>CM060922.1:663824723-673824723 GCA_030737875.1 Allium sativum
TTTAGTGACACTAAAAATATTTAAATCTGTTAGTGAATATCTTTCTAAAAATCTGAAAAATCGAAGTTTCATAGCGGGAAGCAAAAGTTATGGCCAATGAATTTTCAGAAAGGTCGCTATAAAGTTTATATAGCCCGTGAAAATGGCCATTTTGCAAACGACCTCGGAATTCGACAAAACCACTTTTGTTGGATCCGGGATGTTAAATTATTGCTAGGTTTCAAATTTCATAATTTTTTGAAGCTAGTATGTGAGCGTGGCAAAGGAAAATGTTTTTGGTCAATTATAGTTAAATTGGATCGACCAGAAAATGGCCATTTGCAAACGACCTCAGAATTCGACGAAACTAATTTGTCGGGACCGTATCGTCAAAACATAGATAGATTTATTTTTTTGGAATTTTTCGAACCAGATTTGTGGCCCCGGCAAATTGAAATGTACGTTCAAATCAAATATTGAATGTTTTATATTTTAATTTGAAGGAAAACTGACTGAAACAGTCGAATGGGCCTTCGAAACATATCCCATTGTGTTCGGAATGGGGGTATTTAGTTAGGGACGATAGTCGTTGGGTTTGAATTGTGTTCGTGTGTGAAGAGGGGTATTTTAGAATTTTAAAAATATATAAATAAATAAAAATATCTCATTGGGCCACAAATCTTTCCCTCTTCCCGATGAACATCGATGCACGGCGATGAACCCTCCAAACATTCCCGTCACTTTCCGATCAATCCACGCAAAATTAGCCCCTCCTCCAGTTGAAGATTTTGTAGAGCTCCTCGAGATCTTCAAATCCATATAAAGATTGGATTTTTTCATTGCGTGTAGAGGCCGAATCGATCTCCTGAAGTTGGCGACTTCGAACGCCGCCGCCACCTCCATAGGCGATCGCGCCTGACCCCGCTGCCAGCGCGCGGGTGCGCCTCTCGCCCCTCTTCAACGCTGCACCGCTCGATCGTCGTAATACTACACGGATTTCGAGAAAAGCTAAACCTAGTTTTGAAGAATTCAGAGAGGTATATGGCTATTTCATTTAACTATATTATAGCAGTTTAAAGCGCTACGGTTTTTGATTTCACTGAAAAAATCATATCTTTTTCGTCTGTGACGAAATCAATGAAACAAGAGACAGTGGACTCGTGTGGATGTCTTCTACATTCTAGAAGAGACCGCATATTTTTCTGAGCCTTCTGCTATTTTTGGTGGAGTGGAACCCAATGTGAGATTCTAAATTATAAACGATATGGAAAACGAGGATGTATAAATTATATAGTCGATGTATGACTTATATAAGGGTTGTACACCTCATGTATAAGCGTTGTATAGGTTGTACGTTCGATGTATAAGTTATATATGCATTGTAAAAATTATATATGTGTTGAAATAGAAGTGAAATGCTTATATAATTAATAATATAATATATATATATTATATATATATATATATATATATATATATATACGCCCCCTCGTCCACAACCATGGACGATATGTATTGGTTGTGATTGATGTGAAAATTGGTTGATTACGAGTAATTGGTTAGAATTGTTTGTGGTTGAAATTGATTGTTGAAAACTCGTAACTCCCGGTAAAGGAAAGCGTCGGATAGTTCGAGAACAAGCAACAACAGAACGCAAACGAAGAACATTTCACTGTGTATCACAACAATGCATCAGATTACAAGAATATACAGAGTATAAATGAATATTACACAGAAATATCAGAGATTTAAATTACATTTAAATACATAGCAGCGGAAAATAATACAATACACAACTAGAAGAGATATACGGATACAAAGCTTTCCGGATATCATTCAGCTGTAAAACCAGGATCCTGTGGAATATAAATCTGCAAAAAAACAAAACTACTAGCTGCCCATGTCAAATAGGAGGCACCCAGAGTTTAGGTTAAAACAATAAACTCCAGGTCAGTCATGTGACTGGTGTGAGAACTAAAACAGTTTATCTTATTTTAAAGATAGGTAAATCAAGGGACCACGCCATATAACACGGAACGGTTTCCTCCCAAGAATACCAGTGCATAAAACAAACAGCGCAATGCTAAATAAAGAAAAATGAAGCTGTTATAAGACCCAGGTCCTATCACACAATGCAATGCAAGCCGGGGGGATAGGGTTTTTCCTTATAACAGCCAAAGAATGCTTGATACGTTTAAAACAAATCATTTGATACTATTATAAGTGCATAGTGTATAAAACAACTTCAAATCATAAGTATCAATCATAGGCGGCATGGGTACCATATATCATGTCGCCGTACTAGTTCTACAATTAAAACCGCAAATGTCACGTATTTGGAAATTGGATTTCCATCTATGAACCGAGGCAAAAGATAGTCCTCAACCGATTCGAGACTCTCTAGCCCGAGCCTCAGGACCCAGACTCAGGTGGGCCCTTGGAGCGACAGGGTCCGGTCCACCGATGTGGATTAAAATGCCTGAACACTGCGTTTCCCCGCCCTTTGGGGCGTAAATGAGCCAATAAATGACTCCATCGGACCCGGATCGTCCGATCAAACCGGAGGCGCCTCGCAACAGCAACAACCCACAGGTGAAAAGTATATAAATGTCAGGGCTGGAAGGTCACTGACACCACCCTAGCTAGAAGGAAACGCATGCCTCCCTGAGGTCCTCTCCCGTTTTTGGTTCACAACCGGGGTGCGAAACTCGCGAAGTAAACGTTACACAAAGCTACGCCACAAAGGCCCGTGCTTTTGATCATCACCACAAGACTTTGCTTTTCAACGGAAGCCTTGATCATTGCATCTTAGCATGCCACACAGGCAATTCACTCCATGCTATTGATATCCATCAATATATAACCCTGAGCTCGTACGTCTCAGAGAAGGGCGTTAAGCAAGAGAATAAATTCTCCGCCGCCAAGCAGATATATATTTAATAGAAATCAATCACACAGACTAAAATCCAATGTCAGACACACAGTCCATTTACAAGTCCGTTCTGGGTCTGAACGAAACCGGAGGCACCTAGTACCCCGCATATCCATCGATCTCCAAGCACGTCTGGACGATCACCAACTGTTTCCATCTTCTTGGGTGTACAGCCCAATCAAGATCATCAGTAATCACTCAAACGACGTGAAGACCTCCGGTCTTCGACCATCGTCTTCACCTTCGACTTATCGTCGTATCAGTTATTCAGAATAGGATAAACCCGGTCTTTCTGAATAACTCACGTATATTCTAAATAAGTGTTACACAAACACAACATACGCCTCATTCCAATTCATCAGTCACTAACCGTAAATTAATCAAGAGAATAATTCCCCAAATATTAACCCCGAAGGCCGAAACCAACATCAGATCAATATCCAGAAAACCATTCTGCTTAGCTAACCGACAGTTAGTTTCTGATTTCACATTCATAGGGAAAGGTTCCCATTAATTTTATCCAAGATAAATTCCTGAATTTATTCTGCAATCTTCCTTTGAATTTCGATTCAACTAGTCGGAATTAGTGAACCTTACCGTAGTAATCATTGGTTTTAATTTCCCAATCCCAACCTATTCATCCCATGAAGTAAAACTGGTAATACTTCATATCTAACACCACGGTGTTATCGGTAAATTCAATTACCATTTCACGTTCAAATCTAATTAAAGATTTAACTATCACCTGGAGCAAAACTGGGGATACTCCATTCTCGATCTTTTCAATCTAATTAAAGATTCATTAAAACTCCACTTAGTTTTAATCGTTAACTGGGTTAAAGAATCAGTGTCATTTAAAACACGGATCACGATAAACCCAAAATCACCTTCCATTAATTATCGGGTTAAAGAACGAGTGTTATTTAAAACACTGTCCACGATAAACCCAAAAATCAATATCAATTCAATTCCAATTAAATATTATTTAATTGGTACACTTCATTAAATCTAAATAAAAAGATTTAATCTTTTCTCAACTGGGTCAAGAACAGTGTTAGTGAAGACACCATTCACGACAAACCCAAATCACATTTGATATTCAATATAAGGCTCTGAATAGAAAATATATCGGCTTATATTCAATATCAAATTCTACGATTAACAAATGTCGTATTGGAAATAACGATATAAATATATATCTTTCAAATTTCCATAACAACATCTGTATAATCACGAATTCCAACATCGAAATATTCCGAAGATAATTTCGATTCAAATCCACTCCAATGCAATCATTGGAAATTCTGGTTATTTTTAAAACCCTTTTCAAATTCAATTTATTTATTTAAAAATAAATAGAATTATATTTCTAGTTCAAACTAGTTCATTTCGATAAAAATCTGTTTTTATCTTTTCAAATATGGAGTTTTTCATCCTAATCCTTTCTAAATCATTTCTTATGATTTTACACAAATTATTACTATTTTTAAAATTTTTATCAAGGCCCGTACAGTCGATTTCCATCAATGGCCATCGAACTGCACTTACAACGACCTTTTTCAAATTTGATTTGGACATAATTCCAAATCCAACCGTTAGATTTCTAATTTCTAATATTCGTTAGAAAGCTCTTTTCGATACGAACCCAACTGTTCCGGTTTCAGGAGAATCCGACGGTCGGATCTCCCGTAATGTCCGTTTGAAATAAATGGTCGAAATTCCCGAACTGCCGCGGCGCGGCGCGTTCTATTCAGGCCATTATATTATATATATAATATATATTTCGTCGATTTCTATTTAAAACGAATTATATAAATAGTTTTAAATTCGTTTCAAAAGCAATTTCAACTTCTGTTTCAATTCAAATCAAAATTGAATTCTTCTTTATAAATTCGTTTTAAAATTCATTTCAATTCAATTCAAATTTCAATTCAATTTGAATTCATTTCAATTCGCTTTCAATTCAATTTGAATTCGTTTTCAATTCAATTCATTTCGAAATCGTTTTCAATTCAATTCATTTCGAAATCGTTTTTAATTCAATTCATTTCGAAATCGTTTTCAATTCAACTCATTTCGAAATCGTTTTCAATTCAATTCATTGCGAAATCATTTTCAATTCATTTCATTTCGATATCGTTTTCAATTCAATTCATTTCGAAATGAATAAAATCGATATAAATATCGTTTACGTCAAAATGGCGTCAATCTAATCAACACGGCTTCATAAATTTCTATTTTCAAATATTCTATTTCAAATATTTCTTTTTCAAAATAGTTGTTATTATCAAAATATTTCGTTCAACACATGACCAATCTCAATGGATGAGTACTGTCAACACATGAACCTTTATTTTATATTATTCTTTATTTTTCAAATTGGAATGAGGCCCAATCAATTACCATATAAAATTAATTATATGGATTTTCATACAACACATGTATATAATAGCATTGAAAATAATCAACCATCAACCAAAGTGCACTACACTGTATAAGCATCAAATATAGATATCTAACGCTTATAACAGCCTGTCAATCATAAATATCAATCAGGATGAGTGAACTTCAAATTTCATCCCAACACCCGTGTGGGGTTTCTAACAATCAAACACAGATTTTATTTGTGCAGTTGGGCGATGTGTAAAATTTATCGTCCCAATCAATGTCCTTCAAATAGGTGTACATAAACAAACCATCCGGTTTGTAAATGAATATTTTATTTTATTCACTTCCACGTTAAAAATTATATTTTTAACGATAAAATATTCTATTTCAACACATGAATTTCTATTCATTTCATTTACACAATAAAAATGATATTTTTATTTTTCTAACATATTTTGGGAAATTTCGGCGGCATAACGGCACGATACTAGAAACGGGACGAGGCCTAGCCTTATCCCCGGTCTAGTGAAGGCCCACGCCATTCACACATCAATCAAATCCATTTATTTCACCCAACAATTCAATTTCACATCAAATCATCTAATCAACTACACAACCAAACAATTTAACAAACAAGCCATCCATGGTCTGTGGATGACGGGTGTCGGGTGCTACTAAACACCGTCTGCATCCTAGTATATATATATAACTAGAAAAGAAATTTTGAGTGAGAAGTTCTCACTAATAGCTATCCAATCATCTTGACTCTTCTTTTAGAGAAATCTGCATCGTTATCGCATCTTCGTTGCTGTAGTCACTACATATGTAAAAATCGAATTTTTACTTCGCTATTCAATATATAAAAATCGAATTTTTTCTATGCTATTCAATATATAAAAATCGTATTTTTACTACGATGTTCAATATATAAAAATCAAATTTTTACTTCGATGTTCAATATATAAAAATCGAATTTTTACTTCGATGTTCAATATATAAAAATCATATTTTTATTACGATGTTCAATATATAAAAATCAAATTTTTACTTCGATGTTCAATATATAAAAATCGAATTTTTACTATGCTATTCAATATATAAAAATCGAATTTTTACTACGATGTTCAATATATAAAAATCGAATTTTTTCTATGCTATTCAATATATAAAAATCATATTTTTATTATGTTTATATTTTCCAAAATGATTCTCAAAATCATATTCTAGTTTACATTTAAAAACAATGCTACTTTAATTATAAAAATCAATGTTATTTCTATTTTGAAAACAAAGCATATTTTTCTACTTTAAACACAAAGTATATTTTCCGCTTAAAAAAACAAGGTATATATATGTAAAAATTCTCTTTTTAAAACAATGATATATATTTTCTATTTTGAAACTGATTATATATTTTCTATTTTGAAACTGATTATATATTTTCTATTTTAAATACTGATTTATATATTTTCTGTTTTAAATACTGATTTATATATTTTCTATTTTAAATACTGATTTATATTTTCTGTTTTAAATACTGATTTATATACTTTCTATGTTATTTAACAAAAACTGATTTTACCTTATAATTATATATATATAAAAAAATTGGATATAAATCACTGATAATACCTTTTTTTTCTCTGGAGCACGCTGGACGGAGGGCCGGATGACGATCAGAGGGGTCGACGACGTCGACCATGGGGAGAGCAGCCATCGCCTTGACCGAGGCGACGATCGGTGGGCCCAGGCGGTCGGCAACGACAGCCCTTTGTGGCTCGACGTTGGTGGAGGGCGGCGCCCGGGTTCCGGCGATGGTGGCTTCGGGGGAGCGGGGCGACGAGGGTGGTTACGGGATTTTTTTTTCCTTTTCATTTTAGATCTGAAATAGTTTTCAAACGGGGGGGGGGGGGGGGGCAGAGTAAAAGGGGGAAGAGATATATTTTTTTTTTAATTATTTTATTCTGCAAAAAGTTGACTTTTACATACGACCTCTAAACGAGGCCCACCGCCTGTCGTCCATAGCGTTTTACCCCCATTCCGAACTCAATGGGATATGTATCGCAAGTTGATTCGAACGTTTTGATCAGTTTTCGTTAAATTTACATTTAAATCACTATATTGACTTTTAAACGTACATTTCAAATTACCGGGGCCACATACTAACTCTAAAAATTCAATAAAAATATTTTCTAGCTTCGTATTAACGATACGGTCCTAACAAAACTAGTTTCGCCGAATTTTGAGACCATTGGAAAAATGGCCATTTTCCAGTCGATTAAAATCAACTGAAACTGGTCAAACGAGTTTTCCTTTGCCACGCTCACATATTGATTCGAAAAATTATGAAATTTGAAACCTAGCAATAACTTGACATCACGGACCCAACAAAACTGGTTTCGTCGAAATCCGAGGTCGTTTGCAAAATGTCCATTTTTAAGGCCCTGAATTCCATAGCGACTATTCAGAATTTTCAACTGGACATATCTTTTGATTCCCGCTATGAAATTTTGATTATTTGGATTCGTTGGAAAGATATTAGCAATTAGATCCTATCATTTTTGGTTTCACTAAAATCCGGATTGTTTTGCACCCGGTATGCTCGATTGAAGTTTGAAATCGAATTATCGAACTACCGCGCCATTTTCAATTCTATTTATAATTATATATAAATATTTATATTCTAACGACGACGCGTATAGTATATACGTCGAATTATATTAAAAATAAATTTTCTCGTCGATATTATTTAAAATAATTCATTTTAAATAATCAAAATTCGCTAAAATTGCTAAAATAAAAATTTTAAACTGGCCCAGATTTTCGGGTTGTTACATTGATTGATTGTGGTTGAAAAATACCCATTTGTGGTTGAAAATTATTTGGTTGAAACCACATAGGATTAGTTTGTGGAAAAAGAAAAAAAATACATGTTGCCTGCGTGCGAACTAGATGCATGAAATCCCCATTGTCAAAAGCTGCGAGGCTTTACGGTAGAGCGAGGAGCCGTACTAGGGACGGCCCCGGTTTTAACTACCCTGTCGTTATGCTGCCGAAATTTTGAATAATATTCATGTGTTAGAATTATTTTCATGTGTTGAAACTATATTCGTGTGTTGAATAGAAATTCATGTGTTGAACGACATTCGTTTTTTGAAATAAATTGTTTCATAATAAAAATCATATTTTTACCATCTATATGAACTATATAAAATATTCATGTTTTAAATAAATTGTTTCAAATATAAAAATCACCTTTTTATTATATATATATAAACTATAGAAAACATTCATGTTGAATAGAAATTCATTCGTTGAATATAAATTCATGTGTTGAATGGTATTCGTGTTTTAAATAAATTGTTTCAAATATAAAAATCACCTTATATATATATATATATATATATATATAAACTATAGAAAACATTCATGTGTTGAATAGAAATTCATGTGATGAATGGTATTCGTGTTTTGAAATAAATTGTTTTATAATAAAAAAACGATATTTTTATCATCTATATGAACTATATAAAATAGTCGTGTTTTGAAATAAATTGTTTTATAATAAAAATCATATTTTTATCGTCTATGTGAACTATATAAAATAGTCGTGTTTTGAAATAAATTGTTTTATAATAAAAATCATATTTTTATCATCTATATGAACTATATAAAATAGTCGTGTTTTGAAATAAATTGTTTTATAATAAAAAACATATTTTTATCATCTATATGAACTATATAAAATAGTCGTGTTTTGAAATAAGTTGTTTTACAATAAAAATCACATTTTTATCATATATATGAATTGTTAAAAATAGTGAAGTGTTGAAATAGAAGTCAGTTGGATAAAAATAACATTTTTATCAAAGGTATGAAAAGAATATGGTTTTGAAATCGAAGAATCGATTATATATATATAATCAAATTAATCGAATAACAAAGCTGCAGTTCGTGTTTTGAAACCGTGATTTCAAACAATTAGTGCGGGAGATCCGACCATCGGATTTTCCCAAAACCGAAACTGTTGGGTTCGCTTTGGAAATATCTTTCCAACGACACCAACTTTGTAAAGATCCAACGGTTGGATTGTCTGGAATGTTTAATTCAAATATGAAGAAAAACAGCGCCAGAATCGATTATATTTTTATATATCTATTATTAAATTAAATCAAATAATGACGCTATAGTTCGTATTTTGAAATTGAAACTTCAAACGATTGTACCGGGAGATCCGACCGTCGGATTTTCCCAAAACTGGAACCATTGGATTTGTTTTTAAAAGATCTTTCTAATGATATAAATTTTGTGAAGATCCAACAGTAAGATTTTCAGATATGTGTAAATAAAATCTAAAGAAAAACAGCGCCACGGCCGCGTTATGGCCTGAAGCGTCGTCTGAATAAATTGGCTATTTTTAAATAAATAAAAATAGCGATAAATCATTATAAAATATTATAAATGATATGGAATGTGAAATTTAGAAATTAACTGAAGGTTGGCTAAGTCGAATGGTTTCCTGGGTTTTGATCTGATGTTGGTTTCGGCCTTCGGGGTTAATATTTGGGAAATCGTTCTCTTACTGATTTACGGTTAGTGACTAATGAATTGAAATATGGCGTATGTTGTGTTTGTGTAGCACTTGTTGATTATATACGCGAGTTGCTTAGAAAGACCAGGTTTATCCCATTTTTAATAACGGAATCGACGATAAGAAATCGAAGATGAAGACGGTAGTCGAAGACCGGAGATCTTCACCTCATTTGGATGGTAACTGATGTCCTGATTGGGAGGCATCCCGAAATATGGATAATGAGTGGTGATCGTCCAGACGTACATGGAGATCGATGGGTATGCGAGGTATATAGTGCCTCCGGTTTCGTTCAGACCCAGAACGGACTTGTAGATGGACCGTGTGTCTGACATTGGAATTCATTCTGTGTGATTGATAGCCATCAGTTACATGACGTGAATTGCCGGTGTGGCATGCTAAGATGTAGTGATCAAGGCTTCTATTGAAAAGCAAAGTCTTGTGGTTGATGATCAAGGCACCGCCTGTGTGGCGTAGCTTTGTGTATAACGTGAATTCGCGAGCCTCACACCCCGGTATGAACCAGAAACGGGAGAGGACATCAAGGAGGGAATGCGTTTCCTTCTAGCTAGAGGTGGTGTCGGTGCTTAAACTAGCTGACATTATATTATTTTCACCTATGTGGTTGTTGTTGTTGCGAGGCGCCTCGGTTATATCGGTCGATCCGTGACCGATGGAGTCATTCGTTGGCTCATTTACGTCCCAAAGGGTGGGGAAACGTAGTGTTCAAGCATTATAATCCACATCGGTGGACCGGCCCTGACGATGCGTTCTGATCCTGAGACTCGGGCTAGACAGTCTCGAAGTTGGTAAGGATTATCTTTTGACTTGGTTCATGGCAGAAATCCAATTTCCAAATACGACATTGTGCGGTTTTGATTGTAAACCTATATTTGGTAACATAGTGGCATGGGACGCTCATGTCGCCTATGATTGATATTTATGATTGTGTATGAAATTAGAAACTAATTGGAAACGAGCTAAGATGGGTGGTTTCCTGGGTATTGGTATGATGTTGGTTTCGGCCTTCGGAGCTAATACTTAGGGGGTCGTCCTCTTGCTAATTTACAGTTGGAGTCTGATTATGAATTAAAAGACAAAGTTTACATTTTAAATGATTTGTTTTGCTCGTATCAAGCATATTTTGGTCGATATAAGGTAAAACTCTATCCTCCGGTTTGCGTTGCATTGTGTGATGGGACTTGAGTCTTATATCGGCTTCATTTTTATAAAAAGCATTGCGATGTTTAAAAGATTTAATTGTTTTAAAGCACTGGCAATCCAATGGAGTAAATCCGTTCCGCGAAAGTGGCGTGGTCCTGTGATTAGCCATATTATGGATTGTGTTAAGTGGATTTTTCATACCAGTCCCATGACTGACTCGTAGTTTTTTTCACTTGCAAACTCGGGTGCCCCTTTTTTCTACACGGGCAGCCTTGTATTCAGGTTTTAGCTGGCTCTTTCTGGTTATCTGGAGCTGAAGATGGATTCTATCATTTATCTCTTTTCATGCTGTTCAGCTCCTATTGTACATATTATGTTTGTTTTCCGCGTTAGACATTTATGTATAGCTGAACTATATTTGTACTAAGTATGATCCTGTATACTGTGTAACTCTTATGATTTTTGTTTATCCAGTGTATTATTTGTTCATTATCTGGTGTATTTATTCATTTCTGTTCTACTATTATCTGTTTATGTGTTATATTCCAAAGATTACCCTTGACACCATCGTACGGGGTTTTGGGGTCGTTACACTCACGCTCCGCATATATAGTATAAAATCAAAAGCTGCAGGGCGCTTATTGGAGATTGGATTTCGACTATGACAAGGTATGGAACCACCTTCCAATTAGTGTACTCTAGAGGGGATACAATGGGGTTCAACAAGAACGTCTTACAACCCGGCCACACATGGTTGGCCACTCATTTAACTTGAGTGTACCAAGAAAATTATCACCAATGGTTGTGATCAGCAACCGTAACCGAAAGCATACTGCAGCGAATGGAATAAGAAGCAAAATGAAATTTCTCTAGATCAGGTGATAATACCCCTAATGGGAATGACCCATTGGCCATGTTGACTGCTTGATTTCTGTCATTTCCCGGGTGATGAGGCTTGAGGTCACGATTATTTTTCAGCTCATCTTGCCATCATTTACTTTGAATGTCACGTCGTCAGACATTCGTCCATATACGTTGTCTTGGGACTATACAAATCGAAGGCACCGTTCTATAAGTCCATCTTGGGAAATTTCTACCTTGGGTTAACAGAACAGTCCTTGCACTTTGCTCTTTCTTCAATTATCTTCAGCATAAATTGATTCGTAATGCTTATGCCAATACGGAGTGGTTTTTAGATATTAAATCTGATCTCGGTCTTTCCATATTGACAATGAAGGTATAAAATAAACTAAAACTTCGATAGCCGGTGATTTAATCATTAAAGGAACATCCATTAAATAAACGATCCTATATTCAAATGGAAATTCTATCGGTCAACCATCAAATAACACTGGCCCTTTTTAAATTACTTCTTTATTATATTATCATTCCAAATTCGCATTTCCCATCTTCCATTTCTTTTCAAAGCTTGATTGTCTCTTTCGATTCTTGGGAAACATTTCAATTCATTTAAACTCTTATTTTCCCTATTTCCAGAAAATACATGTCATTAACGTCAGAAAATATTTTCATCCCTTACATTTCTTATTTTCTATATTTAGAAAATATATGTTGTTAACATTGGAAAACACCTTCAATTTTCATTTCTAATTTTCTATATTAACCACAACATTCCATTTCTTACGCTTATAAAACATTCCTGTTTTTATATGGAAAACATTTCCAAACTCCATACATGGATTTAAATAAATGTTATATAAAATGTCGTTACGACAACTCAACTCATTAATCACTTATTTACTCACAGCAATTCTAATCAATCCTCGCTATCGAACCTCAACCATTCCTTAGTCAATCATGAGTCATTCAAGTTGGGGTACAAATTACCTCTTAGATCTTAAATGAACAACATTCTTAACATGGAAATAGTCAAAGCTCACAATTTCAAATAAATCATCCCTAACGCGACTTTTGGATTTCAGTTTGACAATCCACTTCTTTTATGGAAAAAAATTTGATTATAACGGTAGCGTTATAATCGCTGTTTCCAAATATTTGATTTTATAAACCATTTACTATAACGGTAGCATTAAAATCGCTGTTTAGATTTATAAAACATTTATTATAACGGTAGCGGTATAATCATTGTTTCCAAATATTTGGTTTATAAAAAAATATCTTGTACTTATTAATTTTAATAAATAAATTAATAAATAACTGAAAAAATAATAATTAAACTTGATTCAAAATGAAAAGTAAAAATAACTACTTCCAAAAATTTGATATAATCGACTTCCAATAAATAACTCTCTCTCGAATAATCTACATTCGATTTATATTCCGAACTTCGGAATTTATCTACCATTTCAGGTTAATTCGAACTCCAAATTCACTTTTCAATTTATCCTTTCCAAATCATTACCAAATTCCTTTATAACTATTCCAGTCTACAAAATGTTATCATACTGTATTTTATATTCTGAATTTTTCACTAAAACTCAATGTTTCCTTTTAAAACGATTATCCATTTCCCTTTTTCATTCAATTTCCAATTTGGATTCATATTTCAAATCTAAATTTCCTTTAGAGATATTTCATTTGCAAACTATTTCCTTTTAATGATTATTACTTTAATTAGGAATATATTTCTTTTATATACAATCAAATCAGTTTGATTTTGTACTTATAAAAAATATTTAAAACCCAAATTCTATTTATAACTTCTATTCAGATTTTTCCATACCAATCTCATTTGTATTGAAATCATTTAAAATTTCGTTTATAATTTCCTTATAATTTTGCTAAGTTCAAATCATAATTCAAATATTGGTTTTTGAAACCAATTTTTATTTTTCCCATGTGAATTCAAATTTGAATTTATATTTCATTTTATCTAATGTTAAATAATTCTTTTAATTTATACTCTTATTTATAAACAATATCTTGATTTATCCATTTGATCAGGTTTCTATTTTCAACTATATACGGAAGTAAATTTCTATTTTTGGAAATAAATTTCTTTCATTTTTTCTAATTTTCTTCTCTATATTCGAAAATATTTTACAGTATTTAAAATACCAAGTTTCTTCAGCCAGGGTAAATCAAACGCAACATATCCAATCATAGATTATATAACACATCATATATCAAAATCAAATAAAAACAGCAATATAAATGTTGAGAAATCCAGTTGGATCCCCCCAACCTGTTTCCCTGCATCAACTAATGTTAATCACATCAATAATATTGATTTCACATCTATATGAAATATCATAATGAACAGAACTAATAATCGATCAACAATATAACTGTATCAACCATTTCAACCATTTTTATCAACCATTCATCCAAACAACCATCACATAGTATAAAATTACTATAAATAAATTTAAAACTCATTTATATAAAAGTATAAACGAGCCAGAGTTAGTGAGTTTACTCACCTTGTTTTGCAGTTGACGATTTTGTCTTTGTTTTATTTCAAATTAGACGAGCATTCGATTTTATCATGAAATTCTTGTTGCTCTGTTCTCAACCATGCCAGTTTCATAACGTAGACGGCTTTGTTACAATTCCAACGGGTCCGACGACATTCGATTCTGTCCACGAACGAAACAATGTATGATTTTTTTTTCAAGTTTTATATCTATTTATGACCACAATTCAATTAAACAATTTATTTTACCTTACTAATTATTTTCTTAATCACCACGTCATTATCCTCAAAGCTTTCTCCTCCTTTAGTAAGTCAACTCGACCATATTCTTCTCATTCTGTAAACTGTGACTTCCTCTCAACTTTCCCATTTTATTTTTCTTTACAAATTCTTGAAACCCAAATCTTCTTTCTTAAAATACACAAGCTGCCGGTAACTTCACTGACTTGGACCACATTTATGCGTTTATACAAAGCAACTCATCATTTGCCTGAAAACAAACCCATCTCAATGTTAATACTAACCACCGATTAGTATTATCGTTATTTATTAAATAAACCCTGATGCAAATCCTTTTTATCACCTGGCTTTCTTCCATCTGCTCTCTATAACACACAACACTTACTTCCATTATCTTGATCCACTTCATTATTATAATAACCACCGTATACTACACGTATTACCATCCTAAAAACAAATGAAACCACTTCGAATTCCATTGCGAGCCACCGGAACCATTTCAATCACCTCACTATCTTCCTTGATCATGGCAGGTCCCATCTAACAACCCCTCCCATCCCCATCACCTCAGCCGCTAGGTAATCCCCAACAAACGAAGCACCATCGGACCCGAATATCTCAGACTACCCCTGACATCTGACCACCGCACCCCTCTAGAACCTTACCCCTTCTCTTCCATGAACATCTAGCGAACAACTGCATGACCTAGTTCCACTTCAATTCCACCAGTCAATGCCTAGAGGTTGCTGCTGTTTGAGAACTCGATTGGCAGAAAGAATGGTCACACCTCACAAAATTGATACGAGATTGATGTTCACGAGAATGAGCGATCAATGAAATCAAGAGAGGATTTTGTTATTTAGTAAATCGATTGATTTTAGACTTTGAAATCCAAGGAAGACTATTTTCATTGAGTAGGGACGATTTGGGAAATAAAGGTTTATGGATTTGGTTTTAAGCATATAGAGGAGTTAACAATGAATTTTAATTGAATTTTCCATTGGCAATTTCTGTTGTTTACTAAAAGAACGAAGAAAGAGAATGAGAATTAGTATACCAATATTTAAAAGCGAAATAGCTTGGCTACCACGGTATTGATGGCTTGACACACACGGAAATGAAAAACATGGAGAGCACGCTGACTGAAGATTGGACGTCACGATGTTCTTTATTTAATTAGCTTTCATACTTTTTTTTCTTTTTAAATAAACAATGTCAATCTCTTATGTTGGTAGTCGACCCTTATTGATTCCAAACATAGGTTGTATTTCGTATGTAATTTGTGTTTCCCTGTTGGTTTGGTCTTAAATATCAAAAGGAAACGTCCATTTAGGATGCAAAAGGAAATATTAGTGTAATTTAGAAGATAGGATAGAACAACTGTATATATATAAAATTTGAAACATACAAGTACTCCATAACATACTATTTCGTTTATCCTCAAACGACAAAAGTAAAAATACGGTTTTGCTCCACAATTCGGTACGATTTTAGAAATATATTAAAATAGACATATTAACTTATTCTGTGAAGTTCCCAAAACGCTGATATAGGGTGCCAATTACGTTAAACAAAATAGTTGTTTATTTTCCAAATTAAAAATTACACTAAAATTTTATAAATAAAATTAACAGCACGTTCCATAAATTCTTCTTCTAATTCGAAATCCATAACTTTAGAATAAATTGCTAGAATATTAATAAATTCAAAAACAACCTCATTTGATAATAATAAATTCATATTACCATATGTATCCAAGTAGAACACCATACGGCTGCAAAATAACATACTTGAATTTATAACACGATATTTCAAATTAAAATGACATTCGAGTTATTCAAAATCAATTTATTTATATAATAAATCGTTATAATTTATAAAGATTCCATAGCGATTATTTGAAATTTTGATTTGGACATAACTTACAATTTATAAGGCGAAGTCTCGATTTTTCACTTCCATTAGAAAAATACAATTTAATAGATTCAAACGTTTCTTGTTTCAAAGAAATATGACTTATAATGAATCTTGTATATTCAATTAAAGTTGAAAACATAATATTATGAACTAACGCGACGTTACGAGCTCGATTTAAATTATATTACAAATTATACATTCAAACTTTGTTTTTAATAAAAAAAATCCTTATAAAAATCAATTTATATTTCGAATAAACATATAAACAATTTAAATGTTCTAAAATTAACAGCGAAAAATCAGGGTTGTATATATGTTGATTTTGCAATTTATAGAGTTTTATTCAAATTGTTATAGGATTTTAAAGTGGTGATTTGTTTTCGTGTATTACTGAAAGAAAAATAGAAGAACCTGAGAGAATGGGGAAAGTTAGGGATTCAGAAGGTCTCGGTTGGGTATATAGAAAGGTATAATATTATATTATTGAATGTTTTATTAATTTATATTCGTTCGTGTCTATCGCTGTTTCCCATTCAACATTTTAAGTTCGTCTAACCACATACAAATTCCAATGGCGATGAAAATGGCCACCGCGCTACAGTTTGACATTCCGGTCCTAATAAAACTCGTTTCATCGAATTCTGACTCTATTTGGAAAAATAGCCAAATTTTGAATATTAAATTCGTCGATTTATTCACGTTTAATTTTCGCATGCTCACAAAACAACTCCAGTTGGATCGAAACTTGAAATCCTACAATAATAAAATATTTCAGACACAATGAAACTGGTTTCGTCGATAAACAGAGGTCGTTTGCAAAAAGGTTATTTTTAAGTCTTAAATAAATTGATTAAAATATTAATTAATTCCAAAACAATTCAATTTAATGATAATAAATTATTATCGTACATACCCAATGAGAACATCGTTTAGTTTCAAAATAAATGAATCTGGATTTTAAACTCGATATTTCAATTTAAAACGAAATTCGGATTATTTAAAATCGATTTATTTATATAATAAATCGTTATAATATATGAACAATTCCATAGCGACTTTCTGAAATTTTTATTTGGACATAATTCACAATCTACAATACGAAATTTCAATTTTTCACTTTTATTAGAAAAATATAGTAAAAAAGATCCGAAAAATTTCTCATTTCAAAGAAATCCGACTTACATTGTATCCTATACGTCCATTTGAAGTTCAAAACATTAAATTATGGACTACCACGATGTTAGGAGCTCGATTTAAATTATATTATAAATTATATGCTAAAACTTCATTTTAATTAAATAAAACTCCTTTTATAATTCGAATAAAATATTTAAACAAATTTAAATATTCAGAATCAAATAGCTAAAAATCCAGGTCGTTACATAACCCTTTTTCAACAATTCGTTTTATATCTCGGATTTTTGTTTCAATATCCTGTTACTTGATCCTTTACCAAATTCACTTCCAACAATCCCTTTTCTAATCCATTCAACCATTTCCCGCTTGAAAAACTTATTTCAATTTTCTTCATTACTTAATCCCATTATTAAGTAACGTTTATTTAAAATTAACGCTTTAACACCTCATCTCCTTTTTATAAACTTCGTTTATAAAATTCAGGTTTAATATAAACCCTTTTATTCTCAAATCTTTTTTACCGAATTCAAACATTAAGTAAATATTAATTTAAGCTATCTTATTCACTTAAAATTCCTTTTATTGTTATAAAAACTTGGGGTTTAATATAAAACCGTTCGTAAACTCCTTTCACAATTCAATTAGATTTCATTTCTACTTCGATTACTTCTTAAATGAATTTAAAATAAAAAGTAATCTCCTAAATTATTATTAACTAAAATAATAATTTACTTAAATCATTAACTGCTATAGACGTAGTTAATTTCTTTATTAACTAAAATAAATATTAATTAAAATAAATGCATGGCTTACTGTTCAATTAACATAAACACGTTTTTATATTAACAATGTTATTCCTTAACTAAATAATATTAAAAATAATTATGTACTGATTTCATTAATCCTTTCATTGGTTATGTACGATGTATTCTTCTTTGGGTTTAAACATTCCAGGCCGATGATTTTGATTGGAGAAATATCCAGGATGCCTTTTCTTGTATCCTTCTTTGTGCCTCATTTCCTCTAACCATTCCCATTTAAGCCAATAATTTTTTTCTTCGATAACCGCTACTACAAACTGATCCTTGGCTAGGCCCATGCAAACGTTTTCATGCTCAACTAAAGAACTCCGGCCATCGGCCAAGATTTAAGACACCAACAACCGATCAGAACATGGAACATCGAGCGCCTCAACTCCCTCTGCTTGCGTCAGAAACCGTTCACAACTTGAGACTGCCTGTGTAACAACCCGGAAAATCCGAACCAACTTAAAAATTTTATTTTGGCTATTTTAGTGAATTTTGAATAGTTAAAATAATGTATTTTAAATAATAATGATTAAAAATTTATTTTAATCGAAGTTAGAGCGAATATATTCATTTTGATTTCTAAAGGAATTAGAAATAGTACGACAGTTTGAAAATTCAAAATTGTACTTTGACCGAATGTACCGGATTCAAAATTTAACGGATTTTAGTGAAACCAAAAATATCTAAATCGGTTAGGAAATATCTTTCCAACGAATCCGAAAAATCGAAATTTCATAGCGGGAATCAAAAGTTATGGCCAGTTGAATATTCGGAATGGTCGTTATAGTATAATTTATAGCCCGTATAAAAGGCCATTTTTCAAACGACCTCCGTTTTCGATGAAACCACTTTTGTTGGAACCGTAATGTCAAATTATTGTTAGGTTTCAATTTTCATAATTTTTCGAATTAATATGTCCGCGTGGCAAACGTGAGTGTGTTTTGTCAATTTCAGTCAAATCTTATCGACTTGAAAATAACCATTTTTCGAACAGTCTCAGAATTCAATGAAATTAACTTTGTTAGGACTGTATCGTCAAAACAAATCCAGAAATAACACTTTGGAATTTTTCTGAGTTCATATGTGGCCCCGGTGGGTTTAAATATACGATCAAATTAATTTATTAAATGATCTAAATAATAAATTAAAGGTTTCAGGCCACAGACAATCATTTGGGTTGATGAGACCTAGCCCATTGGATCCGAAACGGGGGTTATTGGGTGGTGTCTACTCCGGTTGGACTGGAATCGGATTAGTTTAAGATGTATGGATTTATGTGTAAAAATAGGTTATCTTCTTCAAATCCTAATTCCTATACACGCCGCCGCCCTTTTCTGAAATCCATGGCCGAAATCTTCCACCTTTCCTCCACTAATTCCTGTCAATCCTCTCATTAAAATTAGCTACTCCTTTTGACTTTATCATAGCACTTCCCCTCCTCTACAACCCTGTACGATTGGATCCACCCTAGTGCTTCACAGCCCGAGAACCAAGCCTTTGAGTCACCGTCGTTCGCACCTCCTAAACCCCCCTTTCACGACCGAGCTTCCAGTTGTGGGGCCCCCTGCGTGCGCCTCACTCTCCTCTCCGACGTGGTAGTACCTGATCCTCCTCCCGTGCCCTGCAGTGATCGCAGATGATCGACCCTAGATTCGAACAAGAGGTTGAAACCATCGGCCTGAGTTCTGATTATAGAAGAAGGGTATAAAATTCTTATTTTTAATATTTAATTAAATAATTTAAAATGTTACAATCTAAAATAAATCGTAACTAACCCATACGATATCGAAACTGAATGATTTCAGATCCTATTCAATCGTGAAACTGAGATCTACGTTGCTGTCCGACTAGATCCAATTCCGAGCAGTTCAAATTTTAGACAAATGTGCAACACGGCTGTGAGATTGCTTTTTTTATTAATTAATTTATTTAATTTAATTGCTATGTAACGACTGTATGTATATGACTTAGATCTGCTATGTGATGAGATTGTGGATGATTTATCTGGTTGTTGGTGATGTATAAACATAGTTCTGTATGTGTTCAATAAAAATAATCATTTTTGTGATATTATTGATTTTGATTAGAATTGCCATTTCAGTAAAAATAATCATTATTGTTATATTATTGTTTTGGATTAGAATTTCCATTTCAATAAAAATAATCATTATTGTTATATTATTGATTTGGATTAGAATTGCCATTTCAATAAAAATAATCATTTTTGTTATATTATTGATTTGGATTAGAATTGCCATTTCAATAAAAATAATCATTTTTGTTATATTATAGATTTGGATTAGAATTGCCATTTCAATAAAAATAATCATTTTTGTTATATTATTGATTTGGATTAGAATTGCCATTTCAATAAAAATAATCATTTTTGTTATATTATTGATTTGGATTAGAATTGCCATTTCAATAAAAAATAATCATTTTTGCAATATTATTGATTTGGATTTGAATTGTCATTTAAATAAAAATAATCATTTTTGTAATATTATTGATTTGGATTAGAACTGCCATTTCAATAAAAATAAATCATTTTGTTATGTTGTTGAATTGAATTAGATAAACAATTAAACATAAAAACATTATTTTGATCATTTTTTGTTGAATTGAATTAGATTGGCAATTCAATATAAAAACATTATTTGGATTATTTTGTTGAATTGAAATTGAATTGTCCGCTCAATATAAAACATTATTTTATCATTTTTATTGTAATGAAATAGAATTGTCAATACAATTGAAATTATATCATTTTTGTCTATATCATTGAATTGAGATAGAGTTGTTAATATACATTGAAATGAAAAAATGTTCTTTTATTTACATTCTACGTTGCAAATATACATTGAAATAAAAAATTGATCTTTTATTTGCATTCTCCGTTGCAAATATACATTGAAATGAAAAAATGTTCTTTTATTTGCATTCTCCGTTGCAAATATACATTGAAATGAAAAAATGTTCTTTTATCTGCATTCTCCGATGCAAATATACATTGAAATAAAAAATGTTCTTTTATTTGCATTCTTCGTTGCAAATATAGATTGAAATGAAAAAAATGTTCTTTTATTTGCATTATCCGTTGCAAATATACATTAAAACGAAAAAAATGTTCTTTTATTTGCATTCTCCGATGCAAATACACATTGAAATAAAAAAATGTTCTTCTATTTGCATTCTATGATGCAAATACACATTGAAATAAAAAGTTGTTATTTTATTTGCATTCTTTAATGCAAATACACGTTGAAATAAAAAATTGTTCTTTTATTTGCATCCTTTGATATAGATAAAATGTCGAGATTGGAAGTTAAATTTTTATTTGCACTTCTTGTTGCAAATAAAACATAGTTTTAAAAAGGGTTATATTTTATTTATAATTTGGATACAAATTAAAAATATGATATGTAAAGTTACATTTTGAATGCAATCTTAGATGCAAACAAACATTAGAATTAAAGTTGTATTTTTGTTTACAAATTTAGTTGCAAACAAAACATTTTATAAAAAGATTATATTTTTGTTTGCATATTTAGATGCAAATAAACATCGTAGAAAAAGATTATATTTTTGTTTGCATATTTAGATGCAGATAAACATTGTAGAAAAATATTATATTTTTGTTCGCATATTTAGATGCAAATAAACATCGTATAAAAAGATTATATTTTTGTTTGCATATTTAGATGCAAATAAACATCGTAGAAAAAAGATTATATTTTTATTTGCATATTTAGATGTATATAAACTTCGTAGAAAAATATTATATTTTTATTTGCATATTTAAATGCAAATAAACATCGTTGAAAAAGATTACACTTTTATTTGCATATTTAAATGCAAATAAACACCATAGGAAGAAGTTGCATTTTGGTTTGCAAATTCAGTTGCGAACAAAACATTTAATAAAGATTGCATTTTTGTTTTTAGTTTTAGATGCAAATAAAAACATTATATTAAAAGTTACATTTTGTTTACATTTTAGATGTAAATAAGAACTTGAATTAAAAGGTTACATTTTTATTTGTAATTTTGATGTAAATGAAAACATAGAATAAAAAGTCATATTTTTATTTACATTTCAAATGTAAGTAAAAAGAATAGATTTCAAAAGTCACATTTTTATTGACATTTCACATGAAATAAAAGAATAAATTTAAATGTTAAGATGTTTATTGTTACTATAGATACAATAAAAAAATATTAGAATTAAAATCATGTCTTATTTGTCATTTGGTTTCAACAAAAGGTGTGGATTAAGAAAATAAGTTTTCAATATAATTTGGTCACCATTGGAAATAAGTAGTTATTAAAAACATTATTTATTTCAAATCATCATTTTTATCATGTTAGAAGAATTAGGAAAATCACATGTATAAAACCTCTAACATGATTATGGATTGTACTTGGTTTGTTTGTGATTGTTGAAATAGTTGAAATCGCCAAATGATTTATATTTATATTTTTATATATATAAATATAAATTAAAATTTAAACGAATCGCACGCGGTAGTTCGCGTTTCGGCAATCGTAACTTCAAACGATTATACCGTAAGATCCGACCGTTAAATTTTCCCAAAACCGGAACCGTTAGGACCGCTTTGGGAAGATCTTTCCGATGATACGAAGTTTGTTAAAATCGAACGGTTAGATTTTAAGATATGTGTAAATCAAATTTTGGTAAAAACAGCGCCAGGGCCATCCATCGACCCGAAGCGTCGTTTGATTATATTGAGCTATTTTTAATAAATAAAAATAGCGATAAATCGTAATAAATTAATATTAACAATATTAAATGGTTTAAATGATAATAATTCAAAAAATTATTTAAAAAGACCGAGTTCAACTCATTTCAAATAATTTTACGGCGATTTAAAATCGAAGATATCGAAGACGGCAATTAAAGACCGGTGATCTTCACGTCGAAAGGATAACTATTGATGCCTGGCATTGGCTAGCTACCAATAAATGGTTAAAGTGGCAGTTGTCCGGACGCACTTGTTGATCGTCCGGATACGCGAGCACCTAATCCGGTTTCGTTCAGACCCAGAACGGACTTGTAAATGGATGCGTGTTCAACATTGAATTTTGTGCCATATAATTTTATTTATATCCATTAATATATTTCTGAGGTGGTGGAGGATTTATCCTTTTGCTAAACACCCTTCTTTGAGACGCACGAGCTCGAAGGTTACATATTGGTAGTTATCGATCGCATGGTATGGACTGTCAATGTGACATGCCAAGATGCAATTGATCGAGGCTTTTGTTGAAAAGTAGAGTTTCGTGGATGATGATCAAAGCATAGCCTATTTAGGCATAGCTTTGTGTATTACGTTACCTCGCGAGCCTTACACCCCAGTAGAGTCAAAAACGGGACAAGGGAACGCAGGGAGTGCACACGTTTCTTTCTAGCTAAAAGTGGTGTTTGGGTTTTAATACGGCCCGGCATTTTTACTTATGTGGTTAATGGAATGAGGCACCTCGGATTTTTATTGGTCGCCAATGACCAATTTATAGGTCCAATAGGATCGGGGAGCGTGTGTTCAGGAATTGCCAATCCACTAAAGTATTTGTGGACCAGCCCTGTAGGATCCAAGGGTTCGCCAGCGTCCGAATCTTGAGACATTGCTAGAGTGTCTTGAATCAGTTAGGAGATCGTCCCTAGCCTTGACTCATGATGGAAACCAACCTCCATTACGACATTACGGTCTTGATTGTAAACTTATATATGGCGACGTAGTATATGGTAGCTATGCCGTCTAGGATTGATACATTTACTTTGAAGTATTTTTGAAAACTTATTAGACACTAATAATAATATTAAAAATATTATTTTCCTCGTATCAAGCATTTTTTATCATTATAAGGTAAAACTCTATCCTCTAGTATGCGTTGCATTGTGTGATGGGACATGAGTCTTATAATGATTTCATTTTCTAAAAAACATATCGTTGTTTTGACTTAAAATTTATAAAACTTATGCACTGGCAATCCAATGGAATTAAACCCGTTCCGCGTTAGCGCCGTGGTCCAGTGATTAGCCATATTATTAGGTTAGTAAGATTTCTCATACCAGTCCCATGACTGACTCGTAGTTTGTTTCACTTTGCAAACTCGGGTGCCCTCTTTCCACACGGGCAACCAATTGACAGGTTTCAGGTAGGGATATTTTCTGGACTAGAGCTTGATGATAAAGATGTTGGAAGATCTTTTCTTTTTATATTTTTATTTACCTTCTTGAGACATTGAGACAGTATTGAGTATTGATGTATTTTGGGAGACTGAGACTTCATTTCTTTTCCTGTTTTAGACATCTGTTTTTGCTAAGTGTATCCTGTACAGCATACTCTGATGTTCTGTGATGATTTTGTGATGGCATTTCCTTTCCGCTGCAATGATTTATATGTTCTGTTATGTAACTGTGATCTGTTATTTTTTTAATTCTGTTATCCTCCTATGATTATCCTTACTCTTGTTCTACGGAAGTTTAAGTTGTCACATTTGGTATCAGAGCCAGGTTAACCTTAGCTAAGGTGTATGACATTTTTAGAACAATTCATCTGAATAGAATCAGTAGTATTCTAAGACTGTAGTTCATTAGAGATAGGATTAGCAATGTCCTAGAATAAGCACAGCAGAATAGCACATATTAATCAGTTATTACATCAATATCATTTCATCATATGTCTCTATTTTAGAAATCTTTCCTTTGAAATTTATCGTTTCTCTTAGTCTGACTCTTTCATTGGTGTTACAGTCTGATTGAGAAATGAGTACCAGAGCACGTACGAGAGACTATGGTAGAGGTGGGGCAAGAAGACCCGCCAGAGATTAGACTCCTGCGGCCCAAGAACAGGAACAGGTCACCCCGGAAGTTGAGACACCACCACCACCCCCCACATGCTTTTGATATTTACAAAGTGGAAAAGAAAATAAAGAATCTAGGGGGCGTGCATTATACAGGCCAAGAGACGGTGACGGAGTCGCAAGCATGGCTTAAGACGATGGAAAAGATCTTGGGAGGATTAGAGCTCGAGGACCACAGAAAGCGATTTATGGCAACTTGGTTTCTGAAGGACCAGGCCCAGATTTGGTGGGAAACAGCTATGGTTGGGAGTAATGAGGCTGATGTGACTTGGGTGAAATTCAAGGAGCTATTCAATGAGAAGTTCATTCCACCCCCACGAAGTTGAGCGCCTTCACGATGCGTTCGCCCACCTCCAACAAGGGAGCATGACTATTTTAGAGTATGTTAAGAAATTTGATGAGCTTTCCAGATATGCCCCAGAGTTAGTCCAAGACCCGCTACAGAAAAATAAGAGGTTTATCAATGGTCTGGCAAGGAGGTACCATAACAGGGTGACTGCACACATAGAGCCCCATTTGCTAAGGTAATCGAGATGGCCTGCAGATATGAAGAGATTGATCGGAAGGGTTCTCAACAGGAACGAGACAAGAATCAAGCCAACAACAAGAAGAAGGAGGCGGACAAGAAACCTGAGGCGGGCAGCTCTTCTACTGCCAAGCCTCAAGAAAAGAAGAAGAAGAGGGACAGATCTAAAGTCAAGTGCTTTAATTGCCAGAGGATAGGGCATTTTGACTATGAGTGCCGAGCTCCGAAGAGGCCCAAAAGGAACGAGTCTGGACTGAGTCAGAGCAGTGGACAGAATCCCCGTGGCCCAAGGGAATGCTTTAACTGCCACAAGCCTGGACACCTCATCAAGGATTGCCCTTTGCTCAAGAAATCTCAGGTGGCACATGTCTACAACGGAGCGGCTGCACCGGCTTCTTCCGAAGCAGATAAACCTGATGTCTTAGGAGGTACACTTAACATTAAGAATATTCCTATTACCGTTTTGTTTGACACGGGTGCAACTAGAAGTTTCATATTTGTTGACACGATTAAAAAGCTTAAATTGAAATCCAAAAAACTCAAAGAACCAATTAGAGCCCATAGTCCGATAGGAGGTTCACTTACACTCGAGCAGTACTGTAGAGTGCCTGTTTCTTACTCTTACTTCTAATTCCCTTTTGATTTGATCGTTATGAGCTTTTCTGGATACGATATTATACTTGGAATAGACTGGCTAGCAAAATACGAGGCTGAATTACTATGCGCTGAAAGAATAGTTAGAATCAAAACAAAATTTGGAGACATTATTGTTATTCCATGTCATGGCTCAGCCATAGATAGGAAAGAATTCGAGTCTTCTCTAGAAGTCACTCCTGCTTCTATTGAGGATATTCCTATCGTCAGAGACTTTGCGGATGTGTTCGAAGAAGTAGACAACTTACCTCCGCGTAGAGATATCAATTTCAGAATTGACTTAGTCTCTAATGCAAGGCCAATTGTACACTCTATTCGGAGGATGTCACTGAAAGAAAAAGAGGAGCTGAGCAATCAAACCAAGTAGCTTTTGTGGAAGGGTCTGATAAGACCCAGTTTTACAAGCTGGGTGCAGCTGTGGTTTCGTCCCAAAGTCAGACGGTACCCTCAGGCTATGTGTGGACTACCATGATCTAAATAAGTAGACTCTGAAAAATAAATACCCACTACCCCGCATTGATGATCTGCTAGACCGCTTGAACGGAGCATGAGTATTCTATAGGATGGACCTAGCTACAGGTTTCCACTAACTACGCATTGCCGAAGAATGTGTGCCTTTGACAGCTTTTAGAGGACCAGATATATTTTATGAATGGCTAGCCCTTCTGTTTATGTAATGCTCTAGCATACTTCGTAGATCTGATGAATAGAGTCTTCCGATATGTTCTAAATAAATTTGTGTTGGTGTTCATCGACGATATTCTAATCTTTTCTAAATCCACTTCTGAACACGAAAAGCATCTGAAAGAAGTCTTGGAGATTTTGTGTAGAAATGTGCTGAAAGACAAATTCTCCAAATTCATATTCTGGCAAGAAGTGGTGAAATTCCTCGGCCATGTTGTATCTAAGGAGGCATCTCAGTAGATCCAGGAAAGATCTCGGTCATCAAAGATTGGAAGCAGCCTACTACGTCCACTGAAGTCAGAAGTTTCTTAGGTCTGGCTGGTTATTATCGGAAATTCGTTAAGGATTTCTCGAGATTATCTTGCCCATTGACGAAGCTGACTAAGAAGCTTACCAAGTTCATTTGGACACCCGAATGTGAGGCAGCTTTCCAAGAGCTGAAACAGAAATTGATCACTGCTCCTGTGTTGACCATTATTGATGGCAATCAAGATCTGAAAGTCTAGACAGACACTTCTAGAGAAGGTTATCCTTTTCACCTAAATAAACATGTTAGAAACGACATTTTTCTAATGATAAATCTTATTTTTAACATGCTATCCGTTTCTCTATTTAAGGTATTGGCACAGTGCTAATGCAAAGAGTAAAAGTTGTCGCATATGTTAGCCGCCAATTAAAACCACATGAGAAGAATTACGCCACTCATGATCTTGAGCTAATGGCCACAGTATTTGCTTTAAAGATATGCAGGCATTATCTCTTGGGCGAGAAATTTGAGTTGTATACTGACCACAAATCTTTAAAGTATTTATTCACCCAAAGAGATTTGAACTTGAGGAAACAACGTTGGGTTGAATTCCTTGCACCCTATGACCTGGACATCTTATATACTCCAGGGAAAGCCAATGTAGTGGCAAATGCTCTTAGCAGAAAGAATACGGCCAGCACCAACCTTATCCTTGCAAATCTCATTATTACCACTACCTTGATCGATAAGATCTCGGCTCTTCAGAAGAATAATGAATTTATTCAGAGAATCATCAAAAGGGTCAGGGAAGGTTCAGATTGATGACAAAGGAGTTCTTAGGCTATTGGGCCGAATTTGTGTTCCAAATCTTCCTGAGCTTAGAAAGGAAGTAATGGACAAATGTCATAAGTCTAAGCTCAGCATTCATCCGGGTGTGAGAAAGATGTACCATGACCTCAAACATACTTTTTGGTGGAAATCTATGAAGAGAGACATCTCTATTTATGTTTCTAGATGTCCCACCTATCAGCAAGTCAAAAGCGATCAGCAAAAGCTAGCAGGTCTATTGCAACCGCTAGGAGTTCCAAGTTGGAAATGGAACGAAATTTCTATGGACTTCATTGATGGCTTGCCCCGGACTAGGTAGGGCACTGACAGTATATGGGTGATTGTTGATCGCTTCACAAAGACTTCTCATTTCATTCCTGTCAATTCCAATAGAACAGCTCGGAATTTGGCACAGCTTTATTTTAGAGAGATTGTCAGACTACATGGAGTTCCCAACAACATTGTCAGTGATCACGATTCGATATTTGCTAGCAAGTTCTGGGAAGCTTTCCAAGAAGAGCGAGGGACTAAGCTGAATATGAGCACTGCTTACCACCCTCAGATAGAAGGCCCGACTGAGAGGGTGAACCGTATATTGGAGGACTTGCTGCGAGCATGCATACTAGATTTTGGTGGGTCATGGGAAGATCATTTGCACTTGGTCGAATTTTCTTATAATAATAGCTATCAAGCAAGCCTGCAGATGTCGCCATTTAAAGCATTATATGGCAGGCCATGAAGATCTCCCGCGTGTTTGGTGGAACCCGGAAATCGATTGGTATTGGGTCCCGACATAATTCGCGAAGCATCGGAAATGGTTGAGTTTATTAAGAAGCGATTACTTGCTGCCCAAAGCCGACATAAGAGCTATGCAGACGCTCGGAGAAGGGATTTAGAATTCTCTGTTCGTGATCTTGTATACTTGAAGGTTTCCCCACTGAGAGGTGTAGTCCAATTTGGGAAGACTGGGAAATTGGCTCCGAGATTTATTGGTCCATTTCCTATTCTCTAAAGGATTGGAACTCTCGCCTATAGAGTGCAGTTGCCTGACTGGTTGCCAGGGGTCCACAATGTGCTTCATGTGTCCCAACTCCGAAAGCATGTTCATGATCCAGATTTAGTTGTGGAGAAAGTAGCACAATGAGATTTGGATATTACCCCGGCACTAGCAGCGAGAAGGGAGCCAGTGAAGATTGTGGCAAAAGAGACTCGAGTGATGAGAAACAAGAGGATCCAATTAGTCAAGGTGTAGTGGAGCAGGGATCCTAGAGACTGTACGTGGGAGACTGAGGATAGCATCAAACAGGCCTATCCCAAGTGCAGAGTGGATATCTCTGAGTGACTCTTGTGTTGAGGTTCATTTATAATACCATGCATTTTCCGTTTTGTTTCCTACTTTACTATTATTTCCTTTTCGAGGATGAAAAGCTTTTAAGTGGGGAAGATTGTAACAACCCGGAAAATCCGAACCAATTTAAAATTTTTATTTTGGCTATTTCAATGAATTTTGAGTAGTTAAAATAATGTATTTTAAATAATAACGAATATAAATTTATTTTAATCGAAGTTAGAGCGAATATATTCATTTTGATTTCTAAAGGAATTAGAAATAGTACGGCAGTTTGAAAAGTCAAACCTGTACTTTGACCGAATGTACCGGATTCAAAATTTAACGGATTTTAGTGAAACCAAAAATATCTAAATCTGTTTGGAAATATCTTTCCAACAAATCCAAAAAATCGAAATTTCATAGCAGAAATCAAAAGTTATGGCTAGTTGAATATTCAGAATGGTCGTTATAGTATAATTTATAGCCCGTATATAATGCCATTTTTCAAATAACCTCCATTTTCGACGAAACCACTTTTGTTGGAACCGGAATGTAAAATTATTGCTAGGTTTTAGTTTTCATAATTTTTCGAATTAATATGTGAGCGTGGCAAACGAGAATGTGTTTTGTCAATTTCAGTCAAATCTGATCGACTTGAAAATAGCCATTTTTCGAACAGTCTCAGAATTCGACGAAATTAATTTTGTTAGGACCGTATCATCAAAACAAATCCAGAAATAATTTTTCTGAATTTTTCTTAGTTCGTATGTGGCCCCGATGGATTAAAATATACGATCAAATTAATTTAATAAATGATTTAAATAATAAATTAAAGATTTTAGGCCACAGACGGTCGTTTGGGCTGACGAGACCTAGCCCATTAGATCCGGAATGGGGGCTATTGGGTGGGGTCAACTCCGGTTGGCCTGGAATCGGATTAGTTTAAGATGTATGGGTTTATGTGTAAAAATACCATTAAAATAATATAAAAATAGGTCAACTTCTTCAAACACTAATTCCTATACACGCCGCCGCCCTTTTCTGAAATCCATGGCCGAAATCTTCCTCCCTTCCTCCACTAATTCCCGTCAATCCTCTCATTAAAATTAGCTACTCCTTTTGACTTTATCATGGCACTTCTCCTCCTCTACAACCCTGTACGGTTGGATCCACCCTAGTGCTTCACAGCCCAAGAACCGAGCCTCTGAATCACCTCCGTTCGCACTGTCTAAACCCCCCTTCCACGACTGAGCTTCCATTTGTGGGGCCCCCTACATGCGCTCACTCTCCTCTCCGATGTTGTAGCACCCGATCCTCCTCCCGTGCCCTGCAGTGATCGCAGAGATCAACCCTAGATTTGAACGGGAGGTTGAAACCATCAGCCTAAGTTCTGATTATAGAAGAAGGGTATAAAATTCTTATTTTTAATATTTAATTCAATAATTTAAAATGTTACAATCTAAAATAAATCGTAACTAACCCAAACGATATCGAAACTGAACGATTTCAGATACTATTCAATCGTGAAACTGAGATCTACGCTGCTGTCCAGACTAGATCCAATTCCGGGCAGTTCAATTTTTGGACAAATATGCAACACCACTGTGATATTTCTTTTTTTTATTAATTTATTTATTTAATTTAATTGCTATGTAACTATTGTATGTATATGACTTAGATCTTCTATGTGATGAGATTGTGGATGATTTATCTGTTTGTTGGTGATCTATAAACATAAATCTTTATGTGTTCAATAAAAATAATCATTTTTGTTATATTATTGATTTGGATTAGAATTGCCATTTCAATAAAAATAATCATTATTGTTATATTATTGATTTAGTTTAGAATTGCCATTTCAATAAAAATAATCATTTTTGTTATATTATTGATTTGGTTTAGAATTGCCATTTCAATAAAAATAATCATTTTTGTTATATTATTGATTTGGATTAGAATTGCCATTTCAATAAAAATAATCATTTTTTTTTATATTATTGATTTGGATTAGAATTTCCATTTCAATAAAAATAATCATTTTCGTTATATTATTGATTTGGATTAGAATGGCCATTTAAATAAAAATAATCATTTTTGTTATATTATTGATTTGGGTTAGAACTGCCATTTCAATTAAAATAAATCATTTTGTTATGTTGTTGAATTGAATTAGATAAACAATTCAACATAAAAACATTATTTTGATCATTTTTTGTTGAATTAAATTAGATTGGCAATTCAATATAAAAACATTATTTGGATTATTTTGCTGAATAGAAATAGAATTGTCAACTCAATATAAAACATTATTTTATCATTTTTATTGTATTAAAATAGAATTGTCAATATAATTGAAAATATATCATAATTTTTGTCTATATCATTGAATTGAGATAGAGTTGACAATATACATTGAAATGGAAAAACGTTCTTTTATTTGCATTCTTCGTTGCAAATATACATCGAAATGAAAAAATGTTCTTTTTTTGCATTCTCCATTGCAAATATACATTGAAATGAAAAAATGTTCTTTATTTGAATTCTTCGATGCAAATATACATTGAAATGAAAAAATGTTCTTTTATTTGCATTATTCGTTGCAAATATACACTGAAATGAAAAAATGTTCTTTTATTTGCATTCTCCGTTACAAATATACATTGAAATGAAAAAATGTTCTTTTATTTGCATTCTCCAATGCAAATACACATTGAAATAAAAAATGTTCTTTTATTTGCATCCTCTGATGCAAATACACATTGAAATAAAAAGATGTTCTTTTATTTGGATTCTTTAATGGAAATACACGTTGGAATAAAAAGTTGTTCTTTTATTTGCATCCTTTGATACAAATAAAATGTTGAGATTGGAAGTTAAATTTTTATTTGCATTTCTTGATGCAAATAAAACATAGTTTTAAAAAGGGTTATATTTTATTTGTAATTTGGTTACAAATTAAAAACATGATTTGTAAATTTACATTTTGATTGCAATCTTAGATGCAAACAAACATTAGAATTAAAGTTGCATTTTTGTTTACAAATTTAGTTGCAAACAAAACATTTTATAAAAAGATTATATTTTTGTTTGCATATTTAGATGCAAATAAACATCGTAGAAAAAGATTATATTTTTGTTTGCATATTTAGATGCAAATAAACATCGTAGAAAAAGATTATATTTTTGTTTGCATATTTAGATGCAAATAAACATCGTAGAAAAAGATTATATTTTTATTTGCATATTTAGATGCAAATAAACATCGTAGAAAAAAAATTATATTTTTATTTGCATATTTAGATGCAAATAAATATCGTAGAAAAAGGTTACATTTTTATTTGCATATTTAGATGCGAATAAACACTGTAGGAAGAAGTTGCGTTTTTGTTTGCAAATTTAGTTGCAAACAAAACATTTAACAAAGATTGCATTTTTGTTTGCAGTTTTAGATGGAAATAAAAAAATAGAAGTTACATTATGTTTACATTTTAGATGTAAATAAGGACATGAATTAAAAGGTTACATTTTTATTTGTAATTTTGATGTAAATGAAAACATAGAATAAAAAGTCATATTTATATTTATATTTCAGATGTAAATAAAAAGAATAGATTTCAAAAGTCACATTTTTATTGACATTTCACATGAAATAAAAGAATAGATTTCAATGTTAAGATGTTTATTGTTGCTATAGATACACTAAAAAAATAGTAGAATTAAAATCATGTCTTATTTTTCATTCATTTTCAACAAAAGGTGTGGACATTAAGAAAATATGTCTTCAATATAATTTGGTCACCATTGGAAATAAGTAGTTATTAAAATCATGATTTATTTCAAATCATCATTTTTGTCATGTTAGAAGAATTAGGAAAATCACATGAATAAAACCTCTAACATGATTATGGATTGTACTTGGTTTGTTTGTGATTGTTGAAATAGTTGAAATCGCCAAATGATTTTTATTTATATTTTTATATATAAATATAAATTAAAATTTAAATGAATCGCGCGCGGTAGTTCGCTTTTCGGCAATCGTTACTTCAAACGATTATACCGTAAGAACCAACCGTCAAATTTTCCTAAAACCAGAACTGTTAGGACCGCTTTGGGAAAATCTTTCTAATGATATGAAGTTCGTTAAAATCCAAAAGTTAGATTTTAAAATATGTGTAAATCAAATTTTGGTAAAAACAGTGCCAGGGACATCCTTCGACCCGAAGCGTCGTTTAATTATATTGAGCTATTTTTAATAAACAAAAATAGCAATAAATCATTATAAATTAATATTAACGATATTAAATGGTTTAAATTGTAATAATTCGAAAATTTATTTGTAAAGACCGAGTTCAACTCATTTCAGATAATTTAACGGCAATTTAAAATCAAAGATATCGAAGACGGCGATTGAAGACCGGCGATCTTCACGTCGAAAGGATAACTACTGATGCCTGGCATTGGCTAGCTACCAATAAAGGGTTAAAGTGGTAGTTGTCCGGATGCACTTGTTGATCGTCCGGATATGCGAGCACCTAGATGACTCCGTTTTCGTTTAGACCCAGAACGAACTTGTAAATGGATGCGTGTCCGACATTGAATTTCGTGCCATGTAATTTAATTGATATCTATTAATATATTTCTGAGGTGGCGGAGGATTTATCCTTTTGCTAAACACCCTTCTTTGAGACGCACGAGCTCGAAGGTTATATATTGGTAGTTATCGATCGCATGGTATGAACTGTCAATGTAACATGCCAAGATGCAATTGATCGAGGCTTTTGTTGAAAAGCAGAGTCTCATGGATGATGATCAAAGCATAGCCTATTTAGGCATAGCTTTGTGTATTATGTTAACTAGCGAGCCTCACACCCCTGTAGAGTCAAAAACGGGACAAGGGAACGTAGGGAGTGCACATGTTTCTTTCTAGCTAGAAGTGGTGTTTTGGTTTTTACACGGCTCGGCAATTTTACTTATGTGGTTGATGGAATGAGGTGCCTCGGATTTTTATTGGTCGCCAATGGCCAATTTATAGGTCCAATAGGATCGGGGTGCATGTCTTCAAGAATTGCCAATCCACTAAAGTATTTATAGACCGACCCTGCAGGATCCAAGGGTTCGCCAGCGTCCGAATCCTCAGACATTGCTAGAGTGTCTCGAATCGGTTAGGAGATCGTCCCTAGCCATGACTAATGATGGAAACCAACTTCCATTACGACATTACGGTCTTGATTGTAAACCTATATATGGTGCCATAGTATATGGTAGCTATGCCGTCTAGGATTGATACATTTACTTTGAAGTATTTTGGAAAACTTATTAGACACTAATAATAATTTTAAAAAAATTATTTTCCTCGTTTCAAGCATTTTTGATCATTATAAGGTAAAGCTCTATCCTCCAGTCTGCGTTGCATTGTGTGATGGGACATGAGTCTTATAATGTTTTCATTTTCTAAAAAGCATTGCGTCGTTTTGACTTAAATTTATAAAATTTATGCACTGCAATCCAATGGAATTAAACCCGTTCCGCGTTAGCGGCGTGGTCCAGTGATTAGCCATATTATTAGGTTCGTAAGATTTCTCACACCATTCCCATGACTAACTCGTAGTTTGTTTCACTTCGCAAACTCGGGTGCCCTCTTTCCACACGAGCAGCCAATTGACAGGTTTCAGGTAGGGATGTTTTCTGGACTAGAGCTTGATGATGAAGATGTTGGAAGATCTTTTCTTTTTATCTTTTTATTTACCTTCTTGAGACATTGAGACAGTATTGAGTATTGATGTATTTTGGGAGATTGAAACTTTATTTCTTTTCTGTTTTAGACATCTGTTTTTGTTAAGTGTATCCTGTACTGCGTACTCTGATGTTCTGTGATGATTTTGTGATGACATTTCCTTTCTGCTGCAATGATTTATATGTTCTGCCATGTAACTGTGATCTGTTATTGTTTTAATTCTGTTATCCTCCTATGATTATCCTTACTCTCGTTCTACGGAAGTTTGGGTCGTCACAGCCTATCACCAACAATTCATCATGGAAACCGGCGTTGTTCTCTTGTGATACAAGTTGGCACATCCCATAAAAACCCATCATCACCGGTCAATCTAGAGGGCTCACATCGGTTGACAGTTTCGTAGTTGGGGGTTAATGAAATTACTGAACGGATTGCAGGTTATTTATGGAAGAAGAATGGAATCAGATAGCCATTCATTAGCATTCCTGAAGACGCATATTTGGTTGACCACACCAGCCGTTTTGACTAAAAATTATTAGGTTTAGGGCAACGTGAGTATTTAAAGGCATATATATATATATAATATTATATTTAAAACTTAGCCATGAAGGACTAAGTTAAAACCATTACATACAACCTCCAATCGAGACGAAAGTCCTAATCCTAGCATAAAAAAATATTATTGACCCAATGGGACAGGTTTCATTGAATTCCGAGGCCTTTTGTAAAAAGTCCTTTATAAATCATAGAATAAAAATCAGCGTTTAAAACTCCCACAAAATCCAATCAACTTGAAACTTTGAAATTCTACTAGATTGCTTCCTTACGGATCCAATGAAATTTATTTCGTTCAAATTGGAGTTCGTCTGGCCAGTCGTTTATTCCTCCAAAGTTATCACTGTCTAAATTGGTCAAAATAATGCAAATGATTAAGGCGTTTATCGTTGCCATGATCAAACGGTAAGTTCGATTGACACAAAAATTGAAATCTTATAATAATTAATTTATATGAATCCAACGACACAAGTTTCATCGCACTCCGAGACTGTTTCATGGTATGCTATTTTATATGCCAACAAACTGTATTTTGGACGCCAAAATACTCGATGTCCAAAAATAACAAATGGGTGCCTATTCTAACTCTAAACGTCGATACGAACTCAATGGAGTTGATTTTGTGGCTTAATTCGATCGTCTGCTCAAGTTATACACAAATACTTCTCTAATAAATTAAATAAGTTATACACAAATACTTCTCTAATAAATTAAATTAATTTAATTACGTGCTATAGAGAATGACTAGACATTTACGGCTGTCGTTGTCACATACGTCGTTGGTTTGCCACGAAATTTAATACCATACAATAATTTAACGTTACACTCCCAATGAATCATTGAATACGGACCCTATTGGAAAATAGCCACTTTAAGGCTGATTAAAATATTATAAAAATAAAAAATCAAATAAAATGATAATAAATTATTATTATCATAACTACCCAACTAGAAATATCATATAGCTTCAAATATAAATTATACAACTCAATATCATCAATTTTGAGTTAAACGATGTCCAAATTATATTAAAACCCTTTTAAATACATTAAATAAATGTTATCATTTATTCTCGAATTCTGTAGCAACTATTTTAAAATTTGAATTGGGCATAACTAATAATCTATAAGACGAAATATGGATTTTTCTCTTTCAAATGAAAATTATAATCAACAAGATCCAAATGTTTCTTTTTTCCAGAATTCCGACTTATATCGGATCCCGTATATCCCGCATATCTAGTTATATCGGATCCCGTATATCGTTTATATCCGAGCCCGTATACAGAAGGGGAAGTGTTTTTCGATTAGACCCTACTTTTTTATATCATTTTAATCTTTCGTCAAAAATAATGTTGAGTTGTGTGATGATGTGTCAAAAAAGTATATTCTAGCAATTTTTTTGAACTGGAGATTTCGTTTACATATCCTAACAATGTTTTTTTGTAAATTCATTCCTTTATTAATTATTAATAATTATTTACAATATGAAATAATTAACAGCTAATGAATTGATAAAAAATAATTAAATTGTAAATAATTAGTATTAAATAATCATTGGTTAATAACTTTTCATACATTGTTTTTTTCCAAACAATTGACAACAAAAGTTTTAACATTAAAATTTTCTAAAATGTTTCATAATTTCGCACTAATATTTCATCATCTGAAATGATTAAAATATATTTTCTCTTGTTTGTTGCAGAGACGCAATTCATACCATCCTCTTCGACTATAAATTTAACAGTTTATTTTAAATCAAATCTAATGGTACAAATTTCAATCCACGTGATCACTTTTATGACCTCAATCCACGTAGTCTCTTTTGATTGGCCACAGTATTAAACCACAGAAACTACCACTATGAATAAATACCAATAATCTTGATGGCAACTACTTATTACGAGCATTCCGGGAAGCACCTCGCATGTGAATTATTTGTTTGCAAGTCTTATATGTTTCACATTTAAAATAAAATTATTTACATATATAATTTTATGTTAAAATCATGTGATTTAATTTTTTAAATCTAAGTTTCAATATCTATTGTTTTTAAAGTTTGAATCACTGTTTGTTTTATCATATAATGAAAAATGAATTTGTAAATTAAGTTTATTTGCTAGATCCTAATATTAAGTTATATACATTAAGATTTGATAATTTTGTTAAATGAACAATTTATATGTCAGCTCCTATATTTTAGTGATATATATTAAGATTTAATAAAATTATGTTAAAATTTATTTTGGAAAGAAAATTAACTCTTTATATATTTTTAAGTAATAAACTTTGATAATATTTTTAGATGAACGCTTTAATTAGTAAATAAAGTTTAATGTTATATCATATTTTTAAGTTATTGTATAAATATGTAAAGAAAACTAAATTTTATATCATGTATTTGAGAGATATTAATTTATAGATTTGATATTAGATCTTAGTTTTAGGTGATATTAAGATTTGAAAATATGCATAGAAAGGAGTACTAAATTTGTAATTAAAGCTTATTAGTTAGATCCTAATTTAAAGGAAATTTGATAAGATATACAGATTATGTTCTAATTTTAAGGAGATTTGATAACAACTATTAATAAAACAATTGCTATGCTTGCATAATTGGCTACAAAAATTATGCGCGTTACTATAACCCGTCTACTTCTCCTTTGATACCTCAAAATTTGCTCTTTCTCTTCCTGCATCTCTAAATTCCTCCATCTCTTTCGAACTCCTCTTTTAAATCGGAAGTCCTTATCAACCAGTCAACACCTCACAAGACTAACCGCAACTCAAAGATCTAATCACAACAGATCGTAAACCCTAGATGAATTATGAATCGGTAAAATTTAACCGCTCCTACCATTAATTTGGTGCTCCTCCTCAGCGTAATTCAGGTAATTTTATTTCTAATTTGATGTATCTGTTTTCATGGAAGATTGATTCGACTTTTCTAATTTAAGATCGATTTGACTGGTAATTTTATCTAGTTGCAGGCGAAGCCAAATTGCGGTCCTCCATATGGGAAGCACATCAACTACCATCAAGATTGACCTTCTCTCTACCACCATTTCGGTGATGATGTATCAACTGGCCTCCGCACTCGTAACATCACTCCCAATGCAAGGCCAGAGGATCTTTATGTCCTTTTGAACAATTTGGTCATATCAAGGGATGTTTCAATGCTCAAATTTAATATAACAGGAAGCTTCTACACTTTGTCTTCATGAAGTTCTATGATTCTAACGATGCTAAAGATGGCATGGACCATCGTATTATTGGTGCATGTGAAAATTCCATTGTGATTGCAGAAGAAAACAAAATGGCTCCTTAGGAAAATGCGTAGGAATGTTATTGTTTAATATTATTACATAATTCAAGACTTGATAAGTTTTTAGAAGTTAAAACCACTAAGCAATTAAATTTCAGTACAAATTTATTATTCCATTAAATTTCGGAAAAGCAGAAAATAGAATAACTTTGTTTCCTAGAAATAAGATGAATTTATTAGGCAATAGAGGAGTTTTGATGTCCAATAAAATTTGAACATGGTTTTCTAAGTGCTTTATTAGAATCGAATACCTTGTAAATCAATATTTTTTTATTCTCTACTTATAGAATTCTAATCTTCAAGTGAAGGAAAAGATACTGTCTTCAATTTACACATGGCAGGAGGCATTCGGTGGATTAGGTGCAAGATATTTTCAATTCTACACACTATATCAGGTGCTTTTAGTATAATTTGGGAAATCACTTTCTACTAGTCTTATATGTGATTGTATAATGAAATAACTAAAATCAGACTATTACAACAATTTCCTTATTTTCTAACACATTATATATGCTCAAGTGAAGCTGTGGGCTAAAACAGTCTGAGATATCATATGAAGGTCTCCCACATTGTAACACCCCGTATTTTCTATGAACATAAGAGTAACAAATCAGAGAATAATTAAATTGTAACAAAATAATTGAGGGAAATGTGTTACGCCATTGCGTTCGTCTTGAAATTATGCATGGAATAGAGTCCAAGTTTGCGTAAATCGGACTCCGTATGAAGAAGATATGGCCTTCAGAAGTTTCAATAAAAACCAGCCTGAAATTCAAAAATTCAGATTTCGAAATTCAAAACATACACCCGGACTGGGCAGGAAAATTCCCGCCCATGACCCAAGTCGACACTAAGGTCGACCTGGGGGTCGACTTGGGTACACAGGTCGACACTAGGGTCGACCTTAGGGTCGACCTCCCCTTTGTTTTCCCAGATCCAACTCTGACCTGTTCTGCCACGTGTCGCTCTCTAATTCGCTGTGTGATGTGGCCTGCTGCTTTGGACGATTCTGATGGCTTCTGGACTGATCTAAAGGATCTAAATTACCCCATTCTCCTATTCAAACACCCCCAAACCTAGCTTTCTCCCCATACCATTTCATTCTCCCTATACTCCGCCTCCATTTTAGTTAAAAATAAAAATGGCGTAGCTACTCTACTAGAATCAAAACTGGAACTAGTGCATCTTCTTCCAACTTGAATAGAGTTAAAAGAGAACAATTATTTTCTAATCTAATCGATAGTCTACGCCAAAGGAGCGCTATTCAGTGTTAGAATGCAGATCCCAGAAATCAAGATTTACCTTTTCAATTGTGAGTACAGTTATTTTCAGATATGAAATTTAATAATTATCTTGACATTTTTGTTAATCTGGATCTGAGGTTATACATACTTTTATGTGGATCTATCTGGATTGTGACTGTTCTTTATCTGTTCCCTCTTTTCTTCCTTTTTGTTTATAGCCAGGCTACCACGAGCCTGTGCCAAATCTCATAAGAGATTAACGCACGAACGCTAAATTTTGGGACAAATAATGGATAATGCATAATTGGACATGACTGATCTTTGACTGATTTGAGAAATGGACATGTGTTGTAAATTAGATCTAGATCTGTGTATACTCTGTAATTTGGAAGAAGAGAAATCATTATATGATAAAATATGACTTGAAACTTGGGGACATAATGAATATATAAAAAAAATTATGATCTGATTTTGAGGTGTTATAATTTAAAGATCTAGACTTTTGGGATAAATTTTATAACGATTCATGACCTGAAAAAGGAATATGTGACCTAGGCGTAGAGACCTATATTATAATAGGATAACTATCAATGTGAATACGCCTAAAAGTGGATTTTTGGATATTTGGCATTAAAGGCTATAATTTGGCATAATTCATATGGTATATCATGATTTGGGCTTTTATAGAATATTCTGTACTGTGCAAAGTTTAACTAAAAATTTGGATTATGAATTATGACCATGATTTAGGCATGTAAGTTTAGGCTTAATTTATGATTAGGCAAGATATGTGAATAGAATTTTAGAAATATATAATCTGTTAAATTAATCTGCTAAATCTGTTATCTGCTAAATCTGTTGAATTGCCTAATCTGCTAAATCTATTATCTGCTAAATCTGTTGAATCGCCTAATCTGCTAGATCTCTTATCTGTTGAATTGCCTAACCTGTTGAAAGCTGAATAATTGTAATTTGGGTATGAAAATCCGTAGGCTCGATCTAAGATTGAGTAAAACATGGAATTTTGATTAATCTGCTGTAAACTGTAAAGAAGTTTAATCTGTTATCTGTAAATTGGCTATGGCACGATATTAGACTCTGTTTGCGGTAGAAGCCTGGCCGGAACCAACTGGCTTAACCAGAAACCGCAAACTGTCAGTCTAATGTGAGAGGTCGTAGGCATAACTAAAATATGCTTAGACACGAGGTTAGGTCTGGCTTGTGGCAGAAGTCTGCCTGGAACCGCCCGGCACATCCAGCGGCCACAAGCTACCAATCTAATGTGAGAGGTCTGTGCATTAATACTTAGTTAATGAAAATTTAAGAGAAATGAGGTGTCTAAAAACGTGTTGGGTGGATAGGGTTAAACCAACTGGACTGATGAATCTAATAAACCCGTTTCGTGAATCTGTAATCCCAATACAAAGTTAGACAATCTGTAAGTCTGTTAAATCCGTACATATGATCTGTTAATATGAAAACTTGTCAACTTGATTGTTTGATCTGTGAACTAGTAATCTGAACTCTGTCTGAAACTTGTAAACAAGTTAATCTGAAATCTGCTAGTTTGGGGACACAAGGTTAGGAGGGAATAATACTTGTGTCATCTGTTGTTTGGGACCCATATTAGTCAGTAACCCTTTCTGGTATCAAAACTTTGACCCCACACTATGTCGGGGTTCGGGCACGCTTACTGAACTAATTATAAGCGGTTCATTCTGATAATGGCGATGGGTGTTGATGGCGCGTTCCAACCAGGTCATGTGCGTGCATGGATCCAGTCTGCTCTGAGGATGTAAGACACGGTGACATCTGTAATTAGGTCTGTGCCAATAGGTTGCCACTTTAGGGAGTGATACACCCTACTGTGGGGCCGACACAGGGTATTTATGTATTAGGGAGCCGATCGCTTGGGGGGTAGGACTTAGGGTACACTTAGTTCTGTTTGTTTCTGTTGGTACCGTCTGTTTCTGTTGGGTGGTAACACCTGTCTATTTCTGTGTGGTACCGTCTGTTGGGGTGGTAACGGCCCATTACTAGTGTACACCTAATTCTAACATTCTGTTTGCTTAGGGATTATTCTGTTTCCGTCTTTGATTCCATTTCTGATTCTGTTTCCGTAACTTCTGTCTGTTGGGGTGGTAAAGGCCCATTATTTGGGTGGTAAAGGCCCATTATTAGTATTCTGTTTACATACCTTATGTCGGTTGGGGGTGGTAAAAGCCCATTATTAGCATTCTGTTTCTGTACCGTCTACCTCTGTTCAGGTGGTAAAGGCCCATTACTAGCATTCTGTTTCTGTAGAGATTATTCTGTTTCCGTTTCTGTTTCAGTTTAGACATTAGGGTAACACCTAATTCTGTTATACTAGTATTAGTGCAAAGAAGTGAAAAGCTTAGCTTAGCCTATATCATTCCGTTTCTTTTGTTAACCTGCTATTTCTGTTACGGTTATCTCTCATCCAGTTTTATTTACATGTCATGATACTATTACCTGTTTATATGCTGAAAGTCACTGGACTCACCAGACTTATGTCTAACCTAGTTTGTTTCGCCTCTTTTCTTTCCGTTCCCCCCCACAGGTTTTCAGGGTGGAAACATAGGAGCTTGATTCAGATTCTCTCTGCTTGAAGTGTTTGAAGTATTTATTGGCTTTGGCTCCATCTTTCCATGGTAGTTATATTGGGGTTATGGTTTAAAAACTATGCATTCTGAAGGCTTTTGTACAAGACCGATATTTATGTACTTGAATTCCGATATTGTGATTTTGAAAGATGTAACCAAACTTATTTCTATTTCTGTTGTAATAAAGTTATAAATTTTTCAAGTACTACTTTATCTGTATTGTAAATTTCTGTTCTGTCTACTAAAAACGCTCCACCAAAGTTAAGGCATTCCCTTTGCGAGTGGCCTTAACGGAGGTGGGTTGTTACACACATTCTTGCTCTTCTATTTAATGTTATCTACAATATAAGAAGCTATGAGTCAGATACACTGAAGTTAAGTCAAATTTAACTGGGATTTGTTTTTCGTTTTGATCGGTATTGGCATTTGATTTTTTTCATAATATTTTAAGCATAAGTGGATTTTCGATAATCTTTTAAGCATAAATGAAACAAGAGAACGCCTACCTTATGGTACTGCTATATGTTCAAGCTAGAAGCTGCTAATTTGATCACTACTGTATATCTTGTCCGTAGCCAAACATAAATTTAATGGGTTCCCCTTTCAATGTCAAAAATTTTCTCCAGCTTTGAAATTCAACGTGTTATATTTTCTGGTCCCTTTACTAATGTTTTTTCTCTTTTATTTTGTAGTTAATACTAGGTTCTTCATCTTCTTCTCGTAAACTGATTTTATCTGATATGGGATATGATTTCACTGTCATAGTACACTCCATCTATTTCAAACTACTATAGTATTATTTTATTGTTTTAAAAAACACAATACTAGAGGGTAACCATTTAGATTTTGCTTTAGAGTGCGGATATTGATGAGAGAGAAATTCAAAGAGGGAAGAACGTGGATTTGGTAATGGCCTTAGCCGAAAATAAAGTACTGTGTAATGTGAATATCTTTCTCTATCGAAGCAATTTCCACTATTTAACATTTTTTTATTTAAATGAATTAGGCAGATGGCATTGTTGGAAAACTAAATATTTGTGATATTAGAAAGGATGACTCTGTGCCAACTCTCTTGATAACGGTTGATCAAGTATGTGCTTTTCATAACCAAGGGAAGGTACGGTTTTAAGATAATCATATATGAGTTTCAGATTAGATATGATGTTTAAATCATTTAAAATATAAAATTGGAAAAATTGGCTACTTCCTTATTTCTTTATTGGTCTTTTGTACACGAGTTCAAGCTGATATTATTACAGATTAGTCAATGATAGCAAAAAAAAAAGAATTAAATTGTTTCTTTTCCAATTTACTGTGCTATTTTATTATGATTGGTGCAATAAACGACTGGACAAATTCTAGAGCAACAAGCCGATGACTAAAACTAGAGTGATAGTGTGAGTGACTATGTACATGTATATGAGTGAATGAGTTTCTAGTAAGGAGCCAATGTATACGAGTGAAATGTAGCAAGGAAGTGTATGTATACGTGATTGTGTAATAGTGAGGAAACAATGTGTACTATTCGAAAGTGTAATAAATATTTATTTAAATAAATATTTGTTCAAAAGTAAATTCTGTATTAAATATTCAATTATTGTAAACATTTATTTATAGTAAATAATGACATATGGTCTAAAAAATGATGTCATATGCACTAATCAAATGATGACACACGGACAAATTATTGTTTGATACATGAATAATATATGCCATGTGTTTGCTACTATGACAACCATGTCAGCAGCCATGTAGGATGACACATCATCAACCATGTCAATAGTCATGTACGATGACACATCATCAAACACATCAACTGATGATTCATCATTTGAGTCATAACGTAGTGGGGTCCATTAATTCTTTTACCTACCAATATCAATAAGTGTAGGCAAAGGTTTTTCTCTACTAAGCTTTACCTACCAAGTTCTACCAATTTAATGTCAGTAGATAAAATATATTACCTACCATTATGTTAGTTTTACCTACGCTTATAGTTGGTAGATAAAGACCCCATTTTCTTGTAGTGTAAGGAGTACCCGTAGAAGCAAGAACAGGGCCAAAGGGTAAGATCTTCTAGAGGGCAGGTGCATACTCTTGTGGCCAATGTACCGGACAGAGGTAGTAGAGTTTCTTTTGAAGGTTTGATTTCTCTTTCGATCATCCTGCTAGAACTCTTTTTTATTCTGGCTCTTCGCATTCTTTTATATCCAATTCTATGGTTGAGTCTCTACACCTTAGTACTATTATGGTTTTGGATTTCGTTGTTGTCTTAAGCCCTATTGGGGGCATGGCTCATCTGTATATGATTTGTCAAGGTTTGATAATATCTGTGTTGGACGTCGAGTTTGAGTGCGATGCATATGTGCCTAGTTTCATGGGCTATGGTTTTATTCTAGGGATGGATTGGCTAGCAATGTATGGTGCCATTCTAGACTGTGAGAGGAGGGCCATTAGGCTTTTGACTTGCCATGGGAGGACTCTCGAGATTTCTTGTGACCCTAAAGGGTCTGTCATGCTTTGCTTCCTAGAATCACTTGATGCATCTGTCGATGATATACGATCTGTACCAGTAGTCTGTGAGTATCTTGATGTTTTTGAGGAGGTTCGGGGCTTACCTCCAAGGCGCGAGATTGATTTTGGATATACTTGGTGGACAATGCAAAGCCAGTGGCATTGCCTGTGCGCCACGTGGCTCCGAGATAAATGAGGGAGCTTTGCAAGCAAGTAGGGGACATACTTGAGAAATGCTTTATTTGGTGAAGCATATCGAAACGGGGTGCTCTAGTCATTTTGCGACAAAGGCAGATGGCTCGCTTCGCTTATGTGTGGATTACACGGAGTTGAATAAGCTATCTAAGAAGAATAGGCACCCACTTCTAAGGATAGACAATCTGTTTGACCAGCTTATTGGTGCATCTATTTTCTCCCAGTTAGACTTGGCCATGGGGTTTCATTAGTTGAGAGTGGACGAGGATAGTATAAACAATATCACTTTTAGAACTCTAGATGGTTTCTTCGAGTGGCTCGTCATGCCTTTTGGGTTTACGAATTCACCCACCTATTTTGTGGATCTGATGAGTAGGGTGTTTCGGGAGTTTCTAAATAAGTTCGTTGTAGTCTTTGTTAATGGTATCTTGATTTTCTCGAAGAATGAAAAAGAACATGCCTCGCATTTAGTAGAGATCTTAAGGACTCTCATAATACACCAGCTTAAGGCGAAATTCTCCAAGTGCCGCTTTTGGAGAAAGAAAGTGAGATTTTTAGGGCATGTCGTTTCCAAGGAAAGGATAGCGGTGGATCCTGCAAAGGTAGTTGCAGTTCAAGATTGGAAAGCTCCAAGAAATGCAACGAAGGTGATAAGTTTTCTTGGTTTAGCAGGCTACTATAGGAATTTGTTAAAGACCTCGTGCAGCTCACCAGGCTGACGAAGAAGAATCTGACCCTTTCTTGGATCGTTGATTATGAGAATGCTTTTCAGCGATTAAAGAGGGTTCTAACAACAGTCCCAGTTCTGACATTGCCTGATGGGAGAAAAGTGGTTAGAGTCTACACTGATGCATGTGGTACAGGACTCGGTGTCGTTTTGATGCAAGAGGGAAGGGTAGTATGCTATGGGAGTAGATAGTTGAAGGTTCATGAGAAAAACTACCCCACTCATGATTTGGAATTGGCTGTTATTGTATTCGCGCTTAAGTCTTGGTGACATTATCTACTTGGAGAGAGGTTCGAGTTATACACAGACCATAAATCTCTTAACTATTTGTTCTTACAAAAGGATCTCAATTTGAGACAATGGAGATGGATGGAGTTCCAAATGTCCTATGACTTTGAGATTGCTTATACCACTGGCAAGGGTAACGTGGTGGCAGACGCATTGAGTAGGCAGAGGATGACCTTGAGTCCTCTATTTGTAGAGGGGCAGAGCTTGGAGTATATATCAACCATCGATTTTAGTCCCTTTACCGAGTTTACACCTGATTTATTGGCATCGTTAGAGGTGCGACCTAATCTTTTGGATCAGATAGGATCTTCGCAGCGAAAGGACCCACAGATAGCAGACATTTTGGATAGGCTCAGCAAAGGAGAGACTTCTAGTTACCTTAGAAGATACTCCATGTACGACAAAGGGTGGCTATGAAGGGATGGAAGGCTTTGTGTTCTCAAAGTTGGGAGTCTGTTGAAGATTGTCCTTGAGGCAGCCCATCGTTCCAGAATGACCATCCATCCGGGTGGTGATAAGATGCATAGAAATATGAAGAGGGTTTTCTTTTGGGCCGCGATGAAGAAAGTTGTAGTGGAATTCGTAGATCAATGTTGATATGCCAGGAAGTTAAAACTGGACAGAAAAGGCATGGCGGGGTGTTGCACCCTTTGGAGGTCCCACAGTGGAAGTAGGGGAGCGTCCTATGGATTTTCACTGATGGTTTGCCTAGATCAAGGAAGGGCAATACCAGCATCTGGGTTATAGTAGACATGCTTACTAAGAGCGCTCATTTCATTACTATTAAAAGCAAAATAATGGCAACATGGTTGGCATCAATTTATCTTCGTGAAGTAGTTCGTCTACATGGAGTACCTTCCAGCATAGTAAGTGATCGTGCTCCCATCTTTACTAGTGAGTTTCGGAGGGACTTGCAGGAGGCATTAGTTATCCAGTTATGTTTGAGCACCGCATATCACCCTCAACCGATGAGCAGACTGAGAGGGTGAATAGCATTCTTGAGGACCTTTCGAGGCTGTGTATCCTAGACTTCGGAGGGTCTTGGGAAGAGCATATTCCATTGGTGGAGTTCACCTACAACAACAGTTATCAGGCTAGTGTTGGCATGGCACCCTTCGAGGCATCGTGCGGACGACCCTGTAGATCACCGACTTGTTGGTGGGACTCTACAGATAGGCTTCTACATGGACCTTAGATGATTAGAGAGACTTCAAAGAAGATTGATCTTATTTGCGAATGCATGAAGACAACTCAGGACAAGCAGAAGTTAGATGCAGAAAAGAGAAGGACCGATATTGAGCTTGAGGTGGGAGACATGGTTTTCATCAACGTATCAGCTTTGAGGAATGTGATTCGCTTTGGATCTATATGGAAGTTGGCGACAAGTTTTATAGGGCCATTTCCCATACTAGAGAGGATTGGCCAAATGGTCTATAGGGTAAAGCTACCAGAGAGATTGACAGGTATTCATGATGTTTTCCATGTTTCTCATTTGCGGAAGTGTCTACACGAGATGGCATAAGCAGTTAAGCCGAGCATGCCTAAGGAGATAGAGGACGAAAAGGAGGCAACAGTTAGACTAGTTCCTACCCGTTTACTTAGATCAGAGATTAGGAAGCTCTGCAATCAAGAGGTTAAATCGGTGAAAGTTCAACGGGGAGAAGATAACAAAGATGCAACTTGGGAGACTGAAGACAAGATTCACGCTCAGTGCCCTTCTCTTTTCAAGGGTAAATTCTTATCTTCTTTTTCCAAGATTTAATCTGTACTTGTTTCAATCATTCTTCTTTATCCTATCGATCGAACCTTCTACCTTTAGGTGGAAAACCAATGGGTGTAAACATGTGTTTGAAACATGTGTTTGAAACAATGTTTGCTGGATGAAAGTGGATGAAAGTGTTTGCTAGTGGTTGCTCGTGGATGCATATACACACACGTTAGGCACTAGATCGGCTCAATCACTACATAATGCATATGGATGTGTGTGTATTTTAATTCTTATATGGATCAAAATGAATGTATCATTATATGAATGTTGCATTTGGATGAATAATTATGCACATATATATAACTTACATGTTATACTAGGATTACTCGCACACATTTCGTTTACATAGCACGAACATAAATTGCATTATGGCGGTCAACTGAATCAGTCGAACGCCTGATTTTTCGCATTAGCATAGGGACATATACACACACCTTTGCATATTTTCTTATAAGCATTAGAAATATTTTAAGAAAAATGGATGCCTATGATTGGCGAATGAGTATATGGTTGATGGATGTTAGGATATACATTCTTCTTTACTTGGAGATTTCGGGGACGAAATCCTTTAAGTAGGGGAGAATGCAACACCCCGTAATTTTAAAAAATAATATAATCATAAACTAAAGAATACTTAATTAAATATTGGGTATTAAATAAAACGGACTGCACCATTGTGTTCTTCTCGAAATTCTGCTTAAGATAGACTCTAAGTGGACATCGTATGAGGAAGTTATTAAGGTTTGAAATTTGTATAAATATAAGAGAAATATAAATAAACAAATCAATTCAGAATATTCATAACAAATAAAATTCCAGGAGCGGGAAACCACATGGGAGATCGACCCGTCAGGGGTCGATCTTCACCTTTATAGGTTCAACCATAGGGTCGGCCCATACAAGGGGGTGTCGACCCTAGGGTCGACACCCCGAGGTCAACCCACCCGTGGATCCGGTCAGGTTCACTTCCTGAGCCTGCACTTGTTTCTTGACCTGATTCGTTGGCTTGAGGCCCTATATAGGACCTCATTTATATTATTTTATTCACCCAAAATAACGGAGACAACGAGATGCAGCTCCAGCTCATATTGAATTAGCCTATTCTTTTGCAACAACGACTTATACGTATCCAAGAATTCCTCTACAACATCAACATTCATTTCTCAGTTCTTTAGATCCAGTCTCTGTGAGTTCATGTTATTTTTAGATATAAACATTTAATAAGTAATCCTGACATGTTTATAATTTTGGGTCTAAACATATGCCTGCTGATATCCTGAATCACAACTAAATAGGACTGCCATTACTTGTACACATGATCTACTGTTTAGTCCTTACATGCCTATCTCTATTATGCCCATTCCTATTATCATATTCCTATTTTATTATTATGCTTATTCTATTATTATGCATATTTCTGTTCTCTTCTCTCCCTCCTTCCCTTTTTATTTTTATAGCCAGGCTACCTCTGTTATTATGCCTATTTTTGTTCTCTTCTCTCCCTCCTTCCCTTTTAACTTTTATAGCCAGGCTACCTTCGAGCCTAGGCCTATCACTGAAATATGCGAATGAACGTTATTATGCCTATTTATGTTCTCTTCTCTCCTTCCTTTCCTTTTTATTTTTATAGCCAGGCTACCTTCGAGCTTAGGCCTATCGGTGAAATATGTGAATGAACGAAATTGGGAATGGTTGGAAATGATAAATTGGGGCATAACTTGTATTATAAAACATGACTGGGATTTGGGGTCATAACCTATACCGTGATCTAAGACTTTAATTTGGGGCATATCTTATATGATGATTTATGACTTGAGGGTAGGGGCATGAAAAACCAATGATGAACATGGATAATTGTTTAAGACTGAATATGCCTAAATTTACAGTAAATAGAAATTTTTACCGCACTTAGACACGAGGTTAAATTCCACTAGTGGTAGAAGTCTGCCCGGAACCACCCGTCAAATCGACCATCCACAAGTGGTTAATTTAATGTGAGAGGTCTAGTGCGTAAAAGTATAGGTAATGGTGCTCAGACACGAGGTTAAGTCCAACATGTGGTAGAAGCCTGCTCGGAACTGCCCGGCATATCCAGCATCCATAAGTGGTCAACTTAATGTAATAGGTCTGGTGCATTAACATACATGAATGGGGAATGGTAATAACCTATTAACCTATAATACTTAACCTGTTTAAATCTGTGGGGGTTGTATGAACCTATCAAATTGTGTAAGGGTTAAGTAAACTTTCTTGAATCTATGGGGGGTTAAGTAAATCTGTTAAATTTGTGGGGGGTTATACGAACCCGACAAACATAACATGTTTTATATGTCAGGGTTATGCAGGCTTGCTAATCTGTTAGGCATAACCTGTCAAAATCATAGTAGTGGGGATGCAAGCCTAGGGGGTGGCTTGTATCACCTGTTGTGTGGGACCCATATCAGTTAGTAAGCCATACTGGTGTCCAAAGGGGGACCCTGAAATAGGTAGGGGTCAGGTCACGCTTGCTGAGCTGATTATAAGAGGTTCATATGGGTGGAGGTGTTTGATGGCGCGTTCCACGGAGTCGTATGCATGCATGAATCCACTTGTTCGGACAAATAAGACGCTATAGCACCAGTAGATATGGTTGTGTCTATCTGGGGGTTGCCACTTTAGAAAGTGACACATCCTACAATAGGGCCGACACAGGGTATTTACGGAATAAGGAGCTGATCGATTGGGGTAGTAATTAGGGTACATCTAGTCCTGCCTGTTTTGGAGCCTGTTATTATCGTTTGGGGTAACATATGTTATTTCTGTTAGGCTGCCTGTTATTACAATTTGGGGGTAAAACCCGTCACTAGAAGTACACATAAGTCTGCCATTATGTTTCTGCTGGGATCATTCTGTTTCTGTTATACTAGTATTGGTGCAAAGAAAAATATTTGGGAAGTGTAATCTATCTGTTCAGTTCATTCTGCTTATCCTGCTCAGCCTGCTATACCTGTCTTATGATACGGATATCTCTCTCATCCAGTTTATATGCCTATCATGATGCTTTTACTTATTTACATGCTAAAAGTTACTGGACCAACCAGATTTTATGTCTGACCCGTTTTGTTTCCTTTTCTCTCTCTTCCTCCCTCCTAGGTTCCTAGTTTGGGAATACTCGGGCTTGATTAGGATTCTCTCTTCTATTTCTGCTTGGATCTGCCTAGATGTACCACTTTGATAATTTTAGTACAAGGTAGATATTTTAATTTGATGTAATGGGTTTTCTGTATTTCAGACTTATGTTGTAACTGGATTTTGGACCACGATGTTTTCTGTTTTGAAAATAAAGTTTTAATTTCCGCTGCTATTTTATATCTGCTTTGTGATGTTTATGTTTTTGTTTACCTATAACGCTTCATGGAACATAATGCATTCTGTTAAAGAGTGACATTAACAGACATGGGTTGTCACATGCCACGTGGCATTAGAACCGGGTTGAAAGGAGATGGTAGACAGTGTCTTCCAGTCGTAGGAGGTGTCTCCTCTGGTTCAATACATGATGCGTGCTTCTTGATCTGAAGCTTTTGAAGTTAAAGGACAAAGTTCCTCGGCAAAAGAATAGGTCTTATAGCCATGTAGTATTCGGGTCGGCATTGTTAAAACCGAAATTAGTTCAAACACAAAAATTGCTATAAAGCACTTCACCAAATGGTTAAGAATAAGAGAATGAGGCCATAGTCACACAAAGTAGGAAAAAAACACAAATTTTTTATAGTGGTTCAATTTAAGATAGATCCACATCCAATTTTGGGGAAATTTCCATTATCACATGCGAATTTACAAGGTTTGCACGCTCTCTCGTTATATTAATCTTCATTCTCACTAACTCTTCTCTAGATCTAATACCAATAACCAATGAGATTGGATGAATCCTTTAAGTATGGCGTTTATAGAAGTCGATCTATGATTCTTCAAACATTTGGATGGATTTCCATGAATTTATGGTAGATTTGATGTTAGATCTTCGATCCGAGATGTTTGGAGATGTTGGAATCACTTAAAATGGTTGAAGAATTAGTGGGGAAGCCCTTCGAGATCATAAAATTTGGTCCCCATTAAAGTGGTGTGCATGGGGTATTTATAGGGGTAAGGGGAGTGAAGATAAGTAGTGCAAGAATTCATGTCGTTAGGCGACATGACTCATGGCGTGGGGAGTACAGTTGGCAACAGCCTGGATCCAGCTAACAACGGCGCGGCTTATGTCGCATACGACATGGAAGACATGGTTTGGTTTTTGCGGCATGACATACAACATATGATATGATGGAGAACGACATGCAACTTAATATTAAGACTTTCTTCATGGCATGAACTCGTAGAGACTTGGGATCTTGTTGGTTGGTCACTTATGTCGGTCGCGACATGGATAGTAGTGACTTGCGGTTTGCTTTTCAGAAGTGTGCCTGCTCCTCCCATGTCACTGAACAGCTTGAGCTAAAATGGAGGACATGACATGGCTTGAAAACGGCTTGGACTGCTTTTCTTCCATACGGCATGAGCTTGGAATGACATGGTGGCCCACCGAGGCTTCCGAATGACATGGGTTTCAAACGGCTTGGCCCATGTGATATTAATTGAACATAATATGACTTGGATTCATGCGACATAACTTTTTTTTGTTCCCACGCCATGGTGTGACGACGATATGATTCAAATGGGGTTTTATGGTTGGCGGCTTTGCTTTCTAAAGGGAGTCCGCATTCTTTATTTTATCAAACAACTTGTTGAGGGAGGACATGGATTCTGGATGACATGGTTTGTTCATAATGACTTGGGTAAAATGACATGCCATAAAATATTAACCACATATTTTATAGGTAAACATTTTCCCCTCAAAGTTCGTATTATTAAAATGATGCGGGCTTCGAACTTCAATTGCCTTGTCTCTTTACTTAGTCATTAAACGTTTCTTTGAAGAATCGTACCGTTCACACTGTCACGCTGCAAGCCATTCGCCCATTATCACTATGTCATAATTTGTTTTGGTCATTCATGTTGCTTTGGGCTTACAAATCGCATTGGGCTCTGATCTGACATGACTCGGCCTAGATAACCCCTTTGCCTTTATATAAGTCTTTTGATTCGTACGCCCATCTATATTTCATCTGCATCTAAAGCTTGTTCTTCGTTGTCTGTATCCAATGCTCTAAAAGAGAATATCGCCTCATTCCTAAGCAATTTATCAACTGATTTGGATGCCACAGATCGAGCTTTGATCAAAATCAGGGTTCATCAAATTCAATCGATCAATTCCTAGTTAATTCAGCTCCCTCCTTTTCCAATCTGAAGTTTTTCTCCATTGCTGACTATTCAAAGACCATCGCAGCTACTTAGAGCTGGATTTAGGTTTGAGCTTTGCTTTACTTCCTTTGATTTTTGGGTTTTTACGAAATTTAGGGAAATTCTTCGCTAAATTGAGCATCCTAATTCAAATTTGTACTTAAATGATGTAAATTGGAATTAAATGGGATTGTAATGGATTTAGGATTGTGCATGAGTAATTTGAAGCATCACGGTCTTCTTAAAACTCGATTTTTTCATATTGCACATGTCATGTTCATTGAAATTCTTAAACCATGGTACATTCTGCCTCGATACCGTTTGTGTTGATTTAGATGCAATATTACTTGTCTTAACTTGTATGTGTAGCTCTAAACTGGTAGTAAACAACTTTGTGTTCAAAATGATAATTGAAACTTGCTTTAATTCTGATCATTGATGGTGAAATCAGTAAGTACGGCTTTGCAGATATAACTCATAGCTTCATGACGCAAAAACCAATATAGAACCTCTAGTCGATCAAATCGCATAACTTTCCCAGTTTTAAGTCGTGGAAAAAAGTGAATGACTTAAGATCGACTCTCAAATCCATTATACTTTTTGTCTTAACTTGCAAATATAACTTTAGGCCAGTTGCTTATTGCTCACATCAGGATCCGAAGTTGTCGTAACACATGAGTCATCGAGTCATAGCAAAAAAAAAATTAAAGTCCAAACCGTATGAGTTGCCATGTCGTTCGAATGACTTTGGCTTTCAAGTCATTAGAACAACTTGAGGCTATAAGGGTGTTCGAACAGCTTGACCTTCCAGCATATTGGATTTGCTAAAATGACGGCATGACTTAGTTACCATGTCGTTGAACGACTTTAATCCACAAGGTGGATCGGGCCTTTGTTGACTTTAGCCTTTATGACTTGAGTCTTTTAACGACTTAAGTTATCATCGCCTCGAATCCCTCATGTCTTAAATCATTTACCAACTTGAGTCACACATTGATACAAGCCATCCAACGACTTGGATCTTTTACTACTTAAGACCTGAACGGCTTAAGTTCTATCACAGCTTGAGTTTCGAACGACTTAACGGTTAGACTGACATAAGGTTTCAAAGTCAAATTGTTAATCAACTCTTTTGGGCATTCTAGAAAGTATACAATCCATAGCTTCCCCTTATAAGTTCAGGAATTCTTTTGTGACCTGTTTTATAAACGAATTTACTTGTGTAGAATGTCTATTAGAAAGAGTTCTCGCCTTCAAACTGAGGAAACTTCTTCTTCTGCCCAAGAAATTACTACAACCATAGCTTCTGGAAAAACTGCTGCACAATCTTTTCCTGAACTTTGACTCATTAGTGCCTGGGACCTAGAAAGGCAATCCACCACTTTAATCCAAGATCAATTCGAACAACTGCGTGGGCAATATGGAATCCCAATTACATATGTGAAACTGCTAATAAATGGCGTATTTGTAGACAGACCCCCTCCTGGATATGTAGCTGTGAATAGACATATGCTAGCAAGCAGTGCTATTCCTCCATTCAACACTTTCTTAGAGAGAATATTGAATCACCTGGCCCTTGCTCCATTTCAGCTCCACCCTAACGGTTACATCGTCCTATTAGGGCTTTATATTCTTGCCATGGACAAAGAAGGGCGCGAGCCTACTTTCCACGAGATCCGTTATCTGTTCTCTTTTAAAGTTAGGAAAGACACCCCTTCTATCATGCATGCTGAAGGTGTCCGAAATCAGAAACTTATTCATAACTTGCCAGATAGTATTTTGGGTTCTTAAGTCAATTTTTCTTTGTTCGATGCCCCGAAGCCTTTCACGGGAATTGGACTGAGAGGGGTAAACAAACTTTTTACGAAAATTCATTTTTAATCCTTCCATTTGATCTTAAATTGTTGAATCTTTATTCCTTTATTTTCCAGTTCTTCCGGCTCCTATCAAAGACAAAGATAGTGCTACTTATAGGTCTCTTTACAAATCTATTAATTTTGTCGGTATATTAGATAGATTTGGACAGTATGTGATAACGGAAGACAATCTTCGCAAGTACGGATTACTCCATTCTACCAGGAAATTCTATTCCAAAGGAACACTCTCAATCCCTAAATTTATGCCTACGGAACCAAATGTTGGTGCTTCCGATGGCGATCATGAGACCCAAGGCCAAACTGTTGAGCATTCACTGAAAAAGTGCTATGAATCAGTTGGTGGTAGTAAGTCGCCATCTAAAATGACTCCTAATGAGGGTGAAATATTTAACCAGCATGAGGGTAAGGCTCTTTTGAATTCTCCTGAACAAGTTGAGAAAGGAGGTACCACCCTGAATCCTTTACCAGAAACTGAGCAGATTGAGAAAGATGGAAGAGAGGACAACATTTTAGATTCTACACATTAAACTGAACATGTCAGAGAGGGTGAAACCACATTGGAGATTGATCCAAACACTGAAACGATGGTTGAGGATCATCTTATTCAAAATGTGACAGAAGAGGGTTCTACAGGCACCTTTGATAATCTAGGTGATCTTAACTTGGCTAAGTATCTTAGCTAAGGCGATACCATTACCTAATCACTTGATCCTCTAACCATAATTACATGAGCTAGCATAATGGAGGCTCCCATCTCTAAACCAGGAAAGTTGCTTAAATCTCTAGGAATTTCCCTATAATCAACTAAGAAAACTGGTTCGTTAATAGAAACGCTTTTAGAAAATATTCCTAATACACATACATTTTCTAAATTTTTTTCGTAGCTTTCACAATTTTCCTGGTTTTGAGTGCTAAAAAGCTTATCTTTTCTTTTCCCAGGTTCAAAAATGCATGGGTAGCACTAACTAAACTTTAGGAAGAAAAGTAATGCAAATAATTCGAAGCAATTTTTACAACCCTATCCTTCACGACAATAGCCACATTCCAAGCAGTCCCATCCTCCCCAACCTCCTCATCCTCTCATAAGCCTTCGCACGCGTCTGAACGTGAATTGACCGATGAGCAGAGGCGATGGATTCATTAGGAAGATGAAGAGGAAAGGAGGAGGCATGCTTGGCTTGGGGATCACGTCCACGATGAAGAGAGAAGACAAGAGAAGTGAGGCAAAGACGATCAAGGAAAAGATGGTTCACATAAGGGCGCCCTTGATTGGACAAGCTTCCTATTGTAACCCGATTGATTCCATCTTCCGGCCCTCCTGGTCCTTCTGCTGAAATACATTCAATTATTCACAAGCCCCGTTATGAGCCCGATCCAACAAACATTTCTCTCGCTGGACGGCTCAAGGGTTGGAATTTGAAAGGGATACTTTTTTATCGTGGCACAAATCCAACCGATGTTGATGACATAGCCATGGAGATGGATACTATAATAAGTCAAGCGCATACTTAGCTTAATACTACTAAAAGCCAGCTTGACACGAAGCTAAGTATTGCTAGGGACCATGCTAAGATACAATTGAACAAATGGCATAAATTTGGCGATAATCACCAAAAGCGTAACGACACTAATCTTACCAAGATTGCTGCTTTAGAGAGTTATAAGGACAAATGGGAAGAAGTTTAGATTTTCGTGATGCTACTATTGCATCTCTTACTAAAAGAAATGCAGAACTGGAGGGATTAGACACCAAGAATAAAAAGCTCATGGAAGAACTTGCGGCTGCTAAGCAAAAGGAAAAGGAATCCCAAACTGTCAGATGAATGCTGAAGCTACATTGTCTGTAGAACAGGATTTCTCTAAACAGTACCAGTTAATTCCTTGAAGGCTTCCAATCATATATTAACGGCTAAGGTTGAATTTCTTGAAGAGGATAAAAAAGCTGCCGAGGAAACGGACAAAAACGCCATGGATGAGGCTAATGCTGACTATTTCGGTTTCATGTTTTCAACGTCATGAGCCATTGGAGTTTACATTATTTAGTGGACAGCTTTCCAACTACCATAGCTCTTGTCTGGTAGCAAGTTCTTGAAATTAATGGTGGTGATCGTAGTGAAGATGATCTCATTAATTATCTTTTAGACGATAGATCAAAGAAGGCTTTAGCTGAAGAAAAAGCTCGGTTAGCAAGCGATAGGGCTGGTGCTATCGGAGAGTAGATTCAGAATCAAACCAACAATGATCCTCTTGTCAATTCTATTAATATTAAAGCCTCTGGTTCGTAGACACTAGTTAACCTTCCTGATGCTTTAAAAGGAAAGGAAACAATTGTAGAGAATGTCGCCGAGGAGCATGGTGGGGATGACGAAGGTGATGATGATAACATAGAAAAATGGAGGATTGAGCATCAAGACATCCAAGAGAACCTCCTAGATGTAGGTAAAACCGAAAATGACTTCACTGCGCCATATGTAGATTCCTTTTTAAGTTCACCTGGATCCCTTGCTTTTTACAATCTTTCCTCCCATGCTCGAGGTTTAATCTTACCCCTATCTTCTCCTACTATAGGTGGGGCAATGACAACTGAAGCTGTTATAACTGACTCAACTTTGATGACAATTCCTCTTGCCTTAGTTATCATTCCTCCATCTGTTGACATGTCCTTACTCTCCATTACATCCTCTGGGTCGTAGGATGCTAAATCCAATGTGCTTTCTGAGTTGAAGGATGATGTCGATTGTACTTTCAGCGATGATCCTGGATCCACATAAACAAATGAAAGCCCAAAAGATACTGCTAAGGATCGGGAAAAGAAGACAACCAAGTCCTCATCATCTTCGAAGCGCAAGAAAAAGAAGCATACTCTTCAGAAGATAAGAGCTATTACTCTATCTTCTCAGGAAAACCAAATTGTGACATGGCATAGACTCCACAGCCTCCTCTCAACAAGCCAATTCTAGGGTCAAGTGATAAGAAGAAATAGTTCTCAGTACTATTTTATTTTGCTTTGTGACTGCTCCTTTTATATGTTTCATTTAGATTGGTTGTACATGCGAGTGTTGGTCCCCTCTTATTACTTTATGTTACTCTGCGTCTGAAACTTTCGTACTAGACTTGTGACTTTGTGATTTGACTTTGTGTTGTGATGGAAATGTGTTCTGTGTTCTTCTCATTGCACTTAAACTTTTGATATATCTTTGTCGTATTTTGTTGTTTTGCACTACACACTTGTTGCCTTTACACACTTTCAACACAAGTTTTTATCACAAGTCATTTGTTATTGCAGTATCCGATATTATAATGACCTTGTGGTACGTTTTTTGTAAATAATGATGTTTCAGTTATAGCCACGGATCATTCTTAGTTGGATTTACTTGACCAATTTACTGAATTTTCTTGATTTTGACTAGGGCAGTATTTGAGACACCTTTTCCGTGAGTAACCACTTTTTGTGTTTACCATTGTATCAAAGTTCTCGAGTTAGCCTTAGCCATTCCAAGGAATTCAACTTTGTTGGTCGGAGTAATCCTTGTAGGTGTCAAGCCTTTTAGTGTAAAGTTGTGGAAAGCTTATGGTATGTTTGAGTGAGCATTGTTGAATTTCCTTAATGCGGTTGTAATGCCCACATACCAAAATTTGTCAAAGACTTTAAAGGTAAGGCACAACATTTATGAACGACTATACTTGGAATTTCCTGGTCATGTGCCTTTGCAGTTACATTTGAAATTTCTCGGTTTTCTCATGATCCAAGGGTTCCCGGTTCAGTCAATCAAACTCATACCTTTTAATGGAGAGGAATTTTTATTTGGTGCCCCTGCTTGAGAGGTCTTATATTTGTGTTATATTCAATCATGTTTCTCGCCAACATGGCAATCCAGGCCCTTTGGAGATCAAATTTGAACATATGTTCCTCGGAGACGACTTGGTTTTCATGCCTCCAAAGAGGTCTTGATGAATCCGTTATTCATTACGGTTGAATGATTCAGTCACTTGTAGAATTTGTCGGACGCCTCCAAAAAGGTCTTTGGGTCCGTCACTAAACAAATTTGGAAGACCCGGCTTATGATCGAATGCCCCATAAGGGGGTCTTTAAAGCCCGCCAATAACTGAATTTGGAGGACCCGGCTTATGGTCGGACGCGCCCGAAGAGGTGTTTTAAAGCTTGCTAATAACCGAATTTGGAAGACTCGGCTTATGGTTGGATGCCTTCGAAGATATGTTTTGAATCCGTTAGTAACTAGATTTGGAAGACCTAGCATCAGTAACTGGATTTGGAAGATCCAGCATCTGATCGGATGCCTCCGAAGAGGACTTTCAAAGCCCAGTGTTTGTCGTAATCGGGCCATGTTTAAATGGCACTGACGTTCGACTAGGTGCCCCTGGGGAGGACTTGGGTTTGGGTTTGTTTAGTTCCACGAGGAGGACAGTAGTTCACTCATCGAGTTTTACCACGATTTGTAGAACTAGGGTCTTAGACCTTCTAGCTAACAAGGTGCCCCTTCGATAGACCAAACGACTCTGATTTTTTTGATCATTCCACGGAGCAGACGCCGATTCTTTTACTGGGTGCTTAGTTTAACAAGCAGTCTCAGTTACATAATCAGGGCCACGAACTTTTCCTTTCGGGAGGTGCCCCTTTGGTGGAATGTAGAGGCTAGAATTTGGGATTGCATTGTTTCACATGGTGAACGCCAGTTTGTTCATCGAGTTTTACCCCGATTCGTAGAACCATGGCCTTGAACCTTACATTTAAAAAGGTGCCCCTATAGTGAAACTTACAACTTCGTTTGTAGTCTGAATGTTGCACCGTTTAATCGTTTGGCTCTTGGCGTTCCTTATTTTCAAGGATGTGCTCCACACCTTTGTACTCACTGCGAGTGGTGTTCAAAGCACCAGACACTTGTGCCATCCTGATTATGATATGGGTGATCACCAGGATTTTGATAGGTTGGACGGGCAATCTGCAATACAAAACCAAATTTAAGCAAATTTTGCAAGCAGGATATCTACATAGGTAGGTATGCTTTCAGTAGTAGATATAATATTCTATTATAGTCACTTCTTTACCAAGGGAGGCTTATATTTGTAAAAGAAAGTTTATCAATTTTTCATAAGCACTATGCAACGCTTTTATGCAGAATGTCAACACAAGTAGTCTTATTCCAGATCTTTGGTTCTGAGATTCCATCAGGGGTAGAAGTTTGCAGATGCCATCTAGCCTTTACTAAGCATTAGTATGGAAGTGTCGGGCAATCATTGGTTGAACATAAGCTTTCAATTTCACAGGAGTTATTGCTTTTGTTGGTCTGTATTCTTTAGCATTCGTGTAGCATGGCATTTTATCCTAGCTTTTATCGGCTGAACAAGAGCTATTTGCTGTTGGGATCTCTCCACCCAAGCCCAGCTGACTGGTTGATATGCTTTGCCCAAGCGGCTTTGGATAATGTTCTGTATCTTTCGTAGCAAAGAAAATGTTCTCTGGGGTGTCATTTAGAGGGGTAAGAAAGTGAAACTTCTTGCTAGCCTTATTATTTCTCGCGACCTTGACCCGCTTCTGCCCTTGATTCCTTTTTTGATTACATTGGGTCGCAGCATCTTTAGTTGCTTCATTAACAATCTGAAGAGGTATAGGATTATCATTGACTCTCATGAACTCCTCAGCTTTTTTTATAGAACATCTCGAGTGAGTTCGGTTCTTTCGTTTTGACCCATTTACCAAATTTGCTCCTCTTGTCTATGGTCCTGATTTGAGACATGAGGATTTGGCGAGGTTCAGGATTCCTTACTTTGGACAAGATGACATTGAATCAATTGAGAAAAGCTTTAATGGATTCCCCTGAATTTTGCTTTAATGTTGAAAGTGTTATGACATCCTTGGTTTTAATAGCATACCATTGGAACTGTTCCCCGAACTTTTTGGACAAGTCAGAGAACCGGTTTATGGACTTAGGTGGAAACCTCATAAACCATAGTGATGCAACACTATCCAAATAGAGAGGGAAATATAAGCACTTCATCTCGTTCGTCGCTTTTGCAGCATTCAAAAGCCACCCATATTTGAGAAGAAAGTAGTTAAGACCGTCGAGGCCGTTACATGAAGGCAAAGTTAGGGGAGTGAATTTCCTTGGGCGCTCTATTCCCTAGATTCTCTCAGTAAATGGAGTCCTATTGGGATGGAAATCCCGGTCTCATTCATTGTCATTGCGAGCCTGACTACCCTCCACGACTTGCTGTAACATATTCGAGATGTAATCTCTAGTGCTGCGTTGCTCTTCCTGATGAGGTGGCACCCTTGTGACGAGACTGGCAACCTTTTGAACTCTTATCGTGGAATGACTTTTTTCTTTTGGCTTTGATTGTTCGATGTTAACTTCAGTTTTATCGCTCAACCATTCATTGCGGGTAGACGCGGATGAAGCAGGTGGATTGGCATAGGTGCTTTGAGGCGGTGAATTTAGTTGAGCATAAGGAAGGCGTCAACTTTCTCCATTATAGCTTTGGTAAAAGAATCAACTCTTCGACTAATGTTGGCAATAGCAGCATCAAACTCATTCTAAGTCACACCGGCTCCACCTAATGGGTTTTCGCTAACCCCAATACGGTTAGTAGGCGGTATAGCTTCCTTAGCAAGGTTGTTGTTGTCCTCAACGGTTTCACTTATAGTCCTTTGTGATTTAATAATGGCCTTGAACTTTGGAGAAAGCTTATTGATTGGCCTGGATCTTAGATCTAGCGAATCTACAATAGAGGCAGGCTTAGAACTTGAAGGCAAAGCTCTTAAACTTGAGAGAGGTGTGAAGGAAGGAAATGCGAACACGCCCCCACGATGGGCGCCAAATGTTAAAGTCGAAATTAGTTTAAACACCAAAGGTGCTATAAAAGTACTTCAACAAATGGTTAAGAATAAGAGAATGAGGCCACAATCATACAAAGTAAGCAAAAAACAAAAATATTTTATAGTGGTTTGATCTAAGATAGATCTACGTCCAATTTGGGAGAAATTTCCATTATCACATGCGAATTTACAAGGTTTTCACACTCTCTCAGTGCATTAATCTTCATTCTCACTAACTGTTCTCTAGATCTAATCAAAATAACCAATGAGATTGGAAGAATCCTTTAAGTATGGCGATAATAGAAGTCAATCTATGATTCTTCAAACACTTGGATGGATTACCATGAATTGATGGTAGATTTGATGTTAGATCTTTGATCGAGAAGTTTGAAGATGTTGGAATCACTTGAAATGGTTGAAGAATTAGTGGGGCAGCCCTTCGAGATCATAAAATTTGGTCCCCATTGAAGTATTATGCATGGGGTATTTATAAGAGTGAGGGGAGTGAAGATAAGTAGTGTAGGAATTCATGTCATTGGGCTACCTAACCATGGCGTGGGGAGTACAGCTGGCAACAGCCTGGATCCAGCTAGCAACGGCATGGCTTATGTAGCACACAACATGGCAGACACGGTTTGGTTTTTGCGGCATGACATACATCATATGATATGACGAAGAACAACATGTGGCTTGATATTAAAACTTCCTTGGCGACATAAACTTTTAGCGACTTGGGGACATGCGGTTTGGTCACTTATGTCGGCAGCGACATGGATAGGAGCGACTTGCGGTTTGCTTTTCAGAAGTGTGCCTACCCTCCCATGTCACTGAACGGCTTGAGCTAAAATAGAGGACATGACATGGCTTGAAACGACTTGGACTGCTTTTCTTCCTTGTGGGATGAGTTTGGAATGACATTGTGGCCTACCTAGGCTTCCGGATGACATGGGTTTCAAACGGCTAGGCCCATGCGATATTAATTGAACACAATATGACTTGGAGTCATGCGACATGACTTTGTTTTGTTCCCATGCCATGGTGTGATGAAGATATGATTCAAATGGGGTTTTATGGTCGGTGGCTTTGCTTTCCAATGGGAGTCCGCATTTCTTTATGTTATCAAACAACTTGTTTAGGGACAACATGGATTCAGGATAACATGGTTCATTCATAATGACTTGGGTAAACAACATGCCATAATATATTAACCACATGTTTTATAGGTAAACAGGCATACCCCTTCTCGGTATACAAACTTAGTTATACCAATCTGAAAGTATCATTCTAAGGAAGGCGAGGTGGCGATTTGGAGATGTGTTTATAATGTCCTAGGTTGGTATATGCTCGTTTCGATATTATCGAGCCGAATTTGCGTGGTATCTACATTGTCTCATCGAGCAGGAAGAAAACCGAGCCAGGATTATCTTGAACCGAAGTTCTTCAGAGTCCTTCCTTGTCGAACCGAGATATATTAAACCGGAGCTGGTTTTGATTCGGAGCTCTCAAAAGCTTTGCTTGATTGAACCGATCTTTGAACAAATCAAAGGTTTTGTTGTCTTGCATGATCTCTTCGCCTTATGGATGTGTAATACTTGAGTCAAGAGCATGTCTGAGCTCCACATAGTCAAACCGAAGTGCATCAATATAGAGATGCTATCAAGTCTCATTTGGTTTGGGAAGCACCAATCTAGGGCGTACCGATACAGAGTACTCCATCATAGAATAAGGCATTGTGTGGCTTAGTCGAGCCGACTAAACTAAGTGTGAGCTTGGGCCGGTATTGTCCAAGTCTTGAAGGGTTCTAGTGCTTCATGTAGGAATGTCCGGGCTCTTCCAAGCTCATGCTCAAGTCCGGAGCGACTCTGTGATGGAAAGGACCCTAGGGTAATGGCCTTGCCAAAAGGCAGGTCTATAACTGGTTTCATATATTAAAAAAGAAAGTATGCAACCATGATAAAGCAGTTTCATTTGATATCATATATTGCTTTATTATTTGACATAATATGGTTGTTCTAGAAAAATGAGATGAATATGAACTTCAACTTAAACACTTTCCAGATATTGCAGTGGCATTTTGGAAAAAACCTTATAAGGATTCGAATACTTTTGCAGAATAACGTATTCATGATTTTTAAGCTCACAAGTCCCTCTAGATTTAAGGGAAGAACTAGTGGAACACTATTGGAAGAATATAAGAAACCAAAAGTAAATTAGTTAATGTTCGCATTGTCTTCAGTTTCATTATCTATGTTATGATTTCAATATATATTGTCTTAAGTTGCTATATTTTTTTTAATGATTCAGTTTTGAATTGATATGCGTGAATATCATAATCAATGTTAGTAACTTGAAAAGAAAAGAGACGACAAATGTGTTAAGGGAGAAGTAGAGGTGTTAGAAGAATACAAGACAATGACAGAAAGAAATAAGAATGTAAGACAACAACAATGATAATAATGACTTAAACAACAAAAGCACTGCATGAACTTTAACAACAACTACAACCAAACAAAAATACATTAATATACAACAATGATAATGATTACCACTCCTAATGCAGCAGAACTAAAAAACTAAAACAACAATAATGGCTACAACTCAGAACTAAAAACACAATGCAGTGAGCTAAGACAATAATGCAATAAACTAAAATAGCTGTACATGTAGAACCTGTAGCATCAATGGTACTCCTTAGTTTGCTTTTCCATATACAACATTTGCAATGGATTTAGTTCATTAAGGTTGCAATTTAAAATAGCTATATAATCATCTCGTTGTTGTTGAGCTAATTCCCGGTTTCATAACTCCAATTCATTAATTCATAATCATTGAACCTCGTCATGTCGTCGTTGTTTTTCATATACTCACTTTAATCCCTTTGATTACTTTGTTTCTATGTACAATTTATCTTCTTCTTGGGCAGTAGCTATATGCATACTAAGTTGTTGCTGCATGGGCTATAATCCTTGGAGGGTTCTTTCTTCGATTTGAATTTTCCCATTCGTCTGCCACCTTAATTGGTTGTAAGTAGGTTGTCTTCCTATGGATCTGAACTATTAGGGCAAGATTCATGGATCCTTTTTCTAGGAAGAAAGCGCATTACCGAATGCTTCTGTGTACTTTGCTCCATTTTCCCTCTCCTGAAAGTATGTCATAGCAATTATGCATGTCAAAAGGCTGGCTATGTTAGGGATTGAGATGGTTGTAATGATGGTTTTGATGACAACAACCTTGTTTTAACTATTACTGTTATAAAATATATACTAAAACTATTATCTCGAATATATATACAGGAAATATATGCGGGTAATTAATATTGAAGATTGTACAGTTTAGAGAAATAAGATTTCAAAGAAGAGTTCAAGATGCAAGACTTATGAGTGAATAGAGTTCAAGAAATAAAAATTAATTGTGTCTATATTTTTTGTTAAAGTTCTGGTTTGCATTGAATCCTTATTTCAAACTCTTCTCACTATTTTCAAAATTACATGCTTATTTTAAATCTATATTTCTTGTTCTTAAATTTATTTTAAACTTTTGCTTTTAAATATATTTTATTTCCTAATACTTTTTTAACTCCTGATTCAAAATTTCTTATTTATATGTATGCTAATTTTTATTTAGCTTTATAGTTACTTAAATTTCCTTACTTATATTATATTAAGTTCTAAAGTATTTCTTATATCTATAGTTTTATATATATGCTTTAATATCATTTTAAATATATAGTTTTTAATCATTTTTAAATCATCTGAATATATGTTTTAACATATATTTATACTTGAAAACTCTATTTTAATATAAAGGAATATAGTTTGTTTTAACTCAAGAATCATCATAATTTATTTAAACATTATTTGCTTTAATTCAAAATTTTATTTTTTGAATTTTTACTAAGGTATGTCAACATACCTAAAAATGTATGTCGACATAGTGGCCATTATTTTCAAATTCAACTTTTGAAAAGTTGTGTCTTTTGAATTCGAAACTAAGCTGAAAGGATTTGATTGTTGGAAGATTATAAATATGCTTCTAAATTCGATTTTCTGACTAACTTTCAACCATCTTCTTCTTCCTTTCTTCTCTGCCCATTAATACTCTTAATTTCTCAAATTGCATACTTATATTTTGTCGATTTTCAAAGAGAATTATATCAATCTCTTTCTACTTCAATTCTCCATCAAACTCTCTCAAAGATTTAAGTGCTACTCAAGAGTTATGGGTTATTTTAATCAAAGATCAAGTTCTATCGTGTCAATCCTCCAAAAATGATACTGAAAAGGTGTGGTCGTGTCGTGTATAAATCGATTAGGTATGCTTGTGTCGCAGAAATCAATTTGTTGTAGGTTGTGGCCCAGAAATCAACTGAGTCTCACTATAGTATGGAAATTAATTGGGGTGGGCCTTTGTAGCCCAGAAATCAAGGATTATAATTTGGATATTATTTGAAAAGAAACCCACATCAACCCAGCGTTGTGTGGGACTGAATGAAGGGTAATTTCAAATTGGTACAAAGTCCCGATGTTTTCATCTGTGATTGATTCTGTGATTATTCATGTCTCTAATTTGTATAACATTCTAATAGACTTAAAAAGATTTCAAGAAACACATAAATCCATAAAACTCTATTCACCTCTCTTTAGTGTTTAGTTTTTCTTAAGATACTTAATCCGTATTTTCCAATAATTGGTACCGGTGCATCGGTTTTCAAAGTTTTCATAATTTGAATTTTTTAAAAGTTTAAACAGTAAACTTTGGAATTTATTATGACACTAGTTTAAAAATATTCAATTCATCATTGTTTCATAAGTTTACATTTAATTTTATTAAAAAAATCCAGTTGTCTACCAAATCGATGTATTGTGTAGGAAAAGATGTGTTACATGGTTGTTGATAATTCAAACTTTAACGGAAAAATTGTAACGACCCAGATTTTTGCCATTTTGTTTGAACAATTAATTTGGTTGTAAATGTTGATTTTGGAATATTAAAGGATTTATATTTATTTAACGAAGTTTGAACGTATAATTTATATATAATTTAAAACGATCTTGTATCGTCGCAGTACTTCGTAATATTACGTTTTGAACTTCAATTGAATAAACAGAAAGTCATAATTCTGTGAAACAAGAAACGTTAGGATCTATTTGATTATAATTTTCTGATGAAAAAAGAAAAATTGAGATTTCATATCATAAATTTTTAGTTATGGCCAAATCAAATTTTGAAAAGGTAGCTATGGAATTCGTTACTAAACCATAAAGATTTATTATCTAAAAAAAGAAAAGGGTTTATTTTAATATATCGAAATCGATTTAAATAGTCAATAGTAAATTTATATATCTTCCCTTTGTTCGAATTAGACCTTGAAATTTGATCCAGTGTGTTTTAAATACAGTAGAAATCTATAAAAGCCCATCCTGGTGTTCTGATTAGAGTCTGTAACCATAAGATACTGTAAAAACGAAGGTCTTGTTCTCATATCATTAGCAAATCTGAATGAGTCGTTTCAAATCAAAACAAAAATCTTAACTAAAATCTTAACCTAGAATTTTCTTGTGCAAATTGTTGTGCGTCCTTGGGTCCAACATTTCCTGTTGTCGGATCGTGAAATTCAGGTCTTAAAAATATTTAACACTTCCATTTGAATATAATCTTGATTTAAATCACTACCAAATCTAAAACATAATCTTATCTTATCTAATCCTTGTCTATTACTTCACAGTCGGTAAAAAAAAATCTGAATTAAACATTTCCAAATCTTGGCATATGTTACTGGGCGTACTCATTCAATATCTACGGCGGATTCTTTTCCTTTGTTCTGCCGATTCCACATGGCCCCAGTAAAATACACCGCCAACTTATGCAAACACACTTCAAAATCAAACAAATCATGGCAGCACATATTTATCTGGTCACGATAGTCAACAGTTGCGGCTGAAATCAACTCAAGTCTTGATAAATATAAAATAAATAAATAAAAAGGTCTATGCTACTCTGAAATAGAAGCCCTGCCATGCCATGTGCCTGCCATGTCATTCAATATCTTAATACGTGAATTATATGCATTAGTTAGTTTATTAACTAAGCATTCCTTAGTTTAATTAATTATACACTAAAAGTAAAATAACTTCCTGCTGTATCAGGTATCGAAACAAAGAGATGAGTGGGTTGAGAAGATTTTGAACAGCATCATACTAAAGGGAAGATCAGCCAATTAACCGTGTAGTGAAAATAATTAAATTCTTTTTAGTTATTAAAATATAATTAAGGGAATATTATTCTAAATTTAACTCTATAACAACAATATTTCTATTAGTTACAGTTCGAACAAGGCTATATGGCGTTGTGTTGGATATGAGATGAACAAACAAAGAAATGTGAAATTTTAATCGGACTTAACAATGTAAAATTTAGCCAAACAAAAAGCAATGGAACCTTAGTTTTGAGATCCACATTTTGGAACTGACTTGGACAGAACCGGAGACTGCTGAAAATTTTAGTTAAATTAAACATTTGTTTAATTTAACTAGGAACCAAATCGCCAAACGGAAATTCCGGTGAGTATATCTCATTTAGTTTTATCCCACTTATATTTTATAAGTCGGGTTTTAATAATTTTTATGTGTTATGCTTATATATTATTGGATGATTGCTTATTATATATTCATATATTGGTTGAACTGATTAAATTAAATGTTCGTTCAATTTAAATTGTAACCCAATCGTTTAATTTAACAATTATTTCCAATATGGGTAGCTTACCTTGTTGGTTACGTTTATAGTAATATAAACGTATTAAAATTTATAGTTCGATGTTACATTGCTTAGTTGATTGTTGAAATTTATTTGTTGAACTGATTATTTCAGTCTATCATGCTATATTATCATATATGTTGATATGTTGATTGGATGTGAAATTGAATGACCTAAACCCTTATTTTACAGTTTTGGTGTCTTAGTAGTAATTTGGACCTTTAATACCACCGTAAAAATAAGAAATTCCTAGAATCAATTTTAAAATCTGAAATGTTTTCAGATTTGCATCTCGTTAATTGTCGACAGACAAATCGACGCGGTTTGATTTATAAAAACTTATTTTCTAACTGGAGTTAAGTTTTAAATTTGATATAAAAATCGAATCTCTATTTTTAAATCAGTATTTTATATTGGTTTTTATAAAATAAATATAAATGTTGAATTTTGATGTTTTTAACAAGTGTATAAACGAAGTAAGGTGTATTAACCAACCAGTTAATATTTTGAGATAATTATCTTTAAGACGATTAAGTGATAATATTATATTAATTATATTAACCTAATGGGAATAAAAAATTTGAAATTAATTAACCGGTAACTAATGCATTTTAATTTGACTAAGTGAAAGGTTAGATTGGTAATTAGCTATTAGATTAATTGGTCATCAATTAATCTAAAGAAACAGTTAGCAAATAAAGGGTTTAAATTAATAAGATTTCTTGAATATTAATTATTATTTTTAACGATGTCTATTGAATTATTGTAGTTAGTTATTAATGTGGTTAACTTATCTATTAGTATTGAAATAAATTGTTTTACTTCAATAATGATGAAGTTGATTTTTATTATTTTAATCAAAATGATTACTTCTTAAATAAAATTCATTTAAGATAGTAATTGAGTATATGAGGAGAGTTAAGGGGAAATTAGACTTGAATTAGAATTGAAAAGAATTTTTTTTAAAGGAAAGGAGTTGGTTTATTAGACCATATTTTAATTAATTAAGAATTTAAGATTTTTAAAGTGGTATTGGTTTGAAATGTTAAAAGAGGTTGCAAGCAATATTTCTAAATGAATATTCGTTATATGTTGTGAGATATTTTTCTTAGTAAAGTATAATGGTTTTGTGTATATTCTTATTTTAAATAAGAAGTAAAAGGCCGTGTTTCAAACATTGGAGAATTCTAAAGTTTTAAATTAATGACTAGTTAATTAAAAGGAGCCAAGTGAAGCTAGATATCAAAATAGTGAATTTATTTTATTTGATGGATGCACGATTGCTTATTTTGATAGTTAAACAACAGACTATCAAGATCTAGCCTATAATCGATTGTTGGTACGGAAAGAATGGTATCGAATTTATATTCGAAAACCATTATGACCAGTAAATACGTAAACGTTGAAGATATCTAAAGATATTTGAGATGGAGCATTTGAAGATCCGTAGAATTTCATAAAACGGAAGAATTACTTAACATCTCTAGCTGATCCCTAGAGATATAATGTGATTCTGTCGTGGTTGGGATCAATGGTTTTGCAAGGACTTCTCGCTACTGATCCTTGAGGTGATTCCTATATGAGATGTGGTAGGAGGGTGTCTTCGGTTCATCCTGCTCCTGGATGACTTGAATTGACGAATGTCTGACAGAGTATTTCTTTAAGAGTCACGTACGTTGATTTTTACAAACATACCAAGCTTGGTGGCTGAGAAATTCTCTTGCTTAACACCAGAGTGTATTTGTGGACGTTAATTAGTGATTTGACGGATCTGACGATGTGGCATTCAAAGATGATGTGCTGTTCTCTGAAAAGATAAATCTTGACCTCAAGCCTCATCAACCGAGTAAAGACAGAAATCGGGCAGGCAGCATGGCTAAGTCGGTCATTCCCAGTTAGGGTATATTATCACTGATCTAGAGAAATTTCTTATTTATTCTTCTTTCGTTTCTGTATCTCCATGGAATAACGGTGGGCCCTTAAAAGCGTTAAGGTGACAATATATTCGATACACTCAAGTTAAATGAGTGGTCGGTCATGTGTAGCTAGGTTACAAGATGTTCTTGTGAATCTCAGTGTATCATCTCTATAGTACATTGTTCGGAAGATGGTCCCATGAGATGACACCCTTTATATAATAGACATTAGATGAAACCAGTTAGGGTATATTATCACATAATAGACATTAGATAAATCTTTATACTGGATTTTGATATAAAAAAAATTGGGTTATAGTAAGGTAAAAACCGTCCGTGTTTATGTGTGGGTTGGTCGTACTATTATTCTTTTCTTTCAAAGGGTTTTCTTGAGTTAAACAAGTTGGATGTTACCCATAAACTTAGTGAGTTTACTCACGCTGGTTTGTTGTATATAACAGTGTTGTATACACAATTATATGATTTTTGTTTGATGATAACAACCAAATAAATATTATTTTAATGTGTTTGATATTGTACTATTATTGTACATTACAGACAGGAATATAATATTTATATTTAAATAAAATACGACTGTACAGAAATTCAAATATTCACAGTGTTTTATTTAAATATAATATTTTATTTCAATATTCAAACAGTACAAATTTTTTTAACTCCACTATTTGTACATCACTGTATTACATATCAAATACAATTCCATATACAGTGTTCTCCACTACAACACTCTATCTTTCAGTCACAGTTTCACTCATTCATTCTTCTACACAGACTCGTATACATATACACTTTTTCACATTGTTCTTGTCTTCAGTCTTCTATCTTCACAGCATCTTCACTGTCAGTCCAGTCACCGTCTGCTTACCTGTCACATGAAACAGAAAACACACAGTACACTGCAATAGAAACAAAACTGAACACATGCAAATATAAATTTTTATTTTTAAAATTCTATTTGCCTCAGATTTCTGGTGTGTTTCTCATCATTTTTCTTGACTTGATCTGAATTATAAAACCATCAATCTGTGTCTAGACAGCTTGTGATATTCACAGTGATACACTGTAAATACCACAAGGCAGACAACATATATATACATATATATATATATATCAATGCAGGGACAGGAAATCTCTTCTGATGGCTGCATATACACACGCGTATATATATACACATGTGCACTGCCTTGCCAATCCAGTGTGTAACTGAGGAGTAGCCACGTGGACCTTCTCGACTCAGTGCACATGGAGCCAAAGTCAACATGGAGCCAAAAATCAACAAAGTCAACATGGAGCCAAAGTCAACATGAAGCCAAAAAAAATACAAAAAGTCAAGACAAATCTAAGTGTCGAGCCAAGAAGTTCAAGCCAAAACAAAAACACACAACAAATTCAAAATGGTGCAGCCAACATAAAGGGACAAAACAAATTCAAGCAAAGATGGCCGAGCAGCATAAAAAATGAACAATGAATAAAGTGGCATGGCAAATGTTTTAGCAAGTACAAGTATGGAATGGTCACAGCTATAGTTCAACATGGTACAACATAGTGAAACAAAATGTATGGTCGGTGCAACAAGTATATGGTGACTCAACAAATACATACTGGTATGGTCAAACAGTTTTTAACTCATTTTCATGCAAAGGAGTGTAACCATATCAAGTTTGTTCAAGTATACACATATGGGTATGTCAACAAACATGAACATGCATATATTCAAAAATCTGTCATGCCAAAAATGCCAAAGTGTGTCGAGCTCAAACAAGACAAAGCAGCAAGTGATATACCAAGACATGGCTAAACAAGTGGAGCCAAGCACTCAGGTTTGAGCATGTACATACATGGTTCAGTTTTCAAATGCAATGTCAAAATGGATGATGCATACTCCAGTATGGTTCAGCAGTGCATATGCGCACATTTATGAACAAGTTCAAATTCCAAATGGCAACAACTTAATCTGCATTCAGGTTTTAAATGCTTCCAGAATTTTTTTTGAAAAACAATCAAAGAGCAAATGGCTTTGGAAAGCATTTCAATCATGCATGGGACCAGAGAGAAACATAGTTAATGTTTGGATTTAATTATATATGGAATGGTGATTAAACAAGAATCAAACTCGGCAATGATTTGTAAATATGCAGTGTCAACCATACGAAGAAAATAAAGGCAGTACCTTTTCAAACATGGTGACAAAATTTACAAATTCAACATGGTGCATTCATGGGATTTATTTTTGGGCACTGAGCAGAAACAAATAAAGTATTTCCAGAAAATCTCAAATTCAATTTCAGAGAGAAACAAATGCATGGAAAGATTATTTGGCAAGTTTCAAAAACATATCAGTGAATATTCTTTAGCAAAGTTTAAATGTTTTTCCAGAAAATAAGCAACTCATTCGAAGAGAACTGTTTTAGCAGAAATCAATTCTATTTCGATTTATTTCCTGTTTTGATTCAATCAGGAACTTCATCCAAGGCAACAAGCTATTTCAAAAAGGGGCAATTATTTGTTTCCAGAATTGACTTAAACCAAGGATTTTAAGTTCAAAGTGGAAATCTGTTTTGAAGGCCATTCAAAGGGGGCAATAACACGTCTGGATTCAAAGCCATAAATCACGCAAGCAAAAGGGAAAGCAACAATCAGCCAAGTCATCCATATGTTCAAAATCAGAGATTTTTATAGGATAATATAATCCTATTTAACACTAACATCATCACAGGCAGTTCAGCATCGAAAACAACAAGCCAAAATCGAGAGAAAAATTAGAGTAATATTTTCAGAATTTACTTACAAGATTTTCGATCGAGAACCAAGCAAGTAAATCGAAGAACGAGAGCAACAAAGCATTCGAGCCTTCAGTGATTAACATCCATAGCTCTTTATCACATCATCAAATTGATTTGGGGAGGATTCAAATCGAAACCCTAAACCAGTGAAGCAAGAAGCCTCTGGAATCGATCACGAAGAAACATACAAGAATACAAAGCCATCTAGTTTCTTTACATCATCAATCGATCGATTTAAGGGACAAAGAAACCCTAATTCCCAATGACGCCGCCATTTTCATTCTCCAGAACACAAGAGAATCGGGCAAATAAAATGAGTGTGGGTCGGATGTGAACAAGTGGGCTTAGCCTATTTACTTGAAGGGGAGATTTAATCTTTGTTTTATTTTACTAGGGTTTTCTTTGTTTTTAGTTTAATTTCTGGTGTTGTATCTTTTTTTTGTTTTGAATTGTAAACCGATCAAACAGTTGTCAGAGTCTGTAAAATCTGGGTTACTGGTTACGGGGTTGTAATCAGGGGAAATCTGATCGAGGGGATATCGGTCAGTCTAGGGTTCTGAGCGTAGGGTTAGGACAGGAGCAGGCGCTGCGAGTGTACATGGTCTTGTATGCGGGATCTGTTTATAACACCTAGTAGAAACCTTAGGAATGCGGCAGTAGGCAGGGTTTTGGTGAAGCTGGGTATATCTGTGTGTGATTTATTTTCTGCACTTTTATCTCTGCTGCATTCTGTGATCTGTTTATTATTTTAATATCCTGTCAGTTTTTCAATTCAGTTTAAATCTGTGATAAACCCTATTAACCCCCCCTCTAGGGTTAATCTAGATCCAACATTTGGTATCAGAGCAGGTATTTTCTTTAACTCTAGAGACATGGGTAATCCTAGTTGTCAGTTTAGTGAGAGTCAGTCCAGTTCATCTCCAACTATTTTCACTGGAACAGATTTTTTAAACTGGAAATTCAGAATGGAATTTTATTTAAAATCTGTTAATATTAAATGTTGGGATGTTATTATCAATGGGTATGATATGGTAGATAAAGTTTTTATTTCTCGTGCTATACATATTCTATATTCTTATCTTGATAATGATCAATACAGTCTGATCTCACATTGTTTATCTGCACAGGAAATCTGGGATACTCTCAATACGAAGTATGGAAAATCTGACAATAGCTCAAAACCCCAGAATGTCAACTCAGATTCAGAATTCTGTTTAACAGGATTTACAAATGAGAATTCAGAAGGATCAGATGATGGAGAATCAACGGATGCTGAAGTCGAAAATTTCTCATATGAAGATTTGGTTTATATGTGTGTTGATTTAACTAAATCTGTTGATAAACTCAAATCTAAAAACAAATCTCTAAAATCTAGGAATTCTGAGTTGACCAGCAAAATTGATGATTTGGAATCACAGCTTGAATATTTTAAAAATTCTTCAAATTCTGATTGCAAAAATTGTTTGAAATTGGAAACCAATCGTGTTCATCTCAATAAAATTATTCAAAAGTTTGAAAATGAAATTCTGATCTTAAAAAACAACAAGATTGAGTTATCAAGTTTGAACAATCATCTGCAAAAGGAATTTGAAATTTTTAAAACTAATATTCATTCCAAACTTGAAATTGCTGAAAAAGAAAATTTGTTGAAATCGAATTCGATTTTGAAAGAACTTGAAAACGAGATTGAAAATTTCGAGAAATTTGAGTCTGAAAGTCGAAAACATTTTGAGTTTGAAATTGCTGAATCCCAAACCAAAATTAAATCACTTGAATCTGAAAATTTGGTTTTGAAACAATATGATGCTGAAAGGAAGATCATTGATAACCGCTGTTTAGATTTAATAAAAGAGAACGGTGATCTTAAATTCAAAATTCAACGACTATAGTCAACTTTGACTAAATTTTCTAATAGTGAAAAGTCGTTGAATATGTTGTTGCAAAACCAAAATTCTATTGGAAATAAACATGGTCTTGGATTTGGGAAAACAAATGTTTTTAAAAATCGCAATTCAGATGTTTTTAAAAATCCTCTAAACTGCTTTGAAAAGAATGGACTTGAGAATCTGAACTTTGAAAATTCCAAAGGTTTTTTGAAACTATAACAAAATGAAAAATTATTTTATAATAAACCATTTAAACATATCTGGATCCCAAAAGGAAATAAAACGAATTCAGTTAACTTCAAACAGATCTGGGTTCCAAAGGGTACAAAGGTTTATTCTGATGGTTTGTTATATAAACAGGTTTGGGTACCAAAACGAACAAATACAACTGTGAGTGGTTTTACTGCTTTTGTTAGACCACTCAATCCTCTAAACAGTTAGCTACCAAAGGAGGCTGAGGAACAACTATGCTGAAAAGAGAATCTGATTCAAACTGCTTCACATCATTGAATCATCCACTGTTCCTTAGCCAAGTCTGATGAGTTAGAGATCCACAACGTCTTCTGTGAATCAGGTATGATTTCTAACCTCACCCTTGCAAATATTTTTTTCTTTCATTGTTTATTTCTGTTTCTTCTACCCCTTTCTATTTTATTTTCTTCTATTTGTTTTTATTTGATTTGTCACTGCCATATCTCTTTGTTTATTCTGTGCTTCTTAAACTTCCAATTGCAGTTCTCATGGATTTCTGGAAATTCATTTTATTTGAATAAAATTCTCTTGTTTATAATCATTTCCAGATTCTGAATTTAATCTTGTAATTATTTGCAATTGTTTAGAAGTTTATTTTATTCTTGAATTCATAACAGTGCTGAAGCATTCATGTCATATCTTGAACACTGTTAATTTGAATTCTAAATTTTTTTTGAAGATCTGAATATTTAATGAAATTTCACACACCTTTGCTGTTCTGAGTTTATTCTAATTCATTTTAGAAAAGCTGAAAATATTATACTCATTACAGCACTCTATTATTTATCAGTTGCGATAATTTCATTGATTTTTGGATTGGCTTGAATCAGTGATACATCCTGAATTCCATCTTTATTCATGATCATTATGGTTAGAATATGTCTGTTTGAAATCATCTGAAATTCCTGATATTGTGAATATCACACAACTCTTGAATTTGAAATAATCAATCTTGTGTGAATAATTCATTATATCTCAAACTTGACATTGATTCAAGTGATTTCAAATAAATTATTTATTTATGGATCATGAATATCCCTTAATTATTTGATGTAAATGATCTGAAATCATTCTTAGAAATTTTGTGAAAAATCCCTTTGAAAATCTGGTCTTGAAATTCACTCCTATTTCATGATTATTTGATCTAATTATTTGTTTGTTTAAAATCATTTGAAATTATTGATTTATTGAATCTCACACATATCTCAAATAAAAAATTTATAATCTGGTGTGATTGATTCATTAAATTCTGATACTTTCATGATTTCAAGTAAATAGTATTTTAATCATTAGATCATGAATCATCATATGTGGCCATCATCTTGACAAGTATGACTTGAAACTATGTCTATGTTGCTCAGATACTGTTTTGAAAAATGTTTGTTCTGGAATCACATGCTTGCTGCTCTGATACATGTGTATAATCTATTATCTGTCTGTCTGGGCTTGGTACTTAATGATTTTTTTTATGACATTGTTGTTTAGTATCATGTTAAAATTCCTCGTAAATAGAGACACCAAGTGGTATCAGAAGCGCCTTATATTTGTTTCACCCATCTGTACTGAGATTCAAATTTTCACCCTGTATAGATCCATACATTTTTTTACAAATAAATGTGCTAAATGTGTCTGGTTGGGTTTGTGTCTAAATTTCTTTAGCCTGGGATGTCCATGATAGTCCATCAGGGTGTAATTAAATTCCTCGATAAGCGAGAACATTTGGTATCAGTCTTTTTCACTCATCTGTTTTTGAATTATCACCCTGTATAGGTTCAATTTTTTTAATCTGGTTGATTTCTTCTTGTAATTGTTTTTCAATTTTAAAATTATTTATTTTTTATTCATTCAGAAATTGAAATCAATGTCCAATTTGTGCTGTGTTTATAAGTCATCAAAATTATTATCAGTTTTTGAAATTGTGATGAATTGTGACTGCAGTGTATTTCACAACAAGAGGAGATTTTATTCGGATTTTCATGATGGTTGAATATTAATTATAATATCTTTGAACTGGCAATTATTTCACGATCATCTTCAATACCTATCATCATTCTGCCATCCATCATTTTTTTTAATGTGGAATGTTTTTTTTTAATCATCATGTTTTAAAACAGTGAAAATTATTTGTGATAGAAATGGGCTATATTATTTTTCAGAATTGGTGATAATTGAAATTTTCAATAATCCCGGTACAGTTGAGCATATTTCATAATATAATTAATTTTGAAATTTATTTCACAGTCCATCTCTGTACCTACCACAGTTCTATCATCCATATTTGGTTTTATATACCGAGGAGTTTTTTTTTTAAAAAAAAAAACTGAAATGATAAATATATATTTAATACATAAGTTTTGTCTCTAATCTCATTTAAAAATCCAAGCTCTGGTCATGCATGGTTAAGAGACAACTTATAATTTAAGCTGCGACTGACCTCATTTAAAAATACAAGCTCTGGTTATGCGTGGTCAGTGTGCTCTTAAGTAAAAATAAAAGAAAAAGGAATAATATGCTATAAATTGAAATAAACTTGAAATTCTCCTTTATGTATAAAAACCAGCCTATCAATCCATTTTCTAATCTGTGAAATGTGTTAATATTTTATGACGTATTATGATTTGTTGATTGATGGGTATTGGGATTTGAGATTATATGATTTTGTTGCTCAAATTGAATTATTAAGTATAGTCTAAATCCATCACTGTTTTTGTGCTATTTTTTTTATAAAAAAAAATTGGAAAATAATTACACTCCCCATTTTATATAAAATTCATTGTAAATCCGCCATTCTCTAAAATGTGAGATATGCCACCAGCTCTTTAGAATATTATGATTTTTGTTTGACTGATTGAGATTTATGATAACTATTCTTCCTCTTAAGTTGATATTGTATTTGTTAGTAATTTTTCATCCATATTTTAAATTCTGTATCCTTTTGATGATAACAAAAGGGGGAGAATGGGTTAAGATTTTGATTTACGAGTGAATATTTTATAAATATTTTTAATTTTGATTAATTTTGAAAATTCATTATTCTTCACATTTCACTCATGCACAGTTATAGGGGGAGTTTTTCTGTTGTAGGGGGAGCTAATAAATAGGGGGAGTTAAATATTCACTGTCAAACACATTTGCTGTGCTCAAAATCTTTTATTTGTTTGTCATCATCAAAAGGGGGAGATTGTTGTATATAACAGTGTTGTATACACAATTATATGATTTTTGTTTGATGATAACAACCAAATAAATATTATTTTAATGTGTTTGATATTGTACTATTATTGTACATTACAGACAGGAATATAATATTTATATTTAAATAAAATACGACTGTACAGAAATTCAAATATTCACAGTGTTTTATTTAAATATAATATTTTATTTCAATATTCAAACAGTACAAATTTTTTTAACTCCACTATTTGTACATCACTGTATTACATATCAAATACAATTCCATATACAGTGTTCTCCACTACAACACTCTATCTTTCAGTCACAGTTTCACTCATTCATTCTTCTACAAAGACTCGTATACATATACACGTTTTCACACTGTTCTTGTCTTCAGTCTTCTGTCTTCACAGCATCTTCACTGTCAGTCCAGTCACCGTCTTCTTACCTATCACATGAAACAGAAAACACACAGTACACTGCAATAGAAATAAAACTGAACACATGCAAATATAAATTTTTATTTTTAAAATTCTATTTGCCTCAGATTTCTGGTGTGTTTCTCATCATTTTTCATGACTTGATCTGAATTATAAAACCATCAATCTGTGTCTAGACAACTTGTGATATTCACAGTGATACACTGTAAATACCACAAGGCAGACAACATATATATATATATATATATCAATGCAGGGACAGGAAATCTCTTCTGATGGCTGCATATACACACGCGTATATATATACACATGTGCACTGCCTTGCCAATCCAGTGTGCAACTGAGGAGTAGCCACGTGGACCTTCTCGACTCAGTGCACATGGAGCCAAAGTCAACATGGAGCCAAAAATCAACAAAGTCAACATGGAGCCAAAGTCAACATGAAGCCAAAAAAAATACAAAAAGTCAAGACAACTCCAAGTGTCGAGCCAAGAAGTTCAAGCCAAAACAAAAACACACAACAAATTCAAAATGGTGCAGCCAACATAAAGGGACAAAACAAATTCAAGCAAAGATGGCCGAGCAGCATAAAAAATGAACAATGAATAAAGTGGCATGGCAAATGTTTCAGCAAGTACAAGTATGGAATGGTCACAGCTATAGTTCAACATGGTACAACATAGTGAAACAAAATGTATGGTCGGTGCAACAAGTATATGGTGACTCAACAAATACATACTGGTATGGTCAAACAGTTTTTAACTCATTTTCATGCAAAGGAGTGTAACCATATCAAGTTAGTTCAAGTATACACATATGGGTATGTCAACAAACATGAACATGCATGTATTCAAAAATCTGTCATGCCAAAAATGCCAAAGTGTGTCGAGCTCAAACAAGACAAAGCAGCAAGTGATATACCAAGACATGGCTAAACAAGTGGAGCCAAACACTCAGGTTTGAGCATGTACATACATGGTTCAGTTTTCAAATGCAATGTCAAAATGGATGATGCATGCTCCAGTATGGTTCAGCAGTGCATATGCACACATTTATGAACAAGTTCAAATTTCAAATGGCAACAACTAAATCTGCATTCAGGTTTTAAATGCTTCCAGAATTTTTCTGAAAAACAATCAAAGAGCAAATGGCTTTGGAAAGCATTTCAATCATGCATGGGACCAGAGAGAAACATAGTTAATGTTTGGATTTAATTATATATGGAATGGTGATTAAACAAGAATCAAACTCGGCAATGATTTGTAAATATGCAGTGTCAACCATACGAAGAAAATAAAGGCAGTACCTTTTCAAACATGGTGACAAAATTTACAAATTCAACATGGTGCATTCATGGGATTTATTTTTGGGCACTGAGCAGAAACAAATAAAGTATTTCCAGAAAATCTCAAATTCAATTTCAGAGAGAAACAAATGCATGGAAAGATTATTTGGCAAGTTTCAAAAACATATCAGTGAATATTCTTTAGCAAAGTTTAAATGTTTTTCCAGAAAATAAGCAACTCATTCGAAGAGAACTGTTTTAGCAGAAATCAATTCTGTTTCGATTTATTTCCTGTTTTGATTCAATCAGCAACTTCATCCCAGGCAACAAGCTATTTCAAAAAGGGGCAATTATTTGTTTCCAGAATTGACTTAAACCAAGGATTTTAAGTTCAAAGTGGAAATCTGTTTCGAAGGCCATTCAAAGGGGGCAATAACACGTCTGGATTCAAAGCCATAAATCACGCAAGCATAAGGGAAAGTAACAATCAGCCAAGTCATCCATATGTTCAAAATCAGATATTTTTATAGGATAATATAATCCTTTTTAACAATAACATCATCACAGGCAGTTCAGCATCGAAAACAACAAGACAAAATCAAGAGAAAAATTAGAGTAATATTTTCAGAATTTACTTACAAGATTTTTGATCGAGAACCAAGAAAGTAAATCGAAGAACGAGAGCAACAAAGCATTCGAGCCTTCAGTGATTAACATCCATAGCTCTTTATCACATCATCAAATTGATTTGGGGAGGATTCAAATCGAAACCCTAAACCAGTGAAGCAAGAAGCCTCTGGAATCGATCATGAAGAAACATACAAGAATACAAAGCCATCTAGTTTCTTTACATCATCAATCGATCGATTTAAGGGACAAAGAAACCCTAATTCCCAATGACGCCGCCATTTTCATTCTCCAGAACACAAGAGAATCGGGCAAATAAAATGAGTGTGGGTTGGATGTGAACAAGTGGGCTTAGCCTATTTACTTGAAGGGGAGATTTAATCTTTGTTTTATTTTACTAGGGTTTTTTTTTGTTTTTAGTTTAATTTCTGGTGTTGTATCTTTTTTTTATTTTGAATTGTAAACCGATCAAACAGTTGTCAGAGTCTGTAAAATCTGGGTTACCGGTTACGGGGTTGTAATCAGGGGAAATCTGATCGAGGGGATATCGGTCAGTCTAGGGTTCTGAGCGTAGGGTTAGGACAGGAGCAGGCGCTGCGAGTGTACATGGTCTTCTATGCGGGATCTGTTTATAACACCTAGTAGAAACCTTAGGAATGTAGCAGTAGGCAGGGTTTTGCCGAAGCTGGGTATATCTGTGTGTGATTTATTTTCTGCACTTTTATCTCTGCTGCATTCTGTGATCTGTTTATTATTTTAACATCCTGTCAGTTTTTCAATTCAATTTAAATCTGTGATAAACACTATTCACCCCCCCTCTAGGGTTAATCTAGATCCAACATGGTTCACCAGACTGATCCGTGCATTTGTAATGCTCAGGTTAGACCGAGTTGTACAGGTTCAGGTTAGTATGCTGCGAATCTCTGAAGACAAGCTGGAGGGTCCAGACATATTAGTATATATTCCACTATGTATTGTATATGAGGACAGATTATTACAACTTTTAAGATTGATCTGCTGTACTCTGATGGATGTAAGTATTTATAAAAGTTTTATATAAAGAATTATTTTTATATTATATTTTATCCACTGCGATGTGAGACTATGATTCTATGTTTTGATCTTCTTATGTTCTTCTAAGCTAATATTTCTTACTTTCTTCTCTCACCCTTTAATTTCTTTCTCATAACTGTCTGCTTTTTCGTGCAATTTGGATTGGACGTGAGTTGTAATTGTTAGCTCAAAGGGTATGAAAAAATAGTTTGACACACAAATGGTACAAATCAAGAAAGATAAATAGATACCTGATGGTGGTTGTTCGAGACATACATTGGGAAATCTAGACAAACTAAATAATATAATCTATAAAGATGGAGGAATGGTTAATTTTTGTGATAACTCAAAAGGAATCGGCGATGTCGATAATTCAATAACACCTACAATTTCTAATGTCTATTAGTTAAGAATTTAAAACAAAACCTGCTTAGTATAAGTCAATTATGTGATAAAGGTTACAAAATTAAATTTTAAAAAGACAAGTATTTCATCGAAGATAATAATTCAAATTGTTGTAATATATATATATATGAATGTTGTGAATATGCTTTTATTAGTTCTATGTTTAGTCCCACATCATGGGAATAAGCTAAAGATCAGCTCCAAAAGCCTATATATAAAGGAGCCAATGTAATAGAAAGAAGATACATCTGAATCAATAGAAATGTCCTCTCTCCCTTATTTCTTTTGTTTTGTGTTCATTTTATAACACGTTATCAGCACGAAGCTCTTTTAGAGCTATTGCTTGAAATATTCTAGATCTATATTTTTGGATCTATCATGTAAGTTGTTTTTTTTATGTTTTGAAATCATATAGATCAACGTATATGAACTTGTTGTATCTTATGCTTAGATGTGATCCATACTTTTAGATCACTTTTCTTTTTCAGTTTTTGTAGATCTAGATTCTATTTTAGTGGATCTAAACTTTTTAGATCTAATTATTTTTTAACTTAGTGGTTTTTAGATATCCACCTATTCATATTTGATCTGGTATTATGGTATACCAAATATTTTTTTAGGAAGATCCATTCATTTTCTTTTTATAATATTATATATGGATCTTTTACCTCATACGCCATACATAAAACATCTTCATTTGCTACTTTGTCTCTTCAATAACAGAGAAGCCATTGCTAATAGGTATGCATATATGTAAATAGCAAGCTGCTTGTTAGCTAACATATGTATTAATGTGGCCATTATTTTTGTTATGTAGTATGGTGTATGGCTCCTTGACGATTTGTAATGTTTCATTATTGTAAGAAGTTCAATACAAATGTATAAAGAAAGACTTGCAGATTTGGATATTATTTTTTCTTTATGATTCTGTGCCGTAATATATTCAATTTATTACATCCATATATACGGTCCTATTCTATTTTATGAGATCTGCATATTTTTTTATGATATAACAGTACTACAATTTCATCGTTTTGTCTGTTCGTTAATTTATTAAATCGTTTTGATAATTATAAAATATGTATACTGATATGTGAATTTTGTTTAATTAAGCAACTGCAATTATTATTTTTGTGTAGTTCACAAAAATGTCGAACACTGAAATCCATTTACAATCTCAATTCTTAGAGGGTACCATTAAAAATGGTAATAATATGTCCTAGCAGGACAAAGCAAAGGCCTTGACATTTTTAAGAGGCCATATCCACGATGATCTAAAATCAGAATATTTAACTGAAAAAAAAAAGATCCTCTCCACTTATAGAACTCTCTGAAGGAGGATTATGACCAACAGAAGACAGTCATACTTCCAAACACAAAGGAAGAGTCGTTGAACCTGAAGTTCATATGCAAATGACCTGAAGCTCATATGATCTAAAGTCCATATACAAATTCTTTCAAATAAGGAACCTGAAGTTCATATGCAAACAAGGAACCTGAAGTTCATATGCAAACAAGGAACCCGAAGTTCATATTCAAATGAGAAACATGAAATAAACCATAAAGTAATATAATTGCATTTAATATTTGCATATAGCAAATGACCTGTAAAAGGAAAGGATTTGAAAAATCAATGAAAGGAAAAATGTAATGGCGCGTTTTGTTAGCTGTCGAATAATTAATTTATTTAATTATTTATATATCGATTTGGAGATATCGATAACTTAAAGTAAAACGTTCGAACTTATAATATATAATTATAATTAAAACGAACCTGAAAACGTCACGGCAGTTCGAAATTTGGTGATTTGAACTTCAACTGAATGTACATGATTCATTTTAAGCCGGATTTCTGTGAAACAAGAAACGTGTGGAGCTGGTGAAGTATATCTTTCTAGTGGAAGAGAAAAATCGAGATTTCGTCGTGTAGATTTTGAGTTATGTCCAAATCAAATTTCAGAAAAGTCGCTGTAGAATTCCTTTATAATTTATAAAGGAATTATTTATATTTTTAAAAGGGATTTCAATATAAATCAAATATCGGGTTGACCCAGAAGTGAATATCGAGTTGTAAATACATACAGGAAAATTCTAGAGTGTGCGGTATTCCACTGTGAATATAGACGATGATAATTAATTTTAAACAATTAATTTAATAATATTTAAATATATTTTTATATTTAAATAGGCTATTTAGAGCATTAAAAATAGCCACTTTTGCATACGAAGTCAGAAATCGACGAAACCAGTTTTGTTGGGTCCGCAGTGTTGAATTAATGTTAGATATTCAGTTTCGTGATTTTTAGAGTCAGTGTGTGGCCGTATGGATTTTTAGAGTGAAAAATAGTCAGTATTTCAATGGTTAAAAATACGCTGCGTGAGCATACGAAGTCGGAATTCGACGAAACTAGTTTTGTTAGGTCCGCAGTGTTGAATTATTGTTAGATTTTCAGTTTCGTGATTTTTAGGTACCTTATGTGATCTTACCGATTTTTAGAAGGTAAATACACAAAACGTAGGATTAAAAATAAATAATAAAAAAAATGTGTGAACATAAAAAGGCCACACCTTGCTTTGTTTCAACCACTCGTTCTGTGTGGTTTCAAACCGATAGACGTGGAAGAAACAAATCCACACAAACTAAATTAAAAATCCTATAAATACTTTTCTAAAACCTAAACACTTCTGGTTTTCAACAAAGAGGGAGGACGCCACTTCTTCACCACTTCAACAAATTAAATCAAATGATTCCCTCCATGAAATCAATCATTCTTGGATCCGTTGAACTCGGCTAATGGAGAGCTTCAAGCTCGTACCTCCAAATTTAGGTGCGATGAACTTTGGTTGGGCTCGGCATTTGTGGCAGCGAGCTAGGGTTGAGGCGTAGATAAGGGAGGCGAGGCCGGAGGGGGAGTTAACGTCGCAGGCAGGTTCTGGTGGCGAGGCACACCGGACCAGGTGGTTTCCGCGGCCCTCAAGGCTCCTTACGGTGGTGCGACGCTCTGGAGTGAGGACTGGAAGCTGTCGACGAGGAAGATCGAGTGGCGCAACACCGGTATAGGGAGGAAGGGTTTGTGATGGCGATAGGATTGGTGGTGGGTGCGATGGCAGTTGACGAACGAGGGAGGAGTTACGGCCAGTCAAAGTGGCAGTCAACGATGGGTTAAGAGGAGCAGGAATCAGGTATAAGGATTTGGGGGAGAAGTATTAGACGCAGACGGGTTTAATTATGTGTGGTTGGGCCATGTTGAAAGGTGAAGGCCCATCTTTTGTTTTAAATAATAAGTTTGGTTTTTATTTAAATTTAATTTATCCGTATAACTTGTAAATAGGATATCTCATCCATACGAGGTCAGAATCGAGAACCGTAAGTTGCGTTAGGATCGTATGGATGGTGGCTACGTCATGAAGCTGACTGGAAGTGGATTCAAGCTCGTTTGAAATTATGGCAAAATAAACTGTTTGATTCAAATCAAACAACAGTTTATCGTTCTTTAACGATGAACTGCCAATGTGAGTAAATCTCACTAACTCTGAACAGTTTATAATTTCATGTTGTATTGTTAGAACTGTTAAAATTGTCTGTTTGACTGTGTGTTGATTGTTTGATTGAACTGCTAGTCAGTTAGTTAAATTTCTATATTGATTCTGTTTAACAGAATATATCATATGGAACTGAAAGTGATGTTATCTATATTGTCTAACATCTGTGATGCAGGGAGACAGGTTGGAGGAATCCGACTGGATTCCTCAACAGTTATTTTATTGTTTTTCATATATTGTTATATGATGTGATATAAAATCTGTGGGCGATTATATGTGCTTGGACGATATTGAACATCGTGATTTGATATGATTGAATACCATAACATACCGAAATGTTGATAAGGGGATTTTCAATGTTTATATTGAAAATGAATCTTATCTATAAAATCGATAGGATTTTATAAAAGGAAAACATTTATTTAATTAGAAAATAAATAAATGAAAAAGGAAACATTTATTTAGAAAATAAATGAAATAAAATAGAAACATTTATTTAGAAAATAAATGAATTAGAATATAAAGGAATATTTATTTAGGAAATAAATAAAGGAACATTTATTTAGATTTTAAATAAATGGAATAAAGGAATACTTATTTAGGGAATAAATAAAGGAACACTTGTTCGGAAAATAAATAGAATTATACAAGGATAGATTTAAACACGTGCTTCGCACACAAGTAAAACACGATATGGATTTTAAGGAGATATTAAATAGGAAATCTATTTTTAACAAATAAAGTGAGAAGATTTAATTTATAAATAATGTTTTATAAATTAAATAAAATATTTATTGTTTGATAAATGGGATATATAAGTTTGAACTTATATAGAGAAGTAGAAATTGTTTTTAACACCGATAAAGTAAATAAACGTTGTTAAAGGAAATCTTTTAATGAATAAACGTTATAAAAAGGGGAATCTTTATAAGCAAATAAAGTATTCGAATTTAGTTATTCAAAAGGAGTTAATCAATTTGAGTTAAGTTAATCGATTTGAATTAAGTTGAATCGAAATGGAGTAAATCGATTAGAATTAAGTTAATCGAGTTAGAGTAAATCGAATATTAGTTATTCGAAGGTAAGTTATTCGAATTAGTTATTCGAATAGAGTTAAACATATATAAGTTATTCGAATTAGTTATTCGAATAGAGTTAAACAAGCTAGAGTTATTCAAATTAGTTATTTGAATAGAGTTAAATTAATAAGAGTTATTAGAATATTAGTTATTCGAGAAGGAATAAATCAAACCAAGTTAATTGAATATCAGTTATTCAATTTGAGTTAATCAAATTTAGTTATTCGATAAGAGTTAATCCATTTAAGTAAATCGAATATTAGTTATTCAATTTGAGTTAATCGAATTTAGTTATTCGAGAAGAGTTAAATCGAATTTAGTTATTCGAAAGGAGTTAATCAATTTGAGTTAAGTTAATCGATTTGAATTAAGTTGAATCGAAATGGAGTAAATCGATTAGAATTTAGTTAATCGAGTTAGAGTAAATCGAATATTGGTTATTCGAAGGTAAGTTATTCAAATTAGTTATTCGAAGGAGTTAAGCAATTAAGTTATTCGTATTAGTTATTCGAAGGGGTAAATCAAATTTAGTTAATAGATTAGAGTTGAGTTAACCGATTTGGGTTAAGTTAAGTTATCGAGTTAAGTAATCGAGTCAAGATTTATCGAGTTAAGTAATCGAGTTAAGTAATCAAGTTGAGATAATTGAGTTAAGAAAATCAAGTTAGGTTAATCGAATAAGTTATTCGATAAGAGTAAATCCATATAAGTTAATCAGATGTTAGTTATTCGATAAGAACTGACACATTTAAGAAAATCGAATATTTGTTATTCGGTAAGAGTTAATGAAATAGAGCCAACCAAGAAGAGTTATTCGAATATTAGTTATTCGATAGGAGTAAATCGAAATAGAGTTTATCGAATATAAGTTATTAACAAGGGATTTAATCGAATAGAGATTACTCGAAAGAGAGAAATACGTCGAATTCAATTATATCGAATTCGGGAAAGTACTATTTACTTTCCAGGGTTTAAATCAAGATTTAGTTATTGATTTAGAAATTAGGTGTTTGTTAAATTATTCGAGTTAGGAGATAAAGTTATAATTTAGGTTAGATATTGCAGAAGTAGGAATTATAACGTTATAGTTATAATCAAACGTTGTCATATAAGAAGTAGATTCGTAACCTGAATCCGAGAATTTGCGTAAACAGATGATTGGAAAAAGTGAGTGGCGAGCTTCATCTATTTCACAGTAAAGGACGTTGTTCAATTAAGGTCTGAGAGGTAATAATACCCCAACTCGTTGCTGGCTGTTGAGCTGGGTACGCATGATAGAGGGTTCTCGCTTCGCGTTAGGTGGCGGACGGGAGACTCTTACCTCTACATGTCCCTCGAAAGTAAGGGTGGGTTGGTCGAGTCGAAAGGCTGGCCGTAGAATGAGTTGGTGGGGTACCAGTGTAAGCCACGGGGGGAGGTTAGCCCTCTGCCTTGGGGAAGGAGAGGATGGTTGAAAAGCCTACTCGAAATTTCCAGCCGTTACAGTTGGTATCAGAGCTTAAGTTAAGTGATTACCTTGGCTCTATGGCATAACTCGATAGAGATGGGATTAGTAATATCCTAGATTGAGTTTGAGTATATATATATGAGCGCGTAATTGTTATTCAATATAAAATGGTTTTATATTGTGGAGATTTATTGGTTGAGTGGCTTATGAATTCTGGTCGATCAGTTTGATCCACTGTATCGATAAGGGTTACTAAACACTCGAATACGATGAACCGACATGGTATGTTTTGAAAGAGGGTAAATGAAATAATTTTTCCCAAAATATATTTGTTTATAGAAGAAATATATATCTTGAAGTTATTATAGTATATTGATTGTGTTGGTTGTTATTATAATCAAATAAGATTATAAAAGGGTGAAATGGTTATAAATGACCAATCAGAATTCATATGAATGTAATATATGAAATAGTTTGAATTAAATATGAATTTAAATCAGATTTGGAATTAAAATAAGGAAATTTTAAGTTCCTGGGAGATTTCGAAAATGTTTTTCAAATTGAAAATGATATAGTATTGAACTCACTTCGATAGCTGGAAAATAGATTCTGATGATGAATCTAGACATCATCAGTGTTCATTTTCGAGTTCTAAGTGACGGATTACTACCAAAGGTTTTGTTTTTGAATTGTTTTGAGAAAACAAGTTGTTAAGAAATTCAAAAGTTTTGAATTGGCATTATGATTTCAAATTGATTTGAAAGAAACCCAGGAACTTAAGTTCTGGAATTAAAATTTAACTAATGAAGTTAAATAAAATGAGATGGTAAAAATAAATTGAAATTTAACTTTAACCGAGTTAAATAAAATTGAATTGGATTAGAGATAATCTAGAATGGAACCAAATTGATAAGTCAATAATTTGGAATTTGATATTAGAGTTCGAATGAAATTCGATTTGGATTTGAGGATACGAACTGATTGGAGATCAATTGGAATGGATAACATTGGTATATGTGGATTGATAACAGGTAAAAGTTATAAAGTTAAATGCCCGACAAAAAGGTACAAGTTTATATCATATATGAGTTTGGATTTTTTGAGCCGAATTTGCAAGCCGCTTGGCTATTTTGATTTCCTTTTGGATTGGAGGAGGCCTAGAGAGGCGAGTTGTGGTTTCACGTATTGAGCCGTACAAAGGAGGTTATGGCGAAATTTTTCGAAAATTTAAGGTGTTAGAAAATTTTTAGAATTTTTGAAAATTTTAGTTGGTCGGAAATGAATTAATAAATTAATTAAAATTAAATGGGTCCAGTCGAAACTGAAATTTAGAGGTAAACAAAAAAAAAGGATTTTTAAATCTAGTTAGTAGAGTTAGTAGCATTTTTCTAACTTAGCAATTTCGAGGACGAAATTATTTTAAGGGGGGAAGTCTGTAATGGCGCGTTTTGTTAGCTGTCGAATAATTAATTTATTTAATTATTTATATATCGATTTGGCGATATCGATAACTTAAAGTAAAACGTTGGAACTTATAATTTATAATTATAATTAAAACGAACCTGAAAACGTCACGGCAGTTCGAAATTTGGCGATTTGAACTTCAACTGAATGTACATGATTAATTTTAAGCCGGATTTCTGTGAAACAAGAAACGTGTGGAGCTGGTGAAGTATATCTTTCTAGTGGAAGAGAAAAATCGAGATTTCGTCGTGTAGATTTTGAGTTATGTCCAAATCAAATTTCAGAAAAGTCGCTGTAGAATTCCTTTATAATTTATAAAGGAATTATTTATATTTTTAAAAGGGATTTCAATATAAATCAAATATCGGGTTGACCCAGAAGTGAATATCGAGTTGTAAATACATACAGGAAAATTCTAGAGTGTGCGGTATTCCACTGTGAATATAGACGACGATAATTAATTTTAAACAATTAATTTAATAATATTTAAATATATTTTTATATTTAAATAGGCTATTTAGAGCATTAAAAATAGCCACTTTTGCATACGAAGTCGGAATTCGACGAAACCAGTTTTGTTGGGTCTGCAGTGTTGAATTAATGTTAGATTTTCAGTTTCGTGATTTTTAGAGTCAGTGTGTGGCCGTATGGATTTTTAGAGTGAAAAATAGTCAGTATTTCGATGGTTAAAAATACGCTGCGTGAGCATACGAAGTCGGAATTCGACGAAACTAGTTTTGTTGGGTCCGCAGTGTTGAATTATTGTTAGATTTTCAGTTTCGTGATTTTTAGGTACCTTATGTGATCATACCGATTTTTAGAAGGTAAATACACATAACGTAGGATTAAAAATAAATAATAAAAAAAATGTGTGAACATAAAAAGGCCACACCTTGCTTTGTTTCAACCACTCGTTCTGTGTGGTTTCAAACCGATAGACGTGGAAGAAACAAATCCACACAAACTAAATTAAAAATCCTATAAATACTTTTCTAAAACCTAAACACTTCTGGTTTTCAACAAAGAGGGAGGACGCCACTTCTTCACCACTTCAACAAATTAAATCAAATGATTCCCTCCATGAAATCAATCATTCTTGGATCCGTTGAACTCGCCTAATGGAGAGCTTCAAGCTCGTACCTCCAAATTTAGGTGCGATGAACTTTGGTTGGGCTCGGCATTTGTGGCAGCGAGCTAGGGTTGAGGCGTAGATAAGGGAGGCGAGGCCGGAGGGGGAGTTAACGTCGCAGGCAGGTTCTGGTGGCGAGGCACACCGGACCAGGTGGTTTCCGCGGCCCTCGAGGCTCCTTACGGTGGTGCGACGCTCTGGAGTGAGGACTGGAAGCTGTCGACGAGGAAGATCGAGTGGCGCAACACCGGTATAGGGAGGAAGGGTTTGTGATGGCGATAGGATTGGTGGTGGGTGCGATGGCAGTTGACGAACGAGGGAGGAGTTACGGCCAGTCAAAGTGGCAGTCAACGATGGGTTAAGAGGAGCAGGAATCAGGTATAAGGATTTGGGGGAGAAGTATTAGACGCAGACGGGTTTAATTATGTGTGGTTGGGCCATGTTGAAAGGTGAAGGCCCATCTTTTGTTTTAAATAATAAGTTTGGTTTTTATTTAAATTTAATTTATCCGTATAACTTGTAAATAGGATATCTCATCCATACGAGGTCAGAATCGAGAACCGTAAGTTGCGTTAGGATCGTATGGATGGTGGCTACGTCATGAAGCTGACTGGAAGTGGATTCAAGCTCGTTTGAAATTATGGCAAAATAAACTGTTTGATTCAAATCAAACAACAGTTTATCGTTCTTTAACGATGAACTGCCAATGTGAGTAAATCTCACTAACTCTGAACAGTTTATAATTTCATGTTGTATTGTTAGAACTGTTAAAATTGTCTATTTGACTGTGTGTTGATTGTTTGATTGAACTGCTAGTCAGTTAGTTAAATTTCTATATTGATTCTGTTTAACAGAATATATCATATGGAACTGAAAGTGATGTTATCTATATTGTCTAACATCTGTGATGCAGGGAGACAGGTTGGAGGAATCCGACTGGATTCCTCAACAGTTATTTTATTGTTTTTCATATATTGTTATATGATGTGATATAAAATCTGTGGGCGATTATATGTGCTTGGACGATATTGAACATCGTGATTTGATATGATTGAATACCATAACATACCGAAATGTTGATAAGGGGATTTTCAATGTTTATATTGAAAATGAATCTTATCTATAAAATCGATAGGATTTTATAAAAGGAAAACATTTATTTAATTAGAAAATAAATAAATGAAAAAGGAAACATTTATTTAGAAAATAAATGAAATAAAATAGAAACATTTATTTAGAAAATAAATGAATTAGAATATAAAGGAATATTTATTTAGGAAATAAATAAAGGAACATTTATTTAGATTTTAAATAAATGGAATAAGGGAATACTTATTTAGGGAATAAATAAAGGAACACTTGTTCGGAAAATAAATAGAATTATACAAGGATAGATTTAAACACGTGCGTCGCACACAAGTAAAACACGATATGGATTTTAAGGAGATATTAAATAGGAAATCTATTTTTAACAGATAAAGTGAGAAGATTTACTTTATAAATAATGTTTTATAAATTAAATAAAATATTTATTGTTTGATAAATGGGATATATAAGTTTGAACTTATATAGAGAAGTAGAAATTGTTTTTAACACCGATAAAGTAAATAAACGTTGTTAAAGGAAATCTTTTAATGAATAAACGTTATAAAAATGGAAATCTTTATAAGCAAATAAAGTATTCGAATTTAGTTATTCAAAAGGAGTTAATCAATTTGAGTTAAGTTAATCGATTTGAATTAAGTTGAATCGAAATGGAGTAAATCGATTAGAATTAAGTTAATCGAGTTAGAGTAAATCGAATATTAGTTATTCAAAGGTAAGTTATTCGAATTAGTTATTCGAATAGAGTTAAACATATATAAGTTATTCGAATTAGTTATTCGAATAGAGTTAAACAAGCTAGAGTTATTCAAATTAGTTATTTGAATAGAGTTAAATTAATAAGAGTTATTAGAATATTAGTTATTCGAGAAGGAATAAATCAAACCAAGTTAATTGAATATCAGTTATTCAATTTGAGTTAATCAAATTTAGTTATTCGATAAGAGTTAATCCATTTAAGTAAATCGAATATTAGTTATTCAATTTGAGTTAATCGAATTTAGTTATTCGAGAAGAGTTAAATCGAATTTAGTTATTCGAAAGGAGTTAATCAATTTGAGTTAAGTTAATCGATTTGAATTAAGTTGAATCGAAATGGAGTAAATCGATTAGAATTTAGTTAATCGAGTTAGAGTAAATCGAATATTGGTTATTCGAAGGTAAGTTATTTGAATTAGTTATTCGAAGGAGTTAAGCAATTAAGTTATTCGAATTAGTTATTCTAAGGGGTAAATCAAATTTAGTTAATCGATTAGAGTTGAGTTAACCGATTTGGGTTAAGTTAAGTTATCGAGTTAAGTAATCGAGTCAAGATTTATCGAGTTAAGTAATCGAGTTAAGTAATCAAGTTAAATAATTGAGTTAAGAAAATCAAGTTAGGTTAATCGAATAAGTTATTCGATAAGAGTAAATCCATATAAGTTAATCGGATGTTAGTTATTCGATAAGAACTGACACATTTAAGAAAATCGAATATTTGTTATTCGGTAAGAGTTAATGAAATAGAGCCAACCAAGAAGAGTTATTCGAATATTAGTTATTCGATAGGAGTAAATCGAAATAGAGTTTATCGAATATAAGTTATTAACAAGGGATTTAATCGAATAGAGATTACTCGAAAGAGAGAAAATGAAATGTTTTCATGATAAGAATTTAAGAAATAGAGTTAAGCAAATTCAGAAACTGACTGGAGAGGGTAAGTTGAACGGTTTTCTAAGTGACGATCTGATGTTGGTTTCGACCTTCCGGATTGATACTTAGAGAATTGTTCTCATACTAGTTACAGTTAGGGACTGATAGTTGCGAAATAATAGTGATGTGAAAATAAGCTATGGAAATGTTTTCCAATGATTAATAACATATATTTTCTAAATATATGAAATAAGGAAATATGAACATATGATGATTGATCGATCGAATTTCCATTTGGAAATAAGATCGTTTTTTGTACACCGACATGTTTTCATTTGATAGTTGAATCACAGACTATCAAAGTTTTGACCATATTTACGTTGTAAATATGGAGAGACCGGTTGGATTATTATCCGAAGAACCACTCTGTATTAGCATAAGCGTTGTGAATCAAGTACGCCGAAGATAATTGAAGACGGAGTGAAGTACAAGGGCTATTGTGAAAAGCCTAGGTAGGATGGATTCACTGAATAGTGCCTTCGATTTGTTCAGTCCCAGGACAACGTATATGGACGAGTGTCTGACAAAGTATTCTTAACGAATCATATATGTTGATCTCTTCAAACGTATTTCGTTTTGTGGCGGAGAAATTCGTTTCTCTTAGCTTTTATACCCGTGATGCCTTGAGAAATCGATAACGATTTGGCGGGTATGACGATGTGGCATTCAATGTAATTGAAGAAATAATCTGTCAAAGTGATAAACGTGACCGCAAAACCTCACAACCCGGAAATAACAGAAGTTGGGCTAGGCAGCATGGCTAGTTGGGCCATACCCAAGCAGGGTGTATTATCACCATCTAGAGAATATTCAATTGTACTTCTTTATAATCTATTTCAATGCTGTCCCTTATCGGGAAGGATGGTTGCTGATCCCAACCATCGGTGATAATATATTCGTTACACTCAAGCTAAATGAGTGAACGGTCATGTGTGGCCGGGTTGCAAGACATTCTTGTTGAACCCTAGTGTATCTCCTCTAGAGTACACTGATCGGAAGGTGTTCCCATGCCTTGTCTGTTGGAATCCAATCTCCAATAAGCGCTCACGGTTTTATTTGTATACTATGTATGTGGAACGTGAGATGCAAGCATTCTGCTAGATTGATATCTATTTGTATTTAGACATTATTATAATATCAGAAAGATATCCTTTATTTAACCAAGTGTTGGAGTTTTATTCACACCAATCCCATGACTGACCCGGAGTTTATTTTGTTTGTTTTCCCTAAACTCTTGGGTGCCTAAATTTGTACGGGCAGTCAAGTAGTCGGGATTTTTCAGGTACACTTGGAGAGCTTGGAGCAGGAGGCTTCAGGATTATAGCTATTATTATTCCGCTGTGTTGTTAAGTGTTGTACTTTGAAATGGTATGTATATACGAGTACTGATTTGTATTTCAAAGTTATGTTATATTTTATTCGTTCCGCTGTGAGATTCGTGTTTACTCTGATGATGTAAGTTCTTCTTCTTCTTCTATTCTATTAGTTCTATCTTTTCTTCCTCACCCTCTACTTTCTTTCACTAACGTCTCGGAATTTTCGACTCTCGAGGAGTCGGAAATTTCCAGCCGTTACAAAAAATTTCAACAAAAAGGAAAAAGCCTTATATTTCAACTTTATGCTACATGTAATCTCTTGATGAAACTTATTATTGGAAGAGATCATTACATTTATAATAAATACTATTTTCTTGAAGAAAAATAGTAAAATGACTCTCATATGTGAAAAAAAGGGTACTTTCTAGAAAAGTTACTTCAATTTAAAATATATAATAACAATATATGAATTTTGATAAAACTTGAAGTTTTATTATAGTCATTTTGGAACATATTATATTTCTTGAACAAATATTTCATTGTTTCTTAGGAAAACTTTTATAAAGAAAATATGCATCCTGAAGATCATATTGAGTTAAGATCTAAATATTGATCTTAATTCTGCACACCGGAAGTGAATGCAAAAACTATTTTTGTCATTACATGGAAAATTTAGAACTTGTAGTTTCTAAAAAGGCAAGAAACAATTTTGATATAAAAAGAAGGATCTAAAAGATCTTTATATGAGTTTTATAATTTAAAAAAAATGTAATTTTTATGTTTGTGAATTTTATGTATAAATTTACATGTTTTTCAAATCATTCATATTGAAGAATGGGAAAAAAAATTGAATATGAGATATGCAGTTTATTTTTGTTTATAGTTGTGAATTTTATGTACAGATCAGTAAATTTTTGAACCATTCATGTTAGAGAATGTAAAATGTTGATTATGTGATTGATTATATTACCTTATTATCATAAATGCATTGAATGTTAGAGAATGCATTGTTATGATAATATATTATATTACCTTATTGTAATAAATGCATTGAATGCATTAGTTATTGTTAGTTAATTGATGTATGTTTGTATTTGGAATATGAATAAACATATGTATTATTATTCGATGTATTTAGATAGTAATAAATAATGTTATGGAAGAAAGGATAGAACCACAACTTGAAATTGTGCAAAGAAAATATTTATACTGGAAGTTGTATAACTCAAAGTCTTGGACCTAATGTCTTGCATTATATATATATATGTATATATATATATATATAAACATTTTTGATAAAGTATACAAGTTTGAAATCTTGTCAATTATTAAAAATGTAAAAGCTTCTAAATTAAAAGTATGTTAAAAGATTGAGAACCAGAAGTTCTTCATAATTTTATAAAATTGATATGCATATGCATGTGTATATATATGCATAGGAACTCGAAGTTCCTCAATCAATGAATTTTAAATACTTCATAATTTAAAAGCCTGAAGCTTTATTCAAACCGTATGAAATAATAACATTACACTTCTTAGTTAAATCATATGAGACAATAATGATGCATCCAAAGACTGCACAATTTTCAAAATGAGTTGTATCTTGCTTATATATTTATATTTACATATCGTATTGAAGAATAAATTTTAACAACTCGAAGTTGTTATATATTTTATTTGAACCGGAAGTTCAACACAGTAGAACCAGAAGTTCAATACAGTGGAACCAAAAGTTCAATACAGTGGAATCATAAGTTCAATACAGTTGAACCAGAAGTTCAATACAGTTTAACAAACTTGAAATTGTTTATATATTATTTGAACCAGAAGTTCAATATAGATAAACAACTTGAAGTTGTTCATATATTTCATTTGAAGCAGAAGTTCAATACAGTTCCAAATCAGATATTTTGGATATTATGATACGATATTTAAGATTCGCATTGATATTGCTTGATAAGAAAAAATTAATGATTGGAAACTTATGAACAATTTGTTCTAAAGTAAGTAGCTCGAATGAGAAATAATATGCAAATCAATTACATATGTAATACATGGACGCATGTATATACACATATATGCGAAAAAATTATTAACAACCTGAAGTTGTCATGAGCTCATATTATAAATCATGCATATATTATATTTCAGAAAGTCGATTGACATCAATATTGAATGCCTGAAGTCATGTGCATATTCAAATGATAGAAAATTGCTTCAAGTCATCGGATCAATAAAAGGGAATAAGTATTGCAATATGAATGCATCTTATCAATTAATAAGAGCATTATCCTCCTATAATTGAAATACATCTAATGTATTTGCTAGCTATGATGCTGTAATGGATCAAAAATGAATCCAAAGTAGGTTTATTATTTAAAGTGACAATGTTTGTCAACATTGAAGGGGAGGATAAAGGAATCATCGATGTTAAATATTTGCTAACATATAGAATTATGCAAAGTATTAAGTAACTTTGCGTAAATTATCAATTATGTTCTTAATAGACTTTCTCCAATATACATTTGAATCCCTGAAGGATCAAAAGGTGTAAATCACAACTGAAAATGTGGTATAAATGTCAGTTCAAAATATCGTTAGAGTAAGTCATAAAGATGCAAAATAAAGGAGGTAAGTGTTCCTAAAGGAACACTTAAAGTTGCTTTAAAAGAAACCCATGACATGATTGTCAAAATAACCCCAGAAGTGGTTTAGGTACCTAAAGTATGATAATTTTTTGAGATCTCGATAAATCATGTATAGAACTGACAGAAAATAATCATCGATGATAAATTAATAAATAATAAAGCGCTTACATTTATAAATGGATTAAAATCCCATATTAGAGAGAAACATGATTGGCCATCATGAAATTCTCCTAAATAAGATATATGGACCTGTAGTCCATAAGATATGAACCTGTAGTTCATAAGATAAAATAGAAATATAGATAATGACAAAAGCACATGGAAGTTACTGAAACACCATAGAGTGTCAAGTGCCATGAGCCTTGTATCTTTCAGAGATAATTGAATTGATTAAAGTGGTGAAAGTGTTTAAAAAACTTACAATACCCTGAAGGTATAAACGATGAAAGTGTACAAATTCTAGAAGAATTTGAATAACTTTGGTAGTGATAAAGAGCAAGAAATGTAGATTACAACGTTCTTTTAAGTATTGTTGTAATGAAAATCTTGAAATAATTCATGATGAGAAGATCACTTCCTGCTTTCAAGAATTATTGTAGTGAAACTCTTAATATCCATTGAAGTGGTAGTTGCGATATGCAAAAATTATTATAATATATAACTTCCTGAAGAACATAAAGAATACAAAGAACATGTCCCATAGATTACAGCATTCTTCTAAGTATTGTTGTAATGAAAATCTTGATATACTCCAAGATGAGTAGATTACTTCCTGCTTAGTGTTGTTGTAATGAAAGTTGTCTCACTTACCAAATGTGTATTGCAATATTCAAGCCCGATTGAAACATAAAATTATAAGTAACTGAAGTGTATTCATAAATGAATATTAGTATCATACAAATCACAAAAGGGAGGTGTTTTAAATAAGAAAGCATGCCTGAAGCATGGAAATGCACATGAAGTTTTAAAAGAAAAACTTCATTAAGAAGTATTTGTAAGCAATTTGAGTTATTAAAAGAAGAATAAAAATTCAGAGAAAATTATTAAATCAGGGGGAGCATCCATAAGTATGATATAATGCACTCTTTTTTCCTTAACTAAATTTTTCCCCAATGGGTTTTCTTAGTAAGGTTTTAATGAGGCATGGGTCATGATCCAGAAGTATCAACCCAAAGTTAGCATACAAAAATAAGTTATAATGTACTCTTTTTCCTTATTTAAGATTTTTCCCACTGGATTTTTCTTATTAAGGTTTTAACAAGGTATAACATTGATCCAGAAGAATCATACTACTTTTGACGTAGTAAATATGACATTGTATATTGTACTCTTTTTCCTTCACTAAGATTTTTCCCATCGGGTTTTTCTTAGTAAGGTTTTAAAGAGGCAACATTTTGATTCAGAAGTATCAAACATATTTTGATGTAGTAAACTATTATTTATGAAGAAGACAAGGCAGTTTGGATGGTTCAGATTCAAGTGAATTATATCAAGTATGATAGGATGGAGCACATTTCTTCTAAATTTCTCTTCACACATGCATGAAAGGATAACAAGAAAGAGGAGAAACAAATTCAGTTTCAAGAAAAGAGGGTAGATCAGTTCTCAAAGGAAATTTCCAAATCAACATTGCAGAAGATGATATACAAAATTTGCATGCGTCGACTACATAAATAGACTAATTGAATAATGAGTTATAAATAAGGGGGAGCATATAAAATTATGCTATAATGTACTCTTTTCCTTCACTAATATTTTTCCCACTGAGTTTTTGTTAGTAAAGTTTTAATGAGGCATTATCTTGATCCTAAAGTATCAACCCTTACGGTAACATTGTAAAACATGTTATCTAAAGAGGAAATAAATTTGCACTCTTTTCCTTGTTTATGATTTTTCCCGCAGGGTTTTTCATAAAAAGGTTTTTAATGAGGCATTGTTTTGATCCTGAAGCATCAAACTCTTTTGAGGAATATCATTTTAATATGATATTCATAATGTCAGACGTTGTAGTCTTTTTCTCGTTCAAGGCTTTTCCCATTGGGTTTTCCTGATAGAGTTTTGAAGGGAATATACAATAGTTGTATCGACTGAACGGATATATGTAAGCAAGATAATAATAAAGGGGAGCAATCATCATATATGTTTTAAAAGGGACAACTTCAAGTTAGCAGAGCATTCAAGGTTTTGAAGACGCATATTCAAGGGGGAGTGTTGTAATATATATATATATATATATATATATATATATATGAATGTTGTGAATATCCTTTTATTAGTTCTATGTTTAGTCCCACATCATGGGAATAAGCTAAAGATCAGCTCCAAAAGCCTATATATAAAGGAGCCAATGTAATAGAAAGAAGATACATTTGAATGAATAGAAATGTCTTCTCTCCCTTATTTCTTCTATTTTGTGTTCATTTTATAACACAAATATAGTTTTTAGAGGAATTAAAAAGAAAATGTATACATCTTAAGTATGAAAATATCAGATGGTAACCTATGTCTTTTGGCCAATACAAGTGATCCTTGGATTTGGCATAAAATATTCGGTCATTTAAATTTCAAACACCTATCTAGAATTTCTAAATTAAATCTGATTAAAGGGCTTCCCAAAATAAATTTTAAATTGAATAATTTAAATAACACCTGTCAATTAGGAAAATTAAGGAAAAAATCACTTAAATTAAAAGATGAGATTTCCATGTCAAATCTACTAGAAATGGTTCATATGGTTTTATTTGGTCCTCAAACTCAATCAATAAATCACGGTGAGTATGTTTTCGTAATTGTCGTTGATTTCTCTAGATTTACTTGGACTCTTTTTCTCAAACATAAAAGTGATGCTTTTGATTTATTTAAACTTTTGCTAAAAGGATTAAAAATCTATCACCTTTAAAACTTAAAACTATACGTAGCGACCATGGTGAACAATTTAAAAATGAAAATTTTGAGAATTTTTGTAATAAAAAGGGAATCACTCATATTTTTTCTTTTCCAATAACTCCTCAACAAAATGGAGTAGTTAAACGTAAAAATAGGATGATTCAAGAGTGTGCGAGATCTATGCTTTCGGATAGTAATTTACCAATAAGTTTTTGGGTTAAAGCAGTTGCTTTAGCTTGTTATAACTTGAATAGAATTTTAGTCAGACCATTAACCAACAAAACTCCATAAACCTCTTTATAATAAGAAACAAAAGATATCTTAAGAAACAAAAGATATCTTATTTTACAATTTTTAGAAGTAAATGTTTTATTATAAATACTAAAGAAAATCTATATATATTTGATTCTAAATCAGATAGAGGAATTTTTATTGGATACTAAAATAGAAGTAAAGCATATAGAGTTTTTTAATTTAATGACTAATACTATTGAAGAAACTCTAAATGTATCTTTTGATGAAAATTATAAAGATTTAAATAAAAAAAATTGAAGACGAATGTGGTAGTGATAATGAGTTAAATGAAATAAATAATGAAATTTATCAATCTAATAAAAGAATTAGACTTCAAAGAGATCATCATGTAGAAAATATACTAGGAGATATTGAATCTATAGGAATTAGAAATCGATTAAATAACATGAGTAATATAGCTTTTATAACAACCATTGAACCTAAAAATCCAAAGGAAGCATCATATGATGATTCATGGATACTTTTTATTCAAGAAGAATTGAATCAATTCACCAGAAATGACATATGAGAACTTATTCCTAGACTAGAGGATAAAACTATAATAGGAACTAAAAAGATTTATAAAAATAAAATGAATGAACTTGATGAGATTGTTAGAAATAAAGCACGACTAGTTGCACAAGGATAGTGTCAAGAAGAAGGAATAGATTACGAAGAAACCTTTGCCGCTGTAGAAGGATTATAAGCTATTAGAGTTTTACTTTCTTTCGCTAATTATAATAATTTCAAACTATTTCAAATGGATGTAAAAAGTGTTTTTCTAAATAGAATTGTTAAAGAAGATGTTTATGTTGAACAACCACCATAATTCAAAGATGAAAAATTTCCAAACTACATTTATAATACAAAGAAAGATTAATATGGATTAAAATAAGCTCATAGAGCCTAGTATGATCAATTAAGAACTTATTTGTTACAATCAAATTTTGAAATTGGTAAAACAGACTATACTCTATTTATTAAAAGAAACGAAAATGATATTCAATTAGTACAAATCTATGTAGATGACATCATTTTTGGATCAACAAATAATAAAATGAATCAAGAATTCTCTGAAATCATGACAAAATAGTTTGAAATGAGTCACATATGAGAACTCATTTGTTTTTAGGATTACAAATAAGACAATTAGATAATGGAATATTTATAAATCCAAAAATATTATAGGGATTTAACTAATAAATTTAACATGGGTAGTAGTACTAAAGGAAAACCCATATCCATAGCGACCAATGAAGCGTTAAGTAAAACGATTCGTCAAAAGATGTAGATCAGAAATTATATACCGGTATGATAGGTTCTTTATTATATATAACTGCGAGTAGACCAGACATAATGTATAGTATTTGTTTTAGCGCTAGATATCAATCATAACCTAAGGAAATTCACTTAAAAGTCGTAAAGCATATTCGAAGATAAGTCAAACATGCATTAGACTTTGGTTTATTTTATCCTAAACAAAATTCATTCAATTTAATTTCATATTGTGATGCTAACTATGCTAGTTTGTATATTAGACCGAAAAAGTACAAGTGGAAATTGTCAATTTTTGGATCATTCTCTAGTTTCATGTTTGGTAAAAAGAAAAATATTTTTTTCCTTGTCAACAACTGAAGCAGAATATATATATCTGCTACTTTAGCATGTTCTCAGGTGATATATATGCAACAAAATCTAAGAGGTTTTGAATTAAATATAACTAAATCACCAATTTACTGTGACAATAGGAGTTCAATAAATCTATCTAAAAATCCTACACATCATGCTAAAGGAAAACATATTAATGTGAGACATCATTTTCTTGGAGATAAACAAATAAAATATTTCACTAGAATGTATTAAAATATAAAATCAAATTGTAGATACATTAACTAAACCATTGAACAAAGCAACGTTTACTCAATTAAGAAGAGAACTAGATATTTGTTCATTAACCGATGTAAAATAATTATAAACGTTGGTATAAATATATAATAAAATATAAGAAAAAAACTAAAAGTTCAAAATTTTAATAGGTATGTCGACATATACGAAAAAGCATGTCGATATATAATAGTAATTTTTCAAATCTTAAATTACCTCCAAAATTAATTATCACACCTATTTGAGCTATCCACTTTGAAAATCCTTCTATTTTCACTTATTTTTCCCAGTAACAAAATTCTGAAACAAATAGGTAAGGGCTTCCACTTCAAATAACTAATAAAACAGCACCACTTTGTTTCCTACGCCTGCTCAAGGTCCTTTTCAATGACCTACGCATGCTGCGGATATCAAATTAGAGGAATCTATGAAAGATACCCTATAATTACTCGCTGAAATACAACTTCATATGGAAAGAGAACAAGAAAAACAAGGGAAGATCATTATGAATCTTCAAAAGTTCATAATGGATAATCAATCTAATCCAATTGTTATTGAAGATGATTCATCTAACATTCAAATCCATAACACTATGGATAAAGAAGAAGAATTCGAGTAAGAAGAAGTAGAAGAAGATCAAGAAATTGAAGAAAACAATCAAGTTATTTACATCGGCAAAATATGTTTCGATAAGAAGGAAATGTGATTGGACAAAATGGAGAATTCTTCCTCCATTACCCTAATTGTTTAATTCACAAGTTCCCAATTATCGAAAACATTTAGTATTCTGATATCGTATATTCGTGTATTATTCATGTACTCACTAATGTCCTTAATTATTCATGTAAATATTTGTTCACATATATTAAATATGTAACGACAATTTATAATAAAGTTTATTTTCATTTGTTTAAATTATAGTCTTAGAAAGTTTGTAAGGTAGTTTTCTAGTTCATTAACTAAAGGATAATATTAGATATTGGAACATGTTCTACATTAGATGAGTTTTAGTTATTGGAACCATATTAATTTGAGTTGTTTGAACTATGTCTTAGTTTTAGAGGGAGTATTGTAGTCAAGTTAAGAGTATGTACGTATTTTTTGTTGATGACAAAGGGGGTGAATTATGAAATAGGGCTTAGATTAAGGGAGAGTGAGTAGTTTCAGAAGGAATTAATGGAGTAAGGGGAGTAACCAGAGAATCAAGATATCAGGTATGAATATTATATAAACCAAGGTTGTCATCATAAAAAATGGGGATATTGTTAGGGATTGAGATGGTTGTAATGTTGGTTTGATGACAACAACCTTGTTTTAAATATTATTGTTACAAAATATATACCAACACTATTATCTAGAATGTACATATGTGTATATATATATATATATATATGTGTTTGTGTGTGTGTGTATAATATATACGTATATACAGGAAATATGTGCACGTATTGGTTATTGAAGACTATATGGTTTAGAGAATTATGATTTCAAAGAAGAAGAGTTCAAGATACAAGACTCATAAATAACGAGAGTTCAAGAAATAAAAAATAATTTTATCTAGTTTTTTTCTAAAACTCTGGTTAGCATTGAATCCTTGTTTCAAGCTTTTCTCACTATTTTCAAAATGATTTCAATATTACTACCTTATTTTAAATCAATATTTCTTGTTCTTAACTTTATTTCAAACTTCCATTTTTAATTATATTTTACCCAATTTATTTAGCTTTATAGTTACATAAATTTTCTTACTCATATTTATATTAATTTCTAAACTATTTCTTATATTTATAGTTTTATATATATTCTTTAATATCATTTCATATATACAGTTTTTAATCATTTTTAAATCATCTTAATATATGTTTTCAATATATATTTATACTTGAAAAATTATATTTTAATATAAAGGAATATAGTTTGTTTTTACTCAAGAATCACCATAATTTATTCAAACATTATTTACTTTAATTCAAAATTTTATTTTTTTGAATTTTTACTAAGGTATGTCAACATACCTAAAAATGTACGTCGATATGGTGGTCGTTGTTTTCAAATTCAAATTTTGAAAAGTCGTGTCTTTTGAATTTAAAAATATTTTGAAAGGATTTGACTGTTGGGATTGTAGACAGCAATGCTAACTTCTAACCACTGACAGTCGTGTCTTTCCATAAATTTACACCACTTTGCTGTCTACAATCTAGTTTTTCCATTATCTCTTTCCAACATTGATAGTTGCATTAATTATCCTCTGAGATTGCTTCAAAGAATCAATGGATCATTGAGGATTTTGTTGACTATGGACGTTGAATAATTTTCGAATGGACTTCCACAATGAACTTTCACTTTGACTTGTGTATTTTCTGTTATCTGTGGAGAAATTACCCAACAGAAGGCTAAGTCATCTTGCTCATTGGGGGACCATTTGACCATTTTCTGACCTTTTGAAGGCAGGATTTCAGTACATGAATTTTAAGTTCCGTTAACATTGAATTGGGTTTCATCGTTCCTGTAATTATTGTCTCTAAATAAGATATTCATATTTCTTGATATATTTGAAAAAATATTAGGCAACCCTGATCATTGTTGTTAGTTGGGAGATGATTAGTGCTGATCACTGTTGTTATTTTGAAATGAGGTGTTCTGCGTGCAACCAGAATTTTGATAAAGATTTAAATTTTGTTGTGAATGATGAAAAATCTTGTTTTGTTATGGAAGCTAAAAAACTTGAAGCATTTTGGATAGTACCTAAGTTTGAAGTTTGATTTTGTCGTTAAAAGGATTGTGTAGGAATTTGGTGTTGGTTAAGTTGATAGTTGTATGGATTTTGGTTGCATTGAAACGACATCTTCCTCTGGTATTTTTTGACACTGCAACTAAATGAAATGGCGGAAACTTAATTATGTAGTTGAGAAATGAAAGAGAAAATTATGTAGTTTAGATTAGCGATAGTTGATGTATATGTAGAAGAAGGAAGAGAATTTCAGAGGAATGAGCTTATAGATGAAGAAAGAAGGAGCAACTGCCAAGAGAGCCATAAATGATGGTTTTAAAGTGGATTTTGATAGGCATTGGTCCGATTTGGACAAGCCAACATTGTGCGCAAATTCACACCTCGGATTTGCAATTTAATGTCGTTGCAGATGATGTTTTCATGTTATAATTTAGTGTAGGACACATGCACTATTTTTAAAAGTGTTTTCGAATATCGTAAACATAAAATATGGTTTTGATATGAACTATTGTTTTAATAAGGTTCTTACGAAATTTATAAGTAGATTTTATTTATCCAATGATTCCTGTAACACCATACACTTCTTAAGGTCACACGTATGAGGATTATGTTAAGTAATATGAAGCGTGTATGTGTAAATTAACGACACAGAGACAAAAATTAACAAGACAACATATGAAAGTCACAACAGAACTTAGAATTTTATTAAAAACAGAATAAAATGTGTTATTACATTATGGATCATAAAAAACCACAACAGTCTCATGAAAGCAACATAGTTAGAGTACCAAAATGGAAGCCCTTTCAACATCAAATTCAGAAATAAGTCAAACGTGGAATAATTACATGTAAAAGCAGAGAATAAGCAAGTGAGAATCTCCAATGGACTAAGTTCGGCTAAAAATCTATCAACTACTACATCCTCCACCCTGAGAACTTGAGGGGGAAGGAAGGAAAAAAATAATCAGATATAAAGCCAGGCGAGTTCTACAATTACTAGCATGAGTGATAAAAGAGGAAATCTAGACAGAAAAATAGTTTGAGGCATAATACAGTAAATAAAAAAAAGGAGATAAGCAAGGATATAGTCAATTGTCAAATCATTCGATTTCCGCACTATTTGCTACAACTCATAATTAGGATGTAACCTAATTTTACTCATCGATCGGCTCTAAAACCAAAATTATGGTAACCTACACCGATAATGGTCTCGGGTTTATTAGACCCAATCTGTAAGAACCCATAACTTCCCCGTGAAGGAAAGCACGAATACTTTGAGAACAATACACAAAAGGACACATACGGAAGAACATTTCATTGTTATTACAACAATTCCATCAGATAAAAGAATATATACAGAGTATAAATGAATAAATTACATTCGATAAATATCAGAGATTACAATAAATTACATAGCAGCGGAAAAATAATACAAAAGCACAACTAGAAGTGCTACACGGATACAGAGCTTTCCGAGCATCGTTCCAGCTGTAAATCAAGACCCTGTGAATATCAATCTGCAAAACCAAAACTACTAGCTGCCCGTGCGGAAAATAGGGGCACCCAGAGTTTAGGTTAAAACAATAAACTCCAGGTCAGTCATGTGACTGATGTGAGAACAAAAAAAGTTATTTAAAACTTTACTTTAAAGATAGTAATTCAAGGGACCACGCCGTATAACACGGAACGGGTTTCCTCCCAAGAATACTAGTGCATAGAACAAACAGCGCAATGCTAAATAAAGAAAAATGAAGCTGTTATAAGACCCAGGTCCCATCACACAATGCAACGCAAGCCGGAGGATAGGGTTTTCCCTTATAATAGCCAAACATGCTTGGTACGTTTAAAACAAATCACTTGATACTATAATAGGTGTATAGTGTCAAAACAATTTCAATCATAAATATCAATCATAGACGGCATGGGTACCATATATCATGTCGCCATACTAGTTCTACAATTAAAACCGCAATATCACGTATTGGAAATTGGATTCCGTCATGAGCCGAGGCAAGGGGCAAGCTCCTCTCCGCGTTCGAGACACTCTAGCAATGCCTCAGGACCCCACTTTGATCCTTTGGAACCTCCAAGGCCGGTCCTCTCTTACTTTTGAGGATTAGTTATTCCTGAACACACGTTTCCCGGTCCTTACAGACCTATATCCGAGGCGCCTCGTATCCAACAACCACACAGGTGAAAAGTATATAAATGTCAGGGCTGGTAGGTCACTGACACCACCCTAGCTAGAAAGAAACGTCGTGCACTCCTTGGGTCCGTATCCCGTTTTTGACTCATACCGAGGTGTGAGGCTCGCGAATCCACGTTATACACAAAGCTATGCCACACAGGCCGTGCTTTGATCATCAACCACAAGACTTTGCTTTTCAACAGAAGCCTTGATCAACTGCCACTTACGCATGCCACACTGGCAATTCATTCCATGCGACTGATGTCCATCGATATACAACCTCTGAGCTCGTATGTCTCAGAGAAGGGCGTTAAGCAAGAGAATAAATTCTCCGCCGCCAAACAGATGTATATTTAATAGAGATCAATCAACACAGAGTAAAATCCAATGTTAGACACACAATCCATTTACAAGTTCGTTCTGGGTCTGAACGAAACCGGAGGCACTTTCCTCGCATATCCATCCATCTCCAAGTACGTCTGGACGATCACCAACTGATTCCCTCATCCTGGGTGTACAGCCCAATCAAGATCATCAGTAATCACCCAAACGATGTGAAGACTTCCGGTCTTCAACCACCGTCTTCATCTTCGACATCTCGTCGAATCGGTTATTCAGAATGGGTATAACCCGGCCTTTCTGAATGACCCACGTATATAATAAACGAATGTTACACAAACACAACAAACGCCTCATTCCAATTCAAAATATTCTTTTATTCACCAAAATCACATTCTTAGGGAAAGGTTCCCATTAATTTTATCCAAGATAAATTCTTCTAAATTTATTCTTTAATCTTCCTTTGGATATCACTTCAAACTAGTCGGGATTAACGAACCACACCGAAGTAATTATTTATTTTATTTCCCAATCCCAACCTATATCCCATGGAGAAAACTGGTAATACTCCACATCTAACACCACTGTGTTATCGGTAAAATTAATTACCATTTCACGTTCAAATCTAATTAAAGATTTAACTATCGCTTTGGAGCAAGACTGGTGGTACTCCATTCTCGATCACCTTTCAGATTTGATAATTTAAATTATCAATTCACATTTTAATCTAATTAAAGATTCATTAAAACTCCACTTAGTTTTAATCTTTTCAAAAATCAATATCCTGCCTTTAACTGGGTTAAAGAACCAATGTCATCAAAACACGATTCACGACAAACCCAAATCACATTTGATATTAAATACAAGGCTCTGAATAGAAAATATATCGACTTATATTCAATACCAAATTCTGAAACCAACAAATATCGTATTGGAAATAACGATATAAAATATATCTTTCAAATTCCCATAACAATATCTGTATAGTCACGAAATCCAACATCGAAATATCCCGAAGATAATTTCGATTCAGCTCCATTCCAATCCACGTATTGGAAATTATCGATTATTTTCAAAATCACTTTCAAATTCAATTTATTTATTTCAAAAATAAATTGATTTTAATTCTAGTTCAAAACTAGTTCATTTCGATAAAAAACTATTTTTACCTTCTAATGTGGAATTTCCCAGCCCAATTCTTTCCAATTCACATATTATAATTTTACACAAATTATAGATATTTTTGATAATTTTATCAAGGCCCGTACAGTCGATTTCCAACAACGGCCATCGAACTGCACTTACAGCGACCTTTTTTGAATTTGATTTGGACATAATTCCAAATCCAACCGTTAGATTTCAAATTTCTAATATTCATTGGAAAGCTCTTTTCGATACGAACCCAACGGTTCCGGTTTTAGGATAATCCGACGGTCGGATCTCCCGCAATGTCCGTTTGAAATAAATGGTCGAAATTCACGAACTGCCGCGGCGCGGCGCGTTCTATTCAGGCCATTATATATATATATAATATATATATTATATATATTTCGTCGATTTCCTTTTAAAACGTATTTTATAAATCGTTTTAAATTCGTTTTCAAAACCATTTCAACGCTACACTCAACTTCAACTCGATTTGATTTCAATTCAACTCGAATTCATTTCAATTATATTTAATTCGAATTCAAATTCGTTTCACTTCAATTCAAATTCTTTTCAATTCAAGTTCAAATTCAAATTGATTTCAATTCAATTACGATTCGAATTCATTTCAATTATATTTAATTCGAATTCAAATTCGTTTTCTTTTCAATTCAAATTCAAATTCTTTTCAATTCAAATTCGCTATAATATTCACTTCAATTTGAATAAAATCGATATAAATATCGTTCACGTCAAAATGGCGCAAAACTAATCAACACGGCTTTATATTTCAATAATTCGTTATTCTATTCAACAAATGAATATTTATTCTATTAAACACATGAATTTATATTTCTTTCAACACACGACTAATCTCAACACATGAGTACTGTCAACACATCACTATTTTTGTTATGTAAAATATTTTATAAAACTATGGTATCTATCGTTTGATTTTAATTAGACTCCACCGTGAAGTAGATTCTAATTGTAAATATGATAAAGATGTAATTTATTTTATTTAAAATATTTCACTCAACACATGAATAGTTTCAACCCATAATCATCGTCAATACAAGACTATTTTTATATTCAACACATGAATTTTCTTTTATAATATTCATTATTTTCCCGATTGGAATGAGGCCCAATCAATCACCATATAATGTTAATTATATGGATTTTCATACATCACACGTATATAATAGCATTGAAAAATAATCAACTATCAACCAAAGTGCACTACACTGTATAAGCATCAAATATAGATGTCCAACGCTTATAACAGCCTGTCAATCAATCGATCGACATATTTAATCAATCAGGATGAGTGAACTTCAAATTTCATCCCAACACCCGTGTGGGGTTTCAAACAATCAAACACAGATTTTATTTGTGCAGTTGGGCGATGTGTAAAATTTATCGACCCAATCAATATCAGTCAAATCAGTGTATATAAACAAACCGGCCGATTTGTTTATAAATATTTATTTATTCACTTTCACGTTAAAAATTATATTTTTAACGATAAACATTTTATTTTAACACTTGAATTTCTATTCAGTTCATTTATTCAATAAAATGATATTTTTATTTTTCTAACATATTTTAGAAAATTTCGGCGGCATAACGGCACGATACTAGAAACGGGACAAGGCCTAGCCTTATCCCCGGTCTAGTGAAGGCCCACGCCATTCACACATCAATCAAATCCATTCCATTTCACCAAACAATTCAATTCAAACCAAATAATCTAACCAACTACACAACCAATCAAACAAGTCCATGGTCTGTGGACGATTGTGTCGGGTGCTACTAAGCACCGTCTGCATCCTAGTATATATATATAACTGGAAAAAGAGATTTTGAGTGAGAAGTTCTCACCAATAGCTATCCAATACCACGACTCTTCATTTATGGAAATCTTCTTCATTATCCCATCTTCGTCACCTTCGTTGCCCGTAGTCACTATATATATAAAAATCACACATTTTTATATTCTGATGTTTTTAAAATAAAAATCACATTTTTATTTATTCACTTTTAATTTAAAAGTCATATTTTTATAATCACTTCATATATTAAAAATCGGATTTTTACTATGCTATTCAATATATAAAAATAAGCATATTTTCACAACGCTACTATATAGATAAAAATTATATTTTTATCACCTTATTCTTCATATAAAAATTTCACCCTTTCAAAAATAAAGTTTTCGCCTTTATAAAAATAAAGTTTTCGCCTTTATAAAAATAAAGTTTTCGCCTTTATAAAAATAAAGTTTTTATCGTTATGAAAATCACCACTTTATTTCAACGTATATAAAATAAAAATCAGATTTTTATTTCGCTACATATACAAAGATTATATTTTTATATTCTCTATCCTATAAAGATTATATTTTTAATACTTTAAAAATATAAAAATCATATTTTTAATATTTCTATATAGTAAAGACTATATTTTTTATATTTTAAAAATATAAAAATCATATTTTTATTTCTTTAAAAATATAAAGATCACTTTTAAAAAATCAAATCTTTTTTTTTTATAATCAGAAATCTTTTCTCTCTCCCTTTTATTTATATAATCTAAATTTCAGATTTAAAAACAATTTTAATTCAAATTAAATTTCAGATTTATCATATTTAAATAATTAGCATAAAAGAAAAATAAAATAAATAAAAATTACCTTCATTGTTAATCACGCCGGAGGGGGGGGGGAAGAGGCAGCGCTAGTCTGGTGGCGGAGCCCAGGGCGCGGGCGGCGGTGGGAGGAGGTGCGCTCGAGGTTAGGGTTTTCGGAATAAACGGGGGGGGGGGGGGGGCAGAGTTAAAAAGGGGGAGAAATATATTTTATATATTATTTATTTTATTATTTTATTATGAAAAAGTTGACTTTTACATACGACCTCGAAACGAGGCCCACCGCCTGCCGTCCATAGCATTTTACCCCCATTCCAAACTCAATGGGATATGTATCGTAAGCTGATTTGATCGTTTGAATCAGTTTCCGTTTAATTTACATTTAAATCACTATATTGAATTTTAAACGTACATTTCAAATTACCGGGGTCACATACTAACTCTAAAAATTCCCGAAAAATATTTTCTAGCTTCGTATTGACGATACGGTCCTATCAAAACTAGTTTCGTCGAATTCTGAGATCGTTAGAGAAATGGCCAATTTTCAGTCGATTAAAATCAACTAAAACTGGTCAAACGCGTTTTCCTTTGCCACGCTCACATATTGATTCGAAAAATTATGAAATTTGAAACCTAGCAATAATTTAACATCACGGACCCAACAAAACTGGTTTCGTCGAAATCCGAGGTCAATTGCAAAATTTCCATTTTTAAGGGCCTGAATCCCATAGCGACTATTCAGAATTTTCAACTGGACATATCTTTTGATTCCCGCTATGAAATTTTGATTTTTCGGATTCGTTGGAAAGATATCATCAATTAGATTCTAATGTTTTTGGTTTCACTAAAATCCGGATTGTTTTGCACCCGGTACATCCAATTGAAGTTTGAAATCGAATTATCGAACTACCGCGCCATTTTCAATTCTATTTTTAATTATATATAAATATTTATATTCTAACGACGACGTATATAATATATACGTCGAATTCTATTCAAAATAAATTTCTCGTCGATATTATTTAAAATAATTCATTTTAAATATTCAAAATCCACTAAAATTGCCGAAATAAAAATTTTAAACTGGCCCAGATTTTCCGGGTTATTACAATCTCCCCCACTTAAAACTTTTCGTCCCCGAAAAGGAACAAAGTCGAAAGTGGTTTGATTAATCTACTCTACATTCAATTTGGCTTCCATTCTCCAACTCTTTAGTTTCTGAGAATTTTCAAAATTTCAAAAATTTGGCTAACACCCTAAATTTTCGAAAAATTTCGCCATAACCTCCCCTGCACCGGGAGCATCGGGGAATTTCAAATAGCTTCCCCGGTCCTTCTAATCTCAAAAAGAAAAAGAAAAAGCCAAGCGGCTAGCCAATAGGCTCACAAGATCATCATCACCCAAACAAAACAGGAAATTATGTAGTAAACATGTACCTATTTGTCGGGCAAACAAATTTTATTCTTCGGCTCTAGCCTCCTTGCTATGACCTGTTCAATGTAAGTATATGTATATGCAAGCAAACGCATCCAATTATCAATATAATTCAATATTTGATTCTATTAGGCATAAATGGTTAAAAATTAGCAAACAATTAAACAAACAACACAAACATCAATCAATTAGTGAATTAGAGTTTCAAATTCATAATTTTGATACATATATACAAAAATCATGTTTTTGATGCCAATTCACAACAAAGTGTTCTAGCTATACTAGTTTTGGTTCTCACACCAGTCTAATGGAAATATATAGAAATCACACCTTCGAAATTCGAATATGAATACTGATGATGATGCACCATCATCAGAATCATCCCCGGATGTCTAGAATGTGATTCTATATCTACCCAGTATATTAAAACTTCGACTATACGTTCATGACGCGTATACGCGAAATCTATATATACTCGATTGTCCATATTCAAAATAAATAAATATTCAAATACGTATAAAACGATTAAAATTTTCAAAACAAAATTGTTTTCATTTGAAAAATATACTCTTCACGCTCGTTCTAGGATACTACTGATCCTATCTCTAACGAGTCATCCTAATTGGATGTTGCTAATCCAATATCTGATGAATTCTTTCGTATGGTTCTAATGTGTCTTGTTCTCGAGCTCTGTAAACCAAAGCTCTGATACCACTGTAAGAACCCATAACTTCCCCGTGAAGGAAAGCACGAATACTTTGAGAACAATACACAAAAGGACGCATACGGAAGAACATTTCATTGTTATTACAACAATTCCATCAGATAAAAGAATATATAGAGTATAAATGAATAAATTACATTCGATAAATATCAGAGATTACAATAAATTACATAGCAGCGGAAAAATTATACAAAAGCACAACTAGAAGTGCTACACGGATACAGAGCTTTCCGAGCATCGTTCCAGTTGTAAATCAGGACCCTGTGAATATCAATCTGCAAAACCAAAACTACTAGCTGCCCGTGCGGAAAATAGGGGCACCCAGAGTTTAGGTTAAAACAATAAACTCCAGGTCAGTCATGTGACTGGTGTGAGAACAAAAAAAGTTATTTAAAACTTTACTTTAAAGATAGTAATTCAAGGGACCACGCCGTATAACACGGAACGGGTTTCCTCCCAAGAATACTAGTGCATAGAACAAACAGCGCAATGCTAAATAAAGAAAAATGAAGCTGTTATAAGACCCAGGTCCCATCACACAATGCAACGCAAGCCGGAGGATAGGGTTTTCCCTTATAATAGCCAAACATGCTTGGTACGTTTAAAACAAATCACTTGATACTATAATAGGTGTATAGTGTCAAAACAATTTCAATCATAAATATCAATCATAGACGGCATGGGTACCATATATCATGTCGCCATACTAGTTCTACAATTAAAACCGCAATATCACGTATTGGAAATTGGATTCCGTCATGAGCCGAGGCAAGGGGCAAGCTCCTCTCCGCGTTCGAGACACTCTAGCAATGCCTCAGGACCCCACTCTGATCCTTTGGAACCTCCAAGGCCAGTCCTCTCTTACTTTTGAGGATTAGTTATTCCTGAACACACGTTTCCCGGTCCTTACAGACCTATATCTGAGGCGCCTCATATCCAACAACCACACAGGTGAAAAGTATATAAATGTCAGGGCTGGTAGGTCACTGACACCACCCTAGCTAGAAAGAAACGTCGTGCACTCCTTGGGTCCGTATCCTGTTTTTGACTCATACCGAGGTGTGAGGCTCGCGAATCCACGTTATACACAAAGCTATGCCACACAGACCGTGCTTTGATCATCAACCACAAGACTTTGCTTTTCAACAGAAGCCTTGATCAACTGCCACTTACGCATGCCACATTGTCAATTCATTCCATGCGACTGATGTCCATCGATATACAACCTCTGAGCTCGTATGTCTCAGAGAAGGGCGTTAAGCAAGAGAATAAATTCTCCGCCGCCAAACAGATGTATATTTAATAGAGATCAATCAACACAGAGTAAAATCCAATGTTAGACACACAATCCATTTACAAGTTCGTTCTGGGTCTGAACGAAACCGGAGGCACTTTCCTCGCATATCCATCCATCTCCAAGTACGTCTGGACGATCACCAACTGATTCCCTCATCCTGGGTGTACAGCCCAATCAAGATCATCAGTAATCACCCAAACGATGTGAAGACTTCCGGTCTTCAACCACCGTCTTCATCTTCGACATCTCGTCGAATCGGTTATTCAGAATGGGTATAACCCGGCCTTTCTGAATGACCCACGTATATAATAAACGAATGTTACACAAACACAACAAACGCCTCATTCCAATTCAGAATATTCTTTTATTCACCAAAATCACATTCTTAGGGAAAGGTTCCCATTAATTTTATCCAAGATAAATTCTTCTAAATTTATTCTTTAATCTTCCTTTGGATATCACTTCAAACTAGTCGGGATTAACGAACCACACCGAAGTAATTATTTATTTTATTTCCCAATCCCAACCTATATCCCATGGAGAAAACTGGTAATACTCCACATCTAACACCACTGTGTTATCGGTAAAATTAATTACCATTTCACGTTCAAATCTAATTAAAGATTTAACTATCGCTTTGGAGCAAGACTGGTGGTACTCCATTCTCGATCACCTTTCAGATTTGATAATTTAAATTATCAATTCACATTTTAATCTAATTAAAGATTCATTAAAACTCCACTTAGTTTTAATCTTTTCAAAAACCAATATCCTGCCTTTAACTGGGTTAAAGAACCAATGTCATCAAAACACGATTCACGACAAACCCAAATCACATTTGATATTAAATACAAGGCTCTGAATAGAAAATATATCGACTTATATTCAATACCAAATTCTGAAACCAACAAATATCGTATCGGAAATAACGATATAAAATATATCTTTCAAATTCCCATAACAATATCTGTATAGTCACGAAATCCAACATCGAAATATCCCGAAGATAATTTCGATTCAGCTCCATTCCAATCCACGTATTGGAAATTATCGATTATTTTCAAAATCACTTTCAAATTCAATTTATTTATTTCAAAAATAAATTGATTTTAATTCTAGTTCAAAACTAGTTCATTTCGATAAAAATCTATTTTTACCTTCTAATGTGGAATTTCCCAGCCCAATTCTTTCCAATTCACATATTATAATTTTACACAAATTATAGATATTTTTGATAATTTTATCAAGGCCCGTACAGTCGATTTCCAACAACGGCCATCGAACTGCACTTACAGCGACCTTTTTCGAATTTGATTTGGACATAATTCCAAATCCAACTGTTAGATTTCAAATTTCTAATATTCATTGGAAAGCTCTTTTCGATACGAACCCAACGGTTCCGGTTTTAGGAGAATCCTACGGTCGGATCTCCCGCAATGTCCGTTTGAAATAAGTGGTCGAAATTCACGAACTGCCGCGGCGCGGCGCGTTCTATTCAGGCCATTATATATATATATAATATATATATTATATATATTTCGTCGATTTCCTTTTAAAACGTATTTTATAAATCGTTTTAAATTCGTTTTCAAAACCATTTCAACGCTACACTCAACTTCAACTCGATTTGATTTCAATTCAACTCGAATTCATTTCAATTATATTTAATTCGAATTCAAATTCGTTTCACTTCAATTCAAATTCGAATTCTTTTCAATTCAAGTTCAAATTCAAATTGATTTCAATTCAATTACGATTCGAATTCATTTCAATTATATTTAATTCGAATTCAAATTCGTTTTCTTTTCAATTCAAATTCAAATTCTTTTCAATTCAAATTCGCTATAATATTCACTTCAATTTGAATAAAATCGATATAAATATCGTTCACGTCAAAATGGCGCAAAACTAATCAACACGGCTTTATATTTCAATAATTCGTTATTCTATTCAACAAATGAATATTTATTCTATTCAACACATGAATTTATATTTCTTTCAACACACGACTAATCTCAACACATGAGTACTGTCAACACATCACTATTTTTGTTATGTAAAATATTTTATAAAACTATGGTATCTATCGTTTGATTTTAATTAGACTCCACCGTGAAGTAGATTCTAATTGTAAATATGATAAAGATGTAATTTATTTTATTTAAAATATTTCACTCAACACATGAATAGTTTCAACCCATAATCATCGTCAATACATGACTATTTTTATATTCAACACATGAATTTTCTTTTATAATATTCATTATTTTCCCGATTGGAATGAGGCCCAATCAATCACCATATAATGTTAATTATATGGATTTTCATACATCACACGTATATAATAGCATTGAAAAATAATCAACTATCAACCAAAGTGCACTACACTGTATAAGCATCAAATATAGATGTCCAACGCTTATAACAGCCTGTCAATCAATCGATCGACATATTTAATCAATCAGGATGAGTGAACTTCAAATTTCATCCCAACACCCGTGTGGGGTTTCAAACAATCAAACACAGATTTTATTTGTGCAGTTGGGCGATGTGTAAAATTTATCGACCCAATCAATATCAGTCAAATCAGTGTATATAAACAAATCGGCCGATTTGTTTATAAATATTTATTTATTCACTTTCACGTTAAAAATTATATTTTTAACGATAAACATTTTATTTTAACACTTGAATTTCTATTCAGTTCATTTATTCAATAAAATGATATTTTTATTTTTCTAACATATTTTAGAAAATTTCGGCGGCATAACGGCACGATACTAGAAACGGGACAAGGCCTAGCCTTATCCCCGGTCTAGTGAAGGCCCACGCCATTCACACATCAATCAAATCCATTCCATTTCACCAAACAATTCAATTCAAACCAAATAATCTAACCAACTACACAACCAATCAAACAAGTCCATGGTCTGTGGACGATTGTGTCGGGTGCTACTAAGCACCGTCTGCATCCTAGTATATATATATAACTGGAAAAAGAGATTTTGAGTGAGAAGTTCTCACCAATAGCTATCCAATACCACGACTCTTCATTTATGGAAATCTTCTTCATTATCCCATCTTCGTCACCTTCGTTGCCCGTAGTCACTATATATATAAAAATCACACATTTTTATATTCTGATGTTTTTAAAATAAAAATCACATTTTTATTTATTCACTTTTAATTTAAAAGTCATATTTTTATAATCACTTCATATATTAAAAATCGGATTTTTACTATGCTATTCAATATATAAAAATAAGCATATTTTCACAACGCTACTATATAGATAAAAATTATATTTTTATCACCTTATTCTTCATATAAAAATTTCACCCTTTCAAAAATAAAGTTTTCGCCTTTATAAAAATAAAGTTTTCGCCTTTATAAAAATAAAGTTTTCGCCTTTATAAAAATAAAGTTTTTATCGTTATGAAAATCACCACTTTATTTCAACGTATATAAAATAAAAATCAGATTTTTATTTCGCTACATATACAAAGATTATATTTTTATATTCTCTATCCTATAAAGATTATATTTTTAATACTTTAAAAATATAAAAATCATATTTTTAATATTTCTATATAGTAAAGACTATATTTTTAATATTTTAAAAATATAAAAATCATATTTTTATTTCTTTAAAAATATAAAGATCACTTTTAAAAAATCAAATCTTCTTTTTTTTTTATAATCAGAAATCTTTTCTCTCTCCCTTTTATTTATATAATCTAAATTTCAGATTTAAAAACAATTTTAATTCAAATTAAATTTCAGATTTATCATATTTAAATAATTAGCATAAAAGAAAAATAAAATAAATAAAAATTACCTTCATTGTTAATCACGCCGGAGGGGGGGGGAAGAGGCGGCGCTAGTCTGGTGGCGGAGCCCAGGGCGCGGGCGGCGGTGGGAGGAGGTGCGCTCGAGGTTAGGGTTTTCGGGGGTTTGGGCGCTCGCGTTCTTCGATGCAGGGGGGGTCTGCGTCGCATCGAGGTGATGGAGGAGGAGCAGAAGGGGAGGGCGGCGAACTTGGACGGAGGTGGGCGCCTCCGGTGGCGGCGACGAGGGAGGAGGCCGCTCCGTCCTCTTCTCTTTTCCTTTTTTTTTTATATTTGATTTCTGAGAAAAAAAATAAACGGGGGGGGGGGGGGGCAGAGTTAAAAAGGGGGAGAAATATATTTTATATATTATTTATTTTATTATTTTATTATGAAAAAGTTGACTTTTACATACGACCTCGAAACGAGGCCCACCGCCTGCCGTCCATAGCGTTTTACCCCCATTCCGAACTCAATGGGATATGTATCGTAAGCTGATTTGATCGTTTGAATCAGTTTCCGTTTAATTTACATTTAAATCACTATATTGAATTTTAAACGTACATTTCAAATTACCGGGGTCACATACTAACTCTAAAAATTCCCGAAAAATATTTTCTAGCTTCGTATTGACGATACGGTCCTAACAAAACTAGTTTCGTCGAATTCTGAGATCGTTAGAGAAATGGCCAATTTTCAGTCGATTAAAATCAGCTGAAACTGGTCAAACGCGTTTTCCTTTGCCATGCTCACATATTGATTCGAAAAATTATGAAATTTGAAACCTAGCAATAATTTAACATCACGGACCCAACAAAACTGGTTTCGTCGAAATCCGAGGTCAATTGCAAAATTTCCATTTTTAAGGGCCTGAATTCCATAGCGACTATTCAGAATTTTCAACTGGACATATCTTTTGATTCCCGCTATGAAATTTTGATTTTTCGGATTCGTTGGAAAGATATCATCAATTAGATTCTAATGTTTTTGGTTTCACTAAAATCCGGATTGTTTTGCACCCGGTACATCCAATTGAAGTTTGAAATCGAATTATCGAACTACCGCGCCATTTTCAATTCTATTTTTAATTATATATAAATATTTATATTCTAACGACGACGTATATAATATATACGTCGAATTCTATTCAAAATAAATTTCTCGTCGATATTATTTAAAATAATTCATTTTAAATATTCAAAATCCACTAAAATTGCCGAAATAAAAATTTTAAACTGGCCCAGATTTTCCGGGTTATTACACAATCCATCAAATCTAAGGACACATCGTAAATCACAGGCGTCACAACCTCTCATTTTCCCTAATCGGTGCGATACACGGTCATTTCCCCGCGGGAATGTGCCTGTAGGACACTTACTACTGAGTACAGTATAAGAGTGCCTTTACTTCCTCGTGTAATCTTGATGTAGTGTGATAAAAAGGAATAATGACTAATACAAATCCTCAACCAGAAATGCAATTTGACTTAATTCACCCCTAGACATTGTCACCATTTAATTTACTAGCACCAAGGCAACCATAGAATTAATGTTGACTTCTATAACGACCCGAACTTCCCCGTAATGGAAAGCCCGGATTGAGATGAGAACAACACACATTGGAACACAAACAGAAGAACATTTCATTGTTAATTACTACAATTCCATCAAAATACAAGAATATACAGAGTATGAATAAATATTACACAGAAAATATCAGAGGTTTAAATTACATTTACATACATCGCAGCAGAAAAATATTACAATACACAACTGAAAGATATATACGGATACAGAGCTTTCCAGATATTGTTCCAGCTGCAAATCAGGATCCTATGAATATAAATCTGCAAAACCAAAACTATTAGCTGCCCATGTCAAAATAAGGGCACCTAGAGTTTAGGTTGAAACAATAAACTCCAGGTCAGTCAGGTGACTGGTGTGAGAACTAAAACAGTTATTTAAAACTTTACTTTAAAAGAGAGTAATTCAACGGACCACGCCGTATAACACGGAACGGGTTTCCTCCTAGGAATACCGGTGCATATAAAAAAATAGTGCAATGCTTTTTGGAAAAATGAAGCTATTATAAGACCCAGGTCCCATCACACAATGCAACACAAGCCGGAAGATAGGGTTTTCCCTTATAATAGCCAAACATGCTTGGTACATTAAAAACAAATCATTTGATACAATTATAAGTGTATAGTGTCAAAATAATTTCAATCATAAATGTCAATCATAGATGGCATGGGTACCATATATCATGTCGTCATACTAGGCTCTACAATCAAAACCGCAAATGTCACGTATTTGAAGTTGGGTTTCCATCTGTGAACCGAGGCAAAAGATAGTCCTCATCGATTCGAGACTCTCTAGCCCGAGCCTCAGGACCCAGACACAGGTGAGCCCTTGGATCGTCAGGGTCGGTCCACCATGTAGATTAAAATGCCTGAACACCGCGTTTCCCCACCCTTTGGGGCATAAATCAGCCAAATGACTCCATCGGCTCCACAAAGTTACCGATATATCCGAGGAGCCTCGCAATCCAACAACCACACAGGTGAAAATAATATAAATGTCAGGGCTGGTAGGTCACTGACACCATCCTAGCTAGAAGAAAACCCATGTCCTCCCTGAGGCCCTCTCCCGTTTTTGGTTCACAACCGGGGTGTGAGGCTCGCGAATCAACGCTACACAAAGCTAAGCCACACAGGCCGTGCTTTGATCACCAATCACAAGACTTTGCTTTTCAACAGAAGCCTTGATCAATTGCCACTTAGGCATGCCACACAGGCAATTCACTCCATGCGATTGATATCCATCAATATATAACCCCTGAGCTCGTACGTCTCAGAGAAGGGCGTTAAGCAAGAGAATAAATTCTCCTCCGCCAAACAGATATATATTTAATAGAAATCAATCACAAAGAATAAAATCCAATGTCAGACACACAGTCCATTTACAAGTTCGTTCTGGGTCTGAACGAAACCGGAGGCACCTTGTACCTCGCATATCCGCCGATCTCCAAGTACGTCTGGACGATCACCAACTGGTTCCCTCCTCTTGGGTGTACAGCCCAATCAAGATCATCGGTAATCACCCAAACAATGTGAAGATCTCAGGTCTTCGACCACCGTCTTCATCCTCGACACATCGTCAAATCATTTATTCAGAATGGGATAAACCTGGTCTTTCTAAATAACTCGCGTAGATAATAAACAAGTGTTACACAAACACAACATACGCCTCATTCCAATTCAGAATATTCTTTTATTCAAATATTCTTATACTTTGGGAAAGGTTCCCATTAATTTTATCAAAGATAAATTCTTTAAATTTATTCTTTAATCATCTTTTGAATATCAATTCAAATTAGTCGGGATTAACGAACCACACCGAAGTAATCATTTATTTTATTTCCCAATCCCAACATATTCTTCCCATGAAGTAAAACTAGTAATACTTCATATCTAACACACCGGTGTTATCGGTAAATTCAATTACCATTTCACGTTCAAATCTAATTAAAGATTTAACTATCGCCTGGAGCAAAACTGGTGATACTCCATTCTCGATCCTTTCAATCTAATTAAAGATTCATTAAAACTCCACTTGGTTTTAATCTTCCCAAAAATCAATATTAATGATTGTTTAACTTGGGAAATCATATTTGGTCTTAAACTGGGTTAAAGAACCAGTGTCTTTTAAAACACGGTTCACGATAAACCCCAAAATGAAATTCTATTCCATCAGCATGTAGCCGTAAATTAGAAAGTGAACAATTCCCTAAGTAATAACCCCGAAGGCCGAAACCAACATCAGATCAATACCCAAGAAACCATTCAACTTAACTAATCTTCAGTTAGTTTCTGATTTTCTTAACTCCATTGAGTCTAAGAACAGTATTATTAAAGATACCATTCACGACAACCCAAATCACATTTGATATTAAATACAAGGCTCTGAATAGAAAACATATCGGCTTATATTCAATATCAAATTCTACGACCCACAAATATCGTATTGGAAATAACGATATGAATATATCTTTCAAATTTTCATAACAATATCTGTATAATCACGAAATCAAACATCGAAATATTCCAAAGACAATTTCGATTCAAATCCATTCCAATTCAATTATTGGAAATTCTGGTTACTTCTAAAACCTTTTCAAATCCAATTTATTTATTTCAAAAATAAATGGATTTTAATTCTAGTTCAAAACTAGTTCATTTCGATAAAAATTTATTTTTATCTTTTCAAATATGGAATTTTTCATCCCAATTCTTTCCAAATCATTTCTTATGATTTTACACAAATTATTACTATTTTTAATAATTTTATCAAGGCCCGTACAGTCGATTTCCATCAACGACCATCGAACTGCACTTACAGCGACCTTTTCCAAATTTGATTTGGACAAAATTTCAAATCCAACCATTATATTTCAAATCTCTAATATTCGTTAGAAAGCTCTTTTCGATATGAACCCAACGGTTCCGGTTTTAGGAGAATCCGACGGTCGGATCTCCTGTAATATCCATTCGAAGTCAATGGTCGAAATTCGCGAACTACCACGGTGCGGCGCGTTCTATTCAGGCCATTGAATATATATAATATATATATTATATATTTCATCGATTTCCTTTCAAAACGTATTTTATAAATCGTTTTAAATTCGTTTTCAAAACGAGTTCAACTTCATATTCAATTTCGAATCAAAATTGAATATTCCACATCATTAATATATAAATGATAATATTTTCAAAACGTTATATTTTGAAATCACTTCCTTTTCTATATTCATTATAAAAACGAATATAATCGATATAAATATCGTTCGCGTCAAAATGGCGCAAATCTGATCAACACGGCTTTATATATTCCAATAATTTCGTTATTCTATTCAACAAATGAATATTTTCTTCAACACATGAATATATATTTCTTTCAACACATGAATATTCTCAACACATGAGTATCGTCAACACATGACTATTTTTGTTATTTAATATATTTTATAAAATTATGATTTCTATCGTTTAATTCTTAATCAGACTCCAACCGTAAATTAGTAGGAGAACGATTCCCTAAGTATTAACCCCGAAGGCCGAAACCAACATCAGATCAATACCCAGGAAACCACTCATCTTATCTAGTTTCCAGTTAGTTTCTAATTTTATATATGATAAAGATGTAAATTTTATTGTTAAAATATTTCGTTCAACACCTGATAAGTTTCAACACATGAGTATCGTCAACACATAACTATTTATTCTATTTAACACTTGAATCTTTATTTTATAATATCCTTTATTTTCCCAATTGGAATGAGGCTCAATCAATTACCATATAATGTTAGTTATATGGATTCCATACAACACATGTATATAATAGCAACGATAAACAATCAACCATCATCCAGAGTGCACCACACAACTGCATAAGCATTAAATATAAGTAATTAACGCTTACACAGTCTGTCAATCAAATGGTCGACATACCACTAAACAATTGGGATTAGTGTACGTCGAATATCATCCCAACACCCGTGTGGGGTTTCAAATCAACAAACACAGATTTTTATTAGTGCAGTAGGGCGACATGTAAAATTTATCGTCCCAATCAATATCCTTCAAATAGGTGTACATAAACAAATCGTCTGATTTGTAAATGAATATTTATTTATTAACATTCACATTGAAAATTATATTTTTAACAATAAATAATTTATTTCAACACATGAATATATATTTTCATTCATTCCAAATCACAATCAATTTTCACCACATAACAAAATCAAACAAGTTGTCCATGGTCTGTGGACAACGGGTGTCGGGTGCTGCTAAGCACCGTTTGCATCCTAGTACATAATTTTAACTAGAAAACAAGATTTAAAGCGAGAAGTTCTCACCGAGAAGCTAAACCAAACGCCACGACTCTTCATATGTAGGAAATCTTCGCCGTGCTCGCCTTTTGTCAATTTCATTATCTGTAGCCACTACATATATAAAAATCACATTTTTATATCCTCTAGTATATAAAAATCATATTATTAAAACGCTACTATATAGATAAAAATTCTATTTTTATACCGCTACTATATAGATAAAAAATTCTATTTTTATACCGCTACTATATAGATAAAAATTCTATTTTTATACCGCTACTATATAGATAAAAATTATATTTTTATAATGGTGTTCATATAATAAAGTTTATATTTTTATCACGCTAACTTCATAATAAAAATTATATTTTTATATCGCTCTTCTTCTAATAAAGATTATATTTTTATTTCAACTCTACATAGATAAAAATCACATTTTTATCGCTTCCTCACATAGATAAAAATCATAACTTTAGAAATTAAAGATCGCATCTTTGTATGTATAAAAATCATTTCTTTTTGTTTTTAAAATCTAACCTTTCTATAGTTAAAAATCGAGTCTTTACATAGTCAAAAATCATATCTTTATAAAGCTAAAGATCTGATTTTTACATTCATGAAAATCACAACTTAAAATAAAAAAAAATTAGATTTTTATATAGATAAAAATGCTAACTTTATATAAATAAATAAGAGATCAGATTTTATTTAATAACCAAATTAATCTAACTAAGTATATAAAAACTAAATTAATTAAAATTGAAAAAAACTTACTGTTGTTGTACGAAGAGGGAGAAGGGGGCGTAGTACGCTAGGGAGGAGGTAGGGGGTCGCGGTGGCGGGTGAGGTGCTCTAGCCGGCGGTGGTGGGGGCCTAAGGTTGCAGGTTGGTAGGTTTGGGGGTCTTGAAGGGCACGGTTTCTTGGATGGAGGTAGGGGTCGCGGTGGTGGGAAGGAGGAGGTGCGATAAGGGGGGGTCGCGGTCATCAGCGGCGCCGCCGTTGGAGGAGGCGGCGGCGGCTTCCTCCCCGTCGTTTCCCCCTTTTTTTTCCTTTGATTTTTTTAGAACGAACGCGGGGGGGGGGGGGGGGGGGGCTAAAAGAAAGTATAGAGAGAGAGAGGTTTTTTTAGTTAATTATTTAATTTCAAAAAGTACCTTTTTATTTTGAACTCGAAATCAAACCCACCGACTGTCATCTATAGCTAATTACCCCATTTCGAACACAATGGGATATGTATCGTATACTGATTCGACTATTTCGATCAGTTTCCGTCAAAATCAAAATATAAATCTATATATTGAATTTGAACGCACACTTCAATTTATCGGGGCCACAGACGGACTCTAAAAATTCCCGAAAAATATTTTCTAGCTTCGTATTAACAATACGGTTTTAACAAAACTAATTTCGTCAAATTTGAAGACCGTTTGAAAAATGGCTATTTTCTGGCCGATCGAAATTGACTAAAACTGTCAAAATGCGTTTTCCGTGCCACGCTCACATATTGATTCAGAAAATTATGAATTTTGGAATCTAGCAATGATTCTACATCCCGGATCCAACAAAAGTAGTTTCGTCGAAAACCGAGGTCATTTGCAAAATTTCCATTTTTAAGGGCCAAAATTCCATAGCAACTATTTTGAAATTTCAACTGGGCGTAACTTTTTGTCCCCGCTATGAAATTTCAATTTTTTGGATTCTTTGGAAATATATTCTCAAATAGATTCCAATATTTTTGGTTTCGCGAAAATCCGGTTTATTTTCAATCCTGTACAATCATTTGAAATTCAAAATCGAAATTTCAAACTACCGCGCCATTTTCAATTCCTCTTATAATTAAAAATAAATAATTATATTCTAACGTCGATTCAAATAAATATATACGTTCGAATTCTATTAAAAATAAATTTCTCGTCTTCGTTATTTAAAATATTCCATTTTAAATATTCAAAATTCTCTAAAATTGCCAAAAAAAAAAATGGCTCAGAATTTCCGGGTTTTTACAATCTCCCCCACTTAAAACTCTTCGTCCCCGAAAAGGAACGAAGCTGAAAGTTGTTTTATAAACCAACTCAACTTTCATTATTTTCTTTACGGCTCAAGCTCTTCAACTTTTCAGTTTCTAAGAACTTTTCAAATTTTTCAAAAATTTGATTAACATCCTAAATTTTCGAAAAATTTCTCCATAACCTCCTCTGCACCGGGAGCTTCAGGATATTTCAAATAGCCTCTCATGGCCCTCACCAATCCAAAACGAAAAAGAAACATCCAAGCGGCTCGCCAATCGGCTCATAAAATCATCAAAAACCCAAGAAATACAATAATCATGTACCTATTTGTCGGGCGAACAATTTTATTCCTCTTCTCTAGCCTCCTTGCTATGACCTGTTCAATGTAAGTACATGTATATGCATGCAAATGCGACTAATTTTCAATACAACTCAATATTTGGTTCAATTTAGCTAAAGGTTCAACATTTTAATTAATCAAACAATAATCAAACATCACAATCAACAATCAATTAGTTGATTAGCTTTTCAATCACATAACTTTAATACATATCCAAAAAAACAGATTTTTGATGCCAAACCACAACAATAAGCCCTATCTAGCTTTGGTTCTCACACCAGTCAATTGGAAATATATAGAAATCCCACTTTCGGCACTCGAATATAAACACTGATGATGGCGCACCATCATCATAATCTGATCTGGACGCCTAGAGTGTGATTCTATATCTATCCAGTATATTAAAACTTCAAATACACGTGGATCAGACGTATATGCATAGTCTTTATATATTGGATTGTCCAAATCAAAACAACTAAATATTCAAATACGAATAACTGAATTAAATTTTCAAAACAAAATTCTTTTTCATTTTAAAAATATACTCTTCACACTCGTTCTAGGATACTACTGATCCCATCTCTAACGAGTCATTCTCATTGGATATTACTAATCCAATCTCTGATGAATTCTTTCGTTTGGTTCTAACGTGTCTTGTTCTCCGAGCTCTGTAAATCAAAGCTCTGATACCACGCTATAACGACCTGAACTTCCCCGTAATGGAAAGCCCGGATTGAGATGAGAACAACACACATTGGAACGCAAACAGAAGAACATTTCATTGTTAATTACAAAAATTCCATCACAATACAAGAATATACAGAGTATGAATAAATATTACACAGAAAATATCAGAGATTTAAATTAAATTTAAATACATCACAGCGGAAAAATATTACAATACACAACTGAAAGAGATATACGGATACAGAGCTTTCCAGATGTCGTTCCAGCTGCAAATCAGGATCCTGTGAATATAAATCTGCAAAACCAAAACTACTAGCTGCCCGTGTCAAAATATGGGCACCCAGAGTTTAGGTTAAAACAATAAACTTCAGGTCAGTCAGGTGACTGGTGTGAGAACAAGAACAGTTATTTAAAACATTACTTTAAAAGAGAGTAATTCAAGGGACCACGCCATATAACACGAAATGGGTTTCCTCCCAAGAATACCGGTGCGTATAACAAAACAGCGCAGTGCTTTTTGGAAAAATGAAGCTATTATAAGACCCAGGACCCATCACACAATGCAACGCAAGCCGGAGGATAGGATTTTCCCTTATAATAGCCAAACATGCTTTGTACGTTAAAAACAAATCATTTGATACTATTATAAGTCTATAGTGTCAAAACAATTTCAATCATAAATATCAATCATAGACGGCATGGGTATCATATATCATGTCGCCATACTAGGCTCTACAATCAAAACCGCAAATGTCACGTATTGGAAGTTGGGTTTCCATCTGTGAACCGAGGCAAAAGATAGTCCTCACCGATTCGAGACACTCTAGCCCGAGCCTCAGGACCCAGACATAGGTGAGCCCTTGGATCGTCAGGGCCGGTCCACCAATGTGGATTAAAATGCCTGAACACTGCGTTTCCCCACCCTTTGGGGCATAAATGAGCCAAATGACTCCATCGGTTCCACATAGTCACCGATATATCCGAGATGCCTCGCAATCCAACAACCACACAGGTGAATATAATATAAATGTCAGGGCTGGTAGGTCACTGACACCACCCTAGCTAGAAGAAAACCCATGTCCTCCCTGTGGTCCTCTCCCGTTTTTGGTTCACAACCGGCGTGTGAGGCTCGCGAATCAATGCTACACAAAGCTATGCCACACAGGCCGTGCTTTGATCATCAATCACAAGAATTTGCTTTTCAACAGAAGCCTTGATCAATTGCCACTTAGGCATGCCATACAGTCAATTTACTCCATGCAATTGATATCCATCAATATATAACCCTTGAGCTCGTACGTCTCAGAGAAGTGCGTTAAGCAAGAAAATAAATTCTCCTCCGCCAAACAGATATATATTTAATAGAAATCAATCACACAGAATAAAATCCAATGTCAGACACACAGTCCATTTACAAGTTCGTTCTGGGTCTGAACGAAACCAGAGGCACCTTGTACCTCGCATATCCATCGATCTCCAAGTACGTCTAGACGATCACCAACTGATTCCCTCCTCTTGGGTGTACAGCCCAATCAAGATCACTAGTAATCACCCAAACGATGTGAAGACCTCCGGTCTTCCACCACTGTCTTCATCCTCGACACATCGTCGAATCAGTTATTCAGAATGGGATAAACCCTGTCTTTCTGAATAACTCGCGTATATAATAAACAAGTGTTACACAAACACAACATACGCCTTATTCCAATTCAGAATATTCTTTTATTCAAATATTCTTATACTTTGGGAAAGGTTCCCGTTAATTTTATCAAAGATAAATTCTTTAAATTTATTCTTTAATATTCTTTTGAATATCAATTCAAATTAGTCGGGATTAACGAACCACACCGAAGTAATAATTTATTTTATTTCCCAATCCCAACCTATTCATCCCATGAAGTAAAACTGGTAATACTTCGTATCTAACACCACGGTGTTATCGGTAAATTCAATTACCATTTCACGTTCAAATCTAATTAAAGATTTAACTATCGCCTGGAGCAAAACTGGTGATACTCCATTCTCGATCCTTTCAATTTAATTAAAGATTCATTAAAATTCTACTTGGTTTTAATCTTCCCAAAAATCAATATTAATGATTGTTTAACTTGGGAAATCATATCCTGTCTTTAACTGGGTTAAAGAACCAATGTCTTTTAAAACATGGTTCACGATATACCCCAAAATCACATTCTATTCCATCAGCCTTTAACCGTAAATTAGAAAGTGAACAATTCCCTAAGTAATAACCCCGAATGCCGAAACCAACATCAGATCAATACCCAAGAAACCATTCAACTTAACTAATCTTCAGTGAGTTTCCGATTATCTTAACTCCGTTGGGTCTAAGAACAGTAACCATTCATGACAACCCAAATCACATTTGATATTAAATACAAGGCTCTGAATAGAAAATATATCGGCTTATATTCAATATCAAATTCTACGACCCACAAATATCATATTGGAAATAACGATATAAACATATCTTTCAAATTTCCATAACAATATCTGTATAATCACGAAATCCAACATCGAAATATTCCAAAGACAATTTCGATTCAAATCAATTACAATTCAATTATTGGAAATTCTGGTTACTTTTAAAACCTTTTCAAATCCAATTTATTTATTTCAAAAATAAATGGATTTTAATTCTAGTTCAAAACTAGTTCATTTCGATAAAAATCTATTTATATCTTTTCAAATATGGAAATTTTCATCCCAATTCATTCCAAATCATTACTTATGATTTTACACATATTATTACTATTTTTAATAATTTTATCAAGGCCCGTACAGTCGATTTCCATCAACGGCCATCGAACTGCACTTACAGCGACCTTTTCCAAATTTGATTTGGACATAATTCCAAATCCAGCCGTTAGATTTCAAATCTCTAATATTCGTTAGAGCTCTTTTCGATATGAACCCAACGGTTCCGGTTTTAGGAGAATCTGATGGTCGGATCTTCCAAAATATCCATTCGAAGTCAATGGTCGAAATTCGCAAAATGCCGCGGCGTGGCGCGTTCTATTTAGGCCATTGAATATATATTATATATATTTTGTCGATTTCCTTTCAAAACGTATTTTATAAATCATTTTAAATTCGTTTTCAAAATGAGTTCAACTTCATATTCAATTTCGAATCAAAATTGAATATTCCACATCATTAATCTGTAAATGATAATATTTTCAAAACATTATATTTTGAAATCACTTCCTTTCCTATATTCATTATAAAAACGAATATAATCGATATAAATATCGTTCGTGTCAAAATGGCGCAAATCTAATATATTTTGAAATCACTTCCTTTTCAACACGGCTTTATATATTTGAATAATTTCGTTATTCAATTCAACAAATGAATATTTTCTTCAACACATGAATATATATTTCTTTCAACATATGAGTATCGTCAACACATGACTATTTTTGTTATTTACTATATTTTATAAAATTATGATTTCTATCGTTTAATTCTTAATCATACTCCAACCGTAAATTAGTAAGAGAACGATTCCCTAAGCATTAACCCCGAAGGCCGAAACCAACATCAGATCAATACCCAGGAAACCACTCATCTTATCTAGTTTCCAGTTAGTTTCTATTTTTATATATGATAAAGATATAAATTTTATTGTTAAAATATTTCGTTCAACACGTGATAAGTTTCAACACATGAATATTCTCAACACATGAGTATCGCCAACACATGACTATTTATTCTATTCAACACATGAATCTTTATTTTATAATATCCTTTATTTTCCCAAATGGAATGAGGCCCAATCAATTACCATATAATGTTATTTATATGGATTCCATACAACACATGTATATAATAGCAACGATAAATAATCAACCATCATCCAGAGTTCACCACACAACTTCATAAGCATTAAATATAAATAGTTAACGCTTACACAGTCTGTCAATCAAACGATCGACATACCACTAAACAATTGGGATTAGTGTATGTCGAATATCATCCCAACACCCGTGTGGGGTTTCAAATCAACAAACACATATTTTTATTAGCGTAGTTGGGCGACGTGTAAAATTTGTCATCCGAATCAATATCCATCAAATAGGTGTACATAAACAAATTGTCTGATTTGTAAATGAATATCTATTTATTCACATTCACGTTAAAAATTATATTTTCAACAATAAATAATTTATTTCAACACATGAATATATATTTTCATTCGTTCCACATCACAATCAATTTTCACCACACAACAAAATCAAACAAGTTGTCCATGGTCTGTGGACAAGGGGTGTCGGGTGCTGCTAAGCACCGTCTGCATCCTAGTATATAATTTGAACTAGAAAACAAGATTTAAAGTGAGAAGTTCTCACCGAGAAGCTAAACCAAACGCCACAACTCTTCATATGTAGGAAATCTTCACCGTGCTCGCCTTTTGTCAGTTTCATTGTCCGTAGCCACTACATATTTAAAAATCACATTTTTATATTCTCTAGTATATAAAAATCATATTTTTAAAATGCTACTATATTGATAAATATTCTATTTTTATACCGCTACTATGTAGATAAAAAAAATTCTATTTTTATACCGCTACTATATAGATAAAAATTCTATTTTTATACCGCTACTATATAGATAAAAATTCTATTTTTATAACGGTGTTCATATAACAAAGATCATATTTTTATCACGCTAAATTCATAATAAAAATTATATTTTTATATTGCTCTTCTTTTAATAAAGATTATATTTTTCTTTTCACTCTACATAGATAAAAATCACATTTTTATCGCTTCCTCACATAGATAAAAATCATAACTTTATAAATTAAAGATCGCATCTTTTATGTATAAAAATCATTTCTTTTTGTTTTTAAAATCTAACCTTTCTATAGTTAAAAATCGAGTCTTTACATAGTCAAAAATCATATGTTTATAAAGCTAAAGTTCTGATTTTTACATTCATGAAAATCACAACTTAAAATAAAAAAAAAATAGATCTTTATATAGATAAAAATGCTAACTTTATATAAATAAATAAGTGATCAGATTTTATTTAATAACCAAATTAATCTAACTAAGTATATAAAAACTAAATTAATTAAAACTGAAAAAACTTGCTGTTGTTGTACGAAGAGGGAGAAGGGGGCGCAGTACGCTAGGGAGGAGGTAGGGGGGTCGCGGTGGCGGGTGAGGTACTCTGGCCGGCGGTGGTGGGAGACTAAGGTTGCGGGTTGGTGGGTTTGGGTGTCTTGGGGGGCACGGTTTCTTGGATGGAGGTAGGGGGGTCGCGGTGGTGGGGAGGAGGAGGGCGATAAGGGAGGGGGGTCGCGGTCATCAGTTGGGCCGCCGTTGGAGGCGGTTGCAGCTTCCTCCCCGTCGCTTCCCCTTTTTTATTTCCTTTGATTTTTTATAGAATGAACGGGCGGGGGGGGGGGTGAGAGAAAGTATAGAGAGAGAGAGGTTTTTTTATTTAATTATTTAATTTCAAAAAGTACCTTTTTATTTTGAACTCGAAATCAAACCCACCGACTGTCGTCTATAGCTAATTACCCCCATTCCGAACACAATGGGATATGTGTCGTAAGCTGATTCGACGGTTTCGATCAGTTTCCGTCAAAATCAAAATATAAATCTATATACTGAATTTGAACGCACACATCAATTTACCGGGGCCACAGACGGACTCTAAAATTCCCAAAAAATATTTTCTAGCTTCATATTGACAATACGGTTCTAACAAAACTAATTTCGTCAAATTTGAAGATCGTTCGAAAAATGGCCATTTTCTGGTCGATCGAAATTGACTAAAACTGTCAAATCACGTTTTCCCGTGCCACGCTTACATATTGATTCAGAAAATTATGAATTTTGTAATCTAGCAATGATTCTACATCCCGGATCCAACAAAAGTGGTTTCGTCGAAAACCGAGGTCGTTTGCAAAATTTCCATTTTTAAGGGCCAAAATTCCATAGCGACTATTCTGAAATTTCAACTGGGCAATAACTTTTTATCCCCGCTATGAAATTTCAATTTTTCGGAATCATTGGAAAGATATTCTCAAATAGATTCCAATATTTTTAATTTCGCTAAAATCCGGTTTATTTTGAATCCTGTACAATCATTTGAAATTCGAAATCGAAATTTCAAACTACCGCGCCATTTTCAATTCCTTTTATAATTAAAAATAAATAATTATATTCTAACGTCGATTCAAATAAATATATACGTTCTAATTCTGTTAAAAATAAATTTCTCGTCATTGTTATTTAAAATAATCCATTTTAAATATTCAAAATTCACTTAAGTTGCCAAAATAAAAAATTTAAATTGGCTCAGAATTTCCGGGTTGTTACAACTTCCTAGCTACCCCAGACCCCCATGGAATTGTCAATAAACACCTAGGTCGCTATAAATTAATTATTTTAATTGATCCCTTATTTTCCTTAACCAACCTACTTATTCTGCCAAAATGCACCACTACTACAAGCCCCTTATTTTCCCTAATCAGTCATCGCTGCCGGAATGGATTCCCACCATACATTTTCTTAATCGACCACTTATTTTTCCTAATCAGCTTATACTACTGGAATGGACCACAACTATTCATACTTGTTAATTTGTTTATTTTAAACTTAACCTCCAATTTAGGTTTATTAATAATCCAATTTTCAATGTAACTTATTATCATATTATAAGTTGCATGTAAAATTCAATTTATAGGTTGTTTGTAAACATCATTTGTTTAAATACATTGTACAATCCAACCGCTGTTATTTAACGTCTATCCAAGTTAAATTTATTCAGTTTATCAAAGTTATAGTCCAATTATCCTTTACTACATAATTCCAATAATCCGCAATTTATCCTTTTTATACATAATTAGTACTTTCCCCAAATGCACTTTTTATTGTCAAATTCATATTTTTACCCAAAATTGCGCATAAACAAAAACGAATAATGGTTTACGCTCTTTATAGGTCTAAACTCAACGTGAAGATAAAAAGGACCAAGGCCTAGGCTCCCGTATAGCTACGCTTACATAAATAAAACAAGTCTGAAATAATATACGACTAAATATGAACTGTAAATATAATTATATACAAAGAAAAAGAGATAAAGATGAACTGAATAATTTACAGTAACATAATATATTACTGAAATAGACAAAAGAAAGGATAGAAGCAGTAAGTAGGTATATATAAATTATTTACATAAAAGAAAACTGAAATCTGAAGAAATCAACAACTATTATACTATCAAAATAAACCACAACTCGTACTAACTTTGTAATCATAGAAAATACTCACAAATTTTAGCAAATACAATATGCCCCGGTAGAAAATCTCTATATATAAATATTCTCTAAAAATGTATGCAAGTACCTACGTCTCAAAACTCCATTAAAATATTTGAGGAGAAGGTTGTGTAAAGTGGAGGCAGAGAATGGAGGAAATGGAGCAAAGCGAAATAGGGTTAGATTCAGAGCTATATTAATAATAGTGCTAGAGGATTTTTGACCTCTAGATTTTAGATTAAAAACTTAGTCCATCAGATCATAAGAAGTCTCTAAAAATCACACCCGATACCTATTTGAATCGCATCGAAACGTGTGCGCCAGGTTGCTCTCAACACTAGGATAGGTCAACCCACAAGTCTTATTTTAGCAAACTAAATGTCTCTTAGCCAATATTCCGTAACACTACCATAATTCAACCTTCGTTGCCCATTTCTCAATATTTTTCTGATTAATATTTATTTTCTTAGTCTTTTATTTAAATTGCTTTATTAAAACTTTGGTTCGTTACATTCCCCCGTCCTTAAAGGATCCCGTCCCTGAAATCTTTAATGCTGGAAGAATGTAATAAATATTATCACAACATCATCTACATCCATCTACTCATCCACGGATCATAGGGATCCATTGTCCTTAGGATTTATAATTCTTTTCATGAAAATAAGCAATAATATAGTGCATATGTCCCTAACTAATGCAAGAAAATAGGCGGTCTACTGATTCAGTCGTTCCCCCTTTGTGCAATTTATATCAGTGCCATGCATCAAAAATGTATGCAAGAGAATCCTAATGGTACATAAAATTTTATATGTGTGCTAAAACCACCATCAAAATGCAACATTCATATGATAGTCACCCAATTTTCATTCATTAATTAAAAGTGCACACACGTCCATATGCAGTTATGTTAGTATCCTAGTTGTCGATCATTAATTAGTGAATAGTATGTGTATATGCACCCATCACATCCATAAGCAAACACATGCATCCACGTGAATCCATCAAACATAACATGTCCTAATAACATATTAAAACCAAGCCATACCATCCATAGGATTTCCTAAGACACGCTAATTCAAATGATAGGAAATGGACAAGGTTCAATTTAAAGAATAAGAAATGATTGATAACAAACTGCCAAAAAGGAATGGAAAAGATGTACAAATCCTTTCTTCTGGTTACCACGTTGCTTCATTGTTATCCTCGCCCCGCTGAACCATGATAAGTTTAATATCCTTATTTCTTAACCTACTTATTTCAAAATCCAGAATCTGCATAGATACTCGTCTAAGAGACGCCTCCTTCCGAACCTCAACCTCTTCTAAGGTACTCGGCTCCACTAAAACCGCAGAATTATGTAGTTATTTCCTTAAATGCGAGACATGAAATACATTGTGAACCGCTAACAGCCTCTCGGGTAGCCGAAACCTATAGGCCATATAGCATATCCTCTCTACTATCGAAAATGTCCCAACAAACCTTGGTGCTAATTTCCCAACTGAGCCAACTCGAACCACGTTCCTAAGAGGAGACACTTTAATAACAACCATATCCCCCATGCTGAACTCAAGATCTGACCTTCTTCTGACCACATAAAATTTCTGTCTGTCTTGAGCTGACTTCATCCTTTTTAAAATTAAATCAATTTTGTTTGAGGTTTTTTAGATCATCTCTGGTCCAAGAAGAAGTCTATCTGTGGTCTCCTACCAACAAGATGGTGATCTGCAGGGTCGTCCATGCAAAGCTTCAAAAGGTGTTGTAACAACCCAGATTTTTGGTCGATTAATTTTAAATATTTAATATTGTTTAAATATTGAGTTAATAATTTAAATGAATTTTTATATTGAGTTATCGATTTAATAATCGAATATAATTTAATTTTGAATATATCGTAATTCGAAATATAATTGAATTCAGAATTTAAACTAAGTCAAAACAATTCAGGTGATTTATATAAATTTTGTTTGAATAGAATTGATGATAATAATAATTTATTATTAAGGAAATAGTTGTTTCAAATTTAATTTATATTGATTTAAATTAATATATTCTCCATACTATCAAATGGTGGTTCAAAACCTGTCCCAATGTGTTCAGAATAGTGGTATAACCCTAAAAATGTCGGTTGTTGGGTTCAGAAAGGAGTTCGGATTCACGGGGTGTTTTAATTAAATCGCACCGGTTCAAATATAATAAAAATAAATAAATTTATATATATTTAAATTATTTTCCTTCCTACTGAAGTATACACTGCACACCTACCTTAACTAGGTTCTTTGTTCTTTCATATCGCGTACCTTTTGTTCCTTTTCTTCACTACAAAGTAAAACAAGAAATTAATGGGTGTGTACTTCCTGTTTTCTTTCGTACCTATATAACTTTGTAGCCTTCACATTATTCTTCCTTTTCTAAACTTTTGAAATCATTCCAATCATATTTCCTCCTCATTACATTTTCTCTCCAAATAAAAAAAAGTCAAAATCGAATTCTTAATTTGTCCCTTGCGTTTGTAATCAAATCGAGTGGGGTAAGAACCGATCTGATGATCGCGTCAATAGCGACGCGTGCTAGAGCAAAGGACAATCTCATCCTAATGGCATTGAAGGTGAATGTGAGGGAATGGATGAACTCGCAAGGGAAATGTCGATGTTCGTAAATGGGAAATTGAATTGCGATTCCTACCCTCCTAGTGAGGCTCGCAACAGGGACATCGGCAGCTAGATGTAGATTTTGGTACGTGATGGGGTTTGGAAATCGCAATTTTTAGCAGTAGGTTAGGGCATCAGAGGAAGCAGGTTCGATTGGTAGTTGGGAGGATTTTCGGTTGTCTGGGTTGATACAGTGATTTGCAGAACGGATGGTGATGCTTCCTGATGGATAAAGGTAGTACATGAGTTAGAGGAAATTAATGGTTTGATCATCGTGATAGAGTGATGGTGACAGTATGGAGCTGGGATGAACGAGTTGTTCGTGGTGATGGGTTCGGTTCGTTGTTTTCTTGCCGTGAAAAGCAATTGAGGAAGAAGCCTAAGCCATGATCTTTAAATTGGGAAGAAGGAGATGTAAAACAAAGATTAAGGTAAATTATTGATTTAATTAAATAACTAGCAAATTAATTAAAATTCTATTAGCATATAAAAGTTTTAATTTGTTCATACAGTATACAATAATGGGAGTAGTGGAAAAGGCAATATCATTAGTGGAAATGGAAATGATGTTAGATCATTACTGTAACAGTTTTGAGAGGCTTGGTTGAGTTTCAAAGTGAAGAGTATAATTGTTTTACACAACGTTGGGGAGGAGGAGATGACAAGAACGGATGTGGTAGTTTCATGAAGTGTCGGTGTTCTAATGAGTCTATAAGGAAGGTAGCAGTTGCATTGGACTAGTTTTTTTTTCAAGGTACCAAATTTAAAACAAATTCGTAGTTATACCAATTAATTTATATATATATATATATGTGTGTGTGTGTGTGTGTATAGGTTTGTTCTTAGAAAATAATAAAAGAAAAATTCAATTGTTACAAGGTTAAATTATGCAAAGCAAGTCGAGTTGGAATCACATCTTTAAAGTTAACGAGCAGGAAATTAAATCGGAATAAGTTACAAATGAAATCAGGTGAGTAAATCTCACTCAATTTATTATTTTGAATTATTTTTAGTCGTAAAAAAATAATTGATGGTTGTTTGGTTGCATTAAAATTTTATTGTGGCTATATTATAAATATATTAGTTATATAGGCTTGGTGTTTGTGGTTACTATATATATATATATATATATATATATATATATTGGTGAGTGGATAGTTCCCGCGGTACCATTAGCGGATGCCTGCAGTATCATCAGCGGATGACCCTATACGCCCCACGCTATGATAGTGGATGACCTTCTATAACACGATATCTTGCCTCGAAGCAGGATGGGTATTATTTATGTTGGCTAACGTCTGTGGTTGCAGGAAAACAGGTTAGAGGGATCCGACTGGATTCCTCAAAAATATTATTATTGTTGTTTTCACATATATCATCATATATGAGGTGTTAGAAAACCAGTGATTGATAATTGGTTAGTTTGGATGTTTAAAATACCACTGGGCCTAAATGGTAATTTATAAAAATATCATAAAAAGGATATTTTGAGATTTAAAAAGGGAACACTATTTTCTAAAAATAGAATTTGAATTTCAATTGGGCTATAAATATATTAACTTGTTTGAATACATAAAACAAGTAGTGAATTTATAAACGTTGTTTATAAATTTAAAATATGGGATTTAAAGTGAATTTATAAACGTTGTTTATAAATTTAAAATAAAGGATTTAAAGTGAATTTATAAATGTTGTTTATAAATTTAAAATATGGGATTTAAAGTGAAATTATGAACGTTGTTTATAAATTAAATAATGCAGAGAATTGAAATGAATTTATAAACACGGTTTATAAATAAAGTGGAAAATTATCATTGATAATTTGAATATTTAAATTCAAATGTGAATTTAAAAATAGAAATGAGGAATCATTTTAAAGAAGTAAAAAATGAAATTTATTCTGATGTTCAGAATATAAATGGAACTAAAATAAATCCGTAAGGATTTATGATTTGAATTCGATTAGTTCTAATTTGTTTAAATAAAATATGTCTAATAAAAATATTAGGATTATATTAAATAGAAGTTAAATATAAATGTGAAAATAGGCTATATGTTATATATGGGTAAGTTAAAATAAATAAAATATTCCAAAATAATATTTTGGTTTTAAATAGATTTCGAAATAGAACTTGTTTAAATATATAAGACAAGGAAATTTATAAAAAATGTTTATAAATACGATGAAAAAAATTATCATTTGATAATTTGAAATATTAAATTCAAATATGAATTTAAAAGTATAAATTGAAATCATTTCGAAAAAAAGGAAATGATAGTTTTTATTCCGAAATTTGGAATATAAAAGGGGTTAGGTTTCAAATAGGTATTTGAAAGGAAAGCTTGTTTTAATTTTTAAACAAGAAAATTAACTTATAAACAATGTTTATAAAAATAGGGAAATAAATTATCATTCGATAACTTAGAAGTTTAAATTCAAGAAAGAATTTGAAAAGTGAAATTGGAAAACGTGTTGAAAATAGAATAATTGATTATATTTCGGGATTTAGAATATAAACTGAATTGAGAAAATCCCAAGGAGTTATAATTGGAATTCGATTATATTGAATTTTATAAATAATTTATTTATACAAGGAATTGGAATTAAATATAGAAGATCTAAGTATAAATTAATATATTACCGAGTAAGGAAAAATCGACAATTATAGATAATCGAAAATATTATGTTGAATTGGGAAATTGATTCGATATATATTAAAAATATATCATAATGGAGTTGAATTTATTATAAATGAAGTTTAAACGTTTATATATATATATATATATATAATTAATTAAAACGAACTTGCCGCAGCGCGGTAGTTCGTAATTTGGCATTTCAAACTTCAATTGAGTGTATAAAACTCGGTTTAAGTCGGAATTCTTTGAAACAAGAATCGTCAGGACTGATTTGATAATAGTTTTCTAATGAAAGAGAAAATTCCGGATTTCGTCGAACAAATTTTGAGTTATGTCAAGATCAATTTTCCAGAAAAACAACGCCATAATCGTTATTAAACCATAACGATTTATTTAAATAAATAAAACGATTCTAAGCAAATAAAATATGGATTTTCATTATAAAAATCCAGAATTGAGTTATAAAACAAATATGAATTCAATTGAAGTTAATGGATTGATTTTTGAAACAAAAAAGATCAGATGTTGTTAATTATTGAATAGAATTAACTAGTTTGAAGAATAATTAGTTAATGGAATTTGAATTGAAATTGGGCTTTGGATCAGTGAATTGGGTTTGTAAATTTATATTCGAAATCGAATATGAATCTCGAGTTGAAAATGGAATTCGATTGGTTTATAACCAAATTAAAAATAGTATATGAATGTGATGTTCAAATAAAATTATGAAATAGGCAAAAGTTCTAATTAGAAGATTAATTAGCGAGTAGAGTAAAAATGATCGAATGGAATTGGAATAAATTGGGAATAGATGTACATGTGTTAAACAGGTTTGGAAATGATGTATACGAAAATTTATAATTCGAGTGCCTGACAAAAAGGTACACGTTTAAATTCCATATAAGATTTTATGCGCCGTATCGACAAGCCACTTGGCTTTTTGATTTTTTTTTTAAATGGAAAGGGCCTAGAGAGGTGAGTTGAGGTTTGAACTATCGACCGGTACAAAGGAGGTTATGGCGAAATTTTCCGGAAATTTAAGGAGTTAGAATATTTTAAGAAAATTTGATAGTTAGAAATCAATGTATCGATATATATATAGAATTTGATAAGGAAACGAACTTAAAAATAGAATACTATAAATAAAAAGGATATCTATAAATTATATTTGTTAAAAATAGAAAGAGAAGCGTATATGTGTTTTGGAAATGGAAAATTGGTTTAATATGGTGTTGATTATTCGAGTTAGCGGTTTTGTCTGCTTTGAAGTTAATAATATTTTCAGTCAAGGTCTGAGAGGTAATTATACCCCAATTCGATTGATTTCATTATTAGCTGATAAATAGGAAGATTCGGCCTCGAAGAGAAATGTTTAAAGAAATTTAGTCGAATGCAGTATTTTGGGTTGTTGTAGCGATGTTTTACATAACATTCGTTTTAACCCATGTAAGTGGAATTTTGGAAATATAATAATAAATATTTCCTAAGTATAGAAATGAATTGTTGTGAAATGGAGAAATAATTGGAATATTTTCCAATTATTAATAGAAGATATTTTCTAGGTATAGAAAATAAAAGAAGACGATATATGGAAATGTTTTCCAAATAGCGTAAGAGGCCAAGATGATTATTGAAAATATTTGTTAACAAATATTGATAAAGAAATGGAGAAATCATTTGATTAATGAAATATTAATTAAGGGGTCCAGTGATTGTTTAATGTTTTGAACGGATGTTTGTTTTTCTTCGATAGTTCAATAACCGACTATCGAAGTACTTGCCAATATCGTTGTCAATATGGAGAGACCAGTTGGATTATTATCCGAGAACTACTCCGTATTGGCAATAGCGTTGCGAATCAAATTATATGAAGATAATCGAAGACGGAGTAAAGTGCAAGGACTTTTTCTATTAATAGAAATGGTGCCTTCGGTTTCGTTCGATCCTAGAACGAACGTAAATAGACGAATGCCTGATAAAGTATTTCCATTGATCCAATAAAATTATTCTGTACAAATATATATGGTGGCGGAGAATTTATTCTCTTAGCATAATATCCAGAATATATTTGTGCAAATCAATTAATGGTTAACGGATCTGACAATGTGGCATTCAAAGTGATTGTGCTATTAATGCATTATAAGTAATCGTAGCCTCTGGCCTCAACAACCGGTAAATGACAAAAATCGGGCAGGCAGCATGGCTATGTGGGTCGCTCCCATTAGGATATATAATCACCTATCTAGAGAAATCCCTTTTACTTCTTTAATCTATCGATGTCGTTCCTTTTCGGGAAACGGTTGCTGATCCCAACCGTTGGTGATATACATTCGATACACTCAAGCGAAATGAGTGGTCGGTCATGTGAGGGTCGGGTTGCAAGACGTTCTTGTTGAATCCAGCGTATTCCTCTCTAGAGATACACTATCGGAAGGTGGTCCCATACCTTGTCATAATCGGAATCCAATCTCCAATAAGCACCCTGCGGTTTTTGATTTTATATTATATATGGAGCGTGAGATGCAAGCGTTCCGCTAGATTGTAATTTGTTTGATTTAGACACTATTATAATATCACTGGTTTTTTGTATCAAAGTGTTTTGGGTTATAGTAAGGTAAAAACCGTCCATGTTTATGTGTGGGCTGGTCTTACTATTATCATTTCTTTCGCAAGGATTTTGAAAGTTAAACAAATGCTTGGAGTTTACTCACACCGGTCCCATGACTGACCCAGAGTTTATTTTGTTTGTTTTCCCTAAACTCTTGGGTGCCCAAATTTGTACGAGTAGTCAAGTAGTCAGGATTTTACAAATTCACTTGGAGGAGTTTGAAGCAGGTGGCATCACCCACTAGTTATAGACTAACATATATTACGTTGTGTACCATGTTTGTATTTGGAAACAGGTGTTTATAACTGTTCCAGAAATAGCTGTTGTGTTCTGATGATGATATGTATATAAAGTTACCGAATTGTATTTCAAATTTTATGTTACCAAATATATTTTATTCGTTCCGCTGTGAGTTTGTGATCTTCGTTTTCTTCTATTCTAATATTTCTTTCTTTCTATTTCTCATCCTCTAACTTCTTTCTAATAATGATTCGTGTTTCTGTGCAATTTGGGTTGGTAGGGTGGTGTTATTAGTCAACTCAGATAGTACGGATTTACGGGCCGTTACAACTGGTATCGGAGCCAGGTTGAGTGAATACCTAGGCTTTGGTGGGATGTGCTCATTAGTGATAGGGTCAGTAGTACCTTAGAATGATTTGAGTGTATATATACGAGAGCGCGTATTTGTTAATTGATATAAAAATTGTTTTATATTGTGTTGGCTAGTCTGTTGAGTGGTTTTTGAATTCTGATCGAATCGTGGGACACCACGAATTTTATAGGAATTTCTAAACACTCGAACAAATAAATTTGACACAATATAGTTTTAAAGTGGGTAAACGAAATAATTTTACCCAAAATTCTATTTTGATAGAAAAGGGATAATTATCTTAAATTATTTTAGTATATGGGTGTGTTGGTTGTTATTATTATAATCAAATGAGATTATAAAATTGAAATGGTTATCTGTAACCAAATAGAATTTGTATATGAATAATATATACAAATGAGATGAATTAAAATTGGATTCAGAATCAGATCCTAGAAATTAAAAATCCTGGGTGTTTGGAAAATATTTTCTGAAAGTATATTAAAATAATATAGCTTTGTTTTGGAAGGATTTTTGATTAAAAATCAATTTAGATGGATTTTTAAAGTGATAAAGTACTGAACTAACTTCAGTGGCTGGAAAATAATTCTGATGATGACTGCAACATCATTAGTGTTCATTTTCGAGTTTCTAAGTGATGGATTGCTACCTTAGAAAAGTTTTGACAGAAATTTGTTTAAAAGAAAACATGTGGTTTGAAAATTCAAATGTTTTGAATTTGAAATGGAAATATATATATATATATATATATATGTGTATAAATTTAAGTGATTTCAAAAGGATTTGAAATGAAAACCCTGGGATTTCGATTCTGGAATTGAAATTTAACTTATGCTAGTTAAATGGATTGAGGTGAATGAATTGACTAGAATCAATTTGAATATATTTAAATGGAATATGATTTGGTAGTAAATCATTCAAAATAAATGAATGCGAGTATATATGAGGTGTAATATAAACGAGAACCAAAAGTTTTGGTCGGGCTGAATTCGTTGAAATATAAAATGTTGAGTTTCAACATAAGTAATTTTTGAAAAGTTAACGAGTTTGCAGGACTTTTCCTACCTTAGTAATTTCGGGGACGAAATTCTTTTAAGGGGGGAAGAATGTAACGACCCAGATTTTTGATCGATTAATTTTAAATATTTAATATTGTTTTAAATATTGAATTAATAAAATGAATTTTTATATTGAGTTATCGATTTAATAATCGAATATAATTTAATTTAGAATATATCGAATTATCGTATTTGAAATATAATTGAATTCATAATTTAAACTAAGTCAAAATAATTCAAGTCATTTATATAAATTCTATTTGAATAAAATTGACGATAATAATAGTTTATGATCAAGGAAATTGTTGTTTCAAAATTAATTTATATCGATTTAAATTAATATCTTCTCCATACTATCAAATGGAGCTTCGAAACCTGTCCCAGTGTGTTCAGAATAGTGGTATAACCCTAAAAATGTCAGTTGTTGGGTTCAGAAAGGAGTTCGGATTCACGGGGTGTTTTAGTTAAATCGTACCGGTTCAAATATAATAATAATAAAAGAATTTATATATATTTAAATTATTTCCCTTCCTACTGAAGTATACACTGCACGCCTATCTTAACTAGCTTCTCTGTTCTTTCATATCGCTTACTTTTGTCCCTTTTCTTCACTACAAAGTAAAACAAGAAATTAATGGGTGTGTACTTCATGTTTGCTTTCGCACCTATATAACGTTGTAGCCTTCACATTATTCTTCCTTTTCTAAACTTCTGAAACCATTCCAATCGTCTTTCCTCCTCGTTACATTTTCTCTCCAAATCAAAAAAAGTCAAAATCGAATTCTTAGTTTGTCCCTTATGTTTGTAATCAAATCGAGTGGGGTAAGAACTGATCTGATGAACACGTCAATAGCGACACGTGCTAGGGCAAAGGACGATCTCGTCATAATGGCATTGAAGGTAAATGTGAGGGAATGGATGAACTCGCAAGGGAAATGACACGACCCGAACTTCCCCAGTAAGGAAAGCACGAATTGCTTTGAGGACAAGACAAATCAGAACGCCAACAGAAGAACATTTCATTGTTTATTACAACAATTCCATCAGAATACATGAATATGCAGAGTATGAATAAATATTATGCATTCGATAAATATCAGAGATTACAATAAATTACATAGCAGCGGAAAAATATACAAAACACAACTGAAAGTAACACATGGATACAGAGATTTCCGAGCATCGTTCAAGTTGTAAATTAGGATCCTGTGAATATGAATCTACAAAACCAAAACTACTAGCTGCCCGTGTGGAAAATAGGGGCATCTAGAGTTTAGGTTAAAACAATAAACTCCATGTCAGTCATGTGACTGGTGTGAGAACTAAAACAGTTATTAATCTTTATTTTAAAGTTAGGTAAATCAAGGGACCACGCCGTATAACACGGAACGGGTTTCCTCCCAAGAATACCAGTGCATAAAACAAACAGCGCAATGCTAAATAAAGAAAAATGAAGCTATTATAAGATCCAGGTCCCATCACACAATGCAACGCAAGCCGGAGGATAGGGTTATTACCTTATAATAGCCAAAGAATGCTTGATACGTTTAAAAACAGATTATTTTGATATTACTATAAGTGTATAGTTTCGAAACAATTTCAATCATAAGTATCAATCATAGGCGGCATAGCTACCATCTACTATGTCGCCATACTAGGCTTTACAAATAAAACCGAATGTCACGTATTGGAAATTGGATTCCATCATGAGTCGAGGCAAGGGGCAAGCTCCTCTCCGATTCGAGACACTCTAGAAAATGTCTCAGGACCACCCACAGCGATCCCTTGGAACCTCCAAGGTCGATCCTCTCTTACTTTTAAGGATTAGTTATTCCTGAACACACGTTTCCCGGTCCTATAGGACCTATATATAATGGTCTGTACGTCGGCTCACATAGTGCCAGTTATCGACCATATATTTTAGGCGCCTCGCATTCCAACAACCACACAGGTGAAAAGTATATAAATGTCAGCCAGTTTAAGCACTGACACCACCACTAGCTAGAAAGAAACGTCGTGAACTCCTTGGGTCCTTATCCCGTTTTTGACTCATACCGAGGTGTGAGGCTCGCGAATTCACGCTATACACAAAGCTATGCCACACAGGATGTGCTTTGATCATCAATCACAAGACTTTGCTTTTCAACAAAAGCCTTGACCATTTGCCACTTAGGCGTGCCACAGAGGCAATTCACTCCATGCGACTGATGTCCATCTATATACAACCTCTGAGCTCGTACGTCTCAGAGAAGGGCATTAAGAAAGAGAATAAATTCTCCACCGCCAAACATATGCATATTTAATAGAGATCAATCAACATAGAATAAAATCCAATGTCAGACACACAATCCATTTACAAGTTCGTTCTGGGTCTGAACGAAACTGGAGGCACTTTCCTCGCATATCCATCGATCTCCAAGTACGTCTGGACGATCACCAACTGATTCCCTCATCTTGGGTGTACAACCCAATCAAGATCACCAGTAATCACCCAAACGATGTGAAAACTTCTGGTCTTAAACGACCATCTTCATCTTCGATATATCGTCGAATCGGTTATTCAGAATGGGTATAAACCCGGCCTTTCTGAATAACCCGCGTATATAATAAACAAATGTTACACCAACCCAACATATGCCTCATTCCAATTTAGAATATTCTTTTATTTAAAAATTCACATTCTTAGGGAAAGGTTCCCATTAATTTTATCAAAGATAAATTCTTCTAAATTTATTCTTTAATCTTCCTTTGGATATGATTTCAAACCATATTATGGTTTTCCAAACTAGTCGGGATTAGCGAACCACACCGAAGTAATTATTTATTTTATTTCCCAATCCCAACTTATTCATCCCATGGAGCAAAACTTTTATTACCCCATAACTAACACCACGGTGTTATCGGTAAATATTAATTACCATTTCATGCTCAAATCTAATTAAAGATTTAACTATCGCTTTGGAGCAAAACTTGTGATACTCCATCCTCGATCACTTTCCAAATTTGATAATTTAAATTATCAATTCACATTTCAATTTAATTACATATTCATTAAAACTCCACTTAGTTTTAATCTTTCCCCCAAATCAATATCCTGTTTTTAACTGGGTTAAAGAACCAATGTCACCTAAAACACGATTCACGATAAACCCAAAATCACTTTCTATTGTTAATTGGGTTAAAGAACATGTGTTATTCAAAACACCGCTCACGATAAACCCAAAACCAATTTAAATTCAATTCCAATTAATATTATTTAATTGGTACACTTCATTGAATCTAAATAGAAAGATTCAATCCTTTTCTCAACTGGGCTTAAGAACAGTGTTAATGAAGACACCATTCACGACAAACCCAAATCACATTTGATATTAAATACAAGGCTCTGAATAGAAAATATATCGTGCTTATATTCAATATCAAATTCTACGACCAACAAATATCGTATAGGAAATAACGATATAAATATATCTTTCAAATTCCCATAACAATATCTGTATAATCACGAAATCCAACATCAAAATATTCCTAAGATAATTTCGATTCAAATCCATTCCTATTCAATTATTGGAAATTCTGGTTAATTTTAAAACCCCTTTCGAATTCAATTTATTTATTTCAAAAATAAATTGATTTTAATTCTAGTTCAAAACTAGTTCATTTCGATAAAAATCCATTTTTATCTTTTCAAATATGGAGTTTTTAATCCCAATTCTTCACAAATCATTTCTTATGATTTTACACAAATTATTACTATTTTTAATAATTTTACCAAGGCCTGTACAGTCGATTTTCAATAATGGCCACCGAACTGCACTTACAACGACCTCTTCCAAATTTTATTTGGACATAATTCCAAATCCAACCGTTAGATTTCAAATTTCTAATATTCATTGGAAAGCTCTTTTCGATACATACCCAACGGTTCCGGTTTCAGGAGAATCCGACAGTCGGATCTCCCGTAACGTCAATTCGAAGTCAATGGTCGAAATTTGCGAACTGTCGCGGCGCGGCGCGTTCTATTCAGGCCATTTAATATATATAATATATATATTAAAAAGTATTTGTAAATCATTTTAAATTCGTTTTCCAAACGATTTCAACTTCATATTCAATTTTAAATCAAAATTGAATATTCCACTTCATCGATATACAAATGATAATATTTTCAAAACGTTATAATTTGAAATCACTTCCTTTTCTATATTCATTATAAAAACGAAATAATCGATATAAATATCGTTTATGTCAAAATAGCGCAACTCTAATCCACACGGCTTTATATATTTTAACAACTTTTACTATTCTATTCAACAAATGAATATTTATTCTATTCAACACATGAATCTATATTTCTTTCGACACATGAATATTCTCAACACATGAGTATCGTCAACACAAGACTATTTCTATTATTTAATATATTTTATAAAATTATGGTATCTATCGTTTGATTTTTAATCAGACTCCAACCGTAAAGTAGTAAGAGAATGATTCCCTAAGTATTAACCCCGAAGGCCAAAACCAACATCAGATCAATACCCAGGAAGCCACTCATCTTATCTAGTTTCCAGTTAGTTTCTAATCTTAAATATGATAAAGATGTAAATTTTATTGTTAAAATATTTTACTCAACACATGATAAGTTTCAACACATGAATATTCTCAACACATGAGCATCGTCAACACATGAATATTATATTATTCAACACATGAATTTTCTTTATTCTATTCATCACATGAATATACATTTTATAATTTCCTTTATTTTCTCAATTGGAATGAGGCCCAATCAATCACTATATAATTTAATTATATGGATTCCATACAACACATGTATATAATAGCAACGATAAATAATCAACCATCATCCAAAGTGCACCACACTATTGCATAAGCATTAAATATAAATAATTAACGCTTACACAGTCTGTCGACCAATCGATTGACATACAACTAAATATTTGGGATTAGTGTACGCCAAATATCATCCCAACTCCCATGTGGGGTTTCAATCCACAAACACCAAATATTATTTGTGCAGTTGGGCGACGTGTAGAATTTATCGTCCCAATAAATATCCTTCAAATAGGTGTACATAAACAAACCGTATGGTTTGTAAATGAATATTTATTTATTCACATTCACGTTAAAAATTATATTTTTAACGATATTAATTTATTTCAACACACGAATACTTTATTATCCATTTCATATCAACATCACAAACAAATTTCACAACACATCAAACAAGCATACAAGTCGTCCATGGTCTGTGGACGACGGGTGTCGGGTGCTGCTAAGCACCGTCTGCATCCTAGTATATATTTTAACTAGAAAGCAAGATTTTAAGTGAGAAGTTCTCACCGAATAGCTAAACCAATCGCCATGACTCTTCTTATGTAGAAATCTTCGTCGTGCTCGCCTTTTGTCAATTTCATTGTCCATAGCCACTACATATATAAAAATCACATTTTTATATTATTGCTATGTATATAAAAATCACATTTTTACATTGCTACTGTATAGATAAAAATTCTATTTTTATACCGCTACTATATAGATAAAAATTCTATTTTTAAACTTATCACTATATAAAAAAATTACATTTTTGATTCACTACTTATATAAAAATTGCATTTTTATACTTTCTATAATATAAAAATCATATTTTTATACATCATGATATGAAATAAAAATCATATCTTTTTGCATAGAAATATATTCTTCCATGAATTAAAAACCTTAACTTTCTAAACAAAATCATCTCCTTTATATAATAAAAATCAAACCTTTTACATTTCAAAACTCAAATCTTTATATTTCGTTATGCATAATAAAAATCAACTCTTTGTTTATTTAAAAATCTTGTCTTTCTAACTATAAAAATCAATCTTTTTTCGCTATAAAAATCATAACTTCTTCGCTATAAAAATCATAACTTGACCTAAAATAAAGATTACCACTTCATGTAATTAGAGATTATCAACCAAAAAAATAAAGGAGTAGAAGAAAAGGAAGCTCACAATTTTCTAGCGTTTTTGGCGAAGGTGGAGGGCGGAGCTGACATGCCAGGGGTGCGGTGGGGGTCCACTGCAGCACTGGTGAAGTCAGAGGTGGTTGTTCATCTTGGTTAGGGCTTCTGGGTTTCATCGTTGGTGGCTGCGCGAGCTTGGCTCGCAGGTGGGGTGTCAAGGCGGCGAAGGAGGCAGCAGGGGGGGCTCTCGTCGGCCGCGGTTGCTAGTGGGGCGCGCCTCCAGTGGCAGCGGATTGGGGCTTCGTCGCCTTCCGCGTTCCCTTTCTTTTTTATTCTTTTTCCTTCGAATGAAATGAATCGGGGGGGTTGAGAGTATAGAGAGGGTGAGGTGTTAATTTTATATATTATTTAATTATTTAAAAAAGGTACCCTTTTATTTTAACCTTGAAACAAGACCCACCGCCTGTCGTTCATAGCTAACTACCCCCATTCCGAACACAATGGGATATGTATCGCAGGTTGATTCGACTGTTTCGATCATTTTTCGTCAAAATCAAAATATATATCTATATATTGAATTTGAACGCACATTTCAATTTACTGGGGTCACATACTAACTCGAAAAATCCTCGAAAAATATTTTCTAGCTTCGTATTGACGATACGGTCCTAACAAAACTAATTTCGTCAAATTATGAGACCGTTTGAAAAATGGCCATTTTCCAATCGATTAAAATCAACTAAAACTGGTCAAATGCGTTTTCCTTCGCCACACTCACATATTGATTCGAAAAATTATGAATTCTGAAACCAAGCAATAACTTGACATCACGGATCCAACAAAAGTGGTTTCGTCGAAAACCGCGGTCGTTTGCAAAATTTCCATTTTTAAGGGTCTGAATTCCATAGCGACTATTCTGAATTTTCAACTGGGCGTATCTTTTGATTCCCGCAATGAAATTTTGATTTTTTGGATTCGTTGGAAATATATTCTCAATTAGATTCTAATATTTTTGGTTTCACTAAAATTTGGTTTATTTTGCACCCGGTACATTCATTTGAAATTTGAAATCGAATTTTCGAACTACCGCGCCATTTTCAATTCCTTTTATAATTATAAATAAATATTTATATTCTAACGATGATCTATATAAATATATACGTTCTAATTCTATTCAAAATAAATTTCTCGTGGGTATTATTTAAAATAATCATTTTAAATAATCAAAATTCATTAAAATTGCCAAAATAAAAATTTTAAATTGGCTCAGATTTTCCGGGTTATTACAATCTCCCCCATTTAAAACTTTTCGTCCCCGGAAAGGAACGAAGCTGAAAGTTGTTTCACAAACCAACTCAACTTTCACCATTTCCATTACGGCTTAAGTTCTTCAACTTTTCAGTTTCTAAGAACTTTTCAAATTTTTCAAAAATTTGGCTAACACCCTAAATTTTCGAAAAATTTCGCCATAACCTCCCTTGCACCGGTGACTTCGGGATATTTCATATAGCCTCCCATGGACTTCTTCAATCCAAAAAAAAAAAAAATCCAAACGACTAGCCAATCGGCGCATAAAATCATCCAAACCCAAGAAATTTGTAGACATGTACCTATTTGTCGAGCAAACAATTTTATTCTTCTGCTTTAGCCTCCTTGATATGACCTGTTCAATGTAAGTACATGTATATGCATGCAATTGTAATCATTTTTCAATACAGTTCAAAATTCAGTTCAATTATGCATAACGGTTCAAAATTATCAAACCAATAATCAAACAACACAATCAGCAATCAATTAGTGAATTAACGTTTCAAATTCATAATTTTGATATATATACAGAAAATCATGTTTTTGATGTCAATCACAACAATAAACCTATCTAGTTTTTGTTCTCACACCAGTCTAATGGAAATATATAGAAATCCCACTTTCGAAACACGAACATAAATATTGGTGATGGAGCTCCATAATCAAAATCATCTCCGAGCGACTAGAGTGCGATTCTATATCTATCCAGTATATTAAAACCTCGAATATATGTTCATGGCGCATATATGCCAAATCTTTATATACTGGATTGTCCAAATTCAATACAAATAAATTATTCAAATACGAATAAAATGGTTTAAATTTTCAAAAGATTATTGTTTTCATTTGAAAAATATACTCTTCACACTCGTTCCAGGATACTACTGATCCTATCTCTAACGAGTTATTCTAATTGGATACTACTAATCCAATATCTGATGAATTCTTTCGTTTGGTTCTAATGTGTCTTGTTCTCGAGCTCTGTAAACCAAAGCTCCGATACCAAACTAACACGACCCGAACTTCCCCAGTAAGGAAAGCACGAATTGCTTTGAGGACAAGACGAATCAGAACACAAACAGAAGAACATTTCATTGTTTATTACAACAATTCCATCAGAATACAAGAATATGCAGAGTATGAACAAGTATTATACATTCGATAAATATTAGAGATTACAATAAATTACATAGCAGCGGAAAAATATACAAAACACAACTGAAAGTAACACACGGATACATAGCTTTCAGAGCATCGTTCCAGTTGTAAATCATGATCCTATGAATATAAATCTGCAAAACCAAAACTACTAGCTGCCCGTTTGGAAAATAAGGGCACCCAGAGTTTAGGTTAAAACAATAAACTCCAGGTCAGTCATGTGACTGGTGTGAGAACTAAAACAGTTATTAATCTTTATTTTAAAGTTAGGTAAATCAAAGGACCACGCCATATAACACGGAACAGGTTTCCTCCCAAGAATACCAGTGCATAAAACAAACAGCGCAATGCTAAATAAAGAAAAATGAAGCTATTATAAGACCCAGGTCCCATCACACAATGCAACGCAAGCCGGAGGATAGGGTTTTTACCTTATAATAGCCAAAGAATGCTTGATACGTTTAAAAACAGATTATTTTGATATTACTATATGTGTATAGTTTCGAAACAATTTCAATCATAAGTATCAATCATAGGCGGCATAGCTACCATCTACTATGTTGCCATACTAGGCTCTACAAATAAAACCGAAAGTCACGTATTGGAAATTGGATTCCATCATGAGTCGAGGCAAGGGGAAAGCTCCTCTCCGATTCGAGACACTCTAGCAAATGTCTAAGGACCACACACAGCGATCCCTTGGAACCTCCAAGGCCGGTCCTCTCTTACTTTTGAGGATTAGTTATTCCTAAACACACGTTTCCCGGTCCTATAGGACCTATATATAATGGTTTGTACGTTGGCTCACATAGTGCCAGTTATCGACCATATATTCGAGGCGCCTCGCATTCCAACAACCAAACAGGTGAAAAGTATATAAGTGTCAGCCAGTTTAAGCACTGACACCACCACTAGCTAGAAAGAAACGTCGTGCACTCCTTGGGTCCTTATCCCGTTTTTGACTCATACCGAGGTTGGGGCTCGCGAATTCATGCTATACACAAAGCTATGCCACATAGGCTGTGCTTTGATCATCAACCACAAGACTTTGCTTTTCAACAGAAGCCTTGACAATTTTCCACTTAGGCATGCCACACAGGCAATTCACTCCATGCGACTGATGTCCATCGATATACAACCTCTGAGCTCGTACGTCTCAGAGAAGGGCGTTAAGCAAGAGAATAAATTCTCCGCCGCCAAACAGATGTATATTTAATAGAAATCAATCAACACAGAATAAAATCCAATGTCAGACACACAGTCCATTTACAAGTTCGTTTAGGGTCTGAATGAAACCGTGTAACGACCCGCATTCTACGCATCATAGGATCGTAGGATATTTATTTCTTTCACATACGAAGTCGTATGGTCATGTAACTTTGGGAGACGACTATTGTGGTCATTTCCCATGTTCATGATTTTTCCCGATTTTTAAATGACCATTTTACCCCTAGTTGGCACTGTTTTGGCCATAACTTTTGACTGGAAATGAATTTTGACCTGAAACCACTTCCATTGGCTTCGGATGATGGTTTCTCTTTCCGTAGAGTGGTCACATTAGCCGAACGGGCTTACCGTTTGAGAGATATGGCTGAAACAAGTTTCAGATGGTGAAATACAGCTTAATTGGGCTTAACCGGGTGATTAGCAGCTAGGCCCAAGGGGAATTTCGGGTTTAGAGGTATAGGAGGACTGATTAGGGTTAGGTTATCACTTTCATTTCAGTTTTGAGCCGCCACAAACCTTCTTGAGACCTTAGTAATGGCTTCCATCCTCTAAAACCACTCCAAAACACATTTTTAGTGAAGATTAAGCCTAAACTACATCAAAACAAGGCCAAATAGCAACAAAGCAAGGTTGGAGCTGCTGCTATACATAGGAATTCGACCCAAACAGAGAATATTTCAGATTTGGTGATTTATTTTGTGGACAAGGTGAGTGATAGCATCGTTTTGACACTAATTACAGTTAATTAAGGGTGATTAGTGAAGATTAGCGAATTTATACACCAATAAATTCTGGAAAAATGTTTAGAAATTCTTAAATAATATTTTATGCCTCTGTTATAAAATTTAGACGATTTGGTTAAGTTTTACTAAGTATGTGCTTAAACATGATTAAGAGGGACTATGGGAAAATATGAAGTTTTAGTCACTTTTGATCCCTTTTGATTCATTTGAATTGTTGTTTGCTGTTTGTGGTTGCTATTACATGTTGCTATGACTCTATGGTATGTTTTATGATTGATTAGAATAGTTAAATTGCTCGAAAACGTCGTCGAATGGCGTAGAAAGCTCGCTGGAAAGTTGCAGAAATGTGCAGGTTCCGAACCGGATCGGATCGGAGTAGGGGGTCGGATCGGATTTGTGAACTGACCAAGGAAATCTGAACTGGATCGGAACTTGTCACTGGAAGAGGATCGGCGAGAAGGAAGGCTGTTTGCTTAGAGTTGGAGTGGACAAGGGGGATCAGATCGGAACTAGGGAGCGGATCGGATCGGAGCTGTGGAGCGGATCGGATTGGAGCGGATCGGATCGGAGTAAGCTAAGGGGGCGGAGCGGATCGGCAATTGGAGAAGGACAGGATCGGGTATGGGAACTTAGAAGGGAGAAACCACCGAACCAAGCAGAGAATAGACACTACACTTCCGAACCGAGCAAAGTGGAGAACCCGAACCGAATGGAAAAGACGATTACCGAACCGAACCGACGAAGATGATGACTACCGAACCGAACCGAATTCTAGGACTGTTACTGCGCGACAACTCTTCTGAAGACCCACTCCAATTCGACCAAACCCGAGATGCAAAGGAAGTCCAAATGAGAAGTTAGAGCTTAAGATTCAGATGGGAATCAACGAGTTCACTTCATGGTTGGGCTTTGCTGCGGGACGCGTGCCAAGGAGTTATCGACATCTATAGCTTTGGACCACTATAGTAGGAGGTACGAAGGCGGATTCAGGGCCATTATGGCATCGGTAGAACCAAGGGCTATGACCAATGAAGTGGGTCATTGAAATGTTTGGTCATGACTCCAAGTGTTTGGCTTAGTCACAGCAGGGTTTCTACAAGTCGGGATTCGTCGTTACCTCAGTTTGTCTAGTGTTCCAAAGTGGTAGATGTCGTACGCTTTACGCACTGAGTGAGAGATGTGAGGATGGTTGCTATGGATGATTTGCTTGCTCTCATTTTGACATGCACACCCCACCCCCGTATTCTTACACTATTTATTATGGCACCTTGGAGTATTGTACGGTATGTGGTACTAACTCTTTGGTTGCAGGTCCAGGTTCAGGTATGGATTAGTATACCTGTTATTATTCTGTTTAGATGCTTATCGCTCATACCAGGCTTTATGTCTGACCCAGAGTTTTATGTCTCCTCTTATTACTCTGGGTGCTCACACGAGCAGACTAGAGACAGGTTAGTTGGTGATGCACGGGTAGATGATCCGGAGACGAGCAGGAGGCTTCCACGTAATATACATATATAGTATTCTCCCTGTGTTGTTGAAGATCACTACTTGGGCATTGGTGGTGTATCTTCTATTTTGGCTTTCTGTTGTTCAGAGACAGTAGATTTTGAAAAGTTGTAATAAGCTGTATTTGGATTTCCGCTGCTTTGAGATTGATGTTGGTTTTAGTTATCAGCTTATGCACTGTCTCGCCTGTTTTATGTCAAGTACATTATTATTATTATATTTTATTCCATGCGCTGTGAGACATTCTACAGGTTCTTTGATTAGTTCATTCCCTTCTTTCCTTTCTTATGACGACCGTCTTGTGCTAGTCGGGCATGTGTACAGCGCACTTTTGGAGGAAATGCAGGCTGGTGCGAGGCGGGCCGTCACACTTGGTATCAGAGCTCTAGGTTGCGTAGTTAACCTAGGGAAGTTATAATGGAGAGATAGTATACGTATACGAGAGAGCGTATTTGTGATTATTTTGGTTTTCAAAAGCTATATATATACTATTAGTAGTATAAGAATGAAGTTGTACTGCACTGGCACCACTATGGAGTCGTTAATCATTTCCTTTTTCAGATTGACGATGAGTCGATATGTTAGAGGTACCGGTAGAGGGGCCAATAATGGGAATGCTGCTGACATGAGGACGATGTTTACTGACCTCATGAGAGAGATGCTTAGAGATGTACAGAGGGCAGCTCCCAATGGTGGAAATGGTGGTGGTCCAATAGTGCAGGCACCAAGAGTCGACTTCGCCAAGCTGAATAAGGATTATACTAGCCTTGGTGGGAAGCCGTTCCATGGAACGGAGTCGGCTACGGATGTTCAGGATTGGGTGGATAGTTGCGAACGTATCTTCGAGGATTTGGGTATCGAGGATGCGATGAAGAGAAAGCTAGCGTCCCGTCAGCTGCAAGGGCGGGCAATGAATTGGTGGAATGCTATAAAGGCAGCTACTCCCGAAGACCAGATTACTTGGGAGCAGTTTAAGGCTCGCTTTAGTGAGAAGTTCATCCCAGCTGCTCAGAAGTCAATGTTGTTTAAGAAATTCTTGGAGCTCAAGCAGAATGGCAGGGCTGTCTCGGAGTATATTGCTGAATTTGACACTTTGTCAAAATATGGGTTATCTCTTATAGATACTGCCGAGAAAAAGAATGAGAAATTCATAACTGGATTGGATCAGTACTTGGCGGAAAAACTTATTAACCACATCGATGAGACGTTTGAATCGATCGTGGGGAAAGCGTTAAGGTCAGAAAGTCTCTACCCTAAGCCGAAGACTGAGGTTGCATCCGCAGATGAGCCAAAGCCACAAGCTAGTGGTGGAGGCAAAGGTGGTTCCCAGAATAAGAGAAAGCAGAATCAGGCTAAGGATGGCCAGAAGAAAAAGAATAAGCAAGATGTGGAGTGCTTGAGCTGTGGTAAGAAGGGCCATTATGCTAGTAATTGTCGGGCCAAGCCAGCGGATAAGAAGTGCTTCAACTGTGGCCAAATGGGACATCACAAGGACAAGTGTCCACAGCCCCCTAAGGAAAAGCAAATGGTGAAAGCATATGCTCTTAATGCTATTCCTTCTTCGTCGAATGCCCCAACTGCGGCGGAGAAGGGAAAGAATGTCGTCATTCAAGGTATGCTTTCTGTTTATGATGTTCCTGTTAGAGTTTTGTTTGATACCGGAGCTTCCAGTTCTTTCATATCTAGTGACCTGGTAGATAGGTTGGGATTGGAACCCGAGATTGTCGATAGACCTTTAGTAGTGATGAACCCGATTGGTGGTTCGACTAGCCTTAGCATGATTTGTCGTAATGTGGTCTTATTGAGTCATGGATGCATGTTTGTTTGTGATTGCTTTGTTTTGGGCTTTACTGGGTTTGGCCTTATTTTGTGAGTAGATTGGCTCCGAAGGTACGGGGTGGTGGTAGACTGTGAGGGCTTTTTGGTGACAGCTAGAGCGGATGATGGGCGGAGGATAGTGTTTGGTGGTCTACCCAGTGAGGGGGGTATTGGCTAGTTTTCTAAACTCCCTCGACATTCCGCATAGTGAGTTGTCAGGTTTGCCCGTGGTTGGCCAGTATCCGGATGTTTTCGAAGAAGTGACCGGACTTCCACCACACCGAGAGATTGAGTTTCGTATTGATTTGGTAAAAGATGCCAGACCTATAGTGATGCCACTTCGTCGTATGGCACCAAGAGAGCAGCGGGAGCTCGAGGTGCAAGTCAGCGATCTTTTGAAGAAGGGATTTATCAGAAGGAGTGTTTCTGAATGGGGAGCACCAGTTGTGTTTGCTACCAAGGCGGATGGTTCCCTTCGTTTGTGTGTAGACTACCGCGAGTTGAATAAAGTGACGAGGAAGAATAAGTATCCTCTACCACGGATAGATGATTTGTTCGATCAGTTGAGTGGTGCGAGAGTATTTTCTCAGTTGGATCTCGCGACAGGTTTTCATCAGCTTAGAGTGGGAGCTGAGAGTATAGCTAAAACGGCATTTCGAACGCCGTCTGGATTTTATGAGTGGTTGGTTATGCCATTTGGGCTGACTAATGCCCCGGCATATTTTGTGGATCTTATGAATAGGGTATTCAGAGATCAGTTGAATAAGTCTGTCCTTGTGTTCGTTGATGATATTTTGGTCTATTCGAGGACAGAGGAAGAACACAAGGAACATTTAAGAGTAGCGATGGAGGTGTTGAGAAAACACCAATTGAAAGCAAAGTTTTCTAAGTGTCACTTCTGGAAGAGGGAAGTGAGGTTCTTGGGCCATGTTGTATCAGAGAATGGTATTGCCATGGACCCGGCGAAGGTGGCTACGGTACAGGATTAGCCTACGCCCAAGAATGCAACAGATGTAAGGAGTTTCTTGGGGTTAGCTGGATATTATCGTAAGTTTATCCAAGGTTTCTCCAAGTTAGCAGCACCATTGACCCAGTTGACCAAGAAGAATCAAGCTTTTGTCTGGGATGAAAGGTGCGAGAATGCATTTAAAAGTCTAAAGGAAAAGTTGACAAGCGCACCAGTGTTAGTCATTCCTAAAGGGGATGAAGAGATGACGGTATACACGGATGCCTGTGGTACCGGACTGGGTGCTGTATTGATGCAAGGCCGTAGGGTTGTAGCTTATGCAAGTCGGCAATTGAAACCGCACGAGAGAAGATACCCTACCCATGATTTAGAATTGGCAGCAATCGTGTTCGCGTTAAAGATGTGGAGACACTACCTCTTGGGAGAAAGATTTGAGCTGTTTACTTATCATAAGTCGTTAAAGTATCTCTTCTCTCAGAAAGATCTGAATCTCCGTCAGCAGAGATGGTTAGAGTTCTTAGCTTCCTATGATTTTGACATCGCATACACACCGGGAAAGGGCAATGCGGTGGCTGATGCATTGAGTAGAAGACATGCCAGCTTAGGGGCTATGTTCCTTGAATGGAAGCAACTGGAGTTTATCGCGGGGTTTGATTTCAGACCAAAGTGCGAATTGGATCCAGAAATGTTAGCAAGTTTGACAATCAGGCCCACTTTGATTGAACGGATCGGCTCTAGTCAGAGGGACGATCCTAACCTATTGGAGATCATCTCCAAGTTAGAGATGGGTATCAATGAGGAGATGAACAAGTATGGGCTTGATCGAGATAGATGGCTTAGAAGGAATGGAAAGCTTGTTGTACCCAATGTCAATGGACTGAGGGATGAAGTGCTTAGAGAATGTCATCACTCAAGGCTGACCATACACCCCGGTGGTAATAAGATGTATCGAGATATGAAGCAGACCTACTACTGGGAAGGGATGAAAAGAGACGTTGGGAAGTTTATATCCAAGTGCATGAATTGCCAGCTAGTTAAAGCCGAGCAAAAGAAGCCTAGTGGGTTGTTACAGCCCTTAGAAATTCCCGAATGGAAATGGGAGCAAGTCTCGATGGATTTCATCGATGGGTTACCAAGGACTAGATCGGGATATGACAGCATTTGGGTAATTGTAGATCGACTGACTAAAAGTGCAAGGTTTATACCAGTCAAATCGACTAGAACGGCAGCTAAGTTAGCAGAATTGTATATGAAGTGGGTAGTGAGATTTCATGGAGTACCTAAAAGCATTGTGAGCGACCGAGACCCGTTGTTCACTAGTGGGTTTTGGAGGAGCTTGCAAGAGGCGCTAGGGTCAGAGTTACATCTCAGTACCGCATATCATCCTCAGACCGACGGTCAGACGGAAAGGGTGAATCGTATTTTAGAAGATCTCTTGAGAGCATGTATATTGGATTTTGGTGGATCATGGGATGACCATTTGCATCTAGTAGAGTTTGCATATAATAATAGTTACCAATCCAGTATCGGTATGGCTCCGTTTGAAGCTTTGTACGGAAGACCGTGTAACTCACCATCATGTTGGATAGAGACTGGCGAGAAGTTTATGCCTGGACCAGATGTGGTGAGGGAAACTTCAGATAAAATCAAGATCATTCAGCAACGAATGAAGGCAGCCCAAGATAGGCAGAAGAGTTATGCTGATAAGAGAAGAAGAGACTTAAAATTCTCCGTTGGTGACTTGGTGTTTGTCAAGATTTCTCCGTTGAAGAGCATAATACGATTTGGCAGGAGAGGCAAGTTGGCACCAAGATTCGTGGGCCCATTCCCTGTTCTTGAACTAGTCGGGAATTTGGCATACAGAATTGACTTACCGGAGAAGATGGCGGGAGTTCACAACGTATTTCATGTTTCCCAACTAAGGAAGTTCGTTCACGACTCAGATATGACTATCTCACCTGATCAGTTAGAGGACTTCGAAGTAGAACCCGAGGCGGTTGGGAACCGCAAGCCGGCCCGTATTGTCGCACACGACATGAAGCAACTTCGAAGGAAGTAGGTGAAGCTAGTCAAGGTACAGTGGAGCGAAGACGAGAATGATTGTACTTGGGAAACAGAGGAGGACATAAGGAAGAAGTATCCAGAACTCTTTGTCTGGTAAGATTTTATTAGCGATTTAGTTTTCCGCATGCTAGGATAGACTTGTTTGCTTGCTTTGCATGTTTGATTGTTGTATGTGGGTGTTAGGCATGCGGGATCCTGTGTATGTTTTGGGTTAAGGAATTTCGGGGACGAAATTTCTTAAGGGGGGGAGAGTGTAACGACCCGCATTCTACGCATCATAGGATCGTAGGATATTTATTTCTTTCACATACGAAGTCGTATGGTCATGTAACTTTGGGAGACGACAATTGTGGTCATTTCCCATGTTCATGATTTTTCCCGATTTTTAAATGACCATTTTACCCCTAGTTGGCACTGTTTTGGCCATAACTTTTGACTGGAAATGAATTTTGACCTGAAACCACTTCCATTGGCTTCGGATGATGGTTTCTCTTTCCGTAGAGTGGTCACATTAGCCGAACGGGCTTACCGTTTGGGAGATATGGCTGAAACAAGTTTCAGATGGTGAAATATAGCCTAATTGGGCTTAACCGGGTGATTAGCAGCTAGGCCCAAGGGGAATTTCGGGTTTAGAGGTATAGGAGGACTGATTAGGGTTAGGTTATCACTTTCATTTCAGTTTTGAGCCGCCACAAACCTTCTTGAGACCTTAGTAATGGCTTCCATCCTCTAAAACCACTCCAAAACACATTTTTAGTGAAGATTGAGCCTAAAGTGCATCAAAACAAGGCCAAATAGCAACAAAGCAAGGTTGGAGCTGCTGCTATACATAGGAATTCGACCCAAACAGAGAATATTTCAGATTTGGTGATTTATTTTGTGGCCAAGGTGAGTGATAGCATCGTTTTGACACTAATTACAGTTAATTAAGGGTGATTAGTGAAGATTAGCGAATTTATACACCAATAAATTCTGGAAAAATGTTTAGAAATTCTTAAATAATATTTTATGCCTCTGTTATAAAATTTAGACGATTTGGTTAAGTTTAATAAGTATGTGCTTAAACATGATTAAGAGGGACTATGGGAAAGTATGAAGTTTTAGTCACTTTTGATCCCTTTTGATTCATTTGAATTGTTGTTTGCTGTTTGTGGTTGCTATTACATGTTGCTATGACTCTATGGTATGTTTTATGATTGATTAGAATAGTTAAATTGCTCGAAAACGTCGTCGAATGGCGTAGAAAGCTCGCTGGAAAGTTGCAGAAATGTGCAGGTTCCGAACCGGATCGGATCGGAGTAGGGGGTCGGATCGGATTTGTGAACTGACCAAGGAAATCTGAACTGGATCGGAACTTGTCACTGGAAGAGGATCGGCGAGAAGGAAGGCTGTTTGCTTAGAGTTGGAGTGGACAAGGGGGATCAGATCGGAACTAGGGAGCGGATCGGATCGGAGCTGTGGAGCGGATCGGATTGGAGCGGATCGGATCGGAGTAAGCTAAGGGGGCGGAGCGGATCGGCAATTGGAGAAGGACAGGATCGGGTATGGGAACTTAGAAGGGAGAAACCACCGAACCAAGCAGAGAATAGACACTACACTTCCGAACCGAGCAAAGTGGAGAACCCGAACCGAATGGAAAAGACGATTACCGAACCGAACCGACGAAGATGATGACTACCGAACCGAACCGAATTCTAGGACTGTTACTGCGCGACAACTCTTCTGAAGACCCACTCCAATTCGACCAAACCCGAGATGCAAAGGAAGTCCAAACGAGAAGTTAGAGCTTAAGATTCAGATGGGAATCAACGAGTTCACTTCATGGTTGGGCTTTGCTGCGGGACGCGTGCCAAGGAGTTATCGACATCTATAGCTTTGGACCACTATAGTAGGAGGTACGAAGGCGGATTCAGGGCCATTATGGCATCGGTAGAACAAAGGGCTATGACCAATGAAGTGGGTCATTGAAATGTTTGGTCATGACTCCAAGTGTTTGGCTTGGTCACAGCAGGGTTTCTACAAGTCGGGATTCGTCGTTACCTCAGTTTGTCTAGTGTTCCAAAGTGGTAGATGTCGTACGCTTTACGCACTGAGTGAGAGATGTGAGGATGGTTGCTATGGATGATTTTCTTGCTCTCATTTTGACATGCACACCCCACCCCCGTATTCTTGCACTATTTATTATGGCACCTTGGAGTATTGTACGGTATGTGGTACTAACTCTTTGGTTGCAGGTTCAGGTTCAGGTATGGTTTAGTATACCTGTTATTATTCTGTTTAGATGCTTATCGCTCATACCAGGCTTTATGTCTGACCCAGAGTTTTATGTCTCCTCTTATTACTCTGGGTGCTCACACGAGCAGACTAGAGACAGGTTAGCTGGTGATGCACGGGTAGATGATCCGGAGACGAGCAGGAGGCTTCCACGTAATATACATATATAGTATTTTCCCTGTGTTGTTGAAGATTACTACTTGGGCATTGGTGGTGTATCTTCTATTTTGGCTTTCTGTTGTTCAGAGACAGTAGATTTTGAAAAGTTGTAATAAGCTGTATTTGGATTTCCGCTGCTTTGAGATTGATGTTGGTTTTAGTTATCAGCTTATGCACTGTCTCGCCTGTTTTATGTCAAGTACATTATTATTATTATTATATTTTATTCCATGCGCTGTGAGACATTCTACAGGTTCTTTGATTAGTTCATTCCCTTCTTTCCTTTCTTATGACGACCGTCTTGTGCTAGTCGGGCATGTGTACAGCGCACTTTTGGAGGAAATGCAGGCTGGTGCGAGGCGGGCCGTCACAAACCGGAAGCACTTTCCTCACATATCCATCGATATCCAAGTACGTCTGGATGATCACCAACTGATTCCCTCATCTTGGGTGTACAGCCCAATCAAGATCATCAATAATCACCCAAACGATGTGAAGACTTCCGGTCTTCAACCACCGTCTTCATCTTCGACATATCGTCGAATCGGTTATTCAGAATGGGTATAAACCCGGCCTTTCTGAATAACCTGCGTATATAATAAACAAGTGTTATACAAACCCAACATACGCCTCATTGCAATTCAGAATATTCTTTTATTCAAAAATTCACATTCTTAGGGAAAGGTTCCCATTAATTTTATCAAAGATAAATTCTTCTAAATTTATTCTTTAATCTTCCTTTGGATATCATTTCAAACCATATTTTGGTTTTCCAAACTAGTCGGGATTAGCGAACCACACCGAAGTAATTATTTACTTTATTTCCCAATCCCAACCTATTCATCCCATGGAGTAAAAAATTTATTACCCCATAACTAACACCACGGTGTTATTGGTAAATATTAATTACCATTTCAAGTCCAAATCTAATTAAATATTTAACAATCGCTTTGGAGCAAAACTGGTTATACTCCATCCTCGATCACTTTCCAAATTTGATAATTTAAATTATCAATTCTCATTTCAATTTAATTACAGATTCATTAAAACTCCACTTCGTTTTAATATTTCCCCTAAATCAATATCCTGTTTTTTACTGGGTTAAAGAACCAATGTCACCTAAAACACGATTCACGATAAACCCAAAATCACTTTCTATTGTTAATTGGGTTAAAGAACAGGTGTTATTCAAAATACCGCTCACGATAAACCCAAAACCAATTTAAATTCAATTTCAATTAATATTATTTAATTGGTACACTTCATTAAATCTAAATAGAAAGATTTAATCCTTTTCTCAACTGGGTTTAAGAACAATGTTAATAAAGACACCATTCACGACAAACCCAAATCACATTTGATATTAAATACAAGGCTCTGAATAGAAAATATATCGACTTATATTCAATATCAAATTCTACGACCAACAAATATCGTATTGGAAATAACGATAAATATATCTTTCAAATTCCCATAACAATATCTGTATAATCACGAAATCCAACATAGAAATATTGAGAAGATAATTCCAATTCAAATCCATTCCAATTCAATTATTGGAAATTCTGGTTACTTTTAAAACCCCTTTCAATTTCAATTTATTTATTTCAAAAACAAATTAATTTTAATTCTAGTTCAAAACTAGTTCATTTCGATAAAAATCTATTTTTATCTTTTCAAATATGGAGTTTTTCATCCCAATTCTTCACAAATCATTTATTATGATTTTACCCAAATTATTACTATTTTTAATAATATTATCAAGGCCCGTACAGTCGGTTTTCAATAATGGCCACCGAACTGCACTTACAACGACCTCTTCCAAATTTGATTTGGACATAATTCCAAATCCAACCGTTAGATTTCAAATTTCTAATATTCATTGGAAAGCTCTTTTCGATACGAACCCAACGGTTCCGGTTTCAGGAGAACTCGACGGCCGGATCTCCCTTAATATTCTGGCCATTTAATATATATAATATATATTAAATATATTTCATCGATTTCGCTTTAAAACGTATTTTATAAATCATTTTAAATTCGTTTTCGAAACGATTTCAACTTCATATTCAATTGTAAATAAAAATTGAATATTCCACTTCATCGATATACAAATGATAATATTTTCAAAACATTATAATTTGAAATCACTTCCTTTTCTATATTCATTATAAAAACGAATATAATCGATATAAATATCGTTCACGTCAAAATAGCGCAACTCTAATTAACACGGCTTTATATATTTTAATAACTTTGTTATTCTATTCAACAAATGAATACTTATTCTATTCAACACATGAATCTATATTTCTTTCAACACATGAATATTCTCAACACATGAGTATCGTCAACACATGACTGTTTCTATTATTTAATATATTTTATAAAATTATGGTATCTATCGTTTGATTTTTAAACAGACTCCAACCGTAAAGTAGTAAGAGAATGATTCCCTAAGTATTAACCCCGAAGGCCGAAACCAACATCAGATCAATACCCAGGAAGCCACTCATCTTATCTAGTTTCTAGTTAGTTTCTAATCTTAAATATGATAAAGATGTAAATTTCATTGTTAAAATATTTTACTCAACACATGATAAGTTTTAACACATGAATATTCTCAACACATGAGCATCGTCAACACATGACTATTATATTATTCAACACATGAATTTTCTTTATTCTATTCATCACATGAATATAAATTTTATAGTATTCCTTATTTTCCCAATTGGAATGAGGCCTAATCAATCACCATATAATGTTAATTATATGGATTCCATACAACACACATATATAATAGCAACGATAAATAATTAACCATCATCCAAAGTGCACCACACTACTGCATAAGCATTAAATATAAATAATTAACGCTTACACAGTCTGTCGACCAATCGATCGACATACAACTAAATAATTGGGATTAGTGTACGCCAAATATCATCCCAACACCCGTGCGGGGTTTCAATCCACAAATACCAAATATTATTTGTGCAGTTGGGCGACATGTAGAATTTATCGTCCCAATCAATATCCTTTAAATAGGTGTACATAAACAAACCGTCCGATTTGTAAATGTATATTTATTTATTCACATTCACGTTAAAAATTATATTTTTAACGATAATTAATTTATTTCAACACACGAATATTTTATTATCCATTTCACATCAACATCACAAACAAATTTCACAACACATCAAACAAGCATACAAGTCGTCCATGGTCTGTGGACGACGGGTGTCGGGTGCTGCTAAGCACCGTCTGCATCCTAGTATATATTTTAACTAGAAAACAAGATTTAAAGTGAGAAGTTCTCACCGACCAGCTAAACCAATCGCCACGACTCTTCTTATGTAGAAATCTTCGTCGTGCTCGCCTTTTTTCAATTTCATTGTCCGTAGCCACTACATATATAAAAATCACATTTTTATATTATTGCTATGTGTATAACAATCACATTTTTACACTGCTACTGTATAGATAAAAATTCTATTTTTATACCGCTACTATATAGATAAAAATTCTATTTTTATACTAATCACTATATAAAAAATTACATTTTTGATTCACTACTTATATAAAAGTCGCATTTTTATACTTTCTATAATATAAAAATCATATTTTTATACATCATGATATGAAATAAAAATCATATCTTTTTGCATAGAAATCTATTCTTTCATGAACTAAAAACCTTAACTTTCTAAACAAAATCATCTGCTTTGTATAATAAAAATCAAACCTTTTACATTTCAAAACTCAAATCTTTATATTTCGTTATGCATAATAAAAATCAACTCTTTGTTTATTTAAAAATCTTGTCTTTCTAACTATAAAAATCAATCTTTTTTTCTCTATAAAAATCATAACTTCTTCTCTATAAAAATCATAACTTGATCTAAAATAAAGATTACCACTTCATGTAATTTGAGATTATTAACCAAAGAAATAAAGGAATAGAAGAAAAGGAAGCTCACAATTTTCTAGCGTTTTTGGCGAAGGTGGAGGGCGGAGCTGACATGTCAGGGGTGCGGTGGGGATCCACTGCGGCACTCGTGAAGTCAGAGGTGGCTGTTCATCGTAGTTAGGACTTCTGGGTTTCATCGTTTGTAACACTCCACGTCCGTTAGTGTCACTCACAAAGGGAATGCACTAAGTTCTGTGGAACATTTAGGGTAAAAGATGCAGATAAATTACAAGACAGACAGAAATCAAACAACGGAAAATAAAACTTTGCTTTATTGATAAAATGGTTTGTACAATGGTTTCTTTACAATATCAGAGTATCATCTGTCTTACAAAATAAAGAAGCATAAAAACAACATTTATATTCCCCGATTTTAGCAAGAGCCAGCCATAGCATCTGAAAATAGAATCCAGGCAAACTTCGACAAATCTTCAAGCTGGGAAAGAGTGGCAGTCCAACTTAACCTGAGCTAAACTATTCCCTCCTTTACTACCTGGGGGGGGAACGGAAGAAAAGAAGACGAAAGAAAAACAGAGTCAGACATAAAGCCTGAGTAAGTTCAGTAACTTCTAGCATGTGAACATGGAAAACAAAACGACATGAATTAACTGAATACAAGATTACACCATTACGATAGGGTTAACAAGATTAGACAAGGTAGTCACAAGATATGCTAAGATAAACTGGATACGCTCTAATACTTTCGCTGCTTCGCTATTTCCTAGTTATAATGGTTTCTATATCTCTGCACCACCTTTCTAATGTCCCAACTAGTAACGATAACGTGATCCCAATCCCTGTATTTTCCATTTCCTTCCGGCATACATTTATTACTTATTACCTAGATCAAATCAAGGGTTTTCTATCTAGTGCTTTCTAGATTTAACTAGAGTTTATGCTATCTGCTGAACGCTTCTCGAGTTCAGGGTTTTTGCCACCTAGTTCAACTAAGGATTACGCTACCTGTCGAACGATGTCCCCAAGTCTAGGACACACTACCTAGAGTGGTATATGTTCCTATACTTCCCTATGCATGTATCGCGAATCGTTATCGCTTGTCTAGATGCACATGTCCTGTAATGTGCGGTCCGAGTCCTGTGACAGGGCAAATCAAGGAATACAGAACTCGGTCGGGAGCTTTCATATATCTGCCGATGTAGATGCTTAGGTCTGTTTTTATTCCAGTGGCTATGGTACCACTTGACCCCTCCCTCAACTAATGAAAGGCACATCTTGTAAAATGAGAACTATACGCCGGCCCCCGGTGCCACACTATCCTATGGCCATCCGCAACCATAACAAGATAGCAAGTATATGGTCTTTTGGAGTTCTCCGCCTTTCCGCTTCACGTATCACGATTGACTCAAGATGGATGGTAGACGACGAGTTGCTATCACAGGGCTACCGTTTGCTCGCCGAATCACGCCGGTCCATCCTAGTCTTTAGGTTGCCATGTATTGCAACCAAGGCATACCCCTGGTTCTTCTACGCAGACCTTAACCTCTATGGGCCCAGGTGGATCATCTGCAACCTCAGAGAGGGATACCAAGAGTACCCTCATGTCCCCTCGAAGCCTCAGGCTTCGTAACCCAATTCGTTGGAGCCTTCTCTCTATTCAGACGGACATTCGCTCCTTCCCGTGTTATACTAAGAATTACTACTTAGTTGTACTAACTAAGATTTACCACTTAGTTTCCAGAATCGTTGTTTTCTAAGGTTTACTACTTAGTTCCCTTTCCCGTCAATTTGGATTGGTTAAGTGTCATTAGTCAATTCAAGCCAACTTAACCCTCTTCATTCATCCTGTTATACTGGTTAAGTGTTATCGGTAATTCATGTTGACTTAACCCCACCACAAACCAAGTTATATTGGTTAAGTATTTCTTATTACTTAACCCTACCCATTCACCCTATATTGGTTAAGTGTTCCTTTTTATATTAACCTTGCCCGTCTGTCTAACATGTTATTAATGGTTAAGTATTATCCCTTCATGTTTAGACTTACCCCTATTCTTTTATCACCATCTAATGGTTAAGTGTTCAAGTTTACTTAACCCTACGGTCTAGCCCAGCTAAATCTTACTTAACCCTAACCTCTAGTCTAGTTAACATGTAAATTTGGCTAAGTGTATTAACTTTACTTAACCCCACTTTCTAGACTAGTTAACATGTTAATTTGGCTAAGTGTTTTCTTAGTTACTTAACCTCTACAAATCTCGTCTTGTTACCATGAGTTTGGTGAAGTTTCCCTGTGGACTTAGCCCTCCGTTCTAGCTTAACTGAGCTTAAGTTGGTTAAGTGTTCCTATGGACTTAACCCTCCCATTCTAGCTTAACTGTATGAACCTAATCCCACCTACCAGTCTTGTTATCATGTTGAGTTGGTTAAGTGTCTTAGTTAACTTAACCCTAGCATTCTTGTTCTAGCTTTAACTAAATAAATTAAAGCCGCGACCACTCACATTAGACAGATATTGTTGCGATTACTGGATGTGCCGGTTGGTTCCGGGCAGGTTTACATCGCAACTCAGTCTAACCTCGGGTTAGGCCTATTCGTGTTTTCTAGTTCAAGGGGTTTTGATTAATTTTCAAATCAGGTTTTGAAAGTAACCATCCCGTCCGTCGGATCAGTTAGGGATAGCCAGGGAGAGCAGGAAACTTGTATTTTCCAAACTCAAGCCTAGACACTATCCTCTCTGTCACCCTAGAACTTTCTGGTTTATTATTAAAAGAGATGTCGTTAACCAACCTTTATTTTGTCTAAATTAACATTTCCTCATTTAGGACATATTTTATAAGTAAATTAATCCTAATTTACTTATTTCCCAATTACTCTTTTAATGTAAGTTGTCAACATTTATTCTTATGGCCCATTTTCCCCTCTATATCATGTTTATGCTTTTTGGTATGTAAACCATACCAAATGAAGTGTCACTAACCATGATTTTGCTAATCCTGACAATTACTCTCAATTATGGCCAATTTTATGCCAATATACTTATCGAGCCAAATTAGCTAATCCAATTCTGATTTAACATTCTAATTCATGTCAAACTAGACTTATTACTCTAGTTCACAATACAAGATTCAAATTACACATCTTATAATTTATGTCAAATTTATCCAATTTGCATTTCTATGAACATGCCATAATACATGTTCCCAATTTATGCCAATTTCCAAGTTGAACTACGTTTTAGTAAATTTCATATTTTGTCCCAAATCGCATTCCAACCGCTCGTATAATCATGATTCAATCTAAATTATAGATTCGCAGGAAATAGGGAATGAACCAAAGATTGCTATGAAAAGGATAGATATAACAACTGGCATAAAATGGTTTTGAATAACGACGTAGGTTCAAGAACATGGGTAGACCTAACTTAATAGGTAAATTCCCTAGTTCTAAAACCAAGAATAGACAAAACAGGTTCAAGAACATGGGTAGACCTAACTTAATAGGTAAATTCCCATAGTCTAAAACCAAAGAAAACCAAGGACAAGCAGAATAAATAATCGGGTTTAGCCCCAAATCTCAAAATCACAGAACTAAAGCAACACTTTCCTAGTCAGGAATCATGGAGGTTTAATCACTGTCCTTGTTATGTCACAGGCAATAGTTTATGTTAATCAATTGCATAGGTTTTGTCAAGGAAGTAATCTTCATAGTCATAGTCACAATCATAGGAAATGTTCATAGTCATAGGCGGTGTCCATAGTCATAGGCAATGTCCATAGTCATAGGAAAATGTTCATAGTCATAGGCATATGGTTTTTAGGTCCATAGTTTCATAGTCACGGTGTTATTTGTCTTTGAATCATGACAGTTCTTAATTAGGTCCAAAGAGATAGGCACAGATTCGAATAGAAAGAAAGAGAATTGGCATATTCTTTTATTCCTTCAATTTCATGTCATGAACAAAGAAAAACGTTCAAATCTAGAAATAACTGACTTACAGAGATTTAGATTAGAAAAGAAAGATGGCGTTGCTACGATTCGTAGAAAATCATTCGTTGAAGTCGTTTGAACCTCCTTTTGAATCCCAGCTTGAATCTCTTCTTCTTGAAAGTCTTTCGAGCAGCATCTCCTCATCTTGTTTTATTTTATATATATTATTTATTTATATATTTTAGAGGAGGAGAAGAAGCCATGTCTAACTAGAATCTTCGCAGCATAAGGGTAGAAAAAAAAGAATTGTGAATAGAGAAGAAGACCAGGGCTGTTTATATAGTTGCTCAAGACCTTATCGTACACGCAGCGCTGAGTCAGCATTGAACCTAGTTAAGAAAATAGTCCAGGTTCGCAGATGAATCTAGCCAAATCTTATCGTACATGCAGTGCTAAGTCAGCATTGGGTCCCACAAGCTGTTTTGGCGCAGAAATTTGAATTTCGAACTTTTGAATTTCTGGAATTTATTTAACTGTTTTATTCACATGAAATATTCTTATATGTATACAATTCCTTTAACGACCATTTTACACGTATGTATATACGCACAACTTTCATTTTATTTTCAAAATTCAAACGATGTTGCACCGTTATTTAATTCTTGCCATATTTCATTTACTATAGCCTTATCTTAAATTTTATCTTTCGTATGCATATATTTCTGCATATATATATATATATATATTCTCATGTATATACATATATTTTCTTTATTTCCTTATATGTACGTTCTTATCCTTTCAAATTTTGATTTGTATATGTACATATATTTGCATGTTCAGTTGGCCCTCTTTAAAACAGAGATAAAAATTATGCTGCCGCCGGGGTTCGAACCCTCGACCTCCATGTTACAAATCCAATGCCTTAACCAACTGAGCTACAAAGTCTTTTGTTAATAAGTCTTAGAACAATGATAATTATTGTTCTTTCCTTACTTCTCTTTTTCATGTTAGTTACAATACTTAAATTAAACCAATGCATGAATCTTTTTCTTTTAATGTTAATGCATTATGTTTGCAAATCAGTGCATGCAACATATTTACATCGCATGCAACCAATCCTTTCTTTCTTTCATATATTAATTATACCCTGATTTGTGAATCTTAGTGTTACAGGATTATGGGGTGTTACATTCTCCCCCACTTAAAAGGATTTCGTCCCCGAAATCTTCAAGTTAGGAAGAATGTGTCCTACCATCCAATCACCCATCTACTCAACCATTCAATCATAGTCATTCATTGTCCTTAAAAGATTTCTAATGCTTTCATGTTCATATGCATAGTGTGTGTACATGTCTTTATCTAATGCAAAATCAGGCGGTCTACTGATTCAGTTGACCTCCTTAATGCGAATTATGTCAGTGCCATGCATCCAATCATGTATGCAAGCATCCCTAGTTACGTAAATACTACATGCGTGCACAGCCATTCATCCATATGCATCATCCATATGATCACATATCAAGTTCAACATACAAACAAATACATATCTGTAAATGCAAGATGAAAGCGTCCAAACTTGGTCTAGTGCCTTATACGTATGCATATGCATTCACAAGCAACCATTAGCAACCACTTGCAACCATCAACCATAACATGTTTCAAATACATGTTTACATCCATTGGCTTCTACCTAAGGATCGAAGATACGACCTAGGTGATATACTTTGGAAAGAGAGAAACAATTATGCGCAAAGCTCCTAAACAAAGAAATCAAGGACACACCCTTAAGAAAAAGGGTATGACGCTAGTATCTTGCCTTCTTGAGCTTTACTCCACTGTATCTTAACTAATTTAACTTCACGATTGTGAAGTTTTCCGACCTCCAATTCCAAAATAAACAGATGTCAATCACGGTACCAAGTATACGTACTAAGATGATTAGAGGTTTCGCTCTTATCCGTCATGTCATAACTATAATAGTCGAAAGGTCATTACGTGCCCTTTGGAGTGCCTACCATAACTATTCATCTCTCCCGTAAACCATCCAAACCGAACTCGACATTCCTCAAGTACAAGCCCCAAAGGCCTAAACCAATATCAGACAAGCACCCAAGGAATATCTCCCCCGAATTTAGATGATCTACGTGAGATGATATAAGCAAACTCGATAGCTATTCTCAAATCCCTACTAACAAAAAAAATAAACTGGTCGGACCACCAATTGGATTTGAGACTCTAGTGGGATCTTTCTACTATACAAGTACTATGGTGCAGGGACTCAACTATGGAAGTAGATATGAAAAAATGCGAAGCGCTAAAGCCAAAGGAAATAGTACGAATAGCAAAACTAGACTCTTCCATCAGAACTTTACTACCTTTCTTCTAGGTACGCTTGGTGGCGAAAGCATGTACTAGTCCTTCTGAAAATCTCGTCCTCGTTCTTGCCCTTGTCCTTAAGTATATGCCCTATCATACCCTAGTAAAGATACTTCCTCTTATCTTAGGTTTTATAATTCCTTCTTCCTTTGTGAGCTAAATCTGCATCCATGAATTCCTCATCCTAGGGTTGTGCTCCCTAGCCAAACTTTTCATCCCCTTCCGTGTGTAGTCATGTTGACAAATCCCACGAAAACTGCCTCCATCGTCCGGAAAACCCTATAAGCTTCGAAAGAAAACTGCTCGTAGATGAAACAACTACGGCTATGGATGGAAGCCGGGCACTACTTTGCCCTTCGATGAGGTTAACTCCCAGAAAGCCAGGAGCCCCAGAGACTCAAGAAAGAAGGAGACAAGAAATTAAAAAGAGGAAGAGAAGATAGTGCGTATGGCTTTGGGGAATATGTCTTTAAAACAAATCTTTACTCTTGAAAATGCTTCTTTAAAAATCGTTTTGAAAATAATTTTTCAAATCCTTTATCTGATCTGGTAACCTTCAGCTCTGATACCACGTGTAACACCCCACGTCCGTTAGTGTCAGTCACAAAGGGAATGCACTAAGTTCTGTGGAGCATTTAGGGTAAAAGATGCAGATAAATTACAAGACAGACAAAAATTAAACAGCGGAAAATAAAACTTTGCTTTATTGATAAAATGGTTTGTACAATGGTTTCTTTACAATATTAGAGTATCATCTGTCTTACAAAATAAAGAAGCAAAAAATCAACATTTATATTCCCCGATTTGAACAAGAGCCAGCCATAGCATCTGAAATGAGAATCCAGGCAAACTTTGACAAATCTTCAAGCTGGGAAAGAGTGGCAGTCCAACTTAACCTGAGCTAAACTATTCCCTCATTTACTACCTGGGGGGAAACGGAAGAAAAGAAGACGAAAGAAAAACAGAGTCAGACATAAAGCCTGAGTAAGTTCAGTAACTTCTAGCATGTGAACATGGAAAACAAAATGACATGAATTAACTGAATACAAGATTACACCATGACGATAGGGTCAACAAGATTAGACAAGGTAGTCACAAGATATGCTAAGATAAACTGGATACGCTCTAATACTTTCGCTGCTTCACTATTTCCTTGTTATAATGGTTTCTATATCTCTGCACCACCTATCTAGTGTCCCAACTAGTAACGATAACGTGATCCCAATCCCTGTATTTTCCATTTCCTTCCGGCATACATTTATTATTTATTACCTAGATCAAATCTAGGGTTTTCTATCAAGTGCTTTCTAGATTTAACTAGAGTTTATGCTATCTGCTGAACGCTTCTCGAGTTCAGGGTTTTTGCCACCTAGTTCAACTAGGGATTACGCTACCTGTCGAACGATGCCCCCAAGTCTAGGACACACTACCTAGAGTGGTATATGTTCCTATACTTCCCTACGCATGTATCGCGAATCGTTATCGCTTGTCTAGATGCACATGTCCTGTACCGAGTCCTGTGACAGGGCAAATCAAGGAATACAGAACTCGATCGGGAGCTTTCATATATCTGCCGATGTAGATGCTTAGGTCTGTTTTTATTCCAGTGGCTATGGTCCCACTTGACCCCTCCCTCAACTAATGAAAGGCACACCTTGTAAAATGAGAACTATACGCCAGCCCCCGGTGCCACACTATCCTATGGCCATCCGCAACCATAACTAGATAGCAAGTATATGGTCTTTTGGAGTTCTCCGCCTTTCCGCTTCATGTATCACGAGTGACTCAAGATGGATGGTAGACAACGAGTTGCTATCACAGGGCTACCGTTTGCTCGCCGAATCACGCCGGTCCATCCTAGTCTTTAGGTTGCCATGTATTGCAACCAAGGCATACCCCTGGTTCTTCTACGCAGACCTTAACCTCTATGGGCCCAGGTGGAACATCTGCAGCCTCACAGAGGGATACCAAGAGTACCCTCACGTCCCCTCGAAGCCTCGGGCTTCGTAACCCAATTCGTTGGAGCCTTCTCTCTATTCAGACGGACATTCGCTCCTTCCCGTGTTATACTAAGAATTACTACTTAGTTGTACTAACTAAGATTTACCACTTAGTTTCCAGAATCGTTGTTTTCTAAGGTTTACTACTTAGTTCCCTTTCCCGTCAATTTGGATTGGTTAAGTGTCATTAGTCAATTCAAGCCAACTTAACCCTCTTCATTCATCCTGTTATACTGGTTAAGTGTTATCGGTAATTCATGTTGACTTAACCCCACCACAAACCAAGTTATATTGGTTAAGTATTTCTTATTACTTAACCCTACCCATTCACCCTATATTGGTTAAGTGTTCCTTTTTATCTTAACCTTGCCCGTCTGTCTAACATGTTATTAATGGTTAAGTATTATCCCTTCATGTTTAGACTTACCCATATTCTTTTATCACCATCTGATGGTTAAGTGTTCAAGTTTACTTAACCCTACGGTCTAGCCCAGCTAACATATCAAATTGGCTAAGTGTATTAAATCTTACTTAACCCCAACCTCTAGTCTAGATAACATGTAAATTTGGCTAAGTTTATTAACTTTACTTAACCCCACTTTCTAGACTAGTTAACATGTTAATTTGGCTAAGTGTTTTCTTAGTTACTTAACCTCTACAAATCTCGTCTTGTTACCATGAGTTTGGTTAAGTGTCCCTGTGGACTTAGCCCTCCGTTCTAGCTTAACTGAGCTTAAGTTGGTTAGGTGTTCCTATGGACTTAACCCTCCCATTCTAGCTTAACTGTATGAACCTAACCCCACCTACCAGTCTTGTTATCATGTTGAATTGGTTAAGTGTCTTAGTTAACTTAACCCTAGCATTCTTGTTCTAGCTTTAACTAAATAAATTAAAGCCGCGACCACTCACATTAGACAGATATTCTTGCGATTACTGGATGTGCCGGTTGGTTCCGGGCAGGTTTACATCGAAACTCAGTCTAACCTCGGGTTAGGCCTATTCGTGTTTTCTAGTTCAAGGGGTTTTGATTAATTTTCAAATCAGGTTTTGAAAGTAACCATCCCGTCCGTCGGATCAGTTAGGGATAGCCAGGGAGAGCAGGAAACTTGTATTTTCCAAACTCAAGCCTAGATACTATCCTCTCTGTCACCCTAGAACTTTCTGGTTTATTATTAAAAGAGATGTCGTTAACCAACCTTTAATTTGTCTAAATTAACATTTCCTCATTTAGGACAAATTTTATAAGTAAATTAATCCTAATTTACTTATTTCCCAATTACTCTTTTAATGTAAGTTGTCAACATTTATTCTTATGGCCCATTTTCCCCTCTATATCGTGTTTATGCTTTTTGGTATGTAAACCATACCAAATGAAGTGTCACTAACCATGATTTTGCTAATCCTGACAATTACTCCCAATTATGGCCAATTTTATGCCAATATACTTATCGAGCTAAATTAGCTAATCCAATTCTGATTTAACATTCTAATTCATGTCAAACTAGACTTATTACTCTAGTTCACAATACAAGATTCAAATTACACATCTTATAATTTATGTCAAATTTATCCAATTTGCATTTCTATGAACATGCCATAATACATGTTCCCAATTTATGCCAATTTCCAAGTTGAACTACGTTTTAGTAAATTTCATATTTTGTCCCAAATCGCATTCCAACCGCTCGTATAATCGTGATTCAATCTAAATTATAGATTCGCAGGAAATAAGGAATGAACCAAAGATTGCTATGAAAAGGATAGATATAACAACTGGCATAAAATGGTTTTGAATAACGACGTAGGTTCAAGAACATGGGTAGACCTAACTTAATAGGTAAATTCCCAAGGTCTAAAACTAAGAATAGACAGAACAAGTTCAAGAACATGGGTAGACCTAACTTAATAGGTAAATTCCCATAGTCTAAAACCAAAGAAAACCAAGGACAAGCAGAATAAATAATCGGGTTTAGCCCCAAATCTCAAAATCACAGAACTTAAGCAACACATTCCTAGTCAGGAATCATGGAGGTTTAATCACTGTCCTTGTTATGTCACAGGCAATAGTTTATGTTAATCAATGGCATAGGTTTTGTCAAGGAAGTAATCCTCATAGTCATAGTCACAATCATAGGCAATGTTCATAGTCATAGGCGGTGTCCATAGTCATAGGCAATGTCCATAGTCATAGGCAAATGTTCATAGTATATAGTTTTTAGGTCCATAGTTTCATAGTCACGGTGTTATTTGTCTTTGAATCATGACAGTTCTTAATTAGGTCCAAAGAGATAGGCACAGATTCGAATAGAAAGAAAGAGAATTGGCATATTCTTTTATTCCTTCAATTTCATGTCATGAACAAAGAAAAACGTTCAAATCTAGAAATAACTGACTTACAGAGATTTAGATTAGAAAAGAAAGATGGCGTTGCTACGATTCGTAGAAAATCATTCGTTGAAGTCGTTTGAACCTCCTTTTGAATCCTAGCTTGAATCTCTTCTTCTTGAAAGTCTTTCGAGCAGCATCTCCTCATCTTGTTTTATTTTATATATGTTATTTATTTATATATTTTAGAGGAGGAGAAGAAGCCATGTCTAACTAGAATCTTCGCAGCAGAAGGGTAGAAAAAAAAGAATTGTGAATAGAGAAGTAGACCAGGGCTGTTTATATAGTTGCTCAAGACCTTATCGTAAACGCAGCGCTGAGTCAGCATTGAACCTAGTTAAGAAAATAGTCCAGGTTCGCAGATGAATCTAGCCAAATCTTATCGTACATGCAGTGCTAAGTCAGCATTGGGTCCCACAAGCTGTTTTGGCGCAGAAATTTGAATTTCGAACTTTTGAATTTCTGGAATTTATTTAACTGTTTTATTCACATGAAATATTCTTATATGTATACAATTCCTTTAATGACCATTTTACACGTATATATATACGCACAACTTTCATTTTATTTTCAAAATTCAAACGATGTTGCACCGTTATTTAATTGTTGCCATATTTCATTTACTATAGCCTTATCTTAAATTATCTTTCGTATGCATATATTTCTGCATATATATATATATATTCTCATGTATATACATATATTTTCTTTATTTCCTTATATGTACGTACTTATCCTTTCAAAATTTGAATTTGTATATGTACATATATTTGCATGTTCAGTTGGCCCTCTTTAAAACAGAGATAAAAATTATGCTGCCGCCGGGGTTCGAACCCTCGACCTCCATGTTACAAATACAATGCCTTAACCAACTGAGCTACAAAGTCTTTTGTTAATAAGTCTTAAAACAATGATAATTATTGTTCTTTCCTTACTTCTCTTTTTCATGTTAGTTACAATACTTAAATTAAACCAATGCATGAATCTTTTTCTTTTAATGTTAATGCATTATGTTTGCAAATCAGTGCATGCAACATATTTACATCGCATGCAACCAATCCTTTCTTTCTTTCATATATTAATTATACCCTGATTTGTGAATCTTAGTGTTACAGGATTATGGGGTGTTACATTCTCCCCCACTTAAAAGGATTTCGTCCCCGAAATCTTCAAGTTAGGAAGAATGTGTCCAACCATCCAATCACCCATCTACTCAACCATTCAATCACAGGCATTCATTGTCCTTAAAAGATTTCTAATGCTTTCATGTTCATATGCATAGTGTGTGTACATGTCTTTATCTAATGCAAAATCAGGCGGTCTACTGATTCAGTTGACCTCCTTAATGCGAATTATGTCAGTGCCATGCATCCAATCATGTACGCAAGCATCCCTAGTTACGTAAATACTACATGCGTGCACAACCATTCATCCATATGCATCATCCATATGATCACATATCAAGTTCAACATACAAACAAATACATATCTGTAAATGCAAGATGAAAGCGTCCAAACTTGGTCTAGTGCCTTATACGTATGCATATGCATTCTCAAGCAACCATTAGCAACCACTTGCAACCATCAACCATAACATGTTTCAAATACATGTTTACATCCATTGGCTTCTACCGAAGGATCGAAGATACGACCTAGGTGATATACTTTGGAAAGAGAGAAACAATTATGCGCAAAGCTCCTAAACAAAGAAATCAAGGACACACCCTTAAGAAAAAGGGTATGACGCTAGTATCTTGCCTTCTTGAGCTTTACTCCACTGTATCTTAACTAATTTAACTTCACGATTGTGAAGTTTTCCGACCTCCAATTCCAAAACAAACAGATGTCAATCACGGTACCAAGTATACGTACTAAGATGATTAGAGGTTTCCCTCTTATCCGTCATGTCATAACTATAATAGTCGAAAGGTCGTTACGTGCCCTTTGGAGTGCCTACCATAACTATTCATCTCTCCCGCAAACCATCCAAACCGAACTCGACATTCCTCAAGTACAAGCCCCAAAGGCCTAAACCAATATCAGACAAGCACCCAAGGAATATCTCCCCCGAATTTAGACGATCTACGTGAGATGATATAAGCAAACTCGATAGCTATTCTCAAATCCCTACTAACAAAAAAATTAAACTGGTCGGACCACCAATTGGATTTGAGACTCTAGTGGGATCTTTCTACTATACAAGTACTATGGTGCAGGGACTCAACTATGGAAGTAGATATGAAAAAATGCGAAGCGCTAAAGCCAAAGGAAATAGTACGAATAGCAAAACTAGACTCTTCCATCAGAACTTTACTACCTTTCTTCCAGGTACGCTTGGTGGCGAAAGCATGTACTTGTCCTTCTGAAAATCTCGTCCTCGTTCTTGCCCTTGTCCTTAAGTGTATGCCCTATCATACCCTAGTAAAGATACTTCCTCTTATCTTAGGTTTTATAATTCTTTCTTCCTTTGTGAGCTAAATCTGCATCCATGAATTCCTCATCCTAGGGTTGTTCTCCCTAGCCAAACTTCTCATCCCCTTCCGTGTGTAGTCATGTTGACAAATCCCGCGAAACTGCCTCCATCGTCCGGAAAACCCTATAAGCTTCGAAAGAAAACTGCTCGTAGATGAAACAACTACAGCTATGGATGGAAGCCGGGCACTACTTTGCCCTTCGATGAGGTTAACTCCCAGAAAGCCAGGAGCCCCAGAGACTCAAGAAAGAAGGAGACAAGAAATTAAAAAGAGGAAGAGAAGATAGTGCGTATGGCTTTGGGGAATATGTCTTTAAAACAAATCTTTACTCTTGAAAATGCTTCTTTAAAAACCGTTTTGAAAATAATTTTTCAAATCCTTTATATGATCTGGTAACCTTTAGCTCTGATACCACGTGTAACACCCCACGTCCGTTAGTGTCAGTCACAAAGGGAATGCACTAAGTTCTATGGAGCATTTAGGGTAAAAGATACAGATAAATTACAAGACAGACAGAAATTAAACAGCGGAAAATAAAACTTTGCTTTTTTGATAAAATGGTTTGTACAATGGTTTCTTTACAATATTAGAGTATCATCTGTCTTACAAATTAAAGAAGCATAAAAACAACATTTATATTCCCCGATTTTAGCAAGAGCCAGCCATAGCATCTGAAAAGAGAATCCAGGCAAACTTCGACAAATCTTCAAGCTGGGAAAGAGTGGCAGTCCAACTTAACCTGAGCTAAACTATTCCCTCCTTTACTACCTGGGTGGGGGGAACGGAAGAAAAGATGACGAAAGAAAAACAGAGTCAGACATAAAGCCTGAGTAAGTTCAGTAACTTCTAGCATGTGAACATGGAAAACAAAACGACATGAATTAACTTAATACAAGATTACACCATGACGATAGGGTCAACAAGATTAGATAAGGTAGTCACAAGATATGCTAAGATAAACTGGATATGCTCTAATACTTTCGCTGCTTCGCTATTTCCTTGTTATAATGGTTTCTATATCTCTGCACCACCTATCTAGTGTCCCAACTAGTAACGATAACGTGATCCCAATCCCTGTATTTTCCATTTCCTTCCGGCATACATTTATTATTAATTACCTAGATCGAATCTAGGGTTTTCTATCAAGTACTTTCTAGATTTAACTAGAGTTTATGCTATTTGCTGAACGCTTCTCGAGTTCAGGGTTTTTGCCACCTAGTTCAACTAGGGATTACGCTACCGGTCGAACGATGCCCCCAAGTCTAGGACACACTACCTAGAGTGGTATATGTTCCTATACTTCCCTACGCATGTATCGCGAATCGTTATCGCTTGTCTAGATGCACATGTCCTGTAATGTGCGGTCCGAGTCCTGTGACAGGGCAAATCAAGGAATACAGAACTCGGTCGGGAGCTTTCAGATATCTGCCGATGCAGATGCTAAGGTCTGTTTTTATTCCAGTGGCTATGGTCCCACTTGACCCCTCCCTCAACTAATGAAAGGCACACCTTGTAAAATGAGAACTATACGCCAGCCCCCGGTGCCCCACTATCCTATGGCCATCCGCAACCATAACTAGATAGCAAGTATAAGGTCTTTTGGAGTTCTCCGCCTTTCCGCTTCACGTATCACGATTGACTCAAGATGGATGGTAGATGACGAGTTGCTATCACAGGGCTACCGTTTGCTCGCCGAATCACGCCGGTCCATCCTAGTCTTTAGGTTGCCATGTATTGCAATCAAGGCATACCCCTGGTTCTTCTACGCAGCCCTTAACCTCTGTGGGCCCAGGTGGATATCTGCAGCCTCACAGAGGGATACCAAGAGTACACTCATGTCCCCTCGAAGCCTCGGGCTTCGTAACCCAATTCGTTGGAGCCTTCTCTCTATTCAGACGGACATTCGCTCCTTCCCGTGTTATACTAAGAATTACTACTTAGTTGTACTAACTAAGATTTACCACTTAGTTTCCAGAATCGTTGTTTTCTAAGGTTTACTACTTAGTTCCCTTTCCCGTCAATTTGGATTGGTTAAGTGTCATTAGTCAATTCAAGCCAACTTAACCCTCTTCATTCATCTTGTTATACAGGTTAAGTGTTATCGGTAATTCATGTTGACTTAACCCCACCACAAACCAAGTTATATTGGTTAAGTATTTCTTATTACTTAACCCTACACCATTCACCCTATATTGGTTAAGTATTCCTTTTTATCTTAACCTTGCCCGTCTGTCTAACATGTTATTAGTGGGTAGGTTTTATCCCTTCATGTTTAGACTTACCCCTATTCTTTTATCACCATCTGATGGTTAAGTGTTCAAGTTTACTTAACCCTACGGTCTAGCCCAGCTAACATATCAAATTGGCTAAGTGTATTAAATCTTAATTAACCCCAACCTCTAGTCTAGTTAACATGTAAATTTGGCCAAGTGTATTAACTTTACTTAACCCCACTTTCTAGACTAGTTAACATGTTAATTTGGCTAAGTGTTTTCTTAGTTACTTAACCTCTACAAATCTCGTCTTGTTACCATGTGTTTGGTTAAGTGTCCCTGTGGACTTAGCCCTTCGTTCTAGCTTAACTGAGCTTAAGTTGGTTAAGTGTTCCTATGGACTTAACCCTCCCATTCTAGCTTAACTGTATGAACCTAACCCCACCGACCAGTCTTGTTATCATGTTGAGTTGGTTAAGTGTCTTAGTTAACTTAACCCTAGCATTCTTGTTCTAGCTTTAACTAAATAAATTAAAGCCGTGACCACTCACATTAGACAGATATTGTTGCGATTACTGGATGTGCCGGTTGGTTCCGGGTAGGTTTACATCGCAACTCAGTCTAACCTCGGGTTAGGCCTATTCGTGTTTTCTAGTTCAAGGGGTTTTGATTAATTTTCAAATCAGGTTTTGAAAGTAACCATCCCGTCCGTCGGATCAGTTAGGGATAGCCAGGGAGAGCAGGAAACTTGTATTTTCCAAACTCAAGCCTAGACATTATCCTCTCTGTCACCCTAGAACTTTCTGGTTTATTATTAAAAGAGATGTCGTTAACCAACCTTTAATTTGTCTAAATTAACATTTCCTCATTTAGGACAAATTTTATAAGTAAATTAATCCTAATTTACTTATTTCCCAATTACTCTTTTAATGTAAGTTGTCAACATTTATTCTTATGGCCCATTTTCCCCTCTATATCATGTTTATGCTTTTTAGTATGTAAACCATACCAAATGAAGTGTCACTAACCATGATTTTGCTAATCCTGACAATTACTCCCAATTATGGCCAATTTTATGCCAATATACTTATCGAGCCAAATTAGCTAATCCAATTCTGATTTAACATTCTAATTCATGTCAAACTAGACTTATTACTCTAGTTCACAATACAAGATTCAAATTACACATCTTATAATTTATGTCAAATTTATCCAATTTGCATTTCTATGTACATGCCATAATACATGTTCCCAATTTATGCCAATTTCCAAGTTGAACTACGTTTTAGTAAATTTCATATTTTGTCCCAAATCGCATTCCCACCGCTCGTATAATCGTGATTCAATCTAAATTATAGATTCACAGAAAATAGGGAATGAACCAAAGATTGCTAGGAAAAGGATAGATATAACAACTGGCATAAAATGGTTTTAAATAAAGACGTAGGTTCAAGAACATGGGTAGACCTAACTTAATAGGTAAATTCCCAAGGTCTAAAACCAAGAATAGAGAGAACAGGTTCAAGAACATGAGTAGACCTAACTTAATAGGTAAATTCCCATAGTCTAAAACCAAAGAAAACCAAGGACAAAGCAGAATAAATAATCGGGTTTAGCCCCAAATCTCAAAATCACGGAACTTAAGCAACACTTTCCTAGTCAGGAATCATGGAGGTTTAATCACAGATGTCCTTGTTATGTCACAGGCAATAGTTTATGTTAATCAAAGGCATAGGTTTTGTCAAGGAAGTAATCCTCACAGTCATAGTCACAATCATAGGCAATGTTCATAGTCATAGGTGGTGTCCACAGTCATTGGCAATGTCCATAGTCATAGGCAAATGTTCATAGTCATAGGCATATGGTTTTTAGGTCCATAGTTTCATAGTCACGGTCTTATTTGTCTTTGAATCATGACAGTTCTTAATTAGGTCCAAAGGGATATGCACAGATTCGAATAGAAAGAAAGAGAATTGGCATATTCTTTTATTCCTTATATTTCATGTCATGAACAAAGAAAAACGTTCAAATCTAGAAATAACTGACTTACAGAGATTTAGATTAGAAAAGAAAGATGGCGTTGCTACGATTCGTAGAAAATCATTCGTTGAAGTCGTTTGAACCTCCTTTTGAATCCTAGCTTGAATCTCTTCTTCTTGAAAGTCTTTTGAGTAGCATCTCCTCATCTTGTTTCATTTTATATATATTATTTATTTATATATTTTAGAGGAGGAGAAGAAGCCATGTCTAACTAGAATCTTCACAGCATAAGGGTAGAAAAAAAAAAGAATTGTGAATAGAGAAGAAGACCAGGGCTGTTTATATAGTTGCTCAAGACCTTATCGTACACGCAGCGCTGAGTCAGCATTGAACCTAGTTAAGAAAATAGTCCAGGTTCGCAGATGAATCTAGCCAAATCTTATTGTACATGCAGTGCTAAGTCAGCATTGGGTCCCACAAGCTGTTTTGGCGCAGAAATTTGAATTTCGAACTTTTGAATTTCTGGAATTTATTTAACTGTTTTATTCACATGAAATATTCTTATTTGTATACAATTCCTTTAACGACCATTTTACGCGTATATATATACGCACAACTTTCATTTTATTTTCAAAATTCAAACGATGTTGCACCGTTATTTAATTCTTAACATATTTCATTTACTATAGCCTTATCTTAAATTTTGTCTTTCGTATGCATATATTTCTGCATATATATATATATATATATATATATATTCTCATGTATATACATATATTTTCTTTATTTCCTTATATTTACGTTCTTATCCTTTCAAATTTTGAATTTGTATATGTACATATATTTGCATGTTCAGTTGGCCCTCTTTAAAACAGAGATAAAAATTATGCTGTCGCCGGGGTTCGAACCTCCGACCTCCATGTTACAAATCCAATGCCTTAACCAACTGAGCTACAAAGTCTTTTGTTAATAAGTCTTAGAACAATGATAATTATTGTTCTTTCCTTACTTCTCCTTTTCATGTTAGTTACAATACTTAAATTAAACCAATGCATGAATCTTTTTCTTTTAATGTTAATGCATTATGTTTGCAAATCAGTGCATGCAACATATTTACATCGCATGCAACCAATCCTTTCTTTCTTTCATATATTAATTATACCTTGATTTATGAATCTTAGTGTTACAGGATTATGGGGTGTTACATCGTTGGTGGCTGCGCGAGCCTGGCTCGCGGGTGGGGTGTCGAGGAGGCGAAGAAGGCAGTGGGGGGGGGAGGGGCTCTCGTCGGCCGCAGTTGCTGGTGGGGCGCGCCTCCAGTGGCGGCGGATTGGGGCTCCGTCGCCTTCCGCGTTCCCTTTCTTTCTTTTTTTCTTTTTTCTTTTTCCTTCGAATGAAATGAATCGGGGGGGGGGGGGGCTGAGAGTATAGAGAGAGTGAGGTGTTTATTTTTTATATTATTTAATTATTTCAAAAAGTTACCCTTTTATTTTGACCTCGAAACAAGTCCACACGCCTGTCGTCCATAGTTAATTATCCCCATTCCGAACACAATGGGATATGTATCGCAGGTTGATTCGACCATTTCTATCAGCTTTCGTCAAAATCAAAATATATATCTTTATATTGAATTTGAATGCACATTTCAATTTACTGGGGTCACATACTAACTCGTAAAATCCTCAAAAAATATTTTCTAGCTTCGTATTGACGATACGGTCCTAACAAAACTAATTTCATCAAATTCTGCGACCTTTTGAAAAATGGCCATTTTCCAGTCGATTAAAATCAACTAAAACTGGTCAAACGCGTTTTCCTTCGCCACGCTCACATATTGATTCGAAAAATTACGAATTTTGAAACCTACCAATAACTTGACATCATGGATCCAACAAAAGTGGTTTCATCGAAAACCGAGGTCATTTGCAAAATTTCCATTTTTAAGGGCCTGAATTCCATAGCGACTATTCTGAATTTTCAACTGGGCGTATCTTTTGATTCCCGCTATGAAATTTTGATTTTTCGGATTCGTTGGAAAGATATTCTCAATTAGATTCCGATATTTTTGGTATCACTAAAATCCTGTTTATTTTGCACCCGGTACATTCGTTTGAAATTTGAAATTGAATTTTCGAACTACCGCGCCATTTTCAATTCCTTTTATAATTATAAATAAATATTTATATTCTAATGACGATCTATATAAATAAATATGTTCTAATTCTATTCAAAATAAATGTCTCGTCGATATTATTTAAAATAATCATTTTAAATAATCAAAATTCATTAAAATTGCCAAAATAAAAATTTTAAATTGGCTCAGATTTTCCGGGTTATTACAGGAAATGTCGATGTTCGTATATGGAAAATTGAATCGCGATTCCTACCTTCCTAGTGAGGCTCGCAATAGTGACATCGACAACTAGATGTTGATTTTGGTACGTGATGGGGGTTTGAAAATCGCGATTTTTAGCAGTAGGTTAGGGCATCAGAGGAAGCAGGTTCGACTGATAGTTGGGAGGATTTTCTGTTGTCTGGGTTGATACAGTGATTTGTAGAACGGATGGTGATGCTTCCTGATGGAAAAAGGCAGTACGTGAGTTAGATGAAATTGATGGTTTGATATCGTGTTAGATTGATGGTAACAGTATGGGGCTGGGATGAACGAGCTGTTCATGGTGATGGGTTTGGTTCGTTGTTTTCTTGGCGTGAAAAGCAATTAAGGAAGAAGCCTAAGCCATGATCTTTAAATTGGAAGAAGTAGATTTAAAACAAAGATTAAGGTAAATTATTTATTTAATTAAATAACTAGCAAACTAATTAATATTCTATTGGCATATAAAAGTTGTAATTTGTTCATACAGTATACAATAATGGGAGTACTGGAAAAGGCAATATCATTAGTGGAAATGGGAATGATGTAAGATCATTAATGTAATAGTTTTGAGAGGCTTGGTTGAGTTTCATAGTGAAGAGTATAATTGTTTTACACAGCGCCGGGGAGGAGGAGATGACAAGAACCGATGTGGTAGTTTCATGAAGTGTCGGTGTTCTGATGAGTCCATAAGGAAGGTAGTAGTTGCATTGGACTAGTTTTTTTTCAAGGTGCCAAATTTAAAACCAATTCGTGGTTATACTAATTAATTTATATATATATATATATATATATGTGTGTGTGTGTGTGTGTGTGTGTGTATATATATATATAGGTTTGTTCTTAGAAAATAATAAAAGAAAAATTCAATTGTTACAAGGTTAAATTATGCAAAGCAAGTCGAGTTGGAATCACATCTTTAAAGTTAACGAGCAGGGAATTAAATCGGAATAAGTCACAAATGAAATCAAGTGAGTAAATCTCACTCAATTTATTATTTTGAATTATTTTTAGTCGTAAAAAATAATTGATGGTTGTTTGGTTGCATTAAAATTTTATTGTAGCTATATTATAAATATATTAGTTATATAGGGTTGGTGTTTGTGATTATTATATATATATATATATATTGGTGATTGGATAGTTCCCGCAGTACCATTAGCGGATGCCCACAGTATCATTAGCGGATGACCCTATACGCCCCACGATATGATAGCGGATGACCTTCTTTACCACGATATCCTGCCTCGAAGCAGGATGGGTATTATTTACGTTTGCTAACGCTTGTGGATACAGGAAAACAGGTTGGAGGGATCCGACTGGATTCCTCAAAAATATTATTATTGTTGTTTTCATATATATCATCATATATGAGGTGTTAGAAAACCAGTGATTGATAATTGGTTAGTTTGGATGTTTAAAACATCACTAGGCCTAAATGGTAATTTATAAAAATATCATAAAAAGGATATTTTGAGATTTAAAAAGGGAAAACTATTTTCTAAAAATAGAATTTGAATTTGAATTGGGCTATAAATATATTAACTTGTTTGAATACATCAAACAAGTAGTGAATTTATAAACGTTGTTTATAAATTTAAAATACGGGATTTAAAATGAATTTATAAACGTTGTTTATAAATTTAAAATACGGGATCTAAAGTGAATTTATAAACGTTGTTTATAAATTTAAAATACGGGATTTAAAGTGAATTTATAAACGTTGTTTATAAATTTAAAATACGGGATTTAAAGTGAAATTATGAATGTTGTTTATAAATTAAATAATGTAGAGAATTGAAATGAATTTATAAACAAGGTTTATAAGTAAAGTGGAAATTTTATCATTTGATAATTTGAATATTTAAATTCAAACGTGAATTTAAAAATAGAAATGAGGAATCGTTTTAAAGAAGTAAACAATGAAATTTATTCTGATGTTCAGAATATAAATTGAACTAAAATAAATCCGTAAGGATTTATGATTTGAATTCGATTAGTTCGAATTTGTTTAAATAAAATATGTCTAATAAAAATATTAGGATTATATTAAATAGAAGTTAAATTTAAATGTGAAAATAGACTATATGTTATATATGGGTAAGTTAAAATAAATAAAATATTCCAAAATGAGATTTTGGATTTAAATAGATTTCGAAATAGAACTGGTTTAAATATATAAGACAAGGAAATTTGTAAACGATGTTTATAAATACGATGAAAAAATTTATCATTTGATAATTTGAAATATTAAATTCAAATATGAATTTAAAAGTATAAATTGAAATCATTTCGGAAAAAAGGAAATGATAGTTTTTATTCCGAAATTTGGAATATAAAAGGGGTTGGGTTTCAAATACATATTTGAAAAGAAAGCTTGTTTTAATTTTTAAACAAGAAAATTAATTTATAAACAATTTTTATAAAAATAGGGAAATAAATTATCATCGGATAATTTAGAAGTTTAAATTCAAGAAAGAATTTGAAAAGTGAAATTGGAAAACATGTTGAAAATAGAATAATTGATTATATTCCGGGATTTAGAATATAAACTGAATTGAGAAAATCCCAAGGAGTTATAATTGGAATTCGATTATGTCGAATTTTATAAATAATTTATTTATAAAAGGAATTGGAATTAAATATAGAAGATCGAAGTATAAATAAATATATTACCGAGTAAGGAAAAAATCGACAATTATAGATAATCGAAAATATTATGTTGAATTGGGAAACTAATTTGATATATATTAAAAATGTATCAGAATGGAGTTGAACTTATTATAAATGAAGTTTGAATGTTTTTATATATATAATTAAAACGAACTTGCCACAGTGCGGTAGTTCGTAATTTGGCATTTCGAACTTCAATTGAGTGTATAGAACTCAGTTTAAATCGGAACTCTTTGAAACAAGAATCGTCAGGACTGATTTGATAATAGTTTTCTAATGAAAGAGAAAAATCCGGATTTCGTCGAACTAATTTTGAGTTATGTCAAAATCAATTTTCTAGAAAAACGGCGCCATAATCGTTATTAAACCATAACGATTTATTTAAATAAATAAAACGATTCTAAGCAAATAAAATATGGATTTTCATTATAAAAATCCAGAATTGAGTTATAAAATAAATATGAATTCCAGTGAAGTTAATGGATTGATTTATGAAACAAAAAAATCAGATGTTGTTAATTATTGAATAGAATTAACTAGTTTAAAGAATAATTAGTTGATGGAATTTGAATTGAAATTGGGCTTTGGATCAGTGAATTGGGTTTGTTAATTTATATTCGAAATCGAATATGAAACTCGAGTTGAAAATGGAATTCGATTGGTTTATAACCAAACTAAAAATAGTATATGAACGTGATGTTCAAATAAAATTATGAAATAGGCAAAAGTGCCAATTAGAAGATTAATTAGCGAGTTGAGTAAAAATGATCGAATGGAATTGGAATAAATTGGGAATAGATGTACATGTGTTAAATAGGTTTGGAAATGATATATATGAAGATTTATAATTCGAGTGCCTAACAAAAAGGTACACATTTAAATTCCATATGAGATTTTATGTGCTGAATCGGCAAGCCACTTGGCTTTTTGATTTTCTTTTTTAATGGAAAGGGCCTAGAGAGGCGAGTTGAGGTTTGAACTATCGACCGGTACAAAGGAGGTTATGGCGAAATTTTCCAGAAATTTAAGGAGTTAGAATATTTTTAAGAAAATTTGAGAGTTAGAAATCAATGTATCGATATATGTAGAATTCAATAAGGAAATTAACTTAAAAATAGAATATTATAAATAAAAAGGAAATCTATAAATTAGATTTGTTAAAAATAGAAAGAGAAGCGCATACGTGTTTTGGAAATGGAAAATATGGTTTAATATGGTGTTGATTAAAATAGAAAGAGAAGCGTATATGTGTCTTGTCTGCTTTGAAGTTAATAATATTTTCAGTCAAGGTCTGAGAGGTAATTATACCCCAATTCGATTGATTTCATTATTAGCTGATAAATAGCAAGATTCAGTCTCGAGGAGAATTGTTTAAAGAAATTTAGTCGAATGCAGTATTTTGGGTTGTTGTAGCGATGTTTTACATAACATTCGTTTTAACCTAAGTAAGTGGAATTTTGGAAATATAAGAATAAATATTTCCTAAGTATAGAAATGAATTGTCATGAAACGGAGAAGTAATTGGAATATTTTCCAATTATTAATAGAAGATATTTTCTGGGTATAAAAAATAAAAAAAGACGATATATGGAAATGTTTTCCGAATAGCGTAAGAGGCCAAGATGATTATTGAAAATATTTGGTTAACAAATATTGATAAAGAAATGGAGAAATTATTAAATTAATGAAATACTAATTAAGGGGTCCAGTGATTGTTTGATGTTATGAATGGATGTTTGTTTTTCTTCGATAGTTAAATAACCGACTATCGAAGTATTTGCCAATATCGTTATCAATATGGAGAGACCGGTTGGATTATTATCCGAGAACCACTCTGTGTTGGTAGTAGCGTTGCAAATCAGATTATATGAAGATAATCAAAGACGGAGTAAAGTGAAAGGACTTTTTCTATTAATAGAAATGGTGCCTTCGGTTTCGTTCAGTTCTAGAACGAACGTAAATGGACGAATGTCTGACAAACTATTTCCAATAATCACATAAAATTGTTCTGTATAAATATATGTGGTGGAGAAGAATTTATTCTCTTAGCATAATATCCAAAATATATTTGTGCAAATCAACTAATGGTTAATGGATCTAACAATGTGGCATTCAAAGTGATTGTGCTATTAATGAATGATAAGTAATTGTAGCCTCAGGCCTCAACAACCGGGAAATGACAAAAAATCGGGCAGGTAGCATGGCTATGTGGGTCTCTCCCATTAGGGTGTATAATCACCAACCTAGAGAAATCCCTTTTACTTCTTTAATCTATCGACGTTGTCCCTTTTCGGGAAACTGTTGGTGATATACATTCGATACACTCAAGCGAAATGAGTGGTCGGTCATGTGTCGGCCGGGTTGCAAGACGTTCTTGTTGAACCCAGTGTATTCCTCTCTAAAGATACACTATCGGAAGGTGGTCCCATACCTTATCATAGTCGAAATCCAATCTCCAATAAGCGCCCTACGGTTTTTGATTTTATATTATACATGGAGCGTGAGATGCAAGCGTTCCGCTAGATTGTTATTTATTTGGTTTAGACACTATTACAATACCGCTGGATTTTTGTATCAAAGTGTTTTGGGTTATAGTAAGGTAAAAACCGTCCATGTTTATGTGTGGGCTGGTCTTACTATTATCATTTCTTTCGCAAGGAATTTGAAAGTTAAACAAATGCTTGGAGTTTACTCGCACCAGTCCCATGACTGACCTAGAGTTTATTTTTTTTGTTTTCCCTAAACTCTTGGGTGACCAAATTTGTACGGGCAGTCAAGTAGTCGAGATTTTACAGATTCACTAGAAGGAGTTTGAAGCAGGAGGCTTCACCAGTTAGCTATAGACTATCATATATTCCGCTGTGTACCATGTTTGTATCTTGAAATAGGTGTTTATAACTGTTCCAGAAATAGTTGTTGTGCTCTGATGATGGTATGTGTATAAAGTTACCGAAATTTATTTCAAAGTTTATGTTACCTAATATATTTTATTCGTTCCCATACAGATTTTGTGATCTTTGTTTTCCTCTATTCTAATATTTCTTTCTTTCTATTTCTTATCCTCTAACTTCTTTCTAATAATGATTCGTGTTTCTGTGCAGTTTGGGTTGGATGGGTAGTGTTATTAGTCAACTCAGATAGTACGGATTTGCGGGCCGTTACAGGTGTCATGCCAATGCTCGTCTAATAGCTGTTGTTATAAGCAAACTCAATTGAGGGAAAATTCTTCTCCCAACTCCTTCTGAAGTCCAAAATGCAATATTGTAATAAATCCTCAAGCATCCGATTAGCTCTCTTGGTTTGTCCATCCGTCAGACGATGATATGCAATACTAAGTCTCAGTTGTGTCCTTAATGCTTCCTGTAGGATCCTTCAAAAATCATTGGTAAAGATGGGTCTCTGTTACTAATGATGCTCGTGGGAATGTCGTGAAGTCAAACGATCTACCTCAAATATATTGATGCCAACCTAGCTGTGGTACTCTTATTCCTAATTAGGATAACATGAATGCTCTCGATCAATCTATCTATGATCACCTAAATGCTGGTATTGCCTTTCCTTGTTCTAGGCAAACCATCTATAAAATCCATCGGGATGCTCTTCCACTTCCAATACGGCACATCTAGAGGCTGAAACAATCCATCAGGATGCTCTTCATAACCATATACATCTAATATCCTCCCAAATGGATGGTTATCCGAGAGTGATGGCCCTCTGACAATACTGCACTCACTACGTCTCCCCGTGCGGGGTAGACATAGTCTTCCATCATAGTGTGTCCATCATGCCTTATCACCTGAGTATCTAGAAAGGTGCCTAGAGGCCTCACCTCTACCAAGTCGATTCAAAATATCAGCAAGTTGCTGATCATACCAGTGAATGTATACAATCCATTCCAATAGCGTAGGTTGCACCTCAAGCGATGCTAATAATCCTAGCGCATAATCCGCATTTGGTCTCGAATCAAATGATGTGGTAAACTCTAACCTTTGCCGCTCTACGAATAATAGGCTCAATGTCATCCTTTTCCCACTCAGAGCATCTACCACTACATTCCCCTTCCCTAGGGTATAGGAAATCTCGAAATCGTAGGATGCTAGAAACTCCATCCAACGATGTTGTCACAAGTAAAGCTCCTTTTGTGAAAATAAATAATTGATACTTATGATCGGTATACAACTCAAATCTTTCATCCAATAAGTAATGCCTCCAAGACCAAAGAGAAAAAACAATAGCTACTGTCCCTAAATCATGGTTTGGGTAAATTTTTCTCATGTACCCTTAGCTGTTTGCTCCCATAACAAACAACCATATCCTCCTACATTTGGACCGCTCCTAATCCTATACCACAAGCATTGTATACTCTGTAAACACCTTAGATCCATCTGGAAGAGTCAACACTGGAGCATCGTGAGTGTCTTGTTTATTTTCATAAAGTAATCCTCGCAATCCATGTCCCATGACTATACCAAGTTATTCTTAGTAAGGAGGGTAGGCGAAGCTAAAATCTGTGCAAAGTCCTTAGTAAAATTCCGAGAAAACCTTACTGAACTTAGAAAGCTCCTTACCTCGATTGCATTCTTAGGACCTTTCAGTCTTGCATAGCAACTAGTTTAGCAGGATCCATCGCTATGCCATCTCTCGAAACTACATTCCCCAAGAATCTCACTTCCATGCGCCAAAAATGGCAGTTTGAAAATTTTGCCTTCAACTGACGGGCACGAACTGTATAGGGAACATCACGCAAGTGCAAAGAATGCTCATCCTCATCTCTCGAGGACACTTAGATGTCATCCAGAAATACTACCAATAATATATTTAGGAACTCCCTAAATCCTCGGCTCATCAAATCAACAAAATAAGCCGATGCATTAGTTATTCCAAAAGGTATAACCAACCACTCAAAAAATCCATTTAGGGTCCTAAAAGTAGTATTTTCCACATTATCATTTGCAACTCAAAGCTGATAAAGCCAAATATTCAAATTGAATTGAGAGAAAACGGATGAACCTACCAACTGATCAAATAAATTATCTATCCTAGGGAGTGGGTGTCGGTTCTTCTTTATGAACTTGTTTAATTCTCTATGATCCACACATAAACAGAGAGAGTCATATGCCGTAGTAGTGAAAACGGTTGGCGCTCCCCACTCAGATATACTATGTCTAATAAATCCTTTTCCTACCAGCTCGCTCACCTGGTTACTTAGGTCCTTCCTTTCCCTCGAAGCCATAAGGCGTACAGGCAATGCAACAGGTTTAGCATTCTCTATCAAATATGTCTGAAAGTCGTTCTCTCGTATCAGAGATTGCCCTCTCACCTCCTCAAAAGCATCTGGAAAATCTCTCACCATAAGTACCCAACTAAGATCAATAGAAGTATATAATGATTCTAAAGCGCAACATGACCTCCTTCCATTTAAGTCTCAAACCCTTACATATCATAGACAAATGAGCCGAGCCTCCTATACGGTTTGAAACTACTACTAGATCAAAAACAAGAGATATACTAAGGTGCAGCGAATCAACTAATTATGTAGAAAAGAATGAATATGAAGCACCAAAATCAAATAAGGTCCTAGATGGGAAGTAATAAAGAGAGATCAAACCTTCGATTTCGTCCTTCCTGCCTTTATCCTGACCGACACTGGCTTGAGTCAACCCCAATGCATGCATATGCGCTCCAGATGAACTGGGTCCTTGCCCTTGCTTCTGAGGTACTGCTTATTATAATGACCCGGTTGCCCACAATTAAAGCAACTCCCTTTCTTAACAGTCTACCTATAGTCCCTTACAAAATGGCCCATCATGCCGCATCCATGGCACCTAATATCCTTCTTTGTCTGAGCTTTTTCTGGACTCTAGCCCTTCTTCTTATTAACTTTCTTAGGCCACCACTTCTTCTTTCCAAAACTATCCTTAGCCTCCTTAGATTTACTTTCCTTGGAATCGCCTTCTCTTTCCTTGTGCGTAAGCACCATCTCAACAAGATTCTCAAACATAGAACCGAACGGAATATGAGTCATAACATGTCCTAGTAGAGGTTGATTTAGACCCTTAACAAAGCTCACAGCCTTCTTATAAGCTGTATTCACCAAATCTATCCCAAACCTAGCAAACTCATTGAAATGATTAACATATTCCTTTACATAAATATTACCTAGCCGTAGTACTAGAAATTTCTTCCATTTCATACCCTCTTCCGTCGGCGATAGAAACTTCCTTCCAAACCTCTCCATAAACTCCTTCTAAGTATCAAAACCATGCTCTGCCTTAGCCACCTTCCACCAATAAGAAGCTTCATCTTTCAATTGCCATGCAGCCAACATAACTCTCCTCCTATCCTCAAGCTCCAAAAGTCCAAATATGTGCTCCGTGCTTCTGAACCAAGCACAGGCTTAAAAAAAATCTCTAAACCAAGGAAGGTCTTTCCACCAGAAAAAGTGAAATATTTGCAAAGAGAAATCAGCCATTTATGGTAGTTTAGGAGGAGCTACTAGGTTGGAGCTGGAGCTTGGGCATTCTCTTGCCCTTCTGCTGGTGTCACAGCTTCCATGTTCCTATAGAACCAATTTGGAATAGGGTGCCCTTAGGAAAATTGGAAGCCACGGACATGTTACTAATGGAAAAGAGGAAGGGATTCAAGGACGGAATCAAGGGAATATTGTGGTTGACTTGAAGGGATGTTTTTCAAAAACAACTATTTAAAAAACACTTTTCTTTAAAAGAAATTTCCTTTTAAAAACAAAAACTTTTTAGTGGTCTTATAACCTTAATCTCTTATACCAAATGTTATGCTTCACACGTTCTAATGTTACCCATATGAGGATTCCGTTAAGAAATATGAAGCGTAGGTATAAAATAATAACACAGAGACTAAAATCCAAAAGATAGAATATGGAATTTACAACGATACTTAAACTTTTATTTAAATCCGAATAAAAAGTATTATTACGTCATAGATCATAAAAACCATATCCGTCTCCTGAAAAAAATATAATCATAGTACCAAAGTAAATATCCCTCTCCATATCAAATACAGAAATAAGTCAAAAGTGGAACAATTACATGTAAAAGCAGAGAATAAGAAAATGAGAAACTCCAATGGGCTAAGTTGGGCCAAAACTCTATCATCTACTAGATCCTCCATCTTGAGAACGTGGGGGCAGGAAGGAAGAAGAGAGAAAGAAAACAAGTTAGACATAAAACTTGGTTAGTTCTACAATAATTAGCATGAGCGATAAAGAGGAAATCTAGACAAAATAACAGTTTGAAGCACAATACAATAAATAAGAACAAGAAGATAAGCAATGATATAATCGATTGTCAAATCATCTAATTTATGTACCATTTTATAATACTCATAATTAAGATATAACATAAGTCTGCCCATTGGTCGGCGGCTAAACCACGATTGTGATATCCTATAACGACAATGGTCTCGTTTTTATCAGACCTGATCAGTCATGTCTAAGGACATAGCATAAATCGCAGGTGTCACTGCTTCTTATTTTCTCTAACCGGTGGGATGCACGATCAACGCCCAGGTGGAGCGTCCCCGTACCCACGTCGCCTAGACCCATTACTACACAATACAGATTAAATGTGCATTTGCCTCCTCGTGAGGCCTCAGTTTTGTGTGATAAAAAGGAATGCTGACTGATATGGATCCCCAAACAAAAATTTAATTTGACTTAGGTTACACCTATTTTTAGTCCCCAAATTAATGTACTGCCCCATAGCCACCATAGAATTATTCTAGCTACCCCAAATCTCCATAGAATTGTCAACAAATGCCTAGGCCACTGTAAATTAATTATTTTAATTGGCCTTTTATTTTCCATAATTATCCTATCCCTGCTACCGAAATGGACCATTACTATGAGCCCCTTTTTTCCTTAATGAGCTTATGCTACCGGAACGGACCACTACTATTCATGCTTATTAATTTTTTATTTTAAACTTAACGCACAATTAAAGTTTATTATAAGACTACTTTCTTCATGTAACTTGTTTTCATATTATAGGTTGTATGTAAACTTCAATTTAAAGTTTGTCCTTAAACATCATTTTGTTTAAATTTATTATATGCGATGACCCAAACCCCTGATCCTGAGCAGAATGGATAGTCGTTGGAATATAACACATTAATCACCATAGTAGAACATAGCATTACATCAGATAACAATGTACATCATTTACCTCAGCGGAAATATCATAGTTTACAACATTGCAGGTTCATAATTATACATATCAGTTTCAGCTTGTAGATAACAAGTAGACTGTGGAATTTAAAGATAATTAATGTAATAGAGTCTGGGATAGTCAAAAGAAACATCCAAACATTGCTCTAGCTCCAAAACCAGCTACCAAAGTTCCCGTACACATCCAAAATAAAAAAAGAAAACAACCTATTAACTTGGCTGCCGTGTAAAAATATGAGCACCCGAGTTTGCAACGGAAAAACAAACTACGAGTCAATCATAGGACTGATATGAGAAAACCTATAGTTAACTTATCTTATTTAAAATAAGCCATATAACGGGAGCATGCCATATAACACGAAATGGGTATCCTCCACACGAATGTCGATGCATAAAAAGTACACAATGCTTTTTGAAAAAAATGAAGCTAAGAATCAGGTCCCATCACACAATGCAAGCGCAAGTTGGAGGATAGATTTGGGTCTAAGTATTGAATACAATTTCGAAAATAAATGTATCCATCTTCAACATCATTATACTTGATCCTATTATGTTGTCATATAGGTTTTGCAACTGAAAACTCAAAGCTCGTATTGGAAGTTGGATTCCATCATGAACCAAGGCAAAGGATCTTCCTTTGTGCCGACTTCAGATCATCTCTAGCAAGATGTCAAGGGATCACCCTATGTATCCCTTGATAGGCAGCGCCGTCCCACCAATTCCCGGTGAGTTCGTTCACTCCTAAACATACGTTCCCCGGTCCTATCGGACCTATAATCTGGTCAACATGTCGACCATCATCCGAGGCACCTCAATTCCTACATCCACATAAGTAAATCTACCTGGGCTCCATACCATGGCATAACTTTTAGCTAGAAGGAAATGCATGTCCTTACTCTGCTATCTTTCATCCTGTTTTTGGATCATACTGGGGTGTTAGGCCCATGATTTAACGCACCACAAAGCTCTGCTTTTTACCAAAAGCTTTGATCTACCTACCAACAGCACTTCGCATGCCACATTGTCATCCTATACCATACAACTAATGTCTACTAATATATAATGTCTAAGCTCATACGTCTCAAAGAAGGATGTTAAGATAAGATATTAAATTGTCGGCCACCAAGAGGATATATATTTAGTAGAGATCCATTGATACATCACGGAATACGATGTTAAACACACATCCGTTTACAAGTTTGTTCTAGGTTTGAACGAAACTGAAGGCACCTTATTTCTCGTCCTATATGTTCAATATAGGAGAGAGGCCCTTGCACATTCGAACAATCAACAAGTACGTCCGGACCACAACCACTTTAAACCATTAATGGGAGCGACCCATATCTGGGCATCAATTGCAATCCATTTGATGCGAAGATTCCCGATCTTGCACCATTTTTAATATCTTTGACTTTTAAATGTCATATAATTATTCGAAATGGGTTAAACTCAGTCTTTGCGAATAATTCACGACAAAACAAATCAAATCAAATCCTTATTGAATTATAGACTCATCGATTAAATCTCCTTTAATTGGTGTCATTCCATAAGATTTAAAATCTTATTCTCAAACCTGATTAAGTCATTTGGCATTCGAAAGTCATTTCTTAACCTTGCAAAAAGGTTTACTTAAGAATTCGATTCGGTTTACGAATTAAAATTCTTATTTGAAAATTCTTCTCAAAATCGGTTATAAAGCTTTTCTAGAAAACAACCAAATTTCACTTAACCACTTTTATCATTTAAACCCATATATCTTTGGATTAAATCCATTCCAAAAAATTTATAATGATTTTTCCCTTTTTTTTATTTATATAATAATAGTCCATACTCTTAATTTCCAATTACGGGTTATAGCGCTATTTTTATTCGAATTTGATTTGAACGTTTCACAAAATCTACTTGTTAGATTTCAAATATTTTCTTATCATTGGAAAGGTCTTTTCAGTACAAACCCAAATGTTCTAGTTTCAAGAAAATCCAACGGTCGGATCTCCTGGTATATTCATTTAAAGTTATCGGTCGAAATTCACAAACTGCAGCTGCGCGACACTTTCTATTCAGACCAATATTCGACGTATAATATAAAATACATCGAATAGGTTCAAAAACGTTTTATTTATTATATAAAATATATATAATAATTTTCCAAAGCCATATTTTAATTTTCCAATCTCAAAATCAAATATTTCAATATTAAAATATCATTTAAATGATTAAAATAAAATTATTTTTCCCACTTCTTTATTTTCATTCCAAACAAACCTGATAAACATCATAAAAATAAATAAGAAAATTTTGTAAAGGAAGTTATCCTAAAACATTCTTTAACTACCTTAATTGAAGTTCACTTTTCTCGGTTACTATTCATTTCGAAAATAAAACTTGAATAGGTCATAAATACACGAAAACTACTACAAAACAACTTGTTATAGTTACAATTTTTCATCTGTATTTTATAATCTTCATGTCCATCCAAAGTTGGACATCAAATTCAAACTTTGATTTTCAGCCTATTATTGTATTATTAAAATATTCATTAAAATCCAATTTATTGATGGAGACTCAACAAATGAACAAATAACCACTTTTATTGTTCCTTATCAACCAGTGTATTACATTACACTCAATCACCTATCAAACAAGATCTAATTCACACATAAAGTGGAATTCACTACGCTTATACATGTTTGTCAATCAGCAGATTAACCACAAATTCAAATAATTAGGACTAGCGTCAGTTATCATCTCAATATCCATGCGGGGTATATATCACATCCAATAACAGTAGGTAATTAATTACTCAATCAAAACCATTTAAGGCTCAAATGATTTCCAATCAACACTGTGTAAATTTTAAGTGTCGTAGGGATTTCACACATATCGGATAAAAATGACATTTTTCCCACATTACACAATAATTTACATCATACTAAACTTATATGATTAATCATTATCTATTATCTATTACCAAACACAATCAATTAACTACTAACCATTAATTTTATCTATCCCTTTCTAGTGAGTTTCATTTTCTCACCTTCGGTTTCCACTCCACCAAATCTTTATGGAAGGATCTGGACTCTCGCCTACCACTATGACTCATGTATGACATCTAAAAAACTTTTTGGAAAATAGTGGGGCTAAATCTAATGGTTATAGGATTCCTACGCCTCATGGATTAAATTTGGCCCACGGTTCTAGAGTTTCGGAGCAACCGGAAGGGGTTTGGTGGGTCTGGGGGCACAAGTTGGAGATGGGGTCCATGGTGGAGATGTATAGGGTGGAGGCCCATGCCGGTGGGGCCCTGACATGGGTTATGAAGGAGGTAGGATGTGGCAAGGTGAAGTTTTTGAGGGGGTTTTGTGCAAATTAGTGTAAAAATGGAGTTTTCAGTTGATTTAAGGGGAGAGGAGGGGTTTGGCAAGGAGGAGAGAGGGGAGGAGGCTGGAGCAGGTCCAAGGAGAGGTGCGACGACGGTCAGGTGGAGCGGATCAGAGTTGGGTGACCATGGGAAGGAAGACGAGGTGGAAGTGTTAAATAAAAAGCGGAAAGAAAAGGAGAAAGAAAGAAGAAGGGCATTTTAATATAAAATAGGGAGAGTGCATGGATTGCAGCCATATCACGTGTAAGGAGATGGAGAAGAAAAACACCCTATGGCCTTAGATTAGTGACATCTTAAATAGGCATTTTAGGCTTATGTTCTTAATTCAAACATTGAAGTGTTTTAGTTCAACGTCGGTTCTTCTGCTCGTGTGACCAAATGGCAATTCCATTTTACACAATAATTTTACTTTAGCATAAAATGTAACTCCGGTTCCAACGGGATAAGTTTCGTCCAATTCTGAGTTTGTTTGACGCTCCATTTTATTTTTTATTCGCATTTCCGCTTAATTTCAACGGGTTGTCCCAATACGCATTTAATTCTCTCATGCTCACATATTAGCTCCAAATTTTATGAAATTTGGAACCCTGCTACTTTTGGATGTTAGGGATCCGATAAAATTGGTTTCATTGAATTACGAGATCGTTAGAAAAATGTTTCTTTGTAAAGCTATCGAAATAGCGTCAAATCATTGAATTTTCAAAATCGATCGTAAATTCTAATAAAATTTAAATTAAAAATAAACTTTAAATTGGTTTCAAAATTCCCCCACTTAATAGAATTTCATCCCCGAAATTGAGTTAAAGTAAAGTTGAAATAGAAATAATAAAATGGAAGTAAATTTACCTCTTATAGAAGAGCTAATCAAAGATATCCACTCTGCACCTGGGATAAGCCTTTTTAATGCTATTCTATGTCTCCAATGTACAATCTCTTAAATCTCTGGTCCACTGTACCTTGACTAAGTTCACCCTTTTGTTTCTCAGTACAATTGTTTCTCTGCCAATTATCTTTATCGTCTTTCTTAGAACTACCAAACTTGGGGTGATTTCCACATCCTCTTGTATCGCTTCCTCAACGATTAAGTCAGGATCATGCACATACTTCTAGAGATGAGAAACGTGAAATAAATCATGTACTCCAGACGAACAATTTGGCAATAGGACCTTATAAGCCAGAGTTATAATCTTCTCCAATATCAGGAATGGGACAATATATTTAGGTGATAACTTTCCCGTTTTTCGAGTTAGACCACTCCTCTCAATGGAGAAACTTTAAGAAATACCTAGTCGCCAACTGCAAATTCCATATCTTTTCTTCTAGAATCTGCGTAACAATTCTGTCGGCTTTGAGTTGGCTTTAGCCTTTTCTTAATGAAGTTCACTTTATTCACGGCTTCATGGATCATATTTGGACCTAATACAAGTCGATTTCTAGGCTCTATCCAACACGCAGGAGATCTACATGGTCGACCATACAATGTCTCAAACAGTGACATCTTCAGACTGGTTTTCCAAACTAGAAACCAAATTCAAGGTTAAAGAGAAAGATCAAAGCCTACATCAACGGATTAGCTTATCAACTTCAGAAATCAGATTCCAGATCTTCTCTTCTTTCTTAATCTCCGTTAGTTCATGTAGCTTTCACAAGATAATTAAACTAAAGTGATTATGATAAGTTGTAAATTGTGATCATATGATTATGCCTATCTTATCAAATTTGCAAGTTGTCATCTTTTTTAGTTCATAGCCTATGCTTTTCTGATCAATTCTATCAGTTCATGAGTGTTTGTGCTCGTATATTTATGCCTATTTTGATACCATGATTCTCTCCTCTCTTCCTTTTTCCTTTTTCTTTTTATGAGTTAGGCTAACTTCGAGACTAACATATTATGCGAAATTTGCACATGTATAACGCTTGAATGATGGATAAAAAGTTTGTGAAATGTTGAATAACATGCGATTTGTAAAAAGGCATAAATTGAAGATGGCTATGATTTAGGAAAAATTGTATATAATACTCAAACATGAGACTTGACGTAAACGGGTTTGGGTGTAAACTTGTGATAATTTGGTAAGTTCAGTTATTTCCCAGATTTGGAACATGTAATAGGAATCATGACTTGTAATGAATCAAATCTAGAACTATGCATGATTGTAAGATAGTCAATTTTGTTTCATGCTTATCCTTTTGTCAAATCTGAATTACCTATGCCTATGAGGCTGTTGTGATTGATACAATGGTACCTATCATGTTGTACACCAAATTGGTGATTCTTTTATTTTATCGAATCTTTATGCCTATGATGTAACTTGCTCAGTTTAGCCATACCTAATATTAATGTACAACATGTCTATTGGAAAAATGATTCTTGAGTTGGGTACACCTTTACATGCCTATTTTGTTCCTTATGTCAATTCTTTTGTTTCTCCTCTATCCATCTTCGTTTTATTTTAGGACCTTGTTGTACGTGCGATTGGAACGCGGGGAATTGGGTATAACTTAATTAAGTAATTTTGGGCATAACAAGTAAATGTGGCATAACTTGAATTGACCACACTTATGGATAATTTACATATAAATCTAGACTTGGACAGTAAGTATGTAAATTGGCTAAAAAATGAACGCCTAAGACACAAGGTTAGACTTGGTTTGCGTATAAGACCGCCCGGAACCTCCCGGCATGTCCAGCAACTGCAAACGACAGTCTAATGTGAGAGGTCAAAGGCATAAATTAGATGCTTAGACACGAGGTTAAGTCTAGCTTGTGGTGGAAGTCTGCCCGGAACCGCCCGACATATCCAGCGGCCACAAGTGATCGACTTAATGTGAGAGGTCTGTACATTAATAACTAATTAATGCTGAATATGATACCTAAACAAGTTAGGTGGGTGGGGTTAAGTTAACATGGGTAAGAAGACAACTTAACCAATATTACACGAACAAAGTGGATCGGGTTAAGGCAAGCTTAACCAATAATACATATGGACTTGATAAGTGGAAGGGTTAAGTAAATCTTGGGTAGGTGGGTAATATTGGTATATATAGGCCCACAAACTTAACCGTTAAATAAACATGTGTGAATCAGTGGGAAGGTTGAGTGACATATGGATAGGTGACACTTAACCAATACAACTTGTTAATTAAACAAATGGGTGGGATTAAGTTAAATTGAGAACACTTAACCGTTATAACATGTTGGTTAGGAAACCCTAGTAACGGGGTCCCATTTCATAAGTAACACACATAGATGTATCATGTTACCTTGAACTAGGTAGGGTGGGGCACGATTACTCGGCTGATTATAAGCGGTCAAAATAGCGGCGGGTGGTGCGTCAGTGTAAGTTCTGATGGAGTACGGGCGTGTACGTACTCCGGAGTGGAAAAAGCAGGCATTGGGCATCAGTAGTCATACAATATGCATCTTGAATTGTGTCGGGTTGCCATCATAGGGATTGATACACCCTATGTTGGGACCAGAACTGGTACCTACAAACAAGCAGGGCCGAATGACACAAGTAATGAATACATACGAGCTAAAGAGCCGATCTATTAAGCGATAAGGGGGTAGTGTGGGGACATCTAGTATTTAGTATGGGCAAGTAAGGAATGTATGGGGTGGATACCTCTTACTAGATGTTACGCCTGAGGACTACCAATTACAAGATGGGGATCAACTTTCAGTATGAAACCAGTAACGGTGCGATATATTTAGCATTGGTGCAGTGTAGTAATTACCCTATAGTGATTAAATCGCAATAAACGTTTATCTTATTCATCTTGCCTACCTTGTCATGAATGCTTATGTACAGTCATTTCTTACTTACCAATTTGTGTTCTTATCCTGTTACTTTAATGATTATATTGTTAAAGTTGTTGGACTCACCAGACTAATGTTTGGCCTAGTTTGTTTCGCATCTTTTCTTCCGTTTCCCCCTCCCCCTCCCCTCTCCAGGTTCTCAGGGAGGAAATACTCAAGCTTAGTTCAGATGTCTCTTTCTTCCAGCTTGAAGTTGAAAGATGTATTGCTTGGCTTCGATTCTGCTTATAGCATTTTCTATTGGGGATTATGGCTTTAAAATTATGTACTCTGAAGGCTTTTGTACAAGACTGATATTATGTACTTGGTTTTGTTGTTTTGAAGGTGTAACCAAACCTATTTCTATTTCCGCTGGAATAAATTTATAAATTTTTCAAGTACTACTTTATCCGTCTTGTAATATTCCATTCTGTTTACTTATAACGCTCTATGAAACTTAATGCATTCTCTTTGTGAGTGACATTAACGGACGTAGGGTGTTACACTTGGTATCAGAGCTGAAGGTTACCTAAACAGATAAAAGATTTTGAAAAACCGCTTTCAAAAGCATTTTTATAAAGAAGTATTTTAAAAAAACATGTTTTAAAGAAGGAGTTTTCAAAAGAAAGGTTTATTATGAAAAACATAATCCCCAAAAAAGCCATATATCTTTCTTTCGACTCTTTGTTTCGATTTCCTTCCTCTTTCTCTTTTGAATCTCTTCCTCCGCATGTAGATGCTTTTTCTAAGATATGTAAGGACTTACATGCGATGGGCGGAAAACCATCTCAATGGACTGAGTCGTTTGTCGAAGCTAGAATTGACTCAAGGAAGTGGAGGACTCGTTTGGTGTAACGACACGGATTTTGCCCGGACCTAATCGATCGCAAAATCGACCAAGACCGTTCAAAACTCGCATACGTTAACTTTGGGAATACAATTCATAAGAACAAATAACAATAGAATTTTATAGACATTACAATAATGTTACATCAGAGTACAGAATATCAGAGTACATCAATTAAAGGAATGATACAGCGGAAGTTAAATTACAATACATAAATACAATACACAGCGGAAGACTATAAATGCTCTGGACACAGCTTTAAGCTTCAATCCAGGATCCTGCTAAAAGAATAAATATCTGCAAAATAAGCTACTCGACAGCCCATGTGGAAAAATATGGGCACCCGAGTTTGCCAGTGAAACAAACTACAGGTCAGTCATGGGACTGGTATGAGAAATCTTAACTAAACTAATCTAATGATAAGGCTAATCACAGGACCACGCCGCTAACGTGGAACGGGTTTACTCCATTGGATTGCCAGTGCATAAGTAAAGTAAATCGTTCAAATAACGCTATGCTTTTTAGAAAAATGAAACCATTATAAGACCCAAGTCCCATCACACAATGCAACACAAACCGAAGGAGAGGGTTTTACCTTATAATGGTCAAAAGATGCTTGATACGGTAAAACATATTTAGTATTAGTGTGTATATATTCTAATAAAAACATTTCAATCATAATGTATTAATCATAGACGGCATGGGTACCATATATCATGTCGCCATACTAGTTCTACATTCAAAACAGCAAGGTCATATTGGAAATTGGATTTCCATCATGAGTCGAGGCTAGGGCCAAGCTCCTCTCCGATTCGAGACACTCTAGCAAATGCCTCAGGATCCCCCGCAGTGAACCCTTGGAGGCGGTAGGGCCGGTCCCCGCCTATCGGCAGTGGATTGGTTATGCCTGAACACACGTTTCCCGGTTCCTTTGAACCTATAATATGACCACTATTGGCCTATAAAAATCCGAGGCGCCTCAAAATCCATCATCCACATAAGTAAAATGTCGGGCCGTGTTAAAGCACTGACACTACCACTAGCTAGAAAGAAACGTGTGCACTCCCTACGGTCCATATCCCGTTTTTGACTCATACCGGGGTGTGAGGCTCGCGAAGTCACGATATACACAAAGCTATGCCATAATAGGCTATGCTTTGATCATCCCACAAGGCCCTGCTTTTCAACAAAAGCCTTGATCATTTGCATCTTGGCGTGCCACATTGACAATTCACGCAATGCGATCAATCACTATTAATATATACCAGGGTGTTAAGTGGAGAATAAATCCTCCACCACCAAACAGACATACATTAACATAAATCAATTTAATTCACATGGAACGAAATCCAATGTCAGACACGCATCCATTTACTAGCTTATGCTCTGGGTCTGAGCGAAAACCAAATCCGAACAATCAACAATAGTCCGGACAGCCACCACTGAAGCCCCTTCAAGGTAGCTACTCCCATCAAGGGTCTCTGTAGCAACACATCCATCCGATGTGAAGATCGTCGGTCTTCAACCACCGTCTTCATCTTCGACTCTTCATCGTCGTAGTAATTATTCGGAATGGGTTAAACCCGGTCTTCCCGAATAACCCACATGTTTTATAATTAAAATTCAAGTACTATAAAAACACATCCAACGCCACATTCCAATTCAGAATATTCTTCTAATAAAATATTCGTATTATTCTATAAAAGATAAAACCTTTAAGTTTATTCTTAAATCTTTTCTTTTAAAGATTTATTAAAAACTCCAATTTGGTGTTAAATATCAAAATCATTATTTAATGATTATTTAATTTTAAGAAATTAATCTTATCCTTATTTGAGTTAAAGAACTAATGTCATTTAAAACATTGTTCACGATAAACTCAAATTCATCTCCATTAAATAGGGGATTTTCAGAGAAATCAGACCAATGTATAATCGATATGAATTTCTGTATCGGGCTATTAATATAAATGGAATAACGGCAAAGCCTTTTAAATTCCATATATATTAACGGCTTTCTTTTACAGAAGCTCATCTCGAATATTATTAAATCAAATTCCATTCAATCCCAATTTAATATATTAAATTGGAAAACTTTACTCTTGGAAAATATTCCATTTTAAATCTAAATAAAAGATTCATAAACCCAAAATTATATTTCACTGCAAAATGGGTTAAAGAACAAGTGTCGTTTAAAACACTGCTCGCGATAAATCCAATTTACATTTCATTTTATTCCAATTATCAAATATGATTGAAACTCTAAAAATCTTAATTAAAAGATTTATTCTTTATTCAACTGGGGTTAAGAACAGTGTTATTTAGGACACCATTCACAACAACCCAAAAATCCAATTTATTCTATTTAATTCCAAGTAAATATTAACTTATTGGAAAACTTTATTAAATCTTAATTATAAGATTTGTTCTAGTTAATAACTAGTTCATATCGATAAAATATATTTTTATCTCTTCACTATTGGAAAATTTCATCTAAATTCCTTTTAAATCATTTATTATGATTTTACATAATATTTCCATATTTTTAATAATTTTATTTTCGCTCGTACAGTCGGTTTCCAATAACGGCCACCGAACTGCATCCATAGCGACCTTTTCTAAATTTGATTTGGACATAATTCCAAATCCAACCGTTAGATTTTAAAACTCTTATATTCATTGAAAAGCTCTTTTCGATACGAACCCAACGGTTCCGGTTTTAGGAGAATCCGACGGTCGGATCTCCCGTTACGTCCATTTAAAGTTAATGGTCGAAATTCGCGAATGGTCGTTGCACGGCGCGTTCTATTCAGGCCATTAAATATATATATATATATATATAATATATATTATATCGTCGATTTCTATTTAAAACGTACTTTATAAAATATTTATAAATTCGCCTGTAAACAGTTTTAACTTTATTTCAATTTAAAGTCTAATTTATATGTTTTATTTTCTTATCATATTTAAAAGTATTAATATTTCGAAAATATTAAGTTTACAAATCACTTCTTTTTAATATTCATTTTAAAATGAATACATTAAATCGGTAAAAGCGTTTGGTTTAAAACGGCGTTTCTATTTAAAAATGATTAAATAGGCCAATTCATTTTCTTATTCATTTGTATTTTATACTGGGCCAGACCTCCCACATTAAGCCTGTGACTTATGGATGCTGGATATGCCGGTTGGTTCCGGGCAGACTTATCCCATAAGTTGGGCTTAACCTCGTGTCATCACCCGTTTCGTATTTTTAACTCAACCCTTTTCATTGTGACTTTTTAACCCATATAATAAAATCTTTTGAACTTTAAAAGATCAAAACAATTATTTGATTTCCTTTAACTGAATATTGTATTAAAATATTCTTTTAATTCAAAATTGGAATGGGACCCAACAATTACCATATAATTTAATTATATGGATTTAAAACACCGCAGTGTATTCTACACTAATGATAAAAATCATTAATAACATCCAAACATCCAAAGTGAATATTAATACTGTATAAACGTCAAATAAATAATGCTTAAAACTTATCACAAGGAAGATGCGTGAATATCATCCCAAGACCCGTGTGGGGTTTTCAACCAACACATAACATATAACAAATAATCAAATAAATTATTTGTGCACTTGGGCGATGTGTAAAAATTATCGTCCCAATCAACATAAACAAGTCAGGAAACTTGTTAATGGCAGTGTAACATATTTTTGAATTCCAACATAAATGTTTATTTCTAACATAAATGTTCTTTTAATTCTAACATAAATGTCGGTCTTTGAGTGCTAACATAAATGATATTTTTATTCTAATTAACTATTCTTAACCAAAATGACATATTAATACAACATTTTATAACTTAAAAGGCATTTTTAATCAAATGCAACATTTTAAAATAAAAATGTGACTTTTCTATGTACTCTAACATTACATTTAAAATGTGAAATTTTAAATGTAAACATGTTTTTATTTAAAACATGACTTTTTCTATATTATGTTCATGATATGTAAAATATGATTCTTAAATGAAAACATGTTTTTACATAACATGTTTTTATTTAAATGACATGTTAATTCTAACCTTAAACAAATGACTAGTTTATTTCTAGATAAACACTTTTAACGAAAGCGATGTTTAAATTCTAACTAAGCATTTTGACAAAAGTGTTCTTTTATTCTAATACTAACGTTTATAAAAAAAATGTTCTTTTCATATATTGCATTAAGCTAGAGTTTTTAATGTTACCATATTTTACATTTTAAAACATGAACAAATTTTGTTAAACCATTGATTATATTAAAATATACGTTTTAATGTAAACATGTTTCATAAGTTTAAAACGTGGACAATTTATATTAAGCCATTCATTACATTAAAATATACTTTTTAATGTAAACATGTTTTATAAGTTTAAAACATGGAGAATTTATATTATTCTACCCTTTTTGTTAAATGACATAATGAAACCTAGTCTCTTTATTTCATTCTTTATATTGTAAAACAAGTGACGATAAAAAGACATTCTTTTTGTTTTAATCCATTTTATGGTAACAAATGACAATAAAAATACATGTTTTATAATGATCCTTTTACGTTGAAATATGAATTCCAATGTGAAAATAATTTAACATGACAATGATTCTTTTTAATGTCTTATTAACATTAAAATTGTAAAGTTAATATGTGCACATTTTTATTTAGAAATGATCATCTAATTAAAAATAAAGTTTAGTGTAAAAACATGTTTCATCTCATAACATGTACAATTTTGTAAATCTATTCATTACACTAAAAATAAAGTTTTTGTAATGTTGTTTCCTAAAGTTTAATGTAAAAACATGTTTCATCTCATAACATGTACAATTTGGTAAATCTATTCATTACACTAAAAATAAAGTTTTTGTAATGATGTTTCCTATGACAAAATTTGTTTACCTACATAACATTAAAATGTAAATTTAATGTGAAACGTGTTTTCCTAATATGATCAAATTCTTATGTACATTCTTAACATTAAAATATAATTTAACGTGAAACTTGTTTCCTAAATGCGAACAAATATTTATGTACATTCAATACATTAAAATATAATTTTAATGTAAAACTTATTTTCTAAACACGAACAAATGTTTATGTATATTCAATACATTAAATTATAATTTTAATGTAAAACAAGTTTTCTAACACGAACTATTTTATTAAAATACTTTACATTTAAACGTGGTTTCCAATGTAATCATGTTTTACATTTTAAAACATAAACAAATTTATTCATACACTAAAATATATTTCCACCACAATCATAATTCATTTTCATTATTGTAACCAAAGTCAAACATACCAAAATTTCAATTCAAGCCACATCACAACACAACCAACATTTCAATAAAGATATACAACATCACATAAACTTTATGAAATAAATATAAATTTCACATTTCAGTAAATAATTAATTTGAATCATAAAATAGAAATCTCACAAATAGCTTTCCATTCAGATCAGTTCAGATTGGAATTTCCCTCAAATCATGATTTGCTCCATTTCAGTTATGGACTGTTTCATAGCAAAGCCCTTGTCCATACGAGTTCAACGAACTTTGTTTCGTTCGATTTCGTTTCTGTTTGAAGAAGTTATTGTATTATAAACATTTGATTTCAATAAAAAGAAATAAATAAATAATTAATTAAGGATTAATCGCATTGGTTAAGGGACTTAACCCCTTTCTTCTTCGTTCCTTTCTGTTGTACATTGAAACCCGTATCGACCGCCAACTCCTCACTTGCGCACGCCGTACGAGGCATCAGACCTCGATCCGAGACCACCACACTGACCACCATCGAGCCACCGTCCATCGCCCAGAAGGACCCCCAGCTCGCACCTCACCACTGCCCAGAAATTCTCCCCCAATGCGCCGCCTTTCCACCCAATTCCGGCCTCTAGAAACCCCCATCGTCGATCATCACCATTGGTTAGCAAGATCTCGAAGTCTTCTTCGATTTGTGGTTAGAGATTTGTTTTAATTCAAGACATTTAGGGGAGTTTAAGTTCGGAGGAGTTCGGCCATTGATTCATAAGGAAGGCGGCTGGAAGAAGGTGTTTAGGGTTTTGTATTCTATACCGTATATATACCTTAGGTTATATATATATTAAATAATATTTAATTTAATGGGTGTTTATCTTATATTTTCTTTCTTGTATTTAAAAAAAAAGAATAAAATATGGCATATTTATTTTTTTATGGAAAGATAGTCTTAATTCATGTGATTGATTTTGTTGGTGCAAACATTGATTACCTTTTTATGTTCAACATACCTCTCTTAATATTAATGTTTCCCTTACATGTTCATTATTTTCTAAATTTAAACCATTCTTTTCTTTTTCCCAATATTCATTTAGGCCATTAGCGTTTACCATATAAGACTTGTATCCATTTATAACAATCTGTTTAATTTACCTAACGTTTCCATTCATCTTTTATTCTCACGTATATTCACAGTTGATTGTTCTCCCAAAATTTCTTTCTAATTTTTGTCCTTCCCTAATCCTCGCAAGCTTTTCATATTAAAACATTTTTTTTATAATTGTTTGCAAAAGAGAGATATCAAAGAAACAAAAGGACATGAAAAAAAATGCATGCAACATGTATTATTATTGTTGTCCTTATGTTTCTGATAAGGAAGTGATGATTCAATACTTAATGCATAAATGGAAACCAAAGTATTTCATTTGATGTTGAAATATTTCTATTGATGCCTGTAGTATTACTAGAATTCATCCTTTTTATATTTTAGCGAACGCGTACTGCGTATAAGCAACGTTGTTCGTTTTAAATTCTAATATTATGAAATAAATTATATTAATGTGAACGAAGCAGCGCACGTTTCTTATTTCACAATTATAGAAGAAATTCATATATAAATATAAATAATTGTTTATTAGAAACATATTTGAAATCATTCATTAATCATAAAATTTATATACAAAGTCATTCAATAGTTTAATAAAAAAAATGAAAATTTTAAATTCTGATGCATTTTTCATTAAAATTTATTAAAATAAAAATTTTAAATTGGTCCTGATTTTCCGGGTTGTTACAATCTCCCCCACTTAAAAATCTTTTCGTCCTCGAAAAGGAACGAAGCTAAAAGTTGTTTAATTAGCTAACTTAATTAAATTTTTATTTATTGGTTTCAATAATTTTATTAGTTAATCCAATAATCAAACATCACAACCAGCAATCAATTAGATGAGTAACTTTTCGAATATATATAACGTTTACATATATAGTCAAAAATCATATTTTTAGTGCAAATCACAACAATGTGTTCTAACTAAGTTTTGGTTCTCATACCAGTCGATTGGAAATATATAGATCTCCCACTCCGAACTCGAACATAAACACTGATGATGATGCCTCATCATTAGAATCGTCTCCGGGCTATTACAGTGTGACTCTATATCTATCTAATATATTGGAGTTTCTTATACACGCTTGCAAGGCGTATATTAAAATCTCTATATACTCGATTGTCCAAATCTAAAATATAATAATATCTCAAATACGTATTTTAAGATAAATTTTCAAAACTAAATTTATTACCGCTTTTATTTATTTTTAAAAACAACACTCTTCGGACACAATCTAGGATACTATTGATCCCATCTCTAATGAGTATTCTTATTGGATATTACTAATCCAATCTCTGATGAGACTTTGTTCAGTTCTAACGAGTTGTACCCCAAAGATTTGAGCTAACCAGAGCTCTGATACCAACTGTAATGACACGGATTTTGCCCGGACATAATCGATCGCAAAATCGACCAAGACCGTTCAAAACTCGCATACGTTAACTTTGGGAATACAATTCATAAGAACAAATAACAATAGACTTTTATAGACATTACAATAATGTTACATCAGAGTACAGAATATCAGAGTACATCAATTAAAGGAATGATACAGCGGAAGTTAAATTACAATACATAAATACAATACACAGCGGAAGACTATAAATGCTCTGGACACAGCTTTAAGCTTCAATCCAGGATCCTGCTAAAAGAATAGATATCTGCAAAACAAGCTACTCGACTGCCCGTGTGGAAAAATATGGGCACCCGAGTTTGCTAGTGAAACAAACTACAGGTCAGTCATGGGACTGGTATGATAAATCTTAACTAAACTAATCTAATGATAAGGCTAATCACTGGACCACGCCGCTAACGCGGAACGGGTTTACTCCATTGGATTGCCAGTGCATAAGTAAAGTAAATCGTTCAAATAACGCTATGCTTTTTAGAAAAATGAAAACATTATAAGACCCAAGTCCCATCACACAATGCAACGCAAACCGGAGGAGAGGGTTTTACCTTATAATGGTCAAAAGATGCTTGATACGGTAAAACGGATTTAGTATTAGTGTGTATATATTCTAATAAAAACATTTCAATCATAATGTATTAATCATAGAAGGCATGGGTACTATATATCATGTCGCCATACTAGTTCTACATTCAAAACTGCAAGGTCGTATTGGAAATTGGATTTCCATCATGAGTCGAGGCTAGGGGCAATCTCCTCTCCGATTCGAGACAATCTAGCAAATGCCTCAGGATCCCCCGCAGTGAACCCTTGGATGCGGTAGGGCCGGTCCCTGCCTATCGGTAGTGGACTGGTTATGCCTGAACACACATTTCCCGGTTCCTTTGAACCTATAATATGACCACTATCGGCCTATAAAAATACGAGGCGCCTCAAAATCCATCATCCACATAAGTAAAATGTCGGGCCGTGTTAAAGCACTGACACTACCACTAGCTAGAAAGAAACGTGTGCACTCCCTACGGTCCATATCCCGTTTTTTACTCATACCGGGGGGTGAGGCTCGCGAAGTCACGATATACACAAAGCTTTGCCATAATAGGCTATGCTTTGATCATCCCACAAGGCCTTGCTTTTCAACAAAAGCCTTGATCATTTGCATCTTGGCGTGCCACATTGACAATTCACGCCATGCGATCAATCACTATTAATATATACCAGGGTGTTAAGTGGAGAATAAATTCTCCACCACCAAACAGACATACATTAACAGAAATCGATTTAATTCACATGAAACAAAATCTAATGTCAGACACGCATCCATTTACTAGCTTATACTCTGAGTCTGAGCGAAAACCAAATCCGAACAATCAACAATAGTCCAGACGGCCACCACTGAAGCCCCTTCAAGGTAGCTACTCCCATCAAGGGTCTCTGTAGCAACACATCCATCTGATGTGAAGATCGTCGGTCTTCAACCACTAAACTCAAATTCATCTCCATTAAATAGGGGATTTTCTTAGAAATCAGACCAATGTATAATCGATATGAATTTCTGTATCGGGCTATTAATATAAATGGAATAACGGCAAAGCCTTTTAAATTCCATATATATTAACGGTTTTCTTTTACAGAAGCTCATCTCGAATATTATTAAATCAAATTCCATTTAATACCAATTTAATATATTAAATTGGAAAATTTTACTCTTGGAAAATATTCCATTTTAAATCTAAATAAAAGATTCATAGATCCCAAATTATATTTCACTGCAAACTGGGTTAAAGAACAAGTGTCGTTTAAAACACTGTTCACGATAAATCCAATTTACATTTCATTTTATTCCAATTATCAAATATGATTGAAACTCTAAAAATCTTAATTAAAAGATTTATTCTTTTCTCAACTGGGGTTAAGAACAGTGTTATTTAGGACACCATTCACGACAACCCAAAAATCCAATTTATTCTATTTAATTCCAAGTAAATATTAACTTATTGGAAAACTTTATTAAATCTTAATTATAAGATTTGTTCTAGTTAATAACTAGTTCATATCGATAAAATATATTTTTATCTCTTCACTATTGGAAAATTTCATCTAAATTCCTTTTAAATCATTTATTATGATTTTACATAATATTTCCATATTTTTAATAATTTTATTTTCGCTCGTACAGTCGGTTTCCAATAACGGCCACCGAACTGCATCCATAGCGACCTTTTCTAAATTTGATTTGGACATAATTCCAAATCCAACCGTTAGATTTTAAAACTCTTATATTCATTGAAAAGCTCTTTTCGATACGAACCCAACGGTTCCGGTTTTAGGAGAATCCGACGGTCGGATCTCCCGTTACGTCCATTTAAAGTTAATGGTCGAAATTCGCGAACGGTCGCAGCGCGACGCGTTCTATTCAGGCCATTAAAAATATATATATATATATATATTTAATATATATTATATCGTCGATGTCTATTTAAAACGTGCTTTATAAAATATTTATAAATTCGCCTTAAAACAGTTTTAATTTATTCCAATTTAAAGTCTAAATTATATGTTTTATTTTCTTATCATATTTAAAAGTATTAATATTTCTAAAATATTAAGTTTACAAATCACTTCTTTTTAATATTCATTTTAAAATGAATACATTAAATCAGTAAACGCGTTTGGTTTAAAACGGCGTTTCTATTTAAAACAGATTAAATAGGCCAATTCAATTTCTTATTCATTTGTATTTTATACTGGGCCAGACCTCCCACATTAAGCCTGTGACTTATGGATGCTGGATATGCCAGTTGGTTCCGGGCAGACTTATCCCATAAGTTGGGCTTAACCTCGTGTCATGACCCGTTTCGTATTTTTAACTCAACCCTTTTCATTGTGACTTTTTAACCCATATAATAAAATCTTTTGAACTTTAAAAGATCAAAACAATTATTTGATTTCCTTTAACTGAATATTGTATTAAAATATTCTTTTAATTCAAAATTGGAATGGGACCCAACAATTACCATATAATTTAATTATATGGATTTCAAACACCGCAATGTATTCTACACTAATGATAAAAATAATTAATAACATCCAAACATCCGAAGTGAATATTAATACTGTATAAGCGTCAAATAAATAACGCTTAAAACTTATCACAAGGAAGATGCGTGAATATCATCCCAAGACCCGTGTGGGGTTTTCAACCAACACATAACATATAACAAATAATTAAATAAATTATTTGTGCACTTGGGCGATGTGTAAAAATTATCGTCCCAATCAACATAAACAAGTCAGGAAACTTGTTAATGGCAGTGTAACATATTTTTGAATTCCAACATAAATGTTTATTTCTAACATAAATGTTCTTTTAATTCTAACATAAATGTCGTTCTTTGAATGCTAACATAAATGATATTTTTATTCTAATTAACTATTCTTACCCAAAATGACATATTAATACAACATTTTATAACTTAAAAGGCATTTTTAATCAAATGCAACATTTTAAAATAAAAATGTGACTTTTCTATGTACTCTAACATTACATTTAAAATGTGAAATTTTAAATGTAAACATGTTTTTATTTAAAACATGACTCGTTCTATATTCTGTTCATGATATTTAAAATATGATTCTTAAATGAAAACATGTTTTTACATAACATGTTTTAATTTAAATGACATGTTAATTCTAACCTTAAACAAATGACTAGTTTATTTCTAGATAAACACTTTTAACGAAAACGATGTTTTAATTCTAACTAAGCATTTTGACAAAAGTGTTCTTTTATTCTAATACTAACGTTTATAAAAAATTAAAAAAAATGTTCTTTTCATACATTACATTAAACTAGAGTTTTTAATGTTACCATATTTTACATTTTAAAACATGAACAAATTTTGTTAAACCATTCATTATATTAAAATATACGTTTTAATGTAAACATGTTTCATAAGTTTAAAACATGGACAATTTATATTACGCCATTCATTACATTAAAATATACTTTTTAATGTAAACATGTTTTATAAGTTTAAAACATGGAGAATTTATATTATTCTACCCTTTTTGTTAAATGACATAATGAAACCTAGTCTCTTTATTTCATTCTTTATACTGTAAACAAGTGACGATAAAATGACATTCTTTTTGTTTTAATCCATTTTATGGTAACAAATGACAATAAAAATACATGTTTTATAATGATCCTTTTACGTTGAAATATGAATTCCAATGTGAAAATAATTTAACATGACAATGATTCTTTTTAATGTCTTATTAACATTAAAAATGTAAAGTTAATGTGTGCACATTTTTATTTAGAAATGATCATCTTATTAAAAATAAAGTTTAGTGTAAAAACATGTTTCATCTCATAACATGTACAATTTTGTAAATCTATTCATTACACTAAAAATAAAGATTTTGTAATGATGTTTCTAAAGTTTAATGTAAAAACATGTTTCATCTCATAACATGTACAATTTTTTAAATCTATTCATTACACTAAAAATAAAGTTTTTGTAATGATGTTTCCTATGACAAAATTTGTTTACCTACATAACATTAAAATGTAAATTTAATGTGAAACGTGTTTTCCTAATATGAACAAATTCTTACGTACATTCTTAACAATAAAATATAATTTAACGTGAAACTTTTTTTCTAAATGCGAACAAATATTTATGTACATTCAATACATTAAAAATAATTTTAATTTAAAACTTAATTTCTAAACATGAACAAACGTTTATGTATATTGAATACATTAAATTATAATTTTAATGTAAAACTAGTTTTCTAACACGAACTATTTTATTAACATACTCTGAATTTAAATGTGGTTTCCAATGTATTCATGTTTTACATTTTAAAACATAAACCAATTTATTCATACACTAAAATATATTTCCACCATAATCAGAATTCATTTTCATTATTGTAACCAAAGTCAAACATACCAAAATTTCAATTCAAGCCACATCACAACACAACCAACATTTCAATAAAGATATAAAACATCACGTAAACTTTATGAAATAAATATAAATTTCACATTTCAGTAAATAATTAATTTGAATCATAAAATAGAAATCTCACAAATAGCTTTCCATTCAGATCAGTTCAAATTGGAATTTCCCTCAAATCATGATTTGCTCCATTTCAGCTATGGACTGTTTCATAGCAAAGCCCTTGTCCATACGAGTTCAACGAACTTTGTTTCGTTCGATTTCGTTTCTGTTTGAAGAAGTTATTGTATTATAAACATTTGATTTCAATAAAAAGAAATAATTAAATAATTAATTAAGGATTAATTGCGTTGGTTAAGGGACTTAACCCCTTTCTTCTTCGTTCCTTTCTGTTGTACATTGAAACCCATATCGACCGCCAACTCCTCACTTGCGCACGTCGTACGAGGCATCAGACCTCGATCCGAGACCACCACACTGACCACCATCGATCCACCATCCATCGCCCAGAAGGACCCCTAGCTCGCACCTCACCACCGCCCAGAAATCCGCCCCCAATGCGTCGCCTTTCTACCCAATTCCGGCCACCAGAAACCCCCATCGTCGATCATCACCATTGGTTAGCAAGATCTCAAAGTGTTCTTCGATTTGTGGTTAGAGATTTGTTTTAATTCAAGACATTTAGGGGAAAAAATTAAGGGATTAAGTTCGGAGGAGTTCGGCCATTGATTCACAAGGAAGGCGGCTGGAAGAAGGTGTTTAGGGTTTCGTATTCTATACCGTATATATACCTTAGGTTATATATATATATATATATATTAAATAATATTTAATTTAATGGGTGTTTATCTTATCTTTTCTTTCTTGTATTAAAAAAAAGAATAAAATATGGCATATTTATTTTATACTGGAAAGATAGTCTTAATTCATGCGATTGATTTTGTTGGTGCAAACATTGATTACCTTTTTATGTTCAACATACCTCTCTTAATATTAATGTTTCCCTTACATGTTCATTATTTTCTAAATTTAAATCATTCTTTTCTTTTGCCCAATATTCATTTAGGCCATTAGTGTTTACCATATAAGACTTGTATCCATTTATAACAATCTGTTTAATTTACCTAACGTTTCCATTCATCTTTTATTCTCACGTATATTCACAGTTGGTTGTTCTCTCAGAATTTCTTTCTAATTTTTGTCCTTCCCTAATCCTCGCAAGCTTCATATTAAAACATTTTTTTTATAATCATTTGCAAAAGAGAGATATCAAAGAAACAAAAGGACATGAAAAAAACCGCATGCAACATGTATTATTATTGTTGTCCTTATGTTTCTGATAAGGAAGTGATGATTTAATACTTAATGCATAAATGGAATTCAAAGTATTTCATTTAATGTTGAAATATTTCTATTGATGCCTGTAGTATCACTAGAATTCCTCCTTTTTATATTTTAGCGAACGCGTACTGCGTATAAGCAACGTTGTTCGTTTTAAATTCTAACATTATGAAATAAATTAAATTAATGTGAAAGAAGCAGCGCACGTTTCTTATTTCACAATTATAGAAGAAATTCATATCTAATTACAAATAATTGTTTATTAGAAACAAATTTGAAATCATTCATTAATCATAAAATTTATATACAAAGTCATTCAATAGTTTAATAAAAAAATGAAAATTTTAAATTCTGATGCATTTTTCATCAAAATTTGTTAAAATAAAAATTTTAAATTAGTCCTGATTTTCTGAGTTGTTACATTTGGTGTAACAACCCGGAAAATCTAAACCAATTTAAAAATTTTATTTTGGTAATTTTAATGAATTTTGAATATTTAAAATGAATTATTTTAAATAATAACGACAAGAAATTTATTTTGAATAGAATTTGAACGTATATATTTATTTGAATCGACGTTAGAATAGAAAATATTTATTTTTAATTATAAAGGGAATTGGAAATGGCGCGGTAGTTTGAAAATTCGATTTCAAATGAATGTGCAGGATTAAAAATAAACCGGATTTTAGCGAAACCAAAAATATTAGAATCTATTTGAAAATATCTTTCCAAGGAATCCGAAAAATCAAAATTTCATAGCGGGAATAAAAAGTTACGCCCAGTTGAAAATTCAGAATAGTCGCTATAGAAATATAGCCCTTAAAAATGGAAATTTTGCAAACGACCTCCGTTTTCGACGAAAGAAAACGTGTTTTAACAGTTTCAGTAAGCTTGGATCGACCCGAAAAAGGCCATTTTTCAAGCGATCTCCAAATTCGACAAAATTAGTTTTGCTAGGACTGTATCATCAAAACATAGCCAGATTTATTGTTCTGGAATTTTTGGGGTCCGTATGTGGCCCCGGTAAATCAAAATGTGCGATCAAATTTAATATATAGATTTATATTTTAATTTTGATGGAAATGGATCGAAATGGTCGAATTGGCTTACGGGACATATCTCATTGTGTTCGGAATGAGGGTAATTAGCTAGGGGCAACAGTCGTTGGGTTCGATTTGGGGTTCGAATGAGAAAGCAACTTTTTGGAGAAATTAAATTAAATAAATATATAAATTATATAAGATGTCTCTTTCTAACTTAAAACACCGGTCAACGTTAGAAATGAAATTAAAAAATAAGGGAAATCCTATCTCCCCCAAACCACCTTCGCCCGCCAACGTCAGCCTCCTCCGTCCAAGCCAACACCGCGCGGCCCCTTCTCCGGTCACCCTGCCTTCTCCATCCCTTTCTCTCTCCTCCCCAAGCCCCCACATCGCCAAACCCGCTACCATCCCTTTCCAGTCCACCGTGACCCCAATTCCGACCACTCACGGCCAGCCGCAACCCCATAGACCCGCGAACCCCTCCATGCGCCTGACCCACAACCACTGTAGAGCACCCCCTTTTTTTGATCGATTCCCCCCTTCGATGAAGACGCTAAGCACCCCCCCCCCCCTTGATTGATTCCCCTCTTCGATGAAGACGATCAACACCCCCCTTCCTTCAAGCGAAGTAAGTATTTTAAATTCGATTTTTAAGGCGATGAAGATTTGATTTTTAATACAACAAAAATATTAGATTTTTAATAGCGAAAAAACTATATATTTTTTATATAATAAAAATATGATTTTTATATTATAGAGAAAATAAAAATATGATTTTTATGTTATAGAGATAATAAAAATATGATTTTTATATTATAGAGATAATAAAAATGTGATTTTTATATAGGTTGCGAAGTAAAGATGTGATTTTTATATATTCATTAGGGATAGAAAAATGTGATTTTTATCTATGTAGCGTTGTTATAAAAATATGAAATTATTTTTAGAAAGATAAAAATATAATTTTTAACCTATGTATGTTATTTATAAAATAATCATACAAAGAAATAATTATTGATTGGTTAAAAATATAATTTTTAATGTTGGTATACTACATAGATCGACAATCAAAGCAAGGCGGAGTGTAACCCAAAGGTGAGAACTTCTCACTTTAATTTATTTCCTAGTTAGAAATATACACTAAGATGCAGACGGTGATTAGCCGCACCCGACACCCGTTGTCCACAGACCATGGGCTACTTGTTTGTTTGTTTGATTGTGTTGTGAAAATTGATTGTGTGGTGAGGAATGAGAATAAATATTTTATAAATAAAAATATAATTTTTAACATGTATATGAATAAGATAAATATTCATGAACAAATCGGACGATTTGTTTATGTACACATATTGGACTGATATTGATTGGGACGATAAATTTTACACATCGTCCAACTGCACAAATAAATATGTGTTTGTTGTGTGAAAACCCCACACGGGTATTGGGATGATATTGGACATACACTAGTCCCAATATTTAGTTGTATGTCGATGGATTGATTGACAAGCTGTTAAAAGCCTTGAATATTTATATTTGATGCTTATGCAGTGTAGAATGCACTTTGGGTGATGGTTGACCGTGTTTGGTTGTTGTTGTGTACATGTGTGTATGAAATCCATATAAATCAAATTATATGGTAATTGACTGTGTCTGATTCCAGTTCAGAAAGAATAAATATTTTTAAAATAACGAATATTTTAAAACAATGAATATTTTAAAATAATATTGAGTAAAAGATCAAAATTTGATTTTGATGTCCAATTTGGGATGGACATGAATATATATAAATATATAAAGCCGTGTTGATTAGTTTAACGCCATTTTGACGTGAACGATATTTATATCGATTTTATTCATTTTTATAATGAATATTGAAAACGAATTGATTTCAAAATCTAATGTTTTGAAAATATTATCATTTATATATTGATGATATGGAATATTCAATTTTGATTTGAAATTGAATATAAAGTTGAAATCGTTTTGAAAACGTATTTAAAATGATTTATATAATAGTTTTTAAATGGAAATCGACAAAATATATATTATATATATATATATAATATAATGGCCTGAATAGAACGCACCGCGCTGCGGCAGTTCGCGAATTTCGACCATTGACTTCGAGTGGACATTACGGGAGATCCGACTGTTGGATTCTCCTAAAACCAGAACCGTTGGGTTCGTATCGAAAAGGGCTTTCTAATGAATATTAAATATTTGAAATCTAACAGTTGGATTTGGAATTATGTCCAAATCAAATTTGGAAAAGGTCGCTGTAAGTGCAATTCGATGGCCGTTTAATGAAATCGACTGTACGGGCCTTAATAAAATTATTAAACAATAATTAGTGTAAAATCATAAGGAATGATTTGGAAAGAATTGGGATGAAAAAAATCCATATTTAAAAAGATAAAAATAGATTTTTATCGAAATGAACTAGTTTTAAACTAGAATTATAATCCAATTATTTTTAAAATAATTAAATTGGATATGAAATGGTATTAAAAATAACCGGATTTTCCAATATATGAATTGGAATGGATTTGAATCGAAATTATCTTCGGAATATTTCGATATTGGATTCCGTGATTATACGGACATTGTGGAGGAATCTGGAAGATATATATATATATATATCGTTATTCCAATACGATATTTGTAGATTTCATAATTTGATATTGAATATAAGCCGATATATTTTCTATTCAGAGCCTTGTATTTAATATCAATTGGGATTTTGGGTTTGTTGTGAACGGTGTCTTCACTAACACTGTTCTTAAACCCAGTTGAGTTAAGAAAATTAGAAGCTAACTGGAGATTAGTTAAGTTGAATGGTTTCCTAGGTATTGATCTGATGTTGGTTTCGGCCTTCGGGGTTAATACTTAGGGAATTGTTCACTTGCTAATTTACGGTTAAAGGCTGATGGAATGGAATGTGATTTTGGGTTTGTCGTGAATGGTGTCTTCATTAACACTGTTCTTGAACCCAGTTAAGAATTTAGATTTAATGAAGTATACCAATTAATTAATATTTAATTGGAATTGAATTGAAATTGGTCTTTGGGTTTATCATGAACGGTGTTTTAAATAACACTTGTTCTTTAACCCGATTAATAATGGAATGAGATTTTGGGTTGTCGTGAATGGTATCTTAATAATACTGTTCTTAGACCCAACGGAGTTAAGAAAATCAGAAACTAACTGGAGATTAGTTAAGTTGAATGGTTTCCTAGGTATTGATCTGATGTTGGTTTCGGCCTTCAAGGTTAATACTTAGGGAATTGTTCACTTGCTAATTTACGGTTAAAGGCTGATGGAATGGAATGTGATCTTGGGTTTATAGTGAACCATGTTTTAAATGACATTGGTTCTTTAACCTAGTTAAAGACAGGATATGATTTCCCAAGTTAAATAATCATTAATATTGATTTTTGGGAAGATTAAAACTAAGTGGAGTTTTAATGAATCTTTAGTTAGATTGAAATGATCGAGAATGGAGTATCACCAGTTTTTCTCTAGGCGATAGTTAAATCTTTAATTAGATTTGAATGTGAAATGGTAATTGAATTTCCGATAACACAGAGGTGTTAGATATGAAGTATTACCAGTTTTGCTTCAGGGGATGAATAGGTTTGGATTGGGAAATTAAACAAATGCCTACTTCGGTAAGGTGCGCTAATCCTGACTAGTTTGGATAAACCATAATTTGGTTTGAATCGATATGCAAAGGACGATTAAAGAATAAATTTAAAGAATTTATCTTTGATAAAATTAATGGGAACCTTTCCTAAAGTATATGAATATTTGGATGAAGAAATATTCTGGATTGGAATGAGGCGTATGTTGTATTTTTATAGCACTTGTTTATTATATACGCGAGTTATTCACAAAGACCGGGTTTATCCCATTCTGAATAACCGATTTGACGATGTGTCGAGGATGAAAATGGTGGTTGAAGACAGGAGGTCTTCACATCGTTTGGATGATTACTGATGTCTTGATTGGGCTGTAACCCAAGACGAGGTAATTAGTGTTGATCGTCCAGAGGCACTTGGAGATCCACCGGATATGCAAGGACCTCTCTCCTGTATTGGACATACGGGACGAGGAATAAGGTGCCTCCGGTTTTGTACAGACCCAGAACGAACTTGTAAATGGATGTGTGTCTGACATCGGATTTCATTCTGTGTGATTGATAGATATTGGTTGCATAGCGTGAATTGCCTGTGTGGCATGTTGAGATGCAAATGATCAAGGCTTCTGTTGAATTGCCTGTGTGGCATGTGTAGCGTTAATTCGCAAGCCTCACACCCCGGTGTGAACCAGAAACGGGAGAGGACCTCAAGGAGGACATGCGTTTCCTTCTAGCTAGGAGTGTTGTCAGCGTTTTGCAAGCCCTGATGTTTTACTTATGTGGATGATGGATAGTGAGGCGCCTTGGTTATATCGGTCATTCTGGGGTTGATAGTTTGGTCGGGATATGACCATTTTACGCCCCATAGGGCGGGGATAGTGTTCTGGCATTTTAATCCACATCGAGTGGACCGGCCTTGACGATCCAAGGCTTGCCTGTGCGCTTGCCTGAGATATGGGCTAGATTGTCTCGAAGCTGTAAGGACGATCCCTTGCCTTGGTTCACAGATGGAAATCCAACTTCCAATATGACATTTTTCGGTTTTGTTTGTAGAGCCTAGTATGGCGACATAGTGGGATGGGGCACTCATGCCGTCTATGATTGATACATTTATATTTGAAATTGTTTTGACACTATACACTTACAGTAATAATTTTTTTGAAAGTAAAACTTATAGTAATAATAAAATATAAAATTTCACATATCAAGCATTTTTGGCTATTATAAAGTAAAAATTTTATCCTCTGGCTTGCGTTGCATTATGTGATGGGACCTAAATCTTATAATAGCTTCATTGTTCTTTATTTAGCACTGCGCTGTTTGTTTTATGCACGGGTATTCTTGGGAGGAAACGCATTCCGTGTTATACGGCGTGGTCCCTTGATTTACCGAAGTTTAAAATTAAGATTAATAACCGTTTTAGTTCTCACACCAGTCACATGACTGACCTGGAGTTTATTGTGTTAACCTAAAATCTGGGTGCCCCTATTTTTCGCATGGGCAGCTAGTAGTTTTGGTTTTGCCGATTTATATTCACAGGGTCCCGGTTTACAGCTGAAGCGATATTCAAAAAGCTCTGTATTCGTATATTCTTTTTCAGTTGTATTTTGTATTATTTTCCGTTGCAGTGTAACTTCTAAATCTCTGATATTCAGTAAATATGTAATATTTATTTATATTCTTTATATTCTTGTATTCTGATATAAATTGTTGTAATAAGCAATGAAATGTTCTTCTGTTTGTGTTCTGATTTGTCTTGTCCTCAAAGCAATCCGTTCTTTCCTTTGTGGGGAAGTTCGGGTCGTCTCTGTTTGGTATAAGAGCTCTGGATTACATAGCTCAGAGAACAAGACACGTTAGAACCAAACAAAAGAATTCATCAGAGATTGGATTAGTAATATCCAATGAGAATGACTCGTAAGGGATGGGATCAGTAGTATACTAGAATGAGTCGAAAGAGAGTTTTTTTCAAATAAAGATGAAAACAAATTTTGTTTTGAAAATTTAAATCAATTATTTGTATTTGAATATTATTTTTATATTGATTTGGACAATCAAGTATATAAAGATTTTGCGTATACGTCTGATCCACGTGTATTTGAAGTTTTAATATACTGGATAGATAGAGAATCACACTCTGGTCGTCCGGGCATAGTTTTGATGATTGACGCGTCATCATCAGTATTTATGTTCGAACTCCGAAAGTGAGATATCTATATATTTCCAGTTGACTGGTGTGAGAACCAAAATATAGTTAGAATATATTGCTGTGAATTTGCATCAAAAACATGATTTCTAAGTATATAAAAAAATTAAGAATTTGAAACGTTAATCAACTAATTGATTGATGATTGTGTTGTTTGATTATTGTTTTGATTAATTAGAATTTGGAACCATTAAGCCAAAATGTATCAAAGGTTGAACTGAATTGAAAATTTATAGAAATTGCATGCATATACATGTATATACATTGAACAGGTCATAGCAGGGAAGCTAAGCAGCGAAATAAAATTGTTTGCCTGACAAGTAGGTACATGTTTATTGTATTTCTTGGGGTTTTTGATGATTTTATGAGCCGCTTGGCTGTTTCTTTTTCTTTTTGATTGGAGAGGCCTATGTGGCGGTTTGGGGATTTTCCCGGTGCTCCCGTACAAAGGAGATTATGGAAAAAAAATCGAAAATTTAGGGTATTAGCCAAATTTTCGAAAAATTTGGAAAGTTCTTAGAAACTAAAAAGTTGAAGAACTTAAGCCATAACTAAAATAATGGAAGTTGAGTTGATTAGTTAAACAACTTTCAGCTCCGTTCCTTTTCGAGGACGAAAAGATTTTAAGTGGGGGAGAATGTAACAACCCGGAAAATCTGAACCAATTTAAAATTTTTATTTTGGTAATTTTACTGAATTTTGAATATTTAAAATGAATTATTTTAAATAATAACGACAAGAAATTTATTTTGAATAGAATTAGAACGTGTATATTTATTTGAATCGACGTTAGAATATAAAATATTTATTTTTAATTATAAAAGGAATTGGAAATGGCGCGGTAGTTTGAAAATTCGATTTCAAATTTCAAATGAATGTACAGGATTCAAAATAAACCGCATTTTAGCGAAACCAAAAATATTAGAATCTATTTGAAAATATCTTTCCAACGAATCCGAAAAATCAAAATTTCATAGCGGGAATAAAAAGTTACGTCCAGTTAAAAATTCAGAATAGTCGCTATAGAAATATAGCCCTTAAAAATGGAAATTTTGCAAACGACCTCCATTTTTTACGAAACCACTTGTGTTGGATCTGGGATTTCAAGTTATTACTAGATTCCAAAATTCATAATTTTTGGAATCAACATGCGAGCGTGGCAAAAGAAAACGTGTTTTAACAGTTTCAACCAATTTGGATCGACCAGAAAATGACCATTTTTCAAACGGTCCCCAAATTCGACAAAATTAGTTTTGTCAGGACCGTATCGTCAAAACATTGCCAGATTTATTTTTCTGGAATTTTTGGGGTCAGTATGTGGCCCTGGTAAATCGAAATGTGCGTTCAAATACAATATATAGATTTATATTTTAATTTTGATGGAAACGGATTGAAACGGTCAAAATGGCTTACGGAACATTTCCCATTGTGTTCGGAATGGGGATAATTAGCTAGGGGCAGCAGTTGTTGGGTTTGATTTGAGGTTCGAATGAAAAAGCAACTTTTTGGAGAAATTAAATTAAATAAATATATAAATTATATAAGGAGTCTCTCTCTCTCACTTAAGACACCGGTCAACAATAGAAATGAAGAAAAAAAGGGAAGTCCATCTCCCCCAAACCATTATCGCCCGCCAACGTCATCCTCCTCCGTCCAAGCCAACGCCGTGTACCCCCTTATCCGGTCACCCTGCCTCCTCCACCCCTTTCTCTCTCCTCCCCAAGCCCCCACGTCGCCAAACCGGCTACCATCCCTTTCCAGTCCACCGTGACTCCAATTTCGACCACCCACGGCCAGTCACAACCCCCTAGACCCGTGAAACCCTCGCTGCGCCTGGCCCACCGCCACTATAGAGCACCCTTTTTTTTGATCGATTCCTCTCTTCGATGAAAACGCTCAGCACCCCCCCTCCCCCCGATTGATTACCCTCTTCGATGAAGACGCTCAACACCCCCCCTTCCTTCAAGCGAAGTAAGTATTTTACATTCAATTTTTAAGGCGATGAAGATTTTATTTTTAATACAACAAAAAGATTAGTTTTTTAGAGCGAAAAGATTATATTTTTATATATAATAAAAATATGATTTTTATATTACAGAGAAAATAAAAATATGATTTTATATTATAGGGATAATAAAAATATGATTTTTATATTATAGAGATAATAAAAATGTGATTTTTATATATGTTGCGAACTAAAGATGTGATTTTTATATATTCATTAGCAATAGAAAAATGAGATTTCTATCTATGTAGCATTGTTATAAAAATATGAAATTATTTTTAGAAAGATAAAAATAAAATTTTTAGCTTATGTATGTTATTTATAAAATAATCATACAAAGAAATAATTATTGATTGGTTAAAAATATAATTTTTAACGTAGGTATACTACATAGATCGACAATCAAAGCATGGCCGAGTGGAACCCAAAGGTGAGAACTTCTCACTTTAATTTATTTCCTAGTTAGAAATATATACTAGGATGCAGACGGTGCTTAGCAACACCCGACATCCGCCGTCCATAGACCATGGGTGACTTGTTTATTTGTTTGATTGTGTTATGAAAATTGATTGTGTGATGAGGAATGGAAATAAATATTTTATAGTTAAAAATATAATTTTTAACGTGTATATGAATAAAATAAATATTCATAAACAAATAGGACGATTTATTTATGTACACATATTGGACTGATATTGATTGGGATGATAAATTTTACACATCACCCAACTGCACAGATAAACCTGTGTTTGTTGTGTGAAAACCCCACGCGGGTATTGGGATGATATTGGACATACACTAATCCCAATATTTAGTTGTATGTCGATCGATAGATTGACAAGTTGTTGTATGCGTTGAATATTTATATTTGATGCTTATGCTGTGTAGAATGCACTTTGGATGATGGCTGACTGTGTTTGATTGTTGTTGTATACATGAGTGTATGAAATCCATACAAATCAAATTATATGGTAATTGATTGTGTCTGATTCCAGTTTTGAAAAAATAAATATTTTTAAAATAACAAATATTTTAAAATAATGAATATTTTAAAATAATATTCAGTAAAAGATCAAAATGTGATTTTGATGTTCGATTTGGGATGGACACAAATATATATAAATATATAAAGCCGTGTTGATTAGTTTAACGCCATTTTGACGTGAACGATATTTATATCGATTTTATTCATTTTTATAATGAATATTGAAAAGGAACTGATTTCAAAATCTAATGTTTTGAAAATATTATCATTTATATATTGATGATATGGAATATTCAATTTTGATTTGAAATTGAATATTAAGTTGAAATCGTTTTGAAAACGAATTTAAAACGATTTATAAAATATGTTTTAAATGGAAATCGACGAAATATATATTACATATGTTATATATATAATATAATGGCCTGAATAGAACGCGCCGCGCTACGGCAGTTCGCGAATTTCGACCATTGACTTCAAATGGACATTATGAGAGATCCGACCGTCGGATTCTCCTAAAACCAGAACAGTTGGGTTTTCATCGAAAAGGGCTTTCTAACGAATATTAGAGATTTGAAATCTAACGGTTGGATTTGGAATTATGTCCAAATCAAATTTGGAAAAGGTTGTTGTAAGTGCAGTTCGATGGCCGTTTATGGAAATCGACTGTACGGGCCTTGGTAAAATTATTAAAAATATCAATAATTAGTGTAAAATCATAAGGAATGATTTGGAAAGAATTGGGATGAAAAATTCCATATTTGAAAAGATAAAAATAGATTTTTATCGAAATGAACTAGTTTTGAACTAGAATTATGATCCAATTATTTTTAAAATAATTAAATTGGATATGAAAGGGGTTTTAAAAGTAATCAGAATTCCAATACGTGAATAGGGATGGATTTGAATCGAAATTGTCTTTGAAATATTTTGATATTGGATTCCGTGATTATACGGACATTGTGAAGGAATTTGGAAGATATATATATATCGTTATCCCAATACGATATTTGTTGATTTCAGAATTTGATATTGAATATAAACCGATATATTTTCTATTCAGAGCCTTTTATTTAATATCAAATGGGATTTTGGGTTTGCCGTGAAAGGCGTCTTCACTAACACTGTTCTTAACCCAGTTGAGCTAAGAAAATTAGAAACTAACTGGAGATTAGTTAAGTTGAATGGTTTCATGGGTATTGATCTGATGTTGGTTTCGGTCTTCGGGGTTAATACTTAGGGAATTGTTCACTTGCTAATTTACGGTTAAAGGCCGATGGAATGGAATGTGATTTTGGGTTTGTTGTGAATGGTGTCTTCATTAACACTGTTCATGAACCCAGTTGAGAAAAGATCAAAACTTTTTATTTAGATTTAATGAAGTATACCAATTAATTAATATTTAATTGGAATTGAATTGAAATTGGTCTTTGGGTTTATCGTGAACGATGTTTTAAATAACACTTGTTCTTTAACCAGATTAACAATGGAATGAGATTTTGGGTAGTCGTGAATGGTATCTTTAATAATACTGTTGTTAGACCCAACGGAGTTAAGAAAATCAGAAACAAACTGGAGATTAGTTAAGTTGAATGGTTTCCTGGGTATTGATCTGATGTTGGTTTCGGCCTTCGGGGTTAATACTTAGGGAATTGTACACTTGCTAATTTATGTTTAAAGGCTGATGGAATGGAATGTGATTTTGGCTTTATAGTGAACCATGTTTTAAATGACATTGGTTCTTTAACCCAGTTAAAGACAGGATATGATTTCCCAAGTTAAATAATCATTAATATTATTTTTAGGAAGATGAAAACCAAGTGGAATTTTAATGAATCTTTAACTAGATTGATATAATCGAGAATGGGGTATCACCAGTTTTTCTCCAGGCGATAGTTAAATCTTTAGTTAGATTTGATGTGAAATGGTAATTGAATTTATCGATAACACAGTGGTGTTAGATTTGAAGTATTACCAGTTTTTCTTCAGGGGATGAATAGTTTGGTATTGGGAAATTAAACAAATGATTACTTCGGTATGGTGCGCTAATCCCGACTAGTTTGGATAGACCATAATTTGATTTGAATCAATATCCAAAGGAAGATTAAAGAATAAATTTAAAGAATTTATCTTTGATAAAATTAATGGGAACCTTTCCTAAAGTATATGAATATATGGATAAAGAAATATTTCGAATTGGAATGAGGCGTATGTGGTATTTTTATAGCACTTGTTTATTATATATGCGAGTTATTCAGAAAGATCGAGTTTATCCCATTCTGAATAACCGATTCGACGATGTGTCGAGGATGAAGACGGTGGTTGAAGACCGGAGGTCTTCACATCATTTGGATGATGACTGATGTCTTGATTGGGTTGTATAACCAAGACAACGTAATAAGTGATGATCGCCCAGACGTGCTTTGAGATCGACCGGATATGCGAGGACCTCTCTCCTGTATTGGACATATGGGACGAGGAATAAGGTGCCTCCAGTTTCGTTCGGACCCAGAACGAACTTGTAAATGGATGTGTCTGACATCAGATTTCATTCTGTGTGATTGATAGACATCGGTTGCATAGCGTGAATTGCCTGTGTGGCATGCTAAGATGCAAATGATCAAGGATTCTGTTGAAAAGAAGAGTCTTATGGTTGATGATCAAAGCACGAATTTAATGTAGCATAGCTTTGTTTAGCGTTAATTCGCGAGCCTCACACCCCGGTGTGAACCAGAAATGGGAGAGGACCTCAGGGTGGACATGCGTTTCCTTCTAGCTATGAGTGGTGTCAGTGTTTTGCAAGCCCTGACGTTTTACTTATGTGGATGATGGATAGCGAGGCGCCTCGGTTATACCGGTCATTCCGGGGCCGATAGTTTGGTCAGGATATGACCAGTTTACGCCCCATAGGGCGGGGAAACATAGTGTTCAGGCATTTTAATCCACATCGAGTGGACCGGCCCTGACGATCCAAGGCTTGCCTGCACGCTTTCTAGAGACATGGGCTAGATTGTCTCGAAGCGGTAAGGACGATCCCTTGCCTTGGTTCATAGATAGAAATCTATCTTCCAATATGACATTTTGCGGTTTTGATTGTAGAGCCTAGTATGGCGACATAGTGGGATGGGGCACTCATACCGTCTATGATTGATACATTTATATTTGAAATTGTTTTGACACTACACACTTATAGTAATAATAAAATATGAAATTTCACGTATCAAGCATTTTTGGCTATTATAAGGTAAAAACTCTATCCTCCGGCTTGTGTTGCATTGTGTGACGGGACCTGAGTCTTATAATAGCTTCGTTGTTCTTTATTTAGCACTGTGTTGTTTGTTTTATGCACTGGTATTTTTGGGAGGAAAACCGTTCCGTGCTATACGGCGTGGTCCCTTGACTTACGGAACTTTAAAATAAAGATTAATAACCGTTTTAGTTCTCACACCAGTCACATTACTAACCTGGAGTTTATTGTTTTTACCTAAACTCTGGGTGCCCCTATTTTCCGACGGGAAGCTAGTAGTTTTGGTTTTGCAGATTTATATTCACATGATCCTAGTTTACAGCTGAAGCGATATTCGGAAAGCTCTGTATCTGTATATTCTTTTTAGTTGTATTTTGTATTATTTTCCGCTGCATTGTAACTTGTAAAATCTCTGATATTCAGTAAATGTGTAATATTTATTTATACTCTGTATATTCTTGTATTCTGATGCAAATTGTTGTAATAAGCAATGAAATGTTCTTCTGTTTCTGTTCTGATTCGTCTTGTCCTCAAAGAAATCCGTTCTTTCCTTCGCGGGGAAGTTCGGGTTATCTAATTTGGTATCTTTGAGATAGACGATGGAAGGAAGGTTCAACTAGCTGCTTGGTCGATGAGGGAGTTTAGGCTAAGGAGAACAACCCGAGGATGAGGAATTTGTTGATATGGCTTTAATCCACGAAGAAGGTAAAGGAGAAAGCGGAAAGAATAATTAACCCGTGAAAAAAGAAGGTGTCTTATTTGAGGTATAACGGGCCACGTAATTAAGGATTGTAGGAAGAAGAAGAAGAAGAAGCCTGGTTGTTTCCATTGCGATGAGGCAGGACATCTGATTAAAGATTGCCTGAGGATGCAAGGACAAGGACAAAAACAAGGGCAGAGGACATGACCTACTTCCGAAGGACAGGTTCATGCTCTCATGGCACCAGGACAGGAGAGAGATAGAAACGTTTTTGTTGAACGTTTGATTTTTTTCTTTTTGATCATCCGGTTCGAACTTTCTTTTACTCTTGCGCTTCGCAATCGTTTGTATCTGCTTCGTTAGTTGAAACACTGAACCTAAATACTAGTCTAGTTGTGGATCCCATTGTAGTCTCAAATCCTATTTGTGGTTCGGCTCACTTATCTATGTTTTGCCGGGATTCGAGAGTGTCTATCTTGGGCATTAGGTTTGAATGCAACGCCTATGTTCTTGGTTTCATGGGCTACGACTTGATTCTAGGCTAGCTAGGTATGGTGCCATCCTAGACTGCGAAAGGAGGGTAGTTAGACTGTTGACTCGTTGTGGAAAGACCCTTGATATTTCTTGTGACCCTAGAGGTACGGTGATGCTTAGCAACCTAGAATCACTTGACACATCCATCGATGATTTGGAATCTGTTCGAGTAGTCCGTGAGTATGGTGATGTTTTTGATGACGTTCGGGTTTTAACCCCGAGGCGTGAGATAGACCTCCATATATACTTAGTAGATAATGCAAAACCAGTTGCATTACCAATGCGCCACATGGCTCCGAGAGAGAGAAGGGAACTCAGTAAGAAAGTGAAAGAGTTGCTTGAGAAAGGGTTCATAAGAAGAAGCATTTCAGAATGGGCTACTCTAGTTGTTTTTTCTACGAAGGCGGATGGTTCACTTAGATTATGCGTGGACTATGGGGAGTTGAACAAGCTCACGAAGAAGAACAGACACCCATTGTCGTGGATAGATGACTTGTTCGATCAGTTGGTTGGCACTTCAGTTTTCTCGCAGTTGGATATAGCTACATGATTTCATTAGCTAAAGGCGGCTGAGGACAGCATAGATAAGACTCCTTTTATGGCTTCTGACGGTTTCTTCAAGTGGCTCGTCATGCCTTTTGGTTTGACGAATGCACTTGCATATTTCATAGACTTGATGAGTATGGTGTTTAGGGAGTTTCTAAACAAGTTTGTGGTAGTTTTTGTGGATGGTATTTTGATTTTATGTAGAAGCGAGGAAGAGCATGCCCTACATCTAGGGAAGTCTTAGAGACCCTACGAGCGCATCAACTCAAAGCTAAGTTCTCCAAATATCATTTTGGAGGAAATAAGTGAGGTTCATAGGGCATGTGGTCTCTAAGCAAGGGATAGCAGTGGATCCTGCAATGGTGGTGGCAATCCAAGATTGGAAAGTTCCTAGAAAAGCAGCGGAAGTAAGAAGTTTTATAGGGTTGGCGGGCTACTATTGGAAGCTCGTTAAGGACTTTGCGAAGATGTTAGCCCCAGTTTTTACTTTGCTAGATGGGAGCAAACCATTCACAGTATATACCGGTGCTTGCGGGATAAGGCTTGGAGCAGTTTTCGATGCAAGAGGAAAAGGTGACATGCAAAAGGCGGTAGGTACGTAGTTATGTTTGAGCATCGCGTATCGTCCACAGACAGATGGACAGACAGAAAGGGTGAATAGAATCCTTGAAGATCCTTTTGAGGTTATGTATCCAAGGTTTTGGAGGGACACGAGAAGAGCACCTTCCATTTGTGGAGTTCGCTTAAAACAACAGTTATTAAGCTAGTATTAGGGTTTTAATGGCTGACCGTGTCGATCACTAACTTGTTGGTGGTAGTCTACGGATAATATTTTGCTTGGACCCGAGCTGATTAGGGAGAAACTTCAGGAAAGATTGACTTGATTCGAAGATGAATGAAGACGACACAGGACCGGCAAAAGTCAAACGCTAACTAGAGACGAACCGATCTTGAGTTCGATGTTGGGGACATGGTTTATTATTAAAGTGTCACCGTTCAGGAACGTAGTTCGCTTTGGGGAGTGTATTAGCACCAAGGTTCGTAGGACCCTTTCCCATTACAGAGGGGATTGGACAGAGGGGATTGGACAGAGTGATGTTGCCGGAGAAGCTTAGTTGTGTTCATGACGTGTTTCGCGTGTCGTATTTGCGGAAGTGTTTACATGATACCGCGGAAGTAGTGGAGCCGAGCATGCTTAGAGAAATGGAAGTGGAGCGAGATGCCACGATTAGACGAACTCTTACATGCATCCTTAGATCGGAGATCAAGAAGTTACGCAACAGAGAGGTTAAGTCGATTAAAAACCAATGGGGAGATAATCAAGGAGACGCGACTTGGGAGACGGAAGACATGATACGTGCATCATACTCTTTCCTTTTCTGAGGATATGTTCTTAACTTCTCCCTTTTCTACCGCTTTGTTTATACTTGTTCTATCGTTTAGTATGTCCTCTCGTTTACATCCTCGGTCTTTAGATAGGAAAATCCTATGGTTGTAAACATGTGTTTGAGACATGTTATGTTTGGTGGATGCAAGTGGATGAAAGTGTTTGCTAGTGGTTACTTGTGGATGCATTTACACGCAATTAGGCACTAGATCAGCTCAGTCACTTTCATATTGCATATGCATATATGTATTTGTATATAGGTTGAAACTTGATGTGTTATCATATGGATGTTGCATTTGTATGAATGTACAGTTGTGCACTCATATAGAAATGATATGTATCAATAGGGTTCTTTTGCATACATAATAGATGCTTGGCCCTATCATGATTTGCATTAAGGAGGTCAACTGAATCAGTAGACCGCCTGATTTTGCATTAGATAAGGACATAAACACACATTATGCATATGATCAAGAAAGCATTAGGAATCTTTTAAGGACAATGTATGCATGTGATTGAATGGTTGAATAGATGGATGATTGGATGGTAAGATACATTCTTCCTAACATAGAGATTTCGGGGACGAAATCCTTTAAGTAAGGGGGAATGTAACACCCCGTAATTCTAAAACATGACGTAAGAGATAATTAAAGAATAATTAATTATTAAAGGAAGAATTAGAGGAAACATGTTTCGCCATTCCGTTCATCTCGGAATTCTGCTTGAGATAGAGTCAGAGTTTGTGTAAAACAGATAACGTATGAAGGAGATATGGACGAACGAAGTTAGGCAGAAAAAACCGAAAACGGACCAGAATGCATTGGCGCACTTGTGAAGTGCGCCAGTACAAAAATGCACTTGCGCACCTGCCAAGTGCGCCCATGCCGAGGTCTATCCAGCACAAAATTCTGGAGTGTTCTGTGATGACATGTCTTCCTCTAATTTGCTGGATGATGTGTATTTGAGCTGTGTGGCTCTAATAACCCCTATGCTAATCTAAAGGCCAAGGTTTGTCTAACACTTCTATATAATCACCTCAAACCTAAACCCAAACATCATGATCCTCTTCTATGATGCCACCATGCTGTCCATCTCTAAGCTAACCTAGCCTACATCTTTTCCAAACTAGAAATCAAATTAAAGGTTAAAGAGAATGATCAAAGCCTACATCAACGGATTAGCTTATCAACTTCAGAAATCAGATTCCAGATCTTCTCTTCCTTCTTAATCTCTGTGAGGTCACGTAGCTTTCACAAGATAATTAAACTAAAGTGATTATGATAAGTTGTAAATTGTGATCATATGATTATGCCTATCTTATCAAATTTGCAAGTTGTCTTTTTTGGTTTATAGCCTATGATTTTCTGATCAATTCTGTCAGTTCATGCCTGTTTGTGCTCGTATATTTTTGCCTATTTTGATACCATGATTCTCTTCCCTCTTCCTTTTTCCTTTTTCTTTTAATGAGTTAGGCTAACTTCGAGCCTAACATATTATGCGAAATTCGCACACGTATAACGCTTGAATAACGGATAAAAAGTTTGGGAAATGTTGAATAACATTTGATTTGTAAAAAGGCATAAATTGATGATGGCTATGGTTTAGGAAAAATTGTATATAATAAGCAAACATGAGACTTGACGTAAACGGGTTAGGTGTAAACTTGTGATAATTGGGTAAGTTCAGTTATTTCACAGATTTGGAACATGTAATAGGAAACAAGACTTGTAATGAATCAAATCTAGAACTATGCCTAATTGTAAGATAATCAATTCTGATTCATGCTTATCCTTTTGTCAAATCTGAATTACCTATGTCTATGAGACTGTTGTGATTGATACAATGGTACCTATCATGTTGTACACCAAATTGGTGATTCTTTTATTCTATCGAATCTTTATGCTTATGTTGTAACTTGCTCGGTTTAGCCATACCTATTGTTAATGTACAACATGTCTATTGGAAACATGATTCTTGAGTTGGGTACACCTTTACATGCCTATTTTGTTCCTTATGTCAATTCTTGTGTTTCTCCTCTATCCCTCTCCGTTTTATTTTTGGACCTTGTTGTACGTGCGATTGAAACGCGGGGAATTGGGTATAACTTAATTAAGTAATTTTGGGCATAACAAGTAAATGCGGCATAGTTTGAATTGACCACACTTATGGATAATTTACATATAAATCTAGAATTAGACAGTAAATACGTAAATTGGCTAAAAGATGACCGCCTAAGACACAAGGTTAGACACGGTTTGCGGTATAAGACTGCCTGGAACCACCTCGCATATCCAGCAACTGCAAACGACAGTCTAATGTGAGAGGTCAAAGGCATAAATTAGATGCTTAGACCCGAGGTTAAGTCTGGCTTGTGGTTGAAGTCTACCCGGAACCTCCCGGCATATCCAGCGGCCACAAGTGATCGACTTAATGTGGGAGGTCTATGCATTAATAACTAATTAATGTTGAATATGATACCTAAACGAGTTAGGTGGGTGGGGTTAAGTTAACATGGGTAAGAAGACAACTTAACCAATATTACATGAACAAAGTGGATAGGGTTAAGGCAAGCTTAACCAATAATACATATGGACTTGATAAGTTGATGGGTTAAGTAAATCTTGGGTAGGTGTGTAATATTAGTATATATAGGCCCACAAACTTAACCGTTAAATAAACATGTGTGAATCAGTGGGAAGGTTAAGTGACGTATGGATAGGCGACACTTAACCAATACAACATGTTAATTAAACAAATGGGTGGGGTCAGGTTAAATTGAGAACACTTAACCATTATAACATGTTGGTTAGGAAACCTTAGTACGGGGACCCATTTCAGCAGTAACCCATATAGATGTATCACGGTACCCTGAACTAGGCAGGGTGGGGCACGATTACTGGGCTGATTATAAGCAGTCAAAATAGCGGCGGGGAGTGCGTCAGTGTAGGTTCCGACGGAGTACGGGCGTGCACGTACTCCGGAGTGGAAAAAGCAGACACTGGGCATCACTAGTCATACACTGTGCATCTTGAATTGTGTTGGGTTGCCATCATAGGGATTGATACACCCCATGGTGGGACCAGCACAGGTATCTACAAACAACCGTGGCCGAATGACACAAGTAATGAATACATATGAGTTAAGGAGTCGATCTATTAAGAGATAAGGGGGTAGTGTGGGGACATCTAGTATTTAGTATGGGCAAGTAAGGATTGTATGGGGTGGATACCTCTTACTAGATGTTACGCCTGAGGACTACCAATTATAAGATGGGGATCAATTTTCAGTATGAAACTAGTAACGGTGCGATATATTTAGCATTGGTGCAGTGTAGTAATTACCCTATAGTGATTAGAAGCGCAATCAACATTTTTCTTTTTCATCTTGCCTACCTTGTCATGCATGCTTATGTATAGTCATTTCTTACTTACCAGTTTATGTTCTTATCCTGTTACTTTAATGATTATATTGTTAAAGTTGTTGGACTCACCAGACTAATGTCTGACCTAGTTTGTCTCGCCTCTTTTCTTCCGTTCCCCCCCCCCTCCCCAGGTTCTCAGGGAGGAAATACTCAAGCTTAGTTCAGATGTCTCTTTCTTCCAACTTGAAGTTGAAAGATGTATTGCTTGGCTTTGATTCTGCTTATGGCATTTTCTAATGGGGTTATGCCTTTAAAATTATGTACTCTGAAGGCTTTTGTACAAGACTGATATTATGTACTTGGTTTTGTTGTTTTGAAGGTGTAACCAAACCTATTTCTGTTTCCGCTGGAATAAAGTTATAAATATTTCAAGTACTACTTTATCCGTCTTGTAATATTCCGTTCTGTTTACTTATAACGCTCCACGAAACCGAATGCATTCCCTTTGTAAGTGACATTAATGGACGTGGGGTGTTACAAAATCTGAGATATAATGTAGTAGTCAAGATCGTTGAGAAGTTCCAAAATTTTGGTAAGGTAAGACGGAAGATTTCCGAGTTTGGTTTGGAACTCATTTCGGACTTGACTTACTACCAGCTGTGAGTCACTGAGAATTTGTACGGTTTTTAGATTCAACTCCTTTGCCAATTTTAGCCCTGCGATTAACGCTTCATACTTAGCTTCATTGTTGTTTGATGGGAATTCCAACATTAGGGCGTAGCATAAAGAGTGGCCTTTGGGAGTTTCCAAGACTATTCATGCCCCTGAGCAGTAATCATTCGCAGATCCATCAATGAATAACTTCCAACGAGCCACCGCTTCTGCTGGTTCTTCTGTTTCTTCCCCCTATCCATGAACTCGACGATAAAGCCCACTAAGGCTTGCCCATTAATAGCTTTTCGAGGATGATAAGTGATATCATATTGACTGAGCTCTATGTTCCACTTCAATAATCTCCCCGAAGTTTCTGGGCGAAAAAGAACTTGTATTAGCGGTTGGTCACTGAGAACTTTTATAGGATAGGCTTGGAAGTATGGCTTTAGCTTCTTTGAGGTAATAAGAACACAATACGCAAGTTTCTCTAACTTGGTATAGTTTAATTCTGCCCCAGCAAGTCTTTTACTATAGTAAACTGGCCACTGAACCTTGGCATCTTCTCGGACGAGTGCAGAGCTTAACGCATGAGATGAGACAGCTAGATATAGGAACAACTCCTCTCCGTCTCTGGGCATTGATAGCATCAGTGGCGACTCCATGTGCTTGATCAACTCTTCGAAGCCTGTTTGGCATTCAGGAGTCCACTGGAAATCTTTCTTTCCTTTCTTCAAAGCATCGAACAGTGGAATGCACTGATCCGTAGCTTTTGAAATAAATTGGTTAAGCGCAGCCACTTTCCCATTTAGACTTTGAAGCTCTTTCTTTGTCCTTGGAGAACGCACCTCCCGCAAGGCTATGACTTGAGAAGGATTTGCTTCAATGCCCCTGGCGTTGACTATGAATCTAGAAACTTCCCCGATGCAACTCCAAATGAGCATTTAAGCGGATTTAGCTTCATTCCATATTTTCTGAGGATATGAAACATTTCGGCTAGATTTTCAAGATGATCCTCGGCTTTCTTTTATTTCACCAGCATATCGTCTACATGAACTTCCATTGTGTTCTCAATCTGGGATTTAAACATGGAATTCACAAGGCACTGGTACATTGCTCCTGCATTCTTCATTCCAAATGGCATAACTTTGTAGAAATACAGACTTCTATATGTTATGAAGCTCATGTTTTCCTTATCCGGCTTATGCATCATAATCTAATTGTATCCGGAGTACGCATCCATGAAAGATAATAGTTCGTGCACCGTTGTTACATCAACAAGCTGATCAATTCTGGGCAACGGGAAACTGTCTTTGGGACATGCCTTGTTGAGGTCTGGATAATCTATGTACACCCTCCATTTGCTATTGGACTTCTTAACAAGAACCAGATTGGAAACCCAATCAGGATACGTGGATTCTCGTATAAAGTTTTTCTGAACAATCTATCCACTTCCTCTACTTTCTGGTCCTTGAACTCGTCTTTTTTGTTTTATTGGAGTTAAACTTGGATTAACATTCAATTTATGCACAATTACATTAGGTGAAATTCCACACATGTCAGAATGTGTCCAAGCAAAAGCATCCAAATTTGCTTTTAAAAATAAGATTAAATCTTTCTGGAACTTTAGGCCCAGCTGAGAACCTATTTTCAAAACTTAATTTATCGGGATCCTTGTCATGCACTAGAATTGAGATTGTGGCTTCAGCTGGGGCCGCTCTATTCTCCCCCATATTGACTTTTCTAGGGTCAATTTCCTTCTGAGCTCTGTTATGCTTACCAGTGTGAGGGCCCGCCCTAATTGCTATAAGGGGAAGTCAGGAATGCGGAGCGGAGCCTCCGCATTCTTCTTCGTCTCGTTCTTCCTAGCCTCAACCAGTTCTTCCATGTAACATTCCCTCGCTGCCTTCTGGTCGCCTTTGATCACACCAACTCCATGTTCAGTAGGGAATTTTATGGTCATGCGCCATGGAGCCATTGCAATCCTGAATGCAGCAAGAGCTGGTCTTCTTAGGAAAGCGTTATAGGCCGAAAGCTCATCGACTATCACAAAAGTTTGCATCATGGTAGCTTTCTGTTTTCCTTCTCCAAGATCAGCAAGCAAGTTGATGGTGCCAATCGGTTGAGTGGGCTGCCCTGTGAACCCATGTATCTTGTTCTGGCAAGCTTTTACATTGTCCATTAAAAGATCCATCTTGTGGAATGCATTTATGAAAAGAACATTGATAGACGCTCTGATGTCTACTAAGACTCTTCTGACTAGTGCGGGATCCAAACCGATGGTAACAACCACGGGGTTAATGGTTGGTGTTAGCAATCCGTCCAAGTCCCTATCTCTGAACACAATGTCATCCCATGAAGTCCTTGGCACTTTTGCGGGAAAGGCGTTGTTCATGACCATGAGCCCTTCTTCATTAGGAAGGTTTTTCATTTCTTCAGTATACCTCATGATATCCCCCCAGCTTCTTCCGGCTGGATGGCATCCTCCTGAAATCGTGCTAATGATCGGTCTTGGAAAAACAGCAACTAGGGTACTCTCGCTCTGTTTAAGAGGTCCCATGGATGTCCCTTGCCCTTGAGCGGCTTGAGTATTCTACGGGTGTAACAACCAGTATTTTCAATAACCTGTTATAACATAAATCGAGGCAGAATTTAATTCTAAAATCTAAATCAAGGGAAACGGGCTATGCCATTGCGTTCGTCTCGGAAAAATACGCGAAATAGAGTCTGAGTTTTCAAAAATCGGAGTCTGTATGACCCGATTAAGGTCCAACGAAGTTTTCAGAAAATTTCAAAGTAAAAACAGATTTCAAATTCAAGTTTGAATTTGAAAAATTAGGTCAGATTGGGCTAGGCGGGAAATATCCCTCCAGAGCACCCAAGTCGACAGCCCTGTCGACTTGGGAGTCGACTTGGTTGGACCCAAGTCGACAGCCCTGTCGACTTGGCTGTCGACTTGGTCCAGCTGGGCAGTTTTGCCTGGTGCACCATTTTGGGTTTGTGTTGAGTTTGGGGGCCAGATTCGGTTTTGAGGGCTGAGATTGGAACTAGGGTTTAATCCTAAGGCTAAAACTAGTCCTAATCTCTATAAATAAGGCCCTAACCTAACCCTAAATCATCATTATTCATTCAAGTAACTAAACTATGGCAAAATCAATCCTCTCATGGCCTCCACTCTCTTCATAAAATTCCTAAGTCATTTCTATGAGAGATTTTCCATGCATACAAGTGTTTTCAAGCTTGTATGAGCATCATTAGCTTGCATTCAAGTCAAGTTTCCATATTTACATCATAAAGCAAGGGTTTTGATCATTTTTGCTCAAGGGTTTTTCTATTGGAGCTTGCATTTTGGGTTTAATTGATTGTATAAGGGCTTTGTCATATTATTGTGTCTTCATAAGCATTGTAAGCCCTATTCTACTTTCATATTTAAACTCTAAAGTTAATGAATGATGCAAGTTGTGTTTGATCATTATGATATGATATGCAAGTTTATCATGTTATGCAAGTTTGCTATGTTTTGAAATGCAAGTTTATCATGTTATGCAAGTTTGCTATGATATGCAAGTTTATCATGTTATGATATGCAAGTTTATATGCAAGTTTGCCATGTTATGATATGCAAGTTTATCATGTTATAATATGCAAGTTTATATGCAAGTTTGCCATGTTATGTTATGCAAGTTTGCTATGTTATGATATGCAAGTTTGCCATGTATGTTATGCAAGTTTGGGGTGATCATTTTGTTCATGTTATCATGTTATGCAAGTTTATCTTGAGTATATGAACATAAAGCTTCAAGCTTTATGCTAAAGGTTGCATTTTGGCAACATGTAAGTTATCATATCCCTTATGATAACTTGCATGTGAGGCTAAATGCGAACTTATGTCCATTTCTACATGTCATTTAGCACCATGTATCACCAATATGCCAAGTTTGGTTTTATGCATGCTTTTGAGGCCTAAAAATGTAATATGCAAGTATATGAACATATGTACATTTCATATGCCACCATGTTAAACTTGTGGCTTCAACACCTTTATGTCGTGATTATGCCAAGTTCCCTCTTTCTATCCTTTATGCGCTATTGCGATATGTAAGCGATGGGATTGCGTTTGGGGTTGGGTAAACTTAAAAGACATAAAAACATAAGCTTGGGAATTTACCTATTAAGTTAGGTCTACCCATTGGGAATTTACCTATTAAGTTAGGTCTACCCAATTGCTTGAAAATTTGTAACATGTTTTGGAAACATGATGGACATGACACTTAGAGAAGATAAGTGTGACCAACTCGAGGTTGGGTTGAGTTTGTAGCGTAAACCTACCCGGAACCGACCTGCTTAACTAGTTGCGACAAACAATAGGACCCAATGTGAGAAGTTGGCCATGTTGTACCTTGAACCCGAGGTTAGACCAAGTTGTGGTATAAAGCTACCCGGAACCGACCGGCTTAACTAGTAACCGCAACAAAGTCTAATGTGAGAGGTTAAGGCACATTAATTAATTAATGCCTCGTGATTAGGGTTAAGTCATGGTCCACTTAATACTTAACCAATTTGGGCTTGGTAGATTAATTAGGGTTAAGTCGTGAACTCATCGTTACACTTAACCAAGTTAATCCATGATTAGCAAGAGGGTTAAACTGTACTTAACCCACTAGAAAAATCCTAGCAATGGGGGTCCACTCCAGTAGTAATCCAAAGTTTGTATCATTAAGGCCCTAGGGTCTAGGCTAGGGAGGGAGCACGATTACTGGACTGGAGGTAAGTGACCAAAAGCGACGGCAGAGTGGTACGCCGGTGTAGTTCCGGGTGGACTATGGTCGTGCACATAGTCCGAAGCCGGGGAAAGCATGCACGGGTACCAGTAGATCGAGACTGTGCACTCATGTTTATGGTGTCCAGGGGTTGACACCCTAGGGCTTGATACACCCGACGGGAGACCCTGCACAGTCTGACTACAATTATGTTTGGGGCCGTATGGACACCAACACGTGACGAGTTAGGCTTATAGGGGGCCGATCGACTAGACCATTTGGTTGGACCTCGTATGGGGGTCACTTCTTGTTATTGGGCCAAAGCTTGGGCCAAGGGATCAATACTTGCTTATTCAAGTCATGTTAGTTTGCTAGTACACCTGTGGTGCAAAACTTTAAACCTGATTATGCGATGACACCTTCATCTACCTGGTTGGTTAATCATCATGCTAGTATGTTGTTATCCTTATGATCATACCTGCTTCTCATGTCAGTTAACTTTATCAGTTTACATTGATTGTAGTAGGGCTTACTCAGTCTTTTTGACTAACCTGTTTTCTTTCGCCTCTTTTCTTCCGTTCCCCCCCCCCCCACCCCCCAGGTTCTCAGGGAGGGAATATTGGAGCTTAGCTTGGATTTCTGATCGCTTGCTTGTGGGATTTTAGCTCATGTACGGTCTTGACATGAAGCTAGCTATGGTTATCACTTATTTTGGGGATAGCACTTATGTATTTCAGTTTTTCAGTGATGTTGTTTTTATCTAGACTTGTGTATTTGGAAAGTTGACATTATGTAGTATCAGACTTGTTTTGAAATAGTTTGAAATCTTCCGCTGTTTTACTTATCTTATTTACTCTGTTTACATATATACATATGTTCTTGTTCTGCCTTTATATATCATTATGCATGTTTACCTGATTCAAACGCCCCTCCAAAGTCAGAGTGCTTGCAAGAGACACCCTGGCGGAGGTGGGGTGTTACATTTGGTATCAGAGCATAAGGTTAACAAGATTCGAGCAAAAGGTTTTTAAAACTTACCTTTTGAAGAACTATTTTCAAAACCAATTAAGTATTTTCCAATAAAAGTCTAGTTATTTTAAAAAAAGGCGATTCCCCAAAAGCCATAGCACTATCCTTCGTTCTGAATCTATCTATCTTTTTCTTCGTTTCAGTATGGCCGATCGCTTTAACATCCCGGAAGACGTACAAGTGCCCGTCTGGTTCCGGAGATGTATGGAGGCAAGGGCGAATGAAGCCGGCCCCGCAAACATTCCTCCTCCTCAGAACCCGCAAGCAGATTTCGCTAAGATTTGCAAAGACTTTAAGGCAATGGGTTGCAAGAATTTTGTCGGAACGGAGACTTCTGTGGAGGCAAGAAACTGGTTAAAGGAAACTGAAGACCTCTTTGCTATCTTTGATGTGGAAGATCGTAAGAAAGTTCTATTGGCGGTATGGCTATTAAAAGGGGAAGCTGCTTATTGGTGGGTAGTCACCACCACTACTAGACCCATTGAGACTTGGGATGACTTTAGGAGAAGGTTTGGACTAAAGTTTCTATCATCGACTGAAGAGAATCTTCAGATGGAGAGGTTCCTATCTCTAAATCAAGGGGACATGACCGTTAGGGAATACGTGGATAAGTTTAGTCAACTTGCTCCGTTCGGTCTAGAATTGGTAAACACAGCTCGGAAGAAGGCCTTACACTTTGCTCTAGGATTGAATGAGCCATTGCGCGGTTTGGCCATGTCTCATATACCTCTGGAGGCGACCTTCGAGAGTTTGGTTAATATGGCCCTACTTCAAGAGGAAGATACCGAGAAAAGAGACAAGAACAACAAGAAGGGGAACAAGGGCAACAGCAATCGTAATGACAACAAGACCAGGGAAACAAGGAAGTGCAAGTTCTGTCGGATCGTTGGGCACATAGCCAAAGATTGCAGGAAGAGGAAGAGGAAGTTGGGCGAGTGTTTCCATTGCGGAGAATCTGGACATTTTAGCAAGGATTTCCCCAAGAAGCAAGGACAAGGGCAAGAACGAACTCAGCGAGTAGAACCCTCTGGAGGGCAGTTGCAGGCTCTCCTCACTCTTCCAGCTTTGGGTCGAGGTAGTGTTTCTGTAAAAAGTCATGTTTACATTTCTGATTTCCCTGTTCATACCTTATTTGATTCTGGCACATCGCATAGTTTTATTTCTGATCTTATTGAAAGTTTGCACCTAAGTACTAGTCTAGTTGAGGTCCCGTTAGTGTTTCAAATCCAATTGGGGGTTCCGCCCATCTACCTGTGATTTGTGTGGATTTGAAAATCTCTATCTTGAGCATAGAATTCATGTGTAATGTTTAGGCTCTCGGGTTTATGGGATACGGGTTGATTTTGGGTGTGGATTGGTTGTCCAGTTATGGAGCCGTTCTTGACTGTGAGCATAGGGTGGTGAGTCTCATGACTCGCCTCGGTAATACCCTAGAAATTTCTTGTAACCCTAGAGGTCCCGTCATGTTATGCTATCTTGAATCTCTCGACTCGTCCATCGATGATCTGCAATCTGTAAGGGTGGTCCGAGACTATCCTGATGTCTTTGAAGAAGTTAAGGGGTTACCCCCTAAACGAGAGATAGATTTCCGCATTTATCTAGTCGATAATGCCAAGCCAGTATCATTTCCCGTTAGGCACATGGCCCCTCGTGAGAGAAGGGAGCTCAGTAAGCAAATCAAGGAGCTGCTTGAGAAGGGTTTTATTAGACGAAGCATTTCCGAATGGGGTGCTCCGGTGGTATTCGCTACTAAGGCGGATGGTTCGCTTCGTCTATGTGTTGATTATCGAGAGTTGAACAAGCTGACAAAGAAGAATAGGCACCCGTTACCGAGGATTGATGATCTCTTTGCCCAGCTTGTAGGTGCTTCTGTTTTCTCTCAACTCGATCTAGCCACCGGATTCCATCAGCTTAGAATGGCTGAGGATAGCATCGATATGACTACGTTTAGGACTCCGGATGGATTCTTTGAATGGCTTGTCATGCCATTCGGTTTGACTAATGCAATCGCATACTTCGTAGACTTGATGAGTAGGGTGTTCAGGGAGTTCCTCAACAAGTTTGTTGTTGTCTTCGTGGATGATATTCTGATCTTCTCAAAGGACGAGGAAGAACATGCCAGACATCTCAAGGAAGTGATGGATACGCTTAGAGCGCATCAGTTGAAAGCCAAGTTCTCCAAATGTCATTTCTGGAGAAGGGAAGTTCGGTTTCTTGGACATATAGTTTCTAAGCAAGGCATAGCGGTAGATCCCGCGAAAGTGGTTGTGGTTCAAGACTGGAAGACTCCGAGGAATGCAACCGAAGTAAGGAGCTTTCTCGGTTTGGCGGGCTACTATAGGAAGTTCATCAGGGACTTCGCTAAGATTTCGGCCCCTCTTACTAAGTTGACGAAGAAGAACTTAGTCTTTGCATGGGACTTGGAGTGTGAGCTTGCTTTTCAAAGGCTCAAGAGAGCCCTTACCTCAGCTCTAGTTTGGCAACGTGGATTGGCACTGTTTTCAAGAGATAGTTTTCTGCGTGGGATACCGTATAATATGTAAACGAGATCCAAGATTCACTAACGAATCTTGGAAAGCTTGCACGAAACCATGAGCACGCAGTTATGTTTAAGCCAAGTATTTTAGGCAAAGAATAAGTGGAAGTGGAACGAGAGGCAACGGTGAAATGAGTTCTAACTCATATTTTGGGAACAAGAATTAAGAACTACGGAATTATGAAGTTAAAAGACGGTCAAGGCACGATGGGATTAAGCACAAGAAAATGCGGCTTAGAAGACTGAAGGCTAGATACGCGCATCCTATCTCTTTTTAAGAGCATATCCTTGATCCTTGTTTTCCTGTGGAAGTTACTCGCATGTTATCTTTTTTTCGTATATCCTCTCGGTCCCATTCTCGGTCCTATTTCTGTCGGGAGGTATGACTCATCGGTTAGTAATACATGTCAGGGTTTGAAGGGGTCCGTTAGGTTGACTAAACCTTTTGGGCTTTTATAGGATTGGGGTTAAGTTAGGAAGGGATTTCTTGAAATCCAAAAGGAGTATATCTTGCTTATCTTCCCGATCTCTTTGTAGCATATCTTTTGCTATCCATGTTTGTCTTGATTATCTAGTTTATCATGTTAATCTTGTCATGAGAACCTCAGGTAGAAACCCTTTGGATGAAACATGTGTTTGAAACATGTTATGCTTGATGGTTGCAAGTGGTTGCAAGTGGTTACTCGTGGATGCATTATACACGTTAGGCACTAGATCGGCTCACACACTCCTCATATTGCATATGCATGAGTGTTTATGCTTATTCATGGATGAAAATTTTTGTGTTATCACATGGATGTTGCATATGGATGTATGTTATGTGCACACATATAGATGTTATACATTATGTTAGGAATTGCATACATATGGATTCATTTCACTAACATAATTTTCATTGATGATATTTGCATTAGATAAGTACATATACACACACCTTTGCATATGTTCATACAACATTTAGAATCTTGTAAGGACAATGATTGCTCATGGATGATGTTTTGAGTAGATGGATGATTGTATGGTAGGATACGTTCTTCCCAACTATAAAGATTTCGGGGATGAAATCCTTTAAGGAGGGGAGAATGTAACAACCCGTATTTTCAATAACCTGTTATAACATAAATCGAGGCAGAATTTAATTCTAAAATCTGAATCAAGGGAAAGAGGCTATGCCATTGCGTTCGTCTCGGAAAAATACGCGAAATAGAGTCCGAGTTTTCGAAAATCGGAGTCCGTATGACCCGATTAAGGCCCAACGAAGTTTTCAGAAAATTTCAAAGTAAAAACAGATTTCAAATTCAAGTTTGCATTTGAATAATTAGGTCAGATTGGGCTAGGCGGGAAAAATCCCGCCAGAGCACCCAAGTCGACGGCCCTGTCGACTTGGGAGTCGACTTGGTTGGACCCAAGTCGACAGCCCTGTCGACTTGGTTGTCGACTTGGTCCAGCCGGGCAGTTTTGCCTGGTGCACCATTTTGGGTTTGTGTTGAGTTTGGGGGCCAGATTCGGTTTTGAGGGCTGAGATTGGAACTAGGGTTTAATCCTAAGGCTAAAACTAGTCCTAATCTCTATAAATAAGGCCCTAACCTAACCCTAAATCATCATTATTCATTCAAGTAACTAAACTATGGCAAAATCAATCCTCTCATGGCCTCCACTCTCTTCATAAAATTCCTAAGTCATTTCTATGAGAGATTTTCCATGCATACAAGTGTTTTCAAGCTTGTATGAGCATCATTAGCTTGCATTCAAGTCAAGTTTCCATATTTACATCATAAAGCAAGGGTTTTGATCATTTTTGCTCAAGGGTTTTTCTATTGGAGCTTGCATTTTGGGTTTAATTGATTGCATAAGGGATTTGTCATATTATTGTGTCTTCATAAGCATTGTAAGCCCTATTCTACTTTCATATTTAAACTCTAAAGTTAATGAATGATGCAAGTTGTGTTTGATCATTATGATATGATATGCAAGTTTATCATGTTATGCAAGTTTGCTATGTTATGAAATGCAAGTTTATCATGTTATGCAAGTTTGCTATGATATGCAAGTTTATCATGTTATGATATGCAAGTTTATATGCAAGTTTTCCATGTTATGATATGCAAGTTTATCATGTTATAATATGCAAGTTTATATGCAAGTTTGCCATGTTATGTTATGCAAGTTTGCTATGTTATGATATGCAAGTTTGCCATGTATGTTATGCAAGTTTGGGGTGATCATTTTGTTCATGTTATCATGTTATGCAAGTTTATCTTGAGTATATGAACATAAAGCTTCAAGCTTTATGCTAAAGGTTGCATTTTGGCAACATGTAAGTTATCATATCCCTTATGATAACTTGCATGTGAGGCTAAATGCGAACTTATGGCCATTTCTACATGTCATTTAGCACCATGTATCACCAATATGCCAAGTTTGGTTTTATGCATGCTTTTAAGGCCTAAAAATGTAATATGCAAGTATATGAACATATGTACATTTCATATGCCACCATGTTAAACTTGTGGCTTCAACACCTTTATGTCGTGATTATGCCAAGTTCCCTCTTTCTATCCTTTATGCGCTATTGCGATATGTAAGCGATGGGATTGCGTTTGGGGTTGGGTAAACTTAAAAGACATAAAAACATAAGCTTGGGAATTTACCTATTAAGTTAGGTCTACCCATTGGGAATTTACCTATTAAGTTAGGTCTACCCAATTGCTTGAAAATTTGTAACATGTTTTGGAAACATGATGGACATGACACTTAGAGAAGATAAGTGTGACCAACTCGAGGTTGGGTTGAGTTTGTAGCGTAAACCTACCCGGAACCGACCGGCTTAACTAGTTGCTACAAACAATAGGACCCAATGTGAGAAGTTGGCCATGTTGTACCTTGAACCCGAGGTTAGACCAAGTTCTGGTATAAAGCTACCTGGAACCGACCGGCTTAACTAGTAACCGCAACAAAGTCTAATGTGAGAGGTTAAGGCACATTAATTAATTAATGCCTCGTGATTAGGGTTAAGTCATGGTCCACTTAATACTTAACCAATTTGGGCTTGGTAGATTAATTAGGGTTAAGTCGTGAACTCATCGTTACACTTAACCAAGTTAATCCATGATTAGCAAGAGGGTTAAACCGTACTTAACCCACTAGAAAAATCCTAGCATTGGGGGTCCACTCCAGCAGTAATCCCAAGTTTGTATCATTAAGGCCCTAGGGTCTAGGCTAGGGAGGGAGCACGATTACTGGACTGGAGGTAAGTGACCAAAAGCAACGGCAGAGTTGTACGCCGGTGTAGTTCCGGGCGGACTATGGTCGTGCACATAGTCCGAAGCTGGGGAAAGCATGCACGGGTACCAGTAGATCGAGACTGTGCACTCATGTTTATGGTGTCCAGGGGTTGACACCCTAGGGCTTGATACACCCGACGGGAGACCCTGCACAGTCTGACTACAATTATGTTTGGGGCCGTATGGACACCAACACGTGACGAGTTAGGCTTATAGGGGGCCGATCGACTAGAACGTTTGGTTGGACCTCGTATGGGGGTCACTTCTTGTTATTGGGCCAAAGCTTGGGCCAAGGGATCAATACTTGCTTATTCAAGTCATGTTAGTTTGCTAGTACACCTGTGGTGCAAAACCTTAAACCTGATTATGCGATGACACCTTTATCTACCTGGTTGGTTAATCATCATGCTAGTATGTTGTTATCCTTATGATCATACCTGCTTCTCATGCCAGTTAACTTTATCAGTTTACATTGATTGTAGTAGGTCTTACTCAGTCTTTTTGACTGACCTGTTTTCTTTCGCCTCTTTTCTTCCGTTCCCCCCCCCCCCAGGTTCTCAGGGAGGGAATATTGGAGCTTAGCTTGGATTTCTGATTGCTTGCTTGTGGGATTTTAGCTTATGTACGGTCTTGACATGAAGCTAGCTATGGTTATCACTTATTTTGGGGATAGCACTTATGTATTTCAGTTTTTCAGTGATGTTGTTTTTATCTAGACTTGTGTATTTGGAAAGTTGACATTATGTAGTATCAGACTTGTTTTGAAATAGTTTGAAATCTTCCGCTGTTTTACTTATCTTATTTACTCTGTTTACATATATACATATGTTCTTGTTCTGCCTTGATATATCATTATGCATGTTTACCTGATTCAAACGCCCCTCCAAAGTCAGAGTGCTTGCAAGAGACACCCTGGCGGAGGTGGGGTGTTACAGCGGGTTTTTTTATATTGATGGAGCCTATTTTTCCTTATTACTCTTCAGTTAAACTCTTTAGATGCCTGCATTCATTCGTATTATGGCCTGATTGGTTGTGGAACCGACAGAACGTGTCTGACTTCACTGCGGCATCATTGACCTTAATTTGCCTTGGCGTTGGATACTCCTCGGTATCCTTGGTTGCCATGAAGATATTTTCCATGGTGTCATTGAGGGGAGTTAACTCTGAATTCTTCAAGAAACGGAGTTTCTTGTTAGTACGGTTATCTTTTCCCTCATTGCCCCTTTTCTGACGATTGAGGTTCTTTTGCCCACTTTGGACATTAACATCCTTCTGTTCAAGCCGCACACACTACTTTCAGGAATGTCTCTAAGGCATATGCTGGATCTTCATGAACACTCATGTATTCTTCATCTTTATCGAATAATTCCTCGAGTGTAGTTGGCTTCTTCTTTTTGATCCAACACCCGAAATTTGTCTTTTTTCATATAGCTCCTTTCAAAGCCATCAGAAACAAGCAGGGTTCATGATTTCCGACTTCGGCTGCAGCCGCATTAAAGCGATTGAGGAAAGATTTGATGGATTCCCCAGGTCTTTGCTCAAGCTCGTTTAATTCCATGACATCCCATACCTTGGTAGCTTGGAGCCTAAACTGCTCTCTGAATAATTTGGCCAAGGTAGCGAAATCATCCACAAACTTTGGCGGCAACTTCGTGAACCAGAGAGAAGCCACCCCTTCAAGATAAGTTGGAAAGTAAAGGCACTTTAGCTCGTCCGTAGCATGTTCCCCATCCATATGTTGATCATACTTGAATAGGAAAATATTGGGATCACCGGTCCCATTATAGGCTTGTACCATTGGTGGCTTGAACTTCTTTGGATATGGAGCCATCTAGATCCTTTCCATGAGTGGGGTCTTCGTAGGAGCGAACCCCCACTCTTTATCATCATCCTGCTTTTTCAAGCTCTTCTCCATGATTTTGCAGACCGTTTCCGATATGTGCTCCTCCTCTATGTGTTGGTCCACGGGGTGGACGCAATCCTCCTTGCCGGATGTCTGCTTAAGCAAACGGTTGCAGTTTGGATTCAGGGCCCTGTGCCTCCCTCTTGGGGAGGTTCCCCTTTGACGGAGCCAAGCAGTTGTTGAGAAGTTGCTTTATCAGAATGGTTGTGAGTGGATGGTTTTGCCTCCTTATGATTAGGACCTACAACTTCGTGGACAGAATTTCCTCGATTTGGACTTGAAGAGGAGGAATTTGTGTCTTCTGTGTGAGCAGTTTGAGCGGATTTAGCACGGGCAGCCTTCATGGTGACTTTTGCTGTTGCGGCTTGAACAACGAACGTGGACTCTAACTTTTTCAGTACGGCGTTATTTGCGATGTCCATTTGACTTGTTAGACCTGCTGCAACTTCATCCAACTACTTTCTAGTTAAAACCGCTCCGACCCTAGAAGTTTCACTAGCTTCAAAATGATTGGCAGGCAGTGTAGCATTGTAGGTGTTGTTGGAGCTGTTGGTGAGGTTGTCGGCCTCCTCGACGGTCTTGCTAGCATTACTCTTCGATGGTCTACCCATAGTTTGGATAAGGCCCTAAGCTTGCGAGAGAATTCGTTGAATGGCTTAGAAGAAAGGAATGCGAATGGGCCCCACGGTGGGCGCCAAAATGTTTAAACCAAAATTTGCTTAAACACCAAAGATGCTAAGGGCACTTCACCAATCGGTAAGTAAGGAGACCATAATTGCAATAAAAAGTGGAAAGACACGAAAATTTTTATAGTGGTTTGATCAATATAGATCTACATCCACTTTGGAAAGGATTTCCATTAGCAATTCAAGAGTTACAAGCTTAGAATCATTCATAAGTACATTCATCTTTTCCTTTAAACAAAGATTACACTCTAATCTACGTAAACGAACGAAGAATTAGGCGGATATCACTAAGTGCAAGGAGAATGGTGGAGAATTGTAACACCCCGTATTTTTTGTCAACATAAGAATGACAAACCAGAGTATAATTAAATTGTAACAGAATAGTTAAGGGAAACGGGTTACGCCATTGCGTTCATCTCAAAATTCTTCTTGGAATAGAGTCCAAGTTTGCGTAAATCGGACTCCGTATGAAGAAGATATGGCCTTCAGAAGTTTCAATAAAAACCAGCCCGAAATTCAAAAATTCAGATTTCGAAATTCAAAACAGACACCCGGGCTGGGCGGGAAAATTCCCGCCCAGGACCCAGGTCGACACTAGGGTCGACCTGGGTAAACAGGCCGAAACTAGGGTTAACCTTAGGGTCGACATCCCCCCCCCCTTTCCAGATCTGGAGACAGATCCATTTTTCTGCACCTAGACGCCTTTCTGACCGGATTCGTGAGCTCTAACCTATTTAAACACCCCCAAACCTAGCTTTCTCTCCACACAATTTCATTCTTCCTATACTCTGCCTCTATTCTAATTAAAAATAAAAAAATGGCATCGCTACTCTGCTGGAATCAAAACTAGGACTAGTGCATCTTCTTCCAATCTGAATAGAATTAAAAGAGGGCAACTATTTTCTAATCTAATCAATAGTCTACGCCAAAGGAGCGCTATTCAGTGTCAGAATACCGATCCCAGAAATCAAGATTTACCTTTTCAATCGTGAGTACAATTATTTTCAGATATGAACTTTTATTATGATCTTGGCATGGTTATAAATCTGAATCTGAGGTTATGTAATGACCCGCATTCTACGCATCGGAGGATCGTAGGATATTTATTTCTTTCCCGTATGAAGTCGTACGGTCATGTAACTATGGGAAACATCTATTAGAGTCATTTCCCATGCTTATGATTTTTGTCGATTTTTAAATGACCATTTTGCCCCTAGCTGATCTTGTTTTGGCCATAACTTTTGATTGGAAAGGAATTTTGACCTGAAACCACTTCCATTAGATTCGTTTGATGGTTTACCTTTCCGTAGAGTGGTTACAATAGCCAAACGGACTTACCGTTTGGGAGATATGGCTGAATTAAGGTTTGGAAGGTGAAAAATTGCTTGACCGGGCCGAGTAGGGTGATTAGTGGATAGGCCCATAACCCATTTCGGGATTAGGGCTATGGGAAGGCTGAAATGAGTTAGAGAATCATTCCATTTCAGTTTTCTAGCCTCCACTTATCACCAAGGAACCCTAAAAATGGCCTCCAACCTCAAAATCACCTCCAAATCACCTTTTGGTCAAGGATTTGGCTTAGCAACCTCTAATCAAGGAAGATCTACACCAAAGCAACATTGGAGCTGCTGTTTAGCATTGGGATTCACATCAAATCAGAGATTTATTTGAGATCTTAGTTTATTTGTGGCTAAGGTGAGTGATTTGCATAGGTTTGCACTAATTATGGCTAATTAAGGGTAATTAGTGTTAATTAGCGAATTTAAACTTGATAAAATTCTGGAAAAATGTTCATATATTCTTAAATGATGTTTTAGACCTCTGATATGAATTTGGGTTAATTTGGTTAAGTTTTGCTAATCTTATCATTAGTTTCACCTAAACATGCTTAAGGGGAAATATGGGATTTTGGGTAGGTTTGATCCATTTTAACCTATCATATTGATGATTTGATGTTTGTTGTAACACCCCACCTCCGCTAGGGTCACTCACAAAGGGAATGCACTAGGTTTGGTGAAGCATTATCGAGGTAAACATGCACAGAAATATTACAAGACAGAACATATATATATAACAGCGGAAGTAAAACAAATTTCATTACCTTATAAAACAAGGTCTAAAGCCTTTTACATCAGAATACATCAAAACCTGTCTTGCAATAGTAAAGAAGCATAAAACCTTTTCATAAATTATTCCCCAAATAAAACAGTAAGGTAGCCATAGCCAAGAAAAGTCCAAGCCATGCATGATAACCGTCAAGCAGAGGAAGTCCGAACTAAATAACAGTGTTTCCTCCCTGAAAACCTTGGGGGAAACGGAAGACAAAGAGGCAAAAGAAAACGGGGTCAGTCATAAAGACTGGTAAGTCCTATCTACTTCCAGCATAAAACAGGTAAAGGTAACATGACATGCATAAACTGAAAGTAAACATAAGGATGACGACAAGATAGATAAGCTAAACCAAGATAACTAGATGAACTAGTGTATCATGATAAACTATGGTGTCAAGATAAATCAAGGTATCACATCGTCAGGTTTCTATCAAGTATACTATCACAAGGTATCTACCATGTATGACAACCCACGGTATCTATCATGTATATTTGCTCTGCACCTCTCGTACTAGTATCCCAACCCGCGTCATGTTTTAACTATGAATGTCCCTTGCCCAATGTCATGTAATGGTCCATGTCAACCTAATATATAACATATGTAGGTTTTCCCAACTCGTATGTTTCTTTCCATGTATAAGTTCAGTCCTCTGCCGTAGGCCGTACGGGCTTTCCCATGTAAATCTATACCACCTCGACGTAGTACCATTTTATCCTTGAAGTTATTTTGGACTGCCACCCTTGATCTAGTTATGTTTCCTTACCATGAACTATCGCGCGTTCACTTAGGATTTATGCCACCTAGGACCACTAGGGATTATGCTACCTAATGAACGTTTCCGTGTCTCGGTTTGGGTTCAAGCCACCTAGGGCCACTAGGGATTATGCCACCCGTCAACCGCGCCCTTTATCCCGCGTATGTATCGTGAATCGTTTTCCATGTCTAGACGCACATGTTCCTCAATGTGCCATCCGAGTTCCGTGCCTGGGCAAATCAAGAAATACGGAACTCGGTCGGGAGCTTTAAGTCGTCTGCTAATGCAGATATCAAGGTCTGTTTTTGTACCCGTGGCTATGGTCCCACGTGACCCCTCCCTCAACTACTGAAAGGCAATCCAAGAAAAATCATGTATGAGAACCACATCCCGGCCCCACTATAGCCCCACTTTCCTACGGGCCAAACTCACCCATGACTCGATAGCAAGAACATGGTCTGTTGGGGGTTCTCTGCCTTTCCGTACGTACACGATTGACTAAAGATGGTAGGTAGTCGGCGACGTGCTATCCATGGCAAAAACAAGTATCGTCGACTCCACGCTAATCCATCCCAGTCTTTAGGTCGCTCGCATAGCAACCAAGGCATACTCTTGGCTCTTCTACTGCAGACCTTAACCTCTGTGAGGCCGGGTTTCATGGACCACCTGACACCTCACAGAGGGATACCAAGTGTACCCTCACGTCCCCCGAAGCTACCGCTTCGTCACCCAGTTCGTTGGAGCCTTTATCCAAGTCGGATAATTTTCTCCTCCTCGTGTGTTTAAGCGATGACCTACCATATCGGGTTACTCATCCATTCATGAACTAGTCCCATGTCCTTGGCTAAGAATTATTACTTAGTTATACTTAACTAAGGTTTACCACTTAGCTTTTTTCCCCGTTACCCTTGGTTAACCACGATTTTCTACCTAGTTCCTCTAACTAGGGTTTTGTCTATTGGGTTAGGTGTTGTTATTCAGGTTCATGACTTAGCCCGCCTACGAATCATGTCAAGATTGGCTAAGTATTTAAGTTCAAGGCTTAGCCCTACAAGGTGGTTAAGTATACCAAGAAGCGCATGACTTAACTGAAACGACCCGAACCTCCCCGGTCTCCGAAGAGAAGAGAAAGAACGAATTGTTTTGAGAACGGGACAAAATAGAACGCAGACGGAAGAACATTTCATTGTATATTACAACAATGCATCAGATTACAAGAATATACAGAGTATAAATGAATATATATTACACAGAAATATCAGAGATTTAAATTACATTTAAATACATAGCAGCGGAAAATAATACAATACACAACTAGAAAGAGATATACGGATACAAAGCTTTCCGGATATCGTTCCAGCTGTAAACCAGGATCCTGTGAATATAAATCTGCAAAACCAAAACTACTAGCTGCCCGTGTCAAAATAAGGGCACCCAGAGTTTAGGTTAAAACAATAAACTCCAGGTCAGTCATGTGACTGGTGTGAGAACTAAAACAGTTATCCTTTATTTTAAAATTAGGTAAATCAAGGGACCACGCCGTATAACACGGAACGGGTTTCCTCCCAAGAATACCAGTGCATAAAACAAAACAGCGCAATGCTAAATAAAGGAAAATGAAGCTATTATAAGACCCAGTTCCCATCACACAATGCAATCGCAAGCCGGAGGATAGGGTTTTTACCTTATAATAGCCAAGAATGCTTGATACGTTTAAAACAAATCATTTGATACTATATTAAGTGCATAGTGTATAAAACAACTTCAAATCATAAGTATCAATCATAGGCGGCATAAGTGCCCCATCCCACTATGTCGCCATAAATAGGTTTACAAATAAAACCGCAAATGGCACGTATTTGGAAATTGGATTTCCGTCTATGAACCGAGGCAAAAGATAGTCCTCAACCTATTCGAGACAATCTAGCCCATGTCTCAGGATCAGAGCTCGAGTGACCCTTGGAGCGACAGGGCCGGTCCACCGATGTGGATTAAAATGCCTGAACACTACGTTTCCCCGCCCTTTGGGGCGTAAATGAGCCAACGAATGACTCCATCGGACCCGGATCGTCCGATCAAACCGAGGCGCCTCGCAACAGCAACAACCACACAGGTGAAAAGTATATAAATGTCAGGGCTGGTAGGTCACTGACACCACCCTAGCTAGAAGGAAACGCATGCCCTCCCTGAGGTCCTCTCCCGTTTTTGGTTCACAACCGGGGTGCGAGGCTCGCGAATTCACGTTACACAAAGCTGTGCCACACAGGCTGTGCTTTGATCATCACCACAAGACTTTGCTTTTCAACAGAAGCCTCGATCAATTGCCACTTAGGCATGCCACACAGGCAATTCACTCCATGCGTTTGATATACATCAATATATAACCCCTGAACTCGTACGTCTCAGAGAAGGGCGTTAAGCAAGAGAATAAATTCTCCGCCGCCAAACAGATATATATTTAATAGAGATCAATCACACAGACTAAAATCCAATGTCTGACACACAGTCCATTTACAAGTCCGTTCTGGGTCTGAACGAAACCGGAGGCACCTAGTACCCCGCACATCCATCGATCTCCAAGTACGTCTGGACGATCGCCAACTGTTTCCATCTTCTTGGGTGTACAGCCCAATCAAGATTATCAGTAATCGCCCAAACGACGTGAAGACTTCTGGTCTTCGACCACCATCTTCATCTTCGACACCACGTCGAATCAGTTATTCAGAATGGGATAAACCCGGTCTTTCTGAATAACTCGCGTATATATTATAAAAGTGTTACACAAACACAACATACGCCTCATTCCAATTCAGAATATTCTTTTATTCAAATATTCCTATACTTTGGGAAAAGTTCCCATTAATTTTATCCAAGATAAATTCTTTGAATTTATTCTTTAATCTCCTTTGAATATCAATTCAAACTAGTCGGGATTAGCGAACCACACCGAAGTAATCATTTATTTTATTTCCCAATCCCAACCTATTCATCCCATGAAGTAAAACTGGTCATACTTCATATCTAACACCACGGTGTTATCGGTAAATTCAATTACCATTTCACGTTTAAATCTAATTAAAGATTTAACTATCGCCTGGAGTAAAACTGGTGATACCCCATTCTCGATCTTTTCAATCTAATTAAAGATTCATTAATGTTGTATATAACGGTGTTGTATACACAATAATATGATTTTTGTTTGATGATAACAACCAAATAAATATTACTTTAATGTGTTTGATATTGTACTGTTATTGTAAATCACAGACTGGAATATAATATTTATATTTAAATAAAATACAACTGTACAGAAAGTTAAATATTCACTGTATTTTATTTAAAATATGAATATTATATTTCTAATATTCAAACAGTACATCTATTTTAACTCCACTATTTAATCACTTCACATATTTGTACTTGTATATAAACAGAATAAAATAGACAAGCTTGTTTGACAACAATAAAATGATATTTTATTTCAATCAACCTTGTTTATTATAAATAAAAGTACAATTCTCATTTTTTTCATTTTCTCCTCACTGCAGAAACAATTAGACACTCATTTTCAGTTTCACTTTTACATTCACTTATTTACATACTCAACATTTTCTTGTTGTCTTCAGTCTTTAGTCTTCTGTCTTCACAGCACTTCACTGTCAGTCCAGTCATCTTCATGCTTACCTGTCACATGAAACACACACACAGTACACTGCAATAGAAATAAAACTGTATACATGCAAATATAAATTTTATTTTTGAATTTTTTATTTGCCTCAGTTTTTCTGGTGTGTTTCTCATCATTTTTCTGACTTGATCTGATTTGTTAATCCGACTGTGTCTAGACAGTACATAATACAGGGACAGGAAGATTCGTCTGTTGGCTGCATATACACACGTGTGCACTGCCACGCCAATCAGTATGTGGTAGCGAGCAACTGAGGAGTAGCCACGTGGACCGTCTCAACTCAGTGCAGCATGGTCAACATAGTCAAACCAGCAAAGAATGAAGTTTTTAAAGCAGTAATGAACCATGCAAGAAAAGCAGGTCACATAGAAATGGGAGAAAACATGCATACAAGTGAATGTGTGAATACATGAAAGTACAAGAGTGCTCGAGCACAGGTCAAATACAGTGAGACAATGGTCAACAATACATTCAAGTGCAAGGGAATCAACACATGGTCGAGCTCCTCATACACAAGCTTGCATAGTCAAATCATAGCCAAGTCAAAAGTCAAGTTTCAACAAACAAGAAGTGGTTTGCATAGGCAATAAGACTCAAGTATGTGATCTGCAGTCTATACATAGTTCACATGCATGGGCAGATCATATTAATGTAACTAGAATGATCAATACTTGTACAAGAACAAAGCAATAAGGTGCATGGATCAAGCATGACAGCAAGGTCAAATATGGCAGCAATCAAGTCGAGTGCAGCTTTCATTTCAGCATATATGGTGAAGAATACATGCAGTTGTCAAACAAAGCATAAAAGAAGTATGGGATGCAAACAGACAAGAAAACATTCAATGTTGATGAAGTTCAAATATGCAAAAGGGTCATATAATATGTGCAGCCATACATGGACATGCACAATAGCATTTAAGGTGGTCATATACGTAAAGGTCGAGCCAGTGCACAATACAGTCACAAGCAATGCAAAATACGTTTCAACACAGCTCAACAATGTGGCAAGCATGTTTAAATCTTTCCAGGAAATCAGGTTTTCAAACCTTTAAATTGTTTCCAGTTTCTAAGCATAGTAATAATTGGGAAAGGATTTAAATTATTCCAAAAATCAAAAGATTCGAACAATGCAACAAATCAGGTAATCACAGGAAATCATAGTTGGCAAACCGTGTGAAGTATTTCCAGATTTGGGAAAGTTTCTTTTTTTTGAAAAACTCAATCAATTTTTTTTGTGGAAAGAAATCAATTCAGTTTTAATAGCATCAGAGACCCAGTCGATTTCAGCAATCACGCAAGGGAGAAGATATAGTTTCCAGTTTTGAATAACACATTTATAGAAATTCATTTATTTCAAAACTGAGAAAGAAATTCACCAACATATTTGGAATGCCACAATAAAAGAGATCAATTAGAAGCATAAGTTCTTCTCAGCATTTTTTCAAGTTCACTCATGGGACAAGAACACGTCTAAAGTCATCAAGGAATTCACAGAAATTAAAAGCCATGCAAATCATTTTCAAAGCTGGGGAAAATCAGAGGGCAAAATCACGCAAATTTCTCTTTCAATCAAAGCCGAGAATTTTTAAACGAGGAAAGCAACACAAATCAGATTGAGCCACTTAGGAAATCAGAGTGATTTGGGGTTCGATTTTTACCCTATATTTACACCCTTTACATCATCGGCTAGAGATATCGAAAACCACAACCCACAATTTCAATCAAAGAAGCAAAATCAGAAAACTCACATACGTTCAAGGGGTTCGATCAAATTCCAGAATCATAACCGATCATCAAGGAACCAGAATTCAGCAATCAATCGAAGAACCAGAGAGCCACAGAGTCTCGAGCATCATAGATTTTAAATTCCATCAGATATCGCAATTCGGGGAGGAAATCAGAAACCCTAGCCCTGAAATTTTTGAGAGCGGCCGCCATTTATTTTTCCCAGAGCAAAAAGAAAAGAGATCGGGCTAATTGAATTACAAAGGGGCCGGCCTACATGAACAAAGACCAAGCCATATTTTTCTAAAAGAGGATGACCTTTTTTTTAATTTAAACTCCAAAAAGGGTCTTTGAATTGTTGTTTTAATTTTGTATTGTTTTCTAATTCTGTCTTCGTTGTAAACAAACCGAATCAGTTTCTAGGTCTGTAAAATCTAGGGGGGTCTCAGTCAGGATTTTGACTGTCAGTTTCAGAGTCTGTAAAATCTGAGTTATTGGTTACGGGGTTGTAATCAAGGGAAAATCTGATCGAGTGGACATCGGTCAGTCTAGAGTTTTGAGCGTAGGGTTAGAATAGGAGCAGGGTTTGCAAGTGTACATGGTCTTGTATGCGGGATCTGTTCTATCACCTAGTAGAAACCTTAGAAATGCAGCAGTAGGCAGGGTTTTGCCGAAGCTGGGTATATCTGTGTGTGATTTATTTTCTGCATTTCTGTTTCTGCTATATTCTGTGATCTGTTTATTATTTTAATATCCTGTCAGTTTTTCAATTCAGTTTAAAAACTGTGAAAAACCCTATTCACCCCCCCCCCCTCTAGGGTTATTCTAGATCCAACAGTGGTATCAGAGCCAGGTATTTTTGTTTAACTCTAGAGTAATGGTGATTCCTAGTTGTCAGTCCATAGAGAGTCAGTCCAGTCATATTCCATCTATTTTCAATGGTACAAATTTTTTAAATTGGAAATCAGAAATGAAATCTTATTTAAAATCTGTTGATATTAAATGTTGGAAGAGTATTAAAAATGGGTATGATATTGTAAGTAGGGTTGATATTGAATTTAATTTACATGCTACTCATATTTTATATTCTTATATTAATGATATTCAATATAGCCTTATTTCCCATTGTTTGACTGCGCAGGAAATCTGGCAGACTCTCAACGCGTTATATGGAAAAATTGACAAATTCTCAAAATCCCAGAAAGATAACTCGGCTTCAGATTTGTGCTTGACAGGTTGTACAGATGGAAATCCAGATGGAGACTCAACAGGAAATATTTCTTTGATTCACCGTTTAAATGGTTTAACTGAATCTGTTGAGAAGTTAAAATCTAAAAATAAACTTCTGAAATCTGAGAAGCTTGAGTTGATCTGCAAAAATAATGTTTTGGAATCAAAACTCAAAAACGTTAAGAATTCTTCAAATTCTAATTGCAAAAATTGTTTAAAATTGAAAACCAATCTTGTTCATCTCAATAAAAATATTCAAAAGTTTGAAAAGGAAATTTTGATCTTAAAAGAAAACAAGATTGAGTTATCAAATTTGAACAATCTTCTACAAAAGGAATTTGAAGTTTTTAAGACTGATATAAGTTCCAAATTTGAGATTGCTGAAAATGAAAATTTGGTGAGAAGTGATTTGATTTTGAAAGAACTTGAAAATGAGATTGAAAAATCCAAGATTTTTGAGTCTGAAAAACAAAAACGATTTGAATTTGAAATCTCGGAATCTCAAGTCAAAATTAGATTGCTTGAAAATGAGAATCTGGTTTTACAACAGACCAATGCTGAACAGATGATCGCTATAAATAATTGCTCAAATTTATTAAAAGAAAATGGCGATCTAAAATCTAAAATTCAACGATTAGAATCTACTTTGGATAAATTTTCCAATGGGGAAAAATCATTGAATATGTTGTTACAAAACCAAGTTTCTATTGGAAATAAATCGGGTCTTGGCTTCGGAAAAAATGATGTTCTTGGAAAAACAAATGAATTTGAGAAACGGAATTCAATTGTTTTTAAAAATCCTTCAAATCATTTTGGAAATGTTTGTTTTGAAAATTTGAACTCTAACATTCCCAAAGGATTTTTGAATCAAAAACATGATGTGAATTTGTTTTATAACAAACCAATTAAACAATCTTGGATCCCAAATAAAAATAAAACGACTTCAACTAAATTCAAACAGATTTGGGTCCCAAAAGGTACAAAGGTTGATTCGAATGGTTTGCTATATAAACAGGTTTGGGTACCAAAAGATTTGAACAAAACTGTGGGTGGTTTCACAATTTTTGTTAGACCGCTCAATTCTCTTAACAGTTAGGTACCAAAGGAGGCTGAGGAACTGCATAGCTAAAGAAAAACTGGATTCAAAACTGCTACATATCACAGAATCATTCACAGTTCCTTAGCCACATCTGATGAGTTAGAGATTCTACTTTACATTCGATTCTGGTATGATCTCTAAACTCGCCTTTGTATATTTCCCTTTGCTTTTTATTTTCTGTGTTTATTCCTTCCTCTATCCCCTTCTGTTTTTTTTTTGTTTTTTATTTGACACTGCCATATTCTTCTTTGTCTGTACTTCTTAAACTTCCAGTTGCAGAATTAATGATTTTCTGGAAATTTGCCTTACTTGTATAAAATCATCATGTGTTAATCATTTCCATATCCTGAATTTGAACTTGTATATATCTGCAATTGTTTTGAAGTTTATTTTCTGATTGTTGAATTCATAACAGTGTTGATGCATTCATATCATATCTTGAACACTGTTAACTAGAATTCTAAATTTTTGAAGATCTGAATAATTAATGAAATTTCACACACTTATGCTGTTTTGAGTTCCTTCCAATTCATTTTGGAAACGCTTAAAGTATTATACTCATTACAGCACTGTTACTTCTCAGTTGTGATAATCTCATTAAATTTTTTTTAATTGGCTTGATTATTTTTGACTTGAAAAATATTTGGGTTGAATCAGTGATACATCTTGAATTTCATCCTTATTCATGATTATTATGATTGAAATTAGTTTTGTTTGAAATCATCTGAAATTCCTGATATTGTGAATCTCACACATCACTTAAATCTGAAATTATTAACCTTGTGTGACTGATTCATTATATTTCAAAACTTGACATTGATTCAAGTAATTTCAAATAAATTATTTTTGGATCATGAATATCTATCAAACCTGATGTAAATGATCTGATTTTTTTTCTATGGGTTTGTCAGAAATACTTGTGAAAATTTCTTTGAAAATGTGGTCTTACAATTCTCTATTATTTCATGGTTATTTGATTTTAATATATGTTTGTTTAAAATCATTTGAAATTATTGATTTATTGAATCGCACACATTTCTTGAATCTGAAATATAATATTGTGTGGTTGATTCATTAAATCCTGATATATTCACATTTCTTCAAATGATTTAAAATAAACTAAATTTTATAATCATGGATCATGGAATATATTGTTTTTGTGACCTTCAGAAACATCATCTTGATAAGTATGGTTTGAAACTATGTTCTGTGTTGATCTGATACTGTTTTGAAGAATGTTTGTTCTGGAATCACATGCTTGCTGCTCTGATACATGTGCATAATCTATTATCTCATCTGTTTGGGCTTGGTACTTAATAATTCTTTTGTCTATGACATTCTTGTTCAGTATCATGTTAAAATTCCTCGTAAATAGAGACACCAAGTGGTATCAGAAGCACTTATTTTTGTCTCACCCATCTGTACTTAGATTCAAATCTTCACCATGTATAAATCCACATTTTTTTGTCTTGTACACATTTTTTTCCCTCTTGTCGTGTATAGATCAACATAGTTCTCTAGTATTTGATTTTCAATTTTAGAATTATTTATTAATTATTCATTCAGAAATTGAAATCAATATCCAAAATTGAAATGTATTTATAATTCATCAAAATTATTATCAGTTTTTTGAAATTGTGATGAATTGTGACTGCAGTGTACTTCACAACAAGAGGAGATTTTATTTGTTTTTTTTTTCATGATGGCTGAATATTAATTATAATATCTTTGAACTGGCAAATATTTCACGACCATCTCCTTTATCTATCACCCGTCTGCCATCCATCATGATTTTATATTGGAGAGTTTATTTTTTAAAAAAAAAGAAAAATCATCTTGTTTTTAAAACAGTGAAAATTATTTGTGATAGAAATGGGACTATATTATTTTTCAGAATTAGTGTTAATTGAAATTTTCAATAATCCCGGTACAGTCGAGCTTATTTCATAATATAATTAATTTTGAAATTTATTTTCACAGTCCATCTCTGTACCTACCTCTTTTTCTACCATTCATATATTGGTTCTACATACTGAGGAGTTTTTCCTTTAAATGCTGAAAATAATAAATATAATCAATATATAAGTGTGTCTCTAACCTCATTTAAAAATCCAAGCTCTGGTCATGCATGGTTAAGAGACAACTTATAATTTAAGCTGCGACTGATCCCATTTTAAAATCCAAGCTCTGGTTATGCGTGGTCAGTGTGCTCTTAAATAAATAAAAAATAAAAAAAAAATAATGTGCTAAAAATAGAAATAAATTTTGAAATTCTCCTCTGAGTATAAAAGCCAGCCTATCAATCCATCTTCTATTCTGTGAAATATGTTGAAATTTTATGACGTATTATGATTTGTTGATTGATGGGTATTGGGATTTGAGATTATTCGATCTTGTCACTTAAGTTGAACTATTGATTATAGTCCAAATCCATCACTGTTTCTGTTCTTTATTTATAAAAATCCTTGGAAAATAATTGGAAATGATTTGTTTTAAAACTCTCCCCATTTTATATAAAATTCATCGTAAATCCCTCATTCTCTACAATGTGAGATATGCCACCAGTTCTTAGTTTTTTATGATTTTTGTTTGACTGATTGAGATTTATGATGACTGTTCTTCCTCTTAAGTTGATATAGTATTTGTTATTCATTTTTCATCTATATTTTTTCTGTATCCTTTTGATGATAACAAAAGGGGGAGAATGGATAGAGATTTTGATTTAGGAGTGAATATTTTATAAATATTTTTAATTTTGAACATTTCACTCATGCACAGTTATAAGGGGAGTTGTCTGTTGTAGGGGGAGCTAATAAATAGGGGGAGTTCAATATTCACTGTCAAACACATCTATTGTATACAAAATCTTTTATTTGTTTGTCATCATCAAAAGGGGGATATTGTTGTATATAACGGTGTTGTATACACAATTATATGATTTTTGTTTGATGATAACAACCAAATAAATATTACTTTAATGTGTTTGATATTGTACTGTTATTGTAAATCACAGACTGGAATATAATATTTATATTTAAATAAAATACAACTGTACAGAAAGTTAAATATTCACTGTATTTTATTTAAAATATGAATATTATATTTCTAATATTCAAACAGTACATCTATTTTAACTCCACTATTTAATCACTTCACATATTTGTACTTGTATATAAACAGAATAAAATAGACAAGCTTGTTTGACAACAATAAAATGATATTTTATTTCAATCAACCTTGTTTATTATAAATAAAAGTACAATTCTCATTTTTTTCATTTGCTCCTCACTGCAGAAACAATTAGACACTCATTTTCAGTTTCACTTTTACATTCACTTATTTACATACTCAACATTTTCTTGTTGTCTTCAGTCTTTAGTCTTCTGTCTTCACAGCACTTCACTGTCAGTCCAGTCATCTTCATGCTTACCTGTCACATGAAACACACACACAGTACACTGCAATAGAAATAAAACTGTATACATGCAAATATAAATTTTATTTTTGAATTTTTTATTTGCCTCAGTTTTTCTGGTGTGTTTCTCATCATTTTTCTGACTTGATCTGATTTGTTAATCCGACTGTGTCTAGACAGTACATAATACAGGGACAGGAAGATTCGTCTGTTGGCTGCATATACACACGTGTGCACTGCCACGCCAATCAGTATGTGGTAGCGAGCAAATGAGGAGTAGCCACGTGGACCGTCTCAACTCAGTGCAGCATGGTCAACATAGTCAAACCAGCAAAGAATGAAGTTTTTAAAGCAGTAATGAACCATGCAAGAAAAGCAGGTCACATAGAAATGGGAGAAAACATGCATACAAGTGAGTGTGTGAATACATGAAAGTACAAGAGTGCTCGAGCACAGGTCAAATACAGTGAGACAATGGTCAACAATACATTCAAGTGCAAGGGAATCAACACATGGTCGAGCTCCTCATACACAAGCTTGCATAGTCAAATCATAGCCAAGTCAAAAGTCAAGTTTCAGCAAACAAGAAGTGGTTTGCATATGCAATAAGACTCAAGTATGTGATCTGCAGTCTATACATAGTTCACATGCATGGGCAGATCATATTAATGTAACTAGAATGATCAATACTTGTACAAGAACAAAGCAATAAGGTGCATGGATCAAGCATGACAGCAAGGTCAAATATGGCAGCAATCAAGTCGAGTGCAGCTTTCATTTCAGCATATATGGTGAAGAATACATGCAGTTGTCAAACAAAGCATAAAAGAAGTATGGGATGCAAACAGACAAGCAAACATTCAATGTTGATGAAGTTCAAATATGCAAAAGGGTCATATAATATGTGCAGCCATACATGGACATGCACAATAGCATTTAAGGTGGTCATATACGTAAAGGTCGAGCCAGTGCACAATACAGTCACAAGCAATGCAAAATACGTTTCAACACAGCTCAACAATGTGGCAAGCATGTTTAAATCTTTCCAGGAAATCAGGTTTTCAAACCTTTAAATTGTTTCCAGTTTCTAAGCATAGTAATAATTGGGAAAGGATTTAAATTATTCCAAAAATCAAAAGATTCGAACAATGCAACAAATCAGGTAATCACAGGAAATCATAGTTGGCAAACCGTGTGAAGTATTTCCAAATTTGGGAAAGTTTCTTTTTTTTTGAAAAACTCAATCAATTTTTTTTGTGGAAAGAAATCAATTCAGTTTTAATAGCATCAGAGACCCAGTCGATTTCAGCAATCACGCAAGGGAGAAGATATAGTTTCCAGTTTTGAATAACACATTTATAGAAATTCATTTATTTCAAAACTGAGAAAGAAATTCACCAACATATTTGGAATGCCACAATAAAAGAGATCAATTAGAAGCATAAGTTCTTCTCAGCATTTTTTCAAGTTCACTCATGGGACAAGAACACGTCTAAAGTCATCAAGGAATTCACAGAAATTAAAAGCCACGCAAATCATTTTCAAAGCTGGGGAAAATCAGAGGGCAAAATCACGCAAATTTCTCTTTCAATCAAAGCCGAGAATTTTTAAACGAGGAAAGCAACACAAATCAGATTGAGCCACTTAGGAAATCAGAGTGATTTGGGGTTCGATTTTTACCCTATATTTACACCCTTTACATCATCGGCTAGAGATATCGAAAACCACAACCCACAATTTCAATCAAAGAAGCAAAATCAGAAAACTCACATACGTTCAAGGGGTTCGATCAAATTCCAGAATCATAACCGATCATCAAGGAACCAGAATTCAGCAATCAATCGAAGAACCAGAGAGCCACAGAGTCTCGAGCATCAGAGATTTTAAATTCCATCAGATATCGCAATTCGGGGAGGAAATCAGAAACCCTAGCCCTGAAATTTTTGAGAGCGGCCGCCATTTATTTTTCCCAGAGCAAAAAGAAAAGAGATCGGGCTAATTGAATTACAAAGGGGCCGGCCTACATGAACAAAGACCAAGCCATATTTTTCTAAAAGAGGATGACCTTTTTTTTAATTTAAACTCCAAAAAGGGTCTTTGAATTGTTGTTTTAATTTTGTATTGTTTTCTAATTCCGTCTTCGTTGTAAACAAACCGAATCAGTTTCTAGGTCTGTAAAATCTAGGGGGGTCTCAGTCAGGATTTTGACTGTCAGTTTCAGAGTCTGTAAAATCTGAGTTATTGGTTATGGGGTTGTAATCAAGGGAAAATCTGATCGAGTGGACATCGGTCAGTCTAGAGTTTTGAGCGTAGGGTTAGAATAGGAGCAGGGTTTGCAAGTGTACATGGTCTTGTATGCGGGATCTGTTCTATCACCTAGTAGAAACCTTAGAAATGCAGCAGTAGGCAGGGTTTTGCCGAAGCTGGGTATATCTGTGTGTGATTTATTTTCTGCATTTCTGTTTCTGCTATATTCTGTGATCTGTTTATTATTTTAATATCCTGTCAGTTTTTCAATTCAGTTTAAAAACTGTGAAAACCCCTATTCACCCCCCCTCTAGGGTTATTCTAGATCCAACAATTAAAACTCCACTTAGTTTTAATCTTTAACTGGGTTACAGAATCCGTGTCATTTAAAACACAGTTCACGATAAACCCAAAGTCACATTCATTAATTATCGGGTTAAAGAACGAGTGTTATTTAAAACACTGTTCACGATAAACCCAAAAATCAATATCAATTCAATTCCAATTAAATATTATTTAATTGGTACACTTCATTAAATCTAAATAAAAAGATTTAATCATTTCTCAACTGGGTTCAAGAACAGTGTTAGTGAAGACACCATTCACGACAAACCCAAATCACATTCGATATTCAATACAAGGCTCTGAATAGAAAACATATCGGCTTATATTCACTATCGAATTCTACGACTAACAAATGTCGTATTGGAAATAACGATATAAATATATATCTTTCAAATTTCCATAACAACACCTGTATAATCACGAATTCCAACATCGAAATATTCCGAAGACAATTTCGATTCAAATCCACTCCAATGCAATCATTGGAAATTCTGGTTATTTTCAAAACCATTCCAAATTCAATTTATTCATTTAAAAATAAATAGAATTATAATTCTAGTCCAAAACTAGTTCATTTCGATAAAAATCTATTTTTATCTTTTCAAACATGAAGTTTTTCATCCCAAATCTTCACAAATCATTTCTTATGATTTTACACAAATTATTACTATTTTTAATAATTTTATCAAGGCCCGTACAGTCGATTTCCATCAATGGCCATCGAACTGCACTTACAGCGACCTTTTTCAAATTTGATTTGGACATAATTCCAAATCCAACCGTTAGATTTTTAATTTCTAACATTCATTAGAAAGCTCTTTTCGATACGAACCCAACGGTTCCGGTTTTAGGAGAATCCGACGGTCGGATCTCCCGTAATGTCCGTTTGAAATCAATGGTCGAAATTCGCGAACTGCCGCGGCGCGGCGCGTTCTATTCAGGCCATTATATTATATATATAATATATATATCGTCGACTTCTATTTAAAACGAATTATATAAATAGTTTTAAAATTCGTTTCAAAAGCGATTTCAACTTCCATTTCAATTCAAATCAAAATTGAATTCTTCTTTATAAATTCGTTTTAAAATTCATTTCTATTCAATTCAAATTTCAATTCAATTTGAATTCATTTCAATTCACTTTCAATTCAATTCGAATTCGTTTTCAATTCAATTCATTTCGAAATCGTTTTCAATTCAATTCATTTCGAAATCGTTCGAATTTCAAATCTATTCAATTTCAAATCTATTCAATTTCAAATCTATTCAATTTCAAATCTATTCAATTTCAATTCCAATTCGAATTCATTTACAATCAATTCTTCTCAAAATATCAGATTTTGAAATCACTTTCGATATTCATTATAAAATGAATAAAATCGATATAAATATCGTTCACGTCAAAATGGCGTCAATCTAATCCTCACGGCTTCATATATTTCTATTTTCAAATATTCTATTTCAAATATTTCTATTTCAAATATTCTATTTCAAATATTTCTATTTCAAATATTTCTATTTCAAATATTTTCATTTCAAATATTTCTTTTTCGAAACTGGAATGAGGCCCAATCAATTACTATATAATGTTAATTATATGGATTTTCTACAACACATGTATATATCAACAACGATGAATAATCAACCATCATCCAAAGTGCATTCTACACTGTATAAGCATCAAATATAAATATTCAACGCTTTTAACAGTCTGTCAATCAATCGATCGACACACAACTAAACAATCGGGATTAGTGTACGTCAAATATCATCCCAACACCCGTGTAGGGTTTCAAACAATCAAACACAGATTTTATTTGTGCAGTTGGGCGATGTGTAAAATTTATCGTCCCAATCAATGTCCTTCAAATAGGTGTACATAAACAAACCGTCTGGTTTGTAAATGAATATTTATTTATTCACATTCACGTTAAAAATTATATTTTTAACGATAAAACATTTTATTTCAACCTATGAATTTCTATTCAATTCATTTATTCAATAAAATGATATCTTTATTTTTCTAACATATTTTAGAAAATTTCGGCGGCATAACGGCACGATACTAGAAACGGGACAAGGCCTAGCCTTATCCCCGGTCTAGTGAAGGCCCACGCCATTCACACATCAATCAAATCAATTCGTTATGCAAACCACAAAATTTGGAGTAAGAGTCTAACCTAGCCTTACTCCTTCGCCTTATAACGGCGCACGTCTAATCCTAACCAATTTATCGATTCGATTTTTCACACCACAAATCACATTCAAACCAATATCGCAATCAATCACCAAACAGTCAAACAAACAAGTCCATGGTCTGTGGACGATTGTGTCGGGTGCTACTAAGCACCGTCTGCATCCTAGTATATATATATAACTAGAAAAAGAAATTGAAAGGTGAGAAATTCTCACATATAGCTATCCAATCAACTTGACTCTTCTTTGATAGAAATCTTCATCGCCATCGCATCTTCGTTGCTGTAGCCACTACATATGTAAAAATCGAATTTTTACTTCGTTATTCAATATATAAAAATCACATTTTTAATTCGAAGTTCAATATATAAAAATCACATTTTTAATTCGAAGTTCAATATATAAAAATCACATTTTTAATTCGAAGTTCAATATATAAAAATCACATTTTTAATTCGAAGTTCAATATATAAAAATCACATTTTTAATTCGAAGTTCAATATATAAAAATCACATTTTTAATTCGAAGTTCAATATATAAAAATCACATTTTTACTTTGCTATTCAATATATAAAAATCACATTTTTAATTCGAAGTTCAATATATAAAAATCACATTTTTACTTTGCTATTCAATATATAAAAATTGAATTTTTATACCACTACTATATAGATAAAAATTCTATTTTTACATCGCTAGTAATATAATAAAAATTATGTTTTTATTACTCTTCATGAGTAAAAATCATATTTTTACTCTTCCTATGATATAAAAATCTATCCTTTTTCATTTTAAAAAACCAAATCTTTTGTCTAGAAAAATGTAATCTTTTTCCTAATTAAAATTATCATTTTATTCTTTTTCAGTTCATGCAAAATAATAATTATAATTATAATTATAATTATAAAAACTAAAATAAATGAAATAAACAAAATTTACCTTGGTTTTGAAAAAAGGGGGGTGCTGGTGGTCTCGGAGGCTCACAGGGGAAGATGGCTCACCGGGGGGGAGGTGGCTCGGCCTCTGGCGAGGTGGGGCTCGCACAGGCGGGCGGCGATGGAGCGAGCTCGAGATCCGGTGCGGTGGCGGCGGCTTAGGGTTGTAGAGGCGCTTCGGGTTCTGGGGATTTGAGGGCTCGTCGATTGGAGAAGTGGCGACCAGAGGGGGCGCGGAGGAGCGCTGCCCAGCCTAGGCGCCGGCGGGTTGGGGTCCTCCGACGATGGTGGGTCAGAGTGGGGGGCGACGAGACAGGGGGTAGCGGTTCTTTTCCCTTTTTTTTTTTCGACTGTCGGGTTTGACTTCAGAGTTGGGGGGGAAGAGAGATAAAGCAGGGGGTAGTGTTATATAATATATAAATAATATACTATTTTATTTAGTTAATCAATTTTAAAAAGAAACTTTTATTTTCGACTTCGAAACAAGACCCACCGCCTGTCGTCCCTAGCTAATAACCCCCATTCCGAACACAATGGGATATGCCACGTAGGCTGATTCGACTGTTTGAATCAGTTTCTGTTAAATTTACATTTAAATCACTATATTGAATTTTAAACGTACTTTTCCAATTACCGGGGTCACATACTAACTTGAAAAATTCCAGAAAAATATTTTCTAGCTTCGTATTGATGATACGGTCCTAACAAAACTAGTTTCGTCGAATTCTGAGACCGTTGGAAAAATGGCCATTTTCCAGTCGATTAAAATCAACTGAAACTGGTCAAACGCGTTTTCCTTTGCCACGCTCACATATTGATTCGAAAAATTATGAAATTTGAAACCTAGCAATAACTTGACACTGCGGATCCAACAAAACTGGTTTCGTCGAAATCCGAGGTCATTTGCAAAATGGCTATTTTTAAGGGCCTGAATTCCATAGCGACCATTCAGAATTTTCAACTGGACATATCTTTTGATTCCCGCCATGAAATTTCAATTGGTCGGATTCGCTGGAAAGATATTATCAAATAGATCCCAATGTTTTTGGTTTCACTAAAATCCGGATTGCTTTGCACCCGGTACATTCAATTGAAGTTTGAAATCGAATTATCGAACTACCGCGCCATTTTCAATTCTATTTATAATTATATATAAATATTTATATTCTAACGACGACGCGTATAATATATACGTTCGAATTATATTCAAAATAAATTTATCGTCGATTTTATTTAAAATAATTCATTTTAAATAATCAAAATTCGCTAAAATTGCCAAAATAAAAATTTTAAACTGGCCCAGATTTTCGGGTTGTTACATTAACCCTATCAAGTCAAATTGGTTAAGTATTGGTTTGTCTTAACCCTATCAGATTATCGTGTTAGATTTATTAAGCATGGATTATCTTAATCGCATCAGATCATCGAGTCGGATTGGTTAAGTATGGGTTAGCTTAATCCCATCCACTAATCCTATTACAATGGTTAAGTATATTTAAAAGGTCTTGTGACTTAACCCTATCAGGTCCGCATATTAGATTGGTTAAGTATAGGTTACTTAACCTCATCAAATCATCATGTATAATTGGTTAAGTATAAGTTACTTAACCCCATTAAATTTATCATGTTAAGTTGGTTAAGTATCGGTTACTTAACCTCATTAAATTACCAAGTTTAGATTGGTTAAGTGTTTAACTTAACCCCGTCGAATTACCGTGCTTAGATTAGTTAAGTGAAGGTTACTTAACCCCACTTAATTATCGTGTTTAGATTAGTTAAGTCTAAGTTACTTAACCCCATCTAATTACCAAGTCGGATTAGTTAAGTGTAAATTACCTAACCCCACCGAATTTACCGTGTTAGATTAGTTAAGTATGGATTACTTAACCCCATCTAATTACCAAGTCGGATTAGTTAAGTGTAGATTACTTAACCCCATCCCCTAATTGTCTTATATGGTTAAGTGTCATTAAGGAACCAAGTCCGGTTTAACTTAACCTACCCATTCGTGTCATATCGGTTAAGTGTCATTAATCAAAATTACTTAACCTTTTCATGTGGCATTAATTAGATTAATGCACCCCAACCTCTCACATTAGACTTTGTTGTCGTTACTAGTTAAGCCGGGCGAGTCCGGGTAGATTTACACCACAACCTAGTCTAACCTCGGGTTTTAAGTGCTATGCGACCAACTACTCACATTGGGTCCTATTGTTTGTAGCCACTAGTTAAGCCGGGCGGGTCCGGGTAGATTTATGCTACAAACTCAACCCAACCTCGAGTTGGCCACTTTCATGTTTGGTCTAGTGTCTTATTACACTTACAACCCACCCATGTCTAGTTCAAGTTCCATGTTTTCCCACGTGTCATGACCATATTTAAATGTATCATGAATGTCATGTTCTCATATAAACCCCATGTCAAGTTTTTCATGTCATACCCACGTTTTTCCCTAAGCTACCCAAACGTATTTCCAACCCAAGTGGAAGTGAGTCACATAGTAGGGTATTATGCCAACATATTGGCCACAAACATGCATAGTATCATAAGGGAATTTGGCCACAAACATGCATAGTATCATAAGGGAATTTGGCCACAAACATGCATAGTGTCATAAGGGAATTTGGCCACAAACATGCATAGTTTCATAAGGGAATTTGGCCACAAACATGCATGATACATAAGGGGTTTGGGTTCAATTACATGCATAAGCCCCAAAGTCAAGTCTTTGCCAATGTTTTCACAAGTCAAGTGGTTCCCAAAGATTCATGCTAACATTCCATGGATAAAGATTCAACCTTGCAAGATATACTAGGGTAAACATAACGTAAGTGGCATGATTTAGTCACTAAGCATAGCCCAAAGTCATAGGTTCAAGCAAAAGAGACATGACAAGGTTCATATAGGCTAGCATACTTATGTTTCATCACATTTTATCCCATGTCACATTAGAACTACCGTTTAGATCTAAAAGTAGTTAGAACTTACCAAGCTTGGCTAGAGATTCATGAGCAAACATGTGTCATGGGATGGTTGAGATTTGGGAGCATGAATCGTCATGAAATTGGTGTAGCAACGTTGATCCCTCCTTGATTTGGTGTAGAAAGCTTGCACCTTCTTCATGGATCTAGCTTTGGATGCTCAAGCCTTTGGAGTTGAAGATGGAGGCCATGATATGAAGGTGGAGGCCATGGTGAGGGAGCATTTTGGCATAACTTCTTTGTAGGAATGAATTAATGAGGGTTTAGGCTAGGTCTAGGGGTCTTTTTATAGAGATTAGGGGTAGTTTAAACCATAGGATTAACCCCAAATCAGATCTGAGCCATCAAATTCCGTCGGAAGCTTCCAGAACAGGACCAAAGACACAAGCAGGCGCACCCAGGTGGCCTGGGCTCGAACACCCAGGTCGACAGGGGTGTCGACTTGCAAGTCGACACCACCTTGGGTGTGTCGACACCCAAGTCGACACCTATGTCGACTTGGGTGCTGGGTGGGAAATTTTCCCGCACAGTCTTTTCGGCTCCAGATTTGAATTTTTGAACTGTTTTTCGGACTTGGAATTTTCTGAAACTTCGTTGGGCCATAATGTGGTCATACGGACTCCGTTTTTCGAAAACTCGGACTATATTTCGCGTATTTTTCCGAGACGAACGCAATGGCACAGCCCGTTTCCCTTGATTCGGATTTTAAAATTTAATTCTGCCTTGATTCTTGATTATAACACGTTATTAAAATTCGGGTTGTTACATTCTCCCCTCCTTTAAGGATTTCGTCCCCGAAATCTCCAAGTTAGGAAGAACGTATCCTACCATCCATCATTCATCTACTCAAAACATCATCCACAGGCAACCGTTGTCCTTACACGATTTCTAATGTCATATGAACATATGCAAAACGTGTGTGTACATGCTCCTTAGCTAATGCTAATGATCAGGCCTGAGTGATCTTCTAAATGCAAAAATATGTTTGGTGCCATGAATCCAACATGTATGCAAATAGTCCTAGTCATATAAACACTATATGTGTGCACAACCATTCGTCCACATGCAACATCCACATGGTAACATATTCAATTTCATCCATAAACAAATACAAGTACTCGTGCATATGCAACATGAAACGTGACCGCGTCAATCTAGTACCTAATGCGTATTCGCGCATCCACGAGCAACCACTTGCAACCATTTGCAACCATATCAATCATAACATGTTTCAAATACATGTTTGCATCCATAGAGTTCTATCTAAGGTTCTCAAGATAAGATCGAGGAGATAAACAAGACAAACTCCTTACGGGGTTTGTAACAGAAATAGGACCGAGAGGATAACCACCAAGCGATAGCGTGCAAGCAAGCTCTACAGGTGAACCAAGGATCAAAGATATACTCTTAAAAAGAGACATGATGCGCGCGTCTAAGCCGCATTTCCATGAGCTTAATTCCATTGTGCCTTGACCGCCTTTGACTTCATGATTTCGTAGCTCCTTGATTCCTATTTCCAAGGTATGAGTCGGAACTCATTTCACTGTCGCTTCTCGTTTCACTTTCACTTATTCTTTCCCTAGTATGCTCGGTTCAAACATATCTGCGTACTCATGCAAGCTCTCCAAAATTCACTAGTGAATTCTGGATCTCGTTTTCCGATGTCAATCCATGTTACCAAGCGTACCTACTAGGGTGATTCCTATAACTCATGCTTAAGCGGAATGAACCATCCGTCTTATTGGCGAACGTTACTCAATTGGATCAGAGATTTCCGATAAATGCATCAAGAGATTCCAGGTAACTAACCATGATAGAACCCAAAAGGTTACATGAGACTTCGAGGGTATTACCAAGGCAAGTTAAGAGTTTAACTATCCTCCTTTCAAAACCGAGAATGGCATCCCTTACTGCATCACCACTTCATCCCTAGAATCCATCCATAGCTCAACAATAGAAGCATTGCTTCTAATCTCAACATTTGGCATAGACGTTCTCAAATCCAAACAAGTCATGAATAAATGGACCGACTCTCCAACCAGATTTTGGGACTAAAGTGGGATCTTCTACCATGTTAGTACTAAGGTGCAGAGACTTAACTATCGAAGCAGACTTAAATGATGCGATGATCAAAACAAAGTCTAGACGGGACGATAGAAAAGAAAGGCTAAGCCTTTAACAGAAATGGTACCATTCCTCTTAGGTACGCTATAAATGAGAGCATACAATTGCCCTCTCGCTGATCTTGTCCTTATCTTCCTTTGGGGATCAAGCCATACCAACAAGTTGCTTATTCTTAAGCTCGTGTCCTTTATCCTTGCTCTTATTATCCCTTCTTATAACTTCGGTAACAGGTCTCTCGAGAACTTCCTCCATCGCACGGGAAAACACTTACGTAGCTAGACAAGGATTAGTCGCAGTTAAAACTACTATGACTACAGATGGAGGAAAGAAAGGAAAAGAGGTTCAATCAAGGAAACAAAGGATGGTGCTAATGGCTTTTGGGGAATGGCCTTTAAAAACAAAATTTTCTTGAAAAATGCTTCTTTGTAAACGGTTTTTCAAATAGTTTTCAGAAGGTTTTAAAAACTTTTGCCCAGTCTGGTAACCTTCTGCTCTGATACCAAATGTAACACCCCACCTCCGCTAGGGTCACTCACAAAGGGAATGCACTAGGTTTAGTGAAGCATTATCGAGGTAAACATGCACAGAAATATTACAAGACAGAACATATATATAAAACAGCGGAAGTAAAACAAATTTCATTACCTTATAAAACAAGGTCTAAAGCCTTTTACATCAGAATACATCAAAACCTGTCTTGCAATAGTAAAGAAGCATAAAACCTTTTCATAAATTATTCCCCAAATAAAACAGTAAGGTAGCCATAGCCAAGAAAAGTCCAAGCCATGCATGATGACCTTCAAGCAGAGGAAGTCCGAACTAAATAACAGTGTTTCCTCCCTGAAAACCTGGGGGGAAACGGAAGACAAAGAGGCGAAAGAAAACGGGGTCAGTCATAAAGACTGGTAAGTCCTATCTACTTCCAGCATAAAACAGGTAAAGGTAACATGACATGCATAAACTGAAAGTAAACATAAGGATGACGACAAGATAGATAAGCTAAACCAAGATAACTAGATGAACTAATGTATCATGATAAACTATGGTGTCAAGATAAATCAAGGTATCACATCATCAGGTTTCTATCAAGTATACTATCACAAGGTATCTATCATGTATGACAACCCACGGTATCTATCATGTATATTTGCTCTGCACCTCTCGTACTAGTATCCCAACCCGCGTCATGTTTTAACTATGAATGTCCCTTGCCCAATGTCATGTAATGGTCCATGTCAACCTAATATATAACATATGTAGGTTTTCCCAACTCGTATGTTTCTTTCCATGTATAAGTTCAGTCCTCTGCCGTAGGCCGTACGGGCTTTCCCATGTAAATCTATACCGACTCGACGTAGTACCATTTTATCCTTGAAGTTATTTTGGACTGCCACCCTTGATCTAGTTATGTTTCCTTACCATGAACTATCGCGCGTTCACTTAGGATTTATGCCACCTAGGATAACTAGGGATTATGCTACCTAATGAACGTTTCCGTGTCTCGGTTTGGGTTCAAGCCACCTAGGGCCACTAGGGATTATGCCACCCGTCAACCGCGCCCTTTATCCCGCGTATGTATCGTGAATCGTTTTCCATGTCTAGACGCACATGTTCCTCAATGTGCCATCCGAGTTCCGTGCCAGGGAAAATCAAGAAATACGGAACTCGGTCGGGACCTTTAAGTCGTCTGCTGATGCAGATATCAAGGTCTGTTTTTGTACCCATGGCTATGGTCCCACGTGACCCCTCCCTCAACTACTGAAAGGCAATCCAAGAAAAATCATGTATGAGAACCACATCTCGGCCCCACTATAGCCCCACTTTCCTACGGGCCAACCTCACCCATGACTCGATAGCAGGAACATGGTCTGTTGGGGGTTCTCTGCCTTTCCGTACGTACACGATTGACTAAAGATGGTAGGTAGTCGGCGACGTGCTATCCAGGGCAAAAACAAGTATCGTCGACACCACGCTAATCCATCCCAGCCTTTAGGTCGCTCGCATTGCAACCAAGGCATACTCTTGGCTCTTCTACCGCAGACCTTAACCTCTGTGAGGCCGGGTTTCATGGACCACCTGACACCTCACAGAGGGATACCAAGAGTACCCTCACGTCCCCCGAAGCTACCGCTTCGTCACCCAGTTCGTTGGAGCCTTTATCCAAGTCGTATAATTTACTCCTCCTCGTGTGTTTAAGCGATGACCTACCATATCGGGTTACTCATCCATTCATGAACTAGTCCCATGTCCTTGGCTAAGAATTATTACTAGTTATACTTAACTAAGGTTTACCACTTAGCTTTTTTCCCCGTTACCCTTGGTTAACCACGATTTTCTACCTAGTTCCTCTAACTAGGGTTTTGTCTATTGGGTTAGGTGTTGTTATTCAGGTTCATGACTTAGCCCGCCTACGAATCATGTCAAGATTGGCTAAGTATTTAAGTTCAAGGCTTAGCCCTACAAGGTGGTTAAGTATACCAAGAAGCGCATGACTTAACCCTATCAAGTCAAATTGGTTAAGTATTGGTTTGTCTTAACCCTATCAGATTATCATGTTAGATTGATTAAGCATAGATTATCTTAATCCCATCAGATCATCGAGTCGGATTAGTTAAGTATGGGTTAGCTTAACCCCATCCACTAATCGTATTACAATGGTTAAGTATATTTAAAAGGTCTTGTGACTTAACCCTATCAGGTCCGCATATTAGATTGGTTAAGTATAGGTTACTTAACCTTATCAAATCATCATGTATAATTGGTTAAGTATAAGTTACTTAACCCCATTAAATTTATAATGTTAAGTTGGTTAAGTATCAATTACTTAACCTCATTGAATTACCAAGTTTAGATTGGTTAAGTGTTTAACTTAACCCCATCGAATTACCGTGCTTAGATTAGTTAAGTGAAGGTTACTTAACCCCACCTAATTACCGTGTTTAGACTAGTTAAGTCTAAGTTACTTAACCACATCTAATTACCAAGTCGGATTAGTTAAGTGTAAATTACCTAACCCCACCGAATTTACCGTGTTAGATTAGTTAAGTATGGATTACTTAACCCCATCTAATTACCAAGTCGGATTAGTTAAGTGTAGATTACTTAACCCCATCCCCTAATTGTCTTATATGGTTAAGTGTCATTAAGGAACCAAGTCCGGTTTAACTTAACCTACCCATTCGTGTCATATCGGTTAAGTGTCATTAATCAAAATTACTTAACCTTTTCATGTGGCATTAATTAGATTAATGCACCCCAACCTCTCACATTAGACTTTGTTGTCGTTACTAGTTAAGCCGGGCGAGTCCGGGTAGATTTACACCACAACCTAGTCTAACCTCGGGTTTTAAGTGCTATGCGACCAACTACTCACATTGGGTCCTATTGTTTGTAGCCACTAGTTAAGCCGGGCGGGTCCGGGTAGATTTATGCTACAAACTCAACCCAACCTCGAGTTGGCCACTTTCATGTTTGGTCTAGTGTCTTATTACACTTACAACCCACCCATGTCTAGTTCAAGTTCCATGTTTTCCCACGTGTCATGACGATATTTAAATGTATCATGAATGTCATGTTCTCATATAAACCCCATGTCAAGTTTTTCATGTCATACCCACGTTTTTCCCTAAGCTACCCAAACGTATTTCCAACCCAAGTGGAAGCGAGTCACATAGTAGGGTACTATGCCAACATATTGGCCACAAACATACATAGTATCATAAGGGAATTTGGCCACAAACATGCATAGTATCATAAGGGAATTTGGCCACAAACATGCATAGTGTCATAAGGGAATTTGGCCACAAACATGCATAGTGTCATAAGGGAATTTGGCCACAAACATGCATGATACATAAGGGGTTTGGGTTCATTTACATGCATAAGCCCCAAAGTCAAGTCTTTGCCAATGTTTTCACAAGTCAAGTGGTTCCCAAAGGTTCATGCTAATATTCCATGGATAAAGATTCAAACTTGCAAGATATACTAGGGTAAACATAACGTAAGTGGCATGATTTAGTCACTAAGCATAGCCCAAAGTCATAGGTTCAAGCAAAAGAGACATGACAAGGTTCATATAGGTACTTATGTTTCATCACATTTTATCCCATGTCACATTAGAACTACCGTTTAGATCTAAAAGTAGTTAGAACTTACCAAGCGTGGCTAGAGATTCATGAGCAAACATGTGTCATGGGATGGTTGAGATTTGGGAGCATGAATCGTCATGAAATTGGTGTAGCAACGTTGATCCCTCCTTGATTTGGTTTAGAAAGCTTGCACCTTCTTCATGGATCTAGCTTTGGATGCTCAAGCCTTTGGAGATGAAGATGGAGGCCATGATATGAAGGTGGAGGCCATGGTGAGGGAGCATTTTGGCATAACTTCGTTGTAGGAATGAATTAATGAGGGTTTAGGCTAGGTCTAGGGGTCTTTTTATAGAGATTAGGGGTAGTTTAAACCATAGGATTAACCCCAAATCAGATCTGAGCCATCAAATTCCGTCGGAAGCTTCCAAAACAGGACCAGAGACACAAGCAGGCGCACCCAGGTGGCCTGGGCTCGACCACCCAGGTCGACAGGGGTGTCGACTTGCAAGTCGACACCACCTTGGGTGTGTCAACACCCAAGTCGACACCCATGTCGACTTGGGTGTTGGGCGGGAAATTTTCCCGCCCAGTCTTTTCGGCTCCAGATTTGAATTTTTGAACTGTTTTTCGGACTTGGAATTTTCTGAAACTTCGTTGGGACATAACTTGGTCATACGGACTCCGTTTTTCGAAAAATCGGACTCTATTTCGCGTATTTTTCCGAGACGAACGCAATGGCACAGCCCATTTCCTTTGATTCATAATTTAAAATTTAATTCTGCCGTGATTCTTGATTATAACACGTTATTAAAATTCGGGTTGTTACATTTGTGATTGATTATGCATGTTGCTATGACTGTATGAAATGCTTTGTGATTGATTTCAATTGTTAGAATGGTCGAAAACGTCGTCGAATGGCGTAAACACTTGCTGGAATAGTTTCAGAAAACAGTGCAGGTTTCGGATCGGATATGGGGCTTGGATCGGATATGTTGAACTGGGCAAGGGATTCGATCAGATCGAAACCTGACACTTGAGGAAATTGGCAAAAAGGAAGGCCACGCTAACTGAACTGGGATCGGATCGGATAAAGGAGAAGCGATCAGATCGAATGAAGGAGGAGCGATCAGATCGAATAAAGAATTAGGGAGCGGATCGGAGTGGAAGTACGAATTGGATAGGAGATGGCACCCAACCCGAACCGAAGTGGGACACCCGACCCGAACCGATGCGATGGAGTGGACTCAACCTGAACCGTACCAGAAGAAGACCCGACCCGAACCGATGGAGGACACCCGACCTGAACCGACGGCTTGAGGAGGAACCCGAACCGACCCAGTATTGACCAATAACCCGTGATGCAAAGGTAATCCAATATGGGAAGTTAGAGCTCAGGATCCAGTTGGGAACCAATAAGTTCACTTCATGGTTGGGCTTTGCTGCGGGACGTGTGCTAAGGAGTTGTCGACGTTCGTAACTTCGATTCACCACTAAAAATGAATGATGGGCTACTTATTAGTGCAGTAGAGTCATTGCGACTCGAGGGGCAAGGTGATGGTAGCAAGACTACGTTATCAGTGCAGTAGAGTCATTATGACTTGAGGGGCAAGGTGATGCGTAGTAAGACTATGAGCCAGCGCAGATGGGGTGAATAACTCCATGGGGCAAGTGGACATAGTAAGGATTGGTAAGACTATGAGCCAGCGCAGATGGGGTGAATAACCCCATGGGGCCAGTGGACATAGCAAAGGATTAGTGGCTACATTATCAGTGCAGTGAAGCCATTTATGACTTCATGGGGCAAAGTGATCGTAGCAAGGATGGGTGATCGAAGTGGTGAATATCGTATGCTTTATGCACTGGGTGAGAGATGTGAGGATGGATGCTATGTTTGATTGGTTGCCATCACTATGACATGCACACCTCCCCCACCTCCGTATCTTTACACCATTTGATATGGCACCTTAGAGTGTTGTACAGTATGTAGTGCTAACTCTTTGGTTGCAGGTTCAGGTATGTTTCTAGTCTGCCTGTTATTGTTCACTTTAGATGTTTATCGCTCATACCAGGCTTTATGTTTGACCCAGAGTTTTATGTCTCCTCTTATTACTTTGGGTGCTCACACGAGCAGACTAGAGACAGGTTAGCTGGTGATGCGCGAGTAGCTGATTCGGAGGCGGGCTGGAGGCTTCCACGTATATATATATATATATATATATATATATATATATATATATATATATATATTCTCCCTGTGTCGTTGGTGGTCGCTACTTGGGCATTAGTAGTGTGCCTCCTTTATCTTGCTTTTTCTTTGAGATAGTTTGAAATGTTGTAATAATGTTTAACTTTGGATCATAAGTTGTACTTACATTTTCCGCTGCTATGTTAGTTGTTTCAGCTTATGCACTGTCTCGCCTGTTTTATGTCAAGTATGTTATTATTATATTTTATCCTATGCGCTGCGAGACATTTTACAGGTTCCTTTTTTGTTCATTTCCTTCTTCCTTTTTCCTTCTGGCGACCCGTTCCGTGCTAACTGGACATGTGTACAACGCACCTTTGGAGTAAGTGTCAGTTGGTGTGGGGCAGGCCGTCACACTTGGTATCAGAGCTCTAGGTTGCGTAGTTAACCTAAGGAAAGACACCAGGGAGAGATAGTACGTATATGAGAGCGCGTATTTGTGATTACTTTGGTTTTCAAAAGCTATACATGTATATACTATTAGTAGTATAAGAATGAAGTCGCACTGCACAAGCACCACTATGGGGTCGTTAATCGTTTCCCATTTTCAGATTGACGATGAGCCGAGACACGAGGGGTGTTGGTAGAGGGACCAACCATGGGAATCCCGCTGACATGAGGGCGATGATTACTAACCTCATGAGAGACATGCTTAGAGAAGTGCAAGGGGCAGTTCCCAATCCCGGAGTTGGTGTTGGCCCAGTAGTGCAGGCGCCTAGGGACGATTTCGCCAAGTTGTGCAAGGATTACACCAATCTTGGTGGGAAGCTGTTCCACGGAACGGAGTCGGCCACAGATGTTCAAGATTGGATGGATAGCTGTGATCGTATCTTCGATGACTTAGGTCTTGAGGATGCGATGAAGAGAAGGCTAGCGTCTCGTCGGCTGCAAGGGCGAGCGATGAATTGGTGGAATGCCATTAGAACAACTACTCCAGAGGATCAGGTTACTTGGGTTCAGTTCAAGGCTCGCTTTAGCGAGAAGTTTATTCCAGGTGCCCAGAAGTCAGTATTGTTCAAGTGGTTCTTGGAACTCATGCAGAATGGAAGGGCAATTTCTGACTACATTGCTGAGTTCGACACCTTGTAGAAGTATGGGCTATCTCTTATTGATACTCCTGAGAAGAAGAATGAGAAGTTTATTACTGGTTTGGATGGATACTTGGGGGAAAGGCTTATCAACCACATCGATGAGACTTTTGAATCGATTGTGGGGAAAGCTTTGAGATCAGAGAGTCTTTACCCTAAGTCAAAGACTGAGGTTGCATTTGTAGAAGGGCCAAAGCCGCAAGCAGGCGGTGGAGGCAAGAATAATTCTCAAAATAAGAGGAAGCAGGACCAATCTAAGGGTGGTCAGAAAAAGATCAAGAAGGATGTTGAGTGCTTCAGCTGTGGAAAGAAGGGCCATTATGCTAAAAATTGTCGGGCCAAGCCAGCAGATAAGAAGTGCTTCAACTGTGGTCAAGTGGGACATTTCAAGGATAAGTGTCCGCAACCTCTTAAGGAGAAGCAGATTGTGAAAGCATATGCTATTGATGTTGTTCCTTCTTCGTCGAATGCCCCAACTGTGGGGGAGAAAGGAAAGAATGTTGTTATTCAAGGTATGCTTTCTATTTATGATGTACCAGTTCGAGTTTTGTTTGATACTGGGGCTTCCCGTTCCTTCATATCTAGTGACCTGGTAGATAGGTTGGGACTGGAACCCGAGATAGTTGATAGACCATTGGTTGTGACGAACCCGATTGGTGGTTTGACTAGCCTTAGTATGATTTGCAGGAATTTGGTCTTATCGAGTCATGGATGTATGTTTGTTTGTGATTGCTTTGTTTTGGGCTTTACTAGGTATGGCATTATATTGGGAGTCGATTGGCTCCAAAGATACGAGGTGGTGGTAGACTGTGAGGGATTTTTGGTGACAGTGAGAGCAGATGATGGGCGGAGGGTAGTGTTTGGTAGTCGACCTAGTGATGGGGTTATGGCTAGTTTTGTAAATTCCCTCGATATCCCGCAGGATGAGTTGTCAGATGTGTCCGTGGTTGGCCAGTATCCGGACGTCTTCGAGGAGGTGACCGGGCTTCCACCACACCGAGAGATTGAGTTCCGTATTGATTTAGTGAAAGATGCCAGACCTATAGTGATGCCACTTCGTCGTATGGCACCAAGGGAGCAGCGAGAGCTCGGGGTGCAAGTCAGCAATCTTTTGAAGAAGGGATTTATTAGAAGGAGTGTCTCCGAGTGGGGAGCACCAGTTGTGTTTGCCACTAAGGCAGATGGTTCCCTTCGTTTGTGTGTGGACTATCGCGAGCTGAATAAGGTGACGAGGAAGAATAAGTATCCTCTACCGCGGATAGATGATTTGTTTGGTCAACTGGTAGGAGCAAGAGTGTTCTCCCAGTTGGACCTCGCGACAGGATTTCATCAACTTCGAGTAACAGATGAGAGCATTCCGAAAACGGCATTTAGGACGTCGTCTGGATTTTATGAGTGGTTGGTCATGCCCTTTGGGTTGACCAATGCACCAGCTTACTTTGTGGATCTTATGAATCGAGTATTCAAAGATCAGTTGAATAAGTTTGTTCTTGTGTTCGTGGACGATATCCTTGTTTATTCAAGGACAGAGGAGGAACACAAGGGACACTTGAGGATAGTGATGGAGGTGTTGAGGAAACACCAATTGAAAGCGAAATTCTCTAAGTGTCATTTTTGGAGAAGGGAAGTGAGATTCTTGGGTCATGTTGTTTCAGAGAGTGGTATTGCCGTGGACCCTGCGAAGGTGGCTATGGTACAGGATTGGCCTACGCCCAAGAATGCAACAGATGAAAGAAGTTTCTTGGGATTAGCTGGATATTATCATAAGTTTATCCAGGACTTCTCCAAGATAGCAGCACCGTTGACTCAATTGACTAAGAAAAATCAGTCCTTCGTCTGGGACGGAGTGTGTGGGAATGCATTCAAGGGTCTAAAAGAGAAGTTGACGCTTGCGCCAGTGTTAGTCATTCCTAAGGGGAATGAAGAGATGACGGTATACACGGATGCTTGTGGTACCAGACTGGGTGCTGTATTGATGCAAGGAGGTAGGGTTGTAGCTTATGCTAGTCGACAGCTAAAGCTGCATGAGAAGAAGTATCCTACCCATGATTTGGAATTAGCAGCGATCGTGTTTGCGCTGAAGATGTGGAGACACTATCTCTTGGGAGAAAGATTTGAGCTGTTTACCGATCATAAATCGTTAAAGTATCTCTTCTCCCAGAAAGATCTGAATCTCCGTCAGCAGAGATGGTTAGAATTCTTGGCTTCGTATGATTTCGATATCGCATACACACCTGGGAAAGGTAATGCGGTAGCCGATGCCTTGAGTAGGAGACATGCCAGCTTAGGGGCTATGTTTCTTGAATGGAAGCAACTGGAGTATATCGCGGGGTTTGATTTCAGACCAAAGTGCGAATTGGATCCAGTTATGCTAGCTAGTTTGGCGATCAGACCCACTTTGATAGAGCGGATTGGTTCCAGCCAGAGGGACGATCCTAATATATTAGAAATCATCTCCAAGTTAGAGATGAACATCGACGGTGAGGAGATGAATGTGTATGGACTTGACCGAGATGGATGGCTTAGAAAGAATGGAAGGCTAGTTGTACCCAACGTAAATGGTTTGAGAGATGAAGTGCTTAGAGAATGTCATCACTCAAAACTGACTATACATCGCGGTGGTAATAAGATGTATCGAGACATGAAGCGGACTTACTACTGGGAAGGGATGAAAAGAGACGTTGAGAAGTTTATATCCAAATGCATGAATTGCCGGCTAGTTAAAGCCGAGCAAAAGAAGCCTAGTGGGTTGTTGCAACCATTAGAAATTCCCGAATGGAAATGGGAGCAAGTCTCGATGGATTTCATCGATGGCTTACCGAGGACTAGGTCGGGATATGATAGCATTTGGGTAATTGTGGATCGATTGACTAAGAGCACCAGTCAAATCGACCAGGACGGCGGCCAAGTTAGCAGAGTTGTATATGAAGTGGGTAGTGAGATTTCATGGAGTACCTAAAAGCATTGTGAGCGACCGAGACCCATTGTTCACTAGTGGGTTTTGGAAGAGCTTACAAGAGGCTCTAGGGTCAGGATTACATCTCAGTATCGCATATCATCCACAGACCGACGGTCAGACGGAGAGGGTGAATCGTATATTGGAAGATCTCTTGAGAGCTTGTATATTGGATTTTGGTGGATCATGGGATGACCATTTGCATCTAGTAGAGTTTGCATATAATAATAGCTACCAATCCAGTATCGGTATGGCTCCATATGAAGCTTTGTACGGAAGACCATGCAACTCACCATCATGTTGGGTAGAGACTGGGGAGAAGTTTATGCTTGGACCAGATGTGGTGAGGGAAACTTCAGATAAGATTAAGATCATTCAGCAAAGAATGAAAGTTGCCCAAGACAGGCAAAAGAGTTATGTTGATAAGAGGAGAAGAGACTTGAAATTCTCCGTTGGTGACTTGGTGTTTGTCAAGATTTCTCCGTTGAAGAGCGTGATACGGTTTGGCAGGAGAGGCAAGTTAGCACCAAGATTTGTTGGCCCATTCCCTGTTCTTGAACTAGTCGGGAATCTGGCATATAGAGTTGGCTTACCAGAGAAAATGGCGGGAGTTCACAATGTATTTCATGTTTCCCAACTAAGGAAGTTCGTTCACGACTCAGATATGACTATTTCACCTGATCAGTTAGAGGACTTCGAAGTAGAACCCGAGGCGGTTGGGAACCGCAAGCCGATTCGTATTGTGGGGCACGATACGAAGCAACTTCGAAGAAAGGCAGTGAGGCTAGTCAAGGTTCAGTGGGGCGAGGACGAGAATGATTGTACTTGGGAGACAGAGGAGTGCATTAGGAAGGCATATCCAAAACTCTTTGCCTGGTAAGATTTACTTTGCAATTTAGTTTTCTGCATGCTAGGGTAGACTTGTTTTGCTTGGTTGCATGTTTGATTGTTGTTTTATGATTGATAGGCATGCGGGACCTTTTGTGTGCTTTGATTAGGGAATTTCGGGGGCGAAATTTCTTAAGGGGGGAGAGTGTAATGACCTGCATTCTACGCATCGGGGGATCGTAGGATATTTATTTCTTTCCCGTATGAAGTCGTATGGTCATGTAAATTTGGGAAACATCTATTAGAGTCATTTCCCATGCTTATGATTTTTGTCGATTTTTAAATGACCATTTTGCCCCTAGCTGATCTTGTTTTGGCCATAACTTTTGATTGGAAAGGAATTTTGACCTGAAACCACTTCCATTAGATTTGTTTGATGGTTTACCTTTCCGTAGAGTGGTCACAATAGCCAAACGGAGTTACCGTTTGGGAGAAATGGATGAATTAAGGATTGAAAGGTGAAAAACTGCTTAACCGGGCCAAATAGGGTGATTAGTGGATAGGCCCATAACCCATTTCGGGATTAGGGTTATGGGAAGGCTGAAATGAGTTAGAGAATCATTCCATTTCAGTTTTCTAGCCTCCACTTATCACCAAGGAACCCTAAAAATGGCCTCCAACCTCTAAATCACCTCCAAATCACCTTTTGGTCAAGGATTTGGCTTTGCAACCTCTAATCAAGGAAGATCTACACCAAAGAAACATTGGAGCTGCTGTTTAGCATTGGGATTCACATCAAATCAGAGATTTATTTCAGATCTCAGTTTATTTGTGGCTAAGGTGAGTGATTTGCATAGGTTTGCACTAATTATGGCTAATTAAGGGTAATTAGTGTTAATTAGCGAATTTAAACTTGATAAAATTCTGGAAAAATGTTCATAAATTCTTAAATGATGTTTTAGACCTCTGATATGAATTTGAGTTAATTTGGTTAAGTTTTGCTAATCCTATCATTACTTTCACCTAAACATGCTTAAGGGGAAATATGGGATTTTGGGTAGGTTTGATCCATTTTAACCTATCATATTGATGATTTGATGTTTGTGATTGATTATGCATGTTGCTATGACAGTATGAAATGCTTTGTGATTGATTTCAATAATTAGAATGGTCGAAAACGTCGTCGAATGGCGTAAACACTTGCTGGAACAGTTTCAGAAAATAGTGCAGGTTTCGGATCGGATCGGATATGGGGCTCGGATCGGATATGTTGAACTGGGCAAGGGATTCGATCAGATCGGAACCTGACACTTGAGGAAATTGGCAAAAAGGAAGGCCACGCTAACTGAAATGGGATCGGATCGGATAAAGGAGAAGCTATCGGATCGGATGAAGGAGGAGCGATCGGATCGGATAAAGAATGGGGGAGCGGATCGGAGCGGAAGTACGAATTGGATAGGAGATGGCACCCGACCCGAACCGAAGTGGGACACCTGACCCGAACCGATGTGATGGAGTGGACTCAACTCGAACTGTACCAGAAGAAGACCCGACCCGAACCGATGGAGGACACCCGACCCGAACTGATGGCTTGAGGAGGAACCCGAACCGACCCAGTATTGACCAATAACCCGAGATGCAAAGGTAGTCCAATATGGGAAGTTAGAGCTCAGGATCCATTTGGGAACCAATGAGTTCACTTCATGGTTGGGCTTTGCTGCGGGACGTGTGCTAAGGAGTTGTCGACGTTCATAACTTCGATTCACCACTAAAAATGAATGATGGGCTACTTATCAGTGCAGTAGAGTCATTGCGACTCGAGGGGCAAGGTGATGGTAGCAAGACTACGTTATCAGTGCAGTAGAGTCATTATGACTTGAGGGGCAAGGTGATGCGTAGTAAGACTATGAGCCAGCGCAGATGGGGTGAATAACTCCATGGGGCAAGTGGACATAGTAAGGATTGGTAAGACTATGAGCCAGCGCAGATGTGGTGAATAACCCCATGGGGCAAGTGGACATAGCAAAGGATTAGTGGCTACGTTATCAGTGCAGTGAAGCCATTTATGACTTCATGGGGGCAAAGTGATCGTAGCAAGGATGGGTGATCGAAGTGGTGAATATCGTATGCTTTATGCACTGAGTGAGAGATGTGAGGATGAATGTTATGTTTGATTGGTTGACATCACTATGACATGCACACCTTCCCCACCTCCGTATCTTTACACCATTTGATATGGCACCTTAGAGTGTTGTACAGTATGTAGTGCTAACTCTTTGGTTGCAGGTCCAGGTTCAGGTATGTTTCTAGTCTACCTGTTATTGTTCACTTTAGATGCTTATTGCTCATACCAGGCTTTATGTCTGACCCAGAGTTTTATGTCTCCTCTTATTACTCTGGGTGCTCACACGAGCAGACTAGAGACAGGTTAGCTGGTGATGCGCGAGTAGCTGATTCGGAGGCGGGCAAGAGGCTTCCACGTATTATATATATATATATATATATATATATATATATATATATATATATATATATATATATATATATTCTCCCTGTGTCGTTGGTGGTCGCTACTTGGGCATTAGTAGTGTGCCTCCTTTATCTTGCTTTTGCTTTGAGACAGTTTGAAATGTTGTAATAAGTTTTAACTTTGGATCATAAGCTGTACTTACATTTTCCGCTGCTATGTTAGTTGTTTCAGCTTATGCACTGTCTCGCCTGTTTTATGTCAAGTATGTTATTATTATATTTTATCCTATGCGCTGTGAGACATTTTACAGGTTCCTTGTTTCTTCATTTCCTTCTTCCTTTTTCCTTCTGGCGACCCGTTCCGTGCTAACTGGACATGTGTACAGCGCACATTTGGGGTAAGTGTCGGTTGGTGCGGGGCGGGCCGTCACAGGTTATGCATATTCTTATCTGTCAGATCTGTTTTTCTGTGACTATTATGTATCTCTTTCTTCTTTCTGCTCTATAGCCAGTCTACTACGAGCCTGAGCCAAATCTCATAAGAGATTAATGCACGAACGCTAAATTTTGGGGAAAAAATGAATAATGCATAATTGGACATGACTGATCTGTGACTAATTTGAGAAAAAAGACATATGTTGTAAATTGGATCTAGATCTGTGCATACTCTGTGATTTGGAAGAAGAGGGACCATTGTATGTTAACATATGACTTGAAACTTGGGGACATAATGCATATTAAAATTAAGATCTGATTTTGAGATGTTATAATTTAAAGATCTAGACTTTTGGGTAAATTTTATGTAACGATTGATGACTTGAAAAAGGAATATGTGACTTAGGCGTAGAGACCTATATTATAATAGGATAACTATCAATGTGAATACGCCTAAAAGTGAATTTTTGGATATTTGGCATTAAAGGCTATAATTTGGCATAATTCATATGGTATATCATGATTTGGGCTTTTAGAGAATATTCTGTACTATGCAAAGTTTAACTAAAAATTTGGGCATATGTTGTGTTATGAATTATGACCATGATTTAGGCATGTAAGTTTAGGCTTAATTTATGATTAGGCAAGATATGTAAATAGAATTTTAGAAATATATAATCTGTTGAATTGCCTAATCTGCTAAATCTGTTATCTGCTAAATCTGTTTAATTGCCTAATCTGCAAAACCTGTTATCTGCTAAATCTGTTATCTGCTAAATCTGTTGAATTGCCTAATCTGCTAAATCTGTTATCTACTAAATCAGTTGAATCGCCTAATCTGTTAGATCTGTTATCTGTTGAATTGCCTAATCTGTTGAAAGCTGAATAATTGTAATTTGGGTATGAAAATTCGTAAGCTCGATCTAAGATTGAGTAAACCAAGGAAATTTGATTAATCTGCTGTAACCTGTAAAGAAGTTTAATCTGCTAAATGGACATAAATAGTCTGATATTTGTATATCTGTATTGGAATAAATTGGCTATGACACGAGGTTAGACTCTATTTGCGGTAGAAGCCTGCCCGGAACCAACCGGCTTAACCAGCAACCGCAAACTGTCAGTCTAATGTGAGAGGTCGTAGGCATAAATAAAATATGCTTAGACACGATATTAAGTCTGGCTTGTAGCAGAAGTCTGCCCGGAACCGCCCGGCACATCCAGCGGCCACAAGCTACCGACCTAATGTGAGAGTTCTATGCATTATTACTAATTAACACAAATTTAAGAGAAATGTGGTGTCTATAAACGTGTTGGGTGGATAAGGTTAAACCAACTTGACTGATGAATCTAATTAACCCGTTTCGTGAATCTGTAGGCCCTATACAAAGTTAGACAATCTGTAAGTCTGTTAAATCCGTATATCTGATCTGTTAATCTGAAAACTTGTTAACTTGATTGTCTGATCTATGAACTAGAAATCTGAACTCTGTCTGAAACTTGTAAACAAGTTAATCTGAAATCTGCTAGTCTGGGGACACAAGGTTAGGAGGGGAAATACTTGTGTCATCTGTTGTTTGGGACCCATATTAGTCAGTAACCCTTTTAGGTATCAAAACTTTGACCCCACACTATGTAGGGGTCCGGGCACGCTTACTGAACTAATTATAAGCGGTTCATTCTGATAATGGCGAGGGGTGTTGTTGGCGCGTTCCAACCGGGTCATGTGCGTGCATGGATCTAGTCTGCTCTGAGGATGTAAAACACCATGACATATGTAAATAGGTCTGTGCCAATAGGTTGCCACTTTAGTGAGTGATACACCCTACTGTGGGGCCGACACAGGGTATTTATGTATTAGGGAGCCGATCGCTTGGGGGTAGGACTTAGGGTACACTTAGTTCTGCCTGTTTCTGTTGGTACCGTCTGTTTTTATTGGGTGGTAACACCTGTTTGTTTCTGCGTGGTACCATCTGTTGGGGTGGTAAAGGCCCATTATTAGTGTACACCTAATTCTAACATTCTGTTTCCGTCTCTAATTCCATTTCCGATTTTGTTTTCGTACCTTCTGTCTGTTGGGGTGGTAAAGGCCCATTAGTTGGGCAGTAAAGGCCCATTATTAATATTCTGCTTCTGTACCTTCTGTCTGTTTGGGTGGTAAAGGCCCACTACTAGCATTCTGTTTCTGTAGAGATTATTCTGTTTTTGTTTTAGTTTCAGTTTAGACATTAAGGTAACACCTAATCCTGTTATACTAGTATTACTGCAGAGAAGTAAGATGTAAGTAAGGAACATAACTTGGTTTACATCAAAATGTTTCTTCTGTTAACTTAAAGTATATATGTTATTGCTGTTGATGTAATCTCTCATCCAGCTTTATTAACATGTCATGATAATATTATCTGTTTATATGTTGGAAGTCGCTGGACTCACCAGACTTATGTCTGACCTAGTTTGTTTCGCCTCTTTTCTTTCCGTTCCCCCCTCCCCCCAGGTTTTCAGGGTGAAAACATAGGAGCTTGATTCAGATTCTCTCTGCTTGAATTGTTTGAAGTATTGCTTGGCTTTGGCTCTATCTTTCCACGACAGTTTATATTGGGGATTATGGCTTTAAAAACTATGTATTCTGAAGGCTTATGTACAAGACCGATATTTATGTACTTGAATTCCGATATTGTGATTTTGAAAGATGTAACCAAACTTATTTCTGTTTCTGTTGTAATAAAATTTTCGAGTACTACTTTATCTGTCTTGTAAATTTCTGTTCTGTCTACTAAAACGCTCCACCAAAGTTAAGGCATTCCCTTTGCAAGTGACCTTAACGAAGGTGGGGTGTTACACTTGGTATCAGAGTTGAAGGTTATCAGATTTGATAAAAAGAAATTGAAAACTATTTTCAAAAAGGTTTTAAAAAGGAAGTATTTTCAAAAGTAGAGTTTATTTTGAAAAATATAATCCCAAAGCCATATGCCTATCTTTCTATCCTTTGTTTTGAATCTTTCTTTTTTCGTCTCAGCATGTCTGGGGATCTTAACCTTCCGGAGGGCGTACCAATACCTGGCTGGTTCAAGAGGTACCTAGAAGCTAGGGCTAATGATGCGGACCCAGCAGACGTCCCTTCTCCCCCAGCTGCAGCGGTCCCTCCTCCGCATGTGAATACTTTCACGAAGATATGTAGAGACTTTCGAGCCATGGGTGGGAAGAACTTTAATGGAACTGAATACTTCGTGGAGGCATGGAAATGGCTCAAAGAAACTGAGGATTTGTTCGTTATCTTCGAGGTGGACGATAAGCAGAAGATACAGTTGGCGGTATGGTTGCTTAAGGACGAAGCTTCTTTTCGGTGGGAGGTCACAAATGGAGAGCGTCCGGTAGAGACATGGATGGATTTCAGGCATAGGTTCGAGATGAAATTTCTTTCATGAGCAGAAGAGAGTCTATACATAGAGAGGTTCTTGGCGTTGAAGCAGGGGAATTTATCAGTGAGAGAGTACGTCAACAAGTTTAATCAGTTGGCGAGATTCGGCTTAGATTTGGTAAATACACCGCATAAGAAGGCACTAAGGTTTGCTAAAGGTTTGAACGAGCCGCTACATGGATTGGTAATGTCCCACATTCCTATTGGGGCTACCTTCGAGAAATTAGTTGACATGGTATTAATGCATGAAGAGGAAACCAAAAGTGAGAAGAAAGAAGAAAAGCTTGAAGGACCACAGAACAAGAAGGCGGGGCCCAAAAAGGAAACACAAAAGAAGGATGAGAAGTCTGAAGATAAGAAGGAGAAGAAGTGCTTTACTTGTGGAAGCTCGACCCATCTGAACAAGGATTGCAGAAAGAGGAAGGGCACTTGCTTCAACTGTGGAGAAATGGGGCACTTCACTAGGGACTGCCCAAAGAAACGAGGACAAGGGCAGAGGGCAGGACCTACTTCTGGAGGGCAGGCGAATGCTCGCGAGGCTGGTGGATAGGAAAGAAATAAGAAAATTTATGAAGAAGGTTTAATTTCCTTATCTGATTGTGGAGTTAATACTCTTTCTGATTCTGGCATTTTGATTCTGTAATTGAAACGCTGCACTTTAATACTAGTCTTGTTTCTGATCCCGCTGTAGACTCAAACCCATAAGGGTTATGACTCATATGTTTGTGATAAGTTGGGGTTTGAGGGTATCTGTGTTGGGCGTTAAGTTGACTATGACGCATACATTCTGGGTTTTATCATGCTTAGTTTCCTAAGAATCATTTGGTAATCTGATCTATACTAGTAGTCTGTAAGTATCTGAATATTTCTGAAAAGGATAGCGGTTTTACTCAAAGCGTGAAGTAGATTTCCAGTTGGACATTTGTTTAATGGGAGTGATTCTCTGAGTGTCAATCTAATGTTAATTTCGGTCTTTGGGGTTAATACTTAGGGGGTTATTCTCTTAAATCGATGCCTAATAGGAACAAAGCTTTTGTTTTAATTGTACTTGCTTCTATCACTCGACTGTATCCTATCGACCGAATCTTCGACCTTTAGGTAGAAAATAATGGGTGTAAACATGTGTTTGATACATGTTATGTTTGATGGTTGCAAGTGGATGTAAGTGGTTGCTAGTGGTTTCTCGTGGATGCATATACACACACTAGGCACTAGATCGGCCTAAAAACACTCATACTGCATATGGATGTGTGTGCATTTCTCAATTTTGTGGATGAAAAATGGTTGACTAAGCACATGGGTGTTGCATATGAATGAACGGTTGTGCACTCATATAGAAATTATATGTATCAAATAGGAAAATTGCATACATGTTGGACTCATGGCATCGACATAATTCGCATTAAGGAGGTCAAATGAATCAGTGGACCGCTTGATCTTTGCATTAGATGAGGAACATATACACACACTTTTGCATATGTTCATACAACATTAGAAGTTTCTAAGGAGAATGCATGCTTGTGGATGATGGTTGAGTATATGGGTGTTTGGATGGTAGGACACATTCTTCTTAACTTGAAGATTTCGGGGACGAAATCCTGTAAGTAAGGGAGAATGTAACACCCCGTATTTTCTGTGAACATAAGAACGACAAACCAGAGTATAATTAAATTATAACAGAATAATTAAGGGAAACAGGTTACGCCATTGCGTTCGTCTCGAAATTCTGCTTGGAATAGAGTCCAAGTTTGCGCAAATCGGACTCCGTATGAAGAAGATATGGCCTTCAAAAGTTTCAATAAAAACCAGCCCGAAATTCAAAAATTCAGATTTCGAAATTCAAAACAGACACCCGGGCTGGGCGGGAAAATTCCCGCCCAAGACCCAGGTCGACACTAGGGTCGACCTGGGTAAACAGGTCGACACTATGGTCGACCTCCCCCCTTTTCCAGATCTGGAGATAGATCCATTTTTCTGCACCTAGACGCCTTTCTGACCGGATTCGTGAGCTCTAACCTATTTAATCACCCTCAAGCCTAGCTTTCTCTCCACATAATTTCATTCTGCCTATACTCTGCCTCTATTCTAATTAAAAATAAAAAAATGGCGTCGCTACTCTGCTGGAATCAAAACAAGAACTAGTGCATCTTCTTACAATCTGAATAGAATTAAAAGAGAACAACTATTTTCTAATCTAATCAATAGTCTATGCCAAAGGAGCGCTATTTAGTGTCAGAATACAGATCCTAGAAATCAAGATTTACCTTTTCAATCGTGAGTACAGTTATTTTCAGATATGAACTTTTATTATGATCTTGACATGGTTATAAATCTGAATATGAGGTTATGCATATTCTTATCTGTCAGATCTGTTTTTCTGTGACTATTCTGTGTCTATTTCTTCTTTCTGCTCTATAGCCAGGCTACTACGAGCCTAAGCCAAATCTCATAAGAGATTAACGCACGAATGCTAAATTTTGGGGAAAAAATGAATAATGCATAATTGGACATGACTGATCTGTGACTGATTTGAGAAAAAGGACATATGTTGTAACTTGGATCTAGATCTGTGCATACTCTGCGTGGTACCATCTGTTGGGGTGGTAAAGGCCCATTACTAGTGTAGACCTAATTCTAACATTCTGTTTCCGTAGGGATTCATCTGCTTCCGTCTCTGATTCCATTTCCGATTTTGTTTCCGTACCTTCTGTCTGTTGGGGGTGGTAAAGGCCCATTAGTTTGGGGGTAAAGGGCCATTAGTTTGGGGGTAAAGGCCCATTATTGGTATTCTGCTTCTGTACCTTCTGTCTGTTCGGGTGGTAAAGGCCTATTACTAGCATTCTGTTTCTGTAGAGATTATTATGTTTCCGTTTCTGTTTCAGTTTATACATTAGGGTAACACCTAATCCTGTTATACTAGTATTAGTGCAGAGAAGTAAGATGCAAGTAAGGAACATAACTTGGTTTACATCATTCTGTTTCTTCTATTAACTTAAAGTATATCTGTTATTCCTGTTGATGTAATCTCTCATCCTGCTTTATTTACATGTCATGATAATATTATCTGTTTATATGCTGGAAGTCACTGGACTCACCAGACTTATGTCTGACCTAGTTTGTTTCGCCTCTTTTCTTTCCGTTCCCCCCCCCCCAGGTTTTCAGGGTGGAAACATAGGAGCTTGATTCAGATTCTCTCTGTTTGAAGTGTTTGAAGTATTGCTTGGCTTTGGCTCTATCTTTCCACGACAGTTTATATTGGGGATTATGGCATTAAAAACTATGCATTCTGAAGGCTTTTGTACAAGACCGATATTTATGTACTTGAATTCCAATATTGTGATTTTGAAAGATGTAACCAAACTTATTTCTATTTCTATTGTTATAAAGTTATAAAATTTTCAAGTACTACTTTATCTATCTTGTAAATTTCTGTTCTGTCTACTAAAAAACTCCACCAAAGTTAAGGCATTCCCTTTGCAAGTGACCTTAACGGAGGTGGGGTTTAAAAGAATCTTCAATCTCTAAGATATTTGAGCACTTTTGGTGGATTCCGTGGTGAATTCCATGCTAGATCTTTGCTTTGGGATGATATATGATGATAAAATCACTTGAAACAGGAGTTGAAGCAATTTGCCAGCCTTTCGGGGTCGTGAAAATCGATACCCATTAAAGTGGAGTTCATCCCCCATTTATAGGAGTGAAAATGGATGAAATACCTCTTTTAGGTTTTGGGTAGGCCTAATAGATATTTATGGAAATGCCGCTACCAGCTGTCGCTAGTTAATTGCCAATTTTCAAGTACTTGACCGACCCAGAATGGTCCTGGCCGACCCAATCTGAACCGACTAACCCAAATCTTGCTTTGTTGCTTGCTTTTGAACCTGGCTGGCCCATTACAGAAGGCATGACCGATCCACTGCTTTCAGAATAGGATCGACCCATTGCAAATATACTGGACCAAATCGCTTTGAAGGAACTGGACCGACCCATTGTGCTGAAGAACAGACCGACCCGTCCTTTAAGCTTTGAACCGACCTGAAACTAAAGGAAATGACCAGCCCATCTGGCATGAACTGGACCGACCCATCTGGCATGAACTGGACTGACCCATCTGGTATGAGCCGGACCGACCCATTTTCACCTATTTGATCCATCTGTGTACATGCGATTTTGAGGGATAACAACATTCCTTTTTGCATTCAATCTTGCCAAAAGGTTTCCAATCTTCCAAAAAGACTGTTAGTGGTAATTATTGTAGCTTATGCCAAATTTGTGGAATAGACACAATTCAAATTCACAAGAAATATATATATATATATTTGTTAATATATTTTTAGAATAGTCGATGCAAACTATGCACAAATATTTATTTTTATATTTATATGTACGTTTGCACCACTTTTCCTTTTTAGATCTTTTTGTCATATCTCTTATGAATTCAAAATGACATCTTTATGTTCAAAAAGAAGAAAATGGCATATATTACAATAATTAAGCCAAAACCCAACAATATTGAATACAAATAGGTATAATTACAATCACATAATTTAACAATCATATCTTTCCAAATTCACATAATTTACCAATTTCATCCCTTTGCCCAAATTCACAAATTTTATATTTTCAACACTGAACTAAAGATCTGGAATATAACTACAACTAACTGGTGTTTAACGGGACTGATTTTCAGATCTACGGTGTTATGCAATGTCCAAAATACATTCTATAACATAACTGCAATATATTTCATGACATAACTATAGGAATAGGTGTAAAAAAGTTTAAGGAATCCTACAATTTATTTTATGCATAGCCACAGTGTACAATTCACATGACTTACACTTTTTATAACCAGATCTGATAGATGTCAACCTAATTACAACTATTTATTACTAGATCTGATAGGCATAGGCATAAAAATTGAATATATGGCAAACGAGACAAATATATTATTATAAATGTATATGTAAATTTCCCACTCACCTTATAGCTTCCAAATTCAAAGTTTGAACCTCTTTGGGCCTACAATCCCTAAATACTTATAAATCTACAATTTATCTAGAAAGGGGAAATTCTAGATCTGTAGGAATGTAAGAAAAATGGGAGAGAGCGAAGAATTTATCGTTGAGTGTCAAATTGCATTTTTTTCCACTTAATATATTCATCCTCTCAATTGCATATGAATTTGATTTGATTTGACATGCATGAATATATTTTTATTTTAGAAATTAGGTTAGAAGAGAAAGAAAAATGGAAGAGCTCAGTTGCCCCTATAAATTTGAATGGAAAACAATGAGGCCTTACCCCTTTATTTATAGGAGTGGAAATGGCCTTGGACCGATAGATTTATTTTAACTGTCACTCGTCCATTCGTTTTATAAAATATAACAAGAATACCCCTCAAAACCTAGCTGTTACCGGGCAGACTGACGTCCAATAGGTCGACCGCTGTTGTCGACCTCCTAGGCCTCAGTCGTCCAGGTCGGCTTGGTCAAATAAGGTACAATATATATTAATTATTCTGTTTTATTTATTTTTCATCTGTTTTCATATTTCGTCTGTAACTTTTTCATACGAACTCCGTTCGCGAAACTCCAAATATGAAAGTTGACCAGAATTCCGAGACGAACGCAAGGTTAAAGTTTCATGGTCAAATTCTATCGTTTGCCAAATTTCTATTTTTGAGCTTCTAATTAAATAACTATTTATTGTCAAAAATTCCGAGTTGTTACATTCTTCCTCTCTTAAAAGGAAATTCGTCCCGAAATTCTGACAACAGTTATCTTATCCTACACAACCAATTTGTGTACATCCACTTTGCAGCCATATGTATATGTGGTGTACTTAATGCATTTTAACCATAAAATATGCATGCAAGATGATTCTAAATCGGGCCCTTTATATGTATGCATTGAGATTTTTAAAACACTTTTGAAAACATGATGGAAAACATCCTAAATATACTAACAGTTCTATATGAATACAAATTTTGAAAATTCTTTTTCATCCATAACCTTCACACAATTACGGAAAAAGTGAATAGCAACCAATGTTGCATCCAAACCCTACCATCCAAAACGTCATGCAATCTAATCGTCCCCTATTTAATTTCTCTAAATCGGAAAAAGGAAACTAAGGTGAAGAATTTTAACATTTCCTCCGCTTCCAGATATTTCGTTTCCCATCCTACGGTGGAATTTTCATCTCAGTTACCCAAAATACTCCGAAAATTTCCATCTGTATACTGTAAGGAGGCTTAAAACAAGCTCTAAAATGTAAAACAAGTTAACTAATAGCTCGTGTGCATCGTTGATAAGGTATGGAAATAGCATTTTCAAGGCTGAAATAACCCTTTCCTTGTTACCGTTAACGTTTTTATCGCATTGTCAGTCCTATTGCACCGCTAAAACGCACACATAAAACATCCAAAATCTTCCTTACGCTATTCATGTAACCAAAAATCAAAATTTCTCATAAAAATAAATTCCCGCTTGAAAACTTGTCATGTCTATTTTGAAAATTTCCTTTCAAAACCGTTTCATTTGCAGAAAATGATAAAAATATTTATTTTTTCAAACAACATTTTCCAAAAAACTTCAAAATTGTATTTTGCGGAAATTTAAATGATTCAAGTCACATGTTGGCCAAAAAGGAAGTCGATCACGCCAAAAATGTTAAAGCGGAAATCACACACAAAAAGACCAAAATAAATTTCAGCTTTAATAAGGAATGGTGATTTATTTATTTATATAGCCATGACGAAAACAACGCAAAACCGGTCCTTTACTAAAAAAAATCCAAAATAGAATTCTATTATTTCCAACTCTAGGACAACTGTTAGTTTAGTAACGAAATTGAGATTTCTTTCAGAAAGGTATGCATGAATGACATAAACATTTTCAAACTTAGAAATCTCATTAACCTATGTCGTGCGATTTATATAACACTAACAGTTACAAGCACGAATCACCGCAAAGTCAATAACCCGATGCTAGAAAGGGATAACAACAAAACAACACTGAAACAATGGTTATAAACGACGAGATGCCTTACTCCGCGGCTGGAGCTCAAACCAATTTTTATGATATATGATTAACCATATTATGGTAGCAAAATGCTCAATCTCGTATTACCAACACTGCTGGTGTTGTTGGAGGTTCCCACTTCTAAGAGAGAATTTATGATGAGAAAAGAAACCAACCCCAAAACTGCTTCCCATGGAAACCCACCTAATATTGTCTAAAGACAAAGTGGGTAGGTGAATTTATAGAAAGTAATTCCAGGATACAACACATTAGCACAACAAGATGAATCGAATATGATGCAGTACTAAATGATGGTTATGCCACCGATCAAACAAAGGATTGATTTCCTCATCACGAGACAAATCCACTTGTAACTTCCCATTTATAGAACGATGTGCTAAATGGGTCATACGTCTGCATGGGCAGTTCGAACATAGACTCCAGTACACAAAAGCCGACACTAAGAAAAAGAGATTTGCTGCAAAATCTCCAAAGCAGGTCGAACAAGAAACCATACAAGTCAACTTACAACACGGATTCCTCTAAAATCTCATTGAGACTCTCCTAAGAAAAACGATCCAAAGATAGCTTATCTTCATCTCCGAAACGACGATCGCCTAAAGAACCTATTCAAACAAGGTATAGCAAAGGCGGATGCAGCACAAACAATAACTCTATTCTAACATCTTGAGCAATGGACCGGTGCCAGTCCAACTGCCATGACAAGTTTTCTTAGCCCTAAAGCGGTGAGACCTTTTTGCTCATCCTAACCCAACCAAATGATATCCACCTAATACTGAGACTTAAATGGTATGAGTAAGATCAGATAGATCAATTATGTATTATAGGCCAAGAAATGGTCGAAGAGAAGAAATTTGATCTTGGAGTATTAGTGAGGTAAGATCTAATGCGCAAACAAGCGCGAAAAAGAGGAGACGAGGCTACGACAAGGAAGGAGAAGAAGAATAGAGATATGGCTTGGTTAGATGAGGAAGAAGAGACGAAAGAAGGAAGTTAAGGGGTAATTTGGACACAACTTTTATGGTTGAGTCCTCGGTCCAAGTTGTACCAAACTTATCAACTAATTGACCGTCCTAGTATATCGGTCAACTACCAAATGGGTTTCGGACAAATGTTGGACCTTGACCTTATAAGGCCGGATTAAAATATTAATCGTCTTGCGTTATCTTTTAAGATTTGACGCGATCCAAAATAATTATCCACATCATCACGGTATTTAAAGATCGTAGTTAAACTCCGAATCAACTCCAAGGATGCATAGTCTCAACAGCGATGCTGCAACTATACCATGAATGAACGAATTCCAAAAATAATTCAGCTAGAAATTTGTAATATAAATTAAAACGGATTTCCCTCTTACGTAGCTGACAACAAACAAACGATTCACGAAATCAAATACCCCAAAATATGGATAAAGGATTTTCCTTAGCCTTTTGGAAGAAAAATTTAAAACTTTTCCAACAATGGTATATATTATAAACTAACGGTTTCGTATTTATAAATCAAGTTTATTATTACTATTATTTATGTTCCAGTTTTATATTTCAAACTAGAGAAACCTTTTCGTGTTCAAAGACATTGGAGCTTTGGAATCGTAAGGATTAATTGTGATAATTTCAATAAATTATCCAATGTATATAGGAAGTGGGACACTAAATATCACAAGAAATAGATATTTATTGTTTTCATGTTTAGTGGCATATTCCTTGTCATTTCTAATTCCATTTTTCCTACCAATTAGACCATATCTATTAAAATTACACAATAGCCCTATAATTTTGAAACACGAATAAATTAAGAATCTAAAACTATATCTTTACAAAACTAGGCTTTATAAAACCATTTTCCGAAACCGTCATACAAAACCATTGAAACCCATTTTATTTTTCTAAATAGTTTTAAAAATAAAATTTTCTCAAATACGAGGCTAAGAACTCAATTGAATGTTTTAACAAAGGTAGATTCAGAAATCCAACGAAGTAACAAATGGATACACCTCATAATTATATTTTCGAAATGGATATGACATACTAACGTGGGATCTTTCCCCATTGTGGATCGAGTAATGGTCTTAACCAGAACTACCAACGAAACCAAAAACCAAAAATCGGGACTATCTCGATTGTAGCTAAATTTTTTTTGTCTAATCTCCAAACTCGAATCAACTGGGTCCACCATATTTCGTCCTCATGCTCTTTACGACGAAATCGCTATTGTATTGTGGTATAAGACAGAATTGGCTAGAAACCCGAACTCAACATATTTCAACCCTTAGTCGCTTAAAGCCCATTTTATATAATTAGGCCCACGACTAATTTCATTGTCGAAATAAATTAAAGTCGAGTTAGAAAGATGAAGAAAAACTGAAAAGAAAATCAAATTATGTTCTCTCACAATTCCTAATTTAATTAATTCCTCTAATTGTTTAACCTAATATTTGATACCAAATGTAACACCCCACACTTTTCTACGCCTAAATTTCGACAAAAATTGAAATCTAAACATATCCAAGCATGGAGTGTGTATATCTGGTCCCTACAATAAAGGATCATGAGCATAATCAGAGTACGATAAGTTAACTCACAACAGAAACAAAATAGGATAACAAGTATTAACTCAAGTAACTACCCTTTTCAAAGTAAGTCACTTTGCCAATACCGAGCATGAAAGAGAACGAGAAACGAAAGCCATACTTGAACATATGTGAGAAGCCGACCTTCTCTAGGAAACCCAGGAGGTTGTAATAAGGAGGGGGAGTCATAACAACAAGTTATGGTGACTAAAGAATTTTACAACACAGGTTATAATACATAGATGTATCCCGTTTGGTTCAACCTAAGATGTATGCCTAGCCAGGTTAGTGATTCTAGCCCAACCTAGTAAATGTTTACGCATGACTTTACTACCCTTCTCAAAGTAGTATTCTAGAAGTATTATACCGAGATAGGATGTTTACTCCTATTTGTGAAGCCTTTGTACCAGAGCATGTCTGGTTATTAAACCGAGAAGTGAACTCCAAATTATGGGTTGTAGACTCGGAAAAACCTTTGGCTGGATCTGTTGCCCGATCAACCATGCAAGGAACTCCTTCCCCATGCAATAGTAGTTAAGAACCATTAGTAGCGCCTCCATTTATGCAGGCCTTATCAATAAGGCAACGATTGCTAAATGTTTCTTCAGGTGAGTGGTGAACTTGGGAAGCATAGAAATGAAACGGATCGAACTATCTTAGTTGATTAACTTAGAACCAAACGACTGGCGGATCTGTATCACCCCACCTATGAATTCTGCGGATTGCAAGCATGAAATAATGCTTTTTCGCAAAGCTACCCCGATCACCCAGGAATATTTATCCTTGCAAGGTGGTCCTTGCTGATTCACACGGGATTCCATATACCCCGTGCTACTCATGTCAGAGCGTAAGCTAGTGATGCTTTTGGATACTGGACTCTGTCTCTTACATAGTGCGATGGGATATTTCCGTGAAGAGGGCGGAATTCAAGCCAGCTTCCGGGCAATGCGAGAATGAAGCTTCAGGCTGAAATAGACAGCAGACTTATGCAGATTCACTCCCAGATTGCTCAGAACTCCAATGCGCTCTTGAAAGCTTCACAATCCTCTACCACATCTCAATAAGCAGTCATCGTTGAAAAGAAGGTGAGTAGTGGGGTAGGCGAGAGGAGAAGGCTGGTAACCATATAAGGAAGCTTCCATCTGCCATCTCTTAATTTCAGTTCAAGGCGCTTAGCAACACTAAATAGGGAGATAAGAGACATACCTTCCTTAAAGCCATAGCCGCTGGATCAAGCTTCGGCAAGGAAATGAGCTCTATGTCCCTAGCTAGAGAACTAAGGAAATGAAGTTTCCTACAACTAGAGAACTGACGGAGTGAGCCTATTATCAAAGGGAGGTATATTCATAGGGACGATATAATGTCGATGACAAAGCGGTATGTAGACGTGAAACAAAGAAACCCATAGAGATGTGAAACAATCACTTGTACTCTCCCCTCGTTCCCCTCCTTTCTTAGGTATTCTTCGGTCTAGTGGAGTTAGCTCTAGCCCATGGGCCATTTTCATGAGTTTTCCGGGAGTTATATATACTTTTTACTTGCTTTCCCTTTACTATTTAACGCCTCACTATCAATGATAGGTAGGGTGGATCCTCCCGATCGCTTAAGACCCTAAGCGGACCTATCGATCATCCAATACCTCTAGATGATTTATTCACATTATTATAAACTAGAGGGCACTAGCTACGGGCTCTACTAGTTAAGGCTTCTATCATCCACGCATATACCCTTACCCCCATGTAAGGTGGGAGATGGTATTTTATCGCTAGCTATACCATTTAGTTGACCTTATTGAATAACCTCCTTAGTCGCTTATTACTTTTCATAGAATAGGTAGTCATATCTGACATTTTAAGTTTCCAAGTTTAGGCAGGTAATACACACACATGCCGTTTAATACCCCTAAACTGAAAGACCTACTCCTAGATGGACACCTCGACCTAAGCCACTTAAGATCCAATGAAGCGTACTGTACACGGAGATTATTAAGTTCGTGCCCCATCAGCCTTTAATAACTTTCCCTATTGGGATAAAGTGGGCTACATCATTTAGTCCTTTCCGTCTAGTTACTCTTTACGGAAATACTATATGTATACGATTCATTATCGTCACGGGTTCATATGGTTAATAATATTTTACATTATTAACCTACTAAGTCCAACTATATTTTTTATTATAAGTTTTATATTCATTAACATAAATAAGGAAGGTTATATCCCCTTTTCCCTAGGATATTTATTTGACTTCTTCCCTAATTTGGACTTAGTATTTAAACGACAATCAATATCCATTAATCCCCTTTTTGACTCCCATTTTCTTCTCATTTCTTTGTTTATTGCCCCTTTATGATCATAACGGTCATATTTTCCTAAGGCAACCATTTATCTTTAATTTCCATTGATTTCAATTAATGTCATTTATGAGCCTAATGGCCATAATTTTCCTAAGACATTAATTACAATGGAATGTCCCTATTTTATCAGTCCCGAATATATTTATTTGTTGTACCCTAACAGGCATTTCTAATTTTACTAATTAATTTATTTGTTGCCTTTTATAAATGTATACATATATTTATGCATCGGGCCACTTACATTAAGTTGACTTCTTGTGGATGATGGATTTGCCGGTCGGTTCTGGGCAGGCTTCTACCACAAGTTGAACTTAACCTCGTGCCTTAGTACATTTATATTAATACATTAGACCCCTCACATTAAGATAACTACCTATGGTCGTTAGATTTACCGGTCGGTTCGGGCAGGCTTATACCATAAGTGAGCTTAACCTCCTATCTAAATGCGATTATACTTCAAATTTCCTTATTCGGGTGTACAACATTTGTCCTAAATAAATTTTAGGAATTGTAATCATTATCCTATCATTTTCACTTTCCCCATTTAACATTGTTACAATTGTTATTTATTGATTTGCGGTCCTATTTATAGCAATTAATTATAGTGATTGCTACAAATGGTCACCAGAAATATATTCATTTAATATGGAATACAATTTACATACATGATTCCAAAAATGAATACCAACCAAACATTCAATACAATGTACATTTTACCATTTTACGCTGATTTAGATGGATAATATGTATTTTTTTTTTATGTTTTCGTGCGATCAACGTATTTTTTATTATTATTCTTAATTTTTATTTAAATTATTTGGTTTAATCAATAACCGAACATTCCTTTTTGCATTCAATCTTGCCAAACGGTTTTCAATCTTCCAAAAAGACCGTTAGCGGTAATTATTGTAACTTATGCCAAATTTGTGAAATAGACACAATTCAAATTCACAAGAAATATATATGTCCATAAATTTTTAGAATAGTCAACGCAAACTATGCTCAAATATTTATTTTTATATTTATACGTACGTTTGCACCAATTTTCCTTATTTAGATGTTTTTGTCATATCTCTTATGAATTCAAATGACATCTTTTTATTCAGAAAGAAGAAAATGACATATTTACAATAATTAAGCCAAAACCAATACTGAATACAAATAAGAATAATTATAATCACATAATTTAACAATCATATCTTTCCAAATTCACATAATTTACCAATTTCATTTTTTTTTACCCAAATTCACATATTTTATATTTTCAACACTGAATTAAAGATCTAGAATATAACTACAACTAATTGATGTTTAACGTGACTGATTTCCAGATCTACAATGTTATGCAATGTCCATAATATATTTTATAACATGATTGCAATATATTTCATGACATAACTGTAGGAATAGGTGTAAACAAGTTTAAGAAATTCTACAATTTATTTAATGCATAGCCACAGTGTACAATTCACAAGTTTTACACTTTTTATAACTAGATCTGATAGGTGTCAATCTAATTACAACAATTTAATTACCAGATCTGATAGGCATGAGCATAAAAATTGAATCTATTGCAAATAAGATAAATACATTATTATAAATGTATATGTAAATTTCCCACTCACCTTATAGCTTCAAGATTCAAAATTTGAACCTCTTTAGGCCTACAATCCCTAAATTTTTATAAATCTACAATTTATCTAGAAAGGGGAAAATTCTAGATCTGTAGAAATGTAAGAAAAAGGGAAGAGAGCGAAGAATCTATTGTTGAGCATCAAATTTCATTCTTTCCATTGAATCTATCTACCCTCTCAATTGCATATGAATTTGATTTGATATGCATGAATATATTTTTATTTTAGAAATTAGATTAGAAAAGGAAGGAAAATGGCAGAGCTCCGCTGCCTCTATAGATTTGAATGGAAAAAATGAGGCCTTACGCCTTTATTTATAAGAGTGGAAATGGCCTTGGCCCGTTAAATTTATTTTAATTGTCATCCATCCATTCATTTTATAAAATATAACAAGAATACCCCCTCAAAACCTAGCCGTCACTGGGTAGACAGACGCCCAGTAGGTCAACCTGGGTGGGTCGACCGCTGTAGTCAACCTACGGGGCCTCAGTTGCCTAGGTCGACTGGGTCAAATAAGGTATAATATATATTAATTATTCTATTTTATTTATTTTTCATCCGTTTTCGTATTTATTCCGTAAAATTTTCATATAAACCCCGTTCGCGAAACTCCAAACATGAAAGTTGACTAGAATTCCAAATGAACGTAGGGTTAAAGTTTCGTGGTCAAATTCCATCATTTGCAGAAATTCCTATTTTTGAGCTTCTAATTAAATAACTGTTTATTGTTAAAAATTCCGGGTTGTTACAGAGCTGCATAGTGATTGTTACTTTCTTCTTCTATATTTTTACTGCTTCCATTGTATGAACCATCATTGATACTACTAACTTTGTTTTATGCAGATTGTTTGGCGGCTCTATTTGTTGTTGATCTGAGTGATCATCAGCATCGTCATGGTTATTAGCATCATCAGCCTCAACAATTTTTTTTCTAGTTAAGCCTCAAACAACCTTAGTAGAACAGGTATTAAAACCTTTGGATTATAAACTTTGTAGTGGTTTTTATGTCTGAGCAACTAAATGGGAAAACATTTTCATTAAATTTCACATTCTACATATAAATATTCTCCCATTTTCATCAATGCATTTATATCCCTTTTGGTTAGCACAATAACCTATAAAAGTAGATGGGTTGGATATGTACTCAAGTTTATTAGAGTTATAGGGCCATAGATAGGGGAAACACAAACATATGAATGTATTAAGGTAGTTATAATCTGGTTTAACTTTAAACATCTTCTCCAGAGGACTTGAGTCATTTAGCACCATTGTTGTCATTCTATTTGTTAAGTATACAACAGAACTAAATGACTCAGACCATAATTTTAATGGTAAGGAAGCTTGTGCTAACAATGTTAAACAAGATTCAACCAAACCATTTTGTTCAAAGGTATAGGGACAAGTGGTTCTGCGAATTATTCCCTTTTTGAGAAAAATTTCACTCAATGGTTTAAACTCACTTCCTCTATCAAATTTTATAGTTCTGACAGTGGTATTAAACTAATTTTCCACTAACTTAATAAACTCAGAACAACATCATAAGTTTCAGACTTGGATTTCATAAAATAAATCCAAGTATATTCGGTACATGCATCAATAAAGGAAATGTAGTACTTGTACCTAAAATCAGAACATAATGGAGATGGTCCCCATAAATCAGCAGAAATCAATTCAAATGATTTTGTGTAATGTGTCAGTGAATTGTTAAAAGATAATGTGTGACTTTTTCCCATTTGGAAATATGTGCAAATATAGGGTAAATTGACATCATCAAAGGTTATATTGTTACCAATAAGAACTCTTTTTACAATACTAGCACTAGGGTGTCCAAGCTTGTAGTGCCAAAAATCAAATATGTTCCTATTATTTTTAACAGCACTCTTTTAAGACATATTGCAGCATGATTGATCTTTTGTGGTGTTTATACAGTTTCTCTTTTGTTTCTTGAGCTGTCAGATTGATTGCTGGATTCATTCTGAATTTGAGCAACATTGGCACTGGGATAAGTATCCTTTTGATTGTTGTTGTTCTGATTAGCAACATAATTTGGGTTGAATCTGTAGTAGCACTTGATAGTGTGTATCTAATTCATTCACATATCTGACACTTGGATTTATTGTTGGTGTCGCTCCACCTACCCCTCCCTTTTCTACAATTGGATATACTGCCTCCCTGAAATGTTTGACCAGGTTTTTTTTTTTTGATTTTTTTTATTATTGCTGTCAGCAAATTTTATTCTTAGATCGCTTTCTTGAGTATCATCCATCAATGAAAAATCTTTTTGAGATGAGATATGCTTCCACTGCCTCATATTATTCTCTCAAACCATTTAAAATGGTGAGGACTTGTTATGATTCAGACATCTTGTGGCCAGCAGCATCGTGCATGTCACATGTTGACTTAATCTTTGATAGATACTCTCTTATTGAGATATTATCTTTTCTAGTTTTCTGTAATTTTCTTTTATAGAACATTACCTTCGCCGCAGAGAGTTGGACACTTTTTCGCAATAATCCATATATCAGTTGATGTTTTACGTCCACTAACCCAAGGCAACGACTTTTCACTAATTGATGAAAATAGCCATGAGCTTATAAGTTTGTCATGTTTGTGATACTGTGTGCATTCATAGTTGTTGATTATTTTATATTCTTGATCTATTATTAACTTAGGCTGGATGGGGGGTGGTACCCATGATGAAACTTTCAAGGCCATAACCTTGCATAGTTGTTTCAATCTGCAGCTTTCATAGTAGATAATTGCCTCCGTCGATTTACACAGTAAACAATTAGGATTAAGGACTGACTACAGTCTTGATCAATTAATGGGTGACTTCAGCAGTTTCTTGTGGTCTAGATGCGTTGCTAGAGGTTGCCGAAGAGGTTCAGTGGCCATAAGGAAAGAAAAACAGAAAATTCAAGTATGAAGAAGGAATCAGGTAACTAGAATTGCCTTTAAATTTGATAATTGCAACCAGAATACTGATATGAATGGTAACTGGATGGAACTGATTGAATTTGAGGTAATTCTGAGTTCTTGATTGTTAATTCTTTATTCTTGAACAACACGAGTTAGAACTATGACTGTTGAATGCAGCTAGGGTTGCACAAAGTATGTGTTGGGTCGGGTTAGGCCAATTACTTCATTCGACCCACATAGGTATGGGTTTAAGGTAGTTCTTAACTTGTGTCCGACCCTATATGAGGTTGGATATGGGGTGGATTAAGTATGGGTTGGGTCGGGTTTAGTAGGGTTGGGTTGCATTGCTTGAATATAATAAAAAAATGAGAATGTGAGGGAATTTTTCAAAAATAATATTAAAAAATATTCAGCAAAATATATCGAATTTTAGCTAGAATAATGCATTTAAAATAATCAAATCATTATAAGACATGTTATATTAAAGCACATCATATGAAATTAATTTACTGCATAGTAGAACAAGTGTTTCATTTTAAAATACATTAAAATATTCTTTAAAATATATTTGCCTAATTCAATCTAGTGGGTTGACATTAAATATGTTTTTTTTGTATATTTACTATAGAATACATGAACATTATTCCAGGATTATATTATTCTAATTTTAAGTGGTCTGATATTAAATGAGTCTTTTAAATATAGGGTTCGGTTGGGTTAAAATAAAGTTGGGTTGAACAAAATATCAAACCCGACCCGTATATAGTATGGGTTATAACCAGAACTAGGATGGGTTGGGTGGCTCAGGTTGGTGGGTTGGGTCGATTGGATATGTGTTCTGTGCAGTCCTAAATGTAGCTACAAGTTATGATTATTAATTTTTAATTCTTGATTTCTCTAGTGAGGCACAACTATGCTGATGCAGTGGGGAATCAACTTGATGGTGAAGCAATTAATAGCCGTGATCACTCGTAACTTTCCCAAATGATGAAATTAAACTGATAAGAAAATAAACCAACTCAAATGACGAAAACTTGCTGATAAGTGGTTAAAACTTGGTCTGAATAGTTTGTTGCCGTTAGGCTATCAAAGCTCTGATACCATATTGGATTTACAGAATTGTTTGAATTGAATTTGTGTAATAGAGTGATGTAAGAGCATTTCCAACAGCTACCCAATTCATGGTCTGAACCATGAATTGGGTAGCCAATAGTTCATATTCCTCTAAATATTCAGGATAATATTACGGGGCCAATTCAGAATCTTGAATTGGCCCGGCGAGCCGATTTTTTCGGCTCGCCATTCCCACAACGTGCAGATAAAATTGGCTTGCCAGATGACGAGCCAAAAAAATCAGCTCGCCATTCCCACAACTATATTCCCACCGGCTCTTTCCCAATTTGCTATTTCCACTTAGGGTTCTATTTCCCAACGGCTATAAAACAGTCAAAACTTTTCAAACGGCTATATTTTCAGTTATAAATTGGTTCGATTTCACCATTGAACATCACAACATATTCATAATTCCTTTCTATCTCTTTACTCTAAACAAACTCTTGTTATATAATGTCATCACCGTTCAAAGCTTTTTCACATCCGATGATAGACGGAAGCCAGTTTTCCCAAGCCAACACGAGCAATTTATTTGGAACTCAGTCAAGCAGGCAAGGAACCATTCCATGGACAGACGAAGAGGACATCGACCAATGCAACATCTATTGTCATTTCTCGCAAGATTCGACAATGGGGAACGACCAATCAACCGTCATGTTTTGGAAAAAAGTTAAGAACGGGTTCGTTCAGAAGCATCCAGAATGCCTAAGGACGTTATCGGCGATTCAAGGCCGTTTTGGCAAGATAAGCCGTCAAACCCAATTTTATGAGTCACAAGTGTACAAAATAAAGATAGTGAATCCAAGCGGCATGGGAGGGGAAGATAATCTGGTATATTTTTATTTGTACTTATGTTAGTGGTTGTTAGCTTGTTTTTTGATACATTTTCCTTTTTTTAATTAGAAACGGCTAGCAAATGAGGAGCTCAAGAAGCTTTTTCCTAGAGAAAATGACACGAAAAGGCCAAAGTATTATCAGTTTATGCATTGTTATGATATGCTTACTAGTCAACCAAAGTGGAACTCAGGACTTGCTAAGAGCCTCCGCGATGTTCAAACTGCTAGCAAGAGCAAGAAAAAAGTTCAAAATCTGGGTACTCTTCTTGTCCAAGCGGGTCAACCGCCACTATTTCTCAATGTGAAGGGGAAAACCTGCTTGATGAGTTCAATGCCACAATTGATGAAGATTTTAGACCTGAGGGAGCCAAAGCTGCGAAAACTAGGGAAAAAACAACGGTTGAGCTTAAAGGAAAAGTGAATGCACACCACTAAGAACACAGTCGTAGAGCGGAAAAAAGACTCGTGGAAGTCAAGGAAAGAACAGAAGTTATGAAAAGGTTTGCTGATCTGGAAGAGAAGAAGCCATAAATTCTTGCGGATGACTTAGCGCATAAGAAAGAGCAAGATGCGTATAAGAAAGAACAAGAAGAGAATGCTATAATGGACAAAGATCTGACTGGAATGTCTGCGCTAGAGATGGAATTTTGGATGGGGATGAAACATCGTATTCTAACGTCAAGGTTTCCGCAGTTATAAGTAGATCACTGATCACTCTATGTATTAGTAGTTGCTTGTAGTATGTTGATGTAGTAATGTAACACCCCGAATTTTCTATTAACACTAAAGTTGCTAAAATATTAATAAGTGTGTAAGAGAGGGGATGTATCTAATATGAATATAAAAATATTAATAAGTGTGTAAGAGAGGGGATGTATCTAATATGAATATAAAAATATTAATAAGTGTGTGAGAGAGGGGATGTATCTAATATGTATATAAAAACAATAATAAGTAAATGGGGATGTATCTAATATGTACATTGTAGAAAATATATATATATTTATGACATGAATAGAAGTTTATTAATATGCTGAGTGTTTGCTGGGTCACTTCTGACTCATTGCTGAGTCAACAAGATAAACCCCATCTTGTCTGAACGGCTGCGGTTATTTCTAGGTTAAATCTAATGGCCTAAATGAATTCTAAAATCTATAAATAAGTGGGTAGACCCTAGACCTAAATCACTTGTAAAATTAGAGAAGCTACCGTCATGCTGCTGCCATGGAGTTCAGCATAGCCGTCACAAACTAAGAAGAGGAAGCCTAATCATCTACAACTAAATCTACACAAATCAAATCAAAAGATCTCTCTTTCTCTAATTCTTTTCTTTTGTTGGTGAGTATGATGATTCTCACAAGACTATTACAAACTAATTTGACTCAGTTATGAATGGATCACAAGAAAGTGATGTGATTTGTAATTGTAAATTCTATATATTGTGGATCTCTTATTATGTTATTATGTTGTCGTATGATGTAAATTATATATGCTATGTCATGCTATGTTGTAAATTCTCTTATGCTATGTCGTGCTATGTTGAGAATCATGTCAAGCTATGTTATACTATCATACTATGCCATGTTATAAATCATGCTATATTATGTTGAAAAATCATGATGTTGTTGGATCATGCTTAAAGTTATGTTTTTTTTTCTTAATTTAAATGGATCTTGTTTATGGGAATTTGCCTATTAGGTTAGGTGTACCCATAAACTTGAAACTATAATTAAATAAAACTTGATTATGGGAATTTGCCTATTGAGTTAGGTGTACCCATATAAAACCATGTTGTTAAAAAATTAGATGATGTTGATTCACACATGTTCATATGTAAGTTTATGAAAATTGATTGAGATCATATTAGGTGAATTTTGAACAAGTTGACACCTTTAGATCCATGACATGTATAATCTATGCAAGTTGGACATATGCAAGTTTCACCCCTTATTATGATTCATTTGGTCACATATACATGTTGTTATTATGATAATCTCTTTTATGCTATGAGTTAGGCTATTCGAGTCTAACATATATTTTGCGAATAAACGTTCAAACGTGGGGTAGGGGTAATATTAGGAATTAATAAATTGGGTGAAATTTTGTAAGATGTTGCATACCATGAATGAATGTCCATAATTGAGTCAATTATGGACATTGTTAAAAATTGGAAGTAATTAATAATTCAAGTAGGGAATTATTAAAATTGGGGGAAAGTGGATTATTATTAATAATCAATGCTTAGGACACGAGGTTGGACCCGTTTGTGATGTAAACCTGCCCGGACCCGCCCGGCAAATCCAGTAGTCACAAATGTCGGCCCAATGTGAGAGGTCCTAGGCCCAAACTAAAGCATAACAGTTGTAAAGACACGAGGTTAGACTCTTTTATGGTGTAAGACTGCCCGGACCCGCCCGGCAAATCCAGCTGCCATAAATGCCAGTCTAATGTGAGAGGTCTTTATGAGGTTATGGCCTTAATGAACTAAGAAATACTTAACCAGATAATCATGTAAGGTGGGACATGGGGGTTAAGTAGGTGCCTTGGGTGGCATGAGGAATCTGGTGGTTGCCTTTAGAGGCATTTGAAATACGATTAGACTTAACCAAACACACATGTAAATGAACATGACTAAGTGGGTTAAGTGGGATGGACTAATGGGGACAAGCTTAGGTGGAATGCTTGTGGTAAATAGTGGGGGCCCATTTCAACCAGTATCCCAAAACGTATCTTTGTGGGCTCGACCCAAGTCGAGGACGGGACACGCATACTGGGTTTGACTATAAGAGGCCAAAACAGGGAGCGGTGGCAACGCAAGTCCAACGGGTTTCATATGCGTGTGTGGACCCGGGCTGGTAGGTAAGACGTTGTTGCATCGTGTAGGTATAAGCCGTGCATGTCCGTTGTATCAGGTTGCCACTTTAGGGGAGTGATACACCCCACTGTGGGGCCAGCACGGGTATCTACGAGTTAGGGAGCCGATCGAATAATGGGAAGTAGGGTACACCTAGTGGAGATAGGGGCAGGCGGCACCTATGTAGTCAGCTAGGGGTACGTAAAGCCATTGGGAAAGTTTCTAAGTGAAGCTAAGTGGGATGAATCTTTAGGGTGACTGGTGTGGTGCAGTATAGTGTTTATCCTTTAGTATTTAGGAGCGCCTATAACGTTGCCTTTAGCGATTGTCTATGTCCTTAATCTGCTCTTCATAGACATTTTCTTGTTTTCCAGCTTATGCCTTAGTCCAGTTATTTTGGTAATAGTATTGTAGAATTATCATATTCACCAGACTTTATGTCTGACCCCCTCTTTTCCATCCTTTTTCTCCCTTCAGGTCCGCAGGTTGGGCCAAGTTCTAGTGGAGTCTAGTTGGATCGCTTATCTTCTGGAAAGCTCGGACTGCTGAAGTAAAGTCCAGCTTGTTATCTTTCTTTTTAATGGCTATTCATGTAATGGGATTATGTACTTGTTTTATCAAGATAGATATTGTACTTGACATTGAATATGGTGTTATGATGTAATCAAACATGTTTTGACTTCTGCTACAATGAAATAAAGTTTTTGAATTTCCAAGTACTATTTTATATCTGTCTTGTTGTAATTTTACTGTTCTATATTCACTTAAAACCTCCATGGAAGTTAATGCATTCCCTTTGTGAGTGACATTAATGGACGTGGGGTGTTACAAGTAACGTTTTATTTCCCATTGTAGCAATGTGTTTCTTATTAATGCAATGTGTGCTTTATTTATTTTGCTATTCGTATCTTAGTCTAATTGTTTTATACTGTGTACTAAAGTAAAAAATTAGGAGAACTTCATATTTTTTTCGTAGGATCATCAAATAAACGAAAGATTCAACAAACAAGTAAACAAAACCATTAGCCTATTTAGTACCATATCGGGTTAGCCAACTATAACGTAGTTTATAGGCCTCATGGCCAACAAAATCAGCGCCGTACTCTATAAGGTAACGAGAATCAAAAGTTTCCTTAGTCGTTTTAAATATGTCTTCGTCTTCAACTGTCTGTATAATCTTCTAGTATCATTCACAAGCTTCAACGAACCGCCGATGAGCCATATGAATCTCAATAGACGTTCGTGTAGTAGTACAGGTATGATGGTTGTTATGTAATCTTGTTATCATGGACCAAAATTCTTCATGGGTTAGACATCCTCCATTTTGCATTAGTAGCAAATCTCTTTTATCCACTTTGATATAGGATTTCACGAGTATAAGTAAGTCCTTAGGAGTGAATTCAGCTGTAGTAGCACTGGAGCTAGCATTACTTCGATTGTGACGATTATGGTTAACCCTTTGCCCCGTCGTGGACGTGTTTCGGGTTTATTAACTTCAACTACTTGTGTATATGGAACGAATCCACCCTCTTTCTCCTCCTCCTTGTTCCGTTCGTACTCATCAAACATTTTATTCATTAATTCATCACTGATTTCCCCATCGTCCATTTAAGCTACACGGAAACAAAAACGTATTGTCTAATACAAAGAAGTACTTGAACACGTAGAAACAAAAAGATTAGTGGTTTCTCACCTTAATGTTATGGTTGATGTAGAAAGCACAAATAATAGTTATGGTTGGGAGACGAAGTATGAACTATTTAAACAAGTGGGGGTGATTGTTGATAAAGCTTTGTCATCATTACTTGAGTTGTAGCATCGAGACATATGACATGACTACACTATGTCCTCAACAGTTGAGTTGCTTTGGCTCTGCCGTAAAACAGTTGATGTTACTACATGCTGCAACCTTTAATAACATGACATGTCCACTGCTTTAATAAAGAAAAACACGAAATCTAGGGACTTGTCAACCTTTACGACCACTTAGCCCTCTACCTTTAAATTCAGCACTCTCGAAGACTTAGGCTGTCAAATTATTTATTTTATCTCCCAACCACTTTTCAAGTAGTTCAACATGTCTTCTTGGACATACGATGATGAAACCACTCACAACTTATCTCCCTCAAACAACTCGGGTCGGCCCCATTTAAATTAAACATTTCAACACACAAAGGAGTTAAAAAATAGGGTCGTTCTTATTCACTTGAGCATTAGTGCTGACAAATGCTTTGGAAACCGCATCACGTAAAGCAAAGTGGAACCAATGACCGTTCACATCATGACAGTAAGAAAAGCAGATTCCCTACAGTATTACGTCAGGCGAAATAGTGTCGGGCAGTACAAAAAGCACAGTCGTAACAGTGACCGGTAACATCATTATTTATTTTATTGATTTGTACACTACGCAGCTATATATTTCTGTCAATTTACTCACATCTTACCTCACTTAAACAACTTCGTTCTCATTCTTGTAACTAATGCTTTGGAAATTGCATCACGTAAAGCAAAGTGGAACCAGTTACCGTTCACATCATGACAGTAAGAAAAGCAGATTCCCTACAGTATTACGTCAGGCGAAACAGTGTCGGGCAGTACGTAAAACACAGTCATAACAAAGACCGGTAACAACGTTATTTATTTTATTGATTTGTACACTACGCAGCTATATATTTCTGTCAATTTACTCACATCTTACCTCACTCAAACAACTTTGTTCTCATTCTTGTACTTCCTCCTCCTTTTATCACTTACTCAAAATGCCTTCTTGGCCATCAGCTACAGACTCCGACGAACAGGCATACGAACAGATACGACTTGAGGAGCTCGAGGACGAATTCCAGTTTCTAAACCAAATAAGACCCTAGGATGAACCATCGCATGAACAGGGGAATGTACATCTTCCACAAGAAGCTCAAGTACCACATGTTCAACTACCGTACGAACAGGCGCTCGCTCAACCACAACAAGAAGTAGAGTTCTATCAAGTACCACCGTATGAACATGAAGTTGATTCTTATCCAGTACTTTGCTATTGCGGTTATGCGATTGAAGTTGTGGTCCGAGCAGAGAGCAACAATATTGGTCGGTGCATGCAGAAATGTCCATCATATCCAAATGGATGCAGTTACTCGGAATGGATTGACGAACTGTTGTGCCCAAACGGAATAGTATATGCAAACGAACTTGAACGAGAGATTAAGCGTCTCGAAAATGATATTGAACAGTTACGACTGAACGTAGTGAGACTCCCTTGAGATTGAACGTATAACATGTACTTTGGTTTGATGTTTGCTTTAATGTTTTAGTTGGTATGTACTATTATTAGTTGTTGTATCTTTAATGACCGGTTGTATCTGTATGCTTATTGTTATGCGAAATACTAGTTGAATCATTTTGATCATAACCACTTGTTTCTATGTGACTATTACCAGGTTGTTGTTGATTGTATCGTCTATAGTGTTGGAAAAGGGGGACTTTAATAATGATTAATTATGGGAGGGGACGAGCCGATTTTATCTTAAATCAGCGCACGCCGATAAAATTGGCTTGCCATGTGGCGAGCCGATTAAATTGGCTTGTCCCTATTGGTACCATCTCCCCAATCCTCCCTGAATCTTACGGGTCGTAATGTTATGACCCGTAAGTCTATTGGAGTTGCTCTAATAGAGAAGAAAGTGTAAATGACAGGCCTGGTCCACGTTGTAATGGGGCCCTGGGCAAAAATATTGATAAAATTAAAATCCAAAGCACTTCGATGTATAACCTACAGCTATAAGGATTCAAACCTAGCACCATACGTTTAGCGATCAAACATCCTACCACTCTGGACACTCAACCATTGCTTAAACCTGCTATTACAGATTTTTAAAATTAGAAGACAACTTGATATTGGGCTCTTCCTGCCTGCTAGGCTTTGGGCGGTCGCCCTGACAGCCTAGCCCAAGGACCGGCCCTGGTATATGAAATGAACTGTAAAGATTTTCATTAAATTCACAGGCTGAAAGCCATGTAATATATATACTTGTTATTTGGCCCAAAATAACAAAAGCCCAAACGAGAAATATAAAAGAAAGCGGAGGGTTCAACATAGAGTTATACAGCCGCAATATTTCTTTTGATAGATAACGTTTTAATTTTGTTTTTGGATTCTGCTATTGTTCTTTTATCTAGCATGGTCTTTTTAATGTAGATCCAAAGCTAAGATCTACTTTCAACATTCCCACAAACAGCATGTTTGTGTCCTTGTAAGAATACTTTAGCATTATGGTATCATGTACCATGCCAATCTATTATATATTTCCATTTAAAAACGGTTGTATTTTTTAATTGGTTGCTTATTTTTGTAAACCCAACTCTAAATGTGTTCAAATTGGCTTCCTTTTATGTTTTTCTTTTCTGGCTTTTGTTGAAAAGTCTTCAGTGTAAAACTAAGCATATCAAAATACAGTTTCTCAATCAGAATTATCACCATCATTACGTGGCACAATAATGTAGCCACCCATCCTTAACAGTGGAGTCACCACCATTGCTCTGTCATTGTTCTCCAAAGAAACAAAAACTCTTCCATAATCTCATTTAATTTAATGAATGATCTAAATTCCAATAATATACTCTCTTGATTTAAGATTAAATTTCCTGTGATGAGCAAAAGCTTGGAAACGCATTTTTAAAAAATAAAAGAAATTATCTGAATAGATTAACTGTTGCCGTGTGCTTGATAGGCATGCTCACCGGATAACAGAGTATCAGTGATTAAAGCTATCGCAACATCTTTATAATACAAAGTACTGGATCTTAGTGCAATAGTGAAGTCAAAGCCTGTAGAACCTACGCATATAAGGATGATTGAAATGACAGAGTACAAGTGTGCATTTATTATTATCAAAATGATTCAAGTAGGTGGAAGTGGAACTTGAATTTGTTTTCAATTTTGTTTCTTATTTTAGCCATCATGATGTGATAAATTAGTTCAAAAAATATACCATACAACCTGGGAAGGCAGAGAAAACATAACGGAAATATTCACTTCCAGTAACATGCGTAAATGATCATTTCATGTTTGCATTTGTGTTGGCTAGATGAAATTACCTAAGCATGTAACGTTATAAGGGAAACAATAGTAGTCAACTGGTTATTAATCAGAGACATGTTGGGAAACCTTTAAATTATATGAAAAAAAAAATAGTAGTAGAAACTGTTGGAAGTTAAAGCGGCCATGACTTAACCAGGTCAGCACATACAAGAGATCCATCCAATGCAACACTACAGCAGTGTAAATACTCATAGCACATACCCATGCGTCAACACACCAGAGCACACGCACAGATTTATACACTTATTCATCCAGGCACTCAACAAACACACCCAAATACTATTACTCATATATGCACGCAAATAAGTTCATACACAAACACATATACTCATACAACAGAACACATACAATAAAAAGAGACACCCCCATCCACACACACTCTCTCTACCCCCTCCACTTTATCAGACCTTAAGTCAACATACTACAGTACATACAAACCCTCCATGCACTTACGTAAACTTACAACATAAAAAAAAAAAAAAAAAAAAGCCTGATTTATACTGTTTGAAACAATTATCAGAAAAGCCATTGTCGAAACTGCGGTACACAGACATCCAATTGAAGACATCGCAATGGTAGCCGCAATCATACGAGCCGCACTACGTCGGCTAATACGGTAGAATCTTAAGTCCTTTAGAAGAAAAACATAGTTTGCAGCCCCCAAAGAAATAGCAAAAAGCGAGTATCCCTCGACAATCTGTAAGTCATATTATCGTGTTATGATGCAAACAACACACATGCATGCATATATATATATATATATATATATATATATATATATATATATATATATATATATATATATATATATATATATATATATATATATATATATATAAAAAAGATTACATTGATATAAAAAATAAGTATCCTACCAGATTTCCAATAAGCAAATAGAGGACTTTTGAAAATGAAATTTCTGCGACATTTGCCTTAGCATTGAAATCGTGTACTAAACACGTCATTCCCCAAACAAAATTCAGCATAATTCCAGATATAAACAACCTATCAATTGTAAAAATATCATAAGATATACTAAAATAACACTACGGAAAATATTCATATAAAGATTGCAAATCAAAGACTGAAATATTTTGGTCTCTGCTTTGGAACTGATTAATGACAATATCCAACAGTCTTTAGGTTTGAATAATAAAAACAGCAAACCGTCTTTAGTTGGATTGTAAGTTTTGAAATGGATTAGATATCCATTTTCACTTTCTAATCAATGTTGAAATATCTAAGTGGTTAAGATATCTTTACACGCTATAAATCCAACGGCCAAATTTAGTGATCCGTTTCATTTGAAATTAATAATTTATTCAAAAACACAATTTCTGACGCTTCATATATATTGGCAGTACCCACTTACTAGCGATATCGAGCTATAATACAATATAAAAAATACATATATGACAATTAGTCCGTTTCCGCGTATACCCCAGCATGACAATATGATCGAAGCTTCTTACTGGAAAAAAATAGTCTTTACGTACTAGCTTTGGCGTATCATGTATGATTTAATATGGAACCTAAATGCCACAACGAAATGATATCAATGAATTGGTATACAGTGAAGTTTTATATGCATGATTAAACATAGACAACTAAAACAAATAGATGCAAGTACGATGAACTGGTACCTACTGCAGATATCAGTGCAATCTAAAAGCATCAGCTAAGTCTATTTATGACTTCCTGGTAGCATGTACGGAAGCATAATAAACATTTAATTTCGGGGTTGAAGTACAGATCGTTACCTATTATTTTCAAACATAAGGAAGGAGTGGGTAAAAAGACTTGTAATCATTGCGGTGACCATTAATGCCGCTTGGAACCCTCTCAGGTATATTCCGCTTTTTGACCCATAACCGAATAAAATCTCAATTTTGTTGTCTGGTTTGACTACACAAGGAAAAGACCATACAAAAATTGCCAAACTAGATAGAAAACTGAAAAAAGTCATAATAGACAAAAAATTAAATCCTTCCCCTCCAGGATAAAATTCAGTCTTTTGCTCAGGATAGTCTTTTGTAACCAGCAGATGGGTTCCAACCAAGAAGGAAAACCCAACAAAAAGCAAACTGGAAAGTACTTTATAGATTATAACCGAAATGAAACCGACTTTTTGAGAATAATTTTTATGGTTATTTGAGAGTAAATAACCATCCACAAAAATAGTAATAGTAGAGCAGAGGAGGGAGATTATCGATAGAGTAACATTACAAGACGTTGAAAATGTTGAAATGAAGTTTCTTCTGCTGAATACGATAGTAAGAAATACTGCATTCAAAATTATATGCACGATTTTAATGTACATGGTTACACGTGTTGCCGGCATTTCAAAGAATTTGAAAAGCCCACATGTTTGTTTCGGCTGATTCATGGAGATATTGAGGGGAGATGATTGGACCTCAACCATCTCGTTAGTATTTGTCGGAAGTGGAATAATTTCATCCGCCATGTCAATGAAAGTGCAAGCGAGGAGGTGCAGGTGGCCCGGTGTTGACTGGTGGTGCAGTGGAGGACTGGCGATGCTCGATCGGGTATGGTGGGTTGGAACTTGGAAGCAGCTAGCAGACTGGCGTGGGCAGCGCTAGAGGATGGTGGTGTATGTGGTGATGGAGGAGAGGTCTGTGCAGGGTCGAATGGGTTGGAGCAAGAGTTGGCGATTGTTGTGTGGTAGGAAAGGTGAGCTTCCTTATATATATATAATATAATAGAACGATAATGACAGGTTTTAATTCCTCCCGACGTCCTAACGGAGAAAAAACGGCTCAAATGAAAATTGGTTTTTTTCATGCGTTCGTTGAGTCTAACTAATAAACGTATAACTCACGCAAATTAAGAACGCTTGAGTTGCGCATTTTTCACCTTGTATTTTTCCCTGCTTTAGATTATGTAATTGTTTCCGACTGGTTTCAAGTCATCAATCATTTTTAAGTTTATCAATCTTGTTTGTTTATTTTTCAAAATTCATGTAACATATTTTTTTTTTCCCTCGAGATAGTTGAATGTTTGATATTACATTGTTTTCCACAAGAATATTATTTTATTTTACCTATGATACCAATAAAAGTACTCGAAGAAATGCTTAAACTGTCACGTACGTGGTAATTTATAATGTGTACATGAAAAAATGGCGCATGTGTCTTCCTTTTGGGCCCTGATAGTTTATAGTAAGGCACCATACAATTTTATATTTTTTTAGTATCGGGACATAGGTTTCCTGTGTACATTGAACCCATGTACTTTTCAAAAGTATCAGGCATGACAAAGCCAGTAAAGGTGCCTCGTATTAACCTGAACCTTGAATCATCACAACGTGAAACTCAATTAGACCTCATTTATGCAGGAATCCTAATCGAACCTTTAAAATAGCAGTCCAACCTTCAATTTTATAGAGTTAAACAACGATTTTTTTTTTCTTTCTATTTTTTATTGTGTAATTCTCTTTATTCATTTCATCTTTTGTATTATTTTGAAAATTATTACTAAAATATTTCAAAAAAATCATTACCGTCCAATATCTATACCGTAAACTTCACCACTTCATTTTAAAAAACATGTGTGTTTGTTTGTGCTATTACCATTTAATTAAATCTATTAATGTTAGTGAATAAATAGATAATTTTCAAATTTTATTATTTATTTATTTGAATACACATATAATTGGATTATACATGTTTTCACTATTCACAAGCATGTACGGTTTTTACCGATTCGACTAATCAGATGTTTAAAACTTTGGACATGGAGTCTCCGCAGTTTGACTATTGGTCGCGCGTTACAAGAACATTGGTATCAAGACATGTCTACCTTAGCACTATGAGTTTTAGCCTTCTTTTGATTAGAAGCGCTATCTCATTGTTATTATCACATGTTTCGTGGGCTGAGATCACCTTGTATTATCTCATTCATCCTCTGTTATGTAGTGTTGTACAGGAGATGAGATTGATTGAGCTTCTTTTTCAGATCTAAAAACACTTTTTGCTTTTATTAAAACCCGTATGATTGGTTCCAACAAATAGGTCAAGACTGCCATCACGCTGCCAAAATACATAAAAATCAAATGAGCATAATGCAAAAAAGTCGGCTGATAGGCATATTGGATTGGGAAATGCTGGTACATGCTTTGCATGTTCCATGCATCGTACCGTGCTATTAGGTTTAGCATCTATTAGTTATCGCTATTGGGAAGAATCTCGGGTGCAGACACTTCGTACGTGTGTGGAGCATGTGATCATTTCCTTGGTTATTTGCCTATTTTCTGAAAAGATAAGTCGACGAAGAAAAGTTGCAATATTCAATTATCGTGTTTCCCTTGGTATTCGAGCTGTATAAAACAACCTTTCTCCGCCTACTATAACCGACAAGGTTGGTCCCAACAATTATTATGCACTTTTTGTTTGCATTGTAGACGTGTTATCATTTGAAGCTTTACGCACCAATGCACACTTTTAATCTTTGAGATTGAACACGTTGGCCTGGGGGACTTTTCCATTAACCAGTTTCATTGCACGAGGCATGGAAAGCAGATCGCCTACCATTTTGTGCGTTATTCGCGAACGCTAAAAGGGTATTTTAGCGGGATATTTGAACGTTACACTGTTGCATACGAGAAGTGCACTTTTTGCTATGAACGGAGTATTGTTTTAAGTTAATTAAATAATATTTGTTTGGAGTTTATTTATTCTGTTTGGAAAATGCGTATAAATTTTTGTGATATGAATGCACATAATAGAGTTGTTTTTTAATCTGTGGTCACCAGCAATTTGTGTTTAACAGCAGAAATTGTAACAATGGAAACAAAGCAGGACTTAATCCCTGGTCAATCCGTAGGGAAGCACATGCACTGACCAACTAAGCTATACATGTTTTCAATACTTAACTTTATTAGACATTTTAATTGCTTTGCATTGGACGCGTCCGACACAACCAACTCAATTTCTTCCGTCCACAAAGCGTGTTGTTTGGTATGTTGGGAAAGTTGTTGTCGTCCGATGCGTCAAACGCGAACGCAACGGTAACACGTCCAAAATTGGCTTGCTCGGGGACTATGTCTGGACAAGTCATTAGTAAATCTATAATTTTTTTACTGCGAATTTTATTTTTCTTGGTTTCGTTGGGACATGGATTTCCTGTATGAACCCATGTACTTTCAAAAGCGTCGACATGAGCATAATAAAGCTACTCTTAAAAGGTATTAAGGCATATCTACCTTTTTGGTGTTGTTAGCTTCTTGTATTTTCAACCATAAAAGGTATTGTTCCTTACTGTTAGTTTTAACCTTCTTTTGATTCAACGTGATGTCATTATCACAGGTTTCATTGCCACTATCCATGTTACTAGTGTGTAACCTGTGCGTTGCACACGACAATATTATCAAAAATAATATTTATCATTTTTATGTTAACATGAAAACCTTGTTATGCAATATATAATAATTTTTAATACGAAATACACAAACAATTAAATAAAATCATTAATATTGTTTGCGTATAATTAATGTTCGGTAGCTTACACAAACGATATGTATGTGTCTTTATTTGAGATTTTTTAAATCAATTTTGTTAATATTATGTATGTTGAAATTGATATATGTTAGTAATTTGTTCAATGAATTATTAAATATTATTTAATAGAAATTATTAGAATAAGTTAAATGCAAAATTATGAAGTTAGTTGAACTACATGAAATTGCAGGAAAAACTGGAAAGAAATTTGCAAAAAAAGTATAATTTTTTTGTGGGTTATTGATGTTCAAAAAGAATTTTTATGATATAATATATGGTAAATTCTTGATATAAATGAATCATAGCTAATTTATAAATTAAATTTCGTTATTATTGTTGATATACACAGTTCGTGCTATACATCTTTATAGTTGCATGGAAAAATATCTTTTTTTAACAGGATTAATTGACAAGAATAATCCCAAGTTTAATGTGTCTTCCATAATGATCCCAAGTTTAGATTATTTTTGTATAATCCTGTGACGGCCCGCCCCGCACTAGTCGGCATTTCCTCCGAAAGTGCGCTGTACACGTGCCCGATTAGCACGGAACGGTCGCCAAAGAAAAGAAAGAAGTGAAGAACTAACACGAAACCTGCAGAATGCCTCACACCGCATGGAATAAAATATAATAACAACATACTTGACATAAAACAGGCGAGACAGTGCATAAGCTGAAAACTAAAACCAACATCATCAGAGTAGCGGAAAAACAAAATACAGCTTATTACAACTTTTCAAATTTACTGTCTCTAACAAAAGAAAGCTAAAGTAGAAGATGCACCACCAATGCCCAAGCAGTGATCTTCAACAACACAGGGAGAATACTATATATATTACGTGGAAGCCTCTTGCTCGTCTCCGGATCATCTACCCGTGCATCACCAGCTAACCTGTCTCTAGTCTGCTCGTGTGAGCACCCAGAGTAATAAGAGGAGACATAAAACTCTGGGTCAGACATAAAGCCTGGTATGAGCGATAAGCATCTAAACAGAATAATAACAGGTATACTAAACCATACCTGAACCTGGGCCTGCAACCAAAGAGTTAGTACCACATACCGTACAATACTCTAAGGTGCCATAATAAATAGTGTAAGAGTACGGGGGTGGGGGTGTGCATGTCATAATGATAGCAAACAAATCATCCATAGCAACCATCCTCACATCTCTCACTCAGTGCGTAAAGCATACGATGTCCACCACTGTCGATCACTAGACCCATCGAAGTAGTGACGGAGTTCAACTTGTACAACTACTGCTACTACCAAGCTTACCACATGGAGTCATGACCAAATCTTTACAAATGACCTCACTTCATTGGTTTATAGCCCTTTAGTCGTACCTAGGCCACTTTGGCCCTGAATCCGTTCACGTAACTCCCATACATAGAGATCCAAAGTCACAGACATCGACTGCCCCTTGGCACACGTCCCGCAGCAAAGCCCAACTCATGAAGTGAATCCGTCGGTTCCCAACTGGATCCTGAGCTCTAACTTCCATTTGGACTACCTTTGCATCTCGGGTTTTGGTCATCGTCTTTATCCCGATCGGTCGTCATCATTCGGATCAGTCTTCATTCAGTCTTCTCCTCGGATCGTGCTCCCTTGGATGGTTCGGTTCGTGGCGCGCCTCCCCAATCAGATCGGTTCATTCTCCCTTTGTCGGATCGGGTCGCACCTCTCCAGGTCGTGCCCTTCAGCTCGTGGCGTCCTCTCAAGTGCATAACTCCGGTTCGGATCGTCTCGTGATGCTCACTGGTTCGGTTCGCGGTTTCTACTTCAAATCGGTTCGTGGTCAACCAAGCTGGAGCGGTTCGGATCGAGGTACTTCAGTTTGGACACGGCGCTGCATCGGTTCGTGGCCTTCGAAGTGGAGCGGATCGTGGCACGAGCTCCAATCGGATCTTCTCGCGTGGGGTCCTGGTCGGTTCGTGACGCATTGGGCGATCCGGTCCCTGTGTGAATTCCTGCAACTTCTTCCAGCGACTGTTTACGCCATTCGACGGCGTTTTTGACCAAACTGACACTTCTAATCAATCATAAAACACACCATAGAGTCATAGCAACATGTAATAGCAACCACAACAGCAAAACAACAATCCAAATGAATCAAAATGGATCAAAAGTGGCTAAAACCTCACATTTACCCATAATCCCTCTTAATCATGTTTAAGCACATACTTAGTAAAACTTAATCAAATCGTCCAAATTTTCTAACAGAAGTATAAAACATTATTTAAGAATTTCTAAACATCTTTCCAGATTTTGTTCGTGTATAAATTCGCTAATTAACACTAATTACCCCTTAATCAACCGTAATTAGTGAGAAATCATGCAAATCACTCACCTTTGCCACAACTAAAACCCCAAAACTGAAATATTCTCTGATTTGGCGCTGTTCCCAATCTTACACAGCAGCTCTACCTCGGTTCTCGTGCTAATACTCCTTGATTTGATGTTTGCTAAATCTAATCATCAATTAGAAAGTGATTAGGAGGTGTTTTGAAGAAATTTAGAGGGTGGAGGCCATGGCTAGGTTAAGAGGAATGAATAGTGACGGCTGAAAAATGAGAAAAAGGTATTCTCCAAACCCTAACAGCCATTTTAAACTCCTAATCCCGAAATTCCCCTTTGGGCCTAGTTGCTAATCACCTGGTTAAGCCCAATTAAGCTGTTTTTCACCATCTGAAACTTGTTTCAGCCATATCTCCCAAACAGTGAGTCCGTTTGGCTAATGTGACCACTCTACGGAAAGAGAAACCATCATCCGGAGCCAATGGAAGTGGTTTCGGGTCAAAATTCCTTTCTAGTCAAAAGTTATGGCCAAAACAGTGCCAACTACGGGTAAAATGGTCATTTAAAAATCGGGAAAAATCATGAACATGGGAAATGACCCCAATAGTCGTCTCCCAAAGTTACATGACCATACGACTTCGTATGTGAAAGAAATAAATATCCTACGATCCTATGATACGTAGAATACGGGTCGTTACACTCTCCCCCCTTAAGAAATTTCGCCCCCGAAATTCCTTAACAAAGAAACAAACAATGAATCCCGCATGCCTAACAACCACATACAACAATCAAACATGCAAAACAAGCAAACAAGCCTATCCTAGCATGCGGAAAACTAAATCGAAGTCAAAATCTTACCAGGCAAAGAGTTCTGGGTGTGTCTTCCTAATGTTCTCCTCTGTCTCCCAAGTACAATCATTCTCGTCCTCGCTCCACTGTACCTTGACTAGCTTCACCGCCTTCCTTCGAAGTTGCTTCATGTCGTGCGCGACAATACGGGCCGGCTTGCGGTTCCCAACCGCCTCGGGTTCTACTTCGAAGTCCTCTAACTGATCAGGTGAAATAGTCATATCTGAGTCGTGAACGAACTTCCTTAGTTGGGAAACATGAAATACGTCGTGAACTCCCGCCATCTTCTCTGGTAAGTCAATTATGTATGCCAATTTCCCGACTAGTTCAAGAACAGGGAATGGACCAACAAATCTTGGTGCTAATTTGCCTCTCCTGCCAAATCGTATTACGCTCTTCAACGGAGAAATCTTGACAAGCACCAAGTCACCAACGGAGAATTTTAGGTCTCTTCTCCTCTTATCAGCATAACTCTTCTGCCTATCTTGGGCAGCATTCATTCTTTGTTGAATGGTCTTGATTTTATTTGAAGTTTCCCTCACCACATCTGGTCCAAGCATAAACTTCTCGCCAGTCTCTATCCAACATGATGGTGAGTTGCACGGTCTTCCGTACAAAGCTTCAAACGGAGCCATACCGATACTGGATTGGTAGCTATTATTATATGTAAACTCTACTAAATGCAAATGGTCATCCCATGATCCACCAAAATTCAATATACATGCTCTCAAGAGATCTTCCAAAATACGATTCACCCTCTCCGTCTGACCGTCGGTCTGAGGATGATATGCGGTACTGAGATGTAACTCTGACCCTAGAGCCTCTTGTAAGCTCTTCCAAAACCCACTAGTGAACAAAGGGTCTCGGTCGCTCACAATGCTTTTAGGTACTCCATGAAATCTCACTACCCACTTCATATACAATTCTGCTAACTTGGCTGCCGTTCTGGTCGATTTGACTGGTATAAATCTTGCACTCTTAGTCAATCGATCCACGATTACCCAAATGCTATCATGTCCCGATCTAGTCCTTGGTAAAACATCGATGAAATCCATCGAGACCTGCTCCCATTTCCATTCGGGAATTTCTAATGGTTGCAACAAACCACTAGGCTTCTTTTGCTCGGCTTTAACTAGCTGGAAATTCATGCATTTTGATATAAACTTCCCAACGTCTCTTTTCATCCCTTCCCAGTAGTAAGTCTGCTTCATGTCTCGATACATCTTATTACCACCGGGATGTATAGTCAGTTTTGAGTGATGACATTCTCTAAGCACTTCATCTCTCAATCCATTGACATTAGGTACAACAAGCTTTCCATTCTTTCTAAGCCATCCTTCTCGATCAAGCCCATACTTGTTCATCTCCTCATCGATACCCATCTCTAACTTGGAGATGATTTCCAATAGGTTAGGATCATCCCTCTGACTAGAGCCGATCCGCTCAATCAAAGTGGGTCTGATCGTCAAACTTGCTAACATTTCTGGATCCAATTCGCACTTTGGTCTGAAATCAAACCCCGCGATATACTCCAGTTGCTTCCTTTCAAGGAACATAGCCCCTAAACTGGCATGTTTTCTACTCAATGCATCAGCCACCGCATTACCCTTTCCCGGTGTATATGCGATGTCAAAATCATAGGAAGCCAAGAACTATAACCACCTTTGTTGCCGGAGATTTAGATCTTTCTGAGAGAAAAGATACTTCAACGACTTATGATCTGTAAACAGCTCAAATCTTTCTCCCAAGAGATAGTGTCTCCACATCTTTAATGCGAACACGATCGCTGCCAATTCTAAATCATGGGTAGGGTATCTTCTCTCGTGCGGTTTCAATTGCCGACTTGCATAAGCTACAACCCTACCGCCTTGCATCAATACAGCACCCAGTCCGGTACCGCAGGCATCCGTGTACACCGTCATCTCTTCATCCCCCTTAGGAATGACTAACACTGGTGCGCTCGTCAACTTGTCCTTTAGACTCTTAAATGCACCTTCGCACCTTCCATCCCAGACAAAAGCTTGATTCTTCTTGGTCATCTGGGTCAATGGTGCTGCTATCTTGGAGAAACCTTGGATAAACTTACGATAATATCCAGCTAATCCCAAGAAACTTCTTACATCTGTTGCGTTCTTGGGCATAGGCCAATCTTGTACCGTAGCCACCTTCGAGGGGTGTAACAACCCGTATTTTCAATAACCTGTTATAACGTAAATCGAGGCAGAATTTAATTCAAAAATCTGAATCAAGGGAAACGGGCTATGCCATTGTGTTCGTCTCGGAAAAATACGTGAAATAGAGTCCGAGTTTTCGAAAATCGGAGTCCGTATGACCCGATTAAGGCCCAACGAAGTTTTCAGAAAATTTCAAAGTAAAAACAGATTTCAAATTCAAGTTTGAATTTGGAAATTTGGGCCAGTTCGGGCTAGGCGGGAAAATTCCCGCCAGAGCACCCAAGTCGATAGCCCTGTCGACTTGGGAGTCGACTTGGTTGGACCCAAGTCGACAGCCCTGTCGACTTGGCTGTCGACTTGGTCCAGCCGGGCAGTTCTGCCTGGTGCACCATTTAGAGATTGTGTTGAGCTTGGGGGCCAGATTCGGTTTTGAGGGCTGAGATTGGAACTAGGGTTTAATCCTATGGCTTAAAACACTTGCCTAATCTATAAATAAGGCCCTAACCTAGCCCTAAATCATCATTAATCTATCCTACAACTAAACTATGGCAAAATCAATCCTCTCATGACCTCCACTCTCTTCATAAAATTCCTAAATAAATTTCTAAGTGATTTTCCATGCATACAAGTGTTTTTATACTTGTATGAGCATCATTAGCTTGCATTCAAGTCAAGTTTCTATATTTGCATCATAAAGAAAGAGTTTTGATCATTTTGGCTCAAGGGTTTTTATGTTAGAGCTTGTATTTTGGGTCTATTTGATTGCATAAGGGCTTTGTCATATCTTTTGTGCCTTCATAAGTATTGTAAGCCCTATTCTACTTTCATACTTAAACTCTAAAGTTAAATGTATGATATGCAAGTTTATATGCAAGTTTACTATGCTATGATATGCAAGTTTATCATGTTGTAATATGCAAGTTTATATGCAAGTATGTCATGTTATGATATGCAAGTTTATATGCAAGTATGTCATGTTATGATATGCAAGTTAATATGCAAGTATGCCATGCTATGATATGCAAGTTCATCATGTCATGTTATGCAAGTTTACCATGTTATGCTATGCAAGTATGCCATGTTATGATATGCAAGTATGTTATGCAAGTTTGGGATGATCATCTTGTTCATGTTATCATGTTATGCAAGCTTATCTTGAGTATGTGAACATAAAGCTTCAAGCTTTATGCCAAAGGTTGCATTTTGGCAACATGTAAGTTATCATATCCCTTATGATAACTTGCATATGAGGCTAAATGCGAACTTATGGCCATCTCTACATGCCATTCATCACCATGTATCACCAATATGCTAAGTTTGGTTTTATGCATGCTTTTGAGGCCTAAAAATGTAATATGCAAGTATATGAACACATGTACATTTCATATGCCACCATGTTGAACTTGTGGCTTCAACACCTTTATTTCATGATTAGGCCAAGTTCCCTCTTTCTATCCTTTATGCGCTATTGCGATATGTAAGCGATGGGATTGCGTTTGGGGTTGGGTATACTTAAAAGACATAAAAACATAAGCTTGGGAATTTACATATTAAGTTAGGTCTACCCATTGGGAATTTACCTATTAAGTTAGGTCTACCCAATTGCTTGAAAATTTGTAACATGTTTTGGAAACATGATGGACATGACACTTAGAAAAGATAAGTGTGACCAACTCGAGATTGGGTTGAGTTTGTAGCGTGAACCTACCCGGAACCGACCGGCCTAACTAGTTGCTACAAACAATAGGACCCAATGTGAGAAGTTGGCCATGTTGTACCTTGAACCCGAGGTTAGACCAAGTTGTGGTGTAAAGCTACCCGGACCCGCCCGGCTTAACTAGTAACCGCAACAAAGTCTAATGTGAGAGGTTAAGGCACATTAATTAATAAATGCCTCATGATTAGGGTTAAGTCATGGTCCACTTAATACTTAACCAATTTGGGCTTGGTAGATTAATCGGGGTTAAGTCGTGAACTCATTGTTACACTTAACCAAGTTAATCCATGATTAGCAAGAGGGTTAAACCGTAGTTAACCCACTAGAAAATCCTAGCAATGGGGGCCCACTCCAGCAGTAATCCCAAGTTTGTATCATTAAGACCCTAGGGACTAGGCTAGGGAGGGGGCACGATTACTGGGCTGGAGGTAAGCGACCAAAAGCGACGGCAGGGTGGTACGCCGGTGTAGTTCCGGGCGGACTCTGGTCGTGCACATAGTCCGTAGCCGGAGGAAACATGCACGGGTACCAGTAGATCGGGACTGTGCACTCATGTTCATGGTGTCCAGGGGTTGACACCCAAGGGCTTGATACACCCGAAGGGTGGACCCGGCACAGTTCGACTACAAATTATGTTTGGGCCGTATTGACACCAACACGTGACGAGTTAGGCTTAGGGAGCCGAACGACTAGACCGTTGGGTTGGACCTTGTATTATGGTCATTTCATGTTATTGGGCCAAAGCTTGGGCCAAGGGATCAATACTTGTTTATTCCAGTCATGTTAGTTTGCTAGTACACCTGTGGTGCAAAACCTTAAACCTGATTATGCGATGACACCTTTATCTACCTTGTTAGTTAATCACCATGCTAGTATGTTGTTATCCTTATGATCATACCTGCTTCTCATGCCAGTTAACTTTATCAGTTTACATTGATTGTAGTAGGGCTTACTCAGTCTTTTTGACTGACCTGTTTTCTTTCGCCTCTTTTCTTCCGTCCCCCCCCCCCCTCCAGGTTCTCAGGGAGGGAATATTGGAGCTTAGCTGGATTTCTGATCGCTTGCTTGTGGGATTTCAGCTCATGTACGGTTTCGACATGAAGCTAGCTATGGTTATCATTTATTTGGGGATAGTACTTATGTATTTCAGTTTTTCAGTTGATGTTGTTTTTATCTAGACTTGTTTATTTGGAAAGCTATGTTGTACCAGACGTGTTTTGAAATGGTTTGAAATCTTCCGCTGTTTTACTTATCTTATTTACTCTGTTTACATACATACATATGTTCTTGTTCTGCCTTGATATATCATTATGCATGTTTACCTGATTCAAACGCCCCTCCAAAGTCAGGGTGCTTGCAAGAGCCACCCTAGCGGAGGTGGGGTGTTACATTTGGTATCAGAGCCAGGTTTACGAGAAGGAACAAAAAGGTTTTTTTTAGAAAACTTTTTGAAAACTATTTTCAAAACCAAGTATAAAGTATTTTCCAAGGAAAAGTCTAGTTTATTTTAAAGGCTATTCTCCAAAAAGCCGTTAGCAAAATTCCTTCGTTTTTCTCCATTCTGAATCTGTCTTTTTCTTCATTTTCAGTATGGCCAATAACTTTGCTATTCCGGAGGGAGTACACGTACCTGTTTGGTATAGGAGACTTTTAGAGGCTAGGGCGACCGAAGCCGGCCCCGCAGATGTCCCTCCTCCTCCTCCTCCAGTAGTTAATGTCCCTCCTCCTCCTCCTCCGGCAGTTAATGTTCCTCCTCCTCCTGTCGTTGAGGTTCCTCTTCCTCCTCCCCCTCAGCATCCTCAAGATGACTTCGCAAAGACTTGCAAAGATTTCAAAGCAATGGGTGGCAAGAACTTTCAAGGCACTGAGACTTTTGTAGAGGCCAGAAATTGGTTGAAAGAGACCGAGGATTTATTTTCCATCTTTGGGTTAGACGATCAGAGGAAGATCTTGTTGGCGGTTTGGCTTATGAAGGATGAAGCCGCTTATTGGTGGGAAGTCACCAATGGTACTAGGCCTGTTGAGACTTAGGCCGATTTCAGGGCAAGGTTCGTGCTTAAGTTTCTATCTTCTGCTGAGGAGAATCTGCAAATGGAGAGGTTCATAACTCTGAGACAAGGAGACATGTCTGTCAAAGAATATGTGAACAAGTTCAATCAGTTAGCTCGTTTTGGCTTGGATATGGTGAATACTCCTCAGAAGAAGGCTCTTCGTTTTGCTAGAGGATTGAATGAGCCGTTGCAGGGATTGGCTATGTCACATATTCCCCATGGGGCCACGTTTGAGAGTTTGGTTGATATGGCGTTACTTCAGGGAGATGTCAAGAAAGAGATCAAGATGAATGATACTCAAGCCAAGAAGACTGATTCCCAGTGGAAAGGAAATCAGGGTAATCCAAGTGGTCAGAGCAGTCAAGGCAATCAGAACAAGAACAAGAACAAGAGTCAAGGCAACAAGGGGAACAACAACAAGGGCAATAACAACAAGGGGAAGTGCCATTATTGCGGTTCAGTTGGGCATCTTATTAAGGATTGTAAGAAGAGGAAAAGGAAGAATGGTGAATGCTTTTTCTGCGGTGAGACTGGACATTTCAGTAAGGATTGCCCGAAGAAGCAAGGGCAAGGCCAGGGTCAGACTCAGCGTGCTGGACCTTCAGGAGGGCAAGTTCATGCTCTCAATGTCGCTCCAGTTCCCGACCGAGGTAGTATTTCTGTTGAGAGCCTTGTATATATTTCTGATTTTCCAGTTCGTACCTTGTTTGATTCTGGTGCATCGCATAGTTTTATCTCATCTGATCTTGTTGATAGTTTGCACCTTAGTACTAGTTGGTAGATGATCCCGTCTGTGTCTCAAATCCTATTGGGGGTTCCGCCCATTTGTCGATGATATGTGGGGATTTGAGGATCTCTATACTGAGTGTAGAGTTCTTGTGTAGTGCTTATGTTCTTGGTTTCAGGGGATACAGATTGATATTGGGCATGGATTGGCTGTCCAGATATGGAGCCATTCTTGATTGTAAGCATAGGGTTGTGAGGTTCGTGACTCGCCTCGGAAACACCCTAGAAATTTCTTGTAATCCGAGAGGTCCCGTCATGTTGTGCTATCTGGAATCACTCGACTCGTCAGTGGAAACTCTTCAGTCTATGAGAGTGGTTCGAGAGTATCCGGATGTTTTCGATGAAGTTGCCCCCTAAGCGAGAGATTGATTTCCGCATTTATCTGGTGGATAATGCAAAGCCAGTTTCTTTGCCTGTTCAGCACATGGCTCCGCGTCAAAGGCGGGAGCTAAGTAAGCAAGTAAAGGAGTTGCTTGAGAAGAACTTCATTAGACGAAGTATATCTGAATGGGGAGTGCCTGTGGTATTTGCTACCAAGGCAGATGGTTCTCTCCGACTTTGTGTTGACTATCGAGAGTTGAATAAGCTGACTAAGAAGAACAGACACCCGTTACCGAGGATTGATGATCTTTTTGACCAGCTTGTCGGTGCTTCTGTTTTCTCTCAGCTTGATCTTGCTACTGGATTCCATCAGCTCAGGGTAGCTGAAGATAGTATAGACAAGACTGCGTTCAGAACGCCAGATGGATTCTTCGAATGGCTTGTCATGCCGTTCGGCTTGACTAGTGCACCCGCATATTTCGTGGACTTGATGAGTAGGGTGTTCAGGGAGTTCTTGAACAAGTTTGTCGTGGTCTTCGTAGATGATATTCTGATCTTCTCTAAGGATGAGGAAGAGCACGCAAGGCATCTCATGGAGGTGATGGATACGCTTAGAGCGCATCAGTTGAAGGCCAAGTTCTCCAAGTGTCACTTTTTGAGAAGGGAAGTTAGATTCCTTGGGCATATAGTATCTAAGCAAGGCTTAGCGGTGGATCCCGCTAAGGTAGTTGCAGTTCAGGATTGGAAGACTCCAAGGAATGCAACAGAAGTGAGAAGTTTTCTAGGTCTTGCGGGTTTTTACCGGAAGTTCATCAAGGACTTCGCGAAGATATCCGCTCCTCTCACTAAATTGACAAAGAAGAATTTAGTTTTTGCTTGGAGCATAGAATGCGAGCTTGCTTTTCAGAAGCTCAAGAGAGCTCTCACATCAGCACCTGTTCTAGCTTTGCCCGATGGAGGGAAGTTATTTACAGTATACACCGATGCATGTGGCACGGGGTTAGGAGCTGTTCTTATGCAAGAAGGAAGGGTGATATGCTTTGGCGGTAGACAACTCAAAGTACATGAGAAGAATTATCCCACTCATGACTTAGAGTTGGCAGCAATAGTATATGCACTCAAGGCTTGGCGCCATTATCTTCTGGGAGAAAGATTTGAGCTTTATACCGATCACAAGTCATTGAAGTATCTCTTTTCTCAGAAGGATCTGAATCTGAGGCAACAAAGATGGATGGAATTCTTGGCGTCCTACGATTTTGAGATAGCTTATACCCCTGGCAAGGGGAATGTGGTAGCAGATGCATTGAGTAGAAGAAGGTTGACCCTAAGTCCTCTATTCGTTGAGATGAAGAATTTAGAGTATGTGGCAACCTTTGATTTCTCTTTGGCAGTTGAGTCGATGACCAGTTCTTTAGCATCTCTGGAACTCAGACCTACCCTTCTTGATCAAGTTGGGGCTTCGCAGAGAGAAGACCCTCAGATAGTTGAGATTATGGATAAGCTGATTAGAGGAGAGACGTCTAGTCATCTCGCTCGATATTCTATTGATGACAAGGGTTGGCTGAGGAGAGACGGAAGGTTATGTGTTCCAATGGTAGAAGATCTAGTAAGAAAAGTTCTTGAGGAATCGCATCGCTCTAAGTTGACTATACATCCAGGCGGAGATAAGATGTATAAAGATATGAAGCGCATTTTCTTTTGGCCTGGGATGAAGAAGGATGTGGCAGAGTTTGTCTCTAGATGTATCATTTGCCAGCAAGTTAAGGCCGAGTCGAAGAAGCCTGGTGGGCTATTGCATCCTTTAGACGTTCCACTATGGAAGTGGGAGAGTATTTCCATGGATTTTATCGATGGGCTACAAAGGTCGAGGAAAGGGAATACGAGCATTTGGGTTATCGTGGATAGACTTACGAAGAGTGCTCATTTCATTCCGGTGAAGAGCAAGAGGACCGCATCTTGGCTAGCGTCTGTATATCTTCGTGAGATTGTGAGGCTACATGGAGTCCCTTCTAGTATAGTCAGTGACCGTGACCCAATCTTTACAAGTCAATTCTGGAATAGCTTGCAAGAAGCCATGGGCACGAGATTGAATCTAAGTACGGCTTATCACCCACAGACGGACGGTCAAACCGAAAGGGTGAATAGGGTACTCGAGGATCTGTTGAGGCTTTGTATTCTGGATTTTGGTGGCACTTGGGAAGACCATCTTCCTCTTGTTGAGTTTGCATATAATAACAGTTATCAGGCAAGCATAGGGATGGCACCATTTGAAGCTTTATATGGGAGGCCGTGCAAGTCGCCTACATGTTGGTGGGAGACTACAGATGAGCTTATACTTGGGCCTGATATGATCAGAGATACATCCGAGAAGATCGAGTTGATTCGGAGACGGATGAAAGCGGCCCAAGACCGACAGAAATCCTATGCTGATAAGCGAAGAACTGGTTTGGAGTTTGATGTTGGGGATATGGTTTTCGTGAAGGTTTCTCCTTTGCGGAATGTGGTCCGATTTGGAGCCGTTGGGAAGTTGGCACCGAGGTTTGTTGGACCATTCCCTATTATAGAGAGGATCGGGCAGATGGCTTATAGAGTGGAGTTGCCCGAGAAGCTTGCCGGAGTACACGATGTTTTTCATGTCTCGCATCTCCGGAAGTGTTTACATGAATCAGCAGAGGTTGTTGAGCCGAGTGTTCTGAAAGATGTGGAAGTGGAGAAAGAGGCTATCTTGAGGAGAGCTCCGATTCGTATCTTGGGGACGGAGACCAAGAAGCTAAGGAATCGAGAGGTCAAGTTGGTGAAGGTTCAATGGGGTGAAGCCGAAGAAGACGCAACTTGGGAAACCGAGGAGAAGATGCGTGGGCTTTATCAATTCTTTTTTGAGGGTACACTCTCAATCTCTTTTTTTGTTAACATATCTTTCTCTTTGCTATCCATGTTTATCTAGTTTATCGTGTTAATCTTGTCATGAGAACCTTAGGTAGAAACCCTTTGGATGAAACATGTGTTTGAAACATGTTATGCTTGGTGGTTGCAAGTGGTTGCAAGTGTTTGCAAGTGGATACTCGTGGATGCATAATACACGTTAGGCACTAGATCGGCTCACACACTCCTCATATTGCATATGCATGAGTGTTTATGCTTATTCATGGATGAAAATTTTTGTGTTATCACATGGATGTTGCATGTGGATGTATGTTATGTGCACACATATAGATGTTATACATTATGTTAGGAATTGCATACATCTGGATTCATTTCACTAACATAATTTGCATTGATGATATTTGCATTAGATAAGGACATATACACACACCTTTGCATATGTTCATACAACATTTAGAATCTTGTAAGGACAATGGTTGCTCGTGGATGATGTTTTGAGTAGATGGATGATTGGATGGTAGGATACGTTCTTCCTAACTTGAAGATTTCGGGGACGAAATCCTTTAAGGAGGGGAGAATGTAACAACCCGTATTTTCAATAACCTGTTATAACGTAAATCGAGGCAGAATTTAATTCAAAAATCTGAATCAAGGGAAACGGGCTATGCCATTGTGTTCGTCTCGGAAAAATACGTGAAATAGAGTCCGAGTTTTCGAAAATCGGAGTCCGTATGACCCGATTAAGGCCCAACGAAGTTTTCAGAAAATTTCAAAGTAAAAACAGATTTCAAATTCAAGTTTGAATTTGGAAATTTGGGCCAGTTCGGGCTAGGCGGGAAAATTCCCGCCAGAGCACCCAAGTCGACAGCCCTGTCGACTTGGGAGTCGACTTGGTTGGACCCAAGTCGACAGCCCTGTCGACTTGGCTGTCGACTTGGTCCAGCCGGGCAGTTCTGCCTGGTGCACCATTTAGAGATTGTGTTGAGCTTGGGGGCCAGATTCAGTTTTGAGGGCTGAGATTGGAACTAGGGTTTAATCCTATGGCTTAAAACACTTGCCTAATCTATAAATAAGGCCCTAACCTAGCCCTAAATCATCATTAATCTATCCTACAACTAAACTATGGCAAAATCAATCCTCTCATGGCCTCCACTCTCTTCATAAAATTCATAAATAAATTTCTAAGTGATTTTCCATGCATACAAGTGTTTTTATACTTGTATGAGCATCATTAGCTTGCATTCAAGTCAAGTTTCTATATTTGCATCATAAAGAAAGAGTTTTGATCATTTTGGCTCAAGGGTTTTTATGTTAGAGCTTGTATTTTGGGTCTATTTGATTGCATAAGGGCTTTGTCATATCTTTTGTGCCTTCATAAGTATTGTAAGCCCTATTCTACTTTCATACTTAAACTCTAAAGTTAAATGTATGATATGCAAGTTTATATGCAAGTTTACTATGCTATGATATGCAAGTTTATCATGTTGTAATATGCAAGTTTATATGCAAGTATGTCATGTTATGATATGCAAGTTTATATGCAAGTATGTCATGTTATGATATGCAAGTTAATATGCAAGTATGCCATGCTATGATATGCAAGTTCATCATGTCATGTTATGCAAGTTTACCATGTTATGCTATGCAAGTACGCCATGTTATGATATGCAAGTATGTTATGCAAGTTTGGGATGATCATCTTGTTCATGTTATGCAAGCTTATCTTGAGTATGTGAACATAAAGCTTCAAGCTTTATGCCAAAGGTTGCATTTTGGCAACATTTAAGTTATCATATCCCTTATGATAACTTGCATGTGAGGCTAAATGCGAACTTATGGCCATCTCTACATGCCATTCATCACCATGTATCACCAATATGCTAAGTTTGGTTTTATGCATGCTTTTGAGGCCTAAAAATGTAATATGCAAGTATATGAACACATGTACATTTCATATGCCACCATGTTGAACTTGTGGCTTCAACACCTTTATTTCATGATTAGGCCAAGTTCCCTCTTTCTATCCTTTATGCGCTATTGCGATATGTAAGCGATGGGATTGCGTTTGGGGTTGGGTATACTTAAAAGACATAAAAACATAAGCTTGGGAATTTACATATTAAGTTAGGTCTACCCATTGGGAATTTACCTATTAAGTTAGGTCTACCCAATTGCTTGAAAATTTGTAACATGTTTTGGAAACATGATGGACATGACACTTAGAAAAGATAAGTGTGACCAACTCGAGATTGGGTTGAGTTTGTAGCGTGAACCTACCCGGAACCGACCGGCCTAACTAGTTGCTACAAACAATAGGACCCAATGTGAGAAGTTGGCCATGTTGTACCTTGAACCCGAGGTTAGACCAAGTTGTGGTGTAAAGCTACCCGGACCCGCCCGACTTAACTAGTAACCGCAACAAAGTCTAATGTGAGAGGTTAAGGCACATTAATTAATTAATGCCTCATGATTAGGGTTAAGTCATGGTCCACTTAATACTTAACCAATTTGGGCTTGGTAGATTAATCGGGGTTAAGTCGTGAACTCATTGTTACACTTAACCAAGTTAATCCATGATTAGCAAGAGGGTTAAACCGTAGTTAACCCACTAGAAAATCCTAGCAATGAGGGCCCACTCCAGCAGTAATCCCAAGTTTGTATCATTAAGACCCTAGGGACTAGGCTAGGGAGGGGGCACGATTACTGGGCTGGAGGTAAGCGACCAAAAGCGACGGCAGGGTGGTACGCCGGTGTAGTTCCGTGCGGACTCTGGTCGTGCACATAGTCCGTAGCCGGAGAAAACATGCACGGGTACCAGTAGATCGGGACTGTGCACTCATGTTCATGGTGTCCAGGGGTTGACACCCAAGGGCTTGATACACCCGAAGGGTGGACCCGGCACAGTTCGACTACAAATTATGTTTGGGCCGTATTGACACCAACACGTGACGAGTTAGGCTTAGGGAGCCGATCGACTAGACCGTTGGGTTGGACCTTGTATTAGGGTCATTTCATGTTATTGGGCCAAAGCTTGGGCCAAGGGATCAATACTTGTTTATTCCAGTCATGTTAGTTTGCTAGTACACCTGTGGTGCAAAACCTTAAACCTGATTATGCGATGACACCTTTATCTACCTTGTTAGTTAATCACCATGCTAGTATGTTGTTATCCTTATGATCATACCTGCTTCTCATGCCAGTTAACTTTATCAGTTTACATTGATTGTAGTAGGGCTTACTCAGTCTTTTTGACTGACCTGTTTTCTTTCGCCTCTTTTCTTCCGTTTCCCCCCCCCCCAGGTTCTCAGGGAGGGAATATTGGAGCTTAGCTGGATTTCTGATCGCTTGCTTGTGGGATCTCAGCTCATGTACGGTTTCGACATGAAGCTAGCTATGGTTATCACTTATTTGGGGATAGTACTTATGTATTTCAGTTTTTCAGTTGATGTTGTTTTTATCTAGACTTGTTTATTTGGAAAGCTATGTTGTACCAGACGTGTTTTGAAATGGTTTGAAATCTTCCGCTGTTTTACTTATCTTATTTACTCTGTTTACATATATACATATGTTCTTGTTCTGCCTTGATATATCATTATGCATGTTTACCTGATTCAAACGCCCCTCCAAAGTCAGGGTGCTTGCAAGAGCCACCCTGGCGGAGGTGGGGTGTTACACGGGGTCCACGGCAGTACCATTCTCTGATACAACATGGCCCAAGAACCTCACTTCCCTCTTCCAGAAGTGACACTTAGAAAACTTTGCTTTCAATTGGTGTTTTCTCAACACCTCCATCACTACTCTTAAATGTTCCTTGTGTTCTTCCTCTGTCCTCGAATAGACCAAAATATCATCAACAAACACAAGGACAAACTTATTCAATTGATCTCTGAATACCCTATTCATAATATCCACAAAATATGCCGGGGCATTGGTCAACCCGAATGGCATGACCAACCACTCATAAAATCCAGACGGCGTTCGAAATGCCGTTTTAGCTATACTCTCAGCTTCCACTCTAAACTGATGAAAACCTGTCGCGAGATCCAACTGAGAAAATACTCTCGTGCCACTCAACTGATCGAACAAATCATCTATCCGCGGTAGAGGATACTTGTTCTTCCTCGTCACTTTATTCAACTCGCGGTAGTCTACACACAAACGAAGGGAACCATCCGCCTTGGTAGCAAACACAACTGGTGCTCCCCATTCAGAAACACTCCTTCTGATAAATCCCTTCTTCAAAAGATCGCTGACTTGCACCTCGAGCTCTCGCTGCTCTCTTGGTGCCATATGCCACTATAGGCCTGGCATCCTTTATCAAATCAATACGAAACTCAATCTCTCGGTGTGGTGGAAGTCCGGTCACTTCTTCGAAAACATCCGGATACTGGCCAACCACGGGCAAACCTGACAACTCACAATGCGGAATATCGAGGGAGTTTAGAAAACTAGCCAATACCCCCTTACTGGGTAGACCACCAAACACTATCCTCCGCCCATCATCCGCTCTAGCTGTCACTAAAAAGCCCTCACAGTCTACCACCACCCCGTATCTTTGGAGCCAATCTACTCCCAAAATAATTCCAAACCCAGTAAAGCCCAAAACAAAGCAATCACAAACAAACATGCATCCATGACTCGATAGGACCACATTACGACAAATCATGCTAAGGCTAGTCGAACCACCAATCGGGTTCGTCACTACTAAAGGTCTATCAACAATCTCGGGCTCCAATCCCAACCTATCTACCAGGTCACTAGATATGAAAGAACTGGAAGCTCCGGTATCAAAAAAAACTCTAACAGGAACATCATAAACAGAAAGCATACCTTGAATGACGACATTCTTTCCCTTCTCCGCCGCAGTTGGGGCATTCGACGAAGAAGGAATAGCATTGAGAGCATATGCTTTCACCATTTGCCTTTCTTTGGGGGGTTGTGGACACTTGTCCTTGTGATGTCCCATTTGGCCACAGTTGAAGCACTTCCTATCCGCTGGCTTGGCCCGACAATTACTAGCATAATGGCCCTTCTTACCACAGCTGAAGCACTCAACATCTTGCTTATTCTTTTTCTTTTGGCCATCCTTAGCTTGGTTCTGCTTTCTCTTATTCTGGGAACCACCCTTGCCTCCACCACTTGCTTGTGGCTTTGGCTCATCTGCGGATGCAACCTCAGTCTTCGGCTTAGGGTAGAGACTCTCTGATCTTAATGCTTTCCCCACAATCGACTCAAACGTCTCATCGATGTGGTTAATAAGTCTTTCCCCTAAGTACTGATCCAAACCAGTTATGAATTTCTCATTCTTTTTCTCGGCAGTATCAATAAGAGATAACCCATATTTTGACAAAGTGTCAAATTCAGCAATGTACTCCGAGACAGCTCTGCCATTCTGCTTGAGCTCCAAGAATTTCTTAAACAGCACTGACTTCTGAGCAGCTGGAATGAACGTCTCGCTAAAGCGAGCTTTAAACTGCTCCCAAGTAATCTGATCTTCGGGAGTAGCTGCCTTTATAGCATTCCACCAATTCATTGCCCGCCCTTGCAGCTGACGGGACGCTAGCTTTCTCTTCATCGCATCCTCGATGCCCAAATCCTCGAAGATACGTTCGCAACTATCCAACCAATCTTGAACATCCGTAGCCGACTCCGTTCCGTGGAACGGCTTTCCACTGAGGCTAGTATAATCCTTATTCAGTTTGGCAAGGTCGACTCTTGGCGCCTGCACTATTGGACCACCACCATTTCCACCATTGGGAGCTGCCCTCCGTACATCTCTAAGCATCTCTCTCATGAGGTCAGTAAACATCGTCCTCATGTCAGCAGCATTCCCATTATTGGCTCCCCTACTAGCACCTCTAGTATCTCGGCTCATCGTCAATCTGAAAAAAGAAACGATTAACGACTCCATAGTGGTGCTAGTGCAGTACGACTTCATACTTATACTAGTAATAGTATATATAGCTTTTAAAAACTAAAGTAATCACAAATACGCTCTCTCATATACGTATATTATCTCTCCCTGATAACTTCCCTAGGTTAACTACGCAACCTAGAGCTCTGATACCAAGTGTGACGGCCCGCCCCGCACTAGTCGGCATTTCCTCCGAAAGTTCGCTGTACACGTGCCCGATTAGTACGGAACGGTCGCCAAAGAAAAGAAAGAAGTGAAGAACTAACACGAAACCTGCAGAATGCCTCACAGCGCATGGAATAAAATATAATAACAACATACTTGACATAAAACAGGAGAGACAGTGCATAAGCTGAAAACTAAAACCAACATCATCAGAGTAGCGGAAAAACAAAATACAGCTTATTACAACTTTTCAAATTTACTGTCTCTAACAAAAGAAAGCTAAAGTAGAAGATGCACCACCAATGCCCAAGCATTGATCTTCAACAACACAGGGAGAATACTATATATATTACGTGGAAGACTCCTGCTCGTCTCCGGATCATCTACCCGTGCATCACCAGCTAACCTGTCTCTAGTCTGCTCGTGTGAGCACCCAGAGTAATAAGAGGAGACATAAAACTCTGGGTCAGACATAAAGCCTGGTATGAGCGATAAGCATCTAAACAGAATAATAACAGGTATACTAAACCATACCTGAACCTGGACCTGCAACCAAAGAGTTAGTACCACATACCGTACAATACTCTAAGGTGCCATAATAAAGAGTGTAAGAGTACGGGGGTGGGGTGTGCATGTCATAATGATAGCAAACAAATCATCCATAGCAACCATCCTCACATCTCTCACTCAGTGCGTAAAGCATACGATGTCCACCACTGTCGATCACTAGACCCATCGAAGTAGTGACGGAGTTCAACTTGTACAACTACTGCTACTACCAAGCTTACCACATGGAGTCATGACCAAATCTTTACAAATGACCTCACTTCATTGGTTTATAGCCCTTTAGTCATACCTAGGCCACTATGGCCCTGAATCCGTTCACGTACCTCCCATACATAGTGATCCAAGGTCACAGACATCGACTGCCCCTTGGCATACGTCCCGTAGCAAAGCCCAACTCATGAAGTGAACTCGTCGGTTCCCAACTGGATCCTGAGCTCTAACTTCCATTTGGACTACCTTTGCATCTCGGGTTTTGGTCATCGTCTTTATCCCGATCGGTCGTCATCATTCGGATCGGTCTTCATTCAGTCTTCTCCTCGGATCGTGCTCCCTTGGATGGTTCGGTTCGTGGCGCGCCTCCCCAATCGGATCGGTTCGTTCTCCCTTTGTCGGATCGGGTCGCACCTCTCCAGGTCGTTCCCTTCAGCTCGTGGCGTCCTCTCAAGTGCATAACTCCGGTTCGGATCGTCTCGTGATGCTCACTGGTTCGGTTCGCGGTTTCTACTTCAGATCGGTTCGTGGTCCACCAAGCTGGAGCGGTTCGGATCGAGGTACTTCAGTTTGGACACGGCGCTGCATCGGTTCGTGGCCTTCGAAGTGGAGCGGATCGTGGCGTGAGCTCCAATCGGATCTTCTCGCGTGGGGTCCTGGTCGGTTCGTGACGCATTGGGCGATCCGGTCCCTGTGTGAATTCTTGCAACTTCTTCCAGCGACTGTTTACGCCATTCGACGGCGTTTTTGACCAAATTGACACTTCTAATCAATCATAAAACACACCATAGAGTCAAAGCAACATGTAATAGCAACCACAACAGCAAAACAACAATCCAAATGAATCAAAATGGATCAAAAGTGGCTAAAACCTCACATTTACCCATAACCCTCTTAATCATGTTTAAGCACATACTTAGTAAAACTTAATCAAATCGTCCAAATTTTCTAACAGAAGTATAAAACATTATTTAAGAATTTCTAAACATCTTTCCAGATTTTGTTCGTGTATAAATTCACTAATTAACACTAATTACCCCTTAATCAACCGTAATTAGTGAGAAATCATGCAAATCACTCACCTTTGCCACAACTAAAACCCCAAAACTGAAATATTCTCTGATTTGGCGCTGTTCCCAATCTTACACAGCAGCTCTACCTCGGTTCTCGTGCTAATACTCCTTGATTTGATGTTTGCTAAATCTAATCTTCAATTAGAAAGTGATTAAGAGGTGTTTTGAAGAAATTTAGAGGGTGGAGGCCATGGCTAGGTTAAGAGGAATGAATAGTGACGGTTGAAAAATGAGAAAAAGGTATTCTCCAAACCCTAACAGCCCTTTTAAACTCCTAATCCCGAAATTCCCCTTTGGGCCTAGCTGCTAATCACCTGGTTAAGCACAATTAAGCTGTTTTTCACCATCTGAAACTTGTTTCAGTCCTATCTCCCAAACAGTGAGTCCGTTTGGCTAATGTGACCACTCTACGGAAAGAGAAACCATCATCCGGAGCTAATGGAAGTAGTTTTGGGTCAAAATTCCTTTCCAGTCAAAAGTTATGGCCAAAACAGTGCCAACCAGGGGTAAAATGGTCATTTAAAAATCGGGAAAAATCATGAACATGGGAAATGACCCCAATAGTCGTCTCCCAAAGTTACATGACCATACGACTTCGTATGTGAAAGAAATAAATATCCTACGATCCTATGATACGTAGAATACGGGTCGTTACAAATCCGAAGTTTGAATGTTCATTCCCAAATTGATCCCGATAACCCACTGACCTGTTACAGCCAGTTTTAGGCTTTTAACTTCCCTAATCCCATTTTCCTCTTTCAACTTTCCCAAATCTTTATTTCCAACTTCTAATTCAACACCACGCGTCTTCTTCTTCATATACAAAATACAATTCACCTTAAGCTTTCCTCCCCCCGGCCGATCATTTTAAGTCTACCTTTCTCACCCTCCGGTCGCCCTCCTCGCAACTGGACATCACCAGATCCCCCCTTCGCACCCTCTCCAATCAAAATCCATCCTGGCACGTCACACTTCATCTGGAAATCACCACCTTCGTTACAAACGTGACTTAGGGGAACAGAGCCCTGCTTCCACAACACCCGAACTTCGTCCAATGACTGCTCCTCCACGACATCAAGCCAGGAGTTCGCCTGCCATTCTCAGAGCATCACATCCCATCCTTGATTGATGTTCAGAGTTGATAATCCCCATAAGAAATATATAGCGCCCAAAAATCAGTTATCTCAATTGTAGAATTTACGTTTTGACTGGGAAAGAAAAAAGCGTTGGGTTTGCTTTGGTCCATTGTTGTTTTTGAGAGGGATGAAGCAGATTCAAGTTTTCGTGTATACCAATATGTTGTTTGAATTTTGATAGGATTAGTTTGAAGAAAATAGTCGCTTGCTTTGTTTGTTGGGTTCAATCTGAAGCAGAACAGAAGTGATGGTTTTTTATTTTTGAATTAGTGGAGAAAGAGGAAGTGGATTTTACAGGACAACTTTAGGCTTTGAGAAGTTGTTTGATGATGTAGTTACTGTATTCCTTAACATGTCCAGGAATGTTGTTTTTTCCAGTTAATTTTCATTTGATTGGAGATCGGCTAGTTTTTATCGAGCACTTATGGTCTTGTATGATGGTTTTGGTAAAGAATGCAGTAATGCGTAGATCTTGCAATTCAGTGGTAGAGACTTCAAAACCACCATAGCAGTGATTTTGGCGAGCAAGATGTGCGGTCCTCTATTCAAGAAAGGGCTCTTGCTCAATCTCATAAGACATTTCCGAAAGATACTGCTCAACGCTGGGAAAGTGTAATACCCCGTATTTCCTGTGAATATTAAAGTAACAAATTAAAGAATACTTAATTTTTAAAGTGAGAACTAAGGGAAACGGGTTATGCCATTGCGTTCGTCTCGGAATTCTACTTGAGATAGAGTCCGAGTTTGCGTGAATCGGACTCCGTATGAAAAGGTTATGGAGTTCAGAAGATTTCTAGTTTAATCAAAAATTATATATAAATAATAATTAATTCAGGAAAAAAGCAGTTAGAATTTCAAAATCATCTCCCGCTCAAATGGTGTGGACCCCTCTTAAGGGGGGTCGACATAGGTGTCGACCCCCCTTAGGGGGGTAGACCCCTTCTGGGATCCAAATTCCTGTGACGATTTCTGAGTCATTAGGGCATATGTGGCGATTTCTGGTTGGCTCTCTTTTATCTTAACGGCCCTGATTACTCCTCGGTTGATCTGACGGCTTACATTAATTTAAACTTCTATATAAACAACGACAACCCTCAACCCTAAACAACACAAATTAATTCCAAGAGTTGTCATGATGTCCATGGCCAACCTAGAGTAGCCGCCATTCTTCTCCTACTAGAAGGCAAACTAGAAAGCAAGTTAGAAGCCTCAAATCAAATCTAAATTAGAGAACAAATAGTCTACATTAAATGATAGCTTTTCAATTTCAGAAAATAGATCCCAGAAAACAAGACTGGTCTTTTGTTTGTAAGTTCAGTTATCTTTTAGATCTGAACAAATAAAAGTCATGATTTGTAATAAAGCGAAACTAGAATTGTACCTAGTTGTAAGATAATGGTGATTGCTGATTTATGTTTGTTCTTATGACAATTCTATCATATATATACCTATGAGACTATTGTGGTTTATTGGACTTATCATGTTGTATGTTAATTTGGCGATGAACATATCATATTGAATAGAAATTTGGCGATGAAACCTACCAAGTTTTTTGTAAGTTTGATGATTCTATTGTGTTAGGTTACATTCAACTTTATAGGCTAAATCATGTCATATATGCCTAAATGTTTAGATCCACATGCCTCTATGTTAGATCTATGTTAACTTGATTCAACCCAAATGCAAGTTCACATCTACATGCCTAATTAAGTTTGTGCAGTTCTATGTAAACTCCTATTTTATGCTTATGATTCATGTTGAGTGGATCTAAATTGCAAGTTCATAATTAAATGTATATTGTTCTATGCCAAATTCATATGACATATGTTTAGTTGGATCCATATTATGCTTGTTGGAATGTTACAGGCTCCTTCCTTTTCCCTTTTGTTTATGAGTTAGGCTAAATTGCGAAGCCTAACATTCTATGTGATTTATGCGAACGTATAACGGGGGTAACGTTGGGAAAATTATTAATTTACATATTATTGGCATAGTTTGGTAGCATGAATGGTAAAATTTATATACCTAAAAATTATGAACATGATTTAGAGGGTAAAAGGGGCATGACTTGAATGACAACAAATTTGTGAATAATTTACATATAAAAAAAAGGGTAAATATGTAAATTAAGCAAAAGACGAATATGCCTAACCCAAGGTTAGATTGAGTTACGGTGTAAGACTGCCCGGAACCGCCCGGCACATCCAACAACCGTAACACTATAGATCTAATGTGAGAGGTTAGCGCACTAAGCCCAAAAGAACCCGAGGTTAGATTGAGTTGCGGTGTAAGACCGGCACATCCAACAACCGCAACAATATTGATCTAATGTGAGAGGTTGGTGCTTTAATGAATGAATTAAAGCTAAGGAACATGCAGGCTAAGAAGGTAGTGTTAAGTTAATTAAGGCAAAACTTAACCAGTCCAAAATGTTAATTAAACAAATGGTAGGGTTAAGTTAACTAAGGCAACACTTAACCAGTACAACATGTTAATTAAAAAAATGGTAGGGTTAAGTTAACTATGGCAACACTTAACCAGTACAACATGTTAATTAAACAAATGGTAAGGTTAAGCAATATATGAATAGGCGACAGTTAACCGTTATAACATGTTAATTAGAAAAGAAGGTGGGGTTAAGTATATTTAGAACACTTAACCGTTATAACATGTGAATTAGACAAAAAGGTGGGGTTAAGTAAATTTAGAACACTTAACCGTTATAACATGTTAATTAGACAAGAAGGTGGGGTTAAGTAAATTTAGAACAGTTAACCGTTATAACATGTTAATTAGACAAGAAGGTGTGGTTAAGTAAGTTTAGAACACTTAACTGTTATACCATGTTAATTAGACAAGTGAACAAGGTTAAGTTAACTAGTACAACATGATGAATGAGAAGGGTTAAGTTAATAAGAAACACTTGACCAACATGACATGATGAGTGGATGGGTTGAGTTAACATGAATGGACAACACTTAACCAATATAACTTGATGAACGAATGGGGTTAAGTTAATGGAGAGGACTTAACCAATATGACATGATGAATGAATGGGGTTAAGTTAATAGGAAACACTTAACCAATACAACATGATGTGTGGGTGGATTAAGTTAACATGAATGGACAACACTTAAACAATATTACATGAACGAAGCGGATAGGGTTAAGGCAAGCTTAACCAATAATACGTATTGACTAAATCGGTGGGAGGGTTAAGTACATCTCGTGTAGGTGGGTAATATTTGTATATATAAGCCCACAAACTTAACCATTGAATAAACATGCTTGAATTGGTGGGAGGGCTAAGTACATCTCGTGTAGGTGGGTAATATTTGTATATATAGGCCCACAAACTTAACCAGTAGGAAACCCTACACTACAACAAATATACCATATTACAACGGTGCAAAAACGTTGTAAAAGGTTTTTACAATGGTGGAGCCACCGTCGTCTATTAAGAAGTTGTAATAGACCGAAATCTTTTACAACTTTTTTACACAGTTGCAGCACCGTTGTGAAATGTATATTTTACAACTTTTTTCCACCGTTGTAATAACTTTTATTACAACTGTGATGCACCGTTGTTGTTATAATTTTTACAATTTTTTATAACAGTTGTCATATATTATAATTATTATTTTACAATTGTAATATATCCACAAATTATATACAATCACTGACAAAGGAATTCATTTCAGAACATATTATCTTCAAAACTTAAGATATCAAACAAACTTAAAACATGAACAAATACAATTTATTAATATTTTCAAACTCTCATCATTTTTTTTACATAATATGCTTACAAAACACAATACAGGGTACATAAGATCAATGGCATCAATCAAAGATGATTTTTGACTGTCAATAGCTCTCTATTCCAATCATCAAATTCTGGTTTTCTTGCGCACATTCCAAGAAAGCATTTCGCAAAGTGACCAAATTCTCCTGATTTTTGTATTTCTCGATAAACAGGAACTCCTTTAGATTTCAAAATTGATGGTGATAGCTGCGTAACCTAATAATTATGAACAAAAGTATACACCAACAAACAAATCATGCGGTGAATTGCTAATGAAGAAGAATATGACTAGTTCTATTTCTAACATAAACAATCAATAACAAGAAGGGGAGTGCAAAAAAATTCTTACCAAGTCATGCAGTAAAGTAGGCTGCTCTTTAAAAAGTTTGGGTAGATGTTTTCTCATGACTTGCTAGAATTTACAAGCATAACTGCCTGGAACTCCATACCAGATAAGTTTGATTTACATTACCAGATAAATTAGATTTACAAACAAATAATACCAGAAAACTTGAATATTATAATGAATACTTAAGTATTAAATTAACAGTCCGGGTGATTAAGTAGATCATAAAGAGTATTTCGCAGAGTGACCTTAAAAGTACTAAATTAACAGTCCAATTTAACATATTTCCGACAAACCTATATGAGCAAGCGTACCCTTAAAAGTACCATATCTTATATACCTTGATCTACACAGTCAAGCATCAATACTTAAACCAAAACATGAAAGCAACCATTACCTGAATAGAAAGCAAATCAGTCTAAAAATACTGTTCAGTCGTATAATATTCCTCTCCCTTCTCGGCCTTCTCACAAACATTCTCCTCAATCAGACAAACTTTGACTTTCTCCCAGTTCCCCACCGCGTACCTCCTCAGCCACCGTGAATACCCATCCACTCGGTACTCCTTATAATCCCTCCCTGGCACAGCATATGAACCGTCATCATGTGTAACTACAAAATATGACAACTTTCCATCAGTAATGTCAGAACCGCATTGTTCACCTTCTCCTTTTGCGTTACTTTGCTCCACTTCTACTTGTTTTTAACATCCAAAAAATTAATCAGTTCACAAAATGGATCCACATAATAGTTAGACGAAATCCACGATTATGCTCCAAAAATTAGATCATTACCTTCTTCTTTTGCTTTCCACCTCCGGATTTCGCGGGTTTTGATGGAGGAGGAGCTTTCGAGTCTTTTTTGGGTGCCTGTTAAAATAACAATAACAAAAGGGTGGGAATCAAAATCAACAAGAAGATAAATCAAGTTTGTGTGGATAATTACAGTTAAACTTACCATGGCTACGAATACGAGAAGAAAAGATGGAACAAGGGCAGCTGCGTAAGTGATAGAAGCGCTGCAGTTTATATGCTTAGGGTTTGTTTCAATTTTATAACGGGCCAGTTTATTTAGAGAAGTTAAAAAAGCTTGGCTTTAAATGGGCTAACATCAGGTTTCCTACGTATTACCAACACATATGTTTTTTTAATGCTGAAAAAAGAAAATAAATTAGATCAGACTGATTTCGCTATGTGCATCTACATGAACTGATTTTCCAAATAAAAGAACTAATTATAGTCATTATACAATGCTCGGATTTTGTATGCAAGCATAGGTTTTACTGTTCATAAAAGAATTTGTATGAACATATTTTTACTATCAACGTAGAGATCTTGAGATGGGATCACTTAATCATGTTCAATTATCTAAAAATATAAATAAAATAAAAAATGTAATAAAGCCTTTCATTATATCTCAACTTTGAACTTTTCATTTCAATTCCACTTGCGAAGATGACCGTGTTCGTCCATTAAAACATTACCAAACAATCAAATCTAAATACCACCATTTATTTTTCATTTGCAATTGTTACCTCCAATTTTGACAAGTTTACAACCAATTTTTCATTTGCAATTATTGATTATTTAATAGAAATTAATAATAATAATAATAATAATATAGTTATACTAATTACTAATTATAAAATGTTAATTGTTAAAACTGTCACTTATTACAACAGGTAAGAGTGAGAAGTTGTAATAAGCATTTATTACAACAGTCACAAAAGAAAAGTTGTAAGAAATATGTCTATTGCAACTTTTAGGAAACCACAGTTGTTAAAAACATGTTTATTACAACTTTCGGAAATTGACAGTTGTAAAAAACATTTATTACAACAGTGCTTTTACCACCGTTGTAAAATTAAAGTTGTAATATGGTGTTTTTGTTGTAGTGCTATTAACGGGGACCATTTCAGCAGTAACCCACATAGATTGTAACAACCCGAAAATCAGGGCCATTTTAAAATTTTTATTTTGGCAATTTTAGCGAATTTTGAATATTTAAAATGAATTATTTTAAGTAATATCGATGAGAAATTTATTTTGAATAGAATATAACGTATATATTATATACGTCGTCGTTAGAATATAAATAATTATTTATAATTATAAATAGAATAGAAAATGGCGCGGTAGTTCGATAATTCGATTTCAAACTTCAATTGAATGTACCGGGTGCAAAACAATCCGGATTTTAGTGAAACCAAAAAATAATGGAATCTAATTGATAATATCTTTCCAACGAATCCGACAAATCAAGATTTCATAGCGGGAATCAAAAGATATGTCCATTTGAAAATTCTGAATAGTCGCTATGGAATTCAGGCCCTTAAAAATAGACATTTTGCCAACGACCTCGGATTTCGACGAAACCACTTTTTTTGGATCCGTGATGTCAAATTATTGCTAGATTCCAAATTTCATAATTTTTCGAATCAATATGTGAGCGTGGCAAAGGAAATCGCATTTGATCGGTTTTAGTTAATTTTAATCGACTGGAAAATGACCATTTTTCCAACGGCCTCAGAATTTGACGAAACTAGTTTTGTTAGTACCGTATCGTCAATACGCAGCTAGAAAATATTTTTCTGAAAATTTTCAAGTTAGTATGCGACCCCAGTAAATAGAAATGCGCGATCAAATTCAATATATAGAGTTATATGTTGATTTTAACGAAAACTGATCGAAACAGTCGAATCAGCTTATGGTACATATCCCATTGTGTTCGGAATGGGGGTAATACGCTATGGACGACAGGCGGTGGGTCTCATTTCGAGTTCGAAATTAAAAGTTGCTTTTTGAAATAATTGAATAATATATATATATATATATATTTATAAAAGCCCCTACCCCCACCTTCCTCTTCTCATTTCAGAAAGTTAAAAAAAAAACAAATCGACGCCGCCCCCCCCCCCCCAATCGACCATCGCGACGCCGCCAGGGTGGCCCCCAACCACCGCCGCCTTCCCTTACCTCCCTCCTTCCCCTTCTTCCTCCGCTTCTCTTTCCCCCTTAAACCGCCCACACCCGGAGCAAACCCGCGCCGCCACCCTGCCTTGACCACCGCCGACCTCGCCCTGAACCACCTCCGCACCCACCAGTCCCTGCGCCTCCTTCTCCTCCCTCCCCTTCACCGAGCGCAGCCTACCCCGCCTCCTCCCTTCACTGCAACAGCCCCCCTCCTCCTTCCCACTGTAAGCTTTTTATTTTATTTATTTTCAGTTGTTTATTTAAAGATTTTCAGTGATGTTTAATGATAAAAAGGCGGGATTTTTATAGTGTGTTAATGAAGAAAAGATTTAATTTTCAACGTTAAAAAGATTGGATTTTTATTTAAATAAAGAACCGATTTTTAGATTTGCTAAGAAGTGATTTTTATATATCGAATAGCGAAGTAAAAATTCGATTTTTATATATTGAACAGCGAAGTAAAAATTCGATTTTTATATATTGAATAGCGAAGAAAAAATTCGATTTTTATATATTGAATAGCGAAGTAAAAATTCGATTTTTATATATTGAATAGCAAAGTAAAAATTCGATTTTTACATATGTAGTGACTACGGCCGACAAAAGTGACAAAAGGCGAGAATGGCAGTGATTCCCTACATCGGAAGTGTCGTGGAGTTGGGATAGCTATTAGTGAGAACTTCTCACTCTAAATTTCCTTTTCTAGTTATAAATATATACTAGGATGCAGACGGTGTTTAGTAGCACCCGACACCATTGTCCACAGACCATGGACTTGTTTGTTTGGTTGCATAGATTAGTTAGATTATTTGATTTGAAGTTGGTTGTTTGGTGAATTGAAATTGATTTGATTGATATGTGTATAGCGTGGGATATCACTAGACCGGGGGTAAGGCTAGGCCTTGTCCTGTTTCTAGTATCGTGCCGTTATGCCGCCGAAATTTTCTAAAATAAGTTAGAAAAATAAGGATATCATTTTATTTAATAAATGAACCGAATAGAATATTCATAGGTTGAATAAAATATTTTATCGTTAAAAATATAATTTTTAACGTGAATGTGAATGAATATTCATTTACAAACCGGACGGTTTGTTTATGTACACCTATTTGAAGGACATTGATTGGGATGATAAATTTTACACATCGCCCAACTGCACAAATAAAATCTGTGTTTGATTGTTTGAAACCCCACACGGGTATTGGGATGAAATATGACATACACTAATCCCAATAATTAGTTGTATGTCGATTGATTGATTGACAGGCTGTTATAAGCGTTAGATATCTATATTTGATGCTTATACAGTGTAGTGCACTTTGGATGATGGTTGATTATTTATCGTTGCTATTATATACATGTGTTGTATGAAATCCATATAATTAACTTTATATGGTAATTGATTCGGCCTCATTCCAATTTAGAAGATAAAGAACTGAATTGAATATATAACGAATTCGAATTGAATTGAATAGAAAACGAATTCGAATTGAATTGAATAGAAAACGAATTCGAATTGAACTGAATAGAAAACGAATTCGAACAGAATTGAATAGAAAACGAATTTGAGTTGAATTGAATAGTAAACGAATTTGAATTGAATTGAACATAAACCAAATTCGAATTGAATTGAATATAGAATGAATCGAGATTTGAATTGAATTGGAAATGGAAGTTGAAATGTTTTTGAAACGAATTTAAAACTATTCATAAAATTCTTTTTAAATAGAAATCGACGAAATAGATATTATATATATAATATAATGGCCTGAATAGAGCGCGCCGCGCCGCGGCAGTTCGCGAATTTCGACCATTAACTTCGAACGGACATTACGGGAGATCCGACGTTCAGATTCTCCTAAAACCAGAACCGTTGGGTTCGTATCGTAAAGAGATTTCTAACGAATATTAGAAATTTGAAATCTAACGGTTGGATTTGGAGATACGTCCAAATCAAATTTGGAAAAGGTCGCTGTAAGTGCAGTTCGATGGCCGTTGATGGAAATCGACTGTACGGACCTTGATAAAATTATTAAAAATAGTAATAATTTGTGTAAAATCATAAGAAATGATTTGGGAAAAATTGGGACGAAAAACTCCATATTTGAAAAGATAAAAATAGATTTTTATCGAAATGAACTAGTTTTGAACTAAAATTAAACCCATTTATTTTTAAATAAATAAATTAGATTTGAATTGGGTTGTAAATAGAATTGATTTGTGGGTTTATCGTGAACAGTGTATTAAACAACAATTGTTCTTTAACCCGATAATAAATAGAATGTGATTTGGGTTTATCGTGAACTGTGTTTTAAATAACACTAGTTCTTCAACCCAGTAAAAGGAGTTTTAATGAATCTGTAATTAGATTGAAATGTGAATTGATAATTTAAATTATCAAATTTAGATAGTGAGCGAAAAGGGAGTATCACCAGCTTTGCTCCAAAACGATAGTCAAATCTTTAATTAGATTTGAACGTGGAATGTTAATTAACTTTACCGATAACACCGTGGTATTAGATATGGAGTATCACCAGTTTTGCTTCATGGGATGAATAGGTTGGGATTGGGAAATAAAATAAATAATTACTTCGGTGTGGTTCGCTAATCTCGACTAGTTTGGAAAACCATAATTTGGTTTGAAATGACATACAAAGGAAGATTAAAGGATAAATTCTAAAGAATTTATCTTGGATAAAATTAATGGGAACCTTTCCCTAAGAATTGAAATTTAGAAATTAGCTGTAGGTTAGTTAAGAAGAATGGTTTCCTGGGTATTGATCTGATGTTGGTTTCGGCCTTCAGGGTTAATATTTGGGAAATTGTTCTCTTGCTAATTTGCGGTTAGTGGCTGCTGAATTGGAATGAGGCGTATGTTGTGTTTTTGTAACATTTGTTTTTAATATACGCGGGTTGTTCGGAAAGACCGGGTTTATACCCATTCTGAATAACCGATTCGACGATATGTCGAAGATGAAGACGGTGGTTGAAGACCGGAAGTCTTCACATCGTTTGGGTGATTACTGATGATCTTGATTGGGCTGTACACCCAAGATGAGGGAATTAGTTGGTTGTCGTCCAGACGTACTTGGAGATCGATGGATATGCGAGGAAAGTGCCTCCGGTTTCGTTCAGACCCAGAACGAACTTGTAAATGGATTGTGTGTCTGACATTGGATTTTATTCTGTGTTGATTGATTTCTGTTAAATATATATCTGTTTGGCGGCGGAGAATTTATTCTTTTGCTTAACGCCCTTCTCTGAGACGTACGAGCTTAGAGGTTATATATCGATAGATATCAATCGCATGGCATGAATTGCCTGTGTGGCACGCTGAGTTGCATGGATCAAGGCTTCTGTTGAAAAGCAAAGTCTTGTGGTTGATGATCAAAGCACGGCCTACGTGGCAGCTTTGTGTATAACGTGAATTCGAGAGCCTCACACCTCGTTATGAGTCAAAAACGGGATAAGGACTGCAGGGAGAGCACGACGTTTCTTTCTAGCTTTGGTGGTGTCAGTGACTTACCAACCCTGACATTTATATACTTTTCACCTATGTGGCTGTTGGATGAGGCGCCTCGATTTTAGGTCTGTAAGGACCGGGAAACGTGTGTTCAGGCATAATTAATCCTCAAACGTAAGAGAGGACCGGCCCTGAAGCATCCAGGGGTTACCCAGAGTGTGTAGTATCGAGGCATTTGCTAGAGTGTCTCGAAGCGGAGAGGAGCTTGCCCCTTGCCTCGACTCATGACGGAAATCCAATTTCCAATACGTGTATTGCGGTTTTAATTGTAGAACTAGTATGGCGACATAGTAGCATGGGATGCTATTTCGTCTATGATTGATATTTATGATTGAAATTGTTTTGGCACTATACACTTATTATAGTATCAAATGATTTGTTTTAAACGTACCAAGCATGTTTGGCTGTTATAAGGTAAAACCTTATCCTCCGGCTTGCGTTGCATTGTGTGATGGGACCTGGGTCTTATAATAGCTTCATTTTTCGAAATAGCATTGCGTTGTTTATTCTATGCACTGGTATTCTTGGGAGGAAACCCGTTCCGTGTTATATGGCATGGTCCCTTGAATTACTCTCTTTTAAAGTAAAGTTTTAAATAACTGTTTTAGTTCTCACACCAGTCACATGAATGACCTGGAGTTTATTGTTTTAACCTAAACTCTGGGTGCCCCTATTTTCCGCACGGGCAGCTAGTAGTTTTGGTTTTGCAGATTTATATTCACAGGATCCTGGTTTACAGCTGGAACGATGCTCGGAAAGCTCTGTATCCGTGCATTACTTTCAGTTGTGTTTTGTATTATTTTCCGCTGCGATGTATTTAAATGTAATTTAAATCTATGATATTTTCTGTGTAATATTTATTCATTTATACTCTGTATATTCTTGTATTCTGATGGAATTGTTGTAATATACAATAAAATGTTCTTCCGTCTGCGTTCTGATTTGTCCTATTCTCAAACGATCAGGGGTTTCGAACGGTCTAGATCGGTTTAACGACTGATTCGGATCGAGCGAAATTCCTTGTCGTTACATTTGGTATCAGAGCTTTGGTTTACAGAGCTCGAGAACAAGACACATTAGAACCATACGAAAGAATTCATCAGATATTGGGTTAGTAATATCCAATTAGAATGACTCGTTAGAGATAGGATCAGTAGTATCCTAGAACGAGTGTGAAGAGTATATTTTTCAATTGAAAACAATTTTGTTTTGAAAGTTGAATTCAAGTACACGTATTTGAATATTTTATTTGTATTGATTTGGACAGTCTAGTATATAAAGGTTTTGCATATACGCGTCATGAACGTATATTCGAAGTTTTAATATATTGGATAGATATAGAATCACATTCTAGTCGCCCAGAGATGGTACTGATAATTGTCATGACATCATCAGTATTTATGTTCGTGATTCAAAGGTGTGATATCTATATATTTCCATCAGACTGGTGTGAGAACCAAAACTAATATAGCTAGAATACATTGTGGTGAATTGGCATCAAAAAATGATTTTCTGTATAAATATCAAAATTATGAATTTGAAACATTAATCCACTAATTGATTGATGTTTGTGTTGTTTGTTTATTTGTTTGATAATTTTGAACCATTATGCCTAATTGAATCAAATATTGAATTGTATTGAAATTGGTCGCATTTGCTTGCATATACATGTACTTACACTGAACAGGTCATAGCAAGGAGGCTAGAGCAGAGAATAAAAATTGTTTGCCTGACAAATAGGTACATGTTTACTATAATTACCTTTTTGTTTGGGTGATGATGATTTTATGAGCCGATTGGCTAGCCGCTTGGCTTTTTCTTTTTGAGATCAGAAGGCCTGTATGGCAATTTCGGGATTTTCCCGTGGCTCCCGGTGCAGGGGAGGTTATGGCGAAATTTTTAGAAAATTTAGGTTGTTAGCCAAATTTTTGAAAAATTTGAAAATTCTCAGAAACTGAAAAGTTGGAGAATGGAAGCCAGATCGAACGTAGAGTTGATTAATCAAACTACTTTCGACTTTGTCCCTTTTCGGGGACGAAAAGTTTTAAGTGGGGGAGATTGTAACAACCCGAAAATCTGAGCCAGTTTAAAATTTTTATTTTGGCAATTTTAGCGAATTTTGAATATTTAAAATGAATTATTTTAAGTAATATCGACGAGAAATTTATTTTGAATAGAATATAAAGTATATACTTTATACGTCGTTGTTAGAATATAAATAATTATTTATAATTATAAATAGAATAGAAAATGGCGCGGTAGTTCGATAATTCGATTTCAAACTTCAATTGAATGTACCGGGTGCAAAACAATCCGGATTTTAGTGAAACCAAAAATAATGGAATATAATTGATAATATCTTTCCAACGAATCTGACAAATCAAGATTTCATAGCGGGAATCAAAAGATATGTCCAGTTGAAAATTCTGAATAGTCGCTATGGAATTCAGGCCCTTAAAAATAGACATTTTGCCAACGACCTCGGATTTCGACGAAACCACTTTTGTTGGATCCGTGATGTCAAATTACTGCTAGATTCCAAAGTTCATTATTTTTCGAATCAATATGTGAGTGTGGCAAAGGAAATCGCGTTTAACCAGTTTTAGTTGATTTTAATCGACTGGAAAATGGCCATTTTTCCAACGGCCTCAGAATTCGACGAAACTAGTTTTGTTAGTACCGTATCGTCAATACGAAGCTAGAAAATATTTTTCTGGAATTTTTCAAGTTAGTATGCGACCCCAGTAAATAGAAATGCGCGTTCAAACTCAATATATAGAGTTATATGTTGATTTTAACGAAAACTGATCGAAACAGTCGAATCAGCTTATGGTACATATCCCATTGTGTTCAGAATGGGGGTAATACGCTATGGACGACAGGCGGTGGGTCTCGTTTCGAGTTCGAAATTAAAAGTTGCTTTTTGAAATAATTGAATAATAAATATATATATTTTTATAAAAGCCCCTACTCCCACCTTCCTCTTCTCATTTTAGAAAGTAAAAAAAAAAAAATCGACGCCACCCCCACCCCAATCGACCATCGCGACGCCGCCGGGGGGGCCCCAACCACCGCCGCCTTCCCTTACCTCCCTCCTTCCCCTTCTTCCTCCGCTTCTCTTTCCCCCTTAAACTGCCCACTCCCGGAGCAAACCCGCGCCGCCACCCTGCCTTGACCACCGCCGACCTCGCCCTGAACCACCTTCGCACCCACCAGTCCCTGCGCCTCCTTCTCCTCCCTCCCCTTCACCGAGCGCAGCCTCCCCCGCCTCCTCCCTTCACTTCAACAGCCCCCCTTCTCCTTCCCACTGTAAGCTTTTTATTTTATTTATTTTCAGTTGTTTATTTAAAGATTTTCAGTGATGTTTAATGATAAAAAGGCGGGATTTTTATAGAGTGTTAATGAAGAAAAGATTTAATTTTCAACGTTAAAAAGATTGGATTTTTATTTAAATAAAGAACCGATTTTTAGATTTTCTAAGAAGTGATTTTTATATATCGAATAGCGAAGTAAAAATTCGATTTTTATATATTGAATAGCGAAGTAAAAATTCGATTTTTATATATTGAATAGCGAAGAAAAAATTCGATTTTTATATATTGAATAGCGAATTAAAAATTCGATTTTTATATATTGAATAGCAAAGTAAAAATTCGATTTTTATATATTGAGTAGCGAAGTAAAAATTCGATTTTTACATATGTAGTGACTACGGTCGACGAAAGTGACAAAAGGCGAGAATGGCAGTGATTCCCTACATCGGAAGTGTCGTGGAGTTGGGATAGCTATTGGTGAGAACTTCTCACTCTAAATTTCCTTTTCTAGTTATAAATATATACTAGGATGCAGACGGTGTTTAGTAGCACCCGACACCATTGTCCACAGACCATGGACTTGTTTGTTTGGTTGCATAGATTAGTTAGATTATTTGATTTGAAGTTGGTTGTTTGGTGAATTGAAATTGATTTGATTGATATGTGTATGGCGTAGGCCATCACTAGACCGGGGGTAACGCTAGGCCTTGTCCCGTTTCTAGTATCGTGCCGTTATACCGCCGAAATTTTCTAAAATAAGTTAGAAAAATAAGGATATCATTTTATTTAATAAATGAACCGAATAGAATATTCATAGGTTGAATAAAATATTTTATCGTTAAAAATATAATTTTTAACGTGAATGTGAACGAATATTCATTTACAAACCGGACGGTTTGTTTAAGTACACCTATTTGAAGGACATTGATTGGGACGATAAATTTTACACATCGCCCAACTGCACAAATAAAATATGTGTTTGATTGTTTAAAACCCCACACGGGTATTGGGATGAAATATGACATACACTAATCCCAATAATTAGTTGTATGTCGATTGATTGATTGACAGGCTGTTATAAGCGTTAGATATCTATATTTGATGCTTATACAGTGTAGTGCACTTTGGATGATGGTTGATTATTTATCATTGCTATTATATACATGTGTTGTATGGAATCCATATAATTAACTTTATATGGTAATTGATTGGGCCTCATTCCAATTTAGAAGATAAAGAACTGAATTGAATATATAACGAATTCGAATTAATTGAATAGAAAACGAATTCGAATTGAATTGAATAGAAAACGAATTCGAACAGAATTGAATAGAAAACGAATTTGAGTTGAATTGAATAGTAAACGAATTTGAATTGAATTGAATATAAACCAAATTCGAATTGAATTGAATATAGAATGAATCGAGATTTGAATTGAATTGGAAATGGAAGTTGAAATGTTTTTGAAACGAATTTAAAACTATTCATAAAATTCATTTTAAATAGAAATCGACGAAATAGATATTATATATATAATATAATGGCCTGAATAGAACGCGCTGCGCCGCGTCAGTTCGCGAATTTCGACCATTAACTTCGAACAGACATTACAGGAGATCCGACCATCAGATTCTCCTAAAACCGAAACCGTTGGGTTCGTATCAAAAAGAGCTTTCTAACGAATATTAGAAATTTGAAATATGACGGTTGGATTTGGAGATACGTCCAAATCAAATTTGGAAAAGGTCGCCGTAAGTGCAGTTCGATGGCCGTTGATGGAAATCGACTGTACGGACCTTGATAAAATGATTAAAAATAGTAATAATTTGTGTAGAATCATAAGAAATGATTTGGGAAAAATTGGGATGAAAAACTCCATATTTGAAAAGATAAAAATAGATTTTTATCGAAATGAACTAGTTTTGAACTAAAATTAAACCCATTTTTTTTAAATAAATAAATTGGATTTGAATTGGGTTGTAAATAGAATTGATTTGTGGGTTTATCGTGAATAGTGTATTAAACAACACTTGTTCTTTAACCCGATAATAAATAGAATGCGATTTGGGTTTATCGTGAACTGTGTTTTAAATAACACTAGTTCTTCAACCCAGTAAAAGGAGGTTTAATGAATCTGTAATTAGATTGAAATGTGAATTGATAATCTAAATTATCAAATTTAGATAGTGAGCGAGAAGGGAGTATCACCGGTTTTGCTCCAAAACGATAGTCAAATCTTTAATTAGATTTGAAAGTGGAATGGCAATTAACTTTACCGATAACACCGTGGTATTAGATATGGAGTATCACCAGTTTTGCTTCATGGGATGAATAGGTTGGGATTGGGAAATAAAATAAATAATTACTTCGGTGTGGTTCGCTAATCTCGACTAGTTTGGAAAACCATAATTTGGTTTGAAATGACATCCAAAGGAAGATTAAAGGATAAATTCTAAAGAATTTATCTTGGATAAAATTAAAGGGAACCTTTACCTAAGAATTGAAATTTAGAAACTAGCTGTAGGTTAGTTAAGAAGAATGGTTTCCTGGGTATTGATCTGATGTTGGTTTCGGCCATCGGGGTTAATATTTGGGAAATTGTTCTCTTGCTAATTTGCGGTTAGTGGCTGCTGAATTGGAATGAGGCGTATGTTGTGTTTGTATAACATTTGTTTTTAATATACGCGGGTTGTTCGGAAAGTCCGGGTTTATACCCATTCTGAATAACCGATTCGACGATATGTTGAAGATGAAGACGGTGGTTGAAGACCGGAAGTCTTCACATCGTTTTGGTGATTACTGATGATCTTGATTGGGCTGTACACCCAAGATGAGGGAATCCGTTGGTTGTCGTCCAGACGTACTTGGAGATCGATGGATATGCGAGGAAAGTGCCTCCGGTTTCGTTCAGACCCAGAACGAACTTGTAAATGGATTGTGTGTCTGACATTGGATTTTATTCTGTGTTGATTGATTTCTGTTAAATATATATCTGTTTGGCGGTGGAGAATTTATTCTTTTGCTTAACGTCCTTCTCTGAGACGTACGAGCTTAGAGGTTATATATCGATAGATATCAATCGCATGGCATGAATTGCCTGTGTGGCACGCTGAGTTGCATGGATCAAGGCTTCTGTTGAAAAGCAAAGTCTTGTGGTTGATGATCAAAGCACGGCCTACGTGGCAGCTTTGTGTATAACGTGAATTCGCGAGCCTCACACCTCGGTATGAGTCAAAAACGGGATAAGGACTGCAGGGAGAGCACGACGTTTCTTTCTAGCTTTGGTGGTGTCAGTGACTTACCAGCCCTGTCATTTATATACTTTTCACCTATGTGGTTGTTGGATGAGGCGCCTCGATTTTAGGTCTGTAAGGACCGGGAAACGTGTGTTCAGGCATAATTAATCCTCAAACGTAAGAGAGGACCGTCCCTGAAGCATCAAGGGGTTACCTAGAGTGTGCAGTCCCGAGGCATTTGCTAGAGTGTTTCGAAGCGGAGAGGAGCTTTCCCCTTGCCTTGACTCATGACGGAAATCCAATTTCCAATACGTGTATTGCGGTTTTAATTGTAGAACTAGTATGGCGACATAGTAACATGGGATGCTATGCCGTCTATGATTGATATTTATGATTGAAATTGTTTTGACACTATACACTTATTATAGTATCAAATGATTTGTTTTAAACGTACCAAGCATGTTTGGCTGTTATAAGGTAAAACCCTATCCTCCAGCTTGCGTTGCATTGTGTGATGGGACCTGGGTCTTATAATAGCTTCATTTTTCGAAAAAGCATTGCGTTGTTTATTCTATGCACTGGTATTCTTGGGAGGAAACCCGTTCCGTGTTATACGGCGTGGTCCCTTGAATTACTCTCTTTTAAAGTAAAGTTTTAAATAACTGTTTTAGTTCTCACACCAGTCACACGACTGACCTGGAATTTATTGTTTTAACCTAAACTCTAAGTGCCCCTATTTTCCGCACGGGCAGCTAGTAGTTTTGGTTTTGTAGATTTATATTCACAGGATCCTGGTTTACAACTGGAACGATGCTCGGAAAGCTCTGTATCCGTGCATTACTTTCAGTTGTGTTTTGTATTATTTTCCGCTGCGATGTATTTAAATGTAATTTAAATCTCTGATATTTTCTGTGTAATATTTATTCATTTATACTCTGTATATTCTTTTATTCTGATGGAATTGTTGTAATATACAATAAAATGTTCTTCCGTCTGCGTTCTGATTTGTCCTGTTCTCAAACGATCAAGGGTTTCGAACGGTCTAGATCGGTTTAACAACTGATTCGAATCGAGCGAAATTCCTTGTCGTTACATAGATGTATCATGGTACCGTGAACTAGGCACGTTGGGGCACGATTATTGGGCTGATTATAAGCGGTTAAAATAGTGGCAGGGGCTATGTCAGTGTAGGTTCTGACGGTTTACGGGCGTGAACATACTCCGAAGTGGGAAAAAGCAGGCACTGGGTACCAGTAGCTATACACTGCGCATCTTGAATCGTGTCGGGTTGCTATCATAAGGATTGATACACCTTATGATGGGACCAGCACATGGTATCTACACGCAAGAGAGGGACGATTGACACAAACACGTGGAACATTAATACAAGTAGGGAGCCGATCGATAAGGTAGTAAGGGTACATCTAACATCTTCATGGCAATTAGGCTGAATTAGTTAAGATCCTCATACTGGATGTACACCTGAAGGCTACCACAATTGCGGGGATTGGGATCACGTTGTAATATTATCATTTCATATAGATTACTAGTTGGGACACTAGTTAGGCTGTGCAAAGATATGGAAATCAGAATAACAGGGTAGTAGCGAAGCAAAGAAAGAGTAGAAGCGCATTCAGTTTACCTTGCCTTATTTTGTCTTAAGTTATCTTATTTTATGGTATTGTCCTATTTTCAATTTATTCATGTCATGATCCTTTATCTTGTTTACATGCTGAAAAATCACTAGACTTACCAGACTTATGTCGGGCCTGTTTTCTTTCGTCTTCTTTTCTTCCTTTCCCCCCCAGGTAGTCAGGGAGGGAATAACTCAGCTTATTTTGGACCGTTTCTCTTTCCAAGCTTGGAGATTATGTGATGTATGGCTGAGAACCTCTTATCTTTGGCTATGGCTGTGATTGCACTTTAATTTGGGGACTTATGCTACTTTTCTTTGTTTTATGCTACTTATATACTTGGAAGTTTTTGAATTAAGACAGAAGTTTTATGTAATACTTTTAAGTATGATTGAGTCAATTGTTGTATAAGCTTGACTTAACTACGTTGCTTATAAAATGACTTTATTTTCCGCTGTTTTATTTGTCTTTCTTGTAATTTGTCTGCATCTTTTATCTAAAATACTCCACCGAAGTTAAGGCATTCCCTTTGTGAGTGACCTTAACGGAGGTGGGGTGTTACATTTGGCATCAGAGCTGAAGGTTACGGATCAGATAAAAGATTTGAAAACTTATTTTCAAAATGATTTTAAAAGAAGCATTTTCTAAAGAAAAGTTTTGTTTTAAAGGCATATTCCCCAAAGCCATATGCACTATCTTTTGATTCTTTGTTTGAATCCTTGTTTTCCTTCTTTACAGAGTCTCTAGGGCTCCTGGCTTTCTGGGAGGTAACCTCATCGCGGCATGGTTCCATAGGCTTGATGAGACTATGGCACCTGTCAAAGGGCGAAGAAGTGCCCAACTTCAATCTATATCCACAGTGGTTTCACCTGCGGGAAATTTTCTTTCAAGCTTTGTAGGGTTTTCCATGCGATGGAGGCAGCTTTTGAGAGACCTGTCAACATGTTACACAAAGATGGAAAAGATGAGAATGAGGGAGTTTGGCTAAGGAGCACAACCCAAGGACGAGAAACTCATGGACATGGACTTGGTTAACAAGAAGGAAAGAATAGTAAAACCTAAGACAAGAGGAAGTGTCTTTATTATGGTATAACGGGTCATATAATTAAGGACAAGGGCAAGAACAAAGGACAGGATTTTCCGGAGGGCAAGTGCATGCTCTGACTGCCAGCGTTCCTGAGAGAGAGGTAGTAAAGCTTCTATTGAAAAAGTTTAGTTTTTCTTTTTGATCATCCTGTTAGTACTCTTTTTTTAGCGCTTCACATTCGTTTATATCTGCTTCCATATTTGAGTCTCTGCACCTTAGTACTTGTATAGTAGAAGATCCCAATATTGTCTCAAATTCAATTGGTGGTTTGGCTCATTTATCTTTGGTTTGTAAGGATTTGAGAATAGCCATATTAAGTATTGAGTCTAAGTGCAATGCTTATGTTTTTGGTTTCATGGGCTATGGGTTGATTCTAGGCATGGATTGTCAGCTACTAATTGTGAAAGGAGGGTAGTTGGACTTTCGACTTGCCTCGGGAATACCCTCGAGATTTCGTGTGATCCTAAGGGATCAGTTTGTCTTAGCTACCTAGAATCACTTGATGCGTCTATCGACGGTTTGCGATCCGTTAAACTAGTCCATGAGTATGCAGATGTTTTTGATTAGGTTAGGGGTATATCCCCTAAAACGTGAGGTAGACTTCCGCATATATCTAGTTGACATTGCAAAGCCAGTTGTGTAACCTGTACGACACTTGACTCCAAGGGAAAGGAAGGGCTCAACAAGCAAGTTAAAGAGTTGCTTGAAAAGGGGCTCATAAGGCGAAGTATTTCTGAATGGGATGCTCCAGTTGTTTTCGCTACAAAGGCGGATGGTTCACTTTGCTTGTGCATAGATGATATTTTGGTTTTCTCTAAGAACAAGGAAGAACATGCTTTGCATCTAAGGGAAGTCTCGGATAACCTCCAAGCGCATCAACTCAAAGCTAAGTTCTCCAAATGTTATTTTTGGAGGAAAGAGGTGAGGTTCTTAAGACACGTGGTCTTTAAGGAAGGGATAGCAGTGGATCCTGAAAAGGTGGTGGCAATCCAAGATTGGAAGGTCCCAAGGAATGCAACATAAGTAAGAAGCTTTATTGGACTAGCGAGCTAATATAGGAAGTTCATTAAGGACTTTGCGAAGGTATTAGCCCCACTTACAAGATTGACGAAGAAAAATCTAACCTTTGCTAGGGATATTGGTTGTGATACCGCTTTCCAACAATCGAAGAGGGCTCTTACAACGGCCCCAGTTTTGACTTTTACCCTACGGTATTAAAAGGCTTACGGTACACACAGGATGCATGCGGCAAATACTAGGCGCCATTTCGATGTAAGGGTAAGGTCATAACGAATGCCTTAAGAAGAAAAAGGTTGACTTCAAGTCCTCTTTATGTGAAAAGGAAAGTTCAGAATACATATCAAACCTTGATTTTAAAACCTTCGGTTAAGTTAGTAGTTGGCATCGCTAGGACTACGACCTACGCTTTTGAATTAAATAGGGACTTCACGAAGAAAAGACTCTCAGACAGTTGACGAAATGGATAAGTTAAGACAGTCAGAGCACAATGGAGTGAAGCTCAAGAAGATGCGACTTAGAAGACTGAACACCAGATACGTGCATCATACCCTTTTTGAGGGTATATCCTTGATCTCTCTTTTTCTGTAAAGTTTATTTGCTAGTCTTATCTTTTAAGTATATCTCCTCGGTCCTATTCCTTATCCTTAGGTAGAAACCAATGGATGTAAACATGTATTTGAAACATGTTATGATTGATGGTTGCAAGTGGTTGCTCGTGAATGCATATCACACATGTTAGGCACTAGATCGGCTCCGTCACTTCCATACTGCATATGCATGAGTGAATTTTTATATATATGGATTGAAACTTGATGTGTTATCATATGGATGTTGCGTTTGTATTAATGATTGGGCACACATGTACAACTGGTAGGGTTAAGTTAACTAAGGCAACATTTAACCAGTACAACATGTTAATTAAACAAATGGTAGGGTTAAGTTAACTAAGGCAACACTTAACTAGTACAACATGTTAATTAAACAAATGGTAGGGTTAAGTTAACTAAGGCAGCACTTAACCAGTACAACATGCTAATTAAACAAATGGTAGGGTTAAGTTAACTAAGGCGACACTTAACCGTTATAACATGTTAATTAGACAAGAAGGTGGGGTTAAGTAAATTTAGAACACTTAACCATTATAACATGTTAATTAGACAAGAAGGTGGGGTTAAGTAAATTTAGAGCACTTAACCGTTATAACATGTTAATTAGACGAGAAGGTGGGGTTAAGTAAATTTAGAACACTTAACCGTTATAACATATTAATTAAACAAGAAGTTGGGGTTAAGTAAATTTAGAACTTAACCGTTATACCATGTTAATTAGACAAGTGAACAAGGTTAAGTTAACCAGTACAACATGATGAATGAGAAGGGTTAAGTTAATAAGAAACACTTAACCAACATAACATGATGAGTGGATGGGTTGAGTTAACATGAATGGACATCACTTAACCAATATAACTTGTTGAACGAATGGAGTTAAGTTAATGGGGAGGACTTAACCAATATGACATGATGAATGAACAAGGTTAGGTTAATAGGAAACACTTAACCAATACAACATGATGCGTGGGTGGGTTAAGTTAAAATGAATGGACAACACTTAACCAATATTACATGAAAGAAGCGGATAGGGTTTAGGAAAGCTTAACCAATAATACGTATTGACTAAATAGGTGGGAGGGTTAAGTACATCTCGTATAGGTGGGTAATATTTGTATATATAGGCCCACAAACTTAACCATTGAATAAACATGCTTGAATCGGTGGGAGGGTTAAGTACATCTCGTGTAGGTGGGTAATATTTGTATATATAGGCCCACAAACTTAACCAGTAGGAAACCCTATTAACAGGGACCATTTCAGCAGTAACCCACATAGATGTATCATGGTACCCTGAACTAGGCAGGGCGGGGTACGATTACTGGGCTGATTATAAGCGGTCAAAATAGCAACAGGGGGTATGTCAGTGTAGGTTCCGACGGTTTACGGCCGTGCACGTAATCTGAAGTGGGAAAAACAGGCACTGGGTACCAGTAAGTATACACTGTGCATCTTGAATCGTGTCGGGTTGCTATAATAAGGATTGATACACCTTATGGTGGGACCAGCACAGGGTATCTACATGCAAGAGAGGGCCGATTGACATAGACACATGGAACATTAATAGAAGTAGGGAGCCGATCGATAGGGTAGTAAGGGTACATCTAACATCTTCATGGAAATTAGACTGATTGAGTTAAGATCCTCATACTGGATGTACACCTGACGGCTACCACAATTGCGGAGATTGGGATCACATTGTAACATTATCATTTCATACAGATTACTAGTTGGGACACTAGTTAGGCTGTGCAGAGATATAGAAATCAGAATAACAGGGTAGTAGCAAAGCAGAGAAAGAGTAAAAGCGCATTCAGTTTACCTTGCCTTATTTTGTCTTAAGTTATCTTGTTTTATGGTATTATCCTATTTTCAGTTTATTCATGTCATGATCCTTTGTCTTGTTTACATGCTGAAAAATCACTGGACTTACCAGGCTTATGTCTGACCTATTTTCTTTCGTCTTCTTTTCTTCCGTTTCCCCCCACCCCCCAGGTAGTCAGGGAGCGAATAACTCAGCTTAGTTTGGACTGTTTCTCTTTCTAAGCTTAGAGATTCTTAATGTATGGCCGGGAACCTCTTATCTTTGGCTATGGCTGTGATTGCACTTTAATTTGGGGACGTATGATACTTTGCTATGTTTTATGCTTCTTATATACATGGAAGTTTTTGAATCAAGACAGAAGTTTTATGTAATACTTTTAAGTATGATTGAGTCAATTGTTGTAAAAGCTTGACTGAACTACGTTGCTTATAAAATGACTTTATTTTCCTCTATTTTATTTGTCCGTCTTGTAATTTATCTGCATTATTTACCTAAAACGCTCCACCGAAGTTAAGGCATTCCCTTTGTGAGTGACCTTAACGGAGGTGGGGTGTTACATTTGGTATCAGAGTTGAAGGTTACGGATCAGATAAAAGATTTGAAAACTTATTTTCAAAACGATTTTAAAAGAAGCATTTTCTAAAGAAAACTTTTGTTTTAAAGGCATATTCCCCAAAGCCATATGCACTGTCTTTTGATTCTTTGTTTGAATCCTTGTTTTCCTTCTTTACTGAGTCTCCGGGGCTCCTGGCTTTCTGGGAGGTAACCTCATCGCGACATGGTTCCGTAGGCTTGATGAGATTACGACACCTTTCAAAGGGCGAAGAAGTGCCCAACTTCTATCTATAGCCACAGTAGTTTCACCTGCGGCTAATTTTCTTTCAAGCTTTGTAGGGTTTTCTGTGCGATGGAGGCAGCTTTCGAGAGACCTGTCAACATGTTACACAAGGATGGAAAAGACGAGAATGAAGGAGTTTGGCTAAGGAGCACAACCCAAGGACAAGAAACTCATGGACATGGACTTGGTTAACAAGAAGGAAAGAATAGTAAAACCTAAGACAAGAGGAATTGTCTTTATTATGGTATAACGGGTCATATAATTATGGACAAGGGCAAGAACAAAGGACAGGATTTCTGGAGGACAAGTGCACGCTCTAACTGCCAGCGTACTTGAGAGAGAGGTAGTAAAGCATCTATTGAAAAAGTTTAGTTTTTCTTTTTGATCATCCTATTAGTACTCTTTTTTTTAGCGCTTCACATTCGTTTATATCTGCTTCCATAGTTGAGTCTCTGCACCTTAGTACTTGTATAGTAGAAGATCCCATTATTGTCTCAAATCCAATTGGTGGTTCGGCTCGTTTATCTTTGGTTTGTAAGGATTTGAGAATAGCCATATTAAGTATTGAGTCTAAGTGTAATGCTTATGTTTTTGGTTTCATGGGCTATAGGTTGATTCTAGGCATGGATTGGTTAGCTAGTAATTGTGAAAGGAGGGTAGTTAGACTTTTGACTTGCCTCGGGAATACCCTCGAGATTTCGTGCGATCCTAAGGGATCAGTTTGTCTTAGCTACATAGAATCACTTGATGCATCTATCGATCTCTTACGACCTGTTAGAGTAGTCCATTAGTGCGCAGATGTTTTTGATTAGGTTAGGGGTTTGTCCCCTTAAACACGTGGTAGACTTCTGCACATATCTAGTTGACAATGCAAAGCCAGTTGCGTTACCTGCACGACTCATGACTCCAAGGGAAAGGAAGAGCTCAACAAGCAAGTTAAAGAGTTGCTTGAAAAGGGGCTCATAAGGCGAAGTATTGCTGAATGGGGTGCTCCAGTTGTTTTCGCTACAAAGGCGGTTTTTCACTTCGCTTGTGCATAGATGATATTTTGGTTTTCTCTAAGAATAAGGAAGAACATGATTTGCATCCAAGAGAAGTCTCGGATACCCTCCAAGCGCATCATCTCGAAGCTAAGTTCTCCAAATGTCATTTTTGGAGGAAAGAGGTGAGGTTCTTAAGACACATGGTCTCTAAGGAAAGGATAACAGTGGATCCTGAAAAGGTGGTGGCAATCCAAGATTGGAAGGTCCCAAGGAATCCAACAGAAGTAAGAAGCTTTCTTGGACTAGCGGGCTAATATAGGAAGTTCATTAAGGACTCTGCGAAGGTATTAGCCCCACTTACAAGATTGACGAAGAAGAATCTAACCTTTGCTCGGGATATTGGTTGTGATATCGCTTTCCAACAATCGAAGAGGGCTCTTACAACGGCCTTAGTTTTGACTTTTACCCTACGGTAGTAAAAGGCTTACGGTACACGCAGGATGCATGTGACACATACTAGGCACCATTTCGATGTAAGGGTAAGGTCATAGTGAATGCCTTAAGAAGAAAAATGTTGACTTCAAGTCCTCGTTATGTGAAAAGGAAAGTTCAGAATACATATCAAACCTTGATTTAAAAACCTTCGGTTAAGTTAGTAGTAGGCATTGTTAGGAGTAAGACCTACGCTTTTGAATTAAATAGGGACTTCACGAAGAAAAGACTCTCAGATAGTTGATGCAATGGATAAGTTAAGACAGTCAGAGAACAATGGAGTGAAGCTCAAGAAGGTGCAACTTAGAAGACTGAAGACTAGATATGTGCATCATACCCTTTTTGAGGATATATCCTTGATCTCTCTTTTTCTGTAAAGTTTATTTGCTAGTCTTATCTTTTAAGTATATCTCCTCGGTCCTATTCCTTATCCTTAGGTAGAAACCAATGGATGTAAACATGTATTTGAAACATGTTATGATTGATGGTTGCAAGTGGTTGCTCGTGGATGCATATCACACACGTTAGGCACAAGATCGGCTCCGTCACTTCCATACTGCATATGCATGAGTGAATTTTTATATATATGGATTGAAACTTGATGTGTTATCATATGGATGTTGCATTTGTATGAATGATTGGGCACTCATGTAGAAGTTATAAAATACGATTAGGAGTAATTGCATGCATGATGGACTCGTGGCACTGACATAATTCGCATTAAGGAGGTCAACTGAATCAGTAGACCGCCTGATTTTGCATTAGATAAGGACATGTACACACACTATGCATATGATCATGAAAGCATTAAAAATCTTTTTAAGGACAATGGACGCCTGCGATTGAATGGATGAGTAGATGGATGTTGGATGTTAGGATACATTCTCCTTGACTTGGAGATTTCGGGGATGAAATCCTTTAAAGGAGGGGAGAATGTAACACCCCGTATTTCCTATGAATATTAAAGTAATGAATTAAAGAATAATTAATTTTTAAAGTGAGAACTAAGGGAAACGGGTTATGACATTGTGTTCGTCTCGGAATTCTTCTTGAGATAGAGTCCGAGTTTGCATGAATTGGACTCTGTATGAAGAAGTTATGGAGTTCAGAAGATTTCTAGTTTAATCAGAAATTATATATAAATAATAATTAATTCAGGAAAAAAGCAGTTCAAATTTCAAAATCATCTCCCGCTCAAATTGTGTCGACCCCTCTTAAGGGGGGGGTAGACACAGGTGTCGACCCCCCTTAAGGAGGGTAGACCCCTTCCGAGATCCAAATTCCTTTGACGATTTCTGAGTAATTTACGAGTCATTAGGGCATATGTGGTGATTTTTGGTTGGCTCTCTTTGATCTTAATGGCCCTGATTACTCCTAGGTTGATATGACGCCTTACATTAATTTAAACTTCTATATAAACAACCACAACCCTAAACCACACAAATTCACCCCAAGATCCGTCATGCTATCCATTGTCAACCTAGAGCAGCCGCCATTATTCTCCAATTAGAAGGCAAACTAGAAAGAAAGTTAGAAGCCTCAAATCAGATCTAAATTAGAGAACAAATAGTCTACATCAAAGGATAGCTTTTCTGTTTCAGAAAACAGATCCCAGAAAATAAGACTATTCTTTTGTTTGTAAGTTCAGTTATCTTTTAGATGTGAACAAATAAAAGTCATGATTTGTAATAAAGCGAAACTAGAATTGTACCTAGTAATAAGATAATGGTGATTGCTGATTTATGTCTATTCTTGTGACAATTCTATCGTATATATGCCTGTGAGACTATTATGGTTTATTGGACTTATCATGTTGTATGTTAATTTGGTGAAGAACCTATCATGTTGAATATTAATTTGGCGATGAAACCTATCATGTTGTATGTAAGTTTGGTGATTCTATCATGTTATGTTACATACAAGTTTATAGGCTAAGTCATATGCCTAAATGTTTAGATCCACATGCATCTATGTTAGATCTATGTTAACTTGATTCAACCCAAATGCAAGTTCACATATACATGCCTAATTAAGTTTGTCTAGTTCTATGTAAACTCCTATTTATATGCTCATGATTCATGTTGTGTGGATCTAAACTGCAAGTTCATAATTAAACGTATATTGTTCTATGCCAAATTCATATGACATATGTTTAGTTGGATCCATATTATGCTTGTTGGAATGTTACAGGTTCCTTCCTTTTCCTATTTGTTTATGAGTTAGGCTAAATTGCGAAGCCTAACATTCTATGTGATTTATGCGAACGTATAACAGGGGTAACGTTGGGAAAATTATTAATTTACATATTATTGGCATAGTTTGGTAGCATGAATGGTAAAATTTATATACCTAAAAATTATGAACATGATTTAGAGGGTAAATGGGGCATGACTTAAATGACAACAAATTTGTGAATAATTTACATATAAATAAAAAGGGTAAATATGTAAATTAAGCAAAAGACGAATATGCCTAACCCGAGGTTAGATTGAGTTACGGTGGAAGACTGCTCGGAACTGCCCGGCACACCCAGCAACCATAACAATATAGATCTAACGTGAGAGGTAAGCGCATTAAGCCCAAAAGAACCCGAGGTTAGATTGAGTTGCGGTGTAAGACTGCCCAGAACCGACCAGCACATCCAGCAACCGCAACAATATAGATCTAATGTGAGAGGTTGGTGCTTAAATGAATGAATTAAAGCTAAGAAACAGGCAGGCTAAGAAGGTAGGGTTAAGTTAACTAAGGCAACACTTAGCCAATACAACATGTTAATTAAACAAATGGTAGGGTTAAGTTAACTAAGGCAACACTTAACTAGTACAACATGTTAATTAAACAAATGGTAAGGTTAAGCAACATATGAATAGGCGACACTTAACCGTTATAACATGTTAATTAGACAAGAAGGTGGGGTTAAGAAAATTTAGAACACCTAACCATTAAAACATGTTAATTAGACAAGAAGGTGGGGTTAAGTAAATTTAGAATACTTAATCGTTATAACATGTTAATTAGACAAGAAGGTGGGGTTAAATAAATTTTGAACACTTAACCGTTATAACATGTTAATTAGACAAGTGAACAAGGTTAAGTTAACCAGTACAACATGATGAATGAGAAGGGTTAAGCTAATAAGAAACACTTAACCAACATGACATGATGAGTGGATGGGTTGAGTTAACATGAATAGACAACACTTAACCAATATAACTTGAAGAACGAATGGGGTTAAGTTAATTGGGAGGACTTAACCAATATGACATGATCAATGAACGGGGTTAAGTTAATAGGAAACACTTAACCAATACAACATGATGTGTGAGTGGGTTAAGTTAACATGAATGGACAACACTTAACCAATATTACATGAACGAAGAAGATTGGGTTAAGGCAAGCTTAACCAATAATACGTATTGACTATATCGGTGGGAGGGTTAAGTACATCTCGTGTAGGTGGGTAATATTTGTATATATAGGCCCACAAACTTAACCATTGAATAAACATGCTTGAATCAGTGGGAGGATTAAGTACATCTCGTATAGGTGGGTAATATTTGTATATATGTGCCCACAAACTTAACCAGCAGGAAACCCTATTTACGGGGACCCATTTCAACAGTAACCCACATAGATGTATCATGGTTCCCTGAACTAGGCAGGGTGAGGCACGATTACTGGGCTGATTATAAGCGGTCAAAATAGCGGTAGGGGGTACGTCAGTGTAGGTTCCGACGGTTTACGGGCGTGCACGTACTCCAGAGTGGGAAAAAGCAGGCACTGGGTACTAGTAGTTATACGCTGTGCATCTTGAATCGTGTCGGGTTGCTATCATAAGGATTGATACACCTTATGGTGGGACAAGCACAAGGTATCTACACGCAAGAGAGAGCCGATTGACACAAACACATGGAACTTTAATACAAGTAGGGAGCCGATCGATAGGGTAGTAAGGGTACATCTAACATCTTCATGGCAATTAAGCTGATTGAGGTAAGATCCTCATACTGGATGTACACCTGAAGGCTACCACAATTGCGGGGATTGGGATCACGCTGTAATATTATCATTTCATATAGATTACTAGTTGGTATACTAGTTAGGCAGTGAAGAGATATAGAAATCAAAATAACAGAGTAGTGGCGAAGCAGAGAAAGAGTTGAAGCACATTTAGTTTACCTTGCATTATTTTGTCTTAAGTTATCTTGTTTTATGGTATTGTCCTATTTTCAGTTTATTCATGTCATGATCCTTTATCTTGTTTACATGCTGAAAAATCACTGGATTTACCAGACTTATGTCTAACCTGCTTTCTTTCGTCTTCTTTTCTTCCGTTTCCACCCACTCCCCCAGGTAGTCAGGGAGGTAATAACTCAGCTTAGTTTGGACCGTTTCTCTTTCCAAGCTTGGAGATTCTGTGATGTATAGCTGGGAACCTCTTATCTTTGGCTATGGCTGTGATTGCACTTTAATTTGGGGACTTATGCTACTTTGCTATGTTTTATGCTTCTTATATATTTGGAAGTTTTTGAATCAATACAGAAGTTTTATGTAATACTTTTAAGTATGATTGAGTCGATTGTTGTAAAAGCTTGATTAAACTACATTGCTTATAATATGACTTTATTTTCCGCTGTTTTATTTGTCTGTCTTGTAATTTATCTGCATCTTTTACCTAAAACGCTCCACCGAAGTTAAGGCATTCCCTTTGTGAGTGACCTTAACGGAGGTGAGGTGTTACAGAAAGAGTTGTTGCAGCTGTTCTTGGAAAACTGTCAGTCAGTGTAAAAGGAATTTTACAGCCATGAAGGAGAGTTTCAGAAACAAGAAAAATTTACCAAATTATTATTGAAACGACCCAGACTTCCCCGATCCCCGAGGAGACGGAGGAGCTCGGATTATTTTGAGAGCAAGACTCGTCAGAATGCAAACACTAGAACATTTCATTGCTATTACAACAATTTACATGAGAGTCAAAGAATGTTCAAATAATATACACCAGAAAAATATTAGAGGTTTACAAATTACAAATCAGCAGAAGTTTAAAATGTATAAATAAAATGAGTAGCGGAAATATAACAACAATCACAACTGAAAGTAAGCTCCATCTGTAGTCCAGGATCTTGTTAAATAGAAATCTGCAAAACCAAAACCACTAGCAGCCCGTACGGAAAATATGGGCAGTCAGAGTTTAGGTAAAAACAATAACCTCCGAGTCAGTCATGTGACTGGTGTGAGAACTCAAACAGTTAATAAACTTTTCTTTAAAATTAGGTAAATCACAGTACCATGCCCTATGCTATGGAAAGGGTTTACTCCCATGAATACTTTGAAGTGAAAAAATTTATAAACAACGCAATGCTTTTGAAAAAATGAAGCTATTATAAGACTCAGGTCGCATCACACATTGCAACGCAAGCCAGAGGATATAATTTTCTCTTATAATAGCCAAACATGCTTGGCACGTTTAAAACGAATCATTTTGATATTACTATAAGTGCATAGTTTCAAAATCAACTTCAAATATAAATGTATCAATCATAGACGATGTAGGTACCATATATTATGTCGCCATACATAGGTTTACAACTAAAACCGAAAAGTCGTGTATTGGAAATTTGGATTTCCATCATGAGTTAAGGCAAGGGATGGTCTCCTTACCGATTCGGATCACCTCTAGCAAGATGACCCAGGATCACACCTACGAGCAACCCTTGGATCCTACACTGCCGGTCCACACTTACTTTAGTGGATTGGTTATTCCTAAATACACGTTTCCTGGTCCTATCGGACCTATCACTTGGCCAGTAGCGACCAATATATCCGAGACGCCTCACAATCCATCATCCACATGAGTAAAAATGTATGGGATGTATACCATGACACCACCTCTAGATAGAAAGAAACATCATGCACTCAATGCGTCCCTTATCCCATTTTTGACTCATACCGAGGTGTAAGGCTCGCAAATTAACACTATACACAAAGCTATGCTACTTTAAGCTGTGCTTTGATCATCATCCATAAGACTTTTCTTTTTAACAAGGTCCTTGATCATTTGCATCTTAGCATGCCACATTGACAATTCATGTCGTACAATTGATGTTTATCAATATATAACCTCTAAGCTCGTACGTCTCAGAGAAGGGTGTTAAGCAAGGGAATAAATTCTCCGCCACCAAACAGATATATATTTAATAGAAATCAATCAGTACGGAATGAAATACAATGTCAGACACAAATCTATTTACAAGTCCGTTCTGGGTTTGAATGAAACTGGAGGCACCTTATTCCTCACCCCGTATGTCCAATACAGGAGAGAGGTCCTCGCATATCCGGTCGATCTCCAAGTACGTCTGGACGATCACAACTTATTACCTTGTCTTGGGTGTACAGCTCAATCAAGACATCAGTAATCATCCATACGATGTGAAGATCTCCGGTCTTCGACCACCATCTTCATATCATCGACTTTTAGTTGTTGTATTAGTTATTCATAATGGGATAAACTCGGTCTTTCCGAATAACTCGCGTATTTTATAATCAATAATCAAGTGCTATAAAAACATGTCATACGCCTCATTCCAATTCAAAATATTCTTTTATTCAAATATTCACATCTTTAGGGAAAGGTTCCCGTTAATTTTATCAAAGATAATTTCTTTCAAACTTATTCTTTAATCTTCCTTTGGATATTATTTCAAAAGATTTCATTTTTATATTTTCATAATCTAAACCAAAACAAGGTTTATAAAACTAGTTAGGATTATTCAACCTTACTGAAGTAATCATTTATTTTATTATCCCAATCCCAACCTATTCATCCCATGGAGAAAAACTGGGGGTACTCCATATCTAACACCCACGGTGTTATCAGTAAATTTAATTACCATTTCACGTTCAAATCTAATTAAAGATTCAACTATCGCTTGGAGTAAAATTGGTGGTACTCCATTCTCGATTATTTCTTAAATTCGGTGAATTTAATTACCTCCTTTACATTCCAATCTAATTAAAGATTCATTAAAACTCTACCTTGGTTTTAATCTCAAAAATCATTTTTGATGATTATTCAATCTTTTAGGAAAGTAATCATTTCTTTAACTGGGTTGAAGAACCAATGTCATTTAAAACACAGTTCACGATAAACCTAAATCAGCTTCCATTAACTATGGAATCTTCATGGAAAACAGATCATTATATAATCGATATAAATTTCTATATCAGACTAATAATATAAATGGAATAATGGCCAAGTCCTTTAAATTCCAAATATAGTAACGACCTTCCTTCACAGAAGCTCATCTCGATTATTATCAAACTAAATGCCGTTCAATTCCAATTTAATATATTAAATTGGAAAACTTTACTATGGAAAATTTCCATTAAATCTTAATAAAAAGATAAATTCCAAATCATATCTTCACTGTTAATTGGGTTTTAAGAACAAATGTAATTTAAAAAACATCGTTCATGATGAACCCATAATCCGCTACCATTTAGTTCCAATTATATTTATTTACTAGAAAACTTCATTGATCTTAATTAAAAGATTTATTCCTTTCTCAATTGGGTTTAAGAACAGTGTTATTTAAGACACCATTAACGACAAACCCAAAATGCAATTTGATATTAAATACAAGGCTCTAAATAGGAATTATATCGGCTTATATTCAATATCAAATTCTGAAGCCAACGTATATCGTATTGGGAATAACGATATTTGTATCTTCCAAATTCCTCAACCATACTCGTATAATCATGGAATCCAACATCGAAATATTCCAAAGATTATTATTTCCATTTAAATCCTTTCCATTTTATATTTTGGTTATAATAAAACCCTTTACAAATCCAATTTATTATTTCTAAAATAATTGGATTATTATTCTAGTTATTAACTAGTTCATTTCGATAAAAATATATTTTATCTTTTTAAACTTGGAATTTTTCATCCTAAATCTTTCCAAATCATTTATTATGATTTTAAATGATTTTTCCACATTTTTAATAATTTTATTAAGCCCCTTACGGTTGGTTTCCAATAATGGACACCGAACTGCATCCACAACGACCTTTTCCAAAATTTATTTGGATAAATTTTAAAATCCAACCGTTCAAATTTAATTCTCTTATATACATTGTAAAGATCTCTTTGATACGAATCCAACGGTTCCAGTTTTAGGAGAATCTGACGGTCGGATCTCCCGTTATGCCAATTCGAAGTTAATAGTCGAAATTCGCGGACGATCGCTGCGCGACGCGTTCTATTTAGGCCATTTAAATATATATAATATATTTCGTTGATTTCCATTTAAAACATATTTTATAAATCGTTTATAAATTCATTTCAAAACGATTTCAACTTCATTTTCAATTTTAAATCAAAATTGAATATTCCATATCATTATAATATTAAAATGATAATATTTTCAATATATCAGATTTTGAAATCAAATATTTTCGATATTCATTATAGAAACGAATAAAATAGATATAAAAATCCTTTTGAGTTAAAATGGCGAATATCTACTTAACTCGGCTTCATATATTTCAATATTTTCGTGTCCATCCAAAATCGGTCATCAAAATCATATTTTGATTCTTTACTGAATATTAATTTAAAATATTCGTTATTTCTGAATTGGAATCAGACTCAATCAATTACCATATAATTTCATTTATATGGATTTCATACATTGCATGTATTCAACAATAATGATAAATAATCATTTAATTAATTATCATATAATTTCAGTTATATGGATTTCATACATCGCATGTATTCACCAATAATGATAAATAATTATTCAACATTCAAACAACATCCACAGTACATTCTACAAATGTATAAGCATTAAAATAAATAAATAACCCTCACAACAGTCTATCAATCAATCGATTGAAACACAACTAAATATTAGGATTAGTGAATGTCAAATATCATCCCAATACCCGTGTGGGATTTTCAAACAACCACAGTCGATTTAAATAAAATCATTGGTTGACAATTTAACCAATTCTAATTCGGTTTGAATTATTTTTCTACTTAACCAATTTTCACTGTTTAAATAATAAATGGATATTTATATCGCATTTCAACAACCACCAAGTGTCTATTTACATTGTTTGAAATAAGAGTGTCATTTAATCAAACAACGCTTCTTGTGCAAATGAGTCGTGAATAGTTCATGTGTTGAACTCAAGCAATGTCACATACAACAGATGAAAATCAACTGTGATTGTCTATATATATTTTCAGTTATAAAATAAATAACTGTACAAATATTTTAGTGAGAGAATTCTCACTTTAATTTCCACGCCGTCATTCTTTTATTTGAAGATTGAACTAAATTAAACATGCGTTTAATTTAGCTAAAAATTCAACTTTCCCCGTTTCCGTTTTGGTCAGTTCCATATTGTAGTGTTCGCCGTCACGATCGCTACGCAACTGAAATCGTTGGATTTGGACCTCGTATGAAAAATATATGATTTTATTGGCGTTAATTACAATAATTAAAATAAATAATTAATAATTATCACTAATTATTTGCTTAACCTTCCTCCCTCCTTAATCCTTCAGGCCGATATCGAGAAAAAGCTCCCCCCTTCACCTGATTTGCGCTGCCACCACAGATCATTGGACACTAATCAGAGCCTACTACCTGCGCGCCTATACATCACCTCCACTTGCCATGAATAGCAGACAACTCGTCACCCCCAATCACCGTCAAACCCGTTCGAAAGTTAGTGCCTTCGAGGCCTGAGAACTCATGATTTACCCCACGATAGATGATTACCCTAGTACGCATTTGAAGCTCTCTTAAAGCACTTCGATTTCCCCTCAAGAAGTATTTGAAATCTTTGAATGGATTGGAAGAATTTTGGGGAAGAACGGTGGAGCGATTTCGTTCTTTTGAAACGAATTGGGGTGGTTGTGATAATTAATTTGATTTAGGGTTTTATTTAATATTTTTTTAATTATTAATTTAATACCAAAAATACTAGTTTATCGATCCCAACACCAAATCAAACCCAATGACTGTCATTCCTAACCAAATACCCCCATTACGGATACATTGGAATATGTTTCGTAAGCCAATTCTACCGTTTTGATCAGTTTTTATCAAATTAAAATATAAATTAATATAACGGTCAATATTGAAATTGAACGTACATTTTAATTTACTGGGGCCACATACTGACTCCAAAAATTATGAAGTTTGAAATCTAGCTATCTTTTGAAGTTACGGTCCTAACAAAATTAGCTTCGTCGAATTTGGAGACCGTTTGAAAAATGACCTTTTTAACTGGTCAATTAAATTTAAACTGAAATTGGAAACACGTTTAAATTTACTGCGCTCCCATATTAATTTCAAAAGTTGTGAAATTTGAAACCTAACAATAAATTGACATTCTGGATCCAAAAAAAAGTGGTTTCGTCGAAAACGGAGGTCGTTTGCAAAATGTTATTTTTAAGGGCTATATATGATAATAAGATATATATAAATTCTATAGCGACTATTCTAAATTTTAAACTGGAACAACTTACCATTTATAAAGTGAAATCTCAATTTCTCACATTCTTTAGAAAGTTATAGTTAAATAGATTCTACCATTTCTTGTTTCGTCCAATTCTGGTTCATATTGAATTATGTACATTCCTTTGAAATTTAAAATCGAATTTTCAAACTACCGCGCCATTTCAAGCTCGTTTTATAACTAAAATAAATTTATACATTTTAACTTCGATTTAAATAAATTTTTAGTTGTTATTATTTAAAATAAATCATTTTAAATATTCATGTGCCTTAACTAAAAACAAGAGAGACGTGAATTTTTGTCATCTCCAACCCTGTGTAGGGTTTTTATTAAATCCTGCCCCGAGCACCTTTATATGCATTATTTTATGAAGTCCATAATCAGTCTTCTGTTCAACCTATAGCTCAGTCATCGCCATACAAGCGTTTCGCTCGTATGGTAATCCAAACCTCGTCATATAAGTACCAAATGCTTATATGGAATATGATATGCTATGCCATCTCCATGTAGTATGCCATGTGGTGTCCTTCATAATTTATTTGTTGCTATCCTAAGGTGTGTGTTTTTAATCTCATACAGAGCAACAATCACAGCGCATCCAAATACACTCACAATACTTTATATAATAAATAAAATTGTGCAACCAACTCATTAAGATGCACCTGTTTGTCGAGCACACAATTTAATTCTCTACTCAACGATAAATCCATAACCTGCTCAGCATGTATATATATATACACGCACACATATACCTACCAATATATATAAAAATCCAATCCAAACAAAATTTTCAATTCAGTTCAATATTATATTTGGTTTGGTTCAATTTAACATTCATTCTCATATTGGTTAAATTAATTATCATTCCATTAATTTTATTAGTTAAATTAATAATCATACAACACAACCAACAATCAATTAGTTGGTTGACTTCTCAACTATATAATTTTTAATACACTAAAAAATCCTATTTGCAAGGCAAAATCTCGAACAATAAATTTTAACTAAGTTTTGGTTCTCACACCTGTCAGTTGGAAGTATATACATATCCATTTTCAAAACACGAACATAAATGCTGATGATGCTATAACGATCATCAGAACCATCCCCGGTGACTAGAGTGTGATTCTGTATCTACCCATCATATTTGAGACTTCGAATATACGTTCATGACGCGTATATGCAAAATCATCATATACTAGATAGTCCAAATTCAATATATAATAAAATACTCAAATACGTATAATAAGATATAATTTTTAAAACTAAATTTAATTTTATAAATAATACTCCTCGAACTCATTCTAGGGTATTATTAACCCTATCTCTCACGAGTTATTCTTATAGGATGTTACTAATCCTATCTCTGATGAATTCTTTCATTCGATTCTAACGTGTCTTGTTCTTGAGCTTTGTTACCCAAACTTTGATACCAAAATGAAACGACCCAGACTTCCCCGATCCCCGAGGACATGGAGGAGCCCGGATTGTTTTGAGAACACGACTCATCTAAATGCTGGGACTAGAACATTTCATTGCTATTACAACAATTTACATCAGAGAATAAAAATATATCAGAGTTCAAATAATATACACCAGAAAAATATCAGAAGCTTACAAATTACAAATCAGCGGAAATTTAAAATGTATAAATACAAATCGTAGCGGAAATACAACAACTAACACAACTGAAAGCAATACACGGATACAAAGCTTTGTGAATATAGCTCCAGTTGTAATCTAGGAACCTATTAAATAGAAATCTGAAAACCAAAACCACTAGCTGCCCGTGCGGAAAATATATGGGCACCCAGAGTTTAGGTAAAAACAAAAAACTCCGAGTCAGTCATGAGACTGGTGTGAGAACTCAAAACAGTTATTAAAATTTACTTTAAAATTAGGTAAATCACAGGACCACGCCGTATGTCATGGAACGGGTTTACTCCCATGAATACTCCGAAATAAAACAATTTATAAACAACGCAATGTTTTTTGAAAAATGAAGCTATTATAAGACTCAGGTCTCATCACACAATGCAACGCAAGTCGGAGGATAGAGTTTTTCCTTATAATAGCCAAGCATGCTTGGTACATTTAAAGAATATCATTTTGATATTACTATAAGTGCATAGTGTCAAAATCAACTTCAAATATGAATGTGTCAATCATAGATGGCATAAGTACCATATATTATGTCGCCATACACAGGTTTACAACTAAAACCAAAAAGTCACGTATTGGAAATTGGATTTCCATCATGAGTCAAGGCAAGGTATGGTCTCCTTACCGATTCAGATCACCTCTAGCAAGATGACCCAGGATCACACCTATAGGCAACCTTTGGATCCTGCAGTGTCGGCCCACACTTACTTTAGTGGATTGGTTATTCCTAAACACCTGTTTCCCGGTCCTATCGAACCTATCACTTGGCCAGTAGTGACGGATATATATGAGGTGCTTTGCAATCCATCATCCGCATAAGTAAAAATGTCTGGGCTCCATTCCATGACACCAATTCTAGTTAGAAAAAAACGTCATGCACTCACTGCGTCCCTTATCCCGTTTTTGACTCATACCGAGGTGTGAGGCTCGCAAATTAACGCTATACACAAAGCTATGCTACTTAAAGCTGTCCTTTGATCATCATCCACAAGACTTTGCTTTTCAAAAAAAGCCTTGATCATTTGCATCTTAGCATGCCACATTGACAATTCATGTCGTACAACCGATGTCTATCAATATATAACCTCTAAGCTCGTACATCTCAGAGAAGGGTGTTAAGAAAGAGAATAAATTCTCCGCCACCAAACATATATATATATATATAATAGAAATAAATCAACACGGAATGAAATATAATGTCAGACCCAAATCCATTTACAAGTCCGCTCTGGGTTTGAACGAAACCAGAGGCACCTTATTCGTCTGATATGTCCAGTATATAAGAGAGGTCATCGCATATCCGGTCGATCTCCAAGTACGTCTGGACGATCACCACTTATTACCTTGTCTTGGGTGTACAGCCTAATCAAGACATCAGTAATCATCCATACGATGTGAAGATCTCCGGTCTTCAACCACCGTCTTCATATCATCGACTTTTAGTTGTTGTGTTAGTTTTTCAGAATGGGATAAACCCGGTCTTTCCGAATAACTCGCATATTTTATAATCAATAATCAAGTGCTATAAAAATACATCATACGCCTCATTCCAATTCAAAATATACTTTTATTCAAATATTCATATCTTTAGGGAAAGGTTCCCGTTAATTTTATCAAAGATAAACTCTTTCAAACTTATTCTTTAATCTTCCTCTGTATATCATTTCAAAAGATTTTATTATATCTTTTCATAATCTAAACCAAAACAAGGCTTATAAAGCTAGTTAGGATTATCGATCCTTACCCAAGTAATCATTTATTTTATTATCCCAATCCGAACCTATTCATACCAAGGAGCAAAACTGGCAGTACTCCATATCTAACACCCATAGTGTTATCGGTAAATTTAGTTACCATTTCACGTTCAAATCTAATTAAAGATTTAACTATCGCCTAGAGTAAAGCTGGTGGTACTCCATTCTCGATCATTTCTTAAATTCGGTGAATTTTATTACCTTCTTTACATTCCAATCTAATTAAAGATTCAATAAAACTCTACCTTGGTTTTAATCTCAAAAATCATTTCTTGATGATTATTCAATCTTTTAGAAAATTAATCCTGTCTTTAATTGGGTTAAAGAACCAATGTCATTTAAAACACAGTCCACGATAAACCCAAATCAGCTTCCATTAACTATGGAATCTTCATAGAAAACAGATCAATATATAATCGATATAAATTTCCGTATAAGACTAATAATATAAATGGAATAATGACCAAGCCTTTTAAGTTCCATATATAGTAACGACCTTCCTTCACAGAAGCTCATCTCCATTATTACCAAACCGAATTCTATTAAATTCCAATTTAATATATTAAATTGGAAAATTTTACTTTGGAAAATTTCCATTAAATCTTCATAAAAAGTTATATAAATTCCAAACTGTATCTTCACTGTTAATTTGGTTTTAAGAACAAATGTCATTTAAAAACATCGTTCACAATGAACCCATAATCAGCTACCATTTACTTCCAATTATATTTATTTATTGGAAAACTTCATTGATCTTAATTAAAAGATTTATTCTTTTCTCAACTGGGTTTAAGACACTACAACAAAAACACAATATTACAACTTTAATTTTACAACTGTGCGAAAAGCACAGTTGTAACGAATGCTTTTTTACAACTGTGCAAAATGCACTGTTGTAATTTTTTTTTACAACTGTGAAATAATCACTGTTGTAATAAACATATATATCACAAATTTTGTTTTTGGCCTGTTGTGATAAATGTCTATTACAACTTTTGTTTTTTTCAGTTGTAATAGATGTCTATTACACTAGGTAATATTTAATAATTAATAATTAATAATTTTAATATTTAAGAATAATTAATAAAAGTTAATTATTTTTTAATAAATAGTGTTTAATAATTAATAATCGGTAAGATATACATACTAAGCTTCTAATAATTAATATTCGGTTATAACTAAGAAGAAATAAGTAATAATTAATAGTAACAACTATTCATAAGTAATATTTAACATTTTAATAAAAATTATTACTCAAGAAATCTATATTAAATTTGAAATAAGTTTTTTACTTATAAATTCTCAAGAAATCGATTATTATAACTAAATAATAATACTTGATTATTAATCAAAAATATTAATAATCAATAAATATTATTAATCAATAATTGTTATTTAACTTATAATATTTAAATTTCAATGATGAGAATATTTAAATATAATAAAAGTTTAATAAATTGTTACTGCGTAATATTTAATTGACAGTATTAAATAAATTTCAAACTAATAGTTAAATGATGGGATCAGTAAGACACTTCCCTTTGTATCGATAATTTTTCGTCTACATATATCTCCAACACAACACATAATTATCATACTAAACAATTTTCAAAGCAACTGGAAAATCTCAAATGTTTCCCGCCATACGAAAATTTTGGCTCCAACCCAAAATTGAAATTACCTCCCTAAACTTCCAACCGCTTCCAGCACTTAATTTTATATTTACTTTTATATTGAACCCTTCAAAGTCATATTTCGGCTATTATACTGCCTTCACAATTTCCAATTGCATACCCTTTCATTTTCCTCCTTTCTCAAATCCATACCACTATTCAAATCCGACTTATCCCCTAATCTTTTCAGCTGTGAATCACTTCTTTTCACCAACTTTTAATAATCTGACTCTTCAGACCTAAGTTATTGAATCGACATCTCCATTTCAAGCCGAATTTGCATCACCACTTCCACTCGATGACACCAGATCAAAATGGGTGAACTTGCTTTATTTGTAGATTGAAAACAGCATGAAAGGGTTCACCAAGGTTGTAACACCCCACCTCCGCTAGGGTCACTCGCAAAGGGAATGCACTAGCTTTGGTGGAGCATTATCTAGGTAAACATACATAGAAATATTACAAGACAGAACATATAAAACAGCGGAAGAAGAACCAAATTTTATTTCTTTAAAAATAAAGAAAGGTTTGATACCTTTTACATCAAAATGCTATTAAAAATCCATTACATCGAAATCTGTCTTGCAATTGTAAAGGAGCATAAGACCATAGTTATAAATCATTCCCCAATAAAGCAGCAAAGCAAGCCATAGCCAAGAGCAATCCAAGCCTTCATGAAATAGCCTTGGAGCTTGGTAAGATCTGAACTATGCTGTGTTCCCACCCTGTGAACCTAGGGGGGGGGGGCGAAAGAAAAAGAGGCGAAACAAACTAGGCCAGTCATAAAGACTGAGTAAGTCCTAGTGACATTCAACATAAAAACAGGTAAAGATAATATGGCTTGAATAAACTGAAAGTAAACATAAGCATGATGACAAGATAAGCTATAGGCACGATAACTAAGAATAACATCATAGGACAACATTGCAAGGTTCCCATTCAGGATGAACTAAGTATAATTTCGTAAGATTTCTATCAAGCATCGCAAGATTTCTCTGCTTCACCCTTAAAATGATATCTATGACTCTGATTTCCTAAATTCTCTACACCAACTGTACTAGTATCCCAACCCGTATCATCCTTTCCATGTATATGTACAGTCCCTTACCGCGTATCGTATGGGTTTCATCACGTATTACTATACTACTTCAAAGTAGTGCCACCATTCTTGAAATCGTTTGGACGGCCACCCTTGTTCTGTCTAGGTTTCCTTATCATGAACTATCGTGTGTTCAACTAGGATTTATGCCACCTAGGGCCACTAGGGATTATGCTACCTATTGAACGTTTTCTAGATTCAATTAGGATTTATGCCACCTAGGACCACTAGGGATTATGCTACCTAACCAATTCCACGTAACGATCTATTAATCGATCGGCTCCCTACAAGTCCTAGCTCATTCATGTGTCTGTGTCATACGGACCTATCCAGAAATGTGGTCACCAGTGCTAGGTCCACCACAGGGTGTATCAAGTCCTATGGTGCCAACCACCGACACGAATCAAGCACGCACAGTGTAAATCTACGGGTGCCCAATGCCTGCTTTTTCAATTGCAGACTACGTGCACGACCATAGCCCGCCTGAACCTATAATGGCGCACCTACTCAGCCGTCGTTCTGGTCGCTTACAATCAGCCCAGTAATAGTGCCCCACCCTGCCTAGTTCCAGGGTACCGTGATACATCTAGTGGGTTACTATTGAAACGGACCGCGTAACTAGGGTTTCTATCTAGTAGGTTAAGTGTTGTCATTTAAATTCGAGACTTAACCCCATCGGTCTAGCATGTCAAGTTGGTTAAGTGTTGTCATTCAAGTTCGTGACTTAACCCGTCTACGGGTCATGTCAAATTGGCTAAGTGTTGTCGTTTAAGTTCATGACTTAGCCCTACGAATCATGTGTCAAGTTGGTTAAGTATATTCAAGCGGTTCACAACTTAACCCTATCAAATCATCGTGTTAAATTGGTTAAGTATATTCAAGCGGTTTAGGACTTAACCCTATCAAGTCATCGTGTCAAATTGGTTAAGTATATTCAAGCGGTTCATGACTTAACCCCATCAAATCATCGTGTTAAATTGGTTAAGTATATTCAAGCGGTTCAGGACTTAACCCTATCAAGTCATCGTGTCAAATTGGTTAAGTATATTCAAGTGGTTCATGACTTAACCCTATAAAATCATCGTGTTAAATTGGTTAAGTATATTCAAGCGGTTCATGACTTAACCCTATCAAGTCATCGTGTCAAATTGGTTAAGTATATTCAAGCGGTTCATGACTTAACCCTATCAAATCATCGTTTTAAATTGGTTAAGTATATTCAAGCGGTTCAGGACTTAACCCTATCAAGTCATCGTATCAAATTGGTTAAGTATATTCAAGTGGTTCATGACTTAACCGTATCATGTGGCATTAATTCATTAATGCACTTCAACCTCTCACATTAGACTAACTGTTGTGGTTACTCGATTTGCCGGGCGGTTCCGGGCAGATTTACACCACAACATAGTCTAACCTCGGGTTTTACGTGCGATATGACCAACTACCCACATTTGATCCTATTGCTTGCAGCCACTGGATTTGCCGGGTGGTTCCGGGCGGATTTACACTGCAAACTCAACCCAACCTCGAGTTGGCCATTTTCAAGTTTTTCTAATTGTCATGCCCACATTCAAGTTTTCATGTCAAAATTCATGTCGAGTTTTCATGTCATGTTTCATGCCAAATCGTGTCAAGTTTTCAAGGCAAGTTTCATATCAAGTCGATGTCAGGTTCGTGTCCATATCCAGGTTCAAGTTATAACAGCGTTCATGTTTCAAGTTTTTCCTATTATCGAGTTCATAATTCATGTTCATAACCAATTCACGTTTTTGCCTATTCTACCCAAATCGTAATCCCATCGCACACGAACGTGAATCGTTCTATACTAAAAACAAATCCAAATCTCAAAAAAGAGGGAATAGCATCAAAACTATGATAGGCAAAAGAGACGAGCATAAAGCGATAAAAAGGGGGTTAGAAGACTAGCATGACATAACTTGAGATAATTGGTTACAACATCACTGGCATATACGATTTCAAATCTAGCAAGATAAGGTGATAGTCATGGTAAACGCTGACATAAAAGAATAGGCATGTAAAGGCAAGCCAAATACAAAAAAATGGATCCAATGGTTTTGGTGTACATAACAGTGAATAACAAAGCAAGTCACACCCTTGGTATGAGATCCAACAAACTGCGAATTCGGTATACAACATGGGTTTCAATCAACTATAAAAGTTCTAGGTAATTAACCCCAATAGTCATGGTCATAGGTAGAAATCTCATAATTAAGAATCCTAAGTGATTAATCACAGTAGTCATGGTTAATTATCCAAAATAGTTCTAGGCAATGGTCATAAACAATCAACATTAATAGTTTCAAAGTCGTGGTCATAGATAATGGCCTTATGTTCCTAATCATAGTTAATAATTCTCATAGTCAAGGGTCATAGTTGATTATCCACAATTGTCCTTGTCATAGTCATAGGCAACAGTCTTACGTTCACCTTCATGGGCATAGGCATAGTCTTATTAGTCATAGGCGGTCTTATATTCACCATCATAGTCATAGGCATAGTCATGTTAGTCATAGGCAGTCTTATGTTCTCAGTCATAGTCCTTGTCCATAATCAATAGTTTCAACGTCATAGGCATGTTAAGGTTATAAACATGAGAGAGTTTGATTTACAACATGAATAGGTCCAAAGCAATATTCACGGAAGTCAAGATCCAAGACGAACAAGAATAAATACGAATCAATTACCATACATAGATCCAATTCCAATTTACAACATGGATATTACGTTTACAACTTTTATCTAAAAGTAACTTGAACTTACAGTGCGTGGATCGAGAATTAGAAAGCAGAATTTTGACTGTTGAATCTCTATTTGATCGATCGTGTTCTAATTGAGATCCCCCAATTTGCAAATCCCTAAGTGTAGTCTTGATGGAGAAGGAGCAGTCCTTTTTCTTCCTTTTTATCTTTTTATTTTGATTATCTTAGAAGCAGCATAAGGGTAGAAAGAAATGGTGTGGAGAAAATGAGACTACGGGGGCTGTTTATATAGGGTTGGGAAGACGAATCTGGTCAGAAAACGAGTCTAAATACGTCAGGATGCATCTGGTTCAGAAACGTGGTTCGGGAGGCAGGTCGACCCCCAGGTCGACACTATGGTCGACCTGGTCCCTGGGAGGTCGACACTATGGTCGACCCCTAGGTCGACCTGGTCCCTGGGAGGTCGACACTATGGTCGACCCCCAGGTCGACCTGGTCCCTGGGCGGGAATTTTCCCGCCCAGCCTGTTCCGGGGTTTGAATTTCGAATTCGAATTTCGAGCTGTTTTTAATTCTGAAAATTCCTGAAACTTCGAAGGGTCATACCTCCCTCGTACATACTCCGATTTTCGAAAACTCAGACTCTATTTCATGTAAAATTTCGAGACGAACACAATGGCGTAACCCATTTCCCCTGATTCTGACTTTAAAATTTAATTCTGCCTTGATTTCTTGTTTTAACATGTTATAAAAATACGGGTTGTTACATTCTCCCCTTCTTAAAGGATTTTGACCCCAAAATCTTCAAGTTAAGAAGAATGTGCCCTACCATCCAATCATCCATCTACTCAATCAACAATCACAGGCATCCATTGTCCTTAAGAGATTTCTAATGCTGTATGAACATATGCATAAAGTGTGTGTATATGTTCCTTATCTAATGAAAATGATCAGGCCTGATTGATCTTCTTAATGCAAAATATGTTTAGTGCCATGAGTCCAACATGTATGCAAATAGCCCTAATCACATAAACACTACATGTGTGCTCAAAAATCCATCCATATGCAACATTCACATGATAACACATTCAATTTCATCCATAAACAAGTATAAACACTCATGCATATGCAATATGAAAATGTGTCTGACCCGATCTAGTGCCTAATGTGTGTTATGCAACCACGAGCAACCACTTGCGACCACTTGCAACCACTTGCAACCATCAATCATAACATGTCTCAAACACATGTTTCACCCAATTGTTCCTACCTAAAGATATAGCCGAATGGTAGAAGCAAGTAAAAACTTTGTTCCCATTAGGCAATGTCAAAGCTAGAAATCTACGTCACATATCTACTGAATAGGAGGAGAACTCCCTAAGCACCAGCCCATATCTTATAAAACCCAAAAAAAAAAGTTTAGTCAACCCAACGAACACCCTCAAGCCCCAGCATGTATTACTAACAGATAAGTCATGCTCCTTATGGGGTTTGCAACAGAAATAGGATTGAGAATAGGACCGAGAGGTTATACTTAAAAGATAGCATAAGTAAGCTCTACTGGAAAAGAGGGATCAAGGATATACTCTTAAAAAGAGATATGATGCGCGTGTCTAGTCTTCAAACTTCTAAGTTGTATTTCCTTGAGCTTAACTCCATTGTGCTTTGACCGTCTTTAACTTCATAATTTCTTAATTCTTGTTTCCAAAATATGAGTTGGAACTCATTTCACTGCTGTCTCTCATCCCATTTTACCTTATCCTCCTTCTAGTATACTCGGCTTAAACATGACTGCGTACTCATGGTTTCATGCAAGCTCTCCAAAATTCACTAGTGAATCCTGGATCTCGTTTACTCACTATAAGGTATTCCACGCAGAAGAACTATCTCTTGAAAACAAACAAATGTCAACCATGTTGCCAAATGTACTTACTAAGGTGATTTCCTATAACTCATGCATAAGCGAAATGAACCATCTGCCTTAGTGGCGAACACTACTCGAGTGGAACGATAAATGTATCAAGAACGGATCGATAAATGTATTAAGAGATTCTAGGTAACTAAACATGGCAGAACCCTAAGGGTTACACTAGACTTCGAGGGCATTACCAAGGCAAGTCAAGCGTCTAACTACCCTCTTTTCATACTCAAGAATGGCACCAGTACTGGATAACCATTCCATCCCTAGAATCGACCCGTAGCCCAAAAAAATAAGCATTACTTAGCATAGATTTTCTCAAATCCAAACAAGTCATGAATAAATGAGCTGATTCCCCAACAGGATTTGAGACAAAAATGGGATCCTCTACTACGCTAGTACTAAGGTGCAGAGACTCAACTATCGAGGCAGAATCAAAAGGATGCGATGTACAAAAAAACAAAGTTCTAATGGGATGATAGAAAAGAAAAGCTAAACCTTTGACAGAAACGTTACCACCTCTCTTAGGTATGTTAGTAGTGAGAGCATACAATTTGCCCTCTCGACGATCTTGTTCTTTGCCCTTGTCCTTGTCCTATGATACTTAACTACATGTCCCTTTTTACCATACTAAAGATGTTCTCTCTTGTCATGGGTTTTTATTATTCTTTCACTTGACCTCTTTCCTTTCACCTTTTTCCTCTTGGTGGATTAAGCCATATCAACAAGTTTCTCATCCTTAGGCTTGTGTTCTTTATCCTCGTTCTTACTATCCTTGTGTAGCTTGTTGACAAGTTTCTCGAAAGCTACTTCCATCGCACGACACCCTACAAAGTTTGAGATAAGATTAGTCGCAAGTAAAACTACTGCGGCTACAGATGGAGGTTGGGCACTACTTTGCCCTCCGACATGTGTCGCATGCCTACAAACTATGGTGAAAAAAAAGGAGAAGAGAATCAAGGAGAGAATCAAAAGATAGTGCATATGGCTTTGGGGAATATGCCTTTCGTAAAACAAAACTTTTCTTTAGAAAAATGCTTCTTTGTAAATGTTTTGAAAATAATTTAGAAGGTTTTTAAAAGCTTTTGCCCAGTCTAGTAACCTTCTGCTCTGATACCAAATGTAACACCCCACCTCCGCTAGGGTCACTCGCAAAGGGAATGCACTAGCTTTGGTGGACCATTATCTAGGTAAACATACACAGAAATATTACAAGACAGAACATATAAAACAGTAGAAGAAGAACCAAATTTTATTTCTTTAAAAATAAAGAAAGGTCTGGAACCCCTTTTACATCAAAATGCTATTAAAAATCCATTACATCGAAATCTATCTTGCAATTGTAAATGAGCATAAGACCATAGTTATAAATCATTCCCCAATAAAGCAGCAAAGAAAGCCATAGCCAAGAGCAATCCAAGCCTTCATGAAATAGCCTTGGTGCTTGGTAAGATCCGAACTAAGCTGTGTTCCTACCCTGTGAACCTATGGGGGGGGGGGGGAGAACGGAAGAAAAAGAGGCGAAACAAACTGGGTCAGTCATAAAGACTGAGTAAGTCCTAGTGACTTTCAAAATAAAAACAGGTAAAGATAATATGGCACGAATAAACTGAAAGTAAACATAAGCATGATGACAAGATAAGCTACAGGCACGATAACTAAGAATAACATCATAGGACAACATTGCAAGGTTCCCATTCACGATGAACTAAGTACAGTTCCGCAAGATTTCTATCAAGCATCGCAAGATTTCTCTACTTCACCATTAAAATGATATCTATGACTCTGATTTCCTAAATTCTCTGCACCAACTGTACTAGTATCCCAACCCATATCATCATTTCCATGTATATGTACAGTCCCTTACTGCGTATGGTACGGGTTTCATCACGTATTTCTACACTACTTCAACGTAGTGCCACCATTCTTGAAATCATTTGTACTGCCACCCTTGTTCTGTCTAGGTTTCCTTATCATGAACTATCGCGTGTTCAACTAGGATTTATGCCACCTAGAGCCACTGGGGATTATTCTACCTATTGAACGTTTTCTAGATTCGATTAGGATTTATGCCACCTAGGACCACTAGGGATTATGCTACCTAACGAATTCCACGTAACGATCTATTAATCGATCGGCTCCCTACAAGTCCTAGCTCGTTCATGTGTCTGTGTCATACGGCCCTATCCAGAAATGTAGTTACTTGTGCTAGGTCCACTATAGGGTGTATCAAGTCCTATGGTGCCAACCACCGACACGAATCAAGCACGAACAATGTAAATCTACAGGAGCCCAATGCCTGTTTTTCCACTCCGGACTACGTGCACGACCATAGCCCGCCTGAACCTACAATGGCGCACCTACTCAGCCGTCGTTCTGGTCGCTTACAATCAGCCCAGTAATCGTGCCCCACCCTACCTAGTTCCAGGGTACCATGATACATCTAGTGGGTTACTGCTGAAACGGACCGCGTAACTAGGGTTTCCGTCTAGTAGGTTAAGTGTTGTCATTTAAATTCGAGACTTAACCCCATCGGTCTAGCATGTCAAGTTGGTTCAGTGTTGTCATTCAAGTTCGTGACTTAACCCGTCTACGTGTCATGTCAAATTGGCTAAGTGTTGTCGTTTAAGTTCATGACTTAGCCCTACGAATCATGTGTCAAGTTGGTTAAGTATATTCAAGCGGTTCACGACTTAACCCTATCAAATCATCATGTTAAATTGGTTAAGTATATTCAAGCGGTTCAGGACTTAACCCTATCAAGTCGTCGTGTCAAAATGGTTAAGTATATTCAAGCGGTTCATGAATTAACCCTATCAAATCATCGTGTTAAATTGGTTAAGTATATTCAAGCGGTTCAGGACTTAACCCTATCAAGTCATCGTGTCAAATTGGTTAAGTATATTCAAGTGGTTCATGACTTAACCCTATCAAATCATCGTGTTAAATTGGTTAAGTATATTCAAGCTGTTCATGACTTAATCCTATCAAGTCATCGTGTCAAATTGGTTAAGTATATTCAATCGGTTCATGACTTAACCCTATCAAATCATCGTGTTAAATTAGTTAAGTATATTCAAGCAGTTCAGGACTTAACCCTATCAAGTCATCGTATCAAATTGGTTATGTATATTCAAGTGGTTCATGACTTAACCCTATCATGTGGCATTAATTCATTAATGCACTTCAACCTCTCACATTAGACTAACTGTTGTGGTTACTGGATTTGCCGGGCGGTTCCGGGCAGATTTACACCACAACATAGTCTAACCTCGGGTTTTACGTGCGATATAACCAACTACCCACATTGGATCCTATTGCTTGCAGCCACTGGATTTGCCGGGTGGTTCTGGGCAGATTTACACTGCAAACTCAACCCAACCTCAAGTTGGCCATTTTCAAGTTTTTCTAATTGTCATGCCCACATTCAAGTTTTCATCTCAAAATTCATGTCGCGTTTTCATGTCATGTTTCATGTCAAATTGTGTCAAGTTTTCAAGGCAAGTTTCATATCAAGTCGATGTCAGGTTCGTGTCCACATCCAGGTTCAAGTTATAACAGCGTTCATGTTTCAAGTTTTGCCTATTATCGAGTTCATAATTCATGTTCATAACCAATTCATGTTTTTGCCTATTCTACCCAAATCGTATTCCCATCGCACGTGAACGTGAATCGTTCTATACTACAAACAAATCCAAATCTCGAAATAGAGGGAATAGCATCAAAACTATGATAGGCAAAAGAGACGAGCATAAAGCGCTAAAAGGGGGTTACAAGACTAGCATGACATAACTTGAGATAATTGGTTACAACATCACTAGCATATAGGATTTCAAATCTAGCAAGATAAGGTGATAGTCATGGTAAACGCTGACATAAAAGAATAGGCATGCAAAGGCAAGCCAAATACAAAAAAATGGATCCAATGGTTTTGGTGTACATAACAGTGAATAACTAAGCAGGTCACACCCTTGGTATGAGATCCAACAAACTGCGAATTCGGTATACAACATGTGTTTCAATCAACTATAATAGTTCCAGGTAATTAACCCCAATAGTCATGGTCATAGGTAGAAATCTCATAATTAAGAATCCTAAGTGATTAATCACAGTAGTCATGGTTAATTATCCAAAATAGTTCTAGGCAATGGTCATAAATAATCAACAGTAATAGTTTCAAAGTCTTGGTCATAGATAATGGCCTTATATTCCTAATCATAGTTAATAATTCTCATAGTCAAGGGTCATAGTTGATTAGCCACAATTGTCCTTGTCATAGTCATAGGCAACAGTCTTACGTTCACCGTCATGGGCATAGTCTTATTAGTCATAGGCGGTCTTATGTTCACCGTCATAGTCATAGGCATAGCCATACTAGTCATAGGCAGTCTTATGCTCTCAGTCCTTGTCCATAATCAATAGTTTCAACGTCATAGGCATGTTAAGGTTATAGACACAAGAGATTTTGATTTACAACATGAATAGGTCCAAAGCAATATTCACGAAAGTCAAGATCCAAGATGAACAAGAATAGATACGAATCAATTACCATACATAGATTGAATTCCAATTTACAACATGGATATTACATTTACAGCTTTAATCTAAAAGTAACTTGAACTTACAGTGCGTGGATCGAGAATTAGAAAGCAGAATTTTGACTGTTGTATCTCTATTTGATCGATCGTGTTCTAATTGAGATCCCCCCAATTTGCAAATCCCTAAGCGTAGTCTTGATGGCGAAGGAGCAGTCCTTTTTCTTCCTTTTTATCTTTTTATTTTGATTATCTTAGAAGCAGCATAAGGGTAGAAAGAAATGGTGTGGAGAAAATGAGAATGGGGAGGCTGTTTATATAGGGTTGGGCAGACGAATCTGGTCAGAAAAAGAGTCTAAATACGTCAGGATGCATCTGGTTCAGAAAAGTGGTTCGGGAGGTAGGTCAACCCCCAGGTCGACACTATGGTCGACCTGGTCCCTGTGAGGTCGACACTATGGTCGACCCCCAGGTCGACCTGGTCCCTGGGAGGTCGACACTATGGTCGACCCCCAGGTCGACCTGGTCCCTGGGTGGGAATTTTCCCGCCCAGCCTGTTTCGGGGTTTGAATTTGAATTTCGAATTCGAATTTCGAGCTGTTTTTTATTCTTAAAATTCCTGAAACTTCGGAGGGTCATATCTCCATCATGTTGACTCCGATTTTCGAAAACTCAGACTATATTTCACGTAAAATTTCGAGATGAACGCAATGGCGTAACCCGTTTCCTCTGATTCTGAATTTAAAATTTAAATTTGCCTTGATTTCTTTTTTCAACATGTTATAAAAATACGGGTTGTTACAAAGGTCGATGTCGCGCAGGGGTTTTATGGGTTTCGGGTTCTCGCGTACTTGGTTGTGAATTCTATGTATTTAGTTACAGGATTCGATTTACTTTGTTTCAACAATATGAATCTGGTGCAGATTCGATTTAGAAGGTCGATGTCGCAGAGGGTTTTTTTGGGTTTTAGGTTCTATTTTTATTCTTCTTGTTTTGAAGTGATAATCTAATGAATTCTACAAGTCGTTACTGATGGAGGTTGTGCGAATTCGATTTACAGGTTTGGTTCTGCAAAAGACGGCTTTAACGTTGTTTTCGGAGCTTGACCTGAACGAGCGCATGGGTGACCATGCTGGAGTCTTATCTGAAAATGCAGCTGCTGGAGAACAAATGACAATACTCTACAATAGGGATGTGCTCAATTTGTATAACATACTCTCTGAAAGTGCTGCGAGTTTGATCAATTTTTCTTGGAAATGTACAAGCGCTATGAATATAGAAATGCTACCAATGACCAGAAGAAATTTGCTGCAGAGATTTCTTCAAACAAGAAAGGGTAGGTAAGACAGTTTTCCTGTTTACATTTTTTATATGGAGATTGTTCATTGATTCAGTGGTTGAGTATTAGAACGTCACAGACGGTTAGGAGCAAAATTATAGATATTCCTGTACAACAAAGCAGTTTTTGATTAGTTTGTGTTCTTATTACATTCCAGGATTAAGTGGATGGATATACAATCATAACAGCTTTCCAGTGTACATTAAATGGGAAAATAAAATGCACTGCAGTTACAAGCAACTCAAAGCAAATTAGATGCCCTACAACTAGAATTCACATCGGTTAGGATCAATGAGACAACGCTCAATTGTAAAATAAAGACCTCGATAGGTAAAAGATTTAGAATGGATGAGTCTGTACAGGAAGATGAACATACCAGTAATAGAACGAAGACTGGAAGTGCCAATAGTCCTTTGAAATACAATGATACAGAAGATGGTGGCTCGACTTTTAGGCATGAGATGGAAGAAGATACTAGTCTCGGTCGAGGAAATAAGGAAAACGATTCGAGGCTCAATGGGCTTTGTTGTAGTTGCTTTATGTACTTGAGATACTTGTTTGATTTATAAAAAATGATGAAAGTTTGAAAATTCTAATATATTTTTTGGGTCCATATTTTAAGTTTGTTTGATATCTTCAGTTTTGTTGATAACATGTTCTGAAAGGAATTCTTTTATTAATAATATGTATATAATTTGTTCATATATTACAACTTTAATTAATACTATTAATAAAATATATTACAATAATTATAAACAGTTGCAATAAAGTTTATTACAACGATGGAAAATTGTTGTAAAATATAAATTTTACAACGGTGTCGCAACGGTGCAAAAAAGTCGCAAAAGATTGTAGTCTATTACAACTTCTTAATGCACGGCAGTGGCTCCACCGTTGTAAAAAGTCTTTTTACAACTTTTTTCCACCATTGTAATATGGTCAATTTGTTGTAGTGAGAACAATGTTATTTAAGACACCATTCACGACAAACCCAAAATCCAATTTGATATTAAATACAAGGCTCTAAATAGAAATTATATCGGTTTATATTCAACATCAAATTCTGAAACCAACAGCTATCATATTGGGAACAACGATATCTGTACCTTCCAAATTCCTCAACCATATATGTATATTCACGGAATCCAATATCAAAATATTCCGAACATTATTTCTATTTAAATCCTTTCCATTTTATATTTTGGAAAATTTCGGGTTATATTAAAACCCTTTACAAATCCAATTTATTATTTTTAAAATAATTGGAATATTATTCTAGTTATTAACTAGTTCATTTCGATAAAAATATATTTTTATCTTTTCAAACATGGAAATTTTCATCCAAAATATGTCCAAATCGTTTATTATGATTTTCCATATTTTTAATAATTCTATTAAGGCTCTTAAAATTGGTTTCTATGACGCCCCAGAATTTCGGACCAGTCAAAATTGCTGAAAATCCTTCCTTCCAAAACAAACAATAACAGTTACCATTTTATTTGATAAATATACAACATCACTAAATGCTCTGGATAAAATTTTAATAAATACCACTTACCTGATTAACCATTTGTGCTTATATATGAATTAAACACAATTACCGTAAATCCACATTTGTGCATCTCTAATGAGATGGACATCGATATTCATTCCTGCACACTTGATAAACACATTAGCCTAGCTTAAATAATAAGCATGAAAAATGCACCAACATAAGACGAAATATCATATAATAATAAAATATTTTATTAATAAAGCAGCTGCATCACTACCCCTTGTGACTGCCTACGTACCTTTATCTAATTGGGTAAGCAATTAGATACAGGATCAAGCCAACGTAGTTCTTCTTTACTCAAAACATTTAAAATCAATATTTATTTCCAAAAATACTCTTTATATCATGTAGGGGTAAAATAACTTTTGTAAATGTTCATTTGGAAAGACATCTATATATCTCTTATAGAACTTTCTTTCAAAAGGCAAACATCTTTTATTATAAGTACTAATCATCTTCTTGATGCAAAAACTCCTTCATAAACAAATATCAGGCCACCTTTTTATCTCTCTAATATATGTTTGGAAAGATCTTCAAAGATTGAACAGAAATAGTTAAGTTCAACATCATTCATTACCTCGTTAAAACAAAAAAACACCCAATTTATATCTTGTTTAAAGCACTAATCATTCCTCGTTTAATCACAAACTATTCATGCCTTGATTGAACAGTACTCATACCTCGTCTACACACTATTCATAAATGTCCTCAATCATCAGTCATATAGGTTGATTGCTTGTCAAAGCAAAGATCGCAACCAATATAGTATGTTAAAGTCATTGGCATCTTTAAATTAAAACGCAAGCTTACGAAATAATAATGGATTGAATGATAAGTATACTTACAGTATTCCTTGCTATCTTCATGCAAAGGTCTCATAGAACATCATAGTGTACTTACCATCATTTCAAAGCAATCATTTATTTTCTTTGAATCGTCGAAATTCGTCAACCTTCCTTGTTCTCAATTTTGACACGTTTTGACTCACTTTTATTTTGATTTAACATCCTCGATTTTATCAGTTTGTTTATGATACTATAAGGAAATTCAAATCCAAATTTGAGAGGATTTGGAATAGTTTACCATGATTTTATATCAAAACGTCTATAATAACATTTCAGTCATGCTATGAAAAGTTCTACTCATTTTAAAATACTTCATAGTCAATTCAGAGAAAAGACAGCGCTTCCTGAAGTGATATGACAAGTTCTGGGTGGTCTATAATGATTTTAGACTCAAATCATCTACTATAGCACTTCTGGGCGCTATAAAAAGGTTCTGCTTGGTTCTATGTTTCATAAATGGAAATGATAGCGTTTCAGAGTGCTATAAAAAGTTCCGAAAATCAGATTTTAGCCTGTTTTTGGGAAAAATGTTTGACGTAATTTCTCTATGATAAAAATAGATTTTGACTCCAATTTTTTTTTACAGCAATAAGCTCTCTTTGTCTACTTAATTATCATCAAAAGGAAATCACAAAATCATTTACAATTTAATATATAAAATCAAACATCATGAGGCATTTTTAACAGGTCCATTTCGAGCTGATTTTTACCTCACTTTGCATCTAGTTTTCGGGTATGCAAATGACCGAATTAGAAAAAAAATAGCTTTAGGTGAAAGTTATAGCCCTTTGAATTATATTTCCAAATTGATAGATAAGTCGTAATTTCATTAAGAATTGCAAAAGTTATGCTCAAAATGCCGAATGTCATTTTCAGGGTTTCAAGTCCAATCATTCATTCATCAATTTCTCAAGTTTTCTTCAAAATATGAAATTGATACATGAACTTAAATAATTTTTCTCACCTTGTACTTGTTCCTTGATCTTGTATTTATCCTCTAGGCTTCTCCCAAACCTCTCTTATTTGTCTTATCTTGGTTTTATGCTTGTGAATGCATGAAAAAGAATGAACCTTTCCACCCTTTATATAGTAGTTTTCAAGGCTAGTTTGGTAATTTGTTTTTGGAAACTTGTCCTTCTTATCTTCATGCAAACCATAAGATGATGACACATGCCAACTTAGGTGTCCTAAGATGTTTCTACACATGGACACCTAAGAGGGTTATGTGTCCTTATCTCTTTTATTTCGTTTTCTTTTAGCATACATGATAAGCTTCTTATTTCAAATTTATATCTTTTAGCTTACATGATAAGCTTCTCATTTTAAATTTATATCATTTAGCTTACATGATAAGCTTTTCTTTTTAAATTTGTATCTTTTAGCTTACATAATAAGCCTCTTCATATTAAATTTATTTTCCCTCACATGAATACATACAACCATGTTAACTTAATATATAATGTGTGTTAGCATGCACGAGAGCGTCGTGACCTTTTTTGATAAATTTTAGTTGATGAAAAGTCGTCAATTTGATAAACGACATCCGGTCAGATTTTCAATTTCACATCAAATTAAATATTTTTGTACACTGGTTTTAAAAACTATTTCGCTATCACTCTTTATTATTTAAAGGAGCTTTATTTTAGTTACGACTCATCACTTCAATATTTATATTTTATTAAATATCCATAAATTCAAGTGGTATATTTTTGGGTTGTTACATTCTTTCCCCCTTAAAAAGGAAAATTCTCCCCTAAATTCTATGCAATACTTAATCAAAAGAACAATAAAAGTTCCACGCATAAAACTGTAAGTATTCACGGCATTTTCTTGAAAGGATAATTTCAAAACAATTTCATAAATCGAAATTCTAAGACATAGCTGAACCTTTGAATTTCTGACCAACATTCCATCAAATCTGCAAGCTAATACTGGATCAGGCTCGCCGTAATTTCTTTTTATGCCCAAATTCTGGATTATGTTCTTTGTAGTCCACATTGACAAACATCCTCCATCCCGTGAACATACGCTCAGATCATCCAGTAATGACATACTCTTCTTGTGTGATTCCCATCTAAATGTACCAAAGATTCATCATACTCCGGCTTTTCTAACTCATCATCATCAAGCAAGGATGTATTCTCCATGTTGTGGTACCCATCAAAATGTACCAAAGAGTAATATTTTCAAGTTAGACATCTGATATCTTCATTTTCTTTTTTTTCTTTCAGAAAGATGATTATATTCATCAAAATCACCTCGTCAAATAATGAGTTACTCTTCTTGTTGCAGTACCCATCAAGATGTGCCGGAGATTCATCGTACTTTGGCTCGTTTGACTCACCATCATCAAGTAAGGTTGTATTCTCCATACTGCGGTACCCATCGAAATGTACCAGAGAGTAATGTTTTCAAAATAAACATCTCAAATAATATCTTCAATGATTATATTCCTCAAAGTCAACTCATCAATTATGTTGTACTCTCCTTGTTGCAGTATCTATCAAAATGTAACAGAGAGTAATATTTTCAAAATAGACTCTAATCAATATCTTTTTTCTTTATATTATGATTATATTCATCAAAGTGGATCCAATCTACTCAATTTATGATATTTTATCCTATTGCGGTCGACATCCCGTCATCAAATAGGATGTACTCTACTCGGCTCGATACCAACATAGAGTAATAGTTGCACTGTCCAATATCTATTATCTTATGCCGGCATCCCGTCATCAAATAGGATGTACTCTACTCGACTCGATACCAACATAGAGTAATAGTGCACTACCCAAGATCTATTGTCTTTTACCACTCATCGTCATCATCATCCGAAAGTATCCATCATTGATGAAATAATCCATAAAAATCTTTAATAAGTTTAAACAAAGTATTCTCTCAAAGTACTTCTATACTTTGTACTCATTACTTCCACATGGATAACTGTTTCTTTTTGGAAAATCCACACTCTCAACTTCAAAAATCATCTTAAGTATAAACCCTCCCTTCTTCTTCTTTTTTGACGAACACATAGTTCAGTTAGCAAAAAAATGTTTTGAGATAGCAAACTTCCAAGATTTACAATGTATATGATGTAACTATTCTAGAAAGTTAATCTAGCTTCTTAATAAGATATGTTTCTACCAAATCTAATCAAGCAATCAAAAGTTATCATTGAATTGCTGAAAGATCTTTTAGCAATCAATGCTTAATAATTCTAATATCCTATAACGTAATGAAAACCTCACCTTGGTTTTGCATGAATGTAGTGCTCAATTTTACTCCTCTTGGTCGTTGGTCTTCCTCAAGTTTATTTTCCCAAGCTCATTAAATTCCTTCCTCGATAAGTTGTTATTCCGCATTCTTTCGAAGCCACTCCACTGCATCCATTTCAAGCTACTACATTTCTTCCTTACTGCATTCCTTCCCCTGTTACTTTATAACATAATCATATGCACTTACGATTTTGTTAAACCTATCTATATGGTGCATGATAAAGAATCGTATATGTATAAATACTAAACAAAAGTCAGACATACAAAATAAATACTACTCGTAACCTTGGTAAGAGGAACGGTGCCTAACCCTATCCAGTTTTATTTATCAAATTATGGTAACTTTATTTTAAAATTTCTAAGATTACATTCTAATCTTAGGTGATATTTTATTTAGGCACCTAACCTACGCTCTGATACCACTTGTCATGCCCCGGAATTTCAGACCAATCAAATTTGCCGAAAATCTTTCCTTCTAAAACAAACAACAATAGTTACCATTTTATTTGATAAATATACAACATCACTAAATGCTCTGGATAAATTTTTAATAAATACCACTTATCTGATTAACCATTTGTGCTTAAATATGAATTAAACACAATAACCGTAAATCCACATTTGTGCAACTCTAATGAGATGGACATCGATATTCATTCTTGCACACTTGATAAACACGTTAGCATGGCTTAAAAAATAAACATGAAAAATCAACCAACATTAGATGAAATATCAAATAATAAAAAAATATTTTATTAATAAAGTAGTTGCATCACTACCCCTTGTGGCTTCCTATGTACCTTTATCTAATTAGATAAGCAATTAGATACATGATCAAGCCAACGCAGTTCTACTTTACTCAAAACATTTAAAATCAATATTTACTTCCGAAAATACTCTTTATATCATGTAGGGGTAAAATAAATTTTGTAAATGCTTATTTGGAAAGACATCTATATATCTCTTGTACAAATTTCTTTCAAAAGGAAAATATCTTTTATTATAAATACTAATCATCTTCTTAATGCAAAAACTCCTTCGTAAACAAATCTCAGGCCACCTTTCTATTTCTCTAATATATGTTTGGAAAGATCTTCAAAGATTGAACTGAAATAATTAAGTTCAACACCATTCATTACCTCATCAAAACAATAACACACCCAATTTATATCTCGTTTAAAACACTAATCGTACTTGTTTAATCACATACTACTCATGCCTCGATTGAACAGTATTCATACCTCGTTTACACACTATTCATAAATGTCCTCAATCATCAGTCATATATGTTGATTGCTTATCAAAGCAAAGAACGCAACCAATATAATATATTAAAGTCATAGGCATCTTTAAATTAAAACGCAAGCTTACAAAATAATAATGGATTAAATGATAAGTACACTTACAGTATTCCCTGCTATCTTCATGCAAAGGTCTCATAGAACATCATAGTGTACTTACCATCATTTCAAAGCAATCATTTATTTTCTTTGAATCATCGAAATTCGTCAACCTTCCTTGTTCTCAATTTTGACACGTTTTGACTCACTTTTACTTTGATTTAACATCCTCGATTTTATCAGTTTGTTTATGATACTATAAGGAAACTCAATTCCAAATTTGAGAGGATTTGGAATAGTTTCCTATGATTTTATACTCAAAACATCCATAATAGCGTTTCAGTCATGCTATGAAAAGTTCTGCTCGTTTTAATATACTTCATAGTCCATTTAGAGAAAAGACAGCGCTTCCAGAAGTGCTATGACAAGTTCTGGGTGGTTTATAATGATTTTAGACTCAAATCAACTACTACAGCACTTCTGGGCGCTACAAAAAGGTTCTGCTTGGTTCTATGTTTCATAAATAGAATAGATAGCGTTTCGGAGTGCTATAAAATGTTCCAAAAAATCAGATTTTAGCCTATTTTTGGGCTAAATGATTGACGCAGTTTATCTATGATAATAATAGATTTTGACTCCAAATTTTTTTACAGTAAGAAGCTCTCTTTGTCTACTTAATTATCATCAAAAGAAAACCTCAAAATCATTTACCAATTTAATATATGAAATCAAACATCATGAGGCATTTTAACATGTCCATTTCGGGCTGATTTTTACCTCACTTTGCATCTAGTTTTTGGTTTTGCAAACGACCGTATTAGAAAAAAAGTAGCATAGGTGAAAGTTGTAGCCCTTTGAATTATCTTTCCAAATTGATAAAGAAGTCGTAATTTCATTAGGAATTGCAAAAGTTATGCTCAAAATACCGAACGTCATTTTCGGGTTTCAAGTCCAATCGTTCATTCGTCAGTTTCTCAACTTTTCATCAAAATGTGAAATGGATACATGAACTTAAATAATTTTTCTCACCTTGTACTGGTGCCTTGATCTTGTATTTATCCTCTAGGCTTCTCCCAAATCTCTCTTTTGTTTCTTATCTTTGTTTTATGTTTGTGAATGCATGAAAAAGAACGAACCTTCCCATCCTTTATATAGTAGTTTTCTAGGCTAGTTTGGTAATTTGGTTTTGGACACTTGTCCTCCTTATCTTCATGCAAACCATAAGATGATCACACATGCCTACTTAGGTGTCCTAAGATGTTTCTACACATGGACACCTAAGTGGTTTATTTTCCCTTATTTTTTTTGTTCTTTTTCTTTTAGCTTACATGATAAGCTTCTTTTTTTTAAATTTATATCTTTTATCTTACAAGATGTGACACCCCACGTCCGTTAATGTCACTCACCAAGGGAATGCATTTAGTTTCGTGAAGCGTTATAGGTAAACAGAAACATAAATAAAACAAGACAAATATAAAAGCAATAGTGGAATTTAAATTTTTATTTCAAACATAAATCATAACATCGTGATGTAAAGACCATAAGTCTGAAACTACATAAAACCCATTACAAAACTACAACTTCTGTCTTGTACCATCATAGTACATAAATACTCAAAAAAAAACACAATTCCCCAAAAAGAGACAAAGCCATAGTAGAGATAAGAACTTGAGCCATACTTCGAAAGAAGCTCCTAGTAAGATGATAACCGAATTCTGACTAAGCCTGAAAATTCACACCCTGAGAACCTTGGGGAGGAAGGAAAAAGGAAGAGGAAACAAAAAGGGTGAGACATAAAGTATGGCTTGTCCAGTTACTTTAGCAAGTAAATAAGTAAAAGTAGCATGACAGACATATAAGATGGATAACATCATAAAAGGTAAGCTTGACAAGGTAAACATGATAGAGTGTATATGCTTCCCTAATGATTACTCTGCACTGATACTAGTATAACCCGAATGATACGATCCCAACATTATCAAATGGTAGTCTTAGGCATATGTCCGGATGTATCCTAAATACTACCCTAATCGATAGGCTCCATAATCCGCGTAGATACCTTGTGACGGCCCCATAGTAGGAGGTAACACATCCTAAAGTGGCAACCCCTCGTCTTAATAATTTGCACAACCATATCTACAAGTGTCACGATCATCTTATCCCCCTCTTCCCGGCTCATGCACGCACATGACTCGGTCAGTTTGCGTTGCTCACACTGTCCTTTACGTTTGGATCTCTTACAATCAGTCCAGTAAGCGTGTCCCAACTCCGACCTAGTTCGGAGTACATGTTTGATACCTACTCGGCGTTACTTGCTGAAATTAGCCCCACACAATATGATACAAGCTCTCCCCTTTGTCTTGTATCCCCCACTAGATTTCCATTGGCTATGTATACCTCTAGGTGTCTTTAATTACATTCTACAAGTTATGCTTACCCTAAAAAGGTGTCTTTAATTACATAACTTTATTATTTCCATCGGTTATGTATACCACTAGGTGTCTTTAAATACATAACCTTATCAGGTTAAGTTTGCGGGCCTATATGTAAATATTACCCATCCCCTCAGATTTACTTAACCCACCCACTGTTCAACCAAATTTACTTAACCCCGACTTTAGTTCATATTCATACAATCCCTATGGATTCAAATAGGTTAAGTATTCAAGGTTTATTACCATATTTTCATTTATGATTACAGTATGGTAGACCTCCCACGTTAAGCCTACCATTTGTGGATGCTGGACATGCCAGGCGGGTCCGGGCAGACTTATTCCACAAATTGGGCTTAACCTCATGTCTTAGCACGTCTCTTATTTGTACACTTAGACCTCTCACATTAGATTCTACACTTACGGTCGCTGGATATGCCTGTCGGTTTCGGTCAGACTTCCACCGCAAGTGCAATCTAACCTCGTGTCATAAGTGCAATTACAGTTTCTAACTACTGTAATCCTAGGCATTTCATTGTTATCCAATTTTATCTATATCTTTATAGGTGTTCATTCCCCTTTACCGCATATTGAATTATATGTCCAAATTCATGTTCATAAATATTATTCAATTTATGCCTATTTTAATGTTTTCCCCCGTTCCCTAACTAACGCATTCACATATATTTAGCGGCATGCCAAGGATAGAAAGTAGCCTGGCCATAAACAAAAAAGGGAAAGGTGATGGGAAGATGACAAAAGTGATTATTCTAACATAACTGGCATGAACATATACTAACATAGTGATAATGTAGACATATAAGCAAAGATCTGGTGAACTTGTGATAGTTAAACTAGTTCTAACATAGCAAAGATGTTATAATAAGCATGACAAGATCTAAATATTAATTTAGATGTCCAACTAGTTCAGATCCAATATGATAGGCACAACGTGATCTAAATAGTAAACTATATCTATAATCAAAAGTAGATTTGACATAATAAAGGTTAAGATCTACATCATAGTTATGTCAGAATGTCATAGATTCACAAGTTACAATAGATCCGATATGATAAAGATTGAGACGCAAGTCACAACCAATTCAGAATGTCATATATTCAGTTTATAATAGATCTGGTATATTCAGTCATAGGAACAGATCCAAACTATAGTCATATCATGTTTACTTTTAAACATTTAAATCTAAAAGCAACTTAAAACTCACAGTTTTTGGATTAGAAATAGAACTAGAAGAAGAACAGATCTACACTTGAATCTCTAATCATTTAATTGCAGAAGAAGAAAAGAATCCTATTCAGTCTAGGCACTGACAGCATTTGGCCTCGATTGATTTCCAGTGAAGAAAACAAGAGAAATTGACCTGTATATATAGCTGCCATCCCCCAGAATTCGACTGCCACCTCAGCTCTAGGGGTTTCGACACCCCTATAGGGGGGTCGACCCTGGTGTCGACACCCTCTAGGGGGTCGACCCCCTATAGCAGGAATTTTGCCGCCCTCCGAATTTTGATTTTTAAATTGTTTTTTCGGATTTTTGAAAATATATAATTCTTCGACGCATATACAAATTTTAAACCCTCATAACTTCTTCATACGGTGTCCGTTTTACACAAACCAAATGTCTATCTTGACTAGAATTTCGAGTCGGATGCAATGGTGCAGTCCGTTTCTTAATTACGAGTATTATGTTAATTATTATTTAATTTATCTTCTTTTAGGGTTATTAAAGTACGGGGTGTTACATTCTCCCCTACTTAAAGGATTTCGTCCCCGAAATCTCCAAGTTAAGAAGAATGCATATCCTACCATCCACGTCCATCTACTCATTCATCAACCACAAGCATCCATTGTCCTTAAAAATTTCTAATGCGTAAATGAACATATGCAAAGGTGTGTGTATATGTCCCAATACTAATGCAAAAACTAGGCGATCTACTAATTCAGTTGATCTCCTTAATGCAATGTATGTTAGTGCCATGAATCCCACGTGTATGCAAATAGTCCTATTATAACATATAAATTCTATATGTGTGCACAATCATTCATCTAAATGCAATATTCATATGATGATACATCCATTTCCATCCATTAAAAGAAAGATGCACACACATCCATATGCAGTATGAGAGTGATTGAGCCGATCTAGTGCTTGATATGTGTGTATATGCATCCAAGAGCAACCACTAGCAAACACTTGCATCCACTAACATCCATCAAACATAACATGTTTCAAACACATGTTTACAGTCACGAGACTCTTACCTAAAGGTCGAAGATTCGATCGATAAGACATATTTAGATGATAGAAACAAGCATAGATAAAAGCTTTGGAAAAGGAGTTAAGAACATACCCTCAAAAAGAAAAGGGTACGAAGAACGAATCCTATCTTTGGTCTCCCAAGTCGTATCCTCTGGGTTGTCTCCCCACTGAACCTTCTTCAACTTGATTTCCTTATTGCATAGCTTCTTAACTTCTGATCCAAGAATACGGGTAGGAACTCGTTTAATTGTTGCCTACCATTCCACCTCCACTTCTACTAGTATACTTGGCTCAACAACTTCTACGGTATCATGTAAGCACTTCCGCAGATGAGAAATATGGAAAACATTGTGAACACCAGATAATCTCTCGGATAGCTTCTCTCTATAAACCTTTTGGACAATCCTTTCTGTTATGGGAAATGGCCCTACAAATCTTGGAGCAAATTCCCCTACAGATCCAAAGCGTACCACATTTCTTAAGGGAGATACCTTAATAAAAACCATGTCTCCTACTTCAAATTCAATGTCTGTCCTTCTATTTTCCACATAGGATTTCTGCCTATCTTGAGCGGTCTTCATTCGCCGTCTTATGAGATCAATCTTCTCAGATGTTTCTCTAAACATATCTAGTCCCAGCAATAGTCTTTCTGTAGATTCCCACCAACAAGTCAGTGATCTATAGGGTCGTCCGTATAAGGCTTCAGTAGGTGCCATGACGATGCTGAAAAGTCAGATGTGTACGACTTAAGAGGATCTATATGGATATAGCAGAACTATATATGATATGCAATACTTACGCAAGTAAAACCTAAGTTATAGAGATATATCACAATCAAAGTACATACAGAAAATAAAGTAGAATGACACCAGGAATTTTTATACTGGTTTGGACTTCCCGCCCTACATCCAGTCCCGAAGCTCCTCTTCGGAATTCACTAACAACGCCCTCTCTTAACCCGGAGGAAAAGTCAATACACCCGAGCACCAACAAGGGTGCCTCTCGCCTATGCAACTACACAGGACTTCAACAAATACAAGTTTTTTGACTTCTCCTTTGTGTTCTTGAATCAACACGGACAGTCAACGGTTTAAGTACACCCTTGCTATAATCTTATCCTCAAGTATTTGAAATGCTTGCAAAGATTTTAAGGGATCTAGTTACTTATTGAATCAAGATATGAAAAAGTATTATTAAGGATTCAATAAGTAACTTGAATTTGAAGAGCTTTGGTGTAAAAACCCGTAATTTCTGAACCAATTTTAAAAAAATTATTTTGGTAATTTTAATGGATTTTGGATATTTAAAATAATTTATTTTAAATAACAACAACCAAAAATTTATTTAAATCGAAGTTAGAACGAGGAATTTTAATTTAATTATAAAAGGAGTTTAAAATGGTGCGTCAGTTTGAAAATTTGAATTTGAACTTTGACTAACAGTATAGGATTCAAAATAAATCGGATTTTAGTGAGACCAAAAATATTTCAATCCATTTAACAATATCCTTCCAACGAATCTGAAAAATTGAAATTTCATAGCGGGAATCAAAAGTTATGTCCAGTTTAAAATTAAGAATAGTCACCGTAGAATTTTTATATATATTTTAATATTAAAAATAGCCATTTTTCAAACAACCTCCATTTTCAACGAAACCACTTTCATTGTAACCGGAATGTCAAATTATTGCTAGTTTTCAATTTACATAATTTTTGAAATCAATATGTGAGCGTGGCAAAAGAAAACGTGTTTTGACCATTTCAGTCAAATTGGATCGACCAGTAAAGGGCCATTTTTCAGACGGTCTCGAAATTCGGTGAAATTAGTTTTTTTAGGACCGTATCATCAAAACATAGCTAGAAATAATTTTTCTGGAATTTTTAGAGTTAGTTTCTGGCCTCAGTAAATTGAAATGTACATTTAAATTAAATATAAATTGGTTTATATTTTAATTCTGATAAAAACCAATCAAAAAAGCAGAATTGGCTTACGAAACATGTCCCATTGTGTTTGGAATGGGGGTAATTAGCTAGGGACGATAATCATTGGGTTTTATTTGGAGTTCGTGGCTAGTTTGAGTTTTAGAAAGAATTAAATAATAAAATAATATAATCTACAAATACCCCTAGAAAATCGGGCCCAACCCTAATTCCCCAATCCAAACACAGCCGCCTCCTTTTTCAATCAAAGGCTACCATGCTCTGAACTTCCTCCTCTCTTTTCTCAAAATCCGAGCAATCAAATCGAAAACTCCCAAAGCAAAACTGAAGAGCTGTTCGAGCTTTATAAGACGAACGGTCAAGATCGGATAACTCGATCCGGGGAGGCCAAATCAATGGCTCAAAGGCCATCCGTTCTCACCAGTTTTCACGCCTCTCGAGGCAACCGAGTTTGACGGGGTCGAGGGAGGAGGTGTGCGCCACTTAGGCGCTCGATGTGGGTGGTCCTGATGAGGGTTCGGCGGCGAGAGGAAGTGGCGATGATGGCGTATAGTTTTGAACAACGGTCTGGAACAAATCGACAGGGGAAGAGGGTTTATACAGAAGAAGGAACGAAGGGTAACCTATTAAATTAGTTAATTAATTTGCTAATTGTAATTAGTTATTATAACTAAAAAGTTTAAAAGTTTTAAAAATAAAATTAACATTGATTTAGTAATAAAAAGAGCATTGTTTTATAAATAAAATTGGCATTGTTTTATGGATGAAAATAACATTGTTTTTGTGAAAATAAAGAAGAGCATTATTTTGGAAATAAAAGATTAACATGTTTTGAAAATAAAAGGTTGACATGTTTTTGAAAATAAAACATTAACATGTCTTTGTAAATAAATGATTAACATGTTTCTGTAAGTAAAAGATTACCATTGTTTTTGTAAAAAAAAAAGATGATTTTTAAATCATAATATTGTTTTAATAATACCATGATGATCAAAAGATGATTTTTAATCTTAAACATTGTTTTTAAAATAGAAATGTTTTAAAATCTAATATTTTATATATAAAGCATTATTTTAAGAATGTGAATTTTAAATGCAATAACATCGTTTTAAAAAAAATAAGCACTGTTTTGATAAATAAAATATATAGTGTTTTGAAATTAACAAGAACATTATTTTGAAAGTAACAAGAACATTGTTTTAAAAATAAATATAACATTAGTTTAAACAATATGATTTATATATATATATAGCATCGTATTAAAAAATATGATTTTTAATATATTTAACCATGTGAAACAGATCTCAATGGAACTGACTAGAAGCAGAACGGAATCGAAATCGCTAGTTAAAGACTGACGGAGTGGAAACAAAGGTGAGAACTCCTCATTAAAATTTCTGCATAGTTATTTATTTGTTTTCATAACTGAAAAATATATAGAATTGCCAGTGTAGATTTTTATCAGTTTAATCATTATAAACTGTACCTACTAGATCACTTTCCTCGTCCACAAACCATGGATGATTTAAATTGACTGTATTGTGTGTTGTTTGTGTTGTTGAAATGTTTAACACATTAAAAATGTTAATATTAATGTGATAGTGAAATTAAATTATAAATATTTGTTTATAATTTGAACAGTGAAATTTGGTTAAATTTAATAACCAATATTTTGTGTAAATAAACTGTTGTTGTTTGAAAACTCCACACGGGTCAGGGGATGATAATTTGTTCACATCTCCTTTGAATTTATTTATATGTCAATCGATGAATTGACAGCTTGTGATGAGCGTTATTTATTTATTTTAATGCTCACACAGTTGTAAATTTCACTCTGTTTTTGATGATTTATCATTATTGTTCACACATGCGATGTATGAAATCCATATAATCGAAATTATATGGTAATTGGTTGAGTCGCATTCCGATTTAGAACATTTCTGACGTATATAATGTAATCGGACATTTTAATGTAGATAATGTAATAGGACAATTTTTAATGTGAAAGAACATTTTAGAAATGAAAGAACATTTTAGAATCCAATTTTTAATGTGAAAGAACATTTTAGAAATAAAAGAACATTTTAGAATTAAAAAGTACATTTTAGAATAAAACAGTATTTTAGAATGAAAAGACATTCAAATGTAAAAAGGTACATTTTAGAATCAAATAACATTTTAGAATGAAAAAGTACATTTGGAATAAAATAACATTTTAGAATAAAATAACCTTTTTAGAATAAAAAGGACATTTTAGAATCAAAATTTACATTTTGTTGAAATAAGATAGTTGAAATCAAAATTTACATTTTGTTGAAATAAGATGGTTGAAACCAAAATATCATTTTAGTTGAAATGAAATAGTCAAAACAAATATAACATTTTTGCTAAATAGATTTGTGCTAAAGCAAAAATGTCAATTTTGTTAAATTAGATTATTGTAAATAAAATGAAGTTGAACACTTTTATTCATTTTATTGAAATAGAATTGTCAACAAATAAAAGAATCATTTCTATATAAAAGAACATTTTTATAGAAAAGAACAGTTCTAACATTTTTGTAATAGAACTTTTTAATGTAAATGTAACATTTTAATGTAATGAAACATTTCAAAGTAAAGAACATTTTAAAATAAAGAATATTTTAAAATAAAATGTTCTAACAATAATAATCGCATTTTTATGTGAGAGAACCATTTATAGGTAAAGTAAACATTATATGAAAAAGAACTTCTTGTGTGAGAGAACCATTTATAGGTAAAGTAAACATTATATGAAAAGGAACATTATTATGTGAGGGAACCATTTATATGTAAAGTAAATATTATATGTAAAAAAACATTTACATGAAACAGAACCATTTATATGAAAAAATACATTTCGATGTAATGAATACATTTTAATGTAAAGAATATATTTCAAAATAAAGAATCTATTAAAATAAAGATTATTTTAAAATAACGAATATTTTAAAATAATATTCAGTGAAGAATAAAACTATGATTTTTGTCTCTGACTTTGAATGGACACAAAAATACAAAAATATGAAGTCGAATAAGTAGCAAACGCAATTTAAACCCGAACGGGTTTATCGATCGATTTTATTCAATTTATAATGAATATAGAAAAGAAGTGGTTTTCAAAATCTAATACTTTGAAAACATTATCATTCTAATATAATATAAATATAGAATATTCATTTTTTATTTAAAATTGAAAATGAAGTCAAAATCGTCTTTAAATGAATTTATAAATAATTTATAAATATGTTTTAAAGGAAATCGACGAAATATATATATAATAATATATATATATATTTATTTAATGGTCTGACTAGAAAGTGCCGCGCAGCGTCCGTTCGCGAGTTTCGACCATTAACTTAAAATTGGTGTAACGAGAGATCCGACCGTCGGATTCTCCTAAAACCGGAACCATTGGGTTCATATCGAAAAGATCTTTCCAATGAATATAAGAAGATTGAAATCTAACGGTTGGATTTGGAATTACGTCCAAATCAAATTTGAAAAAGGTAGTTATGGATCCAGTTCGGTGGCCGTTATCGGGAATCGACTGTATGGGCAATAATAAATTTTTTAAAAATATGTAAAAATTATGTAAAATCATGTTAAATGATTTGTAAAGGATTTGGATGAAAATTCCAATTTTATAAAGATAAAAATATATTTTTATCAAAAATAAACTAGTTATTAACTAGAATAAAAATCTAATTAATTAATATTTAATTAGAATTAAAGGGAATAAATTCCTGGAATTTATAAATCTTTTAATTAAGGTTATTAGAGTTTCCAATTATATTCAGTAATTGGAATAAAACGAAATGTGAATTGGGTTTACTGTGAACGGTGTTTTTAATGACATTCGTTCTTTAACCCGATTTACAGTGAAAATAAAATTTGGAACTTATAAATCTTTTGTTAAGATTTAAATGGAAATTTTCTAAAGTAAAGTTTTCCAATTTAATATATTAAATTGGAATTGAATGGAATTTGATTGATTAATAATCGAAATGAGCTTATGTGAATGAAGACCGTTACTATAAATGGAATTTAAAAGGCTTTGCCGTTATTCCATTTATATTATCAGTCTAATACGGAAATTTATATCGATTATATATTGATTTGATTTCTGTGAAGATTCCATATTTAATGGAAGATGATTTTGGGTTTATTGTGAACTGTGTTTTAAATGACATTGGTCCTTTAACCCAGTTGAAGATAAGATTAATTTATTAAATTTGAATAATCATCAAGTAATGATCTTTGATATTAAAACCAAATTGGAGTTTTACTAAATTAGATTGAAATGGAAATGAGACAATTAGATTTATCAAATTCTTGAAATGATCGAGAATGGAGTACCGCCAGTTTTACTCCAGGCGATAGTTAAATCATTAATTAGATTTGAACATGAATTGGTAATTAAATTTATCGATAACACTATGGGTGTTAGATATGGAGTACTTCCAGTTTTGATCCAAGGGATGAATAGGTTGGCACTGGGACTAAGAATAAATGATTACTTCGGTAAGGTTTGCTAATCCAGACTAGATAAATTAATCTTTGAAAATGATATTCAAAAGAAGATTAAAGGATAAATTTTAAAAGAATTTTATCTATGATAAAATTAATGGAAACCTCTCCCTAATAATGTGAATATTTTAATAAAAGAATATTCTGAATTGGAATGAGGCGTATGATGTGTTCTTATAACACTTGTTTATAAAATACGCGAATTATTCGGAATGATCGGGTTTAACCCATTCTGAATAATTACTACGACGATCAAGTGTCAAAGAAGAAGACGGTGGTTGAAGACCGGAGATCTTCACATCGGTCTGGTGATTACTGATGTCTTGATTGGGCCGTACACCCAAGACAAGGTAATAGGTGGTGATCGTCCAAGCGTACTTGGAGACTGATGGATATGCGAGGAATAGCGTGCCTTCGGTTTCGTTCAGACCCAGAACGGACTTGTAAATGGATGGTGTGCCAGACGTTGTATTCCTTTATGCTATATTCATTGATCTCTGCTAAATATGTATCTATTTGGTGGCGGAGAATTTATTCTCTTGCTTAACACCCTTCTCTGAGACTAGAGGTTATATATTGGCAGAACTCAATGGCATGGCATGAATTAACAATGTGGCATACTAAGATGCAAACGATCAAGGCTTTTGTTGAAAAGCAGAGCCTTGTGGTGAATGATTAGAGCGCAGCTTTAATTAGCATAGCTTTATGTAACGTTACTTCACGAGCCTCACACCTCGGTATGGACCAGAAACGGAAGAGGACAGCAGGGAGGGCATTGCGTTTCTTTCCAGCTAGGAGGGGTGTCAGCGTTTACAAGCCCTAGCATTTGACTCATGTGGATGTTGCTTATTATTACTTGATGGATAGAGAGACGCCTCGGTTATATTCGGCTACCGCGGGAGCCGATGGAGTCATTTGGCTCATTTACGCCCCATAGGGCGGGGAAACGCTTGCTTACAAACTATGAATTCACCATTGCACTTAGTGTGGAACGGCCCTGCATGTTACCTAGGTACAGTTGCGGCTGAAGCCTGAGACATGGGCTAGATTGTCTCGAAACGGAAGTATTGCGCCTTGCCTTGGTTCATAGATGGAAATCCAACTTCCAATACGACATTTCGGTTTTAATTGTAGAACTAGTATGGCGACATAGTAGAATGGGGTGCTATGCCGTCTATGATTGATACATTTATATTTGAAGTTGCTTTTGACACTATGCACTATAATAATAATATCAAAATAATTTGTTTTATAAGTATCAAGCATGTTTGGCTATTATAAGGTAAAAATCTATCCTCCGGCTTGCGTTGCATTTTGTGATGGGACCTGAGTCTTATAATAGCTTCATTTTTCAAAAAAGCATTGCGTTATTTTATTTTAAACTAAGATTCATGTGGAGTAAACCCATTCCATGTTATACGGCATGGTCTCGTGATTCACCTAACTTTAAAATCAAGTTAATAACTGTTTTGAGTTCTCATACCAGTCCCGTGACTGACCTGGAGTTTATTGTTTAAACTTAAACTCTGGGTGCCCATATTTTCCACACGGGCTGCTAGTAGTTTTGGTTTTGCAGATATTATATTTACAGGATCCTAGTTTACAGCTGAAGCGATATTCAGAAAGCTCTGTGCCCGTGTATTTTCTTTTAGTTCGATATTTGTATTATTTTTCCACTGCTATTTAAATGTAATTTAAATATCTGATATTGTATTTATTAAATGTAAAATATTTGTTCGTACTCTATTATATTCTTGTGCTCTTATGCAATTGTTGTAATAGCAATGAAAATTTTCTTCTTTTTGTGTTTTGATGAGTGTTGTTCTCAAAGAAATCCGTACTTTCCTTTACGGGGAAGTTTGGGTCGTCACATTTGGTATCAGGGCTTTGGTTTACATAGCTCGAGAACAGGACACATTAGAACCGAAAGAAAGAATTCATCAGAGATTGGATTAGTTATATCCAATAAGAATAACTCGTTAGAGATGGGATCAGCAGTTTCCTAGAACGAGTGTTAAGAGTGTTATTTTTAAAATAAATAAAAATGAAAACAAACTTTGTTTTGAAAATGTAAATCTTATTATATATATTTGATAATTTATTTTATATTGAATTTTGGACAATCGAGTATATAAAGATTTGCATACATGCCTAGCTAGCGTATGTACGAAGTCTCAAATATACTGGATAGATATAGAATCACACTTTGGTCACCCGGGGATGTTCTGATGGGGGTTCGAAACATCATCAAAACTTATGTTCGAGTTTCGAAAGTGGTATATCTATATATTTCCATTGATTGGTGTGAGAACCAAAACTAGATAGAGTTTATTGTTGTGATCTACACTGAAATATGATTTTTGACTATATATAAAAGTTATATGTATTTGAAAAGTTAATCACCTAGTTGATTGCTGGTTATGATGTTTAATAAATAGTTCAACTAATTAAAATATTGGAATGATAATAAATTTAACCAATGTGAGAAAGAAAGATAAATTTAACTAAATAGAATTTGATATTGAACTGAATTGGAAATTGATTAGAATGGAAAGTTGAGTTAGTTAGTTCAACAACTTTTAGCTTTGTTCCTTTTCGAGGACGAAAAGATTTAAGTGGAAGAGATTGTAACAACCCGCAAATTCTGAGCCAATTTAAAATTTTATTTTCGTAATTTTAATGGATTTTGGATATTTAAAATAATTTATTTTAAATAATAATGACCAAAAATTTATTTAAATCGAAGTTAGAATGAGGATTTTTAATTTAATTATAAAAGGAGTTTATAATGGCGTGGCAGTTTGAAAATTTGAATTTGAAATTTGGCTGACTGTATAGGATTCAAAATAAATTGGATTTTAGTGAAACCAAAAATATTAAATCTATTTAAAAATATCTTTCCAACGAATCTGAAAAACTGAAATTTCATAGTGGGAAAAAATGTTATACCCAGTTTAAAATTCAGAATAGTCGTTGTAGAATATATATATATATATTAATATTAGAAATAGCAATTTTTCAAACGACCTCCTTTTCGACGAAACCACTTTTGTTGGAACCGGAATGTCAAATTATTCCTAGGTTTCAATTTTCATAAATTTTTTAATCAATATGTGAGCGTGGCAAAAGAAAACGTGTTTTGACCATTTTAGTCAAATTGGATCGACCGGAAAAAGGTCATTTTTCAAACGGTCTCGAAATTCGACGAGATTAGTTTTGTTAGGACCGTATCATCAAAACATAGCTAGAAATAATTTCTATGGAATTTTTAGAGTTAGTTTGTGGCCTCAGTTAATTGAAATGTACGTTTAGATTAAATATAAATTGATTTATATTTTAATTCTGATAAAAACCGATCAAAACAACAGACTGGCTTACAAAGCTTATCCCATTGTGTTCGGAATGAGAGTAATCAGCTAGGGATGACAGTCGTTGGGTTTTATTTGAAGTTCGTGGCTAGTTTTGAGTTTTAGAAAGAATTAAATAATAAAATAAAAAATAATATAATTTATAAATACCCCTAGAAAATCGTGCCCAACCCTAATTCCCCAATCCAAACGCAATCGCCTCCTTCTTCAATCAAAGGCTGCCATGCTCCGAACTTCTTCCACTCTTTTCTCAAAATCCGAGCAATCAAATCAAAAACTCCCAAAGCAAAACTGAAGAGTTCTTCGAGCTTTATAAGACCAACGGTCGAGATCGGATATCTCGATCTGAGGAGGCCAAATCAATGGCTCAAAGGTCATCCGTTCTCACCAGTTTTCACGCCTCTCGAGGCAACCGATTTTGATGGGGTCGAGGGAGGAGGTGCGCGCCACGTAGGCGCTCGATGTGGGTGGTCCTGATGGGGGTTCGGCGGCGAGAGGAAGTGGCGATGGTGGCGTATAGTTTGGAACAACGGCCTGGAACAAATCGATAGGGGAAGAGGGTTTATACAGAAGAAGGAACGAAGGGTAACCTATTAAATTAGTTAATTAATTTGCTAATTGTAATTAGTTATTATAATTAAAAAGTTTAAAAGTTTTAAAAATAAAATTAACATTGATTTAGTAATAAAAAGAGCATTGTTTTATAAATAAAATTGGCATTGTTTTATGAATGAAAATAACATTGTTTTTGTGAAAACAAAGAAGAACATTATTTTGGAAATAAAAGATTAACATGTTTTGAAAAAAAATGATTGACATGTTTTTCAAAATAAAACATTAACTTGTTTTGGTAAATAAATAAATGATTAACTTGTTTTTCAGGGATTAACATTGTTTTTGTTAAAAAAAGGGTTGATTTTTAAATCATAAGTATTGTTTAAAAAATGCCATAATCAAAAGATGATTTTTAATCTTAAACATTGTTTTAAAAATAGAAATATTTTAAAATCTAATATTTTATATATAAAGCATTGTTTTAAGAATGTGAATTTTAAATGCAATAACATCGTTTTAAATAAAATAAACACTGTTTTGATAAATAAAATATACATTGTTTTGAAATTAACAAGAACATTGTTTTGAAAATAACAAGAACATTGTTTTAAAAATAAATATAACATTAGTTTAAAAAAAATATGATTTTTATATATATATATATAGCATCGTATTAAAAATATGATTTTTAATATGTTTAAACCGCGTGAAATAGATCTCGATGGAATTGACTGGACACCGAACGGAATCGAAATCGCTAGTTAAAGACTGACGGAGTGGAAACGAAGGTGAGAACTCCTCACTAAAATTTCTACACAGTTATTTATTTATTTTCATAACTGAAAAATATATAGAATTGCCCGTGTAAATTTTTATTAGTTTAATCATTATAAACTGTATACTATGTCTGTTAGATCACTTTCCTCGTCCACAATCTATGGACGATTTAAATTGACTATATTTTGTGTTGTTTGTGTTGTTGAAATGTTTAACACATTAAAAATGTTAATATTAATGTGATAGTGAAATTAGATTATAAATATTTGTTTATAATTTGAACAGTAAAATTTGGTGAAATTTATTAACCAATATTTTGTGTAAATAAACTGTTGTTGTTTGAAAACCCCTCACGGGTCAGGGGATGATAATTTGTTCACATCTCCCTTGAATTTATTTATATGTCAATCGATGGATTGACAGCCTGTGATGAGCGCTATGTATTTATTTTAATGCTCATACAGCTGTAAATTTCACTCTGTTTGTTGATGATTTATCATTATTGTGCACACATGCGATGTATGAAATCCATATAATCGAAATTATATGGTAATTGATTGAGTCGCATTCCGATTCAGAACATTTTTGATGTATATAATGTAATCGGACATTTTAATGTAGATAATGTAATAGGACAATTTTTAATGTGAAAGAACATTTTAGAAATGAAAGAACATTTTAGAATTAAAAAGTACATTTCAGAATAAAACAATATTTTAGAGTGAAAAGACATTAAAATGTAAAAAGGTACATTTAGAATCAAATAATATTTTAGAATGAAAAAGTACATTTGGAATAAAATAACATTTTAGAATAAAATAACCATTTTAGAATAAAAAGGACATTTTAGAATAAAAATTTACATTTTGTTGAAATAAGATAGTTGAAACCAAAATTTACATTTTGTTGAATAAGATAGCTGAAACCAAAATATCATTTTTGTTGAAATGAAATAGTTAAAACAAATATAACATTTTTGTTAAATAGATTTGTGCTAAAGCAAAAATGTCAATTTTTTTGAATTAGATTGTTGTAAATAAAATGAAGTTAAACACTTTTATTCATTTTGTTGAAATAGAATTGTCAACAAATAAAAGATTATTTCTATATAAAAGAACTTTTTTTAAAGAAAATAACATTTTTATAGAAAAGAACAATTCTAACATTTTTGTAATAGAACATTTTAATGTAAATGTAACATTTTAATGTAATGAAACATTCCAATGTAAAGATCATTTTAAAATAAAGAATATTTGAAAATAAAACGTTCTAACAATAAAAATCACATTTTTATGTGAGAGAACCATTTATAGGAAAAGTAAACATTATATGGAAAAGAACATTTTTGTGTGAGAGAGCCATTTATAGGTAAAGTAAACTTTATATGAAAACGAACATTTTTATGTGAGAGAACCATTTATTGGTAAAGTAAACATTATATGAAAAAGAACATTTTTATGTGAGAGAACCATTTGTATGTAAAGTAAATATTATATGTAAAAAGAACATTTAGATGAAAAAGAACCATTTATATGAAAAAATACATTTCAATGTAACGAATACATTTTAATGTAAAGAATATATTTCAAAATAAAGACTCTATTAAAATAGAGATTATTTTAAAATAACGAATATTTTAAAATAACGAATATTTTAAAATAATATTCAGTGAAGAGTAAAACAATGATTTTTATGTCCGACTTTGAATGGACACAAAAATACAAAAATATGAAGTCGAATAAGTAGCAAATGCCATTTTAACCCGAACGGGTTTATCGATCGATTTTATTCATTTTATAATGAATATAAAAAAGAAGTGGTTTTCAAATATAATACTTTGAAAATATTATCATTCTAATATAATATAAATATAAAATATTCAATTAGTATTTAAAATTGAAAATGAAGTCAAAATCGACTTTAAATGAATTTATAAATAATTTATAAATACGTTTTAAAGGAAATCAACGAAATATATAATATATATATATGTATATATATATATATATATTTAATGGCCTGAATAGAACGCGCCGCGCAGCGCCAGTTCACGAATTTCGACCATTAACTTCAAATTGGCGTAACGGATGATCCGACCTTCGGATTCTCCTAAAACCGGAACCATTGGGTTCGTATCGAAAAGATATTTCCATTGAATATAAGAAGTTTGAAATCTAACGGTTGGATTTGGATTTATGTCCAAATCAAATTTGAAAATGGTCGCTACGAATGCAGTTCGGTGGCCGTTATTGGAAACCGACTGTACAGGCGACAATAATTTTTTTAAAAATATGTAAAAATTATTTAAAATCATAATAAATGATTTGGATGGAAATTCCAATTTTATGAAGATAAAAATATATTTTTATCAAAAATAAACTAGTTATTAACTAGAATTAAAATCTAATTAATTAATATTTAATTGGAATTAAAGGGAATAAATTCCAGGAATTTATAATTCTTTTAATTAAGGTTATTAGAGTTTCCAATTATATTCAGTAATTGGAATAAAATGAAATGTGAATTGGGTTTATTGTGAACTGTGTTTTTAATGACATTCGTTCTTTAACCTGATTTACAGTGAAAATAAAATTTGGAATTTATAAATCTTTTATTAAGATTTAAATGGAAATTTTCTAAAGTAAAATTTTCCAATTTAATATGTTAAATTGGAATTGAATGGAATTCAATAGATTAATAATCGACATGAGCTTCTGTGAATGAAGATCGTTACTATATATGGAATTTAAAAGGCTTTGCCATTATTCCATTTATATTATCAGTCTGATACAGAAATTTATATCGATTATATATTGATCTGATTTCTGTGAAGATTCCATATTTAATGGAAGATGATTTTGGGTTTATTGCGAACTATGTTTTAAATGACATTGGTTCTTTAACCCAGTTAAAGATAAGAATAATTTCTTAAATTTGAATAATCATAAAGTAATGATCTTTGATATTAAAACCAAATTGGAGTTTTACTAAATTAGATTGAAATGGAAACGAGACAATTAGATTTATCAAATTCTTAAAATGATCGAGAATGGAGTACCGCAAGTTTTACTCCAGGCAATAGTTAAATCTTTAATTAGATTTGAACATGAAATGGTAATTAAATTTATCGATAACACAGTGGGTGTTATATATGGAGTACTGCCAGTTTTGCTCCAGGGGATGAATAGGTTGGGATTGGGATTAAGAATAAATGAATACTTCGATAAGGTTCGCTAATCCCGACTAGATAAATAAATCTTTGAAAATGATATTCAAAAGAAGATTAGAGGATAAATTTTAAAAGAATTTTATCTTTGATAAAATTAATGGGAACCTCTCCCTAATAATGTGAATATTTTAATAAAAGAATATTCTGAATTGGAATGAGGCGTATGATGTGTTCTTATAGCACTTGTTTATAAAATACGCGAATTATTCGGAAAGACCGGGCTTAACCCATTCTGTATAATTACTACGACGATCAAGAGTCGAAGATGAGGGTGTTGGTTGAAGACCGTAGATCTTCACATCGTTAGGGTGATTACTGATGTCTTGATTGGGCCGTACACCCAAGACAAGGTAATAAGTGGTGATCGTCCAAGCGTACTTGGATATCGATGGATATGCGAGGAATAGGGTGCCTCCGGTTTCGTTCAGACCCAGAACGGACTTGTAAATGGATGGTGTGTCATACGTTGTATTCCTTTATGCTGTATTCATTGATCTCTTCTAAATATGTATCTGTTTGATGGCGGAGAATTTATTCTCTTGCTTAACACCCTTCTCTGAGGCTAGAGGTTATATATTGGCAAAAATCCATGGTATGGCATGGATTGACAATGTGGCATGCTAAGATGCAATTGGTCAAGGCTTTTGTTGAAAAGCAGAGTCTTGTGGTTGATGATCAGAGCGCAGCTTTAATTAGCATAGCTTTGTGTAACATTACTTCTCGAGCCTCACACCCCGGTAGAAACCAGAAACGGGAGAGGACAGCAGGGAGGGCATTGCATCTCTTTCTAGCTAGGAGGGGTGTCATCATTTACAAGCCCTGGCATTTTACTCATGTGGATGTTGCTTATTATTACTTGATGGATAGAGAGGCGCCTCGGTTATATCCGACTACTACGGGAACCGATGTAGTCATTTGGCTCATTTACGCACCATTGGTGGGGATACACATGCTTAGGAGTTATGAATTCACCATTGCACTTAGTGTGGACCGGCCCTGCATGTTATCTAGGTACAGTTGTGGCTGAAGCCTGAGACATGGGCTAGATTGTCCCGAAACGGAACGATTGCGCCTTACCTTGGTTCATAGATGGAAATCCAACTTCCAATACAACCTTTTGGTTTTAATTGTAGAACTAGTATGGCGACATTGTAGGATAAGGTGCTATGCCATCTATGATTGATACATTTATATTTGAAGTTGCTTTTGACACTGTGCACTATAATAATAATATCAAAATAATATTTTTTATATGTATCAAGCATGTTTGGCTATTATAAGGTAAAAATCTATCCTCCGTCTTGCGTTGCATTGTGTGATGGGACCTGAGTCTTATAATAGCTTCATTTTTCAAAAAAGCATTGCGTTGTTTTATTTTAAACTAAGATTCATGTGGAGTAAACCCGTTCCGTGTTATACGGCATGGACCCGTGATTCACCTAACTTTAAAATCAAGTTAATAACTATTTTTGAGTTCTCATACCAGTCCCATGACTGATCTGGAGTTTTTAACCTAAACTCTAGGTGCCTATATTTTCCACATGGGCAGCTAGTAGTTTTGGTTTTGCAGATATTATATTCACATGATCCTGGTTTACAGCTGAAGCGTTATTCAGAAAGCTCTGTGTCCGTGTATTTTCTTTTAGTTGTATTTTTGTATTATTTTTCCGCTGCTATTTAAATGTAATTTAAATCTTTGATATTGTATTTATCAAATGTAAAATATTTATTCATACTCTGTTATATTCTTGTACTCTGATGCAATTGTTGTAATAGCGATGAAAATGTTCTTCTTTTTGTGTTCTGATGAGTGTTGTTCTCAAAGAAATCCGTACTTTCCTTTACGTGGAAGTTTGGGTCGTCACATTTTGTTTGCAAAATATATAGAAGTTAATTTCAGAAAATAGAGAGAATATAATTGGAATTAGTTATTTGAAAAACATGTTTGAAGTGTTTTTATAATAGTAGAGGAGTAGCATTCCTTTACGAAGAGTATCTTTAAAAAGTGTGTCCCTTTCCATTGATTATTGAAGAGGAATTTCTTCATGAAAGATGGTGACTCTTCATAAAAAAACACTATAATTTCTGATCAGTCGACTGGTCAAAAACATACTAGTCGATTAGTAAAAACACTGAAATATATATATATATATCATTTAAAAAAATAGCCATTTTGTACATAATTACTCTTACCAGTCGACTGGTAAGATATGTACTAGTCAACTGGTTCATATTTTTCTGTACAGTCATAGTACTTTAAAGTTATATATTGTATATATACATATATCTAAGTTTTTGTGCAATCATGTTATACTTCGAGGATAGATTTTAACATAATTCTAACACGACTCAATACATATATATATATATATATATATGTATGTATATCTATAACCTTATCTTGATGATTTCCATAGCTCTCTCTTTGTCGACATTAATCAAAATTCTTGTTTCCAAAAAGGAACTCTCAAACATTTATTCTTTTCTATAAGTAATTTATTAATTTCCATAGTTTTAATATAGTTGCTATTTATATAGATATACTATAAGATAGTTCCTTATACAAATCATAACAAGTTTTGCAATATATGCAAAAATTCATGACAAGTAACTAAGACATAAGGAAGAATTTCATCTACAATTACTCTTTCTCTGTAAGTATTTTTTAAAAAAACCATTCCAGAACTAAACACATTGATATCAGACATCTGAGAGATAATATTGAAAAAACAAACAATTAACTCATAATTTGTTAACTCAGAAAATCAAATTGCAGATATCTTTACTAAACCCCTTTTAGAGAATTCTTTCATTAAACTCCGATGAGAACTAGGAATTGTATTAATCAAAGATCTCTAAAGTTATTCGGTTATCATGTGCTTATAATGTCTTAATTTCTTTTTAATCGATGACAAAATGGGAGAAATATCTCTCATGCTATTTATGTTATATACCATTCATTCCTATGATTCCAAGCTAATACTCTTATGTTTTCCATACTATTGAAAAATTGTGCTAACATTTGTGAATGCATGAATCAAATGGTAAGGTTATAAGATTATGAACTAACAAATTTGTGCAGAAATTCAGGGAGAGCTAAACATTTAGGGGGTGAAAATTCAAAGTGTTGTCATCAGTCAAAAACGAGGAGAATGTTGAATACAAGATTTTGATCGATGCCAAATTGCAATGGGAATCATGGAATCATATCATAGAGATAAGGTTTTTTTTATATATATACATTGAGTCTTGTTAGAATTATGTTAAAATCTATCCTTAAGTATACATGAATGTGCAAAACAAAGTTATATATATATACCTTTTAAAATGCCAGATATACAAAAACTGTCTTACCAGTCGACTGGTTGATTTGGTCAACAAATTTTTGTATATAACTGCTAGTTTTGAAAACTTTATCTATACGATTTAATTCTACCATTCAACTGATGATTTTTATCCAGTCGACTGATTCGACCTAGAAAATATTTTATGAAGAGTCACCATTCTTCATGAAGAGATTCCTCTTCATTAATCAATGGAAATGGACACAACTCTTTATAGAAACTCTTCATGAAGGATTGCTGCTCTTATACTATTATATTGTAATAACCTGGAAATGCGAGCCTATTTAAAATTTTTATTTTGGCAATTTTAGCGAATTTTGAATATTTAAAATAGATTATTTTAAATAATATCTACGAGAAATATATTTTAAATAGAATCGAACATATATATTTATATAGTTCGTCGTTAGAACATAAATATTTATTTTAAATCATAAAAGGAATTGAAAATGGCGCGGTAGTTCGATAATTCGATTTCAAAATTCAAATGAATGTACATGATTCAAAATAAGCCGGATGTTGGCGAAACCAAAAATATTTGAATCTAATTTAGAATATCTTTCCAACGAATCCGAAAAATCAAAATTTCATAGCGGGAATCAAAAGATATGTCCAGTTGAAAATCCTGAATAGTCGCTATGGAATTCAGGCCCTTAAAAATGGGAATTTTGCAAACGACCTCGGATTTCGACGAAACCACTTTTGTTGGATCCGTGATGTCAAGTTATTGCTAGATTCCAAATTTCATAATTTTTTGAATCAATATGTGAGCGTGGCAAGGGAAAACGCATTTGACCAGTTTCAGTTGATTTTAATCGACTGGAAAATCGCCATTTTTCCAATGGACTTAGAATTCGATGAAACTAGTTTTGTTAGGACCGAATCATCGATACAAAGCTAGAAAATATCTTGCTGGAATTTTTCGAGTTAGTATGTGGCCCCGGTAAATTGGAATGTGCGTTTAAATTGAATATATAAATATTTATATTTTAATTTAAATCAAAACTGCTCGAAATGATTGAATTGGCTAACGAAAAATATCTCATTGTGTCCGGAATGGGGGTATTACTCTAGGGGCGACAGTCGTTGGTCCTTGTTTGGTGGTCGGACGGAAAGTCAACTTATAGGGGAATTTAATTAAAATAAAATATTATATATATATATAATTTCCCTTATCCTTCTCTCCCCCTCACAGGCATAAACCGATACCCAAATAAAAAATAAAAAATGAGGGGCTGTGCCCTAGCTCGCCCACCGCGCCTCCAGGAGGGCGCGTCGCCCACCGCCGCCAGGGCACTGGCCTCGCCATCGCCCCCTCCTCCAATCTCCCACCTCCGACGTTCTTCCTCCTCTCCCTCCCTTTTCTAATTGGAAGAGCCGCGCACCACCCAAACTCGCCAAGGCCGACCACCGCACTACCGCTCCCCACCTCCGTCGGCACGCAGCCTCCCCAGCCTCCCCCCTTCGCTGCGACTTCCCCCTCCTTCCTCAATCTGCGCTGAAACAGTCCTCGCCCCCCTCTTCTTCTAACAGTAAGTCTTCTTTATTTTGATTATTTTTATTTCAGTTTTTGGATGTAAGGAGTATTGTTTTCCTATATGATTTTAGATTGAAAAAAAATATGACCTTTAAGTTATTAAAGAAAAGGTAAGATTGTTATAAAAGAAAGGTTAAAATTTTTATAAAACAAAAATTGATTTTTCCTTTAATATGACAAGGACTTGATTTTTATAGCGATAAAGAATTGATTTTGTTCATGTAAAAGAATAGATTTTTGTATGATAAAAGCATAGATTTTTATATACGAAAAGATTATATTTTTAAAAATGAAAAGGCGATAGTTTTAAATATGAAAAGGCGATAGTTTTAAATATGAAAAGGCGATAGTTTTAAATATGAAAAGGCGATATTTTTTTTAAAGTGATAAGGCGAGATTTTTGAATATAGAAAGAACATAATTTTATATATGGAAAAACAATATAAAAAAATAATATATAATCTTTTCCATTTGTAGCTAAATTAAAATACGATTTTTATTTATTAGAATGAGGTAGTAAAAATATAATTTTTATTTGAACAACGTGAAAAGACTGTATTGGATTTACAAATGGATTCAGGCGATTCAGCAGTTCAACAGCAAAGCACGGCGGAGTGGATCCCTCTATGAGAACTTCTCACTTTAACTTTTCTTTTCTAGTTATATAAATATATACTAGGATGCAAACGGTATTTAGTAGCACCCGACACCATCGTCCATAGACCATGGACTTGTTTGTTTGGTTGTGTAGTTGGTTGGATTATTTGATTTGAATTTGATTGTTTGGTGAAATAGAATGGATTTGATTGATATGTGGATGGCGTTGGACATTATTTGACCGGGGATAAGGCTAGGCCTTGTCCCGTTTCTAGTATCGTGTCGTTATGCCGCCGAAATTTTCTAAAATAAGTTAGAAAAATAAAGATATCATTTTATTTAATAAATGAACTGAATAGAATATTCATAGGTTGAATAAGATAATTTGCTCGTTAAAAATATAATTTTTAACATGAACGTGAATAAATAAACATTCATTTACAAACAGGACGGTTTGTTTATGTACACCTATTTGAAGGACATTGATTGGGACGATAAATTTTACACATCGCCCAACTGCACAAATAAAATCTGTGTTTGATTGTTTGAAACCCCACACGGGTATTGGGATAAAATACGGCATACACTAATCCAAATATTTAGTTGTATGTCGATCGATGGATCGATAGGCTGTTATAAGCATTAGATATCTATATTTGATGCTTATACAGTGTAGTGCACTTTGGATGATGGTTGATTATTTATCGTTGCTATTGTATACATGTGTTGTATTGAATCCATATAATTAACTTTGTATGGTAATTGATTGGGCCTCATTCCAATTTAGAAAATAAAGAATATTATAAAATAAAGCTTCTTGTGCTGACAATACTCATTCGTTGAGATTAATCATGTGTTGAATGAAATATTTTAACGATAAAATTTACATCTTTATTATATATAGAATTAGAAACTAACTTCTTTATAAAATAAAGGTTCAAGTGTTGACAGTACTCATCCGTTGAGATTAGTCATATGTTGAACGAAATATTTTAACAATAAAATTTACATCTTTATCATTTATAAAATTAGAAACTAACTGGAAAATAGATAAGATGAGTGGTTTCCTGGGTATTGATCTGATGTTGGTTTTGGCCTTCGGGGTAAATATTCAGGGAATCGTTCTCTTACTAATTTACGGTTGGAGTCTGATTTGAAATCAAACGAAAGATACCATAATTTTTATAAAATATATTAAATAACAAAAATAGTCACACGTGAACAGTACTCATTCGTTGAGATTAGTAATGCGTTGACAAAAATATAGATTCACGTATTGAATAGGATACATATTCATTTGTTGAATAGAATAACGGAATATTGAAATATATAAAGCCGTGTTGATTAGAGATGTGCTATTTTGACGCGAACGATATTTATATCGATTATATTCGTTCTATAATGAATATTGAAAAGAGATTTAATAAAAGAAATTCAAATTGAATTGAATATATAATGAAATTCGAATTGAATTGAATATATCACGAATTCGAATTGAATTGAATATATAACGAATTCGAATTGAATTGAATATAAAACGAATTCGAATTGAATTGAATATATAACGAATTCGAATTGAATTGAATATAAACCGAATTCTAACTGAATTGAAAACGAATTGAAATAGAATAAAAATCAATTTGAAATGAATTCAATTTGAATTGGAATTTGAATTGTATTGAAATGAATTTAAAACGAATTTATAAGGAAAAATTCAATTTTGATTTGAATTTGAAATGGAAGTTGAAATTGTTTTTGAAACGAATTTAAAACTATTTATAAAATTCATTTTAAATAGAAATCAATGAAGTATATATTATATATATATATAAAATAATGGCCTGAATAGAATGCGCCGCGCCGCGGCAGTTCGCGAATTTCGACCATTGACTTCGAACGGATATTACGGGAGATCCGACTGTCGGATTCTCCTAAAACCAGAACCATTGGGTTCGTATCGAAAAGTGCTTTCTAACGAATATTAGAGATTTGAAATCTAACGGTTGGATTTGGAGATATGTCCAAATCAATTTCAGAAAAGGTCGCTGTAAGTGCAGTTTGATGGCCGTTGATGGAAATCGACTGTACGGGCCTTGATAATATTATTAAAAATATTAATGATTTGTATAAAATTATAAAAAATGATTTGTGGAGAACTGGAGTGAAAAATCTCACATTTGTAAAGATAAAAATAGATTTATATCGAAATGAACTAGTTTTGAACTAAATTTAAAACCCAATTAACAATTAATTGGATTTGAAATGGGTTTTAAATAATCATAATTTCTAATATATTTGATCAGAATTGAATTAGAATTGATTTGTGGGTATCGTGAACTGTGTTTTAAATGACATTAGTTCTTTAACCCAGTAAAGGGAGGTTTCATGAATCTGCAATTAGATTTAAATGTGATTTGAAAATTTAAATTATCAAATTTGGAAAATGAGCGAGAATGGAGTATCACCAGTTTTGCTCCAAAGCGATAGTTAAATCTTTAATTAGATTTGAACGTGAGATGGTAATTAATTTTATCGATAACACCGTGGTGTTAGATATGGAGTATTACCAGTTTTTCTTCATGGGATGAATAGGTTGGGATTGGGAAATAAAATAAATAATTACTTCGGTGTGGTTCACTAATCTCGACTAGTTTGGAAAACCATAATCTGGTTTGAAATGATATCCAAAGGAATATTAAAGAATAAATTTTAAAGAATTTATCTTTGATAAAATTAATGGGAACCTTTCCCTAAGAATAGGAAATTTAGAAACTAGCTGTAGGTTAGTTAAGAAGAATGGTTTCCTGGGTATTGATCTGATGTTGGTTTCGGCCTTCGAGGTTAATATTTTGGGAATTGTTCTCTTGCTAATTTACGGTTAGTGACTGCTGAATTGGAATAAGGTGTATGTTGTGTTTGTGTAACATTTGTTTATTATATACGCGGGTTGTTCGGAAAGGCTGGGTTTATACCCATTCTGAATAACCGATTCGACGATAAATCGAAGATGATGACGATGGTCAAAGACCGGAAGTCTTCACATCGTTTGGATAATTACTGATGATCCTGATTGGACTGTACACCCAAGAGGAGGGAAATAGTTGGTGGTCGTCCAGACGTACTTGGAGATCGATGGATATGCGAGGAAAGTGCCTCCGGTTTCGTTCAGACCCAGAACGAACTTGTAAATGGACTGTGTGTCTGACATTGTATTCCTTTATAATGTATTCGTTGATCTCTTCTAAATATATATCTGTTTGGCGGCAGATAATTTATTCTCTTGCTTAACGCCCTTCTCTGAGACATACGAGCTCAGAGGTTATATATTGGCAGAAATCAGTGGTACGATATGGATTGATAGTGTGGCATGCTAAGATGCAGTGATCCAGACTTTTGTTGAAAAGCAAAGTTTGGTGGATGATGATCAAAGCGCAGCTTTAATATAACATTGCTTTGTGTATAGCGTTGATTCACGAGCCTCACACCCTTTTTGTGGATGGGCACCTTAGTGGTGTCGTGGATTCGGTCGACCGAGATGAGCTTTGTGCTTAGAGGGATAGAGTAAGCGGTGTTTTCTCTCGCTGGGACATAAGCCGCGGTGATACTCTGGTCCCAAAAGTGCGGATGTTCATTACGGTGTTTGCTCTTGCTGGGACGTAAGCCGTGGGGAATTGCACTACGCGATCGATCTTTCTAATCGGGAGCCACCATGATGGAAATCCAAATTTCCAATACGTGTATTTCGGTTTTATTTGTAGAGCCTAGTATGGCGACATAGTGGGATGGGGCGCTTATGCCGTCTATGATTGATACTTATGATTTGAAGATGTTTTATACAATATGCACTTATAATAGTATCAAATGATTTGTTTTAAACGTATCAAGCATTCTTGGCTATTATAAGGTAAAAACCCAATCCTCCGGCTTGCGTTGCATTGTGTGATGGGACCTGGGTCTTATAATAGCTTCATTTTTCTTTGTTTAGCATTGCGCTATTGTTTTATGCACTGGTGTTCTTGGGAGGAAACCCGTTCCGTGTTATACGGTGTGGTCCCTTGATTTACCTTACTTTGAAAATAAAGATAAATAACTGTTTTAGTTCTCACACCAGTCACATGATTGACCTGGAGTTTATTGTTTTAACCTAAACTCTGGGTGCCCCTATTTTCGACATGGGCAGCTAGTAGTTTTGGTTTTGCAGATTTATATTCACAGGATCCTGATTTACAGCTGGAACGATGCTCGGAAAGCTCTGTATCCGTGTATTACTTTCAGTTGTGTTTTCTTCTTTTTTCCGCTACTATGTAATTTATTGTAATCTCTGATAGTTATCGAATGTATTATATTCATTTATACTCTGTATATTCTTGTATTCTGATGGAATTGTTGTAATAACAGTAAAATGTTCTTCTGTCTGCGTTCCTTTATGTGTTGTTCTCGAAGTATCCGCTCTTTCCTTCACGGGGAAGTTACGGGTCCTTACAGTTGGTATCAGAGCTTTGGTTTACAAAGCTCAGAGAACAAGACACATTAGAACCATACGAAAGAATTCATCAGATATTGGATTAGTAATATCCAATTAGAATGACTCATTAGAGATAGGATCAGTAGTATCCTAGAACGGGTGTGAAGAGTATATTTTTCAAATGAAAACAAATTTTGTTTTGAAATTTAAATCGTTTTATACGTATTTGAATATTTTATTTGTATTGAATTTGGACAATCCAATATATAAAGATTTTGCATATACGCGTCATGAACGTATATTCGAAGTTTTAATATACTGGATAGATATAGAATCACATTCTAGTCGCTCGGAGATGGTACTGATAATTGTCATGACATCATCAGTATTTATGTTCGTGCTTCGAAGGTGTTATATCTATATATTTCCATCAGATTGGTGTGAGAACCAAAACTTACATAGATTTATTTGTTGTGATTTGGCATCAAAAACATGATTTTCTGTATATATATATATATATATATATATATATATATATATATATATATATATATATATATCATATTATGAATCTGAAACGATAATCCACTAATTGATTGATGGTTGTGTTGTTTGTCATTTGTTTGAAAATTTTGAACCAAAACGCCTAATAGAATCAAATATTGAATTGTATTGAAAATTTGTCGCACTTGCATGCATATACATGTATATCCATTGAACAGGTCATAGCAAGGAGGCTAGAGCAGAAGAATAAAATTGTTTACCCAACAAATAGGTACATGTTTACTATAATTTACTGTTTTGTTTGGGTGATGATGATTTTATGAGCCGATTGGCTAGCCGCTTGGCTTTTTCTTTTTCTTTTTGAGATTAGAGGGCCTGTATGGCAATTTCGGGATCTTCCCGGTGCTCCCGTTGCAGGGGAGTTTATGGCGAAATTTTTCTAAAATTTAGGGTGTTAGCCAAATTTTTGAAAAATTTGAAAAGTTCTTAGAAACTGAAAAGTTGAAGAACTTAAGCCGTAGCAAAAATACTGGAAGTTGAGTTGATTAGTTAAACAACTTTCGGCTTCGTTCCTTTTCGGGGGCGAAAAGTTTTAAGTGGGGGAGAATGTAATAACCTGGAAATGCGAGCCAGTTTAAAATTTTTATTTTGGCAATTTTAGCGAATTTTGAATATTTAAAATAGATTATTTTAAATAATATCGACGAGAAATATATTTAGTGTAACGACTCGTATTCTACGCATCATAGGACCGTAGAATATTTATTTCTTTCACATACGAAGTCGTATGGTCATGTAACTTTGGGAGACGACTATTGGGGTCATTTTCCATGTTCATGATTTTTCCCGATTTTTAAATGACCATTTTACCCCTAGTTGGTACTATTTTGGCCATAACTTTTGACTGGAAAGGAATTTTGACCTGAAACCACTTCCATTGGCTCCGGATGATGGTTTACAATTCCGTAGAGTGGTCACATTAGCCAAACGGACTCACTGTTTGGGAGATATGGCTGAAACAAGTTTCAGATGGTGAAAAACAGCTTAATTGGGCTTAACCGGGTGATTAACAGCTAGGCCCAATGGGGGATTTCGGGATTAGGGTAAGGAGGAGGCTGAAATCAGTTAGAGAACGATCTTATCCTCATTTTCCAACCGCCACTTTCTTTCTTGCAACCCTAGCAATGGCCTCCAACACCCAAATCACCTTCTAATCACTTTCTAATCAAGTTTTGGCTTAATCTACATCAAATTAAGGAGAGGGAACACGAAAGCAAGGCTAGAGCTGCTGTTAGACATCAGTATTTGCCCAAATTAGCAAGGTTTCAGTTCTGAGAATTTCGTTTGTGGCCAAGGTGAGTGAATAGCATCGTTTTGACACTAATTATAGTTAATTAAGGGTAATTAGTGAAGATTAGCGAATTTATACACTAATAAATTCTGGAAAAATGCCTATAAATTCGAAAATAATATTTTATGCCTCTGGTAGAAATTTGGTTTAATTTGGTTAAGTTTTGTTAACCCTATGATTAGTTTTTCTTAAACATGCTTAAGGGAAAATAAGGGGTTTTGGGTATATTTGATCCATTTTGACATGTAAATTCATTGTTTTGGTGTTGTGGTTAGTTTGCTATGTTGCTATGACTGTTTGACATGATTTGTGATTGATTAGTATAGTTAGATATGTCGAAAACGTCGTCGAATGGCGCAAACAAGTTGATGGAAAAAGTTGCAGAAAGTTGTGTAGGGTTTCGGATCGAATCGGATATGGGCTCAGATCGGATTGGAGATCTGGGTAAGGAACCCGACCCGAACTGGAGTCTGGCACAACAGAGGCTTGGCAAAAAGGAAGCCCATGTTGGTTAAGCTGGGGATCGGACCGACTTAGGGACGAAGGGCTCGGATCGGAACTTGACACTTGGGAGAACTGGCAAGAAGGAAGGCCACGCTAATTGAATTGGGATCGGATCGGATGAAGAAGAAGGGATCGGATCGGAGCACTTGAAGGACAAGGGAGCGGATCGGAGCGGAAGCACGAACTGGAAGGGGGATGGCACCCGACCCGACCCGGAGGAGGACACCCGACCCGACCCAAAGTGGGGCACCCGACCTGAACCGATGCGACGCTGTGGACCCGAACCGAACCGCTATAGGACAAGACTACGAACCGACCCGAAGTAGAGGACCCGACCCGAACCGATGGCTAGAAGGAGAACCCGACCCGACCCAGTATTGACCAATAACCCGAGATGCAAAGGTAGTTCAATATGGGAATTTAGAGCTCAGGATCCAGTTGGGAACCGATGAGTTCACTTCATGATTGGGCTTTGCTGCGGGACGTGTGCCAAGGGGCAGTCGATGTCTGTGACTTTGGATCACTATGTATGCGAGGTACGTGAACGGATTCAGGGCCACAGTGGCCTAGGTACGACTAAAGGGCTATAAACCAATGAAGTGGGGTCATTTGTAAAGATTTGGTCATGACTCCATGTGGTAAGCTTGGTAGTAGCAGTAGTTGTACAAGTCGAACTCCGTCACTACTTCGATGGGTCTAATGATTGACAGTGGTGGACATCGTATGCGTTACGCACTGAGTGAGAGATGTGAGGATGGTTGCTATGGATGATTTGTTTGCTATCATTATGACACACACCCCACCCCCGTATTCTTACACTATTTATTATGGCACCTTAGAGTATTGTACGGTATGTGGTACTTACTCTTTGGTTGCAGGTCCAGGTATGGTTTAGTATACCTGTTATTGTTCTGTTTAGATGCTTATCGCTCATACCAGGCTTTATGTCTGACCCAGAGTTTTATGTCCCCTCTTATTACTCTGGGTGCTCACACGAGCAGACTAGAGACAGGTTAGCTGGTGATGCACGGGTAGATGATCCGTAGACGAGCAGGAGGCTTCCACGTAATATATATATATATATATAGTATTCTTCCTGTGTTGTTGAAGATCACTGCTTGGGAATTAGTGGTGCATCTTCTATTTTAGCTTTCTTTTGTTTAGAGACAGTAAATTTGGAAAGTTGTAATAAGCTGTATTTGGATTTCCGCTGCTCTGATGTTGATGTTGATTTTAGTTATCAGCTAATGCACTGTCTCACCTGTTTTATGTCAAGTATGTTATTATTATTATATTTTACTCCATGCGCCGTGAGACATTTTACAGGTTCTTGATTAGTTAATTCCCTTCTTTCCTTCCTTCTGACGACCGTCCCATGCTAGTCAGGCATGTGTACAGCGCACTTTCGGAGGAAATGCAGGCTGGTGCGGGGCGGGCCGTCACATTTTGAATAAAATCGAATGTATATATTTATATAGTTCATCGTTAGAATATAAATATTTATTTTAAATTATAAAAGGAATTGAAAATGGCGCGGTAGTTCGATAATTCGATTTCAAACTTCAAATGAATGTACACGATTCAAAATAAGCCGGATGTTGGCGAAACCGAAAATATTTGAATCAAATTGAGAATATCTTTCCAACGAATCCGAAAAATCAAAATTTCATAGTGGGAATCAAAAGATATGTCCAATTGAAAATCCTGAATAGACGTTATGGAATTCAGGCCCTTAAAAATGGGTATTTTGCAAACGACCTCGGATTTCGACGAAACCACTTTTGTTGGATCCGTGATGTCAAGTTATTGCTAGATTCCAAATTTCATAATTTTTCGAATCAATATGTGAGCGTGGCAAGGGAAAACGCATTTGACCAGTTTCAGTTGATTTTAATCGATTGGAAAATCGCCATTTTTCCAACGGTCTCAGAATTCGATGAAACTAGTTTTGTTAGGACCGAATCGTCAATACGAAACTAGAAAATATTTTTCTGGAATTTTTCGAGTTAGTATGTGGCCCCGGTAAATTGGAATGTGCGTTTAAATTGAATATATATATATTTATATTTTAATTTAAATCAAAACTGCTCGAATGATAGAATTGGCTAATGAAACATATCTCATTGTGTTCAGAATGGGGATATTACCCTAGGGGCGACAGTCGTTGGGCCTCGTTTGGTGGTCGGACGGAAAGTCAACTTATAGGGGAATTTAATTAAAATAAAATATTATAAATACATATAATTTCCCTTATCCTTCTCTCCCCCTCTCAGGCATAACCCGATACCTCAATAAAAAATAAAAAAAAAAGAGGGGCTGTGCCCTAGCTCGCCCACCGCGCCTCCAGGAGGGCGCGTTGCCCACCGCCGCCAGGGCACTGGCCTCGCCATCGCCCCCTCCTCCAATCTCCCACCTCCGACGGTCTTCCTCCTCTCCCTCCCTTTTCTGATTGGAAGAGCCGCGCACCACCCAAACCCGCCAAGGCCGACCACCGCACTGCCGCTCCCCACCTCCGGCGGCGCGCAGCCTCCCCCACCTCCCCCCTTCGCTGCGACTTCCCCCTCCTTCTTCAATCTGCACTAAAACAGTCCTCGCCCCCCTCTTCTTATAATAGTAAGTCTTCTTTATTTTGATTATTTTTATTTCAGTTTTTGGATGTAAGGAGTATTGTTTTCCTATATGATTTTAGATTGAAAGAAAATATGATCTTTAAGTTATTAAAGAAAAGGTAAGATTGTTATAAAAGAAAGGTTAAAATTTTTATAAAACAAAAATTTATTTTTCCTTTAATATGACAAGGACTTGATTTTTATAGCGATAGAGAATTGATTTTGTTCATGTAAAAGAATAGATTTTTGTATGATAAAAGCATAGATTTTTATATACGAAAAGATTATATTTTTAAAAATGAAAAGGCGATAGTTTTAAATATGAAAAGGCGATAGTTTTAAATATGAAAAGGCGATATTTTTTTTAAAGTGATAAGGCGAGATTTTTAAATATAGAAAGAACGGATTTTATATATGGAAAAACAATATAAAAAATATATATAATCTTTTCTATTTGTAGCTAAATAAAAATACGATTTTTATTTATTAGAATGAGGTAGTAAAAATATAATTTTTATTTGAACAGCGTGAAAAGACTTTATTGGATTTACAAATGGATTCAGGCGATTCAGCAATTCAACAGCAAAGCACGGCGGAGTGGATCCCTCTGTGAGAACTTCTCACTTTAACTTTTCTTTTCTAGTTATATAAATATATACTAGGATGCAGACGGTGTTTAGTAGCACCCGACACCATCGTCCACAGACCATGGACTTGTTTGTTTGGTTGTGTAGTTGGTTAGATTATTTGATTTGAATTTGACTGTTTGGTGAAATAGAATGGATTTGATTGATATGTGGATGGCGTGGGCCATTATTAGACCGGGGATAAGGCTAGGCCTTGTCCCGTTTCTAGTATCGTGCCGTTATGCTGCCGAAATTTTCTAAAATAAGTTAGAAAAATAAAGATATCATTTTATTTAATAAATGAACCGAATAGAATATTCATAGGTTGAATTAGATAATTTGGTCGTTAAAAATATAATTTTTAACGTGAACGTGAATAAATAAATATTCATTTACAAACCGGACGGTTTGTTTATGTACACCTATTTGAAGGACATTGATTGGGACAATAAATTTTACACATCGCCCAACTGCACAAATAAAATCTGTGTTTGATTGTTTGAAACCCCACACGGGTATTGGGATAAAATACGGCATACACTAATCCCAATAATTAGTTGTATGTCGATCGATGGATCGACAGGCTGTTATAAGCGTTATATATCTATATTTGATGCTTATACAGTGTAGTGCACTTTGGATGATGGTTGATTATTTATCGTTGCTATTATATACATGTGTTGTATGGAATCCATATAATTAACTTTGTATGGTAATTGATTGGGCCTCATTCCAATTTAGAAAATAAAGAATATTATAAAATAAAGGTTCATGTGTTGACAGTACTCATTCGTTGAGATTAGTCATGTGTTGAACGAAATATTTTAATGATAAAATTTATATCTTTATTATATATAGAATTAGAAACTAACTTCTTTACAAAATAAAGGTTCATGTGTTGACAGTACTCATCCGTTGAGATTAGTCATGTGTTGAACGAAATATTTTAACAATAAAATTTACATCTTTATCATTTATAAAATTAGAAACTAACTGGAAAATAGATAAGATGAGTGGTTTCCTGGGTATTGATCTGATGCTGGTTTCGGCCTTCGGGGTTAATATTCAGGGAATCGTTCTCTTACTAATTTACGGTTGGAGTCTGATTTGAAATCAAACGAAAGATACCTTAATTTTTATAAAATATATTAAATAACAAAAATAGTCACACTTGGACAGTACTCATTCGTTGAGATTAGTCATGTGTTGACAAAAATATAGATTCACGTATTGAATAGGATACATATTCATTTGCTGAGTAGAATAACAGAATTATTGAAATATATAAAGCCGTGTTGATTAGAGATGCGCTATTTTGACGTGAACGCTATTTATATCGATTATATTCGTTCTATAATGAATATTGAAAAGAGATTTAATAAAAGAAATTCGAATTAAATTAAATATATAAAGAAATTCGAATTGAATTGAATATATCACGAATTCGAATTGAATTGAATATATAACGAATTCGAATTGAACTGAATATAAAACGAATTCGAATTGAATTGAATATATAACGAGTTCGAATTGAATTGAATATAAAACGAATTCGAACTGAATTGAAAACGAATTGAAATAGAATAAAAATCAATTTGAAATGAATTCAAATTGAATTGGAATTGAAATGAATTTAAAACGAATTTATAAGGAAAAATTCAATTTTGATTTGAATTTGAAATGGAAGTTGAAATTGTTTTTAAAACGAATTTAAAACTATTTATAAAATTCGTTTTAAATAGAAATCGACGAAGTATATATTATATTATATATATATATAATATAATGGCCTGAATAGAACGCGTCGCGCCGCGGCAGTTCGCGAATTTCGACCATTGACTTCGAACGGATATTACGGGAGATCCGCCGTCGGATTCTCCTAAAACCGGAACCGTTGGGTTCGTATCGAAAAGAGCTTTCTAACGAATATTAGAGATTTGAAATCTAAAGGTTGGATTTGGAGATATATCCAAATCAATTTTAGAAAAGGTCGCTGTAAGTGTAGTTCGATGGCCGTTGATGGAAATCGACTATACGGGCCTTGATAAAATTATTAAAAATATTAATAATTTGTGTAAAATTATAAGAAATGATTTGTGGAGAACTGGAGTGAAAAATCCCACTTTTGTGAAGATAAAAATAGATTTCTATCGAAATGAACTAGTTTTGAACTAAATTTAAAACCCAATTATTTTTAAATAAATAAATTGGATTTGAAAGGGGTTTTAAATAATCAGAATTTCTAATATATTTGATTAGAATTGAAATAGAATTGATTTGTGGGTATCATGAACTGTGTTTTAAATGACATTAGTTCTTTAACCCAGTAAAGGGAGGTTTAATGAATCTGCAATTAGATTTAAATGTGATTTGAAAATTTAAATTATCAAATTTGGAAAATGAGCGAGAATGGTGTATCACTAGTTTTTCTCTGAAGCGATAGTTAAATCTTTAATTAGATTTGAACGTGAGATGGTAATTAATTTTACCGATAACACCGTGGTGTTAGATATGGAGTATTACCAGTTTTTCTTCATGGGATGAATAGGTTGGGATTGAGAAATAAAATAAATAATTAATTCGGTGTGGTTCGCTAACCTCGACTAGTTTGGAAAACCATAATCTGGTTTGAAATGATATCCAAAGGAAGATTAAAGAATAAATTTTAAAGAATTTATCTTTGATAAAATTAATGGGAACCTTTCCCTAAGAATAGGAAATTTAGAAACTAGCTGTAGGTTAGTTAAGAAGAATGGTTTCCTGGGTATTGATCTGATGTTGGTTTCGGCCTTCGGGGTTAATATTTGGGGAATTGTTCTCTTGCTAATTTATGGTTAGTGACTGCTGAATTGGAATGAGGCGTATGTTGTGTTTGTGTAACATTTGTTTATTATATATGCGGGTTGTTCGGAAAGGCCGGGTTTATACCCATTCTGAATAACCGATTCGACGATAAGTCGAAGATGATGACGGTGGTCGAAGACCGGAAGTCTTCACATCGTTTGGATAATTACTGATGATCTTGATTGGGCTGTACACCCAAGAGGAGGGAAATAGTTGGTGGTCGTCCAGACGTACTTGGAGATCGATGGATGTGCGAGGAAAGTGCCTCCGGTTTCGTTCAGACCCAGAACGAACTTGTAAATGGACTGTATGTCTGACATTGTATTCCTTTATATTGTATTCGTTGATCTCTGCTAAATATATATCTGTTTGTCGGAGGAGAATTTATTCTCTTGCTTAACGCCCTTCTCTGAGACATACGAGCTTAGAGGTTATATATTGGCAGAAATCAGTGGTACGATATGGATTGATAGTGTGGCATGCTGAGATGCAGTGATCCAGACTTTTGTTGAAAAGAAAAGTTTAGTGGATGATGATCAAAGCGCAGCTTTAATATAGCATGGCTTTTTGTATAGCGTTGATTCGCGAGCCTCACAACCCGGTATGGTGGTAAATTGTTGGTTTGATCAGCATGCTTTTTATTGGATGGGCACCTTAGTGGTGTCGTGGATTCGGTCGGCCGAGATGAGCTTAGTGCTCAGAGGGATAGAGTAAGCGGTGTTTTCTCTCGCTGGGACGTAAGCCGCGGTGATACTCTGGTGCCAAAAGTGCGGATGTGCATTATGGTGTTTTCTCTTGCTGGGACGTAAGCCGTGGGGAATTGCACTACGCGATCTATCTTTCGAACCAGGAGCCACCATTATGGAAATCCAACTTTCCAATACGTGTATTTTGGTTTTATTTGTAGAGCCTAGTATGGCGACATAGTGGTATGGGGCGCTTATGCCGTCTATGATTGATACTTATGATTTGAAGATGTTTTATACAATATGCACTTATAATAGTATCAAATGATTTGTTTTAAACGTATCAAGCATTCTTGGCTATTATAAGGTAAAAACCCTATCCTCCGGCTTGCGTTGCATTGTGTGATGGGACCTGGGTCTTATAATAGCTTCATTTTTCTTTGTTTAGCATTGCGCTGTTGTTTTATGCACTGGTGTTCTTGGGAGGAAACCCGTTCCATGTTATACGGCGTGGTCCCTTGATTTACCTTACTTTGAAAATAAAGATAAATAACTGTTTTAGTTCTCACACCAGTCACATGACTGACCTGGAGTTTATTGTTTTAACCTAAACTCTGGGTGCCCCTATTTTCGACATGGGCAGCTAGTAGTTTTGGTTTTGCAGATTTATATTCACAGGATCCTGATTTACAGCTGGAACGACGCTCGGAAAGCTCTGTATCCGTGTATTACTTTCAGTTGTGTTTTCTATTGTTTTTCCGCTGCTATGTAATTTATTGTAATCTCTGATAGTTATTGAATGTATTATATTCATTTATACTCTGTATGTTCTTGTATTCTGATGGAATTATTGTAATTATAATGAAATGTTCTTCTGTCTGCGTTCCTTTGTGTGTTGTTCTCGAAGTATCCGCTCTTTCCTTCACGGGGAAGTTACGGGTCCTTACATATATAAACAACTTCAATCATGTTTTACATCTACCGATTTTACTGATTATCATTCTATATTCTCCATTCCCTGAATTTATATTCTTTCCAATTTAAAGCTCTCCAATTCATAAGTATGTAAGTCATCAGCCTTTTCCGTTTTTTCCTCTAACCAGTGAGCTTCTCAATTTGTCTCCATTCTTGCGTAGCATCACTTCTTACATCTGTTCTACTGAATTTACTCATTACTTACGCCTAGACTTGTTTGGAAATTAGATAGTCAAGAAAATATGGTCAATAGTTTCATTATGCTGGCAACAAAGTTTACGTATCGGGTCAAGAACCATTGCCATATCACAAAGCTTACCTTTGGTGAGTAGAGCACCATTAATAACTTTCCACAATAAAAAAATTTCTCTTTCGCTGTTATCTCTAATCCACACTTTACCACTCCATCTGCAATTAGGTTGGTCATCATTACTAGCAAGTTTGTTGTATATGCCTTTAATATAGAAGCCATCCGCTTTAATGTCCCATTTAATGACCTCTGTCTCCGCATCTTCAATTTTGACATTTTGTGCTTTGTTGAGCAACACGTTAACATGATTAACAGGAGAAATAGGCATTAGTATAGCTCCATTAATAACATAATCTTTCACATGAGCAGTGCAGCCAATCCCAGAACTAGCAATTTCTAGTGCAAACAACTCTCTCCTCAAAATCAAACCATACTCTATCCAAGGTTCGTCCCATAACTTAACACTATTAATGGAAATAATATTGTATTTGACGATGGGAAGAAACCTGGGGTGTGCTTGAAGATGCATCTCTACGTCCAGCTTAAACACTGAGGTTGTTTCATAGCCCAGAAGTCCCTCCCCTTTATCATGTAATTATTTGACCATAAAACCCAACGATTCTGCCTATTGTTGAGGAAATTATCCATATGTTTTAAAAATGCAGACTTGTTCCAGATTGAGAGGTTCTTAATACCCAATCCTCCTTTTTTTTATCGGCTTTTCTACCTTCTTGAAAGCAACGGGAGATATATATATATATATATATATATATATAACTGTCAACAACCGTACCTTTCCATAGAAATTTCATCAACTTTGATCAAATCAATTTAATCAGTTTCGTGGGAAGAATAAACATACGTGCCCGGTACACTTGCATCGAGAAGGAAACTGCTTTAACCAGAGTTAAACATCCTTCTTGACTCAGTAGCCTGCTAGTCCAATGCCTCAACCTGGTAGTAATTTTAGTGAACATGGGCATGTAGTGGTGAACATTGATTTTCGTCGAAGATAGCAGCAGTCTGAGGTATGAAGTAGCATCATTTATAATACATAACCTAGTTCTATCCAATATTATGGTAACTTCAGCATCATTCACACCAACTAGTTTGATTGCGGACTTGTTAAGGTTTACCCTCACTCTAGTCATACTACTGAAATCATCAAGTGTCTTCATTACAGCGGAGATAGTTGCACTGTTTGGTGAACAAAAAATAACCAAATCGTTGGCAAACATGAGGGAGGTAACTTGCGGATCTTTGAATTTAGGGTGTTACATGAAGAGGCCGCCTTCAACTTTGTTGTTTATCAATTATGTTAGATACTACATAACTATTATAAATAAATACGCGGAGATAGGGTCACTGTAACAACCTGGAAATTCTGAACCAATTAAAAAATTTTATTTTAGAAATTTTAATGGATTTTAATATTTAAAATGATTTATTCTAAATTATAATGAATAAAAATTTATTTAAATCAAAGTTAGAATGAATAAATTTATTTAAATTATAAAACGAGCCTGAAATGGCGTGGCAGTTTGAAATTTAATTTTAAACTTTAACTGAATGTACAGGATTCAAAATAAATCGGATTTTAGTAAAACCAAAAATATTTGAATTTGTTTAACAAAATCTTTCTAATGAATATAAGAAACTAAGATTTCATAATAAAAATAGGAATTTATGTTCAGTTTAAAATTTAGAAAAGTAGTTGTAGAATTTATATATATTTTAATATAATATATAGCCCTTTAAAATAGCCATTTTGCAAATGACCTCCGTTTTCAACGAAACCACTTTTGTTGGATCTGGAATGTCAAATTATTGCTAGGTTCCAACTTTCATAATTTTTGGAATTAATATGTAAGCGTGGCAAAAAAACGTGTTTTGTCAATTTCAGTCATATTGGATCGACCAGAAAATGGCCATTTTTCAAATGGTCTCCAAATTCGAGGAAATTATAGAACTGTATCATCAAAACGTAGCTAGATTTATTTTTCGGGAATTTTCGGAGTCCGTATGTCGCCGCGGTAAATTTAAATGTACGATAAAATTAAATAAATAAATGATTTAAATTTTAATTTAAAGAAAAGTGGGCTGAGACGATCAAATGGGCTGACGGGACCTAGCCCATTGTGTCCGAAACGTAGGTATTTGCTTACAGACAACTCTTGTTGGGCTGAAATTGGAGCTACTGAGGATTAGTGGGTTTAATTGCAAAACTAGAAATTAAATATTATAAATATACATTAACCCTTAATACAAAACCCTAATCCCTATTTCTAAACAGCCGTCACTTCAATATTCAATGGCCAGAATGCTCCAAATTTCTTCCTCTTCGTTCTCTTAATCCACATAATGATTCACAAAAATTCAATGGGGAAACTGAAGAGCTCTTCAAGCTCTTCGATTTCAACGGCTGTGATGGAATATAGTGTGACGGATTGTTTGAACTTTGGGGCCAAATGCGACGACTTTTGGCGTGGATTTAGTGGTGGGGGCCCCACCGAGCTGGGTGGATTCAAGGGCGCGGGTGGAGGATTCCAAGGCGGAGGTTGCGGTGCGGTCGGATCGGATATCGGTCGTCTGTAGAGAGCGGCGCAGGAGAAGATTGAAATCGAACGAATGGGTTTTCTGGTACAGGCTATCGCGTGAAAGTAGAAGAGGAAGGGAGCGGCAACACTTTCCTAACGTGACTAAGTAATTAGTTTTAATTATTTAATTAATTATTAATTAAAGAAATCAAAACTTTAAATGATCCTATCTCGTTCATTTGACATCAGAAATCGATGAGACTAGGTGCGTTAGAACCGAAATTTCGAGAACTACAATATGGAATAGACTGAAATGAATTTGGAGCAAATAAGATTTTGGGGCATATCCAATTCTGAATTATACAGAATTAAAAATCAAGGTGAGAAATTCTATTTTTTTTTCTTTTTATAAAATTAAAATTACTTAATCATGATTGTGATATTACCCCTACGTTGTTAAATTCTATTTGTTTTATACGTGATTTGATCTAGAACTGTTGTTGTTACGTAGATCCATTGTTTTAATGGTGTTTGTGTTGAATGAAATTGTTGGAAACAAAATACCAATTTTTGGTTAAAAAGAAAAGAAGTTGGATTAAAATTGTAATTGTGACAAATTAGAATAGTTGGATTTCGTTTGTCAATTTTGCCAATTCAGAATTGTTGAAATAAAATTGTCATTTTTGACAAAATATAGAGTTAAACAAAAATTAAATTTTTTGTTAATTAGAATTTAATTAAACAAAAATTAACATTTTTTTAATTAGAATTTAATTTAACAAAAATTATCATTTTTGTTAATTAGAATTGAGTTAAACAAAAATTATCATTTTTGTCAAATTAGAATAATTGGTTTAAAATTGTCAATTTTGTCAAATTAGAATAGTTGAATTAGAATCATCATTTTTGTCAAAACATGTTAATTAAAATAAATTATTCATTTTGTCAAAACATGTTAATTGAAACAAATTACTCATTTTTGTCAAAACATGTTAGTTGAAACAAATTATTCATTTTGTCAAACATGTTAATTAAAACAAATTATTCATTTTGTCAAAACATGTTAATTGAAACAAATTATTCATTTCTGTCAAAACATGTTAATTGAAACAAATTATTCATTTTTGTCAAAACATGTTAATTGAAACAAATTATTCATTTTGTCAAAGCATGTTAATTGAAACAAAATATTCATTTTTGTCAAAACATGTTTATTGAAACAAATTATTCATTTTGTCAAAGCATGTTAATTGAAACAAATTACTTATTTTGTCAAAATTTGTTAATTGAAACAAATCATTCATTTTTGTCGAAACATGTTAATTGAAACAAATTATTCATTTTTGTCAAAACATGTTAATTGAAACAAATTATTCATTTTTTCAAAACATGTTAATTGAAACAAATTTTTCATTTTTGTCAAAATGTGTCAACAAATTATTCATTTTTGTCAAAACATGTTAAGTGAAACAAAATATTCATTTTGTCAAAACATGTTAATTGAAACTAATTATTCATTTTTGTCAAAACATGCAAATTGAAACAAATTATTCATTTTTGTCAAAACATGTTAATTGAAACAAATTATTCATTTTGTAAAAACATGTTAATTCAAACAAATTATTCATTTTGTCAAAACATGTTAATTCAAACAAATTATTCATTTTGTCAAAACATGTTAATTGAAACAAATTATTCATTTTTGTCAAAACATGTTAATTGAAACAAATTATTCATTTTTGCCAAAACTTGTTAATTGAAACAAATTATTCATTTTTGCCAAAACACGTTAATTGAAACAAATTATTCATTTTTGTCAAAACACGTTAATTGAAACAAATTATTCATTTTTGTCAAAACAAGTTAATTGAAACAACTTATTCATTTTTGTCAAAGCATGGTAATTGAAACAACTTATTCATTTTTGTCAAAGCATGTTAATTGAAACAAGTTATTCATTTTTGTCAAAACATGTTAATTGAAACAAATTATTCATTTTGTCAAAACATGCTAATTGAAACAAATTATTCATTTTGTCAAAACATGCTAATTGAAACAAATTATTCATTTTGTCAAAACATACTAATTGAAACAAATTATTCATTTTTATCAAAACATGCTAATTGAAACAAATTATTCAATTTTGTCAAAAAAACATGTTAGTTGAAAACAAAAATATACACTTTTGTCAAATAGTTTAGTTGAAACAAAAATATACATTTTTATCAAATAGATTAATTGAAACAAAATACACATTTTTGTCAAAATATGATAGTTGAAACAAAAATTTATCTTTTGACAAAACATGACGGTTGAGAACAAAAATTACATTTTTGTTAAATAGATTTGTATTAAAGAAAAATATTTATTTTGTTGAAATAGGATTGTCAACCAAATGAATGTATTACTTTTTATACATTCTGTTGAAACAGAATTTGTATGCAAATTAAAGAAATCATTTTATTTGTCAAAACATATATTAGAATTTGTACGTAAATTAAAGAATCATTTTATTTGTCAAAACATACATTAGAATTTGTGTACAAATTAAAGTGACATTTTATCATCAAAACACACACTAGGATTTGAGTACGAATTAAAGGGACATTTTTATATGTTGATGTATACGTTAGAATTCGTATGAAATTTAAAATAAACATTTTTATGTGTCATGTTATACATTGAAACCATATACAAATAAAAATATTTCTTTTATTTGTTAAAATTAAAAATTAAAATTGCATACAAATAAAGGAAAATGAAATTATTTTTATTTGTCATTAGTAACAATGTCATGTAAATAAATTAAATTTTATTAGACATTAGAAACATGTAGGGAAATTATGCGAGTAAAATACATTTTTATTCGGCATTAGGATTATAATAACACGTTTTGTTCATTATCATCAACAAGTTAGCGAAATTAAAATTGGTTAAATTCATTAACAAATGATTTATTTAGATAATTGTTGTTGGCTGAAAACCACACACGGGTATTGGGATGATATTTGACATACATTAGTCCCAATATTTAGTTGTATATTAATCGATGAATTGGCAGGCTGGGATGAGCGTTATTTATTCATTTTAATGCTCACATAGTTATAAATTCCACTCTGGATGTGAATGGATTGTTTAATGATTATTTATCATTATTGCCGTGTACATGCGATGCATGAAATGCATATAACCAAAATTATATGGTAACTGATTGAGTCGCATTCCGATTCAAAATATCTTTTAAATAAAGAATATTTTAAAAATAAGAACATTGTAATATAAAGAATATTTTAAAATAAAGAATATTGTAATATTAAGAATATTTTTACATAAAGATTCTTTTTATATAAAGGGTATTTTTAGATAACGAATATTTTAAAATAATATTCAACGAAGAATAAAATGTTGATTTCTATGTTCGTTTTTGGATGGATGCAAAAGATAAAAATATATTTTTATCGAAATGAACTAGTTATCAACTAGAATAAATCTTTTAAATTAAGATTTAATGTAGTCTTCCAATTAATTAATATTTAACTAGAATTAAATAAAAGATTTGGGTTTTCGGGTTGTCCTGAATGGTGTCTTAAATAACACTGTTCTTAAACCCCATATGAAAAGAATAAATCCTTTAATTAAGATTATTAGAGTTTCCAATTATATTTAGTGATTGGAATAAAAGGATATGTGAATTGTGCTTATTGTGAAGTGTATTTTAAATGACATTTGTTCTTTAGCCCAATTAACAGTAGAATATGATTCAGAAATTTTAAATCTTTTTATTAAGATTTAAAAAGAAATTTTCCATAGCCAAGTTTTCAAAATTTAATATATTAAATTGGAATTGAGTGGAAATTCGATTTGATAATAATCGAGATAGGCTTCTGTAAAAGAGGACCGTTACTATATATGGTATTTAAAAGGCTTTGCCGTTATTCCATTTATATTATTAGTCTAATACGGAAATTTATATCGATTATATATTGATCTGATTTATGTGGAAATTCCATATTTAATGGAAGATGATTTTGGGTTTATCGTGAACTGTGTTTTAAATGACATTGGTTCTTTGACCCAGTTAAAGACAAGATTAATTTATTAAAAGTTGAATAATCATAAAGCAATGATTTTTGATATTAAAATCAAATTTGAGTTTTAATGAATCTTTAAAAAGAAGACTAAAGAATAAATTTAAAAGAATTTATCTTTGATAAAATTAATGGGAACTTTTCCCTAATAATACGAATATTTTATTAAAAGAATATTCTGAATTGGAATGAGGCGTATGATGTGTCTTTATAGCACTTGATTTTTGATTATAAAATACGCGAGTTATTCGGAAAGACCGGATTTAACCCATTCTGAATAATAACTACGACGATTAAAAGTCAAAGACATTGAAGACCGACGATCTTCACAACGAATGGGTGACTAATGATGCCCTGATCTGCGTCGCTCCTAGGAAAGGTTTAAAGTGGTATTTGTCCGGACGTACTTGTTGATTGTCCAGATATGCGAGAACCTCTCTTCCGTATTGGACGTATGGGACGAGGAATAAAGTGTCTCCGGTTTCGTTCAGAACTAGAACAGACTTATAAATGGATGTGTGTCTGACATTGGATTTCATTCCATGTAAATTGATTTCTATTTAATATATATCGGTTTGGTGGCAGAGAATTTATTCTCTTGCTTAACACCCTTCTCTGAGACACACGAGCTCAGAGGTTATATATTGGTAGTTATTGATCGCATGGCGTGAGTTGTCAATGTGGCATGCCAAGATGCAAATGATCGAGGCTTTTGTTGAAAAGCAGAGTCTTGTGGTTGATGATCAAAGCACGACCTGTTTAGGTGTAGCTTTGTGTATAGGATTACTTCGCGAGCCTCACACCCCAGTAAGAGTCAGAAACGGGACTAGGGAACGCAAAGAGTGCACACGTTTCTTTCTAGCTAGAAGTGGTGTCAGCGTTTACAAGCCCTGACATTTTTACTTATGTGGATGATGGATTACGAGGCCTCGGTTATTTGGTCGATAGTGACCAATTTATAGGTTCAATAGGACAGGGTAGCATGTATTAATGAATTACCAATCCACTATGGACCGGCGCTGCAGGATCCAAGGGTTCGTCACCGTCTGAATCTTGAGACATTGCTAAAGTGTCTTGAATCGGTAAGGAGATCGTCCCTAGCCTTGACTCATGATGGAAACCTAATTTCCAATACAACATTACAGTTTTAATTGTAAACCTCTATATCGCGACATAGTAGGATGGGGTACTATGCCATCTAGGAGTGATACATTTACTTTGAAGTATTTTGAAACTGATTAGACACTAGTAATAATATTAAATATTATTTTCTACGTATCAAGCATGTTTAATCATTATAAGGTAAAACTCTATCCTCCGGTTTGCGTTGGATTGTGTGATGGGACTTGAGTCTTATAATGATTTCATTTTTCTAAAAAGCATTGGGTCGTTTTTAATAAAAACTTATTTAATTTGTGCACTGGCAATCCGATAGAGTAAACCCGTTCTGCGTTAGCGGCCTGGTCCTGTGATTAGCCTTCTTATTAGATAAGTTAAGTAGATTTCTCATACAAGTCCAACAACTAACTCGTAGTTTGTTTTACTTTGCAAACTTGGGTGCCCTCTTTTCCACACAGGCAGTCGAGTAGCTTATTTTGCATATATATTGAGCAAGTGTAATGTCCCGCATTTTTAACGACTGAATAATTAATTTACTTAATTATTAAATATCGACTTGGCGATATCGATAACTTGAATTAAATAATATTTATATTTAATTAATATAAATAATAGAATAATATATTTATTTTCGAAATGGTCGGAAATAGTTGAATTCTCAATGTTGTGTGAATTTGATCATTTATAAGATATAATTCAGTTTAAAGTTGAATTATATTAACGAATATATTGTTTGAACGACGATAGAACGTATAGTTTATGTTATAATTATAATCGAGCTCGAAATGGCGTGGTAGTTCGTAATTTGGTGATTCGAACTTTAAACGAATATACAGAAGCCGTTTTAAGTCGGATTTCTGTGAAACAAGAAACGTTGGAATCTGTTAAATAACATTTTTCTAATGAAAGAGAAAAATTGGGATTTCGTTGTGTAGATTTTGATTTATGTTCAAATCAAATTTTAGAATAGTCGCTATAGAGTTGTTCATCGACCGTAACCGTTTATTTGAAATAACTACATACTGGATACGAATTTAGATAAGGTTCTTTTGGGACGTAGTGATAATTTAATTTTTAGAATTTTACTGTAATTTTTAATTAATTAAATACACAACTTTTTATTTGGAGTATTTTGCACCATATATCGATATTTTGGGGTTTCAAAATATGAGTTAACCTACCAGTATTATTATATTTATGGGATCGTAGCACATCGCTTGCCATAATAGTACTTTTATTTTTGTCCGTAGCAGTCGTATATGAGTGTAATTTTGCGTAACGAAGTAACGACATACCATTAAGCTTTATTTGATAAACTAAAATAAACAATATTTTAAAAGGGTACGTTGATGTGCCTCTCCACATACGTCATACCAACAAAAGAATGAAGCATATGCTTATCTCTACCAACACATGTATTGGCACATGCAAGAGAGTACTATTACAAATCTTTACATTAATTAACGCATAGGACTAAGTATTTTTCACACAGACTATACCACATACCTACAAGCTATGTTTCCACATACACATAACTTTCATTTTTCTATTTAAATCTTAACATATCCTATATCTTTTTATCGAATAAGACCTCTACATGATTCTTATTTCCTTTCACGATGATGATTGAGTTATATTAAGAACTGTCAGCTATGAAATAAAGTGAACATATATTTGATACCAAATGTCTCATATTGAAGCCACCCTAGTACCTTAAGCAAAACCTATACTGGCTATGTTTCCAACGTTAAATCAAAATCTAACCGCAGCGTGTTCTCAAATCAGCCACCCTACTATGTACGTAATGAAAGACCTTCTCCTTTATCACATTGCTGTACCCCAATGCAAACAGTCATTGAAATGAAAATTCGAACAGATCATAGAAAATCTAAATCAAGATCACTGAAAATATGAATCAATATCACTAAAAATCTACACAGCTACTACCCTAATCTGCAGATCTATGTGTATCTATTACTTGGACATCAAGGATCATCAGCTATAAATACAAGCCAGTATTCATCCTCTCAAACGCAAACCAGAAATGAAATCAAAACGCAAATAGAATTCGAGAACAAACTTATTTCCACCTCTAAAATAAAATAAAATAAAACCACTCTTGACTCGAATTAGCAGCAACGAGCTGCTCTTGTATTCACGGTATGGTGAGAATCTGTTTGCATGGTGTATAAAGGGCGGAAGAGGGAGAACGATGATGCTTTCAGGCTGGAGGATCGGTTGTTCGGTTTCCAGTGGAGTGAAAGGCGCCAGAATCTTTGAAATGGGTCGGAGGAGGTGACCGAGTCTCTGGCGAAGCCAACGCAACAGACAGTGGAGGTCAGATCACCGGAATCTGGTACGAACTCATCAAGAAGAATTACGTAAAATAAAATAAAATAAAAAAAGGGGATCTGAGTTTGAAAATGATGGAATGAGGAATGATGGAAACCGTGTTTTATCAGAGGAAGATAATTGTGTATTGAAACAGCCCACCTCCGTTAGGGTCACTCTCAAAGGGAATGCCCTAATTTTGGTGGAGGTTTATAAGTATAAGTCACAGATATACAAGACAGACATAATAACACATATTTTTGAACAGTGGAAAACAACAACTTTTATTTCATCAAAATACGTGTTACACAAACCATGCCATAATTGTCTTACAATACTTCCAAAATCATAACTGTCTTTATTACATTATTTGAAGAAGCATAAAGAAAACATAAATAAACTGCAAAAGTCCCATGATTGCTGTCCAAAGCCATAGTCCAAAACGAAAAGATCCAAGCAATACATTCTTTCTCTTCAAGCTGGATATGAAGGCTGGTCAAGCTGCGGTATTCCCTCCCTGTGGACCTTGGGGGGGGGGGGGGAAACGGAAGAAAAGAAGACGAAAGAAAAGTAGAGTCAGACATAAAAGCCTGAGTAAATCTAGGACTATTCAGTCTATGAATAAAGAACTGGGTATGATAAGTATAAACTAGAAATGGGAAAGCACCATAAACTAAGTTAAGATGTCTAGGGTTGAATATACTATCGTACCCCATATTAATATCTGTACCCATATAAACTAGTTCCCAACAGGCACCCCAAAATCAGGGTGAAGTGATCCATTTTATGATGATCGGCTTCTACTCGCATAGTTACATGTGTCTTACGACCCCCAATGTTGTAGTTACCTATGCTGGTCCCACCATGGGGTGTATCAAGTCCCATGGTGGCGGCCCGACACAATCCTAGAATGCACAGGTATGCTACTGGTGCCCAGTGCCTTATTTTTCTGCGCCGGAGTGTGTGCACGCCCGCACCCCGTTAGAACCTACACTGCTGCACCACCGTCGTCGATTTGACCGCTTACAATCAGCCCAGTAATCGTGCCCCACCCTGCCTAGTTTCAGGGTATCATGATACCTTGTAGGGTTACTGCTGAAAAGGGTCCCCCGCTACTAGGTTTTCTATTTCTAGCCAACATGCTAAGTTGGTTAAGTGTTTTATAAACCTAACCCCCAATCAGTCTGTTTAGTTTAGCATGTTCTATTTTGATTAAGTCTTAATTCACTTAATCCTATCAATCCTGACTCAGCCTTAATTGTCTTATTAAAGCCTTGACCTCTCACATTAGACAGGTATTGTTGTGGCTGCCTGTTGCCGGTTGGGTCCGGGCAGTCTTACGCCACAACTCAGTCTAACCTCGGGTCCTTATTGGGCTCTGTGTTTAACCACCCACATTGGATAGGTATTGTTGTGACTACTGGACAGCCGGGCGGTTCCGGGCAGGTTTACATCACAACTCAATCCAACCTCGGGTTAAACACATCGTATTTTCTACATTTACATATTTTGTCTCTTTTCTTTTTATATGTAAATATTTGCGGCCCATTACTCAAATTCATCTTCATTGATTAAGATTTATTTATGCCACTTAATTGTTTTTCAAGGTTGTTGGCATGCGTCAAACATGCCAACACATATGTTCTATATTTTAGCCCAAACGTCATTACCCCCGTTTTATACGTTCGCTCCAATGTAAGGTGTGTTGGGTTTAATACTTAAACCCAATTTAGCCATATGAAAAGGGGAGGCTTATAACATCGTGTTTATAAGGTAACATAAAAAGGGGAGTGTGAACGCATGAACTTGCAACATAATGATTCAATTAACATAAGGTAGGCACATGTGAACTTGCAATTGTAACAACATATAGTATAAGCAATACTTAAACATAAATCATTCTATTCACATAATCATGGTATAAACAAAACATGAATCATTCCATTCGTGTAGTCATGGCATAAACGATACTTAAACATGAACTATTCTAATCATATAATTATGGCATAATCATAATTGAACATGAGTCCTTCTAGTCATGGCATAAACATAATTGAACATGAATTCTACTATTCATATAATCATGGTTTTTATCCTATTTATGTAACTTGTAAGTGGGATGTAATTCTAGTGTAATTCTAATGTAACTTATGTGTCAAATATATTGTCATATGATTATGATAACAACATAAGCCTAAAAACATGTTTTCAACTAGGCATAATAACAAACATAGCCTAGTCATGTTCATAAAATTAATACAAGCTTACAAAGACGCTTGCTTTTGTCACTATCACAAAATCATGATTTTTATACTTGAACTATGATGCCAATTCCAACATAACCTTCATATGAATCATAATACTTAAGTGGATCAAATTACACTAAAGATAACCATAGGATCATACATCATGTTGGCATAACAATAAATCATATACTTGCATGAATTTTAAATAAACTATTACAACATATAGTTGTTATTTTCAACATGAATCATATACTTGCAATTATCAAATGGGCGTTGTAAATAACTACCATAAACATGTAGTTTTCAATATGAATCATATGCTTGCATGAATCCCAATTAAAATTCCACAACATGTGGTTGTCAACATAAACCATATACTTGTATGAATCCAATCGTACACCATAGCATTGCCCAAATCGTTTAGAATCAAAATAACATACAAATATAGGTTATTATCGCCACAATTCCATTTCGTTGTTAACTTCCAACGCAAATCGCGTACTTGCAAATATCCAATCGTATACCATAATATTCCCAAATAGTTTAGCATCAAAGCAACATACAAATAACAGATTATTATCGCCACAATTCCATTTCTTACTTTACACAAATCAACACAATTATTTAATTCACATCTGAATAGCACTCTACTTACAACGTATGACGAATCTTCAATTCAGGAATCTGAATTCTGAATTTGGAGATGCTATCCTTTGTTGTAGGCATTGCTTTGATTTGATTAACGTTGCTTTAAGCTTTTGATTTATCCCCTAATTGTCTCTCTATTTCTGACGGCTATCCTCAGTCTCTCTTCAGCAGCATGCCGGTCTCATCTCCATTTTAGTTTAAGTGAATTAGGGTTAGTCTTAGGTCCTTTTTATAGAGTTTGTGAGTTGATTTAGACCGTCGATGAAGCTTGGTTCAATAATAGCCGTTCGTTCAAAGGAGAGACCAACCAGGAGCTGACACCTAGCCCTAGTGACAAGGCAAGGATCAGGAAATCGACCAAACACAGACTAGGCCAGCCAGGGTGGGCTGGGTTCGACCTGGCTCAGGGGCCAGGTCGACTCCCCAGTCGACCCCCAGGTCGATTCTAGAGTCGACCTGCCTGGGTAGGTCGACGCCTAGGTCGACTCCCAGGTCGACTTGGCCTGGCAGGTCGACCCTAGGGTCGACCCCCAGGTCGACCTGGTGGGTTTGGGCGGGAATTTTCCCGCCTACTCTGATTGGGCTGAAATTCAAATCTGTTTTCGAAATTTGAATTTTATGAAACTTCATCGGGCCATAATTTGGTCATACGGGCTCCGTTTTTCGAAAACCCGGACTCTATTTCGCGTATTTTTCCGAGACGAACGCAATGGCATATCCCGTTTCCCTTAATACTTTAATTTGCAATTTATTATACTTTAATTTGTGAATTTCACTGTTATAAAATACACGGGGTGTTACAGGTATTGGATGTGATGGGCCAAGGTTTTGAAGTAAAACCCAAAGGTCATAAAAAGAAAATTTAGTTTAATCAATATTAAATAGTATATAACTTGTAACCTTTATAACTTTATCATACGTTATCGAAATTTAGCGAAACAAGATCCATTGGGATCGTATGGACGGTGGCTACGCCATGGAACTGACCGAGAATGAATTGGGACTTGTTTGGATTTACGGTGGAATTTAACGCCAGAATCAAATCAATGGATGATATATTGTTATTTAACGATCACCGTCCAATGTGAGTAACTCTCACTAACTCTGCTCAACCTATATTTCTATCACGTATTTTTAAAACTGATAAATATTGGTTGCTTTGCTATGTGTTGGTTGTTGGGTTGAAATGCTAGTTAATTGGTTAAAATATCGATAGATATATAGAAATCATATCGAAATATTGATTCTGTTTATCAGGATATTTTACCTTCATGTTATTTATGTTGACTGACATCTGTGGATGCTGGTAAACAGGTTGGAGGGACCCAACTGGGTTCCTCAACATTTATTTTTCTTTTTTTCATATATTGTGATATATGATGTGATTATAATCTGTTGTTGATTTGGGGTGTTGATTTTAGTTATTTGGTACTTTAAAATACCAAGGGAAATAATGGTGTGTAAAAAGGGAAATTTCGAACTATAATTTGAAATAATATATTTATATAATATCAAAGGATTTAATATTAAAAAGGGGGTTTCAAAATGTACATGGAAAGTAAAAGTACTCGTATAAAATCCAAGTATTTTATAAAAAGGAATAAAAGGAAAATAATTGTAAAAACATTTACAAGTAAGGATAAAAGTCAGACATTGGTAAAACATTTACAAATGGGGTTGGAAAGAGGAATATTTGAAAATCATTACAAATAGATTTAAAAGAGAAAATATTTGTAAAATACTTACGAATAGATTAAATTGAAAATATGATTTTAGAAATAAATAAAGTTTAAAAAGGAAATATTTATTTAGAAGTTGAATGGAATTATATAAAGGAGATATCTATATGAAATAAATATAGACAAATAAAAAGGGAAATATTTGTAATCAAATAAAGTTAGTCGAATAGAGCAAATCGAATATCAATATTCAATTAGAGTTAATCGAATAAAGAGTTAACCAGATAGAGTTAATCGAACTTAGTTAATCAGATTAGGATTTAATTGAATATTGGTTATTCCATCAGAGTTGATCAAATATAGTTATATAGGGGTAGAGTTAGTCAAACCTAGTTATTCAGGAAAAGTTGCCATTGCATATGACTGCTAGCGAAATTTGCAGGGCTGCAGATAGCTTACGGCGGTCGGGTGTTTCCTGAGGGAATCAGGCGTAACCACTATGATCGTTGCGATCTAGAGTCAAGCGAATGGTGTTAAATCTAATAGTAGTTAATCGATAGAAGTTAATTAAGTCGAGTTAGTCAAGTTGAGTTAATTAAGTTGAGCTAGTAAATTGAGTTAAATAAGTCGAGTTAGTCGAGTCAGAGTTAGTCAGGTAGGGTTAACCAGTTATAGTTAATCAATTATAGTTAATCGATTAGAATTAAATCGAATTAGAGTTAATCAAAAATGGGGTTAATCAGGTTTGAGTTAGTCAAGTAGTAGTAAATTGAATAGAATTAGTAAAAAGGAATTAATCGAATATCACTTATTCAAAGTAGAGTTATCGAATATAGTTTATTCGAGAAGTGAGTTAAATCGAATATGGTTATTCGAAAGGAAGTTGTTAAAGATTTCGAAGATGAACTTTGTCTATTTCTAGGTTGGAAACATTGTTCAGTTAAGGTCTGAGAGGTAGTTATACCCCAACTTGATTGTCTTTAGTTTTAACTAAGAGATGGATAAGGTTCGATAGTGGAAGTTGGTTAAGTAAGTTGAGTTAATGACCGTAATGGTTAAGAGTTGGCATAATGATGTTTAAATTAAACATCTGTTTAAATCCAGTAAAGGAGATTTGGAAATGTTTTCCAAATAAGGATCAGAAATGTTTTCTAATATAGGAAATAAGAAATGGAAGCAAATATGGTGATGTTTTCGAAATGATTTAAAAGTATATTTTCTAAAATTTAGAAAATAAGAATTTACGAATATATAGAAATGGGAAATGGCTAAATTAAAGATGATTGGATCTAAAAATAAATAAACCTTTGAATGACGATTGGTCGATAGAATTTCCATCTGGAAATATTATCGTTGCTTGCACACCTGTTTTTCTTTGATAGTTAAATAACCGACTATCGAAGTTTTTAACCATTTTCCGTCGTCAATACGGAGAGACCGGGATCAGATTCATTATTTGAAAACCACTCTATATGGACGTTAGCGTTGCGACCAAATATTGAAGACGGAGTTATGCAAGGGCTATCCTGTTTATAGAATAGTGCCTTCAGTTTGTCCAGTCCCAGGACAAACGTGAATGGACGAATGTCTGACAGAGTATATCTAATGGATCGCGTAAGTTGATCTCTTCAAACGTACTTACGTTTGGTGGTGGAGGAATTCATTTCTCATAACTTTATACCCGTGGTATTTTTGGGGAAATCGATTTGTGGTTTGACCAGTATGACGATGTGGCATTCAAAGTAAATGATGGTCAAGTGTTTCAAAAGATACATAATGACCTCAAGCCTCATCAACCGGGAAATGACAGAAATCGGGCAGGCAACATGGCTATGTGGGTCGCACCCATTAGGGTGTAAATCACCTATCTAGAGAAAATCCATTTCATTCTATTGTCTATTTCGATGCTGTCCCTTTTCGGGAAGACGGTGGGTAGCTCCCAACCGTTGGTGATATACATTCGATACACTCAAGCGAAATGAGTGGTCGGTCATGTGAGGGCCGGGTTGCAAGATGTTCTTGTTGAACCCAGTGTATTTTCCTCTTGAGATACACTATTGGCAGGTGGTCCCATACCTTGTCAAGGTCGGAATCCAATTTCCAATAAGTGCCTGCGATTTTGATTTGTATACTATATTTGAGGAACGTGAGATGCAAGCGTTCTGCTAAATTCTAATTACTTGTGATTAGACTTTATTATAATATCAGAAAAGTATCTATTTCCAAAACTGTTTTGGATTATCGTAAGCTAAAAACCATCCGTTTTTATGTGTGGATCGGTCTTACGATTATCTTTTATTTTGAAAGAATTTTTGAAAAGTTAAACTGATGATTTGAGTTTACTCACACCAGTCCCATGACTGACCCAGAGTTTATTTTGTTTTGTTTTTCCCAAAACTCTTGGGTGCCCAAATTTGTACGGGCAGTCAAGTAGTTCAGGTCTTTACAGATATATTCGGAGGAGCTTGAAGCAGGAGGCTTCAGGATTATCTAGCTATTGTTATTTCCGCTGTGTGTAAGTGTTGTGCTCTGATAATGTTATTGTATATATATACTGTTTATTTCAAAGTTATGTTGTTTATTATATTTTACTCATTCCGCTGTGAGATTCATATTACTCTGATTCTTTTATGTGGTGATCTTCTTCTCCTTCTTCTATTCTAATTTTCTATCTTATCTATTCTCACCCTCTAACTTCTTTCTATTAATGATCTGGAATGTTCGATGCCTGAATAATTAACATAGGTTTGATGATGATTTTCTGGGTCGAAAATCCCAGTTCGTTACAGTGGTATTAGAGCAAGGTTAAGTGATTACCTTGGCTCTATGGCATGACTCAGTAGAGATGGGGTTAGTAATACCCTAGATTGAGTTTGAGTGTATATATACGAGTGAACGTATTTGTAGATTTTTATAAAATTGTTATAAAATTGTTTTATATTGTGGAGATTTATGGGTTGAGTTGTTTGTGGATTCTGGTCGATCAGTTTGATCCACTGTATCGATAGGGATTACCAAACACTTGAATACGATAAACCGACACGGTATGTTTTGAAAGAGGGTAAATAAAATAATTTTACCGAAAATATATTTTGGTATAAAAAAAGGTGTATCTTGGAATTATTATCATATATTGGATGTGTTGGTTGATTATAATTGAAATGGTTATATAAATAACCAATTTGAGTTCGTATAATATAAAAGCAGATTAATTAAATCTGAATTAAATCAGAATTGGAATAAAAATTCTGAAAACTAGGGAAAAAGTGTTTGTAATTAGATTTGAGTTAAGTTTAAGAAAATTTTAAAATCCTGGGAGATTCTAAATTGTTTACAAGTATAGTGAATGATATTTTGAAAAAAGATTTCAAAATGAAAGTGTTTAGATATGGTTTTGATAAGTGAAATAGTATTGAACTCACTTCGATAGCTGGGAAATAACTCTGATGATGCTGGCCACATCATTAGTGTTCATTTTCGAGTTCTAAGTGACGGATTACTACCAAAGAGGTTGTTTTGAATCCTGAGAAGGGATATTTGATTTTTGAAAGAACTAAGCTGTTTAAAAACTCCCAGGAAAAGATCGTCTGAATTAAAAACAAATTAAAGCAGAAATTTGTGGTAGCAAATATGAATTAAATTGGAACCAATTAACTGGAAATTTAATTGGAATATAAATATATCAAGTGAAATCAGATTTTGAATTATGAGAATCTGAAATGGTATTGGATTGGTGAGTTAGAAGTTTGGAATCGAGAATGGAACTCGAGTTTGAGATGGAATTTGGCTTTGGATAAGAAAATAATTGTGTTGAGATTTGATTGATTGAAATTGATTGGAAATCGACTGGTATAGATGGATATATGATCAGCAAGTGTTGAGTAGAGGAAAGTGCAAGGATACAATGATATGCCCGACAAAAAGGTACATGTTTAAATTTCCAAATGGGGTTTTATGCGTCGAATCGGCAAGCCGCTTGGCTTTTTGATTTTTCTTTTTGAAAGGAAAGTGCCTAGAGAGGCGAGTTGGGGTTTGAACTATTGACCGGTACAAAGGAGGTGCTGGCGAAATTTTTCAAAAATTTCGGGTGTTAGAAATTTTCAGAATTTTAGAAAATTTTCGTTAATCAAAATTAATTAATATTTTAATTGGAATAAATCAATTCAGTCGAAACTAAAGTTAAAAGTAAACGTATAATTTTTAACCCAGTTAATAGGGTCTGTTTCCTACCTTAGCAATTTTGAGGACGAAATTATTTTAAGGGGGGAAGAATGTAATGTCCCACATTTTTAACGGCTGAATAATTAATTTACTTAATTATTAAATATCGACTTGGCGATATCGATAACTTGAATTAAATAATATTTATATTTAATTAATATAAATAATAGAATAATATATTTATTTTCGAAATGGTCGAAAATAGTTGAATTCTCAATGTTGTGTGAATTTGATCATTTATAAGATATAATTCAGTTTAAAGTTGAATTATATTAACGAATATATCATTTGAACGACGATAGAACGTATAGTTTAAATTATAATTATAATCGAGCTCGAAATGGCGCGATAGTTCATAATTTGGCGATTCGAACTTTAAACGAATATACAGAAGCCGTTTTAAGTCGGATTTCTGTGAAACAAGAAACGTTGGAATATGTTAAACTGTATTTTTCTAGTGAAAGAGAAAAATTGGGATTTCATTGTGTAGATTTTGATTTATGTTCAAAACAAATTTTAGAATAGTCGCTATACAGTTGTTCATCGACCGTAACCGTTTATTTGAAATAACTACATACTGGATACGAATTTAGATAAGGTTCTTTTGGGACGTAGTGATAATTTAATTTTTAGAATTTTACTGTAATTTTTAATTAATTAAATACACAACTTTTTATTTGGAGTATTTTGCACCATATATCGATATTTTGGGGTTTCAAAATATGAGTTAACCTACCGGTATTGTTATATTTATGGGATCGTAGCACATCGCTTGCAGTAATAGTACTTTTTTTTTGTCCGTAGCAGTCGTATATGAATGAAATTTTGCGTAACGAAGTAACGACATACCATTAAACTTTATTTGATAAACTAAAATAAACATATATTTTAAAAGGGTACGTTGATGTGCCTCTCCACATACGTCACACTAACAAAAGAATGAAGCATATGCTTATCTCTGCCAACACATGTATTGGCACATGCAAGAGAGTACTATTACAAATCTTTACATTAATTAACGCATAGGACTAAGTATTTTTCACACAGACTATACCACATACCTACAAGCCATGTTTCCACACACACACATAGCTTTCATTTTTCTATTTAAATCTTAACATATCCTATGTCTTTTTATCGAATAAGACCTCTACATGATTCTTATTTCCTTTCACGATGATGATTGAGTTATATTAAGAACTGTCAGCTATGAAAAAAAGTGAACGTATATTTGATACAAAATGTCTCATATTGATGCCACCCTAGTACCTTAACAAAATCTATACTGGCCATGTTTTACACGTTAATTCAAAATCTAACCGCATCGTGTTCTCAAATCAGCCACCCTACTGTGTACGTAGTGAAAGACCTTATCCTTTATCACATGGCTGTACCCCAATGCAAACAGCCATTGAAATGAAAATTCGAACAGATCATAGAAAATCTAAACCAAGATCACTGAAAATCTGAATCAATATCACTAAAAATCTACACAACTACTACCCTATTCTGCAGATCTATGTGTATATATTACTTGGACATCAAGGATCATCAGCTATAAATTCAAGGCAGTATTCATCCTCTCAAACGCAAACCAGAAATGAAATCAAAACGCAAATAGAATCCGAGAACAAACTTATTTCCACCTCTAAAAAAAAACAAAAAAAACAAAACACTCTTGACTCGAATTAGCAGCAACGAGCTGCTCTTGTATTCACGGTATGGTGAGAATCTGTTTGCATGGTGTATAAAGGGTGGAAGAGGGAGAACGATGATGCTTTCAGGCTGGAGGATCGGTTGTTCGGTTTCCAGTGGAGTGAAAGGCGCCGGAATCTTTGAAATGGGTTGGAGGAGGTGACCGAGTCTTTGGCGACGCCAACGCAACAGACAGCGGAGGTCAGATCACCGGAATCTGGTACGAACTCATCAAGAAGAATTATGTAAAATAAAAAAATAAAAAAAGGGGATCTGAGTTCGAAAATGATGGAATGAGGAATGATGGAAACCATGTTTTATCAGAGGAAGATAATTGGGTATTGGGTGTGATGGGCCAAGGTTTTGAGGTAAAGCCCAAAGGTCATAAAAAGAAAATTTTGTTTAATCAATATTAAATAGTGTATAACTTGTAACCTTTATAACTTTATCATACATTATCGAAATTCAGCGAAACAAGATCCATTGGGATCGAATGGACGGTGGCTACGCCATGGAACTGACCGAGAATGAATTAGGACTCGTTTGGATTTACGGTGGAATTTAACACCTGAATCAAATCAATTGCCGATATATCATTATTTAACGATCACCGTCCAATGTGAGTAACTCTCACTAACTCTGCTCAACCTATATTTCTATCACGTATTTTTAAAACTGATAAATATTGGTGGCTTTACTGTGTGTTGGTTGTTGGGTTGAAATGCTAGTTAATTGGTTAAAATATCGATATATATTTATAAATCGTATCGAAATATTAATTCTGTTTTTCAAGATATTTTACCTTCATGTTATTTATGTTGACTGACATCTGTGGATGCAGGTAAACAGGTTGGAGGGACCCAACACGGGTTCCTCAACATTTATTTTTCTATTTTTCATATATTGTGATATATGATGTGATTATAATCTGTAGTTGATTTGGGGTGTTGATTTTGGTTATTTGGTACTTTAAAATACCAAGGGAAATACTGGTGTGTAAAAAGGGAAATTTCGAACTATAATTTGAAATAAAATATTTATATAATATCAAAGGATTTAATATTAAAAAGGGGATTTCAAAATGTACATGGAAAGTAAAAGTACTCGTATAAAATCCAAGTATTTTATAAAAAGGAATAAAAGGAAAATAATTGTAAAAACATTTACAAGTAAGGATAAAAGTCAGACATTGGTAAAACATTTACAAATGGGGTTGGAAAGAGGAATATTTGAAAATCATTACAAATAGAATTAAAAGAGAAAATATTTGTAAAATACTTACGAATAGATTAAATTGAAAATAAGATTTTAGAAATAAACAAAGTTTAAAAAGGAAATATTTATTTAGAAGTTGAATGGAATTATATAAAGGAGATATCTATATGAAATAAATATAGACAAATAAAAAGGGAAATATTTGTAATCAAATAAAGTTAGTCGAATAGAGCAAATCGAATATCAGTATTCAATTAGAGTTAATCGAATATTAGTTATTCGAATAAAGAGTTAACCAGATAAGGTTAATCGAACTTAGTTAATCAGATTAGGATTTAATTGAATATTTGTTATTCCATCAGAGTTGATCAAATATAGTTGTATAGGGGTAGAGTTTGTCAAACCTAGTTATTCAGGAAAAGTTGCCATTGCATACGACTGCTAGCGAAATTTGCAGGGCTGCAGATAGCCTACGGCGGTCGGGTGTTTCCTGAGGGAATCAGGCGTAACCATTGTGATCGTTGCGATCTAGAGTCAAGCGAATGGTGTTAAATCTAATAGTAGTTAATCGATAGAAGTTAATTAAGTCGAGTTAGTCAAGTTGAGTTAATTAAGTTGAGCTAGTCAAATTGAGTTAAATAAGTCGAGTTAGTCGAGTCAGAGTTAGTCAGGTAGGGTTAACAAGTTATAGTTAATCAATTAGAGTTAATCGATTAGAATTAAATCGAATTAGAGTTAATCAAAATGGGGTTAATCAGGTTTGAGTTAGTCAAGTAGTAGTAAATTGAATAGAGTTAGTAAAAAGGAATTAATCGAATATCACTTATTCGAAGTAGAGTTATCGAATATAGTTTATTCGAGAAGTGAGTTAAATCGAATATGGTTATTCGAAAGGAAGTTGTTAAAGATTTCGAAGATGAACTTTGTCTATTTCAAGGTTGGAAACATTGTTCAGTTAAGGTCTGAGAGGTAATTATACCCCAACTTGATTGACTTCAGTTTTAACTAAGTGATGGATAAGGTTCGATAGTGGAAGTTGGTTTAGTAAATTGAATTAATGACCGTAATGGTTAAGAGTTGGCATAACGATGTTTAAATTAAACATCTGTTTAAATCCAGTAATGGAGATTTGGAAATGTTTTCCAAATAAGGATCAAAAATGTTTTCTAATATAGGAAATAAGAAAAGGAAGCAAATATGGTGATGTTTTCGAAATGATTTAAAAGTATATTTTCTAAAATTTAGAAAATATGAATTTACGAATATATAGAAATGGGAAATGGCTAAATTAAAGACGATTTGATCTAAAAAGAAATAAACCTTTGAATGACGATTGGTCGATAGAATTTCCATCTAGAAATAATATCGTTGCTTGCACACCTGTTTTTCTTTGATAGTTAAATCACCGAATATCGAAGTTTTTGACCATTTTTCCATCGTCAATACGGAGAGACCCGGATCAGACTCATTATCTGAAAATCACTCTGTATGGACGTTAGCGTTGCGACCAAGTATTGATGACAGAGTTATGCAAGGACTATCCCGTTTACAGAATTGTGCCTTCGGTTTGTCCAGTCCCCGGGCAAACGTGAATGGACGAATGTCTGACAGAGTATACCTAACGGATCGCGTAAGTTGATCTCTTCAAACGTACTTACGTTTGGTGGTGGAGAAATTTGTTTCTCTTAGCTTTATACCCGTGGTATTTTTGGGGATATCAATTTGTGGTTTGACGGGTATGACGATGTGGCATTCAAAGTAAATGATGGTCAAGTGTTTCAAAAGATACGTAATGACATCAATCCTCATCAACCGGGAAATGACAGAAATCGGGCAGGCAGCATGGCTATGTGGGTTGCACCCATTAGGGTGTATATCACCTATCTAGAGAAAATCCATTTCATTCTATTGTCTATTTCGATGCTGTCCCTTTTCGGGAAGACGGTGGGTAGCTCCCAACCGTTGGTGATATACATTCGATACACTCAAGCGAAATGAGTGGTTGATCATGTGAGGGCCGGGTTGCAAGATGTTCTTGTTGAACCCAGTGTATTTTCCTCTAGAGATACACTATCGGCAGGTGGTCCGATAACTTGTCAAGGTCGGAATCCAATTTCCAATAAGTGCCCGCGATTTTGATTTGTATACTATATTTGTGGAACGTGAGATGCAAGCGTTCTGCTAAATTCTAATTACTTGTGATTAGACATTATTATAATATCAGAAAATTATAGATTTCCAAAACTGTTTTGGATTATCGTAAGCTAAAAACCGTCCGTGTTTATGTGTGGATTGGTCTTACGATTATCTTTTCTTTCGAAAGAATTTTTGAAAAGTTAAACCGGTGATTTGAGTTTACTCACACCAGTCCCATGACTGGCCCAGATTTTATTTTGTTTTGTTTTTCCCTAAACTCTTGGGTGCCCAAATTTGTACGGGCAGTCAAGTAGTTCAGGTCTTTACAGATATATTCGGAGGAGCTTGAAGCAGGAGGCTTCAGGATTATCTAGCTATTGTTATTTTCGCTATGTGTAAGTGTTGTGCTCTGATAGTGTTATTGTATATATATATATATACTGTTTATTTCAAAGTTATGTTGTTTATTATATTTTACTCGTTCCACTGTGAGATTCGTATTACTCTGATTCTATTCTGTGGTGATCTTCTTCTTCTTCTTCTATTTTAATTTTCTATCTTATCTATTCTCACCCTCTAACTCCTTTCTATTAATGATCTGGAATGTTCGATGCCTGAATAATTAACATGGGTTTGATGTTGATTTTCTGTGTCGAAAGTCCCAGTTTGTTACAGCAAGATTCTGGATCGAAGCTTAAACCTGTGTCCAGAGCATTGATAGACTTCCCATGTATCAGTTTATTATTTCCTCTGCACTGTATTAAATCTATTGTAAATTTATCTTCCGCTGTATTTTAATCATTGTACTCTGATATATTCTGTAATCTGATGTAACATTATTAAAATGTTTTATAAAAGTCTTCTTTTATCTGTTCTGATGTGTTGTATGCCCATAATTAACGTATTCGAGTTTTGAACGATGTTGGTCGATTTAGCGATCGATTAGGTCCGGGATAAATTCAAATCATTACAGTTGGTTTTAGAGCTCTGGTTAGCTCAAATCTTTAGGGTACAACTCGTTAGAATTGAACAAAAGACTCATCATAGGTAGGATTAGTAATATCCTACAAATGAATACTCATTAGAGATAGGATCAGTAGCATCCTAGAATGGGAAACCTCATTAGAGATGGGGTTAGTAATGACCTAGAATGAGTTGAGAGTTACACATTTATAATTAACGTATTTGTGATTATATATAATCCGATCTTAGAAAATATGATTTTTGAACATATAAAAGTTATATATATTTGAAAAGTTAATCAACTAATAAAATTATTGAAAACAATAATAGAAATGAAAATTTAGTTGGCTAATTAAACAACTTTCAGCTCCTTTCCATTTCGAGGACGAAAAGATTTTAAGTGGGGGATATTGTAACAACCCGGAAATTCTGAACAAATTTAAAAATTTTATTTTAGAAATTTTTATGGATTTTAATATTTAAAATGATTTATCCTTAATTATAACAAATAAAAAATTATTTAAATCAAAGTTAGAACGAATAAATTTATTTTAATTATAGAACGAGCCTGAAAAGGCGCGGCAGTTTGAGAATTTAATTTTAAACTTTAACTGAGTGTACATGATTCAAAATAAATAGGATTTCAGTAAAACCAAAAATATTTGAATTTGTTTAACGAAATATTTCTAACGATATAAGGAACTGAGATTTCACAATAAAAATAGGAATTTATGTCTAGTTTAAAATTTAGAAAAGTCGACGTAGAATTTATATATATTTTAATATAATATATAGCCCTTAAAAATAGCCATTTTACAAATGACCTCCGTTTTCGACGAAACCACTTTTGTTGGATCCGGAATGTCAAATTATTACTAGGTGCCAATTTTCATAATTTTTGGCTTTAATATGCGAGCATGGTAAAAGAAAACGTGTTTTGTCAATTTCAATCAAATTGGATCGACCAGAAAATGACCATTTTTCAAACGGTCTCCAAATTCGACGAAATTAATTTTGTTAGAACCGCATTGTCAAAATATAGCTAGATTTATTTTTTGAAATTTTTGGAGTCCGTATGTGGCCCCAGTAAATTTAAACGTACGATCAAATTAAATAAATAAATGATTTAAATTTTAATTTGAAGAAAAGTGGGCTGAGACGATCAAACGGGCTGACGAGGCCTATCCCATTCTGTCCGGAACGGGGTATTTGCCTTGGGACAACTTTAGTTGGGCTCAAATTGGAGTTACTGAGGATTAGTGGGTTTAATTGCAAAACTAGAAATTAAATATTATAAATATACATTAACCCTTAGTACAAAACCCTAATCCCTATTTCTAAATAGCCGCCACTTCAATATTCAATGGCCAAAATGCTCCAAATTTCTTCTTCTTTGTTCTCTTAATCCACATAATGATTCACGAAAATTCAAAGGGGAAATTGAAGAGCTCTTCAAGCTCTTCGATTTCAACGGCTGCGATGGAATATAGTGTCACGGATTGTTCGAACTTTGGGGCCAAATGCGATGACTTTAGGCGCAGATTTAGTGGTTGGGGCCCCACCGAGCTGGGCGGATTCAAGGGCGCAGGTGGAGGATTCCAAGGCAGAAGTTGCAGTGCAGTCGTATCGGGTATGGGTTGTCTGTAGAGGACGACGCAGAAGAAGATTGAAATCGAACGAATGGATTTTCTGGTACAGGCTATCGCGTGAAAGAAGAAGAGGAAGGGAGCGGCAGGGTACGTTAGAACCAAAATTTCGAGAGCTACAATATGGAACAGACTGAAATGAATTTGGAGCCAATCAGATTTTGGGCAAATCCAATTCTGAATTATACAGAATTAAAAAGCAAGGTGAGAAATTCTATTTTTTTTCTTTTTATAAAATCAAAATTACTTAATCATGATTGTGATATTAGCCCTACGCTGTAAAATTCTATTTGTGTTATACGTGATTTGATCTAGAACTGTTGTTGTTACGTATATCCAATGTTTCGATGGTGTTTGTGTTAAACGAAATTGTCTGAAACAAAATACCAATTTTGGTTGAAAAAAAAAATGAGTTGGATTAAAATTGTCATTGTGACAAATTAGAATAATTTGATTTCGTTTTTCAATTTTGTCAATTCAGAATTGTTGGAATAAAATTGTCATTTTTGACAAAATATATAGTTAAACAAAAATTAACATTTCCGTTAATTAGAATTTAGTTAAACAAAAATTAACATTTTTGTTAATTAGAATTTAGTTTAACAAAAATTAACATTTTTGTTAATTAGAATTGAGTTAAACAAAAATTATCATTTTTGTCAAATTAGAATAATTGGTTTATAATTGTCAATTTTGTCAAATTAGAATAGTTGAATTAGAAACATCATTTTGGTTAAAACATGTTAATTGAAACAAATTATTCATTTTGTCAAAACATGTTAATTGAAACAAATTATTCATTTTGTCAAAACATGTTAATTGAAACAAATTATTCATTTTGTCAAAGCATGTTAATTGAAACAAATTATTCGATTTTGTCCCCCCCTTTGGTTTCTCTCTCATTGCTCAGATCAAAATAAAAAAAATCTAAACCGAAAACCGCCACTTGTAAACCCGATCCCGCCCCTACAGTCGCTCCCCTTCCCCGTTGTCACCAAGTCCGCTGCCCTCTCCCATGGCCATCCCTCCCTCTTCTCGTCGTCGCTCTCCCTCACTCCTGCCCTAACTCGAGTAAACTGTCCCCAAAACCAATCCTCCAACGCACCGCAAACGGCGCCACCACGCCACCCCCTTTTCTGCCGCCACCTGCGAGTTCCTCTGCCATCCCTGACTGACGCGCGAATTTCCTCCCCACCCTCAACAGTACATTTTTTTTCTTATTTATTTATTCATTCTTCTTGTTTTTATTTATATGTTAAAATATCAGTTTTTTTCCTGATTTTAACATAATACAAAAGAGGTGATTTTTCTCGTATGAAAGATTATATTTTTATACAAAGAAAAATAGAAATTTTAAATAATAAAAATATGATTTTTATATTATAGAGATAATAAAATTATGAGTTTTATAATATGAATAATGATATGAAAATATAGATTTTATCGTATGTATGTAATAATATAATGATTCGATTTTTATATATGTAGAATGCGATAAAAATATAATTTTTACCTTGTAGGAAGAATTATAAAATTGTGATTTTTAAAAATAAAAATAAGATTTTTATAATGTTTTCATTATGATAAAGATACGATCTTTATAAGGATATCATTAAGATAAAAATTCAATTTTTATTATATATGAAGCGAAATAAAAATTCTCTTTATAACAGAAGTAGAAATATAAAAATATAATTTTTATATAGGAAGGAGCGTCGTAAAATTATATGAAGTAGAAATAAAAATATGATTTTTATTTATTGGAATGAAGCGATAAAAATATGATTTTTATTTATTGGAATGAAGCGATATAAATATGATTTTTATCTGTGAACAGCGTAAAGAAGATTGCATTAAAATTTTGAATAGAATCCAAACCATCGTCCGTTAAAGCACGACGGAGTGGAACCCAAAGGTGAGAACTCCTCACTTTTATTTTATTTTCTAGTTAAAAATATATATTAGGATGTAGACGGTGCTTAGCATTACCCGACACCCGTCGTCCATAGACCATAGACGACTTGTTTGTTTGTTTGATTGTGTTGTGAAAATTGATTGTGTGATGTGGAATGGAATAAAATATTTTATAGTTAAAAATATTTTTTTGCTAAAAATATTATTTTTAACGTTGATATGAATAAAATAAATATTTATAAACAAATCAGATGATTTGTTTATGTACACACCTTTGACTGATATTGATTGGGAGGATAAATTTTACACATCGCCCAACTTCACAAATAAAATTCATTATTTGTTGATTGAAACCCCACATGGGTATTGGGATGATATTGGACATATACTAATCCCAATATTTAGTTGTTTGTCAATCGATTGGTTGACAGGCTATTATATGTGTTAAATATTTGATGTTTATGCAGTGTAGAATGCACTATGGATGATGGTTGACTATGTTTCATTGTTGTTGTTTACGTGTGTGTATGAAATCCATATAAATAACATTATATGGTAATTGACTTTGTCTGATTCCAATTCAGAATGAATAAATATTTTAAAATAATATTGAGTAAAAGATCAAAATCTGATTTTGATGTCTGATTTGGGATGGACACGAAAATATTTAAATATATAAAGCCATGTTGATTAGATTAACGCCATTTTAACGTGAACGATATTTATATCGATTTTATTCACTTTTATAATGAATATCGAAAAGGAATTTATTTCAAAATATAATGTTTTGAAAATATTACCATTTATATATCGATTATGTGGAATATTTAATTTTGTTTTGAAATTGAATATGAAGTAGAAATCGTTTTGAAAATGAATTGAAAACAATTTATAAAATACAATTTAAAAGGAAATCGATGAAATATATATAATATATATATTATATAAATAATGGCCTGAATAGAACACGCCGCGCCGCGACAGTTCGCAAATTTCGACCATTGACTTCGAACGGACATTACGGGAGATCCGACTGTCAAATTCTTTTTAAACAAGAGCCATTGGGTTCGTATCGAAAAGAGCTTTCTAACGAATATTAGAGATTTGAAATCTAATTGTAGGATTTAGAATTATGTCCAAATCAAATTTGGAAAAGGCCGTTGTAAGTGTTGTTCGTTGGCCGTTTATGGAAATCGACTGTACGGGGCTTGATAAAATTATTAAAAATATCAATAATTTGTGTAAAATCATAATAAATGATTTGGAAAGAATTGGGATGAAAAATTCCATATTTGAAAAGGTAAAAATATATTTTTATCAAAATGAACTAGTTATTAACTAGAAAAATAATATATTTATTTTTAAAAATAAATAAATTGGATTTGAAATGGTTTTAAAAATAACCACAATTCCCAATATACGAATTGGAATGGATTTGAATCAAAATTATCATCAGAATATTTTGATGTTGGATTCCGTGATTATACAGATATTGTGGAGGAATTTGGAAGATAAATATATATATATATATATATATACATATCGTTATTCCAACACGATATTTGTTGATTTCAGAATTTGATATTGAATATAACTTGATATATTTACTATTCAAAGCCTTGTATTTAATATCAAATGGGATTTGGGTTTTTCGTGAATGGTGTCTTCATTAATACTGTTCTTAAACCCAATTGAGAAAAGATTAAATATTTTTATAAAGATTTAATGAAGTATACCAATTAATAAATATTTAATTGAAATTGATTTTTGGGTTTATCGTGAACGGTGTTTTAAATAACACTTGTTCTTTAACCCGATTATAAATGTAATGTGAATTGGGTTTATTGTGAACTGTGTTTTTAACGACATTCGTTCTTTCACCCGATTTACAGTGAAATGTGATTTGGAATTTATAAATCTTTTTATTAAGATTTAACGGAAATTTTCCAAAGTAAAGTTTTCCAATTTAATATGTTGAATTGGAATTGAATGGAATTCGATTTAATGATAATCGAAATGAAATTCTGTGGAGGAAGACTGTTAATACATATGGAATTTAAAAGGCTTTGTCGTTATTCCATTTATATTATTAGTCGAATACAGAAATTGATATCGATTATATATTGATTTGTTTTTCCGTGAAGACTCCATAATTAATGGAATGTGATTTGGGTTTATCGTGAACTATGTTTTAAATGACATTGGTTCTTTATCCAGTAAAACACAGGATTACATGTCTATCGTTGTATTTTGAACTGTATGGTTGATCTCTGCTTAATATATATCTATTTGGTGGCAGAGAATTATTCTCTTGCTTAACACCCTTCTCTGAGATGTACGAGCTCAGAGGTTATATATCGGCAGAAATCAATAGTATAGTGTAGATTGTCGATGCGACATGTTTGATTTTCCAAAATTAAATAATCATTAACATTGATTTTTCGAAAGATTAAACCAAGTGGCATTTTAATGAATCTTTAATTAGATTGAAAGGTGAATTGATAATTTAAATTATCAAATTTGGGAAATGATCAAGAATGGAGTATCGCCAGTTTTGCTCCTAGCGATAGTTATATCTTTAATTAGATTTGAACGGGAAATGGTACTTAAATTTACCGATAACATTGTGGTGTTAGTTATGGGGTAATAACAGTTTTGCTCCATGGGATGAATAGGTTGGGATTGGGAAATAAAACAAATGATTACTTCGGTATTGTTCGCTAATCCCGACTAGTTTGGAAAACCATAATTTGGTTTGAATGATATCCAAAGGAATATTAAAGAATAAATTTAAAAGAATTTATCTTTGATAAAATTAATGGGAATAAATCCCTAAAGATGTGAATATTTAAATAAAAGAATATTCAGAATTGGAATGAGGCGTATGTTGTGTTTTTATAACACTTTTTTATTATATACGCGAGTTATTCGGAAAGGCCGGGTTTATACCCATTCTGAATAACTGATTCAACGTTAAGTCGACGATGGAGATGGTGGTTGAAGACAGGAGGTCTTCACATCGTTTGGATGATTACTGATATCTTGATTGGGCTGTACTCCCAAGACGAGGTAATAAGTGGTGATCGTCCTGACATACTTGGAGATCGACGGATATGCCAGGACCTCTCTCCTGTATTGGACATACGGGAGAGGAATAAGGTACCTCCGGTTTCGTTCAGATCCAAAATAGACTTGTAAATGGATTGTGTGTCTGACACTGGATTTTATTCTTTGTTGATTGATTTCTATTGAATATACATCTGCTAGGTGAAGGGGAATTTATTCCCTTACTTCACCCTTCTTTGAGACGTATGGGATCAGAGGTTGTATATTGATAGACATCAGTCGCATGGCGTTAATTGTCTATGTGGCATGCATAAATGCAAATGATCAAGGCTTCTATTGAAAAGCAGAGTCTTGTGATTGAAGATCAAAGCACGGATTTAATATAGCGTAGCTTTGTGTATGGCGTTAATTCGTGAGCCTCACACCTCGGTATGAGTCAAAAACGAGATCGTAACTCCAGGGACTGCACGACGTTTCTTTCTAGCTATGGGTTGTGTCAGCGTTTTACTCATCCTGACATTTATATTATTTTTACCTATGTGATTGTTGTATTGCGAGGTGCCTCGGATATAACGGTCTCTTCGGAGCCGATGGATATAGGTCTGATAGGACTAGGAAACGTGTGTTCAGGCATAACCAATCCTCAAATGTAGCGGAGGACCGACCCTGAAGATCCAAGGGTTACCCAGAGTGTGTTGTCTTGTGACATTTGCTAGAGTGTCTCGAAGTGGTGAGAAGCCATCCCTGGCCTCGACTCATGATGGAAATCCAATTTCCAATACGTGATATTTCGGTTTTATTTGTAGAGCCTAGTATAGCGACATAGTGGGATGGGGCACTGTGTCGTCTATGACTGATACATTTATATTTGAAGTTGTTTTTATAAACTTTACATTATAATAGTATCAAAATGATTTGTTTTAAACGTACCAAGCAATTTTGGCTATTATAAGGTAAAACTCTATCCTCCGGCTTGCATTGCATTGTGTGATGGTACCTGAGTCTTATAATAGCTTCATTTCTTCAAAAAGCATTGCGCTGTTTATAACTTTTTATCCACTGGTATTCTTGGAAGGAAACCCGTTCCGTGTTATACGGCGTGGTCCCTTGATTTACCTAACTTTAAAGTAAAGTTTTAATAACTATTTTAGTTCTCACACCAGTCACATGACTGACCTGGAGTTTATTGTTTTAACCTGAACTCTGGATGCCCCTATTTTCCACACGGGCAGCTAGTAGTTTTAGTTTTGCAGATTTATATTCATAGGAACCTGGTTTACAGCTAGAATGATATCCGGAAAGCTCTGTATCCGTATATTCTTTTCAGTTGTGTTTTGTATTATTTTTCCACTGTAGTAATGTATTTAAATCTCTGATATTTTATTATGTGTAATATTTATTCATACTCTGTATATTCGTGTATTGTGATGGAATTTTTGTAATTAACAAAGAAATGTTCTTCTGTTTGTGTCCCGATGTGGCTTGTTCTCAACTCAATCCATGCATTCCTTTACGGGGAAGTTCGTGTCGTTTCAGGTGGTATTAGAGCTTTTGTTTATAGAGCTCGAGAACAAGGCATATTAGAACCGAATGAAAGAATTCATCAGAGATTGGATTAGCAGTATCCAATGAGAATGACTCGTTAAAAATGGGATCACTAGTATCCTAGAACGAGTTTGAAGAGTATTATTTTTAAAATAAAAATGAAAACAACTTTTGTTTTGAAAATTTAAACCATTTCATACGTATTTGAATATTTTATTTGTATTGAATTTGGGTAATCCAATATATAAAGATTTTGCATATACGCCTTGCAAATGTGTATTCGAAGTTTTTATATACTGGATATATATAGAATCACGTTTCTAGTTGCCCGGACATGATTCTGGTGATGCCCGGGCATCATTAGTAATTGTGTTCGAGTTGAGAAAGTGGGATTTCTATATATTTCCAATTGACTGGTGTGAGAACCAAAGCTAGATAGGGTCTATTGTTGTGATTTTTCATCAAAAATCTGATTTTTGGACTATGTATCAAAGTTATGGATTTTAAAAGCTAATCAACTAATTGATTGATGATTGTGTTGTGTGATTATTTATTTAAACCATTATGTGAAAGAATGGTACATATAACCAAATTGAACCAAATATTGAACTGTATTGAAAATTGTTTAGAAATGCGTGCATGTACATATATATGTGTGAACAAGTTATAGCAAGGAGGCTAGAGCAGAGGAATAAAATTTTATACCCGACAAATAGTACATGTTTACAAATTTATTTGGTTTAGATGATTTTATGAGCCGATTGGCCAGTCGCTTGGCTATTTCCTTTTCTTTTTGGATTGGAAAGTCTGTATGGAGATTTCAGGATTTTCCTGGTGCTCCCATACAGAGGAGGTTATGGCGAAATTTTTCAAAAATTTAAGGTGTTAGCCAAATTTTTCAAAAATTTGAAAAGTTCTTAGAAACTAAAAAGTTGAAGAACTTAAGCCATACTGAAAATAATGAAAGTTGATTTGATTAGTTAAACAAATTTCAGCTTCGTTCCTTTTCGAGGACAAAAATATTTTAAGTGGGGGAGATTGTAATAAACCGGAAAATCCGAACCAATTTAAAAAATTTATTTTGGTAAATTTAATGAATTCTGAATATTTAAAATGAATTATTTTAAATAATAATGATGAGAAAAATATTTTGAACAGAATTAGAACATATATATTTATTTGAATCGATGTTAGAATATAAATATTTATTTTTAATTATAAAAGGAAATAGAAATGGCGCAGTAGTTTGAAAATTCGATTTCAAAATTCAAATGAATGTACTGGACTCAAAATAAACTGATTTTAGCGAAACCAAAAATATTAGAATCTATTTGAAAATATCTTTCCCACGAATTCGAAAAATCAAAATTTCATAGCGGGAATAAAAAGATATGTCCAGTTGAAAATTCAGAATAGTCGCTATGGGAATTATAGCCCTTAAAAATGGAAATTTTTTAAATGACCTCTGTTTTCGACGAAACCACTTTTGTTGGATCCGGGATGTCAAGTTATTGCTGGATTCCAAAATTTGTAGTTTTCTGAATCAATACGTGATTGTGGCGAAGGAAAAACGTGTTTTGATAGTTCCAGTCAATTTGGATCGACCAGAAAATAGCCATTTTTCAAACGGTCTTCAAATTTGACGAAATTAGTTTTGTTAGGACCGTATCGTCAATACGAAGCTAGAAATAATTTTTCTGAAATTTTTGGGATCCGTATGTGACCCCAGTAAATTGAAATGTATGTTTAAAATTCAGTTTAATGATTTAAATGTTAATTTAAATGAAAACTGATCGTAACGATAGAATTGGCTTACGAAAAATATCCCATTGTGTTCGGAATGGGGGTAATTAGCTAGGGACGACAGTGTTGGGTCTCGTATGGAGTTGGAGTTTTAAAGCAACTTTTTGGAGAAAAATAAATTAAATATATAATTGCCTCCTCCCTTTGGTCTCTCTCTGATTACTCAGATAAAAGAAATCTAAACCTAAAGCTGCCGCTCGAAAACCCGATCCCGCCCTTTCCGTCACTCCCCTTCCCCGTCGTCACCAAGTCCATCGCCCTCTCCCACGGCCATCCCTCCCTCTTCTCGCGGTCGCTCTCCTTCACTCCTCCCCTAACTCAAGTAAATCTCCCCCAAAACTACTCCTCCAACGCATCGCAAACCGCGCCACCCTCTTTTCTGCCGCCACCTGCGAGTTCCTCCGCCATCCCTGGCCGACGCACGGATTTCCTCCCCTCCCCCCCTCAACAGTACGTTTTTTTTCTTATTTATTTATTCTTTTTTTATTTATATGTTAAAATATGGGTTTTTTCTGATTTTAACATAATAGAAAAGAGGTGATTTTTCTCATATGAAGTACTGTATGAAAGATTTATTTTTATACGAAGAAAAATAGAAATTTTAAATAATAAAAATGTAGTGTCCCAAAATTCCGGTACAATTTGAGCTGACCAAATAACACAAGTCCAACCCAAATTACATTGGAAACCAGAAAACTAATAGAAAGAAAACAGAGGGTGAAGATAGATGAGATAGAAACTTAGAATAGAAGAAGAAGAACATACAACATCAGAGTAACACGAATCTCACAGCGGAACGAACAACATATAATAGATACATAACTTTGAAATAAAATCAGTATATGTATACACTAACATTATCAGAATACAACACTTACAACACAACAGAATAAACAATAGCTATATAATCCTGAAGCCTCCTGCTCCAAGTTCTCCAAGTATATCTGTAAAATCCTGACTACTTGACTGCCCATACAAAATTGGGCACCCAAGAGTTTAGGGAAAACATACAAAACAAATTCTGGGTCAGTCATGGGACTGGTGTGAGTAAATCAATTAAAAACAGTTTGAGCAATTAGACGATATCACATAAGACAATGTCGTATAATGGAATGAGTTTTTCCTTACGAGAATCCAAAACATTCGATTTAACTTTCAAATCATTTTGAAAGAAACAATGATCTTTTATATCAAAACTCTTTTGATATTATAATAGTGTCTATCAACAACAATATAATAATCATCTTGTAGAACGCTTTCATCTCACATTCCACGTATATAGTATACAATCAAAACCGCGAGCACTTATTGGGTAATGGATTTCCAACTATGGAAAGGTATGGAACCACCTTCCAATAGTGTACCTCTAGAGAGGAATACACTGGGTTTAATAAGAACATCTTGTAACCCGGCCACACATAATCGACCACTCATTTCGCTTTAGTGTTTCGAATGTATATCACCAACGGTTGGGATCAGCAACCGTTTCCCGAATGGGACATCATCTACAATAGATTTTATAAGTAAATGAAACTCTAGATCAGGTGACAATACACCCTAATTGGCAACCAACCACTTAGCCAAGCTGCCTGCCCGATTTTTGTCATTTCCCGGTTGTGAGGCTAGAGGCCACGCTTATCTCTAACAAATCACACATTTATTCACTTTGAATGTCACATTGTCATACCTGCCAAATCACAAATTGATTTCCACAAAAATACCATGGGTATACATCTAAGAGAAACGAATTCCTCCACCACCAAACGTAAATATGTTTGAAGAGATCAACTTACGTGATCCATTAAATATACTCTGTCAGGCATTCTTCAATACCGGTCATCCTGGGATTGGACAGACCGAAGGTACTATTCTGTAAAAAGGACGGCCCTAGCATAACTCCGTCTCCAATTATCTTCATCATATTTGATCGCAACGCTAATGTCATATGCAGTGGTTTTCAGATAATATATCTGATCCCGGTCTCTCCGTATTGACAACGGAAAAATGATCAAAAACTTCGATAGTCGGTGATTTAACTATCAAAGAAAACATGTGTACAAACAACGATATTATTTCCAGATGGAAATTCCATTGATCAATCATCATTTATTTCTTAAATTAATTTATCATTAATTTATTCATTCTACATTCCCTGTTTTCGTATATATACAGAAATTCTTATTTTCTAAATTTATAAAATATACGATATTAACACTGTAAAACATTTCCATCTTTACTTCCCTTTCTTATTTTCTATATTTGAAAACATTTTTGATTCTTATTTGGAAAATATTTCCAAAACTCCTTCATTGGATTTTAAACAGATATTTAAATAAAACATCGCTATGCCAACTCAAACCATTATACTCGTTAACTAAATTCACTTAACCAATCTTCACTGTCGAACCTTAACCATTTCTTAGTTAAAAACGAAGCCAATCAAGTTGGGGTATAACTACCTCTCAGACCTTAGTTGAACAACTTTCTAACTTCAAAACAGACAAGGTACACCTTTAAATCTTTGACAAACTTCCTTACGTAACTCTCTTTCGAATAAATCTCTATTCGATAACTCTTTCCTTCAAATAAACTGTAATAACCCGGAAATCCGAGCAATTTAAAATTTTTATTCTGGCAATTTTAGCGAATTTTGAATATTTAAAATGAATTATTTTAAATAATAACGACAGAAAATATATTTTTGATGAAGTTAAAACGAATAAATTTATTTTAATTATATAATGAGCCTGAAATGCCGCGGTAGTTTGAAAATTCGATTTCAAATTTCAAATGAATGTACAGGATTCAAAATAAACCGGATTTTAGTGAAAACAAAAATATTTGAATCTATTTGAGAATATCTTTCCAATGAATCCGAAAAATTGAAATTTCATAGCGTGGATAAAAAGTTATGCCCAATTGAAATTTCAGAATAGTCGCTATGGAATTTTGGCCCTTAAAAATGGAAATTTTGCAAACGATCTCTGTTTTTGACGAAACCGCTTTTGTTGGATCTGGGAAGTCAAGTTATTGCTAGATTCCAAAATTCATAATTTTCTAAATCAATATGTGAGCGTGGCAAAAGAAAACGTGTTTTGATAGTTTAAGTCAATTTTGATCAACCAGAAAATGCCCATTATTCAAACGGTCTCAGAATTCGACGAAATTAGTTTTGTTAGGACCGTATCATCAATATGAAGCTAAAAACTATTTTTTTGGGAATTTTTAGAGTCCGTATGTGGTCCCGGTAAATTGAAATGTGCGTTCAAATTCAATATACATTGATTTATATTTCAATTTGAATTGAAACTGATCGTAACAGCCAAATTGGGTTACGAAACATGTCCCATTGTGTTCGAAATGGGGGTAATTAGCTAGGGGCGACAGTCGATGGGCTCGATTTAGAGTTCGTATTATAAAGTTACGTTATTGAAATTAAAAATAATATATATATATATATATATAATTATATAGCCCCACTTACCTTTCTCTCTCTCCCCTCATTTCAAAACCATTGACTAATGAAAAAAAATCCGATCGCGAACGACAGCCAACCCTCCCCGCCACCAATCACCGTCGCCCCCTCCCTTGAAGTCGCCGCCACGCTCCCCTCGTCAGCCCCTCCCTCTCGCGCGAGCCCTCCCCTCTGCAATCTGCACCCAGTGCCGAGAACCCCCAAATCCACCACGACTCCGAACCCTAAGCCACGCTGGGCCCCACTCCGATCATCCACTGCCTGCCGCCCCTCCCCAGTCCGTCGTCGCCGCTTCCAGCTCCTCCCCAAGCCCCTCCAACCACCAAAACAATAAAAGGTGAATTTTCATCCCCTTTCCTTTTTATTTTTATTTTATTTTAAAACTGAATTAACATGATTTTTAAAACTGAATTTACATGATTTTTATAGTTAAAAAGATAGGATTTTTATAGCGATAAAAATTCGATTTTTATACATGTAGAATAGCGATAAAAATTCAATTTTAATATATGAAGTAGCGATGAAATGGTTATATTTTTATCATAGTAAAGACGCTATTTTTATATATAGAAAGATGATATATTTATATATAGAAAGGCGATGTTTTTATATATGGAAAGGTGAGATTTTTTATATATGAAGCGAAATAAAAATTCGATCTTTATATAAGAAGTAGGAATATGAAAATATAATTTTTATAGAGAAAGAAGCATTGTAAAATATATGAAATAAAAATTTGATTTTTATTTATGAAATGCCATTGTAAAAATGTAATTTTTTTTATGTGAACAGCGGGAAAAGGTAGTGATGGTATCGACAGAGGTCAAAACAATGTCCTGACCGTTCAGAATTAAAGAATGGCGGAGTGGAACCCTCGGTGAGAACTCCTCACTTTTAAATTTATTTTCTAGTTGAAATATATACTAGGATGCAGACGGTGCTTAGTAACACCCGACACCCATTGTCCACAGACCATGGATGGCTTGTTTGTTTGATTGATGTGTTGTGAAAGTTGATTATGTGATGTGGGATGAAATAAAATAATTTATAGTGGAAAATATTTTATAGTTAAAAATATAATTTTTAACATGTATATAAAATAAATATTTATAAACAAATCGGACGATTTGTTTATGTACCCCCACTTGACTGATATTGATTGGGACGATAAATTTAACACATCGCCCAACTGCACAAATAAAAATCTATGTTTGTTGATTTGAAACCCCACACGGGTATTGGGATGATATTTGACGTACAATAATCCCGATTGTTTAGTTGTATGTCAATCGATGGGTTAACAGACTATGTAAGCATTAATTATTTATATTTAATGCTTACGCAGTTGTGTGGTGCACTCTGGATGATGGTTGATTATTTATCATTGCTATTATATACATGTGTTGTAAGGAAACCATATAAATAACATTATATGGTAATTGGTTGGGCCTCATTCCAATTTGGAAAATAAAGAATATTATAAAATAAAGATTCATGTATTGAATAGAATAAATAGTCATGTGTTGACGATACTCATGTGTTGAGAATATTCATGTGTTGAAACTTATCTTGTCTTGAACGAAATATTTTAACAATAAAATTTACATCTTTATCATATATAAAATTAGAAAACTAACTGGAAACTAGATAAGATGAGTGGTTTCCTGGGTATTGATCTGATGTTGGTTTCGTCTTCGGAGTTAATACTTAGGGAATCGTTCTCTTACAAATTTACGGTTGGAGTCTGATTAAGAATTAAATGATAGAAATCATAATTTTATAAAATATATTAAATAAGAATAAATAGACATGTGTTGACAATACTCATGTGTTGAAAATATTCATGTGTTGAAGAAAATATTTATTTGTCGAATAGAATAACGAAGTTATTGAAATCTATAATGCCGTGTTGATTAGATATGCGTCATTTTGATGCGAACGATATTTATGTCAATTATATTCATTTTTATAATGAATATAGAAAAAGAAGTGATTTCAAAATATAACATTTTGAAAATATTATCATTTATATATTAATGATATGGAATATTCGATTTTGATTTAAAATGGAATATGAAGTTGAAATTGTTTTGAAAATGAATTTAAAACAATTTATATAATACGGTTTGAATTGGAAATCGATGAAATATATATATATATATACTATATATATATATTATATATATAATGGCCTGATTAGAACACGCCGCACTGCGGCAGTTCGCGTATTTCGACCATTGAATTCGAATGGACGTTACGGGAGATCCGACTGTCGGATTAACCTAAAACCGGAACTGTTGGGTTTGTATCGAAATGAGCTTTCTAGCGAATATTAGAAATTTGAAATTTACCAGTTGGATTTGTAATTATGTCCAAATCAAATTTGGAAAAGGTCGCGGTAAGTGCGGTTCGATGGCCGTTGATGGAAATCGATTCTATGGGCCTTGATAAAATTATTAAAATAGTAATAATTGGTGTAAGATCATAAGAAATGATTTGTGAATAATTGAGATGAAAAATTCCAAATTTGAAAAGATAAAAATAGATTTTTATCGAAATGAAATAGTTTTGAACTAGAATTATAATCCCATTTATTTTTAAAATAAATAAATTGGATTTGAAATGGTTTTGAAAATAACCAGAATTTTCAATAATTGAATTGGAATGGATTTGAATCGAAATTTTCTTTGGAATATTTTGCTGTTGGATTTTGTGATTATACAGATATTGTTATGGAAATTTAAAAGATATATTAATATCGTTATTTCCAATACGATATTTGTTGATCGTAGAATTTGATATTAAATATAAGTCGATATATTTTCTATTCAGAGCCTTGTATTTAATATCAAAGGGGATTTGGGTTGTCATGAATGATACCTTTAATAATACCATTCTTAGACCCAATGGAGTTAAGAAAATCAGAAACTAACTAGAGATTAGTTAAGTTAAATGGTTTCTTAGGTATTGATCTGATGTTGGTTTCGACCTTCGGGGTTAATACTTAGGGAATTGTTCACTTGCTAATTTACGGTTAAAGGCTGATGGAATAGAATGTGATTTTGGGGTTTATCGTGAACCGTGTTTTAAATGACATTGGTTCTTTAACCCAGTTAAAGACAGGATATGGTTTCCCAAGTTAAACAATCATTGATATGATTTTTGGGAAGATTAAAACTAAGTGGAGTTTTAAAGAATCTTTAATTAGATTGAAATGATTGAGAATGGAGTACCACTAGTTTTGCTCCAGGCGATAGTTAAACCTTTAATTAGATTTGAACGTGAAATGGTAATTGAATTTACTGATAACACTGTGGTGTTAGATATGAAGTATGACCAGTTTTACTTCATGGGATGAATAGGTTGGGATTGGGAAATAAAATAAATGATTACTTTGGTGTGGTTCGCTAATCTCGACTAATTTGAATTGATATTCAAAGGAATATTAAAGAATAAATGTAAAGAATTTGTCTTTGATAAAATTTATGGGAACCTTTCCTCTCCCCAGAATTGATCAACTAGTAGATTCAACTGCCGGGCATGAACTCTTATCCATTATGGACGCCTATTCCGGGTACAATCAAATTCCCATGCACATACCAGATCAAGAGCATACAAGCTTTATCACAGAATTGGGATTATATTGTGACGTGGTAATGCCATTTGGGTTGAAAAATGCGGAAGCCAAGTATCAGCGCCTAGTCAACCGCATGTTTTACAATCAAATCGGGAATTTATCTTTAATAAAATTTATGGGAACCTTTACTCTCCCCAGAATTGATCAACTAGTAGATTCAACTGCCGGGAATAAACTCTTATCCTTTATAGACGCCTATTCCAGGTACAATCAAATTCCCATGCACATACCAGATCAAGAGCATACAAGCTTTATCACAGACTTGGGATTATATTGTTACGTGGTAATGCCGTTTGGGTCGAAAAATGCGGGAGCCACGTATCAGCGCCTTGTCAACCGCATATTTTGCAATCAAATCAAGAAAACCATGGAAGTTTAGGTGGATGATATGCTAATGAAATCCAAGCAATCTCCCGATCATACGAAGGACTTGGTAGAAATGTTCGCATACTACGAAGGTATGGGATGAAGTTGAACCCTTTGAAGTGTTCTTTTGGAGTGGCATCAGGCAAGTTCCTTTGCTTCATCGTGAGTTCCAGAGGATTTGAGATCAATCCGGACCAAATAGTAGCAATCTGGAACATAGAGGAGCCGCAGAAGATCAAGGATGTTCAAAGCTTAGCTGGCAATGTTGCAGCGCTGGGCAGGTTCATCTCCAAGGCAATAGACAAGTGTGTACCTTTCTTCGATCTCATAAAACGGGGAAAGCGAAATTTTGAGTGGACTCCCGACTGTGTGGAGGCGTTCCAAAATTTGTTAAACTTTTTAGAAAAGCCTCCAATATTATCAAAACCTGTGGAACATGAGGATTTATTCGTCTACTTGGCAGTATCATCTCACGCCGTCAGCACAGCGTTAGTACGTGAAGAGGATAAAGTCCAGAAACCTGTGTATTACGTAAGTAAAAAACTAGCTGCTGCAGAACGTAACTATCTGAAGATAGAGAAGCTTGGTTATACCCTCCTGATTGCCTCCCGCAAACTCTGCCATTATTTCCAAGGCACACCCGATAGTTGTATATACCGATCAACCTTTGAGACAAGTGCTGCAGAAACCCAAAGCATCGGGGCGGTTACTCAATGGAATATCAAGCTGAGTCAGTTTTATCTGAACTTTCAGCCACGAAGATCAATAAGGGGGCAGGCCTTGGCTGAGTTCATAGCTGAATTTACAATTCCTGAAGAAGAAACGGTGGGTGACAAGATAGATACTTTGGATCAAGAGTTGGAGCATAGTCCGTGGAGACTATATACGGATGGAGCCAAGAACGATAGAAAGTTCGGCGCTGGAGTTGTTTTAATAAGTCCTGAAGGACGATCTATTTATCATGCATTACGGTTGGAATTTACTTCTAGTAACAACGATTCTGAGTATGAAGCACTGATTGCCGGGATGAAATTCGCCAAAGATTTGGGAGTGAAGACACTAGATATATATTGCAATTCCAAGATAGTTGTATGTCAAGTTCGGGAAGAATTTGCTGCTAAAGGACCTTGACCCAGTGCTTATCTCAAAAAGGTAAAGGAGTTATTGGAAGGTTTGGAGCATTATAGCATAACACATATTCCAAGAACGGAAAATTAGAAAGCAGATCGACTGGCGAAACTAGCAAGTTCTTATCACCCTAAAGAAACCAAAATGGTCCCGATTGAGGTGTTGGAATCACCAAGCTTCGACCTAATGGAAGCAGAGCTAGCCTTGGAAGTCGAACTAGAAAGAGAATCCTGGATGACATCAATTAAGAATTTTCTCAAGGATGGAACCCTCCCGTTAAAAAAGAGCGAAAGACGAGCTGTAATACGCAAGGCTGCAAGATACGTGTTACAGGACGATGTCCTTTATCGTCAAGGGTTTTCAATGCCCCTATTGCGGTGTATCGCACACGACGACATTAAACGTGTACTGCGAGAAGTGCCCGAAGGTGAGTGTGGAGATCACACGGGGGGTCAAACCTTGGCAAAGAAAATATTATGGTACGGATATTTCTGGCCTACCGTGAATAAAGACGCGGCTGATTATTCACAATGCTGCGATAGATGTCAAAGATATTCCAAAGTTCCCAGAGCGCCTCTGACTCAACTCAACTCGATGGTAAGTCCATGGCCATTTGCCATGTGGGGAATTGAGATTATTGGAGTGCTACCTATTGCCAGAGGAGGAGCTAAGTATGCGATCGTTACCGTGGACTACTTCACAAAGTCGGTGGAAGCTTAACCTCTAACAAACATCACGGCAAGGAAAGTGATAATTTTTGTGGTGAGAAACATTATTTGTCGATTTGCGATACCAAAGACCGACATAATTGATAATGGGATGCAGTTTGACAGCATCGAGTTCAGAAACTTTTGCCAGAAATACAAGATTGATAAACGATACACTGCAGTAGCTCACCCATAATCAAATGGCCAGGTTGGAGCCATAAACAAAGTCATTAAATCAATTTTGAAGAAGAGGTTGGAGCGGGCCAAAGCTAGATGGGTAGACGAGTTGCCATTAGCTCTATGGGCCTATAGGATAACCTTTAAGACGGCTACCGGCCATACTCCCTATTCACTTTCCTTTGGGTCAGAAGCAGTGATCCGGGCAGAATTATAAGTCCCTTCCCATCGAGTTGCGTACTATGACCCGATGACGAATAAAGCGCTCCTCCTAGAATCACTTGATATGATTGAAGAAAAAAGAGATGAAGCCGACTTGCGTTCCTCAATACATCGACATCAAGTAGCACGCTATTTTGACCAAAAAGTTTGCTTCAAAACCATTGAACTAGGAGACCTAGTACTGAAACGAGTCTTCCCGCTGTCGACCCAATTGGGTCCAAAGTGGGAAGGGCCATTCAACAGAAGCTTGATACAGGAGCATTCAAGCTAACGACCGTGGACGATGAAGAGATTCCCAGAGCTTGGAACGCTCAACACTTATGACGATATCTGAGCTTAATATGAAATGTCATCTCTTTTGTTTTCATAAGCTATGTAAAAAGGCACGACTTGCCTTAAAATGTTTATTTATGTGAAAAAAGGATTATAAAGTGGATGTAGGCCACGACTTAGCAGAACCACTATAAAAATATCGTGTGTCATTTACTTTCCTGTATTATTTATATATTCGACCGTTATTCTATCGTGACTATGAAACACGAAATGTTAAATTAAATTTAGAAAGTGGGGGATGACCCATGTACAAGAGTAAAAAATGACTGTCTGTATGATAGGACACAGAAGAATGGGAAGACGACATTCTTAACTCTAACTCTCAAGAATCGAGAGAGAGTATAAAGGATGGGAAGACGACGTCCCCTTAGGCGTGATGGTGCACCCGGATGAGAGACCGCCTCAACGGAACTCTAACCTGGTTATGAGACAGGAGAGTATAAAGATGCCAGAAAGAATAGGCATCGATGACGAAAGGAACATGACACCGTCAGAGAGTCGGGGGCAATGGGATTTTTTAAATTCGGTCAATCTAGAATAATTCTTGCTCGGTTGTCCAAGATTAATGGGCATATATGTGCATATATATTCCCCTCAACAATTACTTTATTATATGACTTTAGTATGATATGCTTTTGTATTTTCACTTGAAATGTTGAACTAACGACTATCAGACATTGCAGGAAATAAATTATTTTTATTTACAAACATGTAAGTTTGTACAAGGAAAGCAAGCATAAAAGGAGATGCGAGGGCCGCACTCGCTGCAACAATTGCAGGCCAATTAAATGCCAAAATAAAACAAAGCACTTCATCACTTGGGCTTTGGAGTGGACTTGGATTTTTTAGCAGCCTTCTGAGCATCCTTCGCCTCTTTTTCGGCATTAGTCAAAATGCGCTTTGGTTTTTTCCTCCCTGCGACCGAAGTACTAGAATCGGTTGATTTTTTCCCGGGAGTCAGAACACTGGAATCAAGAGAACACTTTTTAGAATGCTCTTCTATAATAGACCTAGTTGAAAGCTTAACAACTAACCTTGATCCAGCGTCCACCACTGCAAGAGGCTTAAAGCTTTCGGGGTCTAGGTCTTCAACTTTCAGCTGCATACGTTTGTCTTGTTCGGCTTTCAATGCAGCCAAAGTGATGTCATCAACGCTTTTTGAATCCCCAACTATAGTCACCTCATGGTCTTCCTCATGTCCCTCGTTACCGCCATCGTCTTTCAAGGCATCAATCATCTCGTCATCATGAGGAGCATCAGCCTTAGACAGTTCAGCTCCCTCTCCTGAATCTATAGTGGCAGCCTTGTCCTTTTCCCCTTGAGCCTTCTCTGCGGATTTTGCTCCGGTAGTGGTTCCCTGAGGCCCGCCAGCCTTCTCGGTCGGTTCAACACCTACAGAAAGAGAGGCAACAGTTATCAACTCAGGAGAAAATAAAGGGTCCTCCATCAATTGCCCGATTATGTGATGAAAAGTGGAGACGACCTTGACGAATTGAGGTGAAAAGGTAGAAATACCTTCCGATGATTTCTCAACTGGAGTAACTGTCGTCTCTGACGCTGACTCGGGTATGGGAGACAAAAGAGATACTTGAGGGATTCCCGGGTTCTCGGGATCATATCCCTCGACTTCAGAAGTTTCAGCAGTAGTAGAAGAAGAACTCGCCTCGAGGACATTCTTTTGTTTGGCCATCCGCTTCTCGTCCTCCATAGCAGCAGCGATGAGGCGACGCCCCTTCGCCAGACGTGCCAGCTCATCATCTCTTAGATATTTTTTCATAAGCTTGCCTTCGTCGAAGGAGTCTACCTTGAGTTCTTCTTTCTCCCGTTCGATAATTTGGCTCCATACATGAACCAAGGTAGTTGGATAATCTTCAATACAAGAGATGTTTCGGCGACGAATTATATGCGCGAAGAATTCGATCAGTAATTCACCGAAACCACGCACTTCCTCATGGGCCTCTGACAGCTGCTTGCGGTTCTCTTCGGCGGAATTAGTAACACTTTCCACATTACCCTCCGCTAGGGCAGCCCTATTCTTGGCCTCCATCAACTTGGAAGCCAAATCAGTGTTTCTCTTCTCCAATTCAGCATTCTTTCTCGCTAACTCGGCTTTTTCTCGCTCAAGAGAAGTGTAAGCAAGTTGCATTTTGGCGTTATCCGACTTAGCATCTTCTGCTTGCTTTTTCAGCTCCAAGCGCTCTTGACTATGAGACTCGAGCAAGTCATGATAATGTTTTTGTAGCTCTTCAAATTGCTTCTTGAAGTTGGTAGCATCCCGTTGAGCGATGACAATTTGGGCCTGTGTATCCTCAAGGTCTTTCCCCAAATTTTTCAAGACTTTTGCGTCGACTTCTGCAGTCTTTCTCATCGAGTCAGTATCCGTGATTAAAGTTCGAATGATTCTGGAGAGGTTACGTGAATACTTGAACATCTACGAATATTTTTCGACTGCGTCAATCTTTGCTTTGGCCTCGTCTGCCCACCTCGAGGAAGTAGGTTCGAGAGCAGGTAAGAAAGTCAGATTTTCAAAGTAGTGTTCGGGGAATTGTTTCTCCAAATATGCCTGCTTAACTTTAGACTCAGCATCCAGCGGTGGAGGTGGGACGTACGTTAGCTCAGTATCCTTATGTTTAGTGGGCATGATGGCTACACCACTCTTTCTAGACCGTTTATCAGAAACCTTATGTTTGCCTCGTGAGCCGGTGTCTTTTGGCGGGCTTCTTTCCCGACTGTGTTTGTCCTGAGGAGAAGTTCGGTCTTTCGGCTGCGATGTGTCTTCTCCCCGACGGCTCTAATTGCTTTTATGTCGGTCTAGATCCAACCGGACTGGGGAGCGAGAGCGCAAGGTGCGCGACTGATAAGAATCATGAGGCCTTCTATCCTCTCTACCCCGGCTTTCACGACGATCATGCTCAGCATCGGAAGGGGGCCTGGTCATGCTACGACGTATTTTCCTGATGTCATAGTGAGCACGAGACATTGTACCTGCGCAACAATGTAAGTGGAATTCAGATGTTCTCATAAAAAGTAAGTGCTGTGAAGTATGGTGTTATTGAGTTAAGTACATCCTAAGTGGTGTTCCCCCCGACAAACCCGAGTCCGAAGCCAAGCCAGCGCGAGTGGGCTCTTTGGCCTTAACGGGAGTAGTCTCCTCTGAAGAAGTAAAAACTAAAGGATTTGTGCCAAAATCCTCTGAAGTATAGATAGTTTCAGGTAGGGGGAGATCTCCTAAACCCTGAAATGTAGGATCATCGGTACTAGGGGCATCTCCTTGGGAAGCGTCTATTGGCAGCTCTTTAGGAGATAATGATTTCTCAGGAGAAATAGCATCCCCAGGTACGATGTACCCTTCTTGGTGCTTTTCGGCTATGTTGGCCAGCTCATCGTCTTGAGTTGAAGATGGAGAAGGTGAAGTTTGAAGTGGCATTGTGGGGGCTCTCGAACCCTCGCTCGTTTCAGGAATAACGTCTACAGGGGTTATATATACATACGGGCCCGACCCATGACCTATGCTACGGGTAATGGACAGTAACCCGTGAGGATGCAGGTACTCCTCCTTAAGAACTTCATCGATGGTTAGAAATTTTTGATCGCCATTAAGGAGCCGATGCATCCGATCAAAGTACACTTGACCCGATATTTGTTTTAGGTTATCAACTGCAAACAAAAGAGAATGCAGGTTAATGTGTTGACATGAACATTCGGAATGGAGATTTAAGAAGCCGTTGCATTACTTGATTTTGTCTATCTCCTGGCGCATCCCGGCGGTTGCCTTATATAAAACCATTCTAGCTTGGAATCGTCGGCCTTGCTGCTGTATGGTGCTGAAATGATTTTCCTTTTTGGGACTGATTCGAAGTAAGGAAAGGAAGGAGTTTCTCGAGTCCGATGCTTGAAATTATAAAAAAAGTGAACGTCGTCGAAAGTGAGCTCTGTACCTAAAATCTCTCGATATGCTATATATAAGGTATATAAGTATACATAGGAGTTGGGATGTAGCTGCATGGGGGCAATCCGCATCTGTCTTAGAAAATCGACAACAAAAGACGGAAATGGTGGAACAGCCCCAACCATACACATCGATCGTGTAATTTCCATAAATCATTCTGGGGGAATATGAGGACGGTCAGTTTTCGATGGCACCAGGGTGTCCCTTCTTAGTATCCCGTGCTTTAGACATATGCGAACAAGTCTGTCATCTTCAATCGTCGATTCAACAGAGTCTATGGGTGATTCCGATATAATGGCAGACTCAGATTCGTTAGGAGCTCGATTATCTCCAATCCCTCCTTCCTCTTCATAGCCCAGAGAGAATTCGCTATCAGAAGGCGTTTCGTTGTTATGCGCTCCTACTTCATAATCTGGGCCCTCATCGTCCCATTCAGGGTCTGAAGAAGAAGATATGTCATCAATGGTGACTTTCTCAGAAGTTTCCACAACTTTCATCTTCTTTGCCAATCTAGATGAACGTCTTTTGGCCATGATCACTAGACTATTGAAGAAACAATAGCAAGAATTAGAGTAAAGTTGTCCGTGTCCCCCGTGTGTGTATGTGATCTAAAGTGTGTGCTACGTGTAACAAAAATGCAGAGCAAATACATGAAATCATAATGTAAAGGTCCAAGGAAGCAGTAAAGTTCAGAATAATTCTTGATATTTGTTTATGTTTGCAAGGCACTATCCTAACTGTCCATTAAGTTGAAGATTATATTAAGAACTGGTTTGACCAACTAAGCAGGGTCTTATGTACAATCTTGGTCTGTTTTTCGGTTCGGCTCGAATACACGCACTAGGGTCGGATCGGCGAGAAAGCCTTGTGCTAGCCTGGGACAAAAGTTGATGCCCAGTGATCAAAGTCGGGTCGGTTCGGAGGTGAGTATTTGGACGGTCTGGATCGAATTGAGAAACCATGCTTCTCCCCTCCTTTGTTTCACATCCTAATCTGGTCCGGTCAAGTAAGTCTTGTTCTTCTCTTGGCTTGCAAGTCTGACCCGATCCAGTCAGTTGAGCCCCATTTTTGTCTCCGTCTTATCACCCGAATCGATCCCCTGCACTCCTCCTCTCCCTTTCTCTCTTCTTTGGGGTCAAGCTCGATCCTATGTCGAAAGTCCCAACTGAAATCGAGTACCAATGCATTCAAATGCTCAAAGAAGGATCTTAGCCCCCTCCACCGTCGCATCGAGAGGGAGTTAACGCCATTAACGATGATGGCGGAGTGGAGGAGGTCATGGCGACAAAATCCATTAAATACTTCGCTGGAATTGTTCAAGGTAACCGCGAATCTAAGCTAAAAACAATTATAAAGATGAGTAGTATTAAAATGAGAATTTCAAACTTTTTAGGAGCTAGCGTTTTTATGTACGAGCCAGGGAATGAGAACAGTAAAAGGAAGAGAAATGGAAGAAGAGGAGTAGTGAATTTATATAGATTCAAGATGGCCCTTTGTATTCCAGGCCTTTGATTCCGCTCAGACCGGAATAAAAGCCCACGTTGATTGACCAGGCCCATCCGTTTGTTAACAATAGGTAAAAGGAAAATTATTCGGACCGGAAGTTAAGGTTATGAAAATATTCTTGCATGATTAATCCAATGTGAAGCAATGTAGGAGAAAAGTCCATTCGGATCAGGTTCGAACTAAATGGGATTGAACACAACAACTTGGCATTCGAGTTAAACTCAAAGAAAAGTAAAGAAAAACTTAACTGGAGGAATCACTGGACATTAAATAAAAGCTCTCAAAATTGTTTGAAAATGAAGAAAGTAATTCATGTGGATTATGGATATATATATATATATAAGCAACAAAAGCCACGATTTTATGAAGCGACACGGAAATACAAGTAAATGGAGGCGATCATTCAATGATTCTAATTCAAAGGATGTTTTGTAAATTGTTTCGAAGCACACTTTATCTTAAATAAGAATGTACTTCGAGGGGGCAAAATGTTAGCCTACTTTGTGAACTAGGCTACACAAAGAGCAAATAGTGAGAAAGACACTAATCGGTTCGGATCGGAGGAAGAAAGCGCAGGAGGTAGTAAAGATCAAGAATGCAGAGATCATGTTGGATCGGATCAGAGAGATGCGTTAGCAACATCAAACAACAAATAGCCTCATCGGATCGGATCGGAGAAGTATGGCAGCAACATCATAAAGCAGGTGGCTTCATCGGATCGGATCGGAGGCACCCGATCCGAACCCCTTTTTTCTGAGCTTGTGACCGTTGTTGCATACACTTCCCGAAGACTCGGACGAAGCATTACCATTTCTCCCACGATCTCCCACTAAATCTATGCGTTGTCGCCATATTGGAGCCTCCGAACCCGACACTCAAGGGATGGGTTGTAACACCCCACGTCCATTAATGTCACTCACGAAGGGAATGCATTAACTTCCATGGAGGTTATAAGTGAATATAGAACAGAAAAATTACAACAAGACAGATAGTAAATTGTACTTGGAAATCTAAAACTTCATTTTATTGCAACGGAAATTAAACATGTTTGTTACATCATAAAACCATAGATCATAACCAAGTACAATATCCATCTTCATAAAAACAAAATACATAATCCCATTACATAAATAGCCATTAAAAAGATAACAAGCTGGACTTTACTTCAACGGTCCAAGCTTTCCAAAGAGAGATGAAGCAATTCAATCAAACTCCACTAGAGCTGGGCCCAACCTGAGGACCTGGAGGGGGAAAAAGGATAGAAATAGAGGGGGTCAGACATAAAGTCTGGCGAGTATGATAATTCTAACAATACTATTATCAAAATAACTAGACTAAGGCATAAGCTGGAAGACAAGTAAATGTCTATGAACTCTTAGGAAGATAAAGATAGCGTTTAAGATAACGTTAAAGATAACGGTTGTTAGCCCACTTTGTGAACTGGGCAACACAAAGTCGAGATGTGAAACATTGAAGAACTTGGAAAGCACTATAGCGGTTCGGATCGGAGAGATGTAAGGGTCGGATCGGAGAGGTCTTGCCGTTCGGATCGGTGAGTTGTTATTGTTGGAATCAGAGAGGCACAGCTGTTCGGATCGGAGAGCAACTTACTGCCAGTTGGAACGGAGGGCCACCTGCTACAAAGACAGATCGGAACGGAGTAAAAGTGGATGAAGACTTAGCCTTGGGACAAAACCGGATCGGATCGGATATTCCGATCCGAACCCCTCCTGCACACTTTTCCGATCCAAAGCTATATTCCACGTCACTCTCCCCCATGATCGCCTGGTTATTCGGAGCGGTTATGACCAGTTCCTACCCATAACGTCCACTGCTCTGATGCGTTGTCAACACAGAAATCCATCCGAACCCGAGGCTGATGGGATGGATGACACGTAGCTCCGATCCGGATCGGGTTCTGAGCAAATTTTCACCTATAAATACTCTGTCTGGAGACAATGAAAAGGATCTTCTTTTTGGCACTTTGAGAGTTCAACCACTTTCATAACCCGAATTCCAGCACTCCCGGATAATCCAAATCGTCTTTCAACATTTGTTTTTAGACAATTGAGTGAATGTACGTGAGTTGTGATAGAAATTGAGTGAATATCTCATTGTAACTGCAACAATATCATTGAGAATAGTGATTGACAAGTGGACATAGGCTTTTCTTTGCCGAACCACTATAAATTCTGTATCTCTATTTTACTTTTGATCTTATTTCATTCCGCTTTTAGTCAATTTGGGTGTTAGAACCACTTTTTGGTCTAACATTTTGGTGCTTTCACTGAGAATCATCTGAATTCTTTGTTTTTCGAGATTATCGTTCTACTTTTTGGACCGTTGAGTTCGAAGAAGTTAATCCTCAAGTTTTGACGCTCTTGGATATTAGTTGAATTAATTGTTGAAGAACTATGGCCAAAGGAAAAGGCAAAGAAGTTCAATCTAGTCGAGGAAATGGAGTTGGCGAGGATCAGCAAAATGCGGTCGTGACAAGGTCTCGTGGGCAGAGCTCAGCAGCAGGACGGACCGATATAGGAAATCCGAACCGCATTCAGGGGGAGAGCTCCGATCCGATCCGGGTAGGAGAATCTGAAGCAGTGCATTCCCCCAACCTAAACCGACCCGAGCAACTTGCCCTAAACCGATCCGACCTGGCTTTCCAGCTCCGACCCGAACAGGCTTCCCAGCTCCGAACCGACCCGATATCCCATCTCCGAACCGATCCGACTCTTGGTGATGTTGGAACCTCTACTCGAGCCCCTACAAATGCTCCGATTCCAGCCACCAGGGTCAATGATCAGGTCAATCCATCCACACCTATTACTCAAGGAGATTTCTCGCGCCTACTTGACATGCTTGAGAGTACCAGGGAGGCTATGAAAATCCACGAGCGCACCAATCTCATGATGCAAGAAAATATGAGACTCATGAGCAGGGAAATTAGCAAACTCCGTAGGCAGAGAACCCCATCCCCGGTTCGCCACACACCAATGGATCAGTCTTCTTCTTCCGAGGAAGAGCGGCCCCGTGAACGAAGGCCACTCGAACGACCTCAGAATTTGGAGCAGCTGACATTCGGATCTTTGGGGTCTCGCGAGGATATTGCACGAACACTAGGAAATAATGATCCCACTTAGGGGCAAAGGCTCCAGCCCCCTCCTCCCGAGATCGACCGGGAGCGTAGGGAACGAAGTAGAGCAGAAGCAGCTCAAAGAAGAAGGGCATCTCCTGAACAAGAGCCCAGAAGGAACCCGGATACCAGGGCCATGGAGCCTGAGCGGCCCCTAACTAATGCTGATGTACAGGCAATGGTACGCCAGATTATGTCCGAGAGCCGGAACTATACCAATGAAGATTATGGCATTGAGTGAAGCCATACTCCTTTCACTGACGACATCCTCAATTTTCAATTTCCCCGACGTTTTAACCTGCCGCAGATGGACAAGTACAATGGGAGAACTGATCCGGGAAAGCATTTGATGCGATACTCGTGGCTCATGAATGATGCTGCTGCTCCTGATGCAGTGAAGTATAAAGCATTCCCGATCTATTTAGAAGATGTGGCGCTGTTATGGTTAACCCGACTTCCCCCTCGTTCGGTATCAAATTATAGGGAATTGAGCGAACGTTTTATGAATCAGTTCCGACTCCATACCCGAAATTCCAAAAGTGTTATTGAATTATCAAGAATTAAGCAGGCGCCAGGAGAGTCTTTGAGGTCATATCTTAATCGTTTTAACTTAGCTGTGACTGAAGTTAGTGACCCGCATGAGCCCACCATCTTGATGGCACTAAAGGAAGGAGTCGATCCTAAATCCGAGTTTGGAGATTACCTTTCTGAGAAGACACCCTCCACGAGAGAGATATTCTATGAAAAGGCCAATATTTATTTAAGACGAGAGGAGGCCAGGGCAAACCGAAAGAGAAAGTCTGAAGCGGCTTCAAAAGAAAATGTTCAGAGTAACGTCGCCGTGAAGCAGTCTAGGGAAAGTTCCGGAAAAGTTGAAGTAAATGTGGGAAACAAGGGTGGAAACAACAATTCTGGAAACGGGGGCAACAACAATAACCGTAATGCGAATGATAACAGAAGAAATAGAAATAGGGGAAGTGATCCTAACAAAAGACCCCGATTCCAGACTTATGAGAATTATACACCGTTGAACGACACTCTGGAGAACATTTACTTGGACACATACAATGTTTTGCAATATAAAAGACCGCCACCTCGCGACTCAACAGAGAAAGAAATGGCAACTAGGAAGTTTTGTTTGTTTCATGGAACTCATGGGCATTCAACCAATGAATGTCGGCATTTGAGAGATGTGATTGAGAAGCTGCCGCGCGAAGGGAAAATGGATGAATATAAGGTTGCCCCGAGGGACAGGGGGCAAGGAGAGCAGGCTCCAAAACAGATTCAATCTACTCCCAAGCCTACAGCGCAGCAGAAAGGCAAGGGAATTGTTATCAACTCCATAGTGGGTGGACCCCACCCAGCAATCTGTAGTTTTAGAGCAATGGATCAATATATAAATGCTGCCAAGCACGTAGATGTGAATGAAGGTGATGATTTGGAAGATATCGCCCCCATAAAACAACAGAAGACAATGTTTGACAACGTGGTATTCCGTAGCAGAGATAATATCGGGATCCAGTCACCCACCGATGATCCATTGGTCATTACTACCACCATTGGGTTGGCCTTGGTTCATAAGGTGTTAGTAGACAACGAAAGCTCTGTTAATATTTTATTTAAAAAGTCATTCGATCATATGAAGCTTGAATCTGAAGATTTGAAGTCGTGTGAAGGTTGGATCAGAGGCTTCAACGGGGCGTCAACAGCTCCCATGGGGTACATAGAATTGCCCGTAACCTTGGGGCAAGGAGAACGCCGAAGAGTACGGATGCTTCAATTCGTAGTGTTGGACGTAGACTCGTCTTATAATGCATTTTTAGGAAGGCCTGCCCTTGCTGAATTCAGGGCTTGCATCGTCCCTTGGTGTTTATTGCTTAAGTTCCCAACTGAAGCCTGAACTGGGGTAATGAGAGGGGATCAAGTCTCTGGATGGGCCTGCTATGTTGCCGAATTGAAGATGTTGATGAAAGGACTTAACATCGAGAGTAAAGATGCTTCGCCTCCTCCAAAGGAGGGCTCGGCGTAGCAATTAGAGGGACCGGCCCCGAAGGAGTTGCCCAAAGGAACGCCTGAAGACCTGGATCCCAGAAAAGACGAGGAACCAGAGACTAGAAATGCAACTCCTAATGAAGCGACAGTGCACATTCCCATTGATGAAGCTGATCCAACAAGAGTTTTGAAGATTGGATCTCAGTTGGATCCACGTTGGGCCGAAGAACTAACAGACTTCTTGAAGGCGAACTTGGACGCGTTTGCCTGGACCCACACTGACATGTGTGGGATATCGCCATCCATCATAAGTCACTCCCTAAATGTAAACCCGAAACACCCGCCTGTGAAGCAAAAGAGACGTATGATGGGCCCAGAGAGGTCGGCTGCTCTCAAAGAAGAAGTGGAGAAGCTGAAACAGAACGGATTTATTCGAGATTCGACATATCCCGACTGGATATCGAATCCCGTCTTAATAAAGAAGCCGAATGGAAAGTGGCAGACTTGCATTGATTTTTCAGATTAGAACAAAGCTTGCCCAAAAGATAGTTTCCCACTTCCCAGGATTGACCAGCTTGTAAATTCGACAGCGGGTCATGAACTTCTCTCTTTCATGGATGCATAATCCGGATACAACAAAATTCCTATGCACGTTCCAGATTAAGAACATACGAGCTTCATTACAAATTTGGGGTTATATTGTTATGTTGTAATGCCATTCGGATTGAAAAACGCCGGAGCCACTTATCAGCGCTTAGTGAACAGAATGTTTTATAATCAAATAGGGAAGACTATGGAAGTTTATGTGGATGGTATGCTTGTCAAATCGAAACAGTCCTCCAGCCATACGCAAGACTTGGCAGAAATGTTTGGTATCCTGCGAAAGTATCGGATGAAGTTGAATCCTTTGAAATGTTCATTTGGAGTGGCATCGGGAAAATTTCTAGGCTTCATTGTGAGATCCCGAGGAATTGAAATCAATCCTAGCCAAATAGCAGCGATTAGAAACATTGAAGAGCCGAGAAGAATTAAAGATGTCCAAAGTCTTGCAGGGAAAGTAACCGCGTTGAGTAGAATTATCTCCAAAGCCACGGACAAATGCGTGCCGTTTTTTGATTTAATTAAAAGGGGAAAGAAAAACTTCGAGTGGACTCCGGACTGTGTTGAGGCCTTTCGAAATTTATTGGAATTGCTAGAAAAACCACCGATTTTGTCAAAACCGGTGGATCACGAAGAGTTATTTGTTTACTTGGCAGTTTCGGCTCACGCCGTTAGCACAGCCTTGGTTCGAGAAGAAGACAAAGTGCAAAGGCCAGTATATTATGTAAGCAAGAAATTGGCAGCGGCAGAACGCAACTACCCAAAGATTGAGAAGCTCGCTTACAGCCTCCTAATCGCATCCCGAAAACTTCGTCACTATTTCCAAGCTCATCTAATAACCATATACACTGACCAGCTTCTGAGGCAGGTATTGCAGAGACCCGAAGCATCGGGAAGGTTGATCAAATGGAATATAGAATTAAGTCAGTTTGATTTAAATTTTCAACCACGAAGGTCGATCAGGGGGCAAGCTCTTGCAGACTTTATAGCAGAGTTCACTATCCCAGAGGAGGAAGTGATCAATGACAAAGTGGTCAAGTCCGAAGATGAGTTAAAGATAGATTCATGGAAGCTATACACGGATGGAGCCAAAAACGACCGAAGGTCCGGAGCTGGAATCGTCTTAGTTACTCCTAAAGGGCGGTCGTTATATTACGCTCTACGATTAGAATTTTCAGCGACTAACAATGACTCTGAATACGAAGCCCTGATTGCCGGGCTGAAGCTTGCTAAAGACCTCGGAATAAAAATGTTGGACATATTCTGTGACTCCAAAATCGTTGTTTGCCAAGTGCGAAAGGAATTTGTGGCCCGGGGACCTCGACTCATCGCCTACCTCGGGAAAGTGGAAAAGCTGTTGAGCAACCTGGAGCGGTACAGTATAACGCACATCCCAAGAGCCGAAAACCAGAAGGCAGACAGGCTGGCAAAGCTAGCTAGTTCCGACAATCCAGAAGAAACTGAAACAATTCCATTTGAAACGTTGGAATCGCCAAGCTTTGAGTCGATGGAAATTGAGTTCGCTTTCGAAGCAGAACCGGAGAAGGAGTCGTGGATGACCCCAATTAAGAACTTCCTTAAGAGTGGAACACTCCCATCAAAGAAGAGTGAGAAAAGGGATATAGTTCGCAAGGCCACCAGATATGTCCTACAAGATGATACTCTTTACAGGCAAGGATTTTCTATGCCCCTGTTACGATGTATAGCACACGACGACATCAAGCGTGTACTAAGAGAAGTACACGAAGGTGAGTGGGGAGATCATACAGGAGGTCAGACTTTAGCGAAAAAGATATTTCGTTATGGATACTTCTGGCCCATAATTAATAAAGATGCTGCTGATTATTCACGACGCTGCGGTAAGTGCCAGAGATTTGCCAAAATCCCCAGAGCACCGTCGACCCAACTCAAATCGATGGTGAGTCCTTGGCCTTTTGCCACATTGGGAATTGATATCATCGGAGTTCTACCGATTGCTAAAGGAGGAGCGAAATATGCAATAGTCGCTGTGGACTATTTTACGAAGTGGGTGGAAGCTGAGCCCTTAACCAAGATCATGGCGAGAAAGGTGATAAGTTTCGTGGTTAGAAATATTATATGCCGATTTGGGATCCCAAGGACCATTATAACTGACAACGGAACCCAGTTCGATGGTGCTGAATTCAGAAATTTCTGCCAGAAATATAAGATCGACAAACGGTATACTGCGTTTGCTTATCCGCAGTCAAACGGGCAAGTAGAATCAATAAACAAAGTTATAAAATCCATCCTCAAGAAACGGTTAGAGCGCGCAAAGGCAAAATGGGTTGACGAATTGCCTTTAGCTTTGTGGGCATATCGAACAACATTTAAGACGGCTACTGGTCATACCCCTTTCTCTTTCTCTTTTGGTTCAGAAGCAGTAATTCCAGTAGAGCTTGAAGTCCCTTCCCACCGGGTGACATATTATGACCCGATGACGAATCGGGGACTCTTACTCGAGTCTCTTGATGAAATCGAAGAAAAAAGGGACGAAGCGGATTTGCGTGCGGCAAGACATCGACGTCAGATGGCACGCTATTACGACAAAAATGTTCGCCTTAGGACTTTTGAACCAGGAGATTTGTTGCTAAAGAGAATCTTTCCATCCCTTCCTCACCTCGGTCCGAAGTGGGAAGGACCCATTGTCATCCAACCGAAACCTGAAAAAGGAACCTTCAAGTTAACGACCGTAGATGGCGAAGAAGTCCCTAGGGCGTGGAATGCCCAACACTTGATGCGATATTTGTATTAGAAATGTTGTACTCTTTGTTATTTTTCTTATGAACTCTGTAAAAAGGCACGACTTGCCTTAGGAAAATCTGATGATATGAATAAAGGACTATAAAGTGGATGTAGGCTACGACTTAGCCGAACCACTATAAAAATATCGTGTGTTATTTACTTTTATGCATTATATATATACATTCATCGACTATTCTGTTGTGATTATGGAATATAAGATGATTCAAAACCTGAAAGGTTGAAAACAGTTTAAACGTAAGAAAAAGACCAACGAATATTTATGCGACAAGACATAAAAGAATGAGAAAACGACATTCTTAACTCCAACTCTCCAGAGAGAGAGAGTATAAAAGCGTCTCCGATTGAGCGTTGAGAAAGAGATCCTTCCCCGCTGAAGGATCGGGGAGTGAATAAATTGCTGAACTCGAACTCTAACTCTCCAGAGAGAGAGAGTATAAAAGGACGGGAAGACGACGTCCTCTGAGGCGTGAAGGTGCACCCAGACAAGAGACCGCCTCAGTAAGAACTCTAACCTGAGTATAAGACAAGAGAGTATAAAAGAAATGCCAGAAAAAACGACAGGCATCGACGACACAGAAAATGCAATCCCGTCAGAAAATCGGGAGTATTCAGATTACTTGGTTAAGCCTTAAATAATTTTTTGAGATTGATTGGGGGCATATATGTATACACATATTTCCTCCCTCCGTAACTTCATTTCATAACTATAGTAAGACATGCATTCTTACATAAGTGCAGAACTAATGACAAACAGACATTGCAGAAAATGAATTATTTTTTATTTACAAATGAATGAATTTGTACAGGAAAATAGCCAAAAAGAAGGTACAAGAGCCACCCTCATAGCAGCAATTGTTGGTCTACCAAATGCTAAAACAACGCAGGACAACCCACTATTTAGATTTTGAGTGAGGCTTGGACTTCTTGGCGGCCTTCTCCGCATCCTTTGCCTCTTTCTCGGCCTTCGTCAAGATGCGCTTTGATTTTTTCTTTCCTGAAGATGCGGCGCTGGAATCGGTTGACTTCTTCCCGGAGTGCGGAGCGCTGGAATCAAGAGAAGATTTTTTAGCGAGTTCCTCGGTAATAGATCTAGTTGAAAGCTTAACAACTAACCTTGATCCCGCATCCACAACTGCGAGAGGCTTGAGGATTTCAGGGTCTAAGTCTTCAGCTTTTAACTGCAAGCGTTTATCTTGGTCAGCTTTCATTGTAGCCAAAGTAACATCATCTGCACTTTTCAACTCCCCGACTATTGCCACCTCTGGATCTTCCTCATGTCCTCCGTCGCCGCCATCATCCTTTAAGGCTGCTATCATTTCTTCATCATGGGGAGTGTCAGCCTTAGATGGTTCGCTTCCTTCTCCCAAATCTATAGGAGCAGCCTTGTCCTTCCCCTCTTTTGCCTTCTCCGTAGGCTCTGCCCCAGACGCGACTCCCCGAGTCACATCTGTCTTTCCGGATGGCTCAATACCTACAGAGTGAGAAGCAACAATTATTAACTAAGGAGAAAATAATGGGTTTTTCATCGATTGCTCAATCACGTGGCGAAAGGTAGAAACAGCCTTGACGAATTGAGGAGAAAATGTAGGGATACCTTCCGAAGAGTTCTCGGTAGGGGTAACTGCTGTCTCTAATGCCATTTCGGGGATATGGGATAGCAGAGTTGTTCGAGGGATTCCCGGGTGTTCAGGATCATACCCCTCTACTTCAGGAGCTGCGGGGGAGTAGAAGAGGAACCAGCCTCGGGAATGTTCTTTTGTTTAGTCCTCCGCCTCTCTTCTTCCATAGCATCAGTAATGAGGCGGCGCCCTTCAGCTAGGCGTTCTGGCTCATCATCCCTTAAGTATTTCTACATCAGCTTGTCCTCATCGATGAGCTCCTCTTTTTCCCACTCGACGATCTGACTCCACACTTGGACTAGAGTAGATGTATAATCCTCAATCCAAGAAATGTTCCGGCGACAGATGATATGTGCAAATAATTCAATCATTAATTCGCCGAAACCCTGAATCTCAGCCTCCGCCTCTGATAATTGATTGCGAGCCTCCTCAGCAGATTTGATAGCACATTCAATGTTGCCCTCCGCCAGGGCATCTCTGTTATCCGCCTCCAGTAGCTTTGAAGCCAAGTCAGCATTTTTCTTTTCTAGCTCAGCATTCCACCTTGCCAACTCGGCATTTTTCCGTTCAAGGTCAGTGTAAGCAAGGCGCGTTTTAGCGGCATCTGACTTAACATCTTCATCTTGCTTTTTTAACTTAGAACGCTCTTGAGTGTGAGATTCAAGCAAATCATGATAACGTTTTTGCATATCTTCAAATTGTTGTTTGAAGTTAGTGGCGTCCCTTTGAGCAACAGCAAGCTGGGCCTGTGTGTCCTCTAAATCTTTTCCTAGATTCTTTAAGGCCTTTGCATCTTCTTCGCGGTTTTTTGCATTGAATCAGCATTCGTGATTAGAGTACGGATGATTCTGGAAAGGTTGCGTGAATATTTGAACATTTCAGAATACTGTTTCTCAAACGCATCTATCTTTGCTTTGGCCTCATCTGCCCACCTGGAAGAAATAGGTTCGAAGGCAGGTAAAAAAGTCAAGCTCTCGAAATAATGTTCAGGAAATTGCTCCTCCAAATACGCCCGCTTGATTGCAGTTTCAGCATCTAGTGGTGGAGGGGCGGGGATCGTCAATTCAGTGTCCCTATGTGTGGAGGATTCAATAGTTTCTTTATCTATTCTAGGCCGTTTAGCAGGGACCTTACGTTTACTTCGCGACTCAGTATCTCTTGGTGGACTTCTCTCCCTGCTGCGCTTTTCTTGGGAAGAGGTGGAGTCTTTGGATTGTGGCCTGTCCTCTTCCCTACGACCTTGATAACCTTTATATTTCTCTTAGTCCGACCGAACGGGAGAGCGAGAACGTGAGGTTCGAGAGCGATAGGGCTCATAAGGCCTTCTCTCCTCCCTACTGCGATCGTCGCGGCGATCGTACTCAATATCATGAGGTGGGTTAGACATGCTACGGCGGAGCTTCCTGATATCATAGTAGGATCGGGACATCGTGCCTGCACAATAAGACAAATGAAATTCAGAATCAATAGTTTCACAGAGAGAGAGGTGCAATGAATGCTAATGCTATTGTGTAAAGTGTGTCCTAAGTGGTGTGTTTCCCCCCAACCAACCCGAGTCCGAAGCTAGACTAGTACGGGCAGGCTCTTTGGCCTTAGCAGGAGTGGTCTCTTCAGAAGAGGTGAAGACTAAAGGATCCTTCCTAAAATCCTCTGAAGTGTATATAGTTTCAGGTAAGGGGAGATCCCCCAAACCCTGAAATAATGGGTCATCAGTGCTAGGGACATCTCCCTCGGAAGCGTCAGTTGGCGACTCTTTAGAAGACGTTGACCTTTCTGGAGAAATGGCATCCTTAGGAGTAGTATACCCGTCGTGATGCTTTTCGGCCAGATTAGCCAATTCATCGTCTTGAATAGAGAATGGAGAAGGTGAAGTTTGAAGAGGCATTGTAGGAGCTCCCGAACCTTCTCCTGTCTCTGGGACTACATCCACTGGAGGAATATATACGTATGGAGCCGTCCCATGACTGATACTACGAAAAACAGATAGCAGTCCATGAAAATGAAGATATTCGTCCTTAAGGACTTCATCAATAGTCAGGAACTTCTAATCGCCATTAAGGAGCTGGTGCATCCGGTCAAAGAACACCTGATCGTATATTTGTTTTGGGTTGTCGACTGCAAACACAAAGAAAAACAAGTTAAGGCGATGACTTGAATATATAGAGCCAAGATTTAGAAAATCAGTGCTTTACTTGATTTCGTCCATCTCCTGGCACACCCAGGTTGTCACTTCACATAAAACCATTCCATTCTGGAATCTCCAGCTTTACTACTGAATGGCGTTGAAATTATCTTCCTCTTAGGGACAGACTCAAAATAGCAGAAAGAAGGAGTTTCTCGAGTCCGATGCTTGAAGTTGTAGAAGAAATGAACGTCATCGAAAGTGAGCTCTATGCCTAAGATCTCACGGTATGCTATATATAAAGTGTGTAAGTAAGCATAAGAATTGGGATGCAGCTGCACGGGGGAAATCCGCATTTGTCTTAGAAAATCAACGATGAAGGGAGAAAATGGAGGGATAGCACCGACCATGCACATCAACCGAGTGATTGCCATATATCCTTCTGGAGGGTTGTGGGGACGGTCAGATCTCGAAGGCACTAGAGTGTCCTTTTTCATTATCCCGTATTTTAAACAAGTTCGGATAAGTCGGTCGTTGTCGATTGTTGATTCAACAGAATCTTGGGGTGATTCCAATATGACAGCCGATTCAAACTCATCGGGAGCCCGGTCGTCACCAATCCCTCCTTCCTCTTCAAAACCTAGAGAAGCTTCATCCTCCGAAAACACATTGTCACTTTCGCGATTTCCAATCTCGTAATCTGAACCCTCATCATTCCATTCTGGATCCGAAGGGGAGGATATGTCCTCGAGAGTGACTTTGTTGAATGTCTCCGGGGCCTCTTTTTTCTCAGCTAGTCTAGAAGAGCGTCTGGGTCTCATGGTCATAAAACTATTGAAGAAGCAATAGCACAAATTAGAGTAAATTAGCCCGTATCCCCCCGTGCATGTGTGCAAACTAAAGTGTAAACAGTGTATGCGGAAAGTGTAAAGTAAATGTTTAAAAATGCGACGCAATATTTTGGCAAAGTATGAAGGATTGAAGTAGATCCTGATGTCCAGTTACGTTTGCAGGGCACTATCGTAACTGTCCATTAAGTTGAAGATTATGCCAAAAGTCGATTGGGCCAGTTAAACAAGTTTTTATGCATTAAGATGGACTGCCCTTCGGTTCGGTTCGGGTGCATTCATTGGGGTCGGATCGGGGTCGTGGCCTCATCTTGGGCTCGGATAAATTTTGAAACTCAGAAATCAAAATCGGATCGGCTAGGAGGTAAAGTCCCCTAATGGTTCGGATCGGATCACGTAGTCATCCTTCTCCTCCTTTATCTTATAGTCCGATCCGATCCGGTTAGGTAAGCTCCCTTCCCTCCTTTCTTTGACTACTTTCCCCGATCCGATCCGATCTTCTGAACTTCTTTCCTTTCTTTTTCCTTTTCTTTACTTGCCCCGACCCGATCCGACTTCCTGAACTTCTTTTCTTTTCCCCCTTTTTTTCACCTTCCATGTTCCACCGCCCGAACCGACTCCCTGCTATCTTCTTCCTCCTTTTCTTTTTGCCTCAAACCATAACTCCCTCTTCCAATGTCTCGAAGTAGCAGCGAGGCCACCAACGACGATAACGAAGGAAGAGGAGATTGCGGCGTGGAAATCATGTTCAGATCGGTCGAATTGACCATCAGTTCAGTTAAAACTTGTTATCACTAAATCAATCAAGGATTGAAACCTACCAGAGTATGTAAATTGGAAATTCGCACGAGAATGGTGAAAAGTTATTATTTCTCTTTCTCGAGATTCTGGAGTTCCGAAGCAGAAAGAATAAAACGATAAAGCGAAATGAGAGAAAGACGAAGACTCAGTTTATATAGAGAAGCAGAGCGACTATTCGTCTCCCCGTTCGGACCGGAACGACAGTCCAGTAGCAGAGCTTGGCCCAATAGTCCAATGAAAAATAGAAAGAAGAGGGGGTCTGTTTGGATCGGAATCCGAACCGAACCGAATTCTGTAGCTTAGCAGCGAATTAAATTGATGTTTGAAGAAGAAGATGAAAATACAAGGGAAATCAAAGGAAAAATTACCTAGAAGATGTTGTGCAATAATAATCAAAGCATGCTTCGTCTCCTACAGAAGCATCCTTTGAGGGGGCAGAATGTTAGCCCACTTTGTGAACTGGGCAACACAAATTCGAGATGTGAAACATTGAAGAACTTGGAAAGCACTATAGCGGTTCGGATCGGAGAGATGTAACGGGTCGGATCGGAGAGGTCTTGCCGTTCGGATCGGTGAGTTGTTATTGTTAGAATCAGAGAGGCACAGCTGTTCGGATCGGAGAGCAACTTACTGCCAGTTGGAACGGAGGGCTACCTGCTACAAAGACAGATCGGAACGGAGTAAAAGTGGATGAAGACTTAGTCTTGGGACAAAACCGGATCGGATCGGATACTCCGATCCAAACCCCTCCTGCACACTTTTCCGATCCAAAGCTATATTCCACGTCACTCTCCCCCATGACCGCCTGGTTTTTCGGAGCGGTTATGACCAGTTCCTACCCACAACGTCCACTGCTCTGATGCGTTGTCAACACAGAAATCCATCCGAACCCGAGGCTGATGGGATGGATGACACGTGGCTCCGATCCGGATCGGGTTCTGAGCAAATTTTCACCTATAAATACCCTGTCTGGAGACAATGAAAAGGATCTTCTTTTTGGCACTTTGAGAGTTCAACCACTTTCATAACCCGAATTCCAGCACTCCCAGATAATCCAAATCGTCTTTCAACAATTGAGTGAATGTACGTGAGTTGTGAGAGAAATTGAGTGAATATCTCATTGTAACTGCAACAATATCATTGAGAATAGTGATTGACAAGTGGACGTAGGCTTTTCTTTGCCGAACCACTATAAATTCTGTATCTCTATTTTACTTTTGATCTTATTTCATTCTGCTTTTAGTCAATTTGGGTGTTAGAACCACTTTTTGGTCTAACAACGGTAAAGGCACACCTAATTACTAACGAATGATTACTACACTGCACCGCACATAATTACACTGCACCACACCAGTCACCCTATTGTTTGATCCCACTTGCTTCACATAGAAACTTTATAAATAGCCTTACGTACCCCTATCTGACTACATAGGTGTCGTCTGCCCCTATCTCCACTAGGTGTACCCCACTACCCCCTTTCGATCGGCTCCCTACTCATAGATATCCGTGCTGGTCCCCACATTGGGGTGTATCACTCCCCTAAAGTGGCAACCCGATACAACTTGAGAATGCACGGCTTATACCTACACGATGCAACAATGTCTTACCTACAAGCCAGGGTCCACACACGCATATGAAACCCATTGAACTTGCGTTGCCACCGCTCCCCGTTTTAGCCTCTTACAGTCAAACCCAACATGCGTGTCCCGTCCTCGACTTGGGTCGAGCCCACAAAGATACGTTTGGGATACTGGTCAAAATGGGCCCCCACAAGCTACCCACCTAAGTTTGCCACTAGTATATCCCACTTAACCCTCTTAGTCATGTTCATTTACATGTGTGTTTGGTTAAGTCTTACTAATCGTATTTCACATGCCACTAAGGGCACCCTCTAGATTCCTCATGCTACCCAAGCACCTACTTAACCCCCATGTCCCACCTTACAAGTTTTTCTGGTTAAGTATTTCTTAATTAATTCAGGCCATAACCTCATAAATACCTCTCACATTAGACTGGCATTTATGGTAGCTGGATTTGCCGGGCAGGTCCGGACAGTATTACACCATAAAAGAGTCTAACCTCATGTCTTTACAACCGTTATGCTTTAGTTTAGGCCTAGGACCTCTCACATTGGGCTGAGATTTGTGACCACTGGATTTGCCGGGCGGGTCCGGGCAGGTTTACGTCACAAACGAGTCCAACCTCGTGTCCTAAGCATTGATTAACACTTAAAATCTTTTACCCCAGTTTTAATAATTCCCTATTCAAAATTATTAATTAAGTCAACTTTTAATGATGTCCATAATTGACTCAATATGGCCATCCATTTATGGCATGCAAAATCATATCAATTACACCCCAACTTTTTAATATTAAATCCTTAATATTACCCCTACCCCACGTTTATACGTTCGCTTATTCAACGCATAATATAGGCTAGACTTGTATAGTCTAACACCTAGCACAAAGATAAATTATCACAACATATAGACAATTAAAATAAATCTAATCATAATAGGGGTGAAACTTGCATAAACTACACATGTAAGATCAAAAGGTGTCAACTTGTTAAATGTCTCAATTTACATGATATGATCATAGCCCAAATCAACACAAAAACTTGCATATGGGGTTTTTAGGCAACATAATGATGGTGTGAACTAGCATAGGATATCACATATGTCATAGCATAATTCTAGATGTCATAATAGATGTCTTGGCATATGTTCATAACTTTTCTAATCAATCTAACTTGCATATGTGACTTGTCATATAGATCAACATAACCCAAACATGATGATTTAATTAATATGAACTAACTAGCATAGATGGTAACATCATGGCCTTTTTAACATGTATGATTCATCACAACTTAGCATAGAAACTTTCAACATATATAACATCATCATAGCATGATTTACAACATATAAGATATCATCATCACATAACATTGGATTTACAATATACATGATAGCAAAAGGGGTTTACAACAACATATATGATAATTCACATCATCTACTCATAATCCATTCATAACTCAACCTAATTAAAGTGATAATAATCTTGTTAAGATCATCATACTCACAATTTAGAGAAGAAAAGAGAGAGTTTTTCTTTGCTTTAGGGTTGAGAGAATTAGAATTGAATTTGCTTTTCTTCTTTCTTAGTTGGAGGCGGCTCCATTGATTTCCATGGCGACGGTAACTATTCTATTTTAATTAGGTTTAGGGTTAGCATTTGGATGTATTTATAGGTGTAGGAAGTTATTTAGGACCATTAGATTAACCCTGAATCATGAGAACCAATCAAATGCAAAATCTGCATTTGAGCGAATCGGCCCACGGTTTGACAGCCAAACACCCTGGATTAACCCCTAGTCGACCCAGCGGTGCTTGGGTCAACCTCAAAAATGGGCCGGTTCGGTTATTTCCCCTCCCAATTCGTTGTTTTGAACTTTTTCGCATATTTATTTATTTAATTTTTAATTTATATATATATATATATATATATATCAATATATATATATTTCTCCACGCAACCCATTTCACTTAATTATTTTCTTAAAATTAAGTATACTTTAATTTGTGAATTTTAATGTTATAAAATTACGGGGTGTTACATTCTCGCCTCCTTAAAGGATTTCGCCCCCGAAATCTCCAAGTCAAGAAGAATGTATATCCTACCATCTAATCGTCCATCTACTCAACCATCAAACACCAGCATCCATTGTCCTTAAAAGATTTCTAACGCTTTAATGTTTATATGCATAGTGTGTGTATATGTCCATATCTAATGCAAAATTAGGCGGTCTACTGATTCAGTCGACCTCCTTAGTGCAATTCATGATAGTGCCATGCGTCCAATATGTATGCAAAAGATTCCTAATGATACATATTAATTCTATATGCGTGCACAACCATCCACCCGAATGCAGCAACTATATGATAATACAACCATTATACATCCATTTTACTAAATACATCCATTTTACTAAATACATCCATATATATGCAATATGCAATATGAAGTGACTGAGCCGATCTGGTGCCTAATAGTGTGTGTATATGCATCCACGAGCAACCACTAGCAAACACTTGCATCCACTTTGCATCGACCGTACATAAGATGTCTCAAACACATGTTTCAACCATAGGATTATCCTGACTAAAGGTCAAAGATACTAGCGAGAGTATATACTAAAGATAAGATAAGTACAAGCTAAGCGATAAAGGAGAAATTAAAGGACATACCCTCAAAAAGAAAAGGGTATCGTGAACGCATCTTCTCTTCCGTCTCCCAAGTAGTGTTGCTCTCATCATCTCCCCAGTGCACTTTGACTAGTCTGACCTCTCGATTCCTCAACTTCTTGATCTCCGAACCAAGAATGCGCGTAGGAGCTCGTCGAATTGTCGCATCACGCTCTATCTCCACCTCTCTAAGCAAGCTCGGCTCTACCACTTCCGCGGTCTCGTGCAAGCACTTCCTCAAATGTGACACATGGAATACGTCATGTACACCACTAAGTCTCTCGGGCAACTCCACTCTATACACCATCCGTCCAATCCTCTCCTTAATAGGAAACGGCCCTACAAACCTTGGTGCTAATTTCCCAATGGACCCAAAGCGAACAACGTTTCGTAATGGAGACACTTTGAAAAAGACCATGTCCCCAACTTCAAACTCGAGATCTATCCTCCTCTTATCCGCATAAGATTTCTGCCTATCTTGCGCTGCTTTCATCCTCCTTCGAATCAAGTCGATCTTCTCCGAAGTCTCCCTAATCATATCGGGCCCAAAGTAAGATCTTATCCGTAGATTCCCACCAACATGTAGGTGAACGACAAGGTCGTCCATATAGAGCTTCGAATGGTGCCATACCAATGCTGGACTGAAAGATATTATTATATGCGAACTCAACCAATGGAAGATGCTCTTCCCATGTACCCCCAAAGTCAAGGATACATAGCCTCAACAGATCCTCTAGAATGCGATTCACCCTCTCAGTCTAGCCGTCCGTCTGAGGATGATATGCGGTGCTCAAACATAACTGAGTCCCTACCGCCTCTTGTAAGCTTCTCAAAAATTCGCTAGTGAAAATAGGATCGCTGTCGCTCACTATGCTAGAAGGAACACCATGCTAACGAACTATCTCTATACAGAAGCTAACCATGGAGTAGTCCTCTTACTCTTCACGGGAATAAAATGGGCGCTCTTAGTAAGTCTATCTACTATAACCCAAATTCCCGTATTACCCTTCCTCGATCGCGGTAATCCATCCACAAAATCCATCGAGATGCTTTCCCATTTCCATAGTGGAACCTCCAATGGGTGAAGCAACCCACCGGGTTTATTTTGCTCCGCTTTTACTTGTTGGCACACCAAGCATCTAGCGACATACTCAGCCACGTCTTTCTTCATGCCGGCCCAAAAGTAAACTCTCTTCATGTCTTTGTACATCTTGTCCCCACCGGGATGAATGGTCATCTTCGAACGATGTGCTTCGTCAAGAATAGTCTTCCTTAGGTCATCGTCTTTTGGTACACAAAGTCTACCATATCTACGTAACCAACCCTTATCATCTAGGGTATACCTACGGAGATGGCTTGATGACTCCCCTCCTTTGAGTTTTTCTACTAACTCAACCAACTGTGGGTCGTCTCGCTGTGCCTCGCCAATCCGTCCCAAAAGCGTAGGTCTGACCTCCAAGGATGCTAGCAAACTGGGTACGAAGTCAACGGAAGGTCTAAAGTCAAACATCGAAATGAATTCTAAACTTTGCCTCTCAACAAACAAAGGACTTAAGGATAATCTTTTTCTACTTAAGGCATCGGCCACCACGTTACACTTGCCAGGGGTATATGCTATCTCAAAGTCGTAGGACGCTAAGAACTCCATCAACCTTTGCTGCCTTAAGTTCAAGTCCTTTTGAGAGAATAGGTATTTTAAAGATTTGTGTTCAATGAATAGTTCGAATTTCTCGCCAAGAAGATAATGACGCCAAGACTTAAGCGCGAAAACAATAGCGGCCAACTCTAGGTCATGTGTGGGGTAATTCTTCTCATGCGCTCTCAACTGCCTTCTACCATAGGCTATTACCCTACCCTCTTGCATTAAGACTGCGCCTAGTCTTGTCCCACAAGCGTCAGTATAAAAGGTAAACGGCTTACTCCCGTCTGGCAATACTAAGACTAGGGCTGAAGTCAAAGCTCTCTGCAAATGTTGGAACGCATCATCACAATCTACGTCCTATGTGAAAACTAGGTTCTTCTTCGTCAAGCATGTCAGTGGAGATGATATCTTTGCGAAGTCTTTGATAAACTTCCTATAGTAGCCAGCCAACCCCAAGAAACTTCTCACTTCGGTAGCATTTTTGGGAACCTTCCAATCTTGGATGGCCACCACCTTCGCGGGATCTACGTCTATCCCTTCTTTGGAAACCACGTGTCCTAAGAACCGTACTTCCTTCCTCCAAAAGTGACACTTAGAAAATTTAGCTTTAAGCTTATGCGCTCGAAGAGTCTCCAACACTTCCCTAAGATGTAGGGCATGCTCTTCTTCATCCTTAGAAAAGATCAAGATGTCATCTACAAAGACTGCCACAAATTTGTTAAGGTACTCCTTAAACACCCTACTCATCAAATCAACAAAGTATGCAGGGCGTTTTTCAAACCGAAGGGCATCACTAGCCATTCATAGAAACCGTCCGGAGTCCTAAAGGCAGTCTTGTTTATGCTATCCTCGGCCACTCTCAACTAATGGAACCCAGTGGCTAAGTCCAACTGCGAAAACACTGAGGCGCCAACTAACTGATCAAAGAGATCGTCAATCCTCGGCAGTGGGTGTCTGTTCTTCTTAGTAAGCTTATTAAGTTCTCTATAGTCCACACAAAGTCTAAGGGACCCATCTGCCTTCGTGGCAAATACTACTGGAGCACCCCACTCTGATATACTTCGTCTTAAGAACCCCTTCTCAAGCAACTCCTTCACTTGCTTACCGAGTTCCCTCCTTTCACGTGGAGCCATGGGGCATACTGGCAAAGATACTGGTTTCGCATTATCCACAAGATATATTCGAAAATCTATCTCCCGCTTCGGAGGCAAGCCCTTCACCACCTCAAACACATCCGAATATTCTCGGACCACTCTAACAGATCGTAGATTTTCCTCAGACGCGTCAAGCGATTCTAGATAACTTAGCATAACCGAATTTATGGGATTACAAAAGATTTCGAGAGTGTTGCAAAGGCGAGTCACGAGCCTAACTACTCTCCTTTCACAATCAAGAACGACCCCATTTCTGGATAACCAATCCATTCCTAAAATTAGCCCATAGCCCGTGAAGCCCAACACATAAGCATCACATCTAAATTCAACGCTAAGTATGGAAATATTCAAATCCAAACACATCATAGACAAATAAGCTGAGCCCCCAATTGGATTCGAAACAACTAAGGGATCCTCTACTAAACTTGTGTTTAAGTGCAGTGATTTAACTAATGATGTAGAGATAAACGAATGTGATGTGCCCGAATCGAATAAGGTACGGATAGGATGATCAAACAGAAAAACTAAGCTTTCAACAGAAATGGTTCTACCTTGTTCTTGCGGCGGTGGGACCGCGAGAGCCTGAACTTGTCCCCATGCCTTCCTTGGTGCTATAAGAGCCTGCACCTGTCCTCCCGAGGTAGCTCCTGCCCTCTTCCCCTTCTTTGGGCAGTCCTTCACTAAATGTCCCGCATCGCCACAATGAAAACAACCTGTCTTCTTTTTCTTTCGGCAATCCTTTCTGAGATGGCATTGTGTCCCACAGTTAAAACATTTCTTCTTTCCCTTGCCGTTATTGTCTTTACCACCCTTCTTGTTTTGCTGTTGTGGTTTCTTCTGATCCCCCTTCTTCTCGGGTGCCTTATCGGTTTTAGTGCTTTTCTCCTCATGCATAAGCGCCATTTCCACTAACTTCTCAAAGGTGGCCCCCATAGGGATGTGGGTCATAGCCAACCCTTGCAATGGTTCATTCAAGCCATTCACGAACCTCAGCGCCTTCTTCTCCGGCGTGTTCACTAAGCCCAAGCCAAACCTTGCTAACTGATTAAATTTATTGACATATTCTTTCACTGATGAGCTTCCTTGCTTCAATGTCAAGAACCTTTCCATATATAGATTTTCTTCCGCCCTTGAGAGAAACTTCGCCTCGAACCTACGTCTGAAATCCGCCCAAGAGTCAACAGGACGCTCCCCATTAGTGACCTCCCACCAAAACGAGGTCTCTCCCTTCATCAACCAAGCTGCTAATCGAACTCTCCTCCCTTCTTCTACTTCAAAGATTTCTAGCAATTCTTCCACCTCCTTAAGCCAATCTCTAGCTTCCACAAACGTTTCTGACCCTTGAAATGGTTTTCCACCCATATCCTTGAATTCCTTGCACGTCTTTGCAAAAGTATCTACGTGAGGAGGAGGAGGAGGAACGGGTGCAACTGGTGGTGGAGGAACATTGGCTGGACCTGCAGCGGCCCTAGCCTCTAATAACCTCCTATACCATCCTGGTATCGTTACACCGTCGGGTAGATTAAGATCTTCAGCCATGCTGAAACGAAAAAGGAAAGATTCAGAATGGAGAATTCGAAAGATAAAGATACGGGCTATTGGGGATTATGTTTTTTTTCTTAAAAACTTTTCTCTTTAAATTTCTCATTAAAACATGTTTTTGAAAGCACTTCTTCCAAAAATAACTATTTTTCTAAAGTATTTTTATCTTTTCTGGTAACCTTAAGCTCTGATACCACGTGTAACACCCCACGTCCATTAATGTCACTCACAAAGGGAATGCATTAACTTCCATGGAGGTTATAAGTGAATACAGAACAGAAAAATTACAACAAGACAGATAGTAAATAGTACTTGGAAATCTAAAACTTCATTTTATTGCAGCGGAAATTAAACATGTTTGTTACATCATAAAACCATAGATCACAACCAAGTACAATATCCATCTTCATAAAAACAAAATACATAATCCCATTACATAAATAGCCATTAAAAAGATAACAAGCTGGACTTTACTTCAATGGTCCAAGCTTTCCAAAGAGAGATGAAGCAATTCAATCAAACTCCACAAGATCTGGGCCCAACCTGAGGACCTGGAGGGGGAAAAAGGATAGAAATAGAGGGGGTCAGACATAAAGTCTGGCGAGTATGATAATTCTAACAATACTATTATCAAAATAACTAGACTAAGGCATAAGCTGGAAGACAAGTAAATGTCTATGAACTCTTAGGAAGATAAAGATAGCGTTTAAGATAACGTTAAAGATAACGGTAAAGGCACACCTAATTACTAACGAATGATTACTACATTGCACCGCACATTACTACACTGCACCACACCAGTCACCCTATTGTTTGATCCAACTTGCTTCACACAGAAACTTTATAAATAGCCTTATGTACCCCTAGCTGACTACATAGGTGCCGTCTGCCCCTATCTCCACTAGGTGTACCCCACTACCCCCTTTCGATTGGCTCCCTACTCGTAGATACCCGTGCTGGCCCCACAGTGGGGTGTATCACTCCCCTAAAGTGGCAACCCGATACAACTTGAGAATGCATGGCTTATACCTACACGATGCAACAACGTCTTACCGACCAGCCCGGGTCCACACATGCATATGAAACCCGTTGAACTTGCGTTGCCACCGCTCCCCGTTTTGGGTTCTTACAGTCAAACCCAGCATGCGTGTCCCGTCCTTGACTTGGGTCGAGCCCACAATGATACGTTTGGGATACTGGTCGAAATGGGCCCCCACTAGCTACCCACCTAAGCTTGTCACTAGTATATCCCACTTAACCCTCTTAGTCATGTTCATTTACATGTGTGTTTGGTTAAGTCTTACTAATCGTATTTCACATGCCACTAAGGGCACGCTCTAGATTCCTCATGCCACCCAAGGCACGTACTTAACCCTCATGTCCCACCTTACATGTTTATCTGGTTAAGTATTTCTTAATTCATTCGGGCCATAACCTCATAAAGACCTCTCACATTAGACTGGCATTTATGGCAGCTGGATTTGTCGGGCGGGTCCGGGCAGTCTTACACCATAAAAGAGTCTAACCTCGTGTCTTTACAACCGTTATGCTTTAGTTTAGGCCTAGGACCTCTCACATTGGGCTGACATTTGTGACCACTGGAATTGCCTGGCAGGTCCGGGCAGGTTTACGTCACAAACGAGTCCAACATCGTGTCCTAAGCATTGATTAACACTTAAAATCTTTTACCCCAGTTTTAATAATTCCCTATTCAAATTATTAATTAAGTCAACTTTTAATGATGTCCATAATTGACTCAATTATGGCCATCCATTTATGGCATGCAAAATCATATCAATTACACCCCCAACTTTTTAATATTAAATCCTTAATATTACCCCTACCACACGTTTATACGTTCGCTTATTCAACGCATAATATAGGCTAGACTTGTATAGTCTAACACCTAGCACAAAGATAAATTATCACAACATATAGACAATTAAAATAAATCTAATCATAATAGGGGTGAAACTTGCATAAACTACACATGTAAGATCAAAAGGTGTCAACTTGTTAAATGTCTCAATTTACATGATATGATCATAGCCCAAATCAACACATAAACTTGCATATGGGGTTTTTAGGCAACATAATGATGGTGTGAACTAGCATAGGATATCACATATGTCATAGCATAATTCTAGATGTCATAATAGATGTCTTGGCATATGTTCATAACTTTTCTAATCAATCTAACTTGCATATGTAACTTGTCATATAGATCAACATAACCCAAACATGATGATTTAATTAATATGAACTAACTAGCATAGATGGTAACATCATGGCCTTTTTAACATGTATGATTCATCACAACTTAGCATAGAAACTTTCAACATATATAACATCATCATAGCATGATTTACAACATATAAGATATCATCATCACATAACATTGGATTTACAATATACATGATAGCAAAAGGGGTTTACAACAACATAGATGATAATTCACATCATCTACTCATAATCCATTCATAACTCAACCTAATTAAAGTGATAACAATCTTGTTAAGATCATCATACTCGCAATTTAGAGAAGAAAAGAGAGAGTTTTGCTTTGCTTTAGGGTTGAGAGAATTAGAATTGAATTTGCTTTTCTTCTTTCTTAGTTGGCGGCGGCTCCATTGATTTCCATGGCGACGGTAACTATTCTATTTTAATTAGGTTTAGGGTTAGTATTAGGATGTATTTATAGGTGTAGGAAGTTATTTAGGACCATTAGATTAACCCTGAACCATGAGAACCAATCAAATGAAAAATCTGCATTTGAGCGAATCGGCCCACGGGTTGACAGCCAAACACCCTGGATTAACCCCTAGTCGACCCAGCGGAGCTTGGTTCGACCTCAAAAATGGGCCGGTTCGGTTATTTCCCCTCCCAATTCGTTGATTAGAACTTTTTCGCATATTTATTTATTTAATATATATATATATCAATATATATATATTTCTCTACGCAACCCATTTCACTTAATTCTTTTCTAAAAATTAAGTATACTTTAATTTGTGAATTTTAATGTTATAAAATTACGGGGTTTTACATGGGTGCCACGCAATTTCGAACCGGAGCTACTTCGAAGAGATTTTTCACTTATAAATACACCGTCTGGAGACATTTGAAAGGATCTTTTGGCAAATTCTCAGTTCTTACTTCCTCCATAGCTGAATTCTATAATCATATTCATATCAAAATCATCTCTTAAAGTCCATTTTTGAGAGATTTGAGTGAGTTTATGCATTGTAATTGTGAAGTTGAGCGAGAATTATTGTTGTGTTTGTATTCAAATCATCAATTAAAAGAAAACAAAGTGGACGTAGGCTCTTTAACGCCGAACCACTATAAATCGTGTATTCCTTGTTACTTTTTGATTCTGTTTCGTGGAAATTATAGCTAATTTGGGTGTTAAAACCAATTTTTGGTCTAACAGCTAGTTATTCAGAAAGACCGGGTTTATACCATTATGAATAACCGATTCGATAATGTGTCGAGGATGAAGACGGTGGTCGAAGACTGGAGGTCTTCACGTCATTTGGGTGATTACTGGTGATCTTGATTCGGTCGTACACCCAAAAGGAGGGAATCAGTTAGTGGTCGTCCAGACAAACTTGGAGATCGATGGATATGCGAGGTACAAGGTGCCTCCGGTTTCGTTCAGACCCAGAACGGACTTGTAAATGGACTATGTGTCTAACATTGGATACCATTCTGTGTGATTGATGGATATCAGTTGCATGGAGTGGTCTGCCTGTGTGGAATGCTAAGATGCAAATGATCAAGACTTCTGTTGAAAAGCAGAGTCTTGTGGTTGATGATCAAAGCACAGCCTGTGTGGCACATCTTTATGTAGCTTTGATTCGCGAGCCTCACACCCCGTTTGTGAACCAGAAATGGGAGAGGACATCAAGGAGGACATGCGTTTCTTTCTAGTTAGAAGTGGGGTCAGTGGTTTGACACTCCCTGACGAGTTTGACTTATGTGGTTGTTGGGTTGCGAGGCGCCTCGGATATATCGGTGATTGTGTGGAGCCAGTGGTGTCATTTGGCTCATTTACGCTCCAAAGGGAGGGGAAACACATTGTTCAGGTATTTTAATCCACATCGGTTGACCGGCCCTAACGATCCAAAGGTCACTCGAGCTCTGACCTGAGGGGCGAACTAGAGGCTCTCGAATCGGTAAGGACTATTTTTTGCCTTGATTCACAGATGGAAATCCAACTTCCAAAACGAGACTTTGCGGTTTTAGTAGTAAACCTATATGTGGGGACATAATGGTATGGAGAACTTATGCCGTTTATGATTGATACTTATGATTGTAATTGTTTTAGCACTATACACTTATAGTAATAATAAAAGATGAAATTTCGCGTACCAAGCATTCTTGGCTATTATAAGGTAAAAACCTTATCCACCGGCTTGTGTTGAATTGTGTGATGGGACCTGGGTCTTATAATAGCTTCATTCTTCTTTATTTAGCATTGAGCTGTTGTTTTATGCACTGGTATTCTTGGGAGGAAACCCGTTCCGTGTTATACGGCGTGGTCCCTTGATTTACCTAACTTTAAAGTAAAGATTAATAACTGTTTTAGTTCTCACACCAGTCACATGACTGACCTGGAGTTTATTGTTTTAACCTAAACTCTGGGTGCCCTTATTTTGCACGGGCAGCTAGTAGTTTCGGTTTTGCAGATTTATATTCACAGGATCCTGATTTACAACTGGAACGATATCCGGAAAGCTCTGTATCCATTTATCTCTTTCAGTAGTGTATTGTATTATTTTCCGCTGCTATGTAATGTATTGTAATCGCTGATATTTTCTATGTAATATTAATTCATACTCTGTATATTCTTGTATTCTAGTGGAATTGTTGTAATATAAAATGAAATATTCTTCTGTCTGCATTCCGATGTGGCTTGTCATTAGTACAATCCGCGATTTCCCGTAAGGGGGATTTCGGGCTGTAACATAAAATATATTCGATATTCTCTCTTCGAATAGCCATATTCGATTAAATCTATTCCATTTAGCACTATTTGGTTAACTCTATTCGATTAACTCTATTCTATTAACTCTAATGATTAACTCTGTTGGATTAATTCTAATCAATTAACTCTTATCAACTTACTCCTTTCGAATAAACTATATTTTATTAACTCCTTTTGAATAAACTATATTCGATTAACTTGTTTAGAATAAACTATATTCGATTTACTCCTTTAACTCTATTCAAATAAACTATATTCGATTAACTCCTTTGACTCTATTCGAATAAACTATATTTGATAACTACTTTCGAATAACTAATATTTGATAACCACTTTACGAATAACTAATATTCGATAACTCCTTTCGAATAACTAATATTCGATAACCTCTTTTCGAATAACTAATATTCGATAACTTCTTTCGAATAACTAATATTCGATAACCTCCTTTCGAATAAACTATATTCGATTAACCTCTATTCGAATAACTAATATTCCATAACTCCTTTCGAATAACTAATATTCGATAACCTCTTTTCGAATAACTAATATTCGATAACTCCTTTCGAATAACTAATATTCGATAACCTCTTTTCGAATAAATTATATTTGATTATCTCTCTTCTGAATAACTAATATTCGATTATCTCACTTCGAATAACTTATATTCGATTAACTCACTTCGAATAACTAATATTCGATTAACTTACTTCGAATAACTTATATTCGGTTAACTCACTTGGAATAACATATATTCGATTATCCCTTTTAACTCTATTCGAATAAAATATATTCGATTATCTCTTTTAAATCTGTTTGATTAACTCTAGTTGATTAACTCTAACTGGTTAGCTATAACTAGTTAACTCTAATTCGATTAACTCTAATCGATTTCTCTAATTCGATTAACTCTATTCGATTACAAATACTTCCTTTTCTATTTGTCTATATTTATTTCATATAAATATTTCCTTTATATAATTCTATTTATTTTCATAAATATTTCCTTTCATAACTTTTTTTATTTACTAAATAAATATTTCCTTTTATAACTTTATTTATGTACCAAATAAATATTTCCTTTTATAACTTTATTTATTTACCAAATAAATATCTCCTTTTATAACTTTATTTATTTTTCAAATAAATAATTCTTTTTCAATTCTATTTGTAAATGTTTTACTAATATTCCTCTTTCTATTTTATTTGTAAATGTTTTACTAATATTCCTCTTTCTATTTTATTTGTAAATGTTTTACAAATATTCCTCTTTCTATTTGTTTTACAAATATCTTCCTTTTGTATTTGTTCTACAAATATTTTCCTTTTATATTTATTCTATTTATTTTCTAAATAAATAATCCTTTTATACTTCTATTTATTTCTTAAATAAATATTCCATTTCAATTCTATTTATTTAGCAAGTAAATATTTCTTTTCTATTCTATTTATTAAACAAATAAATATTCCTTGTATAAAATTCTTTGATTTTATAATTATTTTCTTCATAAAATCCTTTGATTTTATAAATAATTTCCTTTATAAAATCTTTTGATTTTATAAATAATATCTTTCAACATATATACATTGAAATTTCCCATTATACATTCCAGTGTTCTCTATGGTGTTTAACATACCGTATAAAATTGATCGATATCATTCAACCATATATAATCAACAGTAGGCTATATATCACATCATATATAACAATATATGAAAAATAGTAAAATAAATGTTGAGGAATTCAGCTGCATCACAGATGTTAAACAATACAATTAACATCGATTTCATTTCAATATGAAATATTCTACTAAACATAATCAATATTTGATTAACGATTTATATCTATATATATATCGTTATCTATAATTTCAAACAACACATAAGCAATTCAACCAAACAGTTAACACACAGCAATCAACAGATAATTATCAGTTCTAAAAATATGCTATAAAAATATAACTGTTCAGAGTTGGTGAGTTTTACTCACATTAGATGATCATCGTTAATAACGATAACCATCGCTTGATTCAGATTGACAATTTATTTTGCTAAAAATTGTAATGAACTCCAATCCACTCCCAGTCAGTTCCATTGGGTAGTGTCCGTCCATACGATCCAACAGATATTGTTTTTCTGAATTCGGATAAAATATGAGCAAGATATTCAATTTAAAAGTTGGCGCGCTATAAATTTGATATTTAACTTTAAATTTGATTTTAAATTAAATGGGGCCTTAGGAAAATTCAAATAGCCCATACCCATTTGGACCCGGCCCACATTGGAGCCTTTCTTCCCCAAACCAACTGTCATGCTCCAGGTATTTACACATTGCCATTTCCATACCTTCGAAGGCCTCGTTCAGTCACAACTCACCCCCGTTCTTCAAACCAGAACCTGCGTTGGACTCCTCTTTCCGACCTCTACCACTCCAATGCCCAGAAGTAGAGCTTGCACCCTTCCTTCCTATTTCCGTTGATCAGCCTCTTCACGCGATACACAGAAGTATCGACAGTTATTACCACCAAAGACCCCAATAATTTGTGTATGAACTCGTAATCACCTTGTAAATCCCAACACAACCTCAGATTCTTGCATTAACACTTGTATCTCTTAAAAAAAGGAACCCTAGGCATCGCTGCTAACCCTCGACCTCCCAGAACATGCATCGAACTCAAAAAATTTGATACAGAAATGAAGATCTAGCCTTGTTGAACCCATCTATACCTATATTATGATTTATAGAGCATTATCTGATTTTATATGGATTTTAGAAGATCCCTTTCTCATATTTTATTTATCTGGAGGAATAAAACAACGACGGAAAAATACGTTGACTTCCGAATGCAAAGTTTCAGGATTAGAGGTTATTGAGGGATATTTATAGAGTTTTTTTATATGTTATTATAATTGTTTTTAAGCAACCGTTATTTTTATTTGTCCTTAAAATCCCTATAATCACACATGACATCCAAAATTCACGAAACTGGACATGCTACTACAGTTCGACATTATGGACCCAACAAAACAGGTTTCGTCGAATTCCGACTCCATTTGCTCACACAGCGTATTTTTAACCATCAAAATTCTGACTGTTTTTCACATTAAAAATCCGTACGGCCACACACTGACTCTAAAAATCACGAAACTTGGAATCTAACAATAATTTAATATTACAAATCTAACTAAATTAGTTTCGTCGAAAACAGAGGTCGTTTGTAAAACTGGCTATTTTTAAAGCTCTAAATAACCCTTTTAAATATATAAATATATTTAAAAATAATTAAATTAAATATAAATAAATATATATTATCGTATATATTCACAATAAAATACCATACAGGTCCAAAATAAATATATATGAATTTACAACTTGATATTTCATCATTAGAGTTATATCGATATTTGATTTATATTTAAATCCTTTTAAAATAAATTAAATAAACTGTTATGGTTTTGGCGCTGTTTTTCTGAAAATTTGATTTGGACATAAATCAAAATCCACACGACGAAATCCCGATTTTTATCTTCCACTAGAAAAATATATTTCACCAGCTCCGTACGTTTCTTGTTTCATAGAAATCCGATTTAAAACGGACCCTATACATTCAGTTGAAGTTCAAATCGCCAAATAGCGAACTACCACACCATTTCGAGCTCGATTAAAACTATAATATAATTATATGTTCAAACTTCGCTTAAATAATATATTCGTGAATATAATTCAACTCTAAATTGAATTATATATTTTAAATTAATCCAATTTACACAATATTGTGAATTCCAATATTTCTGATTATTTCTGAATTAAATATATTATTCTATTATTTAAATTAATTAAATATTCACTATTATTTAATTCAAACTATTTAAATCTCTAAATCCCTATTTAAATACTTAAATTAATTAATTATTATATTGCTGAAAATACGGGTCGTTACATTCTTCCCCACTTAAAATAATTTCATCCTCGAAATTGCTAAGGTAGAAAACAAACCCTATTGACTGGGTTAAAATTACTCGCTTACTTTTTAACTCCCATTTCAGCTAAACAAGCCATTCCAATTAAAATATTAATTTATTTCTACAAACGAATATTTTCAAAAATCTTGAAAATTTTCTAACACCCGAAATTTTCAAAAAAATTCGCCAGCACCTCCTTTGTACTAGTCAATCGGTACAACTACAACTCGCCTCTCTGGGCCATCTCCAACCCAAAAGAAAATCAAACAGCCAAGCGGCTTGCCAAATCGGCTCATAAATCTCATGCTTATACCAAATATGAAATTGTACCTTTTTGTCAGGCATATCAACTTTATCCTTTTCACCTGTTATCAATTCAACATATACCAATGCCATCTCAACCAAATTCCAATCTGTTTTTATCCACAAATCCAACCATTTGCTTATACCTAAATCGAATTCAATTTCAAATCAAAGTTCCATTCTCAATTTATAAATTCTTAACTCATCAATCCAATACCATTTCAGATTTCTATCTCATAATGCAAAATATGATCCTACTTGATATATTGTATTCCAATTCAATCTCCAGTTAATTGGTTCCAATTCATATTTGCTTCTGCAAATTCCTATTTATTTTGGGTTTAATTCAAACAATCTTCCCCTGAGAATTTTAAACAGTTTACCATATCCCGAAAATCAAACTTTGCTTTTTCCTGGATCCCAACAACTTGTTTTTCTCAAAACAATTCAAAACAAAATCTTTGGTAGTAATCCATCACTTACACACTTGAAAATTTACACCGATGAAGTCATGATCATAATCGGAATTTATTTCCCAGCGACCAAAGTGAGTTCAATACTATATAACTTTCAAAACCATTTCTAAACATTTCCACTTTGAATATATTTCAAAATACCATTTGCACTGCTTGTAAAACAATTTAAAATCTCCCAAGATTTTAAAATTCTCATATACTTATTCCAAATCCATTTACAAACACCGTTCCACATTTTGGGAATTTCAATTCAAATTCTGATTTAAATTTCAGATTTAACTCATCTGATTTCACGTATTTCACTTATATGAATTCTGATTGGTTATTTACATAACCATTTAATTTATAATCTTACTTGCTTATAATAACAACCAATATATCCAATATATTATAATTCCTATATATATATATATTCTCTATATCAAAATATACTTTGGGTAAAATTATTTCCATGTACCCTCTTTTCAAAACATATCGTGTCGACCCATCGTATTCGAGTGTTTAGAAACTCCTACCGATACAGTGGATCAAACTGATTGATCAGAACCCATAAACAACTCAACCAATAAATCTACACCATATGAAATCATTTTATATCAAATAACAAATACGTTCACTTGTATATATACACTCAACTCAATCTAGGATATTACTAACCCCATCTCTACTGAGTCACGCAACAGAGCCAAGGTAATTACTTAACCTTAAGCTCTGATACCAACAGTAGTGTCCCGAAATTCCAGTACAGTCTAAGCAGACCAAATAACACAAGTCCAACCCAAATTACACTGGAAATTAGAAAACTATTAGAAAGAAAACAGATGGTGAGGATAGATAAGATAGAAACTTAGAATAGAAGAAGAAGAACATACAACATCAGAGTAACATGAATTTCAGAGTGGAACGAACAATATATAATAGATACATAACTTTGAAATAAAATCAGTATATGTATACAGTAACATTATCAGAGTACAACACTTACAACACGGCAGAATAAACAATAGCTATATAATCCTGAAGCCTCCTGCTCCAAGCTCTCTAAGTATATCTGTAAAATCCTGACTACTTGACTGCCCGTACAAAATTGGGCACCCAAGAGTTTAGGGGAAAAAAACAAAATAAACTCTGCGTCAATCATGGGACTGGTGTGAGTAAATCAATTAAAAACAGTTTGAGCAATTAGATGATATCTCATAAGACCACGCCGTATAACGGAACGGATTTTTCCCTTATGAGAATCCGAAACATTTGATTTAACTTTCAAATCATTTTGAAAGAATCAATGATCTTTTATATCAAAAACTCTTTTGATATTATAATAGTGTCTATCAACCACAATATAATATTCATCTTGTAGAATGCTTTCATCTCACGTTCCACAGATATAGTATACCATCAAAACCGCGAGCACTTATTGGGTAATGGATTTCCAATTATGACAAGGTATGGGACCACCTACCGATAGTGTACCTCTAGAGAGGAATACATTGGGTTCAACAAGAACATCTTGCAACCCGGCCACACATGGCCGACCACTCATTTCGCTTGAGTGTATCGAATGTATATCACCAACGGTTGGGATCAGCAACCGTTTCCCGAATGGGACAGCATCGACAATAGATTTTAGAAGTAAATGAAACTATAGATCAGGTGACAATACACCCTGATTGGTAGCCAACCACTTAACCATGCTGCCTACCTGATTTTTGTCATTTCCCGGTTGTGAGGCTAGAGGCCACACTTATCTCTAACAAATCACACATTTATTCACTTTGAATGTCACATCGTCATACCCGCCAAATCACAAATTGATTTCCCCAAAAATACCATGGGTATACAGCTAAGAGAAACGAATTCCTCCTCCACCAAATGTAAATACGTTTGAAGAGATCAGCTTACGCGATCCATTAATTATACTCTATCAGACATTCTTCAATGCAGGTCGTCCTGGGATTGGACAGACCGAAGGTACTATTCTGTAAACAGGATAGCCCTTGCATAACTCCGTCTTCAATTATCTTCATCATATTTGATCGCAATGCTGATGCCATACGGATTGGTTTTCAGATAATATATCTGATCCCGCTCTCTCCGTATTGACAACGGAAAAATTATTAAAAACTTCGATAGTCGGTGATTTAACTATCAAAGAAAACATGTGTACAAACAAAGATATTATTTCCAGATGGAAATTCTATCGATCAATCATCATTTATTTCTTAAATTATTTTATTCATTCTCCACTCCCTGTTTCTGTATATATACAGAAATTCTTATTTTCTAAATTTAGAAAATACACGATATTAACATTGGAAAACATTTCCATCTTTACTTCCCTTTCTTATATTCTATATTAGAAAACATTTTTGATTCTTATTTGGAAAATATTTCCAAAAATCCTTCATTGGATTTTAAACAGATGTTTAAATAAAACTCTGTAACGACCCTCTAACTTCTTTCATAAACCATCTGGTATTTTCGACTCTTGATGTTCGATATGTGTTGTATATCGGATAATTAGGGTCGCTAATTTTCGGGTCGTTACAACATCGCTATACCTACTCAAACCATTATACTCGTTAACTAAATTCACTTAACCAATCTTCACTGTCGAACCTTAACCAATCCTTAGTTAAAAACGAAGCCAATCAAGTTGGGGTATAACTACCTCTGGGACCTTAACTGAACAACATTTCTAACTTCGAAACAGACAAGGTTCACCTTTAAATCATTAACAAACTTCCTTATGTAACTCTCTTTTGAATAAATCTCTATTCGATAACTCTTTCCTTCGAATAAACTATATTTGATAATCTCTCTTCGAATAGCCATATTCGATTAACTCTATTCCATTTAACACTATTCGGTTAACTCTATTCGATTTACTCTATTCTATTAACTCTAATGATTAAATCTATTGGATTAACTCTAATGTATTAACTCTAATCAATCTTGTTTTTCTGAGCAAGATATTCAATTTACAAGTTAGCGTGCTATAAATTTGATATATAACTTTAAATTTGATTTTAAATTAAATGGGGCCTTAGCAAAATTCAAATAGCCCATACCCATTTGGACCTGGCCCACGTTGGAGCCATTCTTCCCCAAACCAACTGTCGTGCTCCAGGTATTTACACCTTTCCATTTCCATACCTTCGAAGGCCTCGTTCACTCACAATGCACCCCCGTTCTTGAAACCAGAACCTGCATTGGACTCCTCTTTCCGACCTCTACCGCTCCAACGCCCAGAAGTCGAGCTCGCACCCTTCCTTCCTATTTCCGTCGATAAACTTCTTCACGCGATACACAGAAGTGTCTATAGTTATTACCACCAAAGATCCCAATAATTTGTGTATGAACTCGGAATCACCTTCTCAATCCCAAAGGAACCTTAGATTCTTGCCTTAACACTTGTATCTCTTAAAAAAAGGAACCCTAGGCATCGTTGCTAACCCTCGACCTCCCAGAATATGCATCGAACTCAAAGATTTTGATATAGAAATGAAGATCTAGCCTTGCTGAACCCATCTATACCTATATTATGATTTATAGAGTATTATCTGTTTCTAAATGGATTTTAGAAGATCCATTTCTCACGTTTTATTTATCTAGAGGAATAAAACAACGACGGAAAAATGCGTTGACTTCTGAATGCAATGTTTTAGGATTAGAGGTTATTGAGGGATATTTATAGAGATTTTTTTATATATTATTATGATTGTTTTTAAGCACCCGTTATTTTTATTTGTCCTTTAAAATCCCTGTAATCACACATGACATCCAGAAATCACGAAACCGGACATGCAGCTACAGTTCGACATTACGGACCTAATGAAAGTGGTTTCGTCGAACTCCAACTCCGTTTGCTCACACAACATATTTTTAAACATCAAAATACTGACTATTTTTCACATTAAAAATTCGTCCGGGCATAAACTGACTATAAAAATTAGTTACTTCGAAAACGGAGGTCGTTTGCAAAACTGGCTGTTTCTAAAGCTCTAAATAACCCTTTTAAATATATAAATATATTTAAAAAAATTAAATTAAATATAAATAAATATATATTATCGTATATATTCACAATAGAATACCATACGGCTCCAGAATAAACATGTATGGATTTACTACTCGATATTTCATCATCAGAGTTTCTTGTTTCACAGAAATCCGATTTAAATGTGACAACAAGGAATTTCGCTCAATCCGAATCGATCGCTAAACTGACCAAGACCGTTCGAAACCCCTGATTGTTTTGAGAACATGACAAATCTGAAAGCAAATAGAAGAACCTTGCATTGTTAATTACAACAATTCCATCAGAATACAAGAATATTACAGAGTATGAATAAATATTACACAGAAAATATCAAATATTTAAATTACATTTAAATACATCGCAGCGGAAAATAATACAAAACACAACTAGAAGTAATACACGGATACAGAGCTTTCCGAATATCGCTTCAGCTGTAAACCAGGATCCTGTGAATATAAATCTACAAAACCAAAACTACTAGTTGTCCGTGCGGAAAATAGGGGCACCTAGAGTTTAGGTTAAAACAATAAACTCCAGGTCGGTCATGTGACTAGCGTGAGAACTAAAACAATTATTAATCTTTATTTTAAAGTTAGGTAAATTAAAGGACCATGCCGTATAACACGGAACGGGTTTCCTCCCAAGAATACCAGTGCATAAAACAACAGCGCAATGCTAAATAAAGAACAATGAAGCTATTATAAGACCCAGGTCTCATCACACAATGCAACGCAAGCCGAAGGATGGGATTTTTGCCTTATAATAGCCAAGAATGCTTGGTACGTAAAATTTCACCTTTAATTATTACTATAAGTGTATAGTGTCAATAAAACAATTTCAGTCATAAGTATCAATCGTAGACGGCATAATTGCCCTATACCACTATGTCGCCATACTAGGCTCTACAATCAAAACCGCAAAGTCACGTATTGGAAGTTGGATTTCCATCTATGAACCGAGGCAAGGGATCGTCCTCACTGAATTCGAGACTGTCTCGCCCGAGCCTTAGGCAAGCACGCAGGCAAGCCTTGGATTGTCACGTCCGGTCCACCAATGTGGATTATTATGCCTTAACACTGCGTTTCCTTGCCCTTTGGGATGTAAATGAGCCAAATGACTCCATCGGCTCCACATAGTCACCGATATATCCGAGGCGCCTCGCAATCCAACAACCACACAGGTGAAAATAATATAAATGTCAGGGCTGGTAGGTCACTGACACCACCCTAGCTAGAAAGAAATGCATGCCCTTCCTGATGTCCTCTCCCGTTTCTGGTTTACAACTAGGGTGTGAGGCACACGAATTAACGCTACATAAAGTTGTGCCGCACAGGTTGTGCTTTGATCATCAACCACAAGACTCTCCTATTCAACAGAAGCATGGATCATTTGCATCTTAGCATGCCACAAAGGTAAACCATTCCATGAAACTGATATCCATCAATCACACAGAATGATATCCAATGTCAGACACACAGTCCATTTGCAAGTCCGTTTTGGGCCTGAACGAAACCGGAGACACCTTGTACCTCGCATATCCATCAATCTCCAAGTACGTCTAGGCGATCACCAACTAGTTCCCTCCTCTTGGGTGTACAAATCAATCAAGATCATCAGTAATTATCCAAATGATGTGAAGACCTCTGGTCTTCGACCACCGTCTTCATCTTCGACACATCGTCGAATCGGTTATTCAGAATGGGTTAAACCCGGTCTTTCTAAATAACTCGCGTATACAATAAACGAGTGTAACACAAACACAACATACGCCTCGTTCCAATTCATCAATCACTAACCGTAAATTAGTAAGAGAACAATTCCCCAAATATTAACCCCGAATGCCGAAACCAACATCAGATCAATACCCAGGAAACCATTCATCTTAACTAATCTTTAGTTAGTGGTTAAATTTCACATTCTTAGGGAGAAGTTCCCATTAATTTTATCAAAGATAAATTCCTCAAATTTATTCTTTATTCATCTTTTGAATATCAGTTCAAACCAAATTATGGTTTGTACAAAGTAGTCGGGATTAACGAACCTTACCGAAGTAATTAATTGTAAAATTTCCCAACCCCAACCTATTCATCCCATGAAGTAAAACTGGTAATACTTCATATCTAACACCACGGTGTTATCAGTGATCTCAATTACCATTTCACGTTCAAATCTAATTAAAGATTTAACTATCTCCTGGAGCAAAACTGGTGATACTCCATTCTCAATCATTTCAATCTAATTAAAGATTTATTAAAACTCCACTTGGTTTTAATCTTCCCAAAAATCAATATAAATGATTGTTTAACTTGGGAAATCTTATCCTGTCTTTAACTGGGTTAAAGAACCAATGTCATTTAAAATACGGTTCACGATAAACCCAAAATCACATTCTATTCCATCCGCCTTTAACCATAAATTAGCAAGTGAACAATTCCCTAAGTAATAACCCCGAAGGCCGAAACCAACATGAGATCAATACCCAAGAAACCATTCAACTTACCTAATCTTCAGTTGGTTTCTGATTTTCTTAACTCCGTTGGGTCTGAGAACAGTATTATTGAAGATACCATTCACGAAAACCCAAAAATCAATTCAAATTCAATTCCAATTAAATACCATTTAATTGGTATACTTCATTAAATCTAAATAAAAAGATTTAATCGTTTTCTCAACTGGGTTTAAGAACAGTGTTAATGAAGATACCGTCCACGACAAACCCAAATCCCATTTGATATTAAATACAAGGCTCTGAATAGAAAATATATCGGCTTATATTCAATATCAAATTCTACGACCAACAAATATCGTATTGGAAATAACGATATAAATATATCTTTCAAATTTCCATGACAATATCTGTATAATCACGAAATCCAACATCGAAATATTCCAAAGACAATTTCAATCCAAATTCTTTCCAATTCAATTATTGGAAAATCCGGTTACTTCTAAAACCATTTCAAATCCAATTTATTTATTTTAAAAATAAATGGATCATAATTCTAGTTCAAAACTGGTTCATTTCGATAAAAAACTATTTTTTTCTTTTCAAATATTGAATTTTTCATCCCAGTTCTTTCCATGATATAAAAATTATATTTTTATTATTTCTATGATATAAAATTTATATCTTTATTCTTTCTATGATATAAAAATTATATTTTTATTAACAAAATAAAAATTAAACCTTTGACATCATGATGATCTAATTTTTATTCATATGAAAACCATAGAAAATCGTATCTTTTTTCTTATGAATACCAAACCATGTTCATCGAAAATAAACAAATTAAATTAACAAAACTTACTGTGTTTTCAAGGGGGGGTGGAGTTGTTGCGTTCGTCAGTGGCTGAGGGGGTGACTTGGGGCGGCGCTTCGGTGTTGCCGGCAGTGGCATTGCTGAAAGGGCTAGGGTTTCTGAGTTGGGGAGGTTTTGGTTAGAAGAGGGAGAGAGAGGAGAGCGAAGGGAGGAGGGGGTGACGCGTCGGTGTTGTCAGCGGTGGACAGAAAGGTGGGAGGCGTTCGAGGTGGGGGCGCGGACGAGAGAGAGCAGCGACATTTTTTTCTTTCTTCCTTTTCTATTTTGACTGAGTCCAACGTGGAAAGTATGGGGAAGGAGATATTTTATAATAATTTATATTTTATTATTTAATTAATTCTAAAAAGAAACTTTTAAATTTGATCTCCAATCGAGACCCAACGACTATCGTCTCTAACTAATTACCCTCATTCTGAACGCAATGGGTTATGTATCGTAAGCTAATTCGATCGTTTTGATCAGTTTCCATTAAATCAAAATATAAATCTATATATTGATTTTGAACGCCCATTTCAATTTATCGAGGCCACATACGGACTCTAAAAATTCCAGAAAAATAAATCTGGCTATGTTTTGACGATACGGTCCTAACAAAACTAATTTCGTCAAATTTGAAGACCGTTTGAAAAATGGCCATTTTTTGGTCGATCCAAATTGACAAAAACTGACAAAACACGTTTTATTTCGCCCCGTTCACATATTGATTCAGAAAATTACGAATTTTGGAATCTAGCAATAATTCGACATCCTGGATCCAACAAAGGTGGTTTCATCAAAAATAGAGATCATTTGCAAAATTTCCATGTTTATGGGCCAGAATTCCATAGCGACTATTCTGAATATTCAACTGGGCATATCTTCTGATTCCCGCTATGAAATCTTGATTTTCCGGATTTGTTGGAAAGATATTTTCAATCAGATTCTAATATTTTTGGTTTTGCAAAAATCCGGTTTATTTTGAATCCTGTACATTCATTTGAAATTTGAAATCGAATTTTCGAACTACCGAACCATTTTCAATTCCTTTTATAATTAAAAATAAATAATTATATTCTAACGACGATCTATTTTAATATATACATTCCAATTCTATTCAAAATAAATTTCCTGTCGTTATTATTTAAAATAAACCATTTTAAGTATTCAAAATTCATCAAAACTGCCAAAATAAAAATTTTAAATTGGCTCAGATTTCTGGGTTATTACAATATCCCCCACTTAAAACTTTTCGTCCCTGAAAAGGAACGAAGCTGAAAGTTGTTTTACAAACCAACTCAACTTCCATTATTTTCATTATGGCTTAATTTCTCCCACTTTTCTGTTTCTAAGAACTTTTCAAATTTTTCAAAAATTTAGATAACACCCTAAATTTTTGAAAAATTTCGCTATAACCTCCCCTGCACCGGGAGCTTTGGGATATTTCAAATAGCCTCCCATGGCCCTCACCAATCCAAAAAGAAAAAGAAACATCCAAGTGGCTAGCCAATCGGCTCATAAAATCATCAAAAACCCAAGAAATACCATAAACATGTACCTATTTGTCGGGCAAACAATTTTATTCCCCTTCTCTGGCCTCCTTGCTATGACATGTTCAATGTAAGTACATGTATATGTATGCAAATGCGACAAATTTTCAATACAACTCACTATTTGGTTCAATTTGGCTAAAGATTCAGCATTTAATTAATCGAACAATAATCAAACAACACAATCAGCAATCAATTGGTTGATTATCTTTTCAAATTCATAACTTTGATACATAGTCCAAAAATCAGATTTTTGATGCCAAATCATAATAATAAGCCCTATCTAGCTTTGATTCTCACGCCAGTCAATTGGAAATATATAAATATCACACCTTCGAAACTCGAACACAAACACTGATGATGTCGCGACATCACCAGAATTATCCTCGAGCGACTAGAGCGTGATTCTATATCTATCCAGTATATTAAAATTTCGAATACCCGTGGATCATATGTATATGCAAAATCTTTATATATTGGAATGTCCAAATTCAATACAAATAAATATTCAAATACAAACAATAAAGTTTAAATTTTCAAAACAAAAATAGTTTTCAATTTTATTTTTTTCAAAACAACTCTCTTTACACTCGTTCTAGGATACTACTGATCCTATCTCTAACGAGTCATTCTTATTGGGTTTTACTAATCCAATTTCTGATGAATCCTTTCGTTTGGTTCTAATACCAAATGTGACAACAAGGAATTTCGCTCGATCCGAATCAATTGCTAAACCGACCAAGACTGTTCGAAACCCCTGATTGTTTTGAAAACACAAAAAATCTGAACGCAAAGAGAAGAACCTTTCTTTGTTAATTACAACAATTCCATCAGAATACAAGAATATTACAGAGTATGAATTAATATTACACAGAAAATATCAGAGATTTAAATTACATTTAAATACATCGCAGTGGAAAATAATACAAAACACAACTAGAAGTAATACACGGATACAGAGCTTTCCGAATATCGCTGCAGCTGTAAATCAGGATCTTGTGAATATAAATCTGCAAAACCAAAACTACTAGATGCCTTGCGGAAAATAGGGGCACCCAGAGTTTAGGTTAAACAATAAACTCCAGGTCAGTTATGTGACTGGTGTGAGAACTAAAACATTTATTAATCTTTACTTTAAAGCTTGGTAAATCAAGGGACCACACCATATAACACGGAATAGGTTTCCTCCAAAGTGTACTAGTGCATAAAACAATAGTGTAATGCTAAATAAAGAACAATGAAGCTATTATAAGACCCAGGTCCCACCACATAATGCAGCACAAGCCGGAGGATAGGGTTTTTACCTTATAATAGCCAAGAATGCTTGGTATGTGAAATTTCATCTTTAATTATTACTATAAGTGTATAGTGTCAAAAAAACAATTTCAATCACAAGTATCAATCATAGACGGCATAAGTGCCCCTTACCACTATGTCGCCATATTAGGCTCTATAATCAAAACCAAAAAGTCACGTATTGGAAGTTGGATTTCCATCTGTGAACCGAGGCAAGGGATCGTCCTCACCGAATTCGAGACTGTCTATCCTGAGCCTTAGGCAAGCGCGCAGGCAAGCCTTGGATCGTTAGGGTCAGTCCACCGATGTGGATTATTATACCTGAACACTGCGTTTCCCCGCCCTATGGGGCGTAAATGAGCCAAATGACTCCATTGGCTCCACATAGTCACCGATATATCCAAGGCGCCTCGCAATCCAACAACCACACAGGTGAAAAAAATATAAATGTCATGGCTGGTAGGTCACTGACACGACCCTAGCTAGAAAGAAACGCATGCCCTCCCTGATGTCCTCTCCCATTTCTGGTTCACAACCTGGGAGTGAGGCTCTCGAATTAACGCTACACAAAGCTGCGCCACACTGGCTGTGCTTTGATCATCAACCACAAGACTCTACTTTTCAACATAAGCCTTGATCATTTGCATCTTAGCATGCCACACAGGCAAACCATTCTATGCAACCGATATCCATCAATCACACAGAATGATATCTAATGTCAGTCACACAGTCCATTTACAAGTCCGTTCCGGGTCTGAACGAAACCGGAGGCACCTTGTACCTCGCATATCCATCGATCTCCAAGTACGTCTGGACTATCACCAACTGATTCCCTCCTCTTGGGTTTACAGCCCAATCAAGATCATCAGTAATTATCCAAACAATGCGAAGACCTCTGGTCTTCGACCACCGTCTTCAACCTCGACACATCGTCGAATTAGTTATTCAGAATGGGATAAACCCGGTCTTTCTGAATAACTCGCGTATATGACGAACAAGTGTTACACAAATACAACATACGCCTCATTCCAATTCATCAGTCACTAACCGTAAATTAGTAAGAGAACAATTCCTCAAATATTAACCCCGAAGGCCGAAACCAACATCAGATGAATACCAAGGAAACCATTCATCTTTACTAATCTTTAGTTAGTTGTTAAATTTCACATTCTTAGGGAGAAGTTCCCATTAAATTTATCAAAGATAAATTCCTCAAATTTTTCTATAATCTTCTTTTGAATATCAATTCAAACCAGGTTTATCCAAACTAGTCGGGATTAACAAACTTTACCGAAGTAATTAATTGTTAAATTTCCCAATTCCAACCTATTCATCCCATGAAGCAAAACTGGTAATACTTCATGTCTAACACCACGGTGTTATCGGTGATCTCAATTACCATTTCACGTTCAAATCTAATTAAAGATTTAACTATCGCCTGGAGCAAAACTGGTGATACTCCATTCTCGATCATTTCAATCTAATTAAAGATTCATTAAAACTCCACTTGGTTTCAATCTTCCCAAAAATCAATATTAATGATTGTTTAACTTGGGAAATCATATCCTGTCTTTAACTGGGTTAAAGAACCGATGTCATTTAAAACACGGTTCATGATAAACCCAAAATCACATTCTGTTCCATCAGCCTTTAACCGTAAATTAGCAAGTGAACAATTCCCTAAGTAATAACCCGAAGGCCGAAACCAACATCAGATCAATACCAAAGAAACCATTCAACTTAACTAATCTTCAGTTAGTTTCTGATTTTCTTAACTCAGTTGGGTCTAAGAACAGTATTATTGAAGATATCGTTCTTGACAACCCAAAAATCAATTCAAATTCAATTCCAATTAAATACCGTTTAATTGGTATACTTCATTAAATCTGAATAAAAAGATTTAATCTTTTTCTCAACTGGGTTTAAGAACAGTGTTAATGAAGACACCATCCACGACAAACCCAAATCCCATCTGATATTAAATACAAGGCTCTGAATAGAAAATATATCGGCTTATATTCAATATCAAATTCAAAGACCAACAAATATCGTATTGGAAATAATGATATAAATATATCATTCGAATTTCCATAACAGTATCTATATAATCACGAAATCCAACATCAAAATATTCCAAAGACAATTTCGATCCAAATTCATTCCAATTCAATAATTTTAAATTCTGGTTACTTCTAAAACCATTTCAAATCCAATTTATTTATTTTAAAAATAAATGGATCATAATTCTAGTTCAAAACTAGTTAATTTCGATAAAAATCTATTTTTTCCTTTTCAAATACTGAATTTTTCATCCCAATTCTTTCCATGATATAAAAATTATATTTTTATTCTTTCTATGATATAAAAATTATATTTTTATTCTTTCTATGATATAAAAATTATATTTTTATTAACAAAATAAAAATCAAACCTTTAACATCATGATGATCTAATTTTTATTCATATGAGAACCCTAGACAATCGTATGTTTTTTCTTATGAATACCATACCATGTTCATCGAAAATAAACAAATTAGATTAACAAAATTTATTGTGTTTTCAAGAGGGCGTGGAGTTGTTGCGTTCATTGGTGGCTGAGGGTGTGACTCGTGGCAGCGCGTCGGTGTTGTCAGCGGTGGCATTGCAGAAAGGGCTAGGGTTTCTGAGTTGGGGCGGTTTTGATTAGAGGTGGGAGAGAGAGGAGAGCGAAGGGAGGAGGGGGTGGCGCGTCGGTGTTGTCGGCGGTCGACGAAAAGGTGGGCGACGTTCGAGGTGGGGGCGCGGATGAGAGAGAGCAGCGACATTTTTTCTTTCTTCCTTTTTCTATTTTGACTGAGTCCAACGTGGAAAGGAGGGGGAAGGAGATATTTTATAATAATTTATATTTTATTATTTAACTAATTCTAAAAAGCCACTTTTAAATTCGATCTCCAATCGAGACCCAACGACTGTCGTCCCTAACTAATTACCTACATTCCGAACGCAATGGGTTATGTATCGTAAGCTGATTCGATCGTTTCGATAATTGTCCATCAAAATCAAAATATAAATCTATGTATTGATTTTGAACGCATATTTCAATTTACCGAGGCCACATACGGACTCTAAAAATTCCAGAAAAATAAATCTGGCTATGTTTTGACGATACGGTCCTAACAAAACTAATTTCGTAAAATTTGAATATCGTTTGAAAAATGGCCATTTTCTGGTCGATCCAAATTGACAAAAACTGATAAAACACGATTTACTTCGCCCCGCTCACATGTTGATTCAGAAAATTATGAATTTTGGAATCTAGTAATAATTCGATATCCCAGATCCAGCAAAAGTGGTTTCGTCAAAAACAGAGATCGTTTGCAAAATTTCCATTTTTAAGGGCAAGAATTCCATAGCGACTATTCTGAATTTTCAACTGGGCATATCTTTTGACTCCCGCTATGAAATCTTGATTTTTGGGATTCGTTGGAAAGATATTTTCAATTAGATTCTAATATTTTTGGATTTGCTAAAATCCAGTTTGTTTTGAATTTTGTACATTCATTTGAAATTTGAAATCGAATTTTCGAACTACCGCGCCATTTTCAATTCCTTTTATAATTAAAAATAAATAATTAAAATCTACCGACGATCTATTTAAATATATACGTTCTAATTCTATTCAAAATAAATTTCTCGTCATTATTATTTAAAATAAACCATTTTAAATATTTAAAATTCATCAAAATTGCCAAAATAAAAATTTTAAATTGGCTCAGATTTCTGGGTTATTACATTAAAACTGACCCTGTACATTCAGTTGAAGTTCAAATCACCAAATAGCGAACTGCCGCGCCATTTCAAGCCCGATTAAAATTATAATATAATTATACGTTCAAACTTCCCTTAAATAATATATTCGTGAACATAATTCAACTCAAAATTGAATTATATATTTTAAATTAATCCGATTTACATAATATTGTGAATTCCAATATTTCTGATTATTTCTTAATTAAACATATTATTCTATTATTTAAATTAATTAAATATTCACTATTACTTAATTTAAACTATTTAAATCTCTAAATCCCTATTTAAATAATTTAATAAATTAGTTATTATATTGTTGAAAATACGGGTCATTACAAAAAATATGATTTTTATATTATGGAGATAATAAAATTATGATTTTTATAATATGTATAACGATATGAAAATATAAATTTTATCATATGTATGTAATAATATAAAGATTCAATTTTTATATATGTATAATGGCGATAAAAATATAAATTTTATCTTGTAGGAAGAATTATAAAAATGTGATTTTTATAAATAAAAATATGATTTTTATAATGTTTTCATTTTGTTAAAGATATGACCTTTATATGGATATCATTAAGATATAAATTTGATTTTTATTATATATGTTGCGAAATAAAAATTTGATCTTTATATAAGAAATAGAAATATAAAAATATAATTTTTATATAGGAAGGAGCGTTGTAAAAATATATGAAGTAAAAATAAAAATATGATTTTTATTTATTGGAATGAAGAGATAAAAATATGATTTTTATTTATCTGAATGAAGCGATAAAAATATGATTTTTATTTTTTGGAATGAAGCGATAAAAATATGATTTTTATCTATGAACAGCATGAAGAAGATTGCATTGGAATTTTGAATAGAATCCAAACCATCGTCTGTTAAAGCACGGCGGAGTGGAACCCAAAGGTGAGAACCCCTCACTTTTATTTTATTTTCTACTTAAAAATATAAACTAGGATGCAGACGGTGATTATCAGCTCCCGACACCCGTCGTCCACAGACCATGAATGACTTGTTTGTTTGTTTGATTATGTTGTGAAAATTGATTGTGTGATGTGGAATGGTATAAAATATTTTATAGTTAAAAATATTTTATCGTTAAAAATATTACTTTTAACGTTGAAATAAATAAAATATATATTCATAAACAAATCGGATGATGGTTTATGTACACACCTTTGACTGATATTGATTGGGAGGATAAATTTTACATATCGCCCAACTTCACAAATAAAATTCATTATTTTTTGATTGAAACCCCACATGGGTATTGGGATGATATTGGACATACACTAATCACAATATTTAGTTGTATGTTAATCGATTGGTTGACAGACTGTTATAAGCGTTAAATATTTATATTTGATGCTATGCAGTGTAGAATGCACTATGGATGATGGTTGACTGTGTTTCATTGTTGTTGTATACATGTGTGCATGAAATCCATATAAATAACATTATATGGTAATTGGTTGTGTCTGATTCCAATTCAGAACGAATAAATATTTTAAAATAACAATTATTTTAAAATAATGAATATTTTAAAATAATATTCAGTTAAAGATCAAACTTTGATTTTGATATCTGATCTGGGATGGACACGGAAATATTTAAATATATAAATTGATGTTGATTAGATTAACGCCATTTTAACATGAACAATATTTATATCGATTTTATTCATTTTTATAATGAATATCGAAAAGGAACCGATTTCAAAATATAATGTTTTGAAAATATTATCATTTATATATCGATGATATGGAATATTCAATTTTGATTTCAAATTGAATATGAAGTTGAAATCCTTTTGAAAATGAATTGAAAACGATTTATAAATTACAATTTAAATGGAAATCGACGAAATATATATATAATATATATATTTTATATATAATGGCCTGAAAAATATAATATATATATTTTATATATATTTGTGTAAAATCATAATAAATTATTTGGAAAGAATTGGGATGAAAAATTCCATATTTGAAAAGGTAAAAAAAAATTCGAAATGAACTAGTTATTAACTAGAAAAATAATATATTTATTTTCAGAAATAAATAAATTGGATTTGAAATGGTTTTAAAAATAACTTGAATTTCCAATATATGAATTGGAATGGATTTGAATCGAAATTATCATCGGAATATTTCGATGTTGGATTCCGTGATTATACGGATATCATGGAGGAATTTGGAAGATATATATATATATATATATATATATATATCGCTATTTCAATACGATATTTGTTGATTTCAGAATTAGATATTGAATATAAGCTGATATATTTTCTATTCAAAGCCTTGTATTTAATATCAAATGGAATTTGGATTTGTCGTGAATGGTGTCTTCATTAACACTATTCTTAAACCCAGTTGAGAAAAGATTAAATCTTTTTATAAAGATTTAATGAAGTATACCAATTAATTAATATTTAATTAAAATTGAATTGAAATTGATTTTTGGGTTTATCGTGAATGGTGTTTTAAATAACATTTATTCTTTAACCCGATTATAAATGGAACGTGAATTGGGTTTATTGTGAACTGTGTTTTTAACGACATTCGTTCTTTAACCCGATTTACAGTGAAATGTGATTTGGAATTTATAAATCTTTTTATTAAGATTTAACGAGAATTTTCCAAAGTAAAGTTTTCCAATTTAATATATTGAATTGGAATTGAATGGAATTCTATGGAAGAAGACTGTTAATACATATGGAATTTAAAAGGCTTTGTCGTTATTCCATTTATATTATTAGTCGGATACAGAAATTGATTTCAATTATATATTGATTTGTTTTTCCGTGAAGATTCCATAATTAATGGAATGTGATTTGGGTTTATCGTGAACTGTGTTTTAAATGACATTAGTTCTTTATCCAGTAAAAGACAGGATTACATGTCTGTCGTTGTATTTCGAACCGTATGGTTGATCTCTGCTTAATATATATCTATTTGGTGGCGGAGAATTATTCTCTTGCTTAACACCCTTCTCTGAGATGTACGAGCTCAGAGGTTATATATCGGCAGAAATCAATAGTATAGTTTAGATTGTCGATGTGACATGTTTGATTTTCCAAAATTAAATAATCATTAACATTGATTTTTCGGAAGATTAAACCAAGTGGCATTTTAATGAATCTTTAATTAGATTGAACGGTGAATTGATAATTTAAATTATCAAATTTGGGAAATGATCAAGAATGGAGTATCGCCAGTTTTTCTCCTAGCGATAGTTATATCTTTAATTAGATTTGAACGGGAAATGGTACTTAAATTTACCGATAACACTGTGGTGTTAGTTATGGGGTAATAACAGTTTTGCTCCATGGGATGAACAGGTTGGGATTGGGAAATAAAATAAATGATTACTTCGGTATTGTTCGCTAATCCCGACTAGTTTGGAAAACCATAATTTGGTTTGAATGATATCTAAAGGAATATTAAAGAATAAATTTAAAAGAATTTATCTTTGATAAAATTAATGGGAATAAATCCCTAAAGATGTGAATATTTAAATAAATGAATATTCAGAATTGGAATGAGGCATATGTTGTGTTTTTATAACACTTTTTTATTACATACGCGAGTTATTCGGAAAGGCTGGGTTTATACATATTCTGAATAACTGATTCGATGATAAGTCGACGATGGAGACGTGGTTGAAGACCGGAGGTCTTCACATCGTTTAATTGATTACTGATGTCTTGATTGGGCTGTACACCCAAAACGAAGTAATAAGTGGTGATCGTCCAGACGTACTTGGAGATCGACGGATATGCGAGGACCTCTCTCCTGTATTGGACATACAAGAGAGGAATAAGGTGCATCCGCTTTCGTTCAAACCCAAAATGGACTTGTAAATGGATTGTGTGTCTGACATTGGATTTTATTCTATGTTGATTAATTTCTATTAAATATACATCTTCCTAGTAAAGGGGAATTTATTCCCTTACTTCACCCTTCTCTGGGACGTACGAGATCAGAGGTTGAATATCGATAGACATCAATCGCATGACGTGAATTGCCTATGTGGCATGCTGAGATGCAAATGATCAAGGCTTCTGTTGTAAAGCAGAGTCTTGTGGTTGATGATCAAAGCACGGCTTTAATACAGCGTAGCTTTGTGTATGGCGTTAATTTGTGAGCCTCACACCTCGGTATGAGTCAAAAACGGGATCGTGACTCCAGGGAGTGCACGGCGTTTCTTTCTTGCTATGGGTGGTGTCAGCGTTTAACTCGCCCTGATATTTATATTAGTTTTAACTATGTGGTTGTTGGATTGCGAGGTGCTTCAGATATATCGGACTCTTCGGAGCCAATGGATATAGGTCCGATAGGACCGGGAAACGTGTGTTCAGTAATAACCAATCCTCAAACGTAGCGAAGGACCGACCCTGAAGATCCAAGGGTTGCCCAGAGTGTGTAGTCCTAAGACATTTGCTAGAGTGTCTCGAAGCGGTGAGGAGCCATCCTTGGCCTCGACTCATGACGGAAACCCAATTTCCAATACGTGATATTTCGGTTTTATTTGTAGAGCCTAGTATGGCGACATAGTGGGATGAGGCACTATGTCGTCTATGATTGATACATTTATATTTCAAGTTGTTTTCATACACTTTACATTATAATAGTATCAAAATGATTTGTTTTAAACGTACCAAGCATGTTTATCTATTATAATGTAAAACTCTATCCTTCGGCTTGCTTGCATTGTGTGATGTGACCTGAATCTTATAATAGCTTCATTTCTTCAAAAAGCAGTGCGTTGTTTATAACTGTTTATGCACTGGTATTCTTGGGAGGAAACCCATTCCGTGTTATATGGCGTGGCCCCTTGATTTACCTAACTTTAAAGTAAAGTTTTAAATAACTTTTTTCGTTCTCACACCAGTCACATAACTGACCTGGGGTTAATAGTTTTAACTTAAACTTTGGGTGCCCCTATTTTCCACACGAGCTGCTAGTAGTTTTGGTTTTGTAGATTTATATTCACAGGAATCTGGTTTACAGCTGGAATGATATCCGGAAAGCTCTGTATCCGTATATTCTCTTCAGTTGTGTTTTGTATTATTATTCCGCTGCAGTAATGTATTTAAATATCTGACATTTTATGATGTGTAATATTTGTTCATACTATGTATATCATTGTATTCTGATGGAATTGTTGTAATTAACAATGAAATGTACTTCTGTTTCTTTCCCGATGTGGCTTGTTCTCAACTCAATCTGTGCTTTCCTTCACGGGGAAGTTTGGGTCGTTTCACCCAAATCAGAATTCTCCTACCCAAACATAATTCCCATCCATAAATTTTGCAAATCAGTCCCCATTCTCAAAATAATTTATTTCTCTCGATTCCTGAAGAATTGGCTAGGCTGACCAAAGGGAAAGTCGTAGATCAGGTTAAGTGCTAGTTGCTGACAAAATTTGGTGGCCAACCATGGCCTGTGGTGGCCAGAATTGGCCAAAAACAGCTGGATCTGAGTTTCATTTTTGCTAGTTTGAGAGGAATTTGGGTTGGCAATTGATGAAGGGGTCTGAAGCATTGTTGTAGAGGAGGAATAATCGGTCATTTTCTCTTTTGTTCGGGGTACCTGAAAACGCCTGTGGCGACGACGTTGGGGAGTTGAACGAAGGAAAAGTTTTTGGGTTTGTTTTTGCATATGACAATCGAATTTAAACCATTTCCAGCGATAGGAGATATTTTCCGGTCAGGGTGCCTGAAGGTCGAGGCTAGGGGATAGGGAGGTTGTCAGCATGGTGGTAGTGCAGAGTCACGCGGTGGTCCATGGTCGGAGCGAGAGGTAGTTGAACGAAACTGTGGGGGTTTCGTTATTTTGGGTGATTCAGGAGCTATCGGCGGTTTGAGGAGATGGTGTCGGTTGGAAGTGGAGTGCCAGAGCCGGGTGCTACCGTGGCTGACGATCGTCGGGGGTCCGGTGGTCAGGAGCAGTGGAAGCAGTGGTTTAAAGTGGAAGGTGGAGTTCAGCTTTCCTGAACGACGGAGAAATCAGGCTATTGAAAATAAAATTGGGGAATACGCGTATGATTTGAATGATGTGGTAGGTAATTAACAGTTAATTGGTTAACATTAATTAATCATTAAGAGTACTAATTTTAATTTATAATTAGTTTAATTTTCGGTTAAATTATACAAATTTGTAATAGCTATAATTATTTCATATGATAATGAAATTAAGCGAAACAGGATCCACTGGGATCGCAGAGACGAGGCCTGGATGTTGGTGCTTGTTTGGAATCAATTGGAGTTGCTTGGAATTTCTAATAATTTTAAACAATCGTTTAAAATTAAATGAAATAAATGCGTTGATCGTCAGTCATACAAATTGGAGAGTTAATTCTCACACTTTTCTGGAATGCTGTAATGTGTTAAATTCATATAATTACATCACCCCATTGATAGTATAAATTGGTTGATTGGATGTTATGGTTGTTATTGGTTGTTATTGTTTGATTGGTTGACTTTATTTATTCATCATTTTAATGCATTATATTAGTGAAATCATCTCATATGTTATTATCAAATATTATAATAAGATGTGATGCAGGGAAGAACAAATTGGAGGAATCAAACCGGATTCCTCAAATTAATTGTAAGTTATTTATAATTCATATTATTCATACAGAATTGTTTACCCCAAAATGATATCAAAACCTGTTCAGAATGAATGGATGTTAATTGTTGTTGTGGTTTTTATCAATCAACAGTATTGATTAAGAGGTTGGCGGTGATGGCCTAAAATCCATTATTTATGACGTCACTTTGCCGTTAGGCAAACTGATGAAGATTTTAGTTATAAATTTATTTTATAACGGAAATGAAATTTTAAGTTGTTTTATACAAGTTAATTAAAGCAGAAGTATTTATAAACATATTTGTATTTATAATCATGTTTTATATAACAGTTTATTAAGCATTTTGTAAAATGTATTATTTGGGCCAGACACGAAATATGATTATACTTATATAATGTGATTAAATGTGTAGCACTATTACTGAAGTAATGATGTAACGACCCGCATTCTACGCATCGAAGGATCGTAGAATATTTATTTATTTTCTCATACGAAGTCGTATAGTCATGTAACTTTGGGAGACGACTATTGGGGTCATTTCCCATGTTCATGATTTTTATCGATTTTTAAATGACCGTTTTGCCCATAGCTGATCTTGTTTTGGCCATAACTTTTGATTGGAAAGGAGTTTTGACCTGAAATCACTTCCATTAGATCCGGATGTTGGTTTACCTTTTTGTAGAGTGGTCAAATGAGAAAAACTGACATACCGTTTGGGAGATATGACTGAAATAAGGTTTGGAAGATGAAAAACTGCTTAACCGGGCCAAGTGAGATGATTAGTTAATGGGCCCATAACCCATTTCTGGATTAGTGTTATGGGGAGGCTGAAATGAGTTAGGTTTTCATTTCATTTCAGTTTTCTAGCCGCCATTTACCTTCTAGGAACCCTAACAATGGCCTCCAACTTCTAGAATCTCCCCTAATCACTTTCTAATCAAGTATTAGCCTAATCTATGTAAAATCAAAGGGAAATAGCACCAAAGTAAGGTTGGAGCTGCTGTATTGCCTTAGTATTTGGGCCCAAACAGAGATAATTTCAGATTTGATATTTTATTTGTGGCAAAAGTGAGTGATTTGCATAGTTCCTCATTAATTATGGTTAATTAAGGATAATTAGTGTTAATTAGCGAATTTAAACATGATTAAATTCTAGAAAATTATTTATAAATTTCGAAATATTATGTTAGGCTTCTGTTAGAAAATTTGGTTAATTTGGTTAAGTTTTACTAATCCTATCATTAGTTTTGCTTAAACATGCTTAAGGGGAAATATGGGATTTTGGCTATGTTTGATCCGTTTTAACCTATCAAATTATTGTTTTGGTGTTTGTGGTTGATTATACATGCTGCTATGACTGTATGGTGTGTTTTGTGATTGATTAGAAAAGTTAGATTGGTCGAAAACGCCGTCGAATGGCGTAAAATAGTCGCTGGAAAGAAGTGCAGGAAACTAGCCAAACCGGATCAGATTGGATACAGGGCTCAGATCAATGGGCAAGAGTATCCGATCCGGATCGGGACTTTGCACTAAAGGAAGCTTGGCAAAAAGGATGGTCGTTCGTATAAGAGTTGGAGCTGGAATTGGACCAAAGCTGGACATGGGATTGGATCGGATTGACTGGAGATGAAGGACCACCAAACCGAACTGGAGTAAAATGCTTCGAACCAGGACTTAAGTGCCATCACCGAACCGAACTGGTGTCTGAAGAAGGAGAACCACCGAACCGAACCGCACCCAGGAGCATACTTTGAAGCATTGCACCGAACCGAACCAATGACCACTGGAGCACTATGCATATTCGAACCGAGTTGGAGGATGGCACCCGAACCGAGACAAACGAGAAATCTGAAGATGATGTATAGCCGAACCGAACCAGACTTAAAGCTACTTCTACGTGAAGACTCTTATGAATACCAACTCCAATTCGACCAAAACCCGAGATGCAAAGGAAGTCCAAATAGGAAGTAGAGCTTGGGATCCAGATGGGAACCAATGAGTTAACTTCATGAGTTTGGCTTTTGTAATAACCCGGAAATTCTGAACCAGTTTAAAATTTTTATTTTGGAAATTTTAGCGAATTTTGAATATTTAAAATAGATTATTTTAAACAATATCAACGAAAAATTTATTTTGAATATAATTAGAACGTATATATTTATACGCGTCGTCGTTAGAATATAAATAATTATATATAATTATAAATAGAATTGAAAATGGCGCGGTAGTTCGATAATTCAATTTCAAACTTCAAATGAATGTACTGGGTGCAAAACAATCCGGATTTTAGCGAAACCAAAAACATTAGGATCTAATTGGGAATATCTTTCCAACGAATCCTGGAAATCAAAATTTCATAGCGGAAATCAAAAGATATGCCCAGTTGAAAATTCTGAATAGTCGCTATGGAATTCAGGCCCTTAAATATAGACATTTTGCAAACGACCTCGGATTTCGACGAAACCACTTTTGTTGGATCCGCAGTGTCAAGTTATTGCTAGATTCCAAATTTCATAATTTTTCGAATCAACATGTGAGCGTGGCGAAGGAAAAACGCGTTTGACCAGTTTTAGTTGATTTTAATCGACTAGAAATTGGCCATTTTTCCAACGGTCTCAGAATTCGACGAAACTAGTTTTGTTAGGACCGTATCGTCAATACGAAGCTAGAAAATATTTTTCCGCAATGTATAGAGTTCGTATGTTACCTCGGTAAATTGAAATGTGCGTTTAAATTTAAAATATAAAGATTTAAATTTTGATTTAAGTGAAAACCGATTGTAACGACCGAATCAGCCTACGATACATATCCCTTTATGTTCGGAATGGGGGTAAAACGCTATGGACGACAGGCGGTGGGCCTCTTTCGAGGTCGTATGTAAAAGTCAACTTTTGGAAGAAAAAATAATAATAATTAAAACTCTTCTCTCTCCTCACCCTCTCCTATACCTTGCCCCCCCCCCCCCCCCCGATTCATCAATCAGAAAAAAAAATAAAAGAAAAAAAAATGCACGCTCGAGCTCCCAGGCCGCCGCCGCCGGCGGTGCTCCGCCTCCACCTCAGGCGATGCGCGCCCCCTCCCCTCCTTCTTCTCCTTCCTCTCTCCCTCTCCTGCGTGAACCCTAGCCCCCTGCGATCGAACCCGCGCCCAAAACCTCCGAACCCGCATCCAACAGCCTCCGCTACCCCCCAACGATTTAAATTTTGATTTGAGTCTCCTTCCTTTCTTTTTCTTATGTTATTTTATTTTATTTTAATTACTATATAACCAGTTATTTAAATTAATAAGTAAACTATAATTAGATTTTTATAAATTAAAAGAGCATGGATTTTATTTACAGTAAAGAATATATATGATTTTAGTGGCATATTAAAAATATGATTTTTAAAGAATTAAAAATATGATTTTTATATTTTTAAGGTATTAAAAATATGATCTTTACTATATAGAAGATGTAAAAATATGATTTTTGTTTATGTAAAGAATTAAAAATATAATTTTTACATGATAGGGATATTAGAAATGTCATCTTTATATGTGTAGAAGAATAAAAATGTGATTTTTATAATGATATATTTGAAAAGGCGAAATATTTATTTTTTAAAAGGAGAAATCTTTATATGAAGAATGGGGTGATAAAAATATAATCTTTACTATATGAACATCGATGTGAAAATATAATTTTTATCTATATAGCAGCGGTATAAAAATTCGATTTGTATATATTGAATAGCATAGTAAAAATTCGATTTTTATATATTGAATAGCGTAGTAAAAATTCGATTTTTATATATTGAATAGCATAGTAAAAATTCGATTTTCATATATTGAATAGCATAGTAAAAATTCGATTTTTATATATTGAATAGAGAATACGGGCAACGAAGATGACAAAAAGGCGAGAACGACGAAGGTTTCTGCAAAGGAAGACCCGTGGGGTTAGGATAACTATTGGTGAGAATTTATCACCTTTCAATTTCTTTTTCTAGTTATATATATATATACTAGGATGCAGACCCTGCTTAGTAGCACCCGACATAATTGTCCACAGACCATGGACTTGTTTGTTTGATTGCAAAAATTGGTTAGATTATTTGATTGAAATTTGAATAGCTTGGTGAAATGAAATTGATTTGATTGATGTGTGAATGGCGTGGGCCTTCACTAGACCGGGGATAAGGCTAGGCCTTGTCCCGTTTCTAGTATCGTGCCGTTATGCCGCCGAAATTTTCTAAAACAAGTTAGAAAAATAAAAATATCATTTTATTTCAAGAATGAACTGAATAGAAATTCATAAGTTAAAATGTTTTGTCGTTAAAAATAAATTTTTTAACGTGAATGTGAATAAATAAATATTCATTTACAAGCCGGACGGTTTGTTTATGTACACCTATTTGAAGGACATTGATTGGGACGATAAATTTTACACATCGCCCAACTACACGAATAAAATCTGTGTTTGATTGTTTGAAACCCCACACGGGTATTGGGATGAAATTTGAAGTTCACTCATCCTGATTGATTAAATATGTCGATCGATTGATTGACAGGCTGTTATAAGCGTTAGATATCCATATTTGATGCTTATACAGTGCAGTGCACTATGGTTAATGGTTGATTATTTTTCAATGCTATTATATACATGTGTTGTATGGAAATCCATATAGTTAACGCTATATGGTAATTGATTGGGCCTCATTCCAATTTAGAAAATAAAGAATATTATAAAATAAAGGTTCATGTGTTGACTGTACTCATCCGTTGAGATTAGTCATGTGTTGAACGAAATATTTTAATAATAAAATTTACATCTTTATCATATATAAAATTAGAAACTAATTGGAAAATAGATAAGATGAGTGGTCTCCTGGATGTTGATCTAATGTTGGTTTCGGCCTTCGGGCTTAATATTCAGGGAATCGTTCTCTTACTAATTTACGGTTGGAGTCTGATTTAATATCAAATGATAGATACCTTAATTTTTATAAAATATATTAAATAACAAAAATAGTCACACGTGGACAGTACTCATTCGTTGAGATTAGTCGTGTGTTGACAAAAATAAATATTCATTTGTTGAATAGAATATTTGAAAATAGGAATATATGAAGCCGTGTTGATTAGATTAACGCCATTTTGACGTGAACGATATTTATATCGATTTTATTCATTTTGAAATGAATATTGAAAAACGAATTTGATTTCAATTGAATATATAACGAATCGAATTCGAATTGAATTGAAAACGAATTGAATTCGAATTGAATATATAATGGATTTGATTTCAATTGAATATATAATAAATTTGATTCAAATAGAAAACAAAACGAATTTGATTTGAATAGAAAACCAATTTGAATCGAATCGAATAGAAAACGACTTTGAAATTGTTTTTGAAACGAATTCAAAACTATTTATAAAATTCGTTTTGAATGGTAATCGACGAAATATATAATATATATATATATATAATGGCCTGCATAGAACGCGCCGCGGTCGTTCATGAATTTCGACCATTTATTTCAAACGGACATTACGGGAGATCCGACCTCGGATTCTCCTAAAACAGGAACCGTTGGGTTCGTATTGAAAAGAGCTTTCTAACGAATATTAGAAATTTGAAATTTAACGGTTGGATTTGGAGATACGTCCAAATCAAATTTGAAAAAGGTCGCTGTAAGTGCACTTCGATGGCCGTTGATGGAAATCGACTGTACGGGCCTTGATAAAATTATTAAAAATATCAATAATTTGTGTAAAATCATAAGAAATGATTTGGGAGAAATTGAGATGTAAAACTCCATATTTGAAAAGATAAAAATAGATTTTTATCGAAATGAACTAGTTTTGAACTAAATTTAAAACCCAATTATTTTTAAATAAATAAATTAGATTTAAAAAGGGGTTTTAAATAATCGAAATTTCTAATATATTTGATTGGATTTGAAATGGGTTTATCGTGAACGGTGTTTCAAATAACACCAGTTCTTTAACCCGATAATAAATAGAATGTGATTTGGGTTTGTCGTGAACTGTGTTTTAAAAGACATTAGTTCTTTAACCTAATAAAAGGAGTTTTAATGAATCTTCAATTAAATTGAAATGTGGATTAATAATTTAAATTATCAACCTTAGAGAATGGGCGAGGATGGAGTATCACCAGTTTTGCTCCAAAGCGATAGTTAAATCTTTAATTAGATTTGAACGTGAAATGGTAATTAATTTTATCGATAACACCATAGTGTTAGATATGGAGTATTACCAGTTTTGCTTCATGGGATGAATAGGTTGGGATTGGGAAATAAAATAAATAATTACTTCAGTGTGGTTCGCTAATCTCGACTAGTTTGGAAAACCATAATCTGGTTTGAAATGACATCCAAAGGAAGATTAAAGGATAAATTTTAAAGAATTTATCTTGGATAAAATTAATGGGAACCTTTCCCTAAGAATGTGAAATTTAGAAACTAGTTGTAGGTTAGTTAAGAAGAATGGTTTCCTGGGTATTGATCTGATGTTGGTTTCGGCCTTCGGGGTTAATATTTGGGGAATTGCTCTCTTACTGATTTACGGTTAGTGACTAATGAATTGGAATGAAGCGTATGTTGAGTTTGTGTAACATTCGTTTTTAATATATGCGGGTTGTTCGGAAAGGCCGGGTTTATACCCATTCTGAATAACCGATTCGACGATAAGTCGAAGATGAAGACGGTGGTCGAAGACCGGAAGTCTTCACATCGTTTGGATAATTACTGATGATCCTGATTGGGCTGTACACCCAAGAGGATAGAAACAATTGGTGGTCGTCCAGACGTACTTGGAGATGGATGGGTATGCGAGGAAAGTGCCTCCGGTTTCGTTCAGACCCAGAACGAACTTGTAAATGGATTGTGTGTCTGACATTGGATTTTATTCTATGTTGATTAATTTCTGTTAAATATATATCTGTTTGGCGGCGGGGAATTTATTCTCTTGCTTAACGCCCTTCTCTGAAACATACGAGCTTAGAGGTTATATATCGATAGATATCAATCGCATGGCATGAATTGCCTGTGTGGCACGCTGAGTTGCATGGATCAAGGCTTCTGTTGAAAAGCAAAGTCTTGTGGTTGATGATCAAAGCACGGCCTTTGTGGCGTAGCTTTGTGTATAACATGAATTCGCGAGCCTCACACCTCGGTATGAGTCAAAAACGGGATACGGACTGCAGGGAGAGCACGACATTTCTTTCTAGCTTTGGTGGTGTCAGTGACTTACCAGCCCTGACATTTATATACTTTTCACCTATGTGGTTGTTGGAATGCGAGGCGCCTCAATTATAGGTCTGTAAGGACCGGGAAACGTGTGTTCAGGCATAACTAATCCTCTAACGTAAGTGAGGACCGGCCCTGAAGATCCAGGGGTTGCCCAAAGTGCGTAACCCTGGGACATTTGCTAGAGTGTCTCGAACGCGGAGAGGAGCTTGCCCCTTGCCTCGACTCATGACGGAAATCCAATTTCCAATACGTGTATTGCGGTTTTAATTGTAGAACTAGTATGGCGACATAATAGATGGTACCCATGCCGTCTATGATTGATATTTATGATTGAAATTGTTTTAACACTATACACTTATTATAGTATCAAATGATTTGTTTTAAATGTACCAAGCATGTTTGGCTATTATAAGGGAAAACCCTATCCTCCGGCTTGCGTTGCATTGTGTGATGGGACCTGGGTCTTATAATAGCTTCATTTTTCGAAAAAGCATTGCGCTGTTTATTCTATGCACTAGTATTCTTGGGAGGAAACCCGTTCCGTGTTATACGGCGTGGTCCCTTGAATTACTCTCTTTTAAAGTAAAGTTTTAAATAACTGTTTTAGTTCTCACACCAGTCACATGACTGACCTGGAGTTTATTGTTTTAACGTAAACTCTGGGTGCCCTTATTTCCGCACGGGCAGCTAGTAGTTTTGATTTTGCAGATTTATATTCACAGGATCCTGGTTTACAGCTGGAATGATATCTGGAAAGCTCTGTATTCGTGTATCACCTTCAGTTGTGCTTTGTATTATTTTCCGCTGCTATGTAATTTATTGTAATCTCTGATATTTATCGAGTGTAATTTATTCATTTATACTATATATATTCTTGTATTCTGATGGAATTGTTGTAATTGCAATGAAATGTTCTTCCGTCTGCGTTCTGTTTTGTCCTGTTCTCAAACGATCAGGGGTTTCGAACGGTCTAGATCGGTTTAACGACTGATTCGGATCGAGCGAAATTCTCATCAGATGTTGGATTAGTAATATCCAATTAGAATGACTCGTTAGAGATAGGATCAGTAGTATCCTAGAACGAGTGTGAAGAGTATATTTTTCAAATGAAAACAATATTGTTTTGAAATTTAAATCGTTTTAAACGTATTTGATTATTTATTTATTTTGAATAGGGACATTCCAATATATAAAGGTTTTGCATATACGCGTCATGAACGTATATTCGAAGTTTTAATATATTAGATAGATATAGAGTCACACTCTAGTCGCCCGGACATGGTCCTGATGATGAAGTATACCATCACCAGTATTTATTTTCGAGTGACGAAGGTGTGATATCTATATATTTCCATTAGACTGGTGTGAGAACCAAAACTAATATAGCTAGAACACTTTGTTGTGAATTGGCTTCAAAAAACAAGATTTTCAGTTTATATCAAAATTATGAATTTGAAACGTTAATTCACTAAATGATTGATGATTGTGTTGTTTGTTTATTTGTTTGATAATTTTGAACCATTATGCCTAATTGAATCAAATATTGAACTGTATTGAGAATTGGTCGCATTTGCTTGCATATACATATACTTACATTGAACAGGTCATAGCAAGGAGGCTAGAGCCAAAGAATAAAATTTGTTTACCCGACAAATAGGTACATGTTTACTATAAATTACTGTTTTGTTTGGGTGATGATGATTTTATGAGCCTATTGGCTTTTTCTTTTTCTTTTTGAGATCAGAAGGCCTATATGGCAATTTCGGGATTTTCCCGTGGCTCCCGGTGCAGGGGAGGTTATGGCGAAATTTTTCGAAAATTTAGGGTGTTAGCCAAATTTTTGAAAATTTGAAAATTCTCAGAAACTGAAAAGTTGGAGAATGGAAGCCAGATCGAACGTAGAGCTGGTTAATCAAACCACTTTCGACTTTGTTCCTTTTCGGGGACGAAAAGTTTTAAGTGGGGGAGATTGTAATAACCTGGAAATTCTGAACCAGTTTAAATTTTTTATTTTGGCAATTTAAGCGAATTTTGAATATTTAAAATAGATTATTTTAAATAATATCAACGAAAAATTTATTTTGAATATAATTAGAACGTATATATTTATACGCATCGTCGTTAGAATATAAATAATTATAAATAGAATTGAAAATGGCGCGGTAGTTCGATAATTCAATTTCAAACTTCAAATGAATGTACCGGGTGCAAAACAATCCGGATTTTAGCGAAACCAAAAACATTAGGATCTAGTTGGGAATATCTTTCCAACGAATCCTGGAAATCAAAATTTCATAGCGGAAATCAAAAGATATGTCCAGTTGAAAATTCTGAATAGTTGCAATGGAATTCAGGCCCTTAAAAATAGACATTTTGCAAACGACCTCGGATTTCGACGAAACCACTTTTGTTGGATCCGCAGTGTCAAGTTATTGCTAGATTCCAAATTTGATAATTTTTCGAATCAATATGTGAGCGTGGCGAAGGAAAAACCCGTTTGACCAGTTTCAGTTGATTTTAATCGACTAGAAATTGGCCATTTTTCCAACGGTCTCGGAATTCGACGAAACTAGTTTTGTTAGGACCGTATCGTCAATACGAAGCTAGAAAATATTTTTCCGCAATGTATAGAGTTCGTATGTGACCCCGGTAAATTGAAATGTGCGTTTAAATTTAAAATATAAAGATTTAAATTTTGATTTAAGTGAAAATCGATTGTAACGACCGAATCAGCCTACGATACATATCCCATTGTGTTTGGAATGGGGGTAAAACGCTATGGACGATAGGCGGTGGGCCTCGTTTCGAGGTCGTATGTAAAAGTCAACTTTTGGAAAAAAAATAAAATAATTAAAACTCTTCTCTCTCCTCACCCTCTCCTATACCTTGCCCCCCCCCCCGATTCATCAATCAGAAAAGAAAAAAAAAGAAAAAAAAAGCACGCTCGAGCTCCGAGGCCGCCGCCGCCGGCGGTGCTCCGCCTCCTCCTCAGGCGATGCGCACCCCCTCCCCTCCTTCTTCTCCTTCCTCTCTCCCTCTCCTGCGTGAACCCTAGCCCCCTGCGATCGAACCCGCGCCCAAAACCTCCGAACCCGCATCCAACAGCCTCCGCTACCCCCAAACCCACATCCAACCACCTCCGCCCCCCCCCCCCCCTTTACTCCACCTGCGCCGATCCCTCCGCCTTCCCCAACTCGGACCGACGGTAAACCCACTCCCCCCCTTTTCTTTTTGCAAACGATGCGAGTCTTCTTCCTTTCTTTTTTTATGTTATTTTATTTTATTTTAATTACTATATAACCAGTTATTTAAATTAATAAGTAAACTATAATTAGATTTTTATAAATTAAAAGAGCATGGATTTTATTTACAGTAAAGAATATATATGATTTTAGTGGCATATTAAAAATATGATTTTTAAAGAATTAAAAATATGATTTTTATATTTTTAAGGTATTAAAAATATGATCTTTACTATATAGAAGATGTAAAAATATGATTTTTGTTTATGTAAAGAATTAAAAATATAATTTTTACATGATAGGGATATTAGAAATGTCATCTTTATATGTGTAGAAGAATAAAAATATGATTTTTATAATGATATATTTGAAAAGGCGAAATATTATTTTTGAAAAGGCGAAATCTTTATATGAAGAATGGGGTGATAAAAATATAATCTTTACTATATGAACATCGATGTGAAAATATAATTTTTATCTATATAGTAGCGATAAAAAAATTCGATTTTTATATATTGAATAGCATAGTAAAAATTCGATTTTTATATATTGAATAGCATAGTAAAAATTCGATTTTTATATATTGAATAACATAGTAAAAATTCGATTTTTATATATTGAATAGAGAATACGGGCAACGAAGATGACAAAAAGGCGAGAACGACGAAGGTTTCTGCAAAGGAAGACCCGTGGGGTTAGGATAGCTATTGGTGAGAATTTCTCACCTTTCAATTTCTTTTTCTAGTTATATATATATATATATACTAGGATGCAGACGGTGCTTAGTAGCACCCGACACAATTGTCCACAGACCATCGACTTGTTTGTTTGATTGCAAAAATTGGTTAGATTATTTGATTGAAATTTGAATTGCTTGGTGAAATGAAATTGATTTGATTGATGTGTGAAAGGCGTGGGCCTTCACTAGACCGGGGATAAGGCTAGGCCTCGTCCCGTTTCTAGTATCGTGCCGTTATGCCGCCGAAATTTTCTAAAACAAGTTAGAAAAATAAAAATATCATTTTATTTAAAGAATGAACTGAACAGAAATTCATAAGTTAAAATAAAATGTTTTGTCGTTAAAAAAAAAATTTTTTAACGTGAATGTGAATAAATAAATATTCATTTACAAGCCGGACGATTTGTTTATGTACACCTATTTGAAGGACATTGATTGGGACGATAAATTTTACACATCGCCCAACTGCATGAATAAAATATGCGTTTGATTGTTTGAAACCCCACACGTGTATTGGGATGAAATTTGAAGTTCACTCATCCTGATTGATTAAATATGTCGATCGATTGATTGACAGGCTGTTATAAGCGTTAGATATACATATTTGATGCTTATACAGTGTAGTGCACTTTGGTTGATGGTTGATTATTTTTCAATGCTATTATATACATGTGTTGTATGGAAATCCATATAGTTAACGCTATATGGTAATTGATTGGGCCTCATTCCAATTTAGAAAATATAGAATATTATAAAATAAAGGTTCATGTGTTGACTGTACTCATCCGTTGAGATTAGTCATGTGTTGAACGAAATATTTTAATAATAAAATTTACATCTTTATCATATATAAAATTAGAAACTAATTGGAAAATAGATAAGATGAGTGGTCTCCTGGATGTTGATCTGATGTTGGTTTCGGCCTTCGGGGTTAATATTCAGGGAATCGTTCTCTTACTAATTTACGGTTGGAGTCTGATTTAATATCAAATGATAGATACCTTAATTTTTATAAAATATATTAAATAACAAAAATAGTCACACGTGGACAGTACTCATTCGTTGAGATTAGTCGTGTGTTGACAAAAATAAATATTCATTGGTTGAATAGAATATTTGAAAATAGGAATATATGAAGCCGTGTTGATTAGATTAACGCCATTTTAACGTGAACGATATTTATATCGATTTTATTCATTTTGAAATGAATATTGAAAAACGAATTTGATTTCAATTGAATATATAACGAATTGAATTCGAATTGAATTGAAAACGAATTGAATTCGAACTGAATATATAACGGATTTGATTTCAATTGAATATATAATGAATTTGATTCAAATAGAAAAAAAAACGAATTTGATTTGAATAGAAAACCAATTTGAATCGAATCGAATAGAAAACGACTTTGAAATTGTTTTTGAAACGAATTCAAAACTATTTATAAAATTCGTTTTGAATGGTAATCGATGAAATATAATATATATATATATATTATATATTATATATATAATGGCCTGAATAGAACGCGCCGCGCCGCGGCCGTTCATGAATTTCGACCATTTATTTCAAACGGACATTACGGGAGATCCGACCGTCGGATTCTCCTAAAACCGGAACCGTTGGGTTCGTATCGAAATGAGCTTTCTAACGAATATAAGAAATTTGAAATCTAACGGTTGGATTTGGAGATACGTCCAAATCAAATTTGAAAAAGGTCGCTGTAAGTGCAGTTCGATGGCCGTTGATGGAAATCGACTGTACGGGCCTTGATAAAATTATTTAAAATATCAATAATTTGTGTAAAATCATAAGAAATGATTTGGGAGAAATTGGGATGTAAAACTCCATATTTGAAAAGATAAAAATAGATTTTTATCGAAATGAACTAGTTTTGAACTAAATTTAAAACCCAATTATTTTTAAATAAATAAATTAGATTTAAAAAGGAGTTTTAAATAATCGAAATTTCAAATATATTTGATTGGATTTGAAATGGGTTTATCGTGAACGTTGTTTCAAATAACACCAGTTCTTTAACCCGATAATAAATAGAATGTGATTTGGATTTGTCGTGAACTGTGTTTTAAAAGACATTAGTTTTTTAACCCAATAAAAGGAGTTTTAATGAATCTTCAATTAAATTGAAATGTGGATTAATAATTTAAATTATCAACCTTAGAGAATGGGCGAGGATGGAGTATCACCAGTTTTGCTCCAAAGCGATAGTTAATTCTTAAATTAGATTTGAACGTGAAATGGTAATTAATTTTACCGATAACACCATAGTGTTAGATATGGAGTATTACCAGTTTTGCTTCATGGGATGAATAGGTTGGGATTGGGAAATAAAATAAATAATTACTTCGGTATGGTTCGCTAATCTCGACTAGTTTGGAAAACCATAATCTGGTTTGAAATGACATCCAAATGAAGATTAAAGGATAAATTTTAAAGAATTTATCTTGGATAAAATTAATGGGAACCTTTCCCTAAGAATGTGAAATTTAGAAACTAGTTGTAGGTTAGTTAAGAAGAATGGTTTCCTGGGTATTGATCTGATGTTGGTTTCGGCCTTCGGGGTTAATATTTGGGGAATTGCTCTCTTACTGATTTACGTTTAGTGACTAATGAATTGGAATGAAGCGTATGTTGAGTTTTTGTAACATTCGTTTTTAATATACGCGGGTTGTTCGGAAAGGCCGGGTTTATACCCATTCTGAATAACCGATTCGACGATAAGTCGAAGATGAAGACGGTGGTCGAAGACCGGAAGTCTTCACATCGTTTGGATAATTACTGATGATCCTGATTGGGCTGTACACCCAAGAGAATGGAAACAGTTGGTGGTCGTCCAGACGTACTTGGAGATGGATGGATATGCGAGGAAAGTGCCTCCGGTTTCGTTCAGACCCAGAACGAACTTGTAAATGGATTGTGTGTCTGACATTGGATTTTATTCTATGTTGATTGATTTTTGTTAAATATATATCTGTTTGGCGGCGGGGAATTTATTCTCTTGCTTAACGCCCTTCTCTGAAACATACGAGCTTAGAGGTTATATATCGATAGATATCAATCGCATGGCATGAATTGCCTGTGTGGCACGCTGAGTTGCATGGATCAAGGCTTCTGTTGAAAAGAAAAGTCTTGTGGTTGATGATCAAAGCACGACCTTTGTGGCGTAGCTTTGTGTATAACGTGAATTCGCGAGCCTCACACCTCGGTATGAGTCAAAAACGAGATACGGACTGCAGGGAGAGCACGACGTTTCTTTCTAGCTTTGGTGGTGTCAGTGACTTACCAGCCCTGACATTTATATACTTTTCACCTATGTGGTTGTTGGAATGCGAGGCGCCTCGATTATAGGTCTGTAAGGACCGGGAAACGTGTGTTCAGGCATAACTAATCCTCTAACGTAAGTGAGGACCGGCCCTTAAGATCCAGGGGTTGCCCAGAGTGCGTAACCCTAGGACATTTGCTAGAGTGTCTCGAACGCGGAGAGGAGCTTGCCCCTTGCCTCGACTCATGATGGAAATCCAATTTCCAATACGTGTATTGCGGTTTTAATGGTAGAACTAGTATGGCGGCATGATAGATGGTACCCATGCCGTCTATGATTGATATTTATGATTGAAATTGTTTTGACACTATACACTTATTATAGTATCAAATGATTTGTTTTAAACGTACCAAACATGTTTGGCTATTATAAGGGAAAACCCTATCCTCCGGCTTGCGTTGCATTGTGTGATGGGACCTGGGTCTTATAATAGCTTCATTTTTCGAAAAAGCATTGCGCTGTTTATTCTATGCACTAGTATTCTTGGGAGGAAACCCGTTCCGTGTTATACGGCGTGGTCCCTTGAATTACTCTCTTTTAAAGTAAAGTTTTAAATAACTGTTTTAGTTCTCACACCAGTCACATGATTGACCTGGAGTTTATTGTTTTAACCTAAACTCTGGGTGCCCTTATTTCCGCACGGGCAGCTAGTAGTTTTGGTTTTGCAGATTTATATTCACAGGATCCTGGTTTACAGCTGGAATGATATCTGGAAAGCTCTGTATCCGTGTATCACCTTCAGTTGTGCTTTGTATTATTTTCCGCTGCTATGTAATTTATTTTAATCTCTGATATTTATCGAATGTAATTTATTCATTTATACTCTGTATATTCTTGTATTCTGATGGAATTGTTGTAATTGCAATGAAATGTTCTTCCGTCTGCGTTCAATAGTGTGTTGTTCTCAAAGTATCTGCTCTTTCCTTCATGGGGAAGTAACGGGTCCTTACAGCTTTTCTGCGGGACATGTGCAAAGGGGTTATCAATGTCTATAACTTTGGATCACTATGGAGTGTGGGGTATATGGACATATTCAGGGCCACAGTGGCCTAGGTAGGACTATTGGCTATGGACCAATGAGGTGGGATCATTTTTAAGGATTTAGTCGTGACTCCATGGGGCAAGCTTGGTGGTAGCAATAGTTATACAAGTCAGAATACGTCACTACCTTGATAGGTCTAGTGATCAAAGTAATGGATATCGTATGCTTTACGCACTGAGTGAGAGAAGTGAGGATGGTTGCTATGATTGATTGTTTGCCATCACTATGTCATGCACACCCCACCCCCGTATTCTTTACACCTTATGTTTAGTGGAACCTTAGAGTATTGAGTGGTATGTTGTGCTAACTCTTTGGTTGCAGGTCCAGGTTCAGGTATGGTTTAGTATACCTGTTATTGTTCTGTTTTGATGCTTATCACTCATACCAGACTTTTGTCTGACCTAGAGTTTTATGTCTCTTCTTATTACTCTGGGTGCTCTTAAACGGGCAGACTAGAGATAGGTTAGCCGGCTGTGCACGAGTAGTTGTCCAGAGACGAGCAGGAGGCTTACACGTGCTATTTGCTATATATTCTCCCTGTGTCCTTGTTGGTCACTACTTTAGGCATTAGTAGTGTACCTTCCTTATTTTCTTTAGAGACAGTTTTTCAAAAGTTGTAATAATAATGATGTGGAACATAAGTTGTATTTGGATTTTCCGCTGCTACGATTTTTAGATTTCAGCTTATGCACTATCTCACCTGTTTTATGTCAAGTATGTTATTATTATATTTTATTCCATGCGATGTGAGACATTCTATAGGTTCCTTGTTAGATTTAAATACCTTACCTTTCCTCTCTTTGACGACCGGCTCGTGCTGGTTAGACATTGGCACAGCGCACTTTCATTGAAATATCGGCTAATGCGGGGCGGGCCGTCACAGTTGGTATCAGAGCTCTAGGTTGCGTAGTTAACCTAAGGAAAGACACCAGGGAGAGATAATACGTATATGAGAGCACGTATTTGTGATTATCTTGGTTTTCAAAAGCTATGTATATATACTATTAGTATATCTAAGGATGAAGTCGCACTGCACTGACACCACAAAAAGGATGGTTAATCGTTTCTCTTTACAGATTGAACGATGAGCTGATATACAAGGGGTGCTGGTAGAGGACCCAATAATGGGAATGCTCCCGACATGAGGGCTATGTTCACTGACTTCATGAGAGAGATGCTTAGGGATGTCCAGAGGGAAGTTCCCTATGCTGCTAATGGTGGTGGTGCAGAGGTGCAGGTGCCTAGGGTCGATTTCGCCAAGCTATGCAAGTATTAAACTAGTCTTGGTGGAAAGCCGTTCCACGGAACGGAAACGGCCACGGATGTTCAAGATTGGTTGGATAGCTGCGAGCATATCTTCAAAGATTTGGGTATCGAGGATGCGATGAAGATAAAGCTAGCATCCCGTCAGCTGCAAGGAAGAGCGATTAACTGGTAGAATGCTGTTAAGGCAGCTACTCCCGAGGATCAGATTACTCGGGATCAGTTTAAGACTCGCTTTAGCGACAAGTTTATTCCAGCTGCTCAGAAGTCAGTATTGTTTAAGAGGTTCTTGGAGCTAAAGCAAAAATGGTAGAGATGTCTCGGAGTATATTGCTGAGTTTGATAATTTATCAAAGTATGGATTATCCCTCATTGACAGTCCCGAGAAGAAGAATGATAAGTTTATAACAAGCTTGGATCAGTACTTGGGGGAAAGGCTTATTAACCACATCGATGAGACATTTGAATCGGTTGTGGGGAAAGCTTTAAGATCGGAGAGTCTATACCCCAAGTCAAAGACCGATGTTGCATCTGCGGAAGAGCCAAAGCCGCAAGTAAGCTGTGGAGGCAAGAATGGTTCTCAGAATAAGAGAAAGCAGAATCAGACCAAGGATGGCCAGAAGAAAAAGAATAAGAAAGATGTTGAGTGCATCAACTGTGGTAAGAAGGGCCACTATGCCAAAGAATGCCGGGCCAAGCCAGCAAATAGGAAGTGCTTCAACTGTGGCCAAGTGGGACATCACAAGGACAAGTGTCCGCAACCCCCTAAGGAAAACCAGATTGTGAAAGATTTGCTATCAATGCTGTTCCTTCTTCGTCGAATGCCCCAACCGCGGCGGATAAGGAAAAGAATGTTGTTATTCAAGGTACGCTTTCTGTTTATGATGTTCCTGTTCGAGTATTGTTTGATACCGAAGCTTCCGGTTCCTTCATATCTAATGACCTGGTAGATAGGTTGGGATTGGAACCCGAGATAGTCGATAAACCTTTAGTAGTGACGAACCCGATTGGTAGTTCGACAAGCCTTAGCATGATTTGTCGTAATGTGGTTTTATCAAGTCATGGATGCATGTTTGTTTGTGATTGCTTTATTTTGGGCTTTACTTATTTTGGGAGTTGATTGGCTCCAAAGATACGGGGTAGTGGTAGACTGTGAGGGCTTTTTGGTGACAGTTAGAGAGGATGATGGGCGGAGGGTAGTGTTTGGTGGTCTACCTAGTGATGGGGTAATGGCTAGTTTCTAAATTCCCTCAACATCCCGCATGATGAGTTGTCAGATGTTCCCATGGATTGCCAGTATCCAGACGAAGTGACCGGACTTCCACCACACCGAGAGATTGCGTTCCGTATTGATTTAGTGAAAGATGCCAGTCCTATAGTGATGCCACATCGCCGTATGGCACCAAGGGAGCAGCGAGAGCTCGGGGCGCAAGTAAGCGATCTGTTGAAGGAGGGATTTATCAGAAGAAGTGTTTCTGAGTGGGGGGCACCAGTTGTGTTTGCTACCAAGGCAGATGGTTCCCTTCGGTTGTGTGTTGACTACCGCGAATTGAAAAAGGTAACGAGGAAGAATAAGTATCCGCGAATTGAACAAGGTGACGAGGAAGAATAAGTATCCTCTACCACAGATAGATGAATTGTTTGATTAGTTAAGTGACGCGAGAGTGTTCTCCCAGTTGGATCGCATGACAGGTTTTCATCAGCTTAGAGTGGAAGCTGAGAGTATAGCTAAAATGGCATTTCGAATGCCGTATGGATTTTATGAGTGGTTCGTCATGCCATTTGGGTTGACCAATGCACCAACATATTTTGTGGATATTATGAATAGGGTATTCAAAGATCAGTTGAATAAGTTTGTTCTTGTGTTCGTGGATGATATACTTGTTTATTCGAGGACAGAGGAAGAACACAGGGAACACTTAAGGATAGTGATGGAGGTGTTGAGAAAACACCAATTGAAAGCAAAGTTTCCTAAGTGTCACTTCTGGAGAAGGGAAGTGAGATTCATGGGCCATATCGTTCCAGAGAATTGTATTACCGTGGATCCTGCGAATGCGGCTGCGGTACAAGATTGATGTACGCCCAAGAATGCAACGGACATAAGAAGTTTCTTGGGATTAGCTGGATATTATCGCAAGTTTATCCAAAACTTCTCCAAGTTAGCAGCACTGTTGACTCAGTGGACCAAGAAAAATCAAGCTTTCGTCTAGGACGAAAAGTGTGAAAATGCATTCAGGAGCCTAAAAGAAAAGTTGGCATGTGCACCAGTGTTAGTCATTTCTAAGGGGAATGAAGAGATGATAGTATATACGGATGCATGTGGTATCAGACGAGGTGCTGTGTTGATGCAAGGAGGTAGGGTTATAGCTTATGCAAGTCGACAACTGAAACCGTATGAGAAAAGATACCCTACCCACGATTTGGAATTAGCAATGATCGTATTCGCGTTGAAGATGTGGAGAAATTATCTCTTGGGAGAAAGATTTGAGTTGTTTACCGATCATAAATCGTTAAACTATCTTTTCTCCCAAAAGGATCTAAATATCCGATAGCATAGATGGTTAGAATTCATGGCTTCCTACGATTTCGATATCGCATACACACCAGGAAAGGGAAATGCGGTAGCTGATGCATTAAGTAGAAGACATGCCAGTTTAGGGGCTATGTTTTTAGAATGGAAGCAGCTGGAGTATATAGCTGGGTATGATTTCAGAACAAAGTGTGAATTGGATCCAGAAATGTTAGCAAGTTTGGCGATCAGACCCACTTTGATTGAGCGGACTGGTTCCAGTCAGAGGGACAATCCTAACCTATTGGAAATCATCTCAAAGTTAGAGATGGGAATCGACGAGGAGATGAACAAGTATGGGCTTGATCGAGATTGATGGCTTAGAAAGAATGGAAGACTAGTTGTGACCAATGTCAATGGATTGAGAGATGAAGTGCTTAGAGAATGTCATCACTCAAAATTGACTATACATCCCGGTGGTAACAAAATGTATCGAGACATGAAGAAGACCTACTACTGGAAAGGGATGAAAAGAGACGTTGGGAAGTTTATATCCAAGTGCATGAATTGCCAGCTAGTTAAAGCTGAGCAAAAGAAGCCTAGTGGGTTGTTACAACCATTAGAAATTCCAGAATGGAAATGGGAACAAGTCTCAATGGATTTCATTGATGGGTTACCAAGGACTAGATAGGGCCATGATTGCATTTGGGTGATTGTGCAACGATTGACTAAGAGTGCAAGGTTTATACCCGTCAAGTCAAACAGGACGACAGCTAAGTTAGCGGAACTGTATATAAAGTGGGTAGTGAGATTTCATGGAATACCCAAAGGCATTGTGAGTGACCGAGATCCGTTGTTTACTAGTGGATTATGAAAGAGCTTACAAGAGGCGTTAGGATCAGAATTACATCTCAGTACCACGTATCATCCTCAAACTGACGGTCAAACAGAGAGGGTGAGTCGTATATTAGAAGATCTCTTGAGAGCTTGTATATTGGATTTTGGTGGATCATGGGTGACCATTTGCATCTAGTAGAGTTTGCCTATAATAACAGTTATCAATCCAGTATTGGTATGGCTCCATTTGAAGCTTTGTATGGAAGACCATGCAACTCACCGTCATGTTGGTTAGAAACCGGTGAGAAGTTTGTGCATGGACCAGATGTGATAAGAGAAACTTCAGCTAAGATTAAGGTTATCCAACAGCGAATGAAGGCTGCCCAAGATAGGGTGAAGAGTTATGCTGACAAGAGGAGAAGAGAACTAAAGTTCTCCATTGGCGACTTGGTGTTTGTCAAGAATTCTCTGTTGAAGAGCATGATACGATTTGGCAGGAGAGGCAAGTTAGCACCAATATTTGTTGGTCCATTCCTAGTTCTTGAGCAAATTGGGAATTTGGCACATAAAGTTGAATTACCAGACAAGATTATAGAAGTTCACAACGTATTTCATGTTTCCCTGTTAAGGAAATTCGTGCACGACCCCGATGTGACTATTTAACCTGACCAGTTGGATGATATCGAGGTTGAATCCGAGGCGGTTGGGAACCGCAGACCTATGCGTATTGTTGGGAACTATACGAAGCAACTTCGAAGGAAATCGGTGAATCTAGTCAAAGTTCAGTGGGGTGAGAATGAGAATGACTGTACTTGGGAGACATAGGAGAGCATTAGGAAGATGTATCCATAACTCTTCGCCTGGTAAGATTTCAGTTTCGATTTAGTCTTTCTGCATGCTAAGATAGGTTTGTTTTGTTTGTTTTGCATGTTTGATTGTTGTATATGGCTGGTAGGCATGCGGGATCCTTTGTGTGTTTTGGGTTAAGGAATTTCGGGGATGAAATTTCTTAAGGGGGGGAATGTAACAACCCGCATTCTATGCATCGAAGGATCGTAGTATATTTCTTTCTTTCTCATACGAAGTCGTACAGTCATGCAACTTTGGGAGACGACTATTGGGGTCATTTCCCATGTTCATGATTTTTGCCGATTTTTAAATGACCGTTTTGCCCCTAGCTGATCTTGTTTCAGCCATAACTTTTGATTAGAAAGGAGTTTTGACCTAAAACCACATCCATTAGATCCGGATGATGGTTTACCTTTTCGCAGAGTGGTCATATGTGAAAAAATACTTACCATTTGGGAGATATGGCTGAAATAAGGTTTGTAAGATTAAAAACTGCTTAACCGGCAAAATGAGGTGATTAGTGAATGGGTCCATAACCCATTTCGGGATTAGGGTTATGGGGAGGCTGAAATGAGTTAGGTTTTCATTTCATTTCAGTTTTCTAGCCGCCATTTACCTTCTAGGAACCCTAACAATGACCTCCAACATCTAGAATCTCCTCTAATCACTTTCTAATCAAGTATTAGCCTAATCTACATCAAATCAAAGGGAAATATCACCAAAGTAAGGTTGGAGCTACTGTATTGCCTTAGTATTCGCGCCCAAACAGAGATAATTTTAGATTTGATATTTAATTTGTGACAAAGGTGTGTGATTTGCATAGTTCCTCACTAATTTTCGTTAATTAAGGGTAATTACTGTTAACTAGCGAATTTAAACATGATTTAATTTGGGAAAAATATTTATAAATTTCGAAATATTATGTTAGGCCTCTATTAGAAAATTTGGTTAAGTTTTACTAATACTATTATTAGTTTTGCTTAAACACGCTTTAGAGAAAATATGGGATTTTGGCTATGTTTGATCTGTTTTAACCTATCAAATTATTGTTTTGGTGTTTATGGTTGATTATTCATGTTGTTATGACTGTATGGTATGTTTTATGATTGATTAGAAAAGCTAGATTGGTCGAAAATGCCGTCGAACGGCGTAAAACAGTCATTGGAAAGAAGTGCAGGAAACTAGCCGAACCGGATCGGATATACGGCTCTGATCGGTGGGCAAGACTATCCGATCCGGATTGGGACTTTGCACTAAAGGAAGCTTGGCAAAAAGGAAGGTCGTTCGTATAAGAGTTGGAGCTGGAATTGGGCCAAAGCTAGACATGGGATCAGATCGGGTTGACTGGAGATGAAGGACCATTGAACCGAACTGGAGTAAAGTGCTTTGAACCAGGACTTAAGTGCCAACACCGAACCAAACCGGCGTCTGAAGGAGGAGAACCACCGAATAAAACCGCACCCAGGAGCATACTATGAAGCATTGCACCGAACCGAACTGATGACAACTGGAGCACTATGCATATTCGAACCGAGTTGGAGGATGGCACCCAAACCGAACCAAACGAGAAATCTGAAGATGATGTATAGCCGAACCGAACCAGACTTAAGCTACTTCTACGTGACGACTCTTTTGAAGACCAACTCCAACTCAACCAGAACCCAAGATGCAAAGGAAGTCCAAATAGGAAGTAGAGCTCAGTATCCAGACGGGAACCAACGAGTTAACTTCATGAGTTGGGCTTTTCGGCGGGACGTGTGCAAAGGGGTTATCAATGTCTATAACTGAAACACCCCACCTCTGTTAAGGTCATTCACAAAGGGAATGCCTTAATTTCGGTGGAGCATTATAGGTAAAAGATGCAGATAAATTACAAGACAGACAATTAAAGCAGCGGCAAATAAATAAAACTTTATTTCATTGATAAAAGCTTGTACAAAGATTATTTTACAATACCAGAGTATCCCGTCTCGCTTACAAAAATAAAGAAGCATAAAATGATTTCCCTAAATAACGCATGAGCCAGCCATAGCAGTAGAAGAGAGAGTCCAAGGCAACACGTCAAAGAGTCTTCTAGCATGGAAAGAGTAACGGTCCAAACAAACTTGAGCAATTCCCTCCCAGACTACTTGGGGGGGGGGGGGATGAAAAGAGGCGAAAGAAAACTAGGTCAGACCAAAAGTCTGGTAAGTCTAGTGATTCTTAGTATTTCAACTAGGAAAAAGGTCATAACATGAATAAACTAAATATAAGACTAAACCATAACAACAAGATAATATGGGATAAGCATGTAATACGGCAAGATAAACTGAATGTACCAATAAACTGAATGCACTGATAAAGTGAATGCACTGATAAACTGAATGCACTGATAAACTTAATGTATTGATAAACTGAACGCACTGATAAACTGAATGCACTTCTACTCCTTCTCTGCTTCGCAACTACCCTGTTTATACTGATTTCTATAACTCTGCACTACCTAACTGGTGTCCAAACTGGTAATCTATGATCATATGATAACGTGATCCCAATCCCCGTAATTGCAGTCGCCTTCAGGTGTGCTTCTATTATGGTGATTCCGTTTATTACCTAGATCTAATCTAAGGTATACTATCAAGTGCTTACTAGATTCAACCAGGGTTTACGCTACCCAGGGCCACTGGGGTTTATGCTACCTATTGAATGCTTCTCGGATTCAGTGTTTACGCGACCTAGGTCCAACTAGGGATTATGCTACCTACATGTATTAATTTTCCATTTGTCTGTGTTAGTCGACCCTCTCTTGCGTGTAAATACTCTGTGCTGGCCCCACCATAACGTGTATCAAGCCTTATAATAGCGACCCGACACGATTCAAGATGCACAGTGTATAACTACTAGTACCCAGTGCCTGCTTTTTCCCACTCCGGAATACGTGCACGCCCGTAAACCGTTGGAACCTACACTGACGTACCCTCTGTCGTTATCTTTGACCGCTTACAATCAGCCCAGTAATCGTGCCCCACCCTACCTAGTTTCAGGGTACCATGATACATATATGCGGGTTATTGCTGAAACGGGTCCCCATTACTAGGGTTTCCTGCTGGTTAAGTTAATGGGCCTTTATTTACTAATATTACCCACCAACCCGATATGTACTTAACCTTCCCACTGATTCAAGCTTGTTTATTTAATGGTTAAGTTCTATAGGCCTATATTTACTAATATTACCCACCAACCCAATATGTGCTTAACCTCCTACTCATCAAGTTATGTTGGTTAAGTGGTTCTAAACCTTTCTCGCTTATCTTGTTGGATTAGTTAAGTGTGATCTATTAACTTAACTCTGTTCCGTCATCAGGTTATGTTGGTTAAGTATTTCCCCTTTAACTTAAACCCAATAGCTCATCAAGTTATACCGGTCAAGTGTCATTAATCAATTCAAGTTAACTTAACCCATTCACCCGTCACGTCATGTTGGTTAAGTGTTTCCTTCAAGTGTTGAATTTACCCTACCTAAATTCGTGTTATACTGGTTAAGTGATTTCCTCTTGTATTACTTAACCCCACCACATGTCATTATATATTTTGGTTAAGTGTTTAGTTAACTTAACACTATCATCTGCTTAATTAACATGTTACAACGGTTAAGTGTTCTAAATTTACTTAACCTCACCCACTTGTCTAATTAACATGTTGTAACGATTAAGTGTTCTAATTTTACTTAACCTCACCCACTTGCCTATTTAACATGTTATTACGGTTAAGTGTTTCCCTAATTACTTAACCTAACCACTTCTAGCTTGATTTATTCATGAGCCATAATTAATTAATTAATTAAAGCACTGACCACTCACATTAGACAAATATTGTTGTGGTTACTAGATGTTCTGGTCGGTTCCGTGCAGGTTTACACCACAACTTGTCTAACCTCAGGTCTTTCTGGGCTTGATGCACTAATCACCCACATTGGACAGGTACAGTTGTGGTCACTGGATGTGCCGGTCGGTTCCGGGCAGTTTTACACCACAACTCAATCTAACCTCGGGTTAGGCATATTCGTCTTTTACTAAATTTACATATTTACTATTTATGTAAATTATTCGTAAATATATTTAGCCTAGATCATGTTTATTTGTCATGAAAATTTGCAAATTTATATTCTATTCCCAAAACTTGATTTACCTATCCACCCGCCCAACTTGCATTTTATACCAATTTTAGATTTAATATTCCCCTTTTACAATTCATGCCCAATCTAGATTAATATTCCAATTTACGGTTCATGTCAAAACTAGATTTAGTATTCTGGTTTACCGTTTATGTCCAAAACTTGGTTTACACGACAATTACACCCTTTGCAGCCAATTAAATTTATCAATTTATGCCCAAATCTAATATGCATGTAAATCATTCACTATTATAGCTAATTTAGACTATGCCATCATATTTATTATGCCAACTAACTTAATTAAGCTACGCCCAGTCCCCGCATCATAATCGTGCGTATAACATGATTTCACAAGTTTTCTATGTACTCATGAAATGGCACTAATCAAAAGGAATTGGGATAAACACAAGAATTTATATAAAAGATTAGGTGGTACAAAAATAATGGCTCCAACAGGTTCGATGTACATAATAGTGAATAGGAATAAACTAGCCAAGTTATACACTAAATATGAGATCCACATAATTAAGGGAATATGCATATGTTATTTGGTCCAACATAATGCCAGTTCAAGGTAGAACATGATCGGTTATTTGTAACAATGGGAATAGTCATAAGCAACTAACTATAATAGTCATAGGCAATTAACCACAATAGTCATGGGCGACTAATCACAATAATTTCTTAACCAATGTCATAGGCAATAGTCTCATAGTTATGATTCATAGTCGTAGGCAATAATTTTATGGGCGACAGTTCATGGCCATGGTCTTAGACAAAGGTCTCAAATTCATAGTCATAGTCATAAGCAATAGCTTCATAGGCAATAGTTTCGTAGTCATAGTCATAGTCATAGGCGATAACATTATAGGCAATAGTTCCATAGTCATAGTCTTAGGCAAAAGTCCCATAATCGTATTCATTGGCAATTAGCCACAACAAGTTCTAGGCCACAATTAGGAATCTGATCCAAAGGCATAGATAACATTAGATTTGACATAAGCACGAATCTAAGATAATTAACTTGCAAATTGGTATAGTTCTATATTTTGATTCATTACATTCCCAATTCCAATTACACGTTCAAATCTAAGAAATAACCGAACTTACAGTGATCAGTTTAGAAGAGGAAAATAATATAGCGTTGTGGCGATTTGCTATGATTCGTGTGACGTTGCTTGAAGAAGAATGCCTACGGTCCAACTTGAAGCTTTAACTCGATTCTCTTTTAATTCTATTTAGTTTGGAAGAAGATGCTTTAATCCTAGTTTTGATTCCAACAGAGTAGCGACGCCATTTTTATTTTTAATTAGAATAGAGGAAGAGTATAGGAAGAATGAAATTGTGTGGAGAGAAAGCTAGGTTTGGCGGTGTTTAAATAGGTAAGAGCTCATGAATCCGGTCAGAAGGGCGTCCAGGTGCAGAAAAATGGATCTGTCCACGGATCTGGGAATGGGGGGAGGTCGACCCTAGTGTCGACCCTAGTGTCGACCTGTTTAACCAGGTTGACCCCCAGGTCAACCCTAGTGTCGACCTTGGTCCGGGGCGGGAATCCTGCCCAGCCCAGGTGTCTGTTTTGAGTTTCGAAATTCGAATTTTGAATTTCGGGTTGGTTTTTATTGAAACTTCTGAAGGCCATTTCTCCTTCATACGGAGTCCGATTTACGCAAACTTGGACTCTATTCTAAGAAGAATTCAAGACGAACGCAATGGCGTAACCCGTTTTCCTTAATTCTCACAATTAAAATTAATTATACTTTATTTTTTACTCTTCTGTTTATCAAAAATACGGGGTGTTACATTCTCCCCTCCTTAAAGGATTTCGTCCCCGAAATCTTCAAGTTGGGAGGAATGTGTCCTACCATCCAATCATCCATCTACTCAACCATTCAATCACAAGCATCCATTGTCCTTAAAAAGATTTCTAATGCTTTCATGATCATATGCATAGTGTGTGTATATGTCCTTATTCAGTGCAAAATCAGGCGGTCTACTGATTCAGTTACCTCCTTAATGTGAATTATGTCAGTGCCATGAGTCCATCAAGTATGCAATCCTAACAATACATATCATTTCTATATGAGTGCACAACCATTTACTCAGATGCAACGTCCATATGATAACACATCAAGTTTTAATCCATAAAACAATACATATATGCATATGTAATATGGAAGTTACTGAGCCGATCTAATACCTAATGTGTGTATATGCATCCACTAGCAATCACTAGCAACCACTTGCAATCATCAATCATAACATGTTTCAATTACATGTTTACATCGAAATGGGTTTCTACCTAAGGATAAAGGAAAGGACCGAGAGGATATACTTAAAAGCTAAAGACTAGCATGCAAATAGATTTTACTGAAAAAGAAGAATCAAGGATATACCCTTAAAAAGGGTAAGATGCGCGTATCTAGTCTTCAGTCTTCTAAGTCGCATCTTCTTCAGCTTCAATCCATTGTACCTTAACTAATTTGACTTCACGATACCAAGTGTATATATACCTAAGATTATTAGAGGTCTTTCCTCTACTTAGCCTATCCATCATGCTGCAAATCTGAGGGTCTAAAGCTAATGGTTACAATGTGCTTATTACCTCTATTAAGGTCAGCCTAACTTAGGGTGCCAGCCCCTAACTATTTATTTCTCACACAAACCATCATAGTTGAACTCGAAATCCCTCAAGTACAAGCCCAAAAGGCCAAAACAAATATCAAACAAGCACCTAAGGGATACCTTCGAATTTGGACGACCTATGTGAGATGATATTAACCAAACAATTGAGCACTTTACCGACTCAGGCTATCCTTGCCAATCTTACTCCAGAATTATCGTTGGTCGCATAACTGGCTTTGCAGTGTCATCTAGATACATGAGGAAGTCTGTCTCAAATTTTAGGAGGAAAACCCCTAACCAAATCAAACATCTTGCATACTCATGGACTACTCCAACGGATCGAAAATCATCAATAGATAAGTAAAGTGATTCTAGGTAGCTAAGACAAACTGATCCCTTAGGATCGTACGAAATCTCAAGGGTATTCCCGAGGCAAGTCGTAAGTCTAACTACCCTTGTTTCACAATTTCTAGCTAACCACTCAATGCCTAGAATCAACCCATAGCCCAAAAAAACATAAGCATAAATATAGCTATTCTCAAATCCTCACAAGTAAATGGGCCGAACCGGCAATTGGATTCGAGACTATAATGGGATCCTCTACTACACAATATCTAGGGTGTAGGGACACAACTATGGAAGCAGATATATGCAGATGTGAAGCGCTAAAATCGGAAGAAGTACTAACAGGATAATCTAAAAGGAAAAACTCTTTCAATCGTAATATTACTGCCTCTCTCTCAGGTATGCTGGCGGTGAGAGCATGCACTTGCCTTTCGGAAAATCCTGCCCCTTGTTCTTGCCCTTTCCCTTAATTATATGACCCGTTATACCAAAATAAAGTTTCTTGTTTTTGGTTTTACTATTCTTTCCTCCCCTCCTTTGTGAACCAAGTCCATATCCATGGGTTCTTTATCCTTGTATTTTGCTCCTTAGCCAAACCCCCTCATTCTCAACTTTGCCACCCTTGTGTAACTTGTTGACATGTCTCTCGGAAGTTGCCTCCATCGCACGGAGAATCCTACAAAGCTCGAAAGAAAATTACGGCTACAGATGGAAGTTAGGCACTTATTTTCCCTTTGACAACTTTCGTAGTCTCATCAAGCCTACGGTACAATGTCGTGATGAGGTTACCTCCCAAAAAGCCAGGAGCCTCAGAGACTCAGGAAAGAAGGAAACAAAGACTCAAACAGAGGATCAAAAGATAGTGCATATGGCTTTAGGGAATATGCCTTTAAAACAAAACTTTTCTTTTGAAAATGCTTCTTTTGAAACCGTTTTGAAAATAATTTTTAAAATCTTTTATCTGATTCGGTAACCTTCAGCTCTGATACCAAGTGAAACACTCCACCTTTGTTAAGGTCGCTCACAAAAGGAATGCCTTAATTTCGTTGGAGCATTATAGGTAAAATATGCAGATAAATTACAAGATAGATAATTAAAGCAACGACAAATAAATAAAACCATATTTCATTGATAAACAGCTTGTACAAAGATTGTTTTACAATACCAAAGTATCCCGTCTTGTTTACAAAAATAAAGAAGCATAAAATGATTTCCCCAAATAAAGCATGAGCCAGCCATATCAGTAGAAGAGAGAGTCCAAGGCAACATGTCAAAGAGTCATCAAGCTTGGAAAGCGTAACGGTCCAAACAAACCTGAGCAATTCCCTTTCTGACTACCTATGGGGGGGAATGGATGAAAAGAGGCGAAAGCAAACTAGGTCAGACCTAAAGTCTGGTAAGTCCAGTGATTCTTAGTATTTCAACGAGGAAAAGGGTCATGACATGAATAAACTAAATATAAGACTAAACCATAGCAACAAGATAATATGGGATAAGCATGGAATACGGCAAGATAAACTGAATGTACCGATATACTGAATGTACCGATAAACTGAATGTACTGATAAAGTGAATGCATTGATAAACAGAATGCACTGATAAACTGAATGTACTGATAAATTGAATGCACTGGTAAACTGAATGTACTTCTACTCCTTCTCTGCTTCGCAACTACTCTGTTTATACTGATTTCTATATCTCTGCACTACATAACTGGTGTCCAAACTAGTAATACATGATCATATGATAACGTGATCCCAATCCCCGTAATTGCAGTTGCCTTCAGGTGGGCTTCTATTATGGGGATTCCGTTTATTACCTAGATCTAATCTAGGGTTTACTATCAAGTGCTTACTAGATTCAACCAGGGTTTACGCTACCCAGGGCCACTAGGGTTTATGCTACATATTGAACGCTACTCGGATTCAGGGTTTACGCGACCTTGGTCCAACTAGGAATTATGCTGCCTACATGTATTAATTTTCCATGTGTCTGTGTCAGTCGGCCCTCTCTTGCGTGTAGATACTCTGTGCAGGCCCCACCATAAGGTGTATCAAGCCTTATGATAGTGACCCGACATGATTCAAGATGCACTGTGTACAACTACTAGTACCCAGTGCCTGCTTTTTCCCACTCCGGAATAAGTGCACACCCGTAAACCGTCGGAACCTACACTGACGTACCCCCGGACGTTATCTTTGACTTCTTATAATCATCCCAGTAATCGTGCCCTACCCTGCCTAGTTTCAGGGTGCCACGATACATCTACGTGGGTTACTGCTAAAACGGGTCCCCGTTGCTAGGGTTTCCTGCTGGTTAAGTTTATGGGCCTATATTTACTAATATTACCCACCAACCCGATGTGTACTTAACCTTCCCACTGATTCAAGCATGTTTATTTATTGGTTAAGTTTTGTGGGCCTATATTTACAAATATTACCCACCAACCCGATATGTACTTAACCTCCTACTCGTCAAGTCGTGTTGGTTAAGTGGTTCTTAACCTTTCTCGCTTATCTTGTTGGATTGGTTATATGTGATCTATTAACATAACCCTGTTCCGTCATCAGGTTATATTGGTTAAGTATTTCCCCTTGAACTTAACCCCATTAGCTCATCAAGTTATACTGGTCAAGTGTCATTAACCAATTCAAGTTAACTTAACGCATCCACCCGTCACGTCATGTTGGTTAAGTGTTTCCTTCTGGTGTTGTAACACCCCATAATTTTATAACATTAAAATTCACAAATTAAAGTACACTTAATTTTTAGAAAAGAATTAAGTGAAATGGGTTGCGCAGAGAAATATATATATATTGATATATATATATATATATATATATTAAAAATTAAATAAATAAATATGCGAAAAAGTTCAAAACAACGAATTGGGGGGGGGGGATAACCGAACCGGCCCATTTTTGAGGTCGACTCGAGCTCCGCTGGGTCGATTAGGGGTTAATCCAGGGTGTTTGGCTGTCAACCCGTGGGCCGATTCGCTCAAATGCAGATTTTGCATTTGATTGGTTCTCATGGTTCAGGGTTAATCTAATGGTCCTAAATAACTTCCTACACCTATAAATACATCCTAATGCTAACCCTAATCCTAATTAAAATAGAATAGTTACCGTCGCCATGGAAATCAATGGAGCCTCCGCCAACTAAGAAAGAAGAAAAGCAAATTCAATTCTAATTCTCTCAAGCCTAAAGCAAAGCAAAACTCTCTCTTTTCTTCTCTAAATTGTGAGTATGATGATCTTAACAAGATTATTATCATTTTAATTAGGTTGAGTTATGAATGGATTATGAGTAGATGATGTGAATTATCATATATGTTGTTGTAAACCCCTTTTGCTATCATGTATATTGTAAATCCAATGTTTTGTGATGATGATATCTTATATGTTGTAAATCATGCTATGATGATGTTATGTATGTTGAAAGTTACTATGCTAAGTTGTGATGAATCATACATGTTAAAAAGGCCACGATGTTACCATCTATGCTAGTTAGTTCATATTAATTAAATCATCATGTTTGGGTTATGTTGATCTATATGACAACTCACATATGCAAGTTAGATTGATTAGAAAAGTTATGAACATATGACAAGACATCTATTATGACATCTAGAATTACGCTATGACATATGTGATATCCTATGCTAGTTCACACCATCATTATGTTGCCTAAAAACCCCATATGCAAGTTTATGTATAGATATGGGCTATGATCATATCATGTAAATTGAGACATTTAACAAGTTGACACCTTTTGATCCTTAACATGTGTAGTTTATGCAAGTTTCACCCCTATTATGATTAGATTTATTTTAATTGTCTATATGTTGTGATAATTTATCTTGGTGCTAGGTGTTAGACTATACAAGTCTAGCCTATATTACGCGTTGAATAAGCGAACGTATAAATGTGGGGTAGGGGTAATATTAAGGATTTAATATTAAAAAGTTGGGGTGCAATTGATATGATTTTGCATGCCATAAGTGGATGGCTATAATTGAGTCAATTATGGACATCATTAAAAGTTGACTTAATTAATAATTTGAATAGGGAATTATTAAAACTGGGGTAAAAGATTTTAAGTGTTAATCAATGCTTAGGACACGAGGTTAGACTCGTTTGTGACGTAAACCTGCCCGGACCCGCCCGACAAATCCAGTGGTCACAAATGTCAGCCCAATGTGAGAGGTCCTAGGCCTAAACTAAAGCATAACGGTTGTAAAGACATGAGGTTAGACTCTTTTATGGTGTAAGACTGCCCGGACCCACCCGGCAAATCCAGCTGCCCTAAATGCCAGTCTAATGTGAGAGGTCTTTATGAGGTTATGGCCTGAATGAATTAAGAAATACTTAACCAGATAAACGTTTAAGGTGGGACATGGGGGTTAAGTAGGTGCCTTGGGTGGCATGAGGAATCTAGGGGTGCCCTTAGTGGCATGTGAAATACGATTAGTAAGACTTAACCAAACACACATGTAAATGAACATGACTAAGAGGGTTAAGTGGGATATACTAGTGACAAGCTTAGGTGGGTAGCTTGTGGGGGCCCATTTCGACCAGTATCCCAAACGTATCTTTGTGGGCTCGACCTAAGTCGAGGACGGGACACACATGCTGGGTTTGACTGTAAGAGGCCAAAATGGGGAGCGGTGGCAACACAAGTCTAACGGGTTTCATATGCGTGTGTGGACCCGGACTGGTAGGTAAGTCGTTGTTGCATCGTGTAGGTATAAGCCGTGCATTCTCAAGTTGTATCGGGTTGCCACTTTAGGGGAGTGATACACCCACTGTGGGGCCAGCACGGGTATCTACAAGTAGGGAGCCGATCGAAAGTGGGTAGTGGGGTACACCTAGTGGAGATAGGGGCTGACGGCACCTATGTAGTCAGCTAGGGGTACGTAAGGCTATTTATAAAGTTTCTGTTTGAAGCTAGTGGGATCAAACAATAGGGTGACTGGTGTGGTGCAGTGTAGTAATGTGCGGTGCAGTGTAGTAATGTGTGGGGCAGTGTAGTGATGTGCGGTGCAATGTAGTAATTATTCATTAGTAATTAGGTGTGCCTTTACCGTTATCTTTAACTTTATCTTGAACGCTATCTTTATCTTCCTAAGAGTTCATAGACATTTACTTGTCTTCCAGCTTATGCCTTAGTCTAGTTATTTTGATAATAGTATTGTTAGAATTATCATACTCGCCAGACTTTATGTCTGACCTCCTCTATTTCTATCCTTTTTCCCCCTCCAGGTCCTCAGGTTGGGCCCAGTTCTAGTGGAGTTTGATTAAATTGCTTCATCTCTCTTGGAAAGCTTGGACCGTTGAAGTAAAGTCCAGCTTGTTATCTTTTTAATGGCTATTTATGTAATGGGATTATGTATTTTGTTTTTATGAATGATGTAACAAACATGTTTAATTTCCTCTGCAATAAAATGAAGTTTTAGATTTCCAAGTACTATTTATTATCTGTCTTGTTGTAATTTTTCGGTCTTATATTCACTTATAACCTCCATGGAAGTTAATGAATTCCCTTTGTGAGTGACAATAATGGACGTGGGCTGTTACACGTTGTATCAGAGCTTAAGGTTACCAGAACAGATAAATATACTTTAGAAAAATAGTTATTTTTGGAAGAAGTGCTTTAACTATGGAACCCCAGGCCATCTCAGCAAGGATTGCCGAAAGAAAAAGAAGACAGACTGTTTTCATTGTGGCGATGCGGGACATTTAGTGAAGGACTGCCCAAAGAAGGGGCAGAGGGCAGGAGCTACCTCGGGAGGACAGTTGCAGGCTCTTATAGCACCAGGGCAGGCAAGGGGACAAGTTCAGGATCTCGCGGTCCAACCGCTGCAAGAACGAGGTAGAACCATTTCTGTTGAAAGCTTAGTTTTTCTGTTTGATCATCTTGTCCGTACCTTATTCGATTCGGGCGCATCACATTCGTTTATCTCTACATCATTAGTTGAATCACTGCACTTAAACACCAGTTTAGTAGAGGATCCCTTAGTTGTTTTGAATCCAATTGGGGGCTCAGCTTATTTGTCTATGATGTGTTTGGATTTGAAAATTTCCATACTTAGCGTTGAATTTAGATGTGATGCTTATGTGTTGGGCTTCACGGGCTATGGGCTAATTTTAGGAATGGATTGGTTACCAGAAATGGGGCCGTTCTTGATTGTGAAAGGAGACTAGTTAGGCTCGTGACTCGCCTTGGCAACACTCTCGAAATCTTTTGTAATCCCATAAATTCGGTTCTGCTAAGTTATCTAGAATCGCTTGACGCGTCTGAGGAAAATCTACGATCTAATAGAGTGGTCCGAGAATATTCAGATGTGTTTGAGGAGGTGAAGGGCTTGCCTCCGAAGCGGGAGATAGATTTTCGAATATATCTTGTGGATAATGCGAAACCAGTATCTTTGCCAGTACTCCACATGGCTCCACGTGAAAGGAGGAAACTCGGTAAGCAAGTGAAGGAGTTGCTTGAGAAGGGGTTCATAAGACGAAGTATATCGGAGTGGGGTGCTCCAGTAGTATTTGCCACGAAGGCGGATGGGTCCCTTAGACTTTGTGTGGACTATAAAGAACTTAATAAGCTTACTAAGAAGAACAGACACCCACTGCCGAGGATTGACGATCTCTTCGATCAGTTAGTTGGCGCCTCAGTGTTTTCGCAGTTGGACTTAGCCACTGGATTCCATCAGTTGAGAGTGGCTGAGGATGGTTTCAATGAATGGCTAGTGATGCCCTTCGGTTTGACAAACGCCCCAGCATATTTTGTTGATTTGATGAGTAGGGTGTTTAGGGAGTACCTTAACAAATTCGTGGTAGTCTTTGTAGATGACATCTTGATCTTTTCTAAGGATGAAGAAGAGCATGCCCTACATCTTAGTGAAATGTTGGAGACTCTTCGAGCACATAAGCTTAAAGCTAAATTTTCTAAGTGTCACTTTTGGAGGAAGGAAGTACGGTTCTTAGGACACGTGGTTTCCAAAGAAGGGATAACTGTGGATCCCGCGAAGGTGGTGGCGATCCAAGATTGGAAGGTTCCTAAAAATGCTACCGAAGTGAGAAGTTTCTTGGGGTTGGCTGGCTACTATAGGAAGTTTATCAAAGACTTCGCAAAGATATCAGTTCCATTGACACGCTTGACGAAGAAGAACCTAGTTTTCACATGGGACGTAGATTGTGATGATGCATTCCAACGTTTGAAGAGATCTTTGACTTCAGCCTTAGTCTTAGTATTGCCAGATGGGAGTAAGTCGTTTACCGTTTATACTGGCGCTTGTGGGACAGGACTTGGCGCAGTCTTAATGCAAGAGGGCAGGGTAATAGCCTATGGTGGAAGGTAGTTGAGAGCGCATGAGAAGAATTACCCCACACATGACCTAGAGTTGGCTGCTATTGTTTTCGCGCTTAAGTCTTGGCGTCATTATCTTCTTGGCGAGAAATTCGAACTATTCATTGACCACAAATCTTTAAAATACCTATTCTCTCAAAAGGACTTGAATTTAAGGCAGCAAAGGTGGATGGAGTTCATAGCGTTCTACGACTTTGAGATAGCATATACCCCTGGTAAAGGTAACGTGGTGGCCGATGCCTTAAGTAGAAAAAGATTATCCTTAAGTCCTTTGTTTGTTGAGCGGCAAAGTTTAGAATTCATTTCGATGTTTGACTTTAGACCTTCCGTTGACTTCGTACCCGGTTTGCTAGCATCCTTGGAGGTCAGACCTACGCTTTTGGGATGGATTGGCGAGGCACAGCGAGATGACCCACAGTTAGTTGAGTTAGTAGAAAAGCTCAAAGGAGGGGAGTCATCAAGCTATCTCCGTAGGTATACCCTAGATGATAAGGGTTGGTTACGTAGGGACGGTAGACTTTGTGTACCAAAAGACGATGACCTAAGGAAGACTATTCTTGACGAAGCACATCGTTCGAAGATGACCATTCATCCCAGTGGGGACAAGATGTACAAAGATATGAAGAGAGTTTACTTTTGGGCCGGCACGAAGAAAGACGTGTCCGAGTATGTCGCTAGATGCTTGGTGTGCCAACAAGTAAAAGCGGAGCAAAAGAAGCCCGGTGGGTTGCTTCACCCATTGGAGGTTCCAGTATGGAAGTGGGAGAGTGTCTCGATGGATTTTGTGGATGGATTACCGCGATCGAGGAGGGGTAATACGAGGATTTGGGTTATAGTAGATAGACTTACTAAGAGCGCCCATTTCATTCCCGTGAAGAGTAAGAGGACTTCTCCATGGTTAGCTTCTGTATATGTCTGAGAAGTAGTTCGTTTGCACGGTGTTCCTTCTAGCATAGTGAGCGACCGCGATCCTATTTTCACTAGCGAATTTTGGAGAAGCTTACAGGAGGCAGTAGGGACTCAGTTATGTTTGAGCACCGCATATCATCCTCAGACGGACGGCCGGACCGAGAGGGTGAATCGCATTCTAGAGGATCTATTGAGGCTATGTATCCTAGACTTTGGGGGTACGTGGGAAGAGCATCTTCCATTGGTGGAGTTCGCATATAATAATAGCTTTCAGTCCACCATTGTTATGGCACCATTCGAAGCTCTATATGGACGACCTTGTCGTTCACCTACATGTTGGTGGGAATCTACGGATAAGATCTTACTTGGGCCCGATATGATTAGGGAGACTTCGGAGAAGATCGACTTGATTCAAAGGAGGAAAAAAGCAGCGCAAGATAGGCAGAAATCTTATGCAGATAAGAGGAGGACAGATCTCGAGTTTGAAGTTGGGGACATGGTCTTTGTCAAAGTGTCTCCATTACGAAATGTTGTTCACTTTGGGTCCGTTGGGAAATTAGCACCAAGGTTTGTAGGGCCGTTTCCTATTAAGGAGAGGATTGGACGGATGGCGTATAGAGTGGAGTTGCCCGAGAGACTTAGTGGTGTACATGACGTATTCCATGTATCACATTTGAGGAAGTGCTTGCACGAGACCGCGGAAGTGGTAAAGCCGAGCTTTCTTAGAGAAGTGGAGATAGAGCGTGATGCGACAATTCGACGAGCTCCTACACGCATTCTTGGGTCGGAGATCAAGAGGTTGAGGAATCGAGAGGTCAGACTAGTCAAAGTGCAATGGGGAGACGATGAGAGCAACGCTACTTGGGAGACGGAAGAGAAGATGCGTTCACGATACCCTTTTATTTTTGAGGGTATGTCCTTTAATTTCTCCTTTATCGCTTAGCTTGTACTTATCTTATCTTTAGTATATCCTCTCGCTAGTATCTTTGACCTTTAGTGAGGATAATCCTATGGTTGAAACATGTGTTTGAGACATGTTATGTATGGTGGATGCAAAGTGGATGCAAGTGTTTGCTAGTGGTTGCTCGTGGATGCATATACACACACAATTAGGCACCAGATTGGCTCAGTCACTTCATATTGCATATTGCATATATATGGATGTATTTAGTAAAATGGATGTATAATGATTGTATTATCATATAGTTGCTGCATTCGGGTAGATGGTTGTGCACGCATATAGAATTAAAATGTATCATTAGGAATCTTTTGAATACATATTGGACGCATGGCACTATCATGAATTGCACTAAGGAGGTCGACTGAATCAGTAGACCGCCTAATTTTGCATTAGATATGGACATATACACACACTGTGCATATAAACATTAAAGCATTTGAAGTCTTTTAAGGACAATGGATTTTGGTGTTTGATGGTTGAGTAGATGGACGATTAGATGGTAGGATATACATTCTTCTTGACTTGGAGATTTCGGGGACGAAATCCTTTAAGGAGGGGAGAATGTAACACCCCGTAATTTTATAACATTAAAATTCACAAATTAAAGTACACTTAATTTTTAGAAAAGAATTAAGTGAAATGGGTTGTGCAGAGAAATATATATATATTGATATATATATATATATATATATAAATTAAAAATTAAATAAATAAATATGCGAAAAAGTTCAAAATAGTGAATTGGGAGGGGGAATAACCGAACTGGCCCATTTTTGAGGTCGACCCAAGCCCCGCTGGGTCGACTAGGGGTTAATCCAGGGTGTTTGGCTGTCAACCCGTGGGTCAATTCGCTCAAATGCAGATTTTGCATTTGATTGGTTCTCATGGTTCAGGTTAAATCTAATGGTCCTAAATAACTTCCTACACCTATAAATACATCCTAATGCTAACCCTAAACCTAATTAAAATAGAATAGTTACCGTCGCCATGGAAATCAATGGAGTCGCCGCCAACTAAGAAAGAAGAAATGCAAATTCAATTCTAATTCTCTCAACCCTAAAGCAAAGCAAAACTCTCTCTTTTCTTCTCTAAATTGTGAGTATGATGATCTTAACAAGATTATTATCATTTTAATTAGGTTGAGTTATGAATGGATTATGAGTAGATGATGTAAATTATCATATATGTTGTTGTAAACCCCTTTTGCTATCATGTATATTGTAAATCCAATGTTATGTGATGATGATATCTTATATGTTGTAAATCATGCTATGATGATGTTATGTATGTTGAAAGTTTTTATACTAAGTTGTGATGAATTATACATGTTAAAAAGGCCATGATGTTACCATCTATGCTAGTTAGTTCATATTAATTAAATCATCATGTTTGGGTTATGTTGATCTATATGACAAGTCACATATGCAAGTTAGATTGATTAGAAAAGTTATGAACATATGCCAAGACATCTAGAATTATGCTATGACATATGTGATATCCTATGCTAGTTCACACCATCATTATGTTGCCTAAAAACCCCATATGCAAGTTTATGTATAGATTTGGGCTATGATCATATCATGTAATTTGAGACATTTAACAAGTTGACACCTTTTGATTCTTAACATGTGTAGTTTGTGCAAGTTTCACCCCTATTATGATTAGATTTATTTTAATTGTCTATATGTTGTGATAATTTATCTTTGTGCTAGGTGTTAGACTATACAAGTCTAGCCTATATTATGCGTTGAATAAGCGAACGTATAAACGTGGGGTAGGGGTAATATTAAGGATTTAATATTAAAAAGTTGGGGTGTAATTGATATGATTTTGCATGCCATAAGTGGATGGCCATAATTGAGTCAATTATGGACATCATTAAAAGTTGACTTAATTAATAATTTGAATAGGGAATTATTAAAACTGGGGTAAAAAATTTTAAGTGTTAATCAGTGCTTAGGACACGAGGTTGGACTCGTTTGTGACGTAAACCTGCCCGGACCCGCCCGGCAAATCCAGTGGTCACAAGTGTCAGCCCAATGTGAGAGGTCCTAGGCCTAAACTAAAGCATAACGGTTGTAAAGACACGAGGTTAAACTCTTTTATGGTGTAAGACTGCCCGGACCCGCCCGACAAATCCAGCTGCCATAAATGCCAGTCTAATGTGAGAGGTCTTTATGAGGTTATGGCCTAAATGAATTAAAAAATACTTAACCAGATAAACATGTAAGGTGGGACATGCGGGTTAAGTAGGTGCCTTGGGTGGCATGAGGAATCTTGGGGGTGCCCTTAGTGGCATGTGAAATACGATTAGTAAAACTTAACCAAACACACATGTAAATGAACATGACTAAGAGGGTTAAGTGGGATATACTAGTGACAAGCTTAGGTGGGTAGCTTGTGGGGCCCATTTCGACCAGTATCCCAAATGTATCTTTGTGGGCTCGACCCAAGTCGAGGACGGGACACGCATGCTGGGTTTGACTGTAAGAGGCCAAAACGGGGAGCGGTGGCAACACAAGTCCAACGGGTTTCATATGCGTGTGTGGACCCGGACTGGTAGGTAAGTCGTTGTTGCATCGTGTAGGTATAAGCCATGCATTCTCAAGTAGTATCGGGTTGCCATTTTAGGGGAGTGATACACCCCACTGTGGGGCCAGCACGGGTATCTACAAGTAGGGGCCGATCGAAAGTGGGTAGTGGGGTACACCTAGTGGAGATAGGGGATGACGGCACCTATGTAGTCAGCTAGGGGTACGTAAGGCTATTTATAAAGTTTCTGTGTGAAGCAAGTGGGATCAAACAATAGGGTGACTGGTGTGGTGCAGTGTAGTAATGTGCGGTGCAGTGTAGTAATGTGTGGGGCAGTGTAGTGATGTGCGGTGCAGTGTAGTAATTATTCGTTAGTAATTAGGTGTGCCTTTACCGTTATCTTTAACGTTATCTTAAACGCTATCTTTATCTTCCTAAGAGTTCATAGACATTTACTTGTCTTCCAGCTTATGCCTTAGTCTAGTTATTTTGATAATAGTATTGTTAGAATTATCATACTCACCGGACTTTATGTCTGACCCCCTCTATTTCTATCCTTTTTCCCCCTCCAGGTCCTCAGGTTGGGCCCAGTTCTAGTGGAGTTTGATTAAATTGCTTCATCTCTCTTGGAAAGCTTGGACCGTTGAAGTAAAGTCCAGCTTGTTATCTTTTTAATGGCTATTTATGTAATGGGATTATGTATTTTGTTTTTATGAATATGGATATTGTACTTGGTTTTATGATGTAACAAACATGTTTAATTTCCGCTGCAATAAAATGAAGTTTTAGATTTCCATGTACTATTTATTATCTGTCTTGTTGTAATTTTTCTATTCTATATTCACTTATAACCTCAATGGAAGTTAATGCATTCCCTTTGTGAGTGACATTAATGGACGTGGGGTATTACAGGTGTTGACTTGACGCTACCTAAATTCGTGTTATATTAGTTAAGTGTTTTCCTCTTGTATTACATAACCCCACCACATGTCATTATACATTTTGGTTAAGTGTTACTTTAGTTAACTTAACCCTACCATCTGCTTAATTAATATGTTACAACGGTTAAGTGTTCTAAATTTACTTAACCTCACCCACTTGTCTAATTAACATGTTGTAACGGTTAAGTGTTCTAATTTTACTTAACCTCACCCACTTACCTAGTTTACATGTTATTACGGTTAAGTGTTTCCCTAATTACTTAACCTTACCACTTCTAGCTTGATTTATTCATGAGCCTTAATTAATTAATTAATTAATTAAGGCACCAACCACTCACATTAGACAGATATTGTTGTGGTTACTGGATGTGCCGGTCGGTTCCGGGCCGGTTTACACCACAACTCAGTCTAACCTCGGGTCTTTCTGGGCTTGATGCACTAACCACCCACATTTGACATGTATTGTTGTGGTCACTGGATGTGCCGGTCGGTTCCGGGCAGTTTTACACCACAACTCAGTCTGACCTCGGGTTAGGCATATTCGTCTTTTACTAAATTTACATATTTACTATTTACGCAAATTTTCCGTAGATCAATTTAGCCTAGATCATATTTATTTGTCATGCAAATTTGCATATTTATATTCTATGCCCAAAACTTGATTTACCTATCCATCAGCCCAACTTGCAGTTTATACCAATTTTAGATTTAATATTCCCCTTTTACAATTCATGCCCAATCTAGATTAATATTCCAATGTACGGTTCATGTCAAAACTAGATTTAATATTCTAGTTTATCGTTTATGTCCAAAACTTGGTTTACACGCCAATTACACCCTTTACGGCCAATTAAATTTATCAATTTATGCCCAAGTCTAATATGCATGTAAATCATTCACTATTATAGCTAATTTAGACTATGCCATCATATTTATTATGCCAGCTAACTTAATTAAGCTACGCCCAGTCCCCGCATCATAATCGTACGTATAACATGATTTCACAAATTTTCTATGTACTCATGAAATGGCACTAATCAAAAGGAATAGGGGATAAACACAAGAATTTATATAAAAGATTAGGCAGTACAAAAATAATGGCTCCAACAGGTTAGATGTACATAATAGTGAATAGGAATAAACTAGCCAAGTTACACACTAAATATGAGATCTACATAATCAAGGGAATATGCATAGGTGATTTGGTCCAACATAATGCCAGTTCAAGGTACAACATGATTGGTTATTTGTAACAATGGGAATAGTCATAAGCAACTAACTATAATAGTCATAGGCAATTAACCACAATAGTCATGGGCGACTAATCACAATAATTTCTTAACCAATATCATAGGCAATAGTCTCATAGTTATGATTCATAGTCGTAGGCAATAATTTTATTGTCGACAGTTGTGAAGACCCGTAACTTCCCCGTAAAGGAAAGTGTCGGATAGTTCAAGAACAAGCCACAACAGAATACATACAAAAGAACATTTCATTGTATATTACAACAATGCATGAGATTACAAGAATATACAGAGTATAAATGAATATTACACAGAAATATCAAAGATTTAAATTACATTTAAATACATAGCAGCGGAAAATAATACAATACACAACTAGAAGGAGATATACGGATACAAAGCTTTCCGGATATCGTTCCAGCTGCAAACCAGGATCCTGTGAATATAAATCTGCAAAACCAAAACTACTAGCTGCCCGTGTCAAATAAGGGCACCCAGAGTTTAGGTTAAAACAATAAACTCCAGGTCAGTCATGGGACTGGTGTGAGAACTAAAACAGTTATTAATCTTTGTTTTTAAAGTTAGGTAAATCAAGGGACCACGCCGCATAACACGGAACAGGTTTCCTCCCAAAGACACCAGTGCATAAAACAACAGCGCAATGCTAAATAAAGAAAAATGAAGCTATTATAAGACCCAGTTCCCATCACACAATGCAACGCAAGCCGGAGGATAGGGTTTTTACCTTATAATAGCCAAGAATGCTTGATACGTTTAAAAAAAAAATCATTTGATACTATAATAAGTGTATAGTGTATAAAAAAACTTCAAATCATAAGTATCAATCATAGGCGGCATGGGTACCATATATCATGTCACCATAATAGTTCTACAATTAAAACCGCAAATGTCACGTATTTGGAAATTGGATTTCCATCTATGAACCGAGGCTAGGGATCGTCCTCTACCGATTCGAGACAATCTAGCCCATGTCTCAGGACCCAGACTCAGGTGGGCCTTGGATCGTCACGGCCGGTCCACCGATGTGGATTATTATGCCTGAACAATACGTCTCTCCGCCCTTTGGGGCGTAAATGAGCCAACGAATGACTCCATCGGACCCGGATCGTCCGATCTAACCGAGGCGCCTCGCAACAGCAACAACCACACAGGTGAAAAGTATATAAATGTCAGGGCTGGTAGGTCACTGACACCACCCTAGCATGAAAGAAACACATGCCCTCCCTGATGTCCGTCTCCCGTTTTTGGTTCACAATCGGGGTGCGAGGCTCGCGAATTCACGTTACACAAAGCTGTGCCACACAGGCTATGCTTTGATCATCACCACAAGACTTTGCTTTTCAACAGAAGCCTTGATCATTTGCATCTTAGCATGCCACACTGGCAAACCACTCTATGCAACCGATATCAGTCACACAGAATGAAATCCAATGTCAGACACACTGTCCATTTACAAGTTCGTTCTGGGTCTGAACGAAACCGGAGGCACCTAGTACCCCGCATATCCATCGATCTCCAAGCACGTTTTGACGATCACCAACTGTTTCCATCTTCTTGGGTGTACAGCCCAATCAAGATCATCAGTAATCACCCAAACGACGTGAAGACTTCCGGTCTTCGACCATCGTCTTCATCTTCGACTTATCGTCGTATCAGTTATTCAGAATGGGATAAACCCGGTCTTCCCGAATAACTCGCGTATATTTTATAAAAGTGTTACACAAACACAACATACGCCTCATTTCAATTCATCAGTCACTAACCGTAAATTAACAAGAGAATAATTCCCCAAATATTAACCCCGAAGGCCGAAACCAACATCAGATCAATATCCAGAAAACCATTCTGCTTGGCTAACCGACAGTTAGTTTCTAAATTTCACATTCATAGGGAAAGGTTCCCATTAATTTTATCCAAGATAAATCATTAAAATTTATTCTTTAATCTCCTTTTGAATTTCGATTCAACTAGTCGGGATTAACGAACCTTACCGAAGTAATTATTTTTTTTAATTTCCCAATCCCAACCTATTCATCCCATGAAGTAAAACTGGTAATACTTCATATCTAACACTACGGTGTTATCGGTAAATTAAATTACCATTTCACGTTCAAATTTAATTGAAGATTTAACTATCGCCTGGAGCAAAACTGGTGATACTCCATTCTCGATCATTTCAATCTAATTAAAGATTCATTAAAACTCCACTTAGTTTTAATCTTTACCTGGGTTAAATAATCAGTGTCATTTAAAACACAGTTCACGATAAACCCAAAATCACATTCCATTAATTATCGGGTTAAAGAACGAGTGTTATTTAAAACACTGTCCACGATAAACCCAAAAATCAATATCAATTCAATTCCAATTAAATATTATTTAATTGGTACACTTCATTAAATCTAAATAAAAAGATTTAATCTTTTCTCAACTGGGTTCAAGAACTGTGTTAGTGAAGACACCATTCACGACAAACCCAAATCACATTTGATATTCAATACAAGGCTCTGAATAGAAAATATATCGGCTTATATTCAATATCAAATTCTACGATTAACAAATGTCGTATTGGAAATAACGATATATATATATATCTTTCAAATTCGCATAACAATATCTGTATCATCACGAAATCCAACATCGAAATAATCCAAAGAAAATTTCGATTCAAATCCATTCCAATATAATTATTGGAAATTCTGGTTATTTTCAAAACCATGTCTAATCCAGTCTATTTATTTTAAAAATAAATAGAATTATAATTCTAGTTCAAAACTAGTTCATTTCGATAAAAATCTATTTTTATCTTTTCAAATATGGGGTTTTTCATCCCAATTCTTCACAAATCACTTCTTATGATTTTACACAAATTATTACTATTTTTAATAATTTTATCAAGGCCCGTACAGTCGATTTCCATCAACGGCCATCGAACTACACTTACAGCGACCTTTTTCAAATTTGATTTGGACATAATTCCAAATCCAACCGTTAGATTTCTAATTTCCAATATTCGTTAGAAAGCTCTTTTCGATACGAACCCAACGGTTCCGGTTTTAGGAGAATCCGACGGTCGGATCTCCCGCAAAATCCGTTCGAAGTCAATGGTCGAAATTCGCGAACTGCCGCGGCGCGGCGCGTTCTATTCAGGCCATTATATTATATATAATATATATAATATATATTTCGTCGATTTCAATTCAAAACACGCTTTATAAATCGTTTTAAATTTATTTTCAAAACGGTTTCATGTTCATATTCAATTGCATTTCAATTCGAATTTATTTATATTCAATTTCAATTCGAATTCAATTCTATTCAGTTTCAATTCGAATTTCTATTCTTTTCAAAATATTAGATTTTGAAATCACTTTCGATATTCATTATAAAATGAATAAAATCGATATAAATATCGTTCACGTCAAAATGGCGTCAATCTAATCAACACGGCTTCATATATTTCTATTTTCAAATATTTCGTTCAACACATGACTAATCTCAACGGATGAGTACTGTCAACACATGAACCTTTATTTTATGTTGATAAAGATATGAATTTTATTATTAAAATATTTCGTTCAACACATGACTAATCTCAACGGATGAGTACTGTCAACACATGAACCTTTATTTTATGTTGATAAAGATATGAATTTTATTATTAAAATATTTCGTTCAACACATGACTAATCTCAACGGATGAGTACAGTCAACACATGAACCTTTATTTTATATTGATAAAGATGTAAAATTTATTATTAAAATATTTCGTTCAACACATGACTTATCTCAACGGATGAGTACAGTCAACACATGAACCTTTATTTTATAATATTCTTTATTTTCTAAATTGGAATGAGGCCCAATCAATCACCATATAATGTTAATTATATGGATTTTCATACATCACACGTATATAATAGCATTGCAAAATAATCAACCATCAACCAAAGTGCACTACACTGTATAAGCATCAAATATAGATATCTAACGCTTATAACAGCCTGTCAATCAATCGATCGACATATTTAATCAATCAGGATGAGTGAACTTCAAATTTCATCCCAACACCCGTGGGGGGTTCCAAACAATCAAACACAGATTTTAGTTGTGCAGTTGGGCGATGTGTAAAATTTATCGACCCAATCAATGTCCTTCAAATAGGTGTACATGAACAAACCGTCCGGTTTGTAAATGAATATTTTATTTTATTCACTTCACGTTAAAAATTATATTTTTAACGATAAAACATTTTATTTTAACATATGAATTTCTATTCAGTTCATTCTTTAAATAAAGTGATATTTTTATTTTTCTAACTTATTTTAGAAAATTTCGGCGGCATAACGGCACGATACTAGAAACGGGACAAGGCCTAGCCTTATCCCCGGTCTAGTGAAGGCCCACGCCATTCACACATCAATCAAATCAATCTCATTTCATCAAACAATTCAATTCAATTCAAATTATCTAACCAACCACACAACCAAACAATTTAACAAACAAGCCATCCATGGTCAGTGGATGACGGGTGTCGGGTGCTACTAAACACCATCTGCATCCTAGTAGATATATATAACTACAAAAATTAAATTGAAAGGTGAGAAGTTCTCACCGATAGCTATCCAATACCATGACTCTTCATATGTAGGAAATCTTCGCCGTTCTTCCATTTGTCACTTTCGTCATCCGTATTCAATACATATATAAAAATCGAATTTTTACTTCGCTATTCAATATATAAAAATAACATTTTTACTTCGATGTTCAATATATAAAAATCACATTTTTACTTCGATGTTCAATATATAAAAATCACATTTTTACTTTGATGTTCAATATATAAAAATCACATTTTTACTTCGATGTTCAATATATAAAAATCACATTTTTACTTCGATGTTCAATATATAAAAATCACATTTTTACTTCGATGTTCAATATATAAAAATCACATTTTTACTTCGATGTTCAATATATAAAAATCACATTTTTACTTCGATGTTCAATATTTAAAAATCACATTTTTACTTTGATGTTCAATATATAAAAATCACATTTTTAAAGTAAATCTATTTTTATTTCACTACTTTCTCTTTGAAACCCATATTTTTATTACTTTAACATATATTAAAAAAAAAAATCTTACCTCTTTAACATATATTTTAAAAATCAAATTCTTACGTCATAAAAATTAAATCTTTCTTCCAATGAAAATCTACATTTCTATGACTACATAAAAAAAAACCTTATTTTCAAACATTAAAAAGCCCACTTTTTCTATATTAAAATTCCTATTTTCCTTTTGGTATAATATATATAAAAAAAACTGAAATTTAAAATCTCACCGTGTTACTCAGAGGAGGGAGGGGAAGCTGTTGTCGCTGGTGTGGAGGTGGAGGCCGGTTGAACTCGCTGGGTGTCGGATTTACTTCGAGCGGAGGGAGGGTTGGCGGATTTTGACCTGGGGTTGCACGAATCGAGGGAGTGGAAGGCTGGGGCGAGCTGAGGGAGGAGAGGGAAGGCAAGATTATCGCGGCTACAAGGGGAGGAACGCCTCCAGCGGTGGCGCGGGTCTTGGGCAAGGGGGGCGACGGGACTTAGGGTTCGATTGGGGGTGGGGCTTTTGGGTGGATCGCACGTCGTATGGGGAGAGGAGGGAGGTTGGATGGAGGGGAGACGCCTCCTCCTGCTCTGGCGGCGGCGACAGCTCGATCGGAGGAGCGACGAGCTCCTCCCCCTCTTTTTTTTATTTTCTTTCTTACGTCCTGATTTGTGAAACGAATAAGGAGGGGAGGGGCTAACTAGAAAATGTATATATTATTTTAATTATTATTTTCCGTTTTATTCTCCACAAAGTCAAATTTTATTCGGACTGAGAATCGAACCCAACGACTGTCGTCCCTAGCGTATTGCCCCCATTCCGAACACAATGGGATATGTATCACAAGCTGATTTGATCGTTTCGATCAGTTTCCGTTTAATTTACATTTAAACCACTTTTGTTGGAAAAATGGCCAATTTCCAGTCGATTAAAATCAACTGAAACTGGTCAAACGCGTTTTCCTTTGCCACGCTCACATATTGATTCGAAAAATTATGAAAATTGGAACCTAGCAATAACTTTACATCACAGACCCAACAAAAGTGGTTTCGTCGAAATCCGAGGTCGTTTGCAAAATTTCCATTTTTAAGGGCCTGAATTCCATAGCGACTATTCAGAATTTTCAACTGGACATATCTTTTGATTCCCGCTATGAAATTTTGATTTTTCGGATTCGTTGGAAAGATATTCACAATTAGATCCTAATGTTTTTGGTTTCACTAAAATCCGGATTATTTTGCACCCGGTACGTTCACTTGAAGTTTGAAATCGAATTATCGAACTACCGCGCCATTTTCAATTCTATTTATAATTATATATAAATATTTATATTCTAACGACGGCGTATATAATATATACTTTTGAATTATATTCAAAATAAATTTCTCGTCGATATTATTTAAAATAATTCATTTTAAATAATCAACATTCGCTAAAATTGCCAAAATAAAAATTTTAAACTGGCCCAGATTTTCGGGTTGTTACAATCTCCCCCACTTAAAACTTTTCGTCCCCGAAAAGGAACAAAGTCGAAAGTGGTTTGATTAATCAACTCTATGTTCGATCTGGCTTCCATTCTCCAACTTTTCAGTTTCTGAGAATTTTCAAAAATTCAAAAATTTGGCTAACACCCTAAATTTTCGAAAAATTTCGCCATAACCTCCCCTGCAATGGGAGCATCGGGAAATCTCAAATAGCTTCCCCGATCCTTCAGATCTCAAAAAGAAAAAGAAAAAGCCAAGCGGCTAGCCAATAGGCTCATAAAATCATCATCACCCAAACAAAACAATAAATTATGTAGTAAACATGTACCTATTTGTCGGGAAAACAAATTTTATTCTCTGCTCTAGCCTCCTTGCTATGACCTGTTCAATGTAAGCACATGTATATGCAAGCAAATGCGACCAATTTCCAATACAGTTCAATATTTGGTACAATTAGGCATAATGGTTCAAAATTTAATTAATCAACCAATAATCAACAACACAACCATCAATCCATTAGTTGATTAGTTTTTGAAATTCATAATTTTGATACATATACAAAAATCAAATTTTTGATACCAAAACACAACAATAGGCCCTATCTAATTTTTGGTTCTCACACCAGTCTAATGGAGATATATAAATATCACATCTTCAAAACACGAACATAAATTCTGATGATGATCGATCAATCATCAGAACCATCTCCGGGTGTCTAGAATGTGATTCTATATCTATCCAGTATATTAAAATTTCAAATACACGTTTGCAAGGCGTATATGCAAAATCTTTATATGCTGGACTGTCCAAATCAATATAAACTAAATAATCAAATACGAATAATTGATTTTAAATTTTCAAAACAAAATTTGTTTTCATTTTAAAAAAAATATACTCTTCACACTCGTTCTAGGATACTACTGATCCAATCTCTAACGAGTCATTCCCATTGGATATTACTAATCCAATATCAGATGAATTCTTTCGTATGGTTCTAAGGTGCCTTGTTCCCTGAGCTTTGTAAACCAAAGCTCTGATACCAACTGTGAAGACCCGTAACTTCCCCGTAAAGGAAAGTGTCGGATAGTTCGAGAACAAGCCACAACAGAATACATACAAAAGAACATTTCATTGTATATTACAACAATGCATGAGATTACAAGAATATACAGAGTATAAATGAATATTACACAGAAATATCAAAGATTTAAATTACATTTAAATACATAGCAGCGGAAAATAATACAATACACAACTAGAAGGAGATATACGGATACAAAGCTTTCCGGATATCGTTCCAGCTGTAAACCAGGATCCTGTGAATATAAATCTGCAAAACCAAAACTACTAGCTGCCCGTGTCAAATAAGGGCACCCAGAGTTTAGGTTAAAACAATAAACTCCAGGTTAGTCATGGGACTGGTGTGAGAACTAAAACAGTTATTAATCTTTGTTTTTAAAGTTAGGTAAATCAAGGGACCACGCCGCATAACACGGAACGGGTTTCCTCCCAAGGACACCAGTGCATAAAACAACAGCGCAATGCTAAATAAAGAAAAATGAAGCTATTATAAGACCCAGTTCCAATCACACAATGCAACGCAAGCCGGAGGATAGGGTTTTTACCTTATAATAGCCAAGAATGCTTGATATGTTTAAAAAAATCATTTGATACTATAATAAGTGTATAGTGTATAAAACAACTTCAAATCATAAGTATCAATCATCGGCGGCATGGGTACCATATATCATGTCACCATAATAGTTCTACAATTAAAACCGCAAATGTCACGTATTTGGAAATTGGATTTCCATCTTTGAACCGAGGCTAGGGATCGTCCTCTACCGATTCGAGACAATCTAGCCCATGTCTCAGGACCCAGACTCAGGTGGGCCTTGGATCGTCAGGGCCGGTCCACCGATGTGGATTATTATGCCTGAACAATACGTCTCTCCGCCCTTTGGGGCGTAAATGAGCCAACGAATGGCTCCATCGGACCCGGATCGTCCGATCTAACCGAGGCGCCTCGCAACAGCAACAACCACACAGGTGAAAAGTATATAAATGTCAGGGCTGGTAGGTCACTGACACCACCCTAGCTAGAAAGAAACGCATGCCCTCCCTGATGTCCGTCTCCCGTTTTTGGTTCACAACCGGGGTGCGAGGCTCGCGAATTCACATTACACAAAGCTGTGCCACACAGGCTGTGCTTTGATCATCACCACAAGACTTTGCTTTTCAACAGAAGCCTTGATCATTTGCATCTTAGCATGCCACACTGGCAAACCACTCTATGCAACCGATATCAGTCACACAGAATGAAATTCAATGTCAGACACACTGTCCATTTACAAGTTCGTTCTGGGTCTGAACGAAACCGGAGGCACCTAGTACCCCGCATATCCATCGATCTCTAAGCACGTCTGGACGATCACCTACTGTTTCCATCTTCTTGGGTGTACAGCCCAATCAAGATCATCAGTAATCACCCAAACGACGTGAAGACTTCCGGTCTTCGACCATCGTCTTCATCTTCGACTTATCGTCGTATCAGTTATTCAGAATGGGATAAACCCGGTCTTCCCGAATAACTCGCATATATTTTATAAAAGTGTTACACAAACACAACATACGCCTCATTCCAATTCATCAGTCACTAACCGTAAATTAACAAGAGAATAATTCCCCAAATATTAACCCCGAAGGCCGAAACCAACATCAGATCAATATCCAGAAAACCATTCTGCTTGGCTAACCGACAATTAGTTTCTAAATTTCACATTCATAGGGAAAGGTTCCCATTAATTTTATCCAAGATAAATCATTAAAATTTATTCTTTAATCTCCTTTTGAATTTCGATTCAACTAGTCGTGATTAACGAACCTTACCAAAGTAATTATTTGTTTTAATTTCCCAATCCCAACCTATTCATCCCATGAAGTAAAACTGGTAATACTTCATATCTAACACTACGGTGTTATCGGTAAATTCAATTACCATTTCACGTTCAAATTTAATTAAAGATTTAACTATCGCCTGGAGCAAAACTGGTGATACTCCATTCTCGATCATTTCAATCTAATTAAAGATTCATTAAAACTCCACTTAGTTTTAATCTTTAACTGGGTTAAAGAATCAGTGTCATTTAAAACACAGTTCACGATAAATCCAAAATCACATTCCATTAATTATCGGGTTAAAGAACGAGTGTTATTTAAAACACTGTCCACCATAAACCCAAAAATCAATATCAATTCAATTCCAATTAAATATTATTTAATTGGTACACTTCATTAAATCTAAATAAAAAGATTTAATCTTTTCTCAACTGGGTTCAAGAACAGTGTTAGTGAAGACACCATTCACGACAAACCCAAATCACATTTGATATTCAATACAAGGCTCTGAATAGAAAATATATCGGCTTATATTCAATATCAAATTCTACGATTAACAAATGTCGTATTGGAAATAACGATATATATATATATATATCTTTCAAATTCCCATAATAATATCTGTATCATCACGAAATCCAACATCGAAATAATCCAAAGACAATTTCGATTCAAATCCATTCCAATATAATTATTGGAAATTCTGGTTATTTTCAAAACCATTTCTAATCCAGTCTATTTATTTTAAAAATAAATAGAATTATAATTCTAGTTCAAAACTAGTTCATTTCGATAAAAATCTATTTTTATCTTTTCAAATATGGGGTTTTTCATCCCAATTCTTCACAAATCACTTCTTATGATTTTACAAAAATTATTACTATTTTTAATAATTTTATCAAGGCCCGTACAGTCGATTTCCATCAACGGCCATCGAACTACACTTACAGCGACCTTTTTCAAATTTGATTTGGACATAATTCCAAATCCAACCGTTAGATTTCTAATTTCTAATATTCGTTAGAAAGCTCTTTTCGATACGAACCCAACGGTTCCGGTTTTAGGAGAATCCGACGGTCGGATCTCCCGCAAAATCCGTTCGAAGTCAATGGTCGAAATTCGCGAAGTGCCGCGGCGCGGCGCGTTCTATTCAGGCCATTATATTATATATAATATATATAATATATATTTCGTCGATTTCAATTCAAAACACGCTTTATAAATCGTTTTAAATTTATTTTCAAAACGGTTTCATGTTCATATTCAATTGCATTTCAATTCGAATTCATTTATATTCAATTTCAATTCGAATTCAATTCTATTCAGTTTCAATTCGAATTTCTATTCTTTTCAAAATATTAGATTTTGAAATCACTTTCGATATTCATTATAAAATGAATAAAATCGATATAAATATCGTTCACGTCAAAATGGCGTCAATCTAATCAACACGGCTTCATATATTTCTATTTTCAAATATTTCGTTCAACACATGACTAATCTCAACGGACGAGTACTGTCAACACATGAACCTTTATTTTATGTTGATAAAGATATGAATTTTATTATTAAAATATTTCGTTTAACACATGACTAATCTCAACGGATGAGTACTATCAACACATGAACCTTTATTTTATGTTGATAAAGATATGAATTTTATTAATAAAATATTTCGTTCAACACCTGACTAATCTCAACGGATGAGTACAGTCAACACATGAACCTTTATTTTATATTGATAAAGATGTAAATTTTATTATTAAAATATTTCGTTCAACACATGACTTATCTCAACGGATGAGTACAGTCAACACATGAACCTTTATTTTATAATATTCTTTATTTTCTAAATTGGAATGAGGCCCAATCAATCACCATATAATGTTAATTATATGGATTTTCATACATCACACGTATATAATAGCATTGCAAAATAATCAACCATCAACCAAAGTGCACTACACTGTATAAGCATCAAATATAGATATCTAACGCTTATAATAGCCTGTCAATCAATCGATCGACATATTTAATCAATCAGGATGAGTGAACTTCAAATTTCATCCCAACACCCATGGGGGGTTTCAAACAATCAAACATAGATTTTAGTTGTGCAGTTGGGCGATGTGTAAAATTTATCGACCCAATCAATGTCCTTCAAATAGGTGTACATAAACAAACCGTCCGGTTTGTAAATGAATATTTTATTTTATTCACTTCACATTAAAAATTATATTTTTAACGATAAAACATTTTATTTTAACATATGAATTTCTATTCAGTTCATTCTTTAAATAAAGTGATATTTAACTTATTTTAGAAAATTTCGGCGGCATAACGGCACGATACTAGAAACGGGACAAGGCCTAGCCTTATCCCCGGTCTAGTGAAGGCCCACGCCATTCACACATCAATCAAATCAATCTCATTTCATCAAACAATTCAATTCAATTCAAATTATCTAACCAACCACACAACCAAACAATTTAACAAACAAGGCATCCATGGTCAGTGGATGACGGGTGTCGGGTGCTACTAAACACCGTCTGCATCCTAGTAGATATATATAACTAGAAAAATTAAATTGAAAGGTGAGAAGTTCTCACCGATAGCTATCCAATACCATGACTCTTCATATGTAGGAAATCTTCGTTGTTCTTCCATTTGTCACTTTTGTCGTCCGTATTCACTACATATATAAAAATCGAATTTTTACTTCGCTATTCAATATATAAAAATCACATTTTTACTTCGATGTTCAATATATAAAAATCACATTTTTACTTCGATGTTCAATATATAAAAATCACATTTTTACTTTGATGTTCAATATATAAAAATCACATTTTTACTTCGATGTTCAATATATAAAAATCACATTTTTACTTCGATGTTCAATATATAAAAATCACATTTTTACTTCGATGTTCAATATATAAAAATCACATTTTTACTTCGATGTTCAATATATAAAAATCACATTTTTAAAGTAAATCTATTTTTATTTCGCTACTTTCTCTTTGAAACCCTTATTTTTATTACTTTAACATATATTAAAAAAAAATCTTACCTCTTTAACATATATTTTAAAAATCAAATTCTTACCTCTTAAAAATTAAATCTTTCTTCCAATGAAAATCTACATTTCTATGACTACATAAAAAAAACCTTATTTTCAAACATTAAAAAGCCCACTTTTTCTATATTAAAATTCCTATTTTCCTTTTGATATAATATATATAAAAAAACTGATATTTAAAATCTCACCGTGTTACTCAGAGGAGGGAGGGGAAGCTGCTGTCGTTGGTGTGGAGGTGGAGGCCGGTTGAACTCGCTGGGTGTCGGATTTACTTCGAGCGGAGGGAGGGTTGGCGGATTTCGACCTAGGGTTGCGCGAATCGAGGGAGTGGCAGGCTGGGGCGAGCTGAGGGAGGAGAGGGAAGGCGAGATTATCGCGGCTACAAGGGGAGGAACACCTCCAGCGGTGGCGCGGGTCTTGGGCAAGGGGGGCGACGGGACTTAGGGTTCGATTGGGGGTGGGGCTTTTGGGTGGATCGCACGTCGTTTGGGGAGAGGAGGGAGGTTGGACGGAGGGGAGACGCCTCCTCCTGCTCTGGCGGCGGCAGCAGCTCGATCGGAGGAGCGACGAGCTCCTCCCCCTCTTTTTTTTAGTTTCTTTCTTACGTCCTGATTTGTGAAACGAATAAGGAGGGGAGGGGCTAAGTAGAAAATGTATATATTATTTTAATTATTATTTTCCGTTTTATTCTCCACAAAGTCAAATTTTATTCGGACTGAGAATCGAACCCAACGACTGTCGTCCCTAGCGTATTGCCCCCATTCCGAACACAATGGGATATGTATCACAAGATGATTTGATCGTTTCGATCAGTTTCCGTTTAATTTACATTTAAATCACTATATTGAATTTTAAACGTACATTTCAAACTACCGGGGTCACATACTAACTCTAAAAATTCTCGAAAAATATTTTCTAGCTTCGTATTGACGATACGGTCCTAATAAAACTAGTTTCATCGTATTCTGAGACCGTTGGAAAAATGGCCAATTTCCAGTCGATTAAAATCAACTGAAACTGGTCAAACGCGTTTTCCTTTGCCACGCTCACATATTGATTCGAAAAATTATGAAAATTGGAACCTAGCAATAACTTTACATCACGGACCCAACAAAAGTGGTTTCGTCGAAATCCGAGGTCGTTTGCAAAATTTCCATTTTTAAGGGCCTGAATTCCATAGCGACTATTCAGAATTTTCAACTGGACATATCTTTTGATTCCTGCTATGAAATTTTGATTTTTCGGATTCGTTGGAAAGATATTCACAATTAGATCCTAATGTTTTTGGTTTCACTAAAATCCGGATTGTTTTGCACCCGGTACGTTCAATTGAAGTTTGAAATCGAATTATCGAACTACCGCGCCTTTTTCAATTCTATTTATAATTATATATATATTTATATTCTAACGACGGCGTATATAATATATACGTTCGAATTATATTCAAAATAAATTTCTCGTCGATATTATTTAAAATAATTCATTTTAAATAATCAACATTCGCTAAAATTTCCAAAATAAATTTTTTAAACTGGCCCAGATTTTCGGGTTGTTACAACAGTTCATGGCCATGGTCTTAGACAAAGGTCTCATATTCATAGTCATAGTCATAGTCATAGGCAATAGCTTCATAGGCAATAGTTTCATAGTCATAGTCATAGTCATAGGCGATAGGTTTATAGGCAATAGTTTCATAGTCATTGTCTTAGGAGAAAGTCCCATAATCATAGTCATTGGCAATTAGCCACAATAAGTTCTAGGCCACAATCGAGAATCAGATCCAAAGGCATAGATAACGTTAGATTTGACACAAGCACGAATCAAAGATAATTAACTTGCAAATTAGTATAGTTCTATATTTTGATTCATTACATTCACAATTCCAATTACACGTTCAAATCTAAGGAATGACCGAACTTACAGTGATCGGTTTAAAAGAGGAAAATAAGATAGTGTTGTGGTGGTTTTCTATGATTCGCGTGACGTTGCTTGAAGCAGAATGCCTACGGTCCAACTTGAAGCTTTAACTTGATTCTCTTTTAATTCTATTCAGTTCGGAAGAAGACGCTTTAATCCTAGTTTTGATTCCAACGGAGTAACGACGCCATTTTTATTTTTAATTAGAATAGAGGTAGAATATAGGCAGAATGAAATTGTATGGAGAGAAAGCTAGGTTTGGGGTTGTTTAAATAGGTTAGATCTCATGAATCAGGTCCGTAGGGCGTCCTAGTGTGGCAAAATGGATCTGTCCACGGATCTGGGAATACGGGGTAGGTTTTCCCTAGGGTTGACCCTAGTGTCGACCTGTTTAACTAGATCGACCCCCAGGTCGACCCTAGTGTCGACTTGGGTCCTGGGCAGGAATTTTCCCGCCCAGCCCGGGTGTCTGTTTCGAATTTCGAAATTCGGATTTTGAATTTGGGGCTAGTTTTTATTGAAACTTCTGAAGGCCATATCTCCTTCATAAGGAGTCCGATTTACGCAAACTTGGACTTTATTCCTAAAAGAATTTCGAGACGAACGCAATGGCGTAACCCGTTTTCCTTAATTCTCACATTTAAAATTAATTATACTTTATTTTGTTACTCTTCTGTTTACCGAAAATACGGGGTGTTACAATAACTTTGGATCACTATGGAGTGTGGGGTATGTGTACGGATTCAGGGCAACAGTGGCTTAGGTAGGACTATTGGCTATGGACCAATGAGGTGGGGTCATTTGTGAGGATTTAGTCGTGACTCCATGGGGCAAGCTTGGTGGTAGCAATAGTTATACAAGTCGGACTCCGTCACTACCTTGATTGGTCTAGTGATCAAAGCAGTGGATATTGTATGCTTTACGCACTGAGTTAGAGATGTGAGGATGGTTGCTATGATTTATTGTTTACCATCACTATGTCATGCATACCCCCACCCCCGTATTCTTTACACCTTATGTTTAGTGGCACCTTAGAGTATTGAGCGGTACGTTGTGCTAACTCTTTGGTTGTAGGTTCAGGTATGGTTTAGTGTACCTGTTATTGTTCGGTTTTGATGCTTATCGCTCATACCAGACTTTTGTCTGACCCAGAGTTTCATGTCTCTTCTTATTACTCTGGTGCTCTTAAATGGGGAGACTAGAGACAGGTTAGCCGGCTGTGCACGCGTAGCTGTCCGGAGACGAGCAGGAGGCTTACACGTACTATTTGCTATATATTCTCCCTATGTCGATGTTGGTCACTAATTTGGGCATTAGTAGTGTACCTTCCTTATTTGCTTTGGGGACAGTATTTCGAAAGTTGTAATAATAATGATGTGGAAAATAAGCTGTATTTGGATTTTCCACTGCTATGATGTTTATTTTTCAGCTTATGCACTGTCTCACCAGTTTTATGTCAAGTATGTTATTATTATATTTTATTCCATGCGCTGTGAGACATTCTACAGGTTCCTTGTTAGATTCAAATACCTTTCCTTTCATTTCTTTGACTACCGCCCCGTGCTGGTTAGACATTGGCACAATGTACTTTCATTGAAATGTCGGCTGGTGCGGGGCAGGCCGTCACAAATGAAATTAAATGTTTTAGGCAAGCACATGTATTCAAAGAAATAAGTCAATAAATTTTGATTTTCATGGAAAATGAGAAATAAAGAATGGTATTGGATTTGAAATGTAATCGTATATCATAAATAAAACTATAATTCCCAAAGGTGCGATTGTTTTAAAGTTAATAAACCCGTTTGAGGTTATATTATAAGAAATATGTCACTTGACAATTATTTTAACTACATCAGATTGGTAGTAAAACTTATATCAAATGGTTAAAGTATATATTACGATATTCCAAATGGTAATAAAAATGTAAGGAGGTTTATGAAGCTATAGCGATAGTTTTTCAAAGATAAGAGAATACAGAAAGGGGTTTTGAGGATAGGAGCGATGTTTTCAAGATAAAGAGAAACCAATATGTTTTTAAGAAATATAAGAATATTTTCGAACAAAGGAAATAAAAATGAAGTTGGTAAATATGTTATTCTAAAGAGAGTATTGATTTATGTTTCCAAAGTAATGAACCTGAAGATTTTTGTAGAGATAAGATTTTGAAATCGATTATACGAATAGATGAAAAGGTTTAGTATAGTGTTTTTAATATAAATGACCTGAGCTGCCAATGTACTTAATAACATTCTTAAGATTTGATAGTTAAACAACCGATTATCAAATAAATTATTACATTGGACCTTTTGACGTGTTGTTTCGAAAAGACCTGGATGGGTACTAGACCCAAAACCATTTTGAGTCAACTGTGTGGGCTCAGCTAACTTGCAGGCAATAAAGATGGAGCATTAAAGACCATAGATCGTCATAAATGGAAGAACCACTTATAATCTCTGAGTCGACGCAGAGATATACTGGGGTTCTGTCATGGTTGAAATCTACGGACTGCAAGGACTTTCGCTACTGATCCTTAGGGTGATTCTTATATAGGATGCAGTAGGAGGGTGCCCTTGGTTCATCCTGTTCCTAAATGACTTGTATGGACGAGTGTCTGATAGAGTATTTCTAGATGGTCACGTACATTCATTTCTTCAAACGTGCCCAGTGTATTTTTGAGGACGTCAATCAGTGATTTGACGGATCTGACGATCTAGCATTCATAGTGATGTACTGATCAGAAAGGGAGGAAATCATAACCTCAAGCCTCATCAACTGGGAAATGACAAAAATCGGGCAGGCAGCATGGCTATGTTGGTCGCTCCCATTAGGATGTATAATAACCTATCTAGAGAAATTCCATTTCCTTCTTTAATCTATTTCGATGCTGTCCCTTTTTTGGGTAACATTTGCTGATCCCAACCGTGGCTGATATACATTCGATACACTCAAGCGAAATGAGTTGTCGGTCATGTGTGGGTCGGGTTGCAAGACGTTCTTGTTGAACCCAGTGAATTCCCCTATAGAGATACACTATCGGTAGGTGGTTCCATACCTTATCTTAGTCGGAATCTAATATCCAATAAGAGCTTGTGGTTTTTGATTGTATACCAAATATGTAGAGCGTGAGATGCAAGCATTCTTCCAGATTATTATTTATTTGTGATTTGATAGACACTATTATAATATCAGAAAAGATATGATTTCAAAATGTTTTGGGTTATAGTAAGATAAAAAACCGTCCGTGTTTATATGTGGGCTGGTCTTACTATTACCATTTTATTTCAAAAGGATTTCTAAAGCTAAACAAGTAGTTTATGCTGTGAATTTATCACTGAAAGTATTCCAGACTGATCCGGGTGAATTTTGCTTTGCTTCAAATGTGCTCGGGTCAGACCGAGTATATTTCCAGGTTAAGTCTCACTTGGAGTTTCAGAAGCTGGAAGCAGGAGGCTTCATCGTTGGATATATAATGTTATTTCCGTTGTGTTTGATATATGATGTACTCTAATGATTGATATTTATATATACAGTTTCTTTTGTAAAGAGGTTTGATGTATTATATTTATTCATTCCGCTGTGAGATACTAATGTGTTGTGCTTCGGTTTCTTCTATTCTAACATTTCTTTCTTTCTTCTTCTCACCCTCTAACTTCTTTCTATTAATAGTCGGGGTTCGATACTTAGATTTTTGGCAAATAATGCAGGGATATGTAATATTGTTGAAAATTCAAGCATCTAATTTTTTCCGAGCAGTTACACTATACTTATTCTTTTACTGTTATTCATCTATGCAATTTGTTACACTAATATATTTTCTTTTTACTATCACTTGATTTATCAGTTCCGTTCATACATATCTATCTTCCTTTTCCCTATTTTGCTGTTTAATTTTTTTTCAGTCTTGTTTATATGCCTGTTTTATACAGTTTGATTTGATTCTACTCTTCTCTTTCTATTTTTTTCTTTTTATCTACATTTAGCCTAGGCTACCGAGAGTCTAGGTCATGTTTGATTTAATATTTCGTATAATTGAATTTGGTATAATATGAGAAGACAATGAAAAGGGGGAATTTGGGCATATTGTTAAATTTGAGGCTTTGTTGACTTTAATTACGACATCTTACAAATTAAGGACATTTTGGCTGTAATTTGGGAATATAACCAAAAGGAAGAATACACATATACGTATACATGTTAAATTAGACTTGATACGGAGGTTAAGTAGAGGACATGTTAAAATAATATAAGTTCCAGATGCAGGTTAATTAAATTGAATGATTATAGCATATATATATATATACACACACACGTATACATATGGGCAGGTGCCAGTTTTGAGGAAGGGGTTGTACACACATAATAAAATGTAATATTACAACCCCGCTTATTAATGAACCTAAACCTGCTAGGTTAAACCTGATTATTAATAAGCTAAGGGGTCCCTCATTCTGCTATTGTATCAAATGTTAGGGACTCTTAAATCCTAATTACTTGGGGCAAAAGATTAGGGGGGTTTGGCTTGAGTCAGTCTGCTATTTGGAACCCATATAAGTCAGTACCATTGGCCGTATCTTGTTAGGGGGCCTCACATTAGGTAGGGCCAGGGCATGCTTTACTGAATTGGGTAGTAAGAGGTTTAAAAAGAGGGAGGTAGGAATGAGCGTGTTACGGTGGAGTCATGAGTGTCCATGGGTCCGATTTGGGAAACTAAGACACTGTAACACCAATAAATAGGTTTGTGCTCTATAAGTTGCTAGGGGTTAGTGAGCGATACTCCCTACTACTGGGACTGACACAGGGTATTTACGTCATAGGAAGCCGATCGCATGGGTAGTAATTATGGTAACACCTAATCCTGTTATGTAATTAGGGTAACACCTAATCATTTTATGTAATTAGGGTAACACCTAATCTTTTGACGTAATTAGGGTAACACCTAATCGTATTACGTAATTAGGGTATCACCTAATCCTGTTATATAATCAAGGTAACACCTTATCTTGTTATGTAATTAGGGTAACACCTAATCCTATTATATAGTCTTGGTACAGAGAAAACTTGTTCCTGGGATATTAATGAGAAGCTTCACTCGATCATTGTTTTATCTTGTTTCATCTTGCTGACTGTACTTATATGTTACAGCACTTTCTCATTCAGTCTTGCTTACTTGTCTTGATACCTCTATTTTATGCATATATGAAATTCACTTAAACTCACCAGGCTTTATATCTGACCTATTTTGTTTCGCTTCTTTCTCTTCCTTCCCTCCCCCTCCCCTCGGTCCTCAAAGTGGTAGCACTTCGCAGTGGTTAAGATTTTCTTTTAGCTTGGACGAACACTCTTTTGCTTTTATGTATGGTTTTGATTATCTTTCTACTTTGTTATAGCTTGTAAAATGGGATTTGATTTTGCATTATTGTACTATGATGATTTGCATGATAAGACAAATGTTTTTATTTGAAGTATTTGGTATTTGATGATGTAACTATTTTGGAACAACGTTTTGCTTTTAGTAATAAAAGTTAATTTCCATTGCCTATTTATATATATCTTGTGAAATTTTATTCTTTTTTTATCTATTACACTTCATGTAACTTAGTGCATTCCCTTATTAGTGACATTAACGGACGTGGGATGTCACATTTGGTATCAGAGCTAAAGGTACAAGATCACATAAAAGTTTTGAAAAATACTTATCAAGAAGCAAAGTATTTTAAGATAAAAACCTATTATTGGGAAAGACCCTTAAGCTAAATAAAATATTCTTTTGATCTTCTCAACGTCAAAAAATGAACACTAACGCCCCGGAAAGTGTATGCACACCTTCAAATTGTTTAGATCTAGATTATGGGGAAATCACAAACAAAAGCAGTAAAAACACAAAGCAATTATTGTGGTTCAGCCTCAATTTTGGCCTATATCCACTTTGATGGAGGATTTTATTATCATCTCGATTACAAGGTACACATTTTCTATCATTTTATACGTCTTTTCTCTTTATTCAACAAATCTCTCTTCTCTTTCTATGATCTCTTTAATTATCGTTGAAACACTTAGATCTTACTAGATGTGAAGATTATCGAGGTAGTTCTTCGATAATCTTTCACTTAGATGATCTTTGGAGTTTTCTTGATGACTGAGATGACGGATCGGTGCTTGAAAGAGGATTAATGGAATTTGTGAATGATTTAGGATGTTGGTGAATGATAATGCCAGCACTTCGTCATTTGAGAATTTGATCCCTTGAATGAAGGAAATGGTGGGGAAGTGGATAAGTGAGGTTCAAGATTGTGTGTGCATGCCCTTAAGTCATTGGGTTGCCCGACATTTTAGGTTTTGGGTGACTTGAGTCATGTCTTGACCTCTAAGAGACGAGACAACCAGATAATTAAGTAATTCATGTGAACGACCCGCATGCTTGGTACATGGGAACGACCTGAGACAATGTGACATGCCTTGTGATGACCTGATGCATGTAGAATGCGGACGACCTGATGTTACACGGTATGTCCAAGTTTCAATGAAAAATGGTTTGACGACCTGACTTTGCAGCAACCAATCTGATGCATGGCAACCCTGGTGATGCTTTTTGAAAGCCTAAGACCTAGCCATATAGCTGAAGATGTTGCACGAACAACCCGCCTCATATGCACACGAGTTGATGCCAGATGACCCCATGCTAATGACATGCTTAGAAGCGACCTAAGCCATAACGATCCTCTATCACAAAGCATGAAAGACCCATCACTTATTTGTTCATTGCAATACTTATAAAACATATTTTTATAGGTTTAACATTTGCCTCTCAGAACCTATATTATTTTAATATAATGTAGGCTTTGAATCACATATCTAGACATTATTTTAGTGGGTCATATTGTGTTTATATAAGGGGTCAACATATGCACGTAACAATTGATCTATTTAGGCCTTCGTGCGAATTGAACTTGTCTAGTTTTGTTGTTGTTTGAATGTCAGCTAATCGGGTCGTTTGGGCTTGCAACTGAATCGAGTGCGACTCGTTTGCCTTGGCCTTTATATTTCCCTTTAAGCCTTCATTCTTCAATTTATCTCTTATTGTTGAAAACACTTTGTTAATGCTGACCTAGATTTAAAAGGAAATCATAACTTATGTAACACCCCGTAATTTGAACATAAAAATTCACAAATTAAAGTATACTTAATTAAGTGAAATGGGTTGCGCAGAGAAATATATATATATTGATATATATAATTGAAAATTAAATAAATAAATATGCAAAAATGTTCAAAACAGCGAATTGGGAGAGGGCAATAACCGAACCGGCCGATTTTTGAGGTCGACCCAAGCCCGCTGGGTCGACTAGGGGTTAATCCAGGGTGTTTGGCTGTCAACCCGTGGGCCAATTCGCTCAAATGCAGATTTTGCATTTGAATGGTTCTCATGGTTCAGCTTTAATCTAAAGGCCCTATATGGTTCCTACACTTGACTTCTTCCCCAAGACATGCTTTGATGGCTTGGATTGAATCTAGGGTTAATCCTATGGCTAATACTATCCTAATCCTCTATAAAAAGACCCCTAAACCTAGCCTAAATCACCATTATTCAATCCTACAACTAAACTATGCCAAGATGATTCCTCATCATGGCCTCCACTTCAATCCATAGCCTCCATCTTCTTCTTCATGATAGCTTAAGTGTTCTAAGCTAGTTTCAAAGTAAAGGAGCCTCTTTTCTTCATTCATGAGAGATTCTATGATCATTTGAGTGATTTCATGTTTGTATGAGAGTTCATTAGTTGCATTCTAGCCAAAGTTGCAACCTTTTCTTGACCAAAAAGCAAGGATCTTGCATGAGAGCTCATAAGCTTCATTCAAAGCCAAAGTTGAAACCTTTCTTCTTCAAAGCAAGGATTTTTATTGATATTTGCTCAAGGATTTCATTTGGAGCTTGTTCTTTTGGGGTCTTTGGGTGATAGCATGAATGACTTCATCTCAATCTTTGTTTTATATGTTGATTTGTGCCTTCATAGCATTGTAAGCCCCCTCCTACTCTTAGATATTAACTGTAAAGTTAAATGAATATTGCAAGTTTGGGTTTGATCATTAAGTATGATACATGCTATAATGTTATGCAAGTCTATAAAGTCATTACCTTGATCTTGTGGGTTAAAAGCTATAACCTTTATGTTGAAATGTTGCATTATGCAACATGAGAACCCTCATAACCTTTAGGTTAACTTGCATATGAAGTCATAACCCTTATGTGATGTTATATGCGAGTTACTTGTCATCATTTCATGTCATCTATGACCATGTATCACCTATTTGCCAAGTTTGAATGTTATGCATGTTTTTGAGGCTTGACAATGTAACATGCAAGTTTGTGAGCACATTTATGCCTCATTTCCACCATGTTTAACATGTGGCCTTATACCCTTTCTGTCATGCCTTTGCCAAGTTCCTTCTTTAAATCCATTATGCGTTGTTGTGAATGTATATGCGAGTTTAAAAGCGTTGGGGTTAGGTTATGGGGAAACTTTAATGACATGAAACATGATTTGGGTAAGTTGGTATAAACGTGACAACATGTAACTTTGGCTATGAGCATGGGACTTGGAAACTTGACACGTATGGGTTGTAAGTGTAACAAGACACTAGACCAAACATGAAAATGGCCAACTCGAGGTTGGGTTGAGTTTGTAGCATAAATCTACCCGGACCCGCCCGGCTTAACTAGTAGCTACAAACAGTAGGATCCAATGTGAGAAGTTGGTCATGTCGCGCTTAAGACCCGAAGTTAGACTAGGTTGTGGTGTAAATCTACCCGGAACCGCCCGGCTTAACTAGTAACCACAACAAAGTCTAATGTGAGAGGTTGAGAGTGCATTAATTAAATTAATGCCACATGATAAGGTTAAGTAAATTTGACTAATGACACTTAACCGATATGACACAAATGGGTAGGTTAAGTGGGACCGGGCTTGATTTCTTGATGACACTTAACCATACAAGACAGTTAGGGGATGGGGTTAAGTAATTTACGCTTAACTAATCTAAACACGATAATTAGATGGGGTTAAGTAACTTAGACTTAACTAATCCAAACACGGTAATTAGATGGGGTTAAGTAACTAAGACTTAACTAATCTAAACACGGTAATTAGATGGGGTTAAGTAATCTATACTTAACTAATCTAAACACGGGAATTCGATGGGGTTAAGTTAAACACTTAACCAATCTAAACTTGGTTATTCAATGGGGTTAAGTAACCAATACTTAACCAATTTAACATGATAATTTAATGGGGTTAAGTAACTTATACCTAACCAATTATACGTGATGATTTGATGAGGTTAAGTAACCTATACTTAACCAATCTAATAGGCGGACCTGATAAGGGTTAAGTCATAAGACCTTTTAAGATTAGGCTTAACCATTGTAATACGATTAGTGGATGGGGTTAAGCTAACCCATACTTAACCAATCCGACTCGATAATCTAATGGGATTAAGATAATCCATGCTTAATCAATCTAACATGAAAATCTGATAGGGTTAAGGCAAATAAATACTTAACCAATTTGACTTGACAGGGTTAAGTCATGAGCTTCTTGGTACACTTAACCAACTTGTAGGGCTAAGCCTTGAACTTGGGTACTTAGCCAATCTTGACATGATTTGTAGGCGGGTCAAATCACGAACTTGGATAACAACACTTAACCCATTTGACAAAACCCTAGCTCAAAGGACTAGGTTGGAAATCATAGTTAACAAGGATAGCGGAAAGAGGGGCTAAGTGGTAAACCTTAGTTAAGGGTAACTAAGTAATAATTCTTAGCTAAGGACATGGACTAGTTCATAAAGAGATGAGTAACCTGGTACGGTAGGTCATCGCTTAGAATACGAGGAGGAGCAAGTTATCTGACTTGGATAAAATCTCCAGCGAACTGGGTGACGAAGCGGAAGCTTCGGGGAACGTGAGGGTACTCTTGGTATCCCTCTGTGAGGTGGCGTGTGGTCCATGAAACCCGGCCTCACAGAGGTTAAGGTCTGCGGTAGAAGAGCCAAGAGTATGCCTTGGTTGCTATGCGAGCGACCTAAAGACTAGGATGGATTAGCGTGGAGTCGACGATACTTGATTTTGCCCCGGGATACCATGTCGCCGACTACCTACCATCTTTAGTCAATCGTGTACGTACGAAAAGGCAGGGAACTCCCAAAAGACCATATACTAGCTATCAAGTTATGGGTGAGGTTGGCTATCTGGAAGTGGGCATCGATGGGCCTTAGTGTAGTTCTCATACATGATTTTTCTTGGATTGCCTTTCAGTAGTTGAGGGAGGGGTCATGTGGGACCATAGCCACGGGTACAAAAACAGACCTTGATATCTGCATCAGAGACGACTTAAAGCTCCCGACCGAGTTCAGTATTTCTTGATTTGCCCTGGCACGGAACTCGGATGGCACATTGAGGAACATGTGCATCTAGACATGGAAAACGATTCACGATACATACGTGGGATAAAGGGCGCGGTTGACGGGTGGCATAATCCCTAGTGGCCCTAGGTGGCTGAACCCAAACCGAGACACAGAAACGTTCATTAGGTAGCATAATCCCTAGTGGTCCTAGGTGGCATAAATCCTAAGTGGACATGCGATAGTTCATGGTAAGGAAACATAACTAGATCGAGGGTAGCAGTCCAAAATAACTTCAAGGATAAAACGTTTACATGGGAAAGCCCGTATGGCCTACGGCAAAGGACTGAACTTATACATGGAAGGAAACATACGAGTTGGAAAAACCTACATATGCTATATATATTAGGGTGACATGGACCATTACATGACATTGGGCAAGGGACATTCATAGTTGACACATGACACGGGTTGGGATACTAGTACGAGGGGTGCAGAGCAAATATACATGATACATACCTTAGGATGTTATACATGGTAGATACCTTGGGATAGTATACTTGATAGAAACCTGACGATGTGGTACCTTGATTTATCTTGACACTGTAGTTTATCATGACACACTCGTTTATCTTGGTACAGTAGATTATCCTGTTATTTTGGTTTAGCTTATCTATCTTGTCATCATACTTATGTTCATCTCAGTTCCTCATGCCAGTTAACTTTACTAGTTTATATACTGATAGTAGATAGGGCTTACCAGTCTTTATGACTTACCCTGTTTTCTTTCGCCTCTTGTCTTCCGTTTCCCCCCCCCCCCAGGTTATAGGGAGGAAATGCTATTGTTAGTTTGGACTTCTTCTGTTTGAAGGTCATTACGCATGGCTTGGACTTCTCTTGGCTATGGCTACTTTACTGTTTTACTTGGGGAATAATTTATGAAATGGCTTTATGCTTCTTTATTATTGCAAGACAGGTTTTGATGTATTTTGATGTAAAAGGCTTTAGACCTTATTTTACAAGGTAATGAAATTTGTTTTACTTCCGCTGTTTTATATATATATATGTTCTGTCTTGTAGTATTTCTGTACATGTTTACCAATAATACCCCTCTAAAGCTAGTGCATTCCTTTGCGAGTGACCCTAGCGGAGGTGGGGTGTTACATTTGGTATCAGAGCAGAAGGTTACCAGACTGGGCAAAAGTTTTTAAAACCTTCTGAAAACTATTTGAAAAACCGTTTACAAAGAAGCATTTTTCAAGAAAAGTTTGTTTTAAAAGGCTATTCCCCAAAGGCCATTAGCATTATCCTTTGATTCCTTGATTGAATCTCCTTTCCTTTCTTTCCTCCATCTGTGGTCACTGTAGTTCTGACTGTGACTAATCTTTGTCTAGCCACGTAGGTGTTTCCCGTACGATGGAGGTGGTTCTTGAGAGACCTGTTGCCGTGGTACAAGGAAGGATAATAAGAGTAAGGATAAAGAACGCGAGCTTAAGGATAAGCAACTGTTGGTATGGCTTAGTCCATCAAGGAGGACAAGGACAAGATCATCGGAGGGAGCAATCGTACGCTCCCATTTCTAGGGTACCTAAAAGAAATGGTACCGTTTCTGTTAGAGGTTCAGCCTTCCTTTTCTATCATCCCGTCCAGACTTTGTTTTGATCATCGCATCATTTAAGTCTGCTTGGATAGTGAGTCTCTACACCTTAGTACTAGCATAGAAGAGGATCCCATTTTTGTCCCAAATCTTGTTAGAGGATCGGTCCATTTATTCATGACTTGTTTGGATTTGAGAGTGCCCATGTTTTCGGAGCCAAGGATGGGTTCTAGGGATAAAGTGGTCACCCAATAAGGGGTGCCATTCTCGGTTTTGGAAAGAGGGTAGTTAGACTCTTGACTTGCCTTGGTAATACCCCCGAAGTCCTGTGTAACCTTTTGGGTTCTGTCATGGTTAGTTACCTAGAATCTCATGATGCATTCGTTGGTAATCTGCTCGAGTAGAGTTCGCCACTAAGGCGAATGGTTCATTTTGCTAGTGCATGAGTTGTCGAGATCACCCTAGTAGGTACACTTAGCAACAGGGATTGGCATCGGTAAACGAGATCCAAAATTCACTAGTGAATTTTGGAGAGCTTGCATGAGTACGCGGATATATTTGAGCCAAGTATGCTAGGGAAAGAATAAGTGAAAGAGGAACGAGAGGCGACAGTGAAATGAGTTCCTACTTATATCTTGGAAATGGGAATCAAGGAGCTACGAAAATCATGAAGTCAAAGATGGTCAAGGCACAATGGAATTAAGCTCAAGGAAATGCGGCTTAGGCGCGCACATCATATCTCTTTTTAAGAGTATATGGTTGATCCTTGGTTCACCTGTAGAGCTTGCTTGCATGCTATCGCTTAGTGGATATCCTCTCGGTCCTGTTTCTGTTACAAACCCCGTAAGGAGTTTGTCTTGTTTATCTCCTCGATCTTATCTTGGGAACGTTAGATAGAACTCTATGGATGTAAACATGTATTTGAAACATGTTATGATTGATATGGTTGCAAATGGTTGCAAGTGGTTGCTCGTGGATGCGCGAATACACATTCGATACTAGATTGACGCGGTCACGTTTCATGTTGCATATACACGAGTATTTATACTTGTTTATGGATGAAATTGAATGTGTTATCATGCGGATGTTGCATATGAATGAATGTTTGTGCACGCATATAGTGCTTATATGACTAGGACTATTCGCATACATGTTGGACTCATGGCACTAAACATATTTTGCATTAGAAAGATCATTCAGGCCTGATCATTAGCATTAGCTAAGGAGCATATACACACACGTTCTGCATATGTTCATATGGCATTAGAAATCGTCTAAGGACAATGGTTGCTTGTGGATGATGTTTTGAGTAGATGGATGATGGATAGTAGGATACGTTCTTCCTAACTTGGAGATTTCGGGGACGAAATCCTTTAAGGAGGGGAGAATGTAACACCCCGTAATTTGAACATAAAAATTCACAAATTAAAGTATACTTAATTAAGTGAAATGGGTTGCGCAGAGAAATATATATATTGATATATATATATATATATATATATATAATTGAAAATTAAATAAATAAATATGCAAAAATGTTCAAAACAGCGAATTGGGAGAGGGGAATAACCGAACCGGTCGATTTTTGAGGTCGACCCAAGCCCACTGGGTCGACTAGGGGTTAATCCAGGGTGTTTGGCTGTCAACCCGTGGGCCGATTCGCTCAAATGCAGATTTTGCATTTGAATGGTTCTCATGGTTCAGCTTTAATCTAAAGGCCCTATATGGTTCCTACACTTGACTTCTTCCCCAAGACATGCTTTGATGGCTTGGATTGAATCTAGGGTTAATCCTACGGCTAATACTATCCTAATCCTCTATAAAAAGACCCCTAAACCTAGCCTAAATCACCATTATTCAATCCTACAACTAAACTATGCCAAAATGATTCCTCATCATGGCCTCCACTTCAACCCATGGCCTCCATCTTCTTCTTCATGATAGCTTAAGTGTTCTAAGCTAGTTTCAAAGTAAAGGAGCCTCTTTTCTTCATTCATGAGAGATTCTATGATCATTTGAGTGATTTCATGTTTGTATGAGAGTTCATAAGTTGCATTCTAGCCAAAGTTGCAACCTTTTTTTGACCAAAAAGCAAGAATCTTGCATGAGAGCTCATAAGCTTCATTCAAAGCCAAAGTTGAAACCTTTCTTCTTCAAAGCAAGGATTTTTATTGATATTTGCTCAAGGGTTTCATTTGGAGCTTGTTCTTTTGGGGTCTTTGGGTAATAGCATGAATGGCTTCGTCTCAATCTTTGTTTTATATGTTGATTTGTGCCTTCATAGCATTGTAAGCCCCCTCCTACTCTTAGATATTAACTATAAAGTTAAATGAATGTTGCAAGTTTGGGTTTGATCATTAAGTATGATACATGCTATCATGTTATGCAAGTCTATAAAGTCATTACCTTGATCTTGTGGGTTAAAAGCTATAACCTTTATGTTGAAATGTTGCATTATGCAACATGAGAACCCTCATAACCATTAGGTTAACTTGCATATGAAGTCATAACCCTTATGTGATGTTATATGCGAGTTACTTGTCATCATTTCATGTCATCTATGACCATGTATCACCTATTTGCCAAGTTTGAATGTTATGCATGTTTTTGAGGCTTGACAATGTAACATGCAAGTTTGTGAGCACATTTATGCCTCATTTCCACCATGTTTAACTTGTGGCCTTATACCCTTTTTGTCATGCCTTTGCCAAGTTCCTTCTTTAAATCCATTATGCGTTGTTGTGAATGTATATGCGAGTTTAAAAGCGTTGGGATTAGGTTATGGGGAAACTTTAATGACATGAAACATGATTTGGGTATGTTGGTATAAACGTGACAACATGTAACTTTGGCTATGAGCATGGGACTTGGAAACTTGACACGTATGGGTTGTAAGTGTAACAAGACACTAGACCAAACATGAAAATGGCCAACTCGAGGTTGGGTTGAGTTTGTAGCATAAATCTACCCGGACCCGCCCGGCTTAACTAGTAGCTACAAACAATAGGATCCAATGTGAGAAGTTGGTCATGTCGCGCTTAAGACCCGAGGTTAGACTAGGTTGTGGTGTAAATCTACCCGGACCTGCCCGGCTTAACTAGTAACCACAACAAAGTCTAATGTGAGAGGTTGAGAGTGCATTAATTAAATTAATGCCACATGATAAGGTTAAGTAAATTTGACTAATGACACTTAACCGATATGACACAAATGGGTAGGTTAAGTGGGACCGGGCTTGATTTCTTGATGACACTTAACCATACAAGACAATTAGGGGATGGGGTTAAGTAATTTACGCTTAACTAATCTAAACACGGTAATTAGATGGGGTTAAGTAACTTAGACTTAACTAATCCAAACACGGTAATTATATGGGGTTAAGTAACTAAGACTTAACTAATCTAAACACGGTAATTAGATGGGGTTAAGTAATCTATACTTAACTAATCTAAACATGGGAATTCGATGGGGTTAAGTTAAACACTTAACCAATCTAAACATGGTTATTCAATGGGGTTAAGTAACCAATACTTAACCAATTTAACATGATAATTTAATGGGGTTAAGTAACTTATACCTAACCAATTATACGTGATGATTTGATGAAGTTAATAACCTATACTTAACCAATCTAATAGGTGGACCTGATAAGGGTTAAGTCACAAGACCTTTTAAGATTAGGCTTAACCATTGTAATACGATTAGTGGATGAGGTTAAGCTAACCCATACTTAACCAATCCGACTCGATAATCTAATGGGATTAAGATAATCCATTCTTAATCAATCTAACATGAAAATCTGATAGGGTTAAGGCAAATAAATACTTAACCAATTTGACTTGACAGGTTTAAGTCATGAGCTTCTTGGTACACTTAACCAACTTTTAGGGCTAAGCCTTGAACTTGAGTACTTAGCCAATCTTGACATGATTTGTAGGCGGGTCAAATCACGAACTTGGATAACAACACTTAACCCATTTGACAAAACCCTAGCTCAGAGGACTAGGTTGGAAATCGTAGTTAACAAGGATAGAGGAAAGAGGGGCTAAGTGGTAAACCTTAGTTAAGGGTAACTAAGTAATAATTCTTAGCTAAGGACATGGACTAGTTCATAAAGAGATGAGTAACCTGGTACGATAGGTCATCGCTTAGTATACGAGGAGGAGCAAGTTATCTGACTTGGATAAAAGCTCCAGCGAACTGGGTGACGAAGCGGAAGCTTCGGGGAACGTGAGGGTACTCTTGGTATCCCTCTGTGAGGTGGCGTGTGGTCCATGAAACCCGGCCTCACAGAGGTAAAGGTCTGCGGTAGAAGAGCCAAGAGTATGCCTTGGTTGCTATGCGAGCGACCTAAAGACTAGGATGGATTAGCGTGGAGTCGACGATACTTGATTTTGCCCCGGGATAGCATGTCGCCGACTACCTACCATCTTTTGTCAATCGTGTACGTACGGAAAGGCAGGGAACTCCCAAAAGACCATATACTAGCTATCAAGTTATGGGTGAGGTTGGCTATCTGGAAGTGGGCATCAATGGGCCTTAGTGTAGTTCTCATACATGATTTTTCTTGGATTGCCTTTCAGTAGTTGAGGGAGGGCTCACGTGGGACCATAGCCACAGGTACAAAAACAGACCTTGATATCTGCATCAGCAGACGACTTAAAGCTCCCGACCGAGTTCCATATTTCTTGATTTGCCCTGGCACGGAACTCGGATGGCACATTGAGGAACATGTGCATCTAGACATGGAAAACGATTCACGATACATACGTGGGATAAAGGGCGCGGTTGACGGGTGGCATAATCCCTAGTGGCCCTAGGTGGATGAACCCAAACCGAGACACGGAAACGTTCATTAGGTAGCATAATCCCTAGTGGTCCTAGGTGGCATAAATCCTAAGTGGACACGCGATAGTTCATGGTAAGGAAACATAACTAGATCGAGGGTAGCAGTCCAAAATAACTTCAAGGATAAAACGTTTACATGGGAAAGCCCGTATGGCCTACGGCAAAGGACTGAACTTATACATGGAAGGAAACATACGAGTTGGAAAAACCTACATATGCTATATATATTAGGGTGACATGGACCATTACATGACATTGGGCAAGGGACATTCATAGTTGACACATGACACGGGTTGGGATACTAGTACGAGGGGTGCAGAGCAAATATACATGATACGTACCTTAGGATGTTATACATGGTAGATACCTTGGGATAGTATACTTGATAGAAACCTGACGATGTGGTACCTTGATTTATCTTGACACCGTAGTTTATCATGACACACTCGTTTATCTTGGTACAGTAGTTCATCCTGTTATTTTGGTTTAGCTTATCTATCTTGTCATCATACTTATGTTCATCTCAGTTCCTCATGCCAGTTAACTTTACTAGTTTATATATTGATAGTAGATAGGGCTTACTAGTCTTTATGACTGACCCTGTTTTCTTTCGCCTCTTGTCTTCCGTTCCCCCCCAGTTTATAGGGAGGAAATGCTATTGTTAGTTTGGACTTCTTATGTTTGAAGGTCATCACGCATGGCTTGGACTTCTCTTGGCTATGGCTACTTTACTGTTTTACTTGGGGAATAATTTATGAAATGGCTTTATGCTTCTTTATTATTGCAAGACAGGTTTTGTTGTATTTTGATGTAAAAGGCTTTAGACCTTATTTTACAAGGTAATGAAATTTGTTTTACTTCCGCTGTTTTATATATATATGTTCTGTCTTGTAATATTTCTGTACATGTTTACCAATAATACCCCTCTAAAGCTAGTGCATTCCTTTGCGAGTGACCCTAGCGGAGGTGGGGTGTTACAACTTAACTCTGATCTCCGCTCTGCATTTTCTTGGACTAACGAACGTCCATCAAATCTTTATCATTGCTTCTTGTTAAAGCCTCGAGCGTGTCTCAATCCAATTGCCACCTCCAGCTTAACTGAATCGATCCAATTTACCATCGGTTTTACCAAATTTAAGTCGTTCTTCCATTATCGAGCCCATAAAAGCCCCCGTCGTTGTTCACATCTCAACCTCCTGCAGGTCTCGATTCCATTTGATTTTTTTGTTGTATCAATTTTATATTCTTAGTGTTTGAGTTAAACAAATAATTCACATCTGAAATGAAAGCTTTAAGCATCTATTTGATTCGATCTTTGTATCGATTTGTGTTTTTAGAAATTTGTAGTTAAATATGAATCTAAAACCTTGATGTTTGTGCATTTTTGTGAATTTTGGTTTGGAATTCATGTCTGCCACTTTACGATTCAACGCAATGATATGATGATCTGAATTTCGGTTCTTGAACGATGATTGTTGTACCAACCATTTAGATACAGTTATGTTCATCGTGTGAACTTGCTATTTATGCATAAGCTTTGTTTGACGACCTGAATTTGTCGTCTTAACGTTTTCTATGGACTCAATTGAGTGTGTGAATTCTTGTTGTTGATGAAATGCACTTCTCCATGGATTCATAGAACTTATTCCTTGGTAGATACATGGAATTTGAATTACCCATCATATTTGGGTTAGGTCGGTGACGTCCTGAATCTTCAGGTTGGTGGACGACCTGAATCGTCGAGTCGTTGGATGACCTAAGTCCTTGAGATGGAGATGCGCCCCTCTTAATCAACGATTCCCAAATGGCTTGAACGTTGTTGTGATCCAAGACTCACATGAACCAATCTCTCAAACGACAAAGGCCTTCAAATTAATGGGTGACCCGTGCCCTTAGGTCATTTGGATGACCCATACCCTTAGGTCGTTGGTGACCTAAGTTCTTGGTTGGTACACGACCTAAGGCTTGAAGAAATCTAACGACCCATGGGTTTCAAGTGATCCAATGATAGTTGTAACCCAATCTCTAAATGACCCAAGCTCATGGCTTAAAATTGAACATATATGCCACATGTTCTGAAATTAAAACAAACATCTGCACATTCCTGGACTTATACTTCATCATCAACCGTCCATTTCGATAACACGGTATTTAATTAAATTGTAATACAATGAATTTCAAGACTTAAACTGGATATACACAAAACTATTTCATTCAACAGTTATAACTTATTAAACTTTTCTGCATATACACGACATCTTAGTTTAAGTTAGCAACGACGCTTGGGATTGACTTATTGACACACGCGGACTATGGATTTCAAGCTTCACGTTAATTTGACTTGTATAATTCTACACGACACTTCGCACTTGGGAAATGCGTACTTGTAATATATTTATAAACTAGACTGTTTATGTAGAATTGATACCCGAGGAATGACACGTCATCATTCTGAAGATGTGACTGCTTTGACTCAAGTTGAAATTTCTACATCTACTTCTGAGGCTACAACAACTACAGCTCCCGTGTCAGTACCAAGTCAGTATGCTCCTGTTCTCCGACCTCTTAGTACCACACCACCGGAGAGATATTCTATAACACTTAACCAGCAAACTATTAAGCAGTTGTGTAGTCAGTTTGGTATCCCTAAGATGATGCAATACTACCGGAGAAGGATGTGTTTACTGACCGACCTCCAAGTGGCTATGTAGCAATTATCCGTCAAATGTTGATGAGCAGAACCGTCCCTCCTTTTAATCCGTTTATAGAGATGGTGCTAAAACATTTTTCCATTGCCCCATTCCAGCTGCACCTGAATGGCTATTCCATTTTATTAGGGATTTACGTGCTATTTATGAAGGTGAGGGAATGTGCACCTACGTTTGAGGATATCTGTTACTTGTTCTCATTTAAAAGGAGGAAAGACTATACTTCTATCATACGTGTTGAAGGCGCACGAAACCAGAAGCTCATACTAAACTTGCCGGAGAGTCCTTTAGGGTTTCTAAACCAATTTTTCTTTGTTTGATGTCCCACGACTTTTATGGAATCTGGATGCAAGGAGGTGAATATATTTGCTTAGAGCCTTCCTCATCTGATTCTTTCCTTTTAAGTCTTTGTCATAGAACCATTCTCTCTTTGTTGCATAAATCCTAGCTCCTATCAAGGATTCTAAAGTTCGTACCACTTGTAAGGCTGCTTTTGGGGACATAAAAGTGGTCAAGGAAGAGGACATGCATAAAAAGTCCTTAATCAAAGAGCAATTTCTTTGGAAATATGGACTACATGACCCTTCTCGGACCTTTCCATCAAAGGAGACTTCTTCTACCCCTAAGACTACATCTTCACTATCAAGTGCTATGGCGTCTGGGGAAGGTTCTACATCAAAAAGCCTAGTTGACAAGTCATCACTAAAGAAATGCTCAGATCTTGGAGGTGGAACCGAAACATCTTCTCTACCTCAACTGCGTTCGATCAGAGACGAAGAATTTGTACGTCGTGAAGGTAAGGATCCTGCAACAGCTGATGAGCAGGGTGAAATTGCAAACATTGGTGATTTGGATGTTGAGAGAACCAGCGAGGGTCCCCAAATCCTAGCTTCCCATAAGGAAGATTCATGGATATATACAGGGACTTGAGCGATCTTGACCCGTCAAGTGAGTTTGCTACTAGGGATTTTGTGACCTCAAAAATATCTGAATTAGTAATAAAGGTTGCTACCGATTTGGCTTCTACTTGAAATCCTTCATTACGAAAGACTTTTTCCAACATCGTGTCGGCGTTAACTTCTCAAACAAAGAGAGGTTCATTGTAGATGTCCGTTAGATCACACATCACACACACTCTATGTTTATGATGTTTTGCATGTCTTTTCTATCCTGCCCTAGTACTTCCTGATTTAAGCACTGCTTTATTTTTGTTTTAGGTCCATCCATGAATCGACCGTACATGAAAAGTTTCAAACGCCATACCAGCTCATACGATCCATGACATTATATGCAATTTCAATACTCTTACCAATACAAAGAGACAGAGAACCAAAGAGGATGGAGGAAAGACTAGCATGCCCGTGATCAGTAGGAGATAGACGACCAGAGCTGAAGCTCTTCAGGTGATCGCTATGAACGGAGTAGGCAGGAAGAAGAGGACAGCTGGAAAATGCAGAGAGATGGGGATGATTAGGGCAAGGACTATAGAAAAGATGATTCTCACAAGCATTCCATATCGGATAAAAATCCAGTCCCTACTATTTAGGCCTCTTCCAACATTTTGGCCCTTGCAACTCCGTTTGTTACTCCTCCTCTAGCTAATATACAGAAGATTATTCATGGGCCTCACTATGCTCTTAATCCTGCTCTATATACAGAAGATTATTCATGGGCCTCACTATGCTCTTAATCCTGCTCCTAGCACAATCGCGGAATGGTTCAAACACTGGTGATTAAAGGGAGTTTGTTTCAACTTGGACATCCATTAAACTAACAAGGATGAGATGCCTAAAGATTTAGACATAGTAAGAAGTAACATTGAAAAGCAGTTAAACATAGCTAAGGGTCACGTTGAGAAGCGACCAAATGTGGTTGAGGGTCAGGTAGAGAAACTATCTTTGTGGCATAAATTGGTTGATGAGCTCCAGCGAGTCAACAAACGTAACCTTGAGAACATAGCTATGCTGGAATATGATAAGGCAGAGTGGGCTAAAATTCTCCAGTCTCGCGAGCCAGCATTGCGTCCCTTACCCAAAGAAATTAGTGGTAGGAGGTCGAAAATCAGAGGCCTAAATAAGAGATGTTCGCTGCCAAATTAAGGGAAATCATGTTGAATATTCAAGTCAAAGATGCTCATTCTAAAAAAGCTGTTGAGAATAAGCTTGCCATGGAGTAGCAGACTGTTGAGACTTGTCAATGAGAGAATTTTAGCTTGCGCGAACAGAACACTGCTCATGAGTTAGAAATCACTTTGTGAAAGACCAATGCGCAGGCACTTGAGCAAGAACGAGATCATGCTCTAACACGCAAGGAGGCTACTGGGCAAGTTTATGCCGAAGCTGAAGCAGACACCAACGCCACTTTTTTTCAGATTTTATACCCTTTGTGTTATGGGTTGAGGCAACTTGCGTTTCCTATGAGATGATTTTCCAGTCACCTTGGATGAAGTATGGGAAGCAATGCTTGCCCAACTTGAAGGTATTTTTTCTTAAGAGTATCTCTTAGAGAGTCTTTTAGGTAGTGAGCCCCTCAAAGCTTTGGCTAAGAGGAAAGAACAACTCTTGAGAGAGCGCGGTTTGTTAGATGGAGCTGGTCCTTCTGAGGAGCAAGTCCCTGGCACAATTGCCATCGTTACCCACACAGCTCCTATTGATGCTCAAATTTTCATTTATCAGACTCTCATCATGCCTTTTGTTGATCCTACTACCATTTATGAAGAAAAGGAAAAAACAATTGATGAGCATGCAGAATGTGAAGAGGGCGACGATGACAAACCAGATAAATATGAAGTGGAGGTGCACAAGAATCTTCATGCCTTAGGTAAAACTGATGTCGATCAAGTTATATCGCTCTTAAATTACCTTTGTACCTAGCATGGGTATACTAAAATTCTTACTTATCATTCAATTGCTTCAGGCCTGATTTCACCAACACCTTCTCCTGATGTGGCAGGGACAACAACTAAAGCTATCATGACTGCTTCAACCCTGGTGTCAACAACCGCTTTTGCTTTGATCGCCACTCCCCCTATAGGTGATTCTTCCTTAGTCCATGCCTCTACCCCTACTTCTAATTCTGCTTTTGAGTTTGGGTCACAAGAGAAGATTGCTGTCATTGCTCATTGGGATGGCCCAAATTACACTCTAGAAGGGGAAAAGGACCTTACAGATATGGAGGTGAGCCCGAAAAAGAGTACTAAAAGACACTCAGGGAAGCAAGTTAAGTCCCCATCCACGATACATAAGGGAAAGCATGGCTCTCCCAGGAAAGTGATTACTTTATATTCCCCCGAAAATCCGAAGGATGGTGATGAAACCTAAGACAATGACCAACCTTCCTCTACATCTTCTCCTTCTTCCACCAATAGTGTAACACCCCGTAATTTTATAACATTAAAATTCACAAATTAAAGTATACTTAATTTTTAGAAAAGAATTAAGTGAAATGGGTTGCGCAGAGAAATATATATATATATATTGATATATATATATATATATATATATATATATATTAAAAATTAAATAAATAAATATGCGAAAAAGTTCAAAACAGCGAATTGGGAGGGGAAATAACCGAACCGGCCCATTTTTGAGGTCGACCCAAGCCTCGCTGGGTCGACTAGGGGTTAATCCAGGGTGTTTGGCTGTCAACCCGTGGGCCGATTCGCTCAAATGCAGATTTTGCATTTGATTGGTTCTCATGGTTCAGGGTTAATCTAATGGTCCTAAATAACTTCCTACACCTATAAATACATCCTAATGCTAACCCTAAACCTAATTAAAATAGAATAGTTACCGTCATACCGTCGCCATGGAAATCAATGGAGCCGCCGCCAACTAAGAAAGAAGAAAAGAAAATTCAATTCTAATTCTCTCAACCCTAAAGCAAAGCAAAACTCTCTCTTTTCTTCTCTAAATTGTGAGTATGATGATCTTAACAAGATTATTATCATTTTAATTAGGTTGAGTTATGAATGGATTATGAGTAGATGATGTAAATTATCATATGTGTTGGTGTAAACCCCTTTTGCTATCATGTATATTGTAAATCCAATGTTATGTGATGATGACTATGATGATGTTATGTATGTTGAAAGTTTCTATGCTAAGTTGTGATGAATCATACATGTTACAAAGGCCATGACGTTACCATCTATGCTAGTTAGTTCATATTAATTAAATCATCATGTTTGGGTTATGTTGATCTATATGACAAGTCACATATGCAAGTTAGATTGATTAGAAAAGCTATGAACATATGCCAAGACATCTTTTATGACATCTTGAATTATGCTATGACATATGTGATATCTTATGCTAGTTCACACCATCATTATGTTGCCTAAAAACCCCATATGCAAGTTTATGTATAGATTTGGGCTATGATCATATCATGTAAATTGAGACATTTAACAAGTTGACACATTTTGATCCTTAACATGTGTAGTTTATGCAAGTTTCACCCCTATTATGATTAGATATATTTTAATTGTCTTTATGTTTTGATAATTTATCTTTGTGCTAGATGTTACACTATACAAGTCTAGCCTATATTATGCGTTGAATAAGCGAACGTATAAACGTGGGGTAGGGGTAATATTAAGGATTTAATATTAAAAAGTTGGGGTGCAATTGAAATGATTTTGAATGCCATAAGTGGATGGCCATAATTGAGTCAATTAGATACATCATTAAAAGTTGACTTAATTAATAATTTGAATAGGGAATTATTAAAACTGGGGTAAAAGATTTTAAGTGTTAATCAATGCTTAGGACACGAGGTTAGACTCGTTTGTGACGTAAACCTGCCCGGATCCGCCCGGCAAATCCAGTGGTCACAAATGTCAGCCCAATGTGAGAGGTCCTAGGCCTAAACTAAAGCATAACGGTTGTAAATACACGAGGTTAGACTCTTTTATGGTGTAAGACTGCCCGGACCCGCCCGGCAAATCCAGCTGCCATAAACGCCAGTCTAATGTGAGAGGTGTTTATGAGGTTATGGCCTGAATGAATTAAGAAATACTTAACCAGATAAACATGTAAGGTGGGACATGGGGGTTAAGTTGGTGCCTTGGGTGCCATAAGGAATCTAGGGGGTGCCATTAGTGGCATGTGAAATCTATTAAATAATAGTAAAGCAGAAGAATTTGAAGCTCTCTCCTTAATTCTCTATCTTATATCTTCTCTCCTTAATTCTCTATCTTATCTCTTCTTTCCTTAAAAGTTTATAGATATTTCGTATTGATTTTTTTAATTTCATTTATCTATTTATATATAATAGAAATACCTCAAAATGAAGCTTTTGAAATGTCTGTATCACCCTTTGAATTTCCACAAGGAAATGACTGCATTTTTGTCAAATAAACTTTCCACGTTTTTATGCACTTAAACTAGAACACGGTGATATACCCGCTACCATTCCCACTATTTCTTTTCTCCTTCTTCAGCCTGTAACCACAAACCCCAAAATAAGCCAAAATCGTCCATCCTTGGACTGGGAAGAAAGCGCAGTCCATCCCTCTCTTCCATCTCCGCCTCAGTCGGCATCTTTACCTGATCCCTCTCCATCTCCACCTCAATCGATATCTTTACCCTGTAACTTTTCCGCATCTGAATTCCCAAAACCTAATTTTTTTGTCCCACGATTTTTTCGTCCTTTCGCCTTTTGGTTTTGGGTCGGTGAAAAAAAGAGATGAAAAATTGGCTCTACTGTTTGAAGATGGAATAAATTATTTCGCGTTTTGGGATTCCAGCGCGGCTTGACTTAGAGCGTGATACTAGACGATTCGAGTAAGGCTTCTTTTCCTTTTTTCACTTAATTTTCGATATTAAAACAGCAGTTGTTAATTGAAGTAATTACGATATTATTACAAATTTCTTTAAATGCCGATTTCATGCCCTACAATTTTTTCGTCCTTTCCCCGTTTAGTTTTGGCTCGGTGAAGAAAAAAACTAAAAAATTAGCTCTGTTGTTTGAAGTGGAATCAATCCGTTTACGTTTTTAGATTCCAGCGCAGCTGGCCTTAGAGCATGATAAAAGATATCCAAGTAAGGCTTCTATTCTATTTTCCACTTAATTTTGGATATTAAAACTGCAGTCAGTAATTGAAGTAATTGCGATATTATTACGAATTTCGCTAAATGTTGATTTCATATCTTACTGTCATTCACGAACAAGTTTACTTATGTCATAAAAAATTGAACCCCTTTTTCTTCATAGAAGTTCTCCTATTTCTTTTTTAACCATGGACCCACAGAGAAGAACAAAAGGTGAAAATTTGATATTTAAGTAGAGTATAATGATTGTAATCCGCGATCAGGTTTTAGATATGATGAAAGTCTGATGCTGATGACTAGCTTTTTCATGTACATATGATTAGTCCTTTAGTTAAATCAATACTGGAGAGGTGATCTGTACAGATCCATTTTGGTTTTAATTTTTAGGTTTTGAACTCATTTATTTTAATACCCAAATTCCCACTTTCCTTACAGTACATAAGAGGCGGATGACAACTGGATATGCTCGGAGAGACTTATTAGACTGAGGTACTGCTATTTTTTTGCCATATTTTTCCTTATCTTCATTGCCATTGCTGTTCATTCATCAGCTCCAAAACTATTGCTTTTAGAATCAAAAATATTTTACAATTGAAACGAATTAATAATTTAGGTTTCCCCTTCTTCATTTGATTTTGAATAGACTTTTTTTTAAAAACTTATTTGCGTTTGTAGATACACTAAATGTCCAAATATAGAAATTTTATATGTGTATAAGCATATTATGATTTACCTGTTGACTGCTATGAAATTATTTTGTATACTTTTAGCATGACTGACATAACAAGTTCAATTCAGGATTGATGCAGTCTTATTGAGGATTTTTACTTTAATACTTATCAATATGTACACTCCCAACGTTGTTGAGGACCTGCTAACCTCTTCTAACCTACTACACATGCTATATAAAAAGCAAAAATTATGAATTCTCCTGTACTACCGATGAATCAAACCTTCATGTACACAAAATCATGAAGTTATTTATTTTGGCTGCCAATGGTGCATCAATATTTGGTTACTTGCTGTATCAAATTATGTCTTTGTGGTCCCAATATATTTAATACTTCAACTGTAGACATTATGCGGAGCATGTGTAGCATGATAAAGCACATCTTCAAAAAATTACATTACATTCAAATGCATACATGTTATATATAGTATAAGAGTTTTATAAAAATATAACTGTTTGCAGTATTAAATTATGGTTTGGTTTGTTTGTTATATTCAAACATTGCTGAATATATACACATAATATCAAAAGAAAAAAAAAGAAAAAGCACACTATTTACACGATTTGGATAGTAGCGCAGATACATGTACACGTCTTTCTCGCCATTGAAGAAGCCAAGAGCTTACATCAGATGCATGAAATCTGTTCCAGGTCTTTCTAACAAGTAACTAAAATTTTCTAAGTTAAATATTTTCTAACATATTCCCCTTTTTTAATCGACTGGGAAAAGGGGTTCTTTGATCTCAATGTTGCAGTTAAATTCATTTTGCTAAATTTTGATTACACTCTTTCTAAGATGAAACTTGATTTTTCTTTACAAGGTAATTTAAATACATTTCCATGTTTCATTTGACTGGGAAAAGAGATTTTTTGATCTTAAAATTCCGGACCACAGTTGATACGTCTATTTTGCTAAGCTTTGTTAACACACATTTGAAGTTGGAATTTGATTTTTTTTTTTTTTTTTTGCATGGTAATCTAATTTAATACTTATTTTCTTATTTTGTTTACTTATTCTACTTAAGAAGCACATTGTTATGATGGACGTGGAAAAGCCAACTTAAAAAGAATAAGCTTCCAGTTATGATGGATTTACGTTAGTTACTGATACAAATCATCTATGTGTTTAGGGGGCCACACTTAACAGAAATATATGACTGTTGCTTCATAGTCCATATTGTTTTAGGTAAGATTTAATTTATTATTATTTGTTTAAATTGCACATAACGACGGCTTATTACTAAATGACATTAACCATGAGAATAATAACAATTATTGCACTTATGACACATCACCTTATATGATACATTCCAATTCATATTTGATAGCAATATCTTATGTATTACAATGAGTACACCTTCAGATGCAAGTATATTTTCTCCTAAACTGATTTTACATGTTCATGCAACAAGAAAACTGATCATGTTAATTTTGATCTACTCAATTTCAAAGTATTAATTGTTAATTACATCTAGCTTCTTCTTTGATTATTTTATCATGTGAGAGTATGCTTGCTTTAACAAAATTGAAATTTTGGGTTCTCGGTTTTGAAACACTTGCTTTGAATAGAAGGTTTTCGAAATGAAGATTGAATTTTTGTGCATTTGTTGAATTACCACCACTATTAAATTAGCGGATTTGACAATGTTGTCTACTTTTTAAGGTTTAACAGATAATTACGTTCATAAATTGTTATTTGGATCATGACATTCCATGGACCTAATTGATATGGATATGAGTGGGAATAGGCGGATTAGGAAGAAACAGAGAAGAAGCTAGCATGAAGAAGAGTTATAAGAAGAAGGAGACTGTAAGAATTTTTCAGCAATAATTTTCTATATCTTTCCTCCTGCATTCCTTTCATATTTATAGTATCATCCCTAACAACTTTCTTTCTATGTGGCATTATAGATGCCTTTTCTATGCAACAACTTGCACAAACAAAAAGCAATAACATAAAGGGAATAACATAACAGAAAGGAAATAACATAACAGAAAGGTAATAATAATTAGTATGAGGAATACGCCTCTGCACATGGCTGCTCCGTATCAGCATGCCTCCATTGTCTACATATGAATAGTTTGCAACTGATTTGTTTCACAAATAGAAATTATTTTCATATTATATTAAATTAATTGTTTGCACAAATAGGCTATCAACCAAGAAAGTATGCTGAGTTTAAAATTATAACCACAGTAATAATGATTTGTATGCCTTGCCTCCTATTCTTATGGATCAATCCAATTGTGGATGTATTAGAAAAGTGCAACCATAAATGATGGATAATCTTAGTGCATTGCACAATTCAATCTTTAAGAAAGCCTACCAAATATTTGAAATTTACATCTTCATGTGCTGATGACTCAAATGGTAAAATATTGTTTGATTTGTTGAAATTGTATTTTAAACAATATAATACTCTATAATTCAACCTGCAAATTTAACATTTAATATTTGTGTTCTTTATTTTTTTCATTCGGCTGAGTGCTTGATATTTGGAAACATCAGATATATTCTTTACTAATGAATCATAATGTGTAACAATCAAATATAAGTATTTGTGGTAATATGTCTGCACTGCCATTGGAATGTCCAACTTTAGATGGCAAGTATCAAAAATAAAATATATTAATCAATAATTTATTTCACCATTCTATATGTGCTATCCTTGGAATTATAACCTTATTACAACGACATTTAATGTGCTTGCTCATCATAAATAGCTTTATGCTTATGTCTTCATTAGTTCATTAGGTTAACTTTATATATGACAGCAACGATTGTTTGCAGCTTCCAATTATGCTTAACAATATCAATATTGTTTCAAATTGCTGTTAGAAAATGATATAGCATATCTATAGATTCGTAGTAAAAAAATTACGCGATACATTTACCCATTCTATGATATTGGTAATATTATGCTCATGTATATAGATGGCTACATATGTTTAAGCGCCAATACAATAATTGGTTAACCACTTTTATCTCAGCTAAACCTACACACACACACACACACATACATACATACATACATAATACAATTTTTAGATATCGTCAAGCTATTTGGATACTGCTATCATTTATTTCTTCATTTCATTTGCTGCACGATCTTTGTTTTACATAGATTAGTTGTACCTAGAATTTTTTATATTAACACTACAATTTTTTATATTCTATTATATTGTATATTTTATTTTGATCAAAATTCCAATTATTGCAATATGTTGCTACTTAAAATTGTTTTTATATGGTATATTTTATAGACGGAGTTTACACTAAGTAATGATTTACTTAAATATTTTTTTTATTACATGACATTAATATTCAGCTAATTTGTTGGATGATATACCCATGGGGCCTGTTATAGTTAAGGTATCTAATTTTGAATGCCCAATTATTAATAGGAAGTTTATATATAGCTTTGCACTGTTGCTTGAAAATATCATCAATTTGTTTATTTTCTTATTTCCTACAATCAATCAACGGCCGATTTCTTTAACTGTTGGTTTATTCTCTTCTGACGTTATATGTTCTTGAGGCAAAACCATGCAACAAACAATTATAGATATTGATGAAAAGTAAGTTTTTTATATTGGTCAATAAGCTTTAAAACAAATGTGTTTTTCAATATATTCTATAATCTTTTATAATAAACAAAAACAAACCCTTGGATGTAATGTATAGGCGAGTTTACCAGGTATGTTTATTTATCAATTACATTTAAATCATCTAGGAAAGATCTGGTTTTAAGTTCAGTAGAGGGGAAGACATCTTCTTTCTGACTGAATGGTTAGATACATTTATTTTATTAAGTTTGACATAATTATCTTCTTTGTACTTATATTTATAGTGCTATTATTGGGAAAACCAACGCATACCTAAAAGGCTAGAACATTATATGGGAAGAGGCATTTTTCCAGGAAAATTGCAAAAACGATGTGCTTTAGTTGTTAGCCTCTGAAAAATTGCGAAGCTGAAGATATCCTACTTTGAGTTACATTTGGTTGTTTTTTTTAAAGCCAATCACTCTGATTAGAGGTTTATTATGTATACTAGGAATCTTACTACATATAAACTTGATGTGTCCCAAATCACGGAGGAATTTATTTGGCAGTAGCTATATTAGTTTCATGTTTCTATGTGTTATCTGCTGGTTTTTTTTTTCTGTATGTGTTTAAAATGATGATGTTAGTTTTCAATTTATATTTTCAAAAGTAGATCAATAGGGACTATAATCATTTGTCTTTCTGAATTTTTGTGTTGTATGTGTGTATGTACATATTTCAAATGTTAAGCTTTTTCATTAAAATTGAGCTATACATATTTGTCATCACAGGTTTATTTTTTAAAGGATATCGGTAAGGACTGTCAGCATCGTAGGGCAAGGACAAAGGCACTAAGCTGCAGGTGTGACTATGTTTAGGTATTTACAATGTTGGCTCTGCAATGTAAACATACGTGTAATCAATAAATATTGATACAAAAATAAATCAAGCATGGGCATGAGAAATAAGTTTGTCTTCACAATGATGCATTGTAAAGCGTAATCTGTTTGGAATAAAACATGTAGGACAATATTTTGGATGAAATGATTAGAGTAAACAGAAATCATTTTTAAGTTAACAAATGTGATTATATCTCTAAAAGGTCAAAATTGTTTACATCTGTTATTTGTTGTCCTTTGAAATCTGTTTCGACTAGAAGTTCAATAGTAAATAATTTATTGCAAAATAAACTTAAATGTACAAATTAATTAGAGATATAACGATAACTTTACAAGAAAACGTACAAAGTTAACTGATAATAAAATATATAGCTACAGCCCATATGTGAAACACAGATTAACACTTGTGTGTGTGTATATATTTGAAATTATGTATACAATTACTATACTAACAAAAATGGTAAAAAAAAAAATTATTCAATTACGATGTAAATCGCATAAAGCAACAATAAAAAATTTAATTTTTTTATTCGTTTATCATTTAACTTAAAATTCATGTATTTAAGATGGAAAAATATATCTATCATGCATTGCATTATAAAATTCTACATTTAACTTAAAATACCTATATTTAAAATTACCATATGATTATTTACAAAACTCGCTTCACTTTTATGATTTACGTTTCAGTCCAGATGTTTAAGTTAATTATGTACTCTTAGGTTTTAAATAATAAAATAATTGTGATTACATGATATGCATAAGTTCGGTCACTAAATTGCAAAGATGCGTCATACCCATATCAATAAAATATAATAAATCGCATTTTCATTAAATAAACCACACAAGTGAAACAACATATTTAAATTTTGTAAAATTCACTCTTTAAATTTTGAAATACATATATTTTTGCTTTCTCAATTCTATGAAACACTATTACTTTTAGTTTCAGTCGATATGTAAATAATTGCAGTAAAAACATAAAATATTCTCCCTTTTGAAAAAAAATATATTTACATTTTAGCAAAGAAAATTTAAAAAATAAATTGTTTATAGAAAAGTGAAATTAGTACAAATTTAATTTTTGAGATAAAACAAAAATTAATAATAAAAATAACAAAAAGTAGCAACAAATTTGTCATGCATTACAAAATTATGTTTTTTGTAGCAAAATCCTTAATTTTAAAATTCTTACAACCTCTTATCGAACTATCTCACTTCTCTTTTAATATTTTATATTTAACTTTAAACATTATAGTTAATCAAGAATCTTAAAACTATAATTAAACTTAATAAACTATTAGTTGTTGACGTGTCAAATAAGTAATAAAATATGAAAATTTCAATATGTGCACAAAATTCATATTAACAAATAAGGATATGAAATTCATTTGGATATACAAATACATCAGTCATGTAACATAATTGTATACGTAAGCAATGATTGCAAATTTAATTTATGATTTATCTATATCGATACATTGATTCATTACACTGTAAAATTTTATTATAACTAAAGTGCCTACATTTCGAAATTTCTACGGTTACTTACAAAACTCACCTCAATGTAACCTAATTTTGTATGTTTACATCAACATAATTTTAATTAACAGTGTAATCCTGGAGTTAATTTATCTGAATAAATATAATTAATAAATATTCATTGATTCACCTAATTAATCATTGAATGTGACAACTTCAATTTGTGTATCACATTCATATTAGAAAAGGTTAAATAGATAAATATAAAGATATATAACTCAGATATCATGTAATATACATGAATAACACTAATAAAACATATTTATTATTCATTTGTGTTAATAAATTTATCTACATTGTAGAGTTCTATTTTTAACTTTAAATATTCATACTTTGACATTTCTATAGTTATGTAGAAATTCCTAATTTTTCATGTTTAGATCCATGTATTTAAATTGCTTACGAGATCTCAAATTTAAATTATTTTAGTAATCTATATATCAGTCGTATACATATACATACACAAACTATAAAAAAACAAAAACAAAATTGTGTTCAACTATATATCACATATGTATATTTATATACATAAACAATAATAACAAAATTAATTTGTAAACTAACTATAATCAATTATGTACATAAACGAAAAATTACCATACACATTATTAAAAAAAAATCCATTTTAACTTCAAATAACTCCACGTTAAAATCTCTTTAATCTTTGTACAAAATACTTCTCAATTTATACATATTATTTACTCTTAAGTCAATATATTTTAACTAATTGCATAACTTCAAATTTAGCAGATATAAAAGAATTAAGTTAAATAATATTTATTAATTCATCTAATAATTATATGTCAATTTTAACAAGAATACTTACTCAACCTTAACAAAAAAAGAATACTTGCTGATGGTATTGAAAACGATAGAATTATCATTTTACTTCAAAGAAATATAAGTTACATAATACAAGCCATATATAGACAACAACAATAATAATTTATATTATATTTATTTGGTCGAATTCATCGTATGTTACATAATAAAGTTACAGCTTTAACATTAAAATTCTAAAACTAAATTTTGTATTACTATCGTGTGCAACGCACGGGTTACACACTAGTACGATTAGTAAGACTTAACCAAACACACAAGTAAATGAACATGACTAAGAGGGTTAAGTGGGATATACTAGTGACAAGCTTAGGTGGGTAGCTTGTGGGGGCCCATTTCGACTAGTATCCCAAACGTATCTTTGTGGGCTCGACCCAAGTCGAGGATGGGACACGCATGCTGGGTTCGACTGTAAGAGGACAAAACAGGGAGCGGTGGCAACGCAAGTCCAACGGGTTTCGTATGCGTGTGTGGACCCGGGCTGGTAGGTATGATGTTGTTGCATCGTGTCGGTATAAGCCGTGCATTCTCAAGTTGTATCGCGTTGCCACTTTAGGGGAGTGATACACCCCACTGTGGGGCCAGCACGGGTATCTACGAGTAGGGAGCCGATCGAAAGTGGGTAGTGGGGTACACCTAGTGGAGATAGGGGCAGACGGCACCTATGTAGTCAGCTAGGCGTACGCAAGGCTATTTATAAAGTTTTTGTGTGAAGCAAGTGGGATCAACCTTTAGGGTGACTGGTGCGGTGCAGTGTGGTAACGTGCGGTGCAGTGTGGTAATGTGCGGTGCAGTGTAGCAATCATTCGTTAGTAATTAGGTGTGCCTTTGACATTATCTTTCACGTTATCATTATCTGCTCATTCCATACCTAATAGTTCATAGACGTTTACTTGTCTTCCAGCTTATGCCTTAGTAAAGTTATTTTGATAATAGAATTGTTAGAATTATCATACTCGCCAGACTTTATGTCTGACCCCCTCCATTTCTATCCTTTTTCCCCCTCCAGGTCCTCAGGTTGGACCCAGCTCTAGTGGAGTTTGATTGGACTGCTTTAACTCTCTTGGAAAGCTTGGACCCTTGAAGTAAAGTCCAGCTTGTTATCTTCTTTAATGGCTATTTGTGTAATGGGATTATGTATTTTGTTTTATGAAGATGGATAATGTACTTGACTCTGATTAACGGTTTATTGATGTAATAAACATGTTTCCGCTGGAATAAAATGAAGTTTTAGTTTTCAAGTACTACTTATTATCTGTCTTGTTGTAATTTTTCTGTTCTATATTCAGTTATAACCTCCATGGAAGTTAATGCATTCCCTTTGTGAGTGACATTAATGGACGTGAGGTGTTACACGTGGTATTAGAGCTTAAGGTTACCAGAACAGATAAAAATACTTTAGAAAAATAGTTATTTTTGGAAAAAGTGCTTTCAAAAACATGTTTTAATGAGAAATTTAAAGAGAAAAGTTTTTAAGAAAAAAAAAACATAATCCCCAGTAGCCCATATCTTTATCTTTCGAATTCTCCATTATGAATCTTTCCTTTTTCGTTTCAGCATGGCTGAAGATCTTAATCTACCCGACGGTGTAATGATATCAGGATGGTATAGGAGGTTATTAGAGGCTAGGGCCGCTGCAGGTCCAGCCAATGTTCCTCCACCACCAGTTGCACCCGTTCCTCCTCCTCCTCGCGTAGATACTTTTGCAAAGATGTGCAAGGAATTCATGGCTATGGGTGGAAAACCATTTCATGGGTCAGAAACGTTTGTGGAAGCTAGAGATTGGCTTAAGGAGGTGGAAGAATTGCTAGAAATCTTTGAAGTAGAAGAAGGTACGAGAGTTCGTTTAGCAGCTTGGTTGATGAAGGGAGAGGCCTCGTTTTGGTGGGAGGTCACTAATGGGGAGCATCTTGTGGACTCTTGGGCGGATTTCAGACGTAGGTTCGAGGCGAAGTTTCTCTCTAGGGCGGAAGAAAATCTATATATGGAAAGGTTCTTGACATTGAAGCAAGGAAGCTCATCAGTGAAAGAATATGTCAATAAATTTAATCAGTTAGCAAAGTTTGGCTTGGACTTAGTGAACACGCCGGAGAAGAAGGCGCTGAGGTTCGTGAATGGCTTGAATGAACCATTGCAAGGGTTGGCTATGACCCACATCCCTATGGGGGCCACCTTTGAGAAGTTAGTAGAAATGGCGCTTATGCATGAGGAGAAAAGCGCTAAAGATGATAAGGCACCCGAGAAGAAGGGGGATCAGAAGAAACCACAACAGCAAAACAAGAAGGGTGGTAAAGACAATAATGGCAAGGGAAAGAAGAAATGTTTTAACTGTGGGACACCAGGCCATCTCAGCAAGGATTGCCGAAAGAAAAAGAAGACAGGCTGTTTTCATTGTGGCGATGCGGGACATTTAGTGAAGGACTGCCCAAAGAAGGGGCAGAGGGCAGGAGCTACCTCGGGAGGACAGGTGCAGGCTCTTATGGCACCACGGCAGGCAAGGGGACAAGTTCAGGCTCTCGCGGTCCCACCGCCGCAAGAACGAGGTAGAACCATTTCTGTTGAAAGCTTAGTTTTTCTGTTTGATCATCATGTCCGTACCTTATTCAATTCGGGCGCATCACATTCGTTTATCTCTACATCATTAGTTGAATCACTGCACTTAAACACCAGTTTGGTAGAGAATCCCTTAGTTGTTTCGAATCCAATTGGGGGCTCAGCTTATTTGTCTATGATGTGTTTGGATTTGAAAATTTCCATACTTAGCGTTGAATTTAGATGTGATGCTTATGTGTTGGCTTCACGGGCTATGGGCTAATTTTAGGAATGGATTGGTTATCCAGAAATGGGGTCATTCTCGATTGTGAAAGGAGAGTAGTTAGGCTCGTGACTCGCCTTGGCAACACTCTCGAAATCTTTTGTAATCCCATAAATTCGGTTATCCTAAGTTATCTAGAATCGCTTGACGCGTTTGAGGAAAATCTACGATTTGTTAGAGTGGTCCGAGAATATTTCGGATGTGTTTGAGGAGGTGAAGGGCTTGCCTCCGAAGCGGGAGATAGATTTTCGAATATATCTTGTGGATAATGCGGAACCAGTATCTTTGCCAGTACGCCACATGGCTCCACGTGAAAGGAGGGAACTCGGTAAGCAAGTGAAGGAGTTGCTTGAGAAGGGGTTCATAAGACGAAGTATATCGGAGTGGGGTGCTCCAGTAGTATTTACCACGAAGGCGGATGGGTCCCTTAGACTTTGTGTGGATTATAGAGAACTTAATAAGCTTACTGAGAAGAACAGACACCCACTGCAGAGGATTGACGATCTCTTCGATCAGTTAGTTGGCGCCTCAGTGTTTTCGCAGTTGGACTTAGCCACTGGTTTCCATCAGTTGAGAGTGGCTGAGGATAGCATTGACGAGACTGCCTTTAGGACTCCGGACGGTTTCTATGAATGGCTAGTGATGCCCTTCGGTTTGACAAACGCCCCCGCATACTTTGTTGATTTGATGAGTAGGGTGTTTAGGGAGTACCTTAATAAATTCGTGGTAGTCTTTGTAGATGACATCTTGATCTTTTCTAAGGATGAAGAAGAGCATGCCCTACATCTTAAGGAAGTGTTGGAGACCCTACGAGCGCATAGCCTTAAGGCTAAATTTTCTAAGTGTCACATCTAGAGGAAGGAAGTACGGTTCTTAGGACACGTGGTTTCCAAAGAAGGGATAACTGTAGATCCCGCGAAGGTGGTGGCCGTCCAAGATTGGACGGTCCCTAAAAATGCTACCGAAGAGAGAAGTTTCTTGGGGTTGGCTGGCTACTATAGGAAGTTTATCAAAGACTTCACAAAGATATCAGCTCCATTGACACGCTTGACGATGAAGAACCTAGTTTTCACATGGGACGTAGATTGTGATGATGCGTTCCAACGTTTGAAGAGAGCTTTGACTTCAGCCCCAGTCTTAGTATTGCCAGACGGGAGTAAGCCGTTTACCGTTTATACTGACGCTTGTGGGACAGGACTAGGCGCAGTCTTAATGCAAGAGGGCAGGGTAATAGCCTATGGTGGAAGGCAGTTGAGAGCGCATGAAAAGAATTACCCCACGCATGACCTAGAGTTGGCCGCTTTCGTTTTCGCGCTTAAGTCTTGGCGTCATTTTCTTCTTGGCGAGAAATTCTAACTATTCACTGACCACAAATCTTTAAAATACCTATTCTCTCAAAAGGACTTGAACTTAAGGCAACAAAGGTGGATGGAGTTCTTAGCGTCCTACGACTTTGAGATAGCATATACCTCTGGCAAGGGTAACGTGGTGGCAGATGCCTTAAGTAGAAAAACATTATCCTTAAGTCCTTTGTTTGTTGAGCGGCGAAGCTTAGAATTCATTTCGATGTTTGACTTTAGACCTTCCATTGACTTTGTACCCGGTTTGCTAGCATCCTTGGAGGTCAGACCTACGCTTTTGGGACGGATTGGCGAGGCACAGCGAGACGACCCGCAGTTGGTTGAGTTAGTAGAAAAACTCAAAGGAGGGGAGTCATCAAGCCATCTCCGTAGGTATACCCTAGATGATAAGGGTTGGTTACGTAGGGACGGTAAACTTTGTGTACCAAAAGACGATGACCTAAGGAAGACTATTCTTGACGAAGCACATCGCTCGAAGATGACCATTCATCCCGGCGGGGACAAGATGTACAAAGACATGAAGAGAGTTTACTTTTGGGCCGGCATGAAGAAAGATGTGGCCGAGTATGTCGCTAGATGCTTGGTGTGCCAACAAGTAAAAGCGGAGCAAAAGAAACCCGGTGGGTTGCTTCACCCATTGGAGGTTCCACTATGGAAATGGGAAAGCATCTCGATGGATTTTGTGGATGGATTACCGCGACCGAGGAAGGGTAATACGGGAATTTGGGTTATAGTAGATAGACTTACTAAGAGCGCCCATTTTATTCCCATGAAGAGTAAGAGGACTGCTACATGGTTAGCTTCTGTATACGTTCGAGAGATAGTTCTGTTGCACGGTGTTCCTTCTAGCATAGTGAGCGACCGCGATCCTATGTTCACAAGCAAATTTTGGAGAAGCTTACAAGAGGCGGTAGGGACTCAGTTATGTTTGAGCACCGCATATCATCCTCAGACGGACGACCAGACTAAGAGGGTGAATCGCATTCTAGAGGATCTGTTGAGGCTATGTATCCTAGACTTTGAGGGTACATGTGAAGAGCATCTTCCATTGGTTGAGTTCGCATATAATAATAGCTTTCAGTCCAGCATTGGTGTGGCACCATTCGAAGCTCTATATGGACGACCTTGTCGTTCGCCTACATGTTGGTGGGAATCTACGGATAAGATCTTACTTGGGCCCGATATGATTAGGGAGACTTCGGAGAAGATCGACTTGATTCGAAGGAGGATGAAAGCAGCGCAAGATAGGAAGAAATATTATGCGGATAAGAGGAGGACAGATCTCGAGTTTGAAGTTGGGGACATGGTCTTTGTCAAAGTGTCTCAATTACGAAACGTTGTTCGCTTTGGGTCCATTGGGAAATTAGCACCAAGGTTTGTTGGGCCGTTTCCTATTAAGGAGAAGATTGGACGGATGGCGTATAGAGTGGAGTTGCCTGAGAGACTTAGTGGTGTACATGTCGTATTCCATGTGTCACATTCGAGGAAGTGCTTGCATGAGACCGCGGAAGTGGTAGAGCCGAGCTTTCTTAGAGAGGTGGAGATAGAGCGTGATGCGACAATTCGACGATCTCCTACGCGCATTCTTGGGTCGGAGATCAAGAGGTTGAGGAGTCGAGAGGTCAGACTAGTCAAAGTGCAATGGGGATATGATGAGAGCAACGCTACTTGGGAGACGGAAGAGAAGATGCGTTCACGATACCCTTTTCTTTTTGAGGGTATGTCCTTTAATTTCTCCTTTATCGCTTAGCTTGTACTTATCTTATCTTTAGTATATCCTCTCGCTAGTATCTTTGACCTTTAGTTAGGATAATCCTATGGTTGAAACATGTGTTTGAGACATGTTATGTATGGTGGATGCAAAGTGGATGCAAGTTTTTGCTAGTGGTTGCTCATGGATGCATATACACACACTATTAGGCACCAGATCGGATCAGTCACTTCATATTGCATATTGCATATATATGGATGTATTTAGTAAAATGGATGTATAATGGTTGTATTATCATATAGTTGCTGCATTCGGGTGGATGGTTGTGCACGCATATAGAATTAATATGTATCATTAGGAATCTCTTGCATACATATTGAACGCATGGCACTATCATGAATTGCACTAAGGAGGTCGACTGAATCAGTAGACCGCCTAACTTTGCATTAGATATGGACATATACACACACTGTGCATATAAACATTAAAGCATTAGAAGTCTTTTAAGGACAATGGATGCTGGTGTTTGATGGTTGAGTAGATGGACGATTAGATGGTAGGATATACATTCTTCTTGACTTGGAGATTTTGGGGACGAAATCCTTTAAGGAGGGGAGAATGTAACACCCCGTAATTTTATAACATTAAAATTCACAAATTAAAGTAAACTTAATTTTTAGAAAAGAATTAAGTGAAATGGGTTGCGCAGAGAAATATATATATATTGATATATATATATATATATATTAAAAATTAAATAAATAAATATGCGAAAAAGTTCAAAACAGCGAATTGGGAGGGGAAATAACCAAACCGGCCCGTTTTTGAGGTCGACCCGAGCCCTGCTGGGTCGACTAGGGGTTAACCCAGGGTGTTTGGCTGTCAACCCATGGGCCGATTCGCTCAAATGCAGATTTTGCATTTGATTGGTTCTCATGGTTAATCTAATGGTCATAAATCACTTCCTACACCTATAAATACATCCTAATGCTAACCCTAAACCTAATTAAAATAGAATAGTTACCGTCATACCGTCGCCATGGAAATCAATGGAGCCGCCGCTAACTAAGAAAGAAGAAAAGCAAATTCAATTCTCATTCTCACAACCCTAAAGCAAAGCAAAACTCTCTCTTTTCTTCTCTAAATTATGAGTATGATGATCTTAACAAGATTACTGTCATTTTAATTAGGTTGAGTCATGAATGGATTATGAGTAGATGATGTGAATTATCATATATGTTGTTGTAAACCCCTTTTGCTATCATGTATACTGTAAATCCAATGTTATGTGATGATGACTATGATGATGTTATGTATGTTGAAAGTTTCTATGCTAAGTTGTGATGAATCATACATGTTAAAAAGGCCATGATGTTACCATCTATGCTAGTTAGTTAATATTAATTAAATCATCATGTTTGTGTTATGTTGATCTATATGACAAGTCACATATGCAAGTTAGATTGATTAGAAAAGTTATGAACATATGCCAAGACATCTATTATGACATCTAGAATTATGCTATGACATATGTGATATCTTATGCTAGTTCACACCATCATTATGTTGCCTAAAAACCCTATATGCAAGTTTATGTATAGATTTGGGCTATGATCATATCATGTAAATTGAGACATTTAACAAGTTGACACCTTTTGATCCTTAACATGTGTAGTTTATGCAGGTTTCACCCCTATTATGATTAGATTTATTTTAATTGTCTATATGTTGTGATAATTTATCTTTGTGCTAGGTGATAGACTATACAAGTCTAGCCTATATTATGCGTTGAATAAGCGAACGTATAAACGTGGGGTATGGGTAATATTAAGTATTTAATATTAAAAAGTTGGGGTGCAGTTGATATGATTTTGCATGCCATAAGTGGATGGCCATAATTGAGTCAATTATGGACATCATTAAAAGTTGACTTAATTAATAATTTGAATAGGGGATTATTAAAACTAGGGTAAAAGATTTTAAGTGTTAATCAATGCTTAGGACACCAGGTTGGACTCGTTTGTGACGTAAACCTGCCTGGACCCGCCCGACAAATCCAGTGGTCACAAATGTCAGCCCAATGTGAGAGGTCCAAGTCCTAAACTAAAGCATAACGGTTGTAAAGACACGAGGTTAGACTCTTTTATGGTGTAAGACTGCCCGGACCCGCCCGGCAAATCCAGCTGCCATAAATGTCAGTCTAATGTGAGAGGTCTTTATGAGGTTATGGACTGAATGAATTAAGAAATACTTAACCAGATAAACATGTAAGGTGGGACATGGGGGATAAGTAGGTGCCTTGGGTGGCATGAGGAATCTAGGGGGTGCCCTTAGTGGCATGTGAAATACGATTAGTAAGACTTAACCAAACACACATGTAAATGAACATGACTAAGAGGGTTAAGTGGGATATACTAGTGACAAGCTTAGGTGGGTAGCTTGTGGGGGCCCATTTCGACTAGTATCCCAAATGTATCTTTGTGGGCCCGACCCAAGTCGAGGACGGGACACGCATACTGGGTTCGACTGTAAGAGGTCAAAACAGGGAGTGGTGGCAACGCAAGTCCAACGGGTTTCGTATGCGTGTGTGGACCCGGGCTGGTAGGTAAGACGTTGTTGCATCGTGTAGGTATAAGCCGTGCATTCTCAAGTTGTATCGGGTTGCCACTTTAGGGGAGTGATACACCCCACTGTGGGGCCAGCACAGGTATCTACGAGTAGGGAGCCGATCGAAAGTGAGTAGTGGGGTACACCTAGTGGAGATAGGGGCAGACGGAACCTATGTAGTCAGCTAGGGGTACGCAAGGCTATTTATAAAGTTTTTGTGTGAAGCAAGTGGGATCAACCTTTAGGGTGACTGGTGCGGTGCAGTGTAGTAATGTGCAGTGCAGTGTAGTAATGTGCGGTGCGGTGTAGCAATCATTTGTTAGTAATTAGGTATGCCTTTGACGTTATCTTTCACGTTATCATTATCTGCTCATTCCATACCTAATAGTTCATAGACGTTTACTTGTCTTCCAGCATATGCCTTAGTCTAGTTATTTTGATAACAGTATTGTTGTATTATCATACTCGCCAGACTTTATGTCTGACCCCCTCCATTTCTATCCTTTTTCCCCCTCCAGGTCCTCAGGTCGGACCCAGCTCTAGTGGAGTTTGATTGGATTGCTTTATCTCTCTTGGAAAGCTTGGACCCTTGAAGTAAAGTCCAGCTTGTTATCTTCTTTAATGGCTATTTGTGTAATGGGATTATGTATTTTGTTTTATGAAGATGGATAATTTACTTGACTCTGATTAACGGTTTTGTGATGTAATAAACATGTTTCCGCTACAATAAAATGAAGTTTTAGTTTTCAAGTATTATTTATTATCTGTCTTGTTGTAATTTTTCTGTTCTATATTCACTTATAACCTCCATGGAAGTTAATGCATTCCCTTTGTGAGTGACATTAATGGACGTGGGGTGTTAAAATAGTAGCGAGCTTTCTTTGAGGTCTGGTGACTCCTCTAAAGGTAGGAAAAAGAAGTAGTGTTTTTAGGCTGATGTACTTTTCTTTTACGTAGCTTCCTTTCATGTATTTCTGCCTAGACTGGATATTGTATGAGTACCGACCCTCACGCATGACTTTTTGTAAACATGTACTTAAGACTTGTTATGTTGTTATGAAGATGCTTTTGCCTAATGTACCTTTGGCGCTTATTTTAGAATCTTCGTACTTTTCTATGCATTTGCTTATTTTCATATTACAAGTCTTTATCTCAATGTGATGTTGTGATGAGTTCGTGGTATGTTTTGTAAGCATTGTCCATCTCAATGTGGTGGTGTTTCACCCATACCATAAGTCATCACGAGTCACTGAATCTAGGTGCAGTCAACTTCCCTTAGTTCTTTTACTTTGAATGAATGTACTATAAGCTCATTGTCTGCTAATGAAGTCCTTCTTCTTCTTCTTCTTCTAGTGTACTTAAAACTTCCGAGCCTATCAATTCTTTAAGAAACTTAGCTTTATAGACCAATATCAAGCTTCTTCTTGGATAAGTCTTTGATTCTTGTGCCCCCTGCCGGGGATGTCTCTACCCTTCACTATGGGAAGGTTGCCTTCACTACGGAAAGGACTTTCACCATTACAACGCAAAGGACTTTGGTAACCCAACGTTGGTCTACTCCCGCTGATCAGTTCTACCATCGGAGACTTCATTGGGTGCCTATACTGTAGAGAGGTCGTTTATAACCCAACATTGTCTTCTCCCACCGACTGAATCGAGCATCGGAGATTCCGTTGAGCGCCTACGAAGGACTTTTGCCTTTACTAAGCAAAGGACTTTTGCCTTTACTACGTAAAGGACTTTCTTCTTTACTGCGGAAAGGACTTAACTTGTTGCATCATTCCGTAGGGCTGACATCGGTCCTCTTGCCGAATGCTCGACTGTGCCAAGCGATCGAAGCTAGATTAAGCTCCCTTTTCCCCTTTGGCAGAACTTGCAGGGTTGCGTCATTCTGCAAGGCTAACTTCACTCCCTTTGTCGGATGCTTGATTGTGGCAAGAGATCGCATCTGGACCGAAATTCCTTTGCCCCATTGGTGGAACTTGTAAGGGTTTTGGATTTACCTTTGTGCCTGCTTGTTGCGCCTTTGGCCGTTGGACTTGTTGCGACTATTTTCCATACTCCCTTCAAGGCGGTGTTTTTCTTCCTTGAATTTATGCATATTGATGTTTTTAGCACTCAACTCTCAAAATAGTGTTGTTGGGGTCATTATGCCTTATTAGACTTTGGGGAAGAAAGCACTTGTCGGATAGCTAGCAATATACAAATCGTCTTTAAGCAAATTTTGAACTAGCAAATTTTTTACAAATAAGAGATCGACTCAGGAACGCATGATTTTATTCATTGAGCTAGTGTTTAATTACAATGCTTGTTAAATATTTACCAACTTTTTACAAGTAATTTTGAACATAACATCAAGTAAAGTAGCGACGAAGATCATTGCTATTCCAGGCCCTTAGACTTGATGTCCCGTCAACGGTTGTCAATTTGAAAGTGTCGTCCAGCAGCTTTTGACTTATTATGTATGGCCCTTCCTTGTTTGGCCCGAAGACTCTAATTCCGGTCAAGACTCTTTTTAGCACATGATCCCCAACTTCGAAGGTCCATTTCCTAAATTTAGAGTTGAAATTTCTGGCAATCGTTCGTTGATGGGATGCAACTTTGAGCTCTGCCTCATCTCGTTTTTCCTCAAGTTGATTAAGAGCTTCAAGTTGTAGATTATCATTCTTTGCTTGGTTGAAATGGATTCCATGGTGTGTAGGAACCTCTAACTCCATGGGAATCATCGCCTCTGAGCTGAATGCCAAGGAGAAAGGAGTGTTCCTAGTAGCAGATTTATAAGTCATCATGTACGCCCATAAAGCAAGTGGTAGTTCGTCGGCCTAACCACCTTTGGCTTTCTCGAGTCGTTTGTTGATGGTTGATTTGATGATCTTATTTACTGCTTCCACCTGCCCATTTTCCTACGGATGGGCCACTAATGAGAAGCTTTTTTGAATCTTGTACTTGGCAAAAAATTCCTTAAATTTTTCACTCTCAAACTGCACCCCATTTTCTGTGATTATTTTTTGTGGCACACCGAACCTACAAATGATCTTCTTCATCACGAAGTTGATCACTTACTTTGAGATGGTAGTGGCCAGTGGCTCTACTTAAACCCACTTAGTGAAATAATCGATAGCTACAATACATATCTGAAACTGGAGTTCACGGTTGGTTATGCTTTAATTAGGTCAATGCCCCAGACTACCAATGGCCATGGACTGACCGTTTGAATCAGCTCTGTGGATGGTGCTCTTGGGATCTTCGCAAACCTTTGGCATCTTTCACACTTCCTGGTATAAGTTGCGGAGTCTTCGTTCACATCAGGCCAGAAATAACTATATCGCAGAATTTTCTTGGCTGGTGTTTGACCACATGTATGACCTGGACACCCTCCAACATGCATTTCTATAAAGATTGCTTTAGATTCCTCCTTAGTAACACATCAGACCAGAGGCATCGAGAAGCCCCGCCTATATAACCGAACATCCTGGTTGAGATACATGGGAGCTTTTCGAAGTAACTTTTTTCACTTCTTTGGATCAACCGGAAGTACACCATTAAGGAGATAATCTTTGATTGGAGTCATACACAAATCTGGATCTTTGGCAGTTCCCATGATCCAGTCTATATCATTGTCTTTAATGTTGGGATTGGAGAGGACTTCAACTGGTACCAGTCCCAACAATTGTGCATCTCCTATGCTGGCAAGCTTTGCAAGTAAGTTAGCCTTTGAAATTTCTTCTTGAGGATGTGTGTGATGGTGTTATAGTATAAGTTATTGAGTAATTCTCAAGCTTTTGATAGGCAAGATGGAAAATTTCCTCCCTTCACTTGAAACTGTCTTTTGACTTGACACACCACTAATTCTGAATCGCTAAAAATTTGCAAGGCTTTCAATTGTAACTGTTATACTTCTTCAATCCAACAATTAGTGCTTCATACTCTACTTCATTATTCCTCGATGGGAACTCTAGTCTCAAAGCATAGCATACCGAGCATACTTCGGGTGTCTCAAGCACTACTCCTACCCTCGAGCAATACTCGTTCATGGCTCCATCAATGAATAAATTCCATCAAGTGATCACTTCAGTAGTCTCTTCTTTCTCCTCTCCCCTATCCATAAACTCGGCGATGAAGTCCATTAAAGCTTGTCTGTTAATTTCCCTTTGTGGATTGTAAGTGATGTCATATTGATTGAGCTCAAGGTTCCACTTTAACAACCTTCTTGAAATCTCTGGACAAAAAAAGACTTGCTTTAGCGGCTGATCTGTGAATACTATGATAGGATGAGTTTGGAAATATGGTCTGAGCTTCTTCAAGGTGATAAGGAGACAATATGCAAGCTTTTCTAACTTCGGATCGTTCCGCTTCTCCTTGGTAAGCCTCTTACTGATATAGTATACCAGCCTTTTAATCTTCGAATCCTCTCTGACCAGTGCAGCAGTCAAGGCATGGGATGAAACTTCCAGATACAAAAACAGATCTCCTCCATCTTTAGGCTTTGACAAACTTGATGGCGCTTTCGTATGCTTGACTAACTGTTCAAAGGTCATCTAACACTCTTTAGTCCACCGGAAGTCCTTCCTTCATTTTCCTAATGCATCGAAAAGAGGAATGCATCAATTTGTTGCCTTAAAAATGAAGCGACTTTGTCCAACAACTTTCCATTCAATCTTTTCAGCTCTTTCATTGTTCTGGGAGCCCGAATATCTCTCAATGCAGAAATCTGTGTATGGATGGCTTTGATGCTCCTAGCATTTAACATAAACCCAAGGAATGTCCTCGTTGCGACTCCGAAAGAACATTTGACAGGATTCAGTTTCACGCCGTACTTTCTTAGAACATTAAACATCTCGGCCAGATTCTCTAGATGATCATCTTCTCTTTTCAACCAACATGTCGTCCATGTAATCCTCCATAGTCTAGCCTATCTGAGATTTGAACATCGAATTGACGAGAAGCTGATAAGTTGCTCCAGCATTCTTCAACCCAAACGACATCACTTTATAGCAATACAGGCCAACACCTGTGATGAAGCTTGTGTTTTCTTAATCTGGCTCGTGCATCAAGATATGATTATAGCCCGAATAGGCATCCATGAAAGATAAGAGCTCAAGCCCTACTGTTGCAACCATAAGCTGATCGATTATGGCTAGTGGGAAACTTTCTTTGGGACATGCTTTATTAAGGTCATAATAGTCAATGTACACTCGTCATTTGCCGTTGGACTTTTTCACTAACATAGGATTCGACACCTAGGTAAGATACGTAGGCTCTCGAATAAAGCGATTCACCATTAGCATATCCACTTCTTCCTTGAGAGCCAATGATCTTTCAGGGCCCTGAATCCTTCTTTTTTGCTTTACTAGTGTGATGCTTCGGTCAATATTTAATGCATGAACCTCCACTTCGGGGAAAATGTCGCACATGTCATAGTGACTCTAAGCAAACACATCGAGATCAGCTCTAAGTAATAGAATCAAATCTTTCTGCAACCTTTGGCACAGCTAAGACCCTATCTATAAAACTCGATCAGGAACTTTAGGATGAATTGATACTGGAATGGTGATCTCAGTTGGTACCGGTCGATCTTCCCTTGTACTGGATTTTTGAGGATCCATTTCTTTATAAGCTCCACTATGTTCTCCAATGCAGGGGCCATGCCCTAGTTTCCATAAGACGAGCTCTTGAATGCGAAGAGGAGCCTCCATGTTCTTTCCCTTGTCTCCCTTTTTGGCATCATGCAGTTCAGTGAGGTAGTATTCCCTTGTATTGTCTTGATCTCCCTTGATTACTCTGACGCCATTCTCAGTGGGGAACTTCATGGTCAAGCACCAAGGTGCTAGAGCAATTCTAAAATTTGCTCGGACAGGTCTGCAACAATGCATTATTGGTAGAAATCTCATCAACTAACACAAAAGTCTACTTTAGGATGGCCACCTTGTCTCCCTCTCCTAATTCGACAAGCAAATCAATGGTTCCAATCGGCTACTTGGGTTCCCTCGTGAACCCTTGAATTTTCATTTGACATGCCTGAACGTTTAACATTAAGAGCTTCATTTGGTTGACATCTTCTAGAATAGAACGTTGACAGAGGCGTCGCAATATTTAAGTACACTCTTAACCATCACCGAATCTATTCCGACTGCCACAACCATGGGATCTAGAGTGGAAGTTATCACATCGTTAACATCTTTTTCCTTGAACACAATGTCCTTATAAGTGATCTTTTGCTGCTTTGCAAAAATTGTGTTGCTCAGAATCAGACATCTCTCCTCCTTTGAGGAATATTTCAGGGCTCCAGCATATCGCTCAATATCCCCCCAGCTTCCTCCTTTTGGATGAGGACCTCCAGTTATGGTGTTGATCATAGGTTTTCGATTGCTCTGCACCGAGCACTATTACTTGGACCCAATTGATCAATAGATGCACCATGCCCTTGAGAAGCTGGAGCAGTGTTCGGAGCTTGCGGCTTCTCCATGTAATGTTATTTCCTATTCTTCCTAATCAACTCTTCGCACTACTACAAAATTGGTCAGTTGCATCGGTTGTTTACCCCCCTGTTGCATCAGTTCAGCAACCGATGCATACGCAACCGACGCAATAAGGTAAAACTAATTGCATCGTTTCAGAACCGATGCAAAAACTCTAATTTTTCATCGTTTGCTAGAAATAACCGATGCAAAAGGGAAGTATTTGATTGAAAACTAGTTACATTGTTGCATCGGTTACTAGTTATAACCAGTGCAAAAAATATATTTTTGCACCGCTTATTACCATCAACCGATGCAACGTAGGGAACATTGTCGTTGGCAATCTTATTTTGCATCGATTGCTTCAAAAATCGGTAACATATGCAAAAAAACCTCTTCTCATGACAAACAATTATTATATGCAATATTGTAATCATTTCAATCAAATTGATGACACATGCAAATTAAATAAGATAATACCCAAAAAAATATTTCAATTATAATGTCCATAATCCATACAAAAAAACATAAATTCAACCTAGTACAATAATTCAAACATTTGATACACACAACTAGTAAGAAGCAATATAGCCCAGACTATGAAATGCTCTAACACATCAACACTTTTCGGCACGTTCTTCACTTCGATCCAAAACAAGAACCTAAGATTAAGTCAATAGATATAATGCCAATAAAAAAATTAAAATTTTGATACAAAAACATACATTGATGTCCCAATCGATTATTGAAAACTAAAAAAAGATAAGATGAATGCATAAACTAGTTCCGAAGCATAAATTTTCGAACATATAGAAAATTTCCAGAAAAATGCAGGCAAGCTAACATGCTAACGGTAATGTAGTATCGCTCAATTATTCAGATCAGGTGATCAGGACCAGCATGGCAAACTCAGCAACTAATTTATACCTGCATGACAAAATTTAAGTATTCACGTTATCATTTGTAAAAAGCACTAGTCTATATAACGCATAATGAGACACTATAGCATTACAAAGGTGAATTTGGTCAGATTTCAGTGCATTTGATTAAAATAGGTTAATGAAGCACATTATAGCATATGTGACACAAAATAGGACCTATTGAAATAAGATATGAACTGATATCTCTAGTCATTATATATTCTTGAAACCAATGGCATGCTAAACAAATGCATTGCCTAATGAACAAACTGAAGCATGTCTCTGTCTGCTCTTGTCAAATATAAACTGACCCAGTGCAATGCCTCATACAAACTGAGTACAAGCTTTGCCCATGAATGCCTGAGTTATAAATAGAGGCGAATGAACTCTCAGTTAATACATGCATAATGCAATCTATTCCATAAATATGTATAATGCAAACTATTCCAAAAACCTGTATAATGCAGACGTTGTTTCTGTTCCGCAGAATTGAGAAAAGAGGCTCATTTCACAGCTAAACAATCAATCCATTCTATATTTTCAATAGTGTTTTTCTGAATTAACCAAACACTTGGTGCCATACAAGCAAAGTGTAGCACAAATATATAATAATTACATGAGAAATAAAAATAATACTATTTAGCTTGGTCTGAAAATTTAAAAAAATGTATGTATCACATAAGGATGTGTTATGTTATGAGCAGTAAAAGAAAACAGGATGAAGTTTTAAAAAATAACCAATAAAAAGAAATTTATAGCTTTTGCAGAACAAAAAATAGGATAAAGTTGAAAAATGATCAGTAAAAAAGGAAATTTTTTTTTTCTAACAATGAAAAAGAGATTCAAACAACTTTTATTACTACGCATCATATGGTTTATTCTGTATAATAGAAGATATCTAAAACTGAAAGAAAAAGAAGAATACTGGTACCACAAAAGAAGAATCAACATTAATAGATTGATACTGGTATGGTATTATTAAATTGACTGTTAGCATATCAGCTCTAAATTAAGCTGCACATCATGTAACCGAGTATAGATTGTTTTAAAGTACCCATGGAACTGTTTACAGTGTTCCATCATGTAACTGAGCATATCTGCCCAAATTAAGCTACCAGAATGTGTATTTCCTTGGAAATCCATTTAGTTATACATATCTTTTCCATTCAGTTATATATTTTTAGCACTTCTAGAAACAGTATAGGACCTACATGTTTATGTGGACCAAAAAAAATTCACAACCCCCCTCTGGGCATTCAAGGAACATGCGAACAATAGTTATTTATACTTTGTATCTTTACATGCATCAACTCTCTGTATAACAAAAAAATCACAAAATTTGGAAAGGTTATATCTTTCATTATTATTTCCAAGAGGTTTTTCGCCAATGCGTCCACCAAAAAACTAAAAGATAAGTTGAATTTTGTTTGACATCAAACTTAAAACCACTCCATAAAATAATATGCCTATATTTATCCAGTGGATGAAGTGACGATGAACACATTAATACAGTCTATTTTGATGAATGCCAGTAGAGTAGATGTATGCTATTAACAAAGTGTAATTTATTTCACTCAATAATACCGTTGTTTTATCAAAGCTAGTTAAAGCATCTTCCACCAAATCACAACCATATGACGCTTTAAACCAAAGCAAAAATAACAAAAACAATACATCAACTGATAATTCATGATTACGGGATTCTACTAGCATAATCAAAGCACAGTTACAAAGATAAAAGGAAGATAGAACTTACCATTGAAGCACTTGTCGTATCTGGAAGAATAACACCAATCTCCTTGTCGAACTCCTCTGATTCCAGACCACGGTGACGACAATTTGACTAGAGAAACAAGCACAAACAAGGTAGCATAACTGACTCAGAGAAACAGCAAGTACTTCTCATCGACGACAGTAGCGACATGAATTTAAGATCCCAGTAGAGCATGTGGACTTTCGGCAGTGGATCAAACTCTACGACAATAATACAGTAATCGATTAATTCCAAATCTAAAACGCAAAACAATTTTTGACAATGGTTACTGCACTTATTTAGAGACGACAAGCAGTTATGGTGATTTCTGATTTGAAGCCAAGACAGATTTGTGGTGTTGTGGAGCTTCTTGGGTTAATTTTTTGGATGGGACAGTATCGATGGCGATGAGTTTGAGTGAAAAGAAAATAAAAAGAGGGGAAGAATTGGGGCTGAAGAAAAAGGGGAAGAATTGGGGTTGAAGCTGAAAAGGGTTAACTAAATTACAGAGAAAAGCAGGCGATCCAAAATAGAAGCATTGGAGGCGTTCTACTCATTGGATCAATCAACTTTGAACGGTGATGATTGAGACTGTTTCCCATACATGGATCTATGTTTTCTTCCCCTATTCAAATCCGGACTTTCTCTTCCAGAATTTTTTAACATTTATTTAATTATTAATTATCAAGTACTATATAAAAAATGACTTCCTAATTATTTCCTATAAGTTATTCAAACTTGATTTATAATTATTTAACTAAATCTGTTTCAAACTTAACCACAAACAAGTGATGACTATGAAAAATGAGTAAAGAAATTTTTGGTCTCACCTGATATATATATATATATATATATATATATACGTATATATATATATATATATATATATATATATATATATTTGTTTGTATTTAATTCAATTTCAAAGAGCAAAAGATATATGTCGTGTTTTAGACATGATGCTACCCCCATACCCCACGATCGGACTAGTCAGGTCGATTGTTGTCGGCTGTGGTGTTGGTCCCTCGACCCCCACCTAAGAGATTGCGGTCAGCTAGGTCGATCGTCAACTGTTTAAGACCAACTCAGAACAACACAAAATCCTACAATTAATTTATTAGAGATAAAAAATATATTTTGTTACTTCAATGAAATTTAGTAATTTATTTTTTGTTACTCATAATTAGTAATCACATATTACACAATTACAAACAAACAGTTAATAAATACAAATCAATTAATTAAACCTTTAAGTGTTTCAAGTACTAAATAGAATTACTATGCCAAATGTTACTTCTTAACTACTATTATTTCTTATTAACTATGAATTATTAGATGTTTTTCATGATTATCGATTATTTGTTAGTATTTTTTTTGTCATTGTAAGTTAACAATTATGAAATTTTTATTATTAAATACTAAAAATCACTTTATAAGTAATGATTAATAATTTACAGTAAATTATTAGATTTTAGTCATAATTATTAAATAATTGTTAATAATTAGTTATTTAAATGTAATTGTTAATAAATAATTATTAAAAATTAATCATTAAATATTAGATATCACATATTTATAGTTAAATATTACTTATTCGATAATGTTGATTATTGACTATTTATTATTAATGTTGTTGTTGAATAATAATTTTTAATTGCTAAATATTACTCATTCTATAATAATTATTAATATTACTTATTAATCATTAACAATCAAATGCTATTATAAATAATAAGCATTATTTAATTAACATGACTTATTAATTATTAAATGTTGCTCATTAATTATTACATACAAAATATCAAGTATTGATTTTTAATTAGTTAAATATTTACTTAAATTAATAAATATTAATAAAAATTGCTAATTATAATAGCTAACTATAATAAATTATCAAATAAAAAATTATTTGCTTCACTGCATTTGCATCGGTTTCTCATGAGGCGATGTAGACGACACTGCTTTCATAGGTTGTAAAGAGAACTGATGCAAATAATAATATTTGCTTCACTGCATTTGCATCGGTTCCTCGTAAGTCGATGCAAATAACACTATTTACTTCGGTGCATTTGCATCACTTCCTGAGGAACCGATGCAAGTAACGCTATTTGCATCAGTTATAAGGAAAACCGATGCAAATACTATTATTTGCTTCTCTGTATTTGCATCGGTTTCACAAAAATCGATGCAGGTAATATTATTTGCATCAGTTGTAAAGTCAACTGAAGCAAATGAGGCAAAGCAACAGGCATATTTTTTTTACTAATGTCGATCAATGTCTCCAAATGCTTACATTCATTGGTGTTATGACCTGGCTGATTATGGAATCGTCAGAACTTTCCAGAGTTATCTACATTGTTGCTTATGCTCATCTACCTTGGTTCTGGGTAATTCTCTGCATCCTTTGTTGCGAAATAGATATTCTTCGGGGTATCAGTTAGAGGTGTTAATTCTGTTGAGTTGAAAAGGCAAAACTTCTTATTATTCTTGTTGCCTTTCCCATCATTGGCTCGCTTCTTCCCCTGAGTACTCTTTTGATTAATCTGAGCATCAACATTCTTCTAATCTTCAACAATGCTGCTTCCGCCGACATCTTGTCCAGGAGTAGAATCATCGTCCACCCTCATGTACTTTTTCGCCTTCTTATAGAATTTTTCAAGTGTAATTGGTTCGTTCATCTTTATCCATCTTCCAAATTCACTCTTCTTATATATAGCATTGACTAGAGCCATTAGGATCATGCGTGGCTCCGGATTCCCTACTTCAAACAAAGCAGCATTGAACCGATTACGAAATGCCTTAACAGATTCCCTGGGATTTTGCTCCATTGTTGATAATGATAGGACATCTTTGGCCTTCGTGGCTTACATCCTGAACTGTTCTTTGAATTTCTTGGTCTATTCGGCAAATTGATCTACAGATTTGGGTGGCAACTTGGCGAAACCACAGCGATGCCACACCCTCCAAGTAGAGAGGAAAGTATAAACTCTGATATCATCTGTCTCCATGGCTACATTCATGTGCCAATCGTACTTGAACATAAAGAAATTAGGATCAGCAGTTATGTTGTTAGTAGGCAGAGTAGAAGGAACAAATTTCTTTGGGAACTCTGCTTTACGGATTCTTTCGGTGATCGGAGTTTCGCTGGGAGCAAAATCCCATTCTCTTTCATCATCATTTCGAGCCGAGTTATCCATCAAAATTTGCTTTATCATGTCCGAGATAAACTGCTCAGTGTTTTGTCATTTTGCAGGGTAGACTTCAGTCTCTTTGTCGGATGCTCGTCTTGGCGAGCAATCACGGTTAGAGGACTAAGGTCCTTTACCTCCACTGTGAGAAGGTGCCACTTGGGCTGGACTAGCAACCTTGCGACTAGTAATTTGATCAAAATGATTTCTAGCCTTTGGCTTTGAGTCTTCAACATTAGCTTCGTCTTTATCACCCAACCAATCATCAACATCTTCCATGTTGTCATTACGACTATGATCGGAAGTTGATCAGTTTGCATTCTCCTCAAGATCAACATGAACTCTTTGAGGTGCTGGATTGGCTTGAGCGAAAAGAAAAGCATTCAACTTGTCCATCAAAGCCTTGTTAGCGTCCATCAAAGCCTTATCAGAAGTATCCATCCACTTATTCAAATTGGCAACAACCAGATCCAACTCATCTCTAGTTATGCCAGCTCATCCTATTGAACTTTGGCCAACTTAAAGGTGATTAGTTTGTGGAGTAGCTTCATTGGCAACATTATCTGAACCTCTAATGGACTTACTTCCAGTTTTCCTTACTGCCATTATCTAAGACAAGCTTTTAAACTTTGACGAAAATCATTCAACTGGCCTAGAACTTTGACTTAGTGAATCTATCGCAGAAAACAGGCTTCAAACTTCGACGTCCACCACAAAGCTCTTGACCTTTGGATGTGGATGTTGCCCCATGGTGGGCACCAAAAATGTTAATGTCTAAAAATGAACACTAGCACCCCGGAAAGTGTGAGCACACCTTCAAAATTTTTAGATCTAGATTATGGGGAAATCACAAACAAAAGCAATAAAAACACAAAGCAATTATAGTGGTTCAGCTTCAGTTTTAGTCTACATCAATTATTATTTTTTGAACAATAAGTGCGAATTTTCATTAAACAATAAGAGAATTACATATTACAGTCTCTCCAAAATAAACAAAACACTCCAGACCATCTCTCTCAACTCACCACTACATAGATGAATACAGACTCTTGTTTATCACACTGAACACATTTGCAATGAAGAAAATTAACTAGCTACAAATAGCTATAACAAAAGCGAAAGAAATTAATCACCATATTGCATGTCCAACATCCATCCATAGTAACATCCGTCTACATGTATCCAGTAGCTTCATAAGAATAACAACCATTACCTCTTCATATAATATCAGCGCACCGTCAATTTTCAAACACTACAACATCAGCCTCAAAACAAAGTGGCCGCAAAACCCAGAACAGTACAACCAACAAGAAAACAAAGAAATTAAAACCCCTACTCAAGTAAAGAAAGCATCTAAAAGCAGGGAGGGATTATTTCTAGTTTGTCTTTTTATAGATTTAACATAACTATCAACAGGTAAAACATCTCCTCCATAGAATAGTCATGACCATCATCTAGATCGTTAGCCCAAAATTTTCCTTTCAAATTGTTGCTCTTGGATTTCGATGAGGGCATGGCACTAGTTGGCACTGTAGAGGATAAAGGAGCAAGAGATGATTTCACCTTAGGGAAGGTTAGACTTTCACCAGATGTTGTAGGTAAAATAACGTGAGAGGGTGGTTTCAAATCAGCATAAGGTGATTTAATTGATGTAGATGACGCAGTAGATGAAAAAGAGGACTTTGCTAATCCAGCTAAGCAAGTAGAAGACGGTGAAACAGAGCTGAATGTGGAAGAACGTGATTTAGTAGCAAAACCAGAAGAACTAGAGGAAGCTGAAATAATAAAAGATGAACTGGCTTCCATAGAAGCACAAGAAGAAGAAGAACCTGAAGAACAAACACCAATTGATGATTCCTTTGCTTTTTGAAATTTATTTATATGATCATTCGCTCATCAAATAAATTTCCTTACATGGAATCATTCATTTGAACATCAGATTCTTCCCTATCCTTTTCTTGCTCATTCACTTGGTCATTCATTGGATAATCCAATCTACCATTGATAACTTCATCCTAATTATTACTTACTTTTGTTCCATTATCTACACCATCAAGATTTACATCGGCTTCAGAAGCTAAATTTGAAAAAGGATTTTCACATTCATATGTTGCTTCATCTACACCATCAGGATTAACACTGTTATTTCCATTGTTTTTCCTCCTCCAATAATTTTTTCTTTTATTTAAAATATTCCATCTATACTAAGTAGTATTCCTTTGATTTTGATAATTATGAATACCAGTATTAACATCAACATTTTCATGGTGATCCCTTCTATCATATTGGTCTCCATGATCCTTGTTTTCTTTAGTATTTAATTCACACTCTGAAGTATTATGTCCAAAAATTTTACAAACTGTACAAAGTTTAGGTTTCCAAGCATATGACAATTGTACCGTTGGGCAATTAACCCCTAGTTCTGCGATTTCAATAGAATCAGGCAATTCGTATTCAAGTGATATTTCTACCAGTGCGTTAGCATATTTGAATCGATTCAATCTATTCTGTGCTACTATCGAAACAAATCAATCTACCTATGTGACATACCAACCAATTAATACCTATTAATGTCCATAAAATGGTAGGAATACGATAAAAATGAACCTAGATATGTATTTTCTTAATCTGAGTTAGAGCATTCCCAGTCAATGGATCCCACTTAGTAATAATAAACATTTTACCATGAATGAAAATCGGATTAGAGCTAAGAATCCATTCCTTATCAATATTGTTTGTGAACTTAAAATAAAAGGGTTCACCATCAAATTTAATATCCATTCCACCTTGCAACTTCCAATAACGATTTAGAAAATTCACCACTGCTTGATAATTCAAAGAGCCATCTAAGAAAAATGCTATTAAGAAAATTTCCTAGGAATTCATACCTTCTTGCTTAACGACATCAGCATTCGATTTCGGCTTACCATCCCTAGGGATCTCAATGTTAAGCGGCTTGAAAACTCCAACGTTACGAGGAAGAGCCTTAAACAGAGATGCATAATCACATTTAGTAAAGGAAAGAAAAGATGCACACGAAGAGGTATGATTTGTATTCGAAGGGAATTGCTTAAATTTGTCATTAGGAGAATTCACTGAAGAAGTATTGCTAGATCTTACAGAATCTCGATTATCCTGACTCAGATGCGCCGCATTAGTATCAGAAGAATTAACCAAGGAATGATTAGCAGAAGGAGGTGGAGGATCTTGAGGAGGACGAGAGGATGAAAGAGCGGGGGAAGGAAGAAGAATCGAAAGCAAATGAGGATGTAATCACCATTAAAAGTCGCCATTAAAAGTTGCCATTAAAATTCGCCATTATCAAAGGTCTACATCGACTTTAATGGAGGATTTTATTATCATTTCGATGAAAAGGTACACATTTTTTATCATTGTATACATCTTTTCTCTTTATTCAAAAATCTCTCTTCTCATTCTATGATCACTTCCATCTATCGTTGAAACACTTAGATCTTATTAGATGTGAAGATTATTGAGGTAGATCTTCGATAATCTTCAACTTAGATGATCTTTGGAATTTTCTTAACAATTGAAATGATGAATCGGAGCTTGAAAGAGGTTTAATGTAGTTTGGGAATGATTTAGTATGTTGAAGAATGATAAGGGCAGAACTTCGTCGTTCGAGAATTTGGTCCCTTGAATAAAGAAAATTGCAGGGTATTTATAGGTGCGGAAGTGGAAAGGTGTGATTCAATATTGTGTGCGCAGGCCTTAGGTCATTGGGGATCCTAACATTTCAGGTTATGGGCGACTTGATTCGTGTCTTGAACCCTAAGAGATAACCTGACCAGGTCATTAATAATTCAGGTGAATGACCCACATGTTTGGTACATGGGAACGACCTGAGACAATTCGACCCGCCTAGTGATGACCTGTGCATATTGAATGTGGATGACCTAATGTTACCCACTATGTCCAAGCTTCAACGATGCATGGTTTGATGACTTGGCAATGATGACCTAACTTTGCAGCACCCCATCTGATGCTTGATGACCCTGGTGATGCTTTTTCAGAGCTGATGACCTAGCCATATTGCTGATGACATGGCACGAACGACCCTGTTAATATGTACATGATGTGATACCAAATGATCCAATGCTAATGACCTATTTAGGAGCGACCGAAACCTTAACGACTTAGTATCCAATAGCATGAATGACCCATCACTTATTTGTTTGGTGCACTATTTATAAACCATATTTTTATAGGTTTAACAAATCTCACATTGAATCTTTGTTTCTTCTCTTTTCAGCATGTCTGGGGCACCCAATCTTTCTAAGGGCATTCCACTATCGACCTTGTTCTATAGGTATTTGGAGGCTATGACACATGTCGAAGTTCAAGGAGATGCCCCAACCCTAGCTGCAGCCGCAATAGCTCCACTTCCTATTGTTGTCAAATTTCTAGGCTTTGTAAGGACTTCTGCGCAATGGGTGGAAATCCCTTCTGTGGTACCAAGATCTTTTTTGAGGCGCGCAATTGGCTTAGAGAAACTGAGAATGTGTTCGGTCTTTTTGAGCTCAACGATAGGAGGAAGATTTAGTTGGTCACTTGGCAATTGAAGAAAGAAGCCTCATATGGTTGGGAGGTGAAACAGGCAGGACAACCAGTTGATACTTGGGGGGATTTCAGATAGAGATTTGAGATGAAGTTCGTATCTTAGGCGGAAGATGGAATGCAGATGGAGAGATTTTTCTTCTCTAAAGAAAGGAAATATGTCTCTTGATGAATATGCCAACAAATATAATCAACTAGTAACGTTCGGTTTTAACTTGGTGAATACTCCACAAAAGAAGGCTCTTAGTTTTGCGAGAGGGTTGAATCGACCTCTCCAAAAACTAGCACTGTCACATATACTGATGGGGGAGACTGTTGAGAGGCTTGTTGATATGGTTATAATGCACGAAGATGGTAAGAGTGAGAAGAAAGAGGTCAAGACCGAGAAAAAGAAATGGTGGCCAAAGAAGGGAGTGCAAAACAAAGGAGGAAAGTCTGATAAGGCTCAGATCAAGACTAAAGTTAAGTTCCATGGTTGTGGAGCTTTGGGTCATTTTGTGAAAGACAATAGAAAGGCAAAGAAAGCTTGTTTCAATTGTGGTCAGATTGGACGTTTCACTAAGCAATGTCCTAACAAGCAAGGACAAGGATATTCTGGTGGGCAAGGGCATGCTCTTGAGGCTAGTGGACCTGATCGAGGTGAAAAAGTCACAATCAATGGTTCGATTTCCCTTTTTGACTATCCTATTAGGACTCTTTGATTCTGGCACTTCTCATTTGCTTATATCCAACTCTGTGGTAGATAATTTGCACTTAGATACTAGTATTGTTTATGATCCTATTGTTGTCTCAAACCCTATAGGAGGTACGACTCATTTACCCATGATATGTCGGGGTTTGAGAATTTCTATCTTCGGCGTCGATTTTGAATGCAACGCATATGTTCTTGGATTTATGGGCTATGATTTGATTCTTGGAATGGATTGTCTAGCCAAATATGATGCCAAGCTGGACTGTGATATGAGAGTTGTTAGGCATCTAACATGCCAAAGAAGAACTCCTGATATTTCATGTGACCCTCGAGAGTCAGTTATGCTCAATTTCCAAGATTCGCTAGATGCTTCTGTTGACATTTTCGATCAGTACCCATAGTCAGAGATTACCGGATGTGTTTGATAATGTTAGGGGATTAACTCCGAGGCATCAGATAGACCTTCAGATTACTTGGTAGAGAATGTGAAGCTAGTCACTTTACCAGTGCGCTACATGGCTCCTAGGGAAAGGAGGGAGCTCAACAAGCACGTAGGGGAGCTATTTGACAAAGGATTTATCAGACATAGCATATCAGAGTGGGGAGCTACAGTTGTCTTTGCAACTAAGTAAGATGACTCACTTTATCTATGCGTGGACTATATAGAGCTGAATAAGATCACCAAGAAGAACATGCACCGACTTCGGAGGATTGACGACTTATTTGATCAGCTAGTAGGTGCATCAGTTTTCTTGCGGATGGATTTGGTCATGGGATTTCATCAGTTGAGGATGACAGAGGACAGTATGGATAAGACTACTTTTCGAGCTCCAGACAGTTTCTTTGAGTGGCTAGTCATGCCTTTTGGGCTAAACAGTGCACAGACATATTTTGTGGACTTGGTGAGTAGAGTGTTTAGATAGTTTCTAAACTAGTTTGTGGTGGTCTTTGTGGATGATATTCTGGTCTTCTCAAAGAATGAGGAGGAATATGACCTATACTTAGGTGAGGTTATGCGCAGATTCTGATCGCATCAGCCGAAGGCAAAATTTATTAAGTGTCACTTTTGGAGAAAGGAAGTAAGGTTCCTAGGGCATGTAGTTTCTAAGGATGGGATAGCGGTAGACCCCGCTAAAGTCGTCGTAGTTCAAGATTGGAAAGCTTCGAAGAATGTGACGACAGTAAGAATTTTCCTAGGTTTAGCGGGCTATTAAAGGAAGTTTATCAAAGACTTGGCACTGATCTCAGCTCCTCTTACCCGTCTGACAAAGAAGAACTTGGCTTTCTCTTAGAGCATTGATGCTGAGGATGGTTTTCAGAGGCTAAATAGGACCAGCAGTTGAAGGACATCTTGGATAGACTTAATAAAAGACAAACTTCTAGTCACTTAAATAAATATAATATGGACGAAAAAGGGTAGCTAAGATGAGATGGAAGGCTGTGTGTCCTTATAGTTGGGGAATTGCTAAGAGCAGTGCTAGAGGAAGCTTATCACTTTTGGATGACTATCCATCCGAGCGGTGACAAGATGTATCGAGACATGAAGAGAGTTTTCTTTTGGGATAGTATGAAGAAGGATGTGGCAGAATTTGTGGTCCGATGTTTGACTTGCCAGTGAGTAAAGGCTGAATAGAGGAAACCAGGCGGATTGCTTCAACCCTTGTATTTCCCACAATGGAAGGGTGAGAACGTCTCTATGGACATCATTGATGGACTTCCCAGACCAAGGAAGGGACATACGAGCATTTGGGTGGTAGTATACAGACTTACGAAGAGTGCTCACTTCGTTCCTGAGAAGATCAAGAGGACATCAACTTGGTTAGCATCGGTATACCTTCGAGAGATAGTCCGACTTCATGGGGTACCTTCCAGTATAGTGAGTGACCATGATCCCGCCTTCTCTAGTGAGTTATGGAAGAGCTTACAAGAGGCATTAGGTACACAGCTATGTTTGAGCACAACATACCACCGTCAGACCGAGAAAAAACTGAGAGCGTTAATAGATTTCTTGAGGATCTACTAAGACTATGTCTAATAGATTTTGGAGGGACTTGGGAGGAACATCTCCCATTAGTTGAGTTGCCAAATAATAATGGTCATCAGTCAAGCATAGGGATGGTACCCTTCGAAGCATTATATGGACGACCTTGCAGATCATCGACGTGTTGATGGGAGTCTACTAACAGATTTCTACTAGGGCCAGATATGGTGAGAGAAACTTTGGAAAAGATAGACCTTATTCGAAGAAAGATGAAAGCTGCACAAGATAGACAAAAGTCGTATGCCGATAAGCAAAGGACTGACTTGGTATTTGAAGCAAAGATATGGTCTTCATAAAAGTATCACCTTTAAGGAATGCGGTTCGATTTGGCTAGTAGGTAAATTGGCACCAAGTTTCGTAGGACCATTTCTCATAGTAGAGAGGATAGGACAAATGGTCTACAGAGTTAGACTACCGGAGAGACTGGCGGGAGTTCATGAAGTGTTCCTTGTTTCTCATTTGAGGAAATGTCTTCATGATTCAGCGGAGGTAGTGGAGCCAAGTAACCTTGAAGATGTTGAAGTCGAGAAAGAGGCATCAGTTCGAAGAGTTCCTACTTGTATTCTTGAGAAAGAAGTGAAGAGGCTATGCAATGAAGAGATAAAATTAGTAAAGGTGCAATGGGAAGAAGAGCAAGACAACGCCACATGGGAACCAGAGGACAAGATTCGTGCTTCTTACCCTTTTCTCTTTGAGAGTAAGTTTTAAATTTCCTTTTCTGGCTTTTGAGTTTGAAATCATTTATCTCTATAACTTGAATCATCGATTTTTAAGATAGAAACCTATGTTTGAAATCATGTGTTTGAGACATGTTATGTTCGATGATTGCAATTGGTTGCTAGTGGATGCCTGTGGATGCATATACACACACATTAGGCACTAGATCGGCTCCAGCTCTTACATATTGCATTTGGATTTGTGTGCATTTTATTTTTCAATGGATGAAAAATTGTTGAATTATCATATGGATCTTGCATATTGGTGAATGGATGTGCACACATATAGAACTTAAATGTATTATTAGGGATATTTGCATACATATTAGATACATGGCACAGACATACATTGCATTAAGGAGGTCAACTGAACCGACTGACCACCAGATTTTCACATTAACTTAAGGACATACACACAACACTTTTTGCATATGTTCATGTAACAACCCAAAATTTTGGCAATATAAATTAATTAGTGAAAATTAGGCACACATCCCTAAAAGAAAACTTAATTAGACTCACATCCCTCCCATGTTTCAAATGTAAACCCGTACCCTATTTTTGAATTTCTGCCTCTCTACTTTTTTTGGCCAAATTTTTTGGCACTAGTAGGTAAAAAAAACATTTCTAAAATCTAGAGAAATTTTTGGAAGTCGTGTAACACCCCACGTCTATTAATGTCACACACGAAGGGAATGCATTAACTTCCATGGAGGTTATAAGTGAATATAGAACAGAAAAATTACAACAAGACAGATAGTAAATAGTACTTGGAAATCTAAAACTTCATTTTATTGCAGCGGAAATTAAACATATTTGTTACATCAAAAAACCATAGATCATAACCAAGTACAATATCCATCTTCATAAAAACAAAATACATAATCCCATTACATAAATAGCCATTAAAAAGATAACAAGCTGGACTTTACTTCAAAGGTCCAAGCTTTCCAAAGTGAGATGAAGCAATTCAATCAAACTCCACTAGAGTTGGGCCCAACCTGAGGACCTGGAGGGGAAAAAAGGATAGAAATAGAGAGGATCAGACATAAAGGCTGGCGAGTATGATAATTCTAACAATACTATTACCAAAATAACTAGACTAAGGCATAAGCTGGAAGACAAGTAAATGTCTATGAACTCTTAGGAAGATAAAGATAGCGTTTAAGATAACGTTGAAGATAACGGTAAAGACACACCTAATTACTAACGAATGATTACTACACTGCACCGCACCTTACTACACTGCACCACACCAGTCACCCTATTGTTTGATCCCACTTGCTTCACACAGAAACTTTATAAATAGCCTTACGTACCCCTAGTTGAGTACATAGGTGCCGTCTGCCCCTATCTCCACTAGGTGTACCCCACTACCCACTTTCGATCGGCTCCCTACTCGTAGATTCCCGTGCTGGACCCACAGTGGGGTGTATCACTCCCCTAAAGTGGCAACCCGATACAACTTGAGAATGCACGGCTTATACCTACACAATGCAACAACGTCTTACCTACCAGCCCGGGTCCACACACGCATACGAAACATGTTGGACTTGCGTTGCCACCGCTCCCCGTTTTGGCCTCTTACAGTCTAACCCAGCATGCGTGTCCCGTCCTCGACTTGGGTCGAGCCCAAAAAGATACGTTTGGGATACTGGTCGAAATGGGCCCCCACAAGCTACCCACCTAGGCTTGTCACTAGTATATCCCACTTAACCCTCTTAGTCATGTTCATTTACATGTGTGTTTGGTTAAGTCTTACTAATCGTATTTCACATGCCACTAAGGGCACCCCCTAGATTCCTCATGCCACCCAAGGCACTTACTTAACCCCCATGTCCCACCTTACATGTTTATCTGGTTAAGTATTTCTTAATTCATTCAGGCCATAACCTCATAAAGACCTCTCACATTAGACTGGCATTTATGGCAGCTGGATTTGCCGGGCGGGTCCGGGCAGTCTTACACCATAATAATTCTAACCTCGCGTCTTTACAACAGTTATGCTTTAGTTTAGGCCTAGGACCTCTCACATTGGGCTGACATTTGTGACCACTGGATTTGTCGGGCGGGTCCGGGCAGGTTTACGTCACAAACGAGTTCAACCTCGTGTCCTAAGCATTGATTAACACTTAAAATCTTTTACCCCAGTTTTAATAATTCCCTATTCAAATTATTAATTAAGTCAACTTTTAATGATGTCCATAATTGACTCAATTATGGCCATCCACTTATGGCATGCAAAATCATATCAATTGCACCCCAACTTTTTAATATTAAATCCTTAATATTACCCCTACCCCATGTTTATACGTTCGCTTATTCAACGCATAATATAGGCTAGACTTGTATAGTATAACACCTAGCACAAAGATAAATTATCACAACATATAGACAATTAAAATAAATCTAATCATAATAGGGGTGAAACTTGCATAAACTACACATGTTAAGGATCAAAAGGTGTCAACTTGTTAAATGTCTCAATTTACATGATATGATCATAGCCCAAATCTATACATAAACTTGCATATGGGGTTTATAGGCAACATAATGATGGTGTGAACTAGCGTATGATATCACATATGTCATAGCATAATTCTAGATGTCATAATAGATGTCTTGGCATATGTTCATAACTTTTCTAATCAATCTAACTTGCATATGTGACTTGTCATATAAATCAACATAACCCAAACATGATGATTTAATTAATATGAACTAACTAGCATAGATGGTAACATCATGGCCTTTTTAACATGTATGATTCATCACAACTTAGCATAGAAACATTCAACATACATAACATCATCATAGCATGATTTACAACATATAAGATATCATCATCACATAACATTGGATTTACAATATACATGATAGCAAAAGGGGTTTACAACAACATATATGATAATTCACATCATCTACTCATAATCCATTCATAACTCAACCTAATTAAAATAATAATAATCTTGTTAAGATCATCATACTCACAATTTAGAGAAGAAAAGAGAGAGTTTTGCTTTGCTTTAGGGTTGAGAGAATTAGAATTGAATTTGCATTTCTTCTTTCTTAGTTGGTGGCGGCTCCATTGATTTCCATGGCGACGGTAACTATTCTATTTTAATTAGGTTTAGGGTTAGCATTAGGATGTATTTATAGGTGTAGGAAGTTTATTTAGGACCATTAGATTAACCCTGAACCATGAGAACCAATCAAATGCAAAATCTGCATTTGAGCGAATCGGCCCACGGGTTGATAGCCAAACACCCTGGATTAACCCCTAGTCGACCCAGCGAGGCTCGGGTCGACCTCAAAAATGGGCCGGTTCGGTTATTCCCCCTCCCAATTCGCTGTTTTTAACTTTTTCGCATATTTATTTATTTAATTTTTAATATATATATATATATATATATATTTCTCTACGCAGCCCATTTCACTTAATTCTTTTCTAAAAATTAAGTATACTTTAATTTGTGAATTTTAATGTTATAAAATTACGGGGTGTTACATTCTCCCCTCCTTAAAGGATTTCGTCCCCGAAATCTCCAAGTCAAGAAGAATGTATATCCTACCATCTAATCGTCCATCTACTCAACCATCAAACACCAGCATCCATTTTCCTTAAAAGACTTCTAATGCTTTAATGTTTATATGCACAGTGTGTGTATATGTCCATATCTAATGCAAAATTAGGCGGTCTACTGATTCAGTCGACCTCCTTAGTGCAATTCATGATAGTGCCATGCGTCCAATATGTATGCAAAAGATTCCTAATGATACATATTAATTCTATATGCGGGCACAACCATCCACCCGAATGCAGCAACTATATGATAATACAACCATCATACATCCATTTTACTAAATACATCGATATATATGCAATATGCAATATGAAGTGACTGAGCCGATCTGGTGCCTAATAGTGTGTGTATATGCATCCACGAGCAACCACTAGCAAACACTTGCATCCACTTTGCATCCACCATACATAACATGTCTCAAACACATGTTTCAACCATAGGATTATCCTAACTAAAGTTCAAAGATACTAGCGAGAGGATATACTAAAGATAAGATAAGTACAAGCTAAGCGATAAAGGAGAAATTAAAGGACATACCCTCAAAAAGAAAAGGGTATCGTGAACGCATCTTCTCTTCCGTCTCCCAAGTAGCGTTGCTCTCATCATCTCCCCATTGCACTTTGACTAGTCTGACCTCTCGATTCCTCAACCTCTTGATCTCCAACCCAAGAATGCGCGCAGGAGCTCGTCGAATTGTCGCATCACGCTCTATCTCCACCTCTCTAAGCAAGCTCGGCTATACCACTTCCGCGGTCTCGTGCAAGCACTTCCTCAAATGTGACACATGGAATACGTCATGGACACCACTAAGTTTCTCGGGCAACTCCGCTCTCTGCGCCATCCATCCAATCCTCTCCTTAATAGGAAACTGCCCTACAAACCTTGGTGCTAATTTCCCAACGGACCCAAAGCGGACAACGTTTCGTAATGGAGACACTTTGACAAAGACCATGTCCCCAACTTCAAACTCGAGATCTGTCCTCCTCTTATCCTCATAAGATTTCCGCCTATCTTGCGCTGCTTTCATCCTCCTTCGAATCAAGTCGATCTTCTTCGAAGTCTCCCTAATCATATCGGGCCCAAGTAAGATCTTATCCGTAGATTCCCACCAACATGTAGGTGAACGACAAGGTCGTCCATATAGAGCTTCGAATGGTGCCATACCAATGCTGGACTGAAAGCTATTATTATATGCGAACTCAACCAATGGAAGATGCTCTTCCCCTGTACCCCCAAAGTCTAGGATACATAGCCTCAACAGATCCTCTAGAATGCGATTCACCCTCTCGGTCTGGTCATCCGTCTAAGGATGATATGCGGTGCTCAAACATAACTGAGTCCCTACCGCCTTTTGTAAGCTTCTCCAAAATTCGCTAGTGAAAATAGGATCGCGGTCGCTCACTATGCTAGAAGGAACACCGTTCAAACGAACTATTTCTCGGACATATACAAAAGCTAACCATGGAGCAGTCCTCTTACTCTTCACGGGAATGAAATGGGCGCTCTTAGTAAGTCTATCTACTATAACCCAAATCCCCGTATTACCCCTCCTCGATCGCGGTAATCCATCCACAAAATCCATCGAGACACTCTCCCACTTCCATAGTGGAACCTCCAATGGGTGAAGCAACCCACCGGGTTTCTTTTGCTCTGCTTTTACTTGTTGGCACACCAAGCATCTTGCGACATACTCGGCCACGTCTTTCTTCATGCCGGCCTAAAAGTAAACTCTCTTCATGTCTTTGTACATCTTGTCCCTGCCGGGATGAATGGTCATCTTCGAACGATGTGCTTCGTCAAGAATAGTCTTCCTTAGCTCATCGTCCTTTGGTACACAAAGTCTACTGTCCCTACGTAACCAACCCTTAATGTCTAGGGTATACCTATGGAGATGGCTTGATGACTCCCCTCCTTTGAGTTTTTCTACTAACTCAACCAACTGCGGGTCGTCTCACTGTGCCTCGCCAATCCGTCCCAAAAGCGTCGGTCTGACCTCCAAGGATGCTAGCAAACCGGGTACGAAGTCAACGAAAGGTCTAAAGTCAAACATCGAAATGAATTCTAAACTTTGCAGCTTAACAAACAAAGGACTTAAGGATAATATTTTTCTACTTAAGGCGTCTGCCACCACGTTACCCTTGCCAGGGTTATAGGCTATTTCGAAGTCGTAGGACGCTAAGAACTCCATCCACCTTTGTTGCCTTAAGTTCAAGTCCTTTTGAGAGAATAGGTATTTTAAATACTTGTGGTCAGTGAATAATTCGAATTTCTCGCCAAGAAGATAATGACGCCAAGACTTAAGCGCGAAAACAATAGCGGCCAATTCTAGGTCATGTGTAGGATAATTTTTCTCATGCGCTCTCAACTGCCTTCCACCATAGGCTATTACCCTACCCTCTTGCATTAAGACTGCGCCTAGTCCTGTCCCACAAGCGTCAGTAAAAAAGGTAAACGGCTTACTCCCGTCTGGCAATACTAAGTCTGGGGCTGAAGTCAAAGCTCTCTTCAAACGTTGGAAAGCATCATCACAATCTACGTCCCATGTGAAAACTAGGTTCTTCTTCATCAAGCGTGTCAATGGAGCTGATATCTTTATGAAGTCTTTGATAAACTTCCTATAGTAGCCATCCAACCCCAAGAAACTTCTCACTTCGGTAGCATTTTTAGGAACCTTCCAATCTTGGATGGCCACCACCTTCGCGGGATCTAAAGCTATCCCTTCTTTGGAAACCACGTGTCCTAAGAACCGTACTTCCTTCCTCCAGAAGTGACACTTAGAAAATTTAGCCTTAAGGCTATGCGCTCGTAGGGTCTCCAACACTTCCCTAAGATGTAGGGCATGCTCTTCTTCATACTTAGAAAAGATCAAGATGTCATCTACAAAGACTACCACGAATTTGTTAAGGTACTCCCTAAACACCCTGCTCATCAAATCAACAAAATATGCTGGGGCATTTGTCAAACCGAAGGGCATCACTAGCCATTCATAGAAACCGTCCGGAGTCGTAAAGGAGGTCTTGTCAATGCTATCCTCAACCACTTTCAACTGATGGAAACTAGTGGCTAAGTCCAACTGCAAAAACACTGAGGCACCAACTAACTGATCGAAGAGATCGTCAATCCTCGGCAGTGGGTGTCTGTTCTTCTTAGTAAGCTTATTAAGTTCTCTATAGTCCACACAAAGTCTAAGGGACCCATCCTCCTTCGTGGCAAATACTACTGGAGCACCCCACTCCGATATACTTCGTCTTATGAACCCCTTCTCAAGCAACTCCTTCACTTGCTTACTGAATTCCCTTCTTTCACGTAGAGCCATGTGGCGTACTGGCAAAGATACTGGTTTCGCATTATCCACAAGATATATTCGAAAATCTATCTCCCGCTTCAGAGGCAAGCCTTTCACCTCCTCAAACACATCCGAATATTCTCGGACCACTCTAACAGATTGTAGATTTTCCTCAGACGCGTCAAGCGATTCTAGATAACTTAGCATAACCGAATTTATGGGATTACAAAAGATTTCGAGAGTGTTGCCAAGGCGAGTCACGAGCCTAACTACTCTCCTTTCACAATCAAGAACGGCCCCATTTCTGGATAACCAATCCATTCCTAAAATTAGCCCATAGCCTGTGAAGCCGAACACATAAGCATCACATCTAAATTCAACGCTAAGTATGGAAATTTTCAAATCCAAACACATCATAGACAAATAAGCTGAGCCCCCAATTGGATTCGAAACAACTAAGGGATCCTCTACTAAACTGGTGTTTAAGTGCAGTGATTCAACTAATGATGTAGAGATAAATGAATGTGATGCGCCCGAATCGAATAAGGTACGGACATGATGATCAAACATAAAAACTAAGCTTTCAACAGAAATGGTTCTACCTCGTTCTTGCAGCGGTGGGACCGCGAGAGCCTGAACTTGTCCCCTTGCCTGCCCTGGTGCTATAAGTGCCTGTACCTATCCTCCCGTGGTAGCTCCTGCCCTCTGCCCCTTCTTTGGGCAGTCCTTCACTAAATGTCCCGCATCGCCACAATGAAAACATTCTGTCTTCTTTTTCTTTCGGCAATCCTTGCTGAGATGGCCTGGTGTCCCACAGTTAAAACATTTCTTCTTTCCCTTGCCGTTATTGTCTTTACCACCCTTCTTGTTTTGCTGTTTTGGTTTCTTCTGATCCCCCTTCTTCTCGGGTGCCTTATCAGCTTTAGCGCTTTTCTCCTCATGCATGAGCGCCATTTCTACTAACTTCTCAAAGGTGGCCCCCATCGGGATGTGGGTCATAGCCAACCCTTGCAATGGTTCATTCAAGCCATTCACGAACCTCAGCGCCTTCTTCTCCGGCGTGTTCACTAAGTCCAAGCCAAATCTTGCTAACTGATTAAATTTATTGACATATTCTTTCACTGATGAGCTTCCTTGCTTCAATGTCAAGAACCTTTCCATATATAGATTTTCTTCCGCCCTTGAGAGAAACTTCTCCTCGAACCTACGTCTGAAATCCGCCCAAGAGTCAACATGACGCTCCCCATTAGTGACCTCCCACCAAAACGAGGCCTCTCCCTTCATCAACCAAGCTGCTAATCGAACTCTCCTCCCTTCTTCAACTTCAAAGATTTCTAGCAATTCTTCCACCTCCTTAAGCCAATCTCTAGCTTCCACAAACGTTTCTGACCTTTGAAATGGTTTTCCACCCATAGCCTTGAATTCCTTGCACGTCTTTGCAAAAGTAACTACGCGAGGAGGAGGAGGAGGAACGGGTGCAACTGGTGGTGGAGGAACATTGGCTGGACCTGCAGCGGCCCTAGCCTCTAATAACCTCCTATACCATCCTGGTATCATTACACCGTCGGGTAGATTAAGATCTTTAGCCATGGTGAAACGAAAAAGGAAAGATTCAAAATGGAGAATTCGAAAGATAAAGACATGGGCTATTGGGGATTATGTTTTTTTTTTCTTAAAAACTTTTCTCTTTAAATTTCTCATTAAACCATGTTTTTGAAAGCACTTCTTCCAAAAATAACTATTTTTCTAAAGTATTTTTATCTGTTCTGGTAACCTTAAGATCTGATACCACGTGTAACACCCCACGTGCATTAATGTCACTCACGAAGGGAATGCATTAACTTCCATGGAGGTTATAAGTGAATATAGAACAGAAAAATTACAACAAGACAGATAGTAAATAGTACTTGGAGATCTAAAACTTCATTTTATTGCAGCGGAAATTAAACATGTTTATTACATCATAAAACCATAGATCATAACCAAGTACAGTATCCATCTTCATAAAAACAAAATACATAATCCTATTACATAAATAGCCATTAAAAAGATAACAAGCTGGACTTTACTTAAACGGTCCAAGCTTTCCAAAGAGAGATGAAGCAATTCAATCAAACTCCACTAGAGCTGGGCCCAACCTGAGGACCTGGAGGGGGAAAAAAGGATAGAAATAGAGGGGGTCTGACATAAAGTCTGGCGAGTATGATAATTCTAACAATACTATTACCAAAATAACTAGATTAAGGCATAAGCTGGAAGACAAGTAAATGTCTATGAACTCTTAGGAAGATAAAGATAGCGTTTAAGATAACGTTAAAGATAACGGTAAAGGCACACCTAATTACTAACGAATGATTACTACACTGCACCGCACCTTACTACACTGCACTACACCAGTCACCCTATTGTTTGATCCCACTAGCTTCAAACAGAAACTTTATAAATAGCCTTACGTACCCCTAGCTGACTACATAGGTGTCGTCTGCCCCTATCTCCACTAGGTGTACCCCACTACCCACTTTCGATCGGCTCCCTACTCGTAGATACCCGTGCTGGCCCCACAGTGGGGTGTATCACTCCCCTAAAGTGGCAAACTGATACAACTTGAGAATGCACGGCTTATACCTACTCGATGCAACAACGTCTTACCTACCAGCCCAGGTCCACACACGCATACGAAACCCGTTGGACTTGCGTTGCCACCGCTCCCCGTTTTGGCCTCCTACAGTCGAACCCGACATGCGTGTCCCATCCTCGACTTGGGTCGAGCCCACAAAGATACGTTTGGGATACTGGTCGAAATGGGCCCCCACAAGCTACCCAGATAAGCTTGTCACTAGTATATCCCACTTAACCCTCTTAGTCATGTTCATTTACATGTGTGTTTGGTTAAGTCTTACTAATCGTATTTCACATGCCACTAAGGGCACCCCCTAGATTCTTCATGCCACCCAAGGCAACTAATTAACCCCCATGTCCCACCTTACATGTTTATCTGGTTAAGTATTTCTTAATTCATTCAGGCCATAACCTCATAAAGACCTCTCACATTAGACTGGCATTTATGGCAGCTAGATTTGCCGGGCGGGTCCGGGCAGTCTTACACCATAAAAGAGTCTAACCTCGTGTCTTTACAACCGTTATGCTTTAGTTTAGGCCTAGGACCTCTCACATTGGGCTGACATTTGTGACCACTGGATTTGCCGGGCGAGTCCGGGCAGGTTTACGTCACAAACGAGTCCAACATCGTGTCCTAAGCATTGATTAACACTTAAAATCTTTTATCCCAGTTTTAATAATTCCCTATTCAAATTATTAATTAAGTCAACTTTTAATGATGTCCATAATTGACTCAATTATGGCCATCCACTTATGGCATGCAAAATCATATCAATTGCACCCCAACTTTTTAATATTAAATCCTTAATATTACCCCTACCCCACGTTTATACGTTCGCTTATTCAACTCATAATATAGGCTAGACTTGTATAGTCTAACACCTAGCACAAAGATAAATTATCACAACATATAGACAATTAAAATAAATCTAATCATAATAGGGACACATGTTAAGGATCAAAAGGTGTCAACTTGTTAAATGTCTCAATTTACATGATATGATCAAAGCCCAAATCTATACATAAACTTGCATATGGGGTTTTTAGGCAACATAATGATGGTGTGAACTAGCGTAGGATATCACATATGTCATAGCATAATTCTAGATGTCATAATAGATGTCTTGGCATATGTTCATAACTTTTATAATCAATCTAACTTGCATATGTGACTTGTCATATAAATCAACATAACCCAAACATGATGATTTAATTAATATGAACTAACTAGCATAGATGGTAACATCATGGCCTTTTTAACATGTATGATTCATCACAACTTAGCATAGAAACTTTCAACATACATAACATCATCATAGCATGATTTACAACATATAAGATATCATCATCACATAGCATTGGATTTACAATATATATGATAGCAAAAGGGGTTTACAACAACATATATGATAATTCACATCATCTACTCATAATCCATTCATAAACCTAATTAAAATGATAATAATCTTATTAAGATCATCATACTCACAATTTAGAGAAGAAAAGAGAGAGTTTTGCTTTGCTTTAGGGTTGAGAGAATTAGAATTGAATTTGCTTTTCTTCTTTCTTAGTTGGCGGCGGCTCCATTGATTTCCATGGCGACGGTAACTATTCTATTTTAATTAGGTTTAGGGTTAGCATTAGGATGTATTTATAGGTGTAGGAAGTTATTTAGGACCATTAGATTAACCCTGAACCATGAGAACCAATCAAATTCAAAATCTGCATTTGAGCGAATCGGCCCACGGGTTGACAGCCAAACACCCTGGATTAACCCCTAGTCGACCCAACGAGGCTCGGGTCGACCTCAAAAATGGGCCGGTTCGGTTATTCCCCCTCCCAATTCGCTGTTTTGAACTTTTTCGCATATTTATTTATTTAATTTTTAATTTATATATATATATATATTTCTCTGCGCAACCCATTTCACTTAATTCTTTTCTAAAAATTAAGCATACTTTAATTTGTGAATTTTAATGTTATAAAATTACGGGGTGTTACAAGTCCAAAGGAAAAAAGTTGCATATATGTATGCAACTGTTACCAATAGCAACATACATGTATGAAACTATTGCATTGGCTATTTTCTTTTGAAATTCTGGACCAAAACTTGCATTCATGTGTGCAACTATTTGAAATACTTGCACACATGTATGTAAGTATTTGCGTGAAGGGATTTGAAATGATATGTATGCATGTCAATACTAGCACACTTGTACGCAAGAATTGTAAAATACTAGCACATATGTATGCAAGTAAATCAAAACAGATGTATGACATGAAAAATATGCACGGATGTGTGTAGGAAAATACAAATATGTGCATACTATTATGCATTTAACTGCATTTTCGTTGTTTTCCTGTTTTTTTGTTTTTGATGCCTTGTTTAATGGTTCATCAATCTAAACTTTTTGTCGATAACATGTTTAATTTAAATATGAATTTACGTAATTTTTTATATTTTTACTTAATTTTTGAATAATGGGGACTAAATTTATAATAAGTTTATGACCAGATGTGAGCCTAATTTTAAAACTTAATAGGGACCTGTAAAAAGCGGACCCAATTAATAATTAGAATTTCAAAAATAGTAATTTCTGCAAACGATTAAATTTGGCTGCGAGACTTTAACCGTTGCATTCGTCTTGGAATTTTGGTCAACCTTCATGTTGAAGTTTCGCGAACAAAGTCTGTACGAAAAAGTTATGTGCGAAATATGAATATAGACGGAAAATTAATAAAGAGAATAATTAATTAATAATTTACCATATATAACCCAGTCGGCCTGGGCAGTTTGATGTCTAAGCGGTCGACATGGGGATCGACCGGCAGTCGACCACCCAGTTCGACCTATTGGGCATCAAACTTCCCAGTGATGGCTAGGTTTTGATGTGTTGTTTTATTATTCAATTATTACGGATGGATGGATATAACTTAAAAATAATCCAGCGGTTTTAGGCCATTTCCACCCCTATAAATAAAAGGGTAGAGCCTCAATCTTTTTCAATTCAAATCTATGAAGGCAGCAGAGCTTTGACATTTTTCTTCCTCTTCTAACCAAATTTCTAAATGAAGTGTAGTAACCCGTAACTTCCCCGTGAAGGAAAGAACGGATTGCTTTGAGGACAAGACCAATCAGAACGCAAACAGAAGAACATTTCATTGTTTATTACAACAATTCCATCATAATACAAGAATATACGGAGTATGAATAAATATTACACATTTGACAAATATTAGAGATTTAAATTACATTTAAATACATAACAGCGGAAAAATAATACAATACACAACTGAAAGAAATACACGGATACAGAGCTTTCCGAGTATCGTTCCAGCTGTAAACCAGGATCCTGTGAATATAAATCTACAAAACCCAACTACTAGCTGCCTGTGTCAAAAATAAGGGCACCCAGACTTTAGGTTAAAACAATAAACTCCACGTCAATCATGTGACTGGTGTGAGAACTAAAACAGTTATTAATCTTTATTTTTAAAGTTAGGTAAATCAAGGTACCACATCGTATATCATGGAACGGATTTCCTCCCAAGGATACCAATGCATAAAATAAACAGCGCAATGCTAAATAAAGAAAAATGAAGCTATTATAAGACCCAGTCCCATCACATAATGCAACGCAAACCGGAGGATAGAGTTTTTACCTTATAATAGCCAAACAATGCTTGATACATTTAAAAACATATTATTTTGATATTAATATAAGTGTATAGTGCCAAAACAATTTCAATCATAAGTATCAATCAAAGGCGGCATAGCTACCATCTACTATGTCACCATACTAGGTTCTACAAATAAAACCGAATTATCACGTATTGGAAATTGGATTCCATCATGAGTCGAGGCAAGGGGCAAGCTCCTCTCCGTTCGAGACACTCTAGCAAATGTCTCAGGACCACACACAGCGATCCTTGGAATCGGTTGGGCCGGTCCTCTTTACTTTTGAGGATTGGCAATTCCTGAACACACGTTTTCCGGTCCTATAGGACCTATATAATGGTCTGTACGTCGGCTCATATAGTGCCAGTTATCGACCATATATTCGAGGCGCCTCGCATTCCAACAACCACACAGGTAAAAAGTATATAAATGTCAGGGCTGGTAGGTCACTGACATCACCCATAGCTAGAAAGAAATGTCGTGTTCTCCCAACGGTCCGTATCCCATTTTTGACTCATACCAAGGTGTGAGGCTTGCGAATTAACGCTATACACAAAGCTGCACCACATAGGCCGTGCTTTGATCATCAACCACAAACTTTGCTTTTCAACAGAAGCCTTGATCATCTGCCACTTAGGCATGCCACACAGGAAATTCACTCCATGCGACTGTTGTCCATCGATATACAACCTCTGAGCTCGTACATCTCAGAGAAGGGCGTTAACCAGGAGAATAAATTCTCCGCCGCCAAACAGATGTATATTTAATAGAGATCAATCAACACAGAATAAAATCCAATGTCAGACACACAGTCCATTTACATGTTCGTTCTGGGTCTGAACGTAACCGGAGGCACTTTCCTCGCATATCCATCGATCTCCAAGAACGTCTGGACAATCACCAACAGATTCCCTCCTCTTGGGTGTACAGCCCAATCAAGATCATCAATAATCATCCAAACGATGTGAAGACTTCTAGTCTTCAACCACCGTCTTCATCTTCGACTTATCGTCGAATCGGTTATTCAGAATGGGTATAAACCCGGCCTTTCTGAATAACCCACGTATAAAATAAACCAGTGTTACACAAACACGATATACGCCTCATTCCAATTCTGAATATTCTTTTATTCAATTTTTCACATTCATAGGGAAAGGTTCCCATTAATTTTATCAAAGATAAATTCTTCTAAATTTATTCTTTAATCTTCCTTTGGATATCATTTCAAACCATGTTAAGGTTTTCCAAACTAGTCGGGATTAGCGAACACACCGATGTAATTATTTATTTTATTTCCCAATCCCAACCTATTCATCCCATGGAGAAAAAATGGTAATACTCTATATCTAACACAACGGCATTATCGGTAAATATTATTACCATTTCACATTCAAATCTAATTAAAGATTTAACTATCGCTTTGGAGCAAAATTGGTGATACACCATTCTCGATCTTTCCAATCTAATTAAAGATTCATTAAAACTCCACTTAGTTTTAATCTTCTCAAAAATCAATATCCTGTCTTTAACTGGGTTAAAGAACCAATGTCACCTAAAACACGATTCATGATAAACCTTTCTATTGTTAATCGGGTTAAAGAACAGGTGTTATTCAAAACACCGCCCACGATAAACCCCAAAAACCAATTCAAATTCAATTCCAATTAAATACTAATTAACTGGACAATTTCACTAAATCTTAATTAAAAGATTTATTCCTTTCTAAACTAGGTTCAAGAACAGTGTTATTTAAGACACCATTCACGACGAACCCAAAATCCCATTTTATATTAAATACAAGGCTCTGAGTAGAAAATATACCGGCTTATATTCAATATCAAATTCTAAAACCAACAAATATCGTATTGGAAATAACGATATAAAATATATCTTTCAAATTTCCACAACCATATATGTATAATCACAAAATCCAACATCGAAATATTCCGAAGATAATTTCGATTCAAATCCATTCCAATTCGTATATTGGAAATTCTGATTATTTTCAAAACCATTTCAAATCTAGTTCAAAAGTAGTTCATTTCGATAAAAATATATTTTTATCCTTTCAAATGTGGAATTTTTCATCCCGGTTCTTTCCAATTCATATATTATGATTTTACACAAATTATTAATAATTTTATCAAGGCCCGTACAGTCGGTTTTCATTAACGGCCACCGAACTACACTTAGAGCGACCTTTTCCAAATTTGATTTGGACATAATTTCAAATCCAACCATTAGATTTCAAATTTCTAATATTCATTGGAAAGCTCTTTTCGATATGAACACAACGGTTCCGGCTTCAGGAGAATCCGACGGTCGGATCTCCTGCAACGTCAATTCGAAGTCAATGGTCGAAATTCGCGAACTTCCGCGGCACGGCGCGTTCTATTCAGGCCATTTAATATATATATATATTATATATACTTCATCGATTTCAATTCTAAACATATTTTATAAATCGTTTTAAATTCTTTTTCCAAACGATTTCAACTTCATATTCAATTTCGAATCAAAATTGAATATTCCTCATCATCGATATACAAATGATAATATTTTCAAAACGTTATATTTTGAAATCACTTCCTTTTCTATATTCATTACAAAAACGAATATAATCGATATAATTATCGTTCGCGTCAAATGGCATATATCTAACGAACACGGCTTTATATATTTCCATAAATTCGTTAATGTATTCAACAAATGAATATTTATTCTATTCAACACATGAATCTATATTTCTTTCAACACATGAATATCCTCAACACATGAGTATCGTCAACACATGACTATTTTCGTTATTTAATATATTTTATAAAATTATGATAAAGATGTAAATTTTATTGTTAAAATATTTCTTTCAACACATGATAAGTTTCAACACATGAATATTCTCAACACGTGAGTATTGTCAACACATGACTATTTATTCTATTCAACACATGAGTCTTTATTTTATAATATTCTTTATTTTCCAAATTGGAATGAGGCCCATTCAATTACCATATAATGTTAATTATATGGATTCCATACAACACATGTATATAATAGCAACGATAAATAATCAACCATCATCCAAAGTGCACTACACAACTGCATAAGCATTAAATATAACTAATTAACGCTTACACAGTCTGTCAATCAAACGATCGACATACCACTAATCAATTGGGATTAGTGTACGTCAAATATCATCCCAACACCCATGTGGGGTTTCAAATCAACAAACACTGAATATTATTTGTGCAGTTGGGCGACGTGTAAAATTTATCGTCCTAATCAATATCCTTCAAATAGGTGTACATAAACAAATCGTCTGATTTGTAAATGAATATTTTATTTTATTCACATTCACGTTAAAAACTATATTTTTTTATGATAATTAATTTATTTCAACACATGAATGTTTTATTATCCAGCTCACATCAACATCACAAACAAACTTCACAACACATCAAATAAGCATACAAATCGTCCATGGTCTGTGGACGATGGGTGTCGGGTGCAGCTAAGCACCGTCTGCATCCTAGTATATATTTTTAACTAGAAAACAAGATTAAAAGTGAGAAATTCTCACCGATTAGCTAAACCAATATACCGCGACTCTTCATATGTAGAAATCTTCGTCGTGCTTGTCTTTTGTCAATTTCATTGTCTGTAGCCACTACATATATAAAAATCACATTTTTATATTATTGCTATGTATATAAAAATCACATTTTTATATTATTCCTATGTATATAAAAATCTCATTTTTATATTGTTGCTATATATATAAAAATCACATTTTTATAATCACTCTATATGGATAAAAAACATATTTTTATACCGCTACTATATAGATGAAAATTCTAATTTTATAACGGTGTTCATATCATATATATTTTTACAACGTTTCTTTCTATATAAAAATTATATTTTTATTCTTTCTATAATATAAAAACCATATTTTTATTATTTCTATAATATAAAAATCATATTTTTTTTCTTTCTATAATATAAAAATCATATTTTTATTCTTTCTACATATACTGTAAAGATCATATTTTTACTTTGCTAAAAATCAAATCTTTACTTTATTAAAAATCCAACCTTTCTTCGCTAACATCATATATAAAAATTTGACCTTTCTTAGCTAATATCGTATATAAAAATTCGACCTTTCTTATGTGATGAACTATATAAAAATCCGACCTTTCTTTGCTAATATCACATATAAAAATTCGACCTCTCTCAAATTATATATAAAGTTCAAATTTTTCCTCGCTAATACATAGAAATAAAACTGATTTTTATTTACTCTAGTTATCTTAATTAAAAACAGAAATAAAAAGCACCTTTTTGTTGTAGAAACTCATTTCTTTTTAATGGAAAAGGGAACACCGTCGGATTTGGTCTCAGCGGATTGCGGTGGAGGGTGTTCACAGTGGTGGCGTAGGCCAGGATTGTGGCGCTGCGGGTTTTTGTGCGGAGGAAGGCTTGGGGTTGGGTCTTCGTGCGTTGAAGGAAGGGGAAAGGAGAGAATGTGGAGGAGGAGACGCGACAGGAGGAGGAGGGTCTTTGGTGGTGGGCACGCCACCTGGGGGGGCGCGAGGGGTGGCAGCAGCGGGTCCCCCCCGTCCCGTACCTTTCTCTTTTTTTATTTTAATTTTGAAAAGTAAACGGGTGGCTAAGAGTATAGAGGAAGAGAGAGAGAGAGAGAGAGAGAGAGTTTTTTTTTTTAATTTTGAAAAGTAAACGGGGGAGGGGGAAGAGCTAAAAGTATAGAGGAAGAGAGAGGGTTTTTTTATTCAATTAATTAATTTCAAAAAACAACTTTTAATTTCGACCTCGAAATCGAACCCATCGACTGTCATCCATAACTAATTACCCTATTTCGAACACAATGGGATATGTATCGTAAGCTGATTCGATCGTTTCGATCAGTTTTCGTCAAAATCAAAATATAACTCTATATATTGAATTTGAATGCAAATTTTAATTTACTAGGGTCACATATGGACCCTAAAAATTCTCGAAAAATTATTTCTATCTTCGTATTGACAATACAGTCCTAACAAAACTAATTTCGTCAAATTCTAAGACCGTTTGAAAAATGGCCGTTTTTCAGTCGATTAAAATCAACTAAAACTGGTCAAACGCGTTTTCCTTTGCCACACTCACATATTGATTTAGAAAATTACGAATTTTGGAATCTAGCAATAACTTGACATCCCAAATCCAACAAAAGTGGTTTCATTGAAAACCGAGGTCATTTGCAAAATTTCCATTTTTAAGGACCAGAATTCCATAGCGACTATTCTGAATTTTCAACTGGGCATAACTTTTTATCACTGCTATGAAATTTTGATTTTTCTGATTTATTGGAAAGATATTCTCAAATATATTCTAATGTTTTTGGTTTTGCTAAAATCTGGTTTATTTTGAATCCTTTATATTCATTTGAAATTTGAAATCAAATTTTCAAACTACCACGCCATTTTCAATTCCTTTTATAATTTAAAATAAATATTATTTTCTAACGACGATTCAAATAAATATATACGTTCTAATTCTATTCAAATTAAATTTCTCGTCATTATTATTTAAAATAATTCATTTTAACTATTCAAAATTCATTAAAATTGCAAAAATAAAAATTTTAAATTGGCTCGGATTTTCCGGGTTGTTACATGAAGTATATTCATACATATACCAAATTAAATCAAATTCATATGGAATTGGGAAGATTAATAGATTCAATAGAAGAGGATGCTCAAAGATAAACTTCTTCGCTCTCTTCCCTTTTTCTTACATTTCTACAGAACAAGGATTTTCCTCTTTCTAGATAAACTGTAGATTTATAAGAAATTGAGGATTGTAAGCCAAAAAGATTCAAAATTGAGAAATTGGAAGCCATAAAGTGAGTGGGAAATTTACTAATAAAATTATAATGATTTATATATTTTGTTTGATTCCCATTTATATTTTATGCCTATCAGATCTGTTATTTGAATAATTGTAAATTATGAACATCAGATATTGTTATGAATATGTTTAAAAATTCGCAAATGAAAAGTATGACTATATTTAACATAAATTGTAGGATTTTTATATTTTCCCACATATTACTACAGTTATATCACGAAGTATGAAATATGTTGTACATGTCATATAGCACTGTGGATCTGGAAATTAGTCCCTTTAAACATAAAATTGTTGTATTTATGTTCTAGATCTTTTGTTCAGTATTGAAATATGAAATATGTGAATTTGGGTAAAAATGTGAAATTTGTGTATTATGTGATTATAAGAATAAAAGAAATATTCCTTGTTTATGTTCAATATTGTTGGGTTTTTTGCTTAAGCATCATAAATTATGTCGTTTCCTCATTTTTAAATAAAGAGGCATTATTTAAGAATCACAAGAAGTGTAGAGAAAAGAATTTAAAAGGGAAAAATGGTGCAAAGGTACATATAAAAATAAATACATGCTTTTGTATTTAATTTTCTTCCACTATTCCATATTAAAAATATATTACATACATTTCTTTTGATTTGGAAATATGTCAATTCCACAAAGTAGGCATGATTTACAATGACTACGGCTAACGGTCCTTGTGAGACTTGAAACCTTGTTGGCAAGATTGAATATAAAAAGGAAACGTTGGTTAATTGGTTAGACCAAATCGATAATTTAAAAATAAGTATTGCAGAATAATAAACAATCAATAAATATTAATAACTACGTTAACCGCATGAAAACATAAAAATGAATATATACATATTATCCATCCAAATAAGCATAAAACGATGAAATATAAGTTGTATGGAATGTTTGAATTTATTGGATAAGTTTCAATTATGGAATTATGTGTAAATATAATCCATTTTGAATTAATATATTTATGGTGACCATTAGTATCAATAAATATAATTAGCTGCTATAAATGAGAACACAAATAAAGAAATAACAATTATAACCAAAATTGACTTGAGGGAAAATAAATGTGATAGGAAAATGGTTACAATTCCTAAAATTAATTAGGATAATTGTTGTGAACCCCAATTAGGAAATATAAAGTATAACTGCATTTATACACGAGGTTAAACTCAACATGTAGTGTAAGCCTGCCCGGAATCGACCGGCTAATCCAGCAACCACATGTAGTCAGTTTAATGTTAGGGGTCTAATGCATAAAAATAAATGCACTAAGGCACGAGGTTAAGTTCACTTGCAGCAGAAGTCTAGCCGGAACCAACCGGCAAATCTAACATCCACAAGTAGTCAAAGTAAGGGGCCTAGTATATATACATATATATATATAATAATAATAATTAATAAACAAATAAACACATAAATAGAAGAATAAGAATTGTAATTTCCTATTGGGGTACAACAAGTAGATAACTTGGGACTGATAAATAGTTGCATTAGGAAAATATGACCGTTGGAGTCATGAAGGGCAATAAAAAGTAAATAAAAAGAAACGAGTGTGATAAGGGAGTTTATGATTGTCATTTAAACACTAAGTCCAAATTAGGGAAGGCATTAAATAAATATCCTAGGAAAAATGAATATAACCTTGCTTACTAATAGTAATGGAAATAGAAAATGTAGTTGTACTTAGCAGGATATTATTAACTATATAAACCCGTGATGCAAGTAAAAGGTGTATGTATAGTATTCCCGTATAAAGGAACTAAACGAGATTGACTTAATAACGTAGTCTACTTTATCCCGTAAAGGGAAAGGTGTTAAAGGCAAATGTGGGACTAATTAATAACCTTCACGTATAGTCCGCTTCCTGAGTCCTAAAAGGCTAAGATACTAGGGTTAAAGAGTCCTGCTGGGAATAAGTTTTTGGGTATACGGGTCTTAAATGACATGTGTGTATGGGCCTACCCCAACCTGGAAATTAAAAGGGTTAGATATGGCCGTCTATCCTACCGGAAGTAATAAGTGACTAAGGAGCTTATCTAATAAGGTCAGCTAGAAGGTATAACGCATGATAAAATAATTTCTCTCACCTTATGCGGGGCAAGGGTATATGCATGAATGACGGAATCCTTAATTGGTAGGGCCCGTAGCTAGTGCCATCTAGTTTATGATAAAGTATAATATATTATCGAGTGTTCATAAGTGACCAATAGGTCCGCCTAGTGTCTTAAGTGATCAGGGAGAATCCACCCTATCAATCATTTGATAGTGAGATGTAAAATAATAAAGAATAGTGAATAAGGATATAGATAGAATCCTCGTGATTAGGGGCCCACTCTCGATAGAATTAACCAGTTAAACTCTGGTATAAAGGCTTCACAAAAATGTGTGTAAATGTCATATCTTGGTAATGTAATTTGGAATACTATTTTGGAAAGTGTAAGTGAAGTCGTGCGTAAACATTTACTAGGTTACGCTAGAATCACTAACCTGGTTAGGCATACAACGCTGGTTGAACCAAACAGAATATATGTGTTATAGTCTGTGTTGTACATTTCTTAGTCACCAAAACTTGTTGTTCTAACCCCCTCCTCGTTAAACCTCCCAGGTTTCATAGAGAAGGTCGGGTTCTCACAGATGATTAAGTTTGGCTTTGGGTTCTCATTCTCTCTCATGCTCGGTATTGGCAAAGTGACTTACTTTAAAAAAGTTATTAACTTGAGTTAATACTTGTTATCCTATTTTGTTTCCGCCATGAGTTATTTTATCATACTCTGATTATGCTCATGATCATTTGTTGCAGGTACCAGATATACGCTTTATGCTTGGATGTGTTCAAGTTTTGTTTTTTGTCAGAATTTGGGCATAGAAAAGTGTGAGGTGTAGCATTTGGTATCAGAGCCTAGGTTAAACGATCATAAGAATTAGCTAAATTTAGAATCGTGAGAGAACATAATTCGCTTTTCTTTTCTATGTTTCTTCATCTCTCTTACTCGAATTTAATTTATTTTGATGATAAAGAGTGGTCGTGTGCCTAACTATATAAAACGGGCTTTCAGTAACTAAAAAGTTGAAATATGTTGAGTTTGGGTTTCTAGTTGATTCTGTCTTATCTCACAATACATTGGCAGTCTTGTCGTGAAGTGTATGAGGACGACATATGGTGGATTCTACTGATTCTAGATTTGGAAACTAGAATAATATATATGTTAATATGAAAAGCTAGCTATAACCAAGATAATCATAGATTCCTGGTCTGGTTTCTTTGGAAGTTCCAGTCAAGACCATTACTCAATCCAAAACGGAGAAAAAGCCTACATTAATATGTCATATCCATTTCGGTAATATAATTATGAGGTAAATCCATTTGTTACTTCGTTAAAATTCCAAATCTACCTTTGTTCAGATATTCAATTGAGTTCTTGGCCTTGTATTCGAGGAAATTTATTTTTAAAACTATTTGAAATCTAAAAATGGTTTTCAACAATATTGAAATATGGTTTTGGAAAGCTGTTGTGAATATATGATTTCAAATTTTTAGAGCTATGGTGTGATTTTAATAAATACAGTCTGATTGGTAGGAAAGACGGAATTAGGAAGGACAAGGAATATGCCACTAAACATGAATATAATAAATATATGTTCCTTGTGGTTTCTAGTATCCATTTTCCAATATATATTGGATAATTTATTGAAATTTACCAAAACTAACCCTTAAGATTTTAAAAGCTTTAATATTTTGGACATGAAAAGGCTTTTCCACTTTAAGATATAAAACTAGATTATAAATAGTAATAATAAAATGGATTTATGTGACGGCCCGCCCGGAACCAGCCGACATTTCCCCGAAATGCGTTGTGCCAATGCCCGACTAACACGGAACGATCGTCAAAGAAAAGGGTTGGAACGATGAATCACCAAAGAATTTGTAGTATATCTCACAGCGTGTGGAATAAAATATAATAATAACATACTTGGCATAAAACAGGCGAGACAGTGCATAAGCTGAAAACTAAACCATCATAGCAGCGGAATCCAAAATGAAGCTTATGATCCAAACCATCATTATTACAACTTCAAAATACTGTCTCTAAAGAAAAACAGAAAATGTACACTACTAATGCCCAAAGCAGTGAATAGTAACAACTCAGGAAGAATATATGTAAATAGTATGCGGAAGCCTCCTTCTCGTCTCTTGTAACACCCAGCATTTTTAAATAAAGATAACAAAATAAGAATAACTGAATTAAATATTCAGAATTAAGTAAAACGAACTGCGCCATTGCGTCCGTCTCGTAATTCTGGTCAAAATAGACACTTGGTTTGCATAAATTGGACACCATATGAAGATGTTATTAAGATTTGAAGTTTGCATACGCGTAGGAAGAATATATATATATATATATAATAGGTTCATAAATTCAAAAATAGGTCCAGAAATTCGAAATTCGTTTCAAAATTCAAATTTTGGGGAGGCGGCAGATTTCCTGCCCACAGGTGTCGACCCCTCCAAAGGGGGGTCGACAACTCCAAAGGGGGGACGACCCCTCCAAAGGGGGGGTCGACCCCGTCAAAAGGGAGTCGACACCAGCAAAGGGGGTCGACCCACCTGCAGCAGATTTTAGCAGATTAGTTTTTTTTAGATTTGGATGTTCCTGATGGTTTTTCGTCAAATCTGAGGGTCCTAATTTCTCCAATACGCTTATAAATAAGACCTTAGACCTAACCCTAAACCTCATAATCTTGAGGCTACGATGAAATTCTGCCATTACTCTCTCTCTCTCTCTCCTTGGATATATTCAGAAATTTATATTGATAAATTAGAAAATCTTAAATTAAGATTAGGAGGGAAGTGACCGATGTTTTTAAATGGTGTTCAGAATTATGTGAAAAGCAAGGTAACATTCCAGATCCGATCTATTCAATTTTTCCTCCTCATTCTTTTTCCTTTTCTCTTTTTGTAAAAATAGCAAATCCATGATTATTAGGTTCTGAATTCAATTAGGGGAGAATCGTGGGAGATTAGATCTGGGCCAAATCTAGGATTTGGAAAGCCTACGAGGTGAGTGGATTTAATCCATATTATTTTAGATAATGTGTGATAAACGCCCATAACCCCCGCATTAAACAAGAGAAATAATGTGCTGAAAGATGTGCAAGGTTGTCATAGACGATCATCAGAGTAGGAAAACACAAGCCGAACCTGTTGTAAAACTCACAGCGCAAGGATAAAATAAAATAGAACATATACAACAAGTAATAATAGTGAAGCAGAAACACTGGACTTCCATAATACTAGAAAGTAAGATCCGCAAACTTGGAAATTGTGTTTATACAAAGTTGCCTCACTACATCACTCAGAAAACAAACAACGGAAATCAAATTATTAGCTAGTAGTAAAACTGGTACGTGAGCCCCCTGCTCGCCATCGATCAACATCGTCGTCCTCACTAAAGCATTACCTGTCACATGTTACTTTTTCTGCCCATCCACAATCGGATGAACAACCCAAGGTAATAAGAGGATACATAAACCTTGAGTCAGACAACAGCCTTAGTGAGCGATAAAAAAGCTAACAAACTTCAACAATAAAGTGTGTGAGAGGGAATAGATAAACATACTAATCTACCCATAACACCAGAGAAGACCTCAACCTTATCATCCCCACATCGGACAGTGACAACCTTTACAGTCCATTCAACCAAAGGAATAACGATTCATACATGGAAACCAGAGCAACCATTCAATCATGGAAAACACACATAACATCCAATTATATAAGTCTCACACAGAACAAGCAATCATCCATGACTGACTCTGGCTATCAACGCCAATCCTGCATTGAAACCACCATTAATCGTATGACGGCCAACTTTGCCATATGTGAGGGCTAATGGTAACCCCAGTTCTAGCATAAACTACATATGTCCAACCTTGACAATGCCCAACCTTGACAACTAGGCCTTTCAATGATACCCAAGGTACACGACCAACAACCTTTCGGTCTATTGGGTGCCCCCATCGTAACCCTGCTTTGAGCCTGCTATAAATTACGATAACGATAATCTCTCGGCCTTCAATATCTCCAGTCGTCCAACCTTGACGGCTATTTACTACTCAAGAGACCTTCTCGAGCAACCATTATCCACCAACTCACAACCTTTGAGTTGCCACCTCGTTCGTTGTTCCACCTTGATCAACGAACACATCCAACACATTGAACCGTCCTACTCGAATTTACTTCGAAGTCACACCATCACCGAGCTAATTTGACCCTATACCAGATTCATATTTGACTTTACCACCAGATCTAAATTTGATTCTACCACCAGATCCAAATTTGACTCTAACATCAGATCCAAATTTGACTCTACCACGAGATCCAAATTTGACTCTACCACCAGATCCAGATTTGACTCTACCACCAGATCCAAATTTGACTCTACCACCAGATCCAAATTTGACTCTACCGCCCGGTCCAAATTTGACACTACCACCCAATCCAAATTTGACCCTTCCACCCGGTCCAAATTTGACTCTACCGCCCGGTCCAAATTTCTGCATATTGCAATTCAACTCCTATTTCGACCAAAACTTCGCCAACGACGAATCTGACGAAACCAACTGTAGCGACCCGAACTTCCCCGGTCTCCGAGGAGATGAGAAAGAATGAATTACTGTGAGGACAAGACAAATCAAAACGCAGACGAATCGGTCAAATAGATATATATTTAACAGAAATCAATCAACATAGAATAAAATCCAATGTCAGACACACAATCCATTTACAAGTTCGTTCTGGGTCTGAACGAAACCGGAGGCACTTTCCTCGCATATCCATCCATCTCCAAGTACGTCTGGACGACCACCAAATGTTTCCATCCTCTTGGGTGTACAGCCCAATCAGGATCATCAGTAATTATCCAAACGATGTGAAGACTTCCGGTCATCGACCACCGTCTTCATCTTCGACTTATCGTCGAATCGGTTATTCAGAATGGGTATAAACCCGGCCTTTCCGAACAACCCGCGTATATTAAAAACAAATGTTACACAAACACAACATACGCCTCCTTCCAATTCAGAATATTCTTTTATTCACAAAATCACATTTTTAGGGAAAGGTTCCCATTAATTTTATCCAAGATAAATTCTTTCAAATTTATCCTTTGATCTTCCTTTGGATGTCATTTAAAACCAAATTATAGTTTTTCCAACTAGTCGAGATTAGCGAACCACACCGAAGTAATTATTTATTTTATTTCCCAATCCCAACCTATCCATCCCATGAAGCAAAACTGGCAATACTCCATATTTAACACCACGGTGTTATCGGTAAAATTAATTACCATTTCACGTTCAAATCTAATTAAAGATTTAACTATCGCTCCGGAGCAAAACTGGTGATACTCCATTCTCGCTTATTTCCTAAATTTGATAATTTAGATTATCCATTCACATTTCAATCTAGTTGCAGATTCATTAAAACTCCTTTTACTGGGTTAAAGAACTAGGTGTTATTTAAAACACAGTTCACGACAAACCCAAATTACATTCTATTTATTATCGGGTTAAAGAGCTAGTGTTGTTTAAAACACAGTTCACGATAAACCCACAAATCAATTCTAGTTCAATTCAAATCAAATGTATTAGGAATTCCGACCATTTTAAAACCCCTTTTTAAATCTAATTTATTTATTTAAAAATAAAAACCCGGGTTTTAAATTGAGTTCAAACTAGTTCATTTCGATAAAAATCCACTTTTATCTTTTCAAATATGGAGTTTTTCATCCCAATTTTTCTCGAATCATTTCTTATGATTTTACATAAATTATTACTATTTTTAATAATTTTATCAAGGCCCGTACAGTCGATTTCCATCAACGGCCATCGAACTGCACTTACAGCGACCTTTTTCAGATTTGATTTGGATGTATCTCCAAATCCAACCGTTAGATTTCAAATTTCAAATATTCTTTAGAAATCTCTTTTCGATACGAACCCAACGGTTCCGGTTTTAGGAGAATCCGACGGTCGGATCTCCCGTAATGTTCGTTTGAAATAAATGGTCGAAATTCACGAACTGCCGCGGCGCGGTGCGTTCTATTCAGGCCATTATATTATATATATAATATATATAATATATATTTCGTCGATTACTAATTAAAACGAATTATATAAATAGTTTTAAATTCGTTTCAAAAACAATTTCGACTTCCATTTCAATTCAAATCAAAATTGAATTCTTCCTTATAAATTCGTTTTAAAATTCATTTCTATTCAATTTGAATTTCAATTCAATTTGAATTCATTTCAATTCGCTTTCAATTCAATTTGAATTCGTTTTCAATTCAATTCAATTTCAAAGTCGTTTTCTATTCGATTCAATTCAAATTGGTTTTCTATTCGATTCAATTCGAATTGGTTTTCTATTCGATTCAATTCAAATTGGTTTTCTATTCGATTCAATTCAAATTGGTTTTCTATTCGATTCAATCCAAATTGGTTTTCTATTCGATTCAATTCAAGTTGGTTTTCTATTCGATTCAATCCAAATTGGTTTACTATTCGATTCAATCCAAATTGGTTTTCTATTCGATTCAATTCAAATTGGTTTTCTATTCGATTCAATTCAAATTGGTTTTCTATTCGATTCAATTCAAATTGGTTTTCTATTCGATTCAATTCAAATTGGTTTTCTATTCGATTCAATTCAAATTGCATTTTCAAATCAAATTCATTTCGTTATCGCTTTATATTCAATTCATTTCGAAATCACTTTATATTCAATTCATTTCGAAATCACTTTATATTTAATTCATTTCGAAATCACTTTTCAATATTCATTTCGAAATCACTTTTCAATATTCATTTCGAAATCACTTTTCAATATTCATTTCGAAATCACTTTTCAATATTCATTTTAAAATGAATAAAATCGATATAAATATCGTTTACGTCAAAATGGCGTCAATCTAATCAACACGGCTCCATATATTTCTATTTTCAAATGCTCTGTTTCAAATATTTCTTTTTCAAATATTTCTATTTCAAATATTTCTGTTTTCAACAAATGAATATTTATTTTTGTCAACACACGACTAATCTCAACGAATGAGTACTGTCCACGGGTGACTATTTTTGTTAAATTATTTCGTTCAACACATGACTAATCTCAACGGATGAGTGCAGTCAACACATGAACCTTTATTTTATAGTGATAAAGATATCAATTTTATTGTTAAAATATTTCGTTCAACACATGACTAATCTCACGAATGAGTACAGTCGACACATGAACCTTTATTTTATAGTGATAAAGATATAAATTTTATTGTTAAAATATTTCGTTCAACACATGACTAATCTCACGAATGAGTACAGTCAACACATGAACCTTTATTTTATATTCTTTATTTTCTAAATTGGAGTGAGGCCCAATCAATCACCATATAGTGTTAATTATATGGATTTTCATACATCACACGTATATAATAGCGTTGAAAATAATCAACCATCAACCAAAGTGCACTACACTGTATAAGCATCAAATATAGATATCTAACGCTTATAACAGCCTGTCGATCAATCGATCGACATATTTAGTCAGTTAGGATGAGTGAACTTCATATTTCATCCCAACACCCGTGTGGGGTTTCAAACAATCAAACATAGATTTTATTTGTGCAGTTGGGCGATGTGTAAAATTTATCGTCCCAATCAATGTCCTTCAAATAGGTGTACATAAACAAACCGTTCGGTTTGTAAATGAATATTTTATTTATTCACTTTCACTATATTCATATTCACGTTAAAAAATATATTTTAACGATAAAACATTTTATTTTAACATATGAATTTCTATTCAATTCATTTACATAATAAAATGATATTTTTATTTTTCTAACATATTTTAGGAAATTTCGGCGGCATAACGACACGATACTAGAAACGGGACGAGGCCTAGCCTTATCCCCGGTCTAGTGAAGGCCCACGTCATTCACACATCAATCAAATCCATTCATTTCACCAAACAATTCAATTTCAATCAAATAATCTAACTAATTTTTGCAATCAAACAAACAAGTCCATGGTCTGTGGACGATTGTGTCGGCTGCTACTAAGCACCGTCTACATCCTAGTATATATATATAACTAGAAAATGAAATTGAAAGGTGAGAAATTCTCACAGATAACTATCCAATCATCTTGACTCTTCTTTGATAGAAATCTTCTTCGTTATCGCATTTTTGTCATCTTCGTTGCTATAGCCACTACATATGTAAAAATCGAATTTTTACTACGCTATTCAATATATAAAAATCGAATTTTTACTTTGCAATTCAATGTATAAAAATCGAATTTTTATTATGCTATTCAATATATAAAAATCGAATTTCAAAAATATATATTTCGCCTTTTCAAAAATAAAGTTTTCGCCTTTTCAAAAATAAAGTTTTCGCCTTTTCAGAAATATAGTTTTCGCCTTTTCAAAAATAAAGTTTTCGCCTTTTCAAAAATAAAGTTTTCGCCTTTTCAAAAACAAAGTTTTCGCCTTTTCAAAAATAAAGTTTTCGCCTTTTCAAAAATAAAGTTTTATTAAGCTACATATATATATATTAAAGGTTATATTTTTATCAAGGTTTACATAGAGAAAAGATTATATTTTTAATTCTTCTACTAGTTTGAAAAATATATTTTCTCGAAGTAAAAATCATATTTTTACTTCCCTACTCATATCAAAATATCATCTTTTCATATTTTAAAAATATCGTCTTATAAAAATCAATCTTTATTTTGCTACACATATAAAGATGCTATTTTTAATATTCCTATCATGTAAAAATTATATTTTTAATCCTCTACATAAACAAAAATCATGTTTTTACATCGTCTATATAGTAAAGATTATATTTTTAATACTTTAAAAATTAAAAAAATCATATTTTTATTACTTATTCATAAAAAAAAAAGAGATCGCATTTTTATCACTAACTACATATGATAAAAATCGATAAATCAAACTCACATCGTTCGGAGGAGGTGAAGGCGGAGTCCGGGGTTGCGTCGAGGTGTTGAAGCTCACTGCCGAAGGGGGTCCTTTGCCCTAGGGTTTGGCGCTTGACTGGAGAAGCCAGAGTCGAGGGGCTTGGCGCGGGGTACGGGGTCAGTGCGAGGCTAGGGGGGCGGTGCGGCGAGGCAACAGGGATGATCGGCGGCGGGTCTTGGGAGGCTGGGCGGCGCGGATCTCCGTGGGGTTGGGGCTCGGGTTTGCCTTCAGGAAAGGGGAAGAGAAGGAGAGAGAAGCTGCGCGGTGGGGGAGGGGTGCGGCGCTGCCCCTCTGGCAGCCTAGCTGCGGTCACGGCGGTGAACATGGGGGGGGGGGGGGGAGGCGATCGATGCTTTCCCCCCTTTTTCTTCTTCTTTTTTTTTAAATTTTTTTTTTATTTTTAATTTCTGATTCGATTTAATCGGGGGGGGGGGGGGGGGGCAGAGCGGGTTAAAGGGGGAGAAAGATATTTTTTTTATTATTTTATTAATTATTTTAATTGCATAAAGTTGACTTTTACTTACAACCTCTAAACGAGGTCCATCGCCTGTCGCCCATAGTGTTTTACCCCCATTCCGAACACAATGGAATATGTATCACAAGCTGATTTGATCGTTTCGATCAGTTTCCGTTGAATTTACATTTAAATCACTATATTGAATTTTAGACGTACATTTCAAATTACTAAGGTCACATACTAACTAGAAAAATATTTTCTAGCTTCGTATTGACGATACAGTCCTAACAAAACTAGTTTCGTCGAATTCTGAGACCGTTGGAAAAATGGCCATTTTCCAGTCGGTTAAAATCAACTGAAACTGGTCAAACGCATTTTCCTTTGCCACGCTCACATATTGATTCGAAAAATTATGAAATTTGGAATCTAACAATTATTTGAGATCATGGATCCAACAAAACTGGTTTCGTCGAATTCCGATGTCGTTTGCAAAATTCCCATTTTTAAGGGCCTGAATTCCATAGCGACTATTCAGAATTTTCAACTGGACATATCTTTTGATTCCCGCTATGAAATTTTGATTTTTCGGATTCGTTGGAAAGATATTATCAATTAGATCCTAATGTTTTTGGTTTCACTAAAATCCGGATTGTTTTGCACCTGGTACATTCAATTGAAGTTTGTAATCGAATTATCGAACTACCCGCCATTTTCAATTCCTATTTATAATTATATATAAATATTTATATTTTAACGACGGCGTATATAATATATACGTCGAATTATATTCAAAATAAATTTCTCGTCGACATTATTTAAAATAGTCTATTTTAAATATTCAAAATTCGCTAAAATTGCCAAAATAAAAATTTTAAACTGGTTCAGAATTTCCGGGTTATTACAATCTCCCCCACTTAAAACTTTTCGTCCCCGAAAAGGAACAAAGTCGAAAGTGGTTTGATTAATCCACTCTACGTTCGATCTAGCTTCCATTCTCCAACTTTTCAGTTTCTGAGAATTTTCAAATTTTCAAAAATTTGGCTAACACCCTAAATTTTCGAAAAATTTCGCCATAACCTCCCCTGCACTGGGAGCCACGGGAAAATCCCGAAATTGCCATATAGGCCTTTTGATCTCAAAAAGAAAAAGAAAAAGCCAAGCGGCTAGCCAATAGGCTCATAAAATTATCATCACCCAAACAAAACAGTAAATTACATAGTAAACATGTACCTATTTGTCGGGCAAACAAATTTTATTCTTCGGCTCTAGCCTCCTTGCTATGACCTGTTCAATGTAAGTATATGTATATGCAAGCAAATGCGACCAATTTTCAATATAATTCAATATGTGATTCTATTAGGCATAATGGTTCAAAATTATCCAACAATTAAACAAACAACACAAACATCAATCAATTAGTGGATTAGAGTTTTCAAATTCATAATTTTGATATATATACAGAAAATCATGTTTTTGATGCCAATTCACAACAATGTGTTCTAACTATATAAGTTTTGGTTCTCACACCAGTCTAATGGAAGTATATAGGAAATCACACCTTCGAAACACGAACATAAATATTGATGATGCCATGGTCATTATCAACATCATCTCCGGGCGACTAGAGTGTAATTCTATATCTGTCTAATATATTAAAACTTCGAATATACGTTCATGACGCGTATATGCAAAACCTTTATATACTAGATTGTCCATGTTCAAAATAAATAAATAATCAAATACGTATAAAATGATTTAAATTTTCAAAACAAAATTGTTTTCATTTGAAAAATATACTCTTCGCACTCGTTCTAGGATACTACTGATCCTATCTCTAACGAGTCATTCTAATTGGATATTACTAATCCAATATCTGATGAATTCTTTCGTATGGTTCTAATGTGTCTTGTTCTCGAGCTCTGTAACCCAAAGCTCTGATACCAACTGTAGCGACCCGAACTTCCCCGGTCTCCGAGGAGATGAGAAAGAACGAATTACTGTGAGGACAAGACAAATCAGAACGCAGACGGAAGAACATTTCATTGCTATTACAACAATTCCATCAGAATACAAGAATATACAGAGTATAAATGAATAAATTACATTCGACAAATATCAGAGATTACAATAAATTACATAGCAGCGGAAAAATAATATAAAGCACGACTGAAGGTGATATACGGATACAGAGCTTTCCGGATATCATTCCAGCTGTAAACCAGGATCCTGTGAATATAAATCTGCAAAACCCAAAACTACTAGTTGCCCGTGTCGAAAATAGGGGCACCCAGAGTTTAGGTTAAAACAATAAACTCCGGGTCAGTCATGTGACTGGTGTGAGAACTAAAACAGTTATTTAAACTTTACTTTAAAAGAGAGTAATTCAAGGGACCACGCCGTATAACACGGAACGGGTTTCCTCCCAAGAATACTAGTGCATATAGATAAACAACGCAATGCTTTTTCGAAAAATGAAGCTATTATAAGACCCAGGTTCCATCACACAATGCAACGCAAGCCGGAGGATATGATTTTACCTTATAACAGCCAAACATGCTTGGTACGTTTAAAACAAATCATTTGATACTATAATAAGTGTATAGTGTCAAAACAATTTCAATCATAAATATAAATCATAGACGGCATAGTATCCCATGCTACTATGTCGCCATACTAGGCTCTACAAATAAAGCCGCAATATCACGTATTGGAAATTGGATTTCCGTCATGAGTCGAGGCAAGGGGCAAGCTCCTCTCCTCGTTCGAGACACTCTAGCAAATGCCTCAGGGTTACGCACTCTGGGCAACCCTGGAATCGGTTGGGTCGGTCCTCACTTACGTTAGAGGATTGGCAATTCCTGAACACACGTTTCCCGGTCCTTACAGACCTATAATCGAGGCGCCTCATTCCAACAACCACAAAGGTGAAAAGTATATAAATGTCAGGGCTGGTAAGTCACTGACACCACCAAAGCTAGAAAGAAACGTCGTGCTCTCCCAGCGGTCCATATCCCGTTTTTAACTCATACCGAGGTGTGAGGCTCGCGAATTTACGTTATACACAAAGCTGCCACGTAGGCGTGCTTTGATCATCAACCACAAGACTTTGCCTTTCAACAAAAGCCTTGATCATTGCATCTTAGCGTGCCACACAGGCAATTCATGCTATGCGATTGATATCTATCGATATATAACCTCTAAGCGCGTACGTCTCAGAGAAGGGCGTTAAGCAAAAGAATAAATTCTCTGCCGCCAAATAGATGTATATTTAATAGAAATCAATCAACACAGAATAAAATCCAATGTCAGACACACAATCCATTTACAAGTCCGTTCTGGGTCTGAACGAAACCGGAGGCACTTTACTCGCATATCCATCCATCTCCAAGTACGTCTGGACGACCACCAACTATTTCCATCCTCTTGGGTGTACAGCCCAATCAGGATCGTTAGTAATTATCCAAACGATGTGAAGACTTCCGGTCTTCGACCACCGTCTTCATCTTCGACTTATCGTTGAATCGGTTATTCAGAATTGGTATAAACCCGGCCTTTCCGAACAACCCGCGTATATTAAAAACAAATGTTACACAAACACAACATACGCCTCCTTCCAATTCAGAATATTCTTTTATTCACAAAATCACATTTTTAGGGAAAGGTTCCCATTAATTTTATCCAAGATAAATTCTTTCAAATTTATCCTTTGATCTTCCTTTGGATGTCATTTAAAACCAAATTATGGTTTTTCCAACTAGTCGAGATTAGCGAACCACACCGAAGTAATTATTTATTTTATTTCCCAATCCCAACCTATCCATCCCATGAAGCAAAACTGGCAATACTCCATATTTAACACCACGGTGTTATCGGTAAAATTAATTATCATTTCACGTTCAAATCTAATTAAAGATTTAACTATCGCTTCGGAGCAAAACTGGTGATACTCCATTCTCGCTTATTTCCTAAATTTGATAATTTAGATTATCCATTCACATTTCAATCTAGTTGCAGAATCATTAAAACTCCTTTTACTGGGTTAAAGAACTAGGTGTTATTTAAAACACAGTTCACGACAAACCCAAATTACATTCTATTTATTATCGGGTTAAAGAGCTAGTGTTGTTTAAAACACAGCTCACGATAAACCCACAAATCAATTCTAGTTCAATTCAAATCAAATGTATTAGGAATTCCGATCATTTTAAAACCCCTTTTTAAATCTAATTTATTTATTTAAAAATAAAAACCCGGGTTTTAAATTGAGTTCAAACTAGTTCATTTCGATAAAAATCCACTTTTATCCTTTCAAATATGGAGTTTTTCATCCCAATTTTTCTCGAATCATTTCTTATGATTTTACATAAATTATTACTATTTTTAATAATTTTATCAAGGCCCGTACAGTCGATTTCCATCAACGGCGATCGAACTGCTACAGCGACCTTTTTCAGATTTGATTTGGACGTATCTCCAAATCCAACCGTTAGATTTCAAATTTCAAATATTCGTTAGAAAGCTCTTTTCGATACGAACCCAACGGTTCCAATTTTAGGAGAATCCGACGGTCGGATCTCCCGTAATGTTCGTTTAAAATAAATGGTCGAAATTCACGAACTGCCGCGGCGCGGTGCGTTCTATTCAGGCCATTATATTATATATATAATATATATAATATATATTTCGTCGATTACTATTTAAAACGAATTATATAAATAGTTTTAAATTCGTTTCAAAAACAATTTCGACTTCCATTTCAATTCAAATCAAAATTGAATTCTTCCTTATAAATTCGTTTTAAAATTCATTTCTATTCAATTCAAATTTCAATTCAATTTGAATTCATTTCAATTCGCTTTCAATTCAATTTGAATTCGTTTTCAATTCAATTCAATTTCAAAGTCGTTTTCTATTCGATTCAATTCAAATTGGTTTTCTATTCGATTCAATTCGAATTGGTTTTCTATTCGATTCAATTCAAATTGGTTTTCTATTCGATTCAATTCAAATTGGTTTTCTATTCGATTCAATTCAAATTGGTTTTCTATTCGATTCAATCCAAATTGGTTTTCTATTCGATTCAATTCAAATTGGTTTTCTATTCGATTCAATCCAAATTGGTTTTCTATTCGATTCAATTCAAATTGGTTTTCTATTCGATTCAATTCAAATTGGTTTTCTATTCGATTCAATTCAAATTGGTTTTCTATTCGATTCAATTCAAATTGGTTTTCTATTCGATTCAATTCAAATTGCATTTTCAAATCAAATTCATTTCGTTATCGCTTTATATTCAATTCATTTCGAAATCACTTTATATTCAATTCATTTCGAAATCACTTTATATTCAATTCATTTCGAAATTACTTTTCAATATTCATTTCGAAATCACTTTTCAATATTCATTTCGAAATCACTTTTCAATATTCATTTCGAAATCACTTTTCAATATTCATTTTAAAATGAATAAAATCGATATAAATATCGTTTACGTCAAAATGGCGTGAATCTAATCAACACGGCTCCATATATTTCTATTTTCAAATGTTCTGTTCAAATATTTCTTTTTCAAATATTTCTATTTTCAACGAATGAATATTTATTTTTGTCAACACACGACTAATCTCAACGAATGAGTACTGTCCATGGGTGACTATTTTTGTCAAATTATTTCGTTCAACACATGACTAATCTCAACGGATGAGTGCAGTCAACACATGAACCTTTATTTTATAGTGATAAAGATATAAATTTTATTGTTAAAATATTTCGTTCAACACATGACTAATCTCACGAATGAGTACAGTCGACACATGAACCTTTATTTTATAGTGATAAAGATATAAATTTTATTGTTAAAATATTTCGTTCAACACATGACTAATCTCACGAATGAGTACAGTCAACACATGAACCTTTATTTTATATTCTTTATTTTCTAAATTGGAGTGAGGCCCAATCAATCACCATATAATGTTAATTATATGGATTTTCATACATCACACGTATATAATAGCATTGAAAATAATCAACCATCAACCAAAGTGCACTACACTGTATAAGCATCAAATATAGATATCTAACGCTTATTACAGCCTGTCGATCAATCGATCGACATATTTAGTCAGTTAGGATGTGTGAACTTCATATTTCATCCCAACACCCGTGTGGGGTTTCAAACAATCAAACATAGATTTTATTTGTGCAGTTGGGCGATGTGTAAAATTTATCGTCCCAATCAATGTCCTTCAAATAGGTGTACATAAACAAACCGTTCGGTTTGTAAATGAATATTTTATTTATTCACTTTCACTATATTCATATTCACGTTAAAAATTATATTTTAACGATAAAACATTTTATTTTAACATATGAATTTCTATTCAATTCATTTACATAATAAAATGATATTTTTATTTTTCTAACATATTTTAGGAAATTTCGGCGGCATAACGGCACGATACTAGAAACGGGACGAGGCCTAGCCTTATCCCCGGTCTAGTGAAGGCCCACGCCATTCACACATCAATCAAATCCATTCATTTCACCAAACAATTCAATTTCAATCAAATAATCTAACTAATTTTTGCAATCAAACAAACAAGTCCATGGTCTGTGGACGATTGTGTCGGGTGCTACTAAGCACCGTCTACATCCTAGTGTATATATATAACTAGAAAATGAAATTGAAAGGTGAGAAATTCTCACAGATAGCTATCCAATCATCTTGACTCTTCTTTGATAGAAATCTTCTTCGTTATCGCATTTTTGTCATCTTCGTTGCTGTAGCCACTACATATGTAAAAATCGAATTTTTACTACGCTATTCAATATATAAAAATCGAATTTTTACTTTGCAATTCAATATATAAAAATCGAATTTTTACTATGCTATTCAATATATAAAAATCGAATTTCAAAAATATATATTTCGCCTTTTCAAAAATAAAGTTTTCGCCTTTTCAAAAATAAAGTTTTCGCCTTTTCAAAAATAAAGTTTTCGCCTTTTCAAAAATAAAGTTTTATTAAGCTATATATATATTAAAGGTTATATTTTTATCAAGCTTTACATAGAGAAAAGATTATATTTTAAATTCTTCTACTAGATTGAAAAATATATTTTCTCGAAGTAAAAATCATATTTTTACTTCCCTACTCATATCAAAATATCGTCTTTTCATATTTTAAAAATATCGTCTTATAAAAATCAATCTTTATTTTGCTACACATATAAAGATGCTATTTTTAATATTCCTATCATGTAAATATTATATTTTTAATCCTCTACATAAACAAAAATCATGTTTTTACATCGTCTATATAGTAAAGATTATATTTTTAATACTTTAAAAATATAAAAAATCATATTTTTATTATTTAATCATAAAAAAAAAAAGAGATCGCATTTTTATCACTAACTACATATGATAAAAATCGATAAATCAAACTCACATCGTTCGGAGGAGGTGAAGGCGGAGTCCGGGGTTGCGTCGAGGTGTTGAAGCTCACTGCCGAAGGGGGTCCTTTGCCCAAGATTTGGCGCTCGACTGGAGAAGCCAGAGGCGAGGGGCTTGGCGTGGGGTACGGGGTCAGTACGAGGCTAGGGGGGCGGTGCGGCGAGGCAACAGGGATAGTCGGCGGCGGGTCTTGGGAGGCTGGGCGGCGCGGATCTCCGTGGGGTTGGGGCTCGGGTTTGCCTTCAGGAAAGGGGAAGAGAAGGAGAGAGAAGCTGCTCGGTGGGGGAGGTGTGCGGCGCTGCCCCTCTGGCAGCCTAGCTGCGGTCACGGCGGTGAACGCGGGGGGGGGGGAGGGGGGGAGGCGATCGATGCTTTCCCCCCCCCCCTTTTTTTTAATTTATGATTCGATTTAATTGGGGGGGGGCAGAGCGGGTTAAAGGGGGAGAAAGATATTTTTTAATTATTTTATTAATTATTTTAATTGCCTAAAGTTGACTTTTACTTACGACCTCTAAACGAGGTCCACCGCCTGTCGCCCATAGCGTTTTACCCCCATTCCGAACACAATGGGATATGCATCGCAAGCTGATTTGATCGTTTCGATCAGTTTCCGTTGAATTTACATTTAAATCACTATATTGAATTTTAAACGTACATTTCAAATTACTGGGGTCACATACTAACTAGAAAAATTCTAGAAAAATATTTTCTAGCTTTGTATTGACGATACGGTCCTAACAAAACTAGTTTCGTCGAATTCTGTGACCGTTGGAAAAATGGCCATTTTCCAGTCGATTAAAATCAACTGAAACTGGTCAAACGCGTTTTCCTTTGCCACGTTCACATATTGATTCGAAAAATTATGAAATTTGGAATCTAGCAATTATTTGACATCACGGATCCAACAAAACTGGTTTCGTCGAATTCCGACGTCGTTTGCAAAATTCCCATTTTTAAGGGCCTGAATTTCATAGCGACTATTCAGAATTTTCAACTGGACATATCTTTTGATTCCCGCTACGAAATTTTGATTTTTCGGATTCGTTGGAAAGATATTATCAATTAGATCCTAATGTTTTTGGTTTCACTAAAATCCGGATTGTTTTGCACCCGGTACATTCAATTGAAGTTTGAAATCGAATTATCGAACTACCGCGCCATTTTCAGTTCTTATTTATAATTATATATAAATATTTATATTTTAATGACGGCGTATATAATATATACGTCGAATTATATTCAAAATAAATTTCTCGTCGACATTATTTAAAATAGTCTATTTTAAATATTCAAAATTCGCTAAAATTGCAAAAATAAAAATTTTAAACTGGTTCAGAATTTCCAGGTTATTACACCAACCCAAATAAAATCACCAAACACAATCATAAACATATCATAACATTACTAACCACATGAATATGACGATTACCACAAAATGATGTAAATCTCACCCAAAACCCATTAAAATGAACATATGATCAAAATGAGAGATCTTACTAACATAGACATTTAAAATGACATGAAATTAAGGTGTAAAACTTGTTAGATTAGATCATAGGGTGATGCATATAAAAATGAACTTATAACGGGGTAAATTTATGGTAAAACATCCCAATTTGATGAGAAAAATGCACAAACACTCATAGACTTCATTGCATTCATGTAAGAGATGTAAATCACTCACCAATTTTCCGAAACAATCTAAAACGATAGAAATAAGAATCCGGACAGTGAGCACTCCGAATCAAACTCCTCGATCCGATGAATTCGCCTTTGAAATGTTGTAGATCTTGCCTTGGATGGTGTAGATCTTCGATTTCCTCCATTAGATTTGGATTTTTAGTGGTGGAAAGGTGTAGGAGGAAGAAGGAGATCAATGCTTCCAAATGAGAGAATGGGAAAGTAAACCTTTTCCCTCCACTCTCACCCCCTATTTATAAAATTCCACTAAGGCTCCAAAACCTGAATAGCTAACTAAAAAACCTTAAAATTGCGATTTCTCCTAAATCGTTGAGCCAAATCCTTAATGTAACCACTCTACGGAAAGGCAATCATCAATTGCTTTCCAATGGCAAATGTCTCACCCTCTGATTCAACCTGAGTCAAAAGTTATGCCCTGTACAAGCCTGACAGGGGGAAAATGGTCACAAACAAAATCGGTAAAAATTATGGATATGTCTCACATCCCCATAAACAACATATTAAAAGATGAGAATGATCCAACCCTTAGAAAATAAAACAAATATATTTTACAATCTTCCGATATGTAAAATACAGTCTGTTACATTCTCTCCCCCTTAAGAATTTCGCCCCCGAAATTCCAAACAAACCCAAGTAATCACAACGATTCTGCATGCCTATCTTCCATGAAAAGCCAATTCTATCATCCAAACTAACATCCATCAAGCCATGCATCCATAGCCTTATCCTAGTACGCGGAATTCTAACAATCAACAACAAGATACAACGATATAATAAAGATACGATATCAAAGGGTCCTACCGACGAAAAGTTCTGGATGAGTCGCTCTCATGCTCTCTTCCATCTCCCATGTACAATTATCTCCATCCTCACTCCATTGCACCTTGACTAGCTTAACCGTCTTCCTTCTAAGCTGTTTCATGTCATTCCCCACAACACATAGTAGCTTACGAGGTCTTGAAACTACGGTCTATAAGTCTTCGTACTGCTCTTGAGATACCACTATATTCGAATCATGCACGAATTTCCGTAGAAATGACACATGGAACACATTATGCATATTCGATATCTTCTCGGGTAATTCCAATCTATATGCGAGCTTTCCAATCGCTCGACTGTCGCAAATGGTCCAACAAACCTTGGAGCTAACTTTCCTTTCTTACCAAATCTAACCATGTGCTTCAACGTCGAAGCTTTCACGAAAACCATATCACCCACGTTGAATTCCATGTCCTTATGACGCTTGTCGGTGTTACTCTTCTGACGGTCCTGGGCTGCCTTCATTCGTTGCCGAACTGTCTCGATACAATCCGAGGTTTCTCTAATCATCTCAAGCCCACGTACCAACTTATCTCCAGTTTCTGGCCAACGTGATGGAGAATTGCACGGCCGTCCATACAATGCTTCGTATGGTGCCATCCCAATGCTAGACTGGTAGCTATTATTACACGCAAACTCAACTAGATGTAGATGGTCTTCCCATGATCCTCCGAAGTCTAACACACAAGCCCTCGGGAGATCTTCTAAAACTCGATTGACTCTCTCGGTCTGATTATCAGTTTGGGGATGATATGCCGTACTCAAGCACAACTTGGTTCCCAAAGCTTCTTGCAAACTTTTCCAAAATCCACTCGTAAATAATGGATCTCGGTCACTTACTATACTCTTTGGGACACCATGGAATCAAACTATCCATTTCACATAAAGTTCAGTCAATTTCGATATCGTCCTAGTAGACTTGACAGGAATGAATCTCGCACTTTTGGTCAAACGATACAAGATGACCGAAATCCCCTCGTTTCCTGCCCTGGTTCTAGGTAGTCCATCGATAAAATCCATTGATAATTGCTCCCACTTCCACGTAGGAACTTCCAATGGGTGAAGCAATCCACTTGGCTTCTTCTGTTCAGCTTTCTCCAACTAATAGTTCATACACTTGGAAATGAACTTTCCAATATCACACTTCATACCTTCCTAGTAGTAGACTCTCCTCATGTCCTAATACATCTTATATCCACCAGGATGAATCGTCAGCTTCGAGTGATGACATTCTCTCAGAACCTCATCCCTCAATCCATCAATATCTGGAACAACTAATCGCACCTTGCCTTCAAAGCCAACCATCTAAATCGACCTCGAACTCTTTATCATCTGATTCCAGTTTCTGAATGAACTCGACAAGCTTCGCATCCTTCTTTTGGCTTTTTCCAATCCTTACAAAAGTGACACTATGAGAACTTAGCCTTAAGCTAGTGCTTCCGCAAGATCTCTAACACAACTCTCAAGCTCGTCTTATGTTCTTCCTCATTTCTGGAGTAAACCAGAATATCATCCGTGAACACAAGCACGAACTTGTTCAACTGATCTCTGAACACCCTATTCATAAGATCCACGAAATACGCTGGCGGATTAGTCAACCCGAATGGCATCACCAACCATTCGAAGAAACAAGATGGTGTCCTAAAAGCAGTCTTTGGCACACTATACTTAGCCACCCTCAACTGGTGAAATCCCGTTGCCAAATCCACCTGAGAAAACACTTTGGCTTCGTGAAGCTGATCGAACAAGTCATCTATCCTTGGCAACGGATACTTGTTTTTCTTTGTCACCTTGTTCAGCTCACGATAGTCCACATACAATCTTAACAAGCCATCTGCCTTGGTTGCAAATACGAATGGTGCACCCCACTCGGAAACACTCTTCCGAATGAACCCTTTTCCCAAAAGGTCACGAACTTGCACCTCTAACTCCCGCTGTTCCCTAGGCGCCATTCGCCTAAGTGGCAAAACGATTGGTCTAGCACCTTTGACCAAATTGATCCTAAACTCAATCTCATGATGTGGCGGAAATCCCTTGACCCCGTCAAAGACATCTACATACTCATTTGCAATCAGCACTGATGGCAGATATTCTTGTGGAATCCCAAGCGAATATAGATAACTTACGAAGACCCCGTCTTCGCACTTACATCTAATCAACACCTTTCGCCCTTCCACATCCTGACCCTCACATCTAGCTTCTCGCAAATCACCCTTGCCGCATACCTCTTGAGCAAATCCATGCCCAAGATGATCCTAAACCCAACGAAGTTAAGAACAAAGCAATCACACACAAAAGAGCAACCATGACTCGACAACACTAGACCACGACATATCATGCAAAGATTTGACGAACCCCAAATTGGATTAGTCACTATGAAGGGTCTATCACAAATCTCAGGTTCCAAACCCAGGAGACACACAAGCTCATTGCAAATGAAGGAATGCGAAGCTCCAGTATCGAAAAGCACACGAACTGAAACACCCTTAACTGAAAGAGTACCTTGCACCACGACACCCTTTCCCTTCTCCTCTACAGTAGGAGCTCTTGAAGAAGTTGGCACAACATCGAAAGCATATTCTCTCACAACCTACTTGCCCTTAGCCGATTCTGGACAATCTTTCTTCTCATGCCCAGACTTCCCACATTTGAAGCACTTCTTCTGTGACGGCCCGCCCCGCACCAACCGACGTTTACTCCACTTGCGCGCTGTACACATGTCCAATTGGCATGGGACGGTCGCCAAAGAAGAGAAAGAAAGAAGAGGAACCAAATAAAGAACCTGTAATATGTCTCACAGCGCATGGAATAAAATATAATAGCCAACATATACTTGACATAAAACAGACGAGACAGTGCATAAGCTGAAAACTTGAACTAACATCATCAGAGTAGCGGAAATATCAAATACAGCTTATTACAACTTCAAAATACTGTCTCTAAGATAAGCAAAATAGGTATGCTACTAATGCCCAAAGTAGATACCAATCACGACACAGGGAGAATAACTATATATCATACGTGGAGCCTCCTGCTCGTCTTCAGTCCATCTACCAAGCGCACTACCAGCTATCCCTGTCTCTAGTCTGCTCGTGTGAGCACCCAGAGTAATAAGAAGAAACATAAAACTCTGGGTCAGACATTAGTCTGGTATGAGTGGTAGCAAGCATAAACAGAATAATAACAGGTATACTAAGTCATACCTGAACCTGGACCTGCAATCAAAGAGTTAGTACTACACGGTACAATACTCTAAGATGTCACTAACATATGGTGTGTAAATATACGGGGGTGGGGATGTGTATGTCAAACAATCAAGCATAGCAACCATCCTCACATCTCTCACTCAGTGCGTAAAGCATACGACATCCACTTCTTCGATCACTAGAGCCCTTTACTAAAACGACAGAACTCGACTTTGTACGACTATGTACATTCCTACTACCACCAACGCCATACCTATGGGATCACGCCCAACGTTTCCATGACCCCACTCCATTGGTAGGTAGCTCCCTAGTCGCACCATATCCAAAGCCCGAGTTTGTCTCTCTATCTCCAACACCTAGTGATCCAAAGTCATAGACATCGACAACTCCTTAGCACACGTCCCGCAGCAAAGTTCAATCATGAAGTGAACTTATTACCAACGCTAAGCACAAATCCATTGGTAAGTGGTTCTAACTTCCTTTTTGTACTACCTTTGCATCTCGGGTTATTGGTCAATACTGGTCGGTTCGGTTCTCCCTTCTTTGCTCTTGGATTTGGTTCGGATCCATGCTCATTCATTGTCATCGGTTCGGGTCGGTTATCCTAAGCTACGCCAGTTCGGGTCGAAATCCTCCAGGTTGCCCCAGTGTACATCGGGTCGGGTCGAGTCCTTCAAGCGGGTCGGGTCGAGTCCTTCAAGCGGGTCGGGTCGAGCGTCTATCCCGGGTCGGGTTGAGTTGCTTCACCCTTCTATTCTTCGCTCCAGCTTTGGTTACCTTATCTGGTTCCGTCCCCCTATGCCAATCCGATCCGATCCTATTTCCTACATTCCGGTCCGTTGCTTCCCTCCGATCCGATCCCAATTCCTGTTGCCCTGTTCTGTTCCGTCCCCTATTCTAATCCGGTCCGGTCCCTTAGTCCTACCCCGATCCGTTCACCTTGCCTTCAGCCGATCCGATCCAGTTCCACCCACATGGCCTTCCTTTTTGCCAAATGCTTCGCACCGATCCCCGGTTCGGTTCGGAGTCTTTGCCCAATCGCCTTTTCCGATCCGAGCCCCTCCTCCGATCCGATCCGAAAACCTGCAGTTTTCCTGAGACTTTCCAACAAGTGTTTATACGTCTCTCGACGACGTTTTCGACCATTCTAACTATTGAAATCAATCACAAAGGATACCAAAGAGTCATAACAACACATACAAGTGACCTCAAACACCAAAACAACCATATGATATGATAAAATGGATCAAACATAGCCAAAACCCCATGTTTTCCCTTAATCCCTCTTAATCATGTTTAAGCATATGATTAGCAAAACTTATCCAAATTAACCCAAACTCATATCAGAGGTCTAAAACATTATTTATGATTTTATAAACATTTTTCCAGAATTTATTTTCGTTTAAAAACGCTGATTAGCACTAATCACCCCAATTTAGCCATAATTAGTGCAAAAAGCAAGCTAATCACTCACTTTAGCCACAAAACAAACTAAGATCTGAAATAATTCTCTGATTTGATGCGAATACCAAAGCTAACAGCAGCTCCAAGGTTGATTAGGTGAAGATCTTCTTTGATTTGATCTTGCTAATCTCTTTTTCTTCAAGTTGGAGTGGTTTGGAGGTGATTTGGAGACTTTAGAGAGTGGAGGCCATTATTAGGGATCTTTGGTGATAAGTGGAGGCTAGAAAACTGAAATGGAATGATTCTCCATCTCATTTCAGCCCTCCCATAACCCTAATCCCGAAATGGGTTATGGGCCTACTCACTAATCACCCGATTTGGCCCGGTTAAGCAGTTTTTCACCCTCCAAACCTTGTTTCAGCCATATCTCCCAAACGGTAAGTCCGTTTGGCTATTATGACCACTCTACGGAAAGAGAAACCATCAAACGAATCTAATGGAAGTGGTTTCAGGTCAAAATTCCTTCCTTATCAAAAGTTATGGCCAAAACAGTACTGACGAGGGGCAAAATGGTTATTTAAAAACCGGCAAAAATCATGAACATTGGAAATGACCCTAATAGCCATCCCTTAAGGTTACATGACCATATGACCACAAACAAAGAAGAAATACATATTCTACGATCCCCCGATACGTAGAATACGGGTTGTTACACTCTCCCCCCCTTAAGAAATTTCGCCCTCGAAATTTCCTAATTAAAGCACACACAAGGGTCCCGCATGCCTATCAATCATAAAACAACCATCAAACATGCAAAACAAGCAAAGCAAGTCTATCCTAGCATGCGGAATAACTAAATCGCAAAGTAAATCTTACCAGGCAAAGAGTTCTGGATAAGCCTTTCTAATGCTCTCCTCTGTCTCCCAAGCACAATCATTTTCGTCCTCGCCCCACTGAACTTTGACTAGCTTCACCGACTTTCTTCGAAGTTGCTTTGTATCATGCCCCACAATACGAATCGGCTTGCGGTTCTCAACCGCCTCAGGTTCTACTTCGAAGTCCTCTAACTGATCAGGTGAAATAGTCACATTTGAGTCGTGAACGAACTTCCTTAGTTGGGAAACATGAAACACATTGTGAACTCCTGCCATTTTCTCTGGTAAGCCAACTCTATACGCCAAATTCCCAACTTCCTCGAGAACTTGGAAAGGACCCACAAATCTTGGTGCCAACTTGCCTCTCCTGCCAAATCGTATCACGCTTTTCAACGGAGAGATCTTGACAAACACCAAGTCTCCAACGGAAAATTTCAAATCTCTTCTCCTCTTATCAGCATAGCTTTTCTGCCTATCCTGAGCAGCTTTCATTCGTTGCCGAATGATCTTGATCTTATCGGAAGTTTCTCTCACCACATCTGGTCCAAGCACAAACTTCTCGCCAGTCTCTATCCAACATGATGGTGAGTTGCACGGTCTTCCGTACAAAGCTTCATATGGAGCCATACCGATACTGGATTGGTAGCTATTATTATATGCAAACTCCACTAGATGCAAATGGTCATCCCATGCTCCACCGAAATCCAATATACAAGCCCTCAAGAGATCTTCCAATATCCGATTCACCCTCTCCGTCTGACCGTCGGTCTGAGGATGATATGCGGTACTGAGATGTAATTCTGATCCTAAAGCCTCTTGTAAGCTCTTCCAAAATCCACTAGTAAACAACGGATCTCGGTCACTCACAATGCCTTTGGGTACTCCATGAAATCTCACTACCCACTTCATATATAGTTCTGCTAACTTAGCTGCAGTTCTGTTCGACTTAACTGGTATAAATCTTGCACTCTTGGTCAGTCGATCCACAATTACCCAAATGCTATCATGTCCCGATCTAGTCCTCGGTAAACCATCGATAAAATCCATCGAAACTTGTTCCCATTTCCATTCGGGAATTTCTAATGGTTGCAACAACCCACTAGGCTTCTTTTGCTCGGCTTTAACTAGCTGGCAATTCATGCATTTGGATATAAACTTCCCAACGTCTCTTTTCATCCCTTCCCAGTAGTAAGTCTGTCTCATGTCTCTATACATCTTATTACCACCGGGATGTATAGTCAGTTTTGAGTGATGACATTCTCTAAGCACTTCATCTCTCAAACCATTCACATTGGGCACAACTAGTCTTCCATTCTTCCGAAGCCATCCATCTCGATCAAGCCCATACTTGTTCACCTCCTCATCGATAACCATCTCTAACTTGGAGATGATTTCCAATAGGTTAGGATCGTCCCTCTGACTAGAGCCGATCCGCTCAATCAAAGTGGGTCTGATCGTCAAGCTAGATAGCATAACTGGATCCAATTCGCACCTTGGTCTGAAATCAAACCCCGTGATATACTCCAGCTTCTTCCATTCAAGAAACATTGCCCCTAAGCTGGCATGTCTCCTACTCAAGGCATCGGCTACCGCATTACCCTTCCCAGGTGTATACGCGATATCAAAATCATACGAAGCCAAGAACTCTAACCATCTCTGCTGACGGAGATTCAGATCTTTCTGAGAGAAGAGATACTTTAACGATTTATGATCGGTAAACAGCTCAAATCTTTCTCCCAAGAGGTAATGTCTCCACATCTTTAGCGCAAATACGATCGCTGCCAATTCCAAATCATGGGTAGGATACTTCTTCTCATGTGGCTTTAGCTGTCGACTAGCATAAGCTACAACCCTACCTCCTTGCATCAATACCGCACCCAGTCCGGTACCACAAGCTTCCGTGTATACCGTCATCTCTTCATTTCCCTTAGGAATGACCAACACTGGCGCACGCGTCAACTTTTCCTTTAGACTCTTGAATGCATTTTCACACCCTCCGTCCCAAACGAAGGCTTGATTCTTCTTAGTCAACTGAGTCAACGGTGCCGCTGTCTTGGAGAAGTCTTTGATAAACTTACGATAATATCCAGCTAACCCCAAGAAACTTCTTACGTCTGTTGCATTCTTGGGCGTAGACCAATCTTGTACCGTAGCCACCTTTGCAGGATCCACGGAAATACCATTCTCTGAAACAACATGGCCCAAGAACCTCACTTCCCTCCTCCAGAAGTGACACTTAGAAAATTTCGCTTTCAGTTGGTGTCTTCTCAACACCTCCAACACAATTCTCAAATGTTCCTTGTGTTCCTCTTCTGTCCTCGAGTAAACAAGGATATCGTCTACGAACACAAGAACAAACTTATTCAGTTGGTCTCTGAATACTCTATTCATAAGATCCACGAAGTATGCTGGTGCATTGGTCAACCCGAATGGCATGACCAACCACTCATAGAACCCAGACGGCGTCCTAAATGCCGTTTTAGCTATACTATCAGCTGCTACACGGAGCTGATGAAATCCTGTCGCGAGGTCCAACTGGGAGAACACTCTCGCTCCTTCCAGTTGATCAAACAAATCATCTATCCGTGGTAGAGGATACTTATTCTTCCTCGTCACCTTATTTAACTCGCGATAGTCCACACACAATCGAAGGGAACCATCTGCCTTAGTAGCAAACACAACTGGTGCTCCCCACTCGGAAACACTTCTTCTAATAAATCCCTTCTTCAAAAGATCGCTAACTTGCACCTCGAGCTCTCGCTGTTCTCGTGGTGCCATACGACGAAGTGGCATCACTATAGGTCTGGCATCTTTCACTAAATCAATACGAAACTCAATCTCTCGGTGTGGTGGAAGTCCGGTCACTTCCTCGAAGATGTCCGGGTACTGGCCAACCACGGGCAATCCTGATAACTCATCATGCGGGATGTCGAGGGAATTTACAAAACTAGCCATTACCCCATCACAGGGTAGATTACCAAACACTACCCTTCGCCCATCATCCGCCCTAACTGTCACCAAAAAGCCCTCACAGTCTACCACCACCCCATATTTTTGGAGCCAATCGACTCCCAAAATAATGCCATACCCAGTGAAGCCCAAAACAAAGCAATCACAAATAAACATACATCCATGACTCGATAAGACCACATTACGACAGATCATACTGAGGTTTGTTGAACCACCAATCGGGTTCGTCACAGCTAATGGTCTATCGACTAACTCGGGTTCCAATCCCAACCTATCTACCAGGTCACTAGATATGAAGGAATGGGAAGCCCCGGTATCAAACAAAACTCTAACAGGAAGATCATAAATGGAAAGCATACCTTGAATGACGACTCCCTTTCCTTTCTCCGCCGCAGTTGGGGCATTCGACGAAGAAGGAACAGCATTGATGGCATATGCTTTCACAATCTGATTCTCCTTCAGAGGTTGCGGGCACTTATCCTTAAAATGTCCCTCTTGGCCACAGTTAAAGCACTTCTTTCCCACTGTCTTGGCCCTACATTCCCTTGCATAATGGCCCTTCTTTCCACATTTGAAGCACTCGACTTCTTTCCTGCTTTTCTTCTGGCCATCCTTAGCTTGGTTCTGCTTCCTCTTATTCTGAGAGTTATTCTTGCCTCCACCGCTTGCTTGCGGCTTTGGCTCTTCAGCAGATGCAGCAACAACCCCAGTCTTCGGCTTAGGGTAAAGACTTTCTGACCTCAAAGCTTTTCCCACGATCGACTCAAACGTCTCATCGATGTGATTAATTAGCCTCTCCCCTAAGTATTCATCCAAACCAGTGATGAACCTCTCATTTTTCTTTTCGGGAGTATCAATTAGAGATAACCCATACTTCGACAAAGTGTCGAACTCAGCAACATAATCCGATACTGCCCTCCCACTCTGCTTAAGCTCCAAGAACTTCCTAAACAATTCCGATTTCTGGGCAGCTGGGATATACTTGTCGCTAAAGCGAGCTTTAAACTGATCCCAAGTAACTTGATCTTCTGGTGTGGCTGCCCTAATAGCATTCCACCAATTCATCGCTCGTCCTTGCAGCTGACGAGACGCCAGCCTTCTCTTCATCGCATCCTCGATACCCAAGTCATCAAAGATTCGATCACAGCTATCCAACCAATCCTGAACATCCGTGGCCGACTCTGTTCCGTGAAACGGCTTTCCACCAAGATTAGTGTAATCCTTACTCAGCTTGGCGAAATCGACCCTAGGCGCTTGCACCGCTGCACCTCCAGCATTGGCAACATTAGGAGCCTCCCTCTGAATATCCACAAGCATCTCTCTCATGAGGTTGGTAAACATAGCCCTCATGTCAGGGGGATTCCCATTATTAGCCCCTCTACCAGCACCTCTTCCTCGGCTCATCGTCAAATCTGTTAAAGAGAAAACGATTAACCATCTCCATAGTGGTGCCAGTGCAGTGCAATGCGACTTCACTCTTAAACATACTAATACTATATATAGATATAGCTTTTGAAAACCAAAATAATCACAAATACGCGCTCTCATATACGTACTATCTCTCCCTAGTGTCTTTTCCTAGGTGAATTACGCAACCTAGAGCTCTGATACCAAGTGTGACGGCCCGCCCCGCACCAACCGACGTTTACTCCACTTGCGCGCTGTACACATGTCCAATTGGCATGGGACGGTCGCCAAAGAAGAGAAAGAAAGAAGAGGAACCAAATAAAGAACCTGTAATATGTCTCACAGCGCATGGAATAAAATATAATAGCCAACATATACTTAACATAAAACAGACGAGACAGTGCATAAGCTGAAAACTTGAACTAACATCATCAGAGTAGCGGAAATATCAAATACAGCTTATTACAACTTCAAAATACTGTCTCTAAGATAAGCAAAATAGGTATGCTACTAATGCCCAAAGTAGATACCAATCACGACACAGGGAGAATAACTATATATCATACGTGGAGCCTCCTGCTCGTCTTCAGTCCATCTACCAAGCGCACTACCAGCTATCCCTGTCTCTAGTCTGCTCGTGTGAGCACCCAGAGTAATAAGAAGAAACATAAAACTCTGGGTCAGACATTAGTCTGGTATGAGTGGTAGCAAGCATAAACAGAATAATAACAGGTATACTAAGTCATACCTGAACCTGGACCTGCAATCAAAGAGTTAGTACTACACGGTACAATACTCTAAGATGTCACTAACATATGGTGTGTAAATATACGGGGGTGGGGATGTGTATGTCAAACAATCAAGCATAGCAACCATCCTCACATCTCTCACTCAGTGCGTAAAGCATACGACATCCACTTCTTCGATCACTAGAGCCCTTTACTAAAACGACAGAACTCGACTTTGTACGACTATGTACATTCCTACTACCACCAACGCCATACCTATGGGATCACGCCCAACGTTTCCATGACCCCACTCCATTGGTAGGTAGCTCCCTAGTCGCACCATATCCAAAGCCCGAGTTTGTCTCTCTATCTCCAACACCTAGTGATCCAAAGTCATAGACATCGACAACTCCTTAGCACACGTCCCGCAGCAAAGTTCAATCATGAAGTGAACTTATTACCAACGCTAAGCACAAATCCATTGGTAAGTGGTTCTAACTTCCTTTTTGTACTACCTTTGCATCTCGGGTTATTGGTCAATACTGGTCGGTTCGGTTCTCCCTTCTTTGCTCTTGGATTTGGTTCGGATCCATGCTCATTCATTGTCATCGGTTCGGGTCGGTTATCCTAAGCTACGCCAGTTCGGGTCGAAATCCTCCAGGTTGCCCCAGTGTACATCGGGTCGGGTCGAGTCCTTCAAGCGGGTCGGGTCGAGTCCTTCAAGCGGGTCGGGTCGAGCGTCTATCCCGGGTCGGGTTGAGTTGCTTCACCCTTCTATTCTTCGCTCCAGCTTTGGTTACCTTATCTGGTTCCGTCCCCCTATGCCAATCCGATCCGATCCTATTTCCTACATTCCGGTCCGTTGCTTCCCTCCGATCCGATCCCAATTCCTGTTGCCCTGTTCTGTTCCGTCCCCTATTCTAATCCGGTCCGGTCCCTTAGTCCTACCCCGATCCGTTCACCTTGCCTTCAGCCGATCCGATCCAGTTCCACCCACATGGCCTTCCTTTTTGCCAAATGCTTCGCACCGATCCCCGGTTCGGTTCGGAGTCTTTGCCCAATCGCCTTTTCCGATCCGAGCCCCTCCTCCGATCCGATCCGAAAACCTGCAGTTTTCCTGAGACTTTCCAACAAGTGTTTATACGTCTCTCGACGACGTTTTCGACCATTCTAACTATTGAAATCAATCACAAAGGATACCAAAGAGTCATAACAACACATACAAGTGACCTCAAACACCAAAACAACCATATGATATGATAAAATGGATCAAACATAGCCAAAACCCCATGTTTTCCCTTAATCCCTCTTAATCATGTTTAAGCATATGATTAGCAAAACTTATCCAAATTAACCCAAACTCATATCAGAGGTCTAAAACATTATTTATGATTTTATAAACATTTTTCCAGAATTTATTTTCGTTTAAAAACGCTGATTAGCACTAATCACCCCAATTTAGCCATAATTAGTGCAAAAAGCAAGCTAATCACTCACTTTAGCCACAAAACAAACTAAGATCTGAAATAATTCTCTGATTTGATGCGAATACCAAAGCTAACAGCAGCTCCAAGGTTGATTAGGTGAAGATCTTCTTTGATTTGATCTTGCTAATCTCTTTTTCTTCAAGTTGGAGTGGTTTGGAGGTGATTTGGAGACTTTAGAGAGTGGAGGCCATTATTAGGGATCTTTGGTGATAAGTGGAGGCTAGAAAACTGAAATGGAATGATTCTCCATCTCATTTCAGCCCTCCCATAACCCTAATCCCGAAATGGGTTATGGGCCTACTCACTAATCACCCGATTTGGCCCGGTTAAGCAGTTTTTCACCCTCCAAACCTTGTTTCAGCCATATCTCCCAAACGGTAAGTCCGTTTGGCTATTATGACCACTCTACGGAAAGAGAAACCATCAAACGAATCTAATGGAAGTGGTTTCAGGTCAAAATTCCTTCCCTATCAAAAGTTATGGCCAAAACAGTACTGACTAGGGGCAAAATGGTTATTTAAAAACCGGCAAAAATCATGAACATTGGAAATGACCCTAATAGCCATCCCTTAAGGTTACATGACCATATGACCATAAACAAAGAAGAAATACATATTCTACGATCCCCCGATACGTAGAATACGGGTTGTTACATCTTCTCAGCTTTGCGATTCTTGCACTCATTAGCAAAATGACCTTTCTATTGGCAATTAAAGCAAACCACCTCACTCTTGGGTTTCTTTTGGTCATCTTTTCCCTTTTGCTGTTGCTGCTTCCTCTTCTTATTATTACCACCCTGCTGTTGTTTCTGAGCCTCTTTGGTGGCAGCGACAACATTTGCTTCCTTAGGAAACAAGCTCTCATGAAAAATAGATTTTTCCACAATCTTCTCAAATGAATCATCAAGATAGTCCTCTAACGGTTTTTCAATATAAGCATCCGAACCCAAGACAAACTTCTCATTCTTCTGATATGGTGTATCAATGTATGAACGAGCATTGCTAGACAAGGCTTCGAAATCAGAAATATAGTCAAGCACAGAATGACCATTCTGTTTCAGCTCTAAGAACTTCTTGAAAAGAGCAGATTTCTGAGCTGTGGAGATAAACTTTGCTTCAAACTTAGCTTGGAATAGCTCCCATGAAATTTCTTCTTCTAGAGTCTCGAGTGTAACAGAATTCCACCATTCCATGGCCTTGTCCTTCAGTTTCCTTGATGCAAGCTTTCTCTTTATTGCATCCTTAGTACCCAAGTCTCGAAAGATTCAGACACATGAGTCCATCCACCTCTGAACCTCTTCAGCTAGTTTAGTTCCCTTGAATGGTTTTCCCCCTAGAGATGTAAAGTCCTTGCACATCTTTGCAAAATTTACTACTCTAGGAACTCACACACCAACATCTACCATTGCAACCACTGGAGCGGGTACCCTTCGCATAACTGCTTCTACCATGGCTTCAAACATGGCCGGGTAATTAGGTTCAACACCATTTCCCCCTCCAGTATTGGCTCCCCTAGCAGCGTGTCTTGTTTCTCGTCTACTCATTCTAAATCTGAAATTTAGAGTAATTAGCCACCTTCATGAAAAACTGCTAAAGGAAAACAACCGCTACTACTACATATGCTAATATATATAGTAAGCATCCAACTGAAATCTACAAGTACGTCTCTCATACGTGATTACATCCTTGAACTTTGGCCAAAAATCGTTGACCAAAGCTCTGATACCAAATGTGATGAATGCCCATAACCCCCGCACTATACAAGAGAAATAATGCACCGAAAGATGTGCAAGGCTGCCATGGACGATCATCAGAGTAGGAAAACACAAGCGGAACCTGTCATAAAACTCACAGCGCAAGGATAAAATATAATAGAACGTATACAACATGTAATAATAGTGAAGCAGAAACACTGGATTTCCATACAACTAGAAAGTAAGGTCCACAAACTTGGAAATAGTATTCAAACAAAGTTGCCTCACAACATCACTCAGAAAAGCAAACAGCGGAAATCCAATTATTAGCTTGTAGTAAAACTGGTATGTGAGCCCCCTTCTCCCCATCGATCATCATCGTCGTCCTCACTAAAGCATTACCTGTCACCTGTTACTTAGTCTGCCCATCCAAAATCGGATGAACAACCCAAGGTAATAAGAGGATACATAAAACCTTGAGTCAGAAAACAGTCTTAGTGAGCGATAAAACAGCTAACAAACTTCAACAATAATGTGTATGAGAGGGGATAGATAAACGTACTAATCTGCCCATAACACCAGAGAAGACCTCAACCTTATCTTCCCCACATCGGACAGTGATAGCCTTTACAATCCATTCAACCAAAGGAATAACAATTCATACATGGAAATCAGAGCAACCATTCAGTAATGGAAAACACACATAAGATCCAGATTATATAAGTCTCACACAGAACAACCAATCATCCATGACTAACCCTGGGTATCACCGCCAATCCTGCTTTGAAACCACCGTTAATCGTATGAAGGCCAACCTTGCCATATGTCAAGGGCTAATAGTAACCCCAATTCTAGCATAAACTCCATATGCCCAACCTTGACAATGTCCAACCTTAACAACTAGGCCTTTCAACGATACCTAAGGTACTCGACCAACAACCTTCCGGTCTATAGGGTGCCCCCATCGTACCCCTACTTTGAGCCTGCTAGAACTTACGACAACGATAATTTCTCTGCCTTTAATATCTCTAGTCATCCAACCTTGACGGCTATTTACTGCTCAAGCGACCTTCTCAAGCAACCATTATCCACCAACTCACAACCTTTGAGTTGCCATCTCATTTGTTGTCCCACCTTGATCAATGGACACATCCAAAACTTAGAAACTTCCTACTCGAATTTACTTTGAAGTCACACCATCACCGAGCTAATTTGACTCTACACCCAGATCCAAATTTGACTCTACCACCAGATCCAAATTTGACTCTACCACCAAATCCAAATTTGACTCTACCACCCGATCCAAATTTTACTCTACCGCCAGATCCAAATTTGACTCTACCGCCAGATCCAAATTTGACTATACCGCCCGATCCAAATTTGACTCTGCCGCCCGATCCAAATTTGACTCTACCGCCGGATCCAAATTTGACTCTACCGCCCGGTCCAAATTTGACTCTACCGCCCGGTCCAAATTTGACTCTACCGCCCTATCCAAATTTGACTCTACCGCCCGGTCCAAATTTGACTCTACCGCCCGGTCCAAATTTCTGCATATTGCAATTCAACTCCTATTTCGACCAAAACTTCGCCAATAACGAATCCGACGAAACCAACTCAACTAAAATCACAGAACATAATCATAAACATATCATAACATTACTAACCACATAAATATGATGATTACCACAAAATGATGTAAATCTCACCCAAAAACCATTAAAATGAACATATGATCAAAATGAGAGATCTAACTAAGATAAATATGTAAAATGATATGAAATTAACGAGTAAAACATGTTAGATTAGATCACAGGATGATGCATATGAAAATGAACTAACAATGGTGTAAATTTATGGTAAAAGATCCCAATTTGATGAGAAACATGCACAAACACTCATATACTTCATTGCATTCATGTGAGAGATGTAAATCAGTCACCGATTTTGCAAAACAATCCAAAATGATAGAAATAAGAATCTGAACAGTGAGCACTCCAAATCAAACCCCTCGATCCGATGAATTCGCCTTTGAAATGATGTAGATCTTGCCTTGGATGGTGTAGATCTTCGATTTCCTCCCTTATATTTGGATTTTTAATGGTGGAAAGGTATAGGAGGAAGTAGGAGATCAATGCCTCCAAATGAGAAAATGAGAAAGTAAACCTTTTCCCTCCACTCTCACCCCCTATTTATAGGATTCCACTAAGGCTCCAAAACTTGAATGGCCAACTAACAAACCTTAAAACAACGATTTCTCCCAAACCGCTGAGCCAAATCCTTAATGTAACCACTCTACGGAAAGGCAATCATCAATTCCTTTCTAATGGCACAGGTCTCACCTTTTGATTCGACCTGAATCAAAAGTTATGCCCTATACAAGCCTGAAAGGGGCAAAATGGTCACAAACCAAATCGGTAAAAATTATGGATATGTCTCACATCCCCATAAATAACATATTAAAATAAGAGAATGATCCGACCCTTAGAGAATAAAACAAATATATTTTACGATCCTCCGATACGTAAAATGCGGGCTGTTACATAATGGTACATAATCATTTAGCATTCCCCTTTTTATTAATTGTGAAATTGCCAGATTAATTATAAATTGTTGTTGTAACGAGTTGAAATGTTAATATGAATATGTCAGGAAATTCCTATGTTGAATTGGCTAAATTATCGAATGTTTACATGTTTGAGAAAATAAACTTGTTAGGATATGAATAGCCAATTCAGTGATTGTAATTACATGATTTACTTGTGGCATATTATTGAGTAATTAACATGTAACATGTTAGATTTGAACAATTACCCTATTAAATGATTACATGTCAAAAATTAGAATTAAATACATGTTAAAAAGGACATGCGCCAAAATATAGGCATAATTTGACGACATGTAAATTGGATTACAGTAAACATATGAAGAGGATAATATGCCAAAAATTTACATGGAAAAGGGGATAACTATTAAAATATGAACATGCCTAAATGCACAGTAATTTGAAAATGTAACGCCTTAGACACGAGGTTAGATTGCACTTGTGATAGTAGTCTGCCCGGACCCGCCCAGCATATCCAACATTCACAAGTAGTAAATCTAATGTGAGAGGTCTAAGTGCATAACTAAAAATGGTGCTAAGACACGAGTTAAATCGACTTGTGGTAGAAGTCTACCCGGAACCGCCCAACAAATCCAGCCTCCACAAGTGTAGGCTTAATGTGGGAGGTCTAGGCATATGTATGTACATATATAAATATATGTATATAACAAGATATGAATAAATGGAAATTCTAGTAATTAAATGTCTAACTCAGAAAATAAGAAAGGAAGGAATGCAGTGAATTGAGTTAGTGTGATGCGAAGGAAAAGTGATGTATTTCCCTAAATGGCCTATTTCTGAGAACATTATTGCAAATAAGCCATAGCAAATAAAGTAAGAAAAGTAAGGAAATTAATTGCTTCCACGAATTTAGATGGGAATACGTTATGAAAATAAATCACTGATTCCTTCTATCAAACTGATAAGGTGCATGAAGTATATTCCTTAAATATAATAAGGAATATATATTACGGTGAATAATGGTTTACAACAGTAAACGGTTTAAAAAAGGGGAATGATAATCACCTATTATATATAAATAACATCAGTGAAAATGTTGTATAATAGGTAGACTTGTCCCACTAAGAAGTGAAGATTACAACTTAGGTTATAATAAACTAACAAGTAAATGGTATAACTGGTGAAATGAGATAAGGGACACTTAATTATAAATTAAGTAATCAGTAAATGGGGAAAAGCTGGAAACCAGTTGAGAAAAGGGGTCAAAATGTACGGAATATGAGAAGTTGTACTGAATTATAAATTAAGTAAACAATAAACTTTGAAGTCTAAAACCTACTGATAGGAATAACATGTTTAGACTTGTCCTTGGAACAAGAGGAAATTATAACATAGGTTATAATAAATGGGTAGAGAAACTTATTAATGAGCCTTGGTTAAGAGAACTAAGTTAATAAGTAAACAATGATAAGTTTTAGTAACAGTGTAAAATGGAATTATGATTAAATGAGAAAGAATGAGGAAAACTTATGAAATAAGTTATATTTAATCATAAATTATGACTGTCATGTTAACATAATGCTTGTGAATTGAGATATACTTAATTACATATTAAGTAGAACATGTTATTGTGATGATGAGGTCAAATAAGAATATAAACGGTGAATTATAGACCTTGAACCACAATGCAGAGAATAAAATGTTGTGGGCTTATTAATAAACTTAATGGGTTATGTTGTATAACTGAAATTAATAAGCAACAGGGGGCCGTTTCTCAGAGATATAAGGGGTTAGGAAGAACCTGGTAACACGAATAAATAGTTAAGGTAACCAAGTTAAATGGAAACCTGATAAGGTAAAGCAAGCGTGTAAAAGAATGATTAGACATAAGGTCTAACAACATATTAAAGTGAGGCGCTTGGACCAGTCCGCATGTTTGGGGGTGAATAACCCAACGGGGTAGATCATCGTCGTGTTATAAGGCATGAGGGGAGCACACATTTATCTGATTATTCTGTCGACTACGAAGGAATGGAAGGGGAAGCACGCGGCTTCTTGAGGTATGTAAAGGTTCTCCTTGTAGTCCTCTGTGCGGTGGCAAATGTTTAGGTTGTGCTCGCAGAGGTTGGGTCTGCGCATAACTACTAGGTGGGTGGGCCTAGACTGCAAATGTAGCTTTACAGTCAGAATGCTATGACGCGACGATGCTAGGGTGATTCAGCGGTTGGCTCAATAGGGAGGCGAAGGGTCATGACCAACAAGGATAGTGGATCGTCGAATACCAGTCATCGGAAGCCAGTGGGATGCGAAAAGACTAGGGCTAAAACCAATAGACCATTCACCTTTCACTATTGAGATACGGTGGTTGAGGAAAGAGGTCAAATGGATGTTTAGATTGTTTTCTATAGGGGCAGTCATTTAGCTCTTGTAGTCTTTACTAGTTGAGGGAGGGCCGGTGTGGGGACACAACCACCGTGAAAACAGACCCTAGGTATATCTGTATATAGGGGCTCTTAAAGACGGGCCTGTACAAATATGGAAAAAGCTCCCGACCAAGTTTCGTGTTTCTTGTATCACCCTACTACGGAACCTGGTGCACATTAAAGGACGTGCAATTGTGGCATCAAGCTACAATTAACGATACGTACATGGGACGATCTAGGTACATTCATAACCTCTCTAGGTGGTATGTCGTGGACTTGAGGGCATTACTCCGGTATGGAGTTTGACTCAAAAAAAGGAGGCAGTCCATACATTGCGTAGCATAGTAATGATAGATATATGCGGAACGTAATATGTAGGTCTGTACGTCATTCCATCGTAGGATAAGGGACTGCATACCTTTCGGTGGTATTACGGTGGAGACCGTGCGGGTAGGGTACCATGGGGTGTACCGTAATATTGGGGATAGCTACTATATTAGGTTAATCTACTGGGAAGTAAATGGGTACGACGTGTGTGTATGCCTAGAGTGCTGATAACCCAAGTAACCTAATAAATAAGATAATATGATTTAACGGTATATGTAGGATTACCCAAAGTGTATAGTTTAAATCCAGTCACCAGAACTTATGTTCTGACACCTTCCTCATAACATACTCGCAGGTTAGATTTGTGGCAGAGACATGATAGCTTTGGATACTGGTTAGGCAGTATTATTAATACGGTAAGGCTATGTTTTGATTATATTACATTTTATCCATTCCGCTGTGAGATATTTTCTTAGCTCTAACATATTTTACGTCTCTGTCTTTTCTATAGGATACCAGAGCACAACAACTTGAGTTTCGATGGATTCGAATTTTGAAAAAAGTTCGAACTGTCGAAATTCGGGTTGTCACCTCTGGTATCAAATCTTAGGTTTAGGATTCCCGTATTAATAGTGAGTGAACCTATTTGTATTTTTAAAAATATAAATATTACATATATACCTAGATCCATAGAGAAACCTGCTAAATAGAAAGAGTATAATATGGTAAGAAATGGGATGTTTGTTTTTGTACACTTAAGGGATGAATATGGAAATCTGAGGCCCTTAGGTAATTTGGGTGGAAATTGTACAATATACTTTGTATGGAAGGAAAGTGAATCCCATATGATTAGTATTTTGGGTTAGCAGGCTTGAAAACCTTATAAATTGGAAAAGGTTGAAAAGAGAAAAATGGATTAGGAATATATATAGTTGAGAGAATTGATATTGGGGAGTGTCTAGGAAAGCCTAGAAAATTAGAAACCTTCTTTGAGTCTAAACCCATTGTTAACTTTTCAAAACTTGAATTTGTAAAAGTCTTGGGAAAAGGGTTTATGGTTTTTTCATGTTTTAATCTTAAAGTTATAGTTCTAAATATGTAAAGAAGTACCCATATTGAGTTTTAAAGTAAAATTCTCTCAGCAAAAGGTGCATATTATAGAGCATGTATAGCTCACTAGTTTTTCTTATTATATTTTATACAAGAATTTTTAATTAAGAAAGATTTGAAATCTCTATTTTTATGAAAACGCTTTTGATAAATTATCTTAATAAGATAATTTTGTTTGGTGGACAAAATAAGTTATAGAAAATAAGAATAGAGTGGATGTTGGCACCTTGTAGTAAGAGACTAAACTGACCTTATACGTAAGAACAAGTCATAAACCCGATTTAGAAATAGTTGTCCTTATCTACTCTTGTTTTTATGATATGAAAAAAAAAATTGATTTACATTTTTTTAAGAGGACATGTTTTTATGATTTGGCAAAAGAAAGTTTTCATGAGGAAAAATAAAGTTTTGACACTTCTAAATTTTTGGAAGAAAGTTTAAATGAAAAGTCCAAACCATGTTTTGAAAGGATGGAGTAGGTAAGGATTAGTGCCTAAGGAAGACGGGAAAAGTTTTGAGGCTATGAAGTAAATAGCGAGAATTATCTTGGAATTATAGTAAGTTCCCGAAGAATGCGTAAGCATTGAAAAGCCTAAAGGGTTGCTTGAAATAATTATTGCATTTCAATTGGAATCGTTCCATTATTTTTTTTCTTGTTGGCTAGTTAGGGTAGCACCTATACCTGTCGTGGATCCCATAGTTGGACTTTTCTGTCTGAGGGGGACATAGTTCCGATATTCTTAACCCCTAGTAGTAGCTGTGTAGGGTGTCTGTTCTCCTGTTTTAGTGGAAAGACTAGAAGCTTATTTAAATTTAAACTAAGACTAGATGATTAAATAAGCTAAGTAAAGAGAAAAGGTACAACTAAAAAGGAAACAACAAATTTAGTAAAGCAACAAAAATGGAAAATTATGAGAAAAGATGGATAAGAATGAAAATTTCCAAGATAAGATGAAAATAAAATTAGTAACAAAGAAAATTTTCTTATGTGGATTGTGCTCGGATAGGAAAATAGGAAATCTTTATAAATAGTTACATAAAATCCAAGTACGTTTGGAAAAAGGTACATACAAGGAAAACGGATGATGTGGAATTTTTTGTTTTCCACCTTTTTGTAACATAAGAAATCAAATTTAGAAAATTAGATTTTTCTGAAATTCGAAAAATAAAGTTGGTTGGTAGGGTTATGGATGCAACAGTTGAATGAACTATGCTCTTACGCAGTAAGAGTGTGGGAAAATTTGGATGAAAGAATATTTTAGATTTTCAAAATATTGCATTCATGTAGAACTGCCAGTATATTTAGGATGTCACATCATATTTTAAAACGATTTTTGAAAATTTTCCATACACAAAGGAGGTACCGCTTAGGCATACATGCATTATTATGTTGTATTTCACTTTGCACAAGTGCACGACATTTGCAAAAATTGGATGCACACATGATGGGTGTACATTATATGAGAGGTTAGTTGATTTTACCCTTACCAAATTTCTGGGACAAAATTTCCTAAGGGTGGGAGTATGTAACACCCCGCATTTTTAACTAAAGATAATAAAATAAGAATAACTGAATTAAATATTCAAAATTATGTAAGATGGACTGCGCCATTGCGTTCGTCTCGAAATTCTGGTCAAAATAAACACCTGGTTTGTGTAAATCGGACACAGTACTAAGAAGTTATTAAGGTTTGAATTTTGTATACGTGTAGGAAGAATATATATATATATATATATATAATAGGCTTATAAATTCAAAAATAGGTCGAGAAATTCGAAATTTGGTTCAAAATTCAAAATTTGTTGAGGTGGCAGATTTCTAGCCTATGGGTTTCGACCCCTCCAAAAGGGGTCGACCCCGTCAAAGGGGGGCCGACCCCGTCAAAGAGGGGTTGATCCACTTGCGACAGATTTTGACAGATTAGTTTTATTTAGATTTGGTCATTTCTTATGGTTTTTGGTCAAATCTGAGGGTCTTGGTTTCTTCAATACGCCTATAAATAAGACCTTAGACCTAACCCTAAACCTCATAATCTTGAGGCTACGATGAAACTCTGCCATTACACTCTCTCTCTCTCACCTCAAATATATTCAGAAATTTGGATTGATAAATTAGAAAATCTTAAACTAAGATCAGGAGGGAAGAGATTGTTGTTTTTAAAAGACGTTCAGAATTATGTGAAAAGCAAGATAACGTTCCAGATCCGATCTATTCAATTTTTCCTCCTCTTTCTTTTCGCTTTTCTCTTTTAGTCAAAATAGTAAATCCATGATTATTAGGTTTTGAAATCAATTAAGGGAAAATCATGGAGGATTAGATCTAGACCAGATCCAGGATTTGGAAAGACTATGAGGTGAGTGGATTTAAGCCGTATTATTTTAGATAATGGTACATAATCGTTTAGCATTCCCCTTTTTATTAATTGTGAAATTGCAAGATTAATTATAAATTGTTGTTGTAACGAGTTGAAATGTTAATATGAATATGTCAGGAAATTCCTATGTTGAATTGGCTAAAGTATTGAATGTTTACATGTTGGGGAAAATAAACTTGTTAGGATATGAATAGCAAATTCAGTGATTGTAATTACATGATTTACTTATGGCATATTATTGAGTAATTAACATGTAACATGTTAGATTTGAATAATTACCCGATTAAATGCTTACACGTCAAAAATTAGAATTAAATACGTGTTAAAAAGGACATGCGCCAAAATATAAGCATAACTTGATGACATGTAAATTGGATTACAATAAACATACGAAGAGGATAATAGGCCAAAAATTTACATGGAAAAGGTATAACTATTAAAATATGAACATGCCTAAATACAGAGTAATTTGAAACTGTAACGCCTTAGACATTAGGTTAGATTGCACTTGTGATAGAAGTTTGCCCGGACCCACCCGGCATATCCAGCATTCACAAGTGGTAAATCTAATGTGAGAGGTCTAAGTGCATAACAAAAAATGGTGCTAAGACACGAGGTTAAGTTGACTTATGGTAGAAGTCTTCCAGGACCCGCCCGACAAATCCAATGTCCACAAGTGTAGGCTTAATGTGAGAGGTCTAGGCATATGTATGTACATATATATATATATATATATATATATATATATATATAAACCAGATATGAATAAATGGAAGTAATAGTAATTAATCTGCTAACTTAGAAAATAAGAAAGGAAGGGATGTAGTGGACTGAGTTAGTGTGATGCGTAGGAAAAGTGATGTATTTCCCTAAATGACCTATTTCTGAGAACGTTGTTGTAAGTAAGCCACAGAAAATAAAATAAGAAATGTAAAGAAATTACTTGCTACCACGGATTTAAATGGGAATACGTTATGAAAATAAATCACTGGTTCCTTCTTTCAAACTGATAAGGTGCATGAAGTATTTTCCTTAAATACAATAAGGAATATTTAGTATAGTGAATAATGGTTTACAACAGTAAATGGTTTAAAAAAGGGAAATGATAATAACCTATTATAAATAAATAACATTAGTGAATATGTTGTATAATAAGTAGACTTGTCCTAGATACAAGTAAAGATTATAACTTAGGTTATAATAATCTAATAAGGAAATGGGATAACTGGTGAAATGAGATAAGGGACACTTAATTGTAAATTAAGCAATTAGTAAATGGGGAAAAGCCGGAAACCAGTTGAGAAAAAGGGGGAAAATATATGAAATATAAGAAGTTGTACTTAATTATAAATTAAGTAAACTGTAAACTTGGAAGTCTGAAACCTGTTGATAACAATAACATGTTTAGACTTTTCCTAGGGACATGAGGAAATTATAACATAGGTTATAATATGTAGAGAAACCTATTAATGGGACTTAGTTAAGAGAACTAAGTTAACAAGTAAACGACGATAAGTTGTAGTAACGGTGTAAAATGGAATTATGATTAAATGAGAAAAAAAGAGGAAAACTTATGAAATAAGTTATATTTAATCATAAATAATGACTGGCATGATAAAAAAAACATGTGAATTGAGATATACTTAATTACATATTAAGTAGAACATGTTATTGTAATGATGAAGTCAAACAAGAATATAAAGGGTTGTGGATTATAGACCTTGGACCACAATCCAAAGAATAACATGTTATGGGCTTATTAATAAAATTAATGGGCTAGGTTGTATAACTGAAATTAATAAGCAAGAGAGGGCCCGTTTCTCAGAGATATAAAGGGCTAGGATGAAACGACCCAAACTTCCCAATAAAGGAAAGCCTGGATTGCCTTGAGAACAATACACATCAGAGCACAAACTGAAGAACATTTTATTGCTGATTACAACAATTACATCAGAGTACAAGAATATAACAGAGTATGAATACTTAATTACACAATAGAAATACAATAATATCAGAGTTTTAAATTACATTTAACTAGCAGTGGAAAATATTACAAATATACAGCTGAAAGGAATACACGGATACAGAGCTTTCCGAATACTGCTTCAGCTGTAAGCCAGGATCCTGTAAATATATCTGCAAAAAAAAGCTACTCGACTGCCCGTGTGGAAAATATGGACACCCGAGTTTGCCAGTGAAACAAACTACAGGTCAGTCATGGGACTGGTATGAGAAATCTTAACTAGACTTATCTAATAACAAGGCGAATCACAGGACCACGCCGCTAACACGGAACTGGTTTACTCCATTGGATTGCCAGTGCATAAAATGAAGTAAATCGTTAAACAACGCAATGCCTTTTTAGAAAAATGAAACCATTATAAGACCCAAGTCCCATCACACAATGCAACGCAAACCGAAGGATAGGGTTTTACCTTATAATGGTCAAAAGATGCTTGATACGATAAAACAAATTTAATATTAGTGTGTATATCTATGGGTATATATATTTCAAAAACAATTTCAATCGTAATGTATTAATCATAGACGGCATAGTACCCCATCCTACTATGTCGCCATACTAGTTCTACAATCAAAACCGCAAGGTCGTATTGGAAATTGGATTTCCATCATGAGTCGAGGCTAGGGGCTAGCTCCTCTCCGATTCGAGACACTCTAGCAAATGCCTCAGGATCCCCCACAGTGAACCCTTAGAGCGGTAGGCCCGGTCCCTGCCTATTGGCAGTGGATTGGTTATGCCTGAACACACGTTTCCCGGTTCCTTTGAACCTATAATATGACCACTATCGGACTATAAAAATCCAAGGCGCCTCAAAATCCATCATCCACATAAGTAAAATGTCAGCGCTGGTAGGTCCCTGACATCACTCTAGCTAGAAAGAAACGTGTGCACTCCCTACGGTCTGTATCCCGTTTTTGACTCATACCGGGGTGTGAGGCTCGCGAAGTCACGTTATACACAAAGTTATGCCGTAATCGGCTATGCTTTGACCATTCGACAAGGCCCTGCTTTTCAACAAAAGCCTTGATCATTTGCATCTTGGCGTGCCACTTTGACAATTCACGCCATGCGATCAATCACTATTAATATATACCAGGGTGTTAAGCAGGGAATAAATCCTCCAACACCAAACAGACATATATTAACAGAAATCGATTTAATTCACATGGAATGAAATCCAATGTCAGACACGCATCCATTGACTAGCTTATGCTCTGGGTCTGAGCGAAAACCAAATCCGAGCAATCAACAATAGTCCGGATGGCCACCACTGAAGCCTCTTTAAGGTAGCTACTCCCATCAGGGTCTCTGTAGCAACACATCCATTCCATGTGAAAATCATCGGTCTTCAACACCGTCTTCATCTTCGACTCTTCATCGTCATAGTAATTATTCGGAATGGGTTAAACCCGGTCTTTTCGAATAACTCGCGTATTTTATAATAAAAATCAAGTACTATAAAACACACCCAACGTCTCATTCCAATTCATAATATTCTTTTAAATAAAATATTCGTATTATTCTATCAAAGATAAATTCTTTAAATTATTCTTAAATATTTTCTTTCAAAGATTTAACTAAAACATAAATTGGGTTTTAAATATCACAAATCATTATTCAATGATTATTTAAATTTAAGAAATTAATCTAATGCTTAACTGGGTTAAAGAACTAATGTCATTTAAAACATAGTTCACGGTAAACCCAAAATCATCTTCTATAAAATATGGAATTTCCACAGAAATCAGATCAATATATATATATATATATATATATATATATATAATCGTTATAAATTTCTGTATCCGACCAATAATATAAATGGAATAACGGCCTAGCCTCTTAAATTCCATATGTAGTTTCGGTCTTCTTTTATAGAAGCTTATCTCGGTTATAATTAATTCGAATTCTATTCAATTCCAATTTAATATATTAAATTGGAAAGCTTTACCTTTGGAAAATTCCCATTTAAATCTTAATAAAAGATTTATAATTCCAAATCATATTTTCACTGTCAGTTGGGTTAAAGAACACATGTCACTTAAAAACATGGTTCACAATAAACCCAACTCACATTTCATCTTATTTCAGTTACTAGATATAATTGAAAACTTTTTAATAATCTTAACTAAAAGATTTATACTTTTCTTAACTGGGTTTAAGAAAGGTGTTATTGAAGACACCATTCACGACAAACCCAAATCCAATTCATTCAATATAATTTCCAATTAAATATTAGCAAATTTGGAAACTTCATTAAATCTAAATTTAATGATTTATTCTAGTTAATAACTAGTTTGTTTCCATGAAAATATATTTTTCTAAAATATATTCTTTTTCTAAAATATATCTTTTCCTAAGAATATTCTTCATTGGAATGTGACTCAATCAACATCCATATATTGCATGAAATCAACAAGCTTGATAAACAATTTTCGGACATCCAATAAATCAACCAAAGTGGATTCAACACTAAATATTGGGACTAGTGTGGATCAAATATCATCCCAACACCCGTGTGGGGTTTCATCCAGCAATCAAATAATAAATTATTTGTGCACTTGGGCGATATGTAAAAATAATCGTCCCAATCCCATAAACAAGTCGGATGACTCGTAAACGGGAGCGTAGTATTTAGTTTGAATATACTGACATTATATTTGACACATCAAACATTTCAATATCATAAACATATATTTCAATTCTTTTTATTGTTGACAAATGACAATAAAATTCTAGCCTTTTATTTCCATTCCTTTTTATTGTTGACAAGTGACAATAAAAATCTTAACTTTTAATTCAATTCTTTTATTGTAAACAGTGTTACAATAAATTGTAATCCTTCCCAATGATCCAAAAATGTATAATTTGGTGAAACTCTTTTCAATGACCCAAATATGATTATTTTGGTGTAACTCTTTACAATGGCCAAATATGATTATTTTGGTGTAACTCTTTACAATGATCAAATATGATTATTTTGGTGTAACTCTTTACAATGACCAAATATGATTATTTTTATTTAATTCTTTTTAGTGTACAAAATGTTCATTCTTTTATCTAATCCTATTTCAATGTACAAAATATTATAATTTTGTATAGTCTTCCCATTGTACAAAATATGATAAATTTGTATAAACTTTTTCAATGTACAAAAAATAATCATTTCTAATCCATTCTTTTTAATGTATAAAAAAAATGTGATGATTTTGTTTATTAACTTCTAATGCAAACAAAATGAGAATTTTGTCTATAAACTTCTAATGCGAACAAAATGAGGATTTTGTTTATTCTTTTCAATGCTAACAAAAATGGGAATTTTGTTTATTCCTTTCAATGCTAATAAACAAAAATGTTAATCCATGTCTAATGAACAAAAATGATTATTTTCGTTCAATCTATTTTAAGTAAAAAAAATGGTGAGTCTCTTTCTATGTCTTCAATATTACATTAAAAATGTATCTTTAATGTAAACATATCTCTTAATACAATATGATTCTTATTCTACTCTTTTTACTTACTCTTAGGATGTAAACAAAAATATACCTTTTTATTTCTATTCTTTATTTACACCTAAATTGTGAACAAATAATATAACCTCTTATCTACCTTTTTATTTACACCTAACATGTTAAATAAAAATAACTTCTTAATTTACTTAGTTTGTTTCAACTAACATACAAATGTATCTCTTAATTTCATGTTTTATTTGTATTAAAGAATGCAAATAAAGATATATCCTTTTTATTTTCATGTTTTACTTGCGTTGAGGAGCGCAATTAAAAGTATACACTATTTTATTTTTATATTTTGTTTGCATCTAAAATTGCAAACAAAAAAAAGTAACTTTTAATTTCATGATATATTTGTATTGTAGAATGCAAAATAAAAAGTGTACTTTTATTTCTGATGTAACATTTTCAAACAAAGATGTACTCTTTATTCTAGTTTACATTTCTAACTAAAATGTACTTTTTATTCCTTTTTTTTTTTGAATCTAACATGTCAATAAAAATGTGACTTTAAAATCTATTATTTAATTGAAAACAATATTACATAAATATGTAATCATGAACTTCTAACCTTTTCAACGTAGACAATATTACATAAAAATGTGCATACATATTTTGTTGAAAAATCTAGTTCAACAAAATGATAGAAAAATGTTCGTTCATATTTTGTTGAAAAACTTGACTCAACAAAAATGAATAAAAGATTTGATTCATTTTTATGTTACAGATGTTGGTTTAACAAATTAACTAAATTTTGTGTTTCATGTATGTTGAAAAATTCTAATTCAACATATTTACAAAATTTAGTGTTTTACACATCTAATTCTTTTATACACAAAATCATATATTTTTGTTTTAACTAATTCTAATTAATAGGAGTGTTAATTTCCAACAATAATAATAAAAAAAAAATTTGTTTAAATCTAATACAAATTAAACATTCTTGACAAACATGAATATTGTTTCTATATATACAATAAAATGGAGTTTTCGTCGTACATACAAAATCATGTCAAACACGAATACACACGATTCAGTGGTTCAAGCAATCACAATCCAAATCAAAATTGCAATAATTATATATATATATATATATATATATATACATCATGAACATGAAATAAATATAATTTCATATCTAAAATAAATAATTGAATTTAGTTTTAAAATAGAAATCTCACATTGATTTGTTTTCAGAAATCGTTCGTGTTCAGATTTGGCTGAATTTCCAAAGTCCCCCATTTCAGTTCTGATCTGTTCCAAGAGGTAGTGTTCTTGAATACGATTCCAACGGTTCGAAAACCGTCTAATTCTGATAAGAATTGTACGAGTTATGGTTGTTTTAAACCTTGGATAATTTAAATAAATTATTAAATAAAATAATTAAATAACAAATGGGTTTAATTACATTGGTAAAAATCGGCCGTTCATTTTCTTCCTAAGTCTTTCTTCATCGTTCCCTTGCTGCTAAACCGTATACAGTCAAACCCAAAACCGTCGACATCAACTCCAGGCCGCCGTACCTCCTTGATGTCGCCGTTCGTCGATCAGCCCACACCCCTTCAACCTCCTACGTGGCACGCACCTCCCCCGAGAACCATGGCCGACTCGGCCATCTCCAATGCCTCGAAATCCGGTTCGAAGTCGGCGGCTTCCTTCCCAAAATACAGCGATCCTGCTCCAAGTTATCCCATCATGACCGTTCATCTTAGAGAGCTCCAGAAGCTCTTCGATTTGCAATTGGAAGCTTTGATTTTCATTAAGAGAAGAAGGAGATCAAGAGAAAGAATGTTTGGTGTTTCATATATTTTCATTAAGAGAAGAAGGGTTATAGCGTATTGTCAATTTATTTATACTGTATTGGTATAGTATTTTCTAATTTAATTAATTCTTTTAATTCGAAAATTACCTGTTTGCTATCCCGAACTCCAAATCGAACTCAACGAACGTCGCCCTTAGCTAATAACCCCCGTCCCGGACACAATGGAATATGTTTCGTAACCTAATTCGGCTGTAACGATATGTTTTTCTTTAAATTACATTATAAATCATTTAATTATTAAATTCAAACGTACATTTCAAATTACCGGGGCCGCATACGGACTCTAAAAATTACAGAAAAATTATTTCTAGTTATGGTTTGACGATACGGTTCTAACAAGACTAGTTTCGTCGAATTCTGAGACCGTTTGAAAAATGGTCATTTTCAAGTCGATTAAATTTGACTGAAACGGTCAAAACACGTTTTCCTTTGCCACGCTCACATATTGGCTCGAAAAATTATGAAAATTGAAACCTAGCAATAAAATGACATTTCGGTTCCAACAAAAGTGGTTTTGTCGAAAACCGAGGTCGTTTGCAAAATGGCTATTTTTAAGGCCAATATATTTAATATTAAAAATACATTTTTAAACAAATAAATCCCGAAACTCAAAATATATAAGTGTTTACTGTTTTTCAATGAAGAAACTTCATTCCGAACTCAAAGGAAGTGGTTTCGAGTCGAAATTCCTTCATATGTGAAAAGTACCCTTTCGGGCCCTATAATATATATAAATTCTACAGCGACTTTTCTAAAAATTGAATTGGCCATAACTTTTGATTTCCGCTATGAAATTTCAATTTTTCAGATTCGTTAGAAAGATATTATTATACAGATTTAAATATTTCTTGTTTTGCTCAATTCCTATTTAAAATGAATCCTGTACATTCAGCAAAAGTTCAAATTCAAATTTTCACACTGCGGCGCTGTTTTAAACTCCTTTTATAATTAAATTGAATATATTCATTTTTAAAATAAATTTTTTAGTCGTTCCTATTTAAAATAAATTATCTTTAAACATTAAAATCCATTAAAATTTCGAAAATAAAAATTTTTAAATTGGCCCCAAATTCCGGGTCGTTACATAGGAAGAACTGGGTAACAAGAATAAATACTTAAGATAACCAAGTTAAAAGGAAACCTGATAAGGTAAAGCAAGCGCGTTAAAGAATGATTAGACATAGGGTCTAACAACATATTAAAGTGAGGCGCTTGGACCCGTCTACATGTTTAATGGTGTATAATCGTGGTGTTATAAGGCACAAAGGGAGCACACGTTTATCTGATTATACTGTCGACTCCGAAGGAATGAAAGGAGAAGTACGTGGCTTCTTGAGATATGGAAAGATGCTCCGAGTAGTACTCTGTGCGGTGGTAGATGTTTAGGCTGTGCTCGTAGAGATCAGGTCTACGCGTAACTAGTAGGTGGGTGGGCCTTGACTGCAAGTGTAGCTTTGCAGTCAGAATGTTATGACGCGGTGACGCTAGGGTGATTCGGCGGTTGCCTCAATAGGGAGGAGAAGGGTCACGACCAACAAGGATAGTAGATCGCCGAATACCTATAATCGGAAGCCAGTGGGATGCGAAAAGACTAGAGCTAAAACCAATAGACCATTCACCTTTCACTATCGGGGTACGGTGGTTGAGGGAAGACTTCAAATTGATGTTTAGATTGTTTTCTTTAGGGACAGTCGTTTAGCTCTTGTAGTCTTTACTAGTTGAGGGAGGGGCTGCGGTAGGGCCATAGCCACCGTGAAAATAGACCTTAGGTATATCTGTTTATAGAGGCTCTTAAAGACGGGCCTGTGCAGATATGAAAAAAGCTCCTAACCTAGTTCCGTGTTTCTTGTATCGCCCTGCTATGGAACTCGGTGCACATTAAAGGACGTGCAATTGTGGCATCAAGCTACAATTAACGATACGTACGTGGGACGGTCTAGGTACATGCATATCTGCTCTGGGTAGTGTGTCGTGGACTTGAGGGCATTACTCCGGTATGGAGTTTGATTCAAACAAAGGAGGCAGTCCATATGTTCCATAGCATAGTAATAATAGTTATATGCGAAACATAATATATTGGTCCATACGTCACTCCGGCGTAGGATAAGGGACTGCATACCTTTTTGTGGTATTACGGTAAAGACCGTGCGGGTAGGGTACCATGGGATGTACATTAATATTGGGGATAACTACATATATACTATATTAGGTTAATCCACTGGAAAGTAAATGGGTACGACGTGTGTGTAAGCCTAGAGTGCTGATAACCCAAGTAACCTAATAAATAAGATAATATGATTGAACGGTATATGTAGGATTATCCAAAGTGTATAGTTAAATCCAGTCACCAGAACTTGTGTTCTGACCCCCTCCTCATAACATACTCGCAGGTTAGATTTGTGGCAGAGACATGATAGCTTTGGATACTGGTTAGGTAGTATTATGAATACGGTAAGGCTATGTTTTGATTATATTATAATTTATCCATTCCGATGTGAGATATTTTCTGAGCTCTGACATATTTTATGTCTCTGTCTTTTCTACAGGATACCAGAGCACAACAACTTGAGTTTCGATGGATTGGAATTTTTAAAAAAAGTTTGGTCTATCGTAATTCGGGTTGTCACATCTGCGGACAGCTACTCGGGCAAAACCACCTAACCTGCCTCTAATCTGGTCATTTAGGAGCACCCAGAGTAATAAGAAGAGACATAAAACTCTGGGTCAGAAAACAATCTTGTATGAGCGATAACAGCAAAATAAAACAATAACAGGTATAAATAATCGTACTTGAACCTGGACCTGCAATCAATGAGTTAGCACAACAAGTTGTATAGTATTATAAGGTAACAATAACATATACTATAAAATGGGAGTGTGCGTGTCATGGTGATAGCAAACATCAAACGTAGCAATCATCCTCACATCTCTCACTCAGTGCGTAAAGCATACGATATCCACCGCTTTGATCACCAAATCCATTGGGGCCATGACGGCAACTTCGTATGACTATTGGTATAACCGTACTTCCCTGGTCTATAGTCAATAACCCTACCCAGTCCACGCATCCCTGGCTCTAGGTTAAGGGCCAAACAGTCCACACATTCCTGGCTCTGGTTCATCTACATGCCCCCTCTCTTCAATGGTGAACCAAAGTTATAGATATTGACAACCCCTTTGCACACATCCCGCGGCATAGCCCAACTCTATAAGTTAGCTTATCCGTTCCCCTTTGGATCCTGAGTAATAAATTCTCATTTGGACTTCTTTTGCGTATCAGGTTTTGGTTGAAATGGAATTGATCTTCAGAAGAGTTCACGGTCGTCATCGGTTCGTTCGCTATCCAGACCCAAAGGCCAGCTCGTGGACCCCTGGCGTCGGCTCATGGCTCGCCCTTGGCATCGGATCGCGGCTCGTGGCTCGCCCCTGGCATCGGATCGTGGTTCATGAGATTAGGCGGCTCATGGTAGTATCCCCAAGCTTCAGTTCGTGGGTCATGCTCGTGGTTCAGTTCGTGAGGCTCATCCCGGTTCATGACTGGCGGTTCGTGACCCTTGAAGTGGTTCGGCTCATGATACATAGAGCACGAGGGGGTCGTGAGGGTGGTTCACGAGTGGGAGTCGTGATCCCTTGGTCACGAGCCGCACTTCCTGATAGTCTTTTAGCAAGCTATTTACGCCACACGACGACGTTTTCTATCATTCTAACTTTTCTAATTAATCATAAAATATCCTAAGCAGTAGCAACAACATATAGGATCAATCAAAAACATTAAAACATCAATCACATGTGTTATTTAGGATCAAACATACCCAAAATCCATGATTTTCTGCTTATTCCCCTTAACCATGTAGGATTAGCCAACTTAATCCAAATTAACCCAAACTTTTACCAGTAACATAAAATAATATTTTAGAATTTTTACATATTTTTCCATATTTTTTTGATGCATAATTTTGCTAAATATCACTAATCACTTTTAATTAGCCATAATTGGTGAAGAAAAGTGCAAATCACTCACCTTAGCCACAAATAAACAATAGATCTAAAAACTCCACGTATTTGGGTTGAATTATTATGTGTTCCAGTAGCTCTATCTCGACTTTGATGCTAATCCGCCTTAATTTAATGTAGTTTTGGTTAATTAGTGAATAGAAAGCAATTAGGGTGAGATTTAGAAGATCGAGGCCATTGTAGGGTTCAAGGATGTAAGTGGCAGCTAGAAAACTGAAATGAAAATGTTTTTCTCAAACCCTTCAGCCCTTCCATAACCCTAATCCCAAAATGGGTTATGGGCCTAACCACTAATCACCTAATTAAGCCCGGTTAAGCTGTTTTTTTCCATCTTTAAACCTTATATCAGCCATAACTCCCAAACGGTAAGCTCGTTTGATTAATGTGACCATCTACGAAAAGGTAAACCATCACTTAAATCCAATGGAAGTGGTTTCAAGTCAAAACTCCTTACAAATTAAAAGTTATAGGAGAAAGAAGATTCGCAAGGGGCAAAATGGTCATTTAAAATTCGGCAAAAATCATGAACATAGGAAATGACCCCAATAGTCGTTTCCCAAAGTTACACGACCATACGACTTCATATGAAAATAAAATAAAATTCTATGATCCTCCGATACGTAGAATTCGGGTCGTTACACTCTCGCCCCTTAAGAAATTTCACCCTCGAAATTCCTTAATCAAGAAAACATACAATGGTGGCCCGCATGCCTATCAACCATTTACAAACAATCAAACATACATAACAACACAACAAAACTATGCTAGCATACGGTCTACTAGCAAGGGAATAACTATATCGTGATTAAAACCTTACCAGGCAAAGAATTCTGGATATGACTTCCTTATGCTTTCCTCGGTTTCCCAAGTACAGTCATTCTCATTATCGCCCCACTGGACCTTAACCAAATTCACCGTCTTCCTTCGAACTTGCTTTGTATCATGTCCGACAATAAGAATCGTTTTGTGGCTCCCAACTGCTTCAGATTCCACCTCGATATCATCCAACTGATCTAGTGAAATAGTCATATCAGAATCGTGCATGATCTTCCTTAACTGGGAAACATGAAATATGTTGTGCACTCCCTCCATTTTTTCCGTTAAGTCAACTTTATACGCTAAATTTCCAACTTGTTTGAGAAATGGAAATGGACCAACAAGCCTTGGTGCCTACTTAACTCTCCTGCCAAAACGAATCACACTCTTTAATCGAGAGATCTTGATGAACACCAGGTCGCCAATGGAGAATTTCAATTCTCTTAGCATTTTATCAGCATAACTCTTCTGCCTATCTTGGGCAGCTTTCATTTGCTGTTGGATAACATTGATTTTATCTAAAGTTTCTCATATTACATCTCGCCCAAACACAAATTTCTCACTAGTTTCCAACCAACATGATGGTGAGTTGCACGGTCTTCCGTACGAAGCTTCAAATGGAGCCATACCAATACTGGATTGATAACTATTATTATATGCGAACTCAACGAGATGCAAATGATCATCCCATGACCCTCCGAAATCCAATGTACAGGCTCTTAAGAGATCCTCTAATACACGATTCACCCTCTCTGTTTGACCGTCGGCTTGACAATGGTACACGGTACTAAGATGTAATTCTGTCGCTAAAGCCTCTTGTAAGCTCTTCCAAAACCCACTAGTAAATAATGGATCTCGGTCACTCACAATACCATTAGGAACTCCATGAAACCTCACTATCCATATACAATTTCGCTAACTTAACTTCCATTCTATTCGACTTGACAGGTATAAACCTTGCACTTTTGGTCAATCAACCCACAATCACCCAAATGCTATCATGACCCGATCTAGTCCTTGGCAAACCTATAATGAAATCCATTGAGACTTATTCCCTCTTCTAATCGGGAATTTCCAACGGTTGTAACAAACCACTAGGCTTCTTTAGCTCAACTTTAACTAGTTGGCAATTCATGCACTTGGATATAAACTTTCCAGTGTCTCTCTTCATCCCTTCCCAATAGTAGGTCTGCTTTATGTCTCAATACATCTTGTTACCACTTGGATGTATAGTCAGTTTCGAGTGATGACATTCTCTAAACACTTCATCCCTCAATCCATTAACATTGGGTACAACTAGTCTACCATTCTTTCGAAGCCATCTGTCTCAATCAAGACCGTACTTATTCATTTCCCAACTAATGATATTCATCTCTACCATAGAGATGATTTCCAATAGGTTAGCATCTTCCCTTTGACTAGAACCAATTCGCTCAATCAAAGTCGGTCTGATAGTCAAACTTGCTAGCATCTCTGGATCCAATTTGCACTTAGGTCTGAAATCATACCCTGCGATATACTCTAGTTGCTTCCATTCCAGAAACATAGCCCCAAACTGGCATGTCTCTTACTTAATGCATCAGCTACCGTATTTCCCTTCCCGGGTGTGTATGCGATATTGAAATCATATGAAGCCAAGAACTTAACCATCTCTAATGATGGAGATTTAAATCCTTTTGAGTTAAAAGATACTTTAAAGGCTTATGATTGGTAAACAATTCAAATCTATCTCCCAAGAGATAATGTCTCCACATCTTCGATACGAACACGATCTCTGCCAATTCCAAATCATGGGTAGGATATCTTTTCTCATGTGGTTTCAGTTGCCGACTAGCATAAGCTACAACCCTACCTCCTTGCATCAGTACAACACCTAGTCTGGTACCACAAGCATCCGTGTATACCGTTATCTCTTCGTTCCCTTTAGGAATAACTAACATTGGTGCACACGTTAACTTTTCCTTTAGGCTCTCAAATGCATTCTCACGCCTTTCGTCCCAGATGAAACCTTGATTCTTCTTGGTCAACTGAGTTAATGGTGTCTCTATCTTGGAGAAGTCTTAGATAAACTTATGATAATATCCAGCTAACCCAAAGAAACTTCTCACGTCCATCGCATTCTTGGGTGTAGACCAATCTTGCACCGTAACCACCTTTGCAGGGTCCACGACAATACCATTCTCTCTGAAACAATATGGCCCATGAACCTCACTTCCCTCCCCCAGAAGTGACACTTAGAAAATTTCACTTTCAATCGGTGTTTCCTCAACACCTCCATCACTGTCCTCAAATGTTCCTTGTATTCTTCCTCTATCCTTAAGTAAATCAGGATATCGTCCACGAATACAAGATCAAACTTATTTAATTGATCCCTGAAAACCCTATTCATAAGATCAACGAAATATGCGGGTACATTAGTCAATCCGAATGGCATGACCAACCACTCATAAAATCCAAATGACGTCCGAAATGTGATTTTAGGTATACTTTCAGCTGCTACTCAGAGCTAATGAAAACCTGTCGCGAGATCCAACTGGGAAACACTCTTGCTCCATTTAGTTGATCAAACAAATCATCTATCCATGGAAGAGGAAACTTATTCTTCCTAGCCACCATGTTCAACTCGCGGTAGTCGACACATAAGCCAAAGGAACCATCTGCCTTGGTGGCAAATACAACTGGTGCTCCCCACTCTAAAACACTCCTTAGGATAAATCCATTCTTCAAAAGATCGCCCACTTGCACCCCGAGATCTCGCTTCTCCCTTGGTGCCATACAACGAAGTGGCATCACTATAGGTTTGACATCTTTCACTAGATCAATCTGAAACTCAATCTCTTGGTGTGGTGGAAGTCCGGTCACTTCCTCGAAGATGTCCAGATACTCTCCAGCAATAGGCACATATGATAACTCATCCTACGAGATGTCGAGGGAATGTGAAAAACTAGCCATCACCTCATCACCAGGTAGGCAACCCAATACCACCATCCACCCATCGTCCTCTCTAACGGTCATGAAAACCCGTCACAGTATACCACCACCCCATATCTTTGGAGCTAATCGACTCCCAAAATGATGCCAAACCCAGTAAAGTCCAAAATAAAGCAATCACATGCAAACATTCATCCATGACTCAGTAAGACCAAATTACGACAAATCATGCAAAGGCTAATCGAACCACCGATCGGGTTTGTCACAACTAAAGGCCTATCGACAATCTCGGGTTCAAATTCCAACTTATCTACCAGGTCAATAGATACGAAGGAATGGCAGCATACCTTGAACAACGACACCTTTTCCCTTATGCGCCGCAGTTGGGGCATTCAACGAAGAAGGAACAACGTTGATAGCATATGCTTTCAGCATTTACTTCTCCTTAGGGGGTTGTGGACATTCATTCTTAAAATGCCCCACTTGGCCATAGTTGAAGCACTTCCTTTCCCCTTGCTTTACTCAAAACTCTTTGGCATAGTGACCCATCTTACCACAACTATAGCACTCGATATCTTTCTTATTCTTCTTTTCTGACCATCCTTGGTCTGATTCTGTTTCCTCTTATTTTAGGAATTATTCTTTCCTACACCGCTTGCCTACGGCTTTGGCTCCTCTATAGATGTAATAGCAACCTCGGTTTTCGACTTAAGATAAAAGCTCTCAGTTCTCAATGCATTTCCCACAATAGATTTGAATGTCTCATTGATATGGTTTATGAGCCTTTCCCCCAAGTACTCAACTAGGCCAGTTATGAACCTCTCGTTCTTCTTCTCGGCAGTATCGATAAGAGATAATCCATATTTCGATAAAGTATTGAATTCAACAATATATTCCGAGACTGCCCTACGACTCTACTTAAGATTTAAAAACTTATTGAATAATTCTGATCTCTGAGCAGTTGGGATAAACTTATCACTGAAGCGGGTCTTAAACTGATCCCAAGTAACTTGATCCTCGAGAGTAGCCGCTTTAATGGCATTCCACCGATTCATAGCCCGTCCTTGAAGCTGAAGCAATGCTAACTTTCTCTTCATTGCATCATCGATACCCAAATCCTCGAAGATGTGTTCACAACTATCATGCCAATCCTAAACTTCTGTAGCCGATTCTGTTCCGTGGAATGGTTTTCCACCAAGATTAGTATAATCCTTGCTGAGCTTGGCGAAATCGGCCCTAGGGGCCTGCAATGCTGCACCACCACCATTAGCAGCATTAGGAACTGCTCCATGAGCATCCCTAAGCATCTCTCTCATGAAGGTAGTAAACATCGTCCTTATATCGGGGGCATTCCCATTATTGGCTCTTGAACCCATACTCGTCGTATTTCGGCTCATCGTTCAATCTGTAAAGAGAAAACAATTAACCATCTCCTTAGTGGTGCCTGTGCAGTGCGACTTCATCCTTAGATATACTAATAGTATATATATATAGTTTTTGAAAACCAAAATATCACAAATATGCGCTCTCATATACGTATACTATCTCTCCCTGATGTCTTCCCCTAGGTTAACTACGCAACCTAGGCTCTCATAACAAGTGTGTCGGCCCGCCCCGAACCAGCCGACATTTCCCCGAAATGCATTGTGACGATGCCCGATTAGCATGGAACGGTTTGCAAAGAAACTAGTTGGAACGATGAATCACCAAAGAATTTGTAGTATATCTCACAGCACATGGAATAAAATATAATGATAACACACTTGACATAAAACTGGCGAGACATTGCAAAAGCTGAAAACTAAAGCATCATAGCAGCGAAATCCAAAATACATCTTATGATCCAAACCATCATTATTACAACTTCAAAATAGTTTCTCTAAAGTAAAATAGAAAAAGTACACTGCTAATGCCTAAAGCAGTGAACAACAACAACACAGGGAGAATATATGTAAATAGTACGTGGAAGCCTCTTCCTCGTCTCTGGACAACTACTCATGCATAATCACCTAACATGTCTCTAGTTTGCTCGTTTAGGAGCACCCAGAGTAATATGAAGAGATATAATCCTCTGGGTCAGACAAGAGTCTAGTATGAGCAATAGCAGCAAAATAAAACAATAACATATATAAATAATAATACCTGAACCTGGACCCACAACCAAAGAGCTAGCACAACAAGATGTAAAGTACTCTAAGGTAGCATTAACATATAGTGTAAAAATGGGAGTGTGCGTGTCATGGTGATAGCAAACATCAAACATACCAATCATCCTCACGTCTCTCACTCAGTGCGTAAAGTATACGGTATCCACCGCTTTGATCACCAAATCCATTGGGGCCATGAAGATAAATTCGTACGACTATTGTTATGACCATACTTCCCTGGTCTATAGTCAATGACCCTACCCAGTCCATACATCCCTTGCTCTAGGTTAAGGGCCAACTAGTCCACACTTCCCTGGCTTTGGTTCGTCTACATGCCCCCTCTCTTCAACTTTGAACCAAAGTTATAGATATCCATAACCCCTTTGCATACGTCCCGCAGCAAAGCCCAACTCTAGAAGTTAGCTCATCGGTTCCCATTTGGATCCTGAGTAACAACTTCTCATTATGACTTCCTTTGCATCTCGGGTTTTGGTTGAATTGGAATTGATCTTTAGAAGAGTTCACGGTTATCATTGGTTCGTTCGCTATCCAGGCCCGAAGGCCGACTCCTGGACCTCCTAGCATCTGCTCGTGGCTCTCCCCTTGGCAACATATCGTGGCTCGTGGCTCGCCCCCTTGCATCGGATCGTGGTTCGTGAGATCACGCGGCTCGTGGCTAGTGTCCCCAAGCTCCAATTCGTGGGTCCTACTCATGGTGCAAGTGGCTCGGCTCATGAGAATCATCCTGGTTCGTGATTGGCGGTTCGTGACCCTTGAAGTGGTTCAGCTCGTGGTACGTGGAGCACGAGCGGGTCGTGATCGTGAGGGTGCATCACGAATGGGGGTCGTGATGCCTAAGTCACGAGCCGCAATTCCTGACAGTCTTCCAACAAGCTATTTACGACACGATGGCGTTTTCAACCATTCAAACTTTTTTAAACAATCATAAAACATCCCAAACAGTAGTAACAACATATAGGATCAATCAAAAACATTAAAACATCAATCACATGTGTTATTTAGAATCAAACATACCCAAAATCCATGATATTCCCCTTAATCCCCTTAACCATGTTTAACTATAGAATTAGCAAACAATCCAAATTAACCCAAATTTTTACCAATAACATAAAATAATATTTTAGAATTTTTACATATTTTCCCATATTTTTATGATGCATAATTTCGCTAATTATCACAAATCACCCTTAATTAGCCGTAATTAGTGAAGAAAAGTGCAAATCACTCACCTTAGCCACATGTAAATTATAGATCTGAAACTCCACTGATTTGGGTCGAATTCCTTTGTGTTCTAGCAGCTCTATCTCGACGTTGATGCTAATCTACCTTAATTTGATGTAGTTTTGGTTAATTAGTGATTAGAAATCAATTAGGGTGAGATTTAGAAGATGGAGGCCATTGTTAGTGTTCAAGGATGTAAGTGGCGGCTAGAAAACTGAAATGAAAATGTTTTTCCCAAACCCTTTCAGCCCTCTCATAACCCTATTCCCGAAATGGGTTATGGGCCTACCCACTAATCACCTAATTAAGCCCGATTAAGCTGTTTTTTTCCATCTTCAAACCTTATTTCAGCCATATCTCCCAAACGGTAAGCTTGTTTGATTATTGTGACCAATCTACAGAAAGGTAAACCATCATTTAAATCCAATGGACGTGATTTCAGGTCAAAAATCCTTACCAATTAAAAGTTATAGGTGAAAGAAGATTTGCCATGGGCAAAAAGGTCATTTAAAATTCGGCAAAAATCATGAACATAGGAAATGACCCCAATAGTCATTTCCCAAAGTTACATGACCATACGACTTCATATGAAATTAAAATAAATATTGTACGATCCTCCAATACAAAGAATTCAGGTCATTACAATTTATAAATACGAAGCCGTTAGTTTATAAATAAATTCCATTTTTTTAAAGTTTTAATTTTTTCTTCGAAAAGGCTAAGAAAAATCCTTCATTTTGATTATTGGGGTATTTGAATTTGAATCGCTTTGTTTATGTCAACTAGTAAGGGGAAATCGGTTTTAGAATTTTATTTCGGATTTCTAGCTGATTTCCTGTTTTATGTTCGTTTGTTTCGGTGGCCACAAATCTTTTTGGAGGCATGGAAAAGGTGGTGGAAAATTAAAATTCTCATCTAGACAAGTGGACGAAGTCGATACGAGAATTTGGTTGGGAGTAGAATTTGTTTCGACATAATTAGAAATTAAAAAAAATAAATATAATTAAATGGGACGTTGGGTCGAGGTTCAAACCACGCCAGAAATGGGGCAAGCAGTCGACCGCCCTCTAGGGGCCACGTTGACCGCTACTCCACACATAGGTGTGGTCGACCTAACCCGTATTATTGTTGAATGATGTATATAACATCGTTCAGCCTACAGTTATTCCCCAAACCCGTTTCCACAAAAATTCCAAAATCCTCCTCCTTCCCAAGCCCCAATCTGAGCAACCCCCGCTCGGTTTCGCCCCTAATTACCACCAAAATCCTCCTCGTGCAAATCTCTACCCGATTACACCCCAGATTTGCAATTTCGCTCGCCCGTTTCGCTGATCCCTCCATGGCACCTTGCAACCAATACCCCGGGCTTATGCCCCATGAAGCCGCTTGGCTAGACCATGATGTTGCCTAGATGAAATGCTTCCATCCATGGCCAGCTATGAGTTCCAAATTAGTCGCCCCGCAAAGTTTGCCAACTTTGCCGCACTTTATTTGGAGGATCCTTTGTCGGCACAGGCCTAGCACCGATCCTACGCTTCGACACTTTTGAGAGCGAGATATATCCACGCTGTATCCATCTATTCGATGCCTAGATGGATGCTTATATCGATAATGAGTCCTGTGTCATGAGATCTGAGGTCATAGGCACCCGCATCGAGTTCACTGATGCTGACTTAGCTCAAATTTTGGGTATCTCGGCCATCGAAGCCAAGCTTGATGCTGTTGAGATGGATGACCCTCGGATCCTTTAGCGTATCTTTATCGGAGAGCCTAGAGCTTGGACCACCGCTAGTCTGCGACCATTACCCCGTGTAGTTGTGTGCATCATACATCACAATATCATTCCGAAGGTAGGAAGCTTGGAGCAGATTTATCCTTCTGTTCGTTGCGCCACCTATGTTTTCCTTGGTGGCATAGCCGTCAATTGGGTGCTCATGCTCATGATCAATCATATTGAGCCCTTCACCGGCACCATGGAGCCATTTCCATATAGCCATCTCCTCATCCATATCTTTCAGCACTTCCAGGTGAGACTTTCTGGGGAGATGCCTACGAAGAAGGCGCCTATCGCAATTAACCGCGTCACTCTCCGGAATATGGGTATCCAGCTACCTGATGCTCCCGCACCCGCACCCGCACCACCTGCTCTAGTTCAACAGCCTCAACACCCTAGTCCTGAGAGCACAGAGCTCACTACCATCCGAGCCATACATGCCAAGCTCCGTGAGGTTCGCGAGGAGCAGCGCCAACAGGCGCGAGAGATTGGCTGCATCTCCGCTATACTACGTTCCTGGAATGGATATGGTAATGGATTCGGCTCCAACCACGGAGGAAGACCAGTAATAGTGGGTAGTGTCTTCTTTGTTGTTATTGTTGTTAAAACATGCTTTGTGCAGGTCGTATCTTGTACCATGTGTTTCCCTTTCCAGCATTTTTCTCTTTCTTTGATGTAGTGTTGTGGTAGAAATTTGCTAGTAATGTAAAAATTCGCACGACTTTAGTAATGAGATTTCTATGTTGAAAAAAAATTGTTGTCATTCACGCATGGTAAATTGAATGAAATCTCGTTTATTTACAAGCACTTGTCCTAGAGCTGGAAAAAATAAAATTCTATGTTGGATAAATTTTAGTAAAGGAATGGTTCTATATCACAGGTATATAAATAAATTAACCACTGTTCCTCGTCACAATTTTTTTTTTTCTTTTGTGTGATTTTAGTTCTCGCATTTTTGGCGTGACTGACTTCCTTATTCGCCAACATGTGACATAAACCATTTAGATTACCGCAAATTACATTTTCGAAAGTTTATGGAAAATGTTGTTAAAAAAAAGTTTTCTATCATTTTCTTATTTTATGGGAAAATGAAGCAGTTCTGAAGGGATTTTTCAAAAAAACATATAAAATTTTCAAGCGGAATTATTTTTTATGAAAAGTTTTTGATTTTTGGCCATACGAATAGTGTAAGGAAGATTTTTGTATGCTTTGTGTGTGCGTTTTAACGGTGCAATAGGACTGACGATCCAATAAAAACGTTAACGGTAACAAGAAAAGGGCTGTTTTAGCTTTGAAAACGCTATTTTCATACCCATTCAATGATACGTGCGAGCTATTAATTAACTCATTATATGTTTTAGAGCTTGTTTTAAGCCTCATCTACTGGCTATAGTTGGAAATTTGTGGGATATTTTGGGTAACTAAGGAGAAAATTCCACTGGAGGGCAAGAATTGGAATATTTGTGAGCAGAGGAAATGTTAAACTTCTTCTACTTAATTTCCTTTTTTCGGTTTAGGAGAAGTTAAATAGGAAATGATCAGATTGCGTACGTTCTGGATGGTAGGGTTTTATGCAAAAAAAATGGCTGCTTCACACACTTTTATTCGTAATCGTGTGAGGATTATGGATGAAAATAATTTTTAAATTTTGCATTCATATAGAACTGCTAGTATATTTAGTATGCTCTGCATTATGTTTTCAAAAATTTCAAAAAAATTTAATGCAAACGTATAGGAGGATCCAATTAGAATCAACTTGCATGCATGTTTTTGATTGGAATTTCATTATGTACACCATGCACATGTACACATGGTTGTAAAGTGTATGTACACAAATTGGTTATGTGGCATAGGATTTTCGACGTTAGAATTTCGGGATGAAATTCCATTTGAGGGAAGAATGATACAACCTGGACTTTTGGAAGTTTAAATTAATTATTTAAATTCCAAAAATAGAACCTGCAAACGATGGAATTATGTCGTGAGACTTTAACCGTTGCGTTCGTCTTGGAATTCTGGTAAACTTTCATATTTGGTGTTTCGAAACGGAGTCCGTATGAAAACTTACGGATGAAATATGAATATGGACGGAAAATAAATAAAGCGTATAATTAATTAATAATTTACCATATATAACCCAACTGACCTGGGCAGTTTGATGCCCAGGCGGTCAACCACCCAGGTCGACCTATTGGGCGTCAAACTACCCAGTGTCGGCTAGGTTATGATGTGTTGTTTTATAATTCTATTATAATGAATGGACGGATATAACTTAAAAATAATATGACAGTTATATGCCATTTCCATCCCTATAAATAAAGGAATAGAGCCTCACTCTTTTTCCATTCAAATCTATGAAGGCAGCAGAGCTCTGCCATTTTTCTTCCTCTTCTAACCTAATTTCTAAATAAAATATATTCATACATATACCAAATCAAATCAAATTCATATGGAATTGGGAAGATTAATAGATTCAATGGAAGAGGATGTTGAACGATAAATTTTTTCTCTCTCTTCCCTTTTTTTTACATTTCTACAGATCTAGGATTTTCCTCTTTCTAGATAAATTGTAGATTTATAAGAATTTGGGGACTGTAAGCCTAAAGGATTCAAAATTGAGAAATTGGAAGTTATAAGGTGAGTGAGAAATTTAATAATACAATTATAATGATTCATATATTCGTTTGAATCCAATCTATGTTTTATGCCTATCAGAACTGTTATTTGAATAATTGTAAATTGTGGTAGCCATCAGATCAAGTTATGAATATGTTTAAAAATTGGCAAATGAAAAGTATGACTAGTACAACATGGATTTTTATATTTTCCCACATATTCCTACAGTTATATCATGAAGTATGAAATGTATTGTACATGTCATATAGCACTGTGGATTTGGAAATCAATCCCATTAGACATAAAATTGTTGCAGCTATGTTCTAGATCTTTAATTCAGTGCAGAAATATGAAATATGTGAATGTGGGTAAAAAGGTGAAATTTGTGTATTATGTGATTATAAAAATAAAAGAAATATTCCTTGTTTATGTTCAATATTGTTGGGCTTTTGGCTTAAGCATCGTAAATTATGTCGTTTTCCTCATTTTTAAATAAAGAGGCATTAATTTAGAATCACAAGAAGTGTAGCAAAAAGAATTAAAAAGGGAAAAGTGGTGCAAAGTTACATATAAAAATAAATACAAGTTTTTGTTTGTAATTTGCATCGATTATTTCAAATTAAAAATATATTACATACATTTCTTGTGATTTGAAAATATGTCAATTCCACAAAATGGGCATGATTTACAAAGACTACAGCTAACAGTCCTTGTGAGACTTGAAACCTTTTTGGCAAGATTGAATATAAAAAGGAATGTTGGTTAACTGGTTAGACCAAATCTTTAATTTAAAAATAAGTATTGCAAAATAATAAATAATCAATAAATATTAATAACTATGTTGACCACACGAAAACACAAAATTGAATACATACATATTATCCATCCAAATCAGCGTAGAACGGAGAAATATAAATTGTATGGAATGTTTGAATAGATTGGATACGGTTCAATTATGGAATTATGTGTAAATATAATCAATTCTAAATTAATATATTTATATTGACCATTTGTAGCAATAAATGTAATTAACTGCTATCAATTGGACTGCAAATAAAGAAATAACCATTGTAACCAATATTGACTTGAGGGAAAATAAATGTGATAGGAAAATGGTTATAGTTCCTAAAATTAATCAGGATAATTATTGTGACCCTAATTAGTAAATTTAAAAAATAACTTCATTTAGACGCGAGGTTAAACTCAACATGTAGTGTAAGCTTGCCCAGAACAGACGGGCAAATCCTGCAACCACAAGTAGTCAGTTTAATGTGAGGGGTATAATGCATAAAAATAAATGTACTAAGGCACGAGGTTAAGTTCACCTGTGGTAGAAGTCTGCCCGGAACCGACCGGCAAATCTAGCATCCACAGGTAGTCAACTAACGTGAGGGGCCTAGTGTATATATATATAACAATCAATAAATAAATAAACAGATAAATAAAAGAATAAGAATAGTAATTGCCTGTTGGGGTACGACAAGTAGATAACGTGGGACTGATAAGTAGTTTCCTTAGGAAAATTTAACTGTTGGAGTCATAAAGGGCAATAAAAAGGAAATAAAAAGAAATGAGTGTGATAAGGGAATTTATGATTGTAATTTAAACACCAAGTCCAAATAAGGGAATGCATTAAATAAATATACTAGGAAAATGGAATACAACCTTTCGTATTAATAGTAATGGAAATAGAAAATATTGTTGGACCTAGCAAGTTATTATTAACTATATATGCCCATTGCAAATAAAAGGTGTACATATAATATTCCAATATAAAGGAACTAAATGGGAATAACTTAATAACGTAGCCAACTTTATCCCGAAAAGGGAAAGGTGTTAAAGGAGAATGAGGGACGAACTAATAACCTTCGCATATAGTCCGCTTCCTAGGTCCTAAAAGGATAAAAGACTAGGGTTAAAAGATCCCCCTAGGAAAAGGTTGTTCAGTATAGGGGTCTTAAGTGGCATGTGTGTGTGGTCCTACCCAAACCTGGAGATTAAAAAGGTAAGATATGGTCGTCTATCATACAGGAAGTAATAAGCGACTAAGGAGGTTATCTAATAAGGTCAGCTAGAAGGTATAACGCACAATAAAACACCTTCTCTCACCTTATGTGTGGCAAGGTTATATGCGTGAATGACGGAAGCCTTAACTAGTAGGGTCGGTAGCTAGTGCCCTCTAGTTTATGATAACGTAGAATACATTATCGAAGGTTTATAAGTGACCAATAGGTATGCCTAGTGTCTTAAGTGATCAGGGAGAATCCACCTATCTACCAATTGATAGTGAGGCATTAAATAATAAAGAATGGTGAATAAGGATATAGATAGAAACCCCATGATTAGGGGCCAACTTTAGATAGAATTAACCAGTTAAACTCTGGTATAAAGGTTTCACAAAAATGTGGGTAATGTCATATCTCGGTAATGTAATTTGGAATACTATTTTGGAAAGTGTAAGCAAATTCATGCGTAAAAATTTACTAGGTTAGGCTGGAATCACTAAACTGGTTAGGCATACAACTTGGGTGAAAAACGGAATATATCTGTGTTATGGTCTGTATTGTACATTTATTAGTCACCAGAACATGTTGTTCTGACCTCCTTCCTCATTACAACCTCCCAGGTTTCATAGAGAAGGTCGGGTCTCACATATGGTTAAGTTTGGCTTTTGGTTCTCGTTCTCTCTCATGCTCGGTATTGGCAAGGTGACTTACTTTAAAAAAGGTAGTTATTTGATATAATACTTGTTATCCTATTTTGTTTACGCTGTGAGTTATTTTATCGTACTCTGATTATGCTCATGCTCGTTTATAGCAAGTACCAGATATACGCTCTATGCTTGGAGTGTTCAAGTTTTGATTTTTGTCATAATTTGGCCATTGAAAAGTGTGGGGTATTACATTTCATATCAAGAATTAGTAGTCTTAAGGACAATGGATTCCTATGGATGATAGATGTAGGTTTAACTAGTAACAATATTCTTCACTTAGAGATTTCGGGGACGGAAACCTTTAAGGAGGGGAGAATGTAACACCCCATAATTTAATACACTGTAACTATATAATAAAGATAATAAAATGGGATATTACTTAATTAAATATTGAGAATTAAGTAGACCCGACATTACCATTATGTATGTCTCGGAATTCTGGTTAAGATAGATGCCAAGTTTGCGTAAAATGGATAATGTATGAAGAAGTTATGGACATAAGAAGTTTTTGTATATATATAAGGAGATTATATATAAATATATTCAAAATATTCATCACGAATCAACGGTCATGGGATGACCCACAACCGACATGGGTCGACCTATGGGTCGACCATATCAAGTGTGGTCATACCATGGGTCTACCCAGTAGGTAGGGGTCGACCCATGAACATGCATACCCGATTCTGAGTGATGTATTTGGACTATTTTGCATATTAGGTTCGTTGGATGAGTTGTATGGCTAGATCTAAAACCCTATAATCTAACGGTTAAGAAAATCTCTGTTAAAGTATAAAATGGGGGCTCCCTCATTTTATCTGCATACAACTATTCTTCACCCTTCTCTGCCTCGATGACATATTCTAAATTAAATAATAAAATGGGGAGATGCAGCTGAAATTTAGATTAACAAGAGAAGATTAAAGATCAGAATACAACCTTGCAAAAAACCTAAGACTCTCTCTACGCCATAAACGGCCTAAAGCAACAAATTTACAAGGTGTTGCCAGCCAAAATGTCCCAATAGTTAAGCTATTTTGGTCCTACTGCTACGTTCCATTTTTTGTGTTCAACCATAAAAATGTGTTGCTATAGATAAACAAGTGTAACACGATGCAACATTTTATACAGTGCTGCGTTCATGTCTTACGTGGCGATCTACATCATTAGTCAAATAAAATCTGAGTCGTCCATCAACACCATCAATCCAAATCTTAGCTATTTCTATTTCCCTCTTTTATTTTATTCACAGCTTTCCTCTTCATTTCCCTAAATCATTTAAACCCCAAAATTCCCTTAACCGAAAACAATTAGGTTTCCATCCTTGCAAAAACTTCACCCGAACTTGCATAGATCCGATTATTTAATGAATCTCTAAAAACCTTCAATCAATAATATGCTACAGCGATTTAGCCACCGCATTGCCAGATCTTCTCAGTGACAAATATTGAAATCTTAATTCTGATGCCGGTCTCCAACCACGTGTGTGGAATAAGTCAACTGCTTAACTAGTAAGGATCAGGCCATCTGGATCCTTCAATCCACCATGGCCAACATATACACCGATATAAGATATATCCCGAATTGAGTCAATGACTCTTCACATCAGTTATATCTGAAATTAGGTATTTCTATTTTTTGAAATTGTTTTAGCTTTGTATAGTAGATTGAATTGGATACCAGTTTTGTGCAAGTTATCGTCCTCTGTTTCTCATCCACCGTGAATTTTATAAAAAAATGGAACAGTGCAGGCTTAGATAGAGTTATCAATATTGTTGCTTATGAAGGAGAAGTTGAAGTTGAGTTAGCGAAGGGTTCAACGGTGGCATTATGTGAAGGGGTTGCTGATTAGCAGAAGGGAAGTGGATGGAGTTTGATGTAATAATTGTGGATGAAGGGATCAAAGGTGATAAGGGGATTCAAATAATCCTTGTATTTAGGTTCCTGGACCTGAGCATTTGAATGAATGGATGTAGGCGCTCAAATTCTTGGATAGGGACTCGTTATTGCTTGTGTACATTGCACTAAGCACTTGTAAAAATTATACGCGCTTCCAACTACCATGGTTCCCTTGTTAATTTTAATTTGAGAATGTGTTTTACCTTAGAATGATATAATGGAAGAACACATGCATGCTATATTGTAAGCGAAATGGAAACGAGCTATTTTCTGTGTTTGTTCTGTTTCAGTCCATGCAACTTCACTAGTGAGAGGAAAGAATTCATATCCATCCAAAAAAGTTTTTGTTTCTTATATTCGAATACTACATCAATAATTGAAGGTGAAAAACTTTCAAACTAAATGTATTGTGGAGTTCTAAAGTGCGGATTACACAAGTGTAATATAAGTCGGGAGACATAAAAGTATAGTGCATCATAACTTACATCACCAAGTAATAATCGATGATGTAAACTGATACTTTTGTCAATGACAAATTTTCTGGGTAGGCTTTAATTGTAAGCTCATTCCTCAAATGCAAATCATGATTTTCATTATATGCTGGAATGAGCAACAAAGCAATTCTATTCATAATCAGTTCATAAATATTTTCAAACATCAAATTATAATTGTACCATCTCAAGTCATGAATTAAACTATTTTTGTTTGAATAAATTTAAAATAAAATTATATTTCCTTGTATTCTAATTAATTTTTGTACCAGTTTACTTTGTGTGCTTCCGTGATAGATATACAGGTGACTGGACTGGATTGGAGAGCAAGTAGACTTAGTGTGTCAGTGAATGTATATGTAATTGAATATGTATAACTGAGTGAATCAAGTGGAATGCAGTGAGGAACATCTGTATATGTGATTAACTATGTTATTAACAGTGAATTGTAAATAGTGGAGTTAGAAATATGTATCATTTCAAATGTTGAAATAAAATGTTTGTTTGAATAAAAATACTGTTTGAATATTTAATTCTGTGTAGTTGCATTTGATTCTCCTTTTTGTTATATATATAATATAAATATCTATAGCAACATTTTAGGAATGTTGCTATAGACACCGAAGAATGTTGTTATAGACCTAAATAGGGTTCAATTGTAACAATATTTGTTATGTTCCCGTAGATAGTCAAAATGTTGCCTTTGAGGTCCACAGCAGTGGTGAAAATTGCATCATCCTAAAAACATTGCCATAGACCTATGCCAACATTTTTTGGGCCTGTGCCAACAATTTTTTTCTGTTGCATTAGGCCATTTGTAACGCCCCTATTTTTAATTAAACAATAAAACGAAATTTGAAGAACTTTCATAATTTGGTCACGGGATTAGCATCATTGCGTACGTGGCAATTTTTTGATCAACTAGACCAATGGATTGTAGAAAACAGATTTAGGATGAAAAAATATCTTTAAATGAAATAGTACAATAAACATGAAAAGAAGGTATAAGAAAAGAACAACGACAACCATTTTTTTTTAGTCTTGTTAAGAAAAGCCTACGTAGTCCAGTTGGTTAGAGCATGTGACTTCCAACAGAGTGGCGCAAGTTCGATTCCCGCAGGTGCCATATTTTAATTTCAGAGGAACGACTAAAATAATACATATTGTAATAGGAAAATATGTATAAATGCACATATAAGGAAAATTATACAGAAAAGGGAAGTACAAAAATACATGTATACATGCATATGTATGTGCAAATGTATAAAAATATATACACACATATAAAAGAGAAATTCATAATAAACCTGCAATCAATGAAAATAGACAACAATTAACTGAATGCATGACGCATTTGAATTTTGAAAACAAAATAAAAGTTGCGCTTATAAATATATACGTGTAAAATGGGCATTAGAAGTTTTGTATACATATAAGGAATTTATATGTAAATATAATATTTAAACTATTCCAGAAATTCAAAATAAAGACAATGCACGGAAGAAGAAAAAAAGAGATCAAGCCAGGGCCTACATCGACCTATGGATCGACACAAGCAAGGGTTGGGTCGACCCTGGGTGGCTAGGTCGACCTATGGGTTGACACTCGACACACCCCTGATCTGGCAAGATTCATTCGACATATCTGAACTCTTTTTTAGTCTATGTTCATCTCTGACTCAGCGCTGCGTGTACGATTATGATCAAGACTATCTTGAACACCTATAAATACGCTAGCAGAGCCAATCCTAAATCTCATATTTTCTGAGAGGTTGTCTAAGCCCTGCCATTTTTCTTCCTCCTCAAATCTCTTCAAAAAATAGAATAACTAATCTTAGGAAAATCTAATTCAAGATTTGGAGGAAAAGAATGTGTGTGTGTGTGTATATATATATATATATATGGGTGTTCATAATTTTGATCGGCGTTACGTAATACTTTGAATCTGATTTATTTAGGTTTCTCTTCCTTTAGCCTCTTCTTTAGTAACAAATTTGTAAATCCGTGGATATTTTTGAATATAAATTCAGTAAGGGATGCCACGGAACAACAAATCTGGATTTAATTCAAGGATTGGAAAGCTTTTAGGTGAGTGGATCTTAATTATACCATTTTAAATAATAGTATATTTATCGTTTGCATTCCTCGTTGTAATAAATGTGCTAAACAGTTGATAATTGTGGGAAATTGTGTACTAGAACTGTTTACGACATGTTAAAATGATTACGGTTGTATATAACCTGTTAATTGGATATTGCAAGTTAAGTACGGTAAAATTGTGAATAACTGTGGTAATTGGGGTTAATTCTGCTGAGAATAATTATGTCAAAGAAGCCTGTTTCCATTTAAACATGCATCTGAATTGGAATTTACTGTAAATGATGTAATTATGGAATTTCTGATAAACTTGAACATTTTCTTAAGAATGTTATTATGCTAAAAGTTGTAAATAGAATTACGGTAGAAATTTATAAGAATAGACATGTCTAAATTGAATGGAAAATTTACAGTAATTGAGAAATTGTAATTGCATTGAGGCACGAGGTTAAATTCAACTTGTTGTAGAAGTTTGCCCGGAATCACCCGACAAATCCAGCATCCATAAAGGGTCAATTTGGTGTGAGGGGCCCAGTGCATAAACATACATATAATGGTAAAGAACGGTACTGAGACATGAGGTTAAGTTTAACTTGTAGAAGAAGTATGCCCGTAACCATCCAGCGAATCTAGCATCCACAAGTAGTCGGCTTAATGTGGGAGGTATGGTGCTTATATGTGTGTATATATATATATATATATATATATATCTGTGTGTGTGTGTGTGTGTGTGGATATATGTGTGTAACGGGAAATAAGTAAATGACCATAATTGTAATAAATAGATGTTACAACAATATAAGAATTGGAATGAGCAGGGAATGATAATAACCTGTTATAATTTCATTAATGAGAATGTTATATAATAGGTAGGCTTGTCCTAGGGATAAGTTGGAATTATAACGTAGGTTATAATGAACGGAAATAAACTTATTGATAAACCTTAGTTAAGAGAACTAAGTAAATAGGTTAAGAACAACAAGAAGTTGTAATAAACCATGCCATGGTTAATAAATAAGAATGAAGTAGGCTAATTATTAATAGACTTATAAACGGGTACTAAGAAGTCTAAAAATAGAAAGTAATAATAAGCAGAAGCCAACTCAGGCGGCATAAGACTGAATGAAGGAAACTTATGAAATGAAGAGTTGTACTTAATGATATATATTAAGTAACATATTCACATGAAGTCTGCTGATTGAGATAAGATATACTTAATTATACATTAAGTAGAACATGTTATTATAACCTATAAACACTGGAATTGGACAATGAATGACAGGATAATAATGTAAGAAGATTGTAGATTGCATACCTTGGACTACAATCTAGAGAATAACATGTTATGATCTTATTAATGGACTGGAATGGATTTATTACAATCAAGAGCATACCTTGAATTACAATCTAGATAATAAGCAAGAGGGGTCCATTCCTTAGAGATATAAGGGGCATGGAGAGAACTTGGTAACTTTAATAAGAAGTGATATGATTGGAGATAACCAAGTTAACTGGAATTCGAATGAGGTAGAGCAAGCACGTAAATAAACGTTTAGACATATGGTCTAATAACACGTTAACGCAATGCACTTGGACCAGTATACACAGATGAAGGTGAAGAACCCAATGGGTTGATCATCGTGGTGTTTAGAGGCAAAAGAGGATCATTACCATCTGATTACTCTACTGATATTATGCTTGTCGGCTCTGTGAGACGGGAAGGAAGCACGCGGCTTCCGAGGGAAGTGGTAGGGTACTCCATGTTGGTCCTCTGTTGCGGTGCATGCTCAGGATGTACTCACAGTGGTTGGGTCTACGCGTTACCACCTAGAGAGTATACCTTGACTGCAATGTAGTTGGCTGTCATAAGGCTGTGGCGGTATGATACATGGGTGATTCGATGATTTACCTACAGAGAGGTTGGATAGGACCAAATAAAGGATAATAATCATCGGGTACCTGTCATAGACAATAAGTGAATGTGGAAAGACTAGAGCTAAACCTATAGACCATCGATCTTTCACTATCGAGACTTTGGTTAAGGGACACATCAATTTGGATGTAGATTGTTTCCTAGGGGCACATCTGTAACACCACACATCCGTTAAGGTCACTCACAAAGGGATTACCTTAACTTCAATGGAGCATTATGGGTACTTGAACAGAAATATTACAAGACAGACATATATAAAACAGTGGAAAGTAAAGTAGAAGTACTTCAAATCATTTATTAAAAATAATTGTTTACAATAAAAGCCCATCAACTTCCAATACCCAATTACATAGTCAAAATATATGTCTTGCTCAAAAACAAAGAAGCATAAAAATAAACTGTAGTATTCCCCAGTAAAGCAAAGCAAGCCATAGCCAAGAGAAATCCAAGCCGTACATGAAAGAGCCTTGAAGCTTGGTAAGATCCTAACTAAACTGTATTCCCACCCTGCGAACCTTGGGGGGGGACAAAAGAAAAAGAGGTGAAACAAACTGGGTCAATCATAAAGACTGAGTAAGTCCTAGTGACTTTCAACATAAAAATAGGTAAAGATAATATGGAATGAATAAACTGAAAGTAAACATAAGCATGATGACGAGGTAAGCTACAGGCACGATGAATCAAGTATAACATCCCATGCTTCCTATCAAGAGTATCATCATAATGTTCCTACCAAGTATCACATCGCAAGGTTTCTATCAAGTATAACATCGCAAGACTTCTAAGCTTCACCATTACACTATTTTCCTTGATTTCCTATATTCTCTGCACCACCTAACTAGCGTTCCAATTAGTTTACTTAGTTATAATTACAAGATAAGTGACCCCCCATAACCCATATGATAGTTTTATAGGTACATATCCCACGATGAGGTCCCCACCTCATATTGACAGTTTCATGTCCCCACCGTACCTATCTTAATTGATCGTCTCTTACTTACAATGTTTCACATGTGTTATATACTAAGGTTATCCCAACCCCGTAGTTGTGGTAGCCTTCCGGACTACATCTAAAATGAGGATTTCACCTCAACCAGCCCAATTGCCATGAATGTGTTAGATGTATCCTTACTACCCTAATCGATCGACTCCTACTCGACCTAGTTCTTGTTTATGTCACGCGGCCCCCTACTGGTAGGTACCTGTGCTGGTCCCATCCTAGGGTGTAACAATCCTTAGGATGGTAACCTCGAAACAACTCTTGATGCACAGCTTTATATCTACTGATGCCCAGTGGCTAAATTTTCCACTTCGGAATACGTGCGCGCCCATAATCCGTCGGAACCTGCACTTCTGCATCACCCATCGCCATTTTGACCGCTAACAATCAGCCAAGTAATCGTGCCCCACCCTGCCTAGCTCAGGGTACCGTTGATACCTAATGTGGGTTACTGCTGAAACGGGTCCTGCTACTAGGGTTTTCCTAGGGACTATTTGTATACCCCACAGGTTGGTTAAGTTTTATTCATTCAAGTTAACTTAACCCCACCCCCCATCATGTTAACTTGGTTAAGTGTTCTCTCTGGTGTTACTTAACCCTACCGCATGTCTTGTTATATCAGTTAAGCGTTCTCCCCTGTGTTAAATTAACCCTTACCACACCTCACGTTAGATTGGTTAAGTTTATGTTAACTCAACCCCATCCCTAGCCATATTATAATGGTTAAGTGTTACCCTCGTGTATTTACTTAACCCTACCACACATCAGGTTATATCGGTTGGGTGTTATCAATCCATTCAAGTTAAACCAACCCATTTAACTTAACCCTCCGATTCGTCAGATTGCATTGGTTAAGTATTTCAAGTAATTCATGGCTTAACCCGCCCACGTATCATGTCAGGTTGATTAAGTGCTGTCTAGTGATTCATAACTTAACCCCGCTATCTTAGCATATCAAATTGGTTAAGTGTTTTCAAATAGTTCATGACCTAACCTACCCACGTATCATGCTAAGTTGGTTAAGTATTATCTATATGTTCAAGTTGACTTAACCCTGCCACGTCTCATGTTATATTGGTTAAGTGTCATTAGTCTAGTCATATTACTTAACCCACCCATTCATGTCATATCGGTTACGTGTCATCAGTCTAGTTATATTACTTAACCCACCCGTTGGTCTGTTTAACATGTTATGATGGTTAATTCCACACTTATAAGTTTTACGTGTTCTTAACTCATATCAGTTAGGTCCACATTTACATGTCAAATTTCCATGTCATCCCACCTAACCCTCTAACCATACCCACGCCTTATTATGGTTAGTATTCCTTAATTCATTCATTATGACGAACGAATCATGACCTCTCACAATAGACCGTGCATTTTGTGGCCACTGGATTTGCCGTGCGGTTCCGGGCAGATTTACACCACAAACTGAGTCTAACCTCGTGTCATAAATCGTCACGCCTACAATTCGACCTTCGACCTCTCACATTAGACTGACATTTTGTGGCTACTGGATTTGCCGGGTGGTTCCGGGCAGATATACTCCATAAACCGAGTCTAACCTCGTGTCAAAGGTTCATTAATGGTCGCATTCCCCCCAAAACCACAATATGAGTTCATGTGTTTAACATATAAAAATGTTCATGTTTCAACCGCGTTCATATTTCCAGTTATATGCCAATTATCAAGTTCATAATTCACATTTTTGCCCCAAGATGTATTCCCAAATTATTATCATAATTCACTATATGGTTATGCCAAGTTATAGCCTTATATTTACAATACATGCCAACTACCCAAAACCCAACTTAGGCACGTTCATATTAAACCTCTACCAAGTCAAAAATTATTATATATGTTTCAACTCCAAATTTTACATAATTAACATATGCCTAAGATCTAGATTCCATGTCAGTTTTACATATGCCTAATTCATACCAAATTTACATATGTTCAATTCATGCCATTTTACATGTATGCCAATTTTTATGCCAAGTTACACATATACCAAGTTTCATGCTGTTTTACATATGTCAAGATTCATGATCTACATGTTTACAAAGCTATGCTTAATTTACATAGATCAAGTTTTATACCCAAAATTACATGTATACCACGTTTACACCAATTTTCCCATAACAAGTTTTAGCCAAATTACATATACCAAGATCCATATCAAATTATATATGCCAATCCCCATTCTTGCACTTACCATTTTAATGACAATACCCAAATATCCAATTTCATGTTAATGGTAATAATACCCAAATATCCAATTTTTATGTTATGCCATCAATTCACCAAACACATATATTCCACTAGGCAATAATACAATATTTCCCCCGTATACCATTGCACGTATATCGTAGTTTAGGCCTAGGTCCGAAATTGACCAAGGTTCATCAAAAGAAAATAAATAGAGGAAGGTAGAAGTTGCAATAAAAACAAGATCAGAGAGAAGACGACATAAAAACATCATCTCAGGCATAAAGAATAGATCTTGATAATAATATCAACATGAACCAAGAATATTGATCCACAACAAGCTGAATAGACCATAAACTTGTCATGAGATTAAAGATAGAAAAGTTCCCAAAATCAAGATCCAAGAAGAAACAAGAATAGACTTAAATCAAAAGTCCAATTTCACTTCATCACATGTCCACATTAAATTTAATTATTTTAATTTGAAAATAACTAGGACTTACATATCATGGACAAGGAATTAAGAACTGAATTTTGTTGTAAAAATGTTGCGGCATTGTTGATTTGTTGTCTTGAATCATTGTTGGAGCTTTGTTCTTTGAATTGATTGGAGTTTGAATGCTTGTACTTTGATTTGGAGACGGCAGCCATGGTTCAAGAGATATTTTAGCAGCATAATGGTGTAAGAATGATTTGTTATGAATTAGGTTAGCTCTTAGGATATATTTATAGGTGTAGGAACTATTTAGGGCCCTTAGATCAACCTTAGAATCAATCCGGACAATCAAAACATGTCTCAGGCTTCAAAAATGGGTTCTCGGTCAAAACAGGTCGACCAGGTCGACCTGTAAGGGGGGAGGTCGACCACATGGTCGACCTGGGGGGTAGGCCGACCCTAAGGTCAACCACATGGTCGACCTGACCCCCAGGTCGACCTGCCTGGTCCTGTGTTGCTTGAAATTTGCTGAATCTTCTACAGGCCATAACTTCTTCATCCGGACTCTGATTTTCGAAAACTTGGGCTCGATTTCATGTAGAATTCCGAGATGAACGTATTAGCGCAACCCGTTTCCCTTGATTATCATTTTAAAAATTAATTATACCTTGATTTCTTGTTTTAACATGTTATTAAAATTCGGGTTGTTACATTCTCCCCTCCTTAAAGGATTTCGTCCCCGAAATCTTCAAGTTAAGAAGAATGTATCCTACCATCCAATCATCCATCTACTAAATCATCAATCACAGGAATCCATTGTCCTTAAGAGATTTCTAATGTTGTATGAACATATGCAGAAAGTGTGTGTATATGTTCCTTGTCTAATGCAAATCATTAGGCCTGATTGATTTGTTTAGTGCAAAATATGTTTTAGTGCCATGAGTCCAACATGTATGCGAATAGTCCTAGCCACATAAACACTATATATGTGCACAGACATCCATCCATATGCAACATCCACATGATAACACATTCAATTTCATCCATAAGCAAGTATAAACACTCATGCATATGCAATATGAAAGGTGACGGAGTCGATCTAGTGTCCAATGTGCGTGTATATGCATCCACGAGTAACCATTAGCAATCACTTGCAACCACTTGCAACCATCAATCATAACATGTCTCAAACACATGTTTACACCCCAATTGTTCCTACCTAAAGATATAGTCGAATGATAGAAGCAAGTAAAAACTTTGTGCCCATTAGGAAATGTCAAAACTGGAAATCTACGTTACACATATACTGATTAGGAGAAGAACTCCCTAAGCACCAGCCCCGAAGACCGAAATCAACATCAGACTGACACCCAAAGAATTACTTAACCTGACCAATATATATGATTCTTGGAAACTAGGCATGATGGACTCCTTTTAGGTCACAAGAAATCCCTTCCTAAAACCAACCCGTATCCTATAAAACCCAAAAACTTTAGTCAACCCAACGGACAACATCTAGCCCCAACATGTATTACTAACAGATGAGTCATACTCCCTATGGGGTTTGCAACAGAAATAGGATTGAGAGTAGGACCGAGAGGATATACTTAAAAGATAGCATGCAAGTAAGCTCTACAGGAAAAGAGGGATCAAGGATATAATCTTAAAAAGAGATATGATGCGCGTATCCAGTCTTCCATCTTCTAAGTCGCATTTCCTTGAGCTTAACTCCAGTGTGCATTGACCGTCTTTAACTTCACAATTTCGTAGCTTCTTAATTCTTGTTTCCAAAATATGAGTTGGAACTCATTTCATTGTTGCCTCTCGTTTCACTTTCACTTATTCTCCTTCTAGTATACTCGGCCAAAACATAACTGCGTACTCATGGTTTCATGCAAGCTTTCCAAAATTCACTAGTGAATCTTGGATCTCATTCACTTACTAGAAGGTATTCCACATAAATGAATTATCTCTTTGAAAATAAACAAATGCCAACCATGTTGCCAAGTGTACTTACTAAGGTGATTTTCTATAACTCATGTATAAGCGAAATGAACCATCCGCCTTAGTGGCGAACACTACTCGAGCGGATCAATAAATGTATCAAGAGATTCTAGGTAACTAAGCATGGCAGAACCCTAAGGGTTAAACTAGACTTCGAGGGCATTACCGAGGTGAGTCAAGAGCCTAACTACCCTCTTTTCATACTCGAGAATGGTACCATTTCTGGATAACCACTCCATCCCTAGAATCAACCCATAGCCCAAAAACATGAGCTTTACTTCTAAACTCAACACTTAGCATAGACTTTCTCAAATCTAAACGAGTCATGAATAAATGAGCCGATTTACCCAACAGGATTTGAGACAAAAATGGGATACTTTACTACGCTAGTACTAAGGTGCAGAGACTCAACTATCGAGGCAGAATTAAAAGGACGTGATGTTCAAAAACAGAGTTCCCACGGTATGATAGAAAAGAAAAACTAAACTTTTAACAGAAACGTTACTACCTCTCTTAGGTATGCTAGTAGAGAGAGCATACAATTGCCCTCTCGATGATCTTGTCCTTTGCCCCTGTCCTTGTCTTATAATACTTAACTACATGTCCCTTTTTACCACACCAACGATGCTCTTTATTGTCATGGGTTTTATTATTCTTTCACTTTGACCTCTTTCCCTTCACCTTTTTCCTCCTTCGTGGATTAAGCCATATTAGCAAGTTTTCATCCTTAGGCTTGTGTTCTTTATCCTCGTTCTTTCTTTCCTTGTATAGTTTGTTGACAAGTCTCTAGAAAGCTACCTCCATCGCACAGCAACTCTACAAAGCTTGAAATAAGATTAGACGTAGATGTAACTACTACGGCTACAGATGGAAGTTGGGCACTTCTTTGCCCTCCTACATGTGTCGTATACCTACAAAACTATGGTGAAAAAGAAAGAGAGAAGAAACTCAAGGAGATAATCAAAAGATAGTGCATATGGCAGTGGGGAATATGCCTTTCGTAAAACAAACCTTTTCTTAGAAAGATGCTTCGTTGTAAACGTTTTGAAAATTAATTCAGAAGGTTTAAAAAAAAAGCTTTTACCCAGTCTGGTAACCTTCTGCTCTAATGCCAAATGTAACACCACACATCCGTTAAGGTCACTCACAAAGGTAATGCCTTAACTTCAATGGAGCATTATGGGTACTGGAACAGAAATATTACAAGACAGACATATATAAAAAAATGGAAAGTAAAGAAGAAGTACTTCAAATTATTTATTAAAAATAATTGTTTACAATAAAAGCCCAACTTCCATTACCCAATTACATAGTCAAAATATCTGTCTTGCTCAAAAACAAAGAAGCATAAAAATAAATTGTAGTATTCCCCAATAAAGCAAAGCAAGCCATAGCCAAGAGAAATCCAAGCCATACATGAAAGAGCCTTGAAGCTTGGTAAGATTCGAACTAAGCTGTATTCCCAACCTGCGAACCTAGGGGGGAAACGGAAGAAAAAGAGGTGAAACAAACTGGGTCAGTCATAAAGACTGAGTAAGTCCTAGGGACTTTCAGCATAAAAATAGGTAAAGATAATATGGCACGAATAAACTAAAAGTAAACATAAGCATGGTGACGAGGTAAGCTGCAGGCACGATGAATCAAGTATAACATCCCATGCTTCCTATCAAGAGTCGCATCACAAGGTTCCTACCAAGTATCACATCGCAAGGTTTCTATCAAGAATAACATCGCAAGACTTCTAAGCTTCACCATTACACTATTTTCCTTGATTTCCTAAATTCTCCGCACCACCTAACTAGCGTTCCAATTAGTTTACTTAGTTATAATTACAAGATAAGTGATCCCCCATAACCCACATGATAGTTTTATAGGTACATATCCCACGATGAGGGTCCCACCTCATATTGACAGTTTCATGTCCCTACCGTACCTATCTTAATTGATCGGCTCTTACTTACAATGTTTCACATGTGTTATATACTATGGTTATCCCAACCTCGTAGTTGCGGTAGCCTTTTGGACTACATCTAATACCAGGATTTCACCTCAACCAGCCCAATTGCCATGAATGTGTTAGATGTATCCTTGCTACCCTAATCGATCGGCTCCCACTCGACCTAGTTCTTGTTTATGTCATGCGGCCCCCTACTTGTAGATACCTGTGCTGGTCCCACTCTAGGGTGTATCAATCCCTAGGATGGCAACCCCGACACAATTCTTGATGCACGGCATTATATATACTGATGCCCGGTGGCTAAATTTTCCACTCCGGAATATGTGCATGCCCGTAATCCGTCGGAGCCTGCACTACTGCATCACCTGCCGCCATTTTGACCGCTTACAATCAGCCCAGTAATCGTGCCCCACCCTGCCTAGCTCAGGGTACCGTTGATACCTAATGTGGGTTACTGCTGAAACGGGTCCCGCTACTAGGGTTTTCCTTGGGTCTATTCGTATACCCCACGGGTTAGTTAAGTTTTATTCATTCAAGTTAACTTAACCCCACCCCCCCATCATGTTACCTTGGTTAAGTGTTCTCTCTGGTGTTACTTAACCCTACCCTATATCTTGTTATATCGGTTAAGCATTTTCCCCTGTGTTAACTTAACCCTTACCACACCTCACGTTAGATTGGTTAAGTGTATGTTAACTCAACCCCATCCACTAGCCATATTATAATGGTTAAGTGTTACCCTCGTGTATTTACTTAATCCTACCAAACATCAGGTTATATCGGTTGGGTGTTATCAATCCATTCAAGTTAAACCAACCCATTTAACTTAACCCTCCCATTCGTCAGATTGCATTGGTAAGTATTTCAAGTAATTCATGGCTTAACCCGCCCACGTATCATGTCAAGTTGATTAAGTGATGTCCAGTGATTCATAACTTAACGCCGCTATCTTAGCATATCAAATTGGTTAAGTGTTTTCAAGTAGTTCATGACTTAACTCGCCCATGTATCATGCTAAGTTGGTTAAGTATTATCTATATGTTCAAGTTGACTTAACCCTGCCACGTGTCATGTTATATTGGTTAAGTGTCATTAGTCTAGTCATATTACTTAACCCACTCATTCATGTCATATCGGTTAAGTGTCATCAGTCTAGTCATATTACTTAACCCACCCATCAGTCTAGCCAACCAGGTCAATCTGTAAGGGGGGAGGTCGACCACACGGTCGATCTGGGGTAGGTCGACCCTAAGGTCGACCACATGGTCGACCTGACCCCCAGGTCGACCTGCCTGGTCCTGTGCTGCCTGAAATTTGCTGAATCTTCTACAGGCCATAACTTCTTCATCCGGACACCAATTTTCGAAAACTTGGGCTCGATTTCATGTAGAATTCCAAGACGAACGCATTGGCGTAACCCATTTCCCTTGATTCTCATTTTAAAAATTAGTTATACCTTGATTTCTTTTTTTAACATGTTATTGAAATTCGGGTTATTACAACGTCACTTAGCTCTTGATGTAGGCTTTCATTAGTTAAGGGAGGGGTTGAGGTGGGACCATAGCCACCAAAAAAATGCAGAGCATGGTTTAGGTATATTTACATAAGGCCTCTTTACCTGACCTATAGAGATATGGAAAAGCTCCCGACCGAGTTTCGTGCATTAAGATGCAGACCTATTACGGAACTCGGGGCACAATAGAAGGTACCTACCTATGAGGATCCAGATACATGCATGCCGCACAGGGTGGTGTATCATATACGCCAGGGCATAACTTTATAGAGATCCGTAAGTCGCTCCAATGTAGGACAAGAGTTGCAAACATGGCGTAGTTTTATGTAGATCCGCACGTCGCTCTGAAATAGGATAAGTGTTGCATACGTGGTACAGTTTTATGGAGATCCGTATGATGCTTCAGTGTAGGATGGGAGTTGCATACGCATACATGGCACTACAGTGTAGACTGTGTGAGAAAGGTATTATTGGAGGTACCTTGACATTGGGGGTAACTACATATATGTTATATTTGGTTAATCTACTTGGAGGTAGATGGGTACGATGTGAGTGTAAAGGCCTGAGAGCTATTAATCCAAGCAACCTAATAAATAAGTTACATGACTGAATGGTATATGTATGCTCATTTCAGATTGTGAAATTATTCCTGTCACCAAAACTTGTGTTCTGACCCCTTCCCCATAACACCCTCATAGGTTAGGTTTACGGCAGAGATATGATAACTTTGGATACTGGTTAGGCAGTATTATTACTATGGTAAGGCTATACTTGATTATATTACATTTTATCCATTCCACTATGAGATGTTTAGTGAGATCTGATATATTTTATATTTTTATCTTTTTGTAGGATACCAGAAAAGCCAACTCGAGTTTCACGATTGGGATTTTTGAAACAAATTGGTCTATCGGAATTTGGGTTATTACTCTGGTATCAGAGCATAGCTTCAGGATCCTATATAGGCATTGAGTGAAAGAATTTGTATTTTTAAAAATATAAATATATATTATATATACACCTAGATCCATAAAGGGGATCCACTAAATAGGAAGAGCGGTCTATGCAAAGAGTTAGGATATCAGTATGTACACTAAAAGAACAATCATGGGAATTTGAGGCCCTTAGGTGGTTTGGGTGAATAGTATAATATATTCCTTGTATTGGAGAAAGATGTATCCCATAAGTTAGTGTCTGAAATGATACTATTTCAGATTAATGAGTTTGGCAGTAGAGCCTTATAAATTGGAAAAAGAGTAAAATTGGTTAGGAGTGTGTGTGTGTGTGTGTGTATTTGAGAGAATTGACTTTGTGGGAATATCTAGGAGAATCAAGGTAAGTTAGAATCCCACTTTGAGTCTAACCCCATTGTTAACTTTTGAGAACATGAAATTGTGAAAAATTTTGGGTAATAGTTTATGGTGTTTTCAAGTTTTGATGTTAAAAGTTACAATTTTGAAATACGTACAAGCTAAATTGTGTGGAAACAATATTTGAAAGAAAAGAGGTATTTTTGATGTTTGAAGAAAATATGTAAGTAACATATTTGAATAGTTTATATAGAGTTTTGAAATAAATTGGGGTATGTTTTGGAAATAGTGATTTCTAGTGAAATTTCTTTTTGGAATGAATTCTTTCAAGTAAAAGGTGCACATTATAGAGCATGCATAGCTTACTAGTTTTCAAGCTATAAAGTATGAAAGGATTAAAAAGGAAAGCATAGAAAAGATTACATTTTGTTAAAAACTAAAATTTTCGGTAAAGGAAATTTTGATCTCTCTATTCTTTTGACAATCATTTTTTATGATTGTTTTAACCTAAAAATTTTTTGGGTAGACAAAATAAGTAGCAGAAATTAAGAGTAGTGTTGATGTTTGCACCTAGTTGTAAGTAACTGAACAAACATTGTAAGCAAGAATAGCTGTGAATCTGATTGAGAAACAATTGTCCTTGTCTACTCCAATTTTTATGATTTGAGGAAAAAATGTGTTTTGCATATTTATGAGAAAGTCATGTTTATGGTTTGGCAAAAATTAGTTTTCATGAATAAAGTTTTGACACTTTTAACTTTTGGAAGAAAGATGAAATGAGAAGGCCAAACCGCGTTTCTAAAATCATGGCGTAGGTAAGGATAAGTACCTAGGAAATACGGGAAAAGTTTTGAGGTTATGAAGTGGATAACAAGGATTATCTTGTAATAATGGTAAGTTCCCGTAGAATGCGTAAGCATTATGAAGCCTAGGGTGTTGCTAGGAAAAGACTATTAGTACACAGCAAGGACTAGTGATGACTACTAGATAGTAGAGGGCAAGTAATTGTTGATATCCTGTGGTTTGGACTTTTCTTTGTTGAAGGAGACATAGTCCTAAGATGTTTGGCCCTTGGTATTAGCTGTGTAGAGTGCTTTTTTTCCTATTTTAGTTGAATAATTATACGGTTTATTTAAAAATTAAACTTAGATTAATGGATTAAGTTAAATAAGTTAAGAAAAGAGAAATGGAATACCTAAGAAGGAAATAAAAAATTCAGTAAAGCAACGAACAAGACAGTTAATAAAATGGAAAATTTTGAGAAATGAGAATAATAATGGATTTTTCCAAGATAAGTAGAAAAAGAAAATCTCTAACAAAGAAAGTTTTCTTATGTGGGCTGTGCTTGGATAGGAAAGTAAGGAATCTTCATGTAACACCCCGAATTTCGGTTAATGCTAAAATTCACTAATTACAGAATAAATAATCTCAGATGTGAGAATTGGGGGAAACGGGCTGCGTCATTGCGTTCGTCTCGGAAAAATACGCGAAATAGAGTCCGAGTTTTCGAAAATCGGAGTCCGTATGGAAGAGATATGGACGAACGAAGTTAGGCAGAAGAAACCGGAACAGGCCAGAAATGCACTGGCGCACTTGTGAAGTGCGCCAGAACAAAAATGCACTGGTGCACTTGTGAAGTGCGCCAGTACAAAAATAGACTGGCGCACTTGGGAAGTGCGCCCGTGCCGAGCCAAGAAACCTGCAAAGTTTCTAGAGAGTTCTGTGGTTGGGTGCACCAGTTTGGGGTTTGGGCTTGGTCTTAGGGCTGATTTCTGGAGAGTTCCGAGATCTAAGGGTCCTAATCTAATCTAGGGTTAATCTAAGGGCCTAAAACACTACCTAATCCTATAAATAAGACCCTAACCCTACCCTAATTCATTCATAATTAAATCTTCTAACTAAACTATGGCAAAATGAAACTTGATCATGGCCTCCACAAATCAATGAAGAGGAAAGCAAGCTAATCACTCTCTAATCAATCTCTAATCATCATCTTCTTCATATTTAGCAACTAAGGTTGCTAATCTTTGGGTTTGGTGAGTTTCTATCACTTTGATGATCAATTGTTAAGATAAGTAGATTAGGTGTAATGAGACTTATGGTCTTGAATGCGGATTAATGAGTTTGAATCATTTGTAATGATATGCATGTTGTATATGTAAGTTTGTGCATGTTGTATGTGACGACCCCAAACTTCCACGAGTGAAAGCAGGAGAAATCATTTTTGGAATACAACATAAATACAATAAAACAGAACACAGATACAATATAGCAAAGGAGATTCATAGAGTAATAACATTATAGCAGCGGAAAAATATAATGTCATCAATCACAGAAATTTCACAGTCACAGAACTAAGATTATTACAACAAGTTTGCAGGAAAGAAATAAGTTTGATGTCTAAAAAGAAAAGAAAAGATGCCATAGAAACAAAAGGTAAAAGTCTTCAAGCTCCCCGTCATCGCCTCTCCATGAAAGCTAATCCAAGGAAAATGATAAGTGGCTCCAAAGAAAAACTCCAAGCAAAGAAAGAACCTGTCTACTTGGCTGCCCGTGTAGAAGAGAGGGCACCCAAGTTTGCAAAAGGGTGAAACAAACTATGGGTCAGTCGTGGGACTGGTGTGAGAGTTCTTAACTACAGTAACTATTAAAAATAAGGCAAATCCAAAAGACCACGCCGCTAACGCGGAACGGGTTTACTCTAAGGGACTGCCGTGCATAATTTAAAGTGTCATAATAAATGATTAAATAAGTCGTCAACAACGCAATGTCTTTTGAAAAATGGAACCACCATAAGACTCAGGTCCCATCACACAATGCAACGCACACCAAGAGGATAGAGTTTTACCTTATGGTGGTTAAACATGCTAAATACGCCAAATACGAAACTAATACTATTATTAGTGTATATGAAAACATTTCAAAATAAATGTATTAATCCTAGGAAGCATAGGTACCATATATTATGCCTCCAATACTAGTAATACAATCAAATCCGTCGGGGTCGTATTGGAAATTTGGGTTTCCATCATGAGTCCAGGCTAGGGAGGACTCCTTACCGATTCGAGACGCTTTAGTTAACGTCTCAGGATTACCCGCAGTTAACCCTTGGATCCTGCAGGGCCGGTCCTCACATACAGCTTAGAGGATTGGCAATTCCTAAGCACACGTTCCCCGGTCCTATAGGACCTATCCGAGGCGCCTCATTTCATCATCCTCCAAAAGTAAAATGACTACTAACTAGAAAGAAACGTGCTACTTTCCCTGCGTTCCCTTCCCCCTTTTTAGACTCTACCGGTTTGTGAGGCTCGTGAAGTCATATTCTTCATACCACAAGGTTCTGCTTTTCAACAAGTAACCCTGATTATTGCATCTTAGTATGCCACACCGTCACTCCATACCGTACTATTGATCTTCCGTCACTATATAAACGGGTGTTAAGTAGAGAATAAATTCTCTACCACCAATCGTTTATATATTAACTGAATATCAACAACATAATATTTTGTGGGGTACGATGTCAGACACACTATCCATTTATACCCATGCTCTAGGTCTGAACTAGGGTCAAACCCGTGAAATCAACACGTACGTTTGGGCAATTACCCCGACCCTTGAATTGGGAGCAAACCAATTCAGAGTCTTGATCGTTGTCCATTCGAGGGGAGATTTACGGTCTTCATGCGCCGTCTTCATACTTGAATTCTTGGAATCGTACGATCATTTGGAATGGGATTAACCCGGACTTTCCAAATAATCTCGCATTCATATATTTTGAGAAAAACATATTTCATATCGTTATTTTAATTATATATATAAATATATATATATATATATATATATATAATTCGTTTAGTTTGTCGTCCCTACGTGCAGCTTACGTTTCTCTTAACTTTCACCTTTCTATGTACCTGACAATGTAGTTTAGGATTAGACGATAATTCTTCCCTTTTTAATTCATTATTATTTATTTTATACTTTATAATTTTCATTTAAGAATGTAAATTATAATGTGCCATCCCATTCATTTCTTTATATATATCTTTTCCAATTTCATTATGAACAATGAACATTTTCCTATGGTGCAAGTTCCCTTTTACCTACATTATAAATAATGTTAATGTTTCAATACAGTTCCTTACCTTTCATTTAACATTATAAATAATGTTATTCTTACATACGTTTCATTTCTTTTATATTTAACATTATAAATAATGTTAATCCTTACATACAGTTTCATTTCTTTTATTTAACATTATAAATAATGTTAAACCTTACATACAGTTTCTTTTCTTTTATTTAACATTATAAATAATGTTAAATCTTACATACAGTTTCTTTTCTTTTATTTAACATTATAAATAATGTTAAACCTTACATACAGTTTCTTTTCTTTTATTTAACATTATAAATAATGTTAATTCTTCCTACGGGGTGAATTCTCTTTTTATATACATTATAAAATAATGTTAATACCATACGGTATAAATTCTTATGTGTTAACATTAAAATTAAATGTTAACTTGACATACGATGAAATCTTCTCTTATATTAACATTAAAAATAATGTTAACTACATACAGTGTTATTTTCTTTTTAACATTAACATTAAAATGTTAATATCATACAATGGTGTTATTCTTATAATATAATGCATAAATAAAATGTAATCTCTTTCCTACAGTTAATCCTCTTTAAATTACCATTATAACTAATGTCGATTTCCCATGCATTGTAAATTACTTATTTTTAACCTTAAAAATAATGTACTCTTCCTACGATAGAAATACTCTTTTTATTAACATTTAAAATAATGTTACATGTACATACAATAAATGTTAATGAACCATATAGTGAGTTTTTCTCTTTTATTTTCCATTCCATTAACATTAGAAATAAATGTTAATGAATCATACAATGCATTTTCTATATTTTTAATATAGACAAAAATGTTAAATTATCATATGGTGAAATTTTCTATATAACATTAACAAAAAATTTCCCATTCAACATACGGTGATTTTTTTTTCTAATTCTAATATTAACACAAATGAATGTTAATCTCATACGGTGACATTTTCTTAGTACATAACATTAAAAATAATGTTAATGAATCATATGGTGACATTTTCATATTTAACAAAATAAGTATCCATCAATCATACGGTAAATATTTTCATTTTTTACAAAATGCTATTTTATCATACGGTGCAAACTTATATTTTTATAACATGCCCAAAAATGTTATTTAACATACAATGCAAACTTATATTTTTATAACATGACCAAAAATGTTATTTAACATACAATGCAAACTTATATTTTTATAACATGACCAAAAATGTTATTTAACATACAATGCAAACTTATATTTTTATAACATGACCAAAAATGTTATTTAACATACAATGCAAACTTATATTTTTATAACATGACCAAAAATGTTATTTAACATACAATGCAAACTTATATTTTTATAACATGACCAAAAATGTTATTTAACATACAATGCAAACTTATATTTTTATAACATGACCAAAAATGTTATTTAACATACAATGCAAACTTATATTTTTATAACATGACCAAAAATGTTATTTAACATACAATGCAAACTTATATTTTTATAACATGACCAAAAATGTTATTTAACATACAATGCAAACTTATATTTTTATAACATGACCAAAAATGTTATTTAACATACAATGCAAACTTATATTTTTATAACATGACCAAAAATGTTATTTAACATACAATGCAAACTTCTATTTTTATAACATGACCAAAAATGTTATTTAACATACAATGCAAACTTCTATTTTTCTAACATGACAAAATACCATTTTATGCAATGCAAATTTTTATTTTTCTATCATGACAAAATACTATTTTATGCAATGCAAATTTCTATTTTTTCTATCATGACAAAATACCATTTTATGCAATGCAAATTTTATTTTAACACAAATTTGTTCATTCAACATACGGTGCTCTTTATTTTAAAATAACACAAATTTGTTCATTCAACATACGGTGCTCTTTATTTTAAAATAACACAAATTTGTTCATTCAACATACGGTGCTCTTTATTTTAAAATAACACAAATTTGTTCATTCAACATACGGTGCTCTTTATTTTAAAATAACACAAATTTGTTCATTCAACATACGGTGCTCTTTATTTTAATAATGAACAAAATATATTCACTTACATACGATGTTTTCTTATTTTGATAATGAACAAAATATTAGTTCATTACATATAGCGGCCAATTCTATTTTGTAAATGAACAAAAATATACTTATCTCAAATGGCGAGAAATTCTATTTTAAAATATTGACAAAAATGTAAATCAACATACGGTGTTTATTTTCTTATATAAACATTGACAAAAAATGTCAATCATCATACGGTGTTTATTTTCTTATTTTAACTTTACAAATAAAATGAAAGTTTTATTTGCTAAACATTTCTACTTAACAAAAATAGTATTCTTGTTACCTCTATTCTATGTCAACGAAAGTGATTCCCATTACAATAATAATGAAATCCTTATTTTCTACCCCTTTTTTTCCTAATGGTTCATATTTCAATAAATATATCCTTTTTACTTACACTCTTTCCTATTGGTTCATATTAACATAAAAATATGATTTTTATGTTGCTTCCTTTCTAACGTTTCACATTAACATATAAGGATATTTTATGTTAAAACATTTCTAATACCTAATCAAAACAAATAAAAAGAATAACTTTGTTTATGTCGCCAGTTTTATTTCAACAAGGACATATAAAGTGATATATGTGTTTTCAACAATCCTACCTTAACAATCATGATGTGATTATTCTTAACAAATATGATATCATTATTATCAACACGACGATTATCAAACAAATAGATCAACGTATCAATGACAATTCAGGATCAATCACATACGATAATCAATTAGCGTTCAGCAACGGATCAAAGGAAAATCACAATCACAGTTAATTATTTTTATTTAAATAAATAAATAAATAAATAGAACTCTCACCTTGAATTTTTGGTCAAAATTTTACTGTCTCCTTTTTAGCTGCGGTCTGCGCCATCGCGAAGCTCTTAATTTTGTGATTCCAACGCAATTTACGGTTCGTCAAACGGACCTCGTATGAAAGAGTTATGAATTTTTAAAGATCGAGTAATTAAATAATTAATTAATATTCGTGAAAATACCTAAAAATTTCACCGTCTCAGAATTGGACAAAATTAGTGTCCACGCGTCCATCTCGTCGCCACGATCCCAACGCACCTGAAATCGTCGATTTTCGACTTCGTATGAGTGAGTTATGCAATTTTAAAGTTCTGGAAATTAATTAAATAATTTAAAAATAAAATAGAAAATACCCTCAGCCCGTTGACCGAAAAACACTGTTCACCGCCGAACTTTGACCGCACTTTGCCGCTGCCTCGGGGCACCTGACGCCACGGGACCACCGCCAATGTCTTCGTCTTGGCGAGACGCACCACCACCAGAAAGAGCCGCCCCTAAAGCTTCTCCGATCATCGGGAAAACGCCTAGAAAGAATTTCGCCTCGCGGGTCCCACAGGCCGCCTCACACCTCCAAACGACCTGAAATTTTCTGAGCATCTTCGTCTTGCGTAGACGAAGAACTTCCGTGTTCGTGACTTCGTCCAATTCTTCCTCGATTCACGGGAATTTCTTGATTTACGTTTTGAGCTGCTGAATTTCGAAAACAGCGAGCTTTAAGACGAGATTCCGGCGAATCCGAGCGCTGTTTGACAAAACCGACTACACCATTAGCTTCGTATCGTCGAGACCTTCGAGAAAACATATAATTTGCTATGGTTTGAAGAGATTTTATTTTTGACAAATTTTAGAGGAAGAGAGAGCCGCCATGGAAATTGGGAAAAAACGATGTAAGAGAGAATGGCTGCTGGGTATTTCGAATTTCAGCCCTAAATCTCAGAAAAAATATAATATATACCATGGGTTTAATTTTGGTTTGGGCCCAAATATCATTACGTGCCCAATTACTCAATTTTCGACTGTTTTCTTCAATTCAGAAATTCTTATAAATACATGCGAATTTCAAAATTAATAAAATTTTAAACATAATTATTTCAGGTCATTACGAACCCAACGAACCTGATTTCGTAATTTTCCGATTCCGTATGAATTTATTATAAATTTCCGAAGTCTGAAAATAGGCTGTATTTCCACTGTAAAAATTATACAGGCCACAAAATAATTCCAAAAATTATAAATTTTATAATTTAACCTTAATTTAATATTCCGAATCCATAGAAACTGGTTTCGTCGAATTCGGAGTTCGTTTGCAAAAATTCTATTTTTCAGGTGTATATTTTAATATTTAAAAATACCAAAAATAGTGAAATTTTTCCGAAACTCAAAAATATAAGTTCTTATAGTCATTTTTATATGTAAACAACATTCTAAAACCAATGGAGATGGTTTCGGGTCCTAATTCCTTATTCTGCAAAATGTAGCATTTTGGCCCTTATAAATTTCATAGCGACCTTTCTAAATATTGAATTGGCAATAACTTTTGATTCCCGTTATGAAATTTCGATTCTTTGGATTCGTTGGAAAGATATTTTTAAATAGATTCCAATATTTTTGGTTTTACTAAAATCCGTTAAATTTTGCATCCTGTACATTCAGTTAAAGTTTCAAATCAAAATTTCAAACTGCAGCGCTTGTTTTCAATTCCTTTTATATATAAATTAAATTTATTCGGTTTAACTTCGATTAAAATAAATCAATCATTTAAAATAAATTTAAATTCATTAAAATTAAAATTTATTTTGGCCCTAAAATCCTGGGTCGTTACAATCTCCCCCACTTAAGAACTTTTCGTCCCCGAAAAGGAAAAAGAAAATAAAAGAGGAGAAGAGGAAGAATAAACACAGAGAATGTTGAAACGTTTTAACAGAAATAGTACCGCCTATAACATCAGGCTTTCTACCGAAGAAGTTGGTCCTTTCGCTCCTTCGTAAACATGTGCCAATTGAGCATCGCCACTTCTCTTAGTCTTCTTCGAACGTATGGTCAAGGAAAGAGTCAAAACAACAGAAAAGGTGATTCTAAAAGATCGAAGGATGAATGAAAAGATGACGATAAAGTGACTGGCTATAATGTATCTCATGAACTGTTCGCCATAGAATATAGTGATTCTACGTAAACGAATTATTATAGATATGTTGTACTCCGCTTTGTAAACCAAAGCTCTGATACCAACTGTGACGACCCCAAACTTCCACGAGTGAAAGCAGGAGAAATCATTTTTGGAATACAACATAAATACAATAAAACAGAACACAGATACAATATAGCAAAGGAGATTCATAGAGTAATAACATTATAGCAGCGGAAAAATATAATGTCATCAATCACAGAAATTCCACAGTCACAGAACTAAGATTATTACAACAAGTTTGCAGGAAAGAAATAAGTTTGATGTCTAAAAAGAAAAGAAAAGATGCCATAGAAACAAAAGGTAAAAGTCTTCAAGCTCCCCGTCATCGCCTCTCCATGAAAGCTAATCCAAGGAAAATGATAAGTGGCTCCAAAGAAAAACTCCAAGCAAAGAAAGAACCTGTCTACTTGGCTGCCCGTGTAGAAGAGAGGGCACCCAAGTTTGCAAAAGGGTGAAACAAACTATGGGTCAGTCGTGGGACTGGTGTGAGAGTTCTTAACTACAGTAACTATTAAAAATAAGGCAAATCCAAAAGACCACGCCGCTAACGCGGAACGGGTTTACTCTAAGGGACTGCCGTGCATAATTTAAAGTGTCATAATAAATGATTAAATAAGTCGTCAACAACGCAATGTCTTTTGAAAAATGGAACCACCATAAGACTCAGGTCCCATCACACAATGCAACGCACACCAAGAGGATAGAGTTTTACCTTATGGTGGTTAAACATGCTAAATACGCCAAATACGAAACTAATACTATTATTAGTGTATATGAAAACATTTCAAAATAAATGTATTAATCCTAGGAAGCATAGGTACCATATATTATGCCTCCAATACTAGTAATACAATCAAATCCGTCGGGGTCGTATTGGAAATTTGGGTTTCCATCATGAGTCCAGGCTAGGGAGGACTCCTTACCGATTCGAGACGCTCTAGTTAACGTCTCAGGATTACCCGCAGTTAACCCTTGGATCCTGCAGGACCGGTCCTCACATACAGCTTAGAGGATTGGCAATTCCTAAGCACACGTTCCCCGGTCCTATAGGACCTATCCGAGGCGCCTCATTTCATCATCCTCCAAAAGTAAAATGACTACTAACTAGAAAGAAACGTGCTACTTTCCCTGCGTTCCCTTCCCCCTTTTTAGACTCTACCGGTTTGTGAGGCTCGTGAAGTCATGTTCTTCATACCACAAGGTTCTGCTTTTCAACAAGTAACCCTGATTATTGCATCTTAGTATGCCACACCGTCACTCCATACCGTACTATTGATCTTCCGTCACTATATAAACGGGTGTTAAGTAGAGAATAAATTCTCTACCACCAATCGTTTATATATTAACTGAATATCAACAACATAATATTTTGTGGGGTACGATGTCAGACACACTATCCATTTATACCCATGCTCTAGGTCTGAACTAGGGTCAAACCCGTGAAATCAACACGTACGTTTGGGCAATTACCCCGACCCTTGAATTGGGAGCAAACCAATTCAGAGTCTTGATCGTTGTCCATTCGAGGGGAGATTTACGGTCTTCATGCGCCGTCTTCATACTTGAATTCTTGGAATCGTACGATCATTTGGAATGGGATTAACCCGGACTTTCCAAATAATCTCGCATTCATATATTTTGAGAAAAACATATTTCATATCGTTATTTTAATTATATATATAAATATATATATATATATATATATATATATATATATATATATAATTCGTTTAGTTTGTCGTCCCTACGTGCAGCTTACGTTTCTCTTAACTTTCACCTTTCTATGTACCTGACAATGTAGTTTAGGATTAGACGATAATTCTTCCCTTTTTAATTCATTATTATTTATTTTATACTTTATAATTTTCATTTAAGAATGTAAATTATAATGTGCCATCCCATTCATTTCTTTATATATATCTTTTCCAATTTCATTATGAACAATGAACATTTTCCTATGGTGCAAGTTCCTTTTTACCTACATTATAAATAATGTTAATGTTTCAATACAGTTCCTTACCTTTCATTTAACATTATAAATAATGTTATTCTTACATACGTTTCATTTCTTTTATATTTAACATTATAAATAATGTTAATCCTTACATACAGTTTCATTTCTTTTATTTAACATTATAAATAATGTTAAACCTTACATACAGTTTCTTTTCTTTTATTTAACATTATAAATAATGTTAAATCTTACATACAGTTTCTTTTCTTTTATTTAACATTATAAATAATGTTAAACCTTACATACAGTTTCTTTTCTTTTATTTAACATTATAAATAATGTTAATTCTTCCTACGGGGTGAATTCTCTTTTTATATACATTATAAAATAATGTTAATACCATACGGTATAAATTCTTATGTGTTAACATTAAAATTAAATGTTAACTTGACATACGATGAAATCTTCTCTTATATTAACATTAAAAATAATGTTAACTACATACAGTGTTATTTTCTTTTTAACATTAACATTAAAATGTTAATATCATACAATGGTGTTATTCTTATAATATAATGCATAAATAAAATGTAATCTCTTTCCTACAGTTAATCCTCTTTAAATTACCATTATAACTAATGTCGATTTCCCATGCATTGTAAATTACTTATTTTTAACCTTAAAAATAATGTACTCTTCCTACGATAGAAATACTCTTTTTATTAACATTTAAAATAATGTTACATGTACATACAATAAATGTTAATGAACCATATAGTGAGTTTTTCTCTTTTATTTTCCATTCCATTAACATTAGAAATAAATGTTAATGAATCATACAATGCATTTTCTATATTTTTAATATAGACAAAAATGTTAAATTATCATATGGTGAAATTTTCTATATAACATTAACAAAAAATTTTCCATTCAACATACGGTGATTTTTTTTTCTAATTCTAATATTAACACAAATGAATGTTAATCTCATACGGTGACATTTTCTTAGTACATAACATTAAAAATAATGTTAATGAATCATATGGTGACATTTTCATATTTAACAAAATAAGTATCCATCAATCATACGGTAAATATTTTCATTTTTTACAAAATGCTATTTTATCATACGGTGCAAATTTATATTTTTATAACATGCCCAAAAATGTTATTTAACATACAATGCAAACTTATATTTTTATAACATGACCAAAAATGTTATTTAACATACAATGCAAACTTATATTTTTATAACATGACCAAAAATGTTATTTAACATACAATGCAAACTTATATTTTTATAACATGACCAAAAATGTTATTTAACATACAATGCAAACTTATATTTTTATAACATGACCAAAAATGTTATTTAACATACAATGCAAACTTATATTTTTATAACATGACCAAAAATGTTATTTAACATACAATGCAAACTTATATTTTTATAACATGACCAAAAATGTTATTTAACATACAATGCAAACTTATATTTTTATAACATGACCAAAAATGTTATTTAACATACAATGCAAACTTATATTTTTATAACATGACCAAAAATGTTATTTAACATACAATGCAAACTTATATTTTTATAACATGACCAAAAATGTTATTTAACATACAATGCAAACTTATATTTTTATAACATGACCAAAAATGTTATTTAACATACAATGCAAACTTATATTTTTATAACATGACCAAAAATGTTATTTAACATACAATGCAAACTTCTATTTTTCTAACATGACAAAATACCATTTTATGCAATGCAAATTTTTATTTTTCTATCATGACAAAATACTATTTTATGCAATGCAAATTTCTATTTTTTCTATCATGACAAAATACCATTTTATGCAATGCAAATTTTATTTTAACACAAATTTGTTCATTCAACATACGGTGCTCTTTATTTTAAAATAACACAAATTTGTTCATTCAACATACGGTGCTCTTTATTTTAAAATAACACAAATTTGTTCATTCAACATACGGTGCTCTTTATTTTAAAATAACACAAATTTGTTCATTCAACATACGGTGCTCTTTATTTTAAAATAACACAAATTTGTTCATTCAACATACGGTGCTCTTTATTTTAATAATGAACAAAATATATTCACTTACATACGATGTTTTCTTATTTTGATAATGAACAAAATATTAGTTCATTACATATAGCGGCCAATTCTATTTTGTAAATGAACAAAAATATACTTATCTCAAATGGCGAGAAATTCTATTTTAAAATATTGACAAAAATGTAAATCAACATACGGTGTTTATTTTCTTATATAAACATTGACAAAAAATGTCAATCATCATACGGTGTTTATTTTCTTATTTTAACTTTACAAATAAAATGAAAGTTTTATTTGCTAAACATTTCTACTTAACAAAAATAGTATTCTTGTTACCTCTATTCTATGTCAACGAAAGTGATTCCCATTACAATAATAATGAAATCCTTATTTTCTACCCCTTTTTTTCCTAATGGTTCATATTTCAATAAATATATCCTTTTTACTTACACTCTTTCCTATTGGTTCATATTAACATAAAAATATGATTTTTATGTTGCTTCCTTTCTAACGTTTCACATTAACATATAAGGATATTTTATGTTAAAACATTTCTAATACCTAATCAAAACAAATAAAAAGAATAACTTTGTTTATGTCGCCAGTTTTATTTCAACAAGGACATATAAAGTGATATATGTGTTTTCAACAATCCTACCTTAACAATCATGATGTGATTATTCTTAACAAATATGATATCATTATTATCAACACGACGATTATCAAACAAATAGATCAACGTATCAATGACAATTCAGGATCAATCACATACGATAATCAATTAGCGTTCAGCAACGGATCAAAGGAAAATCACAATCACAGTTAATTATTTTTATTTAAATAAATAAATAAATAAATAGAACTCTCACCTTGAATTTTTGGTCAAAATTTTACTGTCTCCTTTTTAGCTGCGGTCTGCGCCATCGCGAAGCTCTTAATTTTGTGATTCCAACGCAATTTACGGTTCGTCAAACGGACCTCGTATGAAAGAGTTATGAATTTTTAAAGATCGAGTAATTAAATAATTAATTAATATTCGTGAAAATACCTAAAAATTTCACCGTCTCAGAATTGGACAAAATTAGTGTCCACGCGTCCATCTCGTCGCCACGATCCCAACGCACCTGAAATCGTCGATTTTCGACTTCGTATGAGTGAGTTATGCAATTTTAAAGTTCTGGAAATTAATTAAATAATTTAAAAATAAAATAGAAAATACCCTCAGCCCGTTGACCGAAAAACACTGTTCACCGCCGAACTTTGACCGCACTTTGCCGCTGCCTCGGGGCACCTGACGCCACGGGACCACCGCCAATGTCTTCGTCTTGGCGAGACGCACCACCACCAGAAAGAGCCGCCCCTAAAGCTTCTCCGATCATCGGGAAAACGCCTAGAAAGAATTTCGCCTCGCGGGTCCCACAGGCCGCCTCACACCTCCAAACGACCTGAAATTTTCTGAGCATCTTCGTCTTGCGTAGACGAAGAACTTCCGTGTTCGTGACTTCGTCCAATTCTTCCTCGATTCACGGGAATTTCTTGATTTACGTTTTGAGCTGCTGAATTTCGAAAACAGCGAGCTTTAAGACGAGATTCCGGCGAATCCGAGCGCTGTTTGACAAAACCGACTACACCATTAGCTTCATATCGTCGAGACCTTCGAGAAAACATATAATTTGCTATGGTTTGAAGAGATTTTATTTTTGACAAATTTTAGAGGAAGAGAGAGCCGCCATGGAAATTGGGAAAAAACGATGTAAGAGAGAATGGCTGCTGGGTATTTCGAATTTCAGCCCTAAATCTCAGAAAAAATATAATATATACCATGGGTTTAATTTTGGTTTGGGCCCAAATATCATTACGTGCCCAATTACTCAATTTTCGACTGTTTTCTTCAATTCAGAAATTCTTATAAATACATGCGAATTTCAAAATTAATAAAATTTTAAACATAATTATTTCAGGTCATTACGAACCCAACGAACCTGATTTCGTAATTTTCCGATTCCGTATGAATTTATTATAAATTTCCGAAGTCTGAAAATAGGCTGTATTTCCACTGTAAAAATTATACAGGCCACAAAATAATTCCAAAAATTATAAATTTTATAATTTAACCTTAATTTAATATTCCGAATCCATAGAAACTGGTTTCGTCGAATTCGGAGTTCGTTTGCAAAAATTCTATTTTTCAGGTGTATATTTTAATATTTAAAAATACCAAAAATAGTGAAATTTTTCCGAAACTCAAAAATATAAGTTCTTATAGTCATTTTTATATGTAAACAACATTCTAAAACCAATGGAGATGGTTTTGGGTCCTAATTCCTTATTCTGCAAAATGTAGCATTTTGGCCCTTATAAATTTCATAGCGACCTTTCTAAATATTGAATTGGCCATAACTTTTGATTCCCGTTATGAAATTTCGATTCTTCGGATTCGTTGGAAAGATATTTTTAAATAGATTCCAATATTTTTGGTTTTACTAAAATCCGTTAAATTTTGCATCCTGTACATTTAGTTAAAGTTTCAAATCAAAATTTCAAACTGCAGCGCTTGTTTTCAATTCCTTTTATATATAAATTAAATTTATTCGGTTTAACTTCGATTAAAATAAATCAATCATTTAAAATAAATTTAAATTCATTAAAATTAAAATTTATTTTGGCCCTAAAATCCTGGGTCGTTACATTGTATATGTAAGTTTATGTAAGTTGAATATGTGATTTTATGCAAGTTAAGTATGTGGTATTATGCATGATGAGTAGGTGATTCTATGCATGCTAAGTAGGTGATATTATGCATGATGAGTAGGTGATTCTATGCATGCTAAGTAGGTGATATTATGCATGATGAGTATGTGATTCTATACATGCTAAGTATATGATATTATGTAAGTTTAGTATGTGATTCTATGCATGCTAAGTATGTGATATTATGCATGTTTAATAAGTTAGTTTATGCATGTTTAACAAGTTAATATGCAAGTTACATGTATGATAATATGCAAGATGTGCTATGCAAGTTACATGTATGATAATATGCAAGATGTGCTATGCAAGTTACATGTTTGTTAATATGCAAGTTACATGTTTGTTAATATGCAAGTTACATGTATGATAATATGCAAGATGTGCTATGCAAGTTACATGTTTGTTAATATGCAAGTTACATGTATGATAATATGCAAGATGTGCTATGCAAGTTACATGTTTGTTAATATGCAAGTTACATGTATGATAATATGCAAGATGTGCTATGCAAGTTACATGTATGATAGTATGCAAGATGTGCTATGCAAGTTACATGTTGTTAATATGCAAGTTACATGTATAATAATATGCAAGATATGTTATGCAAGTTATGTATGCTTATGCAAGTTATGTGGATACTTATAAGCAGGTTCAACATGTTATGCAAGATATGTGTATGATAATATGTAAGTTCATATGCAATATGTTATGCAAGTCATGTGTGATAATATGCAAGTTTGGGTTAAATATAGTTGGGTTAATATATGCTCATATATGCAAGTTGACATTCTCTTAACCCATGATAAAGTTATATGCTAAGATTTGGTTAAACCCATGATATTCGTGATGGATCTTCCCTTTTATTATGTCGTGAAATGAGAACGATTTGCGTGGGGAACGATGGGGTTAATAAAGATGTTAATAAAAGTATGATTGGGTATGATTAAGCATGCCATAAAGATAAATTAACATAAGTGGGAATTTACCTATTGAGTTAGGTCTACCCCATGGGAATTTACCTATTGAGTTAGGTCTACCCATGTTATGAAAAACTTGATATTAATTAGGGATAATTAATATAAATTATGGGGGTGATTAATTAGGTGTAATTAATCGACTAAGACACGAGGTTGGACTCAGTTGTAGCGTAAAACTGCCCGGACCCAACCGGCTTAACCAGTTGCTACAAATGTTAGCCCAATGTGAGAGGTCTTAGGCACAAACTAAATACGTGATTAATGTAAAGACACGAGGTTAGACTCGGTTATGACATAAGGCTGCCCGGACCCAACCGGCTTAACCAGCGGTCATAAAAGATAGTCTAATGTGAGAGGTCTTTATGAGGATCACGGTCTTAATTAATTAAGAAACACTTAACCATATAAGCATGTAGTGGGGCTTGAGGGTTAAGTGGGTGCCTTGGGTGGCATGAGAAAACTAGTGGGTTGCCTTGGGTGGCAATAGAAAACACGATTAGAATACTTAACCAAAGTGGAACATGTAATTAAACATGATTAAGGGGTTAAGTAAGTGCCTCGGGTGGCATGTGGGAATTAAGTAAAGGACTTGGGTGTCATGTGGAAATCTAGTGCGTGCCTTGAAAGGTAATTAAAATATGATTAATGACTTAACCAAAGTATTTATAACATGTAAGTAGACATGGTTAAAGGGGTTAAGTGGGATACACTAGAAAAAAAAATAACAAGCTTAGGTGGTAGCTTGTGGGGGCCCATCTCAACCAATATCCCAAACGTATCTTTGTGGGCTCGACCCAAGTCGGGTGACGGGACACGCATATTGGGCTTGACTATAAGAGGCCAAAAACGGGTTAGCGATGGCAACGTAGGACCAACGGGTTTCATATGCGTGTGTGGACCCGGGCTGGTTAGTAAATCGTTGTTACATCGTGTAGATATAAAGCCGTGCACCGTTGATATTATCAGGTTGCCACTTAGGGGAAATGATACACCCCATTGTGGGACCAGCACGGGTATCTACGTTAGGGAGCCGATCGCTTGGGAGTAGTGGGTACACCTAGTAATGATAGGGGCAGACGGCACCTATGTAGGGGTACTAGAAACTACTGGGTAAAAATTACTAAGTACATTTAGTGGGATCAACCTTTAAGTAGGAATTAATCTTAGGTAGGTAAAACTGGTGTGGTGCAGTGTAGGAATTATCTTTGAGTAGGTCTGGGGCGGTGTAATTTAGTAATTATCCTTGGGTGGGTAAATACGTCTTTACGGTGATCTTAGTTTATCCTAAGTTTACCAAGCTGCTTAGTGTAGCCATTCATCCCCAGTCGTTACCGTATATCAACTTATGTCTTCTCTGGTTATTTTAATGATTGTATTGTTAGGGTTATAGGACTCACTCAGACTTATGTCTGACCCCGTTGTTTTTATCTTTTTCCCCCAACCCCAGGTTATTAGAGTGGGCCTGGTGCTAGTGGGCTTTGATCTGATTGCTGTATCTATCCTATGGAGCTTGGATCTCTGAAGTGAAGCCGAGCTTATCTTTCCTTTTATGGCTATTAGTTATGTAGTGGGATTATGTACTTCTATTTTATCAAGATGGATATTATATACTTGACTCTGGTTTATGGTTTTGTGATGTAACCAAACATGTATTACTTTCCGTTGCAATGAAATGATGATTTAAATTTTCAAGTATTACTTATATCTGTCTTGTTGTAATTTTACTGTTCTATATTCACTTAAAATACTTCACCGAAACTAAGGCATTCCCCTGGTATGAGTGACCTTAGCGGACGTGGGGTGTTACACGTGGTATCAGAGCTTAAGGTTACCAGAACAGATAAAATTTTTAGAAAAACTATTTTTCTAAGAAAATTTTTGAAGGAATGTTTTCAAAAACATGTCTTTTAAGAGAAAAGTTTTTGAGAAAAGCATAATCCCCGATAGCCATATCTTTATCTTTCGAATTCTCCGTTTGAATCTCTTTCTCTCTCGTTTTGAGTTTCCCCTCCGTGTGTAGATGATCTTTCTAAGATAGATAAGAATGGAAAACCGCTTCAAGGGACTTAGACGTAAATCAGATTAGAAGTAGGTTCAAGATGGAGGAGGACTTGTAGTTACCTATTGGATGGACAATGGGAGGAAGGCTTAAATAGTTGTTTGGTTAATGAAGGAAGAAACCTCATTGATGGGAGGTTACGAGTGGAGAATGGGAAGGAGAAGGCTAGTAGTTATCCTTTTGGGAGGAATAGGACACCTTATTAGGATTGACCAAAGAAGCAAGGACAAGGTATGGAATCTTCTGGAGGGTAGTTGTATTCCCTCACGACTAGGGTGCCGGATGGGGATAAGACCGTCTAGGTTGGAATTTGGATTTCTTTATTATCCGATTCGAACTTTATTTGATTTGGATGCATTAAGTTCGTTTATCTCATCATTGTTAGTGAGTCACTGCACTTAGACACCAGTTTAGTAGATGATCCCTTAGTTGTTTCAAACCCAATTGGGCTCCATGATGTGTTTGGGTTTGAAAGTTTCTATACTTAGCATTGAGTTTGGATGTGATGCTTGTTGGGCTTCACGAGCTATGGGTTAGTTTGGGCATGGACTGGTTATCCAGTAGGGATGCCATTCTTGATTTGGAAAAGAGAGTTGTTAGGCTTATGACCCGCTTGGGTAACACTCTCGAGATCTCTTGTAATCCCATAGAGACTGTTATGCTAAGTTATCTAGAATCGCTGGACACGTCGGTCGAGAGTTTGCGATCTGTTAGAAGTGGTCCGGGAATACTCGGATGTGTTTGAGAAGGTGAAGGGCTTACCTCCGGAGCGGGAGATTGACTTCCGAATATATCTGGTAAACAATGCCAAACCAGTGACTTGGCCAGTGTGCCACAAGGCTCCTCGTGAGAGGAGGGAACTCCATAAGTAAGTAGGCGATTGCTTGAGAAGGGGTTCATAAGAAGAAGTATATCGGAGAGGGGCGCTCCAGTAGTTTTTGCCATGAAGGCGGATGGGTCCCTCAGACTTTGTGTAGGCTAAAGAGAACTAAATAAACTCACAAAGAAGAATAGACACCCATTGCCAAAGATTGATGATCTCTTTGATCAGTTGGTTGGCGCCTCAGTATTTTCGCAGTTGGACTAAGCAACATGGTTTCGTCAGTTGAGAGTGGCTGACGATAGTATAGAGAAGATTGCCTTTAGGACTCCGGATGGTTTTATGAGTGGCTGGTGATGCTATTTGGTTTGACGAACGCCCCCGCACACTTTGTTGATTGGAAGAGAAGGGTGTTCAGGGAGTACCTAAATAAGTTTGTGATGGCCTTTGTAAATGACATCTTGGTCTTTTCAAGGAGCGTAATAAGTTTTCGTATGTGCTCAATAGGGTGAGCAAAGCCAGTTATAGGATAAACGGTGGTTTTGGAGCGAGACTGGCGAGGACATCCAAAGTTGGTCAAAGGCTTAATTGTTTAGCCATTATTATTATTATTTTTAGTATCATCTCACGTAGGTTGCCTGAACTCGAAGGAGATGTCCCTTGGGTGTTTGTCTGATATTGGTTTCGGCCTTTGGGGCTTGCATTTGGGGGATGTCGAATTCGACTAGGGTGGTCTGCGTGAGAGATGGACAGTTGTGACGATTTTGGATAGGATTCTTAGCATCTTATGAGTTTGAGATAGCGTATACCCCTAACAAGGGAAACAGGGTAGCAGACGCCTTAAGAAGAAAAATGTTGTCCTTGAGTTCATTGATCGATTAAACGACGGAGCTTAGGGTTTATTTCTATGTTTGACTTTAGACCTTCCGTTGACTTTGTACCCGGTTTGCTAGCCTCCTTGGAGGTTAGGCCTACTCTTTTGGGACGGGGTGGCGAGGCACAGCAAGACGACCCACATTTGGTTGAGCTATGAGAGAAGCTCATAAGGGGGAGGAGTCGTCCAGCCATTTGAGTAGGTACACCCTAGATAGTAAGGGGTGGTTGTGTAGAGACGGTAGACTTTGTGTACCGCAAGATGAGAGTTTGAGGAAGTCTATACTTGATGATACACATCAGTCGAAGATAACCATTCATCCCGGTAGGGACAAGATGTACCAAGACATAAAGCGAGTTTTCCTTTTTGCCAATCTGAAGAAAGATGCGGCCAAGTATGTCGCTAGATGCTTGGTGTGCTAACAAGTGGAAGCGGAGCAGAAGAAACCCGGAGGGTTGCTTCACCCGTTAGAAGTTCCGTAATAGGAAGTGGGATGGTGTCTCGTTGGATAACCGAAATCAAGGAAGGGTAATACGGGGATTGGGCTTATGGTAGATAGACTTACTAAGTGTGCCCATTTCATGCCCGTGAAGAGCAAGAGGACTATTACATGTCTAGCTTCAGTTTACCTTCGAGAGATTATTAGATTGCATAGTGTACCTTCCAGTATAGTGAGCGATCGAGATTCTATCTTCACTAGTGAGTTTTGGAGAAGTTTGCAAGAGGCGGTAGGGACTCAGTTGTGTTTGAGTACCGCATATCATCCTCAGACGGATGGCCAGACCGAGAGGGTGAATCGTATTTTAGAAGACCTTTTGAGGTTATGTATTTTGGATTTTGGAGGTACATGGGAAGAGCATCTTCCATTGGTGGAGTTCGCATATAATGGCAGCTTTCAGTCCAGTATTGGTATGGCTCCTTTCAAAGCTCTTTATGGAAGGCCTTGTCGATCTCCTACATGTTGGTGGGAATCTACGGATAAGATCTTGCTTGGGCCAGATATGGTTAGAGAGACTTCAGAGAAGATGGGTTGGATTCGAAGAAGGATGAAAGCGGCGGAATCTTATGCGGACAAGAGGAGAACAGAGCTTGAGTTTGATATTAGGACATGCTTTTTATCAAGGTGTCTCCGTTACGGAATGTGGTTCACTTTGGATCTGTTAGGAAGTGAGTACCAAGGTTTGTAGGGCCATTTCCCATTAAGGAAAGAATTGGACGGATGGCATATAGAGTGGAGTTGCCTGACAGACTTAGTGGTGTACCGGATGTATTTCATGCGTCCCATTTGAGGAAGTGCTTACATGAGACCGCTGAGGTGGTAGAGCCGAGTTTGCTTAAAGAAGTAGAGTTAGAGCACGATGAGACGATTCGACGAGCTCCTACTCGCATCATTGGGCCAGAGACTAGGAAGTTGAGGAACAGAGAAGTTCAGCTAGTTAGAATGCTACTTGGGAGACGGAAGCGAAGATGCGTTCTTTGTATCCATTTCTTTTGGAGAGTATGTCTTTTAACTTCTCCTTTATCGCTTGCCTAGTACTTATCTTATCTTTAGTAGGTCCTCTCGTTAGTCCTGTTTGACCTTTAGATAGGGAAAACCTATGGTTGAAACATGTGTTTGAGACATGTTATGGTTGATGGATGCAAGTGGATGCAAGTGTTTGCTAGTGGTTGCTCGTGGATGCATATATACACACTCTAGGCACTAGATCGGCTCAATCACTTCATATTGCATATTGCATAAAATTGTGTGTAGTTAGCTATATTTATGGATGTATAATGATTGTGTTATCATATGGATGATGCATTTTGGTGAATGATTGTGCACTCATATAGATACTGTATGTGTCGATAGGGTTATCTCGCATACATATTGGATGCATGGCACTATCATGGTTTGCATATGTTCGTACATTAGATAGGGAACATATACACACACTTTTCGCATATGCTCATACATCATTAGAAATTGTTTAAGGACAATGGATGCCCGTGTTTGATGGATTGAGTAGATGGTTGTTTGGATGGTAGGATATGCATTCTCCTTAGCTTAGAGATTTCGGGGACGAAATCCTTTAAGGAGGGGAGAATGTAACACCCCGAATTTCGGTTAATGCTAAAATTCACTAATTACAGAATAAATAATCTCAGATGTGAGAATTGGGGGAAACGGGCTGCGTCATTGCGTTCGTCTCGGAAAAATACGCGAAATAGAGTCCGAGTTTTCGAAAATCGGAGTCCGTATGGAAGAGATATGGACGAACGAAGTTAGGCAGAAGAAACCGGAACAGGCCAGAAATGCACTGGCGCACTTGTGAAGTGCGCCAGAACAAAAATGCACTGGTGCACTTGTGAAGTGCGCCAGTACAAAAATAGACTGGCGCACTTGGGAAGTGCGCCCGTGCCGAGCCAAGAAACCTGCACAGTTTCTAGAGAGTTCTGTGGTTGGGTGCACCAGTTTGGGGTTTGGGCTTGGTCTTAGGGCTGATTTCTGGAGAGTTCCGAGATCTAAGGGTCCTAATCTAATCTAGGGTTAATCTAAGGGCCTAAAACACTACCTAATCCTATAAATAAGACCCTAACCCTACCCTAATTCATTCATAATTAAATCTTCTAACTAAACTATGGCAAAATGAAACTTGATCATGGCCTCCACAAATCAATGAAGAGGAAAGCAAGCTAATCACTCTCTAATCAATCTCTAATCATCATCTTCTTCATATTTAGCAACTAAGGTTGCTAATCTTTGGGTTTGTTGAGTTTCTATCACTTTGATGATCAATTGTTAAGATAAGTAGATTAGGTGTAATGAGACTTATGGTCTTGAATGCGGATTAATGAGTTTGAATCATTTGTAATGATATGCATGTTGTATATGTAAGTTTGTGCATGTTGTATATGTAAGTTTATGTAAGTTGAATATGTGATTTTATGCAAGTTAAGTATGTGGTATTATGCATGATGAGTAGGTGATTCTATGCATGCTAAGTAGGTGATATTATGCATGATGAGTAGGTGATTCTATGCATGCTAAGTAGGTGATATTATGCATGATGAGTATGTGATTCTATACATGCTAAGTATATGATATTATGTAAGTTTAGTATGTGATTCTATGCATGCTAAGTATGTGATATTATGCATGTTTAATAAGTTAGTTTATGCATGTTTAACAAGTTAATATGCAAGTTACATGTATGATAATATGCAAGATGTGCTATGCAAGTTACATGTATGATAATATGCAAGATGTGCTATGCAAGTTACATGTTTGTTAATATGCAAGTTACATGTTTGTTAATATGCAAGTTACATGTATGATAATATGCAAGATGTGCTATGCAAGTTACATGTTTGTTAATATGCAAGTTACATGTATGATAATATGCAAGATGTGCTATGCAAGTTACATGTTTGTTAATATGCAAGTTACATGTATGATAATATGCAAGATGTGCTATGCAAGTTACATGTATGATAATATGCAAGATGTGCTATGCAAGTTACATGTTGTTAATATGCAAGTTACATGTATAATAATATGCAAGATATGTTATGCAAGTTATGTATGCTTATGCAAGTTATGTGGATACTTATAAGCAGGTTCAACATGTTATGCAAGATATGTGTATGATAATATGTAAGTTCATATGCAATATGTTATGCAAGTCATGTGTGATAATATGCAAGTTTGGGTTAAATATAGTTGGGTTAATATATGCTCATATATGCAAGTTGACATTCTCTTAACCCATGATAAAGTTATATGCTAAGATTTGGTTAAACCCATGATATTCGTGATGGATCTTCCCTTTTATTATGTCGTGAAATGAGAACGATTTGCGTGGGGAACGATGGGGTTAATAAAGATGTTAATAAAAGTATGATTGGGTATGATTAAGCATGCCATAAAGATAAATTAACATAAGTGGGAATTTACCTATTGAGTTAGTCTACCCCATGGGAATTTACCTATTGAGTTAGGTCTACCCATGTTATGAAAAACTTGATATTAATTAGGGATAATTAATATAAATTATGGGGGTGATTAATTAGGTGTAATTAATCGACTAAGACACGAGGTTGGACTCAGTTGTAGCGTAAAACTGCCCGGACCCAACCGGCTTAACCAGTTGCTACAAATGTTAGCCCAATGTGAGAGGTCTTAGGCACAAACTAAATACGTGATTAATGTAAAGACACGAGGTTAGACTCGGTTATGACATAAGGCTGCCCGGACCCAACCGGCTTAACCAGCGGTCATAAAAGATAGTCTAATGTGAGAGGTCTTTATGAGGATCACGGTCTTAATTAATTAAGAAACACTTAACCATATAAGCATGTAGTGGGGCTTGAGGGTTAAGTGGGTGCCTTGGGTGGCATGAGAAAACTAGTGGGTTGCCTTGGGTGGCAATAGAAAACACGATTAGAATACTTAACCAAAGTGGAACATGTAATTAAACATGATTAAGGGGTTAAGTAAGTGCCTCGGGTGGCATGTGGGAATTAAGTAAAGGACTTGGGTGTCATGTGGAAATCTAGTGGGTGCCTTGAAAGGTAATTAAAATATGATTAATGACTTAACCAAAGTATTTATAACATGTAAGTAGACATGGTTAAAGGGGTTAAGTGGGATACACTAGAAAAAAAAATAACAAGCTTAGGTGGTAGCTTGTGGGGGCCCATCTCAACCAATATCCCAAACGTATCTTTGTGGGCTCGACCCAAGTCGGGTGACGGGACACGCATATTGGGCTTGACTATAAGAGGCCAAAAACGGGTTAGCGATGGCAACGTAGGACCAACGGGTTTCATATGCGTGTGTGGACCCGGGCTGGTTAGTAAATCGTTGTTACATCGTGTAGATATAAAGCTGTGCACCGTTGATATTATCAGGTTGCCACTTAGGGGAAATGATACACCCCATTGTGGGACCAGCACGGGTATCTACGTTAGGGAGCCGATCGCTTGGGAGTAGTGGGTACACCTAGTAATGATAGGGGCAGACGGCACCTATGTAGGGGTACTAGAAACTACTGGGTAAAAATTACTAAGTACATTTAGTGGGATCAACCTTTAAGTAGGAATTAATCTTAGGTAGGTAAAACTGGTGTGGTGCAGTGTAGGAATTATCTTTGAGTAGGTCTGGGGCGGTGTAATTTAGTAATTATCCTTGGGTGGGTAAATACGTCTTTACGGTGATCTTAGTTTATCCTAAGTTTACCAAGCTGCTTAGTGTAGCCATTCATCCCCAGTCGTTACCGTATATCAACTTATGTCTTCTCTGGTTATTTTAATGATTGTATTGTTAGGGTTATAGGACTCACTCAGACTTATGTCTGACCCCGTTGTTTTTATCTTTTTCCCCCAACCCCAGGTTATTAGAGTGGGCCTGGTGCTAGTGGGCTTTGATCTGATTGCTGTATCTATCCTATGGAGCTTGGATCTCTGAAGTGAAGCCGAGCTTATCTTTCCTTTTATGGCTATTAGTTATGTAGTGGGATTATGTACTTCTATTTTATCAAGATGGATATTATATACTTGACTCTGGTTTATGGTTTTGTGATGTAACCAAACATGTATTACTTTCCGTTGCAATGAAATGATGATTTAAATTTTTAAGTATTACTTATATCTGTCTTGTTGTAATTTTACTGTTCTATATTCACTTAAAATACTTCACCGAAACTAAGGCATTCCCCTGGTATGAGTGACCTTAGCGGACGTGGGGTGTTACACTTCATAAAATAGTTTCTTGGTAAGGTTTAGATACAAAAATTTGAAGAACTGCATTCTTACTCTTTAAGAGTGTAGGAAAAATTGGATGAAAAAGTATTTTTATTTTCAAAACAATGCATTCATATACAAATTTCTAGTATATTTAGGATGTGTGCATCATGTTCTCAAAAGGATTTTCAAGAAAAAAATGCATCCATATAGGTGGTACATCTTAGGATTACTTTTATTCACATATTATTATGTCGAATTATACTTTGCACCAGCCAAAAATTGTTGCAAAAATGGATGTACATGAAACACCCCACCTCCTTTAAGGTCACTCACAAAGGGAATGCCTTAACATAGGTGGAGCATTTTAGGTAAAAGATGCAGATACATTACAAGACAGAAAAATAAAGCAGTGGAAAATAAAGTCATTTTATAAACAACTTAATTCAGTCAAACTTTTACAATAGTTGTTTCAATCATACTTAAAAGTAATGCATAGAACTTCTGTCTTGATTTAAAACTTCTAAATATAAAAGAAGCATAAAAACAAAATTTATATTCCCCAATAAAGCATGAACCAGCCATAGCAGTGGAAGAGAGAGAGTCTAAAGCAATACATCGACTATCTTCGAGCTTGGAAAGAAAACTGAGCTAAGTGGTAACATTTCCTCCCTTTGAACCTGTGGGGGGGGGGGGGGAACGGAAGGAAAGAGGCGAAACAAAATTAGGTCAGACATAAGTCTGGTAAGTCCAGCGACTTTCAGCATATAAACAGGCAAAAGCATCATGACATGAATAAACTGAATATAAGACAATACCATGATAATAGGGATAACAAGATAACATAGGATAAGCATAAGGTATGATAAGGCAAGATAAACTGAATGCGCTTCTACTCTTTCTCTACTTCGCTACTAATTTGTTATTCCGATTTCTATATCCATATATCTGCACCACCTAGCTAGTTTCCCAACTAGTAATCTATATAAAATGATAATATGATAATCGTGATCCCAATCCCCATTACTATGGTAGCCTTCAGGTGTACATCTATCGTGAGGATTCCACCTCAATCTGCCTAATTTCCATAAACATGTTAGATGTACCCTTACTACCCTATCGATCAGCTCCTTACTTGCATTAATGTTCCATGTGTCTGTGTCAGTTGACCCTCTCTTGCGTGTAGATACCCAGTGTTAGTCCCACCATAAGGTGTATCAATCCTTATGATAGCGACCCGACACGATTCAAGATGCACAGTGTATAACTACTGGTACCCAGTGCCTGTTTTTTCCCACTTCGGAGTACGTGCATGCCCGTGAACCGTTGGAACCTACACCTACGTACCCCTTATAGCTGTTTTGACCGCTTATAATCAACCCACTAATCGTGCCCCACCCTGCCTAGTTTCAGGGTACCATGATACATCTATGTGGGTTACTGCTAAAATGGGTCCCTATTACTAAGGTTTCCTGCTGGTTAAGTTTGTGGGCTTATATATACAAATATTACCCACCTACACGAGATGTACTTAACCCTCCCACCGACTCTAGCATGTTTTCTTAACGGTTAAGTTTGTGGGCCTATATGTACTAATATTACCCACCTACACGAGATGTACTTAACCATCCCATTGATTCAAGCATGTTTATTTAATGGTTAAGTTTGTGGGCCTATATTTACTAATATTACCCACCAACCCGATATGTACTTAACCCTCCCGCACATTATGTCATATTGGTTCAGTGTTGCCCATTCATGTTAACTTAACCCACCCATTCATCGTGTCATGTTGGTTAAGTGTTTATTATTAACTTTACCCTGTTCGTTCATAAAGTTATATTGGTTAAGTGTTTCCTTGTTAACTTATCCCTACATTTTCATCATGGTGTATTGGTTAAGTGTCATCAATCAATTCAAGTTAACTTAACCCACCTACTTGTCATGTTACTTTGGTTAAGTGTTGCCTTCTAGTGTCAACTTAACCCTACCAAAAATCAAGTTATATTGGTTAAGTGTTGCCCTCTTGTTCTAACTTAACCTTACCACAAATCAAGTTATATTGGTCAAGTGTTTCTTATTACTTAACCCTACATTCATCATGCTATACTGGTTAAGTGTTTCATATTAACTTAACCCTAGTCATTCTTCTTGTTATATTGGTTAAGTGTTTCTCATTAACTTAACCCTAGTCATTCATCTTGTTCATTAGCATTAATCGATTTATTAATGCACCAACCTCTCACATTAGATATGTGTTGTTGCGGTTATTGGATGTGATGGGCGGTTCCGGACAGTTTTACACCACAACTCAATCTAACCTCTGGTTTTTCTTGGGCATGATGCACTAACCTCTCAGATTAGATAGGTGTTGTTGTTACTGGATGTACCAGGTTGTTCCGGGCAGTTTTACACCACAACTCAATCTAACCTCGGGTTAGGCATATTCATCTTTTCACTAATTTAGATATTTACAGAATATATGTAAATTATTCACAATTTTTGTCAATTTCAGATTATGCCACATTTTCCATAAATGTCCAATTCTAGATTTATATGATAATTATCCTTACAAGTCATATTCCAATTCTCAAGTTATGCCCAACAAAGCTAATTGCAAGTTATGGCCCCCAAATTCAATTTCGAGTTATTACTCAAATTAGGCTACATCTAACCTTCCCAAGTTTGTACTAATTGTCATGCCCCAATACCCCAAGTTCACAACAAAGACAAATTATGTCCCAAATCATAAGTTACAAAATTATGTTCCACCATTACCAAATAGACTATTCCCCATTAACCCCGCATTCCAATCGCACGTATAATAAGTTTCAGTCTAGATTCGAGGTTAGTCTAGATTCATAAAATAAAGGGGATGAAAGAGGAACATAAATGAGAGTAGGCATAAAACAGACATTAAAATGGCAGATCTATCAAATATTTTGGACCTAAGAGGATTACAGATATGTTAGAGTTGGGGTATAACAAAGATATAACTGAAACAAACTGACAGAAATAACCTCATAGACACATAGATCTGATGTAAATAACATCATGAACATAAAAGGATTATATATCAGATGTCCAACAAAGACAGGCATTATTGAATAATAACTTCCTAGGCATGTAAATCATTGATTCAATAGAAAGATAGGAATTAATCTAAAAGATTTGTCATATCATCAAGCATGGACTTAGATCCATTTCATTATATGCCAAAATCACTATTAGTTGTTTAAATCCGAAAATATCTTGAACTTACATGTTTATAGTTCAATTTACGCCCCAAATCCCAAGTTATATGTCCAATATACTTTATGCCTCAAATCTCAAATCATATGTCCAATACTTTATGCCTTAAATCTCAAGTCAAATGTCTAATACTTTATGCCTCAAATCTCAAGTCATATGTTCGATATACTTATGTTTTGAATACAACATGTGTTATGTCCTCAAATCAGTTACAACTCAATTATGCCCAATTATACAAAATTTAATACTTTTTCCCAATTTTAACGCTAGTCGTGTCCAAATCATAAATTATGACCAATTTTATTTTATGTTCATCTCTTATGAGATCTTGCTCAGGCTCGTAGTAGCCTGGCTATAAAACAAAAAGGGAAGAAGGAAAGAAGAGACAAAGAATGGACATAATATTATCAATGAGATAGATCCAAAGGATATAGAATGACACATAGGCATAATAGCAGATCCAGATTTATTACAATGTCAGAATCACAATTAACTTTTATTTCTGAAAGTTATGTGAACTAACAAAATATAGAACGGCCTTAAATTCTGGGATCTGTATTCTAAAACTGAATAGCTCTCCCTTGAAGTAGACTATTTGTTCTTTTAATTTAGATTTGATTTGATTCTTAGAAAATTATTGTTGAAGTCGTTGAATTAGCCTTTGAATCTCTACTAGAATTCTAAACTTGATTTCTACGAAGGACTTGAGCAGCACAACCCCATCTTAGATTTATTTTGATATGAATTAGGGTAGAGTATAGGCAAAATGAAGTTGTATGGAGAAAACTGTAGCCTTAGGGGTGTTTATATAGCATAGGGATCAATGAATTTGGTCAGAACAGGCGTCCAAATGTAGAAAAATGAATCTGTCCTTGAATCTAGAAATAGAGGGGAGGTCGACCCCCTGGTCGACCTGTGTGACCCAGGTCGACCCCCTGGTCGACGTGGGTCCTGGGCGGGAAATTTCCCGCCTAGCCCGGGTGTGTGATTTGAATTTCGAATTTCAAACCTGAGTTGTTTTATTTAAATCTCTGAAACTTCTGAAGGTCATAACTTCTTCATGCAGAGTCTGGTTTATGCAAACTCGGACTCTACCTCAAGCAGAATTCCGAGATGAACGCAATGGCGTAACCTATTTCCCTTAATTATTCTCTTAAAAGTTAAGTATACTTTAATTTGTTACTTTAATGTTCACAGAAATTTCGGGGTGTTACGTTCTCCCCTCCTTAAAGGATTTCGTCCCCGAAATCTTCAGGTTAGGAAGAACGTATATCCTATCATCCATCTACTCAACCACTCAATCACTGGCATCCATTGTCCTTAAAAGGTTTCTAATGCCGTATGAACATATGCAGAGTGTGTGTATATGTCTCTTATCTAATGCAAATTCAGGCGGTCTACTGATCCAGTTTACCTCCTTAATGCTAATCATGAGGGTGTCATGCATCCAATATGTATGCAAATATCCATAATCTTGTAAACACTATATGTGTGCATATTCACTCTTCGGTATGCAACGTCCATATGATAACACATCAAGCTTCAATCCATGTATATAAAAGTTCACTCATGCATATGCAATATGAAAGTGACTGAGCCGATCTAGTGCCTAATATGTGTATATGCATCCACGAGCAACCACTAGCAAAAACTTGCAACCACTTGCATCCACCAAACATAACATGTCTCAAGCACAAGTTTACATCCATTGGCTTCTAACTAGGGATCGAGGATAGGACTGAGAGGATGTACTTAAAAGATAAAGATTAGCATGCAAATAAACATTACAGAAAAAGTGGAATCAAGGATATACCCTTAAAAAGGGTATAATGCACGTATTTAGTCTTCAGTCTTCTAAGTTGCATCTTCTTGAGCTCCACTCCACTGTATCTTAACTAATTTAACTTCACAGTTGCAAAGCTACTTGACCTTCATTTCCAAATCCCACTAGTAAAGATAGGACCTCGATCACTTACTATGCTAGTGGGTATCCAATGTAGTCGAATAATCTTTCCAAGATAAACAGATGTTAACCATGATACCAAGTGTATATACTAAGATGATTATGGGTCTGTCCTCTACTTAGCTTATCCATTATGTCACAAATCTGAGTGTCGATATCTCACGCAAACCATCATAGTCGAACTTGACATCCCTCAAGTATAAGCCCCAAAGGCCTAAACCAATATCAGACAAGCACCCAAGGAATACCTCCTCCAAATTTGGATGACTTATGTGAGATGATAGTAGCAAAACAACCAAACAATTGAGCACTTAACCGACTCTTGCTATCCTCGCCAATCTTGCTCCAAAACTATCGTTGATCGCATAACTGGCTTTTGCATTGTCAACTAGATATATGTGGAAGTCTATCTCGAGCTTTAGGGGAAAATCCCCTTACCTATTAAAAAACATCTTGCGTACTCATGGACTATTCTAGCAGATCGCAAATCGTCGATAGATGCATCAAGTGATTCTAGGTAGCTAATCCTAACTGATCCCTTAGGACCACATGAAATCACAAGGGTATTCCCGAGGAAAGAAGTTTAACTACCCTCCTTACACAATTCATAGCTAACCAACCCATGCCTAGAATCAACCCATAGCCCATGAAACCAAAAATATAATTATTACACTTAGACTCAATACTTAATATAGCTATTCTCAAATTCTTACAAACCGAAGATAAGTGAGCTGAACCACAAATTGGATTTGAGACAATAATGGGATCTTCTACTATACAATACTAAGGTGTAGAGACTCAACTATGGAAGTGGATATAAACGAATGTGAAGCGCTAAAATAAAAAAGAGTACTAACAGGATGATCAAAAAAAAAACTAGACTCTTTCAACCGAAGCTTTACTACCTCTCTCTCAGGTATGCTAGCGGTGAGAGCATGCACTTGCCTTCCGGAGAATCCTGTTCTTTGTTCTTGTCCTTTTCCTTAATTATATGACCCGTTATACCATAATAAAGACACTTCCTCTTGTTTTAGGTTTCACTGTTCTTTCCTTTTTTCCTCCTTTGTGAACCAAGTCTATATCCATAAGTTCCTCATCCTTGGGTTGTGCTCCTTAGCCAAACTCCCTCATTCTCATCTTTTCCGTCCTTGTGTAACTTGTTGACAGGTCTCTTGAAAGCTTCATCCATCACACGGAAAATCCTACAAAGCTCAAAATAAAATTAGCCGTATGTGAAACTACAACGGCTATAGATGGAAATTGGGTACTTCTTCGCCCTTTGACAGCTGTCATAGTCTCATAAAGCATACGGAACGCTGCCGCGATGAGGTTACCTCCCAGAAAGCCAGGAGCCCCGGAGACTCAAGAAAGAAGGAAACAAGGATTCAAACAGAGGATCAAAAAGATAGTGCATATGGCTCTGGGGAATATGCCTTCAGAAACAAAACTTTTCTTTAGAAAATGCTTCTTTTAAAACCATTTTGAAAAATAATTTTTCAAATCTTTTATATGATCCTGTAACCTTCTTCTCTGATACCAAGTGAAACACCCCACCTCCGTTAAGGTTGCTCACAAAGGGAATGCCTTAACTTCGGTGGAGCATTTTAGGTAAAAGATGCAGATGAATTACAAGACAGACAAATAAAGCAGCGAAAAAGAAAGTCGTTTTATAAACAACTTAATTCAGTCAAACTTTTACAACAGTTGTTTCAATCATACTTAAAAGTAATACATAGAACTTATGTCTTGATTTAAAACTCCCAAATATAAAAGAAGCATAAAAACAAAAGTGATATTCCCCAATAAAGCTTGAATCAGCCATAGCAATGGAAGAGAGAGAGTCCAAAGCAATACATCGACTATCTTCGAGCTTGGAAAGAAAACCAAGCTAAGTGGTAACATTTCCTCCCTATGAACCTGAGAGGGGGGAACGGAAGAAAATAGGCGAAACAAAACTAGGTCAGACATAAGTTTGGTAAGTCCAGTGACTTTCATCATATAAACAGGCAAAAGCATCATGACGTGAATAAACTGAATATAAGACAATACCATAGCTACAGGGATAACAAGATAACATAGGATAAGCATAAGGTATGATAAGGCAAGATAAACTGAATGCGCTTCTACTCTTTCTCTGCTTCGCTACTACTTTGTTATTCTTATTTCAGTATCTATATATCTGCACCACCTAGCTAGTGTCCCAACTAGTAATCTGTATAAAATGATAATATGATAATCGTGATCCCAATCCCCGCAATTGAGGTAGCCTTCAGGTGTACGTCTATCGTGGGGATTCCACCTCAATCTGCCTAATTGCCATAAACATGTTAGATGTACCCTTACTACCTAATCGATCGGCTCTTTACTTGCATTAATGTTCCATGTGTCTGTGTTAATCGGCCCTCTCTTGCGTGTAGATACCCTGTGCGGGTCCCACCATATGGTGTACCAATCCTTATGATAGCGACCCGACATGATTCAAGATGTACAGTGTATAACTACCAGTACCCAGTGCCTGCTTTTTCCCACTCTGGAGTACTTGCACGCCCGTAAACCATCGGAACCTACACTAATGTACCCCTTTCCGTTGTTTTGACCACTTAAAATCAGCCCAGCAATCGTGCCCTACCCTACCTAGTTTCAGGGTACCATGATACATCTATGTGGGTTACTGCTGAAATGGGTCCCCTTTACTAGGGTTTCCTGCTGGTTAAGTTTGTGGGCCTATATATACAAATATTACCAACCTACATGAGATGTACTTAACCCTCCCACCGATTCTAGCGTGTTTTCTTAATGGTTAAGTTTTTGGGCCTATATGTACTAATATTACCCACCTACACGAGATGTACTTAACCCTCCCATTGATTCGAGCATGTTTATTTAACGGTTAAGTTTGTGGGCCTATATTTACTAATTATACTCACCAACCCGATATGTACTTAACCCTCCCGCACATTATGTCATATTGGTTAAGTGTTGTCCATTCATGTTAACTTAACCCACCCATTCATCGTGTCATGTTGGTTAAGTGTTTCTTATTAACTTAACCCCATTCGTTCGTCAAGTTATATTGGTTAAGTGTTTCCTTGTTAACTTAACCCCACGTGTTCATCATGGTGTATTGGTTAAGTGTCATCAATCAATTCAAGTTAACTTAACCCACCTACTTGTCATGTTACTTTGGATAAGTGTTGCCTTCTTGTGTCAAATTAACCCTACCACAAATCAAGTTATATTGGTTAAGTGTTGCCCTCTTGTTTTAACTTAACCTTACCACAAATCAAGTTATATTGGTTAAGTGTTTCTTATTACTTAACCATACCATTCATCATGCTATACTGGTTAAGTGTTTCCTATTAACTTAACCCTAATCGTTCTTCTTGTTATATTGGTTAAGTGTTTCTCATTAACTTAACCCTAGTCATCCATCATGTTCATTAGCATTAATCGATTTATTAATGCACCAACCTCTCACATTAGATATGTGTTGTTGCGGTTATTGGATGTGATGGGCGATTCCGGACAGTTTTACACCACAACTCAATCTAACCTCTGGTTTTTCTTGGGCATGATGCACTAACCTCTCACATTAGATAGGTGTTGTTGTTACTGGATGTACCGGGTGGTTCCGGGCAGTTTTACACCACAACTCAATCTAACCTCGGGTTTGGCATATTCATCTTTTCACTAATTTAGATATTTACAGAATATATGTAAATTATTCACAATTTTTGTCAATTTCAGATTATGCCGCATTTTCCATAAATGTCCAATTCTAGATTTATATGATAATTATCCTTACAAGTCATATTCCAATTCTCAAGTTATGCCCAATAAAGCTAATTGCAAGTTATGGCCCCCAAATTCAATTTCGAGTTATTACTCAAATTAGGCTACATCTAACCTTCCCAAGTTTGTACTAATTGTCATGCCCCAATACCCCAAGTTCGCAACAAAGACAAATTATGTCCCAAATCGTAAGTTACAAAATTATGTTCCACCATTACCAAATAGACTATTCCCCATTACCCCCGCATTCCAATCGCACGTATAATAAGTTTCAGTCTAGATTCGAGGTTAATCTAGATTCATAAAATAAAGGGGCTGAAAGAGGAACATTGTTGGCTCGTTTTTTGACCAAGCCACCTAGGATCATTCATAAGAAGAAAGCATGAAACCACGTTCTCTAAGAATATGAAGGAATGGATCGCATCATCGACTCGCCCGATGACGGAGTGCACGCTATCGACTCGCCCGATGACAGATCGCACACTATCGACTCGCCCACCATCAGATCGCGTCTCGACGGATCGCCCCTATTTCATCAGCGAAACGACACCTCTATGCGATCCGATCCATGCATATGTTGTTGCCCAGTATTGATCGATCCGATCCCCTGATGCGTGGCGAACCCTCTGACCCGTTCAAGCATGAGCTAGTCTTCAGCGATCCGAGATGCACGGATCTAGCGACACGTGTCCCTAACCGTCATTTGGACCAATTCTCCCCATCTGCACGATCCGATTTTCAAGCAGATCATGACACCTATCTGTTAGATCGAAATTTGGACCTAACACCCAAATTGTTATGAACAGTAAAGAATTCCAAATGAAGAGCAAGGAAAAAGAAAATAACACTCAGAATTTATAGTGGTTCGGCGTTAACGAGCCTACGTCCACTTTATATATTATTGATTATGCTTTAAAAGCTAATACAACAATGATTTCTCTCAATATTTCAGTAGTTTGACAACAATGGAGGATTCAATACTTAATATTGCCAAAAAGATCCCGAAAAATGCCAAGCTCTGGGCTATTTATAGCTGATTTTGTCAGGCGGATCGTGGACACGTGGCACGAATCCCGAGAGCATCGGATCGCATCGCCACCGTTGAAGAAACAGTCAAATTAGCCGTTGTGGACAGGTGTCGTGATCTGCTTGAAAATCGGATCGTGCAGATGGGGAGAATTGGTCCAGATGACGGTTGGGGACACGTGTCGCCAGATCCGTGCGATTCGGATCGCTGAAGACTAGCTCGCACTTGAACAGGTCAGAGGGTTCGCCATGCACCAGGGGATCGGATCGGTTCGCTCGGGGGTAACAATGTAAGTTTGGATCGGATCGCCCGGCTGCCTCGCTCGCTGATGAGATGGGGGCGAGACGATGGTGCGCGATCCGATACTGGACGAGACGATGGTGCACGATCCGATACTGGACGAGACGATGGTGCGCGATCCGATACTGGACGAGACGATGGTGCGCGATCCGATCCTTCATATTCTTAGGGAACGTGGTTTCCTGCTTTCCTCTTACAAATGATCCTGGCTGGCTTGATCAAAAAGCGAGCCAACATTTTGCCCCCTCGAAGTATGTTTTATCGAAGATGGAACATGCTTCGAAAAATTGTATCTTCCCATCGAATCGCGGGTCACAAAACTCTTCTTTTTCTGTGATTTTCTTAGAATCCTTATTTCCGAATTCACCGATTCGTATCGCGGTTTCGAATCGCGTAATGTCAGCGAGACGTTTGTTTCGTTCATGGGTGTGGACCTGGTCCTCGGAACGAAGTGGGCTCCCCCTCGAGTTGTGGTGGGCCTTTGGTTCGCGGCCCATGGGTCTTTCGTGGATCGAGCAGGACAAAGAAGGGGAGACAAACGGTCGCCCCCGTTGCCTATATATGCCGACCTTCCCCTCTTCACTCTCCTTCTTCTTTCCCTCTGCCGTATCGTTTCGCCTTAGCCATTGAAAAACGAACCCAACTTTTGCAATCTTTTGAAAATTCAAGTATCGTCTCAGTTTTTAGAAAGGTAACTTCATAGAAAATATTCTCATTTGTAAACGCAGCACTTTCCTGAATTTTTACGACTGATTCGAGGGAGAACCGGTGGAAATCCGCAATTTTCTGAAGAAATCACCAAGTTGCCATGGCCATCGGGCGTAGAGCTCGGAATTCGAGGATGGGAAGGAGAGGAGGAAAACGAAGGAGGCAGAAGGAGAAGGAAAGCCGACTCGGATCGTGGTCAAAGATAGAAGACGAACGCGAGTGGCGAGACGAAAGATCGAGGTGGCAGCGAAGGGACGGATCGTGGGGGTCGCAACGGTTCATGAAGGGGCGATCCCTTCGCCCGGCGATTCGATGGGGGGCGATTCCCCTGCTCTGCGAGTCGAAAGGGGGGCGATCCCTCTGCTTTGCGATCCGTCTCATAGCTAACTTTACGAAGAAATTTCAGACTTTAATCAACGTCTTGTTACCATAAAACTCTGAACAGTTAGGCTAGAGCCGCGACGTTGGACTTTCTGGACTAAATGACCTCATAATTTGATTGCATATGACAACTAATGCTTCTGATAACCTTGACTGCTTTTATGCTTTATTTTTTGATAATGTGCACACACAGGCACACACACCGGCACTTGCACACACGGGGGATGGGTAGTGTTAATCTTATTGTTCATATTTTCTCATCCTAGCAGCAATGTCGAACGATCACTCTTCCTCAAGATCTGTAGCAGAAGCGGAATCCGAGACTCCTGAACAGTATAATCCTGAAATTCCCCCAATCAATCCGGGAGGTGAAGATTCTGGATCTGAGTACGAAGCCACAGAATCAGATCCGACAGAAAGTACTTCATCCAGCAACAACTCTGAGACTGATGAGCGAGCTCCTGACGAAATCCCAGGCGCACTCGGGATAGATAAATTCTCTGATTCTTTAGCGTCCAAGCTTGACGAGATAAAACTTAAGAGAATCTGCTTAAGACACGGCATTCCTTGGGATGATGTCTTGACGCCCGGAAGCGAAGATAGACCCCACCTAGCACCGGAAGGGTATATGGCGATTAGTCGAACAATGTGTCTAGTAGGAGCTATCCCTCCGTTCCCTCCGATTGCCATCGAAACTTTAAGACGACTGGGCATTGCTCCGATGCAGCTCCATCCAAACGCCTACGCATCGTTGTATACCCTGTACATTGCATATGCGGAGATCTTACATGCCGAACTTAAATTTAGAGATTTGACGTTCTTCTTTCTTTTCAAGCACCGTTCTTCGGCAACTCCAAACTTCTCCTTCTTTGAGTCCGTGGCGAATAGGAAGGTTTTATACGATGGGTACAGCAATATAGGGGACCCTAAATCGGACTGGTTTTATATAAAGAGACAGGCCGGATGCTCACGAAGATGGCTTAAATCAAGTATGCTTTGATCACATAATCGAATATCTTGCTCGAGGAGTCTAAGTACTAACATTCTTCCGCTTTTTCCTTTGTTTCGAACAGACCATGTCTTCCCGAAAACGGAGGGTCCTCTATACAGCAATCGGTTATCCATTCTTTCACAAAGCAGATCCGACTTTCTAAGGATCAAAAAATGCATTACTGACGACAATCTCCATAAGCATCGCCTCCTAGACAGAAGATTTGGACTTGGCACCGGCGGCAAACCCTATAAGTACTTGCCCCCAACAGAGGGAGAGGGAACTTCACAAGCGGTAGAAACAACTAAATTTCGCAAGAGTCCTTCTCCGATAGTCATCCAAGACGATGAAGACTTGAACATATACAGAGGGGATGAGTCCCGTGGTGATGTGTCGAAGGAAATCCCTATCTCTGCTCCAATGGAAACTGTTGCCGACGATGACTTGACAGAAGAGCAGTTATTTGACGAGCTGAATAAAATCCCTCTACCCGATATTGTATATACAGAAAAAGACCTCGGCGAGGAGCCTTTCTTTTCTGCTCCCGAAGAGGCGATTGCTTCAACTAGGGGACGAGAAACGGGTCAGATGAGCCTGTCTCCAGGCCCGGGTCTGTTAGGGGGAATTATATGGGATGCACACATCACACACACTGTCTGACCTTGCACTCTAACTTCGCGGGTATTCAAAGTTTTAATATACTCTTTTCTTTTTTGCAGGAACGATGTCCCGCAGGAAATCTTATTCATATCGTTCTCTCCGCGAGGGCACACCCAGCCTTCGTCCGGATACTAAGCGACCTCGCGGTCCTCCTCATAGGCCGAGTTCCTCGCAACCTCGATCTCCACCCAAATCAACCTCTACCAGGCCTTCGAGTCATCCGACAATTCCGACCGGGGGAAAGAAACTTCCAAAAGAGTTGACTCCTCCAAAGAGTGCGCCTTCCCACAGTCCGTCGTCCAAAAGGCGTCACGAATCCAAAGATAGGGACAGAGATTCATCCAAAGAAACTGAGAAAGAGAGAAGTGACATTGTCCCCACCAGCCAACCAGAGTTAGCTGCCCCCGGATCACGGGATTACGTCCATGGTCCCGAGATCCAAGGTAGGCTGGAAAAGATGCGGGAACAATTTCCAGGAATGTTCTTTGACAGGATGGTCTTTGTTCCTGCCTTGGAACCGGTCCCTAAAAATTGGGATGATGAAGTTATCGGGCACATCCAGCACGCAGCCAGGCAATATGAGATGATGAAAAAGCACGCAGTTAACCTTTCGGAAGTCATCTGAAAACTCGAAGTAGAAGCACACAGGTCTAAAGCAAAACTTGAAAATAACGAAAGGGCTAGGACAAAATTGGAAAAGGACCTGGAAGATGCTCAGTCCCAGCTTGCTTTAGCACGGAGGGACGTTGAAAATTATAAGACTGAATTAGAGAATGCCAAGCAGCGCTTTCATTCAGAACTGGACTCCAATAGCCAAGAAAAAATGGCTTTAAAGAAGGAGGTTGAAGATCTAAAAATGGCCAACGTCGAGTTGAAAACAGCACAAGGCCATTTTGAAGCTGAGAGGGTTGCTTGGGAGGCGGAAAAAGCGAGTCTAAAAGAAAGTTTGGCTCTGGCAGAAGCAGAAAAGGTGATCTTGAATGACCAGGTTGCGGACGCGGAGAGACGGGCAGCTCTCGCCGAAAAGAATGTTGACATCGCCATTGAAATGGCCGCTGCTTCTAACAACAAACTCCTTGCAAGAGAGAAAGAGATTGAGGGGTTTGAAGAGATGATTTTCGATTTCCTTGGCCAAGTTCTCAAAACTCGCAACATCTCATGGATCCCGGATTACCATGTTACTTTGGCCAACTTATGGGATGCCATTGTGGAGGGCGAAAAATATAGACTGGGGGTCGAAGAGATCAATGAGGATGAATTGATGAAGAGCATCCTAAGAGACAACGAGCCTGAGGACCTGGCAGAGGGTCGTCGCCTCATCCTGCCGAAAATGGAAAAGGAGAGAACCTTGGCTAAAGGTAAAAGCAAAATTGACGAAGGTTCCAGCTCCGCCGCGAAGCCTAAAACCTCCGAAATTGAGGAGTACCATCCTGATGATCCGCTAATCCCTTTAGGCCTAACCCCCGTGGTTGTTGGAGCATCTGGAGCTACTCAAGAGGGAGCATCTGCTGAAGGTATCTCTCTCTTTTCCCCGCAATTTGCTAAAGCAATTGCGAATTGTCGTCGTCTGGCAGAACAACAAATTGAATTAGTAATGTGTGTCTCTCGTAATGCAGGTGGCAAGCCCGTCGACAAGGGTGCTGAAAAAGAGAGAGAAGTGGAGAAGGAGACTGCCTTGCTGGGTGCTGGTATTGATGTTTCAGAGCAGGTCGAGGTCACAACAGTAGAAGGAAGCATCCCGGCGCCTAGCATCGATGTACCCAAAGATGCTGAGACTATCGAAGCTTTAAAAGACTTGGATGGTCGTCATGTGGATGACGAAGAGGACATTACCGGCACCAAAAAGGCCGATGATGACGACGACGACGAGGAACCCCTGGCCAGTCGAAAAGCCAGACAAGAGAAAGAGTTGGTTTCAAAGAAGGTGGGAGATGAGGCTTTGGACGTAGTCCCTCTTGCAGAATTCGATCCCAAAACTGGGATGATTGTGAAAATCCAGACCAAGTCCATCAGCCGGCAGCTTCACTTCGCAAACCCCGATGACTTCCCGGCTTCCCTCTCCAGTAGAAGCAAGAGAAAAGAGGTGGAAGAGGAGACCTCAGAGGAGTCGGATGTTCCCCTCGTAGACAAGCGGAAGAGGAAGAAAGGGGATCCATCTGAAGCCGACAAGGAGAGGTAGAAGCAAGAGAAGAGGTCAAAGCATAAATAGGATGTTCGTTGTTTGCTGATATTTTGTCTTTAGGTTTTTCACTGGCCAGGAAGTGTAATTGTGAGACTGGTCCTCACTTTTGTTTCTAGGTCGTTTTTCACTTTGTTGATTCGCAGTATATAAACAAGGATTTATCTCTCCTTACATCATTGTGTACCTGTATTCATAGAAACTTTCCATGTTTAGTCGTTAGCCAACTATTAATAATTATAAATCAGTCAATCAACAGGAAGAAGAATGTTCATGCTATGTTACACTGTTGTATCAAAGTTTAGTGTTTGCATATGAGTGCATGGTGCCCCCCAATCAGTTGTTACCGTAGCATCTGACTGGGGTTTATTAGGGATTGATTAGTACTGTCGGCAAGTTGCCCCCTATTTCTGAATAAGGGGGTATAAGAGATTTCATGGGATAACAGTAGTTCAGTCAGCCCTTGTTCCTTTAGCAGGGAATAAGTTCTTTCTCAGCGCTCAATCGGAGACGCTTTTATAATCTCTCTCTCTCTGGAGAGTTAGAGTTCGAGCTCAGCGATTCACTCGCTCCCCGATCCTTCAGCGAGAAAGGAGCTCTTTCTCAGCGCTCAATCGGAGACGCCTTTATACTCTCTCTCTCTGGAGAGTTAGAGTTCGAGCTCAGCGATTCACTCGCTCCCCGATCCTTCAGCGGGAAAGGAGCTCTTTCTCAGCGCTCAATCGGAGACGCCTTTATACTCTCTCTCTCTCTGGAGAGTTAGAGTTTATGCTTAGGCAGCTCCGATCATGGTACACCGCCGTTATTCGTGGATGTCGATTTTCGTGTCCTTTATACTCTCTCTCTACTCTGGAGAGTTAGAGTCACGGATCATGCAGTCTGCAATCATGCATTCTCATCAAACTCATCCTTGGTGTGTACTTTAACCCGTGCTCCGTGGATTAAAGCTAGTCAGACAAGCAGTTGGAGCCTTTGCCCAAGCTTTGGGTTCCTCTGATTAGTTTACGGGAGGAACGGTTGGCACCGGACTTCGGGTACCTGCATTATTCACATTGATTTTCATAGGCAAATAAATAAAGATGCAATAAAGGTAAATGACACACTGTATTTTTATAGTGGTTCGGTCGAATCATGACCTACGTCCACTTTATAATCTCTTGCTTTAAGGAATTAGACTGTTCTAGGCAAGTCATGCCCTGTACATAGTTTTTTAACAAAGCAAAAGAATAAATTTGAAACTTCTCATGTTAAATATGGCCGTAAATATTGGGCATTCCACACTCTGGGGATTTCCTTTCCATCTACGGTTGCCAGCTTGAAGGTTCCGTTATCAAGCTTGCTGAGAATAGAGTACGGTCCTTCCCACTTCGCTCCCATATGAGTTGGGGGTGGAAAGACACGTTTCAGAACCAAGTCTCCGGGTTCCCAGGTTCGGGCTCGGACCTTTTTGTTGTAATATCGGGCGACCTGTTGTTTGCATCTTAGGGCACGCAGGTCTGCTTCATCCCTCTTTTCTTCGATCATATCCTGGGACTCAAGGAGCAATTCATTATTGGTCATTGGATCATAATAGGTCACCCGATGAGAAGGTACCTTTATCTCAACCGGGATGACTGCTTCCGTTCCAAAAGCAAGGGAGAACGGGGTATGTCCTGTCGCTGATTTATATGTTGTCCTGTAGGCCCATAGCGCCAAGGGCAATTCATCAGCCCACATGGCTCTAGCCCGCTTCATTCTTCTTTTCAGAATGGACTTAATTACTTTATTTGCAGCTTCGACTTGCCCGTTTGATTGTGGGTGTGCCACGGAGGTGTACCGATTCTCGATGTGGTATTTTTGGCAGAAGTTTCTGAATTCAGCACTATCAAACTGAGTTCCGTTTTCTGTTATCACAATCTTTGGAATTCCAAATCGGCAGATGATGTTTCTCACAATGAAGTTGATCACTCGTTTAGTTGTGATTGTAGTTAGTGGTTCTGCCTCGACCCACTTAGTGAAATAATCTACAGCCACAATAGCGAACTTTGCTCCGCCCCTTGCTATGGGGAGACTTCCTATGATATCAATTCCCCACATAGCAAAAGGCCGTGGACTCATCATTGTTTTTAACTGACTTGGAGGCGCTCTAGGTATCTTTGAAAATCTCTGGCAAGCATCACATCGTCGTGCATATCTTACTGCATCCTTGTTTATGGTAGGCCAGAAATAACCATGCCGCAATACCTTTTTCGCCAAAGTTTGCCCTCCAGTGTGGTCGCCACATTCGCCTTCGTGGACTTCTTGCAGCACACGTTTGATGTCATCGTGGGCAATACACCGAAGGAGGGGCATTGAAAACCCTTGTCTATAAAGAACTCCGCCTTGCAGAACGTATCGGGCGGCTTTACGAATCACTTTACGCCTCTCGTTTTTCTTGGTCGGAAGCGTTCCATCCATTAGGAAATTCTTTATAGGGGTCATCCAGGACTCCCTTCCCGGTTCCGTCTCTAGTACTAGGTCGATTTCCATCTGATCTATGCTGGGGGACCGAAGTACTTCAACGGGGGCTAGCCCAATCACTTCAGGATCATTAGAACTGGCCATCTTCACCAACTTGTCTGCCTGCTGATTTTCTGACCGCGGAATATGAGATATTCTGTAGTGATCAAAATCATTCAGCAGTTCTTTCACTTTCTTTAAGTATAGAATCAATTTTGTACTTTTAGCTTGGAATCTTCAAGTGACTTGATTCACAACTAACTTGGAGTCGCAGAAGATGTTCAGCTTTGTGACTTCTAGTTCCTTTGCAATCTTTAATCCGGCTATCAGAGCTTCATATTCGGAATCGTTGTTAGTGGCCTGAAACTCCATTCGGATGGCATAGGTTATCAATCGTTTCTCGGGGGTTTCAAGTACTATTCCAGCGCCGGATCTTTCGTTGTTCCTAGCGCCATCAGTATACAATCTCCAGGCATTAGGATCGAAAAGTAACTTTGAAGGTTCCACTTCTTCGTTTGCTATATCTTCTTCAGGAACAGTGAACTCTGCTATGAAGTCGGCTATCACTTGCCCCCGAATTGACCGTCTGGGCTGAAAGTTCAAGTCAAATTGACTTAACTCAATGTTCCATTTGAGTAACCTTCCAGATGCCTCCGGTCTCTGTAAAACTTGCTTGAGTGGATGATCAGTGTATATGGTGATAGGATGTGCCTGAAAGTAGTGCCGAAGTTTTCTGGAGGCAATCAGTAAACTATACGCCAGCTTCTCTATCCATGGATAATTACGCTCTGCTGCTGTCAATTTTTTGCTCACATAATACACAGGTCTTTGGTCCTTATCCTCTTCCCTTACCAACGCTGAGTTGATCGCATGGGATGACACTGCCAAATACACGAATAAATCCTCGTGATCTATTGGTTTAGATAGAATCGGAGGTCTCTCCAAGTGCCTGAGCAAATTCTGAAACGCTTCTACGCAGTCAAGTGTCCATTTAAAGTGGCGTTTTCCTCGCTTTATTAATTCGAAGAATGGGATGCACTTATCCGTAGCCCTGGAGATAAATCTGCTTAGTGAGGCCACTTTTCCGGCAAGGCTTTGCACATCCCTAATTTGCCTAGATTCCTGAATGTTTCTGATTGCCGCGATCTGGTCTGGATTAATCTCGATACCGCGGGAACTGACAATGAATCCCAAGAATTTTCCAGAAGCAACACCGAATGAACATTTGGTTGGATTGAGTTTCATTCCATACTTTCGAAGAATGCCGAACATCTCCGCCAAGTCAGTAGTGTGTTGAGAGGATTGCTTGGATTTAACCAACATATCGTCGACGTATACTTCCATTGTTTTCCCGATTTGGTTATAAAACATTCTGTTGACCAAACGTTGGTATGTAGCGCCTGCGTTCTTCAAACCAAAGGGCATTACCACATAACAATATAATCCCAGATCAGTGATAAAACTAGTATGCTCTTGATATGGAACATGCATTGGAATTTGGTTGTATCCTGAATAAGCATCCATAAATGAGAGAAGCTCGTGACCTGCCGTCGAGTCTACCAACTGGTCAATTCGAGGTAATGGGAAACTATCTTTTGGACAAGCTTTGTTCAAATCCGAGAAGTCGATACACGTTCGCCACTTCCCGTTGGCCTTCTTTACCAGGACTGGGTTCGAAATCCAGTCTGGGTAGGTTGAATCTCTGATAAACCCATTACTCTTTAGCTTTCCAACCTCTTCTTTCAAGGCAGCGGACCTCTCTGGGCCCAGCATTCGCCTTTTTTGCTTTACTGGAGGATGTTTGGGGTTAATGCTCAAAGAATGGCTCATGATTGATGGGGATATCCCGCACATGTCCGCGTGGGTCCAAGCAAATACATCCAAGTTGTTCTTTAAGAAATTCGTCAATTCTTCAGCAAGATTCGGACTTAACTGGGATCCAATCTTAAGGACCTTCTCCGGGTCACTGTCATCGATTGGTACATCCACAGTTGCCTCGTTGGGAGTCGCCATTCTGCCCCCGGGTTCTTGATCCTCTCTGGGATCTATATCCTCGGGCATCTCTCTGGGCAACTCTCCAACGATTATCCTCTTTGGTTGCTATAAGGTCTCCGCCCCCGAAGGTGGAAAAGTGCCTTTAGTTTCGATATCCCCTCCGTTGCGAAGTAACTTTAGTTTGGCAACATAACACGCTCACGCAGCAACTTGATCCCCTCTGACGATACCAATGCCAGCTTCTGTGGGGAATTTCAATAGCAAGCACCAGGGGGCTATACAGGATCTGAACTTTGCGAGGGTCGGTCGGCCCAAGAAGGCATTGTATGGCGATTCAACATCCAAAACCACAAAGGGAAGGATTCTCACTCTCTGGCGTTCTCCTTCCCCAAGTGTAACTGGCAACTCTACATAACCCATTGGAGCGGTGGATGCTCCGTTGAATCCACGGATCCATCCTTGGCAGGGTTTCAAGTCTTTTATTTCAAGATTCATCTGGTCAAAGGCCTTTTTGAAAAGAATATTAACGGAACTCCCGTTGTCCACCAGAACCTTATGAACAGTGGCTGGCCCAATGGGTATCGTAATTACAAGTGGTTCTTCAGTTGGAGCATGGACTCCGATGCTTTCTCGCTCTCGGAAAACAACATCATCAGTCATCATCTTCTGCTGCTTCAACGGGATATTGTCCTCGGGGTTGCTACATTCCCCCACCTCGAGGTGTTGTTTGGCCGCATTGACGTATTGATCCAATGCTTTGGAACTATGCCCAGCTAGATAAAGTCCTCCGATCACGGTATTGATAACAATATTATTTCCTTTTTGCTGAGCAGTCGGCCTAGCAGCAAGTTGATTTTGATTCTGATTCGGGGCCTGCACTGCTTGCCCCCTGTCCCTGGGCATTACTCTGTATTCGTCTAGCTTTCCTTCTCGAAACAGCCTTTCGACTACATCCCTCAGGTGACGACATTCATTCGTCGAATGGCCGTGGATTTGATGAAAGAGACAAAACTTCCCTGTCTCACGCTCTTTCTCTGTCGACCCTCTAGGAGGTGGCCTCTTATTTTGGAGGACTTCGTACGCATCCATGAAGATATTTTCCAGAGTATCACTTATGGGTGTATAACTTTCAAAGGCCCTGGGACGAGTCCTTCTCTGGGAGTCGTTCCCTCGGCCCCTCTTCCGGTTGTTGCCGTTACCATTGTTACTGTTGTTACCTGGCTGGCGACCACCCTGATTCTGATTTCCGACGTTAACTTCAACTTTTCCCGAGCTGTCTCCAGTCTGTTTGATGGCGACATTGCTCTGAATTTCCTCCTTATCAGTTGATTTAACCTTTCGGTTTGCGTATACCTCTTCCCGGCGTAGATGTACGTTGGCTTTCTCGTAGAATAACTCTCTAGTGTGGGGCGGTTTGCCTGCTAAGTACCGCCCGAATTCAGTGTCCTTATCTACTCCGTCAATCAGTGCTGCGACAATGGTCGGTTCATGAGGATCTTTAACCTCAGTGGCGGCCAAATTGAAACGATCCAGGTACATCTTTAGACTCTCGCCTGGTCGCTGTTTGACAAGGAATAAATCGATCACGCTTTTTGTCTTCTGTGCGTAGATACGGAATTGTTCTACGAACTTCTCGCTCAGCTCCCTGAAGCTAGAAATCGATCTCGCCGGCAGGCGAGTAAACCATAGCAAAGCCACGTCCTCCAGGAATATGGGAAACGCTTTACACTTAACCGCGTCAGAAGCGGCGGCAGCGGTCATCGACCAAGAGTATCTCATTAGGTGCTGAACAGGATCAGATCTTCCCGCATATCGGTTCATTTGTGGCATGTTGAAACGCCTTGGAAAAGTCGCATCCAAAATATCGTCAGAAAAAGGGGTATGACTGCGGTCAATCCCCCAATCTTCGTTCCGCTGTCCACGGCTGTCAGCCAGAATCTGGTGGACCATGGCTGCGACATTTGCACTGGTCAAAGGAGGTTCAGGGTCAGCGCCTCTGGCCCGACGAGGTTCTCTGAACTCTCTTCGGGGAGCAGCCACAAAATCCGGGGCTCGGACAGGGCTTCGCTGCCCCCTGTTATCATGAGTATGCGTGCGGCGACGGGGCTGAGGTGGTCTGTTATGCACAGGACTGTTCACATCTCGAGTCCTGAGAGCTATTGCTTGACCATTCACATTACGGTTTATGGGCCCCGCCCCTAGTTCTTCTTCTTCCTGTGAGGGCAGGGTCCAGAACCGAAGCTGTTCTATGTTTTCGGCTCTCTCATACGGTCGCCGCGGAGGTCTCGGCGATTCTTCAGATGAAGAAGAATATACTGGGGTGAGTGGACGAACCGACGATGCTCTTTGCCTTGCTAGCTCATCAAGTCTTCTATCCATAGCCGTCAAATTTTGCCGTAGGATGGAACTTTCCTGCCTTTGGGCAGCCAACTCATCAAACAACCTATCCCACATTTCGACGAAGCGAGAGAGATCCCCCTCAGTGACAGGAGCGGCAGGATCATAGTGGTCATCATCACTCTCCCTTATGCGCAAAGAGCTCGAACCGGGTCGAGCAGAGGTTCCAGGACGATAGGAGTGGGTCATAGGTTCTTTTCCAGGTCTAGTTGTAGTCTGACCATCAATTCGGATAGTTGCGGTTCGTGGAGGGCGATTCGCTGCGCCCCCCTGAGATCGACTCGTGGTCGTGGTACGCGGAGGCTGCGAGGTGTTACCTCGGGATCGAGTGACAACCCCTTCAGTGGCACAGATCGTCTCGTTCTCATCGACTCGGAACGAGGTGACAACCCCTCGCGATCCAGAGTTTCTTCGTTGCCCAGTTCGTGCACACTCTCCTCAATCATTTCGTTGGTCTGCGAAACTTTAGATCTTTTTCCAGCCATGATATCCGAATCGCTGGAATCCTCAAAGAAGCGAATAGTGAAACTTTAGGACTGAGTTTCTCAGTGAAAGCACCAAAAATGTTAGATCGAAATTTGGACCTAACACCCAAATTGTTATGAATAGTAAAGAATTTCAAATGAAGAGCAAGGAAAAAGAAAATAACACTCAGAATTTATAGTGGTTCGGCGTTAACGAGCCTAGGTCCACTTTATATATTATTGATTATGCTTTAAAAGCTAATACAACAATGATTTCTCTCAATATTTCAGTAGTTTGACAACAATGGCGGATTCAGTAATTAATATTGCCAAAAAGTTCCTGAAAAATGCCAAGCTCTGGGCTATTTATAGCTGATTTTGTCAGCCGGATCGTGGACACGTGGCACGAATCCCGAGAGCATCGGATCGCATCGCCACCGTTGAAGAAACAGTCAAATTAGCCGTTGTGGACAGGTGTCGTGATCTGCTTGAAAATCGGATCGTGCAGATGGGGAGAATTGGTCCAGATGACGGTTGGGGACACGTGTCGCCAGATCCGTGCGATTCGGATCGCTGAAGACTAGCTCGCGCTTGAACAGGTCAGAGGATTCGCCATGCACCAGGGGATCGGATCGGTTCGCTCGGGGGTAACAATGTAAGTTTGGATCGGATCGCCCGGCTGCCTCGTTCGCTGATGAGATAGGGGCGAGACGATGGTGCGCGATCCGATACTGGACGAGACGATGGTGCGCGATACGATACTGGACGAGACGATGGTGCGCGATCCGATACTGGACGAGACGATGGTGTGCGATCCGATCCTTCATATTCTTGGTGAACGTGGTTTCCTGCTTTCCTCTTACAAATGATCCTGGCTGGCTTGATCAAAAAGCGAGCCAACACTATCCACAACGGCTAATTTGACTATTTCCTCAACGGTGGCGATGCGATCCGATGTTCTCAGGATTCGTGCCACGTGTAACCATGACCCGCCTGACAAAATCAGCTATAAATAGCCCGGAGCTTGTCATTTTTTGGGATCTTTTTGGCAATATTGAGTACTGAATCCGCCATTGTTGTCAAGATACTAAAATATTGAGAGAAATCCTTGATTGTATTAGCTTTCAAAGTATAATCAACAATATATAAAGTGGACGTAGGTTCGTTAACACCGAACCACTATAAATTCTGTGTGTTATTTCCTTTTTTCTCATTCTTCAGTTGAAATTCTATAAGCTTCAGAACAATTTGGGTGTTAGGTCCAAATTTTGATCTAACATTTTGGTGCTTTCACCGAGAAGACAATCCTAAAGTTTCACTATTCGGTTCTTTGAAGATTCCAGCGATTCGGATATCATGGCTGGAAAAAGAACTAAGGAAGCACGAGCTTCACAGACCAACGAAACAATTGAAGAGAGTGTGCACGAGCTGGGCAATGAAGAAACTCTGGATCGCGGGGCGCAGGGGGCGAACCGATCCGACGAAGACACCACGCTCCGAGTCGACGAAACGAAGCGATCCGGACTGCTGAAGGGGTTGTTACTCGATCCCGAGGGAACGCCTCGCACCCTCCGCACACTGCGACCGCGAATCGACCTCAAGGGGGCGCTGCGAGCCGCCACCCACGAACCGCAGCGATCCGAATTGATGATCAGGCTACAACTCGACCTGGAAAGGAGCCTATGGCTCGCTCCTACCGTCCTGGCCCCTCTGCTCGACCCGGCTCAAGCTCTTTGCGCATAAGAGAAAGCGATGATGACCAATATGATCCTGCTGCTCCCGTTACTAAGGGGGATCTCACTCGCTTTTCCGAAATGTGGGAGAGGCTGTTTGATGAATTGGCTGCCCAAAGGCAGGAAAACTCCGTCCTGCGACAAAATTTGACTGCTATGGATGGAAGACTTGATGAGCTTGCGAGGCAAAGAACATCGCCGATTCGTCCACTCACTCCAGGATATTCTTCTTCGTTTGAAGAATCACCGAGACCTCCGCGATGACCGTATGAGAGAGCCGAAAACATAGAGTAGCTTCGGTTCGGAACCCTGCCATCACAGGAAGAAGAAGCGCTGGGGGCGGGGCCCTCAAACCGTAATGTGAACGATCAAGCCGCAGCTCCCAGGGCTCGAGATGTGGACAGCCCCGTACGTAACAGACTACCTCAGCCCCGTCGCCGCACACATACTCATGATAACAGGGGGCAACGAAGCCCTATCCGAGCCCCGGATTTCGTGACTGCTCCCGGAAGTGAGATTAGAGAACCCCGCCGAGCCAGAGGCACTGACCCTGAACCTCCTTTGACCAGTGCAAATGTTGCAGCCATGATCCACCAGATTCTGGCAGATAGCCGTGGACAATGGAATGAAGATTGGGGGATCGACCACAGTCACACCCCTTTCACTGATGATATTTTGGATGCGACTTTTCCAAGGCGTTTCAACATACCACAAATGAACCGATATGCGGGTAGGTCTGATCCTGTCCAGCATCTGAAGAGATACTCTTGGTCAATGACCGCTGCCGCAGCCTCTGACGCTGTTAAGTGCAAAGCGTTTCCCATATTCTTGGAGGATGTGGCTTTGTTATGGTTTACTCGCTTGCCTGCGAGATCGATTTCTAGCTTCAGGGAGTTGAGTGAAAAGTTCGTAGAACAATTCCGTATCTACGCACAAAAGACAAAAAGTGTGATCGATTTGTTCCTTGTCAAGCAGCGACCAGGCGAGAGTTTAAGGGTGTACCTGGATCGTTTCAATTTGGCCGCCACTGAGGTTAAAGATCCCCATGAACCGACCGTTGTCGCAGCACTGATTGACGGATTAGATAAAGACACTGAATTCGGGAGGTACCTGGCAGGCAAACCGCCCCACACTAGAGAGTTATTCTATGAGAAAGCCAACGTACATTTACGCCGGGAAGAGGTATATGCTAACCGAAAGGCTAAAACAACTGATAAGGATGAAATCCAGAGCAATGTCGCCATCAAACAGACAGGAGACAGCTCGGGGAAAGTTGAAGTTAATGTCGGAAATCAGAATCAGGGTGGTCGTCAGCCAGGTAACAACAATAATAATGGTAACGGCAACAACCGGAAGAGGAACCGAGGGAACGACTCCCAGAGAAGGACTCGTCCCAGGGCCTTTGAAAGTTATACACCAATAAATGATACTCTGGAAAATATCTTCATGGATGCGTATGAAGTCCTCCAGAATAAGAGGCCACCTCCCAGAGAGTCGACAGAGAAAGAGCGTGAAACAGGGAAGTTTTGTCTCTTTCATCAGATTCACGGCCATTCGACAAATGAATGCCGTCACCTAAGAGATGTAGTCGAAAGGCTGCTTCGAGAAGAAAAGTTAGATGAATAAAGAGTGACGCCCAGAGACAGGGGGCAAGCAATACATGCCCCAAATCAGAACCAGAATCAACTTGCTGCTAGGCCGACTGCCAGCAAAAGGGAAAGAACATTGTTATCAATACCGTAATCGGAGGACTTTATCTCACCGGGCATAGTTCCAAGGCATTGGATCAATACGTCAATGCAGCCAAACAACACCTCGAAGTAGGGGAGTGTAGCAACCCCGAGGACAGTATCCCGGTGAAGCAACAAAAGATGATGACTGACGATGTCGTCTTCCGAGAACGAGAAAGCATCGGAGTTCATGCTCCGACTGAAGATCCATTTGTAATTACAGTACCTATTGGACCAGCCACTGTTCATAAGGTTTTGGTGGACAATGGGAGTTCTGTCAACATTCTTTTCAAAAGGACATTTGATTAGATGAATCTCGAAATAAAAGACTTGAAGCCCTGCCAAGGATGGATCCGTAGATTCAACGGAGCATCCACCGCTCCAATGGGTTATGAAGAGTTACCAGTTACACTTGGGGAAGGAGAACGCCAGAGAGTGAGAATCCTTCCCTTCGTGGTTTTGGATGTTGAATCGCCCTACAACGCCTTTTTGGGCCGACCGGCCCTCGCAAAGTTTAGAGCCTGTATAGCCCCCTGGTGCTTGTTATTGAAATTCCCCACAGAAGCTGGCATTGGTATCGTCAGAGGGGATCAAGCTGCTGCGCGAGCATGTTATGTTGCCGAACTAAAGTTACTTCGCAATGGAGGGGATATTGAAACTAAAGGCACTTCTCCCCCTACGGGGCGGAGACCTTATAGCAACCAAAGAGGATAGTCGTTGGAGAGTCGCCTAGAGAGATGCCCGAGGATATAGATCCCAGAGAGGATCAAGAACCCGAGGGTAGAATGGCGACTCCCAACGAGACAACTGTGGATGTGCCGATCGATGACAGTGACCCGGAGAAGGTCCTTAAGATTGGATCCCAGTTAAATCCGAATCTCGCTAAAGAATTGACGGATTTCTTAAAAAACAACTTGGATGTATTTGCTTGGACCCACGCGGACATGTGTGGGATATCCCCATCAATCATGAGCCATTCCTTAAGCATTGACCCTAAACATCCTCCAGTAAAGCAAAAAAGGCGAATGTTGGGCCCAGAGAGGTCCGCTGCCTTGAAAGTAGAAGTTGGAAAGCTAAAGAGTAATGGATTTATCAGAGACTCGACCTACCCAGACTGGATTTCGAATCCAGTCCTGGTAAAGAAGGCCAACGGGAAGTGGCGAACGTGTATCGACTTCTCGGATTTGAACAAAGCCTGTCCAAAATATAGTTTCCCGTTGCCCCGGATTGACCAGTTGGTAGACTCGACGGCAGGTCATGAGCTTCTCTCATTTATGGATGCTTATTCAGGTTACAACCAGATTTCGATGCATGTTCCAGATCAAGAGCACACTAGTTTTATCACGGATCTGGGATTATATTGTTATGTGGTGATGCCCTTTGGCTTGAAGAATGCGGGCGATACATATCAACGTTTAGTCAACAAAATGTTTTATAACCAGATCGGGAAAACAATGGAAGTATACGTCGACGATATGTTAGTTAAGTCCAAGCAATCTTCTCAACACACTATTGACTTGGCAGAGATGTTCGGCATTCTTCGAAAGTACGGAATGAAACTCAACCCAACCAAATGTTCGTTCGGTGTTGCTTCTGGAAAATTCTTGGGATTCATCGTCAGTTCCCGTGGTATTGAGATTAATCCAGACCAGATCGCGGCAATCAGAGACATTCAGGAACCTAGGCAAATTAGGGATGTGCAAAGCCTTGCCGGAAAAGTGGCCGCATTAAGCAGATTTATCTCCAGGGCTACGGATAAGTGCATCCCATTCTTCGAATTAATAAAGCGAGGAAAACGCCACTTCAAATGGACACCCGACTGCGTAGAAGCGTTTCAGAATTTACTCAGGCACCTGGAGAAACCTACGATATTATCTAAGCCAATAGATCACGAGGACTTATTCGTGTATTTGGCAGTGTCCTCCCATGCGATCAGCTCAGCGTTGGTAAGGGAAGAGGATAAGGTCCAAAGACCTGTGTATTACGTGAGCAAAAAATTGACGGCAGCAGAACGTAATTATCCACGGATAGAAAAGTTGGCGTATAGTCTGTTGATCGCCTCTAGAAAGCTTCGACATTATTTTCAGGTGCATCCTATTACCATATACACCTATCATCCACTCAAGCAAGTCCTACAGAGACCAGAGGCATCTGGAAGATTACTTAAATGGAATATTGAGTTGAGTCAATTTGATTTGAACTTTCAGCCCAGACGGTCAATTCGAGGGCAAGTGATAGCCGACTTCATAGGGGAATTTACCGTACCAGAGGAAGGTATAGCCAATGAAGAGGACAAACCCTCAAAATTACTTTTCGATCCCAATGCCTGGGGATTGTATACTGATGGCGCTAGGAATGACGAAAGATCAGGCGGTGGGATAGTGCTTGAAACCCCCGAGAAACGATTGATAACCTATGCAATCCGGATGGAGTTTCATGCCACTAACAACGATTCCGAATATGAAGCTCTGATAGCCGGATTGAGGATAGCAAAAGAATTAGAAGTCACAAAGTTGAACATCTTCTGCGACTCTAAGTTAGTTGTGAACCAAGATACTGGAAAATTCCAAGCTAAGAGTGCAAGATTGATTTTATACTTAAAGAAAGTGAAAGAGTTGCTGAACGATTTTGATCACTACAGCATATCTCATATTCCGCGGTCAGAGAATCAGCAGGCAGATAAGTTGGAAAAGATGGCTAGTTCCGACGATCCTGAAGTGACCGGGCTAGCCCCCGTTGAAGTACTTCGGTCCCCTAGCATAGATCAGAAGGAAATTGACCCAGTGCTAGAGGCGGAACCAGAAAGGGAGTCCTGGATGACCCCTCTAAAGAATTTTCTGATGAACGGAGCGCTTCCGACCAAGAAAAGCGAGAGGCGCAAAGTGATTCGTAAGGCCGTCCGATACGTTCTGCAAGGCGGAGTTCTTTACAGACAAGGGTTTTCGATGCCCCTCCGCCGTTGTATAACCCACGATGACATCAAGCGTGTACTGCAAGAGGTTCACGAAGGCGAATGTGGCGACCACACTGGAGGGCAAACTCTAGCAAAAAAGGTGTTGCGGCATGGTTATTTCTGGCCTACCATAAACAAGGATGCAGCGAGATACGCACGACGGTGTGATGCGTGCCAGAGATTTTCGAGGATACCTAGAGCACCTCCTAATCAGTTAAAAACAATGATGAGCCCATGGCCTTTCGCTATGTGGGGAATTGATATCATTGGAAGTCTCCCCATAGCAAGGGGCGGAGCAAAGTTCGCTATTGTGGCCGTGGATTATTTCACTAAGTGGGTTGAGGCTGAGCCACTAACTACGATTACAACCAAACGAGTGATCAACTTTATCGTAAGAAACATCATTTGCCGATTTGGGATTCCAAAGATTGTGATAACGGATAACGGAACTCAGTTCGATAGCGCGGAATTTAGAAATTTCTTCCGAAAATACCACATTGAGAATCGATACACCTCTGTGGCACACCCACAATCGAACGGACAAGTCGAAGCGGCGAATAAAGTGATTAAGTCTATTCTGAAAAAGAGACTAAAGCGAGCTAGAGCCATGTGGGCTGATGAATTGCCCTTAGCACTGTGGGCCTACAGGACAACATATAAAACGGTAACAGGACATACCCCGTTCTCCCTTGCCTTTGGAACGGAAGCAGTCATCCCGGTTGAGATAAATGTACCTTCTCACCGGGTGACTTATTATGATCCAATGACCAACAATGAATTGCTCCTTGAGTCCCTAGATATGATCGAAGAAAAGAGGGATGAGGCGGACCTGCGTGCCTTAAGATGCAAGCAACAGATCGCTCGATATTACAACAAAAAGTTTGGAGCCCGAACCTGGGAACCCGGAGACTTGGTTCTGAAACGTGTCTTTCCACCCCCAACTCATATGGGAGCGAAGTGGGAAGGACCGTACTCCATTCTGAGCAAGCTTGATAATGGAACTTTCAAGCTGGCAACCGTAGATGGAAGGGAAATCCCCAGAGTGTGGAATTCCCAACATTTGCGGCCATACTTAGCATAGAAGTTTCAAATCTATTCTTTTGCTTTGTTGAAAACCATGTATAAGGCACGACTTGCCTAGAATTGTTTGATTCCTTGAAGCAAAAAATTATAAAGTGGACGTAGGTCATGATTCGACCGAACCACTATAAAAATATTGTGTGTCAATTACCTTTATTGCATCCTTATTTATCTGCCTGTTTATTTTTGGAAATCGGCGTGAATAATGCAGGTACCCAAAGTCTGGTGCCAACCATTCCTCCCGTAGACTGTTCGGAGGAACTCAAAGCCTTGGCAAAAGCCCCAACTGCTTGACCGACTGATTTCAATCCTCGGAGCTTGGATTAAAATGAAGACCTAGAACGAGTTTGATGAGCGTGCATGATTGCAGACCGTTTGATCCGAGACTCTAATTCTCCAGAGCTAAGAAGGAGTATAAAGGATGCGAAGATGACACCCATAAAGCATGGCGGTGTACCATGATCGGAGCCGCCTGAGCGAATGTCTAACATTGGCGACCGCCAGGAGAGTATAAAAGCGTCTCCGATTGAGCGCTGAGAAAGCGCTCCTTCCCCGCTGAAGGATCGGGGAGCGAATGAATCGCTGAGCTCGAACTCTAACTCTCCAGAGAGAGAGAGAGTATAAAAGCGTCTCCGATTGAGCGCTGAGAAAGAGCTCCTTCCCCGCTGAAGGATCGGGGAGCGAATGAATCGCTAAGCTCGAACTCTAACTCTCCAGAGAGAGAGAGAGTATAAAAGCATCTCCGATTGAGCGCTGAGAAAGAGCTCTTTCCCCGCTGAAGGATCGGGGAGCGAATGAATTGCTGAGCTCGAACTCTAACTCTCCAGAGAGAGAGAGAGTATAAAAGCATCTCCGATTGAGCACTAAGAAAGGTGTCAGAAATTCGGTGCCACAAGAACAATTATCCTATGAAATCTTCTAAGTCCCCCATATTCAGAAATAGGGGGCAACCTGCCGACAAGGCTAACCAATTCTTAGTAACCCCCGTCAGGCGCGATGATAACAACTGATTGGGGGCACATATACTCATATACATATACTGAACTTTAATACAACAACGCAGCATGAAAATATTCTCTTGGCTATCTGTTGTTTGACTGATTTGTAATTATTATTAGATGGCCTATGACTAAACATGGAAAGTTTATTTGAATACAGGTACGTAATGATGCAAAAAGAGATAAACTTTCATTTATATACTGCGGACCAACATAGTGAAAAACAACCTAGAAAGGAAATTGAAGGCCAGTCTCACAATTACACTTCCTGGCCAGTGGAAAACCTAAAGACAAAATATCAACAAACAACAAACATCCTATTTACGCTTTGGCCACTTCTCTTGATTCTACCTCTCCAGCTTCGCCTTGTCGGCATCAGATGGATCCCCTTTCTTCCTCTTCCTTTTGTCTATGATGGGAACATCCGACTCCTCTGAAGATTCCTCTTCCACCTCTTTTCTCTTCCTTCTATCAGAAAGGGAAGCCGGGAAGTCATCGGGGTTTGCAAAGTGAAGCTGTCAGCTGATGGATTTGGGCTGGATCTTCACAATCATCCCAGTTTTGGGATCGAATTCTGTAAGAGGGACTACGTCCAAAGCCTCATCGCCCACCTTCTTCGAAGCCAACTCTTTCTCCTGCCTGGCTTTTCGGTTGGCCAAGGTTTCGTCGTCATCATCATCGACCTTTTTGGCACCGATAATGTCTTCTTCATCATCTACATGGCGCCCATCCATGTCTTTCAAAGCTTCGATGGTCTCAGCATCTTTGGGAACATCAGCGCTAGGTGCCGGGATGCTTCTTTCTGCTGTTGTGACCTCAGCTTGCTTTGATACATCAATACCAGCACCTGGCGAGACAGCCTCCTTCTCCACTTCTTTTTCTTTTTCAGCACACTTGCCAACGGGCTCGCCACCTGTATCAGGAGGAATACACGTTACTAATTCAATTGGTTGTTCTACCAAATGATGACAATTCACAATTGCTTTGATGAATTGTGGGGAAAAAAGAGAGATACCTTCCGAAGATGCTCCCTCTTGAGTAGTTGCAGAGGCTCCAATGACCACGGGAGTTAGACCCAGAGGGATTAATCGATCATCAGGATGGTATTCTTCAACCCCGGAGGTCTTAGGCTCCACAGCTGAACTCGAACCTTCGTCAGCTTTGCCTTTGCCCTTGGCCAGGGCCCTTTCCTTTTCCATCTCCGCTAGAATCAGGAGACGACCCTCTGCCAGGTCCTCAGGCTCATTGTCCCTTAAGATGCTCTTCATCAACTCATCCTCATCGATTTCTTCGACCCCCAATCTATGTTTTTCACCCTCCACAATGGCATCCCATAAATTGGCCAAAGTAACATGGTAATCCAGGATCCACGAGATGTTGCGAGTTTTGAGAACCTGGCCAAGGAAATCGAAAATCATCTCTTCAAACCCCTCGATCTCCTTCTCTCTTTCGAGGAGCTTGTTGTTAGAAGCGGTGGCCAATTCGATGGCACTTTCAACGTTCTTTTCGGCGAGAGCTGCCTGTCTCTCCGCGTCCAAGACCTGGTCATTTAAAATCACCTTTTCTGCTTTAGCCAAAGCCAAACTTTCTTTTAAATTTGCCTTTTCTGCCTCCCAAGCAGCCCTCTCAGCTTCAAAATGGCCTTGTGCTGTTTTCAACTCGATGTTGGCCATTTTGAGATCTTCAACCTCCTTCTTTAAGGCCATTTTCTCTTGGCTATTGGAGTCAAGATCTGAATGGAAGCGCTGCTTAGCATTCTCTAATTCAATCTTATAATTTTCAGCGTCCCTCCGTGCTAAAGCAAGCTGGGATTGAGCATCTTCCAGGTCCTTCTCCATCTTGGTCCGGGCCCTTTCGTTGTTTTCAAGTTTCGCCTTAGATCTGTGTGCCTCTATTTCAAGCGATCGGATGACTTCTGAAAGGTTAACTGCATGTTTTTTCATCATCTCATATTACCTGGCAACATGGAGGATATGCCTGACAACTTCGCTATCCCAGTTCTTGGGGACCGGTTCCAAGGCTGGAACAAATGTCATCCGGTCAAAGAATATGTTTGGGAATTGTTCCCGCAGCTTTTCCAGCCTGCCTTGAATCTCGGGACCATGCATGTAATCCCGTGACCCTGGAGCAGCCAACTCTGGCTGGCTGGAGGGGACGATGTCACTCCTCTCCTTTTCTGATTCTTTGGATGCATCCTTGCCCTTATCTTTAGACTCTTGATGCCTTTTTGACGATCGGCTGTGGGAAGGTGCACTCTTTGGAGCAGTTAACTCTTTAGGAAGTTTCTTTCCCCCTGTAGGAACTGTCGGGTAGCTGGAAGGCTTGGTAGAGGTCGATTTTGGTGGAGACCGAGGTTGCGAGGAAGTCGGCCTGTGAGAAGGACCACGAGAGCGCTAAGTATCCGAACGAAGGCTGGGTGTGCCCTCGCGAAGAGAACGATACGAGTAAGATTTCCTGCGGGACATCGTTCCTGCAAAAAAGGAAAGAGCATATTAAAACTTTGAATACCCATGATATAAGAGTGCAGGGTCAGATAGTGTGTGTGATATGTGCATCCCAGATAATTTCCCCTAACAGACCCGGGCCTAAAGACAGGCTCATCTGACCAGTTTCTCGTCCTCTAGTTGGAGCGATGGTCTCTTCAGATGCAGGGAAGAAAGGCCCCTCTTCAAAGTCCTTCTCTGTGTATACATCATCGGGTAGAGGGATTTTATTCAGCTCGTCAAATAACGGCTCTTCTGTCAAATCATCGGGAGCAACGGTTTCGATTGGAGCAGAAATAGGAATTTCCTTGGACACGTCACCGCGAACCTCATCCCCTCTGTATATGTTCAGGTCTTCATCGTCTTGGATGACTATCGGAGAAGGACTCTTGCGAAATTTAGTTGTTTCTACCGCTTGTGAAGTTCCCTCTCCCTCTGTTGGGGGCAAGTACTTATAGGGTTTGCCGCCGGTGCCAAGTCCAAATCTTCTGTCTAGGAGGCGATGCTTATGGAGATTGTCGTCAGTAATGCATTTTTTGATCCTTAGAAAGTCGGATTTGCTTTGTGAAAGAATGGATAACCGATTGCTGTATAGAGGACCCTCCGTTTTCGGGAAGAGATGGTCTGTTTGAGACAAAGAGAAAGGGGGGAGAATGTTAACGCCTAAACTTCTTGAACAAGATATTCGATTAGAAGCTTAAAAGTTTACTTGATTTGAGCCATCTTCGTGAGCATCCGGCCTGTTTCCTTATATAAAACCAATCTGACTTAGGATCCCCTATATGGCTATATCCATCGTACAGAACCTTCCTATTCGCCACCGATTCAAAGAAAGAGAAATTTGGAGTTGCCGAAGAACGGTGCTTGAAAAGAAAGAAGAATGTCAAGTCTCTGAATTTAAGTTCGGCATGTAAGATCTCCGCGTATGCAATATATAGGGTATATAGTGATGCGTAGGCGTTCGGATGGAGTTGTATCGGAGCAATTCCCAGTCATCTTAAAGTTTCGATGGCGATCGGAGGGAACGGAGGAATAGCTCCTACCAAGCAAATGGTTCGGCTGATCGCCATATATCCTTCCGGAGCTAGGTGGGGTCTATCCTCGTTTCCGGGTGTCAGGACGTCATCCCAAGGAATTCCGTGTCTCAAGCAGATTCTCTTAAGCTTTATATCGTCGAGCTTAGATGCTAAAGAATCAGAGAATTTATCTATTCCGAGCGCGCCGGGAATCTCGTCGGGAGCTCGTCCGTCTATCTCGGACTCTTCGCTAGATGAAGTACTTTCGGACGGATCTGATTCCGTGGCCTCATATTCAGATCCAGAATCTTCACCTCTTGGATTAATTGGAGGAATTTCAGGGTTGTATTGCTCAGGAACCTCGGATTCCGCTTCTGTCGCAGATCTTGAAGAAGTGTGATCATTCGACATTACTGCTAGAACGAGAAAACATGAACAATGAGATTAATACTACCCGTCCCCCGTGTGTGCAAGTGCCGGTGTGTGTGCTCGTGTGTGCATTAAAAATAAAGCGTGAAAGCAATCAAGATCATCAAAATATTAGTCGTTATATGCAGTCAAATTATGTGGACTTTTAGTCCAGAAAGTCCAACATCAGGGCCCTAGCCTAACTGTTCAGAATTTTATGGTGACAAGGCGTCGATTAAAGTTTGAAATTTCTTCGCATCATCAACTATGATTTGGATCGCAAGGCAGACGGATCGCCCCCTTTCGGATCGCAAGGCAGAGGGATCGCCCCTCATCGAATCGCAGGGCAAAGGGATCGCTCCTTCACGAATCGTTGCAGCCCCCACGATACGCGCCTTTGCTGTCACCACGATCTTCCGTCTCACCACTCGCCTTCATCTTCTTCTATTCCTCTCCTTGCCCACGATCCGAACCGGCCTTCCCTCTTCTCCTTCCTCCTTCGTTTTCCTCCCATCCTTCCCATCCTCGAACTCCGAGCTCTACGCCCGTTAGCTATGGCATCTTGATGATTCCTTCAGAAAATCGCAAGTTTCCATCGTTTCTCCCTCAAATTAGTCGAAAAAGTTCATGAAAGAGCAGCGTTCACGAATAAGAATGCTTTATATGGAGTTACCTTTCTAAAAATTGAGGAAATGCTCGGATTTTCGAAGGTTTGAAAAACTTGGGTTCGTTCTTCGACAGTGCATGCGAAACGATACGGCAGAAAAAGAAGAAGAAGGAAAGTGAAGAGGGGAGGGTCGACTTATATAGGCAAAAGGGCGACCGTTTGTCTCCCCTTTTTTGTCCTACTCGGTCCACGAAAATAGGCGGGCCGCGAACCAAAAGCCCACCACGACTCGTGGAGGAGCCCGTTTCGTTCCGAGGCCCAAGTGCACACCCAAGAACGGAACAAATGTCTCGCTAACGGACCGCGACTCGAGCCCGCGATCCGAATCGATAAATTCAGGAATGAGGATTCTGAAAAATCCCAGAAAGAGAAATGTTCTCTGATCCGCGACTCGTTGAGAAAAGACGATTCTATAGCTTCGAAGCAAGTTCCATCATCGATAAAACATACTTCGAGGAGGCAAAATGTTGGCTCGCTTTTTGACCAAGCCACCTAGGATCATTCATAAGAAGAAAGCATGAAACCACGTTCTCTAAGAATATGAAGGAGTGGATCGCATCATCGACTCGCCCGATGACGGAGTGCACGCTATCGACTCGCCCGATGACAGATCACACGCTATCGACTCGCCCACCATCAGATCGCGTCTCAACGGATCGCCCTTATTTCATCAGCGAAACGACACCTCTATGCGATCCGATCCATGCATATGTTGTTGCCCAGTATTGATCAATCCGATCCCCTGATGCGTGGCGAACCCTCTGACACGTTCAAGCGTGAGCTAGTCTTCAGCGATCCGAGACGCACGGATCTAGCGACACATGTCCCTAACTGTCATTTGGACCAATTCTCCCCATCTGCACGATCCGATTTTCAAGCAGATCGCGACACCTGTCCACAACGGCTAATTTGACTATTTTCTCAACGGTGGCGATGCGATCCGATGTTCTCGGGATTCGTGCCACGTGTAACCACGACCCGCCTGACAAAATCAGCTATAAATAGCCCGGAGCTTGGCATTTTTTGGGATCTTTTTGGCAATATTGAGTACTGAATCCGCCATTGTTGTCAAGATACTAAAATATTGAGAGAAATCCTTGATTGTATTAGCTTTCAAAGTATAATCAATAATATATAAAGTGGACGTAGGCTCGTTAACGCCGAACCACTATAAATTTTGTGTGTTATTTCCTTTTTTCTCATTCTTCAGTTGAAATTCTATAAGCTTCAGAACAATTTGGGTGTTAGGTCCAAATTTTGATCTAACAAACATAAATGAGAGTAGGCATAAAACAGGCATTAAAATGGCAGATCTATCAAATATTTTGGACCTAAGAGGATTACAGATATGTTAGAGTTGAGGTATAACAAAGATACAACTGAAACAAACTGACATAAATAACCTCATAGACATATAGATCTGATGTAAATAACATCATGAACATAAAAGGATTATATATCAGATGTCCAACAAAGACAGGCATGATTGAATAATAACTTCCTAGGCATGTAAATCATTGCTTCAATAAAAAGATAGGAATTAATCTAAAAGATTTGTCATATCATCAAGCATGGACTTAGATCCATTTCATTATATGCCAAAATCAATATTAGTTGTTTAAATTTGAAAATATCTTGAACTTACATGTTTATAGTTCAATTTACACCCAAAATCCCAAGTTATATGTCCAATATACTTTATACATCAAATCTCAAGTCATATGTCCAATGCTATATGCCTCAAATCTCAAGTCATATGTCCAATACTTCATGCCTCAAATCTCAAGTCATATGTTCGATATACTTTATGTTTTGAATACAACATTTGTTACGTCCTCAAATCAGTTACAACTCAATTATGCCCTGTTATACACTATTTAATACTTTTTCCCAATTTTAACGCTAGTCAGGTCCAAATCATATATTATGCCCAATTTTATTTCCAATGTACGTTCATTTCTTATGAGATCTGGCTCTGGCTCGCAGTAGCCTGGCTATAAAACAAAAAGGGAAGAAGGAAAGAAGAGATAAAGAATGGACATAATATTATCAATGAGATAGATCCAAAGGATATAGAAAGACAGATAGGCATAATCTCAGATACAGATTTATTACAATGTCAGAATCACAATTAACTTTTATTTCTGAAAGTAACATGAACTTAAAAATTACAGAATGGTCTTGAATTCTGACCTGTACTCTAAAACTGAATAGCTCTCCCTTAAAGTGACTATTTGTTCTTCATATTTAGATTTGATTTGATTCTTAGAAAATAGTTGTTGAAGTCGTTGATTAGCCTTTGAATCTCTACCAGAATTCTAAACTTGATTTATATGAAGGACTTGAGTGGCATAACCCCATCTTAGATTTATTTTGATATGAATTAGGGTAGAGTATAGGAAAAATGAAGTTGTGTGGAGAAAACTATAGCCTTAGGTGTGTTTATATAGCATAAGGATCAACGAATCTGGTCATAACGGTCGTCCAAATGTAGAAAAATGAATATGTCCTCGGATCTGGAAATAAGGGGGAGGTCGACCACTTGGTCGACCACCTGGTCGACCTGTATAACCCAGGTCTAACGCCAGGTCGACCTGGGTCCTGGGCAGGAAATTTCCCGCCCAGCCCGGGTGTGTGATTTGAATTTCGAATTTCAAACCTGAGCTGTTTTATTTAAATCTCTGAAACTTCTGAAGGTCATAACTTCTTCATACGGAGTGCGATTTTCGCAAAGTCGGACTCTATCTCAAGCAAAATTCCGAGACGAACGTAATGGCGTAACCCGTTTCCCTTAATTCTTCTCTTAAAAATTATGTATACTTTAATTGTTACTTTAATGTTCACAAAAATTTCCGGGTGTTACAGTACGTATGATGGTTGTGAATTTTGCGAGGAATTACTTAATTTTACCCTTACCAAATTTCGGGGACAAAATTTCCTTAGGGTGGGAGAATGTAACACCTCTGTATTTTTAATTAAATAATAAAATGAAATTTGAAGAGCTTTCAAACTATGGTCATGGGATTAGCGTCATTGCATCCATGGCAATTTTCTGATCAGTTTAGACCTATGGATTGTAGAAAACAGATTTAAGACGAAAAATATATCTTTAAATTAAATTTTACAACAAACATGGAAAGAAGGTATAAGAAAAGAACAATGACTACCATTGTTTTTGGTCTTGTTAACAAAAGCATATGTAGTCCAGTTGGTTAGAGCATGTGACTTCCAAGAGAGTGGCGCAAGTTTGATTCCCGCGAGCACCATATTTTTATTTTAGAGGAACGGCTAAAATAATACATGTTCTAAAAGGAAAATATGTATAAATGCATATATAAGGTAAATTATACATAAAAGGGAAGTACAAAAATACATGTATACATGCAAATATAAACATATGCGTATGTATGTGGAAAATATATATATAAGAGAAATTCATAATAAACTTACAATAAATGAAAATAGGTAAAAACAAAATGATAGCATAACGCCGTTTGAATTTTGAAAATGAAATAAAAGTTGCGTGTGTGTGTGTATGTGTTTACATATATATATATATATGTGTGTGTGTGTGTGTGTGTGTAAAATAAGCATTAGATTTTTTGTATACATATAAGGAGTTTATATGTAAATATAATATTTAAGCAATTCCAGAAATTCAAATCGAAGACAACGTGCAAAAGAAGAAAAAGACCGAACCACGGCCTGGGTCGACCCAAGCAAGGGTCAGGTCAACCCAAGGGTCGACACAACCATGATCTTGCCAGATTCGTTCGACGAATGTGGACTGTTTTTCAGACTATGTTCGTTACTGACTCAGCGCTGCGTGTACGATTATGATTAAGACTATCTTGAGCACCTCTAAATAAGCTTGAAGAGCCTAACCAAAATCTCATATTTTTTGAGAGGCTGTCTAAGCTTTTCCATTCTTCTTCCTTCTCAAATCTCTTTAGAAAATAGAATACTTAGTGTTAACAAATCCTGATTCAAGATTTGGTGGAAAAATATGTATATCTATATCTACAAAAAGGTGTTCAAATTAAATCTGGTTTATTTAGGATTCTCTTCCTTTCCCCTCTTCTTTAGTAATTGATTTGTAAATCCATGGATATTTTTTAATATAAATTCCGTTAAGGATGCCGCAGAACAAAAAATCTGGATCAGATTCATGGATTGGAAAGATATTAGGTGAGTGGATCTAAATTATACCATTTTAAATAATAGTATATTTATTGTTTATATTACCCATTATAATTAACCTGCTAAACAGTTGATAGTTGTGGAAAATTGTGTACTAGAACTATTTAAGACATGTTAAAATGATTACGATTGTTTATAACCTGTTAATTGGATATTGCAAGTCAAGAACGCTAAAATTGTGAATAATTGTGGTAATTGGAGTGAAATCTGCTAAGAACAATTACGCCATATAAGCCTGTTTCTGTTTAAACATACGACTGAACTAGAATTTGCTGTAAATGGTGTAATTATGGAATTTATGATAAACTTGAACATTTTCTTAAGAATGTTATTATGCTAAAAGTTGTAAATAGAATTACAGTAGAAATTAGTAAGAATATACATGTCTAAATTGGATGGAAAATTTACAGTAATTAAGAAATTAAAATTGCACTGAGGCACGAGGTTAAATTCACCATGTAGTAGAAGTCTGCCCGGAACTGCTCGGCGAATCCAGCATCCACAAGTGGTCAATTTATTTTGAGGAGCCCAGTGCATAAACATACATATAATGGTGAATAACGGTACTGAGACACGAGGTTAAGTTCAAATTGTGATAGAAGTCTGCCCGGAACCGTCCAGCAAATCCAACATCCACAAGTGGTAAGCTTAATGTGGGAGTCTGGTGCTTATATATATATATATATACATGTATGTATGTATATATGAATATGTGTAACAGGAAATAGGTCAGTGACATTAATTGTAATAAATGGATGTTACAACAGTATAAGAATTGGGATGAATGGGTTACGATAATATCCTATTATAATTAATTTCATTAATGAGAATGTTATATAATATGTGGGCTTATCCTTGGGACAAGTGAGAATTATAACGTAGGTTATAATGAATGGAAAGAAATTTGCTGATAAACCATAGTTAAGAGAACTAGGTAAATAAGTGAAGAATAACAAGAAGTTGTAATAAACATAGTCATGGTTAATAAATAAGAATGAAGTAGGCTTATTATTAATAGACTTATAAATGGGAATTAAGAAGTCTAATAATAGAAAGCAATGATAAGCAGAAGCCCGCTCAGGCGGCATAAGGCAAAATAAAGTAAGGAAACTTATGTAATGAAGAGTTGTACTTAATGATATATATTAAATAACATGTTAACATGAAGCTTGCTGATTGAGATAAGATATAATTAATTATACATTAAGTAGAACATGTTATTGTAACCTGTAAACACTGGAATCGGACAATGCATGACAGGATAATAATGTATGAAGACTATAGATTATAGACCTTGAATTACAATCTAGAGAATAACATGTTATGGGCTTATTAATGTACTGGAATGGGTTAACTTGTGTAATTGAAATTGGTAAGCGAGAGGGGTCCATTCCTTAGATATATAAGTGGCTGGAAGATAACTTGGTAACTTGAATAAGAAGTTATATGATTGGTAATAACCAAGTTAACTGGTATTCGGATGACGTAGAGCAAATGCATAACTAAACATTTAGACATAAGGTTTGATAACACGTTAACGTAATGCGCTCGGACCAGTCCACACAGCTAAAGGTGAAGAACCCAATAGGGGTGGATCATCGTGGTATTTAGAGGCACGAGGGGATCACATCCATCCGATTACTCTGCCGATATTCTTGCTGGCTCTGCGAGATAGGAAGGAAGTATGCGACTTCCGAGGGATGTGGTAGGGTACTCCGTGGTGGTCCTCAGTTGTGGTGCATGCTCTGGTTGTACTCGCAAAGGTTTGATCTTCACGTTATCACCTAGAGAGTATACCTTGACTGCAACGTAGTTGGCAGTAAGAAGAGTGTGGCAGTATGACACTACGGTGATTCTACGATTTCCTATAGAGAAGCTGGTCAGGACCAAATAAAGGATAGTAATCATCGGGTACCTGTCATTAGCAGTCACTGTGACGTGAAAAGACTAGAGCTTGGCCTATAGATCATCGGTCTTTCACTATCGAGACTTTGGTTGTGGGACATGCCAATTTGGATGTAGATTGTTTGCGAGGGGCACATCACTTAGCTCTTGATGTAGTCTTTCATTGGTTAAGGGAGGGGTCTTGGTAGGACGATAGCCATCGTAGAAATGCATACCATATTTTAGATAACTATACTTTAGGTCTCTTTAGCAGACCTATACTGATATGGAAAAGCTCCCGACCGAGTTCTGTGCATTTAGATGCAGCCTTATTACGAAATTCGGGGTACAGTAGAAGGTATGTACATGTGAGGATCCGGATACATGCATGCCGCACTGAGTGGTGGATCATAGACGCAAGGGCATAATTTTATGGAGTTCTATACATCATTCCGGCGTGGGATAAGAATTGCATATATGGCGTAGTTTTATGGAGATCCATACGTCTATCTAGCGTAGGATAAGAGCTACATTCATGGCATAGTTTTTTGGAAATCCATACATCGCAACAACATAGGATGAGAGTTGCATACTCTTACGTGGCTTGACGGCATAGACTGTGCGATAAGGTACCATGAGAGGTACCTTGATATTAGGGGTAACTACATATATGTTATATTAGGTTAATCTACTGGGAGGTAGATGGGTATGACGTGAGTGTAAAGCCTTGAGAGCTATTAACCCAAGAAACCTAATAAATAAGTAACATGACTGGTTGGTATATGTAGGGTTATTTTAGATTTTTTTAACGTAGTCCAGTCACCAGAACTTGTGTTCTGACCCCCTCCTCATAACACCCTCGCAGGTTAGGTTTATGGTAGAGATATGATAGCTTTTGATACTGGTTAGGCTGTATTATTACTATAGCAAGGCTAAACTTGATTATGTTATATTTTATCCTTTCTGCTGTGAGATGTTTACTGTGCTCTGATATATTTTATATTCCTGTCTTTCTGCAGGATACTAGACAAGCCAACTCAAGTTTCGATAGATTGGGATTTTGGAAAAAAAATCGATTTGTCGAAATTTGGGTTGTTACCCCATTTATGGCATAGTGTTTGGAATCAACGTACAACCTTTTTCAAGAACTATTTCTAAACCTAATACCTGGCCCTATGAGTTTAAGTTACTTTTAGATCTGATACCTAGGAACATATCATGATAGTAAATAAAATTGGATCTAGAACATATAGTTCCTATAAGTTAATTTCTATACATATTCTTTTACTGTTATTTATCTATGCAAATTGTTACAGTAATATATGTTCTTTTTACTATCAGTTGATTTATCAGTTATGTTCTACATATCTATCTTCCTTTTCCCTATTTTGCTGTTTAATTTATTTCTAGTCTTGTTTCTATTCCTATTTTATACAGTTTGATTTGATTCTAATCTTGCCCTTCAATTTTTCCCTTTTTATTTACGTTGAGCCTAGACCATCGAGAGCCTAGGCCATGTTCGATTTAAGATTGTGTATAATTGAATTTGTGATAATATGAAAAGGCAATGAAATGGGGGACTTTGGGCATATTGTTAAATTGAGGACTTTTGACTGTAATTTGGGCATATTACAAATTGAGGACTTTTTCACTGTAATTTGGGAATGTAACAAAAAGAAATAATATTAATAAATGTATACATGTTAAATTAGACTTAGTACAAAGGTAAAGTATAGATTATTTAAAATAATGTAAGTACCAGATGTAGGTTAAGTAAATTGAATTACTATAGCATATATGTACATCTGGGCAGGTGCATGTTTTGGGGAAGGGGTTATACACACATAATAAAATGTAAAATTACAGCTATGCTTATTAATTAACCTAAACCTTCTAGGTTAAACCTGATTATTAATAAGCTAAGAGTCCCCTTATTATGTTGTTGTATCGGGTTTTGGGTACTCTTAAATCCTAGTTACTTGAGGGCAGAAGCTTAAGGGATTTGGCTTGTGTTAATCTGCTATTTGGAACCCATATCAGTCAGTATCCTTGTTGGTATCTTATTAGGGGGCCTCGTGCTAGGTAGGATCTTGGGCACGCTTTACTGAACTGGGTAGTAAGAGATTCAAAAGGAGGAAGGTGAGCACATGAGCGTTTCGAGCATTCATGAACGTGCATGGGTTCGATTAGGGAAACTAAGATGATGTAACACCAGTAAATTAGATGGAGAATTACGAGGAACATAAGCAAAGGTAGGACATGCTCTTCTGTAAGCAAAGGTAGGATGTGCTTAGTTCATAGCAAAGGCAAGGCGTACTATTTTGCGAGCAGAGGTAGGGCATGCTAAATTAAATGGTTTGTCCCAACCATTTCTGGGGCGGATCGAAGGCTTATGCTTTCGATTCTTTAACTCGATCCTTTCTAGTTTCGACGATGTTAAGGCTTACACACCACCTCCCTCCGAGGGGTGCCTTGCCCCGGCCATCTTGGCGGTGACAAGGGTTTCTAACCATTGTAATTTGACCCATTTCAGGTTGTTCCAAATTTTTGGGATGGTTTCCATACACTTAGCTATATAAGTAGCTCTCTTTTTTAGAAGACTTTTGTTGGACTTGGTTCGATTCTTTTATAAAGTCCTGCAATCAGCCTTGATTAAAGAACGTAATGATCACACCTTCAATAATTCTACAGTGAGTGCTTTAGTGTTCGTTCATCATATGATAGTTGCAGTAATGCCCTTCAGTTTTCCTTTTGTATTTTGGCTTCTTCTTGGCAGATGGCCCGAAATTAAGCTCATGTTTGGTTTGGAAGTGGATGTTTTCCATTGAAGTAATAAGGTGGCATTCTTTTGGTAGCCTTGACATAAAGTTTTCTCTTTATCGTTGGAACTTACCCCTTTTGTTACTTAACCTTGTTGCTTAATCCCTATCTTTGATTCCTCTTTTCAAAGTTTCTTTAAACTGAATTGTTATTCTTTTAGACCACTTGTAGGGGAGGTGGTCGAAATCTTCCATTATTCCTTGTTTAAACATGGTCCCTTTAGTTTGTGCATGGATAACTTCTCTAAGAGCATCTCCAGCAAAGTGTAATTATTACGGATATGTATGATATACTCACAAAATGGCTTCCAACAGCGTGTAGATTTTGAATTGATCGAAAATTCAGTGATTTTGATTACCAAAACGTAATTAGCCGGGGTGCCTGTTGAACAGGTGCCCGGTAGTGGTGCGCCTGTTGAACATGCGCTCGAGGGAATTTTTTATTTTTTTGGCTAATAAAGTGTTTTGCCTGGTCCACAATGAAGTGTACGTGGACAGGCGCCTATTCAACACTTTGATTACGTGGCCAACATATGTATACATTTTTGTATTTTGCCAGACATAAAGCTGCCAAAATGCAAGCAAGACTGGAGTATAAATTGCTCCCTGGAGTATACATTGCAAGCAAGACTGGTCAACATTTTTCATTTCTCCCAGGGGCACCTGTTGAACAGGAGCCCCAAACTTTTATTTTTGGGCACTTGTTCAACATGCGCCCTCCCTTGAATTCTGTTGGAGCACACACGCGATTAAATTTTGTACCTATTTGTAATAATTATTCTTCAAACCGTTGGAGATGATCTAAGGTAAGAGAATAAGTTATAGGATAGGGTATACTCCGTTGATGCATAATCACTTAGGGTGGAGATAGGGATCGGTCTTATGCGGAAAGGGCTGTTGTTTCAATAATCAGGATCATATTGATCCATTTCCTTTATCCAAGTTCGCAAAGCTTACATTCTTAACCTTTATTCTTCTATCACTCTCGGGTCAGAAAATCTGACGTAACCCTTTGAGATCCGTAAGACTCTAGTTGGGACCTTTACCCATCATTCTTTCTTCTTCAAAGCTTAGTCCAAACCAGGATGGAACAACACAGTTAGAAATATGGGAAGGTTAACAACAGGTTCGGAGGTCCAAGCCCTCCTTCTAGCACTAAAATGTTAACGATATTTTTCATCAACATTAGAATTGAGTCTATGGAAGTAGACCTAACGGAATTAAAGGGTTGTTTAGCTTCTACAAGCTTGAGTTAGTTCACCATTTCCTAGATATCATGGTTTTGAGCCCGAAGATTTTTACTCTTCCCTCAAGGGGTGAGTGTCACGCTTACGAGACTCGAAAAGCAACAGTTACCTTGGGACGAGGGTTCCCTAAGCGCAATGCAAGTTAGAAAGCCAAACGACTTGTAGAAGGGTATTTTGGGTAGTTCGGTTTATGTAGAAAGCATTCCCATGAAGAAACATTGAAGAAATCACTGGCATAAGTACCAAAGAAATTCATGAAAATAATCTTAAGTGTCGGTTCTCTCTATGTTGATCACTTTATTGAGCACACAGAAGTTACTAAGTAAAAACCCTAAATCAATTTAGGAATTAGGGGTACTCTCTAAGAAATGATTACAAGAGTTGTGAACGAAAAATTCCCCTAGAATGAGACCTCTAGGGTCTTATTCATAAAAAAATTGGGCCTCGGTTTGGTACTGATTCAGGAGAAGCCCATTTGGAGCGCTTTCGGCTTCGAAAATATGGAAAGAGATTGGTGTTGGCCGCTTCTTCGGCTTTCTAGTGCCAGTTATTGAGTTTCAGCCTCCCAAACTCTGAACATTGCTATCGACTTTCGATCTCGGTGATAAGGCCCAGTTTCGATAGCCAACTTAGGACTTTATCTTACTTTCATGTCTTTTGACTTCGGTATCGACATGAAGCATGTTAGTGTTGATGACCCTTCCTTTTACAAACTTTGAATTGTTTTAGCATCCTCTAAAATTTACTCTCGGACTTCAACACTTGGTGTCGGTTTTCTTTCCATCTTTTGAGCTTCGTTGTAGGATTTCGCTTGCTTTCGCGGCATGGCTTTCGATCCTTCGTGACTCGTGACTTAAGTACAGCTTTCAGTAGTGTATCAATACCAAGTAAATTGTTGTGGATGGCTTCGACAGCAAATCTTGCTTCAATAAATTACGAATGCTACCTGTTGTCGGTATTGATACTAAGCAAGTTAGTATCGATAGCCCTTTTTGCTTTACCTTGGATTGATTCCATATTCGGTATTGGATCATCTACTTTCGGTTATCTCCCATTGGTTGTTATGTGAATTGTTCTCGATGCCGAGTTGTATGCTCTCATATCCAAATCCTAATGGATTGCTTTTGGTGTTAAAACTGCTTTATTGCCTCTTTTAGATATTGGTACCAATACTTCTCGCAATAGCCCCTTTGTTTGCTTCTAGTTTGACTCTCAGCCTAACTTCCCTTTTGGCGGCTCTATCTTCTAGTGTCGGAGTATGGACTTTCGGTTATTACTTATGGTTTGCTTTTGATATCACACCAAAGCCTTTTACTTTCACCTATTTTGAGCCCTTTGCTTCTTTTTCTTTGGTTTCAGAACCATATCATCTATTTTTATTTGGCTATCAATGCCAAGCTAAGTATTTCCAACATGTTGGCATTGATAGCAAGCTTTTTGTCCCCACACTTTAGTGTCAACACTGAGAATTTGACCTTTCCATAATGCTTGCGTATGTTGATAATACTCCTGCTCTTGGTCATTCAGCTATTGCTTTCGTTATCGACATTGCACGATACCCTCTTATCTTGCTTTCCTGGGGTGTTGAATTGTGCGCTTTAGGTGATGTGGTGCCGATGGTGCTTTCGAGACTATCTGTTGTTACTTGTTGTTCTCTGATACCCCTTCGCCTTTACTCGGTTTTAGTGTCAAAATTTGGTAGTAACATCTAGTATTTATTATCTAATTAATCCTTGCGTGCACTGTAATTTCTTACCAAATTAATATGTAAATCAGTCAACCATATTAATTTCCCACCTTTATGCACATTAATTACTTTCGTACCTTTATTTATTGTGTGCATACATTCTTCAATTGAATTTTGAATTAATCTTGATTTTAGATGTTACCATAACTATTAATTAGCTATATATATATATATATATATATATATATGTACGTATATGTTTATTGTTATCTTTTCTTTCCTATTCATTTGCATGCATACATTCATTTACTTCAAATTCAAATTCAGTATTAGTTATGAATAAATCAGTCTATTATTTCCATGTCTGTTAATTGACAATAAATGTTAACTAATTATTTGAAAACATTATTTTATTACTTGAACATATATACACGTTCCTACCTCTATTAAAACATTTTCTTAACTAATCCTAAATGTTTGCAACATGACTAAATTTCTTGTTTCTAACTTGGATCCTACTTTTAAATGTGTAACCAATATGTCCATTGATAATATTCCTATTTTCAAATTGTTGCGCATTTATTCCCTAATGTGCACTATTAATATGCATATATCCGAATTAAATTGAAACGTTGCGTAGTTAGTGCCATTTGAACTTCTTATTTCTTGTTTTCATACCATTTATGATACGCATTATTTCTGTAACTTATATCTATATATTTTTATTTTAATTGTTCCTACATGTTTGTTATTTACTCATGTCAACATTCCAGAATTGATTGTCTATTTCAAAATTTTGACGTTATTCACATTAACTCTCTTTTAAATGTTACTTATGACAAGCGTTGTCATTTAAAAGAAATGTTGCAATATTGATGTTAATTGCTTTTAAATTCAATCGCACATTATTTATATAATTAATGTGCATACCATTTGTTTATTTCCATTTTTCTTCTTCTTTTTATTTAATTTTGTATATATATACACACACATGCACACATACACACACACACATATATATACACACACACCCCCCCATTGCGCATTTAGTTTGCATAATGAAATTTTTTATTTATTGCACATTTTACAACATGCGTTCATTTTAAAATTTCAAACACATATTCTTCCATAACTCTTTTGATAATTTTGTTAGCTTTTTATTTAAAATGTGGGTTGTTACATTATTACCTTAGACTAGAAATCTGTTTGTGTTTGGTTTTGTTTGGATTTTTTTACTTGATTGTTGTAAATTATCCCTTTTACTTTTTTTAAATAGAAATGCATTATGTGAAATCTACAAGAAATATTGACAAATATTACTTATTTCTTGTGAATTTAAAAACATGTCAATATTTCTTATTTTAAATAGTTTGGGCAAAATTTATAATTGTTTTAGTAAACAACTTTTTTAAGTGATTTTGAATTTCTAAAGGTTTAAACATAGAAAAGGGTTGTTCTGGCCATTATTTTTGGAATAGAATGTAAATTAATAAGAATTTAAATAAATTAGTAACTACATAAATATCATGCCAAAAATATACATTTATATATATATATAATTATTGTATTATAACTTTATCTGTCCAAAAACTTACGTAAGCAATGCTATTAATATTATTGATAAATAAATATGTCGTATGTTTGAATTTAAATAGATTCCTTTATGATGGGTATATAGTAATACTTCCCTTATTAAATGGAAATATATATTTGTAATGGTTATGTTCATTAGCAATAAATGTGGAGTTGATTGATATAATAAAAATATTACAAATAAATTAAAAGGGAAGTTGAGACTGTAACCATTAATGTTTTGGGGAAATTAGTAGGGAAATAAATGTCAATGAATAAATGTTGTAACTCCGATTAGGGAAATTTAAAATAGACCTATCAATAATATATATACACACACATACACACAAAAACAAACACAAAAGAACCAATCAAGTAAATAACAATATTTAAGTAAATGGGAGTTAAAGCAAATAAGATTAATGTGACTAAAAGGGACTGATGCATTAAATAGGTTGTCCAATGCCTTAGAAAGAGTGACTGTTATGATCATTAATGAAAAGTGACTATTATAGCGTTTGATTGGTTTATTATATTTCCCCTTAAGGAATATGACCATTAGGGTTGTTAATGTTATGTGACCGTTATAATAATTTATTGAATAAAAGAGGATTTAATGGGAAGTTTGGGCATTTATAGCCGTTGTAAATACTAACTCCAATAAGGGAATAAAAAACAAATATTCTAAGATAGGGAGTCATAGGAAATCATTCGTATTTTTCTTTTGTTTAATACGAGTAACCATATATTTAGTCAAAAATAGGGATTGGACTTAGTAGGTTAATGATGCGAGGTCAGTTATCTTAGTCGAAAGAAGTCTTCACTTTCCAACAGTTGAATATATGTACAATCGATGATAGATATAATTGACTACAAGAACTGGTGATGATAATCAATTTCATAACGTGAATTTATCCTAAAAGTTTTACTTCAAATGTCGAGGTATCAAGAGGTTATAAGACCTGCCTCCCTTCCAAAAGAAGAATCCAAAAAGGAATAATTCCCCGTGTAGCCAACTTCGGGATTAGAGGTATTGAGAACTGTGATCCACCTATTAGGTATTAAGTGATCGGATTCACCCTTCCTCATAAGGGTAGAATCACAAGATTCGCCCTTAATAGGCACTAACTGATCGGATATCTCACCCCCACCATAAATAAGAAGTACTAAATGGCTAATTATGTGCGAAAACAGCAATCTCCACGATGGTCTGCTTCCTCCCGGTAGTAAGTGACTGGGGTTAGAGTCCGTCTTGGAATAAGGTAATAAATGTCCACTACGGAGATACCATAGGTCTGCCTATCCTGTGGGAAGTATTAAGTGACTTGGAGATTATCTAATAAGGTCGGTTAGATAGTAACATAGGGGTCCACCAATGGAAGGTCATAAATGACAGCTAGTCATCTACTGTCCTGTAGACCATAAGTGACTACTTAATATCTCCTTCCTTATGCGAGGTTGGGATATGCATGAATGATGTAAGCCTTGAATAAAAGGACTTTGTAGCTAGTGTCCCTAATTTATTTTAGCCAGTAGTAAACAACATATTAAGGTATTAAGTGATCGGTAGATTTGCCTATTGGGCCTTACGTGATCGTAGGAATCCGCCTATATATTATATTGCAAGTGAGACCATAAGTGGCCATATAATATAATTCACCTCCTATAATTAGTAAGGTATTAAATAGTTGGAAAGCCCGCCTTTTAGTTTTGGTAAACTGGTAGGATGGTGGATTAAAGGCTTCAAACTTGTGCGTAAAAAATTCTATCTTAGTATATTGCGACAATGTTATCTTTGGAAAACACTACCTTAGGTACGGTACTTAAACATGTGCGTAATCCTTAATGTTAGGTTAGAATTACTAGCCTGGTTAGGCGTATGATTTGGGTTAAACCAATGGGATGCATTTGTATATTGCAGATGGCGTTATACATTTTCGACTTACCATGACTTATTGTTTTGACCCCCTTCTCATAACAACTCTTAGGCTGATCTCGGGGAGACAGGTCTTTGCAAGTTCCAATTTTGGTTTTCTATTCTTGTTCTCTCCTGCTTGGTATAGCATGGAAATTTGCACTTAAGGTAGTTACCTTAGTCGATACTGGTTATCCTCTCATTGTTTTCTCCATGAGTTTGTTTTATTGTACTTTGATTTTTCTCATGCCCATTATTTGCAGGTGCTAGGTTTATCCTCTCCATGTTTGGATGAGTTTGATATTTGATTTTTGTCGAAATTCGGTTTTATAAAAGTATGGGTTGTTACAACCACCTAAAAAATTCTACTACTGGAAGTAGCTTCGAAATAAGTGAAGGATGGTGAAAAATTCCTCCACATGAAGTTAAAATACAAGCGAATGTCATTGAAGGTTGGAACATAGTGGACACACTTAAAGTATAAAACTTATGTGCAATGAAGTTAAGCATGAGCAATCGACTGAAGCTTCACTGGGGAAAGCCGCATATGGTATAAGATCTCATAGGTAAATGAGCTAAATGGTAGCACATACCCGACCATACACATGTATCGATTACATGCAGTATATCCTTCTGGAGATATGTGTGCCTTATTAGGACCTGGGAGCAAAACATCCTCAAACGGAATATTCTATTTGGAATAAAGCCTCCTCAACATGGCTATGGTTATTGTCGAAGAAGATTTGGTAGTATTTTTGAATTATACAACTTCCTAAAAATTATCTATTGTTGGATGTCTTGACAAATGACCTTGTCTTTCCCTTCGAGTTCTTGGACATGTTGTTCAACGTGACAATCGAAAGTTTCTCCTAAAGAGTCTATGGATGAATCCGAATAACTTAGAGTACTATTAGGACCTACACACTCCGCCTCTCGCTTAACAACTATCTCAGTGACACAACTAGATAATTGTACATCCACTGACTATGAAAGTAGATAAACAATAATAGTTAGAGCAATAAAATTATGCCCCCTATGTGTGTGAAACGGTGCAGTGTGTGTAGTGAAATGGAAGAAAGCATGAAATTTAAGAGTTAAAAGAAAAAAAGAGTCAGGTAGAAAGATCGTCATTGCTGACCGACCCACTAGCCTCCAAATCGAGAGGCGCAAGATTCTTCCGAGCAATGGCATTGGTCTGGGATAACTAACATTTTTGTGATCAACTAATGTTCGTCAGTTCAAATGTCCATGTTCATATGTGTGAATAATCAATTCTGAAAGTCCAAATCGAAATATGCTCTTTATCTAAGGGTCCATTGTCCAAGTTTAGTAAGTATTCAAGTTCAATATGCAAGATCAAGTTGGCAATTAAAAAAACTTTATTAATAATCATGAAGCCTTGCGAAATTGTGCTACCAATCCATATTGGTGTGATTCAAATCGACCAAAGCACTCACTGATCCCAACACCCCTAAGGGGAATACAATCCGAATATATGAACTCCTATTCCAAATTTTTATCTCTTTCCATGCCAACCTAAAACATCACTTCCATCTTCTCTTAAACTCCTCTCTCCGTCAATTAACTGTTGATGGGCCTTTTGCCAAGGCCATCAAGGTTCATTGGAGTCACAGACTTATGTCAAAGAAACCCTGGTTGGAGCCTGCAATGATCAGAGTAATCAGGTTAGGTTAAACCTGATCCAAAACAAAATATCTACCTCAAGAATAGCTCATGCTCAGCGTTTAACATTCATTCCCAGCCATCTGAATACATTGGATCAACTGCCACCGGTCGATGCCTGTTCAAATCATGTAGAGTCTCTAGGACCAGAGCACCTCTTCAAGCTCTCCGATTAACTAGGATCGAATGGCACATATGCCTGCCAACTCAAGAACTGAAACACCTATAAATACACCTTTTGAACTTAGAAGAAAGGAATTTTGGCATTTTTTCTGATTATATCACCATTGTAGGTATTCGACTGTAATAGATTATTTGGTATAAGAAGAATCATAAAGTGGACAAGGATTGTTAACGCCAAACCACTATAAATCTATGCATGATTTCGCTCTTCTACATTTTTCATTTTATTTGTCTTCATTTTATCTCTACAAATTCACTTCTTGGGTGTTTTATCGACTTTAGGTGCCAACACTTCGGTGCTTTCGCTGAGAAACTCTATATTCTCAACGAGTGAAGGGTTTTTGCTCTACTTTTGGATCACCAAGTCCGAGACGAAACCTTGCCTTTGTTCTCTCTAAACTTGATTTAATCATGGTTGCTAAGTCCTCAATGTGCAATACTAGAAAGCAACCTCTAGCAGCTAAGAACGCAGACGCGGCTGGAGGGTCGAGTGGTCCGGACCCTACTCCAGATCACCCTACATTACCACCTTTGGTGCAACCTTCCATAGCGGAACCAGCTTCCTCAAATTATGCCATCCATGATGATTTTATGACTGTAGTGAACCAACTCAAAGAAGTCGCAGCAGTGCTCAATGCTCAAGCCCGAGAGAGTGCCGCTATGAGAGTGGAAATGAGTCGCATGTCGAGGCAGCTGGAAGAATCCAGGAGTTAGCGACCTCCTCTTCAATGGCTGGACCAAATTTTGGAGAGCTCATCATAATCCGGGAGAAGAAGAGGTCTATGCCAACCACGACGTCCGTTGGAAAGGCCCGAAAACATAAGACAGTTGAACCTGAAGGGACGTTAAGACCAACCAGAAATGGGGGGACAAGCTCAGGCTGACCCGGTTGATCTAGAAGTCATTGACCCCAGACCGAAGCGCCTCTCCTTCGGCCTACCAGAATAATTCCCGAACAACTCAGGCCCCTTTTCTTCCTCCTTGGCATCTCGTGATCGACCAAGATGCTCGAGGAAGAGGAGGAAATTCCCAGACTGTGACCAAGGAGACATTGCCTGGAGAGGGGGCACGAATGGGTCGACCGGTCGAAAAGACCAATTGAAATACTATCATTCCTCCAGATTTGATTGCTATGGTATTGCAGATTATGAAGGATAGTAAAGGATATAAAAATGAAGATTGGGGGATCGAGGGGAGCCATACACCATTCACAGATGACATTCTGTAAGCGGAATTCCCTAGAAGAATTAATATTTTCCAGATGAACCATTACAATGGAACCAACGACCCACACCAACATTTGATGATATATACGTGGCATATGGAAGTAGCCATAGCTCCAAATACAATCAAATGCAAGGCCTTTCCAATTTTTTAAGCTGAGTGGCGCTCATGTGGTTCACCCGTCTTCCTCTAAGATCAGTCCCAAGCTTCAAAGATTTAAGTGAGAAATTCTTGAACCGGATCCATCTCCATGCTTCTAATTCGAAGCATGTAATGTCCCTTTCTACAGTAAAACAAGGAAGGGGCGAATCCCTAAGAAACTACCTTAATCGATTATACCGGGTTGCTGCTGAAGTAAGCAATCCTAATAACGACACAGTCCGGATGGCCATGGTCGATGTCATAGACAAGAAAACTGAGTTTGGGAGATATTTGATCTGCAAGCCGCTTACGACTATAGAGATGTTCTATGAAAAGTCCAACATCCGATTAAGGCAGGAAGACGCCCGATTGGAGGAAGAAGATAGGCAAAAATGGTATCCGCTAAGCCCATTCAAAGTGATATAGCTGTCAAGCAGTCTGGAGATCATTCCAGAAAGGTGGAAGTGAATGTTGGAAATCGTGGCAAACGAAATGGTGATAGGCCAAGGGAAGCTAACGGAAACCCCAGACAATGAGGGAATTCTAGAAAGCGACCTCACTTCCAAGTATTAGAAACTTATACAGCGTTGAATGACATGCTGGAAAACATTTATCTCGGTACATGCATCCTAGTTCAGTACAAGAAGCTGCCCTTGCGTGAGTATAACGAAAAGGAGCGAGTGACTTGAAGGTATTTCTTGTTCCATGAGATCTACGGGCATTCAACCAATGAGTGTCGTCACCTTCGAGGCATTATCGAGAAGTTGATTCGGGAGGTAACGCTCGATGAATATAAAATAGCCCCAAGAGACAGGGGCAAGGGAATTCTGCACAGAAGTAGAGCCAGGCGGCACTTAGAGCCACAACCCAAGAGAAAGGGGAAGGGATAGTAATTAATGCCATCGGTGGAGGACCTCATCCAGTAGGACATAACGTTCGGAAAATGGAACGTTATGTGAACTTCGTGAAGCATCTGGATGTTGCGGAAACAAGAATCCCTGAAACTGCAAGTCCCATAAAGCAAAGAAAGACGATGACAAATGACCTCATATTTCGTGATCAGGAGCCCATCAGTATAGAAGCCCCATTCGTCGACCACTAGTGATAACAGCTATCATAGGCCCAACTATTATACGAAAAGTTTTGGTCAACAATGGAATTTCGGTGAATATATTGTTCAAATAGGTTGATGATCAAATGAAGTTGGAATTGGAAGACTTGGAGTCATGTACCGATCAGATATGTGGTTTCAGTAGAGTGTCCACCGAACCAGTCAGCCAGATTTAGATACTTATAGAATTAGGAGATGAGATTGTAGGAGAGTATGGATTTTGCTATTTATTGTGATGAATGTAAACTCCCAATACAATGCATTCCTAGGGCGACCGATCCTAGCCGAGTTCAGAGTTTGTATCGCTCCATGGTGTTTGCTTTTGAAATTCCCGACAGGCGGAGGAATCCCCACTGTAAGAGGAGATCAACTAACAGGGCGAGCCTGCTACTTGGCGGAATGGAAAGAGCTAATAAGTAAAAGTAGCAAAGAATCTAAGGATACCCCTCCCCCTTCGGAGGTGAAGGAGGCATAGAAACTATAGATAACATCTCGTCCAGGGCCGTCCACCTGCCAACTCGAGGACATCGATCCAAAGAAGGATGAAGAACTGGGATGTAGAAAGGTAGCTCCAAATGAAACCATTGTGGATATCTCGATCGATGATGACGACTCGACGAGGGGTTTGAAGATCGAATCCCATCTTGACCCCCGCGAGACGAGGTAATTGTCTTAATTTCTCCGTGCTAACCTTGCTGTGTTTGCATGGACCTACAAATATGTGTGGAATTTCTCCCTCTATCATAATTCACTCCCTTAGTATTGATCCGCAGTACACTCTTGTAATGTAGAAGAGGCGGATGCTCGTCCAGAGAGATTCACAGCCCCAAAGGAAGAGATTGGAAAGCTACAAGCCAATGGGTTTATTCGAGACTCAACCTATCTCGACTGAATAGCCAAACCTGTGCTTGTGAAGAAGAAAAAGGAGAAGTGGCGAACCTGCATCGCTTCTTCGATTTGAACAAGGCGTACCCCAAGGACAGCTTCACATTACCCAGAATTGATCAGTTGGTTGATTCGACTGTCGAACATGAACTTCTTTCCTTTATGGATGCTTATTCGGGGTATAATCAGATTGTAATGCATGTCCCAAACTAAGAGCATACCAGCTTCATCACAGATCTCGGCTTATACTATTATGTAGTCATGCCTTTCGGCTTGAAGAACACTAGGGCCTCATATTTAGCGTTTGGTCAACCGAATGTTTCACAGCTAGATAGGAAAAATGATGGAAGTGTACATGGATGATATGTTGGTAAAGTTGAGACAGTCATCCGACCATGTTAAAGACTTATCAGAAATGTTTGACATTCTTTGAAGTTATGGGATGAAACTAAATCGCTTGAACTGTTCTTTTGGAGTAACATCGGGCAAATTTCTGGGTTTCATAGTTAGCTCTCGAGAGATCGAAATCAATCCCGATTAGATTTTGGCCATTAAAATAATTCAAGAACCTAGAAGGATAAGGGATGTGAAGAGCTTGAATACAAGGTTGCAACAATGGGTTGATTCATATCCAAGGTGATCGATAAGTGCCTACCTTTCTTCGAATTGATCAAACGAGGAAAACAAAATTTCGCTTGGATACCTGACTGTGTCGAGGCCTTCCAAAATTTGCTCGACCATTTGGTGAAACCTCCCATTTTATCCAAACCAATCGACCAAGAAGATCTATTTGTGTATTTGGCAGTTTTCCGCGCATGTAATCTACTCGATCTTAATCCTTGAAGAAGACCGAAAATAAAGAATAGTCTATTATGTGAGCAAGAAGATGACAGGGGCTGAACGCAACTATCCAAAAATAGAGAAGATAGCCTATAGCCTGTTGATTGCATCACGGAAGCTTCTACACTATGTCCAGGCTTATCCCATTAAAGTATTCACCGACCAACCTCTTCGGCAAATATAGCAATTTAAAAGTTGATTTGAACTAAATCCGAGCAATTTAAAAATTTATAATTTATTTATTAAAAAAATTGTTTATTATAAAAAATATTGCAATTTATTTTGTGTTATCCTTAATTACAAAAAAAATTACAAAATTAAAATAATTAATTAATTTAAATCAATTAAATTTAGAATTATAAATTAAAATTAAATACACCGCTTAGATGTCTCGCTCAAATGCTCAGTTCAAATGCCTCGTTCGAAGAAGTAAACGCATACACAGTTCGTCCGTCTTCCCCACTAAAATGCCTTATTCACGTTCGTTGCAAATGAAGCCTAAATATAATTGTCAATTGTAATTGTTAAATATTAAATACTAAATAGTATATATTACATCTTATTATTAAACATTCCTTGTTAATTATTAGAAATTAATTATTGCTCAGTAATTACTCTTAATTTTAATACTTCTTAATTATTATTTAATAATAATTATTAATTAATACTAAATTATTATAAGTAATTATTTAATGATTTTACAAACTATTAATTATTTAATACGTATTAAAAAATAATTGTACATAAGTAGCAATAATTTTTATGACACACTAGTTATAATACTTACGAACTTAGCTAAATATACTCCTGCCAACACATCCGCAAACAATTATCAAATACCCTTGTTAACTATTAAATATCAAATGATAGACAATATATATTATATGTAATTCATCATGGTTTCTTGTCACTTATTAATGATTTATTAGAAATTATTAAATATTTAATATGTAATTACTAAAAATTATTTCTTCTTACTTATAAATTATTACTTCTTAATTATAAATGAATATTAAATATTAATTATTCAGTAGTAATTATTTAATATTAATTATTAATTATCAATTATGTTTACTGGTTATTAAACATAATTAACAATCACTAACTATAATTACAATTTGTTAAAAATTAATTATAATAAATTATTAAACGTATAAAGTAATAATTGAATATAAAAAATAATTAGTAATTGTAAATTATTTACGAATAATTATTGGTTATAATTTTAAATAACTACTCATCTAAGTTTTCATTTGTAAATTATCAATTATAAACTGTAATTTAAAAATTATTTATGTAAGTATTAAATATTTCTTATTAATTAAAAATTATTAACTATTATAATATTTTAACCAACACTAAACATATTAAAATAACTTAGTGAAAAGCTATGAATATAAAAACTTTTAAAAAGTTGTAATTGATATTTAGTTGTAAAGAACTATGCTTTTACAGCACTACTTTTAGAATGTTGTTAAATGGGTAGCATGGCAAGATTTTCAATAAAGGTTGTAAAAAGGTAGTTTCTTACAATGTTTTAAAAAAACTTAGTAAAATGCCATTTCTATACTTTTTCGAAAACATGTTGTAACAATGAAGTTTTCAACAACGTTTTTGCTAAAACGTTGTAAAATTGGTTTTTTGCAACGTTTTAAAAACAAAGTTGTAATAAGCTGTATTTATTGTATGTTTTTACTTATTAAAAAAAATCTAGTAAAATGCAAATTTAAACTACATAATTAAAAGGGGCTAGTTCATTTGTCCTCCCTTCCGTTTGATCCTCAGTTATAATATAACAAAACATTAACTGGATTTCTTTTATTCTTTGCACTTTCTTTAATTTCTTGTAAAAATAATGTAATTTTGATTATTAATCATCCGTGAAAGTTTGTTACATTGGTTTGTGAAATGGAAAAAATGACCATGAATTGTAATATTATTTGCTACTTACAATATATATGTAGTTAAAGTCTGACTAAAGTCTCGTTAAATCCCCGCCACAGCCCGTGACCTTTTTCGACCACTATGCTATTTCAATTTAGCCTTAGTGAATCGAAAATCTTCTTTAAGCCCATTATTTTCCACTACACGGCTAAATCTATATTTTTTTAGAATCATCTTTAGCAATATTAGTATACATTATTTTGATTTGACTAGTTCTCTTTTAAAGTACATCAAAAACATTAGTGTATTATAGCCACCAAATCTAGTGTTCATAACAATGATATCCTTTGAATTTTATATATGTGGTTAAGCAACGGTAATTTATTATGCATACATGATATGATGATAATAATAAAATAACTTTTATTGTTTGGTTTTAATTCTATTGAACGTATTTGCATCTCCACTTTTACCCGATATATCCTCGCTTTATCTCCGATCAGGGCCGGTCCAAAGTGTTTCGGTATCTAAAGTGAATTGCGAAACCAAGCCCTAATACAAAACTATTACTGTTATCATAGTTATTAAAATAATTGGAAGTGCATTTCTAACATAAAACATACTGCAATGTGTACACCATTATGGTCTGAATTGAATCGTAAAAGGTAAATCTTGTTCCAAACCTTTTACATGAATTGAATCTTGTATCAAATTATACACGCATTACCGATCAGAATTTGTAGTTCACATAACCTACTATATATTTTATTATATTATGAACATCTCAATTGTACAAACATTAGTGGTTATAATTATTATTTTTCTAATTATATGGTATTAATAATGAATTGAATCTTGTTTTCCTTTCTGGATGGATGGACAGCACAAATACAAACAGAAAGCGGTATCTTTTCTGTTTGCTTTTTAGATGATTGGAGTTGGTAGGTCATTTGTGATTGCTTTGGCGATGATGCAGAGAAGTCGCTGCCACCTAAATCCACCCGCCAGTCATCAGGCATCGTTGTCATGATGGTTGTGCTCTACCATCCGCGCTTTTCTATGTTTTGATTTTTGTTATGTTTTTTTTAATATATATTTTTGTGTTATGATTGGTAAATGGTGCCCTCACATGTTTTAGGTCCTTGGTAGCAGTTTTAGTTGCTTTGCCTTAGGGTCGGCTATGTCCCGATACAACTATTAGCTCGTTTATCGCTTTTGAATCGTCGAGCGTTCTAACTGCAAAATATATAGTAAGCATCACTATGTGTGTTCGAGTTCAAATGAAAGTTGCAATGGTTGAGTGTATGCTATTTTGATATTTATATGTGAATTATTATGAGTGTTTAAGAATGTATTATATATATATATATATATATATATATATATATATATATATATATATGGGATATGACATGGATCTAGAAGTGACATGTTACTCATTTTATAACATGAGTTTTCAAACATTAAACAACAAAGCCGACTTTTGTCATTTTAATTTTAAGAATTGTTAAAATATAAAAATCCACAATTCCAAGATCCAATCAGTTTGACTTTTAGAACCTCGATGCTTGAGACATCACTGTCCGATTTGGGGTTCAATTCTCAAAACGTTTGTTGGAGGAGAACAAAGAAGGAGCTTTTAGGCACAAGAAAAAGTCAACCAAAAATTTATCTATAAGGATAGTCAACAAAAGTTTTAGCCTCAAGGACAATTTTACACTACTCTTTGGAATTCAGCGGCCCACTATCATTTTATAGTTTACAATAAACATTGTCCTTTTGGCAGATTTTTTTGCCTCTTGTCCTTTTGGCATAATTTTTTATTCTTTTTGTCCTTCACGGCACTTTCCTGAACAAAGAAAGGGCAAAAGTTTAGTGCCGAAATTTTCCCTAGGTCATTATGTAACGGCCCAACTTTCGAACACATCGGAAGTTGTGTCATTATATAAGAATAAGAAATAGATAAAAAATAGAACTAAAGGAAACATCAGAATCTCACAGCAGAACTTGAAAAAAATATAATGCCACATAATATTATACATCAGAAGTGTAACAACCCGTATTTTTATAATGTGTAATAATCATAAATCAAGGCAGAATTAATTTTTAAAATAAGAATCAAGGGAACGGGTTACGGCATTGCGTTCGTCTCGAAATTCTGCTTGGAAACGAGTCCAAGTTTTTGAAAATCGGAGTCCGTATGACTAAGTTATGACCCTTCGAAGTTTTTAGAAAAATTCAAATTCAAAACAGCTCAGAATTCGAATTCAAATTTCGAAATTCAAACCTCAGAGTGGACTGGGCGGGAAATTTCCCGCCCAGGACCAGGTCGACCTGGGGGTCGACTATGTAGTCCACCTGCCCAGGACCAGGTCGACCATAGTGTCGACCTGGCGGTCGACCTGGTAGCCGAGCCCATTTTTGAAGCTGGATTCACTTTGATGTTTCTGGCCTAGTTTCTGTCTACATTCGTTGACCTGCCCCTATATATACAGCCCCTAACACTAGTCTCTTTACACAAAATTCTTTCTGACCTTATGCTGCTCTAATTCTGGTAGAAAAGTTAGAGAAAGGGACTACTTCTTCTACGTCGAAACTACGTTGCTGAATTGGGGATTTCTGTTAGGACTTGACTAAGCATATAAAGATTCAACATCGACTCTCTTTTTCTAATTCTCGAACCACGATATGTAAGCCCCATTTATTTTTAGATTTAAACTGCAAATGTAATATGAATATGTTGTAAATTGAAATTGGACATATGTATGATGACTGTTTTACATCCATTCTTGTTTATCTTGGATCTGGACTCTTGGATATATTACTATGACATTGATTTGGGGCCTATTCATGTTGTAAATCAAAAAGAAAAACCCCTCATATTATCATGTTGAATCTGCTATTAGTCACAAGTTTATGACTATCACCTTATGTCAATCGCTACCATGACTATACTATCACCTTATGTCAATCGTTACCATGACTATACTATCACCTTATGACAACTGTTATCTTGACTAATACCTTATTTTGCTAGATTTGGAATCTTTATGTTTGAGGCCAATATTCCATATGCCAGTAATGTTATAATCATTTATCTCAAGTCATACCATGCTATGCTAGTAATCACTTTTGTCACCTTATACCCGTCCCTTTTTATGTAACTCCCTAATTAGATTTATTTGTATCGATTCGAGCTTATAAGCGATGGGAATACGATTTGGGTAGGTTAGGTAAATATTGAATTGGCTTTAAACATGAACGTTATTATAACTTGAATCTGGATATGGACATGAACTTGACACGATTTGACATGAAACATGACATGAAAACTCGACATGAATTTTGACATGAAAACTTGAACGTGGGCATGACAATTAGATAAACTTGAAAATGGCCAACTCGAGGTTGGGTTGAGTTTGCAGTGTAAATCTGCCCGGACCCGCCCAGCAAATCCAGTGACTGCAAATAATAGGATCCAATGTGGGTAGTTGGTCATATCGCACGAAAAACCCGAGGTTAGACTATGTTGTGGTGTAAATCTGCCCGGAACCGCCCGGAAAATCCAGTGACCACAACAGTTAGTCTAATGTGAGAGGTTGGGGTGCATTAATGAATTAATGCCACATGATAGGGTTAAGTCATGAACCACCTAAATATACTTAACCAACTTGACATGATGATTTGATAGGGTTAAGTCATGAACGGCTTGAATACACTAAACCAACTTGACACATGATTTGGATAGGGTTAAGTCACGAATTTGAATGACAACACTTAACCCATTAAAAACCCTAGTTACACGGTCCTTTTTAGCAGTAACCCACTTGGATGTATCACGATACCCTGGAACTAGGCAGGGTGGGAGCACGATTATTGGGCAGATTGTAAGCGACCAGAACGACGGTTGAGTAGGTGCGCCATTGTAGGTTCAGGCGGACTATGGTCGTGCAAATAGTCTGGAGTTGAAAAAGCAGGCATTGGGCACCCGTAGGTTTACACTGTGCATGCTTGATTCGTGTCGATGGTTGGCACCATATGACCTGATACACCCTATGGCGGACCTAGCACAGGTAACTACATTTCAGGATAGGGCCGTATGACACAGACACATGACGAGCTAGGACTTGTAGGGAGCCGATCGATTAGTAGATCGCACCGTAGGACCCCGTAATGGATCACTTCATGATACTGGGCCAAGGGATCATTTCATGGTTAATACATGACATGGGTTAGAATACTAGTACATTTGGTGCAGCGAACCTTGAACATGTGATGCTAGACTTGACTTAACCTGTTATCTTAATTATCCTACCAGTTCTGTTATCATCCTTATGTTTAATTCCAGTTTTCACATATCATGTTACCTTTACTAGTTTTCATACTGAAAGTCACTAGGGCTTACCAGTCTTTATGACTGACCCTTTTTCTTTCGCCTCTTTTTCTTTCATTTCCCCCTCCCCTCAGGTTCTCAGGGAGGAAACACTAGCTCTTAGCTTGGAATTAGCTTGCTTTCTGATAGCTCATGTACGGTTTGGTCTTGAGCTATGCTATGGCTGCTTCTACTATTTATGGGGAATAATTTGCTTTTGTTATCTTAAGTTTATGCTTCTTTACTTGGAACTTTATGTAATGGAATAATTTGTACCTTGGATATATGGGGTTTTGACTATTTTCTTGAAAGTAATAAAAGTTGGTTTTTAATTTCTACCGCTGCTTTATTTATGTTCTTCCTGGTGATATCTCTGTGTATGTTTACCTAGACAATACTCCACCAAAACTAGTGCATTCCCTTTGTGAGTGACCCTAGCGGAGTTGGGTTGTTACACTTGGTATCAGAGCAGAAGGTTACCAAGCTGGGAAAAAGTTTTAAAAACCTTCTAAAACTATTTTCAAAACCATTTATAAAGAAGCATTTTTCAAGAAAAGTTTTATGTTTAAAAAGGCTATTCCCCAAAAGCCATTAGCACTTCCCTTTGTTTCCTCGTTTGAATCTTTTTCTTTCCGTTTTTCAGCATGGCTAATCTTAACCTTCCTGAGGGAATATCTGTTCCTAGATGGTTCCGAAGGTATTTAGAAGCCAGGGCCAATGGCGTGGGCCTGGCAGACATCCCTCCTTCTCCTCCCCCAGTGGTCGCGGTTCCTCCTCCTCCTGGTACCGCCTTTGCCAAAATATGCAAAGACTTTAAAGCAATGGGCGGCAAGAACTTCATTGGAATTGAAACCTTTGTGGAGGCATGAAACTGGCTAAAGGAGATTGAAGACTTGTTTATTATCTTTAATATGGAGGACCATAGGAAAGTTCAGTTGGCAGCATGGTTGTTGAAAGAGGAAGCTGCATTTTGGTGGGAAGTCACCAATGCTACCAGGCCAGTTGAGACTTGGGAAGACTTTAGAGAAAGCTTTGGGCTTAAATTCTTATCGTCAGCAGAAGAAAACCTTCAGATGGAGAGGTTCCTAGCACTTAAGCAAGGGGACATGTCTGTTAGGGAGTACGTGAATAAGTTTAATCAGCTTGCTCGGTTCAGTTTGGATTTGGTCAACATAGCCCAGAAGAAGGCTGTACGCTTTGCTCGAGGATTGAACGAGCCACTACACAGTTTGGCCATAACTCATATACCCATAGGGGCGACCTTTGAAAGCTTGGTGGATGTGGCTCCACTTCATGAGGAAGACAAGAATAGAAAGAAGGAGGTTAAGCCTGATGAGACTCAGAATAAGAAAGCTGACTTCAAGAAGGGGGCAACAAGAATAACAAGAGTAACAACAAACCACGTGAGACGAGGAAGTGCAACTTCTGTGGTATTACTGGACATCTAGCTAAAGATTGTAGAAAGAAGAAGAGGAAGTTAGGTGAATGCTTTCATTGTGGAGATACTGGACACATCAGCAAGGATTGCCCTAAGAAGCAAGGGCAGGTGCAAGGGCAGACCCAGTGAGCAGGACCTTTTGGAGGGCAGTTGCATGCTCTCAACACCACTCCAGCTCTTGACCGAGGTAGTAATATTTCCGTAGAAAGCCTTGTTTATATTTCTGACTTTCCTGTTCGAACCTTATTTGACTCTGGCGCATCGCAAACTTTTATTTCTTATGATATTGTTGAAAATCTGCACCTAAGTACGAGTTTGGTTGAGGATCCCGTTATAGTTTCAAATCCAATTGGGGGCTCCGCCCATTTATCTATGATGTGTGTGGATTTGAGGATCTTTATCTTAAGCGTAAAATTCACGTGTAATGCTTATGTTCTCGGATTTATGGGATACGGTTTGATCCTAGGTATGGATTGGTTGTCCGATTATGGAGCCATTCTTGATTGTGAACAAAGGGTAGTGAGGCTCATGACTCGCCTTGGTAATACCCTTGAAATTTCTCGTAACCATAAGGGTCCGGTCATGTTGTGTTATCTTGAATCTCTTGACTCGTCCGACGATAATTTGCAATCTGTAAGAGTGGTCCGAGAATATCCAGATGTCTTTGATGAGGTGAGGGGGGTTACCTCCCAAACGCGAGATAGACTTCCGAATTTATCTTGTTGATAATGCCAAGCCAGTTTCATTGCCCGTTAGGCACATGGCCCCGCGAGAAAGAAGAGAGCTCAGTAAACAAGTTAACGAGTTGCTTGAGAAAATTTTTATAAGACGAAGCATTTCTGAATGGGGTGCTCCAGTGGTATTCGCTACTATGGCGGAAGGATCGCTTCGTCTGTACGTTGATTATCGTGAGTTAAATAAGCTGACAAAGAAGAATAGGCACCCACTACCAAGAATCGACGATTTGTTTGACCAGCTTGTGGGAGCATCTGTTTTCCATCAACTCGATCTAGCCACAGGATTCCATTAGCTTAGAGTGGCTGAGGATAGCATCGGCAAAACTGCGTTAGGACTCTAGATGGGTTCTTCGAATGGCTCGTCATGCCGTTTGGGTTAACGAATGCACCCGCATACTTTGTAGATTTGATGAGTAGGGTGTTTCGGGAGTTCCTTAACAAGTTTATGGTAGTTTTTGCGGATGATATTTTGATCTTCTCAAAAGATGAAGAAGAGCACGCTAGACATCTCAAGGAAGTCATGGAAACACTTAAAGTACACCAGTTAAAGGCTAAGTTCTTCAAATGCCATTTTTGGAGGAAGGAAGTTCGGTTCCTTGGACATGTAGTTTCTAAGCAAGGCATAGCCGTGGACCCCGCAAAGCTAGTCGCGGTACAAGACTGGAAAATTCCTAAGAATGCAACGGAGGTGAGGAGCTTTCTCGGTTTAGCGGGCTACTACAGGAAGTTCATTAAGGACTTCGCTAAGATTTCAGCCCCTCTTACTAAGTTAACAAAGAAGAACCTAGCTTTTGCATGGGACATAGAATGTGACGCTTCTTTTCAGAGACTTAAGAGAGCCCTCACCACATCTCCAGTTTTGGCATTACCCGATGGAGGTAAGATGTTTACGGTGTACACAGATGCGTGCAGCACGGGATTAGGCGTTGTCCTAATGCAAGAAGGAAGAGTAATATGCTACGGGGGCAGACAACTTAAAGTTCATGAGAAAAACTATCCCATGCATGACTTGGAGTTGGCCGCGATTGTTTTTGCACTTAAAGCTTGGCGCCATTATCTTCTAGGGGAGAGGTTCAAGCTGTATACCGACCACAAATCGCTTAAGTACCTCTTCTCACAGAAAGATTTGAATCTGAGACAACAGCGGTGGATGGAGTTCTTGGCATCATATGACTTCGATATAGCTTATACCCCTGGCAAGGGTAATGTGGTGGCGCGCTAAGTAGAAAAAGATTGACTTTGAGCCCCTTGTTTGTTGAAAGGAAAAGCCTTGAGTTTATAGAAACCTTTGATTTTACACCTACTGTTGAGTCATTGACCACTACGTTAGCATCTCTTGAGTTAAGACCTACACTTCTAGATCAAGTAGGGACTTCACAGAAGGAAGACCCACAAATAGTCGAAATCATGGACAAGCTGATTAGTGGTGAGACGTCAAGTCACCTCAGTAGGTATGCCATAGATGACAAGGGATGGCTAAGGCACGATAGAAGGCTATGTGTCCCGCAAGTGGGAGACTTAGTAAGGAAAGTTCTCGAAGAGGCGCATCACTCGAAGATGACTATACATCCTGGAGGGGATAAGATGTACAGGGATATGAAATGCATTTTCTTTTGGGCTGGAATGAAAAAGGATGTGGCAGAGTTCGTTTCAAAGTGCAGGGTGTGCCAACAAGAAAAGGCCGAGTCGAAGAAGCCTGGTGGGCTATTACATCCTTTGGAGGTTCCGCAATTGAAATGGGAGAGTATCTCGATGGATTTCGTGGATGGACCGCCTAGGTCAGTGAAGGAAAATACTAGCATATGGGTCATAGTTGATAGACTCACGAAAAGTGCTCACTTCATTCCAGCGAAAAGCAAGAGGACCGCATCATGGCTAGCGTCTATTTACCTTCGAGAGATAGTACGGTTGCATGGAGTTCCTTCTAGTATAGTTAGTGACCGTGACTCGATTTTCACTAGCTAGTTTTGGAATAATCTGCAATAAGCAATGGATACACGACTGAGTTTAAGCACGACCTATCACCCACAGACGGATGGACAAACTGAAAGGGTAAATAGGATACTAGAAGATCTCCTGAGGTTATGCATTCTTGACTTTGGTGGCACTTGGGAAGACCATCTTCCTCTCGTGGAGTTTGCATATAACAATAGTTACCAAGCTAGCATCGGAATGGCACCGTTCGAAGCCCTATATGGAAGACCGTGCAAATCGCCAACTTGTTGGTGGGGACGACAAACAGATTTATGCTTGGGCCTGACATGATAAGAGACACTTCTGAGAAGATTGAGTTGATACGTAGATGGATGAAAACGGCCCAAGATAGACAGAAATCTTATGCGGACCAGAGAAGGACAGACCTAGAGTTCGAAGTTGGAGATATGGTCTTTATAAAAGATTCTCCGTTATGCAATGTAGTTTGTTTTGGAGCAGTTGGAAAGCTAGCATCAAGGTTCGTAGGACCGTTCCCTATCACTGAGAGGATTGGACGGATGGCCTATAGGGTAGACTTACCCGAGAAACTGACTGGAGTACACAATGTCTTTCACGTCTCGCATCTCCGAAAGTGCTTGCATGAGTCGGCCGAAGTGGTTGAGCCAAGCATCCTTGTAGACATAGAATTGGAAAAAGAAGCAACATTGAGGCGAGTTCCGATTCGTATCTTAGGAACGGAGATTAAGAAGCTAAGGAATTGAGAAGTCAAGCTAGTTAAAGTTCAATGGAGTGAAGCCCAAGAAGACGCAACTTGGGAAACCGAAGAGAAGATACGCGCGCCTTACCCATTTCTTTTTTAGGGTACATTCTCGATCTCTTTTTCCTATAAACTTGAAAACCTTTTCGTATCATGCTTCTACTGTCCACGTTTGTCCTGTTATCTTCTCGATCTTATCTTTAGAACCTTAGGTATAACTATATGGATGTAAACATGTGATTGAAACATGTTATGGTTGATGTTTGCAAATGGTTGCAAGTGGTTGCATGTGGATGCATGACACACATTAGGCACTAGATCGGCTCAGTCACATTTTCATGTTGCATATGCATGAGTGCTTATACTTGTACATGGATGGAACTTGTTATGCTATCACTTGAATGTTGCATAAGAATGAATGTTTGTGCACTCATGTAAAGATTATAAACTATGTTAGGAATTTCCATACATGTTGAATTCATTACACTAACATATTTTGCACTAAGGAGGTTTACTGAATCAGTAACCGCCTGATCTTTTGCATTAGATAAGTACGTATACACACACTTTCTGCTTATGTTCATATAGCACTAGAAATATTCTAAGGACAATGGTTTCCTGTGGATGATGCTTTGAGTAGATGGATGGTAGGACACATCCTCCCTAACTTAGAGATTTCGGGGACGAAATCCTTTAAGGAGGGGAGAATGTAACTACCCGTATTTTTATAACGTGTAATAATCATAAATCAAGGAAGAATTAATTTTTAAAATAAGAATCAAGGAAAACGGGTTACGCCATTGCATTTGTCACGAAATTCTTCTTGGAAAAGAGTCCGAGTTTTCAAAAATCGGAGTCCGTATGACCAAGTTATGACCCTTCGAAGTTTTCAGAAAAATTCAAGTTCAAAACAGCTCAGAATTCGAATTCGAATTTCGAAATTCAAACCTCAGAATGGACTGGGCAGGAAATTTCCCACCCAGGACCAGGTCGACCTGGGGGTCGACTATGTAGTCGACCTGGGGGTCGACTATGTAGTCGACCTGGGGGTCGACTATGTAGTCGACCTGCCCAGGACCAGGTCGACCATAGTGTCGACCTGGGGGTCGACCTGGTGGCCGAGCCCATTTTTGAAGCTGGATTCACTTTGATGTTTCTGGCCTCGTTTCTGTATACATTCGTTGACCTGCCCCTATATATACAGCCCTAACACTAGTTTCTCTACACAAAATTCTTTCTGACCTTATGCTGCTCTAATTTTGGTTGAAAAGTTAGAAAAAGGGACTACATCTTCTACGTCGAAACTACGTTGCGGATTTGGAGATTTTTGTTAGGACTTGACTAAGCATATAAAGATTCAACATCGACTCTCTTTTTCTAATTCTCGAACCACAATCTGTAAGCCCCAGTTATTTTTAGATTTAAACTGTAAATGTAATATGAATATGTTGTAAATTAAAATTGGACCTTTGTATGATGACTGTTTTACATCCATTCTCGTTCATCTTGGATCTTGACTCTTGGATATATTACTATGACATTGATTTGGGGCTTATTCATGTTGTAAATCAAAAAGAAAAACCCCTCATATTATCATGTTGAATCTTCTATTAGTCACAAGCTTATGACTATCACCTTATGTCAATCGCTACCATGACTATACTATCACCTTATGTCAATCGTTACCATGACTATACTATCACCTTATGACAACTGTTATCTTGACTAGTACCATATTTTGCTAGATTTGGAATCTTTATGTTTGAGGCCAATATTCCATATGCCAGTAATGTTATAATCATTTATCTCAAGTCATACCATGCTATGCTAGTAATCACTTTTGCCTCCTTATACCCGTCCCTTTTTATGTTATTCCCTAATTAGATTTATTTCTATCGATTCGAGCTTATGTGCGATGGGAATACGATTTGGGTAGGTTAGGTAAAACATGAATTGGCTTTAAACATGAACGTTATTATAACTTGAATCTGGATATGGACGTGAACTTGACACGATTTGACAAGAAACATGACATGAAAACTCGACATGAATTTTGACATGAAAACGTCAACGTGGGCATGACAATTAGATAAACTTGAAAATGGCCAACTCGAGGTTGGGTTGAGTTTGCAATGTAAATCTGCCCGGAACCGCCCGCCAAATCCAGTGACTGCAAACAATATGATCCAATGTGGGTAGTTGGTCATATCGCACGAAAAACCCAAGGTTAGACTATGTTTTGGTGTAAATCTGCCCGGAACCGCCCGGCAAATCCAGTGACCACAACAGTTAGTCTAATGTGAGAGGTTGGGGTGCATTAATGAATTAATGCCACATGATAGGGTTAAGTCATGAACCACCTGAATATACTTAACCAACTTGACACAATGATTTGATAGGGTTAAGTCATGAACCGCTTGAACACACTTAACCAACTTGATACATGATTTGGATAGGGTTAAGTCACGAATTTGAATGAAAACACTTAACCCATTAGAAACCCTAGTTACGCGGTCCTTTTCAGCAGTAACCCACTTGGATGTATCATGATACCCTGGAACTGGGCAGGGTGGGGCACGATTACTGGGCTGATTGTAAGCGACCAGAACGACGGCTGAGTAGGTGCGCCATTATAGGTTCAGGAGGGACTATGGTCGTGCATGTAGTTCGGAGTTGAAAAAGCAGGCATTGGGCACCCGTAGGTTTACACTGTGCGTGCTTGATTCGTGTCGATGGTTGGCACCATAGTGCTTGGTACACCCTATGGTGGACCTAGCACAGGTAACTACATTTCAGGATAGGGCCGTATGACGCAGACACATGACGAGCTAAGACTTGTAGGGAGCTGATTGATTAGTAGATCGTACCGTAGGACCCCGTAATCGGTCACTTCATGATACTGGGCCAAGGGATCATTTCATGGTTAATACTTGACATGGGTTAGAATACTAGTACAGTTGGTGCAGCGAACCTTGAACATGTGATGCTAGACTTGACTTATCATGTTATCTTAATTATCCTACCAGTTCTGTTATCATCCTTATGTTTAATCCCAGTTTTCACATATCATGTTACCTTTACTAGTTTTCATACTGAAAGTCAATAGGGCTTACCAGTCTTTATGACTGACCCTTTTTCTTTCGCCTCTTTTTCTTTCGTTCCCCCACCCCCTCAGGTTCTCAGGGAGGAAACGCTAGCTCTTAGCTTGGACTTAGCTTGCTTTCTGACAGCTCATGTACGGTTTGGTCTTGAGCTATGCTATGGCTGCTTCTGCTATTTATGGGGAATAATTTGCTTTTGTTATCTTAAGTTTATGCTTCTTTACTTGGAACTTGATGTAATGGAATAATTTGTACCCTGGATATATGGGGTTTTGACTCTTTTCTTGAAAGTAATAAAATTTGGTTTTTAATTTCTACCAGTGCATTATTTATGTTCTGCCTTGTGATATCTCTGTGTATGTTTACCTAGATAATACTCCACCAAAACTAGAGCATTCCCTTTGTGAGTGACCCTAGCGGAGGTGGGGTGTTACAAGAAGCGTAGTACATCAGAATATATTATGCATAGGGATACATGACATTTCATAATACAACTTCTTAATTATACATAAACAACATAAATAACCCAACTTGCATACTTTGTAATTATACATAGATATAATAGATAAACCAGCATGCAGAACTTTTCCATCCATCTATTACAAAGTTAAGTAATTACCTGGTTCACTTGTCTACACATAACAAGTGTTATGAGCGCCCAAGAGTTTAGGGAAAACATAGAAAAATAAACTCCGAGTCGGTCAGGGGACTGGTATGAGTAAACGATTTTAAAACAGGTTAAGGAAATAAAAGTATCTCATAAGACCACGCCGTAAGTACGAAATGGGTTTTTACCTTATGAGAACAAAAACATTTAGTATATTTAAAAACACATATTATGATAATGTCCAGGGTTTCCACAAATAATTTGGAATCTATAAGAAAGCTTTCATCTCGCATTCAACTATATAGTATACAAAAAAAACCGCTTGGCACTTATGGATAATGGATTTCCGACTATGACAAGGTATGGAACTACCTTCTGATAGTGTATCTCTAGAGGGAAATACACTGAGTTCAACAATAATGTCTTGCAACATGGCCACATATAACCGAATAGTCATTTCTCCTAAGTGTATCGAATGTATATCACTAATGGTTGTGTACGGCAACCATTTCCCAAAAGGGACAGAATCGATAGAATAATAAACAAAAGGAATTTCTCTAGATAGGTGATGCTACACCCAAATAGGAGCATATAACGACCCGAAATCCCCCTAACGGGAAATCACGGATTGTACTGAGGACAAGACGAATCAGAACACAAACAGAAGAACATTGCTTATTACAACAATTCCATCAGAATACAAGAATATAACAGAGTATTAATAATATTATACATTTAATATACATCAGAGATATAAATACATTACAGCGGAAAATAATACAAAACACAACTGATAGAGATATACGGATATAGAGCTTTCTGAATATCATTCCAACTGTATACTAGGATCCTGTGATTATAAATCTGCAAAACCAAAACTACTAGCTGCCTGCCTAAAATAGGGGCACCCAGGGTTTAGGTTAAAACAATAAACTCCAGGTCAGTCATGTGACTGGTGTGAGAACTAAAACAGTTATTTAAAACTTTACTTTAAATCAGATATATCAAGGGACCACGCCGTATAACACGGAACGGGTTTCCTCCCAAGAATACCAGTGCATATAACAAAACAGTGCAATGCTTTTTGGAAAAATGAAGCTATTATAAGACCTAGGTCCTATCACACAATACAACGCAAGCTGGGGTATAGGGTTTTCCCTTATGATAGACAAACATGATTGGTACATTAAAACAAATCATTTGATACTATTATGAGTGCATAGTGTATAAAACAACTTCAAATATAAATGTATCAATCCTATACGGCATGGGTACCATATATCATGTCACCAATACTAGGTTCTACAATGAAAACCGCAATTGTCACGTATTGGAAGTTGGATTTCCATCTGTGAACCAAGTAAGGGATCGTCCTTACCGCTTCGAGACTCTCTAGCCCGAGCCTTAGGGTTAGAGCGCATCGACCCATGGATCGTCAGGGCCGGTCCACTCGATGTGGATTAAAATGCCTGAACACTGCATTTTCCCGCCCTGTAGGGTGTAAATCTGGTCTGTATAAAGACCATCCATCGGCTCCGCAGAGAGCAAAATAACCGAGGCACCTCGCTATCCATCATCCACATAAGTAAAATGTCCGGGTGTGTAAAACCCAAAACACCACTCCTAGCTAGAAGGAAACGCATGTCCTCCCTTAGGTCCTCTCCCGTTTCTGCTTCACATCGGGGTGTGAGGCTGGCGAATTAACGCTACAAAAAGCTACGCCTTTTTAAAGTCGTGCTTTGATCATCAACCACAAGAATCTGCTTTTCAACAGAAGCCTTGAACATTTGCATCTCAGCATGCCACACAGGCAATCCACGCTATGCAACCGATGTCTATCAATCACACAGAATGAAATCCGATGTCAGACACACATCCATTTACAAGTTCGTTCTGGGTCTGAACGAAACCGGAGGAACCTTATTCCTCGCATACCCATCGATTTTCAAGTACGTCTGGACGATCACCAACTTATTCCCTCCTCTTGGGTGTACACCCAATCAAGATCATCAGTAATTATCCAAACGATGTGAAGACCTCCGGTCTTCAACCACCGTCTTCATCGTCGACTTATCGTCGATTCAGTTATTCATAATGGTTATAAATACGGACTTTTCGAATAACTGGTGTATATAATAAACAAGTGTTATAAAACACAACATACGCCTCATTCCAATTCAGAATATTCCTTTATTCATGTATTCTTATATTTTAAGAAAGTTTCCCATTAATTTTATCAAAGATAAATTCTTTAATTTATTCTTTGAGCTTCTTTTGAACATCACTTCAAACCAAATTATGGTTTATCCAAACTAGTCGGGATTAGCAAACCTTACCGAAGTAATCATTTGTTAAATTTCTCAACCCCAACCTATTCATCCCATGAAGTAAAACTGGTAATACTTCATATCTAACACCACGGTGTCATCGGTAAATTCAATTACCATTTCACGTTAAAATCTAATTAAAGATTTAACTATCGCTTAGAGCAAAACTGGTGATACTCCATTCTTGATCATTTCATGAATTTAATAATTTTAGTTATCAAATTCACCTTTCAATCTATTTAAAGATTCATTAAAACTCTAATTCAGTTTTAATTTCCAAAAATCATTACTTAATGATTATTCAAATCTAGGAAATAAATCCTATCTTTAACTGGGTTAAAGAACTAATGTCATTTAAAACACAGCCCCCAATAAACCAAAAATCGTATTCCATTAATTATGGAATCTTCACAGAAAACAGATCAATATCTATAATCGATATAAACTTCCATATCCGACTAATAATATAAATGGAATAACGGCAAAGCCATTTAAATTCCATATATATTAGCAGTCTTCCTCCACAGAAATTCATTTCGATTATTACCAAATCGAAATTCCATTACATTCCAATTTATTTCATTAAATTGGAAAACCTTACTTTGGAAAATCTCCTTTAAATCATATAAAAAGATCTATAAATTCCAAACCGCAATTCACTGTAAATCGGGATAAAGAACGAATGTCGTTAAAACACAGTTCACAACAAACCCAATTCACATTTCATTAATTATCGGGTTAAAGAACGAGTGATATTTAAAACACCATTCACGATAAACCCAAAAATCAATTCCAATTCAATCCCAATTAAATATCATTTAATTGGTACATTTCATTAAGTCTAAATAAAAAGATTTAAACTTTTTCCCAACTGGGTTTAAGAATTGTGCTAATGAAGACACCATTCGCGACAAATGCAAATCCCATTTGATATTAAATACAAGGCTCTGAATAGAAAATATACCGGCTTATATTCAATATCAAATTCTACGACCAACAAATATCGTATTGGAAATAACGATATAAATATATCTTTCAAATTTCCATAACAATATATGTATAATCACAAAATCCAACATCGAAATATTCCAAAGACAATTTCGATTCAAATCCATTTCCAATTTATATATTGGAAATTCTGGTTATTTTTAAAACCATTTCAAATCCAATTTATTTATTTTTAAAAAAAATAAATGGATTATAATTCTAGTTCAAAACTAGTTCATTTCGATAAAAATATGTTTTTATCTTTTAAAATATGGAATTTATCATCCCAATTCTTCCCAAATCATTTATTATGATTTTACACAAATTATTCATATTTTTAATAATTTTATCAAGGCCCGTACAGTCGATTTCCCCAAACGGTCATCGAACTGCACTTACAACGACCTTTTCCAAATTTGATTTGGACATAATTCCAAATCCAACCGTTAGATTTCAAATCTCTAATATTCATTAGAAAGCTCTTTTCGATACGAACCCAACGGTTCCAGTCTTAGGAGAATCCGATGGTCGGATTTTTCTTAATTTCCATTCGAAGTCAATAGTCGAAATTCGCGAACTGCCGCAACGCGGTGCGTTCTATTCAGACCATTATAATATATATATATATATATTATATATTTCGTCGATTTCCATTTAAAACAAATTTTATAAATCATTTTAAGTTCATTTCAAAAAACAATTTCAACTTCCATTTCAAATTCAAATCAAAATTGAATATTCCAATATAAATTCGTTTAAATTATTTCAAATCAATTTCAATTCAAATCGATTTCAATTCAATTTCAATATGTTTTAAATTCAATTCAAAACGATTTCAATTTAAATCGAATTTCAAATTCATTTCTATTCAATTCGAATTTCAAATTCATTTCAATTCAATTCAAAATTTAATTTTTCTATATCATTTCAATATTAAAATTATAATATTTTCAAAATATCAGATTTTGATATCACTTTTCGGTATTTATTATAAATGAATAAAATCGACCAAATTCGCTTTTGTGTTAAAATGGTGTTTAGCTACTCACCACGGCTTCACATTTCAATATTCACTGAATATTATTTTAAAATATTTGTTATTTCTGAACTTGAATAAGACACAGGCAATTACCATACAATGTCATTATATGGATTACCTACAATACATGTATACAACAACAGCGATAAATAATCATCCATCATCTAGAGTGCATTCTACAGTGTATAAACATTAAATATAAATATTTAACGCTTATAACAGTCTGTCAACCAATCGATTGACATACAACTAACTATTGGGATTAGTGTAGGTCCAATATCATCCCAATACCCGTGTGGCGTTTCAATCAACAAATAATAAATTTTGTTTGTGCAGTTGGGCGATGTGTAAAATTTATCGTCCCAATCAATATCAGTCAAATGTGTGTACATAAATAAATCGTCCGATTTGTTTATAAATATTTATTTTATATACACGTCAAAAATTATATTTTTAACTACAAAATATTTATTCATTCCCCATCACACAATAAATATTCATAACACATCAATCAAACAAACAAGTCATCCATGGTCTGTGGACTATGAGTGTCGGGTGATGCTAAGCACCGTCTGCATCCTAGTATATATTTCAAGTAGAAAATAAATTAAAAGTGAGGAGTTCTCACCTAGAAGCTAAACCAGACGCCGCGATTCTTCATATGTAGAAAATCTTCGCCGCGTTTCCAACGAGATCTGTTACCCGCAGTTTTTTGTTAAAAATCATATTTTTATTTCAACACTATAAAAATCACATTTTTATTTCGTTATCTTCATAATAAAAATCATATTTTTATGCCTTTAAAAATATTTTCATTCCATGATAAAAATCAAATTTTTAACTTGTTACTCCTATAACAAAAATCATATTTTTACCTTGCTAAAAATTATATTTTTATACGACTAAAAAACATAACTTTATATTGTTAAAAATCTCAACTTCACGATGTTAAAAATTTCAACTTCATGATGTTAAAAATCTCGACTTTTCTCTAGTTATTCATATATATAAAATATAAACTTTTCATATATAAAAACATAAACTTTTTATATATAAAAATATAAAATTTTCATATATAAAACCATTAACTTTTTACATAAGAAAATCCACTCTTTTTACACATTAAAGATCATTCCTTTATCATATTAAAGATTATTCCTTTAAAGATAAACATCCTAGGATTTTAGAAACTAAAAATCAAAATCGAAAGAGGGTTAAACTCACATTGTTCTTCTTGGTCGGTGCGTTGACTGGAGGAAGGAGATGCTCACTAACCAGGAATGGCGCCGGAGAGGAAAATCACCAAAAATTGGATCTTTACTGAAAAGGGGCCCGCTGGTCGGAGTCGTAGTCAGAGGAGGGGCGCAGGGGGGTCGTGGGTGGTCTGGGGTAGTGCGGCCCGGCGGTGGTGTTCAGAGGCGGGCCACGGTGGCCGGGGCGTGAGTTTTTGGAGCGGTTTACTCGAGTTAGGGGAGGAGAGAGAGAACGACGAGAAGAAGGAGGGGATGGCCAGGGAGAGAGCGACGCAGCGATGGGGGAGGGAGGGTGGCGATGGGCGCAGCGACGGTAGGGAAAGGCGGCGCGTGGTTTTTCCTGAATGAGGGCATCGGGTTTTGAATTGGGGGAATAGGTTTGGGAAGGAGAGTGTATATATATTAATTTAATAAATTATTATTTTATTTCCATATCCGTTGACTTTTTATTCGATCTCCAAACGAGACCCAACGACTATCGCCCCTAGCTAATTACCCCCATTCTGCACACAATGGGATATGTATTGTAAGCTGATTCGATCGTTTCGATCAATCTTCATCAAAATCAAAATATAAATATATATATTGAATTTGAACGCACATTTTAATTTACTGGGGCCACATAGGGACCCTAAAAATTTCTGAAAAATATTTTCTAGCTTCGTATTGACGATACGGTCCTAACAAAACTAATTTCATCAAATTTTTAGACCGTTTGAAAAATGGCCATTTTCTGGTTGATCCAAATTAATTGAAACGGTTCAAAACATGTTTTCTTCTGCCACGCTCACATATTGCTTTAGAAAATTGTGAATTTTGGAATCTAGCAATAACTTGACATCCTAGATCCAACAAAAGTGGTTTCGTCGAAAACAGAGGTCGTTTGCAAAATTTCCATTTTTAAGGGCCAAAATTCCATAGCGACTATTCTGAATTTTCAGTTGGGCATAACTCTTTATTCTCGTTATGAAATTTCAATTTTTCAGATTCGTTGGAAAGATATTCTCAAATAGATTCTAATATTTTTGGTTTCGATAAAAATCCGGTTTATTTTGAATCCTATACATTCATTTGAACTTTGAAAAACTACCACGCCATTTTCAATTTCTTTTATAATTATAAATAATTATTTATATTCTAACATCGATTCAAATAAATATATACATTCTAATTCTATTCAAAATAAATTTCTCATCGTTATTATTTAAAATAATTCATTTTAAATATTCAAAATTCATCAAAATTGCCAAAATAAAAATTTTAAATTGGCTCAGATTTTCGGGTTGTTACAGAGCAACCCACATAGCCATGCTGCCTTCTCGATTTTTGCCATTACTTGGTTGTGAGACTTGAGGCTAAACTTACCTTTGACAATCACTTCTTTATTTCCTTTGAATGCCACATCATCAAAACTGGCCAACCACCAATTGACTTCCCTAAAAATATACTAGTAGTATAAAGCAACAGAAACGGATACCTCCGTCACCATATAAATATGTTTGAAGAGTCAATGTACGTGATTAATTAGAAATACTCTGTTAGATATTTGTCCATACAAGTTGTCTTAGGACTGGACAAATCGAAGGCACTACTCTATAAACTCATCTTAGGCAATTTCTACCTAGGATTTATAGACTAGCCCTTGCATAACTCTGTCTTCTATTATCTTCAATAATCTTTGACTTGCGACGTAAAAACCGAATTGAAGTGGAACATAGATTTCGGACTTTTCGAAACGATTGACATTAATATCTTTTTGGGACAAGTGATATTTAAACAGAATAGGTTATTTTATCCAAAAATGAATTCAAGTATTCATGTTTATATTTTATTTTTAAATCATTTCTCTATTTTAACAATGGTCATCACCCAATGTTGATTAAGTGGATATCAATTGTTTTTTCAACTATAATTTACATTATTTATTTACAGTTAATCACCTTCCGATAGTTGCGGTAAACCAATTATTCAAACCATCAATTTATTAATTCCTCTATTGCAAAATGATTGGATAAATCCTTATTTAATTATTATTTAAATTATTTAAAGAAAGAATTTAAATTTCAAAACAACATTGATTATATAAGTGTAAAATTTGACTGTGCATTGGTTTGATTTACTACAATGTATACAAGTAGTTTCACTAATATTTAAGAACAACCTGATAGTTTGGAACTAACTTATTTAGTTAAATCATGTTCTAAAACAGTAGGCCGCGTCGTAATGGCTCGACTTTCATACACTTCGGAAGTCGAATCATTATAATGAAAAGAAGAAAAAGATAGAGAATAAAATAACACAAAACATCAGAATCTCACAAAGGAACTGGATAAAACATAATACCGCACATACTTTATAGATATCATAATAATTATACATCAGAGTTTCACAACATACAGATTATACATACTTATGGTTGCATGACCTACCCATTTTTCCCACCATAATATAACATAAGGTTGCATATATAAGTACTAGCATGGTTGTTATTCTAGAGTCCTGCCAGACTTCTCCATAGATAGTGATTCAGAACCTGGATCACTTGGCCACTCTTAATAAGTAATTTGAGCACCCAAGAGTTTAGAAAAATAGGAAAAATAAACCCAGGGTTAGACATAAGCCTGGTGTGAGTAAAAATATATATTTAAATAGTTGAGAAGATAAGTGGGTCTTATTAACCATACTGCATGATAGGTGACTTGTTTAACTTCATAAATACCATTTTGAAAAGAATGGGATTTCCATAAGACACGACCACCAATAAATATAGTACATATTTTTACCTTACAATAAATAGCCAAATCAATTTAATATCAAATCCAATGATATTATAATAATGTCTATCAATCCATAAATAAATAGGAATGTAGCCGAAAAATTTGCATCTCACTTTTCGACATAATTGGTATACGATAAAAACCGTATGGCTCGAATTGGAGTTTTGATTTCCAACATGACTAGGTAGGGGACCACCTTTCAATAAGTATTCTCTAGAGATAAATCATAGGGGTTTAACAAGAACATCTTGCAACCCAGCCACATAGAACCGACCACTCATTTTACTTGAGTGTATCGAATATATCATCACCACGGTTGGTAGCTAGTCTATCGAATTTATTCTGAAGCATATAAAAAGGGACAATCAATTTCTCTAGATCAGTGATGATATATCCTGATGGGTATAACCCACTTAGCCCCGTTGCCTGCCCGATTTTAGTCATTTCCCGGTTGATGAAGCTTGAAGCTACGATTCCCTTTTTAAAATATCGCTTCATCATTTCCTTTGAATGTCACATTGTCAGATCCGTCAACCACTAATTGACGTCCACAAAAATATTCTGGGTGTTAAGCAAGAGAAGGTGTCTTCTTCGCCACCAAACTTGGTACATTTGAGGAACTCAATGTACATGATTATTTGGAAATACTCTGTCGGACATTCGTCCATGTTCGTTCGTTCTGGGACTGAACGAAACCAGAAGGTACTAACTCTACTACATCCATTTTGGAATCACAATTAGGATTAGTAGTGGTAGACCTTGTTTTCATTGTCTTAACTTGTCTTCAATTCAATCGAACGCCTAAATCGAATCAAAGTGGTATTCGGAATTTTAGATTAAAACCGATCTCGGACTCTTTGAATTGATGAACGTTATTATCATTTAGGGTCAAGTTGTATTTTAGAAATGAATACAATTATTTATTTGGAATTTTATTTAATATAAATATCATGACCTGTCCATTAAAATTAAAATATTCCTTCAAATCTGCTTCTGATTTTTGAACTGTGGTTGATGCAAAAGAAGAAAAAAATGTCAACATCTATTCTTCGAGCTAATGCTTCAATATAAACTTTTTACATATTTTTATGTCTTGGTTCATCGATATTCCAAGATTTATTATTAAGGCAATAATAAAATGTTTATTTATAAAAATTAAAACACTTTTATTATTTTTATATTTTTATTTAATACTGTAGTTTCACTTTCATAGTGCACTAACGTACACCATGCATGTGCACGCTTCCATCTTCGGCGAATTCGACTCCGCGACCGTTGCCGCACCTGTTCCCTTCCCATGCGTATACATGCCACCTGAGTTCAACAGCACTTCAAAACCCAGGCGCCAATACCCCATTTTATGCGCAGAAAATTATTATTTTTTAATAATAAAGTCCCAGCGCATTTTAGCCATGCAATACATTACCTTCCATCCAACAACACAAGGCAGACTTTCCATTCCTTAATCCATGCGCACTACACAATATACTGGTGCATCACCCTCTCGATCAACTAACATCACCACCATGCATACATTACCATTTCCTAAGTACATGACTTAGCCCACCTTCCACACGCAGCCGAACTCCAGGCAGACCAGTCACTGCATTTTTCATTTAAGACCCACCCCATGGTTTTTAAAATACGCTATACCAATCCATATATGTATTCATGTTCCTAGTATTACCAACAAAAAGCATACACATCTGTACTTGACTACACCAAATTGTCTTCCAAAACTGACCTCATTAATATACCAAGATTTTTCAGCATGGCAACACTATCAATACATGCGCAAACACCCAAGTTCAACCGGTGTTCCCTGATGTTTTCCTTCATTATAATACAACCAATTTAGTTTAAACATTAGTTCTCTTCTTTATATACATACATATATATATTGTTGTTCTAAGTAAATCGGAAGCAACAAAGCAAACAGCAACTACTCTTCGAGTAATTGCAAACCAGTACAGTAGTATATGGTAGGAGAAGAAGAAGGCAGGCAGTACCGTTTGATTATAGTTCGCCTGCGTGTAGTTTGTGCGAGTCCAGTAGTCGATACTGCTCCCTTGAAGCAATAATGCTCTCCCACTGACGCAGAGGAGATGATCAGCAATTCGCTTCCCAAGGTTAAACGGACCTTACTCTGCGATGTTGCGCTACAATCGCAGAGGGACGACGAACGCAAGGTAGGTATTTATTTGTAGAACAGAGCAATGTAGGATGGAGGACAAGAGGAGAGAAGAGCAGAAAATCAGTGGTTTTGATTTGATTTTCGCAGGCCTTTATATAAGGAGTGAAGAGGCATCCTTTCAGGAACAGGCGCTCCTGTTTGAATTGCAATGGCTGTGACTATTGGAAAGGTTGCGACCCTTTACCAACAGAAATCTCCGTTGGCATTCCGCGCGGCCGATTTCAAAAATAGGACGTTTTTCACAGCGCAGCCCATCGGAGGCCCAATCGATCATCAGACCCCAAGAGCCCCAAGGCCCAAGGCCCTTATCTTTGACCCTTTAAATATTAACATGAAGTTTTATCATGCCATAGTTCATGCCATTGCCTCTTTCTTCCATCTCTTTTTTCTTTTGTAATAGCATATCAAGCCTTAGTATAAGTAGTGGCAAAGGTGTTAGTTTTCTCCGATGTGGGACTAAATGAATTTTGCAAAAAAAACCACTCATTCATTTCCAACAACCCCCCACATGAATGAGTATTATCTAATCTGTTCTGCAATTTTGTGTAACACTTATCATATCGGTAAAAGTAGCATAGAGGCCTTGAACTTTTCCTAGTGTTTTATCGTTATAACTAACTAGCGAATCAGTAGACTAGATTGTCTTTGAACTGTAAGCCGTTTGTGTAAGTCTATAAAGATAACACATGATAAATGCTCTTTAACCCCTTGGTTCTCTATTTGTGTTCGTTTTCGCCATGAATACCGCCTTGGTTTCATGAGTGCTTGAAGAATTCGACCTTATAATTCTTCTTGAAGTGGCGCCTTCGCACTCACATAGGTGATTCTATAAAGAGTATCTCGTAATACCTCACTTGGTTCTTTATAACACCACAGTATAGACATCATTAAAAGCCAAGCTTATCCTATTCTCCGACGGGTTATGCACTGACTTATCATAGGAATGGTTTATATTTAACACTGCTGTCAAGTTTATCTTAAACTTAGTTGTCCCTTTGAACCTAGATCTTGGGATCTCAAGTCAACTAGATGGGGTTTCCGTTTTAGAAAACTTTTAGTTCATAGTTCTTAAGCCCATTCCCATCGATAAGGTTTGAACTTTCTCTCTTGGCAAGCCTTTTGTTAGTGGATCCGCTATGTTATCCTTTGACCTTACATAGTCTATAATGATAACTCCATTAGAGAGAAGTCGTCATATGGTTTTATTTCGACAACGAATATGTCGAGACTTACCATTATACAATGTACTATTTGCCCTTCCTATAGCAGATTGACTATCGCAATGTATACATATTGGAGGTACATGTTTTTCCCAGTTTGGAATATCTTCCAAGAAACTCCTAAGCCAATCTGCTTCTTCTACGGCTTTATCTAGAGCAATGAACTCCGATTCCATTATCGACCTTGCTATGCAAGTCTGTTTGGATGATTTCCATGAGATTGCTCCATTTCCTAATGTAAACACATATCCGCTTGTGGATTTTGTGACATTTGAGCCAGTTATCCAATTGGCATCACTATATCTTTCTACCACTGAAGGATACTTATCATATTGTAACACATAGTTTTGTGTGTACTTCAGATATCCTAGGACCCTGATTATTGCTTTCCAGTGATGTTTTCCAGGATTACTGGTATATCTACTCAACTTGCTTATAGCGTATGCAATATCAGGCCTAGTGCAATTCATGACATACATGATACTTCCCAGTATGCGAGAATATTCAAGTTGATATATTCCATCTCCGGTGTTCTTTACCCAATTTTGGTTCATATCCACTGGTGATTTTGCAGTGGTTATATTATACTGCTTGAACCTTTCAAGTAATTTGGCAATGTAATGTGACTGAGATAAGGCATATCCTTGTGGTGTTTTTATAATTTTCACACCCAAGATTACATCAGCCACTCCTAGGCCTTTCATGTCGAATCTAGAGGATAACATATCCTTTGTAGATTTTATTATGGCATTATTATTTCCTAGGATTAGTAAATCATCAACACAAAGACAAACAATGACATATCCTGTAACACCCCACCTCCGCCAATGCCACTCTTGCAAGGACATTAGCTTTGGAGGGGCGTTAAACAAGGTAAACATGCATGCAGATATCACAAGACAGAACATATAAGTAAAACAGAGTAGTAAAGCAGCGGATAAAACTTAGCATTTCAAAACCATAGTCATGTTACAACAAAGTACTTGGTCATTATTTTCCAACAACAAAGTCTAGATAAAAGCATAAACTGAAAAACTGAAATACATAAAGTACTATCCCCAAAACGAAGTGATAAACCATAGCTAGCTCAATGTCCAAAACCGTACATGAGCTAATCCAGTAAGCAAGCTGTAAAGATCCAAGCTAAGCTCCAATGTTCCCACCCTGAGAACCTGAGGGGGGGGGGAAACGGAAGAAAAGAGGCGAAAGAAAACAGGTCAGTCAAAAAGACTGGTAAGCCCTACTACTATCTGTCTATGAACTAGTGTTAACTGGCATGAGAAGCTGAGATGAACATAAGGATAACAACATACTGACATGATGATTAACTAACAAGATAGATAAAGGTGTCATCGCATAATTAAGGTTAAGTTTTTGCACCATGGGTGTACTAGCATTCTAACATGTCAAGTAAAATCAAGAATTGATCCCTTGGCCCAAGCTTGGCCCATCATCATGAGGTGACCTAAATTAAGGTCCAACTACACGGTCTAGTCGATCAGCTCCCTATAAGCCTAACTCGTCAAGTGTCGGTGTCATACGGCCCAAACATGCAATGTAGTTAAATTGCGCTAGGTACACCCTAGGGTGTATCAAGTCCTAGGGTGTCAACCTCAGACACGAATCAAGTATGCGCAGTCTAGATCTACTTGTACCCGTGCCTGATTCTCCAACTCCGGACTATGTGCACGACCATAGTCCGCCTAGACCTACACCGGCGTACCTACTCAGCCGTCGTTTTGGTCGCTTACATGTCAGCCCAGTAATCGTGCCCCACCCAAGCCTAGTCCTAGGGTCTTATGATACTATCAAGAGGGTTACTGCTGAAAAGGACCACGCAACTAGGGTTTCCTTAACGGGTTAAATGTGGTTAACCTAATCCAAACGTGGATTAAATTGGTTAAGTATACCCATGGTTCGTGACTTAACCCCGATTAACCCATCCAGCCCAAATTGATTAAGTATTAAGTGGACCATGACTTAACCCTAATCAGGAGGCATTAATTAACTTAATGTGCTTTAACCTCTCACATTAGACTTTGTTGTGGTTACTAGTTAAGCCGGGCGGGTCTGGGTAGCTTTACACCACAACTTGGTCTAACCTCGGGTTCGAGCACAACATGACCAACTTCTCACATTGGGTCCTATTGTTTGTAGCCACTAGTTAAGTCGGGCGGGTCCGGGTAGATTTATGCTACAAACTCAACCCAACCTCGAGTTGGCCACACTCATATTTTCTAAGTGTCATGTCCATTATGTTTCCAAAACATAATTACAAGTTAACATATCACGTTATGTTATAAAAACCATTTTTTTGTCATAATGTTGCCCAACCCCAACGTAATCCCATCGTTTACATAATCGCAACAGCGCATAAAGGGTAAAATAGGGAACTTGGCATAATCATGACAAAAAGGTGTTGAAGCCACAAGTTTATCATGGTGGCATATGAGATGTACATATGTTCATATACTTGCATATTGCATCATTGGGCTTCAAAAGCATGCATAAAACCAAACTTAGCATATGAGTGATACATGGTGATAAATGACATGTAGAAGTTGCTAGAAGTTCGCATTTAGCGTCACATGCAAGTTATCATAAGGGGTATGATAACTTTCATGTTGCCAAAATGCAACCTTTAATATAAAGCTTAGAGCTTTATGCTCACAACATCAAGTTTAACTTGCATAACATGATAACATGATCAACCCAAACTTGCATAACATAGCAAAATGTGTCATACATAATGGTTAAACCAACTTGCATAATGATCATCCAAACTTGCATATAATGATCAACCAAACTTGCATATAATGATCAACCAAACTTGCATATAATGTTCAACCAAACTTGCATATCATAATGATCAACCCCAAACTTGCATCATTCATTTAACTTTAGAGTTCAAAGAAAGAAAGTAGAAAAGGGCTTACAATGCTATGAAGACACAAATATATATTTATTATAAAGATTTAGACGAAGCCCTTATGCAATCACCAAAAAGACCCAAATATGAATGCTCCAATGAAAAACCCTTGCGCCAAATCAAATAAAAATCCTTGTTTTGAAATAGAAATGTTGCAACTTGACTTGAATGCAAACTAAGAACACTCATACAAGTTTGAAAGCACTTGTATGAACTCACAATCTCTCATAGAAATAGGCTTAGGAATTTTAGCATGAGAGTGGAGGCCATGAGAGGAACAAATTTGACATAGTTTAGTTGTAGGATTGAATAATGGTAATTTAGGATAGGTTTAGTGGTCTTTTTATAGAGGATTAGGATAGTATTAGCCATAGGATTAACCCTAGATTCAATCCAAGCCATCAAAGCATGTCTTGGGGAAGAAGTCAAGTGTAGGAACCATCTAGGGCCTTTAGATTAAAGCTGAACCCTGAGAACCATTCAAATGCAAAATCTGCATTTGAGCGAATCGGCCCATGGGTTGACAGCCAAACACCCTGGATTAACCCCTAGTCGACCCAGCGAGCTCGAGTCGACCTCAAAAATCGGCCGGTTCGGTTATTCCGCTCTCCCAATTCGCTGTTTTGAACATTTTTGCATACTTATTTATTTAATTTTCAATTATATATATATATATATCAATATATATATATATATATATATATATATTTCTCTGCGCAACCCATTTCACTTAATTAAGTATACTTTAATTTGTGAATTTTTATGTTCAAATTATGGGGTGTTACATATCCAATATCCGTATATCTTATATATACACATTTATCTGATTCATTTATTTTGAATCCATTTGATAACATAGTTTCATCAAATTTCTCGTGCCATTGTTTCGGAGCTTGTTTATGTCCATAAAGTGATTTTACTAATTTGCACACCTTATTTTCATTTCCTGGGCTTAGAAGCCCTTCTGGTTGCTGCATATATATTTTTTCTTCCAGTTCACCATTCAAAAACACAGTTTTCACATCCATTTGGTGTATTTCCAAATCCAATACAGATGCAATTGCAATAAGCATCCTAATTGATGTTATTCTGGTAACTGGAGAGTATGTATCAAAGTAATCCAGATCTTGCTTTTGTCTGAATCCTTTTATTATAAATCTTGCTTTATACTTGTCTATTGAGCCGTCAGCCTTTAGTTTCTTCTTAAATATCCATTTATATCCTAGTGGCTTTGATCCTTTAGGGAGATCCACTAGTTCCTACGTATGGTTTTGTAGAATGGATTCTATTTCACTATTGATGGCTTCTTTCCAATAAGGAGCATCGGGAGATGACATTGCTTGTTGGTAAGTTAGAGGATCATTTTCTATCATATATGCATAGAATTCAGGTCCAAAGGATTTAGAGGTCCTTTGTCGCTTGCTCCTTCTCGGTTCCTCTATCTCAGTTTCATCATTCATTTTTCTTTGATCAGCATTATCCTCGGGAGTATCTGGATCTCTTGGCCTCTTTTGAACACTTGTTTCAATAGATGTTTTTAAAGGATAAATGTGTTCAAAGAATCTTGCATTTCGAGACTCGATAATGGTGTTTTCATGAATGTCATCAATTTCAGATTTGTACACCAAAAATCGATATGCACTACTATTATGAGCATATCCAATGAATATGCAATCTATAGTCTTCGGTCCTATTTTGACCCTTTTCGGTTTTGGAATTTCCACTTTGGAAAGGCACCCCCACACTTTTAAGTATTTGTAGGATGGTGGTCTGTTTTTCCAAAGTTCGTGGGGAGTCTTGAACGTTTTCTTTCGTGGTATTTTATTTAAAATATGATTTGCCGAAAGAATAGCTTCTCCCCAAAAATTGTCTAGTAATCCAAAACTAATTAGTAAGGCATTCATCATTTCTTTAAGAGTTCTATTTTTCCGTTCGGCTATACCTTTGGATTGAGGTGAATACGGGGCTGTAGTTTGATGTATGATTCCATGCTCAGCACAAAATTCCTCAAAAGGAAACTCGTATTCTCCTCCTCTATCACTTCTTAGTTATTTTATCTTTTTATTAAGTTGATTTTCAACTTCTGTTTTGTATTGTTTAAATACGTCGAATGCCTCGTCCTTGCTTCTAAGGAGATATACGTAGCAATATCTCGTACAGTCATCAATAAAGGTAATGAAATACCGTTTTCCACCTCTAGTTTGACACATTTTTAAGTCGCACACATCTGTGTGAATTAAGTCTAGAGGTTCCCTATTCCTTTCAACTTGATGAAAAGAAGTTCTGGTTAGTTTTGATTCGGCACATGTTTCACATTTGTAATTGGAATCTATTGTAAAATTAGGTATAAATTCTAAGTTTATCATTTTTCGCAATGTATCAAAGTTAACATGGCCTAATCTAGTATGCCACATATTAAATGACTCAACGATATAAATAGAAGGTTCCACTTTATTCATATCTTTTGGTACAATAGTCATTACATTCATTTTGAACAGACCATCACTTAAATACCCTTTACCCACATATACTCCGTTTTTAGACAATACAAAATTATCAGAAACAAAGACCAACTTGAATCCATCCTTGCTCAGTAGTGATCCCGAGACCAAGTTCTTTCGAATGTCTGGAACGTGCAGCACGTCATTCAAAGTGAGTTCTTTTCCAGAAGTCATTTTGAGAACCACTTTTCCCTTTCCTTCAACCATTGACGTAGAGGAGTTTCCCATAAATAGTTGCTCTTCCTGTGTCGTGGGTTTATAGTCGGAAAACATCCACTTGTTAGCACAGATGTGTTTTGTGGCACCAGTGTCCACAAACCATTCTTTAGTGTTGCCAACTAAGTTGCATTCTGAGATCACTGCTGACAAATTCATTTCAGAGACATTTTCTGAAAGCTCTTTGAATTGCGTAACATTAACTTGGTCTTTCTTCTTGTTCTGATTCTTTGGACCTCGACACTCGCTTGCCTTATGTCCTTTCTTCCCGCAGTTATGGCAATTTCCCTTGAGTTTCTTCGCCTTCTTTGCGTTGGGGTTGTTTTCCCTCTTTCTTTTGTTCTTCTTTTCAGTTTCGACCACGTTCGCCTTTGCCACAATGGTATTAGTTGCCTTCTTTTCAGATTTTCGATTGTCCTCTTCAATTCTGAGTCGAACTATCAAATCTTCCATTGTCATCTCTTTTCGTTTGTGCTTCAGATAATTCTTGAAGTCTTTCCATAACGGTGGCAATTTCTCTATCGCGGCAGCTACTTGAAATGACTCGCTTAAAGACATTCCTTCATCATGTATCTCATGTATAATGACCTGCAACACTTGAATTTGGCTAATCACTGTCTTAAAGTATATCATTTTAAATTCCAGAAATTTGCCGATGATGAATTTCTTCATGCTAGCATCTTCCGTCTTGTACTTTTTGTCAAGAGACATCCAGAGTTCCTTCGATGTCTTCATTGTACAATACACATTGTACTGACTGTTATCCAGCCCGTTCAATATGTAATTTTTACATATTAAGTCGGAACATTTCCAAGCAGAGAGTGCCTCGACCTTTGTAGCGTTAGGCTCCAATTCATTGACTTTAGGAGGATCCTCTGTAAGGAAATTTGCCAATCCTAAAGTGGTCAGGTAGAACAACATTTTCTGCTGCCATCTTTTGAAGTCAACACCAGTGAATTTTTCTGGCCGTTCTCCATGCGAGAAAGTGACAGTAGGAGGAACCAAAGGTCCTGTTGGTGGCGCGGCCACAGTAGTTTTAGTTGCCGAAACTTTGCTTTCGTTCGCCATTGCCTGAAAGCAAAAGAAGCTACTTAGAAAAACAAGAAATATTGCTTTAAGATTGTTGTTCTAGGTAAATCAGAAGCAATAAAGCAAATAGCAACTACTCTTCGAGTAATTGCAAACCAGTACAGTAGTATATGGTAGGAGAAGAAGAAGGTAGGCAGTACCGTTTGATTACAGTCCGCCTGCGTGTAGTTTGTCCGAGTCCAGTAGTCGATACTGTTCCTTTAAAGCAATATTGCTCTCCCACTGACGCAGAGGAGATGATCAGCAATTCGCTTCCCAAGGTTAAACGGACCTCACTCTGCGATGTTGCGCTACAATCACAGAGGGACGACGAAGCAAGGTAGGTATTTATTTGCAGAACAGAGCAATGTAGGATGGAGGACAAGAGGAGAGAAGAGCAGAAAATCAGTGGTTTTGATTTGATTTTCGCAGGCCTTTATATAAGCAGCGAAGAGGCATCCTTTCAGGAACTGGCGCTCCTTTTTGAATTGCAACGGCTGTGACTGTTGGAAATTTTGCGACCCTTTACCAACAGAAATCTCCGTTGGCATTTCGCGCGGCCGATTTCAAAAATAGGACGTTTTTCGCAGCGCAGCCCATCGGAGGCCCAATCGATCATCAGACCCCGAGAGCCTCAAGGCCCAAGGCCCTTATCTTTGACCCTTTAAATATTAACATGAATTTTTATCATGTCATAGTTCATGCCATTGCCTCTTTCTTCCATCTCTTTTTTCTTTTGTAATAGCATATCAAGCCTTATTATAAGTTGTGGCAAAGGTGTTAGTTTTCCCCGATGTGGGACTAAATGAATTTTGCCAAAAATCACTCATTCATTTCCAACATATATATACATATATATATATATATATATATAATAAAAACCACGCAACAAGTTCTTCTGTGTTCACATACTCGTGAACCATGCACCAGACAGACAAACTCACTGTCTTGTAACTCCGATGCCCTTCCTATGCATGCATATATTCATGCCTTACAAAAAAAAACATGCATATGACTTAGTTACGCCAGCTTTTTCACAAAACAGAGCCCATCAATATGTCAAAAATTTGTAAGCATTCCATCCCAGCTTTCTTTTTACTCATTCACCGCCTGTTCTTATTAATTCAATAAAAGTAGTTATGCGTCTAACCCATGCAAAACCAGACTTGCTCAAGCATACACTAGGGACACAACTTGGCAATACTGCACCTGTTTATTTCGTTTTCATTTTTTTCCTTTTCAAAATAAACAACACTGTTTTAAAATATTTATTTTTATTTCAGGGATTCCATCAACAAAACAACATGTGTAAATAAAATAATACGATCAGTAGCAATCACTTGAAACACATGGTTTAAGCCTAGTATCCACTCAACGAGACAACTCAGTGTTTGTACATGGAATCAATTTCTTTTTTAAACAGGTTGTTATAACAAACATATCATATTTTAAATTATTTACAAAAGTTAAACCTCTACTTCTTTATTTGCAGTCCATAGCTGCACACATAAATTCGAATGCATTAGAAATTTTATATATCTAAGACAGTAAACAATTTTTCAGGGTGTTTACTCACCGTTTCTGTTTCCTGCTACATCCGCTTCTATTAGTTAAAGGTTCCAACAGACCATTTTCCTTAGAATAGAATACTTTATTTATAGGCTAATTTGTATTCAAAAGACCCTTGGCCATCAAGGAATAGGAAAATCAATATTTAATATGATTAGATTAGAATAAATCGGTATGTGCATTTTATTAAATTACCTAAGATCTATTACTGTTTTGGAATGCTTCGCTGGTCCAATAGTTTGGGTTAAAACTAAGCATGCATTAATTACGTAAATTGTTTGCACATGTATTTACTGAAGTCAGATATGGTTTTGTTCAGTCCATCTTTACCGCTACCCTTTTCATACTTTCACAAACTATCTGGCCATGTTAAATTTTTGTACAGGTGGATTCTTTGTCTGCTCCTTAGGACTTAGAGTTACACATGATTAGTTATTTGTTTCTAACTTATTTAATGTTGGGCAAGCGTCCAAGATTCTTATTGGAGTGATTGTTGCTTTCAAACTTTTCAATGTTATCAAAAATATTCTGCAGGTCTTTCTACCGATCATTCAGATATTTTTATTTGATTTTTTTAATCGAACTGGAGAAAGATTGTAAAAGATTCAAATAGTACTCAGTTTTTGCTAAACCTATGCTCTGTTTTGTTCTTATCCTATTGATTTAGCTGTCTACAAATCTTATTTTCTAAATTACATGATTTCTCTTGTTTCATTTCATCTTGATAACCTATTGTCTACAGGCTGTGGCATGCTAACGTATTAATATTCATTAAATTGTTATCTTGTTATTCTTAATATTTTTTCATTTATATGATTTTTAAAAGGACAAACTAAATTCTATACTTACCTTAGCTAGCAAGATTTATATATCCGGACCAGTTTTTTCTATGCATACTACCAGTCTTGTCCTATATGACTGTGTCTTACTTACTTCTAATTCTATATTTTAATTTTACATGGGTAAAGATTAATTTAAACTTAGTCATTCATATGATAAATAAAATTGCAAAGAAAGTTGTTTTACGGAGATTTAACCCTTAGTAATTTTGTTATAGAATGGTAAATCATAAGTTAGATTTTAAATTTGAAGTTTGAAATATTAGTCACTTAAAATATATTTGTGTCTAACTTATGAAGATGTTGTTTAAAATTAGAAATTCAAATTATCTTGTTTTGTAGTCTGTTGCTTCCAAAATCAATCAAAGACCAGGTCATCACATTCTACTGCCCTTAAAAAGAATTTCAACCTCAAAATTGGAGAATAAACAGATAAAGAAGATAGCGTGGTAAAAAAGTCATCAGTCATATCATATCACACCATCTAAAATCATACATAGTAGTCACACATACATATACTTGAATAGATTGAGTTTTATATATATATATATATATATATATATATATATATATATATATATATAGACACACACACACATACACATAGTCAATCTACTAAGCTAAGCCACTGAGTCATACTACCTAGGACTCTACATATCATCATCTAAAATATCTATCACTTCTACCACCTTGCCTGTAGCATCCTCCTCGTCATCTGAAATATAGATAATCTCTGGTGATGGTGGATAAATCATCAACGAGGGATACTAGAAATCAAAGTCGGTAAAAGTCTCCACATAACCTATAGCTTCCTTGAACTCATGAATGATCTGCTCAGGATCAAGGTGGTCCCCATCCATCTCCAACTGCTTATTCGGTATCATCGGCTCATCCTGAAATTCCTCCATCAATGGATCATCCTGCGGTGCCTCATCCACTAGAGGGGTCTGCTGGGACTCCACGGTCGGATCAAATGGATGTGGTCCATAGAACAAATCATAGGAAGGTGGCTCTAATATCGAGTTAAAAGGATCTATCTCGAAAGCTGGGTCAGAAGGAAATGCCTCATCCACTAGAGGGGTCTGCTGGGACTCCACGATCGGATCAAATGGATGTGGTCCATAGAACAAATCATAGGTAGGTGGCACTAATATCGATTTAAAAGGATCTATCTCAAAAGTTGGGTCAGAAGGAAATGCCTCATCCACTAGAGGGGTCGGCTGGGACTTCATGGTCGGATCAAATGGATGTGGTCCATAGAACAAATCATAGGGAGGTGGCTCTAATATAGAGTTAAAAGGATCTATCTCGAAAGCTTGGTCAGAAGGAAATGTCTCTAGTGCTGGGTCTAAAGGAAAAGGCGGAAATGCTGGTTAATAAGGAAATATCTTAGGTGCTGGATCAACCTGCTGGGCCTCTGTTCCTGGTGCGATGTCCATAATATCAACCTCTTGGTCTGACTCGTACTCGTCCTCTTCCTCTATTAGCTCCTCTTCCTCCTCCTCATACTCGTCATCTTCATCGTCATTGTCGTCCCCATCATCATCTCCATCGCCATCAGGATATCCACCATCCTCGTGTTTCTCCTCATCTTCATTATACTCATCATCGATGTCCATATCCTCGTCCCGTCTAACAAGCCATTGCTCTCCCGCATCTATCTCCATATCATCATCTGATGCTACATGTAATCCAAAGTCCTTAGAGGGTTCCCTGTTCTGGCTAGGCTCTCCTCCCTCGCCCCTTCCTTTCACTCTGGGTGGGTTAATAACTTCTGCTCTTCCTGTACCATGTAGTAATCTAATCTGCTGTAGTGGGGTCATCCTTTTCTTGGCGGTCCATCGTAGTATAAGTGCCATCTGGTTAATAGATAAACAACATATGTCAGCATAAGCAAGGATAAAACTAAAGAGTTCATAAGCCCTAATAACAAATCAATCATTATTAATTACATACTGATGATTAGCAAAAAAAATACTCCTACATAGACAAAGGATAACTAAAATACCCACTTCTACCTTCATTTAACATACACAGGTTAAAGGAGTTCACGAACAAATACTCCTACATAGACAAATGAATTTAATTTGAATTGTTTTCAAGTATTAAATTTAATTATAATCGTAAATTAGTTATTTATCCGATCGACAAATTCTTGTCTAACAATGTTAGTTAAAAATCGAGTCGTTACAATCTACCTCCTATTAAAATTTCGTCCTCAAAATTTGCGAACAACAGATATATATATAGGCAAAAGATAATATGTCATATCATCAAACCGGCTACATCAGATAATAGTACGATGATAAGTACTATACTCGACTGGTTCGAGTTATAGACCACTATACTACACATCTTCCATACTACTCCTAATACACGTTATATATACAATCACACCCAAACCCGACCGAACATACTACTCGGACTCACTACTGCTAATCTCTATCACATCTTCATCGTCTGAAATATTGATCACCTCTACCACTTCATCTTCTTCCTCGATGTCTCCATCATCCGAAATGTCTATAACCTCCACCGGAGAAGGTGGATACAACATCATATTTGGGTATATGAAATCCATTGGTATCTCTGAATGTCCTCCTGCTGTCTCAAATTGCAATAGGTCTTGCGCAATCTGCTCCGACAAAACGGCTAAATGTCCACCCTGTGCTACTGGTGGAGTCTCAACAGAAGGGTCGTCTGATATATGCTCTAGTATAATCTCATCCTCCTCTTCAGGCTCCTCTTCTTCCTCTACCTCCTCATCCTCCTCTTCAGGCTCCTCTTCTTCCTCTACCTCCTCATCCTCCTCGATATCATCTCTGTCGTCGTCGTCGTCGCTATCGCCACTATCATCTCCATCTCCATCTCCTGCATAGCCTTCTTCCTGCCCTTCCTCTTCCTCGTAATCATCTGGCTCCTGCACAAAGTCCATACTGTCTTCCTCGACTGTAGGCTCTCCGTGATAAACACCAGATTCTTCAGAGATGACATATCGTCCCTCATCACCCTGATGCTGTGCCTGCTCAATCCTGTCCTGGGGATCTATCACTTCAGGTATACTGATACCTGTCCGCAGCCTAAGTATCTGTAGGGGTGTCAACCTCTTCCTGGCCGTCCTCTTGAAAATAGGTGCCATCTGGTAAAGAAACAAAGGACGGATCTTAGAACAAGTGATAATAAAATGAAAGAGTTCATCGTCAAATCCCGCCAACCACTAATTGACTTCCCTAAAAATATATTATGGGTATAAAGCAGGAGAAACGAATTCCTCTGCCACCACATAAATACGTTTAAAGAGATCAACGTACGTGATCAGTTAGGAATACTTTCTCAGACATTCGTCCATACAAGTTGTCCTGAGACTTGATTTTATTACAAATCATATTACCAACTCTTTTTACCAAACTCAATTACAAATCCCTTTTACCAATCCATTTTCTTTTATGAAAATATCATTTTAATCCCATCCATTTTACGTAATTTCATTATTAGTTATCATCAATTCAAAATCAACACTTTAACTTCGCATCCTTTTATAAACCTTGTTTATAAATTCAGGTTTAATATAAACCCTTTCCTTTATCTCGATTTCTTCTTACTTAGTTCAAATGTTAAATAAAACATTTATTTAAGCTATCACATCAATTCAACATCTCTTTTATCACTATGTTTTAAAGGTTCGATCCTTACCATAAAAATCGATCATCAACTCTTCTCAAATTCAACTAGATTCATTTCAACTTGATTACCTACTTAAATGAAATTCATTTAAGAAGTTATCACTTAAATTATCATTAATAAAAATAGTAATTTACTTGATCATTACTACCGCAAAAGTAGTTAACTACATTATTAACTAAAAAAAAAAAAAAAAAATCTGTCTGTGCCACAACCATCCTTCAACTCCCTATTTTCAATGGATACACATTTTCAGCTGTCCGTTTTTGTCTCCATTTCATCCCCACGGGGCCATGAGGCCTGATAGCATAAATGATGCCTCCCTTTATTTTCTAACGTTTGACACATGGCCCGCCATTGCAAGCCCACTCACCAAATTTATTCCCTTTATTTTCTAGACCTGCTATGTTTTATTTCCAGCATCCTTTCTTCCCACTTCCTGATGCCTCTCCCTTTACCAGTTTACATCTTGTTACTAGCTTCTCCTCTCTGTCGTGCAATGCAACACCATGACCACGCATTCAAGCTCCAGTAAACTGTCGACTTTCAACCCATTCAACGTTTTACAGACCACCATTCACACGATGCCCTCCCCCTTCTCCTTGCTACTGCTGTTAACAAAAGAACTTCACCATATTGTTTCCATGAAGCTTACTACTGGAGTCACCCTGTCATCCGACCGATTACCGATCAGCCTGATCGAAGAAGGGAAGAAGAAGAAGAAGAAGAAGAAGAAAAAAAAAAACCATTTCGACTGAACCATCGAAACACAATACCCAAATAATGATCGAACAAAGGTCTACCGCCGCCAACACCGACCATATATCAACTTCAGACTTCTCCCATACGATGTCGACACAATGGCCGACCTCCTCCCTGGGCATCTCAATACTCGATCGCCTCCTGCCACCATAGTTCGACACCAAACTCGCCGAAAAACCCTGACCCAAAAACTGCGTAAATCCAAAAACTCAAAATCTGTTTATCTGAAAAGTATTTTGAGATTTTTCCAAATTTGCCTAGGCTATCACGCCTCTCTCGACCAAATTACAGCATCACCGGTCACTTGGATCGTCAGAAATGGCCACGATCACCATTTCCAGCCAAGCCCTTATACCTCACTTCCCCAATCACTAAAAATTCTAATATTTGCTTCTAAATTCACATGTTTATACCACGAACAAGTTAACATGCCTGAAATTTCAAGCTACGTTCATTGAAAATTTGATTATTACCCTGCTTATTGCTGTGTACCTTTCAACAAGGTATATACTATATGCACTGTTATTATGAAGGGGTTATACTTTTAATATAACCAGTGATCTAATTGGACAAGTGTCAGGAAGAAATCCAAGTTTAATTCATACGAGATACAAAGATTTGAGAGTTAACATGTGAACAGAGTATATGTTTACAGTATACACAGCTAGGCAATGTCACAGGGGTTAAACTAATGTATAAACATATCTGGCTTCAGAATACAATTTAAATCGGATTCAAACAGGTGTAACACAAGTATAAAAATCATCCAAAGTTAAGTATATGATTAATGTCCACGGTGTACAAAATAACCGTGGGTGTTTACTCACCTCTGCTAAGCTTTGTAAGAAGGTTCTCTGGCGGCTTGAGTTTCTTCTACAAATCTGGTTCGAATGTTTGTGGTGAAGGTGAAGGAGTGTGCATTGTGCCTCTATTTATAGGTGTTTAAAAATCTAAAAATAATGGGTTCATTAAATGAGTGTTTGGGAAAGGATCCATGAGCAGAATGTTTTTCGGACCTGCCTGGATGCAATGCTAGAACGACCGGGGAATTTACGGTGAAAATCACCGGATCTGAATATAAGCGGTAGAGAAAGAACGCAACGGACGATATAAAATCCAACGGATACCCTGACAGCCGCAGTTTTTGACTTACGGAAATGCGGTCGCTTCAGCATACTCGAAAGAGAAAAGCTAGGTGTTCTGCTAGCCGTTTGATGTAAAATCCTATATTTCAACTAGACGAAGTGCTATACATAGTCAGGCTGAAACATGCACGTGTGTTCTGATCTTGTACAAATTATGCATAAGAGCATCCCCAACAGGGGTCAGTTGCTTTTCAACCGACCCCCAACGGGGAGGCCAAACCCTGAGTCGAGGTTGTTTCAACAACCAAATGGTTGTTGAAGCAACCAAATGGTTGCTGGAACAACCAGGCATAGCCGGCTTATTTAAAACCGGTTAAGCATAACCGGCTTTAAATAAGCCGGCTATTATTTTTTTATTTTTTTTTCTCGGTGTGCCCCAGCTTAGAGTGGGGCACATTTTTTTTCATTATATCTCTTAGCCGACTTTCTAAAAGCCGGCTAAGAGAGAGATTTTTTTTTACTTATTATTATTCTTAGCCGGCTTACTTTAAGCCGGCTAAGGCACGGTGACTTTTTCTACTGTTGGGGTGAGTTGAGGGTCAACCGAGTTTGATCTAATCCCCAATGACTCACCCCGTTGGGACTGCTCTAAGAATGTAATCTCGTGACTGCTGGAGTAATATCAACATTTATTACCTTGTGTACCACTTGTTAAAAGTAAACTAATACATACATATATATACATACATACGTGGCAGCTGGAGTAATATCAACATTTATTACCTTGTGTACCACTTGTTAAAAGTAAACTAATACATACATACATACATACATACATATACATATATATATATACACACACACACACACACATACACATATATATATATATATATGTATATATGTAGACATAGAAATTTTAATTAGATTTGTTTCCAAGTATTAAATCTAATTGTATTAATTAATTAGTTGTTATAAGAACAACAAAATATTGTTTAACAAATGTTAGAAAAAAACCGGGCCATTACAATAAAAATGCTTAGAACTAAAATTATATAGAATTTGAAATTTCATTTTGAAAAATTCTTTGAAAAGTTATTTCGAAAAATAGGAATATTTAAAAAGGATTTGAATTCTTTTGAAAGTAGAAGTAATTTGAAAAACATTTTGTAAAAATGGATGGAGATCAGATAACTGCAACCTGAGTTTTAACATAATTTCTAAGACTGGATATTGAACTTTTCAAAACTCTAGAGTCTTCGTTCTTTGACTCTTGAATTATCAACATAGATCTTCTACCATGTTACTATACGGTTTTTATTGTCAATATCTTGCACTAACATACAATATATATCTAGATAATAATTAGTATATGTGTAAAATATTCATTACCTGACATTGTTGTCATTAGAATTACTATCCACGGTTCTAACAGTCTTCCCCTTTTTGATAATGTCAAACATTTTATAAAATATCACCTTTAACTCCTTCTTAGCTCCCCCTGAATTTCATAAGTCCACCTTAATATGTACTCCGCCTTCCTGCCTTTTTCATTAGCAAAAACTACCATAACTTAAGAATAAACTCTCCTAAATAATAACTCAGTTGACTCAAATACTAACTTAATTTTTAATCCTAACCATAATATTGACTCAAATATAAGCATATCTTAAAGAACAATCACAAGGAATCACATAGAAATTGAAGCATCATATGAAAACTTGAAAATATATATCTTAAAATAAACATTTCAATCCAATCCGAACTTATATATTTAAACCATTCAAACCAATTAAACAAATAAATCCAAATGAATCATGTGTTTATGTAGTTTAATACAAACTATTCAATCAATGTCTTAACCAAATTCAAACTTAAGTATTATTAAACAAATAAATTCAAATATTACGTGACACATCTACCTAACCGTCTTTGTTAAAGATGGGGTCTACCCTTATAGAATTCTAATGAACGACATTTTTGGTTAAAGTGCATTCAGAATTAGCTTTGGGTTCATCTTTAGAAAGTGAAGGCATCCTCCACTGAATAGTGTTTAAATGTCTCTCTTGTTCCTTGATTATCTGCATTTGGCTTAGTTTTAAATGCCTTTTATTTCGAAGAATAAATGAGAGTATGCTTTTGAATAAGTCAAGCATTTGTTCTAAGTTTTCACTAAGAATATGGATAAGATTATCCATTATTTTGTTTTAAGGTTAAGGAATGAAAAGGTAAGAAGATAATGGAGTTTTAATTCGTTTTCCGATCTGGAATGGTAATAATAAGGGTAGAAAGTCGTTTGAAATGAATAGAAACAGGTTAATTATTTAACATTCAAAATTCAAAAAAATTCAAATCAAGTGGTTACATGTTGACATGGTAGAGCAGGTAAGACGACATACTCCAGGCGATTTTTATTTTTGACTTATTTTCAACTTTTAAGTTACGTATTATCTTTCATCGATTTTCAGAGTCTCGTAAACGTTTACAGAATGAAACAAGGATTTTCATTCATATTGAACATTCATTATAATCACAACTAGAGGTTAAAATAGTACAATGCTTAATAAACTAAGATACAAGACTAATACACCATATATAAGGATATATAAGCTTAGAAAGTAGCAGATGAAGATGATGATAGTCCAAGTTTCCTTCTGATCTCCCCAATGAACATGTCCATTTTACTTGAAATATTGTTAAATTAAATGCTTATAGAACTTTTAAGAGTCTTTTGATTCTCTACATTTATGTTTTGATTCATAAGAAGATCTTTAGTAGTTGGACCAATTGAGAGATCAACATTTTCTATGGAAGTTTCTTCTTCCTCCTCCCTTGCTTCCTAAATTTCCATTTCTTCTTCGTACTCTTTGTCTGTTTGTTTTTCGTAATTGGGACTTTATTTCTTTTCAGTAAGTGTCTCATAAGGCTCAAAGTCATGGGAATGTGCATAAGACGGATATTGGTTAGAGTAAAAGTGTTTTGAGGAGAAAATATCCCTCCACTTAAATCGATACCAAAATAGACAAAGATATGAGTAAATAGATACCATGAATAGGATTGTATTCATGGTTAGAAAGATTTTTGAGATAAAATCCATTATGTATGACTTATGCCTAATGTATGTCATTGTCGCCAAAGAGAGAAAATAGAGCCTTGTACACTTTAGAAGTTTGATTGTTGTAATTTTTCATTCTTGGAGTGATGGATTGTTGCAAAAGAAGGTTAACATTTTTTGCCTTTTGTTGAAATTGTGATTTTTAAATTCGAAATCATCATCGCTTTCAAAAATGTGATGGAAAGTTTTTCTAATGGTTTCATCGAATTGAAATGTAGAAAGATCTATTTTAGTAAATTTATAACCAAGAATGTGACCCAAAAAGTTTTGCAGTAGAACAATTGTGTTTCTTTAATGTTACTCCAAACTTGGTTTTCATTTCCTTCTTTGAAGTTTCCATTCAAACTGGCATTAAACATTTTGACAAGACGAGGAAAACAAAAGAATTTTTTTATCTTGCATCAACAAGCGATATAGCAGAATTATCATTGGAAAGAGAACCAAGTTTATAAAAAGGAAAATCACTAAAAATGGAAAGCCTACCAGGATGGACTTTTCCATAGTTCAAGTATTTGATACTGGGGCCTCTTGCTAATCGAAAAGATGATCTTTGGTAGTTTTTATAAGTCACATAGTGGTAGGAGTAGTTTAACATGCAACCATTATAGTTTTGTAAACTTAAGAGCTCTGAAAAATTGGAGTTTTGAGTTTGAAATGTGATTATATGAATATCAATGATATAAATAGAGATTGAATAGACACATTCTCTGGTCAAAAAGTTGTCTCTTATTGATATTGGAATTGGTGAAAAGATGGTGGGAAAAGTAAAATTTTAAACTCAAATTTTAATTTCAATCTTCAGACATATATGTCAACATCGTGCCGTGGTATGTCCACATATTTGTGTATTTCTATACAATTTAATTCTTTTCAATCTTTTGTAGCAAAGCTAGCCGATTTCTTATAGTGTACCATGCCACTCTTTATTAGAAAAAGGAAAGAGAAAAATGTCAGTCATCTCGAGGTTGAAGAACCTAGTCCACAACAAGGTTCTATAGTCGACTGTGAAAGGCAAGTGACGGTTGAAGAATCTAGTCCACAGCAAGGTGGAGAGGTTAATTTGGTCACTGCTGATGTGCTAGACAGGGGTCTTCATGTTGATGATGCTCAAGGGATCCGGAGTGATCAAGGAAGGAACTTAGATCAAGTGATAGACGGGTATCGATGCAGAAAATCCACAAGGTGGAGATCCTTGTGGTATTACAAGCATTTTTAGACCGTTTGTATTACATGGTGCATCTAGAGGGGAAGATGCATCTTTGGCAGGCGGTGGGTTGTGTTTGTAATGGTTTAATTGAGAGTATGTGTCGTTGAAAGAGCTAGATGACGTGTGTTGGAAGATCGTTTGATGTGAAGCGATTTCATATCAAGGTAGAGTGTTGTGATTTGTGACATGAAATCACATATGTTGATGAAGACGAGACGTGGATGTGCTTGGCGATAGTGAAGATGGAGCAGCGGCAGAAAGAAGGCAAGGAGAAGCAGTTTTGTGCTGCGTTTCAGCACAGACGTCTGACAGCATTTGATCAGACGTCTGTTGTCAGGGTTTTTGTAACCTGAGAGCATGGACAGACGTCTGACATATATTAGTCAGACGTCTGAGCAGGTTTTCTGAGGTTTTGACTTGGTCATTCTGTGACTTATTCTGCAAGCAATGAAAGGGAAAATCGGGTATTTGCCTAGGCCTTCTATTCTCCAACAAAAGCAACATCTAGGGTTGGATTAAAGGCATGGTATTGAGACCGAATTAATTAATCCAATGGTTTACCGTTGTTCTTCATTGTTCTCCCTCTCCAACAAAAGTGTCAGTCATCTAGATATTCTTTCCCTTTCTCAATAAGGTTATTGATTCTTGTAGTTTGTTTATTGTTGGTTGTTGAACCAGTGATTGTAAACAAAATTCGTTTTGAGAATCAACAAAGAGGGTGGTTGGGTGGAATATTTTGTGTTTGCACATAAGATTTCATGTCTGTGTTTGTTTCCACAAAAATCATCTTTAAGTAATTGGGTAAATAAGATCTTGGTCGCTTCCGCAAAGGCGCAGTTTTCATAACACATATTTCTAACTCCATTATTTACATTTCACTGTCATATAACACTATTGTACAAACTCACATTTATGTTAATATACGTTACTTCCTCACTATAACACTCAGACTTCACTCCTATACATTGATACAGTCAGTCACACAATCACTCAGTTACATGTACATTTCACTCTGCTCTCTCAGTTACACACATTGACTCACACTAGTCTTCAAACTACTTCAGTTTCAGTCCAGTCACCTGTATACCTATCATATAAACACACAAAGTAAATTGGAACAAAAATAGATTTACATTCTAGAAAATATTAATTAATTTTAAATTTTATTTTCTTCAGCATTTTGGTGTGTTTCTCATTACTTGTTTAGACTTGGTCTAATATGTATGTACATTTATTTGAGTCTAGACATCTTGTGATATTCACAGTGATTTACTGTAAATACCATAAGGTAGTATGAATGCTAGTGCCTACAGATCAGCCTCAACACAGTTATAGTGGTCAGTTGACCAAGACCAACCTTGACTCATATTTGTTGCTGCTAATCTTGACCAGTCATGACACATCATATAGTGGTCGCCTGATATAGACAGAAAAATATTTTTGTACATGTATATAGTGATTTTTAGGAGAACAAGTATAAAACTAAATCAATGCACAAAGATGCCAACTACTCATGTTTGGTTAACACCTCAGATGCAACATGGCATATATACGTACATGAATGTGTATGTGTGTATATATATATATATATGCATGTATATATATATCTATGTGTGTGTGTGTGTGTGTGTTAGAGGCGATCCAAAAAACAACCGAAACCGCTCCTACGGTTTCAAGCCTTTCTACATTAAAATTTAATGCATTCGTTCATTGATTAGCCTCCTACAAAATTCCCTCTTACTGCCATAATTCTGAACGGAATCTATGAATTATCCCAAATCGGTAAGAACCAAGATTTGCATCATCAATAATCTACCATTCAGATGTATTACTCCTGCTTCGCGACTTGAAGATCAGAACTTGCAAAGACCAACCTCGGCCGTCAATGGATTTCCAATTCAGATTTCACCTACAAGTCATCTTACTGAAGATCAAGCCATTATTCTATAACCGATCTTCTTTAATTAGGAATGAACTTCGACTTGTGCCTATCTGTGAACGGTAAATTTGATTACTTTCACGGTTTGTGAGTTGGTCATATTTTGAGATCTGGTACTTTTGGATTGTTAACTTACTTGAATCTTATTATAACTGGGGTAAGAAATTTGGATCTACGTATTTGATTTGGGTGCTGTTTATTTAATTTCTGGCACAAAACTGTTCATGCTTTGAATGGTGAAGACGACAAGGAGTTCAACACTAAACCCTGAACTGTGGCCGAACTTCTCCAACAAAATTGAATATACGCTTCAAATGAAAACCAAAACAATTACTCAACTTCTATCCTGTTGACCAAACTCATTTTTTGAGATTGTAAAAAATGATTTGGAACTTGGTTGGATTGGTTGATGGTGTTCTCTTAATGAGATGAAGCAGTTGCTGTTTCAACATTGTTTCCTCTTCAATAAACAAAGAAGACGATGGTTACCACTCTAGTGACAATGTAGAGGGTAAGACGTTCAAATAGATTTCCTATGAAACCTGTAAGTTGAACCAACACTCAGAGGCCATTCTTGCGGCAATCTTTTTTCCATTTTAGAAGATGTAAGCGAAATATATTTCATAACAAGAAAGTAATAACATTGGAGCATGGACTTATTGAAAGACAGTTTGAGATTGTTAAAGTCAGTGACTAAGCTTACTGTAAGCAGCCTGTTATCATATCAACATAGTGCAATTTATCACTTAAAAACAACCTCGGCTGCAGTAGTTATTTTTGCATCTGAAAGCCATATTGTAACTGTTTTACATCCTCTGATAGATGTAAACAAGCCAATTACGAATCATGCACTAAAGTGGTGCAAGAGTTCTAGAATGGAGCGCAGAGGGACGCACTTGTTAGACTCATCAGCAGTAGTTATTTTTGCATCTGAAAGCCATATTGTAACTCTTTTACATCTTCTGATAGATGTAAACAAGCCAATTACGAATCATGCACTGAAGCAGTGCAAGAGTTCTAGAATGGAGCGCAGAGGGACGCACTTGTTAGACTCATCATGGGTCTATCTTACTGCATTTTAGTATTGTAACGAACCAGAAATTTTTATCCAATTTAAAATTGAAATTTTTATTAGTTAATTTGAATTGACATAAATATATATGGTTAAGAGTATTTAATAATTTTGATAAGTTATATGATATACTTGAATTATAAATGAGAATGATTATTATTGAGTTTGGATTTATTGATACTATTTGTTGTTCGATCGGATATGTCAAACCATAACACGAATTAGTAGCATTAGAATTAAATGTTGCCTTTAGTTTTCATAACATTTTAAAGAAAGTGCTGCCAAAAGTTCTTTTTTCTTCTCAAGACAAGTGTTAAGACACATGTCTTTATGCATGTTCCCTTTCATGCATGATTGCCACTTGCCCCATTATGTGTCTTTACCTCCTTACTCCTCCTTTGACATATAAGGAGGCTCTTTCTCCATTTTTTACCATTCCATTTCCATTTCCTCCTTTCCACCTTCTTCTTAAAGTTTATGGCCATGGTTTCCATGGCATAAGTCTTCCTCTTTTCCACCAATACCTTGCCAAAGTTTGTCATTCTTCTCCTCCTCTTATAATATAAAGAGAGATTAGTGTATATTATATTATATATATACATATTTTGGTGAAGAAGACGTTGCGCTGAAATACTGTCTGACGGTTCGCTTAGCTAGGCTAGCCTACCGTGAATATTTGTAAAGCTGTTGGGTGAGAACTCTTTAACCATAGTTTATGTATTTAATTAGTAGTTAGACTAATTTAAATATAGTTATGAATTATTATTGTTTAATGATGATTGATATTTGTTGTGATGGATGATGGATGCGAAGTTTAGAACACACACTATTAAGCGTTAGTGTTATAACGCTTGTGCACAATTATGATTTATTGAATCATGTTGAAGATGGTTGCTATGGATGTTTATGTAACACCCCACATCCGTTAGTGTCACTCATAAAGGGAATGCACTAAGTTCTGTGGAGCATTTTAGGGTAAAAGATGTAGATAAATTACAAGACAGACAAGAATTAGACAGCGGAAAATAAAACTTTGCTTTATTGATAAAATAGTTTGTACAATGATTTCTTTCCAATATCAGAGTATCATCTGTCTTACAAAATAAAGAAGCATAAAACAACATTTATATTCCCTAAATGTAGCAAGAACCAGCCATAGCATATGGAAAGAGAATCCAAGCAAAACTTCGACAAATCTTCAAGCTGGGAAAGAGTGACAGTCCGACTTAACTTGAGCTATACTATTCCCTCCTTTACTACCTAGGGGGTGGGGGGAACGGAAGAAAAGAAGATGAAAGAAAAACAGAGTCAGACATAAAGCCTGAGTAAGTTTAGTAACTTCTAGCATGTGAACATGGAAAAACAAAACGACATGAATTAACTGAATACAAGATTACACCATGATGATAGGGTCAGCAAGATTAGACACAAGATAATCACAAGATATGCTAAGCTAAGATAAACTGGATACGTTCTAATACTTTCGCCGCTTCGCTATTTCCTTGTTATACTGATTTCTATATCTCTGCACCACCTAACTAATGTCCCAACTAGTAACAATAACGTGATCCCAATCCCTGTATTTTCGATCGCCTTCAGGCATACATTTATTATTTGTTACCTAGATTTAATCTAGGGTTATCTACCAAGTGCCTTCTAGATTTAACTAGAGTTTACGTTATCTGCTGAACGCTTCTCGGATTCAGGGTTTATGCCACCTAGTCCAACTAGTGCTACCTGTCGAACGATGCTCCCAAGTCTAGGACACACTACTTAGAGTGGTATATGTTCCTATACTTCCCCACGCATGTATCGCGAATCGTTATCGCTTGTCTGGATGCACATGTCCCGTAATGTGCAGTCCGAGTCCTGTGTCTGGGCAAATCAAGGAATACAGAACTCGGTCGGGAGCTTTCAGATATTTGCCAATGCAGATGCTAAGGTCTGTTTTTTTATTCCAGTGGCTATGGTCCCACTTGACCCCTCCCTCAACTAATGAAAGGCACACCTTGAAAAATGAGAACTATACGCAGGCCCCCGGTGCCCCACTATCCTATGGCCATCCTCACCCATAACTAGATAGCAAGTATATGGTCTTTTGGAGTTCTCCGCCTTTCCGCTTCACGTATCTCGATTGACTCAAGATGGATGGTAGACGATGAGTTGCTATCACAGGGCTACCGTTTTCTCGCCGAATCACGCCGTTCCATCCTAGTCTTTAGGTTGCCATATATTGCAACCAAGGCATACCCCTGGTTCTTCTACGCAGACCTTAACCTCTGTGAGCCCAGGAGGATCATCTGCAGCCTCACAGAGAGATACCAAGAGTACCCTCACGTCCCCTCGAAGCCTCGGGCTTCATCACCCAATTCGTTGGAGCGTCCTTTTTACTCAGACGGACATTCGCTCCTTTTTACCCAGAATCGTTGTTTTCTTAACTAAGGTTTACTACTTAGTTCTCTTTCCTGTCAATTTGGATTGGTTAAGTGTCATTAGTCAATTCAAGCCAACTTAACCCTCTTCATTCATCCTGTTAAACTGGTTAAGTGTTATTAGTAATTCATGATGACTTAACCCTACCACAAACCAAGTTATATTGGTTAAGTATTTCTTATTACTTAACCCTACCCATTCACCCTGTATTGGTTAAGAGTTCCTTTTTAACTTAACCTTGCCCGTTTGTTTCAACTAACATGTTATTAATGGTTAAGTATTATCCCTTCATTTTTAGACTTAACTCTATTCTTTTATCACAATCTGATGGTTAAGTGTTCAAGTTTACTTAACCCTACAGTCTAGCCCAACTAACATATAAAATTGGATAAGTGTATTTACTTTACCCCATTCTCTTGTCTAGTTAACATGTAAATTTGGCTAAGTGTATTAACTTTACTTAACCCCACCTTCTAGTCTAGTTAACATGTTAATTTGTCTAAGTGTTTTCTTAGTTACTTAACCCCTACAAATCTGGTCTTGTTACCATAAGTTTGGTTAAGTGTCCCTATGGACTTAGCCCTCCCATTCTGGCTTGACTGTGTTAAGTTTCTGTATGAACCTAAACCCACCCACCGGTCTGGTTATCATGTTGAATTGGTTAAGTGTCTTTGTTAACTTAACCCTACCATTCTTGTTCTAGCTTCAATTAAATAGATTAAAGCCGCGACCACTCACATTAGACAGATATTGTTGCGAATACTGGATGTGCCGGTTGGTTCCGGGCAGGTTTACATCGCAACTCAGTCTAACCTCGGGTTAGGCATATTCGTGTTTTCTAAGTTCAAAGGGTTTTGAAAGTAACCATCCCGTCCGTTGGATCAGTTAGGGATAGCCAGGGAGAGCAGGAAACTTGTATTTTCCAAACCCAAGCCTAGACACTATCCTCTCTATCACCCTAGAACTTTCTGGTATATGTATTATAAAAAGAAATGTCATTAATAAACCTTTCTTTTGTATATAAATAAATTGTTAACAGTTTATTCTCAAAGTCCATTTTCCCTTTCCCAAATGAATTTGGCCTATACCCTATACATTTTCCATGCCTACTAATTGGACTTGTATTCTAGGCCCAAATCTTGATTTGCCTATCTTACAGTTTACAACAATTTAGATCCAACACCCCCATTTACAGTTCATGCCAAAACTAGATTCTATATTCTAGTTTATAGTTTATGCCAAACTAGATTTTATATTCTAGTTCACCGTTTATGCCCAAAACTTAATTTGCATACCAACTACCTATTTTGTGGCCCATTTAACCATTTACCATTTACGCCCATTGTATGTAAATTATGCTAATATACTTATCATACTTAATTTAGCCACCCAATTCTGATTTAATATTCTAATTTCAGTTCATGTCAAAACTAGACTTGTTCTTCTAATTTTCGTCAAATTATGCCAATTTCCAAGTTTTAGTCAATTTCATGTTTTTCCCCAAAACGTATTCCCATCGTTCATATAATCGTGATTCAACCTAGATCATAAGTAAAGCTAGACTCGTCGATAAAAGGGAATGAACCAAAATTCCATGAAAGAACAGACATAACAACTGGCATAAGATGATAATTCACGGGCATATAGATTACGACATGAAAAGGGTTGAATAGTATAGATTCAAGAACATGGGTAGACCTAACTTAATAGGTAAATTCCCAAGGTCTAAAACCAAAGAAAACCAAGAATAGACAGAATAGAGACGTAGGTTCAAGAACATGGGTAGACCTAACTTAATAGGTAAATTCCCAAGGTCTAAAATCAAAGAAAACCAAGAACAGACAGAATAGATAATCGGGTTTAGGCCCAATTTCATAGTCACAAAACTTAAGCAACACTTTCCTAGTCATGAATCATAGTTGTTCTTGTTATGTCATGGGCAATAGTTTATGTTTCCTAATCAAAGGCATAAGCTTGTGTTCATGGTCAAGGAAATAATTCTCATAGTCACAGTCACAGTCATAGGCAATGTTCATAGTCATAGGCAATGTCCATAGTCATAGGAAATGTTCATAGTCAAAGAGGCATATGGTTTTAAGGTCCATAGTTTCATAGTCACAGTCTTATCGGTCATCGAATCATAACAGTTCTTAATTAAGTCCAAAGATATAGGCACAGATTCGAATAGAAAGATTTGGCATATTCTTTTATTCCTTTAATTTCATGTCACGAACAGAGAAAACGTTCAAATCTAAAAAGTAACTGACTTACAGAGATTAGATTAGAATAGAAAGAAGGCGTTGCTATGATTCGTGCGACGTTAGCCTTTAATCCTTATCTTGATGCTTTGATCTTGATTTGAATCTCTTCTGGACAATTTGAGCAGCATAACCTTGTCTTGGATTTTTGTAGTATTTTCTTATTTTTATTTATTTATATATTTTCTCAGAGACAACATAAGGATAGAAAAGAATTGTGAATAGAGAAGGAGACCAGGGCTGTTTATATAGTGTAGAAGTCAACGAATCTGGTCAGAATGGCGTCTAGATACAGAGGAACGAACCAGGTTCAGAAAGCTGGAAAAAGAGGGGGGGGGGGGAGGGGGAGTCGACCCCCAGGTCGACTACCCAGTTGACCTGGGTGCTTTGGGCGGTAAAATTCCCGCCCAGCCCAACTTGGGTCTGTTTTCGAATTTGAATTCGCTTTTCTGAACTGTTTTGAAATTTGAACTTCGCTGAATCTTCCGGAGGCCATATCTTCCTCATACGGACTCCGATTTACGCAAACTCGGACTCGTTTTCATGCAGAATTCCGAGACGAACGAAATGGCACAGCCCGTTTCCCTTGATTTTGAATTTAATATTTAATTCTGCCTTGATTTGTGAACCTTATTGTTACAGAATTACGGGGTGTTACATTCTCCCCCACTTAAAAGGATTTCGTCCCCGAAATCTTCAAGTTAGGAAGGATGTGTCCTATCATCCAATCACCCATCTACTCAACCACTCAATCACAGGCATTCCTTGTCCTTAAAAGATTTCTAATGCTTTCATGTTCATATGCATAGTGTGTGTATATGTCTTTATCTAATGCAAAATCAGACGGTCTACTGATTCAGTTGACCTCCTAAATGTGAATCATGTCAGTGCCATGCGTCCAATCATGTATGTAAGCATCCCTAGTTATGTAAATACTACATGCGTGCACAGCCATTCATCCATATGCAACATCCATATGATAACATATCAAGTTCAACTTACAAACAAATACATATCTGTAATACGTATGCATATGCATTCACGAGCAACCATTAGCAACCACTTGCAACCATCAGCCATAACATGTTTCAAATACATGTTTACATCCAAAAGAGTTTCTACCTAAGGATCGAAGATACGACCTAGAGGATATACTTTGGAAAGACAGAAACAATTATGTGTAAAGCTCCTACCAAAGAAATCAAGGATGCACCCTTAAGGAAAAAGGGTATGATGCTAGTATCTAGCCTTCTTGAGCTTTACTCCACTGTATCTTAACTATTTTAACTTCACGATTGTGAAGTTTCTGGCCTCCATTTCCAAAATAAACAGATGTCAATCACGATTCCAAGTGTATGTACAAAGATGATTAGAGGTCTCCCTCTTATCCACCATGACATAACTATAAGGGTCGAAAGGTTACTACGTGCTTTTTAGAGTGCCTGCCGCAACTATTCATCTCTCACGCAAACCATCCTAGTCGAACTCGACATTCGTCAAGTACAAGCCCCAAAGGCCTAAACCAATATCAGACAAGCACCTAAGGAATACCTCCTCTGAATTTAGACAATCTACGTGAGATGATATAAGCAAACTCGATAGCTATACTCAAATCCCTACTAACCAAAAATAAACTAGTCGGACCACAAATTGGATTTGAGACTCTAGTGGGATCTTTCTACTATACAAGTACTATGGTGCAGAGACTCAACTATGGAAGTGGACATGAACAAATGAGAAGCACTAAAGCCAAAGGAAATAGTACGAATAGCAAAACTAGACTCTTCCATCAGAACTTTACTACCTTTCTCCTAGGTACGCTTGGTGGTGAAAGTATGTACTTTCCCTTCTGAAAATCTTGTTCCTCTTTCTTGCCCTATCATACCCTAGTAAAAATACTCCCTCTTGTCTTAGGTTTTATAATTCCTTCCTCCTTTGTGAGCTAAATCTACATCCATGAATTCCTCATCCTAGGGTTGTGATCCTTTGCCAAACTCCTCATCCCCTTCCGTGTGTAGTCATGTTGACAAATCTGTCGAAAACTGCCTCCATCGTCCGGAAAACCCTATAAGCTTTGAAAGAAAACTGCCCGTAGGTGAAACAACTACGGCTATGGATGGAAGCCGGGCATTACTTGCCCATCGATGAGGTTACCTTCCCAGAAAGCCAGGAGCCCCAGAGACTGAAGGAAGAAGGATTCAAAAAAAGGAAGAGAAGATAGTGCGTATGGCTTTGGGTAATATGCCTTTAAAACAAATCTTTTCTTTTGAAAATTCTTCTTTAAAAACCGTTTTGAAAATAATTTTTCAAATCTTCTATCTGATCCGGTAACCTTCAGCTCTGATACCACGTGTAACACCCCACATCCGTTAGTGTCACTCACAAAGGGAATGCACTAAGTTCTGTGGAGCATTTTAGGGTAAAAGATGCAGATAAATTACAAGACAGACAGGAATTAAACAGCGGAAAATAAAACTTTGCTTTATTGATAAAATAGTTTGTACAATGATTTCTTTACAATATCAGAGTATCGTCTGTCTTACAAAATAAAGAAGCATAAAACAACATTTATATTCCCCGAATATAGCAAGAACCAGCCATAGCATCTGGAAAGAGAATCCAAGCAAAACTTCGACAAATCTTCAAGCTGGGAAAGAGTGACAGTCCGACTTAACCTGAGCTATACTATTCCCTCCTTTACTACCTTGGGGGGGGGGAACGGAAGAAAAGAAGACGAAAGAAAAATAGAGTCAGACATAAAGCCTGAGTAAGTTCAGTAACTTCTAGCATGTGAACATGGAAAAACAAAACGACATGAATTAACTGAATACAAGATTACACCATGATGATAGGGTCAGCAAGATTAGACACAAGATAATCACAAGATATGCTAAGCTAAGATAAACTGGATACGTTCTAATACTTTCGCCGCTTCGCTATTTCCTTGTTATACTGATTTCTATATCTCTGCGCCACCTAACTAATGTCCCAACTAGTAACGATAACGTGATCCCAATCCCTGTATTTTCCATCGCCTTCAGGCATACATTTATTATTTGTTACCTAGATTTAATCTAGGGTTTTCTACCAAGTGCCTTCTAGATTTAACTAGAGTTTATGTTATCTGCTTAACGCTTCTCAGATTCAGGGTTTATGCCACCTAGTCCAACTAGTGCTACCTGTCGAACGATGGCCCCAAGTCTAGGACACACTACCTAGAGTGGTATATGTTCCTATACTTCCCCACACATGTATCGCGAATCGGTATCGCTTGTCTAGATGCACATATCCCGTAATGTGCGGTCTGAGTCCTGTGTCAGGGCAAATCAAGGAATACAGAACTCGGTCGGGAGCTTTCAGATAACTGCCGATGCAGATGCTAAGGTCTATTTTTTTTTATTCCAGTGGTTATGGTCCCACTTGACCCCTCCCTCAACTAATGAAAGGCACACCTTGAAAAATGAGAACTATACGCAGGCCCCCGGTGCCCCACTATCCTATGGCCATCCTCACCCATAACTAGATAGCAAGTATATGGTCTTTTAGAGTTCTCCACCTTTCCGCTTCACGTATCTCGATTGACTCAAGATGGATGGTAGATGACGAGTTGCTATCACAGGGCTACCGTTTTCTCGCCGAATCACGCTGGTCCATCCTAGTCTTTAGGTTGCCATATATTGCAACCAAGGCATACCCCTGGTTCTTTTACACAAACCTTAACCTCTGTGAGCCCAGGAGGATCATCTGCAGCCTCACAGAGGGATACCAAGAGTACCCTCACGTCCCCTCAAATCCTCGGGCTTCGTAACCCAATTCGTTGGAGCCTCCTTTTTACTCAGACGGACATTCGTTCCTTCCCGTGTTATACTAAGAATTACTACTTAGTTTTACTAACTAAGATTTACCACTTAGTTTCCAGAATCGTTGTTTACTTAACTAAGGTTTACTAGTTAGTTCTCTTTCCCGTCAATTTGGATTGGTTAAGTGTCATTAGTCAATTCAAGCCAACTTAACCCTCTTCATTCATCCTGTTAAACTGGTTAAGTGTTATCAGTAATTCATGATGACTTAACCCTACCACAAACCAAGTTATATTGGTTAAGTATTTCTTATTACTTAACCCTACCCATTCACCCTGTATTGGTTAAGTGTTCCTTTTTAACTTAACCTTGCCCGTCTGTTTCAACTAACATGTTATTAATGGTTAAGTATTATCCCTTCATGTTTAGACTTAACCCTATTCTTTTATCACAATCTGATGGTTAAGTGTTCAAGTTTACTTAACCCTACGGTCTAGCCCAACTAACATATCAAATTGGCTAAGTGTATTTACTTAACCCAATCCTCTAGTCTAGTTAACATGTAAATTTGGCTAAGTGTATTAACTTTACTTAACCCCACCTTCTAGTCTAGTTAATATGTTAATTTGGCTAAGTGTTTTCCTAGTTACTTAACCCCCACAAATCTGGTCTTGTTACCATAAGTTTGGTTAAGTGTCCCTATGGACTTAACCCTCCCATTCTAGCTTGACTATGTTAAGTTTCTGTATGAACCTAACCCCATCCACCGGTCTGGTTATCATGTTGAATTGGTTAAGTGTCTTTGTTAACTTAACCCTACCATTCTTGTTCTAGCTTTAATTAAATAGATTAAAGCCGCGACCACTCACATTAGACAGATATTGTTGCGAATACTGGATGTGCCGATTGGTTCCGGGCAGGTTTACATCGCAACTTAGTCTAACCTCGGGTTAGGCATATTCGTGTTTTCTAAGTTCAAAGGGTTTTGATTAATTTTCAAATCAGGTTTTGAAAGTAACCATCCCGTCCATCGGATCAGTTAGGGATAGCCAGGGAGAGCAGGAAACTTGTATTTTCCAAACCCAAGCCTAGACACTATCCTCTCTGTCACCCTAGAACTTTCTGGTATATGTATTATACAAAGCGATGTCATCAATAAACCTTTCTTTTGTATATAAATAAATTGTTAACAATTTATTCTCAAAGTCCATTTTCCCTTTCCCAAATGAATTTGGCCTATACCCTATACATTTGCCATGCCTACTAATTAGACTTATATTCTAGGCCCAAATCTTGATTTGCCTATCTTACAGTTTACAGCAATTTAGATCCAGCACCCCCATTTACAGTTCATGCCAAAACTAGATTCTATATTCTAGTTTACAGTTTATGCCAAACTAGATTTTATATTCTAGTTCACCGTTTGTGCCCAAAACTTAATTTGCATAACAACTACCTATTTTGTGGCCCATTTAACCATTTACCATTTACGCCCAATGTATGTAAATTATGCTAATATACTTATCATACTTAATTTAGCCACCCAATTCTGATTTAATATTCTAATTTCAGTTCATGTCAAAACTAGACTTGTTATTCTAATTATGCCAATTTCCAAGTTTTAGTCAATTTCATGTTTTTCCCCAAAACTTATTCCCATCGTTCATATAATCGTGAATCAACCTAGATCATAAGTAAAGCTGGACTCATAAATAAAAGGGAATGAACCAAAATGCCATGAAAGAACAGACATAACAACTGGCATAAGATGATAATTCACGGGCATATAGATTACGACATGAAAATGGTTGAATAGTATAGATTCAAGAACATGGGTAGACCTAACTTAATAGGTAAATTCCCAAGGTCTAAAACCAAAGAAAACCAAGAATAGACAGAATAGAGACGTAGGTTCAAGAACATGGGTAGACCTAACTTAATAGGTAAATTCCCAAGGTCTAAAATCAAAGAAAACCAAGAACAGACAGAATAGAAAATCGGGTTTAGGCCCAATTTCATAGTCACAAAACTTAAGCAACACTTTCCTAGTCATGAATCATAGTTGTTCTTGTTATGTCATGGGCAATAGTTTATGTTTCCTAATCAAAGGCATAAGCTTGTGTTCATGGTCAAGGAAATAATTCTCATAGTCACAGTCACAGTCATAGGCAATGTTCATAGTCATAGGCAATGTCCATAGTCATAGGCAATGTCCATAGTCATAGGAAATTTTCATAGTCAAAGAGGCATATGGTTTTAAGGTCCATAGTTTCATAGTCACAGTCTTATCGGTCATCGAATCATAACAATTCTTAATTAAGTCCAAAGATATAGGCACAGATTCGAATAGAAAGATTTGGCATATTCTTTTATTCCTTTAATTTCATGTCACGAACAGAGAAAAAGTTCAAATCTAAAAAGTAACTGACTTACAGAGATTAGATTAGAATAGAAAGAAGGCATTGCTATGATTCGTGCGACGTTAGCCTTTAATCCTTATCTTGAAGCTTTGATCTTGATTTGAATCTCTTCTGGACAATTTGACCAGAATAACCTTGTCTTGGATTTTCGTAGTATTTTCTTATTTTTATTTATTTATATATTTTCTCAGAGGCAGCATAAGGATAAAAAAGAATTGTGAATAGAGAAGGAGACCAGGGCTGTTTATATAGTGTAGAAGTCAACGAATCTGGTCAGAATGGCGTCCGGATACAGAGGAACGAACCAGGTTCAGAAAGCTGGAAAAAGCGGGGGGGGGGGGGGGGGGGGGTGGTCCACCCCCAGGTCGACTACCCAATCGTCCTGGGTGACCCAGGTCGACTACCGAGTCGACGTGGGTGCCTTGGGCGGGAAAATTCCCGCCCAGCCCAACCTGGGTCTGTTTTCGAATTTGAATTCGCTTTTCTGAACTGTTTTGAAATTTGAACTTCGCTAAATCTTCCGGAGGCCATATCTTCCTCATACGGACTCCGATTTACGCAAACTCGGACTCGTTTTCATGCAGAATTCCGAGAATAACGAAATGGCGCAGCTCGTTTCCCTTGATTTTGAATTTAATATTTAATTCTGCCTTGATTTGTGAATCTTAGTGTTACAGAATTACGGGGTGTTACATTTTAAATGGTTGTTGATGTTGTTTTGCACACACTATGACACAACAATTATGGTATCACATTGGTGATCGACAAATCTCCTTCATAATTAAAAAAAATATCATTATTGAAATTGAAGGTTAATAATTTGAAAAGACCATATGTATGAATTTATATATATTGTAAAAGTCCTTTAAATGAATAAATAAATACCAGAACATTCTAGGATGACAGAGAGGATAAAGTCTAGGCTTGGGTTTGGGAATAAAGTTTCCTGCTCTCCTTGGCTATCCCTAACTGATCCGACAAATGGGAAGGTTAATTTGAAGTTATTTGAATTTAGAAATGAATTGGAATTTATGAAAACTGAAATTTAGACCCGAAATAATTTGGAAAGTAAATTTAAATGATTTCAAAAGGGTTATATAAGGATATAATGGTTTTTAAAGATATTTTGAAGTATCATAGAATAACGGTTATTGTGGTCAAAATAGAGCTTGTTGCATAACGGTAGTTTACGTATTTTAGATGCAAACTTTAAATGCTTATAACTTATCCAATCTAAATCAGATTTCCAAGAAACGAAAAACAACTGATTTATATTAACAAGTGCTTTTAAATAAGTGAAAGCAGATTTTAAATTCGAGTTATAATTTTCAAGTTATGTTTAAAACCATCTTTGAAAAGATCGTTGTAAGAGAAGTTATCGACAATAACCATAAACAACAATTGTTTAATGTTTCTAAAAATATGGGGAAAATGGTAAAATCATTATAAATTATGTAAAAAATGTTTTGAATTGTAAAGTTTAAGTTTTGACTAAGAAAAGCGATGTTTTGATCGAAGTAATTAAGATAACTGTTTTGTAAAGTTTTTGAAAACACTATTGTAACGCTTTCTTCGAAAACAATCAATTTTGAAGTTTTTAACCCGCAAACTATTTTCCGAACTGCAAGTAATAATTTTTAAATGATTTGTGGAATGTTTTCAAAGGTTCAAAAGTATTGGAAATATTTTATATGGAATATAAATTGATATTAATATGGGTTTTCAATTTTAAATAATTGGATATGGTTGGAGATAAATCTTCGGATGTTTTATATTAATCCGATAGATGATGATTCTTACTATTTGAGGAATTTAAAAGGTAGTTCACCATTATTCCGCTTATATCGTGTGTTGGATATCGAGATTAATATTAAGTATAAGTTGATGGCATTTCTATCCAGATATAATGTCAAAGAGTTGGATAAATCTTTTAATTAAGATATAAGTTTCCTAAGTTGACTGGGATAAGTTGGATAGAAATAATCGTCATATATTTGATATGAAATTCTATGGTGTAAATGTATACTATTTGAGGAATTTGGAAGATATTATTATATCGTTATTCCACTTATAGTATTCGTTGATTATGAGAATTGATATCGAATATAAGTAGTTACTATTTCTGTGTAACTTATGTTCAATATCAATTGATTTGGGTTTTGTCGTGAATCATATCCTCAATAATATCATTCTTGAAACCCAATGAGATTGAGTTATGGAAATTCATATCGTAATTTGAGGATTTAATCAGATCTTTGATTTGAGGAAATTAAAAATAAGGAATTGGGAAGGAAGGATAATCTTTTAGTTAAGAATACATAATTGAATGTTCAAAAACCAATTTAATTGGGAACTAGGGTTGAAATGTGGGGTAAGGGTTTTCAAAGGAAACTGGATTTTTGATAACGAGTTATCAAACAAAAAATTAATTAAGGCTTTGGGGCTAGATTATCTTGGATTTAAGGGATGTGTTTTAAAGAAGAAGGGTTAAATATGGATTTTGTTAAAGATAATTTGAGAATAGATTTAAAGAAGTTTAATTTAATGAAATCCAAAATGGAAGTAGATTTGGTAGAAAGCCTATGTGTTCCATGATTGTGTTTTTAATTGCGCTTATTATTTGGAAAGACCGAGATCGAAATTATGTCTGAAAACCATTCCAAGTAATAATACGACGTTGTGGAGCAATTGAAGACATTGGAAGCGACATTGAAGACCGGGACCCTTCGTGTCGTAAGGGCGACTTGCTGAATGTCTCGAATGGCTGGCTCCCATTCGTAGATGGATTTTGTATATAAGGTAAGTGGCAAGAAGCCCGAACGTATATGAAGGAATTCCGGACTGTTGTTTCATTCAGACCTAGAACGGACATGTATGGATTGTGTGTTTGAAATTGTAATTGACTGCGTAGCACTGATCTTTATTAATATATATCTGCTTAGGGGCGGAGAATTTATTCTCTTGCTTAACACCCTTCTCTAAGACGTATAAGCTTAAAGGTTATATATTGATAGAAATCAGTGATGCGTAGTGAATGGACATTGTGACATACTTAAGTTATGTGATGAGCTATGGATGATCAAAGTTTGGCTTATTTAAGTGTAGCTTTGTTTATATCGTGACCTTGATGAACTTCACACCCCGGATTGATGGTAAACTGGTGGTCAGATTTTTATGTTCGTTTCGTATGTTCGGTGCACCGGGATGTGATGATGAAATGGTACTGCGAAATCCCCAGTCTGGGATGCTATTTGTTGGGTACTCTGATTCATGCATGGTGGGCTTGTATAACGGAGTCCGAGTCTGGACGTTATCCGCGAGTACTGGGATGATGCGTGCAAGAAAGTTTGTGATCCCATGAATGATCTTTCGTACCAGGAACCATCATGTTCGAAACCCAATCTCCACTACGAGCCCGTACAGTTTTGATTGTATAGCCTCCTGGTTACCACTAGGATTGTCGGTATAATGGGATGGGGCATTATGCTCGCTAGGATTAATACATTTATTTGCAAAAAGGTTTTGCACACTATATATAGTAGTAAAAGAGGATATTCACATATGAAGACATTTTTGGTTATCATAAGGCAAAACTCGCCCATTTTGTTGCGCTTGCATTGTGTGATGTGGGACGAGCTTATAATAGCTTCATTTTTTCGAAAAGTCATTACGGATTTCTAAGTACTGGTATTTACATGGAGTAAACCAATTCCGCATTGGCGGCGTGGTCCGATGAATTACCTAACTTTAAAATAAACCCTAAAGACAACTGTTTTGAGTTCTCACACCAGTCCCATGACTGACCTGGAGTTTAATGTTCCCACACCTAAACTCTGGGTGCCCATAACTTTTACATGGGCAGCCTAGTAGTTTTGTTCACAAATTTAGCCTTGGAGTTAGTTGGAGCAGGATTCTGGTTTAACTGGAGCTATTATGTATGGAGCATTCGCATTCTTCTGCTGAGTTTAGTATCTTTTCCACTGTGTAACCAATGTACTCTGATATACCTCTTGTAACTCTAATGTAATATTATTTTAATGATAATGGAAAAGTTGTTTTTATTTTCTGCAAATGTGTAAGTGCCCCAAACAATCCGTCTTTGTGAACCATTTAAGTTGGTTTAATTACCAGTGAAAACCGAGCAAAAAGCCGGATCATTACAATGTGGTATCAGAGCTTTGGTTTATACAAAGCAATGGGGTACGACACATTTGAACAAATGGAAAGACTCATCAGAGTTATATATCTCATTAGAGATAGGGTTAATAATGCCGTAGAATGAGATTTTGGAGTATTATATTTGAGAGAGCGTATTTGAAAATATGAAATTAATTTTGAAAAGTTTTAATTTAAGAAAAAAAACATATTTTGGAAACATATGGTTAATTAAAACCTGGATACTTAATCAAATGATTAAGGTTAAGTTTACATTTTATAATTACACATAAAATACTTCTTATGACATGGTGATTAAGCCCCTTCCACTGATCAGGGAAATGATCCGAGTACAAATGCCTTTTGGATTTAATTTCATTATTGGGGATTTCAAAATATCGATAAACTTGGGTCAAATTTGTTAAGGTAACTAATTAATATGGTTAGAAATCAAAAATTAGAATTTGAGTATTGTATTCGATGCTGAGGTCGGACTATCGGGTATAAGAAGATTTTGAATATACGCCTAGCTAACGTATATATGAAGTCTTGAGTATACTAGATTGATATAGAATCACACTCAAGTCACTTGAAAATGATTCTGTTGATGACTACAGCATCATCAGTATGTATTTTCGAGTTTCGAAAATGTGATGACTATATGATTCCGTTTAAAATATCAATATATACTTAAATCCAATTAGATAAGTGTTTGAAGTTGTTTGGTAAATTGATATAAACTTAAATAGAAAAGTGAAAATTTGATTGGGTTGTAAGAATTATACCAGGTAAACTTGTTAGTAAGGGATAAGCCAGTAAATTAAGTGGAGGGTAAGCTGGATTTTTCAACAAAATTTCCTTATAGGAACAAAGATGTAGTTTGGTTTATCAGTTACTAAATGGTGGATGACCCTAAAACAAGAAAGGAAAGCTCATAATCGAAAAGAAAAGAAAGAAAACCTTAGATTGGGGAAATTCAAAGGTATCTATTATTATAGATGTCGTTAAGAAGGACATTTTGCTATTTTATGCCCAGAAATAATACAAAAGAAAACCATTCGAGAGGACATAGTTTGTTTCAAATGCAAGAAGGAAGGACATTTTATATGTAAGTGTCCTAAAACAAAGAAGAAACCCATGAACCTAACAAAAGAAAAGAAGTGTTATCGATGTAGAAAAGTAGGGCATATTGTCTAGGATTGTCAGTTAAAGACCTGCTAAAGCAACACTACCCGCCGTCATAAGTGAAGAAGAAGGAATGCAAGAATTATGTAATCAGAGCAAGCTTTTTGACCCCTAGGGAATTATCTCAGAAAAGTTGGATGCATGAATAAATGTATGTATATGATGTTAATTATATATAAAAAAATATAACTTCTTTTATAAATCTTTTTAATATATTCTATCATATATCCAAATAGATCCTATTCTAATGAAAAAATTATTGAATTTAATTAAGGGTATTGATAGGAAGATTGGAATTATCGACGATTTTGGACAAGTCGATAAGTTCTAAAGTATATTGTGGCAACAAAAGGAACTGTTTAAGTAAGCATAAATACCTTGTGAATTAAGTTTCACAATTTGATTAAAGGATTTTGGCAAGCGGGAATAGTAAGAAGAAATTACTTAAACAGAAACGTTTAGACAAGCTAAGTTTGGAGATGATCAAGTTTTTCGTGTAACGAATAATAGTAAATTTTGGAAACTGAAAAGGAATAAGTTACATAACCTTTGCATTTGTAAGATAAGATCTAAGAGCATAATTTATAAGTCTGAATTTTTTTGAAAGCAGTAAATGGTTGAGTATAAATAATTGGCCTAGTAAATGATGAATCAGATATAATAGGTTACTGGAGGTTATCGTAGGAGGACATATAGATATGGTTATCCGTTAATACATGGGAGAACATGGAGCTTTGGTATAAAGAATTTTAATCTAGAATTTGTCGAATAAGTAATTACGATTCCCTTTCCTTTTCGAGGACGAAAAGTTTTAAAGGGAGGGTGAATGTAACAATCCACAATTTTTAACCAGTTTAAAATTGGAATTTTTATTGCTTAAGTTGAATTTAAATTTGAATTTGATATAAATATATATGGTTAAGAGTATTTAATAATTTTGATAAGTTATATGATAGATTTTACTTGAATTATAAATGAGAATGATTATTAATTAGTTTGGTTTTATTGAAACTATTTGTCGTTCGATCGGATTTGTCAAACCATAACTCGAATTAGTAGCGTTAGAATTAAGTGTTGCCTTTAGTTTTCATAACATTTAAAAGAAAGTGCTACCAAAAGTTCTTTTTTTCTTCTTAAGACAAGTGTTAAGACACATGTCTTTATGCATGCTCCCTGTCATGCATGATTGCCACTTTCCCCCTTATGTGTCTTTACCTCCTTACTCCTCCTTTCCTATATAAGGAGGCTCTTTCTCCATTTTTTACCATTCCATTTCCGTTTTCTCCTTTCTACCTTCTTCTTAAAGCTTATGCCCATGGTTTCCACGGCATAAGTCTTCCTATTTTCCACCACCACCTTGCCAAAGTTCGCCATTCTTCTCCTCCTCTTGTAATATAAAGAGAGATTAGTGTATATTATATTATATATATTTTGGTGAAGAAGACTGTCCAACGGTTCGCTTTGCTAGGCTCACCTACCATGAAGATTTGGAAAGCTGTTAGGTGAGAACTCTTTAACCATGGTTTATATATTTAATTAGTAGCTAGAGTAATTTAAATATTTTAGTAGCTAGAGTAAATTAAATATATTGATGAATTATTATTGGTTAATGATGATTGATATTTGTTGTGATGGATGATGGATGCAAAGTTTAGAACACACACTATTAAGCGTTAGTGTTATAACGCTTGTGCACAATTATGATTTATTGAATCAAGTTGATGATGGTTGCTATGGATGTTTAAATGGTTGTTAATTTTGTTTTGCACACACAATGACACAACAATTATGGTATCACATTGGTGATCGACAAATCTCCTTCATAATTAAAAGCTATATCATTATTGAAATTGAAGGTTAATAATTGGAAAAGACCATATGTATGAATTCATATATATTGTTTAAGTCCTTTAAATAATAAATAAATACCGGAACATTCTAGGATGATAGAGAGGATAGTGTCTAGGCTTGGGTTTGGGAATAAAGTTTCCTGCTCTCCCTGGCTATCCCTAACTGATCCGACAAATAGGAAGGTTAATTTGAAGTTATTTGAATTTAGAAATGAATTGGGATTTATGAAATTTGAAATTTAGACCCAAAATAATTTGGAAAGTATATTTAAATGATTTTAAAAGGGTTATATAAGGATATAATGGTTTTCTAAGATATTTTGAAGTATCATAGAATAATCGTTATTATGGTCAAAACAGAGCCTGTTGCATAATGGCAATTTACGTATTTTAGATGCAAACTTTAAAAGCTTATAACTTTTGCAATCTAAATCAGATTTCTTGGAAACGAAAAGTGAGCTTTTAAATGAGTGAAAGAAGATTTTAAATTCAAGTTATAATTTTCAAGTTATGTTTAAAATCATTTTTGAAAAGATCGTTGTAAGAGAAGTTATTGACAATAACCATAAACAACCATTTTTTAATGTTACTAAAACTATGGAAAAAATGGTCAAATCATTATAAGTTATGTAAAAAATGTTTTGAATTGTAACATTTATGTTTTGACAAAGAAAAGCGAAGTTTTGATCGAAGTAATTAAGATAATTGTTTTTTAATGCTTTTGTAACGCTTTTGAAAACACTATTGTAACGCTTTCTTCAAAAACAATCTATTTTGAAGTTTTTAACCCGCAAACTATTTTCCGAACTACAAGTAATCATTTTTAAATGATTTGTGGAATGTTTTCAAAGGTTAACATTAAGTATAAGTTAAAGGTATTTCTATCCAGATCTAATGTCAAAGAGTTGGATAAATCTTTTAATTAAGATACGAGTTTCCTAAGTTGACTGGGATAATTGGATAGAAATAATCTTCAAATATTTGATATGAAATTCTGTGGTGTAAATGTATACTATTTGAGGAATTTGGAGGATATTATTATAACGTTATTCCACTTATAGTATTCGTTGATTATGAGAATTGATATCGAATATAAGTAGATACAATTTATGTGTAACTTATGTTCAATATCAATTGATTTGGGTTTTGTCATGAATCATAAACTCAATAATATCATTCTTCAAACCCAATGAGATTGAGTTATGGAAATTCAAATCGTAATTTGAGGATTTAATCAGATCTTTGATTTGAGGAAATTAAAAATAAGGAATTGGGAAGGAAGAATAATCTTTTAGTTAAGAATACATAATTGAATATTCAGAAACCAATTTCATTGGAAACTATGGTTGAAATGCGGGGTAAGGGTTTTCAAAGGAAATTGGATTTTTGATAATGAGTTATCAAACGGAAAATTAATTAAGGCTTTGGGGATAGATTATCTTGGATTTGAGGGATGTGTTTTAAAGAAGAAGGGTTAAATATGGATTTTGTTAAAGATAATTTGAAAATAGATTTAATGAAGTTTAATTTAATGAAATCCAAAACGGAAAGAGATTTGGTAGAAAGCCTGTGTGTTCCTTGATTGTGTTTTTAATTGCGCTTATTATTTGGAAAGACCGGGATCAAAATTATGTCTGAAAACCATTCCAAGTCATAATACGACGTTGTGGAGCAATTGAAGACATTGGAAGCGGCATTGAAGACTGGGACCCTTCGTGTCGTTAGGGCGACTTGTTGAATGTCTCGAATGGCTGGCTCCCATTCACAGATGGATTTTATATATCAGCTAAGTGGCCAGAAGCCCGAACGTTGTGGATCAATTGAAGACATTGTTCAGACCTAGAACGGACATGTATGGATTTTGTGTCTAACATTGTAATTGACTGCATAGCACTGATCTTTATTAATAAATATCTGCTTGATGGCGGAGTATTTATTCTCTTTCTTAACACACTTCTCTAAGACATATGAGCTTAGAGGTTATATATTGATAGAAATTAGTGATGCGTAGTGAATGGACAATCTGGCATACTTAAGTTATGTGATGAGCCATGGATGACCAAAGCATGGCTTATTTAAGTGTAGCTTTGTGTATATCTTGATCTCGACGAACTTCAAACCCCAGATTGATGGTAAATTGGTGGTCAGATTTTTATGTTTGTTTCCTAGGTTCGGTGCACCGGGAATGTTTGTTTCCTAGGTTCGGTGCACCGAGATGTGAGGATGAAAGGGTACTGCGAAGTCCCCAGTCTGGGACGCTATTTGTTGGGTATTCTGATTCATGTATGGCGGGCTAGTATAACAGAGTCCGAGTCTGGACGTTATCCGCGAGTACTGGGATGATGCGCGCAAGAAAGTTTGTGAGCCCACGAATGATCTTTCGTACCAGGAACCATCATGTTCGAAACTCAATCTCCACTGCGAGCTCGTACAGTTTTGATTGTATAGCCTGCTGGTTACCGGCATGATTGTCAGTATAATGGGATGGGGCATTATGCTGGCTAGGATTAATACATTTATTTGCGAAAAGGTTTTTCACACTATATATAGTAGTAAAAGAGGATTTTCATGTCTGAAGGCATTCTTGGTTATCATAAGGCAAAACTCGCCCATTTGGCGTGCGCTTGCATTGTGTGATGTGGGACGAGCTTATGATAGCTTCATTTTTTCAAAAAGTCATTGCGGATTTCTATGCACTGGTATTTACATGGAGTAAACCCATTCCACATTGGCGGCGTGTTCCGATGAATTACCTAACTTTAAAATAAACCTTAAAGACAACTGTTTTGAGTTCTCACACCAGTCCCATGACTGACCTGGAGTTTATTGTTCCCACACCTAAACTCTGGGTGCCCATAATTTTTACACGGGCAGCCTAGTAGTTTGGTTCGTAGATTTAGCCTTGGAGTTAGTTGGAGCGGAATTCTGATTTAACTGGAGCTATTATGTATGGAGCATTCGCATTCTTCCGCTGAGTTTGGTATATTTTCCACTGTGTAACCGATGTACTCTGACGTACCTCTTGTAACTCTGATGTAACATTATTTTAATAATAATGGAAAAGTTGTTTTTATTTTTTGCAAATGTGTAAGTGCCCCTAACAATCTGTCTTTGTGAACGGTTTAAGTTGGTTTAATTACCGGCGAAAATCAAGCTAAAAGCCGGGTCGTTACAAGTATTTATTGTATTTGTTTTTCGCATGTTTTTTTTCTTCATGTATCCCGGTTAGTATGCTAGCCATATCTATGTACTGAATTTCATTAGTAATATACGTGTACCAATTTTCAAAATTTTTTTTTGCATGTAAGGGAAAGTGGAAAACCAAACAAGCTAAAAAACAAGTATGTGGCCCAAAATCAAATCTGGACAACACATGATGGTATGCATATATACACAATGGTATATGCAGCATGTTAGACAAGCCCAAGCAAAGGACACTGCAGTATACATGAATAAGCTCATGGCACAAGCAAGCCATCGCTCAACATGAACTCAAGTGGTCAAAGTCACAGAGAAGGTTCAAACTCATGTTCAAGATCAGGCCTGGCACTCATGTACAAAAACAAGTGGACCTGGAGACATACGAACATAAAGCAACATGGGGACAGTTTCAGGCAACATGCGTGCAAGAAAGCAATATGGAAAATTCAAATCAGAATGGCCACAAATGCCACAAATCCTAAGGTAGAGCATGGCACAATGTGCATAAGAATACATTCAAGCAAGAAAAGTCAATAGCAAGTGAATGTGGGCCAGCACACAAAGGTGCATCACAAGGTGCAACAAGCATAGGTGCATAAGTAATTATATATAGCAAAACATCAGATCAAGTAGAAGTGCGTAAGGGAATGCAAAGTGCACAAGGACAACATGAACATACACATGGCCGAGGTATGTCTGCACATGTACATTACAGGCTTCATTTCAGGTTCATGAACAAGCAAAAGGCCAGTGACATGTGCACATGAATATGGAGCAGCATCAAACATGCAAGTGAAAGGAATGATACAACATGGAAGTACAAGATGGTACTCAGTCAAACAACAAAGTGGCAACTGGCAAACTCAAGGAAAATGGATTTCCAGATATGCAGTTTCAGATTCGAGATGATCAAGCAATATGACATGCACAAACGGCAAGTTCAAAATGTCAAATGACAAGTAGGTCAGGTTTTCATATATATGCAAACAGATCAATGGTAAGCAAGTGAAGCACATGGAATGCACAGTGCATGGGTGAGCTCAAGAAAATGTGTATAGGTGTACATAAGAAAGTAATGCAACAAGAACATAAATAGAGCAAGCCAGAAAAGTGAGCAAGCAATCATGTCAGTTTGATCATAGCAGTAAATGGCAATTGCTAAATACAACAATATGATATTTTGGAGAAATTAATAAGAAGAATTCTTTGGCAATATTGTTTTAGTCAATCAATAAAACAACAAGATGGTGAACATAAGTTAAATGTCATGCAAAGAATTAATCAATTCATCTTTCCAGACATACACAGCGTGCCAAATTCGGCAAGAATAGAATGTCATTTCCAGAGTGTGGTTACGCAAATAAAGCAAGAATTTATCTACATGTTCAAGGGATCAAATTTATGGCAATATTATATTCACGTGTTTGTTTCTAAAAAATCACAAGACACATTTTTAGGCATGAAAATCATTCTAGAAATTCCAAAAATCAAATAACATTCGCAGCAATTTAATCAAGCAACAATCACGCATTATCAAGGCCAAGTTTATCGCAAATGAAACTAGAGATTAAGGGTTTCTAAACCCTATTTTAACACCATTCTCATCACAGGAAGATCCTTGAAAAATCCACAAGAAAAATCTATTCAAGAATAGGAGAAATTAAATTAGAATAGCTCACGAGATATTTCAATCATCCCAAAGTTAAATCGATCGACAAGAGAGACAAGATTCGAAGCATCAGAGTAACAATCCTATCATAGATTTTATAGCATCACGATTTGGAGAAGTTCCAAAAACGTATTCTTTTTCTCTCGGTCACCATTGAAGCAATGAGAGAAAGCAGATTTTTAACTGTCAAAGAAATAAAAGAGGCCGACTTATGTTTGTGTCAATTTATTATATAAGGTTTTGAGTTATTTTGTTTTTAAGTTGTTTATTTACTTTCTGTAAACAATCTATAGGTTTTCTAGTTTTCTCTAAACAAGGGTTTACGAGTTACGGGTTTGTAATTCGAAAAAAAAATCTGATATTGGAGATAAAGATCAGTTTTTGAGCGTAGGATTAGAACAGTTGGGAGTTAGTGTCGCGACTTTACAGGGAAATGTAAGCACAGAGATTGTTTTAGTTCTAGTATAAACCTTGGGAATGTAGCAGTAGGCAGGGGTTTGCCGAAGCTGGGTAAAATCCATGTCATTTATTTTCTACACTTATTTTATACTGCTGTGATCTAAGTTGTGATATTTTTATATTCCTCAAAACTGCAATAAACCCTATTCACCACCCCTCTAGAGTTAATCTAGATCCTACAAGTGGTATTAGGGCAGCTATTTTTCATTAATTCTAGAGTCATGTATTGTTCTAGTTGTCATATTAACTAGAGTCTATCCAGTAATATTCCAATTATTTTCAATGGAATAGATTTTTTAATTTGGAAATCAAAAACAAAATTCTATTTAAAATCTATTAATTCTAAATATTAAAATATTACTGAAAATATGGGAGATATGCTAGTTAAGAGGAATAAAGTTATCAATGCTAGTGCTATGCATATTATTTATTTTTATCTTAGTATTGATCAATTTAAACGTATCTCTCATTGTTTAACTGCATAGGAAATCTAGAAAACTCTCGATGTGATGAAGGAAGGAAAGACAACTGCTCAAAACCCTCAAAGGCCAACCCAAGCTCAGAATTATGCTTTATAGGATATACAGATGATGGAGACTCAATAGATGATTATTCGGACAATGGAAACTTTTCATGTAAAGATTTAACTCATCTTTGTAATGATTTAACAAATGTTGTTAATAGTCTCCAATCTAAAAATAAAACTCTGAAATCTAAAAAACTTGAGTTGATCACCAAAAAATATATCTTGGAAATAAAACTTGAAAATGTCAGAAAATTAGAAAGCTCCGATTGCAAAAATTGTTTCAATTTTAAATTTGTTTCAGTTCATCATAATGAGAATCTTCAAAAGCTTGAAAAAGAAAATATGAGTTTTAAAGAAAAGGTGGATGAACAAATTTGTGAAAATAATATTTTGCAAAAGGAGTTTGAAATTTTTAAGACTATAAAAATTCCAAACATGAAGTTGTTGAGAAACAAAAATTATTGAAAACTGAACCAATTTTGAATGGGCTTGAAAACGAGAAATTCAAGAAGTTTGAAAGACTTAAATCTGAAAATGAATCTAATATTTCTGAGTCCCAAGCAAAAATTAAATTGCTTAAAAACAAAATTTTAGTTTTGAAACAAAATAATGCTTAAAAAAGGAAGGTCACAATAAATTTTTGTTCAATTTTGAAAAAAGAAAATAGTGATCTTGAATTTAAATTCAACGACTTGAATCAAGTTTGGATAGATTTTCTGTAACACCCCGGATTTTTGAACAATCGAATTAACTAAATTATAGAATAAATGTTTAGCATTGTTCTAAGGTTTGTAATAAAAAGACTTAGTAGCTCATTTGGTTGGAACATGTGACTTTCATACAAGACGTACAGAGTTCGATCCCCGCCAACGCCATATTTTTGTTTTAGGGGAATGGCAAAAAAGCGGCTTAGTGTGAACACGGTTCAAAAAGTAGTTTGGTGTGAAGATGGTTAATAGATATATATATATATATGTAAAATAAAATTCAACCTAAAATTTAAGAAAAAAATTCAAAATAGCGGAAGCTGGATGGCAAAACACCAAACCGACCTATTTTATGGGTCGACCCAAGACCCACTGGGTCGACCCCAGGGTCGACTCTGGAGGTTTGGAATTGGTCCCGTCGGCCCTAAATGGTCTATGACGAAATTTTATGTTTTAGGGCTTAGGTGGCAATTTCTGGTTGGTCTGTTGACATCATTTCTTGGTTTCTAAGGCCTAAATGGATCCTAGATTGATCCGACGGTTTAAATTAATTCAAAGCTCTATAAAAAGACCCTTAGACTCAAACCCTAAATCAGAATTAAAACTAAAACTATGGCCGTCATGATGTCGTCTTGAACCCTAGAGTAGCTGCCACCAATTAGAGAGGAAGAACAACAAATCAAATCAGTTCTATTCAACCCTAACAACGAATCTTCTTCAAAGGAAAGTTAATTCAACTTCAGAAATCAGAATTTAGAACTCCAAACCGCCTTTGAGTTGTGAGTTCGATAGTTTTAATAAAATAATTAGTAATTTAGTTGGATTAAGTTATGATGCAGATTGTATGGATGTGATGTGAATTATTGGTCACATGTTGTAATTATGTTGTAGAATTGTGTTGAAATCTCCATGACATTATGTTGTGATGCTATCATTTATGATGTAAAGTTATGTTGCTATCTTCTATGTTGTAATTTTATGTATAACCAAATCACCATGTTTCATATGCTTGTTTGGTGATGTTGATTCATATGTATACAAGTCTAGATTTTTATTTAAACATGAATCATATACAAGTTGGGTAAAATTATATGTGACCTTACATGGTTATGACATCTAGTTTATATGAAAATTTGATTAAAAGTTACGCTATGACATGGGTGAGTTATATGCTAAATTCTACATGAAATTTTACATGTTAAATGCTAGTTTACACCATTGTTATGATGCATAAATCACAAATGCAAGTTTCTATAAATATATGAGTTTGGGTTATGAACCATGTTATGCAAGTTTAGGGTTATTGCCTATGCAAGTTTACACCTTTAGATGTAGATCCATGACATACATGATTTATGCAAGTTCACACCTTTAGATTTTGGTCCATGACATATGTTGTTTATGCAATTTGTAACTTTGGCCTATGCAAGTTTTAGATGTAGAACATCATTCACATATGCAAGTTCATCCCTATGTTTAGATCTATGTTTTCATTATGTGTACATTGTGATGTTTTCTCTTTATTCCATGAGTTAGACTATTCAAGTCTAACATATATTTTACGTTAAACGAACAAACGTACAACGTGGGGTAAAGGGGATAATATTAAAAAGATTTAATTGGCATAAATGCCTTAAAAGGCATAAAATATAATTGCAGTGAAAATTGGTATGATTTTGCATACCATAAGTGGATGGACATAATTGAGTCAATTATGGATGTCGTTAAATTTGGAATTGATTGATAATTTGAATAGGGAAAGAAACTCAAATTTGGGGAATGATCAATTAGGAGAAATTAATCGTCTAAGACACGAGGTTAGACTCTTTTGTGGTATAACACTGCCCGGACCCGCCCGGCAAATCCAGCTGTCACAAACGCCAGTCTAATGTGAGAGGTCTTAGGCATAAATTAAATATGTAACAATTGTAAAGACACGAGGTTAGGCTCTTTTGTGGTGTAAGACTGCCCGGACCCGCCCGGCAAATCCAGCTGCCCTAAATGCCAGTCTAATGTGAGAGGTCTTTATGAGGTTACAGTCTTAATGAATTAAGAAACACTTAACCAGATAAACATGTAGTGGACATAAGGGGGTTAAGTGGGTGCCTTGGGTGGCATGTGGAATCTAGTGGGTGCCTTGGTTGGCGTTTGGAAATATGATTAGAAACACTTAACCAAAATTGAAACATGTAATTTAAACATGAAAAAGAAGTGGTTAAGTGGGATGTACTTGAGGGGACCAAGCTTAGGTGGATAACTTGTGTCAAGTGATGGGGGCCCATTTCAACTAGTATCCCATACGTATCTTTGTGGGCTCGACTCAAGTCGAGGACGGGACTCGCGTACTGGGCTTGACTGTAAGAGGCCAAAATGGGGTTAGCGGTGGCAACGCAAGTCCAACGGGTTCATATGCGTTTGTGGACCCGGGCTGGTAGGCAAGACGTTGTTGCATCATGTAGGCATAAGCCGTGCATTGTTGGTTGTATTGGGTTGCCAATTTGGGGAGTGATACACCCCACTGTGGGGCCAGCACGGGTATCTACGAGTTATGGAGCCGATTACTTGGGGATAGTGGGTTCACCTAGTGGAGATAGGGGCAGGCGGCACCTATGAAGGCAACTAGCGGTGCACGAAACTACCAATATCATTATTAAGTATGTAGGCAGGATCAACCTTAGGGTGACTAGTGGTGGTGCAGTATAGCAATTATCCTGTAGTGTTGGTGTAGTTTAGTAATTATCTTATAGTGGGTTAGGTGCGCTTTAACGATATCGTCGTTCATCTTGTTTCCTTAATTACTCTGCCATGTTCAACGGTTCATGGTCATTTCCTTATTTTCCAACTTATGTCTCAGCCTAGTTACTTTGTTAATTATATTGTTAAAATTATCGCACTCGCCAGACTTTATGTCTGACCCCCTTTGTTCCCTCCTCTTTCCTTCCTTACCCCCAAGGTGCTCAGGTTGGAACTAGCACCAGTGGAGCTTGATCTTGGACTGCTTATAGAAGATTGCTTGGATCACTGGAGTAAAGTTCAGCTTTTCTTTTATTTATGGCTATTTTGATGTTGGGGATTATGTTTTTCAGTTTAGGTACTTTTGATAGTCAAGATGGATATTATGTACTTTGACTCAGGTTTTTGATGATGTAAACAAACATATGTGTTTTCCGCTGCAATGAAATAAAGTTTTAAATCTTTGAGTACTATTTATATTTGTCATGTTGTTAAGTTTCTGTTCTATACTTACTTAAAACGCTCCATATAAGTTAATGCATTCCCTTTGTGAGTGACATTAATGGGCGTGGAGTGTTACACGTGGTATCAGAGCTGAAGGTTACCAGAACAGATATGAGTTTTGAAAAAAAAAAACTGTTTTCCAAAAGCATTTTTATAAAGAAGTACCTTCAAAAGTATGTTTTAAGGAAAGTATTTTCAAGAAAAAAGTATATTTTAGAAAGCATAACCCAAGTGCCATATATCTTTCCCTCGGTTATTTTATATTGAATCTTTCCTTTTTCGTTTCAGCATGTCTGAAGCATCTAAGATACCAGAGGGTGTTCATGTACCCGGTTGGTTTCATCAATATCTCGAGGCTAGGGCCGCCACCGCAGGTCCAGCAAATGCTCCTCCTCCCCCTCCTCCTCGCGTTGATACTTTTTCTAAGATATGTAAGGACTTTAGAGCAATGGGTGGAAAACCTTTTCACGGGACGGAGACATTTGTTGAAGCTCGTAACTGGCTAAAGGAGGTGGAAGAATTGTATAGAATCTTTGAAGTGGATGATGAAAAAAAAAGTTCAGCTAGCTGCCTGCCTAATGAAGGATGAGGCCTCGTTTTGGTGCGTGGTCACTAATGGGGGACGTCTAGTCGATACATGGCTAGATTTTAGGCAGAGGTTTAAGGCGAAGTTTCTCTCGCGGGCTGAAGAGAATCTATACATGGAATGGTTTTTGGCACTGAAGCAAGGGAATTATCGATGAAAGAGTACATCAACAAATTCAACCAATTGGAAAGATTTGGCTTGGACTTGGTGAATACTCAAGAAAAGAAGGCTCTAAGATTTGTTAACGGTTTAAACGAGCCGCTTCATGGGTTAGCTATGACCCACATTCCCATGAGGGCTACCTTCGAGAGACTAGTTGACATGGCGCTCATGCATGAAGAGGAGAAGGGCACCAATGCTAATAAGGAACTCGAGAAGAAAGGGGATCAAAAGAAGCCGCAACAGCAACAACAGAACAAGAAAGGTGACAAAGGCAACAATGCTAAGGGAAAGAAAAGATGCTTTAACTGTGGGACACCCGGCCATCTAAGCAAAGATTTTAGGAAGAAAAAGAAGACTGGTTGTTTCTACTGTGGCGAGGCAGGACATCTTATTAAGGACTGCCCAAAGAAAGGGCAGAGGGCAGGGTCCACCTCAGGATGACAGGTGCAGGCTCTTATGGCACTAGGGCATGCAAGGGGACAAGTTCAGACTCTCGTGGTCCCACCGCTGCAAGATCGAGGTAGAGCAATTTCCCTTGAAAGTTTAGTTTTTCTGTTTGATCATCATGTCCATGCTTTATTCGATTCTGGCTCATCACATTCATTTATTTCTACATCATTAGTTGAAACACTGCACCTTGATACTATTCTAGTTACTGATCCCTTAGTAGTCTCAAATCCTATTGGTGGTTCGGCTCATCTTTCTATGATTTGTCGGGATTTGAGAGTGTTTATCTTGGGCATTGAGTTTGAGTGCAACGCTTTTGTTCTTGGCTTCATGGGCTATGGTTTAATTCTAAGTATGGATTGGCTAACTAGATATGGGGCCATCCTAGATTGTGAAAGAAGGTTAGTTAGATTGTTGACTCGTTTTGGAAAGACCCTTGATATTTCTTGTGACCCTAGAGGTCCAGTAATGCTTAGCTACCTAGAATCCCTTGACGCATCCGATGATGATTTACATTCTGTTCCCATAGTCCGTGAATATGCTGATGTCTTCGATGAGGTGAGGGGTTTACCCCTAAAACGTGAGATAGACTTTTGGATATATCTAGTAGATAATGCAAAGCCAGTTGCATTACCGGTGCGCCACATGGCTCCAAGAGAGAGAAGAGAACTCAGTAAGCAAGTGAAGGAATTGCTTGAGAAGGGGTTCATCAGACGTAGTATATCGGAGTGGGGTACTCCAGTAGTTTTTGCCATGAAGGCGTATGGGTCCCTTAGACTTTGTGTGGACTATAGAGAACTTAATAAGCTTACTAAGAAGAATAGACACCCACTGCCGAGGATTGACGATCTCTTCGATCAGTTAGTTGGCGCCTCAGTGTTTTCGCAGTTGGACTTAGCCACTGGTTTCCATCAGTTGAGAGTGGCTGAGGATAGCATAGACAAGACTTCCATTAAGACTCCAGATGGTATCTTCGAGTGGCTTGTGATTCCCTTCAGTTTGACAAATGCCCCCGCATACTTTGTTGACTTGATGAGTAGGCTGTTTAGAAAGTACCTTAATAGATTCGTGGTGGTCTTTGTGGATGACATCTTGGTCTTTTCTAAGAGCGAGGAAGAGCATGCCTTTCATCTTAGGGAAGTATTGGAGACCCTTCGAGTGCATAGCCTTAAAGCTAAATTTTCTAAATGTCACTTTTGGAGGAAGGAAGTGCGATTCTTAGGGCTCGTGGTTTCCAAAGAAGGGATAGCTGTGAATCCCGCGAAAGTAGTGGCCATCCAAGACAGGAAGGTTCCTAAAAATGCTACAGAGGTGAGGAGTTTCTTAGGGTTAGCTGGCTACTATAGGAAGTTTATCAAAGACTTCGCAAAAATATCAGCCCCATTAACACGCTTGACGAAGAAGAACTTAGTTTTCACATGGGACGTAGATTGTGATGATGCGTTCCAATGTCTAAAGAGAGCGCTTTGACCACAGCCCCAGTCTTAGTGTTTCCAGATGGGAGTAAGCCATTTACCGTTTATACCGATGCTTGTGGGATAGGACTAGGCGCAGTCTTAATGCAAGAGGAAAGGGTAATGGCCTACGGTGGAAGGCAGTTTAGAGTGCATGAGAGAAATTACCCTACACATGACGTAGAGTTGGCTGCTCTTGTCTTTGCACTTAAGTCTTGGCGTCATTATCTTCTTGGCGAGAAATTCAAATTATTCACTGACCACAAATCGCTAAAATACTTATTCTCTCAGAAGGACTTGAACTTAAGGCAGCAAAGGTGGATGGAATTCTTAGCATCCTACGACTTCGAGATAGCATATACCCCTGGCAAGGGTAATGTGGTGGAAGGCGCCTTAAGTAGAAAGAGGGTGTCCTTGAGTCCGTTGTTTGTTGAGCGGCGAAGCTTAGAGTTCATCTCTATGTTTGACTTTAAACCTTCCGTTGACTTTGTACCTGGTTTGCTAGCATCCTTAGAGGTCAGGCCTACGCTTTTGGGATGGATTGCAGAGGCACAGCGAGACAACCCACAGTTGATTGAGTTAGTAGAAAAGCTTAAAAGAGAAGAGTCATCGAGCCATCTCCGTAGGTATACCCTAGATGATAAGGGTTGGTTACATAGGGATGGTAAACTTTGTGTACCACAGGACGAGAACTTGAGGAAGACCGTCCTTGATGATGCACATTGTTCGAAGATGACCATCCATCCCGGCGGGGACAGGATGTATATGGACATGAGACGAGTTTACTTTTGGGCCGGTATGAAGAAGGATGTGGCAGAGTTTGTTGCTAGATGCTTGGTGTGCCAACAAGTAAAAGCTGAGCAAAAGAAGCCCGATGGATTGCTTCACCCATTGGAGGTCCCACAATGGAAGTCGGAAAGTGTTTCGATGGACTTTGTTGATGGATTACCAAGATCGAGGAAGGGTAATACAGGGATTTGGGTCGTGGTAGACAGACTTACTAAGAGCGCCCATTTCATTCCCGTGAAGAGTAAGAGGACTGCTCCATGGTTAGCCTCCGTATACATTCGAGAAATAGTTCCTTTGCACGGTGTTCCTTCTAGCATAGTGAGCGACCGCAATACTATCTATACTAGCGAATTTTGAAAGAGCTTGCAAGAGGCGGTAGGGACTCAGTTATGTTTGAGCACCGCATATCATCCTCAGACGGACGGCCAGACCAAGAGGGTGAATCGTATTCAGGAGGACCTATTAAGGTTGTGTGTCTTAGATTTCGGAGGTACATGAGAGGAACATCTTCCGTTGGTGGAGTTCGCATATAATAACAGCTTTCAGTCTAGCATTGGCATGACACCGTTCGAGGCTCTTTATGGACGGCCGTTTCGTTCGCCTACATGTTGGTGGGAGTCTACAAATAAGATTTTACTTGGGCCCGATATGATTAGAGAGACTTCGGAAAAGATCGATTTGATTCGAAGGAGGATGAAGACGGCGCAAGATAGGCAAAAATCTTATGCGGACAAGAGGAGGACAGATCTTGAGTTTGATATTGGGGACATGGTCTTTATCAAGATGTCTCCATTACGGAATGTCGTTCGCTTTGGGTCCGTTGGGAAGTTAGCACCAAGGTTCGTAGGGCCGTTTCCTATTAAGGAGAGGATATGGCAGATGGCGTATAGAGTGGAGTTGCTTGAGAGACTTAGTCGCGTACACGATGTATTCCATGTGTCACATTTGAGAAAGTGCTTGCACGAGACCGCGGAAGTGGTAGAGCCGAGCTTGCTTAGAGAGGTGGAGATAGAGCGTGATGCAACGATTCGGCGAGCTCCTACGTGGATTCTTGGGTCGAAGGTTAAGAAGTTGAGGAATCGAGAGGTCAAGCTAGTCAAAGTGCAATGAGGAGATGATGAGAGCAACGCTACTTGGGAGACGGAAGAGAAGATGCGTTCATTATACCCTTTTCTTTTCGAGGGCATGTCTTTTAGTTTCTCCTTTATCGCTTACCTTATACTTATCTTATCTTTAGTATGTCCTCTCGTTAGTACCTTTGACCTTTAGACAGGGTATTCCTATGATTGAAGCATGTGTTTGAGACATGTTATGTATGATGGATGCATGTGGATGCAAGTGTTTGCTAGTGGTTGCTCGTGGATGCATATACACACACTTTAGGCACTAGATCGGCTCAGTCACTTCATATTGCATATTGCATATAAATGTTTGTGCATATTTAAGCTAATGGATGTATAATGGTTGTGCTATCATATGGATGTTGCATTTTGGTGAACGGTTGTGCACACATGTAGAAATAATATGTATCGATAGGGTTCTTTCGCATACATAATGGACGCATGACACTATCATGGTTTGCATTAAGGAGGTCAACTGAATCAGTAGACCGCCTGATTTTGCATTAGATAAGGAACATATACACGCACTTTTTGCATATGTTCATACAGCATTAGAAATTCTATAAGGACAATGGATGCCTATGTTTGATGATTGAGTAGATGGTTGTTTGGATGTTAGGATAGCATTCTCCTTAATTTGGAGATTTCGGGGACGAAATCCTTTAAGGAGGGGAGAATGTAACACCCCGGATTTTTGAATAATCGAATTAACAAAATTAAAGAATAAATGTTTAGCATTGTTCTAAGGTTTGTAAGCAAAAGACTTAGTAGCTCATTTGGTTGGAACATGTGACTTGCATACAAGAGGTACAGAGTTCGATCCCCGCCAACGCCATATTTTTGTTTTAGGGGAATGGCTAAAAATCGGCTTAGTGTGAATGCGGTTCAAAACGTAGTTTAGTGTGAAAATGTTTAATAGAAATATATATATATATATATAAAATAAAATTCAACCTAAAATTTAAGAACAAAATTCAAAACAGCGGAAGCGGGAAGGCAAAACACCAAACCGACCTATTTTATGGGTCGACCCAAGACCCACGGGGTCGACCCCAGGGTCGACTCAGGAGGTTTGGAATTGGTCCCGTCGGCCCTAAATGGTTTATGACGAAATTTTATGTTTTAGGGCTTAGGTGGCGATTTCTGGTTGGTCTGTTGACATCATTTCTTGGTTTCTAAGGCCTAGATGGATCCAACGGCTTAAATTAATTCGATGCTCTAAAAAAAGACCCATAGACTCAAACCCTAAATCAGAATTAAAACTAAAACTATGGCCGTCATGCTGTCGTCTTGAACCCTAGAGTAGCCGCGACCAATTAGAGAGGAAGAACAGCAAATCAAATCTGTTCTGTTCAACACTAACAACGAATTTTCTTCAAAGGAAAGCTAATTCAACTTCAGATATCAGAATTCAGAACTCAAGACCGCCTTTGAGTTGTGAGTTCGATAGTTTTAATAAAATAATTAGTAATTTAATTGGATTAAGTTATGATGCGGATTGTATGGATGTGATGTGAATTATTGATCACATGTTTTAATTATGTTGTTGAATTGTGTTGAAATCTCTATGACGTTATGTTGTGATGCTATCGTTTATGATGTAAAGTTATGTTGCTATCTTCTATGTTGTAATTTTATATATAACCAAATCATCATGTTTCATACGCTAGTTTGGTGATGTTGATTTATATGATAAATCATATGTATGCAAGTTTAGATTTTTATTTAAACAAGAATCATATACAAGTTTGGTAAAATTATATGTGACCTTACATGGTTATGACATCTAGTTTATGAGAAAATTTGATTAAAAGTTAGGCTATGCATGGGTGAGTTATATGCTAAATTCTACATGATATTTTACATGTTAAATGCTAGTTTACACCATTGTTATGATGCATAAATCACATATGCAAGTTTCCATAAATATATGAGTTTGGGGTATGAATCGTGTTATGCAAGTTTAGGGTTATTGCCTATGCAAGTTTACACCTTTAGATGTAGATCTATGACATACATGATTTATGCAAGTTCACACCTTTAGATTTGGATCCATGACATATGTTGTTTATGCAAGTTGTAACTTTGGCCTATGCAAGTTTTAGATGTAGAACATCATTCACATATGCAAGTCCATCCCTATGTTTAGATCTATGTTTTCATTATGTGTACATTGTGATGTTTTCTCTTTATTCCATGAGTTAGACTTTCGAGTCCAACGTATATTTTACGTTAAACGAACAAACGTACAACGTGGGGGTAAAGGGATAATATTAAAAAGATTTAATTGGCATAAATGCCTTAAAAGGCATAAAATATAATTGTGGTGAAAATTGGTATGATTTTGCATACCATAAGTTGATGGACATAATTGAGTCAATTATGGACATCGTTAAACTTGGAATTGATTGATAATTTGAATAGGGAAAGTAATTCAAATTTTGGGAATGATTAATTAGGAGAAATTAATTGTCTAAGGCACGAGGTTAGGCTCTTTTGTGGTGTAAGACTGCCTGGACCGGCCCGGCAAATCTAGCTGCCACAAATGCAAGTCTAATGTGAGAGGTCTTAGGCATAAATTAAATATGTAACAATTGTAAAGACACGAGGTTAGGCTCTTTTGTGTTGTAAGACTGCCCGGACCCGCCCGACAAATCCAGCTGCCACAAATGTCAGTCTAATGTGAGAGGTCTTTATGAGGTTACGGTCTTAATGAATTAAGAAACATTTAACCAGATAAACATGTAATGGACATGAGGGGGTTAAGTGGGTGCCTTGGGTGGCATGTGGAATCTAGTGGGTGCCTCGGGTGGCATTTGGAAATACGATTAGAAACACTTAACCAAAATTGAAACACGAATAAGAAGTGGTTAAGTGGGATGTACTAGAGGGGACCACGCTTGGGTGGATAGCTTGTGTCAAGTGATGAGGGCCCATTTCAACCAGTAACCCATACGTATCTTTGTGGGCTCGACCCAAGTCGAGGATGGGACACGCATACTGGGCTTGACTGTAAGAGGCCAAAATGGGTTAGCGGTGGCAACGCAAGTCCAACGGGTTCATATGTGTGTGTGCACCCGGGCTGGTAGGCAAGACGTTGTTGCATCGTGTAGGTATAAGTCGTGCATTGTTGGTTATATCGGGTTGCACTTTGGGGAGTGATACACCCCACTGTGGGGCCAACACAGGTATCTACGAGTTAGGGAGCCGATCGCTTGGGGGTAGTGGGTACACCTAGTGGAGATAGGGGCAGGCGGTACCTATGAAGGCAGCTAGGGGTGAACGAAACTACCAATATCATTATTAAGTCTGTAGGCGGGATCAACCTTAGGGTGACTAGTGGTGGTGCAGTATAGCAATTATCCTATAGTGTTAGTGTAGTTTAGTAATTATCTTACAGTGGGTTAGGTGCGCTTTAACGATATCGTCGTTCATCTTGTTTCCTTATTTACTCTGCCATGTTCAATGGTTCGTGGTCATTTCCTTATTTTCCAACTTATGCCTTAGCCTAGTTACTTTGTTAATTATATTGTTAAAATTATCGCACTCGCCAGACTTTATGTCTGACCCCCTTTGTTTCCTCCTCTTTCCTTCCTCCCCCCAGGTGCTTAGGTTGGAACTAGCACCAGTGGAGCTTGATCTTGGACTGCTTTTAGAGGATTGCTTGGATCGCTGGAGTAAAGTTCAGCTTCTCTTTTATTTATGGCTATTTTGATGTTGGGGATTATGTATCTCAGTTTATGTACTTTTGATAGTCAAGATGGATATTATGTACTTTGACTCTGGTTTTTGATGATGTAAACAAACATATGTGTTTTCCGCTGCAATGAAATAAAGTTTTAAATCTTTGAGTACTATTTATATTTGTCTTTTTGTTAAGTTTCTGTTTTATACTTACTTAAAACGTTCCATAGAAGTTAATACATTCCCTTTGTGAGTGACATTAATGGACGTGGGGTGTTACATTTTCTAATTGAGAAAAATGGTTGAATATATTGTTGAAAAACCAATTTTCTGTTGTAAATAAGAATGCTCTTGGCTTTGCGAAAACTAATGATTTTAAAAGCTGAATTCTAGTGATTTTAAAAATCCTTCAAATTGCTTTGGAAAAGGTCGAATTGAAAATTTGGAATCTAATGATTTCAAAGGATTTTTAAATCACAAATGAGATGAGAACTTGTTTTTTAACAATCCATTTAAACGAATTTCGACCCCAAAAGATAACAAGATGAATTCAGTTAAGATCAAACGGATTTGGGTTCCTAAGGGTACTCTAGTGGATGCTTATGGATCGTTGTACAAACAAGTTTGGGTACCAAAACGTGTAAATAAAGCTAAGAATGGTTTTACAAATTTGATTAGGCCACTCAATCCCCTAAATACTTAAGTACCGAAGGTTAGCTGAGAAATGACTTTCTAGAAGAATCAAAGGCTGCTCCATATTTGATTTAAAGCTATTAAATATATGTTTCTTAGCCATGATTGTCGAGTTGGAGATTCATTAGTCCACAACGTCAATTGTAAATTAGGTATGATGTCCTAAATCAAAATTTTTCTTCTGTTTCTACCTTCCTCTTATTCTACTCATTCTATTATTTTTTTCCGATTTCTCTTTGACACTGTCATAACATTTTTTGACTTCTTGTGCTTTGTTATCTTTAAATTGCAAAATTCTTGTTTTTCTGCAAATTAGATTCATTTATCTAAAACTCTCATGTTTTCATGATTTACAGATTGTGAACTTAAATTTGTAAATAACTGCAATTCTTTTGAAGCTTATTTTTACAGATTCCTGAATTTCTAACAGTGCTGAAGTTGCTTATCATATATTGAACATTGTTATTAGAATTCTAAATTTTTTGATGATCCGTAAGCTATTGAAATATCACACATCTTTGCTGTTTTTGAGTTTCTTCTAATTCATTTTGGAAAGACTTGAAAAACTACACTCATTATAACAAACTACTATTTTTTATGTTGTGATAATTTCATTGGTTTTTGGATGGACTTGACTATTTTAAATTGAAAATCATTCGGTATGGATTGTTGTGTTGCACTTGAAACTCTTTTTTTAAATCATGATCATTTGGCTTGGATATTTGAATTTTTTTTAAAATCATTTGAATTTGTAGATATCTTGAATCTCACACACTTCTTAGATTTGAAATTGATAAAATTGTGTGATTGATTTATTGAATCTTGGAATTTACACATCTCTTCAAGTGATTCCAAATCATTTTTTTTAATCTTGGATCATGAATTATCTCTTTGGCTTGATGTAAAAATTTTGAAAATTCATTGAGAATCTTATTCTAAAATTAAAAGATTAGCGCTCTGATAAATAAGATTTGTTTGCTTAGACTTGGTGATTTATTCTAAAAAATCAGTATATAGTTTTTCATTGACTTCTATGGGCATTCCAGAGCCACACGTGGTATCTATATTAGAAGTATTTGGCATTCAATTGATTGATTGTTTTATAAAAATAATTTTCAACATATACAGTTCTTTCAGAATCCCTCTTGATATTGATATTTTCAAATTTAAAATCATTTTTGGATTATTTATTCAAAAATTGAAATTATTGAACTATATTTGGAACTCATCAAAATATTTTTAGATTTTTGTCATTGTGATGAGTTGTGACTATATTATATATCACAATAAGAGGAAATTTTATTTAAATTCTCATGATGTTTGAACAAATTTTGTAATATCTTTGAATTGGTGCTTATTTCACGAACATCTTCTTTTCTTATCATTTTTATATCATTTATCATGGTTTTATTTATTGTGGGGAGTTCATATTTTTTATTAAAGAAAGTATAGTTTCAAAATTTGTTATGGAAATGTGACTATATTATTTTTCAGAATGAGAGATAGTTTAAAATTTCTAGAAATCCCAGTACGGTTGAACATATTTCATAGTATAATTAATCTAAAGATTTATTTCATGACCATCATTGTCTCAACCATATTTCTATCATTCATTATTGGTTTTATGTAATAAATCGATTCCAAAACAATTAAATTCATCGATGATAAATAATTATTATCATTCTAATTACAATAGAATTAATATTAATCTATAGAATCGTTTTGATTTAATTTTAACTTCGAATTCAATTATATTTTTTCTCGTATTACGATAATTCGATATATTCAATATTAAATCGTATACGGATTGTTAAATCGATATATTAAAAATTCATTTATATTTCTAATTCAACATTTAAAATAAATTTAAATGTTCAATATTAAATGGCTAAAAATCCAGGATGTTACATTCCTTCCCCCCTGAAAGAATTTCGTCCTCGAAATTATTTAGCAAGAAAGATGATATAACTCTTCCAACTACAAAGATGATATAACTCTTCCAACTACTCTCAACCCGCTTGGTTGTGATCATACACTTCATATCTCCACAACTCAGTTCTTACACAGAACCTTTGAATCCCATGTCTAGACTCAATTCCCATTATTTATCTCAATTGACTTATCCATCATTTTTGGACAATCCATCATCACATTCTTATTTTCAATCCATATGCTTTCCTGCATATTTCCACATCTATACAAACCTATTTCTCAAATTCCTTACTTACTCCATTCAATTCATTTGCACTCAGATTCAAATCAATTTATTTAGTCTATTTACAATAACGAAAATTTTTACGCAAATTTGACGTTATTTGGTTAATAAATAACCACTTATATTTGTAGCCAATTCTAATTAATTCCAAATCAATTTATTCATTTCAATTCATTTAACATGCTTTAGTTAAACTAAGATTTCAGAATTCAAATTCCTGGGTTTTTCTTTCAAACCCCTTTGAAATCATATAGATATATACGTAGTTGTATTTATAACCATTACAAATTCAAACGTTTGAATTTTCCAAACAACTTGTTTTCTAAAATAAATTTCCATTGGAAATCTCACTATGGTAGCAATCCATCACTTAGAAACTTGAAAATGAACACCGGTGATGGCGAATCAGAATTATTTTCCAATGATCGAAGTTAATTAAGTGCTTTATTATTTTCAAAAATCTACTTAGAATGATTTTTACTCAAAAATCTTTCCAAAAAAAGCACTACAAGAAAATTGATTTTCTGTAGTGCTCAAAAAACGCTACTAAGCATTTTTTTTGTGGTGTTTCGATAATCGTTACGAGAAAACATGCCACTAAAATAGTTTAGTATTGGTTGCGCTTTGTTAAATGCCACTGTATATACTTTTATTGTAACGTTTTCCAAATGCCACCATAAATATTTCTGTAGCGCTTTAAAGCACCATGAAAAAGCTTTTTGATGCTATTAATAAACTTTCCAATTTTATCCCTAATTTACTGTTGTGTTTACTTAATGCCACTACATGTATTTCTGTAGCGTTTTTAAAATGCTACTAAAAATTATTAATTATTTACTGTCTTTTTACCTGCAATTATTTCTTTTTAATAGTATGTTTTGTTCCTACAATATCAATCAATAATCATTCACATAATCATCATGTTCAAATAATTAAAAAAACAATTAACCATATAATCAAATAGAACTTGCATAACATTTTCAATACAATAGTTTTCTGAATAAATGACCAAACTCATATACAGTAACTATTGATATACAAATTTACACATATATACAAAGAAAATGTTATACATAACTAGTACTTACAAAATGCTAGATTACCCATAATTCTGCAGTGTGACCTAACTAGTACAAAGAAAATGTTATACCTAACTAGCTCTGATTTAATCATCCTTGTGTTTAATTCCTGCAGACTCCTACTAGTTGCAGCCTATAATCATTAAACCATATAAATTTGTTATTGAACGCAAAGTTTTCATTAAAATGAAAACCAATTTAGCAAAATCTAAGTTAGTAGATCGACATTATTGCACTCAAGAACTGTTTATTACTCAAAAATATAAATAAAACCAATAAACTCTTAAATTCAAAAATAGCAAAACCAAGTCAGATCATACAGTACATTAACAGATAATGATTATATTCCGATATTTATTATGAAATAAAAGGGTCAAAATTACAGTTCATATTTCAATAATCCACAGAAATCGCTGAAACTTACAGCAAAAAACAAAAACAAAAATACAGTGTTGCATGAGAAGTACCCGAACACATTGAAAAAAAACCAAACAGGGTCAAAAAATGACTTTCTTGCGAAATTTTCTGGTATTTCTTCCATGCTGTCTGATTTCTTAAAATTAAATTACTTTGAACAAGATGATATCATTTTGCACAGCTTGCAGGAAGCACAAACGGAAATGAAAATGCAAGCGTGACTTTTGAATAAGCTACAGAACATATACAAAACAGAGCAGTACAGAATCAAACATATAAAACATATTTGTTCATAAAAATTAATAGTCCCTCAACATGCCATGTAGGCTCACTAATCTCTAACAATTGCATAGATTTAATTCCCTTAGTCTATCATAATCTTCTTCCTCTGCATAGATTTCATTCAAAGCATTCTTCACAGCAGATACTTTATTGCTCTGGTCTGCAACCATGTAAGGTTTCACCAGATGCAAGTTTCCAGCCTGAATTGAAAAAAAAAGAGGAGTGCACATAATTTGTGTTTACAATGGGGGAAAAAGAAAGGGAAAAAAGCCATAAACCCTGCACAAAACATTACACACAAACATTTCGCACTATGTACGCAATACGTGTATGATACACTCGTAGAGCAAGAACATTGAGCATATCATTGATAAGATCAGGATGCTCATCTAGATAAAAATATAAAGCCTTATAATAAAGCTCCACGCTCGCAACTTTGACAAGATCATCTTTAAATTGCATGAGATCCCACACATCAGGAGAATGGTTCACTATAGTAGTAGCAGCAGTATCAAATTCCTGATAGTGTATATACAAATAGGTAAGCTCTTTCCAATGTTGTTGCTTGTCACAAGCACGGATAATTTTCTCTGGTCGATATCTAGCATACGTGTAACACCCCACCTCCGCTAGGGTCACTCACAAAGGGAATGCACTAGGTTTGGTGAAGCATTATCAAGGTAAACATGCACAGAAATATCACAAGACAGAACATATAAAATAGTGGAAGTAAAATCGAACTTTCATAAACATTAATAATTAAGGTCTAAAGCCTTTTACATCAGAGTACATCAAAACCTGTCTTGCAATAGTAAAGAATCATAAAGACTTTTTCATAAATTATTCCCCAAATAAAACAGTAAAGTAGCCATAGCCAAGAAAAGTCCAAGCCATCCATGATGACCTTCAAGCAGAAGAAGTCCGAACTAAACAGCATTGTTTCCTCCCTGTAACCTGGAGGAGGGGGGGGGGGGAAACGGAAGAAAAGAGGCGAAACAAAACGGGTCAGTCAAAAAGACTGAGTAAGTCCTATCTACTTCCAGTATAAAAACAGGTAAAGGTAACATGACATGCATAAATTGAAAGTAAACATAAGGATAACTTCAAGATAGATAAACTAAACCAGGGTAGCCGGTTGAACTACTGTGGCAAGGTAAACTAAGGTATCATGATAAACTACGGTGTTATGATAAGTCAAGGTATCACATCGTCAGATTTCTATCGAGTACATTATCCCAAGGTATCTGCCCCGTCTAACATCCCACGGTATCTATTATGTATATTCTTCCTAGTTCTAACATGTATATTTGCTCTGCACCTCTCGTACTAGTATCCCAACCCGCGTCACGTGTTAACCATGAATGTCCCTTGCCCAATGTCATGTAATGGTCCATGTCAACCTAATATATAGCATATGTAGGTTTTCCCACTCATATGTTTCTTTCCATGTATAAGATCAGTCCTTTGCCGTAGGCCGTACGGGCTTTCTCATGTAAACGTTTCATCCTTGAAGTCGTTTGGATTGTCACCCTTGTTCTAGCTAGGCTCTTCCATATGAATCATCGTTTGAACTACTAGGACTTACGCCACCTAGCACCACTAGGGATTACGCTTACCTATTGCACGCTTTCGTATTTCGGTTTGGGTTAAACCACCTAGGCCACTAGGGATTACGCTAACCGTCAACCGCGCCCTTTTTCCCACGCATTCATCGTGAATCGTTTTTCTATAACTGTATGCACATGTATCACATCGTGCCATCCGAGTCCTGTCACAGGGCAAAACAAGAAATACAGGACTCGGTCGGGAGCTTTAGATTTATCTGCCGATGCAGATACTAAGGTCTGCTTTTCTACACGTGGCTATGGTCCCACGAGACCCCTCCCTCAACTAGTGAAAGGCAACACAAGAGAAAATCTTGCATGAGAACTACACTCCGGCCAGCCCACATCCTACGGCCTACCTCACCCATAATTAGATAGCAATTATGGTCTGTTGGGTGTTCCCTGCCTTTCCGTACGTACACGCTTGACTCAAGATGGTAGATGATCGACGAACTTGCTATCTCGGGCACCTTATGTATTCGTCGACTCACTGCTATCCACCCCAGTCTTTAGGTCGCTCGCATAGCAACCAAGGCATATTCTTGGTTCTTCTACCGTAGACCTCAACCTCTCGTGAGCCTAGTATAATGACCTGGCAGCTCACAGAGGGATCCCAAGAATATCCTCACGTTCCCCGAAGCCGCTGCTTCGTTACCCAGTTCGTTGGAGCCTTTATCTAAATCAGATAGCCTGCTCCTACACGTATACTTAAACGATGACCTACCGTATCGGGTTACTCATCTATCTAAGAGGTGGTCCAAATTTCCTTGGCTAAGAATTATTACTTAGTTTCTTTTAACTAAGGTTTACCACTTAGCCTTATTTCCATAATCCTTGTTAACTATGGTTATTTACCTAATCCTCCGAATTAGGGTTTATCTAATGGGTTAAGTGTCACTTAAGTTCACAACTTAACCCGTCTACAAACCATGTCAAAATTGGCTAAGTATCCAAGTCCAAAACTTAACCCTACAAACCATGTGTCAAGTTGGTTAAGTATATCAAGCAATTCATGGCTTAACCTTATCTAATTATCATTTTAGATTGGTTCAGTATATGTATTAACTTGACCTTATCTAATTACTGAGTCATTTCGGTCAAGCGCATTCAAACGATTCGTGACTTAGCCTTATCATGTTTTCACGTTAGATTGGTTAAGTATAGGTTAACTTAACCTCATCAAATTAACGAGTTAGATTGGTTAAGTATAGGTCACTTAACCTCATCAAATCATCGTGTTAAATTAGTTAAGTGTTTAACTTAACCCCATTAAATTACCAAGTTGGATTAATTAAGTCTAGGCTAACTTAACCCCATCGAATTACCGTGTTTAGATTAGTTAAGTGTGGATTACTTAACCCCATCTAATTACCGTGGTTAGGTTAGTTAAGTCTTAATTACTTAACCTCATCTAATTACCCAGTCGGATTAGTTAAGTGTAAATTACTTAACCCCATCCCCTAATCATCTTGCATGGTTAAGTGTCATTAAGGAAATCAAGCCCGGTCCCACTTAACCTACCCATTCGTGTCATATCGGTTAAGTGTCATTAGTCAAATTTACTTAACCTTATCATGTGGCATTAATTTAATTAATGCACTCTTAACCTCTCACATTAGACCTTGTTGTGGTTACTAGTTAAGCCGGGCGGGTCCGGGTAGATTTACACCACAACCTAGTCTAACCTTGGGTCTTAAGCGCGACATGACCAACTTCTCACATTGGGTCCTATTGTTTGCAACTACTAGTTAGGCCGGTCGGTTCCGGGTAGTTTTACGTTGCAAACTCAACCCAACCTCGAGTTGGCCACACTTATATTATCTAAGTTCATCATGTTTCCAAAACATGTTACAAGTTTTTCAAGCATTTGGGTAGACCTAACTTAATAGGTAAATTCCCAAAGGGTAGACCTAACTTAATAGGTAAATTCCCAAGCTCATGTTTTTATGCATACTTACATGTCAACTTCCATGTTATCTTTCAAGTCATATTTTCAAGTATAAACACATGTCATATTCAAGTTAAGATTTCGCGACATGTTCATGTTTATCTAACTACCCAAAATCGTGTTTTCCCAATGCAAGCAAAGCGAGTCAACATAGTAGGTATACTATGGCTACATGTAGACCCCAAAACATGCACGATGCCACAAAAGGGATTGGCTCCAAACATGCATGGCGTCATAAGGGGGTTTGGCCTTAAAACATGCATGATAGAGTCATATAGGGATTGACCATAAGCATGCATACTATCATATAGGATTTGGCCACAAACTTGCATAATATCATAAGGAGGTTTTGCCACAAACATGCATGAAACATAAGGGGTTTGTGTTCATATACATGCATAAGCCCCAAGGTCAAGTATTTGCCTATGTTTCACAAGTCAAATGGTTCCCAAAGGTTCATGCAAATCTTCCATAGACAAAGATCCAAACTTGCAAGATAAACTAGGCTAAACATAACATGAGTGACATGATTAAGTTGCTACATCTTAGTCTAAGGTCATAGATCATAGAAAAGGGACAAAGTTAGGTTCACATACATGCATACTTATGCTTTATCTCATTTTATCCCATGTCAACATTAAAAATACCGTTTTGATCCAAAAGTAGCTAGAACTTACATAGGCAAGGCTTAGGAAAGGGATCATGCATCATCTTGACGAAGAAAGGTGGCTCCTTTGAAGAAGAACCATCATGAAACTCGCATAACAATGTTGATTTGGCCTCTATTTGGTGTAGCAAGCTTGCATCTTTTGATTTGAACCCGATTTGAATGCATAGGCTCTAGGGATTGGAGATGGAGGCCATGATCAAAATTGATTTTGGCAGCACTTAGTTGCTAGGTTTGATTTTTAGGGATTTAGGTTAGGTTTAGGGTCTTTTTATAGAGATTAGGATAGTTTTAGGCCCTTAGATTAACCCTAGGATAGATCAGGACCATCAGATCTCGGAAGCTTCCAGAACCAGCCCAAGAACAAGACCAGGTGAGACAAACAGGTGCGCCAGGCAACTTGCCCCGGCCAGCCCCTGTCGACAGGCAAGTCGACAGGGCTGTCGACTTGGTCTGGGCCCAAGTCGACAGGCCTGTCGACAGCCCTGTCGACATGGCCTAGGCGGGAAACTCCCCGCCTAGCCCCAGATCTGATTTCCAAAACTGTTTCCGAAATTCAAATTCCCAGAAACCTTCTTTGGGCCTTTTACGGGTCATACTGACTCCGATTCTCGAAAACTCGGACTCTATTTCGCGTATTTTTCTGAGACGAACGCAATGGCACAGACCGTTTCACTTGATTCAGAATTTATAATTTAATTCTGTCTTGATTCTTGATTTAACGTGTTGTAAAAATTCGGGTTGTTACAATACGATACCCCTAGCTCTGTGAAAATTCCCATGTGAGCCCATTCCAATCCAAGACCACTCTTCATAAGAGAGATAAGTTTGTTAAAACATCTTCTATTCCAGTTATGATCACTAACTTCTTCCAAATCATCTACCTAATTTGCAATAAGAATATCAGTATAAACAAGTAACAGAATACTTCTTTGTTCTAGTTTATTTTCTGTAAAACGTTTTGAACAATTGCTAATAATGAAGAGTAATAGTTCAATGGGAGTATAGATTGAACCAGAATGTTAATATTTATGAAACCATTAAGGATAAAGATGGTACTACAGGTATTTAAAAAGGAAAAGATACCCCTACAATACATCCTTCGAAATATAAAATGGCAGCGAAAGGGAAATTTCTTAGATTCACAAAGGCCATTATCAATATGTCAACAAAATGAGCCAAATTAACAGACAATTATTACCTATACAATAATATTCAGGCCACAAATTTGGGCCAAGCGATATGCTTCAACATCCATGTAAGCAAAACAAACCACTTTCCATGTCTTAGAGCTTTTTGCTTTTCTTGCAGCATCAACTGCAACTAGGAACTGTCGAAGTTTAACTAGAGTACATGACAATGTACCATAGTTGGAAATGAAAGAAAATATAATATTTTTAGTTTCACATAAAGCTTCATCATAAAAATAGTTTACAAAATTTGGGAGGTTGGCAACACTTGGCATAAAAATGAATTCCTCTATCTCGCTCAATTCATCTGTCTTTGCATAATAAAGATATCAGAGAAGTATTGCACCCAGGTAAATTCTTGAAATAACCCAGATAAAATCCAACCATGTTCCCTGTAACTCTTGCAGTACTAGCAATAGTAATTAAAAAAACTATTTTGAAAGATATCTCTTCGACTAATCAAAAGAATTACTATTTACCAAACTCAAGAATTTTGACTTCACCTTCGCCAAATAAGCCCGAGAGTAGCGTCCTGACCATTATCATTCTCGTCTAAATCTGCTTCATAGGTAGAAGTAGCTATAGCAACGACAACCACTATGAATGTTTTTTAAGGAGACACAAGCACGACCCTTCGCCACAAATTAATGGACAATAATCACAACAGAATAGAGAGAATATGAGGTGTGCCCGAGTTGCTTTAGAAAAAGATATATTCACTAGAAATTAAAAAGAATACAGAAAATGTACAATAACGAACTCATTAAATCTCAAATGATAAAAAGAAATAGCATTATTTTTACTCACATTCACAACCATCCTACACAAGGCTCAGAAAAAATATAGAAATCCAGCTTAAGCACAGCTTTAAACGAGGAATCACTTTCCGAGGGGGAATTTAAAAACTTGGACATAAAACTTGTGGATTCAGTTAGTTTTTGTTTTCTTACTTGATCACAACAGGTTCACAGAATGTAATCAGAACATCTGTTGCAACATCCTTCAGATGCAGATTAACTAAATATACTTGGAAAGTTCTGCAGCATGATTACAGACCTCGAAAATATGTTTACCACACAAACAGTTAATGAAATTAAGATAATTAATAACATACCCTTACTAAATTTTGTGCCTCTCTTCCTTGTCGACCTTTAGAAATACCCTGCATCACAAATGAACGTTACTAGAAAAAATATACATCAATAAAACACACGTAAACAAACCAATTATTAGTAAATAGAGTGGGACGAGTTGCTAAAGTGCATTGTTCAATAATAATTTATGTTAAACGGATAAGTATCAGATTTGACAAGTATAATAACTTATAACAGTTGCAGAAACATTTGAACAAATGATTGACCATACAAGTGATTAGACTCCAAATCACACTTTCAAACATATGAAACTTTGCTCTATATTTGGTATCAGGATTCAGGAGGATTAGGAGAACATATTATAATTTGTTTTGATAACCAATGACTGAATCAAGCTGGGGTCTGGCCCTTCACCACATGCACGACACTCTCGATCAACACCGCTCTCCATCTCTATTGCATAAGCTAACGCCTCCCCAGCCATGATCGAGCTGAACTGGGTCCATCCGAACTTGTAGTGCAGGTAGAGCGGGTTGGCTTTAGAGGCCTAGGCGCACACGAGGCTGGGGACCTGCTCCATAAGACCTTGATTGAGGCACATATCGAAGCCTTTGAAGAAGGAATAGATGTTGCCCGGGTTGGAGTCTTGAGCTCATATGTCAAAGCCTTTGAAGAAGGCGTAGATGTCAAAGCCTTTGATGAAACCGGTTCGGTTGCTTACAAAGTTGAATTACCTGATTCAAAACTGTAACACCCCACGTCCATTAATGTCACTCACTAAGGGAATGCATTAACTTTCATGGAGTGTTATAAGAGTATAGAACACAACATCACATGACAGATATATAGAATGGTACTTAAAAATTCAAAATTTATTCATTGCACCGGAAAAGCAAAACATGTTTGGTTACAACATTAAAACCACATACTAAAACCAAGTACACAAATACCCATCTTGAACAAAATTATTTTCAGAGTACATAAAAGCAAAACCATAATCCCACTCCAAATAGCCATAGTGAAAAAGAGATAAAGCTGAGCATTACTTTCAACACTTCTAAGTACTTCAAGAAGAAAGAAATCCAAGTCAAGCTTCGCTAATCCCAACCTGAGAAACCCGAGGGGGGGGGGAGGAAGAAAGGAGGCGAGACAAAAAGGGCTAGACATAAAGTCTGGCTAGTCCAGCGACTTTAACAATATAATCAGTAAAGTAACAGGATAAGAACATAAAGAGGATATACGAGATGACTGTAACGTAAGAAGATATGACAAAGTGAACAAGATAAAATATCGACTGCGCTCTTAACTACTAAAAGATATGATCTGCACCGTATCAACATACTAGTTACATACTAAAAGATGATCCCTTTTAAATATAATGATGGTAGTTTCGTGTACTTTTAGTTACTATCATAGGCCCCAACTTGCTCCTATCCCCACTAGTTGTACCCACTACCCTTCCCATTCGATCGGCTCCCTAACCTCGTAGGTACCTGTGCTGGTCTGACAATAGGGTGTATCACTCTCTAAGATGGCAACCCCGATACTACTGAAATGCAAAGCTTATACCCACACGATGCAACAATGTCTTACCTACCAGCCTGGACCCATGCACGCACATGACTCCGTTGGACTTGCACTACCATCGCTAACTCTTTATTGACCTCTTACAACCTACCCCAGTAAGCGTGTCCCTGTCCTCAACCTAGTACGAGCTCATATAGATACTAAAATGGGTTACTGGTTGAAAAGGGTCCACACACTTGACACAATCTTCCTTCCTAAGCTTGGTCCCCACTAAGAATTCTCACTTAACCCCTTTTTATCCCCATGTCTTATCACATGTCTCATCTTGGTTAAGTGCTTTAATTATGTTTTACATGCTACCCATGTTACCCACTGAACCCTTTATTATTCTCATGTCTTACCACATGTGTTATCTTGGTTAAGTGTTCATCAATTCATTATAACCGTAATCTTGTAAGACCTCCCACATTAGATTACCATTTGCGGTTGCTGGATATGCCGGGCGGTTCCGGGCAGGCTTATACCGCAATCCGAATCTAACCTCCTATCTTTGCATTATTGTGCATCTAATTTCTGCCTTTGACCTCTCACATTATATTACTGTTTTGCGGTTGTTGGATATGCCAGGCGGTTCCGGGTAGGCTTATACCGCAATCAGAATCTAACCTCGTGTCTTAGGCGTTCATTTTTTACTTTCTTCATTCAAGTCCCAATTTCAAACCTTGGATTGTAATATATTCCAATTATCTATAATTTCCAATCAAAATTATGTTTATAATTATAATCCAAATTATGCGTATAACCTCATATGTACAAGTTGTACCAAATTATGCCCAAATCCATTTTCCATAGCCATCAACAATTTATGCCAAATCTCATTTTATTACATATTTCCCAAACTTTTCCCAATCGTTATTCGTACGTAAATCTCAATGCAATAAGCTTAGGCTCGAAGTTAGCCTAATATCAACAAGGAAAAAGGAAAAGAAAAAGGGAAGAGAATCAAAGCATTAAAAATGGCATAAACATATAAATAGGCGTGTGAAATGAATAATGATAAGATAGATTAGATATGCATATGATAATAGCAATTGGGCATGAATCTGAAGGATAACAAATTACAAAACTTGATATGATTCATCTTGTTTATAGGCGTATTCATTAGATCCAATTTACAAACTTATCACAATTACTTTTTAATTTAATTATATGTGAAAGTAATATAGACTCACCTTGGTTGGATCTAAAAGAAGAGAATTAGGTTTTGCAATTTGTAGATCTTATCTTCTAATTTGACTTGATGGAAAAGAAAGGCTTGTTTTAATTTAGATTAGAGCAGCATGGAGGCGCCATGGATGATAACAATGAGATTAGGGTTAGGTTTAGGTGTTTATTTATAGATGTATTAGGTGAATTAGGACCTTCAGATTAGATTAGAGGCCATCAGAACCACTCATATTAAAAAGACACGTCATCAGGGAACTCTCCAGAATTATGCAGACCTAGGCTCGACCTGGGCGCACTTCCCAGGTGCGCCAGTGCATTTTTGTGCTGGCGCACTTCACAAGTGCACTAGTTTTCCTAGCCTATTTCCTTATTGTTCTTCCAAACTTCAATCGTCCATAACTCCTTTATACGATATCCGTTTTACGTAAACTTGGACACTATCTCAAGCAGAATTCCGAGATGAACGCAATGGCGTAACCCGTTTCACTTAATTCTTCTTCTAAAAATTAATTATTCTTTAATTATCCCTTATGTCATGTTTTAAAATTACGGGGTGTTACATTCCCCCTTACTTAAAGGATTTCGTCCCCGAAATCTCGAAGCTAAAAGGAATGTATGTCCTACCATCCATCATCTATCTACTCCTCCATCAATCACGGGCGTCCACTGTCCTTAAAAGATTTCTAATGCTTTCATGAAAATATGCAAAAGTGTGTGTATATGTCCTTATCCTAATGCAAAATCAGGCGGTCTACTGATTCGGCTGACATCCTTAATGCAAAATATGATAGTGCAATGCATCCATTATGTATGCAAAAGAATCCTAATGATACATATCATTTCTATATGAGTGCACACCCATTCATCCAAATGCAACATCCATATGATAACACATCAATATACATCCATTAATTTAAATATCCACACTCATCTATATGTAATATGAAAGTGATTGATTCAATCTAGTGCCTAATATGTGTGTATATGCATCCACGAGCATCCATTGGAAAACACTTACACCTACTTGCATCCACCAAACATAACATGTCTTAAATACATGTTTACAACGATACGATTTTCAACCTAAAGATTGAAGGTATAATCGAGAGGATACACTAAATGATAGAAGAAATATAAACAAAGCGGTAGAAAAAGGAGAAGTTAAGAACATACCCTCAAAAAGAAAGGGAACAATGCACGTATCTTGTCTTCTGTTTCCCAAGTCGCGTGTTCCTGATTATCTCCCCATTGGAATTTGACCAACTTGACCTCTCGATTGCGAAGCTTCTTAACCTCTGTCCCAAGGATGCATGTAGGAACTCGCCTAATCATGGCATCTCACTCTACTTCCACTTCCCTAAGCATACTCAGCTCCACTACTTCCGTGGTATCATGTAAACACTTCCTCAAATGCGACACGTGAAATATTTCATGAACACCACTAAGCTTCTCAGGCAACTTCACTCTGTAGGTCATCTGTCCAATTCTTTCTGTAATGGGGAATGGCCCTATGAACCTTGGTGCTAATTTCCCTACAGATCCAAAACGAACTACATTCCTCAATGGTGATACTTCTATAAAAACCATGTCTCCAACATCGAACTCAAGATCGGTTCGTCTCTTATCCGCGTATGAGTTTTGTCGGTCTTGTGCTGTCTTCATGCGTCTTCGAATCAAGTGTATCTTCTCCGAGGTTTCCCTAACCATCTCGGGTCCAAGCAAAATCTTATCCATTGATTCCCCCAACAAGTGGGTGATCGTCAAGGTCGTCCATATAGAGCTTCAAAAGGTGTCATGCCAATACTAGTCTGATAGCTGTTGTTGGAGGCGAACTCTACTAATGGAAGGTGTTCCTCCCATGTTCCTCCAAAGTCCAAGAGGCATAACCTCAAAAGGTCTTCTAGAATCCTATTCACTCTTTCTGTCTGGCCATTCGTCTGAGGGTGATAAGCAGTGCTCAAACCCAATTGCATACCTACCGCCTCTTGCAAGCTCTTCCAAAACTCACTAGTGAAAATGGGACCTCGATCGCTCATAATACTAGAAGGTATGTTGTGTAGACGAACTATTTCTCGGGGATAAAAATATGCTAACCATATCGCTGTTCTTTCACTCTTAATAGGAATGAAATGGGCTCTCTTGTTAAGTCTATCTACTACTACCAAAATACCCGTATTACCCTTCCTTGACCACGACAACCCGTCAACGAAATCCATGGAAACACTTCCCCTTTCCACTATGGAACCTCTAAAGGGTGAAGCAAACAACCAAGCTTCTTTTGCTCAAACTTGACTTGCTGGAACATTAAGCATTTAGAAACGAACTCAGCCACATCCTTCTTAATTACGGCCCAAAGGAAAACTCGCTTCATGTCCCTATACATCTTGTCATCACCGGGATGTATAGTCATCTTAGAACGATGTGCTTCTTCAAGGATTGTCCTTCTCAAAATCTCATCTCGTGATATGCAAAGTCTCTCATCTCTCCGCAACCAACCTTTTTTCATCTATAGTATACCTACTAAGATGGCTTGAAGTCTCCCCTCTTACGAGCTTGTCCACTATCTCTATCAGCTGTGGGTCATCCCGCTGTATTGCTCTTATCTGTGCCAAAAACATAGGTCACTCCTCTAATGATGCTAACAAACTAGGTACATAATCGATAGAAGGTCTAAATTCAAAGGTAGATATATACTCTAAACTCTGTCGCTCGACAAAAAAGGACTCAAAGTCAACCTCTTTCTACTCAAGGCATCAGCTACAACATTACCCTTGCCAGGGGTATATGCAATCCCAAAATCGTAGGATGCTAAAAACTCCATCCACCTTTGTTGTCTTAAGTTTAAATCCCTTTGAGAGAACAAGTACTTTAATGACTTATGATCCGTATACAACTCAAACCTCTCACCAAGCAAGTAAGGGCGCAAACACTTAAGCACAAAAACTATGGTAGCTAATTCTAAGTCGTGGGTTGGGTAATTCTTCTCATGGACCTTCAACTGCCTTCCACCATAACATATCACCCTCCCCTCTTGCATCAAAACTGCGCCAAGCCCTGTCCTGCAAGCATCGGTATACACAGTGAACGTTTTACTCCCATCTGGCAAAACTAAAACTGGAGCTGTCATCAATGCCCACTTCAGTCGTTGGAAAGCACCATCACAGTCAACATCCCAAGAAAAGGTCAAATTCTTTTTCGTTAACCGAGTAAGTGGGGCTGATATCTTAGCAAAGTCCTTGAAGAACTTTCTACAATAGCCCGCGAAACCAAGAAAACTTCTTGCTTCTGTTGCATTCTTAGGAATCTTCCGATCTTGGATTGCCACTACCTTCGCAGGATCCACTGCTATCCCTTCTTTAGAGACCACGTGCCCTAAGAACCTCACTTCCTTTCTCCAAAACAGACATTTGGAGAACTTAGCTTTGAGTTGATGTGCTCGAAGGGTCTCTAAGACTTCCCTAAGATGTAGGGCATGCTCTTTCTGGCTTCTAGAGAATATCAAGTTATCATCCACAAAGACTACCACGAACTTGTTTAGAAACTCCCTATACACCCTACTCATCAAGTCTACAAAATATGCGGGTGCATTCGTCAAACTAAAAGGCATGACAAGCCATTCAAAGAAACCATCTGGAGTTCTAAATGCAGTCTTATCTATGCTATCCTCAGCCACCTTAGCTGATGAAATCCTGTAGCTAAATCCAACTGCAAGAAAACCGAAGCACCAACCAACTGATCGAACAAGTCATATATCCTTGGTAATGGGTGTCTGTTCTTCTTCGTGAGCTTATTCAGCTCCCTATAGTCCACGCATAATCTAAGCAAACCATCAGCCTTTGTAACAAAAACAACTGGAGCACCCCACTTTGAGATACTTCTTCTTATGAACCCTTTCTCAAGCAACTCTTTCACTTGTTTACTAAGCTCCCTCCTTTCTTTTGGAGCCATGTGGCGTATAGGCAATGCAACTGGCTTTGCATTGTCCACCAAGTATATATGGAAATCTATCTCGCGTTTTGGAGGTAAGCCCCTAACCTCCTCAAAGACATCTGCATACTCATGGACTACTCGAGCAGATTGCAAATCATCAATAGATGTATCAAGAGATTCTAGGTAGCTAAGCATAACGGAACCCTTAGGGTTAAATGAGATATCGAGAGTATTACCCAACTAGTCAACAGTCCAACTACCCTCTTTTCACAGTCGAGAATGGCACCATACCTGGCTAGCAAATCCATTCCTAGAATCAACCCATAGCCCATGAAACCAAGCACATAGGCGTTACATTCGAACTCAACGCCATACACATATATTCTCAAATCCCAACATAACATAGACAGATGAGCCGTACCCCTAATAGGATTTGAGACAACAACGGGATCCACTACTATTGTAACACCCCGTAATTTTAAATATTAAGATTAACAAATTTAAGAACACTTAATTTTTAGGTAAAGAATTAAGGGAAATGGTTACGCCATTGCATTCGTCTCGGAATTCTTCTTGGAATAGAGTCCAAGTTTTCGTAAATCGGACTTCGTATGAGGAAGTTATGGCCTTTAGAAGCTTCAGGAATTTAAATAAACTAAAATAGCTCGAATTAAAATTCAAAATTCAAACGAAAACAACGAAGTGGGCTGGGCAGGATTTTTCCCGTCCCAGTCCAGGTCGACTGGGGTTCGAACACCTCTATACAGGTCGACCTGGGGTCGACCTACCCCCTCGGGAAGATCTAAACTGTGACGATTTCTGACTTGTGGCTGAGTCACTAGGGCATAGGTGGCGGTTTCAGGATAGCTCTAAATAGGTCTGAATGGTTCTAATTGCTCCTATGTTAATCTAACGGCTTATATTGATCTAAACATCAATATAAGCACGCATAGTCTCAAGCTCTAAACCTGAACTAAATTAATCTCTTGGCCTCCATGCTGCCGCTGGAATAGTTTTTCTTCTTCTTAAAGCTTCAGAATTGCAAGTCAGGATTCTAATACAAACGATGAGCGAATTATTCTCTTCTCTAATCCGTCTTTGTGAGTAAAATTTCTTTCACAAAATAATTAATAAATTAATTATGATGACTTATAATTTGGACTATGAGAACATGCCTATTGAATCATGTGGCATTAATTAATTTTGTTATCGTCTATTTGTGAACATATGACAATTTTGTTAACTTATGTTAGTAGATCTATTTCATATGTCCAATTACATTTGTTTAAATTGATTCATTTTATGACATCAGTTCATATTCAAGTTTGGATGAAAATCATATGCTAGTTTGTGTGTGAATCATATGCAAGTCTGTATTTGAATTATACACAAGTTTATATGTGAATCAAGTATATATACATGCGAGTTTATATGTAAATCATGTGAGATTAGTTTACATGTTTATGCAAGTTTGTATGGAATTCATATATGCAAGTTTAGGTGAAAACCATATTCACATATGAAAGTTTAGGTGAAAACCATATTCATATATGCAAGTTCACAATTTCATGTTTAGATTTATATTTAGATCCATGGCAGTACGTAGTTTATCCAAATTTATGTTTTATATGCCCATTGTCTAGGCAAGTTATTGGCTATGCAAATTTATGTTATAATTCTTATTTGCAAGTTAGATCTATTTTATGTGTTATGCAAGTTGTGATGTTTCTTTTCTTTTTATGAGTTAGACAATTTGCGAACCTAGCATATTTCATACTAAATGTACGAACGGCGTGGGGACATTGGGAAAATATTAAATATACATATTGAGATTTTGCATAAAATGGCTTTAAAGGCATATAATTATTTGGGACACTAATTAGTATAATTTATATACCTGAAAACTATGGACATAATTTAGTTGACAATTATGGACATAGATTAATTTGGAAATTATTGACAATTTGAATAGGTATAATTAATTCATATTGGGGTGAAATAATTATGTGTAATAATTAAATGCCTAAGACACGAGATTAGACTCATTTGTAGTATAAGACTGCCCGACCCCATCCGACAAATCCAGAAACCACAAGCGGTAGTCTAATTTGAGAGGTCAAAGGAGGAAATTAAATGCATAACAATTGTAAAGACATGAGGTTAGGCTCGTTTGCAGTATAAGACTGCCTGGACCCGCCCGGCAAATCCAGCAACAGCAAACGGTAGTCTAACGTGGAAGGTCTTACAAGGTTGAGGTTATAATGAATTAAGTAACACTTAACTAAGATAAACATGTGGTGGGACATGGGGGTTAAGTGGGTGACATGGGTGACATGTGAAATACGATTAGAAACACTTAACCAAATTGAAACATGTAAGAAGACATGAATAAGAAGGGGTTAAGTGGAAAATCCTAGTGGGGACCAAACATAGGTGGAAATCTTGTGTCAAATATGGGGACCCTTTTCAAACCAGTAACCCATTAAGTATCTTTGTGAGCTCGAGCTTGGTTGAGGATGGGACACGCTTACTGGATTTGATTGTAAGAGGTCAAAACGGGTTAGCGGTGGCAACACAAGTCCAACGGGGTCATGTGCGTGCGTGGGCCCGGGTTGGTAGGTAAGACGTTGTTGCATCGTGTAGATATAAGCTGTGCATCTTTAGTGGTATCGGGTTGCCACTATGGGGAGTGATACACCCCACTGTTGGACCAACACGGGTATCTACAAGTTAAGGAGCCGATCGCATGGGGGTAGTGGGTACAACTAGTGGAGATATGGGCAGGCGGCACCTTGAAGACAGCTAGGGGTACACGGAACTACCATTATCATTATGATGATTATTATGTCCAGTAGGCTGAATCAACTTTTAGAGTGACTAGTAATGGTGCAGTATATTAATTATCCTATAGTGATTAGGAGCGCAATTAATGCCAACATATTCCTCTTGTTTGTTTTGTCTTGCTCATTTGTTTCACAGTCATTCCTTGTTTTACCAGTTTATGCCTTATCCTAATTACTTTAATAGTTATATTGTTGAAGTTATTGGACTTGGAAAAATTTATGTCTGACCCCCTTGTTTTCGCCTCTTTTCTTCCTCCTCCCCCCAGGTTCTCAGGGTGGGAATAATGCTAGTGGAGCTTGATTTGGATCTCTTTCTCTCTCTTTTGGAAGTGCTTGGATTGCTGAAAATAAGTTCAGCTTATCTCTTTTATGGCTACTTATGTTGAGGTTAAGCTTTTTATTTTATGTACTCAGAAAACAATTTGTCAAGATGGATATTAAGTGTACTTGGTTTTATTTTTTGTTTTTGAGTTGTTGTAACCAAACTATTTCTCCACTGCAATAAAAGTTATTTTAAAGTTTTCAAGTACCAATATATGTATCTATCTTGTTATATTTTGTTCTATACACCAAAAATACTCCATGAAAGTTAATGCATCCCCTTGAGAGTGAAATTAATGGACGTGGGGTGTTACACGTGGTATCAGAGCCGAAGGTTACTAGAACAGATAAGATATTTTGAAAAAGTGTTTCTCAAAAACATTTTTTTATAAAGAAATACTTTCAAAAATATGTTTTAAGGAGAGTATTTTCAAGAAAAAAGTTTATTTTAAAAACATAATCCCCAAGAGCCATATATGTTTCCTTCGATCCTCCGTTTTGAATCTCTTCCGTTTTCCTTTTCAGCATGTCTGGGAACCCGAGATACCTGAGGGCATACCGATAACAGGCTAGTTCAGAAGGTATCTGGAGGCTAGGGCCACCGCTGCAGGCCCAGCAAGCATTCCTACTCCCCTAGCTGCAGCCGCTCCTCCTCCTCCCCCTCCCGGCGTTCATACTTTTTTGAAGATATGCAAGGACTTTCTGGTAATGGGCGGGAAACCTTTTCACAGGTCAGAGACGTTTGTTAAAGCTCGAAATTGGCTTAAGGAGGTGGAAGATTTGTTTGGTATCTTCGTGACAGAAGATGGAAGGAAAGTCCAATTAGCTGCTTGGTTAATGAAGGACGAAGCCTCGTTTTGGTGGGAGGTCATGAATGGAGAGCGTACAGTGGAGACATGGATGGATTTCAGGCATAGGTTCGAGATGAAATTTCTCTCACGAGCCGAAGAGAATTTATACATGGAGAGGTTCTTGATGTTGAAGTAGGGGAATTTATCAGTAAAGGAGTACGTCAACAAGTTCAATCAGTTGGCTAGATTTGGCTTAGACTTGGTAAACACACATAAAAAGAAGGCCCTGAGATTCGTGAAAGGTTTGAATGAGCCGCTACATGGGTTGGCTATGACTCACATTCCTATAGGGAATACCTTTGAGAAACTGGTTGACTTGGCGCTTATGCATGGAGAGGAGAAAGGCGCTAATGCTAATAAGGCACCGAAAAAGAAAGGGGATCAAAAGAAATCACAACAGCAGCACAAGAAAGGTGGTAAGGATAACAATAGCAAAGGAAAGAAAATGTGCTTTAATTGTGGAACACCAGGCCATCTGAGCAAGGACTGTAGAAAGAAGAAGAAGACTGGTTGTTTCAACTGTTGTGAGGCAAGACATCTGATTAAAGACTGCCCGAGAAGACAAGGGCAAAGGCAGAGGATAGGGTCTACTTCTGGAGGGAAGGTTCAGGCTCTTATGGCACTAGGGCAGGCAAGAGGGCAGGTTCATGCTCTCATGGCACCAGGACAGGAGAGAGATAGAAACATTTCCGTTGAAGGTTTGGTTTTTCTGTTTGATCATCCTGTTCATACTTTGTTTGATTCTGGCTCTTCATACTCATTTGTATCTGCTTCGTTAGTTGAAACACTGCACCTAAATACTAGTCTAGTTACGTAACCCATACTAGTCTCAAATCCTATTGGTGGTTCAGCTCATCTTTCAATGATTTGATGAGATTTGAGAGTGTCTATCTTGGGCATTGGGTTTGAATGCAATGCCTTCGTTCGTGGCTTCATGGGCTACAACTTGATTCTAGGCATGGATTGGCTAGCCAGACATGGTGCCATCGTGGACTGTGAAAGAAGGGTAGTTAGATTGTTGACTCGTTGTTTCAAGACCCTTGATATTTCTTATGACCCTAGAGGCCCGGTGATGCTTAGCTACCTAGAATCTCTTGATGAATCTAATGATGACTTGGAATCTGTTCGTGTGGTCCGTGAATACGGTGACGTCTTCGATGAGGTTCGGGATTTACCCCCGAGGCGCGAGATAGACTTTCGTATATACCTAGTAGATAATGCAAAGCTAGTTGCATTACCAGTGCGCTACATGTCTCCGAGAGAGAGAAGAGAACTCAGTAAGCAAGTGAAAGAGTTGCTTCAGAAGGGGTTCATAAGAAGAAGTATTTTGGAATGGGGTGCTCCAGTTGTTTGTGCTACGAAGGCTGATGGTTCACTTAGATTGTGCGTGGACTATAGAGAGCTGAATAAGCTCACTAAGAAGAATAGACACCCATTGCGGAGGATAGATGATTTCTTCGATCAGTTGGTTGGTGCTTTCGTTTTCTCACAGCTAGATTTGGCTACAGGATTTCATCAGCTTAGGGTGGCTGAAGACAGCATAGATAAGACTGCATTTAGAACTCCTGACGGTTTCTTCGAGTGGCTCGTCATGCCTTTTGGTTTGACGAATGCACCCGCATACTTCATTGACTTAATGAGTACGGTGTTTAGGGAGTTTCTAAACAAGTTTGTGGTAGTCTTTATGGACGATATCTTGATTTTCTCAAGAAGCGAAGAAGAGCATGCCCTATATCTTAGGGAAGTCTTAGAGACCCTACGAGCGCATCAACGCAAGGCTAAGTATTTCAAATGCCGTTTTTGAAGAAAAGAAGTGAGGTTCTTAGGACACGTGGTCTCTAAGGAGGGGATAGCTGTGGATCCCGCGAAGGTAGTGGCAATCCAAGATTAGAAGATTCTTAAGAATGCAATAGAAGTTAGAAGCTTTTTAGGGCTGGCTGGTTATTATAGGAAGTTCATTAAGGACTTCGCGAAGATATCAGCCCCACTTACTTGGTTGATGAAGAAGAACTTGACTTTTTCATAGGATGTTGACTGTGACGATGCTTTCCAGCATCCGAAGAGGGCTTTGGTGACAACTCCAGTTTTAGTTTTTCCAGATGGGAGTGAGCCATTCACAGTATATACCGATGCTTGCGGGACAGGGATTGGCGCAGTTTTAATGCAATAGGGAAGGGTGATATGCTATGGTGGAAGGCAGTTGAAAGTCCACGAGAAGAATTACCCTACCCACGACTTAGAGTTGGCTGCCATAGTTTTTGCGCTTAAGTCATGGCGTCATTTTTTGCTTGCCGAGAAGTTTGAGTTGTATACAGACCATAAGTCGCTAAAATACTTGTTCTCTCAGAAAGATCTAAACTTGAGGCAACACAGGCTGATGGAGTTTTTGGCATCTTACGATTTTGAGAATGCATATACCCTTGGCAAGGGTAACGTTGTAGCTGACGCCTTAAGTAGAAAGAAATTGACTTTGAGTCCTTTGTTCATAAAGCGGAAGAGTTTGGAATATATATATATATATATATATATATATATATATCTATTTTTGACTTTAGACCCACTGTCGATTATGTAACCAGATTGTTGGCATCGCTAGAGGTACAACCTACACTTTTGGGTCGGGTTGGAGAGGCACAGCGGGATGACCCACAGTTGGTTAAGATAGTAGGCAAGCTTATAGGAGGGGAGTCTTCGAGTCATCTCAATAGATATGCTATAGATGAGAGCGGCTGGTTGCGTAGAGATGGGAGACTTTGCGTGCCACAAGACGAGATCTTGAGGAGGACAATTCTTGAAAACTCACATCGCTCTAAGATGACCATAAATCCTGATGGTGACAAGATGTATAGGGATATGAAGCAAGTTTTCTTTTGGGTCGGAATGAAGAAGGATGTGGCTGAGTTCGTTTCTAGATGCTTGGTGTGCCAGCAAGTCAAGGCGGAGCAAAAGAAGCCCGTTGGTTTGCTACACCCTTTAGAGATTCCGCTATGGAAATGGGAAAGTGTTTCCATGTATTTTGTAGACGGGTTGCCTAGATCAAGGAAAGGTAATACGGGGATTTGGGTAGTTGTAGACAGACTTACCAAAAGTTTCCATTTTATTTCCATTAAAAGCTGGAGGATCGCCACATGGTTAGCATCTGTTTACCTTCAAGAGATAGTTTGTCTACACGGCATACCCTCTGGCATTGTGAGCGAAAGAGATCCCGTTTTCACTAGAGAGTTTTGGAAGAGCTTACAAGAGGCGGTTGGAACATAATTGTGCTTAAGTACTTCTTATCACCCTCAGATGGATGGCCAGACCGAGAGAGTCAATCGGATTCTAGAAGATCTTTTGAGGTTTTGCATCTTAGACTTTGGGGGAACATGGGAAGAACATCTTCCATTAGTGGAGTTTGCCTATAATAACAGCTTTCAGGCTAGCATTGGCATGGAACCTTTTGAGGCTCTTTATGGACGACCATGTCGATCACCTACTTGTTGGTGGGAATCTACGTATAAGGTTTTGCTTAGACCCGACATGATTAAGGAGACTTCAGAGATGATAGACTTGATTCGACGATGAATGAAGATGGTGCAGGACCAATAGAAGTCATATGCTGATAAGAGACGAACCGATCTTAAGTTCGATGTTAGGGACATGGTTTTTATTAAGGTGTCACCATTGAGAAACATAGTCCATTTTGGAGCAGTAGGGAAGTTAGCACCGAGGTTTGTAGGACCCTTTCCAAATATAGGGAGGATAAGGCAGATGGCATGTAGAGTAAAGTTGCTAGAGAAGCTCAGTGGTGTTCATGACATGTTTCACGTTTCGCATTTGTGTAAGTGTTTACATGATACGGCGGAAGTGATGGAGCCAAGCACGCTCAAAGAAGTGGAATTAGAGTGAAATGCCATGGTTAGACGAGCTCCTACACGCATTCTCGGATCGAAGGTCAAAAAGCTACGAAACAAAGAGGCCAAGTTGGTCAAAGTGAAATGGGGAGATGATCAAGGAGACGCGACTTAGGAGACGGAAGACTAGATGCGTACACTGTACCCTTTCCTTTTTGAGGGTATGGTTTTTTTACTTCTCCTTTTATATGTTTTTTTTACTTCTCCTTTTACTACGGCTTTGTTGATACTTTTCCTATCGTTTATTATGTCTTTGCGATGATATCTTCGATCTTTAGTTAGGAAAAACCCTATGGTTGTAAACTTGTGTTTAAGACATGGTAGATGCAAACAGATGCAAGTGGTTGCTAATAGATGCTAGTGGATGCATGTACACATATATTAGGCACAATATCGGCACTATATCGGCTCAATCACTTTCATATTGCATATAAATATGTGTGCATTAATGGATGTATAATGGTTGTGTTATCATATGGATGCTGCATTTTGATGAATGGTTGTGCAAATATGTAGAAATAATATGTATCGTTAGGATTCTTTCGCATACATAATGGACACATGACGCTATCATGATTTGCATTAAGGAGGTCAACTGAATCAGTGGACCACCTGATTTTGCATTAGACAAGGAACATATACACACACTTTTTGCATATGTTCATACGGCATTAGAATTCTTTTAAGGACAATGGATGCCTGTGTTTGATGATTGAGTAGATGGATGATTGGATGGTAGGATATACAATCTCCTTAACTTGGAGATTTCGGGGGCGAAATCCTTTAAGGAGGGGAGAATGTAACACCCCGCAATTTTAAATATTAAAATTAACAAATTTAAGAACACTTAATTTTTAGGAGAAGAATTAAGGGAAATGGGTTACGCCATTGCGTTTGTCTCGGAATTCTGTTTGGAATAGAGTCCAAGTTTTCGTAAATCGGACTTCGTATGAGGAAGTTATGGCATTCAGAAGTTTCAATAATTTAAATAAACTAAAACAGCTCGAATTCAAATTCAAAATTCAAACGAAAACAAAGAAGTGGGCTAGGCAGGATTTTACCCGCCCTAGGCAAGGTAGACCTCCTCTATACAGGTCGACTGGGGGGTCGACCTACCCCCTCAGGCAGATCTGAACTGTGACGATTTCTGACTTGTGGTTGAGTCACTAGGGCATATGTGGTGGTTTTTGGATAGCTTTAAATGGGTCTGAATGGTTCTGATTGCTCCTATGTTAATCTAATGGCTTATATTGATCTAAACTTCTATATAAGCATGCATAGACTCAAGCTCTAAACCTAAACTAAATTAACCTCTTGGCCTCCATGCTGCTGCTGGAATAGTTCTTCTTCTTAAAGCTTAGGAATTGCAAGTCAAGATTCTAATACAAACAAAGAACAAATTATTCTCTTCTCTAATCCGTCTTTGTGAGTGCAATTTCCTTCACAAAATAATTAATAAATAATTATGATGAGTTATAATTTGGATTATTAGAACATGCCTATTGAATCATGTGGCGTTACTTAATTTTGTTGTCATCTATTTGTTATAATATGACAGTTTTGTTAACTTATGTTAGTAGATCTATTTCATATGTCCAATCACATATGTTTAACTTGATTTTTTTTATGTCATCAGATTATATGCAAGTTTGGATGAAAATCATATGCTAATTTGTGTGTGAATCATATGCAAGTCTGTATGCGAATTATACACAAGTTTATATGTGAATCAAGTATGTATGCATGCGAGTTTATATGTAAAACATGTGAGATTAGTTTACATGTTTATGCAAGTTTAGGTGAAAACCATATTCACATACGCAAGTTTAGGTGAAAACCATATTCATATATGCAAGTTCACAATTTCATGTTTAGATCTATATTTAGATTCATGGCAGTACATAGTTTATGCAAATTTATGTTCTATATGTCAATTGCCTATGCAAGTTATTGGCTATGCAAATTTATGTTCTATATGTCCATTGCCTATGCAAGTTATTGGCTATGCAAATTTATGTTATAATTCTTATTTGCAAGTTAGATCTATTTTATGTGTTATGCAAGTTGTGATGTTTCTTTTCTTTTTATGAGTTAGACTATTTGCCAGTCTAGCATATTTCATACTAAATGTACGAACGGCGTGGGGACATTGGGAAAATATTAAATATACATATTGAGAGTTTGCATAAAATGGCTTTAAAGGTATTTAATTATTTGGGACACTAATTGGAATAATTTATATACCTAAAAACTATGGACATGATTTAGGTGACAATTATGGACATAGATTAATTTGGAAATAATTGACAATTTGAATAGGTATAATTAATTCATATTAGGGTGAAATAATTATGTGTAATAATAAAACGCCTAAGACACGAGGTTAGACATGTTTGTGGTATAAGACTGGCCGGAACCGCCCAGCAAATCCAGCAACCACAAATGGTAGTCTAATGTGAGAGGCCAAAGGCATAAATTAAATGCATAACAATTGTAAAGACACGAAGTTAGGCTCATTTGTTGTATAAGACTTCCCGGACCAGCCCGACGAATCCAGCAACCGCAAACAGTAGTCTAATGTGGGAGGTCTTACAAGGTTACAGTTATAATGAATTAAGTAACACTTAACCAAGATAAACATGTGGTGGGACATGGGGGTTAATTGGGTGACATGTGAAATACGATTAGAAACACTTAACCAAATTGAAACATGAAAGAAGAAATGAATAACAAGGGGTTAAGTGGGAAATACTAGTGGGGACCAAGAATAGGTGGAAAGCTTTTGTCAAGTACGGGGACCCTTCTCAAACCAGTAACCCATTAAGTATCTTTGTGAGCTCGAGCTGGGTCAAGGATGGGACATGCTTACTGGGTTTGATTGTAAGAGGTCAAAACGGGTTAGCGATGGCAACGCAAGTCCAACGGGGTCATGTGCGTGGGCCCGGGCTGGTAGGTAAGACGTTGTTGCATCGGGTGGATATAAGCCGTGCATCTTCAGTGGTACCGGGTTACCATTTTGGGGAGTGATACACCCCACTATGGGATCGACATGGGTATCTACGAGTTAGGGAGCCGATCGCATGAGGGTAGTGGGTACAACTAGTGGAGATAGGGGCAGGCAGCACCGATGAAGACAGCTAGGGGTACATGGAACTACCATTATCATTATTCTGATTATTATGTCCAGTAGGCGGGATCAACTTTTAGAGTGACTAGTGATGGTGCAGTATACTAATTATCCTATAGTGATTAGGAGCGTAATTAACGCCAGCATATTCCTCTTGTTTGTTTGGTCTTGCCCATTTGTTTCATAGTCATTCCTTGTTTTGCCAGTTTATGCCTTATCCTAATTACTTTAATAGTTATATTGTTGAAGTTATTGGACTTGCCAGACTTTATGTATGACCCCCTTGTTTTCGCCTCTTTTCTTCCTCCCCCCCAGGTTCTCAGGGTGGGACTAGTGCTAGTGGAGCTTGATTTGGATCTCTTTCTCTCTCTTTTGGAAGTGCTTGGATTGCTGAAAGTAAAGTTCAACTAATCTCTTTTATGGCTACTTATGTCGGGGTTATGCTTTTTACTTTATGTACTCAGAAAACAATTTGTCAAGATGGATATTAAGTGTACTTAGTTTTATTGTTGGTTTTCGATGTTGTTGTAAACAAACTATTTCTCCGCTGTAATAAAAGTTGTTTTAAAATTTTCAAATACTAATATATGTATCTGTCTTGTTATATTCTGTTCTATACACCAATAATACTCCATGAAATTTAATGCATTCCCTTTGAGAGTGACATTAATGGACGTGGGGTGTTACAACTATACTAGTATCTAGGTGCAGAGACTCAACAACAGAAGCCATAAATGAATGTTAAGCGCCAGAATCAAACAAAGTACGTACAGGATGATCGAAAAGGAAAATCAAACTTTCAACAGAAATGTTTCTACCTCTCTCTTATGTAGCTACCAATAAACCATGAACCTGCCCTCTAGAAGTAGATCCTGTCCTTTGTCCTTACCCTTGCCTCTTTGGGTAGTCTTTAATCATATGTCCTGTCTCGCTACATTAGAAGCAACCGGTCCTCTTCTTCTTCCTATAGTCATTCTTCAAATGGCCAGGTATTCTATAATTGTGACACTTTCTTTTCATTGAACCCTTGTTATCCTCACCGCCCTTCTTTTGTTGTTGTTGTGCCTTCTTTGGATCCCCTTTCTCATCCTGTGCCTTATCTACATTAGCACCTTTCTCTTCTTCATGTACCAGCGCCATATCAACAAGATTCTCGAAAGTAGCCCCCACAGGAATATGGGACATAGCCAACCCGTGTAATGGTTCATTCATACCCTTGGCAAATATCAAGGCCTTCTTATATGGTGTATTAACTAATTCCATACCAAATCTTGCTAACATGTTAAACTTGTTAACATACTCCTTCACAAACAAACTCCCTTGTTTCAAAGCCAAGAACCTCTCCATGTATAAACTCTCCTCTTCTTGTGAAAGCAATTTCAACTCGAATCTTTGTCTAAAATCCATCCACGTCTCCATTGCACATCCTCCATTAGGTACTTCCCACCAAAACAAAGCTCCATCCTTCATCAACCAAGAAGCTAGCAGAACCTTCCTTCCATCGTCTATCTCAAAGATACCAAACATGTAACACCCCGTAATTCTGTAACGCTAAGATTCACAAATCAAGGCAGAATTGGAATTTAAAATCAGAATCAAGGGAAACGGACTGCGCCATTGCGTTCGTCTTGGAATTCTACATGAAAACAAGTCTGAGTTTGCGTAAATCGGAGTCTGTATGAGGAAGATATGGCCTCCGGAAGATTCAGCGAAGTTCAAATTTCTAAACAGTTCAGAAAAACGAGTTCGAAATTCAAAAACAGACCCAGATCGGGCTGGGCGGGAATTTTCCCGCCCAAGGCACCCAGGTCGACTGGGTAGTCGACCTGGGGCACCCAGGTCGACTAGGTAGTCGACTTGGGGGTCTACCCCCCTGTTTTTTCCATCTTTCTGCACCTGGTTCGTTCTGATGTATCTGGTCACGTTTTCTGACCAGGTTCGTCCACCTAACACTATATAAGCAACCCTATTCTCCTTCTCTATTCACAATTCTTTTCTACCCTTATGCTGTAAAGATTCTTGGCGAACATGGCTTCTTATCCTCCTCTTAATTAAATAATAAATAGAATAATATATAAAATAAATCAAGACGACGAAGTACTGCTCAAGTTTGTCAAGAAGAGGTTCGAATCAAGATTAAAGCTTCAAGATAAGAATCAAAGGCTAGCTCAAACTGTTTCTAGCAACGTCGCACGAATCATAGCAAAGCCATCTTTATATTCTAATCTAATCTCTGTAAGTCAGTTATTTCTAGATTTGAACGTTTCCCTTTTCGTGACATGAAATTAAAGGAATAAAAGAGTATGCTAATTCTTTCTATTGAATCAGTGCCTATTTCTTCGGACCAAATTAAAGACTGTTATGATTCGAGGACAAAAAAAAAAGACTGTGACTATGAAACTATGGACCTTAGAACCATATGCCTCTTTGCCTATGAACATTGCCTATGACTATTGCCTATGACTATGAACATTTCCTATGACTGTGACTGTGACTATGAGAATTATATTCCTTGACCATGAACACAAGCCTATGCCTTTGAGTAGGAAACATAAACTATTGCCTATGACATAACAAGAAAAACTATGATTCATGACTAGGAAAGTGTTGTTTAATTTTTGTGACTATGAAATTGGGTCTAAACCCGATTATCTATTCTGTCTGTTCTTGGTTTTCTTTGGTTTTAGACCTTGGGAATATACCTATTCAGTTAGGTCTACCCATGTTCTTGAACCTACATCTCTATTCTGTCTATCCTTGGTTTTAGACCTTGGGAATTTACCTATTAAGTTAGGTCTACCCATGTTCTTGAACCTACGTTGTTATTCAAACCTTTTATGCCAGTTATTTTGTCCATCCTTTTTCATAGCATCTTTGGTTCATTCCCTATTTTCTACGAGTCTAGATTTATCCATAATCTAGATTGAATCGCAATTATACGAACGGTGGGAATACGATTTGGGCATAATGTGAAATGTACTAAAAACATAGTTATAAACTTGGAATTTGGCATAAATTGGGAACATGAATTATGGCATGTTCATAGAAATACAAATTGGATAAATTTAACATGAATTATAGGATGTGTAATTTGAATCTAGTATTGACTTGTAAATCTAGCATTTACATGAGTTATGAACTAGAATAATAAGTCTAGTTTGACGTGAACTGTAATTAGAATGTTAAATCAGGATTGGATTAGCAAATTTGACATTCGTATAAATTTGAGATTGGCCATAATTGGGAATAACCGTAAGGTTTAGTAAAAATCATGGTTAGTGACACTTAATTGGTATAGTTTACATACCAAAAGGCATAAATATGATATAGAGGGGAAAATGGGCCATAAGAATAAATGTTGATAGTTTACATTAAAAGGGTAATTAGGAAATAAGTAAATTAGGAATAATTTACTTATAGAATTTGGCCTAAATGAGGAAATGTAAATTTAGACAAATTAAAGGTTTATTAACGACATCTCTTTAAATGGTATACTAGAAAGTTCTAGGGTGAAAGAGAGGATAGTGTCTAGGCTTGGGTTTGGAAAATACAAGTTTCCTGCCCTCCCTGGCTATCCCTAACAGATCCGACGGACGGGATGGTTACTTTCAAAACCTGACTTTAAAACTAATCAAAAGCCTTTGAACTTAGAAAACACGAATATGCCTAACCCGAGGTTAGACTGAGTTGCGATGTAAACCTGCCCGGAACCAACCGGAACATCCAGTATTCGCAACAATATCTGTCTGATGTGAGTGGCTGCGGCTTTAATTTATTTAGTTAAAACTAGAACAATAAAGGTAGTGTTAAGTTAACCAAGACACTTAACCAGTTTAACATGATAACTAAACCGATGGGTGGGGTTAGGTTCAGACTGACACTTAACATAGTTAAGCTAGAATGGGAGGGTTAAGTCCATAGGAACACATAACTAACTTAACACAGTTAAGCTAGAATGGGAGGGCTAAGTCCATAGAGACACTTAACCAAATTCAAGGTAGCAAGACAAGATTTGTAGGGGTTAAGTAAAGTTAATACACTTAGCCAAATTAACATGTTAACTAGACTAGAGGTTGGGGATAAGTAAAGTTTAATACACTTAGCCAAACTAACATGTTAACTAGACCAGAGGTTGGGGTTAAGTAAAGTTTAATACACTTAGCCAAATTAACATGTTAACTAGACCAGAGGTTGGGGTTAAGTAAAATCTAATACACTTAGCCAATTTGATAATGTTAGCTGGGCTAGACCGTAGGGTTAAGTAAACTTGAACACTTAACCATCAAGTTGTGATAAAGGAATGGGGTTAAGTCTAAAACATGAAGGGATAATACTTAACCATTAATAATAACATGTTAGTTAAAACAGATGGGCAAGGTTAAGTTAAAAAGGAACACTTGACCAACACAGGGTGAATGGGTAGGGTTAAGTAATAAATACTTAACCAATATAACTTGGTTTGTGGCAGGGTTAAGTCAACATGAGTTACTGATAACACTTAACAAGCTTAACAGGGTAAATGAAGAGGGTTAAGTTGGCTTGAATTGACTAATGACACTTAACCAATCCAAATTGACGGGAAAGAGAACTAAGTAGTAAACCTTAGTTAAGAAAACAACGATTCTGGAAACTAAGTTGTAAATCTTAGTTAGTAAAACTAAGTAGTAATTCTTAGTATAACACGGGAAGGAGTGAATGTCCGTCTGAGTAGAAAGAAGGCTCCAACGAATTGGGTTACGAAGCCCGAGGCTTCGAGGGGACTTGAGGGTACTCTTGGTATCCCTCTGTGAGGCTGCAGATGATCCTCCTGGGCTCACAGAGGTTAAGGTCTGCGTAGAAGAACCAGGGGTATGCCTTGGTTGCAATACATGGCAACCTAAAGACCAGGATGGACCGGCGTGATTCAGCGAGAAAACGGTAGCCCTGTGATAGCAACTTGTCGTCTACCATCCATCTTGAGTCAATCGAGATACGTGAAGCGGAAAGGCGGAGAATTCCAAAAGACCATATACTTGCTATCTAGTTATGGATGAGGATGGCCATAGGATAGAGGGGCACCGGGGGCCGGCATATAGTTCTCATTTTACAAGGTGTGCCTTTCATTAGTTGAGGGAGGGGTCAAGTGGACCATAGCCACTTGAATAAAAACAGACCTTAGCATCTGCATCGGCAGATATCTGAAAGCCCCCGACCGAGTTCTGTATTCCTTGATTTGCCCTGTCACAGGACTCGGACCGCACATTACAGGATGTGTGCATCTAGACAAGCGATAACGATTTGCGATACATGCGTGGGGAAGTATAGGAACATATACCACTCTAGGTAGTGTGTCCTAGACTTGGGGGCATCGTTCGACAGGTAGCATAATCCCTAGTTGGACTAGGTGGCATAAATCCTGAATCCGAGAAGCATTCAGCAGATAGCGTAAACTCTAGTTGAATCTAAGAAGCACTGGATAGAAAACCCTAGATTAGATCTAGGTAATAAATAATAAATGGATGCTTGAAGGCAATGGAAAATACAGGGATTGGGATCACATTATCGTTACTAGTTGGGACACTAGTTAGGTGGTGCATAGATATAGAAACCAGTATAACAAGGAAATAGCGAAGCAGCGAAAGTATTAGAGCGTATCCAGTTTATCTTATCTTAGCATATCTAGTGATTACCTTGTCTAATCTTGTTGACCCTATCGTCATGGTGTGATCTTGTATTCAGTTATTTCATGTCGTTTTGTTTTTCCATGTTCACATGCTAGAAGTTACTGAACTTACTCAGGCTTTATGTCTGACTCTGTTTTTCTTTCGTCTTCTTTTTTTCCGTTCCCCCCCCCAGGTAGTAAAGGAGGGAATAGTTTAGCTCAGGTTAAGTTGGACTGCCACTCTTTCCCAACTTGAAGATTTGTCGAAGTTTGCTTGGATTCTCTTTTCAGATGCTATGGCCGGCTCTTGCTAAAATCGGGGAATATAAATGTTGTTTTTATGCTTCTTTATTTTGTAAGATAGATGATACTCTGATATTGCAAAGAAACCATTGTACAAACTATTTTATCAGTAAAGAAAAGTTTTATTTTCCGCTGTTTAAATTCTGTCTGTCTTGTAATTTATCTGCATCTTTTACCCTAAATGCTCCACAGAACTTAGTGCATTCCCTTTGTGAGTGACACTAACGGACATGGGGTGTTACACGTGGTATCAGAGCTAAAGGTTACCGGATCAGATAAGAGATTTGAAAAATTATTTTCAAAACGGTTTTTAAAGAAGCATTTTCAAGAGAAAAGATTTGTTTTAAAGGCATATTCCCCAAAGCCATACGCACTATCTTCTCTTCCTCTGTTTGAATTCTTGTGTAACGGCCCAGATTTTTTGACCATTTAGTTATTATTTAAAAATGTTTTTTTATTGTTTTGGAATTTTGAATGGTTTAATTTCAATAATTTTGAATATTCCGAAATGGTAGAAATTTAGTGGATCTGCAATATAATGTGAACTGGCGGTATAAAAGGGTAAATTTTTAATTTAAAATAGTACGTTTACAAAAGAAGTAGTAGCTAACGAACTCAGATTTCGATGAAATCAGTTTCATTAAATCCGAAATGATGAAATTAGGTAACCAACCAAGTTACGTCAAAAATGGCATCCGTATGTGGAAAAGAAAAAATAAAAGGCCAAAATTTGAACTAAATTTTGACGGTAATTGGAATTTGCTAATTCTAACGACAAAACTGGAACCTGAGACCTATTCAGGAAAATTCTAAACATAGGATATTAGCTATATATGAAATCTGGGAAAATCCTATAACGGATATAGAAAGTTATTAAGGAAACAAAATTTAAATAAATTATTTGAAAATCTAAATGAACTTCGATTTTTGATTTGAATACATAGGATTGAAGTACGTTAAAAACCGGACCAGATGGTGGAAGAATTTCTGAAAACCGTTATCGTTTGATACTCCAACATGAGACCGGAAGGTGTTGAAACTAACACAAAACACTATTTTGAATTTGAATTTAAATTATTTGAAAGTTCAAACGAATTCAAAATTTAAATATTTTTATATATTATTGAAGAGCAAGAAAAATTGAACAACGTGATTGAAATTTTTTTGGATAAGGTATCAATAAGTAAGTCAAATTAACGTCCGAATAGGGTTGAGAAAACACACTTTACTATTCATAAATTATTAAATTTATTTATAATTTAATTAATTTAAGGATTAATCCTAGCCATCCATTTTCGACCGTTGGATTCGCGCCATCTCAGCAATCCATGTGACTCCTTCGGCTATAAATAGCCCCCCCTTTCATTTTAATCTCACTCCTCCTCCTCCTCTATCAAGCTTTGGCAATGGCAGAAATAATAATAAAATAATAGAAAATAGGGAAAAGGAAGGAAGGGAGAAAGGAGGGCAAGACGGGGAGCTAGGGACTCTTAGGCAGAGGCTTGGGCTTCACGGGTAAGTTTTTAAATAATATTTATTTATTTATTTTTGTAATATATATATATATATAATAATTAAAATAGAATTTGTAAAAATAAATATCGGAACATTCTAAGGGTGACAGAGAGGATAGTGTCTAAGGCTTAAGTTTGGAAAATATAGTTTCCTGCTCTCCCTGGCTATCCCTAACTGATCCGACGAATGAGATGATTAATTTAAATTTTAAATTTTAAATTTAATTTGAATTTAATTTGAATTTAAAACAGACCAGGGGCATTTTCGTAATTTTTAACTATAAACTTTAAAAGCTTATAACTTTTTCAAAACAAGTCGGATTTCCACGAAACAAGGACTGTTGGATTCTTATCGAAAAATACTTTAAAATGAGTGGAAGCAGATTTTTGATCCGGGTTAAAATTTTTAAGTTATAATTAAATGAATATTTTTAAGTATTTTATTTGAAAATTAAATTTAATTAATATTAAAATGGTTTTTCAATTTTAAAAAAAAAGTGGATATGGCTAGAGATGGGAAAGTAGGATTTTTTAGAAGGGCGGGGAAGGTAATTTGGCTAATAACGCAATTAGAAATTAATTAAGATAAAAATAATTTAATTAATTTAATTAAATATATATTCATTTAAATTAGGTAAATATTGTAAATAGCATAACTTTTGCATACATTAACGAAATTTAACGAAACAGGATCTGTTGGGATCGTATGGACGAGCACTACGCAAGGGAACTGACCGCAAGTGGATTGGAGCTCGTTTGGATTTATGGTGAAATTTAACGTCTGAACCAAATCAATGACCGATTATCGTTATTCAACGATAAACCGTCCAAGGTGAGTAAATCTCACTAACTCCGAACAATTTATATTTTTATAAAGTATTTTTAGAATTGATAAATATTGGTTGAATTGCTGTGTGTTGGCTGTTTGGTTGAACTGCTAGTCATTTGATTGAATATTTCGATAACGATATATATAAATCGTATCGAAATATTGATTCTGTTTAGCAGAATATTTTATACTCAAGTTATTTATGTTGACTGACATCTGTGGATGCAGGGAAACAGGTCGGAGGAATCCAGCTGGATTCCTCAACATTTATTTGTCTGTTTTTCATATATTTTGATATATGATGTGTTATATCATCTGTGGTTGACCCTGTGTGTTTGGATGATAATCGATCATTTTGATTTGGTATTTTAAACACCATATGAAATACGGGAAGAATGGAAAGGGGATTTTTCAAAGTTTATTTTGAAAACAAATTATTTATATATATATATATATAAATGGATTTTATATATATGAAAGTGAAAAAAAGGGGTTTTATAAAAGGATTATTTATAAAAATCAAAGAAATAAAGAAGAAATATGTGTGAAACCAATATAGAGGAAAATATTTGTAAAGCAAATATAAAGGGAAATATTGGAAAAATAAAGAATAGGGAAATATTCGCAAAATATTCGCAAATAGAAATAATTGGAAAAAGGGAAAAATATTTGTAAACCATTTACAAATAAAATAGAAAAGGGGGAATATATGTAAAACAATTACAAATGGAAATAAAGAGAAAAACATTTGAGAAATATTTACAAATGAAATTAGGAAGAAAATATTTGTAAAGTATTGACAAATGGATTAAAAGGAATATTTATCGAGGAAATAAACTGAGTTATAAAAAGGAATTATTTATTTAGAAAATAAATAGAATATTGGAATACTTGAAAATGGATAAGAAGGGTATAAAAAGAGAATTTTGCACTAGGAGAGTTAGGCCCGTGCTTCGCACACGGGTAAACAGAATATGAATTCAAAGTGAGAATTTAAGAGAGATCTGTTTAACAGATAGAGTGAGAAGGTTAATTTATAAATAAAGTTTTATAAATTAATTTAGTTATTTATCTTTGGATAAATAGAGTATATAAGTCAAGACTTATATAGAGAAGAAAAAATCGATTTCCACATTGATGTTTGAAACTGAATAAGGACGAAGGAGAATTTATCGAATAAGAGTTATTCGAAGTAAAAGTTATCGAATATTAGTTTATTCGAAAGGAAGTTTATTGAATATTAGTTATTCGAAATGGGTTGATCCAAGAGGGTTAATCCAATAGAGTTAATCCAATAGAACAAATTGATTGAGATCAACCATTAGAGTTAAACTGTTAGAGTTAAACTGTTAGAGTTGAACTGTTAGATTTAAACTGTTAGAGTTAAACTGTTAGAGTTGAACTGTTAGAGTTAAACCGTTAGGTTAAACCGTAGAGTTAAACCGTTGGAGTAAACATTTAGAGTTAGTTAGTTAGAGTTAACCAATTAGAGTAAATCAGTTAGAGTTAATCGATTAGAGTCTAATCGAACTAGAGATATCCAAATATAGTAATCGAATAAGGAATAATTGAATATTAGTTATTCAATTAGATTTGCTCGAATTTAGTTGTTCGAGACAAAGTTAAACAGAAGTAGTCATTTAAGATAAGTTATCAGTAAGCACGACTGCTAGCGTAATTCGCAGGGCTGCAGATAGCCTAAGGCGGACGGATGTTTCCTGAGGGAATCAGGCGTAACCATCGTGATCGCTGCGATCTAGAGTCGAGCGAATGGTGTTAAATCAAATATTAGTTAATTAATAAAAGTAATTAAGTCGAGTTTGTCAAGTTGAGTTAATTAAGTCGAGTTAATTAAGTTAAGTTAGTCAAATTGAACTAATAAAGTAAGTTGGTCAAAATGAGTTAATCAACCGGAGTTATCAGAATAAGAGTTAATCCAGTAAGAGTTAATAGAATAAAGATTATAGATTAGAGTTAACCAAATAGTTGTCGATAATTAGTAGTTCGTTATATATTCGAGTTAGGAAGTAAAAGTCAAATTGAAGTTATTATATTCGGATGTAGGGAATTATAGCACCATCGTTATAATCAAGTGTTCCCGTACAAGAAGTGGATTTGTATATAAAATCCGAGAGTTGTGTAAAGAGGTGTTAAAGTTTAAAAGGTGAACTTAACTTATTTTCGAGGTTAGAAAGGTTGTTCAGTTAAGGTCTGAGAGGTAATTATACCCCAACTTGATTGGCTTCGTTTTTAACTAAGGACTGGTTAAGGTTCGATAGTGAAAGGTGTTTAAGTGGAAACCAAATAAAGGAGATTTGGTGTCGTGATGTTTGTTAAACATCCGTTTAATCCAGTGAAGGAGATTTGGAAATGTTTTCCAAAGAAGATCAGAAATGTTTTCTGAATATAGAGTACAAGAAATGGAAATGTTTTCCATTTGATAACATATATTTTCTAAATTTAGAAATTAAGAAACGTTGAATATAGGGAAACAGGAAATAAATAAATTAATAAACTGAAAGGATAAACGTTGAATGATGATTGTTCGATAGAATTTCCTACGGGAAATAATATCGTTGTTTGCACACCGACATGTTTTCATTGATAGTTAAATCACCGACTATCAAAGTTTGGACCATTTTAACGTTGTTAATATGGAGAGACCGGTTGGATTATTATCCAGAGAACCACTCTGTATTGGCATAAGCGTTGCGAATCAAGTATGCTAGATATATTGAAGACGGAGTTATGCAAGGGCTATCCTGTTTACAGAATAGTGCCTTCGGTTTGTCCAGTCCCAGGACAAACGTGAATGGACGAATGTCTGACAGAGTATATTCAAAAGATCGCGTAAGTTGATCTCTTCAAACGTACTTACGTTTGGTGGCGGAGGAATTCGTTTCTCTTAGCTGTATACCCGTGGTATTTTTGGGGAAATCAATTTGTGATTTGGCTGGTATGACGATGTGGCATTCAAAGTAATGGAGGTGTGATCTGTCAGAAGATACGTTATGACCTCAAGCCTCATCAACTAGGAAAGGACAAAAATCGGGCAGGCAGCATGGCTATGTGGGTCGCACCCATTAGGATGTATGATCACCTATCTAGAGAAATTCCTTTTGTTCTTAAATTTATCGATGTTGTCCCTTATCGGGAGACGGTTGCTGATCCCAACCGTTGGTGATATACATTCGATACACTCAAGCGAAATGAGTGGTCGGTCATGTGTGGGCCGGGTTGCAAGATGTTCTTGTTGAACCCAGTGTATTCGCCTCTAGAGATACACGTTCGGAAGGTGGTCCCATACCTTGTCAAGTTGGAATCCAATCTCCAATAAGCGCCCGCGGTTTTTGATTATATGCTATATATGTAGAGCGTGAGATGCAAGCGTTCTAATAGATTGTTAATTACTTGTGATTAGACATTAGTATAATATCAGATAATATATGATTTTCAAAAGTGTTTTGGGTTATCATAAGGTAAAAACCGTCCGTGTTTATGTGTGGATTGGTCTTACGATTATCTTTTCTTTTGAAAAGGATTTTGAAAAGTTAAACCAAATGATTTGAGTTTACTCACACTAGTCCCATGACTGACCCAGAGTTTATTTTGTTTTGTTTTCCCTAAACTCTTGAGTGCCCAAATTTGTACGGGCAGTCAAGTAGTCAGGATTTTACAGATATACTTGGAGAGCTTGGAGCAGGAGGCTTCAGGATTTATGTAGCTATTGTTTATTCCGTTGTGATGTAAGTATTGTACTCTGATAATGGTATCGTATACATATACTGCTTTTGATTTCAAGTTATATTGTATATTATATTTTATTCGTTCCGCTGTGAGATTCGTGTTACTCTGATGTTGTTGTCTTCTTCTTCTTCTATTCTATTAGTTCTATCTTATCTATCCTCACCCTCTAATTTCTTTCTTGGACTATCCGGTAATTTCGACTTTTGATTGTTCGATAGGTGTTGTATATCGGATAACCAAGGTCGTCTTTTTCCCGGGTCGTTACATCTTGTCTCCTTATTTCTTGAGTCTCTGGGGCTCCTGGCTTTCTGGGAGGTAACCTCGTCGATGGGCGAAGTAGTGCCCGGCTTCCATCCATAGCCGCAGTTGTTTCACCTACGGGCAGTTTTCTTTCAAAGCTTATAGGGTTTTCCGTACGATGGAGGCAGTTTTCGAGAGATTTGTCAACATGACTACACACGGAAGGGGATGAGGAGTTTGGCTAAGGAGCATAACCCTAGGATGAAGAATTCATGGATGTAGACTTAGCACACGAAGGAGGAAGAAATTATAAAACCTAAGACACGAGGAAGTATCTTTACTAGGGTATGATAGGGCATATACTTAAGGACAAGGGCAAGGACGAGGACGAGATTTTCAGAAGGACAAGTACATGCTTTTGCCACCAAGCGTACCTAGGAGAAAGGTAGTCCGATTGGAAGAGTCTAGTTTTCTGTTCGTGCTATTTCCTTAGGTTCTAGCGCTTCTCATTTGTTCATATCCACTTCCATAGTTGGGTCTCTGCACCATAGTACTTGTATAGTAGAAAGATCCCACTAGAGTCTCAAATCCAATTGGTGGTCCGACCAGTTTATTTTTTTGGTTAGTAAGGATTTGAGAATAGCTATCGAGTTTGCTTATATCATCTCACGTAGATCGTCTAAATTCGGGGGAGATATTCCTTGGGTGCTTGTCTGATATTGGTTTAGGCCTTTGGGGCTTGTACTTGAGGAATGTCGAGTTCGGTTTGGATGGTTTGCGTGAGAGATGAATAGTTGTGGCAGGCACTCCAAAGAGCATGTATTGACCTTTCGACTCTTATAGTTATGGCATGGTGGATAAGAGGGAAACCTCTAATCATCTTAGTACATATACTTGGTACCTTGATTGACATCTGTTTATTTTGGAAATGGAGATCCGGAACTTCACAATCGTGAAGTTAAATTAGTTAAGATACAGTGGAGTAAAGCTCAAGAAGGCTAGATACTAGCATCATACCCTTTTCCTTGAGGGTGCATCCTTGATTTCTTTGTTTTAGGAGCTTTACGCATAATTGTTTCTCTCTTTCCAAAGTATATCACCTAGGTCGTATCTTCGATCCTTAGGTAGAAGCCAATGGATGAAAACATGTATTTGAAACATGTTATGGTTGATGGTTGCAAGCGGTTGCTAATGGTTGCTTGTGAATGCATATGCATACGTATTAGGCACTAGATCAGTTCAGAAGCTTTCATATTGCATTTACAGATATGTATTTGTTTGTAAATTGAACTTGATATGTTATCATATGGTTGTTGCATATGGATGAATGGCCGTGCACACATATAGTATTTACATAACTAGGGATGCTTGCATACATGGTTGGACACATGGCACTGACATGACACGCATTAAGGAGGTCGACTGAATCAGTAGACCGCCTGATTTTACAGTAGATAAAGACATATACACACACTATGCATATGAACATGAAAGCATTAGAAATCTTTTAAGGACAATGGATGCCTGTGAGTTAATGGTTGAGTAGATGGGTGATCGAATGGTAGGACACATTCTTCCTAACTTGAAGATTTCGGGGACGAAATCATTTTTAAGTGGGGGAGAATGTAACACCCCGTAATTCTGTAACGCTAAGATTCACAAATCAAGGCAGAATTGGAATTTAAAATCAGAATCAAGGGAAACGGGCTACGCCATTGCGTTCGTCTCGGAATTCTTCATGAAAACGAGTCCGAGTTTGCGTAAATCGGAGTCCGTATGAGGAAGATATGGCCTCCGGAAGATTCAGCGAAGTTCAAATTTCAAAACAGTTCAGAAAAACGAGTTCGAAATTCAAAAACAGACCCAAATCGGGCTGGGCGGGAATTTTCCCGCCCAAGGCACCCAGGTCGACTGGGTAGTCGACCTGGGACACCCAGGTCGACTGGGTAGTCGACCTGGGGGTCGACCCCCGTGCTTTTTCCAGCTTTCTGCGCCTGGTTCGTTCTAATGTATCTGGTCACGTTTTCTGACCAGGTTCGTCCACCTAACACTATATAAGCAGCCCTGGTCTCCTTCTCTATTCACAATTCTTTTCTATCCTTATGCTGCAAAGATTCTTGGCGAACATGCCTTCTTCTCCTCCTCTTAATTAAATAATAAATAGAATAATGTATAAAATAAATCAAGACGACGAAGTGCTGCTCAAGTTTGTCAAGAAGAGGTTCGAATCAAGATTAAAGCTTCAAGATAAGAATCAAAGGCTAGCTCAAATGGTTTCTAGCAACGTCGCACGAATCATAGCAACGTCATCTTTCTATTCTAATCTAATCTCTGTAAGTCAGTTATTTCTAGATTTGAACGTTTCTCTTTTCGTGACATGAAATTAAAGGAATAAAAGAGTATGCCAATTCTTTCTATTGAATCAGTGCCTATTTCTTTGGACCAAATTAAAGACTGTTATGATTCGAGGACAAAAAAAGACTGTGACTATGAAACTATGGACCTTAGAACCATATGCCTCTTTGACTATGAACATTTCCTATGACTATGGACATTGCCTATGACTATGAACATTTCCTATGACTGTGATTATGACTATGAGAATTATATTCCTTGACCATGAACACAAGCCTATGCCTTTGAGTAGGAAACATAAACTATTGCCTATGACATAACAAGAACAACTATGATTCATGACTAGGAAAGTGTTGTTTAAGTTTTGTGACTATGAAATTGGGTCTAAACCCGATTATCTATTCTGTCTGTTCTTGGTTTTCATTGGTTTTAGGCTTGGAAATTTACCTATTCAGTTAGGTCTACCCATGTTCTTGAACCTACGTCTCTATTCTGTCTACCCTTGGTTTTAGACCTTGGGAATTTACCTATTGAGTTAGGTCTACCCATGTTCTTGAACCTACGTTGTTATTCAAACCTTTTATGCAAGTTATTATGTCAATCCTTTTTCATAGCATCTTTGGTTCATTCCCTATTTTCTACGAGGTTAGATTTATCCATAATCTAGATTGAATCGCAATTATACGAACGGTGGGAAGACGATTTGGGCATAATGTGAAATGTACTAAAAACATAGTTATAAACTTGGAATTTGGCATAAATTGGGAACATGAATTATGGCATGTTCATAGAAATACAAATTGGATAAATTTAACATGAATTATAGGATGTGTAATTTGAATCTAGTATTGACTTGTAAATCTAGCATTTACATGAGTATGAACTAGAATAATAAGTCTAGTTTGACGTGAACTGTAATTAGAATGTTAAATCAGGATTGGATTAGCCAATTTGGCATTCGTATAAATTTGAGATTGGCCATGATTGGGAATAACCGTCAGGTTTAGCAAAAATCATGGTTAGTGACACTTAATTGGTATAGTTTACATACCAAAAGGCATAAATATGATATAGAGGGGAAAATGGGCCATAAGAATAAATGTTGACAGTTTACATTAAAAGGGTAATTAGGAAATAAGTAAATTAGGAATAATTTACTTATAGAATTTGGCCTAAATGAGGAAATATAAATTTAGACAAATTAAAGGTTTATTAACGACATCTCTTTTAATGGTATACCAGAAAGTTCTAGGGTGACAGAGAGGATAGTGTCTAGGCTTGGGTTTGGAAAATACAAGTTTCCTGCTCTCCCTGGCTATCCCTAACTGATCCGACGGACGGGATGGTTACTTTCAAAACCTGATTTGAAAACTAATCAAAACCCTTTGAACTTAGAAAACAAGAATATGCCTAACCCGAGGTTAGACTGAGTTGCGATGTAAACCTGCCCGGAACCAACCGGCACATCCAGTATTCGCAAGAATATCTGTCTGATGTGAGTGGCTGCGGCTTTAATTTATTTAGTTAAAGCTAGAACAAGAAAGGTAGTGTTAAGTTAACCAAGACACTTAACCAGTTTAACATGATAACTAAACCGATGGGTGGGGTTAGGTTCAGACTGACACTTAACATAGTTAAGCTAGAATGGGAGGGTTAAGTCCATAGGAACACATAACTAACTTAACACAGTTAAGCTAGAATGGGAGGGCTAAGTCCATAGAGACACTTAACCAAATTCAAGGTAGCAAGACAAGATTTGTAGGGGTTAAGTAAAGTTAATACACTTAGCCAAATTAACATGTTAACTAGACTAGAGGTTGGGGATAAGTAAAGTTTAATACACTTAGCCAAATTAACATGTTAACTAGACCAGAGGTTGGGGTTAAGTAAAGTTTAATACACTTAGCCAAATTAACATGTTAACTAGACCAGAGGTTGGGGTTAAGTAAAATCTAATACACTTAGCCAATTTGATAATGTTAGCTGGGCTTGACCGTAGGGTTAAGTAAACTTGAACACTTAACCATCAAGTTGTGATAAAGGAATGGGGTTAAGTCTAAAACATGAAGGGATAATACTTAACCATTAATAATAACATGTTAGTTAAAACAGATGGGCAAGGTTAAGTTAAAAAGGAACACTTGACCAACACAGGGTGAATGGGTAGGGTTAAGTAATAAATACTTAACCAATATAACTTGGTTTGTGGCAGGGTTAAGTCAACATGAGTTACTGATAACACTTAACAAGCTTAACAGGGTAAATGAAGAGGGTTAAGTTGGCTTGAATTGACTAATGACACTTAACCAATCCAAATTGACGGGAAAGAGAACTAAGTAGTAAACCTTAGTTAAGAAAACAACGATTCTGGAAACTAAGTGGTAAATCTTAGTTAGTAAAACTAAGTAGTAATTCTTAGTATAACACGGGAAGGAGTGAATGTCCGTCTGAGTAGAAAGAAGGCTCCAACGAATTGGGTTACGAAGCCCGAGGCTTCGAGGGGACTTGAGGGTACTCTTGGTATCCCTCTGTGAGGCTGTAGATGATCCTCCTGGGCTCACAGAGGTTAAGGTCTGCGTAGAAGAACCAGGGGTATGCCTTGGTTGCAATACATGGCAACCTAAAGACCAGGATGGACCGGCGTGATTCGGCGAGAAAACGGCAGCCCTGTGATAGCAACTCGTCGTCTACCATCCATCTTGAGTCAATCGAGATACGTGAAGCGAAAAGGCGGGGAACTCCAAAAGACCATATACTTGCTATCTAGTTATGGATGAGGATGGCCATAGGATAGAGGGGCACCTGGGGCCGGCGTATAGTTCTCATTTTACAAGGTATGCCTTTCATTAGTTGAGGGAGGGGTGAAGTGGGACCATAGCCACTGGAATAAAAACAGACCTTAGCATCTGGATCGGCAGATATCTGAAAGCTCCCAACCGAGTTCTGTATTCCTTGATTTGCCCTGTCACAGGACTCGGACCGCACATTACAGGACGTGTGCATCTAGACAAGCGATAACGATTCGCGATACATGTGTGGGGTAGTATAGGAACATATACCACTCTAGGTAGTGTGTCCTAGACTTGGGGGCATCGTTCGACAGGTAGCATAATCCCTAGTTGGACTAGGTGGCATAAATCCTGAATCCGAGAAGTGTTCAGCAGATAGCGTAAACTCTAGTTGAATCTAGGAAGCACTAGATAGAAAACCATAGATTAGATCTAGGTAATAAATAATAAATGGATGCTTGAAAGAAATGGAAAATACAGGGATTGGGATCACGTTATCGTTACTAGTTGGGACACTAGTTCGGTGGTGCAGAGATATAGAAACCAGTATAACAAGGAAATAGCGAAGCGGCGAAAGTATTAGAGCGTATCCAGTTTATCTTATCTTAGCATATCTTGTGATTACCTTGTCTAATCTTGTTGACCCTATCGTCATGGTGTAATCTTGTATTCAGTTAATTCATGTCGTTTTGTTTTTCCATGTTCACATGCTAGAAGTTACTGAACTTACTCAGGCTTTATGTCTGACTCTGTTTTTCTTTCGTCTTCTTTTCTTCCGTTCCCCCCCCCATGTAGTAAAGGAGGGAATAATTTAGCTCAGGTTAAGTTGGACTACCACTCTTTCCCAGCTTGAAGATTTGTCGAAGTTTGCTTGGATTCTCTTTTCAGATGCTATGGCTGGCTCTTGCTAAAATCGGGGAATATAAATGTTGTTTTTATGCTTCTTTATTTTGTAAGGCAGATGATACTCTGATATTGCAAAGAAACCATTGTACAAACTATTTTATCAATAAAGCAAAGTTTTATTTTCCGCTGTTTAAATTCTGTCTATCTTGTAATTTATCTGCATCTTTTACCCTAAATGCTCCATAGAACTTAGTGCATTCCCTTTGTGAGTGACACTAATGGACGTGGGGTGTTACAAAGCAAGTCCTCCACTTCCTTGAGCCAATTCTGAGCCTCAACAAATGTCTCAGTTCCATAAAACGGTTTTCCACCCATCGCACGGAAGTCTTTGCATATCTTAGAAAAAGCGTCTACATGGGGAGGAGGAGGAGCGGCTATAGCTGGGGGAGGAGGAACGTTTGCTGGGCCTAAGGTAGTAGCCCTAGCCTCTAGATACCTTCTGAACCAGTCTGATATCTGTATGCCCTCGGGTATATTGGGTTCACAGACATGCTGATAGGAAAAAGGAAGAGATTCAAACAGAGAATCGAAAGAAAGATATATGGCTTTTGGGGATTATATTTTTCATAATAAACCTTTCTCTTGAAAATACAATATTTAAAACATGTTTTTGAATATACTTCTTTTGAAAAATGCTTTTGAAAATGGTTTTCAAAATCTTTTATCTGTTCTGGTAACCTTCAGATCTAATACCACGTGTAACACCCCACGTCCATTAATGTCACTCACTAAGGGAGTGCATTAACTTTCATGGAGCATTATAAGAGTATAGAACAGAACATCAAAAGATATATATATATAGAATGGTACTTAAAAATTCAAAATTTATTAATTGCAGCGGAAAAGCAAAACATGTTCGGTCACAGCATCAAAACCACATACTAAAGCTAAGTACACAAATATCCATCTTGAACAAAATTATTATCAGAATACATAAAAGAAAAACCATAATCCCACTTCAAACAGCCATAGAGAAAAAGAGATAAATCTGAGCATTACTTTGAACACTTCCAAGTAGTTCAAGAAGAAAGAAATCCACGTCAAGCTTCGCTAATCCCACCCTGAGGACCTTGGGGGGGGGGGGAGGGAGGGTGGAAAGGAAGAAAAGAGGCAAGACAAAAATGGTCAGACATAAAGTCTGGCGAGTCCAGTGACTTTAACAATATAATCAGTAAAGTAACAAGATAAGAACATAAATTTGATATAAGAGATGATTGTAACATAAGAAGATATGACAAGGTGAACAAGATAAGCAAGATAAAACATCGACTGCGCTCCTAACTACTAAAAGATATGCTCTACACCGTATTAACATACTAGTTACATACTAAAAGATGTTCTCTCTTAAATATAATGATGGTAGTTTCGTGTACTTCTAGTTACTATCATAGGTGCCAACTTGCTCCTGTCCCCACTAGTTGTACCCACTACCCTTCCCATTCGATCGGCTCCCTAACCTCGTAGATACTTATGCTGGTCCCACAATAGGTTGTATCACTCCCTAAGGTGGCAACCCCGATACTGCTGAAATGCACAGCTTATACCTACACAATGCAAAAGCGTCTTACCTACCAGCCCAGACTCACGCACGCACATGACTCCGTTGGACTTGCACTGCCATCGCTAACTCTTTATTGACCTCTTACAATCAACCCCAGTAAGCATGTCCTTGTCCTCGACCTAGTTCGAGCTCATATAGATACTAAAATGGGTTAGTGGTTGAAAAGGGTCTACACACTTGACATAAGCTTCCCTCCTAAGCTTGGTCCCCACTAGGAATTCCCACTTAACCCCTTTTTATCCCCTTGTCTTATCACATGTCTCATCTTGGTTAATTGCTTTAATTATGTTTTACATGCTACCTATGTTACCCACTCAACCCTTTATTATTCCTATGTCTTACCACATGTCTAACCTTGCTTAAGTGTTCATTAATTCATTATAACGTAATCTTGCAAGACCTTCCATATTAGATTACCGTCTGCGGTTGTTGGATATGCCGGGCAGTTCCGGGCAGGCTTATACCGCAATCTGAATCTAACCTCGTGTCTTTGCATTATTACACATCTAATTTCTGCCTTTGACCTCTCACATTAGATTACGTTTTGTGGTTGCTGGATATGCCGGGCGGTTCCGCGCAGGCTTATACCGCAATCCAAATCTAACCTCGTGTCTTAGACGTTCATTTTTACTTTCTTGATTCAAGTCCCAATTTCAAACCATGGATTATAATATATTCCGGTTACCCATAATTTCCTATCTAAATTATGTTTATAATTTTAATTCAAATTATGCCTATAACCTCATATGTACAAGTTGTACCAAATTATGCCCAAATCCATTTTCCATAGACATCAACAATTTATGCCAAATCTCATTTTATTACATATTTCCCCAATTTTTCTGAATCATTCCAATCGTTATTTGTATGTAAATCTCAACGCAATATGATTAGGCTCGAAGTTAGCCTAATATCAAAAAGGAAAAAGGAAAAGAAAGAGGGAAGAAAATCAAAGCATCAAAATTGGCATAAACATATAAATAGGCATGTGAAATGAATAACGATAAGATAGATCAGATTTGCATATGATAACAGCAATTGGGTATGAATATGAAGGTTAACAAATTACAAAACTTGATATGATTTATCTTATTTACAGGCATACTCATTAGATCCAATTTACAAACTTATAACAATTACTTATTAATTTAATCTTATGTGAAAGTAACATAAAATCACCTTGGTTGGATCTAAAAGAAGAGAATTAGGATTTGTTGTTTGTAGATCTGATCTTCTAATTTGACTTGATGGAGAAGAAAGGATTGTTTTAATTTAGATTAGAGCAGCATGGAGGCGCCATGGATGATAACAATGAGATTAGGGTTAGACGTAGGTGTTTATTTATAAATTTATTAGGTGAATTAGGAACTTTATATTAGATTAGAGGCCATCGGAACCACTCAGATTAAAAACACATGTCATCGGGGAACTCTCCAGAATTCTGCAGACCTAGGCTCGGGCTGGGTGCACTTCCCAGGTGTGCTAGTGCATTTTATTCTCGCGCACTTCACAAGTGCACCAGTTATCCTGGCATGTTTCCTGATTGTTCTGCCAAACTTCCATTGTCAATAACTCCATCATATGGTATCCGTTTTACGCGAACTTGGACTCTGTCTCAAGTAGAATTCCGAGACGAACGCAATTGAGTAACCTGTTTCACTTAATTCTTCTTCTAAAAATTAATTATTTTTTAATTATACCTTATGTCATGTTTTAAAATTACGGGGTGTTACAAAAACATAGTCCATTCCAATACACATATGTATATAATTTATTACCATATACACTAAATTATAGCAGAGAGACTATCGCTGCTTTAGTAATAGAAGGACAAGAGTTTCTTATCACGTAAATGACTTGTTGAAATAGTTAAACAATTATACGTTAATAGCCATTATCAACACTTAGTAAGTCATATGTTTTCATTTTATTGTATTTACCTTCATTGTTTGTCATCCACGATGCTTGGCACCTAGCACCATGACATATGCCTTGGTGCACATTCCATAATTATGGACTACATGTTTGATGACTTAATGATAAGGTAATCGAAATTAGCATATTATCTGCATATGTGCGTACATGTGTGCGTACAAACACACACACACATATGTATAACTCGATTACTTCTTGGCATACTCTACAAATAATCTCTTCAATTGTCCAACATAAACAAATTAGAAACTAGATTATGCAAATACTTCAATTGCTTCTCTAATTACTAACCCAAATCCATAATTGAGGTAAATATTCTAATTCTGTCCATATTTACTTTAAGGGTGTTATTTTAAAATAATCCCCTCTTAATTTTATTACATTTCAAAATTGGCCAAAACTGAAACCGCATAAGCAAAATTTCACGATTCTGGTCCAAACCTCAATCCATATAGATAGAAAATGAATAATTAATTGTTGGAAATTTTGATATACATCTCATAAGTATAAAAACTAAGTTTTAGGTTCCTTATAGTTTTTTTTTATAAAACGCATTACTAATTTCAGGGAAAATAGCTGTAATTTAGGGGAATTCGAGTTTTTTTTAATAACCATACCATGTGCCCTCAACAAATATTTTTTTATAACTCATAACAGCATGCAATACACACATTGGCAGCCACTTTAGACTTTGGAAATGAGAGATCTAGAAGATAAAAATAATAAAAAGAAGGTTGGACGTACAAAATAGTTTTCGAATCGGAGGAATACAGAAAAAATAAATTTTAGAAAAAGGGATGTATCCTAACTTCCTCTGGAAATTTTATGTTACAATTAAACCAATAAGATTTCTTATAGAATAATTTAGAGAAGATCTGCAAAATTTTACTGGTAGGAAAAAAAATACCTCTTTACATGACTTCGGTTAAACTCACTGTAGCTCCAAGCGAAGTCTATCCCCAGAACACTTCTCCTTCACATTATCTTCATTAAGTAGCACAATCGGAATGCTTCCATTTGCCAAACCGTTGAACTCAACCAACTTGGATGGGAGTGCAGGGTACCTTCCATAATAATAGGAATCATCTTTAATTCCAGAACTGGAAGGAAAGTAGATCCCATAATAGGAATCGAGTTGATTCCAATCAGTGGAATCTAATTCCATCCCAAACACAGAATTTAGATTTTCAATATTTTAACTTCATCGTTGATACACGTATTTGGGTTTAGGATGAATAACTTTTCATGAGAGATAATGACTAGTCATAAATTTCCCTGAAATCAGATAAAAAGCGGTAGGACTAGAGAATTTTTTTGCTAGCTGCGGCTGAAATTTGAGCACCATTAAAAGAGAAAAAAAAATCCTTCACCAAAAAGCGAATTGGAGAAAGTGAACTAGGGCTAGAATTTTCTATGTACAAGCGGTGAGGAATAGAAAATAGATGGTTACGTTTATTTTGGATCACGCGGACTATTTTTTCTTAGGCGGGAAAGTTAATTTATTTTGCCGCGTTTACATTGTGAGTGGAAACATCTTTGCTTGCCTTTGCGAAGAAATGCCACTGATTTTTGCAACAAAAAATCAATTTTCATATAGTGAAGGCTATATTATTTTAAAATACTTTGGAAAAATATTTTCCAACTTTCCGAGGCTTAAATTCCAAATTTTGATTTCAATCCAATTTTAATCCATCTCTTTTATATATATACAAGTTCTATATGGTTATATATAACCATTTCAATTTTTTGATCCCATTTGATTATAATCTCAACCAACCCATCTATACATTATAATAATTTTGGAAATTTATTCCTTTCATATAGAAATGTGGTTTTGGGTAAAATTATTTCATTTACCCAGCTTTTAAAAACATACTGTGTCGAATTACTCTGCTCAAGTATTTAGAAAAACCTATCTATACAGTTGTACATTTTCTACCGACCTGATTCATAAACCACTCGACAAACTAATCAACACAATATAAAATAGTTTTTATATCAATTAACAAATATGCTCTCTTATATATACACTCAAACTCATTCTAGGCTACTACTGACCCAGTCTCTGACGAGTAACCCCACCAAACCCTATGTATTCACTTAACCTATGCTCTAATGGTAATGTAGTAGCCTGCAAATCCTTACTGTCTAAGTTGACTAAATACCACACACGTCTAACCTAAATAACACAAAATTATGAATCATTATGGGTTAAAGAAGAAAAGATAGAAGAAGAACTAAAAGAAACATCATAATCTCACATTGAAACTGAACGAAATATAATATCATATATCGTAACTTTGAAATATAAATATCTATTGTATATACATACCATATCAGAGCACAACACATATACATCACAACAAAAATAACTCTAAATAACTAACGGTGAAGCCTCCTGCTTCATGCTCCTCTAAGTGTATCTATAAATGCTCGCAACACTTGATCGTCCATACAATTTGAGGACCTAAGTGTTTAGGGTAAAACAAACAAAATAAACTTTGGGTCAGTCATGGGACTGGTGTTAGTAAACTCCAACAATTTTATTTAACTTTGAAAAACAATTTTGAAAGAAAGGACAATCATAAGACCCATCCACACATAAGTACGGATGGTTTTTTACCTCATGATAAACCAAAACATTTTTGATATAAAAATCTAGTGATATTATAATAGTGCCTAATCAAATAAATAACCATCTAGCAGAACGCTTACATCTCACACTCCACATACATAGTATAAAATCAAAACTGCAGGACACTTATTGGAGATTGTATTTCAACTACGACAAGGTATGGGACCACCTTCTGATCAGTGTACTCTAGAGGGGATACACTGAGGTTCAACAAGAACATCTTGCAACCCGGCCACACATGACCGGCCACTCATTTAGCTTGAGTGGACCGAATGTATTATCACCCACGGTTGTCGATCATCCAACCGTAATCCGTAAGATAAATAATCGAAAGAAGAATAAATTAATTTTTCTCTAGATCGGTGATAATACACCCTGTTTGGGTCTGACCCAACTAGCGACGCTGCCTGCCCGATTTTTGTCATTTCCCGATTAATGAGTCTTGATGCTACATTTATCTTTTTAGAACATCTGACCATCATTCACTTTGAATGCTACATCGTAAAACCCATCAAATTACTAGTTGGTCTTTTCGAATATATTATGGGTATATAAAGCTAAGAGAAACAAATTCCTCCACCACCAAACATAATATCTTCAAAAAAATTGACTTACGTGATCCATTAGGCATACTCTATAAGACATTCGTCCATACAAATTGTCCTGCGACCGGACAAACCGAAGGCACTATCTTGTAAATAGAACAACGTTTGCATTTTACTCTGTCTTCAATTATCTTCAACATAATCTAATCGCAACGTCTATGCCTATATGGGGAGTGGTTTTCGGATAATAAATCCAACCAGTCTCTCTACATTGTAATAACCCGGAAATTAGAACCAATTTAAAATTTTTACTTTAGCAATTTTAATGAATTTTGAATATTTAAAATGAATTATTTTAAATAATAACGACAAGAAATTTATTTTGAATATAATTGGAATGTATTTTTTTTTTTGAATCGACGTTAAAATATAAATATTTATTTTTAATAATAAAAGGAATTGAAAATGGCGCGATAGTTCGAAAATTTGATTTCAAATTTCAAATGGATGTACAGGATTCAAAATTAACTGGATTTTAGCGAAACTAAAAAATTTTGAATCTATTTGAGAATATCTTTCCAACGAATATGAAAAATTGAATTTTCATAGTGGGAACAAAAAGTTATGCCCAGTTGAAAATTCAGAATAGTCGTTGTGGAATTCGGGCCCTCAAAAATGGAAAATTTTCAAACAATCTCAGAATTTAACAAAATTAGTTTGTTAGGACCGTATTGTCAATACGAAGCTAGAAAAAAAAATCTGGAATTTTTGGGGTCCGTATGTGACCCCAACAAATTGAAATGTACATTTAAAATTAAATATAATGATTTAAATGTTGATTTAAAAGAAAAAGGCTCATAAAAATTGAAATGGCCTACGAAACATGTCCCATTGTGTTCGGAATGGGGGTAATTTGCTACGGGTGACAGTTGGTGGGTTTGGTTTGGGGTTCATATTGGAAAGTTACTTTTAGGTGGAAATAAAATAATAATTAAGTATTATTATACAAACCAAAACCCCCCATCCCTTTTCTCATTTTCAGAACATCGAGCCCCTTCAAAATAAAACTCGTCGCCCTCGTTAAACCAGCAGTCGCCACCTCAACTAGCCACCGCCTGTCGCGCCACCATCCCATACGACCGGTGCACCCTACCACCGACCACCGCCGATCCCCCATCACCTCCAGCCGCCGCCGATTGAAACCCTCGCTCAAATCGAAAAAACCGCCGGAGACTGCCCTTGCTGGCCACCAGATCGCCCACCGCGCTGCCCTCGAACCACCAAACAACTCCACCGCCCCTCCCCCATCAGTAAATGCCGATTGTAAGTTTATTTTTCTGATTATTTACTTATTTATGTATTAAAAATGACATTTTTATATAATTGACCTTGCCATAAAAATGTGATTGTTGAAAATAAATGACAAGGATTTTTTTTCAGATTTTATATAGTAACTATGATGTTATTTTTAGTTTTAATGTGGTTAGCGTTGTTTTTAAATTATAATACTTTGTGATAAAGAAAAGATTTTTATAGAGGAAGTTGATTTGAAAAGATATGATTTTTAAATATATATAAAAGTTCGATTTATTTTTATATATGAAGCAGCTATGTAAAGGTTGGATTTTTATTGTGAAGTAGCGATAAAATTAGTTTTTATCATAAAGTTAAAGATAATAAAAATATAAATTTTATATTACAGAGATAATAAAAATATGACTTTTATATGAGAGGAAATAAAAATATGATTTTTAAGTATGAAGTAACAGTGTAAAAATGTGATTTTTAATAATAAATTGCGTGGCACAGATTGAGACGGTACTATCGGAAAACAAATCTGAATTCAAACCGTTCAGAGATAAGGACTGGAGGAGTGGAACCCAAAGGTGAGAACTCTCTCACTGAATTTATTTATACAGTTATTTATTTATAACTGCATATATGAACTGCTCCCCGTCGTCCATAGACCATGGACGACTTGTGTGATTGTTTGTTTTGGTTGATTGGGTTGTTTGGTTGAATTTGGTTTGGAAAATGAAATGGAATTGATTTGATTGGTATGTGTATGGTGCAGGCCATTATTAGGCAGGGGATAAGGCCGGGCCTTATCCCATTCTAGTATCGCGCCGTTATGCCGCAAAAATTTTCTAAAATTTGTTAGAACAATAAAAATATTATTTTTATTGCGTAAATGAACCGAATAAATATTTTATCGTTAAAAATAGAATTTTTAACGTGTATATGAATAAAATAAAATATTTATAAACAAATCAGACGATTTGTTGATGTACACGTATTTGACTGACATTGATTGGGACGGTAAATTTTACATATGCCCAACTGCACAAATAAATCTGTTTTTGTTGTTTGAAAACCCCACACAGGTATTGGGATAATATTGGGCATACGCTAGTCCCAATAATTGGCTGTATGTCGATCGATTGATTGACAGGCTGTTATAAGCGTTAAATATTTATATTTAATGCTTGTACAGTGTGGAATGCACTCTGGATGATGGATTGCTATTTTCATTGTTGTTACACATATTTGTTGTGTGAAATCCATATAGTCAAATTATATGGTAATTGACTGTGTCTGATCCCAGTTCAGAAAGAATGAATATTTTAAAACAATGATTATTTTAAAATAACGAATATTTTCAAACAATATTCAGAAAAGAATCAAAATATGATTTTTTTGTCCGATTTGGGATGGACACGAATATATTTAAAAATATATAAAGCAGTGTTGATTAGATTAACGTCATTTTGACGCGAACGATATTTATATCGATTTTGTTCATTTACATAATGAATAACGAAAAGGAATTGATTTCAAAATCTAATGTTTTGAAAATATTATCATTTACATATCAATGATATGGAATATTCAATTTTGATTAGAAATTGAATATGAAGTTGAAATCGTTTTGAAAACGAATTTAAAACGATTTATAAAATACATTTTTAGATAGAAATCGATGAAATATTTATAATATGTATATTATATATATAATTGCCTGAATAGAACGCGCCACGCTGCGGTAGTTCGTGAATTTCGGCCATTGACTTCGAACGGACATTACGGGAGATCCGACCATCGGATTCTCCTAAAACCAGAACCGTTGGGTTCGTGTCGAAAAGAGATTTCTAAGAATACAAGAAATTAGAAATATAACGGTTGGATTTGGAATTATCTCCAAATCAAATTTGGAAAAGGTCGCTATAAGTGCAGTTCGTTGGCCGTTGATGGAAATCGACTGTACGGGCCTTGATAAAATTATTAAAAATATAAATAATTAGTGTAAAATTGTAAGAAATGATTTGGAAAGAATTGGGATGAAAAACTCCATGTTTTAAAAGATAAAAATAGATTTTTATCGAAATGAACTAGTTTTGAACTAGAATTATAATCCCATTTATTTTTAAAATTAATAAAGTGGATTTGAAATGGTTTTAAAAATAACTAGAATTTCCAATATATAAAGTGGAAATGGATTTGAATCGAAATTGTCTTTGGAAGATTTTGATGTTGGATTTCGTGATTATATAGATATTGTTATGGAAATTTGAAAGATATATTTATATCGTTATTTCCAATACGATATTTTTTGGTCGTAGAAATTGATATTGAATATAAGCCAATATATTTTCTATCCAAAGCCTTGTATTTAATATCAAATGGAATTTGGGTTTGTCGTGAATGGTGTCTTCATTAACATTGTTCTTAAACCTAGTTGAGAAAAAGATTAAATCTTTTTATTTAGATTCAATGAAGTATACCAATTAAATAATATTTAGTTGGAATTGAATTGGAATTGATTTTTGGGTTTATCGTGAACGGTGATTTAAATAATACTTGTTCTTTAACCCGATAATTAATGGAATGTGAATTGGGTTTATCGTGAACTGTGTTTTAACGACATTCGTTCTTTAACCCGATTTAAAGTGAAATGGTATTTGGAATTTATAAATCTTTTTGATAAGATTTAAAGGAGATTTTCCAAAGTAAAGTTTTCCAATTTAATAAAAAAACATGGAATGGAATGGAATTCGATTTGGTAATAATCGAAGTGAATTTCTGTGGAGGAAGACTGCTAATATATATGGAATTTAAAAAGGCTTTGCCGTTATTCCATTTATATTATTAGTTGGATATGGAAGCTTATATCTATTATATATATTGATCTGTTTTCCATGAAAATTCCATTCTTAATGGAATGTGATTTTGGGTTTATCGTGAACCGTGTTTAAAATGACATTGGATCTTTAACCCAGTTAAAGACAGGATTTATTTCCTGGATTTGAATAATCATTAAGTAATGATTTTTGGAAATTAAATCTGAATTAGATTTTTAATGAATCTTTAAATAGATTGAAAGGTGAATTTAATAACTAAAATTATCAAATTCAAGAAATGATCGAGAATGGAGTATCACTAGTTTTGCTCTAAGTGATAGTTAAATCTTTAATTAGATTTAGACGTTAAATGGTAATTAACTTTACTGATAACACCGTGATGTTAGATATGAAGTATTACCAGTTTTGCTTCATGGGATGAATAGGTTCGAATTGGGAAATTTAATAAATGATTACTTCGGTAAAGTGCGCTAATCCCAATTAGTTTGGAAAACCTTAATTTGGTTTGGAACGATATCCAAAGGAAGATTAAAGAATAAATTTAAAAGAATTTATCTTTAATAAAATTAATGGGAACCTTTCCCAAAATATAAGAATATTTGAATAATAAAATATTCTAGATTGGAATGAGGCGTATGTTGTGTTTTTATAACACTTATTTATTATATACGCGAGTTATTCGGAAAGACCGAGTTTATCCCATTCTGAATAACTGGATCGACGATAAGTCGACGATGAAGACGGTGGTTGAATACCGGAGCTCTTCACATCGTTTGGATAATTACTGATGATCTTGATTGGGCTATACACCCAAGAATAGGGAATCAGTTGGTGATCATCCAGACGTACTTGGAGATCGATGGATATTCGAGGAATAAGGTTCCTCCGGTTTCGTTCAGACCTAGAACAGACTTGTAAATGGATGTGTGTCTGACATCGGATTTCATTCTATGTGATTGATATACATCGGTTGCATAGTATGAACTGCTTGTGTGGCATGCTGAGATGCAAATGTTCAAGGTTTCTATTGAAAAGCAAAGTCTTGTTGTTGGTGATCAAAGCACGACTTTAATATAGCGTAGATTTGTGTGGCATTAATTCGCGAGCCTCACACCCCGGTGTGAACCAGAAGCGGGAGAGGACATCAGGGAGGGCATGCGTTTCTTTCTAGTTAGGAGTGGTGTCAGTGATTTGCATGCCCTGGCATTTTACTTATGTGGATGATGGATAGCGAGCGCCTCGGTTATATCGGTCGATCCGGGACCGATGTAGTCATTTGGCTCATTTACGCCTCATAGGGCGGGGAAAAGCATTGTTCAGGGTTTAAGTTTAATCCACATCAAGTGGACCGGCCGTGACGATCCAAAGGTCACTCGAGCTCTGACCTGAGGCTCGAGCTAGAGAGTCTCAAAGCGGTAAGGATGATCCCTTGCCTTGGTTCACAGATGGAAATCCAACTTCCAATACATGACATTTGCGGTTTTGTTTGTAGAGCCTAGTATTTGCGACATGATATATGGTACCCATGCCGTTTAGGATTGATACATTTATATTTGAAGTTGCTTTATACACTATGCATTTATAATAGTATCAAATGATTTGTTTTAAACGTACTAATCATGTTTGGCTATTATAAGGGAAAACCCTATCCTTCGGCTTGCGTTGCATTGTGTAATGGGACCAGGTCTTATATTAGCTTCATTTTTCCAAAAAGCATTGCGTTGTTTTTTTATATGCACCAGTATTCTTGGGAGGAAACCCGTTCCGTGTTATACGGCGTGGTCCCTTGATTTACTTTATTTTAAATTAAAGTTTTCAATAACTGTTTTAGTTCTCACACCAGTCACATGACTGACCTGGAGTTTGTTGTTTTAACCTAAACTCTGGGTGCCCCTATTTCCATACGGGCAACTAGTAGTTTTGGTTTTGCAGATTTATATTCACGGGATCCTGGTTTATAGCTGGAATGATATTCGGAAAGCTCTATATCCGCATATTCTTTTCAGTTGTATTTTGTATTATTTTTCAGCTGCATTGTAAACTGTGAATCTCTAATATTTATTGAATGTATATTATTTATTCATACTTTGTATATTCCTATATTCTAATGAAATTGTTGTAATTAACAATGAAATGCTCTTCTGTTTGTGTTACGATGTGGCTTGTTCTAAATTCAATCCGGGCTTTCCTTCACGGGGAAGTTCGGGTCGTAACAGTTTGGTATCAGAGCTTTGTTTACAAAGCTCAAGAACAAGACACATTAGAACCAAATGGAAGAATTCATCAGAGATTGGATTGGTAATATCCAATGAGAATGACTCGTTAGAGATGGGATCAGTAGTATCCTAGAACGAGTTTGAAGCGTATATTTTTAAAATGAAAACAATTTTTGTTTGAAAATTTAAACCTTATTCAACATATTGGAATATTTTTTGTATTGAGTTTGGACAATCTAATATATAAAGATTTTGCATACACGTCTGATCCACGGGTATTCGAAGTTTTAATATACTGGATAGATATAGAATCACACTAGTCGCCCGGGAATGATTCTGATGATGGGTTCCCATCATCAGTGTTGTGTTCGAGTTTCGAAAGTGGGATTTCTATATGATTCCAATTGACTGGTGTGAGAACCAAAATATAGTTAGAATATATTGTTGTGACCTGGCATCAAAAATCTTATATTTGGACTATGTATGATAGTTATGAATTTGAAAAGATAATTCACTAATTGATTGATGTTTGTGTTGTTTGATTATTGGTTGATTAATTAAAATTTGAACCATTTAGCCAAATTGTATCAAATATTGAACTGTATTAAAAAATTGATTGAATTTGCATACATGTACATGTATATACATTGAACATGTTATAGCAAGGAGGCTAGAGAAGTGGAATAGAATTGTTTGCACAACAAATAGGTACATGTTTATTGTATTACTTGGGGTTTTTGATGATTTTATGAGCCGATTGGCTAGCCGCTTGGCTAGCCGCTTGGCTGTTTCTTTTTCTTTTTGGATTGGAGAGGCATGTATGGAAATTTCGGGATTTTCCCAGTGCTCCCGTGCAGCGGAGGTTATGGTGAAATTTTTCGAAAATTTAGGGTGTTAGCCAAATTTTTGAAGAATTTGAAAAGTTCTTAGAAACTAAAAAGTTGAAGAACTTAAGCCATAATGAAAATAATGAAAGTAAAGTTGATTTGTAAAACAATTTTCAGCTTTGTTCCTTTTCGGGGACAAAAAGTTTTAATTGTGGGAGTTTGTAATAACCCAGAAATCTGAACCAATTTAAAAATTTTACTTTGGCAATTTTAATGAATTTTGAATATTTAAAATTAATTTTTTTAAACAATAACGACAAGAAATTTATTTTGAATATAATTAGAATGTATATATTTATTTGAATCAACGTTAGAATATGTTAGATCGAAATTTGGACCTAACACCCAAATTGTTATGAACTGTAGAGAATTTTAAATGAGGAACAAGGAAAAAGAAAATAACACTCAGAATTTATAGTGGTTCGGCGTTAACGAGCCTACGTCCACTTTATATCTTATTGATTGTGCTTTAAAAGCTAATACAACAATGATTTCTCTCAATATTTCAGTGGTTTGACAACAATGGCGGATTCAGTACTCACTATTGCCAAAAGGATCCCGAAAAATGCCAAGCTCTTGGCTATTTATAGCTGATTTTGACAGGCGGATCGCGGACACGTGGCACGAATCCCGAGATCATCGGATCGCATCGCCACCGTTGAAGAAACAGTCAAACTAGCCATTGTGGACAGGTGTCGTGATTTGCTTGAAAATCGGATCGTGCATATGGGGAGAATTGGCCCGGATAACGGTTGGGGACACGTGTCGCCAGATCCGTACGATTCGGATCGCTGAAGACTAGCTCTCGCTTGAACAATTCAGAGGGTTCGCCATGCACTAGGGGATCGGATCGGATCGCTCGGGGTATCAATGTAAGCTTGGATCGGATCGCCCAGCTACGCCGTTCGCTGATGAGATGGGGCGATCCGTAGAGACGCGATCCGATATTTGGGCGAGACGACGGTGCGCGATTCGACATCGAGCGAAACGATGATGCGCGATCCATTCCTTCATGTTCTTAGATACTGTGGTTTCCTGTTTTCCTCTTACGAATGATCCTGGATGGCTTGGTCAAAAAGCGAGCCAACATTTTGCCCCCTCGAAGTATGTTTTATTGATGATGGAACATGCTTCGAAGATTCTTATTTACCTTCTCCTGAAGTGACGCGAATCAACAGTCGCATTGGTTCAAATCGACACATGTATGAATCGGATCGCCATAGGGCGACACGGTCCGATTTGGTCATCTGCTCGTCTCGTGCCGAGTACCTAGGCCTTTGTGTGAAACGGGGCGTATTTTCCTTCGAGCCGTGTCGGGCCTCGAGTTTTGTGGGCCATCGTTTCAAAGCGGTCCGTGGGCTTCTATGCGATTCCATCTTTGGATCGTGGCCTGCATGGTGCTTCGTGGACCGAATAAGACAAAGAAGGGGAGACAAACGGTCACCCTCTTTGCCTATATATGCCGACCCCTTCCCCTTCATTCTCCTTCTTCTTTCTTTCCTACCGAATCGTTTCGCCTACATTATCAAGAAGCGAACCCAAATCTTTTGACCCTTCGAAAATCCAAGCATTCTTTCAATCTTTAGAAAGGTAACTCCACTAAAAGCATTCTTATCTGTGAACGCCGCTCTTCCACGAATTTCCTTGACTGGAAACGATGAGAATTCGTGCTTTTTTGACGAAATCATCAAAACTCCATGGCCAAGTGACGTAGTGCTCGGAGTTCGAAGAAGGAAAGGAGAGGAGGAAAACGGAGGAGGAAGAAGAAGAAGACAGAAGGCCGCTTCGTTTCGTGGTCAAAGATGGAAGACGAACGCGAGTGGCGAGACGACAGATCGAGGTGGCAACGAAGGGACGGATCGTGGGAGTCGCCACGGTTCATGAAGGGGCGATCCCTTCATCCGGCGATTCGATGGGGAGGCGATTCCTATGCTCCGCGAGTCGAAAGGGGGCGATACCTACGCTTGCGATCCGTCCTACAGCTAACGATACGAAGAAATTTCATACTTTAATCAATGTCCTGTCACTATAAAACTTTGAACAGTTAGGCTAGAGCCGCGATGTTGGACTTTCTGGACTAAATAACCTCATAATTTGATTGCATATGACGACTAACGACTTCTGATAACCTTGACTGCTTTCATGCTTTATTATTATTTTTAATAATGCGCATACACAAGCACGCACACCGGCACTTGCACGCACGGGGGACGGGTAGTGTTAATCTTATTATTCATATTTTCTCGTCCTAGCAGCGATGTCGAATGATCACTCTTCCTCAAGATCTGTAGCCGAAACGGAATCCGAGACTCCTGAACAGTATAATCCTCAGATTCCTCCAATCAATCCGGGAGGTGAAGATTCTGGATCTGAGTATGAAGCCACAGAATCAGATCCGACATAAAGTACTTCATCCAGCAACAACTCCGAGTCTGACGAGCGAGCTCCGGACGAAATTCCAGGCGCAGTCGGGATAGATAAATTCTCTGATTCTTTAGCGTCCAAGCTTGACGAGATAAAACTCAAGAGAATCTGCTTAAGACACGGCATTCCTTGGGACGATGTCTTGACACCTGGAAGCGAAGATAGACCCCACCTAGCAACGGAAGGGTACATGTCGATCAGTCGAACAATGTGTCTAGTAGGAGCTATTCCTCCGTTCCCTCCGATTGCCATTGAAACTCTAAGACGACTAGGCATTGCTCCGATGCAGCTTCATCCAAACGCATACGCATCTCTATACTCTTTATATGTTGCTTATGCGGAGATCTTGCATGCCGAACTTAAATTCAGAGATCTGGTGTTCTTCTTTCTCTTCAAGCACCGTTCTTCTGCAACTCCAAACTTTTCCTTTTTTGAATCAGTGGCGAACAGGAAAGTTCTGTACGACGGATACAGCAACATCGGGGATCCTAAGTCCGACTGGTTTTACATAAGAAAACAGGCTGGATGCTCACGGAGATGGCTCAAATCAAGTAAACTTTGATCACCTAGTCGAATACCTTGCTTAAGGAGTCTAAGTAATAACATTCTTCCGCTTTTTCCTTTGTCTTAAACAGATCACGTCTTCCCGAAAACAGAGGGTGCACTGTACAACAACCGGTTGTCCATTCTTTTGCAAAGCAGATCCGACTTTTTAAGGATTAAAAAATGCATTACTGATGACAACCTTCATAAGCATCGCCTTCTGGATAGAAGATTTGGAATTGGGACCGGCGGCAAACCTTATAAATATGTGCCCCCAACGGAAGGAGAGGGAACTTCACAAGCGGTGGAAACAACTAAATTTCACAAGAGTCCTTCTCCGATAGTCATCCAAGACGACGAAGACTTGAATATATACAGAGGGGATGAGTCCCGTGGTGATGTGTCGAAGGAAATCCCTACCTCTGCTCCAATGGAAACTGTTGGTGATGACGACTTGACAGAAGAGCAGTTATTTGACAAGCTGAATAAAATCCCTCTACCCGACATTGAATATACAGAAAAAGACTTCGGCGAGGAGCCTTTCTTTTCTGCTCCCAAAGAGGCGATTGCTTCAACAAGGGGACGGGAAACGGGTCAGATGAGCCTGTCTCCAGGCCCGGGTCTGTTAGGGGGAATTATATGGGATGCACACCTCACACACACTGCCTGACCGTGCACTATTATATCGTGGATATTCAAAGTTATAATATGCTCTTCTTTTCTTTTTACAGGATCGATGTCCCGCAGGAAATCTTACTCATATCGTTCTCTTCGTGAGGGCACACCTAGCCTTCGTCCGGGTACTGAGCGCCCTCGCGGTCCTCCTCATAGGCCGAGCTCCTCGCATCCTCGATCTCCACCCAAATCAACCTCTACCAGGCCTTCGAGTCATCCGACAATTCCGACCGGGGGAAAGACACTTCCAAAAGAGTTGACTCCTCCAAAGAGTGCGCCTTCCCACAGTCGGTCATCTAAAAGGCGTCACGAATCCAAAGATAGGGACAGAGATTCATCCAAAGAAACTGAGCAAGAGAGAAGTGATATTGTCCCCACCAGCCAACCGGAGTTAGCTGCCCCCGGTTCACGGGATTACGTCCACGGTCCCGAGATCCAAGGTAGGCTGGAAAAGCTACGGGAACAATTTCCAGGAATGTTCTTTGACAGGATGGTCTTTGTTCCTGCCTTGGAACCGGTCCCTAAAAATTGGGATGATGAAGTTATTGGGCACATCCAGCACGCGGCCAGACAATACTAGATGATGAAAAAACACGCAGTCAATCTTTCGGAAGTCATCCGAACACTTGAAATAGAAGCTCACAGGTCTAAAGCAAAACTTGAAAATAACGAAAGGGGTAGGACAAAATTAGAGAAGGACCTGGAAGACGCCCAAGCCCAGCTCGCTTTGGCACAGAGAGACGCTGCAAACTATAAGACTGAATTAGAGAATGCCAAACAGCGATTTCATTCTGAACTGGACTCCAATAGCCAAGAAAAAATGGCTTTAAAGAAGGAGGTTGAAGATCTAAAAATGGCCAACGCCGAATTGAAAACAGTGCAAGGCCATTTTGAAGCTGAGAGAGCTGCCTGGGAGGCGGAAAAAGCGAGTCTAAAAGAAAGTTTGGCTCTGGCAGAAATAGAAAAGGTGATTTTGAATGACCAGGTTGCAGATGCGGAGAGACGGACAGCTCTTGCCGAAAAGAACGTTGATAGCGCCATTGAAATGGCCACTGCCTCCAACAACAAACTCCTTGAAAGAGAGAAAGAAATCGAGGGGTTTGAGGAGATGATTTTTGATTTCCTCGGCCAAGTTCTTAAAACTCGTAACATCTCATGGATCCCGGATTACCATGTTACTTTGGCCAACTTATGGGATGCCATCGTGGAGGGCGAAAAATACAGACTGGGTGTCGAAGAAATCAACGAGGATGAATTGATGAAGAGCATCCTAAGAGACAACGAGCCCGAGGACCTGGCAGAGGGTCGTCGCCTAATCCTGGCGGAAATGGAGAAGGAGAGAACCATGGCTAAAGGTTAAAGCAAAATTGACGAAGGTTCCAGTTCCGCCGCGAAGCCTAAAACCTCCGAAGTTGAGGAGTACCATCCTGACGATCCGCTAATCCCTTTAGGCCTAACTCCCGTGGTTGTTGGAGCATCCGGATCTACTCAAGAGGGAGTATCTGCTGAAGGTATCTCTCTCTTTTCCCCGCAATTTGCTAAAGCGATTGCGAATTGTCGTCGTCTAGCAGGACAACCCATTGAATTAGTAATGTGTGTCTCTCGTAATGCAGGTGGCGAGCCCGTCGACAAGGGCGCTGGAAAAGAGAGAGAAATGGAGAAGGAGACTGCCCTGCCGGGTGCTGGTATCGATGTTTCAGAGCGAGTCGAGGTCACAACAGTAGAAGGAAGCATCCCGATGCCTAGCGCCGACGTACCCAAAGATGCTGAGACTATCGAAGCTCTAAAAGACTTGGATGGTCGTCATGTGGATGACGAAGAGGATTTTACCGGCACCAAAAAGGCCGACGATGATGATGATGAAGAGCCCCTGGCCAGCCGGAAAGCCAGACATGAGAAAGAGTTGGCTTCAAAGAAGGTGGGGGACGAGGCTTTGGACATAGTCCCTCTTGCAGAATTCGATCCCAAAACTGGGATGATTGTGAAAATCCAGTCCAAGTCCATCAGCCGGCAGCTTCACTTCGCAAACCCCGATGACTTCCAGGCTTCCCTCTCCAGTAGAAGCAAGAGAAAAGAAGGGGAAGAGGAGACCTCAGAGGAGTCGGATGCTCCTCTTGTGGACAAGCGGAAAAGGAAGAAGGGGGATCCATCTGAAGCCGACAAGGAGAGGCTGGAGAGGCAGAAGCAAGAGAAGAAATCAAAGCATAAATAGGATGTTTATTGATATTTTGTCTTTAGGTTTTCCACTGGCCAGGAAGTGTAATTGTGAGACTGGTCCTCACTTTTTGTTTCTAGGTTGTCTTTCACTTTGTTGATTTGCAGTATATAAACAAGGATTCATCTCCTCTTGCATCATTGTGTATCTGTATTCAGAGAAACTTTCCATGTTTAGTCATTAGCCAACTATTAATAATTATAAATCGGTCAATCAACAGGAAAAAGAAAGTTCATGCTATGTTATACTGTTGTATCAAAGTTTAGTGTTTGCACATGAGTGCGTGGCCCCTCCCCTCCAATCAGTCATTACTGTAGCATCTGACTGGGGTTTACTAGGGATAAATTAGTACTAACAGCGAGTTGCCCCCTATTTCTGAGTACGGGGGTATAAGAGATTTCATGGGATACCAGTAGTTCAGTCAACCCTCGTTCCCTTAGCAGGGAATAAGTTCTTTCTCAGCGCTCAATCGGAGACGCTTATGTACTGTCTCTCTTTCTGGAGAGTTAGAGTTTTACGCTTGGCGATTCATTCGCTCCCCGATCCTTCAGCGGGGAAGGAGCTATTTCTCAGCGCTCAATCGGAGACGCCTTTATACTCTCTCTCTCTATGGAGAGTTAGAGTTCGAGCTCAGCGATTCATTCGCTCCCCGATCCTTCAGCGGGGAAGGAGCTATTTTTCAGCGCTCAATCGGAGATGCCTTTATACTCTCTCTCTCTCTGGAGAGTTAGAGTTCGAGCTCAGCGATTCATTCGCTCCCCGATCCTTCAGCGGGAAAGGAGCTCTTTCTCAGCGCTCAATCGGAGACGCCTTTATACTCTCTCTCTCTCTCTGGAGAGTTAGAGTTCGTGCTTAGGCAGCTCCGATCATGGTACACCGCCGTTATTTGTGGACGTCGATTTTCGTGTCCTTTATACTCTCTCTCTACTCTGGAGAGTTAGAGTCACGGATTACGCCGTCTGCAATCATGCATTCTCATCAAACTCATTCTTGCTGTGTGCTTTAACCCGTGCTCCGTGGATTAAAGCTAGTCGGACAAGCAGTTGGAGCCTTTGCCCAAGTTTTGGGTTCCTCTGATTAGTTTACGAGAGGAACCGTTGGCACCGGGCTTCGGGTACCTGCATTATTCACATTGATTTTTCATAAGCAAATAAATAAAGATGCAATAAAGGTAAATGTCACACAGTATTTTTATAGTGGTTCGGTCGAATCATGACCTACGTCCACTTTATAATCTCTTGCTTTAAGGAATTAGACTGTTCTAGGCAAGTCATGCCCTGTACATAGTTTTTTAACAAAGCAAAAGAATAAATTTGAAACTTCTCATGTTAGATATGGCCGTAGATGTTGGGCATTCCACACTCTGGGGATTTCCTGTCCATCTACGGTTGCCAGCTTGAAGGTTCCGTTATCAAGCTTGCTGAGAATTGAGTACGGTCCTTCCCACTTCGCTCCCATATGAGTTGGGGGTGGAAAGACACGTTTCAGAACCAAGTCTCCGGGTTCCCAGGTCCGGGCTCGGACCTTTTTGTTGTAATATCTGGCGACCTGTTGCTTACATCTCAGTGCACGTAGGTCGGCTTCATCCCTCTTTTCTTCGATCATATCCAGGGACTCAAGGCGCAATTCATTATTGGTCATTGGATCATAATAGGTCACCCGATGAGAAGGTACCTTTATCTCAATCGGGATGACTGCTTCTGTTCCAAAAGCGAGGGAGAACGGGGTATGTCCTGTCGCTGATTTATATGCCGTCCTGTAGGCCCATAGTGCCAAGGGCAATTCATCAACCCACATGGCTCTAGCCCGCTTCATTCTTCTTTTCAGAATGGACTTAATTACTTTATTTGCAGCTTCGACTTGCCCGTTCGATTGTGGGTGTGCCACGGAGGTGTATCGATTCTCGATGTGATATTTTTGGCAGAAGTTTCTGAATTCAGCACTATCAAATTGAGTTCCGTTGTCTGTTATGACAATCTTTGGAATTCCAAATCGGCAAATGATGTTTCTCACAATGAAGTTGATCACTCGTTTAGTTGTGATTGTAGTTAGTGGTTCTGCCTCGACCCACTTAGTGAAATAATCTATGGCCACAATAGCAAACTTTGCTCCGCCCCTTGCTATGGGGAGACTTCCTATGATATCAATTCCCCACATAGCAAATGGCCATGGACTCATCATTGTTTTTAACTAGCTTGGAGGCGCTCTAGGTATCTTTGAAAATCTCTGGCACGCATCACATCGTCGTGCATATCTTACTGCATCCTTGTTTATGGTAGGCCAGAAGTAACCATGCCGCAATATCTTTTTCGCCAAAGTTTGCCCTCCAGTGTGGTCGCCACATTCGCCTTCGTGGACTTCCTGCAGCACACGTTGGATGTCATCGTGGGCTATACACCGAAGGAGGGGCATTGAAAACCCTTGCCTATAAAGAACTCCGCCTTGCAATACGTATCGGGCGGCTTTACGAATCACTTTACGCCTCTCGCTTTTCTTGGTCGGAAGCGTTCCATCCATTAGGAAATTCTCTATAGCGGTCATCCAGGATTCCCTTTCTGGTTCCGTCTCTAGTACTAGGTCGATTTCCATCTGATCAATGCTGGGGGACCGAAGTACTTCAACGGGGGCTAGCGCAATCACTTCAGGATCGTTAGAACTAGCCATCTTTGCCAACTTGTCTACCTGCTGATTTTCTGATCGCGGAATATGAGATATGCTGTAGTGATCAAACTTATTCAGCAGTTCTTTCACTTTCTTTAAGTATAGAATCAATCTTGCACTTTTAGCTTGGAATCTTCCAGTAACTTGGTTCACAACTAACTTGGAGTCGCAGAAGATGTTCAGTTTTGTGACTTCTAGTACCTTTGCAATCCTTAATCCAGCCATCAGAGCTTCATATTCAGAATCGTTGTCAGTGGCCTGAAACTCCATTCGGATGGCATAGGTTATCAATCGTTTCTCAGGGGTTTCAAGCACTATTCCAGCGCCGGATCTTTCGTCATTCCTAGCACCATCAGTATATAATCTCCAGGCATTAGGATCAAAAAGTAACTTTGAGGGTTCCACTTCTTCGTTTGCAATACCTTCTTCAGGAACAGTGAATTCTGCTATGAAGTCGGCTATCACTTGTCCCCGAATTGACCGTCTGGGCTGAAAGTTCAAGTCAAATTGACTCAACTCAATATTCCATTTGAGTAACCTTCCAGATGCCTCCGGTCTCTGTAAAACTTGCTTGAGTGGGTGATCAGTGTATATGGTGATAGGATGTGCCTGAAAGTAGTGCCGAAGTTTTCTGGAGGCAATCAGTAAACTATACGCCAGTTTCTCTATCCGTGGATAATTACGCTCTGCTGCTGTCAATTTTTTGCTCACATAATACACAGGTCTTTGGACCTTTTCCTCTTCCCTTACCAACGCTGAGCTGATTGCATGAGATGATACTGCCAAATACACGAATAAATCCTCGTGGTCTATTGGTTTAGATAGAATTGGAGGTTTCTCCAAGTGTCTGAGCAAATTCTGAAACGCTTCTACGCAGTCAGGTGTCCATTTAAAGTGGCGTTTTCCTCGCTTTATTAATTCGAAGAATGGGATGCACTTATCTGTAGCCCTGGAGATAAATCTGCTTAGTGCGGCCACTTTTCCGGCAAGGCTTTGCACATCCCTAATTTGCCTAGGTTCCTGAATGTTCCTGATTGCCGTGATCTGGTCCGGATTAATCTCGATACCGCGCGAACTAACAATGAATCCCAAGAATTTTCCAGAAGCAACACCGAATGAACATTTGGTTGGATTGAGTTTCATTCCATACTTTCGAAGAATGCCGAACATCTCTGCCAAGTCAGTAGTGTGTTGAGAGGATTGCTTGGATTTAACCAACATATCGTCGACGTATACTTCCATTGTTTTCCCGATTTGGTTATAAAACATTCTGTTGACCAAACGTTGGTACGTAGCGCCTGCGTTCTTCAAACCAAAGGGCATTACTACGTAACAATATAATCCCAGATCAGTGATAAAACTAGTATGCTCTTGATCTGGAATATGCATTGGAATTTGGTTGTATCCTGAATAAGCATCCATGAATGAGAGAAGCTCGTGACCTGCCGTCGAGTCTACCAACTGGTCAATTCGAGGTAATGGGAAACTATCTTTTGGACAAGCTTTGTTCAAATCCGAGATGTCGATACACGTTCGCCACTTCCCGTTGGCCTTCTTTACCAGGACTGGATTTGAAATCCAGTCCGGGTAGGTTGAATCTCTGATAAACCCGTTACTTTTTAGCTTTCCAACCTCTTCTTTCAAGGCAGCGGACCTCTCCGGGCCCAACATTCGCCTTTTTTACTTTACTGGAGGATGTTTGGGGTTAATGCTCAAAGAATGGCTTATGATTGATGGGGATATCCCGCACATGTCGGCATGGGTCCAAGCAAATACATCCAAGTTGTTCTTTAAGAAACTCGTCAATTCTTCAGCAAGATTTGGACTTAACTGGGATCCAATCTTAAGGACCTTCTCCGGGTCACTGTCATCGATTGGTACATCCACAGTTGCCTCGTTGGGAGTCGCCGTTCTGCCCCCGGGTTCTTGATCCTCTCTGGGATCTATATCCTCGGGCATCACTCTAGGCAACACTCCAATAATTATCCTCTTTGGTTGCTATAAGGTTTCCGCCCCCAAAGGGGGAGGAGTGCCTTTAGTTTCGATATCCCCGCCGTTGCGAAGCAACTTTAGTTCGGCAACATAACACGCTCGCGCAGCAACTTGATCCCCTCTGACGATACCAATGCCAGCTTCTGTGGGGAATTTCAATAGCAAGCACCAGGGGGCTATACAGGCTCTGAACTTTGCGAGGGCCGGTCGGCCCAAGAAGGCATTGTATGGCGATTCGACATCCAAAACCACAAAGGGAAGGATTCTCACTCTCTGGCGTTCTCCTTCCCCAAGTGTAACTGGCAATTCTACATAACCCATAGGTGCGGTGGATGCTCCGTTGAATCCACGGATCCATCCTTGGCAGGGCTTCAAGTCTTTTATCTCAAGATTCATCTGGTCAAAGGCCTTTTTGAAAAGAATATTAACGGAACTCCCGTTGTCCACCAGAACCTTATGAACAGTGGCTGGCCCAATGGGTATCGTAATTACAAGTGGATCTTCAGTTGGAGCGTGGACTCCGATGCTTTCTCGTTCTCGGAAAACAACGTCATCAGTCATCATCTTCTGCTGCTTCACCGGGATACTGTCCTCGGGGTTGCTACATTCCCCCGCTTCGAGGTGTTGTTTGGCTGCGTTGACGTATTGATCTAAAGCTTTGGAACTGTGCCCAGCAAGATAAAGCCCACCGATCACGGTATTGATAACAATATTCTTTCCCTTTTGCTGAGCAGTTGGCCTAGTAGCAAGTTGATTTTGATTCTGATTCGGGGCCTGCACTGCTTGCCCCCTGTCCCTAGGCGTTACTCTGTATTCATCTAGCTTCCCTTCTCGAAGCAGCCTTTCGACTACGTCCCTCAGGTGACGGCATTCATTCGTCGAATGGCCGTGGATTTGATGAAAGAGACAAAACTTCCATGTCTCACGCTCTTTCTCTGTTGACTCTCTAGGAGGTGGCCTCTTATTCTGGAGGACATCATACGCATCCATGAAGATATTTTCCAGAGTATCACTTATGGGTGTATAACTTTCAAAGGCCCTGGGACGAGTCCTTCTCTGGGAGTCGTTCCCTCGGCCCCTCATCCGGTTGTTGCCGTTAGCATTGTTATTGTTGTTACCTGGCTGGCGACCACCCTGATTCTGATTTCCGACGTTAACTTCAACTTTCCCTGAGCTGTCTCCAGTCTGTTTGATGGCGACATTGCTCTGAATTTCTTCCTTATCAGTTGTTTTAAGCTTTCGGTTTGCGTATACATCTTCCCGGCGTAGATGTACATTGAATTTCTCATAGAATAACTCTCTGGTATGGGGTGGTTTGCCTGCCAAGTACCTCCCGAATTCAGTGTCCTTATCCACTCCATCAATTAGTGCTGCGACAATGGTCGGCTCATGAGGATCTTTAACCTCAGTGGCGGCCAAATTGAAACGATCCAGGTACATCTTTAGACTTTCGCCTGGTCGCTGTTTGACAAGGAATAAATCGATCACGCTTTTCGTCTTCTGTGCGTAGATACGGAATTGTTCTACGAACTTCTCGCTTAGTTCCCTGAAGCTAGAAAACGATCTCGCCGGCAGGCGAGTAAACCATAGCAAAGCCACGTCTTTCAGAAATATGGGAAAAGCTTTACACTTAACCGCGTCAGAAGCGGCGACAGCAGTCATCGACCAAGAGTATCTCATTAGGTGCTGAACAGGATCAGATCTTCCTGCATATCGGTTCATTTGTGGCATGTTGAAACGCCTTGGAAAAGTCGCATCCAAAATATCGTCAGTAAAAGGGGTATGACTGCGGTCAATCCCCCAATCTTCGTTCCGCTGTCCACGGCTGTCGGCCAAAATCTGGTGAACCATGGCTGCAACGTTTGCACTAGTCAAAGGAGGTTCAGGGTCAGTGCCTCTGGCCCGACGAGGTTCTCTGATCTCTCTTCGGGGAGTAGCCACAAAATCCGGGGCTCGGACGGGGCTTCGCTGCCCCCTGTTATCATGAGTATGCGTGCGGCGACGGGGCTGAGGTGGTCTGTTATGTACAGGACTGTTCACATTACGGTTTATGGGCCCCGCCCCAAGTTCTTCTTCTTCCTGTGAGGGCAGGGTCCCGAACCGAAGCTGTTCTATGTTTTCGGCTCTCTCATACGGTCGCCGCGGAGGTCTCGGCGATTCTTCAGACGAAGAGGAATATACTGGGCTGAGTGGACGAACCGGCGATGCTCTTTGCCTTGCTAGCTCATCAAGTCTTCTATCCATAGCCGTCAGATTTTGCCGTAGGATAGAACTTTCCTTCCTTTGGGCAGCCAACTTTTTCAACCTATCCCACATCTCGACGAAGCGAGAGAGATCCCCCTCAGTGACAGGAGCGGCAGGGTCATAGTGGTCATCATCACTCTCTCTTATGCGCAAAGAGCTCGAACCAGGTCGAGCAGAGGTTCCAGGACGATAGGAGTGTGTCATAGGTTCTTTTCCAGGTCGAGTTGTATTCTGACCATCAGTTCGGATAGCTGAGGTTCGTGGAGGGCGATTCGCTGCGCCCCCCTGAGATCGACTCGTGGTCGTGGTGCGCGGAGGCTGCGAGGTGTTGCCCCGGGATCGAGTAACAACCCCTTCAGTAGCACGGATCGTCTCGTTCTCATCGACTCGGAACGAGGTGTCTTCGTCGGATCAGATCGCCCCCTGCGCTCCGTGATTCAGAGTTTCTTCGTTGCCCAGTTCGTGTACACTCTCCTCAATCGTTTCGTTGGTCTGCGAAACTTTAGATCTTTTTCCAGCCATGATATCCGAATCGCTGGAATCATCAAGGAAACGAATGGCGAAACTTTAAGACTGAGTTTCTCAGTGAAAGCACCAAAAAAGTTAGATCGAAATTTGGACCTAACACCCAAATTGTTATGAACTGTAGAGAATTTTAAATGAGGAACAAGGAAAAAGAAAATAACACTCAGAATTTATAGTGGTTCGGCGTTAACGAGCCTACGTCCACTTTATATCTTATTGATTGTGCTTTAAAAGCTAATACAACAATGATTTCTCTCAATATTTCAGTGGTTTGACAACAATGGCGGATTCAGTACTCACTATTGCCAAAAGGATCCCGAAAAATGCCAAGCTCTGGGCTATTTATAGCTGATTTTGACAGGCGGATCGCGGACACGTGGCACGAATCCCGAGATCATCGGATCGCATCGCCACCGTTGAAGAAACAGTCAAACTAGCCGTTGTGGACAGGTGTCATGAATTGCTTGAAAATCGGATCGTGCAGATGGGGAGAATTGGCCCGGATAACGGTTGGGGACACGTGTCGCCAGATCCGTACGATTCGGATCGCTGAAGACTAGCTCTCGCTTGAACAAGTCAGAGGGTTCGCCATGCACTAGGGGATCAGATCGGATCGCTCGGGGTATCAATGTAAGCTTGGATCGGATCGCCCAGCTACGCCGTTCGCTGATGAGATGGGGCGATCCATAGAGACGCGATCCGATATTTGGGCGAGACGACGGTGCGCGATTCGACATCGAGCGAAACGATGATGCGCGATCCATTCCTTCATGTTCTTAGATACTGTGGTTTCCTGTTTTCCTCTTACGAATGATCCTGGATGGCTTGGTCAAAAAGCGAGCCAACAGAATATAAATATTTATTTTTAATAATAAAAGGAATTGAAAATTGCGCGGTAGTTCGAAAAATTGATTTCAAATTTCAAATGGATGTACAGGATTCAAAATAAACCATTTTTGCGAAATAGAAAATATTTGAATCTACTTGAGAGTATCTTTCCAACGAATCTGAAAAATTGAAATTTCATAGTGGGAACAAAAAATTATGCCCAGTTGAAAATTCAGAATAGTTGCTGTGTAATTCTGGCCCTTAAAAATGGAAAATTTTCCAACGATCTTAGAATTTGACGAAATTAGTTTTGTTAGGACTGTATCGTCAATATGAAGCTAGAAATAATTTTTCTGGAATTTTTGGGGACCGTATGTGACCCCAGTAAATTGAAATGTACGTTTAAAGTTAAATATAATGATTTAAATGTTGATTTAAAAGAAAACTGATCATAACGATCGAATTGGCCTACGAAACATGTCTCATTGTGTTCGGAATGGGGGTAATTTGCTAGGGCCGACATTTGGGGGGTTCGGTTTAGGGTTCGTATTGGAAAGTTACATTTAGGTGGAAATAAAATAATAATTAAATATTATTGTATAAACCTAAACCCCCCATCCCTTTTCTCATTTTCAGAACATCGAGCCCCTTCAAAATAAAACCGTCACTCTCGGCAAACAAGCAGCCGCCACCTCAACTAGCCACCGCCTATCGCGCCACCCTCCCCCACGACCGGCGCACCCTGCCACCGACCACCGCCGATCCCCCATCACCTCCAGCCGCTGCCGATTGAAACCCTTGCCCAAATTGAACGAAAACCGCTGGAGACCGCCCTTGCTGACCACCAGACCGCCCACCGCGCTGCCCTCCAACCACCAAACAACTCCACCGCCCCACCCCCATCAGTAAACGCCGACTGTAAGTTTATATTTCTTATTATTTACTTATTTATGTATTAAAAATGACATTTTTATTTAATTGACATTGCCACAAAAATGTGATTGTTGAAAATAAGTGACAAGGATTTGTTTTCAGATTTTATATAGTAACTTTGATGTTATTTTCAGTTTTAATGTGATTAGCGTTGTTTTTAAATTATAATCCTTTGTGATAAAGAAGAGATTTTTATATAGAAAGTAGATTTGAAAAGATTTGATTTTTAAATATATAAAAGTTCGATTTATTTTTATATATGAAGCAGCGACGTAAAGGTTGGATTTTTATTGTGAAGTAGAGATAAAATTAGTTTTTATCATGAAGTTAAAGATAATAAAAATATGATTTTTATATTACAGAGATAATAAAAATATGATGTTTATATGATAGAGGAAATAAAAATATGATTTTTAAGTATGAAGTAACAGTGTAAAAATGTGATTTTTAATAATAAACTACATGATACTGATTAAGATGGTACTGTCGAAAAAAAATCTGAGTTCAAACCATTCAGAGATAAGGACTGGAGGAGGGGAACCCAAAGGTGAGAACTCTCTCACTGAATATATTTATATAGTTATTTATTTATATCTGCGTATATGAACTGCTCCCCTTCGTCCACAGACCATGGATGACTTGCGTGATTGTCCATTTTGGTTGATTGGGTTGTTTGGTTGAATTTGGTTTGGAAAATGAAATGGAATTGATTTGATTGGTACGTGTATGGTGCATGCCATTATTAGGCTGGGGATAAGGCTAGGCCTTATCCCGTTTCTAGTATCGCGCCGTTATGCCGCCAATTTTTTTTAAAATTTGTTAGAACAATAAAAATATTATTTTTATTGTGTAAATGAACCGAATAAATATTTTATCGTTAAAAGAGAATTTTTAACGTGTATATGAATAAAATAAAATATTTATAAACAAATCAGATGATTTTTTGATGTACACATATTTGACTGATATTGATTGGGATGATAAATTTTACACATCGCCCAATTGCACAAATAAATCTGTGTTTGTTGTTTGAAAACCCCACATGGGTATTAGGATGATATTGGGCATACACTAGTCCCAAAAATTAACTGTATGTCGATTGATTGATTGACAGGCTGTTATAAGCGTTAAATATTTATATTTAATGCTTATGCAGTGTAGAATGCACTCTGGATGATGGATTGCTATTTTCGTTGTTAAACACATTTGTTGTGTGAAATCCATATAGTCAAATTATATGGTAATTGACTGTGTCTGATTCCAGTTCAGAAAGAATGAATATTTTAAAATAATGATTATTTTAAAATAACGAATATTTTCAAACAATATTCAGAAAATAATCAAAATATGATTTTAATGCCCAATTTCGGATGGACACGAATATATTAAAAAATATATAAAGTCGTGTTGATTAGATAAACCCCATTTTCGCGCGAACGATATTTATATCGATTTTATTCATTTTTATAATGAATAACGAAAAGGAATTGATTTCATAATCTAATGTTTTGAAAATATTATCATTTACATATCGATGATATGGAATATTCAATTTTGATTAGAAATTGAATACGAAGTTGAAATCGTTCTGAAAACGAATTTAAAACGATTTATAAAATACGTTTTTAAAAGGAAATCGACGAAATATATATAATATAATTATATATATATATATATATATATATATATATATAACGGCCTGAATAGAACGCGCCGCGCTGATGCAGTTCGTGAATTTCGGCCATTGACTTCGAATGGACATTATGGGAGATCCGATCGTCGGATTATCTAAAACTGGAGCCGTTGAGTTCGTGTCGAAAAGAGTTTTATAACGAATACAAGAAATTAGAAATCTAACGGTTGTATTTGGAATTATGTCCGAATCAAATTTAGAAAAGGTCGGTGTAAGCGCAGTTCGATGGTCGTTGATGGAAATCGACTGTACGGGACTTGATAAAATTATTAAAAATATAAATAATTAGTGTAAAATCATAAGAATTGATTTGGAAAGAATTGGGATGAAAAACTCCATATTTGAAAAGATAAAAATAGATTTTTTTTCGAAATGAACTAGTTTTGAACAAGAATTATAATCCCATTTATTTTTAAAATAAATAAATTGGATTTGAAATGGTTTCAAAAATAACCAGAATTTCCAATATATAAAGTGGAAATGGATTTGAATCGAAATTGTCTTTGGAAGATTTCGATGTTGGATTTCGTGATTATACAGATATTGTTATGGAAATTTGAAAGATATATTTATATCGTTATTTCCAATACGATATTTATTGGTCGTAGAATTTGATATTGAATATAAGCCGATATATTTTCTATTCAGAGCCTTGTATTTAATATCAAATGGAAGTTGGGTTTTTCGTGAATGGTGTCTTCATTAACATTGTTCTTACACCAAGTTGAGAAAAAGATTAAATCTTTTTATTTAGATTTAATGAAGTATACTAATTAAATAATATTTAATTGGAATTGAATTGGAATTGAATTTTGGGTTTATCATGAACGGTATTTTAAATAACACGTATTCTTTAACCCGATAATTAATGGAATGTGAATTGGGTTTATCGTGAACTATGTTTTAACGACATTCGTTCTTTAACCCGATTTACAGTGAAATGGGATTTGGAATTTATAAATCTTTTTGATAAGATTTAAAGGAGATTTTCCAAAGTAAAGTTTTCCTATTTAATAAAATAAATTGGAATGGAATGGAATTCGATTTGGTAATAATCGAAGTGAATTTCTGTGGAGGAAGACTACTAACATATATGGAATTTAAAAATGCTTTGCCATTATTCAATTTATATTATTAGTTGGATATGGAAGTTTATATCGATTATATATATTGGTCTGTTTTCCGTGAAAATTCCATTGTTAATGGAATGTGATTTTGGATTTATCGTGAACCGTGTTTTAAATGACGTTGGTTCTTTATCCTAGTTAAAGACAGGATTTATTTCCTGGATTTGAATAATCATTAAGTAATGATTTTTGGAAATTAAAACTGTATTAGAGTTTTACTGAATCTTTAAATAGATTGAAAGGTGAATTTGATAATTAAAATTATCAAATTCAAGAAATGATCGAGAATGGAGTATCAACAGTTTTGCTCCAAGCGATAGTTAAATCTTTAATTAGATTTAAACGTGAAATGGTAATTAACATTATCGATAACACCATGATGTTAGATATGAAGTATTACCAGTTTTGCTTCATAGGATGAATAGGTTGGGAATGGGAAATTTAATAAATGATTACTTCGGTAAAGCGCGCTAATCCCAACTAGTTTGGAAAACCTTAACTTGGTTTGGAACGATATCCAAAGGAAGAATAAAGAATAAATTTAAAAGAATTTATCTTTGATAAAATTAATGGGAACCTTTCCCAAAATATAAGAATATTTGAATAAAAGAATATTTTGGATTGGAATGAGGCGTATGTTTTGTTTTTATAACACTTGTTTATTATATACGCGAGTTATTCGGAAGGACCGGGTTTATCCTATTCTGAATAACTGGATCGACGATAAGTTGATAATGAAGACGGTGGTTGAAGACCGGAGGTCTTCACGTCGTTTGGATAATTACTGATGATCTTGATTGGGTTGTACAACAAAGAGGAGAGAATCAGTTGGTGATCTCCCAGACGTACTTGGAGATCGATGGATATGCATGCAATAATGTTCATCCGATTTCGTTCAGACTCAGAACAGGCTTGTAAATGGATGTGTGTCTGACATCGGATTTCATTCTGTGTGATTGATATACATCGGTCGCATAGCGTGAATTTCCTGTGTGGCATGATGAGATGCAAATGATCAAGGCTTTTGTTGAAAAGAAATGTCTTGTGGTTGATGATCAAAGCACGACTTTAATATAGCGTAGCTTTGTGTGGCGTTAATTCGCGAGCCTCACACCCCGGTGTGAACCAGAAGCGGGAGAGGACATCAAGGAGGGCATGGGTTTCTTTCTAGTTTGGAGTGGTGTCCTCGTTTTACACACCCTGGCTGTGGATGATGGATAACGAGGCGCCTCAGTCATATCGGTCGATCTGGGGCCGATGGAGTCATTTGGCTCATTTACGCCCCATAGGGAAGGGAAACGCATTGTTCAGGGTTTAAGTTTAATCCACATCGAGTGGACCGGCCCAGACGATCCAAAGGTCACTCGAGCTCTGACCTGAGGCTCGGGCTAGAGAGCCTCGAAGCGTTAACGATGATCCCCTGCTTTGGTTCACAGATGGAAATCCAACTTCCAATACGTGACATTTGCAGTTTTGATTGGAGAGCCTAGTATTGGCGACATGATATATGGTATCCATGCCATCTAGGATTTATACATTTATATTCAAAGTTGTTTTATACACTATGCACTTATAATAGTATTAAATGATTTGTTTTAAACGTACCAAGCATGTTTAGCTATTATAAGGGAAAACCCTATCCTCTGGCTTGTGTTGCATTGTGTGATGGGACCTGGGTCTTATAATAGCTTCATTTTTTCAAAAAGCATTGTGCTGTTTTGTTATATGCACTGTTATTCTTGGGAGGAAACCCGTTCCGTGTTATACAGCATGGTCCTTTGATTTACTTTATTTTAAAGTAAAGTTTTTAATAACTGTTTTAGTTCTCACACCAGTCACATGACTGACCTGGAGTTTATTGTTTTAACCTAAACTCTGGGTGCCCCTATTTCCACACGGCAGCTAGTAGTTTTGGTTTTGCAGATTTATATTCACAGGATCCTGGTTTACAGGTGGAATGATATTTGGAATGCTTTGTATCCGCATATTCTTTTCAGTTGTATTTTGTATTATTTTTCCACTGCATTGTAAATTGTGAATATCTGATATTTATTGAATGTATATTATTTATTCACATACTCTGTATATTCCTGTATTCTGATGAAATTGTTGTAATTAACAATGAAATGTTCTTCTGTTTGTGTTCCGATATGGCTTGTTCTCAATTCAATCCGGGCTTTCCTTCACGGGGAAGTTCGGGTCGTAACATACATTGACAACGATAGTCAAAATCTTTGATGGTTGGTTATTTAACTATCGAAGAAAAACAAACATCCATCCAAATTTCCAACTAGAAATATTATTGGCTAAGCATCAAACAATCATTGACCCTTTCTAATATTTCGTTAATTTAACTATTTCTCAAATTCCTTCCATTATATTTACTCCAATATTTTCAAAAGGCTTTATCCTCTTACGATATTTGGAAAACATTCCATATCTCATCCACTTTTATTTTCTATACTTAGAAAAGTTCTTTTATTTTTGCTTGGTACTCATTTCAAATTACTTCTCCCTTTTGCGACCCTTCATTTCTTTACTTAGGAAAAATTATATTTCTAAAATTCCACTTACTTGAGTTAAAACGGATGTTGTGTAAAACATAGTTACAACAACCCAAAATATTGCATTTCACTGGATCTTATTTAAACATTAATATTCGAGACTAAATCTTTCTATTTATCAGTTCATAATGAAATTAATCAAGTCGGGGTATAATTACCTCTCAAACTTTGACTGAATAACATTCTTAACTTGAAAACGGACAACACTACTTACCTCAAATAATCAACATCATATAAAACCAGTTATTCATTTTTAAACGTGTATACCTTTCTCTTTCTATTCTTACCAGATTTAAATTTATAGATTTTCTTTTTTTCTTACAATATTCTATTATAAGTTTGTTTCCTTATCAAAGTCTATATATATGTGTGTGTGTGTGTGTATATATATATATTGATTTCTAGTTATTAAATTTCTTAAAACTATTATAACCCATTAAATTTTCGGAAAAATTTGCCAGCGCCTCCTTTGCACGGCTCAATCAGTACAACTACAACTTGCCTTTCTAGGCCCTTTCCATTCAAAAAAGAAAATCAAAAAGCCAAGTGGCTTGCCCAATAACCGCATGAAATCTCATACGTAATTTAAACATGTACCTTTTTTCAGGCATGTAAATTATAATCTCCATTCTGTTCATTTCGTACATGTTTATCATATATACACCCATTCCCAGTTTGTTTTAAATCAATCAAATCATTTTTAATGAAATTCGTTAATTACTTCCTTAATTAGCTCTCTGCCCAATGCTCTTTGATTTGAACATATCATGTTCAAATATATTTTACTCATTTATACCCAAGTCGAATTCCATTTCAAATTCAAGTTTCATATTCGATTTTAAATTTGCATTCACAAATCTAATTTACTTAACAAAGTTAAGTTTGATTCAAAACTTCTTTAACTAATTACTTTTCTGAATAGTTAACTTCATTCAATAACTAAATTTGATTTTGTTCTGAAAATCCCTTCATCTATTCCACTTGAGTTCGCATTTATTTTATAACTCAAATATGGATTTTTATACGTAAAATTGTAAAATCTATTTACTAAAAATACTTCAATTTTATCAAATAAACCGTTATAGTTTATAAACGATTATAGGATTGTTTTTATAGAAATTTGATTTTGACATATCTCAAAATCTATAAAACGAAATCTAGAATTTTCTCTTTCATTAGAAAATTATTACTCAATATGTCTGGGCCTTTCTTGTTTCATCGAATTTCGACTTATATTGAGTATTATACACTCGATTGAAGTTTGAATCATCAAATAACGAACTACCGCACTACACAAATTCATTTTAATTAAATTAAATATAAACGTTTAAACTTCATTTATTAAAGAAATCTCAACTTCATTCTTAATATTTTAACATAAATTAAACCCATTATCCAAATCTAACTTAACAATTCTGATTATTCGACTTGTCAATTATTTTATTCCGTACTCATAACTCAATTATGAATTTATTCAAATTACTATATTCAATTCCATTTAAATTGGAATAAAATTATAAAAATTTCGATATAATCGAACTCCAAATATAAATCCTTTGATTTATCAAAACTCGTTTTTTATTCCGAACTCCAAAATAAAACCTATTGTTCTCTTTTTGAAGCGATTCCCAAATTCCTTTTAAATTCAAATTTAATTTTAAACTTCCAAGTCATTTAAAGATAACGACTTCAATTATTGGCAATATTGTTTGTAAATTAATCTTCTCGTCTATATATAATAAACAAGTTTTCCATTAAAAGATCATTTGAAATCCAACTACTATTTTGGAATATTTTATTTTATTTATATGTTTATATACAAATAAATTCAAAATCTATTTCCATATTAACTTTTAAATTATTATTTCTACTTAATGTTATTCCAATATTCTTTCTGGAATTAATCATTTTTATAAATTCGATATAGTCGAATAAAACCATACAGATTTATTCCAATCCAATTTGCATTACGAACATCGGAATAAATTACATCATTTCCTTTGAAAATGATTCTCAATTCCCTTTTCTAAATTTATATCTAAATTTTAAATTTGTAAACTATCCAATGAAAATTTCTCTCTTTTATTTATAAACATCGTTTATAAACTTCTCTTCTTGTTTTAAAAATTAAACAAACTTCTATTTCAAGTTCCATTTTAAATCCTCTTTCCACTTTGGAAAACTAAATTTCCTTTTTAAATTTAAATTCATACTTGAATTTAAAATTTTAAAATTATAATTTTTCTTTCCATTTATAAACATCATTTATAAATTCAATTACTGAAAACAAGTTAATATTTTCTACCCCATTCGAAATCAAATTTCTATTTCGAAAAATAATATTTTCCATTTTAAATCTAAAAATCCCTTTTTATGTTATTTTTAAATATCAATATCTCGGGTCGGTAATATTCAAACATCCAAATACATAAACGATCATTTCAATTTAACACATCTTACTTATATAAATATGTAAACAACAAATAATTTTTTGAAGAATCCAGTTGGATCCTTCCAACTTGTTTCTCTGCATCCACATATGCTAGTCAACATAAATAATACTAATCCTGCTTTAAGGCAGTATATTGCAAGTATAAGGGTCATCAACTATATATATTGTGGGGAGCATAGGGTCATCCGCTAATGGTACTACGAGAAATATCCTATATATATATATATATATATATATATATAGTAGCCACAACCACCAAGCCTAAATATGACTATACGTAATAACCACAATTCATCAAGAATTATTCAATGCATCCAAACATCCAATAAACAACGTATTAAAATTATATATTAAATAAAAATTCGCTTTTAACAAATTATAAACGAATATAGAGAGTTAGTTTACTCATTTTGATTTTCATTTGCCGAATATCTTGTTAATTTTCATATCGTGGGCTTGGAATCTACTCGAATAAATCTTTTTGGTACCTACAATTATTAATTTAAATTAACCTAACAAGTAAATAAATTACTTATTCTATGTATTTTAAATTTCGCAAAAACAGTATACCTTACAGCCTTGCAATTAACTTGACATATCATGAACCATATCCATAAATTATTGATCCACTACTGAGCACCATCCAACGCCTAAACTCCATCAGTCCTCAACACCTAGATAAGCCTCCATCGACATCATTTCCAGTCACATGCGTCCCCAAAATAATGTATACCAAACTCTCTGTTCCAACTGATGAATTCTAAGCCGAGTTCATCCTCATTCAATTTGAACTCCTCTCGTACAACCCAAACCATCATCGACACGTTCAAACTCCACATCACAGATCTGCACTCTCCACTTCCATATACTATCGAACATTAGCGCTTCATGCTATCAACAAACCAATGATCGAACTCGTTATCATCACGCAGTCATCATCTTCAACTATTGTACACAGCTCCACTCCAATTAATCTCCCAAATCGAACTCCATTTCGTCCTCAAATTCAATCTCCAACCTCCTCTGCAACTCTGCAGAACCCATTTTCAAATCTCGTTTTGAGTCCATTTCCTTACCCTCTCACGCGATCATCTTAGAACGAGTCGAGCTTCAGGTCTCCCATGGTTCAATCGTGATTTCTAATTTCATCATTTTTTTTAATTTTAAATAGAGGATCATTTTTTGTGATTGGTTGAGAAAAAAATGAAAAGGGAATGAATTTGGTTTTTTGTCGGGTTTAAGAATGGAAAAACAAAGGGCGATTTTATAGTCGTGAAGGGAACAATTCGTTTAGAAGCCATTAAATTTTATGTTTGCTTGATATTGAAATTGGGAGACAATGCAGATGAAGATTTAAAAAAGACAACACGTAGTTTTTGAAGTAGGTCCGCGAAGTAGGGATATGTAGGTCGGCCTTTTCTTTTGTTTTTATTATATATTAATTTTGATGTGAATCGACATGATTTAATTTAATTTAAAATATCTTGTATTACTGAACTCTATTTTTAACATAGCGACTGGTATCCCTAGGGTTATATCGCTATTCTGCACTCAGTGGAATAGGTTGCGAAGCCTGATTCGATCATCTGTAAAAGATATCAATTTAAATGTGACGACCCCATTTCCCGTACTGACGGAGACAAGGATAATCTTTGGAATATAACACAGAAACAGATAATAGCAGAACAGAATTAAATAAATACACCAGATAATGCACAATAGAATATACTGGATAAACGTAATCATCAGAGTTACACAGTATACATGATCATACTTAGTACAAATACAGTTCAACTATACATAAATGTCTACAGCGGAAACAAACATAATATGTACAACAGGAGCTGAACAGCATAAAAAGAGATAAATGATAGAATCCATCTTCTGCTCCAGATATCCAGAAAGAGCCAGCTAAACCTGAATACAAGGCTACCCATGTAGAAAAAGGGGCACCTGAGTTTGAAAGTGAAACAAACTACGAGTCAGTCATGGGATTGGTATGAGAAATCTACTCAACACATTTATAATATGGCTAATCACATGACCACGCCACTTTCGTGGAACGGGTTTACTCCATTGGATTGCCAGTGCTTTAAAACAAATCATTATTTTAAACATAGCAATGCTTTTTATAAAAATAAAGCCATTATAAGACTCAGTTCCCATCACACAATGCAACGCAAACTGGAGGATAGAGTTTTTACCTTATAATGGCCAAAATATGCTTGATATGAATAAAACAAAAGCATTTGATATTATTACTTGTAACACCCCACGCCCGCTATGGTCACTCTCTAAGGGAATGCCATAACATCGGTGGAGTATTTTAGTGAGTATAGAACAGAAAAATTACAACAAGACAGATATAAATAGTACTTGAAATTTAAAACATCATCTCATAACAGCGGAAATAAACATGTCTGGTTACATCATAAAACCACAATAAAAGTCAAGTACAATATCCATCAAAATAAAGAAGTACATAATCCCACTCTCTCATACAATAGCCAAGACAAAAGAAAAGATAACTGGGTAACTGGAGCTTTACATCTATCCAAGCTCCTAAAGACTGGAACAGCAATCTGATCAAGCTCCACTACTGCTAGGATCCACCGTAGGACCTGAGGGTTGGGAAAAAAAGATAAAAACAAAGGGGTCAGACATAAGTCTGAGCGAGTCCTATAACTTTAACAATACAATCATTAAAGTAACCAGAGAAGACATAAACTTGACCTACGGTAATGTCTAGGGATGAATGGCTACACTAAGCAGCTTGGTATACTTAGGATAAATTAAGATAACTGTAAAGACGCATCTACCCACCCAAGGATAATTACTACACTGCACCACACACGTCATTCCTACTCAAAGATTGATCCCACCCAAGGACTTAAAGAAAGATATAACTAGTAGTTTCCTGTACCCCTAGCTGACCACATAGGTGCCGTCTGCCCCTATCTCCACTAGGTGTACCCCACTACTCCCCAAGCGATCGGCTCCCTACCGTAGATACCCGTGCTGGTCCCACAGTGGGGTGTATCACCCCCTAAAGTGGCCACCTGATAATATCAACGGTGCACGGCTTTATATCTACACGATGCAACAACGGCTTATCTACCAGCCCGAGCCCACACACGCATATGAAACCCGTTGGACTTGCGTTGCCACCGCTAACCCGTTTTGGCCTCTTATAATCAAGCCCAATATGCGTGTCCCGTCACTCGACATGGGTCGAGCCCACAAAGATACGTTTGGGATATTGGTTGAAATGGGCCCCCACAAGCTACCCACCTAAGCTTGTCACTTATCTAGTGAATCCCACTTAACCCTTTAATCATGTTTAATTACATGTTTCACTTGGTTAAGTATTCTAATCGTATTTTCTATTGCCACCCAAGGCAACCCACTAGATTCCACATGCCACCCAAGGCAACCACTAAATTTCCACATGCCACCCAAGGCACCCACTTAACCCCTCATGTCCCATTACATGCTAATATGGTTAAGTGTTTCTTAATTAATTAAGACCGTGATCTCCCACAAAGACCTCCCACATTAGACTGGCTGTTATGACCGCCTGGTTAAGCTGGTAGAGTCCGGGCAGTCTTACGTCATAACAGAGTCTAACCTCGTGTCTTTACTTTAATCACGTATTTAATTTATGGCTAAGACCTCTCACATTGGGCTGACATTTGTAGCAACTGGTTAAGCCGGTCGGGTCCGGGCAGTTTTACACTACAAATGAGTCCAACCTCGTGTCTTAGTCGATTAATTACACCTAATTAATCACCCCCATATTAATTATCCCTAATTAATATCAAGTTTTTCATAACATGGGTAGACCTAACTCAATAGGTAAATTCCCATGGGGTAGACCTAACTCAATAGGTAAATTCCCAGTTATGTTAATTTATTTTTATGGTATGCTTAATCATACCCAATCATACTTTTATTAACATATTCATTACCCCATCGTTTCCCACGTAAATCGTTCTCATTTCACGACATAATAAAGGGAAAGATCCATCACAAATATCATGGGTTTAGCATATAACTTTGTCATGGGTTAAGAGGATGTCAACTTGCATATATGAGCATATATTAACCCAACTACATTTAACCCAAACTTGCATATTATCATACACATATCTTGCATAACATGTTGAATTTGCATATAAGCATTCTCATAACTTGCATAACATGTTAAACATGCATTTAAGCATACACATAACTTGCATAAGCATTCACATACTTGCATAAGCATTCACATACTTGCATAAGCATTCACATACTTGCATAAGCATGCATAACTTGCATATCATGTTAAACTTGCATTTAAGCATATACATATCTTGCATAGCCATTCATATACTTGCATAAACATGCATAACTTGCAAATCATGTTAAACTTGCATTTAAGCATATACATAACTTGCATATGAACTTGCATAACCACCTACACATAACTTACATAACATCATACACATAACTTGCATGTGAACTTGCATAACTCACTTTGTTAAACATGCATAAATCCACTTGTTAAATATGCATAAACCCACTTGTTAAACATGCATAAACCCACTTGCTAAACATGCATAAACCAACTTGTTAAGCATGCATAAACCAACTTATCAAACATGCATAAACCCACTTATTAATTATGCATAAACATAGGAAAACATAGAGTAGCATATCATTATAAATGATTCAAACTCACTAATCCGCATTTAAGACCATAAGTCTCATTACACCCAATCTACTTACTTTAACAATTGATGTTAAAGTGATAGAAACTCACCAAAACCAAGATTAGCAAACTTGTGAAGTGGAATTAGTTGCTAAATATGAAGATGGTGATGATTAGAGATTGATTAGAGAGTGATTAGCTTGCAACTTCCTTCATAAATTAGTGGAGGCTCCTTCTATGATTTAATTTGGCGGCATGAGGCCATCATTTCTATTTTTAGTATGGATTAAGGTAGGTTTAGGGTGTATTTATAGATTAGGAGAGTGTTTTAGGCCCTTAGATTAACCCTAGATTAGATTAGGTCCGTTAGATTTAGGAAATCTCTAGAACCCAGCCCTCCAAGCCAGCCTAGAACCCAACCTGGTGCACCCAGGTTCTCTGGACGCCGCGCCCATGTCGACAGGCAAGTCGACCCCCCTGTCGACAGGCCTGTCGACAGGCCTGTCGACAGCCCTGTCGACATGGTTAGGGCGGGAAGCTTCCCGCCTACCCCCGCTGGCTCCATTTTGAAATCTGATTTTAAATCTTTAAATCTGTTTTTAGCTTTAATTTTTCTGCAAACTTCATTGGGCCTTAACTGGGCCATACGGACTCCGATTCTTGAAAACTCGGACTCTATTTCGCGTATTTTTCCGAGACGAACGCAATGACGCAGCCCGTTACCCCCAATTCCCACATCTGAGATTATTTATCCTGTAATTAGTGAATTTTAGTATTAACTAAAATTCGGGGTGTTACATTACTAGTGTTTGTATATTTCAAAAGAAATTTCAAATCATAAGTATCAATCATAGATGACATTAATGCCCTACACCACTATGTCGCCACATATAGGTATACAATCAAAACCGCACAGTCACGTATTTGGAAATTGGATTTCCGTCATGAACCAAGGAAAAATATAGTCCTCATTGAATTCGAGACGCTCTAGCCTGTGTCTCAGGCACAGCCGCAACCGTACCTTGGATCGTCAGGGCCAGTCCACACGAAGTGGATTATAATGCCTGAACAATGCGTTTATCCGCCCTATGGGGCGTCAATGAGCCAACGAATGACTCCATCGGACCCGGATCGTCCAATCAAACCGAGGCGCCTCGCAACAGTAACAACCACATAAGTCAAACTCGTCAGGGCATGTAAAACCGCTGATGCCACTTCTAGCTAGAAAGAAACGCATGCCCTCCCTGATGTTCTCTCCTGTTTTTGGTCCATAACGAGGTGTGAGGCTCGCGAATTCACGTTATACACAAATCTACGCCACACAGGTGGTGCTTTGATCATCACCACAAGACTTGGCTTTTCAATAGAATCCCTGATCACTACATCTTAACATGCCACCCAGGCAATTCACACCATGCAACTGATGGCTATCAATCACACAGAATAAATTCCAATGTCAGACACACTGTCCATTTGCAAGTCCGTTCTGGGTCTGAACGAAACCGGAGGCACTATATACCTCGCAAACCCATCAATCACCACGTACGTCTGGACGGTCACCACTCATTATCCATATTTCGGGATGCCTCCCAATCAGGACCTCGGTTACCATCCAAACAAGGTGAAGATCTACGGTCTTCGACCACCGTCTTCATCTTCGATTTCTTATCGTCGATTCAGTCATTCAGAATGGGATAAACCCGGTCTTTCTGAGCAACTCGCGTATATGATAAACAAGTGCAACACAAATACACATACGCATCATTTCAATTCATTAGTCACTAACCATCAATCAGTAAGAGAGCGATTTCCCAAATATTAACCCCGAAGGCCGAAACCAACATCAGATCAATACCCAAGAAACCATTAGTCTTAGCCAACCTTCAGTTAATTTCTAAATTTCACATCCATATCGTTTATAATATTTTATAATGATTTATCGCTATTTTTATTTATTTTAAAATAGCCAATTTATTCAAAACGACGCTTCGGGCCATAACGCGGCCGTGGCGCTGTTTTTCTTTAGATTTGATTTACACATATATGAAAATCTTAACATTGAATCTTCACAAAATTTACATCATTAGAAAGATCTTCTCAAAATGAATCCGACGGTTCCAGTTTCGAGAAAATTCGACGGTCGGATCTCCCGGTATAATTGTTTGAAATTTCGATTTCAAAATACGAACTGCAGCGTCTTTATTCGATTGAATATAATTATATATATAAATATAATCGATTCTGGCGCTGTTTTTCTTCAGATTTGAATTAAACATTCCAGACAATCCATTCGTTGGATCTTTACAAAGTTGGTGCCGTTGGAAAGATATTTCCAAAGCGAACCCAACGGTTGCGGTTTCGGGAAAATCCGATGGTCGGATCTCCCGCACTAATCATTTGAAATCACGGTTTCAAAATACGAACTGCAGCTTCGTTATTCGATATATTCTATATATATATATCGATTCTTCGATTTCAAAATTATATTCTTTTCATACATTTGATAAAAATGATATTTTTATCTAACTGTCTTCTATTTCAACACTTCACTATTTTTTACAATTCATTTATATAATAAAAATGTGATTTTTATTGTAAAACAATTCATTTCAAAACACTATTATTTTGTGTAGTTAATATAGGTGATAAAAATAGGATTTTTATTATAAAACAATTTATTTCAAAACAAGATGATTTTATACATTTCATATTGATGTTAATAACAGGATTTTTATTATAAAACAATTGCTTTCAAAATATGAATACCATTCAACACATGAATTTCAATTCAACGGATGAATTTCGATTCAACACATGAAGGTTTTCAATAATTTATATAAATAAATAAAAAGGTGATTTTTATATTTAAAACACGAATACCATTCAACACATGCATTTCAATTCAACGAATGAATATCGATTCAACACATGAAGGTTTTCGATAGTTCATATAAATAGATAAAAAGGTGATTTTTATATTTAAAACAAGAATACCATTCAACACATGAATTTCAATTCAACGAATGAATATCGATTCAGCACATGAAGGTTTTCTATAGTTTATATATATAGATAAAAATGTGATTTTTATATTTAAAACACGAATACCATTCAACACATGAATTTCTATCCAACGAATAAATATAGTTTCAACGAATGAAAATAATTCTAACACATGAATATTATTCAAAATTTCGGCAGCATAACGGTAGGGTAGTTAAAACCGGGACCGTCCCTAGTACGGCTCCTCGCTCTACCTTTAAACCTCACGGTTTTTGACAATGGGGAATCATGCATCTAGTTCGCACGCAGGCGGCATGTATATATTTATTTCATTTCCACAAACTAATCCTATGTGGTTTCAACCAAATATTTCTCAACCACAAACGGGTATTTTTGAACCACAATCAATTAATATCAACCACAAACAATTTCAATCAACCATTCGCTATCAATCAATTTTCAAACCAATCACAACCAATAAATATCGTCCATGGTTTGTGGACGAGGGGCGTATATATATATATATAGCAATTCACTTCTATATCAACACATATATAATTTTTACAACGCACATATAACTTATACATCGAACGTACAACTTATACAACGCTTATACATGAGGTGTACAACGCTTATATAACCCATACATCAACTATATAATTTATACATCGTCGTTTTCCATATCGTTTATAAATTAGAAATCTCACATTGGGTTCCACTCCACCAAAAATAGCAGAAGACTCAGAAAAATATGCGGTCCCTTCTAAAATGTAGCAGACATCCACACGGTCATGATGTTTCCTGTATCATCGAATTTCGTCATCGTATGATAAAGAAACGATTTTTCAAAGTTTCCAACACTTTAAAAGTGTTAAAACTGATTTAAAATATACACAGCCGATTACCTAACTGGATGTTCAAAACTAGGTTTAAGGATTTTGGCAAATCCGTGAAGCGAGAAGGCGATCGGGTGGCACCACCTGAAAGGGCTTGGAACGGCGCTCCTGCGCCACCCCTTGATGGCGAACTCGCACACAAATCGATGGAGTAATTGGGGCTTGAACGACGGAACTTCAATAGGGCGATTCTCGAGGGATACGAAACTAGAAGGGGCGAGACTGGTGTTGATTGAAAGAGGAAAGCGAGCTCTTTAAAAAATGTCAAAAGGGCATGATGTTTTGGTGCGTGTGGGAGGAGGAAAGGAGGAGAGAAGGGAAGAAGAGAGGCCGCCATTCGAACGAGGGTTACGGGGAGAGAGAGGCTGAGTTGACCCAATGAATTTTTTTTCTTTAATTTATATATTTTTAAATTCCGAAAATACCCCCTTTCACACACGAACCCCAATCCAGACCCAACGACTGTCGTCCTTAGCGTTTTACCTCCATTTCCGAACACAATGGGATATGTTTCGAAGGCCTATTCAAATGTTTCAGTCAGTTTTCATTCAAATTAAAATAAAAGCATTCAATATTTAATTTGAACATACATTTCAATTTGCTGGGGCCACATACTGATTCAAAAAATTACAGAAAAATAAATCTGGCTATGTCTTGATGATACGGTCCCAACAAAACTAGTTTCGTCGAATTCGGAGACCGTTTGTAAAATGGCCCTTTTCTGGTCGATCCATTTTAATTATAACTGACCAAAACACGTTTTCCTTTTCCACGCTCACATACTAGCTTCAAAAATTAAGAAATTTGAAACCTAGCAATAACTTTACATCCCGGATCCAACAAAAGTGGTTTCGTCGAATTCCGAGGTCGTATGCAAAATGGCCAATTTCACGGGCTATATAAATTCCATAGCGACCATTCTGAAAATTCATCTGGTCATAACTTTTGCTTTCCGCTATGAAACTTCGATTTTTCAGATTCGTTAGAAGGTATTCACTAACAGATTTAAATATTTTTGGTTTCACTCAAATCCGTTTTGTTTTGCACCCGGTACAGTCCGACAAAGTTTGAATTCAACTTTTGAAACTGCAGCGCCATTTCAGGCCTTATTTATAATACGAATTAATTATATTCATTTTCAAATGTCGATTTAAACTTACTTTTCATCGCTATTATTTAAAATATTTATTTAAAATATTTAAAATCCACTATTTTAGCCAATTTAAAAATTTAAATTGGTTCAGATTTTCCAGGTCATTACAATCTCCCCCACTTAAAACTTTTTGTCCCCGAAAAGGAACAAAGTCGAAAGTGATTTGATTAATCAACTCTACGTTCGATCTGGCTTCCATTCTCCAACTTTTCAGTTTCTGAGAATTTTCAAATTCTTCAAAAATTTGGCTAACATCTGGAATTTTCGAAAAATTTCACCATAACCTCCTTTGTACGGGGAGAGGTTTGGAAATTTATTGGGCCGTATTAGGTACCCAGTAAATCCTAATAAGCATACACATATTTATAGTGATATTTTCTGGTGTTTATAGGGGAGCGTGTATTGATAATAACTCCAAAGAATAAATTCTCGTCACCCTGTCAAAGTCTGAGGGAGTGTGTATTTTAATTGCTCCAGAGGATAAATCCTCGTCACCTCGTCTCGTGTGGGAAATAAATAGTCCATGTGCCGTATCTAATGACTAGAGAGACGTGATTATTGTCAACTCCAGACCCGTGTGGGTTTTTTATTAATCTGCCAATTTTATCGTTACAATTTAAATAGTCCATATCAGTCATCAGTTCAACCTGTAAAATATAGTCATCGCCATACAAGCCTCTCGCTCGTATGGTAAATTTTCCACCTCGTCACACAAGCTCCAAATGCTTATGTGGTATATGATGAAGTATGCCTATCTTCAGAAGTATGCCATGTAATGTATTTCAAAATTAATTGTTACTATCCTATGGCGACGTTTATTATTACACACAGAATAACCAGCACTCCGCATCCAATGGCATTCACAGGAGTTGATATAATAATATTTCGCATCCAACTCATTAAGGTTTACCTATTTGTCGGGCATGCAAATAAATTCTTTACTCAACAGCTATCCATCTACCTGTTCAAACATATATAATGCACTTGTATATATTTCTATCTATCTTCTAATCAGTTAATTGTGTGATATAATCGAATAAATTCTACCATTCATTCTATTATTGATTAAATTAACTATCGTTTTAATAATTTTAATTAATCAAATCTATTATCACACAACACAAACAACAATCAAATTGTTTTTAACTTTTCAAAAATATACTAATCAATTTCTATACTCTTTTTAAAATCATTCAGACTATAGAATTAAAAGTGCGTATCAATGAAAAGAAAATAACAGCAGAGTAGAGAACTAATTGGTAATGCAAAGTACGGTAACTGTACCTTGCACCGGAGTCAATCTGAGATATCCACTCGGCATCTAGGATAGGCTTTCTGAATGCTCTCCTCAGTTTCCCAAGTACAATCTCGCGGATCTCCACTCCATTGCACTTTGACTATGTGAACCTTCTTTTTCCTCAGTTCTTTGGTCTCTTTGTCGATGATCTTTAGCGGCTCTCTTCTCACAACTAATTCTGGAGTAATTTCAATATCCTGTTGAGTTGCTTCTTCCACGATCAAGTCTGGAATATGAACGTGCTTTCGAAGTTGAGATATGTGAAATACATCATGAACTCCTTGCAACCAATCAGGAAATTTAACCCTATAAGCGAGAGTTCCGATCCCTTCCAGAATAGGAAACGGACCAATGAATTTGGGCGCCAACTTCCCAGTTTTACTGAACTGGATAACTCCTCTCATCGGCGATACTTTCAAATATACATAGTTGCCAACAACAAATGATATATCTCTTCTTCTCCTATCGGCATAACTCTTTTGTCGGCTTTGAGCGGCGAGTAATCGCTTCTTAATAAAGTCGACTTTGTCGGCAGCTTCTCGGATCATATCAGGTCCTAATACAAGTCTATTGCCGGGTTCGACCCAATAAGCAGGAGATCGGCACAGTCAACCGTACAGTGCTTCGAATGGCGACATTGTCAGGCTCGCCTGGTAGCTGTTATTATATGATAATTCAGCCAAATGCAGATGATCTTCCCATGATCCACCAAAATCTAGAACACAAGCCCGTAATAGATCTTCTAAAATACGATTCACCCTCTCAGTCTGACCATCTGTCTGAGGATGATAGGCAGTGCTCAAGTTCAGTTTTGTTCCCAGCTCTACTTGAAATGCCTCCCAGAATTTGCTAGTAAATATTGTATCTCTATCACTGACTATATTGAGCGGCACTCCATGTAGTCTAACTATTTCCTTGAAATATATCTGTGCCAGACTCTAAGCAGTTCTGTTTGATCTGACAGGTATGAAATGAGCGGTCTTCGTGAAGCGATCTACGATCACCCAAATACTATCATTTCCTTTTCTGGTTCTGGGAAAACCATCAATGAAGTCCATGGAAATATGTTCCCACTTCCAACTAGGAACGTCTAGCGGTTGTAACAATCCAGCCAGTTTCTGTTGGTCGCTCTTGACTAACTGGCAAGTAGGGCATCGACTAACATATATTGAAACGTCTCTTTTCATAGCCTTCCACCAGAATGTTCACTTGAGATCGTTGTTCATTTTGGCCACACCAGGATGGATACTCAGCTTGGACTTGTGACACTCGTCTAACACTTCCCTTTTTAGCTCGGGGATGCCAGGAACACAAATCCTTCCTTTCAATCTCAGGAGTCCGTCGTTATCTATTTGAAAACACGAGGGTTCGCCTTTCTGAATAATTTTGATCATATCCTTGATAAAGTTATCCTCCTTCTGAAGAATAGATATTTTGTCAATCAGGGAAGTCGTAATAACAAAGCTGGCGATCATTACATTCTTTCGACTCAGCGCATCGGCCATGACATTGGCTTTCCCTGGAGTGTATAGAATCTCAAAATCATATGCTGCAAGGAACTCTAGCCAACGTTGCTGCCTCAGATTCAAGTCCTTTTGGGTGAACAGATACTTCAATGACTGGTGATCTGTAAACAGTTCGAATTTCTCACCCAAAAGGTAGTGCCTCCAGATTTTCAAGGTGAATACGATGGCTAACAGCTCAAGATCATGAGTCACATAATTCTTCTCATGTGGTTTTAGTTGACGGCTAACATATGCAATCACTTGGCCTCTTTGCATTAATACTGCACCAAGGCCCTATCTAGAAGCGTCAGTCCAGACTTTCAAATCCTCATTGCCATCTATTATTGTTAACACTGGAGCAGTTTTCATTTTCAGCTTCAGCTTCAGCTCTTGGAAAGCTTCCTCACATACCGGAGTCGAATTGAATCTCGAATGTTTCTTCGTCAGTTTCGTTAAAGAACTAGATGTCTTCGCGAAATCCTTAATGAATTTCCGATAATAACTGGCTAACCCGAGAAAACTTCTAACTTCTGTAGGTGTACGAGGCTGTTTCCAATTCTGAATAGCAGTGATCTTACTGGGATCCACGGAAATTCCTTGCTCTGACACTATATGGCCAAGAAATTTGACTTCTTCTTGCCAGAATATACATTTGGAAAACTTTGCTTTTAATACATTCCTTCTGAGGATTTCTAACACTTGTTCCAAATGTTTTTCGTGCTCGCTTTCTGACTTAGAGAAGATGAGGATATCATCGATGAAAACCAGAACAAATTTATTCAATACTCCTCTGAATACTCTGTTTATTAGATCGACGAAATAGGCTGGAGCGTTATATAAACCGAACGACATTACTAACCACTCGTAGAATAAGTCTAGACCTCTGAATGCTGTCATTGGAACACACTCCTCGGCGATACGAAGCTGATGGGAACCTGTAGCTAGGTCCATTCGTGAAAATACTTGTGCGCCATTTAATTGATCCAACAAATCATCAATCCGCGGCAATGGGTATTTGTTCTTTATGGTCTGCTTGTTCAAATCACGATAATCCACACATAGCCGTAGAGTACCGTCTGATTTTGGGACAAACACCACTGCTGCTCCCCAATCTGAGAAACTAGGCCTGATCAGGCCCTTCCATATGAGTTGTCGTGTTTGATTGTCAAGTTCTTCTTTCTCTTTCAAGGACATTCTTCGAATAGCGTGAACTACCGGCCTTGCATTGGGAATCAAAGCGATCTTGAAATCAATTTCCCTCTGCTGAGGTAAGCGAACAACTTCTTCGAACACATCCGCATAGTTCTTGACGACAGGAATGTCTTTGATGAGGTCAGGAATATTCTCTGTAACTTCAGGGATATTTTCTATTTGGGCTGGAGAAACATCGATAGCTGCCCAGAAGTCTTTTCTATTAGATTTTTGACCTTCACACGGTATAGTTATATAATTCCCTGATTTAATCTTAGCCCTAACAACTCTCTCGGCGCATGTAACCTCTACTTCATATTTGGTTAGCCAATCCAATCCCAGAATAAGATCAAATTCATTAAAATTCATGACGATAGAGATAGTAGGGAATTTATAGCAGGAAAAAGAGACAGGCACCCCACAAACCCAACTGAGACCGATGGAACCCCCAATTGGATTTTGGACAGTCATTGGTTCTTTGAGCTTCTTCAATTTCAAATCCAACTTCTTGACTGCACTCTTTGCAATAAAGCTTCATGACACGCCAGTGTCAAAGAGTACTTTAACTGGAATGTTCTTGACATTAAGCGTGCCTTCTAAAACATCAACCCTTTCTTGACTAGCTGAGGGCTCGGAAGTCTCTGCCAATTCATTTACCTGAGCTTCTTTGGTCGTTTTTAATAGCCGGCAATCTTGCTTTACATGACCCAACCGATGGCATTGATTGCACTTTCTATTCTCTTGAAATCCCTTCTTGGATTGAAGCCCACCTTTTAATCGCTTCTTCAAGGGTCCGCATTTTATCGACAAATGCCCTTTCTGATGGCAGTTATTGCATAGGCGGTCGTTACGGGTTCTTTATCGGATCTGGCCCTTTTCTGATTTACTTTGCGCTTCCTACTCACCTCAGACACCATACTAGTCTTAGGACGATCAGTTTCAGACTCCACTTTGTTACTCGAGCTGACTTCCTCTTCGTCGCGTAACATACCTTTCTTATGGAGATCTTCATACTGATAAGCCATATAAATAATTTCAGAAAAAGGAAGCTTCACATTCCTCATCACACTATTCTGATATTTTCTTTGCAAGCGATGAATAAATCTCAGATTCTTCCTCTTTGGATCTTGAATCAGATGAGGAGCAAAGTGAGAAAGTTCGTTGAATTTCTTATGATATTCGGGAATGGTCATATCTCCTTGTATCAGATAAGAGAATTCATCACATAATCGCTCCGTCACTTCAGGAGGAGTAAATCTTTCTAGGAAAATCTCTTTGAATCTATCCCAAGTGATATCACCTTCTGGATTATCTTTGATGATTAATTCCCACCAGATTAAAGCTACTTCTTTAAGCGCCCAAGATGCTACTAATCTTTTCTGATCATCTCTCAACTGGATGCACTCAAATATTCTTTCTGTAGAGCTCACCCAATCTTGAGTTTGAATAATAGATTTATTGCCCGAGAACTATGCTTCGTTCAGATTTCGATATCTCTTTAATAGAGCCTCTAGATCGGGTTCTGCATTTCTTCTGTTTCTGACACTCATTTTTCTAGTACTTCTGCAAATGGCAGATCAAGTGTCAGGTCACAGAAAATAATTTAAAATATAGAAACACATACTTCAAATGTGAATGTGTCTATCGAGGTGTAATTTCATTATGCTTTACTCATACTAGGATATTACTGATCCTATCTGTAATGAGTTACCTGTCCTAGAAAACTACTGGTTCTATTTCTAACGAGTTCTTCAATATGTTATATTCCATAACTAAGCTTAACCAAAGCTCTGATACCACGTTGTGACGACCCCATTTCCCGTACTGACAGAGACAAGGGTAATCTTTGGAATATAACACAGAAACAGATAATAGCAGAACAGAATTAAATAAATACACCAGATAATGCACAATAGAATATACTGGATAAACGTAATCATCAGAGTTACACAGTATACAGGATCATACTTAGTACAAATACAGTTCAACTATATATAAATGTCTACAGTGGAAACAAACATAATATGTACAACAGGAGCTGAACAACATAAAAAGAGATAAATGATAGAATCCATCTTCAGCTCTAGCTTTCCAGAAAGAGCCAGCTAAACCTGAATACAAGGCTGCCCTTGTAGAAAAAGGGGCATCCGAGTTTGAAAGTGAAACAAACTACGAGTCAGTCATGGGACTAGTATGAGAAATCTACCCAACACATTTATAATATGGCTAATCACAGGACCATGCCACTTTCGTGGAACGGGTTAACTCCATTGGATTGCCAGTGCTTTAAAACAAATCATTCTTTTAAACAACGCAATGCTTTTTATAAAAATGAAGTCATTATAAGACTCAGATCCCATCACACAATGCAACGCAAACCGGAGGATAGAGTTTTTACCTTATAATGGGTAAAATATGCTTAATACGAATAAAACAAAAGCATTTGATATTATTACTAGTGTTTGTATATTTCAAAAGCAATTTCAAATCATAAGTATCAATCATAGACGGCATTAATGCCCCATACCACTATGTCGTCATATATAGGTATACAATCAAAACCGCACAGTCACGTATTTGGAAATTAGATTTCCGTCATGAACCAAGGCAAAAGATAGTCCTCATCGAATTCGAGACGCTCTAGCCCGTGTCTCAGGCACAGCCGCAACCGTACCGTGGATCGTCAGGGCCGGTCCACACGAAGTGGATTATAATGCCTGACCAATGCGTTTCTCCGCCCTATGGGGCGTCAATGAGCCAACGAATGACTCCATCGGACCAGGATCGTCCGATCAAACTGAGGCGCCTCGCAACAGTAACAACCACATAAGTCAAACTCGTCAGGGCATGTAAAACCGCTGACGCCACTTCTAGCTAGAAAGAAACGCATGCCCTACCTGATGTCCTCTCCCGTTTCTGGTTCATACCAGAGTGTGAGGCTCGCGAATTCACGTTATACACAAAGCTACCCCACACAGGCGGTGCTTTGATCATCACCACAAGACTTTTCTTTTCAACAGAATCCCTGATCACTGCATCTTAGCATGCCACACAGGCAATTCACACCATGCAACTGATGGTTATCAATCACACAAAATAAATTCCAATGTCAGACACACTGTCCAATTGCAAGTCCGTTCGGGGTCTGAACGAAACCGGAGGCACTATATACCTCGCAAACCCATCGATCACCACGTACATCTGGACGATCACCACTCATTATCCATATTTCGGGATGCCTCCCAATCAGGACCTCGGTTACCATCCAAACGAGGTGAAGATCTCCGGTCTTCGACCACCGTCTTTATCTTCGATTTCTTATCGTCGATTCAGTTATTCAGAATGGGATAAACCTGGTCTTTCTGAGCAACCCGCGTATATGATAAACTAGTGCTACATAAATACACATACGCATCATTTCAATTCATTAGTCACTAACTGTCAATCAGTAAGAGAGTGATTTCCCAAATATTAACCCCGAAGGCCGAAACCAACATCAGATCAATACCTAAGAAACCATTAGTCTTATCCAACCTTCAGTTAATTTCTAAATTTCACATCCGTATCGTTTATAATATTTTATAACGATTTATCGCTATTTTTATTTATTTTAAAATAGCCAATTTATTCAAAACGACGCTTCGGGCCATAACACGGTTGTGGCGCTGTTTTTCTTCAGATTTGATTTACATATATCTGAAAATTTAACCATTAGATCTTCACAAAATTTACATCATTAGAAAGATCTTTTCAGAACGAATCCAACGGTTCCAGTTTAGGGAAAATCCGACAGTCGGATCTCCCGGTATAATCGTTTGAAATTTCGATTTCAAAAAACGAACTGCAGCGTCGTTATTCGATTAAATATAATTATATATATATAATCGATTCTGGCGCTGTTTTTCTTCACATTTGAATTAAACATTCCAGACAATCCAACCGTTGGATCTTTATAAAGTTGGTGCCGTTGGAAAGATATTTCCCAAGCGAACCCAACGGTTGCGGTTTCGGGAAAATCCGATGGTCGGATCTCCCGCACTAATCGTTTGAAATCACGGTTTCAAAATACGAACTGCAGCTTCGTTATTCGATATATTTCGATTCTATATATATATATATATATATATATATATATATCGATTCTTCGATTTCAAAATTATATTCTTTTCATACATTTGATAAAAATGATATTTTTATCTAACTGTCTTCTATTTCAACACTTCACTATTTTTAACAATTCATTTATATAATAAAAATGTGATTTTTATTGTAAAACAATTCATTTCAAAACACTATTATTTTGTATAGTTAATATAGGTGATAAAAATAGGATTTTTATTATAAAACAATTTATTTCAAAACAAGATGATTTTATACATTTCATATTGATGTTAAAAACGGGATTTTTATTATAAAACAATTTCTTTCAAAATATGAATACTATTCAACACATGAATTTCAATTCAACGGATGAATTTCGATCCAACACATGAAGGTTTTCTATAGTTTATATAAATAGATAAAAAGGTGATTTTTATATTTAAAACACGAATACCATTCAACACATGAATTTCAATTCAACAAATGAATATCGATTCAACATATAAAGGTTTTCTATAGTTTATATAAATAGATAAAAAGGTGATTTTTATATTTAAAACACGAATACCATTCAACACATGAATTTCAATTCAACGAATGAATATCGATACAACACATGAACGTTTTCTATAGTTTATATATATAGATAAAAATGTGATTTTTATATTTAAAACACGAATACCATTTACACATGAATTTCTATCCAATGAATAAATATAGTTTCAACAAATGAAAATAATTCTAACACATGAATATTATTCAAAATTTCGGCAGCATAACGGCAGGGTAGTTAAAACCGGGACCGTCCCTAGTACGGCTCGTCGCTTTACCTTAAAACCTCGCGGTTTTTTACAATGGGGAATCATGCATCTAGTTCGCACGCAGGCGGCATGTATATATTTATTTCATTTCCACAAACTAATCCTATGTGGTTTCAACCAAATATTTCTCAACCACAAATGAGTATTTTTCAACCACAATCAATCAATATCAACCACAAACAATTTCAATCAACCATTCGCTATCAATCAATTTTCACACCAATCACAACCAATAAATATCGTCCATGGTTTGTGGATGAGGGGCGTATATATATATATATATATATAGCGATTCACTTCTATTTCAACACATATATAATTTTTACAATGCATATATAACTTATACATCGAACGTACAACTTACACAACGCTTATACATGAGGTGTACAACGCTTATATAACCCATACATCGACTATATAATTTATACATCATCGTTTTTCCATGTCGTTTATAAATTAGAAATCTCACATTTGGTTCCACTCCACCAAAAATAGCAGAAGGCTCAGGAAAAATATGCGGTCCCTTCTAAAATGTAGCAGACGTCCACACGGTCACGATGTTTCCTGTTTCATCGAATTTCATCATCGTATGATAAAGATACGATTTTTAAAAGTTTGCAACGCTTTAAAAGTGTTAAAACTGATTTAAAATATACACAGCAGATTACCTAACTGGATGTTCAAAACTAGGTTTAAGGTTTTCGGCAAATCCGTGAAGCGAGAAGGCGATCGGGTGGCACCACCTGAAAGGTCTTGGAACGACGGTCCTGCGCCACTCCTTGATGGGGAACTGGCACGCAAATCGATGGAGGAATTGGGGCTTGAACGATGGAACTTCAGGAGGGCGATTCTCGAGGGATACGAAACTAGAAGGGGCGAAATTGGTGTTGATTGAAAGAGGAAAGCGAGCTCTTTAAAAAATGTCAACAGGGCATGATGTTTTGGTGCATGTGGGAGGAGGAAAGGAGGAGAGAAGGGAAGAAGAGAGGCCGCCGTTCGAACAAGGGTTACGGGGAGAGAGAGGCTGAGTTGGCCCAAAGAAATTTTTTTCTTTAATTTATATATTTTTAAATTCCAAAAATGTAACACCCCACCTCCGCCAGGGTCACTCTTGCATGTACACTGGCTTTTGGGGAATAGTCTTTTAAAATAAACTAGGCTTTTCTTGGAAAATACTTAATTGGTTTGAAAATAGTTTTTCAAAAGGGTTTTTAAAACTTTTGTCAGGTCTAGTAAAACCTTATGCTCTGATACAAAATGTAACACCCCACCTCTGTTAGGGTCACTCTTGCAAGTACACTGGCTTTGGAAGGGAGTTGGACAAGGTAAACATGCATAAAGATATCACAAGACATAACATATAAGTAAAACAGAGTAAGTAAAGCAGCGGATAAAACTACTATTTCAAAACCATAGTCAACTTACATCAAAAGTACTAAGTCATTATTTTCCAACTACTACAAGTCTAGAAACATAAACTGAAAACTGGAAATAACTTATAGTAAACTATCCCCAAAGTAGACGTGGTAAAGCTATAGCGAGCTCAAGTCCAAACCGTACATGAGCTATCCAGAAATCAAACTAAAGATCCAAGCTAGGTGCTAGTGTTCCCACCCTGAGAACCTGGGGTGGGGGGTAGGGGGGGGGGGGGTGGGACGGAAGAAAAGAAGCGAAAGGAAAACGGGTCAGTCATAAAGACTGGTAAGTCCTACCTACTATTAGTATGAAAACTAATAAAGTTAATTGGACATGTAAAACAGAGATGAAACATAGGATGATAACTAAACTGGCATGGTGAAAAGTTAACAAGATAGATCAAGTGTGGCATCGCATATACAAGGTTAAGTTTTGCACCAATAGTACTAGTAATCCAACCCATGTCAAGTATAAACAAGAAATGATCCCTTGGCCCAATATCATGAGATGACCCAAGTCGGGGTCCAACTACACGGTCTAGTCGATCGGCTCCCTATAAGCCTAACTCGTCAAGTGTCGGTGTCATACGGCCCAACCGCGAGATGTAGTCGACTGTGCAAGGTCCACCCTGGGGTGTATCCGGGCCCTAGGGTGCCAACCACTGACACAAAACAAGCACGCACAGTCCAAGCCTACTGGTGCCCATGTCTATCTTTTATCCCCGGACTATGTGCACGACCATAGTCCGCCGGAATCTACAATGGCGCACCTACCTAGCCATCCCTTTTGGTCACTTACAATCAGCCCAGTAATCGTGCCCCACCCCTAGCCTAGTCCCTAGGGTATCCCGATACTCCCTGGTGGATTACTGCTGAAAAGGGCCCCGCAAACTAGGGTTTCTAATGGGTTAAGTGTGGTTAACTCTATCCAAACCATGTATCAAGTTGGTTAAGTATACCCAAGTGGTTCATGACTTAACCCCAACAATCCATCGTGTTCAATTGGTTAAGTATTCAAGAGGTCCATGACTTAACACTACCGTGTGGCATTAATTAACATAATGCACCCCAACCTCTCACATTAGACTTTGTTATGGTTACTAGTTAAGCCGGGCGGGTCCGGGTAGCTTTACACCACAACCTAGTCTAACCTCGGGTTTTAAGTGCGATATGACCAACTACTCACATAGGGTCCTATTGTTTGTAGCCAGTAGTTAAGCCGGTCAGTTCCGGGTAGATTTATGCTACAAACTCAACCCAACCTCGAGTTGGCAACTTTCATGTTTTCTACATGTCATGTCCACGTTCATGTTTACAAGCATAATCACATGTCATATTTTTAATTCATGTTTCATGTCATTTAAATTTACCCATAACGTAACCCCATCGCACGTAAGTTCGCATCAACACAAATAGATCAAAAAGGGGAACATAAGAATATGACAAGGTGGGCATAAGATGGAAAAGTCTATCACAAGTTAAACATGGTGATATTTGAGGCAAAAGGGGTTCAACATACTAGCATATGGCCTCAACATGTATGATAGCATAAAAGGTGACTTGGCCTCAAACATGACAATAACATAAAGGTGATTTGGCCTCAAACATGTCAAATAGCATAAGGGTGATTTGGCCTCAAGCATGTATGACTTCAAACTTAGCAAATAAACTTGTGGGTAGCATGTAGTCCAACATCATATGCAAGTTAACATCAAGGTTATGAGAGGTTCTATGTTGCATTATGCATAACTACCAAGTTTTATGTTGCATTATGCATAACCACCAAATAAAGCTCATAGCTTTCTACGAAAAAATCAAGGTAAATGATACTAGGTTCATGATAGTGCAACAATCATAGATCAAAAGAGTCATAAATGGATCTATGCATACAAATATAGCCCAAGGCAAGTATTATACCCAAAAGTCCCATTTCAACTTGCTACATGATCATATTAACTTCATAGTTTAAATCTAAGAGTAGAGTGGGGCTTACAAATCGTGGCTATGAGATATAGAAACCAAATAGAACAAGATAGAGACGTTGTAGAAGCTCTAGGAATGATGTAGCAACACAAATAGCCTTGAGAATAAGTAGCTCCTTTGATTTGATGAAGAAAGATGGCTCCTTTTTGCCTTAGAAGCTCTCAAGATGAAGATGGAGGCCATGATTAGGGAGCATTTTGGCAGAATTTAGTTGTTAGGGTGATTTGTGATGATTTAGGCTAGGTATTAGGGTGTTTTTATAGGTGTAGAGACTAGTTTAGGCCATAGGATTAACCCTAATTCAGATCTGAGCCATCAAATCACGTCACAAGCCAACAAAACAAGACCCAGGAGCCAAAACAGGTGCACCAGGCCAAATTGGCCCGACCACCCAGGTCGACAGGGGTGTCGACTGGGCAGTCTACACCAATTGGGGCAAGTCGACTCCCAAGTCGACTTGGGGCTGGGCGGGAAATTTTCCCGCCCAGTCTGCTTGGCTCCATATTTGATTTTCGAACTGTTTTTAAACTCTGGATTTTCTGAAAACTTCGACGGGCCATAACTGGGTCATACGGACTCCAATTTTCGAAAACTCGGACTCTATTTCGCGTATTTTTCCGAGACGAACGCAATGGCACAGCCCGTTTACCTTGATTCATATTTTAATATTTAATTCTTCCTTGATTAATGTTATAACATGTTATTCAAAATACGGGTTGTTACATTCTCCCCACCTTAAAGGATTTCGTCCTCGAAATCTTCAAGTTTGGAAGAACGTATCCTACCATCCATCATTCATCTACTCAAAACATCATCCACGAGCAGTCATTGTCCTTAAAAGATTCGAAATGTTGTATGATCATATGCGAAAGGTGTGTGTATATGTACTTATCTAATGCGAAAATCAGGCGGTTACTGATTCAGTAAACATCCTTAATGCAAAGTATGTTAGTGAAATGAGTCCATATGTATGCAAATTCCTAACATAATTCATAATCTCTACATGAGTGCACATAACATTCATCCATATGCAACATCCACATGATAGCATAACAAGTTTCAGCCATGAATAAGTATAAGCACTCATGCATATGCAATATGAAAGTGTGTGAGCCGATCTTAGTGCCTAATGTGTATCATGCATCCACGAGTATCCACTTGCAACCACTTGCAACTACTTGCAAACATCAAGCATAACATGTTTCAAATACATGTTTCATCCAAAGGGTTTCTACCTAAGGTTCTCATGACAAGGTTAACGAGATAACAAGATAAACATGGATAGCAAAAGAAAGATATGTTAACTAGGAAAAGAGATTGAGAATGTACCCTCAAAAAGGAATGGATAAAGCCCACGCATCTTCTCCTTAGTTTCCCAAGTTGCATCTTCATCGGCTTCACTCCACTGAACCTTTACTAACTTGACTTCTCGATTCCTCAGCTTCTTGATCTCCGTTCCCAAGATACGAATCGGAGCTCGCCTCCAAGTTGCCTCTTTTTCTACCTCCACGTCTTCAAGAATGCTAGGCTCAACTACCTCGGCTGACTCATGTAGGCACTTTCGGAGATGCGAGACATGAAAAACATTGTGCACTCCGGCCAGCTTCTCGGGCAATTCCACCTTATAAGCCATCTTCTCAATCCTATCTATGATAGGGAAGGGTCCTACGAACCTTGGTGCCAGCTTCCCAACTGCTCCAAAACGAACCACATTTCGCAAAGGAGAAACCTTCACAAAGACCATATCTCCAACTTCAAACTCTAAGTCTGTCCTTCGCTTGTCTGCATAGGATTTGTGTCCGTCTTGGGCCGTTTTCATCCGCCTTCGAATCAACTCAACCTTCTCGGATGTGTCCCTTATCATGTCGGGCCCAAGTATAAGCTTATCCGTCTCCCCCACCAACATGTTGGTGACTTGCACAGCCTCCCATACAAAGCTTCGAATGGTGCCATCCCTATGCTTGCTTGGTAGCTGTTATTATAAGAAAACTCTACGAGAGGAAGGTGGTTTTCCAAAGTGCCACCAAAGTCAAGAATGCATGGCCTCAACAGATCTTCTAGTACCCTATTCACCCTTTCGGTCTGGCCATCCGTCTGTGGGTGATAGGCTGTACTTAGATTCAATCGCGTACCCATCGCTTCTTGCAAACTACTCCAAAATTGGCTAGTGAAGATTGGGTCACAATTGCTGACTATGCTAGAAGGAACTCCATGCAATCGCACTATCTCTCGAAGATAAACAGATGCTAGCCATGATGCGGTCCTCTTGCTCTTCACCGGAATAATGTGAGCACTCGTCGTAAGTCTATCAACTATGACCCATATGCTATTAGTCCCCTTCCTTGATCTCGGCAATCCATCCACAAAATCCATAGAGATACTTTCCCACTTCCATTGTGGGACCTCCAATGGATGCAGTAGCCCACCGGGCTTCTTCGACTCGGCCTTTACTTGTTGGCAAACAATGCATCAAGAAACAAACTCTGCCACATCCTTTTTCATCCCATCCCAAAAGAAAATGCGCTTCATGTCCCTGTACATCTTATCCCCTCCGGGATGTATGGTCATCCTCGAGTGATGCGCCTCCTCAAGAGCTTTATTTACTAAGTCTCCCAATCGTGGAACACATAGTCTTCCATCACGCCTTAGCCATCCCTTTTCATCAATTGTATATCTAGCGAGGTGACTTGACGTGTCACCCAGAATCAACTTGTCCATGATCTCGACTATCTGCGGGTCTTCCCTCTGTGAAGCCCCAACTTGATCAAGAAGTGTAGGTCTAAGCTCGAGGGATGCTAACGAACCAGTCATCGACCCGACAGCAGGTGCAAAATCAAAGGTTGCCAAGAACTCTAGGCTTTTCATCTCAACAAACAAGGGACTCAAAGTCAACCTTCTTCTGCTTAGCGCATCCGCCACAACATTACCCTTGCCGGGGTTATAAGCTATATCGAAGTCATATGATGCCAGAAATTCCATCCACCTCTGCTGCCTTAGATTCAAATCTTTCTGCGAGAAGAGGTACTTGAGCGACTTGTGATCAGTATATAACTCAAACCTTTCACCTAGAAGATAGTGGCACCACGATTTGAGTGCAAAAGTGATCGCCGCCAATTCCAAATCATGAGTGGGATAGTTCTTCTCATGAACTTTGAGTTGCCTACCCCCAAAGCATATCACTCTCCCTTCTTGCATCAGGACAGCGCCTAATCCCGTGCCACATGCATCGGTGTACACGGTAAACAACTTCCCTCCATCGGGTAATGCTAGAACTGGAGCTGTGGTGAGGGCTTTCTTGAGCCTTTGAAAAGAAAGCTCGCACTCTAAGTCCCATGCAAAGACTAAGTTCTTCTTCGTTAACTTAGTAAGAAGGGCTGAAATCCTAGCGAAGTCCTTAACGACCTTCCTATAAAATCCTGCCAGACCGAGAAAGCTTCTCACTTCAGTTGCATTCTTCGGAACTTTCCAGCCTTGTACCGCAACCACTTTAGCGGGATCCACAACTAAGCCCTGCTTAGAAACTATATGCCCAAGGAACCGAACTTCCCTTCTCCAGAAATGGCATTTGAGAACTTGGCTTTCAACTGATGAGCTCTAAGCGTATCCAAAACCTCCTTGAGGTGTGTAGCATGCTCTTCCTCGTCCTTAGAGAAGACCAGAGTATCATCCACGAAGACAACCACAAACTTGTTAAGGAACTCCCTGAACACCCTACTCATCAAATCAACAAAGTATGCGGGTGCATTAGTCAAACCGAACGGCATGACTAGCCATTCAAAGAATCCATCTGGAGTCCTAAACGCAGTCTTATCAATACTATCCTCAGCCACTCTATGCTGATGGAATCCGGTGGCTAGATCGAGCTGAGAGAAAACAGAAGCACCATCAAGCTGGTCAAAGAGATCATCAATCCTCGGTAACAGGTGTCTATTCTTCTTTGTCAGCTTGTTCAACTCACGATAATCAACACATAGACGAAGCGAACCATCCGCCTTAGTAGCGAATACCACCGGAGCACCCCATTCTGAAATGCTTCGCCTAATGAAATTTTTCTCAAGCAACTCTTTGATTTGCTTGCTAAGCTCTCTTCTTTCTCGTGGGGCCATGTGCCTAACAGGCAATGAAACTGGCTTGGCATTATCAACAAGATAAATACGGAAGTCTATCTCACGTTTAGGGGGTAACCCCTTCACCTCATCAAAAACATCAGGATATTCTCGGACCACCCTCATAGATTGAAGATTGTCAATAGACGAGTCGAGGGATTCAAGATAACATAACATGACGGGATCTAGAGGGTTACAAGAAATCTCTAGGGTATTGCCAAGGCGAGTCATAAGCCTCACTACCCTATGCTCACAATCGAGAATGGCTCCATAACTGGACAACCAATCCATGCCCAAAATCAACCAGTATCCCATGAACCCGAGAACATAAGCATTACATGTTAATTCTACGGTCCAGATAGAAATCCTCAAATCCATACAAATCATAGATAGATGGGCGGAACCCCCGGTTGGATTTGAAACACTAACAGGACACTCAACTAGACTAGTACTTAGGTGCAAACTTTCAACAATGTCAGAAGAAATAAAGGTATGCGATGTGCCAGAATCAAATAAAGTTCGAACAGGAAAACCAGAAATGTAAACAAGGCTTTCTACAGAATTACTACCTCGGTCCGGAGTTGGAGTAGTGTTGAGAGCATGCATCTGCCCTCCAGAAGGTCCTGCTCGCTGAGTCTGTCCTTGCTTCTTTGGGCAATCCTTACTGAAGTGTCCATCCTCTCCGCAATGAAAGCATTCTCCCAACTTCCTCTTCTTCTTCCTACAATCTTTGGCTATGTGTCCAATGATCCCATAGAAGTTGCACTTTCTTGTGTCCTTTGCCTTGTTGTTGTTGGCCTTGCTACCCTTGTTGATCTTGTTGTTCTTTTTGTTCTGGTTGCTCTGATTTCCTCCCCACTTGGAGTCTGCCTTCTTGGTTTGAGTCTCATTAGGCTTGACTTCTTTCTTACCATTCTTATCATCTCCCTGAAGCAAGGCCATATCCACTAAGCTCTCAAAAGTGGCCCCCATGGGTATATGAGACATGGCTAAACATTGTAATGGCTCATTCAATCCTCGTGCAAAGCGTAGAGCCTTCTTCTGAGGTGTGTTAACCATGTTTAAACCGAATCGAGCAAGCTGGTTGAACTTATTCACATACTCCCTCACTGTCATGTCCCCTTGCTTCAAAGATATAAACTTCTCCATTTGTAGATTCTCCTCAGCATATGATAGAAACTTAATCCCAAACCTCATCCTAAAGTCGGCCCAAGTCTCTATAGGCCTAGTAGCGTTGGTGACCTCCCACCAATAAGCAGCTTTCTCTTTCAATAATCATACCGCCAATAGAACTTTTCTACGGTCTTCCACATCAAAGATGGCAAAGAGGTCTTCAGTTTCTTTTAACCAATTTCTTGCCTCAACAAAAGTCTCCGTCCCAATAAAATTCTTGCCACCCATCGCCTTAAAGTCCTTGCAAATCTTCGCGAAATCCTCTTGTGGATGCTGAGGAGGAGGAGGAACCTCAGGTACGGGAGGAGGAGTGGGAGTGCTTGCTGGGCCCGCATCGTTGGCCCTAGCTTCCAAGTACCTTCGGAACCATCCGGGTATGGGTACTCCCTCGGGAAGATTAAGATCAGCCATGCTGAAAAAGGAAAAGATAGATTTAGAACGAGGAAACAAAGGATACTGCTAATGGCTTTTGGGGAATAGACTTTTAAAATAAACTAGACTTTTCTTGGAAAATACTTAATTGGTTTTGAAAATAGTTTTTCAAAAGGGTTTTTAAAACTTTTGTCAGGTCTAGTAAAAACTTATGCTCTGATACCAAATGTAACACCTCACCTCCGCCAGGGCCACTCATGCAAGTACACTGGCTTTGGAGGGGTGTTGGACAAGGTAAACATGCATGAAGATATCTCAAGACAGAACATATAAGTAAAACAGAGTAAATAAAGCAGCGGATAAAACTACTATTTCAAAACCATAGTCAACTTACATCAAAAGTACTAAGTCATTATTTTCCAACTACTACATGTCTAGAAACATAAACTGAAAACTGGAAATAACATAAAGTAAACTATCCCCAAAGTAGACGTGGTAAAGCCAAAGCGAGCTCAAGTCCAAACCGTACATGAGCTATCCAGAAAGCAAGCTAAAGATCCAAGCTAGGTGCTAGTGTTCCCACCCTAAGAACCGGGGGGGGGGGGGGGGACGGAAGAAAAGAAGCGAAAGGGAAACGGGTCAGTCATAAAGACTGGTAAGTCCTACCTACTATTAGTATAAAAACTAATAAAGTTAACTGGACATGTAAAACAGAGATGAAACAAAGGATGATAACTAAACTGGCATGGTGAAAAGTTAACAAGATAGATCAAGTGTGGCATCGCATATACAAGGTTAAGTTTTGCACCAATAGTACTAGTAATCCAACCCATGTCAAGTATAAACAAGAAATGATCCCTTGGCCCAATATCATGAGATGACCCAAGTCGGGGTCCAACTACACGGTCTAGTCGATCGGCTCCCTATAAGCTTAACTCATCAAGTGTCGGTGTCAGACTGCCCAACCGCGAGATGTAGACCGTGTAGTTGGACCGTATGACACCGACACTTGACGAGTTAGGCTTATAGGGAGCCGATCGACTAGACCGTGTAGTTGGACCCCGACTTGGATCATCTCATGATATTGGGCCAAGGGATCATTTCTTGTTTATATTTGACAAGGGTTGGATTACTAGTAATATTGATGCAAAACTTAACCTTGTATATGCGATGCCACACTTGATCTATCTTGTTAACTTTTCACCATGCCAGTTTAGTTATCATCCTATATTTCATCTCTGTTTTACATGTCCAGTTAACTTTATTAGTTTTTATACTAATAGTAGGTAGGACTTACCAGTCTTTATGACTGACTCGTTTTCTTTTCGCTTCTTTTCTTCCGTTCCCCCCCCCCCCCCCCCAGGTTCTCAGGGTGGGAACACTAGCACCTAGCTTGGATCTTTAGCTTGCTTTCTGGATAGCTCATGTATGGTTTGGACTTGAGCTCGCTATGGCTTTACCACGTCTATTTGGGGATAGTTTACTTTATGTTATTTCCAGTTTTCAGTTTATGTTTCTCGACTTATAGTAGTTGGAAAATAATGACTTAGTACTTTTGATGTAAGTTGACTATGGTTTTGAAATAGTAGTTTTATCCGCTGCTTTACTTACTCTGTTTTACTTATATGTTCTGTCTTGTGATATCTTTATGCATGTTTACCTTGTCCAACACCCCTCCAAAGCCAGTGTACTTGCAAGAGTGACCCTGGCGGAGGTAGGGTGTTATAGAAAATACCCCCTTTCACACACGAACCCCAATCCAGACCCAACGACTGTCGTCCCTAGCGTTTTACCCCCATTCCGAACATAATGGGATATGTTTCGAAGGCCCATTCGAATGTTTCACTTAGTTTTCATTCAAATTAAAATATAAAACATTCAATATTTAATTTGAACATATATTTCAATTTGCTGGGGCTACATACTGATTCGAAAAATTACAGAAAAATAAATCTGGCTATGACTTGATGATACGGTCCCAACAAAACAAGTTTCGTCGAATTCTGAGACCGTTTGTAAAATGGCCCTTTTCTGGTCGATCCATTTTAACTGTAATTGACCAAAACACGTTTTCCTTTGCCACGCTCACATACTAGCTTCAAAAATTATGAAATTTGAAACCTAGAAATAACTTCACATCCCGGATCCAACAAAAGTGGTTTCGTCGAATTCCGAGGTCGTATGCAAAATGGCCAGTTTCACGGGCTATATAAATTCCATAGTGACCTTTCTGAAAATTCATCTGGTCATAACTTTTGCTTTCCGCTATGAATCTTCAATTTTTCAGATTCTTTAGAAAGGTATTCACTAACAGATTTAAATATTTTTGGTTTCACTCAAATCCGTTTTATTTTGCACCCGGTACAGTCCGACAAAGTTTGAATTCAACTTTTGAAACTACAGCGCCATTTCAAGCCTTGTTTATAATACGAATTAATTATATTCGTTTTCAAATGTCGATTCAAACTTACTTTTCATCGCTATTGTTTAAAATATTTATTTTAAATATTTAAAATCCACTATTTTAGCCAATTTAAAATTTTTAAATTGGCTCAGATTTTCCGGGTTGTTACATTAAACCATTGATTTAAAATTATATTCAATTTAATTATTTCCAAGCATTTTCAAACCATACAATTAAATGATAAATCCAAATGTTACGAAATTTGAAATCCAATAATAATACACTATCTCAGATGAAATGGAAGTATTTTCATCAAATTCTGAGGTCGTATAAAAATTAGCTGTTTTTACATATTTAATCCAATCAACATAAATCAATTCCAAAACAATTAAATTTATCTATAATCAATAATTATTATCTTTCTAACTCAAATAAAATTAATATCAATCTACAGAATCGTTTTGATTTAATTTTAACTTCGAATTCAATTATAGTTTGTTCTCATATTATGATAATTTGATATATTCGATATCAAATCGTTCGATAAATTATATATTAAAAATTCATTTATATTTCCAATTCAACCATTAAAATAAATTTAAATGTTCAATATTAAATGGCTAAAATTCCGGGACGCTACAAATTATCAATTTTGTAATTTTTAATAGTGAAGAGAAAGGATTGAAGAAATTAAACAGAGAAGTTGAAAAATCATTTATGGAATAAAGGTATACATAGAGGTGAAGAGAAATGGATTTTAGAGAAATTTTAATCTTGATATAAACTTCCTTTAAATTTGAATTTTAAAAAATATCGGCCTGTGTCGACATACAGTGAAGACCATGCCGACATACGCTATTTCAAAATGAAAACAAATTAAGTTTAATATCAAAATATAAACTTATATATAATGAGTTGAAAATTTGTTAAACTATTTAAACGTAATAACTACATATTTTAAGCATTAGAAAACATGTTAAGAATATATTGAAGATTTTAAACAAAATATACTATTTATATGTTAAAACTATATATAATCAAATATACTAAATTTAAATATCAAAGATATAATAGTATTAAATTATTAAGTTTGAAATCAAAATCTTAGGTATTAGTAAAACCAAATAGTAAAGTATAATATTGAAATCAAAGCATAAGTATAAAAACCAAGATATAGTAAAATCAATGTACAATTCTAAAATTTAATATTGAAAAAAAATGTGAATACCAAAGTAAATATTTTGAAATCAAAGTATAATAATAAAAGTCAAATTATAAAAGCCAAAGTTAGTCTTTACAGTTGGATCATGATTAACCCTGGAGGGGGGCGAATTGGGTTTATTGGAGTTTTACAAGATATTAAAAAAAATCACGACACAAATTGCAGCGAAGAAAATAAATGTAGAAAATAAATAACGCAGATTTTACCCAGCTTCGACAAACCGTGCCTATTGCTTCATCCCTAAGATTTTTTTATTGAATTAAAACAATCTCTACGCTTACAAAATCCCTGTAAACTCACGATACCTGCTACCAACTGTTCTAATCCTACGCTCAAAACCTGCCACGGATATTTAACCTTAAGATCAGATTTTCCCCAAATTACAAAGCCATAACTTGTAAACCCTAGCTATAAATCCTATAACAAGAAAGCCCTAGTTTTAAAGAGAAAAAAAATTATCAGTTACAAAAGGAAACAAAAAATAAAAAAATAAAAATAAAACCCCTTTATTTAAAAGTGTAATGATCGACCCCTTTTATCATATAGAACATCGTCTACCTTTATTTCAATAGTGATCGACCAAAATTAGGGTTTTTCTGATTCCCTCCAAACCGTGACTTCGAAGATGCTTCTGAAATTTTATTGCTCTTGAGTGATTAATTGCATGATGATATTCGTCGACAGATTTGCAGATTGCAGTCGAAAATCAATTGTGAGTAATTCTAATTTTATTTTTCTGTTTGCTCTTGAATTGTTGCTTTGGTTTTAGATGCCACGAATTGTCGATGATGAATGGGTATAAATAGGGTTTATAAACCCTTGTAATTCTCTTATTTCACTTGATTGCCTTGGTCCGATTTTTTCTTGGTTTATTTAGCTTTGACTGTTGCATGAATACCTCGCTTGAATTGTTGCTGTGAGTCTCTACGTGATTGATTTGATTTCCACGACTTTGTCTTGATCTAATTTGTGTGAGTTTCCCCCTTTGTTGCCTTGATTAAAAAATGTCATGAATGCTGAATAATTTCTAGAAATTCTAGAATCAATTGAAATGATTTCTTTGCTAAAACCGAACTGTGATTTTGTTGAAAAAAGTCTTGTCTATTTTTAAAACATTTCCAAATATTTTTTCCATAATTCCAAAAGTGGAAACATTTCATGGTTGATTTGCCTCATGATAAACTAGAAATCTGAACGATTTTTGTGCCAAAAAATGTATTTGCCAAGATTGATTACTTCTGGAAGTTATCTTGCGTGCCAATTGTAACAATTGCCATATATACTATCATTGATTCCTTATACAGTGAGCATTTATTTGAAATCAAAGTACCATGCACTTTTTGTATTGATTTTGTGTAACACCCCACCTCCGCCAGGGTGTCTCTTGCAAGCACTCTGACTTTGGAGGGGCGTTTGAACCAGGTAAACATGCATAATGATATATCAAGGCAGAACAAGAACATATGTATATATGTAAACAGAGTAAATAACATAGATAAAACAGCGGAAGATTTCAAACCATTTCAAAACCAGTCTGGTACAACATAATGTCAACTTTCCAAATAAACAAGTCTAGATAAAACAACATCAACTGAAAAACTGAAATACATAAGTACTAATCCCCAAAAGAAGTGATAGCCACAACTAGCTTCATGTCAAACCGTACATGAGCTAAATCCCACAAGCAAGCAGTCCGAAATCCAAGCTAAGCTCCAGTATTCCCTCCCTGAGAACCTGGGGGGGGGGGAACGGAAGAAAAGAGGCGAAAAAAAACAGGTCAGTCAAAAAGACTGAGTAAGCCCTACTACAATCAATGTAAACTGATAAAGTTAACTGGCATGAGCAGCAGGGATGAACATAAGGATAACAACATGCTAGCATGATGATTAACTAACAAGGTAGATAAAGGTGTCATCGCATAATCAGGATTAAGGTTTTGCACCACAGGTGTACTAGCAAACTAACATGACTTGAATAAACAAGTATTGATCCCTTGGCCCAAGCTTTGGCCCAATAACATGAAGTGACCCTAACCCGCGGTCCAATAACATGAAATGACCCTAATACAAGGTCCAACCAAATGGTCTAGTCGATCGGCTCCCTAAGCCTAACTCGTCACGTGTTGGTGTCAATACGGCCCAAACATAATTGTAGTCGAACTGTGCCGGGTCCACCCTTCGGGTGTTTCAAGCCCTAGGGTGCCAACCCCTGGACACCATAAACATGAGTGCACAGTCTCGATCTACTGGTACCCATGGGTGACTTCTCCAAATACGGACTACGTGCACGACCATAGTCCGTCCGGAACTACATCGGCGTACCACCCGGCAGTCGTTTATTGGGTCGCTTACCTCCAGCCCAGTAATTGTGCCCCCTCCCTAGCCTAGTCCCTAGGGCCTTAATGGTATTAATTTTTGGGGATTACTGCGGAGTGGGCCCCCATTGCTAGGATTTTCTAGTGGGTTAAGTACGGTTTAACCCTCTTGCTAATCATGGATTAACTTGGTTAAGTGTAACGATGAGTTCACGACTTAACCCTGATTAATCTACCAAGCCCAAATTGGTTAAGTATTAAGTGGACCATGACTTAACCCTAATCACGAGGCATTAATTAATTTAATGCGCCTTAACCTCTCACATTAGGCCTTGTTGTTGTTACTAGTTAAGCCGGGCGGGTCCGGGTAGCTTTACACCACAACTTGGTCTAACCTCGGGTCCAAGGTACAACATGACCAACTTCTCACATTGGGTCCTATTGTTTGTAGCAACTAGTTAAGCCGGTCGGTTCCGGGTAGGTTTACGCTACAAACTCAACCCAACCTCGAGTTGGCCACACTTATCTTTTCTAAGTGTCATGTCCATCATGTTTCCAAAACATGTTACAAGTTTTCAAGCAATTGGGTAGACCTAACTTAATAGGTAAATTCCCAATGGGTAGACCTAACTTAATAGGTAAATTCCCAAGCTTATGTTTTATGTCTTTTAAGTTTACCCAACCCCAAACGCAATCCCATCGCTTACATATCGCAATAGCGCATAAAGGATAGAAAGAGGGAACTTGGCATAATCATGACATAAAGGTATTGAAGCCACAAGTTCAACATGGTGGCATATGAAATGTTCATGTGTTCATATACTTGCATATTACATATTTTGGCCTCAAAAGCATGCATAAAACCAAACTTAGCATATTGGTGATACATGGAGATAAATGACATGTAGAAATGGCCATAAGTTCGTATTTAGCCTCACATGCACGTTATCATAGGGGATATGGTAACTTACATGTTGCCAAAATGCAACCTTTGGCATAAAGCTTGAAGCTTTTTGTTCACAAACCCAAGATAAGCTTGCATAACATGATAGCATGAACAAAATGTTCAACCCAAACTTGCATAGCATAACTTGCATATCATATGACAACTTGCATATCAAACTTGCATAACATAACATGATGAACTTGCATATCATATCATAGCATACTTGCATAACATGATAAACTTGCATATTACATCATAGAAAACTTGCATAACATGATAAACTTGCATATTACATCATAGAAAACTTGCATAACATGATAAACTTGCATATTACATCATAGAAAACTTGCATAACATGATAAACTTGCATATTACATCATAGAAAACTTGCATATCATACATTTAACTTTAGAGTTTAAGTATGAAAGTAGAATAGGGCTTACAATGGTTAAGAAGTCACAAAAATATGACAAAGCCCTTATGAAATCAATTAAACCCAAAATGCAAGCAAAACCCTTGAACCAAAATGATCAAGACTCTTTCTTTATGATGCAAATATATAAACTTGACTTGAATGCAAGCTAATGATGCTCATACAAGTTTGAAAACACTTGTATGCATGGAAAATCACTTAGGAATTTATTTAGGAATTTTATGAAGAGAGTGGAGGCCATGAGAGGATTGATTTTGCCATAGTTTAGTTGTATGAATGAATAATGATGATTTAGGGTAGGTTAGGGTCTTATTTATAGATTAGGCAAGTGTTTTAGGCCATAGGATTAAACCCTAGTTCCAATCTCAGCCCTCAAAACCGAATCTGGCCCCCAAGCTCAACACAATCTCAAAATGGTGCACCAGGCTAAACAGCCCGGCTGGACCAAGTCGACAGCCAAGTCGACAGGGCTGTCGACTTGGGTCCAACCAAGTCGACTCCCAAGTCGACAGGGCTGTCGACTTGGGTGCTCTGGCGGGAATTTTCCCGCCTGGCCCAAACTGGCCCAATTTTCCAAATTCAAACTTGAATTTGAAATCTGTTTTTGCTTTGGAAATTTCTGAAAACTTCGTTGGGCCTTAATCGGGTCATACGGACTCCGATTTTCGAAAACTCAGACTCTATTTCGCGTATTTTTCCGAGACAAACGCAATGGCATAGCCCGTTTCCCTTGATTCAGATTTTATAACTTAATTCTGCCGCGATTTATGTTATAACAGGTTATTGAAAATACGGGTTGTTACATTCTCCCCTCCTTAAAGGATTTCGTCCCCGAAATCTTCAAGTTAGGAAGAACATATCCTACCATCCAACATCCATCTACTCAAAACATCATCCACGAGCAATCATTGTCCTTACAAGATTCTAAATGTTGTATGAACATATGCAAAGGTGTGTGTATATGTACCTATCTAATGCAAATATCATCAATGCAGATTATGTTAGTGAAATGAATCCATATGTATGCAATTCCTAACATAATGTATAAAATCTATATGTGTGCACATCACATACATCCATATGCAACATCCATGTGATAACACAAAAATTTTCATCCATGAATAAGCATAAACACTCATGCATATGCAATATGAGGAGTGTGTGAGCCGATCTAGTGCCTAACGTGTATAATGCATCCACGAGTAACCACTTGCAAACACTTGCAACCACTTGCAACCATCAAGCATAACATGTTTCAAACACATGTTTCATCCAAAGGGTTTCTACCTAAGGTTCTCATGACAAGATTAACACGATAAACTAGATAAACATGGATAGCAAAGAGAAAGATATGCTAACAAAGAAAAGAGATTGAGAGTGTACCCTCAAAAAGGAATGGATAAAGCCCACGCATCTTCTCCTCGGTTTCCTAAGTCGCGTCTTCTTCGGCTTCACCCCATTGAACCTTCACCAACTTGACCTCTCGATTCCTTAGCTTCTTGGTCTCCGTCCCCAAGATACGAATCGGAGCTCTCCTCAAAGTAGCCTCTTTCTCAACTTCCACATCTTTCAGAACACTTGGCTCAACAACCTCTGCTGATTCATGTAAACACTTCCGGAGATGCGAGACATGAAAAACATCGTGTACTCCGGCAAGCTTCTCGGGCAACCACACTCTATAAGCCATCTGCCCGATCCTCTCTATAATAGGGAATGGTCCAACGAACCTCGGTGCTAACTTCCCAACGGCTCCAAATCGGACCACATTCCGCAAAGGAGAAACCTTCACGAAAACCATATCCCCAACATCAAACTCCAGATCAGTTCTTCGCTTATCAGCATAGGATTTCTGTCGGTCTTGGGCCGCTTTCATCCGTCTCTGAATCAACTCGATCTTCTCGGATGTATCTCTGATCATATCAGGCCCAAGTATAAGCTCATATGTAGTCTCCCACCAACATGTCTCCCATATAAAGCTTCGAATGGTGCCATCCCTATGCTTGCCCGATAACTGTTATTATATGCAAACTCAACAAGAGGAAGATGGTCTTCCCAAGTACCACCAAAATCCAGAATACAAACCCTCAACAGATCCTCGAGTACCTTATACACCCTTTCGGTTTGACCGTCCGTCTGTGGGTGATAAGCCGTACTTAGATTCAACCTCGTGCCCATGGCTTCTTGCAAGCTATTCCAGAATTGACTTGTAAAGATTGGGTCACAGTCACTGACTATACTATAAGGGACTCCATGTAGTCTCACAATCTCACGAAGATATACAGACGCTAGCCAAGATGCGGTCCTCTTGCTCTTCACCGGAATGAAATGAGCACTCTTCGTAAGTCTATCCACAATAACCCAAATGCTCGTATTCCCTTTCCTTGACCTTGGTAGCCCATCGATAAAATCCATGGAAATACTCTCCCACTTCCATAGTGGAACGTCTAGAGGATGCAATAGCCCACCGGGCTTCTTCGACTCGGCCTTAACTTGCTGGCAAATGATACATCTAGAGACAAATTCTGCCACATCCTTCTTCATCCCAGGCCAAAAGAAAATGCTCTTCATATCTTTATACATCTTATCTCCGCCCGGATGTATAGTCAACTTAGAGCGATGCGCTTCCTCAAGAACTCTTCTTACTAGATCTTCTACCATTGGAACACATAACCGTCTGTCTCTCCTCAGCCAACCCTTGTCATCAATAGAATACCGAGCGAGATGACTAGGCGTCTCTCCTCAAATTAGCTTATCCATAATCTCAACTATCTGAGGGTCTTCTCTCTACGAAGCCCCAACTTGATCAAGAAGGGTAGGTCTGAGTTCCAGAGATGCTAAAGAACTGGTCATCGACTCAACCGCCAAAGAGAAATCAAAGGTTGCCACATACTCTAAATTCTTCATCTCAACGAATAGAGGACTTAGGGTCAACCTTCTTCTACTCAATGCATCTGCTACCACATTCCCCTTGCCAGGGGTATAAGCTATCTCAAAATCGTAGGATGCCAAGAATTCCATCCATCTTTATTGCCTCAGATTCAGGTCCTTCTGAGAAAAGAGATACTTCAATGACTTGTGATCGGTGTAAAGCTCAAATCTTTCTCCCAGAAGATAATGGCGCCAAGCCTTGAGTGCATATACTATTGCTGCCAACTCTAAGTCATGATTGGGATAATTCTTCTCATGCACTTTGAGTTGTCTACCGCCAAAGCTTATCACTCTTCCTTCTTGCATAAGAACAGCTCCTAACCCCGTGCCACATGCATCGGTGTATACTGTAAATAACTTCCCTCCATCGGGCAAAGCTAGAACAGGTGCTGATGTAAGAGCTCTCTTGAGCTTCTGAAAAGCAAGCTCGCATTCTATGCTCCAAGCAAAAACTAAATTCTTCTTCGTCAATTTAGTGAGAGGAGCGAATATCTGTGCAAAGTCCTTGATGAACATCCGGTAAAAACCTGCCAGACCTAGAAAACTTCTCACTTCGGTTGCATTCCTTGGAGTCTTCCAATCCTGAACTGCAACTACCTTAGCGGGATCCACCGCTAAGCCTTGCTTAGATACTATATGCCCAAGGAATCTAACTTCCCTTCTCCAAAAGTGACACTTGGAGAACTTGGCCTTCAACTGATGCGCTCTAAGCGTATCCATCACCTCCAAGAGATGCCTTGCGTGTTCTTCCTCATCCTTAGAGAAGATCAGAATATCATCTACGAAGACCACGACAAACTTGTTCAAGAACTCCCTGAACACCCTACTCATCAAGTCCACGAAATATGCGGGTGCATTAGTCAAGCCGAACGGCATGACAAGCCATTCGAAGAATCCATCTGGAGTTCTGAACGCAGTCTTGTCTATACTATCTTCAGCTACCCTGAGCTGATGGAATCCCGTAGCAAGATCAAGCTGAGAGAAAACAGAAGCACCGACAAGCTGGTCAAAGAGATCATCAATCCTTGGTAACGGGTGTCTGTTCTTCTTAGTCAGCTTATTCAACTCTCGATAGTCAACACAAAGTCGGAGAGAACCATCTGCCTTGGTAGCAAATAACACAGGCGCTCCCCATTCAGATATACTTCGTCTAATGAAGTTCTTCTCAAGCAACTCCTTTACTTGCTTACTTAGCTCCCGCCTTTCACGCGGAGCCTTGTGCCGAACGGGCAAAGAAACCGGCTTTGCATTATCCACCAGATAAATGCGGAAATCAATCTCTCGCTTAGGGGGCAACCCCCTAACTTCATCGAAAACATCCGGATACTCTCGAACCACTCTCACAAACTGAAGAGTTTCCATTGACGAGTCGAGTGATTCCAGATAGCACAACATGACGGGACCTCTCGGATCATAAGAAATCTCTAGGGTGTTTCCGAGGCGAGTCACGAGCCTTACAACCCTATGCTCACAATCAAGGATGGCTCCATATCTGGACAACCAATCCATGCCCAATATCAATCCGTATCCCCTAAAACCAAGAACATAAGCACTGCACAAGAACTCTACACTCAGTATAGAGATCCTCAAATCCCCACATATCATAGACAAATGGGCGAAACCCCCAATAGGATTTGAGACACAGACGGGATCATCTACCAAGCTAGTACTAAGGTGCAAACTATCAACAAGATCAGATGAGATAAAGCTATGCGATGCACCAGAATCAAACAAGGTACGAATTGGAAAATCAGAAATATATACAAGGCTCTCAACAGAAATACTACCTCGATCGGGAACTAGAGCGACATTGAGAGCATGAACTTGCCCTCCTGAAGGTCCAGCACGCTGAGTCTGACCCTGGCCTTGCCCTTGCTTCTTCGGGCAATCCCTATTGAAATGTCCAGTCTTACCGCAGAAAAAGCATTCACCATTCTTCCTTTTCCTCTTCTTACAATCCTTAATAAGATGCCCAACTGAACCGCAATAATGGCACTTCTCCTTGTTGTTCTTGCCCTTGTTGTTGTTCCCCTTGTTGCCTTGACTCTTGTTCTTGTTCTGATTGCCTTGACTGCTTTGACCACTTGGATTAGCCTGATTTCCTTTTCCCTGGGAATCGGTCTTCTTGGCTTGAGTATCATTCATCTTGACCTCTTTCTTGACATCTCCCTGAAGTAATGCCATATCAACCAAGCTCTCAAACGTGGCCCCATGGGGAATATGTGACATAGCCAATCCCTGCGACGGCTCATTCAATCCTCTAGCGAAACGAAGAGCCTTCTTTTGAGGAGTATTCACCATATCCAAGCCAAAACGAGCTAACTGATTGAACTTGTTCACATATTCTTTGACAGACATATCTCCTTGTCTCAAAGTTATGAACCTCTCCATTTGCAGATTCTCCTCAGCAGAAGATAGAAACTTAAGCATGAACCTTGCCCTGAGATCGGCCCAAGTCTCAACAGGCCTAGTACCATTGGTGACTTCCCACCAATAAGCGGCTTCATCCTTCATAAGCCAAACCGCCAACAAGATCTTCCTCTGATCGTCTAACCCAAAGATAGCAAATAAATCCTCGGTCTCTTTCAACCAATTTCTGGCCTCTACAAAAGTCTCAGTGCCTTGAAAGTTCTTGCCACCCATTGCTTTGAAATCTTTGCAAGTCTTTGCGAAGTCCGCTTGAGGATGCTGAGGGGGAGGAGGAAGAGGAACCTCAGCGACAGGAGGAGGAGGAACATTAGCGACAGGAGGAGGAGGAATATTAACTACTGGAGGAGGAGGAGGAGGAGGGACATCTGCGGGGCCGGCTTCGGTCGCCCTAGCCTCCAAAAGTCTCCTATACCAAACAGGTACGTGCACTCCCTCCGGAATAGCAAAGTTATCGGCCATACTGAAAACGAAGAAAAAGACAGATTCAGAATGGAGAAAAACGAAGGAATTTTGCTAATGGCTTTTTGGGGAATAGCCTTTAAAATAAACTAGACTTTTCTTTGGAAAATACTTTATACTTGGTTTTGAAAATAGTTTTCCAAAAGTTTTAAAAACCTTTTTGTTCCTTCTCGTAAACCATATGCTCTAATACCAAATTGTAACACCCCACCTCCGCCAGGGTGTCTCTTGCAAGCACTCTGACTTTGGAGGGGCGTTTGAACCAGGTAAACATGCATAATGATATATTAAGGCAGAACAAGAACATATGTATATATGTAAACAGAGTAAATAACATAGATAAAACAGCGGAAGATTTCAAACCATTTCAAAACCAGTCTGGTACAACATAATGTCAACTTTCCAAATAAACAAGTCTAGATAAAACAACATCAACTGAAAAACTGAAATACATAAGTACTAATCCCCAAAAGAAGTGATAGCCATAGCTAGCTTCATGTCAAACCGTACATAAGCTAAATCCCACAAGCAAGCAGTCCGAAATCCAAGCTAAGCTCCAGTATTCCCTCCCTGAGAACCTGGGGGGGAACGGAAGAAAAGAGGCGAAAGAAAACAGGTCAGTCAAAAAGACTGAGTAAGCCCTACTACAATCAATGTAAACTGATAAAGTTAACTGGCATGAGCAGCAGGGATGAACATAAGGATAACAACATGCTAGCATGATGATTAACTAACAAGGTAGGTAAAGGTGTCATCGCATAATCAGGATTAAGGTTTTGCACCACAGGTGTACTAGCAAACTAACATGACTTGAATAAACAAGTATTGATCCCTTGGCCCAAGCTTTGGCCCAATAACATGAAGTGACCCTAACCCGCGGTCCAATAACATGAAATGACCCTAATACAAGGTCCAACCAAACGGTCTAGTCGATCGGCTCCCTAAGCCTAACTCGTCACGTGTTGGTGTCAATACGGCCCAAACATAATTGTAGTCGAACTGTGCCGGGTCCACCCTTCGGGTGTATCAAGCCCTAGGGTGCCAACCCCTGGACACCATAACCATGAGTGCACAGTCTCGATCTACTGGTACCCATGGGTGACTTCTCCAAATACGGACTACGTGCACGACCATAGTCCGTCCGGAACTACATCGGCGTACCACCCGGCCGTCGTTTATTGGGTCGCTTACCTCCAGCCCAGTAATCGTGCCCCCTCCCTAGCCTAGTCCCTAGGACCTTAATGATACCAATTTTTGGGGATTACTGCGGAGTGGGCCCCCATTGCTAGGATTTTCTAGTGGGTTAAGTACGGTTTAACCCTCTTGCTAATCATGGATTAACTTGGTTAAGTGTAACGATGAGTTCACGACTTAACCCTGATTAATCTACCAAGCCCAAATTGGTTAAGTATTAAGTGGACCATGACTTAACCCTAATCACGAGGCATTAATTAATTTAATGCGCCTTAACCTCTCACAATAGACCTTGTTGTGGTTACTAGTTAAGCCGGGCGGGTCCGGGTAGCTTTACACCACAACTTGGTCTAACCTCGGGTCCAAGGTACAACATGACCAACTTCTCACATTGGGTCCTATTGTTTGTAGCAACTAGTTAAGCCAGTCGGTTCCGGGTAGGTTTACGCTACAAACTCAACCCAACCTCGAGTTGGCCACACTTATCTTTTCTAAGTGTCATGTCCATCATGTTTCCAAAACATGTTACAAGTTTTCAAGTAATTGGGTAGACCTAACTTAATAGGTAAATTCCCAATGGGTAGACCTAACTTAATAGGTAAATTCCCAAGCTTATGTTTTATGTCTTTTAAGTTTACCCAACCCCAAACGCAATCCTATCGCTTACATATCGCAATAGCGCATAAAGGATAGAAAGAGGGAACTTGGCATAATCATGACATAAAGGAATTGAAGCCACAAGTTCAACATGGTGGCATATGAAATGTTCATGTGTTCATATACTTGCATATTACATATTTTGGCCTCAAAAGCATGCGTAAAACCAAACTTAGCATATTGGTGATACATGGTGATAAATGACATGTAGAAATGGCCATAAGTTCGCATTTAGCCTCACATGCACGTTATCATAAGGGATATGGTAACTTACATGTTGCCAAAATGCAACCTTTGGCATAAAGCTTGAAGCTTTATGTTCACAAACCCAAGATAAGCTTGCATAACATGATAGCATAAACAAAATGTTCAACCCAAACTTGCAGAGCATAACTTGCATATCATATGACAACTTGCATATCAAACTTGCATAACATAACATGATGAACTTGCATATCATATCATAGCATACTTGCGTAACATGTTAAACTTGCATGTTACATCATAGAAAACTTGCATAACATGATAAACTTGCATATTACATCATAGAAAACTTGCATAACATGATAAACTTGCATATTACATCATAGAAAACTTGCATAACATGATAAACTTGCATATTACATCATAGAAAACTTGCACATCAAACATTTAACTTTAGAGTTTAAGTATGAAAGTAGAATAGGGCTTACAATGCTTAAGAAGTCACAAAAATATGACAAAGCCCTTATGAAATCAATTAAACCCAAAATGCAAGCAAAACCCTTGAACCAAAATGATCAAGACTCTTTCTTTATGATGCAAATATATAAACTTGACTTGAATGCAAGCTAATGATGCTCATACAAGTTTGAAAACACTTTTATGCATGGAAAATCACATAGGAATTTATTTAGGAATTTTATGAAGAGAGTGGAGGCCATGAGAGGATTGATTTTGCCATAGTTTAGTTGTATGAATGAATAATGATGATTTAGGGTAGGTTAGGGTCTTATTTATAGATTAGGCAAGTGTTTTAGGCCATAGGATTAAACCCTAGTTCCAATCTCAGCCCTCAAAACCGAATCTGGCCCCCAAGCTCAACACAATCTCAAAATGGTGCACCAGGCTAAACAGCCCGGCTGGACCAAGTCGACAGCCAAGTCGACAGGGCTGTCGACTTGGGTCCAACCAAGTCGACTCCCAAGTCGACAGGGCTGTCGACTTGGGTGCTCTGGCGGGAATTTTCCCGGCTGGCCCAAACTGGCCCAATTTTCCAAATTCAAACTTGAATTTGAAATCTGTTTTTGCTTTGGAATTTTCTGAAAACTTCGTTGGGCCTTAATCGGGTCATACGGACTCCGATTTTCGAAAACTCGGACTCTATTTCGCGTATTTTTCCGAGACGAACGCAATGGCATAGCCCGTTTCCCTTGCTTCAGATTTTAGAACTTAATTCTGCCTCGATTTATGTTATAACAGGTTATTGAAAATACAGGTTGTTACATTTTGGCACTTAAATTCTCTGGCTTGTCTAACCATAACTATGCTGTAATGATCCGGGATTTTGACGACTTTGGTTATCGACATAAACACGGGTCATTACAGTTGGTATCAGAGCTTAAGTTAAGTGAATTACCTTAGCTCTGTAGCGTGACTCGGTAGAGATAGGGTTAGTAATACCCTAGATTGAGTTGAGTGTATATATACGAGTGAACGTATTTGTGTTTGATATTAAAATTGTTTTATATTGTGCTGATTTATTGGTTGAGTTGTTTATGAGTTCTGGTCGATCAGTTTGATCCACTGTATCGGTAGGAGTTCATAAACACTCGAATACGATGAACCATCATGGTATGTTTTGAAAAGAGGGTAAATGAAATAATTTTACCCAAAGTATATTTTGATATATATTGGATATATTAGTTGTTATTATAATCGAGTAAGATTATAAATTAAATGGTTATGTAAATAACCAATCAGAAATCATATAAGTGAAATACGTGAAATCAGATGAGTTGAATCTGAAATTTTAAACCAGAAATTTAATTAAAATTCTGGAAAATTGGATGAGTGTTTGTAAATGGATTTGGATTAAAAATAAGGAAAATTTAAGATCCTGGGAGATTTTAAATTGTTTTACAAGTAGTGTGAAATATATTTTGAAATGGATTTCAAGGTGGAAATGTTTAAAAATGGTTTTATAATATTGAACTCACTTTGATCGCTGGGAAATAGATTCTGATGATGACAGCTACATCATCATTATTCATTTTCGAGTTGTAAGTGACGAATTACTACCAGAGATACTGTTTTGAATTTGTTTTGAGAAAGACAAGTTGTGTTGAATTTCAAAATGGAATTTATAATATAGAATTTGATAATTCAGAAATAAAAATACAAGTGTGAAATTGAAAAGGGAAATCTATTTTCCAAAAGTAGAAATATCGATTTGAAAAGGAATTGAAAACCAGACTTGTTTAAAGAATGAATAAAGAAAGTTGAAATAGAAATTGAATATTGAAATTCAAAGGGAGTTTGAATATATGAAATTCAATGGAATTGGAATAGAATTTGAATATAGAAATTCAAAGGGAGCTGAATATATGAAATTCAATGGAATTGAAATAGAGTTTGAATATAGAAATTCAAAAGGGGTTTGAATATTGAAATTCAAATGGAATTCAAATATAGGATTTGAATATAGAAAATATAAAGGAATTCAAATATAGTATTTGAATATCACAAGTGAAAGGGAATTTGAATATAGAATTCAAATGGAATTTAAACTATAGAATTTGAATATATAGAAATTGAATAGAATTAATTAAGTCGAAGAGGGATTAGTTAATCGAGTTTCCAATTTGGAGTTTAACTTTGAAAGGTGAATTGGATTTGTAAATGGATATTCGAAATTGAATATAGAACTTAAATTTGAAATTTGGATTCAAATTAGTTAATAAGCAAGTTAAAATATATTTGAACATGTCATGTTCAAATATAAAAATGAAATAGACTAAAGAGTTAGTTAACAAATTAATTAACGAATTGAGTTAAACGATCGGGTATAGTTGAAAATAGATTGGGAAGGTATAAATCTACATGAGATAGGTACGGATAAGGTATGAAGGTATATAAATAGAATGCCCGATGGAAAGGTACGTATTTAATTCATATATGAGATTTTATGTGCCGTATCGGCTAGCCGCTTGACTTTTTCTTTTTCTTTCGGATTGGCGAGGGCCATGGGAGGCTATTTGAAATATCTCGATGCTCCTGGTACAAAGGAGGTCATGGCGAATTTTTCCGGGAATTTAAGGTGTTAGAATATTTTTAAGATAATTTGATAGTTAGAAATCAACGTATCGATATATATAGAAGTCGATAAGGAAACGAACTTAGAAGTAGAATAGTAAAATCAAAAAGGAAGACTAAGAATAAAATCTAGTAAGAATAGAAAGAGGAAGTGTATACGCGTTTAAAAGTGAGTAAGTAGTTGTATGGTATTGATTATTCGAGTAAGTAGTCATATCTGTTTTGACGTTATAAATGTTATTCAGTCAAGGTCTGAGAGGTAGTTATACCCCTACTTGATTGATTTCATTGTTAACAAATAAATATTAAGATTTGAGACTCGAAGATCAATGTTGAATAAGAGTTGGTTGAATATAGTATTTGGGTTGTCGTAACGATGTTTTACACAACATTCGTTTTAACCCAAATAAAAGGTAAGATTGGAAATATAATAAAGAATATTTCCTAAGTATAGAAATAAATGTGATCGGAAAAGAGATAAGAAATTGGAATATTTTCCAATTATAAATAGCATATATTTTATAAAGTTTAGAAAATAAAGGAAGGCGATATTCGGAAATGTTTTCCAAATAACGTAAAACGCCAATATGGTTATTGAAAATATTTGGTTAACAAATATTGATAAAGAAATAGAGTAGTGATTTAACTAATGGAATATTAATTAAGGGCTCAGTGACATGTTCAAAAAGAAATTTTGATTTTTGAAAAGAGTAAACTGTTTTAAAACTCCCAGGGAAAGACTGTTTGAATAACAAAAACAAATTAACAGAAATTTGTGAAAAGAAAACTTGAATTAAAGTAAAGCCAGTAAAGTGGTAACTGAGATTGAATTAGAATAATATCAAGACAAATTGGGTTATGGGATTCAAATTTGAAGTGTAATGTGATAATCAAGTTAAGAGTTGGGAATCGAGAAGAAATTCGAGTTGAAATTATATTTGGCTCGGATATAAGCGAATGGTTGTGTCGTGGATAAAAGCATACTGGAATTTGATTGGGATGACCCTTGTATCCGCTGAATTGATAATAGGTGAAAAAGGATATAATGATATGCCGACAAAAAGTACAAGTTTATATTTCTATTAGATAAAAGATTTATGAGCCGAATTGGCAAGCCGCTTGGCTGTTTGATTTTCTTTTGGGATGGAGATGGCCCAGAGAGGCGAGTTTGAGTTTGACCGATTGACCAGTACAAAGGAGGTGCTGGCGAAATTTTTCGAAGAGTTAAGGTGTTAGAAAATTTTCAGGAATTTTGAAAATTTTCGTTGGTAAGAATTAGTTAATATTTTAATTGAAATTCAATTGGTTCAGTTGAAACTGAAGTTAAGAAGTGAACAAATATGTTCTAACCAGTCGATAGGGTCGTTCTCTACCTTAGCAATTTCGAGGACGAAATTATTTTAAGTGGGGAAGATTGTAATGACCCGCATTGGCAGAGGTATTATAATTAATTAATTTAATTATATTAATAGTGATTTAGAGAATTTAATGGTCGTAGAATTAAATATTGGTGAATATTTAATTTAAAATAATAATTAAATAATATATTTAAATTTTACAATAATCATAATTGGCTGAAATGGTGATATGGTGTGAATGGGATCATCTGTGATATTTAATTCAATTCAGAATTTGAATTATAAAAAAACGAATATATTATTTGAACGACAGTTTGAATGTATAATTATATTATAATCAAAATCGAGCTTGAAATGGCGCTGCAGTTCGTAAATTGGCGATTTGAACTTCAACTAAATGTACATGATTCATTTTAAGCCGGATTTCTGTGAAAACAAGAAACATGTGGAGTTGATGGTGTATATCTTTCTAGTGGAGGAGAAAAAATGGGATTTCGTTGTGTAGATTTTGATTTATGTCCAAATCAAATTTTAGAAAAGTCGTCATGGAATTCCTTTATAATTTGCGATGCTTTATTTACGTTATAAAAGGGTTTTCAATATATTTGAATATGGGTTTTGAATTTAGACAAGGTTCTTTTAGGACATAATGATAATTTAATTTTTAGAATTTTACTATAATTTTTAATTAGTTTAAGAAGCGACTTTTTATTCAAAGTATTTCGTACCCTGAAATTAACATTTTGAAGTTTCAAAATATGAGTCAAACTACCGATATTATTATATTTTTGGGATCGTGACTCATCGCTGATCATAACGGTATTTTTATTTCTGTCGTTGACATTCCATAAATGAACGAAATATGCACAAACCATGAATGGCCTCGGATGTGCTTCGTGTTCATTTCTCAGCCAAAGATATTAGTGGTGCTAAGTGGAGCACGTCGGTTCTAATTTGGCCACAAAGAAAACACATGAAGTACACAAGACCACGTCTTCAAGTTTAATCCCAAACTATCTAAACCCTTAATCCTTATAAATACCTCCCTTTAACGTTATAACCTAATGGATATGCTCCTTAGTCAAGTATAATCGGCCGCCAAGGAAAACGATATCTATGCCAAAAACATATTACAAGAACATCCAACAAATCAAATAAAAATCCTATAAATTCGGCAATGAAGATCTGTGAACTCCTGACGTTGTATTCTTCGACCTCATGAGTACTGCGTCGAGTTCGATCGACTTTCAGGCTCGCGTTTATTGATAAGGGGTGCGAGCGGGTTGCCGAAGTCGAGGTTGAAGATGAAAGCGAGTTAGGCGATTCTGGTATGAGGAGATGGCCTTGGTTCTAAGTGAAGAAATACTGGAAGGACTGAAAATAGGTGGATTTCGAACTGGCGTTGACTAGAAGGGGTTCAGCAGTTCACCATTTAGAAGAGTGGAGGGTTGTTTGACGAAACCAAGTTGGTGAATACTGTATTTCGTATGAGATGCCAACAGTGTTCGAACTGGGTTATTTTGGTTTGGTTCACGAAGTATAGAGGAGTGAGGATGGAACCTATTGCCGTGATCTGCAGTGAGGATGGAGCGGAGGAGAAAGCTGAAAGTTCGGTTACGGGATGGAAGTTGGACAGTGCATTTAAACAGTGAGTATGGCGGCATGGTGATAAGGGTGTTTACAACAGTGAAAGGGAGTTCGGTGGTATTGGTTTTTGTTTTTGCTAAGAAGAAAGTGGAGAACGGATTGAAGTTTTTGATGTGAAGTGTTCCTGGAGTTGGGATAAATCATCGGTAGAAGAAGAAGACTTTTGGGCCATGGTTTTTGCCAAACGTGAGTGGGCCAGATAATAATAACAAAGGTTAAAGCCCAAATTAATATTTAATAGAAAATCAAAAACTTTTGTTTTTTTATTTTGTAAATAGTTTAAACTTGTAAATTCCTTAACTTGTCCGTCCGTTATCAGAATTGGACAAAACAAGATCCGACAGGATCGTATGGACGGACACTACCCAATGGAACTGACTAGAAGACCATCGGAGCTCGTTGGAATTTATGGAAAAACAAATTGATTGATTCGAATCAAATAACAGTTTATTGTTCTTTAGCAGTGAACTGCAAATGTGAGTAAATCTCACTAACCCTGAACAGTTTATAATTTCATGTTGTATTTTTAGAACTGTTAAATATTGGTTGATTTACTGTGTGTTGACTGTTTGATTGAACTGCTAGTCAGTTAGTTGAATTTCTATGTTGATTCTGTTTAACAGAATATATCATATGGAACTGAAAGAGATGTTATCTATATTGTTTAACATCTGTGATGCAGGGAAACAGGTTGGAGGAATCCAACTGGATTCCTCAACATTTATTTTACTGTGATTCATATATTGTGATATATGATGTGATATATAATCTGTTGTTGATTATATGTGTTTGGACGGTTTTTCTCGTTGTTATATGGTAGGTTAAAAACCATAAGAAATACTAGAAAGATAAAAGGAGATTTTCAAAGTATATTTTGAAAATCATTTATTTATATAAATTCACCAGATTTTATATATAAAAGGAAAAAGGATTTTTATATAAGGAAGTAATTATAAAATCAATAGAGTTAAAGAAAAATATTTGTGAATCAAATAAAAAGGAGTTATATTTATCAAACAAATATAAAGGAAAATATTTGCAAAACAAATAGATTTGAAAAAGGGGATATTTGTAAACCATTAACAAATAGGATTTAAAAGGGAACATTTATCTTGGATATATATATATATAAGTCAGAACTTATATATGGGGAAAAACAGATAAATGGAATAGATAAATTTATAAATGATATTTATAAATTTAGTAATTATTTATCATTCGATAAATGGAATATATAAGTCTGAACTTATATAGATAAGACATATTGGTTTTAACACCGATAGTCTTAAATAGAATGGGTACAACACACTTGTATAAGTGAAGTAACGTTATTAAAGAGAACATTTATAAAGTGAAGAACCGTTACCAAAAGTAAATCTTTATAAATGAATAAACGTTATCAAATAGGAGTTATTCGAATAAGAGAAATCTATTAGAGTTAGAAATGATCGATTGGAGTTAATCAGTGAGGATTGACCAGTTAGAGTTAGAGTTAACTAATTTGAGTTAATCAAATAGGAGTTAATCGAGTAGAGTTATCAAATATCACTTATTCGAAGTAGAGTTATCGAATGTAGTGTATTCGAGAGAGGAATAATCGAATATTGGTTATTCGAGGTGAGTTTATCGAATCTAGTTATTCGAACGGAGTTATCGAATCTAGTTATTCGAGAGGAGTTATCAAATCTAGTTATTTGAAAGTAGTTATCGAATAGTTTAATCGAATAGAATAAAGGAGTTAATCGAATATAGTTTAATAGAATAGAATAAAGGAGTTAATCGAATATAGTTTATTCGAATAGAGTAAAAGAAGTTAATTGAATATATAGTTTATTCAAATAGAATAAAGGAGTTAATCGAATATATAGTTTATTAGAATTAAAAGAGTTATCGTATATGGTTTATTCGATAGGAGTTAAGTGAATAGAGTTAGAGTTAAATCAAAAGAGTTAAGTGAATAGAATAAATTGAATAGAGTTATTGAATAGAGTTATTGAATATACCTTATCGAAGGAAAGAATTATCGAATAGAAAGATTTGAAAGAGAGTTATGTAAGGAAGTTTGTTAAAGAAATAGAAGGGCGAACTTTTTCTATTTCAAGGTTAGAAACGTTATTCAGTTAAGGTCTGAGAGGTAGTATTACCCCAACTTGATTGACTTCATTTTTAACTAAGGAATGGTTAAGGTTCGATAGTAAAGGATGGTAATTGAATTTAGTAATTAAAGGAAATGGTTTGAGTTGGCATCGCGATGGTTTGTTTAAACATATGTCGAAGTCCAATGAAGAAGCTTTGGAAATGTTTTCCAAATAAGAAACTAGAAATGTTTTCTAATAAAGAAAACAAGAAATGGAAATGTTTTCCATTGTTAATAACGTATATTTTCCAAATTTAGAAAATAAGAAATATTGAATATAGGGAAACAGGAGATAAGTAAATTAATGAAATAAAGAGGTAAATGTTGAATGATGTTTGATCGATATAAATTCCATTTGGAAATAATATCGTTGTTTGCACACTTGTTTTTCTTCGATAGTTAAATCACAGACTATCAAAGTTTTGACCATTTTAACGTTGTTAATATGGAGAGACCGGTTGGATTATTATCCAAAGGACCACTCTGTATTGGCATATGCGTTGCGAATCGTATATGCCAAAGGAAATTGAAGATGGAGTTATGAAAGGGCTAACCTGTTTACAGAATAGTGCCTTCGGTTCATCCTGTTCTTGGATGACTTGTATGGACGGATGTCTGACAGAGTATTTCCAGACGATCACGTATATTGATTTCTCCAACCGTACCAAGAGTGGAAGAGGAGAAGGAAACTTCTTTTAGCTAACATATAATGTATGGTTGAGGACGTCAATCGGTGATTTGATGGATTTGACGATATGGCATTCAAAGTGAATCTGGTGTGATGATAAAGCGTAGCTTCTAGCCTCATCAACTGGCAAATGACAGAAATCGGGCAGGCAACATGGCTAAGTCGGTCACACCGAAGTAGGGTGTATAATCACCTTATCTAGAGTTTCATTTACTTCTAAAAATCTATTGTCGATACTGTCCCATTCGGGAAACGGTTGCTGATCCCAACCGTTGGTGATATACATTCGATACACTCAAGCGAAATGAGTGGTCGGTCATGTGAGGCTGGGTTGCAAGATGTTCTTGTTGAACCCAGAGTATTCCTCTCTAGAGGTACACTAGTGAAAGGTGGTTCCATACCTTGTCATAGTTGGAAATCCATTACCCAATACGTGCTTGCGGTTTTGATTGTATACTATATATGTAGAACATGAGATGAAAGCATTTCTGCTAGATGATTATTATATTGTGGTTGATAGACATTATTATAATATCAAAGGGTTTTTGATATAAAGATATTTTGGATTCTCATAAGGGAAAATCCCATTCCGTTATACGGCGTGGTCTTATGAGATATCGATTACTTGTTCGAACTGTTTTAACTGTTTTACTCATACAGTCCCATGACTGACCCAGAGTTTATTTGTTTGTTTCCCTAAACTCTTGGGTGCCTAATTTTGTACGGCAGCTAAGTAGTTGGGATTTACAGATATACTGGAAGAGATCGGAGCAACAGGCTTCAGGATCATATAGTTATAGTTATTTCCGCTGTGTTGTAAGTGTTGTACTTTGATAATGGTATGTATATTCAAGTACAGATTTGTATTTTAAAGTTATGTTGTGAAATATATTTATTCATTCCGCTGTGAGATTTGTGTTACTCTGATATTGTGTTGTTCTTCTTTTTCTATTCTAAGTTTCTATCTTATCTTTCCTCACCCTCTGTTTTCTTTCTATTAATTTCCTGATTTTCAGTTTAATTTAGGGTTGGACTTACCAACTGTAATGACCCGGGTTTTTGTGGACTTTGGTTATCGCCATAAACTCAATGATGACTAACCAAGGATCGAAAATACCGGTCATAAATGAAAGAAATTAGAGGGTGAGGAAAGATAAGTTAGAAACTTAGAATAGAAGAAGAAGAAGGACACAATATCAGAGTAACACGAATCTCACAGCGGAATGAATAAATTATTTCATAACATAACTTTGAAATACAAATCTGTACTTGAATATACATATCATTTTCAAAGTATAGCACTTACAACACAGCGGAAATAACTATAGATATATGATCCTGAAGCCTCCTGCTCCAAGCTCTTCCAGCATATCTGTAAATCCCGACCCATGAACCGGTATCCGGGTCATTATAGTTGGTATCAGAGTAACACGAATCTCACAGCGGAATGAATAAATATATTTCATAACATAACTTTAAAATACAAATCTATACTTGAATATACATATCATTGTCAAAGTACAACACTTACAACACAGCGGAAATAACTATAGCTATATGATCCTGAAGCCTCTTGCTCCAAGCTCTTCCAGTATATCTGTAAATCCCGACTACTTGACTGCCCGTACAAAATTAGGCACCCAAGAGTTTAGGGAAACAAACAAATAAACTCCGGGTCAGTCATGGGACTGGTATGAGTAAAACAGTTAAAACAGTTCGAACAAGTAATCGATATCTCATAAGATCACGCCGTATAACGGAACGGGTTTTTCCCTTATGAGAATCCAAAATATCTTTATATCAAAAACCTTTTGATATTATAATAATGTCTATCAACCACAATATAATAATCATCTAGCAGAAACGCTTTCATCTCATGTTCTACATATATAGTATACAATAAAAACCGCAAGCACGTATTGGGTAATGGATTTCCAACTATGACAAGGTATGGAACCACCTTTCACTAGTGTACCTCTAGAGAGGAATACACTGGGTTCAACAAGAACATTTTGCAACCCAGCCACACATGACCGACCACTCATTTCGCTTGAGTGTATCGAATGTATATCACAACCAGTTGGGATCAGCAACCGTTTCCCGAATGGGACAGTATCGACAAAAGATTTTTAGAAGTAAATGAAACTCTAGATCAGGTGATTATACACCCTACTTCGGTGCGACCGACTTAGCCATGCTGCCTGCCCGATTTCTGTCATTTGCCGGTTGATGAGGCTAGAGGCTACGCTTTATCATCACACCAGATTCACTTTGAATGCCACATCGTCAAATCCATCAAATCACCGATTGACGTCCTCAACCATACATTATGTGTTAGCTAAAAGAAGTTTCCTTCTCCGCTTCCACTCTTGGTACGGTAGGAGAAATCAATATACGTGATCGTCTGGAAATACTCTGTCAGACATCCGTCCATATAAGTCATCCAGGAACAGGATGAACCGAAGGCACTATTCTGTAAACGGGATAGCCCTTGCATAACTCCGACTTCAATTTCGTTTGGCATATATGATTCGCAACGCTTATGCCAATACAGAGTGGTTCTTTGGATAACAATCCAACCGGTCTCTCTATATTAACAACGTTAAAATGGTCAAGACTTCGATAGTCTGTGATTTAACTATCGAAGAAAAACAGGTGTGCAAACAACGATATTATTTCCAAATGGAATTTATATCGATCAAACATCATTCAACATTTATCTCTTTATTTCATTAATTTACTTATCTCCGGTTTCCCTATATTCAATATTTCTTATTTTCTAAATTTGGAAAATATATGTTATTAACAATGGAAAACATTTCCATTTCTTGTTTTCTTTATTAGAAAACATTTCTAGTTTCTTATTTGGAAAACATTTCCAAAGCTTCTTCATTAGACGTAGACAGATGTTTAAACAAACCATCGCGATGCCAACTCAAACCATTTCCTTTAATTACTAAATTCAATTAACCATCCTTTACTATCGAATCTTAACCATTCCTTAGTTAAAAATGAAGTCAATCAAGTTGGGGTAATACTACCTCTCAGACCTTAACTGAACAACGTTTCTAACCTTGAAATAGACAAAGTTCACCCTTCTATTTCTTTAACAAACTTCCTTACGTAACTCTCTTTCAAATCTTTTCTATTCGATAATTCTTTCCTTCGATAAGGTATATTCAATAACTCTATTTAATAACTCTATTCAATTTATTCTATTCACTTAACTCTTTTGATTTAACACTAACTCTACTCACTTAACTCCTATCGAATAAACCATACACGATAACTCTTTTAATTCTATTTGAATAAACTATATATTCGATTAACTCCTTTATTCTATTTGAATAAACTATATATTCGATTAACTCCTTTTACTCTATTCGAATAAACTATATTCGATTAACTCCTTTATTATATTCGATTAAACTATATTCGATTAACTCCTTTATTCTATTCGAATAAACTATTCGATAACTACTTTCAAATAACTAGATTTGATAACTCCTCTCGAATAACTAGATTCGATAACTCCGTTCGAATAACTAGATTCGATTAACTCACCTCGAATAACCAATATTCGATTATTCCTCTCTCGAATACACTACATTCAATAACTCTACTTCGAATAAGTGATTCGATAACTCTACTCGATTAACTCCTATTTGATTAACTCAAATTAGTTAACTCTAACTCTAACTGGTCAATCCTCACTGATTAATTCCAATCGATCATTTCTAACTCTAATCGATTTCCCTTATTCGAATAACTCCTATTTGATAATGTTTATTCATTTATAAAGATTTACTTTTGGTAACGGTTCTTCACTTTATAAATGTTCTCTTTAATAACGTTACTTCACTTATACAAGTGTGTTGTACCCATTCTATTTAAAACTATCGGTGTTAAAACCAATATCTCTTATCTATATAAGTTCAGACTTATATATTCCATTTATCGAATGATAAATAATTACTAAATTTATAAATATCATTTATAAATTTATCTATTCCATTTATCTGTTTTTCCCCATATATAAGTTCTGACTTTATATATATATATATATATATATATATCCAAGATAAATATTCCCTTTTAAACCCTATTTGTTAATGGTTTACAAATATCCCCTTTTTCAAATCTATTTGTTTTGCAAATATTTTCCTTTATATTTGTTTGACAAACAAAACTCCTTTTTATTTGATTCACAAATATTTTTCTTTAACTCTATTGATTTTATAATTACTTCCTTATATAAAAATCCTTTTTCCTTTTATATATAAAATCCAATGAATTTATATAAATAAACGATTTTCAAAATATACTTTGAAAATCTCCTTTTATCTTGTATTTCTTATGGTTTTTAACCTACCATATAACAACGATAAAAATCGTCCAAACACATATAATAACCAACAGATTATATATCACATCACATATCACAATATATGAATCACAGTAAAATAAATGTTGAGGAATCCAGCTGGATTCCTCCAACCTATTTCCCTACATCACAGATGTTAAACAATATAGATAACATCTCTTTCAGTTCAATATGATATATTCTGTTAAACAGAATCAATATAGATATTCAACTAACTGACTAGCAGTTCAATCAAACAGTCAACACACAGTCAATCAACTAATATTTAACAGTTCTAAAAATACAACATGAAATTATAAACTGTTCCGAGTTTGTGAGATTTACTCACATTTGCAGTTCATCGCTAAAGAAGGATAAACTATTATTTGATTTGAATCAAACAAATTGTTTCGCCATAAATTCCAACGAGCTCCGATGGTCTTCCAGTCAGTTCCATTAGGTAGTGTCCGTCTATACGATCCTGTCGGATCTTGTTTGTCCAATTCTGATAGCGGACGGACAAGTTAAGGAATTTACAAGTTTAAACTATTCACAAAATAAAAAAAAAGTTTTTTATTTTCGATTAAATAGTAATTTGGGATTTAACCTTTGTTATTATTATTTGGCCCACTCACGTTTGGAAAAAACCATGGCCCAAAGGTATTCTTCTTCCACGGATGATTTTTCCCAACTCCAGGAGCACTTCACAGCAAAAACTTCTATCTGTTCTCCTCTTTCTTCTTAGCGAAAACAAAAACCAATACCACCGAACACCCCTTCACTGTTGTAAACACCCTCATCACCATGCCACCACACCCACTGTTTAAATGCACTGTCCAACTTCCATCCCATAACCGAACTTTCAACTTTCCCCTCCGCTCCATCCTCACTGTAGATCACGGCAACAGGTTCCGTCCTCACTCCTCTATACTTCGTGAACCAAACCAAAATAACCCAGTTCGAACACTGTTGGCATCTCATACGAAATACAGTATTCACCAACTTGGTTTCATCAAACAGCCCTCCGCTCTTCTAAATGGTCAACTGCTGAACCCCTTCAAGTCAATGCCAGTTCGAACTCCACCTATTTTCAGTCCCTCCGGTATTACTTCACTTAGAACCAAGGCCATATCCTCTTACCAGAATCTCCGAACTCGCATTCATCTTCAACCTCGACTTTGGGAACCCGCTCGCACCACTCATCAATAAACGCGAGCCTGAAAGTCGATTGAGCTCGACGCAGTACTCATGAGGTCGAAGAATACAACGTCAGGAGTTCACAGATCTTCATCTCCGAATTTATAAGATTTTTATTTGATTTGTTGGATTTTTTTGTAATCTGTTTTTGGCTGAGATCTCGTTTTCCTTGGCGGCCGATTTTATTTGACTAAGGAGCATATCCATTAGGTTATAACGTTAAAGGGAGGTATTTATAAGGATTAAGGGTTTAGATATTTTAGGATTAAACTTGAAGACGTGGTCTTGTGTACTTCATGTGTTTTCTTTGTGGCCAAATTAGAACCGACGTGCTCCACTTAGCACCACTAATATCTTTGGCTGAGAAATGAACACGAAGCACATTCGAGGTCATTCACGGTTTGCGCAAATTTCGTTCATTTATGGAATGTCAACGACAGAAATAAAAATACCGTTATGATCAGCGATGAGTCACGGTCCCAAAAATATAATAATATCGGTAGTTTGACTCATATTTTGAAACTTCAAAATGTTGATTTCAGGGTATGAAATACTTCGAATAAAAAGTCGCTTATTAAATTAATTGAAATAACAGTAAAATTCTAAAAATTAAATTATCACTATGTCCCAAAAGAACCTTGTCTAAATTCAAAACCCATATTCAAATATATTGAAAACCCTTTTATAACGTAAATAAAGCATTGCAAATTATAAAGGAATTCCATGACGACTTTTCTAAAATTTGATTTGGACATAAATCAAAATCTACACGACGAAATCCCATTTTTTCTCTTCCATTAGAAAGATATACTCCACACGTTTCTTGTTTTCACAGAAATCCGGCTTAAAATGAATCATGTACATTCAGTTGAAGTTCAAATCGCCAATTTACGAACTGCAGCGCCATTTCAAGCTCGATTTTAATTATAATATAATTATACGTTCAAACTTTCGTTCAAATAATATATTCGTTTTTTTCTAATTCAAATTCTGAATTGAATTAAATATCACAGATGATCCCGTCCATACCATATCGCCATTTCAGCTAATTCTGATTATTTCAGAATTTAAATATATTATTTAATTATTATTTTAAATTAAATATTCACCAATATTTAATTCTACGACCATTAAATTCTCTAAATCACTATTAATATAATTAAATAAATTAATTATAATACCTCTGCCAATGCGGGTCATTACGTATGCAGATATAAATTCTTGGCTTGACATATCCATCACAACACACACACACACACACACACACAAAGTAACCGGTTGCGTAGTATCACACTACATGATCGTTAAGCTAAAAAAAAATATAAAGCATATATGCATATATACACACAAAGTTGTGTGTATATATGTGTATCATTTTGTATTATTGCTCCTTGTATTATTGGCTTGCACATGTGTATGTTGCACGCATAGGATTTCATTTGAACATACTTGTCGACTTCCCTACTATATTACCTCCCTTTCTTGCATGTATCAGCATGTATACTTGTAAACTGCTATGCTCTGTTATTTTCACTGTTTTGTATCTACATAATATTATTGTGCACACCCATGCTTGCTCTTTTCAAGGTTGCTTGTGTGCACGCCTTTGTACTTTGAAAATTTCCATGTTGTGCCTTGCATGCTTTGGCCATGTTGAACTGTTTGATCAGTTTGCATGCTGATCCATGCACTCTTCCTTGTTTCTTGTTCATGCACATGTTGTTACACCTATTTCAATAGGCTCGACTTGTCTTGTTTGAAACTGCTTTTTTGCTTCATAGAATTCTAGAGAACAATAATTCTGAGCTTGATTTTCTTTAGTGTACATATCAAACCCTTTATTCGAACAATTCTTGTTAGTGTGGTTTTCTTGTGGCCATTTTGATACACATTGTTTTGTTTTTTTCAACCATGCAGATGCACATGCTGTTTCACCTTTATGCTTGTATGGCTGCGCATGTTTCACATGCCATTTAAATGCATATATACACACACACACACACAAACTTGTACATATTTATATGTTTGTGTATCTTCCCATTGGCTTTGTGAACCTGGTATGTTGTAGTAGCATGTATTTGATGCTGCATCTTTTTAAAATTTGTCTTGTGCATCGATGCATACACATTATTATTCTTGTTTGGTGTGCATAATTCTCCCCGCTTATCCATTTGCATTTGGTTTGTCTTTAATCATTTTGTAATTACCTCGAGCTTGCTGACTTGAGATTGATCTTGAAACTGATGTTGTCTCATTGACACTATGTACATGCTTTTTGTTGTTCCTGATTTGTTGCACTTGTGGTTCATGGATACATGCTGCGTGTATGTGTCCCTTGCTGTTTCAATGTTTGACCGCATTGCCCCCGTACAAAATATATGTGTATATACATACACATGTATGTATATACATGTATTGTGTATGTGCAGCATATATATACATATACGTATACATACATACATACATACATATATATATATATATATATATATATATATATGAGCGCTAGAGACATTGTCTACCTTGTGGTATTTAAAGTGAACCACTGTGAATATCACAAGCTCTCTAGACACAGATGGATGAATATGCATATCAGATCAAGTCATGAAATATGATGAGAAACACACCAAAATTCTAAGGCAAATAAATTTTAAAATAAAATTATATCTGCTAGAATTTAAAATTATTTTTATTCTAGTTTATTGTGCGTGTCTATGTGATAGGTATGCAGGTGACTGGACTGAATGTGAAGACGGATTGAAGAAATAGTAATGTGTTAGTATATGAGCAAGTAGAGTGAAATGTGAATGTATATGAGTTTTTAAACTAAATGTGTATATAAAAATGAGTGTTATAACAGAGTGATTGAGTTCTGTAATAGAGTGAACTGAGAGTAATGTAGTGAGGAGCCAATGTATATGAAACTGGATGAACTGTATTACAGAGATGTACAATAGTGGGGTTGTGAAATTTGTACTATTGAAATGTTGAAATAAAATATTATGTTGAAATAAAATGTTATATTTAAATCAAATACTATTTGAATATTTACATCCATATGTAGTTGTATTCTATTTAAGAATAAATATTTAGTTCTGTCTGTGATGTAGTAGAATATTACAATTACAAACACAGTTATAATAATATATATGTTTGTTATCATCAAACAAAAATCATATAATTGTTATATACAACAATCTCCCCCATTCGATGATGACAAACATATAATAAGATTTTGAATATAATAAATGTGTTTGACAGCGAAGTGTAAAGCTCCCGCTATATGTATGCTCCCCCAACAACAAAACTCTCCCTAGATATGTGCATGAGTGAAAAGAATAAATCAACTGAAATTTCAATATTAAAATATTCATGAAATATTCACTCATCAAAAGGATATTCATACACATGTATACACAAACTTTCATGTCTCATCATAATACATGGAGAGAAACCAAAGAATGGTTAAGATTTTGATTGATGAGTGAAAATATTCATGAAATACTCACTCATCAATCAAAATCTAAACCAATCTTCCTCTTTTGTTATCATTAAAAGGATACAGAAATCAAAATAGTGATGAAAAATTGACAAGAAATATAAAATCAGATCAAGAAAGAGAATGTTCATCATAAATCTCATTCAATCAAACAAATGTCATATTATTCCTCAAACCAGTGGCAAATTTCACATTGTAGAATGATGGATTTATGATGAATTTTCTAAAATGGAGAGGGTTTTAAAACATATGAATTCCAATTATTTTCAAATATTTTTTTTTTAAATGAGCACAAATTAGTGATCGATTTGGACTATGATTATAACTTCAAATTAAGTAACAAACTCAAATAATCTCAAATCCCAATGACAATCAATCAAAAAACCATAATACATCATAAAATACTAAAAATTAGAAAATGGATTGATGAGCTGGTTTTTACACACCAAGGAAGATTTCATATAAATTTTTTTATTCTCTTTTTCTTTTCTTCTTCTTTTCATTTTAAGAGCACACTAATCACACATAACCAGATCTTAGATTCTTATATGGGATTAGTCACAAATTAAATTATAAGTTATCTCTTAACCATGCATGAATAGATCTTAGATTTTTAAATGAGGTTAGAAAAGCAAAATGGATGATAGAAATATAGTAGGTACAGAAATGATTGTGAAATAAATTTCCAAATTAATCATATTACAAAATTGCTCAAATGTACTGGGATTTTTGAAGAATTTTCAATTATCTCTTTATGTAAAAAATAATATATTCACATTTCCATCATAAATTTTCAAACTATCAACTCGTTAACGATTTTTAGAAAATATAAAACTCTCTACATTAATATAAAATCATGATGGATGAAAGAATGATGACAGAAAATAAAGATGATCGTGAAATAAGCACCAATTAAAAGATATTATAAAAGCTATTCCAACATCATGAGAATTTAAATAAAATTTTGTTTAGTTGTGGAGTATACTATAGTCATAACTCAACACAATTTAAAAATCTAATAATAATTTGATGAGTTCCAAATACAGTTCAATTTTGTTAATAATTTCATTTTTTGAATAAATAATCAAAAAATGATTTGAAAATTGAAAATATCAATTACAAGGTATTCTGAAGGATCTATACAAGATGAGAATCAGTTTCAAAACCAATCAAACAATTGAATAAGAAGATTTTACAACACTTCTAGAACTGATACCACATGGATCTCTTAATTATCCAAGGTGGCATTCCAATGTATCTCAAACAATCATTCAATTACCAAGCCTAAGCAAGTGATTCAATATCATTTATCAAAGCAATAGTCAATCACTTTTAGAACAAGATTTACAAGAAAAGAATTTAGAATATTTACAACAAGACTAAGAGATGGTTCATGATCCAAGATTAAATCCGTTTTATTTGAAATCACTTGAAGATATGTGTAAGTTTCAAGATTCAATATATTGATCACACAAGATTATAATTTTAAAATTAAGTTGTGTGTGAGATTCACGATAGCAAAATTTTAAAATGATTTCAAAAAAAATTAATATCCAAGCCAGAAGATCTCGAATAAAAAGGAGTATCAAGATGCAAAAAAATAATCCATGCCAATTGATTTTCAATTCAGAATAGTTATGCCAATCCAAATCCTATGAAATTATCAAAACTAAAAAATAGTAGTGTGTTGTAATAAGTATAATTTTTTTAAGTCTTTCCAAAATGAATTAGAAGAAACTCAAAATAGCAGGTACATGTGAAATTTCATTTTTTCGATCTTTAAAAATTTAGAATTCAAATTAACATTGTACAAGATATAATAAGAATGCTTCAGCCCTGTTAGGAATTCAGGCATCAGTCAAAAAAAATTAACTTCATAACATTGGCAAAATATTTACAATTTTGAGTTCACAATCTGGAAACTATCAAACATGGGAGTTTCATACAAATGAAACATGTTTCCAGAAGATCAAAAATTCTATAATTTAAAGTTAATAAGCTTAAAAAGTGGACCAAAATGTGGCAGTGACAAAGCAAATAACCATAATAAATAATAGAAGGGGTAGAATGTGGAAATAAAAGAAGAATATAAACAACAACAAAAATGATGTTAGAGATTGTAACACCCCACCTCCGCCAGTGCCACTCTTGCAAGGACGCTGACTTTGGAGGGGCGTTTAAATCAGGTAATCATGCATGCAGATATCACAAGACAGGACATATAAGTAAAAACATAGTAAGTATAGCAGCGGATAAAAGCTAGCATATCAAATCCATAGGTTAAGTTACAACACAGTACTTAATTATTTTCCATAAACAAAGTCTAGAAACATAAAACTTGTAACTGAAAAGGAAAACATGAAGTAGATATCCCCAAGTAGAAAACCATAGCAAGCTCAAGTCCGAAGCATACATGAGCTATCCAAGAAAAGCAGCTAAGATCCAAGCTAAGTGCTGGTATTCCCGCCCTGTAAACCTGGGGGGGGGGGAACGAAAGAAAAGAGGCGAAAGAAAATGGGTCAGTCAAAAGACTGGTAAGTCCTATCTACAATTGTACAAGAACTAATAAAGTTAACAGTATATATAAACAAGGATGAGTCATAGGATGATAACTGGCATGGTAAGAAGTCAACAGGATAGATCAAGTGTGGTGCCGCATAAACAAGATTGAGGTTTGCACCAAGTGTACTAGTATCACAAGTCGTGTCAAGTGTGAACAAGAGGTGATCCCCAGGCCCAAGTTTGGCCCACCATCATGAATGACCTAAATCAAGGCCCAACTAGCACGGTCTAGTCGATCGGCTCCCTACAGCCTAACTCGTCAAGTGTCGGTGTCATACGGCCCAACTACGAAGTGTAGCTAAACTGTGCTAGGTCCACCCTAGGGTGTATCAAGTCCTAGGGTGTCAACGCCTGACACAAACCAAGCACGTACAGTTTAAACCTACTGGTGCCCGTGCCTGCTTTTTCAACTCCGGACCATGTGCACGACCCTGGCCCGCCTGAACCTACACCGGCGCACCTACACAGCCGTCGTTTTTGTCGCTTACATGTCACCCCAGTAATTGTGCCCCACCCTAGCCTAGTCCCTAGGGTATTATGATACATCCAAGAGGGTTACTGGTGCAAAGGACCACATAACTAGGGTTTCCTTAATGGGTTAAACGTGGTTAACCCAACTCATCTAAGTACCAAGTTGGTTAAGTGTACCCAAGGTTCATGACTTAACCCTACCAACCCATCGTGTTTAATTGGTTAAGTATTCAAGCGGTCCATGACTTAACCCTACCATGTGGCATTAATTAATTTAATGCACCCAACCTCTCACATTAGACCTTGTTGTGGTTACTAGTTAGGCCGGGCGGGTCCGGGTAGGTTTACACCACAACTTAGTCTAACCTCGGGTCTTACGTGCAACATGACCAACTACTCACATTGGGTCCTATTGCTTGTAGCCACTAGTTAAGCCGGTCGGTTCCGGGTAGGTTTATGCTACAAGCTCAACCCAACCTCGAGTTGGCCATTCTCATGTTTTCTAAGTGTCATGTCCATCACATTACAAGTTTTCAAGCAATTGGGTAGACCTAACTTAATAGGTAAATTCCCAATGGGTAGACCTAACTTAATAGGTAAATTCCCAAGCTTATGTTTTTATGTCTTTTATGTTTACCCAATCCCAAACGCAATCCCATCGCTTACATATCGCAATAGCGCATAAAGGATAGAAAGAGGGAACTTGGCATAATCATGACATAGAGGGGTTGGAGCCACAAGTTAAACATGGTGGCATGAGACAAAGATGTGATCATAAACTTGCATATCATGTTATCAACTTGCAAAATATTCATAAGCATGCATAACATCATTTTAACTTGCATAGTGTTCATATGCATGCATAACATGGTTTCAACTTGCATAAGGTTCATATGCATGCATAACATGGTTTCAACTTGCATACGGTTCATATGCATGCATAACATGGTTTCAACTTGCATAAGGTTCATATGCATGCATAACATGGTTTCAACTTGCATAAGGTTCATATGCATGCATAACATCAAACTTGGCAAATAGGTGGAACATGGCCATAGATAGCATGAGATAAGGGCTAGTAACATGCATATAACATTATATGCATGTTAATGCAAGGGTTATGAGAGTTTCAAAGTTGCATTATGCAACATTTCCAACCAAAGATCATATCTTTCTATGCATAAAGCCAAGGTAATGACTTTACTAACATGCATAGAGTAATCTTATGCATAAAATCGTAAGATCAAAGCACATATCATGATTAACCCCAAACTCAAACTTGAAACATAACATATTAACTTCATAGTTAAAATACAAGAGTAGAAATAGGCTTACAATGCTATGAAGACTCAAATGAGTATAGCAAATGTAAGAAACCCCTTATGCAACTAATTAAAACCCCAAAATGCAAGCAAACTTGATCAAGACTCCTCCTTTATGATGCCAATAGAGAAACAAGACTTTAATGCAAGCTAAAGAGGATCATACAAGCCTAAATACACTTGTATGCATGGGAATCTCTTGAAAATTGATTTAGGAACTTATGATGAGAGTGGAGGCCATGAGATGATTGATTTTGCCATAGTTTAGTTGTAGGATAGATTAATGAGGATTTAGGGTAGGTTAGGGTCTTATTTATAGATTAGGCTAGTGATTTAGACCATAGGATTAAACCCTAGTTCTCATCTCAGCCCTCCAAATCGAATCTGGCCCTCTAGCTCAACACATTCTCAAGATGGTTCACCAAGCAGGACTGGGCGTCTGAGCCAAGTCGACAGCCAAGTCGACAGGGCTGTCGACCTGGTCAGACCCAGTCGACTCCCAAGTCGACAGGGCTGTCGACTTGGGTACTGTGGCGGGAATTTTCCCTCCTTGGCCCAACTGGCCCAATTTCCTTGAATTTGAAAATCTGTTTTTATTTAGAAATTTTCTGAAAACTTTATTGGGCCTTAATCGGGTCATACGGACTCCGATTTTCGAAAACTCGGACTCTATTTCGCATATTTTTCCGAGACGAACGCAATGGCATAGCCCGTTTCCCTTGATTCAGATTTTATTATTTAATTCTGCCTTGTTTTGTGTTATATCTTGTTATTAAAATACGGGTTATTACATTCTCCCCTCCTTTAAGGATTTCGTCCCCGAAATCTCTAAGTTAGGAAGAACGTGTCCTATCATCCATCATCCATCTACTCACCACATCATCCACGAGTAACCATTGTCCTTAACAATTTCTACATGCTGTATGATCATATGCCAAGGTGTGTGTATATGTACTTATCTAATGCGAAAATCAGGCGGTTACTGATTCAGTACACCTCCTTAATGCGAAGTATGCTAGTGAAATGCGTCCATATGTATGCAAATTCCTAGCCTAACTTTATAATTTCTACATGAGTGCACATAACATTCATCCATATGCAACATCCATGAGATAGCACAACAAGTTTCAGCCATGAATAAGTATAAGCACTCATGCATATGCAATATGAAGGTGTGTGAGCCGATCTTAGTGCCTAATGTGTATCATGCATCTACGAGTATCCACTTGCAAACACTTGCAACCACTTGCAACCATCAAGCATAACATGTTTCAAATACATGTTTCATCCAATGGGTTTCTACCTAAGGTTCTCATGATGAAGTTACAAGATAAACAGGATAAACATGGATAGCAAAAGAAAGATATGCCAAAGAGGGGGAAAAGAGGTCGAGAATGTACCCTCAAAAAGGAATGGATAAAGCCTAAACATCTTCTCCTCTGTCTCCCAAGTTGCATCCTCTTCGGCTTCACTCCACTGAACTTTCACCAATTTGACCTCTCGATTCCTTAGCTTCCTGACCTCCGTTCCCAAGATACGAATCGGAGCTCTCCTCAAGGTTGCCTCTTTTTCTACTTCCACGTCTTCAAGAATGCTAGGTTCAACCACCTCAGCGGACTCATGTAGGCACTTTCGGAGATGCGAGACATGAAAGACATTATGCACTCCGGACAGCTTCTCGGGCAATTGCACTTTATAAGCCATCTTCCCAATTCTCTCTATGATTGGGAAGGGTCCTACGAACCTGGGTGCCAGCTTCCCAATTGCTCTGAAGCGAACCGCATTATGCAAAGGAGAAACCTTCACGAAAACCATGTCTCCAACTTCGAACTCCAAATCTGTCCTTCGCTTATCAGCATAGGATTTCTGTCTATCTTGGGCCGCTTTCATCCGTCTTCTCACCAATTCAACTATCTCAGATGTGTCTCGTATCATATCGGGCCCAAGTACAAGCTTATCTGTTGTCTCCCACCAACAGGATGGTGACCTACACGGCCTCCCATATAAAGCTTCAAATGGTGCCATCCCTATGCTAGCTTGATAGCTATTGTTGTAAGCTAACTCCACAAGAGGAAGGTGGTCTTCCCAAGTACCACCAAAATCAAGAACACAAAGCCTCAGAAGGTCTTCTAGCACTCTATTCACCCTTTCGGTTTGGCCATCCGTCTGGGGGTGACAGGCTGTACTCAGATTCAATTGCGTACCCATTGCTTCCTGCAAACTATTCCAGAATTGGCTAGTGAAGATTGTGTCCCAATCACTGACTATGCTAGAAGGGACCCCATGCAATCTCACTATTTCTCGAAGGTAAACAGATGCCAGCCATGATGCAGTCCTTTTGCTCTTTACCGGGATAAAGTGAGCACTCTTCGTAAGTCGATCAACGATGACCCATATGCTCGAATTCCCTTTTCTTGACCTAGGCAATCCATCCACAAAGTCCATAGAGATGCTCTCCCACTTCCATTGCAGGACCTCCAATGGATGTAATAGCCCACCTGGTTTCTTCGACTCAGCTTTCACTTGTTGGCACACCATGCACTTTGAAACATAGTCTGCCACATCCTTCTTCATTCCAGGCCAAAAGAAAATGCGCTTCATATCCCTATACATCTTATCTCCACCAGGATGTATAGTCATCTTTGAGTGATGTGCTTCTTCGAGAACTTTATGCACCAAGTCTCCCACTTGTGGCACGCAGAGTCTTCCATCACGCCTTAGCCAACCCTTGTCATCAATAGTATATCTAGCAAGGTGACTAGACGTCTCACCACGAATCAACCTATCCATGATCTCCACTATCTGTGAGTCTTCCTTCTGCGAAGTCCCTACTTGATCTAGAAGTGTGGGTCTAAGCTCGAGAGATGCTAACGATCCTGTCATCGACTCCACTGTTGTCGTGAAATCAAAGGTTGCCAGGAACTCTAGGATCTTCATCTCAACAAACAAGGGACTCAAAGCCAACCTTTTTCTGCTTAGTGCATCAGCCACAACATTACACTTGCCAGGGGTATAAGCTATCTCGAAGTCATAAGATGCCAAGAATTCCATCCACCTTTGCTGCCTAAGATTCAGATCTTTCTACGAGAAGAGATACTTGAGTGATTTGTGATCAGTGTACAACACAAACCTTTCGCCTAAAAGATAGTGGCGCCAGGATTTGAGTGCAAAGACAATCGCCGCTAACTCCAAGTCATAAGTGGGATAGTTCTTCTCATGAACTTTAAGTTGCCTACCCCCATAACATATCACCCTTCCTACCTGCATTATAACAGCGCCTAACCCTGTGCCACATGCATCGGTATACACGGTAAACATCTTACCGCCATCGGGTAATGCCAAAACTGGAGCTGTGGTAAGGGCCCTCTTGAGCCTTTGAAAAGCAAGCTCACACTCTAAGTCCCATGCAAAGACTAAGTTCTTCTTCGTCAATCTAGTGAGAGGAGCCGAAATCTTAGCGAAGTCTCTAATGAACTTCCTATAGTAGCCTGCCAGACCGAGAAAGCTTCGCACTTCGGTTGCATTCTTAGGAGTCTTCCAGTCTTGAACTGCAACCACTTTCGCGGGATCCACAGCTATACCCTGCTTAGAAACTATATGCCCAAGAAATCGGACTTCTTTTCTCCAAAAGTGGCATTTGGAGAACTTGGCTTTCAACTGATGGGTTCTAAGCGTATCCATCACCTCCTTGAGGTGTCTAGCATGTTCTTCCTCGCCTTTTGAAAAGATCAGAATATCATCCACGAAGACAACAACAAACTTGTTAAGGAACTCCCTGAACACCCTACTCATCAAATCTACGAAGTAGGCGGGTGCATTAGTCAAGCCGAATGGCATGACAAGCCATTCAAAGAATCCGTCTGGAGTCCTTAATGCAGTCTTATCAATGCTGTCTTCGGCCACCCAAAGCTGATGAAATCCGGTGGCTAAATCAAGCTGAGAGAAAACAGAAGCACCAACAAGCTGGTCGAAGAGGTCATCTATCCTCGGTAATGGATGCCTATTCTTCTTGGTTAGCTTGTTCAGCTCTCGATAATCAACTCATAGGCGAAGCGAGCCGTCCGCCTTAGTAGCGAACACCACAGGAGCACCCCATTCGGAAATGCTTCGCCTAATAAAATTCTTCTCAAGAAGCTCCTTGATTTGCTTACTGAGCTCTCTCCTTTCCCGTGGGGCCATGTGCCTAACTAGTAAGGAGACTGGCTTAGCATTATCAACCAGATAAATGCGGAAATCTATCTCTCGCTTAGGGGGTAACCCCTTAACTTCTTCAAAAATATCAGGGTATTCTCGAACCACCCTTACAGATTGCAGATCATCGATAGACGAGTCAAGAGATTCAAGATAACATAGCATGACGGGATCTAGCGGGTTGCAAGAAATCTCTAGGGTATTGCCAAGGCGAGTCATGAGTCTCACCACCCTATGCTCACAATCGAGAATGGCTCCATAGCGGGACAACCAATCCATGCCCAAGATCAACCCGTATCCCGTGAACCCGAGAACATAAGCATCACACGAGAATTCTACGGTCAAGATAGAAATCCTCAAATCCATACAGATCATAGACAAATGGGCTGAACCCCCAATCGGATTTGAAACACTAACGGGATCCTCAACAAGACTAGTACTTAGGTGCAAACTTTTAACAACATCAGAGGAAATAAAGGTATGTGATGCGCCAGAATCAAACAAAGTGCGAACAGGAAAACCAGAAATATAAACAAGACTCTCCACAGAAATAGTACCTCGGTCCTGAACTGGAGCGGTATTGAGAGCATGCACTTGCCCTCCAGATGAACCTGCGCGCTGAGTTTGTCCATGCCCCTGCTTCTTAGGGCAATCCTTGCTAAAATGTCCCGTCTCTCCACAATGAAAGCATCCACCCAATTTCATTTTCTTCTTCCTACAGTCCTTGGCTACGTGCCCAACAATCCCACAGAAGTGGCACTTCCTTGTGTCCTTTGCCTTGTTCTTGTTGCCCTTGTTGTTCTTGTTGTTCTTGTAGTTCTGATTACTCTGATTCCCTCCCCACTTGGAGTCTGTCTTCTTAGGCTGAGTTTCATTGGGCTTGACTTCCTTCTTCCCATTCTTATCCTCTCCCTGCAGCAATGCCATGTCTACCAGGCTCTCGAAAGTGGCCCCCATGGGTATGTGTGACATGGCTAGACCCTGTAATGGCTCATTTAACCCTCGTGCAAAACGTAGAGCCTTCTTCTCGGGAGTATTGACCATGTCCAAACCGAATCGGGCAAGCTGGTTGAACTTATTCACATACTCTCTCACTGTCATGTCCCCTTGCTTCAAAGCTATGAACTTCTCTAGTTGCAAATTTGCCTCTGCAGATGATAGAAACTTAAGCCCAAACCTTGCCCTAAAGTCGGCCCAGGTTTCTACGGGCCTTGTAGCATTGGTAACCTCCCACCAATAAGAAGCCCACCAATAAGAAGCTTCCTCCTTTAGTAGCCAAACCGCCAACAGAACCTTTCTATGGTCCTCTATATCAAAGATGGCAAAAAGATCTTCGGTCTCCTTCGACCAATTTCTTGCTTCCACGAAAGTCTCTGTCCCAATAAATTTTTTGCCACCCATGGCCTTGAAGTCCTTGCAAATCTTGGCGAAATCGGCTTGTGGTTGCTGAGGAGGAGGAGGGGGTGGAACCTCAGTGATAGTGGGAGTGGTTGCTGGACCTGCATTATTGGCCCTAGCTTCCAAGTACCTCCGGAACCATCCGGGAATGGTGACTCCCTCAGGAAGATTGAGATCGGCCATGCTGAAAAAGGAAAAGATAGATTTAGAACGAGGAAACGAAGGATAGTGCTTATGGCTCTTGGGGGATAGCCTTTCAAAATAAACTAGACTTTTCTTTGGAAAATACTTAATTGGTTTTGAAAATAGCTTTTAAAAGTAACTTTAAAAACCTTTTGGCTCCAATCTCTTAAACCTTATGCTCTGATACCAAATGTAACACCCCACCTCCACCAGTGCCACTCTTGCAAGGACGTTGACTTTGGAGGGGCGTTTAAATCAGGTAATCATGCATGCAGATATCACAAGACAGGACATATAAGTAAATACAGAGTAAGTATAGCAGCGGATAAAAGCTAGCATATCAAATCCATAGGTTAAGTTACAACAAAGTACTTAATTATTTTCCATAAACAAAGTCTAGAAATATAAAACTTGTAACTGAAAAGGAAAACATGAAGTAGCTATCCCCAAGTAGAAAACCATAGCAAGCTCAAGTCTGAAGCATACATGAGCTATCCAAGAAAAGCAGCTAAGATCCAAGCTAAGTGCTGGTATTCCCGCCCTGTAAACCTGGGGGGGGAAACGAAAGAAAAGAGGCGAAAGAAAATGGGTCAGTCAAAAGACTGGTAAGTCCTATCTACAATTGTACAACAACTAATAAAGTTAACAGTATATATAAACAAGGATGAGTCATAGGATGATAACTGGCATGGTAAGAAGTCAACAGGATAGATCAAGTGTGGTGCCGCATAAACAAGATTGAGGTTTGCACCAATTGTACTAGTATCACAAGTCGTGTCAAGTGTGAACAAGAGGTGATCCCCAGGCCCAAGTTTGGCCCACCATCATGAATGACCTAAATCAAGGCCCAACTAGCACGGTCTAGTCGATCGGCTCCCTACAGCCTAACTCGTCAAGTGTCGGTGTCATACGGCCCAACTACGAAGTGTAGCTAAACTGTGCTAGGTCCACCCTAGGGTGTATCAAGTCCTAGGGTGTCAACCCCTGACACAAACCAAGCACGCACAGTTTAAACCTACTGGTGCCCGTGCCTGCTTTTTCAACTCCGGACCATGTGCACGACCCTGGCCCGCCTGAACCTACACCGGCGCACCTACACAGCCGTCGTTTTGGTCGCTTACATGTCACCCCTGTAATCGTGCCCCACCCTAGCCTAGTCCCTAGGGTATCATGATACATCCAAGAGGGTTACTGGTGCAAAGGACCACGTAACTAGGGTTTCCTTAATGGGTTAAACGTGGTTAACCCAACTCATCTAAGTACCAAGTTGGTTAAGTGTACCCAAGGTTCATGACTTAACCCTACCAACCCATCGTGTTTAATTGGTTAAGTATTCAATCGGTCCATGACTTAACCCTACCATGTGGCATTAATTAATTTAATGCACCCAACCTCTCACATTAGACCTTTTTGTGGTTACTAGTTAGGCCGGGCGGGTCCGGGTAGGTTTACACCACAACTTAGTCTAACCTCGGGTCTTACGTGCAACATGACCAACTACTCACATTGGGTCCTATTGCTTGTAGCCACTAGTTAAGCCGGTCGGTTCCGGGTAGGTTTATGCTACAAGCTCAACCCAACCTCGAGTTGGCCATTCTCATGTTTTCTAAGTGTCATCTCCATCACATTACAAGTTTTCAAGCAACTGGGTAGACCTAACTTAATAGGTAAATTCCCAATGGGTAGACCTAACTTAATAGGTAAATTCCCAAGCTTATGTTTTTATGTCTTTTAAGTTTACCCAATCCCAAACGCAATCCCATCGCTTACATATCGCAATAGCGCATAAAGGATAGAAAGAGGGAACTTGGCATAATCATGACATAGAGGGGTTGGAGCCACAAGTTAAACATGGTGGCATGAGACAAAGATGTGATCATAAACTTGCATATCATGTTATCAACTTGCAAAATATTCATAAGCATGCATAACATCATTTTAACTTGCATAGTGTTCATATGCATGCATAACATGGTTTCAACTTGCATAAGGTTCATATGCATGCATAACATGGTTTCAACTTGCATAAGGTTCATATGCATGCATAACATCAAACTTGGCAAATAGGTGGAACATGGCCATAGATAGCATGAGATAAGGGCTAGTAACATGCATATAACATTATATGCATGTTAATGCAAGTGTTATGAGAGTTTCAAAGTTGCATTATGCAACATTTCCAACCAAAGATCATATCTTTCTATGCATAAAGCCAAGGTAATGACTTTACTAACATGCATAGAGTAATCTTATGCATAAAATCATAAGATCAAAGCAAATATCATGATTAACCCCAAACTCAAACTTGAAACATAACATATTAACTTCATAGTTAAAATACAAGAGTAGAAATAGGCTTACAATGCTATGAAGACTCAAATGAGTATAGCAAATGTTAGAAACCCCTTATGCAACTAATTAAAACCCCAAAATGCAAGCAAACTTGATCAAGACTCCTCCTTTATGATGCCAATAGAGAAACAAGACTTTAATGCAAGCTAAAGAGGATCATACAAGCCTAAATACACTTGTATGAATGGGAATCTCTTGAAAATTGATTTAGGAACTTATGATGAGAGTGGAGGCCATGAGATGATTGATTTTGCCATAGTTTAGTTGTAGGATAGATTAATGAGGATTTAGGGTAGGTTAGGGTCTTATTTATAGATTAGGCTAGTGATTTAGACCATAGGATTAAACCCTAGTTCTCATCTCAGCCCTCCAAATCGAATCTGGCCCTCTAGCTCAACACATTCTCAAGATGGTTCACCAAGCAGGACTGGGCGTCTGAGCCAAGTCGACAGCCAAGTCGACAGGGCTGTCGACCTGGTCAGACCCAGTCGACTCCCAAGTCGACAGGGCTGTCGACTTGGGTACTGTGGCGGGAATTTTCCCGCCTTGGCCCAACTGGCCCAATTTCCTTGAATTTGAAAATCTGTTTTTATTTAGAAATTTTCTGAAAACTTTGTTGGGCCTTAATCGGGTCATACAGACTCCGATTTTCGAAAACTCGGACTCTATTTCGCATATTTTTCCGAGACGAACGCAATGGCATAGCCCGTTTCCCTTGATTCAGATTTTATTATTTAATTCTGCCTTGTTTTGTGTTATATCTTATTATTAAAATACGGGTTATTACAGAGATCAAACCTAAAATCGATGTGAACCAATAAATCTCTAACCCAACAAACTTGGGTAAGGAACGCTGAATGATGCAAAGATATAGAATAACTTGAATGAAGTTTCTCTTTTACACATTGGCTCCTCAGCCTCCTTCCGTACCTAAGCATTTAGTGGATCGAAAGGTCTAACAAAATTTGTAAAATCACTCACAGTTTCGTTCACGATTTGGTACCCAAACTTGTTTGTACAACAATATTTGAATTTAACTTTGTACCATTTGGAACCCAAATCTATTTGAATTTAGTCAAATTCGTTTTATTTCCTTTTGGGGTCTAAGATTGTTTAAATGGTTTATTATAAGACAAGTTTTCATTTCGTTTGTGATTTAAAAGCAATTTAAAGGATTTTTAAAATCATTTTAATTCAATTTTTGAGCAAATATATCAAGTTTTCCATAGCCAACACCACATTCGTTTCCAACAGAAATTTGGTTTTGTAACAACATATTCAAGGATTTTCCCTATTAGAAAATTTATCTAAAGTTGATTTTTAAATTTAAGATCGCTATTTTCTTTTATTAAATTTGAACAATGATTTACAGCGATATTCTTTTCAGCATCAGATTGTTTCATAACCAAAATTTCATTTTCAAGCAATTCTATTTTGGTCTTGGACTTAGAAATATCATTTTCAGAACATTTTTGTTTTACAGATTCAAGTTTTTCAAAATTATTGATTTTTTCAATCTTGTTTTCAAGCTCATTCAAACTAGATTCAAATTTCAACAAATTTTCCTTTTCAAACGTTACAAGTTTGAAATTTTGAGATGTCTTAAAATTATACAATTCCTTTTGCAGAATGTTATTTGTACTTTTTAGCTCAATCTTGCACTCTTTAAGATCATAATTCCCTTTTCACGTTTTTGAATATTTTTATTGAGATGAACAAGATTGAATCCTATATTCGAACAATTTTTGCAATTAGATTTTTCTGATTTCTTAACTTTTTTCGAGTTTTAATTCCAAACCATTAATTTTGATAGTCAACTCATGAATTATAAATTTCAGATATTTGTTTATCGGTTGGACATTATCAATAGATTTTGTTAAATCGGTACATATATAAACTAAATCTTCATACGATAATTTTTAGTCCTATCGTCTATTGAGTCTCCATCATCTGATCCATCTGAATTTTCATCTGTTTAGCCTATTAAGCACAATTCAGAATCAGAGTTGATATTTCGGGGTTTTGAGTCGCTGTTGTCAATTCTTCCATACTTCGTATTTAGAGTATTTATCATTTCTTATGCAGTCAAACAGTGGGAGATATGTTTCTAATGGACATCATCAATACAAGAATATAAAATATGTCTAGAACGAGAACTAAATCCAATATCATTCCTATTGACCATATCATATACATTTATAACAATATTCCAACATTTAATATCTAAAGATTTAAATTGGATTCAAATTTTCATTTCCAATTTAAAAAATCTGTACCGCTAAAAATAGTTGGAATACGACTGGACTGACTCTCGTTGGATTGACAACTAGGGAACAACATGACTCTAGAGTTAATGAAATACCAGGCTATGATACCACTTGTTCGATCTAGATTAGCCCTAGAGGGGGTGAATGGGGTTTATTGGAGTTTCACAATATATCAAAATAATATCATAGCACAAATTGTAGCAGAGAAAACAAACGTAAAAAAATAAATAACACATATTTTACCTAGATTCGGCAAATCCTGCCTACTGCGCCATCCCCAAGTGTAACATACCGTCTTTCTTCCCGGTTTTTGCCGGTAATTAAAACAACTTAAATCGTTTACAAATGCGGATTGTTATGGGTACTAACATATATTGAACAAAACAACAGAACTTTTTATATCATGATACAATATTTCATCAGAGTTACATAGAATATCAGACTTACATACGTATAGCAGCGGAAACATAAATATACTCTCAGTAGAAGAAGTGATGTGATAAAGTGGAAACTCTAACTTTAGCTCGACTCCAATCCAGAAAATGCTCCAACTTTTGCTCAAAGGGGTCTATAACTGTAAAACTAAACATCCAACTGCCCGTGTGGAAAATTAGTGGGCACCCAGAGTTTAGGAAAGAATAATAAACTCCAGGTCAGTCATGGGACTGGTGTGAGAACATAAAACAGTTATTTTAAGGATTTAATTTAAAGTTGGGAGATTCACCGGACTATGCCGCTAATGCAGAACGGGTTTATTCCATTGGATTGCCAGTGCATAATTAAGTAAGTCGTTTAAACAACGCTATGCATTTAAAGAAAAATGAGATCGTTATAAGACCCAAGTCCCATCACACAATGCAACGCACACCAGAGGAAAGGGTTTTTCCTTATAACGATCAAAAGATGATAAATACGTCAAACGTATTACTACTAGTGTGCATATGTTTTCATAAATCATTTCAATATAAATGTATTAATCCTAGACGACATAGGTACCATATATTATGCCGCCGTATATAAGTATACAACTAAAATCGTAATGTCGTATTGGAGAATTGGTTTCCATCATGAGTCGAGGCTAGGGGCAAGCTCTTCTCCGATTCGAGACACTCTAGCAAATGCCTCAGGATCCCCCGCAGTGAACCCTTGGAAGCGGTAGGGCCGGTCCACACATATGTGTATGGATTGGTTATGCCTGAACACACGTTTCCCGATCCCTTTGGACCTATAGTATGACCACCAACGGCCTATAAAACACGAGGTACGTCAAAATACATCATCCACATAAGTAAAATGTCAGCGCTGGTAGGTCCCTGACACAACTCTAGCTAGAAAGAAACGTGTGCACTCCCTACGGTCCGTATCCCGTTTTTGACTCATACCGGGGTGTGAGGCTCGTGAGGTTACGTTATACACAAAGCTACGCCTAAACAGGCCGTGCTTTGATCATCTTCCACAAGGCCTACTTTTCAACAAAACCTTGATCATTCGCATCTTAGCGAGCCACATTGACAATTCGCGTCATGCTATCGATAACTACTAACATATACCAGGGTGTTAAGCAGAGAATAAATTCTCTACCACCAAACAAGCATACATGAATAAAAATTGATTTAGTTACACGAAACGAATTCCAACGTCAGACGCGCATCCATACAAGTCCGTTCTGGGTTTGAACGAAACCGGAGATACCAGAGAGGTTCTCGCTTATCCGGACAATCAACTCATACGACCGGCCAACTACTACATCGACCCCTTCCTGGGAGCAAGTCAGTCCAAGGTCTCAATAATCGTTGTCCGTTCGACGTGAAGATCGCCGGTCTTCAACATCATCTTCTATTATTTCGATTTAAATCGTCGTTTGATTATTTGAAATGAGTTAAACTCGGTCTTTTCAAATAATCATCGCATAATTATCATTTAAATCATTTCACGTCGTTTATATCCATTTATAACGATTTATTGCTATTTTTATTTATTTAAAAATAGTGAGAATTAATTAAACGACGCTTCGGGTCGATAGGCGACCCTGGTGCTACTTTTACCAAAATTTGTTTTAAACATATCTTAAAATCTAACAGTCAGGTTTTGGTAAATTTTATGTCGTTGGTAAGCTCTTTCCAAGACAGTCCTAACGGATCCAGTTTTGGGAGAATTCAACGGTCATATCTTTCTGTACAACCGTTTAAAGTTATGATTTAAAACGGGAACTACCGCGTGTGTTTCGCTTCGTTTAAATTTATATTATATATTTATATTTATAAATATATGTATACAAACCATTTGGCGATTCCCAAAGTCCGTTCTTTTATTTTATAAAGTTGATATTTTTGTCCGCCAATTCTAATACGACAAAAATTATAGTTTCAACGACGTCTATTTTTTTATATTCAACAAACATGATATCTCCCCTTTATTCTTTTATTTACGTATACAATGTAAATGTCTTTTACTTTACATTGAAAAATGTAACTTTTCTTTTATTTCTTCACATTGAAAAATAATGTTTGCTATTCTTTTCTTTACTTTCTTTACATAGAAAATGTTTCTTTTATTTATTTCCTTTTCATAGAAAAATGTAACCTTTTATTTTATTTTACTTTACATTAGAAAAATGTAACTTTTTATTCTTTACATTGGAAAAATATAACTTTTTATTCTTTTGACTTTACATTGGAAAAATGTACATATTTTACTCTTTTTACATTAGAAAATGTAACTTTTATTCTTTTTCTCTTTACATTGTAAATGTAAATGTTTTCCTTTTATTTTACATTAGAAAATGTTAATGTTATTTTCTTTTTAACAAAGAAAATGTTAATGTTATTTTTCTTTTCTTTTTAATAAAGAAAATGTTTTCTTTCTTTTTAACAAAGAAAATGTTTTCTTTTCTTTTTCTTTTTAACAAAGAAAATGGTTATATTTGCTTTTACACTAGAAATTAAATATATTTTCTTTTACATAAGAAAATGTTAATGTTACTTTTATTTCTTTTACGTTGAAATAAATGTTTTCTATAGCTTATGTAAATACCTTTCCTAGCGTCAGCATTTCTAAATAACTATATCTCTAATGCCAGTTATTTGATCCATTTCAATTATATAATATGACGATGAAATATGTGTCACAATACTCAAATTATCATAACGGTGGTTTTGGTGTCATAATATTCAAAATAACACAACGATGGTTTTGGCGTCATAATATTCAATATACACAATGATGGTTTTGGCGTCATAACATTCAAACTAACACAATGATGGTTTTGGCGTCCTTACACTAAAATTAATCCAACGATGAATTTTGTGTCATAATATTTAAATTAACACAACAATGAATTTTGTGTCATAACAACTAAATTAACACAACGATGAATTTTGTGTCATAATAACTAAATTAACACAACAATGAATTTTGTGTCATAATAACTAAATTAACACAACAATGAATTTTGTGTCATAATTTCCATGAATCAAAATAAAAGCTCCATCTTTATTTATTTTGTGAATCAAAACAAAATCTCTAAACTTTTTTAGATTATAAATTAGAATAAAAGATCAAATCTTTATTATATAAATCCAATTTTCCTTTATTTTTAAAAATCAAGATAAAAGATCAAACTTTCCTTTGTGACATAAATCAACTTTCTTTTATTTTATTTAAAACAAACTTCCTTTTTATTTTGTTACAAAGAAAAATAAATAAATAAAAGATTCAACTTTGTTTTGCTTTATTTTAAAAACCAAAAGATCAAAACTTTATTATATTTTGTTAATCAAATTTAAATCCTAGTTTTTTTTTCTTTCTTCTTTTTTTTTAATCAAAATAAAATTCAACTTTAATAGAAATGAAATAAAGATGAGAGCTTTATTATGATTACATTAAAAAAAATTACAGATCTAAATAACATAGCTATTTCATGGCATCACCACATATTACAATAACCATACAATAATCACATACAATAATCGTCACATCGCAGATCAGGAACAGTAATATACAAACCATGATTTCACCATTATAATTTAATTATTTAATTATTATAAATTAGAGATCTCACCGATATTTGCTTTCCAACTTTTACCGTGTTCCAAATCAACTTCGTCAGTCTCTATTATCTCTTACACGTGCATCGCGCACTGTCTTCTCTGCAACTATCGCGTAGGACAACTCACAAACAGCGAAACTTTTTCTTCCAAATATGCATGCACGTACACGGTTCTTCTTTGTGGACCCACGTATACAAGTAAATTTATATATACTCAAACTGAATATATATTTATTTATATATATTTATGTGTGAAGCAAACCCAATATTTGTCACGGCAGACGGAGGAGGAGTAGTGGAGCGGAGCTACAGGAAAGGGTTTGAGAGAAAAGCAAGTTTTTGGAAAAGAAGAATTGCGTGGATGTAGTGGGGAGGAAGGACGTAGGACTGTTTATGAAGAAGGGTTTGTTTCTGGGTAACAAGAAGGTGGAGTTCTAAATTTTAGCATTAAGGAAGAAATGTTTTCAGACGTTAAAGAATGAGGAGAGAGAGGTGCTTGCAAGAGGACCAATAAGGAGATACATATTTATCACCAAAGGAAAAAGGCAGAAGGAATATCAACGTGTAAAGCAAACAGGGAGAAGTGGACAAATGAACAGTATTGATGAACTGTTCAAAATCGTTGGCCACTATTTACAAAATCTTTATGTAGATATGGTAAGATTTTGGTCTGCTATAATATTTTGGACCAGATTTATTTAAATATTGTTGTCCCTACATCACTTTTAAAAAGGGAAAATTGGATTTATTCTTAGTGTACGATGTGTGAACGCTAGGCTAACTCATGGACTGACGAACAATGTTATTAATTCAACGCTATAAATTTCAACCATTAAACCATGAATTAAATTCAATTTGTAACAAATTTATCCCATTCCTTTTATCGTGCATTATTGATATAAATATGTGTTATGTTTACTTATACCATTTGTACATCAACAAAAATCCATTCCTTATTTTTTGTCTTATTAACTGTGCTATAAATAGCACCGTTTCAGCAGTTTGTTTGAAACAAAATAAATCACCAATTAAAAATGAAACTTATTTGTGGAAATGAATTTATCATTTATGAAACCATTTATACTCATGGTTATTACTGCACAATAAATTCCTTGTTCATGATAAATAATTAAATTACATGCTTTATTGACATTTATTTCACTGTTACATTTCAACACAAATTTTTCTTTTTCTTTTTATTTCTAGCAGAAAGTTTACATGAGATTTTATTTGCAAATGCAATTTCTTGTGAATACTATGTTCAAAATATAAACATTTATTTTCCCTTCTTAACCGAATCACAAAATTAGTATTATATCCATTCCTTTATTAAAATAAATTAAAAAGGAATTCTAACGTTTTGTATTTACTTAATGATTTGATTTGAATTGATTAAATCTCAAAGATGTTTTATGCTGCAACTACATTCCTCGTTCAAATCAATAATTTATTTCTTAACGCAATTCCAAAATTTATTATTATTTATATTAAAATTTTCAACTCACAATTAAAAATTGATTTAAGCGTTTTATTACACTATTTACTTAACGGTTTAAATTGTAAATAAATTTATCTTAATGTTATTCTATTTTACACAAAATTCTTTACTCAAGATAATTTGTTTCTTCAATTAAATTTGAATTTATTTCATATTTTATTCCCATCCTTTTATTGCGCATTTGTTATACAAATATGGTTAAGCTTTCCGGTTTGATTACCCGTGATCTTTCAAAGTTTCTTTATTTTTAATGGTAGTAACCGTACCATAAATAATACCATAATAAATTCAATCCTAGCGGTTATTTAAAACAAAGTTAATTACTCTTTGACTTAATTTCGGCATTGCTAACAATTAAATTTTCTTTTCTTAATGTATGCATATAAAGTTAGAACGTTTTCATTACATTAATTGTACGATAATAAATTTAAACGCATTGGTTTAAAAATTAACCACCATTAAAATTTCAAACATATGTTAATTTAATGTTTAATTACCTTTTACTTGCTGGTTTAACTACAAATAAATTAATCTTAACTATATTTTGCTATGCAAATCAATAAATCTTTTCAATCAGAATTTATTTAAAATTTATTTTAGTTCTAACGTCAAGTTTAATATTCCAATAGCTCACTATTTGTACCATCATAAATTCTTGACAAACATTTATAGTGACACCATATTCACAATGCGCCTTTTATTTTTAGAATAAACACTACATTAAATACCAGTCTAAATTGAATTTCAAACATATATTTCCTTCTTATCAAATTGCATGATAAGTATTAAATTCATTTCTTACTTAAATTTCAAAACTAAATTTAGGACGGTACAACTCTTTCCATAATATTCATTTTTAAACAACGAAGGATTTTTAACGCTAAATATTCAAATCGGTTAGTAATGCAAATCACATTTGTTTATAAATTAATGAAATGGTTCGCACCTATTGTTCAAGAATTGACAAAATCTCAAATATAAATATTTATTTTACATTGTATCTTAATTTAGTTTATATTTTAAACGTCAATTTTTCTAGGTTGTTACAATCTCCCCCACTTAAAACTTTTCGTCCTCGAAAAGGAGAGTTGTAAAATTTTCTCTTGGCTTTGTTTTAAATTCCTTGTTCTTATAACAAAATGTTACTCACTTAAAATACAAAGTCATTTTATTAGGATTTATTTATTAAAATACTGAGCTAGATGATTTTAAGTATTCTTCGACGTTTCAACCAGAATTATATAGTCATCCCACTTTCGAAACTCGAAAACAAATACTAATGATGCTGCAGTCATCAACAGAATCATCCTCAAGTGACTAGAGTGTGATTCTATATCTATCAAGTACATATAAGACTTCGTACATATACTGGCCAGGCATATATTCGAAATCTTCATATACCGGTAGTCCAATCGCAACGTCGAATAAAATACTTGAAAATTTTGATTTCAAGTTGTAATTCAAAATAATTTACTTAGTTTTCAAAGTAATTTAGGTATCAAAATACGCTCTCTCCATCGAAATATTCCAGAATCTCATTCTAGGGCGTTCCTAACCTTATCTCTAATGAGATATTATAACTCTAATGAGTTCTGTATTTTTGTTCAACATATATCGTACCCTTAGCTTTGTATAACCAAAGCTCTGATACCAACTGTAACATACCGTCTTTCTTCCCGGTTTTTGCCGGTAATTAAACCAACTTAAATCGTTTACAAAGGCGGATTGTTATGGGTACTAACATATATTGAACAAAACAACAGAACTTTTTATATCATGATACAATATTTCATCAGAGTTACATAGAATATCAGAGTTACATACGTATAGCAGCGGAAACATAAATATACTCTCAGCAGAAGAAGTGATGTGATAAAGCGGAAACTCTAACTTTAGCTCGACTCCAATCCAGAAAATGCTCCAACTCTTGCTCCAAGGGGTCTATAACTGTAAAACTAAACCTCCAGCTGCCCGTGTGGACAATTAGTGGGCACCCACAGTTTAGGAAAGAACAATCAACTCCAGGTCAGTCATGGGACTGGTGTGAGAACATAAAATAGTTATTTTAAGGATTTAATTTAAAGTTGGGAGATTCACCGGACTATGCCGCTAATGCAGAACGTGTTTATTCCATTGGATTGCCAGTGCATAATTAAGTAAGTCGTTTAAATAACGCTATGCATTTAAAGAAAAATGAGATCGTTATAAGACCCAAGTCCCATCACACAATGCAACGCACACCAGTGGAAAGGGTTTTTCCTTATAACGATCAAAAGAAGATAAATACGTCAAACGTTTTACTACTAGTGTGCATATGTTTTCATAAATCATTTCAATATAAATGTATTAATCCTAGACGACATAGGTACCATATATTATGCCGCCGTATATAAGTATACAACTAAAATCGTAATGTCGTATTGGAGAATTGGTTTCCATCATGAGTCGAGGCTAGGGGCAAGCTCCTCTCCGATTCGAGACGATCTAGCAAATGCCTCAGGATCCCCCGTAGTGAACCCTTGGAAGCGGTAGGGCCGGTCCACACATATGTGTATGGATTGGTTATGCTTGAACACACGTTTCCCGGTCCCTTTGGACCTATAGTATGACCACCAACGGCCTATAAAACACGAGGTACCTCAAAATCCATCATCCACATAAGTAAAATGTCAGCGCTGGTAGGTCCCTGACACAACTCTAGCAAGAAAGATACGTGTGCACTACCTACGGTCTGTATCCCTTTTTTGACTCATACCGGGGTGTGAGGCTCGTGAGGTTACGTTATACACAAAGCTACGCCTAAACAGGCCGTGCTTTGATCATCTTCCACAAGGCCTGCTTTTCAAGAAAACCTTGATCATTAGCATTTTAGCGAGCCACATTGACAATTCGCGTCATGCTATCGATAACTACTAACATATACCAGGGTGTTAAGCAGAGAATAAATTCTCTACCACCAAACAAGCATACATTAATAAAAATTGATTTAGTTACACGAAACGAATTCCAACATCAGACGCGCATCCATACAAGTCCGTTCTGGGTTTGAACGAAACCGGAGATACCAGAGAGGTTCTCGCTTATCCAGACAATCAACTCATACGACCGGCCAACTACTACACCGACCCTTTCCTAGGAGCAAGTCAGTCCAAGGTCTCAATAATCGTTGTTCGTTCGACGTGAAGATCGCCGGTCTTCAACATCGTCTTCTATTATTTCGATTTAAATCGTCGTTTGATTATTTGAAATGAGTTAAACTCGGTCTTTTCAAATAATCATCGCATAATTATCATTTAAATCATTTCACGTCGTTTATATCCATTTATAACGATTTACTGCTATTTTTATTTATTTAAAAATAGTGAGAATTAATTAAACGACGCTTCGGGTCGATAGGCGACCCTGGCGCTGCTTTTACCAAAATTTGTTTTAAACATATCTTAAAATCTAACCGTCAGGTTTTGGTAAATTTTATGTCGTTGGTAAGCTCTTTCCAAGACAGTCCTAACGGATCCAGTTTTGGGAGAATTCAACGGTCATATCTTTCTGTACAACCGTTTAAAGTTATGATTTCAAAACGCGAACTACCGCGCGTGTTTCGCTTCGTTTAAATTTATATTATATATTTATATTTATAAATATATGTATACAAACCATTTGGCGATTCCCAAAGTCCGTTCTTTTATTTTATAAAGTTGATATTTTTGTCCGCCAATTCTAATACGACAAAAATTATAGTTTCAACGACGTCTATTTTTTTATATTCAACAAACATGATATCTCCCCTTTATTCTTTTATTTACATATACAATGTAAATGTCTTTTACTTTACATTGAAAAATGTAACTTTTCTTTTATTTCTTCACATTGAAAAATAATGTTTGCTATTCTTTTCTTTACTTTCTTTACATAGAAAATGTTTCTTTTATTTATTTCCTTTTCATAGAAAGATGTTTCTTTTCATTTTACTTTACATTAGAAAAATGTAACCTTTTATTTTATTTTACTTTACATTAGAAAAATGTAACTTTTTATTCTTTACATTGGAAAAATATAACTTTTTATTCTTTTGACTTTACATTGGAAAAATGTACATATTTTACTCTTTTTACATTAGAAAATGTAACTTTTATTCTTTTTCTCTTTACATTGTAAATGCAAATGTTTTCCTTTTATTTTACATTAGAAAATGTTAATGTTATTTTCTTTTTACAAAGAAAATGTTAATGTTATTTTTCTTTTCTTTTTAATAAAGAAAATGTTTTCTTTCTTTTTAACAAAGAAAATGTTTTCTTTTCTTTTTCTTTTTAACAAAGAAAATGTTTATATTTGCTTTTACACTAGAAATTAAATATATTTTCTTCTACATAAGAAAATGTGTAATAACCCGCAAATTCTGAGCCAGTTTAAAATTTTTATGTTGGCAATTTTAGCGAATTTTGATTATTTAAAATGAATTATTTTAAATAATATCGACGTAAAATTTATTTTGAATATAGAATCGACGTATATATTATACGCGTCGTCGTTAGAATATAAATATTTATATATAATTATAAATAGAATTGAAAATGGCGCGGTAGTTCGATAATTCGATTTCAAACTTCAATTGAATGTACCGGGTGCAAAACAATCCGGATTTTAGTGAAACCAAAAACATTAGGATCTAATTGATAATATCTTTCTAACGGATGTAGGAAACTGAGATTTCATCTTAGAAATGATAAGATATGTCCAGTTGAAAATTCTGAATAGTCGCTATGGAATTCAGGCCCTTAAAAATGGACATTTTGCAAACGACCTCGGATTTCGACGAAACCACTTTTGTTGGATCCGCAGTGTCAAGTTATTGCTAGATTTCAAGTTTCATAATTTTTCGAATCAATATCTGAGCGTGGCAAAGGAAAACGTGTTTTGACCATTTCAGTTGATTTTAATCGACTGGAAATTGGCCATTTTTCAAACGGTCTCAGAATTCGACGAAACTAGTTTTGTTAAGACCGTATCGTCAATACGAAGCTAGAAAATATTTTTCTGGAATTTTTCTAGTTAGTATGCGCCCCCGGTAATTTGAAATGTACGTTTAAAATTCAATATAATGATTTAAATGTAAATTCAACGAAAACTGATTCAAACAGTCGAATCAGCTTGCGTGGCATATCCCATTGTGTTCGGAATGGGGGTAATTAGCTAAGGGCGACAGTCGGTGGGCTTGATTTCGAGTTAAAACAGAAAGTCAACTTTAAATTGAATTAAATAATTAAATTAAATAAAAAAAAAAAAATAAAAAAAAAAAATAAAACCCTTTCTCCTTAACTACCTAGGCCCCCCCCCCGTTCGTTTATTTCAAAATCAAAAAGAAAAAAAAAAAAGAAAAAAAAACTAAATCGCCCAGGCGATTAACGCCGATCGCCCCCCCCTGTCGCCCATCGCCGCCGCCCTCCGTTCTTCTCTCTCTCTCCTCCTTCAAGAGCAGAAGCCGCCGCTCCAGTCGAAAAGGGAACCCCCCCGCCTCACTGAAAATTGCGCCACCGTCGGAGCTTCGAGCTCGACCTCGAGCCTAGCGCCGGAAAGCCCCTGCCTGAAGACCTCGTCCACCGTGAGCCGCGACCACCTGAACGAAGCGAAGCCCCCTCGACAAAGCCGACAGCGCCCCCCTGGTAGTTTTTTTATTTTATTTTATTTATTTTTATTTTTACTTTTATGTTGATTTTTAAAACTGATTTGAAATTGAAGTTTGAAAACTGATTTCTAAAAAAGTTAAAAACTGGATTTTTAAGAATTTAAAAACTGAATTTTTAAATATAGAAAACTGTTTTTATTTTTAAGTTTAAAACTGATTTTTTAATTTTAGTTTTAAAACTGTTTTTTTTTATTTATTTTTAAAAAAAAAACTGAATTTTCTTTAGTTTTAAAAACAGAATTTAGAAAAAGATAAAAACTGCAATTTTATAAAAGAAAGAAACTGATGATTGTTTTAGGAATTTTAAAACTGTTTTGTTTTTTTAAAAGAGTTCTAAAAACAGAATTTTTAAAAGGGTTTTAAAAACAGAATTTTTAAAAGAATTATAAAAACTGTTTTAAAAGAAAATAAAAACTGATTTTTCAAAAGGATTAAAACTGATTAGAAAAAAAAGATTTGATTTTTAGTTAAAGAAAAATATGATTTTTATATTTTTAAAGTATTAAAAATATGATTTTTATATTTTCAAAGTATTAAAAATATAATCTTTACTATATAGAAATATTAAAAATAGGATTTTTATATTTTTAAAGTATTAAAAATATAATCTTTATAAGATAGAGAATATAAAGATATCATCTTTGTATATGTAGCGAAATAAAAATCTGATTTTTATTACGTTGAGATAAAGTGGTAATTTTTGAAAAGGCGAAAACTTTATTTTTATAAAGGCGAAAACTTTATTTTTAAAAAAGGCGAAAACTATATTTTTATAAAGGCGAAGTCTATATTTTTATAAAGGTAAAATCTTTATTTTAGAAAAGGGAAATCTTTATATGGAAAATAACGTGATAAAAATATAATTTTTATCTATATAACAGCATAGTAAAAATTCGATTTTTATATATTGAACTTCGATAGAAAAATAGAATTTTTATATATTAAACTTCAATAGAAAAATAGATTTTTATATATTGAATAGCGAAGTAAAAATTCGATTTTTATATATGTAGTGGCTACGGACGACGAAGCTGACGAAGATGCGAAAACAATGAAGATTTCTATCGAAGAAGAGTCAAGATGTTTGGATAGCTATAAGTGAGAACTTCTCACTCAAATTTACTTTTCTAGTTATATATATACTAGGATGCAGACGGTGTTTAGTAGCACCCGACACCCGTCCACATACCATGGACTTGTTTGTTTGGATGTTTGGTAATTGATTGAGATATTGATTTGAATGTGGTTTGTGGTGTGAAAAATCGAATCGATAAATTGGTTAGGATTAGACGTGCGCCGTTATAAGGCGAAGGAGTAAGGCTAGGTTAGACCCTTACTCCAAATTTTGTGGTTTGCATAACGAAAGTGAATTTGATTGATGTGTGAATGGCGTGGGCCTTCACTAGACCGGGGATAAGGCTAGGCCTCGTCCCGTTTCTAGTATCGTGCCGTTATGCCGCCAAAATTTTCTAAAATATGTTAGAAAAATAAAAATATCATTTTATTGAATAAATGAATCGAATGGAATATGCATAGGTTAAATAAAGTGTTTTATCGTTAAAAATATAATTTTTAACGTGGATATGAATATAGTGAATGCGAATAAAATAAAATATTCATTTACAAGCCAGATGGTTTGTTTATGTACACCTATTTGAATGACATTGATTGGGTCGATAAATTTTACACATCGCCCAGCTGCACGAATAAAATCTGTGTTTGATTGTTTGAAACCCCACACGGGTGTTGGGATGAAATATGAAGTTCACTCATCCTGATTGATTAAATATGTCGATCGATTGATTGACAGGCTGTTATAAGCGTTAGATATCTATATTTGATGCTTATACAGTGTAGTGCACTTTGGTTGATGGTTGATTATTCTTCAATGCTATCTTATACATGTGTTGTATGAAAATCCATATAATTGACTTTATATGGTAATTGATTGGGCCTCATTCCAATTTGAAAAATAAAGAATATTATAAAATAAAGGTTCATGTGTTGACTATACTCATCCGTTGATATTAGTCATGTGTTGAACGAAATATTTTTATAATAAAATTTATATCTTTATCAATATAAAATAACGGTTCATGTGTTGACTATATTCATCCGTTGATATTAGTCATGTGTTGAACGAAATATTTTAACAAAAATAGTCATACACGGACGGTACTCATTCGTTGAGATTAGTCGTGTGTTGACAAAAAGAAATATTTGAAATAGGATATATAAAGCCGTGTTGAATAGTGATACGCCATTTTGACGCGAACGATATATAAAAACGATTTCGAAATGAATTGAATATATAACGAATTCGAAATGAATTGAATATAAAACGATTTCGAAATGAATTGAATAGAAAACGATTTTGAATTTGAATGGAATAGAAAACCAATTTAATTTCAATTGAATATTTAACGGATTTGATTTCGATTGAATATATAATGAACTTGATTCAAATAGAAAACGAAACGAATTTAATTTGAATAGAAAATGAATTTGAATCGAATAGAAAACCAATTTGAATTGAATTGAATTGAATTGAAAAACGAATTCGAAATGAATTGAATATATAACGAATTCGAAATGAATTGAATATATAACGAATTCGAAATGAATTGAATATATAACGATTTCGAAATGAATTGAATAGAAAACGATTTTGAATTTGAATGGAATAGAAAACCAATTTAATTTCAATTGAATATTTAACGGATTTGATTTCGATTGAATATATAATGAACTTGATTCAAATAGAAAACGAAACGAATTTAATTTGAATAGAAAATGAATTTGAATCGAATAGAAAACCAATTTGAATTGAATAGAAATGAATTTTAAAACGAATTTATAAAGAAGAATTCAATTTTGATTTGAATTGAAATGGAAGTTGAAAATGTTTTTGAAACGAATTCAAAACTATTTATATAATTCGTTTTAAATAGAAATCGACGAAATATATATTATATATATAATATAATGGCCTGAATAGAACGCGCCGCGCCGCGGCAGTTCGTAAATTTCGACCATTTATTTCAAACGGACATTACGGGAGATCCGACCGTCGGATTCTCCTAAAACCGGAACCGTTGGGTTCGTATCGAAAAGAGCTTTCTAACGAATATTAGAAATTCAAAATCTAACGGTTGGATTTGGAGATACGTCCAAATCAAATTCGGAAAAGGTCGCTGTAAGTGCAGTTCGATGGCCATTGTTGGAAATCGACTGAACGGGCCTTGATAAAATTATTAAAAATATCAATAATTTGTGTAAAATCATAAGAAATGATTTGGGAAAAATTGGGGTGAAAAACTCCATATGTGAAAAGATAAAAATGGGTTTTTATCGAAATGAACTAGTTTTGAACTAAATTTAAAACCCAATCATTTTTAAATAAATGAATTAGATTTAAAAAGGGGTTTTAAATAATCGAATTTCTAATATATTTGATTGAATTTGAAATGGGTTTATCGTGAACTGTGTTTTAAATAACACCTAGTTCTTTAACCCAGTAAAATGAGTTTTAACGAATCTGCAATTAGATTGAAATGTGAATTCGTAATCTAAATTTCCAAATTTAGAAAATGAACGAGAATGGAGTATTACCAGTTTTGCTCCAAAGCGATAGTTAAATCTTTAATTAGATTTGAACGTGAAATGGTAATTAATTTTACCGATAACACCACGGTGTTAGATATGGAGTATTACCAGTTTTGCTTCATGGGATGAATAGGTTGGGATTGGGAAATAAAATAAATAATTACTTCGTTACGGTTCGCTAATCTCGACTAGTTGGGAAAACCATAATTTGGTTTTAAAAGACATCCAAAGGAAGATTACAGGATAAATTTTAAAGAATTTATCTTGGATAAAATTAATGGGAACATTTCCCAAAGAATGTGAAATTTAGAAACTAGCTGTAGGTTGGCTAAGAAGAATGGTTTCCTGGGTATTGATCTGATGTTGGTTTCGGCCTTCGGGGTTAATGTTTGGGAAATTGTTCTCTTGCTAATTTGCGGTTAGTGACTAATGAATTGGAATGAGGCGTATGTTGTGTTTGCGTAACATTTGTTTTTAATATACGCGGGTTGTTCGGAGAGTCCGGGTTTACACCCATTCTGAATAACCGATTCGACGATAAGTCGAAGATGCAGACGGTGGTCGAAGACCGGAAGTCTTCACATCGTTTGGGCAATTACTGACTATCCTGATTGGGCTGTACACCCAAGAGGATGGAAATAGTTGGTGGTCGTCCAGACGTACCTGGAGATGGATGGATATGCGAGGACAGTGCCTCCGGTTTCGTTCAGACCCAGAACGGACTTGTAAATGGATTGTGTGTCTGACACTGGATTTTATTCTGTGTTGATTGATTTCTATTAAATATACATCTGTTTGGCGGCGAAGAATTTATTCCTTTGCTTAACGCCCTTCTCTGAGACATACGAGCTCAGAGGTTGTATATCGATGGACATCAGTCGCATGGCATGAATTGCCTGTGTGGCACGCTAAGATGCAAGGATCAAGGCTTCTGTTGAAAAGCAAAGCCTTGTGGTTGATGATCAAAGCACGCCTACGTGGCAGCTTTGTGTATAACGTGTATTCGCGAGCCTCACACCTCGGTATGAGTTAAAAACGGGATACGGGCCGTTGGGAGAACACGACGTTTCTTTCTAGCTTTGGTGGTGTCAGTGACTTACCAGCCCTGACATTTATATACTTTTCACCTTTGTGGTTGTTGGATGCGAGGCGCCTCGATTATAGGTCTGTAAGGACCGGGAAACGTGTGTTCAGGAATTGCCAATCCTCTAACGTAAGTGAGGACCGGCCCAACCGATCCAAGGGTTACCCAGTGTGCGTAGTCCTGAGCATTTGCTAGAGTGTCTCGAACGCGGAGAGGAGCTTGCCCCTTGCCTCGACTCATGACGGAAATCCAATTTCCAATACGAGATATTTCGGCTTTATTTGTAGAGCCTAGTATGGCGACATAGTAGCATGGGATACTATGCCGTCTATGATTTATATTTATGATTGAAACGGTTTTGACACTATACACTTATTATAGTATCAAATGATTTGTTTAAAACGTACCAAGCATGTTTGGCTATTATAAGGGAAAACCCTATCCCCCGGCTTGCGTTGCATTGTATGATAGGACCTGGGTCTTATAATAGCTTCATTTTTCGAAAAAGCATTGCGTTGTCTATTGATATGCACTGGTATTCTTGGGAGGAAACCCGTTCCGTGTTATGCGGCGTGGTCCCTTGAATTACCATCTTTTAAAATAAAGTTTTAAATAACTGTTTTAGTTCTCACACCAGTCACATGACTGACCTGGAGTTTATTATTTTAACCTAAACTCTGGGTGCCCCTATTTTCCGCACGGGCAGCTAGTAGTTTTGGTTTTGCAGATTTATATTCACAGGATCCTGGTTTACAGCTGGAATGATATCCGGAAAGCTCTGTATCCGTATATCACCTTCAGTTGTGCTTTATATTATTTTTCCGCTGCTATGTATTTAAATGTAATTTAAATCTCTGATATTTCTGTGTAATATGTATTCATTTATACTCTGTATATTCTTGTAATCTGATGCATTGTTGTAATATACAATGAAATGTTCTTCTGTTTGTGTCCTGGTTTGTCCTGTTCTCAACGTTCAGGGGTTTCGAACGGTCTAGATCGGTTTAACGACTGATTCGGATCGAGCGAAATTCCAGGCCGTCACATTTGGTATCAGAGCTTTGGTTTACAGAGCTCGAGAACAAGACACATTAGAACCATACGAAAGAATTCATCAGATATTGGATTAGTAATATCCAATTAGAATGACTCGTTAGAGATAGGATCAGTAGTATCCTAGAACGAGTGTGAAGAGTATATTTTTTTCAAATTGAAAACAATTTTGTTTAGAAAATTTAAACCGTTTTAAAACGTATTTGATTATTTATTTATTTTGAATATGGACAATCGAGTATATAAAGATTTTGCATATACGCGTCATGAACGTATATTCGAAGTTTTAATATACTGGATAGATATAGAATCATACTCTAGTGGCCCGAAGATGATTCTGATGATTGACTAGTCGTCATTAGTATTCATGCTCGAGTAACGAAGGTGTGATATCGATATATTTCCATTAGACTGGTGTGAGAACCAAAACTTATGTAGTTAGAACACATTGTTGTGAATTGGCATCAAAAACAAGATTTTCTGTATATATATCAAATTTTATGGATTTGAAACTCTAATCCACTAATTGATTGATGTTTGAGTTGCTTGTTTAATTGTTTGCTAATTTTAACCATTTATGCCTAAGTAAACTAATAATTGAATCGTATTGAAAATTGGTTGCATTCGCTTGCATATACATATACTTACATTGAACAGGTCATAGCAAGGAGGCTAGAGCCAGAGAATAAAATTTGTTTGCCCGACAAATAGGTACATGTTTACTACATAATTTACTGTTTGTTTGGGTGATGATGATTTTGTGAGCCTATTGGCTAGCCGCTTGGCTTTTTCTTTTTCTTTTTGAGATCTGAAGGACCGGGGAAGCTATTTTAAATTCCCCGATGCTCCCGGTGCAGGGGAGGTTATGGCGAAATTTTTCGAAAATTTAGGGTGTTAGCCAAATTTTTGAAATTTTGAAAATTCTCAGAAACTAAAGAGTTGGAGAATGGAAGCCAGATCGAACGTAGAGTTGAATAATCAAACCACTTTCGACTTTGTTCCTTTTCGGGGACGAAAAGTTTTAAGTGGGGGAGATTGTAATAACCCGCAAATTCTGAGCCAGTTTAAAATTTTTATGTTGGCAATTTTAGCGAATTTTGATTATTTAAAATGAATTATTTTAAATAATATCGACGTAAAATTTATTTTGAATATAGAATCGACGTATATATTATACGCGTCGTCGTTAGAATATAAATATTTATATATAATTATAAATAGAATTGAAAATGGCGCGGTAGTTCGATAATTCGATTTCAAACTTCAATTGAATGTACCGGGTGCAAAACAATCCGGATTTTAGTGAAACCAAAAACATTAGGATCTAATTGATAATATCTTTCTAACGGATGTAGGAAACTGAGATTTCATCTTAGAAATGATAAGATATGTCCAGTTGAAAATTCTGAATAGTCGCTATGGAATTCAGGCCCTTAAAAATGGACATTTTGCAAACGACCTCGGATTTCGACGAAACCACTTTTGTTGGATCCGCAGTGTCAAGTTATTGCTAGATTTCAAGTTTCATAATTTTTCGAATCAATATCTGAGCGTGGCAAAGGAAAACGTGTTTTGACCATTTCAGTTGATTTTAATCGACTGGAAATTGGCCATTTTTCAAACGGTCTCAGAATTCGACGAAACTAGTTTTGTTAAGACCGTATCGTCAATACGAAGCTAGAAAATATTTTTCTGGAATTTTTCTAGTTAGTATGCGCCCCCGGTAATTTGAAATGTACGTTTAAAATTCAATATAATGATTTAAATGTAAATTCAACGAAAAATGATTCAAACAGTCGAATCAGCTTGCGTGGCATATCCCATTGTGTTCGGAATGGGGGTAATTAGCTAAGGGCGACAGTCGGTGGGCTTGATTTCGAGTTAAAACAGAAAGTCAACTTTAAATTGAATTAAATAATTAAATTAAATAAAAAAAAAAAAAAAAAATTAAAACCCTTTCTCCTTAACTACCTAGGCCCCCCCCCCCGTTCGTTTATTTCAAAATCAAAAAGAAAAAAAAAAGAAAAAAAAACTAAATCGCCCAGGCGATTAACGCCGATCGCCCCCCCCCCTGTCGCCCATCGCCGCCGCCCTCCGTTCTTCTCTCTCTCTCCTCCTTCAAGAGCAGAAGCCGCCGCTCCAGTCGAAAAGGGAACCCCCCCGCCTCACTGAAAATTGCGCCACCGTCGGAGCTTCGAGCTCGACCTCGAGCCTAGCGCCGGAAAGCCCCTGCCTGAAGACCTCGTCCACCGTGAGCCGCGACCACCTGAACGAAGCGAAGCCCCCTCGACAAAGCCGACAGCGCCCCCCTGGTAGTTTTTTTATTTTATTTTATTTATTTTTATTTTTACTTTTATGTTGATTTTTAAAACTGATTTGAAATTGAAGTTTGAAAACTGATTTCTAAAAAAGTTAAAAACTGGATTTTTAAGAATTTAAAAACTGAATTTTTAAATATAGAAAACTGTTTTTATTTTTAAGTTTAAAACTGATTTTTTAATTTTAGTTTTAAAACTGTTTTTTTTTTATTTTAAAAAAAAAAACTGAATTTTCTTTAGTTTTAAAAACAGAATTTAGAAAAAGATAAAAACTGCAATTTTATAAAAGAAAGAAACTGATGATTGTTTTAGGAATTTTAAAACTGTTTTGTTTTTTTAAAAGAGTTCTAAAAACAGAATTTTTAAAAGGGTTTTAAAAACAGAATTTTTAAAAGAATTATAAAAACTGTTTTAAAAGAAAATAAAAACTGATTTTTCAAAAGGATTAAAACTGATTAGAAAAAAAAGATTTGATTTTTAGTTAAAGAAAAATATGATTTTTATATTTTTAAAGTATTAAAAATATGATTTTTATATTTTCAAAGTATTAAAAATATAATCTTTACTATATAGAAATATTAAAAATAGGATTTTTATATTTTTAAAGTATTAAAAATATAATCTTTATAAGATAGAGAATATAAAGATATCATCTTTGTATATGTAGCGAAATAAAAATCTGATTTTTATTACGTTGAGATAAAGTGGTAATTTTTGAAAAGGCGAAAACTTTATTTTTATAAAGGCGAAAACTTTATTTTTAAAAAAGGCGAAAACTATATTTTTATAAAGGCGAAGTCTATATTTTTATAAAGGTAAAATCTTTATTTTAGAAAAGGGAAATCTTTATATGGAAAATAACGTGATAAAAATATAATTTTTATCTATATAACAGCATAGTAAAAATTCGATTTTTATATATTGAACTTCGATAGAAAAATAGAATTTTTATATATTAAACTTCAATAGAAAAATAGATTTTTATATATTGAATAGCGAAGTAAAAATTCGATTTTTATATATGTAGTGGCTACGGACGACGAAGCTGACGAAGATGCGAAAACAATGAAGATTTCTATCGAAGAAGAGTCAAGATGTTTGGATAGCTATAAGTGAGAACTTCTCACTCAAATTTACTTTTCTAGTTATATATATACTAGGATGCAGACGGTGTTTAGTAGCACCCGACACCCATCCACATACCATGGACTTGTTTGTTTGGATGTTTGGTAATTGATTGAGATATTGATTTGAATGTGGTTTGTGGTGTGAAAAATCGAATCGATAAATTGGTTAGGATTAGACGTGCGCCGTTATAAGGCGAAGGAGTAAGGCTAGGTTAGACCCTTACTCCAAATTTTGTGGTTTGCATAACGAAAGTGAATTTGATTGATGTGTGAATGGCGTGGGCCTTCACTAGACCGGGGATAAGGCTAGGCCTCGTCCCGTTTCTAGTATCGTGCCGTTATGCCGCCAAAATTTTCTAAAATATGTTAGAAAAATAAAAATATCATTTTATTGAATAAATGAATCGAATGGAATATGCATAGGTTAAATAAAGTGTTTTATCGTTAAAAATATAATTTTTAACGTGGATATGAATATAGTGAATGCGAATAAAATAAAATATTCATTTACAAGCCAGATGGTTTGTTTATGTACACCTATTTGAATGACATTGATTGGGTCGATAAATTTTACACATCGCCCAGCTGCACGAATAAAATCTGTGTTTGATTGTTTGAAACCCCACACGGGTGTTGGGATGAAATATGAAGTTCACTCATCCTGATTGATTAAATATGTCGATCGATTGATTGACAGGCTGTTATAAGCGTTAGATATCTATATTTGATGCTTATACAGTGTAGTGCACTTTGGTTGATGGTTGATTATTCTTCAATGCTATCTTATACATGTGTTGTATGAAAATCCATATAATTGACTTTATATGGTAATTGATTGGGCCTCATTCCAATTTGAAAAATAAAGAATATTATAAAATAAAGGTTCATGTGTTGACTATACTCATCCGTTGATATTAGTCATGTGTTGAACGAAATATTTTTATAATAAAATTTATATCTTTATCAATATAAAATAACGGTTCATGTGTTGACTATATTCATCCGTTGATATTAGTCATGTGTTGAACGAAATATTTTAACAAAAATAGTCATACACGGACGGTACTCATTCGTTGAGATTAGTCGTGTGTTGACAAAAAGAAATATTTGAAATAGGATATATAAAGCCGTGTTGAATAGTGATACGCCATTTTGACGCGAACGATATATAAAAACGATTTCGAAATGAATTGAATATATAACGAATTCGAAATGAATTGAATATAAAACGATTTCGAAATGAATTGAATAGAAAACGATTTTGAATTTGAATGGAATAGAAAACCAATTTAATTTCAATTGAATATTTAACGGATTTGATTTCGATTGAATATATAATGAACTTGATTCAAATAGAAAACGAAACGAATTTAATTTGAATAGAAAATGAATTTGAATCGAATAGAAAACCAATTTGAATTGAATTGAATTGAATTGAAAAACGAATTCGAAATGAATTGAATATATAACGAATTCGAAATGAATTGAATATATAACGAATTCGAAATGAATTGAATATATAACGATTTCGAAATGAATTGAATAGAAAACGATTTTGAATTTGAATGGAATAGAAAACCAATTTAATTTCAATTGAATATTTAACGGATTTGATTTCGATTGAATATATAATGAACTTGATTCAAATAGAAAACGAAACGAATTTAATTTGAATAGAAAATGAATTTGAATCGAATAGAAAACCAATTTGAATTGAATAGAAATGAATTTTAAAACGAATTTATAAAGAAGAATTCAATTTTGATTTGAATTGAAATGGAAGTTGAAAATGTTTTTGAAACGAATTCAAAACTATTTATATAATTCGTTTTAAATAGAAATCGACGAAATATATATTATATATATAATATAATGGCCTGAATAGAACGCGCCGCGCCGCGGCAGTTCGTAAATTTCGACCATTTATTTCAAACGGACATTACGGGAGATCCGACCGTCGGATTCTCCTAAAACCGGAACCGTTGGGTTCGTATCGAAAAGAGCTTTCTAACGAATATTAGAAATTCAAAATCTAACGGTTGGATTTGGAGATACGTCCAAATCAAATTCGGAAAAGGTCGCTGTAAGTGCAGTTCGATGGCCATTGTTGGAAATCGACTGAACGGGCCTTGATAAAATTATTAAAAATATCAATAATTTGTGTAAAATCATAAGAAATGATTTGGGAAAAATTGGGGTGAAAAACTCCATATGTGAAAAGATAAAAATGGGTTTTTATCGAAATGAACTAGTTTTGAACTAAATTTAAAACCCAATCATTTTTAAATAAATGAATTAGATTTAAAAAGGGGTTTTAAATAATCGAATTTCTAATATATTTGATTGAATTTGAAATGGGTTTATCGTGAACTGTGTTTTAAATAACACCTAGTTCTTTAACCCAGTAAAATGAGTTTTAACGAATCTGCAATTAGATTGAAATGTGAATTCGTAATCTAAATTTCCAAATTTAGAAAATGAACGAGAATGGAGTATTACCAGTTTTGCTCCAAAGCGATAGTTAAATCTTTAATTAGATTTGAACGTGAAATGGTAATTAATTTTACCGATAACACCACGGTGTTAGATATGGAGTATTACCAGTTTTGCTTCATGGGATGAATAGGTTGGGATTGGGAAATAAAATAAATAATTACTTCGTTACGGTTCGCTAATCTCGACTAGTTGGGAAAACCATAATTTGGTTTTAAAAGACATCCAAAGGAAGATTACAGGATAAATTTTAAAGAATTTATCTTGGATAAAATTAATGGGAACATTTCCCAAAGAATGTGAAATTTAGAAACTAGCTGTAGGTTGGCTAAGAAGAATGGTTTCCTGGGTATTGATCTGATGTTGGTTTCGGCCTTCGGGGTTAATGTTTGGGAAATTGTTCTCTTGCTAATTTGCGGTTAGTGACTAATGAATTGGAATGAGGCGTATGTTGTGTTTGCGTAACATTTGTTTTTAATATACGTGGGTTGTTCGGAGAGTCCGGGTTTACACCCATTCTGAATAACCGATTCGACGATAAGTCGAAGATGCAGACGGTGGTCGAAGACCGGAAGTCTTCACATCGTTTGGGCAATTACTGACTATCCTGATTGGGCTGTACACCCAAGAGGATGGAAATAGTTGGTGGTCGTCCAGACGTACCTGGAGATGGATGGATATGCGAGGACAGTGCCTCCGGTTTCGTTCAGACCCAGAACGGACTTGTAAATGGATTGTGTGTCTGACACTGGATTTTATTCTGTGTTGATTGATTTCTATTAAATATACATCTGTTTGGCGGCGAAGAATTTATTCCTTTGCTTAACGCCCTTCTCTGAGACATACGAGCTCAGAGGTTGTATATCGATGGACATCAGTCGCATGGCATGAATTGCCTGTGTGGCACGCTAAGATGCAAGGATCAAGGCTTCTGTTGAAAAGCAAAGCCTTGTGGTTGATGATCAAAGCACGCCTACGTGGCAGCTTTGTGTATAACGTGTATTCGCGAGCCTCACACCTCGGTATGAGTTAAAAACGGGATACGGGCCGTTGGGAGAACACGACGTTTCTTTCTAGCTTTGGTGGTGTCAGTGACTTACCAGCCCTGACATTTATATACTTTTCACCTTTGTGGTTGTTGGATGCGAGGCGCCTCGATTATAGGTCTGTAAGGACCGGGAAACGTGTGTTCAGGAATTGCCAATCCTCTAACGTAAGTGAGGACCGGCCCAACCGATCCAAGGGTTACCCAGTGTGCGTAGTCCTGAGCATTTGCTAGAGTGTCTCGAACGCGGAGAGGAGCTTGCCCCTTGCCTCGACTCATGACGGAAATCCAATTTCCAATACGAGATATTTCGGCTTTATTTGTAGAGCCTAGTATGGCGACATAGTAGCATGGGATACTATGCCGTCTATGATTTATATTTATGATTGAAACGGTTTTGACACTATACACTTATTATAGTATCAAATGATTTGTTTAAAACGTACCAAGCATGTTTGGCTATTATAAGGGAAAACCCTATCCCCCGGCTTGCGTTGCATTGTATGATAGGACCTGGGTCTTATAATAGCTTCATTTTTCGAAAAAGCATTGCGTTGTCTATTGATATGCACTGGTATTCTTGGGAGGAAACCCGTTCCGTGTTATGCGGCGTGGTCCCTTGAATTACCATCTTTTAAAATAAAGTTTTAAATAACTGTTTTAGTTCTCACACCAGTCACATGACTGACCTGGAGTTTATTATTTTAACCTAAACTCTGGGTGCCCCTATTTTCCGCACGGGCAGCTAGTAGTTTTGGTTTTGCAGATTTATATTCACAGGATCCTGGTTTACAGCTGGAATGATATCCGGAAAGCTCTGTATCCGTATATCACCTTCAGTTGTGCTTTATATTATTTTTCCGCTGCTATGTATTTAAATGTAATTTAAATCTCTGATATTTCTGTGTAATATGTATTCATTTATACTCTGTATATTCTTGTAATCTGATGCATTGTTGTAATATACAATGAAATGTTCTTCTGTTTGTGTCCTGGTTTGTCCTGTTCTCAACGTTCAGGGGTTTCGAACGGTCTAGATCGGTTTAACGACTGATTCGGATCGAGCGAAATTCCAGGCCGTCACAAAATGTTAATGTTACTTTTATTTCTTTTACATTGAAATAAATGTTTTCTATAGCTTATGTAAATACCTTTCCTAGCGTCAACATTTCTAAATAACTATATCTCTAATGCCAGTTATTTGATCCATTTCAATTATATAATATGACGATGAAATATGTGTCACAATACTCAAATTATCATAACGGTGGTTTTGGTGTCATAATATTCAAAATAACACAACGATGGTTTTGGCGTCATAATATTCAATATACACAATGATGGTTTTGGCGTCATAACATTCAAACTAACACAATGATGGTTTTGGCGCCCTTACACTAAAATTAATCCAACGATGAATTTTGTGTCATAATACTTAAATTAACACAACAATGAATTTTGTGTCATAACAACTAAATTAACACAACGATGAATTTTGTGTCATAATAACTAAATTAACACAACAATGAATTTTGTGTCATAATTTCCATGAATCAAAATAAAAGCTCCATCTTTATTTATTTTGTGAATCAAAACAAAATCTCTAAACTTTGTTTAGATTATAAATTAGAATAAAAGATCAAATCTTTATTATATAAATCCAACTTTCCTTTATTTTTAAAAATCAAGATAAAAGATCAAACTTTCCTTTGTGACATAAATCAACTTTCTTTTATTTTATTTAAAACAAACTTCCTTTTTATTTTGTTACAAAGAAAAATACATAAATAAAAGATTCAACTTTGTTTTGCTTTATTTTAAAAACAAAAAGATCAAAACTTTATTATATTTTGTTAATCAAATTTAAATCCTAGTTTTTTTTCTTTCTTCTTTTTTTTAATCAAAATAAAATTCAACTTTAATAGAAATGAAATAAAGATGAGAGCTTTATTATGATTACATTAAAAAAAATTACAGATCTAAATAACATAGCTATTTCATGGCATCACCACATATTACAATAACCATACAATAATCACATACAATAATCGTCACATCGCAGATCAGGAACAGTAATATACAAACCATGATTTCACCATTATAATTTAATTATTTAATTATTATAAATTAGAGATCTCACCGATATTTGCTTTCCAACTTTTACCGTGTTCCAAATCAACTTCGTCAGTCTCTATTATCTCTTACACGTGCATCGCGCACTGTCTTCTCTGCAACTATCGCGTAGGACAACTCACAAACAGCGAAACTTTTTTCTCCAAATATGCATGCACGTACACGGTTCTTCTTTGTGGACCCACGTATACAAGTAAATTTATATATACTCAAACTGAATATATATTTATTTATATATATTTATGTGTGAAGCAAAGCCAATATTTGTCACGGCAGACGGAGGAGGAGTAGTGGAGCGGAGCTACAGGAAAGGGTTTGAGAGAAAAGCAAGTTTTTGGAAAAGAAGAATTGCGTGGATGTAGTGGGGAGGAAGGACGTAGGACTGTTTATGAAGAAGGGTTTGTTTCTGGGTAACAAGAAGGTGGAGTTCTAAATTTTAGCATTAAGGAAGAAATGTTTTCAGACGTTAAAGAATGAGGAGAGAGAGGTGCTTGCAAGAGGACCAATAAGGAGATACATATTTATCACCAAAGGAAAAAGGCAGAAGGAATATCAACGTGTAAAGCAAACAGGGAGAAGTGGACAAATGAACAGTATTGATGAACTGTTCAAAATCGTTGGCCACTATTTATAAAATCTTTATGTAGATATGGTAAGATTTTGGTCTGCTATAATATCTTGGACCAGATTTATTTAAATATTGTTGTCCCTACATCACTTTTAAAAAGGGAAAATTGGATTTATTCTTAGTGTACGATGTGCGAACGCTAGGCTAACTCATGGACTGACGAACAATGTTATTAATTCAACGCTATAAATTTCAACCATTAAACCATGAATTAAATTCAATTGGTAACAAATTTATCCCATTCCTTTTATCGTGCATTATTGATATAAATATGTGTTATGTTTACTTATACCATTTGTACATCAACAAAAATCCATTCCTTATTTTTTGTCATATTAACTGTGCTATAAATAGCACCGTTTCAGCAGTTTGTTTGAAACAAAATAAATCACCAATTAAAAATGAAACTTATTTGTGGAAATGAATTTATCATTTATGAAACCATTTATACTCATGGTTATTACTGCACAATAAATTCCTTGTTCATGATAAATAATTAAATTACATGCTTTATTGACATTTATTTCACTGTTACATTTCAACACAAATTTTTCTTTTTCTTTTTATTTCTAGCAGAAAGTTTACATGAGATTTTATTTGCAAATGCAATTTCTTGTGAATACTATGTTCAAAATATAAACATTTATTTTCCCTTCTTAACCGAATCACAAAATTAGTATTATATCCATTCCTTAATTAAAATAAATTAAAACGGAATTCTAACGTTTTGTATTTACTTAATGATTTGATTTGAATTGATTAAATCTCAAAGATGTTTTATGTTGCAACTACATTCCTCGTTCAAATCAATAATTTATTTCTTAACGCAATTCCAAAATTTATTATTATTTATATTAAAATTTTCAACTCACAATTAAAAATTGATTTATGCGTTTTATTACACTATTTACTTAACGGTTTAAATTGTAAATAAATTTATCTTAATGTTATTCTATTTTACACATAATTCTTTACTCAAGATAATTTGTTTCTTCAATTAAATTTGAATTTACTTCATAGTTTATTCCTATCCTTTTATTGCGCATTTGTTATACAAATATGGTTAAGCTTTCCGGTTTGATTACCCGTGATCTTTCAAAGTTTCTTTATTTTTAATGGTAGTAACCGTACCATAAATAATACCATAATAAATTCAATCCTAGCGGTTATTTAAAACAAAGTTAATTACTCTTTAACTTAATTTCGGCATTGCTAACAATTAAATTTTCTTTTCTTAATGTATGCATATAAAGTTAGAACGTTTTCATTACATTAATTGTACGATAATAAATTTAAACGCATTGGTTTACAAAATTAACCACCATTAAAATTTCAAACATATGTTAATTTAATGTTTAATTACCTTTTACTTGCTGGTTTAACTGCAAATAAATTAATCTTAACTATATTTTGCTATGCAAATCAATAAATCTTTTCAATCAGAATTTATTTAAAAATTTATTTTAGTTCTAACGTCAAGTTTAATATTCCAATAGCTCACTATTTGTACCATCATAAATTCTTGACAAACATTTATAGTGACACCATATTCACAATGCGCCTTTTATTTTTAGAATAAACACTACATTAAATACCAGTCTAAATTGAATTTCAAACATATATTTCCTTCTTATCAAATTGCATGATAAGTATTAAATTCATTTCTTACTTAAATTTCAAAACTAAATTTAGGACGGTACAACTCTTTCCATAATATTCATTTTTAAACAACGAAGGATTTTTAACGCTAAATATTCAAATCGGTTAGTAATGCAAATCACATTTGTTTATAAATTAATGAAATGGTTCGCACCTATTGTTCAAGAATTGACAAAATCTCAAATATAAATATTTATTTTACATTGAATCTTAATTTAGTTTATATTTTAAACTTTAATTTTTCTAGGTTGTTACACCAAGACTTTTTACTAGAATTTAAACAATCTCTAAGCTTACAAAATCCTTGTAAACCCCTGATATCTGCTACCAACTGTTCTAATCCTATGCTCAAAACCCTGCGCTGATCTTTAACCTAAAGATCATATTTTACCGTAATTACAAACCTGTAACTCATAAATCTTAGCTATAAAACCTATAACTAGAAAGTCTTAGTTTTACAGAAAAACTTGAAAAACAATTTGATCAGTTACAAAAATAGAAAAATAAAAAAATAAACCGATTATTTAAAATGGAATGGCCGGCCGCTTTTATATTTAAAACTCTGACTTCCTTTATTTCAATGGTAACCGACCCAAAATTAAGGTTTTACTGATTCCCCTCCAAATCGTGACTTCGAAGTTACTTCTGAAATTTTGTTTCTCTTCGGTGATTAATTGTGTGATGATCATTGTCTTCAGATATGTGGATTACGATCGAAAAACAATTGTGAGTAATTCTGATCTTATTTTTATGTTTTCTCTCAAATTATTGCTCTAGTTTCCAATGCCATGAATTTTCGATGACGAATGGGTATAAATAGGGTTTAGAAACCCTTACAATTCTCTTATTTCACGTGATTGCCTTGGTCTGATTTTTGCTTGATTTAGTCGGCTTTGAGTGTTGCGTGAATAACTTACTTGAATTGTAGTCGTGAGTTTCTGCGTGATTGATTTGATTTCCGCGACTTTGTCTTGATCTAATTTGTGTGAGTTTCCCCTTTCTGGCCTTGATTAAAAAATGCCGTGAATGCTGAATGATTTCTGGAAATTCTAGAATCATTTGAAATGATTTCTTGCCTAAAACTAAACTGATGTTTTATCAAAATGTCTTTTTTAAAATGTATATCAAGTAACATGCTTAGAAACTCTCCAGACTCCAAACCAGTGATAAATTCTTAACAAATAAAATTATTCACATATAAATTCTTAACATGTAGTAGGATTACAGCCCTCTTAAACCAAACCATACAAATGATAATAAAAAGTGCAAATGCTCATTATGAAACAAGCTTAATTTCCAATGAACATTGATGATAAAACAATGATGGATAAGCTTTAACATGAACTGAAGTGATTATATTACATATGAAATCAAACTATAAACAAATTTAAACAAGATACAAGTTTATTTGATGGAATGTAAGAACGATTAGGTTTATTATATATGATAAATGTAACACCCCGAATTTTCTATTAACACTAAAGTTGCTAAAATAATAATAAGTGTGTAGAAGAGGGGATGTATCTAATATGAATATAAAAATATTAATAAGTATGTAAGAGAGGGGATGTATCTAATATGAATATAAAAATATTAATAAGTGTGTAAGAGAGGGGATGTATCTAATATGAATATAAAAATATTAATAAGTGTGTAAGAGAGGGGATGTATCTAATATGAATATAAAGATATTAATAAGTATGTAAGAGAGGGGATGTATCTATTATGAATATAAAAATATTAATAAGTGTGTGAGAGAGGGGATGTATCTAATATGTATATAAAAACAATAATAAGTAAAGGGGGATGTATCTAATATGTACATTGTAGAAAATATATATATATATTTATGACATGAATAGAAGTTTATTAATATGCTGAGTGTTTGCTGAGTCACTTCTGACTCATTGCTGAGTCAACAAGATAAACCCCATCTTGTCTGAACGGCTGCGGTTATTTCTAGGTTAAATCTAATGGCCTAAATGAATTCTAAAATCTATAAATAAGTGGGTAGACCCTAGACCTAAATCACTTGTAAAATTAGAGAAGCTACCGTCATGCTGCTGCCATGGATTTCAGCATAGCCGTCACAAACTAAGAAGAGGAAGCCTAATCATCTACAACTAAATTCTACTCAACAAAACAAATCAAACCAAAGAACTCTCTCTAATTCTCTTCTTTTGTTGGTGAGTATGATGATTCTCACAAGACTATTACAAACTAATTTGACTCAGTTATGAATGGATCACAAGAAAGTGATGTGATTTGTAATTGTAAATTCTATATATTGTGGATCTCTTATTATGTTATTATGTTGTCGTATGATGTAAATTATATATGCTATGTCATGCTATGTTGTAAATTCTCTTATGCTATGTCGTGCTATGTTGAGAATCATGTCAAGCTATGTTATACTATCATACTATGCCATGTTATAAATCATGCTATATTATGTTGAAAAATCATGATGTTGTTGGATCATGCTTAAAGTTATGTTTTTTTTTCTTAATTTAAATGGATCTTGTTTATGGGAATTTGCCTATTAGGTTAGGTGTACCCATAAACTTGAAACTATAATTAAATAAAACTTGATTATGGGAATTTTCCTATTGAGTTAGGTGTACCCATATAAAACCATGTTGTTAAAAAAAAATTAGATGATGTTGATTCACACATGTTCATATGTAAGTTTATGAAAATTGATTGAGATCATATTAGGTGAATTTTGAACAAGTTGACACCTTTAGGTCCATGACATGTATAATCTATGCAAGTTGGACATATGCAAGTTTCACCCCTTATTATGATTCATTTGGTCACATATACATGTTGTTATTATGATAATCTCTTTTATGCTATGAGTTAAGCTATTCGAGTCTAACATATATTTTGCGAATAAACGTTCAAACGTGGGGTAGGGGTAATATTAGGAATTAACAAATTGGGTGCAATTTTGTAAGATGTTTCATACCATGAATGAATGTCCATAATTGAGTCAATTATGGACATTGTTAAAATAGGAAGTAATTAATAATTCAAGTAGGGAATTATTAAAATTGGGGGAAAGTGGATTATTATTAATAATCAATGCTTAGGACACGAGGTTGGACCCGTTTGTGATGTAAACCTGCCCGGACCCGCCCGGCAAATCCAGTAGTCACAAATGTCGGCCCAATGTGAGAGGTCCTAGGCCCAAACTAAAGCATAACAGTTGTAAAGACACGAGGTTAGACTCTTTTATGGTGTAAGACTGCCCGGACCTGCCCGGCAAATCCAGCTGCCATAAATGCCAGTCTAATGTGAGAGGTCTTTATGAGGTTATGGCCTTAATGAACTAAGAAATACTTAACCAGATAATCATGTAAGGTGGGACATGGGGGTTAAGTAGGTGCCTTGGGTGGCATGAGGAATCTGGTGGTTGCCTTTAGAGGCATTTGAAATACGATTAGACTTAACCAAACACACATGTAAATGAACATGACTAAGTGGGTTAAGTGGGATGGACTAATGGGGACAAGCTTAGGTGGAATGCTTGTGGTAAATAGTGGGGGCCCATTTCAACCAGTATCCCAAAACGTATCTTTGTGGGCTCGACCCAAGTCGAGGACGGGACACGCATACTGGGTTTGACTATAAGAGGCCAAAACAGGGAGCGGTGGCAACGCAAGTCCAACGGGTTTCATATGCGTGTGTGGACCCGGGCTGGTAGGTAAGACGTTGTTGCATCGTGTAGGTATAAGCCGTGCATGTCCGTTGTATCAGGTTGCCACTTTAGGGGAGTGATACACCCCACTGTGGGGCCAGCACGGGTATCTACGAGTTAGGGAGCCGATCGAATAATGCGAAGTAGGGTACACCTAGTGGAGATAGGGGCAGGCGGCACCTATGTAGTCAGCTAGGGGTACGTAAAGCCATTGGGAAAGTTTCTAAGTGAAGCTAAGTGGGATAAATCTTTAGGGTGACTGGTGTGGTGCAGTATAGTGTTTATCCTTTAGTATTTAGGAGCGCCTATAACGTTGCCTTTAGCGATTGTCTATGTCCTTAATCTGCTCTTCATAGACATTTTCTTGTTTTCCAGCTTATGCCTTAGTCCAGTTATTTTGGTAATAGTATTGTAGAATTATCATATTCACCAGACTTTATGTCTGACCCCCTCTTTTCCATCCTTTTTCTCCCTTCGGGTCAGCAGGTTGGGCCAAGTTCTAGTGGAGTCTAGTTGGATCGCTTATCTTCTGGAAAGCTTGGACTGCTGAAGTAAAGTCCAGCTTGTTATCTTTCTTTTTAATGGCTATTCATGTAATGGGATTATGTACTTGTTTTATCAAGATAGATATTGTACTTGACATTGAATATGGTGTTATGATGTAATCAAACATGTTTTGACTTCTGCTACAATGAAATAAAGTTTTTGAATTTCCAAGTACTATTTTATATCTGTCTTGTTGTAATTTTACTGTTCTATATTCACTTAAAACCTCCATGGAAGTTAATGCATTCCCTTTGTGAGTGACATTAATGGACGTGGGGTGTTACACGTGGTATCAGAGCATAAGGTTACCAGAACAGATAAAAAAAAATTTTAGAAAAATATTTTTTTTCTAAAGTATTTTTGGAAGAAGTGCTTTCAAAAAAAAAAACATGTTATTTAAAGAGAGTTTTTATGAAAAACATAATCCCAAATAGCCACATCCTTATCTTTATCTTTCGAATTCTCCATTTTGAATCTTTCCTTTTTCGTTTCAGCATGGCTGAAGATCTTAATCTCCCAGAAGGTGTGACGATTCCAGGGTGGTTTAGGAGATACTTGGAGGCTAGGGCCACCACTGCAGGCCCAGCGGATACTCCTCCACCCCTAGTTGCACCCATTCCTCCTCCTCCTCCTCCTCCTCGTGTTGACACTTTTGCAAACATGTGCAAGGAATTCAAGGCTATGGGAGGAAAAACTTTTCAAGGGACTGAGACGTTTGTGGAGGCCAGAGATTGGCTTAAGGAGACTGAGGAATTGTTGGATATCTTTGAAGTGGAAGATGGGAGGAAAGTCCGTTTAGCTGCTTGGTTAATGAAGGGAGAGGCCTCGTTTTGGTGGGAGGTCACTAACGGGGAACGTCCAGTTGATTCATGGGCGGATTTCAGATGAAGGTTTGAGGCAAAGTTTCTTTCAAGGACAGAGGAGAACTTAAATATGGAAAAATTCCTGGCACTAAAGCAAGGGAGCTCATCAGTAAATGAATATGTCAATAAATTTAATCAGTTAGCAAGGTTTGGCTTGGAGTTGGTGAACACGCCAGAGAAGAAAGCTTTGAGGTTCGTTAGAGGCTTGAATGAACCGTTGCAAGGGTTGGCTATGACCCACATCCCTATGGGAGCCACCTTTGAAAAGCTAGTAGAAATGGCACTTATGCATGAGGATAAGGCAGTTGAAAAGAAAGGGGATCAGAAGAAACCCCAACAGCAAAATAAGAAGGGTGGTAAAAACAATAATGGCAAAGGGAAGAAGAAATGCTTCAATTGTGGGACGCCTGGCCATCTCAGCAAAGATTGTAGAAAGAAAAAGAAGACTGGTTGTTTTCATTGTGGAGGTGCGGGACATTTAGTGAAGGACTGTCCAAAGAAGGGGCAGAGGGCAGGGTCTACCTCGGGAGGACAGGTGCAGGCTCTTATGGCACCAGGGCAGGCAAGGGGGCAAGTTCAGGCTATTGCGGCCCCACCGCTGCAAGAAAGAGGTAGAACAATTTCTGTTGAAAGCTTAGTTTTTCTGTTTGATCATCCTGTCCGTACCTTATTCGATTCTGGCGCATCTCATTCGTTTATCTCTGCATCATTAGTTGAATCACTGCACTTGAACACCAGTTTAGTAGAGGATCCCTTGGTCGTTTCAAATCTAATTGGGGGTTCGGCTCATTTGACCATGATATTTTTGGATTTGAAAATCTCTATACTTAGCGTTGAATTTAGATGTGATGCTTATGTATTGGGCTTCACGGGCTATGGGCTACTTTTAGGAATGGATTGGTTGTCTAGAAATAGGGCCATTCTTGATTGTGAAAGGAGAGTAGTTAGGCTTGTGACTCGCCTTGGTAATGCTCTCGACATCTTTTGTAATCCCATAAATTCCGTTATGCTAAGTTATCTTGAATCGCTTGACGCGTCTGTAGAGAACCTGCGATCGGTAGAAGTGGTCCGGGAGTATCCGGATGTGTTTGAGGAGGTGAAGGGCTTACCTCCAAAGCGGGAGATAGACTTTCGAATTTATCTTGTGGATAATGCTAAACCCGTATCTTTGCCAGTGCGCCACATGGCTCCTCGTGAAAGGAGGGAACTCAATAAGCAAGTAAAGGAGTTGCTTGAGAAGGGGTTCATAAGACGTAGTATATCGGAGTGGGGTGCTCCAGTAGTATTTGCCACAAAGGCGGATGGGTCTCTTAGACTTTGTATGGACTATAGAGAACTAAACAAGCTTACTAAAAAGAACCGACACCCACTGCCGAGGATTGACGATCTCTTTGATCAGTTAGTTGGCGCCTCAGTGTTTTCGCAGTTGGACTTAGCCACTGGCTTTCATCAACTGAGAGTGGCTGAGGATAGTATAGATAAGACTGCTTTTAGGACTCCTGATGGATTCTATGAATGGCTAGTGATGCCCTTTGGTTTGACAAACGCCCCTGCATATTTTGTTGATTTGATGAGTAGGGTGTTTAGGGAATACCTTAACAAATTCGTGGTAGTCTTTGTGGATGACATCTTAGTCTTTTCTAAGAATAAAGAAGAGCACTCCCTACATCTTAGGGAAGTGTTGGAAACCCTTCGAGCGCATAACCTTAAAGCAAAATTTTCTAAGTGTCACTTCTAGAGGGAGGAAGTACGGTTCTTAGGGCACGTGGTTTCCAAAGAAGGGATAGCAGTGGATCCCCAAAGGTGGTGGCCATCCAAGATTGGAAGGTCCCTAAAAATGCAACCGAAGTAAGAAGTTTCTTGGGGTTGGCTGGCTATTATAGGAAGTTTATCAAAGACTTCGCAAAAATATCAGCTCCATTAACACGGTTAACGAAGAAGAACCTGGTTTTTACGTGGGACAAAGATTGCGATGATGCGTTCCAACGTTTAAAGAGAGCCTTAACTTCAGCCCCAGTCTTAGTGCTGCCAGACGGGAATAAACCGTTTACCATCTATACTGATGCTTGTGGGACGGGACTTGGCGCGGTCCTCATGCAAGAGGGAAGAGTAATAGCCTATGGTGGAAGGCAGTTGAGGGTTCATGAAAAGAATTACCCCACGCATGACTTAGAGCTAGCCACAATTGTTTTCGCGCTTAAGTCTTGGCGTCACTATCTTCTTGGTGAGAAATTCGAACTGTTCACTGACCACAAATCATTAAAATACTTATTCTCTCAGAAGGATTTGAATTTAAGGCAGCAACGGTGGATGGAATTCTTAGCCTCCTACGATTTTGAAATAGCATATACCCCGGGCAAGGGTAACGTGGTGGCAGACGCCTTAAGTAGGAAAAGGTTGTCCTTGAGTCCGTTGTTTGTTGAACGACAAAGCTTAGAATTCATCTCTATGTTTGACTTTAGACCCTCCGTTGACTTAGTACCCGGTCTGTTAGCATCCTTGGAGGTTAGACCTACACTTCTAGGATGGGTTGGTGAGGCACAACGAGACGACCCACAGTTGGTTGAGATAGTAGAAAAGCTCAAAGGGGGGGAGTCGTCAAGCCATCTTCGTAGGTATACCCTAGACGATAAGGGTTGGTTACGAAGGGATAATAGACTTTGTGTACCACAAGACGAAGACTTAAGGAAGGCCATTCTTGATGATGCTCATCGCTCAAAAATGACCATTCATCCCGGCGGGGATAAGATGTACAAAGATATGAAGCGGGTTTTCTTTTGGGCCGGTATGAAAAAGGATGTGGCCGAGTACGTCGCTAGATGCTTGGTGTGCCAACGAGTTAAAGCAGAACAAAAGAAACCCGGTGGGTTGCTTCACCCATTAGAAGTTCCACTATGGAAATGGGAAAGCATCTCAATGGATTTTGTGGATGGATTACCAAGATCAAGGAAGGGTAACACGGGGATTTGGGTTATAGTAGATAGACTTACTAAAAGCGCCCATTTTATTCCCGTGAAAAGTAAGAGGACTGCTCCGTGGTTGGCTTCTGTATACATTAAGGAGATAGTTCGTTTGCACGGTATTCCTTCTAGTATAGTAAGCGACCGTGACCCCATTTTACTAGCGAATTTTGGAAGAGTTTACAAGAGGCGGTAGGGACTCAGCTATGTTTGAGCACCGCATATCATCCTCAGACAGACGGCCAGACCGAGAGGGTGAATCGCATTCTAGAGGATCTTTTAAGGCTTTGTATCCTAGACTTTGGGGGTACATGGGAAGAGCACCTTCCGTTAGTAGAATTCGCATATAACAATAGCTTTCAGTCTAGTATTGGCATGGCACCTTTCGAAGCTCTTTATGGAAGGCCTTGCCGTTCGCCTACATGTTGGTGGGAATCTACCGATAAAATCCTACTTGGGCCCGATATGGTTAGGGAAACCTCGGAGAAGATTGAGTTGATTCGAAGGAGGATGAAAGCAGCACAAGATAGGCAAAAATCGTAAGCTGATAAGAGGAGGACAGATCTTGAGATTGACATTGGGGACATGGTTTTTGTCAAAGTATCTCCGTTACAGAATGTTGTTCGCTTTGGGTCCGTGGGGAAATTAGCACCAAGGTTTGTAGGGCCGTTTCCTGTAAAAAACAGGATTGGGAAGATGGCATATAGGGTGGAGTTGCCTGAGAAACTTAGTGGAGTACACGACGTATTCCATGTATCACATTTGAGGAAGTGTTTGCACAAGACCGCGGAGGTGGTAGAGCCGAGCTTGCTTAAAGAGGTGGAAATAGAGCATGATGCAACAATTAGACGAGCTCCTACATGCATTCTTGGGTCAGAGATCAAAAAGTTGAGGAATCGAGAGGTCAGACTGGTTAAAGTGCAATGGGGAGATGATGAGAGCAACGCAACTTGGGAGACAGAAGAGAAGATGCGTTCGTTGTACCCTTTTCTTTTTGAGGGTATGTCTTTTAATTTCTCCTTTATCGCTTAGCTTATCTTATCTTATCTTTAGTATGTCCTCTCATTAGTATCTTTGACCTTTAGTTACGATAATCCTATGGTTGAAACATGTGTTTGAGACATGTTATTATGATGGATGCAAAATGGATGCAAGTGTTTGCTAGTGGTTGCTCGTGGATGCATATATACACACACTTTAGGCACTAGATCGGCTCAGTCACTTCATATTGCATATTGCATATATATGGATGTATTTAGTATAATGGATGTATAATGGTTGTACCATCATATGGATGCTGCATTCGGTTGAATAGGTGTGCACGCATATAGAAGTAGTATGTAAGCAATTAGGATCTTTTGCATACATAATGGATTCATGACACTTACATAATTTGCATTAAGGAGGTCAACTGAATCAGTAGACCGCCTGATTTCGCATTAGGTAAGGACATGTACACACACTTGCATATGATCATAAAGCATTAGAAGTCTTTTAAGGACAATGGATGCCTGTGTATGATGGATGAGTAGATGGACGTTTGGATGGTAGGATATAAATTCTTCCAGACTTGAAGATTTCGGGGACGAAATCCTAAAAGGAGGGGAGAATGTAACACCCCGAATTTTCTATTAACACTAAAGTTGCTAAAATAATAATAAGTGTGTAGAAGAGGGGATGTATCTAATATGAATATAAAAATATTAATAAGTATGTAAGAGAGGGGATGTATCTAATATGAATATAAAAATATTAATAAGTGTGTAAGAGAGGGGATGTATCTAATATGAATATAAAGATATTAATAAGTATGTAAGAGAGGGGATGTATCTATTATGAATATAAAAATATTAATAAGTGTGTGAGAGAGGGGATGTATCTAATATGTATATAAAAACAATAATAAGTAAAGGGGGATGTATCTAATATGTACATTGTAGAAAATATATATATATTTATGACATGAATAGAAGTTTATTAATATGCTGAGTGTTTGCTGAGTCACTTCTGACTCATTGCTGAGTCAACAAGATAAACCCCATCTTGTCTGAACGGCTGCGGTTATTTCTAGGTTAAATCTAATGGCCTAAATGAATTCTAAAATCTATAAATAAGTGGGTAGACCCTAGACCTAAATCACTTGTAAAATTAGAGAAGCTACCGTCATGCTGCTGCCATGGAGTTCAGCATAGCCGTCACAAACTAAGAAGAGGAAGCCTAATCATCTACAACTAAATTCTACTCAACAAAACAAATCAAACCAAAGAACTCTCTCTAATTCTCTTCTTTTGTTGGTGAGTATGATGATTCTCACAAGACTATTACAAACTAATTTGACTCAGTTATGAATGGATCACAAGAAAGTGATGTGATTTGTAATTGTAAATTCTATATATTGTGGATCTCTTATTATGTTATTATGTTGTCGTATGATGTAAATTATATATGCTATGTCATGCTATGTTGTAAATTCTCTTATGCTATGTCGTGCTATGTTGAGAATCATGTCAAGCTATGTTATACTATCATACTATGCCATGTTATAAATCATGCTATATTATGTTGAAAAATCATGATGTTGTTGGATCACGCTTAAAGTTATGTTTTTTTTTCTTAATTTAAATGGATCTTGTTTATGGGAATTTGCCTATTAGGTTAGGTGTACCCATAAACTTGAAACTATAATTAAATAAAACTTGATTATGGGAATTTGCCTATTGAGTTAGGTGTACCCATATAAAACCATGTTGTTAAAAAAAAATTAGATGATGTTGATTCACACATGTTCATATGTAAGTTTATGAAAATTGATTGAGATCATATTAGGTGAATTTTGAACAAGTTGACACCTTTAGGTCCATGACATGTATAATCTATGCAAGTTGGACATATGCAAGTTTCACTCCTTATTATGATTCATTTGGTCACATATACATGTTGTTATTATGATAATCTCTTTTATGCTATGAGTTAGGCTATTCGAGTCTAACATATATTTTGCGAATAAACGTTCAAACGTGGGGTAGGGGTAATATTAGGAATTAACAAATTGGGTGCAATTTTGTAAGATGTTGCATACCATGAATGAATGTCCATAATTGAGTCAATTATGGACATTGTTAAAAATAGGAAGTAATTAATAATTCAAGTAGGGAATTATTAAAATTGGGGGAAAGTTGATTATTATTAATAATCAATGCTTAGGACACGAGGTTGGACCCGTTTGTGATGTAAACCTGCCCGGACCCACCCGGCAAATCCAGTAGTCACAAATGTCGGCCCAATGTGAGAGGTCCTAGGCCCAAACTAAAGCATAACAGTTGTAAAGACACGAGGTTAGACTCTTTTATGGTGTAAGACTGCCCGGACCCGCCCGGCAAATCCAGCTGCCATAAATGCCAGTCTAATGTGAGAGGTCTTTATGAGGTTATGGCCTTAATGAACTAAGAAATACTTAACCAGATAATCATGTAAGGTGGGACATGGGGGTTAAGTAGGTGCCTTGGGTGGCATGAGGAATCTGGTGGTTGCCTTTAGAGGCATTTGAAATACGATTAGACTTAACCAAACACACATGTAAATGAACATGACTAAGTGGGTTAAGTGGGATGGACTAATGGGGACAAGCTTAGGTGGAATGCTTGTGGTAAATAGTGGGGGCCCATTTCAACCAGTATCCCAAAACGTATCTTTGTGGGCTCGACCCAAGTCGAGGACGGGACACGCATACTGGGTTTGACTATAAGAGGCCAAAACAGGGAGCGGTGGCAACGCAAGTCCAACGGGTTTCATATGCGTGTGTGGACCCGGGCTGGTAGGTAAGACGTTGTTGCATCGTGTAGGTATAAGCCGTGCATGTCCGTTGTATCAGGTTGCCACTTTAGGGGAGTGATACACCCCACTGTGGGGCCAGCACGGGTATCTACGAGTTAGGGAGCCGATCGAATAATGGGAAGTAGGGTACACCTAGTGGAGATAGGGGCAGGCGGCACCTATGTAGTCAGCAAGGGGTACGTAAAGCCATTGGGAAAGTTTCTAAGTGAAGCTAAGTGGGATAAATCTTTAGGGTGACTGGTGTGGTGCAGTATAGTGTTTATCCTTTAGTATTTAGGAGCGCCTATAACGTTGCCTTTAGCGATTGTCTATGTCCTTAATCTGCTCTTCATAGACATTTTCTTGTTTTCCAGCTTATGCCTTAGTCCAGTTATTTTGGTAATAGTATTGTAGAATTATCATATTCACCAGACTTTATGTCTGACCATGTAACACCCCACGTCCATTAATGTCACTCACAAAGGGAATGCATTAACTTCCATGGAGGTTTTAAGTGAATATAGAACAGTAAAATTACAACAAGACAGATATAAAATAGTACTTGGAAATTCAAAAACTTTATTTCATTGTAGCAGAAGTCAAAACATGTTTGATTACATCATAACACCATATTCAATGTCAAGTACAATATCTATCTTGATAAAACAAGTACATAATCCCATTACATGAATAGCCATTAAAAAGAAAGATAACAAGCTGGACTTTACTTCAGCAGTCCAAGCTTTCCAGAAGATAAGCGATCCAACTAGACTCCACTAGAACTTGGCCCAACCTGCTGACCCGAAGGGAGAAAAAGGATGGAAAAGAGGGGGTCAGACATAAAGTCTGGTGAATATGATAATTCTACAATACTATTACCAAAATAACTGGACTAAGGCATAAGCTGGAAAACAAGAAAATGTCTATGAAGAGCAGATTAAGGACATAGACAATCGCTAAAGGCAACGTTATAGGCGCTCCTAAATACTAAAGGATAAACACTATACTGCACCACACCAGTCACCCTAAAGATTTATCCCACTTAGCTTCACTTAGAAACTTTCCCAATGGCTTTACGTACCCCTAGCTGACTACATAGGTGCCGCCTGCCCCTATCTCCACTAGGTGTACCCTACTTCCCATTATTCGATCGGCTCCCTAACTCGTAGATACCCGTGCTGGCCCCACAGTGGGGTGTATCACTCCCCTAAAGTGGCAACCTGATACAACGGACATGCACGGCTTATACCTACACGATGCAACAACGTCTTACCTACCAGCCCGGGTCCACACACGCATATGAAACCCGTTGGACTTGCGTTGCCACCGCTCCCTGTTTTGGCCTCTTATAGTCAAACCCAGTATGCGTGTCCCGTCCTCGACTTGGGTCGAGCCCACAAAGATACGTTTTGGGATACTGGTTGAAATGGGCCCCCACTATTTACCACAAGCATTCCACCTAAGCTTGTCCCCATTAGTCCATCCCACTTAACCCACTTAGTCATGTTCATTTACATGTGTGTTTGGTTAAGTCTAATCGTATTTCAAATGCCTCTAAAGGCAACCACCAGATTCCTCATGCCACCCAAGGCACCTACTTAACCCCCATGTCCCACCTTACATGATTATCTGGTTAAGTATTTCTTAGTTCATTAAGGCCATAACCTCATAAAGACCTCTCACATTAGACTGGCATTTATGGCAGCTGGATTTGCAGGGCGGGTCCGGGCAGTCTTACACCATAAAAGAGTCTAACCTTGTGTCTTTACAACTTTTATGCTTTAGTTTGGGCCTAGGACCTCTCACATTGGGCCGACATTTGTGACTACTGGATTTGTCGGGCGGGTCCGGGCAGGTTTACATCACAAACGGGTCCAACCTCGTGTCCTAAGCATTGATTATTAATAATAATCCACTTTCCCCCAATTTTAATAATTCCCTACTTGAATTATTAATTACTTCCAATTTTTAACAATGTCCATAATTGACTCAATTATGGACATTCATTCATGGTATGCAACATCTTACAAAATTGCACCCAGTTTATTAATTCCTAATATTACCCCTACCCCACGTTTGAACGTTTATTCGCAAAATATATGTTAGACTCGAATAGCCTAACTCATAGCATAAAAGAGATTATCATAATAACAACATGTATATGTGACCAAATGAATCATAATAAGGGGTGAAACTTGCATATGTCCAACTTGCATGGATTATACATGTCATGGATCTAAAGGTGTCAACTTGTTCAAAATTCACCTAATATAATCTCAATCAATTTTCATAAACTTACATATGAACATGTGTGAATCAACATCATCTAATTTTTTAACAACATGGTTTTATATGGGTACACCTAACTCAATAGGCAAATTCCCATAATCAAGTTTTATTTAATTATAGTTTCAAGTTTATGGGTACACCTAACCTAATAGGCAAATTCCCATAAACAAGATCCATTTAAATTAAGAAAAAAAAACATAACTTTAAGCATGATCCAACAACATCATGATTTTTCAACATAATATAGCATGATTTATAACATGGCATAGTATGATAGTATAACATAGCTTGACATGATTCTCAACATAGCACGACATAGCATAAGAGAATTTACAACATAGCATGACATAGCATATATAATTTACATCATACGACAACATAATAACATAATAAGAGATCCACAATATATAGAATTTACAATTACAAATCACATCACTTTCTTGTGATCCATTCATAACTGAGTCAAATTAGTTTGTAATAGTCTTGTGAGAATCATCATACTCACCAACAAAAGAAGAGAATTAGAGAGAGTTCTTTGGTTTGATTTGTTTTGTTGAGTAGAATTTAGCTGTAGATGATTAGGCTTCCTCTTCTTAGTTTGTGACGGCTATGTTGAACTCCATGGCAGCAGCATGACGGTAGCTTCTCTAATTTTACAAGTGATTTAGGTCTAGGGTCTACCCACTTATTTATAGATTTTAGAATTCATTTAGGCCATTAGATTTAACCTAGAAATAACCGCAGCCGTTCAGACAAGATGGGGTTTATCTTGTTGACTCAGCAATGAGTCAGAAGTGACTCAGCAAACACTCAGCATATTAATAAACTTCTATTCATGTCATAAATATATATATATTTTCTACAATGTACATATTAGATACATCCCCCTTTACTTATTATTGTTTTTATATACATATTAGATACATCCCCTCTCTCACACACTTATTAATATTTTTATATTCATATTAGATACATCCCCTCTCTTACACACTTATTAATATTTTTATATTCATATTAGATACATCCCCTCTCTTACACACTTATTAATATTTTTATATTCATATTAGATACATCCCCTCTCTTACACACTTATTAATATTTTAGCAACTTTAGTGTTAATAGAAAATTCGGGGTGTTACATTCTCCCCTCCTTTTAGGATTTCGTCCCCGAAATCTTCAAGTCTGGAAGAATGTATATCCTACCATCCAAACGTCCATCTACTCATCCATCATACACAGGCATCCATTGTCCTTAAAAGACTTCTAATGCTTTATGATCATATGCAAGTGTGTGTACATGTCCTTACCTAATGCGAAATCAGGCGGTCTACTGATTCAGTTGACCTCCTTAATGCAAATTATGTAAGTGTCATGAATCCATTATGTATGCAAAAGATCCTAATTGCTTACATACTACTTCTATATGCGTGCACACCCATTCAACCGAATGCAGCATCCATATGATGGTACAACCATTATACATCCATTATACTAAATACATCCATATATATGCAATATGCAATATGAAGTGACTGAGCCGATCTAGTGCCTAAAGTGTGTGTATATATGAATCCACGAGCAGCTACTAGCAAACACTTGCATCCATTTTGCATCCATCATACATAACATGTCTCAAACACATGTTTCAACCATAGGATTATCCTAACTAAAGGTCAAAGATACTAATGAGAGGACATACTAAAGATAAGATAAGATAAGCTAAGCGATAAAGGAGAAATTAAAAGACATACCCTCAAAAAGAAAAGGGTACAACGAACGCATCTTCTCTTCTGTCTCCCAAGTTGCGTTGCTCTCATCATCTCCCCATTGCACTTTAACCAGTCTGACCTCTCGATTCCTCAACTTTTTGATCTCCGACCCAAGAATGCATGTAGGAGCTCGTCTAATTGTTGCATCACGCTCTATTTCCACCTCTTTAAGCAAGCTCGGCTCTACCACCTCCGCGGTCTTGTGCAAACACTTCCTCAAATGTGATACATGGAATACGTCGTGTACTCCACTAAGTTTCTCAGGCAACTCCACCCTATATGCCATCTTCCCAATCCTGTTTTTTTATAGGAAACGGCCCTACAAAACTTGGTGCTAATTTCCCCACGGACCCAAAGCGAACAACATTCTGTAACGGAGATACTTTGATAAAAACCATGTCCCCAATGTCAAACTCAAGATCTGTCCTCCTCCTCTTATCAGCATACGATTTTTGCCTATCTTGTGCTGCTTTCATCCTCCTTCGAATCAACTCAATCTTCTCCGAGGTTTCCCTAACCATATCGGGCCCAAGTAGGATTTTATCGGTAGATTCCCACCAACATGTAGGCGAACGGCAAGGCCTTCCATAAAGAGCTTCGAAAGGTGCCATGCCAATACTAGACTGAAAGCTATTATTATATGCGAATTCTACTAACGGAAGGTGCTCTTCCCATGTACCCCCAAAGTCTAGGATACAAAGCCTTAAAAGATCCTCTAGAATGCGATTCACCCTCTCGGTCTGGCCGTCTGTCTGAGGATGATATGCGGTGCTCAAGCATAGCTGAGTCCCTACCACCTCTTGTAAACTCTTCCAAAATTCGCTAGTAAAGATGGGGTCACGGTCGCTTACTATACTAGAAGGAATACCGTGCAAACGAACTATCTCCTTAATGTATACAGAAGCCAACCACGAAGCAGTCCTCTTACTTTTCACGGGAATAAAATGGGCGCTTTTAGTAAGTCTATCTACTATAACCCAAGTCCCCGTGTTACCCTTCCTTGATCTTGGTAATCCATCCACAAAATCCATTGAGATGCTTTCCCATTTCCATAGTGGAACTTCTAATGGGTGAAGCAACCCACCGGGTTTCTTTTGTTCTGCTTTAACTCGTTGGCACACCAAGCATCTAGCGACGTACTCGGCCACATCCTTTTTCATACCGGCCCAAAAGAAAACCCGCTTCATATCTTTGTACATCTTATCCCCGCCGGGATGAATGGTCATTTTTGAGCGATGAGCATCATCAAGAATGGCCTTCCTTAAGTCTTCGTCTTGTGGTACACAAAGTCTATTATCCCTTCGTAACCAACCCTTATCGTCTAGGGTATACCTACGAAGATGGCTTGACGACTCCCCCCCTTTTAGCTTTTCTACTATCTCAACCAACTGTGGGTCGTCTCGCTGTGCCTCACCAACCCGTCCTAGAAGTGTAGGTCTAACCTCCAAGGATGCTAACAGACCGGGTACTAAGTCAACGGAGGGTCTAAAGTCAAACATAGAGATGAATTCTAAGCTTTGTCGTTCAACAAACAACGGACTCAAGGACAACCTTTTCCTACTTAAGGCGTCTGCCACCACGTTACCCTTGCCCGGGGTATATGCTATTTCAAAATCGTAGGAGGCTAAGAATTCCATCCACTGTTGCTGCCTTAAATTCAAATCCTTCTGAGAGAATAAGTATTTTAATGATTTGTGGTCAGTGAACAGTTCGAATTTCTCACCAAGAAGATAGTGACGCCAAGACTTAAGCGCGAAAACAATTGCGGCTAGCTATAAGTCATGCGTGGGGTAATTCTTTTCATGAACCCTCAACTGCCTTCCACCATAGGCTATTACTCTTCCCTCTTGCATGAGGACCGCGCCAAGTCCCGTCCCACAAGCATCAGTATAGATGGTAAATGGTTTATTCCCGTCTGGCAGCACTAAGACTGGGGCTGAAGTTAAGGCTCTCTTTAAACGTTGGAACGCATCATCGCAATCTTTGTCCCACATAAAAACCAGGTTCTTCTTCGTTAACCGTGTTAATGGAGCTGATATTTTTGCGAAGTCTTTGATAAACTTCCTATAATAGCCAGCCAACCCCAAGAAACTTCTTACTTCGGTTGCATTTTTAAGGACCTTCCAATCTTGGATGGCCACTACCTTTGCGGGATCCACTGCTATCCCTTCTTTGGAAACCACGTGCCCTAAGAACCGTACTTCCTTCCTCCAGAAGTGACACTTAGAAAATTTTGCCTTAAGGTTATGCGCTCGAAGGGTTTCCAACACTTCCCTAAGATGTAGCGAGTGCTCTTCTTTATTCTTAGAAAAGACTAAGATGTCATCCACAAAGACTACCACGAATTTGTTAAGGTATTCCCTAAACACCCTACTCATCAAATCAACAAAATATGCAGGGGCGTTTGTCAAACCAAAGGGCATCACTAGCCATTCATAGAATCCATCAGGAGTCCTAAAAGCAGTCTTATCTATACTATCCTCAGCCACTCTCAGTTGACGAAAGCCAGTGGCTAAGTCCAACTGCGAAAACACTGAGGCGCCAACTAACTGATCAAAGAGATCGTCAATCCTCGGCAGTGGGTGTCGGTTCTTTTTAGTAAGCTTGTTTAGTTCTCTATAGTCCATACAAAGTCTAAGAGACCCATCCGCCTTTGTGGCAAAAACTACTGGAGCACCCCACTCCGATATACTACGTCTTATGAACCCCTTCTCAAGCAACTCCTTTACTTGCTTATTGAGTTCCCTCCTTTCACGAGGAGCCATGTGGCGCACTGGCAAAGATACGGGTTTAACATTATCCACAAGATAAATTCGAAAGTCTATCTCCCGCTTTGGAGGTAAGCCCTTCACCTCCTCAAACACATCCGGATATTCCCGGACCACTTCTACCGATCGCAGGTTCTCTACAGACGCGTCAAGCGATTCAAGATAACTTAGCATAACGGAATTTATGGGATTACAAAAGATGTCGAGAGCATTACCAAGGCGAGTCACAAGCCTAACTACTCTCCTTTCACAATCAAGAATGGCCCTATTTCTAGACAACCAATCCATTCCTAAAATTAGCCCATAGCCCGTGAAGCCCAATACATAAGCATCACATCTAAATTCAACGCTAAGTATAGAGATTTTCAAATCCAAACATATCATGGTCAAATGAGCCGAACCCCCAATTGGATTTGAAACGACCAGGGGATCCTCTACTAAACTGGTGTTCAAGTGCAGTGATTCAACTAATGATGCAGAGATAAACGAATGAGATGCGCCAGAATCGAATAAGGTACGGACAGGATGATCAAACAGAAAAACTAAGCTTTCAACAGAAATTGTTCTACCTCTTTCTTGCAGCGGTGGGGCCGCAATAGCCTGAACTTGCCCCCTTGCCTGCCCTGGTGCCATAAGAGCCTACACCTGTCCTCCCGAGGTAGACCCTGCCCTCTGCCCCTTCTTTGGACAGTCCTTCACTAAATGTCCCGCATCTCCACAATGAAAACAACCAGTCTTCTTTTTCTTTCTACAATCTTTGCTGAGATGGCCAGGCGTCCCACAATTGAAGCATTTCTTCTTCCCTTTGCCATTATTGTTTTTACCACCCTTCTTATTTTGCTGTTGGGGTTTCTTCTGATCCCCTTTCTTTTCAACTGCCTTATCCTCATGCATAAGTGCCATTTCTACTAGCTTTTCAAAGGTGGCTCCCATAGGGATGTGGGTCATAGCCAACCCTTGCAACGGTTCATTCAAGCCTCTAACGAACCTCAAAGCTTTCTTCTCTGGCGTGTTCACCAACTCCAAGCCAAACCTTGCTAATTGATTAAATTTATTGACATATTCCTTTACTGATGAGCTCCCTTGCTTTAGTGCCAGGAATTTTTCCATATTTAAGTTCTCCTCTGCCCTTGAAAGAAACTTTGCCTCAAACCTTCGTCTGAAATCCGCCCATGAATCAACTGGACGTTCCCCGTTAGTGACCTCCCACCAAAACGAGGCCTCTCCCTTCATTAACCAAGCAGCTAGACGGACTTTCCTCCCATCTTCCACTTCAAAGATATCCAACAATTCCTCAGTCTCCTTAAGCCAATCTCTGGCCTCCACAAACGTCTCAGTCCCTTGAAAAGTTTTTCCTCCCATAGCCTTGAATTCCTTGCACGTCTTTGCAAAAGTGTCAACACGAGGAGGAGGAGGAGGAGGAGGAGGAATGGGTGCAACTAGGGGTGGAGGAGTATCCGCTGGGCCTGCAGTGGTGGCCCTAGCCTCCAAGTATCTCCTAAACCACCCTGGAATCGTCACACCTTCTGGGAGATTAAGATCTTCAGCCATGCTGAAACGAAAAAGGAAAGATTCAAAATGGAGAATTCGAAAGATAAAGATAAGGATGTGGCTATTTGGGATTATGTTTTTCATAAAAACTCTCTTTAAATAACATGTTTTTTTTTGAAAGCACTTCTTCCAAAAATACTTTAGAAAAAAAAAATATTTTTCTAAATTTTTTTTTTATCTGTTCTGGTAACCTTATGCTCTGATACCACGTGTAACACCCCACGTCCATTAATGTCACTCACAAAGGGAATGCATTAACTTCCATGGAGGTTTTAAGTGAATATAGAACAGTAAAATTACAACAAGACAGATATAAAATAGTACTTAGAAATTCAAAAACTTTATTTCATTGTAGCAGAAGTCAAAACATGTTTGATTACATCATAACACCATATTCAATGTCAAGTACAATATCTATCTTAATAAAACAAGTACATAATCCCATTACATGAATAACCATTAAAAAGAAAGATAACAAGCTGGACTTTACTTCAGCAGTCCAAGCTTTCCAGAAGATAAGCGATCCAACTAGACTCCACTAGAACTTGGCCCAACCTGCGGACCTGAAGGGAGAAAAAGGATGGAAAAGAGGGGGTCAGACATAAAGTCTGGTGAATATGATAATTCTACAATACTATTACCAAAATAACTGGACTAAGGCATAAGCTGGAAAACAAGAAAATGTCTATGAAGAGCAGATTAAGGACATAGACAATCGCTAAAGGCAACGTTATAGGCGCTCCTAAATACTAAAGGATAAACACTATACTGCACCACACCAGTCACCCTAAAGATTCATCCCACTTAGCTTCACTTAGAAACTTTCCCAATGGCTTTACGTACCCCTAGCTGACTACATAGGTGCCGCCTGCCCCTATCTCCACTAGGTGTACCCTACTTCCCATTATTCGATCGGCTCCCTAACTCGTAGATACCCGTGCTGGCCCCACAGTGGGGTGTATCACTCCCCTAAAGTGGCAACCTGATACAACGGACATGCACGGCTTATACCTACACGATGCAACAACGTCTTACCTACCAGCCCGGGTCCACACACGCATATGAAACCCGTTGGACTTGCGTTGCCACCGCTCCCTGTTTTGGCCTCTTATAGTCAAACCCAGTATGCGTGTCCCGTCCTCGACTTGGGTCGAGCCCACAAAGATACGTTTTGGGATACTGGTTGAAATGGGCCCCCACTATTTACCACAAGCATTCCACCTAAGCTTGTCCCCATTAGTCCATCCCACTTAACCCACTTAGTCATGTTCATTTACATGTGTGTTTGGTTAAGTCTAATCGTATTTCAAATGCCTCTAAAGGCAACCACCAGATTCCTCATGCCACCCAAGGCACCTACTTAACCCCCATGTCCCACCTTACATGATTATCTGGTTAAGTATTTCTTAGTTCATTAAGGCCATAACCTCATAAAGACCTCTCACATTAGACTGGCATTTATGGCAGCTGGATTTGCCGGGCGGGTCCGGGCAGTCTTACACCATAAAAGAGTCTAACCTCGTGTCTTTACAACTGTTATGCTTTAGTTTGGGCCTAGGACCTCTCGCATTGGGCCGACATTTGTGACTACTGGATTTGCCGGGCGGGTCCGGGCAGGTTTACATCACAAACGGGTCCAACCTCGTGTCCTAAGCATTGATTATTAATAATAATCCACTTTCCCCCAATTTTAATAATTCCCTACTTGAATTATTAATTACTTCCAATTTTTAACAATGTCCATAATTGACTCAATTATGGACATTCATTCATGGTATGCAACATCTTACAAAATTGCACCCAATTTATTAATTCCTAATATTACCCCTACCCCACGTTTGAACGTTTATTCGCAAAATATATGTTAGACTCGAATAGCCTAACTCATAGCATAAAAGAGATTATCATAATAACAACATGTATATGTGACCAAATGAATCATAATAAGGGGTGAAACTTGCATATGTCCAACTTGCATGGATTATACATGTCATGGATCTAAAGGTGTCAACTTGTTCAAAATTCACCTAATATAATCTCAATCAATTTTCATAAACTTACATATGAACATGTGTGAATCAACATCATCTAATTTTTTAACAACATGGTTTTATATGGGTACACCTAACTCAATAGGCAAATTCCCATAATCAAGTTTTATTTAATTATAGTTTCAAGTTTATGGGTACACCTAACCTAATAGGCAAATTCCCATAAACAAGATCCATTTAAATTAAGAAAAAAAAAACATAACTTTAAGCATGATCCAACAACATCATGATTTTTCAACATAATATAGCATGATTTATAACATGGCATAGTATGATAGTATAACATAGCTTGACATGATTCTCAACATAGCACGACATAGCATAAGAGAATTTACAACATAGCATGACATAGCATATATAATTTACATCATACGACAACATAATAACATAATAAGAGATCCACAATATATAGAATTTACAATTACAAATCACATCACTTTCTTGTGATCCATTCATAACTGAGTCAAATTAGTTTGTAATAGTCTTGTGAGAATCATCATACTCACCAACAAAAGAAGAGAATTAGAGAGAGTTCTTTGGTTTGATTTGTTTTGTTGAGTAGAATTTAGTTGTAGATGATTAGGCTTCCTATTCTTAGTTTGTGACGGCTATGCTGAACTCCATGGCAGCAGCATGACGGTAGCTTCACTAATTTTACAAGTGATTTAGGTCTAGGGTCTACCCACTTATTTATAGATTTTAGAATTCATTTAGGCCATTAGATTTAACCTAGAAATAACCGCAGCCGTTCAGACAAGATGGGGTTTATCTTGTTGACTCAGCAATGAGTCAGAAGTGACTCAGCAAACACTCAGCATATTAATAAACTTCTATTCATGTCATAAATATATATATATTTTCTACAATGTACATATTAGATACATCCCCCTTTACTTATTATTGTTTTTATATACATATTAGATACATCCCCTCTCTCACACACTTATTAATATTTTTATATTCATATTAGATACATCCCCTCTCTTACACACTTATTAATATTTTTATATTCATATTAGATACATCCCCTCTCTTACACACTTATTAATATTTTTATATTCATATTAGATACATCCCCTCTCTTACACACTTATTAATATTTTAGCAACTTTAGTGTTAATAGAAAATTCGGGGTGTTACAGACCCCCTCTTTTCCATTCTTTTTCTCCCTTCAGGTCCGCAGGTTGGGCCAAGTTCTAGTGGAGTCTAGTTGGATCGCTTATCTTCTGGAAAGCTTGGACTGCTGAAGTAAAGTCCAGCTTGTTATCTTTCTTTTTAATGGCTATTCATGTAATGGGATTATGTACTTGTTTTATCAAGATAGATATTGTACTTGACATTGAATATGGTGTTATGATGTAATCAAACATGTTTTGACTTCTGCTACAATGAAATAAAGTTTTTGAATTTCCAAGTACTATTTTATATCTGTCTTGTTGTAATTTTACTGTTCTATATTCACTTAAAACCTCCATGGAAGTTAATGCATTCCCTTTGTGAGTGACATTAATGGACGTGGGGTGTTACAATAAACTTCTTCATATGTGAAATTGCACAATAAACTTTAAATATAAAATGTAAACCATAAACACCAAATAATGAATGGGATTATATATGTTAGACTAGATTTTGGTCAATCAAGCCAAATACCCCATTTATCCGACTATCAAAGATATGTCCAAACAATAGCCAGATAATATCATATCACTGCTGCAGAAAAAAGGTAAAGTAATGAAAATAGTAAGAATACATGATTCTTATAGTCGTCTGGTAAACTCAGTCCCATGTCCGCTTGGCGTAACCTATTATTTATATTGTCATATTACAACATAGTACGGGTTTGAGTACAAGGCTATGTAGAAATTTGAGTGAAGTATGGGATTTGCCATAGCCCAAGCATGGTGAAGAATAAAGAAGGTAATCGAAGAAGAGGATATATCCCTTTTTCTAAAGCGCGAAGTACATATTTATAGCTTAAAAGAAGAACCAGATCAGTCTAAAAGGTCACAGGGAGGCCCATCTAGGTGACACGACCCAACCTAAGAGGTTAGACCTGGATTGCCCCTTCTAGAGGGGTCCGATCTCTAAGGGTTAGCACCCTCACAGAAACGACCCATTATGGTCGGTCCCCTTATCCTTTACCTTGATGCTTATTGTTAGATCTAAGTTAAACCTAGAGGGGGTGAATAGGGTTTATTGCAGTTTTGCATAATACAAAAATATCACAGTAAAAATCACAACAAAATAAATAAATATAGAAAAAAACAACACAGAATTAACCCTGGTTTGGAAAAACCCTGCTTATTGATGAATTCCTCAAGGTTTCTACTAGGCATTTAAACCAATATCCCACATACAAGACTTTGCTATTGCTCTAATCCTACGCTTAAAATCTTGTACTGATATTAAACCCCTAGATCGGATTTTTCCTAACTACATCCCTATATCTAAAATCCTAGTTTAAAGGAAACTAGAAAACTATAAATTGATTTAAAGGAACTAAAACAACTTGAAACAAGTAAAAAGTAAATCCCTGGAATACTTTAAATGAATAAAAAATCTACCCTCCTTTTATTCTATTTCACTTGAAATATCTACTTCCTCTTTATCAATGTTGACCAAAATAAAAACTAGGATTTTGCCCTAAATCGAGAGTCCCAAAGTCTGAAATTATTCTCTGAATGATTCGATTGATTGTTGCTCCCTGGTTGGCGATTTGACCTTTGTAGATTGATTGAAAACTATGAAGAATGTGATTATCTCTAGTTTGTATTTCTCAATTGATTTGCTTGTATTTTCGATACCTTGCTAGTGATGAATAGGGTTTAAAAACATTTGATTTCTCTTATTTCACCCGTAGATTAGGTCTTGTTATTGCGTGACTTCCCATTTGGTCTATGGAAGAATTGACTGATTTTCATGGCTCTAAAATACTCGTTTAATTTACATGGAAAGTTTTGAAACATGAAATCATTCTTTGCAAAAAAGCGAACATTTGCTTACGTTAATTAATTCATGCTTGATTTACATTTGATGAATTCATAACTACTTTATGGAATTATCATTAGTACCAAGATTTGCCTACTGTGTATTTGGGGAATAAATTCCTAAAATTTTTCGGTAGTGATTTTAGGCAATTTTGAATAATCACGAAGACACTTGGGTGATTGAAATGTTTTGTCTAAATATTTTCTTGCAGAATTTACATTTGCCTTGAATGCAAATTAAAATCTTTCCCAATTTTTAACCTGTCAATATTATTTAAAGAAATTGCCTTTCTTTTGTAACCATTCAAACTCCTTTTAACCTGTGTTGTACTTGGCATTTATGTTTCCACTCTGCCTTTTTGCTTTGCATCTATGAAATATCTACATAATTCTATGGACATTGTGTTATTTCATGCTACATATGTCCAGTTGACACTTAGCTATGCTTTATATAAATGTACATTGTTGCTCCCTGACTTTGCTACGCAAGATGACTTCCTTTTTTCACTTTGTCATGCTCCATATATGAAATGCATGTTGGCCTTTGTGTGTGCATTGTCATGATCATTTCCATATCTTTGCTGGTAGCTTATCCATACACACACACATCCATATATATATATATATATATATATATATATATATATATATGTATATGTGTGTGTGTGTGTAATGTATACATGTTTATGTGTGTGCATGATGACACGTAAAGCCATGTCCATTGATGTTCTTCATTTTGGTTTATTGTGTTGAACTTTTACACCTATGTATACATGATATGTTGATGCATTTACTTTGAGATATTTTAAACATGTGCATATTTGGCATTGTAATCTTTTGGGCAGTTGCATGTATATGTAAGTGTGGCTTTGATTTGATCACTTGAGTTCACTTTTCTTTGGCCTTGCTACACTAAACCAAGTTGCTTTGCTTTTGGGCAATTTTGGCTCTATGTGTATTCACTTTTGCCATGTATGTTTCACCCTTTTCGTTGTGTAAACATGACATATATGTGTTTCTTGATGTACATCTGTTGTGTCACCATGTCACTTGAGTTTGTTCCTTCTTGAACTCCCCTGCTTGCACCATGTATTGGGTCTGTCCCTTGTTAGCCAATTCAAACTTGTGGTCGTTGTAGTTGCACCATTCCTTGATGCCAATGTAACTGCTGGTTGATGCTGGGCTTGTGTTGTGACCTATATTTTCTCTGCCTTGTATCATATGATTTATATGGCTATGTTTACATGAATTCATACTTGAGTACAGACTGTTTTGATGTTGGTGCATGTAACAACCCACTCCCGCTATGATCACTCACTAAGGGAATGCCATAGCATCGGTGGAGTATTTTAGTGAATATAGAACAGAAAAATTACAACAAGACAGATATAAATAGTACTTGAAATTTAAAACATCATCTCATAACAGCGGAAGTAAAACATGTCTGGTTACATCATAAAACCACAATAAAAGTCAAGTACAATATCCATCAAAATAAAGAAGTACATAATCCCACTCTCATACAATAGCCATGACAAAAGAAAAGATAACTGGGTAACTAGAGCTTTACATCTATCCAAGCTCCTAAAGACTGGAACAGCAATCCGATCAAGCTCCACTACTGCTAGGATCCACCGTAGGACCTGAGGGTTGGGAAAAAGATAAAAACAACGGGGTCAGACATAAGTCTGAGCGAGTCCTATAACTTTAACAATACAATCGTTAAAGTAACCAGAGAAGACATAAACTGATATACGGTAACTAATGGGGATGAATGGCTACACTAAGCAGTCAACTAAACTAAGATAAAAGATAAAGACGCATCTACCCTTCCAAAGGTAAATTACTAAACTGCACCACACCAGTCATTCCTAACTTAAAGGTTGATCCCACCCATGGACTTATAAAATTAACTTAATAGTTCTCGCGTACCCCTAGGTGACTAAGTAGACGCCACGGGGCCCTACAATCCACTAGGTGTACACACTACTCCCCATTCGATCGGCTCCCTAACGTAGATACCCGTGCTGGCCCCACCGTGGGGTGTACCATTCCCCAACGTGGCAACCTGATAAAATTAACGGTGCACGGCTTATATCTACACGATGCAACAACGTCTTATTTACCATCCCGGGTCCACACACGCATATGAAACCCGTTGGTCATGCGTTGCCACCGCTAACCCATTTTGGCCTCTTATAGTCAAGCCCAGTATGCGTGTCCCGTCCTCGACATGGGTCGAGCCCACTAAGATACGTATGGGGTACTGGTTGAAATGGGCCCCCAGCACAAGCCATCCCCCTAAGCTTGGCCCACACACTAGTGTTTCCCACTTAACCCTTTAATCATGTTTAATTACATGTTTCATCCTGGTTAAGTATTTTATCATATTTTCTATTGGGAACCACTAGCAATTTCCACATACCACCCAAGGTACCCACTTAACCCCCATGCCCCACTACATGCTTATCTGGTTAAGTGTTTCTTAATTGATTAAGACCGTAACCGTGTAAAGGACCCCTCACATTGGACCGTCATTTGTAGATGCCTGGTTAAGCCGGTAAACTCCGGGCAGTCTTACACTACAAACGGGTCCAACCTCGTGTCATTTACCCTTGTTACGTATTTAATTTATGATTAAGACCCCTCACATTGGACCGTCATTTGTAGATGCATGGTTAAGCCGGTAAACTCCGGGCAGTCTTACACTACAAACGGGTCCAACCTCGTGTCTTAATCGATTAATTACTCCTAATTAATCACCCCCATAATTTGTGTTAATTATCCTGTTTATTTTAGGAATATGGGTGCACCTAACTTAATAGGCAAATTCCCAACTCCAAAGTGTGGGTACACCTAACTTAATAGGCAAATTCCCAACACATAGTATGGGTACACCTAACTTAATAGGCAAATTCCCATACTATGTTCATTTATTTTATGTTATGCATAATTATATTAATTTCACACAATCTTATTAACATATGCATTGAATTAACCCCATCGTTCCCACGTAATTTCGTTCTCATGACATAACACATATAAAAGGTGTCAACTTGCATATGTATGAACATATTTCAAAGGTGCCATCTTGCATATTAACAAACACATAACTTGCATATGAACTTGCATAACATGTCACATAACTTGCATATAATCTTGTATAACATGTCACATAACTTGCATATAATCTTGTATAACATGTCATATAACTTGCATATAATCTTGTATAACATGTCACATAACTTGCATATTAACTTGCATAACATGTTACATAAACTTACATATTAACAAATACATGACTTGCATATGAACTTGCATAATATGTCACATAACTTGCATATGAACTTGCATAACATGTTACATAACTTGCATATGAACTCATAAACTTGCATATGAACTTGCATAACATGTTACATACTTGCATATGAACTCATAAACTTGCATATGAAGAAACATACAACTTGCATAATTATCATACATGTAACTTGCATATTATCATACATGTAACTTGCATATTAACATATGATCACAAAGCACAAAACTTGCATAACCCACATACATTAGCAAACTAACATCATGTCATATGACTTAAAACCCATTAATCCCCAAACAAAACCATATGATCTCATCATATCTCATCTACTTAGTTTAGCAATTGATCATTAGAGTGATAGAAACTCACAACTAGCCAATTTGCACTCCAAATGAAGAAGATTAAGATGCTTAGAACGGATTAGAGGTTGATTAGAGAGTGATTAGCTTGCAACCCTCTTCATAAATTAGTGGAGGCTCCTTCTAAGATTTAATTTGGCGGCATGTAGCCCTCAATTCTATTTTTAGTATGGATTAGGGTAGGTTTAGGGTGTATTTATAGATTAGGTGAGTGTTTTAGGCCCTTAGATTAACCCTAAATTAGATTAGGACCCTTAGATTTCGGAACCTTCCAGAAACCAGCCCTAAGACCAAGCCCAAACCCCAAACTGGTGCACCCAACCACAGAACTCTCTAGAAACTGTGCAGGTTTCCTGTCCCGACATGGGCGCACTTCCCAAGTGTGCCAGTGTATTTTTGTGCTGGCGCACTTCACAAGTGCGCCAGTGGATTTCTGGCCTGTTTCGGGTTTTTCTGCCCAACTTCGTTCGTCCATATCTCTTTCATACGGTACCCGTTTTACGCAAACTCGGACTCTATTTCGCGTATTTTTCCGAGGCGAACGCAATGACGTAGCCCGTTTCCCCTGATTCTCACATCTGAGATTAATTATACTTTAATTACTAACCATTAGTGTTAATTGAAATTCGGGGTGTTACATTCTCCCCTACTTAAAGGATTTCGTCCTCGAAATCTCTAAGTCAAGAAGAACGTATCCTACCAACCAAACAATCATCTACTAAACCATCAACCACAAGCAACCATTATCCTTAGAAACTTCTAATGATGTATGAACATATGCAGAAAGTGTGTGTATATGTCTGTATACTAATGCAAAATCAGGCGGTCTACTGATTCAGTCGACCTCCTTAATCCAAACCATGATAGTGCCATGCATCCAATATGTATGTGAAACCCTATTGACACATACAATTTCTATATGCGTGCACAACCATACACAAAAATGCATCATCCACATGATAACACAGCCATGATACATCCATCAATCTAACTACCACATCCATTTATGCGATATGCAACATGAAGTGACTGAGCCGATCTAGTGCCTAATGTGTGTGTATATGCATTCCCGAGCAACCACTAGCAAACAATTGCATCCACATGCATCCATCAACCATAACATGTTTCAAACACATGTTTCATCCATAGGTTTTACCCTATCTAAAGGTCATAGGTACTAGCGAGAGGATATACTAAGGATAAGATAAGTACTAGACAAGCGATAAAGGAGAAGTTAAAAGACATACTCTCAAAAAGAAATGGGTACAAAGAACGCATCTTCGCTTCCGTCTCCCAAGTAGCATTGCTTTCGTCATCTCCCCATTGCACTTTAACTAGCTGAACTTCTCTGTTCCTCAACTTCCTAGTTTCTGACCCAAGGATGCGAGTAGGAGCTCGTCGAATCGTCGCATCACGCTCTACCTCTACATCTCTAAGCAAGCTCGGCTCTACCACCTCTGCGGTCTCATGTAAGCACTTCCTCAAATGTGATACATGGAATACATCATGAACACCACTAAGTCTGTCGGGCAACTCCACCCTATATGCCATCCGTCCAATCCTTTCCTTAATAGGAAACGGCCCAACAAACCTCGGTGCTAACTTCCCAACGGACCCAAAGCGAACAACATTTCTCAACGGAGATACTTTGACAAAAACCATGTCCCCAACCTCAAACTCAAGATCCGTCCTTCTCCGATCCGCATAAGATTTCTGTCTATCTTGCGCTGCCTTCATCCTTCTTCGAATCAAATCAATCTTCTCTGAAGTCTCTCTAACCATATCTGGCCCAAGCAAGATCTTATCCGTAGATTCCCACCAACATGTAGGAGATCGACAAGGCCTTCCATAAAGAGCTTCGAAAGGTGCCATGCCAATACTAGACTGAAAGCTGTTATTGTATGCGAACTCCACCAAAGGAAGATGTTCTTCCCATGTACCTCCAAAATCCAAGATACAAAGCCTCAAAAGATCTTCTAAGATACAGTTCACCCTCTCGGTCTGACCGTCTGTCTGAGGATGATATGCGGTGCTCAAACACAACTGAGTCCCTACCGCCTCTTGCAAACTTCTCCAAAACTCACTAGTGAAGATAGGATCTCGATCACTCACAATGCTGGATGGTACGCCATGCAATCTAACAATCTCTGTAACATAGACTGAAGCAAGCCATGGAGCGGTCCTCTTACTCTTCACGGGTATAAAATGGGCACTCTTGGTAAGTCTGTCTACCACAACCCAAATTCCCGTATTGCCCTTCCTCGATCTCGGTAACCGATCGATGAAATCGATCGAGACACTATCCCACTTCCATTGCGGAACTTCCAATGGGTGTAGCAACCCACCGGGTTTCCTTTGCTCCGCTTTAACTTGTTGGCACACTAAGCATCTAGCCACATACTCGGCCACATCTTTCTTCATACCGGCCCAGAAGAAAACTCTCTTCATGTCTTGGTACATTTTGTCTCCACCGGGATGAATAGTCATCCTTGAATGATGTGCATCATCCAAAATAGCCTTCTTCAAACCCTCATCTTGCGGTACACAAAGTCTACCGTCTCTATGCAACCATCCCCTATCATCTATGGTGTATCTACCCAAATGGCTGGACGACTCCCCCCTTATAAGCTTCTCTACCAACTCAACCAACTGTGGGTCGTCTCGCTGAGCCTCGCCAATCCGTCCCAAAAGAGTAGGTCTAACCTCCAAGGATGCTAACAAACCAGGTACAAAGTCAACAGAAGGTCTGAAGTCGAACAAAGAAAGAAACTCCAAGCTTCGCCGTTCCACGAACAATGGACTCAAAGATAGCCTTTTTCTACTCAAGGCGTCCGCCACCACGTTACCCTTGCCAGGGGTATACGATATCTCGAAATCATAGGATGCTAAGAACTCCATCCACCTTTGCTGTCTTAAGTTTAAATCCTTCTGAGAGAATAAGTACTTCAATGATTTATGGTCAGTGAACAACTCGAATCTCTCACCAAGAAGATAATGGCGCCAAGACTTAAGTGCGAAAACAATCGCGGCCAACTCTAGATCATGGGTAGGGTAATTCTTCTCATGCACTCTCAATTGCCTCCCTCCATAGGCTATTACCCTTCCCTCCTGCATCAAGACTGCGCCTAATCCTGTCCCACAAGCATCGGTATAAACAACAAACGGATTACTCCCATCTGGAAGCACTAAAACTGGAGCGGTGGTCATAGCTCTCTTTAACCGTCGGAAAGTGTCATCACAATCTACGTCCCATGAGAAAACCAGATTCTTCTTCGTCAAGCGGGTTAATGGGGCCGATATCTTCGTGAAGTCTTTGATGAACTTCCTTTTATATCCTGCCAACCCCAAGAAACTTCTTACTTCGGTAGCATTTCTAGGAACTTTCCAATCCTGGATAGATACTATCTTTGCGGGATCCATAGCTATCCCTTCCTTAGAGACCACATGCCCTAAGAATCGCACTTCTCTTCTCCAAAAATGACATTTAGAGAATTTAGCTTTAAGACTATGTGCTCGAAGAGTCTCCAACACTTCTCTGAGATGTAAGGCATGCTCTTCTTCACTCTTGGAAAAGACCAAGATGTCATCCACAAAGACCACTACAAACTTATTCAGATACTCTCTGTACACTCTACTCATCAGATCAACAAAGTATGCAGGGGCGTTTGTCAACCCAAATGGCATCACAAGTCACTCATAAAAACCATCCGGAGTCCGGAAAGCAGTCTTCTCTATACTGTCCTCCGCCACTCTCAACTGATGAAACCCTGTAGCTAAGTCCATCTGCGAAAACACTGAGGCGCCAACCAACTGATCAAAGAGATCATCTATCCTCGGTAATGGGTGTCTATTCTTCTTCGTGAGCTTATTAAGTTCTCTATAATCCACACAAAGTCTGAGGGACCCATCCGCCTTTGTGGCAAACACTACTGGAGCTCCCCACTCCGATATACTTCGCCTTATGAACCCATTCTCAAGCAATTCCCCTACTTGCTTATGAAGTTCTCTTCTCTCACGAGGAGCCATGTGGCGCACTGGCAAAGACACTGGTTTGGCATTATCCACCAAATAAATTCGGAAATCTATCTCCCGCTTCGGAGGCAAACCCTTCACCTCTTCAAACACATCCGGATATTCCCGGACCACTCTGACAGAACGCAAACTCTCGACCGAAGCATCGAGCGATTCAAGATAACTTAGCAAAACAGATTCCATGGGATTACAAGAGATCTCGAGAGTATTACCCAAGCATGTCATAAGCCTGACAACTCTCCTTTCACAATCAAAAACGGCACCATTACTGGATAACCAGTCCATGCCCAAAATCAACCCATAGCCCGTGAAGCCCAATACAAAAGCGTCACATCCAAACTCAATGCTAAGTATAGAAATCTTCAAACCCAAACATATCATAGACAGATATATGGAGCCCCCAATTGGGTTTGAAACAACCAAGGGATCATCAACTAGACTGGTGTCTAAGTGCAGTGACTCAACTAACGATGATGAGATAAAAGAATGCGATGCGCCAGAGTCAAACAAAGTACGAACAGGATGATCAAACAGAAAAACCAGACTTTCAACGGAAATAGTTCTACCTCTCTGCTGAATCGGTGGAACTGAGAGAGCCTGAACTTGCCCCCCTGCCTGAGCTGGTGCCATAAGAGCTTGCACCTGACCTCCTGAGGTAGACCCCGTCTTCTGCCCCTTCTTTGGGCAGTCCTTCACAAGATGTCCTGCTTCACCACAATGAAAGCAACCGGTCTTCTTCTTTTTGCGACAATCCTTGCTGAGGTGGCCTGGGGTCCCACAATTGAAGCACTTCTTCTTCTTCTTCTTCCCCTTGTCACCATTGCCTTTTCCACCCTTGCCTTGTTGTTGTTGTTGCGGTTTCTTCTGATCCCCCTTCTTCTCTGGTGCCTTAGAACTCTTATCATCCTCATGCATAAGTGCCATGTAGACAAGCTTCTCAAAGGTGGCCCCCATAGGAATGTGAGTCATAGCTATTCCTTGCAATGGTTCGTTCAAGCCTCTAACGAACCTCAAAGCCTTCTTCTCCGGTGTATTCACCAACTCTATGCCAAACCTTGCTAATTGATTGAATTTGTTGACATATTCTTTCAACGTGAGATACCCTTGCTTCAAATTCAAGAACTTCTCCATAAACAGATTCTCTTCCGCCCTTGAGAGAAACTTAGCCCCAAACCTTTGCTTGAAATCTGCCCAAGAGTCAACAGGGCGTTCTCCATTAGTGACCTCCCACCAGAATGAGGCCTCTCCCTTCATTAACCAAGCCACCAACTTGACTTTCTTTCCCTCTTCCACTTCAAAGATATCTAGCAACTCCTCCACTTCCTTAAGCCAATCTCTAGCCTCTACGAAAGTCTCTGAACCTAGAAAAGGTTTTCCTCCTATAGCCTTGAACTCCTTGCAAATCTTAGCAAAATTATCCACTCTAGGCTGAGGAGGAGGAGCGGTTGCCTCTAGTGTAGTAGCATTGGCTGGACCCGCAGCCGCGGCCCTAGCCTCTTGTAACCTCCTATACCATAGTGGTATAACTAAGCCCTCCGGGATGTTAAGATCTTCAGCCATGCTGAAACGAAAGAGGAAAGATTCAAAAAGGAGATTCCGAAAGATAAAGATATGGCTATTGGGGATTATGCTTTTCTTTTTCAAAAACTTTTCTCTTAAAAGACATGTTTTTGAAAATACTTTTTCCAAAAATAATACCTTTACTATTTTAAAAAAAAAAAGTATTTTTCTCAAAAATTTATCTGTTCCGGTAACCTTCAGCTCTGATACCACGTGTAACACCCCACTCCCGCTATGATCACTCACTAAGGGAATGCCATAGCATCGGTGGAGTATTTTAGTGAATATAGAACAGAAAAATTACAACAAGACAGATATAAATAGTACTCGAAATTTAAAACATCATCTCATAACAGCGGAAGTAAAACATGTCTGGTTACATCATAAAACCACAATAAAAGTCAAGTACAATATCCATCAAAATAAAGAAGTACATAATCCCACTCTCATACAATAGCCATGACAAAAGAAAAGATAACTGGGTAACTGGAGCTTTACATCTATCCAAGCTCCTAAAGACTGGAACAGCAATCCGATCAAGCTCCACTACTGCTAGGATCCACCGTAGGACCTGAGGGTTGGGAAAAAGATAAAAACAACGGGGTCAGACATAAGTCTGAGCGAGTCCTATAACTTTAACAATACAATCGTTAAAGTAACCAGAGAAGACATAAACTGATATACGGTAACTACTGGGGATGAATGGCTACACTAAGCAGTCAACTAAACTAAGATAAAAGATAAAGACGCATCTACCCTTCCAAAGGTAAATTACTAAACTGCACCACACCAGTCATTCCTAACTTAAAGGTTGATCCCACCCATGGACTTATAAAATTAACTTAATAGTTCTCGCGTACCCCTAGGTGACTAAGTAGACGCCACGAGGCCCTACAATCCACTAGGTGTACACACTACTCCCCATTAGATCGGCTCCCTAACGTAGATACTCGTGCTGGCCCCACCGTGGGGTGTACCATTCCCCAACGTGGCAACCTGATAAAATTAACGGTGCACGGCTTATATCTACACGATGCAACAACGTCTTATTTACCAGCCCGGGTCCACACACGCATATGAAACCCGTTGGTCATGCGTTGCCACCGCTAACCCATTTTGGCCTCTTATAGTCAAGCCTAGTATGCGTGTCCCGTCCTCGACATGGGTCGAGCTCACTAAGATACGTATGGGTTACTGGTTGAAATGGGCCCCCAGCACAAGCCATCCCCCTAAGCTTGGCCCACACACTAGTGTTTCCCACTTAACCCTTTAATCATGTTTAATTACATGTTTCATCTTGGTTAAGTATTTTATCATATTTTCTATTGGGAACCACTAGCAATTTCCACATACCACCCAAGGTACCCACTTAACCCTCATGCCCCACTACATGCTTATCTGGTTAAGTGTTTCTTAATTGATTAACACCGTAACCGTGTAAAGGACCCCTCACATTGGACCGTCATTTGTAGATGCCTGGTTAAGCCGGTAAACTCCGGGCAGTCTTACACTACAAACGGGTCCAACCTCGTGTCATTTACCCTTGTTACGTATTTAATTTATGATTAAGACCCCTCACATTGGACCGTCATTTGTAGATGCCTGGTTAAGCCGGTAAACTACGGGCAGTCTTACACTACAAACGGGTCCAACCTCGTGTCTTAATCGATTAATTACTCCTAATTAATCACCCCCATAATTTGTGTTAATTATCCTGTTTATTTTAGGAATATGGGTGCACCTAACTTAATAGGCAAATTCCCAACTCCAAAGTGTGGGTACACCTAACTTAATAGGCAAATTCCCAACACATAGTATGGGTACACCTAACTTAATAGGCAAATTCCCATACTATGTTCATTTATTTTATGTTATGCATAATTATATTAATTTCACACAATCTTATTAACATATGCATTGAATTAACCCCATCGTTCCCACTTAATTTCGTTCTCATGACATAACACATATAAAAGGTGTCAACTTGCATATGTATGAACATGTTTCAAAGGTGCCATCTTTTATATTAACAAACACATAACTTACATATGAACTTGTATAACATGTCACATAACTTGCATATAATCTTGTATAACATGTCACATAACTTGCATATTAACTTGCATAACATGTTACATAAACTTACATATTAACAAATACATGACTTGCATATGAACTTGCATAATATGTCACATAACTTGCATATGAACTTGCATAACATGTTACATAACTTGCATATGAACTCATAAACTTGCATATGAACTTGCATAACATATTACATACTTGCATATGAACTCATAAACTTGCATATGAAGAAACATACAACTTGCATAATTATCATACATGTAACTTGCATATTATCATACATGTAACTTGCATATTAACATATGATCACAAAGCACAAAACTTGCATAACCCACATACATTAGCAAACTAACATCATGTCTTATGACTTAAAACCCATTAATCCCCAAACAAAACCATATGATCTCATCATATCTCATCTACTTAGTTTAGCAATTGATCATTAGAGTGATAGAAACTCACAACTAGCCAATTTGCACTCCAAATGAAGAAGATTAAGATGCTTAGAATGGATTAGAGGTTGATTAGAGAGTGATTAGCTTGCAACCCTCTTCATAAATTAGTGGAGGCTCCTTCTAAGATTTAATTTGGCGGCATGTAGCCCTCAATTCTATTTTTAGTATGGATTAGGGTAGGTTTAGGGTGTATTTATAGATTAGGTGAGTGTTTTAGGCCCTTAGATTAACCCTAAATTAGATTAGGACCCTTAGATTTCGGAACCTTCCAGAAACCAGCCCTAAGACCAAGCCCAAACCCCAAACTGGTGCACCCAACCACAGAACTCTCTAGAAACTGTGCAGGTTTCCTGTCCCGACATGTGCGCACTTCCCAAGTGCGCCAGTGTATTTTTGTGCTGGCGCACTTCACAAGTGCGCCAGTGCATTTCTGGCCTGTTTCTGGTTTTTCTGCCAAACTTCGTTCGTCCATATCTCTTTCATACGGTACCCGTTTTACGCAAACTCGGACTCTATTTCGCGTATTTTTTCGAGACGAACGCAATGACGCAGCCCGTTTCCCCTGATTCTCATATCTGAGATTAATTATACTTTAATTACTAACCATTAGTGTTAATTGAAATTCGGGGTGTTACAGTGCATTCACGTGCTTCCATTTGTTGTTGAGTCATGTGAATTTACACATCCATGCTGATCACTTGCTTGCCTCTAACTTGTATATATATATATATATATACCTTGGACATTTTTCATTCATGCCCTTGCACTATATTTCTATGCATATGTGTCCAGCTTTGTGCATTTTCTGCCTTGGCCATTTATGTGTAGCTTTGATCACTCTTCTTGTAGATGCAACACTTGTAATTTGTTGCATGTATCCCTTCCTTCGGCAAATGTGACTTTTTGTTGTATTATCTTGAACATTGATCCTTCAGATCTGAAATTCATTTATTCGAGTTTGCCATATTCAAGTATTTGGCTTTCTTTCTATACTTGTATAATTTTGTATAGTATTGTGCCATACTTGAATTCGTGCATTGAATTGGTTTTGTACCTGTTCACCTCAAAATCACTGTACACATATGCAAAAATATTTTTCTATTTTAATTAGCAGACCATTATACGTTGTGTCATGGCTGGTCAAAATCAATAGACCACAAATGCGAGGCATGGCCGGTTTTGATCAGAAGATCACTATAGCTATGTTGAGGCTGATCCGCAGGCACTGGTATTTAGACTTCCTTGTGGTATTTATAGTTAATCACTATGAATATCATAAGCAGTCTGGACACAAATAGATGATTATTTGTATCAGACCAAGTCTAGAAAGATGATGAGAAACACACCAAAAATTCTAAGGTAAGTAAAATTGTATTTGTCTACAGATAATTCTGTTTTGTTCCAGTTTACTCTTGTGTGTTTCTGTGACAATTATGCAGGTGACATGACATGAACTGAAGCAGTCTGAAGACAAAGTATGTCAGTATGAGTATATAAAATTGTATGTTCTTGTATACGAAAACGAATATGTAACTGAGTGAAATGAGTGAAATTGTAGCGAGGAACCAATGTATATGAAACTGAATGTATTATATTACAGTGAGATGTATAATTGTGGAGTTAGAAATATGACCAATTCAAATGTTGAAATAAAAAATTTATTGGAATAAAAATACTGTTTGAATATTGAATTGTTGTGCATTATTATTCTATTCAATAAATATTTATTTCTATGTGAGATGAATTATGGAATGGTACAATTACAAACACAATTACATAATATATATGTGCTTATGTTTGTTATCATCAAACAAAAATAATATTGTTATATTCAACACTTATGTGGTTGGTTTTGAGGTTCAATCTCCAGATGCTTAGTTGTTGATGTAATTTTGATTAATTTTCTAAATTTTGAAATCATGTGTCTCATATTAGTAATGATCCCTCACTTAGCGAAAATTCCAGCTGTATTCCTTAGCTTCAAATTCGTACCGATCCTATAATTAGCCAAATTTTGATTTCTAAATTAGTTTGTTTCAAAGTGATATTCTAATGATCTTGTAGTTTCTAGATTCATATAATCATTCATGCTCAACTCTTGATCAATCTGGGCATCCAAATTCAAAGGATAAAGACCTTATAGAAATGTGGATTAACACTTACCCCCTAAAAGTGTCTTTTTGTAAATGATGTGTTTTGTATAAGTTCAGTACTTGCAATCTCTTTGGATCGTTCATGAGTACTGTGGCATTTCCAAGCCGATAGTAATGAACATGAACTCGTTGGATCGTTCGTAAATTTGAAAGATTTTCTAGGCTAGTAATATCGGCCTCGTCGAGGCAATGTTAATATTTATAACCTCTTTGGAACCTTGGCATTTGCAACATCACCTAGTCGATCCTTCTTCCCTCTCGGCCCTTGTCGAGCATAATCGATGCCTAAGATCAATTCCTTTTTATGCCAAGCGTCATTCGCACTTGACGGTCCTAGCTTAGTCAAGCCCTTACTGAACGATGTCGCACTTGACGATCTGAGTTACGCACGTTATGCATGATCCATGTTTGATGAGCTGTTACCTTATCAGGTTCTTACCAAGCATTAGCCATACCAGATGTTCCATAGCCTTACCGAGCTCTAATGGAGCACTGTTGCCTTCGATGATCAAAGTCTTCTCATACTATACATGGTCTGTAACACCCCGTGAATTCTATAACATTAAGCTTCATGAATTAAAGTATAATTAATTATAAATAATGAAATCAAGGGAAATGGGTTACGCCATTGCGTTCGTCTCGGAAAAATACGCGAAATAGAGTCCGAGTTTTCGAAAATCGGATACCGTATGAAGAAGATATGGACGAACGAAGTTAGGCAGAAAAACCGAAAACAGTCCAGAATACACTGGCGCACTTGTGACGTTCGCCAGTACAAAAATACACTGGCGCACCTGCCAAGTGCGCCCGTACAAATCCAGCACCGAATTCTGGAGTGTTCTGAGGTGACGTGTCTTCTTTTGAGTGGCTAGATGATGTGTATTCGAGCTGTGCGATTCTGATGACTTCTGGACTGATCTGAAGGCTCTAAATCACCCTATTCACCTATAAAATAACACCTAGACCTAGCCTAAATCATACTATTTCATTATAGCCTCAGGCCGCCGCCATTAAACCTAGAGCTCTGAATTAAAAATACAAAAAGAATAAAATTATAGAAGATGGAGGACGATTCTTGAAGGCTACAACTAGAAGCTACAACAACTACGACGCTTTAGACAACGAATTTGGGACTAATTGATTTGGGATTTTTATTTTGATTATTTGCTTCATATTGTAAGTTCTATGTTACTTTTTAGGCAAAAACGCTAAAACAATATGGACATGCCATGAATTGAAACCGGATTTAGGAACTATTGTTAATCCATTGTTTATATTGTTTATCTCTGAATTATAATTTGGGGATATTGCTATGGCAACGTTGCAAGTTAAACTTGTCATGATTTTGATGTTGTTATGAATCACTTGGGCTTAATTGTTTGGCAAGTTGGACTAATACATGTCCATGGAATCACTATGTTTATTGAAATCTTTATGTTGATTAAACCATGCCTATGATGCTAATTAAACCATGGCTATGACTATTGATGGAATTATGCCTGTGATGTTAACATACCCATCATGATTATTGAAAAATTGGGTATTGCTAGGTTATGATGAAAAGTTGGAATTATTATGTCTATAATGTTAGATATGTTAAAAATGCTAAATTGGAATCATTATGTCTATAATGTTAATTGAGAATCATTATGTTAAAAACGCTAAAGTGGAATCATTATGTCTATAATGTTAGTTGAGAATCATTATGTTAAAAATGCTAAATTGGAACGATTATATTTATAATGTTAGTTGAGAATCATTATGTTAAAAACGCTAAATTGGAACCATTATATCTATAATGTTAGTTGAGAATCATTATGTTAGAAATGCTAAGTTGGAACCATTATGTTTATAATGTTAGATGAGAATCATTATGATAAATTGGAATCATTATGTCTATGAGAATTATTATGTTAAAAATGCTAAATTGGAATCCACTATGTCTATTAGGATTACTATGCCTTTAATGTTTCATGTTTATAATAAAATTATTATTATGCCCGCAATGATTATTATGCCTATGATATAAAATTGAAATCATCATGTTAAATTAAGTTGGAATCATTACTATGCCAAGTTATCATCATGCTAGTATTGAAACCATGTGATATGTTATAGCCTGTTTATTATGCAAGTGATGTTGGAATTGTCACATATGCCTATCACATGTTTGGTGTTATTCCCCTTTATCTCTTGAATTGTTTATGCTTGTGAACGAAGTACGTTTATATACGTTGGGGATACGATTGGGGAGAATGGGCAAAACTTGAATTGATTATAATCATAAACCGTGAAATTTGGCATAAGTAGAACATGAAATATGGCACAAAAACTTGACTTGAACATGCCATAACTTGACTTTAAACATGCCTTAGTTGGGCACGAAGTTGACATATGAACATGATGTGGAAATAGCAAAATCTGATAAGAACATGGGCATGACTTTAGAAAACAAGAAAGTGGCCAACTTGAGGTTGGGTTGAGTTTGTAGTGTAAATCTGCCCGGAACCGCCCGACAAATCCAGTGGCTACAAACAATAGGATCCAATGTGGGTAGTTGGTCACATCGCGCTTGAAACCCGAGGTTGGGTTGAGTTCGTAGCGTAAACCAGCCCGGAACCGCCCGGCAAATCCAATGGCTACGAACAATAGGATCCAATGTGAGTGGTTTGGTGCATTAACGAATCAATTAATGCCAGTTAGGGTTAACTCATGAACATGAAAAGACAACTTAACCAACTTGAACACGATTTGTAGGGCTAAGTCATGAACTTGAAAACGACAACACTTAGCCAACTTGACATGACACGTAGGCGGGTTAAGTCGTGAACTGAAATGACATACTTAACCATCTTGAGATGACTAGACTGGAAAAGGATTAAGTCACGAATTACATGACTTAATCTGTTAGGCGGGTTAGGTCACGAATTACATGACCTAATCTATTAGGCGAAACCCTAGACACGACCCCTTTCAGCAGTAACCCTCTAGATGTATCAAGGTACCCTGGGGCTAGGCCGGGTGGGGCACGATTACTGGGCAGATTGTAAGAGGTGAACGACGGCAGTGGGGTACGCCAGTGTAGGTTCGGTGGACTACGATCGTGTACGTATCCGGGGCAGACACTGGGTATCCGTAGATTTATCTATGCATCTTGAATCGTGTCAGGGGTTGACACCCTAGGGCTGATACACCCGAAGGTGGACCCAGCACAGGTGACTACATTCGTGATTAGCCGTATGACACAGACACTTGACGAGCAAGAACTTGTAGCGAGCCGATCGACTAGATAATCACTCCGTAGGACCTCGTACTTGGGTCAGACCCCGTTTCAGGGTCATTTCATGACATTGGGCCGTGGGATTTATTTCATGATTAACTTGTGATATGGGCTTAGTATACTAGTACAGTCGATGCAACGAATCTCGAACATGTGATGCTTTACTTGACTTGACTTGTCTTGACTTATCCTGATCACCTTAGTCTATCTTGTTCACCTTGACACCATTTTTAAGTTTAGTTCCAGTTCAAACATGACAGGTTGTTTTAACCATTTCTACACTGAAAGTCACTAGAACTTACTCAGTCTTTATGACTGACCCTTTTCCTTTCGCCTCTTTTTCTTTCGTTCCCCCCCCCCAGGTTCTCAGGGAGGGAATACCGCAGCTTGATCAGTTTTCACATCCAGCTTGAAGAGAAAGAATGTATTGCTTGGATCGTTTTCCGTTTGGACTATGGCTTTGGACAACAATAAGGGGACTTTTGCAGTTTATTTATGTTTTCTTCATGTTTCTTTAAATAATGTAATCAAGACAGTTATGATTTTGGGAAGTATTATGGCATGGTTTGTGTAACACGTATTTTGAAGAAATAAAAGTTGTTGTTTTCCGCTGTTCAAAAATATGTGTTATTATATCTGTCTTGTATATCTGTGACTTATACTTATTAACCTCCAACAAAATTAGGCCATTCCCTTTGAGAGTGACCCGAATGGAGGTGGGGTGTTTCACTTGGTATCAGAGCATAGGTTTACCAGATAAGATAAAAAGTTTTGAAAATTTATTTTCAAAAAAAAAATTTAAAAGATAAAATATTATTTTATTTTAAAAAGGCAAAGTTCCCCAAAGCCATAGGTACTATCTCTTATCCTTCGTTTTGAATCTATCCTTTTGTTTCAGTATGTCCGAAGAACTTAACTTGCCAGAGGGTGTACCAATACCTGGTTGGTTTAGACGATTCTTAGAAGCAAGGGCCACCCAGCCAGGTCCTGCCGTTCCTCCTCCCCCAGCTGCAGGAAATCATCCAGCTGCAGCAACACCTCTTCCTCCACCTCCTCCATGGGGAAACACTTTTGCTAAGATATGTAAAGATTTTAAGGCTATGGGAGGAAAGGACTTTCATGGAACTGAGTCCTTCGTGGCAGCTAGGAATTGGTTAAAGGAAACCGAGGACTTATTCGTCATCTTTGAGGTAGAAGATAGGCAGAAGGTACAACTGGCAGTGTGGCTACTAAAAGGTGAGGCTTCCTACTGGTGGGAAGTCACTAATGCAGAAAGACCAGTGGAAACATGGGAGGACTTTAGGGCAACGTTTGAGGCTAAATTTCTCTCAGAAGCTGAAAGGAGTCTTCAGTTGGAGAAATTCTTATTTCTTAAGCAAGGGAATATGACAGTCAAAGAGTATGTTAATCAATTCGATGAGCTGCTAGGTTCGGACTGGACCTAGTCAACACCCCGCACAAGAAGGCTCTCCGCTTTGTCAAAGGGTTGAATGAGCCATTACACAGTTTGGCCATGACCCATATACCCATGGGAGCTACGTACGAAAGGTTGGTGCAGATGGCATTGCTGAACGAGGAAGATAAGGGCAAGAAGGAGACAGAGGCAGAAAACTCTCAAGGGAAGAAAGAGGTCAAGCCCAATGATTCTAAGATAAGAAGGTAGACTCCGAGAAAGGAGGCAAGAACAACAACTCACGTGATAAAAGGAAATGCAATTACTGTGGTACGGAAGGGCACATAGCCAAGGATTGTAGAAAGAGGAAGAGAAAGCAAGGTGAATGTTTTCATTGTGGGAAGACTGGACACATCAGCAAAGACTGCCCTGAGAAGCAGACCGGAACTTCTGGCGGTACATCGTTAACCTATTCTAGATGCTTTGTTTTATCTTATTTCTCTCCTCGATCCTATCTTGAGAACCATAGTTAGAATCTTTTTGGATGTAAACATGTAATTGAAACATGTTATGATTGCGAAATGGTTGCAAGTGGTCGCAAGTGGTTGCTCGTGGATGCATGAATACACATTAGGCACTAGATCGGCTCAGACACATTTTCATGTTGCATATGCATGAGTGTTTATTTTGGAAACTTGGTTGTGCTATCATTTGGTTGTTGCATATGATTGAATGTTCGAGCACTCATGTAGAGATTATGAATTATAATAGGAAAAATTTGCATACATATTGGATTCATTTCACTAAACATATTTTGCATTTAGAAGATCAATTAGGTCTGATCATTAGCATTAGCTAAGGAACATATACACACACTTCGCATATGATCATAAAGCATTAGAAGTTTTTTTTAAGGACAATGGATGCTCGTGTTTGATGGATGAGTAGATGGATGTTTGGATGTTAGGATGTACATTCTTCCTGAACTTGAAGATTTCGGGGACGAAATCCTTTTAAGTGGGGGAGAATGTAACACCCCGTGAATTCTATAACATTAAGCTTCACGAATTAAAGTATAATTAATTATAATTGATGAAATCAAGGGAAATGGGTTATGCCATTGCGTTCGTCTCGGAAAAATACGCGAAATAGAGTCCGAGTTTTCGAAAATCGGATACCGTATGAAGAAGATATGGACGAACGAAGTTAGGCAGAAAAACCGAAAACAGTCCAGAATACACTGGCGCACTTGTGAAGTGCGCCAGTACAAAAATACACTGGCGCACCTGCCAAGTGCGCCCGTACAAATCCAGCACCGAATTCTGGAGTGTTCTGAGGTGACGTGTCTTCTTTTGAGTGGCTAGATGATGTGTATTCGAGCTGTGCGATTCTGATGACTTCTGGACTGATCTGAAGGCTCTAAATCACCGTATTCACCTATAAAATAACACCTAGACCTAGCCTAAATCATACTATTTCATTTTAGCCTCAGGCCGCCGCCATTAAACCTAGAGCTCTGAATTAAAAATACAAAAAGAATAAAATTATAGAAGATGGAGGACGATTCTTGAAGGCTACAACTAGAAGCTACAACAACTACGACGCTTTAGACAACGAATTTGGGACTAATTGATTTGGGATTTTTATTTGGATTATTTGCTTCATATTGTAAGTTCTATGTTACTTTTTAGGCAAAAACGGTAAAACAATATGGACATGCCATGAATTGAAACCGGATTTAGGAACTATTGTTAATCCATTGTTTATATTGTTTATCTCTGAATTATAATTTGGGGATATTGCTATGGCAACGTTGCAAGTTAAACTTGTCACGATTTTGATGTTGTTATGAATCACTTGGGCTTAATTGTTTGGCAAGTTGGACTAATACATGTCCATGGAATCACTATGTTTATTGAAATCTTTATGTTGATTAAACCATGCCTATGATGCTAATTAAACCATGGCTATGACTATTGATGGAATTATGCCTGTGATGTTAATATACCCATCATGATTAATGAAAAATTGGGTATTGCTAGGTTATGATGAAAAGTTGGAATTATTATGTCTATAATGTTAGATATGTTAAAAATGCTAAATTAGAATCATTATGTCTATAATGTTAATTGAGAATCATTATGTTAAAAACGCTAAATTGGAATCATTATGTCTATAATGTTAGTTGAGAATCATTATGTTAAAAATGCTAAATTGGAACGATTATATTTATAATGTTAGTTGAGAATCATTATGTTAAAAACGCTAAATTGGAACCATTATATCTATAATGTTAGTTGAGAATCATTATGTTAGAAATGCTAAGTTGGAACCATTATGTTTATAATGTTAGATGAGAATCATTATGATAAATTGGAATCATTATGTCTATGAGAATTATTATGTTAAAAATGCTAAATTGGAATCCACTATGTCTATTAGGATTACTATGCCTTTAATGTTTCATGTTTATAATAAAATTATTATTATGCCTGCAATGATTATTATTCCTATGATGTAAAATTGAAATCATCATGTTAAATTAAGTTGGAATCATTACTATGCCAAGTTATCATCATGCTAGTATTGAAACCATGTGATATGTTATAGCCTGTTTATTATGCAAGTGATGTTGGAATTGTCACATATGCCTATCACATGTTTGGTGTTATTCCCCTTTATCTCTTGAATTGTTTATGCTTGTGAACGAAGTACGTTTATATACGTTGGGGATACGATTGGGTAGAATGGGCAAAACTTGAATTGATTATAATCATAAACCGTGAAATTTGGCATAAGTAGAAGATGAAATATGGCACAAAAACTTGACTTGAACATGCCATAACTTGACTTTAAACATGCCTTAGTTGGGCACGAAGTTGACATATGAACATGATGTGGAAATAGCAAAATCTGATAAGAACATGGGCATGACTTTAGAAAACAAGAAAGTGGCCAACTTGAGGTTGGGTTGAGTTTGTAGTGTAAATCTGCCCGGAACCGCCCGACAAATCCAGTGGCTACAAACAATAGGATCCAATGTGGGTAGTTGGTCACATCGCGGTTGAAACCCGAGGTTGGGTTGAGTTCGTAGCGTAAACCTGCCCGGAACCGCCCGGCAATTCCAGTGGCTACGAACAATAGGATCCAATGTGAGTGGTTCGATGCATTAACGAATCAATTAATGCCAGTTAGGGTTAAGTCATGAACATGAAAAGACAACTTAACCAACTTGAACACGATTTGTAGGGCTAAGTCATGAACTTGAAAACGACAACACTTAGCCAACTTGACATGACACGTAGGCGGGTTAAGTCGTGAACTGAAATGACATACTTAACCATCTTGACATGACTAGACTGGAAAAGGATTAAGTCACGAATTACATGACTTAATCTGTTAGGCGGGTTAGGTCACGAATTACATGACCTAATCTATTAGGCGAAACCCTAGACACGACCCCTTTCAGCAGTAACCCTCTAGATGTATCAAGGTACCCTGGGGCTAGGCCGGGTGGGGCACGATTACTGGGCTGATTGTAAGAGGTGAACGATGGCAGTGGGGTACGCCAGTGTAGGTTCGGTGGACTACGATCGTGCACGTATCCGGGGCAGACACTGGGTATCCGTAGATTTATCTGTGCATCTTTAATCGTGTCAGGGGTTGACACCCTAGGGCTGATACACCCGAAGGTGGACCCAGCACAGGTGACAACATTCGTGATTAGCCGTATGACACGGACACTTGACGAGCTAGAACTTGTAGGGAGCCGATCGACTAGATAATCGCTCCGTAGGACCCCGTACTTGGGTCAGACCCCGTTTCAGGGTCATTTCATGACATTGGGCCGTGGGATTTATTTAGTGATTAACTTGTGATATGGGCTTAGTATACTAGTACAGTCGATGCAACGAATCTCGAACATGTGATGCTTTACTTGACTTGTCTTGACTTATCCCGATCACCTTAGTCTATCTTGTTCACCTTGACACCATTTTTAAGTTTAGTTCCAGTTCATACGTGACAGGTTGTTTTAACCGTTTCTACACTGAAAGTCACTAGAACTTACTCAGTCTTTATGACTGACCCTTTTCCTTTTGCCTCTTTTTCTTTCGTTCCCCCCAGGTTCTCAGGGAGGGAATACCGCAGCTTGATCAGTTTTCACATCCAGCTTGAAGAGAAAGAATGTATTGCTTGGATCGTTTTCCGTTTGGACTATGGCTTTGGACAGCAATAAGGGGACTTTTGCAGTTTATTTATGTTTTCTTCATGCTTCTTTAAATAATGTAATCAAGACAGTTATGATTTTGGGAAGTATTATGGCATGGTTTGTGTAACACGTATTTTGAAGAAATAAAAGTTGTTGTTTTCCGCTGTTCAAAAATATGTGTTATTATATATGTCTTGTATATCTGTGACTTATACTTATAAACCTCCACCAAAATTAGGGCATTCCCTTTGAGAGTGACCCTAACGGAGGTGGGGTGTTTCATGGTCCGTTATTGAAATATATGGCCTCATTGACCTCTTGCCAAGTAATGTCGTACTTGATGATCTGAAGGCTTATCGAGTTGTTGCTAAAAACCGGTGCACTTGACGATCCTAACCTTGACGGTCACTTGCCAAGCACTTCCATAAATGACGATCCCGATCGAACCACCCTTTGCGTGGAATGATATCACCCTTATCAAGCGTTATCCACCCTTGTCGATTCTGATAAAGATTTCTCGGTTACAGAACAATCTAACCCCCGCCAAGCGCGACGGAACTTAATAATCCTAGCCTCACCACGCCCTTGCCGAGCATGACAGTTCTCAATGATCCTGATTGAAAGAATCCATATTCGGACCTGTGTAGTTAAAGCCCTGCAAAATCTCTACTATAGCTCGTAGCACTCTTCAATAACTGCGCTATTTCAATTTTGCATTGATGAATAGTATATTCGCTTTTGGCCTTGCTGTAATTTTTCACATACATAAATCAACGCTTTTTACCATCCGCTTTAGCATTATTAATATACAAAGCTTGATTTGACTAGTTCTGTTTATAAATAAATGAATAAAATTAGTTGAAAGAGCTATTTTTAAGGCATAAGTGTCTAATATATGATAGAAATCTATTATACTTGTCAAAACTAATGTGCATGACCATGATATTCTTAGATTTTTATGATAAAATAAATAATTAATATTAGTTTCTTTAATACATAAAATAAGATTATGATAATTAATTAATTTTAAATATTTGGATTTACATCTAGTGAACATTTTTGTGCCTCTACCATGTCCTTGTTATATTTCGATTTACATGATGAATGTCTCCAGTCATTGAATTGCGTCCCAACTTCCAAAATATAATGTCAGCAAAACCATCGTTTTTGTTTAACAATTATCGCCAATCTTCATTCTAAGCACCAGCCCGGATGTCTTCATTAGTTACCAATCCAACAACGATTGCAGTTACTTGCCCTAGGGGCATGTCCCTAAAGTTTAGGGGATCAGGTATGACCTTATCTTTTTTGGGAGGTTAGGCCCTAGTTGATTTATGTTACTGACTCCATCCAGGCTTGCTTCAATTCCAAACAATAGCCAGATAATACATATCACTGCTGTAGAAAAAAGGTAAAGTAATGAAAATAGTTAGAAGACAAGATTTTTATAGTGGCCTGGTAAACTCAGTCCTATGTCCACTTGGTGTAATCTATTATTTATATTGTCATATTACAACGTAGTGCGGGTTTGAGTACAAGGCTATGTAGAAATTGGAGTAAAGTATAGGATTTTCCATAGCCCCAGCATGGTTAAGAATAAAAAAGGTAATCCAGGAAGAAGAGGAGATATTCCTTTTTCTAAATCCCGAAGTGCATATTTATATCTAAAAAGAAGAGCCGGATCAATCTAAGAGGTCACAAGGAGACCTACCCAGGTTAGATGAGCCAGCCTAAGAGGTTATACCTAGATTGCCCCTTCTAGTGGGGTTGATGTGATCCCTTATGGGGTTCAACACCGATCTCTAAGGGTTTGCACCCTCCCAGAAGTGACCCAATATGGCCGGTCCCCTTATCCTTTACATTGATACTTATTGTTGGATCTAAGTTATCCCTAAAGGGGGTGAATAGGGTTTATTTACAGTTGTGCGGAATATAAAAATATCACAGCAAAAATCATAGCAGAATAAATAAATGTAGAAAAAGCCAACACAGAATTAACCCAGGTTCGGCAAACCCCTACCTACTGATGCATTCCCAAAGGTTTCTACTAGGCATTTAAAACAATATCCTGCACACAACACATCGCTATTGCTCTAATCCTACGCTCAAAACCCTGTACTGATCTTAAATCCCTATATCAGATTTTTCCTAACTACATCTCTGTAGCTAAAGTCCTAGTTTAAAGGAAAATAGAAAACTATAGATCGATTTAAAGGAAATAAAACAATTTGAAACAAATAAAAAGTAAAACCATACATTACTTTAAATGAATAAAAACTCAGCCCTCCTGTTATTCTCTTTCACTTTAAATATCTGCTTCTTATTTATCAATGGTGACTAAAATAAAAACTAAGGTTTTGACCTAAATCGAGACCCCCAAAGTCTAAAATTATTCTCTGAAGGATTCGATTGATTGTTGCTCTCTGGTTGGCCATTTGGCCTTTGCAATTTGACTAAAAACTATGAAGAATGTGAGCAACTCTGATTTGTTTTTCTCAATTGATTTTCTAGTGTTTTCGATACCTTTCCAGTGATGAATAGGTGATATATAGGGTTTAAAAACCTTTGATTTCTCTGATTTCACCCGTAGATTAGGTCTTGATATTGCGTGATTTCCCATTTGGTCTATGGAAGAAATGACCGATTTTCTTGGCTCTAAAATAATCGTATAATTTATATGGAAAGTTTCGAAACATGAAATCATTATTTGCAAAAAACAAACCTTTGAATATGTTAATAAATTCATGCTTGATTTACATTTGATGAATTCATAACTACTTTCTGGAATTATCAGTAGTACAAAAATTTGCCCGATGTGTATTAGGGTAATAAATTCCTAAAATATTTCGGCAGTGATTTTAGGCAATTTTGAATAATCACGAAGACACTTGGGTGATTGAAATGTTTTGTCTAAATATTTTCATGTCGAATTTACATTTGCCTAGAATGCAAATTAAAATCTTTCCTAATTTTTAACCTATCAATATTATTTAAAGAAATTGCCTTTCTTTTGTAGCCATTCAAACTCCTTTTAACCTGTTTTGGCCTTGACATTTATGATTCCACTCTGCCTTTTTGCTTTGCATCTGTGAACTATCTAAATGCTGCTATGCACACCATGCTAATTCGTGCACATATGTCCAGTTTCCACTTGGCTATGCTTCATGAAATGTACACTGCTTCTCCCTAGCTTTGATGTGCATGATGGTTGCCTTTTTTTTTTACTTTGTCATGCTCCATATATGCAATGAATTTCGGCTTATGTGTGTGCATTGTCATGATCATGTTCATATCTGTAACGACCCGTGTTTTTGTCCGTCAAATATTTAATTTAATTTAAATATTATATTTTGAATATCGATGGAATTTAATATTTAATTCGTTATTTAAAACGAAGTTCGAACGTTATAATTTATATAAAATTATAAATCGAGCTTGAAAATGGCGTGCAGTTCATAAATTCGAGTTTTGAACTTCAACTGAGAATACAGAGTCTGATATAAGTCGGATTTCTGTGAAACAAGAAACGTTGGGACCGTGTTGACGATAACTTTCATATGAAGGAGAAAAATTCAGATTCCGTGTTATAGATTGCAAGTTATAGCTAAATCAAATTTTGGGAAAAACACTGTGGAAATCAGTATCGGCCGTTAAAATGGTCATTTTGCAAACGAACTCAGATTTCAACGAAATCAGTTTCATTGGAACCGTATCGCCAAATTATTGTTAGAAAATCAAATTGTGTGGAAAACCGGTGTCGTATGTGACCATGGTAGCTGTAAACGTCCGGTTATTTTCTATAACGCGTATTTAAATAAATAAAGAGATATGTGGGTATAACTTGAGCAGATGATCGAATTAGGCCACGAAACCAGTCCCGTTGAGTTCGTATCGTCAATTAGAGTCAAGATAGGTATATAGTTTGCTATTTTTAGAGATCGAGAAATTTGGCGTTAAAAAGGGTATTGCGGTACGCGGTAAAAATAGCCTACCGGGGAAACAGTCTCAGAATGCGACGAAACTGGTGCCGTTGGGTTCGTATCAACAAATTATTGTAGGATTGCAAAGTTTCAAGTTGATTCGATTTATCTGGAGATCGTGGAAAAATTAAACGCGTGTTTATTTCTGGTTTTATAAAGGAAATTTTTCCAAACGACCTCGGATTTCGATGAAACTTGTCCCATTAGGTTCAGAATACTTTTTTACACCAGGATTAGCCTTTGTATCAGTAAACAAAAATCATATGAAGTAGAATTTGTGTGTTACTTTACGCCCAAGTTTCATTATAATACTTATATAATATTTCCTACCCATGCAAGCTAAGTGATACATCAAAATCATAGCTGTTCTGACGTACAAACTCCTGTCCCAAATTTGTGAAGCCTTGCCGACCAAGGGTCGTGGATTCCCAGACATACAGCTAGCTGTATTTGCAGCTACCTATCCTAAAAGTGTACCCCAATTTCATGCTACCCAAACCATCGTTTGCCTATATATACCTATGTTATATCCCTTTGTTTTTCTTCCTGGCAAGCAAATTAATGTAAAAACCCGTAACTTCCCCGTAAAGGAAAGTGTCGGATAGTTCGAGAACACGACAAAACAGAACGCATACAGAAGAACATTTCATTGTATATTACAACAATGCATCAGATTACTTCAATATACAGAGTATAAATGAATAAACACACAGAAATACCAGAGATTTAAATTACATTTAAATACATCGCAGCGGAAAATAATCAAATACACAACTAGAAGGAGATATACGGATACAAAGCTTTCCGGATACCGTTCCAGCTGTAAACCAGGATCCTGTGAATATAAATCTGCAAAACCAAAACCACTAGCTGCCCGTGTCAAAATAAGGGCACCCAGAGTTTAGGTTAAAACAATAAACTCCAGGTCAGTCATGTGACTGGTGTGAGAACTAAAACAGTTATTAATCTTTATTTTAAAGTTAGGTAAATCAAGGGACCACGCCGTATAACACGGAACGGGTTTCCTCCCAAGAATACCAGTGCATAAAAAAAACAGCGCAATGCTAAATAAAGAAAAATGAAGCTGTTATAAGACCCAGGTCCCATCACACAATGCAACGCAGTCGAGGATAGGGTTTTCCCTTATAACAGCCAAAGAATGCTTGATACGTTCAAAACAAATCATTTGATACTATTATAAGTGCATAGTGTATAAAACAACTTCAAATCATAAGTATCAATCATAGGCGGCATGGGTACCATATATCATGTCGCCATATATAGGTTTACAAATAAAACCGCAAAGTCACGTATTTGGAAATTGGATTTCCGTCTATGAACCGAGGCAAAAGATAGTCCTCAACCGATTCGAGACGCTCTAGCCCGTGTCTCAGGAACAGCCGCAACTGCCCCTTGGATCGTCAGGGCCGGTCCACACGGAGTGGATTATTATGCCTGAACAATACGTCTCCCCACCCTATGGGGTGTAAGTCTGGTCCGTCAGCCGACCAGAATGCATTCGACCGAAACCGATATAACCGAGGCGCCTCGCAACCGCAACAACCACATAAGTCAAACTCGTCAGGGCGTGTAAAACCACTGACGCCACTTCTAGCTAGAAAGAAACGCAAGTCCTCCCTGATGTCCTCTCCCGTTTTTGGTTCATACCGGGTGTGAAACTCGCGATGCAACGTTACACAAAGCTACGCCACAAAGGCCGTGCTTTGATCATCACCACAAGACTTTGCTTTTCAACAGAAGCCTCGATCAATTGCCACTTAGGCATGCCACACAGGCAATTCACTCCATGCGTTTGATATCCATCAATATATATTTAATAGAGATCAATCACACAGACTAAAATCCAATGTCAGACACACAGTCCATTTACAAGTCCGTTCTGGGTCTGAACGAAACCGGAGGCACCTAGTACCCCGCATATCCATCGATCTCCAAGTACGTCTGGACGATCACCAACTGTTTCCATCTTCTTGGGTGTACAGCCCAATCAAGATCATCAGTTATCACCCAAACGACGTGAAGACCTCCGGTCTTCGACCATCGTCTTCATCTTCGACTTATCGTCGTATCAGTTATCCAGAATGGGATAAACCCGGTCTTTCCGAATAACTCGCGTATATTTTAAATAAGTGTTACACAAACACAACATACGCCTCATTCCAATTCATTAGTCACTAATCGTAAATTAATCAAGAGAATAATCCCCCAAATATTAACCCCGAAGGCCGAAACCAACATCAGATCAATATCCAGAAAACCCTTCTGCTTGGCTAACCGACAGTTAGTTTCTAAATTTCACATTCATAGGGAAAGGTTCCCATTAATTTTATCAAAGATAAATTCTTGAATTTATGCTTTAATCTACTTTTGAATATTAATTCAAACCAGTCGGGATTAGCGAACCTTACCGAAGTAATCATTTGTTTTAATTTCCCAATCCCAACCTATTCATCCCATGAAGTAAAACTGGTAGTACTTCATATCTAACACCACGGTGTTATCGGTAAATTCAATTACCATTTCACGTTCAAATCTACTTAAAGATTTAACTATCGCCTGGAGCAAAACTAGTGATACTCCATTTTCGATCATTTCAATCTAATTAAAGATTCATTAAAACTCCACTTAGTTTTAATCTTCAACTGGGTTAAAGAATCAGTGTCATTTAAAACACGGTTCACTATAAACCCAAAATCACATTCCATTAATTGTCGGGTTAAAGAACGAGTGTTATTTAAAACACTGTTCACGATAAACCCAAAAATCAATATCAATTCAATTCCAATTAAATATTATTTAATTGGTACACTTCATTAAATCTAAATAAAAGATTTAATCTTTTCTCAACTGGGTTCAAGAACAGTGTTAGTGAAGACACCATTCGCGACAAACCCAAATCACATTTGATATTCAATATAAGGCTCTGAATAGAAAATATATCGGCTTATATTCAATATCAAATTCTACGATTAACAAATGTCGTATTGGAAATAACGATATAAATATATATCTTTCAAATTTCCATAACAACATCTGTATAATCACGAATTCCAACATCGAAATATTCCGAAGACAATTTCGATTCACATCCACTCCAATGCAATCATTGGAAATTCTGGTTATTTTCAAAACCATTTTTAAATTCAATTCATTTATTTAAAAATAAATAGAATTATAATTCTAGTTCAAAACTAGTTCATTTCGATAAAAATCTATTTTTATCTTTTCAAATATGGGGTTTTTCATCCCAATTCTTTCTAAATCATTTCTTATGATTTTACACAAATTATTACTATTTTTAATAATTTTATCAAGGCCCGTACAGTCGATTTCCATCAATGGCCATCGAACTGCACTTACAGCGACCTTTTTCGAATTTGATTTGGACATAATTCCAAATCCAACCGTTAGATTTCAAATCTCTAATATTCGTTAGAAAGCTCTTTTCGATACGAACCCAACGGTTCCGGTTTTAGGAGAATCCGACGGTCGGATCTCCCGTAATGTCCGTTTGAAATAAATGGTCGAAATTCACGAACTGCCGCGGCGCGTTCTATTCAGGCCATTATATTATATATATAATATATATAATATATATTTCGTCGATTGCTATTTAAAACGAATTATATAAATAGTTTTGAATTCGTTTCAAAAACATTTTCAACTTCCATTTCAATTCAAATCAAAATTGAATTCTTCTTTACAAATTCGCTTTAAAATTCATTTCTATTCAATTCAAATTTCAATTCAATTTGAATTCATTTCAATGTGTTTCCAATTCAATTTGAATTCGTTTTCAATTCATTTCGAAATCGTTTTCAATTCATTTTATTTCGAAATCGTTTTCAATTCATTTTATTTCGAAATCGTTTTCAATCCATTTCATTTCGAAATCGTTTTCAATCCATTTCATTTCGAAATCGTTTTCAATTCATTTCATTTCGAAATGAATAAAATCGATATAAATCGTTTACGTCAAAATGGCGTCAATCTAATCAACACGGCTTCATAAATTTCTATTTTCAAATATTCTATTTCAAAAATTTCTTTTTCAAAATAGTTGTTATTATCAAAATATTTCGTTCAACACATGACCAATCTCAATGAATGAGTACTGTCAACACATGAACTTTTATTTTATATCGATAAAAGTGTAAATTTTATTACTAAAATATTTCGTTCAACACATGACCAATCTCAATGAATGAGTACTGTCAACACATGAACTTTTATTTTATATCGATAAAAGTGTAAATTTTATTACTAAAATATTTCGTTGAACACATGACCAATCTCAATGAATGAGTACTGTCAACACATGAACTTTTATTTTATATCGATAAAAGTGTAAATTTTATTACTAAAATATTTCGTTCAACACATGACCAATCTCAATGAATGAGTACTGTCAACACATGAACTTTTATTTTATAATATTAAAAGTGTAAATTTTATTACTAAAATATTTCGTTCAACACATGACCAATCTCAATGAATGAGTACTGTCAACACATGAACTTTTATTTTATAATATTCTTTATTTTTCAAATTGGAATGAGGCCCAATCAATTACCATATAAAGTTAATTATATGGATTTTCATACAACACATGTATATCATAGCATTGAAAAATAATCAACCATCAACCAAAGTGCACTACACTGTATAAGCATCAAATATAGATATTCAACGCTTATAACAGCCTGTCAATCAATCGATCGACATATTTAATCAATCAGGATGGGTGAACTTCAAATTTCATCCCAACACCCGTGTGGGGTTTCAAACAATCAAACACCTATTTTATTTGTGCTGTTGGGCGATGTGTAAAATTTATCGTCCCAATCAATGTCATTCAAATAGGTGTACATAAACAAACCGTCTGGTTTGTAAATGAATATTTTATTTATTTCACTTCACGTTAAAAATTATATTTTTAACGATAAAACATTTTATTCCAACCTATGAATTTCTATTCAATTCATTTATTCAATAAAATGATATTTTTATTTTTCTAACTTATTTTAGAAAATTTCGGCGGCATAACGGCACGATACAAGAAACGGGACGAGGCCTAGCCTTATCCCCGGTCTAGTGAAGGCCCACGCCATTCACACATCAATCAAATCAATTTCGTTATGCAAACCACAAAATTTGGAGTAAGAGTCTAACCTAGCCTTACCCCTTCGCCTTATAACGGCGCACGTCTAATCCTAACCAATTTATCGATTCGATTTTTCACACCACAAACCACATTCAAACCAATATCGCAATCAATAACCAAACAGCCAAACAAACAAGTCCATGGTCTGTGGACGATTGTGTCGGGTGCTACTAAGCACCGTCTGCATCCTAGTATATATATATAACTAGAAAATAAATTGAAAGGTGAGAAATTCTCACAGATAGCTATCCTAGCTCCACGGCACTTCATTGATAGGAATCTTCATCGCTATCGCATCTTCGTCATCTTCGTTGCCCGTAGCCACTACATATGTAAAAATCGAATTTTTTAGTTCGCTATTCAATATATAAAAATCGAATTTTTAGTTCGCTATTCAATATATAAAAATCGAATTTTTAGTTCGTTATTCAATATATAAAAATCGAATTTTTAGTTCGCTATTCAATATATAAAAATCGAATTTTTAGTTCGCTATTCAATATATAAAAATCATATTTTTCTATCGAAGTTCAATATATAAAAATCATATTTTTATTTACATAAAAATGATAACTTTACTTAAAAATGATATTTTTATTTACATAAAAATGATTACATTACATAAAAATGACATTTTTATTTTCATACAAATGATAACATTATAGAACTAAAGAAAATTAAATAAAACTGTAATTAAAAACTCACCGAACTTCGCTCGTCGGAGGGCTTGGCGGCAAGGAAGGGTCGAGGTGGCGCTGAGGAGGGGCGTTGGGACCTGCTCAGTCGGACGTGAAGGTCCCAATGACCGGCGGCGGTTGATTGGTGACGGACTGGACGGTGGAGCGTCGATTGGAGGAGGAGGGTAGAAGAGAGAGAGAGGCATAGCAGAGCGGAGGGGGTGGGGATGGATCGCCGGCGGCCGTCTAAGAGGGGGGGTCGCGATTGAGGGCGGCGGCTACCTAGGGCTGAGGGTTCCATCAGCCTTCTTTTTTTTTTCTTTGAATTTTTACGGGGAGAGAGAAACCGAAAAGATGGGTGTTAAGGTGGTTATATAAATTAAATTACTATATTTTATTTTTATTTTTCTCCTAAATGTTGACTTTTATTTCCAACACCAATTGAGACCCAACGACTGTCGCCTCTAGCTAATTATCCCCATTCCGAACACAATGGTATATGTTTCGCAAGCTGGTTCGGCTGTTACAATCAGTTTCCGTTAAATTTACATTTAAATTACTATATCGAATTTTAAACGTACATTTCAAATTACCGGGGTCACATACTAACTCGAAAAATTCCCGAAAAATATTTTCTAGCTTCGTATTGACGATGCGGTCCTAACAAAACTAGTTTCGTCGAATTCTGAGACCGTTTGAAAAATGGCCAATTTCCAGTCGATTAAAATCAACTGAAACTGGTCAAACGCGTTTTCCTTTACCACGCTCACATATTGATTCGAAAAATTATGAAATTTGAAACCTAGCAATAACTTGACCCTGCGGATCTAACAAAAGTGGTTTCGTCGAAATCCGAGGTCGTTTGCAAAATGTCCATTTTTAAGGGCCTGAATTCCATAGCGACTATTCAGAATTTTCAACTGGACATATCTTTTGACTCCCGCTACGAACTTTTAATTTTTCGGATTCGCTGGAAAGATATTCACTATTAGATTCCATTATTTTTGGTTTCACAAAAATCCGGATTGTTTTGCACCCGGTACATTCAATTGAAGTTTGAAATCGAATTATCGAACTACCGCGCTATTTTCAATTCTATTTATAATTATATATAAATATTTATATTCTAACGACGACGCGTATAATATATACGTTCGAATTATATTCAAAATAAATTTCTCGCCGATATTATTTAAAATAATTCATTTTAAATAATCAAAACTCGCTATAATTGCCAAAATAAAAATTTTAAACTGGCCCAGATTTTCCGGGTTGTTACAATCTCCCCCACTTAAAACTTTTCGTCCCCGAAAAGGAACAAAGTCGAAAGTGGTTTGATTAATCAGCTCTACGATCGATCAGGCTTCCATTCTCCAACTCTTTAGTTTCTGAGAATTTTCAAAATTTCAAAAATTTGGCTAACACCCTAAATTTTTGAAAAATTTCGCCATAACCTCCCCTGCACCGGGAGCATCGGGGAATTTCAAATAGCTTCCCCGGTCCTTCAGATCTCAAAAAGAAAAAGAAAAAGCCAAGCGGCTAGCCAATAGGCTCACAAAATCATCATCACCCAAACAAAACAGGAAATTATGTAGTAAACATGTACCTATTTGTCGGGCAAACAAATTTTATTCTCTGCTCTAGCCTCCTTGCTATGACCTGTTCAATGTAAGTACAAGTATATGCAAGCAAATGCGACCAATTTCAATACAATTCAATATTTGGTTCAATTAGGCTAAATGGCTAAAAATTAGCAAACAAATAAACAAACAATACAAACATCAATCAATTAGTGAATTAGAGTTTGAAATTCATAATTTCGATACATAGTCAAAAATCATGTTTTTGATGCCAAATCACAACAATAGGCCCTATCTAATTTTTGGTTCTCACACCAGTCAATAGGAAGTATATAGAAATCCCACCTTCGAAACACGAACATAAGTTCTGATGATGATCGATCAATCATCAGAACCATCTCCGGGTGTCTAGAGTGTAATTCTATATCTATCCAGTATATTAAAATTCCAAATACACGTGGATCAGACGTATACGCAAAATCTATATATACTGGATTGTCCACGTCAGCATAGATAGATAATCAAATACGAATAATTGATTTTAAATTTTCAAAACAAAAATTTGTTTTCACTTTAAAAATATACTCTTCACACTCGTTCTAGGATACTACTGATCCCATCTCTAACGAGTCATTCCATTGGATATTACTAATCCAATATCTGATGAATTCTTTCGTATGGTTCTAATGTGTCTTGTTCTCTGAGCTTTGTAAACCAAAGCTCTGATACCAACTGTAAAAACCCGTAACTTCCCCGTAAAGGAAAGTGTCGGATAGTTCGAGAACACGACAAAACAGAACGCATACAGAAGAACATTTCATTGTATATTACAACAATGCATCAGATTACTTCAATATACAGAGTATAAATGAATAAACACACAGAAATACCAGAGATTTAAATTACATTTAAATACATTGCAGCGGAAAATAATCAAATACACAACTAGAAGGAGATATACGGATACAAAGCTTTCCGGATACCGTTCCAGCTGTAAACCAGGATCCTGTGAATATAAATCTGCAAAACCAAAACCACTAGCTGCCCGTGTCAAAATAAGGGCACCCAGAGTTTAGGTTAAAACAATAAACTCCAGGTCAGTCATGTGACTGGTGTGAGAACTAAAACAGTTATTAATCTTTATTTTAAAGTTAGGTAAATCAAGGGACCACGCCGTATAACACGGAACGGGTTTCCTCCCAAGAATACCAGTGCATAAAAAAAACAGCGCAATGCTAAATAAAGAAAAATGAAGCTGTTATAAGACCCAGGTCCCATCACACAATGCAACGCAGTCGAGGATAGGGTTTTCCCTTATAACAGCCAAAGAATGCTTGATACGTTCAAAACAAATCATTTGATACTATTATAAGTGCATAGTGTATAAAACAACTTCAAATCATAAGTATCAATCATAGGCGGCATGGGTACCATATATCATGTCGCCATATATAGGTTTACAAATAAAACCGCAAAGTCACGTATTTGGAAATTGGATTTCCGTCTATGAACCGAGGCAAAAGATAGTCCTCAACCGATTCGAGACGCTCTAGCCCGTGTCTCAGGAACAGCCGCAACTGCCCCTTGGATCGTCAGGGCCGGTCCACACGGAGTGGATTATTATGCCTGAACAATACGTCTCCCCACCCTATGGGGTGTAAGTCTGGTCCGTCAGCCGACCAGAATGCATTCGACCGAAACCGATATAACCGAGGCGCCTCGCAACCGCAACAACCACATAAGTCAAACTCGTCAGGGCGTGTAAAACCACTGACGCCACTTCTAGCTAGAAAGAAACGCAAGTCCTCCCTGATGTCCTCTCCCGTTTTTGGTTCATACCGGGTGTGAAACTCGCGATGCAACGTTACACAAAGCTACGCCACAAAGGCCGTGCTTTGATCATCACCACAAGACTTTGCTTTTCAACAGAAGCCTCGATCAATTGCCACTTAGGCATGCCACACAGGCAATTCACTCCATGCGTTTGATATCCATCAATATATATTTAATAGAGATCAATCACACAGACTAAAATCCAATGTCAGACACACAGTCCATTTACAAGTCCGTTCTGGGTCTGAACGAAACCGGAGGCACCTAGTACCCCGCATATCCATCGATCTCCAAGTACGTCTGGACGATCACCAACTGTTTCCATCTTCTTGGGTGTACAGCCCAATCAAGATCATCAGTTATCACCCAAACGACGTGAAGACCTCCGGTCTTCGACCATCGTCTTCATCTTCGACTTATCGTCGTATCAGTTATCCAGAATGGGATAAACCCGGTCTTTCCGAATAACTCGCGTATATTTTAAATAAGTGTTACACAAACACAACATACGCCTCATTCCAATTCATTAGTCACTAATCGTAAATTAATCAAGAGAATAATCCCCCAAATATTAACCCCGAAGGCCGAAACCAACATCAGATCAATATCCAGAAAACCCTTCTGCTTGGCTAACCGACAGTTAGTTTCTAAATTTCACATTCATAGGGAAAGGTTCCCATTAATTTTATCAAAGATAAATTCTTGAATTTATGCTTTAATCTACTTTTGAATATTAATTCAAACCAGTCGGGATTAGCGAACCTTACCGAAGTAATCATTTGTTTTAATTTCCCAATCCCAACCTATTCATCCCATGAAGTAAAACTGGTAGTACTTCATATCTAACACCACGGTGTTATCGGTAAATTCAATTACCATTTCACGTTCAAATCTACTTAAAGATTTAACTATCGCCTGGAGCAAAACTAGTGATACTCCATTTTCGATCATTTCAATCTAATTAAAGATTCATTAAAACTCCACTTAGTTTTAATCTTCAACTGGGTTAAAGAATCAGTGTCATTTAAAACACGGTTCACTATAAACCCAAAATCACATTCCATTAATTGTCGGGTTAAAGAACGAGTGTTATTTAAAACACTGTTCACGATAAACCCAAAAATCAATATCAATTCAATTCCAATTAAATATTATTTAATTGGTACACTTCATTAAATCTAAATAAAAGATTTAATCTTTTCTCAACTGGGTTCAAGAACAGTGTTAGTGAAGACACCATTCGCGACAAACCCAAATCACATTTGATATTCAATATAAGGCTCTGAATAGAAAATATATCGGCTTATATTCAATATCAAATTCTACGATTAACAAATGACGTATTGGAAATAACGATATAAATATATATCTTTCAAATTTCCATAACAACATCTGTATAATCACGAATTCCAACATCGAAATATTCCGAAGACAATTTCGATTCACATCCACTCCAATGCAATCATTGGAAATTCTGGTTATTTTCAAAACCATTTTTAAATTCAATTCATTTATTTAAAAATAAATAGAATTATAATTCTAGTTCAAAACTAGTTCATTTCGATAAAAATCTATTTTTATCTTTACAAATATGGGGTTTTTCATCCCAATTCTTTCTAAATCATTTCTTATGATTTTACACAAATTATTACTATTTTTAATAATTTTATCAAGGCCCGTACAGTCGATTTCCATCAATGGCCATCGAACTGCACTTACAGCGACCTTTTTCGAATTTGATTTGGACATAATTCCAAATCCAACCGTTAGATTTCAAATATCTAATATTCGTTAGAAAGCTCTTTTCGATACGAACCCAACGGTTCCGGTTTTAGGAGAATCCGACGGTCGGATCTCCCGTAATGTCCGTTTGAAATAAATGGTCGAAATTCACGAACTGCGGCGGCGCGACGCGTTCTATTCAGGCCATTATATTATATATATAATATATATAATATATATTTTGTCGATTGCTATTTAAAACAAATTATATAAATAGTTTTGAATTCGTTTCAAAAACATTTTCAACTTCCATTTCAATTCAAATCAAAATTGAATTCTTCTTTACAAATTCGCTTTAAAATTCATTTCTATTCAATTCAAATTTCAATTCAATTTGAATTCATTTCAATGTGTTTCCAATTCAATTTGAATTCGTTTTCAATTCATTTCGAAATCGTTTTCAATTCATTTTATTTCGAAATCGTTTTCAATTCATTTTATTTCGAAATCGTTTTCAATCCATTTCATTTCGAAATCGTTTTCAATCCATTTCATTTCGAAATCGTTTTCAATTCATTTCATTTCGAAATGAATAAAATCGATATAAATCGTTTACGTCAAAATGGCGTCAATCTAATCAACACGGCTTCATAAATTTCTATTTTCAAATATTCTATTTCAAATATTTCTTTTTCAAAATAGTTGTTATTATCAAAATATTTCGTTCAACACATGACCAATCTCAATGAATGAGTACTGTCAACACATGAACTTTTATTTTATATCGATAAAAGTGTAAATTTTATTACTAAAATATTTCGTTCAACACATGACCAATCTCAATGAATGAGTACTGTCAACACATGAACTTTTATTTTATATCGATAAAAGTGTAAATTTTATTACTAAAATATTTCGTTCAACACATGACCAATCTCAATGAATGAGTACTGTCAACACATGAACTTTTATTTTATATCGATAAAAGTGTAAATTTTATTACTAAAATATTTCGTTCAACACATGACCAATCTCAATGAATGAGTACTGTCAACACATGAACTTTTATTTTATAATATTAAAAGTGTAAATTTTATTACTAAAATATTTCGTTCAACACATGACCAATCTCAATGAATGAGTACTGTCAACACATGAACTTTTATTTTATAATATTCTTTATTTTTCAAATTGGAATGAGGCCCAATCAATTACCATATAAAGTTAATTATATGGATTTTCATACAACACATGTATATCATAGCATTGAAAAATAATCAACCATCAACCAAAGTGCACTACACTGTATAAGCATCAAATATAGATATTCAACGCTTATAACAGCCTGTCAATCAATCGATCGACATATTTAATCAATCAGGATGAGTGAACTTCAAATTTCATCCCAACACCCGTGTGGGGTTTCAAACAATCAAACACCTATTTTATTTGTGCTGTTGGGCGATGTGTAAAATTTATCGTCCCAATCAATGTCATTCAAATAGGTGTACATAAACAAACCGTCTGGTTTGTAAATGAATATTTTATTTATTTCACTTCACGTTAAAAATTATATTTTTAACGATAAAACATTTTATTCCAACCTATGAATTTCTATTCAATTCATTTATTCAATAAAATGATATTTTTATTTTTCTAACTTATTTTAGAAAATTTCGGCGGCATAACGGCACGATACTAGAAATGGGACGAGGCCTAGCCTTATCCCCGGTCTAGTGAAGGCCCACGCCATTCACACATCAATCAAATCAATTTCGTTATGCAAACCACAAAATTTGGAGTAAGAGTCTAACCTAGCCTTACCCCTTCGCCTTATAACGGCGCACGTCTAATCCTAACCAATTTATCGATTCGATTTTTCACACCACAAACCACATTCAAACCAATATCGCAATCAATAACCAAACAGCCAAACAAACAAGTCCATGGTCTGTGGACGATTGTGTCGGGTGCTACTAAGCACCGTCTGCATCATAGTATGTATATAACTAGAAAATAAATTGAAAGGTGAGAAATTCTCACAGATAGCTATCCTAGCTCCACGGCACTTCATTGATAGGAATCTTCATCGCTATCGCATCTTCGTCATCTTCGTTGCCCGTAGCCACTACATATGTAAAAATCGAATTTTTTAGTTCGCTATTCAATATATAAAAATCGAATTTTTAGTTCGCTATTCAATATATAAAAATCGAATTTTTAGTTCGTTATTCAATATATAAAAATCGAATTTTTAGTTCGCTATTCAATATATAAAAATCGAATTTTTAGTTCGCTATTCAATATATAAAAATCATATTTTTCTATCGAAGTTCAATATATAAAAATCATATTTTTATTTACATAAAAATTATAACTTTACTTAAAAATGATATTTTTATTTACATAAAAATGATTACATTACATAAAAATGACATTTTTATTTTCATACAAATGATAACATTATAGAACTAAAGAAAATTAAATAAAACTGTAATTAAAAACTCACCGAACTTCGCTCGTCGGAGGGCTTGGCGGCAAGGAAGGGTCGAGGTGGCGCTGAGGAGGGGCGTTGGGACCTGCTCAGTCGGACGTGAAGGTCCCAATGACCGGCGGCGGTTGATTGGTGACGGACTGGACGGTGGAGCGTCGATTGGAGGAGGAGGGTAGAAGAGAGAGAGAGGCATAGCAGAGCGGAGGGGGTGGGGATGGATCGCCGGCGGCCGTCTAAGAGGGGGGGTCGCGATTGAGGGCGGCGGCTACCTAGGGCTGAGGGTTCCATCAGCCTTCTTTTTTTTTCTTTGAATTTTTACGGGGAGAGAGAAACCGAAAAGATGGGTGTTAAGGTGGTTATATAAATTAAATTACTATATTTTATTTTTATTTTTCTCCTAAATGTTGACTTTTATTTCCAACACCAATCGAGACCCAACGACTGTCGCCTCTAGCTAATTATCCCCATTCCGAACACAATGGTATATGTTTCGCAAGCTGATTCGGCTATTACAATCAGTTTCCGTTAAATTTACATTTAAATTACTATATCGAATTTTAAACGTACATTTCAAATTACCGGGGTCACATACTAACTCGAAAAATTCCCGAAAAATATTTTCTAGCTTCGTATTGACGATGCGGTCCTAACAAAACTAGTTTCGTCGAATTCTGAGACCGTTTGAAAAATGGCCAATTTCCAGTCGATTAAAATCAACTGAAACTGGTCAAACGCGTTTTCCTTTACCACGCTCACATATTGATTCGAAAAATTATGAAATTTGAAACCTAGCAATAACTTGACCCTGCGGATCTAACAAAAGTGGTTTCGTCGAAATCCGAGGTCGTTTGCAAAATGTCCATTTTTAAGGGCCTGAATTCCATAGCGACTATTCAGAATTTTCAACTGGACATATCTTTTGACTCCCGCTACGAACTTTTAATTTTTCGGATTTGCTGGAAAGATATTCACTATTAGATTACATTATTTTTGGTTTCACAAAAATCCGGATTGTTTTGCACCCGGTACATTCAATTGAAGTTTGAAATCGAATTATCGAACTACCGCGCTATTTTCAATTCTATTTATAATTATATATAAATATTTATATTCTAACGACGACGCGTATAATATATACGTTCGAATTATATTCAAAATAAATTTCTCGCCGATATTATTTAAAATAATTCATTTTAAATAATCAAAACTCGCTATAATTGCCAAAATAAAAATTTTAAACTGGCCCAGATTTTCCGGGTTGTTACAATTAAAAACGCAACCTCTCTCTTCTGTAAACCCAGCGTGCTCCTTTCTCGTTCCAGGGAGGTTGCGAGTTTTCCTCTCATATTAAAGCAAGCAATACCCATTCTTATTTCCAGCGTGCAAAAACGCGATAGGGTTTTGTCAGTTGGAGACGTGCACGGAGTTCGAAGTTGTGGCTTTCAAAGCCAAGATGGAGGCGCCGGAGTTGCTCGAGTTGGATAGGGACTGGTGGCGCAGGACGTGGGCGTTCAGGCGGAGAGACAGGCGGTTAGTAATCGAACATAGAAGGCTCATCGATTCATGGTCTATTTCAGGTAGGAGGCGTCTTCGAAGAGGCCGGGGTTTTGGACGAGTGTAGGGGCCAGCGCGACCTTCGAAGTGACGCCATCTGATCACAATCGGGCAGAAGAATGAGTAAGCGATGGTGCGGTTTTTCAAACGTGAGTGGTTGCGCGGGTCTCTGGGAACAAGGATGAAGTGAGGCTTTGTTTTGTGTGGACGTGAGCAAACTGAAAGGGGGTCAGTACTGTTTGGGTGCTAAATGATGTTGGAGCATGGTAATAAGAGGAACGAAGGGTAGCTTAAACCAAAAGAACTTAGATCTTGGTGAATAGCTGTACCTAGAAGCAAAACCTGACGGAAATGAAGTAGAAAAAAGGGGCAGCCTTATCATTTGAAAACCGTGAAGAAGGATCAGTTGTATCCTATATTTAGCTACTTAATTAAATCATTTGGTTAGTATAAAATAATTTAGTGCTTAGTTAAACAAACCCTGACCAATATTTTACCATACAACTGAATCAGGTTTGGCCGAGCAGAAGGAAACCCTCAGCAGTAATGAACGAAGACAACTTGGGATTTGGATCGAACTATTTTATCTAAACCAAACGTAATGACTTTATACTAATCATATAATAATTAAGGAGTTGTTAGTTTAGTTAATGTGTGATAACTAAAACTTGAATCATATTTTGTGCAGAACTGGGATAAACGAGACGAACAAACACTGGAAGAAACGTAACCGATGGACCATATTATCCATAACTGAAAAGTAATTAATAGTTTGATTTATAATTTTAGTTAAGGTAATTAATTATGAAATTAACAACCATATGCTTATACGTGTACAACGCTTACATATGTTATCAGAATTTAGCTAGACAAGAGACATGGAATCGTACTGTCAAACCCTATATTTTGGAACTGACTTGGACACAACTGGAGATGGCTGAGAATTTTAATTAAATTAAACGCTCGTTTGATTTAATTAAACCGAATTGCTTCAGCGACAAACGGAGTTCAAGGTGAGTTAAACTCACTCAGTTTTTTCCCATTTATATTTTATATAAATTGGGTATTTTTAATTTGTGTGCTTTGCTTGTTGATGGTTGCTTATTTGCTAGTTATACAATTGTTTGTTGATTTTAACTAATGAAATTAAACTGTGTTTAATTTCAGTGAAATCACCAAATCGTTATTTTTAACGATTGGTTCCAATAAAGGTAACTTGCCTTATTGGTCACGTTTATTTTTATAAACGTGTTTTAAATTGTTGAACTGTTGAATTGCTTGTGGTTGATGTTGAATGGTTGCTATTCAGTATCAGTTAAACAAAACTGAACAGTCTGATTTGGGATAACCATTTGAATACAGGGTAGAACAGGTTGGAGGGATCCAACCGGATTCCTCAAATATATTATTTATTTCATATTATCATATATGAACTGTCTTGTTTGGGTGTGATTGATTTGATTGTTGATGTTTGACTGAAATTTCAACATTTGTTTAGTTTTAACCAATGAGCGATATTGGTTGGGTAATCAGCAATGAATGGCCTAAAGATAAATTGTTGTGATTTACCGTCAGGTAGATTGATAGAACCAAAGTTATAAAACTTATTTAATAACTGGAGTTAGATTTTTGAAATAGATTATTTTGGATAAAGGGTTTGTTTTAAAAGAAGATAAATATTTATCATTTGTTATTTAAATTTATAATTGATTATAAATTGGATTTATATGGAAATCTCTGATGTTATCAGATTTGGAAATAAATGAATAGAATTTAATCTAAAGGATTAAATTTGGATAATTGTTTGTTAAGAAACAATTAAATTGAATTGTTTAAATTAATTATATTAGTATTTAGTGTAAAGGAAAAATGAATTGGAATCAGTTAATAGAATAATCGTGTGATCTGAAATTGATTAGTTTGTTTGTGTTAATCTAAGAGAAGAGTTAAAGAATATTTGTTTTATTCAAATGAAGTTTAAAAAGGAATTTACTATTTATTTACTACTTTACAGTAGTTAACGATTGAAATAAAATATTATCCTGACGAATAATAATTCAGGGAATTTCTTTTAATGGAAATTCATCGGGGTTGAAATGAAATCAAGTTGAATGGTGGAAAGAGTTATGAACGGGTTTTATATTTAAAACCCAAATTTTTAATAACGATGTTATAAAGGGGATTTTAAGCGAAGGTGATAACTTTGAATTTGAAATGTTGCTTAATTATTGAATTAAGTCAAAGGGAATGAAGGTAAAAGGTTTATAGTAAACCAAGGTTATGTAAATAAGGTTTAAAGTGTTAAGGCATTAATTTTACATTAACGTTACTTGAAACCAAGATCAAGTAAAAAGGGGAATTTGAAATGAGATTCCAAAGTGGGGAAATGGCCGAATAGATTTGAAAGGAAATAAGTAAAAGTGAATTTTGGGTAAAGAAGTGGGTTGTATAACCAAAGCCGAATCTAAATGAATTTGTTTTAAAGAGTTGAAGATTTAATTAAGCGAAAGTGAATTAAATTGTTTAATTAAAGGGCCAAGTGGTGCTGAATACTGAACCAGTGGACTCATCTCTTTGTCATGTTTGTAACACTGTATATTTTGATAGTTAAAACACCGACTATCAAATCTGTCCAATACGATTGTTGGTATGGAAAGACCGGGATCGAATTTATATTCGAAAACCATTCCGACCAACAAATACGTGAAGATATCAGAAGATGATCGAGATGGAGCATTGAAGACCGTGGATTTTCATAAACGGAAGAACCACTAATATTCTCTGCCTGGCAAGTAGAGATAAGCTGTGATTCGGTCGTGGCTGGAATCTACGGGTTACAAGGACTTCTCACTACTGATCCATGGGGTGATTCCTATATTGGATGCAGTAGGAATGTGCCTTCGGTTCATCCTGTTCCTGGATGAACTGTATGGACGGATGTCTGACAGAGTATTTCCAAAAGATCACGTACGTTGATTTCTTCAAACGTACGATAGTTGTTGGCAGGGAATTGCCATTCTCTAGCTTTAGGCTAGAATATTTTTGTGGACGTCAATTAGTGATATCTGACTGATCTGACGATGTGGCATTCAAAGTGAATGATGACCAGGTGTTCGAAGGTAAATCTAAACCTCAAGCCTCATCAACCGGGAAATGACAAAAATCGGGCAGGCAGCATGGCTATGTGGGTCGCTCCCATTAGGGTGTATGATCACCTATCTAGAGAAAATCCTATTTGCTTCTTAAATCTATGTTTCGATGCTGTCCCTTTTCGGGAGGCGGTTGCTGATCCCAACCGTCGGTGATATACATTCGATACTCTCAAGCGAAATGAGGGGTCGGTCATGTGAGGGCCGGGTTGCAAGAAGTTCTTGTTGAACCCAGTGTATTCGTCTCTAGAGATACACTATCGGCAGGTGGTCCCATACCTTGTCAAGTTGGAATCCAATCTCCAATAAGCGCCTGCGGTTTTTGATTGTATACTATATATGTAGAGCGTGAGATGCAAGCGTTCTACTAGATTCTATTTACTTGTATTTACACATTATTATAATATCAGAAAAGATATTGATTTCAAAAGTGGTTTGGGTTATCGTAAGGTAAAAACCGACCGTGTTTATGTGTGGATTTGGTCTTACGATTATCCTTTTCTTTTGAAAGGATGTTTGAACTTTAAAATCATGATTGGATGATTCACCCTTATTACTGTGCGAGTTTATCTCACTCTGGTTCACCAGACTGACCAGGTATTTTGTAAATGCTCGGGTTAGCCCGGAGTGTACAGGTTCAGGTTATCGACTGTTGTGAAGAGACGAGCTGGAGGTGTTCAGACGTATGATATTATATAGCTGCTATTCCGCTGTGTGTTGTATATGGGAACAGACTATTATAACTGTCCCATGGTATGATGTACTCTGATACTGTAAGTATTTTAAAGCTTCCAATAAAGACTATTTATGTATTATATTTTGTTCCGCTGCGATGTGAGACTTTGTGTGGTGTTCTTCTTCTTCTTCTATTCTAATATTTCTTTCTTTCTTATCTCACCCTCTAACTTCTTTCTATTTATGATCTGGAATGTTCGATGTCTGAATGGTCAACATGATAGTTGATGTTGATTTTCGGAGTCGAAAATCCCAGTTCGTTACAGTGGTATCAGAGCTGAAGGTTAAGTGATTACCTTGGCTCTGTGGCGTGACTCAGTAGAGATGGGGTTAGCAATACCCTAGATTGAGTTTGAGTGTATATATACGAGTGAACGTATTTGTAGATTTGATATAAAAAAATTGTTTTATATTGTGAAGATTTATTGGTTGAGTTGTTTATGGGTTCTGGTCGATCAGTTTGATCCACTGTATCGATAGGGGTTTCTAAACACTCAAGTACAATAAACCGACAAAGTATGTTTTGAAAGAGGGTAAATGAAATAATTTACCCAAAATTATATTTTGATATAAACAATTGTTTAATATTTGAGGTATTATAGTATATTGGATGTGTTGGTTGATTATAAGTGAAATGGTTGTGAAAATAACCAATCAAAATTCATATAAGTGAAATATATGAAATCAGATGAATTAAATCTGAATTTAAATCGGAAATGAAATCACAATGGTGGGAATGTGAAAAAGTGTGTGTAAATGAATCTGGGTTAAATACATGTGAATTTTAAAATCCTGGGAGATTTTAAATTTGTTACAAGCATTGAAAGGGATATTTTGAAATGGATTTCAAAATGAAAGTGTTTAGAACTAGTTTTGAAAGTGACATGGTATTGAACTCACTTCGATAGCTGGAAAATAGATTCCGATGATGATCCGGACATCATCGGTGTTCATTTTCGAGTTGTAAGTGACGGATTACTACCAAAAGATTTTGTTTTAAATTGCTTTGAGAAAAACAAGTTGTTTTGAATCCTGAAAAGGAATATTTGATTTTTGAAAGAGCTGAACTGTTTAAAAACTCCTAGGGAAATTGTTGAAAAACAAAATTTAACAAAAATTTGTGAAAACAAATATGAATTGAATTAAAACCAATTAACTGGAAATTACTCGAGATATAATATATCAAGTTGAATCAGATTTTGAATTGTGAGACAGGAATCTGAAATGGTGTTGGACTGGTAAAGTTAAGAGTTGAAATTGATAATGGATGGAAATTGAGTTAAGAATGGAATTTGGCTTAGATGCGTGAAGGTTTTGGTTTTGAAGATAAAATTGGAATTTGTTTGGGGACACATTTGTATACGCTGACAGGGCAGCAGACGGAAAGGATATAATGGTATGCCCGACAAAAAGGTACACGTTTATTTTTATATGGGTTTGGAGATTTGTGAGCCGATTTGGCAAGCCACTTGGCTGTTTTATTTTCTTTTGAATTGGAGAAGGCCCAGAGAGGCGAGTTGGAGTTGTACCGATTGAGCCGTACAGAGGAGGTGCTGGCGAAATTTATCGAAAATTTAAAGTGTTAGAAAATTTTCGATATTTGTGAAAATATTTATTTACAGTATTGAATTGGTTTCTAATTTAATATAAAATTAGATTTGAAATTAATGAGTTTATAACATTCTTTCTTACCTTAGCAATTTCGAGGACGAAATTATTTTAAGGGGGGAAGAATGTAACGACCCGTGTTTTTGTCCGTCAAATATTTAATTTAATTTAAATATTATATTTTGAATATCGATGGAATTTAATATCTAATTCGTTATTTAAAACGAAGTTCGAACGTTATAATTTATATAAAATTATAAATCGAGCTTGAAAATGGCGTGCAGTTCATAAATTCGAGTTTTGAACTTCAACTGAGAATACAGAGTCTGATATAAGTCGGATTTCTGTGAAACAAGAAACGTTGGGACCGTGTTGACGATAACTTTCATATGAAGGAGAAAAATTCAGATTCCGTGTTATAGATTGCAAGTTATGGCTAAATCAAATTTTGGGAAAAACACTGTGGAAATCAGTATCGGCCGTTAAAATGGTCATTTTGCAAACGAACTCAGATTTCAACGAAATCAGTTTCATTGGAACCGTATCGCCAAATTATTGTTAGAAAATCAAATTGTGTGGAAAACCGGTGTCGTATGTGACCATGGTAGCTGTAAACGTCCGGTTATTTTCTATAACGCGTATTTAAATAAATAAAGAGATATGTGGGTATAACTTGAGCAGATGATCGAATTAGGCCACGAAACCAGTCCCGTTGAGTTCGTATCGTCAATTAGAGTCAAGATAGGTATATAGTTTGCTATTTTTAGAGATCGAGAAATTTGGCGTTAAAAAGGGTATTGCGGTACGCGGTAAAAATAGCCTACCGGGGAAACAGTCTCAGAATGCGACGAAACTGGTGCCGTTGGATTCGTATCAACAAATTATTGTGGGATTGCAAAGTTTCAAGTTGATTCGATTTATCTGGAGATCGTGGAAAAATTAAACGCGTGTTTATTTCTGGTTTTATAAAGGAAATTTTTCCAAACGACCTCGGATTTCGATGAAACTTGTCCCATTAGGTTCAGAATACTTTTTTACACCAGGATTAGCCTTTGTATCAGTAAACAAAAATCATATGAAGTAGGATTTGTGTGTTACTTTACGCCCAAGTTTCATTATAATACTTATATAATATTTCCTACCCATGCAAGCTAAGTGATACATCAAAATCATAGCTGTTCTGACGTACAAACTCCTGTCCCAAATTTGTGAAGCCTTGCCGACCAAGGGTCGTGGATTCCCAGACATACAGCTAGCTGTATTTGCAGCTACCTATCCTAAAAGTGTACCCCAATTTCATGCTACCCAAACCATCGTTTTCCTATATATACCTATGTTATATCCCTTTGTTTTTCTTCCTGGCAAGCAAATTAAAAACGCAACCTCTCTCTTCTGTAAACCCAGCGTGCTCCATTCTCGTTCCAGGCAGGTTGCGAGTTTTCCTCTCATATTAAAGCAAGCAATACCCATTCTTATTTCCAGCGTGCAAAAACGCGACAGGGTTTTGTCAGTTGGAGACGTGCACGGAGTTCGAAGTTGTGGCTTTCAAAGCCAAGATGGAGGCGCCGGAGTTGCTCGAGTTGGATAGGGACTGGTGGCGCAGGACGTGGGTGTTCAGGCGGAGAGACTGGCGGTTAGTAATCGAACACAGAAGGCTCATCGATTCATGGTCTATTTCAGGTAGGAGGCGTCTTCGAAGAGGCCGGGGTTTTGGACGAGTGTAGGGGCCAGCGCGACCTTCGAAGTGACGCCATCTGATCACAATCGGGCGGAAGAATGGGTAAGCGATGGTGCGGTTTTTCAAACGTGAGTGGTTGCGCGGGTCTCTGGAAACAAGGATGAAGTGAGGCTTTGTTTTGTGTGGACGTGAGCAAACTGAAAGGGGGTCAGTACTGTTTGGGTGCTAAATGATGTTGGAGCATGGTAATAAGAGGAACGAAGGGTAGCTTAAACCAAAAGAACTTAGATCTTGGTGAATAGCTGTACTTAGAAGCAAAACCTGACGGAAATGAAGTAGAAAAAAGGGGCAGCCTTATCATTTGAAAACCGTGAAGTAGGATCAGCTGTATCCTATATTTAGCTACTTAATTAAATCATTTGGTTAGTATAAAATAATTTAGTGCTTAGTTAAACAAACCCTGACCAATATTTTACCATACAACTGAATCAGGTTTGGCCGAGCAGAAGGAAACCCTCAGCAGTAATGAACGAAGACAACTTGGGATTTGGATCGAACTATTTTATCTAAACCAAACGTAATGACTTTATACTAATCATATAATAATTAAGGAGTTGTTAGTTTAGTTAATGTGTGATAACTAAAACTTGAATCATATTTTGTGCAGAACTGGGATAAACGAGACGAACAAACACTGGAAGAAACGTAACCGATGGACCATATTATCCATAACTGAAAAGTAATTAATAGTTTGATTTATAATTTTAGTTAAGGTAATTAATTATGAAATTAACAACCATATGCTTATACGTGTACAACGCTTACATATGTTATCAGAATTTAGCTAGACAAGAGACATGGAATCGTACTGTCAAACCCTATATTTTGGAACTGACTTGGACACAACTGGAGATGGCTGAGAATTTTAATTAAATTAAACGCTCGTTTGATTTAATTAAACCGAATTGCTTCAGCGACAAACGGAATTCAAGGTGAGTTAAACTCACTCAGTTTTTTCCCATTTATATTTTATATAAATTGGGTATTTTTAATTTGTGTGCTTTGCTTGTTGATGGTTGCTTATTTGCTAGTTATACAATTGTTTGTTGATTTTAACTAATGAAATTAAACAGTGTTTAATTTCAGTGAAATCACCAAATCGTTATTTTTAACGATTGGTTCCAATAAAGGTAACTTGCCTTATTGGTCACGTTTATTTTTATAAACGTGTTTTAAATTGTTGAACTGTTGAATTGCTTGTGGTTGATGTTGAATGGTTGCTATTCAGTATCAGTTAAACAAAACTGAACAGTCTGATTTGGGATAACCATTTGAATACAGGGCAGAACAGGTTGGAGGGATCCAACCGGATTCCTCAAATATATTATTTATTTCATATTATCATATATGAACTGTCCTGTTTGGGTGTGATTGATTTGATTGTTGATGTTTGACTGAAATTTCAACATTTGTTTAGTTTTAACCAATGAGTGATATTGGTTGGGTAATCAGCAATGAATGGCCTAAAGATAAATTGTTGTGATTTACCGTCAGGTAGATTGATAGAACCAAAGTTATAAAACTTATTTAATAACAGGAGTTAGATTTTTGAAATAGATTATTTTAGATAAAGGGTTTGTTTTAAAAGAAGATAAATATTTATCATTTGTTATTTAAATTTATAATTGATTATAAATTGGATTTATATGGAAATCTCTGATGTTATCAGATTTGGAAATAAATGAATAGAATTTAATCTAAAGGATTAAATTTGGATAATTGTTTGTTAAGAAACAATTAAATTGAATTGTTTAAATTAATTATATTAGTATTTAGTGTAAAGGAAAAATGAATTGGAATCAGTTAATAGAATAATCGTGTGATCTGAAATTGATTAGTTTGTTTGTGTTAATCTAAGAGAAGAGTTAAAGAATATTTGTTTTATTCAAATGAAGTTTAAAAAGGAATTTACTATTTATTTACTACTTTACAGTAGTTAACGATTGAAATAAAATATTATCCTGACGAATAATAATTCAGGGAATTTCTTTTAATGGAAATTCATCGAGGTTGAAATGAAATCAAGTTGAATGGTGGAAAGAGTTATGAATGGGTTTTATATTTAAAACCCAAATTTTTAATAACGATGTTATAAAGGGGATTTTAAGCGAAGGTGATAACTTTGAATTTGAAATGTTGCTTAATTATTGAATTAAGTCAAAGGGAATGAAGGTAAAAGGTTTATAGTAAACCAAGGTTATGTAAATAAGGTTTAAAGTGTTAAGGCATTAATTTTACATTAACGTTACTTGAAACCAAGATCAAGTAAAAAGGGGAATTTGAAATGAGATTCCAAAGTGGGGAAATGGCCGAATAGATTTGAAAGGAAATAAGTAAAAGTGAATTTTGGGTAAAGAAGTGGGTTGTATAACCAAAGCCGAATCTAAATGAATTTGTTTTAAAGAGTTGAATATTTAATTAAGCGAAAGTGAATTAAATTGTTTAATTAAAGGGCCAAGTGGTGCTGAATACTGAACCAGTGGACTCATCTCTTTGTCATGTTTGTAACACTGTATATTTTGATAGTTAAAACACCGACTATCAAATCTGTCCAATACGATTGTTGGTATGGAAAGACCGGGATCGAATTTATATTCGAAAACCATTCCGACCAACAAATACGTGAAGATATCAGAAGATGATCGAGATGGAGCATTGAAGACCATGGATTTTCATAAACGGAAGAACCACTAATATTCTCTGCCTGGCAAGTAGAGATAAGCTGTGATTCGGTCGTGGCTGGAATCTACGGGTTACAAGGACTTCTCGCTACTGATCTATGGGGTGATTCCTATATTGGATGCAGTAGGAATGTGCCTTCGGTTCATCCTGTTCCTGGATGAACTGTATGGACGGATGTCTGACAGAGTATTTCCAAAAGATCACGTACGTTGATTTCTTCAAACGTACGATAGTTGTTGGCAGGGAATTGCCATTCTCTAGCTTTCGGCTAGAATATTTTTGTGGACGTCAATTAGTGATATCTGACGGATCTGACGATGTGGCATTCAAAGTGAATGATGACCAGGTGTTCGAAGGTAAATCTAAACCTCAAGCCTCATCAACCGGGAAATGACAAAAATCGGGCAGGCAGCATGGCTATGTGGGTCGCTCCCATTAGGGTGTATGATCACCTATCTAGAGAAAATCCTATTTGCTTCTTAAATCTATGTTTCGATGCTGTCCCTTTTCGGGAGGCGGTTGCTGATCCCAACCGTCGGTGATATACATTCGATACTCTCAAGCGAAATGAGGGGTCGGTCATGTGAGGGCCGGGTTGCAAGAAGTTCGTGTTGAACCCAGTGTATTCGTCTCTAGAGATACACTATTGGCAGGTGGTCCCATACCTTGTCAAGTTGGAATCCAATCTCCAATAAGCGCCTGTGGTTTTTGATTGTATACTATATATGTAGAGCGTGAGATGCAAGCGTTCTACTAGATTCTATTTACTTGTATTTAGACATTATTATAATATCAGAATAGATATTGATTTCAAAAGTGGTTTGGGTTATCGTAAGGTAAAAACCGTCCGTGTTTATGTGTGGATTTGGTCTTACGATTATCCTTTTCTTTTGAAAGGATGTTTGAACTTTAAAATCATGATTGGATGATTCACCCTTATTACTGTGCGAGTTTATCTCACTCTGGTTCACCAGACTGACCCGGTATTTTGTAAATGCTCGGGTTAGCCTGGAGTGTACAGGTTCAGGTTATCGACTGTTGTGAAGAGACGAGCTGCAGGTGTTCAGACGTATGATATTATATAGCTTCTATTCCGCTGTGTGTTGTATATGGGAACAGACTATTATAACTGTCCCATGGTATGATGTACTCTGATACTGTAAGTATTTTAAAGCTTCCAATAAAGACTATTTATGTATTATATTTTGTTCCGCTGCGATGTGAGACTCTGTGTGGTGTTCTTCTTCTTCTTCTATTCTAATATTTCTTTCTTTCTTATCTCACCCTTTAACTTCTTTCTATTTATGATCTGGAATGTTCGATGTCTGAATGGTCAACATGATAGTTGATGTTGATTTTCGGAGTCGAAAATCCCAGTTCGTTACAGTGGTATCAGAGCTGAAGGTTAAGTGATTACCTTGGCTCTGTGGCGTGACTCAGTAGAGATGGGGTTAGCAATACCCTAGATTGAGTTTGAGTGTATATATACGAGTGAACGTATTTGTAGATTTGATATTAAAAAATTGTTTTATATTGTGAAGATTTATTGGTTGAGTTGTTTATGGGTTCTGGTCGATCAGTTTGATCCACTGTATCGATAGGGGTTTCTAAACACTCAAGTACGATAAACCGACAAAGTATGTTTTGAAAGAGGGTAAATGAAATAATTTACCCAAAATTATATTTTGATATAAACAATTGTTTAATATTTGAGGTATTATAGTATATTGGATGTGTTGGTTGATTATAAGTGAAATGGTTGTGAAAATAACCAATCAAAATTCATATAAGTGAATATATGAAATCAGATGAATTAAATCTGAATTTAAATCGGAAATGAAATCAAAATGGTGGGAATGTGAAAAAGTGTGTGTAAATGAATCTGGGTTAAATACATGTGAATTTTAAAATCCTGGGAGATTTTAAATTTGTTACAAGCATTGAAAGGGATATTTTGAAATGGATTTCAAAATGAAAGTGTTTAGAACTAGTTTTGAAAGTGACATGGTATTGAACTCACTTCGATAGCTGGAAAATAGATTCCGATGATGATCCGGACATCATCGGTGTTCATTTTCGAGTTGTAAGTGACGGATTACTACCAAAAGATTTTGTTTTAAATTGCTTTGAGAAAAACAAGTTGTTTTGAATCCTGAAAAGGAATATTTGATTTTTGAAAGAGCTGAACTGTTTAAAAACTCCTAGGGAAATTGTTGAAAAACAAAATTTAACAGAAATTTGTGAAAACAAATATGAATTGAATTAAAACCAATTAACTGGAAATTACTCGAGATATAATATATCAAGTTGAATCAGATTTTGAATTGTGAGACAGGAATCTGAAATGGTGTTGGACTGGTAAAGTTAAGAGTTGAAATTGATAATGGATGGAAATTGAGTTAAGAATGGAATTTGGCTTAGATGCGTGAAGGTTTTGGTTTTGAAGATAAAATTGGAATTTGTTTGGGGACACATTTTTATACGCTGACAGGGCAGCAGACGGAAAGGATATAATGATATGCCCGACAAAAAGGTACACGTTTATTTTTATATGGGTTTGGAGATTTGTGAGCCGATTTGGCAAGCCACTTGGCTGTTTTATTTTCTTTTGAATTGGAGAAGGCCCAGAGAGGCGAGTTGGAGTTGTACCGATTGAGCCGTACAGAGGAGGTGTTGGCGAAATTTTTCGAAAATTTAAAGTGTTAGAAAATTTTCGATATTTGTGAAAATATTTATTTACAGTATTGAATTGGTTTCTAATTTAATATAAAATTAGATTTGAAATTAATGAGTTTATAACATTCTTTCTTACCTTAGCAATTTCGAGGACGAAATTATTTTAAGAGGGGAAGAATGTAACGACCCGTGTTTTTGTCCGTCAAATATTTAATTTAATTTAAATATTATATTTTGAATATCGATGGAATTTAATATCTAATTCGTTATTTAAAACGAAGTTCGAACGTTATAATTTATATAAAATTATAAATCGAGCTTGAAAATGGCGTGCAGTTCATAAATTTGAGTTTTGAACTTCAACTGAGAATACAGAGTCTGATATAAGTCGGATTTCTGTGAAACAAGAAACGTTGGGACCGTGTTGACGATAACTTTCATATGAAGGAGAAAAATTCAGATTCCGTGTTATAGATTGCAAGTTATGGCTAAATCAAATTTTGGGAAAAACACTGTGGAAATCAGTATCGGCCGTTAAAATGGTCATTTTGCAAACGAACTCAGATTTCAACGAAATCAGTTTCATTGGAACCGTATCGCCAAATTATTGTTAGAAAATCAAATTGTGTGGAAAACCGGTGTCGTATGTGACCATGGTAGCTGTAAACGTCCGGTTATTTTCTATAACGCGTATTTAAATAAATAAAGAGATATGTGGGTATAACTTGAGCAGATGATCGAATTAGGCCACGAAACCAGTCCCGTTGAGTTCGTATCGTCAATTAGAGTCAAGATAGGTATATAGTTTGCTATTTTTAGAGATCGAGAAATTTGGCGTTAAAAAGGGTATTGCGGTACGCGGTAAAAATAGCCTACCGGGGAAACAGTCTCAGAATGCGACGAAACTGGTGCCGTTGGGTTCGTATCAACAAATTATTGTAGGATTGCAAAGTTTCAAGTTGATTCGATTTATCTGGAGATCGTGGAAAAATAAAACGCGTGTTTATTTCTGGTTTTATAGAGGAAATTTTTCCAAACGACCTCGGATTTCGATGAAACTTGTCCCATTAGGTTCAGAATACTTTTTTACACCAGGATTAGCCTTTGTATCAGTAAACAAAAATCATATGAAGTAGAATTTGTGTGTTACTTTACGCCCAAGTTTCATTATAATACTTATATAATATTTCCTACCCATGCAAGCTAAGTGATACATCAAAATCATAGCTGTTCTGACGTACAAACTCCTGTCCCAAATTTGTGAAGCCTTGCCGACCAAGGGTCGTGGATTCCCAGACATACAGCTAGCTGTATTTGCAGCTACCTATCCTAAAAGTGTACCCCAATTTCATGCTACCCAAACCATCGTTTTCCTATATATACCTATGTTATATCCCTTTGTTTTTCTTCCTGGCAAGCAAATTAAAAACGCAACCTCTCTCTTCTGTAAACCCAGCGTGCTCCTTTCTCGTTCCAGGGAGGTTGCGAGTTTTCCTCTCATATTAAAGCAAGCAATACCCATTCTTATTTCCAGCGTGCAAAAACGCGACAGGGTTTTGTCAGTTGGAGACGTGCACGGAGTTCGAAGTTGTGGCTTTCAAAGCCAAGATGGAGGCGCCGGAGTTGCTCGAGTTAGATAGGGACTGGTGGCGCAGGACGTGGGCGTTCAGGCGGAGAGACTGGCGGTTAGTAATCGAACACAGAAGGCTCATCGATTCATGGTCTATTTCAGGTAGGAGGCGTCTTCGAAGAGGCCGGGGTTTTGGACGAGTGTAGGGGCCAGCGCGACCTTCGAAGTGACGCCATCTGATCACAATCGGGCGGAAGAATGGGTAAGCGATGGTGCGGTTTTTCAAACGTGAGTGGTTGCGCGGGTCTCTGGGAACAAGGATGAAGTGAGGCTTTGTTTTGTGTGGACGTGAGCAAACTGAAAGGGGGTCAGTACTGTTTGGGTGCTAAATGATGTTGGAGCATGGTAATAAGAGGAACGAAGGGTAGCTTAAACCAAAAGAACTTAGATCTTGGTGAATAGCTGTACCTAGAAGCAAAACCTGACGGAAATGAAGTAGAAAAAAGGGGCAGCCTTATCATTTGAAAACCGTGAAGAAGGATCAGCTGTATCCTATATTTAGCTACTTAATTAAATCATTTGGTTAGTATAAAATAATTTAGTGCTTAGTTAAACAAACCCTGACCAATATTTTACCATACAACTGAATCAGGTTTGGCCGAGCAGAAGGAAACCCTCAGCAGTAATGAACGAAGACAACTTGGGATTTGGATCGAACTATTTTATCTAAACCAAACGTAATGACTTTATACTAATCATATAATAATTAAGGAGTTGTTAGTTTAGTTAATGTGTGATAACTAAAACTTGAATCATATTTTGTGCAGAACTGGGATAAACGAGACGAACAAACACTGGAAGAAACGTAACCGATGGACCATATTATCCATAACTGAAAAGTAATTAATAGTTTGATTTATAATTTTAGTTAAGGTAATTAATTATGAAATTAACAACCATATGCTTATACGTGTACAACGCTTACATATGTTATCAGAATTTAGCTAGACAAGAGACATGGAATCGTACTGTCAAACCCTATATTTTGGAACTGACTTGGACACAACTGGAGATGGCTGAGAATTTTAATTAAATTAAACGCTCGTTTGATTTAATTAAACCGAATTGCTTCAGCGACAAACGAAATTCAAGGTGAGTTAAACTCACTCAGTTTTTTCCCATTTATATTTTATATAAATTGGGTATTTTTAATTTGTGTGCTTTGCTTGTTGATGGTTGCTTATTTGCTAGTTATACAATTGTTTGTTGATTTTAACTAATGAAATTAAACTGTGTTTAATTTCAGTGAAATCACCAAATCGTTATTTTTAACGATTGGTTCCAATAAAGGTAACTTGCCTTATTGGTCACGTTTATTTTTATAAAAGTGTTTTAAATTGTTGAACTGTTGAATTGCTTGTGGTTGATGTTGAATGGTTGCTATTCAGTATCAGTTAAACAAAACTGAACAGTCTGATTTGGGATAACCATTTGAATACAGGGCAGAACAGGTTGGAGGGATCCAACCGGATTCCTCAAATATATTATTTATTTCATATTATCATATATGAACTGTCCTGTTTGGGTGTGATTGATTTGATTGTTGATTTTTGACTGAAATTTCAACATTTGTTTAGTTTTAACCAATGAGCGATATTGGTTGGGTAATCAGCAATGAATGGCCTAAAGATAAATTGTTGTGATTTACCGTCAGGTAGATTGATAGAACCAAAGTTATAAAACTTATTTAATAACTGGAGTTAGATTTTTGAAATAGATTATTTTGGATAAAGGGTTTGTTTTAAAAGAAGATAAATATTTATCATTTGTTATTTAAATTTATAATTGATTATAAATTGGATTTATATGGAAATCTCTGATGTTATCAGATTTGGAAATAAATGAATAGAATTTAATCTAAAGGATTAAATTTGGATAATTGTTTGTTAAGAAACAATTAAATTGAATTGTTTAAATTAATTATATTAGTATTTAGTGTAAAGGAAAAATGAATTGGAATCAGTTAATAGAATAATCGTGTGATCTGAAATTGATTAGTTTGTTTGTGTTAATCTAAGAGAAGAGTTAAAGAATATTTGTTTTATTCAAATGAAGTTTAAAAAGGAATTTACTATTTATTTACTACTTTACAGTAGTTAACCATTGAAATAAAATATTATCCTGACGAATAATAATTCAGGGAATTTCTTTTAATGGAAATTCATCGGGGTTGAAATGAAATCAAGTTGAATGGTGGAAAGAGTTATGAACGGGTTTTATATTTAAAACCCAAATTTTTAATAACGATGTTATAAAGGGGATTTTAAGCGAAGGTGATAACTTTGAATTTGAAATGTTGCTTAATTATTGAATTAAGTCAAAGGGAATGAAGGTAAAAGGTTTATAGTAAACCAAGGTTATGTAAATAAGGTTTAAAGTGTTAATGCATTAATTTTACATTAACGTTACTTGAAACCAAGATCAAGTAAAAAGGGGAATTTGAAATGAGATTCCAAAGTGGGGAAATGGCCGAATAGATTTGAAAGGAAATAAGTAAAAGTGAATTTTGGGTAAAGAAGTGGGTTGTATAACCAAAGCCGAATCTAAATGAATTTGTTTTAAAGAGTTGAAGATTTAATTAAGCGAAAGTGAATTAAATTGTTTAATTAAAGGGCCAAGTGGTGCTGAATACTGAACCAGTGGACACACCTGTTTGTCATGTTTGAAACACTGTATATTTTGATAGTTAAAACACCGACTATCAAATCTGTCCAATACGATTGTTGGTATGGAAAGACCGGATCGAATTTATATTCGAAAACCATTCCGACCAACAAATACGTGAAGATATCAGAAGATGATCGAGATGGAGCATTGAAGACCGTGGATTTTCATAAACGGAAGAACCACTAATATTCTCTGCCTGGCAAGTAGAGATAAGCTGTGATTCGGTCGTGGCTGGAATCTACGGGTTACAAGGACTTCTCGCTACTGATCCATGGGGTGATTCCTATATTGGATGCGGTAGGAAAGTGCCTTCGGTTCATCCTGTTCCTGGATGAACTGTATGGACGGATGTCTGACAGAGTATTTCCAAAAGATCACGTACGTTGATTTCTTCAAACGTACGATAGTTGTTGGCAGGGAATTGCCATTCTCTAGCTTTCGGCTAGAATATTTTTGTGGACGTCAATTAGTGATATCTGACGGATCTGACGATGTGGCATTCAAAGTGAATGATGACCAGGTGTTCGAAGGTAAATCTAAACCTCAAGCCTCATCAACCGGGAAATGACAAAAATCGGGCAGGCAGCATGGCTATGTGGGTCGCTCCCATTAGGGTGTATGATCACCTATCTAGAGAAAATCCTATTTGCTTCTTAAATCTATGTTTCGATGCTGTCCCTTTTCGGGAGGCGGTTGCTGATCCCAACCGTCGGTGATATACATTCGATACTCTCAAGCGAAATGAGGGGTCGGTCATGTGAGGGCCGGGTTGCAAGAAGTTCTTGTTGAACCCAGTGTATTCGTCTCTAGAGATACACTATCGGCAGGTGGTCCCATACCTTGTCAAGTTGGAATCCAATCTCCAATAAGCGCCTGCGGTTTTTGATTGTATACTATATATGTAGAGCGTGAGATGCAAGCGTTCTACTAGATTCTATTTACTTGTATTTAGACATTGTTAAAATATCAGAAAAGATATTGATTTCAAAAGTGGTTTGGGTTATCATAAGGTAAAAACCGTCCGTGTTTATGTGTGGATTTGGTCTTACGATTATCCTTTTCTTTTGAAAGGATGTTTGAACTTTAAAATCATGATTGGATGATTCACCCTTATTACTGTGCGAGTTTATCTCACTCTGGTTCACCAGACTGACCCGGTATTTTGTAAATGCTCGGGTTAGCCCGGAGTGTACAGGTTCAGGTTATCGACTGTTGTGAAGAGACGAGCTGGAGGTGTTCAGACGTATGATATTATATAGCTGCTATTCCGCTGTGTGTTGTATATGGGAACAGACTATTATAACTGTCCCATGGTATGATGTACTCTGATACTGTAAGTATTTTAAAGCTTCCAATAAAGACTATTTATGTATTATATTTTGTTCCGCTGCGATGTGAGACTCTGTGTGGTGTTCTTCTTCTTCTTCTATTCTAATATTTCTTTCTTTCTTATCTCACCCTCTATCTTCTTTCTATTTATGATCTGGAATGTTCGATGTCTGAATGGTCAACATGATAGTTGATGTTGATTTTCGGAGTCGAAAATCCCAGGTTGTTACAATTTCTTTGCTGATAGCTTATCCATATATAAACATTCATATACATACATACATACATACATACATACATATATATATACATATACATACATATATATATATATATAATGCGGACATGTGTGTGATGACACTTGAAGCCATGTCCATCGTTGTTCTTCATTTCGGTTTCTTGTGATAAACTTGTACACCTGTGTATACATGAACTATTGCAACATTTGCTTTGAGACATTTTGAATTGTTGCATACTTTTCATTGTAATTTGCTAGGTTGCTGTATGTAATTATAAGTGTGACATTTATTTGATCACTTGAGTTCACTTATCTCTGAACTTGATGCACTGAACCACGTTGCTTTACTTCTTGGTAATTTTGGCTCCATCTTTATTCACTCCTGCCGTATATGTTTCACCCAATTCCTAGTGTAAACATGCCAAATATGTGTTGCTTGTGTACAACTATTGTGTCACCATGTCATTTTAGTTTGTGCCTTCTTTAACTCCCAAGCTGTCACCATGTATTTGGGTTCCTCTTGTTAGTTGAGTCGAAATTGTGGTTGCTGTAGTTGCACCATTTATGTGTGCCATTGTAACTACTGGTTGATGCTGGGCTTATGCAGTGACTTGTATTATCTCTGCCTTATATCATATAACTTCTATGGCTATTTTTGCATGACTTCATACTTGAGATTGGATAATTTTGATGTTGGTGCATTCATATGCTTCCACTTATTGCAGTGTCATGTGCATTTGCACATCCTTGCTACTCGCTTGCTTGCCACTAACTTGTATACAAATATATGAAAAACCTTGGACGTTTTTGCTTCATGCCCTTGCACAATATTTCTGTGGATATGTGTACGGATTTTTGCATTTGCTGCCTTGTCCATTTATGTGCAGCTTTGATAACTCTTCTTGTTGTTGCAGCACTTGTTATTCGTTGTGTGTATCCCTTCCTTTGGTAGACGTGACTCTTTTTTGTATTATCTTGTACGCTTATCCTTCAGATCTGAAATGCATGTGTTCGAGTTTGCCATATTCAAGTATTTGGCTTTCTTGCTATAATTGTATAATCTTGTATTGTATTGTGACATACTTTAATTTGTGCATTGAATTGGTTTTGTACCTGCTCACCTAAAAATCACTATATACATTTGCAAAAATATTTTTTCTACTTAAATAAGTAGACCATTATATGTTGTGTCGTGGTTAGTCAAGATCAGGAGACCACAAATGTGAGTCATGGTTGGTCTTGATCAACAGACCACCATAACCGTGTTGAGGATGATCTACAGGCACTAGTATGTAGTCTGCCTTGTGGTATTTACAGTGAATCACTGCGAATATCATAAGTAGTCTAGACTCAAATATATGTATATTTATGTCAGACCAAGTCTAGAAATATGATGAGAAACACACCAAAAATTTGAGGCAAATAAAATTTAAAATAAATTTATATTTGTGTACATATAATTCTATTTTATTCCGATTTTACTGTGTGTTTCTGTGATAGGTATATAGGTGAATGGACAGAATATGAAGAAGTCTGAAGAAAAAGTGTGTCGATGTGTGTATATAAAACTGTATGTTTTGTATATGGAAACAAATATATAACTGAGGGAAATGACTGAATTGTAGTGAGGAACCAATGTATATGAAATTGAATGTATTATATTACAGTGAGATGTACAATAGAGGATTAAGAAATATGTACCAATTCAAATGTTGAAATAAAATACTTATTTGAATAAAAATATTATTTGAATATTGAATTGTTGTGAAATAGTATTCTATTCAATAAATATTTATTTCTATGTAAGATAAAATATGGAATGGTACAATTACAAACACATTTAAATAATAATAATATACACATGTTTGTTATCATCAAACAAAAATCATATTGTTATATTCAACAATCTTCCCCTTTTGATGATGACAAACATACACAAAGATTTTGAAAGTGATAAATGTGCTGGACTATGAAATATAGTACTCCCCCTGTTTCTATGCTCCCCTGCAACTTAGCTCCCCCTACATATGTGCATATGAGTTAGTTTAAAAAACAACAGAATTTACAGTATTAAAATATTCTTTAATTATTCACTCATCAGTAAAAATCTTAATCATTCTTCCCCTTGTTATCATCGAAAGGGTAACCGAAGTTGAAATAGTGATGAATATAGACTATAAATATAATTCAAATTAAGAGACAATGTATATCGTAAACCTCATTTAATCAAAGAAAAATCATATTATTCTTCAAACTAGAAACTCATTTCACATTTTAGATTGATGGATTTACGAAGAATTTTTATGAAATGGAGAGAGTTATAAATCTTTAATTATACGAGTATGAATTCCAAAAAAAAAAATTAAAATTAAGCACAAAATAGCGATGGATTGGGACTATATTTATAAATTCAAATCAAGAGAAAAAAAATCAAATTACCACAATTCCCAAAACATCAAGCAAGAAATCATAATATTTCATAACATAGAAACACATTTCACAGTTCAGGAAATGGGTTGATAGTCGGTTTTTACATAACGAGAAGGATTTCATATTTACACAATTTATTCTTTTCCCTTTTTATTTATTTTAAGAGCTCACTAACCATGCATAACCGTAAGGACTTTTAAATGAGGCCGGTAGCAACTTAAACTGTAAGCATTGTCTAACCATGCATGACCCTATATAGGTTTTCTAAATGATTTAGAGTAACATTTATTACATAAAAATCCCCTCAGTATATAAAACCAGAATGAATGATAGAAATATGGTAGGGATAGAGATGGTCTTGAAATAAATCTCTAAATTAATCATATTGTGAAATATGTTCAATCGTACCAGGATTTTTGAAAATGTTCGACTCTCTCTTAATCTGAAAAATAGTATATTCACATTTCCATCATTGGAAATTTAAAACTGTTCTTTTTTTAATGATTTCCAAAAGAAAATTAAACTCTCCACATTATATAAACTATGGTGAATGACAGAAACATGGTAGAAAAAGAAGATGATAGTGAAATAATAACCAGTTCAAAGATATTATTAAATCAGTCCAATCATCGTGAGAATTTAAATAATATCACCTCTTGTTATGAAATGTACTACAGTCACAACACATCATAATTTCGTAAATCTAATAATAATTTTGATGAGTTTTAAGATAGTTCAATTGGTCAATAATTTTCAATTTTTGAATAAATAATCAGAAGTGATTTAAATTAAATTTGAAACTATCAATTTCAAAAGGGATTCTGAAAGAACTACGCAAGTTGAAAATCAGTTTCAAAAAATCAAACAGTTGAATGTAAAAATTTTCAATACTTCTAAAACTGATAACACTTGTAGCACTAATTTCCTATAATGGCACTACATTGTATCTCAAACAAATCATCCAATTACCAAGACCAAGCCCAAGCAAAAGAAATCCAAAGCAAGATATTTGAAATAACTTAGTGAAATTTATTTTCAGAAATCAAGTCCAAATATTGTATTCATGAAATTCAATATATAATCAATCACAAATGATTTCAAAATCTAAATAGTCAAACCAAACCAAAAAAACTATGAAATTATCACAACTTATCAAACAAGCTTTCAAGTAATATGCTATAATGAGTGCAGTTTATCAAGTCTTTCCAAGATGAATTAGAAGAAACATAAAACTACAAAGTTGTGTGAAATTTCCCTTTTGGGACCTACATTTGTTTAATTGGATTATTTCTAAAAGCGTTCCCTTATCATTTATGATTTAAAAACCATTTGAAATTATTAGATTCCAAATTTTCAAATCGATCTTTTCCATATATATTGGTAGTATATTTTTTAAATCATTTGAATTCAGCTTTTCAAAATCATCAATTTTCCTAAGGCCAACAACATATTGAAAGATTTTTCTCCATTAGAAAATTTAGCCAGTTTCGATTCAAGTCGTTGAATTTTAAATTTAAGATCATTATTATCTTTCATTAAATTTGAACAATGATTTATAACGATCTTCCTCTTTTCAGCACCAGTTTGTTTCAAAACAAAATTTTCATTTTCAAGCAATTTTATCTTGGCCTTAGATTTAGAAATCTCAGATTCAAATTATTTTTGCTTTTCAAACTCAAAATTTTCAAATTCCTTAAATTTCTCAATTTCTTTTCAAAGCTCATTCAAAAATGATTCCGTTTTCAGCAAATTTTCTTTCTCACCATTTCGTACTTTTGGAAATTTTGGTCATCTTAAAAATTTTCAACTCTTTTCCAAAACATTATTTTTGCAAATCAACTCAAGGTTTTTAAATTTCAAATTTTTATTTGTTAATTTGAGATAGTCAACGGTTTTAGTTAAATTTTCACAAAGAAAATTCGCCACACTCATCATCAGTTGAGTCCCCACCATATGATTCATTTGAATCATCATATGTAAATTCTGTTAAGCATGAATCTGAAACTGAGTTGACTTTTGAGGGTTTTGAGCACTTGTTGTCTTTTCTTCAATCAAGTCAAGACTATTCCAGAGTTCCTGTGCAGTTTAACAACGAGAGATATGGTTATACTTATCATCATTAATATAAGAAAATAAAATATGCGTAGCACGAGAATTAATTACAATATCATCCTTATTTACCATATCACATCCATTGATAATTATATCCTAATATCTAATATTAATGTATTTTAAATAAAATTCCATTTTTGATTTCTAGTTAAAAAATCTGTTACAATAAAAATTGTAACAACCCGCATTCTACGCATTGGAGGATCGTAGAATATTTATTTCTTTCCCATATGAAGTCGTATGGTCCTGTAACTTTGGGAAACAACCATTGGAGTCATTTCCCATGTTCATGATTTTTCCCGATTTTTAAATGACCGTTTTGCCCTTAGCTGATCTTGTTTTGGCCATAACTTTTGACTGGAAAGGGATTTTTACCTAAAACCACTTCCATTAGATTCGTTTGATGGTTTACCTTTCCGTAGAGTGGTCATCATAGCCAAGCGGACTCACCGTTTGGGAGATATGGCTGAAATAAGGTTTGGAAGGTGAAAACCTGCTTAATCGGGCCAAATAGGTTGATTAGTGAATGGGCCCATAACCCATTTCGGGATTAGGGTTATGGGGAGGCTGAAAAGAGTTAGAGATTCATTCAATTTCAGTTTTCTAGCCCCCACTTACCTCTTAGAAACCCTAAAAATGGCCTCCAACCTCTAAATCACCTACAAATCACTTTCTACTTGAAGATTGGGCTTAGCAAGATCAAATCAAGAAAGATCAATACAAAACAACAGTAGAGCTGCTGTTTAGCATTGAGATTCGCACCAAATCAGAGATTTATTTCAGATTTAAGTTTTATTTGTGGCTAAGGTGAGTGATTTGCATAGTTCCTTACTAATTATGGCTAATTAAGGGTAATTAGTGTTAATTAACGAATTTAAACATAATAAAATTTTGGAAAAATATTTATAAATTCTTAAATAATGTTTTAGACCTCTGATATGAATTTGGGATAATTTGGTTAAGTTTTGCTAATCATATCATTAGTTTCACCTAAACATGCTTAAGGGAAAATATGGGGTTTTGGCTATGGTTGATTCATTTTAACCTATCATATTGTTATTTTGGTGTTTGTGGTTGATTATACATGTTGTTATGATTGTATGGTATGCTTTGTGATTGATTAGAATAGTTGGAATGGTTGAAAACGCCGTCGAGTGGCGTAAACTGCTTGCTGGAAAAGTACAAAAAAGTTGGCCGATCCGGATCGGAACGGAGAAGAGGACCCGATCCGAACCACCACCCACACGAGTTCAGAAGCTCCGATCCATCATCGTAAGAAGAAGCTCCACTCCGCTCTATAGTATTATAAGGCAACGCGACTTGGAGACTCCGACCTAAACCAGTGTGCTATGAAGGAGACCGATCCGTTCTAGCATCTTGTGAGGACTTCCGACCCGATCCGAAGAAGCTTGCCAGGGAGTGTAGACCTTGATCCGATCCGAAGCAGGGGGAATGCTTGTGCTAGAGACCCGAACCGATCCGATTTCTTAGGGAGGAGTATTCCGATTCGAACCGAACTGATGATTAGGGGGAGATCTGAACCGATCCGGCGATGACCAATAACCCGAGATGCAAAGGTAGTCCAAATGGAAGTTAGAGCTCAGGATCCAGTTGGGAACCAATGAGTTCACTTCATGGTTGTGCTTTGTTGCAGGACGTGTGCTAAGGAGTTGTAAACATTCATAACTTCGATTCACCACTTAAATGAATGATGGGATACGTTATCAGTGCAGTAGAGTCACTATGGCTCGAGGGGCAAAGTGATTGTAGCAGGACTACGTTATCAGTGCAGTAGAGTCAATATGACTCGAGGGGCAAAGTGATCATAGTAAGACTATGAGCTAGTGTAGTTGGGTCATTCTGACTCCATGGGGCAAAGTGGACATAGCGAAGGATTAGTGGCTACGTATCAGTGTAGTGAAGCCGTTTATGACTTCATGGGGCAAGGTGATCATAGCAAAGTATTGAGGTGATCGAAGTGGTGAATATCGTATGCTTTACGCACTGAGTGAGAGATGTGAGGATGGTTGTTATGCTTGATTGTTTGCCATCACTGTGACATGCACACCCCTACCCCGTTATCTTTACACCATTTGAAATGGCACCTTAGAGTGTTGTACAGTATGTAGTGCTAACTCTTTGGTTGCACGTTCAGGTGTGGTTTAGTATACGTGTTATTGTTCTGTTTAGATGCTTATCGCTCATACCAGACTTTTGTCTGACCCAGAGTTTTATGTCTCTTCTTATTACTCTGGGTGCTCACACGAGCAGACTAGAGACAGGTTACCTGGTGATGCGCGAGTAGCTGATTCGGAGGCGAACAGGAGGCTTCCACGTATGATATATAGATATTCTCCATGTGTCGTTGGTGGTTGCTACTTGGGCATTAGTAGAGTAACTCCCTTATCTTGCTTTTTCTTTTGAGACAGTTTTAAAAGTTGTAATAATGTTAGCTTTGGATCATAAGCTGTATTTTGATTTTCCGCTGCTATGTTAATTTATTTTCAGCTTATGCACTGTCTCACCTGTTTTATGTCAAGTATGTTGTTATTATATTTTATCCTATGCGCTGTGAGATATTTTACAAGTTCCTTGTTAGTTCATTTCCTTCTTCCCTTTCCTTCCGATGACCGTCCCGCGATAACTGGACATGTGTACAGCGCACTTTTGGAGTAAATGTCGGTTGGTGCGGGGCGGGCCGTCACATTTGGTATCAGAGCTCTAGGTTGCGTAGTTAGCCTAGGGAAAGACACTAGGGGTAGATAGTACGTATATGAGAGCGCGTATTTGTGACTACTTTGGTTTTTCAAAAGTTATCTATATGTATATACTATTGGTAGTATAAAGATGAAGTCGCACTGCACTAGCACCACTATGGGGTCGTTGATCGTTTTCTCTTTACAGATTGAACGATGAGTAGAGACACGAGGGGTGTTGGTAGAGGGACTAATAATGGAAATGCTCCTGACATGAGGACAATGTTCAGTAACTTCATGAGGGAGATGCTTAGGGATGTTAAGGGAGTAGTTCACAATACCGGAAATGGTGGTGGTCCAGTAGTGCAGGCACCAAGGGTCGATTTCACCAAGTTGTGCGAGGATAACACTAACCTTGGTGGGAAGGGAACGGAGTCGGCCACGTATGTTCAGGATTAGTTGGATAGCTGTGATCGTATCTTCGACGACTTAGGTATGGAGGATGCGATGAAGAGAAGGCTAGTGTCTCGTCCGCTACAAGGGCGAGCGATGAATTGGTGGAATGCCATTAGAACCGCTACTCCAGAAGATCAGGTTACTTGGGATCAGTTCAAGGCTCGCTTTAGCGAGAAGTTCATTCCAGCTGCCCAGAAGTCAGTATTGTTTAAGTGATTCTTGGAACTCAAGCAGAATGGTAGGGCAGTCTCTGACTATATTGCTGAGTTCGACACTTTGTCGAAGTATGGACTTTCTCTTATCGATACTCCTGAGAAGAAGAATGAGAAGTTCATTACTGGTTTGGATGGATACTTGGGGGAAAGGCTTATCAACCACACTGATGTGACTTTTGAATCGATTGTGGGGAAAGCCTTGAGATCAGAGAGTCTTTACCCTAAGCCAAAGACCGAGGCTGCATCTGCAGAAGGGTTGAAGCCGCAAGCAGGCGGTGGAGGCAAGAATAACTCTCAGAATAAGAGGAAGCAGAACCAATCTAATGATGGCCAGAAAAAGAGCAAGAAAGATGTGGAGTGCTTCGGCTATGGTAAGAAGGGCCATTATGCTAAAGAATGTCGGGCCAAGCCAGCGGATAGGAAGTGCTACAACTGTGGCCAAGTGGGACATCATAAGGATAAGTGTCCACAACCTCTTAAGGAGAAGTAGATTGTGAAAGCATATGCTATTAATGTTGTTCCTTCTTCGTCGAATGCCCCAACTATGGCGGAGAAAGGAAAGAATTTCATCATTCAAGGTATGCTTTCTATTTATGATGTACTAGTTCGAGTTTGGTTTGATACTGGGGCTTTCCGTTCCTTCATATCTAGTGACCTGGTGGATAGGTTGGGATTGGAACCCGAGATAGTCGATAGACCGTTGGTTGTGACGAACCTAATTGGTGGTTCGACTAACCTTAGTATGATTTGCCGAAATTTGGTCTTATCGAGTCATGGATGTATGTTTGTTTGTGATTGCTTTGTTTTGGGCTTTACTGGGTACAGCATTATATTGGGGGTCGATTGGTTCCAAAGATACGGGGTGGTGGTAGATTGTGAGGGCTTTTTGGTGATAGTTAGGGCGGATGATGGGCGGAGGGTAGTGTTTGGTAGTCTACCTAGTGATGGGGTAATGGCTAGTTTTATAAATTCCCTCGACATCCCACATGATGAGTTGTCAGATATGCCTGTGGTCGGCCAGTATCCGGACTTCTTCGAGGAGGTGACCGGGCATCCACCACACCGAGAGATTGAGTTCCGTATTAATTTAGTGAAAGATGCCAGACCTATAGTGATGCCACTTCGTCATATGGCACCAAGGGAGCAGCAAGAGCTCGGGGTGCAAGTAAGCGATCTTTTGAAGAAGGGGTTTATTAGAAGAAGTGTCTCTGAGTGGGGAGCACCAGTTGTGTTTGCCACTAAGGCAGATGGTACCCTTCGTTTGTGTGTGGACTATCGCGAGTTGAATAAGGTAACGAGGAAGAATAAGTATCCTCTACCGCAGATAGATGATTTGTTTGATCAACTGGAAGGAACAAGAGTGTTCTCCTAGTTGGACCTCGCGACAGGATTTCATCAGCTCCGAGTAGCGGATGAGAGTGTTCTGAAAGCGGCATTTAGGACGCCGTTTGGATTTTATGAGTGGTTGGTCGTGCCATTTGGGTTGATCAATGCACCAGCCTACTTTTTGGATCTTATGAATCGAGTATTCAGAGATCAGTGAATAAGTTTGTTCTTGTGTTTGTAGACGACATCCTTGTTTACTCGAGGACGGAGGAGGAACACAAGGGAGACTTGAGGATAGTGATGGAGGTGTTGAGGAAACACCAATTGAAAGCGAAATTCTCTAAGTGTCACTTCTGGAGGAGGGAAGTGTGATTCTTGGGCCATGTTGTTTCAGAGAATGGTATTGCCGTGGACCCTGCGAAGGTGGCTACGATACAGGATTGGCCTATGCCCAAGAATGCAACAGATGTAAGAAGTTTCTTGGGGTTAACTGGATATTATCATAAGTTTATCCAGGACTTCTCCAAGATAGCAGCACCGTTGACTCAGTTGACTAAGAAGAATCAGGCCTTCGTCTGGGACGGAGTGTGTGAGAATGCATTCAAAAGTCTAAAAGAAAAGTAGATGCATGCGCCAGTGTTAGTCATTCCTAAAGGGAATGAAGAGATGACGGTATACACGGATACTTGTGGTACCGGACTAGGTGTTGTATTGATGCAAGGAGGTAGGGTTGTAGCTTATGCTAGTCGGCAACTAAAGCCACATGAGAAAAGGTACCCTACCCATGATTTGGAACTAGCAGCGATCATGTTTTCACTAAAGATGTGGAGACATTATCTCTTGGGAGAGAGATTTGAGTTGTTTACCGATCATAAATCGTTAAAGTATCCCTTCTCTCACAAAGATCTGAATCTCCGCCAGCAGAGATGGTTAGAGTTCTTGGCTTCATATGATTTTGATATCGCATACACACCTAGGAAAGGTAATGTGGTAGCCGATGCCTTGAGTAGGAAACATGCCAGTTTAGGGGCAATGTTCCTTGAATGGAAGCAACTGGAGTATATCGTAGGCTTTGATTTCAGACCAAAGTGAGAATTGGATCCAGAAATGCTAGCTAGTTTGGAGATCAGACCCACTTTGATAGAGCGGATTGGTTCCAGCCAGAGGGACGATCCTAATCTATTGGAAATCATCTCCAAGTTAGAAATGAATATCGACGGTGAGGAGATGAATTTGTATGGGCTTGATCGAGATAGATGGCTTAGAAAAAATGGAAGACTAGTTGTACCCAACGTGAATGGTTTGAGAGATGAAGTGCTTAGAGAATGTCATCACTCAAAACTGACAATACACCCGGTGGTGATAAGATGTATCGAGACATGAAACAGACTTACTACTGGGAAGGGATGAAAAGAGACGTTGGGAAGTTTATATCCAAATGCATGAATTGCCAGCTAGTTAAAGCCGAGCAAAAGAAGCCTAGTGGTTTGTTGCAACCATTAGAAATTCCCGAATGGAAATGGGAGCAAGTCTCGATGGATTTCATTGACGGGTTACCAAGGACTAGATCGGGACATGATAGCATTTGGGTAATTGTGGATCGATTTACCAAGAGCGCAAGATTTATACCAGTCAAATCGACCAGAGCGGCAACTAAGTTAGCAGAATTGTATATGAAGTGGGTAGTGAGATTTCATGGAGTACCTAAAAGCATTGTGAGTGACCGAGACCCGTTGTTTACTAGTGGGTTTTGGAAGAGCATACAAGAGGCTCTAGGGTCAGAGTTACATCTCAGTACCGCATATCATCCTCAGACCGACGGTCAGACGTTGAGGGTGAATCGTATATTGGAATATCTCTTGAGTGCTTGTATATTGGATTTTGGCGGATCATGGGATGACCATTTGCATCTAGTAGAATTTGCATATAATAATAGCTACCAATCCAGTATCGGTATGGCTCCATATGAAGCTTTGTATGGAAGACCGTGCAACTCACCATTATGTTGGATAGAGACCGGTGAGAAGTTTGTGCTTGGACCAGATGTGGTAAGAGAAACCTCGGACAAGATTAAGACCATTCAACAACGAACGAAGGTTGCCCAAGATAGGCAAAAGAGTTATGCTGATAAGAGGAGGAGAGACTTAAAATTCTCCGTGGGTGACTTGGTGTTTGTCAAGGTTTCTCCGTTGAAGAGCGTGATACGATTTGGTAGGAGAGGCAAGTTGGCACCAAGGTTTGTTGGCCCATTCCCAGTTCTTGAACTAGTCGGGAATTTGGCATATAGAGTTGGCTTACCCGAAAAGATGGCGGGAGTTCACAACGTATTTCATGTTTCCCAACTAAGGAAGTTCGTACACGACCCAGATATGACTATTTCACCTGATCAGTTAGAGGACTTCGAAGTGGAACCTGAGGCGGTTGGGAACCACAAGCCGATTCGTATTGTCGAACACGATACAAAGCAACTTCGAAGGAAGGCGGTGAAGCTAGTCAAAGTTCAATGGGGGGAGAACGAGAATGACTGCAATTGGAAGACAGAGGAGAGCATTAAGAAGACGTACCCAGAACTCTATGCCTGGTAAGATTTACTTTGTAATTTAGTTATTCCGCATGCTAGGATAGCCTTGTTTTGCTTGTTTGATTGTTGTTTCATGACTGGTAGGCATGCGGGACCCTTTTGTATGTTTTGGTTAGGGAATTTCGAGGGCGAAATTTCTTAAGGGGGGGGGGGGGGGGAGAATGTAACAACCCGCATTCTACGCATCGGAGGATCGTAGAATATTTATTTCTTTCCCACATGAAGTCGTATGGTCATGTAACTTTGGAAAACAACCATTAGAGTCATTTTCCATGTCCATGATTTTTTCTGATTTTTAAATGACCGTTTTGCCCCTAAATGATCTTGTTTTGGCCATAATTTTTGTCTGGAAAGGGATTTTGACCTGAAACCACTTCCATTAGATTCGTTTGATGGTCTACCTTTCCGTAGAGTGGTCATAATAGCCGAGCGGACTCACCGTTTGGGAGATATGGCTGAAATAAGGTTTGGAAGGTGAAAAACTGCTTAACCAGGCCAAATAGGGTGATTAATGAATGGGCCCGTAACTCATTTCGGGATTAGAGTTATGGGGAGGCTGAAAAGAGTTAGAGATTCATTCCATTTCAGTTTTCTAGCCTCTACTTACCTCTTAGAAACCCTAAAAGTGGCCTCCAACCTCTAAATCACCTCCAAATCACTTTCTACATGAAGATTGGGCTTAGCAACATCAAATCAAGAGAGATCAACACCAAATCAACAATAGAGCTGTTGTTTAGCATTGGGATTCACACCAAATCAGAGATTTATTTCAGATTTAAGTTTTATTTGTGGCTAAGGTGAGTAATTTGCATAGTTCCTCACTAATTATGGCTAGTTAAGTGTAATTAGTGTTAATTAGAGAATTTAAACATGATAAAATTCTGGAAAAATATCTATAAATTCATAAAAAATGTTTTAGAACTCTGATATGAATTTGGGTTAATTTGGTTAAGTTTTGCTAATCATATCATTTGTTTCACCTAAACATGCTTAAGGGAAAATATGGGGTTTTGGCTATGGTTGATCCATTTTAACCCATCATATTGTTATTTTGGTGTTTGTGGTTGATTATACATGTTGCTATGACTGTATGGTATGCTTTGTGATTGATTAGAATAGTTGGAATGGTCGAAAACGCCGTCGAGCGGCGTAAACTGCTTACTGGAAAAGTACAGAAAAATTGGCCGATCCGGATCGGAACGGAAAAGAGGACGCGATTCGAGCCACCTCCCACACGAGTTCAGAAGCACCGATCCATCATCGTATGAAGAAGCTCCGCTCCGCTACATAACATTGTATGGCAACGCGACTTGGAGACTCCGACCCGAACCAGTGTGCTATGAAGGAGACCGATTCGATCTAATAACTTGTGAGGACTTCCGACCCGATCCGAAGAACCTTGCCAGGGAGTGTAGACCTCGATCCGATCTGAAGCAGAAGGGAAGGCTTGTGCTGGAGACCCAAACCGATCCGATTTATTAGGGAGGAGTATTCCGATCCGAACCGAACTAATGATTAGGGGGAGATCCGAACCGATCCTGCGATGACCAATAACCCGAGATGCAAAGGTAGTCCAAATGGAATTAGAGCTCAGGATCCAGTTGGGAACCAATGAGTTCACTTCATGGTTACGCTTTGCTGCGGGACGTGTGCTAAGGAGTTGTCGACATTCATAACTTCGATTCACCACTAAAATGAATGATGGGCTACGTTATCAGTGCAGTAGAGTCACTATGGCTCGAGGAGCAAAGTGATCGTAGCAGGACTACGTTATCAGTGCAGTAGAGTCATTGTGACTCGAGGGGTAAAGTGATCGTAGTAAGACTATGAGCCAGTGCAGTGGGGTCATTGTGACTCCATGGGGCAAAGTGGACATAGCAAAGGATTAGTGGCTATGTATCAGTGCAGTGAAGCGTTTATGACTTCATGGTGCAAGGTGATCATAGCAAAGTATTGAGGTGATCGAAGTGGTGAATATCGTATGCTTTATGCACTGAGTGAGAGATGTGAGGATGGTTGTTATGCTTGATTGTTTGCCATCACTATGACATGCACACCCCCACCCCATTATCTTTACATCATTTGAAATGGCACCTTAGAGTTTTGTACAGTATGTAGTGCTAACTCTTTGGTTGTAGGTTCAGGTTCAGGTATGGTTTAGTATACCTGTTATTGTTCTGTTTAGATGCTTATCGCTCATACCAGACTTTTGTCTGACCCAGAGTTTTATGTCACTTCTTATTACTCTGGGTGCTCACACGAGCAGACTAGAGACAGGTTACCTGGTGATGCGCGAGTAGCTGATTCGGAGGCGAGCAGGAGGCTTCCACGTATGATATATAGATATTCTCCCTGTGTCGTTGGTGGTCGCTACTTGGGCATTGTAGTGTACCTCCCTTATCTTGCTTTTGCTTTTGAGACAGTTTTAAAAGTTGTAATAATGTTAGCTTTGGATCATAAGCTGTACTTGGATTTTCCGCTGCTATGTTAGTTTATTTTCTGCTTATGCACTGTCTCACCTATTTTATGTCAAGTATGTTGTTATTATATTTTATCCTATGCGCTATGAGACATTTACAGGTTCCTTGTTAGTTCAGTTCCTTCTTCCCTATTGTAACAACCGAAAATCTGGGCCAGTTTAAAATTTTTATTTTGGCAATTTTAATGAATTTTGAATATTTAAAATAGATTATTTTAAATAATATCGATGAGAAATTTATTTTGAATATAATTCGAACGAATATATTTATATACGCCTTCGTTAGAATATAAATAATTATATATAATTATAAATAGAATTGAAAATGGCGCGGTAGTTCGATAATTCGATTTCAAACTTCAATTGAATGTACCGGGTGCAAAACAATCCGGATTTTAGTCAAACCAAAAACATTAGGATCTAATTGAGAATATCTTTCCGACGAATCTGAAAAATCAAGATTTCAAAGCGGGAATCAAAAGATATGTCCAGTTGAAAATTCTGAATAGTCGCTATGGAATTCAGGCCCTTAAAAATAGATATTTTGCAAACGATCTCGGATTTCGACGAAACCACTTTTGTTGGATCCGCAGTGTCAAATTATTGCTAGATTCCAAATTTCATAATTTTTCGAATCAATATGTGAGCGTGGCAAAGGAAAACGCGTTTGACCAGTTTCAGTTGATTTTAATCGACTGGAAAATGACCATTTTTCAAACGGTCTCAGAATTCGACGAAACTAGTTTTGTTAGGACCGTATCGTCAATACGAAGCAAGAAAATATTTTTCGAGAATTTTTAGAGTTAGTATGTGACCCCGGTAAATTGAAATGCACGTTCAAAATCAATATATAGAGTTATATGTTGATTTTGACGAAAACTGATCGAAACGATCGAATCAGCTTACGATACATATCCTATTGTGTTTGTAATGGGGGTAATTAGCTAAGGGTGATAGTCGTTGAGTTTGATTTGGTGTTCGGGTGTGAAACGAATTAATTAAGGATTTAAATAATAATAATATAATTTTATAAAAAGGGCCAAACTCCTTGGTCCAACCCTATTTTATCACCCCCTCGTGGTCAACGCCCTAAACGGCTTCCTCCAGGCGATTCAACGATAAAGAAACCCGGAAATAAAATCCTCAATCTCATCCAATTTAATTCAAATTTAAACGAAGGTTTATAAACAAAAATGGAAGAGCATCTTCCACTCTTCAAAATCACGGAAGGCTTGATCGAAATCAGGGGGTGTTTTGCTCGATATTCGAGCGGAAACAAGCGCCGTTCAAGGCAGTTTTCCGGCGTGCCTGGGACGCCGAGTGCACCGCCGCTGTCGGCGAAGGGAGAGGGGATGGAGGGCTTCTACGTGGCGACGAGCGATCTCACTCCGGCGCAGCGTACGAGGAGGAAAATGGGACCCTAGCTAATGGCTGATTGGGTTCTATAACCTAAGGAAGACGATGAAAGTTGTATGCCCTTAATTTTTGGTAAAATTTATTGATTAATAATAGTTAGTTAATTAATAAAAGTAATTAATGTTTCTTAAAGAAAATCTGTTTTTTTTTAATAAAAGCATTGTACAAATTTTATTATGTAAGGCTTTAATTTTTGTCATGTAAAGCTATGACAATTATATATATAAAGAGAAATGATTTTTAGTCATGCAAATATATATATATATATATATAATTTTTAGCAAATAAGAAATATGGTTTTTTTATTATGTAGACATAATAAAGACATGATTTTTGTATAGACAATACGATTATAAAAATATTATTTTTTATATATAATGTAGCGAAAAAAAATGTGATTTTTAAAATATAAAAGGCTTGCTTTTGAAATAGTAAAAATGCGATTTTTATATATTGAATAGCGAAGTAAAAATGCAATTTTTATATATTGAATAGCGAAGTAAAAATACGATTTTTATATATTGAATAGAGAAGTCAAAATGCGATTTTTATATATTGAATAGCGAAGTAAAAATTCGATTTTTATATATTGAATAGTAAAGTAAAAATTCGATTTTTCTATATGTAGTGAATACAGATGACGAAAGTGATGAAAGAAGAAACGGCGAAGATTTCTACATAAGGAGAGTCGTGGCGTTTGGATTAGCTAATCGGTGAGAACTTCTCACTTCAACTCTTCTTTTCTAGTTATATAAATATATATTAGGATGCAGACGGTGTTTAGTAGCACCCGACACCCGTCGTCCATAGACCATGGACGGCTTGTATGCTTGTGTGTTTGATTTTAATGTGTAGTTGATTGTGTGATGTGATGTGAAATGAAATAAAATATTTATATAGTTAAAAACATTTTATAGTTAAAAATAGAATTTTTAACGTATATATTGAAGGTAAAAATATCGTATATATTGAAAGTGAAAATATCATATATATTAAAGGTGAAAATATCGTATATATTGAAAGTGAAAATATCGTATATATTGAAAAGTGAATATATATATATATATATATATATATATATATATATATATATATATATATATATATTCGAAATGAAAACGATGTATATGAAATATTCGAAATGAAAACGATGTATATGAAATATTCGAATTGAACTGAATAGAAAATGTATTCGAATCGAACTAAATAGAAAATGAATTCGAATTGAATTGAATAGAAAATGTATTCGAATCGAACTGAATAGAAAATGAATTCGAATTGAACTGAATAGAAAATGAATTCGAATTGAACTGAATAGAAAATGTATTCGAATCGAACTAAATAGAAAATGAATTCGAATCGAACTAAATAGAAAATGAATTCGAATCGAACTAAATAGAAAATGAATTTGAATTGAACTGAATAGAAAATGAATTCGAATTGAACCGAATAGAAAATGAATTCGAATTGAACTGAATAGAAAATGAATTCGAATTGAATTGAATAGAAAACGAATTCGAATTGAATTGAATAGAAAATGAATTCGAATTGAACTGAATAGAAAATGAATTCGAATTGAATTGAATTTGAAATTTAAATTGAATTGAAATGAATTTAAAACGAATTTATAAGGAAAAATTCAATTTTGATTTGAATTTGAATATGAAGTTGAAATCGTTTTGAAAACGAATTTAAAACGATTTATAAAATACGTTGAAAAAGGAAATCGACGAAATATATATTATATATAATATATATAATATAATGGCCTGAATAGAACGCGTCGCGCTGCGGCAGTTCGCGAATTTCGACCATTAACTTCGAACGGACATTACGGGAGATCCGGCCGTCGGATTCTCCTGAAACCGGAACCGTTGGGTTCGTATCGAAAAGAGCTTTCTAACGAATATTAGAAATTTGAAATCTAACGGTTGGATTTGGAATTATGTCCAAATAAAATTTGGAAAAGGTCGTTGTAAGTGCAGTTCGATGGCCATTGGTGGAAATCGACTGTACGGGCCTTGATAAAAATTATTAAAAATATCGATAATTTGTGTAAAATCATAAGAAATGATTTGTGAAGAATTGGGATGAAAAATTCCATATTTGAAAAGATAAAAATATATTTTTATCGAAACGAACTAGTTAATAACTAGAAAAATAATCCAATGGTTATAAATAAATAAATTGGATTGGATTTGAATTGAAATTATCTTTGGATATTTTCGATATTGGATTCCGTCATTATACAGAGATCGTGATGGGAATTTGGAAGATATCGATATCGTTATTCCCGATATGATATCTATTGGTTTTCAGGATTTGATGTTGAATATAAGTCGATACTATCTCTATTCAAAACCTTATATTTAATGTCAAATTTGATTGATTGATTGTTTGGATTGGGCTCGACCAGTTTATGAGAAAAATATGCATTTACATTTAGCATTGGGTTGGGTTGAAAATATCTGTGTGCTAACGCCTTGTGAAACACTTCACGATTTGACGATAAGGTGTTTAGCGATGTTGTGTTCATTTCAAATTTAATGAATGATTGTGAAATGATATTTTTCTTAAGTGAAAAGAAATGTATTCCCGATTTTGGACAGGGAATGTTTTATAAAAATGTTTTATAAAACAGAAAGGATTTCGAGGCCCAAAACCCGATGATTTCTAAAGTGATTTAGAAAATGTATTATATGTTACATTGTGGTTCATCGCATATTCGATTAGTTGCTATTGATGATGTATCTGTTTGGTGGCGGAGAATTTATTCTCTTGCTTAACACCCTTCTTTGAGACGTACAAGCTCAAAGTTTATGTGATTAATAGTGACTGATCATATGCGTGAATTACTGATGTGAAGTACTATATTTTGAAAGTACTTGTGATTATTATGTTGTGAAATGATTTTCCCTACTTCGGGATATGAAATGATTTAGTATGTGGCTAAAGATTCGGGTAACCCTGAGACTAAAAGTATGGGTGAGAGGGCGGTGTATGCTCTCCATGTGTGGGAGGTGCATCGTCGGTGTAGCCTACTCCTATGTGGGGTAGGTGCACATTTATATATCGAGTTGCGAGGTGCGTACCCTTTGCCTTGTCGATGGGGAGCACGATATTTGGTTGCATACTTGTTTGTATGCATTGTTATGTTTTGGAATTCATATTTCCAAACGATTTGATTTGAGATCCCTAAGTGAAATCTACTTTGATATAGAAAGTCAGATATGTATTTCAAATGATTTGAAATAAGAAATCGGGAATAAAATCCAAAGGAATAATTTCTGTAAATTGAATTGGATTTAGAAAATCTAAGTGTAGTGATTAATCTAAGTGGGTAGATTGGGTTATTGCATGTTGATTGATGCATAGTAGATCCATATATCTATATTGATTGTTGTTTACACACTAGTATTCATGGGGGTAAACCCGTTCTGCGTTAGCGGCGTGGTGCCGTGATATACCTTATTATCAAATAAGTTAATTATAACTGTTAGAGTTTCTCACACGAGTCCCATGACTGACCTGGAGTTTATTGTTTTAACCTAAACTCTGGGTGCCCCTATTTTCCGCACGGGCAGCTAGTAGTTTTGGTTTTGCAGATTTATATTCAAAGGATCCTGGTTTACAGCTGGAATGATATCCGGAAAGCTCTGTATCCGTATATCACCTTCAATTGTGCTTTGTATTATTTTTCCGCTGCTATGTAATTTATTGTAATCTCTGATATTTGTCGAATGTAATTTATTCACTTATACTCGGTATATTCTTGTATCTGATGGAATTGTTGTAATAACAATGAAATGTTCTTCTGTTTGTGTTCTAATTTGTCCTTTTCTCAAAACGAACAGGGGTTTCGAACGGTCTAGATCGGTTTAACGACTGATTCGGATCGAGCGAAATTTCCTGCCGTTACATTTGGTATCAGAGCTTTGGTTTACAGAGCTCGAGAACAAGACACATTAGAATCATACGAAAGAATTCATCAGATATTGGATTAGTAAAATCCAATTAGAATGACTCGTTAGAGATAGGATCAGTAGTATCCTAGAACGAGTGTGAAGAGTATATTTTTCAAATAAAAACAATTTTGTTTTGAAATTTAAATCGTTTTATACGTATTTGAATATTTATTTTGATTATGGACAATCCAATATATAAAGATTTTGCATATACGCGTCATGAACGTATATTCGAAGTTTTAATATACTGGATAGATATAGAATCATACTCTAGTCGCCCGAAGATGATTCTACTGATGACTATATAGCATCAGTAGTGTGTGTTCGACTTTCGAAGGTGTGATTTTCTATATATTTCCATTAGGCTGGTGTGAGAACCAAAACTTATATATATAGATTTATTGTTGTGAATTGGCATCAAAAATATGATTTTCTGTATATGTATCAAAATTATGAATTTGAAACGTTAAATTCACTAATTGATTGATGATTGTGTTGTTTGTTTATTTGTTTGATAATTTTGAACCAATTTGCCTAATTGAATCAAATATTTAACTGTATTGAAAATTAGTCGCATTTGCTTGCATATACATGTACTTACATTGAACAGGTCATAGCAAGGAGGCTAGAGCAGAGAATAAAATTTGTTTGCCCGACAAATAGGTACATGTTTACTATAATTTACTGTTTTGTTTGGGTGATGATGATTTTATGAGCCTATTGGCTAGCCGCTTGGCTTTTTCTTTTTCTTTTTGAGATCAGAAGGCCTATATGGCAATTTCGGGATTTTCCCGTGGCTCCCGGTGCAGGGGAGGTTATGGCGAAATTTTTCGAAAATTTAGGGTGTTAGCCAAATTTTTGAAATTTTTGAAAATTCTCAGAAACTGAAGAGTTGGAGAATGGAAGCCATATCGAACGTAGAGTTGATTAATCAAACCACTTTTGACTTTGTTCCTTTTCGGGGATGAAGAGTTTTAAGTGGGGGAGATTGTAACAACCCGAAAATCTGGGCCAGTTTAAAATTTTTATTTTGGCAATTTTAATGAATTTTGAATATTTAAAATAGATTATTTTAAATAATATCGACGAGAAATTTATTTTGAATATAATTCGAATATATTTATATGCGCCGTCGTTAGAATATAAATAATTATATATAATTATAAATAGAATTGAAAATGGCGCGGTAGTTCGATAATTCGATTTCAAACTTCAATTAAATGTACCGGGTGCAAAACAATCCGGATTTTAGTGAAACCAAAAACATTAGGATCTAATTGAGAATATCTTTTCGACGAATCCGAAAAATCAAGATTTCATAGCGGGAATCAAAAGATATGTCCAGTTGAAAATTCTGAATAGTCGCTATGGAATTCAGGCCCTTAAAAATAGACATTTTGGAAACGACCTCGGATTTCGACGAAACCACTTTTGTTGGATCCGCAGTGTCAGATTATTGCTAGATTCCAAATTTCATAATTTTTCGAATCAATATGTGAGCGTGGCAAAGGAAAACGCGTTTGACCAGTTTCAGTTGATTTTAATCGACTAGAAAATGGCCATTTTTCAAACGGTCTCAGAATTCAACGAAACTAGTTTTTTTAGGACCGTATCGTCAATACGAAGCTAGAAAATATTTTTCGAGAATTTTTAGAGTTATTATGTGACCCCGATAAATTGAAATGCATGTTCAAAATCAATATATAGAGTTATATGTTGATTTTGACGAAAACTGATCGAAACGATCGAATCAGCTTACGATACATATCCTATTGTGTTTGTAATGGGGGTAATTAGCTAGGGGTGACAGTTGTTGAGTTTGATTTGGTGTTCGGCTGTGAAACGAATTAATTAAGGATTTAAATAATGATAATATAATTTTATAAAAAGGGCCAAACTCCTTGGTCCAACCCTATTTTATCACCCCCTCGTGGTCAACGCCCTAAACGGCTTCCTCCAGGCGATTCAACGATAAAGAAACCCGAAAATAAAATCCTCAATCTCATCCAATTTAATTCAAATTTAAACGAAGGTTTATAAACAAAAATGGAAGAGCTTCTTCCACTCTTCAAAATCACGGAAGGCTTGATCGAAATCAGGGGGTGTTTTGCTCGATATTCGAGCGGAAACAAGCGCCGTTCAAGGCAGTTTTCCGGTGTGCCTGGGCCGCCGAGTGCACCGCCGCTGTCGGCGAAGGGAGAGGGGATGGAGGGCTTCCACGTGGCGACAAGCGACCTCACTCCGGCGCAGCGTACGAGGAGGAAAATGGGACCCTAGCTAACGGCTGATTGGGTTCTATAACCTAAGGAAGACGATGAAAGTGGTATGCCCTTATTTTTTGGTAAAATTTATTAATTAATAATAGTTAGTTAATTAATAAAAGTAATTAATGTTTCTTAAAGAAAATCAGTTTTTTTTTTATAAAAGCATTGTACAAATTTTATTATGTAAAGCTTTAATTTTTGTCATATAAAGCTATGACCTTTATATATATAAAGAGAAATGATTTTTAGTCATGTAAATATATATATATATATATAATTTTTAGCAAATAAGAAATATGGTTTTTTTATTATGTAGACATAATAAAGACATGATTTTTGTATAGACAATACGATTATAAAAATATTATTTTTTATACATAATGTAGCGAAAAAAATGTGATTTTTAAAATATAAAAAGCTTGCTTTTGAAATAGTAAAAATGTGATTTTTATATATTGAATAGCAAAGTAAAAATGCGATTTTTATATATTGAATAGAGAAGTAAAATTGCGATTTTTATATATTGAATAGCGAAGTAAAAATTCGATTTTTATATATTGAATAGTAAAGGCAAAATTCGATTTTTATATATGTAGTGAATACAGATGACGAAAGTGATGAAAGAAGAAACGGCGAAGATTTCTACATAAGGAGAGTCATGGCGTTTGGATCAGCTAATCGGTGAGAACTTCTCACTTCAACTTTTCTTTTCTAGTTATATAAATATATATTAGGATGCAGACGGTGTTTAGTAGCACCCGACACCCGTCGTCCACAGACCATGGACGGCTTGTATGCTTGTGTGTTTGATTTTAATGTGTAGTTGATTGTGTGATGTGATGTGAAATGAAATAAAATATTTATATAGTTAAAAATATTTTATAGTTAAAAATAGAATTTTTAACGTATATATTGAAGGTAAAAATATCGTATATATTGAAAGTGAAAATATCATATATATTGAAGGTGAAAATATCGTATATATTGAAAGTGAAAATATCGTATATATTGAAAAGTGAATATATATATATATTCGAAATGAAAACGATGTATACGAAATATTCGAAATGAAAACGATGTATATGAAATATTCGAATTGAACTGAATAGAAAATGTATTCGAATCGAACTAAATAGAAAATGAATTCGAATTGAACTGAATAGAAAATGTATTCGAATTAAACTGAATAGAAAATGAATTTGAATTGAACTGAATAGAAAATGAATTCGAATTGAACTGAATAGAAAATGAATTCGAATTGAACTGAATAGAAAATGTATTCGAATCGAACTAAATAGAAAATGTATTCGAATTGAACTAAATAGAAAATGAATTCGAATTGAACTGAATAGAAAATGAATTCGAATTGAACTGAATAGAAAATGTATTCGAATCGAACTAAATAGAAAATGAATTCGAATCGAACTAAATAGAAAATGAATTCGAATTGAACTGAATAGAAAATGAATTCGAATTGAACTGAAAAGAAAATGAATTCGAATTGAACCGAATAGAAAATGAATTCGAATTGAACTGAATAGAAAATGAATTCGAATTGAACTGAATAGAAAATGAATTCGAATTGAATTGAATAGAAAATGAATTCGAATTGAATTGAATAGAAAATGAATTCGAATTGAACTGAATAGAAAATGAATTCGAATTGAATTGAATTTTAAATTTAAATTGAATTGAAATGAATTTAAAACGAATTTATAAGGAAAAATTCAATTTTGATTTGAATTTGAATATGAAGTTGAAATCGTTTTGAAAACGAATTTAAAACGATTTATAAAATACGTTGAAAAAGGAAATCGACGAAATATATATTATATATATTATATATATAATATAATGGCCTGAATAGAACGCGCTGCGGCAGTTCGCGAATTTCGACCATTAACTTCGAACGGACATTACGGGAGATCCGACCGTCGGATTCTCCAAAAACCGGAACCGTTGGGTTCGTACCGAAAAGAGCTTTCTAACGAATATTATAAATTTGAAATCTAACGGTTGGATTTGGAATTATGTCCAAATCAAATTTGGAAAAGGTCGATGTAAGTGTAGTTCGATGGCCATTGGTGGAAATCGACTGTACGGGCCTTGATAAAAATTATTAAAAATATCGATAATTTGTGTAAAATCATAAGAAATGATTTGTGAAGAATTGGGATGAAAAATTCCATATTTGAAAAGATAAAAATATATTTTTATCGAAACGAACTAGTTATTAACTAGAAAAATAATCCAATGGTTATAAATAAATAAATTGGATTGAATTTGAATTGAAATTATCTTTGGATATTTTCGATATTGGATTCCGTGATTATACAGAGATCGTGATGGGAATTTGGAAGATATCGATATCGTTATTCCCGATATGATATCTACTGGTTTTCAGGATTTGATGTTGAATATAAGTCGATACTATCTCTATTCAAAACATTATATTTAATGTCAAATTTGATTGATTGATTGTTTGGATTGGGCTCGACCAGTTTATGAGAAAAATATGCATTTACATTTAGCATTGGGTTGGGTTGAAAATATCTGTGTGCTAACGCCTTGTGAAACACTTCACGATTTGACGATAAGGTGTTTAGCGATGTTGTGTTCATTTCAAATTTAATGAATGATTGTGAAATGATATTTTTCTTAAGTGAAAAGAAATGTATTCCCGATTTTTGACAGGGAATGTTTTATAAAAATCTTTTATAAAACAGAAAGGATTTCGAGGCCCAAAACTCGATGATTTCTAAAGTGATTTAGAAAATGTATTATATGTTACATTGTGGTTCATCGCATATTCGATTAGTTGCTATTGATGATGTATCTGTTTGGTGGCGGAGAATTTATTCTCTTGCTTAACACCCTTCTTTGAGACGTACGAGCTCAAAGGTTATGTGATTAATAGTGACTGATCATATGCGTGAATTACTGATGTGAAGTACTATATTTTGAAAGTACTTGTGATTATTATGTTGTGAAATGATTTTCCCTACTTCGGGAAATGAAATGATTTAGTATGTGGCTAAAGATTCGGGTAACCCTGAGACTAAAAGTATGGGTGAGAGGGCGGTGTATGCTCTCCATGTTTGGGAGGTGCATCGTCGGTGTAGCCTACTTCTATGTGGGGTAGGTGCATATATATATATATATATTGAGTTATGAGGTGCGTACCCTTTGCCTTGTCGATGGGGAGCACGATATTTGGTTGCATACTTGTTTGTATGCATTGTTATGTTTTGGAATTCATATTTCCAGACGATTTGATTTGAGATCCCGAAGTGAAATCTACTTTGATATAGAAAGTTAGATATGTATTTCAAATGATTTGAAATAAGAAATCGGGAATAAAATCCAAAGGAATAATTTTTGTAAATTGAATTGGATTTAGAAAATCTAAGTGTAGTGATTAATCTAAGTGGGTAGATTGGGATATTGCATGTTGATTGATGCATAGTAGATCCATATATCTATATTGATTGTTGTTTATACACTAGTATTCATGGGGGTAAACCCGTTCTGCGTTAGCGGCGTGGTCCCGTGATATACCATATTATCAAATAAGTTAATTATAACTGTTAGAGTTTCTCACACCAGTCCCATGACTGACCTGGAGTTTATTGTTTTAACCTAAACTCTGGGTGCCCCTATTTTCCGCACGGGCAGCTAGTAGTTTTGGTTTTGCAGATTTATATTCACAGGATCCTGGTTTACAGCTGGAATGATATCCGGAAAGCTCTGTATCCGTATATCACCTTCAATTGTGCTTTGTATTATTTTTCCGCTGCTATGTAATTTATTGTAATCTCTGATATTTGTCGAATGTAATTTTTTCATTTATACTCGGTATATTCTTGTATCTGATGGAATTGTTGTAATAACAATGAAATGTTCTTCTGTCTGTGTTCTGATTTGTCCTGTTCTCCAAACGAACAGGGGTTTCGAACGGTCTAGATTGGTTTAACGACTGATTCGGATCGAGCGAAATTTCCTGCCGTTACACCTTTCCTTCTGATGATCATCCCACGCTAACTGGACATGTGTACAACGCACTTTTGGAGTAAATGTGTGTTGGTGCGGGGCGGGCCATCACAAAAATAGTTTGGGTTAAACTGGAATTTTTTTTGTTGGTTTGACAACTCGAAAAATCACTATTAGGGAAATCCATGACTCTAGAGTTAAAATATACCATCTTTGATACCGTGTAGGATATAAATTAATTCCTAAAAGGGGGTGAATGGGTTGTATTGTAGTTTTTCAAAATATAAAAAAATCACAGCATAGATCACAGCAAGATAAATAAATGTAGAAAAACGACACAGAATTTACCTAACTTCGGCATACCCCTGCCTACTGCTGCATTCCCCAAGGTTTCTACTAGGTATTAAAAATAATATCCCGCATACAACACCTGTACACTCGCGACCTCTTGCTATTGTTCTAACCCTATACCAATTTTAAACCCCTATATCAAATTTTCCTAACTACAAACCTATAGCTAAAATCCAAGTTTAAAGGAAACTTGAAAACTATAGATTGATTTACAGGAATTGATACAACTTGATGAACTCATAAATACTTTTTATAATTATCATTTGTGCCAATATTTTCTCGCTGTGTATTCGGGGAATAAATTCCTAAAATATGTTAGAAGTGATTTTAGTGAATTTTGAATAATCAAGACGACATTTAGGTGATTGAAATGTTTTGTCCAAATATTTTATTGCCTAATTTACATTTACCTAGAATGCAAATTAAAATCGTTCCAAATTTTTAACCAGTCAATATTATTCAAAAAAAAATTGCCTTTCTTTCGTAAGCTTTCAAACTCCTTTTAACCTGTATTGGCCTTGGCATTTATGTTTCCACTCTTCCATGTCGCTTTCCATTTATGAACTATCTACAAGATGCTACGCACGCTATGTTATTTCATGCTACATATGTCCAGTTGACACTTAGTTGTGCTTCATGTAAATGTTCATTGTTGCTCCCTGACTTTGCTATGCAAGATGACTTCTTTTTTTACTTTTCATGCTCCATATATGCAATGCATGTTGGCATTTGTGTGTGCATTGTCATGATCATTTCCATATCTTTGCTGGTAGCTTACCCATACACACACATTCTTGTATATATATATATATATGTATGTATGTATATGTGTATTATATATAATGCAAACATGTTTGTGTGTGTGCGTAATGACACTTGAATCCCTGTCCATTGATGTTCTTCATTCTGGTTTGTTGTGCTGAACTCGTACACCTATGCATACATGATATGTTGATGGATTTACTTTGAGGCATTTTGAACATGTGCATACTTGGCATTGTAATTTGTTGGGCTGTTGCATGTATATGTAAGTGTGACTTTGATTTGATCACTTGAGTTCACTTTTCTTTGGCCTTGCGACACTAAACCAAGTTGCTTTGCTTCTTGGCAATTTTGGCTCCATGTGTATTCACTCTTTCCGTGTATGTTTCACCTATTTCGTTGTGTAAACATGCCATATATGTGTTGCTTGATGTACATCTTTTGTGTCACAATGTCACTTGAGTTTGTTCCTTCTTTAACTCCCCTGCTTGCACCATGTATTTGAGTCTATCCCTTGTTAGCTATGTCAAACTTGTGGTTGTTGTAGTTGCACTATTCCTGTATGCTAATGTAACTGTTGGTTGTTGCTGGGCTTGTGTAGTGACCTGTATTTTCTCTGCCTTGTGTCATATGATTTCTATGGCTATGTTTACATGAATTCATACTTGAGTTCAGACTGTTTTGGCGTTGGTGCATTCACGTGCTACCATTTGTTGTTGAGTCATGTGAATTTGCACATCCATGCTACTCACTTGCTTGCCTCTAACTTGTGTACATATATACCTTAGACAATTTTACTTCATTCTCTTGCACTATATTTCTATACATATGTGTCCAGCTTTGTGCATTTTCTTCCTTGGCCATTTATTTGTAGCTTTGATCACTCTTCTTGCTGCTGGAACACATGTAATTTATTGCATGTATCCCTTCCTTTGGCAAATGTGACTCTTTGTTGTATTATCTTGAACGTTGATCCTTTAGATCTGAAATGCATGTATTCGAGTTTGCCATATTCAAGTATTTGGCTTTCTTGCTATACTTGTATAATCTTGTATAGTATTGTGCCATACTTGAATTCGTGCATTGAATTGGTTTTGTACCTGTTCACCTGAAAATCACTATACACATATGTAAAAATATTTTTTTATTCTAATTTGTAGACCATTATATGTTGTGTCATGGCTGTTCAAAATCAACAGACCACAAATGTGATTCATAGCTGGTTTTGATCAGAAGACCACTATAGCTGTGTTGAGCTTGATCTGCAGGCACTTGTATTTAGTCTGCCTTGTGGTGTTTATAGTGAATCACTGTGAATATCACAAGTAGTCTAGACTTAAATATATTTATATTTATATTAGACCAAGTCTAGAAATATGATGAGAAACAACAAAAAATTCTAAGGTAAATAAAATTTAAATAAACTTGTATTTGTCTGTAATTAATTCTGTTTTGTTCCAGTTTACTCTATGTGTGTTTCTGTGACAATTATGTAGGTGACCGGACATGATTTGAAGAAGTCTGAAGACAAAGTGTGTTAGTGTGTACATTAAATGGTATTTGTTTGTATACGAAAACGAATATGTAACTAAGTGAAATTGTAGCGAGGAACGAATGTAAATGAAAATGAATGTATTATATTACTGTGAGACATACAATTGAGGAGTTAGAAATATGTACCAATTCAAATGTTGAAATAAAATTAATATTGGGATAAAAATACTATTTGAATATTGAATTGTTGTGCATTATTATTCTATTCAATAAATATTTATTTCTGTGTGAGATGAATTATGGAATGGTACAATTACAAACAAAATTACATAATATATATATATATGTGTATATGTTTGTTATCATCAAAAAAAAAAAATACTGTTATATTCAACACTTATGTGGTTGGTTTTGAGGTTCAACCTCCGGATGCTTTGTTGTTTATGTAATTTTGATTAATTTTCTAAATTTTGAAATCATGTGTCTTGTATTAGTAACGATCCCTCACTTAGCAGAAATCCCAACCGTATTCCTTAGCTTCGGATTCGAATCGATCCTATAATTAGCCAAATTTTGAGTTATAAATTAGTTTGTTTCAAAGTGATATTCTAACAGATCCAGTAATTTCTAGATTCATATAATCATTCATACTCAACTCTTGAGCTATTTGGGCATCCAAATTCAATGGATAAAGACCTTGTAAAATGTGGATTAACACTTACCCCCTATAAGTGTCTTTTTGTAAAAGATGTATTTTGTATAAGTTCAATACTTGCAATCTCTCTGGATCGTTCATTTGTACTGTGGCATTTCCAAGTTGATAGTATTGAACATGAACTTGTTGGATCATTTGTAAGTTTGAAAGCTTTTTTGGGCTAGTAATATCGACCTCGCCGAGGCAATGTCAATATTTGTAACCTCTTCGGATCAATCCTTGGCTTTTGCAACCTCGCCTAGTCGATCCTTCTTCCCACTCGGCCCTAGTTGAGCATAATCGATGCCTAAGATCAATGCCTTTTTATGCCAAGCATCGTTCGCACTTGACTGTCCTATCTTGTTCAAGCCCTTACTAAACGTTGTCGCACTCGACGATCTGAGTTACGCACGTTACGCATGATCCATGTTTGATGATCTGTTGCCTTATCAGGTTCTTACCAAGCATTAGCCGTACCAGATGTTCCATAGCCTCACCGAGCTCTTATGGAGAATTGTTGCGTTCGACGATCAAAGTCTTCTCATACCATACATGATCCGCTCTTGGAATACGTGGCATCATTGAGCTCTTGACAAGCAATGTCGTACTTGACGATCTGAAGCCTTATCGAGTTGTTGCTAAAAACTGGTGCACTTGATGATCCTAGCTTTGACGGGAACTTGCCAAGCACTGCCATACAAGACGATCCTGATCGAACCATCGTTGCGCGGAATGATATCACCCTTATCAAGCGTTATCCACACTTGACTATTCTGATCAAGACTTCTCGATTACAGAACAATCTGACCCCCGCCAAGCGCGATGGAACTTGATAATCCAAGCCTCACCGGGCTCTTGCCGAGCACGGCGGTTCTCAACGATCCTGATTGAAAGAATCCATATTCGGAACTATGTAGTTAAAGCCCTGCTAAAGCCCTGCAAAATCCCCACTATAGCCCATAGCACTCTTCAACTGCTATGCTATTTCAATTTTACATTGATGAATAGTATATCCGCTTTTAGCCTTGCTGTAATTTTTCACATACACTAAATCAAGATTTTTACCATTCACTTTAGCTTTATTAATATACAAATCTTTATTTGACTAGTTCTCTTTATAAATAAATAAATAAAATTAGTGTTAAGAGCTACTTTTAAGGCATAAGTGTCTAAAATATGATAGAAATCTATTATACTTGTCAAAACTAATGTGCACGACCATGATATTCTTAGATTTTGGTGATAAAATAAATAATTAATATTAGTTTCTTATATACATGTTATATGATTATGATAATTAATTAATTTTAAATATTTGGATTTACATCTAATGAACATTTTTGTGCCTCTACCATTTCCCTAGTATATTTCAATTTACAAGATGAATGTCTCCTGTCATTGAACCGTCTCCCATCTTCCAACTGATAATGTCATCAAAACCATCGTTTTTGTTTAAGAATTGTTAGATCTAGATTAACCCTAGAGGGGGGTGAATAGGTTTTATCATAGTTTTTATGAGATATTAAAAATTCATAGAACACAGAATGTAGCAGAAATAAAAATGCAGAAAGTAAATAACACACAGAGATACCTAGCTTCGGCAAAATCCTTCCTACTGCTGCATTCGTAAGGTTTCTACTTGGTGTTATAAACAGATCCCTCTTACAATCCCATGTAAACTCGCAGCGCCTGCTCCTGTCCAAACCCTACGCTCAAAACCCTAGACGGGTTTATATCCCCTAGACCAGATTTTTCCCTACTTTTACAGACTCTGGTAAACTGCTTAGTTTTACAGGGGGAACTTGGAAACCACCAAGATTTTACAGACTCTAGCAACTGTCATTTAAACCCATAACGGATACCTAGAATTTTAAAAACTCTAGAAAACTATTCGATTGTTTACAAATGATATTGAAAACAAAACAATAAAAAAATAAATTAAAAACCCCCTTTTTATCACAAGATAAACAAAGCCCGACCCAAATTATATTTCCATCTTCATTTGTTAAGCCCGATCCTTCCTCTAAAAAAATGGCGACGACTTCAAAAGGAATTAGGGTTTTCTCTTAATCTCCAAATCGTGATCGAGTGATTCTTGAATTGATTCTCCTTGTCTCAAATTCTTGTGGCTTGCTTTGATGCTTGATTTGTAAATTTGTTGAAGATCGAAACCAATGGATACATACGTGAGATTCTCTGGATTTTATATTTCTATTATGCTCTTGTTTTCGATGATTCTTTTTGCCTGTGATGAATTGGTTTAAATAGGATAATTAAATCCTATTAAATTATCTGATTTCGTATATATGGCTTCGTCAGATTTTCTTGCGTGATTATCTTCCTTTTGTTGCCAAGATTGAATGGTGAAACCTGGAAAGAATGGATTTTCATTTTTGTCGTCTTGAAAAACCCCTTCCGTGATTGATGAATGTCAATAATCATTGCACCGTGAATTTTTGTAATGGCATTTCCGTGTTTGTAGTGAGAATAAAAAAACCGTGGACCTTTGTTAATTATTGAAAATATTTGCAAAAATCTTAGTTGCTAGAAATGATTCATCCGTGACTTTGTTGATATGAAAAACAGGAAACAAACACTTAGTTTCCATATCCCTTGTTTATTCTTGAATGTTGAAATCCACTTATGCTTCTTTATGTGAATTCTGCAATTGATTTTTTACTTGCCAAAACTGGAAATAATATTATTGGTTTCAGGAAACATTTTAAGGACTTTCCAAAAAATGATTTCCCATTTATAAATTATTGAAAAGAAATTCCGAAAGATCCATGTATTCATTTCCGGAATTCCTTTGATTTTGATTTTTTGGAAGAGGAATATTTTGAATTATCAAAACATAAAAAAACATTCCTTATATGAATTTGAACCACAGTTGGATTATTTCCAAAAATTGTTTGCTTATTGCCTGAACCTTGCTGCTTCCATCTGTACACTTGAGTTTCTCATGCTGACTGATATCATGAGGCTTCTTGTTTGTTCACATGTTGAAAAAAAATTCTGAGTTGTTCTGGCTTTGCTCATTCATGTTTAAAATAATAGCAAAATTTGTATGCTTGCATTTCAACCATGAATCCCTGCATGTTGACTGAAATGATGGTAGTGTTGTTGTCATGACATGTTTTATGAATTTGTGGCCTCGATTATTTGAATTGCCTTCACCAGTTATATGCTACATCATTTCAGTGTTCCCTATGTGTATCATTTTCGACTTGTGTGTGTCTAGGCACCATCTACACGTGCTCCACCATTTTTGACTCACCTATTTGGACTACATGATTTTCTGAAGCTTTGATATGAACAACACTTGTTCACTGCCATATATGTCACCATGATCTGAGATTGAATCTTTGCTACTCCACTAAGTTTGAACTATTACATATCAGAACTATCTTGGTTGTAGGAATACATATGTGTGTATGTGCATGCAAATGTATGTTTCCGTATACATGAAACTGTCATGCTTTTGAATGAATCATGTTGTTGTGTCACTTCTTTGACTAGTCTGTGCATTTGCTTGGTAATGCTTGTATGATACCGGCTATGTTGAACCTGCTTTGACTTGTTGTTGATCACTTTGTTATGAGTAATATATATGAACACATGCCGCTACAAATATACATTCCAGCTTGACTCCATATGCATCCATTCTTGCATTTGAGCTATTATGCTTCATGTCTTGGTTGACTTGTTCTCTACCTTGTCATTGCACATTTCACAACTGATCACAAGTAAACTTGAAAATTGCCATGTATTTGTTCCACTAGAGCCTGATTCAATTTGGCATGATCACTGTTTTGAGTTGCATCTTCTATGCTGCTATGACCATTGTTCCATGAATTCTTTGTTTGCTGCCACTTGTGCTTGGCCATTCATGTTGAGCTGCCACAACCACATTGATTATTATTGCACTAAGTCGAGTTGGTCCACATGGCTGCTCGTCAGTTTCACATTGGATTGTCGAGGCAGTGCACACGTGTGTATATATATATGTGTGTGTATGTGCAGCCATCCAGAAAATATTCTTGTCCCTGCAATGAAATATTTTGTATATACACTGATTGCCTTGTGGTATTTACAATGTCTCATTGTGAATATCACAGGCTATCTGGACAGATTGATGGATTAATAAATCAGATCAAGTCATGAAAAATGATGAGAAACACACCAAAAAACTGAGGCAAATAAAATTTTAAAAATAAAATTTATATTCACATGTATTCAATTTCATTTCTATTACAGTGTACTATTTGTATTTCATGTGATAGGTAAGCAGATGATGACTGGGCTGACAGTGAGCTGTAAAGACAGAAGACTGAAGATAGTGAATGAGTGCAGCTTAGTCTGTATATGAGTGAGATGTCTGTATAATTGAATGTGAGTGTTGTAGAAAAGAACTGTGTACTGAAATTGAATGTATTGAGTTGTATATCAGTGAATATATACAAATAGTGGAGTTATAAATTTGTACTGTTTAAATATTGAAATAAATTATTATATTTAAACAAAATACTTGTGTAAATATTTGAATTTCTGTGTAGATGTATTATGTTTAAATGTAAATATTATATTCCTGTCTAAGATGTAGATATGAAATAGTACAATAACAAACACATTTATAATAATTTATATTTGGTTGTTATCATCAAACAAAAATCATATAATTGTGTATACAACAACGTTATATACAAGAATCTCCCCTTTTTGATGATGACAAACAAATATTAAGATTTTGAATCCAATAAATGTGTTTAAAAGTGAAGAACTGAACTCCCCCTATTTGAATGTTCCCCCTACAACATTAACTCCCCCTATAACTGTGCATGAGTGAAAAGAATAAAAATTGAATGAATTTTCAAAATTAAAATATTTATAAAATATTTAATCATAAATCAAAATCTCAACCCATTCTCCCCCTTTTGTTATCATCAAAAGGATTCAGAATTAAAAATATAGATGAAAAGTGACTAAAATTATAATTTCAGCTTAAGAGGAAGAACTGTCATCATAAATATCAATCAGTAAGACAAAAATCATAATAAACTGAGAACTAGTGGCATATTTAACATTGTAGAGAATGACTGATTTATGATGAAATTTATATATAACGGAGAGAGTTAAAAAATAATTAATTATAGTTATTTTACAAAGAATTTTATAAAATTAAGCACAAAAAAAGTGATGGATTTGGACTATAATTATAGATTCAATTTAAGTGACGCAATCATATAATCTCAAATCCCAGTAGCTATCAATCAACAAATCATAATACGTCATTAAATATTAACACATTTCACAGATTAGAAAATGGATTACTAGGCTGGTTTTTAAACACCAAGGAGAATTTCATATAAAAGTTTATTTATTGCAAAATCTTTTCTTTTTCTTTTGATTTAAGAGCACACTGACCACGCATAACTCGATCTTGGATTTTTAAATGAGATCAATTGCAGCATAAATATAAGTAATATCTTAACCATGCATGACCAGAGCTTGGATTTTTAAATGATGTTAGAGACACACTTATGTATTTATTACATTTATCATTTCATTTTCAGCTCCAAAAGAAAAACTCCTCAGTATATAAAACCAAAATGGAGATAGAAATGTGATAGGTACAGAAATGGTTTGTGAAATAAATTTCTAAATTAATCATATTATGAAATATGCTCAACTGTACCGCGATCATTGAAAATTTTCAATTGTTAATAATTCTGAAAAATAATATAGTCTCAGTTCTATCACAAATATTTCCACTCTTTATTCAAAAAGATTTTTAAACGTATTAACTCTTCACATTATTATAAATTTATCATGGATGGCAGAATGATGATAGATAAAGGATATGGTCGTGAAATAATTGCCAATTCAAAGATATTATAATAAATGTTCAACCATCATGAAAAATGTAAATAAAATTTCCTCTTGTCGTGAATTATACTGCAGTCACAATTCATCCCAATTTCAAAATATGATAATAATTTTGATGAATTATAAATACAGCTCGGTTTGGTTTTTCATTTCAATTTTTGAATGAATAATCAATAAATAATTTTAAAATTGAAAATCAATTATAAGAGGGAAATGAAAGATCTGTACAAGATATGAGAGATTAACAAATATATACATATTGAGAATAAACAAAACAACAATTCTAAACTGATATCACTTGATGTCTCTATTAATGAGGATTGTAACAAGACACTGGAGACTAGCAAGGATATCACAGACAAAAAAAAAAAAAAAATTTAAGCACAAAGCCCAAATAGACAAGACTAACAAATCAGGAACTTTTACCAGAGCAGCAAACAGTTCTTCTCAAAGCAAGCAGTCATTTAAAGCATTTTCACAACTGCAGCAGAGTAGCACAAAATTAGTTTCAAAGCACACATGTCAAGACATTTCTGATGGTCACAGAAGATGATTCAAGATCCAATGATTAAAAATACCGTTTATTTGAAATCATTTGAAGGAATATGAAAATATCAGGATTTAATGAAATCAATCACACCAAATTATAAAATTTTGATTCGAGATATGTGTGAGATTTAATAAATCAATAATTTCAAATGATTTTAAACAAACATATATTCAAATAAAAAATATCATGAAATAACAGTGAGATTTAGGACCAGATTTTCAAAAAGATTTTTTAACAAGTTTTTCTGACAGTCACATAATTTTTTTTCAGAATATTTACATCAAGATTGAGTAATAATTCATGATCCAAAAAATAGTGGTTTATTCAAAATCACTTGAACAAATGTAAATCTTGAGATACAATGAATCAAACACACAGGATTAATAATTTCAGATCTGATAGGTGTGTAAGATTCAAAATATCAGAAATTTTCAAGAGATCTCAATTAAACGAAAAACCAAACTAGTTGATCATGAATAACAATGAATTTCAAGACGTGAGCAATGATTCAAGACCAAACAAAATATCCAGTCCAATCTGAAATCAATGAAATTATCACAACTGATAAATAGAAAAGTGTTGTAATGAGTATAATTTTTCAAGCCTTTCTAAAAACAATTAGAAGAAACTCAAAACAGCAGAAGTGTGGAAATTTCATTAATTTTTCAGATCTTCAAAAGTTTAGAATTCAAATTAAAAGTGTTCAAGATATGACATGAATACTTCAGCACTGTTATGAATTCAGAACCCCGAAAATAAACTTCACAATTGCAGATATTTACAAAATTGTGTTAAAGATCTCAAGATGATTAAAACATTAATATTTTATTCTAATGAAGCGAATTTCAAGAAAATTATGAGTACTGCAATTGGACGTTGAGAAAACCCAAGAAGAAACAGAAATTTGATAGTGACAAATCAAGCAAAAAAATAGACGGTGTAGAAGAAGGAATAAACAAAGGAAACAAAATATTTACTAAGATTAGTTCAGAGATTATACCTGAAATCCATGTAAACTAGAATCTTCGACTCAGCAAATCCTGACTAGAGGAACTGTAAATGATACAGAAGTATAAACCAGCTTGATTTCAAATTTCTTTTTGCGCTGCGGTTCCTCAACCTCCACCGGTACCTAATAGTTTGTAGAATCGAGTGGTCTAACAAAGGATGTAAAACCACTCATAGTTTTGTTCACATCTTTTGGTACCCAAATCTATTTGTATAACAATCCATTAGAATTAACTTTTGTACCCTAACGAACCCAAATCTATTTAGTTTTTCCAAAAATCATTTTATTTCTTTTTGGGCTCCATAATTGTTCAACTGGATTGTTATCAAACCAATTCTTGTCTCATTTGTGATTCAAAAACCTTTTGGAATTTTCAAAATTCAAATTTTGAGAATGACCCTTCTTGAAGCAGATTAAAGGATTTTTAAAATCACAAGAGTTCAAATTTTCAAAAGCATTTCGTTTCCCAAAACCAAGACCATTTTTATTTTCCGAAGAAAATTGGTTTTTCAACAACATATTCAAATATTTTTCACAGTTAGAAAATTCAGCCAATGTTGTTTCAAGTTGTTGAATTTTAAATTTAAGATCACAATTTTCTTTCATTAGATCTAAACAACGGTTTTCAGTGATCTTACTCTTTTCAAAATCAGTTTTCAAAACCAAGTTTTCATCATTAAGCAATTTTACTTTGGTTGGGACTCAGCAATTTCAAATTCAAAATGTTTTCGATTTTCAAATTCAAATTTCTTGAAATTTTCAATCTCGTTTTCATGTTCTTTCGAAATCGATTCACTTTTCAATAAATTTTCATTTTCAATAGTTTCAAATTTGGAATTTATATCAGTCTTGAAAATTTCAAATTCCTTTTGCAGAAGGTTATTCAAACTTGATAGTCTTGTTCTCATTTAAGATCATAATTTCATTTTCAAACATTTGAATATTTTCATTGAGATGAACAATATTGGTTTCCAGTTTCAAACAATTTTTGCAAACTGAATTTGAAGAATTTTTAAAATATTCAAGTTGTGATTCCAAATCATCAATTTTGCTAGTTAAATCAGAATTCTTAGATTTCAGATATTTATTTTAGATTGGATTTTATTAAATGATTTAGTCAAATCAATGCACATATAAACTAAATCTTCGTATAAGAAATTTTCAGTTTCAGCATCTGTTGAATCTCCATCGTTTGATCTATCTGTTTCTCCTTTTAAGCATAAATCTGAATCTGAGTTGACAATTAGGGGTTTTGAGCAGTTCTTAGATTTTCCATACAGCGCATCGAGACTTCTCCAGATATCCTGCGCAGTTAAACAGTGAGATGTATGAATAAACTATTCAGTACTAAGATAATCAAATATGATATTCATAGCACAAGTAATGAAAACAATATTTCTCTTATCCAACATATCAATCCCATTGAAAACAATATCCGAACACTTAATATTAACAGATATTAAATAAAATTCCATTTTGGATTTCCGGTTTAAAAAATCTGTTCCATTGAAAATAGTTGGAGATGAACTGAACTGACTCTCAGATAGTTGACAACAAGGATGACCCATGACTCTAGAGTTAAAAATTATCTGCTCTGATACCACTTGTTGGATCTAGATTAACCCTAGAGGGAGGGGGTGAATAGGGTTTATCATAGTTTTTACGGGATATTAAAAATTCACAGAACACAGAATGTAGCAAAAATAAAAATGCAAAAAGTAAATAACACACAGAGATACCCTGCTTTGGTAAAATCCTGCCTATTGCTTCATTCCTAAGGTTTCTACTAGGTGTTATAAACAGATCGCGCTTACAATCCTATGTAAACTTGCAGCGCCTGCTCCTGTCCTAACCCTATGCTCAAAACCTAAATTGGTCTATATCCCATAGTCCAGATTTTTCCTCTAGTTTTATAGACTCTAGTAAACTGCCTAGTTTTACAGATGAAACTAGGAAACCACCTAGATTTTACAGACTCTAGCAACTGTCAATTCAACCCCTAACTGAATTCCTAGAATGTTACAGGCTCTAGAAAACTGTTCATTTAATTACAAATGAAAATGAAAAAAAAAACAATAAATAAATTAAAAACCCCTTTTTTATCACAAGATAAACAAAGTCCATCCCAAATTATATTTCCATCTACATTTGTTAAGCCCGATCCTTCCTCCAAAAAAAATGGCGACGGCTTCAAAAGGAATTGGGGTTTTCTCTTAATCTCCAAATCGTGTTCGGGTGATTCTTTAATTGATTATTCTTGTCTCAAATTCTTACGGCTTCCTTTGGTGTTTCGATTTGGAGATTTGGTGAAGATCGAAACCAATGGATAAACACGTGAGTTTCTCTGGATTTTATATTTCGATTATGCTCTTATTTTCGAAGATTCTTTTTGCATGTGATGAATTGGTTTAAATAGGATAATTAAATCCTATTAATTTCTCTGATTTCATATATATGGCTTCGTCTAATTCGCTTTTGTGATTCTCTTCCTTTTGTTGCCAAGATTGAATGGTGAATTCTGGAAAGAATTAATTTTCATTTTTGTGGTCTTGAAAAATCCGTTGCATGATTGATGAATGTTAATAATCATTACACCATGAATTTTTGGAAGCATTTGCGTGTTTGTAGTGAGAATACAAAAATCGTGGAACTTTGTTAATTACAAAAAATATTTGCAAAAATCTTAGTTGCTAGAAATGATTCAGCCGTGACTTTTTTGAGATGAAAAAATGAAACAAACACTTGTTTATTCTTGAATGTTGAAATCCACTTATGCTCCTGTATGTGAATTCTGCAATTGATTTTGTACTTGCCAAAACTGGAAATAATATTATTGGTTTCAGGAAACATTTTAAGGACTTGCCAAAAATTGATTTCCCATTTGTAAATCGCTGAAAAGAAATTCCGACAGATCCATGTATTGATTTCTAGAATTCCTTTGATTTTGACTTTCTGGAAGAGGAACATTTTGAATTATCAAAACATTAAAAAACATTCCTTATATGAATTTGAATCACAGTTGGATTATTTCCAAAAATTGTTTGTGTATTGCCTGAACCATGATGCTTCCATCTGTACACTTGAGTTTCTCATGCTGACTGATAACACAAGGCTTCTTATTCGTTCACATGTTGAAAAAAAATCTGAGTTGTTCTGGCTTTGCTCATTAATGTTTAAAATTATTGCCAAATTTGTATTCTTGTATTTTAACCATGAATCCCTGCTTGCTGACTGAAATGATGGTAGTGGTTTTCTCATGATATGTTTAATAAATGTGTGGCCTCGACTATTTGAATTGCCTTTACCAGTTTTATGCTTCATCATTTCAGTATTGCCTGTGTGTATCATTTTCCACTTGTGTGTGTCTAGGTACCATGTACATGTGCTACACCATTTTCGACTCGCTCACCTGTTTGCACTATATGATTTTCTGAAGCTTTGATATGAAAAACACTTGTTCACTGCCATATATATCACCATGATCTGAGATTGAATCTTTGCTGAGTATGAACTATTACATATCAGACCTGTCTTGGCTGTAGGAATACATATGTGTATATGTGCATGCAAATGCATGTTTCCATATACATGAAACTGTCTTTCTTGTATATGAATCATGTACTAGTGTCACTTCTTTGACTAGCCTGTACATTTGCTTGGTCATGCTTGTATGATACCGACCATGTTGAACCTGCTTTGACTTGTTGTTGATCACTTTGTTATGAGTAATGTATATGAACACATAGTGCTTTATTTATACATTCCAGCTCGACTCCATATGCATCCATTCTTGCATTTGAGCTATTATGCTTCATATCTGGATTGACTTGTTCTCTGCCTTGTCATTGCACATTTCACAACTGATCACAAGTAAACTTGAAACCTGCCATGTATTTTTACCACTAGAGCCTAACTCAATTTGGCATGATCACTGTTTTGAGTTGCATCTTCTATGCTGCTATGACCATTGTTCCGTGAACTCTTTGTTTGCTACCACTTGTGCCTGGCCATTCATGTTGAGCTGCAACGACCACATTGATTATTGTTGCACTGAGTTGAGTTGGTCCACATGGCTGCTCCTCGGTTGCACACTGGATTGGCGAGGCAGTGCACACGTGTATAAATATACGTGCGTATATGCAGCCATCCAGAAAATATTCTCGTCCCTGCAATGGAATATTTTGTATATACACTGATTGCCTTGTGGTATTTGCAATGTATCACTGTGAATATCACAAGTTTTCTAGACAAAGATTGATGGATTAATAAATCAGATCAAGTCATGGAAAATGATGAGAAACACACCAGAAAACTAAGGCAAATAAAATTTTAAAAATAAAATTTATATTCCCATTTATTCATTTTTATTGCAGTGTACTATGTTTGTGTTTCATGTGACAGGTAAGCAGATGATGACTGAACTGACAGTGAGTTGTGAAGATAGAGGACAGTGAATGAGTACTGCTTAGTCTGTATATGAGTGAGATGTCTGTATAACCAAGTGTGAGTGTTGTAGAGAGGAACTTTGAACTGAAATTGAATGTATTGAAATGTATATCAGTGATAGTGGAGTTGTAAATTTGTACTGTTTAAATATTGAAATAAAATATTATATTTAAACAAAATACTTGTCTAAATATTTGAATTTCTGTATAGATGTATTCAGTTTAAATATAAATATTATATTCCAGTTTGAGATGTAGATATGAAGCAGTACAGTAACAAACACATTTATAATAATATATATTTGGTTGTTATCATCAAACAAAAATCATATAATTTTGTATACAACAACGTTATATACAACAAGAATTATTGCTAATCTTCATTCTAAACACCAATCCGGATGTATGCATTAGTTACCAATCCAACTGTGCATGCATTTACTCGGCCTAGGGGCGTGCCCCTAAGGATTAGGGGATCAGGTATGACCTTATTTTTTTTTGGGTGGTTAGGCCCTGATTGATTTATGTTACTGACTCCATCCAGGTTAGCTTCAATTCCAAAAACGCAAACACCATTACAGTTGTCCTTGATGGATTTCCAGCGCCTGTATTTAGATTTCCAACTCCATAAGCTTGTCCAACTTGTTTAAGGAAATTGGTCATCATTCCTCTTGCCTTTTAAGTAGGTTTTCCTTAAGTTCTAGGTGGCTTTGAAGTTGACTAACCACCTCATTCATTTCTTCCCTCATAAGATAGGCAGAGGAATGTCCAATAGAGGCATCCACTAGACATCCTTCAATTATAGATTTCTTAGGTTGAGCATCTGTTTCCTCTTTCTAGCCATTGGATCCTAACCAAAAGTTTCCTTAGTTCAAGTAATGTACCCTTCCTGGTATATCAAAAATATTAGACTGGATTTTGGTCAATCAACACTAACACCCTAGTTTTCCAATTATAATAGAAATATTCGGACAATGGCCAAATAATAGCAGATCACAACCATAGAATAACAGATAAAGTAATGAAAATATAACAGAAGACAAGACATTTATTGTGATTCTACAAACTGTGGTCTATGTCCACTTGGTGTAATCTATTATTTATAATTCTAGACTATAACAAAGTTCATGCTTGAGTAAGAGAGCAGGAAGAAATCAAGTTAAGTTTACGATTTGACAAAGTCCTTTCATAGTGAAGAATAAAGAAAGTAATCTGAGCAAAAGAGAAGATACCTCTTTTCTAAATTTCTAGAGTTCCATATACAGTTAAAGAGAAGAGTCGAGTCGGTCTAAAAAGACATAAAGAGGCCCACCTAGTTGTGATGACCCGACCCTCAACAACACGCATATTTATTGATAAAATATTTAAATATAACACCATTAATCGAGTATTGGTCCAAAAAGTCACTTTTTGCGTACGGATGTATTTGGGCTTGAAACCACTTCCGTCGAGTTCAAAATGTTGTTTACGACAAGAGAAAGTACAAACATCGATATGTTTAGAGTTCGGAAAATTTGGGGTTTCGGATGGCGATTAGGTTAGCCAAACTAATCCATTTCATCCCTATTTAGCAACCGCCTTAGCCCTCTCCTCTTCATTCACTCAAAACACTTCAAAGAAAATAGAAAATTGGGAAGGGGAGGGAAATTAGAATTCCCTAAACCTAATTTGATCTTAGGAGCTCCAATCTCGTAAGAATAAAGTGCAAAATCAAGGGAGAAGCTTAAGTAAGTCCATCTTCATCTTCTTCATACTACTCTATCTTCAATTTCTAAAATTGCTATAACCTAACTCTTAGGAATTCTACACATATGCTCTTAGATTGGTGATTCAAAATCCTTCCTTGAAGAGAGATTGATCTTGCTTATTTTTATGGAGAAGCTTATGGAATTGGATAATCATCTATGCCTCAAGCTATAACCTTATCTAGTGTGCTCTTGGCACATATAAATTGTGTGTGCATTGTACGAATTGGTTTATTTGGGTGTTAACTATCCAATTTATGAGTTTTATTTCATTTATATGAACAATAAGTGGACATTTTTACATGTTCTTTAGTATGTTTGGGAGTGTTTTAACATACCCAAGAGTCTAGAGTGAACATCTATTGATCCAGAGCCATTAAGTGGTGTTTTTCCTCTGATAAACATTCATAGAGCAAGTCAGACATCAGAAATAAATTTCAGACATCTGAACTGGTCCGGAAAATGGCGGAGACCAATTTCAGACGGACGTTTGATTCCGGTCAGACATCTTAAAATAGGACCATACATCCGATTTCGCATATTGCTCTAATTTTTTTACTGTCGACCGGTGGTGTAACGACACGCTTTCTACGTACCGAAGGATCGTAGAATATTAATTTATTTTCATATGAGGTCGTATGGTCATGTAACTTTGGGGAACGACCAATGGGGTCATTTCCCATGTTCACGATTTTTGCCGAGTTTTTAAATGATCATTTTCCCCTGGAGAATCTTGTTTTGCCGATAACTTTTGATTTGTAAGGAGTTTTGACCTGAAACCACTTCCATTGGATTTGGATGATGGTTTACCTTTCCGTAAAGTGGTCACATTTTAAACAGACTTACCGTTTGGGAGATATGGCTGAAATAAGGTTTGGAAGGTGAAAACAGCTTAACCGAGCCAAATAGGGTGATTAGCATCTAGGCCCATTCGGAGATTTCGGGATTAGGTTTATGGGGAGGCTGAAATCAGTTAGGAAACGATTTTCTTTCATTTTTACAGCCCCCACTTACCACTGTTCAACCCTAGCAATGGCTTCCACCTTCTAATACTCTCCCAAATCACTTTCTAATCGCGTATTAGCCAAATCAACATGAAATCAAGGAAGATTAGCATCAAATCAGTGTTGGGGTTGCTGCTATACATTCGAATTCAACCCAAAATAGTAGAGTGTCAAATTTAAAGTTTTATTTGTGGCTAAGGCGAGTGATTTGCATTGTTTTTCACTAATTACGGTTAATTTGGGGTGATTGGTGTTAATTAGCGAAATTACATATGTTAAAATTCTGAAAAATATGTCAATTTTTTTAAATATTATTTTAGGGCTCTGATGAAAATTTTGGTAAATTTGGATATGTTTTGTTAATCCTATCATTAGTTATGGTTAAACATGATTAAGGGGAAAACATGGTTTTTGGGTATGTTTGATCAATATTGACATGTTAATTGTTGTTTTGGTGTATGGTCGATTATACATGTTGCAATGACTGTTTGGAATGTTTTGTGATTGCTTAGCAAAGTATATTGGTCGAAAAACACCGTCGTATGGCGTAAACACCTATCGAAAAAGTCGCAGGAAACAGTGCAGGAAATGGGATCGGATCGGGTTTCCCGAACCCATCCACTCGTGGAGCACCCCACAAGTCCGACCCACTCGCCTGAGTGTGTCACGAACCAGATCGATGGAGAGGTGCGACCCGAACTGCTTGCACCTGAGCCACTTGCTCACGAGCCTAAGCACCCCGACCTGGAGGATCAAACACAAACAAAAGGGGCACGACCCGAACCGAATGTTGATCACGAACCGGAGTGCTACTTCGAACCGAAATGTCAAATGAAGGAGTGCACGGACCGATCTAGGTGAAAAAGCCTGACCCGAACTAATGGGGTCATTACGAACCAACCCGTATGGAGAAGTCCGATCCGAACTAGAGTGGTGACCGCGAACCAAACCAAGGAAGCTTGGACACGAGATGTGAACCACGAACCAAATGGACACCGATTCGAAGAAGACCAAAACCCAAGATGCAAAGGTAGTCCAAACGAGAGGTTACTCAAGATCCAGATGTGAACCAACGAGTTAACTTCACGATAGGACTCAGCCGCGGGACATGTGCAAAGGGGTTATCGATGTCTATAGCTTTGACTCACCACTAAGAGACGGATATTGGCTATAGATCCGTGCATTGGAGTTGTCATGATTCCAGGGGGCAAAGTGATCGTAACAGGGCTATGAGCCAGTGCAGTGGAGTTGTCATGACTCCATGTGGAAGAGTGGACATAGAAAAGTATTAGTGGTTACAGATTAGTGCAGTGGAGCCGTCAGGACTCCATGGGGCAGAGTGGTCGTAACAAAGAATTGGGTGATCAAAGTGGTAGATATCATATACTATACGCACTCAGTGAGAGATGTGAGGATGATTTCTACATTTGATGTTTGCTATCATAATGACATGCACACCCCCTCCCCATTATTTTCATACCATGTGTTAGTGTCACCTTAGAGTACTGTACATCCTGTTGTGCTAACTTTTTGGTTGCAGGTCCAGGTTCAGGTATGGTTATGTATACATGTTATTGTTCTGTTTTTGCTGCTTATCGCTAATACTAGACTTTTTTCTGACCTAGAGTTTTATGTCTCTTCTTTTCACTATGGGTGCTCCTAAACGAGCAGACTAGAGACAAGTTAGCTGGTTATGCACGAGTAACTGTCCAGAGGTGAGCAGGAGGCTTACACGTATCATTCCTATATATTCTCCCTATGTCATAGCTCGTCACTACTTTTGGCATTAGCAGTGTACCTTCCTATCTTGCTTTAGAGACTGGTTTTTTTAAAAAGTTGTAATAATGGTGGTATGGATCATAAGCTGTATTTTGAATTTTCCGCGGCTATAATGGTTTAGTTTTCAGCTTATGCACTGTCTTGCCTGTTTATGTCAAGTTATGTTATTATTATTATATTTTGTTCCATGCACTGTGAGATATACTATAGGTTCTTTGTTGATTCATCGTCTTCTTTCTTTTCTTCTGACGATTGTCCCATGCTGGTTGGGCATCGACACAACGCGTTTCATTGGAAGTGTCTGCTGGTGTGGGGTGGGCCGTCACACTTGGTATCAGATCTCTAGGTTGCGTAGTTAACCTAAGGAAAGACATCAGGGAGAGATAGTATACGTATATGAGAGCGCGTGTTTGTGATATTTTGGTTTTCAAAATATATATATATATACTATTAGTACATGTAAGGATGAAGTCGCACTGCACTGGCACCACTAAGAAGATGGTTAATTGTTTTCTCTTTACAGATTGAACGATGAGCCGATATACGAGGAGTAACGGTTCAAGAGACAATAATAGGAATGCTCTTGATATGAGGACGATGTTCACTGACTTCATGAGAGAGATGCTTAGGGATGTTGAGAGGGCAGTTCCTAATGCTGCCAATGGTGGTGGTGCAGCCGTGTAGGCGCCTAGAGCTGATTTCGCCAAGCTTTGCATGGATTACACTAGTCTTGGTGGGAAACTGTTCCACAGAACGGAATCAGCTATAGAATTTCAGGATTGACTGATAGTTGTGAGCACATCTTCGAAGATCTGGGAATCGAAACGCGATGAAGAGGAAGCTACCATCCCACCGGCTGCAAGGACGGGCTATGAGTTGGTGGAATACTATTAAGGCGGCTACTCCTGAGGATCAAGTTACTTGGGATCAGTTAAAGATCCGATTCGGTGACAAGTTTATCCCAGCTACTTAGAAATTAGAATTGTTTAGGAAGTTTCTGGAGCTTAAGCGGAATGGTAGGGCAGCCTCGGAGTATATTGCTGAGTTCGATACTTTATCAAAATACGAATTATCCCCTATCGATACTCCCGAGAAGAAGAATGAGAAGTTCATAACAGACTTAGATCAGTACTTGGGAGAAAGGCTTATAAACCATATTGATGAGATTTTTGAATCAATTATTGGGAAAACATTGAGATCAGAGAGCCTTTATCCTAAGCCCAAGAATGAAGTAGATGTTGTATCTACAGAGAGGCCAAAGCCGTAGGCAAGCGGTGGAGGCAAGAATAATTCTCAGAATAAAAGGAAGCAGAATCAGACCAAGGATGGTCATTAAAAGAATAAGAACGATGTTGAGTGCTTTAGCTTTGACAAGAAGGGACACTATGCCAAATAATGTCGAGCAAATCCAGCGGCCAGGAAGTGCTTCAACTGCGACCAAGTAGGACATCACAAGGATAAATGTCCACAACCTCATAAAGAGAGGCAGATTGTGAAAGCATATGCTATTAAAGTTGTTCTTCTCCATCAAATGACCCAACTATGGTGGAGAAAGGAAAGTATGTCGTCATTCAAGGTATGCTTTCTGTTTATGATGTTCCTGTTCGGGTATTGTTTGATACTGGGGCTTCCCGTTAATTCATATCTAGTGACCTGGTAGACTGTGAGGGATTTTCGGTGACTATTGGGGCGGATGATGGGCGGAGATTGTGATGCAGTGATGGCTATTTTTCAAAATTCCCTCGACATTCCGCAAGTTGTGTTATCAGGGGTTCCCATTGCTGGCCAGTATCCGGATATCTTAGAGGAAGTGATCGGACTTCCACCACATCGAGAGATTGAGTTTCGTATTGATTTCGTGAAAGATGCCAGACCTATAGTGATGCCACTTCATCGTATGGAACCAAGGGAGCAGCGAGAGCTAGTGGTGCAAGTAAGCGATCTTCCGAAGAAGGGATTTATCAGAAGAAGTGTTTCCGAGTGGTGAGCACCAGTTGTAGTTTCCACTAAGGCAGATGGTTCCCTTCATTTGTGTGTGGACTATAACGAGTTGAATAAGGTGACTAGGAAGAATAAGTATCATCTTCCATGGATAGATGATTTGTTTGATCAACTGGAAGGGGCAAGAGTGTTCTCTCAGTTGGACCTCGCGACAGGATTTCATCAGCTCCAAGTAGCAGCTGAGAGTGTCCCAAAAAGGGCATTTCGGACGCCATCTGGATTCTATGAGTGGTTCGTTATGCCATTCGGGTTGACCAATGCACCAGCATATTTTGTGGATCTTATGAATAAAGTTTTCAGAGATCAGTTGAATAAGTTTGTTCTTGTGTTCATGGACGATATCTTGGTTTAATCGAGGACAGAGGAAGAACACAAGGAACATTTAAGGGTAGCGATGGAGGTTTTGAGAAAATACCAATTGAAAGCGAAATTTTCTAAGTGTCACTTCTGGAGGAGGGAAGTGAGATTCTTGGGCCATGTTGTTTCAGAGAATTGAATTGTCGTGGATCCTGCGAAGGTTTCTATGGTACAAGATTGGTCTACACCCAAGAATGCAACAGACGTAAGAAGTTTCTTGGGATTGGCTGGATATTATCGTGAGTTTATCCAGGACTTCTCCAAGATAGCGACACCGTTAACTCAGTTGACCAAGAAGAATCAAGATTTTGTCTGGGACGGAGGGTATGAAAACGCATTCAAGAGTCTAAAGGAAAAGTTGACGAGTGCAACAGTGTTAGTTATTCCTAAGGGAAGTGAAGAGATGACGGTATACATAGATGCCTGTGGTACCGGACTAGGTGCTATATTGATGTGAGGAGGTAGGGTTGTAGCTTATGCAAGTCAACAACTGAAACCACATGAGAAAAGATAACCTACAATCGTGTTTGCGTTGAAGATTTGGAGACAATATCTCTTGGGAGAAAGATTCGAGTTGTTTCCAGATCATAAATCGTTAAAGTATATTTTCTCTTAGAAGGATCTAAACCTCCGTCAGCAGAGATGGTTATAATTCTTGGCTTCTTATGATTTCGATATTGCATATACACCAGGAAAGGGCAATGCGGTAGCTAATGCATTAAATAGGAGACATGCCAGTTTAGCGGCTATGTTTCTGGAATGGAAGTAATTGGAGTATATCGCAGGGTATGATTTTAGACCAAAGTTAGAATTGGATCCAGAGATGTTAGCTAGTTTGTTGATTATACCCACTAAGATTGAGCGGATTGGTTCCAGCTAAAGGGACGATGCTAACTTATTGGAAATTATCTCCAAGTTAGCGATGGGTATCGATGAGGAGATGAACAAGTATAGGCTTGATCGAGATGGATGGCAGACTAGTTATGCCCAACGTTAATGGATTGAGAGATGAAGTGCTTAGAAATGTGATCACTCAAAACTAACTATACATCTCGGTGGTAACAAAATGTATTGAGATATGAAGCAGACCTACTACTGGGAAGGAATGAAAAGAGACATTGGGAAGTTTATATCCAAATACATGTACTGCCAGCTAGTTAAAGCTGAGCAAAAGAAGCCTAGTGGTTTGTTGCAACCATTAGAAATTCTCGAATGGAAATGGGAACAAGTCTCAATGGATTTCATTGACGGATTACCAAGGAGTAGATCGGGCCATGATAACATTTGGGTGATTGTGGGCCGATTGACTAAGAGTGCGAAGTTCATACCCGTTAAGTCGAATAGAAAAGCAACTAAGTTAGCAGAACTGTATATAAAGTGGGTAGCAAGAATTCATGGAGTACCCAAAAGCATTGTGAGTAACCTAGATCTGTTGTTTACTAGAGGATTTTGGAAGAGCTTACAAGATGCTTTAGGGTCAGAATTACACCTCAGTACCGCGTACCATCCTCAAATCGACGGTTAGACCGAAAGGGTGAATCGTATATTGGAGGATCACTTGAGAGTTTGTACATTGGATTTTGGAGGGTCATGGGTGACCATTTGTATCTAGTTGAGTTCACATATAATAATAGTTATCAGTCCAGTATTGGTATGGCTCCATTTGAAGCTTCGTACAGAAGACCGTGCAACTCACCATCATGTTGGCTGGAAACTGGTGAGAAGTTTGTGCTTGGGCCAGATGTGATAAGAGAAACTTCGGACAAAATCAAGGTTATCCAACAACGTATGAAGGCTGCTCAAGATAGGAAGAAGAGTTATGCTGATAAGAGGATAAGAGATTTAAAATTCTCCATTGGCGACTTGGTGTTTGTCAAGATTTCTCGTTTAAAATGCGTGATTCGATTTGGTAGGAGAGGCAAGTTAGCAACAAGTTTTGTCGGTCCATTCCCAGTTCTCGAGCAAGTTGTGAATTTAGCATATAAATTTTGGTTACCTGACAAGATGGAAGGAGTTCACAACGTATTTCATGTTTCCTAGTTAAGGAAGTTCGTGCTAGACCCAGATATGGCTATTTCACCAGATCAGTTGGATGACATCAAAGTAGAACCCGAGGCAGTTGGGAACCGCAGGCTGATTCGTATTGTCAAGTACGATATGAAGCAACTTCGAAGGAATAGGTTGAAACTGATCATGGTTCAATGGAGCAAGAATGAAAATGATTGTACTTGGGAAATAGCGGAGGGCGTAAGGAATTCGTATCAAGAACTCTTTGTCTGTTAAGATTTTAATAGCAATAGTTATTCCCTTGTTAGTAAACTACATGCTAGGATAGACTTGTTGTGTTATTATGTGTGTTTGATTGTTTGTAAATGGTTGTTAGGCATGCAGGACCCATTGTATGTTTTGGTTAAGGAATTTCAAGGGCGAAATTTATTAAGGAGGGAGAGTGTAACGACCCGCATTATTTGTATCGAAGTATCATAGAATATTTATTTTCATATGGGGTCGTATGGTCGCGTAACTTTGGGGAATGACTATTGGGGTCATTTCCCATGTTCACGATTTTTGCCGAGTTTTTAAATGACCGTTTTGCCCATGGAGAATATTGTTTTGCTTATAACTTTTGATTAGTAAGGATTTTTGACTTAAAACAACTTTCATAGGATTCAGATGATGGTTTACCTTTCCGTAGAGTGGTCACATTTGTTAAACGGACTTACCGTTTGGGAGATATGGCTGAAATAAGGTTGGAAGGTGAAAAAACATCTTAACCGGGCAAAATAGGGTGATTAGCAGCTAGGCCCATTGGGGAATTTTAGGATTATGGTTATGGGGAGGCTGAAATTGGAAAGGGAACGGTTTTATTTCATTTTTACAGTCGCCACTTACATCTCTTCAACCATAGCAATGGCATCCACCTTCTAAATCACTCCCAATCAACACCAAATCAAGGAAGATTAGCATCAAATCATAGTTGGGGCTGCTGCTATACATTGGAATTCGACCCAAAACAATAGAGTTTCAGATCTAAAGTTTAATTTGTGGCCAAGGTGAGTGATTTGCATTGTTTTTCACTAATTATGGCTAATTAGGGGTGAGTAGTGTTAATTAGCGAAATTATGCATGTTAAAATTCTAGAAAAATATGTAAAAATTCTTAAATATTATTTTAGGGCTTTGATAAAAATTTGGGTTAATTTGGATATGTTTTGCTAATCCTATCAGTAGTTATGGTTAAACATGATTAAGGGGAAAACATGATTTTTGGGTATGTTTGATCCATATTGACATGTTAAATTGTTGTTTTGGTGTCATGGTCGATTATACATGTTCCTATGACTGTTTGGAATGTTTTGTAATTGCTTAGCAAAGTTAGATTGGTCGAAAAACACCGTCGTATGGCTTAAAAACTTGTTGTTAAAGTCGCAGGAAATAGTGAAAGAAATGGGATCGGGTTCCCCGAACCCACCCACTCGTGGAGCACCCCACGACTCCGACCCGCTCGCCTTAGTGCGTAAAGAACCAGATCGATGGAGAGGCGCGACCCAAACCGCTTGCACATGAGCCACTTGTTCATGAGCCGAAGCACCTCGACCTTGAGGATCAATCACGAACAAAAGGGACACGACCTGAACCGAACACGAAATGGAGTGCTACTCCGAACGGAACCGCCAGAAGAAGGAGTGCACAGAACGATCAAGGTTGATAAGCCCGACCCGAACCGATGGGGTCATTACGAACCGACCCGTATGGAGCAGTCCGAGCCGAACTAGAGTGGTGACTGCATACCGAACCAAGGAAGCTTAGACATGAGATATGAACCACGAACCAAATGGAGACCGATCCAGAGAAGACTAAAACCCGAAATGCAAGTCCAAATGGGAAGTCGTTACTTAGGATCCAGATAGGAAACAATGAGTTAACTTCATGATTAGACTTGGCTGCGGGACGTGTAACACCCCACGTCCATTAATGTCACTCACGAAGGGAATGCATTAACTTCCATGGAGGTTATAAGTGAATATAGAACAGAAAAATTACAACAAGACAGATAGTAAACAGTACATGGAAATCTAAAACTTCATTTTATTGCAGCGAAAATTAAACATGTTAGTTACATCATAAAACCATAGATCATAACCAAGTACAATATCCATCTTCATAAAAACAAAATACATAATCCCATTACATAAATAGCCATTAAAAAGATAACAAGCTGGACTTTACTTCAACGGTCCAAGCTTTCAAAAGAGAGATGAAGCAATTCAATCAAACTCCACTAGAGCTGGGCCCAACCTGAGGACCTGGAGGGGGGAAAAGGATAGAAATAGAGGGGGTCATACACAAAGTCTGGTGAGTATGATAATTCTAACAATACTATTATCAAAATAACTAGACTAAGGCATAAGCTGGAAGACAAGTAAATGTCTATGAACTCTTAGGAAGATAAAGATAGCGTTTAAGATAACGTTAAAGATAACGGTAAAGGCACACCTAATTACTAACGAATGATTACTACACTGCACCGCACATCACTACACTACACCACACCAGTCACCCTATTGTTTGATCCCACTTGCTTCACACAGAAACTTTGTAAATAGCCTTACGTACCCCTAGCTGACTACATAGGTGCCGTCTGCCCCTATCTCCACTAGGTGTACCCCACTACCCACTTTCGATCGGCTCCCTACTCGTAGATACCCGTGCTGGCCCCACAGTGGGGTGTATCACTCCCCTAAAGTGGCAACCCGATACAACTTGAGAATGCATGGTTTATACCAACATGATGCAACGTCTTACCTACCAGCCCGGGTCTACACACGCATACGAAACCCATTGGACTTGCATTGCCACCGCTCCCCGTTTTGGCCTTTTACAGTCAAACCCAGCATGCGTGTCCCGTCCTCAACTTGGGTCGAGCCCAAAAAGATACATTTGGGATACTGGTCGAAATGGGACCCCACAAGCTACCCACCTAAGCTTGTCACTAGTGTATCCAACTTAACCCTCTTAGTCATGTTCATTTACATGTGTGTTTGGTTAAGTCTTACTAATTGTATTTCACATGCCACTAAGGGCACCCCCTAGATTCCTCAGGCCACCCAAGGCACCTACTTTACCCCCATGTCCCACCTTACATGTTTATCTAGTTAAGTATTTCTTAATTCATTCAGGCCATAACCTCATAAAGACCTCTCACGTTCGTCTGGCATTTATGGCAGCTGGATTTGCCGGGCGGGTCCGGGCAGTCTTACACCATAAAAGAGTCTAACCTCGTGTCTTTACAACCGTTATGCTTTAGTTTAGGCCTAGGACCTCTCACATTGGGCTGACATTTGTGACCCTGGATTTGTCGGGCGGGTCCGGGCAGGTTTACGTCACAAACGAGTCCAATCTCGTGTCCTAAGCATTAATTAACACTTAAAATCTTTTACCCCAGTTTTAATAATTCCCCATTCAAATTATTAATTAAGTCAAATTTTAATGATGTCCATAATTGACTCAATTATGGCTATCCACTTATGGCATGCAAAATCATATCAATTGCACCCCAACTTTTTAATATTAAATCCTTAATATTACCCCTACCCCACGTTTATACGTTCTCTTATTCAACGCATAATATAGGCTAGACTTGTATAGTCTAACACCTAGCACAAAGATAAATTATCACAACATATAGACAATTAAAATAAATCTAATCATAATAGGGGTAAAACTTGCATAAACTACACATGTTAAGGATCAAACGGTGTCAACTTGTTAAATGTCTCAATTTACATGATATGATCATAGCCCAAATCTATACATAAACTTGCATATGGGGTTTTTAGGCAACATAATGATGGTGTGAACTAGCATAGGATATCACATATGTCATAGCATAATTCTAGATGTCATAATAGATGTCTTGGCATATGTTCATAACTTTTCTAATCAATCTAACTTGCATATGTGACTTGTCATATAGATCAACATAACCCAAACATGATGATTTAATTAATATGAACTAACTAGCATAGATGGTAACATCATGGCCTTTTTAACATGTATGATTCATCACAACTTAGCATAGAAACTTTCAACATACATAACATCATCATAGCATGATTTACAACATATAAGATATCATCATCACATAACATTGGATTTACAATATACACGATAACAAAAGGGGTTTACAACAACATATATGATAATTCACATCGTCTACTCATAATCCATTCATAACTCAACCTAATTAAAATGATAATAATCTTGTTAAGATCATCATACTCACAATTTAGAGAAGAAAAGAGAGAGTTTTGCTTTGCTTTAGGGTTGAGAGAAATAGAATTGAATTTGCTTTTCTTCTTTCTTAGTTGGCGGCGGCTCCATTGATTTCCATGGCGACGGTATGACGGTAACTATTCTATTTTAATTAGGTTTAGGGTAAGCATTAGGATGTATTTATAGGTGTAGGAAGTTATTTAGGACCATTAGATTAACCCTGAACCATGAGAACCAATCAAATGCAAAATCTGCATTTGAGCGAATCGGCCCATGGGTTGACAGCCAAACACCCTGTATTAACCCCTAGTCGACCCAGACGGGCTCGGATCGACCTCAAAAATGGGCCGGTTCGGTTATTTCCCCTCCCAATTCGCTGTTTTGAACTTTTTCGCATATTTATTTATTTAATTTTTAATTTTTATATATATATATATCAATATATATATATATATATATATTTCTCTATGCAACCCATTTCACTTAATTCTTTTCTAAAAATTAAGTATACTTTAATTTGTGAATTTTAATGTTATAAAATTACGGGGTGTTACATTCTCCCCTCCTTAAAGGATTTCGTCCCCGAAATCTCCAAGTCAAGAAGAATGTATATCCTACCATCTAATCGTCCATCTACATAACCATCAAACACCAACATCCATTGTCCTTAAAAGACTTCTAATGCTTTAATGTTTATATGCACAGTGTGTGTATATGTCCATATCTAATGCAAAATTAGGCGGTCTACTGATTCAGTCGACCTCCTTAGTGCAATTCATGATAGTGCCATGCGTCCAATATGTATGCAAAAGATTCCTAATGATATATATTAATTCTATATGCATGCACAACCATCCACCCGAATGCAGCAACTATATGATAATACAACCATTATACATCCATTTTACTAAATACATCCATATATATGCAATATGCAATATGAAGTGACTGAGCCGATCTGGTGCCTAATAGTGTGTATATATGCATCCACGAGCAACCACTAGCAAACACTTGCATCCACTTTGCATCCACCATACATAACATGTCTCAAACACATGTTTCAACCATAGGATTATCCTAACTAAAGGTCAAAGATACTAGCGAGAGGATATACTAAAGATAAGATAAGTACAAGCTAAGCGATAAAGGAGAAATTAAAGGACATACCCTAAAAAAGAAAAGGGTATCGTGAACGCATCTTCTCTTCCGTCTCCCAAGTAGCGTTGCTCTCATCATCTCCCCATTGCACTTTGACTAGTCTGACATCTCGATTCCTCAACCTCTTGATTTCCGACCCAAGAATGCGCGTAGGAGCTCGTCGAATTGTCGCATCACGCTCTATCTCCACCTCTCTAAGCAAGCTCGGCTCTACCACTTCCGCGGTCTCGTGCAAGCATTTCCTCAAATGTGACACATGGAATACGTCATGTACACCACTAAGTCTCTCGGGCAACTCCACTCTATACGCCATCCGTCCAATCCTCTCCTTAATAGGAAACGGCCCTACAAACCTTGGTGCTAATTTCCTAGCGGACTCAAAGCGAACAACGTTTCGTAATGGAGACACTTTGACAAAGACCATGTCCCCAACTTCAAACTCGAGATCTGTCCTCCTCTTATCCGCATAAGATTTCTGCCTATCTTGCGCTGCTTTCATCCTCCTTCAAATCAAGTCGATCTTCTCCGAAGTCTCCCAAATCATATCGGGCCCAAGTAAGATCTTATCCGTAGATTCCCACCAACATGTAGGTGAACGACAAGGTCGTCCATAAAGAGCTTCGAATGGTGCCATACCAATGTTGGACTGAAAGCTATTATTATATGCGAACTCAACCAATGGAAGATGCTCTTCCCATGTACCCCCAAAGTCTAGGATACATAGCCTCAACAGATCCTCTAGAATGTGATTCACCCTCTTAGTCTGGCCGTCCGTCTGAGGATGATATGTGGTGCTCAAACATAACTGAGTCCCTACCGCCTCTTGTAAGCTTCTCCAAAATTCGCTAGTGAAAATAGGATCGCGGTCGCTCACTATGCTAGAAGGAACACCGTGCAAACGAACTATCTCTCGAACGTATACAGAAGCTAACCATGGAGCAGTCCTCTTACTCTTCACGGGAATAAAATGGGCGCTCTTAGTAAGTCTATCTACTATAACCCAAATTCCCGTATTACCCTTCCTCGATCGCGGTAATCCATCTAGATGCTTTCCCATTTCCATAGTGGAACCTCAAATGGGTGAAGCAACCCACCGGGTTTCTTTTGCTCCGCTTTTACTTGTTGGCACACCAAGCATCTAGCGACATACTCGGCCACGTCTTTCTTCATGCCGACCCAAAAGTAAATTCTCTTCATGTCTTTGTACATCTTGTCCACGCCGGGATGAATGGTCATCTTCGAACGATGTGCTTCGTCAAGAATAGTCTTCCTTAGGTCATCGTCTTTTAGTACACAAAGTCTACCGTCCCTACGTAACCAACCCTTATCATCTAGGGTATACCTACGGAGATAGCTTGATGAATCCCCTCCTTTGAGCTTTTCTACTAACTCATCTAGTTGTGGGTCGTCTCGCTGTGCCTCGCCAATCCATCCCAAAAGCGTAGGTCTGACCTCCAAGGGTGCAAGCAAACCGGGTACGAAGTCAACAGAAGGTCTGAAGTCAAACATCGAAATGAATTCTAAACTTCGCCGCTCAACAAACAAAGGACTTAAGGATAATCTTTTTCTACTTAAGGCGTCTACCACCACGTTACCCTTGCCAGGGGTATAGGCTATTTCGAAGTCGTAGGACCCTAAGAACTCCATCCACCTTTACTGCCTTAAGTTCAAGTCCTTTTGAGATAATAGGTATTTTAAAGACTTGTGGTCAGTGAATAGTTCGAATTTCTCGCCAAGAAGATAATGACGCCAAGACTTAAGCGCGAAAACAATAGCGGCCAACTCTAGGTCATGTGTAGGATAATTTTTCTCATGCGCTCTCAACTGCCTTCCACCATAGGCTATTACCCTACCCTCTTGCATTAAGACTGCGCCTAGTCCTGTCCCACAAGCGTTAGTATAAACGGTAAACGGCTTACTCCCGTCTGGCAATACTAAGACTGGGGCTGAAGTCAAAGCTCTCTTCAAACGTTGGAACGCATCATCACAATCTACGTCCCATGTGAAAACTAGGTTCTTCTTCGTCAAGCGTGTCAATGGAGCTGATATATTTGCGAAGTCTTTGATAAACTTCCTATAGTAGCCAGCCAACCCCAAGAAACTTCTCACTTCGGTAGCATTTTTAGGAACCTTCCAATCTTGGATGGCTACCACCTTCGCGGGATCTACAAATATCCCATCTTTGGAAACCACGTTTCCTAAGAACCGTACTTCCTTGCTCCAAAAGTGACACTTAGAAAATTTAGCTTTAAGCTTATGCTCTCGAAGAGTCTCCAACACTTCCCTAAGATGTAGGGCATGCTCTTCTTCATCCTTAGAAAAGATAAAGATGTCATCTACAAAGACTACCACGAATTTGTTAAGGTACTCCCTAAACACCCTACTCATCAAATCAACAAAGTATGCGGGGGCGTTTGTCAAACCGAAGGGCATCGCTAACCATTCATAGAAACCGCCCGGAGTTCTAAAGGCAGTCTTGTCAATGCTATCCTCAGCCACTCTCAACTGATGGAAACCATTGGCTAAGTCCAATTGCGAAAACACTGAGGCGCCAACTAACTGATCGAAGAGATCATCAATCCTCGGCAGTGGGTGTCTGTTCTACTTGGTAAGCTTATTAAGTTCTCTATAGTCCACACAAAGTCTAAGGGACCCATCCGCCTTCGTGGCAAATACTACTGGAGCACCCCACTCCGATATACTTCGTCTTATGAACCCCTTCTCAAGCAACTCCTTCACTTGCTTACCGAGTTCCCTCCTTTCACGTGGAGCCATGTGGCGTACTGGCAAAGATACTAATTTCGCATTATCCACAAGATATATTCGAAAATCTATATCCCGCTTCGGAGGCAAGCCCTTCACCTCCTCAAACACATCCGAATATTCTCGGACCACTCTAACAGATCGTAGATTTTCCTCAGATGCATCAAGCGATTCTAGATAACTTAGCATAACCGAATTTATAGGATTACAAAAGATTTCGAGAGTGTTGCCAAGGCGAGTCACGAGCCTAACTACTCTCCTTTCATAATCAAGAACGACCCCATTTCTGGATAACCAATCCATTCCTAAAATTAGCACATAGCCCGTGAAGCCCAACACATAAGCATCACATCTAAATTCTACGCTAAGTATGGAAATTTTCAAATCCAAACACATCATAGACAAATAAGCTGAGCCCCCAATTGGATTCGAAACAACTAAGGGATCCTCTACTAAACTGGTGTTTAAGTGCAGTGATTCAACTAATGATGTAGAGATAAACGAATGCGATGCGCCCGAATCGAATAAGGTACGGACGGGATGATCAAACAGAAAAACTAAGCTTTCAACAGAAATGGTTCTACCTCGTTCTTGCAGCGGTGGGACCGCGAGAGCCTGAACTTGTCCCCTTGCCTGCCCTGGTGCCATAAGAGCCAGCACCTGTCCTCCCGAGGTAGCTCCTGCCCTCTGCCCCTTCTTTGGGAAGTACTTCACTAAATGTCCCGCATCGCCACAATGAAAACAGCCTGTCTTCTTTTTCTTTCGGCAATCCTTGCTGAGATGGCCTGGTGTCCAACAGTTAAAACATTTCTTCTTTCCCTTGCCGTTATTGTCTTTACCACCCTTCTTGTTTTGCTGTTGTGGTTTCTTCTGATCCCCCTTCTTCTCGGGTGCCTTATCAGCTTTAGCGCTTTTCTCCTCATGCATAAGCGCCATTTCTACTAACTTCTCAAAGGTGGCCCCCATACGGATGTGGGTCATAGCCAACCCTTGCAATGGTTCATTCAAGCCATTCACGAACCTCAGCGCCTTCTTCTCCGGCGTGTTCACTAAGTCCAAGCCAAACCTAGCTAACTGATTAAATTTATTGACATATTCTTTCACTGATGAGCTTCCTTGCTTCAATGTCAAGAACCTTTCCATATATAGATTTTATTCCACCCTTGAGAGAAACTTCACCTCGAACCTACGTCTGAAATCCGCCCAAGAGTCAATAGGACGCTCCCCATTAGTGACCTCCCACCAAAACGAGGCCTCTCCCTTCATCAACCAAGCTGCTAATCGAACTCTCCTCCCTTCTTCTACTTCAAAGATTTCTAGCAATTCTTCCACCTCCTTAAGCCAATCTCTAGCTTCCACAAACGTTTCTGACCCTTGAAATGGTTTTCCACCCATAGCCTTGAATTCCTTGCATGTCTTTGCAAAAGTATCTACGCGAGGAGGAGGAGGAACGGGTGCAACTGGTGGTGGAGGAACATTGGCTGGACCTGCAGCGGCCCTAGCCTCTAATAACCTCCTATACCATCCTGGTATCGTTACACCGTCGGGTAGATTAAGATCTTCAGCCATGCTGAAACGAAAAAGGAAAGATTCAGAATGGAGAATTCGAAAGATAAAGATATGGGCTATTGGGGATTATGTTTTTTTTCTTAAAAACTTTTCTCTTTAAATTTCTCATTGAAACATGTTTTTGAAAGCACTTCTTCCAAAAATAACTATTTTTCTAAAGTATTTTTATTTGTTCTGGTAACCTTAAGCACTGATACCACGTGTAACACCCCACGTCCATTAATGTCACTCACGAAGGGAATGCATTAACTTCCATGGAGGTTATAAGTGAATATAGAACAGAAAAATTACAACAAGACAGATAGTAAATAGTACTTGGAAATCAAAAACTTCATTTTATTGCAGTGGAAATTAAAGATGTTTGTTACATCATAAAACCATAGATCATAACCAAGTACAATATCCATCTTGATAAAAACAAAATACATAATCCCATTACATAAATAGCCATTAAAAAGATAACAAGATGGAATTTACTTCAACGGTCCAAGCTTTCCAAAGAGAGATGAAGCAATTCAATCAAACTCCACTAGAGCTGGGCCCAACCTGAGGACCTGGAGGGGGAAAAAGGATAGAAATAGAGGGGGTCAGACATAAAGTCTGGCGAGTATGATAATTATAACAATACTATTATCAAAATAACTAGACTAGGGCATAAGCTGGAAAACAAGTAAATGTCTATGAACTCTTAGGAAGATAAAGATAGCGTTTAAGATAACCTTAAAGATAACGGTAAAGGCACACCTAATTACTAACGAATGATTACTACACTGCACCGCACATCACTACACTGCACCACACCAGTCACCCTATTGTTTGATCCCACTTGCTTCACACAGAAACTTTATAAATTGCCTTACGTACCCCTAGCTGACTACATAGGTGTCGTCTGTCCCTATCTCCACTAGGTGTACCCCACTACCCACTTTCGATCGGCTTCCTACTCGTAGATACCCGTGCTGGCCCCACAGTGGGGTGTATCACTCCCTTAAAGTGGCAACCCGATACAACTTGAGAATGCACGGCTTATACCTACATGATGCAACAACGTCCTACCTACCAGCCCGGGTCCACACATGCATACGAAACCAGTTGGACTTGCGTTGCCACCGCTCCCCGTTTTGGCCTCTTACAGTCAAACCCAGCATGTGTGTCCCGCCCTTGACTTGGGTCGAGCTGACAAAGATACGTTTGGGATACTGGTCGAAATGGGCCCCCACAAGCTACCCACCTAAGCTTGTCACAAGTATATCCCACTTAACCCTCTTAGTCATGTTCATTTACATGTGTGTTTGGTTAAGTCTTACTAATCGTATTTCACATGCCACTAAGGGCACCCCCTAGATTCCTCATGCCACCCAAGGCACCTACTTAACCCCCATGTCCCACCTTACATGTTTATCTGGTTAAATATTTCTTAATTCATTCAGGCCATAACCTCATAAAGACCTCTCACATTAGACTGGCATTTATGGCAGCGGATTTGCCGGGCGGGTCCGGGCGGTCTTACACCATAAAAGAGTCTAACCTCGTGTCTTTACAACCGTTATGCTTTAGTTTAGGCCTAGGACCTCTCACATTGGGCTGACATTTGTGACCACTGGATTTGCCGGGCGGGTCCAGGCAGGTTTACGTCACAAACGAGTCCAACCTCGTGTCCTAAGCATTGATTAACCCTTAAAATCTTTTACCCCAGTTTTAATAATTCCCTATTCAAATTATTAATTAAGTCAACTTTTAATGATGTCCATAATTGACTCAATTAAGGCCATCCACTTATGGCATGCAAAATCATATCAATTGCACCCCAACTTTTTAATATTAAATCCTTAATATTACCCCTACCCCACGTTTATACGTTCGCTTATTCAACACATAATCTAGGCTAGACTTGTATAGTCTAACACCTAGCACAAAGATAAATTATCACAACATATAGACAATTAAAATAAATCTAATCATAATAGGGGTGAAACTTGCATAAACTACACATGTTAAGGACCAAAAGGTGTCAACTTGTTAAATGTCTCAATTTACATGATATGATCATCGCCCAAATCTATACATAAACTGGCATATGGGGTTTTTAGGCAACATAATGATGGTGTGAACTAGCATAGGATATCACATATGTCATAGCATAATTCTAGATGTCATAATAGATGTCTTGGCATATGTTCATAACTTTTCTAATCAATCTAACTTGCATATGTGACTTGTCATATAGATCAACATAACCCAAACATGATGATTTAATTAATATGAACTAACTATCATAGATGGTAACATCATGGCCTTTTTAACATGTATGATTCATCACAACTTAGCATAGAAACTTTCAACATAAATAACATCATCATAGCATGATTTACAACATATAAGATATCATCATCACATAACATTGGATTTACAATATACATGATAGCAAAAGGGGTTTACAACAACATATACGATAATTCACATCATCTACTCATAATCCATTCATAACTCAACCTAATTAAAATGATAATAATCTTGTTAAGATCATCATACTCACAATTTAGAGAAGAAAAGAGATAGTTTTAATTGCTTTAGGGTTGAGTGAATTAGAATTGAATTTGCTTTTCTTCTTTCTTAGTTGGCGGCGGCTCCATTGATTTCCATGGCGACGGTATGACGGTAAATATTCTATTTTAATTAGGTTTAGGGTTAGCATTAGGATGTATTTATAGGTGTAGAAAGTTATTTAGGACCATTAGATTAACCCTGAACCATGAGAACCAATCAAATGCAAAATCTGCATTTGAGCGAATCGGCCCATGGGTTGACAGCCAAACACCCTTGATTAACCCCTAGTCGACCCAACGGGGCTCAGGTCGACCTCAAAAATGGGCCGGTTCGGTTATTTCCCCTCCCAATTCGCTGTTTTGAACTTTTTCGCATATTTATTTTTTAATTTATATATATATATATCAATATATATATATATTTCTCTGCACAACCCATGTAACGACCCGGATTTTTAGCCAGTTAATATTAAGTATTTAAATTTATTTTAATTATTTAATTAGGATAATAAGTTGATTTTTATCTTTATCAATTTAATAATCCGTATATGAATAATTATCTAATATATTTAATTAGCATATTATGGAAACGATAAATAATTGGATTCAGAATTCAAAACTGAATCTAAAAGATTCAAATGGCTAATATAAATTATATATTGAATTATAACGATAGTTATCGATAATTTAAATTGTTTGAAACCATTTATATTTTAAATTGAATTTAATTTAAATCGTTAATTTAAATTGTTATTTCCTCCATTTAGTCGAATTAAATTACAGAGTCGGTTCCGTGAATTTTAAAATAACACCATAATCTGAAGACGTAAATCGCTACGTTAAAATAGCAGTTCGGGTACCACGAGATATTTTACGTTAATTAATTTAAAACAAAATCTAGTCAAATCTGATTAATATCAGCCACCCGACGTTTGCAGAAGCCGACCTATATTCAGAATAACACCATGTGAACGCACAGACCTATGATCTCCTCGAGCTGGAATTACTGTCTTCTTCCTTTGATGTCTAGGAAACCAGTGTTTAATAGCAATTGTACGATGGTCCCCTTTCTCACTTATATAAATGGAACCCATCGCCTTTGTTTTCCTATTTCTGAAGCTTATTCGAGTATCTACCTTCCTCCTTTTCGTTATTCCATTTTCTGTTTCCAGGCAAACCAAACCGCAAAACCAAATTAGGAAATCGCGAACTCAAATCGCGATAAACCCTGGACCCTCCTGACGCACGGCAATAGGATGGGGTCGCGATTCAGAGCAAGGAGCTCGATTTGGGCTCCAGAACGCGATCGCTACTGAACGTCTCGACTTCAGCTTTTGGCTTCGGGGAAGGAAGAGCATCTAATGTTGTTGTGTATGGATGCTGCGATACTAGGAGGGAGATCGACGTTGGGTTGTTGCATCTGGTGGAGTGCGATGTCTGAGGGGATTTCAATTTCTGGAAGGGCGGAGCTGTATTGGAGTTGCGCGCGAATGGAGATGACGGTTAGGGCGGGGCTGCGATGACCTACAGGGGAAACTGCAGTGATGATGGCGTACTGGAGCTCGGTAATGGTTTTGGTGGGATTCGAGTTTGTGGAACTTGAATGGGATGATGATGGGGCAGGAGCGATGGAAGAGGGAAGCTGCCAGTAAGGTGTTCGATCAAAGGCCATAATGGATGACCGCTGTTTTGAAGCTAATTCAAGTGGAAATGGATCAACGACTTTTGATTCGCTTTGTAATTAATCAAGGACAGCAAGGTATACGTTTTATGGATTTTAAATTACGTAGAACTAATTTATTTACTGTCATAGTTAATTTAAAATAAATAGAGTTTAATCGATAAATTAAATTAAATAACTATAGGTGATAAATTCATTTGAGACAAGTAGATGCGTAGTCGAGATGTGGAAATATCAACTGGGTATTCAACGCAAATGAAATCATCGGTGAGTAAATCTCACTCACCTTTAGAATTATTTTTATTTCATTAAAAATAATTGTTTGTTGCTTGTGTGAATGCTTTCTGGTTGTTTTTATATTAGTTATTTAGGCTATATATATATATATTGGGTTGATTGATTGGTTGGATTCCCGCAGTCTCATTAGCGGATGCCCGCAGTTTCATAGCGGATGATTACCCTATACGCCCCACGCTATGATTAGTGGATGACCTTCTATACCGCGATATTCTGCCACGAAGCAGAATTGGTATTATTTATGTGCTAACATCTGTGGATGCAGGAAAACAGGTTGGAGGAATCCAACTGGATTCCTCAAAAATATATTATCTGTTTGTTTATTTGTTTGCATATATATTGTTATATATGATGTGTTAGAAAAATAAATAATTCGTTGCTTGTGTGTTTAAATGTCACTGGGCTAAGTGTTAATTTATTTAAAATATCGTGGAAGGATATTTGAGATTTAAAAGGAAAAATTCTATTTTTAAATAGAATTTGAATTTAAATGGAAATAAAAATATAAACTTGTTTTTGAAAAATAAAACAAGTAGTTTCTTTATAAACGAAGTTTATAAATAATTCTTTTATAACGAAGTTATAAATGAAGTGAAAAGAATTATCATTTGATAATTCAGAAATAGAAATACAAGTGCTTTGAAAATATGATTCAAAAGGAAATTTAAATATAGAATTTGAATTCAAATAGAAAAGGAAATGGATATTTGAAATTAGAATTCAAATAGAAAATCCAAAGTGGATTTGGATATAGAACTTTCAAATGGTGTTTGAATATAGAGAATTTGAAATAGAATTTCCAAATAGAATTTGAAATAGAACTTCAAAATAGGATTTTCAAAAGAGAATTTGAAATAGACTTTGGAAATAGAATTTCAAAAATAGAATTGCAAGGTAGAATCGTAATGAAATTTGAAATATAGAATTTCAAAGAAAAATTGAATTGAATTTGAAATATGGAATTTTCAAAGAGGAGTTAAATAGAATTTGAAATATAGAATTTCAAAGAGGAATTCAAATATGAAATTTGAATAGAGATTTGAATAGAAATTCAAGTATTGAATTTGAACATGGGATTGAATATAGAAATTCAAATAGAGATTTGAATATTGAATTTCAAAATAGAATTTGAAATAAACTTTGAAAATAGGATTTCAAAGTAGGATTGAAATAGGATTTCAAAATAAGAAATCCAAATAGTTTTGAAATGGAATTTGAATTCAAAGGAGTTCAAATGGATTTGAAATAAGGAAAATTCAAATGAGATTTAAATAATGGGTTTTAACAAAGAGGATTTAAATATAAGAATTTGAATAGAACTCAAATGGTATTAAATATAAGAGTTCAAACAAAAACTCAAATGGAGTTTAAATAGAAAGAATTTGAATAAGAGGAATTCAAAGGAAATTTGAAACATGGTATTTGGATTCAAAGGAATCAAAATGTGGTATTTGAAGTTCAAGTAGACTAAAAGGAAAAAATGAGTTTTAAATATTTGAAGTTCAAATAGATTAAAAATGGAATTTGGATTCAAATAGTTGAAATAGAATTTGAATATAGAATTTGAATTGTAATCGAATTGGAATTTGAATATAGATTTCAAATAAAAATGAAATAGAATATCAGAGATATTTGTTGAGTTGGGAAAAATGGGTTGATATATATTTAAAATATATCAGAATAGAGTTGAATTTATATAAACGAAGTTTTAAAAGTTTTTTATATATAAATATAATTAAAACGAACTCGCCACAGCGCTGCAGTTCGTAAATTGGCGATTCGAACTTCAATCGAGTATACAGGGCTCAATTGAAGTCGGAATTCTTTGAAACAAGAAGCGTCAGGATCGGTTTGATAATAGTTTTCTAATGAAAGAGAAAAATCTGAATTTCGTCGTATAGATTTTGAGTTATGTCAAAATCAAATTTTCAGAAAAACAGCGCCAGAACTATTTAAAAACCATAACGGTTTATTTCATTTTATAAAAGGGATTTTAAGCAATAAAATCCGAATTTTTTATTTAGAAAATCTCAGAGTTGAGTTGTAAAATATATGGGAATTCAAGTTGTGTAAATGAATATGATTTTTGAAACAGAAACCAGATTTTGATTTATTGAATAGAACTAACTAATTTGAATAGTAATTAGTTAAATGGGATTTTGAATTGATATTGGGCTTTAAATAAGTAAATTCGATTTGAAAATTTATATTCGAAATCGAAAGGGAAGCTAGAATTGGAAATTGAAATTCAATTTGGTTATGAACGAGTTAAATATTTTGTTTGAACATGTTATGTTCAACAAAGAAGTGGAATAGGCAAAAAGGCTAATTAAAGAATAATTGAGCGAAACTGAATTCAAACGATTCAAAATTGAATTCAAACGAATGGATTGAGTTGAATTGAATTGGAAACAGGTGAACAGATGTTAAACAGATATGGGATGGAGTATATGAAGATTTAAATTTATGTGCTCGACAAAAAGGTACATGTTTAATTCGTATATGAGATTTTATGCGCCGTATCGGCAAGCCGCTTGGCTTTTTCTTTTTCTTTTTGATTGAGGAAGATACCGGGAAGCTATTTGAAATTTCCCGATGCTCCCGATACAGGGGAGGTTATGGCGAATTTTTCCGAGAATTTAAGGAGTTAGAATATTTTTAAGAAATTTGACAATTAGAAATCTATATATCGATATATATAGAATTCGATAAGGAAACGAAATCAAAAATAGCGAAAAGGGTCAATATGGTTATTGAAAATATTTGGGTAACAAATATTGATAAGAGAGTGTAGAAGAGATTTAATTAATGAAATATTAATTAAAGAGCCCAGTGATTTGTTTGATATGTTGGATGAACACTTGTTTTTTTCGATAGTTAAATCACAGACTATCGAAGTTTTTGACCATCGTTGTCAATATGGAGAGACCGGTTGGATTATTATCCGAAGAACCACTCCGTATCAGCATAAGCGTTTGCGAACCAAGTATGCTGAATATATTGAAGACGGAGGAAAGTGCAAGGGCTTTTCTATTTATAGAAATAGTGCCTTCGGCTTCGTTCAATCCCAGAACGAATGTAAATGGACGAATGTCTGACAGAGTATTTCCAATGATCAAATGGGTTGGTCTGTATGAATATATATGGTTGCAACGGATTTATCCCTTAGCATAATATCCAGAATATTTGTGCAAACTCAACTAGTGATTAACGGATCTGACAATGTGGCATTCAAAGTGATTGGGTTATCAATGAATGGTAAGTATGCGTAGCCTCAGGCCTCAACAACCGGGAAAGGACAAAAATCGGGCAGGCAGCATGGCTATGTGGGTCGCACCCATTAGGGTGTATAATCACCTATCTAGAGAAATTCCTTTTGTTTCTAAATCTATCGATTCTGCCCATTCGGGAAACGGTGGTTTGAGTCCAACCGTTGGTGATATACATTCGATACACTCAAGCGAAATGAGTGGTCGGTCATGTGTGGGCCGGGTTGCAAGACGTTCTTGTTGAACCCAGGTGTATTCGCCTCTAGAGATACACAGTCGGAAGGTGGTTCCATACCTTGTCATGTTGGAAATCCAATCTCCAATAAGCGCCATGCGGGTTTTGATTTTATAATATATGTGGAGCGTGAGATGCAAGCGTTCTGCTATTTGGTTATTTACTTGATGTAGACATTATTATAATATCATTGGATTTGATATCAAAGTGTTTTGGGTTATAGTAAGGTAAAAACCGTCCGTGTTTATGTGTGGGCTGGTCTTACTATTATCTTTTCTTTTGAAAGGATTTTTAAAGTTAAACAAGTGGTTGGAGTTTACTCACACCAGTCCCATGACTGACCCAGAGTTTGTTTTGTTTTGTTTTTCCTAAACTCTTGGGTGCCCAAATTTGTACGGGCAGTCAAGTGTTTCAGGCTTTTACAGATACACTTGGAGGAGCTTGAAGCAGGAGGCTTCAACGTTAGTTATTTAGAGTTACTTCCGCTGGATCAAATGTTATGTGTACTCTGATGATGGTATGTATGTATGTACAAAACAGATTTGTATTTCGAAGCTTATGTTATATAATATATTTTATTCGTTCCGCTGTGAGTTTGTGATCTTCGTTTTTCTTCTATTCTAATATTTCTTTCTTTCTATTTCTCATCCTCTAACTTCTTTCTAATAATGAGTCGTATTTCTGTGCGATTTGAGTTGGACGTGTGGTGTTTTTAGTCAACTCTGATAGCACGGATTTGCGGGTCACTACAGTTGGTATCAGAGCTTAGGTTGAGCGAATACCTAGGCTTGTGTGGCATGTGCTCATTAGAGATAGGGTCAGTAGCACCCTAGAATGAGTTGAGTGTATATCTACGAGAGAGCGTATTTGTTATTTGATATAAAAGCTATTTTATATTGGGTTGACTAGTCTGTTGAGTGGTTTATGAATTCTGGTCGAATCGTGGGACGCCACGACGTCGATAGGAGTTTCTAAACACTTGAACAGGAGATTGAACACGATATTGTTTTAAAGAAGGTAAATGAAATAATGTTACCCAAAATTTCTATTTTGATATAGAAAGAATAATTTTCTAGAATTATTATTATATGGATGTGTTGGATGTTGATTTTATAATCAAATGAGATTATAAACTTAGAATGGTTATTTATAACCAAATTGAATGTGTATATGAATTAAATATACAAATGAGATGAATTAAAATAAAATTCAAACCAGAATTGAGAATTCAAAAATCCTGGGAAATTGGAAAATATTTTTCAAAGTATGTTAAAGTAATATAGCATTAATTTGAAAAGATTTGAATCGAAATCATATTTGAATGAATTTTGGAATAATAAAGCACTGAACTCACTTCAGTGGCTGGGAAATTATTCTGATAATGATTGCAACATCATCAGTGTTCATTTCCGAGTTTCTAAGTGATAGGTTGCTACCTTAGAAAGTTTTGATGGAAATTTGTTGAAAGGAAACAAATTGGTTTGAATATTCAAATGTTTTGAATTTGAGATGAAAATAAATATATGTATATATCTATGGGATTTCAAAAGAATTTGAAATGAAAATCCTGGGATTTGAATTCTGGAATTGAAATTTAACTTAAACAAGTTAAATGGGTCGAAGTGAATGAAGTGATTAAAATCAATTTGAATTGGTTTAATAGAACATAGATTGGATATAAATGGATTGATCGTAGATCATTTGAATTAAATGTGTGAAAACCAAAAGTTTTTGTTGGAGCTAATTTGTTGAAATATGAAGAGGTGAGTTTCAGCAGGAAGGAGTTATGAAAAGTTAATCAGTTTGTAGTATTTTTCCTACCTTAGCAATTTCGAGGACGAAATTATTTTAAGGGGGAAAGAATGTAACGACCCGGATTTTTAGCCAGTTAATATTAAGTATTTAAATTTATTTTAATTATTTAATTAGGATAATAAGTTGATTTTTATCTTTATCAATTTAATAATCGGTATATGAATAATTATCTAATATATTTAATTAGCATATTATGGAAACGATAAATAATTGGATTCAGAATTCAAAACTGAATCTAAAAGATTCAAATGGCTAATATAAATTATATATTGAATTATAACGATAGTTATCGATAATTTAAATTGTTTGAAACCATTTATATTTTAAATTGAATTTAATTTAAATCGTTAATTTAAATTGTTATTTCCTCCATTTAGTCGAATTAAATTACAGAGTCGGTTCCGTGAATTTTAAAATAACACCATAATCTGAAGACGTAAATCGCTACGTTAAAATAGCAGTTCGGGTACCACGAGATATTTTACGTTAATTAATTTAAAACAAAATCTAGTTAAATCTGATTAATATCAGCCACCCGACGTTTGCAGAAGCCGACCTATATTCAGAATAACACCATGTGAACGCACAGACCTATGATCTCCTCGAGCTGGAATTACTGTCTTCTTCCTTTGATGTCTAGGAAACCAGTGTTTAATAGCAATTGTACGATGGTCCCCTTTCTCACTTATATAAATGGAACCCATCGCCTTTGTTTTCCTATTTCTGAAGCTTATTCGAGTATCTACCTTCCTCCTTTTCGTTATTCCATTTTCTGTTTCCAGGCAAACCAAACCGCAAAACCAAATTAGGAAATCGCGAACTCAAATCGCGATAAACCCTGGACCCTCCTGACGCACGGCAATAGGATGGGGTCGCGATTCAGAGCAAGGAGCTCGATTTGGGCTCCAGAACGCGATCGCTACTGAACGTCTCGACTTCGGTTTTTGGCTTCGGGGAAGGAAGAGCATCTAATGTTGTTGTGTATGGATGCTGCGATACTAGGAGGGAGATCGACGTTGGGTTGTTGCATCTGGTGGAGTGCGATGTCTGAGGGGATTTCAATTTCTGGAAGGGCGGAGCTGTATTGGAGTTGCGCGCGAATGGAGATGACGGTTAGGGCGGGGCTGCGATGACCTACAGGGGAAACTGCAGTGATGATGGCGTACTGGAGCTCGGTAATGGTTTTGGTGGGATTCGAGTTTGTGGAACTTGAATGGGATGATGATGGGGTAGGAGCGATGGAAGAGGGAAGCTGCCAGTAAGGTGATCGATCAAAGGCCATAATGGATGACCGCTGTTTTGAAGCTAATTCAAGTGGAAATGGATCAACGACTTTTGATTCGCTTTGTAATTAATCAAGGACAGCAAGGTATACGTTTTATGGATTTTAAATTACGTAGAACTAATTTATTTACTGTCATAGTTAATTTAAAATAAATAGAGTTTAATCGATAAATTAAATTAAATAACTATAGGTGATAAATTCATTTGAGACAAGTAGATGCGTAGTCGAGATGTGGAAATATCAACTGGGTATTCAACGCAAATGAAATCATCGGTGAGTAAATCTCACTCACCTTTAGAATTATTTTTATTTCATTAAAAATAATTGTTTGTTGCTTGTGTGAATGCTTTCTGGTTGTTTTTATATTAGTTATTTAGGCTATATATATATATATTGGGTTGATTGATTGGTTGGATTCCCGCAGTCTCATTAGCGGATGCCCGCAGTTTCATAGCGGATGATTACCCTATACGCCCCACGCTATGATTAGTGGATGACCTTCTATACCGCGATATTCTGCCACGAAGCAGAATTGGTATTATTTATGTGCTAACATCTGTGGATGCAGGAAAACAGGTTGGAGGAATCCAACTGGATTCCTCAAAAATATATTATCTGTTTGTTTATTTGTTTGCATATATATTGTTATATATGATGTGTTAGAAAAATAAATAATTCGTTGCTTGTGTGTTTAAATGTCACTGGGCTAAGTGTTAATTTATTTAAAATATCGTGGAAGGATATTTGAGATTTAAAAGGAAAAATTCTATTTTTAAATAGAATTTGAATTTAAATGGAAATAAAAATATAAACTTGTTTTTGAAAAATAAAACAAGTAGTTTCTTTATAAACGAAGTTTATAAATAATTCTTTTATAACGAAGTTATAAATGAAGTGAAAAGAATTATCATTTGATAATTCAGAAATAGAAATACAAGTGCTTTGAAAATATGATTCAAAAGGAAATTTAAATATAGAATTTGAATTCAAATAGAAAAGGAAATGGATATTTGAAATTAGAATTCAAATAGAAAATCCAAAGTGGATTTGGATATAGAACTTTCAAATGGTGTTTGAATATAGAGAATTTGAAATAGAATTTCCAAATAGAATTTGAAATAGAACTTCAAAATAGGATTTTCAAAAGAGAATTTGAAATAGACTTTGGAAATAGAATTTCAAAAATAGAATTGCAAGGTAGAATCGTAATGAAATTTGAAATATAGAATTTCAAAGAAAAATTGAATTGAATTTGAAATATGGAATTTTCAAAGAGGAGTTAAATAGAATTTGAAATATAGAATTTCAAAGAGGAATTCAAATATGAAATTTGAATAGAGATTTGAATAGAAATTCAAGTATTGAATTTGAACATGGGATTGAATATAGAAATTCAAATAGAGATTTGAATATTGAATTTCAAAATAGAATTTGAAATAAACTTTGAAAATAGGATTTCAAAGTAGGATTGAAATAGGATTTCAAAATAAGAAATCCAAATAGTTTTGAAATGGAATTTGAATTCAAAGGAGTTCAAATGGATTTGAAATAAGGAAAATTCAAATGAGATTTAAATAATGGGTTTTAACAAAGAGGATTTAAATATAAGAATTTGAATAGAACTCAAATGGTATTAAATATAAGAGTTCAAACAAAAACTCAAATGGAGTTTAAATAGAAAGAATTTGAATAAGAGGAATTCAAAGGAAATTTGAAACATGGTATTTGGATTCAAAGGAATCAAAATGTGGTATTTGAAGTTCAAGTAGACTAAAAGGAAAAAATGAGTTTTAAATATTTGAAGTTCAAATAGATTAAAAATGGAATTTGGATTCAAATAGTTGAAATAGAATTTGAATATAGAATTTGAATTGTAATCGAATTGGAATTTGAATATAGATTTCAAATAAAAATGAAATAGAATATCAGAGATATTTGTTGAGTTGGGAAAAATGGGTTGATATATATTTAAAATATATCAGAATAGAGTTGAATTTATATAAACGAAGTTTTAAAAGTTTTTTATATATAAATATAATTAAAACGAACTCGCCACAGCGCTGCAGTTCGTAAATTGGCGATTCGAACTTCAATCGAGTATACAGGGCTCAATTGAAGTCGGAATTCTTTGAAACAAGAAGCGTCAGGACCGGTTTGATAATAGTTTTCTAATGAAAGAGAAAAATCTGAATTTCGTCGTATAGATTTTGAGTTATGTCAAAATCAAATTTTCAGAAAAACAGCGCCAGAACTATTTAAAAACCATAACGGTTTATTTCATTTTATAAAAGGGATTTTAAGCAATAAAATCCGAATTTTTTATTTAGAAAATCTCAGAGTTGAGTTGTAAAATATATGGGAATTCAAGTTGTGTAAATGAATATGATTTTTGAAACAGAAACCAGATTTTGATTTATTGAATAGAACTAACTAATTTGAATAGTAATTAGTTAAATGGGATTTTGAATTGATATTGGGCTTTAAATAAGTAAATTCGATTTGAAAATTTATATTCGAAATCGAAAGGGAAGCTAGAATTGGAAATTGAAATTCAATTTGGTTATGAACGAGTTAAATATTTTGTTTGAACATGTTATGTTCAACAAAGAAGTGGAATAGGCAAAAAGGCTAATTAAAGAATAATTGAGCGAAACTGAATTCAAACGATTCAAAATTGAATTCAAACGAATGGATTGAGTTGAATTGAATTGGAAACAGGTGAACAGATGTTAAACAGATATGGGATGGAGTATATGAAGATTTAAATTTATGTGCTCGACAAAAAGGTACATGTTTAATTCGTATATGAGATTTTATGCGCCGTATCGGCAAGCCGCTTGGCTTTTTCTTTTTCTTTTTGATTGAGGAAGATACCGGGAAGCTATTTGAAATTTCCCGATGCTCCCGATACAGGGGAGGTTATGGCGAATTTTTCCGAGAATTTAAGGAGTTAGAATATTTTTAAGAAATTTGACAATTAGAAATCTATATATCGATATATATAGAATTCGATAAGGAAACGAAATCAAAAATAGCGAAAAGGGTCAATATGGTTATTGAAAATATTTGGGTAACAAATATTGATAAGAGAGTGTAGAAGAGATTTAATTAATGAAATATTAATTAAAGAGCCCAGTGATTTGTTTGATATGTTGGATGAACACTTGTTTTTTTCGATAGTTAAATCACAGACTATCGAAGTTTTTGACCATCGTTGTCAATATGGAGAGACCGGTTGGATTATTATCCGAAGAACCACTCCGTATCGGCATAAGCGTTTGCGAACCAAGTATGCTGAATATATTGAAGACGGAGGAAAGTGCAAGGGCTTTTCTATTTATAGAAATAGTGCCTTCGGCTTCGTTCAATCCCAGAACGAATGTAAATGGACGAATGTCTGACAGAGTATTTCCAATGATCAAATGGGTTGGTCTGTATGAATATATATGGTTGCAACGGATTTATCCCTTAGCATAATATCCAGAATATTTGTGCAAACTCAACTAGTGATTAACGGATCTGACAATGTGGCATTCAAAGTGATTGGGTTATCAATGAATGGTAAGTATGCGTAGCCTCAGGCCTCAACAACCGGGAAAGGACAAAAATCGGGCAGGCAGCATGGCTATGTGGGTCGCACCCATTAGGGTGTATAATCACCTATCTAGAGAAATTCCTTTTGTTTCTAAATCTATCGATTCTGCCCATTCGGGAAACGGTGGTTTGAGTCCAACCGTTGGTGATATACATTCGATACACTCAAGCGAAATGAGTGGTCGGTCATGTGTGGGCCGGGTTGCAAGACGTTCTTGTTGAACCCAGGTGTATTCGCCTCTAGAGATACACAGTCGGAAGGTGGTTCCATACCTTGTCATGTTGGAAATCCAATCTCCAATAAGCGCCATGCGGGTTTTGATTTTATAATATATGTGGAGCGTGAGATGCAAGCGTTCTGCTATTTGGTTATTTACTTGATGTAGACATTATTATAATATCATTGGATTTGATATCAAAGTGTTTTGGGTTATAGTAAGGTAAAAACCGTCCGTGTTTATGTGTGGGCTGGTCTTACTATTATCTTTTCTTTTGAAAGGATTTTTAAAGTTAAACAAGTGGTTGGAGTTTACTCACACCAGTCCCATGACTGACCCAGAGTTTGTTTTGTTTTGTTTTTCCTAAACTCTTGGGTGCCCAAATTTGTACGGGCAGTCAAGTGTTTCAGGCTTTTACAGATACACTTGGAGGAGCTTGAAGCAGGAGGCTTCAACGTTAGTTATTTAGAGTTACTTCCGCTGGATCAAATGTTATGTGTACTCTGATGATGGTATGTATGTATGTACAAAACAGATTTGTATTTCGAAGCTTATGTTATATAATATATTTTATTCGTTCCGCTGTGAGTTTGTGATCTTCGTTTTTCTTCTATTCTAATATTTCTTTCTTTCTATTTCTCATCCTCTAACTTCTTTCTAATAATGAGTCGTATTTCTGTGCAATTTGAGTTGGACGTGTGGTGTTTTTAGTCAACTCTGATAGCACGGATTTGCGGGTCGCTACAACCCATTTCACTTAATTCTTTTCTAAAAATTAAGTATACTTTAATTTGTGAATTTTAATGTTATAAAATTACAGGGTGTTACAGGACGTGTGCAAAGGGTTTATCGATGTCTATAGCTTTGACTCACCACTGAGAGACGGATATTGGTTATGGATCAGTGCAGCGGAGTTCTCATGATTCCATGGGGCAAAGATATCGTAACAGGGCTATGAGCTAATGCAGTGGAGTTGTCATGACTCCATGGGGCAGAGTGGACATAGCAAAGCATTAGTGGTTACGGATCAGTGCAGTGGAGCCGTCATGACTCCATGGAGCAGAGTGATCATAACAAAGAATTGGGTGATCAAAGTGGTAGATATCGTATACTTTACCCACTAAGTGAGAGATGTAAGGACAATTGCTATGTTTGATGTTTGATATCACCATGACATGCACACCTCCTCCACATTATTTTCACACCATGTGTTAGTGTCATCTTAGAGTACCGTACATCCTGTTGTGCTAACGCTTTGGTTGCAGGTCTAGGTTCAGGTATGGTTATGTATATCTGTTATTGTTCTGTTTTTGCTGCTTATCGCTCATACCAGACTTTTGTCTTACCTAGAGTTTTATGTCTCTTCTTATTACTTTGTGTGCTCCTAAACGAGCAGACTAGAGACAGGTTAGCTGGTTATGCACGAGCAGCTGTCCGGAAGCGAGAAGGAGGCTTACACGTATCATTCCTATATATTCTCCCTATGTCGTAGCTGGTCACTGCTTTGGGCATTAGTAGTGTATCTTGCTTTGGAGACAGTTTTTTTTTTTAAATGTTGTGATAATGGTGGTGTGGATCATAAGCTGTATTTTGAATTTTCCGCTGCTATAATGGTTTAGTTTTCAGCTTATGCATTGTCTCACCAATATTTCATCGTTCTCTCTCCCCGATATATCATCGTGCACGGTGGAAACAACAACCCAACTTCCTGGCCATTTTTCGATCAATCAACGCACTATTACCCTTCCCTCCAGTTGAAGATTTTTTAGAGCTCCTCGAGATCTTTAAATCCATACAAGTTTGGGAATTTATCGTAGTGAATTTGAAGAGAACGATCGCCAGGAAGTCTCCGACTTCGAGCCGCCGCCCAGCCTCACAACCGCCGTCGAGCTGGCCATCTCTGGTGGCGCCGGTAAGCCACTTCCAAGCCCTTCGATGCTGCGTATCCCAATCTTCCAACCCCTTCACAGAATTCACGATAAATCAATACCAGTTTTGAACAACTTCAGAGAGGTACGGCTGAAATTAATTTAAACTATTCTATAGCACTTTAAAGCGCTACGGTTTTTGATTTCACTATAAAAATCATATATTTTTCATTTCTTGACGAAATTCAGTGAAACAAGAGACAGTGGACTCGTGTGGACGCCTTCTACATTCTAGAAGAGACCGGATATTTTTCTGAGCCTTCTGCTATTTTTGGTGGAGTGGAACCCAATGTGAGATTTCTGAATTATAAACGATATGGAAAACGATGATGTATAAATTATATAGTCGATATATGAGTTGTATAAGCGTTGTACACCTCATGTATAAGCGTTGTATAAGTTGTACGTTCGGTGCATAAGTTATATATGCGTTGTAAAAATTATATATGTGTTGAAATAGAAGTGAAATATGCTTATATATATATATATATATACGCCCCTCGTCCAAAAACCATGGACGATATTTATTGGTTGTGATTGGTGTGAAAATTGGTTGATAGCGAATGGTTGATTAGAATTGTTTGTGGTTGAAAAATACCCGTTTGTGGTTGAGAATTATTTGGTTGAAACCACATAGGATTAGTTTGTGGAAAAGAGAAAAAAAAATATACATGCCGCCTGCGTGCGAACTAGATGCATGAAATCCCCATTGTCAAAAGCTGTGACGCTTTAAGTTAGAGCGAGGAGCCGTACTAGGGACGACCCCGGTTTTAACTACCCTGCCGTTATGCTGCCAAAATTTTCTGAAAAATTCATGTGTTGAATGGTATTCGTGTTTTAAATAAATTGCTTTAACAATAAAAATCACATTTTTATTATATATTCGAACGGTAGAAAACATTCGTGTGTTGAATAGAAATTCATTCGTTGAATAGAAATTCATGTGTTGATGGTATTCGTGTTTTAAATAAATTGTTTTAACATCGAAAATCACATTTTTATTATATATACGAACTATACAAAACATTCGTGTGCTGAATAGAAATTCATTCGTTGAATAGAAATTCATATGTTGAATGTGAAACGACCCGCAAATCCGAGCTATCTGAGTTGACTAAATACACCACACGTCCAACCCAAATAACACAGAAATACGACTCATTATTAGAAAGAAGTTAGAGGATGAGAAATAGAAAGAAAGAAATATTAGAATAGAAGAAAAAAAACGAAGATCACAACTCACAGCGGAACGAAGAAAATATATTATATAACATAAGCTTTGAAATACAAATCTGTTTGGTACATATATACATACCATCATCAGAGTACACATAACATTTGATTCAGCGGAAGTAACTCTAAATAACTAACGTTGAAGCCTCCTGCTTCAAGCTCCTCCAAGTGTATCTGTAAAAGCCTGAAACACTTGACTGCCCGTACAAATTTGGGCACCCAAGAGTTTAGGAAAAACAAAACAAAATAAACTCTGGGTCAGTCATGGGACTGGTGTGAGTAAACTCCAACCACTTGTTTAACTTTAAAAATCCTTTCAAAGAAAAAGTAATAGTAAGACCAGCCCACACATAAACATGGATGGTTTTTACCTTACTATAACCCAAAACACTTTGATATCAAATCCAATGATATTATAGTAATGTCTACATCAAGTAAATAACCAAATAGCAGAACGCTTGCATCTCACGCTCCACATATATAGTATAAAATCAAAAACCGCATGGCGCTTATTGGAGATTGGATTTCCAACATGACAAGGTATGGGACCACCTTCCGACGATGTATCTCTAGAGGCGAATACACCTGGGTTCAACAAGAACATCTTGCAACCCGGCCCACACATGACCGACCACTCATTTCGCTTGAGTGTATCGAATGTATATCACCAACGGTTGGACTCAAACCACCGTTTCCCGAATGGGCAGAATCGATAGATTTAGAACAAAAAGAAATTTCTCTAGATAGGTGATTATACACCCTAATGGGTGCGACCCACATAGCCATGCTGCCTGCCCGATTTTTGTCCTTTCCCGGTTGTTGAGGCCTGAGGCTACGCATACTTACCATTCATTGATAGCACAATCACTTTGAATGCCACATTGTCAGATCCGTTAATCACTAGTTGAGTTTGCACAAATATTCTGGATATTATGCTAAGGGATAAATCCGTTGCAACCATATATATTCATACAGCCCAACCCATTTGATCATTGGAAATACTCTGTCAGACATTCGTCCATTTACGTTCGTTTTGGGATTGAACGAAACCGAAGGCACTATTTCTATTACTAGAAAAGCCCTTGCACTTCACTCCGTCTTCAATATATTCAGCATACTTGGTTCGCAACGCTAATGCCGATACGGAGTGGTTCTTCGGATAATAATCCAACCGGTCTCTCCATATTGACAACGATGGTCAAAACTTCGATAGTCTGTGATTTAACTATCGAATAAAAACAAGTGTTCAATCAACATATCAAACAAACCACTGGGCTCTTTAATTAATATTCATTAATTAAACCACTTCTCTATTTTCTCCATCAATATTTGTTAGCCAAATATTTTCAATAATCATTCTTGGCTCTTATGCCATTTGGAAAACGTTTCCAAATATTAACTTCTTTTATTTCTATATATTAGAAAATATCTCTATTTGCAATTGAAACAATTTCAATCACTTATCTCTATCCCTTTTTGTTTGCAATATTCGATTTTTATATTCACTTTACTATCGAATTCAATACGTCGATATAATGATCTCTAATTATCAAAATATCTTAAAAATATTCTAACTCCTTAAATTTCCGGAAAAATTCGCCATAACCTCCCCTGTATCGGGAGCATCGGGAAATTTCAAATAGCTTCCCGGTATCTTCCTCAATCAAAAGAAAAAGGAAAAAGCCAAGCGGCTTGCCGATACGGCGCATAAAATCTCATCTATGAATTAAAACGTACCTTTTTGTCGAGCACATAAATTATATACTTTATATACTTCATTCCATCTCTGTTTAACACCTGTTCACCTGTTTCCAATTTAATTCAACTCAATTCATTCGTTTGAATTAAATTTTGAATCGTTTGAATTCAGTTTCGCTCAATTATCCTTTAATTAGCCCTTTTGCCTATTTCACTTCTTTGTTTGAACATAACATGTTCAAATAAAATGTTTAACTCGTTCATAACCAAATCGAATTTCGATTTCAATTCTAGTTTCCTGTTTGATTTCGAATATAAATTTTCAAATCGAATTCGCTTATTCAAAGCCCAATATTAATTCGAAATCTCATCAACTAATTTCTATTCGCATTAGTTAACTCTATTCAATAAATCAAAAATCTGATTTCTGTTTCAAAAATCGATTCATTACTCCACTTGAGTTCACACATATTTTATAACTCAAAATCTGGATTTTTTCTAAATAGAAATTTCGATTTTTATTTGCTTAAAACCCTTTAATATCATTAAATAAACCGTTATGGTTTTATAATGGTTCTGGCGCTGCTTTTCTGAAAATTTGATTTTGACATAACTCAAAATCTATACGACGAAATTCAGATTTTTCTCCTTCATTAGAAAACTATTATCGAATCGGTCCTGACGTTTCTTGTTTCGAAGAATTTCGACTTCAATTGAGTCCTGTATACTCGATTGAAGTTCGAATCGCTATTTTACGAACTGCAGCGCTGCGGCGAGTTCGTTTTAATTATATTTATATATATAAACTTCTAAACTTCTTTAAAAAATGAATTCAACTCCATTTAACTCTGCTTGATTCAAATTCAAGTCTCACTTTTATTTGAATTCTAAATTCAAATTCCAATTCCTTTTCTATTTGATATTCAAATTCAATATTTGAATTTCTATTTGAATTCCCTTATTCAAACTCTATATTTAAATTCCATTTGAACTTTCTATATTCCAATTTCTATATTTGAATTCTATTGGAATTCCAATATTCAAACTTCTTTTTAAATTCTTTATTCAAATTCCATAGTTAGAAACCCATTTGAATTTCATATTCAAATCCCATAGATCAAATCCTATTTGAATTCAATTTGAATTTCTTACATTCAAATTTCATTTTTCATTTCCATTTGAATTCTAATATTCAAAACTCATTTTCAGCCCCATTTAAATTCTAATATTCAAACTCATTTTGAATTCTAATGTTCAAACCCATTTGAATTTCTTCACTCAAACCCATTTGAATTCCCCTGAATTCAAATCCCATTTTCAAAACCATTTGGATTTTCTATTTGAAATCCTATTTTTGAAATTCCATTTCCCATTCTACTTTGAAATCCTATTTTCAAAGTTTATTTCAAATTCTATTTTGAAATCTCATATTCAAATTTCTACTTGAATTTCTGTATTCAATTCCATGTTCAAATTTAATACTCGAATTTCTATTTCAAATCTCTATTCAAATTTCACATTTGAATTCCTTCCTTGAAATACCATATTTCAAATTCTATTCAATTCTTCTTTGAAATTCTATATTTCAAATTCTATTTTGAAATTCTACATTCGAATCTCTATTTGAATTTCTTTATTTGAATTCCTTTGAATTCAAATTTTATTTTTCATTCTAATCTCGTCTATTCAAATTCTATTTGAACTTCTATTTGAATTTCTAAGATTCAATCTCCTTTTAAAATTCAAATATTTACACTCCTTTTAAAATTCAAATGTTATACTCAAATTTCATTTGAGTTATATATTTAAAAATTTCATTTCACATCTTATTTTGAAATTTCATTTCAAATCCCAATTTCACGCTTTTATTTCTATTTCTGAATTATCAAGTGATAATTCTTTTCACTTCATTTATAACTTCGTTATAAAAGAACTATTTATAAACTTCGCTTATAAAGAAACTACTTGCTTTATTTTTCAAAACACGTTTATATTTTTATTCCCATTTAAAATTCAAGTTCTATTTAAAAATAGAATTTCCCTTTTTAAATCTCCAATATCCTTTTTACGATATTTTTAAATATCATTTCTTAAGCCCAGTGATATTTAAAACAATCAAACCATTCAAATTTCAATCATTTGATTTTTTAACACATCATATATGAATATATGAAATCAAGCAAATAAACAAACAGATAATATATTTTTGAGGAATCCAGTTGGATTCCCCCAACCTGTTTTCCTGCATCCACAGATGTTAGCACATAAATAATACCCATTCTGCTTCGTGGCAGAATATCGCGGTATAGAAGGTCATCCACTAATCATAGCGTGGGGCGTATAGGGTAATCATCCGCTATGAAACTGCGGGCATCCGCTAATGAGACTGCGGGAATCCAACCAATCAACTAACCCAATATATATATATATATAGCCTAAATAACTAATATATATAAAACAATCAGAAAGCATTTCACACAAGCAACAGACAATTATTTTTAATGAAATAAAAATAATTCTAAAGGTGAGTGAGATTTACTCACCTCGATTTTCGTTTGCACTTGTACCCATTCCTTTTTGCCCTTTTCCGAGGCGTTAACTCTACGCGAATGATTCAAGCCGATTTATCCTTGTCTATGATCATTTAATTATACTTAACGATTAACGATTATTAATTTAACTAACTTATTAAATAAATAAATTAATCTTGTATAAAAAAAACGTATACCTTACTATTTCCGCAAACCGCTCGACTAATCAATGAACCCGATCTCCAAACAATCCCCGAAACCGCCATCAACCCTTAAAATTCTGCATCGGCCCACTCCGGCATTTCATCAAGCACGTTACCGACAACAACCATTTCCTTGCTGCAAATCAGCCCAAAAACTGACCATATTACTTCGGCGACTCACCAAACACTTAGTAGACAATCCCTTCCATTTACAATCCCCCAAAATAGCCTGAAACCACCGCGAACCATCTGCTATCCTCACAACAATCCGCCATCTTCCCAAACTTCCCAATTCAGAGAACGAACTCCCCTGTCAGTCGTACTCCCCATCTAAGGTTGAAATCCCCACCGAACCCTTGAATCACATCATCGTACCTCCTCTACACCACCACAGATCCGTACTCCTTCCACATCTAACAGCAGAACCCCCGAACCTCCAACTACCGAACTCATTAGCAACAGCAGCTCGCGTTCCCTCAATTTGAAGCAAACACAACATCGACTTCTTTGCAATGACCAATACAAGTCACGACAGCACCGAACGTTGACCTGTAGCTTCCCAGTTCGAACCTCGACATCCTCCCTTATTTCCCACTCGCAACCCTAGTAAATCCTCCACCTCGTGACAGAGTACATCGCGATTCAAATCCCTTTCTCCTTCTTATTTTTATTGCGGTTTGAAGCTGTGGGTTTTTTTTTTCTTTTTGTGAAAAATGAATTGGCGATAAGGGAAGGGGACGCGATTTATAAAGAAGGGAAGAGGAGACCAACGAACAGAATGTATTAAAGTGGTGTTGGCCAAAGTACAGACATTTTAAATTTTAATTTGATTTTGATTAATGTGATTTGATTTAAAAAGATCTTTATCCTTTTTAAAACGATAACGATTTGATTTTTGATTTGATTTTTACTTTAATTAAATTGTCTGGCGGTCCTTTAATTTAAAACCCCGGACCACTATTTTAACGTGACAACCGACATCTCCAATATTACAACGTTATTTTGAACTCTGTGATTTGATATTGAAATTTAAATTCGAATGTAAATATAAACGGTCATATTAAATTGATAATTCAATATAAAATATCATTTATATTATCAACTAAATATTTAAAACAATATTAAATATTTAAAATAAATTATTCAAAAATCTGGGTTGTTACATTCTTTCCCCCTTAAAATAATTTCGTCCTCGAAATTGCTAAGGTCAGAAAAATGGTACAAATCCATTACTTTCAAAATCTCCCATATGTTGAAACTCAACTCCTCATATTTCTATGACTTTAATTTCAACCAAAACTTTTGGTTTCCATTCATATGCATTCTAATTCATATTCATTTCAATTTATTTCAAATTGATTCTAGTCAATTTATTAACCTCGAACCATTTAACTTGCTTTAAATTAAATTTTAATCCCAGAATTCAAATCTCAGGGTTTCATTTCAAATCCTTTTTGAAATCACATATATTTATAACTAATTCAAATTCGAAACATTTGAATATTTCCAAACTATTTGTTTTGTTTTTTTCCCAAACAAATTTCCATCAAAACTTTTTCTAAGGTAGCAATTCATCACTTAGAAACTCGGAAATGAACACTGATGATGTTGCAATCATCATCAGAATTATTTCCCAGCCACTGAAGTGAGTTCAGTGCTTTATTATTTCAAAATCCATCTAAAATGATTTTCTTTCAACTCCTTCTAAAACAAATCTATATTATTTTAATATACTTTGAAAAATATTTTTCAACTTCCCAGGATTAAAATTCCAAATTCTGGTTTGAATTTAATTCTAATTCATCTCATTTGTATATTTAATTCCTATACAAATTCTATTTGGTTATAAATACCCATTTCAATTTAATAATCTCGTTTGATTATAATCCTAACAAATCGACACATCCATATAATAATTCTAGAAAATTATTCTTTCTATATCAAAATAGAAATTTTGGTAAAATTATTTCATTTACCCACTTTAAAACAATATTATGTCGATTCTTCTGTTCAAGTGTTTAGAAATTCCTATCGACTTCGTGGCGTCCCACGATTCGACCAGAATTTATAAACCACTCACAGACTAGTCAACACAATATAAAACAACTTTTATATCAACTAACAAATACGCTCCCTCATATATACGCTCAACTCATTCTAGGGTACTACTGTAACGACCCGGGAAGAGACGACCTTGATTATCCGATATATAACACCTATCGAACAATCAAAAGTCGAAATTACCGGATAGTCCAAGAAAGAAATTAGAGGGTGAGGATAGATAAGATAGAAAATTAGAACAGAAGAAGAAGAACCCAACATCAGAGTAACACGAATCTCACAGCGGAACGAATAAAATATAATAGACAACATATCTTGAAATCAAAGTAGTATATGTATATCATACCATTATCAGAGTACAACACTTTCATCACAGCGGAATAATCAATAGCTAGAAAAATCTTGAAGCCTCCTGCTCCAAGCTCTTCAAGCATACCTGTAAATCCTGACTACTTGACTGCCCGTACAAATTTGGGCACCCAAGAGTTTAGGGAAAACAAAACAAAATAAAACTCTGGGTCAGTCATGGGACTGGTGTGAGTAAACTCAAATCATTTGGTTTAACTTTCAAAATCCTTTCGAAAGAAAAGATAATCGTAAGACCAATCCACACATAAACACGGATGGTTTTTACCTTACGATAACCCAAAACACTTGTGGAAATCATATATTTTCTGATATTATAATAATGTCTAATCACAAGTAATTAGCAGTCTAGCAGAACGCTTGCATCTCACGCTCCACATATATAGTATATAACCAAAAACCGCGGGCGCTTATTGGAGATTGGATTCCAACTTGACAAGGTATGGGACCACCTTCCGAACGTGTATCTCTAGAGGCAAATACACTGGGTTCAACAAGAACATCTTGCAACCCGGCCCACACATGACCGACCACTCATTTCGCTTGAGTGTATCGAATGTATATCACCGACGGTTGGGATCAGCAACCGCCTCCCGAAATGGGACAGCATCGATAGATTTAAGAACAAAAGGAATTTCTCTAGATAGGTGATCATACACCCTACTTCGGAGCGACCGACTTAGCCATGCTGCCTGCCCGATTTTTGTCCTTTCCTGGTTGATGAGGCTTGAGGTCATAACGTATCTTTTGACAGATCACACCTCCATTACTTTGAATGCCACATCGTCATACCCGCCAAATCACAAATTGATTTCACCAAAAATACCACGGGTATACAGCTAAGAGAAACGAATTCCTCCGCCACCAAACGTAAGTACGTTGGAAGAGATCAACTTACGCGATCCTTTGAATATACTCTGTCAGACATTCGTCCATTCACGTTTGTCCTGGGACTGGACAAACCGAAGGCACTATTCTGTAAATAGGATAGCCCTTGCATAACTCCGTCTTCAATATATTCAGCATACTTGATTCGCAACGCTTATGCCAATACGGAGTGGTTCTCTGGATAATAATCCGACCGGTCTCTCCATATTAACAACGTTAAAATGGTCAAAACTTTGATAGTCGGTGATTTAACTATCAAATGAAAACATGTCTGTGTGCAAACAACGATATTATTTCCAGATGGAAATTCTATCGATCAATCATCATTAATTCTTAAATCAAATTATCATAAATTTATTCTTTTCCTTATTCCTGTTTCCCTATATTTCTTATTTACTATATTTAGAAAATATACATTATTAACAATGGAAAACATTTCCACTTCTTGTTTTCTATATTAGAAAATATCCTGATCTTATTTGGAAAACATTTCCAAAATTCCTTCATTGGGTTTAAACAGATGTTTGAGTAAACATCGCTATGTCAACACAGACCATTATGCTCATTAACTAAATTCACTTAACCCCTTTCACTCTCGAACCTTATCCACTTCTTAGTTAAAAACGAAGTCAATCAAGTTGGGGTATAATTACCTCTCAGACCTTAACTGAACAACATTTCTAACTTCGAAACAGACAGAGTTCAAACTTCACTCTTTAAGAAACTTCCTTGCGAACTCTCGAATTCTATTTATGAATCCACTTCCTTTACTGAATCATTTGATGATAACTATAAATGTTATAATTCCATGCTTTCAAAATATGTTAACTTAAATATATTTCCATATCTTAATTTAGATAAACAACCAACTACTTTATTAACAGATAATTAAAACTTGATTTGAAATGGAAAGTAAACATTACTTCCCTTGATTCGATATAATCGAATTTCCATGTATGATTCACTCTCGAATAATCACTATCCGATAATTCTCTTTCGAATAAACTATATTCGATTCCCCTGTTCGAATAACTAATATTCGTAATCCTTTTCTTCGAATAACTAATATTCGAAAAAATCTCACTTCGAATAAACCATATTCGATAATTCTCTCCTTCGAATAACTATATTCGATTTAACACACTTCGAATGAACTATATTCAATTACTCTTCTCGAATAAACTATATTCGATAACTCTACTTCGAATAGGTGATATTCGATTAATTCCCTTTTTGACTAACCCTACTTAATTTACTAATACTCGACTAACTCGACTTAATTAACTTCTATTGATTTATTTACTATTTGATTTAACACCATTTGCTTGACTCTAGATCGCAGCGATCACAATGGTTACGCCTGATTCCCCCAGGAAACATCCGACCGCCGTAGGCTATCTGCAGCCCTGCGAATTACGCTAGCAGTCGTGCTAAATGGAAATTCATCCTTAAATAACTTTGTCTATTTTTAACTCTATCTCGAATAATTAGATTCGATCATTCTAATTGAATAACTAATATTCAATTAACCCTTATTCGATAACTATATTTGAATAACTCTAGTTCGATTTGACTCAAAACGATTAACTCTAACTGATTAACTCTAACTGGTTAATCTTAACTGAATAACTCTAACTGGTTAACTCTAACTAACTAACTCTAACTGTTTAACTTTACGGTTTAACTCTGACAGTTTAACTTCAACGGTTTAACTCTAACAGTTTAACTCCAACTGTTTAACTCTAACAGTCTAACTCCAACTGTTTAACTCTAACAGTTTAACTCCAACTGTTTAACCCTAACAGTTTAACTCCAACGGTTTTAACTCTAGTTGATTAACTCTTTTGAATTAATCCCTTTGACTTTTCTCTTTTGAATAATTCCTTTGGAATAATTCCTTTGAATTACTTCCCTTGAATAGATTCTTTTTCTATTCGTTTACTCAACAAATAACTATTCTCTTTTCGCTTCTATTTATTTAACAAATAAATATTCCCTTTAACTTTTCTATTTATTCAACAAATAAATATTTCTTTTAACTTTTCTATTTATTTAACAAATAAGTACTTCTATCAACTTTTCTTTATTCCCTACATGAATATTCCCTTTTCAATTCCATTTGTAAATACTTTTACGAATGTTTCCCTTTTTATTTCTATTTGTAATCGTTTCACAAATATTTCCCTTCTATTTGATTCCACCAATATTTTCCCTTCTATTTGATTTCACCAATATTTTCCCTTCTATTTGATTTCACCAATATTTTTTTTTTACAAATGCTTTGATTCTATAATCATTTTCTCTCATGAAATTCTCTTCCTTTTATATATAAAATCTATTGATTTTATATAAATAATTTATTTTCAAAATAAACTTTGAAAATCCCTTTTCACTTTCTAGTATCACTTATTGTATAAAAATACCAAATCAAAAGGTTCAATCATCATCCAAACACACAGGTTCAACAACAGATGATATAACACATCATATATCAGAATATATGAAAAACAGTAAATAAATGTTGAGGAACCCAGTTGGGTCCCTCCAACCTGTTCCCCTGCATCCACAGATGTCAGTCAACATATATAGCATGAAGGTAAAATATTCTGATAACCAGAATCAATATTTCGATACGATTTATATATATCGTTATCGATGATTTCAATCAACTGACTAGCAGTTCAACCAAACAATCAACACTCAGCAATTCAACCAATAATTATCAGTTCTAAAAATACTTTATAAAAATATAAAGTGTTCAGAGTTAGTGAGATTTACTCACATTGGTCGGAGATCATTAAATAACGATATTCGTTCATTGGTTTGATTCAGGCGTTAAATTTTCACCATAAATCCAAACGAGCTCCACCTCACTCCCGGTCAGTTTTATTGCGAAGTCCTCGTCCCTACGGTCCCAACGGGTCCAACCGTTCGTGATTCTGATATCATATAATGAAGATATTCAATTTACAAGGTTGTGCACATATAAGATTATCAACTATATAATTAATCCTTAATCAATACCTTAATTACCCTTTAATAACTCTTTCCACGTTACTCATTATCCTTCTTCCTGGGACGCATACTGCCACTCTCTCATGGCCATCACGTTCTCTTTAAATCCCAATTCACCATCCATTTCTTCCATTATAAATTAAACTAAAAATATGATAATTCCTCTCTTCCAATCTACTTTCTCCCTGTACCAAAAAGATCAAACTCGCCTAAATCATCTGAACTGCGTCTTCGCCGTACCCTGCTCACGGCCATGAACGCTCGAACCATTTGATCACCAAATTCCACAAAAGTTAGGGTACAAACTCGAATTGATCTCCTGAATCCAAATCCCCTACCCAAAACACGTATAAATACTTCGATTCGCGAATTCCTGTAACCCTAACCCTACTGCTGCTTACGCTGAACTCCACAACAACCATCGGCTTTAACAAAAATTACACCAGGGTGAAGAGCTCGGCCTCAGGAGTGCAAAAATATTTATTTCAAGATTTTTAATTATGTATTTTGTTGGATTATGATTTTAGAAGATGGATATTTGCTGTAGAATTTTATACGATGGTGGCGGCACACTTTCTCAGAAGAATGGAAATAGTTTAGGGTTAAGGAGTGTAAAGGAATTATATAGGATAGGTTTTATATTTTTTTATTCGATTATTTTATTTATATTTAAGCAAACGCTATTTTTCTGTGTCCTCTAAAATTCCTGTGGTCATATACAATTCCCAAAAATCACGAAACTGGACATGCACCTTCAGTTTGACATTACGGTCCCAACGAAACTGGTTTCGTCGAATTCCGACTCCGTATGCTCCCACAGCGTATTTTTAACCGTCGAAATACTGACTGTTTTTCACTCTAAAAATCCGTGCGGCCACACAGTGACTCTAAAAATTACGAAACTTGGAATCTAAAAATAATTTGATATTGCGGATCCAACAAAATTAGTTTCGTTGAAATCCGACTTCGTTTGCAAAAGTAGCTATTTTTAAAGCCCTAAATAGCCCCTTTTAAATAAATAAATATATTTAAAAACAATTAAAGTTAATATTTAAAAATAAATATTATCGTATATATATATTCACATACGATATACCACAGCTCTAAAATAATCATATCAGAGTTTATACATCGATATTCAAATTCCAGTATGAAATCGATATTCAATTTATATAGAAAATCCATTTATAACGTAAATAAAGCGTTGCAAAATATAAAGGAATTCCACAGCGACTTTTCTAAATTTTGATTTGGACACAAAACAAAACCTACACGACGAAATCCTGATTTCTCTCTTCCACTAGAAAAATATACTTCACCAGCTCCGAACGTTTCTTGTTTCACAGAAATCCGACTTAAAACGGACCCTGTATATCCAGTTGAAGTTCGAATCGCCAAACAGCAAACTGCAGCGCCATTTCGAGCTATATTATAATTATAATATAAATTATACGTTCAAATGGCGTTCATAAATATATTCTTGGAAATAATCCAATATAAACTGAATTATATATATATATTTTATATTGCCCATTCACACAATATTGTGAATTCCACTATTTCTGACTATTTCAGAAATAAATATATTATTACCTTATTTAATTTAATTAAATATTCACTAAAATTCAATTTAACGACCCCTTAATTCTCTAAATCACTATTCATATAATTAAATAAATTAATTATTCTGTTGCTGAAAATGCGGGTCGTTACATTCTTCCCCCCTTACAATAATTTCGTCCTCGAAATTGCTAAGGTAGAGAACAACCCTATTAACTAGTTTCGAATTATTTGTTTACTTCTTTAACTTTAGTTTCAACTGAATTTATTTATTTCAATTAAATTATTACTTCATTTCTATAACCGAAAATTTTCAAAACTCCTGAAAATTTTCTAACACCCGAAATTTCCAAAAAATTTCGCCAGCACCTCCTTTGTACCGGGAGCATCGGGAAAATCCCCAAACCGCCACACAGGCCTCTCCAATCCAAAAGAAAATCAAACAGCCAAACGACTTGCCAAAAAGGCTCATAAACCTCATCAACTCATATGAATATAGATGTGTACCTTTTTGTCGGGCATATCATTATATCACTTCCATCTGTTACCCATTCTGCATATACCACTATCATCCCAATCAAACTCAACTACTTTTATCTTTAACACACCCATTCGCTTATCCAAGCCAAATTCCAATCAAACTGCAATTCCAATCTCAATTCAAAAAATCTTGCTCAACAATTCATTTATATTCCAGATTATCTCTAATCCAGTCCAATTCTACTTGATACCATTCTAATTCAATTCAATTCAATTTCACTGAACTGGTTTTATTTCTATTTCAAATTTGCTTTCACAAATTTCTATTCAATTTGTGTTTATTTCAAATAATCTATTTCTGGGAGTTTTTAAATGACTTTGCCTTTTCCAAAAATCAAATTATTTATTTGGAATATCAAACAACTTGTTTTCTCAAAACAATTCAAAAACAAAATCTTTGGTAGTAATCCGTCACTTACAAACTCGAAAATGAGCACCGATGATGTCCGGATCAACATCGGAATTTATTTTCCAGCTATCGAAGTGAGTTCAATACTATAGCACTTTCAAAACCCATTTTTAAACATTTTCATTTTGAAATTCATTTCAAAATATCCCTTTTCGATGCTTGTAACAAATTTAAAATCTCCCAGGATTTTAAAATTCACATATGTTCAATTTAATTCCATTTACAACGCTTATTCAAATTTTAGAAATTTTAATTCCAATTCTGAACTTAAATTCAGATTTAATTCATCTGATTTCATATATTTCACTTATATGAATTTTGATTTGTCATTTACATAACCATTTCACATTTTATAATCTTATTCGATTATAGTCACAACCAACACATTCAATATACTATAATAATTTCAAATATCTATTTCTTTATATCAAAATATATTTTGGGTAAAATTCTTTTATTTACCCTCTTTTCAAAACATATCGTGTCGACCCATCGTATTCAAGTGTTTATAAACTCCTATCGATACAGTGGATCAAACTGATCGACTAGAACTCATAAACAACTCAACCAATAAATCTCCACAATATAAAACCATTTTTATATCAGATAACAAATACGTTCACTCGTATATATACACTCAAACTCAGTCTAAGGCATTACTAACCCCATCTCTACTGAGTCACGCCACAGAGCCAAGGTAAATCACTAAACCTTCAGCTCTGATACCACTGTAACGACCCGGGAAGAGACGACCTTGATTATCCGATATATAACACCTATCGAACAATCAAAAGTCGAAATTACCGGATAGTCCAAGAAAGAAATTAGAGGGTGAGGATAGATAAGATAGAAAATTAGAACAGAAGAAGAAGAACCCAACATCAGAGTAACACGAATCTCACAGCGGAACGAATAAAATATAATAGACAACATATCTTGAAATCAAAGTAGTATATGTATATCATACCATTATCAGAGTACAACACTTTCATCACAGCGGAATAATCAATAGCTAGAAAAATCTTGAAGCCTCCTGCTCCAAGCTCTTCAAGCATACCTGTAAATCCTGACTACTTGACTGCCCGTACAAATTTGGGCACCCAAGAGTTTAGGGAAAACAAAACAAAATAAAACTCTGGGTCAGTCATGGGACTGGTGTGAGTAAACTCAAATCATTTGGTTTAACTTTCAAAATCCTTTCGAAAGAAAAGATAATCGTAAGACCAATCCACACATAAACACGGATGGTTTTTACCTTACGATAACCCAAAACACTTGTGGAAATCATATATTTTCTGATATTATAATAATGTCTAATCACAAGTAATTAGCAGTCTAGCAGAACGCTTGCATCTCACGCTCCACATATATAGTATATAACCAAAAACCGCGGGCGCTTATTGGAGATTGGATTCCAACTTGACAAGGTATGGGACCACCTTCCGAACGTGTATCTCTAGAGGCAAATACACTGGGTTCAACAAGAACATCTTGCAACCCGGCCCACACATGACCGACCACTCATTTCGCTTGAGTGTATCGAATGTATATCACCGACGGTTGGGATCAGCAACCGCCTCCCGAAATGGGACAGCATCGATAGATTTAAGAACAAAAGGAATTTCTCTAGATAGGTGATCATACACCCTACTTCGGAGCGACCGACTTAGCCATGCTGCCTGCCCGATTTTTGTCCTTTCCTGGTTGATGAGGCTTGAGGTCATAACGTATCTTTTGACAGATCACACCTCCATTACTTTGAATGCCACATCGTCATACCCGCCAAATCACAAATTGATTTCACCAAAAATACCACGGGTATACAGCTAAGAGAAACGAATTCCTCCGCCACCAAACGTAAGTACGTTGGAAGAGATCAACTTACGCGATCCTTTGAATATACTCTGTCAGACATTCGTCCATTCACGTTTGTCCTGGGACTGGACAAACCGAAGGCACTATTCTGTAAATAGGATAGCCCTTGCATAACTCCGTCTTCAATATATTCAGCATACTTGATTCGCAACGCTTATGCCAATACGGAGTGGTTCTCTGGATAATAATCCGACCGGTCTCTCCATATTAACAACGTTAAAATGGTCAAAACTTTGATAGTCGGTGATTTAACTATCAAATGAAAACATGTCTGTGTGCAAACAACGATATTATTTCCAGATGGAAATTCTATCGATCAATCATCATTAATTCTTAAATCAAATTATCATAAATTTATTCTTTTCCTTATTCCTGTTTCCCTATATTTCTTATTTACTATATTTAGAAAATATACATTATTAACAATGGAAAACATTTCCACTTCTTGTTTTCTATATTAGAAAATATCCTGATCTTATTTGGAAAACATTTCCAAAATTCCTTCATTGGGTTTAAACAGATGTTTGAGTAAACATCGCTATGTCAACACAGACCATTATGCTCATTAACTAAATTCACTTAACCCCTTTCACTCTCGAACCTTATCCACTTCTTAGTTAAAAACGAAGTCAATCAAGTTGGGGTATAATTACCTCTCAGACCTTAACTGAACAACATTTCTAACTTCGAAACAGACAGAGTTCAAACTTCACTCTTTAAGAAACTTCCTTGCGAACTCTCGAATTCTATTTATGAATCCACTTCCTTTACTGAATCATTTGATGATAACTATAAATGTTATAATTCCATGCTTTCAAAATATGTTAACTTAAATATATTTCCATATCTTAATTTAGATAAACAACCAACTACTTTATTAACAGATAATTAAAACTTGATTTGAAATGGAAAGTAAACATTACTTCCCTTGATTCGATATAATCGAATTTCCATGTATGATTCACTCTCGAATAATCACTATCCGATAATTCTCTTTCGAATAAACTATATTCGATTCCCCTGTTCGAATAACTAATATTCGTAATCCTTTTCTTCGAATAACTAATATTCGAAAAAATCTCACTTCGAATAAACCATATTCGATAATTCTCTCCTTCGAATAACTATATTCGATTTAACACACTTCGAATGAACTATATTCAATTACTCTTCTCGAATAAACTATATTCGATAACTCTACTTCGAATAGGTGATATTCGATTAATTCCCTTTTTGACTAACCCTACTTAATTTACTAATACTCGACTAACTCGACTTAATTAACTTCTATTGATTTATTTACTATTTGATTTAACACCATTTGCTTGACTCTAGATCGCAGCGATCACAATGGTTACGCCTGATTCCCCCAGGAAACATCCGACCGCCGTAGGCTATCTGCAGCCCTGCGAATTACGCTAGCAGTCGTGCTAAATGGAAATTCATCCTTAAATAACTTTGTCTATTTTTAACTCTATCTCGAATAATTAGATTCGATCATTCTAATTGAATAACTAATATTCAATTAACCCTTATTCGATAACTATATTTGAATAACTCTAGTTCGATTTGACTCAAAACGATTAACTCTAACTGATTAACTCTAACTGGTTAATCTTAACTGAATAACTCTAACTGGTTAACTCTAACTAACTAACTCTAACTGTTTAACTTTACGGTTTAACTCTGACAGTTTAACTTCAACGGTTTAACTCTAACAGTTTAACTCCAACTGTTTAACTCTAACAGTCTAACTCCAACTGTTTAACTCTAACAGTTTAACTCCAACTGTTTAACCCTAACAGTTTAACTCCAACGGTTTTAACTCTAGTTGATTAACTCTTTTGAATTAATCCCTTTGACTTTTCTCTTTTGAATAATTCCTTTGGAATAATTCCTTTGAATTACTTCCCTTGAATAGATTCTTTTTCTATTCGTTTACTCAACAAATAACTATTCTCTTTTCGCTTCTATTTATTTAACAAATAAATATTCCCTTTAACTTTTCTATTTATTCAACAAATAAATATTTCTTTTAACTTTTCTATTTATTTAACAAATAAGTACTTCTATCAACTTTTCTTTATTCCCTACATGAATATTCCCTTTTCAATTCCATTTGTAAATACTTTTACGAATGTTTCCCTTTTTATTTCTATTTGTAATCGTTTCACAAATATTTCCCTTCTATTTGATTCCACCAATATTTTCCCTTCTATTTGATTTCACCAATATTTTCCCTTCTATTTGATTTCACCAATATTTTTTTTTTACAAATGCTTTGATTCTATAATCATTTTCTCTCATGAAATTCTCTTCCTTTTATATATAAAATCTATTGATTTTATATAAATAATTTATTTTCAAAATAAACTTTGAAAATCCCTTTTCACTTTCTAGTATCACTTATTGTATAAAAATACCAAATCAAAAGGTTCAATCATCATCCAAACACACAGGTTCAACAACAGATGATATAACACATCATATATCAGAATATATGAAAAACAGTAAATAAATGTTGAGGAACCCAGTTGGGTCCCTCCAACCTGTTCCCCTGCATCCACAGATGTCAGTCAACATATATAGCATGAAGGTAAAATATTCTGATAACCAGAATCAATATTTCGATACGATTTATATATATCGTTATCGATGATTTCAATCAACTGACTAGCAGTTCAACCAAACAATCAACACTCAGCAATTCAACCAATAATTATCAGTTCTAAAAATACTTTATAAAAATATAAAGTGTTCAGAGTTAGTGAGATTTACTCACATTGGTCGGAGATCATTAAATAACGATATTCGTTCATTGGTTTGATTCAGGCGTTAAATTTTCACCATAAATCCAAACGAGCTCCACCTCACTCCCGGTCAGTTTTATTGCGAAGTCCTCGTCCCTACGGTCCCAACGGGTCCAACCGTTCGTGATTCTGATATCATATAATGAAGATATTCAATTTACAAGGTTGTGCACATATAAGATTATCAACTATATAATTAATCCTTAATCAATACCTTAATTACCCTTTAATAACTCTTTCCACGTTACTCATTATCCTTCTTCCTGGGACGCATACTGCCACTCTCTCATGGCCATCACGTTCTCTTTAAATCCCAATTCACCATCCATTTCTTCCATTATAAATTAAACTAAAAATATGATAATTCCTCTCTTCCAATCTACTTTCTCCCTGTACCAAAAAGATCAAACTCGCCTAAATCATCTGAACTGCGTCTTCGCCGTACCCTGCTCACGGCCATGAACGCTCGAACCATTTGATCACCAAATTCCACAAAAGTTAGGGTACAAACTCGAATTGATCTCCTGAATCCAAATCCCCTACCCAAAACACGTATAAATACTTCGATTCGCGAATTCCTGTAACCCTAACCCTACTGCTGCTTACGCTGAACTCCACAACAACCATCGGCTTTAACAAAAATTACACCAGGGTGAAGAGCTCGGCCTCAGGAGTGCAAAAATATTTATTTCAAGATTTTTAATTATGTATTTTGTTGGATTATGATTTTAGAAGATGGATATTTGCTGTAGAATTTTATACGATGGTGGCGGCACACTTTCTCAGAAGAATGGAAATAGTTTAGGGTTAAGGAGTGTAAAGGAATTATATAGGATAGGTTTTATATTTTTTTATTCGATTATTTTATTTATATTTAAGCAAACGCTATTTTTCTGTGTCCTCTAAAATTCCTGTGGTCATATACAATTCCCAAAAATCACGAAACTGGACATGCACCTTCAGTTTGACATTACGGTCCCAACGAAACTGGTTTCGTCGAATTCCGACTCTGTATGCTCCCACAGCGTATTTTTAACCGTCGAAATACTGACTGTTTTTCACTCTAAAAATCCGTGCGGCCACACAGTGACTCTAAAAATTACGAAACTTGGAATCTAAAAATAATTTGATATTGCGGATCCAACAAAATTAGTTTCGTTGAAATCCGACTTCGTTTGCAAAAGTAGCTATTTTTAAAGCCCTAAATAGCCCCTTTTAAATAAATAAATATATTTAAAAACAATTAAAGTTAATATTTAAAAATAAATATTATCGTATATATATATTCACATACGATATACCACAGCTCTCAAATAATCATATCAGAGTTTATACATCGATATTCAAATTCCAGTATGAAATCGATATTCAATTTATATAGAAAATCCATTTATAACGTAAATAAAGCGTTGCAAAATATAAAGGAATTCCACAGCGACTTTTCTAAATTTTGATTTGGACACAAAACAAAACCTACACGACGAAATCCTGATTTCTCTCTTCCACTAGAAAAATATACTTCACCAGCTCCGAACGTTTCTTGTTTCACAGAAATCCGACTTAAAACGGACCCTGTATATCCAGTTGAAGTTCGAATCGCCAAACAGCAAACTGCAGCGCCATTTCGAGCTATATTATAATTATAATATAAATTATACGTTCAAATGGCGTTCATAAATATATTCTTGGAAATAATCCAATATAAACTGAATTATATATATATATTTTATATTGCCCATTCACACAATATTGTGAATTCCACTATTTCTGACTATTTCAGAAATAAATATATTATTACCTTATTTAATTTAATTAAATATTCACTAAAATTCAATTTAACGACCCCTTAATTCTCTAAATCACTATTCATATAATTAAATAAATTAATTATTCTGTTGCTGAAAATGCGGGTCGTTACAACTACTGACCCTATCTCTAATGAGCACAACTCCACTAAAGCCTAGGTATTCGCTCAACCTAAGCTCTGATACCAACTGAAACGACCCGCAAATCCGAGCTATCTGAGTTGACTAAATACACCACACGTCCAACCCAAATAACACAGAAATACGACTCATTATTAGAAAGAAGTTAGAGGATGAGAAATAGAAAGAAAGAAATATTAGAATAGAAGAAAAAAAACGAAGATCACAACTCACAGCGGAACGAAGAAAATATATTATATAACATAAGCTTTGAAATACAAATCTGTTTGGTACATATATACATACCATCATCAGAGTACACATAACATTTGATTCAGCGGAAGTAACTCTAAATAACTAACGTTGAAGCCTCCTGCTTCAAGCTCCTCCAAGTGTATCTGTAAAAGCCTGAAACACTTGACTGCCCGTACAAATTTGGGCACCCAAGAGTTTAGGAAAAACAAAACAAAATAAACTCTGGGTCAGTCATGGGACTGGTGTGAGTAAACTCCAACCACTTGTTTAACTTTAAAAATCCTTTCAAAGAAAAAGTAATAGTAAGACCAGCCCACACATAAACATGGATGGTTTTTACCTTACTATAACCCAAAACACTTTGATATCAAATCCAATGATATTATAGTAATGTCTACATCAAGTAAATAACCAAATAGCAGAACGCTTGCATCTCACGCTCCACATATATAGTATAAAATCAAAAACCGCATGGCGCTTATTGGAGATTGGATTTCCAACATGACAAGGTATGGGACCACCTTCCGACGATGTATCTCTAGAGGCGAATACACCTGGGTTCAACAAGAACATCTTGCAACCCGGCCCACACATGACCGACCACTCATTTCGCTTGAGTGTATCGAATGTATATCACCAACGGTTGGACTCAAACCACCGTTTCCCGAATGGGCAGAATCGATAGATTTAGAACAAAAAGAAATTTCTCTAGATAGGTGATTATACACCCTAATGGGTGCGACCCACATAGCCATGCTGCCTGCCCGATTTTTGTCCTTTCCCGGTTGTTGAGGCCTGAGGCTACGCATACTTACCATTCATTGATAGCACAATCACTTTGAATGCCACATTGTCAGATCCGTTAATCACTAGTTGAGTTTGCACAAATATTCTGGATATTATGCTAAGGGATAAATCCGTTGCAACCATATATATTCATACAGCCCAACCCATTTGATCATTGGAAATACTCTGTCAGACATTCGTCCATTTACGTTCGTTTTGGGATTGAACGAAACCGAAGGCACTATTTCTATTACTAGAAAAGCCCTTGCACTTCACTCCGTCTTCAATATATTCAGCATACTTGGTTCGCAACGCTAATGCCGATACGGAGTGGTTCTTCGGATAATAATCCAACCGGTCTCTCCATATTGACAACGATGGTCAAAACTTCGATAGTCTGTGATTTAACTATCGAATAAAAACAAGTGTTCAATCAACATATCAAACAAACCACTGGGCTCTTTAATTAATATTCATTAATTAAACCACTTCTCTATTTTCTCCATCAATATTTGTTAGCCAAATATTTTCAATAATCATTCTTGGCTCTTATGCCATTTGGAAAACGTTTCCAAATATTAACTTCTTTTATTTCTATATATTAGAAAATATCTCTATTTGCAATTGAAACAATTTCAATCACTTATCTCTATCCCTTTTTGTTTGCAATATTCGATTTTTATATTCACTTTACTATCGAATTCAATACGTCGATATAATGATCTCTAATTATCAAAATATCTTAAAAATATTCTAACTCCTTAAATTTCCGGAAAAATTCGCCATAACCTCCCCTGTATCGGGAGCATCGGGAAATTTCAAATAGCTTCCCGGTATCTTCCTCAATCAAAAGAAAAAGGAAAAAGCCAAGCGGCTTGCCGATACGGCGCATAAAATCTCATATATGAATTAAAACGTACCTTTTTGTCGAGCACATAAATTATATACTTTATATACTTCATTCCATCTCTGTTTAACACCTGTTCACCTGTTTCCAATTTAATTCAACTCAATTCATTCGTTTGAATTAAATTTTGAATCGTTTGAATTCAGTTTCGCTCAATTATCCTTTAATTAGCCCTTTTGCCTATTTCACTTCTTTGTTTGAACATAACATGTTCAAATAAAATGTTTAACTCGTTCATAACCAAATCGAATTTCGATTTCAATTCTAGTTTCCTGTTTGATTTCGAATATAAATTTTCAAATCGAATTCGCTTATTCAAAGCCCAATATTAATTCGAAATCTCATCAACTAATTTCTATTCGCATTAGTTAACTCTACTCAATAAATCAAAAATCTGATTTCTGTTTCAAAAATCGATTCATTACTCCACTTGAGTTCACACATATTTTATAACTCAAAATCTGGATTTTTTCTAAATAGAAATTTCGATTTTTATTTGCTTAAACCCTTTAATATCATTAAATAAACCGTTATGGTTTTATAATGGTTCTGGCGCTGCTTTTCTGAAAATTTGATTTTGACATAACTCAAAATCTATACGACGAAATTCAGATTTTTCTCCTTCATTAGAAAACTATTATCGAATCGGTCCTGACGTTTCTTGTTTCGAAGAATTTCGACTTCAATTGAGTCCTGTATACTCGATTGAAGTTCGAATCGCTATTTTACGAACTGCAGCGCTGCGGCGAATTCGTTTTAATTATATTTATATATATAAACTTTAAACTTCTAAACTTCTTTAAAAAATGAATTCAACTCCATTTAACTCTGCTTGATTCAAATTCAAGTCTCACTTTTATTTGAATTCTAAATTCAAATTCCAATTCCTTTTCTATTTGATATTCAAATTCAATATTTGAATTTCTATTTGAATTCCCTTATTCAAACTCTATATTTAAATTCCATTTGAACTTTCTATATTCCAATTTCTATATTTGAATTCTATTGGAATTCCAATATTCAAACTTCTTTTTAAATTCTTTATTCAAATTCCATAGTTAGAAACCCATTTGAATTTCATATTCAAATCCCATAGATCAAATCCTATTTGAATTCAATTTGAATTTCTTACATTCAAATTTCATTTTTCATTTCCATTTGAATTCTAATATTCAAAACTCATTTTCAGCCCCATTTAAATTCTAATATTCAAACTCATTTTGAATTCTAATGTTCAAACCCATTTGAATTTCTTCACTCAAACCCATTTGAATTCCCCTGAATTCAAATCCCATTTTCAAAACCATTTGGATTTTCTATTTGAAATCCTATTTTTGAAATTCCATTTCCCATTCTACTTTGAAATCCTATTTTCAAAGTTTATTTCAAATTCTATTTTGAAATCTCATATTCAAATTTCTACTTGAATTTCTGTATTCAATTCCATGTTCAAATTTAATACTCGAATTTCTATTTCAAATCTCTATTCAAATTTCACATTTGAATTCCTTCCTTGAAATACCATATTTCAAATTCTATTCAATTCTTCTTTGAAATTCTATATTTCAAATTCTATTTTGAAATTCTACATTCGAATCTCTATTTGAATTTCTTTATTTGAATTCCTTTGAATTCAAATTTTATTTTTCATTCTAATCTCGTCTATTCAAATTCTATTTGAACTTCTATTTGAATTTCTAAGATTCAATCTCCTTTTAAAATTCAAATATTTACACTCCTTTTAAAATTCAAATGTTATACTCAAATTTCATTTGAGTTATATATTTAAAAATTTCATTTCACATCTTATTTTGAAATTTCATTTCAAATCCCAATTTCACGCTTTTATTTCTATTTCTGAATTATCAAGTGATAATTCTTTTCACTTCATTTATAACTTCGTTATAAAAGAACTATTTATAAACTTCGCTTATAAAGAAACTACTTGCTTTATTTTTCAAAACACGTTTATATTCTTATTCCCATTTAAAATTCAAGTTCTATTTAAAAATAGAATTTCCCTTTTTAAATCTCCAATATCCTTTTTACGATATTTTTAAATATCATTTCTTAAGCCCAGTGATATTTAAAACAATCAAACCATTCAAATTTCAATCATTTGATTTTTTAACACATCATATATGAATATATGAAATCAAGCAAATAAACAAACAGATAATATATTTTTGAGGAATCCAGTTGTATTCCCCCAACCTGTTTTCCTGCATCCACAGATGTTAGCACATAAATAATACCCATTCTGCTTCGTGGCAGAATATCGCGGTATAGAAGGTCATCCACTAATCATAGCGTGGGGCGTATAGGGTAATCATCCGCTATGAAACTGCGGGCATCCGCTAATGAGACTGCGGGAATCCAACCAATCAACTAACACAATATATATATATAGCCTAAATAACTAATATATATAAAACAATCAGAAAGCATTCACACAAGCAACAGACAATTATTTTTAATGAAATAAAAATAATTCTAAAGGTGAGTGAGATTTACTCACCTCGATTTTCGTTTGCACTTGTACCCATTCCTTTTTGCCCTTTTCCGAGGCGTTAACTCTACGCGAATGATTCAAGCCGATTTATCCTTGTCTATGATCATTTAATTATACTTAACGATTAACGATTATTAATTTAACTAACTTATTAAATAAATAAATTAATCTTGTATAAAAAAACGTATACCTTACTATTTCCGCAAACCGCTCGACTAATCAATGAACCCGATCTCCAAACAATCCCCGAAACCGCCATCAACCCTTAAAATTCTGCATCGGCCCACTCCGGCATTTCATCAAGCACGTTACCGACAACAACCATTTCCTTGCTGCAAATCAGCCCAAAAACTGACCATATTACTTCGGCGACTCACCAAACACTTAGTAGACAATCCCTTCCATTTACAATCCCCCAAAATAGCCTGAAACTGTAACAACCCGTAAAATGCGAGCCAGTTTGAAATTTTTATTTTGGCAATTTTAGCGAATTTTGAATATTTAAAATGAATTATTTTAAATAATATCGACGAGAAATTTATTTTGAATCTAATTAGAACGTATATACTATATACGTCGTCGTTAGAATATATAATAATTATATATAATTATAAAAGGAATAGAAAATGGCGCGGTAGTTCGAAAATTCGATTTCTAATTTCAAATGAATATACAGAATTCAATATAAGTCAGAATTGAACGAAACAAGAAATATTTGAATCTGTATAACTATATCTTTGGAACGAAGTTAACAAACTGAAATTTCATTTTAGAAATGATAAGATATGTCCAGTTGAAAATTAGAAATAGTCGCTGTGGAATTTATATATATTTTTATATATATAAGGCCCTTAAAAATAGCAATTTTGCAAACGACCTCGGATTTCGACGAAACCAGTTTTGTTGGGTCCGTGATGTCAAGTTATTGCTAGGTTTCAAATTTCATAATTTTTCGATTCAATATGTGAGCGTGGCAAAGGAAAACGCGTTTGACCAGTTTCAGTTGATTTTAATCGACTGGAAAATGGCCATTTTTCTAACGGTCTCAGAATTCGACGAAACTTGTTTTGTTAGGACCGTATCGTCAATACGAAGCTAGAAAATATTTTTTTTTCTGCAATTTTTAGAGTTAGTATGCGACCCCCGTAATTTGAAATGCGCGTTTAAATTCAATATAGTGATTTAAATGTAAATTTAACGGAAACTGATTGTGACAGCCGAATCAGCTGACGATACATATCCCATTGTGTTCGGAATGGGGGTTAAACGCTATGGACGACAGGTGGTGGACCTCGTTTGGAGGTCGTTTGTGAAAGTCAACTCTTTTGCAATTAAAATTAAATAATAAATTAAATAATATAACTTTTATAAAAGCCCCCCCCCCTTTTCTCCTTCTTTCCCCGATTCAGAATAAAAAAAAAAAAAAAAAAAGAGGAACGAAGGCAGGGAGGCGCTCCTCCCAGTAGCACCGCCGCGACTCCCCCCCCCCTCTCTGGCGCGCCGCCACTAGGGCGTGTTTCCCCTCTTCCTCCACTTCCCCTTCTCCTTCTCGCCAAACCTGCGTCGAACCCACCCAAACCCCCACGTCGAAATCGAGATCCGCCACACCCGACGCCTTCGGCCAGAGCAGGACCCACCTCCGACGAGCCACCCACCAGCACCTCACCGCGAGCCCCTTGGACCACGCGCCACCAGATTCCCCCCCCCCTGATCACTCGACAGCGCCCCTGTAAGTTTACTTTTTTTTTTTTTTTTTTTTTTCCTCTTCTGATTTTTTTTAAGTATATAAAACTGGATTTTAATTAGTTTAAAACTGATTTTCTTTTTTAGAGTAAAACTGTCTTTTTTTTTTTTTTTTTTTAGAAAGTAAAACTATTTTTTTTAAAAAGAATTTAAAACTGATTTTTATATAAAAAAGAAAACTGAATTATTAAAGATTTTAAAAACTGATTTTTTTTTTAAAGAAATAAAAACTGAATTATATAAAGCATTGAAAACTGATTTTAGGTTAAAATTTAAAACTGATTTTATTTAAAGTTAAAACTGATTTTGTTTAGGATTTTAAAACTGAAATTTTAATAAAGATTTAAAACTGATTCTTTATTTTAAAAAGGTTTTAAAAAGATTTGAATTTTTAAAAAAGGTTTTAAAAAGATTTGAATTTTTAAAAAGGTTTTAAAAAGATTTGAATTTTTAAAAAGGTTTTAAAAAGATTTGAATTTTTAAAAGGAAAAAGATTTGAATTTTTAAAAGGAAAAAGATTTGAATTTTAAAAGGTAAAAGATTAAAACTTTGAAAAGTAAAAGAAAAGATTAGATCTTTGAAATGGAAAAGGCGGAATCTATTTGAAATAAAAATTCGATTTTTATCTATTGAACTTTGAAATAAAAATTCGATTTTTATCTATTGAACTTTGAAATAAAAATTCGATTTTTATATATTGAACTTTGAACTAAAAATTCGATTTTTATATATTGAACTTTGAACTAAAAATTCGATTTTTATATATTGAACTTTGAACTAAAAATTCGATTTTTATATATTGAACTTAGAATAAAAAATCAGATTTTTATATATTGAACTTTGAAATAAAAATTCGATTTTTATATATGGAATAGCGAAGTAAAAATTCGATTTTTACATGTGTAGAGAATACAGGCGAAACGACGAAGACTTCTGCAAATGAAGTGCCGGGGAGCTAGGATAGCTATATGTGAGAATTTCTCACTCTTCAATTTAATTTTTCTAGTTATATATATATATACTAGGATGCAGACGGTGCTTAGTAGCACCCGACACAATCGTCCACAAACCATGGACTTGTTTGTTTGGTTGCATAGATTAGTTTGATTATGTGATTGAATTGAATTGTTTGAGTGAAATTGAATGGTTTGATTGATGTGTGAATGGCGTGGGCCTTCACTAGACCGGGGATAAGGCTAGGCCTCGTCCCGTTTCTAGTATCGTGCCGTTATGCCGCCGAAATTTTCTAAAATATGTTAGAAAAATAAAAATATCATTTTATTGTGTAAATGAATTAAATAGAAATTCATAGGTTGAAATAAAATGTTTTATCGTTAAAAATATAATTTTTAACGTGAAGTGAATAAAATAAAATATTCATTTATAAACCGGACGGTTTGTTTATGTACACCTATTTGAATGACGTTGATTGGGTCGATAAATTTTACACATCGCCCAACTGCACAAATAAAATATGTGTTTGATTGTTTGAAACCCCACACGGGTGTTAGGATGAAAGTTGAAGTTCACTCATCCTGATTGATTAAATATGTCGATCGATGGATTGACAGACTGTTATAAGCGTTGAATATCTATATTTGATGCTTATACAGTGTAGTGCACTTTGGTTGATGGTTGATTATTTTTCAATGCTATGATATACATGTGTTGTATGAAAATCCATATAATTAGCTTTATATGGTAATTGATTGGGCCTCATTCCAGTTTTAAAAATAGAAATATTTGAAATAGAAATATTCGAAATGGAATATTTGAAAATATCAATATATGAAGCCGTGTTGATTAGATTGACGCCATTTTGACGTGAACGATATTTATATCGATTTTATTCATTTTAAAATGAATATTAAAAAGTAATTTTGAAATCGAATATTTCGAAATGAATTGAATTGAAAACGATTTCGAAATGAATTGAATTGAAAACGATTTCGAAATGAATTGAATTGAAAACGAATTCAAATTGAATTGAAAACGATTTCGAAATGAATTGAATTGAAAACGAATTCAAATTGAATTGAAAACGATTTCGAAATGAATTGAATTGAAAACGAATTCAAATTGAATTGAAAACGATTTCAAAATGAATTGAATTGAAAACGATTTCGAAATGAATTGAATTGAAAACGATTTCGAAATGAATTGAATTGAAAACGATTTCGAAATGAATTGAATTGAAAACGAATTCAAATTGAATTGAAAGCGAAGTGAAATGAATTCAAATTGAATTGAAATTTGAATTGAATAGAAATGGATTTTAAAACGAATTTATAAAGAAAAATTCAATTTTGATTTGAATTGAAATGGAAGTTGAAAATGTTTTTGAAACGAATTCAAAACTATTTATATAATTCGTTTTAAATAGAAATCGACGAAATATATATTATATATATTATATATATAATATAATGGCCTGAATAGAACGCGCCGCGCCGCGGCAGTTCGCGAATTTCGACCATTTATTTCAAACGGACATTGCGGGAGATCCGACCGTCGGATTCTCCTAAAACCGGAACCGTTGGGTTCGTATCGAAAAGAGCTTTCTAACGAAGATTAGAAATTTGAAATCTAACGGTTGGATTTGGAATTATGTCCAAATCAAATTCGAAAAAGGTCGCTGTAAGTGCAGTTCGATGGCCATTGATGGAAATCGACTGTACGGGCCTTGATAAAATTATTAAAAATAGTAATAATTTGTGTAAAATCATAAGAAATGATTTGAGAAGAATTGGGATGAAAAACTCCATATTTGAAAAGATAAAAATAGATTTTTATCGAAATGAACTAGTTTTGAACTAGAATTATAATTCTATTTATTTTTAAATAAATAAATTGAATTAGAAAAGGGTTTTAAAAATAACCAAAACTTCCAATGATTGCATTGGAGTGGATTTGAATCGAAATTGTCTTCGGAATATTTCGATGTTGGAATTCGTGATTATACAGGTGTTGTTATGGAAATTTGAAAGATATATATTTATATCGTTATTTCCAATACGACATTTGTTAGTCGTAGAATTTGATATTGAATATAAGCCGATATATTTTCTATTCAGAGCCTTGTATTGAATATCGAATGTGATTTGGGTTTGTCGTGAATGGTGTCTTCACTAACACTGTTCTTGAACCCAGTTGAGAAAAAGATTAAATCTTTTTATTTAGATTTAATGAAGTGTGCCAATTAAATAACATTTAATTGGAATTGAATCGATATTGATTTTTGGGTTTATCGTGGACAGTGTTTTAAATAACACTCGTTCTTTAACCCGATGATTAATGAATGTGATTTTGGGTTTATCGTGAACCGTGTTTTTAAATGACACTGATTCTTTAACCCAGTCAAAGATTAAAACTAAGTGGAGTTTTAATGAATCTTTAATTAGATTGAAATAATCGAAATGGAGTATCACCAGTTTTGCTCCAGGCGATAGTTAAATCTTTAATTAGATTTGAACGTGAAATGGTAATTGAATTTACCGATAACACTGTGGTGTTAGATATGAAGTATTACCAGTTTTACTTCATGGGATGAATAGGTTGGGATTGGGAAATTAAAACAAATGATTACTTCGGTAAGGTTCGCTAATCCCGACTAGTTTGAATTGATATTCAAAAATGGATTAAAGAATAAATTCAAGGAATTTATCTTTGATAAAATTAATGGGAATCTTTCCCTATGAATGTGAAATTTAGAAACTAACTGTCGGTTGGCCAAGCAGAATGGTTTTCTGGATATTGATCTGATGTTGGTTTCGGCCTTCGGGGTTAATATTTGGGGAATTATTCTCTTGATTAATTTACGGTTAGTGACTAATGAATTGGAATGAGGCGTATGTTGTGTTTGTGTAACACTTTTATAATATATACGCGAGTTATTCGGAAAGACCGGGTTTATCCCATTCTGAATAACTGATACGACGATAAGTCGAAGATGAAGACGATGGTCGAAGACCGGAGGTCTTCACGTCGTTTGGGTAATTACTGATGATCTTGATTGGGCTGTACACCCAAGAAGATGGAAACAGTTAGTGATCGTCCAGACGTACTTGGAGATCGATGGATATGCGGGGTACTAGGTGCCTCCGGTTTCGTTCAGACCCAGAACGGACTTGTAAATGGACTGTGTGTCTGACATCGGATTTCATTCTGTGTGACTGATATCGGTTGCATAGGATGGCTTGCCTGTGTGGCATGCTAAGATGCAAATGATCAAGGCTTCTGTTGAAAAGCAAAGTCTTGTGGTTGATGATCAAAGCACGGCCTTTGTGGCGTAGCTTTGTGTAACGTTTACCTCGCGTGTTTCACACCCGGTATGAACCAAAAACGGGAGACGGACCTCAGGGAGGACTTGCGTTTCTTTCTAGCTAGAAGTGGCGTCAGTGGTTTTACACGCCCTGACGAGTTTGACTTATGTGGTTGTGGCTGTTGCGAGGCGCCTCGGTTATATCGGTTTCGGCCGAATGCATTCTGGTCGGCTGACGGACCAGACTTACACCCCATAGGGTGGGGAGACGTATTGTTCAGGCATAATAATCCACTCCGTGTGGACCGGCCCTGACGATCCAAGGGGCAGTTGCGGCTGTTCCTGAGGCTCGGGCTAGACAGTCTCGAATCGGTTGAGGACTATCTTTTGCCTCGGTTCATAGAAGGAAATCCAATTTCCAAATACGTGACTTTGCGGTTTTATTTGTAAACCTATATATGGCGACATGATATATGGTACCCATGCCGCCTATGATTGATACTTATGATTTGAAGTTGTTTTACACACTATGCACTTATAGTAGTATCAAATGATTTGTTTTAAACGTATCAAGCATTCTTTGGCTGTTATAAGGGAAAACCCTATCCCCCGGCTTGCGTTTGCATTGTGTGATAGGACCTGGGTCTTATAACAGCTTCATCTTTCTTTATTTAGCATTGCGCTGTTTGTTTTATGCACTGGTATTCTTGGGAGGAAACCCGTTCCGTGTTATACGGCGTGGTCCCTTGATTTACCTTTGAAAATAAAGATTAAAAACTGTTTTAGTTCTCACACCAGTCACATGACTGACCTGGAGTTTATTGTTTTAACCTAAACTCTGGGTGCCCCTATTTTTGACACGGGCAGCTAGTAGTTTTGGTTTTGCAGATTTATATTCACAGGATCCTGGTTTACAGCTGGAATGATATCCGGAAAGCTTTGTATCCGTATATCTCTTCTAGTTGTGTATTGTATTATTTTCCGCTGCTATGTATTTAAATGTAATTTAAATCTCTGATAATTCTGTGTATTATTCATTTATACTCTGTATATTCTTGTAATCTGATGCATTGTTGTTATATACAATGAAATGTTCTTCTGTATGCGTTCTGTTTTGTCCTGTTCTCAAACGATAGGGCGTTTCGAACGGCCTGGATCGGTTTAGCGACTGGTTCGGACCGAGCGAAATTCCTTGCCATCACAGTTGGTATCAGAGCTTTGGTTTACAAAGCAGAGAACAAGACACATTAGAACCATACGAAAGAATTCATCAGATATTGGATTAGTAATATCCAATGGGAATGACTCGTTAGAGATAGGATTAGTAGTATCCTAGAACGAGTGTGAAGAGTATATTTTTCAAATGAAAACAATTTTTGTTTTGAAAATATAAATCAACTATTCGTATTTGGTTATCTATTTATATTGAGTTGGACAGTCCAGTATATAAAGATTTTGCGTATACGTCTGATCCGCGTGTATTCGAAGTTCTAATATATTGGATAGATATAGAATCATACTCTAGTGGCTCGAAGATGATTCTGATGGTTGAGTACTCATCGTCAGAATTTATATTCGTGTGACGAAGGTGTGATATCTATATATTTCCATTAGACTGGTGTGAGAACCAAAATTAGATAGGGCTTATTGTTGTGAATTGGCATCAAAAACACGATTTTAGTATATGTATCAAAATTATGAATTTGAAACTTTAAATTCACTAATTGATTGATGTTTGTGTTGTTTGTTCATTTGTTTGCTAATTTTGAACCATTATGCCTAATTGAACCAAATATAGAATTATATTGAAAATTGGTTGCATTTGCTTGCATATACATATATATCTTTGAACAGGTCATAGCAAGGAGGCTAGAGCAGAGAATAAAATTTGTTTGCCCGACAAATAGGTACATGTTTACTACATAATTTCCTGTTTTGTTTGGGTGATGATGATTTTGTGAGCCTATTGGCTAGCCGCTTGGCTTTTTCTTTTTCTTTTTGAGATCTGAAGGACCGGGGAAGCTATTTGAAATTCCCCGATGCTCCCATTGCAGGGGAGGTTATGGCGAAATTTTTCGAAAATTTAGGGTGTTAGCCAAATTTTTGAAATTTTGAAAATTCTCAGAAACTAAGGAGTTGGAGAATGGAAGCCTGATCGATCGTAGAGCTGAATAATCAAACCACTTTCGACTTTGTTCCTTTTCGGGGACGAAAAGTTTTAAGTGGGGGAGATTGTAACAACCCGTAAAATGCGAGCCAGTTTGAAATTTTTATTTTGGCAATTTTAGCGAATTTTGAATATTTAAAATGAATTATTTTAAATAATATCGACGAGAAATTTATTTTGAATCTAATTAGAACGTATATACTATATACGTCGTCGTTAGAATATATAATAATTATATATAATTATAAAAGGAATAGAAAATGGCGCGGTAGTTCGAAAATTCGATTTCTAATTTCAAATGAATATACAGAATTCAATATAAGTCAGAATTGAACGAAACAAGAAATATTTGAATCTGTATAACTATATCTTTGGAACGAAGTTAACAAACTGAAATTTCATTTTAGAAATGATAAGATATGTCCAGTTGAAAATTAGAAATAGTCGCTGTGGAATTTATATATATTTTTATATATATAAGGCCCTTAAAAATAGCAATTTTGCAAACGACCTCGGATTTCGACGAAACCAGTTTTGTTGGGTCCGTGATGTCAAGTTATTGCTAGGTTTCAAATTTCATAATTTTTCGATTCAATATGTGAGCGTGGCAAAGGAAAACGCGTTTGACCAGTTTCAGTTGATTTTAATCGACTGGAAAATGGCCATTTTTCTAACGGTCTCAGAATTCGACGAAACTTGTTTTGTTAGGACCGTATCGTCAATACGAAGCTAGAAAATATTTTTTTTTCTGCAATTTTTAGAGTTAGTATGCGACCCCCGTAATTTGAAATGCGCGTTTAAATTCAATATAGTGATTTAAATGTAAATTTAACGGAAACTGATTGTGACAGCCGAATCAGCTGACGATACATATCCCATTGTGTTCGGAATGGGGGTTAAACGCTATGGACGACAGGTGGTGGACCTCGTTTGGAGGTCGTTTGTGAAAGTCAACTCTTTTGCAATTAAAATTAAATAATAAATTAAATAATATAACTTTTATAAAAGCCCCCCCCCCCCCTTTTCTCCTTCTTTCCCCGATTCAGAATAAAAAAAAAAAAAAAAGAGGAACGAAGGCAGGGAGGCGCTCCTCCCAGTAGCACCGCCGCGACTCCCCCCCCCCCCTCTCTGGCGCGCCGCCACTAGGGCGTGTTTCCCCTCTTCCTCCACTTCCCCTTCTCCTTCTCGCCAAACCCGCGTCGAACCCACCCAAACCCCCACGTCGAAATCGAGATCCGCCACACCCGACGCCTTCGGCCAGAGCAGGACCCACCTCCGACGAGCCACCCACCAGCACCTCACCGCGAGCCCCTTGGACCACGCGCCACCAGATTCCCCCCCCTGATCACTCGACAGCGCCCCTGTAAGTTTACTTTTTTTTTTTTTTTTTTTTTCCTCTTCTGATTTTTTTTAAGTATATAAAACTGGATTTTAATTAGTTTAAAACTGATTTTCTTTTTTAGAGTAAAACTGTCTTTTTTTTTTTTTTTTTTTTTAGAAAGTAAAACTATTTTTTTTAAAAAGAATTTAAAACTGATTTTTATATAAAAAAGAAAACTGAATTATTAAAGATTTTAAAAACTGATTTTTTTTTTAAAGAAATAAAAACTGAATTATATAAAGCATTGAAAACTGATTTTAGGTTAAAATTTAAAACTGATTTTATTTAAAGTTAAAACTGATTTTGTTTAGGATTTTAAAACTGAAATTTTAATAAAGATTTAAAACTGATTCTTTATTTTAAAAAGGTTTTAAAAAGATTTGAATTTTTAAAAAAGGTTTTAAAAAGATTTGAATTTTTAAAAAGGTTTTAAAAAGATTTGAATTTTTAAAAAGGTTTTAAAAAGATTTGAATTTTTAAAAGGAAAAAGATTTGAATTTTTAAAAGGAAAAAGATTTGAATTTTAAAAGGTAAAAGATTAAAACTTTGAAAAGTAAAAGAAAAGATTAGATCTTTGAAATGGAAAAGGCGGAATCTATTTGAAATAAAAATTCGATTTTTATCTATTGAACTTTGAAATAAAAATTCGATTTTTATCTATTGAACTTTGAAATAAAAATTCGATTTTTATATATTGAACTTTGAACTAAAAATTCGATTTTTATATATTGAACTTTGAACTAAAAATTCGATTTTTATATATTGAACTTTGAACTAAAAATTCGATTTTTATATATTGAACTTAGAATAAAAAATCAGATTTTTATATATTGAACTTTGAAATAAAAATTCGATTTTTATATATGGAATAGCGAAGTAAAAATTCGATTTTTACATGTGTAGAGAATACAGGCGAAACGACGAAGACTTCTGCAAATGAAGTGCCGGGGAGCTAGGATAGCTATATGTGAGAATTTCTCACTCTTCAATTTAATTTTTCTAGTTATATATATATATATATACTAGGATGCAGACGGTGCTTAGTAGCACCCGACACAATCGTCCACAAACCATGGACTTGTTTGTTTGGTTGCATAGATTAGTTTGATTATGTGATTGAATTGAATTGTTTGAGTGAAATTGAATGGTTTGATTGATGTGTGAATGGCGTGGGCCTTCACTAGACCGGGGATAAGGCTAGGCCTCGTCCCGTTTCTAGTATCGTGCCGTTATGCCGCCGAAATTTTCTAAAATATGTTAGAAAAATAAAAATATCATTTTATTGTGTAAATGAATTAAATAGAAATTCATAGGTTGAAATAAAATGTTTTATCGTTAAAAATATAATTTTTAACGTGAAGTGAATAAAATAAAATATTCATTTATAAACCGGACGGTTTGTTTATGTACACCTATTTGAATGACGTTGATTGGGTCGATAAATTTTACACATCGCCCAACTGCACAAATAAAATATGTGTTTGATTGTTTGAAACCCCACACGGGTGTTAGGATGAAAGTTGAAGTTCACTCATCCTGATTGATTAAATATGTCGATCGATGGATTGACAGGCTGTTATAAGCGTTGAATATCTATATTTGATGCTTATACAGTGTAGTGCACTTTGGTTGATGGTTGATTATTTTTCAATGCTATGATATACATGTGTTGTATGAAAATCCATATAATTAGCTTTATATGGTAATTGATTGGGCCTCATTCCAGTTTTAAAAATAGAAATATTTGAAATAGAAATATTCGAAATGGAATATTTGAAAATATCAATATATGAAGCCGTGTTGATTAGATTGACGCCATTTTGACGTGAACGATATTTATATCGATTTTATTCATTTTAAAATGAATATTAAAAAGTAATTTTGAAATCGAATATTTCGAAATGAATTGAATTGAAAACGATTTCGAAATGAATTGAATTGAAAACGATTTCGAAATGAATTGAATTGAAAACGAATTCAAATTGAATTGAAAACGATTTCGAAATGAATTGAATTGAAAACGAATTCAAATTGAATTGAAAACGATTTCGAAATGAATTGAATTGAAAACGAATTCAAATTGAATTGAAAACGATTTCAAAATGAATTGAATTGAAAACGATTTCGAAATGAATTGAATTGAAAACGATTTCGAAATGAATTGAATTGAAAACGATTTCGAAATGAATTGAATTGAAAACGAATTCAAATTGAATTGAAAGCGAAGTGAAATGAATTCAAATTGAATTGAAATTTGAATTGAATAGAAATGGATTTTAAAACGAATTTATAAAGAAAAATTCAATTTTGATTTGAATTGAAATGGAAGTTGAAAATGTTTTTGAAACGAATTCAAAACTATTTATATAATTCGTTTTAAATAGAAATCGACGAAATATATATTATATATATTATATATATAATATAATGGCCTGAATAGAACGCGCCGCGCCGCGGCAGTTCGCGAATTTCGACCATTTATTTCAAACGGACATTGCGGGAGATCCGACCGTCGGATTCTCCTAAAACCGGAACCGTTGGGTTCGTATCGAAAAGAGCTTTCTAACGAAGATTAGAAATTTGAAATCTAACGGTTGGATTTGGAATTATGTCCAAATCAAATTCGAAAAAGGTCGCTGTAAGTGCAGTTCGATGGCCATTGATGGAAATCGACTGTACGGGCCTTGATAAAATTATTAAAAATAGTAATAATTTGTGTAAAATCATAAGAAATGATTTGAGAAGAATTGGGATGAAAAACTCCATATTTGAAAAGATAAAAATAGATTTTTATCGAAATGAACTAGTTTTGAACTAGAATTATAATTCTATTTATTTTTAAATAAATAAATTGAATTAGAAAAGGGTTTTAAAAATAACCAAAACTTCCAATGATTGCATTGGAGTGGATTTGAATCGAAATTGTCTTCGGAATATTTCGATGTTGGAATTCGTGATTATACAGGTGTTGTTATGGAAATTTGAAAGATATATATTTATATCGTTATTTCCAATACGACATTTGTTAGTCGTAGAATTTGATATTGAATATAAGCCGATATATTTTCTATTCAGAGCCTTGTATTGAATATCGAATGTGATTTGGGTTTGTCGTGAATGGTGTCTTCACTAACACTGTTCTTGAACCCAGTTGAGAAAAAGATTAAATCTTTTTATTTAGATTTAATGAAGTGTGCCAATTAAATAACATTTAATTGGAATTGAATCGATATTGATTTTTGGGTTTATCGTGGACAGTGTTTTAAATAACACTCGTTCTTTAACCCGATGATTAATGAATGTGATTTTGGGTTTATCGTGAACCGTGTTTTTAAATGACACTGATTCTTTAACCCAGTCAAAGATTAAAACTAAGTGGAGTTTTAATGAATCTTTAATTAGATTGAAATAATCGAAATGGAGTATCACCAGTTTTGCTCCAGGCGATAGTTAAATCTTTAATTAGATTTGAACGTGAAATGGTAATTGAATTTACCGATAACACTGTGGTGTTAGATATGAAGTATTACCAGTTTTACTTCATGGGATGAATAGGTTGGGATTGGGAAATTAAAACAAATGATTACTTCGGTAAGGTTCGCTAATCCCGACTAGTTTGAATTGATATTCAAAAATGGATTAAAGAATAAATTCAAGGAATTTATCTTTGATAAAATTAATGGGAATCTTTCCCTATGAATGTGAAATTTAGAAACTAACTGTCGGTTGGCCAAGCAGAATGGTTTTCTGGATATTGATCTGATGTTGGTTTCGGCCTTCGGGGTTAATATTTGGGGAATTATTCTCTTGATTAATTTACGGTTAGTGACTAATGAATTGGAATGAGGCGTATGTTGTGTTTGTGTAACACTTTTATAATATATACGCGAGTTATTCGGAAAGACCGGGTTTATCCCATTCTGAATAATTGATACGACGATAAGTCGAAGATGAAGACGATGGTCGAAGACCGGAGGTCTTCACGTCGTTTGGGTAATTACTGATGATCTTGATTGGGCTGTACACCCAAGAAGATGGAAACAGTTAGTGATCGTCCAGACGTACTTGGAGATCGATGGATATGCGGGGTACTAGGTGCCTCCGGTTTCGTTCAGACCCAGAACGGACTTGTAAATGGACTGTGTGTCTGACATCGGATTTCATTCTGTGTGACTGATATCGGTTGCATAGGATGGCTTGCCTGTGTGGCATGCTAAGATGCAAATGATCAAGGCTTCTGTTGAAAAGCAAAGTCTTGTGGTTGATGATCAAAGCACGGCCTTTGTGGCGTAGCTTTGTGTAACGTTTACCTCGCGTGTTTCACACCCGGTATGAACCAAAAACGGGAGACGGACCTCAGGGAGGACTTGCGTTTCTTTCTAGCTAGAAGTGGCGTCAGTGGTTTTACACGCCCTGACGAGTTTGACTTATGTGGTTGTGGCTGTTGCGAGGCGCCTCGGTTATATCGGTTTCGGCCGAATGCATTCTGGTCGGCTGACGGACCAGACTTACACCCCATAGGGTGGGGAGACGTATTGTTCAGGCATAATAATCCACTCCGTGTGGACCGGCCCTGACGATCCAAGGGGCAGTTGCGGCTGTTCCTGAGGCTCGGGCTAGACAGTCTCGAATCGGTTGAGGACTATCTTTTGCCTCGGTTCATAGAAGGAAATCCAATTTCCAAATACGTGACTTTGCGGTTTTATTTGTAAACCTATATATGGCGACATGATATATGGTACCCATGCCGCCTATGATTGATACTTATGATTTGAAGTTGTTTTACACACTATGCACTTATAGTAGTATCAAATGATTTGTTTTAAACGTATCAAGCATTCTTTGGCTGTTATAAGGGAAAACCCTATCCCCCGGCTTGCGTTTGCATTGTGTGATAGGACCTGGGTCTTATAACAGCTTCATCTTTCTTTATTTAGCATTGCGCTGTTTGTTTTATGCACTGGTATTCTTGGGAGGAAACCCGTTCCGTGTTATACGGCGTGGTCCCTTGATTTACCTTTGAAAATAAAGATTAAAAACTGTTTTAGTTCTCACACCAGTCACATGACTGACCTGGAGTTTATTGTTTTAACCTAAACTCTGGGTGCCCCTATTTTTGACACGGGCAGCTAGTAGTTTTGGTTTTGCAGATTTATATTCACAGGATCCTGGTTTACAGCTGGAATGATATCCGGAAAGCTTTGTATCCGTATATCTCTTCTAGTTGTGTATTGTATTATTTTCCGCTGCTATGTATTTAAATGTAATTTAAATCTCTGATAATTCTGTGTATTATTCATTTATACTCTGTATATTCTTGTAATCTGATGCATTGTTGTTATATACAATGAAATGTTCTTCTGTATGCGTTCTGTTTTGTCCTGTTCTCAAACGATAGGGCGTTTCGAACGGCCTGGATCGGTTTAGCGACTGGTTCGGACCGAGCGAAATTCCTTGCCGTCACAGAAACCACCGCGAACCATCTGCTATCCTCACAACAATCCGCCATCTTCCCAAACTTCCCAATTCAGAGAACGAACTCCCCTGTCAGTCGTACTCCCCATCTAAGGTTGAAATCCCCACCGAACCCTTGAATCACATCATCGTACCTCCTCTACACCACCACAGATCCGTACTCCTTCCACATCTAACAGCAGAACCCCCGAACCTCCAACTACCGAACTCATTAGCAACAGCAGCTCGCGTTCCCTCAATTTGAAGCAAACACAACATTGACTTCTTTGCAATGACCAATACAAGTCACGACAGCACCGAACGTTGACCTGTAGCTTCCCAGTTCGAACCTCGACATCCTCCCTTATTTCCCACTCGCAACCCTAGTAAATCCTCCACCTCGTGACAGAGTACATCGCGATTCAAATCCCTTTCTCCTTCTTATTTTTATTGCGGTTTGAAGCTGTGGGTTTTTTTTTCTTTTTGTGAAAAATGAATTGGCGATAAGGGAAGGGGACGCGATTTATAAAGAAGGGAAGAGGAGACCAACGTACAGAATGTATTAAAGTGGTGTTGGCCAAAGTACAGACATTTTAAATTTTAATTTGATTTTGATTAATGTGATTTGATTTAAAAAGATCTTTATCCTTTTTAAAACGATAACGATTTGATTTTTTATTTGATTTTTACTTTAATTAAATTGTCTGGCGGTCCTTTAATTTAAAACCCCGGACCACTATTTTAACGTGACAACCGACATCTCCAATATTACAACGTTATTTTGAACTCTGTGATTTGATATTGAAATTTAAATTCGAATGTAAATATAAACGGTCATATTAAATTGATAATTCAATATAAAATATCATTTATATTATCAACTAAATATTTAAAACAATATTAAATATTTAAAATAAATTATTCAAAAATCTGGGTCGTTACAGAATGGTATTCATGTTTTAAATAAATTGCTTTAACAATAAAAATCACATTTTTATTATATATACGAACTATAGAAAACAATCATGTGTTGAATAGAAATTCATTCGTTGAATAGAAATTCATGTGTTGAATGGTATTCTTGTTTTAAATAAATTGCTTTAACAATAAAAATCATATTTTTATTATATATACGAACTATAGAAAACATTCATGTGTTGAATAGAAATTCGTTCGTTGAATAGAAATTCATGTATTGAACGGTATTCGTGTTTTAATTAAATTGTTTTATAATAAAAATCATATTTTTATCATCTATATGAAATATATAAAATAGTCGTGTTTTGAAATAAATTGTTTTATAATAAAAATCACATTTTTATTAAATACATGAATTGTTAAAAATAGTGAAGTGTTGAAATAAATGTCTGTTGGATAAAAATATCATTTTTATCAAATGTATGAAAAGAATATGGTTTTGAAATCGAGGAATCGATTATATTTATATATATATATATAAATACAAATATAATTAAAATATATCGAATAACGAAGCTGCAGTTTGTGTTTTGAAACCATGATTTCAAACGATTAGTGCGGGAGATCCAACCATCGGATTTTCCTGAAACCGAAATCGTTGGGTTCGCTTTGGAAATATCTTTCCAACGACACCAACTTTGTAAAGATCCAACGGTTGGATTTTCTGGAATGTTTAAATCAAATCTGAAGAAAAACAACGCTAGAATCGATTATATATATATAAATATAATTAAATTAAATCGAATAACAACGATGCAGTTCGTATTTTGAAATCGAAACTTCAAACGAGTGTACTGGGAGATACGACCGTCGGATTTTCCCAAAACTGGAACCGTTGGATTCGTTTTGAAAAGATCTTTCTAATGATATAAAATTTGTGAAGATCCAATGGTTAGATTTTCAGATATGTGTAAATCAAATCTGAAGAAAAACAGCGCCACGACCTAGTTATGGCCTGAAGCGTCGTTTGAATGAAATGGCTATTTTTAAATAAATAAAAATAGCGATAAATCGTTATAAAATATTATAAACGATATGGGATGGAAATAAACCTAATTCACCCAGTTTATTGAATATTTGATGGTTGAATGTGAAATTTATAAATAACTGGAGGTTAGCTAAGTCGGATGGTTTCCTGGGTTATTATCTGATGTTAGTTTCGGCCTTCGGGATTAATATTTGGGAAATCATTCTCTTACTAATTTACGGTTAGTGACTAATGAATTGGAATAAGGCGTATGTTGTGTTTTTGTAGCACTTGTTAATTATATACGTGTGTCGCTCAGAAAGACTGGTTTTTTCCCATTCTGAATAACTGAATCGACGATACGAAGTCGAAGATGAAGACGGTGGTTGAAGACCGGAGATCTTCACCTCGGTTGGATGATAACTGATGTCCTGATTAGGAGGCATCCCGAAATATGGATAATGAGTGGTGATCGACCAGACGTACGTGGAGGTCGATGGGTATGTGAGGTATATAGTGCCTCCGGTTTCGTTCAGACCCATAACGGACTTGTAAATGGACTGTGTGTCTGACATTGGAATTCATCCTATGTCATCGATAGCCATTAGTTGCATGGTGTGAATTGCCTGTGTGGCATGCTAAGATGCAATGATCAAGGCTTCTGTTGAAAAGCTAAGTCTTGTGGTTGATGATCAAAGCCCGGCCTGTGTGGCATAGCTTTGTATATAACTTTAATTCTCGAGCCTCACACCCTGGTATGAACCAGAAACGGGAGAGGACATCAAGGAGGGCATGCCTTTCCTTCTAGTTAGAGGTGGTGTCAGTTCTTAAACTGGCTGACATTTATATTATTTTCACCTGTGTGGTTGTTGCTGTTGCGAGGCGCCTCGGATATATTGGTCGATCCGGGACCGATGGAGTCATTCGTTGGCTCATTTACGCCCCCGAAGGGCGGGGAAATGCAGGGTTCATGTATTTTAATCCACATCGGTGGATCGACACTAAAGATCCAAGGGCCCACCTGAGTCTGGGTCCTGATACATGGGCTAGATTGTCTTGAAGTCGATAAGGACTATCTTTTGCCTTGGTTCATGGCGGAAATCCAATTTCCAAATACGTGACTGAGCGGTTTTGATTGTATACCTATATATGGCGACATAGTGGCTTGGGGCATTAATGCCGTCTATGATTGATACTTATGATTTGAAATTGTTTTGGAAAAATATAAACACTAGTAATAATACAAAATGCTTTTGTTTTATTCGTATCAAGCATATTTTGGCCATTATAAGGTAAAAACTCTATCCTCCGGTTTGCGTTGCATTGTGTGATGGGAACTAAGTCTTATAATGGCTTCATTTTTATAAAAAGCATTGCGATGTTTAAAAGATTGACTTGTTTTAAAGCACTGGCAATCCAATGGAGTAAAACCGTTCCGCGATAGTGGCGTGTCCTGTGATTAGCCATATTATAAAATGTGTTAAGTAGATTTCTCATACCAGTCCCATGACTGACTCGTAGTTTGTTTCACTTGCTTACTCGGGTGCCCCTTTTTCTACACGGGCAACCTTGTATTCAGGTTTTAGCAGGATCTTTCTGGATAGCTGGAGCTGAAGATGGATTCTATTATTTTTCTCTTTTTATGAGGTTCAGCTCCTGTTGTACATATTATGTTTTGTTTTCCACTATAGACATTTATGTATTGCTGAACTGTATTTGTACTAAGTATGATCCTATATACTATGTAACTCTGATGATTATGTTTATCCAGTGTATTCTATTGTACATTATCTGGGGTATTTATTTAATTCTGTTCTGCTATTATCTGTTTATGTAGGGCTGTAAATGGATGCAGTCAGATACAGATAGTGCTATATCCGAATCCATATCCGAAAATGAAAATCCATATTTGAATCCGTATCCGATATCCGTGGATACCAGTTTAAAATATCCGTATCCGCGGATATTTTCGGATTTCCGAATACGGATATTTTCAGATATCCGAAAATATCCGTATCCGCCTTAGCGAATACGGATATCCGGAAATATCCAAAAATATCCGTATCTAAAACTTAAAAGTGTACATTGGATATGGTTATCCGAAAATATCTAAAAAATATCTGAAAATATCCAAAAAAATATCCGAAAATAAAAAAATAATAGTTTATAAATACATCACTCATATGTAAATTTGGCTCAAAAAATATTTTTTTTGAAAATGTGAATACATCTAATTAAAAATTACGAGTAGGACGTCAATTAAATAAATTTCTTACAACAAATATTTTTAGAGATATAGTGTTCAAAAATATGAAATACATAACCCTAAGACTAAAATAAAACAAAATATAAATCGTAGAAGCACATGCACAATTATGTTTTAATTATAACCATGCCACAAAATAAAATGAGTACATGATTTAAAATATTGCATAATACCAAATACAACATTCCTTTGTAATTCAATAGTTGAGTTTAGTTTAGCAATTTTAAGGAAATTTATATATTAATTTAATCTTAAATATAAATTAAACATTATATAATATATACAAATACACATATACACACATACATACACGTATTAGAAAATCGGACGGATATTTTTCGAATATGGATACCACTATAACCATATCCGTATCCGGAATGATTTTCGGATATCGGATATCTGTATTCGCATTTCGGACAACGGATATATTTCGTATTTTCGAATACGGATGCGGACGGATATCGGATTTTTTGAGTACGTGTTGACAACCCTATGTTTATGTGTTATATTCCAAAGATTACCCTTGCCGCCGTCAGTACGGGGTTTGGGGTCGTCACATATTTTCTTTAACATATTTTATGGACATTTTCGAGACTTCGCATTTACATGTGTTATTTTTGTTATTTCTTCTATGTCATTATCTGTTTATATGTCTATCTCAGCTTATTATGATGAGTACTGTTAGACTGATTTGTTTATTGTTTATCCTTATATTAAATACTCGGATCAAATCAGGTATTACAGGTACTTATATTGGACTTCTAACATGTATTAGCTTCTCCTTTTGGCTTTTGCAACTACATTGTTGTTGTAATAATTTTGGGGTTATATGTATATGAGGCATCTATGTATACGTTTTCCTTTATCTAGGACTTGTACATATTGTTTTGTTGTATAGTAGATCGACTATGACCACTATCTTTGTATTTACTCTTATGTGTTATATTCATATCTATTTCTGTCTTAGTGATGTGAATATCAGTGTCTGACTCTGATTGTACTGGTATGTATTTTATATTGATTCCGATTTAGATATAGCCACTATGTGGTAGATTTTGACTTGAATTAGAAGTGTCAGATTTCCTCATACAGTGGTATCAGAGCGATGGTTTAGTAATAACCTTGGCTCTATGGCATAAATCGATAGAGATAGGGCTAGTAATACCCCAGATCGAGTTATGTGTGTGTGTGTATATGAAATAGTATGTGTATATTTTATTTATTACAAATGTTTTGTATTGTGTTGGTTGATCGGTTCAAGTGTTGAGAAGCATTGAACTAGTAATGAATACGATATTGTTTTGTAAAGAGGGTAAATAAAATAATTTTACCCAAATTATATCTAGGTATAGAAAAGAAATAATTTTATTAAATTATTGGTATGTATGTGAGCTTGATGATTTGAATAAAAAAATTCAAATTGTATTGTGAATTAGAATGATTTAATATAGCCAGAAGAAGATCTCACATTAAAATTGTGAAAAAGAAATTTTAATACAAGAATAAATGAATTAGAAGGGGTGATTTTTGAAATAAAATCAGAATTGAGATTATGAAATGAAAGTGAAATAATTAAAAGATCAATTAGTTAATTGAATGAATAATAATTAAATAGAAATCAATCGAATATTAACCGATTGATTTTCAAATATGTTAAACCAAAGTAAACATTAATATTGAATGTAAATTCAATTGATTTGATTGAGTTGGTTTTGCATTGGTTGTTAAATGATTATTGATTGTTTGTTAGATTACCCAAATATAAAATTCATCAACAAGTTAAATCAGAATTGGATGAATTGAAAACCATTTCCAGTATTATATATAGGAATGAAATGACATATGAATTGAAATTAATGATTTAACCATGTATTTACAAATGTGTTGATGCTTCCTGTTTGATTTTGGAAATCTGTATAGTTAAATCTGTTAATAAGTGAAATTTTGTCTAAAAATTTCATATATCTGTTACTTGTATATTAAATTGAGTTGAGTACAGGTGCTAGATGGCTATGATATTGAGTTTGGTTGCATAGATTGGCCATAAATTGAGAAAGTATGCTCAGTAGTGCTCGCATAAGGTACGCCTACGTGAAGATATAAATTTTTGGAAGTTGAATATATTTTTCCCAACCTTGTGGGTCAATGTATATATATATATTTTGTTCCTGCGATATCGCAGATGTCACTCCGTACATGGGAGACCCTACTGAATTTTTTCGGGAATTTAAAGTGTTAGAAAATTTCGATATTTTTGAAATTTTTTATTTACTATAATAAATTGGTCTTTGATTTATAATAAATTGGATTTTAGAAAGATTAATGGGTTTAGCATTTCTTCTACTTTAGTAATTTCGGGGAAGAAATTCTTTTAAGGGGGTAGAATGTAATGTACCATATTTTTGGGTAGTCAAATACTTAATTTATTTTATTGTTTTAAATATTATATTTGGGAATATTAATGGATTTTAATATTCAATTTGTTTATTAACATGAAGTTTGAACACTAAGTTTTTACATAATTTAAAACAAGCTCGAAATGGAGTCGTAGTTCGTAATATTGAGTTTTGAACTTCAACTGAATACACCGGATCCGATATAAGTTGGAATTATGTGAAACAAGAAACGTTTGAATCTTATTGATCATAATTTTCATAAGGAAGAGAAAAAAAATGAGATTTCATGTTATAGACTGTTAGTGATGTCTAATTCAAAATTTCAAATAGTTGCTATGGAATTATTTATAAATTGCGCTTATTTAATATAAATTCGATTTAAAAAGGAACTTGAGCGTAACTCCAGATTACGATCGAATTAAGATGCGAAACGAATTCCATTGAATTTGTATTAATGTTTAGAGTCAGGATAGATATATTGTTTGTTATTTTTGGAGATCGGTTAATTTGGTGCCCAAAATAGCGTTGTTTTACGTGTAAAATAGCATTGTTTAACGCGTAAAATAGCATAACGATATGCAAATGGTCTCCGTTTTTGACGAATACAATTTTATTGAATCTGTTATGGTTAGTTGTTGTAGTGTTTCAAGTTCAAAACATTGGATTTATTTTGTGATCATGGGAAATTTAAACGCCTGATTTTCATGTGTGAATTATAAAGGGATTTCTACAAACAACATCAGAATTTGACGAAACTTGTCCCATCGTGTCTGGAATATTTTTCTATGCTAGGATTACGAGTTTCATCTCAATCAGAGGTCGTACGTAAATGTTTGAAATGATACTTCGTGATAAAGTTTATATATTAATATTATATTCATGTGTGCCAATTAAAAAAATACACCAACATATTCTAAATCCTAAATTACGTCTCTGCGTGGTCAACAAAGCTTAGCGCCGCTCCAGAAAAACAAAATAAACGAACCAACTATTCTAATCTTCCTCCCAATTTCTCTTTATGTCCGCGCACCTATTCGCCAAGTATTCAGCTGCAAAATGTCAGGCTACGTGAGAGCTTCGTGTTGGATCGTCATGATCAATTTTTCGTCACTGTACTTGTTGGAAAATGGGTGTGAAGCTGTGACTTTTCGGAACTGTTTTCAGGCAATTGGAGGAGCAAGAGGGGTCGACACTTCGATGAAGGTTGGAGGAGGGTCCAGCGCTGGGTTTAGGGGGAGTTGATCAGTCTCCGATCACCGAAGATTGGCGTGATAGAGATGAGTTCGTGCGAGGTATCAGAAGATGTCGGGGAAGCCTGGAAAGGAAAAAAATATTAAAAGGGGTCGGAAGTTTTTTTCCTATAGGAACATGTGGCGGCTTGTATACTTTGTTTGTCGCAAAGAATATATGGTACTGAACAACGAAGCAACTGGGTTTGTTCCAGAATAAGGACAAGGATTTTGATGTAGGGAGAAACGATCACGTTGTTTCAAAGAAAAGGGGTCAGCCGTCTTTTTACTAAGGCAAGGACTAACCGTATATAAAGTAATAAACGTATTATATATTTAATTAAGGTAGTTTTTTAATTAAGGAATTTAAATAAAAATTATATATCAAAACATATAGTATTTTTAAGATGATTGCAGGAGCATTATACCGGAGAAGAGAAACGACCAGGATCCGTAATCGACTTTGTTAATGAGAAGTAATTGACCTAAGCCATGGTTAAATTAATTTATCTTATTTTAATTATTAAAAAAATTGTAATGCTTAAGTTAGGACCAGATTTGAATACAAAAGTAGGGCCTGTTTATTCTTAATAACGTAATTACATTGTAAAAGTAATTTAGTTGACTAAATAAATGATTAGGAAGTGATTTGTCAGGTTAAATTATATAATTTATAATGTTAAAAACTCACTCATTTGTTATCACAATTCAACAAATCAAGATATGTTGGAACTGCATCGACGAACACTACATTATGGAACAAAAATGGAAGGAATTGGAATGAAATGGATTTCTCAATTTATTTAAAATTTGTTTAATTTAACTGAAACAAGCGGTTTTAACAACGGAATATAATCAAGTTGAGTTAAACTCGCTCAATTCTTTCCACTTATATTTTACATAAGTCAGATTTTATAATTGTGTGCTACGGTTGCAAATGGTTGATTGTTTGTTAATTATATATTCATATATTGATTGAACTAATGAAATTAAACGTTTACTAATTTAGGTGAAAACCAAATGGTTATTTTAACGATTGAACACAATGGTAGTAACATACCATGTTGGTCACATTTATTTAATAAATCTATTTAATTTAATGAGTTGCTTGAAATGTTTTTGTTAATTGGTTGGTGTTAAGTAGTCGTTATTTGATGTTATAAAAATAATCACTTAATTGAATGAGTTTATATTGAGATAACGTATTTGGATGCAGAAAAAAAAACAGGTTGGAGGGATCTAACTGGATTCCTCAAATTTATCATTTATTTACATATTACCAAATTGATTTGTTATTGATTGTTGAATCGTAATTCAACATTTGTTATAATATTAACCAATGGGTAATATTGGTTGAGTAATTGGCATCAGATGGCTTGATAATTAATCTTTTTGGAAATACTGATTTACTATTTGGTGAATCGATAGGAATGAAGTTATAAAATTTATTTTATAACTGAAGATAAATGTTTGGAATCTATTAATTTGAAACAAAAAGTTTATTTAAAAGGAAATTTATAAATATATTTATTCTTTAAGTTAAAAATAATTATTAAATGTTTTTGTAAATCTAATTCTTATGTTAATAAGATTTATAAGCAGTTGAGCAGAAATTACCAAATGGTTAAGAGTTAAATTAATTGTTTCTTAGAAATAATTAAATGAATTTATTTAAATTAATTAAATTCTTAATTACATTGAAGGGACAATTAACTGGATTTGGTTTACGATATAACCGTGTTTGAGTTGACTAAGTCAACCATTTTAACCAGGGTTTGATTATTAAGTTAAATTAGTTTATTTCCAAGTAATATATTGAAATAGCTTAATGAATATTTGTTTAAATTTTAATACGAGTTTAAAAGGGAAAATTATTATTTATTTTAATTAATAAAGAGATTAACTAATTTGGAAATGATTAATGTTGAAGTAAATTAATATTTTAAATAATAATAATTTAAGTAATTACCTTGTAAATGAAATTCATTGAAGTAAAGAAATCGTAGATCGAAATGAAATTTAGTTGAATTGTGAAAGAGGTATATGAACAGGTTCTTATTTGAAACTTGAGATTTAAAATGAAGTTATAAAAAAAGGTTTTAAGTGAACATGATAGCTTAAATTTAATGTTTACTTAATATTTAAATCAAGTAAAAAGGAAGTGAGATAAAAAGGATTTTATATTAGACCATAATTGTTAAAACAAGGTTTATAAAGGAGATGTGAAGTCGAAGTGTTGATTTTGAATCGGTGATACTTAATAATGAAATTGAGTTGAATAAATGGAATTGAAATGTGATTTTCAAAAAGGAAAATGGATTGGTAAAAGGGATTTGTGATTGGGTTTTGTAAAAGGAGTTGGTAATAGTATTTGTGACGAAAATCCAGTTTAGGAAACAAATTATTTAAATAAGTTGGAAGTTAAAATGGTGTTGTTTAGTAAGCAATTATTTAATTGACGAATTAAGTAATATTAGTTATATTTAAAAAGGAGACTTCCAAAAAGATAAGAAGGGTTGTAAAACTATTTTTTTTATAAAAAAAAGTTAAACAGGATGTGTTTTGATATTAGGGTGAATACCAGTTTTTGAATTACAACTCGTGTTTACCTTAAGATAAGAATGTTGTTGGCCAAGGTCTGAGAGGTAATTTATATACCCCAACTTGAATGACTTCAGGATTATCCAAGGATGATATTTGTTTGTAATGGGAATGAGGTTAAGAATAATTTATTATTTCCATATGATAAATAGTGACGCAATGTAAATTACAAGATTTGAGAATATAAAATTAGATTTCAAAAATAACGAAGATGAGAAGATTTGAGAATATATATATATATATATATATATATATATATAATGATGTTCACGAAGTAAAGGAAATAAAAGGAGACTGCATGAAAATATAATGATATTTTTTGAGTTAAAAAGGAAATGTAAAGTTGAGTGTTGAAATAGGTTTATTCTATAAGAATAAGCATCGGTTATTGATTTCGCATAATGAAACAAAAGAGATTTATTAACATTGTTCTACGAATGATAAATTGAACTAATTTTCCCAATTACAGGAAATGAAGAATGATGTAGCAAATGTCTTCAAAAGAAAATTAAATGGAAATTGAATATGGTTATAAGATATTTTTTCTAAGTGTTATAATAAAAAGGTTTGAGAATATTAGTATATTAGGATAAGAAGTAAATACTGTATTTTAAAATATTAAAAATGTAGAAGTTTTAACTAACCACTCGTTAACTATTTTTACATAAAAAGAACAAATGATGCTGAATACCGAACCAGTGAACTCATTTTATTTCATGGCTTAATGACTGTTTATTTTGATAGTTGAATAACCGACTATCAAAATCTAGCAAAATGGATTGTTAGTATGGAAAGACCGGAATTGAATTTATACTCGAAAACCATTCCGAATTAGCAAATACGAAAGCATAAAGATAGAAGATCGAGCATTGAAGACCGTTGATCTTCATAAAGTGAAAATATTTCTTAAAATTTCTTGTTTAGCGGCCAGAGATATACTGTGATTCTATCGTGGTTGGAATCTATGGATTGCAAAGACTACTCGCTACTGATCTATAAGTTGATTCCTACGATGTGGTAGGAGGGTACCTTCGGTTCATCCTGTTCGTGGATGACTTGTATGGACGAGTGTCTGACAGAATATTTCCAAAGGGATCGGGTATGTTGATTTCTTCAAACGTACCATAGTTATGCCAGAGAATGGCTTTCTCTTAACAATTAGAGCATTTTTGTGGATGTCAAACAATGTTTTCTGTCGGATTTGACGATGTGGCATTCAAAGTGGATGGAGACATGTTGTTCTAGAAGGATAAGCCTAACCTAAGCCTCATCAACCGGGAAATGGTAAAAATTGGATAAGTCGCATGACTATGTGGGTTGCACCCATCAAAAGGGTGTATTTTCATCTGATCTAGAGACATTCTTATTTGTACTTCTTTCGCTTCCGTATTTCTTGGGAATGGTTATGTTGCTAGCAACCGTAAGATGACAATACATTCAGTGCTCTCAAGCGAAATAAGGGGTCGGTTATGTTTAGCCTGGGTTGTAAGATGTTCTAGTTGAACCCGGTGTACTCCTCTCTAGAGATACACTATCGAAAGGTGGTCTCATAATATACAAGGACATCCATTCTCCAATAAGAGCCCATGGTTTTGATTGTAGACTACGTATGTAGAGCATGAGGTGCCAGCGCTCTGCTAGATTGTTATTTATTTGTATTTAGACATTATTATAATATTAGAAAAGTTATTGATTTCAAAAATATTTTGGGTTATCGTAAGGTAAAAACCATATGTATTTATGTGTGGATTTGGTCTTAATATTATCCTTTTCTTTTGAATTTTTTTTGGCATTAAATCAAGTTGTGTGATACCTTTAAACTTAATGGGTTTCTCACTCTGGTTCACTAGATTTATCCGGCATTACAAATGCTTAGGTTGTACCGAGTGATATAGGTTCAGGTTATCGGATGCAATGAAGAGACGGGCTGGAAGAGTCCATCCGTATGATATTATATAGATATTGTTCTGTCGTGTTATTGTGTATGAGGACATATTTTTATAACTCTCCAGATGTGTTGTACTCTGATGATTGTAAGTTTTTATTTTAAGCTCTCAATAAAGATTTATTTATATATTATATTTTGTTTAGTTCCGATGTGAGACTCGGTGTTGTGTTAGTTCTTCTTGTTCTACTCAAATATTTCTTTCTTTCTGTTCTCACCCTCTAATTTCTTTCTATTAACTATCTAGTCTTTTTCGATACTTGATTTTTTGCAAGTAATACGAGTCTATGTATTATTGCTGGAATTCGGGCATCGAATTCCTTTGTCGGGTCATTACACTACTATGCATGCCATGTATGATTCAGCAGTAGATTAGCAAATGTCCATATGGTCCCTTAATTAAACAACCGGGTCATGCAAATGGCTCTTTTATTTGATGCCACGTTCTAGCTGAACACGTTCTGGAACAACCCCTGTAAGCATGCAAGACTTTCACACTTCATATTCAATTTATGTCTGGACATGAGTTATCAGTAGTAGACATAGTTTTCCTATTTGTGAAACGTGTATTAGATAGCTGACAGTCCACAACTTATGTAAGCGAACTTTTCCATGCATGTCTCATAAAAAAGGCAGTCGACCTACGACCGAAGATATGCCCGATCTGTCAAGAAAAACAGCCCAATCCATTAAAGATTTTATTCCCGATCCATGATAAAATACCGTCTGGTCGTTCATTTTATGAACGTAAACGATCTATAAGTAATTTTTGTGACACACATTATTTTAAACAACGTTTTTATAATGGTTAAACACAACTGATGAAATTATTCATGAATTGCAGATACACAATGGTTACGCCTGTGTCCCCTAGGAAGCATCTATACCCGTAGGAAATCTCTTCCATGAGAATTTTGAAACGAAAAATCAATTGGATGAATTAATATAAACAAAATAGAATAACCTAAGATCATCATGGAGCGCAGCCCGCAAGGTCGCTCTATCACCAGGTGGAGGGACAAAGTGCCACGGCCATAGGTGGCTAGGCAATCACCGCCTTATGTATTTCACCATAACACCTCAAAACAATTGCAAGGATCACATTCTACATCTAGTAACACTGGTGGTTACATCACTATCACCCGTAGATTGTAGACAATCACTTACCTGTGAATTACGCCATGTGGACCACAGATACACAATGGTTGTGCCTGGATCCCCCAGGGAACATACGTACCTGTAGGCCTTCGCAGTCCTGCAGATTTCTCCATTGTAAAACGACCATAGATCGTAGCAGGCATAACGGTTATGCCTGGTTCCCCCAGGAAACATCTATCGCCCTAGGCCTTCGCGGCCTACGAATTTCGCTATGCAGGCTAGTTCAAAGGAAAACTCATGAGTATTATGTTCGGACAACCACAATCAAAGAAATATTAGCAAGAGTTCCTACCGAGTAGGACCTCGAATTTCAATGGAAGCTACTTCTCATATCTTCGATTTGAAATCATATGACACTATATATAGTATTTAATTTACTCTGGATATATTGTGTGTGTATATATATATCTGTAATTTCATTTACGTAAGATTTTTCAAATCATAATTCAACATGTCATTCTTGTACAATTCCATTATATTTAAGATATCATTTCATATCCATTACCTTCCAAATAACTAGTTTTGGATTCACCGCATTCCTATATAAATCTTTCTTATATAAGTTTCAAAAAGTTTCATATCAAATATCCAAAAATCGAAGATTCTTGAAATTCCATTTTAATACCAAATTAAGTTTGATTTCTTAATCAATTCAGATATTCAATATCATTTCTAATTCAGATTTGCAAATCAAGTAATAATTAAAACTTCAAATTCAATTTAGATTACATGTCACGAATATCATTACTCAACTGAATCTTTAATTCGATCATATCAAACTTAAATTGCTTGGAACAGAATTATAATTTTAACTTCAAAATGGTTAAATTAAAGTTAAAATAGTTTCAATAAAATAATAAGCTTGATATAAAATAGGTTTGAATTAAAATAAAAAAGTTTTTCTATAAAGTGTATTAAATTAACTAAATAAGTTTGCTATAGAATAGTGGATAAATATAGCTAAGTTTATACTCAAAGTAGTTTAAATAAAGTAAATAAATTAAATTTTAATAGTTTAGGAAAAAAAGTGTAAATTTATATATTAGTTGCAAAGCAAAAATACTAACTTCAAGTGACAATCCAATCCGAATTAATTTATCCTAAATTCCAATGCTAATTCGGCTTTAATTTTAGAATATGGTTTAAATAATCATTTCTCAAAATGAAGATTATTCACAAACGGTAACTCTTTCAAAAGATTCAGTAATTAGCTTATATAGCTCACACAGTTGAATTGTACAAAATAATTTTCTAAAAATATGTATTTATCAAATATTTCTAACGCATTTCATATAAGTTGGATTCAATATATTTCAAAACAAATAAGAAATCAATTTCAATCCATTTCGATTGTCTTTTACATGTCATTTTCAATACTTCCATTAACATAGTATAAAATCAATAATTCAAAAAAGCAATTGTCAATTGTTGTCATAATTCAAAGTCCAAATATTTGTTTCAAATCCAAAATTATGTCATTAATGCAACTTTATTTTAGACTTTTCCGATGCATGGTAAACGAAAGAGTAAAGGATATGAGTTGAGCAGTTATGAAAGCTCAAACATGAATAAAATTATAGTGAGCAGGCCAAACAAAAACAAGTAAAGCTAAGTGAACAAATCAAAATGAACAAAAGAACTATCTATTCTCAAGGCCAAGGTGGGTAAACGATGCAGCTATAAATTTCATTCTTTTCCTACTTTAAATTGGGTCTAATTTTGTTCATATTTTCAAAATATTCACTTGTCGTCATAATTTTTTCCTATTTCATTCAAGTCATTCACCATTAACTATTTAAATTTACAGTTTAATTCTGAACGTTCACTTGAAAAGTGCACTTATATTTCACAACAACTTTTAGTTAAATTTTGATCTTTTACCAATTTCATATTAATTTTACCAAAGCTTTTTCATTAAAATTTATCAAAATCGTTTTAAAGTACCTATCAAAATAATTAGTCTGAGTATTTCTCCATGTTTCAATAGGAATCATATAGCTGTCCCACTTTCGAAACTCAAAAATAAATACTGGTGATGTCACGACAATCACCAGAATCATCTCACAATGGCTAGAGCGTGATTCCATATCTATCTAGTACAAATTAGACTTTGTATATACATTAGCTAGGCGTATATTTAAAATCTTACATACTCAATAGTTCGACCTTGACCTCGAATAAAATACTCAAAATTTCTTTTTTTATAAGATAAACCATCTCTAAATATATGAGACAAAATGATATATTTCAATATAATTTATCAATTTCAAAATAAATTTGTTTCAAAATTTATTAATTTCAAAACCCTTCTATTGCGATACTCTTTCAAAATATTAGTTTCAAAACAATTTATATTTCAAATTACGCTCTCTCTAGTGTAACTTCTAGTGACTAATTCTTGTAATACACCATAAGCTAAGATTTGTGTAAACCAAAGCTCTGATATCAACTATAACGACCTGCTTTTTCGATTGCTTCAAGTCAGTAATAAACCAACTCGAACCATTTAGAATGAAAGATTGTTATTTATGTATGAGATTTAAACAGAATCGAACACAGAAATCACAGAATAAATAAACTACAATATCTCACAACGGAAGCATTTTATACAAAATATAAGAGTTGTACAATAAATTTTACATAGCGGATTTACATAGATTTTGATTAAATAAAATTTGCAAAAAAAAGTTCGAACCATGGTGTGCATGTCTTCACATGTCTCTAACTTCATCAGTAGAAATCTTTGAGCTACAAGCACTCGATCTGACCGGAGCGCACTACTACAAAAGTGGGCATATTCAACACTAGTTTAATTGACCATAGGTCGAAAAAGTGTTGCCTTATGCTATTTTTTCTAATAGGCAACACCAGAGGGGTGTAGCATCTGCGGCCGTTGCCTTAGCTCTCTAAGGAAACGATTTTGTCCATCTACTGCCACAGAGAGAAAGTATTGCATTATAATTGTATTGCAACACTATTAGCAAGTAATGCAACAAAACGAAATGTTTCCTTAAGCATAAGTTAGATCCTGCCTCCAGGTCAAGGTAGTGAGGGGCACATCAGCTTCCACGTAAGATGTCCATGTGGCACACGCCACGTCATCTCTGCATGTCAGCTCCTCATGTCAACTGTGGGGCCCACGTACCATGTCGATTTATAATATTTTATTTAACGCAACACCACTGTATTATGTAATGCAACACCATTATTTTGAATGCAACATCAGAAAAAAAAACAAATGCCACAGTAAAAGAAGGTAAAGGATACATTAAAAGAAAACAAATACAATGCTTGAATTAAAAAATTTGTAGTACCAGTTTTGTACATAGAAGAAACCTATGCAAAACAATCTTCATCATATTTAAACCATGTAAATATTCTACATACCATACCAATCATAATACATGACCATACAATCTGATTCATTCAATATTTTTTTTAAATAATACAAAGAGTTTAAAACTATGCAATGCACCTTGAAAATGACCAATGCACTTGGAATTTTGGTTGCCAAAAATATGGCTATGTACTCCGTGGACATGCCTTCACCTGCAACAGCAACGACATGCCCAAATTCATGGACGGAAATACAGATCACTTAGGAAGGAAACATGTTGATTTTATATCTAGAATAAGACCATATTATGAAAAGGCAATAGTCTCGTTTCCAATTATAATTACTCCACCAAGAGGCATAGAAACTGTGACGGGCCTTCCCGCACCAGCTGACGTTTCTCCGACATGCGTTGTGCCATTGTCAAAACAGCACGGGACGGTCGTCAAAGAAAGGAATCTGAAACTAGAATCTACATAGGAACCTATAGTATATCTCACAACACATTAAATAAAATATAATAATAACATAACTTGATATAAAGCAGGCGAGATAGTGCATAAGTTGAAAACTAAATCATATCCATCAGAGTAGCAGAATCCAAAATACACCCTATGATCCAAACCATTATTATAACTTCAAAATACTGTCTCTAAAGCAAAATAGAAAGGTACACCACTAATGCGCAAAGTAGTGACCATCAACAACATTGGGAGAAAATATGTAAATAGCACGTGGAAGCCTCCTGCTCGTCTCCGGACAGCTACTCGTGCATCACCACCTAACTTGCCTCTAGTCTGCGCATTTAAGAGAGCCCAGAATAAGAAGAAGAGACATAAAACTCTGGGTCAGACGAATGTCTGGTATGTGCGATAGCAACAAAATAAAGCAATAACAGGTACAAGTAATCATACGTGAACCTGGACTTGTAGCCAAAGAATTAGCACAACAAGATGTACAATACTCAGGTTAACACTAATATAGAATGTAAAATGGGAGTTTGTGTGTCATGGTGATAGCAAACATCAAACATAGCAATCATCCTCACATCTCTCACTCAGTGCATAAAGCATATGATATCCACTGCTTTGATCACCAAATCCATTAGGGCCATGACGGGTCCATGCCCTTCTAGACTCCATACAGCTATTGCCATGACCATGCCCTTCTTGTCTATAGCCAGTAACTCTTCCCCGTCCAAACATCCTCTGGCTCTGGTTCGTCTACATACCCTCACTCTCAACGGTGAACCAAAGTTATAGATATCGATAACTCATTTGCACACGTCCCACAACAAAGTTGTTTAGGTTATGAAAACTGGCAAAAATGTTCAAAACAGCCTTTTACATCATTTTTGAAATGCTATTATATCCCCTAGTTTAATTCTGCATTCATCTGGTGTGAAGAGATAAACAGAACATCAAAACTGGCTTTCACAGTGTTTCTGCCCTTTTTACAGCGTTTCAAAAGTGCTGTCGTAGCTCAGGTGCGACCGAAACCCATGCGCAACTGACCACATCATTTAACAAATGATTGTAGGTGCGACCGACCACAACATTTCACAAATGCTGTCGTAGGTGCGACTCACCACAGCATTTCACAAATGTTGTTGTAGGTGCGACCGACCACAACATTTCACAAATGTTGTCGTAGGTGCGACCGATCACAGCATTTTATGAATGTTGTCGTACGTGCGACCGAAACCCATACGCGACCTGACCACAGCATTTCACAAATGTTGTTGTAGGTACAACCGAAACCCATGCGCGACCTAGCCACAACATTTCACAAATGTTGTTGTAGGTGCGATCAAAACCATGCGCGACCGAACACAGCATTTCACAAATGCTGTCGTAGGTGCAACTGAGATCCATGCGCGACCGACCACAACATTTCACAAATGTTGTCATAGGTGCGAACGACCTCAGCATTTCACAAATGTTGTCATAGGTGTGACCAACCACAACATTTCACAAATGCTGTCATAGGTGCGACCCAAAACCTACACCATTTTCCAGCAAACTATTCTCGCCTCTCGATGGTGTTTTTGACTATTCTAACTTTCCTATGCAACCATAAGGCATACCACACAGTAGTAGTATCATGTCGAATCAATCAAAAACATTAAAACATCAATTACATGAAATATTTCAGATCAAACATAACCAAAAACATACCCAAAAGCACGATTTTCCCCTTAATCCCCTTAACAATGTTTTAACTATAGAATTAGCAAACTTAACCCAAATTTTCATAAGTGATATAAAATAATATTTTAGAATTTCTACATATTTTTCCATATTTTAATGATGCATAATTTCGCTAATTATCACTAATCACCCCTAATTAGCCGTAATTAGCGAATAAAAGTGCAAATCACTCACCTTAGCCACAAATAAATTTCCGATCTAAAACTCTAACTGATTTAGTACGGATCCCAACCAGCAGCTCTATCTCTATTTCTATGCTAATTCGTTTTAATTTGATGTAGATTTGGCTAATATGTGATTAGAAAGTGACTAAAGATGAATTTAGAAGGTGGAGGCCATTGCTAGGGTTGAAGAAATGAAAGTGGCGGTGGTAAAAATGACAAAGAAGGGTTTCTCTAACCCCTTCCATCCTTTATATAACCCTGATCCCGAAATCCCTAATGGGTCAAACTGCTAATTAACCTATTAAGCCCGTTTAAGCAGTTTTTCACCTTTTAGACCTTGTTTTAGCCATATCTCCCAAACGGTAAGTCTGTTTGATTATTGTGAGCACTCTACGGGATGGTAAACCATCATCCGAATCCAATGGAAGTGGTTTTAGGTCAAAACTCCTTACCAATCAAAAGTTATAGGCGAAACAAGATTCTCCAGGGGCAAAACGGTCATTTAAAAATCAGTAAAAATCGTGAACATGGGAAATAAACCCAGTAGTCATTCCCCAAGGTCACATGACCTTACGACTTCGTATGATAATAAAATAAATATTCTACGATTCTCCGATGCGTAGAATGCGGGTCGTTACACTCTCCCCCCTATCCCCCCCCCACAAGAAATTTCACCCTCGAAATTCCTTAACTAAGGAAGTAGCTAAAAGGTCCCGCATTCCTATCAATCATTTGCAATAATCAAACATGCATAATAAACACAACAAGCCTATCCTACCATACAGAATAACTATATCGCGATTAAAACCTTACCAGGTAAAGAGCTCTGGATATGACTTCCTTATGTTCTCTTCGGTTTCCAAGTGCAATCACTCTCGTTATCACCCCACTGGACCTTGACCAGTCTCAATGTCTTCCTACGACTTGATTTGTATCGTGTCCGATAATACGTTTCGGTCTGCGGCTTTCAACTGCCTCCGGTTCTACCTCGATATCACCTATCTGATCGGGTGAGATAGTTATACCAGAATCGTCCACGTACTTCCTTAACTGAGAAACATGAAATACGTCGTGCACTCCCGCCATCTTGTCAAGAAATCCAACTTTATATGCTAAATTCCTAACTTGTTCGAGAACTATGAACTGACCAACAAACCTTGGTGCCAACTTATCTCTCCTTCCAAAACGGATCACACTTTTCAATAGAGAAATCTTGACGAATACCAAGTCGCCAATGGATAATTTCAAATCTCTTCATCTTTTATCAGCATAACTCTTTTGCCTATCTTTAGTAGCATTCATTCGCTATTGAATAACCTTGATCTTATCTGAAGTTTCTCTTGTTACATCTGGCCCAAGCACAAATTTTTCACCGTTTTCTAACCACATAATGGTGAATTGCATGGCCTTCAATACAAAGCTTCAAATGGATCCATACCAATACTGGACTGATAAGTACTATTATATGTGAACTCAACTAGATGCAAATGGTCATCCCATGAACCTCCAAAATCCAACTTGCATGCTCTCAAGAGATCCTCTAATACACGATTCACCCTCTCTGTTTGACCGTCGGTTTGAGGATGATACGTGGTACTGAGATGTAATTCTGACCCTAAAGCCTCTTGTAATCTCTTCCAAAACCCATTAGTAAATATTAGATCCCGGTCGCTCACAATGCCTTTAGGTACTCCATGAAATCTTACTACCCACTTCATATATAGTTCTGCTAACTTAGCTGTTGTTCTATTCGACTTGACGGGTATAAACCTTTCCTCTTGGTCAATCGATCCACAATCACCCAAATGCTATCATGAATCGATCTAGTCCTTGGTAAACCATCAATGAAATCCACTGAGACTTATTTCCATTTGGGAATTTCCAGCGGTTGTAACAAACCACTAGGCTTCTTTTGCTCGGCTTTAACTAACTGGCAGTTCATGCACTTAGATATGAACTTCCCAACGTCTCTCTTCATCCCTTCCCAGTAGTAGGTCTGCTTCATATCTCAATACATCTTGTTATCATCGTGATGTATAGTCATTTTGAGTGATGACATTCTCTAAGCACTTCATCTCTCAATCCATTTACATTGGGTACAACTAGTCTCCCATTCTTTCGAAGCCATCCTTCTTGATCTAGTCCAAACTTGTTCATCTCCTCACCATCAATACCCATCTCTATCTTGGAGATGATTTCCTATAGGTTACGATCGTCCCTCTGACTGGAACCGATCCACTCAATCAAAGTGGGTCTGATCGTCAAGCTTGCTAACATCTCTGGATCCAATTCGCAATTCGGTCTGAAGTCATATCCTACGATATACTCCAGTTGCTTCCATTTAAGAAACATAGCCCCTAAATTGGCATGTCTTCTACTCAATGCATCAACTATAGCATCTCCCTTTCCGGGTGTGTATGCGATATTGAAATCATATGAAGCCAAGAACTCCAACCATCTTTGCTGACGAAGATTTAAATCCTTTTGAGAGAAAAGATACTTTAATGACTTATGATCGGTAAACTACTCAAATCTTTCTCCCAAGAGATAATGTCTCTACATCTTTAGCGCGAACACGATCATCTCCAATTCTAAATCAAGGGTAGGATACCTTTTCTCAAGCGGTTTCAGCTGCCGACATGCGTAAGCTCCAACCCTACCCCCTTGCATTAGTACATCACATAGTCCGGTACTACGAGCTTCTATGTATACCGTCATCTCGTCATATCCCTTAGGAATAACTAACACTGGTGCACACGTCAACCTTTCATTTAGGCTCTTAAATGCATTTTCACACCTTCTGTCCCAGACGAAAGCTTGATTCTTCTTGGTCAACTGAGTTAATGGTGTTACTGTCTTGGAGAAGTCCTGGATAAACTTACGATAATATCCAGCTAATCCCAAGAAACTTCTCATGTCTGTTGCATTCTTGGACGTAGACCAATTTTACAACGTAGCCACTTTCTTAGGATCCACGACAATATCATTATCTGAAACAACATGGCCCAAGAACCTCACTTCCCTCCTTCAGAAGTGACACTTAGAAAATTTCGCTTTCAATTGGTGTTTCCGCAACACCTCCATCACTGACCTCAAATGTTTCTTGTGTTCTTCCTCTGTCCTCGAGTAAACCAAGATATCGTCTACAAACATAAGAACAAACTTATTCAATTGATCTCTGAAGACCCTATTTATAAGATCCACAAAATATGCAGGAACATTGGTTAACCTGAATGGCCTGACTAACCACTCATAGAATTTAGTCGGCGTTTGAAATACCGTTTTAGGAATACTCTCAGCTGCTACTCAGAGCTGATGAAATCCTGTTGCGAGATCTAACTGGGAGAACACTCTTGCTCCATTTAGTTGATCAAATAGATCATCTATCTGTGGAAGAGGATACTTATTTTTCCTAGTCACTTTATTCAACTCGCGGTAATCCACACATAAGAGAAGGGAACCATCAGCCTTGGTAGCAAACACAACTGGTGCTCCTCGCTCGGAAACATTTCTTCTGATAAATCCCATCTTCAAAAGGTCGCCTACTTGCACCTCGAGCTCTCATTGCTCCCTTGGCGCCATACGACGAAGTGGCATCACTAGTGGTCTGGCATCTTTCACTAAATCAATTCGAAATTCGATCTCTCGGTGTGGTGGAAATTCGGTCACTTGCCCGAAGATGTCCGGATACTCGCCAGCAATAGGCACATCTAATAACTCATCGTGCGGGATGTCGACGGTATTTAAAAACTAGCCATCACCCCATCACTAGATAGGTAACCTAATATCACGCTCTGCCTATCATCCGCCCTAATGGTCACCAAAGACCCCTCACAGTCTAACACCGCCCCATGCCTTTGGAGCCAATCAACTCCTAAAATAATGCCAAACCCAGTAAAGCCCAAAATAAGGCAATCACAATCAAATATATATCCATGACTCGATAAGCCCAAATTACGGCAAATCATACTAAGGCTAGTCGAACCAGCGATCGGGTTCGTCACAACTAAAGGTCTATCGCCAAGCTTGGGTTCCATATCCAACTATCTACCAGGTCACTAGTGGGAAGCTCCGGTACCAAACAATACTCAAACAGGAAAATCATAAATGGAAAACATACCTTGGATAACGACACCTTTTCCCTTCTACGCCGTAGTTGGGGCATTCGATGAAGAAGGAACAGCGTTGATAGCATGTGCTTTCACAATCTGCTTCTCTAGGAGGTTGTGGACATTTATCCATGAAATTTCCCACTTAGTCGCAGTTGAAGCACTTCCTCTCCCCCTTCTTCACTCGAAAATCCTTGATATAATGACCCTTCTTACCGCAGCCAAAGCACTGAGCATCTTTCTTATTCTTCTTTTTTTGACCATCCTTGGTTTGATTCTGTTTCATCTTATTCTGGGAATTATTCTTGCCTCCACCGCTCGCCTGCGGCTTTGGCTCCTTTGCAAATGTAACAACAACATCGGTCTTTGACTTAGGGTATAGGCTCTCAGATCTCAATGTTTTTCCCACAATAGATTTGAAAGTCTCATCAATATAGTTTATATGCTTTTCCCCCAAATACTCATCTAGGCCAGTTATGAACCTTTCGTTCTTCTTCTCGGCGGTACCGATAAGGGATAATCCATATTTCGATAAAGTATCGAATTCAGCAATATATTCCGAGACAGCCCTACCATTCTGCTGAAGCAAGTCTTAAACTGATTCCAAGTAATTTGATCCTCAGGAGTAGCTGCTTTAATAGCATTCCACCAATTCATAGCCCGTCCTTGAAGCTGACGCGAGGCTAACTTCCTCTTCATTGCATCCTCGATCCCCAAATCCTCGAAGATGCGCTCATAACTATCAAGCAAATCTTGAACTTCCTTCGCCGATTCCGTTCCATGGGATGGCTTTCCACCAAGATTAATACTTGCTGAGCTTGGCGAATTCTGCTCTAGGCGCCTGCGCCGCTGCACCACCACCATTAGCAGCATTAGGAACTGCTCCCTGAGCATCCCTAAGCATCTCTCGCATGAAGGCAGTAAACATCATCCTCATATCAGGGACATTCCAATGGTTGGCCTCTGAAACCGTACTCCTCATATATCGGCTCATCGTTCAATCTGTAAAGAGAAAAAGGATTAACCATCTTTGCAGTGGTGCCAGTGCATTGCGACTTCATCCTTAGCTATACTAAATATATATATATATCTTTTGAAAACCAAAATATCACAAATACACACTCTCATATTCGTATACTATCTCTCCCTTATATCTTCCCCTAGGTTAAACTACGCAACCTAGGCTCTGATACCAAGTCTGATGGTTCGCCCCGCACGAGCCGACGTTTCCCCGAAATGCGCTGTGCCGATGTCCGACCAGCACGGGACAGTCGTGAAAGAAAGGAATCTGAAACTATAATCTACAAAGGAACCTGTAGTATATCTCACAGCGCATGGAATAACATATAATAATAACATAACTTGATATAAAACAGGCGAGACAGTGCATAAGCTGAAAACTAAATCATATCCATCAGAGTAGGAGAATCCAAAATAAAGCTCGTGATCCAAACCATTATTACAACTTCAAAATACTATCACTAAAGCAAAATAGAAAGATACACTACAAACGCCCAAAGCAGTGACCATCAACAACACAGGGAGAGAATATCTAAATTGTACGTGGAAGCCTCCTGGTCGTCTCCGAACAACTACTCGCGCATTGCCACCTAACCTGCCTCTCGTCTGCTCATTTAAGAGCACCCAGAGTAATAAGAAGAGACATAAAACTATGGGTCAGATGAAAGTCTGGTATGAGCGATAGCAACAAAATAAAGCAATAACAAGTATAAGTAATCAAACCTAAACGTGGACCTGTAACCAAAGAGTTAGCAAAACAAGATGTACAATACTCTAAGGTAAACACTAACATAGGGTGTAAAATGGGAGTGTGTGTGTCATGATGATAGCAAACATCAAACATAGCAATCATCCTCACATCTCTCACTAAGTGCATAAAGTATACGATATTCACAGCTTTGATCACCAAATCCATTGGAGCCATGACGGGTCCATGCCCTTCTGGACTCCGTACAACTATTGCAATGACCATGCCCTTCTAGTTTGTAGCCAATAACTCTTCCCAGTCCAGACATCCTCTGGCTCTGGTTCGTCTACATACCCCCTCTCCCAACGGTGAACCAAAGCTATAGATATCGATAACTCCTTTGCACACGTCCCGCAACAAAGCTGGTTAGGTTATGAAAACTAGTAAAAATGTCAAAAACAGCCTTTTACAGAGTTTTTGAAATGCTATTATATCCCTAGGTCCAATTCTGCATTCATCTGGTGCGAAGAGCTAAAAATCTAGCTTTCACAGCGTTTCTGCCTTTTTTACAGCGCTTCAGAAGTGCTGTGGTAGATCAAGTGCGACCGAAACCCACCCGCGACCTAGCACAGCATTTCACAAATGCTGTCGTAGGTGTGACCGACCACAACATTTCACAAATGCTGTCGTAAGTGCAACCGACCACAACATTTCATGAATGTTGTCGTAGGTGCGACCGAAACCCATGCGCGACCTGACCACAACATTTCACAAATGCCATTGTAGCTACGACCGAAACCCATGCACGACCTGACCACGTCATTTCACAAATGCTGTTGTAGGTGAGACCGAAACCCATGCGCGACCGACCACAGCATTTCAAAAATGCTGTCGTAGGTGCGACCGAAACCTATGCGTGACCGACCACAACATTTTACAAATGTTGCCGTAGGTGCGACCCAAAACCTGCACCATTTTCCAGCAAACTATTCTCGCCTCTGGACGGCGTTTTCGACCATTCTAACTTTTCTATGGAACCATAAGGCATACCACACAATAGTATAACATGTAGAATCAATCAAAATCATTAAAACATCAATTGCATGAAATATTTTTGATCAAACGTACCCAAAAGCATGATTTTCCCCATAATCCCCTTAACCATGCTTTAACTATAGAATTAGCAAACTTAATCCTAATTAACCCAAATTTTCACTAGTGACATAAAATAATTTTTAGAATTTCTACATACTTTTCCGTATTTTTTATGCATAATTTTTCTAATTATCACTAATCACCCCTAATTAGCCGTAATTAGTGAATAAAAGTGCAAATCACTCACCTTAGCCGCAAATAAATTTCAGATCTGAAACTCTAACTATTTTGGCGTGGATCCCAATATATTATAGCAGCTCTATCTCGATTTCTATGCTAATCTGCTTTAATTTTATGTAGATTTGGCTAATATATGATTAGAAAGTGACTAAAGATGAATTTAGAAGGTGGAGGCCATTGCTAGGGTTGAAGAAATGAAAGTGGTGGCTGTAAAAATGACAAAGAAGGGTCTCTCTAACCCCTTCCAGCCCTTCTATAAGCTTAATCCCGAAATCCCTAATTGGCCAAGTTGATAATTACCCTATTAAGTCCGTTTAAGCAGTTTTTCACCTTCTAAACCTTGTTTCAGCCATATCTCCCAAACGGTAAGTCCGTTTGATTAATGTGACCACTCTATAGAAAGGTAAACTATCATCCAAATCCAATGGAAGTGGTTTCAGATCAAAAGTCCATACCAATCAAAAGTTATAGGTGAAACAAGATTTGCCAGGGGCAAAACGGTCATTTAAAAATCAAAAAAAAAATCGTGGACATGGGAAATGACCCCAATAGTCGTTCCCCAAAGTTACACGACCATACGACTTTGTATCAGAATAAAATAAATATTCTATGACCCTATGATGCGTAGAATGCGGGTCATTACAGAAACAAGAATCAAACAATCTGCCCCTGCATCAAGATTGCTTTATTTCCAAAAGTCATCTGTTCATACTCCCGTTTCGATGGAGAATACATATGTTTTCACTTGTCAAACATTATTATCCTAAAGAAGCAACATATTAGCAACAGAATATCATTATTATCCTAGTGTTGGTCAAGCCAAAAAACGAAACAAAAGAATGCATAACTGAAATACACAAGAGTAAAAGTATGTACCATGAAGCAACCACTAAGCATGTGATGACCAATTAATCGGCACTCAGAGTCAATGATGCTAATTTACAGAATATAAAGTAGAAACTGATAGCAGTTAATCCAAGTTCATCATTCTTCTTATTAACAATTATAGATTCTGCATTACACCCAGCCATCAAATTTTAACAAGCCATATACATACACCATATTAAGATGCCAGCTTCCCGAGTTCTTCAATAGGGTCTACGACACCATGTGGAAAACCTGATGCAGATGCAATTATCATAATTGTACTCTTTTTGATGCATCGCTTGATCCCTTTTACATCTTCCATATATTCCTTTGTTACAAGGACACGCCGAATTTTAATATTAAAATATTGTGCAGTTGTGTCATATGAAGAATGTGCAGATTCAACAATTATCATTTCAGGTTTTGTGATTCCTTTCTTTGCTTTCATATAATCGCGTGATGTTTTGACTGTAAGTAAAATACTTTCAGTCCCCCAGATGTCATATTTCCACAAATTTGAACTCTATATCTCTGATCTTTACTACCAAGAAGTGCAGCTGCCATGGCAACTACTTCTGCCTCAAACCATGCCACACTTTGAGATACATCTTGGCGCAATGGATTTGTATGTGAGAACATGAAATACGCCTCATTTATCAGTGCAAAATGACCCTCAGACTCCTTTCCACCAATGTATACTATGCCTGGACATTTGCCTTTCCAGTCAACATCTTTGCTTTTACGATCTTTCGACTTCTTTATAACATCTTTTCCAGCTCCAACATTGGACAACTGAGTCACATACCCATATTTTTTAGATTTATTTCCAGATTGCAAATGGTCAACTACCTTCTTCTTCTCCGAAGCAATATAAGAATTCAATCCAGGTATCAGCTTTGCAAAACTCATCACAAATCCTACAGAAGCATTTTTGATTCCTTTGTCTTGGATAAAGCATACAAAAGAGTGAACAAATCGAGCTATAAGAAATCCGAGAATTGGAGCTACTACGAGAAAGATTGGTTCATACTGAGAAAGGAAAGGGTTCGCCAAGTTCCTGTATTTAACAGTTTCCACTTAGTTGATGTTGCTTCCTTGTTTAGTTATATCAATAATTAATTAGAAGAATTTTACTGGAGTAAACATAAGCTTTGTGTAACAACCCATATTTTCAGAACCAATTTAAAATTTTAATTCAAGCTATTTTAATGAATATGAGAATATAAATTGGTTATGTTTACTAAATAAAATTTGAGAATAATTTTAAAATTATTTTTTATATTTTGTTTGACTTAAAACAAACTCGGCAAAATTATTAAATTGATTTATAAGCCTTGTATTTGAAAAAAAATTAAATTCGATTTTTAAAATCATCGCATAGCCCTTAAAAATTGAAATTTTGCTAGCGAGCTCAGAACTCGACGAGACCAATTTCGTTGGACTCATAATAATAAGTCATGGCTAGATTTCAAATTTCACGCGAAATGCAGTTAGTATGAAGCTGTGAGAGGCAAACCCGTTTGGGGGCAAAACTAACAGTCAGTTTACAAAGGAACATTAATGAGACGATCTTAGAATTCGATTTCACTTTTTTTTACCAAATTCTTATTGTCCAATAATGGTAGAATCCAAAATTTTATAATTTTTGGAGTTAGCGTTTGGGCGTACAAGACGAAAAGGTACGCTATAATCACATTTTTTGAAGCTTATTTGAGCTTCTTTGAGAAATTAAACGAAAGGTCAAACAAACTCCGAATTCAACGAATCTTGATTCATTGGATTCGTCTTCACGTGTGTTATCTCATTTCCGAATTTCATGGAAAACGGAGATCGTTTGCCCGACGGAGAGAAACGAGCATATATTCTCTTTTCTCCCTCTTTCTCTTCACTTTTCCTACTTCTCTTCCTCTTCTTCTTTTCTTCAAAAATTGGAAGTTCCTCCTCGAACTTGCTGCCGCCGCTCCTCCCCACTACCACCACTAGCTGTCAGCCCCCTCTCTGGCGCTACCACCCCCTCCTCCCCTCTCTCCTCCTTCCTCCTCTCTCCTCCTTCCTCCTTACAAACCCTAAGCCCCAAATTCCACTAAATCACCTCCTACCTTCCCCACCCCACCGCCACTACCCTCCCCACCGACCTGACCTTTGTCTGCGCCGCTATTAGGCCACCCATCTTCGGCTATGGTCCCCACCTCCTCTGAAATCCCTCTTTTTCACAAAAATACGTTTTGCAAATAACCTCTTGTCCTTCTTTGCTTAATACCCGTTCATCCATGCATTTCCGGCCCGAGGCCCATTAGACGAAAGTTGTACATCTCATTTTTCTCTACAAATTTGACATATCAAAATCGAATTTTGGAGTTCGGAGCACCTCGGAAAACGTGTTTAAATATCACTAATCTGGAGAAAAGATTTGCGATTTTTTGCGAATTGGTGCATTTTTGGAAAAAAGTGTCCGGAATAGCGTTTCCATGTTAATGACCAAGTTAAGAAAAGATTGGAGGTCATGTGCAAACTCTAGAGCCAAAAAGGTGAATTCGAGTGTGGACAACGACAAACGGCAAGTGTGCGACAAGAAAATTCTACATAAGAAGTTTCCTGGTGTTTGGTTTAGCTTATGCGTGAGAACATTTCTAATTGTTTTGGTATAGTTGGAATAATCATGATAGGTTGCATATGATAATTAGTTGAGTTAGAAAAATGTTAAAATGATTTGTTTTGTGGTTAAGTCAAGTCTTTTAGAATATAAAAGTGATTAAAGAAATGTGACAATTTATGTCTTAAATATTTAATGTGAGAAATCTAAACTCAATATAAATTTTGTTTCATGCTTGAATTTTTTTTTGTTACTTCAACACTTGAACTATTCACAAATCATTTGCATTAGAAGCGTTGTATGAAAATGTGACACTTACATTTCATGCTCCGTAGATGGACACATGTGGCGCCGTAAATGGCATTGGATGTTGAGTACTTATTTATTTATGACTACGGTGTGTGCATTGCATGAGAGTGATTATTCATTAAATAATTTTTATTGATTGAAAACCCCACACGGGTCTTGGAATGATATATGACTCACACATGTCCCTTGTGTGAAATTGCGGTTAATCGGTTGATTAACAAATTTATATAAGCATCGATTATTTGAGTGAAGCTTATATGAAAATAAAAAGCACACTGGATGTCATTTTCGATGTTGATAGTTGTTTGCAACTATCGTTGGGTGTATATGATGAATGGAATCCATATAAATTTGTTTACATGGATATTGGTTGAATATTAGTCCAATCCGGAATAAATACGAATGGTCAAATTATATAACATTGAACAAAATTGGAACCTTGGTTTTGATGTTCGATTTTGGATGGACAAGAAATTGTAAAAATATGAAGTCGAGTTAAGTAGAAAATGATATTTTAACTTGAACTGATTTTTATATTGATTGTATTCATTTCTAAGATAAATATTGAGAAGACTGAATTTCAAAATATGACATTTTGAAAGTATTATCATTTGAGATCAAAACAAAATGCAATGTTCAATGTTAATTTAAAATTGAAATGGAAGTTGGAATCGTTTTTAAAAGAATTTATAAACATTTTTGAATGGGAATCTATGAAATATATTATATACATTTAAATGGCTTCAATAGAATGTGTCGCGCAGCAACCGTTCGTAAATTTCAACCATTGAATTTGACATGGATGTAATGGGAGATCCGACCGTCGGATTCTCCTAAAGCTAGAACCGTTTTGTTTGTATCGAAAAGATCTTTCCAACGAATATATTAGATTTAAATTTGAATGGTTAGATTTTAAAATATGTCCAAATCAGTTTTGAAAAAGGTCAGTATGGATGCAGTACGGTGGCCGATATAGGAAACCGACTGTAAGGACCTTAGTAAAATTACTAAAAATATGAATAAATTGTGTAAAACCATAATAAATGATTTGGAAAGAATTCGGGTGAAATATTCCATATTTGAAAAGATAAGAGATATTTTTATCCGAACAAACCAGTTGATAACTAGAATAATAATCCAATTATTTTTTTAAAAAATAATAAACTGGAATTGTGAATGGTTTTGTCATAACCAAAAGTTTCCAACAAATATATTAGATTTAAATGGAGAATGAAATTTTGGGTTTGTTGTGAATGGTATCTTAAATAATATTGTTCTTAAACCAAGTTATGAAAGGAATAAATCTTTTAAATAAGATTTATCGAAATTTCCAATTTATTTAATTAAATTGGAATTGAACGGAATTTGATTAATAATAATCGCGATGAGCTTTTGTAAAGGAATTCCTTTACTATTCATGGAATTTATAAGGCTTCCCCGCTATTTTACTTGTAGTATTGGTCGAATATAGAAATTTATACCGATTATAAATTGTTCAGATTTTCGTGAAGATTATTACTGGAAGATGATTTTGGGTTTATTGTGAACGATGTTTTACATGACATTTGTTCTTTAACCCAAGTAAAGAAAGGTTGAGTTTCCTAAAGTTGAAAAATCACCAAGTAATGATTTTTGAAGATTAAAACTAAGCTAGAGTTTTAATAAATCTTTAGTTAGATTGAAAAGTGAGTGAGATAATTAAATTTATCAAATAAGAGAAACGATCGAGATGGAGTACCACCAGTTTTTACTCCAAGCGATAGTTAAATCTTTAATTAGATTTGAAAAGATAAATGGTAATTAAAATTTTTGATAACACTACGGGTGTTAAATATGGAGCTTCACCAGTTTTGCTTCATGGGATGAATTGGTTGGGATCGAAAATATTAAAATAAATGACAACTTCAGTAAGGCTCGATAATCCCGACTAGTTTGATAAACCTTAATTTGGTTTAAGTTGTGAAAAGATAAAATAAAATCTTTTGAAACGATATCCAATGGAAGATTTAAACAGTAAATTCAAAATAATTTATTTTTGATAAAATTAATGGGAACCTTTCCCAAAGATAATGAATATTTGAATAAAAGAATATTTTGGATTGGAATGAGATATGTGTTATTTTTATATATCGCATGGTTATAAGATGCACGAGTTATTCGAAAAGACCGGGTTTAACCCATTCTTAATAACTGTTACGACGACTAAAAGTCAAGGATATGAAAACGGCTGTTGAAGACCGTAGATTGTGGCACCCCACATCAGTTAATGTCACTCATTAAGAGAATGCATTAAGTTTCGTGAAACGTTATAGGTAAACAAAAAAAGAAACATTACAAGATAGGCATAAAATAACAGCGGAATTAAAAACTTCTATTAATCATAAAGCATCATGGTTCAAAACATGATTACATCATTTGTCTGAAAAACCAAAAAAACCCAGTACATCATTAATTTTTTTTTCATGTACTTAAACATCCGAGTACAATAAATAAAGAAGCATAATTCCTTAAATAAAAACATAACCATAGTAGAAAAGATAAGAGCTTGAGCAATACGTCCAAGCAGATCCAAGCGAGATGAAAGAAAAATCTTGGTCCAGCCTGAGTATTCCCACCATGAGAACCTAGGGGGAAACGGAAGAGAAAGAAGAGAAAACAAAATGGGTCAGACATAAAGTCTTGCGAGTCCAGTTACTTTTAGCATAAAAGTAGGTAAAAGTATCATGATAGGCATATAAAATGGGTAAGAGAGATAACAGCATATAAGGCGAGTATGACAAGGTAAACAGGACAATTGGATAGAATAAATAGCACTTCTCTAATGATTTCTCTGTACCAATACCAGTATCTCACTAACAAGATGATGATCCCCAACAAGCATAAGATAGTAGGCTTAGTTGTACTTCCGATGAGAGGTTTTCACCCCAGCCCAACATACTGGAGTCTAGATGTACCCTAACTACTACCCTAATCGATCGGCTCCCTACTCCGTGGATACACTGTACTGGCCCCGCAGTAGGGTGTATCACTCCCTAAAGTGGAAACCCTTTGTTTTCAGGATGTGCACAACCATATCTATAGGTGTCACGACGTCTTATCCTCCTCTGCCGGATCCATGCACGCACATGACTCCGTCGGTCTGCGCCGCCCACACCGTCCCCAGCGTTTGGATCTCTTACAATCAGCCCAGTAAGTGTGCCCCGACTCCGACCTAGTTCGGAGTACTCGTTTGATACCTATTATTGGGTTACTGAGTTAAATGGGTCCCACACACAAGATGATACAAGCTTCCTGTAAAGACCCGCAAATTCCCACCTTTTGAATCGACCATAAACCACACAGGTCTGACCCAAAAAGTGAAAATCTACGAATACTTTAACTTTGGGCATACAACATATTAAAACAACAACAGAAGACTTTTATAACATATCATCATATAATGTTACATCAGAGTACAGAATATACATATCAGAGTACATTGGAATATAATTACAGCGGAAGATAAATACAAAAATGTAATATACTGCAACGGAAGAACACAACGGAAGACTTTCTATCTCTGGACACAGCTTTAAGCTTCAACCCAGAATCCTGTTTAATATATCTGCAAAAATAGCTACTCGACTGCCCGTGTGGAAAATATAGGCACCCGAGTTTGCCAGTGGACAAAACTACAGGTCAGTCATGGGACTGGTGTGAGAATTCTACCTAACCTATAAAATATAATAAGGCTAATCACAGGACCACGCCACTTTCGCGGAACGGGTTTTCTCCTATGGATTGCCAGTGCATGACTAAAGTAAATCGTCAAAATAGCGCAATGCTTTTTAGAAAAATGAAACCATTATAAGACCCAAGTCCCATCACACAATGCAACGCAAACCGGAGGATAGGGTTTTACCTTATAATGATCAAAAGATGCTTGATACGATAAACACGGTATTATATAATAATAGTGTGCAACCAAATTGAAGGACATCAAAGTAAATGTATTAATCCTAGACGGCATGAGTGCCCCATCCCACTATGCTGCCATAATAAATATACAATCAAATTCGTCGTTACCTATTGGAAAGTTGGGTTTCCATCATGAGTCAAGGCTAGGAGCGAATTCCTTACTGATTCGAGACACTCTAGCAATGCCCCAGGATTGGTACTCTGTCCAACCCTTGGATCCTGCAGGGCCGGTCCGTCCCCGTGTTGGTACTCTGTCCAACTGGTGCAATGGACTGGATTAGTTATTCCTGAACACACGTTTCCCGATCCTAACGGATCTCTAATTGGCCACAATACGACCAATATACCTGAGGTACCTCAAATCCAACAACCACATAAGTAAAATGTCAGCCAGTTTAAGCACCGACACCACTTCTAGCTAGAAAGAAACGTGCGCACTCTGTAAAGGCCCGCAAATCCGTGCTATCAGAGTTGACTAAATACACCACACGTCCAACCCAAATAACACAGAAATACGACTCATTTTTAGAAAGAAGTTAGAGGATGAGAAATAGAAAGAAAGAAATATTAGAATAGAAGAAAACGAAGATCACAAACTCACAGCGGAACGAATAAAATATATTATATAACATAAGCTTCGAAATACAAATCTGTTTTGTACATACATACATACCATCATCAGAGTACACATAACATTTGATCCAGCGGAAGTAACTCTAAATAACTAACGTTGAAGCCTCCTGCTTCAAGCTCCTCCAAGTGTATCTGTAAAAGCCTGAAACACTTGACTGCCCGTACAAATTTGGGCACCCAAGAGTTTAGGAAAAACAAAACAAAATAAACTCTGGGTCAGTCATGGGACTGGTGTGAGTAAACTCCAATCACTTGATTAACTTTAAAAATCCTTTCAAAAAGAAAAGATAATAGTAAGACCAGCCCACACATAAACATGGACGGTTTTTACCTTACTATAACCCAAAACACTTTGATACGAAAATCCAGTGATATTATAATAATGTCTACCTCAAATAAATAACCAAATAGCAGAACGCTTGCATCTCACGCTCCACATATATAGTATATAATCAAAAACCGCATGGCGCTTATTGGAGATTGGATTTCCAACATGACAAGGTATGGGACCACCTTCCGACTGTGTATCTCTAGAGACGAATACACCTGGGTTCAACAAGAACGTCTTGCAACCCGGCCCACACATGACCGACCACTCATTTCGCTTGAGTGTATCGAATGTATATCACCAACGGTTGGACTCAAACCACCGTTCCCGAATGGGCAGAATCGATAGATTTAGAAACAAAAGGAATTTCTCTAGATAGGTGATTATACACCCTAATGGGAGCGACCCACATAGCCATGCTGCCTGCCCGATTTTTGTCCTTTCCTGGTTGTTGAGGCCTGAGGCTACGAATACTTACCATTCCTTGATAACACAATTACTTTGAATGCCACATCGTCAGATCCGTTAATCACTAGTTGAGTTTGCACAAATACTCTGGATATTATGCTAAGGGATAAATCCGTTGCAACCATATATATTCATACAGACCAACCCATTTGATCATTGGAAATACTCTGTCAGACATTCGTCCATTTACGTTCGTTCTGGGATTGAACGAAACCGAAGGCACTATTTCTATTTAATAGAAAAGCCCTTGCACTTTACTCCGTCTTCAGTATATTCAGCATACTTGGTTCGCAACGCTTATGCCGATACGGAGTGGTTCTTTGGATAATAATCCAACCGGTCTCTCCATATTGACAACGATGGTCAAAACTTCGATAGTCTATGATTTAACTATCGAATAAAAACAAGTGTTCATCCAACATATCAAACAAATCACTGGGCTCCTTAATTAATATTTCATTAATTAAATCACTTTTCCATATTCTCTTATCAATATTTGTTAACCAAATATTTCAATAATCATATCGGCCTCTTATGCCATTTGGAAAACGTTTCCAAATATCAACTTCTTTTATTTTCTATATATTAGAAAAATCTCTATTTGCAATTGGAAACAATTCCAATCACTTATCTCTATCCCTTTTTGTTTACAACATTCGATTTTTATATTCACTTTGCTATCGAATTCAATACGTCGATACAATGATTTCAAAATATCAAAATATCTTAAAAATATTCTAACTCCTTAAATTTCCGGAAAATTTCGCCATAACCTCCCCTGTATCGGGAGCATCGGGAAATTTCAAATAGCTTCCCGGTATCTTCCAATCTCAAAAAGAAAAAGAAAAAGCCAAGCGGCTTGCCGATACGGCGCATAAAACCTCATATATGAATTAAACATGTACCTTTTTGTCGAGCACATTATTTATATACCTGCATTATCCTTGCCCCATACCTGTCTCCTGTATGTCTATACCTGTCCCATTTATTTCAACTTCGTACACTCGTTTGACTCAATTCGTTAAAGTAATTCTTTAACTAACTTTCTGCCTATCTCGCTTGTATATTTGAATATAACACGTTTCGAATATATTTCCACTTACTTATCAATCAATTGAATTCAAATTTCAATTTAAGTTCTATATTCGATTTCGAATATATATTTACAATCCCAAATTTCACTTTTCAAAGTTCGACTTTAGTTCAAACTCGATTAACTAATTCTTCTTTGATTTAGTTAATTCTATTCAATAATCAAAAATAGGATTATTGTTTCAAAAATCATCTTCTTTACTTCACTTGAGTCCACATTTATTTTCTAACTCAAGTCTAGATTTTTAAATGGAAATCCGGATTTTTATTTGCTTAAAAATCCCAATATTTATATATAAAATCCATTATGGTTTATAATGGTTTATGGCGCTGCTTTTCTAAAAAATTTGATTTTGACATAACTCAAAATCTATACGACGAAATCCAGATTTTTCTCTTTCATTTGAAAGCTATTATTCAGTCGGTCCTGACAGTTCTTGTTTCATAGAATTCCGACTTAATTTGAGTTCTGTATGCTCAATTGAAGTTCGAAACGTCAATTTACGAACTGCAGCGCTGCGGCGAGTTCGTTTTAATTATATTTATATATATAACCTTTTAAACTTCGTTCAAAATAAATTTAACTCGATTCTAATATATATATTCCAAATTCCATTTGAATCTTTTACATTTCAGATTCCGTAGTTTTAAATCCTGTATTCAAATCCCATTTGAAATCCTTTATTCGAATTCCATTTCAAATCATTTATTCGAATTCTATTTCAAATCCTTTATTTAATTTTCACTTTAATTCAATTCCTTTTTGAATTTCTATATTTGAAATTCATACTTGAAATCCCATTTCAAATTCATACTTGAAATTCATACTTGAATTCAAATATCCAAACACCATTTAAATTTCTATTTGAAATTCTAAATGTTTTCAGATTCCATTTCTCTTATTTGAAATTCCCAAAATTTCAAATTACATTCTTCTTTTATTTGAAATTCCATTTTTGAATTTCCTTTATTCCAATCCCATTTGGATTCTAATATTCAAACTTATTTTCAACGCCATTTGAATTTCTTCACTCAAAGCCATTTGAATTCCCTTGAATTCAAATTCCATTTCAAAATCATTTGGATTTCCTACTTTGAAATCCTATTTGAAATTCTATTTCCAATTCTACTTTGAAATCCTATTTGAAATTCTTTATTCGAATTCCTTTGAATTCAGATTTTATTTTAATTCCTTGAATTCAAATTCTATTTTTCATTCTAATTTCATCTATTCGAGTTCTATTTGAACTTCTATTTGAATTTCTAATATTCAATCTCCTCTTAAAATTCAAATATTTAAACTCCCTTTAAAAATTCAAATGTTATACTCAAATTTCATTTGAGTTATACATTTAAAATTTTCATTTCACATCCTGTTTTGAAATTCCTTTTCAAATCCCAATTTCACACTTGTATTTCTATTTCTGAATTATCGAATGATAATCCTTTTCCCTTCATTTATAACTTCGTTATAAAAGAACTATTTATAAACTTCGCTTATAAAGAAACTACTTGTTTTATTTTTCAAAACAAGTTTAAATCTTTATTTCCTTTAAAAATTCAAATTCTATTTAAAAATAGAATTTTCCCTTTTTAAATTTCCAATATCCCTTTTTACGATATTTTTAAATATCATTACTTAAGCCCAGTGATAAAACACACAAAGCAACCAATTATTTATTTTTCTAACACATCATATATAACAATATATATATGCAAACAAATAAACAACCAGATAATATATTTTTGAGGAATCCAGTTGGATTCCTCCAACCTGTTTCCCTGCATCAACAGATGTTAGCACATAAATAATACCAATTCTGCTTCGTGGCAGAATATCGCGGTATAGAAGGTCATCCACTAATCATAGCGTGGGGCGTATAGGGTAATCATCTGCTATAAAGCTGCGGGCATCCGCTAATGAGACTGCGGGAATCCAACCAATCAATCAACCCAATATATATATATATATCCTAAATAACTAATATATATAAAGCAAGCAGAAAGCATTCACACAAGCAACAAAACAATTATTTTTAATGGAATAAAAATAATTCTAAAGGTGAGTGAGATTTACTCACCTCGGTTTTTAATCGACGGAATAAATTGAAGACATTTGATCTGAATTCCATTTGTCTCCAGAAAAGTCCAAAAACATTTCCTACCATAGGTCCAACTCGATTTGCTTTAGCTTCTCGGACCTTGTATAAATTAAATATGGCGTTCATATATATACAAATTATATGAGCTATGTATTTATTTATTTACTTTATTTTTACAAAGAAATTCGGATTTCTATCTAACTAAAATAAAATTTTATGTTTAATCAACTAAAATAAAAGCTTATATTTACCGCTTTAAACTATTATCAATTTAAACTTACTAAATAAATATACTAATTCAACGAATATACCTTCTTGTTTCGATCAATCTATGAACATATCTTCACATATCGTGGTCTATTTTTAAATTTCAAACATCATAGCTTCGAACCTACTTGAATAAATCTTTTTGTTGCCCATGATTATATATTTTAATTTATCAATTAAACTACTTTTAACATAAACTAAGGAACAAATTATTCTGTATAAAATTTAAATTAAAACATATACCTTTGCCTTTGTATATCATTCGGCTAGTCGACGAACCAACATGCCGATTAACTCTTCAAAGCCTATCAACCGTCAGCCCCCAAACAGCAAATGCTTCATTTTGCCATTTCCTCGAACATTTCATGGTCACTGCAGATTTGCTATTTCTGTTACCCAAATTGATTTCAACGCCACTGTCCTCATTTTGATCACTACACTCCACAAATTCCTCCTCCTGTATTACCACAAGAGCATCATCGCACTACTCGAAATCCCCCCAAAATCAAAGTCGAACTTCCAAAACAATGAATCGCGCTCCTTACATCATCGTTTCCAGGTTGTGAAGTCGAGACCGAGGGTGTCGATCTGAACGTAAACCCCCTAACTCTGTCGTGCTTGCCCCCATCCCAGTAATTCAATGCTTTGCTCCTCCAATCAATCATCCATTTTCAAAAATCGCGAGCCCTAATCTCGCTGTCACCATTGTCGAGCAATATCGCAACGTATAGAAAGGATAAGAGGTTGGAGTATCGATGCCATGCGAGCTGATGAATTTGATTTATTTCGATTTCATAAAGAAATCGATTTGTTTTCGATTTATTTGAAAAATTCTGAAAGGAAAAGGAGCGGCTGGTGTTTGTTCTCGGTTGAATCAGAAAAATAGATCGCGATGGTTTATATAGCGAGAGGAGGAAACCCTCCGTACCCAATACATATCGCTTGTCCCCCTTTAGTACTCCTGCCATTAATATGATGTTTCCTTGATATCAGAAGGTGGAAGACAATTTGTTGGCTCGAGAAGAAACATCTGCGTGATTTTACTACTTAGGGTGGCTTTAGGTGAGAGATAGGTCGGCCACATTTCTTTTTATTTTATTTTTTTATTATGCATTCAATTATTATCGATTCATATTACGATAATTCAATTATATTCAAAACAAATCGTATATCGATTATTAAATCGATAAATTCAATATAAATATTCATTTATATTTCCAGTTAAATATTTAAACTAATTCAAATATCATTACAAAACAGCTAAAAATCTGGGTCGTTACATTCTTTCCCCCTTAAAATAATTTCGTCCTTGAAATTGCTAAGGTAGGGAAAATAGTACAAATCTATTTCTTTTCAAAATCTCACTTATGTTGAAACTCAACTTCTCATATTTCAACAAATTAACTCCAACCAAAACTTTTGGTCTTCCTTCATTCAATTCGAATGATCGACGATCAATCCATTTATATCAAATCTATGTTCTATTAAACCAATTCAAATTGATTTTAATCAATTCATTCACTTCGACCCATTTAACTTGTTTAAGTTAAATTTAAATTCCAGAATTCAAATCCCTGGGTTTTTCTTTTCAAATTCTTTTGAAATCCCATAAATATATACATATATTTATTTCCATTTCAAATTCAAAACATTTGAATTTTTAAACCACTTGTTTTCTTTCAAACAAATTTCCATCAAAAACTTTTTCTAAGGTAGCAATTCATCACTTAGAAACTCGGAAATGAACACTGATGATGTTGCAATCATCATCAGAATTATTTCCCAGCCACTGAAGTGAGTTCAGTGCTTCATTATTTCAAAATCCATGATTTTCTTTCAAATCCTTTAAAACAAATCTATATTATTTTAATATACTTTGAAAAATATTTTTCAACTTCCCAGGATTTTGAATTCTTAATTCTGGTTTGAATTTATTCTAATTCATCTCATTTGTATATTTAATTTCTATACAAATTCTATTTGGTTATAAATAACCATTCTAAATTTTATAATCTCGTTTGATTATAAAATCAACATCCAACACATCCATATAATATAATTCCAGAAAATTATTCTTTCTATATCAAAATAGAAATTTTGGGTAAAATTATTTCATTTACCCACTTTTAAAACAATATCGTGTTCAATCTTCTGTTCAAGTGTTTAGAAATTCCTATCGACTTTGTGGCGTCCCACGATTCGACCAGAATTCATAAACCACTCACAGACTAGTCAACACAATATAAAACAATTTTTATATCAATTTACAAATACGCTCTCTCGTATATATACGCTCAACTCATTCTAGGGTACTACTGACCCTATCTCTAATGAGCACATGCCACACAAGCCTAGGTGTTCGCTCAACCTAAGCTCTGATACCAACTGAAACGGCCCTAGGCTTTGCAACCATCAGGCAGTGGGCTAACCTCCCACCGTGACATCCAGTGATACCTCAGAACTGATTTTACGGCCAGCCTCTCGACTTCACAGCCAACCCACATTGTCGGGAGATGTAGGGGTAAGAGTCTCCCGTTCGCCACCAAACGCGAAGCGAGAACCCCCTATCATCCGTACCAATTAAGCAACCAGCTCTGATACCACTGAAACGACCCGCAAATCCGTGCTATCAGAGTTGACTAAATACACCACACGTCCAACCCAAATAACACAGAAATACGACTCATTTTTAGAAAGAAGTTAGAGGATGAGAAATAGAAAGAAAGAAATATTAGAATAGAAGAAAACGAAGATCACAAACTCACAGCGGAACGAATAAAATATATTATATAACATAAGCTTCGAAATACAAATCTGTTTTGTACATACATACATACCATCATCAGAGTACACATAACATTTGATCCAGCGGAAGTAACTCTAAATAACTAACGTTGAAGCCTCCTGCTTCAAGCTCCTCCAAGTGTATCTGTAAAAGCCTGAAACACTTGACTGCCCGTACAAATTTAGGCACCCAAGAGTTTAGGAAAAACAAAACAAAATAAACTCTGGGTCAGTCATGGGACTGGTGTGAGTAAACTCCAATCACTTGATTAACTTTAAAAATCCTTTCAAAAAGAAAAGATAATAGTAAGACCAGCCCACACATAAACATGGACGGTTTTTACCTTACTATAACCCAAAACACTTTGATACGAAAATCCAGTGATATTATAATAATGTCTACCTCAAATAAATAACCAAATAGCAGAACGCTTGCATCTCACGCTCCACATATATAGTATGTAATCAAAAACCGCATGGCGCTTATTGGAGATTGGATTTCCAACATGACAAGGTATGGGACCACCTTCCGACTGTGTATCTCTAGAGACGAATACACCTGGGTTCAACAAGAACGTCTTGCAACCCGGCCCACACATGACCGACCACTCATTTCGCTTGAGTGTATCGAATGTATATCACCAACGGTTGGACTCAAACCACCGTTCCCGAATGGGCAGAATCGATAGATTTAGAAACAAAAGGAATTTCTCTAGATAGGTGATTATACACCCTAATGGGAGCGACCCACATAGCCATGCTGCCTGCCCGATTTTTGTCCTTTCCTGGTTGTTGAGGCCTGAGGCTACGAATACTTACCATTCCTTGATAACACAATTACTTTGAATGCCACATCGTCAGATCCGTTAATCACTAGTTGAGTTTGCACAAATACTCTGGATATTATGCTAAGGGATAAATCCGTTGCAACCATATATATTCATACAGACCAACCCATTTGATCATTGGAAATACTCTGTCAGACATTCGTCCATTTACGTTCGTTCTGGGATTGAACGAAACCGAAGGCACTATTTCTATTTAATAGAAAAGCCCTTGCACTTTACTCCGTCTTCAGTATATTCAGCATACTTGGTTCGCAACGCTTATGCCGATACGGAGTGGTTCTTTGGATAATAATCCAACCGGTCTCTCCATATTGACAACGATGGTCAAAACTTCGATAGTCTGTGATTTAACTATCGAATAAAAACAAGTGTTCATCCAACATATCAAACAAATCACTGGGCTCCTTAATTAATATTTCATTAATTAAATCACTTTTCCATATTCTCTTATCAATATTTGTTAACCAAATATTTCAATAATCATATCGGCCTCTTATGCCATTTGGAAAACGTTTCCAAATATCAACTTCTTTTATTTTCTATATATTAGAAAAATCTCTATTTGCAATTGGAAACAATTCCAATCACTTATCTCTATCCCTTTTTGTTTACAACATTCGATTTTTATATTCACTTTGCTATCGAATTCAATACGTCGATACAATGATTTCAAAATATCAAAATATCTTAAAAATATTCTAACTCCTTAAATTTCCGGAAAATTTCGCCATAACCTCCCCTGTATCGGGAGCATCGGGAAATTTCAAATAGCTTCCCGGTATCTTCCAATCTCAAAAAGAAAAAGAAAAAGCCAAGCGGCTTGCCGATACGGCGCATAAAACCTCATATATGAATTAAACATGTACCTTTTTGTCGAGCACATTATTTATATACCTGCATTATCCTTGCCCCATACCTGTCTCCTGTATGTCTATACCTGTCCCATTTATTTCAACTTCGTACACTCGTTTGACTCAATTCGTTAAAGTAATTCTTTAACTAACTTTCTGCCTATCTCGCTTGTATATTTGAATATAACACGTTTCGAATATATTTCCACTTACTTATCAATCAATTGAATTCAAATTTCAATTTAAGTTCTATATTCGATTTCGAATATATATTTACAATCCCAAATTTCACTTTTCAAAGTTCGACTTTAGTTCAAACTCGATTAACTAATTCTTCTTTGATTTAGTTAATTCTATTCAATAATCAAAAATAGGATTATTGTTTCAAAAATCATCTTCTTTACTTCACTTGAGTCCACATTTATTTTCTAACTCAAGTCTAGATTTTTAAATGGAAATCCGGATTTTTATTTGCTTAAAAATCCCAATATTTATATATAAAATCCATTATGGTTTATAATGGTTTATGGCGCTGCTTTTCTAAAAAATTTGATTTTGACATAACTCAAAATCTATACGACGAAATCCAGATTTTTCTCTTTCATTTGAAAGCTATTATTCAGTCGGTCCTGACAGTTCTTGTTTCATAGAATTCCGACTTAATTTGAGTTCTGTATGCTCAATTGAAGTTCGAAACGTCAATTTACGAACTGCAGCGCTGCGGCGAGTTCGTTTTAATTATATTTATATATATAACCTTTTAAACTTCGTTCAAAATAAATTTAACTCGATTCTAATATATATATTCCAAATTCCATTTGAATCTTTTACATTTCAGATTCCGTAGTTTTAAATCCTGTATTCAAATCCCATTTGAAATCCTTTATTCGAATTCCATTTCAAATCATTTATTCGAATTCTATTTCAAATCCTTTATTTAATTTTCACTTTAATTCAATTCCTTTTTGAATTTCTATATTTGAAATTCATACTTGAAATCCCATTTCAAATTCATACTTGAAATTCATACTTGAATTCAAATATCCAAACACCATTTAAATTTCTATTTGAAATTCTAAATGTTTTCAGATTCCATTTCTCTTATTTGAAATTCCCAAAATTTCAAATTACATTCTTCTTTTATTTGAAATTCCATTTTTGAATTTCCTTTATTCCAATCCCATTTGGATTCTAATATTCAAACTTATTTTCAACGCCATTTGAATTTCTTCACTCAAAGCCATTTGAATTCCCTTGAATTCAAATTCCATTTCAAAATCATTTGGATTTCCTACTTTGAAATCCTATTTGAAATTCTATTTCCAATTCTACTTTGAAATCCTATTTGAAATTCTTTATTCGAATTCCTTTGAATTCAGATTTTATTTTAATTCCTTGAATTCAAATTCTATTTTTCATTCTAATTTCATCTATTCGAGTTCTATTTGAACTTCTATTTGAATTTCTAATATTCAATCTCCTCTTAAAATTCAAATATTTAAACTCCCTTTAAAAATTCAAATGTTATACTCAAATTTCATTTGAGTTATACATTTAAAATTTTCATTTCACATCCTGTTTTGAAATTCCTTTTCAAATCCCAATTTCACACTTGTATTTCTATTTCTGAATTATCGAATGATAATCCTTTTCCCTTCATTTATAACTTCGTTATAAAAGAACTATTTATAAACTTCGCTTATAAAGAAACTACTTGTTTTATTTTTCAAAACAAGTTTAAATCTTTATTTCCTTTAAAAATTCAAATTCTATTTAAAAATAGAATTTTCCCTTTTTAAATTTCCAATATCCCTTTTTACGATATTTTTAAATATCATTACTTAAGCCCAGTGATAAAACACACAAAGCAACCAATTATTTATTTTTCTAACACATCATATATAACAATATATATATGCAAACAAATAAACAACCAGATAATATATTTTTGAGGAATCCAGTTGGATTCCTCCAACCTGTTTCCCTGCATCAACAGATGTTAGCACATAAATAATACCAATTCTGCTTCGTGGCAGAATATCGCGGTATAGAAGGTCATCCACTAATCATAGCGTGGGGCGTATAGGGTAATCATCCGCTATAAAGCTGCGGGCATCCGCTAATGAGACTGCGGGAATCCAACCAATCAATCAACCCAATATATATATATATATATCCTAAATAACTAATATATATAAAGCAAGCAGAAAGCATTCACACAAGCAACAAAACAATTATTTTTAATGGAATAAAAATAATTCTAAAGGTGAGTGAGATTTACTCACCTCGGTTTTTAATCGACGGAATAAATTGAAGACATTTGATCTGAATTCCATTTGTCTCCAGAAAAGTCCAAAAACATTTCCTACCATAGGTCCAACTCGATTTGCTTTAGCTTCTCGGACCTTGTATAAATTAAATATGGCGTTCATATATATACAAATTATATGAGCTATGTATTTATTTATTTACTTTATTTTTACAAAGAAATTCGGATTTCTATCTAACTAAAATAAAATTTTATGTTTAATCAACTAAAATAAAAGCTTATATTTACCGCTTTAAACTATTATCAATTTAAACTTACTAAATAAATATACTAATTCAACGAATATACCTTCTTGTTTCGATCAATCTATGAACATATCTTCACATATCGTGGTCTATTTTTAAATTTCAAACATCATAGCTTCGAACCTACTTGAATAAATCTTTTTGTTGCCCATGATTATATATTTTAATTTATCAATTAAACTACTTTTAACATAAACTAAGGAACAAATTATTCTGTATAAAATTTAAATTAAAACATATACCTTTGCCTTTGTATATCATTCGGCTAGTCGACGAAGCAACATGCCGATTAACTCTTCAAAGCCTATCAACCGTCAGCCCCCAAACAGCAAATGCTTCATTTTGCCATTTCCTCGAACATTTCATGGTCACTGCAGATTTGCTATTTCTGTTACCCAAATTGATTTCAACGCCACTGTCCTCATTTTGATCACTACACTCCACAAATTCCTCCTCCTGTATTACCACAAGAGCATCATCGCACTACTCGAAATCCCCCCAAAATCAAAGTCGAACTTCCAAAACAATGAATCGCGCTCCTTACATCATCGTTTCCAGGTTGTGAAGTCGAGACCGAGGGTGTCGATCTGAACGTAAACCCCCTAACTCTGTCGTGCTTGCCCCCATCCCAGTAATTCAATGCTTTGCTCCTCCAATCAATCATCCATTTTCAAAAATCGCGAGCCCTAATCTCGCTGTCACCATTGTCGAGCAATATCGCAACGTATAGAAAGGATAAGAGGTTGGAGTATCGATGCCATGCGAGCTGATGAATTTGATTTATTTCGATTTCATAAAGAAATCGATTTGTTTTCGATTTATTTGAAAAATTCTGAAAGGAAAAGGAGCGGCTGGTGTTTGTTCTCGGTTGAATCAGAAAAATAGATCGCGATGGTTTATATAGCGAGAGGAGGAAACCCTCCGTACCCAATACATATCGCTTGTCCCCCTTTAGTACTCCTGCCATTAATATGATGTTTCCTTGATATCAGAAGGTGAAAGACAATTTGTTGGCTCGAGAAGAAACATCTGCGTGATTTTACTACTTAGGGTGGCTTTAGGTGAGAGATAGGTCGGCCACATTTCTTTTTATTTTATTTTTTTATTATGCATTCAATTATTATCGATTCATATTACGATAATTCAATTATATTCAAAACAAATCGTATATCGATTATTAAATCGATAAATTCAATATAAATATTCATTTATATTTCCAGTTAAATATTTAAACTAATTCAAATATTCATTACAAAACAGCTAAAAATCTGGGTCGTTACACACTCCCTGCGTTCCCTTGCTCCGTTTTAGACTCAACCGGGGTGTGAGGCTCGCGAAGTAACGTATTACACAAAGCTATGTCCATACCAGACTATGCTTTGATCATCATACAAGGCTCTGCTTTGCAACAATAAGCTTTGTTCGATTGCAACTTGGCGTGCCACATCAACAACTCATATCATGCGATCGGTAATTATTTAACATACAAAAGGGTGTTAAGCAAGAGAATAAATCCTCCGCCACCATGCATTTATATATTAAATAAAAACCGATTTAATTACATGAAATAAATTTCAATGTCAGGCATGCTATCCATTTACAAGTCCGTTCTGGGTCTGAACGAAACAACGTATCCGTCGATCTCCAGTACGTCTGGAAGATCATCACTTTTACCTTGCCTTGGGGGATCAGTCCCAATTCAAGATATTAGTCACCATCAACCAAACGATGTGAAGCTCTCAGGTCTTCAGTCACCGTCTTCATCTTTGACTCTTGATCGTCGTGATGATTATTCAGAATGGGTTAGACCCGGTCTTTCTGAATAACTCGCGTATTTGTAATTAAAATCAACCATACGCCACATTCCAACTTTGAATATCCTTTTAAATAAAAATTATTATTTATGTTAAAAGGTTCTCATTAATTTTATCAAAGATAAAATAAATTACATTTTAATCCTTCTAAAAAGATTTATTAATATTCCAATTTTGATTTAATTTATAAAATAGATTTATAAATTTCAAATAGTAATTTCAATGTAAATTGGATTAAAGGATAAATGTTATTTAAAACATCGTCCACTACAAATCCAATCTACATATCAATTACCAACCATAATTGTTAAGATCTAATAATCTTAAATAAAAGATTTATCTTAAAGATATTAATTCATTACTATATAAAAAAAAACACATTTTAAAATAATCAATAAAATATTCTATATATAAAAGATTCTGAATGTAAAATATTCTTTATAATACAAAATCTTTTATTTTACAAAAATCCTTTTATTATATAAAATTTCTTTATTTAAAAAAAAGAAATTCTGCATTGGAATGCGACTCAACCATGTACCATATAATTTGGGTCATATGGGTTTCATACATTTCATGCATAGGGTAAAACAGGAAATAATCCTCAATCCATCCATTAACAACCAGAGTGACAATGTCAACTGTGTGAGCATTAAAATAAAACAATAACGCTCATCGCAGCCTGTCGATAAATCGATAGACATATAATAACATTGGGATTTGTGTCAGTCAAGTATCGTCCCAATACCCGTGTGGGGTTTTCAGCCAACAAACAAATAATAAATTATTTGTGCACTTGGGCGATGTGTAAAAATAATCGACCCAATCACATAAACAAGTCGGATGACTTGTAAATGGAAGTGTAATATTCAATTTTGAATATACTAACATCACATTTAACACATCAAAATACAACATCACAGGCAAATATTTCAATACTCTTTATTATGAACATATGACCATAAAAATCGTGACTTTTATTTATTTACCAAAAATACATATTTTTGGTCTCATTCATTTTAATGACAAAATGAATATTTGACTTCATTATTTTTTATGTATAAAGATATACATCCTTAATTCATTCTTTTTAATGTATGAAAACATACATTTTAAATCCATTCTTTTTCTCAACATAAACAAATATGATGATTTCGTTTCTTAACTTCTAATGCAACAAAATGAGAATTTTGTCTAAAATTTTTCAATGAATAAAGATGTCTATTTTTACTTCATTCATTTTAATGTGCCAAAAATATCTATTTTGTCTAATTCACTTTTAATATACAAAAATGAGTATTTTGTTTTAGTCTCTTTTCTTATGCATAAAAAAAATGTTTATTTTTAATTTATTCCCTTTTTTTTTGACACCAAGTGTTCATTTCTAATTAGTCCTTTTTAATGACACAAAATGTTCATGTCTAATTAATCCTTTTTAATGACACAAAATGTTCATTTTTAACTAATCCTTTTTTAATGACAAAAAATGTTCATTTTCTAATTAATCCTTTTAATGTATAGAAAGGTTCATTTTCTAATTTTGACATGTTAACTCAAAATGACAATTTAAATTCACTAATCAAGTCTTGACAAGAATGTTGTTCTTTTTCATTTATAATAAAAAAAAATGAAAATAAAAAGGATTCACGTGTCTTGTTCTTTTATTTACCATAGAAATACCAATATAATGATCAACATATTCTGGTCTTTTCATTTACAAAAGAAGTTGTAAATAAAGTGGTCCTCATATTTTTACTCTTTTCATTTACAATAGGAGTTGTAAATAAATGCTTCTCATGTTCCTGTTCTTTATATTTTCTATCGCACCAAAAATGTCGATAAAAATGAATCACTAACATTGTCTATTTTTATCGCACCAAGAATGTCGATAAAAATGAACCACTAACATTGTCTATTTTTATCGCACCAAGAATGTCGATAAAAATGAATCATTAACATTGTCTATTTTTATCGCACCAAGAATGTCGATAAAAATGAATCACTAACACTGTCTATTTTTATCGCACCAAGAATGTCGATAAAAATGACAACATTAACCATTCTATTTTCACCGCGTTCAAAATGACGATAAAATATTCAACATTAACTATTCTATTTTTACCGCATTCAAAATGACGATAAGATATTCAATATTAACAATTCTATTTTTACCGCATTCAAAATGACGATAAAATATTCAATATTAACAATTCTATTTCTACCGCATTCAAAATGACGATAAAATATTCAGCATTAACAATTCTATTTTTACCTACTATAGGAAATGTAAATAAATATATTTCTAAATACTATTCTTTTTATTTACATAACTGATTAACCTGTTTTACTCTTTTTCTATTACAAAGAAAATGTAAACAAAATGATTTACATATTTTACTCTTTTTCTATTACAATGAAAATGTAAACAAAATGATTTACATATTTTACTCTTTTTCTATTACAATGAAAATGTAAACAAAATGATTTACATATTTTACTCTTTTTCTATTACAATGAAAATGTAAACAAAATGATTTACATATTTTACTCTTTTTCTATTACAATGAAAATGTAAACAAAATGATTTACATATTTTACTCTTTTTCTATTACAATGAAAATGTAAACAAAATGATTTACAAAACTTTGTTTCTTTTCTTTCACCATATAAACATCAATAATGTGAATAACATATTTTTAGCCTTATTGTAACGACCCGTGTTTTTCAACCATTTGAATATGAATATTTAAATTAGTTTAAATATTATATTGGAAATATTAATGGAATTAAATATTGAGTTCGTTATTTAAATGAAGTTTGAACGTTATATAATTATATAATATAAATCGAGCTCGGAAATGGCGTGCAGTTCGTAATATGAAGTTTTGAACTTCAACTGAGAATACAGAATCCGTTATAAGCCGGAATTCTGTGAAATAAGAAACGTTGGAACCGTATTGACGATAGTTTTCATATGAAAGAGAAAAATCCAGATTTTGTGTTGTAGATTGTTAGTTATGGCCAGATCAAATTTTGAAATAGTCGCTATGGAAATCGCTATCGGCCTTTAAAATGGCCATTTTGCAAACGAACTCTGTTTTCGACGAAATCAGTTTCATTAGAACCGTATCGTTAAATTTTTGTATGTTGTTGAATGGCGTGGAAAACCGATGTCGTATGTGGTCACGGTAGTTGTAAACGCCCGTTCAATTTCTATAACGCGTAATTAAATAAATAAAGGGATATTCGAGTGTAACTTGAGCAAACGATCAAATTAGGCCTCGGAATCAGTTCCGTTGAGTTCGTATCGTCGATTATAGTCAGGATAGATATATAGTTTGTTATTTTTAGAGATCGGGAAATTTGGTGTTCAGAAGGGCAGTGCGGTACACGTTAAAAATAGCCTACCGGGGGAACAGTCTCAGAATGCGACGAAACTAGTGCCGTTGGGTTCGTATCGAAAAGTTATTGTCAGACTTCGCAGTTTCAAGTTGATTTGATTTATCTGGTGACCGTGAAAAAATTAAATGCGTGTTCATTTCCGGTTTCATAAAGGAAATTTTTCCATACGACCTCGGATTTCGACGAAACTTGTCCCATTGGATCCGGAATATCTTTTTACACTAATATTAGCCTTTGTATCAGAAAAACAGAAATCGTCTGTAGTGGTTTTTGACATCATTTCTCATGACAAAAGGTTTGGACATTATTTTATTAATAAATCTTCCCACATCCATATGCTTTTCACTGTACAGTACTTTGCTCTCACGTTTTATGCTTGCGCCCCACATTTTCAGTTCCTTTGGACGCACGCTGTTTTCAATCCCTTCCAACGCACTACTTCAGTTCCTTCTCTTGCACACTACCTAACCGTGCTCTCCACGTTTACTTGACTCCCACGGTTTGTTTATCTATAAAAATCAACACCCTTCGTTCCAACGACTTTCACTTCTTCTCTATTATACAGTCAAGCGCTCTCTCTCTCTCAAGAGAAAAAAAAAAGATCGAAAAAAAAAAAAGGAGAAGAAGGTGAACGTTAAAAGAAGCAAGGAGAAAGTGGCGTTAGTGCTCGGGCATGGGTCGGCGACAGACCGGAGGTGGAAGGGGTGACGTAGTGGACGGGAGATGTTCGGGTTTTTGCTTGAACATGAGCTGTTAGTGGGATTTGGAAAAAAGAAAAAAAAAAAAACAAGAAAAGGAGAGAAATGTATGGGAGGGAGACACAGCAGATGGGAGCAACAAACGAGACAGAAAGAAATATGAGGATGCTGGCCCTTGTCTTGGTTCCAAATGGATCTGCCTACTTTGATATGGTTAAGGTGATGACAACAACTTAGTTGATTTAAACCGATTAAGGAACTAATTATATACTTAAATCATATTAGTGTTCAATGGTATAGAGAGATGGAAGTAACTTTGTTGAGGCAGTGTGGACTTGGGATGCTGAAACGAAACAAACTGGAAGAATGGTTTGACCGATTTATGTATCCTCTAAAAGCATTAACTTCATCTTTTATTAAGGAAAATAAATTATATCTAGCTAGTTAATTAAAACATATTCATCTATGTATGGTTATAGGGAAACGAAGAGGAAATGAACCGTGACAAGTTTGGAAGGAAGCCTTGAGCAGAACGGAAACTAAAAGGGACGGATCGACTATTCTTGGGTTTACAAAAGTAATTAACTGACACTTTAATTATGGCCCAATCTAGAATTAAAAGGCCTAATTTAGCTTAATGTGTGCATAATCCAATTTATGATGCTCCAAACCCACTTAATAGCTGATGACCTGCATGTATATTGCACCTAGTTTAGTTAATTATTTAGTAGCTAGGCAAACTTCGAACGTGCCAAGTTTTAAATCATAATCAAATGTTTTCGTACCTGATTAGGTATATAATCAATGCTTTATATAATGGCTTATCTAACCATAATATTAATTTATACGGTGGATCAAATTTTAACCTCAATGTAGTGCTTATATTATGAGAACTGTAATGTTATCACTTAGTGGGATTATAACATTACCTACTGTAATGTTAAATATGAATATTGATGAACATTACCTAACGATAAAATAGACCTAAGTTATAAGTTGCCTAAGGTTATAACGTATTAAAATTTACACCGTTGCCATACAGCAACATGATTTGGGTGAAACAAGGAACGTTAGAACCGTACCAACGAGCGTTACATTTGGAATTCGAACGGACGTAGAGGAACGCAGCTAAAAGCTTGTAAGACGAACCATTTTGCTGGTTGATGGAAAAACCCAAGGTGAGTTAAACTCACTCAGTTACCCTTTTATATTTTATATAAATTGGGTATTTTTATTTTGTGTGCTTGCTTGCTAATGGTCGACTGCTTTGTTAGTTATCTATTTAACTGTGGATTTAAACGATGAAATTAAACTGTGTTTAATTTCAGTGAAATACCAAATCGTTATTTTTAACGATTGATTCCAATAAAGGTGACTCACCTTGGTTGGTCACGTTTATTTATAAACGTGTTTAAATGGTTGCAGTGTTTGAATTGCTTATGGTTGATGTTAAATGATCGTTATTTAATTTATCAGTTAAACAAAACTGAACCGTCTGATTGAGAAAAACATTTGAATACAGGGAAGAACAGGTTGGAGGGATCCAACCGGATTCCTCAAATGTATTATTTATTTTCATATGATCATATATGAACTGATCTGTTTGTGTGATTGATTTGATGGTTGATTATTGACTGGATATTCAACATCTGTTTGGTTTAAACCAATGGGCGATATTGGTTAAGTGTTTGGCAGAGTATGGCCTTTAAAACCAATCGAGTTATAGATATTGATTCACCGACAGGTGAATCGATAGAATTGAGGTTATAAAATTTATTTTTATAACCAGAGTTAGATTTGAATTATATTATTTGAATAAAAGTTATTTAAGAGAAATAAATAAATATTTTATTTGTTTAAGACTTTGATTTGTTACGAAGTTATTTTGCAAAGCAAATGCGGATGTTAATCAGATTTACCAGTTGAAGAATAAGAAATGAATTAAATGGTAAAACTTTGGAAAATTGTTTTGTAAGAAAACAAATAATTAGAATTTATTTAAATTAATTATATTTTTAATTAATTTAAAGCGAGGATTGTTGAAATCGGTAAATGAGGTAATCAAGTTTTTGAGTTAATTAAATCGACCGTTTGGAATTAGAATTGTTTATCAAGTTATTGTGTTTTGACTAAAATAGTTAAATGAATATTGTTTGAATTTAAATAAGGATAAAAGGGATTAACTACTAAAGTAGTTAATGTTTGAAATAAGTTATTATTTTAATTAATGATAAAGTAGGAATATATATGTAAAATGGGAATTCATTTAAAAAGTTACCGAATGTGAGATGCAAGCCAATTGAATGGTGAAAGGAAATAAACGTACTCAATTATATGAATTAAGTGAAAGAAGATTTAAGTGGGTAATTGAATATAGTTATTCGAGCTAGAATTAGTCAAACATAGTATTCAAGATGAGTGCCATTTCGTACGACTGCTAGCGTAATTCGCAGGGCTGCTGATAGCCTACGGCGGTCGGATGTTTCCTGAGGAAATCAGGCGTAACCATTGTGATCGCTGTGATCTAGAGTCAAGCGAAGGGATGTAAGTCGAGTATTAGTTAATCGATAGAAGTTAAACAAGTAGAGTTAATCAGTTAGAGTTAATCAGTTAAAGTTAATCAATTAGAGTTAATCGATTGGAGTTTAATCGAATTAGAGTTATTCAAATATCGTATTTTGAATGTTAAAAGAGCTAGAAGTTTGGTTTAACAAAAGTAAATCAGTTGTTAAAGGCCAAATGGTGCTGAATACTGAGCCAGTGAACTCATTGGATTGTCATGATTGAAACACTGATTATTTTGATAGTTAAATCACCAACTATCAAATCGGACCCATACGATTGTTGGTACGGAAAGACCGGGATCGAATTTATATTCGAAAACCATTCCGACCAACAAATACGTGAAGATATCAGAGGACGGTCGAGATGGAGCATTGAAGACCGTGGGTTTTCATAAGCGGAAGGATTACTTATAATCTCTGGTTTAGCGGCCCGAGATACACTGTGATTCTGTCGTGGTTGGAATCCACGGGTTGCAAGGACTTCTCGCTACTGATCCATGGGGTGATTCCTATATGAGATGCAGTAGGAGAGTGCCTTCGGTTCATCCTGTTCCTGGATGACTTGTATGGACGAATGTCTGACAGAGTATTTCCTTAAGAACCACGTACGTTGATTTTTACAAATAGGCCGAGTTGGTGGCGAAGAGGGGCACTTCTTCAATACCAGAGTATATTTGTGGACGTCAATTAGTGATTTGACGGATCTGACGATGTGGCATTCAAAGTGAATGATGGCCAGATGTTCGAAGAGATGAATTCTTGCCTCAAGCCTCATCAACCAGGAAAGGACAAAAATCGGGCAGGCAGCATGGCTATGTGGGTCGCTCCCATTAGGGTGTATAATCACCTATCTAGAGAAATTCCTTTTGTTTCTTATTCTATCGATTCTGCCCATTCGGGAACGGTGGTTTGAGTCCAACCGTTGGTGATATACATTCGATACACTCAAGCGAAATGAGTGGTCGGTCATGTGAGGGCCGGGTTGTAAGACGTTCTTGTTGAACCCAGTGTATCCGCCTCTAGAGATACACATGCGGAAGGTGGTCCCATACCTTGTCAAGTTGGAATCCAATCTCCAATAAGCGCCTGCGGTTTTGATTGTATACTATATATGTGGAGCGTGAGATGCAAGCGTTCCACTAGATTGATATTTATTTGTATCTAGACATTATCATAATATCAGATCAGTATATGATTTCAAAAGATGTTTTGGGTTATCGTAAGGGAAAAACCGTCCGTGTTTATGTGTGGATTTGGTCTTACGATTATCCTTTTCTTTGAAGAGATTTTGAACTTTAAAATCATGTTGGATGATTTACTCTTAATACTGTGCGAGTTTATCTCACTCTGGTTCACCAGACTGACCCGGTGTTTTGTAAATGCTCGGGTTAGACCGAGGTGTACAGGTTCAGGTTATCAGATACTGAGAAGTTCGGAGACGAGCTGAAGATGTTCAGATGAATGATATTCTGCTGTGTGTTATATGAGGACAGATTATTATCACTGTCCAGATGTGTGTTGTACTCTGATATTGTAAGTATTTTTAAAAGCTCTCAATAAAGTTTATTTCTATATTATATTTTTGTTCCGCTGCGATGTGAGACTCTGTGTTGTGTTGTTTCTTCTTCTTCTTCTATTCTAATATTTCTTTCTTTCCTATCTCACCCTCTAATTTCTTTCTAATAACGTCCAGTGTTTTCGGTGTTTGGAAGGTCGGCATGAGTTACGGCAAAGGTACTTATGTCGATTTTCGAGGCCGAAAATCCCTGTTCGTTACAGTGGTATCAGAGCTATTGGTTTAGTAATAACCTTGGCTCTGTGGTGTAACTCGATAGAGATTGGGTTAGTAATACCCTAGATCGAGATTGAGTGTATTTATATGAGAGCGTATTTGTAAATTTTATATACATATGTTTTGTATTGTGTTTGTTGATCGGTTCAAGTGTTGAGAAGCATAGAACTGACAATGAAGGAAGTATCGTTTTGGTAAAAGAGGGTAAATGAAATAATTTTACCCAAATTATATTTTTATAATTTTATCAAACTATTGAAATACTAGTGTGTTTGATCGATTTGAATGGGATTCAAATCGAATTGAAATTTGAATTGAGACTTAACTTTGTTAAGTAAAGTTAAATTAAGAAGGATATCGAAATTAAATTTGGAAATTGGAAATTAAATTATAATCAAATTTGTGAAACCAAAATAAAAATATTAATATTGAATATGAATTCAGTTGATTTGGTTGATTTGTTTGTGTATTGATTGTTGATTGTGAATTGGGTTTTGATTTGAAATATAATAAATTAGATTTGGAAATTAATTAGTTAATAACGTTCTTTCTTACCTTAGCAATTTCGAGGACGAAATTATTTTAAGGGGGGAAGAATGTAACGACCCGTGTTTTTCAACCATTTGAATATGAATATTTAAATTAGTTTAAATATTATATTGGAAATATTAATGGAATTAAATATTGAGTTCGTTATTTAAATGAAGTTTGAACGTTATATAATTATATAATATAAATCGAGCTCGGAAATGGCGTGCAGTTCGTAATATGAAGTTTTGAACTTCAACTGAGAATACAGAATCCGTTATAAGCCGGAATTCTGTGAAATAAGAAACGTTGGAACCGTATTGACGATAGTTTTCATATGAAAGAGAAAAATCCAGATTTTGTGTTGTAGATTGTTAGTTATGGCCAGATCAAATTTTGAAATAGTCGCTATGGAAATCGCTATCGGCCTTTAAAATGGCCATTTTGCAAACGAACTCTGTTTTCGACGAAATCAGTTTCATTAGAACCGTATCGTTAAATTTTTGTATGTTGTTGAATGGCGTGGAAAACCGATGTCGTATGTGGTCACGGTAGTTGTAAACGCCCGTTCAATTTCTATAACGCGTAATTAAATAAATAAAGGGATATTCGAGTGTAACTTGAGCAAACGATCAAATTAGGCCTCGGAATCAGTTCCGTTGAGTTCGTATCGTCGATTATAGTCAGGATAGATATATAGTTTGTTATTTTTAGAGATCGGGAAATTTGGTGTTCAGAAGGGCAGTGCGGTACACGTTAAAAATAGCCTACCGGGGGAACAGTCTCAGAATGCGACGAAACTAGTGCCGTTGGGTTCGTATCGAAAAGTTATTGTCAGACTTCGCAGTTTCAAGTTGATTTGATTTATCTGGTGACCATGAAAAAATTAAATGCGTGTTCATTTCCGGTTTCATAAAGGAAATTTTTCCATACGACCTCGGATTTCGACGAAACTTGTCCCATTGGATCCGGAATATCTTTTTACACTAATATTAGCCTTTGTATCAGAAAAACAGAAATCGTCTGTAGTGGTTTTTGACATCATTTCTCATGACAAAAGGTTTGGACATTATTTTATTAATAAATCTTCCCACATCCATATGCTTTTCACTGTACAGTACTTTGCTCTCACGTTTTATGCTTGCGCCCCACATTTTCAGTTCCTTTGGACGCACGCTGTTTTCAATCCCTTCCAACGCACTACTTCAGTTCCTTCTCTTGCACACTACCTAACCGTGCTCTCCACGTTTACTTGACTCCCACGGTTTGTTTATCTATAAAAATCAACACCCTTCGTTCCAACGACTTTCACTTCTTCTCTATTATACAGTCAAGCGCTCTCTCTCTCTCAAGAGAAAAAAAAAAGATCGAAAAAAGAAAAAAAAAAAGGAGAAGAAGGTGAACGTTAAAAGAAGCAAGGAGAAAGTGGCGTTAGTGCTCGGGCATGGGTCGGCGACAGACCGGAGGTGGAAGGGGTGACGTAGTGGACGGGAGATGTTCGGGTTTTTGCTTGAACATGAGCTGTTAGTGGGATTTGGAAAAAAGAAAAAAAAACAAGAAAAGCAGAGAAATGTATGGGAGGGAGACACAGCAGATGGGAGCAACAAACGAGACAGAAAGAAATATGAGGTTGCTGGCCCTTGTCTTAGTTCCAAATGGATCTGCCTACTTTGATATGGTTAAGGTGATGACAACAACTTAGTTGATTTAAACCGATTAAGGAACTAATTATATACTTAAATCATATTAGTGTTCAATGGTATAGAGAGATGGAAGTAACTTTGTTGAGGCAGTGTGGACTTGGGATGCTGAAACGAAACAAACTGGAAGAATGGTTTGACCGATTTATGTATCCTCTAAAAGCATTAACTTCATCTTTTATTAAGGAAAATAAATTATATCTAGCTAGTTAATTAAAACATATTCATCTATGTATGGTTATAGGGAAACGAAGAGGAAATGAACCGTGACAAGTTTGGAAGGAAGCCTTGAGCAGAACGGAAACTAAAAGGGACGGATCGACTATTCTTGGGTTTACAAAAGTAATTAACTGACACTTTAATTATGGCCCAATCTAGAATTAAAAGGCCTAATTTAGCTTAATGTGTGCATAATCCAATTTATGATGCGCCAAACCCACTTAATAGCTGATGACCTGCATGTATATTGCACCTAGTTTAGTTAATTATTTAGTAGCTAGGCAAACTTCGAACGTGCCAAGTTTTAAATCATAATCAAATGTTTTCGTACCTGATTAGGTATATAATCAATGCTTTATATAATGGCTTATCTAACCATAATATTAATTTATACGGTGGATCAAATTTTAACCTCAATGTAGTGCTTATATTATGAGAACTGTAATGTTATCACTTAGTGGGATTATAACATTACCTACTGTAATGTTAAATATGAATATTGATGAACATTACCTAACGATAAAATAGACCTAAGTTATAAGTTGCCTAAGGTTATAACGTATTAAAATTTACACCGTTGCCATACAGCAACATGATTTGGGTGAAACAAGGAACGTTAGAACCGTACCAACGAGCGTTACATTTGGAATTCGAACGGACGTAGAGGAACGCAGCTAAAAGCTTGTAAGACGAACCATTTTGCTGGTTGATGGAAAAACCCAAGGTGAGTTAAACTCACTCAGTTACCCTTTTATATTTTATATAAATTGGGTATTTTTATTTTGTGTGCTTGCTTGCTAATGGTCGACTGCTTTGTTAGTTATCTATTTAACTGTGGATTTAAACGATGAAATTAAACTGTGTTTAATTTCAGTGAAATACCAAATCGTTATTTTTAATGATTGATTCCAATAAAGGTGACTCACCTTGGTTGGTCACGTTTATTTATAAACGTGTTTAAATGGTTGCAGTGTTTGAATTGCTTATGGTTGATGTTAAATGATCGTTATTTAATTTATCAGTTAAACAAAACTGAACCGTCTGATTGAGAAAAACATTTGAATACAGGGAAGAACAGGTTGGAGGGATCCAACCGGATTCCTCAAATGTATTATTTATTTTCATATGATCATATATGAACTGATCTGTTTGTGTGATTGATTTGATGGTTGATTATTGACTGGATATTCAACATCTGTTTGGTTTAAACCAATGGGCGATATTGGTTAAGTGTTTGGCAGAGTATGGCCTTTAAAACCAATCGAGTTATAGATATTGATTCACCGACAGGTGAATCGATAGAATTGAGGTTATAAAATTTATTTTTATAACCAGAGTTAGATTTGAATTATATTATTTGAATAAAAGTTATTTAAGAGAAATAAATAAATATTTTATTTGTTTAAGACTTTGATTTGTTATGAAGTTATTTTGCAAAGCAAATGCGGATGTTAATCAGATTTACCAGTTGAAGAATAAGAAATGAATTAAATGGTAAAACTTTGGAAAATTGTTTTGTAAGAAAACAAATAATTAGAATTTATTTAAATTAATTATATTTTTAATTAATTTAAAGCGAGGATTGTTGAAATCGGTAAATGAGGTAATCAAGTTTTTGAGTTAATTAAATCGACCGTTTGGAATTAGAATTGTTTATCAAGTTAATGTGTTTTGACTAAAATAGTTAAATGAATATTGTTTGAATTTAAATAAGGATAAAAGGGATTAACTACTAAAGTAGTTAATGTTTGAAATAAGTTATTATTTTAATTAATGATAAAGTAGGAATATATATGTAAAATGGGAATTCATTTAAAAAGTTACCGAATGTGAGATGCAAGCCAATTGAATGGTGAAAGGAAATAAACGTACTCAATTATATGAATTAAGTGAAAGAAGATTTAAGTGGGTAATTGAATATAGTTATTCGAGCTAGAATTAGTCAAACATAGTATTCAAGATGAGTGCCATTTCGTACGACTGCTAGCGTAATTCGCAGGGCTGCTGATAGCCTACGGCGGTCGGATGTTTCCTGAGGAAATCAGGCGTAACCATTGTGATCGCTGTGATCTAGAGTCAAGCGAAGGGATGTAAGTCGAGTATTAGTTAATCGATAGAAGTTAAACAAGTAGAGTTAATCAGTTAGAGTTAATCAGTTAAAGTTAATCAATTAGAGTTAATCGATTGGAGTTTAATCGAATTAGAGTTATTCAAATATCGTATTTTGAATGTTAAAAGAGCTAGAAGTTTGGTTTAACAAAAGTAAATCAGTTGTTAAAGGCCAAATGGTGCTGAATACTGAGCCAGTGAACTCATTGGATTGTCATGATTGAAACACTGATTATTTTGATAGTTAAATCACCAACTATCAAATCGGACCCATACGATTGTTGGTACGGAAAGACCGGGATCGAATTTATATTCGAAAACCATTCCGACCAACAAATACGTGAAGATATCAGAGGACGGTCGAGATGGAGCATTGAAGACCGTGGGTTTTCATAAGCGGAAGGATTACTTATAATCTCTGGTTTAGCGGCCCGAGATACACTGTGATTCTGTCGTGGTTGGAATCCACGGGTTGCAAGGACTTCTCGCTACTGATCCATGGGGTGATTCCTATATGAGATGCAGTAGGAGAGTGCCTTCGGTTCATCCTGTTCCTGGATGACTTGTATGGACGAATGTCTGACAGAGTATTTCCTTAAGAACCACGTACGTTGATTTTTACAAATAGGCCGAGTTGGTGGCGAAGAGGGGCACTTCTTCAATACCAGAGTATATTTGTGGACGTCAATTAGTGATTTGACGGATCTGACGATGTGGCATTCAAAGTGAATGATGGCCAGATGTTCGAAGAGATGAATTCTTGCCTCAAGCCTCATCAACCAGGAAAGGACAAAAATCGGGCAGGCAGCATGGCTATGTGGGTCGCTCCCATTAGGGTGTATAATCACCTATCTAGAGAAATTCCTTTTGTTTCTTATTCTATCGATTCTGCCCATTCGGGAACGGTGGTTTGAGTCCAACCGTTGGTGATATACATTCGATACACTCAAGCGAAATGAGTGGTCGGTCATGTGAGGGCCGGGTTGCAAGACGTTCTTGTTGAACCCAGTGTATCCGCCTCTAGAGATACACATGCGGAAGGTGGTCCCATACCTTGTCAAGTTGGAATCCAATCTCCAATAAGCGCCTGCGGTTTTGATTGTATACTATATATGTGGAGCGTGAGATGCAAGCGTTCCACTAGATTGATATTTATTTGTATCTAGACATTATCATAATATCAGATCAGTATATGATTTCAAAAGATGTTTTGGGTTATCGTAAGGGAAAAACCGTCCGTGTTTATGTGTGGATTTGGTCTTACGATTATCCTTTTCTTTGAAGTGATTTTGAACTTTAAAATCTTGTTGGATGATTTACCCTTAATACTGTGCGAGTTTATCTCACTCTGGTTCACCAGACTGACCCGGTGTTTTGTAAATGCTCGGGTTAGACCGAGGTGTACAGGTTCAGGTTATCAGATACTGAGAAGTTCGGAGACGAGCTGAAGATGTTCAGATGAATGATATTCTGCTGTGTGTTATATGAGGACAGATTATTATCACTGTCCAGATGTGTGTTGTACTCTGATATTGTAAGTATTTTTAAAAGCTCTCAATAAAGTTTATTTCTATATTATATTTTTGTTCCGCTGCGATGTGAGACTCTGTGTTGTGTTGTTTCTTCTTCTTCTTCTATTCTAATATTTCTTTCTTTCCTATCTCACCCTCTAATTTCTTTCTAATAACGTCCAGTGTTTTCGGTGTTTGGAAGGTCGGCATGAGTTACGGCAAAGGTACTTATGTCGATTTTCGAGGCCGAAAATCCCTGTTCGTTACACTTATCATTTACAAAGGAAGGTGTAAATAAATGATTAACCTATTTTGCGATTTAAAAATATGATCTTTTATATTTTACAAAGTAAAAATATCAACTTTACTATTTTACAATGAAAAAATATAATCTTTTCTATTTCGCAATGTAAAAATATGACCTTTTCTATTTTGCAATGTAAAAATATGACTTTTTCTATTTTGCAATGTAAAAATATGACTTTTTCTATTTTGCAATGAAAATGATAACTTCTTCTATTTTAAATATAAAAAGATTGTCTTTTTATTTTCATCGTCAAAATTTCATCTTTTTGTTTCCAATATAAAAAGATTGTCTTTTTATTTCTTTTTATCACATCTAAATGTGTTCATTTATTTACAAAGAAATGTAAATAAAAACTTGTTCTTTTATATTTGTTCTTTTATTAATAACAGAAATGTAAATAAAAACTCTTTTTTTTCTTTTTAAGGACAAAAAGAAATTCATTTGTGTACATGTTCTAAAAATAAAAGAGGATTTTATTTGTTTTACAAGTTCTAATCCAATCTTAACACATATATATATACTGAATAAAATATGTTATGATCTCATTTTAGATCCCATTTCTCCAACCGCAAATAAGATATATATAAATCCAAGCGGATTTTGCAAATCATGTACAACAATCATTCAACAAACAACAATTATCACTCCAAACAACACCCAACATTTCAGGTCAGAATTAAACGATCAAACAATTATTTTTAATGCAAGAAAATAATTTATAATTAATTAAACAAATAAAATTAGAATCCTCACATTGAATTTTTGGCCAAAATTTCACTGTCTCCTTTTCAGCTGCGGTCTGCGCCATCGCGAAGCTCTTAATTTTGTGATTCCAACGCAATTTACGGTTCGTCAAACGGACCTCGTATGAAAGAGTTATGAATTTTTAAAGATCGGGTAATTAAATAATTAATTAATATTCGTGAAAATACCTAAAAATTTCACTGTCTCAGAATTGGACAAAATTAGTGTCCACGCGTCCATCTCGTCGCCATGATCCCAACGCACCTGAAATCGTCGATTTTCGACTTCGTATGAGTGAGTTATGCAATTTCAAAGTTCTGGAAATTAATTAAATAATTTAAAAATAAAATAGAAAATACCCTCAGCCCATTGACCGAAAAACACTGTTCACCGCCGAACTTTGACCGCACTTTGCCGCTGCCTCGGGCCACCTGACGCCACGGGACCACCGCCAATGTCTTCGTCTTGGCCAGACGCACCACCACCAGAAAGAGCCGCCCCTAAAACTTCTCCGATCATCGGGAAATCGCCTAAAAAGAATTTCGCCTCGCGGGTCCCACAGGCCGCCTCACATCTCCAAACTGCCTGAAATTTTATGAGCATCTTCGTCTTGCGTAGACGAAGAACTTCCGTGTTCGTGACTTCGTCCAATTCTTCCTCGATTCACGGGAATTTCTTGATTTACGTTTTGCGCTTCTGAATTCCGAAAACAGCGAGCTTTAAGACCAGATTCCGGCGAATCCGAGCGCTGTTTGACAAAACCGACTACACCATTAGCTTCGTATCGTCGAGACCTTCGAGAAAACATATAATTTGCTATGTTTTGAAGAGATTTTATTTTTTATGAATTTTAGAGGAAGAGGGAGCCGCCATGGAAATTGGGAAAAATGATGGAAAAAAGAAGTGGCGGCTGTGCATTTCGAATTTCAGCCCTAAATTCTGAGGAAAAAGATAATATATACTATGGGTTTAATTTTGGTTTGGGCCCAAATATCATTACGTGCCCAATTACTCAATTTTCAACTGTTTTCTTCAATTCAAAAATTCTTATAAATACATGCTGATTTCAAAATTAATAAATTTTTAAACATAATTATTTCAGGTCATTACGAACCCAACGAACCTGATTTCGTAATTTTCCGATTCCGTATGAATTTATTATAAATTTCCGAAGTCTGAAAATAGGCTGTATTTCCACTGTAAAAATTATACAGGCCACAAAATAATTCCAAAAATTATAAATTTTATAATTTAACCTTAATTTAATATTCCGAATCCATAGAAACTGATTTCGTCGAATTCGGAGTTCGTTTGCAAAAATTCTATTTTTCATGTGTATATTTTAATATTTAAAAATACCAAAAATAGTGGAATTTTTCCGAAACTCAAAAATATAAGTTCTTATAGTCATTTTTATATGTAAACAACATTCTAAAACCAATGGAGATGGTTTCGGGTCCTAATTCCTTATTCTGCAAAATGTAGCATTTTGGCCCTTATAAATTTCATAGCGACCTTTCTAAATATTGAATTGGTCATAACTTTTGATTCCCGTTATGAAATTTCGATTTTTCGGATTCGTTGGAAAGATATTTTTAAATAGATTCTAATATTTTTGGTTTCACTTAAATTCGTTAAATTTTGCATCCTGTACGGTCAGTCAAAGTTCAAGTTTGACTTTTCAAACTACCGCGTTATTTCTAACTCTTTTTATAATAATAATTAAATCATTCATTCTAAATTCGATTTAAATCAAATTTGTGATCATTATTATTTAAATAAATTATTTTATATTGTCAGAATTCATTAAAATTTTCTAAAATAAAATTTTAAATTGGTTCTGATTTTGCGGGTTGTTACACTTCCCCTATGCTTGCATCCCCACTAGGTTTTCCACAAGTTTTTCCATACCAGAGTAAAAGATTATATAACCCCACAGGTTAAGTTTTATGGGCCTATATCTATATATTACCCACCTAGCCAAGATTTACTTAACCCACCGACTGTTTCAACAAGTTTACTTAACCCCTATTATATGTTCGTACAGTCCCTATGGATTCAAATAGGTTAAGTATTCCAATTCATTACCCTATTAATTTATAGTTATAATGTGCTAGACCTCCCAAATTAAGCCTGTCACTTGTGGATGCTGGATATGTCGGTCGGTTCTGGGCAGACTCCTTCCACAAGTCGAACTTAATCTCGTGTCTAAGCATGTCTCATATTTATGCACTTAGACCCCTTACATTAGATTCACCACTTGTGGTCGCTGGATACGCCGGTCGGTTCCGAGCAGAATTTGTGAAGACCCGTAACTTCCCCGTAAAGGAAAGCGTCGGATAGTTCGAGAACAAGCCACAACAGAACGCATATAAAAGAACATTTCACTGTATATTACAACAATGCATCAGATTACAAGAATATACAGAGTATAAATGAATATTACACAGAAATATCAGAGATTTAAATTACATTTAAATACATAGCAGCGGAAAATAATATAATACACAACTAGAAGGAGATATACGGATACAAAGCTTTCCGGATATCGTTCCAGCTGTAAACCAGGATCCTGCGAATATAAATCTGCAAAACCAAAACTACTAGCTGCCCGTGTCAAAATAGGGGCACCCAGAGTTTAGGTTAAAACAATAAACTCCAGGTCAGTCATGGGACTGGTGTGAGAACTAAAACAGTTAATCTTTATTTTAAAGTTAGGTAAATCAAGGGACCACGCCGTATAACACAGAACGGGTTTCCTCCCAAGAATACCAGTGCATAAAACAAACAGCGCAATGCTAAATAAAGAAAAATGAAGCTGTTATAAGACCCAGGTCCCATCACACAATGCAACGCAGTCGAGGATAGGGTTTTCCCTTATAACAGCCAAAGAATGCTTGATACGTTTAAAACAAATCATTTGATACTATTATAAGTGCATAGTGTAAAAACATTTCAAATCATAAGTATCAATCATAGGCGGCATGAATGGCCCATAACACTATGTCGCCATATATAAGTTTACAATCAAAACCGCAAATGTCGTATTGGAAGTTGGGTTATCATTTATGGTATGAACCGAGGCTAGGGGCAAAATCCTCTCCGATTCGAGACGCTCTAGTCCGCCCCTCAGGCAAGCGCGCAGGCAAGCCTTGGATCGTCAGGGCCGGTCCACCGATGTGGATTATTATGCCTGAACACTACGTTTCCCCACCCTATGGGGTGTAAATCTGGCCCGTCAGCCGACCAGAAGCATCGGCCGAAACCGATATCACGAGGCGCCTCGCTTTTCAGCAAGTAATAATCAGTAACATCCACATGAGTCAAACTCGTCAGCCAGTTCAAGCACTGACGCCACTCCTAACTAGAAAGAAACGCATGCCCTCCCTGAGGTCCGTCTCCCGTTTTTGATTCATACCGGGTGTGATACTCGCGAATCAACGTTACACAAAGCTACGCCATAAAGGCCGTGCTTCGATCATCAACCACAAGACTTTGCTTTTCAACAGAAGCCTTGATCATTTGCCTCTTAGCATGCCACACAGGCAATTCACTCCATGCGATTGATATCCATCAATATATAACCCCTGAGCTCGTACGTCTCAGAGAAAGGCGTTAAGCAAGAGAATAAATTCTCCGCCGCCAAACAGATATATATTTAATAGAGATCAATCACACGGACTAAAATCCAATGTCAGACACACAGTCCATTTACAAGTCCGTTCTGGGGCTGAACGAAACCGGGGGCACCTAGTACCCCGCATATCCATCGATCTCCAAGCACGTCTGGACGATCACTAACTGTTTCCATCTTCTTGGGTGTACAGCCCAATCAAGATCATCAGTAATTACCCAAACGACGTGAAGACCTCCGGTCTTCGACCATCGTCTTCATCTTTGACTTATCGTCGTATCAGTTATTCAGAATGGGATAAACCCGGTCTTTCCGAATAACTCCCGTATATTTTAAATAAGTGTTACAAAAACACAACATACGCCTCATTCCAATTCATTAGTCACTAACCGTAAATTAATCAAGAGAATAATCCCCCAAATATTAACCCCGAAGGCCGAAACCAACATCAGATCAATATCCAGAAAACCATTCTGCTTGGCTAACCGACAGTTAGTTTCTAAATTTCACATTCATAGGGAAAGGTTCCCATTAATTTTATCCAAGATAAATTCCTTGAATTTGTTCTTTAATCTATCCTTTTGAATTTCGATTCAACTAGTCGGGATTAACGAAACTTACCGAAGTAATCATTTGTTTTAATTTCCCAATCCCAACCTATTTATCCCATGAAGTAAAACTGGTAATACTTCATATCTAACACCACAGTGTTATCGGTAAATTCAATTACCATTTCACGTTCAAATCTAATTAAAGATTTAACTATCGCCTGGAGCAAAACTGGTGATACTCCATTCTCGACCATTTCAATCTAATTAAAGATTCATTAAAACTCCACTTAGTTTTAATCGTTAACTGGGTTAAAGAATCAGTGTCATTTAAAAACACGGTTCGCGATAAACCCAAAGTCACATTCCATTAATTATCGGGTTAAAGAACGAGTGTTATTCAAAACACTGTTCACGATAAACCCAACAATCAATATCGATTCAATTCCAATTAAATATTATTTAATTGGTACACTCCATTAAATCAAAATAAAAAGATTTAATCCTTTCTCAACTGGGTTCAAGAACAGTGTTAGTGAAGACACCATTCACGACAAACCCAAATCACATTCGATATTCAATACAAGGCTCTGAATAGAAAATATATCGGCTTATATTCAATATCAAATTCTACGACTAACAAATGTCGTATTGGAAATAACGATATAAATATATATCTTTCAAATTTCCATAACAACACCTGTATAATCACGAATTCCAACATCGAAATATTCCGAAGACAATTTCGATTCAAATCCACTCCAATGCAATCATTGGAAATTTTGGTTATTTTTAAAACCCTTTTCAAATTCAATTTATTTATTTAAAAATAAATAGAATTTTAATTCTAGTTCAAAACTAGTTCATTTCGATAAAAATCTATTTTTATCTTTTCAAATAGGGAGTTTTTCATCCCAATTCTTTCTAAATCATTTCTTATGATTTTACATAAATTATTACTATTTTTAATAATTTTATCAAGGCCCGTACAGTCGATTTCCATCAACGGCCATCGAACTGCACTTACAGCGACCTTTTTCGAATTTGATTTGGACATAATTCCAAATCCAACCGTTAGATTTCTAATTTCTAATATTCGATAGAAAGCTCTTTTCGATACGAACCCAATGGTTCCGGTTTTAGGAGAATCCGACGGTCGGATCTCCCGTAATGTCCGTTTGAAATAAATGGTCGAAATTCGCGAACTGCCGCGGCGCGGCGCGTTCTATTCAGGCCATTATATTATATATATAATATATATATAATATATATTTCGTCGATTTCTATTTAAAACGAATTATATAAATAGTTTTAAAATTCGTTTCAAAAGCAATTTCAACTTCCATTTCAATTCAAAGCAAAATTGAATTCTTCTTTATAAATTCGTTTCCAAGTTCATTTCTATTCAATTCAAATTTCAATTCAATTTGAATTCATTTCAATTCGCTTTCAATTCAATTTGAATTCGTTTTTAATTCAATTCATTTTGAAATCGTTTTCAATTCATTTCATTTCGAAATCGTTTTCAATTCATTTCATTTCGAAATCGTTTTCAATTCAATTCATTTCGAAATCGTTTTCAATTCAATTCATTTCGAAATCGTTTTCAATTCAATTCATTTCGAAATCGTTTTCAATTCAATTCATTTCGAAATATTCGATTTCAAAATTACTTTTTAATATTAATTTTAAAATGAATAAAAATCGATATAAATATCGTTCACGTCAAAATGGCGTCAATCTAATCAACACGGCTTCATATATTGATATTTTCAAATATTCCATTTCGAATATTTCTATTTCAAATATTTCTATTTTAAAACTGGAATGAGGCCCAATCAATTACCATATAAAGTTAATTATATGGATTTTCATACAACACATGTATATAATAGCATGGAAAAATAATCAACCATCAACCAAAGTGCACTACACTGTATAAGCATCAAATATAGATATTCAACGCTTATAACAGCCTGTCAATCAATCGATCGACATATTTAATCAATCAGGATGAGTGAAATTCATATTTCATCCCAATACCCGTGTGGGGTTTCAAACAATCAAACACAGATTTTATTTGTGCAGTTGGGCGATGTGTGAAATTTATCGACCCAATCAATATCAGTCAAATCAGTGTATATACAAACAAACCGGCCGATTTGTTTATAACTATTCATTTATTCACATTCACGTTAAAAATTATATTTTTAACGATAAAACATTTTATTTCAACCTATGAATTTCTATTCAATTCATTTACACAATAAAATGATATTTTTATTTTCTAACATATTTTAGAAAATTTCGGCGGCATAACGGCACGATACTAGAAACGGGACAAGGCCTAGCCTTATCCCCGGTCTAGTGAAGGCCCACGCCATTCACACATCAATCAAATTCATTCAATTCACCCAAACAACTCAATTTCAATTCAAATATCCAACTAATCTATGCAACCAAACAAACAAGTCCATGGTCTGTGGACGATTGTGTCGGGTGCTACTAAGCACCGTCTGCATCCTAGTATATATATATAACTAGAAAAGAAATTGAAAGGTGAGAAATTCTCACTTATAGCTATCCTAGCTCCACGGCACTTCTTTTGCAGGAAATCTTCATCGCTATCGCATCTTCGTCATCTTTATTGCCCGTAGCCACTACATATATAAAAATCATATTTTTACATCGATGTTCGATATATATAAAAATCATATTTTTACTTCGAAGTTCTATATTTAAAAATCATATTTTTAACTCGAAGTTCTATATATAAAAATCATATTTTTAACTCGAAGTTCTATATATAAAAATCATATTTTTAACTCGAAGTTCTATTTAAAAATCTTTTTTTTTAATCAATGTTAATTTCTTTTTATACTGTTCTATATATTTATATCTCTCCTTTAAAAATAACTTCTTTTTATATTTTTAAAACAAATGTTGTTCATATCTTTTCAAACCACATTTTAAAAACAAAGCTATTTCTATTTTTAAAACCATTTAAATAAGGTAATTAATACATTTGTTAAAATTATACCTTTCTTCTACTCGTATACTGCTTCGAACTGATCCTCCTGCTTTCTCATTCATGCGAATTCCCAGTTCAACATCTCGACATCGACCGATTTAAGCCACTACCGCCCCTACTTTTGATAACCGAAACCCCATCAGACTCTGCCAGCGTTAGCGCCCCGCTTAACTCCCCCTTCGACGTAGACCGTGACCCACACGAAGGTCCCCTTCGCCAGAAACCTAGCCTCAAACACAGCGAACCCAACATTGTTCGAATGCATCGAAAAGCACATGGCTGCGAAGAGAAACCGAAGCAGAGTTCGTGTATATTTGTTTGGTGATTTGAAGAATTCTGTTTGATTTATTCTTGAATTTATAAACCTACGATTTTGGGTTTCCAACAAATAGAAGTGGCGGCTCCATTTGCTATTGACCACGGTGGAACGAAGTTTGCTTGAAAAATGGTTTGACTAGGGTTCTAGAGAATATGAATGGCTTATATATAATATTTAAATAATTATTTAATTCTCCAAATGGGTTCAATTGCATTCGAGCGCCAAATCAAACCCAATGACTATCGCCCATAGCTAAATACACCCATTGCGAACACATTGGGATGTGTATCATAAGCTGATTCGACTGTTTCGATCAGTTTCCGTCAAAATCAAAATATAAATCTATATATTGAATTTGAACGCACCTTTCAATTTACTGGGGTCACATACTAACTAGAAAATTCCAGAAAAATATTTTCTAGCTTCGTATTGACGATACGGTCCTAACAAAACTAGTTTCATCGAATTCTGAGACCGTTGGAAAAATGGCCAATTTCCAGTCGATTAAAATCAACTGAAACTGGTCAAACGCGTTTTCCTTTGCCACGCTCACATATTGAATCAGAAAATTATGAAATTTGGAATCTAGCAATAATTTGACACCACGGACCCAACAAAACTGGTTTCGTCGAAATCCGAGGTCGTTTACAAAATGTCCATTTTTAAGGGCCTGAATTCCATAGCGACTATTCAGAATTTTCAACTGGACATATCTTTTGATTCCCGCTACGAACTTTTGATTTTTCGGATTCGTTGGAAAGATATTCACTATTAGATTCCATTATTTTTGGTTTCACTAAAATCCGGATTGTTTTGCACCCGGTACATTCAATTGAAGTTTGAAATCGAATTATCGAACTACCGCGCCATTTTCAATTCTATTTATAATTATATATAATTATTTATATTCTAACGACGACGTATAAAATATATACGATCGAATTATTCAAAATAAATTTTCTCGTCGATATTATTTAAAATAATCTATTTTAAATATTCAAAATTCGCTAAAATTGCCAAAATAAAAATTTTAAACTGGCCCAGATTTTCGGGTTGTTACAATCTCCCCCACTTAAAACTTTTCGTCCCCGAAAAGGAACAAAGTCGAAAGTGGTTTGATTATTCAGCTCTACGTTCGATCTGGCTTCCATTCTCCAACTTATCAGTTTCTGAGAATTTTCAAAATTTCAAAAATTTGGCTAACACCCTAAATTTTTGAAAAATTTCGCCATAACCTCCCCTGCACCGGGAGCATCGGGGAATTTCAAATAGCTTCCCCGGTCCTTCAGATCTCAAAAAGAAAAAGAAAAAGCCAAGCGGCTAGCCAATAGGCTCACAAAATCATCATCACCCAAACAAAACAGGAAATTATGTAGTAAACATGTACCTATTTGTCGGGCAAACAAATTTTATTCTCTGCTCTAGCCTCCTTGCTATGACCTGTTCAATATAAGTGCAAGTATATGCAAGCAAACGCAACCAATTTTCAATATAATTCAATATGTGATTCAATTAGGCTAAATGGCTAAAAATTAGCAAACAATTAAACAAGCAACACAATCATCAATCAATTAGTGAATTAGAGTTTCAAATTCATAATTTTGATACATATACAAAAATCACATTTTTGATGCCAAATCACAACAATAGGCCCTATCTAATTTTGGTTCTCACACCAGTCAATAGGAAACATATAGAAAATCACACCTTCGAAACACGAACATAAATACTGATGATGTCATGACAATCATCAGTACCATCTTCGGGCGACTAGAGTGTGATGCTATATCTATCCAATATATTAAAACTTCGAATACACGCGGATCAGACGTATACGCAAAATCTATATATATTGGATTGTCCAACTCAATATAAATAGATAATCAAATACGAATAATTGATTTAAATTTTCTAAACAAAATTTGTTTTCACTTTTAAAAATATACTCTTCACACTCGTTCTAGGATACTACTGATCCTATCTCTAACGAGTCATTCCCATTGGATATTACTAATCCAATATCTGATGAATTCTTTCGTACGGTTCTAATGTGCCTTGTTCTCTGCTTTGTAAACCAAAGCTCTGATACCAACTGTGAAGACCCGTAACTTCCCCGTAAAGGAAAGCGTCGGATAGTTCGAGAACAAGCCACAACAGAACGCATATAAAAGAACATTTCACTGTATATTACAACAATGCATCAGATTACAAGAATATACAGAGTATAAATGAATATTACACAGAAATATCAGAGATTTAAATTACATTTAAATACATAGCAGCGGAAAATAATATAATACACAACTAGAAGGAGATATACGGATACAAAGCTTTCCGGATATCGTTCCAGCTGTAAACCAGGATCCTGCGAATATAAATCTGCAAAACCAAAACTACTAGCTGCCCGTGTCAAAATAGGGGCACCCAGAGTTTAGGTTAAAACAATAAACTCCAGGTCAGTCATGGGACTGGTGTGAGAACTAAAACAGTTAATCTTTATTTTAAAGTTAGGTAAATCAAGGGACCACGCCGTATAACACGGAACGCGTTTCCTCCCAAGAATACCAGTGCATAAAACAAACAGCGCAATGCTAAATAAAGAAAAATGAAGCTGTTATAAGACCCAGGTCCCATCACACAATGCAACGCAGCCGAGGATAGGGTTTTCCCTTATAACAGCCAAAGAATGCTTGATACGTTTAAAACAAATCATTTGATACTATTATAAGTGCATAGTGTAAAAACATTTCAAATCATAAGTATCAATCATAGGCGGCATGAATGGCCCATAACACTATGTCGCCATATATAAGTTTACAATCAAAACCGCAAATGTCGTATTGGAAGTTGGGTTATCATTTATGGTATGAACCGAGGCTAGGGGCAAGATCCTCTCCGATTCGAGACGCTCTAGTCCGCCCCTCAGGCAAGCGCGCAGGCAAGCCTTGGATCGTCAGGGCCGGTCCACCGATGTGGATTATTATGCCTGAACACTACGTTTCCCCACCCTATGGGGTGTAAATCTGGCCCGTCAGCCGACCAGAAGCATCGGCCGAAACCGATATCACGAGGCGCCTCGCTTTTCAGCAAGTAATAATCAGTAACATCCACATGAGTCAAACTCGTCAGCCAGTTCAAGCACTGACGCCACTCCTAACTAGAAAGAAACGCATGCCCTCCCTGAGGTCCGTCTCCCGTTTTTGATTCATACCGGGTGTGATACTCGCGAATCAACGTTACACAAAGCTACGCCATAAAGGCCGTGCTTCGATCATCAACCACAAGACTTTGCTTTTCAACAGAAGCCTTGATCATTTGCCTCTTAGCATGCCACACAGGCAATTCACTCCATGCGATTGATATCCATCAATATATAACCCCTGAGCTCGTACGTCTCAGAGAAGGGCGTTAAGCAAGAGAATAAATTCTCCGCCGCCAAACAGATATATATTTAATAGAGATCAATCACACGGACTAAAATCCAATGTCAGACACACAGTCCATTTACAAGTCCGTTCTGGGGCTGAACGAAACCGGGGGCACCTAGTACCCCGCATATCCATCGATCTCCAAGCACGTCTGGACGATCACTAACTGTTTCCATCTTCTTGGGTGTACAGCCCAATCAAGATCATCAGTAATTACCCAAACGACGTGAAGACCTCCGGTCTTCGACCATCGTCTTCATCTTTGACTTATCGTCGTATCAGTTATTCAGAATGGGATAAACCCGGTCTTTTCGAATAACTCGCGTATATTTTAAATAAGTGTTACAAAAACACAACATACGCCTCATTCCAATTCATTAGTCACTAACCGTAAATTAATCAAGAGAATAATCCCCCAAATATTAACCCCGAAGGCCGAAACCAACATCAGATCAATATCCAGAAAACCATTCTGCTTGGCTAACCGACAGTTAGTTTCTAAATTTCACATTCATAGGGAAAGGTTCCCATTAATTTTATCCAAGATAAATTCCTTGAATTTGTTCTTTAATCTATCCTTTTGAATTTCGATTCAACTAGTCGGGATTAACGAAACTTACCGAAGTAATCATTTGTTTTAATTTCCCAATCCCAACCTATTTATCCCATGAAGTAAAACTGGTAATACTTCATATCTAACACCACAGTGTTATCGGTAAATTCAATTACCATTTCACGTTCAAATCTAATTAAAGATTTAACTATCGCCTGGAGCAAAACTGGTGATACTCCATTCTCGACCATTTCAATCTAATTAAAGATTCATTAAAACTCCACTTAGTTTTAATCGTTAACTGGGTTAAAGAATCAGTGTCATTTAAAAACACGGTTCGCGATAAACCCAAAGTCACATTCCATTAATTATCGGGTTAAAGAACGAGTGTTATTCAAAACACTGTTCACGATAAACCCAACAATCAATATCGATTCAATTCCAATTAAATATTATTTAATTGGTACACTCCATTAAATCAAAATAAAAAGATTTAATCCTTTCTCAACTGGGTTCAAGAACAGTGTTAGTGAAGACACCATTCACGACAAACCCAAATCACATTCGATATTCAATACAAGGCTCTGAATAGAAAATATATCGGCTTATATTCAATATCAAATTCTACGACTAACAAATGTCGTATTGGAAATAACGATATAAATATATATCTTTCAAATTTCCATAACAACACCTGTATAATCACGAATTCCAACATCGAAATATTCCGAAGACAATTTCGATTCAAATCCACTCCAATGCAATCATTGGAAATTTTGGTTATTTTTAAAACCCTTTTCAAATTCAATTTATTTATTTAAAAATAAATAGAATTTTAATTCTAGTTCAAAACTAGTTCATTTCGATAAAAATCTATTTTTATCTTTTCAAATAGGGAGTTTTTCATCCCAATTCTTTCTAAATCATTTCTTATGATTTTACATAAATTATTACTATTTTTAATAATTTTATCAAGGCCCGTACAGTCGATTTCCATCAACGGCCATCGAACTGCACTTACAGCGACCTTTTTCGAATTTGATTTGGACATAATTCCAAATCCAACCGTTAGATTTCTAATTTCTAATATTCGATAGAAAGCTCTTTTCGATACGAACCCAATGGTTCCGGTTTTAGGAGAATCCGACGGTCGGATCTCCCGTAATGTCCGTTTGAAATAAATGGTCGAAATTCGCGAACTGCCGCGGCGCGGCGCGTTCTATTCAGGCCATTATATTATATATATAATATATATATAATATATATTTCGTCGATTTCTATTTAAAACGAATTATATAAATAGTTTTAAAATTCGTTTCAAAAGCAATTTCAACTTCCATTTCAATTCAAAGCAAAATTGAATTCTTCTTTATAAATTCGTTTCCAAGTTCATTTCTATTCAATTCAAATTTCAATTCAATTTGAATTCATTTCAATTCGCTTTCAATTCAATTTGAATTCGTTTTTAATTCAATTCATTTTGAAATCGTTTTCAATTCATTTCATTTCGAAATCGTTTTCAATTCATTTCATTTCGAAATCGTTTTCAATTCAATTCATTTCGAAATCGTTTTCAATTCAATTCATTTCGAAATCGTTTTCAATTCAATTCATTTCGAAATCGTTTTCAATTCAATTCATTTCGAAATATTCGATTTCAAAATTACTTTTTAATATTAATTTTAAAATGAATAAAAATCGATATAAATATCGTTCACGTCAAAATGGCGTCAATCTAATCAACACGGCTTCATATATTGATATTTTCAAATATTCCATTTCGAATATTTCTATTTCAAATATTTCTATTTTAAAACTGGAATGAGGCCCAATCAATTACCATATAAAGTTAATTATATGGATTTTCATACAACACATGTATATAATAGCATGGAAAAATAATCAACCATCAACCAAAGTGCACTACACTGTATAAGCATCAAATATAGATATTCAACGCTTATAACAGCCTGTCAATCAATCGATCGACATATTTAATCAATCAGGATGAGTGAAATTCATATTTCATCCCAATACCCGTGTGGGGTTTCAAACAATCAAACACAGATTTTATTTGTGCAGTTGGGCGATGTGTGAAATTTATCGACCCAATCAATATCAGTCAAATCAGTGTATATACAAACAAACCGGCCGATTTGTTTATAACTATTCATTTATTCACATTCACGTTAAAAATTATATTTTTAACGATAAAACATTTTATTTCAACCTATGAATTTCTATTCAATTCATTTACACAATAAAATGATATTTTTATTTTCTAACATATTTTAGAAAATTTCGGCGGCATAACGGCACGATACTAGAAACGGGACAAGGCCTAGCCTTATCCCCGGTCTAGTGAAGGCCCACGCCATTCACACATCAATCAAATTCATTCAATTCACCCAAACAACTCAATTTCAATTCAAATATCCAACTAATCTATGCAACCAAACAAACAAGTCCATGGTCTGTGGACGATTGTGTCGGGTGCTACTAAGCACCGTCTGCATCCTAGTATATATATATAACTAGAAAAGAAATTGAAAGGTGAGAAATTCTCACTTATAGCTATCCTAGCTCCACGGCACTTCTTTTGCAGGAAATCTTCATCGCTATCGCATCTTCGTCATCTTTATTGCCCGTAGCCACTACATATATAAAAATCATATTTTTACATCGATGTTCGATATATATAAAAATCATATTTTTACTTCGAAGTTCTATATATAAAAATCATATTTTTAACTCGAAGTTCTATATATAAAAATCATATTTTTAACTCGAAGTTCTATATATAAAAATCATATTTTTAACTCGAAGTTCTATTTAAAAATCCTATTTTTAAATCAATGTTAATTTCTTTTTATACTGTTCTATATATTTATATCTCTCCTTTAAAAATAACTTCTTTTTATATTTTTAAAACAAATGTTGTTCATATCTTTTCAACCCACATTTTAAAAACAAAGCTATTTCTATTTTTAAAACCATTTAAATAAGGTAATTAATACATTTGTTAAAATTATACCTTTCTTCTACTCGTATACTGCTTCGAACTGATCCTCCTGCTTTCTCATTCATGCGAATTCCCAGTTCAACATCTCGACATCGACCGATTTAAGCCACTGCCGCCCCTACTTTTGATAACCGAAACCCCATCAGACTCTGCCAGCGTTAGCGCCCCGCTTAACTCCCCCTTCGACGAAGACCGTGACCCACACGAAGGTCCCCTTCGCCAGAAACCTAGCCTCAAACACAACGAACCCAACATTGTTCGAATGCATCGAAAAGCACATGGCTGCGAAGAGAAACCCAAGCAGAGTTCGTGTATATTTGTTTGGTGATTTGAAGAATTCTTTTTGATTTATTCTTGAATTTATAAACCTACGATTTTGGGTTTCCAACAAATAGAAGTGGCGGCTCCATTTGCTATTGACCACGGTGGAACGAAGTTTGCTTGAAAAATGGTTTGACTAGGGTTCTAGAGAATATAAATGGCTTATATATAATATTTAAATAATTATTTAATTCTCCAAATGGGTTCAATTGCATTCGAGCGCCAAATCAAACCCAATGACTATCGCCCATAGCTAAATACCCCCATTGCGAACACATTGGGATGTGTATCATAAGCTGATTCGACTGTTTCGATCAGTTTCCGTCAAAATCAAAATATAAATCTATATATTGAATTTGAACGCACCTTTCAATTTACTGGGGTCACATACTAACTAGAAAATTCCAGAAAAATATTTTCTAGCTTCGTATTGACGATACGGTCCTAGCAAAACTAGTTTCGTCGAATTCTGAGACCGTTGGAAAAATGGCCAATTTCCAGTCGATTAAAATCAACTGAAACTGGTCAAACGCGTTTTCCTTTGCCACGCTCACATATTGAATCAGAAAATTATGAAATTTGGAATCTAGCAATAATTTGACACCACGGACCCAACAAAACTGGTTTCGTCGAAATCCGAGGTCGTTTACAAAATGTCCATTTTTAAGGGCCTGAATTCCATAGCGACTATTCAGAATTTTCAACTGGACATATCTTTTGATTCCCGCTACGAACTTTTGATTTTTCGGATTCGTTGGAAAGATATTCACTATTAGATTCCATTATTTTTGGTTTCACTAAAATCCGGATTGTTTTGCACCCGGTACATTCAATTGAAGTTTGAAATCGAATTATCGAACTACCGCGCCATTTTCAATTCTATTTATAATTATATATAATTATTTATATTCTAACGACGACGTATAAAATATATACGATCGAATTATTCAAAATAAATTTTCTCGTCGATATTATTTAAAATAATCTATTTTAAATATTCAAAATTCGCTAAAATTGCCAAAATAAAAATTTTAAACTGGCCCAGATTTTCGGGTTGTTACAGAATTCCACCACAAGTGTAATCTAACCTCGTGTCTAAGCGCGATTACAGTTTCTAATTACTGTAATTCTAGGCATTTCAATTATTAGCCAATTGTTCCTATGTCGTTATAGGCTTTCATGCCCCTTTCCCATGTTATGTTCATAATGAAAAATATACCACCAAATTAAGATCTTTAACCACAAGTTGATTTATGTCTCAAATTCATGTTCATATATTTCATTCAAGTTATGCCCCAAATTTCAAATTACAAATTATGCCCAAATTTTACCATTTCCCCCTCGTTCCCAATTTATCACGTCTACATATTTCAGCTGCATGCCTTGGCTCAAAGTTAGCCTGGCTATAAAAATAAAAGGAAAAAGATGAAGGGAAGGGACAAAAATGATTATACTAACAAGTTTGACATATAATGGCTAAAATAGGCATAAACATATAGTGACGTAATGATAAGATAGGAATATAGGAACTGATCTGATGAATATGTGACAATAGAATAGATTCTAAAATAATAGGGACATCTTAAACAGGCATGATGAGATCTAAACAGTGAATTAGGTCTATAAACAGTGGCAGATCTGACATGATAAATAGGTATAGGTTCAGATCTAGTTTCATAGTCATGTCAAAACAACATAAATAAACAAGTTATACCAGATCTGATATGATTCATATAGTCATAGGCATTGATCCAAATTATAGTCATGTTAAGTTTAACTTTTAATTATTTAGATCTAAAATTAACATAGACTCATAGTGTTTGGATCTAAGAAATAGGAGAAAAATTGTAGATGTTGAATCATAGATCTAAAACTTGAATACTCTAGTCTATTGATGAAGAAGAAGAAGAAGGCAAGATTCAATCTGGGCAGAGGCAGCATTTAGTTCTCCATTGTTTTAGGTGTGGAGAAACCAGAGGAATGAGGTCTTTTTTATAGTGTAAAGCCAATGAACCAGGTCAAGAAAGGAGTCCACATTCAGTCAATAGAATTCTGCCTAGATCTGTCGTAGGGGGGTCGAACCGCCCCCCTTGAGGGGTCGACCCATGGGTCGACACCCCTGAGCGGGAAAATTCCCGCCTCCCCAATTTCTAAGATTTCGAACTGTTTTGAATTTTTAGGACCAATTATATGCATATATATTCTTCTTACATATATACAAAGTTCAAACCTTCATAACTTCTCCGTACGGTGTCCGTTTTACGCAAAGCAGGTGTCTATTTTGACCAGAATTTTGAGATGAATGTAATGACGCAGTCCAATCCCCTTAATTATGAATATTAAAATAATCATTTTTTAATTTATCATATTTTAGTGTCGTTAAAAATACGTCGTGTTACATTCTCTCCTACTCAAAAGATTTTGTCCCCGAAATCTCTAAGTTAATAAGAATGTATATCCTAACATCTACATCCATCTACTCATCTATCAATCACAGGCATCCAATGTCCTTAACAATTTCTAATGCTTATGTGAACATATGAAAAGGTGTATGTATATGTCCCTACACTAATGTGAAAGATCAAGTGGTCTACTAATTCAGTTGACCTCCTTAATGCAAGATATGTTAGTGACATGAATCCAACATGTATGTAAGCCATCTTATTATCATGTAAGTTCTATATGTGTGCACAATCATTCATCCAAATGTAACATCCATATGATGATACATCCATTTTCATCCAATAAAAGAAGAAAATTGCATAAACATCCATATGCAATATGAGAGTGATTGAGCCGATCTAGTGCTTAATATGTGTGTATATGCATCCACGAGAACCCACTAGCAAACACTTGGATCCATCAAACATAACATGTTTCAAACACATGTTTACATCCATGGGATTCCTACCTAAAGGTCGAAGATTCGATCGATAGGACATACTCAAATGATAGAAACAAGTATGAATAAAAAGATTTGGAAAGGAAGTTAAGAACATACCCTCGAAAAGAAAAGGGTACGAAGCATGAATCTTGTCTTTGGTCTCCCAAGTTGCATCCTCTGGGTTATCTCCCCACTGAACCTTCATTAACTTGACTTCTCGGTTACGTAGCTTCTTAAATTCAGATCCCAGAATACGGGTAGTAACTCTCCTAACTGTCGCTTCCTGTTCCACTTTTACTTCCTCCAATATACTCGGCTCAACTACTTCTGTGGTATCATGCAAGCATTTCTGCGAATGAGAAACATGGAAAACATCATGAACACCGGACAGACTCTCTAGTTCCTTTACTCTTTAGGCCATTTGGATAATCCTTTCTGTTATGGGAAATGGCCCTACGAATCTTGGTGTCAATTTCCCTACAGATCCAAAGCGAACCACATTCCTCAAAGGTGACACCTTGATGAAAAACATGTATCCCACCTTAAACTCAATGACAGTCCTTCTCGTGTCTGCGTACGATTTCTACCTACCATGAGCAGTCTTTATTCGCCGTCTAATAAGATCAATCTTCTCGGACATTTCTCTAACCATATGTGGTCCAGTAGTAGTCTTTTTCTAGACTCACACCAATAAGTTGGTGATCTACAGGGTTGTCCGCACAATGCTTCGAAGGGTGCCATGCGAATACTAGCTTGACAACTATTGTTGTAGGCGAACTCTACTAAAGGTAGATGCACTTCCTAAGTCCCTCTGAAATCAAGGATACACAGTCTTAAAAGATCTTCTAGAACTCTGTTCACCCTCTCCATTTGTCCATCGGTCAGGGGATGATAAGCGGTGCTCAAACACAACTGTGTACCTAATGCTTATTGCAAGCTCCTCCAAAATTCATTGGTGAAAATGGGTCACGATCACTTATGATACTGGAAGGTACTTGAAACACCCCACCTCTGTTAAGGTCACTTACAAAGAGAATGCATTAACTTTGGTGAAGCATTTTAGGTAAAAGACACAGATAATTTACAAGGTAGACATATAAGCAGCGAAAAACTGAAAATTATTTATTAAATAACGTGGTTCAATCAAAACATTGCAAGCATTGTCTCAAAACCCAACTTCTAAATTATTACAACAAAACATCTGTCTTAATTTAATTCTCCAAGTACATAAAGAAGCATAAAACAGAAGTAAAACAACATAAATCCCCAATAAAAGTGTAACCACAGCCATAGCCCAAGAAAAGAGAATCCAAGCAATACATATATTCTCTTCAAAATTGAAAAGGTCTGCACTAAGCTGAAGTATTCCCTCCCTACGGACCTTAAGGGGAAACGGAAGAAAAAAAGGCGAAAGAAAACGGGTCAGACATATGTCTGGTAAGTCTAGTGAATATTCAGCATGTAAACAGGTAAAAGGATCATGAGATGAATAAACTGAACATAGGACAACACCATAGAAATAAGATAACGTAAGATAAGGTAGGATAAACTGAATATACTATCGCACTCACTTCTATTTCTCTGCACCTATTACGAATGTTTCAACTACCATCATGTGTTCATAACAAAGTGATCCTTTTTTCGATCGGCTTCTACTCGCATGCATTTATTACTTGTGTCATTCGGCCCCGCTCGATTGTAGATACCTGTGCTAGTCCCACCATGGTGTTTATCAATTCCTATGGTAGCAACCCGACACAAACTCAAGATGCAAGTGTATACTACTGATGCCCAGTGCCTGATTTGTCCATGTCGGAGTACGTGCACGCTCGTACTCCGTCGGAACCTACACTACTGCACCACCCGCCGCTATTTTGACCGCTTATAATCAGCCCAGTAATCGTGCCCCACCCTGCCTAGTTCAGGGTACCATGATACATCTATGTGGGTTACTGCTGAAATGGGTCCCCATTACTAGGGTTTCCTAATCAACATGTTATAATGGTTAAGTATTTACCTAACCCCGCCCATTTGTTTTAATTAACATGTTCTATCGGTTAAGTGTTTCCTTATTAACTTAACCCTACCATTTCTAGCCTGTCTGTTCCTTAGTTTTAATTCATTCATTAAAGCACCAACCACTCACATTAGATATGTATTGTTGTGGTCGCTGGATGTGCCGGGCGGTTCCGGGAAGTCTTACAACGCAACTCAATCTAACCTCGGTTTTTTCAGGCTTAATGCGCTAACCTCTCACATTAGATCTATATTGTTACGGTTGCTGGATGTGTTGGGCGGTTCCGGGGAGTTCCAGGAAGTCTTACACCTTAACTCAATCTAACCTTGGGTTAGGCACAATAATCTTTTAATTAATTTACATATTTACCATTCATGTTTATATGTAAATTTTCCACAAGTGTTGTCAAATCAAGTCATGTCCCATTTACCCTCTAAATTATATCCATAATTTTATGTATACAAATTATGTCATTTCATGCTACTAATCATTTACACGTTTATGAGCCAATCTATGCCAATAGCATGTAGTTTAATATTTTTCCCCCAACATCTCCCCCGTTATTCGTTCGCATAATTCACATAGAACCCTGGGCTTGCAAATTAGACTAACTTATAAACAAAAGGGATAGAAAGGGACATGTAACATTCCAGCTGGCAGAAAATGACATAGATCAATATGTGTAATACAAAATTGGCATAGAACGACGTAAACTTGATTAAGCATATAAACGTGATCTTGCATTTAAATTAGATCCAATTAACATGGGAAACTAGCATAAGTCTAATTATGTAAACATGAACTTATATAGATCTTAAACATGGGTACTAGCTTGGATCTAACATATAACATGTACGAACATAATTTAGCATGTAATTTACATACATAAAAGAACCACAAATTTAATACAACATGATAGGTTCAATGGTATCAGTTCCAATAGTCTCATAGGCGTAGGATGTATAACATGATAGATTTCATCATATAAGTCACAACAGTCCTATAGGCATGATAGGTTTTCTATGTCAGTCACAACAGTCCAATAAGCATGATAGGCTTTTCTATGTCAGTCACAACAGTCCAATAAGCATGATAGGCTATGTTAGTCACAACAGCCCAATAGGTATGATATGCTTTTCTATGTCAGTCACAATAGTCCAATAGGCATAAGCAATTCAGAATGGACAAAAGGATAGACACGAATAGAAGTAGGCGTAGTTCTAGATCCATTTATTATAGTCTTGATTTCTTATTAGGTGTTTAAATCGGAACAATAACTGAACTTATAGAAAAAGGACAGATCTTGATTTCTGGGATCTGATTTCTGAATTTGAAAAGTTATCCTTTGATGTAGACTTTTGATTCTCTAGTTCTTCTAATTGATTCCTAGTTTGAATTTGATTCTCTAGTTTGGGGTAAAGGAATGGAGGCTAGGCTAGCTTGTAGACGAACAACATGCAGGCACCATAGTCTTAGGTTTAGAGGTTAGGGTCCAGGTTTAGCCATGTATATATAGGTGTCTAGGATAATTTCTAGCCTCTAGATTAACATAGGAGTCACCAGAGCCACACAGCTCGAAGACAGGTCATCGAACAAATCAGAACAAGACACGTCATCACAGAACACTCCAGAATGCTGTGCTGCGTTGCCCTGGTAGGTGCGCCAGTGCATTTTTGTGCTGGCGCACTTCACAACTGCGCCAATGCATTCTGCCCTGTTTCCGATTTTTCTGCCTAACTTCGTTCGTCCATTTCTCCTTCATATGGTATCCGTTTTATGAAAACTCGGACTCTATCTCAAGCAGAACTCTGAGACGAACGCAATGGCATAACCCATTGCACATAATTTTCTTTTAATAATTAAGTATTCTTTAATTATCTCTTATGTCCCGTTTTAAAATTACGGGGTGTTACAGTACTCCATGAAGACGGTCTATCTCACGAACATAGACTGCTGCCAACCATGATGTCGTCTTCTTACTCTTAACTGAATTGAAATGAGCGCTCTTATTAAGTCTGTCTACTACAACTGAAATACTGGTGTTGTCTTTCTTCGTTCTAGGAAAACCATTTATGAAATCCATGGAGACGCTCTCCTACTTCCACTGTGGAACCACCAAAGGATGAAGTAAACCATCGGGCTTCTTTTGCTCAACTTTAACTGGCTAACAAACCAATCATTAAGAAACAAATTTTGCCGTTTCTTTCTTTATCCCAGCCCAAAAGAAAACCCTCTTCATATCTCTATCATCTTATCACCACCTGGATGAGCTTCCTCTAGGACTGTCTTCAACAAACTCCCAACTTAGGGAACACAAAGCCTTCCATCTTGTCGTAACCACCCTTTACCGTCTATGGAATATCTAATGAGGTGACTAGAAGTCTCCCCTTTACTGAGCTTATCCAAGATGTCTGAAATCCGTGGATCCTCTCGCTGCAAAGCTCTTAACTAGTCCATTAGAGTAGGTAGTATCTCTAGTGATGCAAATAAGCCAAGCAAAAACTCGGTGGAGGGTCTAAAATCAAAAGTTGATATGAACTCCAAGCTTTTCCTTTCCACAAACAGAGGACTTAAGGCCATCATCTTCCTACATATTGCGTTTGCTACCACATTACCCTTGCCAGGGGTATAAGCATTCTCAAAGTCATAAGATGCTAGGAACTCCATCCACCTTTGCTGCCTTAAATTAAGATCCTTCTGCAAGAACAATTACTTGAGAGATTTGTGATCAGAGTACAACTTGAACTTCTCTCCAAGAAGATAATGACGCCACGTCTTATGCGCGAATACTATGGCGACTAGCTCTAAATCATGGCTAGGGTAGTTCTTCTCATGAACTCTTAGCTGTTTACCTCCATAACATACTTCCTTTCTCTCTTGCATCAGAACTGCATCAAGCCCAGTATCACATGCATCAGTGTATACTGTAAACACTTTGCTTCCATCGGGCAAGGACTAGACTGGGGCTATTGTCAAAGCCCTCTTCAATCGTTGGAAAACAATGTCACAATCCATATTCTATGAAAACGTCAAATTCTACTTCATCATCCTGGTTAGTGGGGCTGATATCTTTGTAAAGTCCTTAATGAACTTCCTATAATAGCCTGCCAATCCAAGAAAGCTTCTCACTTCCGTTGCATTCTTAGGAATTTGCCAATCTTGAACTGCAGCTACCTTTGCGGGATCTACTGCCGATTTTTAGAGACCGCATGCCCTAGAAATCTCAACTCTTTTCTGCAAAATTAGCATTTGGAGAATTTCGCCTTAAGCTAATGCGCACGCAGAATTTTCAAAACTTCCCTCAAATGTTGGGCATGCTCTTCCTCGCTCATTGAGAAGATCAAGATATCATCAACAAAGACCGCGACGAATTTATTTAGTAACTCCCGAAATACCATACTCATCAGATCAACAAAATAGTTAGGTGCATTCATCAACCTAAAAAGCATAACGAGTCATTCAAAGAAACCATCTGGAGTCCTAAAAGCGGTCTTGTCTATACTGTCCTCGTCCACCCTCAATTGATGAAACTCAATGGCCAAGTCTAATTGAGAGAATATTGATGCACCAACACGCTGGTCAAACAAATCATCTATCCTCGGGAGTGGGTGCCTGTTTTTCTTTGTGAGTTTGTTCAACTCTCTATAGTCTACACATAAGCAAAGCGAACCATCCGCCTTAGTTGCTAATACTACAGGAGCACCCATTTAGATATGCTTTGCCTAATAAACCCTTTCTCAAGTAGCTCCCCTACTTGCTTACTAATCTCCTTCCATCCCTTTGGAGCCATATGGCGCATAGGTAATGCAACTGGCTTTGCATTGTCCACCAAGTATATATGAAAATCAATCTCGTGCCTCGGAGGTAAGCCACGAACCTCCTCAAAAACATCAGAATATTCACAGACTACAGGAACAGATTGCAGATCATCAATAGATGCATCAAGAGATTATAGGAAGCTAAGCATGACAGACCCCTTGGGGTCGCAAGAAATCTCGAGGGTCCTCCCATGGAAAGTCGAAAGTCTAACAACGCTCCTCGCATAATCCAGAATGGCACCATACGTAGCTAGCCAATCCATCCCTAGAATCAAACCACCATAGCCCATAAAACTGAGCACATATGCATTGTACTCAAATTCGTCGCCTAACACAGATATTCTCAAACCCCGACAAATCATGGAAAAATGAGCCGAACCACCAATGTGGTTTGCGACAACAACGGGATCCACTATCGTACTAGTATCAAGGTGCAGGAACTCAACTACAAAATCAGATATAAATGAATGCGAAGCGCCAGAATCAAAAAGAGTTCTAATAAGATGATTGGAAAGAGAAATCAAACCTTCCATGGAAACTTTCCTACCTTGATCTAGAGCACTGATCGCGAGAGTATTCACTTTCCCTCTAGAAGCTCCTGCCCTTTGACCTTGTCCTTGCTTTTTCGGGCACTCCTTAGAAAAGTGTATGACCTCTACATAACTGAAGCAAGCATTCTTCCTTCTTTTATAGTCCTTGACCAAATGACCCTTGCGTCCGTGATTATGACACTTCCCTCTATCCTTAGCCTTGTCATTCTTTCCGCCTTTCTTTTGTTCTTATTGTTGTTGTCCGTTCTTGGGCCATACCTTCTTATTTTGTGTTTCCTTAACCTTAACTTCTTTCTTTTCACCTTTTCCTTCCTCATGCATCAAGGCCATATCAACAAGCATTTTAGAAGTTGCTCCCAATAGAATGTGAGACATGGATAACCCATGGAGGGCTTCATTCAATCCTCTAGCAAACTGCAATGCTTTCTTATGCAGAGTATCCACTAGCTCCAACCAAATCTTGCCAGTTGGTTAAATTTCTTAACATACTCTTTGATAGTCATGCTTCCTTGCTTGAGTTCGAGAAACCTCTCCATTTGCATATTTTTCTCAGCTTGAGAAAGAAACTTCATTTCAAACCTTTGCCGAAAATCATCCGAAATCTCCACTGGATGCCCAGCTTGCGTCACTTCCCACTAGAACGAAGCTTCATTACAGCAGCCAGGCGGCTAACTGAATCTTCTGACGATCGTCCACTTCGAAAATCCCAAAAAAATCCTCTATTTCTTTGAGACAATTCCTTGCCTCTATGAGCGTCTCGGTTCCACGGAATGGCTTTCCTCCCAGTGCACAAAAATCTTTGCAGATCTTGGGGAAATTATCTTCACGCGAAGCAGGAGGTGGAACGACGGGTGTAGTTAGGGGAGGAAAATCAGCTTGACCACCGGCAGGCACCATAGCCTCTAGATACCTACAAAACCAACCATTTATTGTAAAAACCTAAGGAATATTAGGTTCCCCAGACATGCTAAAAAGAAAAAGTAAAGGGATCCAGACAAAGGATCCAAAGTTGTTACTTATGGCTTTGGGGAATATGTTGTTCAAAATAGAGTTTTCTTTTAAAAATGCTTCCTTCTAAAACCTCTTTGAAAACAAATTTCAAAAACTTCATTCGATTTGGTAAATGTAACACCACTTGTTTTCTATTAATATTAAACTAATAAATTGAGGAATAATAAATTTTAAATGTGAGAATCAAGGGAAACGATTACACCATTGTGTTTATCTCGGAATTCTGGTTGAGATAGAGTCTGAGTTTGCATAAATTGACTTCGTATGAGGAATCCAAAAATTCAAATTTAACTTCAAAAACGAATTCAGACTCAGAACTGGGCAGGGAGGGAAATTTCCCGCCCCAGGCCAGGTCGACCAAGGGGTCGTCCTTAGTGTCGACCTACCCTATAGGTCGACCTGGGGGTCGACCTAGGGGTCGGCCTAGGGGTCGACCTACCCACTTCGGGCAGATTTGAATTAAGCCCAATTTTGAGCTGCCGTTGAGTCATTAGGGATGAGTTGGCTTTTTGGATGGTTCAGGTTGCTTGTTGGTTGATTGAATGGCCTAAATTAATCCTAATCTCTACATAATCACATGTAGACTCAAACCCTAAACCTAATCAAAATTAGAACCATGGCCGTCATGCTATCACCCCGCAACCTAGAGTAGCCGCCACCAACTAGAAGAAAAGTAAAGCTAATCAACTCAATTCAACTCAAGTTTATAACAACAACAACAATGAATTTGTCTACTTCAAAAGCGAGCTAATTCAACTATAGAACATAGATCCCAGAACTCAAGGCCTTCTTTGAGTTGTGAGTTCGTTTTCTTTAATAAGATAATTAACAAGTTAATTAGGTTAAGTTATAATTTGGGTTATATGGCTATGTTTGTGAATCATTGGAAAAATGTGATATTTTGTGAATATATGCTAGTTGTTCATAATGATAGTTTTTGTTGTGGATCCCTTTGTATAAGCGCAATCACCTATGTTCAACTTGATTCATGTTTGACATCATTTTATATGCAAGTTTGGGTGTATATTATAATGCTAATTTCTATGTGAATTGTACACAAGTTTACATGTGAACCAAGTAAAATGACTATATGCAAGTTTAGGTAGTAATTGGGTTCACATATATGCAAGTTTACACCTTTAGGTTTAGATCTATGACATAAATAAATTTATGCAAGTTTGTGACTATGGTCCATGCAAGTTTGGGTGAAAACTATATTCATACATGCAAGTTCACAACTTTAGGTCTATGTTTAGATTCATGACAATACAAAGTTTATGCAAGTTAAGTTGTAATCCTTATTTGCAAGTTAGATCCATTTTGTGTGTTATGCAAACTGGCGATGTTTCTTCCCTTTTATGTGTTAGACTAATTGCTAGTCTAATATATATATATATATATACATATATATATATATGTCATTTTAAGCGAACAAACAACGTCGGGACGATGTGGGTAATATTGAATATACACATATTGAGAATTGGCATGTAATGGCCTTAAAAGGCACACAATTAATTTGAGGCAATAATTGATATAAATTGTATACCTGAAATAAATGAACATAATTTAGGCGACAATTATGAACATAAGTATATTTGGAATTTGTTGACAAATTTGAATAGGGGTATTAATCCACTTTGGGGTTAAATAAATATATGTAATAATTAACTACATGAGACACGAGGTTAGACTCGTTCGTGGTGTAAGACTGCCCGGACCCACCGGACAAATCCAGCAACCACAAACAGTAGTCTAATGTGAGAGGTCAAAGGCACGAATTAAATGCGTAATGATTGTAAAGACACGAGGTTAGGCTCTTTTGCGGTATAAGACTGCCCAGACCCACCCGGCAAATCCAGCAACCGCAAATGTCAGTCTAATGTGGGAGGTCTTTACAAGGTTACATTCCTAATGAATTAAGTAAAACTTAACTAGATAAACATATGGTGGGGCATGGGGGTTAAGTGTGTGGCCTTGGGTGGCTTGTGAAATACGATTAGAAATACTTAACCAAGTTGAAACATATAAGAAGACATGAATAAGAAGGGTTAAGTAGGATGTACTAGAGGATACCAAGCATAAATGGGAAGCTTGTGTCAGGCATGGGGGCCCTTATCAGACCAGCAACCCATTAAGTTTCGTTGTGGGCTCGACTCAAGTCGAGGACGGGACATGTGTACGGGTTTTGATTGTAAGAGGTCAAAATGGGTTAGCGGTGGCAACGCAAGTCCAACGGGGTCATGTGCGTGTATGGGCCCGGGCTGGTAGGTAAGACGTTGTTACATCATGTAGGTATAAGCCATGCATCTTTAGTGGTATCGGGTTGTCACTTTGGGGAACGATACACCCTACTATGGGACTAGCACGGGCATCTACGAGTGAGGAAGCCGATCGCATGAGGGTAGTGGGTACACCTAGTGGAGATATGGGCCGGCGGCACCTATGTAGACAACCAGGGGTACACGAGACTACTATTATGATTACTAAGTTTAGTAGGTGGGGATCAATTTTTAAGGTGTTTGGTGTGGTGCAATGTGGTAATTATCTTATAGTGATTAGGTGCTCCTTTAACGTTATCTTTGTTCATCCTATTTCCTTTGTTTGCTCTGTCATGCCCATTTGTTCACAGTCATTTACTTATTTACCAGCTTATGACTTATCCTAGTTACTTTAATGATTATACTGTTAAAGTTATTGCACTTGTCAGACTTTATATCTGACCCCTTTGTTTCCACCTCTTTTCTTCCTCCCCCCCCAAGGTGCTCAGGGTGGGACTAGTACTAGTGGAGCTTGATTTGGACCGCTTTATCTCTTTCTTTTGGAAGTTGCTTGGATTGCTAAAGTACAGTTCAGCCTATCTTATTTATGGCTATTTTATGTTGGGGTTATGTCTTTTATTTTAAGTACTCAGAACTTACTTGTCGAGATGAATAATAAGTGTATTTTGTCTTGTAGTTGGTTTTTGATGTGATGTAACCACACTATTTCTCCGCTGCAATAAAAGTTGTTTATATTTTCCATGTACCAATATATTTATCTGTCTTGTTTTCTTTTCTGTTCTATACACAATAAACGCTCCACCAAAACTAAGGCATTCCCTTTGTGAGTGACCTTAATGGAGATGTGGTGTCTCACGTGGTATTAGAGTTGATGGTTACCAGAACAGATAAGATATTTAGAAAAACTATTTTTCAAAAAGCATTTTCTTAAAAGGATACTTTCAAAAGTACGTTTTATGAGAGTATTTTCAAGAGAAAAGTTTATTTTAAAAACATAACCCCCAAGATCCATATACCTTTCCTTCGATTCTTTTGTTTTGAATCTTTTTTTTCGTTTCAGCATGTCTTTGGATCTTAACCTTCCGGAGGGTGTACTAATAGCAGGATGGTTTTGGAGGTATTTGGAGGCCAGGGCCACTACCGCAGGCCCAGAAAATGTTCCTCCTCCCCCAGCTGCACCCGTTCCTCCTCCCCGTCCTCGTGTTGATACTTTCGCAAAGATATGCAAGGACTTTCGGGCAATGGGCGAAAAATCTTTTCATGGGTCGGAGATGTTTGTTGAAGCTCAAAATTGGCTAAAGGAGGTGGAAGAGTTGTTTGGAATCTTTGAGGTAGAAGATGGAAGAAAGGTCAAATTAGCTGCCTGGTTAATGAAGGATGAGGCCTCATTTTGGTGGGAGGTCACTAATGGAGAGCGTCCTGTTGAGACATGGCCAGATTTCAGGCGTAGGTTTTAGGCAAAGTTTCTCTCACAGGCCGAAGAGAATCTATAAATGGAAAGATTTTTGGCATTGAGGCAGGGAAATCTATCGGTGAAAGTGTACATCAACAAGTTCAATCAATTGGCGAGATTTGGCTGAGACTTGGTGAATACACCCGAAAAGAAGGCCCAGAGATTTGTTAAAGGTTTGAACGAGCCGCTACATGGGTTAGCTGTGACCCACATCCCTATGGGGGCTACCTTTGAGAGACTGGTTGACATTGCGCTTATGCATAAAGAGGAGAAAGTCGCCAATGCTAATAAGACACCTGAGAAGAAAGGGGATCAAAAGAAACCACAACAGCAAACGCAGAACAAGAAGGGTGGTAAAGACAACAATGGCAAGGGAAAGAAAAGGTGCTTTAACTGTGGGACACCAGGCCGTCTGAGCAAAGACTGTAGGAAGAAAAAGAATACCGATTCTTTCTACTGTGGCAAGGCAGGACATCTGATTAAGGACTGCCCAAAGAAAGGGCAGAGGGCAGGGTCTACCAATGGTGGGCAGGTCCAGGCTCTCATGGCCCCATCGCTGCAAGAACGAGGTAGAGCGATTTCCGTTGAAAGTTTAGTTTATCTTTTTGATCATCCTGTTTGCACACTCTTTGATTCAGGTGCATCGCACTCTTTTATGTCTACTGCTTTAGTTAAGTCACTACACCTAAACACCAGTATAGTAGAGGATCCCTTAGTTGTTTCAAATCCAATTGGGGGCTCAGCCTATTTGTCGATGATTTGTTTGGATTTTTAAATTTCTATACGTAGCGTTGGGTTTAGATGTGATGCTTATGCTTTGGGCTTCACGGGCTATGGGTTAATTCTGGGCATGGATTGGTTATCCAATAATGGAGCCATCCTAGATTGTGAAAAGAGAGAGTTTAGGCTTATGACTCGCTTGGGCAACACTCTTGAAATCTCTTGTAATCCCATAAATTCTGTTATGCTAAGTTATCTAGAATTGCTTGATGCGTATGTTGAGAATTTGCAGTCAATTAGAGTGGTCCGTGAATACTTAGATGTCTTTGAGGAAGTAGAGGGCTTGCCTCCGAAGCGGGAGATAGACTTCCGCATATACCTAGTTGATAACGCAAAACCCGTTGCTTTACCTGTTAGACACATGGCTCCAAGGAAGAGAAAGGAGCTTTGCAAGCAAGTTAAGGAGCTGCTAGAAAAAGGGTTTATAAGGTGGAGTATTTCTGAATGGGGTGCTCCAGTGGTGTTCGCCACCAAAGCGGATGGTTCACTTCGCCTATGCGTTGATTATAAGGAGCTAAACAAGGTGACCAAGAAGAATAGGCACCCACTTCCAAGAATAGACGGTTTGTTCGATCAGCTTGAAGGTGCAACAGTTTTCTCCCAATTAGATCTGGCTACAGGATTTCATCAACTAAGAGTGGCTGAAGATAGAATTGATAAGACCGCGTTCAGAACCCCGGATAGTTTCTTCGAATGGCTTGTCATGCCTTTCGGCTTGACAAACGCACCTGCTTATTTCGTCAATTTGATGAGTAGAGTGTTCCGGGAATTTCTCGATAAATTTGTGGTGGTCTTCGTAGATGACATTCTGATTTTCTTGAAGAATGAGGAAGAGCATGCTTTACATTTAAGGAAAGTCATGGACACTCTCCGTGTACATCAGTTGAAAGAAAAATTCTCTAAGTGCCACTTCTGGAGAGAAGAAGTAAGATTTCTTGGGCATGTGGTGCCCAAAGAAGGGTTAGCTGTAGACCCCACAAAAGTAGTTGCGGTCCAGGATTGGAAGGTCCCAAAGAATGCAACCGAAGTCCGAAGTTTTCTTGGACTAGCAGGCTTTTATCGCAAGTTCATTAAAGACTTTGCGAAAATCTCAGCTCCACTTACAAGGTTAACGAAAAAGAACCCGACTTTCACTTGGGATTTGGATTGCAAAGTCACTATCCAACGGTTGAAGAGGGCTCTGACAACAGTCCCAGTATTGACATTACCAGATGGGAGCAAGATGTTTACGGTATACACAGATGCATGCGGTATGGGACAAGGCGTTGTTTTGATGTAAGAGGGGAAGGTAGTAGCTTATGGTGGAAGGCAGTTGAAAGTGCATGAGAAAAATTACCCAACCCACGATCTAGAGTTAGCAGCCATCGGTTTTGCGCTTAAGTCTTGGCGCCACATCTCTTAGGTGGGAAATTTGAATTGTATACTGACCATAAATCGTTGAAGTACTTTTTCTCGCAGAAAGACCTCAATCTAAGGCAGCAAAGATGGATGGAGTTTCTTGCTTCATACAACTTTGATATCTCCTATAATCCTGGCAAGGGCAATATAGTAGCAGATGCCTTAAGTAGAAAGAAGCTAACCTTAAGTCCCCACTTTGTAGAAAGGAAAAGTTTGGGGTACATAGCAAATTTTGATTTTAGACCCTCTGTTGATTATGTGACTTGCTTAATGGCAATGCTAGAGGTGCGATCTACTTTGTTGGACTCAATAGGAAACACGCAACGTGAAGACCCTCAGTGTAATGACCCGCATTCTACGCATCGGGGGATCGTAGAATATTTATTTCTTTCCCATATGGAGTCGTATGGTCATGTAACTTTGGGAAACATCTATTAGAGTTATTTCCCATGTTCATGATTTTTGTCGATTTTTAAATGACCATTTTGCCCCTAGTTGGTACTGTTTTGGCCATAACTTTTGACTGGAAGGAATTTTGACCTGAAACCACTTCCATTAGATTCGTTTGATGGTTTACCTTTCCGTAGAGTGGTCATAATAGCCAAACGGACTTACCGTTTGGGAGATATGGCTGAAATAAGGTTTGGAGGGTGAAAAATTGCTTAATCGGGCCAAATCGGGTGATTAGTGAGTAGGCCCATAACCCATTTCGGGATTAGGGTTATGGGGAGGCTGAAATGAGATAGAGGATCATTCCATTTCAGTTTTCTAGCCTCCACTTATCACCAAGGAACCCTAAAAATGGCCTACAACCTCTAAATCACCTCCAAATCATCTTTTTGTCAAGGATTTGGCTTAGCAACCTCTAATCAAGGAAGATCTACACCAAATCAACATTGGAGCTGCTGTTTAGCATAGAGATTCACATCAAATCAGAGATTTATTTCAGATCTTAGTTTATTTTCTGGCTAAGGTGAGTGATTTGCATAGTTTTGCACTAATTATGGCTAATTAGGGGTGATTAGTGTTAATTAGCGAATTTAAGCATGATAAAATTCGGGAAAAATGTTCATAAATTATTGAATGATGTTTTAGACCTCTGATATGAATTTGGGTTAATTTGGTTAAGTTTTGCTAATCCTATCATTAGTTTCACCTAAACATGCTTAAGGGGAAATACGGGATTTTGGGTATGTTTGATCCATTTTAATCTTTCATATTGTTGTTTTGATGGTTGTGGTTGACTATATAGGTTTCTATGACTGTATGGTATGCTTTGTGACTGATTTGAATAGTTGGAATGGTCAAAAACGCCGTCGAGGGGCGTAAACAACTCGCTGGACAAGGTGCAGGAGTTCGGATCGGATAGAGGATCGAGGGTCGATCGGATCGCCCTATGGGATTGTGGGACATCACCACGAGTCGAGTCATCTCCCCCGAGCTGAACCATCTGCGCAAGGTCCATGAACATCAACCATGAACTACTACCCAATCCAATCCACTCGTGCTTCGTATCATGATCCGGCTAGAGGAAAGCAGCATCCACGATCCGATGCACTATGAGACGCCGATCCGAACCAGAGGGGGCCACGAGCTGGAGGAGCGCGATCCAACCCGCATGGGGTATTCCGATCCGAACCAGAGGGGGCCACGAGCTGGAGGAGCGCGATCCGACCCGCATGGGGTATTCCGATCCGAACCAGAGGGGGCCACGAGCAGGAGGAGCGCGATCCGACCCGCATGGGGTATTCCGATCTGAACCGAGGAGAGGAGCACTATCTGAAGCAAAGAGAAAGAGGACCGCGATGACGATCCGAACCGTGGCGTGCTGAAGAGCCGATCTGGTGCAAAGGGGGGTATAGAAGGCCGAACCGAACCGATGAAGACTGATAACCCGAGATGTAAAGGTAGTCCAATATGGGAAGTTAGAGCTCAGGATCCAGTTGGGAACCAATGAGTTCACTTCATGGTTGGACTTTGCTGCGGGACGTGTGCTAAGTAGTTGGCAATGTTCATAACTTCGATTCACCACTAAAAATGAATGATGGCTACTTATCAGTGCAGTAGGGTCATTACGACCTGAGGGGCAAAGTGATGGTAGCAAGACTACATTATCAGTGCAGTAGGGTCATTACGACCTGAGGGGCAAGGTGATGCGTAGTAAGACTATGAGCCAGTGCAGTGGGGTCATTGTGATTCCATGGGGCAGAGTGAACATAGTAAGGATTAGTAAGGCTATGAGCCAGTGCAATGGGGTCCTTGTGACTCTATGGGGCAAAGTGGACATAGCAAAGGATTTGTGGCTATGTTATCAGTGCAGTGAAGCCATTTGTGACTCATGGGGCAAAGTGATCGTAGCAAGGTGTGTTGGGTGATCGAAGTGGTGAATATCGTATGCTTTACGCACTGAGTGAGAGATGTGAGGATGGATGCTATGCTTGATTGTTGCCATCATTATGACATGCACACCTCCCCCACCTCCGTATCTTTACACCGTTTGATATGGCACCTTAGAGTGTTGTACAGTATGTAGTGCTAACTCTTTGGTTGCAGGTCCAGGTTCAGGTATGTTTTAGTCTACCTGTTATTGTTCACTTTATATGCTTATCGCTCATACCAGGCTTTATGTCTGACCCAGAGTTTTATGTCTCCTCTTATTACTCTGGGTGCTAACACGAGCAGACTAGAGACAGGTTAGCTGGTGGTGCACGCGTAGCTGATTCGGAGGCGGGCAGGAGGCTTCCACGTATGATATATATATACACACATTCTCCCTGTGTCGTTGGTGGTTCCTACTTAGGCATTAGTAGTGTACCTCCTTTATCTTACTTTTGCTTTGAGACAGTTGAAAAGTTGTAATAAGCTATATTTTGGATTTCCGCTGCTATGATGCTTAGTTCTGGTTTTTAGCTTATGCACTGTCTCTCCTGTTTTATGTCAAGTATGTTATTATTATATTTTGTTCTGTGCGCTGAGAGACATTCTACAGGTTCTTTGTTAATTCATTTCTTTCTACCTTTTCCTTCTGACGACCCGTTCCGTGCTAACTGGACACATGTACAGCGCACTTTTGGAGTAAATGTCGGTTGGTGCGGGGCGGGCCGTCACACTCAGCTAGTTAATGTGATAGATATGCTGATTAAGGGAGAGACTTCTAGCCACCTCTATAGATACTCCATCGATGATAAGGGTTGGTTGAGACGAGATGGAAGACTATGCGTCCCAAAAGCAAGAGATTTGGTGAAGATGGTTCTGGAAGAAGCATACCATTCCAAGATGACCATACACCGCGGTGGAGACAAGATGTATAAAGATATCAAAAGAGTTTTCTTTTGGAATGGCATGAAGAGGGATGTAGTAGAATTTGTTTCGAAATGCATGATATACCAGGAAGTCAAGGCGGAGCAGAAGAAGCCTGGTGGTTTGCTTCATCCTCTAGAAGTTCTGCAATGGAAATGGGAAAGCATCTCGATGGACATTGTTGATGGGTTGCCTAGGTCAAGAAGGGCAATACCGGTATTTGAGTAATAGTGGACAGGCTCATGAAAAGCGCTCATTTTATACCTGTCAAGAGTAGGAGGACCACCTCGTCTTTAGCCTCCATTAATCTTAAGGAGATAGTTCGACTCCGTGAGATACCCTCCATCATAGTGAGTGATCGAGACCCTATCTTTACAAGTGAGTTCTGGAGGAGTTTGCAAGAGACTGTAGGAACACAACTATGTTTAAGCACAACCTATCACCCTCCAACCGATGGTCAGACGGAAAGGGTGAACAGAGTACTGGAAGATCTTTTGAGGCTGTGCATTATTGACTTTGGAAGATCTTGGGAGGATCATCTGCCTTTTGTGGAATTCGCTTATAACAATAGCTACCAAGCCACTATAGGCATGGCACCCTTCGAATCTTTGAATGGAAGGCCATGTCGATCACCAACTTGTTGGTGGGAGTCCATAGATTAACTTATACTTGGGCTGGACAAGATTAGAGAGACATCAGAGAAAGTGGACTTGATATGAAGGAGAATGAAGACCGCCAAAGATAGACAGAAATCCTACGCAGACAAGAGAAGGACTGACCTTGAGTTTGAGGTTGGAGATAAGGTGTTCCTTAAAGTATCACCTTTGAGGAATGTCATTCGCTTTGGGTCTGTAGGAAAGTTGGCACCATGATTTGTAGGACCATTTCCTATCATCGAAAGGATTGGGACGATGGCCTATAGAGTAAAGCTACCTGAAAGACTAGATGGAGTTCATAATGTTTTTCGTGTCTCTCAGCTACGAAAGTGCTTGCATGAGTCGGCAGAAGTTGTAGAGCCAATCATGCTAGAGGAAGTCGAAGTGGAATGAGAAGCGACTGTAAGGAGAGTTCCAACTCATATCTTGGGGATGGAAGTCAAAAATCTACGCAACCGTGAAGTCAAGCTTGTCAAAGTTCAATGGAGCGACGCCGAGGAAGACGCGACTTGGGAGACTGAGGCCAAAATACGTGCAGCCTAACCTTTTCTTTTTTAGGGTACATCTTTGATCTCTTTTTTCTTTAAGTTTATTCAAGCTTGTATCTACCTTTTTAGTGTATCTTGTAACACCCCGTATGTTGAATAACTTGCTATAATATAAAACAGGGAAGAATTAAATTTTAAATTCTGAATTAGGGGAAACGGTCTATGCCATTGCATTCGTCTTGGAAAAATACGCGAAATAGAGTCCGAGTTTTCGAAAATCGGAGTCCGTATGACCCAGTTAAGGCCCGAAGAAGTTTCAGAAAATTTAAAACAGATTTTAAATATTAAAATTTCAAAATTCAGAAGTGGCGGGAAAATTCCGGCCAGACCCAGGGGGTCGACCTGGGGGTCGACAGGGGTGTCGACCAGCCCACCAGGTCGACTAGGGTGTCGACCCTAGTGTCGACCTGGGGGTCGACCTCCCTGGTCGAGCCTAGGTGACCTGGGTGCACCAGTTTGGCTTTTGGGCTGTGTTTTGGTGGCCAGGACGAGATCTGATGGCTCTAATCTGATTTAGGGTTAATCTAATGGCCTAAAACACCTAACTAATCTATAAATACACCATAAGACTACCCTAATTCATACTAAAAATAGATACAACACCGTTATGCCGTCAAAATGCAACTTGAAGGAGCCTCCATCAAATTAAAGAGGAAGATAGCTTCTCAAATCAACTTCTAATCAACTCTAGCAACTTAATCTTCTTCTTAGGAGTGCTAATCAACAAGTTGTGAGTTTCTATAGCCTTAATGACCAATTGTTGAAATGATTACGATAGGATATAATGAGGTTATGGCTATGAATGTGGATCAATGCAAGTTATATGCTATGTGTTAATGATGTTATGCATGTGTTAATGATGTTATGCATGTTATGCAAGTTATATGCTATGTGTTAATGATGTTATGCTAGTCATATGCTAAGTGTTCATGATGGTATGCAAGTTATGCAAGTCATATGCTAAGTGTTCATGATGTTATGCAAGTTATGCAAGTCATATGCTAAGTGATCATGATGTTATGCAAGTTATGCAAGCCATAAGCTATGTGTTCATGATGCTAGTTATGCAAATCACTATGATAAACATTGATCCATTATGACACCATGATTATGCAAGTTTGGTATACGATTATATGCAAGTTCATATATGATATGTTATGCAAGTTTTGTGTATGATTATATGCAAGTTCATATATAATATGTTATGCAAGTTTGGTGTTTGGATATATGCAAGTAACATGTGCAATTTTACACCTTAGTATGATATGCATACATATGCAAGTTAACCCCTTTGTATGTCATACGTACATATGCAAGTTTACCCCTTTGTATGACATAAGAAACTTATGTAAGTTAACCTCTTTATGACATATGTGATTCATGCAAGTTTGGGTTGATTATTTATGCTAGTTGGGTTTGATGCTATATGCATGTTGACAACTTTAAACCCATGTTGATGCAAATGTTATGCAAGTTGAACCCATTGTATTTGTGATGAATCTTCCCTTTTATGTCATGTTAGCGAATTATGTGGGGAACGATGTGGTTAATATACATGTTAATGAAATGGTGTGAAGTTAGTATGATTATGCATACCATAAAGTGGATGGACATAATTGAGTCAATTATGTACATCGTTAAAATTGGAATTAATTAGGGAAAATTAATTCGAAATATGGGGTGATTAATTAGGTGTAATTAATCGACTAAGACACGAGGTTGGACCCTTTTGTAGCGTAAGACTGCCCGGAACCGACCGGCAAAATCCAGCGGCTACAAGTGATTGGCCCAATGTGAGAGGTCTTAGGCACAAACTAAAAACGTGACAAGTGTATAGACAAGAGGTTAGACTCGGTTATGGCGTAAGGCTGCCCGGACCCAACCGACAAATCCAGCTGCCATAGAAGATAGTCTAATGTGAGAGGTCTTTACAACGGTCACGTTCTTAATCAATTAAGAAACACTTAACTAGATAAGCATGTAGTGGGCATGAGGGGTTAAGTGGGTGCCTTGGGTGGCATGTGGATATCAAGTGCCTTGGGTGGCATGTGGAAATCTAGTGGGTTGCCTTGGGTGGCAATAGAGAATACGATTAGAATACTTAACCAAGTGGAAACATGTAGTTAAACATGATTAAAGGGTTAAGTGGGATGCACTAGATAAAGGGACAAGCTTAGGTGGGTAGCTTGTGGGGGCCCATTTCAACCAGTAACCCATATGTATCTTATTGGGCTCGACCCATGTCGAGGACGGGACACGCGTACTGGGCTTGATTATAAGAGGCCAAAACGGGTTAGCAGTGGCAACGCAAGTCCAACGGGTTTTCATATGCGTGTGTGGACCCGGGCTGGTAGGTAAGACGTTGTTGCATCGTGTAGGTATAAGCCGTACATCATTGGTTGTATCGGGTTGCCACTTTGGGGAGTGATACACCCCACTGTGGGGCCAGCACGGGTATCTACGGTAGGGAGCCGATCGCTTGGGGAGTAGTGGGTACACCTAGTGGAGATAGGGGCAGACGACACCTATGTAGTCAGCTAGGGGTACATGAAACTACTGGGTAAATTTTCTAAGTCCTTGGGTGGGATCAACCTTTAAATAGGAATGACTGGTGTGGTGCAGTTAGTAATTACACTTGGGTGGGTAGATGCCTCTTTACCGTTATCTTAGTTCATCCTATGTCTAGTTGGCTACTTAGTGTAGTCATTTATCCCCAGTCATCCAGTACCAAGTTTGTATCATACCCTAATTACTTTAATGATTGTGTTGTTAAAGTTATAGGGCTCACTCAGACTTATGTCTGACCCTGTTGTTTTTATCTTTTTCCCCCTTAGGTCCTCAGGTTGGGCCTAGCACTAGTGGGCTTTGATCAGATTTCTTTATCTATCTTTTGGAGCTTGGACCGTGATGTAAAGCCCAACTTATCTTTTCTATTATGGCTATTAGTTTATGTAGTGGGATTATGTACTTATGTTTTTATCAGGATGGATATTTGGTACTTAACTTTTCTTTTATGGTGTTGTAACTAAACATGTTTATCTTCTGCTGCAATGAAAAGATGTTTTAGATTTCAAGTATCATTTATATCTGTCTTGTTGTAATTTTTCTGTTCTCTATCCATTTAAAATACTCCACCGAAGTTAAGGCATTCCCTTAGTGAGTGACCTTAGCGGGTGTGGGGTGTTACATGTGGTATCAGAGCTTAAGGTTACCAGAACAGATAAAACTTTTAGAAAAACTATTTTTCTAAAAAACATTTTTAGAAGAAGTATTTTCAAAAACATGTCTTTTAAGAGAAAAGTTTTTGAAAGAAAGGAACATAATCCCCAAGAGCCATATATCCTTCCTTCGATTCTCCTTTTTGAATCTCTTCCTCTTTCTCTTTTTGAATTTCCCCTCCGCATATAGACGTCTTTTTAAGATAAATAAGGACTTCCGTATGAAGGACGGAAGAACCACTTCAAGGGACTTAGACGTTTGTCGGGCTAAGAAGTTAGTCCAAGGAGGTGGAGGGCTTGTGGGTACCTTTAAGATGGACGAGGGAGGAAGGTTCAAATAGCTGTTAGGTAAATAAAGGACGAAACCTCATCGTGGTAAGAAGGCCACGAAAGGAGAATGTAAAGGAGAAGGCTAGTTGTTTTGGAGAAATAGGACACTTTATTAGGATTGTCCAAAGAGGTAAGGACAAAGTACAGGATCTTCTGGAGGGTAGATGTATTCCCTCACGACGGGTATACCTGATGGGGGTAGGACCGTCGAGGTTGAAATTTGGTTCTCTCGATTATCCTGTTCGAACTTTATTCGACTCTGGCGCATCACATTCGTTTATCTCATCATCATTAGTTGAGTCACTGCACCTAGACACCAGTTTAGTAGATGATCCCTTGGTTGTTTCAAACCCAATTGGGGGCTCCACTTATTTGTCCATGATATGTTTGGGTTTGAAGATTTCTATACTTAGCGTTGAGTTTAGATGTGATGCTTTTGTTTTGGGCTTCACGGGCTATGAGTTGATTTTGGGCATGGACTGGTTATCCAGTAATGGTGCCGTTCTTGATTGTGAAAGGAGAGTTGTTAGGCTCATGACCCGCTTGGGGAACACTCTCGAGATTTCTTGAAATCCCATGGATTCTGTTATGCTAAGTTATCTTGAATCGCTTGACGCTTCGGTCGAGAGTTTGCGATCTGTTAGAGTGGTCCGGGAATACTCGGATGTGTTTGAGGAGGTGAAGGGCTTACCTCCGAAGCGGGAGATAGACTTCCGAATATATCTGGTGGATAATGCTAAACCAGTATCTTTACCAGTACGCCACATGGCTCCTCGTGAGAGGAGGGAACTCCATAAGCAAGTAGGGGAGTTGCTTGAGAAGGGGTTCATAAGACGAAGTATATCGGAGTGGGGTGCTCCAGTAGTTTTTTCCACGAAGGCGGATGGGTCCCTCAGACTTTGTGTAGACTATAGAGAACTCAACAAGCTCACAAAGAATAATAGACACCCATTGCCGAGGATTGATGATCTCTTTGATCAGGTGGTTGGCGCCTCAGTGTTTTCGCAGTTGGGCTTAGCCACGGGGTTTCATTAGTTGGGAGTGGCTGAGGATAGTATAGAGAAGACCGCCTTTAGGACTCCGGATGGTTTCTATGAGTGGCTTGTGATGCCATTTGGTTTGACGAACGCCCCCGCATACTTTGTTGATTTGACGAGTAGGGTGTTCAGGGAGTACCTAAATAACTTCGTAGTGGTCTTTGTGGATGACATCTTGGTCTTTTCTAAGAGCGAAACAAGTTTTCGTATGTGCTTAACAGGTTAAGCAAAGCCAGTTATTCGATCAATGGTGGTTTTGGAGCGAGACTGGCAAGGACATCCAGAGTTGGACAAGTGCTTAATCATTTAGCCGTTTTTACTAGTATCATCTCAAGTAGGTCGTCTGAATTCGAAGGAGGTATCCCTTGGGTGTTTGTCTGATATTGGTTTAGGCCTTTGGGGCTTACACTTGGGGGATGTCGAGTTTGACTAGGATGGTCTGCGTGAGAGATGGATAGTTGTGACGATTTTGCATATCCTGGTTTTCTCTAGAAGTGGAGAAAAGCATGCCCTACATCTTAGGGAAGTGTTGTAGACTCTTCGAGCGCATAGTCTTAAGACAACAAAGGTGGATGGATTTCTTAGCATCCTATGATTTCGAGATAGCGTATACCCCTGGCAAGGGTAACGTGGTGGCGGACGCCTTGAGCAGAAAAAGGTTGTCCTTGAATCCATTGTTCGTGGAACGACGAAGCTTGGAATTTATCTCGATGTTTGATTTCAGACCTTCTGTTGACTATATACCATGTTTGCTAGCATCCTTGGAGGTCAGACCTACTCTTTTGGAGCGGATTGGCGAGGCACAGCGGGATGACCCACAGTTGGTTGAGTTAGTAGAGAGACTCATAAGAGGGGAGTCGTCCAGCCATTTGAGTAGGTACACCCTAGACGATAGGGGGTGCTTGCGTAGAGACGGTAGACTTTGTGTACCGCAAGACGAGGATTTGAGGAAGGCTATTCTTGAAGATGCGCATCGTTCGAAGATGACCATTCATCCCGGTGGGGACAAAATGTACCAAGACATGAAGCGAGTTTTCTTTTGGGCCGGTATGAAGAAAGATGTGGCCGAGTATGTCGCTAGATGCTTGGTGTGCCAACAAGTGAAATCAGAGCAAAAGAAACCCGGTGGGTTGCTTCACCCATTAGAAGTTCCGCAATGGAAGTGGGATAGCGTCTCGATGGATTTTATTGATGGGTTACCAAGATCGAGGAAGGGTAATACGGGAATTTGGGTTGTGGTAGACAGACTTACTAAGAGCGCCCATTTCATACCCGTGAAGAGCAAGAGGACTGCTCCATGGCTAGCTTCAGTTTACCTTCGAGAGATAGTTCGATTGCATGGGGTACCTTCTAGCATAGTGAGTGATCGAGATCCTATCTTCACTAGCGAATTTTGGAAAAGTTTGCAAGAGGCAGTTGGTACTCAGTTGTGCTTCAGCACCGCATATCATCCTCAGACGGAGGCCAGACCGAGAGGGTGAATTGTGTTCTAGAAGACCTTTTGAGGCTATGTATCTTAGATTTTGGAGGTACATGGGAAGAGCATCTTCCATTGGTGGAGTTCGCGTATAATAACAGCTTTCAGTCTAGTATTGGTATGGATCCTTTCGAAGCTCTTTATGGAAGGCCTTGTCGATCACCTACATGTTGGTGGGAATCTACGGATAAGATCTTGAGTTTGATGTTCGGGACATGGTCTTTATCAAGGTGTCTCCATTACGGAATGTAGTTCGCTTTGGGTCCGTTGGGAAGTTAGCATCAAGGTTTGTAGGACCATTTCCTATTAAGGAAAGGATTGGACGGATGGCATATAGAGTGGATTTACCCGAGAGACTTAGTGGGGTACATGACGTATTCCATGTGTCACATTTGAGGAAGTGCCTACATGAGACCGCAGAGGTGGTAGAGCCGAGCTTGCTTAGAGAAGTAGAGGTAGAGCGTGATGCGACTATTCGACGAGCTCCTACCCGCATCCTTGGGTCAGAGATTAGGAAGTTGGGAAACAGAGAGGTTCGACTAGTCAAAGTGCAATTGGGAGAATATGAGAGCAATGCTACTTGGGAGACAGAAGCGAAGATGCGTTCATTGTACCCATTCCTTTTTGAGGGTATGTCTTTTAACTTCTCCTTTATCGTTTGTCTAGTACTTATCTTATCTTTAGTATGTCCTCTCATTAGTACCTTTGACCTATAGATAGGGTAAACCTATGGTTGAAACATGTGTTTGAGACATGTTATGTTTGATGGATGCGTGTGGATGCAAGTGGTTGCTAGTGGTTGCTCGTGGATGCATATACACACACTCTAGGCACTAGATCGTCTCAGTCACTTCATATTGCATATTTCATATAATTATGTGTAGGTAGCTATATTAATGGATGTATAATGGTTGTGCTATCATATGGATGATGCATTTTGGTGAATGTTTGTGCACTCATGTAGAAATAGTATGTGTCGATAAGGTTCTTTCGCATACATATTGGATGCATGGCACTATCATGGTTTGCATTAAGGAGGTCAACTGAATCAGTAGACCGCCTGATTTTGCATTAGACAGGGAACATATACACACACTCTTTGCATATGTTCATACAGCATTAGAAACTCTAAGGACAATGGATGCCAGTGTTTGATGGTTTGAGTAGATGGTTGTTGGATGGTAGGATACGTTCTTCTTGACTTAGAGATTTCGGGGACGAAATCCTTTAAGTAGGGGAGAATGTAACACCCCGTATGTTGAATAACTTGCTATAATATAAAACAGGGCAGAATTAAAATTTAAAATCTGAATCAGGGGAAACAGGCTATGCCATTGCGTTCGTCTCGGAAAAATACGCGAAATAGAGTCCGAGTTTTCGAAAATCGGAATCCGTATGACCCAGTTAAGGCCTGAAGAAGTTTCAGAAAATTTAAAACAGATTTTAAATATTAAAATTTGAAAATTCAGAAGTGGCGGGAAAATTCCGGCCAGACCCAGGGGGTCGACCTGGGGGTCGACAGGGGTGTCGACCTGCCCACCAGGTCGACTAGGGTGTCGACCCTAGTGTCGACCTGGGGGTCGACCTCCCTGGTGGAGCCCAGGTGACCTGGGTGCACCAGTTTGGCTTTTGGGCTGTGTTTTGGTGGCAAGGACGAGATCTGACGGCTCTAATCTGATTTAGGGTTAATCTAATGGCCTAAAACACCTAACTAATCTATAAATACACCCTAAGACTACCCTAATTCATACTAAAAATAGATACAACACCGTTATGCCGTCAAAATGCAACTTGAAGGAGCCTCCATCAAATTAAAGAGGAAGATAGCTTCTCAAATCAACTCTAGCAACTTAATCTTCTTCTTAGGAGTGCTAATCAACAAGTTGTGAGTTTCTATAACCTTAATGACCAATTGTTGAAATGATTATGATAGGATATAATGAGGTTATGGCTATGAATGTGGATCAATGCAAGTTATATGCTATGTGTTAATGATGTTATGCATGTGTTAATGATGTTATGCATGTTATGCAAGTTATATGCTATGTGTTAATGATGTTATGCAAGTCATATGCTAAGTGTTCATGATGTTATGCAAGTTATGCAAGTCATATGCTAAGTGTTCATGATGTTATGCAAGTTATGCAAGTCATATGCTAAGTGTTCATGATGTTATGCAAGTTATGCAAGTCATATGCTAAGTGATCATGATGTTATGCAAGTTATGCAAGCCATATGCTATGTGTTCATGATGCTAGTTATGCAAATCACTATGATAAACATTGATCCATTATGACACCATGATTATGCAAGTTTGGTGTATGATTATATGCAAGTTCATATATGATATGTTATGCAAGTTTGGTGTATGATTATATGCAAGTTCATATATAATATGTTATGCAAGTTTGGTGTTTGGATATATGCAAGTAACATGTGCAAGTTTACACCTTAGTATGATATGCATACATATGCAAGTTAACCCCTTTGTATGTCATACATACATATGCAAGTTTACCCCTTTGTATGACATAAGAAACTTATGCAAGTTAACCTCTTTATGACATATGTGATTCATGCAAGTTTGGGTTGATTATTTATGCTAGTTGGTTTGATGCTATATGCATGTTGACACCTTTAAACCCATGTTGATGCTAATGTTATGCAAGTTGAACCCATTGTATTTGTGATGAATCTTCCCTTTTATGTCATGTTAGCGAATTACGTGGGGAACGATGGGGTTAATATACATGTTAATGAAATGGTGTGAAGTTGGTATGATTATGCATACCATAAAGTGGATGGACATAATTGAGTCAATTATGTACATCGTTAAAATTGGAATTAATTAGGGAAAATTAATTCGAAATATGGGGGTGATTAATTAGGTGTAATTAATCGACTAAGACACGAGGTTGGACCCTTTTGTAGCGTAAGACTGCCCGGAACCGACCGGCAAAATCTAGCGGCTATAAATGATTGGCCCAATGTGAGAAGTCTTAGGCACAAACTAAAAACGTGACAAGTGTATAGACACGAGGTTAGACTCGGTTATGGCGTAAGGCTGCCCGGACCCAACCGGCAAATCCAGCTGCCATAAAAGATAGTCTAATGTGAGAGGTCTTTACAACGGTCACATTCTTAATCAATTAAGAAACACTTAACCAGATAAGCATGTAGTGGGCATGAGGGGTTAAGTGGGTGCCTTGGGTGGCATGTGGAAATCAAGTGCCTTGGGTGGCATGTCGAAATCTAGTGGGTTGCCTTGGGTGGCAATAGAGAATACGATTAGAATACTTAACCAAGTGGAAACATGTAGTTAAACATGATTAAAGGGTTAAGTGGGATGCACTAGATAAAGGGACAAGCTTAGGTGGGTAGCTTGTGGGGGCCCATTTCAACCAGTAACCCATATGTATCTTATTGGGCTCGACCCATGTCGAGGACGGGACACGCGTACTGGGCTTGATTATAAGAGGCCAAAACGGGTTAGCGATGGCAACGCAAGTCCAACGGGTTTTCATATGCGTGTGTGGACCCGGGCTGGTAGGTAAGACGTTGTTGCATCGTGTAGGTATAAGCCGTACATCATTGGTTGTATCGGGTTGCCACTTTGGGGAGTGATACACCCCACTGTGGGGTCAGCACGGGGATCTACGGTAGGGAGCCGATCGCTTGGGGAGTAGTGGGTACACCTAGTGGAGATAGGGGCAGACGGCACCTATGTAGTCAGCTAGGGGTACACGAAACTACTGGGTAAATTTTCTAAGTCCTTGTGTGGGATCAACCTTTAAGTAGGAATGACTGGTGTGGTGCAGTTAGTAATTACCCTTGGGTGGGTAGATGCGTCTTTACCGTTATCTTAGTTCATCCTATGTCTAGTTGGCTACTTAGTGTAGTCATTTATCCCCAGTCATCCCGTACCAAGTTTATATCATACCCTAATTACTTTAATGATTGTGTTGTTAAAGTTATAGGGCTCACTCAGACTTATGTCTGACCCCGTTGTTTTTATCTTTTTCCCCCTCAGGTCCTTAGGTTGGGCCTAGCACTAGTGGGCTTTGATCAGATTTCTTTATCTATCTTTTGGAGCTTGGACCGTGATGTAAAGCCCAGCTTATATTTTCTATTATGGCTATTAGTTAATGTAGTGGGATTATGTACTTTTGTTTTTATCAGGATGGATATTTGGTACTTAACTTTTCTTTTATGGTGTTGTAACTAAACATGTTTATCTTCTGCTGCAATGAAAAGATGTTTTAGATTTCAAGTATCATTTATATTTGTCTTGTTGTAATTTTTCTGTTCTATATCCATTTAAAATACTCCACCGAAATTTATATTTGTCTTGTTGTAATTTTTCTGTTCTATATCCATTTAAAATACTCCACCGAAGTTAAGGCAATCCCTTAGTGAGTGACCTTAGCGGGTGTGGGGTGTTACATATCTCGTCGGTCATATTCTTTATCCTTAGGTAGAGACTAATGGATGTAAACATGTATTTGAAACATGTTATGATTGATGGATGCTAGTGGATGCAAGTGTTTGCTCGTGGATGCATATACACATACATTAGGCACTAGATCGGCTCAATCACTTTCATATTGCATATGAATGTGTGCTTATTTAGGTTAATGGATGTATAATGGTTGTGTTATCATATGGATGCTGCATTCGGATGAATGGTTGTGCACGCATGTAGAAATAATATGTATCATTAGGGATCTTTTGTATACATAATGGACACATGGCACTATCATAATTTGCATTAAGGAGGTCAACTGAATCAGTAGACCACCTGATTTTGCATTAGATACGGACATGTATACACACTATGCATATAAACATGAAAGCATTAGAAGTCTTTTAAGGACAATGGATGCTTGATTAGATGTACGATTGGATGGTAGGATATGTATTCTTCGTGACTTGAAGATTTCGAGGTCGAAATCCTTTAAGGAGGGGAGAATGTAACACCCCGCACTTTCTATTAACATTAAACTAACGAATTGAGGAATAATTAATTTTAAATGTGAGAATCAAGGGATACGGGTTACGCCATTGTGTTCGTCTCGGAATTCTGGTTGAGATAGAGTCCGAGTTTGCGTAAATTGGACTTCGTATGAAGAAGTTATGGCTGTCGGAAGTTTCCAGAAATTCAAATTTAAATTCAAAAACGAATTCAGACTCAAAACCGGGCAGGGCGGGAAATTTCCAGCCCCAGGCCAGGTCGACCAGGGGGTCGACCTTAGTGTCGACCTACCCTATAGGTAGACCTGGGGGTTGACCTAGGGGTAGACCAGGGGGTCGACCTACCCCCCTCGTGCAGATTTGAATTAAGCCCTATTCTGAGCTGCTGCTAAGTCATTAGGGCTGAGTTGGCTTTTTGGATGGTTCAGGTTGCTTCTAGGTTGATCGGATGGCCTAAATTAATCCTAATCTCTATATAAACACATGTAGACTCAAACCCTAAACCTAATCTAAATTAGAACCATGGTTGTCATGCTATCACCCAACAACCTAGAGTAGCCGCCACCAACTAGAAACAAAGTAAAGCTAATCAACTCAATTCAACTCAAGTCTATAACAACAACAATGAATTTTTCTACTTCAAAGGCGAGCTAATTCAACTGCAGAACACATATCCCAGAACTCAAGACCTTCTTTGAGTTGTGAGTTTGATTTCTTTAATAAGATAATTAACAAGTTAATTAGGTTGAGTTATAATTTGGGTTATATGGCTACGTTTGTGAATCATTGGAAAAATATGATATTTTATGAATATATGCTAGTTATTCATAATGTAGTTTTTGTTGTGGATCCCTTCGTATATGCCCAATCGCCTATGTTCAACTTGATTCATGTTTGACATTATTTTATATGCAAGTTTGAGTGTAGATTATAATGCTAGTTTCTAAATGAATTGTACACAAGTTTACATGTGAACCAAGTAAAATGACTATATGCAAGTTTAGGTAGTAATTGGATTCACATATATGCCAGTTTACACCTTTAGGTTTAGATCTATGACATACATAGTTTTATGCAAGTTTTTGATTATGGCCAATGCAAGTTTGGGTGAAATATATATTTATACATGCAAGCTCACACCTTTAGGTCTATGTTTAGATTCATGACAATACAAAGTTTATGCAAGTTATGTTGTTATCCTTATTTGCAAGTAAGATCCATTTTGTGTGTTACGCAAATTTGCGATGTTTTTTCCCTTTTATATGTTAGACTAATTGCTAGTCTAATATATGTATATGTCATGATAAGCGAATGAACAATGTGGGGACAATGGGGTAATATTGAATATACACATATTGAGAATTGGCATGTAATGGCCTTTAAAAGCATAAGGCAATAATTGGTATAAATTGTATACCTTTAATAAATGGACATAATTTAAGTGACAATTATGGACATAAGTATATTTGGAATTTATTGACAAATTTGAATAGGGATATTAATCCACTTTGGGGTTAAATAAAGATATGTAATAATTAACTGCCTGAGACACGAGGTTAGACTCGTTTGTGGTGTAAGACTGCCCGGACCCGCCCAGCAAATCCATCAACCACAAATGGTAGTCTAATGTGAGAGGTCAAAGGCACGAATTAAATGCGTAACGATTGTAAAGACACGAGGTTAGGCTCTTTTCCGGTATAAAACTGTCTGGACCCGCCCGGCAAATCAAGCAACCGCAAATGTCAGTCTAATGTGGGAGGTCTTTACAAGGTTATGGTCCTAATGAATTAAGTAGCACTTAACAAGATAAACATCTGGTGGGGCATGGGGGTTAAGCGGGTGGCCTTGGGTGGCTTGTGAAATATGTAAAACCCCGCCTCCACTAGGGTCACTCGCAAAGGAATGCACTAGCTTTAGAGGGGCATTATTGGTAAACATGCACAGAAATATCACAAGACAGAACATATAAAATAGCGGAAGTAAAATCGAACTTTCATAAACATTAATAATTAAGGTCTAAAGCCTTTTACATCAGAGTACATCAAAACCTGTCTTGCAATAATAAAGAAGCATAAAGACTTTTTCATAAATTATTCCCCAAGATAAAGCAGTAGAGTAGCCATAGCCAAGGAAAGTCCAAGCCATCCATGATGACCTTCAAGCAGAAGAAGTCCAAACTAAACAACAGTATTTCCTCCCTGTAACCTGGGGGGAAACGGAAGAAAAGAGGCGAAACAAAACGGGTCAGTCAAAAAGACTGAGTAAGCCCTATCTACTATTAGCATAAAAACTAGTAAAGTTAACTGACATGAGAAACCGAGATGAACATAAGCATGATAACAAGATAGATAAGCTAAATCAAAATAACAGGATGAACTACTGAACTCAGGTAAACTAAGGTGTCATGATAAATTACGATGTCAAGATAAAACAAGGTATCACATCGTCAGGTTCCTATCAAGTATAATATCCCCAAGATATCTATCACGTATAACGTCCCATGTATCTATCTTGTATGCCTGCTCTGCACCTACCGTACTAGTATCCCAACTGTATTACGTGTTATCCGTGAATGACCCTTACTCAAAAGTCGTGTAATGGTCCATGTCAACCTAATATGCCGCATATATAGGTTACTCAACTCATATGTTTCTTTCCATGTATAAGTTCAGTCCTTTGCCGTAGGCTGTACGGGCTTTCCCATGTAAACGGTTTATCCTTGAAGTTGTTTTGGGACTGCAACCCTTGATCTAGTTGTGTTTCCTTACCATGAACTATCGCGCGTCCACTTAGGATTTATGCCACCTAGGACCGCTAGGGATTATGCTACATAATGAACGTTTCCGTGTCTCGGTTTGGGTTTTGGCCACCTAGGACCACTAGGGATTACGCCACCCGTCAACCGCGCCCTTGATCCCACGTATGTATCGTGAATCGTTTTCCATGTCTAGATGCACATGTTCCCCAATGTGCCATCCGAGTTCCGTGCCAGGGCAAATCAAGAAATACAGAACTCGGTCGGGAGCTTTAAATCGTCTGCCGATGCAGATATCAAGGTCTGTTTTTGTACCCGTGGCTATGGTCCCACGTGACCCCTCCCTCAACTACTGAAAGGCAATCCAAGAAAAATCATGTATAAGAACCACTCCACGGCCCCGCTATAGCCCACTTTCCTACGGGCCAACCTCACCCATGACTCGATAGCAAGCACATGGTCTGTTGGGGGTTCCCTGCCTTTCCGTACGTACACGATTGACTAAAGAAGGTAGGTAGTCGGCGATGTGCTATCCAGGGCAAAAACCAAGAATCGTCGACTCCACGCTAATCCATCCCAGTCTTTAGGTCGCTCGCATAGCAACCAAGGCATACTCTTGGTCCTTCTAATGCAGACCTTAACCTCTCATGGGCCTAGTATAATTACCTGGCAGCCCACAGAGGGATCCCAAGAATATCCTCACGTCCCCCGAAGCTTCCACTTCGGCACCCAGTGCGCTGGAGCTTTTATCCAAGTCAGATAGCTTGCTCCTCCTCGTATACTAAGCGATGACCTACCGTATCAGGTTACTCATCGCTTTGAGAATTAGTCCTATGTCCTTAGCTAAGAATTATTACTTAGTTACCCTTCAACTAAGGTTTACCACTTAGCCTTATTCCTGTTATCCTTGATTAACCACGATTTTCTACCTAGTTCCTCTAACTAGGGTTTGTCTATTGGGTTAAGTGTTATCATCCAAGTCCATGACTTAACCTGCCCACGAATCGCGTCAAGATTGGCTAAGTATTTAAGTTCAAGACTTAGCCCTACAAGTTGGTTAAGTGTACCCAGAGGCTCATGACTTAACCCTATCGAGTCAAATTGGTCAAGTACTAGCTTACCTTAATCCTATCGGATTATCTTGCTAGATCGATTAAGCATAGACTATCTTAATTCCATCAAATTATCGAGTCGGATTGGTTAAGTATAGGTTAGCTTAACCCCATCCTCTAATCGTACTACAATGGTTAAGTACATTCTAAGAAGGTCTTGTGACTTAACCTTATCAGGTCCGCGTATTAGATTGGTTAAGTGTGGGTTACCTAACCCCATCAAATCATCATGTATATTTGGTTAAGTATAAGTTGCTTAACCCCATTAAATTACCACGTTAAGTTGGTTGAGTATTGGTTACTTAACCTCATTGAATTACCAAGTTTAAATTGGTTAAGTGTTTAACTTAACCCCATCGAATTACCGTGTTTAGATTAGTTAAGTGTGGATTACTTAACCCCATCTAATTACCCAGTCGGATTAGTTAAGTGTAAATTACTTAACCTCATCCCCTAATCATCTTGCATGGTTAAGCGTCATTAAGAAATCAAACCCGATCCCACTTAACCTTACCAAGTTATCGTGTTGGATTGATTAAGTGTTGATTAACTTAACCCCGTCCACTAGTCGTATAAAAAATGGTTAAGTGTCATTAGGCGAATCAAGTTACTTAACCTACCCAACCTTGTCATGTTTTGTTAAGTATCATTAGCCTAATCAAATTACTTAACCCACTTGTCCATGTCATATTTGGTTAAGAGTCATTAATCAAATTGTCTTAACCCTATTATGTGGCATTAATTACTTAATGCACCTTTGTAACAACCCGTATTTTTCAATAACCTGTTATAACATAAATCGAGGCAGAATTTAATTCTAAAATCTGAATCAAGGGAAACGGGCTATGCCATTGCGTTCGCCTCGGAAAAATACGCGAAATAGAGTCCGAGTTTTCGAAAATTGGAGTTCGTATGACCCAGTTAAGGCCCATTGAAGTTTTCAGAAAATTCCTAAGTAAAAACAGATTTGAATTTCAATTTCAAAGTTGGGAATTAGGGCAAACTGGCGCAGGCGGGAAAATTCCCCCCAGGACCCCCATGTCGACAGGCATGTCGACAGGGTCCCCAGGGTGTCGACAGCCCTGTCGACAGCCCTGTCGACACGAGGTGGCCGGGCAGTTTTGCCTGGCGCACCATTTCTGATCTGGGCTTGGTTGTGTTGAGCTTGGGGGCCAGATTTGGTTTAGAGGGCTGAGATTGGAACTAGGGTTTAATCCTATGGTCTAAATTACTAGCCTAATCTATAAATAAGACCCTAACCTACCCTAAATCACTCATTATTCATTCTAGCAACTAAACTATGTCAAAATCAAAACTCTCACGGCCTCCACTCTCTTCATACAATTCCTAAACAAATTCCTAAGAGATTTCCATGCATACAAGTGTATTTAGGCTTGTATGATCCTCTTTAGCTTGCATTAAAGTCTTGTTTCTCTATTGTCATCATAAAGGAGGAGTCTTGATCAAGTTTGCTTGCATTTTGGGGTTCTATTTTGTTGCATAAGGGGTTTCTTACATTTGCTATACTCATTTGAGTCCGCATAAGCATTGTAAGCCCTCTTACCTTCATTTTAGAAACTCTAAAGTTAATATGTGATGAAAGTTGGGATTTATGCATGTTTAATAGGTTATGCATGCTTATGCGAGTTCACTATGCCATGATTTGCAAGTTTAACAAGTTATGCATGTTTATGCAAGTTCACTATGCCATGATTTGCAAGTTTAACAAGTTATGCATGTTTATGCAAGTTCACTAAGCCATGATTTGCAAGTTTATTGAGTTATGCATGTTTATGCAAGTTCACTATGCCATGATTTGCAAGTTTATTGGGTTATGCATGTTTATGCAAGTTCACTATGCCATGTTATGCATGTTTAATAAGTTATGCATGCTTATGCAAGTTCACTATGCCATGTTATGCAAGTTTAACATGTTATGCGTGCTTATGCAAGTTCACAATGACATGTTATGCATGATTGACAAGTTATGCGTGTTTATGCAAGTTCCATATGCCATGTTAGGCAAGTTTAACATGTTATGCATGTTTATGGTAATATGCAAGTTCACTATGCTAAGTTATGCAAGTCTAACATGTTATGCATGTTTGTTGTGATGTGCAAGTTCATCATGTATAGTTCCCTCTTCCTATCCATTATGCGTTATTACGAATATGTAAGCGATAGAATGACGTTGGGGGGTTTGGGTAAACTTAAAATACATGAAAATATAAGATTGGGAATTTACCTATTAAGTTAGGTCTACCCCTTGGGAATTTACCTATTAAGTTAGGTCTACCCAAGTATTTGTTGACTTGTAATTATGTTTTGAAATAAAGTGGACATGACACTTAGAAAACATAAGTGTGGCCAACTCGAGGTTGGGTTGAGTTTGTAGCGTAATTCTACCCGGAACCGACCGGCTTAACTAGTGGCTACAAACAATAGGACCCAATGTGAGAAGTTGGTCATGTGGTGCCAAGACCCGAGGTTAGACCAAGTTGTGGTGTAAATCTACCCGGAACCCACCGGCTTAACTAGGTAACCACAACAAAGTCTAATGTGAGAGGTTAAGGTGCATTAAATTAATTAATGCCTCATGATTAGGGTTAAGTCAGGGTCCACTAATACTTAACCAATTTGGGGATTCGAGGGATTGAAATGGGGTTAAGTTATACTTAACCAATTTAATCCATTTGGGGGTTCGAGGGATTGAAATGGGGTTAAGTTGTGAACTGTCGGTTACACTTAACCAATTTAATCCATGATTAGTGAAGGGTTAAATCGCACTTAACCCTCTTAGGAAACCCTAGCAACGTGGTCTGTTCCAGCAGTAATCCCAGTTTGGTATCATCACAACCCTAGAGGCTAGGCTAGGGCGGGGCACGATTACTGGACTGATGTAAGCGACCAAAGCGACGGCTGAGTGGTACAGCGGTGCGGGTCCAGGCGGGCTACGGACGTGCACGTAATCAGGTATTGGACAAACTCGAGGCACGGGTACCAGTAGGTTTAGACTGTGCATTATTGCCTCAGTGTCTGGGGTTGACACCCGAGGGCTTGATACACCCGAAGGTGGACCCAGCACAGTCTGACTACATCCATATGTGGGCCGTATGGACACCAACACTTGACGTGTTAGGCTTATAGGGAGCCGATCGACTAGACCGTTTGGTTGGACCTTATATTAAGGTCACTTCATGTTATTGGGTCAAAGCTTGGGCAAAGGGATCAATACCTGTTATGTTGGTTTGCTAGTACACCGTGGTGCAAAACTTAACCTTGTTTATGCGATGATACCTCTATCTATCTTGTAGTTAATTTACCATGCCAGTATATTGTTATCTATGATCATCTCAGTTTCCATCATGCTGTTAACTTTATTAGTTATAGACTGATCGTAGCAGGGCTTACTCAGTCTTTTTGACTGACCTGTTTTCTTTCGCCTCTTTTCTTCCATTCCCCCCCCCCCCCAGGTTCTCAGGGAGGGAATACAAGAGCCTAGCTTGGATCTTAGCTGCTTTCTTGGATAGCTCATGTATACTTTGGACTTGAGCTCGCTATGGTTTTTCCACTTTGGGGATAGCTACTTTTATGTTTTCCTTTTCAGTTTCAGATGATGTTATTTTATGTACTAGACTTGTTTATTTGGGAAAATTGACATTTTGATGTACCAGACTTGTGTTTTGAAATGGTTTAAAAATCTTCCGCTGTTTTATCTACTTACTCTGTTTATTTACATATATATATATGTCAGGTCCTGCCTTGTTATATCATTATGCATGTTTACCTTGTTTTAAAACGCCCCACCAAAGTCAGAGTTGCTTGCAAGAGCCACCCTGGCGGAGGTGGGGTGTTACATTTGGTATCAGAGCATATGGTTTACGAGAAGGGATAAAAAGGTTTTTAAAACTTTTGAAAAACTATTTTCAAAACCAAGTATAAAGTATTTTCCAAAGAAAAGTCTAGTTATTTTTAAAAGGCTATTCCCCAAAAGCCATTAGCACTATCCTTTGACCCCTCGTTTGAACCCTTTTCTTTTCGTTTCCAGCATGTCTGATAATCTCATCTTGCCCGAAGGAGTAACAATACCCGATTGGTTTCGTCGGTACTTGGGAGTCACGGCACCGGTCCCGGGTATCTCTAATGTTGTCTTTCCAGTCAAGGCCGCTGTTCCTCCTCCTCCTTCCGTAGCTGATGTTCCTCTTCTCCCTCAGCCTCCACAAGCGGATTTTGCGGAAACTTGTAAGAACTTTAAGATGATGGGTGGCAAGAATTTCAGTGGAACAGAGACTTTTGTAGAGGCAAGGAATTGGTTGAAAGAGACCGAAGATCTTTTAGCCATCTTTGATATAGGTGACCGCAAGAAGGTTTTATTAGCAGTATGGTTGCTAAAGGAAGAAGCTGCAGGTTGGTGGGTAGTCACCACCGCTACTAGGCCAATTGAGACTTGGGATGACTTTAGAGGAAGGTTTGGACTGAGGTTCTTATCACTGAAGCAAGGGGACATGACTATTAGGGAATACATAGATAAATTTAATCAACTGGCTCGGGTCGATTTAGACTTGGTTAATACAGCTCAGAAGAAGGCCCTACACTTTGCTCTAGGATTAAACGAGCCATTACATGGTCTGGCCATGTCTCATATACCCTTGGGGGCGAATTTCGAGAATTTGGTGAATATGGCCCTACTTCAAGAAGAAGATAACAATGACAAGAAAGAGGTCAAGGCGAATGAGTCTCAAGGCAAGAGGGTAAATTCCGGGAAACGAGGCAAGAATAACAACAATCGCAAGGACAAGCCAAGAGAGAATAGGAAATGCAACTTCTGTGGTAAAGTTGGACATATATCCAGGGAATGTAGGAAGAAGAAGAGGAAGCGGGGCGAATGCTTTCATTGTGGTGAGTCTGGACATCTCAGCAAGGATTGCCCGAGGAAACAAGGGCAAGGTCAGACTCAGCGTGCAGGACTAGCTGGAGGGCGAGTTCGTCCCCTCAACACCGCTCTTCCAGCTCATGATAGAGGTAGTGTTCTGTTGAAAGTCTTGTTTACATTTTCTGACTTTCCCTGTTCGTACTTTGTTTGATTCTGGCACATCGCATAGTTTTATTTCATCTGATCTAGTTGAAAATTTGCACCTAAGTACTAGTCTAGTTGATGATCCTGTATGTGTTTCAAATCCAAGTGGGGGTTCTGCCCGTTTGTCTGTGGTCTGAGTGGATTTGAAAATTTCTATCTTGAGTATAGAATTCTCGTGGGATGTTTATATTCTCGGTTTCAGGGGATATGTGTTGGTTTTGGGCATGGAATGGTTGTCCTGTTTTGGAGCCATTCTTGGTTTTTGTATATAGGGTTGTGAGGCTCATGACTCGCCTCGGTAATACCCTAGAAATTTCTAGCAACCCTATGGGTCCCGTCATGTTATGTTATCTTGAATCCCTCAACTCGTCTATCGATAGTTTGCAATCTGTGAGGGTGGTCCGAGAATATCCTGATATCTTGGGGGAAGAAAAGGGGTTACCCCTAGACGTGGGATAGATTTCCGCATTATCTGGTTGGCAATACCAAGCCAGTTTTGTGGCCGGTTAGGCACATGACCTCACGAGATGAGAGTTAAGAAAGCAAGTCAAGGAGTTGCTTGAGAAGAACTTCCTGAGACGAAGCATTTTCGAGTAAGGTGCTCCAGTAGTATTCGTTACTAATGTGGACAGTTTGCTTCGCTTATGTGTTGATTATCGTGACAAGAATAGACAACCATTACCAAGGATCGATGATTTGTTTGATCAGCTTGTAGGAGCATCTGTTTTCTTTTGATCCAGCTACCGGATTCCATCAGCTTAGGATGGCTGAGGATGGAATTGACAAGACTGCGTTTAGGACTCTAGATGGATTTTTGGAATGGCTAGTCATGCTATTTGGTTTGACTAATGCACCCGCATATTACGTGAACTTGATGGGTAGGGTGTTTAAGGAGTCCTTGAACAAGTTTGTCGTGGTCGTCATAGACGATATTTTGATCTCCTTAAAAGAACGAGGAAGAGCATGCTAGACATCTCAAGGAGGTGATGGATACGCTTAGAGCCACCAGTTGAAGGTCAAGTTCTCCAAATGTCACTTTGGAGGAAAGAAGTTGGATTTCTTGGGCACATAGTTCCTAAGTAAGGCTTAGCGGTGGATCCCGCTAAAGTGGTTGTGGTTTAAGACCGGAAAACCCTGAGGAGGGCAATTGAAGTAAGAAGCTTTCTCCGTTTGGCTAGTTAGTTAGCATTCCCTGAGCTTAGGCTTACTCTTCAGGATCAAGAAGGGGGTTTCACAGGAAGAAGACCTGCAGTTAGTCAAGAACATGGACCAGTTGATTCGAGGCGAGATGTTAAGTCACCTCGCTAGATATATTATAGATGACAAGGGATGACTAAGGCGTGATGAGAGATTATGTGTTCCTCGAGTGGAAGACTTGGTAAAGAAGGTTCTTGAAGATGCGCATCACTCGAGGAGGTGGCCGAGTTGGTCTCAGGATGCATGTTGTGCCACCAGGTTAAGGCCAAGTCATAGAAGCCCGGCGGGCCATTACCTCCATTGGAGGTTCCGCAAGGGAAGTGTGAAAACATCTCGATAGATTATGTGGATGGACTACCTAGATCAAAGAAAGGGAATACGGGTATGAGGGTCATAATAGGTAGAGTCACGAAGAGTGCTCATTTCAGTCCGGTGAAGAGCGAGAGGACTGCATCATGGTTAGCAACGGTTTACCCTCAAGAAGTTGGCCAGTTTTGAAATAGCCTACAGGAAGCCATGGGTAGGCAACTGAATCTAGGTATGGCCTATCACTCATAGGCGGATGGTTCATTTCGATTAAGCATGAGTTATAGAAAATCACGTTTATAAGGGCAATTGGCAACGTGGATGGGTATTTCCAAGAAAAGTTCTGCTGCGTGGAATACTTTATAGTAAGTAGACGAGATCCAGGATTCACTAGTGAATTTTGGAGAGCTTGCATGAAATCATGAGGGTACAGTTATGTTTAAGCCAAGTATACAGAAAGAAGAATAAGTGGAAAAGGAAGACGAGAGGTGATAATGAAATAAGTTCCAACTCGAATTTGGTAAATAGGAGTTAGGAAGCCAAGAAATCATGAAGTAAAAGACGGTCAAAGCCCAGTGGAGTTAAGCTCAAGGAAACGTGACTAAGAAGAGTGAGGACTAGATACGCGCGTCATATCTCTTTTTAAGAGTGCATCCTTGATCCTTGTTTTCCTGGGGAGCTTGCTTGCAAGTTATCTTTTGTATATATCCTCTCGGTCTCATTCTCGATCTTATTTCTGTTATAAACTCCATAGGGGGGTTATGACTCATCGGTTAGTACTATATGTCAGAGTTTGAATGGATTTCTTGTAATCCAAAAAGGAGTTTATCTTGCTTATCTTCTAAGATCTCTTTTTAGCATATCTCTCTGTCCATGTTTATCTAGTTTATCTAGTTTATCTAGTTTATCGTGTTTATCTTGTCATGAGAACCTTAGGTAGAAACCCTTTGGATGAAACATGTATTTGAAACATGTTATGCTTGATGGTTGCAAGTGGTTGCAAGTGTTTGCAAGTGGTTACTCGTGGATGCATTATACACATTAGGCACTAGATCGGCTCACACACTCTTCATGTTGCATATGCATGAGTGTTTATACTTATTCATGATTGGAACTTGTTGTGCCACCACATGGATGTTGCATATGGATGAATGTTATGTGCACTCATATAGATACTATGAATTATGTTAGGAATTTGCATACATATGGATTCATTTCACTGACATACATATGCATTAAGGAGGTTTACTGTATCAGTAACCGCCTGATCTTTGCATTAGATAAGTACATATACACACACTTTTGCATATGTTCATACCACATTTAGAATCTTTTAAGGACAATGATTGCTCGTGGATGATGTTTTGAGTAGTTGGATGATTGGATGGTAGGATACGTTCTTCCTAACTTGAAGATTTCGGGGACGAAATCCTTTAAGGAGGGGAGAATGTAACAACCCGTATTTTTCAATAACCTGTTATAACATAAATCGAGGCAGAATTTAATTCTAAAATCTGAATCAAGGGAAACGGGCTATGCCATTGCGTTCGACTCGGAAAAATACGCGAAATAGAGTCCGAGTTTTCGAAAATCGGAGTTCGTATGACCCAGTTAAGGCCCATTGAAGTTTTCAGAAAATTCCTAAGTAAAAACAGATTTGAATTTCAATTTCAAAGTTGGGAATTAGGGCAAACTGGCGCAGGCGGGAAAATTCCCGCCAGGACCCCCATGTCGACAGGCATGTCGACAGGGTCCCCAGGGTGTCGACAGCCCTGTCGACACGAGGTGGCCGGGCAGTTTTGCCTGGCGCACCATTTCTGATCTGGGCTTGGTTGTGTTGAGCTTGGGGGCCAGATTCGGTTTAGAGGGCTGAGATTGGAACTAGGGTTTAATCCTATGGTCTAAATTACTAGCCTAATCTATAAATAAGACCCTAACCTACCCTAAATCACTCATTATTCATTCTAGCAACTAAACTATGTCAAAATCAAAACTCTCATGGCCTCCACTCTCTTCATACAATTCCTAAACAGATTCCTAAGAGATTTCCATGCATACAAGTGTATTTAGGCTTGTATGATCCTCTTTAGCTTGCATTAAAGTCTTGTTTCTCTATTGTCATCATAAAGGAGGAGTCTTGATCAAGTTTGCTTGCATTTTGGGGTTCTATTTTGTTGCATAAGGGGTTTCTTACATTTGCTATACTCATTTGAGTCCGCATAAGCATTGTAAGCCCTCTTACCTTCATTTTAGAAACTCTAAAGTTAATATGTGATGAAAGTTGGGATTTATGCATGTTTAATAGGTTATGCATGCTTATGCGAGTTCACTATGCCATGATTTGAAAGTTTAACAAGTTATGCATGTTTATGCAAGTTCACTATGCCATGATTTGCAAGTTTAACAAGTTATGCATGTTTATGCAAGTTCACTAAGCCATGATTTGCAAGTTTATTGAGTTATGCATGTTTATGCAAGTTCACTATGCCATGATTTGCAAGTTTATTGGGTTATGCATGTTTATGCAAGTTCACTATGCCATGTTATGCATGTTTAATAAGTTATGCATGCTTATGCAAGTTCACTATGCCATGTTATGCAAGTTTAACATGTTATGCGTGCTTATGCAAGTTCACAATGACATGTTATGCATGATTGACAAGTTATGCGTGTTTATGCAAGTTCCATATGCCATGTTAGGCAAGTTTAACATGTTATGCATGTTTATGGTAATATGCAAGTTCACTATGCTAAGTTATGCAAGTCTAACATGTTATGCATGTTTGTTGTGATGTGCAAGTTCATCATGTATAGTTCCCTCTTCCTATCCATTATGCGTTATTACGAATATGTAAGCGATAGAATGACGTTGGGGGGTTTGGGTAAACTTAAAATACGTGAAAATATAAGATTGGGAATTTACCTATTAAGTTAGGTCTACCCCTTGGGAATTTACCTATTAAGTTAGGTCTACCCAAGTATTTGTTGACTTGTAATTATGTTTTGAAATAAAGTGGACATGACACTTAGAAAACATAAGTGTGGCCAACTCGAGGTTGGGTTGAGTTTGTAGCGTAATTCTACCCGGAACCGACCGGCTTAACTAGTGGCTACAAACAATAGGACCCAATGTGAGAAGTTGGTCATGTGGTGCCAAGACCCGAGGTTAGACCAAGTTGTGGTGTAAATCTACCCGGAACCCACCGGCTTAACTAGGTAACCATAACAAAGTCTAATGTGAGAGGTTAAGGTGCATTAAATTAATTAATGCCTAATGATTAGGGTTAAGTCAGGGTCCACTAATACTTAACCAATTTGGGGATTCGAGGGATTGAAATGGGGTTAAGTTATACTTAACCAATTTAATCCATTTGGGGGTTCGAGGGATTGAAATGGGGTTAAGTTGTGAACTGTCGGTTACACTTAACCAATTTAATCCATGATTAGTGAAGGGTTAAATCGCACTTAACCCTCTTAGGAAACCCTAGCAACGTGGTCTGTTCCAGCAGTAATCCCAGTTTGGTATCATCACAACCCTAGAGGCTAGGCTAGGGCGGGGCACGATTACTGGACTGATGTAAGCGACCAAAGCGACGGCTGAGTGGTACAGCGGTGCGGGTCCAGGCGGGCTACGGACGTGCACGTAATCCGGTATTGGACAAACTCGAGGCATGGGTACCAGTAGGTTTAGACTGTGCATTATTGCCTCAGTGTCTGGGGTTGACACCCGAGGGCTTGATACACCCGAAGGTGGACCCAGCACAGTCTGACTACATCCATATGTGGGCCGTATGGACACCAACACTTGACGTGTTAGGCTTATAGGGAGCCGATCGACTAGACCGTTTGGTTGGACCTTATATTAAGGTCACTTCATGTTATTGGGTCAAAGCTTGGGCAAAGGGATCAATACCTGTTATGTTGGTTTGCTAGTACACCGTGGTGCAAAACTTAACCTTGTTTATGCGATGACACCTCTATCTATCTTGTAGTTAATTTACCATGCCAGTATGTTGTTATCTATGATCATCTCAGTTTCCATCATGCTGTTAACTTTATTAGTTATAGACTGATCGTAGCAGGGCTTACTCAGTCTTTTTGACTGACCTGTTTTCTTTCGCCTCTTTTCTTACGTTTCCCCCCCCCCCCAAGGTTCTCAGGGAGGGAATACAGGAGCCTAGCTTGGATCTTAGCTGCTTTCTTGGATAGCTCATGTATACTTTGGACTTGAGCTCGCTATGGTTTTTCCACTTTGGGGATAGCTACTTTTATGTTTTCCTTTTCAGTTTCAGATGATGTTATTTTATGTACTAGACTTGTTTATTTGGGAAAATTGACATTTTGATGTACCAGACTTGTGTTTTGAAATGGTTTAAAAATCTTCCGCTGTTTTATCTACTTACTCTGTTTATTTACATATATATATGTCAGGTCCTGCCTTGTTATATCATTATGCATGTTTACCTTGTTTTAAAACGCCCCACCAAAGTCAGAGTTGCTTGCAAGAGCCACCCTGGCGGAGGTGGGGTGTTACAACCTTCACCTCTCACATTAGACTTTGTTGTGGTTACTAGTTAAGCCGGTCGGTTCCGGGTAGCTTTACACCACAACTTGGTCTAACCTCGGGTTCGAGCACACATGACCAACTTCTCACATTGGGTCCTATTGTTTGCAACTACTAGTTAGGCCGGTCGGTTCCGGGTAGTTTTACGTTGCAAACTCAACCCAACCTCGAGTTGGCCACTTTCATGTTTAGTTTAGTGTCATGTTCATAGTCAAGTTTTCAAGCAATTGGGTAGACCTAACTTAATAGGTAAATTCCCAATGGGTAGACCTAACTTAATAGGTAAATTCCCAAGCTTATGTTTTTATGCATACTTACATGTCAACTTCCATGTTATATTTCAAGTCATGTTTTCAAGTATAAACACATGTCATATTTAACGTTACATGTTGTCCTGTTTATACCCATTTACCCAAATCATGTTCATGTCATTATGTTTTCCTCATAATGTGACCCCAACGCTTTTAAACTCGCATATATGTTCGCAACAACGTAATGGACCAAAAGAAGAGACTTGACAAAGGCATGACAAAAATGGATATTAAGCCACAAGTTAATCATGGTGGCAAATGGGGCACAAATGTGTTCATTAGCTTGCATGTTACATTCTTAAGCCTCAAAACATGCATAAACCCAAACTTGGCACATAAGCGAATCATGGTGACAAAAGACATGGAATGATGACTAGAAACTCGCATATATCATCATATAAGGGTTATGACTTCATATGCAAGTCGACATAATGATTATGAAGATTCTCATGTTGCATAATGCAACATTTCAACATAAAGGTTGTAGCTTTTAGCTCATAAGATCAAGATAATGACTTCATAAACTTGCATGACATAGTAGCATATATCATTCTCAATGATCAAACCCAAACATGAACATTTAACTTCATAGTTAATATCTAAGAGTAGGGAAGGGCTTACATTGCAATGAAGGCCTAAATCGATTAAACTAAAGCTTGTGATGAAGCTTATGCATGCCATCATCCAAAAACCCAAAGATGGATGCCCCAAATCACTAAAAACACCACCTTTATGAACAAAGATCAAAGCTTTTGTCTTGAAATCAACTTGAGAAGCTCTCATACTAACATAGGGACTCTCTAACACTCTCATGATCATGAAACCTTTCATAGAAATGAAGTGGAGGCTAGGATAGTTGAGTGGAGGCCATGAGAGTAGAAATTTTGCCATAGTTTAGTTACATGAGTGAATAATGAGGGATTAGGGGGGGTTTAGGGGTTTATTTATAGAAGATTAGGCTAGTTAGGACCCTTAGATTAACCCTAGGTCCAACCTGAACCGTCAGATTTCAAACCAGGTCCAAAAACCTAGCCAAGATAGAGAATAGGTGCACCAGGCAAGAATGCTCGTCTGAGCCAAGTCGACAGCCAAGTCGACAGGGCTGTCGACTTGGTCAGACCAAGTCGACTCCCAAGTCGACAGGGCTGTCGACTTGGGTACTGTGGCGGGAACTTTTCCCGCCTGGCCTAATTTCCCAAGTTCAAGTTTGAATTTGAAATCTGTTTTTACTTAGAAATTTTCCGAAAACTTTGTTGGGCCTTAATCAGGTCATACGGACTCCGATTTTCGAAAACTCGGACTCTATTTCGCGTATTTTTCCGAGACGAACGCAATGGCATAGCACGTTTAACTTGATTCAGAATTTAAAATTAAATTATGCCTTGATTCTCGTCTTAATCATGTTATCGAAATACGGGTTGTTACATTCTCCCCACCTTTTAGGATTTCGTCCCCGAAATCTCCAAGTTAGGAAGAACATATCCTACCATCCATCATCCATCTACTCAAAACATCATCCACAAGCAATCATTGTCCTTAGATGATTTCTAATGCTATATGAATATATGCAAAACGTGTGTGTACATGTTCCTTAGCAAATGCTAATGATCAGGCCTGAATAATCTTTCTAATGCAAAAATATGTATAGTGCCATGAATCCAACATGTATGCAAATAGTCCTAGTCATATAAGTACTATATGCGTGCACAAACATTCACCCATATGCATCAACTGCATGACAACACATTCTATTTCATCCATAAAGAAGTATAAATGCTTGTGCATATGCAACATGAAACGTGATCGCGTCAATCTAGTATCTAACGTGTATTCGCGCATCCATGAGCAACCACTTGCAACCATTTGCAACCATATCAATCATAACATGTTCCAAATACATGTTTACATCCATAGGGTTCTACCTAGGATTCCCTGAAACAGGGTCGAGAAGATAAACAAGGCAAACTCCTTACGGGGTTTGTAACAGAAAATAGGACCGAGAGGGTGTCCACAAAAGATAGCCTACAAGTAAGCTCTACAGAAAACAGGGGTCAAGGATATACTCCCAAAAAGAGATATCATGCGCGTATCTAGTCTTTGGCCATCAAAGTCGTACTTCTTTGAGCTCAATTCCATTGTGCCTTGACCGTCTTTTAACTTCGCGATTTCGTAGCTTCTTATTTCCTGTTTCCATAACATGAGCTGGAACTCATTTCTTCGTCGCCTCTCGTTCCACTTGCACTTATCCTCTTTCTAGAATACTTGACGCAAACATGACTGCGTACTCATGATCTCATGCAAGCCTTCCAAAATTCACTAGTGAATCTCGGACCTCGTACCACAAGGTATTCCACGTAGAAGAACTTTCTCTTGAAAGTAAACAGATGCCAACCAGGTTATCAAGTGCACTTACTAGGGTGATTTCTATAACCCATGCATAAGTGAAATAGACCATCCGTCTCATCGGCGAACGCCACTCGATCAGGCTTCAAATTTCCAATAAAGGCATCCAGGGATTCTAAGTAACTAGTCATGACAGAACCTCAAAAAGGTTACACGATACTTTGAGGGTATTACCAAGGCAAGTCAAAAGTCTAACTACCCTCCTATCAAAACCGGGAGTGGCACCCCTTACTGGATAACCACTTTATCCTTAGAATCTATCCGTAGTTGAGACATGTCATTCTCAAGTCCAACAAGTCATGAAGGAATGGACCAACTCTCCAACCAGATTTTTGGGACAAAACTGGGATCCTCTACCATGCTAGTACTAAGGCGCAGAGACTCAACTATCTAAGCAGACTTAAGTGATACGATGATCAAAACAAAGTCTGGACGGGATGATAGAAAAGGATGGCTGAACCTCTAATAGAAATGGTACCATTTCTTTTAGGCACCCCAGAAGTGGGAGCGTACTATTTCCCTCTCCGCTGATCTTGTCCTTGTCCTCCTTGATGGACCAAGCCCTAACAACAGTTGCTTATCCTTAAGCTGGTATCCTTTATCCTTACTCTTATTATCCTTTCTTGTAACACGGCAATGGGTCTCTCGAGAACCACCTCCATCGTACGGGAAACACCTACGTGGCTAGACCAAGATTAGTCACAGTGAGACTGTGACCATGGATGGAGAAAAGAAAGGAAACGAGATTTAATCAAGGAGTCAAAGGATGGTGCTAATGGCTTTTGGGGAATAGCCTTTAAAACAAACTTTTCTTGAAAAATGCTTCTTTATAAACGGTTTTTCAAATAGTTTTCAGAAGGTCTTTAAAAACTTTTTCCTAGTATGGTAACCTTCTGCTCTGATACCAAATGTAACACCCCGCCTCCGCTAGGGTCACTCGCAAAGGAATGCACTATCTTTAAAGGGGCATTATTGGTAAACATGCACAGAAATATCACAAGACAGAACATATAAAATAGCGGAAGTAAAATCCAACTTTCATAAACATTAATAATTCAGGTCTAAAGCCTTTTACATCAGAGTACATCAAAACCTGTCTTGCAATAATAAAGAAGCATAAAGACTTTTTCATAAATTATTCCCCAAGATAAAGCAGTAGAGTAGCCATAGCCAAGGAAAGTCCAAGCCATCCATGATGACCTTCAAGCAGAAGAAGTCCAAACTAAACAACAGTATTTCCTCCGTGTAACCTGGGGTGGAAACGGAAGAAAAGAGGCGAAACAAAACGGGTCAGTCAAAAAGACTGAGTAAGCCCTATCTACTATTAGCATAAAAACTAGTAAAGTTAACTGACATGAGAAACCGAGATGAACATAAGCATGATAACAAGATAGATAAGCTAAATCAAAATAACAGGATGAACTACTGAACTCAGGTAAACTAAGGTGTCATGATAAATTACGATGTCAAGATAAAACAAGGTATCACATCGTCAGGTTCCTATCAAGTATAATATCCCCAAGATATCTATCACGTATAACGTCCCATGTATCTATCCTGTATGCCTGCTCTGCACCTACCGTACTAGTATCCCAACTGTATTACGTGTTATCCGTGAATGACCCTTACTCAAAAGTCGTGTAATGGTCCATGTCAACCTAATATGCCGCATATATAGGTTACTCAACTCATATGTTTCTTTCCATGTATAAGTTCAGTCCTTTGCCGTAGGCTGTACGGGCTTTCCCATGTAAACGGTTTATCCTTGAAGTTGTTTTGGGACTGCAACCCTTGATCTAGTTGTGTTTCCTTACCATGAACTATCGCGCGTCCACTTAGGATTTATGCCACCTAGGACCGCTAGGGATTATGCTACCTAATGAACGTTTCCGTGTCTCGGTTTGGGTTTTGGCCACCTAGGACCACTAGGGATTACGCCACCCGTCAACCGCGCCCTTGATCCCACGTATGTATCGTGAATCGTTTTCCATGTCTAGATGCACATGTTCCCCAATGTGGCATCCGAGTTCCGTGCCAGGGCAAATCAAGAAATACGGAACTCGGTCGGGAGCTTTAAATCGTCTGCCTATGCAGATATCAAGGTCTGTTTTTGTACCCGTGGCTATGGTCCCACGTGACCCCTCCCTCAACTACTGAAAGGCAATCCAAGAAAAATCATGTATAAGAACCACTCCACGGCCCCGCTATAGCCCACTTTCCTACGGGCCAACCTCACCCATGACTCGATAGCAAGCACATGGTCTGTTGGGGGTTCCCTGCCTTTCCGTACGTACACGATTGACTAAAGATGGTAGGTAGTCGGCGATGTGCTATCCAGGGCAAAAACCAAGAATCGTCGACTCCACGCTAATCCATCCCAGTCTTTAGGTCGCTCGCATAGCAACCAAGGCATACTCTTGGTCCTTCTAACGCAGACCTTAACCTCTCATGGGCCTAGTATAATTACCTGGCAGCCCACAGAGGGATCCCAAGAATATCCTCACGTCGCCCGAAGCTTCCACTTCGGCACCCAGTGCGCTGGAGCTTTTATCCAAGTCAGATAGCTTGCTCCTCCTCGTATACTAAGCGATGACCTACCGTATCAGGTTACTCATCGCTTTGAGAATTAGTCCTATGTCCTTAGCTAAGAATTATTACTTAGTTACCCTTCAACTAAGGTTTACCACTTAGCCTTATTCCCGTTATCCTTGATTAACCACAATTTTCTACCTAGTTCCTCTAACTAGGGTTTGTCTATTGGGTTAAGTGTTATCATCCAAGTCCATGACTTAACCTGCCCACGAATCACGTCAAGATTGGCTAAGTATTTAAGTTCAAGACTTAGCCCTACAAGTTGGTTAAGTGTACCCAGAGGCTCATGACTTAACCCTATCGAGTCAAATTGGTCAAGTACTAGCTTACCTTAATCCTATCGGATTATCTTGCTAGATCGATTAAGCATAGACTATCTTAATTCCATCAAATTATCGAGTCGGATTCGTTAAGTATAGGTTAGCTTAACCCCATCCTCTAATCGTACTACAATGGTTAAGTACATTCTAAGAAGGTCTTGTGACTTAACCTTATCAGGTCCGCGTATTAGATTGGTTAAGTGTGGGTTACCTAACCCCATCAAATCATCATGTATATTTGGTTAAGTATAAGTTGCTTAACCCCATTAAATTACCACGTTAAGTTGGTTGAGTATTGGTTACTTAACCTCATTGAATTACCAAGTTTAAATTGGTTAAGTGTTTAACTTAACCCCATCGAATTACCGTGTTTAGATTAGTTAAGTGTGGATTACTTAACCCCATCTAATTACCCAGTCGGATTAGTTAAGTGTAAATTACTTAACCTCATCCCCTAATCATCTTGCATGGTTAAGCGTCATTAAGAAATCAAACCCGATCCCACTTAACCTTACCAAGTTATCGTGTTGGATTGATTAAGTGTTGATTAACTTAACCCCGTCCACTAGTCGTATAAAAAATGGTTAAGTGTCATTAGGCGAATCAAGTTACTTAACCTACCCAACCTTGTCATGTTTTGTTAAGTATCATTAGCCTAATCAAATTACTTAACCCACTTGTCCATGTCATATTTGGTTAAGAGTCATTAATCAAATTGTCTTAACCCTATTATGTGGCATTAATTACTTAATGCACCTTCACCCCTCACATTAGACTTTGTTGTGGTTACTAGTTAAGCCGGTCGGTTCCGGGTAGCTTTACACCACAACTTGGTCTAACCTCGGGTTCGAGCACACATGACCAACTTCTCACATTGGGTCCTATTGTTTGCAACTACTAGTTAGGCCAGTCGGTTCCGGGTAGTTTTACGTTGCAAACTCAACCCAACCTCGAGTTGGCCACTTTCATGTTTAGTTTAGTGTCATGTTCATAGTCAAGTTTTCAAGCAATTGGGTAGACCTAACTTAATAGGTAAATTCCCAATGGGTAGACCTAACTTAATAGGTAAATTCCCAAGCTTATGTTTTTAAGCATACTTACATGTCAACTTCCATGTTATATTTCAAGTCATGTTTTCAAGTATAAACACATGTCATATTTAACGTTACATGTTGTCCTGTTTATACCCATTTACCCTAATCATGTTCATGTCATTATGTTTTCCTCATAATGTGACCCCAACGCTTTTAAACTCGCATATATGTTCGCAACAACGTAATGGACCAAAAGAAGAGACTTGACAAAGGCATGACAAAAATGGATATTAAGCCACAAGTTAATCATGGTGGCAAATGGGGCACAAATGTGTTCATTAGCTTGCATGTTACATTCTTAAGCCTCAAAACATGCATAAACCCAAACTTGGCACATGAGCGAATCATGGTGACAAAAGACATGGAATGATGACTAGAAACTCGCATATATCATCATATAAGCGTTATGACTTCATATGCAAGTTGACATAATGATTATGAAGATTCTCATGTTGCATAATGCAACATTTCAACATAAAGGTTGTAGCTTTTAGCTCACAAGATCAAGATAATGACTTCATAAACTTGCATGACATAGTAGCATATATCATTCTCAATGATCAAACCCAAACATGAACGTTTAACTTCATTGTTAATATCTAAGAGTAGGGAAGGGCTTACATTGCTATGAAGGCCTAAATCGATTAAACTAAAGCTTTTGATGAAGCTTATGCATGCCATCATCCAAAAACCCAAAGATGGATGCCCCAAATCACTAAAAACACCACCTTTATGAACAAAGATCAAAGCTTTTGTCTTGAAATCAACTTGAGAAGCTCTCATACTAACATAGGGACTCTCTAACACTCTCATGATCATGAAGCCTTTCATAGAAATGAAGTGGAGGCTAGGATAGTTGAGTGGAGGCCATGAGAGTAGAAATTTTGCCATAGTTTAGTTACATGAGTGAATAATGAGGGATTAGGGGGGGGGGGGGTTTAGGGGTTTATTTATAGAAGATTAGGCTAGTTAGGACCCTTAGATTAACCCTAGGACCAACCTGAACCGTCAGATTTCAAACCAGGTCCAAAAACCTAGCCAAGATAGAGAATAGGTGCACCAGGCAAGAATGCTCGTCTGAGCCAAGTCGACAGCCAAGTCGACAGGGCTGTCGACTTGGTCAGACCAAGTCGACAGGGCTGTCGACTTGGGTACTGTGGCGGGAACTTTCCCCGCCTGGCCCAACTGGCCCAATTTCCCAAGTTCAAGTTTGAATTTGAAATCTGTTTTTACTTAGAAATTTTCTGAAAACTTTGTTGGGCCTTAATCGGGTCATACGGACTCCGATTTTCGAAAACTCAGACTCTATTTCGCGTATTTTTCCAAGACGAACGCAATGGCATAGCACGTTTAACTTGATTCAGAATTTAAAATTAAATTCTGCCTTGATTCTTGTCTTAATCATGTTATCGAAATACGGGTTGTTACATTCTCATCACCTTTTAGGATTTCGTCCCCGAAATCTCCAAGTTAGGAAGAACATATCCTACCATCCATCATCCATCTACTCAAAACATCATCCACAAGCAATCATTGTCCTTAGATGATTTCTAATGCTATATGAATTTATGCAAAACGTGTGTGTACAGGTTCCTTAGCAAATGCTAATGATCAGGCCTGAATAATCTTTCTAATGCAAAAATATGTATAGTGCCATGAATCCAACATGTATGCAAATAGTCCTAGTCATATAAGTACTATATGCGTGCACAAACATTCACCCATATGCATCAACTTCATGACAACACATTCTGTTTCATCCATAAAGAAGTATAAATGCTTGTGCATATGCAACATGAAACGTGATCGCGTCAATCTAGTATCTAACGTGTATTCATGCATCCATGAGCAACCACTTGCAACCATTTGCAACCATATCAATCATAACATGTTCCAAATACATGTTTACATCCATAGGGTTCTACCTAGGATTCCCTGAAACAGGGTCGAGAAGATAAACAAGGCAAACTCCTTACGGGGTTTGTAACAGAAAATAGGACCGAGAGGGTGTCCACAAAAGATAGCCTACAAGTAAGCTCTACAGAAAACAGGGGTCAAGGATATACTCCCAAAAAGAGATATCATGCGCGTATCTAGTCTTTGGCCATCAAAGTCGTACTTCTTTGAGCTCAATTCCATTGTGCCTTGACCGTCTTTTAACTTCGCGATTTCGTAGCTTCTTATTTCCTGTTTCCATAACATGAGCTGGAACTCATTTCTTCGTCGCCTCTCGTTCCACTTGTACTTATCCTCTTTCTAGAATACTTGACGCAAACATGACTGCGTACTCATGATCTCATGCAAGCCTTCCAAAATTCACTAGTGAATCTCGGACCTCGTACCACAAGGTATTCCACGTAGAAGAACTTTCTCTTGAAAGTAAACAGATGCCAACCAGGTTATCAAGTGCACTTACTAGGGTGATTTCTATAACCCATGCATAAGTGAAATAGACCATCCGTCTCATCGGCGAACGCCACTCGATCGGGCTTCAAATTTCCAATAAAGGCATCCAGGGATTCTAAGTAACTAGTCATGACAGAACCTCAAAAAGGTTACACGATACTTCGAGGGTATTACCAAGGCTAGTCAAAAGTCTAACTACCCTCCTATCAAAACCGGGAGTGGCACCCCTTACTGGATAACCACTTTATCCTTAGAATCTATCCGTAGTTGAGACATGTCATTCTCAAGTCCAACAAGTCATGAAGGAATGGACCAACTCTCCAACCAGATTTTTGGGACAAAACTGGGATCCTCTACCATGCTAGTACTAAGGCGCAGAGACTCAACTATCTAAGCAGACTTAAGTGATACGATGATCAAAACAAAGTCTGGACGGGATGATAGAAAAGGATGGCTGAACCTCTAATAGAAATGGTACCATTTCTTTTAGGCACCCCAGAAGTGGGAGCGTACTATTTCCCTCTCCGCTGATCTTGTCCTTGTCCTCCTTGATGGACCAAGCCCTAACAACAGTTGCTTATCCTTAAGCTGGTATCCTTTATCCTTACTCTTATTATCCTTTCTTGTAACACGGCAATGGGTCTCTCGAGAACCACCTCCATCGTAGGGGAAACACCTACGTGGCTAGACCAAGATTAGTCACAGTGAGACTGTGACCATGGATGGAGAAAAGAAAGGAAACGAGATTTAATCAAGGAATCAAAGGATGGTGCTAATGGCTTTTGGGGAATAGCCTTTAAAACAAACTTTTCTTGAAAAATGCTTCTTTATAAACGGTTTTTCAAATAGTTTTCAAAAGGTCTTTAAAAACTTTTTCCTAGTATGGTAACCTTCTGCTCTGATACCAAATGTAACACCCCGCCTCCGCTAGGGTCACTCGCAAAGGAATGCACTATCTTTAAAGGGGCATTATTGGTAAACATGCACAGAAATATCACAAGACAGAACATATAAAATAGCGGAAGTAAAATCCAACTTTCATAAACATTAATAATTAAGGTCTAAAGCCTTTTACATCAGAGAACATCAAAACCTGTCTTGCAATAATAAAGAAGCATAAAGACTTTTTCATAAATTATTCCCCAAGATAAAGCAGTAGAGTAGCCATAGCCAAGGAAAGTCCAAGCCATCCATGATGACCTTCAAGCAGAAGAAGTCCAAACTAAACAACAGTGTTTCCTCCCTGTAACCTGGGGTGGAAACGGAAGAAAAGAGGCGAAACAAAACGGGTCAGTCAAAAAGACTGAGTAAGCCCTATCTACTATTAGCATAAAAACTAGTAAAGTTAACTGACATGAGAAACCGAGATGAACATAAGCATGATAACAAGATAGATAAGCTAAATCAAAATAACAGGATGAACTACTGAACTCAGGTAAACTAAGGTGTCATGATAAATTACGATGTCAAGATAAAACAAGGTATCACATCGTCAGGTTCCTATCAAGTATAATATCCCCAAGATATCTATCACGTATAACGTCCCATGTATCTATCCTGTATGCCTGCTCTGCACCTACCGTACTAGTATCCCAACTGTATTACGTGTTATCCGTGAATGACCCTTACTCAAAAGTCGTGTAATGGTCCATGTCAACCTAATATGCCGCATATATAGGTTACTCAACTCATATGTTTCTTTCCATGTATAAGTTCAGTCCTTTGCCGTAGGCTGTACGGGCTTTCCCATGTAAACGGTTTATCCTTGAAGTTGTTTTGGGACTGCAACCCTTGATCTAGTTGTGTTTCCTTATCATGAACTATCGCGCGTCCACTTAGGATTTATGCCACCTAGGACCGCGAGGGATTATGCTACCTAATGAACGTTTCCGTGTCTCGGTTTGGGTTTTGGCCACCTAGGACCACTAGGGATTACGCCACCCGTCAACCGCGCCCTTGATCCCACGTATGTATCGTGAATCGTTTTCCATGTCTAGATGCACATGTTCCCCAATGTGCCATCCGAGTTCCGTGCCAGGGCAAATCAAGAAATACGGAACTCGGTCGGGAGCTTTAAATCGTCTGCCGATGCAGATATCAAGGTCTGTTTTTGTACCCGTGGCTATGGTCCCACGTGACCCCTCCCTCAACTACTGAAAGGCAATCCAAGAAAAATCATGTATAAGAACCACTCCACGGCCCCGCTATAGCCCACTTTCCTACGGGCCAACCTCACCCATGACTCGATAGCAAGCACATGGTCTGTTGGGGGTTCCCCGCCTTTCCGTACGTACACGATTGACTAAAGATGGTAGGTAGTCGGCGATGTGCTATCCAGGGCAAAAACCAAGAATCGTCGACTCCACGCTAATCCATCCCAGTCTTTAGGTCGCTCGCATAGCAACCAAGGCATACTCTTGGTCCTTCTAACGCAAACCTTAACCTCTCATGGGCCTAGTATAATTACCTGGCAGCCCACAGAGGGATCCCAAGAATATCCTCACGTCGCCCGAAGCTTCCACTTCGGCACCCAGTGCGCTGGAGCTTTTATCCAAGTCAGATAGCTTGCTCCTCCTCGTATACTAAGCGATGACCTACCGTATCAGGTTACTCATCGCTTTGAGAATTAGTCCTATGTCCTTAGCTAAGAATTATTACTTAGTTACCCTTCAACTAAGGTTTACCACTTAGCCTTATTCCCGTTATCCTTGATTAACCACAATTTTCTACCTAGTTCCTCTAACTAGGGTTTGTCTATTGGGTTAAGTGTTATCATCCAAGTCCATGACTTAACCTGCCCACGAATCACGTCAAGATTGGCTAAGTATTTAAGTTCAAGACTTAGCCCTACAAGTTGGTTAAGTGTACCCAGAGGCTCATGACTTAACCCTATCGAGTCAAATTGGTCAAGTACTAGCTTACCTTAATCCTATCGGATTATCTTGCTAGATCGATTAAGCATAGACTATCTTAATTCCATCAAATTATCGAGTCGGATTGGTTAAGTATAGGTTAGCTTAACCCCATCCTCTAATCGTACTACAATGGTTAAGTACATTCTAAGAAGGTCTTGTGACTTAACCTTATCAGGTCCGCGTATTAGATTAGTTAAGTGTGGGTTACCTAACCCCATCAAATCATCATGTATATTTGGTTAAGTATAAGTTGCTTAACCCCATTAAATTACCACGTTAAGTTGGTTGAGTATTGGTTACTTAACCTCATTGAATTACCAAGTTTAAATTGGTTAAGTGTTTAACTTAACCCCATCGAATTACCGTGTTTAGATTAGTTAAGTGTGGATTACTTAACCCCATCTAATTACCCAGTCGGATTAGTTAAGTGTAAATTACTTAACCTCATCCCCTAATCATCTTGCATGGTTAAGCGTCATTAAGAAATCAAACCCGATCCCACTTGACCTTACCAAGTTATCGTGTTGGATTGATTAAGTGTTGATTAACTTAACCCCGTCCACTAGTCGTATAAAAAATGGTTAAGTGTCATTAGGCGAATCAAGTTACTTAACCTACCCAACCTTGTCATGTTTTGTTAAGTATCATTAGCCTAATCAAATTACTTAACCCACTTGTCCATGTCATATTTGGTTAAGAGTCATTAATCAAATTGTCTTAACCCTATTATGTGGCATTAATTACTTAATGCACCTTCACCTCTCACATTAGACTTTGTTGTGGTTACTAGTTAAGCCGGTCGGTTCCGGGTAGCTTTACACCACAACTTGGTCTAACCTCGGGTTCGAGCACACATGACCAACTTCTCACATTGGGTCCTATTGTTTGCAACTACTAGTTAGGCCGGTCGGTTCCGGGTAGTTTTACGTTGCAAACTCAACCCAACCTCGAGTTGGCCACTTTCATGTTTAGTTTAGTGTCATGTTCATAGTCAAGTTTTCAAGCAATTGGGTAGACCTAACTTAATAGGTAAATTCCCAATGGGTAGACCTAACTTAATAGGTAAATTCCCAAGCTTATGTTTTTAAGCATACTTACATGTCAACTTCCATGTTATATTTCAAGTCATGTTTTCAAGTATAAACACATGTCATATTTAACGTTACATGTTGTCCTGTTTATACCCATTTACCCTAATCATGTTCATGTCATTATGTTTTCCTCATAATGTGACCCCAACGCTTTTAAACTCGCATATATGTTCGCAACAACGTAATGGACCAAAAGAAGAGACTTGACAAAGGCATGACAAAAATGGATATTAAGCCACAAGTTAATCATGGTGGCAAATGGGGCACAAATGTATTCATTAGCTTGCATGTTACATTCTTAAGCCTCAAAACATGCATAAACCCAAACTTGGCACATAAGCGAATCATGGTGACAAAAGACATGGAATGATGACTAGAAACTCGCATATATCATCATATAAGCGTTATGACTTCATATGCAAGTTGACATAATGATTATGAAGATTCTCATGTTGCATAATGCAACATTTCAACATAAAGGTTGTAGCTTTTAGCTCACAAGATCAAGATAATGACTTCATAAACTTGCATGACATAGTAGCATATATCATTCTCAATGATCAAACCCAAACATGAACATTTAACTTCATAGTTAATATCTAAGAGTAGGGAAGGGCTTACATTGCTATGAAGGCCTAAATCGATTAAACTAAAGCTTGTGATGAAGCTTATGCATGCCATCATCCAAAAACCCAAAGATGGATGGCCCAAATCACTAAAAACACCACCTTTATGAACAAAGATCAAAGCTTTTGTCTTGAAATCAACTTGAGAAGCTCTCATACTAACATAGGGACTCTCTAACACTCTCATGATCATGAAACCTTTCATAGAAATGAAGTGGAGGCTAGGATAGTTGAGTGGAGGCCATGAGAGTAGAAATTTTGCCATAGTTTAGTTACATGAGTGAATAATGAGGGATTATGGGGGGTTTAGGGGCTTATTTATAGAAGATTAGGCTAGTTAGGACCCTTAGATTAACCCTAGGACCAACCTGAACCGTCAGATTTCAAACCAGGCCCAAAAACCTAGCCAAGATAGAGAATAGGTGCACCAGGCAAGAATGCTCGTCTGAGCCAAGTTGACAGCCAAGTCGACAGGGCTGTCGACTTGGTCAGACCAAGTCGACTCCCAAGTCGACAGGGCTGTCGACTTGGGTACTGTGGCGGGAACTTTTCCCGCCTGGCCCAACTGGCCCAATTTCCCAAGTTCATGTTTGAATTTGAAATCTGTTTTTACTTAGAAATTTTCTGAAAACTTTGTTGGGCCTTAATCGGGTCATACAGACTCCGATTTTCGAAAACTCGGACTCTATTTCGCGTATTTTTCCGAGACGAACGCAATGGCATAGCCCGTTTAACTTGATTCAGAATTTAAAATTAAATTCTGCCTTGATTCTCGTCTTAATCATGTTATCGAAATACGGGTTGTTACAAAATACGACTAGAAATACTTAACCAAGTTGAAACTTTTAAGAAGACATGAATAGTAAGGTGTTATGTAGGATGTACTAGAGGGGACCAAGCATAGGTGGGAAGCTTGAGTCAGGCATGGGGGCCCTTATCAGACTAGTAACTCATTTAGTATCTTTTTGGGCTCGACCCAAGTCAAGGATGGGACACGCGTACTGGGTTCGATTTTAAGAGGTAAAACGGGTTAGCGATGGCAACGCAAGTCCAACGGGGTCATGTGCGTGTATGGGCCCGGGATGGTAGGTAAGTCGTTGTTGCATCGTGTAGGTATAAGCCGTGCAACTTTAGTGGTATCGGGTTGTCACTTTGGGGAATGATACATCCCACTAGGGGACCAACACAGGTATCTACGAGTTAGGAAGCCAATCACATAGGGGTAGTGGGTACACCTTGTGGAGATAGGGGAAGGCGGCACCTATGTAGACAACTAGGGGTACACGAGACTACTATTATGATTACTAAGTTTAGTAGGTGGGGATCAATTTTTAAGGTGTTTGGTGTGGTGCAATGTAGTAATTATCTTATAGTGATTAGGTGCGCCTTTAACGTTATCTTTGTTCATCCTATTTCCTTTGTTTGCTCTGTCATACCATTTGTTCACAGTCATTTCCTTATTTACTAGCTTATGCCTTATCCTAGTTACTTTAATGATTATATTGTTAAATTTATTGCACTCGCCAGACTTTATGTCTGACCCATTTGTTTCCATCTCTTTTCTTCCTCCCCACCCCCTCCCCAGGTGCTCAGGGTGGGACTAGTACTAGTGGAGCTTGATTTGGACTGCTTTATCTCTTTCTTTTGGAATTTGCTTGGATTGCTGAAGTAAAGTTCTGCCTATCTTATTTATGGTTGTTTTATGTTGGGGTTATGTCTTTTATTTTATGTTCTCAGAACTTACTTGTCAAGATGGATAATAAGTGTATTTGGTCTTGTAGTTGGTTTTTGATGTGATGTAACCAAACTATTTCTCTGCTGCAATAAAAGTTGTTTCTATTTTCCAAGTACCAATATATTTATCTATCTTATTTACTTTTCTGTTATATACACAATAAACGCTCCCGCAAAATTAAGGCATTCCCTTTGTGAGTGACCTTAATGGAGATGGGGTGTCTCAGTAACCTTCAGCTCTGATACCAAGTGTGACATCCCACATCCGTTAATGTCACTCATTAATAGAATGCATTAAGTTCCGTGAATTATTATAGGTAATCTGAAAAAAAACATTACAAGACAGGTATAAAATAGCAGCGGAATTAAAAACTTTTATTAATCATAAAGCATCATAGTTCAAAACATGATTACATCATTTGTTTGAAAAACATAAAAACCCAGTACAACATTAAATTTTTTTACTTGTACTTAAACATCAGAGTACAATAAATGAAGAAGCAGAATTCCCCAAATAAAAACATAGCCATAGTAAAATAGATAAGAGCTTGAGCAATAAATCTAAGAATCTCCAAGTGAGATGAAAGCAGAATCCTGGTTAAGCCTGAGTATTCCCACCCTGAGAACCTGAGATAGAACGGAAGAGAAAGAAGAGAAAACAAAATGGGTTAAACATAAAGTCTGACAAGTTCAGTTACTTTTAGCATAAAATAGGTAAAAGTGTCATGACAGGCGTATAAAATGGATAAGGGAGATAACAACATATAAGTCAAGTATGACAAGGTAAATAGAACAACTGGATAGAATAAATAACACTTCTCTAATGATTTCTCTGCACCAATACTAGTGTCTCATTAACAAGATGATGATCCCCAACAATTGTAAGATGATAGTCTTAGGTGTACTACTAGTGATAGGTTTTCACCCCAATACAATAAACAGACAGTCCAACATACCGGAGTCTAGATGTACCCTAACTACTACCTTAATCGATCGGCTCCCTACTCCGTAGATACCCTGTGCTGGCCCCACAGTAGGGTGTATCACTCCCTAAAGTGGCAACCCTTCATTTTTAGGATGTGCACAACCATATCTATAGGTGTCACAGTGTTTTATGCTCCTCTGCCAGACCCATGCACGCACATGACTCCATCGGTCTGCGCTGCACACATCGTCCCTCATGTTTGGATCTCTTACAATCAGCCCAGTAAGCTTACCCCGATTCTGACCTAGTTCAGAGTACTTGTTTGATACCTATTTATGGGTTACTAACTGAAATGGGCCCCACACACAAGATGATACAAGCTTCCCCTTACGCTTACATCCCCACTAGGTTTTCCATAGGTTATGCCATACCAGAGTAAAAGATTGCATAACCCCACAGGTTAAGTTTTGTGGGCCTATTTCTATATATTACCCACTTACCCAAGATTTACTTAACCCACCCACTATTTCAAACAAGTTTACTTAACCCCTATTATATGTTTATACAATCCCTATGGATTCAACTAGGTTAAGTATTCCAATTCATTACCATATTCATTTATGGTTATAATGTGCTAGTCCCCCCACATTAAGCCTATCTCTTGTGGATGCTGGATATGTCGGTCGGTTTCGGGAAGACTTCTTCCACAAGTCGGACATAACCTCGCGTTTAAACATGTATCGTATTTATGCACTTAGACCCCTCACATTAGATTCACCACTTGTTGTCGCTGGATATGTCGATCGGTTCTGGGCAGACTTCCACCATAAGTGTAATCTAACCACGTGTCTAAGCGTGGTTACAGTTTCTAATTACTGTAATTCTAGGCTTTCCAATTTTTAGCCAATTATTCCTATGTCGTTATAGGTTTTCATGCCCCTTTCCCAAGATATGTTCATAATGAACAATATACCCCCAAATAATGGTCTTTAACCACAAACTGATTTATTCCCCAAATTCATGTTCATATATTTCATTCATGTTATGCCCAAAATTTCCAATTACAAGTTATGCCCAAATTTTACTATTTTTCCCCTCTTCCCCAATTTAACGTGTTTGCATATTTCAGCGGCATGCCTAGGCTCAAAGTTAGCCTAACTATAAAAATAAAAGGGAAAAGATGAAGGGAAGAGGACATAAATGATCATACTGACAAGTTTTACATATAATGGCAGGAATAGGCATAAACATATAGTGACATAATGACAAGATAGGCATATAGGAATAGATCTGATGAACATGTGACAATAGAAGAGATTCTAACATAATAGGGACATCTTAAGCAGGTATGATGAGATCTAAACAGTGAATTAGGTCTATAAACAGTGGTAGATCTAACATGGTAAATAGGTATAGATTCAGATCTAGTTTCATAGTCATGTTAGAACAAAATAGATAAACAAGTTATAGCAGATCTGATATGTTTCACATAGTCAAGGGCATAGATCCAAATTATAGTCATGACAAGTTTTACTTTTAATTATTTAGATCTAAAATTAACATAGACTCACAGTGTTTGGATCTAAGAAATAGGAGAAGAATTTATAGATTGAATCACAGATCTTCAACTTGAATAACTCTAGTTTATTGATGAGGAAGAAAAAGGCTTAATTCAATCTGGGTAGAGGCAAAATCTAGTTATCTATTGTTTTAGGTGTGGAGAAACAAGAGAAATGGGGTCTTATTTATAGCCTAGATCCAACAAACCATTTCAAGAAAGGAGTCCACAATCAGCCAATAGAATTATGCGTAGATCTATCATAGGGGGGTCGACCCCCACTTGAGTAGTCGATCCATGGGTCGACACCCCCCTTATGGAGTCGACTCAGGGGTCGACAACCCCCTTATGGGGTCGACACCCCTGAGAAGGAAAATTCCCACCTCCCCAATTTTTGAGATTTCGAACTGTTTTGAATTTTCTGGACCAATTATATGCATATATTCTTATGCATATACAAACTTTAAACCTTCATAACTTCTTTATACGGTGTCCATTTTGTGCAAACCAGATGTCTATTTTGACCAAAATTTTGAGACGAACGCAATGGCACTGTGCATTTCCCTTAATTCTGAATGATAAATTAATTATTCTTTAATTTATTATCTTTTAGTGCCATTAAAAATACAGGGTGTTGTAGAGATCTTCACATCGAATGGATGATTACCGATGCCTTGATTGGACTGATCCCTCGAGACATGGTAATATGTAACACCCCGTGATTCTATAACATTAAGCTTCACAAATTAAAGTATAGTTAATTTTTAGAAGAATAATTAAGGGAAACGGTTACACCATTGCGTTCGTCTCCGAATTCTACTTAAGATAGAGTCCGAGTATGCGTAAATCGGACTCCGTATGACGAAGTTATGGCCTGTAGAAGTTTCAGAAATTCAAAATAAATAAAACAGATTCGAAATTCAAATTCAGAACACACACCCAGGCTGAGCGGGAAATTTCCCGCCCAGGACCTAGGTCAACCAGGGGGTCGACCTGGGGGTTACCCAGGTCGACCAAGGGATTGACCTGGGGGTCGACCTACCTTGGGTCGGCCTGGTCAGGACTTGGACTATTTTCTGCGAGTGTTTAGTCATTAGGGCTTGTGTCGCACCTCCTGGTTGGCTCCTCTTGATAAGAATGGTCTTGATTAACTCTAAGATAATCTAACGGCTCTTATTAACTTGAAATCCTGTAAAAAGACCCCTAATCCTCAACCCTAAATCACACTAATTCATTCCAAGAGCCGTCATGCCGCCATACTCAACCTAGGATAGCCACCATTCTCTTTCAACTAAAGAGAAAACTAGAAAGCTATGAAGTGTATCAAATCTAAATTAAAAGAACGACTAATCTACATCAGAGGAAAGCTATTCAGCTTCAGAAAACAGATTTGAGAAAAACAAGACTTGCCTATATTTAGCAAGTACAGTTATATTTCCGATTTGAACATTAATTGAAAGTCATGGCTTGTAAGAAACTGATACTAGAATGGTGCCTATTAATTTATCTATAAGGATTCATATTTATTCATGTGATTTTCCTATGTTATATTCTTGTGTCGAAACTACTAGATGATACTTATATATATTTACATGAAATTATCATGTTTTGTAATTTCCCTATGTCATATTCTTGTGATTAAACTAATTGGTATTGATGTTCTCATGTAATATATTTGTGGTTTTTATATGTTTACATGAAGCCGTCATGTTTGTTAATTTTCCTAAGTTATGCCATATGCAAGTTCATGAGGCTAAGCTTTGTTCACATAATCCTATATGTCTAAATTCACATGACTTTATGATTAGATCTATATATGTTAATTTAAAAATGTTTATGTGACAGATCTAAGTTAGATCCATATATGTTAATGTAAACATGCTTATAGGTTCGATCCAATTTAGATCTATATATGTTAATTTGATGTAAGTTACATATTTTTATGTTAGATCCAATTTAGATCTACATATGTTCATCGGTATGCAATCTAGATCTGTATATGTTCATGGGTATGTAATTTGGATCTATGGTAGTTCTCGCAATGGTGATTAGTAGATCTAATTTATTCACACTTACATGCCACATAAAGTTTATACATATATTTATATGTCAAGATTAAATTTATATTTTATGCAAGTTGTATGACATGATTCTACAAAATTTATAAGAACCTGTCATGTTGTGAATTAATCTATCATGGTTAGAAAATGGGTGATTCCCTTATGCTATGTTGCACACAAGTTGTTAGGCTAAATAATGTTCGTACAACCTTATATGTTTAGATCTACAACCTTACATGTTTAGATCTATGTTAAGTAGATCCAATCCCATGCAAGTTCACCCTTACATGCCCAACTCTAGTTTGTGTGGATCTATGTAAAGATCACATGCTTATGATTCATGCAAGTTTATTATCATATGCCAAATTTATATGTCGCATTTTTTTATGCTGTTGAAATATTACATGCTCTATGCTTTTCCCATTTTTATGAGTTAGGCTAAATATCCAGCCTAACACTATATGTAATTTTGTGAACGTACAATGGGGGTAACGTTGGGGAAAACATGAAATTAAAGGTAATTGGCATGTTGTCACATAAGCATGTAAATGAATAGGGGCATGAAAATGGTATAATTTATATACAAAAATTATGTATATAATTTAGAAGGAAAGTGGGCCATAATTTACATATAAACATGAAAGGTAAATATGTAAATTTAGTAAAAGACGAATATGGCTAACCCGAGGTTAGATTAGTTGTGGTGTAAGACTGCCCGGACTCGCCCGGCACATCCAGCAACCACAACAATACCTATCTAATGTGAAAGGTTAGCCATTAAGCCCGATAAACCCGAGGTTAGATTAAATTGTGGTGTAAGACTGCCCGGACCCGCCCGGCACCTCCAGCGACCACAACAATACCTATCTAATGTGAGAGGTTGGTGCTTTAACATATAAATTAAAGCTAAGGAACAACTAGGCAAGAATGGGAGGGTTAAGTCCATAGGAACACTTAACCAATATAACATGAATGACTAGGGTTAAGTTAATAGGAAACACTTAACCAATATATAACATGACGTGTGGTAGGGTTAAGTAACACAAGAGGATATACTTAACCAATATATATATATAAAATGATGTATGGGAAGGGTTAAGTTAACACGAGAGGGCAACACTTAAGCCATATAACATGATTTGTGAAAGGGTTAAGTTAACACAAGAAGGCAACACTTAACCAAGGTAACACAACTAGTAGGTGGGTTAAGTTAACTTGAATTGATTGATTACACTTAACCAATACAACAACATCAAAGCAAGGAAAAATGGGAAAGTTATGAATTAAGATATAACGTAATGCATGAATTGTGGGGAAACACTCGTGCGCCATCACTTGATAAAAGAGAAATTAAGTCATGTTTGAATTCAATGTAAACCTTAGTTGATGGGAACTAAGTAACAAACCTTAGTTAAGAGAACTAAGTGAATAACGAGAAAGAGAACTAAGTAGTAAACCTTAGTTAAGCGGACTAAGTTGTAAACCTTAGTTAAGAAAATGAACGATTCAGGATAGTAAACCTTAGTCAAGAAAACCAAGTAGAATATAAGGAGGAGCGAATGCCCGTCTGATCATGAAGAAGGCACCAACGAACTGGGTTACGAAGCACGCGGCTTCGAGGGGACATGAGGGTACTCTTGGTACCCCTCTTTGAGGCTACAGATGATCTTCCTGGGCTCACAGAGGTTAAGGTCTGCGTTGGAAGAGCCAAGGGTATGCCTTGGTTGTAATAATAAGGCAACCTAAAGACTAGGATGGACCAACGTGATTCGACGAGACCAGTTTTTGCCCTGTGATAGCAACTCGTCGTCTATCTACCATCTTGAGTCAATCGAGTACGTAAAGAGGAAAGGCGGAGAACTCCAACAAACCATATACTTGTTATCTAGTTATGGGTGAGGATTGTCCAATAGGTTTGTGGGGAATAGAGGGCCTGCTTATAGTTCTAATTCTTGTTTTTCTTGGGTGCCTTTCATTTGTTAATTGAGGAAGGGGTCTAGTGGGACCAGAGCCACTGTAAAAGCCGACCTTAGCATCTGCAATCGGCAGATATCTGAAAGCTCTTGACAAAGTTCCGTGTTTCTTGATTAGCCCTACCACGGGACTCGGGTCACACATATAGAGGACATGTGCATCTAGACATCGATAACGATTCACGGCACATACGTGGGGAAAGTCTAGGAACATATACCACTCTGGGTAGTGTATCCTAGACTAAGGGGCATCATTCGATAGGTAGCATAATCCCTAGTTGGACCTAGGTCGCGTAAACCCTGAATCCGAGAAGCATTCAATAGGTAGCACAAACCCCAGTGGCCCTGGGTAGCGTAAACCCTGGTGGAATATAGGAAGCGTTCGATAAGTAAACCCTAGTTGGATCTAGGTAACACTCGATGGATAAGGGACTGCATACACAAGAAAAAGGGGATCATTTTATCATGAACACACGATGCTAGTTAAAACAATCCTTAGTGGATGCAGAGAAATAGAAGTGGGTGCGATAGCCAATTCCGTTAATCTTACCTTGTCTTGTTTTAGGATTATCTTATCACTATGGTATGGTTCTAAGTTATTTGTTCATGTCATAGTCCTTTTCTTGTTTATATGTTGAAGTATAACTGGACTTACCAGACTTACGTCTGACCTAGTTTGTTTTTGCCTCTTTTCTTCCGTTCCCCCCCCTCCCCCCGCCAAGGTAGCAAGGGAGGGAATAGCTCAGCTCATTTTGGGACCGTTACTCCTTCCGAGCTTGAAGATTCTTTGACACATTGCTTTGAACTCCATTTTCTACTACTATGGCTGGCTCATGCTTTATTGGGGAATATCATTGTCAGTTTATGCTTCTTTATTTTAAACAAGACAGATGCTTTGTTGTAATAAGTATTGGTGTCGTAAAACAATCTTTGTACAAGTTGTTTTTAATCAATAAAGGTTATTTATTTTCCATTGCTTTATTTGTCTGTCTTGCAACTTTTCTGCAACTTGTACCAAAAATGCTCCACCGAAGTTAAGGCATTCCCTTTGTGAGTGACCTTAACGGAGGGGGGTGTTACATAATAAGTGGTGATCATCCAAACGTACTTGGAGATCGACCAGATATGCGAGGACCTCTCTCCTGTATTGGACATATGGGACGAGGAATAAGGTGCCTCCGGTTTCGTTCAGACCCAGAACGGACTTTTGAATGGACTGTGTCTCACATTGTATTGTGTGCTATTTTCGTTGGTCTCTGCTAAATATATATTTGTTTTGTGGCAGAGAATTTATTCTCTTGCTTAATACCCTTCTCTGTGACGTACAAGCTTAGAGGTTATATGTTGGTAGAAATCAATGGTATAGTACGGATTGACAATGTGACATGCTAAGATGTAAATGTTCAAGGCTTTTGTTGAAAATCAAAGCCTTGTGGATGATGATCAAGATTTAAGTAGAATATGTTTGTGTATAGCGTTAATTCGCGAGCCTCACACCCCGATATGAGTCAAAAATGGGATAAGGGACGCAAGGAGTGCATACATTTCTTTCTAGCCAGAAATTGTATCATGGTATGGAGCCCAAACATTTTTTACTTATGTTATTGATGTAATGCGAGGTGCCTCGGATATAAAGCCAAATAAAAGGCTCATATGGTTGACGTATTGACCGTTTGGAGGTCTAATAGGATCGGGAAACGTATATTTCAAGAATAACCAATCCACAAACGTTATGAGTGAATCGGCCTCGCAGGATCCAAGGGTTGCTCATAGGTGTGATCCCGGGTCTTCTTGCTATAGGTGATCCGAATCGGTAAGGAGACCATACCTTGCCTTGACTCATGATGGAAATCAAATTTCCAATACGACATTGTGCGGTTTTAGTTGTAAACCTATATAGCGACATAATATATGGTACCTCTGGCGTCTCTGATTGATACATTTACATTCGAAATTGGTTACTACACTATGCACTTATAGTAATATCAAAAGTATTTGTCTTAAAGCGTATCAAGCATGTTTGGCTATTATAAGGTAAAACTCTATCCTCCGGCTTGCGTTGCATTATGTTATGGGACCTGAGTTTTATAATAGCCTCATTTTTCAAAAAGCATTGTGTTGTTTACAAATTGTTTTATTTCAAAGTATTCATGGGAGTGAACCCGTTCCATGACATATGGCGTGGTCCCGTGATTTACCCTATTTTAAAGTAAAGATTTGATAACTATTTTAAGTTCTCACACAAGTCGCATGACTGACCTGGAGTTTATTGTTTTCGCCTAAACTCTGGGTGCCCATATTTTCCACATGGGCAGTCAGTAGTTTTGGTTTTGAAAATTTCTATTTGATAGGATCCTGGTTTATAGTTGGAGCGATATTTGGAAAGCTTTGTATCTGTGTATTTATTTTATTTGTGGTACTTGATGTATTTTCGTTCTGCATTGTATTTACACATTTTATTTCCGCTGCTAAGTAATTTATTCTCTGATATTATATTTTTCCATTGTGTAAGATTTATTCGTACTCTGATATTCTTGTACTCTGATATATATTGTTTTAAAAGCTATAAAAAGTTTCGTCATTCCGCGTTCTGATGCATCTTGTTCTCACGTAATCCGCGTTGTAGTTCGGTCTAGGCCGGACGAGGATTTCGGGTCGTGTCACTTTGGAACTTGCAAGTTATAAAAAATAGGGAAATAAATAGCACTAAAATAATACCAATTAACATAAGAGGTGTTTTCAGATCATAAGAATATGAGAAAAGTTATTGTTCCACTAGTTTTCCTTTGTTCTTACTTTCAATATTTTGTTAGAAATATTGTGGTCTCGTCACATGATCAGAGAATAGTGCTAATCTGCATCATTCTCCATCTCTCATCTAAATGGTCAAGATATGTACAATCGAAATTAACTTCTCATGTTGTTGGAATAACCATTGTAACCTTCAGCACATTCCTTGATCCAATTCATAACACATATTGGTTATGAAATACATAACTTTGTTTGGATAAATCATACAAAGATAAGTTTGCAAAAATAATAAAATCAAAATAAATAAATTAGTTCTTTATATTTACCTGAAATCGGAATCATCACATATTTTTCAAACTTGGGTGCCCAGCTCTCTGCAAAAACAAATTTCATCCCCAATCCTTTTGCTAAGTCCGATAAAGGCTTTATTCCCTTCTCCTCCGCCTTTACATTATATATTGCTATTATTAGCACCGACCTACAATTATGCAAACATATTGCCATTATATAAGAATAAAAACCTTAAGAAATAATAATGTCGGTTGTAATAAAAATACTCCACAACAGGTTATTGAGTTATTCTCTAACATGATACCAGACTTTTTGTACTTGTTTTCCTCTACAATCGCCTTTCTCCAACATGATACGGTACTGACAAATTATGGAGAAAAGGTCAAAAGAAAAGTCATTTCAAACACTAATAATCACCTACATCTTTCAAAACATCTAACACAATTTTCTTAGAAATCGCCCAAATGGTTCGCACCGCCTTAGATCAACAACAAGCAAAGTACGATCGTAACTAACAGGAATGTCACTAATCTCTTTCTTCTATTGCTCATCCATGAAATTATGATGGTAAAATGCAAGCAACTTGGTGATGCTCTACTTGATAGGTAGATCTGGTTGATGTGACCGCCTCCCTTGATGCGATTTAGGGGTTGTAGAGTCAGTCAATTAAAAGAAAGATAGTTGTAGAGTTAGAGATAATCAATTTAGGTTTTTTTTTAAAGCAATGGGAATAAGGAGGAGGGAATGAGGCCTTGATTTAGGGAAAATAAAATGAGAAAGCGGGAATAGATGAAAATGAAGCGGGAATTAACCAAAAACATGCTAGAGTTTAATGCTTTTGCTTCTAACTAACATATATTTACAAGTTTTAATTGTTTTTCTTAAAGGCAATAATAAATCTTTTGCGGAAAACGTGGATAAATGAGGTGGATTGGTTTGAACCATTGGATTAATCATCATCTACGGTTATTAATTTGTTTATTCTAATAACACGGATCATTGACATGGATTGTATTTATGTAAAGCTACGCTTTGAACTGGTATTGCATGTCACATCACTAGAATTCCAACCGCAATAGTGCATTTACATCTAATGCAACAACATATGAATATTGTTGTAGAAGATCAAAGAAAGCATAGCTTTCGCCACACTTTTCATGCAACGCGCACGCATTAGTGTCTAATATGCCCACTTTTGTAGTGGTGGCGTTTTATGTAAAACACAAAACACTCGAATCAAGATTAATATTCTTATGCATGTAAATTAACTCAAGTGAAATGTACAAGTAACTCAATAAATGAAATGTTCAAACTTAAATAAACATCATATTTATGTTATAAGTCGATTAAATTCAAACTAAAATTTTCATTATTATTCCAAATTCCGGTCTAAACCTTATACCAACATTTCCAAGTTTCAACTTAAAAATTCAGATTTCGAATTTCAAAATTCAATAGATTGTTATATTAGTTTATAGTGTAAATTCCAATTTAATCCCGCTCAACTCAAAACTTAAATTCTAAATTTAAATTTCATTTCATTAAATTAAAACACCATTCAAAGTTTAATTATTTGTCACTTAAGTGAAATTCATAATTTTGTCCTTAAATCAATCGAACAATTAACCTTTATGACAATTTTATGTTAGTTTAATCTTTAACTTAAATAAAACCAAATCAACTCTTTACCTCAATGTTAATAAAAATAAATAAATTAAACTTTGACATTAAAAATTAAATCAAACAACAAAATTTATCTTAAAACTTAATAACAACTTTTCATTAAATTTAATTTAATTAAATTTCAATTTCATAATTCCAGATCAAATATTTCAAACATTGAATTAAAATTAACATCGTTCAATCTAATGTCAACATGGTTTCGTATACAGTATATAATATTGAGAACATACGATATTTGTAACGGCTTGCCCCACATCAACGGACATTTCCCTAAAATGCGCTGTGCCAATGTCCAACCAACACGGGACGGTTGTCAAAGAAAGGAATCTGAAACTATAATCTACAATGGAACATGTAGTATATCTCACAATGCATGGAAGCCTCCTGCTCATCTCCGGACAGCTATTCGCGCATCACCACCTAACCTGCCTCTAGTCTGCTCGTTTAAGAGCACCAAGAGTAATAAGAAGAGACATAAAACTATGGGTCAGATAAAAGTCTAATAAGAGCGATAGCAACAAAATAAAGCAATAACAGGTATAAGTAATCATACCTGAACCTGGACCTTCAAACAAAGAGTTAGCACAACAAAATGTACAATACTATAAGGCAAACACTAACATAGAGTGTAAAATGGGAGTGTGCATGTCATGGTAATAGCAAACATCAAACATAGCAATCATTCTCACATTTCTCACTTAGTACATAAAGCATACGATATCCACCGCTTTTATCACCAAATCCATTGGGGCCATGACGGGTCCATGCCCTTCTAGACTCCGTACAACTATTGCCATGACCATGCCCTTCTGGTCTATAGCCAATAACCCTTCCCAGTCCATACATCCTCTGGCTCTGGTTCGTCTACATATCCCTCTCTCAATGGTGAACCAAAGTCATAGATATCGATAACTCCTTTGCACACATCCCGCAAAAAAAGCTGTTTAGTTTATGAAAACTGGTAAAAATGTCAAAAATAGCCTTTTACATCGTTTCTGAAATGCTATTATATCCCCTATTTCAATTCTGCATTCATTTGGTGTGAAGAGCTAAACAAAACATCAAAACTGGCTTTCACAATGTTTTTGCCCTTTTTACAGTGTTTCAGAAGTGCTGTCATAGCTCAAGTGCGATCGAAACCCATGCGCGATCGACCATAGCATTTCACAAATGCTGTTGTAGGTGCGACCGACCACAGCATTTCATGAATGTTGTCGCAGGTGCGATAGAAACCCATGCGTGACCTGATCACAGCATTTCACAAATGCTGGTGTAGGTACGATCGAAACCCATGCGCGACCTGACCACAGTATTTCACAAATGCTTTTGTAGGTATGACCGAAACCCATGTGTGACCGACCACAACATTTCACAAATGCTGTCATAGGTGCAACTGAAACCACTGAAACCCATCCGCGACTGACCACAGGATTTCACTAATGTTGTCGTATGTGCGACCTACCACAGCATTTTACAAATGTTGTCGTAGGTGCAACCCAAAACCTACACCATTTTCCAGCAAACTATTCTCGCCTCTCGACGGTGTTTTCGACCATTCTAACTTTCCTATGCAACCATAAGGCATACCAAACAATAGTAGTAACATGTAGAATCAATTAAAACCATTAAAACATCAATTACTTGAAATATTTTAGATCAAACATACCCAAAAGCACGATTTTCCCCTTAATCCCCTTAACCATGTTTTAACTATAGAATTAACAATCTTAATCCAAATTAACCCAAATTTTCACCAGTGAGATAAAATAATATTTTAGAATTTCAACATATTTATCCATATTTTTATGATGTGTAATTTCACTAGTTATCACTAATCACCCCTAATTAGCCGTAATTAGTGAATAAAAGTGCAAATCACTCACCTTAGCCACAAATAAATTTCAAAACTAAAACTCTAACTAAGTTGGCATGGATCCCAATGTATTCTAGCAGCTTTATCTCGATTTCTATGCTAATCCGCTTTAATTTGATGTTGATTTGGCTAATATATGATTAGAAAGTGACTAAAGATTAATTTAGAAGGTGCGGTCCATTGCTAAGTTTGAAAAAATGAAAGTGGCGGGTGTAAAATTGACAAAGAAGAGTTTCTCTAACCCCTTCCAGCCCTTATATAACCCTAATCCCGAAATCCCTAATGGGCCAATGTAGTAACCCGCATTTTTAGCTGTTGAATAATTTATTTATTTAATTATTAAATATCGATTTATCGATATCGAGAACGTGAATTAAATAATATTGAATATTTAATTAATAATTATAATATAATAAAATATATTATAATGTCGAAATAATCAAAAATATTGGAAATACAAATATTCAGTGAATGGGGTCATCCCAAAGCTGTAATTCAACTTAGAGTTGGATTATATTGACGAATATATTCAATCGACGACAGTTTGAACGTATAATTATATTATAATTAAAATCGAGCTTGAAATGGCGCTGCAGTTCGCTATTTAGCGATTTGAACTTCAACTGAATGTACAGGATTCGTTTTAAGCCGGATTTCTGTGAAACAAGAAACGTGTGGAGCTGGTGGGGTATATCTTTCTAGTGGAAGAGAAAAATCGGGATTTCGTTGTGTAGATTTTGATTTACGTCTAAATCAAATTTCAGAAAAGTCGCTGTAGAATTCCTTTATAATTTGCAACGCTTTATTTACGTTATAAAAGGATTTTCGATATAAAGTGAATATCGATAAATCTAAAATCTGAAAATATCAAACTGTAAAATCTGATATGATATTCTGGAGCTGTACGATATCATATGTGAAGATATACGATAATATTAAATTATTAATATTTAATTTAATTTATTTAAATATATTTATATATTTAAATGGGCTATTCAAAGCGTTAAAAATAGCCACTTTTGCAAACGACCTCAGAATTCGACGAAATCAGTTTTGTTGGATCCGCAATGTCAAATAGTTGTTAGATTTCCAGTTTTGTGATTTTTAGAGTCACTGTGTGGTCGTACGGATTTTTAGAGTGAAAAACAGTCAGTATTTCGACGGTTAAAAATACGCTGTATGAGCATACGAAGTCGGAATTCGACGAAACCAGTTTCGTTGGGACCGTAATGTCGAACTGTACCTGCGTATCCTGTTTGGTGATTTTTGGGTATCGTATGTGATTATAGGAATTTTTATTCAGCAAATACACATAACGATGGCTTAATTTATAATATAATAATTAATATAAAAATATTATAAATTTTCTATAAATAACCATCAAACACTTTGAACCTAATTTAAATCCACCGTAGTCAACACCACAAAATAGGAGCCGCCACATTCTTGTTCGTTTCTGTAAACCCAACTTCATCTTTGAAAAATCCCAAAAAAATCCATAAAGTCCTATAAATCATCTCATCTTCATATATGGATTTCTAGAGTGGAGATCTTCAATCGGATACCAGTTTCAAAGGGTTCGGTGTCAAATTTTGTCACCCCAGTTTTCGAGCAGCGACTAGGGTTGAAAACTACTTTGGATCCGTCGAGTACTAAGCCGATTCGAGTTCGTATTATTGTTCAGGAGGTTGGAGAGGTTTGATTTTGGGTTGTTTGGTGAAGTGCGATCGTCGTTTTGGGTTGGCCGACGTTGTATCGGGTACAGGCGGACCTGAAGTCGCGACGAGCAAAGAGGCGGCGAGCTGGTCATGGTGGTGAGGGAAAGGAGCAGCTCGAGATGAGAAAGGTAGTGGTTGTTTCAGTCTTCAATTTCATGAAGAGGAGAGGTCAATCGAAAGGAACGAAGCTTGGTAATGGTCATTTTGGGCACGATGTAAATACTGGAAGGAATATAATCGGTAGGGAAGAAAGGTTGTATACGGGTGGGCCTTGAGCAAAAGGGAATGGGCCGGGTTTTAAGTGTAAGGGCCCTATTTAAGTATTAATTTAGTTTATTTAAATTTAAATATTGTATTCAAACTTTTAATGACAATAACTTCGTCATACGTGGTCGAAAATCAGCGAAACAAGTTGCGTTGGGATCGTATGGACGGGAGCAACACAATGGGACTGACCGCGAGTCAATCCGAGCTCGTTACAATTTATGGCGAAATAAATTGTCCGTCGCAGTCAAATAACGCAAACCGGTTATTTAACGGTTAACGCGCCAAAGTGAGTAAATCTCACTAACTCTGAACAGTTTATATTTTCATGTTGTATTTTTAGAACTGTTAAATATTGACTGTTTGACTGTGTTTTGATTGTTTGATTGAACTGCTAGTCAGTTAGTTAAATTTCTATATTGATTCTGTTTAACAGAATATATCATATGGAACTGAAAGTGATGTTATCTATATTGTCTAACATCTGTGATGCAGGGAAACAGGTTGGAGGAATCCAACTGGATTCCTCAACAGTTATTTTATTGTTTTTCATATATTGTTATATGATGTGATATAAAATCTGTGGGCAATTATATGTGCTTGGACGATATTGAACATCGTGATTTGATATGATTGAATACCATAACATGCCGGAATGTTGATAAGGAGATTTTCAAAGTGATATTGAAAACAGAGATATTTATAAATGGGAATATTTATAAATAAGAAATATTTATAAATGGGAATATTTATAAATAGGAGGTATTTTAAAAAGGAAATAAATTCAAAACATTTCTTTTTGAATGGAAAGGCCTGTGTGGCGAGTTTGGGGATTTTCCCGATGCTCCCGATACAAAGGAGGTTATGGCGAATTTTCCCGGGAATTAAAGGAGTTAGAATATTTCAAGAATAAATTTGAAAAGGAAATATTTGTAAACCATTTACAAATAGAATTGAAAAGAAAATGTTGTAAAAAAAAGGAAATCTTTATAAAGTGAATGGAGTAATCGAATATGGTATTCGAAGTAGTTAATCGAATATGGTATTCGAAGTTAGTTAATCGAATATGATATTCGAAGTTAGTTAATCGAATATGGTAATTGAAGTTAGTTAATCGAATATGGTATTCGAAGTTAGTTAATCGAATATAGACATTCGAAAGGAGAAATCGAATATGGTATTCGAAGTTAGTTAATCGAATATGATATTCGAAGTTAGTTAATCGAATATAGACATTCGAAAGGAGAAATCGAATATGGTATTCGAAGTTAGTTAATCGAATATGGTATTCGAAGTTAGTTAATCGAATATGGTATTCGAAGTTAGTTAATCGAATATGGTATTCGAAGTTAGTTAATCAAATATAGTATTCGAAAGTTAGTTAATCGAACAAGTTATTCGAAAGGGGTTAGTCGAGTCGTGTTAGTCAAATAGAGTTAATCAGTTAGAATTAATCGATTTGAGTTAACCAGTTAGAGTTAATCAGTTAGAATTAATCGGTTAGAGTAATCAGTTAGAGTTAACCAATTAGAGTAATCAGTTAGAGTTAAACCAATAGAGTTAATCAGTTAGAGTTAATCCAAATAATATGCCATTTAGCACGACTGCTAGCGTAATTCGCAGGGCTGTAAATAGCCTAAGGAGGTCGGATGTTTCCTGAGGGAATCAGGCGTAACCATTGTGATCGCTGCGATCTAGAGTCAAGCGAATGGAGTTAAATAGAGTTGTCGAATAGTAGTTGTTCGAATGGAGTTAAATAGAGTGAGTCAAATATAGTTTATTCGAATAGAGTTGAATAGAGTTAATCGAATAGTAGTTATTCGAATAGAGTTAAATGGAGTTAAATCGAATATTAGTTATTCGATAGGAGTAAATCAAGTTGAGTTAAATAAACCAAGTTAGTCGAGCCTAGTTAATTGAATCGAATTGGTCGAACCAAGTAAGTTAAGTTAGTCGAGTTAAGTTAGTTAAGTTAAATAAATCGATGTTAGTTTCATCGAAAGGAGTTATCGATGTTAGTTTCATCGAAAGGAGTTATCGATGTTAGTTTCATCGAAAGGAGTTATCGATGTTAGTTTCATCGGAAGGAGTTATCGATGTTAGTTTCATCAAAGGGAGTATCGATTAGTTAAATCAAAAGGAGTTATCGAATTTAGTTATTCGAAAAGGAGTTATCGATTTGTTAAATCGAAAGGGAAGATTATCGAATATCGTTTATTCGAGAGGAATTTTCGAATGTAGTTTATTCGAAGGGAGTTATCGATTATAGTTTAATCGAAGTGAGATTTTCAAATATGAGATATTTGAAAAGGAAGAGTTATCGAATATTAGTTATTCGAAGAGAGATTATCGAATATCATTTATTCGAGAAGAAGTTAATCGAATATAGGTTATTCGAAGAAGAGTTAATCAAATAGAGATTTCTCGAAGAGAGTTAATCGGCAAATTCGATTATATCGAATTCAGGAAAGTACTTATACTTTCCAGTGTTTAAATAGAGATTTATTTATTTATAAATAAATAAGTTAGGTTAATTATTCACTAATAAGAATAGAAGTTATAATTAAAGTTAGATAATTCGAAAGTAAGGATTATAACGTTATCGTTATAACCAATGTTTTAAATATAGAAGTGGATTAGTAAAATTGGATCCGAGAAAGGCGTAAAGAAGTTGTTAAAGGTTAAAAGATAAACTTTGACCATTTCGAAGTTATAACGTTGTTCAGTTAAGGTCTGAGAGGTAATTATACCCCAACTTGAATGACTTCCTTCTTAACTAAGAAATGGTAAGGTTTGATCGTAAAGGAGTTTTGGAAATGTTTTCCAAACGAGAATCAGAAATGTTTTCTGATAAAAGAAAAATAAGAATTTAGAATATAGGGAAAACAGGAGATTAGTAAATAAATGAACTAAAGAGATTTATGTCAAATGATGTTTGTTCGATATAATTTCCATCTGGAAATAATATCGTTGTTTGCACACTTGTTTTTCTTTAATAGTTAACTCACCGACTATTGAAGTTTTGACCATTTTAACGTTGTTAATATGGAGAGACCGGTTGGATTATTATCCATAGAACCACTCTGTATTGGCATAAGCGTCGCGAATCATATATGCCAAAGATAATTGAAGACGGAGTAAAATGCAAGGGCTATCCTGTTCACAGAATAGTGCCTTCGGTTTGTCCAGTCCCAGGACAACTTGTATGGACGAAGGTCTGACGGAGTATATCCAATGGATCGCGTAAGTTGATCTGTTCAAACGTATTCACGTTTGGTGGCGGAGGAATTCGTTTCTCTTAGCTGTATACCCGTGTTATTTTTGGATAAGTCAATTTGTGATTTGGCGGGTATGACGATGTGACAATTCTAAGTGAATGAAGATGAATGTCTGACAGAGTATTTCCAGAAAGGTCACGAACCTTGATTTCTTCAACCGTACCAAGAGTGGAAGCGGAGAAGGAAACTTCTTTTAGCTGACACGTAATGTATGGTTGTAGACGTCAATTAGTGATTTTCGATGGATCTGACAATGTGGCATTCGAAGTGAATCTGATGTGATGATAAAACGTAGCTTCTAGCCTCATCAACCGGTAAATGACAGAAATCGGGCAGGCAGCATGGCTAAGTCGGTCGCACCGAAGTAGGGTGTATAATCACCTATCTAGTGAATATTCATTTGTTTCTTAAATCTATCAATGCTGTCCCATATATATATACGGGAACGGTTGCTGATCCCAACCGTTGGTGATGTACATTCGATACACTCAAGCGAAATGAGTGGTCGGTCATGTGTGGCTGAGTTGCAAGATGTTCTTGTTGAACTCCAGTGTATCGTTCCTAGAGTACACTGATCGGAAGGTGATTCCATACCTTGTCATAGTTGGAAATCCATTACCCAATACGTGCTTGCGGTTTTGATTGTATACTATATATGTAGAACGTGAGATGAAAGCGTTTCTGCTAGTTGATATCTATCTGTACATAGACATTATTATAATATCAAAAAGTTTTTGATATAAAGATATTTTGGATTCTCATAAGGGAAAAACCCGTTCCGTTCTGCGGCGTGGTCTTATAAGATATCGTTTACTTGTTCATATACCTGTTTAAACTGTTTTACTCATACCAGTCCCATGACTGACCCGGAGTTTACTTTGTTGTTTTCCCTAAACTCTTGGGTGCCTAATTTTGTACGGGCAGTCAAGTAGTCAGGAATTTACAGATATACTGGAAGAGCTTGGAGCAGGAGGCTTCAAGATCATATAGCTATAGTTATTTCCGCTGTGTTGTAAGTGCTGTACTCTGATAAGTGCTATTGTATACATAACTGTTATATTTCAAAGTTATGTTATCTATTATATGTTATTCGTTCCGCTGTGAGGTTCGTGTTACTCTGATGTTATGTTCTTCTTCTTCTTCTATTCTAAGTTTCTATCTTATCTATTCTCACCTTCTAATTTCTTTCATTAATTACCAGGATTTTTCGATGTTTTGGTTATCGACGTCGTGCTTACGTCGATAACCAAAGTCGCCGAAAATCCGGGTCGTTACAGTTGGTATCAGAGCATTGGTTTAGTTATTACCTTGGCTCTGTGGCGTGATTCGGTAGAGATGGGATTAGTAATATCCTAGACTGAGTTTGAGTGTATATATACGAGTGAACGTATTTGTTAGTTAATATAAAATGATTTTATATTGTGGAGTTTTATTGGTTGAGTTGTTTGTGAATTCTGGTCGATCGGTTTGATCCACTGTATCGATGGGGGTTACTAAACACTCGAATACGATGAACCGTCATGGTATGTTTTGAAAGAGGGTAAATGGAATAATTTTACCCGAATATATATGATATAGTATATTGGTTGTGTTGGTTGTTATTATAATCGAGTAAGATTATAAAAAGGTAAAATGATTATAAATGACTAATCAGAATTCATATAAGTAAAGTATATGAAATAAGATGAAGAAAATTTGAATTTAAATCAGATTGGAATTAAAATAAGGAAATTTTAAGTTCCTGGGAGATTTTGAAAACGTTTTTCAAACTGAAGGTGATATAGTGTTGAACTCACTTCGATAGCTGGAAAATAGATTCTGATGATGAATCGCGACATCATCAGTGTTCATTTTCGAGTTCTAAGTGACGAACTACTACCAAAGGTTTTGTTTTTGAATTGTTTTGAGAAAACAAGTTGTTTAGAAATTCAAAGGTTTTGAATTGGCATTGTAATTTCAAATTGATTTGAAATAGACCCAGGAAATTAAGTTTCGGAATTTAATTTTAACTTATGAAGTTAAATAGAATAAGATAGTAGAAACAAATTGAAATATTAACTTGAATTGAGTTAAATAGAATTGAATTGGATTAGAGAATAATCTGTTATGGAATTGGGTTGATGAGTTAAGAATTTGAAATTTGATATTCGGGTTCGAATGAAATTCGATTTGGATTTGAGGATATGAACTGATTGGAATTTGATTGAGATAACACTGGTATATGCTGAGTTGATAGCATATGGAAGTGATAGAGTTGATATTCCCGACAAAAAGGTACTAGTTTATATTATATATGGATATGAGATTTATGAGCCGAATTGGCAAGCCGCTTGGCTGTTTGATTTTCTTTTGGGTTAAAGAAGGCCCAAAGAGGAAAGTTGGAGTTTGAGATATTGACCAGTACAAAGGAGGTGCTGGCAAAAAATTTCGAAAAGTTAAGGTGTTAGAAAATTTTCAGAATTTTTGAAAATTTAGTTAGTCGGAATAAATTAATATTTTAATCGATATTAATTGGTTCAGTTGAAACCGGAGACAAGAGGTAAACAGATAAATTTTTACCCAGAAGATAGGGTCATCCCCTAGCTTAGCAATTTCGAGGACGAAATTTTATTAAGGGGGGAAGATTGTAGTAACCCGCATTTTTAGCTGTTGAATAATTTATTTATTTAATTATTAAATATCGATTTATCGATATCGAGAACGTGAATTAAATAATATTGAATATTTAATTAATAATTATAATATAATAAAATATATTATAATGTCGAAATAATCAAAAATATTGGAAATACAAATATTCAGTGAATGGGGTCATCCCAAAGCTGTAATTCAACTTAGAGTTGGATTATATTGACGAATATATTCAATCGACGACAGTTTGAACGTATAATTATATTATAATTAAAATCGAGCTTGAAATGGCGCTGCAGTTCGCTATTTAGCGATTTGAACTTCAACTGAATGTACAGGATTCGTTTTAAGCCGGATTTCTGTGAAACAAGAAACGTGTGGAGCTGGTGGGGTATATCTTTCTAGTGGAAGAGAAAAATCGGGATTTCGTTGTGTAGATTTTGATTTACGTCTAAATCAAATTTCAGAAAAGTCGCTGTAGAATTCCTTTATAATTTGCAACGCTTTATTTACGTTATAAAAGGATTTTCGATATAAAGTGAATATCGATAAATCTAAAATCTGAAAATATCAAACTGTAAAATCTGATATGATATTCTGGAGCTGTACGATATCATATGTGAAGATATACGATAATATTAAATTATTAATATTTAATTTAATTTATTTAAATATATTTATATATTTAAATGGGCTATTCAAAGCGTTAAAAATAGCCACTTTTGCAAACGACCTCAGAATTCGACGAAATCAGTTTTGTTGGATCCGCAATGTCAAATAGTTGTTAGATTTCCAGTTTTGTGATTTTTAGAGTCACTGTGTGGTCGTACGGATTTTTAGAGTGAAAAACAGTCAGTATTTCGACGGTTAAAAATACGCTGTATGAGCATACGAAGTCGGAATTCGACGAAACCAGTTTCGTTGGGACCGTAATGTCGAACTGTACCTGCGTATCCTGTTTGGTGATTTTTGGGTATCGTATGTGATTATAGGAATTTTTATTCAGCAAATACACATAACGATGGCTTAATTTATAATATAATAATTAATATAAAAATATTATAAATTTTCTATAAATAACCATCAAACACTTTGAACCTAATTTAAATCCACCGTAGTCAACACCACAAAATAGGAGCCGCCACATTCTTGTTCGTTTCTGTAAACCCAACTTCATCTTTGAAAAATCCCAAACAAAATCCATAAAGTCCTATAAATCATCTCATCTTCATATATGGATTTCTAGAGTGGAGATCTTCAATCGGATACCAGTTTCAAAGGGTTCGGTGTCAAATTTTGTCACCCCAGTTTTCGAGCAGCGACTAGGGTTGAAAACTACTTTGGATCCGTCGAGTACTAAGCCGATTCGAGTTCGTATTATTGTTCAGGAGGTTGGAGAGGTTTGATTTTGGGTTGTTTGGTGAAGTGCGATCGTCGTTTTGGGTTGGCCGACGTTGTATCGGGTACAGGCGGACCTGAAGTCGCGACGAGCAAAGAGGCGGCGAGCTGGTCATGGTGGTGAGGGAAAGGAGCAGCTCGAGATGAGAAAGGTAGTGGTTGTTTCAGTCTTCAATTTCATGAAGAGGAGAGGTCAATCGAAAGGAACGAAGCTTGGTAATGGTCATTTTGGGCACGATGTAAATACTGGAAGGAATATAATCGGTAGGGAAGAAAGGTTGTATACGGGTGGGCCTTGAGCAAAAGGGAATGGGCCGGGTTTTAAGTGTAAGGGCCCTATTTAAGTATTAATTTAGTTTATTTAAATTTAAATATTGTATTCAAACTTTTAATGACAATAACTTCGTCATACGTGGTCGAAAATCAGCGAAACAAGTTGCGTTGGGATCGTATGGACGGGAGCAACACAATGGGACTGACCGCGAGTCAATCCGAGCTCGTTACAATTTATGGCGAAATAAATTGTCCGTCGCAGTCAAATAACGCAAACCGGTTATTTAACGGTTAACACGCCAAAGTGAGTAAATCTCACTAACTCTGAACAGTTTATATTTTCATGTTGTATTTTTAGAACTGTTAAATATTGACTGTTTGACTGTGTTTTGATTGTTTGATTGAACTGCTAGTCAGTTAGTTAAATTTCTATATTGATTCTGTTTAACAGAATATATCATATGGAACTGAAAGTGATGTTATCTATATTGTCTAACATCTGTGATGCAGGGAAACAGGTTGGAGGAATCCAACTGGATTCCTCAACAGTTATTTTATTGTTTTTCATATATTGTTATATGATGTGATATAAAATCTGTGGGCAATTATATGTGCTTGGACGATATTGAACATCGTGATTTGATATGATTGAATACCATAACATGCCGGAATGTTGATAAGGAGATTTTCAAAGTGATATTGAAAACAGAGATATTTATAAATGGGAATATTTATAAATAAGAAATATTTATAAATGGGAATATTTATAAATAGGAGGTATTTTAAAAAGGAAATAAATTCAAAACATTTCTTTTTGAATGGAAAGGCCTGTGTGGCGAGTTTGGGGATTTTCCCGATGCTCCCGATACAAAGGAGGTTATGGCGAATTTTCCCGGGAATTAAAGGAGTTAGAATATTTCAAGAATAAATTTGAAAAGGAAATATTTGTAAACCATTTACAAATAGAATTGAAAAGAAAATGTTGTAAAAAAAAGGAAATCTTTATAAAGTGAATGGAGTAATCGAATATGGTATTCGAAGTAGTTAATCGAATATGGTATTCGAAGTTAGTTAATCGAATATGATATTCGAAGTTAGTTAATCGAATATGGTAATTGAAGTTAGTTAATCGAATATGGTATTCGAAGTTAGTTAATCGAATATAGACATTCGAAAGGAGAAATCGAATATGGTATTCGAAGTTAGTTAATCGAATATGATATTCGAAGTTAGTTAATCGAATATAGACATTCGAAAGGAGAAATCGAATATGGTATTCGAAGTTAGTTAATCGAATATGGTATTCGAAGTTAGTTAATCGAATATGGTATTCGAAGTTAGTTAATCGAATATGGTATTCGAAGTTAGTTAATCAAATATAGTATTCGAAAGTTAGTTAATCGAACAAGTTATTCGAAAGGGGTTAGTCGAGTCGTGTTAGTCAAATAGAGTTAATCAGTTAGAATTAATCGATTTGAGTTAACCAGTTAGAGTTAATCAGTTAGAATTAATCGGTTAGAGTAATCAGTTAGAGTTAACCAATTAGAGTAATCAGTTAGAGTTAAACCAATAGAGTTAATCAGTTAGAGTTAATCCAAATAATATGCCATTTAGCACGACTGCTAGCGTAATTCGCAGGGCTGTAAATAGCCTAAGGAGGTCGGATGTTTCCTGAGGGAATCAGGCGTAACCATTGTGATCGCTGCGATCTAGAGTCAAGCGAATGGAGTTAAATAGAGTTGTCGAATAGTAGTTGTTCGAATGGAGTTAAATAGAGTGAGTCAAATATAGTTTATTCGAATAGAGTTGAATAGAGTTAATCGAATAGTAGTTATTCGAATAGAGTTAAATGGAGTTAAATCGAATATTAGTTATTCGATAGGAGTAAATCAAGTTGAGTTAAATAAACCAAGTTAGTCGAGCCTAGTTAATTGAATCGAATTGGTCGAACCAAGTAAGTTAAGTTAGTCGAGTTAAGTTAGTTAAGTTAAATAAATCGATGTTAGTTTCATCGAAAGGAGTTATCGATGTTAGTTTCATCGAAAGGAGTTATCGATGTTAGTTTCATCGAAAGGAGTTATCGATGTTAGTTTCATCGGAAGGAGTTATCGATGTTAGTTTCATCAAAGGGAGTATCGATTAGTTAAATCAAAAGGAGTTATCGAATTTAGTTATTCGAAAAGGAGTTATCGATTTGTTAAATCGAAAGGGAAGATTATCGAATATCGTTTATTCGAGAGGAATTTTCGAATGTAGTTTATTCGAAGGGAGTTATCGATTATAGTTTAATCGAAGTGAGATTTTCAAATATGAGATATTTGAAAAGGAAGAGTTATCGAATATTAGTTATTCGAAGAGAGATTATCGAATATCATTTATTCGAGAAGAAGTTAATCGAATATAGGTTATTCGAAGAAGAGTTAATCAAATAGAGATTTCTCGAAGAGAGTTAATCGGCAAATTCGATTATATCGAATTCAGGAAAGTACTTATACTTTCCAGTGTTTAAATAGAGATTTATTTATTTATAAATAAATAAGTTAGGTTAATTATTCACTAATAAGAATAGAAGTTATAATTAAAGTTAGATAATTCGAAAGTAAGGATTATAACGTTATCGTTATAACCAATGTTTTAAATATAGAAGTGGATTAGTAAAATTGGATCCGAGAAAGGCGTAAAGAAGTTGTTAAAGGTTAAAAGATAAACTTTGACCATTTCGAAGTTATAACGTTGTTCAGTTAAGGTCTGAGAGGTAATTATACCCCAACTTGAATGACTTCCTTCTTAACTAAGAAATGGTAAGGTTTGATCGTAAAGGAGTTTTGGAAATGTTTTCCAAACGAGAATCAGAAATGTTTTCTGATAAAAGAAAAATAAGAATTTAGAATATAGGGAAAACAGGAGATTAGTAAATAAATGAACTAAAGAGATTTATGTCAAATGATGTTTGTTCGATATAATTTCCATCTGGAAATAATATCGTTGTTTGCACACTTGTTTTTCTTTAATAGTTAACTCACCGACTATTGAAGTTTTGACCATTTTAACGTTGTTAATATGGAGAGACCGGTTGGATTATTATCCATAGAACCACTCTGTATTGGCATAAGCGTCGCGAATCATATATGCCAAAGATAATTGAAGACGGAGTAAAATGCAAGGGCTATCCTGTTCACAGAATAGTGCCTTCGGTTTGTCCAGTCCCAGGACAACTTGTATGGACGAAGGTCTGACGGAGTATATCCAATGGATCGCGTAAGTTGATCTGTTCAAACGTATTCACGTTTGGTGGCGGAGGAATTCGTTTCTCTTAGCTGTATACCCGTGTTATTTTTGGATAAGTCAATTTGTGATTTGGCGGGTATGACGATGTGACAATTCTAAGTGAATGAAGATGAATGTCTGACAGAGTATTTCCAGAAAGGTCACGAACCTTGATTTCTTCAACCGTACCAAGAGTGGAAGCGGAGAAGGAAACTTCTTTTAGCTGACACGTAATGTATGGTTGTAGACGTCAATTAGTGATTTTCGATGGATCTGACAATGTGGCATTCGAAGTGAATCTGATGTGATGATAAAACGTAGCTTCTAGCCTCATCAACCGGTAAATGACAGAAATCGGGCAGGCAGCATGGCTAAGTCGGTCGCACCGAAGTAGGGTGTATAATCACCTATCTAGTGAATATTCATTTGTTTCTTAAATCTATCAATGTTGTCCCATATATATATACGGGAACGGTTGCTGATCCCAACCGTTGGTGATGTACATTCGATACACTCAAGCGAAATGAGTGGTCGGTCATGTGTGGCTGAGTTGCAAGATGTTCTTGTTGAACTCCAGTGTATCGTTCCTAGAGTACACTGATCGGAAGGTGATTCCATACCTTGTCATAGTTGGAAATCCATTACCCAATACGTGCTTGCGGTTTTGATTGTATACTATATATGTAGAACGTGAGATGAAAGCGTTTCTGCTAGTTGATATCTATCTGTACATAGACATTATTATAATATCAAAAAGTTTTTGATATAAAGATATTTTGGATTCTCATAAGGGAAAAACCCGTTCCGTTCTGCGGCGTGGTCTTATAAGATATCGTTTACTTGTTCATATACCTGTTTAAACTGTTTTACTCATACCAGTCCCATGACTGACCCGGAGTTTACTTTGTTGTTTTCCCTAAACTCTTGGGTGCCTAATTTTGTACGGGCAGTCAAGTAGTCAGGAATTTACAGATATACTGGAAGAGCTTGGAGCAGGAGGCTTCAAGATCATATAGCTATAGTTATTTCCGCTGTGTTGTAAGTGCTGTACTCTGATAAGTGCTATTGTATACATAACTGTTATATTTCAAAGTTATGTTATCTATTATATGTTATTCGTTCCGCTGTGAGGTTCGTGTTACTCTGATGTTATGTTCTTCTTCTTCTTCTATTCTAAGTTTCTATCTTATCTATTCTCACCTTCTAATTTCTTTCATTAATTACCAGGATTTTTCGATGTTTTGGTTATCGACGTCGTGCTTACGTCGATAACCAAAGTCGCCGAAAATCCGGGTCGTTACAGCCAAGTTGCTAATTACCCTATTAAGCCCGTTTAAGCAGTTTTTCACCTTCAATACCTTGTTACAGTAAGTCCGTTTGATTAATGTGACCACTCTATGGAAAGGTAAACCATCATCCGAGTCCAATGGAAGTGGTTTTAGATCAAAACTCCTTACCAATCAAAAGTTATAGGTGAAACAAGATTCGCAAGGGGCAAAACGGTCACTTAAAAATCGGCAAAAATCGTGAACAAGAGAAACCCCCCCCCCCCCTGTACGAAATTTCTCCCCCGAAATTCCTTAACTAAGAAAGCAGCCAAAAGGTCCCGCATGCCTATCAACCATTTGCAATAATCAAACATGCATAATAAACACAACAAGCCTATCCTAGCATGCAGAATGACTATGTCGCGATTAAATCCTTACCAGGTAAAGAGCTCTGGATATGACTTCCTTATGCTCTCTTCGGTTTCCCAAGTGCAGTCACTCTTGTTATCACCCCACTGGACCTTGACCAGTTTCACCGTCTTCCTCTGAAGTTGCTTCATATCGTGTCCGACATTACAAATCGGTCTGCAGCTTTCAACTGCCTCAGGTTCTACCTCGATATCACCCATCTAATCGGGTGAGATAGCCATATCCGAATCGTTCATGAACTTCCTTAATTGAGAAACATGAAATACGTCGTGCACTCCCGCCATCTTGTCAGGCAATCCAACTTCATATGCTAAATTGCCAACTTGTTCGAGAACTGGGAACAGAGCAAAATCCTTGGTGCCAACTTAATTCTCCTGCCAAAACGGATCACACTTTTCAATGGAGAAATCTTGAAGAATACCAAATCGCCAATGGAGAATTTCAGGTCTCTTCGTCTTTTATCAGCATAACTCGTTTTCCTATCTTGAGCAGCCTTCATTCGTTATTGAATAACCTTGATCTTATCTGAAGTTTCTCTTATTACATCTGGCCCAAGCACAAATTTTTCACCGGTTTCCAGCCAACATGATGGTGAACTGCATGGCCTTCCATACAAAGATTCAAATGGAGCCATACCAGTACTGGACAGATAACTATTATTATATGTGAACTCAACTAGATGCAAATGGTCATCCCTTGAACCTCCAAAATCTAATAAGCATGCTCTCAAGAGCTCCTCTAATACACGATTCACCCTCTCTGTTTGACCGTTGTCTTGAGGATGATACGCGGTACTGAGATGTAATTCTGACCCTAAAGCCTCTTGTAAGCTCTTCCAAAACCCACTAATAAATAACTGATCTCGATCACTCACAATGCCTTTAGGTAATCCATGAAATCTTACTACCCACTTCATATACAGTTCTGCTAACTTAGCTGCCATTCTATTCGACTTGACAGGTATAAACCTTGCCCTCTTGGTCAATTAATCTACAATCACCCAAATGCTATCATGATCTGATCTAGTCCTTGGTAAACCTTCGATGAAATCCATTGAAACTTGTTCCCATTTCCATTCGGGAATTTCCAGCGGTTGTAACAAACCACTAGGCTTCTATTGCTCGGCTTTAACTAACTGGCAGTTCATGCACTTAGATATGAACTTCCCAACGTCTCTCTTCATCCCTTCCCAGTAATAAGTCTTCTTCATATCTCGATACATCTTGTTACCACCTGGATGTATAGTCAGTTTTGAGTGATGACATTCTCTAAGCACTTCATCTCTCAATCCATTAACATTGGGTACAACTAGTCTCCCATTCTTTCGAAGCCATCCTTCTTGATCAAGTCCATACATGTTCATCTCCTCACCGTCAATACCCATCTCAATTTTGGAGATGATTTCCAATAGGTTAGGATCGTCCCTCTGACTAGAACCGATCCGCTCAATCAAAGTGGGTCTGATTGTCAATCTTGCTAACATCTCCAGATCCAATTCGCACTTCAGTTTGAAGTCATATCCTGTGATATACTCCAGTTTCTTCCATTCAAGAAACGTATCCCCCAAATTGGCATGTCTCCTGCTCAATGCATCAGCTACTGCGTTGCCCTTTCTAGGTGTGTATGCGATATTGAAATCATATGAAGCCAAGAACTCCAACCATCTGTGCTGACGAAGATTTAAGTCCTTTTGAGAGAAAAGATACTTCAATGACTTATGATCGGTAAATAACCCAAGTCTTTCTCCCAAGAGATAATGTCTCCGCATCTTTAGCGTGAACAGGATCGCCGCCAATTCTAAATCATGTGTAGGATACCTTTTACCATGTGGATCCAGTTGTCGACTTGCATAAGCTACAACCCTACCTCCTTGCATAAGTACAGCACCTAGTCCTGTATTACAGGCATCCTTGTATACCGTCATCTCTTCATTTCCCTTAGGAATAACTAATACTAATGCACACGTCAACATTTCCTTTAGGCTCTTAAATGCATTTTCACACCTTCCGTCCTAGAAGAAAGCTAGATTCTTCTTGGTCAACTGAGTTAATGGGGTTGCCATCTTAGAGAAGTCTTGAATAAACTTACGATAATATCCAACTAACCCAAAGAAACTTCTTACGTCTATTGCATTCTTGGGCATAGACCAATCTTGCACCGTAGCCACTTTCTCAGAATCCATGGCATTACCATTCTTTGAGACAACATGGCCCAAGAACCTCACTTCCCTCCTCCAGAAGTGACATTTAGAAAATTTCGCTTTCAATTGGTGTTTCCTCAACACCTCCATCACTGACCTCAAATGTTTCTTGTGTTCTTCCTTTGTTCTTGAGTAAACCAAGATATCGTCTACAAACACAAGAACAAACTTATTCACTTGATTTTTGAAAACCCTATTCATAAGATCCACAAAATATGTGGGCGCATTGGTCAACCCAAATGGCAGGACCAACCACTCATAGAATCCAGATGGCGTCTGAAAAGCCTTTTTAGGTATACTCTCAACTGCTACTCTGAGCTGATGAAAACCTATCGCGAGATCCAGTTGGGAAAACACTCTTGCTCCATTCAGTTGATCAAATAGATCATCTATCCGTGGAAGGGGATACTTATTCTTCGTAGTCACCTTGTTCAACTCGCGGTAATCCACACATAAGCGAAGGGAACCATCGGCCTTGGTAGCAAACACAACTGGTGCTCCCTACCCAAAAACACTTCTTCTGATAAATCCCTTCTTCAAAAGGTCTCCTACTTGCACCTCGAGCTCTCGCTGCTCCCTTGGCGCTACACAATGAAGTGGCATCACTATAGGTCTGGCATCTTTCGCTAAATCAATTCGAAATTCGATCTCTTGGTGTGGTGGAAGTTCGGTCACTTCCCCGAAGATGTCCGGATACTCTCCAGCAATAGGCACGTATAATAACTCATCGTGCGGAATGTCGAGGGAATTTAGAAAACTAGACATCACCCCATAACTAGGTAGGCAACCCATTACAACCCTCCGCCCATCATCCGCCCTAATGGTCACCGAAGACCCCTCACAGTTTACCACCACCCTGTACATTTGGAGCCAATCGACTCCCAAAGTAATTCCAAACCCAGTAAAGCCCAAAATAAAGCAATCACTAGCAAACATACATTAATGACTCGATAAGACCAAATTACGACAAATCATACTAAGGCTAGTCGAACTACCGATCAGGTTCATCACACCTAAAGGTCTATCAACAAGCTCGGGTTCCAATTCCAACCTATCTACTAGGTCACTAGATACGAAGCAATGGGAAGCTCTGGTATCAAACAAAACTCAAATAGGAACATCATAAATGGAAAGCATAACTTGAATAACAACACCTTCTACGCGGCAGTTGGGGTAGTCGACGAAGAAAGAACAGTGTTGATAACATAATCTTTCACAGTCTGCTTCTCTTTAGGAGGTTGTGGACATTTATCCTTGAAATGTCCCATTTGGTCACAGTTGAAGCACTTCCTCTCCCCCTTCTCCGCTCGACAATCTTTGATACAGTGGCCCTTCTTGCCGCAACCAAAGCACTGTGCCTCATTCTTATTCTTCTTTTTCTAACCATCCTTAGTCTGGTCCTGTTTCCTCTTATTCTGGGAATTATTTCTTCCTCCACCGCTTGCCTGCGGCTTTGGCTCCTCTGTAGATGCGATAGCAACCTCGGCCTTTGACTTAGGGTAAAGGCACTCCGATCTCAATGCTTTTCCCATAATAGGTTCGAAAGTCTCATCAATATGATTTATGAGTTTTTCACCCAAGTACTCATCTAGGCCTGTAAGAACCTTTCGTTCTTCTTCTTGGCAGTATCGATAAGGGATAATCCATATTTCCGTAAAGTGTCTAATTCAGCAATATATTGCGAGACTGCCCTACCATTCTGCTTAAGCTCCAAAAACTTCCTGAACAATTTTGATTTCTGAGCAGCTGCAATAAACTTGTCACTGAAGCGAGTCTTAACCGATTCCAAGCAACTTGATCCTTGGGAGTAGACACTTTAATGGCATTCCACCAATTCATTGCTCGTCCTTGAAGTTGACGCGATGCTAACTTTCTCTTTATTGCATTCTCGATCCCTAAATCCTCGAAGATGCGCTCACAACTATCAAGCCAATCTTGAACTTCTGTTGTCGACTTCGTTCCGTGGAACGACTTTCCACCAAGATTAATATAATCCTTGGTGACCTTGGCGAAATCGGCTCTAGGAGCCTGCGCCGCTGCACCAGCAACATTAGCAGCAATAGGAACTGCTCCGTGAGCATCATTAAGCATCTCTTGCATGTTGGAAGTAAACATCGTCCTCATACCAGGGACATTCCCATTGTTGGCCCCTGAACATGCACTCCTCGTATACCGGCTCATCGTTTAATCTATAAATAGAAAAACGATTAACCATCTCTGTAGTGGTGCTAGTGCAGTGCGATTTCATCCTTAGTTATACTAAATAAATAAATATATATATATATAGCATTTGAAAACCAAAATATCACAAATACGCGCTCTCATATTCATATATTATCTCTCCCTGATATCTTCCTTTAGGTTAAAATACGCAACCTAGGCTCTAATACCAAGTGTGATGGCCCGCCCAGCACCATCCGACATTTCCCCAAAATGCGTTGTGCTGATGTCCGACCAGCACTGGACTGTAGTTAAAGAAAGGAATCTGAAACTATAATCTACAAAGGAACCTATAGTGTATCTCGCAGCGCATGGAATAAAATACAATAACAACATAACTTGGTATAAAACAGGCGAGACTGTGCACAAGCTGGAAACTAAATCATATCCATTAGAGTAGCGGAATTCAAAATATAGCTTATGATCCAAACCAATATTACAAATTCAAAATACTATCTCTAAAGCAAAACAGAAAGGTACACTACTAATTCCCAAAGCAGTGACCATCAACAACACAGGGAGAAAATGTGTGAATAGTATGTGGAAGCCTCTTGCTCGTCTCCGGACAGCTACACACGCATCACCACCTAACCAGCCTCTAGTCTGCTCGTTTAGCAGCACCTAGAGTAATAAGAAGAGACATAAAACTCTAGGTCAGATGAAAGTCTGGTATGAGCGATAACAACAAAATAAAGCAATAGCAGGTACAAGTAATCATACCTGAACCTGGACCTGCAACCAAAGAGTGAGCACAACAAGATATACAATACTCTAAGGTAAACACTAACATAGAGTGTAAAATGGGAGTGTGCGTGTCATGGTGATAGCAAACATCAAACATAGGAATCATCCTCGCATCTTTCACTCAGTGCATAAAGCATACGACATCCACCAATTTGATCACCAAATCCATTGGGGACATAGCGGGTCCATGCCCTTATGGACTCCATACAACTGTTGCCATGACTATGCCCTTCTGGTCTACAGCCAATAACTCTTCCCGTCCATACATCCTCTGGCTCTGGTTCGTCTACATACCCCCTCTCTCAACGGTGAACCAAAGTTATAGATATCGATAACTCCTTTGCGCACGTCCCGCAACAAAGCTGTTTCGGTTATGAAAACTGGTAAAGATGTCAAAAATAGCCTTTTACAGCGTTTCTGAAATGCTAATATATCCCCTGGTTTAATTCTGTATTCATCTGGTGTGAAGAGCTAAACAATACATCAAAACTAGCTTTCACAGCGTTTCTACCCTTTTTACAACGTTTCAGAAGTGCTGTTGTAGCTCAGGTGCGACCGAAAACCATGCGCGACCAACCACAACATTTCACAAATGTTGTTGTAGGTGCGACCGACCATAGCATTCCACAAATGCTGTCATAAGTGCCACCGACCACAGCATTTCACGAATGTTGTCGTAGGTGCGACCGACCACAACATTTCACGAATGTTGTCATAGGTGCGATTGTAACCCGTGCGCGACCTAACCACAACATTTCACAAATGTTGTTGTAGGTATGACCGAAACCCATGCGTGACCTAACCACAGCATTTCACAAAGGCTGTTGTAGGTGCGACCGAAACCCATGCACGACCGGCCACAACATTTCACAAATGTCGTCGTAGATGCGACCGACCACAGCATTTCACAAATGTTGTCGTAGGTGGGACCCAAAACCTGCACCATTTTCCAGCAACTTATTCTCGCCTCTCGGTGGCATTTTCGACAATTCTAACTTTCCTATGCAACCATAAGGCATATCAAACAATAGTAATGACATGTAGAGTCAATCAAAAATATTAAAACATCAATTACATGAAATATTTTAGATCAAACATACCCAAAAGCACAATTTTCCCCTTAATCCCATTAACCATGTTTTAACTATAGAATTAGCAAAATTAATCCTAATTAACCCAAATTTTTATTGGTGACATAAAATAATATTTTAGAATTTCTATGTATTTTTTCATATTTTAGTGATGCATAATTTTGCTAGTTATCACTAATCACCCCTAATTAGCCATAATTTGTGAATAGAAGTGCAAATCACTCACCTTAGCCACAAATAAAATTTTGATCTGAAATTCTAACTGATTTGGCACGGATCCCAATGTATTCCAGTAGCTCTATCTCGATTTCTATTTTAATTTGATGTAGATTTGGCTAATATGTGATTAGAAAGTGGCTAAAGATGAATTTAGAAGATGGAGGCCATTGCTAGGGTTGAAGAAGTGAAAGTGGCGGCTGTAAAAATGACAAAGAAGGGTTTCTCTAACCCCTTCCAGCACTTATATAGCCCTAATCTCAAAATCCCTAATGGTCTTAGCTGGTAATTACCTTACTAAGCCCATTTAAGCAGTTTTTCACCTTCTAAACCTTGTTTCAGGCATATCTCCCAAACGGAAAGGTAAACCATCATCTGAATCCAATGGAAGTGGTTTTAGGTCAAAACTCCTTACCAATCAAAAGTTATAGGTGAAACAAGATTTGCCAAGGGAGAAACAAGATGGGCAAAACGGTCATTTAAAAATCGGCAAAAATTGTGAACATGGGAAATTGCCCCAATAGTCGTTCCCCAAAGTTACATGACAATACGACTTTGTATGAGAATAAAATAAATATTATTCGATCCCCCGAAGTGTAGAATGCGGGTCATTACAGTATTATGCAAGGATGAAGAAATACAAACTAACATAACATATTATGAATCAATCACTATCATTTCATGAGGTGAACAAGTATGGTTTCAATTGAATTATCACTACCATTTCATGTAATTTACACATAACATTTCATTAAAATTTCAACTAACAATTCGTATAAATAACAACCAACAATTCATATGAATATTGGGAACTTATTGTAATATAGAAGGATGATGACAATGCAAACATAACATGTTATGCCACAATCACTATTATTCCATGCGATGAACAACTAGGATTTCATGTCAATTTTCACTATCAATTCATTAAACGAAAAAATATCATTTAATCTAAACAACCACTAATATTTCAACTATAACTTAACATAATTTACTGTCAACAGATCATGTAAATGACAAATAAACATACATTTAATAATTGATTTAATGTCATGTAATAAATAACTAACAATCAATTATTATTATTACCTCAATATCATCATCATTTCATTTGATGTCAATACTTGTAAAAGAATGTTAATCGTTAGTTGAAACACACCTTGCGTGGATTTGACGATGGATACAAGCAGACATAATATTGCCAATAAAAGGGTGATAAAAAAGCAAAACATATTGAAGATTTCCCCTTTTTTATGTATCTTTTTATTTTTAGAAGAGGGGAGGCAATTGACTAGGATTTTAGGAAGAAGATGGTGACATACTAACAGAAATGGGGATTTACAGAGAGAGAGAGAGAGATCTAGGCTTTAGTATTTTTCCGGTTTTGAGATTTGAGATTTTTAGGAATTGAGAGAGAGAGGATTAGAGATCTAGGAATTTGTTTTAATTTTTTTTAATCTTGGAGAGAGAGGCCATGAGAACTTTTAGGAAAAAGTATTTTTCAGAGGAAGAAGAATGGTAGACAACTTTGGAAAAAAAATTGGGAAGTTGAGAAAGAGAATATGTACCTTAAAATTATTAATGAGGTGGCAAAAATTTCCCAAGAAGACTCTTGAAATTCAAACTTAAAATTATTAATGAGGTGGCAAAATTTTCCCAAGAAGCCAAACAAATATCTCAATAAAAAGCATAAGAGGATATGTAAGTATGAATACACAAAATGTCTATCTACGCATTTTACACACTGTAAGTCTCAGATTTAGAATAAATGGAAGCGGATTTTGATGAAATGATAAATGCTAGATAACATAGAATTCAGAGTAGAACCATAAAAAAAAGTAAATTTTCAATTTTCAATTTTTTGATATTTCAACTCAAATTAAAATTTTGATAATTTTTTACAAAAATTGACTTTTTCAAAAAGATTTAAATTTTAATAAATTTAGCAAACATATTACTCAATATTACAGGTAAATTTAAAATTTAAGGATAGACTTAAATTCGAATAATAAAATAAATCATGTTAATATACAATTAAAGCCTGCGTTAACAACCATTTAATTCTTATTGTTAAGTTGCCCTTACTCACGTGTATACGGGAATCTGATTCATTTATTTCATTATCAATCGATTGCATATTTTAGTTTCCAAATAAATACAATATAAATTAAATTTATTTTTTAATTCTTATTTTAAAACCATTTTAAATTCAATGATTTATTTTAATTCAATAACTTAAATGGTCGAAATTTATGGGACGTTACAATCCATGTAGCCAAAACTGTGATGTATGGGTGAACTGAGTTTAGTGCTTATGGCTAGAGCAATAATGTACTAAATTATGTATTCATTTTTTTATAAACACTGAATTAGCAACATATAAAATATCATATACCTATCTGCACAATTTCATATTAAATCCACTATAGGTTTAAAAACATACTTCAGAAAACGAATTTATTTATGGATAATATTATATGTGTTCATTACACTAGTAACTCAGAAATCGACATTGTAACACCCTGTAATTTTGAATACTAAAATTAACAAATTTAAGAACACTTAATTTTTAGGAGAAGAATTAAGGGGAATGGGTTACGCCATTGCGTTCGTCTCGGAATTCTACTTAATATAAAATCCACGTTTTCGTAAATCGGACTTCGTATGAGGAAGTTATGGCCTTCAGAAGTTTCAGAGATTTAAATAAATTAAAACAGCTCAGATTTAAATTCAAAATTCAAATGAAAACAAAGAAGCGGGCCAAGCGGGATTTTTTCCGCCTCAGGCCAGGTCGACCAGGGGTCGACCTCCCCTATACAGGTCGACCTGGGGATCGACCTACCCCCTCGGGTAGATCCTAACTGTGACGATTTCTGACTTGTGGCTGAGTCACTAGGGCATAGGTGGCGGTTTCTGGATAGCTCTACTTGGTATGAATGGTTCTGATTGCTCCTATGTTAATCTAACGGCTTATATTGATCTAAACTTCTACATAAGCACGCATAGACTCAAGCTGTAAACCTAAACAAAATTAATCTTTTGGCCTCCCTGCTGCTGATGGAGTAGTTCTTCTTCTTAAAGCTTAGGAACTGCAAGTCAGGATTCTAATACAAACGACGAACGAATTATTCTCTTCTCTAATCCGTCTTTGTGAGTACAATTTCTTTCACAAAATAATTAATAAACTAATTATAATGAGTTATAATTTGGATTATGAGGACATGCCTGTTGAATCATGTGACGTTACTTAATTTTGTTATAGTCTATTTGTGAACATATGACAGTTTTGTTAACTTATGTTAGCGGATCTATTTCGTATGCCCAATCACATATGTTTATCTTGATTCATTTTATGACATTAGTTTATATGCAAGTTTGGAATTAAATCATATGCTAGTTTGTATGTGAATCATATGCACGTCTGTATGCGAATTATACACAAGTTTATATGTGAATCAAGTGTGTGTGTGTGTGTGTGTGTGTATATATATATGTGTGTGTGTGCGAGTTTATATGAAAAACATGTGATATTAGTTTACATGTTTAAATTCATATGCAAGTTCGTATGGAATCCATATGCAAGTTTAGGTGAAAACCATAATCATATATGCAAGTTCACAATTTCATATTTAGATCTATATTTAGATCCATAGAAGTACATAGTTTATGCAAATGTATGTTCTATATGTCCATTGCCTATGCAAGTTATTGGCTATGCAAATTTATGCTATAATTCTTATTTGCAAGTTAGATCAATTTTATGTGTTATGCAAGCTGTGATGTTTCTTTTCTTTTTATGATACGAACGACGTGGGGACATTGGGAAAATATTAAATATACATATTGAGAATTGGCATAAAATGGCTATAAAGGCATATAATTATTTGAGACACTAATTGGTATAATTTATATACCCGAAAACTATGGACATAATTTAGGTGACAATTATGGACATAGATTAATTTGGAAATTATTGACAATTTGAATAGGATAATTAATTCATATTGGGGTGAAATAATTATGTATAATAATAAACACCTAAGACACGAGGATAGGCTCGTTTGTGGTATAAGACTGCCCGGACCCGCCTGGCAAATCCAGCAACCACAAACGGTAGTCTAATGTGAGGGGTCAAAGGCATAAATAAAATGCGTAACAATCGTAAATACCTGAGGTTAGGCTCGTTTGCGGTATAAGACTGCCCGAACCCGCCCGGCAAATCCAGCAACCGCAAATGGTAGTCTAATGTGGAAGGTGTTACAAGGTTATGGTTATAATGAATTAAGTAGGTTATAATGAATATAGTAAAACTTAACGAAAAAGAATTTCGCTCAATCCGAATCAGTCGCTAAACCGACTAAGACCGTATGAAACGCCTGATTGTTTGAGAACACGACAAATTAGAACGCAGATGGAAGAACATTTCATTGTTTATTACAACAATTCCATCAGAATACAAGAATATACAGGGTATAAATGAATATTACACAGAAATATCAGAGATTTAAATTACATTTAAATACATAGCAGCGGAAAATAATACAATACACAACTGAAGGAGATATACGGATACAAAGCTTTCCGGATATCATTCCAGCTGTAATGTAACACCCCGTGTATTCTATAGCTGTGAAATTAACAAATTAAAGTATAATTAATTCGAAATCAAAGAACTAAGGGAAACAGGTTACGCCATTGCGTTCTTCTTGAAATTCTGCTTGAGATAGAGTCTGAGTTTGCGTAAATTGGACTCCGTATGAAAAAGATATCCTTAAATTAAAAATTGCAGCAAAACATGGAAAAAGAGGAATGAGAAAAGAATAATGTTTAGCATTGTTCTAACTTTTGTAAGCAAAAGACTTAGTAGCTCATTTGGTTGGAACACATGACTTGCATACAAGAGGTACAGAGTTCGATCCCCGCCAGCGCCTTATTTTTGTTTTAGGGGGATGGCTTAAAATAGCCTAGTGTGAATGCAGTTCAAAAAGTGGTTTAGTGTGAAAATGGGTAATTGGGAAGATAGATAAAAAGAAAAAAAAAGAAATATATATATATATATATATATATATATATATACATATACGTATACATACATATATATATATGACATGTACGTATCATGAGGCGTATGTTGCGCATTTTTGCCTGCCAAGAATTGTTTTTTTATAAGTGGCCTTCTCTAATTGGATTCATGACAAATTAAAGGAAAGAAATATTTAACATATTCGTACATATGTGCATTTATGTCATAAACATACAAATTAAATAAAGATGTGTGGATGCAAGCAGTGAAAAGAAAGGTTTATGCATAATATTTGTATGCAGTAAATGGGGATTTTCAAAGAGGAAGAATATGAATAGGTTAGACTTAATTTTCTATTAATAGGAATGTCATTTATAAACCTGCAATTGACATCAATGTGGCACTGAATAAGAAAAATATGGTATGTGATATTATTTTGTGAACATAACATGCAAGCATATTAATATGACGAATATTTATCTGGCATTTAATTTAAAGATATGTCAATAGGGCATTGATTTGAAAACATGCTATTAACATTTATCTATACATGTTAATTTGAGAAATATATAAATATGTTGAGAAATATATAAATATGCTAATTTACAATGAAAAGGATACATTAATATTGTCATTCTTGTTAATTGACATGTATATATGAATAATTAATGTATACGGTAAAAGGAAAGATGTATCTATTAAATACGTATTTATGTTTGATGGATTGGCAATAAATAATGAATGTTGATAATGTACATTAAGGGAGTAATTATGGCATAAGTGTGTTAGGAATTATTTATATATAGAATTTGTCCTAAATGAGAAATGTGTACATTGTAGGAAATATATATATATATATGCTAAAACATGGAATTGCATGTAATTGGCCTCTTTTGAAATTGATGGCCTTGATTTACCCTAGCATCATCGGACGGCTCAAATTAACTTGCAACTCTATAAAAATGACCCTAGACTCTACCTAGGTTTCTTACACAATTCTCTAGCCTCCATTGCTCTCTTCTTCTAATAAAAATAAAAATAAAAATGGCGTCGCTGCTCTGCTGGAATTAAAACTAGAAGATAATCAACATCAACCTAAGCAACTCAATTCAAACTAGAGATTAAAGTTTCTGCAAAGATTCTACAACAAGTTAAAGTTCTTTCTTTAATCCAATCAAGGCAAGTACAGTTATTCTCCGCTATAAACGTTAATTATAATTTTGATATGCATTTAAATCTGAGTTTGAGGTTGTATTCTCTTCTGTTAGATCTGTTTTCTGTGACTGTTCTATATTCCTTTCTTCTTTTCTGTTTCTATAGCCAGGCTACCACGAGCCTGTGCCTAATCTCATAAGAGATGAACGTATGAACGCAAGTTTTGGGATGAATGATGAGAAATTTGACAAAACCAAATTGAATGTATGACTTTAGGACTGAGGCATAAAATATATTGGACATATGACTTGGGATTGGATGCATAAATTTGACTATGAACATAAAATTTATGCATGTTGTATGCATAGTTATGTTGTAATTTAGACCTGTAATTAATTAGAAAAAAATAAGCATATGTTATAAACTAGTTTTAGACCTATGCATATTTTGTGATAAAAGAAGAAGAGGAACCACTGTAAAGATTACATATGATTTGAGGCTTTGGACAAAATGCATATAAAAAGGCAAGATCTGATTTTTAGAGGATATGGTTTAAAGATTTATATTATTGGGGATAGTTTGCATAATGATTCATGACATGAAAAGAAGGAAGACATGGAAACTTAAGATTTACTTTAATTAGGATATCTATTATTGTAATTACACCTAAATAGGGATTTTTGGATATATGACATGCATTGAAATTAATGGTTATATTTGGTATAATTTATATGTGAATCTGCTGTAAAATGCTAGTTTAACAAAAATTGGAACATATGTTATATGGAAAATTATGTCCATATTCTGCGAGTATATGTTGTGAATCATGACAATTATGTAGGCATATGAATTTAGGCTAATTTATGACTAGGCAAGGCATGTAAATAGAACCTTTGGAAATATTAAATTTGCTAAATCTGCTAATTTGCCAAGTTGCCTAAACTGCTAGTTTTGTTATATTGCCTAGACTGCTAATTAGATTGAAATGCCTAATCTGTTAAATTTGTCGGTTGAAATGCCTAACCTGTTATATGCAAAATTCTGCTAAGTTGCTAAATCTGTAAAATCCGTTAATTCATATAAAATCTGTTATCTGCTATGTTGATATAATCATTCTGTTATTGATATAATCTGAATTGGCATATATATTGGACGTGCGCATAAACGGTAAATAATTAATTAATTGGCCGCAAAGATGAACATGGCTAACTCGAGGTTAGAATGAGTTTGCGGCGTAAATCTGCCCGGAACCGCCCGGCACATCCAGTGGCCGCAAACAATAGGTTCTAATGTGAGAAGTTAGTCATAACATGCGTAAGACACGAGGTTAGGTCTGGCTTGTGGCAGAAGTCTGCCCGGAACCGCCCGGCATATCCAGCGGCCACAAGCTACCGACCTAATGTGAGAGGTCTGTGCATTAATAATTAATTAATGCAAATCTAAGATAAGAATGACGTCTAAAACGTATTGGGGAAAATAGGGTTAAACCAATGGGGTTAATAGATGTAGTAAAACCCGTCCATGAATCTGTAGGCCCAATACAAAGTTAGACAAATCTGAAAAGTCTGTACATCTGACCCGTTAGTCTGAAAACTTGTTAACTAAATTTGTGAATTAGTAAATCTGAATTCTGTATGTCTGAACTTGTAAACAAGTTAATCTGAAATCTGTTAGTCTGGGGACACAAGGTTAGGAGGGGAATTACTTGTGTCATCTGTTGTTTGGGACCCATATTAGTCAGTAACCCTTTCTGGTATCAAAACTTTGACCCAACAGTAGGTAGGGTCCGGGCACGCTTACTGAACTAATTATAAGTGGTTCATTCTGATAATGGCGAGGGGTGTTGATGGTGCGTTCCAACCGGGTCATGTGCGTGCATGGATCCCGGTCTGCCTCTGAGGATGTAAGACGCCGTGACATCTGTAAATAGGTCTGTGCCAATTGGTTGTCACTTTAGGGAGTGATACACCCTACTGTGGGGCCGACACAGGATATTTATGTATTAGGGAGCCGATCGCTTGGGTAGGGTTTTAGGGTACGCTTAGTTCTGTCTGTTTCTGTTGGTACCGTCTGTTTCTGTTGGGTGGTAACACCTGTCTGTTTCTGTGTGGTACCGTCTGTTCGGGTGGTAAAGGCCCATTACTAGTGTACACCTAATTCCACATTCTGTTTCCATAGGGATAAATCTGTTTCTTCTTCTGTCTGTTTCTGATCGGGTAGTAAAGGCCCATTATTAGCATTCTGTTTCTGTTAAAGTATTCTGTACCCGTTCCTGCTTCAATTTAGACATTAGGGTGACACCTAATTCTGTTATACTAGTATTAGTACAGGGAAGTGTAAAACAATAGTTTATATCATTCTGTTTTTCTGTTATATCTGCTACACCTGTTATAGTTATCTCACATCCAGTTTTATGTTCATATCATATTATTATTATCTGTTCATATGCTGAAAATCACTGGACTTGCCAGACTTTTTGTCTGACCCTTGTTGTTTCGCCTTCTTTCTTCCGTTTCCCCCCCAGGTTATCCAAGGAGGGAAATACTTTAGCTTGATCCGGATTTCTCTTTGCTTGAAGTGCTTAAAGTATGGCTTGGCTCTGTATAGCTTCCGTTCCATGGGGATTATGATTTTAAACTATGCATTTTGAAGGCTTTTGTACAAGACTGATATTTTGTACTTGAATTCTGAAATTGAAAGGATGTAACCATACTAATTTCTGTTTCCGCTGTAATAAAGTTAAAAATTTTCAAGTACTGTTTTATCTGTCTTGTAAGTTTCTGTTCTGTTTACTAAAATGCTCCACCAAAGTTAAGGCATTCCCTTTGTGAGTGACCTTAACGGAGGTGGGGTGTTACACTTGGTATCAGAGCAAAAGGTTACCGGATTTGATAAAGAATTTTTGAAAACTATTTTCAAAAAGGTTTTGAAAAGGAAGTATTTTCAAAAGTAAAGCTTATTTTGAAAAACATAGTCCCCTAAGCCATATATCTATCTTTTGATCCTCTGCTTGAATCCTTGTTTCCTTCTTTCTTGAGTCTCTGGGGCTCCCGGTTTTCTGGGAGGTAACCTCATCGAAGGGCAAAGTAGTGCCCGACTTCCATCAATAGCTGTAGTAGTTTCACCTGCGGCTAGTTTTCTTTAGAGCTTTGAAGGATTTTTCCGGGCGATGGAGGCAGCTTTCGAGGGATTGGTCAGCATGTTACACAAGGATAGTAAAGATGAGAATGATGAGGTTTGGTTAAGGAGCACAACCCAAAGGTGAGAAACTCATATAGACTTAGTTCACAATGGAGGCAAAAGGGAAACACAAAAGAAGGAAGGAAAGTTTGAAGATAAGGAGGAGGAAAGTGTTTTACTTATGGAAGTTCGACTCATCTGAATAAGGATTACCGAAAGAGGAAGGGGAGGGCGCTTGCTTCAACTGTGGGGAGATGGGACACTTCACTAGGGACTGCCCGAAGAGACGAGGACAAGGAGGGCAGGCGAACACTCTTGAGGCTAGTGGCTAGGATAGAAATAGGAAAATTTCTATAGTAGGTTTAATTTCTTTATCTGATTATGGAGTTAAGACTTTTTCTGATTCTGGTATTTTGATTTTGTAATCGATACTCTGCACTTTAATACTAGTATTATTTCTGAATTCCGCTGTAGACTCAGACCCATAAGGGTTATGGATCATCTGTTTGGGACTGGGGTTTGAGGGATATCTGTGTTAGGCGTCAAGTATGACGCATACATTCTGAGTTTTCGTGGGGTATGATTTTATCATGCTTAGCTTCCTAAGAATCATTAGGGAACCCGATCTGTGCCAGTAGTCTGTAAATATCTAAATACTTTTTATAGGATTTCCAGTTTCGACATTGTCTAAAGAAGGTACTCCTCTGGGTGTCAATTTGATGTTGGTTTCGGTCTTTGGGGCCGATACTTAGGACCCATGTCTAATGGGAACCAAATTTTCGTTCTATCTGTACTCGCTTCCATCATTCGACTGTATCCTATCGATCGAATATTTGAACTTTAGGTAGAAACTAATGGGTGTAAACATGTGTTTTAGACATGTTATGTTTGATGGTTGCAAGTGGATGCAAGTGGTTGCTAGTGGTTGCTCGTGGATGCATATACACACACTAGGCACTAGATCGGCTCGAAAGCACTTTCATACTGCATATGGATGTGTGAGCATTTTTAAATTTTTATGGATGCAAAATGGTTGAATCAGCATATGGATGTTGCATATGAATGAGCAGTTGTGCACTCATATAGAAATGATATGTCTCAAGTAGGAAAATTTGCATACATATTGGACTCATGGCACTAACATGATTTGCATTAAGGAGGTCGACTGAATCAGTGGGCCGCCTGATTTTGCATTAGATACGGACATGAACACACACTGTGCATTTAAACATGAAAGCATTAGAAGTCTATAAGGACAATGGATGCTTGTGGATGATGGTTGAGTAGATGGGTGATTGGATGGTAGGACACATTCTTCTTAACTTGAAGATTTCGGGGACGAAATCCTTTTAAGTGGGGGAGAATGTAACACCCCGTGTATTCTATAGCTGTGAAATTAACAAATTAAAGTATAATTAATTCGAAATCAAAGAACTAAGGGAAACAGGTTACGCCATTGCGTTCTTCTTGAAATTCTGCTTGAGATAGAGTCTGAGTTTGCGTAAATTGGACTCCGTATGAAAAAGATATCCTTAAATTAAAAATTGCAGCAAAACATGGAAAAAGAGGAATGAGAAAAGAATAATGTTTAGCATTGTTCTAACTTTTGTAAGCAAAAGACTTAGTAGCTCATTTGGTTGGAACACATGACTTGCATACAAGAGGTACAGAGTTCGATCCCCGCCAGCGCCTTATTTTTGTTTTAGGGGAATGGCTTAAAATAGCCTAGTGTGAATGCAGTTCAAAAAGTGGTTTAGTGTGAAAATGGGTAATTGGAAAGATAGATAAAAAGAAAAAAAAAGAAATATATATATATATATATATATACATATACATATACGTATACATACATATATATATATGACATGTACGTATCATGAGGCGTATGTTGCGCATTTTTGCCTGCCAAGAATTGTTTTTTTATAAGTGGCCTTCTCTAATTGGATTCATGACAAATTAAAGGAAAGAAATATTTAACATATTCGTACATATGTGCATTTATGTCATAAACATACAAATTAAATAAAGATGTGTGGATGCAAGCAGTGAAAAGAAAGGTTTATGCATAATATTTGTATGCAGTAAATGGGGATTTTCAAAGAGGAAGAATATGAATAGGTTAGACTTAATTTTCTATTAATAGGAATGTCATTTATAAACCTGCAATTGACATCAATGTGGCACTGAATAAGAAAAATATGGTATGTGATATTATTTTGTGAACATAACATGCAAGCATATTAATATGACGAATATTTATCTGGCATTTAATTTAAAGATATGTCAATAGGGCATTGATTTGAAAACATGCTATTAACATTTATCTATACATGTTAATTTGAGAAATATATAAATATGTTGAGAAATATATAAATATGCTAATTTACAATGAAAAGGATACATTAATATTGTCATTCTTGTTAATTGACATGTATATATGAATAATTAATGTATACGGTAAAAGGAAAGATGTATCTATTAAATACGTATTTATGTTTGATGGATTGGCAATAAATAATGAATGTTGATAATGTACATTAAGGGAGTAATTATGGCATAAGTGTGTTAGGAATTATTTATATATAGAATTTGTCCTAAATGAGAAATGTGTACATTGTAGGAAATATATATATATATATATGCTAAAACATGGAATTGCATGTAATTGGCCTCTTTTGAAATTGATGGCCTTGATTTACCCTAGCATCATCGGACGGCTCAAATTAACTTGCAACTCTATAAAAATGACCCTAGACTCTACCTAGGTTTCTTACACAATTCTCTAGCCTCCATTGCTCTCTTCTTCTAATAAAAATAAAAATAAAAATGGCGTCGCTGCTCTGCTGGAATTAAAACTAGAAGATAATCAACATCAACCTAAGCAACTCAATTCAAACTAGAGATTAAAGTTTCTGCAAAGATTCTACAACAAGTTAAAGTTCTTTCTTTAATCCAATCAAGGCAAGTACAGTTATTCTCCGCTATAAACGTTAATTATAATTTTGATATGCATTTAAATCTGAGTTTGAGGTTGTATTCTCTTCTGTTAGATCTGTTTTCTGTGACTGTTCTATATTCCTTTCTTCTTTTCTGTTTCTATAGCCAGGCTACCACGAGCCTGTGCCTAATCTCATAAGAGATGAACGTATGAACGCAAGTTTTGGGATGAATGATGAGAAATTTGACAAAACCAAATTGAATGTATGACTTTAGGACTGAGGCATAAAATATATTGGACATATGACTTGGGATTGGATGCATAAATTTGACTATGAACATAAAATTTATGCATGTTGTATGCATAGTTATGTTGTAATTTAGACCTGTAATTAATTAGAAAAAAATAAGCATATGTTATAAACTAGTTTTAGACCTATGCATATTTTGTGATAAAAGAAGAAGAGGAACCACTGTAAAGATTACATATGATTTGAGGCTTTGGACAAAATGCATATAAAAAGGCAAGATCTGATTTTTAGAGGATATGGTTTAAAGATTTATATTATTGGGGATAGTTTGCATAATGATTCATGACATGAAAAGAAGGAAGACATGGAAACTTAAGATTTACTTTAATTAGGATATCTATTATTGTAATTACACCTAAATAGGGATTTTTGGATATATGACATGCATTGAAATTAATGGTTATATTTGGTATAATTTATATGTGAATCTGCTGTAAAATGCTAGTTTAACAAAAATTGGAACATATGTTATATGGCAAATTATGTCCATATTCTGCGAGTATATGTTGTGAATCATGACAATTATGTAGGCATATGAATTTAGGCTAATTTATGACTAGGCAAGGCATGTAAATAGAACCTTTGGAAATATTAAATTTGCTAAATCTGCTAATTTGCCAAGTTGCCTAAACTGCTAGTTTTGTTATATTGCCTAGACTGCTAATTAGATTGAAATGCCTAATCTGTTAAATTTGTCGGTTGAAATGCCTAACCTGTTATATGCAAAATTCTGCTAAGTTGCTAAATCTGTAAAATCCGTTAATTCATATAAAATCTGTTATCTGCTATGTTGATATAATCATTCTGTTATTGATATAATCTGAATTGGCATATATATTGGACGTGCGCATAAACGGTAAATAATTAATTAATTGGCCGCAAAGATGAACATGGCTAACTCGAGGTTAGAATGAGTTTGCGGCGTAAATCTGCCCGGAACCGCCCGGCACATCCAGTGGCCGCAAACAATAGGTTCTAATGTGAGAAGTTAGTCATAACATGCGTAAGACACGAGGTTAGGTCTGGCTTGTGGCAGAAGTCTGCCCGGAACCGCCCGGCATATCCAGCGGCCACAAGCTACCGACCTAATGTGAGAGGTCTGTGCATTAATAATTAATTAATGCAAATCTAAGATAAGAATGACGTCTAAAACGTATTGGGGAAAATAGGGTTAAACCAATGGGGTTAATAGATGTAGTAAAACCCGTCCATGAATCTGTAGGCCCAATACAAAGTTAGACAAATCTGAAAAGTCTGTACATCTGACCCGTTAGTCTGAAAACTTGTTAACTAAATTTGTGAATTAGTAAATCTGAATTCTGTATGTCTGAACTTGTAAACAAGTTAATCTGAAATCTGTTAGTCTGGGGACACAAGGTTAGGAGGGGAATTACTTGTGTCATCTGTTGTTTGGGACCCATATTAGTCAGTAACCCTTTCTGGTATCAAAACTTTGACCCAACAGTAGGTAGGGTCCGGGCACGCTTACTGAACTAATTATAAGTGGTTCATTCTGATAATGGCGAGGGGTGTTGATGGTGCGTTCCAACCGGGTCATGTGCGTGCATGGATCCCGGTCTGCCTCTGAGGATGTAAGACACCGTGACATCTGTAAATAGGTCTGTGCCAATTGGTTGTCACTTTAGGGAGTGATACACCCTACTGTGGGGCCGACACAGGATATTTATGTATTAGGGAGCCGATCGCTTGGGTAGGGTTTTAGGGTACGCTTAGTTCTGTCTGTTTCTGTTGGTACCGTCTGTTTCTGTTGGGTGGTAACACCTGTCTGTTTCTGTGTGGTACCGTCTGTTCGGGTGGTAAAGGCCCATTACTAGTGTACACCTAATTCCACATTCTGTTTCCATAGGGATAAATCTGTTTCTTCTTCTGTCTGTTTCTGATCGGGTAGTAAAGGCCCATTATTAGCATTCTGTTTCTGTTAAAGTATTCTGTACCCGTTCCTGCTTCAATTTAGACATTAGGGTGACACCTAATTCTGTTATACTAGTATTAGTACAGGGAAGTGTAAAACAATAGTTTATATCATTCTGTTTTTCTGTTATATCTGCTACACCTGTTATAGTTATCTCACATCCAGTTTTATGTTCATATCATATTATTATTATCTGTTCATATGCTGAAAATCACTAGACTTGCCAGACTTTTTGTCTGACCCTTGTTGTTTCGCCTTCTTTCTTCCGTTTCCCCCCCAGGTTATCCAAGGAGGGAAATACTTTAGCTTGATCCGGATTTCTCTTTGCTTGAAGTGCTTAAAGTATGGCTTGGCTCTGTATAGCTTCCGTTCCATGGGGATTATGATTTTAAACTATGCATTTTGAAGGCTTTTGTACAAGACTGATATTTTGTACTTGAATTCTGAAATTGAAAGGATGTAACCATACTAATTTCTGTTTCCGCTGTAATAAAGTTAAAAATTTTCAAGTACTGTTTTATCTGTCTTGTAAGTTTCTGTTCTGTTTACTAAAATGCTCCACCAAAGTTAAGGCATTCCCTTTGTGAGTGACCTTAACGGAGGTGGGGTGTTATATGTAAACCAGGATCCTATGAATATAAATCTGCAAAACCAAAACTACTAGCTGCCCGTGTCAAAATAAGGGCACCCAAAGTTTAGGTTAAAACAATAAACTCCAGGTCAGTCATGGGACTAGTGTGAGAACTAAAACAGTTATTTAAAATTTAACTTTAAATCAGATATATCAAGGGACCACGCCGTATAACACGGAACGGGTTTCCTCCCAAGAATACCAATGCATAAAACAAAACAGAGAGATGCTTTTTTGGAAAAACGAAGCTATTATAAGACCCAGGTCCTATCACACAATGCAACGCATGCCGGGGGATAGGGTTTTCCCTTATAATAGCCAAACATGCTTAGTACGTTTCAAACAAATCATTTGATACTATTATAAGTGTATAGTGTATAAAACAACTTCAAATCATAAATATCAATCATAGACGGCATGGGTACCATATATCATGTCGCCATACTAGGCTCTACAATCAAAACCGCAAAGTCACGTATTTGGAAATTGGATTTCCATCTGCGAACTGAGGCCAGGGATCGTCCTCAACCGATTCGAGACAATCTAGCCCATGTCTCAGGAACAGCCGCAACTGCCCCATGGATCGTCAGGGCCGGTCCATCGATGTGGATTATAGTGCCTAAACACTGCGTTTCTCCGCCCTTTCGGGCGTAAATGAGTCAACGAATGACTCTATCGGACCCGGATCGTCCGATCTGACCGAGGCGCCTCGCAACAGCAACAACCACACAAGTCAAACTCGTCAGGGCGTGTAAAACCACTGACACCACATCTAACTAGAAAGAAACGCATGTCTTCCCTGATGTCCTCTCCCGTTTCTGGTTCACAACCGGGGTGTTAGGCTCGCGAATTCACGTTACACAAAACTATGCCACACAGGCCGTGCTTTGATCATCAACCACAAGACTTTGCTTTTCAACAGAATTCTTGATCATTTTTCACTTAGGCATGCCACACAGGCAATTCACTCCATGCGATTAGTATCCATCGATATATAACCCCTGAGCTCGTATGTCTCAGAGAAGGGCGTTAAGCAAGAGAATAAATTCTCCGCCACCAAACAGATATATATTTAATAGAAATCAATCACACAGACTTAAATTCAATGTCAGACACACAGTCCGTTTACAAGTCCGTTCTGGGTCTGAACGAAATCGGAGACACCTAGTATCCCGCATATTCATCGATCTCCAAGTACGTCTGGACGACCACTAACTGATTCCCGCCTCTTGGGTGTACGGCCCAATCAAGATCATCAGTAATCACCCAAACGACGTGAATACCTACGGTCTTCGACCACAGTCTTCATCTTCGACACCACATCAAATCAGTTATTCAGAATGGGATAAATCCGGTCTTTCCGAATAACTCGCATATATAAAAACAAGTTTTACATATGCACAAAATGCGCCTCATTCCAATTCAGAATATTCTTTTATTCAAATATTCTTACACTTTGGGAAAGGTTCCCATTAATTTTATCAAAGATAAATTCTTTAAATTTATTCTTTAATCTCCTTTGAATATCAATTCAAATTAGTCGGGATTTGCGAACCACACCGAAGTAATCATTTATTTTATTTCCCAACCCCCACCTATTCATCCCATGAAGTAAAACTGTTCATATTTCATATCTAATACCACAGTGTTATCGGTAAATTCAATTACCCTTTCACGTTCAAATCTAATTAAAGATTTAACTATCGCTTGGAGCAAAACTGGTGATACTCCATTCTCGATCTTTTCAATCTAATTAAAGATTCATTAAAACTCCACTTAGTTTTAATCTTTAACTGGGTTAAAGAATCATTGTCACTTAAAGGACTGTTCACGACAAACCCAAATCACATTTGATATTAAATACAAGGCTCTGAATAGAAAATATATTGGCTTATATTCAATATCAAATTCTACGACCAACAAATATTGTACTGGAAATAACGATATAAATATATCTTTCAAATTCCCATAAAAATACCAATATCATCACGAAATCCAACATCGAAATATTCCAAAGACAATTTCGATTCAAATCCATTCCAATTCAATTATTGGAAATTCTAGTTACTTTTAAAACCCTTTTCAAATTCAATTTATTTATTTAAAAATAAATAGAATTATAATTCTAGTTCAAAACTAGTTCATTTCGATAAAAATCTATTTTTATCTTTTCAAATATGGAGTTTTTCATCTCAGTTTTTCACCAAATCCTTTCTTAAGATTTTATACAAATTATTACTATTTTTAATAATTTTATCAAGGCCCGTACAGTCGATTTCCATCAACGGCCATCAAACTGAACTTACAACGACCTTTTCCAAAGTTGATTTGGACATAATTCCAAATCCAACCGTTAGATTTCTAATTTCTAATATTCGTTAGAAAACTCTTTTCGATACGAATCCAATGGTTTCGGTTTTAGGAGAAGCCGACGGTCGGATCTCCCGCAATATCCATTCGAAGTCAATGGTCGAAATTCACGAACTACCGCAGCGCGGCGCGTTCTATTCAGGCCATTATATTATATATATAATATATACTTCGTCGATTTCCTATTAAAACGTAGTTTATAAATCGTTTTAAATTCATTTTCGAAACGATTTCAACTTCATTTTCAAATTCAAATCAAGATTGAATTTTTCGATATAAATTCGTTTTAAATTCATTTCAAATTGATTTCAATTCAAATTGATTTCTAATTCAATTTCAGTTCGTTTTCAATTCAATTCAATTTCAATTCTAATGCATTTCTATTCAATTTCAATTCGAATTCATTTCTATTCAATTTCAATTCGAATTTCAATTCTATTTAAAATATCAGATTTTGAAATCACTTTCGATATTCATTATAAAATGAATAAAATCGATATAAATATCGTTCACGTCAAAATGGCATCAATCTAATCAACACGGCTTCATATATTTCTATTTTCAAATATTCTATTTCAAATATTTCTTTTTCAAATATTTCTATTCAAATATTTTATTCAAATAGTTCTCTTCAAATATTCTATTTCAAAACTGGAATGGCCCAATCAATTACCATAGATTTTATTTCTATGGACTTCCATACAACGAATGTATATATCAACAACGACAAATAATCAACCATCATCGAAAGTGCATTCTACACTGTATAAGCATCAAATATAAATATTCCATGCTTATAACAGTCTGTCAATCAATCGATCGACATACAACTAATTATTGGGATTAGTGTACGTTATATATCATCCCAATACCCGTGTGGGCTTTCAAACAATCAAACACAGATTTTATTTGTGCAGTTGGGCGATGTGTAAAATTTATCGTCCCAATCAATATCAGTCAAATGTGTGTATATAAACAAATCGTCCGATTTTTTTATTTTTATTTCATTTCATATACACGTTAAAAATTCTATTTTTAAATATAAAATATTTTCTACTATAAAATATTTAATTTTTAATTTTTTATTTCATTTCACATCACGTCACACAATCAACTACACATCAAAATCAAACAAACAAGCATATAAGCCATCCATGGTCTATGGACGACGGGTGTCGGGTGCTACTAGACACCGTCTGCATCCTAATATATATTTTAACTAGAAAATTAAAATAAAAGTGAGAAGTTCTCACCGAGGGATCCACTCCTTCATTCTCTATTTCTGAGCGGTTCAAATTTGGATTTGCTTTCCACCTGTTCCATCGCAACCTTTTTGACGCTGTTCATATCAAAAATCATATTTTTAATAAGATGTTTTATGTATAAAAATCATATCTTTACATCGCTACTTCTTTATAAAAAATATATTTTTATATCGTTCTTCTTCTAATAAAGATTATATTTTTATAACTCTACCTAAATAGAAATAATTTTTTTTTATCTTCCATTATATAAAGATCATTTTTTAATGCTCTACTTATATAAAAATCAAAATTTTATATTCTCTAGTATATAAAAATCATATTTTTATTATCTCTACTATATAAAAATCATATTTTTAATCTTCTACTATAATAAAAATTATATTTTTATTTCTAAACCCTATATATAAAATTTGTATTTTTATGGTGCTACTTCATATATAAAAAAATCAAAATTTTAAATCAAACCTGTATATGTAAAAATCATATTTTTAAGCCAATGTTTTTCATGTTTAAAAATCTTTGTTTTTCTTGTTATAAACATCTATGTTTTCATATTATAAAAATCTATGTTTTCATATTATAAAAATCTATATTTTTCTAGGAATAAAAATCATTCTTTAAGGTCATAAAAATCAAGTCTTTAAGTGAATAAAAATCGAGTTTTTAAGTAAGTAAAAATCAAGAACTAAAAATAAATCAACCTCATTAGAGAATTAAACTCACAGCGTAAAAAGGGAGGAAAAGGGTGCGTGGTTGAGCTAGTGGTGGCGGCTGTCCTTGCTGGCGGCCTCGAGGGGGGGGGGTTCAATTGAAGAAGAAGAAGAGGGGCGGAGGGACTGGAGTTCAGAGGGGCGACGCAGATGATCTCCGACGGTGATACGGCTGGTGGAGGGCTTCGCGTCCGCTTGAGGAGGATGAAGGCGGAGGGAGGCAGGTGCGGTGGGTGTAGGGCGCAGGGTTTTGGGGTTTCGGGCCTTCAATCGGTGAAGGGAAGGAGATGAATAGGAAGGAGGCGATAGAGAGGAGGGGTCAGATGAGCGGCGACCACCCAGGCGAGGCGGCGCTGATCGCGATTGTGGGGGGGGGGGGTTTGAATCCGTCTATCAGTTTTTTTTCTTTTAACTCTGGCCGTTGACTAAGGGGAGAGAATGAGGGTAAGGGCCTTTATAAATTTATTTAATTATTACTAGTTTCTATAAAAAGCAAGTTTTTAATCCGAACTCTAAACGAGCCCCAACGACTGTCGTCCGTAGCTAATTACCCCTATTCCTAACACAATGTGATATGTTTCGTAACCCAATTCGGCTGTTACGATCAGTTTCCGTTGAATTTAAAATATAAATCTTTATATATTCAATTTAAACGTACATTTCAATTTCCCGGGGTTACATACGGACTAAAAAAATACAGAAAAATTATTTTTAGCTTCGTGTTGATGATACGGTCCTAACAAAACTAGTTTCGTCAAATTCCGAGAACGTTTGAAAAATGGTCATTTTTTGGACGACCCAAATTGACTGAAACTATTAAAACACGTTTTGCTTCTCCACGCTCACATATTGCTTCCAAAAATTGTGCATTTTGAAACCTAGCAATAATTTGACATCCCGGATCCAACAAAAGTGGTTTCATTGAAAACCGAGGTTGTTTGCAAAATGACTATTTTTAAGGCCTTTATATATATTAAAATATATATAAATTCCACAGCGACTTTTTTGAATTTTAAACTGGACATATCTTTCACTCTATAAAGCGAAATCTCAGTTTCTTACGTCCGTTAGAAAGATATCGTCAAACAGATTTAGATATTTCTGGTTTCGTCCAATTCCGACTTAAAACAAATTTTGTATATTCATTTGAAATTTGAAATCGAATTTTCAAACTACCGTGCCATTTCAGGCTCGAATTATAATTAAAATAAATTTATTCGTTTTAACTTCATCGAAAATAAATTTTCCGTCGTTATTATTTAAAATAATACATTTTAAATATTCAAAATTCATTAAAATCGCCAATTTTTTTTTTAAATTGGCTCAGAATTTCCCGATTGTTACAATCTTCCCCACTTAAAATCTTTTCGTCCTCGAAAAGGAACGATGCCGAAAGTTGTTTTCTAATCAACTCAACTTTCATAAATTTTATTATGCCTTAAGCTTTTCAACTTTTCAATTCCTAAGAACTTTCAAATTTTTCAAAAATTTGGCTAACAACCTAAATTTTCGAAAAATTTCGCCATAACCTCCCCTGCACCGGGAGCTTCGGGATATTTCAAATAGCCTCCCATGGCCCTTACAGTCCAAAAGAAAAAGAAAAGGCCAAGCGGCTAGCCAATCAGCTCAAAAAATCATCATCACCCAAACAAAACAGTAAATGTGTACCTATTTGTCGGGCAAACAATTTTATTTCTCTGCTCTAGCCTCCTTGCCATGACCTGTCCAATGGATATACACGTATATGCATGTAATTGTAATCATTTTTCAATACAGTTCAATATTTTGTTCAATTTGGCTAACAGTTCAAAATTTTCAATTAATCAACCAAAAATCAAACAACACAACCATCAATCAATTAGTTGATTATCGTTTCTAACAAATAACTTTAATACATTGTCAAAAATCATGTTTTTGATGCCAAGTCACAACAAATAAGCCCTATCTAGTTGGTTCTCACACTAGTCTAATGGAAATATATAGATCTCTTACCTTCGAAACTCGAATATAAACACTGATGATGAAGCTTCAATCATCAATATCATCTCCGGGCGACTAGAGTGTGATTATATATCTATCCAGTATATTAAAACTTCGAATATACGTTCATGACGCGTATATGCAAAATCTTTATATACTGAATTGTCCAAATCAAAATAAAATATTCAAATACGAATAAATGAATTTAAATTTTCAAAACAAAATTAGTTTTCATTTTTATTTGAAAAACATACTCTTCACACTCGTTCTAGGATACTACTGATCCTATCTCTAAAGAGTAACTCTCATTGGATATTACTAATCCAATTTCTGATGAATTCTTTCGTTTGGTTCTAATGTGTCTTGTTCTCGAGCTCTGTAAACTAGAGCTCTGATACCAGCTGTAATGAAAAGGAATTTCGCTCGATCCGAATCAGTCGCTAAACCGACTAAGACCGTACGAAACGCCTGATTGTTTGAGAACACGACAAATTAGAACGCAGATGGAAGAACATTTCATTGTTTATTACAACAATTGTAACGATACAGATTTCGCTTACCTTAATCGATCGCAAAATCGACCAAGACCGTTCAAAATCCGTATACGTTAACTTTGGGAATACAACGACATCAGAACAATAACAGCAGACTTTTATTACATCATGGTAATATAACATCAGAGTACAGAATATATCAGAGTACATCGAAATTAAAATACAGCGGAAGAAAATTTTATAATAACTTTAATACAGTGCAGCGGAAATAAAATTGATACAGCGGAAGACAACTATACTCTGGACACAGCTTTAAGCTTCAATCCAGAATCCTACTCGAGATAAACCTGTAGACAAACTAGTCGACTGCCCGTGTGGAAAAGAGGGCACCCGAGTTTGCAAAGGTGGAAATAAACAACGGGTCAGTCGTGGGACTGGTGTGAGAATTCTTAACTAATAAATCACTATTAATAGGACAACTCCAAAGACCACGCCGCTAACGCGGAACGGGTTTTATTCCAATGGATTGTCGTGCATAACTTAAAGTAAATCGTAAAACAACGCAATGCTTTTTAGAAAAATGAAATCACCATAAGACTCAGATCCCATCACACAGTGCAACGCACACCAGAGGATAGAGTTTTACCTTATGGTGATTAAACATGCTTGATACGTAAAAAAAGAATTTGATATTGTTATTAGTGTGTATTTGTTTAAAAAAAAATTCAATCATAATGTATCAATCCTAGGATGCATAGGTACCATATGCTATGCCTCCGTACTAGTAATACAATCAAAACTGCCTGGGGCGTATTGGAAATTGAGTTTGCATCATGAGTCAAGGCTAGGGAGGAGCTCCTTACCGATTCGAGACACTCTAGCTAATGTCTCAGGGTTCCCCGCAGTTAACCCTTGGAAAGCTGCAGGGACGGTCCACACATACAGCTTCGTGGATAGGCAATTCCTGAACACATGTTTCCCGGTCCTATAGGACCTATCCGAGGCGCCTCATTCCATCATCCACATAAGTAAAATGTCAGGGCTGGTAGGTCACTGACACCACTCTAGCTAGAAAGAAACGTGCTTCTCTCCCTGCGTTCCCTTCTCCCGTTTTAGACTCCGCCGATATGTGAGGCTCGCGAAGTCACGCTATACACAAAGCTATGCATAAACAGACTATGCTTTGATCGTCCCACAAGGCCTGCTTTTCAACAAAGCCTTGATCATATGCATCTTAGCATGCCACATCATCACTCCATATCACACTACCAATCCTTTGCCGAAATATATGAACGGGTGTTAAGCAAGAGAATAAATTCTCCGCCACCAAACATCCATACATTCGACAGAAGATTAATAACATGATATATAATGGGGTACGATGTCAGACACACAATCCATTTATAAGCTTATGCCCTGGGTCTGAGCGAAAGCCAAATCCGTACAAATCAACACTACATCTGGGCAACTCCATTGTAATAACCCGGAAAATCTGGGCCAATTTAAAATTTTTATTTTGGCAATTTTAGCGAATTTTGAATATTTAAAATGGATTATTTTAAATAATATCACCAAAAAATTTATTTTGAATATATTTAGAACGTATATATCTATATACGTCGTCGTTAGAATATAATAATTATATATAATTATAAATAGAATTGAAAATGGCGCGGTAGTTCGATAATTCGATTTCAAACTTCAATTGAATGTACCGGGTGCAAAACAATCCGGATTTTAGTGAAACCAAAAACATTAGGATCTAATTGATAATATCTTTCCAACGAATCCGAAAAATCGAAATTTCATAGCGGGAATCAAAAGTTATGCCCAGTTGAAAATTCAGAATAGTCGCTATGTAAATTATACATGGCCCAAAAAGTCATATTTTGCATACGGATGAATTTGGACTCGAAACCACTTCCATTGAGTTCAAAATGTCGTTTAGAACTCCGAAAAGTATAAGCTTCGATATATTCCGATATCCGGAATAGTGGCTATGGGCTAGAGTTGTTCGGTTAACAAAACATAGCCCTTAAAAAGTGAAATTTTGCATACGAGCTCAGAATTCGACGAGATAAATTTTTATGGATTCATAATGACAAAATATTGTTATGTTCCAAAGGGCTCGTCGAACGGAGTCAGTATGTGGCCGTGCGAGCTAAAACAGTTCAGGGCAAAACGAGCAGTCATTTTACAAAGGAACACTATTGATACGACCTCGGAATTCAATTCTACTTTTTTTTTCTAGATTCGTATCATCTAATAATGGTTAAATCCAAGAGGGCTTGATTTTTTGAGTTAGCATGTGAGCGTGCGAGAAGAAAAGGTGCGCCAAAATCGCATTTTTAGAGCTTATCTGAGCATTTTTGTGATTTTTAACGGACGGTCAAACGAACTCGGAATTCGACGAAACTTGTTTCGTTGGACTCGTCTTCACGTCTACTATCTCGTGTCCGAAATCCGCGGCCATCGGAGATCGCTAGCGTTCAGGCGATACACGAGAAACTAGCATATAAACACTTTTACTTCCTTTTCTTCTTCACTTTCTTCCTCTTCCTCTTTCTTCACAAAAACTCAAAAATGGAGACCACCCCTCCTCCCGCCGCTGCCCCTCCTCCACCGCCCACCACCAGCCTCCGGCGAGCCGCCGCACCCCCTCTTCCTCTCCTCCTCCTCCTCCTCTTCCTCCTCCTCCTTCTCTCTCCTCTTTTCATAACCCTAAACCCCCAAATCACCAAACACCACCACCGCGGCCACCACGGGCCCCACCACCGCCACCCACACCCTCCCCCACGTCCATCAGGCCCGCGCCCCCCTCCAGCCCCCTCAATTCCGGCCGTGGGCCCCGCTACACCCAAAAACCCATTTTCACCAAAATTACCCGTTTTGCAAATAAGTCCCTGACCGTATTTCGCGAATAACTCCCAAACGGTGCGTTTTTGGCCAAAGTCCCTCTAGACCAAAGTTGTAGAGCGTGAAATTCTCTTCGATTTGGCTATATGGAAGTCATGTTTTGGAGTTCGGAGCTGCCCGGAAAACGCGTTTAAAGTCTGCTGTCCGGAAGCGGCAAAATTTGTGTACTTTCGCGAATTCCGGCGAAATGGCACATTTTCGGCAAGAAGACCACTAGGCAAAAGTTGTTCAGAATGGCGTGCTTGTGCTATATAAAAAGATGGTGTGAAGATTGAAGCTTGTTTGCAAAGTCTGGAGCTCAAACAACAATTCAGCTGTTCAGAAAAGGCGTTAGAGAAAAAAAGTGAGTTTTCTCCGCTTTAAAGCTTCTATGATTTTTGACATATGAAGTTAATAAAAATATGATTTTTATGATATAGAGATGATAAAAATATGATTTTTACATTATAGAAGTATTAAAGATTCGATCTTTATTATGTAGAAGAAGCAAAGATGTGATTTTTATATAAGTGGCGATATAAAAATATAATCTTTATTATATGAACACCGTTGTAAAAATAGAATTTTTATCTATATGGTAGTAATATAAAAATGTGATTTTTATATACATAGCAACAATATAAAAATGTGATTTTTATATACATAGCAACAATATAAAAATGTGATTTTTATATACATGGCAACAATATAAAAATGTGATTTTTATATATGTAGTGACTACGGGCGGTGAAAGTGACAAAAGGCGAGAACGACGAAGATTTCTGCATAAGAAGAGTCGTGGCATTTGGTTTAGCTAGTCGGTGAGAACTTCTCACTCAAATCTCTTTTTCTAGTTATATATATACTAGGATGCAGACGGTGCTTAGTAGCACCCGACACAATCGTCCACAGACCATGGACTTGTTTGATTGGTTGTGTAGTTGGCTAGTCTAATTGGTTTGAATTGAATTGTTTGGTGAAATGAATGGATTGATTGAGGTGTGAATGGCGTGGGCCTTCACTAGACCGAGGATAAGGCTAGGCCTCGTCCCGTTTCTAGTATCGTGCCGTTATGCCGCCGAAATTTTCTAAAATATGTTAGAAAAATGAAAATATCATTTTTGTTGTGTAAATGAACTGAATAGAAATTCAAGTGTTGAAATAAATATTTTTGACGTTAAAAATATAATTTTTAATGTGAATGTGAATAAATAAATATTCATTTACAAACCGGACGGTTTGTTTATGTACATCTATTTGACTGATATTGATTGGGATGATAAATTTTACACATCGCCCAACTGCACAAATAAAATCTGTGTTTGATTGTTTGAAACCCCACACGGGTGTTGGGATGAAATTTGGAAGTTCACTCATCCTGATTGATTAAATATGTCGATCGATTGATTGACAGGCTGTTATAAGCGTAAGATATCTATATTTGATGCTTATACAGTGTAGTGCACTTTGGTTGATGGTTGATTATTTTTCAATGCTATTATATACACGTGTTGTATGGAATCCATATAATTAACATTATATGGTGATTGATTGGGCCTCATTTCAAATCAGGAAAATAAGGAATATTATAAAAGAAAATTCATGTGTTGAATATAAAAATAGTCATGTGTTGACGATGTTCATGTGTTGAGTGAAATATTTTATACAATGAAATTTACATCTTTATCATATTTAAAATTAGAACTACTTCCCAGTAGAAGTCTAATTAAAAATCAAACGATAGATACCATAGTTTTATAAAATATTTTACATAACAAAAATAGTGATGTGTTGACAGTACTCATGTGTTGAGATTAGTCAGGTGTTAGAAGAAATATAGATTCATGTGTTGAATGGAATAAATATTCATTTGTTGAATAGAATAACGGATTTATTGAAATATATAAAGCCGTGTTGATTAGAGTTGCGCTATTTTGACGTGAACGATATTTATATCGATTATATTCGTTTTTATAATGAATATAGAAAAGAAGTGATTTCAAAATATAACTTTTTGAAAATATTATCATTTATATAGTAATGATATAAAATATTCAGTTTTTATTAGAAATTGAAATAGTGTTGAAATGGTTTTGAAACGAATTTAAAACGATTTATAAAATACGTTTTAAAAGGAAATTGACGAAATATATATAATATATATATATTATATATATAATGGCCTGAATAGAACGCGCCGCTCCGCGGCAGTTCGTGAATTTCGACCATTGACTTCGAATTGACGTTGCGGGAGATCCGACCGTCGGATTCTCCTAAAACCGGAACCGTTGGGTTCGTATCGAAAAGAGCTTTCCAATGAATATTAGAAATTTGAAATCTAACAGTTGGATTTGGAATTATGTCCAAATCAAATTTGGAAAAGGTCGTTGTAAGTGCAGTTCGATGGCCGTTGATGGAAATCGACTGTACGGGCCTTGATAAAATTATTAAAAATATTGATAATTTGTGTAAAATCATAATATGTGAATTGGAAAGAACTGGGATGAAGAATTCCACATTTGAAATGATAAAAATAGATTTTTGTCGAAATGAACTAGTTTTGAACTAGAATTAAAATCAATTTATTTATGAAATAAATAAATTGAATTTGAAAGTGATTTTAAAAATAATCAATATTCCCAATACGTGGATTGGACTGGAGTTGAATCGAAATTATCTTCGGGATATTTCGATGTTGGATTTCGTGACTATACAAATATTGTTATGGGGATTTGAAAGATATATTTTATATCGTTATTTCCAATACGATATTTGTTGGTTTCAGAATTTGATATTGAATATAAGCCGATATATTTTCTATTCAGAGCCTTGTATTTAATATCAAATGTGATTTGGGTTTGTCGTGAATCGTGTTTTAGAAGACATTGGTTCTTTAACCCAGTTAAAGACATAATATTGATTTTTGAGAAGATTAAAACTAAATGGAGTTTTAATGAATCTTTAATTAGATTAAAAAGTGAATTGATAATTTAAATTATCAAATCTGAAAAGTGATCGAGAGTGGAGTATCACCAGTTTTGCTCCAAAGCGATAGTTAAATCTTTAATTAGATTTGAACGTGAAATGGTAATTAATTTTACCGATAACACCGTGGTGTTAGATATGGAGTATCACCAGTTTTTCTCCATGGGATATATAGGTTGGGATTGGGAAATAAAACAAATAATTACTTCGGTGTGGTTCGCTAATCCCGACTAGTTTGAAATGATATCCAAAGGAGGATTAAAGAATAAATTTAGAAGAATTTATCTTTGATAAAATTAATGGGAACCTATCCCCTAAGAATGTGATTTTGTGAATAAAATAATATTCTGAATTGGAATGAGGCGTTTGTTGTGTTTGTGTAACAATTTGTTCATTATATACGTGGGTTATTCAGAAAGGCCGGGTTATACCCATTCTGAATAACCGATTCGACGAGATGTCGAAGATGAAGACAGTGGTAGAAGACCGGAAGTTTTCACATCGTTTGGGTGATTACTGATGATCTTGATTGGGCTGTACACCCAGAGGGAAACAGTTGGTGATCGTCCAGACGTACTTGGAGATGGATGGATATGCGAGGAAAGTGCCTCCGGTTTCGTTCAGACCCAGAACGAACTTGTAAATGGATTGTGTGTCTGACATTGGATTTTATTCTGTGTTGATTGATCTCTATTAAATATACATCTGTTTGGCGGCGGAGAATTTATTCTCTTGCTTAACGCCCTTCTTTGAGACATACGAGCTCAGAGGTTGTATATCGATGGACATCAGTCGCATGGAGTGAATTGCCAATGTGGCATGCGTAAGTGGCAATTGATCAAGGCTTCTGTTGAAAAGCAAAGTCTTGTGGTTGATGATCAAAGCACGGCCTGTGTGGCATAGCTTTGTGTATAACGTGAATTCGCGAGCCTCACACCTCGGTATGAGTCAAAAACGGGAGACGGACCGCTGGGAGAGCACGGCGTTTCTTTCTAGCTAGGGTGGTGTCAGTGACCTACCAGCCCTGACATTGATATACTTTTCACCTGTGTGGTTGTTGGATACGAGGCGCCTCAGATATAGGTCTGTAAGGACCCGGAAACGTGTGTTCAGGAATTGCCAATCCTCAAAAGTAAGAGAGGACCAGCCCAGCCGATTCCAAGGATCATAGTGGGGTCCTGAGGCATTTGCTAGAGTGTCTCGAACGCGGAGAGGAGCTTGCCCCTTGCCTCGACTCATGACGGAAATCCAATTTCCAATACGTGTATTGCGGTTTTAATTGTAGAACTAGTATGGCGACATGATAGATGGTACCCATGCCGCCTATGATTGATATTTATGATTTGAAATTGTTTTGACACTATACACTTATTATAGTATCAAATAATGTGTTTTAAACGTATCAAGCATGCTTTGGCTGTTATAAGGTAAAAACCCTATCCTCCGGCTTGCGTTGCATTGTGTGATGGGACCTGGGTCTTATAACAGCTTCATTTTTCTTTATTTAGCATTGCGCTGTTTGTTCTATGCACTGGTATTCTTGGGAGGAAACCCGTTCCGTGTTATACGGCGTGGTCCCTTGATTTACCTATCTTTAAAACCAATATTAATAACTGTTTTAGTTCTCACACCAGTCACATGACTGACCTGGAGTTTATTGTTTTAACCTAAACTCTGGGTGCCCCTATTTTCTACACGGGCAGCTAGTAGTTTTGGTTTTGCAGATTTATATTCACAGGGTCCTGATTTACAGCTGGAACGATGCTCGGAAAGCTCTGTATCCGTGTATTACTTCTAGTTGTGCTTTTGTATTATTTTCCGCTGCGATGTATCTAAATGTAATTTATTGTAATCTCTGATATTTATCGAATGTAATTTAATCATTTATACTCTGTATATTCTTGTATCTGATGGAATTGTTGTAATAGCAATGAAATGTTCTTCCGTTTGCGTTCTATTTTGTCTTGTCCTCAATTCTATCCGTGCTTTCCTTCACGGGGAAGTTCGGGTCGTCTCAGTTTGGTATCAGAGCTTTGGTTTACAGAGCTCGAGAACAAGACACATTAGAACCATACGAAAGAATTCATCAGATATTGGATTAGTAATATCCAATTAGAATGACTCGTTAGAGATAGGATCAGTAGTATCCTAGAACGAGTGTGAAGAGTATATTTTTCAAATGAAAACAATTTTGTTTTAAAATTTAATCCATTTTAAACGTATTTGAATATTTATTTATTTTGAATATGGACAATCTAGTATATAAAGGTTTTGCATATACGTGTCATGAACGTATATTCGAAGTTTTAATATATTTGATAGATATAGAATCACATTCTAGTTGCACGGGAATGATTCTGATAATGCTGCAGCGTTACCAGTATTTATTTTCGAGTAACGAAGGTGTGATACCTATATATTTCCATTAGACTGGTGTGAGAACCAAAACTAATATAGCTAGAACACATTGTTGTGAATTGGCATCAAAAATGTGATTTTCTGTATATGTATCAAAATTATGAATTTGAAACTCTAATTCACTAATTGATTGATGTTTGTGTTGTTTGTTCATTTGTTTGATAATTTTTAACCACTATGCCTAATAGAACCAAATATTGAATTGTATTGAAATTTGGTCGCATTTGCTTGCATATACTTATATTGAACAGGTCATAGCAAGGAGGCTAGAGCAGAGAATAAAATTTGTTTGCCCGACAAATAGGTACATGTTTACTATAATTTACTGTTTTGTTTGGGTGATGATGATTTTATGAGCCGATTGGCTAGCCCCTTGGCTTTTTCTTTTTCGTTTTGAGATTAGAGGGCCTGTATGGCAATTTCGGGATTTTCCCGTGCTCCCCCTACAAAGGAGGTTATGGCGAAATTTTTCGAAAATTTAGGGTGTTAGCCAAATTTTTGAAGAATTTGAAAATTTTCAGAAACTGAAAAGTTGGAGAATGGAAGCCAAATTTAACGTAGTGTTGATTAATCAAACCACTTTCGACTTTGTTCCTTTTCGGGGACGAAAAGTTTTAAGTGGGGGAGATTGTAATAACCCGGAAAATCTGGGCCAGTTTAAAATTTTTATTTTGGCAATTTTAGCGAATTTTGAATATTTAAAATGGATTATTTTAAATAATATCACCAAAAAATTTATTTTGAATATATTTAGAACGTATATATCTATATACGTCGTCGTTAGAATATAATAATTATATATAATTATAAATAGAATTGAAAATGGCGCGGTAGTTCGATAATTCGATTTCAAACTTCAATTGAATGTACCGGGTGCAAAACAATCCGGATTTTAGTGAAACCAAAAACATTAGGATCTAATTGATAATATCTTTCCAACGAATCCGAAAAATCGAAATTTCATAGCGGGAATCAAAAGTTATGCCCTGTTGAAAATTCAGAATAGTCGCTATGTAAATTATACATGGCCCAAAAAGTCATATTTTGCATACGGATGAATTTGGACTCGAAACCACTTCCATTGAGTTCAAAATGTCGTTTAGAACTCCGAAAAGTATATGCTTCGATATATTCCGATATCCGGAATAGTGGCTATGGGCTAGAGTTGTTCGGTTAACAAAACATAGCCCTTAAAAAGTGAAATTTTGCATACGAGCTCAGAATTCGACGAGATAAATTTTTATGGATTCATAATGACAAAATATTGTTATGTTCCAAAGGGCTCGTCGAACGGAGTCAGTATGTGGCCGTGCGAGCTAAAACAGTTCAGGGCAAAACGAGCAGTCATTTTACAAAGGAACACTATTGATACGACCTCGGAATTCAATTCTACTTTTTTTTTCTAGATTCGTATCATCTAATAATGGTTAAATCCAAGAGGGCTTGATTTTTTGAGTTAGCATGTGAGCGTGCGAGAAGAAAAGGTGCGCCAAAATCGCATTTTTAGAGCTTATCTGAGCATTTTTGTGATTTTTAACGGACGGTCAAACGAACTCGGAATTCGACGAAACTTGTTTCGTTGGACTCGTCTTCACGTCTACTATCTCGTGTCCGAAATCCGTGGCCATCGGAGATCGCTAGCGTTCAGGCGATACGCGAGAAACTAGCATATAAACACTTTTACTTCCTTTTCTTCTTCACTTTCTTCCTCTTCCTCTTTCTTCACAAAAACTCAAAAATGGAGACCACCCCTCCTCCCGCCGCTGCCCCTCCTCCACCGCCCACCACCAGCCTCCGGCGAGCCGCCGCACCCCCTCTTCCTCTCCTCCTCCTCCTCCTCTTCCTCCTCCTCCTTCTCTCTCCTCTTTTCATAACCCTAAACCCCCAAATCACCAAACACCACCACCGCGGCCACCACGGGCCCCACCACCGCCACCCACACCCTCCCCCACGTCCATCAGGCCCGCGCCCCCCTCCAGCCCCCTCAATTCCGGCCGTGGGCCCCGCTACACCCAAAAACCCATTTTCACCAAAATTACCCGTTTTGCAAATAAGTCCCTGACCGTATTTCGCGAATAACTCCCAAACGGTGCGTTTTTGGCCAAAGTCCCTCTAGACCAAAGTTGTAGAGCGCGAAATTCTCTTCGATTTGGCTATATGGAAGTCATGTTTTGGAGTTCGGAGCTGCCCGGAAAACGCGTTTAAAGTCTGCTGTCCGGAAGCGGCAAAATTCGTGTACTTTCGCGAATTCCGGCGAAATGGCACATTTTCGGCAAGAAGACCACTAGGCAAAAGTTGTTCAGAATGGCGTGCTTGTGCCATAAAAAAAGATGGTGTGAAGATTGAAGCTTGTTTGCAAAGTCTGGAGCTCAAACAACAATTCAGCTGTTTAGAAAAGGCGTTAGAGAAAAAAAGTGAGTTTTCTCCGCTTTAAAGCTTCTATGATTTTTGACATATGAAGTTAATAAAAATATGATTTTTATGATATAGAGATGATAAAAATATGATTTTTACATTATAGAAGTATTAAAGATTCGATCTTTATTATGTAGAAGAAGCAAAGATGTGATTTTTATATAAGTGGCGATATAAAAATATAATCTTTATTATATGAACACCGTTGTAAAAATAGAATTTTTATCTATATGGTAGTAATATAAAAATGTGATTTTTATATACATAGCAACAATATAAAAATGTGATTTTTATATACATGGCAACAATATAAAAATGTGATTTTTATATACATGGCAACAATATAAAAATGTGATTTTTATATATGTAGTGACTACAGGCGGTGAAAGTGACAAAAGGCGAGAACGACGAAGATTTCTACATAAGAAGAGTCGTGGCATTTGGTTTAGCTAGTCGGTGAGAACTTCTCACTCAAATCTCTTTTTCTAGTTATATATATACTAGGATGCAGACGGTGCTTAGTAGCACCCGACACAATCGTCCACAGACCATGGACTTGTTTGATTGGTTGTGTAGTTGGCTAGTCTAATTGGTTTGAATTGAATTGTTTGGTGAAATGAATGGATTGATTGAGGTGTGAATGGCGTGGGCCTTCACTAGACCGGGGATAAGGCTAGGCCTCGTCCCGTTTCTAGTATCGTGCCGTTATGCCGCCGAAATTTTCTAAAATATGTTAGAAAAATGAAAATATCATTTTTATTATGTAAATGAACTGAATAGAAATTCAAGTGTTGAAATAAATATTTTTGACGTTAAAAATATAATTTTTAACGTGAATGTGAATAAATAAATATTCATTTACAAACCGGACGGTTTGTTTATGTACACCTATTTGACTGATATTGATTGGGATGATAAATTTTACACATCGCCCAACTGCACAAATAAAATCTGTGTTTGATTGTTTGAAACCCCACACGGGTGTTGGGATGAAATTTGGAAGTTCACTCATCCTGATTGATTAAATATGTCGATCGATTGATTGACAGGCTGTTATAAGCGTAAGATATCTATATTTGATGCTTATACAGTGTAGTGCACTTTGGTTGATGGTTGATTATTTTTCAATGCTATTATATACATGTGTTGTATGGAATCCATATAATTAACATTATATGGTGATTGATTGGGCCTCATTTCAAATCGGGAAAATAAGGAATATTATAAAAGAAAATTCATGTGTTGAATATAAAAATAGTCATGTGTTGACGATGTTCATGTGTTGAGTGAAATATTTTATACAATGATATTTACATCTTTATCATATTTAAAATTAGAACTACTTCCCAGTAGAAGTCTAATTAAAAATCAAACGATAGATACCATAGTTTTATAAAATATTTTACATAACAAAAATAGTGATGTGTTGACAGTACTCATGTGTTGAGATTAGTCAGGTGTTGGAAGAAATATAGATTCATGTGTTGAATGGAATAAATATTCATTTGTTGAATAGAATAACGGATTTATTGAAATATATAAAGCCGTGTTGATTAGAGTTGCGCTATTTTGACGTGAACGATATTTATATCGATTATATTCATTTTTATAATGAATATAGAAAAGAAGTGATTTCAAAATATAACTTTTTGAAAATATTATCATTTATATAGTAATGATATAAAATATTCAGTTTTGATTAGAAATTGAAATAGTGTTGAAATGGTTTTGAAACGAATTTAAAACGGTTTATAAAATACGTTTTAAAAGGAAATTGACGAAATATATATAATATATATATATTATATATATAATGGCCTGAATAGAACGCGCCGCTCCGCGGCAGTTCGTGAATTTCGACCATTGACTTCGAATTGACGTTGCGGGAGATCCGACCGTCGGATTCTCCTAAAACCGGAACCGTTAGGTTCGTATCGAAAAGAGCTTTCCAATGAATATTAGAAATTTGAAATCTAACGGTTGGATTTGGAATTATGTCCAAATCAAATTTGGAAAAGGTCGTTGTAAGTGCAGTTCGATGGCCGTTGATGGAAATCGACGGTACGGGCCTTGATAAAATTATTAAAAATATTGATAATTTGTGTAAAATCATAATATGTGAATTGGAAAGAACTGGGATGAAGAATTCCACATTTGAAATGATAAAAATAGATTTTTGTCGAAATGAACTAGTTTTGAACTAGAATTAAAATCAATTTATTTGTGAAATAAATAAATTGAATTTGAAAGTGATTTTAAAAATAATCAATATTCCCAATACGTGGATTGGACTGGAGTTGAATCGAAATTATCTTCGGGATATTTCGATGTTGGATTTCGTGACTATACAAATATTGTTATGGGGATTTGAAAGATATATTTTATATCGTTATTTCCAATACGATATTTGTTGGTTTCAGAATTTGATATTGAATATAAGCCGATATATTTTCTATTCAGAGCCTTGTATTTAATATCAAATGTGATTTGGGTTTGTCGTGAATCGTGTTTTAGAAGACATTGGTTCTTTAACCCAGTTAAAGACATAATATTGATTTTTGAGAAGATTAAAACTAAATGGAGTTTTAATGAATCTTTAATTAGATTAAAAAGTGAATTGATAATTTAAATTATCAAATCTGAAAAGTGATCGAGAGTTGAGTATCACCAGTTTTGCTCCAAAGCGATAGTTAAATCTTTAATTAGATTTGAACGTGAAATGGTAATTAATTTTACCGATAACACCGTGGTGTTAGATATGGAGTATCACCAGTTTTGCTCCATGGGATATATAGGTTGGGATTGGGAAATAAAACAAATAATTACTTCGGTGTGGTTCGCTAATCCCGACTAGTTTGAAATGATATCCAAAGGAGGATTAAAGAATAAATTTAGAAGAATTTATCTTTGATAAAATTAATGGGAACCTATCCCCTAAGAATGTGATTTTGTGAATAAAATAATATTCTGAATTGGAATGAGGCGTTTGTTGTGTTTGTGTAACAATTTGTTCATTATATACGTGGGTTATTCAGAAAGGCCGGGTTATACCCATTCTGAATAACCGATTCGACGAGATGTCGAAGATGAAGACGGTGGTAGAAGACCGGAAGTTTTCACATCGTTTGGGTGATTACTGATGATATTGATTGGGTTGTACACCCAGGATGAGGGAAACAGTTGGTGATCGTCCAGACGTACTTGGAGATTGATGGATATGCGAGGAAAGTGCCTCCGGTTTCGTTCAGACCCAGAACGAACTTGTAAATGGATTGTGTGTCTGACATTGGATTTTATTCTGTGTTGATTGATCTCTATTAAATATACATCTGTTTGGCGGCGGAGAATTTATTCTCTTGCTTAACGCCCTTCTCTGAGACATACGAGCTCAGAGGTTGTATATCGATGGACATCAGTCGCATGGAGTGAATTGCCAATGTGGCATGCGTAAGTGGCAATTGATCAAGGCTTCTGTTGAAAAGCAAAGTCTTGTGGTTGATGATCAAAGCACGGCCTGTGTGGCGTAGCTTTGTGTATAACGTGAATTCGCGAGCCTCACACCTCGGTATGAGTCAAAAACGGGAGACGGACCGCTGGGAGAGCACGACGTTTCTTTCTAGCTAGGGTGGTGTCAGTGACCTACCAGCCCTGACATTGATATACTTTTCACCTGTGTGGTTGTTGGATACGAGGCGCCTCGGATATAGGTCTGTAAGGACCGGGAAACGTGTGTTCAGGAATTGCCAATCCTCAAAAGTAAGAGAGGACCGGCCCAGCCGATTCCAAGGATCATAGTGGGGTCCTGAGGCATTTTCTAGAGTGTCTCGAACGCGGAGAGGAGCTTGCCCCTTGCCTCGACTCATGACGGAAATCCAATTTCCAATACGTGTATTGCGGTTTTAATTGTAGAACTAGTATGGCAACATGATAGATGGTACCCATGCCGCCTATGATTGATATTTATGATTTGAAATTGTTTTGACACTATACACTTATTATAGTATCAAATAATGTGTTTTAAACGTATCAAGCATGCTTTGGCTGTTATAAGGTAAAAACCCTATCCTCCGGCTTGCGTTGCATTGTGTGATGGGACCTGGGTCTTATAACAGCTTCATTTTTCTTTATTTAGCATTGCGCTGTTTGTTCTATGCACTGGTATTCTTGGGAGGAAACCCGTTCCGTGTTATACGGCGTGGTCCCTTGATTTACCTATCTTTAAAACCAATATTAATAACTGTTTTAGTTCTCACACCAGTCACATGACTGACTTGGAGTTTATTGTTTTAACCTAAACTCTGGGTGCCCCTATTTTCTACACGGGCAGCTAGTAGTTTTGGTTTTGCAGATTTATATTCACAGGTTCCTGATTTACAGCTGGAACGATGCTCGGAAAGCTCTGTATCCGTGTATTACTTCTAGTTGTGCTTTTGTATTATTTTCCGCTGCGATGTATCTAAATGTAATTTATTGTAATCTCTGATATTTATCGAATGTAATTTAATCATTTATACTCTGTATATTCTTGTATCTGATGGAATTGTTGTAATAGCAATGAAATGTTCTTCTGTATGCGTTCATTTGTGTGTTGTTCTCAAAGTATCCGCGCTTTCCTTCACGGGGAAGTTACGGGTTCTTACATCCTACTATTACCTTATCATGGTAGCGAGCCATTCTAAGGCAACAGTCATCATCGTCCATTCGATGTGAAGATTTGACGGTCTTCAATCGTCGTCTTCCAATCTTGGATTTTTAAACGTCGTTTAATTATTTGGATTGAGGTAACTCGGACTTTCCAAATAATCCTCGTATATATATATATATATATATATATATATATATATTGAAAATCCTTCTTACACATTAATAATTGTTTTTATTAACGATTCATTCCTATTTTAATTATTTAAAATAATTAAATTTTTATATAACGACGCCTTAAGTCCATGGGCGACTATGGCGTTGTATTCAACCAATTTTGATTTTTACATTTCTCAGAATCTACCGTTGGATCTTAACGTAATATATATCGTTGGAAAGATTTTTCCAAGACGGCCCTAACGGCTTCAGTTTCAAGAAAATATGACGGTCGGATCTTCTTGCATAGTCGTTTAAAAGTACGATTTCAAAATGAGAACTACCGTGCCCTATTCGTTTAATTTTAATTATATATATAATCATTGAATCGTAATAAAGTCGTTTGATTAAAACAACACTCCACACAATTACCGATACTTACTAAATTTTAATTCATTTGAAAATTAAGATAATATTACCGCATCCTAAATTCATTCTTTCTGTAACACCCCACCTCCGCCAAGGTAACTCTTGCAAGTACATTGGCTTCGGAGGGGCGTTTAAACAAGGTAAACATGCATGCAGATATCACAAGACAGAACATATAAGTAAAACAGAGTAGTAAAGCAGCGGATAAAACTAACATTTCAAAACCAGAGTTAAGTACTTGGTCATTATTTTCCAACAAACAAAGTCTAGATAAAACATAAACTGAAGAACTGAAATACATAAAGTACTATCCCCAAAATGAAGTGATAAACCATAGCTAGCTCAATGTCCAAAACCGTACATGAGCAAATCCAGTAAGCAAGCTGAAAAGATCCAAGCTAAGCTCCAATGTTCCCACCCTGAGAACCTGAGGGGGGGAAACGGAAGAAAAGAGGCGAAAGAAAACAGGTCAGTCAAAAAGACTGGTAAGCCCTACTACTATCAGTCTATGAACTAGTAAAGTTAACTGGCATGAGAAGCTGAGATGAACATAAGGATAACAACATACTAGCATGATGATTAACTAACAAGATAGATAAAGATGTCATCGCATAATCAAGGTTAAGTTTTGCACCACGGTTGTACTAGCATTCTAACATGTCAAGTAAAACAAGAATTGATCTCTTGGCCCACGCTTGGCCCAATATCATGAGGTGACCTAAATCAAGGTCCAACTACACGGTCTAGTCGATCGGCTCCCTACAAGCCTAACTCGTCAAGTGTCGGTGTCATACGGCCCAAACATGCAATGTAGCTAACTGCGCTAGGTCCACCCCAGGGTGTATCAACTCCTAGGGTGTAGACCTCGGACACCAATCAAGTATGCACAGTCTAGATCTACTGGTACCCGTGCCTGATTTTCCAACTCCGGACGATGTGCACGACCATAGTCCGCCTGGACCCACACCGGCGTACCTACTCAGCCGTCGTTTTGGTCGCTTACATGCCAGCCCAGTAATCGTGCCCCACCCTTGCCTAGTCCCTAGGGTCTTATGATACTATCAAGAGGGTTACTGCTGCAAAGGACCACGCCACTAGGGTTTCCTTAACGGGTTAAATGTGGTTAACCCGATCCAAACGTGGATTAAATTGGTTAAGTGTACCCAAGGTTCATGACTTAACCCCGATTAACCCATCATGCCCAAATTGGTTAAGTATTAAGTGGACCATGACTTAACCCTAATCAGGAGGCATTCATTAACTTAATGTGCTTTTAACCTCTCACATTAGACCCTGTTGTGGTTACCAGTTAAGCCGGGCGGGTCCGGGTAGCTTTACACCACAACTTGGTCTAACCTCGGGTTCGAGCACAACATGACCAACTTCTCACATTGGGTCTTTTGTTTGTAGCCACTAGTTAAGCCGGGCGGGTCCGGGTAGATTTATGCTACAAACTCAACCCAACCTTGAGTTGGCCACACTCATCTTTTCTAAGTGTCATGTCCATTATGTTTCCAAAACATAATTACATATCACGCCATGTTATAAAAACCATGTTCTTGTCATAATGTTACCCAACCCCAACGTAATCCCATCGTTTACATAATCGCAACAACGCATAAAGTATAAAATAGGGAACTTGGCATAATCATGACAAAAAGGTGTTGAAGCCACAAGTTTAACGTGGTGGCATATGAAATGTACATATGTTCATATACTTGCATATTGCATTATTAGGCTTCAAAAGCATGCATAAAACCAAACTTAGCATATAAGTGATACATGGTAATAAATGACATGTAGAAGTTACTAGAAGTTCGCATTTAGCCTCACATGCAAGTTATCATAAGGGATATGATAACTTCCATGTTGCCAAAATGCAACCTTTAACATAAAGCTTGAAGCTTTAAGCTCACAAACTCAAGTTTAACTTGCATAACATGATAACATGATCAACCCAAACTTGATAACATGATAACATGTGTCAACTTGCATAATGATCAACCAAACTTGCATATAATGATCAACCAAACTTGCATATCATGATGATTAACCAAACTTGCATAACATGATAACATGATCAACCCAAACTTGCATAACATGATAACATGATCAACCCAAACTTGCATCATTCATTTAACTTTAGAATTTCAAAAATGAAAGTAGAAAAGGGCTTACAATGCTATGAAGACACAAATAAATAGTTATTAAAAGATTGAGACGAAGCCCTTATGCAATCACCCAAATATGCAAGCTCCAAATGAAATCCCTTGAGCCAAATCAATAAAAACCCTTGCTTTGAAATAGAAATGTTGCAACTTGACTTGAATGCAAACTAAGAACACTCATACAAGCTTGAAAACACTTGTATGCACTCAAAATCTCTCATATAAATAGACTTAGAAATTTTAGCATGAGAGTGGAGGCCATGAGAGGAACAATTTTTACATAGTTTAGTTGTAGGATTGAATAATGGTGATTTAGGCAAGGTTTAGGGGTCTTTTTATAGAAGATTAGGATAGTATTAGCCATAGGATTAACCCTAGATTCAATCCAAGCCATCAAATTCCGTCACTAGCCACCAAAACAGGTCAAAACAGCCAAAACAGGTGCACCAGGTTGCCTGGGCCGACCAGGCAGGTCGACACCCAGGTCGACCCTGGGGTCGACTCCCCAGTCAACCTGGAGAGGGAGGTCGACTCCCCAGTCGACCCCCCTGGGTCTGGCGGGAATTTTCCCTCCACTTCTGATTTTCTGAAATTTGAATCTGTTTTGAATTTGAATTTTTCGTGAAACTTCACGAGGCCATATCTTGGTCATACGGACTCCGATTTTCGAAAACTCGGACTCTATTTCATGTATTTTTCTGAGACGAACGCAATGGCACAGCCCGTTTCCCTTGATTCTGATTTTACAGTTTAATTCTGCCTTGATTTGTGTTATAACATGTTATTCAAAAATACGGGTTGTTACATTCTCCCCTCCTTAAAGGATTTCGTCCCCGAAATCTCCAAGTTAGGAAGAACGTATCCTACCATCCATCATCCATCTACTCAAAACATCATCCACGTGCAGTCATTGTCCTTAAAGGATTCTAAATGCTGTATGATCATATGCAAAGGTGTGTGTATATGTACTTATCTAATGCGAAAATCAGGAGGTTACTGATTCAGTAAACCCCCTTAATGCAAAGTATGTTAGTGAAATGAGTCCATATGTATGCGAATTCCTAACATAATTTATAATCTCTACATGAGTGCACATAACATTCATCCATATGCAACATCCACGTGATAGCATAACAAGTTTCATCCACGAATAAGTATAAGCACTCATGCATATGCAACATGAAGGTGTGTGAGCCGATCTTAGTGCCTAATGTGTATCATGCATCCACGAGTATCCACGTGCAAACACTTGCAACCACTTGCAACCATCAAGCATAACATGTTTCAAATACATGTTTCATCCAAAGGGATTCTACCTAAGGTTTTCATGACATGATTAACGAGATAACAAGATAAACAAGATAAGCAAAAGAAAGATATGCTAATTAAGAGGTCGAGAATGTACCCTCAAAAAGGAATGGATAAAGCCCACGCATCTTCTCCTCGGTTTCCCAAGTTGCGTCTTCCTCGGCTTCACCCCACTGAACATTCACCAACTTGACCTCTCGATTCCTTAACTTCCTAATCTCTGACCCAAGGATGCGTGTAGGAGCTCGTCGAATAGTCGCATCACGCTCTACCTCCACTTCTCTAAGCAAGCTCGGCTCTACCACCTCTGCGGTCTCATGAAGGCACTTCCTCAAATGTGACACATGGAATACATCATGTACCCCACTAAGTCTCTCGGGTAGATCCACTCTATATGCCATCCGTCCAATCCTTTCCTTAATGGGAAACGGTCCTACAAACCTTGGAGCTAACTTCCCAACGGACCCAAAGCGGACAACATTCCGTAATGGGGATACTTTGACAAAGACCATGTCCCCAACATCAAACTCCAGATCCGTTCTCCTCTTATCCACATAAGATTTCTTCCTGTCTTGTGCTGCTTTCATCCTTCTTCGAATCAAATCAATCTTCTCCGAAGTCTCTCTAACCATATCAGGCCCAAGCAAGATCTTATCCGTAGATTCCCATCAACATGTAGGTGATCGGCAAGGCCTTCCATAAAGAGCTTCGAAAGGAGCCATACCAATACTAGACTGAAAGTTGTTATTATATGCGAACTCCACCAATGGAAGATGCTCTTCCCATGTACCTCCAAAATCCAAGATACAAAGCCTCAAAAGGTCTTCTAGAACACGATTCACCCTCTCGGTCTGGCCGTCCGTCTGAGGATGATATGCGGTGCTCAAACACAACTGAGTCCCCACTGCTTCTTGCAAACTCTTCCAAAACTCGCTAGTGAAGATAGGATCTCGATCACTCACTATGCTAGAAGGTACCCCATGCAATCGAACTATCTCTCGAAGATAAACTGAAGCTAGCCATGGAGCAGTCCTCTTGCTCTTCACGGGTATGAAATGGGCGCTTTTAGTAAGTCTGTCTACCACAACCCAAATTCCCGTATTACCCTTCCTCGATCTTGGTAACCCATCAATAAAATCCATCGAGACGCTATCCCACTTCCATTGCGGAACGTCCAATGGGTGAAGCAACCCGCCGGGTTTCTTTTGCTCCGCTTTCACTTGTTGGCACACCAAGCATCTAGCGGCATACTCGGCCACATCTTTCTTCATACCGGCCCGAAAGAAACTCGCTTCATGTCTTGGTACATCTTGTCCCCACCGGGATGAATGGTCATCCTAGAACGGTGTGCATCATCAAGAATAGCCTTCCTCAACTCCTCATTTTGCGGTACACAAAGTCTATCGTCTCTACGCAAGCACCCCCTATCGTCTAGGGTGTACCTACTCAAATGGCTGGACGACCCCCCCCTTATGAGCCTCTACCAACTCAACAAACTGTGGGTCGTCCCGTTGTGCCTCACCAATCCATCCCAAAAGAGTAGGCCTGACCTCCAAGGATGCTATCAAACCAGGTATATAGTCAACGGAAGGTCTGAAATCAAACATCGAGATAAACTCCAAGCTTCGTTGTTCCACGAACAATGGACTCAAGGACAACCTTTTTCTACTCAAGGCGTCCGCCACTACGTTACCCTTGCCAGGGGTATACGCTATCTCGAAATCATAGGATGCTAAGAACTCCATCCACCTTTGTTGTCTCAAGTTCAAATCCTTCTGAGAAAACAAGTACTTCAATGATTTGTGGTCAGTGAACAATTCGAACCTCTCTCCCAGAAGGTAGTGGCGCCAAATCTTAAGCGCAAAAACAATAGCGGCCAACTCTAAATCATGGGTAGGATAACTTTTCTCATGCGCCCTCAGCTGCCTTCCACCGTAGGCTATTACCCTTACCTCTTGCATTAAGACTGCACCCAGTCCTGTCCCACAAGCATCGGTATGGACAACAAATGGCTTACTCCCATCTGGCAATACTAAGACTGGAGCTGTGGTTAAAGCTCTCTTTAACCGTCGGAACGCGTCATCACAATCTACATCACATGCGAAGACTAGATTCTTCTTTGTTAAGCGAGTTAATGGGGATGATATCTTCGCGAAGTCCTTGATAAACTTCCTATAATAGCCAGCCAACTCCAAGAAACTCCTCACCTCGGTAGCATTCTTCGGAACCTTCCAATCTTGAATGGATACTACCTTCGCGGGATCCACAGCTATCCCTTCCTTGGAGACCACGTGCCCCAAGAATCGCACTTCCTTCCTCCAGAAGTGACATTTAGAGAATTTAGACTTAAGGCTATGCGCTCGAAGAGTCTCCAACACTTCCCTAAGATGTAGGGCATGCTCTTCCTCACTCTTAGAAAATACCAAGATGTCATCAACAAAGACAACCACGAACTTGTTAAGGAACTCCCTGAACACCCTACTCATCAAGTCTACGAAGTAGGCGGGTGCATTAGTCAATCCGAATGGCATGACAAGCCATTCAAAGAATCCATCTGGAGTCCTAAACGCAGTTTTATCAATGCTATCCTCAGCTACTCTAAGCTGATGGAATCCGGTGGCTAGATCGAGCTGAGAGAAAACAGAAGCACCTACAAGCTGGTCAAAGAGATCATCAATTCTCGGTAACGGATGCCTATTCTTCTTTGTCAGCTTGTTCAACTCTCGATAATCAACACACAGACGAAGCGTACCATCCGCCTTAGTAGCGAACACCACTGGAGCACCCCATTCAGAAATGCTTCGTCTAATAAAATTCTTCTCAAGCAATTCCTTGATCTGCTTACTGAGCTCCCTTCTCTCACGAGGGGCCATGTGCCTAACGGGCAATGATACTGGCTTGGCATTATCAACTAGATAAATGCGGAAATCTATCTCTCGTTTAGGGGGTAACCCCTTAACTTCTTCAAAGACATCAGGATAGTCTCGGACCACCCTTACAGATTGCAGATCATCGATGGACGAGTCGAGAGATTCAAGATAACATAACATGACGGGACCTCTAGGGTTACAAGAAATTTCTAGGGTATTACCGAGGCGAGTCATGAGCCTCACCACCCTATGCTCACAATCGAGGATGGCTCCATAACTGGACAACCAATCCATTGCCAAGATCAACCCATATCCCGTGAATCCGAGAACATAAGCATTACACGTGAATTCTACGGCCAAGATAGAAATTTTCAAATCCACACAAACCATAGATAAATGGGCGGAACCCCCAATTGGATTTGAAACACAAACGGGATCCTCAACTAGGCTAGTACTTAGGTGCAAACTTTCAACAATGTCAGAAGAAATAAAACTATGCGATGCGCCTGAATCAAATAAGGTGTGAACCGGATAATCAGAAATATAAACAAGACTTTCTACAGAAATACTACCTCGGTCCTGAACTAGAGCAGCAGTGAGAGCATGCACTTGCCCTCCAGAAGGTCCTGCACGCTGATTCTGCCCTTGCTTCTTGGGGCAATCCTTGCTAAAATGTCCGGTCTCTCCACAATGAAAGCATTCGCCCGACTTCCTCTTCCACTTCTTACAGTCTTTAGCTATGTGCCCAACATTCCCACAGTAGTGGCATTTTCTTGGATCCTTTGCCTTGGCCTTGTTACCCTTGTTGTTCTTGTTGTTTTTGTTGTTCTGATTGCTCTGATTTCCTCCCCACTTGGAGTCTGTCTTCTTGGCTTGAGTCTCACTAGACTTGTCTTCCTTCTTGCCATTCTTATCGTCTCCTTGAAGCAATGCCATGTCTACTAGTCCCTCAAAAGTGGCCCCCATGGGTATATGAGATAGGGCTAAACCTTGTAATGGCTCGATCAACCCTCGTGCAAAGCGTAAAGCCTTCTTCTGGGGAGTATTAATCATGTCCAAACCGAATCGGGCGAGCTTGTTAAACTCATTCACATACTCCCTCACTGTCATGTCCCCTTGCTTCAAAGATATAAACTTCTCCAATTGCAGATTCGCCTCAGCTGATGATAGAAACTTAAGCCCAAATGTTGTCCTAAAGTCGGCCCAAGTCTCTATTGGCCTCATAGCATTGGTGACCTCCCACCAATAAGCAGCTTCCTCTTTTAATAACCATGCTGCCAATAAAACCTTCCTATGGTCTTCCACATCAAAGATAGTGAAAAGATCTTCGGTTTCTTTCAACCAATTTCGTGCCTCCACAAAAGTCTCCATCCCTATGAAATTCTTGCCACCCATCGCCTTAAAGTCCTTACAAATCTTAGAGAAATCTACTTGCGGATTCTGAGGAGGGGGAGGAGGAGGAGGAACCTCAGTTATATTGGGGGTATTTGCTGGGCCTACATCGTTGGCCCTAGCTTCCAAGTACCTCCGGAACCATCCGGGAATGGTCACTCCCTCGGGAAGGTTAAGATCGACCATACTGAAAAAGAAAAAGATAGATTCAGAACGAGGAAACGAAGGATAGTGCTATGGCTTTTGGGGAATAGCCTTTTAAAATAACTAGACTTTTTCTTGGAAAATACTTAATTGGTTTTGAAAATAGTTTTTCAAAAAGTAAGTTTCAAAAACACTTTTGCTTAAATCTTGTAAACCTTATGCTCTGATACCAAATGTAACACCCCACCTCCGCCAAGGTAACTCTTGCAAGTACATTGGCTTCGGACGGGCGTTTAAACAAGGTAAACATGCATGCAGATATCACAAGACAGAACATATAAGTAAAACAGAGTAGTAAAGCAGCGGATAAAACTAACATTTCAAAACCAGAGTTAAGTTACAACAAAGTACTTGGTCATTATTTTCCAACAAACAAAGTCTAGATAAAACATAAACTGAAGAACTGAAATACATAAAGTACTATCCCCAAAATGAAGTGATAAACCATAGCTAGCTCAATGTCCAAAACCGTACATGAGTAAATCCAGTAAGCAAGCTGAAAAGATCCAAGCTAAGCTCCAATGTTCCCACCCTGAGAACCTGAGGGCGGAAACGGAAGAAAAGAGGCGAAAGAAAACAGGTCAGTCAAAAATACTGGGAAGCCCTATTACTATCAGTCTATGAACTAATAAAGTTAACTGGCATGAGAATCTGAGATGAACATAAGGATAACAACATACTGGCATGATGATTAACTAACAAGATAGATAAAGATGTCATCGCATAATCAAGGTTAAGTTTTGCACCATGGTTGTACTAGCATTCTAACATGTCAAGTAAAACAAGAATCGATCCCTTGGCCCACGCTTGGCCCAATATCATGAGGTGACCTAAATCAAGGTCCAACTACACGGTCTAGTCGATCGGCTCCCTACAAGCCTAACTCGTCAAGCGTCGGTGTCATACGGCCCAAACATGCAATGTAGCTAACTGCGCTAGGTCCACCCCAGGGTGTATCAAGTCCTAGGGTGTAGACCTCGGACACCAATCAAGCTGTGACGATCCCAAAACCCCGTGACACGGTGTTAAGGATAATCATTGGAATATAACACATTAATCAACATTAGCAGATCACAGATAATAGCATAAACAGAAAATAGAATAATTTACACACATATGACAGCGGAATCAAATAGATATCATCACATCAGAGAAGCACAGTACATGATACAACTTAGTGCATAATGATACATAATCAGTCACCATCGCCAGAGGCGGAATCATACATAAAGAGTACTCAAAATAAATATCAGTCTACATCGCCAATGGCGGAATCATAATATAGATACAATAATGGCGGAGAAAATCCAAGTCAGCACGGTGTAGTCAAACCTCGCCATGAGCCAAAAGGTGCGTCAGAAACCTGTAACTAGGCTGCCCATGTGAAAATGAGGGCACCCGAGTTTGCAAGGTGAAACAAACTACGAGTCAGTCATGGGACTGGTATGAGAAATCTACTCGACTTATTAACAACAATAATAAGGCAAATCAAAGGACCACGCCACTTTCGCGGAACGGGTTTACTCCAATGAGTGCTAGTGCATGAGATAAAGTAAACGATTAAATCAACGCAATGCTTTTTATAAAATGAAGCCATTATAAGACTCAGGTCCCATCACACAATGCAACGCAAGCCGGAGGATAGAGTTTTACCTTATAATGGCCAAAGATGCTTCATACGAATAAAACAAAGGTGTTCGATATTATTACTAGTGCATATATGTTTCAAAAGCAATTCAATCATAAATATCAATCCTCGGCGGCATAGCTACCATCTACTATGTCGCCATACTAGTAATACAATCACGTCAGCATATTTCGTATTGGAAATTGGATTCCTTCATGAGTCGAGGCAAGGGGCAAGCTCCTCTCCGATTCGAGACACTCTAGCAAATGTCCCAGGACCCCACTATGATCCTTGGATCTTCAGGGCCGGTCCTCTCTTACTTTTGAGGATTGGCAATTCCTGAACACACGTTTCCCTGTCCTTACAGACCTATATCAAGGCGCCTCGCATTCCAACAACCACACAGGTGAAAAGTATATATAATGTCAGGGCTGGTAGGTCACTGACACCACCTTAGCTAGAAAGAAACGTCGTGCTCTCCCTGTAGTCACTCTCCCGTTTTTGACTCATACCGAGGTGTGAGGCTCGCGAATTCACGTTATACACAAAGCTACGTCACACAGACCATGCTTTGATCATCAACCACAAGACATTGCTTTACAACAGAAGCCTTGATCATATGCCACTTAGGCGTGCCACACAGGCAATCCACTCCATGCGACTGATTTCTGTCAATACATAACCTCTGAGCTCGTACGTCTCAGAGAAGGGCATTAAGCAAGAGAATAAATTCTCCGCTGCCAAACAGATATATATTTAACAGAGATCAATCAACACAGAACAAAATCCAATGTCAGACACACAGTCCATTTACAAGTCCGTTCTGGGTCTGAACGAAACCAAAGGCACCAATTCCTCGCATATCCGTACAATCAACAGTATGTTTGGACGGCTACTACTTCAATTCCTTCATGATAGCTACTCCAATCACGAGCATCAGTAGCGCCCATCCATCCAATGTGGAAATCGTCGGTCTTCAACCGTCTTCCACTCTTCGACTTCTCAACGACGATCTATTATTTGAAATGAGATGAACTCGGCCTTTTCAAATAACCCACGTATATTTAGATTTTCAAATCAATTAATCACATGGTTGGACTATTCAACATTCACATTTCAGTTATTTAGTTATAATTTTCATGTCAAATACATTCAACCATCACATATCAAGCAAACACAACGAAATTGGTTTATTTCCACTCCATATCGTCTATAGTATTCTATAACGATATATCGCCATTTCTATTTAATTAAAAACGGCCAAATTTAATTAAACGACGATTCAGGTCGTAACGATGCACTGGCGCTGCTTTTCACAAATTTGGTTTTACACATATCTAGAAATCTAACCGTTGGATCTTCAAAAATTTTATATCATTAGGAAGGTCATTTCAAAACGAATCCAACGGTTTCAGTTTTGGGAAAATCCGACGGTCGGATCTTCCACACTAGCCATTTGAAGTTACGATTTCAATTTACGAACTGCAGCGTCGTTATTCGATTTAATTTAATTATATCTATATATATATATATATATATATATATATATATATATAAATATAATCGTTTCTGGCGATGTTTTTCTTCAATTTTGAATTAAACATTCCAGACAATCCAACCGTCGGATCTTCACAAAGTTGGTGTCGTTGGAAAGATATTTCCAAGGCAAACCCCACGGTTTCGGTTTCGGGAAAATCCAATGGTCAGATTTCCCGCACTAGTCGTTTGAAATCACGGTTTCAAAACACGAACTGCACGGCCACGTTTCGTTTTAATTCTATTTATATTTATATATTTATATAAATATAGTTCATTCAAAAATTCGCCATAACCTCCTTTGTACGGGATATAGTTTCAAACTTTGGGGCGATTTTTATTGTTTAAACACTTCACTCATTCACAAATGAATCTAATTTTCACACAACACTTTTCAACACACCAACATTTCCACACATGGATATAGTTTCCATATATGACTTTAATTTCAACGCATGAAAATAATTTCAACAAATGAAAATAATTCTAACACACAAAGATTATTCAAAATTTCGGCAGCATAACGGCAGGGTAGTTAAAATCGGCACCGTCCCTAGTACGGCTCCTCGCTCTACCTTAAAACCTCGCGGTTTTTGACAATGGGGATTCATGCATCTAATTCGCACGCAGGCGGCATGTTTATTTTTATTTCCACAAATATTTCGAATTCATTTCAATCACCAATGGGTATTTTTCAACCACAACCAAACAATATTAACCACAAACAATTATTCAACCATTCGTATTTTCCATCCAATATTTCACACCAATTTACCACAATAAATATCGTCCATGGTTTGTGGACGAGGGGAGTATATATTTATAATATAATATATATTTGCTATATTTCACTAGCATTTCAACACATATGTCACTTATTCTATGCATGTAAAAATTCATACTTCGCTTATATAGCTTACACTACGCATGTACATGAGGTATACAAAACGTATGTTATTTATATTTCGCTTATATAAATTATACACGACATTTTCCATTCAATTTCACGTTAATTTAGATTTCTCACATTGGTTTTCTGAGCGCTAAAAATCGATACGATGTCAGAAAAATCCGCGGCTTCTTCTATTGGGTAGAGAGCTTCCTTGCAGTCTCGATGTTTCCTGTTTCATCGAATTTCGTCAACACACCAAAAAGATATGATTTTTCAAAGTGCAGACATCAAAAAGGACTCACCTTTCGCGATGGTTCGAAACTAGGTTTGAGGTTTTCGCGAAATCCGTGGCATGTGGGGACGATCGGAGGTGCTGACGTGGAAGAGCTTCGAGTGGCGGTCCTATCGGTGGTGGTTTGGTGGCGTTCGGTGGTCAGTGGCGATCAGGGCGGCGGTGGGAAGTGTTCGACTTTGGGTCGATGGTTCTGGCGAAGGAGGAGGCGATAGGGGTCGGGGTAAGGTCGGATTTGAAGAGGAGGAGGAGGCGCGTCGAGGTAGGGGGGTGGCGCAGGTGGAAATCGCCTGTGGCGGCGGCGATTTGGGGGAGAAGCGGCGGATGATTTAAGTCGTCGATCGGGAGAGAGAAACGAGGGTTTCTGACTTTTTTTTTATTTTTTAAAATAATGAATGGAAATTTTTGATTGGCCCATAATTTCAATAAATTTTTAAATAGTGTTTTCTCAAACGAACTCCTTTTTAAACCCAACGACTGTCGCCCCTAGCTAAATATCCCCATTCCGGACACAATGGGATATGTTTCGTAGGCCAGTTCGACTGTTACAATCAGTTATTTTTCAAATTAAAGTATAAAACATTTAATTTTTAACTCTGAACGCACATTTCAATTTGCCAGGGCCACAAACTGATTCGAAAAATTTCAGAAAAATAAATCTAGCTATGTTTTGATGCTACGGTCCCAACAAAACTAGTTTCGTCGAATTCTGAGGTCGTTTGAAAAATAGCCATTTTCTGGTCGATCCACTTTAACAGAACATGACCAAACACATTTTCTTTTGCCACGCTCACATACTAGCTTCAAAAATTATGAAATTTGAAACCTAGCAATAGTTTGACATCCCGGACCCAACAAAAGTGGTTTCGTCGAAATCCAAGGTCGTATGCAAAATATCAATTTTCCAGGCCTATATATTCTATATACCGACCCTTTTGAAAATTCATTCGGCCATAACTTTTGATTCCCGTTATGAAACTTCGATTTTTCAGATTCGTTAGAAAGGTATTGACTAACAGATTTAAATATTTTTGGTTTCGCTAAAATCCATTAGATTTTCCACCCTGCATAGTCGGTCAAAGTTTGAATTCAAATTTTCAAACTGACTCACTATTTCTAATTCACTATTTTATTGAAATATTCTATTTCAATTTTTCAAATTCCTTTGAAATAACCAATTTAAAAATTTTAAATTGGCTCGTATTTTCCGAGTTATTACAATCTCCCCTACTTAAAACTTTTCGTCCTCAAAAAGGAAACAACAGTAAAGTAGGAAATAAAATGTAAATGCAAAGTATTGTAAAAGTACCTTGCACCGGAGTTAGTCAGAGATATCCACTCTGCATTTGGGGTAAGCTTGCTTAATGCTTTCCTCAGTCTCCCAAGTACAGTCTCTAGGATCACTGCTCCACTGCACTTTAACTAAATGAACCTTTTTGCTTCTGAGTTCTCTAGTTTCTTTGCCAACAATTTTAATGGCTCTCTTTTGAGTGATAATTCTGGAGTTATCTCCACATCCCGTTGCGCTACTTCTTCTACAACAAGATTCGGATCATGCACATGTCTCCTAAGTTGAGATACGTGAAATACATTGTGCACTCCAGGCAACCAATCTGGTAATTGAACCCTATAAGCAAGAGTTCCAATTCGCTCAAGTATAGGAAAGGGACCAATAAATCTCGGAGCCAACTTCCCAGTCTTGCCAAATCTGATTACTCCTCTCATCGGAGAAACCTTTAAATAAACATGATCACCAACAGTAAATGTCAAATCTCTCCTTCTAGAGTCTACATAACTTTTCTGTCGGCTTTGGGCGGTTTTCAATCGCTTCTTGATGAAGTCCACTTTATCAGATGCTTCTCTAATCATATCGGGTCCTAGTACAAGTCTGTTGCCAGGTTCTACCCAACATGCTGGAGATCTGCAGGGTCTGCCATATAATGCTTCAAATGGCGACATTCTCAAACTTGCTTGATAGCTATTGTTATATGAGAATTCTGCCAAATGCAAATGATCTTCCCATGACCCACCATAATCGATTATACAAGCCCGCAATAAATCTTCTAGAATTCTATTCACCCGCTCAGTTTGGCCATCTGTTTGAGGGTGATATGCGGTGCTCATATTCAGTTTTGTTCCCAATTCTGTCTGGAAGGCCTCCCAGAACTTGCTAGTAAATAGGGGATCTCTATCACTGACTATGCTGATGGGAATTCCATGCAGCTTAACAATTTCTCTGAAATATATCTGTGCTAGACTTTGGGCAGTTCTATTGGACCTGACAGGTATAAAATGGGCAGTCTTCGTGAAGCGATCTACGATTACCCAAATGCTGTCATTACCTTTCTTGGTTCGCGGCAAACCATCTATGAAATCCATGGAAATCTGTTCCCATTTCCAGCCTGGGACTTCCAACGGTTGCAACAGTCCAGCTAGCTTCTGTTGGTCACTCTTGACCAATTGACAAGTAGGGCATCTGCTAACATACAAAGAAATATCTCTTTTCATTGCCTTCCACCAGAAAGTGCATTTGATATCGTTGTACATTTTACTCACCCCAGGATGGATGCAAAATTTGGATTTATGGCACTCGTCCAGCACTTCTCTTCGAAGGCCTGGAATATTTGGAATGCAAATCCTATTATTTAACCTGAGAACCCCCTTATTGTCAATACGGAAACTCGTGGTTTCACCTTCCTTGACTCTCTGACTGATTCTCTGAATGAATTCATCGTCTTTCTGAAGGGCTGAAATCCTATCAATCAATCCAGGTGTAATTATAAGATGGGCAACGATTGCGGTCTTTCTACTAAGCGCATCCGCTACTACGTTAGCTTTCCCCGGCGTATACAGGATATCCAGATCATATGCTGCAAGAAATTCTAGCCAACGCTGCTGTCTCAGATTCAGATCTTTCTGGGTATATAAATACTTCAATGATTAATGATCTGTGTACAATATAAATTTCTCACCCAATAAATAATGCCTCCAGATTTTCAAGGCAAAAACGATGGCTAGCAACTCAAGATCATGAGTCACATAATTCTTCTCATGCGGTTTCGGTTGGCGGCTTGCATAAGCAACTACTTGGCCTCTCTGCATTAACACTGCACCAAGACCTCTAATAGAAGTATCTGTCCAAACCGTTAAATCCTGATTGCCATCAATAATTGTTAACACTGGAGCGGTGGTCAGCTTCGATTTCAATTCCTGGAAAGCTTCTTTACAGTCGGAAGTCCACTTAAACTTCTCGTGTTTCTTTGTGAGCTTCGTTAACGGACCGAATATCTTCGAAAAATCCATAACGAACTTTCGATAATAACTAGCCAACCCCATAAAACTTCTAACTTCTGTGGGAGTAGTGGGTTGTTTCCAGTCTTGAATCGCTGTTATTTTGCTTGGGTCAATAGAAATTCCTTTCTCTGACACGACATGGCCAAGAAATTTAACTTCTTCTTGCCAGAAGACACATTTAGAGAATTTGGCTTTGAAGACGTTCTTCCTTAGAATCTCCAATACTTGTTCTAAGTGTTTTTCATGCTCGGGTTTTGATTTGGAGTAGATTAAAATATCATCGATGAAGACGAGGACAAATTTATTCAGAACTCCCCTGAACACTCTATTCATTAGATCGACAAAGTATGCTGGAGCGTTGCATAGGCCAAATGGCATTACTAACCATTCATAAAATATGTCTGGACCTCTGAAAGCGGTCAAAGGAACACACTCTTCTGCTATTCTCAATTGATGAAAACCTGTCGCTAGGTCCATTCGGGAAAATACTTTCGCCCCATTCAATTGGTCTAGCAGATCATCAATGCGGGGTAATGGATATTTGTTTTTAAGCGTCTGTTTGTTAAGGTCTCGGTAATCAACACATAATCTAAGAGTACCGTCTGACTTTGGGACAAACACAACAGTTGCACCCCAATTAGAAAAACTAGGTCTGATTAGACCCTTCCACAATAGTTGACGAGTTTGATCGCCTAATTCTTCTTTTTCTTTCGGAGTCATTCTACGAATTGGATGCACCACTGGTCTGGCATTGGGAATTAGATCGATTCGGAATTCTATTTCTCTTTGCGGAGGTAAGTTTTCAACTTCTTCAAACACATCCGCATAGTTTCTAACAATCGGGGTCTTTTCCATGGAAGTTGGGATAAGTTCTAATGCCGACCAAAATTCTTCTCTATTCGGATTCGAACCATGACAGGGAACAGTAATATATCCAAGCTTCGTTCGAATTTTAACGATTCTTTCCGCATAATTCACTTCAGCTTCGTATTTCGTTAACCAATCCAGCCCGAGAATAATATCGAATTCGGGAAAATCCATAACGATTAAATCAAAAGGAAATTTGTAGGAAGAATAAGAGATCGGCACTCTACAATATGAACCGAGAGTAACAGGACCCCCTATCGGGTTATGAACTTCAACCGATTCTTTGAGCTTTCGCTGTTTTAACTTTAATTTGTGCACTGTGTTTTTAGCAATAAAACTACGCGATGCACCTGTGTCAAACAATACAGAAACAGGAATGTTTTTAATTGTAAGGGTACCTCCCAAAACATCAGGTTTACCTGCTCCATCGGAAGCAGCTGGCAGGATCGACCCGTCATAGACGTGAGCTACTGTAGCTTTCTTCAGCAAGGGACAGTCTTTGACCAGATGGTCGGTCTTGCGACAATTGAAGCACGAGCGAGGGTTCTGAGAGCCTTGGCTCGAGCCTTGAGAGTTTGTTTTCTGCCTCTTCGGAGCTGTGCAGACGTTTGAGTAGTGCCCCGGCTTACCACAATTAAAGCAATTTCCTCTTGGAGGCTTGCCAGTCTGAGGTTTTGAAGATGCTGCTTGGCTTGACTCGCCTTGATTTACAGCAGGCTTGTACTTGTTTCCGGCTTGGCTCCTAGCGCGATCCTGATCCAGATGCCTTTGATCACGGTCTTCATAGTTGCATGTCATTTCCACCAGCTCGTTGAATTCCAGCTTGACATGGGCCATGGCTCTATCATGATATTGTCGTTTTAGCCCAAGGATAAACCTCTTATTTTTGGATTTCGCGGTGGCGACGAGCTCTGGAGCATAGGGCGACAACATTGTAAATTTGTTCAGATAATCTTGCACGGAAAGATCCCCTTGCTGGAGATTGGCGAAGTCATCGTGCATTCTTTCTAGAGCTTGTTCTGGGACATATTTCTCCTTGAAGAGTTCTTTAAACCCATCCCATGTTCTTCCAGCTTCTCTATTTCCGGCGGTAAGAGATTCCCACCATAATTCAGCTTGTTCCTGCATAAGCCAGGCGCCCATAATAGCTTTGTCTTCGTCTCCAAGCCTTAGGCCTTCAAGAATTTTCTCGCATGTTTTGAGCCATGCAAGGGCCTCTATTACGGTGCCAGTTCCCGAGAAGGTCTTGCCTCCTAAGTTCTTATATCTCTTAGCTACACGGTCAAGCTCGAAGTATTGAGCTGCTGGAGGTTGTATCAAAGGTCCTTCTTGAGCTGGGATTTCTCCCCTTCCTCGGCCTCGGCCGGCATGGCCTCCTCTAGCGGCGGCTGCTCTGGTAGCCATTTGTCAAATTCTGTATAAGCAACAAAAAAGTCAGCTAACAGAAATGATAGTCTATTGCATAGTTAAGCAGAAAATTTCTACGGAAAGATAACGATGGACTGATCAATTGTTTTTGCTATTCTGCTCAGCTCATTCTGGGACTTTGCTAGTCCTATCTCTAATGAGCGACTCGCCTTAGAATACTACTGATTCTATTTTGACGAAGTGTTTAATGTGTTAGACTCCAGAACTAAGGTTAACCAAAGCTCTGATACCAGCTGTGACGATCCCAAAACCCCGTGACACGGTGTTAAGGATAATCATTGGAATATAACACATTAATCAACATTAGTAGATCACAGATAATAGCATAAACAGAAAATAGAATAATTTACACACATATGACAGCGGAATCATATAGATATCATCACATCAGAGAAGCACAGTACAGGATACAACTTAGTGCATAATGATACATAATCAGTCACCATCGCCAGAGGCGGAATCATACATAAAGAGTACTCAAAATAAATATCAGTCTACATCGCCAATGGCGGAATCATAATATAGATACAATAATGGCGGAGAAAATCCAAGTCAGCACGGTGTAGTCAAACCTCGCCATGAGCCAAAAGGTGCGTCAGAAACCTGTAACTAGGCTGCCCGTGTGAAAATGAGGGCACCCGAGTTTGCAAGGTGAAACAAACTACGAGTCAGTCATGGGACTGGTATGAGAAATCTACTCGACTTATTAACAACAATAATAAGGCAAATCAAAGGACCACGCCACTTTCGCGGAACGGGTTTACTCCAATGAGTGCTAGTGCATGAGATAAAGTAAACGATTAAATCAACGCAATGCTTTTTATAAAATGAAGCCATTATAAGACTCAGGTCCCATCACACAATGCAACGCAAGCCGGAGGATAGAGTTTTTACCTTATAATGGCCAAAGATGCTTCATACGAATAAAACAAAGGTGTTCGATATTATTACTAGTGCATATATGTTTCAAAAGCAGTTCAATCATAAATATCAATCCTAGGCGGCATAGCTACCATCTACTATGTCGCCATACTAGTAATACAATCACGTCCGCATATTTCGTATTGGAAATTGGATTCCTTCATGAGTCGAGGCAAGGGGCAAGCTCCTCTCCGATTCGAGACACTCTAGCAAATGTCCCAGAACCCCACTATGATCCTTGGATCTTCAGGGTCGGTCCTCTCTTACTTTTGAGGATTGGCAATTCCTGAACACACGTTTCTCGGTCCTTACAGACCTATATCGAGGCGCCTCGCATTCCAACAACCACACAGGTGAAAAGTATATATAATGTCAGGGCTGGTAGGTCACTGACACCACCTTAGCTAGAAAGAAACGTCGTGCTCTCCCTGCAGTCACTCTCCCGTATTTGACTCATACCGAGGTGTGAGGCTCGCGAATTCACGTTATACACAAAGCTACGTCACACAGACCATGCTTTGATCATCAACCACAAGACTTTGCTTTGCAACAGAAGCCTTGATCATATGCCACTTAGGCGTGCCACACAGGCAATTCACTCCATGCGACTGATTTCTGTCAATACATAACCTCTGAGCTCGTACGTCTCAGAGAAGGGCGTTAAGCAAGAGAATAAATTCTCCGCCGCCAAACAGATATATATTTAACAGAGATTTTCAACACAGAACAAAATCCAATGGTCAGACACACAGTCCATTCACAAGTCCGTTCTGGGTCTGAACGAAACCGGAGGCACCAATTCCTCGCATATCCGTACAATCAACAGTATGTTTGGACGGCTACTACTTCAATTCCTTCATGGTAGCTACTCCAATCACGAGCATCAGTAGCGCCCATCCATCCAATGTGGAAATCGTCGGTCTTCAACCGTCTTCCACTCTTCGACTTCTCAACGTCGATCGATTATTTGAAATGAGATGAACTCGGCCTTTTCAAATAACCCACGTATATTTAGATTTTCAAATCAATTAATCACATGGTTGGACTATTCATCATTCACATTTCGGTTATTTAGTTATAATTTTCATGTCAAATACATTCAACCATCACATATCAAGCAAACACAACGAAATTGGTTTATTTCCACTCTATATCGTCTATAGTATTCTATAACGATATATTGCCATTTCTATTTAATTAAAAACGGCCAAATTTAATTAAACGACGATTCAGGTCGTATCGATGCACTGGCGCTGCTTTTCACAAATTTGGTTTTACACATATCTAGAAATCTAACCGTTGGATCTTCACAAATTTTATATCATTAGGAAGGTCATTTCAAAACGAATCCAACGGTTTCAGTTTTGGGAAAATCCGACGGTCGGATCTTCCACACTAGCCATTTGAAGTTACGATTTCAATTTATGAACTGCAGCGTCGTTATTCGATTTAATTTAATTATATTTATATATATATATAAATATAATTGTTTCTGGCGCTGTTTTTCTTCAATTTTGAATTAAACATTCCAGACAATCCAACCGTCGGATCTTCACAAAGTTGGTGCCGTTGGAAAGATATTTCCAAGGCGAACCCCACGGTTGCGGTTTCGGGAAAATCCAATGGTCAGATTTCCCGCACTAGTCGTTTGAAATCACGGTTTCAAAACACGAACTGCACGGCCACGTTTTGTTTTAATTCTATTTATATTTATATATTTATATAAATATAGTTCATTCAAAAATTCCTATATCGTTTCCACTTCAATTATTTCACTAACGCCTTTAGATTTCGGAAATTTTCGCCATAACCTCCTTTGTACGGGAGGGTCTGGGAAAATTCCCAAATAGCCACACGGGCGTCTCATATCAAAAAGAAAAAGAAAAAGCCAAGCGGCTAGCCAACAGGCTCATAAAATCATCACCCAAACAAAGCGGTAAATGTGTACCTATTTGTCGGGCACAAAATTCTATTTCTCTTCTCTAGCCCCTTTTGCTTTAACCTGTTCAATAGATATGCATGTACATATATACAATTTCTAACATTTATCATTTTCCATTCAATTTCATATTTGATTTGCTTTGGTTTAAAAACACCATTCATTCTAATGTTGCATGCATAGGCTAAAATCATATCATTAGCTAGTTAATGTATATTTCAACTCATGCACGTTTATTTGAACAAGTGGCTATTTTTAACACTTCACCTTTCAAAGATGATAATTTTGGCGAACTAAAATAGATTTCAACACATGACTATTTTATTTAGTTCCTATGCATGTTAAAAATAATATTTCTATCACAAATATTTATTTCAACGTCCGCATATCTTTAGCATATCACACATATGATAAAAATGATATTTTTATCACTTAAAATATTTATTCGACAAATAGATGTTTCAGCACTTCATATTTTCAAATAAAATGTAATTTTTATCGTTCGATCTTTTTATTCAACACATGAACTTTTCCACTACACACACTTCTCAACAAATGAGCATCTCCACACATGGACATTTTATTTATGTTGTTCATATTAGAAAGATGGAATTTTTATAGTTGAAATTATTTATATAAGGCGAATATTTTTATTTACTTCATATACATATAAAAATGTGATTTTTATTGTTTAAACACTTCACTCATTCACAAATGAATCTAATTTTCACACAACACTTTTCAACACACCAACATTTCCACACATGGATATAGTTTCCATATATGACTTTAATTTCAACGCATGAAAATAATTTCAACATATGAAAATAATTCTAACACACAAAGATTATTCAAAATTTCGGCAGCATAACGGCAGGGTAGTTAAAATCGGCACCGTCCCTAGTACGGCTCCTCGCTCTACCTTAAAACCTCGCGGTTTTTGACAATGGGGATTCATGCATCTAATTCGCACGCAGGCGGCATGTTTATTTTTATTTCCACAAATATTTCGAATTCATTTCTATCACCAATGGGTATTTTTCAACCACAACCAAACAATATTAACCACAAACAATTATTCAACCATTCGTATTTTCCATCCAATATTTCACACCAATTTACCACAATAAATATCGTCCATGGTTTGTGGACGAGGGGAGTATATATATATAATATAATATATATTTGCTATATTTCACTAGCATTTCAACACATATGTCACTTATTCTATGCATGTAAAAATTCATACTTCGCTTATATAGCTTACACTACGCATGTACATGAGGTATACAAAACGTATGTAATTTATATTTCGCTTATATAAATTATACACGACATTTTCCATTCAATTTCATGTTAATTTAGATTTCTCACATTGGTTTTCTAGGCACTAAAAATCGATACGATGTCAGAAAAATCCGCGGCTTCTTCTATTGGGTAGAGAGCTTCCTTGCGGTCTCGATGTTTCCTGTTTCATCGAATTTCGTCAACACACCAAAAAGATATGATTTTTCAAAGTGCAGACATCAAAAAGGACTCACCTTTCGCGATGGTTCGAAACTAGGTTTGAGGTTTTCGTGAAATCCGTGGCACGTGGGGACGATTGGGGGTGCTGACGTGGAAGAGCTTCGAGTGGCGGTCCTATCGGTGGTGGTTTGGTGGCGTTCGGTGGTCAGTGGCGATCAGGGCGGCGGTGGGAAGTGTTCGACTTTGGGTCGATGGTTCTGGCGAAGGAGGAGGCGATAGGGGTCGGGGTAAGGTCGGATTTGAAGAGGAGGAGGAGGCGCATCGAGGTAGGGGGGTGGCGCAGGCGGAAATCGCCTGTGGCGGCGGCGATTTGGGGGAGAAGCGGCGGATGATTTAAGTCGTCGATCGGGAGAGAGAAACGAGGATTTCTGACTTTTTTTTATTTTTTAAAATAATGAATGGAAATTTTTGATTGGCCCATAATTTCAATAAATTTTTAAATAGTGTTTTCTCAAACGAACTCCTTTTTAAACCCAACGACTGTCGCCCCTAGCTAAATACCCCCATTCCGGACACAATGGGATATGTTTCGTAGGCCAATTCGACTGTTACAATCAGTTATTTTTCAAATTAAAGTATAAAACATTTAATTTTTAACTCTGAACGCACATTTCAATTTGCCAGGGCCACAAACTGATTCGAAAAATTCCAGAAAAATAAATCTAGCTATGTTTTGATGCTACGGTCCCAACAAAACTAGTTTCGTCGAATTCTGAGGTCGTTTGAAAAATAGCCATTTTCTGGTCGATCCACTTTAACATAACTTGACCAAACACATTTTCTTTTGCCACGCTCACATACTAGCTTCAAAAATTATGAAATTTGAAACCTAGCAATAGTTTGACATCCCGGACCCAACAAAAGTGGTTTCGTCGAATTCCGAGGTCGTATGCAAAATATCAATTTTCCAGGCCTATATATTCTATATACCGACCCTTCTGAAAATTCATTCGGCCATAACTTTTGATTCCCGTTATGAAACTTCGATTTTTCAGATTCGTTAGAAAGGTATTGACCAACAGATTTAAATATTTTTGGTTTCGCTAAAATCCGTTATATTTTCCACCCTGCATAGTCGGTCAAAGTTTGAATTCTAATTTTCAAACTGACTCACTATTTCTAATTCACTATTTTATTGAAATATTCTATTTCAATTGTTCAAATTCCTTTGAAATAACCAATTTAAAAATTTTAAATTGGCTCGTATTTTCCGGGTTATTACACAAGTATGCACAGTCTAGATCTACTGGTACCCGTGCCTGATTTTCCAACTCCGGACGATGTGCACGACCATAGTCCGCCTGGACCCACACCGGCGTACCTACTCAGCCGTCGTTTTGGTCGCTTACATGTCAACCCAGTAATCGTGCCCCACCCTAGCCTAGTCCCTAGGGTCTTATGATACTATCAAGAGGGTTACTGCTGCAAAGGACCACGCCACTAGGGTTTCCTTAACGGGTTAAATGTGGTTAACCCGATCCAAACGTGGATTAAATTGGTTAAGTGTACCCAAGGTACATGACTTAACCCCGATTAACCCATCATGCCCAAATTGGTTAAGTATTAAGTGGACCATGACTTAACCCTAATCAGGAGGCATTCATTAACTTAATGTGCTTTTAACCTCTCACATTAGACCCTGTTGTGGTTACTAGTTAAGCCGGGCGGGTCCGGGTAGCTTTACACCACAACTTGGTCTAACCTCGGGTTCGAGCACAACATGACCAACTTCTCACATTGGGTCCTTTTGTTTGTAGCCACTAGTTAAGCCGGGCGGGTCCGGGTAGATTTATGCTACAAACTCAACCCAACCTTGAGTTGGCCACACTCATCTTTTCTAAGTGTCATGTCCATTATGTTTCCAAAACATAATTACATATCACGCCATGTTATTAAAACCGTGTTCTTGTCATAATGTTACCCAACCCCAACGTAATCCCATCGTTTACATAATCGCAACAACGCATAAAGGATAAAATAGGGAACTTGGCATAATCATGACAAAAAGGTGTTGAAGCCACAAGTTTAACGTGGTGGCATATGAAATGTACATATGTTCATATACTTGCATATTGCATTATTAGGCTTCAAAAGCATGCATAAAACCAAACTTAGCATATAAGTGATACATGGTAATAAATGACATGTAGAAGTTGCTAGAAGTTCGCATTTAGCCTCACATGCAATTTATCATAAGGGATATGATAACTTCCATGTTGCCAAAATGCAACCTTTAACATAAAGCTTGAATCTTTAAGCTCACAAACTCAAGTTTAACTTGCATAACATGATAACATGATCAACCCAAACTTGCATAACATGATAACATGTGTCAACTTGCATAATGATCAACCAAACTTTCATATAATGATCAACCAAACTTGCATATCATGATGATTAACCAAATTTGCATAACATGATAACATGATCAACCCAAACTTGCATAACATGATAACATGATCAACCCAAACTTGCATCATTCATTTAACTTTAGAGTTTCAAAAATGAAAGTAGAAAAGGGCTTACAATGCTATGAAGACACAAATAAATAGTTATTAAAAGATTGAGACGAAGCCCTTATGTGATCACCCAAATATGCAAGCTCCAAATGAAAACCCTTGAGCCAAATCAATAAAAACCCTTGCTTTGAAATAGAAATGTTGCAACTTGACTTAAATGCAAACTAAGAACACTCATACAAGCTTGAAAACACTTGTATGCACTCAAAATCTCTCATATAAATAGACTTAGAAATTTTAGCATGAGAGTGGAGGCCATGAGAGGAACAATTTTGACATAGTTTAGTTGTAGGATTGAATAATGGTGATTTAGGCTAGGTTTAGGGGTCTTTTTATAGAAGATTAGGATAGTATTAGCCATAGGATTAACCCTAGATTCAATCCAAGCCATCAAATTCCGTCACTAGCCTCCAAAACAGGTCAAAACAGCCAAAACAGGTGCACCAGGTTGCCTGGGCCGACCAGGCAGGTCGACTCCCAGGTCGACCCTGGGGTCGACTCCCTAGTCGACCTGGGGGGGAGGTCGACTCCCCAGTCGACCCCCAGGTCAACCCCCTGGGTCTGGCGGGAATTTTCCCGCCACTTCTGATTTTCTGAAATTTGAATTTGTTTTGAATTTGAATTTTTCGTGAAACTTCGCGAGGCCATATCTTGGTCATACGGACTCCGATTTTCGAAAACCCGGACTCTATTTCGTGTATTTTTCCGAGACGAACGCAATGGCACAGCCCGTTTCCCTTGATTCAGATTTTACAGTTTAATTCTGCCTTGATTTGTGTTATAACATGTTATTCAAAAATACGGGTTGTTACACTTTCCTTACATTGAAAATGTAAATCCCATCTTTTTCTATTTACATAAAAATGTAAGTTTAATTCCTATGCAAATTCCTATATTCTTTATTTACATGTAAAACAAATGTAAAATTTGATACATTCAAAATCCTACTTTTAAACGTAGATTTCAACTTCAATGTACATTCTCATCTTAGTTACATTATAAAAATGTAACTTATAGTTGCAGTGAATCCTATTTTAAATTTACACATCAAATTGCAAGTTTTATTTACAATGCAAACTCTACTTCTAATTTACATTATAAAATATGATTTTTAATTACAATGCAAACACTACTTCTAATTCACATTGTAAAAATATTATTTTTAATTACAATGCAAACACTACATCTAATTCACATTGTAAAAATATAATTTTTAATTACAATGCAAACATTACTTCTAATTTACATATGAAATAAATCAATTTTATTTCTAATGTTCATTCTCATTTCATGTTACATATATACATAAGAAAAATGCAATTTCGATCATACAATGAAATTGCATCCTTTAATTGCATAGAAAAATGTAGTTTTGTCATATGGTATACTTTCCTATAGACATTACATATAAAAATGTAATATTTAACACACAATGTAAATTCATGTTTTAATTACATATAAAAATGTAAATTTTATCCTACGGTGTAATTCTCTATATAATTTACATATAAAAATGTAAATTTTCACATATGATGAAATTTTCATGTTAATTACAAAGGAAAATGTAATTTTCAACATACGGCATTAATTCACTTTATAATTTACATATAAAAATGTAAATTTTAACATACGATGGAATTCTCATATTAATTACAAAGAAAAATGTAATTTTAATATACGACATAAATTCACTTTATAATTTACATATAAAAATGTAAATTTTAACATACGATGGAATTCTCATATTAATTACAAAGAAAAATGTAATTTTTAATATACGACATAAATTCACTTTATAATTTACATATAAAAATGTAATTTTCGTCATGCAATGTAAATTTACATTTTAATTACATAGAAAAATGTAATTTTCGACATACGGTGCAAAATTATATATAAATTACATATAAAAATGTAACTTTTGTTCATGCGGTGTTAATTCATTCTTAAATTACATAATAAAAATGTTATTTAATTCATGTGGTGTAAATTCATTCATAATTTACATAATAAAATGTAATATAATTCAGGCGATGTAAATTCATTTTACAACATAAAATTTCATTCTTTTACTTACAATGTAAAAGCATCAACTTTTTATTCACAATGTAAAAGTATCTACTTTTATATTTTCAATGTAAAAATATCAACTTTTTATGTTTTACAATGTAAAGACATCAACTTTTATATTTTGCAATGTAAAAATATTAACTTCTCTATTTTACAACGTAAAAATATAATCTTTTCTATTTACAAATGTATAAATATTACCTTTTCTACTTTACAATGTAAAAATGTAATTTTTCTATTTACAATGTAAAAATAATGTCTTTTTATTTTGAACATAAAAAGATGGTTTTTTTTTCTCTCTTTTTTTTTTCAACATAAAAAGATTGTCTTTTTATTTACATCGCAAAATTCTCAATATAAAATCCATTCTTTCTTTACAATGTACAATTTACTCTTTAATTACAACGTAAAATCCATTCTTTTTATTACATAAAAAAAAGAAAATAATGTAAATCTTCCTACGGTGAAATTCATATATATTAATATTAAAAATAATGTCAACTAATCCTACGGTTAAATTTCTTTTTAAAATTGACATTAAAAATGTTAATGACATCCTACGGTTAAATTTACTATTTAATTTACATTAAAAATAATGTAAATTTATACATGCGGTGAAAATACTTTATTTACATAATAAAAGGTAAATTTCATGTCATCGAAAATTCTGATTTTAATTTTACATCCTACGGTTGAATTTCTATCATATTAACATTAAAAATGTTAATTTACATCCTACGGTTGAATTTCTATCATATTAACATTAAAAATGTTAATTTACACATACGATGTAATTACTTATTATTACACTAAGAATAATGTTAATTTTCTCATACGATGTAAATTTCTTATTTTAATTTTACATAATAAAATGTAAATTCCACCACAAGTCGCATTCTTATTTTATTTGCATCAAATAAGATGTAAATTTTCATCACATAACATAACAACAACATCCCAAACATACAACAAGTCCAAATCTAACAACTAGCATCAAGGTAATTACTAGGTGATGTTATAACTTGGCATATATAAAATCAACACGGCATGATTAAACACATAATTAATTTTAATTAATTATTAATTCAGATTTAAACCTCAAAATTTCAGATCTAATCTCATGCAAATCAGATTCAACATCATACGGAGTGAACAGTTCAAATCCATGTTCTAAACATCACGTCTTATTAGATCTACTTATTAATAATCATAGAAATAATGATTAAATAAATCAAATTAAATTAAAAATAAATTCTCACAGTGGTCTGGTCTGAGAAGATGATACAGGTTCGATCCGATTCAGTGTTCCTATTCAAATAGATTTCAGATCTGGAACGATTCAAATACAAATACATATAGAAAATCAAAATTCAGCTTTTAGCAACTGACACAGCGACATTTAAAAGCGTCGCAAAATCTGAAATAAATTTTTACCTAATGTTCAAAACTTTGAATCGAGATAACTCGAGCTACGGTTGACGGTTTTATGAACGGTTTGCGGGAGGTCGAAGAGCTAGGAGAGGTGCATCCACGCCGGGAAGTATGGGGGGTGCGGCGGCGCTATGTGGTGGTGGCGAAGGTGCAAAGGCCGCGGGTTTGGGCACGGAATTCGAGAGCTACAGGCGACGGGAGGTGGTGATTCTTGTCGGAGATTGAAGAGCACGAAAATCTCTTCGAAACGTGTATTTACACGTTGAGAATTGAGGGAGAAATCGGAAAATGAAAATTTGAGTGGTTATGGGTTCATGCGGCTGAAAATGACGGGAGGAGGAAGAAGAACCCGTGCGTAGCTTTTATATTATTATATTTAGGGTTATTTAATTATTATTTAATTAGCCCGTTTAAGCCCGTTTTGGTCCGAACTCAGAATTAGGCCTGCTTACTGTCGTTCTTAGGGTTTTGACGTCTTTTGAGCGCAATGGGCTATGTCTCGGGCCCCAATTCTGATGTCTGTAGTGTTTTTTACTTAAAATCCTATTAAAAATTAATTAATTAAATATTGACCGTACATGAAAAATCACCGGGGCCACAAATTAACTTCAAAAATTCCCGAAAAATATATTTAGCTATGTTTTGACGCTGCAGACCTAGAAAAATTAATTTCGTTCAATTCTGAGCTCGTATGAATTTCTAATGAATTTTTTTAAAGTCAAAAATTGTCCGTTTACACTGAAAAATCAATTATAATTATATATTAATCCTAAAAATTACCGAAAAATCATTTTTAGCTTTGTTTTGACGATACGAACCCAACAAAATTATTTTCGTCGAATTCTGAGACTTTTTGGAAAATGGCTATTTTTAAGGCCAATATATTTAATATTAAAAATACATTTTTAAACAAATAATTTTCGAAACTCGAAATATATAAGTGTTTACTGTTTTTCAATGTAGAAACATCATTCTGAACTCAATGGAAGTGGTTTCGAGTTCAAATTCCTTCGTATGCAAAAAGTAGCATTTTTGTCCTTTGCAAATTTTCTAGCAACCTTCTAAAAATTGAATTGGCCATAACTTTTGATTTCCGCTATGAAATTTCGATTTTTCGGATTCGTTGGAAAGATATTTTTAAATAGATTCTAATATTTTTGGTTTCACTAAAAAACCGTTAAATTTTGCATCCTGCACGGTCAGTCAAAGTTCAAGTTTGACTTTTCAAACTACCGCGTTATTTCTAACTATTTTTATAATTAAAATTAAATTATTCATTCTAACTTCGATTTAAATCAATTTGTGATCATTATTATTTAAAATTAATTATTTTAAATATCAAAACTCATTAAAATTACTTAAAATAAATTTTTAATTGGCCCCAAAAATCAGGGTTGTTACAGTCTCCCCCACTTAAAAACTTTTCGTCCTCGAAAAGGATGAAGCTAAAAGTTGATTAATTAACTAACTAATATATATATATATATATATATATTTTCTCCATTGGTTTAAATAATTTTATTAGTTGACTAACTTTCAAATATATAACTTTTTATATATTCAAAATCATATTTTCCAAAATAGAGTATAATTAATCACAATTACGTATATTATAGGCTTGCTACTCTCAACTCATTCTTGGGCATTAATAACCCTATCTCTAATGAGCATTCTTATTGGATATTACTAATCCAATCTCTGATGAGCCTTTTGTTCAGTTCTAATGAGTTGTACCCCAAAGATTTGAGCTAACCAAAGCTCTGATACCAACTGTAACGACACGGATTTCGCCCGACCTTAATCGAACGCAAAATCGACCAAGACCATTCAAAATCCGCATACGTTAACTTTGGGAATACAACGACATCAGAACAATAACAGCAGACTTTTATTACATCATGGTAATATAACATCAGAGTACAGAATATATCAGAGTACATCGAAATTAAAATACAGCGGAAGAAAATTTTACAATAAATTTAATACAGTGCAGTGGAAATAAAATTGATACAGCGGAAGACAACTATACTCTGGACACATCTTTAAGCTTCAATCCAGAATCCTGCTCGAGATAAACCTGTAGACAAACTACACGACTGCCCATGTGGAAAAGAGGGCACCCGAGTTTGCAAAGGTGGAAACAAACAACGGGTCAGTCGTGGGACTGGCGTGAGAATTCTTAACTAATAAATCACTATTAATAGGACAAATCCAAAGACCACGCCGCTAACGCGGAACGGGTTTTATTCCAATGGATTGTCGTGCATATCTTAAAGTAAATCGTAAAACAACGCAATGCTTTTTAGAAAAATGAAATCACCATAAGACTCAGGTCCCATCACACAATGCAACGCACACCAGAGGATAGAGTTTTACCTTATGGTGATTAAACATGCTTGATACGTAAAAAACGAATTTGATATTATTATTAGTGTGTATATGTTTAAAAAAACATTCAATCATAATGTATCAATCCTTGGATGCATAGGTACCATATGCTATGCCTCCGTACTAGTAATACAATCAAAACCGCATGGGGCGTATTGGAAATTGAGTTTCCATCATGAGTCAAGGCTAGGGAGGAGCTCCTTACCGATTCGAGACACTCTAGCTAATGTCTTAGGGTTCCCCGCAGTTAACCCTTGGAAAGCTGCAGGGCCGGTCCACACATACAGCTTCGTGGATTGGCAATTCCAGAACACACGTTTCCCGGTCCTATAGGACCTACCCGAGGCGCCTCATTCCATCATCCACGCAAGTAAAATGTCAGGGCTGGTAGGTCACTGACACCACTCTAGCTAGAAAGAAACGTGTTGCTCTCCCTGCATTCCCTTCTCCCGTTTTAGACTCCGCCGGTGTGTGAGGCTCGCGAAGTCACGCTATACACAAAGCTATGCCTAAACAGACTATGCTTTGATCGTCCCACAAGGCCTGCTTTTCAACAAAGCCTTGATCATATGCATCTTAGCATGCTACATCATCACTCCATATCACACTACCAATCCTTTGCCGAAATATATGAACATGTGTTAAGCAAGAGAATAAATTCTCCGCCACCAAACATCCATACATTCGACAGAAGATTAATAACATGATATATAATGGAGTACGATGTCAGACACACAATCCATTTATAAGCTTATGCTCTGGGTCTGAGCGAAAGCCAAATCCGTACAAATCAACACTACGTCTGGGCAACTCCTACTATTACCTTATAATGGTAGCGAGCCATTCTAAGGCAACAGTCATCATCGTCCATTTGATGTGTAGATTTGACGGTCTTCAATCGCCGTCTTCCAATCTTGGATTTTTAAACGTCGTTTAATTATTTGGAATGAGATAACTCGGACTTTCCAAATAATCCTCGTATATATATTTATATATTGAAAATCCTTCTTACACATTAATAATTATTTTTATTAATGATTCATTCTTATTTTAATTATTTAAAATAATTAAATTTTTATATAACGACGCCTTAAGTCCATGGGCGACTATGGCGCTGTATTCTACCAATTTTGATTTTTACATTACTCAGAATCTAACCGTTGGATCTTAACGTAATATATACTTGGAAAGATTTTTCCAAGACGGTCCTAACGGCTTCAGTTTCAAGAAAATCCGACGGTCAGAACTTCTTGTATAGTCGTTTAAAAGTACGATTTCAAAATGAGAACTACCGCGCCCTATTCATTTAATTTTAATTATATATATATATATAATCATTGAATCGTAATAACGTCGTTTGATTAAAACAACACTCCACACAATTACCGATACTTACTAAATTTTAATTCATTTGAAAATGAAGATAATATTACCGCATCCTAAATTCATTCTTTCCTTACATTGAAAATGTAAATCCCATCTTTTTCTATTTACATAAAAATGTAAGTTTAATTCTTATGCAAATTCCCATATTCTTTATTTATATGTAAAACAAATGTAAAATTTGATACATTCAAAATCCTACTTTTAAACATAGATTTCAACTTCAATGTACATTCTCATCTTAGTTACATTATAAAAATGTAACTTATATTTGCAGTGAATCCTATTTTAAATTTACAAATCAAATTGCAAGTTTTATTTACAATGCAAACTCTACTTCTAATTTACATTGTAAAATATGATTTTTAATTACAATGCAAACACTACTTCTAATTCACATTGTAAAAATATAATTTTTAATTACAATGCAAACATAACATCTAATTCACATTGTAAAAATATAATTTTTAATTACAATGCAAACATTACTTCTAAGTTACATATGAAATAAATCAATTTTATTTCTAATGTTCATTCTCATTTCATGTTACATATATACATAAGAAAAATGCAATTTCGATCATACAATGAAATTGCATCCTTTAATTGCATAGAAAAATGTAGTTTTGTCATACGGTATACTTTCCTATAGACATTACATATAAAAATGTAATATTTAACACACAATGTAAATTCATGTTTTAATTACATATAAAAATGTAAATTTTATCCTACGGTGTAATTCTCTATATAATTTACATATAAAAATGTAAATTTTCACATACGATGAAATTTCCATGTTAATTTCAAAGGAAAATGTAATTTTTAACATACGACATTAATTCACTTTATAATTTACATATAAAAATGTAAATTTTAACATACGATGGAATTCTCATATTAATTACAAAGAAAAATGTAATTTTTAATATACGACATAAATTCACTTTATAATTTACATATAAAAATGTAAATTTTAACATACGATGGAATTCTCATATTAATTACAAAGAAAAATGTAATTTTCAATATACGACATAAATTCACTTTATAATTTAAAATGCAATTTTCGTCATGCAATGTAAATTTATATTTTAATTACATAGAAAAATGTAATTTTTGACATACGGTGCAAATTTATATATAAATTACATATAAAAATGTAACTTTTGTTCATGCGGTGTTAATTCATTCTTAAATTACATAATAAAAATGTTATTTAATTCATGCGGTGTAAATTCATTCATAAATTACATAATAACATGTAATATAATTCATGCGATGTAAATTCATTTTACAACATAAAATTTCATTCTTTTACTTACAATGTAAAAGCATCAACTTTTTATTCACAATGTAAAAGTATCTATTTTTATATTTTGCAATGTAAAAATATTAACTTCTCTATTTTACAACGTGAAAATATAATCTTTTCTATTTACAAATGTATAAATATTACCTTTTCTACTTTACAATGTAAAAATGTAATTTTTCTATTTACAATGTAAAAATAATGTCTTTTTATTTTGAACATAAAAAGATGGTTTTTTTTTCTCTCTTTTTTTTTCAACATAAAAAGATTGTCTTTTTATTTACATCGCAAAATTCTCAATATAAAATCCATTCTTTCTTTACAATGTACAATTTACTCTTTAATTACAATGTAAAATCCATTCTTTTTATTACATAAAAAAAAGAAAATAATGTAAATCTTCCTACGGTGAAATTCATATATATTAATATTAAAAATAATGTCAACTAATCCTACGGTTAAATTTCTTTTTAAAATTGACATTAAAAATGTTAATGACATCCTATGGTTAAATTTACTATTTAATTTACATTAAAAATAATGTAAATTTATACATGCGGTGAAAATACTTTATTTACATAATAAAAGGTAAATTTCATGTCATCGCAAATTCTGATTTTAATTTTACATCCTACGGTTGAATTTCTATCATATTAACATTAAAAATGTTAATTTACATCCTACGGTTGAATTTCTATCATATTAACATTAAAAATGTTAATTTACACGTACGATGTAATTACTTATTATTACACTAAGAATAATGTTAATTTTCTCATACGATGTAAATTTCTTATTTTAATTTTACATAATAAAATGTAAATTCCACCACAAGTCGCATTCTTATTTTATTTGCATCAAATAAGATGTAAATTTTCATCACATAACATAACAACAACATCCCAAACATACAACAAGTCCAAACCTAACAATTAGCATCAAGGTAATTACTAGGTGATGTTATAACTTGGCATATGTAAAATCAACACGGCATGATTAAACACATAATTAATTTTAATTAATTATTAATTCAAATTTAAACCTCAAAATTTCAGATCTAATCTCATGCAAATCAGATTCAACATCATACGGAGTGAACAGTTCAAATCCATGTTCTAAACATCACGTCTTATTAGATCTACTTATTAATAATCATAGAAATAATGATTAAATAAATCAAATTAAATTAAAAATAAATTCTCACAGTGGTCTGGTCTGAGAAGATGATACAGGTTCGATCCGATTCAGTGTTCGTATTCAAATAGATTTCAGATCGGGAACGATTCAAATACAAATACATATAAAAAATCAAAATTCAACTTTTAACAACTGACACAGCGACATTTAAAAGCGTCGCAAAATCTGAAATAAATTTTTACCTAATGTTCAAAACTTTGAATCGAGATAACTCGAGCTACGGTTGATGGTTTTACGAACGGTTTGCGGGAGGTCGAAGAGCTAGGAGAGGTGCATCCACGCCGGGAAGTATGGGGGGTGCGGCGGCGCTATGTGGTGGTGGCGGAGGCGCAAAGGCCGCGGGTTTGGGCACAGAATTCGAGAGCTACAGGCGACGGGAGGTGGTGATTCTTGTCGGGGATTGAAGAGCACGAAAATCTCTTCGAAACGTGTATTTACACGTTGAGAATTGAGGGAGAAATCAGAAAATGAAAATTTGAGTGGTTATGGGTTCATGCGGCTGAAAATGACGGGTGGAGGAAGAAGAACCCGTGCGTAGCTTTTATATTATTATATTTAAGGTTATTTAATTATTATTTAATTAGCCCGTTTAATCCCGTTTTGGTCCGAACTCAGAATTAGGCCTGCTTACTGTCGTTCTTAGGGTTTTGACGTCTTTTGAGGGCAATGGGCTATGTCTCGGGCCCCAATTCTGATGTCTGTAGCGTTTTTTATTTAAAATCCTATTAAAAATTAATTAATTAAATATTGACCGTACATGAAAATTCACCGGGGCCACAAATTAACTTCAAAAATTCCCGAAAAATATATTTAGCTATGTTTTGACGCTGCGGACCTAGAAAAATTAAATTCGTTCAAATCTGAGCTCGTATGAATTTTTAATGAATTATTTTAAAGTAAAAAATTGTCCATTTACACTGAAAAATCAATTATAATTATATATTAATTCTAAAAATTACCGAAAAATCATTTTTAGCTTTTTTTGATGATACGAACCAACAAAATTATTTTCGTCGAATTCTGAGACTGTTTGAAAAATGGCTATTTTTAAGGCCAGTATATTTAATATTAAAAATACATTTTTAAACAAATAATTTTCGAAACTCGAAATATATAAGTGTTTACTGTTTTTCAATGTAGAAACATCATTCTGAACTTAATGGAAGTGGTTTCGAGTTCAAATTCCTTCGTATGCAAAAAGTAGCATTTTTGTCCTTTGCAAATTTCCTAACGACCTTCTAAAAATTGAATTGGCCATAACTTTTGATTTCCGCTATGAAATTTCGATTTTTCGGATTCGTTGGAAAGATATTTTTAAATAGATCCTAATATTTTTGGTTTCACTAAAAACCGTTAAATTTTGTATCCTGTACGGTCAGTCAAAGTTCAAGTTTGACTTTTCAAACTACCGCGCTATTTCTAACTCTTTTTATAATTAAAATTAAATTATTCATTCTAACTTCGTTTTAAATCAATTTGTGAGCATTATTATTTAAAATAAATTATTTTAAATATCAAAACTCATTAAAATTACTTAAAATAAAATTTTAAATTGGCCCCAAAAATCAGGGTTGTTACAACAATTCCATCAGAATACAAGAATATATAGAGTACAACTGAATATTACACAGAAATATCAGAGATTTAAATTACATTTAAATACATAGCAGCTGAAAATAATACAATACACAACTGAAGGAGATATACGGATACAAAGCTTTCCGGATATCATTCCAGCTGTAAACCAGGATCCTGTGAATATAAATCTGCAAAACCAAAACTACTAGCTGCCCATGTCAAAATAAGGGCACCCAGAGTTTAGGTTAAAACAATAAACTCCAGGTCAGTCATGGGACTAGTGTAAGAACTAAAATAGTTATTTAAATTTTTACTTTTAATCAGATATATCAAGGGACCATGCCGTATAACACGGAACGGGTTTCCTTCCAGGAATACCAATGCATAAAACAAAACAGCGAGATGCTTTTTGGAAAAATGAAGCTATTATAAGACCCAGGTCCTATCACACAATGTAACGCAAGCCGGGGGATAGGGTTTTCCCTTATAATAGCCAAACATGCTTAGTACGTTTAAAACAAATTATTTGATACTATTAAGTGTATAGTGTATAAAACAACTTCAAATCATAAATATCAATCATAGATGGCATGGGTACCATATATCATGTCACCATACTAGGCTCTACAATCAAAACCGCAAAGTCACGTATTTGAAAACTGGATTTCCATTTGCAAACTGAGGCCAGGGATCGTCCTCAACCGATTCGAGACAATCTAGCCCATGTCTCAGGAACAGCCGCAACTGCCCCATGGATCGTCAGGGCCGGTCCACCGATGTGGATTATAGTGCCTGAACACTGCGTTTGTCTGCCCTTTGGGGCGTAAATGAGTCAACGAATGACTCCATCGGACCCATATCGTCCGATCTAACCGAGGTGTCTCGTAACAGCAACAACCACACAAGTTAAACTTGTCAGGGCGTGTAAAATCACTGACGCCACTTCTAACTAGAAAGAAACGCATGTCCTCCTTGATGTCCTCTCCCATTTCTGGTTCACAACCGGGGTGTAAGGCTCGCGAATGCACGTTACACAAAGCTATGCCACATAGGCCGTACTTTGATCATCAACCACAAGACTTTGCTTTTCAACAGAAGCCTTGATCATTTTTCACTTAGGCATGCCACACAGGAAATTCACTCCATGCGATTGATATCCATCGATATATAACTCCTGAGCTCGTACGTCTCAGAGAAGGGCGTTAAGCAAGAGAATAAATTCTCCGCTGCCAAACAGATATATATTTAATAGAAATCAATCACACAGACTAAAATCCAATGTCAGACAAACAGTCCATTTACAAGTCCGTTCTGGGTCTGAACGAAACCGAAGACACCTATTACCCCGCATATCCATCGATCTCCAAGTACGTCTGGACGACCACTAACTGATTCCCTCCTCTTGGGTGTACGACCCAATCAAGATCATCAATAATCACCCAAACGACGTGAAGACCTTCGGTCTTCGACCACCGTCTTCATCTTCGACACCACATCAAATCAGTTATTCAGAATGGGATAAACCTGGTCTTTCCGAATGACTCGCTTATATAAAAACAAGTGTTACACAAACACAACATACGCCTCATTCCAATTCAGAATATTCTTTTATTCAAATATTCTTACACTTTGGGAAAGGTTCCCATTAATTTTATCAAAGATAAATTCTTAAAATTTATTCTTTAATCTCCTTTGAATATCAATTCAAATTAGTCGGGATTTGCGAACCACACCGAAGTAATCATTTATTTTATTTCCCAACCCCCACTTATTCATCCCATGAAGTAAAACTGGTCATACTTCATATCTAACACCACAGTGTTATTGGTAAATTCAATTACCCTTTCATGTTCAAATCTAATTAAGATTTAACTATCGCCTGGAACAAAACTGGTGATACTCCATTATCGATCTTTTCAATCTAATTAAAGATTCATTAAAACTCCACTTAGTTTTAATCTTTAACTGGGTTAAACAATCAGTGTCATTTAAAAGACTGTTCACGACAAACCCAAATCACATTTGATATTAAATACAACTCTCTAAATAGAAAATATATCGTCTTATATTCAATATTAAATTCTACGACCAACAAATATTGTATTGGAAATAACAATATAAATATATCATTCAAATTCCCATAACAATACCTATATCATCACGAAATCCAATATCAAAATATTCCAAAGACAATTTCGATTCAAATCCATTACAATTCAATTATTGGAAATTCTGGTTACTTATAAAACCCTTTTCAAATTCAATTTATTTATTTAAAAATAAATAGAATTATAATTTTGGTTCATAACTTGTTCATTTCGATAAAAATCTATTTTTGTCTTTTCAAATATGGAGTTTATCATCTTTGTTTTTCCCCAAATCCTTTCTTATGATTTTACACAAATTATTACTATTTTTAATAATTTTATCAAGGCCCGTACAGTTGATTTCCATCAACGGCCATCGAACTGCACTTACATCGACCTTTTCCAAATTTGATTTAGACATAATTCCAAATACAACCGTTAGATTTCTAATTTCTAATGTTCGTTAGAAAGCTCTTTTCGATACAAACCCAACGTTTTTGGTTTTAGGAGAATCCGAAGGTCGGATCTCCCGCAATATCCATTCGAAGTCAATGGTCGAAATTCACGAACTACCGTAGCGCGGCGCATTCTATTCAGGACATTATATTATATATATTATATAATATATATAATATATACTTCGTCGATTTCCTATTAAAACGTATTTTATAAATCGTTTTAAATCCGTTTTCGAAATGATTTCAACTTCATTTTCAAATTCAAACTAAGATTGAATTTTTCAATATAAATTCATTTCAAATTGATTTCAATTCAAATTGATTTCTAATTCAATTTCAGTTCATTTTCAAATCAATTACAATTCGAATTCATTTCTATTCAATTTCAATTAGAATTCATTTCTATTCATTTTCAATTCGAATTCATTTCTATTCAATTTCAATTCGAATTTCAATTCTATTCAAAATATCAGATTTTGAAATCACTTTCGATATTCATTATAAAATGAATAAAATTGATATAAATATCGTTCACGTCAAAATGGCGTCAATCTAATCAACACGGCTTCATATATTTCTATTTTCAAATGATCTATTTCAAATATTTCTTTTTCAAATATTTCTATTTAAATATTTTATTCAAATAGTTCTCTTCAAATATTCTATTTCAAAACTTGAATAAGGCCCAATCAATTACCATAGATTTTATTTCTATGGACTTCCATAAAATGACTATATATATCAACAACGACAAATAATCAACCATCATCCAAAGTGCATTCTACACTGTATAAGAATCAAATATAAATATTCAACGCTTATAACAGTTTGTCAATCAATCGATCGACATACAACTAATTATTGGGATTAGTGTACGTCATATATCATCCCAATACACGTGTGGGGTTTCAAACAATCAAACACAGATTTTATTTGTGCAGTTGGGCGATGTGTAAAATTTATCGTCCCAATCAATATCAGTCAAATGTGTGTATATAAACAAATCGTCCGATTTGTTTATTTTTATTTCATTTCATATACACGTTAAAATTTCTATTTTTAACTATAAAATATTTTCCACTATAAAATATTTTATTTCAACTATATAAATATTTTATTTCATTTCACATCACATCACACAATCAAATACACATCAAAATCAAACAAACGAGCATACAAGCCGTCCATGGTCTGTGGACGACGGGTGTCGGGTGCTACTAAACACCGTCTGCATCCTAGTATATATTTTAACTAGAAAATTAAATTAAAAGTGAGAAGTTCTCACCGACGGATCCACTCCTTCATTCTCTATTTCTGAGCGGTTCAAATTTAGATTTTCTTTCCACCCGTTCCATCGCAACCTTTTTCACACTGTTCATATCAAAAATCATATTTTTAATATGATGTTTTATATATAAAAATCATATCTTTACATCGCAACTTCGTTATAAAAATTATATTTTTATATCGTTCTTCTTCTAATAAAGATTATATTTTTATAACTCTACCTAAATAAAAATAATATTTTTATATCTTCTATTATATAAAGATCATATTTTTAATGCTCTACTTATATAAAAATCAAATTTATATATTCTCTAGTAAATAAAAATCATATTTTTAATCTTCTACTATAATAAAAATTATTTTTTATTTCTTCTATATCATAAAAATTATTTTTTTATTTCCAAACACTATATATAAAAATTGTATTTTTATGGCACTAGTTCATATATAAAAAATCAAAATTGTATACGTAAAAATCATATTTTTAAGCTAATGTTTTTCATGTTTAAAAATCTCTGTTTTTCTTGTTATAAACATCTATGTTTTCATATTATAAAAATCTATGTTTTCATATTATAAAAATCTATATTTTTCTAGGAATAAAAATCATACCTTGAAGTAAATAAAAATCATGTCTTTAAGGTCATAAAAATCAAGTCTTTATGTGAATAAAAATCGAGTTTTTAAGTAAGTAAAAATCAAGAACTAAAAATAAATCAACCTCATTAGAGAATTAAACTCACAACGTAAAAAGGGAGGAAAAGGGTGCGTGGTTGAGCTAGTGGTGGCGGCTGTCCTTGCTGGCGGCCTCGGGGGGGGGGGGGGGGGTGTTCAATTGAAGAAGAAGAAGAAGAGGGGCGGAGGGACTGGAGTTCAGAGCGGCGGTGCAGATGATCTCCGACGGTGAATCGGCTGGTGGAGGGCTTCGTGTCCGCTTGAGGAGGATGAAGGCGGAGGGAGGCAGGTGCAGTGGGTGTAGGGCGCATGGTTTTGGGGTTTCGGGCCTTCAATCGGCGAGGAGAAGGAGATGAAGAGGAAGGAGGCGATGGAGAGGGGGGTAAGATGAGCGGCGGCCACCCAGGCGAGGCGGCGCTGATCGCGATTGTGGGGGGGGGGGGGGTTGAATCCGTCGATCCATTTTTTTTAACTCTGACCATTGACTAAGGGGAGAGAATGAGGGTAAGGGCCTTTATAAATTTATTTAATTATTATTAGTTTCTATAAAAATCAAGTTTTTAATCCGAACTTGAAATGAGCCCCAACAATTGTCGCCCTAGCTAATTACCCCCATTCCGAACAAAATGGGATATGTTTCGTAACCCAATTCGGCTGTTAAGATTAGTTTCCGTTGAATTTAAAATATAAATCTTTATATATTAAATTTAAACATACATTTCAATTTCCCGGGGCCACATACGGACTCAAAAAAATACAGAAAATATATTTCTAGATTCGTATTGATGATACGGTCCTAACAAAACTAGTTTCGTCAAATTCCGAGATCATTTGAAAAATGGTCATTTTCTAGTCGACCCAAATTGACTGAAACTGTTAAAACACGTTTAGCTTCGCTACGCTCACATATTGCTTCCAAAAATTGTGAATTTTGAAACCTAGCAATAATTTGACATCTCGGATCCAACAAAAGTGGTTTCATCGAAAATCGAGGTCATTTGCAAAATGGCTATTTTCAAGGCCTTTATATATATTAAAATATATAAAATTCCACAGCGACTTTTCTGAATTTTAAACTGGACATATCTTTCACTCTATAAAGTGAAATCTCAGTTTCTTACATTCATTAGAAAGATATTGTCAAATAGATTTAGATATTTTTGGTTTCGTCCGATTCCGACTTAAAACGAATTCTGTATATTCATTTGGAATTCAAAATCGAATTTTCAAACTACCGCGCCATTTCAGGCTCGAATTATAATTAAAATAAATTTATTCGTTTTAACTTCATCGAAATAAATTTTTCGTCGTTATTATTTAAAATAATCCATTTTAAATATTCAAAATTCATTAAAATCGCCAAAATAAATTTTTTAGATTGGCTCAGAATTTCTGGGTTGTTAGAATAAACATGTACTGGGACATGGGGTTAAGTGGGAGACATGGGTGGCATGTGAAATACGATTAGGAACACTTAACCAAGTTGAAACATGTAAGAAGAAATGAATAAGAAGGGGTTAAGTGGGAAATCTTTGTGGGGACCGAGCACAGGTGGAAAGCTTGTGTCATATATGGGGCCCCTTTTCAAACCATTATCCCATTAAATATCTTTGTGAGATCGAGTTAGATCACGGACGGGACACGCTTACTGGATTTGATTGTAAGAGGTCCAAACGGGTTAGCGGTGGCAACACAAGTCCAACGGGGTCATGTGTGTGCATGGGCCCGGGCTGGTTAGTAAGACGTTGTTGCATCGTGTAGATATAAGTCGTTCATCTTTGAGTAGTATCGGGTTGCCACTTTGGGGAGTGATACACCCCACTATGGGACCAGAACGAGTATCTAAGAGTTAGGGAGCCGATCGCATGGGGATAATGGGTACAACTAGTGTAGATAGGGGCATGCGGCACCTATGAGGACAACTAGGGGTACACGAAACTACTATTATGATTATTATGTTCCGTAGGCGGGATCAACTTTTAGGGTGACTAGTATTGGTGTAGTATAGTAATTATCCTATAGTGATTAGGAACGCAATTAACGTTATCTTATCCTCTTGTTGGTTTTGTCTTGCCCATTTGTTTCACAGACATTCCTTGTTTTACCAGTTTATGCCTTATCCTAATTACTTTGATAATTATACTGTTAAAGTTATTGGACTCGCCATACTTTATGGTTGACCCCCTTTTTTGGCCTCTTTTCTTCGCCCCCCAAGGTTCTTGGGGTAGGATTAGTGCTAGTGGAGCTTGATTTGGATCTCTTTCTATCTCTCTTGGAAATGCTTGGATTGCTGAAAGTAAAGTTCAACTATCTCTTTTATGGCTTTTTATGTTGGGGTTATGCTTTTTAACTTTATGTACTCATAAAACAATTTGTCAAGATGGATATTAAGTGTACTTGGTTTTATTTTTGGTTTATGATGTTGTTGTAACCAAACTATTTCTCCGCTGCAATAAAAGTTGTTTTAAAATTTTCAAGTACCAATATATGTATCTGTCTTGTTGTATTCCGTTCAATACACCAATAATACTCCATAAAAGTTAATGCATTCCCTTTGAGAGTGACATTAATGGATGTGGGGTGTTACACGTGGTATCAGAGCTGAAGGTTACCAGAACAGATAAGAGATTTTGAAAAACTGTTTTTCAAAAGCATTTCATAAAGAAATACTTTCAAAAATATGTTTTAAGGAGAGAATTTCAAGAGAAAAGTTTATTTTAAAAACATAACCCCCAAGAGCCATATATCTTTCCTTCGATTCTTCGTTTTGAATCTCTCCTTTTTCTTTTTAGCATGTCTAGGGAACCCGAGATACTCGAGGGCATACTGGTACCATCCTGGTTCAGAAGGTATCTGGAGGCTAGGGTCACTGCCGCAGGCCCAACAGATGTTCCTCCTTCCCCAGCTGCAGCCGCTCCTCCTCCTTCCCCTCCCCGCGTTGATACTTTTTCGAAGATATGCAAGGATTTTCGGGCAATGAGCGGGAAACCTTTTCACGGGTCAGAGATGTTTGTTGAATCTCGAAATTGGCTTAAGGAGGTGTAAGATTTGTTTGGTATCTTCGAGATAGAAGATGGAAGGAAGGTCCAATTAGCTGCTTGGTTAATAAAGGACGAAGCCTCGTTTTGGTGGGAGGTCACGTATGGAGAGCGTCTAGTGGAGACAAGGATGGATTTCAGGCATAGGTTCGAGATGAAATTTCTCTCATGAGCAGAAGAGAATTTATACATGGAGAGGTTTTTGGCATTGAAGCAGGGGAGTTTATCAGTAAAGGAGTACATCAACAAGTTCAATCAGTTGGCGAGATTTGGCTTAGACTTGGTGAACACACCTGATAAGAAGGCCCTGATATTCGTTAAAGGTTTGAATGAGCTGCTACACGGGTTGGCTTTGACCTACATTCCTATGGGGGTTGCCTTCGAAAAACTGGTTGACATGGCGCTTATGCATGAAGAGGAGAAAGGTGCTAACACTAATAAGTCACCGGAGAAGAAAGGGGATCCAAAGAAATCACAGCAGCAGCCCATGAAATGTGGTAAGGATAACAAGGGCTTTAAATGTGGGACACCAAGCCATCTGAGCAAGGACTGTAGGAAGAAAAAGAAGACAGGCTATTTCCACTGTGATGAGGCAGGACATCTAATTAAAGACTGGCCGAGGAAACAGGGGCAATGGCAAAGGACAGGGTCTACTTCTGGAGGACAGGTTCATGCTCTCATGGTACGGGGACAGAAGAGAGGTAGAAACATTTCCGTTGAATGTTTGGTTTTTCTGTTTGATCATCCTGTTTGTACTTTGTTTGATTCTGGCGCTGCACACTTGTTTGTATCTGCCTCGTTAGTTGGAACACTGCACTTAAATACTAGTCTAGTTACGGATCCCATAGTAGTCTCAAATCCTATTGGTGATTCAGCTCATCTTTCAATGACTTGTTAGGATTAGAGAGTGTCTAACTTGGGCATTGGGTTTGAATGTAATGCCTTCGTTCTTGGCTTCATGGGCTATGGCTCGATTCTAGACATGGACTGGCCAGCCACATACGGTGCCATCCTAGACTGTGAAAGAAGGGTAGTTAGATTGTTGACTCATTGTGGCAAGACCCTTGATATTTCTTATGACCCTAGAGGCCCGGTGATGCTTAGCTACCTAGAATCTCTTGATGCATCCAATGATGACTAGGAATGGATTCGTGTGGTCCGTGAATATGGTGTCTTCGATGAAGTTTAGGGTTTACCCCCGAGGCGCGAGATAGACTTTCGTATATACCTAGTAGATAATGCAAAACCAGTTGCATTACTAGTGCGCCACATGGCTCCGAGGGAGAGAAGAGAACTCAGTAAGCAAGTGAAATAGTTGCTTGAGAAGGGTTTCATAAGAAGAAGTATTTCGAAATAGGGTGCTCCAGTTGTTTTTGCTACGAAGGCTGATGGTTCACTTAGATTATGTGTGGACTATAGAGAGCTGAATAAGCTCACAAAGAAGAACAGACACCCATTGCCGAGGATAGATGATTTATTCGATCAGTTGGTTGGTGCTTCAGTTTTCTCGCAGCTGGATTTGACTACATGATTTCATCAACTAAGGGAGGCTGAAGACAGCATAGATAAGACTGCATTTAGAAGTCCTGACGGTTTCTTCGAGTGGCTCGTCATGCCTTTTGGTTTGACGAATGCACCCGCATACTTCATTGATTTAATGAGTAGGGTGTTTAGGGAGTTTCTAAACAAGTTTGTGGTGGTCTTTGTGGATGATATCTTGATTTTCTCTAGAAGCAAAGAAGAGCATTCCCTACATCTTAGGGAAGTCTTATAGACCTTACGAGCGCATCAACTCAAAGCTAAGTTCTCCAAATGCCATTTTTGGAGAAAAGAAGTGAGGTTCTTAGGACACGTGGCCTCTAAGGAAGGGTTAGCTGTGGATCCCGCAAAGGTGGTGGCAATCCAAGATTGGAAGATTTCTAAGAAAGCAATAGAAGTAAGAAGCTTTTTAGGGCTAGCTGGTTATTATAGGAAGTTCATTAAGGACTTTGCGAAGATATCAACCCCACTTACTCGGTTAACGAAGAAGAACTTGACTTTTGCTTGGGATGTTGACTATGACGATGCTTTCCAGCGTTTGAAGAGGGCCTTGACGACAGCTCCAGTTTTAGTTTTGCCAGATGGGAGTAAGCCATTCACATTATATACCGATGCTTGCGGGACAGGGCTTGGCACAGTTTTAATGCAAGAAGGAAGGCTGATATGCTATGGTGGAAGGCAGTTGAAAGTACACGAGAAGAATTACCCTACCCACGACTTAGAGTTGGCTGCCATAGTTTTTGCACTTAAGTCAGGGAATCATTATTTGCTTGGCGAGAAGTTTGAGTTGTATATAAACCACAAGTCGCTAAAGTACTTGTTCTCTCAGAAAGATCTAAACTTGAGGCAGCAGAGGTGGATGGAGTTTTATGCATCCTACGATTTTGAGATCGCATATACCCTTGGCAAGGGTAACGTTGTAGCTGACGCCTTAAGTAGAAAGAAGTTGACTTTGGGTCTGTTATTCGTAGAGAGGAAGAGTTTGGAGAATATATATACCTTTGACTTCAGACCCTCTGCCGATTATGTACCTGGGTTGTTGGCATCGCTAGAGGTACAATCTACACTTTTGGTTCGGGTTGGAGAGGCACAACGAGATGACCCACAATTGGTTGAGATAGTAGGCAAGCTTATAGGAGGGGAGTCTTCGAGTCATCTTAATAGATATGCTATAGATGAGAGAGGCTGGTTGCGTAGAGATGGGATACTTTGCGTGCCACAAGACGAGAGCTTGAGGAAGACAATTCTTGGAGACTCACATTGCTCTAAGATGACCATACATCTTGGTGGCGACAAGATGTTTAGGAATATGAAGCGAGTTTTCTTTTGGGTCGGAATGAAGAAGGACGTGGCTGAGTTCGTTTCTAGATGCTTAGTGTGTCAACAAGTCAAGGCGGAGCAAAAGAAGCCTGGTGGTTTGCTCCACCCTTTAGAGATTCCACTGTGGAAATGGGAAAGTGTTTCCATGGATTTTGTAGACGGGTTGCCAAAATCAAGGAAGGTAATACGGGGATTTGGGTAGTCGTAGACAGACTTACCAAAAGTGCCCATTTTATTCCCGTTATAACTAGGAGGATCGCCACATGTTTAGCATCGGTTTACCGTCGAGAGATAGTTCGTCTGCACGGCATACCCTCTAGCATTGTGAGTGATAGAGATCCCATTTTCACTAGCGAGTTTAGGAAGAGCTTACAAGAGGCGGTTAGAACACAATTGTTCTTAAGTACAGCTTATCACCCTCAGGCGGATGGCGAGACCAAGAGAGTAAATCGGATTCTAGAAGATCTTTTGAGGCTATGCATCTTGGACTTTAGGGGAACATGGGAAGACCATCTTCCATTAGTGGAGTTCGCCTATAATAACAGCTTTCAGTCTAGCATTGGCATGGAACCTTTTGAGGCTCTTTATGGACGACCATGCCAATCACCTACTTGTTGGTGGGAATCTAAGGATAAGGTTTTTCTTGGACCCGACATGATTAGGGAGACTTCGGAGAAGATAGACTTGATTCGACGGCGAATGAAGACGGCGCAGGACCGACAAAAGTCATATGCTGATAAGAGACGAACCGATCTTAAGTTTGATGTTGGGGACATGGTTTTTATTAAGCTGTCACCGTTGAGAAACGTAGTCCGTTTTGGATTAGTAGGGAAGTTGGCACCGAGGTTCGTAGGATTCTTTCCAATTACAAAGAGGATTGGGAAGATGGCGTATAGGGTAAAGTTGCCAGAGAAGCTCAGTGGTGTTCATGACGCGTTTCACGTTTCTCATTTACGTAAATGTTTACATTATATGGCGGAAGTGGTGGAGCCGAGCACGCTCAAAAAAGTGGAAGTAGAGGGAAATGCCACGGTTAGATGAGCTCCTACACGCATTCTTGGATCGGAGGTCAAAAAGGTACGCAACAAAGAGGTCAAGTTGGTCAAAGTGCAATGGGGAGATGATCAAGGAAACGCAACTTGGGAGACGGAAGACAAGATGCATATGTTGTACCCTTTCCTTTTTGAGGGTATGTTTTTTAACTTCTCCTTTTTCTACCGCTTTGTTGATACTTGTCCTATCATTTAGTATGTCTTTGCGATGATATCTTCGATCTTTAGTTAGGAATAACCCTACGGTTGTAAACATGTGTTTGAGACGTGTTATGTTTGGTGGATGCAAATGGATGCAAGTGGTTGCTAGTGGTTGCTCGTGGATGCATGTACACACATTAGGCACTAGATCGGCTCAATCACTTTCATATTGCATATAAATATGTGCGCATATTTAAATTAATGGATGTATAATGGTTGTGTTATCAAATGGATGTTGCATTTAGATGAATGGTTGTGCACGCATGTAAAAATAATATGTATCATTAGGGTTCTTTTACATACATAATGGACGCATGGCACTACCATGGTTCGCATTAAGAGGTCAACTGAATCAGTAGACTGCCTGATTTTGCATTAGATAAGGAACATATACACACACTTTTTGCATATGTTCATACGGCATTAGAAATCTTTTAAGGACAATGGATTCCTATGTTTGATGGATGATTGGATGTTAGGATATACATTCTCCTTAACTTGGAGATTTCGGGGGCGAAATCCTTTAAGGAGGGGAGGATGTAACACCCCGTAATTTTAAATATTAAATTTAACAAATTTAAGAACGCTTAATTTTTAGGAGAAGAATTAAGGGGAATGGGTTACGCCATTGCGTTCGTCTCGGAAATCTGCTTGGGATAGAGTCTGTAACAACCCGGGTTTCAACAGACCTAATTTTTCAAAATCCAATCCATCGGACCCCGAGTTGGGTGCTCTGGTATCCTGCAGAAAAGACAGAGAGAAAGAAACATGTCAGAGTTCTAAAAGCAGCTCACAGCGGAAGGAATAAATTATAATTTATTCAAAATAGCATTACCTTAATAATAATACTGCCAAGCCAGTAGTCAAGAAACACTATCTCTGTCATCAACCTAACCTGCGCATGTTGCGAGGAGGGGGTCAGAACATAAGTTCTGTGTGACTGGACTATAATAAACTCTTGTGTAACCCTACATATACCGTTCAGTTATAATTTCTTGTTTATTAGGTTATTCACAATATTAGCACCCAAGGCCAAACCCATGTCATTCTCGTCCAATTACTAGTAGACTTAACCTAATACATCGTATATGTAATTTTCCCCAACTCGTATAATCCTTTCCATGTATACGTACAGTCCCTTGCCGTATATCGTACGAGCTTTATCACGTAATTCTATACTGCTTCAACGTAGTGCCACCATTCTTGAAATCGTTTGGACTGCCACCCTTGATCTGGCTAGGTTTCCTTATCATGAACTATCGAGTGTTCAACTAGGATTTATGCCACCTAGGACCACTAGGGATTATGCTACCTATTAAACGTTTTCTAGATTCGATTAGGGTTTATGCCACCTAGGACTACTAGGGATTATGCTACCGGTCGAACAGCGCCCTTTTCCCATGTATGTATCGCGAATCGTTTCCGATGTCTAGGTGCACATGTACACTATATGTGCGGCCCAAGTCCCGTGACAGGGCTAAATCAAGAAATACAGAACTCGGTCGGGAGCTTTAAGTTATCTGCCGATGCAGATGCTAAGGTCTGTTTTTCTACCAGTGGTTATGGTCCCACGTGACCCCTCCCTCAACTAATGAAAGGCAATCCAAGAAAATCAAGAACGAGAACTGTACTCTTGCCACCTATGCCCCACTTTCCTATTGGCCAGCCTCACCCACAACCAGATAGCAAGTATATGGTCTGTTGGGAGTTCTCTGCCTTTCCACATACGTACTACGATTGACTGAAGATTTTAGGTAGACAACAAGTGCTATCACAAAGCTAAACAAGATATCGCCGCCTCACGCTGGTCCATCCTAGTCTTTAGGTTGCCTTATATTGCAACCAAGGCATACTCTTGGTTCTCCTACCGCAGACATTAACCTCTGTGAGCCCAGGCGGATCATCTGCAACCTCACAGAGGGATACCAAGAGTACCCTCACGTTCCCTGAAGCTACGTGCTTAGTAACCCAGTCCGCTGGAGCCTTTCTCGAAATCCGATAAACGTTAGCTCCTCCTCGTGTGTTTGTTAAGCGATGATCTACTATATCGGGTTATTCATCTATTTATGGACTGGCTCAGTTTCCTTGACTAAGAATTATTACTTAGTTGTTCTTAACTAAGGTTTACCACTTAGTTTCCTTTCCCATTAATCTTGTTAACTAAGGTTTACCACTTAGTCCCCTTAACTAAGGATTACAATTTAGTTCCCGTTCTCGACCGTTTTCTTAACTAAGGTTTACTGCTTAGTTCCTATTAACTAAGGCTAGTTACTTAGTTATCATTCTCATTGTTTTACTTAGTCAATTCTCGTTACCTTAGACATCAGACCGCATATTATCGCTTTATAATTCAACTTGTTGACTAAGGTTTTCCCATGAATTCAAGCATAACTTAAGTTCTCTTTTATTCGGTGATAGCGCACGGGTGTTTTCCCACAGTTCTTGCTTAGCTTACCCCATATTATAGGTTATCCCACCCTTCAGGTCTTACATTACTCCTTAAGTCATAGTCTTTCTCTGTCCCTAGGACAGGTTCCTATTAACTAAGGCTTGTTACTTAGTTATCATTCTCGTTGTTTTACTTAGTCAATTCTTCGTACCTTAGACATCAGACCACATATTCTCGCTTTATAATTCAACTTGTTGACTAAGGTTTTCCCATGAATTCAAGCATAACTTAAGTCCCTTTTTATTCGGTGATAACACATGGGTGTTTTCCCACAGTTCTTGCTTAGCTTACCCCATATTATAGGTTATCCCACCCTTCAGGTCTTACATTATATCTTAAGTCAGTTTTTCTCTGTCCCTAGGACAGGTTTACTCCCTAATTAACCCTTCGACTATTTCAACTTCGATTTATAATAGGTAGTTAACACCCCCTATTTCCGTTTTTGGTTAAGTTTTGTTCATATGTTCATCTCGACTTAACCCCATCTCCTTATAACGTTCATTCACAAATTTGGTTAAGTGTTGTCTTTGAATTCATGACTTAACCCTACGAACCATGTGCCATTAATTATTAATGCACCACAACCTCTCACATTATACTTGTTGTTGTGGTCATTAGTTATGCCGGGCGGTTACGGGCAGAATTACACCACAACTCAGTCTAACCTCGGGTTTCAAGCGCGATATGACTAAGTTTCACATTAGGACCTATTGTTTGCAACCACTGGTTAGGACGGGCGGTTCCGGGCAGGATTACATCGCAAACACATCCTAACCTTGAGTTAGCCACATTTCATGTTTGGTTCATGTCTATTCTAATTGGCATATGTCAAGTTCATAAGCATGTCAAAAAATATTAAGTTCATGTTATGCCAATTACCCAACTTACAAGCATGTTCTTATAAATGTCAACTACCAATTCATGCCATGTTCGTGTTCGTTTTAGATGTCAAGTTCATAAGCATATTCTAAATGTCATATTTCAAGTTTCATAATCTTGTCCCTATTTACATTACACAAATTACTCAACCATATTCATGCTCAATGCATTTCAATAGTGCCAAAATTCGAGTATCAAGTTCAATCTAGATGTCAAGTGTCAATTCCCCAACTCCAAGCTTTACCTAAAAACCCCCAATTTATATTTATGCTTGTAATCCCACTAACAGGTTACGTCCATCATTTAATTCATAATTCATATTCATGTCAATTTCATTTTCAAGTTCTAGATGTAAACTTCTTGCCAAATTCCAGGTGTCAATTCATATCAAGTTTGTGCTCTTATCCAAATTCAAGTTATAATACAGGTTTTATTCTAGAGACATATGCCCATTAACAAATCCATAAGTCAACTTCATGCTTAAATCAATGATGTCAATTCTACGCGAAACCCCAAATCATGTTCATGTGTATAATTATAAATTTGGTTTACGCATTCAGGTTTTGTCAAAGTTATATTATGCCCAACCCTCTTTGTAATTTATAACCAAACCCTCCAGTTCATGTCATAGCCCAAAACCAAGCATTTCCCTTTTTCGCTTGCAATAATCATTCAATCGTATTTATTTTATGATAGATCTAGGCTCGAGATAGCCTAACTATTAAAAATCAAAAAGGGAAAGAGTAAAAGGAGGCACATAATCGTAGTCATAATAATTAAAATCGAGCACATGATAATATTAAACATTATGGATTCAATAATTTCATTTCATGTTTACATAGAGAATGTTTGAACGATAAATAATAATTTTACACAAAAAGTGCATTATAACTCCACTCACAGTGTTTGTCATCTTCAAAATGTAGATCCTCGATTGCCCCTTTGATTTATGAATTGGATTAATCCTTGAACTGATTTCCCCCTTTCCCTTTTTGTTGCTTTTGATTCGTCTTTGATTGATTTCATGTCCAATTCAATTTACCTTTGATTTCACATGCGGCGTAGGTTGCAGATCTGAATTCCTTCTCTTTGCGCAGTGATTTAGATCTAAGCCTCTTTTTTTTTATTCATGGTTGTAGTAATTCTAGATCTCATTCTTTTTAATTTTATGAATAGATGTTATAGAGAAAACAGAGAAGAATAGATCTAAGATTTATTTATATCAATAGCTTGAGGAGGAAGAAGAAATCAAGTTAGAATAGAGCCATGACCTTGCCATGAATTGTTGTGGAGTTTACAATGAGCCTAGGATGTTTATATAGTGTTAGACCAACGCACCAGGCCAAAAAAACTCATCCAAGTGCTCAAAAATGAACCTGGACAGCTTCTGGGGCGAATTTCCCGCCTCTGGACCAAAATTCCCGCTCCAGGTCGCTATAGGTCGACCTCCCCAAGGGGGGGTCGACACTATGGTCGACCTGGTCATTTTTTTTTGTTCTGGGCTGGGTTGTTTCTGATTTTTCGTTGAAACTTCGGGAGGTCATAACTCCTTCATACGGACTCCGATTTTCGAAAACTCAGACTCTATTTCATGTAAAATTTCGAGACAAACGCAATGGTGATGTCAATTTTACTTAATTCCTGATATTTAATTTAAATATCCTTATTTTACTATCTTCTCCGTTACACACACTATTATCGAATTAATTTTTCTTCTCTTCCATGTATTAATTAATTCTGATTATACATCACCATTATTTACCTATATAAGCATATTTTCATAAATTTTATTTCATTTTTAACTATATTAAAAATGCGGGGTGTTACATTCTCCCACCCTTAAAGAATTTCGTCCCTGAAATTCGATAAGAGTAAAATAGATAATCCCTCGCAACATCCAATTAGTGTTCATCCAATTGTTGCAACATTGGGCACATGTGCAAAGTGAAGTACATTATAGTAAAGCATGTATGCCTAATTTGGATCCACCTATATGTATGCAAACTTTAAAAAACTTTCCAAAACATGATGCTCACATTCTAAATATACTTGCAGTTCTATATGGATGTAATATTTTTGAAAAATCAAAACATTTTCCATTCAAATTTTCCCATACTCTTTTAGAATAAGAGCATAGTTCATCCAATTTTCGCATCCAAAACCCTACCAACCATCTTTTAATTCGAGATTTAGAAAAATCTAATTTTCCGAATTCGATTTCTTATATTATGAAAAGATATAAAACGGAAAAATTCACATCCTCCGTTTTTCTTTTCTAATTGTACTTGGATTTTTATATAACTATTCTATTAAGATTTCCCATTTTTTTATCCAAGCACAACCACATAAGAAAATTTCTTTCTAGTATTTTCGACTTTATCTTGAAATAATTTCATATTTATTCATTTTTTCTTGAGATTTTCATTTTCTTTCCCCCGTCTTGTTTTGTTTCTTTACTGAATTTATTGTTTTCTTGTTAGTTAGGCTATTCTTTAGCTTATTTGGCTTAGTGCAGTTTCTCATGTTTATATTATTTATTTATCTTTTCAAATATACTTTTTTGTTTTCTAGTCAAACAGTATCCTACACAGCTACAACTATGGGCCAAGGATCTTAAGACTTTATTACCTCTGACAATCGCGATTCCACCTAACAGGGTCTATATAATTGCTTGCCCTTCATCACCTAGTAGTCACTACTAGTCCATGTTGTGTATTACTAGCCTATCCTTTTCTTTTTCTCAAGCAACAATTGTAGGTCTCAATGCTTATGCATTCTACGGGAGATTTGTTTACCCAATTTTTTTTTAACAATAATCAAAATTTAATAGAATAGAGATTTCAAAAACTCCTTTTACAAAATACAACATTTTTCTTTCAAGATTTTCATATATGAGAACTAGTGAGCTATATATATATATGCTTCTTTTCATGAGAGAATTCGTTCAAAACAAGAAATCGTTGTTTTACATAATATACCCCACTTTATTTTAAAACCCAATATGCTCTTTTCAAACATCAAGATACTTTTAAGATCAAAACTCAGAAAATACCACAAACTCTTTTACAAATTCAAGTTCTTAAAAGTTTATTAGTGAGTCAGACTCAAAGCGGGTTTTCCACTCAATTAGGATTTTCCTAGGTACTTACACAAATTCAATTTCTCGACTATATATATTCCTAATCCATTTTCATACTTTAACCTTTTTTTCTAATTTCTATGTTTTTACTTCTAGACCCACTACTCTGAAATACTAATATTTCAGTTTCCATTCTATGGGATACTTTCTAGCTCCAAGTCATATTGTACACTTTCCCAACCACCTAATTGTTTCCAAAATTTCTATGTCCATGCCTTTAGTGTACAAACCAATATCCCAACTCTTTACATGTCTAGTGGGCTACTATATGGATTTAGGTTTATATATATAATATATTTATATTTTAGAAAATACAAATACGTTCACTCATTATCGCCCTAAGACCACTAAACCGAAGCTCTGATACCAGATGTAACAACCCGGGTTTCGACAAACCAAAATTTTCAAAATCCAATCCATCGGACCTCGAGTTGGGTGCTCTGGTATCCTGCAGAAAAGACAGAGAGAGAGACACATGTCAGAGTTCGAAAAGCAGCTCACAGCGGAAGGAATAAAATATAATTTATTCAAAATAGAATTACCTTAATAATAATACTGCCAAGCCAGTAGTCAAGAAACACTTTCTCTGTCATGAACCTAACCTGCGCATGTTGTGAGGAGGGGGTCAGAACATAAGTTCTGTGTGACTGGACTATAATAAACTCTTGTGTAACCCTACATATATCGTTCAGTTGTAATTTCTTGTTTATTAGGTTATTCACAATATTAGCACCCAAGGCCAAACCCATGTCATTCTCGTCCAATTACTAGTAGACTTAACCTAATACATCGTATATGTAATTTTTCCCCAACTCGTATAATCCTTTCCATGTATACGTACAGTCCCTTGCCGTATATCGTATGGGCTTTATCACGTAATTCTATACTACTTCCACATAGTGCCACTATTCTTGAAATCGTTTGGACTGCCACCCTTGATCTTTCTAGGTTTCCTTATCATGAAATATCGAGTGTTCAACTAGGATTTATGCCTCCTAGGACCACTAGGGATTATGCTACCTATTAAACGTTTTCTAGATTCGATTAGGGTTTATGCCACCTAGGACTACTAGGGATTATGCTACCTGTCGAACAGCGCCCTTTTCCCACGTATGTATCGCGAATCGTTTCCGATGTCTAGGTGCCTATGTACACTATATGTGCGGCCCGAGTCCCGTGACAGGACTAAATCAAGAAATACGGAACTCGGTCGGGAGCTTTAAGTTATCTGCCGATGCAGATGCTAAGGTCTGTTTTTCTATCAGTGGTTATGGTCCCACGTGACCCCTCCCTCAACTAATGAAAGGCAATCCAAGAAAATCAAGCACGAGAACTGTACTCCTGCCACCTATGCCCCACTTTCCTATTGGCCAGCCTCACCCACAACTAGATAGCAAGTATATGGTCTGTTGGGAGTTCTCTGCCTTTCCGTATACGTACTACGATTGACTGAAGATGGTAGGTAGACGACGAGTGCTATCACAGGGCTAAACAAGATATCGCCGCCTCACGCTGGTCCATCCTAGTCTTTAGGTTGCCTTATATTACAACCAAGGCGTACTCTTGGTTCTCCTACAGCAGACCTTAACCTCTGTGAGCCCAGCCGGATCATCTGCAACCTCACAGAGGGATACCAAGAGTACCCTCACGTTCCCCGAAGCTACGTGCTTCGTAACCCAGGCCGCTGGAGCCTTTCTCAAAATCCGATAAACGTTCTCTCCTCCTCGTGTGTTTGTTAAGTGATGATCTACCGTATCGGGTTATTCATCTATTTATGGACTGGCTCAATTTCCTTAACTAAGAATTATTAATTAGTTGTTCTTAACTAAGGTTTACCACTTAGTTTCCTTTCCCATTAATCTTGTTAACTAAGGTTTACCACTTAGTCCCCTTAACTAAGGATTACAATTAATTCCCGTTCTCGACCGTTTTCTTAACTAAGGTTTACTGCTTAGTTCCTATTAACTAAGGCTTGTTACTTAGTTATCATTCTCATTATTTTACTTAGTCAATTCTTGTTACCTTAGACATCAGACCACATATTCTCGCTTTATAATTCAACTTGTTGACTAAGGTTTTCCCATGAATTCAAGCATAGATTAAGTTCTCTTTTATTTGGTGATAGCGCATGGGTGATTTCCCACAGTTCTTGCTTAGCTTACCCCATATTATAGGTTATCCCACCCTTCAGGTCTTACATTACATCTTAAGTCATAGTCTTTCTCTGTCCCTAGGACAGGGTCCTATTAACTAAGGCTTGTTACTTAGTTATCATTCTCGTTGTTTTACTTAGTCAATTCTCGTTACCTTAGACATCAGACCACATATTCTCGCTTTATAATTCAACTTGTTGACTAAGGTTTTCCCATGAATTCAAGCATAACTTAAGTTCTCTTTTATTCGGTGATAGCACATGGGTGTTTTCCCACAGTTCTTGCTTAGCTTACCCCATATTATAGGTTATCCCACCCTTCAGGTCTTACATTACATCTTAAGTCATAGTCTTTCTCTGTCCCTAGGACAGGTTTACCCCCTAATTAACCCTTCGACTATTTCAACTTCGATTTATAATAGGTAGTTAACACTCCCTATTTCCGTTTTTGGTTAAGTTTTGTTCATATGTTCGTGTCGACTTAACCCCATCTCCTTATAACGTTCATTCAAAAATTTGGTTAAGTGTTGTCTTTGAATTCACGACATAACCCTATGAATCATGTGCCATTAATTATTAATGCACCACAACCTCTTACATTAGACTTGTTGTTGTGGTCACTGGTTATGTCGGGCGGTTCGGGCAGAATTACACCACAACTCAGTCTAACCTCGGGTTTCAAGCGCGATATGACTAACTTTCACATTAGGACCTATTGTTTGCAACCACTGGTTAGGCCGGTCGGTTCCGGGTAGGATTACATCGCAAACTCATCCTAACCTTGAGTTAGCCACGTTTCATGTTTAGTTCATGTCTATTCTAATTGGCATATGTCAAGTTCATAATCATGTCAAAAAATATTAAGTTCATGTTATGCCAATTACCCAACTTACAAGCATGTTCTTATAAATGTCAACTACAAATTCATGCCATGTTCGTGTTCGTTTTAGATGTCAAGTTCATAAGCATATTCTAAATGTCATATTTCAAGTTTCATAATCTTGTCCCTATTTACATTACACAAATTACTCAACCATATTCATGTTCAATGCATTTCAATAGTGCCAAAATTCGAGTATCAAGTTCAATCTAGATGTCAAGTGTCAATTCCCCAAATCCGAGCTTTACCTAAAAACCCCCCAATTTATATTCATGCTTGTAATCCCATTAACAGGTTATGTCCATCATTTAATTCATAATTTATATTCATGTCAATTTCATGTTCAGGTTCTAGATGTAAACTTCTTGTCAAATTCCAGATGTCAATTCATATCAAGTTTGTGTTCTTATCCAAATTCAAGTTATAATACAGGTTTTATTCTAGAGACATATGCCCATTAACAAATCCATAAGTCAATTTCATGCTTAAATCAATGATGTTAATTCTACGCGAAACCCCAAATCATGTTCATGCGTATAATTCTAAATTTGGTTTACACATTCAGTTTTTGTCAATGTTATATTATGCCCAACCCTCTTTGTAATTTATAACCAAACCCTCCAGTTCATGTCATAGCCCAAAACCAAGCGTTTCCCTTTTTCGCTTGCAATAATCATTCAATCGTATTTATTTTATGATAGATCTAGGCTCGAGATAACCTAGCTATTAAAAATAAAAAAGGGAAAGAATAAAAGGAGGCACATAATCGTAGGCATAATAATTAAAATCGAGCACATGATAATATTAAACATTATGGATTCAATAATTTCATTTCATGTTTACATAGGGAATGTTTGAACGATAAATAATAATTTTACACAAAAAGTGCATTATAACTCCACTCACAGTGTTTGTCATCTTCAAAATGTAGATCCTCGATTGCCCCTTTGATTTATGAATTGGATTAATCGTTGAACTGATTTCTTCTTTCCCTTTTTGTTGCTTTTGATTCATCTTTGATTGATTTCATGTCCAACTCAATTTACCTTTGATTTCATATGCGGCGTAGGTTGCAAATCTGAATTCCTTCTCTTTGCACAGTGATTTAGATCTAAGCCTCTTTTCTTTTTATTCATGGTTGTAGTAATTCTAGATCTCATTCTTTTTAATTTAATGAATGGATGTTGTAGAGAAAAGAGAGAAGAATAGGTCTAAGATTTATTTAGATCGATAGCGTGAGGAGGAAGAAGAAATCAAGTTAGAAGAGAGCCATGGCCTTGCCATGAATTGTTGTGGAGTTTACAATGAGCCTAGGATGTTTATATAGGTGTTAGACCAACGTACCAGGCCAAAAAAACTCATCCAGGTGCTCAAAAACGAACCTGGACAGCTTCTGGGGCGAATTTCCGGCTTCTAGACCAAAATTCCCGCTCCAGGTCAACCTCCCTAAGGGGGGTCGACACTATGGTCGACCTCCCCCCTTGGAGATCGACCTGGTCATTTTTTTCTGTTCTAGGCTGGGCTGTTTTCTGATTTTTCGCTGAAACTTCGGGAGGTCATAACTCCTTCAGACGGACTCCGATTTTCAAAAATTCAGACCCTATTTCATGTAAAATTTCGAGAGGAACGCAATGGTGACGTCCATTTTACTTAATTCCTGACATTTAAATTAAATATCCTTATTTTACTATCTTCTCCATTACACACACTATTATCGAATTGATTTTTCTTCTCTTCCATGTATTAATTAATTCTCATTATACATCACCATTATTTACCAATATAAGCATATTTTTATAAATTTTATTTCATTTTTAATTATATTAAAAATGCGGGGTGTTATAGAGTCCATGTTTTCGTAAATCGGACTTCGTATGAAGAAGTTATGGCCTTCAGAAGTTTCAGAGATTTAAATAAATTAAAACAGCTCAAATTTAAATTCAAAATTCAAATGAAAACAAAGAAGCGGACTGGGCGGGATTTTGCCCGCCCCAGGCCAGGTCGACCAGGGGGTCGACCTCCCCTATACAGGTCGACCTGGGGTCGACCTACCCCCTCGGGCAGATCCGAACTGTGATGATTTCTGACCTGTTGCAGAGTCACTAGGGCATAGGTGGCGGTTTCTGGATAGCTCTAACTGGTCTGAATGGTTCTGATTGCTCCTATGTTAATCTAACGACTTATATTGATCTGAACTTCTATATATGCATGCATAGACTCAAGCTCGAAACTTAAAATAAATTAATCTCTTGGCCTCCATGCTGCTGCTGGAATAGTTCTTCTTCTTCTTAAAGCTTAGGAATTGCAAGTCAGGATTCTAATACAAATGACGAACGAATTATTCTCTTCTCTAATCTGTCTTTATGAGTACAATTTCTTTCACAAAAAAATTAATAAACTAATTATGATGATTTATAATTTGGATTATGAGAACATGTTGCTTGTTGAATCATGTGACGTTACTTAATTTTGTTATCGTCTGTTTGTGAACATATGACAGTTTTGTTAACTTATGTTAGTGGATCTATTTCATATGTCCAATCACATATGTTTAACTTGATTCATTTTATGACATCAGTTTTTATGCAAGTTTGGATGTAAATCATATGCTAGTTTGTATGTGAATCGTATGCAAGTCTGTATGTGAATCATACACAAATTTATATGTGAATCATGTATATATATATGCGAGTTTATATGAAAAACATGTGATATTAGTTTACATGTTTAAATTCATATGCAAGTTTGTATGGAATCCATATGCCAGTTTAGGTGAAAACCATATTCATATATGCAAGTTCACAATTTCATGTTTAGATTTATATTTAGATCTATGGCAGTACATAGTTTTTGCAAATTTATGTTCTATATGTCCATTGCCTATGCAAGTTATTGGCTACGCAAATTTATGTTATAATTCTTATTTGCAAGTTAGATCTATTTTATGTGTTATGTAAGTTGTGATGTTTCTTTTCTTTTTATGAGTTAGACTATTTGCGAGTCTAACATATTTCATTTTAAACGTACGAACAGCGTGTAGACATTGGGAAAATATTAAATATACATATTGAGAATTGGCATAAAATGGCTTTAAAGGCATACAATTATTTGAGACACTAATTAGTATAATTTATATACCTGAAAACTATGGACATAATTTAGGTGACAATTATGGACATAGATTAATACGGAAATTATTGATAATTTGAATAGGGATAATTAATTCATATTGGGGTGAAATAATTATGTGTAATAATAAATGCCTAAGACACGAGGTTAGGCTCGTTTGTGGTATAAGACTGCCCGGACCCGCCCGGCAAATCCAGCAACCACAAATGGTAGTAGTATGTGAGGGGTCAAAGGCATAAATTAAATGCGTAACAATTGTAAAGACACGAGGTTAGGCTCGTTTGCGGTATACGACTGCCTCGACCCGCCCGGCAAATTCCGCAACCGCAAATGGTAGTCTAATGTGGGAGGTCTTACAAGGTTACTGTTATAATGAATTAAGTTACACTTAACCAAGATAAACATGTAGTGGGACATGGGGTTAAGTGGGTGACATGGGTGGCATGTGAAATACGATTAGAAACACTTAACCAAGTTGAAACATGTAAGAAGACATGAATAAGAAGGGGATAAGTGGGAAATCTTAGTGGGGACCAAGCATAGGTGGAAAGCTTGTGTCAAGTATGGGGGCCCTTTTCAAACTAGTAACCCATTAAGTATCTTTATGAGATCGAGGACGGGACACGCTTATTGGGTTTGATTGAAAGAGGTCAAAACGTGTTAGCGGTGGCAACGCAAGTCCAACGGGGTCATGTGTGTGCATGGGCCCGTAGGTAAGACGTTGTTGCATCGTGTAGATATAAGACATGCATCTTTGAGTAGTATCGGATTGCCACTTTGGGTAGTGATACACCCCACTATGGGACCAGCATGGGTATCTACAAGTTAGGGAGCCGGTCACAAGGGGATAGTGAGTACAACTAGTGGAGATAGGGGCAGGCGACACCTATGAAGACAGCTAGGGGTACACGAAACTACTATTATGATTATTTTGTTCAGTAGGCAGGATCATCTTTTAGGGTGACTAGTATTGGTGTAGTATAGTAATTATCCTGTAGTGATTAGGAACGCAGTTAACGTTATCTTATTCCTCTTGTTGGTTTTTTCATGCCCATTTGTTTCACAGTCATTCCTTGTTTTACCAGTTTATGCCTTATCCTACGTAACGACCCATATTTATACAGATAATAATTAATTTACTTAATTATTTAAATAGTAAAAATGGTTGTTTAATTGAATTATATTGAATATTTAATTAATATAAATAATAGAATAACATATTTAATTTCTGAAATAATCAGAAATAGTGAATTGACAATATAATGTGAACTGGACAATTCAAAAATTTAATTCAGTTTAGAATTTGAATCAGAATAACGAATATATTATTTGAATGACAATTTGAACGTATAATTATATTATAATTAAAATCAAGCTTGAAATTGCGCTGCAGTTCGTAATTTGGCGATTCGAACTTCAACTGAATATACGGGGTCCATTTTAAATCGGATTTCTGTGAAACAACAAACGTGTGGAGCTAGTGAAGTATATTTTTCTAATGGAAGAGAAAAATTGGGATTTCATTGTGTAGATTTTGATTTATGTCCAAATCAAATTTTAGAAAAGTCTCTATGGAATTCCTTTATAATTTATATCGATTTATTTATATTTTTGAGATGGATTTTAATATAAATCGAATATCGATGTAAAACTGGATTTGGAATATCAAGTTGTAAATCCCAGTGGAGCTGTATGATATTCTAATGTGAATATATATGATAATATTTATTTTTAAGTACTTAATTTAATTATTTTTAATTGTATATAGATATTTAAAGGGGTTATTTAGAGCTATAAAAATAGCCAGTTTTGCAAATGTGATGAAAAGGAATTTTCGCTCGATCCGAATCAGTCGCTAAACCGATCTAGACCGTTCGAAACGCCTGATTGTTTTGAGAACACGACAAAATAGAACGCAGACGGAAGAACATTTCATTGTATATTACAACAATTCATCAGAATACAAGAATATACAGAGTATGAACAAATAAATATTACACATTTGATAAATATCAGAGATTACAATACATTACATAGCAGCGGAAAATAATACAATACACAACTGAAGGAGATATACAGATACATAGCTTTCCGGATAACCTTCCAGCTGTAAACCAGGATCCTGTGAATATAAATCTGCAAAACCAAAACTACTAGCTGCCCGTGTTAAAATAGGGGCACCCAGAGTTTAGGTTAAAACAATAAACTCCAGGTCAGTCATGGGACTGGTGTGAGAACTAAAACAGTTATTTAAAACTTTACTTTAAATCAGATATATCAAGGGACCATGCCGTATAACACGGAACGGGTTTCCTCCCAAGAATACCAGTGCAAATAACAAAACAGCGCAATGCTTTTTATAAAAATGAAGCCATTATAAGACTCAGTTCCCATCACACAATGCAACGCAAACCGGAGGATAGAGTTTTTACCTTATAACAGCCAAAATATGCTTGATACGAATAAAACAAAGGCATTTGATATTATTGCTACTGTTTATACGTTTGAAAACAATTTCAAATCATAACTATCAATCATAGACGGCATTGATGCCCCATACCACTATGTCGCAATATATAGGTATACAATCAAAATCGCACAGTCACGTATTTGGAAATTGGATTTTTGTCATGAACCAAGGCAAAAGATAGTCCTTACCGAATTCGAGACTGCCTAGCCCGAGTCTCAGGATCAGAACGCATCGACCCTTGGATCGTCAGGGCCGGTCCACCGATGTGGATTAAAATGCCTGAACACTACGTTTCCCCACCCTTTTTGGCGTAAGCGAGCCAACGAATGACTCCATCGGACCCGGATTGTTCGATCTAACCGAGGCGCCTCGCAACAGCAACAACCACATAAGTCAAACTCGTCAGGGCATGTAAAACCACTAACGCCACTTCTATCTAGGAGGAAACGCAGGCCCTCCCTGAGGTCCTTTCTCCCGTTTCTGGTTCATACCGGGGTGTGAGGCTCGCGATTTCACGTTATACACAAAGCTACGCAACACAGGCGGTGCTTTGATCATCAACACAAGACTTTTCTTTTCAACAGAAGCCCTGATCACTGCATCTTTGCATGCCACACAGACAATTCACACCGTGCAACTGATAGCTATCAATCACACAGAATAAATTCCCATGTCAGACACACTGTCCATTTGCAAGTCCATTCTGGGTCTGAACGAAATCGGAGGCACTATATACCTCGCAAACCCATCGATCACCACGTACGTCTGGACGATCACCACTCATCATCCATATTTCGGGATGCATCCCAATCAGGACCTCGGTTACCATCCAAACGAGGTGAATATCTCCGGTCTTCGACCACCGTTTTCATCTTCAATTTCTTATCGTCGATTCAGTTATTCAGAATGGGTTAAACCCGGCCTTTCTGAGCAACTCGCATATATGATAAACAAGTGTTACACAAAAACAACATAGGCCTCATTCTAATTCATCAGTCACTAACCGTAAATTAACCAGAGAATAATTCCCCAAATATTAACCCCGAAGGCCAAAACCAACATCAGATCAATATCCAGAAAACCATTCTGCTTAGCTAACCGACAGTTAGTTTCTAAATTTCACATTCATAGGGAAAGGTTCCCATTAATTTTATCAAAGATAAATTCCTTGAATTTATTCTTTCATCTTCTTTTGAATTTCGATTCAACTAGTCCGGATTAACAAACCTTACCGAAGTAATCATTTGTTTTAATTTCCCAATCCCAACCTATTCATCCTATGAAGTAAAACTGGTAATACTTCATATCTAACACCACAGTGTTATCGGTAAATTCAATTACAAATTTCACGTTCAAATCTAATTAAAGATTTAACTACCGCCTGGAGTAAAACTGGTGGTACTCCATTTTCGATCTTTTCAATCTAATTAAAGATTCATTAAAACTCCACTTAGTTTTAATCTTTAACAGGGTTAAAGAATCAGTGTCATTTAAAACACGGTTCACGATAAACTCCAAAATCACATCACAATTCAATCAGTCCCTAATCGTGAATTAGCAAGTGAGCAATTCCTTAAATATTAACCCCGAAGGCCGAAACCAACATCAGATCAATACCCAAGAAACCGTTCAACTTAACTAATCTCTAGTTAGTTTCTGATTTTCTTAACTCCTTTGGGTCTAAGAACAGTATTATTGAAGATACCGTTCACGACAACCCAAAATCACATTCTATTAATTATCGGGTTAAAGAACAAGTGTAATTTAAAACACTGTTCACGATAAACCCAAATCACATTTGATAATAAATACAAGGCTCTGAATAGAAAATATATCGGCTTATATTCAATATCAAATTCTACGACCAACAAATATTGTATTGGAAATAATGATATAAATATATCTTTCAAATTTCCATAACAATATCTGTATAATCACGAAATCCAACATCGAAATAATCCAAAGACAATTTCGATTCAAATCCATTCCAAATCAATTATTGGAAATCCTGGTTACTTTTAAAACCCTTTCAAATCAAATTTATTTATTTAAAAATAAATAGAATTTTAATTCTAGTTCAAAACTAGTTCATTTCAATAAAAATCTATTTTTATCTTTTCAAATATGGAGTTTTTCATCCCAAACCTTCACAAATCATTTCTTATGATTCTACACAAATTATTACTATTTTTAATAATTTTATCAAGGCCCACACAGTCGATTTCCATCAACAGCCATCGAACTGCACTTACAGCGACCTTTTCCAAATTTGATTTGGACATAATTCCAAATCCAACTGTTAGATTTTTAATTTCTAATATTCGTTACAAAGGCCTTTTCGATATGAACCCAACGGTTCCAGTTTTAGGAGAATGCGACGGTCGGATCTTCCGTAATATCCATTCGATGCCAATGGTCGAAATTCGCGAACTACCGCGGCGCGACGCGTTCTATTCAGGCCATTATATTATATATATAATATATAAAATATATACTTCGTCGATTCCCTTTTTAAAACGTATTTAATAAATCGTTTAAAATTCGTTTTCAAAACGATTTCAACTTCTTTTTCAAATTCAAATCAAAATTGAATTTTCCCTTACAAATTCGTTTTAAATTCATTTCAAATTGATTTCAATTCAAATCGATTTTGAATTTAATTTCAGTTCGTTTTCAATTCAATTCAATTTCAATTCGAATTCATTTCTATTCAATTTCAATTCGAATTCATTTATATTCAATTTCAATTTGAATTCATTTATATTCAATTTCAATTCGAATTCATTTATATTCAATTTAATTCGAATTCATTTATATTCAATTTAATTCGAATTCATTTATATTCAATTTAATTCGAATTCATTTATATTTAATTTAATTCGAATTTCAATTCTTTTCAAAATATCAGATTTTGAAATCACTTTCGATATTCATTATAAAATGAATAAAATCGATATAAATATCGTTCACGTCAAAATGGCGTAAATCTAATCAACACGGCTTCATATATTTCTATTTTCAAATATTCTATTTCAAATATTTCTATTTCAAATATTTCTATTTCAAACCTTTCTTTTTTCAAAACTGGAATGAGGCCCAATCCATTACCATATAATGTTAATTATATGGATTTTTCTACAACACATGTATACAATAACAACGGTGAATAATCAACCATCATCCAAAGTGCATTCTACCCTGTATAAGCATCGAATATAAATATTTAAAGCTTATAACAGTCTGTCAATCAATCGATCGACATACAACTAACTATTGGGATTATTGTATGTCATATATCACCCCAATACCTGTGTGGGGTTTTCAAACAATCAAACACAGATTTTATTTGTGCAGTTGGGCGATGTGTAAAATTTATCGTCCCAATCAATATCAATCAAATGTGTGTATATAAACAAATTGTCCGATCTGTTTATTTTTGTTTCATTTCATATATACGTTAAAATTCTATTTTTAACTATAAAATATTTTTAACTGTATAAATATTTTATTTCATTTCACATCACAACACACAATCAACTACGCAGCAAAATCAAACAAACAAGCATACAAGCCGTCCATGGTCTGTGGACGATGGGTCTCGGGTGCTACTAAACACCGTCTGCATCCTAATATATATTATTAACTAGAAAAGAAAATTCAAAGTGAGAAGTTCTCACACAATAGCTAAATTAAACGCCTCGACTCTTCTTTGTAGAAATCTTCGCCGTTCTCGCCTCTTATCACTTTCTTTGCCCGTATTCTCTACATATGTAAAAATCACATTTTTACTTCGCTATTCAATATATAAAAATCGAATTTTACTTTGCTATTCAATATATAAAAATCGAATTTTTTACTTTGCTTTCAATATATAAAAATCGAATTTTTACTTTGCTATTCAATATATAAAAATCAAATTTTTACTTTGCTATTCAATATATAAAAACCGAATTTTTACCTTGCTATTCAATATATAAAAATCGAATTTTTACTTCGCTATTCAATATTTAAAAATCATATTTTTAATTCGCTATTCAATATATAAAAATCATATTTTTAATTCGCTATTCAATATATAAAAATCGAATTTTTACTTTGCTATTCAATATATAAAAATTGAATTTTTACCTTGCTATTCAATATATAAAAATTGAATTTTTACTTCGCTATTCAGTATATAAAAATCATATTTTTACTTCGATTAAAAATCCTATCTTCGTTTTGATATAAATCACATTTTCGTTCGATAAAAATCACAACTTTGTATAGGCAAAAATGATAACTTTCTATGCGTAAAAATCGTAACTTTCTATAGGTAAAAATCTAATTTTCCATTGCTAACTAAAAATCAGACCTTTTCTTAAATAAATAAAAGAAAACTAATTTTTTTTTCAATTATTTAAATTAAGTTAACTAACTAAGAATTAAAATGAAATAAAAACTCGCCATAGAAGGAAAGGGGCGGTTTATTGTATTCATTGGTGGCTGAGGGAGGCCTTTGCCGTTGAACTTCGAGTAGGGCATCCCACAGTCGGCTTCAGGTGGTGGTGGAGGGGCGTAGGCCGTCGGGGAAGGGTGCAGGGGTCGCGACAAGTCGAGGTGTGGGGCCAGGCGGTGCTTCGGTGCGGTTTCGATGATTTTGGGGATGCTGTGGGCTCGGGGTTCGTGAATGGACATGGGGGAGAGAGAGAGGAGGTCGGAGGGGGTGCTGTGGTCGCTGGGATGGCTGGCGATGGCGGCGACAGACATGGGTCTGGTGGTGGTCGTAGGTGCGGATTCGGGTGCGTGGAGCGTCGGAGGTGTCAGATTCGTACAGGAGAGGGAGAAGAGAGAATCGAGAGGAGGGAGATGGGGAGGCGTCTCGAGCGGAGGGGCGGCGGCTTGGCGTCGACGATGGGGCAGCTTCGAGCTCCGGCGGGTTTTTCTTTTTCTTTTCTTTTTCTCTTTTAGACCTGAAACTAACGGGGTTGGGGGGTAAAGGAGAATATAGGGTGTAATTTATATTTAAATATTTAATTTATTTCCATTTAATTTTTGAAAGGGTTGACTTTTTATTTGAACACCAAACGAGACCCACCTACTGTTGCCCCTAGCTAAATACCCTCATTTCGAACACAATGGGATAGGTATCGTAGGCTGATTCGATCGTTTCGATCTGTTTCCATCAAAATCAACATATAACTCTATATATTGAATTTGAACGTGCATTTCAATTTACTGGGGTCACATACTAACTAGAAAAATTCTAGAAAAATATTTTCTAGCTTCGTATTGATGATACGGTCCTAACAAAACTAATTACGTTGAATTCTGAGATCGTTTGAAAAATGGCCATTTTCCAGTCGATTACGATCAACTAAAACTGGTCAAACACGTTTTCCTTTGCCACGCTCACATATTGATTCGAAAAATTATGAAATTTGGAATCTAGCAATAACATTACATCACAGACCGAACAAAAGTGGTTTCGTCGAAATCCGAGGTCGTTTGCAAAATTTCTATTTTAAGGGCCTGAATTCCACAGCGACTATTCAGAATTTTCAACAGGACATATATTTTGATTCCCGCTATGAAATTTCAATTTTTCGGATTCGTTGGAAAGATATTCTCAAATAGATCCTATTATTTTTGGTTTCGCTAAAATCTGGCTTATTTTGCACCCGGTGCATTCAATTGAAGTTTGAAATCGAATTATCGAACTACCGCGCCATTTTCAATTCCTTTTATAAATATAAATAAATATTTATATTCTAACGACGACGAATATAAATATATACGTTTTAATCTATTCAAAATAAATTTCTTGTCGTTTTTATTTAAAATAATTCATCTTAAATAATCAAAATTTGCTAAAATTTCCAAAATAAAATTTTTAAACTGGCCCGGATTTCCGGGTTATTACAATCTCCCCCACTTAAAACTTTTCGTCCTCGAAAAGGAACGAAGCCGAAAGTTGTTTAACTAATCAACTCAACTTTCAATATTTTGACTACGGCTTAAATTCTTCAACTTTTCAGTTTCTAAAAACTTTTCAAATTTTTCAAAAATTTGGCTAACACCCTAAATTTTCGAAAAATTTCGCCACAACCTCCCCTGCACCGGGAGCACGGGAAAATCCTGAAATTGCCTTATAGGCCCTCTGATCTCAAAAAGAAAAACAAAAAGCCAATCGGCTCATAAAATCATCATCACCCAAACAAAACAGTAAATTATGATAAACATGTACCTATTTGTCGGGCAAACAATTTTATTCTCTGCTCTAGCCTCCTTGCTATGACTTGTTCAATGTAAGTACATGTATATGCAAGAAAATGCGACCAATTTTCAATACAAATCATTATTTGATAAAATTTGGCTATATGGTTCAAAATTTCAATTAATAAACAATAATCAAACAACACAACCATCAATCAATTAGTTGATTAGCTTTTCAAATTCATAACTTTGATACATAGTCAAAAATTAGATTTTTGATGTCAAATCACAACAATAAGCCCTATCTAGTTTCGGTTCTCACACCAGTCAATTGGAAATATATAGAAATCTCACTTTCGAAACTCGAAAATAAATACTGGCGATGGTGCCCCGTCACCAGAATTATCCCCGGGCACTAGAGTGCGATTCTATAACTATCCAATACATTAAAACTTCGAATACACGTTTGCAAGACATATATGCAAAATCTCTATATATTGGATTGTCCAAATCAATATAAAATAAATAATCAAATACGAATAATTGATTTAAATTTTCAAAACAAAAATTGTTTTCATTTTAAAAATATACTCTTCACACTCGTTCTAGGATGCTACCGATCCCGTCTCTAACGAGTCATTCTAATTGGATATTACTAATCCAATATCTGATGAATTCTTTTGTATGGTTCTAATGTGTCTTGTTCTCTGAGCTTTGTAAACCAAAGCTCTTATACCAACTGTGACGAAAAGGAATTTTCGCTCGATCCGAATCAGTCGCCAAACCGATCTAGACCGTTCGAAACGCCTGATTGTTTTGAGAACACGACAAAATAGAACGCATACGGAAGAACATTTCATTGTATATTACAACAATTCATCAGAATACAAGAATATACAGAGTATGAACAAATAAATATTACACATTCGATAAATATCAGAGATTACAATACATTACATAGCAGCGGAAAATAATACAATACACAACTGAAGGAGATATACGGATACATAGCTTTCCGGATAACCTTCCAGCTGTAAACCAGGATCCTGTGAATATAAATCTGCAAAACCAAAACTACTAGCTGCCCGTGTTAAAATAGGGGCACCAAGAGTTTAGGTTAAAACAATAAACTCTAGGTCAGTCATGGGACTGGTGTGAGAACTAAAACATTTATTTAAAACTTTACTTTAAATCAGATATATCAAGGGACCACGCCGTATAACACGGAACGGGTTTCCTCCCAAGAATACCAGTGCAAATAACAAAACAGCGCAATGCTTTTTATAAAAATGAAGCCATTATAAGACTCAGTTCCCATCACACAAAGCAACGCAAACCGGAGGATAGAGTTTTTACCATATAACAGCCAAAATATGCTTGATACGAATAAAACAAAGGCATTTGATATTATTGCTAGTGTTTATATGTTTGAAAACAATTTCATATCATAACTATCAATTATAGACGGCATTAATGCCCCTTACCACTATGTCGCCATATATAGGTATACAATCAAAATGGCACAGTCACGTATTTGGAAATTGGATTTCCGTCATGAACCAAGGCAAAAGATAGTCCTTACCGAATTCGAGACTACCTAGCCCAAGTCTAGGATCAGAACGCATCGACCCTTGGATCGTCAGGGCCGGTCCACCGATCAGGATTAAAATGCCTGAACACTACGTTTCCCCGCCCTTTGGGGCGTAAGCGAGCCAACGAATGACTCCATCGGACCTGGATCGTCCGATCTAACCGAGGCGCCTCGCAACAGCAACAACCACATAAGTCAAACTCATCAGGGCGTGTAAAACCACTGACGCCACTTCTAGCTAGGAGGAAACGCAGGCCCTCCCTGAGGTCCTTTCTCCTGTTTCTGGTTCATACCGGGGTGTGAGGCTCGCGATTTCACGTTATACACAAAGCTACGCCACACAGGCGGTGCTTTGATCATCACCACAAGACTATGCTTTTCAACAGAAGCCCGAATCACTGCATCTTAGCATGCCACACAGACAATTCACACCGTGCAACTGATAGCTATCAATCACACAGAATAAATTCCCATGTCAGACACACTGTCCATTTGCAAGTCCATTCTGGGTCTGAACGAAACCGGAGGCACTATATACCTCGCAAACCCATCGATCACCACGTACGTCTGGACGATCACCACTCATCATACATATTTCGGGATGCCTCCCAATCAGGACCTCGGTTACCATCCAAACGAGGTGAAGATCTACGGTCTTCGACCACCGTTTTCATCTTCGATTTCTTATCATCGATTGAGTTATTCAGAATGGGATAAACCCTGTCTTTCTGAGCAACTCGCGTATATAATAAACAAGTGTTACACAAACACAACATACGCCTCATTCCAATTCATCAGTCATTAACCGTAAATTAACAAGAGAATAATTCCCCAAATATTAACCCCGAAGGCCGAAACCAACATCAGATCAATATCCAGAAAACCATTCTGCTTACCTAACCGACAGTTAGTTTCTAAATTTCACATTCATAGGGAAAGGTTCCCATTAATTTTATCAAAGATAAATTCCTTGAATTTATTCTTTCATCTTCTTTTGAATTTCGATTCAACTAGTCCGGATTAACGAACCTTACCGAAGTAATCATTTGTTTTAATTTCCCAATCCCAACCTATTCATCCCATGAAGTAAAACTGGTAATACTTCATATCTAACACCACGGTGTTATCGGTAAATTCAATTACTCTTTTCACATTCAAATCTAATTAAAGATTTAACTACCGCCTGGAGTAAAACTGGTGGTACTCCATTTTCGATCTTTTCAATCTAATTAAAGATTCATTAAAACTCCACTTAGTTTTAATCTTTAACAGGGTTAAAGAATCAATGTCATTTAAAACACGGTTCACGAGAAACCCCAAAATCACATCACAATTCAATTAGTCCCTAATCGTTAATTAGCATGTGAGCAATTCCCTAAATATTAACCCCGAAGGCCGAAACAAACATCAGATCAATACCCAAGAAACCGTTCAACTTAACTAATCTCCAGTTAGTTTCTGATTTTCTTAACTCCTTTGGGTCTAAGAACAGTATTATTGAAGATATCGTTCACGTCAACCCAAAATCACATTCTATTAATTATCGGGTTAAAGAACAAGTGTTATTTAAAACACTATTCACGATAAACCCAAATCACATTTGATATTAAATACAAGGCTCTGAATAGAAAATATATCGGCTTATATTCAATATCAAATTCTACGACCAACAAATATCGTATTGGAAATAACGATATAATTATATCTTTCAAATTTCCATAACAATATCTGTATAATCACGAAATCCAACATCGAAATAATCCAAAGACAATTTCGATTCAATTCCGTTCCAATTCAATTATTGGAAATCCTGGTTACTTTTAAAACCCTTTCAAACCAAATTTATTTATTTAAAAATAAATAGAATTTTAATTCTAGTTCAAAACTAGTTCATTTCGATAAAAATCTATTTTTGTCTTTTCAAATATGGAGTTTTTCATCCCAAATCTTCACAAATCATTTCTTATGATTTTACACAAATTATTACTATTTTTAATAATTTTATCAAGGCTCGCACAGTCGATTTCCATCAACGGCCATCGAACTGCACTTACATCGACCTTTTCCAAATTTGATTTGGACATAATTCCAAATCCAACCGTTAGATTTTTAATTTCTAATATTTGTTAGAAAGCTCTTTTCGATACGAACCCAACGGTTCTGGTTTTAGGAGAATCCAACGGTCGGTTCTCCCGTAATATCCGTTCGAAGTCAATGGTCGAAATTCGCGAATTGCCGCGGCGCGACGCGTTCTATTCAGGCCATTATATTATATATATAAAATATATACTTCATTGATTCCCTTTTTAAAACGTATTTAATAAATCGTTTTAAATTCGTTTTCAAAACGATTTCAATTTCTTTTTCAAATTCAAATCAAAATTGAATTATTCCTTACAAATTCGTTTTAAATTCATTACAAATTGATTTCAATTCAAATCGATTTTGAATTCAATTTCAGTTCGTTTTTAATTCAATTCGAATTCATTTCTATTCAATTTCAATTCTAATTCATTTCTATTCAATTTCAATTCGAATTCATTTATATTCAATTTCAATTCGAATTCAATTATTTTCAATTTAATTCGAATTCATTTATATTCAATTTAATTCGAATTCATTTATATTCAATTTAATTCGAATTTCCATTCTTTTCAAAATATTAGTTTTTGAAATCACTTTCGATATTCATTATAAAATGAATAAAATCGATATAAATATCGTTCACGTCAAAATGGCGTAAATCTAATCAACACGGCTTCATATATTTCTTTTTTCAAATATTCTATTTCAAATATTTCTATTTCAAATATTTCTATTTCAAAACTTTCTTTTTTCAAAACTGGAATGAGGCCCAATCCATTACCATATAATGTTAATTATATGGATTTTTGTACAACACATGTATACAATAACAACGATGAATAATCAACCATCATCCAAAGTGCATTCTACCCTGTATAAGCATCGAATATAAATATTTAACGCTTATAACAGTCTATCAATCAATCGATCGACATACAACTAACTATTGGGATTAGTGTATGTCATATATCACCCCATTACCTGTGTGGGGTTTTCAAACAATCAAACACGGATTTTATTTGTGCAGTTGGGCGATGTGTAAAATTTATCGTCCCAATCAATATCAGTCAAATGTGTGTATATAAACAAATCGTCCGATCTGTTTATTTTTATTTCATTTCATATATACGTTAAAATTCTATTTTTAACTATAAAATATTTTTAACTATATAAATATTTTATTTCATTTCACATCACAACACACAATCAACTACACAGCAAAATAAAACAAACAAGCATACAAGCCGTCCATGGTCTGTGGACGACGGGTGTCGGGTGCTACTAAACACCGTCTGCATCCTAGTATATATTATTAACTAGAAAAGAAAATTCAAAGTGAAGTTCTCACACAATAGCTAAATCAAACGCCTCGACTCTTCTTTGTAGAAATCTTCGCCGTTCTCGCCTCGTGTCACTTTCTTTGCCCGTATTCTCTACATATGTAAAAATCACATTTTTACTTCGCTATTCAATATATAAAAATCGAATTTTTACTTTGCTATTCAATATATAAAATTCGAATTTTTACTTTGCTATTCAATATATAAAAATCGAATTTTTACTTTGCTATTCAATATATAAAAATCGAATTTTTACTTTGCTATTCAATATATAAAAATCGAATTTTTACTTTGCTATTCAATATATAAAAATCGAATTTTTACTTCGCTATTCAATATATAAAAATCGAATTTTTACTTTGCTATTCAATATATAAAAATCGAATTTTTACCTTGCTATTCAATATATAAAAATCGAATTTTTACCTTGCTATTCAATATATAAAAATCGAATTTTTACTTCGCTATTCAGTATATAAAAATCATATTTTTACTTCGCTATTCAATATATAAAAATCGAATTTTTACTTTGCTATTCAATATATAAAAATCGAATTTTTACCTTGCTATTCAATATATAAAAATCGAATTTTTACTTCGCTATTCAATATATAAAAATCATATTTTTACTTCAATTAAAAATCCTATTTTCGTTTTGATAAAAATCACATCTTCGTTCGATTTAAAAATCAAAGCTTTGTTCGATAAAAATCACAACTTTGTATAGGCAAAAATGATAACTTTCTATACGTAAAAATGATAACTTTCTATAGGTAAAAATCTAATTTTCCATTGCTAACTAAAAATCAGACCTTCGCTTAAATAAATAAATGAAAACTGATTTTTTTTTTCAATTATTTAAACTAAGTTAACTAACTAAGAATTAAAATGAAATAAAAACTCACCTTAGAAGGAAAGGGGGGGGGAGTTTATTGTGTTCATCGGTGGCTGAGAGAGGCCTTTGCTGTTGAACTTCGAGGGGGGAGTCCCACAGTCGGCTTTAAGTGGTGGTGGAGGGGCGCAGGCCATCGGGGAAGGGTGCAGGGGTTGCGGCAAGTCGAGGTGTGGGGCCAGGCGGTGCTTCGGTGCGGTTTCGATGATTTTGGGGATGCTGTGGGCTCGAGGTTTGTGAATGGACATGGGGGAGAGAGAGAGGAGGTCGGAGGGGTGCTGTGGTCGCTTGGATGGCTGACGATGGCGACGACGGACATGGGTCTGGTGGTGGTCGTAGGTGCGGATTAGGGTGCGTGGAGCGTCGGAGGTGTCGGATTCGTACAGGAGAGGGAGAAGAGAGAGAATCGAGAGGAGGGAGATGGGGTGGCGTCTCGAGCGGAGGGGGCGGCGGCTTGGCGTCGACGGTGGGGCAGCTTCGAGCTTCGGCGGGTTTTTTTCTTTTCTTTTTCTCTTTTGGATCTGAAACTAACGGGGGGGGGGGGGTAAAGGAGAATATAGGGTGTAATTTATATTTAAATATTTAATTTATTTCCATTTAATTTTCGAAAGGGTTGACTTTTTATTTGAACACCAAACGAGACCCACCGACTATCGCCTCTAGCTAAATACCCTCATTCCGAACACAATGGGATAGGTATCGTAGGCTGATTCGATCGTTTCGATCTGTTTCCGTCAAAATCAACATATAACTCTATATATTGAATTTGAACGCGCATTTCAATTTACTGGGGTCACATACTAACTAGAAAAATTCCAGAAAAATATTTTCTAGCTTCGTATTGACGATACGGTCCTAAAAAAACTAATTTCGTCGAATTCTGAGATCGTTTGAAAAATGGCCATTTTCCAGTCGATTAAAATCAACTAAAACTGGTCAAACGCGTTTTCCTTTGCCACGCTCACATATTGATTCGAAAAATTATGAAATTTGGAATCTAGCAATAACTTTACATCATGGACCCAACAAAAGTGGTTTCGTCGAAATCCGAGGTCATTTGCAAAATTTCCATTTTTAAGGGCCTGAATTCCACATCGACTATTCAGAATTTTCAACTGGACATATCTTTTGATTCCCGCTATGAAATTTCAATTTTTTGGATTTGTTGGAAATATATTCTCAAATAGATCCTATTATTTTTGGTTTCGCTAAAATCCGGCTTATTTTGCACCCGGTACATTCAATTGAAGTTTGAAATCGAATTATCGAACTACCGCGCCATTTTCAATTCCTTTTCTAAATATAAATAAATATTTATATTCTAACGACGACGAATATAAATATATACGTTTTAATCTATTCAAAATAAATTTCTCGTCGTTTTTATTTAAAATAATTCATCTTAAATAATCAAAATTCGCTAAAATTGCCAAAATAAAAATATTAAACTGGCCCAGATTTCCGGGTTATTACAGCAAATGACCTTGGTTTTTGACGAAACTAATTTTGTTGGATCTGCAATATTTAATTACTGTTGGATTTCAATTTCCGTGATTTTTGAAGTTAGTATGTGGCCGTACGGATTTTTAATGTGAAAAACAATCAGTATTTTGACGGTTAAAAATACGATGTGTGTGCAAACGGAGTCAGAACTCTAGCTGTATGTCCAGTTTCGTGATTTTTGGGTATCGTATGTGATTATAGGAATTTTTAGAAGACTAATACCAGAAGAAGTTCAATATAAATGAATATTAAAATCGAATAAAAAATTATTTAAATACCCTATAAATACATAACCCTTGTAAACCTAATTTACTTCTTCCTCTAATCAACCCTTTTTCTGCCGTTGTTCTTCAGAAAGAAAACATGAAAAGGATTTATTTCAAAAATCATAAGAAAAGCAAATAAAATCTATAAATCCCCAAACTCATGTTTATGAAATCTCCTTGACCTCCTCTTCAATCCAGTATAAGTATTATAAGGTTCGAGATCTGTTGGAGTCATCGCGGATTTGTATATCGTTGGTTTCTTGAGCTAGTGTTGTGATTTTTGGGTGGCTTAGGCTTTGATTCATGTTGTGAGTATCGCAGTCGAGTTTGTGGTTGGATTTAGGTTCATATGTGAAGAAGTTGTTGATTTCAGTGAGAATGTGGCTCAATGTTTTTTCTGGGTGTGCGGTTTAAGCCTGAGCGACGCGTCCTACAACGGTGACCGACGGGGTTCCAACGGTGACGAGATTAAAGAGACTTGAATGAGGTGAGAAATGAAATTGGTTTGGGTTTGAAAGATGGAGAAATGAGTTGAAAATGGCATTGGAAAGATCGAAGAATGGTGTTATGGTTTACTGGAAGGGTTCAAACCACGTTGGGGAAGAAGGAGGATAGGCGGAAGTTGGTTTGAACGGGTAGAGATGGGCCAATTCATGTTGGTAAAGCCCATTTTTCATTTTAATCTAATTTAACTTCTATATTTAATAGCGTATTAGGTAAAACATTCACATACGTTATCGAAATTTAGTAAAACAAGATCCGTTAGGATCGAATGGACGAACACAACCCAATGGAACTGAATGGAACTGGATTGGAGCTCGCTACAATTTATAGCAAAATAAATTATCGGTTTGAATCAAGCGATGGTTATCGTTATTAACGATGATCGTCCAATGTGAGTAAATCTCACCAACTCTGAACAGTTATATTTTTTTAGCATATTTTTAGAACTGATAATTATTAGTTGATTTCTGTGTGTTAACTGTTTGGTTGAATTGCTTATGTATTGGATTAAATTACAGATAACAATATATATATATATATAAATCGTTAATCAAATATTGATTCTGTTTAGCAGAATATTTCATAGTGAAAGGAATCGATGTTAATATTATTGTCTAAAATCTGTGATGCAAGGAAACAGGTTGGAGGGATCCAACAGGATTCCTCAACATTTATTTTACCGTTTTTAATATATTGTTTTACATGGTGTGGTATAAAATCTGTTATTAATCATTTGTGTTTGGATGATATGGAACATGGTTATATGGTATTTTAAATACCATAAGAAAAACTGGAGTGTATAAAGGAAATTTTCAAAGTACATATTGAAAAGAAATTATTTATAAAATCAAAGGATTTTATAAAAGAAAAAAAATTATTTATAAAATCAAAGGATTTTAAAAAAGAAAAGGATTTTATAAAATAAATAAATTATTTATAAAATAAAAGGATTTTATAAAAGGAAGAAATTTTGTATAAAATCAAAGGATTTTATAAAAGGAACATTTATCATTTGATAAATAAATAAAAGGGGTATTTATTTAGAAAATGAATTGAATTATAAAGGGAGATATTTATTTGTTAAATAAGTAAAATCAAAGGGAGATATTTATTTGTTATAGAAATAAAATAGAAAAGGAAATATTTGTAAACCATTTACAAATAGAATTGAAAAGGGAATTACTTATAAAATCAATGGATTTTATATAAAAAGGAATTATTTATAAATAACATTAAAAAGTAATATTTATAAATAACATTAAAAGGAATTATTTATAAATAACATTAAAAGGAATTATTTACAAATGACATTGAAAGGAAATATTTACAAAAAGAATGTTATATAAGAAAATATTTATTTACAAAATTAGAAATATAAAAGGAATTTATTGGAAAATGAAAATAATGTTATACAAAGAAATATTTGGCAAATGAATAGATTTTTACATCAGGAAAGTTTAGACCCGTGCTTCGCACATGGGTATAACATGGTATAGATTTAAAGCAAAGATTTTAAATAGAATCTGTTCTAACCGATAGATTGAGAAGATTAATTTATAAATAATATTTTATAAATTAAATGAAATGTTAATCATGGGATAAATAGAATATATAAGTCAGGACTTATATAGAGAAGTAACTATCGATTTCAACATCCATATTTGAAACTGAATATGGATGTAGAGTAAATCAATTAGAGTTATCAATTAGTTAATCGAATAGAGTAAATCAATTAGAGTTATCAATTAGAGTTATCGATTAGTTAATCGAATAGAGTTAAAGGAACTAATTGAATATAGTTTATTGGAATAGTGTCAAAGGAATTAATCGAATAGAGTTTATTCGAATAGAGTTAAAGGAACTAATCGAATAGGGTTTATTCAAATAGAGTTAAAGGAGTTAATCGAATATAGTTTATTCGAATAGAGTTAAAGGAATAGATTGAATATAGTTTATTCGAAAGGATTATCGAATACTAGTTATTCGAAAGGAATTATCGAATATTAGTTATTCGAAAGGAGTCTTCAAATGTAAATCACTCGAAGAGAGTTAATCGAATGTAAATCATTCGAAGAGAGTTAATCGAATGTAAATCATTCGAAGAGAGTTTTCGAATGTAAATCATTCAAAGAGAGTTAATCGAACTTAAATCATTCAAAGAGAGTTAATCGAACGTAAATCATTCGAAGAGAGTTAATCGAACGTAAATCATTCGAAGAGAGTTAATCGAACGTAAATCACTCAAAGAGAGTTAATCGAACGTAAATCACTCAAAGAGAGTTAATCGAATGTAAATCATTCGAAGAGAGTTAATCAAAAGTAAATCATTCGAAGAGAGTTATCGAATGTAAATCATTCGAAGGAGTTAATCGAATGTAAATCATTCGCAGAGAGTTATTCGAATATAGTTATTCGAAGAAGAGTTATCGAATATAGTTTATTCGAAGAAAGGAGTTATCGAATAGAGTTTATTCGTGAGAGAGTTATACATTGACATTCTATAATATCGAATGTTGGAAAGTACTATTTACTTTTCGGTTTTTGAATCAAGATTTGTTTATTTAATAAATCAATTATTTATTTATGTAAATTAAGGAATAAAAGTTATACTTAAGTTAATATAGTTTGGAAGCATGGGATTAAAACACTAATGTTATTAACAAATGACTTCTGCAAAGGAAGTGGATTCGTAAATAGAATCCGAGAGTTAAATAAGGAAGTTTGTTAAAGATTTAAAAGATAAACTTATACTATTTCAAAGTTAAAACGTTGTTCAGTTAAGGTCTGAGAGGTAATTATACCCCAACTTGATTGACTTCCTTCTTAACTAAGGAATGGTAAGGTTTGATAGTGAAGGATGGATAAGTGAAATTAGTTAATGAGTGAAATGGTTTGATTTGGCATAGCGATGTTTTATTTAAACATCTATTTAAGTCCAATGAAGGAGTTTTGAAAATATTTTCCAAATAAGAATCAGAAATGTTTTCTTATATAGAAAATAAGAAATCAAAATATATGGAAAAAGGGAAAATAAGGAAATGAATCAATTAATGATAAATTAATTTAAAGGGATAAATAAGGATTGGTGAATTGATCGATAAGATTACCATTTGGAAATAAGATCGTTGTTTGTACACATGTTTTCCTTTGGTAGTTAAATCACCGACTATCAAAGTTTTGACCATTTTTTCCGTCGTCAATACAGAGAGACCGGTTGGGTTATTATCCGAGAACCACTTCGTATAGGCGTTAGCGTTTCGAATCAAATAGATCAAAGACAAATTGAAGACGGAATTTTTACAAGGGTTATTCTGGAAATCCTAAGTAGAAATTGCCTAAGATGGATTTACAGAATAGTGCCTTCGGTTTGTCCAGTGCCAGGACAACTTGAATGGATGAATGTTTGACAGAGTATATCTGGTAGATTACGTGAGTTGATCGTTTCAAACGTATTTATGTTGGTGGCGGAGGAATTCAACTCTCTTACCTTATACCCATGGTATTTTTGGGGAAATCAATTTGTGATTTAACCGGTGTGACAATGTGGAATTCAAAGTGAATGAATGAGTAATCTGCTGAAAGATACGTTATGACCTCCAGCCTCATCAACTGGGAAATGATAGAAATCGGCAGGCAGCATGACTAAGTGGGTCGCACCCAAGTAGGGTATATTGTCACCATCTAGAGAATATTCATATTTGTTACTTCTTTTAATTGTGTATCTCCTGGGAATGGTTATGTTGGTTTACCAACTGTAAGGTGACAAGATACACTCAGGCGAAATGAGTGGCCGGTCATGTGTGGTCGAGTTACAAGATGTTGTTGTTGAACTCCAGTGTATCACTTCTAGAGTACACTGAGCGGAAGGTGGAATCATACCTTGTCATAGTTGGAATCCATTCCCCAAATAAGAGCCCGCGGTTTTTATTGTATATTATATATGTAGAACGTTAGATGCAAGCGTTCTACTAAATTAATATTACTTGTGTTATACATTATTATAATATCAGTATAATATTGTTTACAAATGATTTGGGTTATCGTAAGGTAAAAACCATCCATGTTTATGTGTGGATCGGCCTTACGATTATTCTTTCTTTTAAAAGGATTTTAAAAGTTAAACCAAGCGATTTGATTTTACTCACACCAGTCCATGTTGCTTAACTGGTACGTCTGATATGGGTTCTCGCTTCGCGGTTTGGTTGCGAACGGGAGAATCTTACCCCTACAAGTCTTGTAATATAGCAGGTTGGTCGAGTCGAGAGGCTGGCCGTAAAGCATGGAGTTGGTGTACCTCTGTAAGCCACAGGAGGAGGTTAGCCCTCTGCCTTGGGGGACGAGAGATGGTTGAAAAGCCTACCAAAATCCCCGGGTCGTTACAGTGGTATCAGAGCCTAAGGTTAAGTAATTACCTTGGCTCCGTTGCATGACTCAGTAGAGATGGGATTAGTAATACCCTAGATTGAGTTTGAGTGTATATATACGAGTGAACGTATTTGTTATTTGATATAAAATTGTTTTATATTATGGAGATTTATTTGTTGAGTCATTTATGAGTTCTGGTCGACCAGTTTGATCCACTATATCGGTAGGAGTTTCTAAACACTCGAATACGATGGGTCGACATGATATGTTTTGAAAGGAGGGTAAATGAAATAATTTTACCCATATATATTTTTATATAGAGAAAATATATATATTGGAAATGTTCTAAAATTGGATATATTGGTTGTTATTATAATTGAGTAAGATTATAAAATTAAATGGTTATATATATAACCAAGTAGATTTCGTATAAGTGTTATGAATTGAATTGAATTGAATCAGAATTTAAATCAGAACTGAAATTGAAAAATAGGAAATTTGGAGAAGTGTTTGTAAATGGAATTGGATTAAATATATGTGAATTTTAAAATCCTAGGAGATTTTAAATTGGTTACAAGCATTGAAAAGGATATTTTGAAATGAATTTCAAAGTGGAAGTTTTAAAATGTGGTTTTGAAATTGTTATAGTATTGAGCTCACTTCGATAAGCTGGAAAATAACTGTGATGATGACCGCGCAGCATCATCAGTGTTCATTTTCAAATTCTAAGTGACAGATTACTACCAAAGAGATTGTTTTTGAATTGTTTTGAGAAAACAAGTTGTTTTGATTTCAAAAAGCGAATATTTGGTTTTTGTTTTGGAAAAGGTAAGTTGTTTAAAACTCCCAGGAGGAGACTGTGAATTAAAAACAAATTTGAATAGAAATTTGTGAAATCGAGCTAGAACTGAATTGGAATCGGTTAAGTGGGAATTGAATTTGATTAGAATGATATCGAGAAGATTGGAATTGTGGAATAGGGATCTGAAATGATGTTATGTTGGTGAGTTAAGATTTGGGATCAAGAATGAAACTTGAGCGAGAATGATATTTGGTTTGGATATAAGAGAACAGCTATGTTGAACAGATATTGATTGAAAATTGGTTGAAATGTATTGGTATTTGCAGAATTGGTAACAGATGCAAAGGATATACTGATATGTCTGACAAAAAGGTACAAGTTTATATTTCATATGGTATGAGATTTCGATGAGCCGATTTGGCAAGCCGCTTGGCTGTTTGATTTTCTTTTGGGTTGGAGATGGCCCAAAGAGGCGAGTTGTAGTTGTACCGATTGACCAGTACAAAGGAGGTGCTGGCGAAATTTTTCGAAATGTTAAGGTGTTAGAAAATTTTTGAAAATTTTGAAAATTTTCATTAGTAGGAATGAATAAATATTTAATTGAAATTAAATTGGTTCAGTTGAAACTGAAATTAAGAAGTGAAAAAATAAGTTTTAACCAGTCATTAGGGTTTGTTTTCTACCTTAGCAATTTCGAGGATGAAATTATTTTAAGGAGGAAAGAATGTAACAACCCATATTTATACGGATAATAATTAATTTATTTAATTATTTAAATAGTGAAAATGGTTGTTTAATTAAATTATACTGAATATTTAATTAATATAAAAAAGAGAATAATATATTTAATTTCTGAATTAATCAGAAATAGTGAATTGATAATATAATGTGAATTGGACAATTCAAAGTATTTAATTCAGTTTAGAATTTGAATTAGAATAACGAATCTATTATTTGAACGACAGTTTGAAAGTATAATTATATTATAATTAAAATCAAGCTCAAAATGGCGTGGCATTTCGTAATTTGGCGATTCGAACTTCAACTGAATATACGGTGTAACACCCCACGTCCATTAATGTCACTCATAAAGGGAATGCATTAACTTCCATGGAGGTTTTAAGTGAATATAGATCAGAAAAATTACAACAAGACAGATAATAAGTAGTACGTGGAAATCTAAAACTTTATTTTATTGCAGCGGAAATTAAAATGTTTGTTACATCATAAAACCACAAATCAGAGTCAAGTACAATATCCATCTTGATAAAACAAAATACATAACCCCATTACATAAATAGCCATTAAAGAAGATAACAAGCTGGACTTTACTTCAACGGTCCAAGCTTCCCAAAAGAGAGATAAAGCAATCCAATCAAACTCCGCTAGAGCTGGGCCCACCCTGAGGACTTGGAGGGGGGAAAAGATAGAAATAGAGGGGGTCAGACATAAAGTCTGGCGAGTATGATAATTTTAACAATACTATTATCAAAATAACCAGACTAAGGCATAAGCTGGAAAACAAGGAAATGTCTATGAACTATTGGGTATGGAAGAGAAGATAAAGATAACGTTAAAGGCACACCTAATTACTAACGAATAATTACTACACTGCACCGCACCAGTCACCCTAAAGGTCGATCCCACTTGATTCACTTAGAAATTATATAAATAGCTTCGTGTACCCCTAGCTGACTACATAGGTGTCGCCTGCCCCTATCTCCGCTAGGTGTACCCCACTACCCACTTTCGATCGGCTCCCTACTCGTAGATACCCGTGCTGGTCCCACAGTGGGGTGTATCACTCCCCTAAAGTGGCAACCCGATACAACTTGAGAATGCACGGCTTATACCTACACGATGCAACAACGTCTTACCTACCAGCCCGGGTCCACACACGCATATGAAACCCGTTGGACTTGCGTTGCCACCGCTACCCCGTTTGGCCTCTTATAGTCAAACCCAGTATGCGTGTCCCGTCCTCGACTTGGGTCAAGCCCACAAAGATACGTTTGGGTTACTGGTTGAAATGGGCCCCCACAAGCTATCCACCTAAGCTTGTCTCCACTAGTATATCCCACTTAACCCTCTTAGTCATGTTCATTTACATGTGTGTTTAGTTAAGTCTTACTAATCGTATTTCAAATGCCACTAAAGGCACCTACTAGATTCCTCATGCCACCCAAGGCACCTACTTAACCCCCATGTCCCACCTTACATGTTTATCTGGTTAAGTATTTCTTAATTCATTCAGGCCATAACCTCATAAAGACCTCTCACATTAGACTGGCATTTATGGCAGCTGGATTTGCCGGGCGGGTCCGGGCAATCTTACACCATAAAAGAGTCTAACCTCATGCCTTTACAACTGTTATGCTTTGGTTTGGGCCTAGGACCTCTCACATTGGGCTGACATTTGTGACTACTGGATTTTCCGGGCGGGTCCGGGCAGTTTTACGTCACAAACGAGTCCAACCTCGTGTCCTAAGCATTGATTATCACTTATAATCTTTTACCCCAGTTTTAAATATATCCCTATTAAAATCATTAATTAATTCCAATTTTAATGATGTCCATAATTGACTCAATTATGGCCATCCACTTGTGGTATGCAAAATCATATCAATTGCACCCCAATTTCTTAATATTAAATCCTTAATATTACCCCTACCCCACGTTATACGTTCGCTTATTCAACGCAAAATATACGTTAGGCTCGAATAGTCTAACTTATAGCACAAAGATAAATTATCACAACATATAGACAAATAAAATAGAACTAATCATGATAGGGGTGGAACTTGCATAAAACTACACATGTCATGGATCTAAAGGTATAAACTTGTTTGGTAAAATGTCACAGTTCACATAATATGATCATAATCCAAATTCATGTATGGACTTGCATATGTGGTTTAGGCAACATAATGATGATATGAACTAGCATCTAATACATAGAATTCACATATGTCACAGCATAATTCTAGATGTCATAATTCTGGATCAAAATAGATGTCATGGCATATGTTCATAATCTTTACTAATCAATCTAAACTTGCATACATGATTTGTCAAATAGATCAACATAGCCCAAATAATATCAACATTATGATTTTATTAACATGAACTAATTAGCATAAATAATAACATCATGACTTTTTAACATGTATGATTTATCACAACTTAGCATAGAAAATTACAACTTATACAATATCATCATAGCATGATTTACAACATATAGGATATCATCATCACATAACATAGGATTTACAACATACATGATAGCATAAGGTTTACAACAACATATATGACAATTCACATCATTTTCTTATGATCCATATCACATCTTAATCTAATTAATTTTCTAATAATCTTTTTAAGATCATCATACTCACAATTAGAGAAGAAAGAGAGTATTGATTTGCTTTAGAGTTGAGTAGAGTTATAATTTTGATTAGCTTTCTTCCTTCTTAGTAGGCGGCGGCTACACTGAGTTCCATGGCGATGGCATGACGGCGGCTATTCTATTTTTCATGTGAATTAGAGTGGGAGACTACCTAGGTATATATAGAGTTTAGGATTTATTTAGACCGTCAGATCAACTCAGAACTAACCTGAACCGTTAAATTTGCCAACTCAGCCCTAAAGACACATCAGCAGCTCAAGATTGGGCTCAGTCAAACCCTAGCCGACCTGACCAGGTCGACACCCAGGTCGACTGCGCAGTCGAACTGGTCCCTGGGGTGTCGACTGCCCAGTCGACTCCCTAGTCGACCTGGTGGGGGGGGTGTCGACTCCCCAGTCGACCTGGGGTGCTGGGCGGGAAATTTCCCGCCTAGCCTGTTTGACTTCGAATTTTGAATTTTCTGAAATCTGTTTTGAATTTTATGAAACTTCTGATGGCCATATCTCCTTCATACGAAGTCCAAATCACGCAAACTCGGACTCTATTTCAACCAGAATTCCGAGACGAACACACAATGGCGCAACCCGTTTCCCACATTTCTCACGTCTGAGATTAGTTATTCTTTAATTTGTGAATATTTATATTAACAGAATTACGGGGTGTTACGTACGACGTCCGTTTTAAATCGGATTTTTGTGAAATAAGAAACGTGTGGAGCTGGTGAAGTATATTTTTCTAATGGAAGAGAAAAATTGGTATTTCATTGTGTAGATTTTGATTTATGTCCAAATCAATTTTTAGAAAAGTCGCTATGGAATTCCTTTATAATTTATATCAATTTATTTATATTTTTGAAATGGATTTTTAATATAAATCGAATATCGATGTAACACCGGATTTGGAATATCGAGCTGTAAATCCCAGTGGAGCTGTATGATATTCTATTGTGAATATATATGATATTGTTTATTTTTAAATATTTAATTTAATTATTTTCAAATATATAGATATTTAAAAGGGTTATTTAGAGCTTTAAAAATAGCCAGTTTTGCAAACGACCTCGGTTTTCGATGAAACTAATTTTGTTGGATCCGTAATATTTACTTATTATTAGATTTCAATTTCCATGATTTTTGAAGTCAGTATGTGGCCGTACGGATTTTTAATGTGAAAAACAATTAGTATTTTGATGGTTAAAAATAAGCTATGTGAGCAAATGGAGTCGGAATTCAACGAAACCAGTTTCATTGGGTCAGTAATGTCGAACTCTAGTCATATGTCTAGTTTCGTGATTTTTGGGTATCATATGTGATTATAGGAATTTGTAGAAGACTAATACCAACAGAAGTTCAATATAAATGAATATTAAATTTGAATAAAAAATTATTTAAGTACCTTATAAATACCTAACCCTTCTAAACCTAATTTACTTCTTCCTCTAGTCAACCCTTTTTCCCCCGTCTTTCTTCAGAAAGAAAACGTGAAAAGGATTCATTTCAAAAATCATAAGAAAAGCAAATAAAATCTATAAATCCCCAAACTCATGTTTATGATATCTCCTTGACCTTGTCTTCAATCTAGTATAAGTATTATAAGGTTCAAGGTATGTTAGGGTCATCGCGGATTTGTACAGCGTCGTTTTCTTGAGCTAGGGTTGCGATTTTTCGGTGATTTAGGCTTTGATCCATGTTGTGAGTAACGTAGTCGAGTTTGTGGTTGGATTTAGGTTCATATGTGAAGAAGTTGTTGATTTCAGTGAGAATGTGGCTCGATGTTTTTTCTGGGTGTGCGGTTTAAGCCTGAGCGACGCGTCCTACAATGGTCACACGAAGTGGTTCCAACGGTGACGAGATTAAAGAAACTTGAATGAGGTGAGAAATGAAATTGATGTGGGTTTGAAATATGGAGAAATGAGTTGAAAATGGCATTGGAAAGATCGAAGAATGGTGTTATGGTTTACTGGAAGGATTCAAACCATGCTGGGGAAGAAGGAGGATGGGCGGAAGTGGGTTTGAACGTGTAGAGATGGGCCAAATCGTGTTGGTAAAGCCCATTTTTCATTTTAATCTAAGTTAACTTCTATATTTAATAGCATATTAGGTAAAAAAATTCATATCTTATACATACTTTATTTAAACTCAGTAAAATAAGATCCGTTAGGATCGTATGGATGAACACTACCCAGTGGAACTGACTGGGCGTGGATTGGAGCTCGTTACAATTTATAACAAAATAAATTGCCGGTCTGAATCATGCGATGGTTATCGTTATTAACGATGATGTTCCAATGTAAGTAAATCTCACCAACTCTGAACAGTTACATTTTTTATAGCATATTTTTAAAACTGATAATTATCTGTTGATATCTGTGTGTTAACTGTTTGGTTGAATTGCTTATGTATTGGTTGAAATTATAGATAACGATATATATATAAATCGTTAATCAAATATTGATTCTGTTTAGCAGATTATTTCATATTGAAATGAAATCGATGTTAATATTTTTGTTTAACATCTATGATGTAGGGAAATAGGTTGGAGGGATCCAATAGGATTTCTCAACATTTATTTTACTATTTTTAATATATTGTGATATATGGTGTGGTATAAAATCTGTTATTGATTATCTGTGTTTGGATGGTATGGATCATAGTTATATGGTATTTTAAATACCATAAAAAAACTGGAATGTATAAAGGAAATTTTCAAAGTATATATTGAAAAGAAATTATTTATAAAATCAAAGGATTTTATAAAAGAAAAGAAATTATTTATAAAGTCAAAGGATTTTAAAAAAGAAAAGGATTTTATAAAAGAAATAAATTATTTATAAAATCAAAGGATTTTATAAAAGGAAGAAATGTTGTATAAAATCAAAGGATTTTATAAAAGGAATATTTATCATTTGATAGATAAATAAAAGGGATATTTATTTAGAAAATGAATTGAATTATAAAGGGAGATATTTATTTGTTAAATAAATAGAATCAAAGGGAGATATTTATTTTTTATAGAAAAAAATAGAAAAGGAAATATTTGTAAACCATTTACAAATTGAATTCAAAAAGGAATTACTTATAAAATCAATGGATTTCATATAAAAAGGAATTATTTATAAATAAAATTAAAAGGAATTATTTATAAATAACATTAAAAGGAATTATTTATAAATAACATTGAAAGGAATTATTTATAAAAAGAATGTTATATAAGAAAATATTTATTTAGAAAATAAACAGAAATATAAAAGGAATTTATTGGAAAATGAAATGAATGTTATACAAAGAAATATTTGGCAAATGAATAGAATTTTACATTAGGAAAGTTTAGACACATGCTTCGCACATGGGTATAACATGGTATAGATTTAAAGCAAAGATTTTAAATAAAATCTGTTCTAACCGATAGATTGAGAAGATTAATTTATAAATAATATTTTATAAATTAAATGAAATGTTTATCATGGGATAAATAGAATATATAAGTCACAGAGAAGTAAGAATCGATTTCTACATCGATATTTGAAACTGAATATGGACATAAAGTAAATCAAATAGAGTTATCGATTAGTTGATCGAATAGAGTAAATCAATTAGAGTTATCAATTAGAGTTATCGATTAGTTAATCGAATAGAGTTAAAGGAATTAATTGAATAGAGTTTATTTGAATAGAGTTAAAGGAATTAATCGAATAGAGTTTATTCGAATAGAGTTAAAGGAGTTAATCGAATATAGTTTATTTGAATAGAGTTAGAGGAGTAGATCGAATATAGTTTATTCGAAAGGATTATCGAATATTAGTTATTCGAAAGGAATTATCGAATATTAGTTATTCAAAAGGAATTATCAAATGTAAATCATTCGAAGAGAGTTAATCGAATGTAAATCATTCGAAGAGAGTTAATCGAATGTAAATCATTCGAAGAGAGTTAATCGAATGTAAATCATTCGAAGAGAGTTATCGAATGTAAATCATTCGAAGGAGTTAATCGAATGTAAATCATTCTAAGAGAGTTAATCAAATATAGTTATTCGAAGAAGAGTTATCGAATATAGTATATTCGAAGAAAAGAGTTATCGAATAGAGTTTATTCGAGAGAGAGTTATACGTTGACATTCGATTATATCGAATGTTGGAAAGTATTATTTACTTTCCCGTTTTTAAATTAAGATTTTTTTATTTAATAAATCAGTTATTTATTTATATAAATTAAGGAATAAAAGTTATAATTAAGTTAATATAGTTTGGAAGCATGGGATTATAACACTAATGTTATTATCAAATGACTTCCGTAAAGGAAGTGGATTCGTAAATAGAATCTGAGAGTTACGTAAGGAAGTTTGTTAAAGATTTAAAAGATAATCTTTGACTATTTTGAAGTTAAAACGTTGTTCATTTTAGGTCTGAGAGGTAATTATACCACAACTTGATTGACTTCCTTCTTAACTAAGGAATGGTACGGTTTGATAGTGAAGGATGGATAAGTGAAATTAGTTAATGAGTGAAATGGTTTGAGTTGGCATAACGATGTTTTATTTAAACATCTGTTTAAATCCAATGAAGGAGTTTTGAAAATGTTTTCCAAATAAGAATCAGAAATGTTTTCTGATGTAGAAAATAAGAAATAGAAATATATGGAAGAAGGGAAAATAAGCAAAATGAATAAATTAATGATAAATTAATTTAAAGGGATAAATGTGGATTAGTGAATTGATCGATAAGATTTCCATTTGGAAATAAGATCGTTGTTTGTACACATGTTTTCCTTTGGTAGTTAAATCACCGACTATCAAAGTTTTGACCATTTTTCCGTCGTCTATACAGAGAGACCGGTTGAGTTATTTTCCGAGAACCACTCCATATAACGTTAGCGTTTCGAATCAAATAAATCAAAGACAAATTGAAGACGAAGTTTATACAAGGTTTATTCTGGCAATCCTAGGTTGAAATTGCCTAAGATAGATTTACATAATAATGCCTTTGGTTTGTCCAGTATCAGGACAACTTGAATGGACGAATGTTTGATAGATGTAACACCCCACGTCCATTAATGTCACTCACAAAGGGAATGCATTAACTTCCATGGAGGTTTTAAGTGAATATAGAACAGAAAAATTACAACAAGACAGATAATAAGTAGTACTTGAAAATCTAAAACTTTATTTCATTGCAACGGAAATTAAACATGTTTGTTACATCATAAAACCATAAATCAGAGTCAAGTACGATATCCATCTTGATAAAACAAAATACATAATCCCATTTCATAAATATCCATTAAAGAAGATAACAAACTCGACTTTACTTCAACAGTCCAAGCTTTCCAAAGAGAGATAAAGCAATCCAATCAAGCTCCACTAGAGCTGGGCCCACCCTGAGGACCTGGAGGGGGAAAAAGATAGAAATAGAGGGGGTCAGACATAAAGTCTGGCGAGTATGATAATTCTAACAATACTATTATCAAAATAACTAGACTAAGGCATAAGCTGGAAAATAAGGAAATGTCTATGAACTATTGGGTATGGAAGAGCAGATAAAGATAACGTTAAAGGCACACCTAATACTAATGAATAATTACTACACTACACCACACCAGTCACCCTAAAGGTTGATCCCACTCACCAAACTTAGAAATTATATAAATAGCTTTATGTACCCCTAGCTGACTACATAGATGCCGCCTTCCCCTATCTCCGCTAGGTGTACCCCACTACCCACTTGCGATTGGCTCCCAACTCGTAGATACCCGTGCTGGTCTCACAGTGGGGTGTATCACTCCCATAAAGTGGCAACCCGATACAAATTGAGGATGCACGACTTATACCTACACGATGCAACAACGTCTTACCTACCAGCCCGGGTCCACACACGCATATGAAACCCGTTGGACTTGCGTTGCCATCGCTAACCCGTTTGGCCTCTTATAGTCAAGCCCAGTATGCGTGTCCCGTCCTCGACTTGGGTCGAGCCCACAAAGATACGTTTGGGTTACTGGTTGAAATGGGCCCCCAATTACTTACCACAAGGTATCCACCTAAGCTTGTCCCCACTAGTATGTCCCACTTAACCCTCTTCTTAGTCATGTTCATTTACATTTGTGTTTGGTTAAGTCTTACTAATCGTATTTCAAATGCCACTAAAGGCACCGACTAGATTCCTCATGCCACCCAAGGCACCTACTTAACCCCCATGTCCCATTTCACATGTTTATCTGGTTAAGTATTTCTTAATTGGTTCAGGCCATTACCTCATAAAGACCTCTCACATTAGACTGGCATTTATGGCAGCTCGATTCGACGGGCGGGTCCGGGCAGTCTTACACAATAAAAGAGTCTAACCTCGTGTCTTTACAACTTTTATGCTTTAATTTGGGCCTAGGACCTCTCACATTGGGCTGACATTTGTGACTACTGGATTCGCCGGGCGGGTCCGGGCAGTTTTACGTCACAAACGAGTCCAACCTCGAGTCCTAAGCATTGATTAACACTTATAATCTTTTACCCCAGTTTTAAATATATCCCTATTCAAATCATTAATTAATTCCAATTTTAATGATGTCCATAATTGACTCAATTATGGCCATCCACTTACGGTATGCAAAATCGTATCAATTGCACCCCAATTTCTTAATATTAAATCCTTAATATTACCCCTACCCCACGTTATACGTTCGCTTATTCAACGCAAAATATACGTTAGACTCAAATAGTCTAACTCATAGCACAAAGATAAATTATCACAACATATAGACAAATAAAATAGATATAATTTTAATAGGGGTGAAACTTGCATAAAACTACACATGTCATGGATCTAAAGGTGTCAACTTGTTTGGTTAAATGTCACAACTTACATATTATGATCATAAGCCAAGTTCATGTATAAACTTGCATATGTGGTTTATGCAACATAATGATGGTGTGAACTAGCATCTAACACCTAGAACTCACACATGTCATAGCATAATTCTAGATCTAAATAGATGTCATAATTCTAGATCTAAATAGATGTCATACAATATGTGAGATTATACATACTAATAAATCTAAACTTGCATAAGTACATGTGATTTATCATGTGAATCATCATAGCCCAAATATATATAATCAACATCATGATTCATAAGCTAACTACAACATAATAACATCAAGGCTTTGTAACATCGCAACGTAGCATAGAAACTTGCAACATATATAATATCATTATAGCATGATTTACAACATATAGGATATCATCATCACATAACATAGTATTTACAAAATACATGATAGCATAAGGTTTACAACAACATATATGACAATTCTCATCATTTTCTTATGATCCATATCACATCTTAATCTAATTAGTTTGCTAATAATCTTATTAAGATCATCATACTCACAATTAGAAAAGAATGAGTGTCTTGATTTGCTTTAGAGTTGAGTAGAATTAGAGTTTTGATTAGCTTTCTTCCTTCATAGTTGGCGGCGGCCACACTGAGTTCCATGGCGATGGCATGACGGCGGCTATTCTATTTTTCATGTGATTTTAGCGTGAGAGACTACCTAGGTATATATAGAGTTTAGGATTTATTTAAACCGTCAGATCAACTCAGAACTAACCTGAACCATTAAATTAGCCAACTCAGCCCTAAAGACACATCAGCAGCACAAGATTGGGCTCTGCCAAAACCTGGCCGACTTGACCAGGTCGACACCCAAGTCGACTGCGCAGTCGTCCTGGTCCTGGGGGTGTCGACTACCCAGTCGACTCCCCAGTCGACCTGGGGTGCTGGGCGGGAAATTTCCCGCCTAGCCTGTTTGACTTCGAATTTTAAATTTTGAATTTTCTTAAACTTCCGATGGCCATATCTCCTTCATACGAAGTCCAAATCACGCAAACTCGGACTCTATTTCAACCAGAATTCCGAGACGAACACAATGGCGCAACCCGTTTCAAACGATTCTCATGTCTGAGATTAGTTATTCTTTAATTTGTGAATATTAATATTAACAGAATTACGGGGTGTTACATTCTCCCCTCCTTAAAGGATTTCGCCTCCGAAATCTCCTAGTTAAGGAGAATGTATATCCTAACATCCAAACAACCATCTACTCAACCATCAAACAATGGCATCCATTGTCCTTATAAAGTTTCTAATGTTGTATGAACATATGCAAGAAGTGTGTGTATATGTTCCTTATCTAATGCAAAATCATGCGGTCCACTGATTCAGTTGACCTCCTTAATGCAAATCGTGATAGTGCCATGCGTCCATTTTCTATGCAAAAGTTCCTTAATGCTACATATTATCTCTATATGCGTGCACAATCATCATCTGAATGCAGCATCCATATGATAAAAAAAATCCTCATACATCCATTCTACTAAATACATCCATATATATGCAATATGCAATATGAAGTGACTGAGCCGATCTAGTGCCTAATGGTGTGTGTATATGCGTCCACGAGCAACCACTAGCAAACACTTGCATCCACTTTGCATCCATCATACATAACATGTCTGAAACACATGTTTCAACCATAGGATTATCCTAACTAAAGGTCAAAGATATTAGCGAGAGGACATACTAAAGATAAGATAAATACAAGCTAAGCGATAAAGGAGAAATTAAAAGAGATACCCTCAAAAAGAAAAGGGTAAAATGAACGCATCTTCTCTTCTGTCTCCCAAGTAGCGTTGCTCTCTTCATCTCCCCATTGCACTTTGACTAGTCTGACCTCTCGATTCCTCTACTTCTTGATCTCCGACCCAAGAATGCGCGTAAGAGCTCGTCGAATTGTCGCATCATGCTCTATCTCCACCTCTCTAAGCAAGCTCGGCTCTACCACTTCCGCGGTCTCGTGCAAGAACTTCCTCAAATGTGACACATGGAATACGTCATGTACACCACCAAGTCTCTCAGGCAACTCCACTCTATATGCCATCTGTCCAATCTTCTCCTTAATAGGAAACAACCATACAAACCTTGGTGCTAATTTACCAAAGGACCCAAAGCAAACAACATTCCGTAATGGAGACACTTTGATAAAGACCATGTCCCCAACATCAAACTCAAGATTTGTCCTCCTTTTGTCTGCATAAGATTTCTGCCTATTTTGCGTCGTCTTCATCCTCCTTCGAATCAAGTCGATCTTTTCCGAAGTCTCTCTAATCATATCGGGCCCAAGTAAGATCTTATCGGTAGATTCCCACCAACATGTAGGTGAACGACAAGGTCGTCCATAAAGAGCTTCAAAAGGTGCCATGCCAATGTTGGACTGAAAGCTATTATTATATGCGAACTACACCAACGGAAGGTGCTCTCCCCATGTACCCCCAAAGTCTAGGATACATAGCCTCAAAAGGTCCTCTAGAATACGATTCACCCTCTCTGTCTGGCCGTCCGTCTGAGGATGATATGCGGTGCTCAAACATAACTGAGTCCCTACCGCTTCTTGTAAGCTCCTCCAAAATTCGCTAGTGAAGATAGGATCGCGGTCGCTTACTATGCTAGAAGGAACACCATCCAAACGAACTATCTCTCGGACGTATACAGAAGCTAACCATGGAGCAGTCCTCTTACTCTTCACGGGAATGAAATGGGCGCTTTTAGTAAGTCTACCTACTATAACCCAAATCCCCGTATTACCCTTCCTTGATCTTGGTAATCCATCCACAAAATCCATCGAGACACTATCCCACTCCCATTGCGGAACCTCCAATGGGTGAAGCAACCCACCGGGTTTCTTTTGCACCGCTTTTACTTGTTCTCACACTAAGCATCTAGCAACATACTCGGCCACATCCCTCTTCATACCGGCCCAAAAGAAACCTCGCTTCATGTCTTTGTACATCTTGTCCCCGCCGGGATGAATGGTCATCTTCGAATGATGTGCTTCGTCAAGAATAGCCTTCCTCAAACCTTCGTCTCGAGGTACACAAAGTCTACTATCCCTACGTAACCAACCCTTATCATCCAGGGTATACCTACAAAGATGGCTTGATGACTCCCCTCTTTTGAGCTTTTCTACTAACTCAACCAACTGTGGGTCGTCTCGCTGTGCCTCACCAATCCGTCCTAAAAGCGTAGGTCTGACCTCCAAGGATGCTAGCAAACCGGGTACAAAGTCAACGGAAGGTCTAAAGTCAAACCTAGAGATGAATTCTAAGTTTCGTCGCTCAACAAACAATAGGCTCAAGGACAACCTTTTCCTACTTAAGCCGTTTTCCACCACGTTACCCTTGCCCGGGGTATATGTTATATCGAAATCGTAGGACGCTAAGAACTCCATCCACCTTTGCTGCCTTAAGTTCAAGTCCTTTTGAGAGAATAAGTATTTTAAAGATTTATGGTTAGTGAACAATTCGAATTTCTCGCCAAGAAGATAATGGCACCATTACTTAAGCGCAAAAACAATTGCGGCCAACTCTAGGTCATGCGTAGGGTAATTTTTCTCATGCACCCTTAACTGCCATCCACCATAGGCTATTACCCTTCCCTCTTGCATTAAGACTGCGCCTAATCCTGTCCCACAAGCATTGGTATAAACAGTAAACGGCTTACTCCCATCTGGCGGCACTAAGACTGGGGCTGAAGTCAAAGCTCTCTTCAAACGTTGGAACACATCATCACAATCTACGTCCCATGTGAAAACTAGGTTCTTCTTTGTCAAACGTGTTAATGGAGCTTATATCTTTGCGAAGTCTTTGATAAACTTCCTATAGTAGCCAGCAAACCCTAAGAAACTTCTCACTTATGTAGCATTTTTAGGGACCTTCCAATCTTGGATGGACACTACCTTCGCGGGATCCACAGCTATCCCTTCTTTGGAAACCACGTGCCCTAAGAACCGTACTTCCTTCCTCCAGAAGTGAAACTTAGAAAATTTAGCTTTAAGATTATGTGCTCGAAGGGTCTCCAACACTTCCCTAAGATGTAGGGTATGCTCTTCTTCGTCCTTAGAAAAGATCAAGATGTCATCTACGAAGACCACCACGAATTTATTAAGGTACTCCCTAACCACCCTACTCATCAAAGCAACAAAGTATGGGGGGGCGTTTGTCAAACCGAAGGGCATCACTAGCCATTCATAGAAACCGTCCGAAGTCCAAAAGGCAGTCTTGTCTTTGCTATCCTCATCCACTCTCAACTGATGGAAACCAGTGGATAAGTCCAACTGCGAAAACACTGAGGCGCCAACTAACTGATCGAAGTGATCGTCAATCCTCGGCAGTGGGCGTCTGTTCTTCTTAGTAAGCCTATTAATTTCTCTATAGTCCACAAAAAGTCTAAGGGACCCATCCGCCTTCGTGGCAAATACTACTGGAGCACCCCACTCCGATATACTTCGTCTTATGAACCCCTTCTCAAGCAACTCCTTCACTTGCTTATTGAGTTCCCTCCTTTCACGAGGAGCCATGTGGCATACTGGCAAAGATACTGGTTTTGCATTATCCACAAGATATATTCGAAAATCTATCTCCCACTTCGGAGGCAAGCCCTTCACCTCCTCAAACACATCCGAGTATTCTTGGACTACTTTAACAGATCGTAGATTTTCCACCGACGCGTCAAGCGATTCTAGATAACTTAGCATAACATAATTTATGGGATTACAAAAGATTTCGAGAGTGTTGCCAAGGCGAGTCATGAGCCTAACTAATCTCCTTTCACAATCAAGAACGACCCCATTTCTGGATAACCAATCCATTCCTAAAATTAGCCCATAGCCCGTGAAGCCTAAAACATAAGCATCGCATCTAAACCCAACGCTAAGTATAGAAATTTTCAAATCCAAACATATCATGGACAAATAAGCTGAGCCCCCAATTGGATTCGAAACAACTAAGGGATCCTCTATTAAACTGGTGTTTAAGTGCAGTGATTCAACTAATGATGTAGAGATAAACGAATGCGATGCGCCTGAATCGAATAAGGTACGGACAGGATGATCAAACAGAAAAACTAAGCTTTCAACAGAAATGGTTCTACCTCGTTCTTGCAGCGGTGGGACCGCGAGAGCCTGAACATGTCCCCTTGCCTGCCCTGGTGCCATAAGAGCCTGCACCTGTCCTCCCGAGGTAGACCCTGCCCTCTGCCCCTTCTTTGGGCAGTCCTTCACTAGATGTCCCCCTTCACCACAGTGAAAACAACCAGTCTTCTTTTTCTTTCTACAATCCTTGCTGAGATAGCCTGGTGTCCCACAGTTAAAGCATCTTTTCTTTCCTTTGCCATTATTGTCTTTACCACAGTTCTTGTTTTCCTGTTGTGGTTTCTTCTGATCCCCTTTCTTCTCGGGTGCCTTATTAGCATTAGCGCCTTTCTCCTCGTGCATGAGTGCCATGTCTACTAGTTTCTCAAAGGTGGCCCCCATAGGGATGTGGGTCATAGCCAACCCTTGCAACGACTCATTCAAGCCTTTAACGAACCTCAGAGCCTTCTTCTCCTGCGTGTTCACCAAATCTAAGCCAAACCTTGCTAACTGATTAAATGTGTTAACGTACTCTTTCACTGATAGATTTCCCTGCTTCAATGTCAAGAACCTTTCCATATATAGATTCTCTTCTGCCCTTGAGAGAAACTTTGCCTCAAACCTACGTCTGAAATCCGCGCAAGAATCAATAGGACGCTCCCCATTAGTGACCTACCACCAAAATGAGGCCTCTCCCTTCATTAACCAAGCTGCTAATTTGACTTTCCTCCCTTCTTCTACTTCAAAGATTTCTAGCAGTTCTTCCACCTCCTTAAGCCAATCTCTAGCTTCCACAAACGTTTCTGACCCTTGAAAAGGTTTTCCACCCATAGCCTTAAATTCCTTGCATGTCTTTGCAAAAGTAACAGTGCGAGGAGGGGGAGAAGGAGGAGCGGGTGCAACTGGTGGTGGAGGAACATTGGCTGGACCTGCAGCGGCCCTAGCCTCTAATAACCTCCTATACCATCCTGGTATCATTACACCCTCCGGAAGGTTAAGATATTCAGCCATGCTGAAACGAAAAAGGAAAGATTCAAAATGGAGAATTCGAAAGATAAAGATATATGGCTATTGGGGATTATGTTTTTTATAAAAACTTTCCTCTTTAAATTACTCATCAAGACATGTTTTTGAAAACACTTCTTCGAAAAATACTCTAGAAAAATAGTTTTTCTAAAAAATTTATCTGTTCTGATAACCTTAAGCTCTTATACCACATGTAAAACCCTACGTCCATTAATGTCACTCACAAAGGGAATGCATTAACATCCATGGAGGTTTTAAGTGAATATAGAACAGAAAAATTACAACAAGACAGATAATAAGTAGTACATGGAAATCTAAAACTTTATTTCATTGCAGCGGAAATTAAACATGTTTGTTACATCATAAAACCATAAATCAAAGTCAAGTACGATATCCATCTTGATAAAACAAAATACATAATCCCATTTCATAAATAGCCATTAAAAAAGATAACAAGCTGGACTTTACTTTAACGGTCCAAGCTTTCCAAAGAGAGGTAAAGCAATCTAATCAAGCTCCACTAGAGCTGGGCCCACCCTGAGGACCTGGAGGGGGAAAAAGATAGAAACAGAGGGGGTCAGACATAAAGTCTGGCGAGTATGATAATTCTAACAATACTATTATCAAAATAACTAGACTAAGGCATAAGCTGGAAAACAAGGAAATGTCTATGAACTATTGGGTATGGAAGAGCAGATAAAGATAACGTTAAAGGCACACATAATACTAACAAATAATTACTACACTACACCACACCAGTCACCCTAAAGGTTGATCCCACTCACCGAACTTAGAAATTATATAAATAGCTTTGTGTACCCCTAGCTGACTACATAGGTGCCGCCTGCCCCTATCTCCGCTAGGTGTACCCCACTACCCACTTGCGATCGGCTCCCTACTCGTAGATATCCGGGCTGGTCCCATAGTGGGGTGTATCACTCCCGTAAAGTGGCAACCCGGTACATCTTGAGGATGCACGACTTATACCTACACGATGCAACAACGTCTTACCTACCAGCCCGGGTCCACACACGCATATGAAACCCGTTGGACTTGCGTTGCCACCGCTAACCCGTTTGGCCTCTTATAGTCAAGCCCAGTATGCATGTCCCGTCCTCGACTTGGGTCGAGCCCATAAAGATACATTTGGTTTACTGGTTGAAATGGGCCCCCAATTAATTACCACAAGTTATCCACCTAAGCTTGTCCCCACTAGTATATCCCACTTAACCCTCTTCTTAGTCATGTTCATTTACATGTGTGTTTGGTTAAGTCTTACTAATCGTATTTCAAACGCCACTAAAGGCACCCACTAGATTCCTCATGCCACCCAAGGCACCTACTTAACCCCCATGTCCCACTTCACATGTTTATCTGGTTAAGTATTTCTTAATTGATTCAGGCCATAACCTCATAAAGACCTCTCACATTAGACTGGCATTTATGGCAGCTGGATTCGCCGGGCGGGTCCGGGCAGTCTTACACCATAAAAGAGTCTAACCTCGTGTCTTTACAACTGTTATGCTTTAATTTGGGCCTAGGACCTCTCACATTGGGCTGACATTTGTGACTACTGGATTCGCCGGGCGGGTCCGTGCAGTTTTACGTCACAAACGAGTCCAACCTCGTGTCCTAAGCATTGATTAACACTTATAATCTTTTACCCCAGTTTTAAATATATCCCTATTCAAATCGTTAATTAATTCCAATTTTAATGATGTCCATAATTGACTCAATTATTGCCATCCACTTACGGTATGCAAAATCATATCAATTACACCCCAATTTCTTAATATTAAATCCTTAATATTACCCCTACCCCACGTTATACGTTCGCTTATTCATCGCAAAATATACGTTAGACTCGAATAGTCTAACTCATAGCACAAAGATAAATTATCACAACATATAGACAAATAAAATAGATCTAATCATAATAGGGGTGAAACTTGCATAAAACTACACATGTCATGGATCTAAAGGTGTCAACTTGTTTGGTTAAATGTCACAACTTACATAATATGATCATAACCCAAGTTCATGTATAAACTTGCATATGTGGTTTATGCAACATAATGATGGTGTGAACTAGCATCTAACACATAGAACTCACACATGTCATAGCATAATTCTAGATCTAAATAGATGTCATAATTCTAGATCTAAATAGATGTCATACAATATGTGAGATTATACATACTAATAAATCTAAACTTGCATAGGTACATGTGATTTATCATGTGAATCATCATAGCCCAAATATATATAATCAACATCATGATTCATAAGCTAACTACAACATAATAACATCATGGCTTTGTAACATCGCAACTTAGCACAGAAACTTGCGACATATATTATATCATCATAGCATGATTTACAACATATAGGATATCATCATCACATAACATAGGATTTACAACATACATGATAGCATAAGGTTTACAACAACATATATGATAATTCACATCATTTTCTTATGATCCATATCACATCTTAATCTAATTAGTTTGCTAATAATCTTATTAAGATCATCATACTCGCAATAAGAAAAGAAAGAGAGTCTTGATTTGCTTTAGAGTTGAGTAGAATTAGTGTTTTGATTAGCTTTCTTCCTTTATAGTTGGCGGCGGCTACACTGAGTTCCATGGCGATGGCATGACGGCGGCTATTCTATTTTTCATGTGATTTTAGATTAAGAGACTACCTAGGTATATATAGAGTTTAGGATTTATTTAGACCGTCAGATCAACTCAGAACTAACCTGAACCATTATATTAGCCAACTCATCCCTAAAGACACATCAGCAACTCATGATTGGGCTCTGCCAAAACCTGGCTGACTTGACCAGGTCGACACCCAAGTCGACTGCGTAGTCAACCTGGTCCTGGGGGTGTCGACTCCCCAGTCGACCTGGGGTGCTGGGCGGGAAATTTCCCGCCTGGCCTGTTTGACTTCGAATTTTAATTTTTGATTTTTTCTGAAACTTCCGATGGCCATATCTCCTTCATACGAAGTCCAAATCACGCAAACTCGGACTCCATTTCAACCAGAATTCCGAGACGAACACAATGGCGCAACCCGTTTCCCACAATTCTCAAGTCTGAGATTAGTTATTCTTTAATTTGTGAATATTAATATTAACAGAATTACGGGGTGTTACAATAGAGTTTTACCTTATAATGGCTAAAATATGCTTGATACGAACAAAACAAATCATTTGATATTATTGCTAGTGTTTATGTGTTTCAAAAACAATTTCAATCATAACTATGATAGACGGCATGGGTACCATATATCATGTCGCCATGTATAGGTATACAATCAAAATCGCATGATGTCGTATTTGGAAATTGGATTTCCGTCATGAACCAAGGCAAGGGATCGTCCTAACCGCTTCGAGATGCTTTAGCCCGCCCCTCAGGATCAGAACTCATCAACCCTTGGATCGTCAGGGCCGGTTCACCCGACGTGGATTAAAATGCCTGAACACTGCGTTTCCCCGCCCTATGGGGCCTCAACTGGTCATATCCGACCAAACTATCGGCTCCGAAGAGACCGAAATAACCGAGGCCTTGCTTTCCCATCATCCACATAAGTAAAAAGCCCGGGCGTGTAAAACCCAAAGCACCACTCCTAGCTACAAGGAAATACATGTCTTCCCTGAAGTCCTCTCCCGTTTCTGGCTCATACCGGGGTGTGAGGCTCGCGAATCAATGCTAAACACAAAGCTAGCTATTTAAAGCCCTGCTTTGATCATCAACCACAAGCTCTTCTTTTCAACAAAAGCTTTGATCACAACATCTCTGCATGCCACGTTGTCAATATACAACGTTAGACACACATCCATTTACAAGTCCGTTCTGGGTCTGAACGAAACTGGAGGCAACTTATACCTCGCACATCCGAACGATCAACACGTACATCCGGACAACCACCACGGTGACCCCGTCAGGGCAGCAACTCCCATCAAAGGCATTAGTAGCCATCCATTCGATGTGAAGATCATTGGCCTTGCACCGTCTTCATATCTTCAAATTCTAATCGTCGATCAATTATTTGGAATAAGAATTAACTCGGCCTTTTCAAATAACTCACGTATATTTAGAATTAAAATCAATTCCTTTCAATGGTTAAATTAATCGACATCCATAATTCAATTCATTAATGTAATTTTCACGTGAAACACATTCAACTATCAAATATCCAATAAACCAAGTAAATTCAGTTTATTTCCATTCCATATCGTTTATAATGTTTTATCACGATTTATCGCTATTTTTATTCATTTTAAAATAGCGAATTTATACAAGTGACACTTCGGGCCATAATGCAGCCGTGGCGCTGTTTTTCTTTATATTTGATTTACACATATCTGAAAGTCTAACCGTTGGATCTTTACAAATTTTATATCATTGGAAAGATCTTTTCAAAACGAATCCAAGGTTTCAGTTTTGGGAAAACCCGACATTCGGATCTCCCGGTACAATTGTTTGAAATTACGATTTCAAAATACGAATTGCAGCGTGGTTATTCGATTTAATTTAATTATATTTATATATATAAATATAATCGATTCTGGCGTTGTTTTCATTCAGATTTGAATTAAATATTCCAGATGATCTAACCGTTGGATTTTTACAAAGTTGGTGTCGTTGGAAAGATATTTCCAAAGCGAACCCAATAGTTTCGGTTTTGGGAAAATCCGATGGTCGGATCTCCCGCAATAATTATTTGAAATCACGGTTTCAAAATACGAACTGCAGCTTCGTTATTTGATTTAATTTTAATTATATTTATACAAATATAATTCTTTCTTTGATTTCAAAACCGTATTCATTTCATATATTTGATAAAAACAATATTTTATCCAACAAATATTTATTTCAACACATTTCTATTTTAACAATTCATATATATAATAAAAATGTGATTTTTATCGCCAAAATAATTTATTTCAAAAATGCAGATTTTTAGCAATTCATATATATTATAAAAATGTGATTTTTATTTGTAAAACAATTTATTTCAAAACATGATTATTTTATATACTTCATATATACTATAAAAATATGATTTTTATTGTTAGAACAATTTATTCCATTCATTTGATAAAAGTGTTATTTTTATTGTTTAGACATTTTTATTTTATTCCTTCGATAAAAATGTTATTTTTATTATTCAAACCATTATATTTTATTCCTTCGATAAAAATGTTATTTTTATCGTTCAAACCATTTTATTTCATAATAGGAATAATTTCAATACATGAATAGAAATCAAACACAGAAACATTTCAGAAAATTTTGGCAGCATAATGGCAGGGTAGTTAAAATCGGCACCGTCCCGAGTATGGCTCCTCACTCTACCTTAAAGCCTCGCAGCTTTTGACAACGGGGATTTCAATATCTAGTTCGTACGTAGACGAATTTTCCCATATACTAATCCTATTGGGATTTTAAAAACAATCAATCATTTCTAATCAACAATTCATGATATTCACCAAATTTCACATCAACCAAATCCAAACAATATCACAACCAATATATATCGTCCATGGTCTGTGGACGAGGGGAGTATATATATATATATATAGAGATATTCGTATATAAATATATTTCAATTTCATTTCAATATATTTCAACATCATTCAATGCATATATAATTTTTACAACGAATATATAACTTATCCATCGAACATACAACTTATACAACACTTATAAATGAGGTGTACAACGCTTATATAACTCATACATTGACTATATAATTTATACATTGTCATTTCCATCGTTTATAATTCAGAAATCTCACATTGGGTTCCACTCCTCCAAAAATTGTAGAAGGCTCAAAAAAATATCCGGTCTCTTCTAAAATGTAGAGGATGCCCATAAGAGTCCACTGTCCCTTGTTTCACTGGATTTCGACAACATAGCAAAAAGATATCATTTTTTTTCAAAATCAAACTTTGCAACACTTTTATATGTTGAAATCCGTTTTAAAAACAATAAGCCGTATACCTTCGGTTTTTATTCAAACCTAGGGTTTAAATTTACTTCTGATCCATTGCTCGAGGCCAGAATCGGTCGGCTCCACATCGAAGAGCCTCGAAAGGCGCACTGACTGGTGGTAGTCATGGTGAACTCGAAGCGCCATGGAGGGGGAAATTCGATCGATGCGGCGGATCTTTATAGGCTCCGTTCGATGAAGATGCTCCACGACAGCAGGCGAGACTGGCACGGATGTGGAGCTCACGAGAACCACTACAAAAAAACCCTGAAGAGCCATGGGATTTTGCTTCACGGATTTGGAGTTGGGAGGAGGGAAAGATCGGAGCTTTTATCTCCGCTCAGAGCTGAGAGGCGGCGAGGGTTTGAAAGAGGAAAGAGAATTAAATCTGATTGGCCCATATTTTTTTATTTGTATATTTTTAAAATCCAAAAATACTCCTTACCACATTCGAACTCCAATCCAAACCCAACGACTGTCGTCCTTGGCTAAATACCCCCATTCTGAACACAATGGGATATGTTTCAGAAGCCCATTCAACTGTTTCAGTCAGTTTTTCTGCAAATTAAAATATATAACATTCAATATTTGATTTGAACGTACATTTCAATTTGCCGGGGCCACATAATAATCCCAAAAAATTCTAGAAAAATAAATCTAGCTATGTTTTGATGATATGGTCCCATCAAAACTAGTTTCGCCGAATTCTAAGACCATTTGAAAACTGGCCATTTTCTGGTCGATCCAATTTGACTGAAATCAACCAAACACATTTTCCTTTTTCACGCTCACATATTAACTACAAAAATTATGGAATTTAAAACCTAACAATAATTTGATATCCCGGATCCAACAAAAGTGGTTTCCTCGAAAACAGAGGTCGTTTGGAAAATGGCTATTTTCAAGGGCTATATAAACTTTATATCGACCTTTCTGAAAACTCATTTGGCCATAACTTTTGATTCCTGCCATGAAATTTCGATTTTTCAGATCCATTAGAAAGATATTCATAAACATATTTAAATATTTTTGGTTTCACTAAAATCGGTTTTATTTTACACCCGATACAGTCAATCAAAGTTCAAATTCAAAATTTCAAACTGTCCCGCCATTTCAGCCCTTGTTTATAATTAAAATAAATATATTTATTTTCAAACATCGATTCAAATAGACTTTTCGTCGTTATTATTTAAAATAATTTAATTTATATATTCAAAATCCACTGAAATAGGCAAATTAAAAATATTAAATTGGTTCAGATTTTTCGGGTTGTTATAATCTCCCCCACTTAAAATCATTTCGTCCCCGAAAAGGAACGAAGTCGAAAGTTGTTTAATTAACTAACTCAAATTTCATTCTGGCTTTCATTCTTCAACTTTTCAGTTTCTAAAATTTTTCCAATTCTTCAAAAAAATTGGCTAACTCCTTAAATTTTCGACAAATTTCGCCATAACCTCGGGTCGTATTATGTACCCAATAAATCCTAATAAGCATGCACATATTTATAGTGATACATTCTAGTGTCCACAGGGGAGTGTGTATAGATTATAACTCCAGAGAATAAATTCTCATCACCCTATAAATGGTTTTTGTGCCTTAATGACTAGAGAGACGTGTTTATTCTCATCTCTAGACCCGTGTGGGGTTTTTATTAATCTGGCAATTTATCGTTACATTTTATATAGTCCATATCAGTCATCAGTTCAACCTGTAATATATAGTCATCGCCATACAAGCCTCTCGCTCGTATGGTAAATCTTCAACCTCATCACACATGCTCCAAATGCTTATGTGGTATATGATGAAGTATGCTATCTTCAAGAAGTATGCCATGTAGTGTAGTTCAAAATTAATTGTTACTATCCTATGGTGACATTTATTTATTACACACAGAATAACCAGCACTCTGCATCCAATGGCATTCACAGAAGTTGAAATAATAATTAAATTGTGCATCCAACTCATTTTGGTTTACCTATTTATCAGGCATGTAGATAAATTCTTTACTCAACAGCTAATCCATTTACCTGTTCAAACATATATAATGTACATGTATATATTTCTAGCCATTTCTAAACCAGTTTAATGTGTGATTTAATCGAATAAATTTACCATTCATTCTCTTATTGATTAAATTAATATCGTTCCAATAATTTGATTAATCAAATTCTCAATCACACAACACAAACATCAATCAATTTGTTAATTAACTTTTCAAAAATCTAATAATTAACTCATATACTCTTTTAAAATCATTCAAACTATATAATTAAAAAGTTTACATCCATGAAAAGAAAACAACCAAGTAGAGAACAAAATGGAAATGCAAAATACGGTAAATGTACCTTGCACCAGAGTTAATCAGAGATATCCACCCTGCCATTGGGATAGGCTTTCTTAATGCTCTGCTCAGTTCCCCAAGTACAATCTTGTAGATCTCTACTTCATTGCACTTTGACTAAGTGAACCTTCTTGTTCCTCAGCTCTTTGGTTTCACTGCCAATAATCTTTATTGGCTCTCTTCTCACAGCCAATTCTGGAGTAATTTCTATATCCCATTGCGCGGCTTCTTCCACGCTCAAATCTGGATCATGAACATGCTTTCGAAGTTGAGATATGTGAAATACATTATGTACTCCAGGTAACCAATCAGGCAATTGAACCCTATAAGCGAGAGTTCCAATCCGTTCTAGAATAGGAAATGGACCAACAAATTTGGGTACCAATTTCCCCGTTTTACCGAACCAGACTACTCCTCTGATCGGAGATACCTTCAAATACACATAGTCACCTACAACAAATGATATATCTCTTCTTCTCTTATCTGCATAGCTCTTCTGTCGGCTTTGAGCAGCGAGTAATCGTTTCTTAACGAAATCAACTTTGTCTACAGCTACGCAAATCATATCTGGTCCCAATACAAGTCTATTGCCAGGTTCAACCCCACAAGTAGGGGATCTGCACGGTCTACCATACAATGCTTCGAATGGAGACATTTTCAGGCTTGCTTGGTAGTTGTTGTTGAATAAGAACTCAGCCAAATGCAAGTAGTCTTCCCATGAATCCGCCAAAATCAATAATACAAGCCCGCAATAAATCTTCTAGAATACGGTTCAACCTCTCAGTTTGGCCATCTGTTTGAGGATGATAAGCGGTGCTCAAGTTTAGTTTCGTTCCCAATTCTTCTTGGAATGCTTCCCAGAATTTACTAGCAAAAATCGGGTCATGATCACTAACGTTGCTCATGGGAACTCCATGCAGTCTAACAATTTCTTTAAAATAAATCTACGCCAGACTTTGAGCAATTCTGTTTGATCTGACAGGTATGAAATGGGCGGTCTTTGTGAAACGATCTACGATTACCCAAATACTGTCATTTCCTTACCTCCTTCTGGGCAAACCATCTATGAAATCCATAGAATTCTATTCCCATTTCCCACCTGGAATTTCCAACGGTTTCAACAGTCCAGCCAGTTTCTGCTGATCACTTTTGACTTGTTGACATGTAGAACACCGACTAACATATAAAGAAAATTCACATTTCATCGATCTCCACCAGAAAGTGCGTTTGATATCATTATACATTTTGCTCACTCCCGTATGGATACTAAGTTTGGCTTTGTGACATTCATCCAATACTTCTCTCCGGAGTTCAGGAATGTTCGGCATGCATATTCGGCCTTTCAACCTCAGAATCCCATCGTTATCAATCTGAAAACTTGATGGCTCGCCTTTTTGAATTCTATCTCTGATCTTCTGAATGAAGTGATCATCCTTTTGAAGAGCAGATATTTTATCAATCAATGGAGGCATGATTATAATACTGGCGATAATTACATTCTTTCTGCTGAGTGCATTAGCCACAACATTTGCTTTCCACGTAGTATACAAAATATCCAGATCATATGCTGCGAGAAATTCTAACCAACGTTGCTGCCTCATATTCAGATCCTTCTGGGTGAGTAAATACTTCAATGATTGATGATCAGTATATTTTCGAACTTCTCACCTAATAGGTAGTGCCTCCAGATTTTCATAGCAAATATGATGGCTAACAATTCAAGATCGTGAGTTGCATAATTCTTCTCATGCGGTTTCAATTGACGGCTAGCATAAGCGATTACCTGGCCTCTTTGCAATAATACTGCACCGAGACCTTCTTTAGAAGCATCAATCCAGACTTTCAAGTCTTGATTGCCATCAATTATTGTTAACACTGGAGCAGTTGTCAATTTTAACTTCAGCTTTTGGAAAGCTGCCTCACATTCTGGAGTCCAATTGAATCTCGAATGTTTCTTAGTAAGATTCATTAAGGAACTAGATATCTTCAAAAAATTCTTAACGAACTTCCAGTAATAACAGGCCAATCCAAAAAAACTTCGGACTTCTGTGAGTGTACGAGGCTGTTTCCAATTCTGAATAGCAATGATTTTATTGGGATCCATTGAAATTCCTTCCTTTGACACGGCGTGACCAAGGAAATTGACTTCTTCTTGCCAGAATATATATTTAGAAAATTTGGCTTTTAAAACATTCTTTCTCAGAATTTCTAACACTTATTCCAAATGTTTTTCATGTTCGCTTTCTGACTTACAGAAGATCAGTATATCATCAATGAAAACCAAAACTAATTTATTCAATACTTCTCTTAATACCCGATTCATTAGATCGACAAAATAAGCTGGAGCGTTACATAAGCCAAATGGCATTACTAACCACTCGTAGAATAAATCTGGACCTCTGAATGCTGTCAAAGGAATACACTCTTTAGCGATACGAAGCTAATGGAAACCTGTAGCTAGGTCCATTCGTGAAAATACTTATGCACCATTTAACCGATCCAACAAATCATCAATCCATGACAATGGATATTTGTTCTTCAATGTCTGCATATTCAAGTCACGATAATCCACACATAATCTGAGAGTACCATCTGACTTTGGGACAAATGCCACTGCTGCTCCCCAATCAGAGAAACTAGATCTAATCAGACCCTTCCATACAAGCTGTCGAGTTTGACTATCTAACTCTTCTTTTTCCTTCAAGGTCATTCTTCAAATAGCGTGAACTACTGGCCTTGAATTTGAAACTAAAGAGATTTTGAAATCAATTTCTCTACGCGGAGGTAAGCTAACAACTTCTTCAAACACATCCGAATAATTATTGACAACTGGAACTTTCTCTATTTCGACCAGAATATTCTCCGTAACGACAGGAATAGGTTCTATTTGAGCAGGAGAAACATCCAAAGCTGCCCAGAAGTCTTTTCTATCTGTATTTGTACCTTCACATGGAATGGTTATATATTCTCCGAACTTTTTTTTTGCCTTAACAACTCTCTCGGCACATTTAACTTCTGCTTCACATTTGGTTAACCAATCCAATCCCAATATAAGGTCAAATTATGTAAAATTAATGACGATCGAGATGGTAGGTAACCGAAAGCGGAGGAAAGAGACGGGCACAACAAAAACCCGACTAAAATCTAAGGAACCCCCAACCAGATTATGGACAGTCATGGATTCTTTGAGATTTTTCAAATTCAAATACAGTTTCTTAACCACATTCTTTGCAATAAAGCTTTGCGATGCGCCTGTATCAAATAGTACTTTAACTGGAATATCTTTGAAAGTAAGCGTGCCTTCTAAAACATCTAGCCTTTCCCGACTAGATGGGGATTCAGAAGTTTATGCTACTTCATTTATATGGAACATTCCAGATTTCTTAAATAGCCGGCAATCCTTTGCAAGATGCCCAGTCCGGTGGCATTGACTACATTTTTTATTTTCTTGAAACTTGCTCATGGGTCTAGATTTATCCTTCTTTCGTTTGTTCCAAGATTTGTAATTTACCGCCAAATGTCCTTGCCTATTGCAGCTCGAGCATGTGGCAGTCGTTATTGGTATTTCTTCATATTTAACCTCTTTCTTATCGACTCTAGGCTTCTTTCTGAGCTCAGACTTCGTACTCGCCTCAGGCTGTGTACTTGTCTCTGGGCAATCAGTTTCGAATTTCCTTTTGTTGCTAGAACTACATTCCTCTTCGTCGAACAAAAGACCTTGCTTATCAAGATTTTCATACTGGTAAGCCATATATATCATTTCAGAAAAAGATTGTTGCACATGTGCAATTACCTTACTTTGGTACCTTCTTTAAAGCCCATTAATAAATCTTAGATTCTTCATCTTTGGATTCTGAATTAAATGCGGGGCAAAGCGAGAAAGTTCGTTGAATTTCTTATGATATACCGGAATGTTCATATCCCCTTGAATCAAATAGTAGAATTCATCGCTTAACCGCTCAGTTGCTTCTGGAGGAATAAATCTTTCATTGAAAATTTCTTTGAATCTATCCCAGGTGATATCACCTTCTGGATTATCTTTAATAACGGTTTTCCACCAGATTAAAGCTTCTTCTTTGAGCGCCCAAGATGCCAGTAATCTTTTCTGATCATCTCTCAGCCTGAAACCTTCGAAAATTCTCTCAACAGAGCGCATCCAGGCTTGAGTTTGAATAATAGATTCATAGCCCGAGAATGGTACTCCACCCAGATTTTGGTATCTCTTCAATAGAGCTTCTATATCCGATCCTGGCTGAGGGAGCACAACTGGCCCATTAATTTGTTGAACCATAGGATTATTTCTTCTGCTTCTGCCACTCATTTTCTATGTCTGCAAATAGCAGACAAAGTGTCAGGCCAACAGAAAAGGTATTTTAAAGCATAGAGATATATACTTGAATATAAATGTGTCTACTGGGGTGTATTTCATTCTGCTACACTCATTCTAAGATATTGTTGATCCTATCTGAAATGAGTTATCTATCTTAGAACACTACTAGTTCTATTTCTGACGATTTCGTTAATATGTTATACTCCAGAACTAAGCTTAACCAAAGCTCTAATACCATATTGAGATGACCCCAACCCCCCGATCCACGATGGCAAGGGTAATCTTTGGAATATAACACATAAACAAATAACAGCAGAACTGAAATAAATAAATACACCAGATAATGTACAACAAAATACACTAGATAAACATAATCATCTGAGTTACACAGTGTACAGGATCATACTTAGTACAAGATACAGTTCAACTTTACATGAAATGTCTACAGCGGAAACAAAACATAATATGTACAACGGGAGCTGAACAGCATAAAAAAGGATAAATGATAAAATCCATCTTCAGCTCCATAGCTATCTAGAAAGAGCCTGCTAAAACCTGAATACCAGGCTGTCCATGTAGAAAAAGGGGCACCCGAGTTTGCAAGTGAAACAAACTACGAGTCAGACATGGGACTGGTATGAGAAATCTACTTTAGCTTATTTTATAATATAGCCAATCACAGGACCACGCCCCTGACGCGGACCGGGTTAACTCCATTGGATTGCCAGTGCCTCAAAACAAGTAAATGTTTTAAACATTGCAATGATTTTTTATAAAAATGAAGCCATTATAAGATTCAGTTCCCATCACACAATGCAATGCAACGCAAACCGGAGGATAGAGTTTTACCTTATAATGGCCAAAATATGCTTGATACGATCAAAACAAATCATTTGATATTATTGCTAGTATTTATATGTTTCAAAAACAATTTCAATCATAACTATCAATCATAGACTACAAGGGTACCATATATCATGTCGCCATATATAGGTATACAATCAAAATCGCTTGATGTCGTATTTGGAAATTGTATTTCCGTCATGAACCAAGGCAAGGGATCGTCCTTACCGCTTCGAGACGCTCTAGCCCGTCCCTCAGGATCAGAACGCATCGACCCTTGGATCGTCACGGCCGATCAACCCGATGTGGATTAAAATGCCTGAACACTGCATCACCCCGCCCTATGGGGCATCAACTGGTCATATTCGACCAAACTATCGACTCCGAAGAGACCGAAATAACCGAGGCCTCACTTTCCTATCATCCACATAAGTAAAATTCCTGGGCGTGTAAAACCCAAAGCACCACTCCTAGCTAGAAGGAAACGCATGTCCTCCCTGAAGTCCTCTCCCGTTTCTGGCTCATACCGGGGTGTGAGGCTCGCGAATCAACACTAAACAAAAAGCAATCTATTTAAAGCCCTGCTTTGATCATCAACCACAAAGCTTTTTTTAACCAAAAGCCTTGATTACAGCATCTCTACATGCCATGTTGTCAATACACAACGTCAGACACACATCCATTTACATGTCCGTTCTGGGTCTGAACGAAACCGGAGGCACCTTATACCTCGCACATCCGATGTGAGGACCCGTAACTTCCCCATGAAGGAAAGCCCAGATACTTTGAGAACAACACACAAAAGAACACAGACGGAAGAACATTTCATTGCTATTACAACAATTCCATCAGATACAAGAATATATAGAGTATAAATGAATAAATTTCATTCGATAAATATCAGAGATTTAAATACAGTATTGCAGTGGAAAAAACAATACAAAACACAACTGAAGGTGATACACGGATACAGAGCTTTCCGAGCATCGTACCAGCTATAAATCAGGATCCTGTGAATATAAATCTGCAAAACCAAAACTACTAGCTGCCTGTGTAGAAAATAGGGGCACCAAGAGTTTAGGTTAAAACAATAAACTCCAGGTCAGTCATGTGACTGGTGTGAGAACTAAAAAAGTTATTTAAACTTTACTTTAAAAGAGAGTAATTCAAGGGACCACGCCGTATAACATTGAACGGGTTTTCTCCCAAGAATACCAGTGCATATAAATAAACAGCGCAATGCTCTTTCTAAAAATGAAGCTATTATAAAACCCAGGTCCCATCACACAATGCAACGCAAGCCGGAGGATTTCCCTTATAATAGCCAAACATGCTTGGTACATTTTAAAAACAAATCATTTGATACTATTATAAGTGTATAGTGTCAAAACAATTTCAATCATAAATATCAATCCTAGTCGGCATGGGTACCATCTATCATGTCGCCATACTAGGCTCTACAAATAAAACCGAAATATCTCGTATTGGAAATTGGATTTCCGTCATGAGTCGAGGCAAGGGGCAAGCTCCTCTTCGCTTCGAGACACTCTAGCAAATGCCTCAGGACTACACACTCTGGGTAACCCTTGGATGCTTCAGGGTCGGTCCACACTTACGTTAGTGGATTAGTATTCCTGAACACACGTTTCCCGGTCCTTACAGACCTAAAATCGAGGCGCCTCATCCAACAACCACATAGGTGAAAAGTACATAAATGTCAGGACTGGTAAGTCACTGACACCACCAAAGCTAGAAAGAAACGTCGCGCTCTCCCTGCAGTCCTTATCCCGTTTTTAACTCATACCGAGGTGTGAGGCTCGCGAATTCACGTTATACACAAAGCTACGCCACAAAGGCCATGCTTTGATCATCAACCACAAGACTTTGCTTTTCAACAGAAGCCTTGATCAATTGCCACTTAAGCATGCCACATAGGCAATTCATGCCATGCGACTGATGTCCATCAATATTCAACCTCTGAGCTCGTACGTCTCAAAGAAGGGCGTTAAACAAGAGAATAAATTCTCCACCTCCAAATAGATGAATATTTAATAGAGATCAATCAACACAGAATAAAATCCAATGTTAGACATACGGTCCATTTACAAGTTCGTTCTGGGTCTGAACGAAACCGGAGGCACTTTCCTCGGATTTCCTTCGATCTCCAAGTACGTCTGGACGACCACCAACTGATTCCCTCATCTTGGGTGTACAGCCCAATCAAGATCATCAGTAATCACCCAAACGATGTGAAGACTTCTGGTCTTCAATCACCGTCTTCATCTTCGACATATCGTCGAATCGATATTCAGAATGGGTTATTCAGAATGGGTATAAACCCGGCCTTTCTGAATGACCCGCGTATATAATAAATAAATGTTACACAAACACAACATACGCCTCATTCCAATTCATTAGTCACTAACCGTAAATCAGTAAGAGAGCAATTCCCCAAATATTAACCCCGAAGGCCGAAACCAACATCAGATCAATACCCAGGAAACCATTCTTCTTAACTAAGCTACAGCTAGTTTCTAAATTTCAGTTCTTAGGGAAAGGTTCCCATTAATTTTATCAAAGATTAATTCTTTAAAATTTATTCTTTAATCTTCCATTGGATGTCATTTCAAACCAAATTATGGTTTTCCAAACTAGTCGGGATTAGCGAACCACACTGAAGTAATTATTTTATTTTATTTCCCCATCCCAACCTATTCATCCCATGAAGCAAAACTGGTAATACTCCATATCTAAAACCACGGTGTTATCGGTAAAATTAATTACCATTTCACGTTCAAATCTAATTAAAGATTTAACTATCGCTTTGGAGAAAAACTGGTGATACTCCATCCTCGCACACTTTCCCAAATTTGATAATTTTCATTATCAATTCACATTTCAATCTAATTACAGATTCATTAAAACTCCTTTTACTGGGTTAAGGAACTAATGTCATTTAAAACACAGTTCACTATAAACCCAAATCACATTCTATTTATTATCGGGTTAAAGAACAAGTGTTATTTAAAACACTGTTCAAGATAAACCCACAAATCAATTCTAATTCAAATCCAATCAAATGTATTAGAAATTCCGATTATTTAAAACCCCTTTTAAATCCAATTTATTTATTTAAAAATAATTGGGTTTTAAATTTTGTTCAAAACTAGTTCATTTTTGATAAAAATCTATTTTTAGCTTTACAAATGTGGGATTTTTCACCCCAGTTCTTCACAAATCATTTCTTATAATTTTACACAAATTATTAATATTTTTAATAATTTTATCAAGGCCCGTACAGTCGATTTCCAACAGTGGCCATCGAACTGCACTTACATCGACCTTTTCCAAATTTGATTTGGATGTATCTCCAAATCCAACTGTTAGATTTCAAATTTCTAATATTCGTTAGAAAGCTCTTTTCGATACGAACCTAACGGTTCAGGTTTTAGGAGAATCCGACGGTCGGATCTCCCGTAATGTCCGTTCGAAGTCAATGGCCGAAATTTACGAACTGCCATGGCGCGACGCGTTCTATTCAGGCCATTATATTATATATAATATATATTTCATCGATTTCTATTTAAAACGAAATTTATAAATAGTTTCAAATTTGTTTCTAAAACAATTTCAACATTCATTTCAAATTCAAATCAAAATTGAATTTTCCCTTATAAATTCATTTTAAATTCATTTCAATTCAATTCAAATTTCAAATTCATTTCAATTCGAATTCATTTTCTATTCAATTCAATTCAAATTCGTTTTCTATTCAATTCAAATCAAATTCGTTTTCTATTCAATTCAAATCAAATTCGTTTTCTATTCAATTCAAATCAAATTTGTTTTCTATTCAATTCAAATCAAATTCGTTTTCTATTCAATTCAAATCAAATTTGTTTTCTATTCAATTCAATTCAAATTCGTTTTCTTTTCAATTCAAATCAAATTCATTTTCTTTTCAATTCAAATCAAATTCGTTTTCTATTCAATTCAATTCAATTCGAATTCATTTTCTTTTCAATTTTCATTATAAAAACGAATATAATCGATATAAATATCGTTCGCGTCAAAATAGCGCATCTCTGATCAACACGGCCTTATATTTTTCAATAATTCCGTTATTCTATCCAACAAATGAATATTTATCCTATTCATCACCTGAATCTATATTTTTGTCAACACATGACTAATCTCAACGAATGAGTACTGTCCACGTGTGATTTTTTTGTTATTCAATATATTTTATAAAATTATGATATCTATCGTTTGATTTCAAATCAGACTCCAACCGTAAATTAGTAAGAGAACGATTCCCTAAATATTAACCCTGATGGCCGAAACCAACATCAGATCAATATCCAGGAGACCACTCATCTTATCTATTTTCCAATTAGTTTCTAATTTTATATATGATAAAGATGTAAATTTTATTGTTAAAATATTTCGTTCAACACATGACTAATCTCAATGGATGAGTACGGTCAACACATGAACCTTTATTTTATAATATTCTTTATCTTCCCGATTGGAATGAGGCCCAATCAATTACCATATAAAGTTAATTATATGGATTCCATACAACATATGTATATAATAGCTACGATAAATAATCAACCATCATCCAAAGTGCACTACACTGTATAAGCATCAAATATAGATATCTAACGGTTACAACAACCTGTCAATCAATCGATCGACATATAACTAATTACTGGGATAAGTGTATGCCGTATTTTATCCCAATACCCATGTGGAGTTTCAAATCAACAAACACATATTTTTATTTGTGTAGTTGGGTGATGTGTAAAATTTATCGTCCCAATCAATGTCCTTCAAATAGGTGTACATAATCGAACCGTCCGGTTTGTAAATGAATATTTATTTATTCACGTTCACATTAAAAATTATATTTTTAACGACCAAATTATTTTATTCAACCTATGAATATTCTATTCGGTTCATTTATTAAATAAAATAATATCTTTATTTTTCTAACTTATTTTAGAAAATTTCGGCAGCATAACAGCACGATACTAGAAACGGGACAAGGCCTAACCTTATCCCCGGTCTAATGATGGCCCACGCCATACACATATCAATCAAATCCATTCCATTTCACCAAATAATCAAATTCAAATCAAATAATCTAACCAACTACACAACCAAACAAACAAGTCCATGGTCTGTGGACGATGGTGTCGGGTGCTACTAAACACCGTCTGCATCCTAGTATATATTTATATAACTAGAAAAGAAAAGTTAAAGTGAGAAGTTCTCACCGAAAGCTAATCCAAACGCCCGATTCTTCATATGTAGGAAATCTTCATCGTGCTCGCCTTTTGTCACTTTCGTCGCCCGTGTTTGCTACATATATAAAAATCACATTTTTATATTCTCTCCACTTCACAATAAAATAAAGTTCAGATTTTTATTTCACTTCGTATATTTACAACGCTTCTTTCTATATAAAAATTATATTTTTATATTTCTATTTCTTATATAAAGATCGAATTTTTATTTTATCGCTATAAAAATCACATTTTTATTTCAACATATATATAAGAAAGATCAGATTTTTATTTCGCTACATATATAAAGATCTCATTTTTATATTCACTACTTTATAAAAATCGTATCTTTATTTATAAAAATCTAACTTTTATGTATTCCAAAAATCTAATCATTTCTATTCTAAAAATGTAATCTTTTCACTTTTAAAAATCAGATCTTTTTGGTGATGTTAATATTATAAAAGACTACATTTTTATCTTACTGCAAATATATAAAATTCATATATATTTCTAACTATATATTTTAAAATCAAAGTAATTCATATTTGTGCTAATTACCTTTATAAAGCTGATTTATTTTTATGCTAATCACCTGATGTATAAGAATTCTATTTTTATTTCCTCTTCATATGAATAAAAGTCACATTTTTCTTTGTTCACTTTCAATATAAACAGCACATTTTGATTTCAAATCTGTTCATATAAAAATCTAAACATCCTTTGTATAAAAATTCCAACTTCTTTATATAAAAATTATATCTTCCTTTATATAAAAATGTCATCTTTCTTTATATAAAAATTATTACTTTCTTTATATAAAAATCTAATCTTTACTTTCTTATAAAAATCCTGACTTCCCTAAACTAAAAATTATATTTTTATTATTTCTACGATATAAAAATTATATTTTTAACATAAGGCTCTATATAAATTAAACTAGCTATTCATAAAAAGAAAAACTCACTTTTTTTTCTATGTCGTAGCGTCGAACTTGCATTGGAGGTTGCCATCACCTCTGGCTTGGCGTCAGCGTGACTGGGTTCGGAGCGATGGCGGACTACTCGGTTGGTGGTGGTGGAAAAGAAAGGGGCGGCGACTATTTTCACTCGAGGTAGGGTTTTGAATGGAGAAGAAAGGGGGGACTTGGTGGCGGCCTGTCGGAGGTCGGAGGAGGGCTCGTCAGAGGTCCGGCGACTGCCTGTTTCGGGGGGGTGCTAGGGTTTTCGCGACTGTGGGTGTTCGCGATGGGGACAGGGTGGCTTCCTCGCGTCGGAAGCTGGGTGCGAGCGCAACCTTCGATAGAGGGGCGATGGGGCAGGCGGAGGGTGGAGGCGCGATGGGTTCAGACGAGATCCTCTCTTTCCCTTTTTTTATTTGATTGACTTTCGGGCTTTGACTGTAGGAAAGATATAAGGAAGATTATATAATAATTTTAATTATTTAATTTATTAATTCCTCCAAAAAGCAACCTTAAATTTCGATCTCCAAACAAGGCCAAACGACTGTCGTCCCTAGCTAATTACCCCCATTTCGAACACAATGGGATATGTATCGTAGGTTGATTCAATCATTTCGACCAGTTTTCGTCAAAATCAACATATAACTCTATATATTGAATTTGAACGCGCATTTCAATTTACCGGGGCCACATACGAACTCTAAAAATCCCCGAAAAATATTTTCTGGCTTCGTATTGACGATACGGTCCTAAAAAACTAGTTTCGTCGAATTCCGAGACCGTTTGAAAAATAGCCAATTTCTGGTCGATTAAAATCAACTGAAACTGGTCAAACGCGTTTTCATTTGCCACGCTCACATATTGATTCGAAAAATTACGAAATTTGGAATCTAGCAATAACTTCACATCACGGATCCAACAAAAGTGGTTTCGTCGAAATCCGAGGTCGTTTGCAAAATTCCCATTTTCAAGGGCCAAAATTCCATAGCGACTATTCTGAAATTTCAACTGGACATATCTTTTGATTCTCGCTATGAAATCTTGTTTTTTCGGATTCGTTGGAAAGATATTCTCAATTAGATTCTATTATTTTTGGTTTCACTAAAATCCGATTTATTTTGCACCCGATACATTCATTTGAAGTTTGAAATCGAATTATCGAACTACCGCGCCATTTTTAATTCCTTTTATTATTATATATAATTATTATATTCTAAGGACGGCGTATATAAATATATACGTTCTAATTCTATTCAAAATAAATTTCTCGTCGATATTTTTCAAAATAATCTATTTTAAATGTTCAAAATTCACTAAAATTGCCAAAATAAAAATTTTAAACTAGCTCGCATTTCCGGGTTGTTACAATCTCCCCCACTTAAAACTTTTCGTCCTCGAAAAGGAACGAAGCCGGAAGTTGATTAACTAATCAACTCAGCTTTCAATATTTTCGTTACGGCTTAAGTTCTTTAACTTTTCAGTTTCTAAGAACTTTTCAAATTTTTCAAAAATTTGGCTAACACCCTAAATTTTCGAAAAATTTCGCCATAACTTCCCCTGCACCGGGAGCACCGGGAAAATCCCGAAATTGCCATACAGGCCTTCTGATCTCAAAAAGAAAAAGGAAAAGACAAGCGGCTAGCCAATCGGCTCATAAAATCATCATCACCCAAACAAAACAGTAAATTATGGTAAACATGTACCTATTTGTCGGGCAAACAAATTTTATTCTTCTGCTCTGGCCTCCTTGCTATGACATGTTCAATGTAAGTACATGTATAGGCAATCAAATGCGACCAATTTTCAATATAATTCAACATTTGGTTCTATTAGGCTAAATGGTTCAAAATTATCAAACAAATAAACAAACATCAATCAATTAGTGAATTAACGTTTCAAACTAATAATTTTGATACATATACAGAAAATCATGTTTTTGATGCCAAAACACAACAAATAAATCTATCTATATAAGTTTTGGTTCACACACAAGTCTAATGGAAATATATAGAAATCACACCTTCGAAACACGAACATAAATATTGGTGATGGAGCTCCATCATCAAAATCATCTCCAAGCGACTAGAGTGTAATCCTATATCTATTTAGTATATTAAACCTTCAAATATACGTTCATGACGCGTATATGCAAAATCTTTATATACTCGATTGTCCAAATTCAAAATAAATAAATATTCAAATATGTATAAGACGGTTTAAATTTTCAAAACAATATTGTTTTCATTTTGGAAAATATACTCTTTACACTCGTTCTAGGATACTACTGATCCTATCTCTAACGAGTCATTCTAATTGGATATTACTAATCTAATATCTGATGAATTCTTTCGTATGGTTCTAATGTGTCTTGTTCTCGAGCTCTGTAAACCAAAGCTCCGATACCAACTGTGAGGACCCGTAACTTCCCCATGAAGGAAAGCCCGGATACTTTGAGAACAACACACAAAAGAACGCAGACGGAAGAACATATCATTGCTATTACAACAATTCCATTAGATACAAGAATATATAGAGTATAAATGAATAAATTACATTCGATAAATATCAGAGATTTAAATACAGTATTGCAGCGGAAAAAACAATACAAAACACAACTGAAGGTACAGAGCTTTCCGAGTATCGTTCCAGCTACAAATCAGGATCCTGTGAATATAAATTTGCAAAACCAAAACTACTAGCTGCCCGTGTAGAAAATAGGGGCACCCAGAGTTTAGGTTAAAACAATAAACTCCAGGTCAGTCATGTGACTGGTGTGAGAACTAAAACAGTTATATAAACTTTACTTTAAAAGAGAGTAATTCAAGGGACCACGCCGTATAACATGGAACGGGTTTTCTCCCAAGAATACCAGTGCATATAAATAAACAGCGCAATGCTCTTTCTAAAAATGAAGCTATTATAAGACCCAGGTCCCATCACACAATGCAACGCAAGCCGGAGGATAGGGTTTTCCCTTATAATAGCCAAACATGCTTGGTACGTTTTAATAACAAATCATTTGATATTATTATAAGTTTATAGTGTTAAAACAATTTCAATCATAAATATCAATCCTAGGCGGCATGGGTACCATCTATCATGTCGCCATACTAGGCTCTACAAATAAAACCGAAATATCTCGTATTGGAAAGTGGATTTTCATCATGAGTCGAGGCAAGGGGCAAGCTCCTCTCCGCCTCGAGACACTCTAGCAAATGCCTCAGGACTACACACTCTAGGTTACCCTTGGATGCTTCAGGGCCAATCCACACTTACGTTAGTGGATTAGTGTTCCTGAACACACGTTTCTCGGTCCTTACAGACCTAAAATCGAGGTGCCTCATCTAATAACCACATAGGTGAAAAGTATATAAATGTCAGGGCTGGTAAGTCACTGACACCACCAAAGCTAGAAAGAAACGTCGTGCTCTCCTTGTAGTCCTTATCTCGTTTTTAACTCATACCGAGGTGTGAGGCTCGCGAATTCACGTTATACACAAAGCTGCGCCACAAAGGCCGTGCTTTGATCATCAACCACAAGACTTTGCTTTTCAACAGAAGCCTTGATCAATTGCCACTTAGGCGTGCCACATAGGCAATTCATTCCATGCGACTGATGTCCATCGATATACAACCTCTGAGCTCGTACGTCTCAAAGAAGGGCGTTAAGCAAGGGAATAAATTCTCCACTGCCAAACAGATGAATATTTAACAGAGATCAATCAACACAGAATAAAATCCAATGTCAGACATACAGTCCATTTACAAGTTCGTTCTAGGTCTGAACGAAACCGGAGGCACTTTCCTCGCATATCCATCGATCTCCAAGTACGTCAGGACGACCACCAACTGATTCCCTCATCTTGCGTGTACAGCCCAATTAAGATCATCGGTAATCACCCAAACAATGTGAAGACTTCTGCTCTTCAATCACCGTCTTCATCTTTGACATATCGTCGATTCAGTTATTCAGAATTGGTATAAACCCGACCTTTCTGAATGACCTGCGTATATAATAAATAAATGTTACACAAACACAACATATGCCTCATTCCATTTCATTAGTCACTAACCGTAAATCAGTAAGAGAGCAATTCCCCAAATATTAACCCCGAAGGCCGAAACCAACATCAGATCAATACCCAGGAAACCATTCTTCTTAACTAACCCACAACTAGTTTCTAAATTTCAATTCTTAGGGAAAGGTTCCCATTAATTTTATCAAAGATAAATTCTTTAAAATTTATTCTTTAATCTTCCATTGGATGTCATTTCAAACCGAATTATGGTTTTCCAAACTAGTCGGGATTAGCGAACCACACTGAAGTAATTATTTTTTTTCCCTATCTCAACCTATTCATCCCATGAAGTAAAACTGGTAATACTCCATATCTAACACCACGGTGTTATCGGTAAAATTAATTACCATTTCACATTCAAATCTAATTAAAGATTTAACTATCGCTTTGAAGCAAAACTGGTGATACTCCATCCTCGCTCACTTTCCCAAATTTGATAATTTTCATTATCAATTCACATTTCAATCTAATTACAGATTCATTAAAACTCCTTTTACTGGGTTAAAGAACTAATGTCATTTAAAACACAGTTCACGATAAACCCAAATCACATTCTATTTATTATCGGGTTAAAGAACAAGTGTTATTTAAAACACTGTACACGATAAACCCACAAATCAATTCTAATTCAATTCCAATCAAATGTATTTGAAATTCCGATTATTTAAAACCCCTTTTAAATCCAAATTATTTATTTAAAAATAATTGGGTTTTAAATTTAGTTCAAAACTAGTTCATTTTTGATAAAAATCTATTTTTAGCTTTACAAATGTGGGATTTTTCACCCCAATTCTTCACTAATCATTTCTTATAATTTTACACAAATTATTGATATTTTTAATAATTTTATCAAGGCCCGTACAGTTGATTTCCAACAGCGGCCATCGAACTGCACTTACAACGACCTTTTCCAAATTTGATTTGGACGTATCTCCAAATCCAACCGTTAGATTTCAAATTTCTAATATTCGTTAGAAAGCTCTTTTCGATACGAACCTAACGGTTCCTGTTTTCGGAGAATCAGACGGTCGGATCTCCCGTAATGTCCGTTCGAAGTCAATGGTCGAAATTTACGAACTGCCACGCGGCGCGGCGCGTTCTATTCTGGCCATTATATTATATATATAATATATATAATATGTATAATATATATTTCATCGATTTCTATTTAAAACGAATTTTATAAATAGTTTCAAATTTTTTCTAAAACAATTTCAACCTTCATTTCAAATTCAAATCAAAATTGAATTTTCCCTTATAAATTCATTTTAAATTCATTTCAATTCAATTCAAATTCATTTCAATTAGAATTCATTTTCTATTCAATTCAATTCAAATTAGTTTTCTATTCAATTCAAATCAAATTCGTTTTCTATTCAATTCAAATCAAATTCGTTTTCTATTCAATTCAAATCAAATTCGTTTTCTATTCAATTCAAATCAAATTCGTTTTCTATTCAATTCAAATCAAATTCGTTTTCTATTCAATTCAAATCAAATTCGTTTTCTATTCAATTCAATTCAAATTCGTTTTCTTTTCAATTCAAATCAAATTCGTTTTCTTTTCAATTCAAATCAAATTCGTTTTCTATTCAATTAAATTCAATTTGAAATCTTTTTCTTTTCAATTTTCATTATAAAAACGAATATAATTGATATAAATATCGTTCGCGTCAAAATAGCACATCTCTAATCAACACGACTTTATATTTTTCAATAATTCCGTTCTTCTATCCAACAAATGAATATTTATCCTATTCAACACATGAATATATATTTTTGTCAACACATGTCTAATCTCAACGAATGAGTACTGTCCACGTGTAACTGTTTTTGTTAAAATTATGATATCTATTGTTTGATTTCAAATTAGACTCCAACCGTAAATTAGTAAGAGAACGATTCCCTAAATATTAACCCCGAAGGCCGAAACCAACATCAGATCAATATCCAGGAGACCACTCATCTTATCTATTTTCCAATTAGTTTCTAATTTTATATATGATAAAGATGTAAATTTTATTGTTAAAATATTTCGTTCAACACATGACTAATCTCAATGGATGAGTACAGTCAACACATGAACCTTTATTTTATAATATTCTTTATCTTCCCGATTGGAATGAGGCCCAATCAATTACCATATAAAGTTAATTATATGGATTCCATACAACACATGTATATAATAGCTACAGTAAATAATCAACCATCATCCAAAGTGCACTACACTGTATAAGCATCAAATATAGATATCTAATGCTTACAACAGCCTGTCAATCAATCGATCGATATATAACTAAATACTGGGATTAGTGTATGCCGTATTTTATCCTAATACCCGTGTGGGGTTTCAAATCAACAAACACAGATTTTTATTTGTGCTGTTGGGCGATGTGTAAAATTTATCGTCCCAATCCATGTCCTTCAAATAGGTGTACATAAACAAACCGTCCAGTTTGTAAATGAATATTTATTTATTCACGTTCACGTTAAAAATTATATTTTTAACGACCAAATTATTTTATTCAACCTATGAATATTCTATTCGGTTCATTTATTAAGTAAAATGATATCTTTATTTTTCTAACTTATTTTAGAAAATTTCGGCGGCATAACGACACGATACTAGAAACGGGACAAGGCCTAGCCTTATCCCCGGTCTAATGATGGCCCACGCCATACACATATCAATTAAATCCATTCCATTTCACCAAATAATCAAATTCAAATCAAATAATCTAACCAACTACACAACCAAACAAACAAGTCCATGGTCTGTGGACGATGGTGTCGGGTGCTACTAAACACTGCCTGCATCCTAGTATATATTTATATAACTAGAAAAGAAAAGTTAAAGAGAGAAGTTCTCACCAAAAGCTAATCCAAACGCCCGACTCTTCATACGTAGGAAATCTTCATTATGCTCGCCTTTTGTCACTTTCGTCGCCCGTGTTTGCTACATATATAAAAATCACATTTTTATATTCTCTCCACTTCACAATAAAATAAAGTTCAGATTTTTATTTCACTTCGTATATTTACAACGCTTCTTTCTATATAGAAATTATATTTTTATATTTCTACTTCTTATATAAAGATCGAATTTTAATTTCATCGCTATAAAAATCACATTTTTATTTCAAAATATATATATAAAAGATCAGATTTTTTTTTCACTACATATATAAAGATCTCATTTTTATATTCTCTACTTTATAAAAATCGTATCTTTATTTATAAAAATCTAACTTTTATGTATTCCAAAAATCTAATCATTTCTATTCTAAAAATATAATCTTTTCACTTTTAAAAATCAGATCTTTTTGGCGATGTTTATATTATAAAAGACTACATTTTTATCTTACTGCAAATATATAAAATTCACATATATTTCTAACTATATATTTTTAAATCAATGTAATTCATATTTGTGCTAATTACCTTTTTAAAACTGATTTATTTTTATGCTAATCACCTGATGTATAAGAATTATATTTTTATTTCCACTTCATATAAATAAAAATCACATTTTTCTTTGTTCACTTTCAATATAAACAGCACATTTTGATTTCAAATCTGTTCATATAAAAATCTAAACTTCCTTTGTATAAAAATTCCAACTTCTTTATATAAAAATTCTATCTTCCTTTATATAAAAATGCCATCTTTCTTTATATAAAATTTATTACTTTCTTTATATAAAAATCTCATCTTTACTTTCTTATAAAAATCCTGACTTCCCTAAACTAAAAATTATATTTTTATTATTTCTACGATATAAAAATTATATTTTTAACATAAGGCTCTATATAAATTAAACTAGCTATTCATAAAAAGAAAAACTCACTTTTTTTCTATGTCGTAGCGTCAAACTTGCATTGGAGGTTGCCATCACCTCTGGCTTGGCGTCAACGACTGGGTTCAGAGCGATGGCGGACTACTCGGTCGGTGGTGGTGGAAAAGAAAGGGGCGGCGGCTATTCTCATTCGAGGTAGGGTTTTGAATGGAGAAGAAAGGGGGGACTTGGTGGCGGCCTGTCGGAGGTCAGAGGAGGGCTCGTCGGAGGTCCGGCGATTGTCAGTTTTGGGGGGGGGGGTGCTAGGGTTTTCACGACTGTGGGTGTTCGCGATGGGGACAGGGTGGCTTCCTCGCGTCGGAAGCTGGGTGCGAGCGCAACCTTCGATGGAGGGGCGATGTGGCAGGAGGAGGGTGGAGGCGCGATGGGTTCAGACGAGATCCACTCTTCCCTTTTTTCTTTTGATTGACTTTCGGGCTTTGAGTGTAGGAGAGATATAAGGAATATTATATAATTGTAACAGCCCGTATTTTGAATAACATGTTATAACGTAAATCAAGGCAGAATTAAATGTTAAAATCTGAATCAAGGGAAACGGGCTATGCCATTGCGTTCATCTCGGAAAAATATGCGAAATAGAGTCCGAGATTTCGAAAATCGGAGTCCGTATGACCCAGTTATGGCTCGTCAAAGTTTTCAGAAAATTTCAAGTTCAAAAACAGTTCAAATTTCAAATCTGGAGGCAAACAGACTGCGCGGGAAAATTTCCCGCCCAGCCCCCAAGTCAACTGGGGAGTCGACTTGGGAGTCGACACACCCCAGCTAGTGTCGACTGCCCAGTCGACACCCCTGTCAACCTGGGTGGTCGGCTAGTTTGGCCTGGTGCACCTGTTTTGGCTCCTGGGTCTTGTTTTGTTGGCTTGTGACGTGATTTGATGGCTCAGATCTGAATTAGGGTTAATCCTACGGCCTAAACAAGTCTCTACACCTATAAAAACACCCTAATACCTAGCCTAAACCCACACAAATCAATCCTACAACGAAGTTATGCCAAAATGCTTCCTAATCATGGCCTCCACCTTCATATCATAGCCTCCATCTTCATTCCTATGCGCTTGAGCATTCAAAGCTAGATCCAAGGCAAAAGTGCAATCTTTCTTCATCAAAACAAGGATCTTCTTCTTATTCTCAAGGCTTTGTGTGGAGCTTACCATTTGGATACTTCTAGTGTTGCTAAATCATTCCTAGAGCTTCTACAACGTCTCTATCTTGTTCTATCTTGTTCTAGTCTTCATAGCCACGCTTTGTAAGCCCTATTCTACTCTTAGATCTAAACTATGAACTTAATATGACATGTAGCAAGTTGAAATGAGACTTTTGTGTTATGCTTGCCTTGGATTTCATGCATAGATTCATTCATGACCCTTTTGATCTATGTTTGTGGACCTAATGTTTACCTATCATGAATCTAGTACTATTTATGTTGACTTTTGGGTGGAAAGCTACGAGCTTTATGTGGTGATTGTGAATAAATGCAACATAGAACCCCTCATGACCTTGATATTAACTTTCCATGATGGACCTATATGCTAATCACAAGTTTATCACCCTATTTTGCTAAGTTTAATGCCATACATGTGTAGATTTGAGTTGGACCTAAGTGCAATATTTGCCTTGAACCTATCATTGTATGCATAGATCTATTCATGCCTCTCTAGATCTATGATTGTGGATCTATCACGAACCTTGTACCTTACATGTTGACTTTTGGGAAAAATGCCATGAAATGGATTATGGCTTATGCATGTTAACAAACATTAACCCCTCATGTCCCTTAACATGCAGATGATAACATTGAACCTATTTGCTTTGCACAAGTTAGGATTGTCACCCTTTATACTATTGTCATGTTTGAGGCCAAATCACCTTTATGCTATCATACATGTTTTGAGGCCAATATGCTATAAGCAGTTATGATGAACACCTTTACCTCATATATCACCATGTTTAACTTGTGATAGACTTTGCCATATTATGCCCACCTTGTCATATTCTTATGTTCCCCCTTTTTTGATCTATTTGTGTTGATGCGAACTTACGTGCGGTGGGGTTATGTTATGGGTAAAATTAAATGACATGAAACATAACTTGAAAATATGACATGTGATTATGCTTGAAAACATGAACGTGGACATGACATGTAGAAAACATGAAAGTGGCCAACTTGAGGTTGGGTTGAGTTTGTAGCATAAATCTACCCGGAACCGACCGGCTTAACTAGTGGCTACAAACAATAGGACCCAATGTGAGTAGTTGGTCATATCGCACTTAAAACCCGAGGTTAGACTAGGTTGTGGTGTAAAGCTACCCGGAACCGCCCGGCTTAACTAGTAACCACAACAAAGTCTAATGTGACAGGTTGGGGTGCATTAAGTTAATTAATGCCACATGGTAGGGTTAAGTCATGGACCACTTGAATATATTTGACTAGTTGAACATGATGTATTGATAGGGTTAAGTCATGAACTGCTTGGATACACTTGACCGACTCAATACATGGTTAGGATAGGGTTAACCACACTTAACCCGCTTGAAATCCTAGTTACGTGGTCCTTTTCAGCAGTAACCCACTAGGGAGTATCATGGATACCCTAGGACTAGGCTAGGGTGGGGCACAATTAATGGGCTGATTGTAAGAGACCAAAAGAGATAGCTGAATGGTGCACTAGTTAAGTTCAGGCGGACCATGGTCGTGCACATTAAGTCCGGAGTTGAACATGGGCACTGGTAGGTTTAGACTATGCGTGCTTGTTTTATGTCTGTGGTTTACACCCTAGGACTGGATACACCCTAGGGTGGACCTTGCACAGTTAACTACATTCCATGATTAAGCCGTATGACACCGACACTTGACGAGTTAGGCTTTTAGGGAGCCGATCGACTAGACCGTGTAGTTGGACCTTGATTTAGGTCATCTCATGATGTTGGGCCAACTTTGGGCCAAGGGATCATTTCTTGTTTATACTTGACATGGATTAGAATACTAGTATACTTGGTGCAACTTAACCTTGTATATGCGATGCCACTCTTGTTAACTTTTCACCATGCCAGTTATCATCCTATGTTTCATCTCTATTTTACATGTCCAGTTAACTTCATTAGTTTTTATACTAATAGTAGGTAGGACTTACCAGTCTTTTTGACTGACCTGTTTTCCTTTCACCTCTTTTCTTCCGTTCCCCCGTGGTTCTCAGGGTGGGAACACTAGCACCTAGCTTGGATCTTTAGCTTGCTTTCTGGATAGCTCATGTACGGTTTGGACTTGAGCTCGCTATGGCTTTACCACGTCTACTTTGAGGATAGTTTACTTTATGTTATTTCCAGTTTTCAGTTTATGTTTCTAGACTTGTAGTAGTTGGAAAATAATGACTTAGTACTTTTGATGTAAGTTGACTATGGTTTTGAAATAGTAGTTTATCCGTTGCTTTACTTACTCTATTTTACTTATATGTTCTGTCTTGTGATATCTTTATGCATGTTTACCTTGTCCAACACCCCTCCAAAGCCAGTGTACTTGCAAGAGTGACCCTGGCGGAGGTGGGGTGTTACATTTGGTATCAGAGCATAAGGTTTACAAGATTTGAGAAAAAGGTTTTTAAAACTTACCTTTTGAAAAAAAAAACTATTTTCAAAACCGATTATAAAGATGTATTTTCCAAGAAAAGTCTAGTTTATTTTAAAAGGCTATTCCCCAAAAGCCATTAGCACTATTCTTTGTTTCCTCGTTCTAAATCTATCTTTTCCCTTTTTCAGCATGGCCGATCTTAACCTTCCCGAGGGAGTACCCATACCCGGATGGTTCCGAAGGTACTTGGAAGCTAGGGCCAACGATGCGGGCCCAGCAAACACTCCCACTCATCCTCCCATACCTGAGGTTCCTCTTCCTCCTCCTCCTCCTCCTCAGCGTCCACAAGCGGATTTCGCAAAGATTTGCAAAGACTTTAAGGCGATGGGTGGCAAGAATTTTGTTGGGACAGAGACTTATGTTGAGGCAAGAAACTGGTTAAAAGAAACTGAAGACCTCTTTGTTATCTTTGATGTGGAAGACCGTAGGAAAGTTCTGTTAGCGGTATGGCTGTTGAAAGGGGAAGCTGCATATTGGTGGATAGTCACCACCACTACTAGGCCAATTCAGGCTTGGGATGACTTTAGGAGAAGGTTTGGACTGAGGTTTCTATCATCAGCAGAAGAGAACCTTCAGATGGGGAGGTTCCTATTACTGAAGCAAGGGGACATGACCGTGAGAGAATACGTGAATAAGTTTATTCAACTTGCTCAGTTCGGTTTAGACTTGGTTAACACAGCTCAGAAGAAGGCCCTACACTTTTCTCGAGGATTGAACGAGCCATTGCACGGTTTGGCCATGTATCATATCCCCATGGGGGCGACCTTCGAGAGTTTGGTAAATATGGCCCTGCTTCAAGAGGAAGATAAGAGTGGTAAGAAGGAAGTCGAGTTGAATGAGTCTCAAGGCAAGAAGGTAGATTCCGGGAAAGGAGGCAAGGACAACAACAACCGCAACGACAACAAGACCAGAGAGACAAGGAAGTGCAACTTCTGTGGGATCAAATGGGCACATAGCCAAAGACTGTAGGAAGAAGAAAAGGAAGTTGGGAGAATGCTTTCATTGCGAAGAGTCTGGACACTTTAGTAAGGATTGCCCAAAGAAGCAAGGGCAGGGGTAAGGACAGACTCAGCGAGCAGGACCTTCTGGAGGGCAGATGCATGCTCTCAACACTACTCCAACTCCGGACCGAGGTAGTATTTCTGTAGAAAGCCTTGTTTGCATTTCTGGTTTTCCTGTTCGAACTTTATTTGATTCTGGTGCATAGCATACCTTTATCTCTTCTGACATTGTTGAAAGTTTGCACCTAAGTACTAGTCTAGTTGAGGATCCCGTTAGAGTTTCAAATCCAATTGGGGGTTCCGCCCATCTATCTATGATTTGTATGGATTTGGGGATTTCTATCTTGACCTTAGAATTCACATGTAATGCTTATGTTCTCGGGTTTTTGGGATACGGGTTGATTTTGGGCATGGATTGGTTGTCCAGTTATGGAGCCATTCTTGATTGTGAGCATAGGGTGGTGAGGCTTATGACTCGCCTCGGTAATACCCTAGAAATTTCTTGTAACCCTATGGATCCCGTCATGTTATGTTATCTTGAATCTCTTGACTAGTCCATCGATGATCTGCAATCTGTAAGGGTGGTCCGAGAATATCCCAATGTCTTTGATGAGGTTGAGGGGTTACCCCCTAAGCGAGAGATAGATTTCCGCATTTATCTTGTTGATAATGCCAAGCCAGTTTCATTGCCCGTTAGGCACATGGCCCCGCGAGAAAGATGAGAGCTTAGCAAGAAAATCAAGGAGTTGCTTGAGAAAAATTTCATTAGGCGAAGCATTTCAGAATGGGGTGCTCCGGTGGTATTCGCTACTAAGGCGGATGGTTCGCTTCATCTATGTGTTGATTATTGTGAGTTGAACAAGCTGACAAAGAAGAATAGACACCCGTTGCCGAGGATTGATGATCTCTTTGACCATCTTGTTGGTGCTTCTGTTTTCTCTCAGCTCGATCTAGCCACCGGATTCCATCAGCTTAGAGTGGCTGAGGATATTATTGATAAGACTGCGTTTAGGACTCCAGATGGATTCTTTGAATGGCTAGTCATGCCTTTCGGTTTGACTAATGCACCCGCATACTTTGTTGATTTGATGAGTAGTGTGTTCAGGGAGTTCCTTAACAAGTTTGTGGTTGTCTTCGTGGATGATATTCTGGTCTTCTCTAAGGATGAGGAAGGGCATGCTACACACCTCAAGGAGGTTATGGATACGCTTAGAGCTCATCAGTTGAAAGCCAAGTTCTCTAAATGCCATTTCTGGAGAAAGGAAGTTCAGTTCCTTGGGCATATAGTTTCTAAGCAAGGCATAGCTGTGGATCCCGCTAAAGTGGTGGCGGTACAAGACTGGAAACTTCTGAAGAATGCAACGGAAGTAAGAAGCTTTCTCGGTCTGGCAGGATTTTATAGGAAGTTCATTAAGGACTTCGCTAGGATTTCAGCCCCTCTCACTAAGTTAACAAAGAAGAACTTAGTCTTTGCATGGGACTTAGAGTGTGAGCTTGCTTTTCAAAGGCTCAAGAAAGCCCTCACCACAGCTCCCGTTCTAGCATTACCCGATGGAGGGAAGTTGTTTACCGTGTACACCGATGCATGTGGCACGGGATTAGGCGCTGTCCTGATGCAAGAAGGGCGAGTGATATGCTTTGGGGGTAGGAAACTCAAAGTTAATGAGAAGAACTATCCCACTCATGATTTGGAGTTGGCGGCGATCGTCTTTGCACTCAAATCCTGGCGCCACTATCTTCTAGGTGAATGGTTTGAGTTATATACTGATAACAAGTCACTCAAGTTCCTCTTCTCGCAGAACGATTTGAATCGAAGGCAGCAGAGGTGGATGGAATTCTTGGCATCATATGACTTCGAGATAGCTTATACCCCTGGCAAGGGTAATGTTGTGGCGGATGCGCTAAGCAGAAGAAGGTTGACTTTGAGTCCCTTGTTTGTTGAGATGAAGAGCCTAGAGTTCTTGGCAACCTTTGATTTTGCACCTACTATTGGGTCGATGACTGGTTCGTTAGCATCCCTCGAGCTTAGACCGACACTTCTTAATCAAGTTGGGGCTTCATAGAAGGAAGACCCGTAGATAGTCGAGATCATGGACAAGTTGATTCGGGGTGAGACGTCAAGTCACCTCGCTAGATATACTATTGATGACAAGGGATGGCTAAGGCATGATGGAAGACTATGTGTCCCACAAGTGGGAGACTTAGTGAATAAAGTTCTTGAAGAAGCGCGCTTTCTTTTGGGCTGGAATGAAGAAGGATGTGGCAGAGTACGTTTCAAAGTACATGGTGTGCCAACAAGTGAAGACCGAGTCGAAGAAGCCCGGTGGGCTACTGCATCCATTGGAGGTCCCGCTATGGAAGTGGGAAAGTATCTCTATGGATTTTGTTGATGGATTGCCGAGATCAAGGAAGGGGAATACTAGCATATGGGTCATAGTTGATAGACTTATGAAGAGTGCTCATTTTATTCCGGTGAAATGCAAGAGGAACGCATCATGGCTAGCATCTGTTTATCTTCGAGAGATAGTGCGATTGCATGGAGTTCCTTCTAGCATAGTTAGCGATCGTCACCCAATTTTCACTAGCCAATTTTGGAATAGTTTGCAAGAAGCGATGGGTACGCGATTGAATCTAAGTACGGCCTATCACCCACAGACGGATGGCCAGACCGAAAGGGTGAATAGGGTACTAGAAGATCTGTTGAGGCTATGCATTCTTGACTTTGGTGGCACTTGGGAAGACCACCTTCCTCTCGTAGAGTTCGCTTATAATAACAGCTACCAAGCAAGCATAGGGATAGCACCATTCGATGCTTTGTATGGGAGGCCGTGCAAGTCACCAACATGTTGGTGGGAGACGACGGATAAGCTTATACTTGGGCCCGACATGATAAGGGACACATCCGAGAAGGTTGAGTTGATTCGAAGCGGATGAAAACGGCACAAGACAGACAGAAATCCTATGCAGACAAGCGAAGGACAGACTTAGAGTTTGAAGTTGGAGATATGGTCTTTGTGAAGGTTTCTCCTTTGCGAAATGTGGTTCGTTTTGGAGCAGTTGGGAAGCTGGCACCAAGGTTCGTAGGACCCTTCCCTATCATAGAGGGGATTGGGAAGATGGCTTATAAGGTGGAATTGCCCGAGAAGCTGGCCGGAGTGCACAATGTTTTTCATTTCTCGCATCTCCGAAAGTGCCTACATGAGTCAGCCGAGGTAGTTGAGCCTAGCATTCTTGAAGACGTGGAGGTAGAAAAAGAGGCAACTTTGAGGCGAGCTCCGATTCTTATCTTGGGAACGGAGATCAAGAAGCTGAGGAATCGAGAAGTCAAGTTAGTAAAGGTTCAGTGGAGTGAAGCCGATGAAGATGCAACTTAGGAAACCGAGGAGAAGATGCATGGGCTTTATCCATTCCTTTTTGAGGGAACATTCTCAATCTCTTTTAATAGTTAGCATATCTTTCTTTTGCAATCCATGTTTATCTTGTTATCTCGTTAACCTTGTCATGAGAACCTTAGGTAGAAACCCTTTGGATGAAACTTGTATTTGAAACATGTTATGCTTGATGTTTGCAAGTGGTTGCAAGTGTTTGCAAGTGGATACTCGTGGATGCATGATACACATTAGGCACTAAGATCGGCTCACACACTTTCATATTGCATATGCATGAGTGCTTATACTTATTCATGGATGAAACTTGTTATGCTATCACGTGGATGTTGCATATGGATGAATGTTATGTGCACTCATGTAGAGATTATGAATTATGTTAGGAATTTGCATACATATGGACTCATTTCACTAACATACTTTGCATTAAGGAGGTTTACTGAATCAGTAACCGCCTGATTTTCGCATTAGATAAGTACATATACACACACCTTTCGCATATGATCATATAGCATTTAGAGTCTTTTAAGGACAATGACTGCTCGTGGATGATGTTTTGAGTAGATGGATGATGGATGGTAGGATACGTTCTTCCTAACTTGAAGATTTCGGGGAGGAAATCCTTTAAGGTGGGGAGAATGTAACAACCCGTATTTTGAATAACATGTTATAACATAAATAAAGGCAGAATTAAATGTTAAAATCTGAATCAAGGGAAACAGGCAATTCCGTTGCGTTCGTCTCGGAAAAATACGCAAAATAGAGTCCGAGTTTTCAAAAATCGGAGTCCGTATGACCCAGTTATGGCCCGTCAAAGTTTTCAGAAAATTTCAAGTTCAAAAACACTTCAAATTTCAAATCTGGAACCAAACAGACTGGGCGGGAAAATTTCCCGCCCAACCCCCAAGTCGACTGGGGAGTCGACTTGGGAGTCAACACACCCCAGCTGGTGTCGACTGCCCAGTCGACACCCCTGTCGACCTGGGTGGTCGGCCAGTTTGGCCTGGTGCACCTGTTTTGGCTCCTGGGTCTTGTTTTGTTGGCTTGTGACATGATTTGATGGCTCAGATCTGAATTAGGGTTAATCCTATGGCCTAAACTAGTCTATACACCTATAAAAACACCCTAATACCTAGCCTAAACCCACACAAATCAATCCTACAACGAAGTTATGCCAAAATGCTTCCTAATCATGGCCTCCACCTTCATATCATAGCCTCCATCTTCATTCCTATGAGCTTGAGCATTCAGAGCTAGATCCAAGGCAAAAGTGCAACCTTTCTTCATCAAAACAAGGAGCTTCTTCTTATTCTCAAGGCTTTGTGTGGAGCTTACTATTTGGAGACTTCTAGTGTTGCTACATCATTCCTACAGCTTCTACAACGTCTTTATCTTGTTCTATTTTGTTCTAGTCTTCATAGCCACGCTTTGTAAGCCCTATTCTACTCTTAGATCTAAACTATGAACTTAATATGACATGTAGCAAGTTGAAATGAGACTTTTGTGTTATGCTTGCCTTGGATTTCATGCATAGATTCATTCATGACCCTTTTGATCTATGTTTGTGGACCTTAGGTTTACCTATCATGAATCTAGTACCATTTATGTTGACTTTTGGGAGGAAAGCTATGAGCTTTATGTGTTGATTGTGCTTAAATGCAACATAGAACCCCTCATGACCTTGATATTAACTTGCCATGATGGACCTATATGCTAATCACAAGTTTATCACCCTATTTTACTAAGTTTAATGCCATACATGTGTAGATTGGAGTTGGACCTAAGTACAATATTTGTCTTGAACCTATCATTGTATGCATAGATCTATTCATGCCTCTCTTGATCTATGATTGTGGATCTATCATGAACCTTGTACCTTACATGTTGACTTTTGGGAAAAATGCTACGAAATGGATTATGGCTTATGCATGTTAATAAACCTTAACCCCTCATGTCCCTTAACATGCATATGATAACGTTTAACCTATTTTCTATGCACAAGTTAGGATTGTCACCCTTTATACTATTGTCATGTTTGAGGCCAAATCACCTTTATGCTATCATACATGTTTTGAGGCCAATATGCTATAAGCAAGTTATGATGAATACCTTTGCCTCATATATCACCATGTTTAACTTGTGATAGACTTTGCCATCTTATGCCCACCTTGTCATATTCTTATGTTCCCCCTTTTTGATCTATTTGTGTTGATGCGAACTTACGTGCGATGGAGTTACGTTATGGGTAAAATTAAATGACATGAAACATGACTTGAAAATATGACATGTGATTATGCTTGAAAACATGAACGTGGACATGACATGTAGAAAACATGAAAGTGGCCAACTCGAGGTTGGGTTGAGTTTGTAGCATAAATCTACCCGGAACCGACTGGCTTAACTAGTGGCTACAAACAATAGGACCCAATGTGAGTAGTTGGCCATATCGCACTTAAAACTCGAGGTTAGACTAGGTTGTGGTGTAAAGCTACCCGGACCCGCCCGGCTTAACTAGTAACCACAACAAAGTATAATGTGAGAGGTTGGGGTGCATTAAGTTAATTAATGCCACATGGTAGGGTTAAGTCATGGACCACTTGAATATACTTGACCAGTTGAACACGATGTATTGATAGGGTTAAGTCATGAACTGCTTGGATACACTTGACCTACTCAATACATGGTTAGGATAGGGTTAACCACACTTAACCCGCTTGAAATCCTAGTTACGTGGTCCTTTTCAGCAGTAACCCACTAGGGAGTATCATGGATACCCTTGGACTATGCTAGGGTGGGGCACGATTACTGGGCTGATTGTAAGAGACCAAAAGAGACGGCTGAATGGTGCACCAGTTAAGTTCAGGCGGACCATGGTCGTGCACATTAAGTCCGGAGTTGAACATGGGCACCAGTAGGTTTAGACTGTGCGTGCTTGTTTTATGTCTGTGGTTTACACCCTAGGACTGGATACACCCTAGGGTGGACCTTGCACAGTTAACTACATTCCATGATTAAGCCGTATGACACCGACACTTGACGAGTTAGGCTTTTAGGGAGCCGATCGACTAGACCGTGTAGTTGGACCTTGATTTAGGTCATCTCATGATGTTAGGCCAACTTTGGGCCATGGGATCATTTCTTGTTTATACTTGACATGGATTAGAATACTAGTACACTTGGTGCAACTTAACCTTGTATATGCGATTCCACTCTTGTTAACTTTTCACCATGCCAGTTATCATCCTATGTTTCATCTCTGTTTTACATGTCCAGTTAACTTTATTAGTTTTTATACTAATAGTAGGTAGGACTTACCAGTCTTTTTGACTGACCTGTTTTCCTTTCGCCTCTTTTCTTCCGTCCCCCCCCCCCCAACAGGTTCTCAGGGTGGGAACACTAGCACCTAGCTTGGATCTTTAGCTTGCTTTCTGGATAGCTCATGTACGGTTTGGACATGAGCTCGCTATGCCTTTACCACGTCTACTTTAGGGATAGTTTACTTTATGTTATTTCCAGTTTTCAGTTTATGTTTCTAGACTTGTAGTAGTTGGAAAATAATGACTTAGTACTTTTGCTGTAAGTTGACTATGGTTTTGAAATAGTAGTTTTATCCGCTGCTTTACTTACTCTGTTTTACTTATATGTTCTGTCTTGTGATATCTTTATGCATGTTTACCTTGTCCAACACCCCTCCAAAGCCAGTGTACTTGCAAGAGTGACCCTGGCGGAGGTGGGGTGTTACAATAATAATTTTAATTATTTAATTTATTAATTCCTCCAAAAAGCAACCTTAAATTTCGATCCCCAAACGAGGCCCAACGACTGTCGCCCCTTGCTAATAACCCCCGTTCCGAACAAAATGGGATATGTGTCGTAGGCTGATTCGATCGTTTCGACCAGTTTTCGTCAAAATCAACATATAACTCTATATATTGAATTTGAACGCGCATTTCAATTTACCGGGGCCACATACGAACTCTAAAAATCCCCGAAAAATATTTTCTAGCTTCGTATTGACGATACGGTCCTAACAAAACTAGTTTCGTCGAATTCCGAGACCGTTTGAAAAATAGCCAATTTCCAATCGATTAAAATCAACTGAAACTGGTCAAATGCGTTATCCTTTGCCACGCTCATATATTGACTCGAAAAAATTACGAAATTTGGAATCTAGCAATAACTTGACATCACGGATCCAACAAAAGTGGTTTTGTCGAAATCCGAGGTCGTTTGCAAAATTCCCATTTTCAAGGGCCGAAATTCCATAGCGACTATTCTGAAATTTCAACTGGACATATCTTTTGATTCTCGCTATGAAATCTTGATTTTTCGGATTAGTTGGAAAGATATTCTCAATTAGATTCTATTATTTTTGGTTTCACTAAAATCCGGTTTATTTTGCGCCCGGTACATTCATTTGAAGTTTGAAATCGAATTATCGAACTACCGCGCCATTTTCAATTGCTTTTATAATTATATATAATTATTATATTCTAACAACGGCGTATATAAATATATACGTTCTAATTCTATTCAAAATAAATTTCTCGTCGATATTTTTCAAAATAATCTATTTTAAATGTTCAAAATTCACTAAAATTGCGAAAATAAAAATTTTAAACTGGCTCGCATTTCGGGGTTGTTACATCCGAACGATCAACACGCACATCCGGACAACCACCACTGTGAACCCGTCAGGGCAGCAACTCCCGTCAAAGGCATCAGTAGCCATCCATTCGATGTGAAGATCATCGGACTTGCACCGTCTGCATATTTTCGACTTCTAATTGTCGTACAATTATTTGAAATGAGAATTAACTCGGCATTTTCATATAATTCATGTATATTTAGAGTTCAAATCAATTCCTTTCAATGGTTAAATTATTCGACATCCATAATTCAATTCATTAATGTAATTTTCACGTCAAACACATTCAACCATCAAATATCCAATAAACCGAGTAAATTCAGTTTATTTCCATTCCATATCGTTTATAATGTTTTATCACGATTTATCGCTATTTTTATTCATTTTAAAATAGCCAATTTATATAAATGACGCTTCAGGCCATAACGCGGCCGTGGCACTGTTTTTCTTCAGATTTGATTAACACAAATCTGAAATTCTAACCGTTTGGATCTTTATAAATTTTATATCATTGGAAAGATCATTTCAAAATGAATCCAACGGTTTCAGTTTTGGGAAAATCCGATGGACGGATCTCCCGGTACAATCATTTGAAGTTACAATTTCAAAATACGAATTGCAGCGTCGTTATTTGATTTAATTTAATTATATATATATATATATATGTATAGTCGATTCTGGTGTGGTTTTCATTAAGATTTGAATTAAACATTCCAAACGATCTAACTGTTGGATCTTTACAAAGTTGGTGTCGTTGGAAAGATATTTCCAAAGCGAATCCAACGATTTCGGTTTGGGGAAAATCTGATGGTCGGATCTCCCGCAATAATCATTAGAAATCACGGTTTCAAAATATGAACTACAGCTTCATTATTCAATTTAATTTTAATTATATATATATATATAATTCTTTCTTCAATTTCAAAACCATATTCATTTCATATATTTGATAAAAACAATATTTTTATCCCACAAAAATTTATTTCAACACATGACTATTTTAACAATTCATATATATAATAAAAATGTGATTTTTATTTGTAAAACAATTTATTTCAAAACATGGTTATTTTATATACTTCATATATACTATACAAATGTTATTTTTATTGTTAAAATAATTTATTCCATTCATTTGATAAAAGTGTTATTTTTGTCGTTCAAACCATTTTAATTTATTCCTTCAATAAAAAGGTTATTTTAATCATTCAAACCATTTTATTTTATTCATTCGATAAACGTGTTATTTTTATCATTCAAACCATTTTATTTCATCACATGAATATATTTCAATACATGAATAGAAATCAAACACAGAAAATTTCAGAAAATTTCGGCAGCATAACGGCAGGGTAGTTAAAGCCGGCACCGTCCCGAGTACGGCTCCTCGCTCTACCTTAAAGCCTCGTAACTTTTGACAATGGGAATTTCAATATCTAGTTCGTACGCAGACGAATTTTCCCATATACTTATCCTATTGGGATTTCAACCACAATCAATCATTTCCAATCAACCATTCATGATATTCACCAAATTTCACATCAACCAAATCCAAACAATATCACAACCAATATATATCATCCATGGTCTGTAGAGAGAGGAGTGTGTGTGTGTATATATATATATATTCGTATATAAATATAATTCGATTTCACTTCAATATATTTCAATATCATTCAACGCATATATGTCTATAGACGAGAGGATTGTATATATATATATATATATATATATATTCGTATATAAATATAATTCGATTTCACTTCAATATATTTCAATATCATTCAATGCATATATAATTTTTACAACGCATATATAACTTATACGTCGAGCATACAACTTATATAACGCTTATACATGAGGTGTACAATGCTTATATAACTCATACATCGGCTATATAATTTATACATCATCATTTCCATCGTTTATAATTCAGAAATCTCACATTGGGTTCCACTCCTCCAAAACTTGTAGAAGACTCAGAAAAATATCCGGTCTCTTCTAAAATGTAAAGGATATCCACACGAATAAGCTGTTTCTTGTTTTACTGGATTTCGACAACAGAGAAAAAAGATATGATTTTTTTTTCAAAATCAAACTTTGCGACACTTTTATATGTTGAAATCAGTTTTAAAAACAATAAGCCGTATACCTACAGTTTTTATTCAAACCTAGGGTTTGAATTTTCTTCCGATCCGTTGCTCGAGGCCAGAATCGGTTGGCTCCACTTCAAGGATCCTCGAAAGGCGCGCTGACTAGTGGTAGTCTCGGTGAACTTCAAGCGCCGTGGAGGGGGAAAATTCGATCGACGCGGTGGATCTTTACTGGCTCGGTTCGACGACGATGCTCCACGACAGCAGGCGAGACTGGCACGGATGTGGAGCTCACGAGAACCTCTACAAAAAACCCTAAAGAGCCATGGGAGATTGCTGCACGGATTTGGAGTTAGGAGGAGGGAAAGATCAGAGCTTTTATCGCCGTTCAGACCTGAGAGGCGGCGAGGGTTTGAAAGAGGAAAGAGAATTAAATCTGATTGGCCCATATTTTTATTTATTTATATAATTTTAAAATCCAAAAATACCCCTTACCACATACGAACTCCAATCCAAACCCAACGACTGTCGTCCCTAGCTAAATACGCCTATTATGAACACAATGGGATATGTTTCAAAAGCACATTCGACTGTTTCGGTCAATTTTTCTTCAAATTAAAATATATAACATTCAATATTTGATTTGAACGTACATTTCAATTTGCCGGGGCCACATATTGATCCCAAAAACTCCTGAAAAATAAATCCAGCTATGTTTTGACGATATGGTCCCAACAAAACTAGTTTTGTCGAATTCTGAGACCGTTTGAAAACTGGACATTTTCTGGTCGATCCAATTTGACTAAAATCAACCAAACACATTTTCCTTTTCCACACTCACATATTAACTTCAAAAATTATGGAATTTGAAACCTAGTAATAATTTGACATCCCGGATTCAGCAAAATTGCTTTCGTCGAAAACAGAGGTCGTTTGGAAAATGGCTATTTTCACGGGCCATATAAACTCTATAGCGACCCTTCTGAAAATTCATTTGGCCATAACTTTTGATTACGCAATGAAATTTCAATTTTTCTGATCCATTAGAAAGATATTCGTAAACAGATTTAAATAATTTTGATTTCACTAAAATCCGTTTTATTTTGCACTCGGTACAGTCAGTCAAAGTTCGAATTCAAAGTTTCAAACTGTCGCGCCATTTCAGGCCTTGTTTATAATTAAAATAAATATATTTATTTTCAAACATCGATTCAAATAGACTTTTCATCGTTATTATTTAAAATAATTTATTTTAAATATTTAAAATCCACTGAAATACCAAATTAAATTTTTTAAATTGGTTCTGATTTTCTGGGTTGTTACTAATCGATTTACATTTAACTATATGGAACAAAAGTGTTACCGCTAACTGAACCAAATTACATTGGTTAAGTTTTGTCAGTTAGAAAAAAAGTCGGTTAATGTTGTTTGGTCGATATTGGTTAAGTCTGTTAGGTCATTTAAGTTTGTTAAATGTCCACGCTAATAATTAGAAACATTAGATTGAGAGTGTTTACACTAACATTTATAACATATGAGCATGAAAGGTTAATTAGTTGTTATAGAATTCTATTGCAAAAAAACGGTTTTTAAAATATCTATTGCAAATTGTATGAAAATCAATCTTAAAATTACGTCTACAAATGGTAGAAAGCCTAGCTGTTAAAAATATGATTATCGCAATTGGTGGCAAAGCGTATGTAACAACCATCCTTTTCGAGTGTTTCAAGTCGATAATAAAACCAACTCAAATCGTTCAAAATAGTAGATTGTATTAACTATATGGTTTAAATAATAACCGAATCACAAAACACAAACATATCATAGATAGAAAATAGCAGAATAACTCGTAGTGGAATAAATAAAATACGATGGTAGTTCATGAAGCTACCAAATGCAAAATATCAAAACGTATACATAATATCAGAGTTATATAATTTAGTACAGAGGAAGTCTAAATATAATAGATTTCAAATACAAAAAGAAATAACAAAAAATTAGGTAGAGATAATGTATTCAACAAGTCTCCATCTTCAAAAGGTGAAATCTCAATACTGTAATACTCAGTTTGACCCAAGCATAAAGTAAAACAAAACAATCGAGTCAGGACTAACATTCTTATGACAACAAATCAAGTCAAATGAAATATTCAATGAAATGGATCAACAATTTATTGAATATTTGGGATTTCCATCCTCTAAGGATCCATTAAAATATTTATTATATAATACAATATGCTATATTAATAACATCTACGATAAATATACTATTGAAAAAAGCATAAGCAAGATTATATTTTCACCCTTACAGTGTTTATAAGGATTATAGTGTATACAGTAATGTAAACCTACCATAAACTAGTGGCATTAGGGAGCACTTTGGAGGTACAATGCTAAATTAAAATTGTAGGGACTCGATTAGGATAATATGACAAGGAATGTGAGGCAATACCCATGGTAGCATTCTACAAGTTGCATGTCTCGACCGATGGTAACACATAGCTGCCACTACCACCAACCTCGAGCAACACTCCCATAATCAATGGTGGTACCACCAATCAAATCACAAAGTCATAGATATGGTTCAAAGAAGTGTGTCCGATCAAAGAAGCGACCTCACTTAATTATGTTATAGCTCATGTTTTAGTTATTTTAATTATGACTCGGAGGTCAAGCCTATACATCATCATTCTCTTACTTCATTCCAGTATCGTTTGTCAAACTAACCTACTTTATTCTGGATTCTCCAGTACATAAACAATTATTCAAGTGGTTTCCAGTATTGGCAGTGATTATGACAATATCCTATCCCGGTCTCTATAACAACCATACGCTTATTTCACACCATAGTCATTTATGTTTACAAATCATATTAAAATTTCAAAAATCAAATATCAATAATATTGGTTTATATTCAAATAATTATGCTCAAATAATTAATTTCATAAATCATATTTCAAATAAATTTATTATCTGGTTAAGTTCAAAATTTCATATTTCTTATTTACACAATAGTTCTTTAACAAGATTACATTCTTATTTCAAATTTCAGTATCTCAAATATCGTTATTTCAAATCTTTGTATCAAACGTTTCGGACCTAATGGCTCGGGCTTGACACAGGCTTTCATTTAAATAATTAATATACTATAAAATAGTTAAAATAAATTTAATTATACTTACATAAAATAGTTATTTTGAAACTAATTATAATATATAAACATATATTATAGTAAAATTTAAATAAACTAGTATAGTTAAAATAGTCATTGAATCTATAATATTAAGTTAAATATGTAAAATGATTTAGATAAATAGTTATAAAGTAGTATATAAATTTCAAATAATTTTTTAAAATATTTTAATAATAAAAAATTCAAATAATTTAAAGTAATCAAATCCAAACCATATATCTATAATTCTAAGGTTCAACTTATTTTAAATTCATATTTCAAAACTTAAACTCAAATCAATTTTAAACATCATAACATATTCGTAATTCCAAATCATTTCAAAATAGTATTCAATTTGGGTTTCAATTTTGTTACTCAAATCAAATTCTTCAAATTTACTATTAAGCCACATCTTAAAATTTTCATATCCATTAAATCTCAAATTTCCAGTTTAATTGCTTCTAAATATTTACATCAAATATATCTTAGTTTTAAAAACATTTCTATAATGAATTACTATCACATCAATTTATTAGTTTCATAATCATAATAATCCTATATAAAACCCATTTTATTAATTTATAAATAACATCTTAAGATCTATTCAACTTAATTTGACATTTTTATTTCAATTAAATCATTTAAATACATAAAGTTACAATTAGATTTCTAACTTCTCTTTTAATCTTTATTAATTAAAGTATCAAGAATATCTATACTTGTATTATTATAAAAATATATTTTGTAAATTAAGTTTATAATTTAAATAATATTAAATTATAGTAAAAGATTTATAAATTTTTTTATAAAATTTTAAGAATACTATTATTAAACAAAAATATTGTAAATTAGCTTTATCAATTAAAAATATTTTTTAAACTTAGAGGAATACTTTTCAAAATAGACAACGATGTCCAAATACAATTTCCTACCTATGTCAAGTAATACAGATGTATCATTTCAATCTGTGATCAAAATTCGAATCCCATGTATATATTATTTCAATCTACATCGCAAGTCGATTCAGTTTCATTTTCTAAATCTATACAATGGTTCAGATATGTAACATTTCAACCTATGGGGAACATACAATGTGAGAATAATATAAATAAACAATATATATAAACATAACAAGTCAAACATAACATATAACAAACACATGTCATATGTACACATTTCGTGTCATATTGCTTGTCCTAAAGGTGTGTCATACGTGCATAATATAAATATCATATAATTTGGTTTACTATAAGAAATCCTAATCATTTCATGACATTTCGAATTTGGTTAATTTACATTCACGAGTACATTAATCAAGTGTGAAATAAATTCGTCTTCCGCGAAAACAAAGAGACTTGGAAAATGAACATAATGGGCATAGAAACTCAATTACCACAGCTGAGCAAACTATAACATCACGACACGAATAAATACAAATCAAACCCAAGTACATGATATATTTACTTATTTATTTTTCAAACAAGTTTGCAACTTTAAAACAATTTTTTTCCAAAATTTGCAAAATAGAACTAAAATTTGATCATTTGAAAAAATAAAATCTAAACCTGTTGCTGAAATCGAAAGCTGGAGTTAACAGAAACATTCTTAAAATTTTTTATCTTAATTTAAAAAAGGAGAAAACTAGATTTTGATAATTTTTGAAGGAGATATACCAAAAACACTAATAGCCGTTTTTCGAATCAGTAATCTAATTCGAAAATTGGTCTTGAAGATTGGTGATTTTGACATAGATAATTAAATAATCTACAAAGGTTGTCAACATTAAAGTTGTAGATAATTCAGTCTCGCCTATTTTGCAAAATAGAAAAAGTGGATTTGGATTATCTACAGAGAAGTTATATCCTCTGCAATACAAGGTAAAAATATGAAGAAAAAACAGAAAACAATTGTTTTTTCTTTATCAAAAGAAAATGGACCAAGTGGGCTCGGCCAAGGGTGTCATGGCTTGGCTTGGGTGCATCAGTGTCACACCCCGGTTCGATCATGTCAGGTGATGTGGCAGGGATGATCTAGGTGGTGGTGTAGGAAATGGTAGTTATAGGGATTTCAAGTAGTGTTTCAATCAAAAGGATTGAAAAGACGGTGGCTTAGGTTCAAATCAAAATTTGGTGGTGGTTTTGTGGTGGTCGGTTGTGAAGCCCACGGTGGTTGGAGATGGCCAAGTTGGCGGTATCTAGAGTTAAGAATGGTGGTGACCATGGGACAAACATTGGTGGTTAGGAATTCGAGATCAAGGTTTAGAAAAATTGAAATTAGAATAAAGAGAAATAGATATTTGAATATAAAATAAATTACAAAACAATTTTTTTTACCTTGATTTGATTTGAATTGATTAGTAAAGGGAAGTAATTTACAGAAAGGAAGAATTCGCTGAGGAAAAGAAGAACTTTGGAGGAAATAGTTCAAAAAAAATAGTGCCTACTTTAATAACATCTGGATTCCGCTAAAATTCTAAACATAGAATTTAATCTTTAGTATGATATGGCAAAGAAAGTTTCTCAAGAAGCCAAGTCAGAGCTCAAATAATAGTATAAGAATAGGCATGCAAACACGGACAACCTTTTGTGCAACTTTTCCCTGAAAAAAGTTAAATTTGGAGCAACCAGAAATGAATTTTCATGAAACGAAAATGGGGACCATCATAAAATTTCAAGTAGAATAAAAGAATATAAAATTTGAAGAATAAAATATTTAATTTTTTTGCTTAAGTTTAAATTTTGATAAAACTTAATGGAAAATTCAAATTTCAAAAAATTTTATATCCCAATAAAATTTGAAAGTCAAAGCATTCAGTATTTCAAATCTATTTAAAAATGTTAACTTTCAAAATTCAATTAATTTAATTTTGTTTAAAATCTACGTTGTTACAATTTCCTCTACTCAGAACTTTTTGTCCCTAAAAAGGAACGAGGCGGAGAAAATAGTAATCAAATAATTTAATATATTTGAAATCAAATTATTTACATCTATCATCTTACTTAGTTTTGTATTTTGAAATATATATATATATATATATATATATATATATATATTTAAATCAAAAATTAATAGATTCCCCAAGCACTTCAAAATAGTTTTAAGTTTTCACTTAATGTCTCGACTGATGTTTCATATCTATTTCACTATAGAAACTTGGAAATAAATACCAATGATGCCGTAGTTATCGCCGAACTCATTTCCAAATGAATAGAGTGTGATCCTATATATATCTGGTACATACAGGATTTAGTATATACGTTAGTTAGGCATATGTCCAAAATCTTTATATACTTGATAGTTCAATCTTAGCATCAATGAAAATAATCGAAATCTTTTCTCTTAAAATAGAATATATACAAGATTTACAATTATATATATTATAAACAATATATTTTAGGTCGTTTATTTATTATAAATTTCAAGTGAGGAAAATTATATTTTCCCCCCTTCATTTATTTATTACAATTTAACATCTATCCTTTATAAGATATAATCAAATTAAAGTTTTGCAAATGTAATTAATAAAATATTTCAAAGCAATTTTTTTTTTGAAAAGATGTTTCAAAGCAATATATATACACATATAATCATATATTGGCCTTAAGTTACATTTGGTTAATACAAAAACTCATTCCTTTATCCACATTGAAGTTTACACTTACATTCCATTTTAAGTAAGTTTTGGGTCTAATTATTATTAAGAATACTAACCAAGCTCAAATCAACATACACATCCGGTTTATATCTAATTCAATTTCATTAAGACAAATTCACATCAATATCATTCTTATTAGCCTTAATATAAGCAAGTTTAAATTTATTTCAATCTTTCCAAATGTAGCACTTTTCTAAATGGTCAAACTCAAATTAAAATAAGAATAAACAATTTTATTAACTTTAAAATATGTCATAAGTATGCCTAGATTTTACTTATAAAATCTTATCTTTATTGGTTTAATTTATAACATATATATTTCAAAATCATTTCATAACATTCTTCGGAATCAATCAACATGCCTATTCCATTTTCTTGGACCAAATTAATGACTCATACTTATTAAAATTAGTAATGTCAAGATAACAAGTTTATGGAATATAACTAATATTATGCCTATTAGAAAATTAGTATTATTACAAGATCATCTCACATAGATATGACTAATGTTATGCCTATCAGAAAATTATTAGTATTATAAGATCATTTTCACATAGACATAACTAATATTATGCCTATTAGAAAGCTATTATTATTGCGAGATCATTTCATATATAAAATTTATGAATTCAACTAACCCTTTTTATTTACAAATTAATCACCTTACAAATTTCTAAACGCAACACCTTTACATTCACACAATACTTTCAAAATACTTTATTATTTTAATTAATAAACTAAGCGATTATTTCACTAATTATTAACTCTTTCATATTTCTTATTAATACTTAATATGAGTTATATTAAAATTCTCTTTCATTATTTATTTAGTAAGGTCAAAATTAGTTTAAAACCTCGGCTATAAGTTAAACAATGAAAGAAATAATCAATAAAAAATTACAAAGGATGGAGACCATAATTAGAAGAAATTAAGGAGTATTTAGGATTTTGGAAACCATATATTATAAATTTCCTGGGATGGATTTAAAACAAGGACCGAGGATAAAATATAAAAGAAACCTAATAAAGAAGATGGGTTCGAAAGAAGGAACTCTTGGAAAAGTTTAAATATAGAAAAAATTATATCAAAGATCCTTTTAAAATCATTTAAACCATTTTAAAAACTATTTATAATTTTCAAAGTACACTTTCTCTATAAAAAAAATGGTTCTGCAACTGATTCTACTCATTCTAGTGTTTCACTACCCTATCCCTAACGAGTTTAAAACCCTTTAAGCTAAGGTTTTTATCAACAAAAACTCTGATACCACATGTAACAATCAGTCTTTTCGGGCATTTCAAGTCGATAATAGAAACCAACTAAAATCATTTGAAACAACAGATTGTTATAATTGTAGGGTTTAAATAAAATCAAACCACATAACATAGACAGATCATACATAAAAATAGTAGAATAACTTGCAACGGAGTAAATAAAATACAATAGTAGTTCATGAAGCCAGTAAATACAAAATCATAAAACTTACACATAATATCAGAGTTACATAATTTATTACAACGGAAGTCTAAATACAATGAATTTCAAATACAAAAAGAAATAACTGAAACCAATAGATAGAGATGAGGTCTTCAACAAATCTCCAGCTTTGAAAGGTGAAATCTCAATTTTGTAATACTTGGTCTAACCTGACCATTAATTAAAACAAAACACTCTAGTTAGGGCTAACATTCTTATAAAGTAAATTAACTGAAGTTAAATATTCAATCAAATGCATCAATAACCAAAAGGATGTTTGGGATTTCCATCCTCAAAGGATCCGCTAAACAATTTATTATATAATACTCTATTATAATAGTGCTTATGATAAATATACTATTGAAAATAGCATAAGCGGGATTACATTTTTGACCTTACACAGTTTATAAGCATTGTAGGCTATACAGTACAATAATCCCACTGAAAAATGTTGGCATCAGAGGGCACTCATAGATACAATGCTAAGTCAAAATCTTAAGAGGCTCGATTATAATAATATGACAAGGCACACGAGGCAACACCAAGAGTATTCTACTAATTATACGTCGGACCGGTGGTAACACATAGCCGCAACTACCGCTCGCCATGAACAACACTCCCATAATCAAGGATGGTACCTCCAATCAAATCATAAAGTAATAGATATGGTTCGAAGAAGTGTGTCCGATCATAGGAGTGACCTCACTTAATCATGGTATAACTCCTTTTTTAGGCTTAATTATGACCAGAAGGTCAAGGCTATGGATCATCATTTTCTCACTCCATTCCTGTAGCATGATCCCCAAACCAACCTATGTAATAACCCGCAAAATCTGGGCCAGTTTAAAATTTTTATTTTGGCGATTTTAGCGAATTTTGATTATTTAAAATAGATTATTTTAAATAATATCAACGAGAAAATTTAGTTTGAATAGAATTCGATCGTATATATTATATACGTCGTCGTTAGAATATAAATATTTATATATAATTATAAATAGAATTGAAAATGGCGCGGTAGTTCGATAATTCGATTTCAAACTTCAATTGAACATACCGGGTGCAAAACAATCCGGATTTTAGTGAAACCAAAAATAATGGAATCTAAATGATGATATCTTTCCAACGAATCCGACAAATCAAAATTTCATAGTGGGAATCAAAAGATATGTCCAGTTGAAAATTCTGAATAGTCGCTATGGAATTCAGGCCCTTAAAAATGGAAATTTTGCAAACGACCTCGGATTTCGACGAAACCAGTTTTGTTGGATCCGCAGTGTCAAGTTATTGCTAGATTCCAAATTTCATAATTTTTCGAATCAATATGTGAGCGTGGCAAAGGAAAACGCGTTTGACCAGTTTCAGTTGATTTTAATCGACTGGAAATTGGCCATTTTTCTAACGGTCTCAGAATTCGACGAAACTAGTTTTGTTAGGACCGTATCGTCAATACGAAGCTAGAAAATATTTTTCTGGAATTTTTCTAGTTAGTATGTGACCCCGGTAATTTGAAATGTACGTTTAAAATTCAATATAGTAATTTAAATGTAAATTCAACGGAAACCGATCGAAACAATCAAATTAGCTTGCGATACATATCCCATTGTGTTCGGAATGGGGGTAAAACGCTATGGACGACAGGCGGTGGGCCTCGTTTCGAGGTCGTATGTGAAAGTCAACATTTTGAAATTAAAATAATAATAAAAAAAAAGGAATTCTCTCTCCTCCCCATACCTTCTCCCAGGCCCCCCCCCCCCGTTCACTTTTTTTCAGAATCAAAAGAAAACGAAAAGAAAAAAAACGTCGAACCCTGGAATCGCCGCCGCTCCCCTCGAAGACCGCCGCCGCCAGAGGTCCCCCCCCCCTCCGTTGATCGACTTCTTCTTCCTCCTCCCCTTCTCTTCCTGGACCGCATCGCAGACCCTTCCCCCCCATCAGAAATCGAACGCCGACCCTCCCACCGCCATCGCCCAACCTCCAACCCGCGACCTCCTTTGAAACCCCAGCCCCGTGCGTCGTACCTCGTACCCCGCGCCACCATCAGAAGGCCGCCACCACCAGGGTCTCCGGCGCCACCTCGGAACCGAACCCCCCCCTTTTCTTCGATGCAGTAAGTTTTTTTTTTTACTTTACTTTATTTTATTTTTATTTTTCAATTCTGAAATTCTAATTTTAAAAGCAATTAAAACAGATTTTTTGAAAGATTTTAAAACTGATTTGTTTAAAAGTTAAAACAGATTTTTTGAAAGATTTTAAAACTGATTTGTTTAAAAGTTAAAACAGATTTTTTGAAAGATTTTAAAACTGATTTGTTTAAAAGTTAAAACAGATTTTTTGAAAGATTTTAAAACTGATTTGTTTAAAAGTTAAAACAGATTTTTTGAAAGATTTTAAAACTGATTTGTTTAAAAGTTAAAACAGATTTTTTGAAAGATTTTAAAACTGATTTGTTTAAAAGTTAAAACAGATTTTTTGAAAGATTTTAAAACTGATTTGTTTAAAAGTTAAAACAGATTTTTTGAAAGATTTTAAAACTGATTTGTTTAAAAGTTAAAACAGATTTTTTGAAAGATTTTAAAACTGATTTGTTTAAAAGTTAAAACAGATTTTTTGAAAGATTTTAAAACTGATTTGTTTAAAAGTTAAAACAGATTTTTTGAAAGATTTAAAAACTGATTTTTAAAAAAGGTTTTAAAAGATTTGAATTTTGAAAAGTAAAAGATTTAAACTTTAAAAAGTAAAAGATTTAAAATTTAAAAAGTAAAAGAAAAGAATTGATCTTTAAAATGGAAAAGGCGGAATCTATATTTTTGAAATTCGATTTTTATATATTGAACTTCGAGTTAAAAATATGATTTTTATATATTGAACATCGAAGTAAAAATGGGATTTTTATATATTGAACTTCGGAATAAAAATATGATTTTTATTTATGGAATAGCGAAGTAAAAATTCGATTTTTACATTGGTAGTGAAAGCGGACAACGAAGGTAACAAAAAGGCGAGAACGAAGAAGGTTTCTATCAAAGAAGAGTCAAGTTGATTGGATAGCTATAGGTGAGAACTTCTCACCTTTCAATTTAATTTTTCTAGTTATATATATATATATATACTAGGATGCAGACGGTGTTTAGTAGCACCCGACACCCGTCATCCACAGACCATGGATGGCTTGTTTGTTAAATTGTTTGGTTGTGTAGTTGGTTAGTCTAATTGGTTTGAATTGAATTGTTTGGAGAAATGGAATGGATTTGATTGATGTGTGAATGGCGTGGGCCTTCACTAGACCGGGGATAAGGCTAGGCCTCGTCCCGTTTCTAGTAACGTGCCGTTATGCCGCCGAAATTTTCTAAAATAAGTTAGATAAATAAAAATATCATTTTATTTAAAGAATGAACTGAATAGAAATTCATATGTTGGAATAAAATGTTTTGTCGTTAAAAATATAATTTTTAACGTGAATGTGAATAAATAAATATTCATTTGCAAACCAGACGGTTTGTTTATGTACACCTATTTGAAGGACATTGATTGGGTCGATAAATTTTACACATCGCCCAACTGCACAAATAAAATATGTGTTTGATTGTTTGAAACCCCACACGGGTGTTAGGATGAAATTTGCAGTTCACTCATCCTGATTGATTAAATATGTCGATCGATTGATTGACAGGCTGTTATAAGCGTTAGATATCTATATTTGATGCTTATACAGTGTAGTGCACATTGGTTGATGGTTGATTACTTTTCAATGCTATTATATACATGTGTTGTAGAAAATCCGTATAATTAACATTATATGGTAATTGATTGGGCCTCATTCCAGTTTTGAAAAAGAAATATTTGAAAAAGAAATATTTGAAATAGAATATTTGAAAATAGGAATATATGAAGCCATATTGATTAGATTGACACCATTTTGACGTGAACGATATATATATCGATTTTATTCATTTTATAATGAATATCGAAAGTGATTTCAAAATCTGAAATTTTGAAAAGAAATGAATTCGAATCGAAATTGAAATTGAAAATAAATGAATTCGAATTGAAATTGAATATAAATGAATTCGAATTGAAATTGAATGTAAATGAATTCGAATTGAAATTGAATAGAAATGAATTCGAATTGAAATTGAATAGAAATGAATTCGAATTGAAATTGAATTGAATTGAAAACGATTTCGAAATGAATTGAATTGAAAACGAATTCAAATTGAATTGAAAGTGAATTGAAATGAATTCAAATTGAATTGAAATTTGAATTGAATAGAAATGAATTTTAAAACGAATTTATAAAGAAGAATTCAATTTTGATTTGAATTGAAAAGGAAGTTGAAACTGCTTTTGAAACGAATTTTAAAACTATTTATATAATTCGTTTTAAATAGAAATCGACGAAATATATATTATATATATTATATATATAATATAATGGCCTAAATCGAACGCGCCGCGCCGCGGCAGTTCGTGAATTTCGACCATTCATTTCAAACGGACATTACGGGAGATCCGACCGTCGGATTCTCCTAAAACCGGAACCGTTGGGTTCGTATCGAAAAGAGCTTTCTAACGAATATTAGAAATTTGAAATCTAACGGTTGGATTTGGAGTTACGTCCAAATCAAATTTGAAAAAGGTCGCTGTAAGTGCAGTTCGATGGCCATTGATGGAAATCGACTGTACGGGCCTTGATAAAATTATTAAAAATAGTAATAATTTGTGTAAAATCATAAGAAATGATTTGTGAAGATTTGGGATGAAAAACTCCATATTTGAAAGGATAAAAATAGATTTTTATCGAAATGAACTAGTTTTGAACTAGAATTATAATTCTATTTATTTTTAAATAAATAAATTGAATTTGAAAAGGGTTTTGAAAATAACCAAAATTTCCAATGATTGCATTGGGGTGGATTTGAATCGAAATTGTCTTCGGAATATTTCGATGTTGGAATTCGTGATTATACGGATGTTGTTATGGAAATTTGAAAGATATATATATTTATATCGTTATTTCCAATACGACATTTGTTAGTCGTAGAATTTGATATTGAATATAAGCCGATATATTTTCTATTCAGAGCCTTGTATTGAATATCAAATGTGATTTGGGTTTGTCGTGAATGGTGTCTTCACTAACACTGTTCTTGAACCCAGTTGAGGAAAAAAATTAAATCTTTTTATTTAGATTTAATGAAGTGTACCAATTAAATGATATTTAATTGGAATTGAATTGGTATTGATTTTTGGGTTTATCGTGAACAGTGTTTTAAATAACACTTGTTCTTTAACCCGATAATTAATGGAATGTGATTTTGGGTTTATCGTGAACTGTGTTTTAAATGACACTGATTCTTTAACCCAGTTAAAGATTAAAACTAAGTGGAGTTTTAATGAATCTTTAATTAGGTTGAAATGATCGAAAATGGAGTATCACCAGTTTTGCTCCAGGCGATGGTTAAATCTTTAATTAGATTTGAACGTGAAATGGTAATTGAATTTACCGATAACACCGTGGTGTTAGATATGAAGTATAACCAGTTTTACTTCATGGGATGAAAAGGTTGGGATTGGGAAATAAAATGAATGATTACTTCGGTGTGGTTCGCTAATCCCGACTAGCTTGAATTGATATTCAAAGGAGATTAAAGAATGAATTTAAAGAATTTATCTTGGATAAAATTAATGGGAATTTTTCCCAAAGTATAAGAATATTTGAATAAAAGAATATTCTGAATTGGAATGAGGCGTATGTTGTGTTTGTGTAACACTTTTACAATATATACGCGAGTTATTCAGAAAGACCGGGTTTATCCCATTCCGAATAACTGAGACGACGATAAGTCGAAGATGAAGACGGTGGTCGAAGACCGGAAGTCTTCACGTCGTTTGGGTGATAACTGATGATCTTGATTGGGCTGTACACCCAAGAAGATGGAAACAGTTGGTGATCGTCCAGACGTACTTGGAGATCGATGGATATGCGGGGTACTAGGTGCCTCCGGTTTCGTTCAGACCCAGAACGGACTTGTTAAATGGTCTGTGTGTCTGACATTGGATTTTAGTCCGTGTGATTGATCTCTATTAAATGTATATCTGTTTGGCGGCGGAGAATTTATTCTCTTGCTTAACGCCCTTCTCTGAGACGTACGAGCTCAGGGGTTATATATTGATGGATATCAAACGCATGGAGTGAATTGCCTGTGTGGCATGCCTAAGTGGCAATTGATCGAGGCTTCTGTTGAAAAGCAAAGTCTTGTGGTGATGATCAAAGCAAGGCCTGTGTGGCGTAGCTTTGTGTAACGTTGATTCGCGAGTATCACACCCGGTATGAACCAAAAACGGGAGAGGACCTCAGGGAGGGCATGCGTTTCCTTCTAGCTAAAAAGTGGCGTCAGTGGTTTTACACGCCCTGACGAGTTTGACTTATGTGGTTGTTGCTGTTGCGAGGCGCCTCGGATATATCGGTCGTTCTCGAACCGATGGAGTCATTTGTTGGCTCATTGACACCCCAAAGGGTGGGGAAACGCAGTGTTCAGGCATTTTAATCCACATCGGTGGACCGGCCCTGACGATCCAAGGGTCACTCGAGCTCTGATCCTGAGGGGCGGGCTAGAGCATCTCGAATTGGTTGAGGACTATCTTTTGCCTCGGTTCATAGACGGAAATCCAATTTCCAAATACGTGACATTTGCGGTTTTATTTGTAGAGCCTAGTATGGCGACATAGTGGGATGGGGCACTTATGCCGCCTATGATTGATATTTATGATTTGAAGTTGTTTTATACACTATGCACTGATAATAGTATCAAATGATTTCTTTTAAACGTATCAAGCATTCTTGGCTATTATAAGGTAAAAACCCTATCCCCCGGCTTGCGTTGCATTGTGTGATAGGACCTGGGTCTTATAATAGCTTCATTTTTCTTTATTTAGCATTGCGCTGTTGTTTTATGCACTGGTATTCTTGGGAGGAAACCCGTTCCGTGTTATACGACGTGGTCCCTTGATTTGCCTAACTTTGAAAATAAAGATAAATAACTGTTTTAGTTCTCACACCAGTCACATGACTGACCTGGAGTTTATTGTTTTAACCTAAACTCTGGGTGCCCTTATTTTTGACACGGGCAGCTAGTAGTTTTGGTTTTGCAGATTTATATTCACAGGATCCTGGTTTACAGCTGGAACGATATCCGGAAAGCTTTGTATCCGTATATCCCTTCTAGTTGTGTATTGTATTATTTTCCGCTGCTATGTATTTAAATCTCTGATATTTCTATGTAATATTCATTTATACTCTGTATATTCTTGTATTCTGATGCATTTTTGTAATATACAATGAAATGTTCTTCTGTATGTGTTCTGATTTGTCTTGTCCTCATAGTAATTCGTTCTTTCTCATCTCTTCGGAGACCGGGGAAGTTCGGGTCGCTTCAGTTGGTATCAGAGCTTTGGTTTACAAAGCTCAGAGAACAAGGCACATTAGAACCATATGAAAGAATTCATCAGATATTGGGTTAGTAATATCCAATTAGAATGACTCGTTAGAGATAGGATCAGTAGTATCCTAGAACGAGTGTGAAGAGTATATTTTTCAAATGAAAACAAATTTTGTTTTGAAAATCTAAATCAACTATTCGTATTTGGTTACTTATTTATATTGATGTGGACAATCCAGTATATATAGATTTTGCGTTTACGTCTGATCCGCGTGTATTCGAAATTTTAATATACTGGATAGATATAGAATTACGCTCTAGTCGCCCGGGAGTGATTCTGATGATTGATATATCATCATCAGAATTTATATTCGAGTGACGAACGTGTAATATCTATATATTTCCATTAGACTGGTGTGAGAACCAAAATTAGATAGGGCTAATTGTTGTGATTTGGCATCAAAAACATGATTTTTGACTATGTATCGAAATTATGAATTTGAAACTCTAATTCACTAATTGATTGATGATTGTGTTGTTTGTTTAATTGTTTGATAATTTTGAACCATTACGCCTAATTGTATCAAATAATGAATTGTATTGAAATTGGTCGAATTTGCTTGCATATACTTGTACTTACATTGAACAGGTCATAGCAAGGAGGCTAGAGCAGAGAATAAAATTTGTTTGCCCGACAAATAGGTACATGTTTACTACATAATTTCCTGTTTCGTTTGGGTGATGATGATTTTGTGAGCCTATTGGCTAGCCGCTTGGCTTTTTCTTTTTCTTTTTGAGATCTGAAGGACCGGGGAAGCTATTTGAAATTCCCCGATGCTCCCGGTGCAGGGGAGGTTATGGCGAAATTTTTCGAAAATTTAGGGTGTTAGCCAAATTTTTGAAATCTTTGAAAGTTGAAGAACTTAAGCCGTAATCGAAACAATGGAAGTTGAGTTGAATTGTTAAACAACTTTCGACTTTGTTCCTTTTCGGGGACGAAAAGTTTTAAGTGGGGGAGATTGTAATAACCCGCAAAATCTGGGCCAGTTTAAAATTTTTATTTTGGCGATTTTAGCGAATTTTGATTATTTAAAATAGATTATTTTAAATAATATCGACGAGAAAATTTAGTTTGAATAGAATTCGATCGTATATATTATATACGTCGTCGTTAGAATATAAATATTTATATATAATTATAAATAGAATTGAAAATGGCACGGTAGTTCGATAATTCGATTTCAAACTTCAATTGAACATACCGGGTGCAAAACAATCCGGATTTTAGTGAAACCAAAAATAATGGAATCTAAATGATGATATCTTTCCAATGAATCCGACAAATCAAAATTTCATAGTGGGAATCAAAAGATATGTCCAGTTGAAAATTCTGAATAGTCGCTATGGAATTCAGGCCCTTAAAAATGGACATTTTGCAAACGACCTCGGATTTCGACGAAACTAGTTTTGTTGGATCCGCAGTGTCAAGTTATTGCTAGATTCCAAATTTCATAATTTTTCGAATCAATATGTGAGCGTGGCAAAGGAAAACGCGTTTGACCAGTTTCAGTTGATTTTAATCGACTGGAAATTGGCCATATTTCTAACGGTCTCAGAATTCGACGAAACTAGTTTTGTTAGGACCGTATCGTCAATACGAAGCTAGAAAATATTTTTCTGGAATTTTTCTAGTTAGTATGTGACCCCGGTAATTTGAAATGTACGTTTAAAATTCAATATAGTAATTTAAATGTAAATTCAACGGAAACCGATCAAAACAATCAAATCAGCTTGTGATACATATCCCATTGTGTTCGGAATGGGGGTAAAACGCTATGGACGACAGGCGGTGGGCCTCGTTTCGAGGTCTTATGTGAAAGTCAACATTTTGAAATTAAAATAATAAAAAAAAAGGAATTCTCTCTCCTCCCCATACCTTCTCCCAGGCCCCCCCCCCCCCCGTTCACTTTTTTTCAGAATCAAAAGAAAACGAAAAGAAAAAAAAACGTCGAACCCTGGAATCGCCGCCGCTCCCCTCGAAGACCGCCGCCGCCAGAGGTCCCCCCCCCTCCGTTGATCGACTTCTTCTTCCTCCTCCCCTTCTCTTCCTGGACCGCGTCGCAGACCCTTCCCCCCCATCATAAATCGAACGCCGACCCTCCCACCGCCATCGCCCAACCTCCAACCCGCGACCTCCTTTGAAACCCCAGCCCCGTGCGTCGTACCTCGTACCCCGCGCCACCATCAGAAGGCCGCCACCACCAGGGTCTCCGGCGCCACCTCGGAACCGACCCCCCCGCCCTTTTTCTTCGATGCAGTAAGTTTTTTTTTTACTTTACTTTATTTTATTTTTATTTTTCAATTCTGAAATTCTAATTTTAAAAGCAATTAAAACAGATTTTTTGAAAGATTTTAAAACTGATTTGTTTAAAAGTTAAAACAGATTTTTTAAAAGATTTTAAAACTGATTTGTTTAAAAGTTAAAACAGATTTTTTGAAAGATTTTAAAACTGATTTGTTTAAAAGTTAAAACAGATTTTTTGAAAGATTTTAAAACTGATTTGTTTAAAAGTTAAAACAGATTTTTTGAAAGATTTTAAAACTGATTTGTTTAAAAGTTAAAACAGATTTTTTGAAAGATTTTAAAACTGATTTGTTTAAAAGTTAAAACAGATTTTTTGAAAGATTTTAAAACTGATTTGTTTAAAAGTTAAAACAGATTTTTTGAAAGATTTTAAAACTGATTTGTTTAAAAGTTAAAACAGATTTTTTGAAAGATTTTAAAACTGATTTGTTTAAAAGTTAAAACAGATTTTTTGAAAGATTTTAAAACTGATTTGTTTAAAAGTTAAAACAGATTTTTTGAAAGATTTAAAAACTGATTTTTAAAAAAGATTTTAAAAGATTTGAATTTTGAAAAGTAAAAGATTTAAACTTTAAAAAGTAAAAGATTTAAACTTTAAAAAGTAAAAGAAAAGATTTGATCTTTAAAATGGAAAAGGCGGAATCTATATTTTTGAAATTCGATTTTTATATATTGAACTTCGAGTTAAAAATATGATTTTTATATATTGAACATCGAAGTAAAAATGGGATTTTTATATATTGAACTTCGGAATAAAAATATGACTTTTATTTATGGAATAGCGAAGTAAAAATTCGATTTTTACATAGGTAGTGAAAGCGGACAACGAAGGTAACAAAAAGGCGAGAACGAAGAAGGTTTCTATCAAAGAAGAGTCAAGTTGATTGGATAGCTATAGGTGAGAACTTCTCACCTTTCAATTTAATTTTTCTAGTTATATATATATATATACTAGGATGCAGACGGTGTTTAGTAGCACCCGACACCCGTCATCCACAGACCATGGATGGCTTGTTTGTTAAATTGTTTGGTTGTGTAGTTGGTTAGTCTAATTGGTTTGAATTGAATTGTTGGTGAAATGGAATGGATTTGATTGATGTGTGAATGGCGTGGGCCTTCACTAGACCGGGGATAAGGCTAGGCCTCGTCCCGTTTCTAGTATCGTGCCGTTATGCCGCCGAAATTTTCTAAAATAAGTTAGATAAATAAAAATATCATTTTATTTAAAGAATGAACTGAATAGAAATTCATATGTTGGAATAAAATGTTTTGTCGTTAAAAATATAATTTTTAACGTGAATGTGAATAAATAAATATTCATTTGCAAACCAGACGGTTTGTTTATGTACACCTATTTGAAGGACATTGATTGGGTCGATAAATTTTACACATCGCCCAACTGCACAAATAAAATATGTGTTTGATTGTTTGAAACCCCACACGGGTGTTAGGATGAAATTTGCAGTTCACTCATCCTGATTGATTAAATATGTCGATCGATTGATAGACAGGCTGTTATAAGCGTTAGATATATATATTTGATGCTTATACAGTGTAGTGCACTTTGGTTGATGGTTGATTATTTTTCAATGCTATTATATACATGTGTTGTAGAAAATCCATATAATAAACATTATATGGTAATTGATTGGGCCTCATTCCAGTTTTGAAAAAGAAATATTTGAAAAAGAAATATTTGGAATAGAATATTTGAAAATAGGAATATATGAAGCCGTATTGATTAGATTGACGCCATTTTGACGTGAACGATATATATATCGATTTTATTCATTTTATAATGAATATCGAAAGTGATTTCAAAATCTGAAATTTTGAAAAGAAATGAATTCGAATCGAAATTGAAATTGAAAATAAATGAATTCGAATTGAAATTGAATATAAATGAATTCGAATTGAAATTGAATATAAATGAATTCGAATTGAAATTGAATAGAAATGAATTCGAATTGAAATTGAATAGAAATGAATTCGAATTGAAATTGAATTGAATTGAAAACGATTTCGAAATGAATTGAATTGAAAACGAATTCAAATTGAATTGAAAGTGAATTGAAATGAATTCAAATTGAATTGAAATTTGAATTGAATAGAAATGAATTTTAAAACGAATTTATAAAGAAGAATTCAATTTTGATTTGAATTGAAAAGGAAGTTGAAACTGCTTTTGAAACGAATTTTAAAACTATTTATATAATTCGTTTTAAATAGAAATCGACGAAATATATATTATATATATTATATATATAATATAATGGCCTAAATAGAACGCGCCGCGCCGCGGCAGTTCGTGAATTTCGACCATTCATTTCAAACGGACATTACGGGAGATCCGACCGTCAGATTCTCCTAAAACCGGAACCGTTGGGTTCGTATCGAAAAGAGCTTTCTAACGAATATTAGAAATTTGAAATCTAACGGTTGGATTTGGAGTTACGTCCAAATCAAATTTGAAAAAGGTCGTTGTAAGTGCAGTTCGATGGCCATTGATGGAAATCGACTGTACGGGCCTTGATAAAATTATTAAAAATAGTAATAATTTGTGTAAAATCATAAGTAATTATTTGTGAAGATTTGGGATGAAACACCCCATATTTGAAAGGATAAAAATAGATTTTTATCGAAATGAACTAGTTTTGAACTAGAATTATAATTCTATTTATTTTTAAATAAATAAATTGAATTTGAAAAGGGTTTTGAAAATAACCAAAATTTCCAATGATTGCATTGGGGTGGATTTGAATCGAAATTGTCTTCGGAATATTTCGATGTTGGAATTCGTGATTATACGGATGTTGTTATGGAAATTTGAAAGATATATATATTTATATCGTTATTTCCAATACGAAATTTGTTAGTCGTAGAATTTGATATTGAATATAAGCCGATATATTTTCTATTCAGAGCCTTGTATTGAATATCAAATGTGATTTGGGTTTGTCGTGAATGGTGTCTTCACTAACACTGTTCTTGAACCCAGTTGAGGAAAAAAATTAAATCTTTTTATTTAGATTTAATGAAGTGTACCAATTAAACGATATTTAATTGGAATTGAATTGGTATTGATTTTTGGGTTTATCGTGAACAGTGTTTTAAATAACACTTGTTCTTTAACCCGATAATTAATGGAATGTGATTTTGGGTTTATCGTGAACCGTGTTTTAAATGACACTGATTCTTTAACCCAGTTAAAGATTAAAACTAAGTGGAGTTTTAATGAATCTTTAATTAGGTTGAAATGATCGAAAATGGAGTATCACCAGTTTTGCTCCAGGCGATGGTTAAATCTTTAATTAGATTTGAACGTGAAATGGTAATTGAATTTACCGATAACACCATGGTGTTAGATATGAAGTATAACCAGTTTTACTTCATGGGATGAATAGGTTGGGATTGGGAAATAAAATGAATGATTACTTCGGTGTGGTTCGCTAATCCCGACTAGCTTGAATTGATATTCAAAGGAGATTAAAGAATGAATTTAAAGAATTTATCTTGGATAAAATTAATGGGAATTTTTCCCAAAGTATAAGAATATTTGAATAAAAGAATATTCTGAATTGGAATGAGGCGTATGTTGTGTTTGTGTAACACTTTTACAATATATACGCGAGTTATTCAGAAAGACCGGGTTTATCCCATTCCGAATAACCGAGACGACGATAAGTCGAAGATGAAGACGGTGGTCGAAGACCGGAAGTCTTCACGTCGTTTGGGTGATAACTGATGATCTTGATTGGGCTGTACACCCAAGAAGATGGAAACAGTTGGTGATCGTCCAGACGTACTTGGAGATCGATGGATATGCGGGGTACTAGGTGCCTCCGGTTTCGTTCAGACCCAGAACGGACTTGTTAAATGGACTGTGTGTCTGACATTGGATTTTAGTCCGTGTGATTGATCTCTATTAAATATATATCTGTTTGGCGGCGGAGAATTTATTCTCTTGCTTAACGCCCTTCTCTGAGACGTACGAGCTCAGGGGTTATATATTGATGGATATCAAACGCATGGAGTGAATTGCCTGTGTGGCATGCCTAAGTGGCAATTGATCGAGGCTTCTGTTGAAAAGCAAAGTCTTGTGGTGATGATCAAAGCAAGGCCTGTGTGGCGTAGCTTTGTGTAACGTTGATTCGCGAGTATCACACCCGGTATGAACCAAAAACGGGAGAGGACCTCAGGGAGGGCATGCGTTTCCTTCTAGCTAAAAAGTGGCGTCAGTGGTTTTACACGCCCTGACGAGTTTGACTTATGTGGTTGTTGCTGTTGCGAGGCGCCTCGGATATATCGGTCGTTCTCGAACCGATGGAGTCATTTGTTGGCTCATTGACACCCCAAAGGGTGGGGAAACGCAGTGTTCAGGCATTTTAATCCACATCGGTGGACCGGCCCTGACGATCCAAGGGTCACTCGAGCTCTGATCCTGAGGGGCGGGCTAGAGCGTCTCGAATCGGTTGAGGACTATCTTTTGCCTCGGTTCATAGACGGAAATCCAATTTCCAAATACGTGACATTTGCGGTTTTATTTGTAGAGCCTAGTATGGCGACATAGTGGGATGGGGCACTTATGCCGCCTATGATTGATATTTATGATTTGAAGTTGTTTTATACACTATGCACTGATAATAGTATCAAATGATTTCTTTTAAACGTATCAAGCATTCTTGGCTATTATAAGGTAAAAACCCTATCCCCCGGCTTGCGTTGCATTGTGTGATAGGACCTGGGTCTTATAATAGCTTCATTTTTCTTTATTTAGCATTGCGCTGTTGTTTTATGCACTGGTATTCTTGGGAGGAAACCCGTTCCGTGTTATACGGCGTGGTCCCTTGATTTGCCTAACTTTGAAAATAAAGATAAATAACTGTTTTAGTTCTCACACCAGTCACATGACTGACCTGGAGTTTATTGTTTTAACCTAAACTCTGGGTGCCCTTATTTTTGACACGGGCAGCTAGTAGTTTTGGTTTTGCAGATTTATATTCACAGGATCCTGGTTTACAGCTGGAACGATATCCGGAAAGCTTTGTATCCATACATCCCTTCTAGTTGTGTATTGTATTATTTTCCGCTGCTATGTATTTAAATCTCTGATATTTCTGTGTAATATTCATTTATACTCTATATATTCTTGTATTCTGATGCATTTTTGTAATATACAATGAAATGTTCTTCTGTATGTGTTCTGATTTGTCTTGTCCTCATAGTAATTCGTTCTTTCTCATCTCTTCGGAGACCGGGGAAGTTCGGGTCGCTTCAACCTACTTCATTCTGGGTTCTCCACTACGTACATAATTGTTAAGGTGATTCCCGGAATTGGCAGAGAGTCTGACAATATTCAGTCCCAGTCTCTTTACCAATCATACGCTTATTTCACACCATGGTCATTTATATTTAAAAAAGATATTAAATTTCATAAATCATATATCAACAATATTGGCTTATATTCAAATAATTGCATTTTAATTTCAAATTTCAATACCTCAATTATTATTACTCCAAACCTTTATACTAAACATTTCTGACCTAATAGCTCGGGTTGGACACAGACTTTCATTTAAATAATTAATAAACTATAAAATAGTTAAATTGAATATAATTATATTTATATAAAATAATTTTATTTGAGAAAAAATTATGAAATATATAATAGTTACATTTTAAATAAAGTAGTATAGTTAACATAGTCATAACATTTATAATAATTAAGTTAAATAAATAAAATTGTAATGGCCCGAATTTCCATAACCTTTGAGTCGACTAATAACACCACACGTCCTACACAAATGACACAGAAATACGAATCATTACTAGAAAGAAGTTAGAGGATGAGAAATAGAAAGAAAGAAAACATAGAATAGAAGAAAATCAAAGATCACAAATCTCACAACGGAACGATTAAAATATATTATATAACATAACCTTTGAAATACAAACCAGTAACTGTATATACATACCATCATTAGAGCACAACAGTTATTCCTGGAACAGTTATAAACACCTGTTTCCAGATACAACATAGTACACAACAGAAAATATGATAGTCTATAGCTAATTGTTGAAGCCTCCTGCTTCAAGCTCCTCCAGGTGAATCTATAAAATCCCAACTACTTGACTGCCTGTACAAATTTGGGCACCCAAGAGTTTAGAGAAAACAAGCAAAATAAATTCTAGGTCAGTCATGGGAATGGTGTGAATAAACTCAAACCATTGGTTTAACTTTTGATATCCTTTCGAAAGAAATATAATCGTAAGACCAATCCACACATAAACATGGATGGTTTTTACCTTACGATAACCAAAAATATTTTTGATATCAAATCCAGTGATATTATAATAGTGTCTACATCAAATAAATAGCAATCTAGCGGAATGCTTGCATCTCACGCTCCATATATAATATGAAATCAAAAACCGTAAGGCGCTTATTGGAGATTGGATTCTGACTATGACAAGGTATGGAACCACCTTCCGATTAGTGTACTCTATAGGGGATACACTGGGGTTCAACAAGAATATCTTGCAACCTAGCTACAAATGGTTGGCCACTCATTTAACTTGAGTGTATTGAGCATATTATCACCAACGGTTGTGATCAGCAACCTTTATCGAAAGCATACATCAACGAATAGAATAAGAAGCAAAACGGATTTCCTCTAGATCAAGTGATAATACCCTTAATGGGAATGACCCAATTGGCCATGCTACTTGCCCGATCTATGTCATTTCCCGGGTGAAGAGGCTTGAGGCCGCGATTACCTTTCAAAACACTTGTCCACCATTAACTTTGAATGCCACATCGTTAGACATTTGTCAGTATACGTTGTCCTGGGACTGGACAGATCGAAGGCACTATTCTATTAATCCATCTTGGGCAATTTCTACAAAGGGTTAACAAAACAGCCCTTGCATTTTACTCCCTCTTCAATTATCTTCAGCATAAGTTGATTCGTAACGCTTATACCAATATGGAGTGGTTTTGTGATATTAAATCTGATCCCGGTCTCTCAATATTGACAACGGAGGTATAAAATAAATAAAAACTTTGATAGTGGGTGATTTAACTATCAAAGAAACATCCATACAATCAACGGTCCTATTTCCAATTGGAAATTCTACCGATCAAGCATCAAACAACACTGGCCCATTTGTAAATCAATTCCTTTTTATATTATCATTTCCAAATCCCATTTCTCATCTTTCGTATCCTTTCAAAGCTCTATTTTCTTTCTTGAATCTTGGAAAAAACATATCCAACATCCTAATTTCTTTATTCAAGAAAATATCTCTTATTGTAGTTAGAAAACATTTCTAAATATTCATGAATCCTTATTTTCTATATTCAGAAAATATCCCTTATTAATATCGGAAAATATTTCCCTATTCCATTTCTTAATTCCTCACTGACCAATTCATTTCATTTTTTATGCATTGAAAATATCTCTCATTTTATTTAGGGAAACATTTCAAAATCCTTTAAATTTACCCGATGTTATAAAAACATCGTTATTATAAATCAAACCATTTAACATTTATTAACTAACCATATTGCTAACCAATCTTCACTATCGAGTGGTAACCATTCCTCCATCAATCATGAAGTCAATCAAGTTGGGGTATAATTACCTCTCAGACCATAATTGAACAACATTCTCAATTTTGAAATAGTAAAAGCTCACGACTACAAACAAAACATCGCTTACGCGACTCTCAGATTCAATCTAAGAATACACTTCTTTTACGGAGAAATATTGATTATAATGGTAGCGTTATAATCATTGTTTCCGATATTTAATTTATAAAACATTTATTTTAACGATAGCATTATAATCACTGTTTAGATTTATAAAACATTTATTGTAACGGTAGTGTTATAATCGCTATTTCCAAAATAATTGGTTTATAAAAGTATAACTTGCACTTATTAATTTCAATAAATAAATTAATAAGTAAAATAAATAATTAAATAACTCAAACGGAAAGTAAAAATATCTACTTCCCTAAATTCGATATAATCGGATTCCAATAAATAACTTTCTCTCGAATAATCCATATTCGATTTATATTCCGAACTTCGGAATTTATTTACCAATTCAGGTTAATTCAAATTCCCAATTTCACTTTTGAATTTATCCTTTCCAAATTATTACCAAATTCCTTCATAACCATTCCAGTCTATGAGACGTTATCACACTTTATTTTATATTCCAAATTTTCAACTAAAACTCATCGATTTCTTTTAAAACGATTAACCATTTCCCTTTTCATTTAATTTCCAATCTGGATTCATATTTCAAATCTAAATATCCTTTAGAGCTATTTCATTTGTAAAATATTTCCTTTAAACCATTATTCATTTTAATCGTGAATATATTTCTTTATATACAATCAAATCAGTTTGATATCGTACTTATAAATAATAACTTAAACCCAAATTCTATTTATAACTTCTATTCATATTTTTCCATACCAATCTCATTTGTGTTACAATCATTTAAAATCTCGTTTATATTTTCCTTATAAATTTTCTAAGTTCAAATCTCAATTCAAATATTGGTTTCAAAACCGATTTCCACTTTTCCATATGAATTAAAATTTGAATTTATATTTCATTTTATCCAATGTTAAATAATCATTTAATTTATACTCTTATTTATAAACAACTTCTTGATTTATCCATTTGAACATGTTTCTATTTTCAACTCTATTCGAAATTTATCTCTATTTTGGAAATAACTTCCATTTTTAAATCCAAATTTTCTTTTCTGCATTCGAAAATATTTTACAGTATCAAAAATACCAAGTTTCTAGGGCCAGGGTAATTCAAACACAACATATCCAATCACGGATTATATAACACACCATATATCACAATCAAATAAAAACAGTAATATAAATGTTGAGGAATCCAGTTGGATTCCTCCAACCTATTTCCATGATCCACAGAAGTTAATCAACACAAATATCATTAATTTCATTTCAATGTGAAATATCATGGTAAATACAATCAATATTCAGTAAACGGTTAAATATTTATAAATAATCAATCATTTCAACTAATTAATCAACCATTCATCCAATTAACCATCACACAGTATAAAATTACTAAATATAAATTTAAAACTTGTTTATATAAAAATATAAATGAGTCAGAGTTAGTGAGTTTACTCTTCTAGTTCTGCAGTCGACGATTCTGATTTTATTGCATTTAAAATCAAACAAATGTTTGATTTTATCATGAAATTCCTATAGCTTTGTTCTTAGCCACGTTAGTTCTACAATGTGAATCTCGGCGTTGCGGTTCCAGCGGACCTGGTCGTGTTCAATTCTGCTCACATATGAATTATATATCGATGTTACAAATTTATAACTTAAATAGAAATGATTATATTATAATAACGCCATTAAGTTTTAATTAATTACCTAATTAATATAATCAACATTAATTAATTTTGTTTAATCACGGTATAACCACGAATTACCTGAAAAACCCTGTTTTAACCGAGCTTTAACATGATATAACGATCCTCCACAATCACATGTGCTTGCGCATGCATCTTCTCCGTTGTTCGAGTAATATTCTTGAATCAGAACTCAGTGCCACAACCCACCTCATCCCCACATTGACTACAAACACCCTACTTAATCTTCTTCATCCCATCTTACCCCGACCTCCTCTTTATTCCCAGGTTCGGATTACAGAGTCCAACAACCGTGCACTATCAACACTAACCACACTTTTGAACATCAGTAAGCAAACAAGTACTATATATTTTCTTCCATTATCTTCACGTTGGGTGATCTCTCTCCTTCATAGTACGCTCAACTTTTCCATTTTCATGAACAACCGAACCTGCCACTAATACAAACATTCAATACCCATTTATCAGCTCTAAATCTCGTCCCCTTTTATTTTCAATTCAAAGTAATTTTCTCCTTCCTTGTTGGAACTCACAAGATTCAGTTTTCTAATCAACCTTCCAGTACCCCGATACTCCCATTAATCCCCAACACATACAACAGAAATTTTTTTCCCCTTCACATGTGCGTCTTCAAGAAACACATAAAGGAAGACCCAAGTTCCCTTCTTCTTTTCCCCAAAATCTCACTCCCATTATCATCTCTAATGCACGCATTATACTCATTCTCCAGAAAAACAATTAATCCCGTCGCCATCCTTCAGTAATACACGCGAACCAAGCTTCAACTAAAATAGCCACCGTATATATATATATATATATATATATATATATATATACATACATACATACATATATAACTTTCAAACAATTAGTACTCTACTAATCCATCTCATTAGCTGAACTAAACCATCATTGGATTTCCAAGAAAAACTAAAACGACCCGAAATCTCCCTTATGGGAAATCACGGATTGAGTTGAGTACAAGCCACATTGGAACGCAAACAGAAGAACATTTCATTGTTAACTACAACAATTTCATCAAAATACAAGAATATACAGAGTATGAATAAATATTACATAGAAAATATCATAGATTTAAATACATTACATAGCAGCGGAAAATAATACAATACACAACTAGAAGTAATACACAGATACAGAGCTTTCTGAGTATCGTTCCAGCTGTAAATCAGGATCCTGTGAATATAAATCCGCAAAACCAAAATTACTAGCTGCCCATTTCAAAATAAGGGTACCCAGAGTTTAGGTTTAAAACAATAAACTCCATGTTAGTCATGTGACTGGTGTGAGAACTAAAACAGTTATTAATCTTTGTTTTAGAGTTCGGTAAATCAAGGGACCACGTCGTATAACATGGAACGGGTTTCCCCCCAAGAATACCAGTGCATAAAACAACAACGCAATGCTAAATAAAGAACAATGAAGCTATTATAAGACCCAAGTCCCATCACACAATGCAACACAAGCCAGAGGATAGGGTTTTACCTTATAATAACCAAAGCATGTTTGATACGCTAAATTTAATCTTTTATTATTACTATAAGTGCATAGTATTAAAACAATTTCAATCATAAGTACCAAACATAGACGGCATAAGTGCCTCATCCCACTATGTCGCCATACTAGGCTCTACAATCAAAACTGCAAAGTCACGTATCGGAAATTGGATTTCCATCTGTGAACTTGTAACGACCCAGATAATCTAAACCAATTTAAAAAATTTAAATTGGCTAAAATAATGGATTTTAAATATTTAAAATAAATATTTTAAATAATGGCAATGAAAAGTGAGTTTGAATCGACAATTGAAAACGAATATAATTAATTCTAATTATAAACAAGGCTTGAAAAGGCGCTGCAGTTTCAAAAATTGAATTCAAACTTTGTCGGACTGTACCGGGTGCAGAATAAAACGGATTTTAGTGAAACCAAAAATATTTAAATTTGTTAGTGAATACCTTTCTAATGAATCTGAAAAATCGAATTTTCATAGCGGAAAACAAAAGTTATGGCCGAATGAATTTTCAGAAAGGTCGCTATGGAATTTATATAGCTCGTGAAATTGGCCATTTTTCATACGACCTCGGAATTCGACGAAACCACTTTTGTTGGATCCGGGATGTTATGTTATTGCTAGGTTTCAAATTTCATAATTTTTGAAGCTAATATGTGAGCGTGGCAAAGGAAAATGTGTTTTGGTCAATTACACTTAAATTGGATCGACCAGAAATGGGCCTTTTTGCAAACGGTCTCAGAATTCGACGAAACTAGTTTTGTTGGGACCGTATCGTCAAAACATAGCCAGATTTATTTTTCTGGAATTTTTCGAATCAATTTGTGGCCCTGGAAAATTGAAATGTACGTTCAAATTAAATATTGAATATTTTATACTTTAATCTGAAGGAAAACTGACTGAAACATTCGAATGGGCCTTCGAAACATATCCCATTGTGTTCGGAATGGGGGTAAAACACTAGGGACGACAGTCGTTGGGTTTGGATTGGTGGTCGTTTCAGAAAACCCCCTTTAAAACCCACCGACCAATCAGAATTTAATTAGAAAAAAAGAGAAAAATCCTCAGCCCCCCCCCCCCCCCGATCGACGACGGAAACGCCTCCATCCCTTCCCAATCATTTTCCGATCGCCACGCGCATCGATAGCCCTAGCTCCAGTTCAACTTTTTGAAGCCCTCTTCTTCTTCTACAATTCCATACAAGAATTGGCCTTCCTCGTTGCGTGAGCCGTGAGAATCGTGCGCCTGAAGTTGGCCATTTTCGAGCTCCGCCGCCGCCTCTCTGTTGATTCGAACTGGACCCCGTCGCCATCGCCGGAAAGCCCTCTCCAAGCCCTTCGCTGCAGCGAAACCCGATCCTCGAACCACTACTCCATTTGATCGCAATCTTCAAACCTAGTTTCGAACCCATGAACCGAGGTACGGGTTTATCTATTTTAAACTGATTTTCACACTATAAAGCGTTGCAAACCTTGTAAAAATCATATCTTTTTGCTATGTGGTCGAAATTCAGTGAAACAAGAGACAGTGGACTCGTGTGGACGTCTTCTACATTTTAGAAGAGACCGCATATTTTTCTGAGCCTTCTGCTATTTATGGTGGAGTGGAACCCAATGTGAGATTTCTAATTTGTACACCTCATGTATAAGCGTTGTATAAGTTGTATGTTCGATGTATAAGTTATATATGCGTTGTAAAAATTATATATGTGTTGAAATAGAAGTGAATTGCTATATATAAATATATATATATATATACGCCCCTCGTCCACAAACCATGGACGATATTTATTGATTGTGATTGGTGTGAAAATTGATTGATAGCGAATGGTTGTTTGGGATTTTTTGTGGTTGATATTGATTGATTGTGGTAGAAAAATACCCGTTTGTGGTTGAGAAATATTTGGTTGAAACAACATAGGATTAGTTTGTGGAAATGAAATAAATATATACATGTCGCCTGCATGCGAACTAGATACATGATCCCCATTGTCAAAAACCGCGAGGTTTTAAGGTAGAGCGAGGAGCCGTACTAGGGACGGTCCCGGTTTTAACTACCCTGCCGTTATGCTCCCAAAATTTTGAATAATATTCATGTGTTTGAATTATTTTCATTTGCTGAAACTATATTTATTCGTTGAATAGAAAACCTTCATGTGTTGAATCGATATTCATTCGTTGATTAGAAATTCATGTGTTGAATGGTATTCGTGTTTTAAATATAAAAATCACATTTTTATTATATACATGAATTGTTGAAATGTGGAGTGTTAAAAATAGCAACTCGTTCAAATAAATATGCATGAGTCGAAATATTCATTAATTAGCTAATGATATGATTTTTGCCTATGCATGCAACATTAGAATGAATGGTGTTTTTAAACCAAATGGAATCAAATATGAAGTTGAATGGAAAATGATAAGTGATAAGAATTGTATATCTGTACATGCATATCTATTTGAACAGGTTACAGCAAAAGGGGCTAGAGAAGAGGAATAAAATTTTTGTGCCCGACAAATTACTGTTTTGTTTGGGTGATTATTTTATGAGCCTGTTGGCTAGCCGCTTGGCTTTTTCTTTTTCTTTTTGACATGAGACCCCCGTGTGGCTATTTGGGAATTTTCCCAGCCCCTCCCGTACAAAGGAGGTTATGGCGAAATTTTCCAAAATTTAAAGGCGTTAGTGAAATATTTGAAGTGAAAACGATATTGAAATTGTTGAATGAACTATATTTATATAAATATATAAATATAAATAAAATTAAAACGAAACGTGGCCATGCAGTTCGTATTTTGAAACCGTGATTTCAAACAACTAGTGCGGGAAATCCGACCATTGGAATTTCCCAAAACCGCAACCGTTGGGTTCGCCTTGGAAATATCTTTCCAACAGCACCAACTTAGTAAAAATCCAACGGTTGGATTGTCTGGAATGTTTAATTCAAATCCGAAGAAAAACAGCGCCAGAATCGATTATATTTATATATAAATATAATTATATTTAATCGAATAACGACGTTGCAGTTCGTATTTTGAAATCGAAACTTCGAACGATTGTACCGGGAGATCCGACCGTCGGATTTTCCCGAAACTGGAACCGTTGGATTCGTTTTGAAAAGACCTTTCTAATGATGTAAATTTTGTTAAGATCCAACTGTTATATTTTCAGATATGTGTAAATCAAATCTGAAGAAAAACAGCGCCACGGCCGCGTTATGGCCCGAAGCGTCGTTTTGAATAAATTGGCTATTTTAAAATAAACAAAAATAGCGATAAATCGTTATAAAATACCATAAACAATATGGAATGGAAATAAACTGAATTTTCTTGATTTATGTGGTATTTGATGGTTGAATGTGTTTGGTGTGAAAATTACCTTAAAGAACAAAATTGGTGTTGTCGAATAATTTAACCATTGAAGTAAATTGATTTGAAATTCTAAATATACGTGAATTATTTGAAAAGGCCGAGTTAATCCTCATTTCAAATAATTGACCGACGATTGAAAGTCAAAGATGAAGACGGTGGTCGAAGACCGGAGATCTTCACCTCGTTTGGATGGTAACCGAGGTCCTGATCGGGAGGCATCCCGAAATATGGATAATGAGTGGTGATCGTCCAAACGTACGTGGTGATCGATGGGTTTGCGAGGTATTTAGTGCCTCCGGTTTCGTTCAGACCTAGAACGGACTTGTAAATGGACTGTGTGTCTGACATTGGATTTTATTCTGTGTTGATTGATCTCTGTTAAATATACATCTGTTTGGCGGCGGAGAATTTATTCTTTTGCTTAACGCCCTTCTCTGAAACGCACGAGCTCAGAGGTTGTATATCGATGGACATCAATCGCATGGCATGAATTGCCTGTGTGGCCTGCTAAGATGCAGTGATCAGGGCTTCTGTTGAAAAGAAAAGTCTTGTGGTGATGATCAAAGCACCGCCTTTGTGGCGTAGCTTTGTGTATAACGTGAATTCGCGAGCCTCACACCCCAGTATGAACCAGAAACGGGAGAAGGACCTCAGGGAGGGCATGCGTTTATTTCTAGCTAGGGTGGTGTCAGTGACCTACCAGCCCTGACATTTATATAATTTTCACCTATGTGGTTGTTGCTGTTGCGAGGAGCCTCGGTTTGATCGGACGATTCGGGTCCGATGGAGTCATTCGTTGGCTCGTTTACGCCCCAAAGGGCGGGGAGACGTAGTGTTCAGGCATAATAATCCACATCGGTGGACCGACCCTGACGATCCAGGGGTAGTTGCGGCTGTTCCTGAGGGGCGGGCTAGAGCGTCCCGAATTCGGTAAGGACTATCTTTTGCCTTGGTTCATGACGGAAACCCAATTTCCAAATACGTGACTCTCCGATTTTGAATGTATATATAGCGACATGATATATGGTACCCATGCCGTCTATGATTGATAGTTATGATTTAAAATTGTTTTCAAAACATATAAACACTAGCAATAATATCAAATGCCTTTGTTTTATTCGTATCAAGCATATTTTGGCCGTTATAAGGTAAAAACTCTATCCTCCGGTTTGCGTTGCATTGTGTGATGGGAACTGAGTCTTACAATGGCTTCATCTTTATAAAAAGCATAGCGATGTTTAAAAGAATGATTTATTTTAAAGCACTGGCAATCCAATGGAGTAAACCCGTTCCACGAAAGTGGCGTGGTCCTGTGATTTGCCATATATAAATGTGTGGAGTGGATTTCTCATACCAGTCCCATGACTGACTCGTAGTTTGTTTCGCTTTCAAACTCGGGTGCCCCTTTTTCTACACGGGCAGCCTTGTATTCAGGTTTAGCTGGTTATTTCTGGATAGCTGGAGCTGAAGATGGATTCTATCATTTATCTCTTTTATGCTGTTCAGCTCCTATTGTACATATTTTGTTTGTTTCCGCTGTAGACATTTATGTATAGCTGAACTGTATTTGTACTAAGTAAGATCCAGTATACTGTGTAACTCTGATGATTACTTTTATCCAGTATATTCTATTGTTCATTATCTGGTGTATTTATTTAATTTTGTTCTACCATTATCTGTTTCTATGTTGTATTCCAAAGATTACCCTCGTCTCCGTCAGAACGGGATTTGGGGTCGTCTCAACGTGGTATCAGAGCTTTGGTTAAGCTTAGTTCTGGAATATAACATTTGAACGAACTCGTCAGAAATAGAACCCGTAGTGTTCTAGGACGGGTAACTCTATACAGATAGGATCAGCAATATCCTAGTATGAGTAAAGAATAATGAAATTACACCTCGATAGACACATTTACATTGGAGGTATTTGTTTCTATATTTCGAAATATCTTTTCTGTGACCTGACACTTGATCTGCTATTTGCAGAAGTACTAGAAAAATGAGTGTCAGAAACAGGAGAAATGCAGAACCCGATCTAGAGGCTCTATTAAAGAGATATCGAAATCTGAACGGAGCACAGTTCTCGGGCAATGAATCTATAATTCAAACTCAAGCTTGGATGAGTTCTGTCGAAAGAATTTTTGAGCGTATCCAGCTGAAGGATGACCAGAAAAGGTTAGTAGCATCTTGGACGCTCAAAGAAGAAGCTTTAATCTGGTGGGAAACGATCATCAAAGATAATCCAGAAGGTGACATCACCTGGGATAGATTCAAAGTGATTTTCCTAGAAAGATTTACTCCTCCCGAAGCGACGGAGCGATTATGTGATGAATTTTCTTATCTAATACAAGGTGATATGACCATCCCAGAATATCATAAGAAATTCAACGAACTTGCTCACTTTGCTCCTCATCTGATTCAAGACCCAAAGAGGAAAACTCTTAGATTTATTCATGGCCTGCAAAGGAGATATCAGAATAGTGTAATGAGGAATGTGAAGCTTCCTTTTTCTGAAATGATATACATGGCTTATCAGTATGAAGATCTCCATAAGAAAGGAATGTTGCGCGACGAAGAAGAAGTTTGTTGTAGTGACAAAGAAGAGTCGGAAACTGATATTCCTGAAGCCAGTACGAGGTCTGAGGTCAATAAGAGGCCCAGTGCCAAGAGAAAAAGGGCTGAATCTGGGAACGAACAAATAACGGCCGCCACGTGCTCAAGCTGCAATAGGAAAGGACATTTGGCAATAAGTTGCAAATCTTGGAACGATCGAAGAAAGAGAGGATCTAAATCCAAGAAGGATTTTCAAGGAAAGAAAAGGTGCAATCAATGCCATCAGTTTGGCCATGTAAAGCAAGATTGTTGGAAGATGAAGAAGCCTGAAGTAGTTCAAGTGAATGAAGTAGCAGAAACTTCTGAGCCCTCAGCTAGTCAAGAAAGGGGTGATGTTTTAGAAGGAACGCTTACTGTCAAAAACATTCCAGTCAAAGTACTGTTTGACACAGGCGCGTCATGAAGTTTCATTGCCAAAGATGCAGCTAAGAAACTGGATTTGAATTTGAAAAAGCTGAAGGAACCAATGACTGTCCAGAATTCGGTTGGGGGTTCCATAGATCTCAGTTGGATTTGTGGAGTGCCGGTTTCTTCCTCTTGTTATCGGTTTCCTACCATCGCAGTCGTCATGAATTTTAAAGAGTTTGATTTTATCTTTGGGTTAGACTGGTTGACCAAATATGAAGCTGAAGTTAAATGCGCCGACAGAGTCGTAAAGGCGAAGATTAAATCAGGTGATTATATAACCATTCCCTGTGAAGGTCAGAATACTAATAGAAAAGAGTTCTGGGCAGCTTTGAATGTTTCTCCAGCCCAAATAGAAAATGTCCCTGAAATCACAGAGAATATTCCCAACCTAGTGAAAGATATCCCTGTCGTCAAGAACTATGCGGATGTGTTCGAAGAAGTTTTTCGCTTACCTCCGCAGAGAGAAATAGATTTCAAGATTGCTTTGATTCCGAATGCGAGGCCAGTAGTTCACGCTATTCGAAGAATGTCCTTGAAAGAGAAAGAGGAATTAGACAATCAAACACGACAGCTAGTATGGAAAGGTCTGATCAGGCCTAGTTTCTCTGATTGGGGCGCTGTAGTGGTGTTTGTCCCAAAATCTGACGGTACTCTACGTCTATGTGTGGATTATCGTGATTTGAACAAACATACAATAAAGAACAAATATCCATTGTCGCGGATTGATGATTTGTTAGATCGATTAAATGGGGCACAAGTATTTTCACGAATGGACCTAGCTACAGGTTTCCATCAACTTCGAATTGCCGAAGAGTGTGTTCCAATGACAGCATTCAGAGGCCCCGACTTATTCTACGAGTGGTTAGTAATGCCGTTCGGCTGATGTAACGCTCCAGCTTACATCGTCGATCTGATGAACAGAGTATTCAGAGGAGTTTTGAATAAATTTGTTCTGGTTTTTATTGACGATATTCTAATCTTCTCTAAGTCAAAGGCCGAACATGAAAAACATTTGGAATAAGTGTTAGAAATCCTCAGAAGGAATGTATTAAAAGAAAAGTTTTCCAAATGTATATTCTGGCAAGATGAAGTAAAATTTCTAGGCCATGTCGTATCGAAAGAAGGAATCGCTGTGGATCCGAGTAAAATCACAGCTATTCAGAATTGGAAATAGCCCAGCACCCCCACTGAAGTCCGCAATTTTCTCGGATTGGCTAGTTATTACCGGAAGTTCGTTAAAAACTTTTTGAAGATATCTGGTCATTTAACAAAGCTTACAAAGAAGCACTCTAAATTCAAATGGACTCCAGAAAGTGAGGAGGCTTTTGAAGAGCTAAAGTTAAGATTAACGATAGCTCCAGTGTTAACCATCATCGATGGCAACCAAGATTTAAAAGTCTGGACTGATGCTTCTAGAGAAGTCCATGGCGCAGTGTTAATGCAAAGGGGTCAAGTGATCTCTTATGCTAGCCGTCAGCTGAAGCCGCACGAGAAAAACTATGTCACTCATGACCTTGAGTTATTGGCTATAGTATTCGCCTTGAAAATATGGAGGCACTATCTTCTGGGTGAGAGATTTGAACTGTTTACAGATCACCAGACGCTAAAGTATCTATTCACTCAGAAAGACCTGAATCTGAGGCAGCAACGGTGGCTGGAGTTTCTTGCGGCATATGACTTTGAAATTATATGCACTCCAGGGAAAGCCAATGTCGTGGCCGATGCGTTAAGCAGAAAGAATGAAATGATCGCCAGTTTTATTATCACGACTTCACTGATAGATAAAATATCTGCTCTTCAGGAGTATGATCACTTCATTCAGAAGATCAGAGAGATAATTCAACAAGGCGAACCCTCGAGTTTTCAAGTGGATAATGATGGAATTCTAAGGCTCAAAGGTCGAATCTGTGTCCCTAACATTCCTGAGCTTCGAAAGGAAGTACTGGATGAATGCCACAAGTCGAAACTTAGTATCGATCTGGGAGTAAGCAAAATGTATAATGACATCAAACGCACTTTGTGGTGGAAGTCGATGAAGAGGGACATTTCTTTATATGTTAGCCGATGCCCTACTTGCCAACTAGTCAAGAGCGACCAACATAAACTAGTTGGATTATTACAACCGCTAGAAGTTCCTGGTTGGAAGTGGGAACATATTTCTATGGATTTCATTGATGGTTTTCCCAGAACCAGAAAAGGAAATGACAGTATTTGGGTGATTGTAGATCGCTTCACGAAGACCGCCCATTTCATACCTGTCAGATCAAACAGAACTGCTCAGAGTCTGGCGCAGATATACTTCAGGTAAATAGTTAGACTACATGGAGTGCCGCTCAGTATAGTCAGTCATAGAGATACAATATTCACTAGCAAATTCTGGAAAGCATTTCAAGTCGAACTGGGAACGAAGTTGAACTTAAGCACCGCTTATCATCCTCAGACAGACGATCAGACTAAGAGGGTGAATCGTATTTTAGAAGATCTATTGCGGGCTTGTGTTACAGATTTCGGTGGATCATGGGAAGACCATCTGCATTTGGCTAATTCTCTTATAACAATAGTTACCAGGCGAGTCTGACAATATCGCCATTCGAAGCATTGTATGGTAGACCGTGCCGATCTCCTTCTTGTTGGGTCGAGCCCGGAAATAGACTTGTGTTGGGTCCTGATATGATTCGAGAAGCTGCCGACAAAGTTGATTTTATTAAGAAGCGATTACTTGCCGCTCAAAGCCGACAAAAGAGCTATGCCGATAGGAGAAGAAGAGATATATCCTTTGCTGTTGGCGACTATGTATATTTGAAAGTATCGCCGATGAGAGGAGTTATCCGGTTCGGTAAAACTAGAAAGTTGGCACCCAAATTTATTGGTCCGTTTCCTATTCTAGAACGGATCGGAACTCTTGCTTATAGGGTTAAATTGCCATTTTGGTTGCCTGGAGTTCATGATGTATTTCACATATCCCAACTGCGAAAGCACGTTCATGATCCAGACTTGATCGTGGAAGAAGCAGCTCAGCAGGATATTGAAATTACCCCTGAATTAGCTGTGAGAAGAGAGCCGCTAAAGATCATCGGGAAAGAAACCAAAGAGCTGAGGAACAAGAAGGTTCGCTTAGTCAAAGTGTAATGGAGTGGAGATCCGCGAGATTGTACTTGGGAAACTGAGGAGAGCATTCAGAAAGCCTATCCCAGATGCCGAGTAGATATCTCTGATTGACTCCGGTGCAAGGTACATTTACCATACTTTGCATTTACCAATTAGTGCTCTATTCTATTATTATTTTCTTTCCATGGATGTGCGCTTTTAAATTCTATAGTCTGAATGATTTTAAAAGGAGTATAGAAATTGATTAGTATATTTTTGAAAGGTTGAAAACAATTGGATTGGTTGTTGTGTTGTCTGATAGTAGATTTATCAAACCACTTTCGACTTTGTTCCTTTTTGGGGAAGAAAAGTTTTAAGTGGGAGAGATTGTAACGACCCAGATAATCTGAACCAATTTAAAATTTTTAAATTGGCTAAAATAAAGGATTTTAAATATTTTAAATAATGGAAATGAAAAGTGAGTTTGAATCGACAATTGAAAACGAATATAATTAATTCTAATTATAAACAAGGCTTGAAAAGGCGTTGCAGTTTCAAAAATTGAATTCAAACTTTGTCGGACTGTACCGGGTGCAGAACAAATCGGATTTTAGTGAAACCAAAAATATTTAAATTTGTTAGTGAATACCTTTCGAACGAATCTGAAAAATCGAATTTTCATAGCGGAAAGCAAAAGTTATGGCCGAATAAATTTTCAGAAAGGTCGCTATGGAATTTATATAACCCGTGAAATTGGCCATTTTGCATACGACCTCGGAATTCGACAAAACCACTTTTGTTGGATCCGGGATGTTAAGTTATTGCTAGGTTTCAAATTTCATAATTTTTGAAGCTAATATGTGAGGGTGGCAAAGGAAAATGTGTTTTGGTCAATTACAGTTAAATTGGATCGACCAGAAATGGGCCTTTTTGCAAACGGTCTCAGTATTCGACGACACTAGTTTTGTTGGGACCGTATCGTCAAAACATAGCCAGATTTATTTTTCTGGAATTTTTCGAATCAATTTGTGGCCCTGGCAAATTGAAATGTACGTTCAAATTAAATATTGAATATTTTATACTTTAATCTAAAGGAAAACTGACTGAAACATTCGAATGGGCCTTCGAAACATATCCCATTGTGTTCGGAATGGGGGTAAAACGCTGGGGACGACAGTCGTTGGGTTTGGATTGGTGGTCGTATCAGAAAACCCCCTTTAAAACCCATCGACCAATCAGAATTTAAATAAAAAAAATCCTCAGCCCCCCCCCCCCCCCCCGATAGACGACGGAAATGCCTCCATCCCTTCCCGATCATTTTCCGACCGCCACGCGCATCGATAGCCCTAGCTCCAGTTCAACTTTTTGAAGCCCTCTTCTTCTTCTACAAATCCATACAAGAATCGGCCTTCCTCGTTGCGTGTATCGTGAGAATCGTGCGCCTGAAGTTGGCCACTTTCGAGCTCCGCCGCCGCCTCTCTGGTGATTCGAACTGGACCCCATCGCCATCGCCGGAAAGCCCTCTCCAAGCCCTTCGCTGCAGCGCAACCCGATCCTCGAACCACTACTCCGTTTGATCGCAATCTTCAAACCTAGTTTCGAACCCAAGAACTGAGGTACGGGTTTATCTATTTTAAACTGATTTTCACACTATAAAGCGTTGCAAACCTTGTAAAAATCATATCTTTTTGCTATGTGGTCGAAATTCAGTGAAACAAGAGACAGTGGACTCGTGTGGACGTCTTCTACATTTTAGAAGAGACCGCATATTTTTCTGAGCCTTCTGCTATTTATGGTGGAGCGGAACCCAATGTGAGATTTCTATTTTATAAACAAAATGGAAAACGACGATGTATAAATAAAATAGTCAATGTATGAGTTATATAAGCGTTGTACACCTCATGTATAAGCGTTGTATAAGTTGTATGTTCGATGCATAAGTTATATATGCATTGTAAAAATTATATATGTGTTGAAATAGAAGTGAATTGCTATATATATATAAATAAATATACATATATTTATATATATATGTGCCCCTCGTCCACAAACCATGGACGATATTTATTGATTGTGATTGGTGTGAAAATTGATTGATAGCGAATGGTTGTTTGGGATTGTTTGTGGTTGATATTGATTGATTGTGGTTGAAAAATACCCGTTTGTGGTTGAGAAATATTTGGTTGAAACCACATAGGATTAGTTTGTGGAAATGAAATAAATATATACATGCCGTCTACGTGCGAACTAGATGCATGATCCCCATTGTCAAAAACCGCGAGGTTTTAAGGTGGAGCGAGGAGCCGTACTAGGGACGGTCCCGGTTTTAACTACCCAGCCGTTATGCTGCCAAAATTTTGAATAATATTCATGTGTTTGAATTATTTTCATTTGCTGAAACTATATTTATTTGTTGAATAGAAAACCTTCATGTGTTGAATCGATATTCATTCGTTGATTAGAAATTCATGTGTTGAATGGTATTCGTGTTTTAAATATAAAAATCACATTTTTATTATATACATGAATTGTTGAAATGAGGAGTGTTAAAAATAGCAACTCGTTCAAATAAATATGCATGAGTCGAAATATTCATTAATTAGCTAATGATACGATTTTTGTCTATGTATGCAACATTAGAATGAATGGTGTTTTTAAACCAAATGGAATCAAATATGAAGTTGAATGGAAAATGATAAGTGATAAGAACTGTATATCTGTACATGCATATCTATTTGAACAGGTTATAGCAAAAGGGGCTAGAGAAGAGGAATAAAATTTTTGTGCCCGACAAATAGGTACACATTTACCGTTTTGTTTGGGTGATGACTTTATGAGCCTGTTGGCTTTTTCTTTTCCTTTTGGACATGAGACGCCTGTGTGGCTATTTGGGAATTTTCCCAGCCCCTCCCGTACAAAAGAGGTTATGGCTAAATTTTCCAAAATTTAAAGGCGTTAGTGAAATATTTGAAGTGAAAACGATATTGAAATTGCTGAATGAACTATATTTATATAAATATAAATAAAATTAAAAGGAAACGTGGGCATGTAGTTTGTATTTTGAAACCGTGAATTCAAACAACTAGTGCGGGAAATCCGACCATTGGATTTTCCAGAAACCGCAACCGTTGGGTTCGCCTTGGAAATATCTTTCCAACGGCACCAACTTTGTAAAAATCAAACGGTTGGATTGTCTGGAATGTTTAATTCAAATCGGAAGAAAAACAGCGCCAGAATCGATTATATTTATATATATATATAAATATAATTATATTTAATCGAGTAACGACGCTGTAGTTCGTATTTTGAAATCGAAACTTCGAACGATTGTACCGAGAGATCTGACCGTCGGATTTTCCCGAAACTGGAACCGTTGGATTTGTTTTGAAAAGACCTTTCTAATGATGTAAATTTTGTGAAGATCCAACGGTTAGATTTTCAGATATGTGTAAATCAAATATGAAGAAAAACAGCGCCACGGCCGCGTTATGGCCCGAAGCGTCATTTTGAAATAAATTGGCTATTTTAAAATAAATAAAAATAGCGATAAATCGTTATAAAATACCATAAACAATATGGAATGGAAATAAACTGAATTTGCTCGATTTATGTGGTATTTGATGGTTGAATGTGTTTGGTGTGAAAATTACCTTAAAGAACAAAATTGGTGTTGTCGAATAATTTAACCATTGAAGTAAATTGATTTGAAATTCTAAATATACGTGAATTATTTGAAAAGGCCAAGTTAATCCTCATTTCAAATAATTGACCGACGATTGAAAGTCAAAGATGAAGACGGTGGTCGAAGACCGGAGATCTTCACCTCGTTTGGATGGTAACCGAGGTCCTGATCGGGAGGCATCCCGAAATATGGATAATGAGTGGTGATCGTCCAGACGTACGTGGTGATCGATGGGTTTGCGAGGTATTTAGTGCCTCCGGTTTCGTTCAGACCCAGAACACACTTGTAAATGGACTGTGTGTCTGACATTGGATTTTATTCTGTGTTGATTGATCTCTGTTAAATATACATCGGTTTGGCGGCGGAGAATTTATTCTTTTGCTTAACGCCCTTCTCTGAAACGCACGAGTTCAGAGGTTGTATATCGATGGACATCAATCGCATGGCATGAATTGCCTGTGTGGCCCGCTATGATGCAGTGATCAGGGCTTCTGTTGAAAAGCAAAGTCTTGTGGTGATGATCAAAGCACCGCCTGTGTGGCGTAGCTTTGTGTATAACGTGAATTCGCGAGCCTCACACCCCGGTATGAACCAGAAACGGGAGAAGGACCCAAGGGGCAGTTGCGGCTGTTCCCGAGGGGCGGGCTAGAGCGTCTCGAATTCGGTAAGCACTATCTTTTGCCTTGGTTCATGAAGGAAACCCAATTTCCAAATACGTGACTGTGCGGTTTTGATTGTATATATATATGGCGACATGATATATGGTACCCATGTCGTCTATGATTGATAGTTATGATTTGAAATTGTTTTCAAAACATATAAACACTAGCAATAATATCAAATGCCTTTGTTTTATTCGTATCAAGCATATTTTGGCCGTTATAAGGTAAAAACTCTATCCTCCGGTTTGCGTTGCATTGTGTGATGGGAACTGAGTCTTATAATGGCTTCATCTTTATAAAAAGCATAGCGATGTTTAAAAGAATGATTTAATTTAAAGCACTGGCAATCCAATGGAGTAAACCCGTTCCACGAAAGTGGCGTGGTCCTGTGATTTGCCATATATAAATGTGTGGAGTGGATTTCTCATACCAGTCCCATAACTGACTCGTAGTTTGTTCCACTTTCAAACTTGGGTGCCCCTTTTTCTACACGGGCATCCTTGTATTCAGGTTTAGCTGGTTATTTCTGGATAGCTGGAGTTGAAGATGGATTCCATCATTTATCTCTTTTATGCTGTTCAGCTCCTATTGTACATATTTTGTTTGTTTTCCGCTGTAGACATTTATGTATAGCTGAGCTGTATTTGTACTAAGTAAGATCCTATATACTGTGTAACTCTGATGATTACTTTTATCTAGTATATTCTATTGTTCATTATCTGGTGTATTTATTTAATTTTGTTCTGCCATTATCTATTTCTGTGTTATATTCCAAAGATTACCCTCGTCTCCGTCAGAACGGGATTTGGGGTCGTCTCAGAACTGAGGCAAAAGAAAGTCCTCTAACGATTCGAGACAATCTAGCCCATGTCTCAGGCAAGCCCGTAGACAAGCCTTGGATCGTCAGGGCCGGTCCACCGATGTGGATTAAAATGCCTAAACACTACGTTTCCCCGCCCTATGGGGCGTAAATGAGTCAAATGACTCCATAGGCTCCACACAGTCACCGATATATCTGAGGCGCCTCGCAACAGCAACAACCACATAAGTCAAACTCGTCAGGTCGTGTAAAACCACTGACGTCACTTCTAGCTAGAAGGAAACGCATGCCCTCACTGAAGTCCTCTCCCGTTTCTAGTTCACAACCGGGGTGTGAAGTTCGCGAATCAACGCTACACAAAGCTGTGCCACACAGGTTGTGCATTGACCATCAACCACAAGTCTCTGCTTCTCAATAGAAGCCTTGATCATATTGGCACTTAGGCATGCCACACAGGCAATTCACTCCATGCGCTTGATATCCATCAATATATAACCTCTGAGCTCGTACATCCCAGAGAAGGGTGTTAAGCAAGAGAATAAATTCTCCACCGCCAAACAGATATATATTTAATAGAAATCAATCACACAGACTAAAATCCAATGTCAGAAACACAGTCCATTTACAAGTTCGTTCTAGGTCTGTACGAAACCGAAGGCACCTTGTACCTCGCATGTCCATTGATCTCCAAGTACGTCTGGACGATCACCAACTGTTTCCCTCCTTTTGGGTGTACAGCCCAATCAAGGTCATCAGTAATCAACCAGACGACGTGAAGACCTCCGGTATTCGACCACCGTCTTCATCCTCGACACCACGACGAATCAGTTATTCAGAATGGGATAAACCCGGTCTTTCTGAATAACTCGCGTATATAATAAACAAGTGTTACACAAATACAACATAAGCCTCATTCCAATTCAGAATGTTCTTTTATTCCAATATTCTTATACTTTGGGAAAGGTTCCCATTAATTTTATCAAAGATAAATTCTTTAAATTTATTCTTTAATCTCCTTTTGAATATCAATTTAAATTATTCAGGATTAGCGAACCACACCGCAGTAATCATTTATTTTATTTCCCAATCCCAACCTATCTATCCCATGAAGTAAAACTAGTCAAACTTCATATCTAACACCACGGTGTTATCGGTAAATTCAATTACAATTTCACGTTCAAATCTAATTAAAGATTTAACTATCGCCTGGAGCAAAACTGGTGATACTCCATTCTCGATCACTTCAATCTAATTAAAGATTCATTAAAACTCCTCTTAGTTTTAATCTTCCCAATAATTCGTATCAATGATTATTTAACTTGGGAAAACACATCATGTCTTTAACTGGGTTAAAGAACCAATGTCATTTAAAACACGGTTCACTATAAATCCTAAATCACATTACATTAATTATCGGGTTAAAGAACTAGTGTTATTTAAAACACCGTTCACGATAAACACAAAAATCAATTCAAATTCAATTCCAATTAAATACCATTTAATTGGTACACTTCATCAAATCTAAATAAAAAGATTTAATATTTTTCTCAACTGGGTTTAAGGACAGTGTTAATGAATACACCATTCACAACAAACCCAAATCACATTTGATATTACATACAAGGCCCTGAATAGAAAATATATCGGCTTATATTCAATATCAAATTCTATGACCAACAAATATCGTATTGGAAATAACGATATAAATATATCTTTCAAATTCCCATAACCATATCTGTTTCATCACGAAATCCAACATCGAAATATTCCAAAGACAATTTCGATTCAAATCCATTCCAATTTAATTATTGGAAATTCTGGTTACTTTTAAAACCATTTCAAATCCACTTTATTTATTTTAAAATAAATAGAATTATAATTCTTGTTCAAAACAAGTTCAATTCGATAAAAATCTATTTTTATCTTTTCAAATATGGAGTTTTTCATCCCAATTCTTAACAAATCATTTCTTATGATTTTACACAAATTATTACTATTTTTAATAATTTTATCAAGGCCCGTACAGTCGATTTCCATCAACGGCCATCGAACTGCACTTACAGCGACCTTTTCCAAATTTGATTTGGACATAATTCCAAATGCAACCATTAGATTTCTAATTTCTGAAATTCATTAGAAAGATCTTTTCGATACGAACCCAACGGTTCCGGTTTAGGAGAATCCGACGGTCAGATCTCCCGCAACGTCAATTCGAAGTCAATGGTCGAAATTCGCGAAGTACAACAGCGCGGCGCGTTCTATTCAGGCCATTATATATATTGTGACGACCCCAAACCCCGTACTGACGGTGGCAGGGGTAATCTTTGGAATATAACACATAAACAGATAACAACAGAACAGAAATAAATAAATACACTAGATAATGTACAAATAATACACTGGATAAACATAATCATCAGAGTTACGCAGTATACAGGATCATACTTAGTACAAATATAGTTCAGCTATACATAAATGTCCACAGCGGAAAACAAACATATTATGTACAATAGAAGCTGAACAAAATAAAAAGAGATAAATGATAGAATCCATCTTCAGCTCCAGCTATCTAGAAAGAGCCTGTTAAAACCTGAATACAAGGCTGCCCGTGTAAAAAGAGGGGCACCTGAGTTTGCAAGTGAAACAAACTACGAGTCAGTCATGGGGCTGGTATGAGAAATCTACATAACACATTTTATAATATGGCTAATCACAGGACCACGCCACTTTCACGGAACGGGTTTACTGCATTGGATTGCCAGTGCTTTACAACAAGTAAATCTTTTAACCATCGCAATTCTTTTTATAAAAATGAAGACATTATAAGACTCAGTTCCCATCACACAATACAACACAAACCGGAGGATAGAGTTTTTACCTTATAATGGCCAAAATATGCTTGATACAAATAAAACAAAAGAATTTGATATTATTAGTAGTTTTTATAGGTTTCAAAACAATTTCAATCATAACTATCAATCACAGACGGCATGGGTACCATATATCATGTCGCCATATATATATACAATCAAAACCGCACGATGTCGTATTTGGAAATTGGATTTCCGTCATGAACCAAGGCAAAAGATAGTCGTTACCGAATTCGAGACTCTCTAGCCCGAGCCTCAGGGCAAGTACTCAGTCAAACCCTTGGATCATCAGGGCCGGTCCACCGATGTGCATTAAAATGCCTGAACACTGCGTTTCCCCGCCCTTTGGGGCGTAAATGAGCCAACGAATGGCTCCATCGGTCCCGGATCGACCGATATATCTGAGGCACCTCGCAACAGCAACAACCACGTAGGTGAAAAATAGTATAAATGTCAGCCAGTTTTAAGCACTGACACCACCTCTAGCTAGAAGGAAATGCATGCCCTTCCTGAGGTCCTCTCCTGTTTCTAGTTCATACCGGGGTGTGAGGCTCGCGAATTCATGTTATACACAAAGCTATGCCACACAGGCCGTGCTTTGATCATCAACCACAAGACTTTGGTTTTCAACAGAAGCCTTGATCACTGCATCTTAGCATACCACACAGGCAATTCACATCATGCAACTGATGGCTATCAATCACACAGAATGAATTCCAATGTCAGACACACAGTCCACTTACAAGTCCATTCTGGGTTCGAACGAAACCGGAGGCACTATATACCTCGCATACCCATCGATCTCCACATACGTCTGGATGATCACCGTTCATTATCCATATTTCAGGATGCCATCCAATCAGGACATCAGTTATCATCCAACCGAGGTGAAGATCTCCGGTATTCAACCACCGTCTTCATCATCGACTTCTTATCGTCGATTCAGTTATTCAGAATGGGATAAACCCGGTCTTTCTGAGCAACCCGCGTATATGATAAACAAGTGCTACACAAACACAACATACGACTTGTTCCAATTCATTAGTCACTAACCGTAAATTAGTAAGAGAACAATTTCCCAAATATTAACCCCGAAGGCCGAAAGCAACATCAGATCAAAACCCAGGAAACCATTCGACCTAGCTAACCTTCAGTTAGTTTCTAATTTTCACATTCCATAGCGTTTATAATATTTTATAATGATTTATCGCTATTTTTATTTATTTTAAAAATAACCAATTTATTCAAACGATGCTTCAGTCCATAACGCGGCCGTGGCACTGTTTTTCTTCAGATTTGATTTATACATATCTGAAAATCTAACCGTTGGATCTTCACAAATTTTATATTATTAGAAAGATCTTTTCAAAACGAATCCAACGGTTCCTGTTTTGGGAAAATCCGACGATTGGATCTCCCAGTACACTCGTTTGAAGTTTCGATTTCAAAATACGAACTGCAGCGTCGTTATTCGATTTAATTCAATTATATATATATATATATATATATATATATATATATTTGATTCTGGCGCTTTTTTTTTCACATTTGATTTACACATTCCATACAATCCAACTGTTGGATCTTCACAAAGTTGGTGTCCTTGGAAAGATATTTCCAAAGAGAACCCAACGGTTTCTGTTACGGGAAAATCCGATGGTCGGATCTCCCGCACTAATCGTTTGAAATCACGGTTTCAAAACATGAACTGCAGCTTCGTTATTCGATTTATTTTATTTATTTATATATATATATAAATATAATCCATTCTTCGATTTCAAAACCATATTCTTTTCATACATTTGATAAAAATGATATTTTTATCCAACAGACATTTATTTCAACAATTCACTATTTTTAACAATTCATGTATATAATAAAAATGTGATTTTTAATGTAAAACAATTTATTTCAAAACACGACTATTTTATATAGTCTATATAGATGATAAAAATTTGATTTTTATTACAAAACAAATTATTTCAAACACGAATACCATTCAACACATGAATTTCTATTCAACGAATGAATTTATATTCAACACATGAATGTTTTCCATAGTTCGTATATATAAAATAAAAATGTGATTTTTATTGTTAAAACAATTTATTTAAAACACGAATACCATTCAACATATGAATTTCTATTCAACACCTGAATATTTTCCATAGTTCGTATATATAAAATAAAAATGTGATTTTTATTGTTAAAACAATTTATTTAAAACATGAATACCATTCAACACATGAATTTTTATTCAACGAATGAATTTCTATTCAACACATGAATGTTTTCTATTCAACACATGAATATAGTTTCAACACATGAAAATAATTCTAACACATGAATATTATTGAAAATTTCGGCAACTTAACGGTCGAGTAGTTAAAACTGGGGCTTTCCCTAGTAGGCTCCTCGCTCTACCCTAAAACCTCGCAGCTTTTGACAATGGGGATTTCATGCATCTAGTTCGCACGCAGGCGGCATGTTTATTTTTTTCTTTTCAACAAACTAATCCTATGTGGTTTCAACCAAATAATTCTCAACCACAAACGGATATTTTTCAACCACAATCAATCAATTTCAACCACAAACAATTCTAATCAACCATTCGCTTTTCACACCAATCACAACCAATAAATATTGTCCATGGTTTGTGGACGAGGGGCGTATATATATAAGTATATTTCACTTCTATTCAACACATATATAATTTTTACAACGCATATATAACTTATACATCGAACGTACAACTTATACAACGCTTACACATGAGGTGTACAACGCTTATATAACTCATACATCGATAATATAATTTATATATCGTCGTTTTCCATATCGTTTATAGTTTAGAAATCTCACTTTGGGTCCCACTCCACCAAAAATAGCAAAAGGTTTAGAAAAATATGCGGTCTCTTCTAGAATGTAGAAGACGTCCACACGAGTCCACTGTCTCTTGTTTCACCGAATTTCATCAAGAAACGAAAAAGATATGATTTTTACACTGAAATCAAAAACTGTAGCGATTTAAAATGCTATAATATAGTTTAATTTAAAACCATCCGTACCTCACTGTTTTTCTTCAAAACTAGGTTAGAAGATTTCTCGTTATCCGTAGCGAGAGGTGACGATCGGGCTACACTGCGATGAAGGGCTAGGCGCGGTGCTCAGGCACGCGGTGGAGTTGGCCAGTTCGGTGGTCGGAGATGACGTCGGCGGCATTCGAAAGTGGCCACCTTCCAGAGCTCGATTCGAGCTTTATAGGTCACGAAAAAACCCAAACTTCATATGGATTTGAAGCTCGTCTCGAGCTCTTCAAAATCTTCAACTGGAGGAGGGACTGATTTTGTTTGTAGGAGGCGCAGTCGAGGGAGGAAGGGATCGACGGGTTCCCGCCTTGCGATCTGGAGCTTACGGGGAGAGAAAATAATGATGTGGCCCAATAGGATTTTTTATATTTATAAATTTTAAAAATCCAAAAATACCCCTTATCTCATATGAACTCCAATCCAAACCCAACGACTGTCGTCCCTAGCTAAATACCCTCATTCCGAGCACAATGGGATATGTTTCGTAGGCCCATTCGACTATTTCAGTCAGTTTTCCTTCAAATTAAAATATAAAACATTCAATATTTAATTTGAACGTATATTTCAATTTGCCAGGGCCACATATTGATTCTAAAAATTCCCGAAAATTAAATCTATCTATGTTTTGACGATACAGTGCCGACAAAACTAGTTTCGTCGAATTCTGAGACCGTTTGAAAATATGGCCTTTTTCTGATCGATCCAATTTAATAGAAATCGACCAAACACATTTTCCTTTGCCACGCTCACATACTAGCTTCAAAAATTATGAAATTTGAAACCTAGCAATAATTTGACATCCCGGATCCGACAAAAGTGGTTTCATCGAATTCTGAGGTCGTTTGCAAAATGGCCATTTTCACGGGCTATATAAACTCTATAGCGACCTTTCTGAAAATTCGTTTAGCCATAACTTTTGCTTCCATCTATGAAATTTTGATTTTTCATATTCATTAGAAATATATTCACTAACAGATTTAAATATTTCTGGTTTCACTAAGATCCGCTTTATTTTGCACCCGGTACAGTCGGTCAAAGTTTGAATTGAAATTTTGAAACTACCGCGCCATTTCAGGCCTTGTTTATAATTAGAAATAATTATATTCATTTTCAAACATCGATTCGAACTCACTTTTCGTCGTTATTATTTAAAATCCACTAAAATAGCCAATTTAAAATTTTTAATTTGGTTCAGATTTTCCGGGTTGTTACATATATATAATATATACATATTATATATATTTCATTGATTTCAATTCAAAACGTATTTTATAAATCGTTTTAAATTCGTTTTCAAAACGATTTCAACTTCCTATTCAATTTCCAATCAAAATTGAATATTCCATATCATCGATATATATATATATATATATATATATATATGTATAAATGATAATATTTTCAAAACGTTATATTTTGAAATCACTTCCTTTTCTATATTCATTATAAAAACGAATATAATCGATATAAATATCGTTCACGTCAAAATGGCGCATCTCTAATCAACACGGCTTTTATATATTTCAATAACTTTGTTATTCTATTCAACAAATGAATTTTCTTCAAAACATGAATATATATTTTTATTCAACACATGAATATATATTTTTATTCAACACATGAATTTATATTTTATTCAACTCATGACTTTTCTTTATTCAACACATGAATTTTCTTTCTATTCAACACATGAATTTCCTTTATTTTCCAAATTGAAATGAGGCCCAATCAATTAACATATAATGTTAGTTATATGGATTTTCTACAACACATGTATATAACAGCAACGATAAATCATCAATCATCATCCAGAGTGCACCACACAACTGCATAAGCATTAAATATAAATAATTAACGCATACACAGTCTATCAACCCATTGATTGACATAGAACTAAACAATCGGGATTAGTGTATGTCAAATATCATCCCAATACCCATGTGGTGTTTCAAATCAACAAACACACATTTTATTTGTGCAGTTGGGCGATGTGTAAAATTTATCATCCCACTGAATATCAGTCAAATCAGTGTATATAAACAAATCGTCTGATTTGTTTATTACTATTTATTTTATATACACGTTAAAAATTATATTTTTAACCATAAAATATTTTCCACTATAAAATATTTTATTCCACTCCACATTACATAATCAAATTTCACAACACAACAATCAAATAAACAAGTCATCCATGGTCTGTGGACAATGGGTGTCGGGTGTTGCTAAGCACCGTCTGCATCCTATTATATATTTCAATCTAGAAATACAAATAAAAGTGAGGAGCTCTCATCGACTAGCTAAACCAATACACCGCGACTCTTCGTATGTAGAAATCTTCCTCGTGCTCAACTTTTGTAAATTTCATTGTCCGTAGCCACTACATATATAAAAATCATATTTTTATATTGTTGCCATGTATATAAAAATCACATTTTTATAATCATTCTATATGGATAAAATTCACATTTTTATACCGCCACTACATAAATAAAATTCTATTTTTATACCGCTATAGATAAAAATCTATTTTTATACCACTACTATATAGATAAAAATTCTATTTTTATAACGGTGTTCATACAATAAAGACTATATTTTTACTATGCTAACTTCATAATAAAAATTATATTTTTCTATCGCTCTTCTTCTACATAAAAATTCGATCTTTCACTATATAAAAATGTCGTCTTTCACTATATAAAAGTCACATCCTTTTATTCGATAAAAATCAAATTTTTTGTACGATAAAAATCGTATCTTTACTACAACAAAAATTCAATCTTTTCTATTATAAAAATTCAATATTTTCTATGTTAAAAATTCAATCTTTTCTATTTTAAAATTCAATCTTTTCTATTTTAAAAATTCAATCTTTTCTATGTTAAAATTTCAATCATTTCTATTTTAAAAATTATAACTTTATATCTACCAAAAACAGAATTTTATAGTGTAGAAAAATTAGATTTTTGGTGCTTAAACAAATGAAAACAAACTAAATAAATAAAGGGGGAAAACTCACTTTTTATTGATCGGAGGAGGGTGAAGGATCGTCGGAAGAGGCGCTGGTGGTAGCAGAGGACAACGCAGGCCTGGTGGTTTGGCGTCGGATTAGGGTATACGGTGGGGGGGGGGCTCAGGGGAAATCAAATGAAAGGGGGGGTCTGCGTCGATCGAGGAAGAAGGAGGGAGAAGAAGGTGGAGAGAGGCAGGGGGTGCGGCATCGCCGTTGGGGGGCGACGTGATCGGCGGCGGCACTAGGGCACCTCCCTTTTTCTCTTTTTTGTTTATTTTCGAAGTCAACAGTGAATGAAAGGGGGGAAGAGTATATGAATACACATATATATATATATATATATATATAATTATTTTAAATTTTAAAAAACTTTTTATTTCGACCTCAAAACGTGACCCACCACCTGTAGCCCATAGCTAATTACCCCCAATCCGAACACAATTGGATATGTATCGTAAGCTGATTCGATCGTTTCGATCAGTTTTCGCCAAAATCAACATACAAATCTATATATTGAATTTGAACGCGCATTTCAATTTTCCAGGGCCACATACAAACTCTAAAAATTCCTGAAAAATATTTTCTAGCTTTGTATTGACGATATGGTCCTAACAAAACTAGTTTCGTTAAATTTGGAGACCTTTTGAAAAATGGCCATTTTTCCAGTCGATTAAAATAAACTAAAACTGGTCCAACGCGTTTTCCTTTGCCATGCTTACATATTGATTCAGAAAATTACGAATTTTGGAATATAGCAATAACTTGATGTCACGGATCCAACAAAAGTGGTTTCGTCGAAAATCGAGGTCGTTTGCAAAATTCCCGATTTTTAAGGGCCAAAATTCCATAGTGACTATTCGGAATTTTCACCTGGGCATAATATTTTATTCCCGCTATGAAATTTTGATTTTTCGAATTCGTTGGAAAGATATTCTGAAATAGATTCCAATATTTTTGGTTTCGCCAAAATCCGTCTTATTTTGAATCCTGTACATTCATTTGAACTTTGAAATCGAATTTTCGAAAAACCGCGCCATTTTTATTTCCTTTTATAATTTAAAATAAATATTTATATTCTAAATACTATCCATATAAATATATACGTTCTAATTCTATTCAAAATAAATTCTTCGTCGTTATTATTTAAAATAATTCATTTTAAATAATCAAAATTCACCAAAAATTGCCAAAATATAAATTTTAAATTGGCTCGGATTTCCGGGTTTTTACAATCTCCCCCACTTAAAAGTTTTCGTCGCCGAAAAGGAACGAAGACAAAAAGTTGTTTTACAAATTAACTCAACTTTTATTATTTTCATTTTGGCTTAAGTTCTTCAACTTTTCAAATTTTTCAAAAATTGGGCTAACACTCTAAATTTCCGAAAAATTTCTCTATAACCTCCCCTGCACCAGGGACTTCGAGACATTTCATATAGCCTTCCATGGCCTTCTTCAATCCAAAAAGAAAAAGAAAAAGCCAAGCGGCTAGCCAATCGGCTCATAAAATCATCCAAACATGTACTTATTTGTTGGGCAAACAATTTTATTCCTCTTCTCTAGCCTCCTTACTATAACCTTGTAACAACCCGTAAAATCTGGGCCAGTTTAAAATTTTTATTTTAGCAATTTTGATGAATTTTGAATATTTAAAATAGATTATTTTAAATAATATCGACGAAAAATTTATTTTGAATATAATTCGAATGAACATATTTATATAGATCGTCGTTAGAATATAAATAATTATTTATATATATAAAAGGAATTGAAAATGGCGCGGTAGTTCGATAATTCGATTTCAAACTTCAATTGGATGTACCAGGTGCAAAATAAACCGGATTTTAACGAAACCAAAAATATTTGAATCTAATAGATAATATCTTTCCAACGAATCCGACAAATTGAAATTTCATAGCGGGAATCAAAAGATATGTCCAGTTGAAAATTCTGAATAGTCGCTATGGAATTCAGGCTCTTATAAATAGCCATTTTGCAAACGACCTCGGATTTCAACGAAACCACTTTTGTTGGATCCGCAGTGTCAAATTATTGCTAGGTTTTAAATTTCGTAATTTTCTGAATCAATAAGTGAGCGTGGAAAAGGAAAACGCGATTGACCAGTTTCATTTGATTTTAATCGACTAGAAAATGACCATTTTTCAAACGGTCTCAGAATTTGATGAAATTAGTTTTGTTAGGACCGTATCGTCAATACGAAGCTAGAAAATATTTTTCGGGAATTTTTAGAGTCAGTATGTGGCCCTAGTAATTTAAAATGTGCATTTAAATTGAATATATAAAGATTTATATTTTAAATTCAACGGAAACCTATCGTAACAGCCGAATTGGGTTACGAAACATATCCCATTGTGTTCGGGATGAGGGTAAAATGCTAGGGACGACAGTCGTTCGGTCTCCATTGCGGTTCGAACGAAAAGTCAACTATATGGAAAATAAATTAAATAATTAAATTAAATAAATATTATAAAACCCCCTTATCCCAGCAAACCCTAACCCTATTTCGTTGCCGCCGCCTTCATTCATAATAATGGCCAGACTTCTCAAAGAAAGATCCTGAAATCGCTCCCAATTCGGGTTGAATTAAATTGAGAAATCAATACAAAAATAGAAGAGAAAATCAAGCTCTTTAATTTGATAAGGGTATCATCAGTTCTCACGAGCTAGGGCGCTCGCAATACTGCCTCAAACAGGCTATCGACAAAGGCGATTTGGGAGGGGTTCCGGCCACCGAGCTGGCCATCGCTGCGTACGGAGGGAGTTTTGGCCATGGCCAGCCTCGGGGTGTGGGCCGATCACCCTCAGACGCGACGAGGTGGTCCAAATTCCTAAACCTAGGTTGTGAGCTTGACAGTTTTACGCTCTAGACAATTAGAAGAGACGACAGCCTTAATTTGCAATTAGGGAAAAGGTATATAATTAGTTTAATTAAATTTTATTTAAGAAGGAATTGTTTTATTTTATAACAGTGAAATAAAATCTGATTTTTAAAAAAATATAATTAGCGTTATTTAAAATAAAATATATATTGCCTTGTTTTAAAAATGGATATATATTTCCTTGTTTATAAAAATATATGATTTTCTTTTACTAGTAACTTTGTTTTGATCTTTGGTTTTAAAATATATATATATATCAAATGTTTTAGAAAATATACAATACTTTGATTTGAAAATAAACAATACATTGTTTTTGAAATATAGAATAGTAATATAAAAATATGATTTTTATATACTAGAGGATATAAAAATGTGATTTTTATATATGTAGTGAATACGGGCAACGAAAGTGACAAAAGACGGGAACGACAAGATTTTCTTCATATGAAGAGTCGCGGTATTTGGGATAGCTTTGGGGAGAACTTCTCGCTTTAATCTTCTATTTCTAGTTAATATATAAACTAGAATGCAGACGGTGCTTAGCAGCACCCGACACCCGTCGTCCACAGACCATGGATGGCTTGTATGCTTGTTTGTTTGATTTTGATGTGAAAAATTGAATGTGTGTTGTGGAATGAAATAAAATATTTATATAGTGAAATAAAATATTTATATAGTTAAAAATATAATTTTTAACATGTATATAAAATGAAATATATATTTATAAACAAATCGAACGATTTGTTTATATACACACATTTGAGTGATATTGATTGGGACGATAAATTTTACACATCGCCCAACTGCACAAATAAAATATGTGTTTGATTGTTGAAACCCCACACGGGTGTTGGGATGATAATTGGCGTACACTAATCCCAATTAATTAATTGTATGTCGATCGATTGGTCGACAGACTGTGTAAGCGTTGATTATATATATTTGATGCTTATGCAGTTGTGTGGTGCACCTTGGATGATGGTTGATTGTTTATCATTGCTATTATATACATGTGGTGTATGGAATCCATATAATTAACATTATATGGTGATTGATTGGGCCTCATTCCAATTGGGAAAATAAAGAATATTAGAAAATAAAGATTAACGTGTTGACGGTACTCATTTGTTGAGATTATTCAGGTCGTGAAAGAAATATAGGTTCATTTGTTGAACAGGATAAATATTCATTTGTTGAATAGAATAACGAAGTTATTGAAAAATATAAAGCCGAGTTGATTAGAGATGCGCTATTTTGACGCGAACGATATATATCGATTATATTCATTTTTAAAATGAATATTTAGAAAGAGATGTAAAAATATATAATCGAATTGAATTGAATAAAATAGAAATTGAATTCGAATTGAATAAAATAGAAATTGAATTCGAATTGAATAAAATAGAAATTGAAGTCGAATTGAATAAAATAGAAATTGAATTCTAAATGAATAAAATAGAAATTGAATTCGAATTGAATAAAATAGAAATTGAAGTCGAATTGAATAAAATAGAAATTGAAGTCGAATTGAATAGAATAGAAATTGAATTCGAATCGAATAGAATAGAAATCGAATTCGAATTGAATAGAATAGAAATTGAATTCTAATTGATTTGAATAGAATAGAAATTGAATTCGAATTGATTTGAATAGAATTGAAATTTGAATTCGAATAGAATAGAATTGAAAATTGAATTGAATCGAATTGAATTGAATAGAAATTGAAATCGAATTTGAATTGAATTGAAATGAATTTGAAACGAATTTATATTGGAAAAATTCAATTCTGATTTGAATTTGAAATGAAGTTGAAATCGTTTTGAAAATGAATTTAAAACGATTTAACAAAATTCATTTTTAAAAGGAAATCGACGAAGTATATATTATATATTATATATATATAATATAATGGCCTGAATAGAACGTGTCGCGCTGCGGAAGTTCGCGAATTTCGACCATTGACTTCGAACGGACAATACGGGAGATCCGACCGTCGGATTCTCCTAAACCGGAACCGTTGGGTTCGTATCGAAAAGAGTTTTCCAATGGATATTAGAAATTTGAAATCTAACGGTTGGATTTGGAATTATGTCCAAATCAAACATGGAAAATGTCGCTGTAAGTGCAGTTCGGTGGCAGTTATTGAAAACCGACTGTACGGGCCTTGATAAAATAATTAAAAATATCTATAATTTGTGTAAAATCATAAGAAATGATTTGGGGAAAACTGAGATGAAAAACTCCAAATTTGAAAAGATAAAAATAGATTTTTATCGAAATGAACTAGTTTTGAACTAGAATTAAAACCAATTTATTTTTGAAATAAATAAATTGAATTCGAAATGGGTTTTAAATAACCGGAATTTCTAATATATTTTATTGGAATTGAAATAGAATGTGATTTGTGTTTATCGTGAACTGTGTTTTAAATGACTTTAGTTCTTTAACCCAGTAAAAGGAGTTTTAATGAATCTTTAATTAGATTGAAATAGGAATTGATAATTTAAATTATCAAATTTTGGAAATGATCGAAAGGGGAGTATCACCAGTTTTTCTCCTAGCGATAGTTAAATCTTTAATTAGATTTGAACGTGAAATGGTAATTAACTTTACCGATAACACCGTGGTGTTAGTTATGGGGTAATAACAGTTTTGCTCCATGGGATGAATAGGTTGGGATTGGGAAATAAAATAAATAATTACTTCGGTGTGGTTCACTAATCTCGACTACTTTGGAAAACCATAATCTGGTTTGAAATGTCATCCAAAGGAAGATTAAAGAATAAATTTAAAAGGATTTATCTTTGATAAAATTAATGGGAACCTTTCCCTAGGAGTGTAAATATCTGAATAGAAGAATATTCTGAATTGGAATGAGGCGTATGTCGTGTTTGCGTAACAAGTGTTTATTACATATGTGGGTTATTCAGAAAGGCCGGGTCTATACCCATTCTGAATAACCGATTCGACGACGAGTCGAAGAGATTAAAGACGGTGTCAGACTGATGATCTTCACATCGAATGGATAGGTGCTACTGATGCTCACGATGGGAGTAGCTACCTTGAAGGGGGCTAAAGTAGTAGTCGTCTGGACGTGCTTGGAGGTCGACGAATATGCGAGGAAAGTGCCTCCGGTTTCGTTCAGACCTAGAACGGACTTGTAAATGGATGGTGTGTCTGACATTGTATTCCTTTATATTGTATTCGTTAATCTCTACTAAATATATATCTGTTTGGCGGCGGAGAATTTATTCTCTTGCTTAACGCCCTTCTCTGAGACATACGAGCTCAGAGGTTATGTATTGCCAGAAATCAGTGGTACGATATGGATTGATAGTGTGGCATGCTGAGATGCAGTGATCCAGACTTTTGTTGAAAAGCAAAGTTAGGTGGATGATGATCAAAGCTCAGCTTTAATATAGCATGGCTTTGTGTATAGCGTTGATTCGCGAGCCTCACACCTCGGTATGGTGGTAAACTGATGGTTTGATCAGTATGCTTTTTAGTGGATGGGCACCTTCGTGGTGTCGTGGATTCGGTCGATCGAGATTGAGCTCAGTGCTCAGAGGGATAGGGTAAGCGGTGTTTTCTCTCGCCGAGACGTAAGCCGCAGTGATACTCGATTTCCGAAAAGTGCGGATGTGCATTACGGTGTTTTCTCTAGCTAAGACGTAGGCCGTTGAGATGGAACTACGCGATCGATCTTTCGAATCAGGAGCCACCATGATGGAAATTCAATTTCCAAATATGACATTTTGCGGTTTTGATTATAGAGCCTAGTATTGGCGACATAATATATGGTACCCATGCCGTCTATGATTGATACATTTATATTTGAAGTTGTTTTCTTCACTTATAGTAATAATATAAGATGAAATTTCGCGTATCAAGCATATTTGGCTATTATAAGGGAAAACCCTATCCTACGGCTTGCGTTGCATTGTGTGATGGGATCTGGGTCTTATAATAGCTTCATTGTTCTTTATTTAGCATTGCGCAGTTTGTTTTCTGCACTGGTATTCTTGGGAGGAAACCCATTCCGTGTTATACGGCGTGGTCCGTTGATTTACCTAACTTTAAAAACAAAGATTAATAACTGATTTAGTTCTCATGCCGTCACATGACTGACCTGGAGTTTATTGTTTTAACCTAAACACTGGGTGCCCCTATTTTCCACACGGGCAGCTAGTAGTTTTGGTTTAGCAGATTTATATTCACAGGATCCTGATTTACAGCTGGAACGATGCTCGGAAAGCTTTGTATCCGTGTATTACTTTCAGTTGTGCTTTGTATTGTTTTTCCGCTGTGATGTATTTAAATGTAATTTAAATCTCTGATATTTTCTGTGTAATGTTTATTCATACTCTGTATATTCTTGTATTCTGATGGAATTGTTGTAATAAATAATGAAATGTTCTTCCGTTTGCGTTCTGATTTGTCGTGTTCTCAAGGTAATTCGGGCTTTCCTTAACGGGGAATTTACGGGTCCTCACAGACCTGTTCAATGTAAGTACATGTATATGCATGCAAATGCGATAAATTTTCTATACACTCACTATTTGATACAATTTGGCTAAAGGTTCAACATTTAAATTAATCAACCAATAATAAAACAATACAATCAGCAATTAATTAGTTGATTAGCTCTTCAAATTCATAACTTTGATATATATATAGTCCAAAAATCATATTTTTGATGCCAAATCACAACAATAAGCCCTATCTAATTTTGGTTCTCACACCAGTCAATAGGAAATATATAGAATCCCACTTTCGAAACTCGAACATGAATACTGATGATGCGATCACTATAGCGATCGTCAGAACCATCTTCGGGCGACTAGAGTGTGATTCTATATCTATCTAGTATATTAAAACTTCAAATACACGCGGATCAGACGTATACGCAAAATCTTTATATATTGGATTGTCCAAATTAAATATAAAATATATAATCAAATATGGAATAATTGATTCAAATTTTCAAAAAAAACTTATTTTCACTTTAAAAATATATTCTTCACACTCGTTCTAGGATACTACTGATCCCATCTCTAACGAGTCATTCCCCTTGGATATTACTAATCCAATCTCTGATGAATTCTTTCGTTTGGTTCAACGTGTTTTGTTCTCTAGCTTTGTAAACCAAAGCTCTGATACCAAGCTAAAACAACCCGAAATCCCCCTTACGGGAAATCACGGATTGAGTTGAGTACAAGCCACATTGGAACGAAACAGAAGAACATTTCATTGTTAATTACAACAATTTCATCAGAATACAAGAATATACAGAGCATGATTAAATATTACACAGAAAATATCAGAGATTTAAATATATTACATAGCAGCGGAAAATAATACAATACACAACTAGAAGTAATACACGGATACAGAGCTTTCCGAGTATCGTTCCAGCTGTAAATCAGGATCCTGTGAATATAAATCTGCAAAACCAAAACTACTACCTGCCCGTGTCAAAATAAGGGCACGTAGAGTTTAGGTTTAAAACAATAAACTCCAGGTCAGTCATGTGACTGGTGTGAGAACTAAAACAGTTATTAATCTTTATTTTAGAGTTCGTAAATCAAGGGACCATGCTGTATAACACAGAACCGGTTTCCTCCCAAGAATACCAGTGCATAAAACAACAGCGCAATGACAAATAAAGAACAATGAAGCTATTATAAGACCCAGGTCCCATCACACAATGCAACATAAGCCGGAGAATAGGGTTTTACCTTATAATAGCCAAAGCATGCTTGATACGCTAAATTTCATCATTTATTATTACTATAAGTGCATAGTATTAAAACAAATTCAATCATAGACGGCATAAGTGCCACATCCCACTATGTCTCCATACTAGGCTTTACAATCAAAACCGCAAAGTCACGTACCGAAAATTGGATTACCATCTGTGAATCGTGGCAAAAGATAGTCCTCTACCGATTCGAGACAATCTAGCCCATGTCTCAGTCAAGCGCGCAGACAAGCCTTGGATCGTCAGGGCCGGTCCACCGATGTGGATTAAAATGCCTGAACACTACGTTTCCCCGCCCTATGGGGCGTAAATGAGTCAAATGACTCCATCGGCTCCACACAGTCACCGATATATCTGAGGCGCCTCGCAACAGCAACAACACATAAGTCAAACTCGTCAGGGCATGTAAAACCACTGACGCCACTTCTAGCTAGAATGAAATGCATGCCCTCCCTGAAGTCCTCTCCCATTTCTGGTTCACAACCGGGGTGTGAGGCTCGCGAATCAACACAACACAAAGCTGTGACACACAGGCTGTTCTTTGATCATAAACCACAAGTCTCTGCTTTTCAACATGAGCCTTGATCATATTGCCAGTTAGGCATGCCACACAGGCAAATCACTCCATGCGTTTGATATCCATCAATATATAACCTCTGAGCTCGTACGTCTCAGAGAAGGGCGTTAAGCAAGAGAATAAATTCTCCGCCGCCAAACAGATATATATTTAATAGAAATCAATCACGCAGACTAAAATCCAATGTCAGACACACAGTCCATTTACAAGTTCGTTCTGGGTCTGAACGAAACCGGAGGCACCTTGTACCTCGCATGTCCATCGATCTCCAAGTACGTCTGGACGATCACCAACTGATTCCCTCCTTTTGGGTGTACATCCCAATCAAGGTCATCAGTAATCACCCAGACGACATGAAGACCTCTGGTCTTCAACCACCGTCTTCATCCTCGACATCACGTCGAATCAGTTATTCAGAATGGGATAAACCCGGTCTTTCTGAATAACTCGCGTATATAATAAACAAGTATTACACAAACACAACATGCGCCTCATTCCAGTTCAGAATACTCTTTTATTCCAATATTCTTATAATTTGGGAAAGGTTCCCATTAATTTTATCAAAGATAAATTCTTTAAATTTATTCTTTAATCTCCTTTGGAATATCAATTCTAATTAGTCGGGATTAGCGAACCACACCACGGTAATCATTTATTTTATTTCCCAATCGCAACCTATCCATCCCATGAAGTAAAACTAGTCATACTTCATATCTAACACCACGGTGTTATCGGTAAATTCAATTACCATTTCACGTTCAAATCTAATTAAAGATTTAACTATCGCTTGGAGCAAAACTGGTGATACTCCATTCTCGATCACTTCAATCTAATTAAAGATTCATTAAAACTCCACTTAGTTTTAATCTTCCCAATAATCCCTATCAATGATTATTTAACTTGGGAAAACACATCCTGTCTTTAAATGGATTAAAGAACCAATGTCAGTTAAAACACGGTTCACTATAAATCCAAAATCACATTACATTAATTATCGGGTTAAAGAACAAGTGTTATTTAAAACATCGTTCACGATAAACCAAAAAATCAATTCAAATTCAATTCCAATTAAATTTCATTTAATTGGTACACTTCATTAAATCTAAATAAAAAGATTTAATCTTTTTCTCAACTAGGTTTAAGGACAGTGTTAATGAAGACACCATTCACAACAAACCCAAATCACATTTGATATTACATACAAGGCCCAGAATAGAAAATATATCGGCTTATATTCAATATCAAATTCTACGACCAACAACTATCGTATTGGAAATAACGAAATAAATGTATCTTTCAAATTCCCGTAACAATATCTGTTTCATCACGAAATCCAACATCGAAATATTCCAAAGACAATTTCGATTCAAATCCATTCCAATTCAATTATCGGAAATTCTGGTTACTTTTAAAACCATTTCAAATCCACTTTATTTATTTTAAAAATAAATAGAATTATAATTGTAGTTCAAAACTAGTTCATTTTGATAAAAATCTATTTTTATCTTTTCAACTATGGACATTTCCATCCCAATTCTTCGCAAATCCTTTCTTATGATTTTACACAAATTATTACTATTTTTAATAATTTTATCAAGGCACGTATAGTCGATTTCCATCAACGGCAATCGAACTGCACTTACAGCGACCTTTTGCACATTTGACTTGGACATAATTCCAAATCCAACCGTTAGATTTCTTATTTATGACATTATTAGAAAGATCTTTTCGATACGAACCCAACGGTTCCGGTTTTAGGAGAATCCGACGGTCGGATCTCCCGCAACTTTAATTCGAAGTCAATGGTCGAAATTCGCGATCTGCCGCAACGCGGCGCGTTCTATTCAGGCCATTATATATATATATATATATATATATACATATATATATTTCATCGATTTCAATTCAAAACATATTTTATAAATCGTTTTAAATTCGTTTTCAAAACGATTTCAACTTCCTATTCAATTTCTAATCAAAATTGAATATTCCATATCATCGATATATATATAAACGATAATATTTTCAAATGTTATATTTTGAAATCACTTCCTTTTCTATATTCTTTATAAAAACGAATATAATCGATATAAATATCGTTCACATCAAAATGGCGCATCTCTAATCAACACGGCTTTTATGTATTTCAATAATTTCGTTATTCTATTCAACAAATGAATTTTCTTCAACACATGAATATATATTTTTATTAAACATATGAATATATATTTTGATTCAACACATGAATTTATATTATTATTCAACATATGAATTTTCTTTATTCAACACATGAATTTTCTTTCTATTCAACACATGAATTTCCTTTATTTTCCAAATTGAAATGAGACCCAATCAATTACCATATAATGTTAATTATATGGATTTTCTACAACACATTTATATAACAGTAATGATAAATCATCAATCATCATCCAGAGTGCACCACACAACTGCATAAGCATTAAAAATAAATAATTAACGCTTACACAGTCTGTCAACCCATCGATTGACATGCAACTAAACAATCGGGATTAGTGTACATCAAATATCATCCCAATACCGTGTGGGGTTTCAAATCAACAAACACACATTTTATTTGTGTAGTTGGGTGATGTGTAAAATTTATCGTGCCACTCAATATCAGTCAAATCAGTGTGTATAAACAATCCGATTTGTTTATTACCATTTATTTTATATACACGTTAAAAATTATATTTCTAACCACAAAATATTTTCCACTATAAAATATTATATTCAACTCCACATCACACAATCAAATTTCGCAACACAGCAATCAAACAAAGAAGTCATCCATGGTCTGTGAATGACGGGTGTCGGGTGCTGCTAAGCACCATCTGCATCCTAGTATATATTTCAAACTAGAAATAAAAATAAAAGTGAGGAGTTCTCACCGACCAGCTAAACCAATACACCGCGACTCTTCGTATGTAGAAATCTTCCTCGTGCTCGCCTTTTGTCAAATTAATTGTCCGTAGCCATTACATATATAAAAATTACATTTTTATATTGTTGCTATGTATATAAAAATCACATTTTTATAATCACTCTATATGGATAAAAATCACATTTTTATAATCACTCTATATGGATAAAAATCACATTTTTATACCTCTACTACATAGATAAAAATTCTATTTTTATACCGCTACTATATAGATAAAAATTCTATTTTTATACAGCTACTATGTAGATAAAAATTCTATTTTTATAACGGTGTTCATATAATAAAGACTATATTTTACTACGCTAACTTCATAATAAAAATTATTTTTTTCTATCGCTCTTCTTCTACATAAAAATTAGATCTTTCACTATATAAAAATGTCGTCCTTCACTATATAAAAATCACATCTTTTTATTCGATAAAAATCAAAATTATCCTACGATAAAAATTGTATCTTTGCTACAACAAAAATTCCATCTTTTCTCTTATAAAAATTCAATCTTTTCTATTATAAAAATTCAATCTTTTCTATGTTAAAAATTCAACCTTTTATATTTTAAAAATTCAATCTTTTCTATTTTAAAAATTCAATCTTTTCTATGTTAAAAATTCAATTTTTTCTATTTTATAAATTATAACTTTATATCTACCAAAAATCAAAATTTTATAGTGTAGAAAAATCAGATTTTTGGTGCTTAAACAAATAAAAACAAACTAAATAAATAAATAATTAAAGGGGAAAACTCACTTTTTATTGATTGGAGGAGGGTGAAGGATCGTCGGAAGCGGCGCTAGTGGTAGCAGGGGATGGCGCAGACCTGGTGGTCAGGCGTCGGATTAGGGTTTACGATGGGGGGCTCAGGGGAAATCGAACGAGAGGGGGGTCTGCGTGGATCGAAGAAGAAGGGGGGAGAAGAAGGTGGAGAGAGGCTAGGGGGTGCAGCGTCGCCGTTGAGGGTGGGCGACGTGATCGGCGGCGGCGCTAGGGCACCGCCCATTTTCTCTTTTTTTTTTCATTTTCGGAGCCAACGGTGAATGAAAGGGGAGGAAGAGTATATGAATATATATACATATAATTATTTTAAATTTTAAAAAGCAACTTTTTATTTCTACCTCGAAACGAGACCCACCGCCTGTCGCCCATAGCTAGTTACCCCCAATCCAAACACAATGGGATATGTATCATAAGCTGATTCGATCGTTTCGATCAGTTTTCACCAAAATCAACATATAACTATATATATTGAATTTAAACATACATTTCAATTTACCGGGGCCACATACGAACTCTAAAAATTCCTGAAAAATATTTTCGAGCTTCGTATTGACGATACGGTCCTAACAAAACTAGTTTCGTCAAATTCCGAGACCGTTTGAAAAATGGCCATTTTTCCAGTCGATTAAAATCAACTAAAATTGGTCCAATGCGTTTTCCTTTCCCACGCTTACATATTGATTCAGAAAATTACAAATTTTGGAATATAGTAATAACTTGACGTCACGGATCCAACAAAAGTGGTTTCGTTGAAAACCGAGGTTGTTTGCAAAATTCCCATTTTTAAGGGCCAGAATTCAATAGCGACTATTCTGAATTTTCACCTAGGCATAACTTTTTATCCCCGCTATGAAATTTTAATTTTTCGGATTTGTTGGAAAGATATTCTCAAATAGATTCCAATATTTTTGGTTTCGCCAAAATCCAGTTTATTTTGAATCAAGTACATTCGTTTGAACTTTGAAATCGAATTTTCGAACAACCGCACCATTTTCAATTCCTTTTATAATTTAAAATAAATATTTATATTCTAATGACGATGCATATAAATATATACATTCTAATTCTATTCAAAATAAATTCCTCGTCGTTATCATTTAAAATAATTCATTTTAAATAATCAAAATTCGCAAAAATTGCCAAATTAAAATTTTAAATTGGCTCGGATTTCCGGGTTATTACAAAAAATGATACCCTTCATCATTCGAACGAATGGAAAAAAAATCCGCCCAGTTCCCCTTCGTTTCACCACAAATTCACAACGGTTTTCACCAAATCCTCTCCATCACTTACATACGCATCCTCCAGGTAGAACACCCATCATCGTAGCCTTCATGACCACCTTGTCCCCCTTTCAGTCACGGAACCCTCGCCTCCGACCCTGCGGTGACCACCATCGAACCAACAACCTCCTCTGACACACCACGATGGCTCTGGCGCTCCTCCTAAAGCCAGCTATGCCACCAAAACTCCCCTCCAGCCTTCCCAAAATCCAACGCAGACCAACCCTAGCCTCATGTTATCAACTGGACAACGAACGAAACATTATCATGCCTTGCCCTAGTTGCATAGAAGTGAAGAAATCAGATGAGAATTCAAAGATAACGTTTTAAGAAATTTAGGAAATTTGCTTGATTTTTAATTGAATTTAGAAGGCTTGTTTTTTAAATCTAAACAGCGATTATAATGCTATCATTAAAATAAATTCCTCGTCGTTATCATTTAATATAATCAAATAGATCCGAACGTATCTTGTTTCAAAGAAATCCAACTTATATCGAATTTTGTATATTCAATTGAATTTCAAAACGTTAAATTACGAACTACCACGATGGTATGAGCTCGTTTTAAATTTAGTTATAAACTGTGCGTTCAACTTCGTTTTAACTAATAAATTCCATATAAATTTCCATTTATATTTCAAATATAATATTTAAAAACAAATTTAAATATTCAGAATTAAATAGCTAAAATTCTGGGTCGTTACATTCCTTCCCCCTTAAAAGAATTTCGTCCCCAAAATTGCTAAGCACTAAAAATGCTATAACTCTAACTCCTCATAACCTACTTAGTTGAAATCTTATGTTCCATATCTTCATAACCCAGTTCTTACCTGACCTTCGAATTCTCATGCCAATACTCATCCATTCATAATTCTTTCCAAATGATCTGTCCACCATTTTGGGCAATCCATCACCACTTTCTTATGTTCAATCCATATGCTCTTCTGTATATCCACACCCATTCCAGTTGATTTTAAATCCATTTATCAATTTCATTATTCCACTTGAAATTTTGTTAACCAATTCTAGTTTTCTTATTTCAATTACAATTAAAAACTCGATTTTAAATTATCAAAAAATTTCTTGAAAATTTTCTAACTCTTTAATTTTTTCAAAAAATTTCGCCAATATCTCCTTTGCACGGCTCTGTCGGTACAACCACAACTCGCCTTTCTAGGCCTTCTCCAATCCAAAATAAAATCAAAAATCCAAGCGGCTTGCCCCATAGGCTCATAAAACCATCAAACCAAAGTGATATTATATATATGTACCTTTCTGTCAGGCGTAATTCTATCTCTTGCATTTGCTTCCATTCTATATCTGCTCAGTATACATATATCCATTTCCTGTTGATTTCAAATCAATCCAACTTCCATTTTATTAACTCAAGTCTGATTTCCATTTAAGTCAATCCACTTATTATACTTGAATCCAAATTTAACATAGTTCAATTTCAATTAACAACATCCAATATATATTCAACTTGCTTATTCATAAGTCGAATTCATATTAATAATTCGAATCAACGTTTCTCTTTATTTAATTTCATTCAGAATTATTTCTAATTCAATCCAATTTTATTAATCTTAACTTAAGTTAAATTTTAATTCATTTGATACATTTTTACCATTTCAATCAATTCAACTTATATAAGTTAAATTTTAATTTCATAATTCAAATTCCTGGGTTTTATTTCAAATTAGTTTGAAATCATATATATATTTATACATTATATTTATAATTAACTCAATTCAAAACATTTGAATTTCTAAAACAACTCTATTTTTCTTAAACAGATTCCATTAATAAATCTATTATGGTAGCAATACGTCACTTAGATACTCGAAAATGAATACCGATAATGTCGCGATCCATTATCGGAATTAGTTTCTCGCCACTGAAGTGATTTCAGTACTTAATCATTTTCAAAATCTATTAAAAACCATTCTTATTAAAAAATACTACAAATAATGCTATATTACCATTAAAAATACTTTAGAAAATATTTAAACATCCGGGATCTGAACTCTAAATTTTGGACTGAATTAAATTCCAGTTCATTTTATTTATATATACTATCCGTACATAAGTTATATTTGGTTATATATATATAACCATTCCAATATTTTAAAATTTTATTTGATTGTAATAACAATTAACACATTTATATACTATAATATTTCAGAAATTATTCCTTTCATATCAAAATAATTTTGGGTAAAATTATTTCATTTACCCTTGTTAAAACAATACTGTATCGAACTGCTATGTTTGAGAGTTTAGAAACACCTATCGATATAGTTGTACAATGTGAAAACCCGCAACTTCCCCGTAAAGGAAAGCGGCGGATAGTTCGAGAACAAGCCACAACATAACATATATAAAAGAACATTTCATTGTATATCACAACAATGCATCAGATTACAAGAATATACAAAGTATAAATGAATATTACACAGAAATATCAGAGATTTAAATTACATTTAAATACATAGCAGCGGAAAATAATACAATACACAACTAGAAGGAGATATACGGATACAAAGCTTTCCGGATATCGTTCCAGCTGTAAACCAGGATCCTGTGAATATAAATCTGCAAAACCAAAACTACTAGCTGCCCGTGCGAAAAATAGGGGCACCCAGAGTTTAGGTTAAAACAATAAACTCCAGGTCAGTCATGGGACTGGTGTGAGAACTAAAACAGTTATTAATCTTTATTTTAAAGTTTGGTAAATCAAGGGACCACGCCGTATAACACGGAACGGGTTTCCTCCCAAGAATACCAGTGCATAAAACAAACAGCGCAATGCTAAATAAAGAAAAATGAAGCTGTTATAAGACCCAGGTCCCATCGCACAATGCAACGCAGCCGAGGATAGGGTTTTCCCTTATAACAACCAAAGAATGCTTGATACGTTTAAAACAGATTATTTGATACTATAATAAGTGCATAGTGTATAAAACAACTTCAAATCATAAGTATCAATCATAGGCGGCATGGGTACCATATATCATGTCGCCATACTAGTTCTACAATTAAAACCGCAAAACGTCGTATTGGAAGTTGGGTTATCATTTATGGTATGAACCGAGGCTAGGGGCAAGATCCTCAACTGATTCGAGACAATCTAGCCCATGTCTCAGGCAAGCGCGCAGGCAAGCCTTGGATCGTCAGGGCCGGTCCACCGATGTGGATTATTATGCCTGAACACTACGTTCCTCCGCCCTTTGGGGCGTAAGCCTGGCCCGTCAGCCGACCAGAAGCATCGGCCGAAACCGATATCACGAGGCGCCTCGCTTTTCAGCAAGTAATAATAAGCAATATCCACATGAGTCAAACTCGTCAGCCAGTTCAAGCACTGACGCGACTCCTAACTAGAAAGAAACGCATGTCCTCCCTGATGTCCGTCTCCCGTTTTTGATTCATACCAGGTGTGATACTCGCGAATCAACGTTACACAAAGCTACGCCACAAAGGCCGTGCTTCGATCGTCAACCACAAGACTTTGCTTTTCAACAGATGCCTTGATCATTTGCATCTTAGCATGCCACACAGGCAATTCACTCCATGCGATTGATATCCATCAATATATAACCCCTGAGCTCGTACGTCTCAGAGAAGGGCGTTAAGCAAGAGAATAAATTCTCCGCCGCCAAACAGATATATATTTAATAGAGATCAATCACACGGCCTAAAATCCAATGTCAGACACACAGTCCATTTACAAGTCCGTTCTGGGTCTGAACGAAACCGGAGGCACCTAGTACCCCGCATATCCATCGATCTCCAAGTACGTCTGGATGATCACCAACTGTTTCCATCTTCTTGGGTGTACAGCAAAATCAAGATCATCAGTAAGCACCCAAACGACGTGAAGACTTCTGGTCTTCGACCACCGTCTTCATCTTCGACTTATCGTCAGATCAGTTATTCAGAATGGGATAAACCCGGTCTTTCCGAATAACTCGCGTATATTTTAAATAAGTGTTACACAACACAACATACGCCTCATTCCAATTCATTAGTCACTAACCGTAAATTAATCAAGAGAATAATTCCCCAAATATTAACCCCGAAGGCCGAAACCAACATCAGATCAATATTCAGAAAACCATTCTGCTTGGCTAACCGACAGTTAGTTTCTAAATTTCACGTTCATAGGGAAAGGTTCCCATTAATTTTATCCAAGATAAATTCCTTGAATTTATTCTTTATTCTAATTTTGAATCTCAATTCAAACTAGTCGGGATTAGCGAACCTTACCGAAGTAATTATTTATTTTAATTTCCCCATCCCAACTTATTCATCCCATGAAGTAAAACTGGTAATACTTCATATCTAACACCACAGTGTTATCGGTAAATTCAATTACCATTTCACGTTCAAATCTAATTAAAGATTTAACTATCGCCTGGAGCGAAACTGGTGATACTCCATTTTCGATCATTTCAATCTAATTAAAGATTCATTAAAACACCACTTAGTTTTAATCTTCGACTGGGTTAAAGAATCAGTGTCATTTAAAACATGGTTCACGATAAACCCAAAATCACATTCATTAATTATCGGGTTAAAGAACGAGTGTTATTTAAAACACTGTTCACGATAAACCCAAAATCAATATCAATTCAATTCCAATTAAATATTATTGAATTGGTACACTTCATTAAATCTAAATAAAAAGATTTAATCTTTTTTCAACTGGGTTCAAGAACAGTGTTAGTGAAGACACCATTCACGACAAACCCAAATCGCATTTGATATTAAACACAAGGCTCTGAATAGAAAATATACCGGCTTATATTCAATATCAAATTCTACGACTAACAAATATCGTATTGGAAATAACGATATATATATATCTTTCAAATTCCCATAACAATACCTGTATCATCACGAAATCCAACATCGAAATAATCCAAAGACAATTTCGATTCAAATCCACTCCAATGCAATCATTGGAAATTCTGGTTATTTTTAAAACCCTTTTTAAATTCAATTTATTTAATTAAAAATAAATAGAATTATAATTCTAGTTCAAAACTCGTTCATTTCGATAAAAATCTATTTTTATCTTTTCAAATATGGAGTTTTTCATCCCAATTCTTTCTAAATCATTTCTTATGATTTTACACAAATTATTTCTATTTTTAATAATTTTATCAAGGCCCGTACAGGCGATTTCCATCAACGGCCATCGAACTGCACTTACAGCGACCTTTTTCGAATTTGATTTGGACGTAACTCCAAATCCAACCGTTAGATTTCAAATTTCTAATATTCGTTAGAAAGCTCTTTTCGATACGAACCCAACGGCTCCGGTTTTAGGAGAATCCGACGGTCGGATCTCCCGTAATGTCCGTTTGAAATAAATGGTCGAAATTCGCGAACTGCCGCGGCGCGGCGCGTTCTATTCAGGCCATTATATTATATATATATATAATATATATTTCGTCGATTTCTATTTAAAACGAATTATATAAATAGTTTTAAAGTTCGTTTCAAAAGCAATTTCAACTTCTGTTTCAATTCAAATCAAAATTGAATTCTTCTTTATAAATTCGTTTTAAAATTCATTTCTATTCAATTCAAATTTCAATTCAATTTGAGTTCATTTCAATTCGCTTTCAATTCAATTTGAATTCGTTTTCAATTCAATTCATTTCGAAATCGTTTTCAATTCAATTCATTTCGAAATCGTTTTATATTCAATTCATTTCGAAATCGTTTTATATTCAATTCATTTCGAAATCGTTTTATATTCAATTCATTTCGAAATCGTTTTATATTCAATTCATTTCGCAATCGTTTTTAATTCAATTCATTTCGAAATCGTTTTATATTCAATTCATTTCGAAATCGTTTTATATTCAATTCATTTCGAAATCGTTTTATATTCAATTCATTTCGAAATCGTTTTATATTCAATTCATTTCGAAATCGTTTTTAATTCAATTCATTTCGAAATCGTTTTATATTCAATTCATTTCGAAATCGTTTTATATTCAATTCATTTCGAAATCGTTTTATATTCAATTCATTTCGAAATCGTTTTATATTCAATTCAATTCATTTCGAAATCGTTTTATATTCAATTCATTTCGAAATCGTTTTATATTCAATTCATTTCAAAATGAATAAAATCGATATAAATATCGTTCACATCAAAATGGCGTCAATCTAATCAACACGGCTTCATAAATTTCTATTTTCAAATATTCTATTTCAAATATTTCTTTTTCAAAATAGTTGTTAACAAAATATTTCGTTCAACACATGACCAATCTCAATGGATGAGTACTGTCAACACATGAACCTTTATTTTATATCGATAAAGATGTAAATTTTATTACTAAAATATTTCGTTCAACACATGACCAATCTCAATGGATGAGTACTGTCAACACATGAACTTTTATTTTATATCGATAAAGATGTAAATTTTATTACTAAAATATTTCGTTCAACACATGACCAATCTCAATGGATGAGTACTGTCAACACATGAACTTTTATTTTATAATATTCTTTATTTTTCAAATTGGAATGAGGCCCAATCAATTACCATATAAAGTTAATTATATGGATTTTCATGCATTACACACATATAATAGCATTGAAAAATAATCAACCATCAACCAAGGTGCACTACACTGTATAAGCATCAAATATAGATATCTAACGCTTATAACAACATGTCAATAAATCGATCGACATATTTAATCAATCAGGATGAGTGAACTTCAAATTTCATCCCAACACCCGTGTGGGGTTTCAAACAATCACACACATATTTTATTTGTGCAGTTGGGCGATGTGTAAAATTTATCGTCCCAATCAATGTCCTTCAAATAGGTGTACATAAACAAACCGTCCGGTTTGTAAATGAATATTTATTTATTCATATTCACTACATTCATATTCACGTTAAAAATTATATTTTTAACGATAAAACATTTTATTCCAACATATGAATTTCTATTCAGTTCATTCTTTAAATAAAATGATATTTTTATTTTTCTAACTTATTTTAGAAAATTTCGGCGGCATAACGGCACGATACTAGAAACGGGACAAGGCCTAGCCTTATCCCCGGTCTAGTGAAGGCCCACGCCATTCACACATCAATCAAATTCACCAAACAACCAAATTCAAATCAAATAATCTGACTAATCTATGCAACCAAACAAACAAGTCCATGGTCTGTGGACGATTGTGTCGGGTGCTACTAAGCACCGTCTGCATCCTAGTATATATATATATATAACTAGAAAATGAAATTGAAAGGTGAGAAGTTCTCACCAATAGCTATCCTAACTCCACGGCACTTCCTATGTAGAACATCTCCACCGTGCTCGCCTTTCTTCACTTTCGTTGCCCGTAGCCACTACATATATAAGAATCGAATTTTTACTTTGCTATTCAATATATAAAAATCGAATTTTTATTTTGCTAATTTTTATATTTAAAATCAATTCAAAATTATATTTTAAAACACTTCAAGTTTATATTTCCTAAGCCATGCAAATTTTACTTTTATTTCAAACATTCCATATAAAATTCCATATTTCATTTTAACACAATACATATATAAGAATTTCAGATTTTAAAATTATAATTTATATAAAATTTCAGATTTTAAAAACTATAGGCTATCTAAAATAAAAAGAAGAAAAAGTTAAAACCTTTCTCTGTAACACGCTTCAGCTCTTCATCGAGAAAATGAACCCAAACTGACATGCTAGGGCTCCAAATCTCACGCTCTGTAAGGAGCCCGAGTTAGATCGAATACCACCTCTCGCACCGCCTCCGAATGCTCTACCCCATGCCCTGAAGAACGGTCAGCGCATACATCCAGTTGGCGCGGAAAACGAGTGCGAAGGTGCTGACTTCGGGGCACAAAATCGAACAAACCAGATCCTTAAAATTGATCATAACCGTTGACAACTAGGATCTCATGGAGGTGAACGATTTATGATTTGAAGTTTTGTTGAATTAATTCGTGGAATACGAGAAAAATGGGGAGGAAGATCGTAAGAAATTGGCCATCGTTTCCTATAAGTGGCGGCGCACGGTGGAAAGGGGGCTTTCGGGTTCGGGTTTAACGGAGGGTGCGGTCTTCGAGAGGAGGAAGGGGGAATGAGGCGCGCAGGGTATCGGGACGTTGGAGGTGAAGGCCGCCGGCCATCTGGTGGCGGTGGCGGTTGTGGCGTCGCTGGGAGCCTACGACAATTGGTGCTGGCGAATTTTCAAAATTTTTGATTTAGGTTGGAAATTATACAGGGGGGCGAGATAATAAAGGGGGAAGGGCTATATTAAATAATATATATTTTATTTTTTTATTTTTTTCCAAAATATTGACTCTTCCATTCGAACTTCGATTCATACCCAACGACTGTCGCCCCTAGCTAATTACCCCCATTCCGAACACCATGGGATATGTATCGCAAGCTGATTCGACCATTTCGATCAGTTTCCATTGAATTTACATCTAAATCACTATATTGAATTTTAAACGTACATTTTAAATTACTGGGGTCACATAACAACTCTATAAATTCCATAAAAATATTTTCTAGCTTCGTATTGACGATACAGTCCTAACAAAACTAGTTTCGTCGAATTCTGAGACCGTTGGAAAAATGGCCATTTTCCAGTCGATTAAAATCAACTGAAACTGGTCAAACGCGTTTTCCTTTGCCACTCTCACATATTGATTCGAAAAATTACGAAATTCGAAACCTAGCAATAACTTCACATCCCGGACCCAACAAAACTGGTTTCGTCGAAATCCGAGGTCGTTTGCAAAATGTCCATTTTTAAGGGCCTGAATTCCATAGCGACTATTCAGAATTTTCAACTGGACATATCTTTTGATTCCCGCTATGAAATTTTGATTTTTCGGATTCGTTGGAAAGATATCATCAATTAGATCCTATTATTTTTGGTTTCACTAAAATCCGGATTGTTTTGCACCCGGTACATTCAATTGAAGTTTGAAATCGAATTATCGAACTACCGCGCCATTTTCAATTCTATTTATAATTATATATAATTATTTATATTCTAACGACGACGCATATAATATATACGTTCTAATATATTCAAAATAAATTTCTCGTCGATATTATTTAAAATAATTCATTTTTAAATAATCAAAGTTCGCTAAAATTGCCAAAATAAAAATTTTAAACTGGCCCAGATTTTCGGGTTGTTACAATCTCCCCCACTTAAAACTTTTCGTCCCCAAAAAGGAACAAAGTCAAAAGTGGTTTGATTATTCAACTCTACGTTCGGTCTGGCTTCCATTCTCCAACTTTTCAGTTTCTGAGAATTTTCAAAAATTTCAAAAATTTGGCTAACACCCGGAATTTTCGAAAAATTTCGCCATAACCTCCCCTGCACCGGGAGCATCGGGGAATTTCAAATAGCTTCCCCGGTCCTTCTAATCTCAAAAAGAAAAAGAAAAAGCCAAGCGGCTAGCCAATAGGCTCATAAAATCATCATCACCCAAACAAAACAGTAAATTATGTAGTAAACATGTACCTATTTGTCGGGCAAACAAATTTTATTCTCTAGCTCTAGCCTCCTTGCTATGACCTGTTCAATGTAAGTATATGTATATGCAAGCAAATGCGACCAAATTTCAATACAATTCATTATTCGATCAAATTAGGCATAATGGTTCAAAATTTTCAAACAAATAAACAACCAACACAAACATTAATCAATTAGTGAATTAGAGTTTCAAATTCATAAATTTGATACATATACAGAAAATCATGTTTTGATGCCAAATCACAACAATGAATTCTAGCTATATTAGTTTTGTTTCTCACACCAGTCTAATGGAAATATATAGAAAATCACACCTTTGAAACTCGAACATAAATGTTGATGATGCGATCGCTATCATCAATATCATCTTCGGGCGACTAGAGTGTGATGCTATATCTATCCAATATATTAAAACTTTGAATACACGCGGATCAGACGTATACGCAAAATCTATATATACTGGATTCTCCACATCAATATAAATAAATAACCAAATACGAATAATTGATTTAAATTTTCAAAACAAAAATTTGTTTTCATTTTAAAAATTTACTCTTCACACTCGTTCTAGGATACTACTGATCCTATCTCTAACGAGTCATTCTCGTTGGATATTACTAATCCAATATCTGATGAATTCTTTCGTATGGTTCTAATGTGCCTTGTTCTCGAGCTCTGTAAACCAAAGCTCTGATACCAACTGTGAAAACCCGCAACTTCCCCGTAAAGGAAAGCGGCGGATAGTTCGAGAACAAGCCACAACAGAACACATATAAAAGAACATTTCATTGTATATCACAACAATGCATCAGATTACAAGAATATACAGAGTATAAATGAATATTACACAGAAATATCAGAGATTTAAATTACATTTAAATACATAGCAGCGGAAAATAATACAATACACAACTAGAAGGAGATATACGGATACAAAGCTTTCCGGATATCGTTCCAGCTGTAAACCAGGATCCTGTGAATATAAATCTGCAAAACCAAAACTACTAGCTGCCCGTGCGAAAAATAGGGGCACCCAGAGTTTAGGTTAAAACAATAAACTCCAGGTAAGTCATGGGACTGGTGTGAGAACTAAAACAGTTATTAATCTTTATTTTAAAGTTAGGTAAATCAAGGGACCACGCCATATAACACGGAACGGGTTTCCTCCCAAGAATACCAGTGCATAAAACAAACAGCGCAATGCTAAATAAAGAAAAATGAAGCTGTTATAAGACCCAGGTCCCATCACACAATGCAACGCAGCCGAGGATAGGGTTTTCCCTTATAACAACCAAAGAATGCTTGATACGTTTAAAACAGATTATTTGATACTATAATAAGTGCATAGTGTATAAAACAACTTCAAATCATAAGTATCAATCATAGGCGGCATGGGTACCATATATCATGTCGCCATACTAGTTCTACAATTAAAACCGCAAAACGTCGTATTGGAAGTTGGGTTATCATTTATGGTATGAACCGAGGCTAGGGGCAAGATCCTCAACCGATTCGAGACAATCTAGCCCATGTCTCAGGCAAGCGCGCAGGCAAGCCTTGGATCGTCAGGGACGGTCCACCGATGTGGATTATTATGCCTGAACACTACGTTCCTCCGCCATTTGGGGCGTAAGCATGGCCCGTCAGCCGACCAGAAGCATCGGCCGAAACCGATATCACGAGGCGCCTCGCTTTTCAGAAAGTAATAATAAGCAATATCCACATGAGTCAAACTCGTCAGCCAGTTCAAGCACTGACGCCACTCCTAACTAGAAAGAAACGCATGTCCTCCCTGATGTCCGTCTCCCGTTTTTGATTCATACCAGGTGTGATACTCGCGAATCAACGTTACACAAAGCTACGCCACAAAGGCCGTGCTTCGATCATCAACCACAAGACTTTGCTTTTCAACAGAAGCCTTAATCATTTGCATCTTAGCATGCCACACAGGCAATTCACTCCATGCGATTGATATCCATCAATATATAACCCCTGAGCTCGTACGTCTCAGAGAAGGGCGTTAAGCAAGAGAATAAATTCTCCGCCGCCAAACAGATATATATTTAATAGAGATCAATCACACGGACTAAAATCCAATGTCAGACACACAGTCCATTTACAAGTCCGTTCTGGGTCTGAACAAAACCGGAGGCACCTAGTACCCCGCATATCCATCGATCTCCAAGTACGTATGGACGATCACCAACTGTTTCCATCTTCTTGGGTGTACAGCCCAATCAAGATCATCAGTAATCACCCAAACGACGTGAAGACTTCTGGTCTTCGACCACCGTCTTCATCTTCGACTTATCGTCGGATCAGTTATTCAGAATGGGATAAACCCGGTCTTTCCAAATAACTCGCGTATATTTTAAATAAGTGTTACACAACACAACATACGCCTCATTCCAATTCATTAGTCACTAACCGTAAATTAATCAAGAGAATAATTCCCCAAATATTAACCCCGAAGGCCGAAACCAACATCAGATCAATATTTAGAAAACCATTCTGCTTGGCTAACCGACAGTTAGTTTCTAAATTTCACGTTCATAGGGAAAGGTTCCCATTAATTTTATCCAAGATAAATTCCTTGAATTTATTCTTTATTCTATTTTTGAATCTCAATTCAAACTAGTCGGGATTAGCGAACCTTACCGAAGTAATTATTTATTTTAATTTCCCCATCCCAACTTATTCATCCTATGAAGTAAAACTGGTAATACTTCATATCTAACACCACAGTGTTATCGGTAAATTCAATTACCATTTCACGTTCAAATCTAATTAAAGATTTAACTATCGCCTGGAGCAAAACTGGTGATACTCCATTTTCGATCATTTCAATCTAATTAAAGATTCATTAAAACTCCACTTAGTTTTAATCTTTGACTGGGTTAAAGAATCAGTGTCATTTAAAACACGGTTCACGATAAACCCAAAATCACATTCATTAATTATCGGGTTAAAGAACGAGTGTTATTTAAAACACTGTTCACGATAAACCCAAAATCAATATCAATTCAATTCCAATTAAATATTATTGAATTGGTACACTTCATTAAATCTAAATAAAAAGATTTAATCTTTTCTCAACTGGGTTCAAGAACAGTGTTAGTGAAGACACCATTCACGACAAACCCAAATCGCATTTGATATTAAACACAAGGCTCTGTATAGAAAATATACCGGCTTATATTCAATATCAAATTCTACGACTAACAAATATCGTATTGGAAATAACGATATATATATATATCTTTCAAATTCCCATAACAATACCTGTATCATCACGAAATCCAACATCGAAATAATCCAAAGACAATTTCGATTCAAATCCACTCCAATGCAATCATTGGAAATTCTGGTTATTTTTAAAACCCTTTTTAAATTCAATTTATTTAAATAAAAATAAATAGAATTATAATTCTAGTTCAAAACTCGTTCATTTTGATAAAAATCTATTTTTATCTTTTCAAATATGGAGTTTTTCATCCCAATTCTTTCTAAATCATTTCTTATGATTTCACACAAATTATTACTATTTTTAATAATTTTATCAAGGCCCGTACAGTCGATTTCCATCAACAGCCATCGAACTGCACTTACAGCGACCTTTTTCGAATTTGATTTGGACGTAACTCCAAATCCAACCGTTAGATTTCAAATTTCTAATATTCGTTAGAAAGCTCTTTTCGATACGAACCCAACAGTTCCGGTTTTAGGAGAATCCGACGGTCGGATATCCCGTAATGTCCGTTTGAAATAAATGGTCGAAATTCGCGAACTGCCGCGGCGCGGCGCGTTCTATTCAGGCCATTATATTATATATATAATATATATAATATATATTTCGTCGATTTCTATTTAAAACGAATTATATAAATAGTTTTAAAGTTCGTTTCAAAAGCAATTACAACTTCCATTTCAATTCAAATCAAAATTGAATTCTTCTTTATAAATTCGTTTTAAAATTCATTTCTATTCAATTCAAATTTCAATTCAATTTGAGTTCATTTCAATTCGCTTTCAATTCAATTTGAATTCATTTTCAATTCAATTCATTTCGAAATCGTTTTCAATTCAATTCATTTCGAAATCGTTTTATATTCAATTCATTTCGAAATCGTTTTATATTCAATTCATTTCGAAATCGTTTTATATTCAATTCATTTCGAAATCGTTTTTAATTCAATTCATTTCGAAATCGTTTTATATTCAATTCATTTCGAAATCGTTTTATATTCAATTCATTTCGAAATCGTTTTATATTCAATTCATTTCGAAATCGTTTTATATTCAATTCATTTCGAAATCGTTTTATATTCAATTCATTTCGAAATCGTTTTTAATTCAATTCATTTCGAAATCGTTTTATATTCAATTCATTTCGAAATCATTTTATAATCAATTCATTTCGAAATCGTTTTATATTCAATTCATTTCGAAATCGTTTTGTATTCAATTAATTTCGAAATCGTTTTGTATTCAATTCATTTCGAAATCGTTTTATATTCAATTCATTTCGAAATCGTTTTATATTCAATTCATTTCAAAATGAATAAAATCGATATAAATATCGTTCACGTCAAAATGGCGTCAATATAATCAACACGGCTTCATAAATTTCTATTTTCAAATATTCTATTTCAAATATTTCTTTTTCAAAATAGTTATCAAAATATTTCGTTCAACACATGACCAATCTCAATGGATGAGTACTGTCAACACATGAACCTTTATTTTATATCGATAAAGATGTAAATTTTATTACTAAAATATTTTGTTCAACACATGACCAATCTCAATGGATGAGTACTGTCAACACATGAACTTTTATTTTATATCGATAAAGATGTAAATTTTATTACTAAAATATTTCGTTCAACACATGACCAATCTCAATGGATGAGTACTGTCAACACATGATCTTTTATTTTATAATATTCTTTATTTTTCAAATTGGAATGAGGCCCAATCAATTACCATATAAAGTTAATTATATGGATTTTCATGCATTACACACATATAATAGCATTGAAAAATAATCAACCATCAACCAAAGTGCACTACACTGTATAAGCATCAAATATAGATATCTAACGCTTATAACAGCATGTCAATAAATCGATCGACATATTTAATCAATCAGGATGAGTGAACTTCAAATTTCATCCCAACACCCGTGTGGGGTTTCAAACAATCACACACATATTTTATTTGTGCAGTTGGGTGATGTGTAAAATTTATCGTCCCAATCAATGTCCTTCAAATAGGTGTACATAAACAAACCGTCCGGTTTGTAAATGAATATTTATTTATTCATATTCACTACATTCATATTCACGTTAAAAATTATATTTTTAACGACAAACATTTTATTCCAACATATGAATTTCTATTCAGTTCATTCTTTAAATAAAATGATATTTTTATTTTTCTAACTTATTTTAGAAAATTTCGGCGGCATAACGGCACGATACTAGAAACGGGACAAGGCCTAGCCTTATCCCCGGTCTAGTGAAGGCCCACGCCATTCACACATCAATCAAATTCACCAAACAACCAAATTCAAATCAAATAATCTGACTAATCAATGCAACCAAATAAACAAGTCCATGGTCTGTGGACGATTGTGTCGGGTGCTACTAAGCACCGTCTGCATCCTAGTATATATATATATATATAACTAGAAAATGAAATTGAAAGGTGAGAAGTTCTCACCAATAGCTATCCTAACTCCACGGCACTTCCTATGTAGAACATCTCCACCGTGCTCGCCTTTCTTCACTTTCGTTGCCCGTAGCCACTACATATATAAGAATCGAATTTTTACTTTGCTATTCAATATATAAAAATCGAATTTTTATTTTGCTAATTTTTATATTTAAAATCAATTCAAAATTATATTTTAAAACACTTCAAGTTTATATTTCCTAAGCCATGCAAATTTTACTTTTATTTCAAACATTCTATATAAAATTCCATATTTCATTTTAACACAATACACATATAAGAATTTCAGATTTTAAAATTATAATTTATATAAAATTTCAGATTTTAAAAACTATAGGCTATCTAAAATAAAAAGAAGAAAAAGTTAAAACCTTTCTCTGTAACACGCTTTAGCTCTTCATCGAGAAAATGAACCCAAACTGACATGCTAGGGCTCCAAATCTCACGCTCTTTAAGGAGCCCGAGTTAGATCGAATACCACCTCTCGCACCGTCTCCGAATGCTCTACCCATGCCCTGAAGAACGGTCAGCGCCTACATCCAGTTGGCGCGGAAAACGAGTGCGAAGGTGCTGACTTCGGGGCACAAAATCGAACAAACCAGATCCCTAAAATTGATCATAACCGTTGACAACTAGGATCTCATGGACGTGAACGATTTGAAGTTTTGTTGAATTAATTCGTGGAATACGAGAAAAATGTGGAGGAAGATCGTAAGAAATTGGCCATCGTTTCCTATAAGTGGCGGCGCACGGTGGAAAGGGGGCTTTCGGGTTCGGGTTTAACGGAGGGCGCGGTCTTCGAGAGGAGGAAGGGGGAATGAGGCGCGCAGGGTATCGGGACGTTGGAGGTGAGGGCCGCCGGCCATCTGGTGGCGGTGGCGGTTGTGGCGTCGCTGGGAGCCTACGACAATTGGTGCTGGCGAATTTTCAAAATTTTCGATTTAGGTTGGAGATTATACAGGGGGGGCGAGATAATAAAGGGGGAAGGGCTATATTAAATAATATATATTTTATTTTATTTTATTTTTTTCCAAAAATATTGACTCTTCCATTCGAACTTCGATTCATACCCAACGACTGTCGCCCCTAGCTAATTACCCACATTCCGAACACCATGGGATATGTATCACAAGCTGATTCGACCATTTCGATCAGTTTCCGTTGAATTTACATCTAAATCACTATATTGAATTTTAAACGTACATTTCAAATTACTGGGGTCACATAACAACTCTATAAATTCCATAAAAATATTTTCTAGCTTTGTATTGACGATACGGTCCTAACAAAACTAGTTTCGTCGAATTCTGAGACCGTTGGAAAAATGGCCATTTTCCAGTCGATTAAAATCAACTGAAACTGGTCAAACGCGTTTTCCTTTGCCACTCTCACATATTGATTCGAAAAATTACGAAATTCGAAACCTAGAAATAACTTCACATCCCGGACCCAACAAAACTGGTTTCGTCGAAATCCGAGGTCGTTTGCAAAATGTCCATTTTTAAGGGCCTGAATTCCATAGCGACTATTAAGAATTTTCAACTGGACATATCTTTTGATTCCCGCTATGAAATTTTGATTTTTCGGATTCGTTGGAAAGATATCATCAATTAGATCCTATTATTTTTGGTTTCACTAAAATCCGGATTGTTTTGCACCCGGTACATTCAATTGAAGTTTGAAATCGAATTATCGAACTACCGCGCCATTTTCAATTCTATTTATAATTATATATAATTATTTATATTCTAACGACGACGCGTATAATATATACGTTCTAATATATTCAAAATAAATTTCTCGTCGATATTATTTAAAATAATTCATTTTAAATAATCAAAGTTCGCTAAAATTGCCAAAATAAAAATTTTAAACTGGCCCAGATTTTCGGGTTGTTACATACAATCTGTATCAGCCAAAATTCATAAAACACTCAACAAACCAGTCAACACAATATAAAACTATTTTTATTGCAAGTCTACTAATACGCTCTCTTATATAAATACTCAAACTCAATCTATGGTATTAGTGACCCCATCTCAATTGAGTCACGCCACAGAGCCAAGGTTATTACTCAACCTTGCTCTGATACCAAATGTAATGTCCCGAATTTCCATACCCTTTAAGTTGACTAATAACACCACACATCCAACCCAAATGACACAGAAATACGAATCTTTAGTAAAAAGAAGTTAGAGGATGAGAAATAGAAAGAAAGAAAATTAGAGTAGAAGAAAATCGAAGATCACAAATCTCACAACGGAATGAATAAAATATATTATATAACATAACCTTTGAAATACAAATCAGTAAATGTATATACATACCATCATCAGAGCACAACAGTTATTCTTGGAACAGTTATAAACACCTGTTTCTAGATACAACATAGTACACAATGGAAAATATGATAGTCTATAGCTAATTATTGAAGCCTCCTGCTTCAAGCTCCCCTAGGTGAATCTGTAAAATCCTGACTACTTGACCACCTGTACAAATTTGGGCACCCAAGAGTTTAGGGAAAACAAACAAAATAAACTCTGGGTCAGTCATGTAACTGGTGCGAGAAAACTCCAACCATTGGTTTAACTTTTAAAATCCTTTTGAAAGAAATGGTAATCGTAAGACCAATCCACACATGAACACGAATGGTTTTTCCTTATGATAAAGAAAAAAAATTTTGATATCAAATCCAATGATATTATAATAGTGTCTACATCAAATAAATAGTAATCTAGCGGAACGCTTGCATCTCACGGTCCATATATAATACGAAATCAAAAACCGCAGGACGCTTATTGGAGATTGGATTCTAACTATGACAAGGTATGGAACAACCTTCCAATCAATGTATTGTAGAGGGGATACACTGGGGTTCACCAAGAACATATTGCAAACCAGCCACACATGGCTGGCCACTCATTAAATTTGAGTGTGTCGAGCATATTATCACCAACGGCTGTGATCAACAATCGTTAACGAAAGCTTATAGCAACGAATAGAATAAGAAGCAAAATGGATTTTCTCTAGATCAGGTGATAATACCCCTAATGGGAATGAACCACTTGCCCATGCTGCCTGCAGGATTTATGTCATTTCCCTGGTGGTGAGGCTTAAGGTCACGATTATCATTCAAAACATCTGGCCACTATTTACTTTTAATGCCACATCGTTAGACATTCGTCCATATACGTTGTCCTGGGACTAGACAAACCGAAGGCACTATACTATAAATCTATCTTAGGTAATTTCTACCTAGGGTTAACAGAACAGCCCTTGCATTTTACTCCATCTTCAATTATCCTCAGCATAAATTGATTCATAATGCTTATACTAATACAGAGTGGTTTTTAGTTATTAAATCTGATCCTGGTCTCTCCATATTGACAACGGAGGTATAAAATAAATCAAAACTTTGATAGTCGGTGATTTAACTATCAAAGAAACATCCAAACAATCAACAGTCCTATTTCCAATTGGAAATTCTACCGATCAAGCATCAAACAACAATGGCCCCTTTGTAAATCAATTCCTTATTATATTATCATCTCCAATTCCCATTTCCTATCTTTTGTATCCTTTCAAAGCCCTATTTTCTCTCTCGAATCTTGGAAAAAACATTTCCAACATCCTAGTTTCTTTATTTGAGAAAATATCTCTTATTGCAATTAGAAAACATTTCTAAGTATTGATGAATCCTTATTTTCTATATTCAGAAAAATATCCCTTATTAATACCGGAAAACATTTCCCTATTCCATTTCTTAATTCCTCGTTTACCAATTCATTTCATTTTTTATGCATAGAAAATATCTCTCATTTTATTTGGGGAAACATTTCAAAATCCTTTAAATTAACCCGATGTTATAAAAACATCGTTATTATAATTCAAACAATTTAACATTTATTAACTAACCATATTGCTAACCAATCTTCACTATCGACCCTTAACCATTCCTCCATCAATCATGATGTCAATCAAGATGGGGTATAATTACCTCTCAGACATTAATTGAACAACATTCTCAACTTCGAAATAGTCATAGCTCACAACTTCAAACAAAACATCACTTATGCGACTCTCGGATTCAATCTAAGAATACAATTCTTTTATGGAGAAACATTGATTATAACGATAGCGTTATAATCGCTGTTTCCAATATTTGATTTATAAAACATTTATTTTAACGATAGCATTATAGTCGCTGTTTAGATTTAGAAAACATTTATTATAATGGTAGTGTTATAATCGCTGTTTCCAAAATATTTTTTTATAAAAATATAACTTGCACTTATTAATTTCAATAAATAAATTATAAATAAATAATTAAATTTGTTTCAAATGGAAAGTAAAAATAACTACTTCCCTAAATTCGATATAATCGAATCACAATAAACAACTTTCTCTCGAATAATCTATATTTAATTTATATTCCGTACTTCAGAATTTATCGACCATTTCAGGTTAACTCATATTCCCGATTTCACTTTTGAATTTATCCTTTCCAAATTATTACCAAATTCTTTTATAACCATTCCAGTCTTAGAAACGTTATCATACTTTATTTTATATTCCGAATTTTGAACTAAAACTCATCGTTTTATTTTAAAAAAATTACCCATTTCCATTTTCATTTAATTTCCAATCTGGATTCATATTTCAACTCTAAATTTCCTTTAGAGCTATTTCGTTTGCAAAATATTTCCTTTTAACCATTTGTAACGACCTGTATTTTTACGATATAATAATTAATTAATTTAATTATTTAAATCATGATTTAGAGAATTAAATTGTTATTTAATTAAATTATATGGAATATTTTGTTAAATTAAACAATAGAATAATATATTTAATTTCTGAAATAGTAGAATTCACAATATTGTGTGAATTGGGAAATTCAAAATATATAATTCAGTTTAGAGTTGAATTATTTTAATGAATATATTATTTAAACAAAGTTTGAATGTATAATTATATTATAATTATAATCGAGCTCGAAATGGCGCTGCAGTTCGTTATTTGGCGATTTGAACTTCAACTGAATATACAGGGTTCGTTTTAAATCGGATTTCTATGAAACAAGAAACGTTCGGAGCTGGTGAAGTATATTTTTCTAATGGAAGAGAAAAATCGGGATTTTGTCGTGTAGATTTTGATTTATGTCCAAATCAAAATTTCAAAAAGTCGCTATGGAATTCCTTTATAATTTATAATGATTTATAAAAGGATTTAATTATAAATCGAATATCGATATAACTCTGATGATGAAATATTGAGTTAGAAATCCATAAAGGATTTTTCTGGAGCTGTATGATATTCCAATGTGGATATATAGGAGAATATTTATTTTTAAATATTTAATTTAGTTATTTTAAATATATTTATATACTTAATGGGTTATTTAGAGCTTTAAAAATAGTCAGTTTTGCAAACGGACTCCGTTTTCGATGAAACTATTTTTTTGTTGGATCTGTAATATTAAATTATTGCTAGATGTCAAGTTTCGTGATTTTTGGGGTTAGTGTGTGGTCAAACCGATTTTTAATGTGAAAAACAGTCGATATTTTAACATATAAAAATACGTTGTGTGAGCAAACGGAGTCGGAATTCAATGAAACCAGTTTCTTTGGGTTCGTAATGTCGAACTGTAGCTACATGTCCATTTCATCGGAAATGGGATTCGTACGTAGTCATATGAATTTTTAAACACTGAATAGAGGTAACGGTTCAATATATATTAATATAATAATTGAATAAAATAATATTTAAATCTCTCTATAAGTATAACCCTAAGTTTTTCTAACCTAGATCAATTTATATTTTCTCTGGTCAATCTAAATTGGAGCCACCGCGAGTTTTCTTCAGAAGAAAAATAAAATCCAACATTTGTGTTCTTCATTAATCCACCATAAATCAAATAAATTTCTATAAATCACCGTTCCAACATCTTCGAAATCCCTGTGCGATTCCCTTCAATTTGGTACCCATTGTATGGGTTGTGACGAGGTTCTGTAGTTCATTGAAAAAGTACCAGTGGTCCTAGGGTTTTCGAATGGCTTGCATTTGGAGCATCGGTTGAATTTCTGGCCTTGGATTTAGGTTCAGCGTGCTATGTTTGACACTTGCGTGGATTATCTGGGGAGGTTCGACAAGAAAAAGTGACGCAGGGGTTACTGTGCAGTCGCGATAGGATAGAGTGCGGATCCTGATTAGAAGTGTCGAGTTAAATATTTGGGGTATGGAGACAAAGAGGAGGAGACACAATGGAATTTGGTTTTTTTTCTTTTTAATTGTTTGTGAATAGGAGGAGGGGTTCTTGCGGTTTGTGTAGAGGTAATGGCCACTGTAATTGTTGGGTTCGAACTATTGGGGATGAGGAAGAAAATGGATTAAACCGTAACATAGTATTAAGGAATTATTTAAAGTAATCGATACCATTTTTTTAATGGTAATGGTCCGATTTAGTTTGGGAACTACAGCGTAATAATGATGGAGGAGAAAGGTATACTATTCACACGGGTTGGATAGATGTGGGAGCGGGCCTGGGTTCTAATGGAATAAAGATGGGCTGGGTTAGTTTGGTAAAGTCCAAATTCAACTAAAGTTAAGTTTAATCTATTTTAATTACCTTGTAAAATGCATATCTAATTCATAAGTAAACGAAATCGAACAAAATAGGATCCGATGGGATCGTATAGATGAGGGCTACACCATGGAACTGGCTGGGAGTGAATTGGAGCTCATTACAATTTATTACAAAATAAACTGTCCGTCTGAATCAAAGATTGTTAATCGTTGTTTAATGATAACTGTCCAATGTGAGTAAAACTCACCAACCCTACCAATTCATATTTTTATAACGTATATTTAGAACTGATAAATGATGATTGATTGTTGTGTACTGACTGTTTGGTTGAATTGCTAATTAATTGGTTGAAATTATAGATCTGATTATAAATATATATATATATATATAAATTGTTTATGTTTAGTGGAATATTTCAAAGTGAAATTAAATTGATGTTAATTGTATTGTTTAACCTTTGTGGATACATGGAAACAGGTCAGAAGAATCCAACTGGATTCCTCAACATTTATTTTACTATTTTTTTCATATATTGTAATATATGATGTGATATATAATCTGTGTTGATCACGTGTGTCGAATGATATTAATCATTGTTATTTGGGTATTTTAAATACCGTAAGAAATATCGGAATGTAGAAAAAGGGATTTTCAAAGTGTATTTTGAAAATAAAGTATTTATATACAATCAATGGATTTTATATGTAAAAGGAAAAGGATTTTATAAAGGAAAATATTTTTATAAAATCAAAGAACAAATAGGAAATGAAATATTTGTAAAACATTTACAAATAGAATTGGAAAGGCAATATTTGAACATTTTCAAATAGAATTGAAAAGGAAAATATTTGTAAAAAAATTATAAAGGAAAATATTTGTAAAACAAATATGAAGGAAAATATTTGTAAAACAAGTAGAAAAGTAAATATTTGTAAACCAAATATATAGGAAAATATTTGTGAACAAATAGAATAGAAAAGGAAATATTTATTTAGAAAGTAAAAAGAATTATAAAGGAAATATTTTATAAAATAAATAAAAAGATAAAAGAAATATTTATTTGTGAAAATAAATAGAAAGATAAAAGGAATATTTATTCGGAAAATAAATAAGATATCAAAAAGGAAATATTGGACGATAAATAGGATTATAAAAAGAATTAAAGTTAATCAGTTAGAGTTAACCAGTTAGAATTAATCAGTTAGAGTTAACCAGTTAGAGTTAATCAATTAGAGTTAAATCGAACTAGAGTTATTCAAATAGAGTTAATCGAGTTAGAGTTAGTCGAGTATTAGTAAATTGAATAGAGTCTATCGAATATTAGTTATCGAATATAGTTTATTCAAAAGGAATTAATCGAATATAGTTATTCGAAGAAAGGAGTTATCGAATATTAGTTTATTCAAAAGGAGTTATCGAATATAGTTTATTCAAAGGAGTTATCCAATATAGTTTATTCAATGGAGTTACCGAATATAATTATTCGAAAGGGGTTATCGAATATGGTTTAATCGAAAGGAGTTATCGAATATGGTATATTCGAAAGGGGTTAATTGAATATAATTTATTCAAAAGGAGTTAATCAAATATAGCTTATTCAAAAGGAGTTAATCGAATATAGTTTATTCGAAAGGAGTTAATCGAATATAGTTTATTCAAAGGGAGTTATCAAATATAGTTTATTCGAAAAGGAGTTGTCGAATAGAGATTGTTCGAAAGAGAGTTATAAGTTGAATTCGATTATATCGAATTCGGGAACGTACACTTTCTGTTTTTAATCAAGATTTAATGATTTATTTATAAATTGCCTATTTAGTTATTTAGTTAAATCAAGGAGTAAAAGTTATATTTTGAAGTTAGATATTTCAAAAGTAGGGATTATAAAACTATTGTTATAATCAAAATTTTCTCAATAAAGAAGTGGATTCGTAAATAGGATCCGAGAGTTACGTAAGGAAGTTTGTTAAAGGTTTAAAAGGTGAACCTCGTCTATTTCGAAGTTAGAATCATTTCCCAGTTAAGGTCCGAGAGTTAGTATTACCCCAACTTGATTGGCTTCGTTTTTAACTAAGGGATGGTTAAGGTTCGATATTGAAGGTTAGTTAAGTAAATTTAGTTAATAAAGGTAATGGGTTGAGTTGGCATAACGATGTTTTATTTAAACATCTGTTTAAATCCAATAAAGGAGTTTTGGAAACATTTTCCAGATAAAATCAGAGATATTTTCTAATCATAGAAAATGAAATGTTTGATGATAAAGAATACTGGAATGGTAGTGATACATGAAAAAAAATGAAATGTTTTACAATGATTAATAACATATATTTTCTAAATTTAGAAAATAAGGAATGTTGATTATATGGAAACAGGAAATAAATAAATTAATGGACTAAAGAGAAAAACGTTAAATGATGATTGATTGATAGAATTTCCATCTGGAAATAATATCGTTGTTTGCACACGAGTTTTTCTTTGATAGTTAACTCACCAACTATCGAAGTTTTTGACCATATTTCCGTTGTCAATAAGGAGAGATCGGTATCAGATTCATTATCTGAAAACCACTCTGCATGGTGATTAACATAGAAATGTGTTTATTTTATGCTCTTATATTTTATCTTTTGTAAATAAATAAATGAAACTTTGGGTACTTTTATGTGTTTTTACAGGTTGTCAAGAAATGCCTCCTTCGTTTCAAATTAATGGCCAACTACCAATAAAAAGCTAATTCCCCGTATTAAAGCAATCTCAATTACAAAAGACGTTGTAGCTCCCTGGTAAATGTATAGAGATTTGTACTGAGAGACCTGAGTTCGATCCCCGTCAAGCTCACTTTTTGCCAAAAAACGGAACTTTCACACTGCCCCTTTGCTATGAAGAATATATTAATTAGTGTTATATTATATATATACATATTCATGTGTATGTATGATATTCACTAATAGACATTTCAGGAGTAGTCATGGAAATCAATTCAGAACATTCATTTTTCAATTTCCAATTAGAAGAATTTCTGATTGATTTATTGCCAAGACAAGTTCAATTTTGAAGATTTTATCCTTTGTTTCCTTTGGAGTCTAAAGAGTATCCTTGTTTGGAAGAATTAATCACATGGAATCTGCTCATCAATCAATTTGCTACATGGAAGATAGGAAGATTTGGAAGATATTCACCATGTTTTGCTTTCCAATCAAGCTTGGGCAAGGAAGGCAAGAGATATAATGGATGATGAGGCCCAGTTATTCATAGACTTAATTAGAGTTTCCAGTTCACCTATAAAAGCACATGTACATCCCATTGTAAATCTCTCGATTATTCTGTATTCTCATTTATAAATAGAAAAAAGGTTTTCTTTATTTTAGTTTTCTTTCTTTTTCTCTCATAACAATTTGTGTATCTATCCAATTAGTTTTGGTATAACACATTGTTATTGTCTTTTATTACTGCTTGTTAGCTATTGTCCGTTCGATTAGATTCAACGGCAATTCTGCTTTTTAATTCTTTGTTGTTGTTCTAGTTGTTATTTTCTTTTTTTTTTAGTAATCGTTTCTTTTCTTTTCAATTGTTGAATTTGATACTGATTAGATTCAGATTCAGAGTAATTTCAACAACATTAAAAACAACTCCAAATTTTGCCTAACTCGCCCAAGAATAAATAAATACTAATTTTTAATTACACCTCCCTGTGTTCGACCTGTATGCTACACACCTGTATGCTTGCAGAATTTAATTTAAATATCGCGCTTTTCTGATTCATAGATTAGCGACGATCACGTTTTTGGCGCCGTTGCTGGGGAGGTAACGATTAAATTTTATTATTTACTTAAATTCTGATTCGTGTTAGTTTTTATTATTTTTTTACTGTTTTTGTTTTCTTTAATATATAGAAAAAAATATCTGGTTTAGTGATTTGGTTTATCAATTTGATTGGTACTGTCATCAACTAAACAGAGAAAAAAAATGCCAAATTTTCTTTGATTTTTTTCTTTCTTTGTGCCCCTTCCTCTTTTCAATACATTTGCTCTCTTTTCTTCTTTTTAAGTCTCTCTTTTCTTTTCTGAAAAAAAAAGAAAGAAAGTTGCTAATTTTTCTTCAATTTCTTTCCATCTTTCTACCACCTTGCTGATTTTCACATTTTTCTTTTCCCTTTCCTTTTCTTTTTATTTGTTTCCATCTTTTGTCTACAACTTTCGAAAAAAAAAACTTTCGCAATTTCTTCTCTGTCTACTTTTATTTCTTTCTTATTTTTGTCTGCTTTTATTTCTTTCCTCAATTTCTTCTACCCTTCCTCTCTATTCAAAAAACCTTGCTTTTTTTCTCTTATTTCCTTCCTCTTTTATTTTTTTTCCTTTTTTGTTTGGGTTTTTACCATTCATTTCTTTCCCTTTCTTCTTGTTCAAATTTTCATTAAAAAAAACTTGCATTCTTTTTTTTTATTTCTTTCCAATTGCATTTCTCATTCACCTCCTACAATCTCTCTTTCCATTTTTTTTCATTTTTTTCTTTCCGTCTCTCTCCTTCATTAAAAAAAACAACTTTCAATTTTCCTTTATTCTTTCCATCTTTCCACTTTCTTTCCAATCATCTACATTCTTTTTCTTTTTACGAATTTCAAAAAAAAAAAGATTCCTCTTTTGCAAAAAAATTTCCTTTCTTCTTTTGTCTTTCCTGTTCTCAATACATTTGATTTCTTTTCTTCTCTTACAAATTCCCTTTCTTTTCAAAAAAAAAAATCCTCTTCTAATTTTACAACAATAAGCAAAAGAAATAAAATTCTTTCTGTTTTTATCTTCTCTTTCATTGTTTTCCCTTCTCAATTTCTTTTCCAAATCTCTTACAATTAATTTCCTTCCTTCCTTTACAATTCTCTTTCTTTCCTGGAATCTCTCTTCCCATTTTTTTTTGGTCATTTGTTTCTTTCCTATTTGTCCTCTTTTTCAACAATAAAAAAAAAAGGGAAGGTCATAAAAAGATTCATTCTTTTTTTTTAATTATTTTTCCCTGCTTCATTTCTTCCCTCTGATCAAATACCCCTTCCTCTCACATAATCTCATTTCACCACAGTTTTTTTTTTCAATCCACACTTCAGCCCCATCTTCTCCAAAAAGTTAGCTTTTTTTTGTTAATTCCGTTGTTTCTTTTTCTTGTGCTTTTTTTGTTATTCAATTCATTCAAAAAAAAAACAAAAAAAAAAGAGATTTCGAACTAAGGACAAGGTGACCGGAGTTCAAGAAACAAATCAAGATTTCAGAAATCAAAAGAAATTGCAAATAGTGAGATTTCAATCATTGACGCTACTCATTTTTTCTGGATGGACAGCCATACCCCACTGTAAATTTCTTTTAACTCTACAGGTGCTCTGCTGCAAAGAAAAAAACATATAGACAATTGTTGTAAAAAAATTCTGCAGGGGCAGCGGCTTGAATGTAATTTTTTTAATTTCTGCAATTAAATTGTGTGATTGTTGTTATTTCTGCACTTTTTATTCATTCTGTTAAGGGCAATACCCCAATTCACATAAGGTGAGGGATTTCATCACCCTTTCCTTAGCCCACAAATTGCATTTCATCGTAGAATCTGACTAATAATAACGGTTAGACGTTGGACTTAAGGGAGTCACGGGCTCATCTAGGGCTTAATTGTATTGTGATAGTTGATTCATCTGGAACGAATTATTTCTTGGTGTCTAGACTACGGCAGAGAAATAACCGTTTATAAATATTACGGTGATTCGTAAATATTATATCGGCTGTTACTCTGAAGGTACTTAAACCTTCGGCTGCATTGATAGGGTGATTCCTGGTGCACCGATAACTCCTGTCCGTTAACTGACTGAGAAATCTTTTGATCTAAGTAATCAAACGCATCACTTTATAATTTTGAGTTAGGAGCCTATAAGGACAGAAAATTTCATTATAGCAGATTTCTTTGCTTGCATTTAACAACAATGAGTGAAAAAAGTGTGAGCCAACAAAATTCTCCTAGAGGTTCTCGAATCAACCAAAATTTTCCAACCGAATTGGATCAAAATCGAGTGAATCACAACTTTCCAAACTTTGGGGATCAAAATCGAGTAAATCAAAATTTTCAACATTTCAATATCGAAATGGATAGACCCTTATCTCTTCGTGATCGATGTTATCCAACTAGGACCGTTCAACCCTCTGTCATCGTGTTCCCACCAGCTGAAGGAAACAATTTTGAGCTTAAACATTCTTTTATTCAAGGGGTACCAAAGTTTACTGGGTCTGAAAATGCTTATGAATTTCTAAGTGAATTTGAATTGTATGCATCAACAACAAAAATGCAACAACTATCTAATGAATCGATCAAGCTGAGGCTAATTCCATTTGCACTACTTGAAAGCGCTAAAAGATGGCTAAATTCTCTTCCAAAACATTCCATAAGAAGTTGGGATGAATTTGTCACTGCATTCTTGAAAAAGTTTTTCCCTTTCCATAAAACTCTCAAAATTCGACCCGAGATAAATCAATTTTGTCAAAATGAGGGGGAAACTTTTTCAAAATACTTTGAAAGATTCAACCAACTATTATATAGTTGTCCTCACCATGGAATTCTAAAAGACCACTTATGTCAAATTGCATATGAAGGGCTAAACTATCAGACTAGAACTCAACTAGAATCAATGTGCGGAGGAGACTTTATGTCTAAAACAGCCGATGAAGCCTGGCGGTTCTTAGAAGATTATTTTGAAAAGGACATGCAGTGGGAATCGATTCGTGTTCCCATTCGTACTTCTACTAGAGGAGTGCATGTCGTGGACCCAAGTCAAATTCCTTTAGAAAATCAAACTCCTCAAGCCAGAGAAGGGCTACCCCACTATTACTCTCAGGACCAAGCAAATGCCACAGCTCAAAATAATCCTTACTCATCCACATACAATCCTGGTTGGAGGAACCACCCAAAATTTTCTTGGTCAAACCCCAATAATTCGGCTAACCCATCTCACGTGCAACCCTTTATCCCAAATCCAAATTATCAAGCTCCACCTCCAATTTTTCAAACCTCTCAAACGGCATCTCAATCCAAACAACCTTATAAGCACCCCAACTTTCAATCATCAAACCAATCCTCTCAACCTTCTCAACTGCCACAAGATATTGTGCGTTTAGAGAAACAGTTGAAATCTCACGAAGCTAAAATGAACTCACACGATTCTAAACTCGACCAAATGATGAGTATGATGAAAGAACTAATGAAAAATAACGAGAAAGGAAAGTTGCCTAGTCAACCTGAGGTGAATCCAAAATATAACTCTCGTGCTGTAAATTCTTATGAGGACGAAAACCATAATCCAGACAACGCTATTACAACCCTTCGATCTGGAAAGAGGATTGTTAATAACGTTGGCGACCCTGGCGAACCTTCTAACTCGCCCTCAATGCCAAATCTTGATGATCACCCATTGGCTTCGAAAGCCAATTCTTCTCAACCTCCATTTTCATCAATTGTTGGCAATCCCAACAGTTCCTCTCCTAGTGTCAGCAAACCCGACCCACCTTCGAAAATTAATGTTGGCAATACCAACATTCCATCTTCTACGACCTTAGCACCTTCTTTTTTTGATAAACCTTCTTCTTCGAATGATGAAACTGATCACAGAGTCGAAAAACCAATAGCTCCATTTCCCCATAGACTCAATAATAAGAAGAAAGCGGTAAATTTCGATAAAATTTTGGAAATTTTCAAACAAGTCCGTATGAACATTCATCTTTTAGACACAATTGAACAAATTCCTCAATATGCCAAATGTCTTAAGGAATTGTGCACACAAAAACGTGCGACTAATGTCCCAAAAACCGCCTTTCTAACTGCGAATACAAGCTCTGTTCTTTCGAATCTTACCCCAGTCAAGTACAAAGACCCTGGCTGCCCTACGATTGATTGCAAAATAAGAAACACCCATATCTCTCGTGCCCTACTCGACCTTGGTGCCAGTGTCAATTTTCTTCCTTATACTGTTTATTGTCAACTTGGGTTATGGGAAATCAAACCAACAAACATCACTCTTCAGTTAGCTGATCGATCTGTCAAAAAGCCATTGGGAATTATCGAAGACGTCTTGATACAGATCGAACAGTTTTACTTCCGTGTCGATTTCATAGTTTTAGAAATAGAGCCTGTCTCAAATCCCAAAGTTCAAATACCATTGATTTTAGGACGGCCTTTCTTAGCAACCTCTAATGCTGTCATTAATTGTAGGAATGGTCAGCATTGACTTTCTTTCGGGCACCTGACCATTGAGCTAAACATTTCAATCTCAACAAACAACCTAGGGATTTTGAGACCGATGAGATCGACATGATTCAAACCATAGTTGACGAAACCTCTAATGACACTTCTGAAGCCTTGAAAATGTGTCTAGAACATTTCAACTCCGATTTCGACGAACTTGAATACATTTCTGAACTGACCGAATTTCTTGACTTAAATCCTTCGTCTTTTGAATCTAACCAAGGAATGTTAACCAATGTTAACACTCAAGAACATCCTAAGTTAGATCTCAAACCCTTGCCACAAGACCTTAAGTACGCATACTTAGACTCCTCAGAAACTCTTCCTGTAATCTTGGCCTCTGATCTTACCGAGGACCAAGAAGAAAAACTCTTAGAAATTTTGCGGGAAAATAAAGATGCCTTGGGGTGGGAACTGAGCGATATAAAAGGAATTAGCCCGTCAATTGTGGAACATCGCATACACTTAGTTGATGAGGCTAAACCCACCCGTGAGGCTCAAAGGCGATTAAACCCAAACATGAGAGAAGTGGTCAAGGAAGAGATAATCAAATGTCTAGACAATAACATCATTTATCCCATCTCTGATAGTACCTGGGTGAGTCCGGTACAAGTCGTACCAAAGAAATCGGGAGTCACAGTGATCAAAAACGAAAGTAATGAGCTCGTCCCAACAAAAATCAAAACAAAATGGCGTGTGTGTATCGACTATCGAAAGCTCAACTCAGCCACACGAAAAGACCATTTTCCCTTACCTTTTATTGACCAAATGCTCGAACACTTAGCGGGTCATGAGTACTATTGTTTTCTCGATGGATACTCTGGCTATAACCAAATCCCTGTTGCTTTAGAGGATCAACATAAGACCACCTTTACTTGTCCCTTTGGAACCTTTGCTTATCGTCGCATACCTTTTGTTCTTTGTAATGCCCCCGCGACTTTCCAAAGGTGTATGATGAGTATTTTCTCTGATATGGTGGAAGAATTCTTGGAAATATTCATGGATGATTTTTCAATCTATGGATCATCTTTTTCCCAATGCCTCACTCAATTAGAACTCGTCCTAAAACGTTGTAATGAAAAATCACTCGTGATTATTTGGGGAAAATGCCACTTCACGGTAAAAAGGGGGATAGTTCTAGGTCATGTCGTCTCCAAAGATGGCCTTGAAGTCGATAAATCTAAAATCGATTTGATTGCTAATCTGCATCCTCCTAAGTCTGTTAAAGATGTTCGTTCATTTCTTGGCCACGCGGGATTCTATAGAAGATTCATTAAGGATTTCTCGAAAATTTCAAAACCTCTCTCAAATTTACTTGCCAAAGATGCTAAGTTCGAATTCTCCAATGACTGCAAAACATCTTTTGAAACTCTTAAGTCAATCTTAACCACAGATCCCATCATTCAACCTCCTGATTGGACTCAACCCTTCGAACTTATGTGCGACGCTTCTGACTTTGCAATTGGAGCCATCTTAGGTCAGCGTATCGATAAACTCCCTCGAGTCATTTATTACGCTAGCAAAACCTTAAACGAGGCACAATTGAATTACTCAACTACTGAAAAGGAATTTTTGGCAGTTGTCTTCGCTCTTGAGAAATTCAGACCATATCTCATAGGATCCAAAGTCATAGTTTACACTGATCATGCTGCCCTACGATATTTGCTTTCTAAGAAGGATGCTAAGGCCCGCTTGATTCGTTGGATCCTTCTTCTTCAAGAATTCGATGTAGAAATACGAGATAAAAAGGGTTCTGAGAATGTTGTAGTTGATCATCTCTCTCGAATTGTGCACAAAAATGTTGATGACACCCAAATCGATGACTTTTCCTGACGAACAAATCCTTTCGATCTCTAACACTCCTTGGTACGCTGACATTGTGAATTATCTTGTCACACAACAAACACCCGCTGAATGGTCGAAACATGATAAACAAAAATTTCTCTCGAAAGTTCGAAACTTCTATTGGGACGACCCATATCTTTTCAAGTACTGTCCAGACCAAATCATTCGAAGGTGTGTGCCCGATCATGAACACCAAAGTATTCTCTCTTTCTCACGTGACCATGCTTGTGGCGGTCATTTTGGAGCAAGAAAAACTGCTGCAAAGGTTTTGCAAAGCGGTTTTTATTGGCCCACACTCTTCCGTGATGCTTTCGAATTTTGCTCTAAATGCGATAGATGTCAAAGAACGAGTCGAATCACTAAGCGAAACATGATGCCTCTCAACCCCATTTTAGTGATTGAGTTATTCGATGTTTGGGGCATTGATTTCATGGGACCTTTCCCTAACTCGTTTGGGAATCTTTACATCTTGCTTGCGGTAGACTATGTCTCAAAATGGGTTGAAGCCATCCCAACCAAAACCAACGACAACAAGGTTGTTATCAGATTCCTCAAAGAAAACATCTTTTCATGCTTTGGCACACCTCGAGCGATCATTAGCGATAATGGCACTCACTTCTGTAATCGTGCTTTTGAATCCTTGCTCAAGAAGTACTCAATCACACACAAGCTGTCTACCCCTTGCCATCCACAAACTAGTGGGCAAGTAGAAGTTTCCAATAGACAATTCAAACAAATTCTTGAGAAAACCGTGAATTCCAATAGAAAAGATTGGTCCGTAAAACTGATTGATGCACTTTGGGCATTTCGCACTGCTTACAAAACCAATCTAGGGATGTCACCATATCGATTAGTCTTTGGAAAGGCCTGTCACTTACCTCTTGAATTAGAGCATCGTGCTCTTTGGGCCATAAATTTTTTTAATTTTGACTTAGAGAAAGCCGGCTCACATAGGAAGTTACAAATTTCTAAATTAGAGGATTTAAGAAATGAGGCGTATGAAAATGCGAAAATCTACAAAAAAAGAACCAAAGCCCAACACGACAAAAACATACTTCGTAAGGAATTCAACGTAGGTCAAAAAGTTCTTTTATACGACTCTAGACTTCACTTGTTTCCAGGAAAACTCAGATCTCGATGGACTGGACCTTATGTTGCGAAAACAGTATATCCTCATGGAGCAGTTGAAATTGAAAATCCTGGGGATGGAAAAGTCTTCAAAGTAAACGATCAACGACTGAAACCATTTTTAGAATTCGAGCAATGTGACGAAGATGACCTTATCGATCTTTATGAGACTGGTCATCCACCGTGAAATCAGGTGGTACACGTTATTTTTCTTTTATTTTTCTTTTTCATTTTTTTTATTTTTGTTTTTCTGCCATTTTGGTCTGCATACCTTAGACAGTTGGGACACTGTCTCGATCTAGTGTGGGGTCTGCATCACATCTTCTCCATTTTTTTTATAAAAAAAAACACAATCACACCGACACGACTCATTTTAGAGTGATACCACGAGATAAGTTTACAACTTTTAGTCAGTTGATAGTATTTTTTTCTCTCAAATTAGATCAAATAAGAAATATAATGAAAAGTTTAATTTTGAGGGATAATAGTGTAACCGGTACATAGGGAGATTCTTAGGTGATGGCCATGAAATCTATTCTATATTGTAGACTTTGTTTAAATAAGTGGAGGACTTAAAATACTTATATTGGCTTTTCGAATCTTTAAAACTAAGTTGTGTTAAGTTGAATTCGTGTAACTCTCTTTTGTGCTTATATTTCCAAAAATAATAATAGTAATCCAAGGGTATCCAACATTGCTCGTATATCGAGCGTTGGTGTGCAAACCCGCCAAGCTCTATCCGACATGTTGTTGACAAAGTCAGCGTTGGAATATCTTGGTCTCATTTTATGAGACTGGACACCTAAGGATTACCGACACATTGTTGAAAAAGTCAAAGTCGGCCTGCACAATGCGCCAAGCTCTTTACCCTCTCTCCGTTAGTCCGCGGGGCAGTGCATGGGTGGTAAATCTTGGTCTTCTAAGTTAGGTGTATGTACTTAATCATAAATTTTAAAATGTTTATAGAATAAAGAATAAGAGATGATGCCTAAATATTGCTTGACCTTATTGATTTGTCTAGCCATACATGAGAAAATTAGAATACCACTTTACAAACTGTGCCAAGCAAACTAAGAATTTATTTCATGGCTGCACTATGTTATCGACCGAAGTAACTGGCCACATGGGCATTAGTGTTGTGATCAAATATGTTGAAGAAAATTGAAGACGGAGTTATGCAAGGGCTGTTCTGTTTACAGAATAATGTCTTTGGTTTGTCCAGTCCCAGGACAACCTGTATGGAAGAATGTCTGATGGAGTATATTTAATAGATCGCGTAAGTTGATCTCTTCAAACGTATGTACGTTTGGTGGCAGAGGAATTCGTTTCTCTTACCTATATACCTGTTGTATTTTTTGGGAAATCAATTTGTGATTTGGCGGGTATGACGATGTGATATTCAAAGTGAATAAATGTGTGATCTGTTAGAGATAAGCGTGGCCTCTAGCCTCACAACCGCGAAATGACAAAAATCTGGCAGGCAGCATGGCTAAGTGGGTTTTTTCAAATTACAGTGTATTGTCAACTTATCTAGAGTTTCATTTAATTCTTTAAACTATTCGATGTTGTCCCATTCGGGAAACGGTTGCTGATCCCAACCGTTGGTGATATACATTTGATACACTCAAGCGAAATGAGTGGTCATTCATGTGTGGCCGGGTTGCAGGATGTTCTTATTGAACCCATTGTATTCCTCTCTAGAGGTACACTATCGAAAGGTGGTTCCATACCTTGTCATAGTTGGAAATCCATTATCCAATAAGTGCTTACGATTTTGATTGTATACTATATATATAAAACGTGAGATGAAAGCGTTCTACTAGATGATTATTTTATTGTGGTTGTAGACACTATTATAATATCAAAAGGGTTTTGATATAAAGATTATCTTTTCAATGATTTGGAAGTTAAATAAAATTGATTTGGATTCTCATAAGGGAAAAATCCGTTCTGTTATACGGCGTGGTCTTATGAGATATCGTTTAATCGTTCAAACTGTTTTAAATTGTTTTACTCACACCAGTCCCATGACTGACCCAGAGTTTATTTTGTTTTGTTTTCCCAAAACTCTTGGGTGCCCAATTTTGTACGGGTAGTCAAGTAATTAGGATTTACAGATATATTTGGAGAACTTGGAGGAGGAAGCTTCAGGATTATATAACTATTGTTTATTTCCACTGTGTTGTAAGTGCTGTACTCTGATAATGTTACTGTATACATATACTAATTTTATTTCAAATATATGTTATCTATTATATGCCGTTCGTTCCGTTGTTAGATTCGTGTTACTCTGATGTTGTATGTTCTCCTTCTTCTTCTATTCTAAGTTTCTATCTTATCTGTTCTCACCCTCTAATTTCTTTCATGGACTATCTGTTGTTTCTAATGCTTGAATAGTCGTCATTGAGTTTATGATGAGTACTCAGGATCGCGAAATCCTCGGGTCGTTATAGTGATATCAGAGCTTAAGGTTAAGTAATTACCTTGGCTCTGTGGCGTGACTCAGTAGAGATGGGGTTAGCAATACCCTAGATTGAGTTGAGTGTATACATATGAGCTCGTATTTTTTTAGTGATATAAAAATGGTTTTATATTGTGTTGATTTATTGGTTGAGTTTTTTATGGGTTCTGATCGATCAGTTTGATCCACTGTATCGGTAGGAGTTTCTGAACACTCGAATATGATGGGTCGACACGATATGTTTTGAAAAGAGGGTAAATGAAAATAATTTTACCCAAAGTATATTTTGATATAGAGGGAATATATATATTGGAATTATAATATATTGGGTATATTGGTTGTTATTAAAATCGAGTAAGATTATAAATTAAATGGTTATGTAAATAACCTATTAGAATTCACATAAGTGTAGTATATGGAATTAGATGGACTAAATCTAAATTTAAATTAGAATTGGAATTAAAACCGTGGATGGTTACAAAAGTGTTGTAAATAAATCTGGGTTAAATATATGTGAAATTTAAAATCCTAGGAGATTTTAAATTGATTACAAAGCATTGTGAATGGTATTTTGAAATGCATTTCAAATGGAAGTGTTTAGAAATGGTTTTAAAAGTGATATAGTATTGGACTCCAATTGCTCAAAAATAGATTCCGATGATGACAGCTGCATCATCGGTGTTCATTTTCGAGTTTGTAAGTGATGGATTACTACCAAAGGTTTTGTTTTGGAAATGGTTTGCGAAAACAAGTTGTTTGAATTTCGAAAAGGATTATATGATTTTTTAGAAAAGTGAAGCTATTTAAAACTCCCAAGGAGAGATTGGTGAATTAAAAACAAGTTAAATAATACTTGTGAAAGCAAATTGGAATTAAGGTAAAGCCAGCTAAGTGGTAACTGAAATTGAATTGAAATAGAATGATTGGATTGGGAGATGGGGATCTGGAATTATATTGGACTGGTAAGTTAAGAATTGGAATCGAGAATGGAACTCGAGTTTGAAATGAAAGTTAATTTGAATATAAGCGAATAGCTGTGTTGAACAAATATTGACTGGAAATTGGTTGAGATGACATTGGTATATGTTGATTTGGTAGCAGGTGGAAGTGATGGAGTTGATATGTCCGACAAAAAGGTACCAGTTTATATTATATATGGGTTTGAGATTTTAATGAGCCGAATTGGCAAGCCGCTTAGCAATTTGATTTTCTTTTGGGTTGGAGATGGCCCAGAGAGGCGAGTTGTAATTGTGCCTATTGACCAGTACAAAGGAGGTGCTGGCGAAATTTTTCGAAAATTTCGGGTGTTAGAAAATTTTCAGAATTTTTGAAATTTTCGTTGATAAGAATTAATTAATATTTTAATTGAAGTTTATTGGTTCGGTTGAAACTGAAGTTAATTGTAACGACAAGGATTTCGCCCAGACCTAATCGATCGCTAAATCGACTAAGACCGTTCGAATCCCGCATACGCTAACTCTGAGCATACAACACATCAGAACAAATAACGGAAGATGTAACACCCCGTGTATTCTATAACTGTGGAATTAACAAATTAAAGAATAATTAATTTGAAATCAAAGAACTAAGGGAAACGGGATACGCCATTGCGTTCGTCTCGGAAAAATATGCGAAATAGAGTCCGAGTTTTCGAAAAACGGAGTCCGTATGAAGAAGATATGGTCTTCGGAAGTTTCTGAATTAAGTTTAAAATTCAAACAGAATAAAATAGCTCAGAAAATCAAGTTTAAATTCCGAAATGGGGCCCAATGGGCCAGGGCGGAAGAACACCCGCCTAAGTCACCCAGGTCGACTGGGCTGTCGACCTGGTCTAGCCAGGTCGACAGGGCTGTCGACCTGGTCCAGAGCCAGGTCGAACCCAGCCCAACCTGGCTGGCCTATTCTATGTTGGTCGATTTTCTGCAGTCTGCTTTGTCATTAGGGCTAGGTGGCAGGCTCTAATTGGTCTCTCCTTAGGATGAAAGGCTACGATCAATCCAAGCGACATCAATGGTCCTAATCAGTTCATAACCCCTATAAAAATGACCCTAGACTCTACCTAGGCTTCTTACACAATTCTCTAGCCTCCATTGCTCTCTTCTTCTAATAAAAAAATAAAAATGGCGTCGCTGCTCTCCTGGAATTAAAACTAGAAGATAATCATCATCAGCCTAAGCAACTCAATTCAAACTAGAGATTAAAGTTTCTGCAAAGATTCTACAACAAGTTAAAGTTCTTTCTTTAATCCAATCAAGGCAAGTACAGTTATTTTCCGCTATAAACGTTAATTATAATTTTGATATGTTTTTAATTCTGAATCTGAGATTTTATATATATTCTCTTCTATCAGATTTGTTTTTCTGTGACTGTTCTGTATCCCTTTTCTTCTTTTCTGTTTTTATAGCCAGGCTACCACGAGCCTGTGCCTAATCTCATAAGAGATGAACGTATGAACGCAAATTTTGGGATAAATAATGAATGATGCGAAATTTGACAAATTGAATGTATGACTTTAGGTCTGAGGCATAAAATATATTGGACATATGCATAAATTTGACTATGAACATATAATTTATGCATGTTGTATGCATAGTTATGTTGTAATTTAGAACTGTAATTAATGAGCATATGTTGTAAACTAGATTTGGATCTATGCATATTCTATGATAGAAGAAAAGAGGAACCATTGTAAGATTACATATGATTTGAGACTTTGGACAAAATGCATATAAAAGTCAAGATCTGATTTTTAGAAGATATGATTTAAAGATTTATATTGTTGGGTATAGTTTGCATAATGATTCATGACTCAAAAAGAAGAAGATATGGAAACTTAGGTGTAAAGATTTACATTAATTAGGATATCTATTATTGTGATTACACCTAAATAGGGATTTTTGGATATATGGCATGCATTGAAATTAATGGTTATATTTGGTATAATTTATATATGAATCTGCTGTAAGATGCTAGTTTAACAAAAATTGGAACATATGTTATATGGCAAATTATGTCCATATTCTGCGCTTATGCAAACATGGAGTATATGTTGTGAATCATGACAATTATGTAGGCATATGAATTTAGGCCAATTTATGATTGGGCAAGGCATGCAAATAGAACTTTTAGAAATATTAAATTTGCTAAATCTGCTAATTTGTCGAGTTGCCTAAACTACTAGTTTTGTTATATTGCCTAGACTGCTAATTAGGTTGAAATGCCTAATCTGTTAAATTTGTCGGTTGAAATGCCTAACCTGTTATATGCCAAAATCTGCTAAGTTGCTAAATCTGTTAAATCCGTTAAGTCATATAAAATCTGTTATCTGCTATGTTGATATAATCATCCTGTTATTGATATAATCTGAATTGGCATATATATTGGGCGTGCACATAAACGGTAAATTATTAATTAATTGGCCGCAAAGATAAACATGGCTAACTCGAGGTTAGAATGAGTTTACGGCGTAAATCTGCCCGGAACCGCCCGGCACATCCAGTGGCCGCAAACAATAGGTTCTAATGTGAGAAGTTAGTCATAACATGCGTAAGACACGAGGTTAGGTCTGGCTTGTGGCAGAAGTCTGCCCGGAACCGCCCGGCATATCCAGCGGCCACAAGCTAAAGACCTAATGTGAGAGGTCTGTGCATTAATAATTAATTAATGCAAAATCTAAGATAAGAATGACGTCTAAAACGTATTGGGGAAAATAGGGTTAAACCAAAGGGATTAATAGATGTAGTAAAACCCGTCCATGAATCTGTAGGCCCAATACAAAGTTAGACAAATCTGAAAAATCTGTACATCTGACCTGTTAGTCTGAAAACTTGTTAACTTAATTTGTGAATTAGTAAATCTGAATTCTGTATGTCTGAACTTGTAAACAAGTCAATCTGAAATCTGTTAGTCTGGGGACGCAAGGTTAGGAGGGGAATTACTTGTGTCATCTGTTGTTTGGGACCCATATTAGTCAGTAACCCTTTCTGGTATCAAAACTTTGACCCAACAGTAGGTAGGGTCCGGGCACGCTTACTGAACTAATTATAAGTGGTTCACTCTGATAATGGCGAGGGGTGTTGATGGTGCGTTCCAACCGGGTCATGTGCGTGCATGGACCCCGGTCTGCCTCTGAGGATGTAAGACGCCGTGACATCTGTAAATAGGTCTGTGCCAATTGGTTGTCACTTTAGGGAGTGATACACCCTACTGTGGGGCCGACACAGGATATTTATGTATTAGGGAGCCGATCGCTTGGGGTAGGGTTTTAGGGTACGCTTAGTTCTGTCTGTTTCTGTTGGTACCGTCTGTTTCTGTTGGGTAGTAACACCTGTCTGTTTCTGTGTGGTACCGTCTGTTCGGGTGGTAAAGGCCCATTACTAGTGTACACCTAATTCCACATTCTGTCTCCATAGGGATAAATCTGTTTCTTCTTCTGTCTGTTTCTGATTGGGTAGTAAAGGCCCATTATTAGCATTCTGTTTCTGTTAAAGTATTCTGTACCCGTTCCTGCTTCAATTTAGACATTAGGGTGACACCTAATTCTGCTATACTAGTCTTAGTGCAGAGAAGTGTAAAACAATAGTTTATATCATTCTGTTTTTCTGTTATATCTGCTACACCTGTTATAGTTATCTCACATCCAGTTTTATGTTCATATCATATTATTATTATCTGTTCATATGCTGAAAGTCACTGGACTTGCCAGACTTTTTGTCTGACCCTTGTTGTTTCGCCTCCTTTCTTCCGTTTCCCCCCCCAGGTTATCCAAGGAGGGAAATACTTTAGCTTGATCCGGATTTCTCTTTGCTAGAAGCGCTTAAAGTATGGCTTGGCTCTGTATAGCTTCCGTTCCATGGGGATTATGATTTTAAACTATGCATTTTGAAGGCTTTTGTACAAGACTGATATTTTGTACTTGAATTCTGAAATTGAAAGGATGTAACCATATTAATTTCTGTTTCCGCTGTAATAAAGTTAAAAATTTTCAAGTACTGTTTTATCTGTCTTGTAAGTTTCTGTTCTGTTTACTAAAATGCTCCACCAAAGTTAAGGCATTCCCTTTGTGAGTGACCTTAACGGAGGTTGGGTGTTACACTTGGTATCAGAGCTGAAGGTTACCAGATTGGGTAAAGTTTTTGAAAGGAAGTATTTTCAAAAAAAAAGCTTATTTTGAAAAACATGATCCCCAAGAGCCATATATCTTTCTTTCAGTCCTTTTTGTATTGAACCTTTCCTTTTTCGTTCCAGCATGTCTGAAGCATCTGAGATACTAGAGGGTGTTCATGTACCCGGTTGGTTTCGTCAATATCTTGAGGCTAGGACCGCCGCTGCAGGTCCAGCAAATGATCCCCCTCCTCCACCCCCTCCTCGTGCAATTGCTTTCTCAAAGATCTGTAGAGATTTTAGGGCCATGGGTGGGAAGGATTTCAAAGGAACTGAATCATTCGTAGAAGCAAGGAATTGGCTCAAAGAAACTGAGGATCTATTCGTTATCTTCGAGGTGGACGATAGGCAGAAGGTACAGTTGGCAGTATGGCTGCTCAAAGACGAAGCTTCCTACTGGTGGGAAGTCACTAACGCCGAGAGGCCGGTTGAGACATGGATGGATTTCAGAACAAGGTTTGAGACAAAATTCCTCTCGCAAGCTGAACGAAGTTTACAATTGGAAAAGTTCTTGTCTCTTAAGCAAGGAAGTATGACGGTCAAGGAATACGTCAACCAGTTCAACCAACTAGCAAGATTCGGATTGGATTTAGTCAACACTCAGCATAAAAAGGCTCTCCGCTTTGTTAAAGGATTGAATGAGCCACTGCACAGCCTAGCCATGACCCATGTACCCATGGGAGCAACTTACGAGAAATTGGTGGATATGGCACTACTGCACGAGGAAGACAAGGGCCCGAAAGAGACAAAGAAGGAAGAACCACAGAATAAGAAAGCGGGGCCCAAAAAGGAAACACAAAAGAAGGATGAGAAGCCTGAAGATAAGAAGGGGAAAAAGTGCTTTACTTGTGGGAGCTCAACTCATCTGAACAAGGATTGCAGAAAAAGGAAGGGCGCTTGCTTCAACTGTGGGGAGATGGGACACTTCACTAGGGACTGCCCGAAGAGACGAGGACAAGGAGGGCAGGCGAACACTCTTGAGGCTAGTGGCTAGGATAGAAATAGGAAAATTTCTATAGTAGGTTTAATTTCTTTATCTGATTGTGACTTTTTCTGATTTTGGTATTTTGATTTTGTAATCGATACTCTGCACTTTAATGCTAGTATTATTTCTGAATTCCGCTATAGACTCAGACCCATAAGGGTTATGGATCATCTGTTTGAGACTGGGGTTTGAGGGATATCTGTGTTAGGCGTCAAGTATGACGCATACATTCTGAGTTTTCGTAGGGTGTCAATTTGATATTGGTTTCGGTCTTTGGGGCCGATACTTAGGACACATGTCTAATGGGAACCAAATTTTCGTTCTATCTGTACTCGCTTCCATCATTCGACTGTATCCTATCGATCGAATATTTGAACTTTAGGTAGAAACTAATGGGTGTAAACATGTGTTTGAGACATGTTATGTTTGATGGTTGCAAGTGGATGCAAGTGGTTGCTAGTGGTTGCCCATGGATGCATATACACACACTAGGCACTAGATCGGCTCGAAAACACTCTCATACTGCATATGGATGGGTGAGCATTTTTCAATTCTTGTGGATGCAAATTGGTTGATTCAGCACATGGATGTTGCATTTGAGTGAATGGTTGTGCACTCATATAGAAATAATATATATCATCAGAATTCTATTGCATACATGTTGGACTCATGGCACTGACATAATTCGCATTAAGGAGGTCAACTGAATCAGTAGACCGCCTGATCTTTGCATTAGATAAGGAACATATACACACACTTTTGCATATGTTCATACAACATTAGAAGTTTTCTAAGGACAATGGATGCTTGTGGATGATGGTTGAGTAGATGGGTGATTGGATGGTAGGACACATTCTTCTTAACTTGAAGATTTCGGGGACGAAATCCTTTTAAGTGGGGGAGAATGTAACACCCCGTGTATTCTATAACTGTGGAATTAACAAATTAAAGTATAATTAATTTGACATCAAAGAACTAAGGGAAATGGGATACGCCATTGCGTTCGTCTCGGAAAAATATGCGAAATAGAGTCCGAGTTTTCGAAAAACGGAGTCCGTATGAAGAAGATATGGTCTTCGGAAGTTTCTGAATTAAGTTTAAAATTCAAACAGAATAAAATAGCTCAGAAAATCAAGTTTAAATTCCGAAATGGGGCCCAATGGGCCAGGGCGGAAGAACACCCGCCTAAGGCACCCAGGTCGACTGGGCTGTCGACCTGGTCTAGCCAGGTCGACAGGGCTGTCGACCTGGTCTAGCCAGGTCGACAGGGCTGTCGACAGGGCTGTCGACCTGGTCCAAAGCCAGGTCGAACCCAGCCCAACCTGGCTGGCCTATTCTATGTTGGTCGATTTTCTGCAGTCTGCTTTGTCATTAGGGCTAGGTGGCAGGCTCTAATTGGTCTCTCATTAGGATGAAAGGCTACGATCAATCCAAGCGACATCAATGGTCCTAATCAGTTCATAACCCCTATAAAAATGACCCTAGACTCTACCTAGGCTTCTTACACAATTCTCTAGCCTCCATTGCTCTCTTCTTCTAATAAAAAAATAAAAATGGCGTCGCTGCTCTGCTGGAATTAAAACTAGAAGATAATCAACATCAGCCTAAGCAACTCAATTCAAACTAGAAATTAAAGTTTCTGCAAAGATTCTACAACAAGTTAAAGTTCTTTCTTTAATCCAATCAAGGCAAGTACAGTTATTTTCCGCTATAAACGTTAATTATAATTTTGATATGTTTTTAATTCTGAATCTGAGATTTTATATATATTCTCTTCTGTCAGATTTGTTTTTCTGTGACTGTTCTGTATCCCTTTTCTTCTTTTCTGTTTTTATAGCTAGGCTACCACGAGCCTGTGCCTAATCTCATAAGAGATGAACGTATGAACGCAAATTTTGGGATAAATAATGAATGATGCGAAATTTGACAAATTGAATGTATGACTTTAGGTCTGAGGCATAAAATATATTGGACATATGCATAAATTTGACTATGAACATATAATTTATGCATGTTGTATGCATAGTTATGTTGTAATTTAGAACTGTAATTAATGAGCATATGTTGTAAACTAGATTTGGATCTATGCATATTCTATGATAGAAGAAAAGAGGAACCATTGTAAGATTACATATGATTTGAGACTTTGGACAAAATGCATATAAAAGTCAAGATCTGATTTTTAGAAGATATGATTTAAAGATTTATATTGTTGGGTATAGTTTGCATAATGATTCATGACTCAAAAAGAAGAAGATATGGAAACTTAGGTGTAAAGATTTACATTAATTAGGATATCTATTATTGTGATTACACCTAAATAGGGATTTTTGGATATATGGCATGCATTGAAATTAATGGTTATATTTGGTATAATTTATATATGAATCTGCTGTAAGATGCTAGTTTAACAAAAATTGGAACATATGTTATATGGCAAATTATGTCCATATTCTGCGCTTATGCAAACATGGAGTATATGTTGTGAATCATGACAATTATGTAGGCATATGAATTTAGGCCAATTTATGATTGGGCAAGGCATGCAAATAGAACTTTTAGAAATATTAAATTTGCTAAATCTGCTAATTTGTCGAGTTGCCTAAACTACTAGTTTTGTTATATTGCCTAGACTGCTAATTAGGTTGAAATGCCTAATCTGTTAAATTTGTCGGTTGAAATGCCTAACCTGTTATATGCCAAAATCTGCTAAGTTGCTAAATCTGTTAAATCCGTTAAGTCATATAAAATCTGTTATCTGCTATGTTGATATAATCATCCTATTATTTATATAATCTGAATTGGCATATATATTGGGCGTGCGCATAAACGGTAAATTATTAATTAATTGGCCGCAAAGATAAACATGGCTAACTCGAGGTCAGAATGAGTTTGCGGCGTAAATCTGCCCGGAACCGCCCGGCACATCCAGTGGCCGCAAACAATAGGTTCTAATGTGAGAAGTTAGTCATAACATGCGTAAGACACGAGGTTAGGTCTGGCTTGTGGCAGAAGTCTGCCCGGAACCGCCCGGCATATCCAGCGGCCACAAGCTACCGACCTAATGTGAGAGGTCTGTGCATTAATAATTAATTAATGCAAAATCTAAGATAAGAATGACGTCTAAAACGTATTGGGGAAAATAGGGTTAAACCAAAGGGATTAATAGATGTAGTAAAACCCGTCCATGAATCTGTAGGCCCAATACAAAGTTAGACAAATCTGAAAAATCTGTACATCTGACCTGTTAGTCTGAAAACTTGTTAACTTAATTTGTGAATTAGTAAATCTGAATTCTGTATGTCTGAACTTGTAAACAAGTCAATCTGAAATCTGTTAGTCTGGGGACGCAAGGTTAGGAGGGGAATTACTTGTGTCATCTGTTGTTTGGGACCCATATTAGTCAGTAACCCTTTCTGGTATCAAAACTTTGACCCAACAGTAGGTAGGGTCCGGGCACGCTTACTGAACTAATTATAAGTGGTTCACTCTGATAATGGCGAGGGGTGTTGATGGTGCGTTCCAACCGGGTCATGTGCGTGCATGGACCCCGGTCTGCCTCTGAGGATGTAAGACGCCGTGACATCTGTAAATAGGTCTGTGCCAATTGGTTGTCACTTTAGGGAGTGATACACCCTACTGTGGGGCCGACACAGGATATTTATGTATTAGGGAGCCGATCGCTTGGGGTAGGGTTTTAGGGTACGCTTAGTTCTGTCTGTTTCTGTTGGTACCGTCTATTTCTGTTGGGTAGTAACACCTGTCTGTTTCTGTGTGGTACCGTCTGTTCGGGTGGTAAAGGCCCATTACTAGTGTACACCTAATTCCACATTCTGTCTCCATAGGGATAAATCTGTTTCTTCTTCTGTCTGTTTCTGATCGGGTAGTAAAGGCCCATTATTAGCATTCTGTTTCTGTTAAAGTATTCTGTACCCATTCCTGCTTCAATTTAGACATTAGGGTGACACCTAATTCTGCTATACTAGTCTTAGTGCAGAGAAGTGTAAAACAATAGTTTATATCATTCTGTTTTTCTGTTATATCTGCTACACCTGTTATAGTTATCTCACATCCAGTTTTATATTCATATCATATTATTATTATCTGTTCATATGCTGAAAGTCACTGGACTTGCCAGACTTTTTGTCTGACCCTTGTTGTTTCGCCTCCTTTCTTCCGTTTCCCCCCCCAGGTTATCCAAGGAGGGAAATACTTTAGCTTGATCCGGATTTCTCTTTGCTAGAAGCGCTTAAAGTATGGCTTGGCTCTGTATAGCTTCCGTTCCATGGGGATTATGATTTTAAACTATGCATTTTGAAGGCTTTTGTACAAGACTGATATTTTGTACTTGAATTCTGAAATTGAAAGGATGTAACCATATTAATTTCTGTTTCCGCTGTAATAAAGTTAAAAATTTTCAAGTACTGTTTTATCTGTCTTGTAAGTTTCTGTTCTGTTTACTAAAATGCTCCACCAAAGTTAAGGCATTCCCTTTGTGAGTGACCTTAACGGAGGTTGGGTGTTACAGAAGACTTTTATAAACATCATAATAATGTTACATCAAAGTACATAATATCAGAGTTTGTCAAAAAATAATACACAACAGAAGATAAATTTACATAAATGTAATACAAAGAACAGCAGAAATATAAACTAAAATAGCGGAAGACTATCAATACTCTGGACACAACTTTAAGCTTCAATCCAGAATCTTTCTCAAAATAAGTATCTGCGAAACAAACTACTTGACTGCCCGTGTGGAAAATAAGGGCACCCGAGTTTGCAAGGGAAAACCAAACTACAGGTCAGTCATGGGATTGGTGTGAGAAACTCTAAATAGTTATAACCATATATAAATCATATGGCATATCACAGGACCACGCCGCTAATGCGGAACGGGTTTACCCCCATGAATGCCAGTGTATAAACAACAATCAATATAGATATATGGATCTACTATGCATCTATCAACATGCAATATCCCAATCTACCCACTTAGATTAATCACTAAACTTAGATTTTCCAAATCCAATTCAATTTAAAGAAATTATTCCTTTGGATTTTATTCCCGATTTCTTATTTCAAATCATCTAAAATACCTATCTAACTTTCTATATCAAAGTAGATTTCACTTCGGGATCTCAAATCAAATCATCTAGAAATATGAATTCCAAAACATAACAATGCATACAGACAAGTATGCAACCAAATATCGTGCTCCCCATCGACAAGGCAAAGGGTACGCACCTCGCAACTCGATATATAAATGTGCACCTACCACCACATAGGAGCAGGCTACACCGACAATGCACCTCCCACACATGAAGAGCATATACCGCCCTCTCACCCATACTTTTAATCTCAGGGTTACCCGAATCTTTAGCCACATACTAAATCATTTCATATCCCGAAGTATAAAAATTGTTTAAGAGATTTATTTTGATATGCTAGTCTTTTATATAATCTTTTATTCTAGTGGTAAAAATGGGGTGCCTCTTAGGAATCTTTGTATATCGAGATTTCTGGAAAATCATTTCACAACATAATAATCACAAGTACTTTGAAAATATAATGCTTCACATCAGTAATTCACACATATGATCAGTCACTATTAATCACATAACCTTTGAGCTCGTACGTCTCAAAGAAGGGTGTTAAGAAAGAGAATAAATTCTCCACCAGCAAACAGATACGTCATTAATAGCAACTAATCGAATATGTGATGAACTACAATGTAAAACCATAATATATTTCCAAATCATTTCGAAATCATCGGGTTTTAGGCCTCGAATTCCTTTCCGTTTTATAAAACATTCCCTATCCAAAATCGGGAATACATTTCTTTTCACTTAAGAAAAATATATCATTTCACAATCATTCATTAAATTTGAAATGAACACAACATCGCTAAACACCTTATCGTCAAATCGTGAAGTGTTTCATAAGGCGTTAGCACATAGATATTTTTACCCAACCCAATGCTAAATGTAAAAGCATATTCTGCTCATAAACTGGTCAAGCACCATCCAAACAATCAATCAGTCACAATCAATATCAACAACCACGTATATTTGGTTCACACTAGACTTCATGTTTTGGTAAATTAATCACCACTCATTCATTCAAATCTAATTAAAGATTTATTCAAACTCCAATTGGTTTCATCTCTAAAATCATTTCATATTGATTGTTCTACTTTTTGGAAATTAATCCTGCTTTTACGCGGGTTAAAGAACTAATGTCATTTAAACACAGTTCACGACAAACCCAAAATCCAATTTGATATTAAACACAAGGCTCTGAATAGAAAATAGTATCGGCTTATATTGAACATCAGATTCGGAAACCAACAAATATCGCATTGGAAATAACGATATTAATATATCTTTCAAATTTCCACAACCATATCTGTATAGTCACGAAATCCAACATCGAAATATTCCGAAGATAATTTCGATTCAAATCCATAACAATACATATATTGGAAATTCTGGTTATTTTTAAAACCATTTCAAATCCAATTTATTTATTTAAAAATAAATAAATAATTATACTAGTTAATAACTAGTTCATTTCAATAAAAAAAACTATTTTTATCTTTTCAAATATGGGATTTTTCTGTCCAATTCTTTTTAAATCATTTCTTATGATTTTACACAAATTATTGATATTTTTAATAATTTTAGCAAGGCCCGTACAGTCGATTTCCATCAAAGGCCATCGAACTGCACTTACAGCGACCATTTCCAAATTTGATTTGGACATAATTCCATATCCAACCGTTAGATTTCAAATTTCTCATATTCGTTAGAAAGCACTTTTCGATACGAACCCAACGGTCCCTGTTTCAGGAGAATCTGACGGTCGGATCTCCCGTAATGTCCATTCGAAGTCAGTGGTCGAAATTCACGAACTGCCGCAGCGCAGCGCGTTCTATTCAGGCCTTTATATTATATATATAATATATATTTTGTCGATTTCCTTTTAAAACATATTTTATAAATCGTTTTAATTTCATTTTCAAAACGATTTCAAGTTCATATTCAATTTCTAATCAAAATTGAATATTCCATATACACAACAATTTTATACAGTGTATATATATGTTAAAAATTATATTTTTAACAATCAAATCATTTTCACATTTCATATATATATATATATATATATATATATATCGTTTTCATTTCATATATACATCGTTTTCACATTTCATATTTTTTTTTCATTTCATATATATCGTTTTCACATTTCATATATATCATGTTTTTACTTTCACTATATACGATATTTTCACTTTCAATATATATGCGATATTTTCACTTTCAATATATATGCGATATTTTCACTTTCAATATATACGATATTTTAACTTTCAATATATACGATATTTTCACTTTCAATATATCCGATATTTTACCTTTCAATATATACGATATTTTATCTTTCAATATATACAATATTTTCACTTTCACATCGTATATATTTTATTTAACACATATATATATATACTTTTATTTTCATCTCATACATATATATATATTATTTCACATCGTATATATATTTCATACACTTCTAATATATATAATTCATTTCACATCACGATCAATTTTCACACAAAATACAACCAAACAAACAAGTCGTCCAGGGTCTGTGGACGACGGGGAACAGTTCATATATGCAGTTATGAAATGAATTACTGTACAGAAAATTATAGTGAGAGAATTCTCACAGTGGTCGGTTTCATTTCTGAATTTATGTTTTGATTCTGTTTGCGTTCAAATTTGCTTGAAATCCCAAAGTGCTCAGTTTTGGTTCTGGTCAGTTCTGTTGTGAAGCTCTCGTCAAGAGGATTCTAAAGGATGCTGTTTTGCTGGATTCCGAGGTCATTTGAATATGTTACAATCATTTAAACTTTAATTACATTAACGAAGAATTAAATAAATAATTAAAACTAATTATTTCTCCTAATTACCCTCTAATCACGTTCACCACCTTCTTCTCCGTCTGTTACTCCAAATCCCATCGCTCCTTCTTCAAACCGCCTGTGCGCCATCACCACAGCCCACCTGGAGTTCATCGGGGTTGACCACGCCGTCCGCCTATATGGGAGGCGCCAACGCCTCCTCCCTCGAGCAACTCGCCGCCCCCTGGTGGCCCAAAACCCACTCTGACCGACGATACTTCGAACCCCCAATTCTCCCAAAATACAACACTATACGAGATCTTGACCGTTGAATTTTTAGATCCTTGGGTGCTTTACGATTTCGCTTTACAAGTTTATGAAATTACTTAGTGGATTGCTCACGATTTGAAGATGAAATCTGGGCGATTTCATCCGCTTATTCAATATGTGCAGCGGCTGGGTTTAATTGGGCTAGGGTTTGATGGGGGGGTATTTATGTAAAATATATATTGTTATTTAATTCAATAAATCCCATTTTACTTGTTTATCCATTCGGACTCCAAATCAAACCCAACGACTGTCGCCCCTAGCTAAATACCCCATTCCGAACACAATGGGATATGTTTCGTAAGCCAATTCTATTGTTTCGATCAGTTTTCATTGAATTTAAATATATAAATCTTTATATATTCAATTTAAACGCACATTTCAATTTACGGGGCCACATGCAGTCTCTAAAAATTCCCGAAAAAATATTTCTAGCTTCGTATTGACGATATGGTCCTAATCAAAACTAATTTCGTCAAATTCTGAGACCATTTGAAAAATGGTCATTTTCTGGTCGATCCAAATTGACTGAAACTGTCAAAACACATTTAATTTCGCCACGCTCACATATTGATTCTGAAAATTATGAATTTTGAAACCTAGCAATAAATAGACATCCCGGATCCAAAAAAAAGTGGTTTCGTCAAAAACAGAGGTCGTTTGCAAAATTTCCATTTTCAAAGGCCTTTATATAAATTAAAATATATATAAATTCCACAACGACTTTTCTGAATTTGAAACTGGACATATCTTTCAACTTCAAAAGTGAAATCTCAGTTTCTTAACTTCGTTAGAAAGATATCATTAAATAGATTCGAATATTTCTTATTTCGTTCAATTTTGACTTAAAACGAATTCTATATATTCATTTAAAATTCGAAATCGATTTTTTAAACTACCGCGCCATTTCAGGCTCGTTATATAATTAAAATAAAATTATTCGTTTTAACTTCGTCGAAAATAAATTTTCCGTCGTTATTATTTAAAATAATTCATTCTAAATATCCAAAATTCATTAAAATTGCCAAAATAAAATTTTTAAATTGGCTCAGAATTTCCGGGTTGTTACAATCTCCCCCTTAAAACTTTTCGTCCCCGAAAAGTAACGGAGCCGAAAGTTGTTTTACAAATCAACTCAACTTCCATTATTTTCGTTACGGCTTAAGTTCTTCAACTTTTCAGTTTCTAAGAACTTTTCAATTTTTTCAAAAATTTGGCTAAGACCCTAATTTTTCGAAAATTTAGCCATAACCTCCCCTGCACCGGGAGCTTCGGGATATTTCAAATAGCCTCACATGGACTTCTTCAATCCAAAAGAAAAAGAAAAAGCCAATCGGCTCATAAAATCATCCAAACCCAATAAATTTGTAAACATGTACCTAATTATCGGGCAAACAATTTTATTCTCTACTCTAGCCTCCTTGATATGACCTATTCAATGTATGTACATGTATATGCATGTATTTTCAAACAATTTTCAATACAGTTCAATATTTGATTCAATTTGGCCTAAATTCACCTTTCATTCACATAATGGTTTAAAGGAGTAATCATACAACACAACCGTCAATCAATTACTGTATTAACGTTTCAAATTCATAATTTTGATATATATACAGAAAATCATGTTTTGATGCCAAATCACAACAATGTATTCTAGCTGTATTTTGGTTCTCACACCAGTCTAATGGAAATATATAGATATCACACCTTCGAAGCTCGAACATAAATGCTGATGATGTTTCGAACCACCATCAGAACATCTCCGGGCTACTAGAGTGCGGTTCTATGACTATCCAGTATATTAAAACTTCAAATATATGTTCATGATGCGTATACGCGAAATCTTTATATACTCGATTGTCCAAGTTCAAAATAAATAAATATTCAAATACATATAAAACGATTTAAATTTCAAAACAAAATTTGTTTTCATTTAAAAAATATACTCTTCACACTCGTTCTAGGATTCTACTGATCCCATCTCAAACGAGTTATTCTAATTGGATATTACTAATCCAATCTCTGATGAATTCTTTCGTATGGTTCTAATGTGTCTTGTTCTCGAGCTCTATAAACCAAAGCTCTGATACCAAACTGAGACGACACGGATTTCACTCGAACCTAATCGATCGCTAAATCGACCAAGACCGTTCGAATCCCGCATACGCTAACTCTGGGCATATAACACATCAGAACAAATAATAGAAGACTTTTATAAACATCGTAATAATGTTACATCAGAGTACAGAATATCAAAGTATGTCAAAAATAATACACAACAGAAGATAAATTTACATAAATGTAATACAATGCACAGCGGAAATATAAACTAACACAGCGCAAGACTATCAATAACCTGGACACAACTTTAAGCTTCAATCCAGAATCCTCTCAAAATAAGTATCTACAAAACAAACTACTCGACTGCCCATGTGGAAAATAAGGGCACCCGAGTTTGCAAGGGAAAAGCAAACTACAGGTCAGTCATGGGACTGGTGTGAAAAACTCTAAACAGTTATAACCTTATATAAATCATATGGCATATCACGGGACCACGCCGCTAACGCGGAACGGGTTTACCCCCATGAATGCCAGTGTACAAAGAACAATCAATATAGATATATGGATCTACTATGCATCAATCAACATGCAATATCCCAATCTACCCACCTAGATTAATCACTACACTTAGATTTTCCAAATCCAATTCAATTTACAGAAATTATTCCTTTGGATTTTATTCCCAATTTCTTATTTCAAATCATTTGAAATACCTATCTAACTTTCTATATCAAAGTAGATTTCACTTCGGGATCTCAAATCAAATCGTTTGGAAATATGAATTCCAAAACATAACAATGCATACAGATAAGTATGCAACCAAATCTCGTGCTCCCCATCGACAAGGCAAAGGGTACGCACCTCGCAATTCGATATATAAATGTGCACCTACCACCACATAGGAGCAGGCTACCCCGACGATGCACCTCCCACACATGGAGAGCATACACAGCCCTCTCACCCATACTTTTAGTCTCAAGGTTATCCGAATCTTCAGTCACATACTAAATCATTTCATATCCTGAAGTACGGAAAATCATTTCAAAACATAATAATCACAAGTACCTTCAAAATATAGCACTTCACATCAGTAATTCACACATATGATCAGTCACTATTAATCACATAACCTTTGAGCTCGTATGTCTCAAAGAAGGGTGTTAAGCAAGAGAATAAATTCTCTGCCACCAAACAAATACATCATTAATAGCAACTAATCGAATATGTGATGAACTACAATGTAAAACCATAATACATTTCCAAATCATTTCGAATCATCGGGTTTTAGGCCTCAAAATCCTTTCTATTTTATAAAACATTCCCTGTCCAAAATTGGGAATATATTTCTTTTCACTTAAGTAAAATATATCATTTCACAATCATTCATTAAATTTGAAATGAACACAACATCGCTAAACACCTTATCGTCAAATCGTGAAGTGTTTGACAAGGTGTTAGCACACAGATATTTTTACCTAAACCAATGCTAAATGTAAAAGCATATTCTGCTCATAAACTAGTAAAGCACCATCCAAACAATCAATCAGTCACAATCAATATCAACAACCACGTATATTTGGTTTACACTGCATTTCATGTTTTGGTAAATTTAATCACCACTCATTCATTCAAATCTAATTAAAGATTTATTCAAACTCCAATTGGTTTCATCTCTAAAATCATTTCATATTGATTGTTCTACTTTTTGGAAATTAATCCTGCTTTTACGCAGGTTACAGAACTAATGTCATTTAAACACAGTTCACGATAAACCCCAAATCCAATTTGATATTAAACACAAGGCTCTGAATAGAAAATAGTATCGGCTTTTATTCAACATCAAATTCTGAAACCAACAAATATTGTATTAGAAATAACGATATTAATATATCTTTCGAATTTCCACAACCATATTTGTATAATCACGAAATCCAACATCGAAATATTTCGAAGATAATTTCGATTCAAATCCATTCCAATTCATATATTGGAAATTTTGGTTATTTTGAAAACCATTTCAAATCCAATTTATTTATTTAAAAATAAATAAATTATTATTCTAGTTAATAACTAGTTCATTTCGATAAAAATCTATTTTTATCTTTTCAAATATGGGATTTTTCAGCCCAATTCTTTTCAAATCATTTCTTATGATTTTACACAAATTATTGATATTTTTAATATTTTTATCAAGGCACATATAGTTGATTTCCATCAAAGGCCATCGAACTGCACTTACAACGACCTTTTCCAAATTTGATTTGGACATAATTCCATATCCAACCGTTAGATTTCAAATTTCTCATATTCGTTAGAAAGCACTTTTCGATATGAACCCAACGGTCCCAGTTTCAGGAGAATCCGACGGTCGGATTTCCCGTAATGTCCATTCGTAGTCAATGGTCAAAATTCACGAACTGCCGCAGCGTGGCGCGTTCTATTTAGGCCATTATATTATATATATAATATATATTTCGTCGATTTCCTTTTAAAATGTATTTTATAAATCGTTTTAATTTCGTTTTCAAATGATTTCAAGTTCATATTCGATTTCTAATCAAAATTGAATATTCCATATACACGACAATTTTATACAGTGTATATATATGTTAAAAATTATATTTTTAACAATCAAATCATTTTCACATTTCATATATATATATATATGTATCGTTTTCATTTCATATATACATCGTTTTCACATTTCATATATATATTGTTTTCATTTCATATATATCGTTTTCATTTCATATATATCGTTTTCATATTTCATATATATAATGTTTTCACTTTCACTATATACGATATTTTCACTTTCAATATATATGCGATATTTTCACTTTCAATATATACGATATTTTCAATTTCAATAAATACGATATTTTAACTTTCAATATATACGATATTTTCACTTTCAATATATCCGATATTTTATCTTTCAATGTATACGATATTTTATCTTTCAATTATACGATATTTTCACTTTCACATCGAATATATTTTATTCAACACACACATATATATATATTTTCATCTCATATATATATATATATATATTTTATTTCACATCGTATATATATTTCATAAACTTCTAATATATATAATTCATTTCACATCACGATCAATTTTCACACAAAATACAACCAAACAAACAAGTCGTCCATGGTCTGTGGACGATGGGGAACAGTTCATATATGCAGTTATGAAATAAATAAATGTACAGAAAATTATAGTGAGAGAATTCTCACAGTGGTCGGTTTCATTTTTGAATTTCTGTTTTGATTCTGTTCGCGTTCAAATTTGCTTGAAATTCCAAAGTGCTCAGTTTTGGTTCTGGTCAGTTCTGCTACGAAGCTCTCGCCAAGAGGATTCCAACGGATCCTGTTTCGCTGGATTCCGAGGTCATTTGAATAAGTTACAATCATTTAAACTTTAATTACATTAACGAAGAATTAAATAAATAATTAAAACTAATTATTTCTCCTAATTACCCTTTAATCACGTTCGCCTCCTTCTTCTACGTTTGTTATTCCAAATCCCATCGCTCCTTCTTCAAACCGCCTGCGCGCCATCACCACAGCCCACCTGGAGTTCATTGGGGTTGACCACGCCGTCCGCCTACATGAGAGGCGCCAATGCCTCCTCCCTCGAGCAACTCGCCGCCCCCTGGTGGCCCAAAACCCACTCCGACCGATGATACTTCGAACCCCCAATTCTCCCAAAATACAACACTATACGAGATCTTGACCGTTGAATTTGTAGATCCTTGGGTCCTCTACGATTTCGCTTTACAAGTTTATGAAATTACTTAGTGGATTGCTCGCGGTTTGAAGATGAAATCTGGGCGATTTCATCCGCTTATTCAATATGTGGCGGCGGCTGGGTTTAATTGGGCTAGGGTTTGATGGGGGCATTTATGTAAAATATATATTAATATTTAATTTAATAAATCCCATTTTACTTGTTTATCCATTCAGACTCCAAATCAAACCCAATGACTGTCGCCCCTAGCTAAATATCCCCATTCCGAACACAACGGGATATATTTCATAAGCCAATTCTATCGTTTCGATCAGTTTTCGTTGAATTTTAAAATATAAATCTTTATTTATTCAATTTAAACGCACATTTCAGTTTATCGGGGCCACATACAGTCTCTAAAAATTCCCGAAAAATTATTTCTAGCTTCGTACTGATGATATGGTCCTAATCAAAACTAATTTAATCAGATTGTGGTATCGTTTCAAAAATGGTCATTGTCTAGTTGATCCAAATTGACTGAAACTGTCAAAACACATTTAATTTCGCCACGCTCACATATTAATTCAGAAAATTATGAATTTTTAAACCTAGCAATAACTAGACATCTCGGATCCAACAAAAGTGGTTTCGTCGAAAACAGAGGTCGTTTGCAAAATTTCCGTTTTAAAAGGCCTTTATATATATTAAAATATATATAAATTTCACAGCGACTTTTCTGACTTTTAAACTGGACATATCTTTCTACTTCTAAAGTGAAATCTCAGTTTCTTAACTTCGTTAGAAAGATATCATTAAGTAGATTCGAATATTTCTTGTTTCGTTCTATTCCGACTTAAAACGAATTCTATATATTCATTTGAAATTTGAAATCGAATTTTTAAACTACCGCACCATTTCAGGCTCGTTATATAACTAAAATAAAATTATTCGTTTTAACTTCGTTGAAAATAAATTTTCCATCGTTATTATTTAAAATAATTCATTTTAAATACCCAAAATACATTAAAATTGCCAAAATAAAAATTTTAAATTGGCTTAGAATTTCCGGGTTGTTACATTAAGAAGTAAACAAATAAAGTTCTAACCAGTCAATAGGGTTTGTTTTCTACCTTAGCAATTTCGAGGACGAAATTATTTTGAGGGGGGGGGGGAGAATGTAACGACCCATATGTTTACGGTATAAAAATTAATTAATTTAATTATTTAAATCGATATTTAGAGAATTAAATAGTTGTTTAATAAAATTATATGGAATATTTAATTATATTAAATAATAGAATAATATATTTAATTTCTGAAATAGTTGGAAACAGTAGGATTCACAATATTATGTGAATTGGAAAATTCAAAATATTTAATTCAGTTTAGAGTTGAATTATATTAACGAATATATTATTTAAACAAAGTTTGAACGTATAATTATATTATAATTATAATCAAGCTTGAAATGGCGCTGCAGTTCGTTATTTGGCGATTTGAACTTCAACTGAATATACAGCGTCCGTTTTAGATCGGATTTCTGTTAAACAAGAAACGTTCGTAGATGGTGAAGTATATTTTTCTAATGGAAGAGAAAAATTGGGATTTCGTCGTGTATATTTTGACTTATGTCCAAATCAAATTTTCGAAAAGTCGCTATGGAATTCCTTTATAATTTATAACGATTTATAAAAGGAATTAAATATAAATCGAATATCGATATAACTCTGATGATGAAATAACGAGTTAGAAATTCATATAGGTTTTTTCTGGAGTTGTATGATATTCCACTATGGATATATACGAGAATATTTATTTTTAAATATTTAATTTAATTATTTGAAATATATTTATATATTTAATGGGTTATTTAGAGCTTTAAAAATAGTCAGTTTTGCAAACGGACTCTATTTTCGATGAAATTAATTTTGATGGATTCGTAATATTAAATTATTGTTAGATTTCAAGTTTCGTGATTTTTGGGGTCAGTGTGTGGCCATACCGATTTTTAATATGAAAAACAGTCGATATTTTAATGGCTAAAAATACGTTGTGTGAGCAAACAGAGTCGGAATTCTTCGAATCAAGTTTCGTTGGGTTTGTAATATCGAACTATAACTGCATGTCCATTTCCATTGGAAATGATATTTGTATGTAGTCATATGAATTTTTAAACACTGAATAGAGGTAACAGTTCAATACATATTAGTATAATAATTGAATAAAATAATATTTAAATCTCTCTATAAGTATAACCCAAAGTTTTTCTAACTTAGGTCAATTTTTATTTTCTCTGTTCAATCTAAATTGGAGCCGTCGCGAGTTTTCTTCAGAAGAAAAATAAAACCCAACATTTGTGTTCTTCATTTATCCACCATAAATCAAACAAATTTCTATAAATCGCCACCCCAACATCTTTGAAATCCCTGTGCGATTCACTTCAATTTGGTACCCATTGTATGGGTTGCAACGTGGTCCTATAGTTCATGGAAAAAGTACCAGTGGTCCTAGGGTTTTCGAAAGGCTTGGATTGGGAGCATCGATTGAATTTCTGGCCTTGGATTTAGGTTTAGCGTGCTATGTTTGACACTTGCGTGGATTATCTGGGGAGGTTCGGCAAAAATAGTGACGCAGGGGTCACTGTGCAATCACGATAGGATGGAGTGTGGATCCTGATTAGAAGTGTCGAGTTAAATATTTGGGGTATGGAGATGAAGAAGAGGAGACGCTGTGGAATTTGTTGATTTTTGTGAATTGTTTTTGAATAGGAGGAGGAGTTCTTGTGGTCTGTGTAGAGGGAATGGCCATTTGAATTGCTGGGTTTGAACTATTGAGGATGAGGAAGAAAATGGACTAAACCATAACATGGTATTAAGGAATTATTTAAAGTAATCGATAACATTTTTTTAATGGTAATGGTCCGGTTTAGTTTAGGAACTACAGCGTAATAATGATGGAGGAGAAGGGTATACTATTTACACGGGTTGGATAAATGTGGGAGCAGACCTGCGTTCTAATGGAATGAAGATTGGCCGGGTTAGTTTGGTAAAGTCCAAATTCATTTAAAGTTAAGTTTAATCTATTTTAACTACCTGTATAACCTGTAAAATGCATATCCAATTCATATGTAAACAAAATCGAACAAAACAGGATCCGATGGGATCGTATGGATGAGGGCTACTCCATAGAACTGACTGGGCATGAATTGGAGCTCATTACAATTTATTGCAAAATAAATTATCCGTTTGAATCAAAGATAGTTAATCGTTATTTAACGATAACTGTCCAATGTGAGTAAAACTCACCAACTCTACTAGTTCATATTTTTATAACGTATATTTAGAACTGATAAATGATGATTGATTGCAGTGTATTGACTGTTTGGTTGAACTACTAAGTAATTGGTTGAAATTATAGATCTGATTATATATATATAAATTGATTCTGTTTAGCAGAATATTTCATAGTGAAATGAAATTGATGTAAATTTTATTGTTTAACCTCTGTGGATGCAGGGAAATAGGTCGGAGGAATCCAACAAGATTCCTCAACATTTATTTTACTATTTTTTTTCATATATTGTAATATATGATGTGATATATAATCTGTGTTGATCACGTGTGTTGAATGATATTGATCATTGTTATTTGGGTATTTTAAGTACTGTAAGAAATATTGGAATGCAGAAAAAGGAATTTTTAAAGTGTATTTTGAAAATAAAGTATTTATGTAAAATCAAGGGATTTTATATATAAAAGGAAAAGGATTTTATAAAAGAAAATATTTTTATAAAATCAAAGAAAAAATAGGAAAGGAAATATTTGTAAAACATTTACAAATAGAATTGGAAAGGAAATATTTGTAAAACAATTTCAAATAGAATTTAAAAGGAAAATATTTGTAAAACAAATATAAAAGAAAATATTTGTAAAACAAACAGAAAAGGAAATATTTTTAAACCAAATATAAAGGAAAATATATTTGTGAAACAAATAGAAAAGGAAATATTTTTAAACCAAATATAAAGGAAAATATTTGTGAAACAAATAGAAAAGGAAATATTTGTAAACCAAATATAAAGGAAAATATATGTGAAACAAATAGAATAGAAAAGGAAATATTTATTTAGAAAATAAATCGAATTATAAAGGAAATATTTTACAAAATAAATAAAAAGATAAAAGAAATATTTATTTGTGAAAATAAATAGAAAGATAAAAGGAATAATTATTTAGAAAATAAATAAGATATCAAAAAGGAAATATTGGAAGGTAAGTAGGATTATAAAAAGAGCTAGAGTTACTCAGTTAGAGTTAACCAGTTTGAGTTAATCAGTTAGTGTTAATTGGTTAGAGTTAACCAGTTTGAGTTAATCAATTAGAGTTAATCGATTAGAGTTAAATCGAACTAGAGTTATTCAAATAGAGTTAATTGAGTTAGAGTTAGTCGAGTATTAGTAAATTGAATAGAGTTAGTCGAATATTAGTTATCGAATATAGTTTACTCAAAAGGAATTAATCGAATATAGTTATTCGAAGAAAGGAATTATCGAATATTAGTTTATTCGAAAGGAGTTATCGAATATAGTTTATTCAAAGGAGTTATCGAATATAGTTTATTCAAAGGAGTTATCGAATGTAGTTATTCGAAAGGGGTTATCGAATATGGTTTGTTCGAAAGGAATTATCGAATATGGTTTATTCGAAAGGAGTTAATCGAATATAGTTTATTCGAAAGGAGTTAATCGAACATATTTTATTCTAAAGGAGTTAATCGAATATAGTTTATTCGAAAGGAGTTAATCGAATATAGTTTATTCAGAGGGAGTTATTGAATATAGTTTATTCGAAAGGGGTTATCGAATAGAGATTATTCGAAAGAGAGTTATACGTTGAATTTGATTATATCGAATTCAGGAAAGTACACTTTCGGTTTTTAATCAAGATTTAATGATTTATTTATAAATTTCCTATTTAGTTATTTAGTTGAATCAAGGAATAAAAGTTATATTTTGAAATTAGACATTTCAGAAGTAAGGATTATAACACTATTGTTATGATCAAAATGTTCTCAATAAAGAAGTGGATTCGTAAATAGAATCCGAGAGTTGTGTAAGGAAGTTTGTTAAAGGTTTAAAAGGTGAACCTTGTCTATTTCGAAGTTAGAAATGTTGTTCAGTTAAGGTTTGAGAGGTAGTTATACCCTAACTTGATTGGCTTCATTTATAACTAAGGGATGGTTAAGGTTCGATAGTGAAGGTTGGTTAAATAAATTTAGTTAATAAAGGTAATGGGTTGTGTTAGCATAACGATGTTTTATTTAAACATCTGTTTAAATCCAATAAAGGAGTTTTGGAAACATAGAAAATGAAATGTTTGAAGATAAAGAATACTGAAATGGCAGTGATACGTGAAAAGAAATGGAAATGTTTTCCAATGATTAATAACGTATATTTTCTGAATTTAGAAAATAAGGAATGTTGAATATATGGAAACAGGAAATAAATAAATTAATGGACTAAATATAAAAACGTTAAATGATGATTGATCGATATAATTTCCATATGGAAATAATATCGTTGTTTGCACACGTATTTTTCTTTGATAGTTAACTCACCGACTATCAAGTTTTTGGCCATATTTCTGTTGTCAATACGGAGAGATCGGGATCAGATTCATTACCTGAAAACCGCTCTGTATGGGCATTAGCGTTGCGAGGACAAAAATTGAAGACGGAGTAATGCAAGGGCTGTTCTATTTACAGAATAGTGCCTTTAGTTTGTCCAGTCGCAGGACGACCTGTATGGAAGAATGTCTGACGGAGTATATTAAATAGACTGCACAAGTTGATCTCTTCAAACGTATGTACGTTTGGTGGCAGAGGAATTCGTTTCTCTTAGCTGTATACCCATTGTATTTTTTAGGAAATCAATTTGTGATTTGGCGGGTATGACGATGTGACATTCAAAGTGAATAAATCTATGATCTGTCAGAGATAAGCGTGGCCTCTAGCCTTACAACCGGGAAATGACAAAAATCGGGCAGGCAGTATGGCTAAGTGGGTTGCTTCCAATTAGGGTGTATTGTTACCTGATCTAGAGTTTCATTTACTTCTTTAATCTATTCGATGTTGTCTCATTTGGGAAACGGTTGCTGATCCCGACCGTTGGTGATATACATTCGATACACTCAAGCGAAATGAGTGGTTGGTCATGTGTGGCCGGTTTGCAAGATGTTCTTGTTGAACCCATTATATTCCTCTCTAGAGGTACACTATTGGAAGGTGGTTCCATACCTTGTCATAGTTGGAAATCCATTATCCAATAAGTGCTTGCGATTTTGATTGTATACAATATAGGTAGAACATGAGATGAAAGCGTTCTGCTAGATGATTATTGTATTGTGGTTGTAGACACTATTATAATATCAAAAGGGTTTTGATATAAAGATTATCTTTTCTTTTAAAATGATTTGGAAGATAAATCAAATTGATTTGGATTCTCATAAGGGAAAAACCCGTTCCGTTATACGGCGTGGTCTTATGAGATATCGTTTAATCATTCAAACTGTTTTAAATTGTTTTACTCACACCAGTCCCATGACTGACCCAGAGTTTATTTTGTTTTGTTTTCCCTAAACTCTTGGGTGCCCAATTTTGTACGGGCAGTAAAGTAGTCAGGATTTTACAGATATACTCGGAGAGCTTGGAGCAGGAGGCTTCAGGATTATATAACTATTGTTTATTTGCGCTGTGTTGTAAGTGTTGTACTCTGATAATGTTATTGTATAAATATACTGATTTTATTTCGAAGATATGTTATCTATTATCTGTTGTTCGTTCCGCTGTGAGATTCGTGTTACTCTGATGTTGTATGTTCTTCTTGTTCTTCTTCTATTCTAAGTTTCTATCTTATCTATTCTCACCCTCTAATTTCTTTCATAGACTACCCGGTGTTTCCGATGCTTGAATAGTTGTCATTGAGTTTATGGCGAGTACTCAGGATCGGGAAATCCCCGGGTCGTTACACCATTATTCATTTTAATCATGAATATATTTCTTTATACACAAGCAAATCAGCTTGATTTCGTACTTATAAATAATATCTTAAACCCAAATTTTATTTATAACTTCAATTCAAATTTTTCCGTACCAATCTCATTTGTATTGCAATCATTTAAAATCTCGTTTATAATTTCCTTACAAATTTGCTAAGTTCAAATCTCAATTCAAATAACCAATTTCCACTTTTCCATATGAATTCAAAATTTGTATTTATATTTCATTTTATCTAATGTTAAATAATTCGTTTAATTTATACTCTTATTTATAAACAACTTCTTGATTTATCCATTTGAACATGTTTCTATTTTCAACTCTATTCGAAATTTTATCTCTATTTTGGAAATAAATTCCATTTTTAAATCCAAATTTTCTTTTCCATGTTCAAAAATATTTTACGGTACCTAAAATACCTAGTTTCTAGGGCCAGGGTAATTCAAACACAACATATCCAATCACGAATTATATAACACATCATATATCACAATCAAATAAAAACAGTAATATAAATGTTGAGGAATCCAGTTGGATTCCTCCAACCTGTTTCCCTGCATCCATAGACGTTCATCAACATAAATATCATTAATTTCATTTTAATATGAAATATCACGGTAAATAGAATCAATATTAATTCAGCCAACGGTTAAATATTTATAACTAATCAATCATTTTGACTAATTAATCAATCATTCATCCAAATAACCATCACATAGTATAAAATTACTAAATATAAATTTAAAACTCGTTTATATAAAAAATATAAACGAGTCAGAGTTAGTGATTTTACTCACCTAGTTTTGCAGTCGACGATTCTGATTTTATTGCATTTAAAATCAAACAGATGTTTGATTTTATCATGAAATTCCTATACCTTTGTTATCAGCCACGTTAGTTCTACAATGTGAATCTCGGCGTTGTGGCCAACGGACCCGGTCGCGTTCAATTCTTCTCATATATGAATTATATATCAACGTTACAAATTTATAACTTAAATAGAAATGATTATATTATAAATAACGCCATTAATTTTTAGTTAATTACCTAATTAATATAATCAACCTTAATTAGTTTCGTTTAATGACAGTATAACCACAAATTACTTGAAAACCCCTGTTTTAACCAAGCTTTAACATGATATAACGATCCTCCACCTTTACATGTGATTGCGTATGCATCTTCTCCATTGTTCGAGTACTATTCTTGAATCAGAACTCAGTGCCATAACCCACCTCATCCCCATGCTGACCATAAAAACCCTACTTAATCTTCTTCATTCAAACATACCCCGACCTCTCTTTATTCCCAGGTTCGGATTACAGAGTCCAACAACCTTGCCACTATCAACACTTACCACACTTTTAAACATCAGTAAGAAAACAAGTACTATATATTTTCTTCCGTAATCTCCACATTGGGTGATCTCTCTCCTTCATAGTACACTCAACCTTTCCATTTTCATGAACAACCGAACCCATCACTAATACTAACATTCAATACCCATTTATCAGCCCCTAAATCTCATCCCCTTTTATTTCAATCCAAAGTAATTTTCTCCTTCCTTGTTGGAACTCACAAGAACCCATTTTCTAATCAATGTTCAGTACCCCAATACTCCCATTAATCCCCATCACATACTATAGACCGAATTCCCCCCTTCACATGTACGTCTCGAGGCAACACACAAAGGAAGACCCAAGTTCCCTTCTTCTTTTCCCCAAGACCTCACTCCCATTATCATCTATAATGCACGCATTATATTGATTCACTAGAAAAACATTTGATCTCGTCACCATCCTTCAGTAATACAAGTGAACCAAACTTCAACTCAAATAGCCACCGTATATATATATACACTATAGATACACACACACACACACACACACACACATATATATATATATATACTATTTTCAAACAATTAGTACTCCCTAATCCGTCTCATTAGCCGAACTAAACCATCGTTGGTTTCCAGGAAAAACCAATACCTTTCATCATTCGAACGAATGAAAAAAAACTCCACCCAGTTCCCTTTCGCTTCACCATAAATTCACAATTGTTTTCAGCAAATCCTCTCCATCACCTACATATGCATCCTCCAGGTAGAACACCCATCACTGTTTCCTTAATGACCACCACGCCAATCCTATCAGTCACCGGAACCCTCGCCTCCGACCCTGCAGCACCACCATCGAACCACCAACCTCCTCTGACCCACCACGATAGCTCTGGAGCTCCTCCTAAACCCAGCTACACTGCCAAACTCGCCTCCAGCCTTCCCAAAATCCAATGCAAACCAACCCTAGCCTCACGTTATCAACTGGACTGCGGACGAAACATTATCGCACCTTGCCCTAGTCACATAAAAGTGTAGAAATCAGAACAGAGAATTCAAAGATCAAGTTTTATGAAATTTAGGAAATTTGAATGATTTTTAATTGAATTTAGAAGGCTCGATTTTAATGATTTTTCCTTCGGCTTTTTTGCTGAAGAGAAGGAAATTGAAAGGGGACGGCTTGTTTGGTTTATATAGAGATTTACTTAGCCTGGCACGAACACAATTGAAATGCCTTACTACACACGGTTTTGAAATGCCTTGCTACGCACGGTGTATGAAGCTTACATTGTAACAATGATTCCTCTCATCGGTTGCTTAGGCTTACTGTATAGCTTAGAAATAAGTGATTGTTTAGTTAAACGTAATGTAAAATTTCTCCTTTTCCATTGTACCATTTTTGTTACAACACGTGAAGAATGACCATTTAAACATTTCAGTATTTGAAAAATATATAAACATATATACGTATAAATAAATAAGGGAATATAAATTATATAAGTTTGTGCCTGTCTATTTATTTGAAAACCATTTTAGGGCCAGTTTCAAACAAGATTTACGGTGTAATATTTACTTTGGAAAGTTAAAGTTCATGCGATATCGATTACATGGAATTCCGTTTATTTCCTGACAGCTACGGACAAATATAAAAATATTTTTATACTGAGCAACGCGATACGATTATAGAAATATAGTAAAATAGACTAGTTAACATATTTTGTGAAGTACCAAAAATGCTGATATAAGGCGTAAATTACGTTAAACAAAACAGTTGTTTATTTTCTAATTAAAAATTACAGAAAAATTCTATAAATTAAATTATAACTACATCTCAAAATTTTTGCCCCAATTCGAAACCAATATTTAATTATATTAAATAAACCGTTATGGCTTATACACGATTCCATAGCGACTATTTCTAAATTTGATTTGGACATAAAACAAAATCAACAATATGAAAGCTCGATTTTTCTCTTCCATAAGAAAAATATAATCAAATAGATCCGAACATTTCTTGTTTCAAAGAAATCCGACTTATATCGAATTATGTATGCTCAATTGAAGTTCAAAACGTTAAATTACGAACTACCGCGACGTTATGAGCTCGTTTTAAATTTAATTGTAAATTATAAGTTCAACTTCGTTTTAATTAATAAATTCCATATTAATTTCCATTTATATTTCAAATATAATGTTTAAAAACAGATTTAAATATTCAAAATTAAGCAGCTAAACTTTTGGGTCGTTACAAAAATAGTTTAGATAAGTAGTTATAAACTAATAGTTAAATTTTAAATAATATATTTAAAATATTTTAATAATACAAATTTCAAACAATTTAAAGTAATCTAATTTGAGCCATATATCTGTATTTCCAAGGTTGGACTAATTATCAATTTAGATTTCAAAACTTCAATTCAAATCGATTTTAAACTTAATAGTATTTACGTAATTCCAGTTCATTTCAAAACAGTATTCAAGAGGGGTTTCAATTTTATTACTCAGAAAAAATTCTTCAAATTTCTTTTAAACCACACCTTAAAAATTGCAACTCAATTAATCTCAAATTTCCAATTTAATCGCTTTTAAATATTGAACTTTAATTATATCTTAGTTTTCAAAACTTTTCTTTAACGAGTTATTGTCACGTTAATAATCGAAGTTTCATAATCATAATCATAACAATCCTATAGAAAACCCATTTTATTAATTTCTAAGTCACATATTAAAATTAATTTGCTTTAATTTTATAATTCCATTTCAGTTAAATCCTTCAAACATATTAAGTTACAAATAAATTTTTGACTTCACTTTTAAACCTTTCTTAATTAAAGTATTATGAAAACCCATATTTACATCATTGTAAAACTCTATATCTATATATTAAATTTAAAATTTAAATAATATTAAATTATAATAAAAGATTTATCAAATTACTTATAAATTTATTAAAATTATGTCAATAATATTACAGTAAAAAATATTGTGAAATAACTTTTTTAAATCAAAAAATACATATAATTTAGAAAAACAATTTTCAAAATAGACCAACGGTGTCCGTATATAATTTTCTACCTAAGCCAAGTAATGCGGAAATGTATCTTTTAAATCCGCGATTAAAATTCGAATCCTAATCATATATCATTTCAACCCGCATCCAAAATCGATTCAATTTCATTTCCTAAATTTACACAATGGTTTGGGTAAGTATTATTTCTGCCCATAGGGAACTTGCAATGCGAGAATAATATAAATAAACAATGTGTATATATACATAACAAGTCAAACATATACATATAACAATCACATGTCAGTTGTGCACATTTCGTGTCATATATCGTGTGTCATAAATGTGTGTCTTATGTGTACAATTTAAATATCATATAATATGATTTACTATAGGCAATCCTAAACAATTCATAGAATTTCAAATATGTTGAATTTACATTCTAAAGTATGTTATTTAAATGTGGGATAAACCCACCTTCCGTGGAAATAAAGAGACTTGGAAAATGAAGATAATGGGCACAGAAACTCAATTACCACAACTACGCAAGCTCTAACGTTATGGCACGAATCAATCCACAAATCAAACACAATCACAATATATATATATATATATATATATATGTATATATATATATATGGGCTTGCTATTTGAACACAAAATTACACACAAAGAGAGAGACACACAGTATCAACCGTTAGATCTTTTTGTCTTTATATGGAAAGGTGTAGTTCATGGGGTGATCCAATGGTGCAAATCAATTGTGTCACCATTTGTGTTAAAATTTTGTGTCTCTATAGACTTTCCCATATATAGGGGCCGACTATTTGAACACAAAGAGAGAGACACACAGCATCAACCGTCAGATCTTTTTGTCTTTATATGGAGAGGTGTAGTTCATCGGGTGATCCAATGGTGCAAATCAATTGTGTCACCATTTGTGTTAACAAAAATTGTCTCTATAGACTTTCCCATATATAGGGGCCGACTATTTGAACACAAAATTACACACAAAGAGAGAGACACACAACATCAACCGTTTGATCTTTTTGTCTTTATATGGAGAGGTGTAGTTCATTGGGTGATCCAATGGTGCAAATCAATTGTGTCACCATTTGTGTTAAAATTTTGTGTCTCGTGTCTCTATAGACTTTCCCATATATAGGGGCCGGCTATTTGAACACAAAATTACACACAAAGAGAGAGACACACAGCATCAACCGTTTGATCTTTTTATCTTTATATGGAGAGGTGTAGTTCATGGGGTGATCCAATGGTGCAAATCAATTGTGTCACCATTTGTATTAAAATTTTGTGTCTCTATAGACTTTCCCATATATAGGGGCCAGCTATTTGAACACAAAATTACACACAAAGATAGAGACACATAGCATCAACCGTTAGATCTTTTCGTCTTTATATGGAGAGGTGTAGTTCATGGGGTGATCCAATGGTGGAAATCAATTGTGTCACCATTTGTGTTAAAATTTTGTGTCTCTATAGACTTTCCCATATATAGGGGCTGGCTATTTGAACACAAAATTACACACAAAGAGAGAGACACACAACATCAACCGTTAGATCTTTTTATCTTTATATGGAGAGGTGTAGTTCATGGGGTGATCCAATGGTGCAAATCAATTGTGTCACCATTTGTGTTAAAATTTTGTGTCTCTATAGACTTTCCTATATATAGGGGCCGGCTATTTGAACACAAAATTACACACAAAGAGAGAGACACACAGCATCAACCGTAAGATATTTTTGTCTTTATATGGAGAGGTGTAGTTCATGGGGTGATCCAATGGTGTAAATCAATTGTGTCACCATTTGTGTTAAAATTTTGTGTCTATATAGACTTTCCCATATATAGGGGCCAGCTATTTGAACACAAAATTACACACAAAGAGAGAGACACACAGCATCAACCGTTAGATCTTTTTGTCTTTATATGGAGAGGTGTAGTTCATAGGGTGATAGAATGGTGCAAATCAATTGTGTCACCATTTGTGTTAAAATTTTGTGTCTCTATAGACTTTCCCATATACAATCTACACACACTGAATAATCTTTGACTTTGGTTTCCTCGAACACATTTGTTTCTGTATGGAGCTGAAATTCACAAGTTTTGCGTAACACCAGGCTGAATATCCGATGCAATTGAGTTATTCTATATTTGTTAATGCAATGAATATTGTATTTATAAAGTTTTTTTCCTTTATTCTTTTTCTGAAAGCAAAATTTAATGGCACGTTTTGTAAATTCAAGGCCCCACAAGAAAGCAAAGGGTGGTTTTGTTTCAGTCGGTGTGTTAAGTGGACGAATATAACTTCGACTGGTATTTTTTTCTAGCGGGGGGCAACGAGGTGAAGGAAAGAAAATTGTGTTTTTTGAAAGCACATGTTTATGTAGGGAATCTATGTGATGCCATGCGGCAAGGGAAGTCAATTTCTAACACGACTCGTAACCCATACGAAAAAAACTCTACTCGATCCATTTATAAACGGATCAATTTTGGGTCAATCTGCTCTGATCCGTTTAATAAACGGATGAGTTACGGGTTAATCCGTGAATTCGTTTTTGATTCAACATGACCCGTTTAATCCATTTTTATTCTGCGTACTATGAATTACAAATATAGTTACCCAATTATGGATTACCCATCTAGGCATTATTTTAATTTGTACTTCACCCTAGTTTACACTTTACACTCCAAGCTGCCCCTAACTACCTTCAGACTTCATTTCCACTTTCTCTTTCTTTTTTTTTCATTATAACTATCTCATATTAGGTACACGGGTTACGCGAGACGAGTCGGGTCAACTGGTTCATAAACAGGTTGGGTTCGGGTTGACATAATTTGATCCGTTTATTAAACGGGTTGACCTGACCCTTTTAAAAATTGACCCAAATCTGACTTGATCCGACCCGACACGACCAATTGATAGCCCTTTTTGTCACCAACAATCCACCCAAATATAAACATAAATATATAGGAAAGTATCCGAAATGTCAAAATTGCAAACGTTGTGACCAGCCAAACCCCAACATTCAACAACTGGTTCCTAGTTTTTAAGGCAATATCGCACCCATTCTAATGTGGTTTTGTCAACCCAGTTAAAAACACTAAAGGAAGGTAGATCCATAAGGAGCCCGGGTTTTAATTTATTAATTATGTTTAATAGTTCGAAAATTACTATTTTGTAGTAATCATAAAATAGTCTTACGGCAAAAGGTCTTCATAAGACATGCTGTAAATTATTGAAGAATAATTGTTGGGAGTTGGGACCAATCCTGCATATATACACCAGGTTTTGGGCTTTTAAATATAAATTAGTATAAGTACACATTTGTACACACACTGGCTCTACCTCGTTCGTTCATAAGTCAGGAACACATATTGCTTGGTATATTTGACATTTTGAACTCACATATTCAAAATTTGTAACTTCATATAAAGTTAGAATTGCCTTTTATATTTTTTAAGTATGTTTTTGAAGTTGATTTATTGAATAAAGTTAATCCTGATCCGACTGTTTTGTGTTTTACATAACGCTCGGGTCAGACACGGTATTACAACTTAGGATTTGCAGCCAAATAAGTGTTTTAAACAATCAACCATTGAGGTTCTGAGGCTGTAAAATTATACCTAGAATTATTGTTGTTAGAATTACTATAGAGTTGTTGTAATATAACCTGCTACGAAAGTGATGTGACATGGATTTTTGCCGCAAAGCTCATAGAATTTGCAGTGTTAATTATATGTCTGGATATAGTTCGTTTGTCTTTACCCATAAAAATAGCACAAGGAAAAAGATGTCTCTTTGATTAAGCATGAAAACAGTTTGCAATTTTGGAGTGAATAATTACTAAGTTGTTTGCATGTTTGAGCATTAAACTCTTGATATGAGTCATATGACATGGCAATTAGAGATGTTGTGGAGAAATTTTGATTCAAGACTGTTCAAATCAAAAATTTCCAACGTTGCGGAAAACGAGATCATGGTAATAATGCAAAAACAACAAACCGATATATCAAAACAATCTCAACCTTATCCAAGCCAATCACAATCACCAAACAATGGAAATCATAGAGGAATAACGAGAAACTAAATCACATAGAGATTTATCACATAAAGTACACCAGGTTGACAACAGTTATTGTTCTCTAATCATGTCAAGTTCCTGCATGAACCCATGTTTAATAAAAAAAATCTTAATAATATGGCCCAGCCCAATCATATCGCGAGTTGCATTAGCAGTCGCTTTGGAGTGACCGATGGAAGCAATTCTCTTCTTCCCAAATCCCAATCCATTATTATACAAGGCTGCTCCTCACTTTCACAATTTTCTTCCCAACTTTTTCCGTTCTAGGATTATTCTTTGACAATTTTCTTCCCTACATCTGATCGCACGCTTTTTGTTTTGTTTTTGTTTTTGGACCCAATAATCTAAGAGCCACGTGGCAAGTTTTATGTTTAGTAAATTCAGAGCTAAAAATATATACGTGGATTTGAACAGAGAAACACACATGAAAGTAAATAACTCACCTTTCCTGTATAGGGGAATTTTTTCCTATCGCAACCCACTTTCACAGTGATCCTGGAAGTAAATAATCAAAAAACATTAGTGAATAAATACATTGTAACAGTGAAACATTAAAATCTTAATAGGATAATATAAGCCCAACCTGGCATGCAAATAATCTTCCTCATTGCGTATAAGGTCAAAGTAAGGCATGCTAAATACACGGAAAAAAGGGAAAATATTTTAAAAATCTTTATCATAAAATACGATACATACTCCTCTATCAATTGAGTAGCACTTCCCGTACTCTTGTCTTCCCTGAGTTGGCAAAAAGCATAAATTGTGCTAAATAGAATATACTGCTCCAAATAGTATAGAAGATGCCACAGCATTAAGAAAAATGCTCAGTTCGACTTTAAGTCGTTTCTTAAATCATTGCAATGTTGATTACCTCCATTGATGGTCAAATTAATTGTAGCAACCAAAGCTTTTCTCCATGTTATATCTGTAGTAGCCCAATAAAGGACATCATATAGACACTTGAAATTAACAATTACAGCTGCCAAATAAAAACCAATATGGGTTCCTATGGAAGCTCCTTATTTTTTGCAATGTGTTTTGATCTTAACCTAAAATCAAGAACTGTATTTTATAACAGCGTTGTATGCCATTTATTTAGACTAGTATTACCGCACAACGATGGTGAAACCGACCGTTAAGATGTTCAATTTGAAATATAAATTTTTTTTGTTAAACTCATTTCAAATCGGATTTTAGTGGAAAAATTATATTGTAGCTTAAGAGAAAACGAAAGTAATTGAAAAAGTGAAAATCCGTCTTTATCCGTATCCAAAAATACAAAAAATATCCGCTACCCGTAAAGCTAATACGAATATTCAACATCCTAAAACGTTTCTAGATACAAATACGAATATTCACTATCTATATTCGAAAAATTTCTGACCGCTGTAGAATCAAATATCCATTTTTATTTTTAGATTATACTTAATTCTTAAACATTAAAAAATTATAAATTAGTTTAAATAATCATGAAACCATTGATTAATTTCAGCCATCGTTACGAGAAAATCTTGTCTAACTTGACGGACGTCGGTATTTTTCAAATATCCGTATCCGCTCTGGCAACGGAATATCCATGGATACAAATATTGCTTGTGGAATATCCACGGATAGCGGACATGCTATTTTTTTAATACAGATGCGGATATAGCATTATCCACATCCGTTTACAGCCCTGCTTGTAGCCTATAACATCGAACATAATATAATGCCTTGCTTTAGAAATGAACATCATGGCCGATTTATATATATATATATATATATATATATATATATATATAAACTCCCTCAATGATGTATTTACAAAAATATGAACAATTTAACATACATACACCTTAAAATTTTATTATTTATACAGTACAAATCTAAAATCCAACAGTTTTTGAATCAGAGTACTTGGATTACAGCATTTCACCCAGAGTACTGCAAAGTTTCCACTCTCTGGCTTCTCACTTCAAAAAATGTGTAAAACTGCGATAGGAAAATGCGACGGCTTCCGACGGCGGTTTCCGATGGCTTGCGACGGCCGTCGGAAGCCGTCACATATAAACGACTTTATCTCAGCCGAGCCCCCTTTCTTCCATATTCTCCAGCTTTGCCCCAAAAATTTCCAACACCGAAAATTTACCCTAACCCACACCCAAAATCAATTTTTCGCCCCCAATCTTCGATTTCTTCGCGTATAATCCTCCCTTGCTTCATCTCTAACTTCTTGGGAAAGCAATTTCAGGTATAATCTCTTTATTTACTTAAAAATCCAATTTTTTCCTAAACCTATTTATGTCCTAAATCGAAAATTAGGGTTAATTATTGATGATGATTTGTTCCAATAGCATAGTAGTGGGAAATAGTATCCTATTATGTGCATATTTCATGCTATATTGTGAAATTGAAAATGTTATGTGCAATGTTCGGGTATCTGTGGATATGTTCTCATTTAGCTTGGTTTTTGCTGTTTTATAATTTAGGATATTTGTGTACATGTACACCGTTTTGCGCTTGTCACTCATGTATGTGTTAGTTAACATACAAAAAATGAATGGACGAAATAAAATAGTACATCGTGCAAATTTTGACTAAATACACAAAAAAGATCATGAGTCTAAATTCTAGTTGTCCCTATTTAAACAACGATAATAGTAAATTGTCTTTAAGTTGATTGAAATGTCAAGCAGATGCGAGAAGATAAAATATTTTTGTGTTGCAGTAAAACTAATTTTTATAGTAAAATACACACATCTAATTGACTAATATCCCCTAGAGTGTTATCGGTCCCGTCCGATGAATGTTGTACATGATTGTTATATAAATAGTCGTTTTTGTCAAATTAAAAAAACGGCCGTTTATATTCATCTACTACAATATTTGTTGGATTTGTCCTTGTATTTGACAAGTTATAAACGCAGTAAGCATGTACATTTTGTATACTACTTCATTTCAAAAGATTCACAAAATTTCGGTTTAAATTTTCTTTTTGTTTCCTGCGTACATGTGTACAATGCAGGAAACAAAAGGTAAATGCTGCCGAAATTTTGTTGAATTGTTTGAGACGATGCAGTATACAATTGTAAATGTTTACTCTGTTTATAAATGGAACCAGGATGCCTGACCATGTAAAAGAGTAGCAATAAAAAAAGTGCTAAAGTACAATTTTTTTTAACTTAGTAAAAATGTTATTTGCTTTCAACCGTTATTAATTTTTGAACTTATGTCTAAATTTGTCAAATAGGAAAAATGATTGATTATTTTAATGATCGGAGGAGTTGGATGTACCAAAGGAGAGGATAGAGAGGTTCAATAAAAGAAGGTTTTTATAATGGTATAAATGTCTTTGTTGAATTCGCTTTAAGTAATAACAGAAGCGATCCTGAAATTCGTTGTCCGTGTAGCAAGTGTAGACAATTGAAGTATTTGTTACCCGATGTTGTGAAAGTCCATTTGTGCAAAAACGGATTCGTAACCGAGTATTATTTTTGGGATCGTCATGGAGAAATTGTAACAAATACTCCTGTAGAGACTGAGGTAGACAGTATTGTTGATGAAAATATCAGTGCGCCCTGTATTGAAAATATGGTCGAAGACGCAAGACAATCAATGTTTCTTATGAATGCAGTTGATGACGATGATGAAAATGATGAAGAACCGAATATTAAAGCTAAGAAAAATTATGATTTGTTGGATAATGCTAAAAAACCTATTTGGGATGGTTGTAAAAGCGACACTCAACTATTGGTAATCGCAGAATACATTGCGATGAAGTCAAAATACAACATCATTGAAGCTGGGTTTACAGCTATTGTACAAGCTGCAAAAAGGCACATGGCGCCGTATAATTTAATGTGTGAAAATCACTACGAAGTTAAAACTTATGTCGGCATTTGGTTTACCTTATCAGAAAATAGATACATGTGTAAAAGGATGCATGTTGTTTTGAAAAGATGACGTAAACCTTAGAAATTGTAAAATATGTAATAAACAAAGATATAAACCAAGAAAGAAAAAGGGAAAGGAAACTCCATTCAAACGTATGCATTACTTACCCATTACTCCAAGGCTTCAAAGATTGTATGCATCTTCTGTAACTTCATCTCATATGAGATGACATAAGGTGAGATCGGAAGAAGAAGGTACGTTGACCCATCTGGCCGATGGGGAAGCATGGGAGCATCTTGATAAAACTTATCCGAATTTTGCAGCGAATAATGTCAGACTAGGATTATGTATGGATGGTTTTTCACCATTTTCTCAATTTAGTTCTAAATACTCATCATGACTCATTATCATCACACCTTATAATTTACCTCCATGGATGTGTATGAAAATACAATACATGTTTCTTACTGTTGTTGTTCATGGCCCCGACGATCCGGAACAAGGAATTGATGTTTATTTACAACTGTTAATTGAAGAATTAAAAACATTGTGGAACGAAGGAGTAGAAACATACAATGTTTCAAAGAAGAATTTTTTTCATATGTTTGCATCTTTATTGTGGATTATAAGTGATTTTCCTGCCTATGCAATGCTTTCAGGATAGAGTATTGTTGGTCGTCTATCATGTCCATATTGCATGGAAGAGACACGAGCGTTTTCCTTACCACACGAGAAGAAAATTCCATGGTTTGACTGCAATCAATGTTTTCTTCATGTAAACCATCCTTTCAGAGTAGACAAGAAAAACCTTTTGGCTAATAGAGTAGAAACCAGACAACCTCCAACACTATAGTCAAGTGAAGAAAAATCACCTAAAGATATATGAAACTGGAGTTCAAACAGAAATTGAACACAAATCAATTTATCACAATTGGTTTAAACAGTCTATTTTTTGGGAGTTGCCGTATTGGAAACATCTTCTGCTTCATCATAATATTGATGTGATGCACAATGAGAAAAATGTATTTGATAATGTCTTTAACACAGTTTTGAATGTTAAAGGGAAAACTAAGGATGATTTGAAATCAAGGCGCGATATGGAAGAATTATGCAAACGTCCCGAGCTTCATATGAAATCAAATGAGAGTAAAAAAAACCCAAAACATGTTATGAATTAGAAAATAATCAGGTTAAAGTTGTGTTAAAATGGATCGGAGGGTTAAGATTTCCAGATGGGATTTCATCAAACCTTCGTAGATGTGTTGACTTCAAAAATGGTAAATTGTGTGGAATGAAAAGTCACGAATGTCACATAATGATGGAGCATTTATTTCCTGTTATGTTCAAAGAACTACTGTCGTTAAAAGTGTGGAAGGTATTAACGGAGCTTAGTTTGTTTTATAAAGAGCTTTGTTCGACTACTTTAATAGTGGAACGCTTACATAAATTCGAAGTAGATATTCCAATTTTTCTTTGAAAATTAGGGAAAATATTCCCACCAGGTGTTTTTAATGTAATGGAGCATTTACCTGTTCACCTTCCAACTGAAGCACGACTTAGAGGTCCCGTCCAATATGGATGGATGTATCCATTTGAGAGGTAAATATAAACATGTGACCCATTAATTTAATTGCACTTAAAATTATGAAATAATGTAAATTAATTTTGTATAGATATCTGAATCATTTGAAGAAAAAAGTGAGACAAAATTCACGAGTTGAAGGCTCGATATGCAAATCTTACATCGAAGAAGAAGCTTCGTTCTTTTTCTCTCATTATTTCAGTTATCATGTGAATATATCGTTTGAAAGTGTTCCTCGAAATGACGAAGGAGACGTACAACAATCGTCCCAAATAGTTTTTTCTATTTTTAGTCAACATGTTCGACCTTCTAGGAAATGTGTAGACGTATGGCTAGACGATAAAGATCTCCATGTAGCACACACTTATATTCTTTTAAATTGTGCTAAAGTTGCACCGTTTGTTAGGTAATCTGAAATACAATTTAGTGCTTTATTCATTTCTACATTTTTGTTAATGTATGATAATTAATGTAAAATTTTATTTCTACTTACAGCGTTTATGAACGTGAACATCCAAACAGAGATATTGGTAAAGAATTTTCTGCTTGGTTTACAAATTATGTTTATGAACCCAAAAATTGTATTGTTCTAGGGTTGAAACATCTTACAGTGGGACCAAAAATATTGGTCAAGACATATCCAATATATTTTGTTAATGGATATAAATTTAACACCGAAGAATATGGTGTTGAAAAATTAACGAATAATACAGGTGTATTCGTTAAATGCAGTGACGATCCTGAAAATCACATTAAAGATTTTTATGGCATTTTAACTCAAATATTGCAACTGACATATTTCTCACGACCTGTAGAGAAGGTGTTTCTATTTAAATGTGATTGGTTTAACACTGTTCCAGGATCTGGGATTAATGTGCATAAGGATTATAATCTGATTGAAATTAACGTACATCGCACTATTACAAGTATGATCCTTTTGTACGAGCCAAACAAACATTTCAACTTTATTACGCTTCTTACCCGTCTCTAAAAAGAGATAAAGCAGATTGGTAGGAAGTTTTAAAACAAAGGCTAAATTTACGTTCGATGGGAAGAATATTCCAAACGAAGGAGCCCATCAGGCAGAACTCGAACAGAAAAATGAAATATTAATTAAGGACGACCACGCTGATTTTGGACCACTTGTCGATGATACAAATGTTTTTGTAGAAGCGTTTGAGAGTGTGGAGGAAGATAATGTAGAATCTAAGGCCGAATCTGAATCAGAAGAAGATGATGACTAATATGGATCGTGATGAGTATTATCTGTCTAGTTGTAATGTAATTATGGAGTATACGACATACATTCTGCAATTCATGTAACTCTGTTTAATTTTCTAATATTATGATCATTTTTTTTCATCTTTTATGTCAAATGCAATTCATGTAACTCTGCTTTTCCTATTTATCTTAAATCTGCAATGTAATATGTTACTCCTTGGAATATGAGACCCAATAAAATATAGGTATAAACGATTTCATTATGTTTTATGTCATTTATTTAGCAGCATATATCGTTTGTGTAAGTTAGCCGTAAAATAAATTTGGATATGATGTTATTGTTATCTTATAAAATGGTTTGTATGTGACATGTATGTCATCTAGAGGGAATTCTTCGGGAGAGGGTTCTGGATCGCAACCCTCTAAGCGTCAAGTCATCTCCTTGGTTCCTACGAGTACAGGGTAAAAATTAATCTTTATTTAGAATATTAATTATTTTTTACTATAATTCATGTATATCATATTTAATGCAGGATTTTTGATCTGCAACCTTCGAGGGTTATTTTGGACATTTCGAGAGTTGCATATAGGGCTTAGATGTCGAGATGTTGGCCTAAGTGGGATCTAATTCCACCTCACATACAGGAGGTCATTTGGCAGGATGTGCTAGTAATTATTTTCTTATATATTTTTTGCATTTTAATTTCTTTTACTCACTGATATACTGTACATGCATCATCTTTATTAAGCACCAAATTTTGTTTTGATTGCGAACTTCACAAAATTCTCTTTGTATATAACATATTAAATATTAAGTTGTTATTTAGTATGACTTACCATTAAATTTTTTTTTTGATTGCGAAGAACAAAATTTTACAACTATTTTAAAATGTAAATAAGGTTAGAACTTTATAACTCTAGCTATTTTAACCCAAAAGATTACAGTTCTTTTATTTTTCATTTTATTGTCAAAAGTTCAAAGAAATTTTAGATTTGATCCATTGAAAGATTTTTTAGTGGACATGTGCCGCACTTACCATAAAATCCCATGTTTATAATTTTAGAGCAAACCTAATAATGACTAATGGTGCACCCAAATATGATTGTTAGTAGAAAGAACAATTCATGACCGTTGAACCAGTCTACAGAACTGGTTATTATATGCACTAAAATGAAAAATCTCCTTTAATACGTGCAGCTTAAAAAGCTATCTCTTTTACTGTTTCAAATAGTGTTCATACTTCATGCTAAAAACTTGGAATGTCAATCTGATTGCCATTTTAAAGTGTTGGCTTACTTATCTGAAAAATGACTATGTCCTTACTTGTGTGTGTTTTATTCCAGTCCAATTCTTACATATTTAATAGTAATGTTTATTTAACGTGAAATAATGGCTGAGGTGGATATAGAGATGGATGATCTACAGCTGGCTTGGTCGTACTGGATGTAGAAAATGAGAAAATGTTATAAAGATGGCATATCAACCATAAAGAAAAGCATGAAAAAACCTCCATGGATGGGAGCAGCCATTTGGGAAGGATTTCTAAAATATTGGGACAGTGATGAGGCGAAGGTTAGTGTACTATTATTTTTTTAAATATAAAAAATATTTACTCGATAAGTAATGTATCAAATTTTGAATGAACAGACGGAGTCAAAAAGAAACAGTGCAAATCGGAATAAAAATCCAGTCTCGCATCGAGGAGGATCGAAGTCCTTTCAGCAGTATCAACAGGAATTGGTAATTTTTTTAAAATGTGACTTATATAAAAATTAATATGGTATATAATTTTGAAAATGTAATAATTGCATGTAATAATCAAATTCAGGAGGATTAGGGGCAGGGTCCAGTCTCATATATGGATGTGTTCACAGGTACGCATGCCATCGAGCGTCTCGATTCAAAAGGGAACACCATATACACATGGCATGGCGACAAGTCTAGGGAGAGTCACGTAAGATTTCATTATATCTAGAAGTATTTGTAGTAGTTGTTAAATTATAATAACATAATATATCATGATATTAATTTTAGATACATTCTTATTTGGTCTTGCAGGAGAAGTTTATGGAGCAACGTTAGTAGCGTCTACCTGAGACTGGACAAGAGCATCTCACTACCGACGAGGAGGACATTATCTTCCAGTCAGTGATGGATCCGATGACGCAGAATAGACGGTATGGATTCAGATTTAAAGTGGTAAAGACTTTTTTCCTTAATTTAATTTTCAGTTGAGAAATAAAATTCAGATTAATGCAATATTCCATCAAACGTCATTCTCCTCTTCACATTGATATAACTATATTATATATACTTGTCAAAACGTAATGGTTGATGCTCTTTATTTTATAGATTTTGTGCAGTTTATTTGGTTTTACCTTAGTTTAATTTTCACTTGGTATTTAATAATTATATCAAATATGAGTATTCTATTTTTATTGTAGTCAATCATCAAGCCACCGTAGTACATGATTAAAATTATTTTAAATGATAGTTACAGTTCATCAATCAGCAAAAACGGAGTAGACAGAGTAGAGTTGACACCGCAGAGATCGAGGAGCTGAGAGCTAAGGTGGCACAACTTGAGGAGCAGAATCGTCGTCATGCCATTGAGACGACTCAGCTTCTAGATCGGCGCTTAATAGAGTTTACGCAATAGTATGGATGCTTTACCTCATCGGTTGGATCTGCTAAAGATAACGATGAAGAAGACGACGATCAGTGATGGTTAGATAGGTACGTTTTTAGTTGTTGGGCATATGTACAAACATGAATGAATTGCTATGACTATGGTATGGGTATGACTTTGGTTTGCATGTATTATGACTCTAGACATGCTTTGGTACGGTTGATATTGTAGACTTGCTGGGGTTTTTGTTAGTGTGATGGTAACTTATGTATTTTTTACGTATTTTATGTTGTTTTTTTGTTTTTCATGAGATTTTGGTAGATATGTTGAGTTTTGCATGAATTTTTGATTGCTGGGTTATAGACTGGTGGTCTAGTACGATGATTTGAGATGAATGTGTGCTGGAAGGCTAAATAGCAACAGAAATGCAAAAAAAATTGTGGAGGATTTCTGACGGCTTCTGATGGTCATTGGATTCATAGAAGGACAATGGTTTCCGACGGCGAAGGACGGATTAGTGGTTAATCATAGTAACGGTTTCCGATGGCTTCCAACGGCTGTCGGCAACCGTCGGAAACCATTACTAACGGATTCAAGCCGTAGCGAATTTGAACGACAAGGTGTGTTGATAGTCATCGGAAATCCTGTTTATCGACGCCTTAATTTGAGACGGTGATTTTCGACGGCTTCCGAAGGCCGCCGACAGACGCCGATAGCCGCCGACAGCCAAAAGCCGTTCAAATTTGCTACGTCTTGAATCTGTTAGTAACGGTTTCCGATGGTTGCCGACAGCCGTTGAAAACAATTAGTATGGTTAACTACTAATCTGTCCTTCGCCGTCGGAAACCGTTGTCCTTTTAAGAACCCAGCGGTCGTCGGAAGCCGTCGGAAATCCTGCAAATTTTTTTTTTTTTTGCATTTTTGCTGCTATTTAGCCTTCGAGCACACATTCATCTCAAATCATTGTACTAGACCACCAGTCTATAACCTAGCAATCAAACATTCATGCAAAACACAACATATCTACCAGAATCTCATGAAAAACAAAAAGAACAGCATAAAATACGTACAAAATAAATAAGTTACCATCACATTAACAAAAGCCCCAGCAAGTCTACAATATCAACCGTACCAAAACATGTCTGGCGTCATAATATATGCAAACCATAGTCATACCCATACCAATGTCATAGCAATCCATTCATATATGTACATATGCCCAACAACTAAAAACGTACCAATCTAACCATCACCGATCGTCATCTTCTTCATCGTTATCTTCAGCAAATCCGGCTGATGAGGGAAAGCATCCATACTATTGTGCAAACTCTGCTAAGCGCCGATCTAGAAGCTGAGTCGTCTCAATGGATTGACGAAGATTCTTCTCCTCAAGCTGTGACACCCTAGCTCTCAGCTCCTCGTTCTCTGCGATGTCATCTCTACTCTGTCTAATCCATTTCTGCAGACTGGTGGACTGTAACAATCATTTAAAATAATTTTAATCATGTACTATGGTGGCTTGATGATTAACTATAATAAAAATAGAATACTCATATTTGATCTAATTATTAAATACCAAGTGAAAATTAAACTAAGGTAAAAAAAAATAAACCGCACAAAATCTATAAAATAAAGAGCATCAACAATTACATTTTGACAAGTATATACAATGTAGTTATATCAATGTGAAGAGGAGAATGACGTTTGATGGAATATTGCACTAATCCGAATTTTATTTCTAAACTAAAAATTAAATTAAGGTAAAAAGTCTTTACCACTTGATATTCGAATCCATAACGTTTATTCCACTTCATTGAATCCATCACTGACTAGAAGATGATGTCCTCCTCGTCGGTAGTGAGCTGCTCTTGTCCTATCTCAGCTAGACGCTGCTGACGTTGCTCCATAAACTTCTCCTGCAAGACCAAATAAGAATGTATCTAAATTTAATATCATGATATATAATGTTATTATAATTTAACAACTACTACAAATACTTCTACATATAATGAAATATTACGTGACTCTCCCTATACTTGTCGTCATGCCATGTGTATAAGGTGTTCCCTTCTGAATCGAGACGCTCGATGGCATGCGTACGGGTGAACACATCCATATATGAGACTGGACCCTGCATCTGAGCCTCCTGAATTTGATTATTACACGCAATTATTACATTTTCAAAATTATATACCATATTAATTTTTATATAAGTCACATTTTAAAAAATTTAACAATTCATGTCGATACTGCTGAAAGGACTTCGATCCTCCTCGATGCGTGACTGGATTTTTATTCCGATTCGCACTGTTTCTTTCTGACTCCGTCTGTTCATTCAAAATTTGATACATTACTTATCGAGTAAATATTTTTTATATTTTAAAAAAAATAGTACACTAACCTTCGCCTCATCATTGTCCCAATACTTTAGAAATCCGTCCAAAACGGCTTCTCCCATCCATGGAGGTTTTTTCATGCTTTTCTTCATTGTCGATATGCCATCCTTATAACATTTTCTCATTTTCTGCATCCAGTAAGTCCGAGCCAGCTTTAAATCATCCGTCTCTATATCCACCTCAACCTTGTTTTTACATTAAACAAACATTACTATTAAATATGTAAGAATTGGACTAGAATAAAACACACAAGTAAGGACATAGTCATTTTTCAGATAAGTAAGCCAACACTTAAAAGTGGCAATCAGATTGACTTTCTAAGTTTTCTGTATGATGTATGAACACTATTTGAAATGGTAAAAGAGATAGTTATTTTAAGTTGCACGTATTAAAGGAGATTTTTCATATTACTGCATATAATAAGCAGTTTTGTTGACAGGTTCAACGGTCATGAATTGTTCTTTCTACTAACAATCATATTTGGGTGCACCATTAGTCATTATTAGGTTTTCTCTAAAATTATAAACATGGGATTTTATGGTAAGTGCAGCACATGTGCACCAAAAACTCTTTCAACGGATCAAATCTAAAATTTCTTTGAAATTTCGACAATAAAATGAAAAATAAAAGAATTGTAATCTTTTGGGTTAAAATAGCCAGAGTTATAAAGTTGTAACCTTATTTACATTTCAAAATAGTTGTAAAATTTTGTTCTCCACAATCAAAACAAAATTTATGGTAAATCATATTAAATAACAATTTAGTATTTAATATGTTATGAACAAAGAGCATTTTGTGAAGTTCGCAATCAAAATAAAATTTGGTGCTCAATAAAGATGATACATGTACAGTATATTAGTGAGTAAAAGAAATTAAAATGCAAAAAGTATATAAGAAAATACTTACTAGCACATCCTGCCAAATGACCTTCTGTATGTGAGGTGGGATTAGATCCCACTTAGGCCAACATCTCGACATCCGAGCCCTATATGCAGCTCTCGAAATGTCCAAAACAACCCTCGAAGCTTGTAAATCAAAAATCCTACGTTAAATATGATATACATGAGTTATAGTAAAAATTAATTAACATTCTAAATAAAGATTAATTTTTACACTGTACTCGTAGGAATCAAGGAGATGACTGGACGCTTAGAGGGTTGCGATCCAGAAACCTCTCCCATAGAGTTCCCTCTAGATGACATACCTGTCACATACAAACCATTTTAAAAGATAACAATAACATCATATTCAAATTAATTTTATGGGTAACTTACACAAATGATATAAGCTGCTAAATAAACAACATAAAACATAATGAAATCATTTATACCTGTATTTCATTAGGTATCATATTCCAAGGAGCAACATATTACATTGCAGATTTAAGATAAATAGGAAAAAACAGAGTACATGAGTGGCATATGACATAAAAGATGTAAAAATGATCATAATATTAGAAAATTAAACAGAGTTATATGAACTGCAGAATGTACGTCATTTAATCCATAATTACGTTACAACTAGAAAGATAATACTCATCATGATCCACATTTGTTATCATCTTCTTCTGGTTCAGATTCGGCCTCAAATTCTACATTATCTTCCTTTGCACTCTCAAACGGTTCTACTAAAATATTTGTCTCATCAACTAGAGGTCCAAAATCAGCATAGTTGTCTTCAATTAGTATTTTATTGTTCTATTTGAGTTTTGCCTGATAGGCTCCTTCATCAAGAATATTCCTCCCGTCGAACGTAAATGTAGCCTTTGATTTAAAAACTGCCGACCTACATGCTTTATCTCTTTTTAACGACGAGTAAGGAGCGTAATAAACTTGAAATGCTTGTTTGGCTAGTACAAAAGGATCGTACTTGTAATAGTGCGATGTACGCTTAATTTCAATCAGATTATAATCCTTATGCACATTAATCCCATATCCTGGAACACTGCTAAACCAATCACATTTAAATAGAAACACCTCCTCTGCGGGTCGTGAGAAATATGTCAGTGGCAATATTTGTGTAAAATGCCATAAAAATCATTAAGTGATTTTCTCGATCGTCACTGCCTTTAACGAACATACCTGTATTGTTCATTAATTTTTCAGCACCGTATTCTTTGATGTTAAATTTATATCCATTAACAAAATATATTGGATATGTCTTGACCAATTTTTTTGGTCCCATTGCGACATGTTTCAACCCTTTATCAACAACACAATTTTTGGGTTCATAAACATAATTTGTATACCAAGTAGAAAATACTTTACCGATATCTCCATTTGGATGTTCACGTTCATAAACGCTGTAAGTAAAAATAAAATTTTACATTAATTATCATATATATATAAGAAAAAATGTAGAAATGAATAAAGCAATAATTGGTCTTTCAGATTACCTAACAAACGCTGCAACTTCAGCACAATATAGAAGAATATAAGTGTGTGCTACATGGAGATATTTATCGTCTAGCCATAGTCTACACATTTCCCAGAAGGTCGACCATGTTGTCTAAAAATAGAAAAAACTGTTTGGGATGATTCTTGCACGTCTCCTTCGTCATTTTGAGGAACACTTTCAAATGATATATTCACATGATCACTGAAATAATGAGAGGAAAAGAATGAAGCTTCTTCTTCGATGTAAGATTTGCATAACGAGCCATCAACTCGTGCATTTTGTCTCACTTTTTTCTTCAAATGATTCAGATATCTATACAAAATTAATTTACATTATTTCATAATTTTAAGTGCAATTAAATTAATGGGTCACAGGTTTATATTTACCTCTCAAATGGATACATCCATCCATATTGGATGGGACCTCTAAGTCGTGCTTCAGTTGGAAGATGAACAGGTAAATGCTCCATTACATTAAAAAAACCTAGCGGGAATATTTTCCCCAATTTGCAAAGCAAAATTGGAATATCTACTTCGAATTTATGTAAGCGTTCCACTATTAAAGTAGTCGAACAAAGCTCTTTATAAAACAAACTAAGCTCCGTTAATACTTCCACACTTTTAACGGCAGTAGATCTTTGAACATAACGGGAAATAAATGCTCCATCATTATGTGATAATCGTGACTTTTCATTTCGCTCAATTTACCATTTTTGAAGTCAACATATCTACGAAGGTTTGATGAAATCCCATCAGGAAATCTTAACACCTCAACCTATTTTAACACAACATTAACCTGATTATTATCTAATTCATAACATGTTTTGGGATTTTTCCCGTCATTTGGTTTCATATGAAGCTCGGGACGTTTGCATAATTCTTCTATATCGCCTTGATTCCAACTCATCTTTAGTTTTCCCTTTAACATTCAAAACTGTGTTAAAGACATTATCGAATACATTTTTCTCATTGTGCATCACATCAATATTATGATGAAGCAGAAGATGTTTCCAATACGGCAACTCCAAAAAAATAGACTGTTTACACCAATTGTGATAAATCGATTTGCGTTCAATTACTGTTTGAAATTCAGTTTCATATATCGGATGATTTTCATCCATTTCATATATTTCTTCACTAGACCATAGTGTTGGAGGTTGTCTGGTTTATACTCTATTAGCCAAAAGTTTTTCTTGTCTACTCCGAAAGGATGGTTTACATGGCAGTCAAACCATGAAATTTTCTTACCATGCGGTAAGGAAAATGCTCGTGTCTCTTCCATGCAATATGGACATGATAGACGACCAACAATACTCTATCCTAAAAGCATTGCATAGGCAGGAAAATCACTTATAGTCCATGAATAAGAAGAAAACATATGAAAAAATTTCTTCTTCGAAACATTGTATTTTTCTAATCCATCGTTCCACAATGTTTTCAATTCTTCAAATAACGGATGTAAATAAACATCACTTCCTTGTGCCGAATCGTCAGCGCGAGGAACTACAATAGTAAGAAACATATATTGCATTTTCATACACATTCATGGAGGTAAATTATAAGGTGTGATGATAAAGGGTCATGATGTGTAACACCCCGTGTATTCTATAACTGTGAAATTAACAAATTAAAGTATAATTAATTTGAAATCAAATAACTAAGGGAAACGGGATACGCCATTGCGTTCGTCTCGGAAAAATACACGAAATAGAGTCCGAGTTTTCGAAAAACGGAGTCAGTATGGAGAAGATATAGCCTCCGGAAGTTTCTGAATCAAGTCTAAAATTAAAAATCGGGCCCAATTGGTCAGGGCGGGAAAAGTCCCGCCTAAGACACCCAGGTCGACTGGGCTGTCGACCTGGTCTAGCCAGGTCGACAGGGCTATCGACAGGGCTGTCGACAGGGCTGTCGACCTGGTCCAGAGCCAGGTCGAACCCAGCCCAACCTGGCTGGCCTATTCTATATTGGTCGATTTTCTGCAGTCTGCTTTGTCATTAGGGCTAGGTGGCAGGCTCTAATTGGTCTCTCTTTCGAATGAATGGCTACGATCAATCCAAGCAACATCAATGGTCCTAATCAGTTCATAAACTCTATAAAAATGACCCTAGACTCTACCTAGGTTTCTTACACAATTCTCTAGCCTCCATTGCTCTCTTCTTCTAATAAAAAAATAAAAATGGCGTCGCTGCTCTGCTGGAATTAAAACTAGAAGATAATCAACATCAGCCTAAGCAACTCAATTCAAACTAGAGATTAAAGTTTCTGCAAAGATTCTACAACAAGTTAAAGTTCTTTCTTTAATCCAATCAAGGCAAGTACAGTTATTTTCCGCTATAAATGTTAATTATAATTTTGATATGTTTTTAATTCTGAATCTGAGATTGTATATATATTCTCTTCTGTCAGATTTGTTTTTCTGTGACTGTTCTGTATCCCTTTTCTTCTTTTCTGTTTCTATAGCCAGGCTACCACGAGCCTGTGCCTAATCTCATAAGAGATGAACGTATGAACGCAAATTTTGGGATGAATGATGCGAAATTTAACAAGACTAAATTGAATGTATGACTTTAGGTCTGAGGCATAAAATATATTGGACATATGCATAAATTTGACTATGAACATATAATTTATGCATGTTGTATGCATAGTTATGTTGTAATTTAGAACTGTAATTAATGAGAATATGTTGTAAACTAGATTTGGATCTATGCATATTCTATGATAGAAGAAAAGAGGAACCATTGTAAGATTACATATGATTTGAGACTTTGGACAAAATGCATATAAAAGTCAAGATCTGATTTTTAGAAGATATGATTTAAAGATTTATATTGTTGGGTATAGTTTGCATAATGATTCATGACTCAAAAAGAAGAAGATATGGAAACTTAGGTGTAAAGATTTACATTAATTAGGATATCTATTATTGTGATTACACCTAAATAGGGATTTTTGGATATATGGCATGCATTGAAATTAATGGTTATATTTGGTATAATTTATATGTGAATCTGCTGTAAGATGCTAGTTTAACAAAAATTGGAACATATGATATATGGCAAATTATGTCCATATTCTGCGCTTATGCAAACATGGAGTATATGTTGTGAATCATGACAATTATGTAGGCATATGAATTTAGGCCAATTTATGATTGGGCAAGGCATGTAAATAGAACTTTTAGAAATATTAAATTTGCTAAATCTGCTAATTTGTCAAGTTGCCTAAACTACTAGTTTTGTTATATTGCCTAGACTGCTAATTAGATTGAAATGCCTAATCTGTTAAATTTGTCGGTTGAAATGCCTAACCTGTTATATGCCAAAATCTGCTAAGTGGCTAAATCTGTTAAATCCGTTAAGTCATATAAAATCTGTTATCTGCTATGTTGATATAATCATCCTGTTATTGATATAATCTGAATTGGCATATATATTGGGCGTGCGCATAAACGGTAAATTATTAATTAATTGGCCGCAAAGATAAACATGGCTAACTCGAGGTTAGAATGAGTTTGCGACGTAAATCTGCCCGGAACCGCCCGGCACATCCAGTGGCCGCAAACAATAGGTTCTAATGTGAGAAGTTAGTCATAACATGCGTAAGACATGAGGTTAGGTCTGGCTTGTGGCAGAAGTCTGCCCGGAACCGCCCGGCATATCCAGCGGCCACAAGCTACCGACCTAATGTGAGAGGTCTGTGCATTAATAATTAATTAATGCAAAATCTAAGATAAGAATGACGTCTAAAACGTATTGGGGAAATAGGGTTAAACCAAAGGGATTAATAGATGTAGTAAAACCCGTCCATGAATCTGTAGGCCCAATACAAAGTTAGACAAATCTGAAAAATCTGTACATCTGACCTGTTAGTCTGAAAACTTGTTAACTTAATTTGTGAATTAGTATGTCTGAACTTGTAAACAAGTTAATCTGAAATCTGTTAGTCTGGGGACACAAGGTTAGGAGGGGAGTTACTTGTGTCATCTGTTGTTTGGGACCCATATTAGTCAGTAACCCTTTCTGGTATCAAAACTTTGACCCAACAGTAGGTAGGGTCCGGGCACGCTTACTGAACTAATTATAAGTGGTTCATTCTGATAATGGCGAGGGGTGTTGATGGTGCGTTCCAACCGGGTCATGTGCGTGCATGGATCCCGGTCTGCCTCTGAGGATGTAAGACGCCGTGACATCTGTAAATAGGTCTGTGCCAATTGGTTGTCACTTTAGGGAGTGATACACCCTACTGTGGGGCCGACACAGGATATTTATGTATTAGGGAGCCGATCGCTTGGGGTAGGGTTTTAGGGTACGCTTAGTTCTGTCTGTTTCTGTTGGTACCGTCTGTTTCTGTTGGGTGGTAACACCTGTCTGTTTCTGTGTGGTACCGTCTGTTCGGGTGGTAAATGCCCATTACTAGTGTACACCTAATTCCACATTCTGTCTCCATAGGGATAAATCTGTTTCTTCTTCTGTCTGTTTCTGATCGGGTAGTAAAGGCCCATTATTAGCATTCTGTTTCTGTTAAAGTATTCTGTACCCGTTCCTGCTTCAATTTAGACATTAGGGTGACACCTAATTTTACTATACTAGTATTAGTGCAGAGAAGTGTAAAACAATAGTTTATATCATTCTGTTTTTCTGTTATATCTGCTACACCTGTTATAGTTATCTCACATCCAGTTTTATGTTCATATCATATTATTATTATCTGTTCATATGCTGAAAGTCACTGGACTTGCCAGACTTTTTGTCTGACCCTTGTTGTTTCGCCTCCTTTCTTCCGTTTCCCCCCCAGGTTATCCAAGGAGGGAAATACTTTAGCTTGATCCGGATTTCTCTTTGCTTGAAGTGCTTAAAGTATGGCTTGGCTCTGTATAGCTTCCGTTCCATGGGGATTATGATTTTAAACTATGCATTTTGAAGGCTTTTGTACAAGACTGATATTTTGTACTTGAATTCTGAAATTGAAAGGATGTAACCATATTAATTTCTGTTTCCGCTGTAATAAAGTTAAAATTTTTCAAGTACTGCTTTATCTGTCTTGTAAGTTTCTGTTCTGTTTACTAAAATGCTCCACCAAAGTTAAGGCATTCCCTTTGTGAGTGACCTTAACGGAGGTGGGGTGTTACACTTGGTATCAGAGCTGAAGGTTACCAGATTGGGTAAAGTTTTTGAAAACTGTTTTCAAAAAGGTTTTGAAAGGAAGTATTTTCAAAAATAAAGCTTATTTTGAAAAACATGATCCCCAAGAGCCATATATCTTTCTTTCAGTCCTTTTTGTATTGAACCTTTCCTTTTTCGTTTCAGCATGTCTGAAGCATCTGAGATACCAGAGGGTGTCCATGTACCCGGTTGGTTTCGTCAATATCTTGAGGCTAGGACCGCCGCTGCAGGTCCAGCAAATGATCCCCCTCCCCCACCCCCTCCTCGTGCAATTGCTTTCTCAAAGATCTGTAGAGATTTTAGGGCCATGGGTGGAAAGGATTTCAAAGGAACTAAATCATTCGTAGAAGCGAGGAATTGGCTCAAAGAAACTGAGGATCTATTCGTTATCTTCGAGGTGGACGATAGGCAGAAGGTACAGTTGGCGGTATGGTTGCTCAAAGACGAAGCTTCCTACTGGTGGGAAGTCACTAACGCCGAGAGGCCGGTCGAGACATGGATGGATTTCAGAACAAGGTTTGAGACAAGGGCCCGAAAGAGACAAAGAAGGAAGAACCACCGAATAAGAAAGCGGGGCCCAAAAAGGAAACACAAAAGAAGGATGAGAAGCCTGAAGATAAGAAGGGGAAAAAGTGCTTTACTTGTGGGAGCTCAACTCATCTGAACAAGGATTGCAGAAAAAGGAAGGGCGCTTGCTTCAACTGTGGGGAGATGGGACACTTCACTAGGGACTGCCCGAAGAGACGAGGACAAGGAGGGCAGGCGAACACTCTTGAGGCTAGTGGCTAGGATAGAAATAGGAAAATATCTATAGTAGGTTTAATTTCTTTATCTGATTGTGACTTTTTCTGATTTTGGTATTTTGATTTTGTAATCGATACTCTGCACTTTAATGCTAGTATTATTTCTGAATTCCGCTATAGACTCAGACCCATAAGGGTTATGGATCATCTGTTTGAGACTGGGGTTTGAGGGATATCTGTGTTAGGCGTCAAGTATGACGCATACATTCTGAGTTTTCGTAGGGTGTCAATTTGATATTGGTTTCGGTCTTTGGGGCCGATACTTAGGACCCATGTCTAATGGGAACCAAATTTTCGTTCTATCTGTACTCGCTTCCATCATTCGACTGTATCCTATCGATCGAATATTTGAACTTTAGGTAGAAACTAATGGGTGTAAACATGTGTTTGAGACATGTTATGTTTGATGGTTGCAAGTGGATGCAAGTTGTAACGACACGGATTTTGCCCGACCTTAATCGATCGTAAAATCGACCAAGATCGTTCAAAACTCGCATACGTTAACTTTGGGAATACAATACATTAGAACAATAACAGCAGACTTATATAAACATTACAATAATGTTACATCAGAGTACAGAATATCAGAGTACATGTAATTAAATACAGCGGAAACAAAATACAATAGATTAAATACATGAATTAAATACATTGCAGCGGAAGAAGATAAACTTTAATACAGCGGAAGACTTCCTATGCTCTGGACATAGCTTTAGGCTTCGATCCAGAATCCTGCTAAAGAGATACATATCTGCAAAAAGCTACTCGACTGCCCGTGTGGAAAAGAGGGCACCCGAGTTTGCAAAAGGTGGAAACAAACAACGGGTCAGTCGTGGGACTGGTGTGAGAATTCTAAACTAATATAACTAATAAGACAAATCCAAGGACCACGCCACTTTCGCGGAACGGGTTTACTCCTATAGATTGCCAGTGCATAAACCAAAGTAAATCGAGAAATAACGCAATGTCTTTTTGGAAAAATGAAACCATTATAAGACCCAGGTCCCATCACACAATGCAACGCACACCAGAGGATAGGGTTTTACCTTATAATGGTCAAAAGATGCTTGATACGTATAAAACGGATTTGATATTATTATTAGTGTATATATGCTTTAATAAAAAGATTTGAATCATAAGTATCAATCCTAGACGGCATGGTTACCATATAGCATGTCGCCAATACTAGTTCTACAATCAAAACCGCAAGGGCGTATTGGAAATTTGGATTCCATCATGAGTCGAGGCTAGGGGCAAGATCCTCTCCGATTCGAGACACTCTAGCAAATGCCTCAGGATTCCCCGCAGTGAACCCTTGGAAGCGGTAGGGCCGGTCCCCGCCTATGGGCAGTGGATTGGTTATGCCTGAACACACGTTTCCCGGTCCCTTTGGACCTATAGTATGACCACCAACGGCCTATAAAAATAACGAGGCGCCTCAAAATCCATCATCCACATAAGTAAAATGTCAGCGCTGGTAGGTCCCTGACATCACTCTAGCTAGAAAGAAACGTGTGCACTCCCTACGGTCCGTATCCCGTTTTTGACTCATACCGGGGTGTGAGGCTCGCGAAGTCACGATATACACAAAGCTACGCCTAAACAGGCCGTGCTTTGATCATCAACCACAAGGCCTGCTTTTCAACAAAAGCCTTGATCAATGCATCTTAGCATGCCACGTTGTCAGTCCATATCATACCATTGATTTCTGCCAATATATAACCTCTAAGCTCATATGTCTCAGAGAAGGGTGTTAACCACCAAACAGATGTATATTGACAGAGATCAACGAATGTAGTATAAAGGGCTACAACGTCAGACATACATTCCATTTATAAACTTATGCCCTGGGTCTGGACGAAAGTCAAATCCGTACAAATCAACACTACGTCCGAATAACTACCATCTTAGCCCCGTCTTGGGAGCAAATCAATCAAGGACCTCAACACTAATTACCCATTCGATGTGAAGATCGTCGGTCTTCAATCGCCGTCTTCAACTCTTAGATTTAGAACGTCGTGTGATCATTTGAAATGAGATTGAACTTGGTCTTTTCAAATGGTTCTCGCATATATATATATATAATTTGAAAACATTTCATATCGTTATTGATATTTGATAACGATCTATCGCTATTTTTATTTATATAAAAATAGCCTAAATTAATTTAACGACGCTTCGGGTCGATGGGCGACCCTGGCGCTGTTTTTAACCAAATTTTGATTTAAATATATCTTGAAATCTAACCGTTGGATTTTGGCGAAATTTATGTCATTGGAAAGATATTCCCAAAGCGGTCCTAACGGTTCCAGTTTTGGGAAAATCCGACGGTCGGATCTCTCGGTATAACCGTTTAAAGTAACGATCATCGATACGCGAACTACCGCGCGCGTTTTGTTTAATTTATAATTTATATTTATATGTAAATATAAATACTTGGCGATTTCAAATATAAATTGTCAATTAAAAATTCGAATTTTAATTTAATCATTTATTTACCCTATGTGTAAATAAATTATACTTTTCTACATTTTGCTTTATTCACCTAAATGTAAATAAATATACTTACAATATTTTCCAACCCTAATGCGACAAAAATGATGTTTAACCATATATATAAATTTATACAAAGTATATTTTTGTCCGCAAGTTCTAATGCGACAAAAATGATGTTTAACCATATATATAAATTTATACAAAGTATATTTTTGTCCGCAAGTTCTAATGCGACAAAAATTATGGTTTAACTTCGTATACATTTTAAAAAGTATGTTTTTGTCCGCAAGTTCTAATGCGGCGAAAATTACATTTTAATAATGTATATTTAACTTTACTTACATTTAGATAACAAAAATGTACTTTTAACTTTTATTACATTTTTAACACATAAAAATGTATGTTGACTTTTATTGCATTTTTACTACATAAAAATGTATTTTAACTTTTATTTTCTTTTACATTAGAAAATGATATTGCTTTTATTATTTTCTTTTACGATCGATTAGGAAATAATGTTTCTTTATTTACATTGAACAAAAATGTAAATTCTTCTCTTTACTATGCTTTACATTGAAAATGTAAATTCTTTACCTCATTTATTTACAAAAAAAATGTAATTCTTTGTTTCATTTTATCTCACTTTGAAAAATGTAAATCTTAATTTCTCTTTATTTTACATTGAAAAATGTAAATCTTAATTTCTCTTTATCTTTACATTGACAAAAGTAAATCTTAACTATTTAATCTTTACTTTGACAAATGTAAATCTTAACTATTTAATCTTTACATTGACAAATGTAAACTTTTCGTTTAATTTGAAATAAATGAAAATGTCTTTATTTCTTTTACATTGAAATAAATGTTTTCTATTTCTAATCCTTTAAATAGAAATGTAAGTTTTCAATTTCTTTCTTTCACATAGAAAAATAATGTTTTATACTTTCACATAGAAACATAATGTTTTCTATTTATTTCTTTTATTTTACTTACATTAGAAAAATGATTTTTTTTTAATCTCATTTTCTTTACATTAGAAAATGTTTTCTTTCTATTTTCTTTTTAACATAGAAAATGTTTTCATTCCATTTTCTTTTAACATAGAAAATGTTTATATTCTATTTTCTTTTAACATAGAAAATGTTTATATTTGCTTCTTTTCTTGAACAAAGAAAAATGTGTATTTTAATTTCATTTTAATCACATAAAATGTACCTTTCATATTTCACATTTTTACAACGTAAAATGTACTTTTATCTATTTTACATTTTAATACATGTGTTACCTATAGCTTATGTAAATATCTTTACTAGCGCTAGCATTTCTAAATAGTTATATTTCTGATGCCAATCCATTTCAATTATACAATATGACGATGAATGTGTGTCACAATACCCAAATTTTCACAACTATGGTTTTTTTTGGTGTCCTAATACTCAAACTAACCTAATGATGGTATAGATGTCATAACAACTATTTTAACACAAGTATAATTGGGTGTATTTCTGATGAGTAACAATAAAAGTCCAAACTTCACTTTTATTTGTAAATGAAAATGAAGATTTAAAACTCACCTTTTATTTATACATAAAAGTAAAGTTGAACTTACATATTATGATGTTAACAAAAGAAACATAAAAAGTTTGTCTTTTTATTCTTAACAAAATAAACATAAAATGTTATTCTTTTTATTCTTAACAAAATTAACATAAAAAGTTATTCTTTTTATTCTCAACATAAAAAGTAAATCTTTTTATCTTGACAAAGAAACATAAAAATTAAGTCTTTTGTTTTAACAACAAAATTAAGTAAAATGTCTTTTTGTTTCAACAACAAAAATGGTGACAAAGATGGTTCTTTTTGTTTAATCAACAAAATAGTGACAAAATGACTCTTTTAACTTTAACAACAAAAGTAGCGTCAAATTTGTTCTTTTAACTTTAATAATAAAAGTAGCGTCAAATTTGTCAACAAAAGAAACACAAAAATTTGATCTTTTGTTTTTAACAAACAACTATGTTAAAAATGGTCTTTTTATTTTTAACAAACAACTATGTTAACAATTAGTCTTTGTAATGTTAACAAACAACTATGTTAAAAATATTCTTTTAAATGTTAACAAACACTTGCCTTTTATTTTGTAAACAAAGTAAAGGTAAAATTGGCGGTTTATTTCATAAACAAAATAAAGGAAAACTTTGTCTTTTATTTCCAAATCATGTTTAACAAAAATAAATCCCTTTATTGACAAATAATATATAACCCTTTTTAATTAACAAATAAAAGTTATTTTTAACATGCCTTATAAATTAACAAATAAAAGGTTAATCTAAAAAGGTAAGTTATTCACGTCTTTTTAAAATGTTATTTTAATATGCCTTTAAATCAACAAATAAAATGTTAATTAAAAATGCAATTCCCCTACGTATTCAAATGACAAAATAAGAGAATATTTTTATTTGTTTCAATGACAAACAAAGAGTGATTTATTAATATGCCATTTGTATTCTACTTAACAAATAAAAGGATGACAATTTTATTTGTAAAAATTTCTAATTTAGCTTAACAAAAATGATAATTTTATTTATTAACCATTTCTAATCAAACAAAAGATATTTTGGTTTTAACTATTTTATTTCAATTAATATGATTTTTTTCAATCCAACAAAGATGACAATTCAATTATTGTCCAATCCAATCAACAAAGACGACAATTCTAATTACACAAATATCAATTTTAACTGGTCTACAGAACACACAAATCATAGATCAAACAACATACAGATTACAGCACAAACAGATCTAGATTAGACACATACAGCTATCATATAACAAATAAAATAATTGAATCGATTAACTAATTATTTTTAAATAAAAGAAATCTCACCAATATTGTTGTTCATAGTTTCCAATACACAGTTGTTTCATATAGCATTTGTTTTCAACCAACAAAATAGGTGTTGTTACTTTTGTCTCAACTAAACAAGATAATAGTGTTGGGTTTATATCGTTTCAACTAACATGATGATAATGCTTGGGTTCATATCGTTTTAACAAAATAAAACAAAACAATTGGTTTATATGCTTCAACAAAATAAAACAAAACAATTGATTTATATGCTTCATTATTTCAACAAAAACAAAATGAAATGATTTATTTAGTTTCCAACAAAATATATACATGTTGATTTTTGTTTCAACGACGTGAATCATAAATTACCTTGTTTTCAACAACTCACCATAAAGATTTATTCTATTTTAACCAACTAAGATAAAAAGATTCATTTTATTTCTTTAAAAACAAAATAAAAGAAAGGTTGTATCTTTTATCTCAATAAACAAATAAAATGTTCCAACCTTGTTTCAAATAAAACAAATAAAGTTGATTCAACATTTTCAACAAAGCAAAACAAAAATTTGGTTCTCTATTGTCATCAAAACAAAATAAAAATTGGATTTTTATTTACAAATCAAAAGAGTTACCTTTTAATAATAAAAGCAAAAGTTGAGTCTTTATTATTAAAACCAAAGATTAAATCTTTTATAATTAAAACAAACATGAATTCTTTAAAAAAAAAAATTTAATCTTTGCTTTATAAAATAAAAGTTTGATTCTTTTATAATAAAACAAAAGATTTCATTATTTTTATTAAACAAAAAATTTCATTTTTGTTCAACCAAAAACAAATTAAACAAATCTCTATTTTTAAAATAAACAAAAATACCTTTATCATAAAATGATATTTCAACTTTTACAAATAAATTTGTCATCTTTTATTTATAAAACCAAATCCATCATCATCATAGTCCAACGATTTTTCAAGTTATGTCAACACCCAATTTCCAATACAATTCAATGATAATTCAACATAGTGTCATACACAACCAAATCAACATACACACAGAACTTTTCATATGAACATCAATAAATTAAATAGAATAACAACACAATTCGACATCATCATTCATACAATAATTTCAGATTATTTTCAGATTTAATTAAATAATTAATTAAATTTAAACTTAGAAAACTCACCTAGGCCTTTGGATAGATAAATCAAAGAGAGGTAGAACTTGTCACCGTTCCAAAATCATCACAATAGAATGAAACTTATTTTCTTTTTTTCTTTTTTTTTTGATGGAGGAAGAAAGAAGAGAATGGCGGCCATGGCTTGGAGAGGAAGAAAAAAAAAAGAGGCAGCTCATTTTTCACAAATGGGAATGGAGAAGTGCATGAGGTAGAAGTGGGAAAAGAAATTAATACATTAGAGGAAAGAAACGGATGTTCTATTAATAAGAAATAAAGTGGAGAGAACGTAGGTAGTAAGTTTAGGGAAAGAAAAATAAATAAATGATAGAAAAGAAATTAATAGTTAGAAAGAAAAAGGAATAAATGGAAGGAAATAGATGGAATGAAAGAGAAAGGAAATAAATGCAAATAAATGAATTATTTAAAGATTCAAGCTTCAGATATATATATATATATATATATTATCATCTCATTAATCATATTTGTAATATACCTCAATTACCCATTAACACACATTGATTACTGTTGTAACATATGTTAATCGTAATTGTAATGTACATTGATTACCATTAATTCTTCAATCGTTTTTGTCATTATATGTATATTTTTTTTTTAGTCATGCATTTCTTTAATTAATTTCTATACATATGTCTTATGTTTTTTTTATAAAATAAATGTTAACATTAATTTCCATTAACTGTGGAAATTAAACGTACATTATATCGTTGACACACTGTTTTGTTACTATTCTTTCTGTACAAAATTAAACTAGAAACATTCATAATTTTATTTCCAATTATCGTATTAATTCCTATATTGAATCTTTAAAATAAAGACAAGGTTCAACTGCTAATTTTTTTTGTCAACAATAGTTCAAAGTTAGATAGTCCAAATGTACAAACAATTTAATAATTTCCATTATCATCAATCACAGTTCATCTCAATGTAAGTTATTGTTTATCAAAATAAATTTTGGAGTCATAAATTAATGAATCATAAATTATGTTTTAATACCATTTTTAATTCAATAATTAAATTAAATTCTATATTTATTCTATTCCCATTTATTTAATATCTTACACTTTCCCAAAATGTGTAATTCTATTAATTTAACCCCCCTTATGTAAGTTATTTAATATAATCATTGTCCCTTTTACTATAAACAAATCATACTTTTCTTTCAATCTTTTCAATGTAATGATACATTTAAATGCAACTTTTTAATGCGAATAAATATGGTACATTTGAAATTCTAATGCGACTAAATTAATGAGTTTTATTTTGTCCGTTCACATTCAACAAAAATATATATTTTGTTTTATAAAATTTTAATGCAACAAAAATAATAAACTTAATATTCCAGCCATTATTAATAAAATAATTTAATAAAAATAGAATACTTTTATTTTCTGACTCGATTTCTTAGCAAAATTATTTAAAATAAAAATTTTAAATTGGCCCCAAAATTCCGGGTTGTTACAGTCGCCCCCACTTAAAATCTTTTCGTCCTCGAAAAGGCACTAAGGTAAAAGTTGTTTAATTTACTAACTAAATTTTAATTTTCTTTTATTAATTTTATTTGTTAGCTAACTTATCAAATATATATACTCTTATATATATAAAAATCATATTTCCAAAAATAGATTATATAATCAAAAATACGCTAATTATAAACTTGTTACTCTTAACTCATTCTAGGGTATTGCTAACCCCATCTCTAACGAGTTTTCTCATTCTAGGACACTGCTGGTCCTATCTCCAATGAGTATTCTTATTGGATTTTACTAATCCAATCTCTGATGAGTCTTTGTTCAGTTCTAACGAGTTGTACCCCAAAGATTTGAGCTAACAAGAGCTCTGATACCAACTGTAACGACACGGATTTTGCCCGACCTTAATCGATCGTAAAATCGACCAAGATCGTTCAAAACTCGCATACGTTAACTTTGGGAATACAATACATTAGAACAATAACAGCAGACTTATATAAACATTACAATAATGTTACATCAGAGTACAGAATATCAGAGTACATGTAATTAAATACAGCGGAAACAAAATACAATAGATTAAATACATGAATTAAATACATTGCAGCGGAAGAAGATAAACTTTAATACAGCGGAAGACTTCCTATGCTCTGGACATAGCTTTAGGCTTCGATCCAGAATCCTGCTAAAGAGATACATATCTGCAAAAAGCTACTCGACTGCCCGTGTGGAAAAGAGGGCACCCGAGTTTGCAAAAGGTGGAAACAAACAACGGGTCAGTCGTGGGACTGGTGTGAGAATTCTAAACTAATATAACTAATAAGACAAATCCAAGGACCACGCCACTTTCGCGGAACGGGTTTACTCCTATAGATTGCCAGTGCATAAACCAAAGTAAATCGAGAAATAACGCAATGTCTTTTTGGAAAAATGAAACCATTATAAGACCCAGGTCCCATCACACAATGCAACGCACACCAGAGGATAGGGTTTTACCTTATAATGGTCAAAAGATGCTTGATACGTATAAAACGGATTTGATATTATTATTAGTGTATATATGCTTTAATAAAAAGATTTGAATCATAAGTATCAATCCTAGACGGCATGGTTACCATATAGCATGTCGCCAATACTAGTTCTACAATCAAAACCGCAAGGGCGTATTGGAAATTTGGATTCCATCATGAGTCGAGGCTAGGGGCAAGATCCTCTCCGATTCGAGACACTCTAGCAAATGCCTCAGGATTCCCCGCAGTGAACCCTTGGAAGCGGTAGGGCCGGTCCCCGCCTATGGGCAGTGGATTGGTTATGCCTGAACACACGTTTCCCGGTCCCTTTGGACCTATAGTATGACCACCAACGGCCTATAAAAATAACGAGGCGCCTCAAAATCCATCATCCACATAAGTAAAATGTCAGCGCTGGTAGGTCCCTGACATCACTCTAGCTAGAAAGAAACGTGTGCACTCCCTACGGTCCGTATCCCGTTTTTGACTCATACCGGGGTGTGAGGCTCGCGAAGTCACGATATACACAAAGCTACGCCTAAACAGGCCGTGCTTTGATCATCAACCACAAGGCCTGCTTTTCAACAAAAGCCTTGATCAATGCATCTTAGCATGCCACGTTGTCAGTCCATATCATACCATTGATTTCTGCCAATATATAACCTCTAAGCTCATATGTCTCAGAGAAGGGTGTTAACCACCAAACAGATGTATATTGACAGAGATCAACGAATGTAGTATAAAGGGCTACAACGTCAGACATACATTCCATTTATAAACTTATGCCCTGGGTCTGGACGAAAGTCAAATCCGTACAAATCAACACTACGTCCGAATAACTACCATCTTAGCCCCGTCTTGGGAGCAAATCAATCAAGGACCTCAACACTAATTACCCATTCGATGTGAAGATCGTCGGTCTTCAATCGCCGTCTTCAACTCTTAGATTTAGAACGTCGTGTGATCATTTGAAATGAGATTGAACTCGGTCTTTTCAAATGGTTCTCGCATATATATATATATATATATATATATATATATATATATATGTATATATAATTTGAAAACATTTCATATCGTTATTGATATTTGATAACGATCTATCGCTATTTTTATTTATATAAAAATAGCCTAAATTAATTTAACGACGCTTCGGGTCGATGGGCGACCCTGGCGCTGTTTTTAACCAAATTTTGATTTAAATATATCTTGAAATCTAACCGTTGGATTTTGGCGAAATTTATGTCATTGGAAAGATCTTCCCAAAGCGGTCCTAACGGTTCCAGTTTTGGGAAAATCCGACGGTCGGATCTCTCGGTATAACCGTTTAAAGTAACGATCATCGATACGCGAACTACCGCGCGCGTTTTGTTTAATTTATAATTTATATTTATATGTAAATATAAATACTTGGCGATTTCAAATATAAATTGTCAATTAAAAATTCGACTTTTAATTTAATCATTTATTTACCCTATGTGTAAATAAATTATACTTTTCTACATTTTGCTTTATTCACCTAAATGTAAATAAATATACTTACAATATTTTCCAACCCTAATGCGACAAAAATGATGTTTAACCATATATATAAATTTATACAAAGTATATTTTTGTCCGCAAGTTCTAATGCGACAAAAATGATGTTTAACCATATATATAAATTTATACAAAGTATATTTTTGTCCGCAAGTTCTAATGCGACAAAAATTATGGTTTAACTTCGTATACATTTTAAAAAGTATGTTTTTGTCCGCAAGTTCTAATGCGGCGAAAATTACATTTTAATAATGTATATTTAACTTTACTTACATTTAGATAACAAAAATGTACTTTTAACTTTTATTACATTTTTAACACATAAAAATGTATGTTGACTTTTATTGCATTTTTACTACATAAAAATGTATTTTAACTTTTATTTTCTTTTACATTAGAAAATGATATTGCTTTTATTATTTTCTTTTACGATCGATTAGGAAATAATGTTTCTTTATTTACATTGAACAAAAATGTAAATTCTTCTCTTTACTATGCTTTACATTGAAAATGTAAATTCTTTACCTCATTTATTTACAAAAAAAATGTAATTCTTTGTTTCATTTTATCTCACTTTGAAAAATGTAAATCTTAATTTCTCTTTATTTTACATTGAAAAATGTAAATCTTAATTTCTCTTTATCTTTACATTGACAAAAGTAAATCTTAACTATTTAATCTTTACTTTGACAAATGTAAATCTTAACTATTTAATCTTTACATTGACAAATGTAAACTTTTCGTTTAATTTGAAATAAATGAAAATGTCTTTATTTCTTTTACATTGAAATAAATGTTTTCTATTTCTAATCCTTTAAATAGAAATGTAAGTTTTCAATTTCTTTCTTTCACATAGAAAAATAATGTTTTATACTTTCACATAGAAACATAATGTTTTCTATTTATTTCTTTTATTTTACTTACATTAGAAAAATGATTTTTTTTTTAATCTCATTTTCTTTACATTAGAAAATGTTTTCTTTCTATTTTCTTTTTAACATAGAAAATGTTTTCATTCCATTTTCTTTTAACATAGAAAATGTTTATATTCTATTTTCTTTTAACATAGAAAATGTTTATATTTGCTTCTTTTCTTGAACAAAGAAAAATGTGTATTTTAATTTCATTTTAATCACATAAAATGTACCTTTCATATTTCACATTTTTACAACGTAAAATGTACTTTTATCTATTTTACATTTTAAAACATGTGTTACCTATAGCTTATGTAAATATCTTTACTAGCGCTAGCATTTCTAAATAGTTATATTTCTGATGCCAATCCATTTCAATTATACAGTATGACGATGAATGTGTGTCACAATACCCAAATTTTCACAACTATGGTTTTTTTTGGTGTCCTAATACTCAAACTAACCTAATGATGGTATAGATGTCATAACAACTATTTTAACACAAGTATAATTGGGTGTATTTCTGATGAGTAACAATAAAAGTCCAAACTTCACTTTTATTTGTAAATGAAAATGAAGATTTAAAACTCACCTTTTATTTATACATAAAAGTAAAGTTGAACTTACATATTATGATGTTAACAAAAGAAACATAAAAAGTTTGTCTTTTTATTCTTAACAAAATAAACATAAAATGTTATTCTTTTTATTCTTAACAAAATTAACATAAAAAGTTATTCTTTTTATTCTCAACATAAAAAGTAAATCTTTTTATCTTGACAAAGAAACATAAAAATTAAGTCTTTTGTTTTAACAACAAAATTAAGTAAAATGTCTTTTTGTTTCAACAACAAAAATGGTGACAAAGATGGTTCTTTTTGTTTAATCAACAAAATAGTGACAAAATGACTCTTTTAACTTTAACAACAAAAGTAGCGTCAAATTTGTTCTTTTAACTTTAATAATAAAAGTAGCGTCAAATTTGTCAACAAAAGAAACACAAAAATTTGATCTTTTGTTTTTAACAAACAACTATGTTAAAAATGGTCTTTTTATTTTTAACAAACAACTATGTTAACAATTAGTCTTTGTAATGTTAACAAACAACTATGTTAAAAATAGTCTTTTATATGTTAACAAACACTTGCCTTTTATTTTGTAAACAAAGTAAAGGTAAAATTGGCGGTTTATTTCATAAACAAAATAAAGGAAAACTTTGTCTTTTATTTCCAAATCATGTTTAACAAAAATAAATCCCTTTATTGACAAATAATATATAACCCTTTTTAATTAACAAATAAAAGTTATTTTTAACATGCCTTATAAATTAACAAATAAAAGGTTAATCTAAAAAGGTAAGTTATTCACGTCTTTTTAAAATGTTATTTTAATATGCCTTTAAATCAACAAATAAAATGTTAATTAAAAATGCAATTCCCCTACGTATTCAAATGACAAAATAAGAGAATATTTTTATTTGTTTCAATGACAAACAAAGAGTGATTTATTAATATGCCATTTGTATTCTACTTAACAAATAAAAGGATGACAATTTTATTTGTAAAAATTTCTAATTTAGCTTAACAAAAATGATAATTTTATTTATTAACCATTTCTAATCAAACAAAAGATATTTTGGTTTTAACTATTTTATTTCAATTAATATGATTTTATTCAATCCAACAAAGATGACAATTCAATTATTGTCCAATCCAATCAACAAAGACGACAATTCTAATTACACAAATATCAATTTTAACTGGTCTACAGAACACACAAATCATAGATCAAACAACATACAGATTACAGCACAAACAGATCTAGATTAGACACATACAGTTATCATATAACAAATAAAATAATTGAATCGATTAACTAATTATTTTTAAATAAAAGAAATCTCACCAATATTGTTGTTCATAGTTTCCAATACACAGTTGTTTCATATAGCATTTGTTTTCAACCAACAAAATAGGTGTTGTTACTTTTGTCTCAACTAAACAAGATAATAGTGTTGGGTTTATATCGTTTCAACTAACATGATGATAATGCTTGGGTTCATATCGTTTTAACAAAATAAAACAAAACAATTGGTTTATATGCTTCAACAAAATAAAACAAAACAATTGATTTATATGCTTCATTATTTCAACAAAAACAAAATGAAATGATTTATTTAGTTTCCAACAAAATATATACATGTTGATTTTTGTTTCAACGACGTGACTCATAAATTACCTTGTTTTCAACAACTCACCATAAAGATTTATTCTATTTTAACCAACTAAGATAAAAAGATTCATTTTATTTCTTTAAAAACAAAATAAAAGAAAGGTTGTATCTTTTATCTCAATAAACAAATAAAATGTTCCAAACTTGTTTCAAATAAAACAAATAAAGTTGATTCAACATTTTCAACAAAGCAAAACAAAAATTTGGTTCTCTATTGTCATCAAAACAAAATAAAAATTGGATTTTTATTTACAAATCAAAAGAGTTACCTTTTAATAATAAAAGCAAAAGTTAAGTCTTTATTATTAAAACCAAAGATTAAATCTTTTATAATTAAAACAAACATGAATTCTTTAAAAAAAAAATTAATCTTTGCTTTATAAAATAAAAGTTTGATTCTTTTATAATAAAACAAAAGATTTCATTATTTTTATTAAACAAAAAATTTCATTTTTGTTCGACCAAAAACAAATTAAACAAATCTCTATTTTTAAAATAAACAAAAATACCTTTATCATAAAATGATATTTCAACATTTACAAATAAATTTGTCATCTTTTATTTATAAAACCAAATCCATCATCATCATAGTCCAACGATTTTTCAAGTTATGTCAACACCCAATTTCCAATACAATTCAATGATAATTCAACATAGTGTCATACACAACCAAATCAACATACACACAGAACTTTTCATATGAACATCAATAAATTAAATAGAATAACAACACAATTCGACATCATCATTCATACAATAATTTCAGATTATTTTCAGATTTAATTAAATAATTAATTAAATTTAAACTTAGAAAACTCACCTAGGCCTTTGGATAGATAAATCAAAGAGAGGTAGAACTTGTCACCGTTCCAAAATCATCACAATAGAATGAAACTTATTTTCTTTCTTTTTTTTTTTTGATGGAGGAAGAAAGAAGAGAATGGCGGCCATGGCTTGGAGAGGAAGAAAAAAAAAAGAGGCAGCTCATTTTTCACAAATGGGAATGGAGAAGTGCATGAGGTAGAAGTGGGAAAAGAAATTAATACATTAGAGGAAAGAAACGGATGTTCTATTAATAAGAAATAAAGTGGAGAGAACGTAGGTAGTAAGTTTAGGGAAAGAAAAATAAATAAATGATAGAAAAGAAATTAATAGTTAGAAAGAAAAAGGAATAAATGGAAGGAAATAGATGGAATGAAAGAGAAAGGAAATAAATGCAAATAAATGAATTATTTAAAGATTCAAGCTTCAGATATATATATATATATATATATATATATTATCATCTCATTAATCATATTTGTAATATACCTCAATTACCCATTAACACACATTGATTACTGTTGTAACATATGTTAATCGTAATTGTAATGTACATTGATTACCATTAATTCTTCAATCGTTTTTGTCATTATATGTATATATTTTTTTTAGTCATGCATTTCTTTAATTAATTTCTATACAGATGTCTTATGTTTTTTTTATAAAATAAATGTTAACATTAATTTCCATTAACTGTGGAAATTAAACGTACATTATATCGTTGACACACTGTTTTGTTACTATTCTTTCTGTACAAAATTAAACTAGAAACATTCATAATTTTATTTCCAATTATCGTATTAATTCCTATATTGAATCTTTAAAATAAAGACAAGGTTCAACTGCTAATTTTTTTTGTCAACAATAGTTCAAAGTTAGATAGTCCAAATGTACAAACAATTTAATAATTTCCATTATCATCAATCACAGTTCATCTCAATGTAAGTTATTGTTTATCAAAATAAATTTTGGAGTCATAAATTAATGAATCATAAATTATGTTTTAATACCATTTTTAATTCAATAATTAAATTAAATTCTATATTTATTCTATTCCCATTTATTTAATATCTTACACTTTCCCAAAATGTGTAATTCTATTAATTTAACCCCCCTTATGTAAGTTATTTAATATAATCATTGTCCCTTTTACTATAAACAAATCATACTTTTCTTTCAATCTTTTCAATGTAATGATACATTTAAATGCAACTTTTTAATGCGAATAAATATGGTACATTTGAAATTCTAATGCGACTAAATTAATGAGTTTTATTTTGTCCGTTCACATTCAACAAAAATATATATTTTGTTTTATAAAATTTTAATGCAACAAAAATAATAAACTTAATATTCCAGCCATTATTAATAAAATAATTTAATAAAAATAGAATACTTTTATTTTCTGACTCGATTTCTTAGCAAAATTATTTAAAATAAAAATTTTAAATTGGCCCCAAAATTCCGGGTTGTTACACAAGTGGTTGCTAGTGGTTGCCCGTGGATGCATATACACACACTAGGCACTAGATCGGCTCGAAAACACTCTCATACTGCATATGGAAGGGTGAGCATTTTTCAATTCTTGTGGATGCAAATTGGTTGATTTAGCTCATGGATGTTGCATTTGAGTGAATGGTTGTGCACTCATATAGAAAGAATATATATCATCAGAATTCTATTGCATACATGTCGGACTCATGGCACTGACATAATTCGCATTAAGGAGGTCAACTGAATCAGTAGACCGCCTGATCCTTGCATTAGATAAGGAACATATACACACACTTTTGCATATGTTCATACAACATTAGAAGTTTTCTAAGGACAATGGATGCTTGTGGATGATGGTTGAGTAGATGGGTGATTGGACGGTAGGACACATTCTTCTTAACTTGAAGATTTCGGGGACGAAATCCTTTTAAGTGGGGGAGAATGTAACACCCCGTGTATTCTATAACTGTGAAATTAACAAATTAAAGTATAATTAATTTGAAATCAAAGAACTAAGGGAAACGGGATACGCCATTGCGTTCGTCTCGGAAAAATACGCGAAATAGAGTCCGAGTTTTCGAAAAATGGAGTCAGTATGGAGAAGATATAGCCTCCGGAAGTTTCTGAATCAAGTCTAAAATTAAAAATCGGGCCCAATTGGTCAGGGCGGGAAAAGTCCCGCCTAAGACACCCAGGTCGACTGGGCTGTCGACCTGGTCTAGCTAGGTCGACAGGGCTGTCGACAGGGCTGTCGACCTGGTCCAGAGCCAGGTCGAACCCAGCCCAACCTGGCTGGCCTATTCTATGTTGGTCGATTTTCTGCAGTCTGCTTTGTCATTAGGGCTAGGTGGCAGGCTCTAATTGGTCTCTCTTTCGAATGAATGGCTACGATCAATCCAAGCAACATCAATGGTCCTAATCAGTTCATAAACTCTATAAAAATGACCCTAGACTCTACCTAGGTTTCTTACACAATTCTCTAGCCTCCATTGCTCTCTTCTTCTAATAAAAAAATAAAAATGGCATCGCTGCTCTGCTGGAATTAAAACTAGAAGATAATCAACATCAGCCTAAGCAACTCAATTCAAACTAGAGATTAAAGTTTCTGCAAAGATTCTACAACAAGTTAAAGTTCTTTCTTTAATCCAATCAAGGCAAGTACAGTTATTTTCCGCTATAAACGTTAATTATAATTTTGATATGTTTTTAATTCTGAATCTGAGATTGTATATATATTCTCTTCTGTCAGATTTGTTTTTCTGTGACTGTTCTGTATCCCTTTTCTTCTTTTCTGTTTCTATAGCCAGGCTACCACGAGCCTGTGCCTAATCTCATAAGAGATGAACGTATGAACGCAAATTTTGGGATGAATGATGCGAAATTTAACAAGACTAAATTGAATGTATGACTTTAGGTCTGAGGCATAAAATATATTGGACATATGCATAAATTTGACTATGAACATATAATTTATGCATGTTGTATGCATAGTTATGTTGTAATTTAGAACTGTAATTAATGAGCATATGTTGTAAACTAGATTTGGATCTATGCATATTCTATGATAGAAGAAAAGAGGAACCATTGTAAGATTACATATGATTTGAGACTTTGGACAAAATGCATATAAAAGTCAAGATCTGATTTTTAGAAGATATGATTTAAAGATTTATATTGTTGGGTATAGTTTGCATAATGATTCATGACTCAAAAAGAAGAAGATATGGAAACTTAGGTGTAAAGATTTACATTAATTAGGATATCTATTATTGTGATTACACCTAAATAGGGATTTTTGGATATATGGCATGCATTGAAATTAATGGTTATATTTGGTATAATTTATATGTGAATCTGCTGTAAGATGCTAGTTTAACAAAAATTGGAACATATGTTATATGGCAAATTATGTCCATATTCTGCGCTTATGCAAACATGGAGTATATGTTGTGAATCATGACAATTATGTAGGCATATGAATTTAGGCCAATTTATGATTGGGCAAGGCATGTAAATAGAACTTTTAGAAATATTAAATTTGCTTAATCTGCTAATTTGTCAAGTTGCCTAAACTACTAGTTTTGTTATATTGCCTAGACTGCTAATTAGATTGAAATGCCTAATCTGTTAAATTTGTCGGTTGAAATGCCTAACCTATTATATGCCAAAATCTGCTAAGTGGCTAAATCTGTTAAATCCGTTAAGTCATATAAAATCTGTTATCTGCTATGTTGATATAATCATCCTGTTATTGATATAATCTGAATTGGCATATATATTGGGCGTGCGCATAAACGGTAAATTATTAATTAATTGGCCGCAAAGATAAACATGGCTAACTCGAGGTTAGAATGAGTTTGCGGCGTAAATCTGCCCGGAACCGCCCGGCACATCCAGTGGCCGCAAACAATAGGTTCTAATGTGAGAAGTTAGTCATAACATGCGTAAGACACGAGGTTAGGTCTGGCTTGTGGCAGAAGTCTGCCCGGAACCGCCCGACATATCCAGCGGCCACAAGCTACCGACCTAATGTGAGAGGTCTGTGCATTAATAATTAATTAATGCAAAATCTAAGATAAGAATGATGTCTAAAACGTATTGGGGAAATAGGGTTAAAGCAAAGGGATTAATAGATGTAGTAAAACCCGTCCATGAATCTGTAGGCCCAATACAAAGTTAGACAAATCTGAAAAATCTGTACATCTGACCTGTTAGTCTGAAAACTTGTTAACTTAATTTGTGAATTAGTATGTCTGAACTTGTAAACAAGTTAATCTGAAATCTGTTAGTCTGGGGACACAAGGTTAGGAGGGGAGTTACTTGTGTCATATGTTGTTTGGGACCCATATTAGTCAGTAACCCTTTCTGGTATCAAAACTTTGACCCAACAGTAGGTAGGGTCCGGGCACGCTTACTGAACTAATTATAAGTGGTTCATTCTGATAATGGCGAGGGGTGTTGATGGTGCGTTCCAACCGGGTCATGTGCGTGCATGGATCCCGGTCTGCCTCTGAGGATGTAAGACGCCGTGACATCTGTAAATAGGTCTGTGCCAATTGGTTGTCACTTTAGGGAGTGATACACCCTACTGTGGGGCCGACACAGGATATTTATGTATTAGGGAGCCGATCGCTTGGGGTAGGGTTTTAGGGTACGCTTAGTTCTGTCTGTTTCTGTTGGTACCGTCTGTTTCTGTTGGGTGGTAACACCTGTCTGTTTCTGTGTGGTACCGTCTGTTCGGGTGGTAAAGGCCCATTACTAGTGTACACCTAATTCCACATTCTGTCTCCATAGGGATAAATCTGTTTCTTCTTCTGTCTGTTTCTGATCGGGTAGTAAAGGCCCATTATTAGCATTCTGTTTCTGTTAAAGTATTCTGTACCCGTTCCTGCTTCAATTTAGACATTAGGGTGACACCTAATTTTACTATACTAGTATTAGTGCAGAAAAGTGTAAAACAATAGTTTATATCATTCTGTTTTTCTGTTATATCTGCTACACCTGTTATAGTTATCTCACATCCAGTTTTATGTTCATATCATATTATTATTATCTGTTCATATGCTGAAAGTCACTGGACTTGCCAGACTTTTTGTCTGACCCTTGTTGTTTCGCCTCCTTTCTTCCGTTTCCCCCCAGGTTATCCAAGGAGGGAAATACTTTAGCTTGATCCGGATTTCTCTTTGCTTGAAGTGCTTAAAGTATGGCTTGGCTCTGTATAGCTTCCGTTCCATGGGGATTATGATTTTAAACTATGCATTTTGAAGGCTTTTGTACAAGACTGATATTTTGTACTTGAATTCTGAAATTGAAAGGATGTAACCATATTAATTTCTGTTTCCGCTGTAATAAAGTTAAAAATTTTCAAGTACTGTTTTATCTGTCTTGTAAGTTTCTGTTCTGTTTACTAAAATGTTCCACCAAAGTTAAGGCATTCCCTTTGTGAGTGACCTTAACGGAGGTGGGGTGTTACATGATGTGTATTTAGAACCAAATTGAGAAAATGGTGAAAAACCATCCGTACATAATCCCAGTCTGACATTACGACTCTCCGCTGCAAAATTCGGATAAGTTTTATCGAGATTCTTCCATGCTTCCCCATCGGCCGGATGGGTCAACGTACCTTCTTCTTCCGATCTCACCTTATGCCATCTCATATGAAATGCAGTTACAGAAGATGCATACAATCTTTGAAGACTTGGAGTGATGGGTAAGTAATGCATACGTTTGAATGGAACTTTCTTTCCCTTTTTCTTTCTTGGTTTATATCTTTCTTTATTACATATTTTTCAATTTCTAAGGTTTACGTCATCTTTCCAAAACAACATGCATCCTTTTACACATGTATCTATTTTCTGATAAGGTAAACCACATGCCGACATAATTTTTTTAACTTCGTAGTGATTTTCACACATTAAATTATCTGACGACATGTGCCTTTTTATAGCTTGTACAATAGATGTAAACCCAGCTTCAGCGATGTTGTATTTTGACTTCCTCACAGTGTATTCTACGATTACCGATAGCTGAGTGCCGCTTTTACAACCATTCCAAATCGGTTTCTTAGCATTATCCAACAAATCATAAATTTTCTTAGCTTCAATATTCGGTTCTTCATCATTTTCATCATCGTCATCAGCTGCATTCATAGGAAACATTGATCGTGTTGCGTCTTCGACCATATTTTCAATACGGGGCATACTAATATTTTCATCAACAATACTTTCTACCTCGGCCTTTATAGGAGTATTTGATACAACTTCTCAATGACGATCCCAAAAATAATAATCGGGTACGAATCCATTTTTGCACAAATGGACTTTCACAACATCGGGTAACAAATACTTCAAATGCCTACACTTGCTATAATGAATTTCAGGATCGCTTCCATTAGTACTTAAAGCGAATTCAACAAAGACATTTATAACATTATAAAAATCTTCTTTTATTGAATCTCTTTGTCCTCTCCTTTGGTTCAACAACTCCTCCTATCAACAAAATAATCAATCATTTTTTCTTTTTGACAAATTTAGTCATAAGTTCAAAAATTAATAACGGTTAAAAGCAAATAACATTTTCACTAAGTTAAAAAAAATTCTAATTTGGCACTTTTTTTTATTGCAACTCTTTTACATAATCAGGCATCCTACTTCCCATTATAAACAGAGTAAGCATTTACATTTGTATACTACTTCATCTCAAATGATTCAACAAAATTTCGGCAGCATTTCCCTTTCGTTTCCTGCATTGTAGACATGTACACAGGAAACAAAAAGAAAAATTAAACCGAAATTTTGTGAATCTTTTGAAATGAAGTAGTATACAAAATGTACATGCTTACTGCGTTTATAACTTGTCCAATACAAGGACAAATCCAAACAATATTGTAACAGATGAATATAAACGGTCATTTTTTAATTTGACAAAAACGACTATTTCTATAACGATCATGTACAACATCCGTCGGACGGGGCCGATAACACTCTAGGGGATATTAGTCAATTAGATGTGCACATTTTACTATAAAAATATGTTTTACTGCAACACAAAAATATTTTATCTTCTCACATCTGCTTGACATTTCATCAACTTAAAGCCACTTTACTATTATTGTCGTTTCAATAGGCACAACTAGAATTTGGACTCATGATTTTTTTGTGTATATAGTCAAAATTTGCACGATGTACTATTCCTATTTCGTCCATTCATTTTTTCGTATGTCAACTAACACATACAAGAACGACAAGCGCAAAACGATGCACATGTACATAAATATCCTAAATTATACAACGACAAAAACCAAGCTAAATGAGAACATATCCACAAATACCCAAACATTGCACATAACATTTTCAATTTCACAATATAGTATGAAATATGCAAGTAATAGGATACTATTGGCCACTACTATGCTATTGGAATCAATTACCATTAGTACTTAACCCTAATTTTTGATTTAGGACATAAATAGGTTTAGGAAAAAATTGGATTTTTAAGTAAATAAAGAGATTATACCTAAAATTGCTTACCCAAGAGATTAGAGATGAAGCCGGGGAGGATTATCCATGAAGAAATAAAAGATTGAGGGTGAAAATTTCGATTTTGGGTGTGGGTTAGGGTAAATTTTCGATGCTGGAAATTTTGGGGCAAAGCTGGAGAATGTGGAAGAAAGGGGGCTCGGCTGGGATAATGTCGTTTATATGCGACGGCTTCCAACGGCCGCCGACGGCCGTCACAAGTTGTCGGAAACCACCGTCGGAAGCCGTCGCATTTTCCTGTCCCAGTTTTACACATTTCTTGTAGTGTTGCTCTTGCTTTGTCTTACCAACTGAACAATTTTCATATGAACACATGTTCTCTTCAATTTCCTTTTGATCGTTAAAGTTCTTTAGTAACTGACTTTTGGCCTTTGCTCATAAAAGCTGAAATGTGGATCCCAAATTGCTTTAGGAGTTGAGATTTAGAAACTAAACAATACTCCTGTATATGTGCTCTTTGATTTTTGAACAAAGACCGATTACTTTCATTAAACGTTAACATTTATGGTATTTATAGTCTCCATTATTTATGTAGTGTATTGGCGATGAAATAATTTTTGTCTTTTTAAGTAAACAGATTTACTACTAAACAATGAAATGAAGATTATATTCGGACCAGGAACCATTAGCGGATTGATTCTTAGGATGACTCAATTGCTTTTGGTAATAGCTGGGCTTATTACAAATCAACGTAAATAGATTTACTACACGCACGATACATACGACCGTAACATGACCATGGCCACTTTGAGTTTACTATTTCTGGGATCTTGCTGCTCCTTCTGCTCCTATAAAATTTTCTTTTTAATTGTATTATGACGTTTGAATAAAAGTGAGTGAAGTATACATATAGAAACATATACCAAGATATACCTACAATTATGTAGTTGCATTGTAACCATGTTATGTATTTCAACCGTTTTTGCACTTTAATGAAATTGGTATATATATATATATATATGTATGTATGTATGTATATATCATGTTGTATTTAATTGTTTAGTAGTATAAGCGAGATAGAAATGTTATATGGACCGAAAGATTTTACATTAAAAACTATGAATGCTGAGATAAACATTGAGGGTCCCCCTAAATTCCTGTATTTGCTCCGAAATTTCAGTCTTCTTCTCTCACATACGATTTCGGTCTGTGTAAAAGGATTCAAAGCGAGAAATATTGAAAACTAAATGAAACACATGAAACATTGATAGAAAAGTCAAAATTAGTGCAAATTGAATAACAAATATGCTTAAAATAAATTATACGTTAAAGAAAATGCAATAGTCCAACTCAGAAATAGTCAAACGAAAATTTTGGCAATAAGCCATCAAATGCATGAAGTGTAACGATACTGTTACAAGATTACTGCTAGTATCAGCACTATTAAATATTAATGCAATTACAACATACCTGTATTAGGCTATTGCAAAGGCTACTGGTAAAAAGAAAATATCATATTGTTTGTTGAACAATCAAGTACACCAAACTTTTACATGTTACATTCGAGCTACCGTATGGGAACTAGTAATTAATCATTATGGATGCATTCTTTTTTGAACCAAAAAACAATTTTTAAATGGTCAAATTGAAGGGGTTGAGGAAAGGGAAAGTTCCCAAAAGGAGAATGCATTTTTCTTACAAAAAGGACAAAGTTATTATTTTATTGTTTATTTATGTCATTATTTTATTTTGTTAATTATTTTTAAATGCAGAACATAAAATACATATTACGAAATATGAAATAAAATTTCATAGTTTAGAATTCACAATAAAATTGCAGAAATAAAAGTAGTGAATCGTAAATGCAGAAAATAAAATACAGATAAAATACATATTCTTCTCAACATGGTAACTAGAAACATAGCAGCTTTCCTAAGTTGCCCGGGGTCGTCCAACAAAGCATGCAAATATTTAAATATTTGCTATCATAATGAGCTAAATAAATCGCAACTTCTCATTGCCTATAATCATAACAGTGAGCACGCATATTGATATTTTTGAAACAAACATCGATGAATGTGTCAATTCTTTCTTCGTTCCAATAGACGATGGTGCAGATGATGAAACTCCTGATTTGTTAGGCATTCTTAAAAAAGAAAAATAAATTTAGAAAAAAACCAGGAAAAATACATATGGAAGATAAAAATATGAAAAACGCAAATGTTATTTTTTACATAAAACAATCAGTGATGAAACTTGGAAAAATTACTGAATTTTCGAATTGTATGGATATAGTTTGGTGATTTAGAAATGAAATTGAGCCGATTACATAGAATAGAAGGGATATGTCAGTTGGTCGGATGCCGTCTAATGAGAACAGATAAAATTTCAACGTTTGGTTCGAATTGGCAGTTTGGTGAGGTCCGACGCAGATGTAAATGCGAACTACCCATTCTAGAAAAAGAAAAGCTACCTCTAACTTCCAAAGATAAGAAATAAGTAGTGCGAACCTGTGCTACGCACACGGGTTAGCGCTACAAAGTTGCACTGGAAGTTTGAAAATACTATAATATTTAGCTATTTTACCTCACAGTGATTTGTTTCAACTTAAGTTCACTATATAATACACAAAATAAGGCAAAGTATAAAAGCTAAGAATATTCCGGTTGAATACAAAAGGCAATTACAATGATGGTTGCTGCAACTCTGTAATTGTGCATAGATAACTGTTTCAACAGAGTTTGGGTGAAGTGCCAATGAAAATCATATTAACCATGGGGGTCACGTGATCATACCTGCAAATAATGATAAGTCATTACTATGTAAACTCATAAAATTTTAGAATATAATAAGTTCATTCTACAAGCAACACAAAGCAAACGTGTACAGGCAGACACAAACGATTTAGAAACGATGCAGGTGGAAGTTAACTTTATACATAGCGTTAAAGATGATAGAATTTTCACTTTTCAGAACAGTTACAAACAGTTCTACCTTACACGGTATCATTGAAGATTAGATAGTTATTCGGTTACAATATTCCCCATGCAACCAAATATAACAATGCTTATATATAGTACTTCTAGTGTAGCATGCACTATTCATGATAAAGAAGTGACTTTCATGTTTCCTATTAGCTGGCTGTGCCATCATTTATTGCCTTGCTATGCCACTTGCTTCCAGGGAATCACATTTGAATCATCCGGGACTGACCTTGACCATGGATAACCTTACTTGAATACAATTATACTTTTTTAGCAAAGATCGTCCCAAGCATTTCGATCAACTTGCTTCTTTGATTACAAATACTCGTTTTCCGTGTTCAAAATTAAATTGTTGTACAGTCCATGATACACAATTGCATTTTCAATCCTTTCTGCGCGTGAAATTGGTTTGAAGACAAAGTTATAATCGTATGCTGTGTCCCTTGCTTTTTTAACCATCTTTTGACCAAAGTAAAGAAATATAACGATGAAACCAAAACACGAACAATTGTGTGACATGAAACTCAAGGCATCAACTTATTCTGCTTTAATAACACAAACTAATAAGTTCGTTATATAATAACAGAGGTCAAAGCAGGAAAACATGTACATTAATAAACATGAATTGCTGGCTAGAAAAATCAACTTTCCTAGTTAAGCAAGCAACAACTGTTTAATTTCAAACATTTTGGAATCAATCTTTCAAATTATAGTGTAGCCGTAAAATCAGACAATAGTTGTGATTGCCAAAGAACCTCAATTTATCCACTTATATATTTTTCATAACAAATTGTACTTTAAAAGAAACAAAATTAACCCTATGATAAAATCCAGTCACTTATTAGTTCTTTGTTATGATAATTTAAGCACTAAGTGAGAAATTGGTGATTGTCAAAAAAGAGTTATCAGCTGAGTTACATTCACAATAACATTGTTGTGACTGATAGAACCTAAGCAACAGGTTAATTTACAGGCAGAAGCGTGAAACATACAGAGTCAATTAATATAGTTGATAAATGGAAAATTCTAATTAGTTGAATCTCTAGCTCAGCTATACTCAATGCATGTTGTGATGCTAGATTAATTTTTGGTTGAAACTATCACAGAAAATGAGAAAGGGAAATTACAATTTTATAACTTTAGCTCAGAGATTCTATAAAGTATACAATATTAATTTGGAGTGTTGTGACCAAGAAATATATATCATGCAACCCAAAACATAATGAAAGTTAAATGCACAAAGTATGATCCGGTAGTAAAAGTAATACCTAAATAGACGTAAATTGTCTGTACCAATATTGTTTTATGCTTTGCGTTCATTATCATAAGCACTATATACAAATCTGCACCAAAAAAAATATAAAAAAAAAAGTAAAAAAAAAAACAAAGAAAAAAGAAAAAAAAACGTAAGACTTACAAATGCTGAAAAAATGGGCAGAATTATTAAAAGGGGCAAAACATCTTGCAGATCTCCGTGATACGCAAAATATAAAAAATTTGAAGTAGTAACCTTTAATGCAAAATGGAGAAGATTGGCAGAAAGTTCAGCTTGGATTTTTTGGCTGAGTTTAAACTTGAAAGTACTTGAAGTGTATGTTAGCAAAAAAAGGTAGCACAAATTCTTTTCCTCTTGAAGTTGTTTCACAAAGTAATAATTTAAACTTTGATGACGCAACTTTTAGGATTATACAAAATAGCAAATTTTAGGATTATACAAAATAGTTTCAATTTTCCACATTAAAGGGTAGCCAATTTTTTAATTTAGATAATCTTTCCAAATGTACGAACAATCCGAAAACAGAAACGAAACTATCTTTAATAACCTTTGCTTTATCAAGTTTCATTATATTGAAAACAAACAAAATGCGGTTTTGTCAGGCAACCTAATGTTTAAAAATCTTATCATAGGTAAAAAAAATATTGAAAGCAACTGATATTTTATTCCAAAAAAGCTGATAATTTACTATATCTTGAGTTTCGCCATGTAAATCACATAACAAAACATATATTAGTGATATTCATAATTCATGGTATACAGGTCCATCGGTTATGAATTCATTGTGTTACAGTAATTTGTTGAAATTTATGCGTAAAAAGATGACAATGAAAGTGAAATCTAACCCTTTTAATTTTTTATGGGAAGCCGTGAATAGTACCAGGACGGGAGACTGACCTGGGAAGTCCTCGCGCTTGAGTACGGGAGCCTTTGGCACTGGGTATCCACCTTTACTTTATTATAGACATTATGGCGTATACATCATGCCATCTATAGAAGTATTATATTATATATTCTAACCTAGTTAGAAGTCAGAAGACAAAGTGATACTCATTTATAACTGCTTCAAGCTATCTACCTTTTTTGAAGAATGCGTGATTAAATAACAAAATGAACGGTAAAAATAAAATTGTAAATTGAAGCATCAATACACTGTAAATATCAATTTTAATTTCTTCCAAAAAGAGAAAAAATCTATCAGCTTAAAATATACCTCTTTTATTCATTTTTATCATCATACTGAGATCAAAAAACGAAATTAATAAACATTCAGTTAAGATGAAAAAGAACACACTTAAAATAATGATTACAAACAGCAAACCTGAAATGATTTTATATAGCAAGAAATATCATTATGGATCCGAATCGTCTCCACCTCTATGTTTCCTATACTCTTAGCATAAACAAACCAATATAAGCATCAGATTATCTAGGATGGAGTATTAGCTTAAGACTCAAAGTTGTAACCTCAAAAGGATGAGAGGAAAAAAACAGAAAACTCACCAAACTTAAAATTTCAAAGTTCTGCACCTGGATGTTTTTTGCTGATTTGATGGTTGGTGGATAACTGCATAATAGTCATTTGTCTGTTTTAAGGACCCCAAAAATATAACATAGATGTGCTCATGGCTAAGTCCTCCTAGATATATTCATCATCATAAGCGTCACTATTTGTAACATATATATGGTCAAGTACATTCGTCACACCCCTTCATGGTAGTGCGAGCATTATTTACATGAAACCAAGCTGTAATTTAAAACTTGATGGTTCACTTTACTTATGTACTCCGACGTGTGAGCAAACTACTTCTTGTGAAATGTACGTGCAAAATTCAGACAAAAAAATAACCGTAATAGCAAAAGGTGAAGCAACGCATAGGAGAGTATAAATATACTAAAACTTGTAAAAGCAGAAGGTAAAGCAACGCAAAAGGTAAAGCGACGCTTAGACGAATTTCAAATATTAAAAATTGATGGAGAAGTCGGTTAAACATAAAATAAAAATGGGTGGAATATTTTTTTTTTACAAAATATATAGAAAGCATCACGTGAGGCAAAAGCTGTTAGGTGATTAAGATTCCAATAAAGCACACTTATATCGTAGTTATACAAAAAAGAAAAGTCATGGCAAATGTCAATTATGTGCTAAAGTGTTTAATTCAAACAAAGTATACTAAAGATGTCAAATCAAAGGAAACAGACCCATATTAGATTAGCAATAGTAAAATAATTGCAATAGCAAAAGGTGAAGCAATGCACAGTTAATTTTTTTACAAATAGATGGAGAAGTCAGTTAGACACGAAATAAAAGTGGGTGGACTTAACTATCTTACAAAATATACTGGAAGCACCGTATGAGGAAAAGGCAGTTAGGTGATTAAGATTTCAATAAAGTACATTTATATCATAGGTTAAGCAAAAAAAGAAAGTCACGACAAACATTGAATATGCGCTAAAATGTGTAATTAAAACAAATTGTACCAAAACTGTAAAATCAAAGGAAACAAATCCAAAATAGAGCAGCAATAGTAAAATAATTATAACAGAAAAAGGCGAAGCAATGCATAGGCGAGTCAAATTGTACCGAAAATTGTAAAAGCAAAAGGTGAAGCAACTCATAGTGGAGCATCAAATTTAAAAAATTGATTGAGAAGCTGGTTAGACATGAAATAAAAGTTGGTGGACTAAATTTGTATACAAAATATACTGAAAGCATCAGGCGAGACAAAAGCAGTCAGGTTAATAAGATTTCAATAAAGTACACTTGCATCATTGGTTAAACAAAAATAAGAAAGCTAGAACAAATATCGATTATGCGCTAATGTCTTTAATTCAAACAAAATATACTAAAGCTGTAAATTCAAAGAAAATAAACCTAAATTAGATTATCAATAAAGCTTAATTTGCCGAATATTTGGAACTCCTTCCCATCAAAAACTGTAAATGTTAAATTTGCGATACAGAATGTGGAACCCGTGCATGAAAATAGAATCTTAAAATGAGTGAATAAATTTTCAGTCTATTACCATGTATATGTTCTCACAACTGTTGTGTTAGAACTACTGTGTCAGACATAGGGATTGTACGTGCAGATAAGAATAAGGGTAACGATTATTTCAAGTCTTTTATTGTCCAACATATTGTATGCGATAAAGAAAAAATGCCAACTATATTTGAGAAAAATGACCATCTCTATTGTTTGATTCGGCTTGGGTGATCAATCAATACATGAGTTAAAAGGACATGCATTTTAACGTTCTTCATACCTAAGAATGACTATTTGAGAAAATGAAATGGTTCATCTACTAACAGTGTAAATAATTCAGTATCTATTATGTTGCTATAATTAACTATCAAAGAATCGCCACATGAACCACAAATTAATTTGTAAACTCGGTCTATCATCATGTACTTTTTATCTATAGGAAGCAACAAATGAATATATTGTGTCAAACTTAATAATGCAATATCTAATGTATTACTACCAAAAAAAAAATCACAGCTTCTGTATTAGGACTATTGTGGCAGACATGGGGATTTTATGAACGTAATTGGGACGAAAATAGAATTTAATTTTTTAATCACTGCTGTGAATATTTTTCACCTATGTTTGATTTGGCTTGAGTGACCAATCAATATATGAACCTAAGTTTGATTTAGGATTTAAAATGACATGTATTATGTTGCTATAATTGACCATCAAAGTTTCTTCCCAAATACCACAACTTAATTTATAACCTATGTGTATTACCATGTATTTTTTTTCCATAGAAAGCTATAAATAAATATACGTGTCAGGTTTAGTAATCCAATATATAACACATTACCAAGTAAAGTTTTCACCGCTTTTATGGTAGGACAACTGTGCTAGACATAGGGATTTATGGTGGGAAGGGAAGAGGATCGAGTTTGGGTACGAACCGAAAAATGAAACAGGTGGGAGAACCGAAGCCGTTCGATTTTGATGGGGACAGGTGGCAGAATCATGATTTTTTGGTTGAAAGTGGAATTGAAAGGACTTTGCGGACCAAATAGCTCTATTTTTATCTATTAGCTCATAAACAGTTGCAAGAAATTTCAATAATTTAAGAAAAACCAAAAAATTAATATATAAATTGGGGCTCACTGTTGTTTGGTTATAAAATCATGTAAACGTTCGAAAAAGCATTCGCATTTATATATTTTTAAGGATTCTATGAGAAATATTTTATGCATGTTATGTTGCATGCACATGCAGCTGTTTAGCAATAGACAACAGTTAACTTTAATTTCATTGTTAATTAAGTTTAGTAATATGTTATAGGTTAGTGTATTAAAAACGGTTATCAATTTTTTTCCATTTGAGGCTGAATTTATTACTTTTCTTCTAAATTTTGAACTCCTGAACTTTCCTTTGTGATTCGTATTCAAATTATTTCATTTACTTTTGATTTGTACCATGATTAATTTATCCATGTACTTGTATTTTTTCCATTAACTATGCATGATTTTATCGAATCTATTATAGGTGGATGACGCATAAACCTCTGTTCTTCAGTGAGATTCGTTATATGTGACGTATTTTATTATTTATATATTTTGTGTCAAATCCTACTTTTAGTCGATTTTTTAACATTTTAGTTTGTATATAGAATCCCCACTCCCCAGTTGTCTAACTATCAATTTTGGTTCTTTAATAAAGCACCACACTGATTAAAAAAAATAGTTGACATAACCAGAATACATTGCATAAATATTGTTCCGAATGGCATAATAAGTATTAGTGTACCAGGATCATTGATGGTTCGTCCCTCGAATCCATGGAATCAACACAGCGGGATAGCCTACAAAACAGGTTGAATTTTATTTATATGCTTATTATTTTTGTTAATCTCTTGCATATTTTCATTATCTCCGCATAGTCAGCATAGCTGGTACCGACTAAAGGTAGCTAGTCAATTAGTACTTCTAAAATTACTGCATTCACGTGGAAGCCAGTAAAAAAATACTGGTAAACTATTCGATTATAAGAAAATTGTTTTCCTTTCACTGGTCATAAGTCCATAATTACACACAATATGCATTAGGTTGAAAAATTCCTCTTTTAAAATACTTTAATACATGACATAGATATTGCTATTTTGATCAAAGCTTCACATATTTTCTCATATTATGAGTATTTCAAGATTAAAATTTCCGATGTAGTACCATACTCAAATATAACGACATGGATGTTTTATATCACTCGACAAATGATAGCACTATCATTTATATCGAAGCCGACAAATGTTCACTCTTGACCAATTGAGTAGGGTAGAGCCATTTATATAGTATAATTTTCATATTTTGATAAATAAGACAATCAAGTACATGCAATGAAAAGAATAAAGAGAGTAAAAACTCGATTACAACCAAAATATCTATAAAAGAAAAATCCAAGCAATTATATAAGCAAAAAGTAGACATATTAGCTAAAAAGTTTCATATTTTGAATCATAGACGAAGGTGTATGATTGTTGTGGGTGAGAGGCATAATAATTCATAAAAATAGATTTATTACTCAAAAAAGTTACATATTCTTCATTATGGATGAAGTTGCACAGTTGCTATGGAAGTGCATGGCTAAGGTTCATAGATCAGCACACATATAACAGTAATCCAAAGGATAAAGTACTAAAAATTGTCAAACTAACCTAAACAAAATGAAGATTGCATTGTCAAGCCCTTTTTTAATCCATAATGTAAATATAAGGGAATCCATGCAAAAGGGCAATGCAAATCTGGAAAAAATTCAAATAAAATTGGAAGCGTGAATAATACAAAATTACAGCCGGGAGTGGATTAGGGAATGATGTAAAAAATGAGGAAACAATCGAATGTTACCCAGAATTGGAAGGAATGGACGTATAAGACTGTCCATAATCTCCTTTTTGATTCATAATTCTCCTGCTGACGTCTATTCTTTGGATATTTACTATGATGGATGAACTCCTATCACAGGGGTCAATTTGGGAGAAAAAGCATGTTTACCTATTGCAGGGAGGAGGAGGAGCGCAGCCAAAGCGAAGAGGGAAGGTGATCGGCGACGCGGTCTGGGAAGTAGACGTCAGTAATCCAAAGGATAGAGTAATAAAAAATGTCAAACTAACCTACACAAAATGAAGATTGCATTGTCAAGCCCTTGTTTTAATCCAAAATGTAAATATAAGGGAATGAATGCAAAAGGGCAATGTAAATCTAAAAAAAATCAAACAAAAATGGAAGCGTGAATAATACAAATTTATAGCCAGGAGTTGAAAAGGGAATAATGTAAAAGCTGAGGAAACTATCAAATGTTACCCAGAATGGGAAGGAATGGACATATAAAACTATCCATAATCTTTCATAATTCTCCTGCTGACATCTATTCCTTTGGATATTTACTATGATGGATGAACTCCATCACAGCGGTCAATTTGGGAGAAGAAATATGTTTACCCGTTGTAGGGAGGAGGAGGAGCGCAGCCAAGGCGAAGAGGGAAGGTGATCGGCGGCGCGGTCTGGGAAGTAGACATCAACTGAAGGTAGATAGCGGTGGCCACCGTAGTCGAGGCACAAGGGAACTCTTGGTCCCGCCGTAGTCTGGGTAGAGTTGAGCAGGGAGAACCGATCCTTGCGGTGCAGGTGGTGGGCAACGAACCGGGTTCGGGTAGAGGAGGAAAAGGGCAAAGACGGGGTCAACTTCGTAGGGTTATGGAATTTAGGGTAAAAAAGTTCCGTGGATTCAATGAGAAGGGGAGGTGCCTGATTTTTGAGTTTTAACGATCTGTGGCTAAAAGGAGAAGGGAAGGGACATGATTTTTGATGCATATGGTAACATGAAACACATGGTATTTTAGGCGTTACGAAACGGAGGCCGAACGTTCTGATGCATGGGACAACTGAAGGGTATAAGCGGTCACTGAAGAGTCAGACGGAAATTGCAATGAACGACGAAGATTTAAACACTGTATACTTGTCGATCCGTGGATTTTTTGGAGAATCTGGAAATGAAAGGTCTTCGGAGTAATATTGTGCTTTCATATAATATAATAGATAACTTAATAGCTGTAACTTTCAATTTTAGAATATAAAACAATCAACACGGATCCGAAATTAAATGTGTGTTAACTTTAGTATTAAACTAACATTGACCCAATATGACAAGGAATACAAATTGACACGGCGCATGCATGATAAAGAGAATTAATCAAAGCAGCATACAACTAAAATTCTTGATAAACGTACTATAGCGTGTCAGTTGACAACTAGGTGTGTAATATGGACTAAATGCATGCTTGAGTGTAAGAAACTCCAGGATTAAATAGTCATGATTCTTATGACTTATGGTTATGATTTAGTGTGCACGCACGCTATTCCCATGACCATGACATTACAACTGCATCCTTGAGTTCAGCTTATTATTATACATGCCTGGTGACTTTCTAATTTACACATTTATATATGTGATCCTAGTTGGTTTTAGATTTAATCTGAGTTCAGCTCCAACATTTAATCCTAATAAATTCAAGATAAATTAAATGATTAAATAAACAGAGATTACTAGAAGCATAGCAGAATCCATTGAGTTTATTAAATAAAGGTTAGATTTTTTAAGAATACATTTCTTTTTTTTTGGATAGTCTCTCTCTGACTGGAAAGAAATGAATAAAACAGAGAGTACTGTTTCTCAAAACCCCAACCATATTTATTTATGAACAAAAATTCAGTTACACACTACATCATAGATGGTCTACTACAATGAAAATTCAAGGTGTTGCCAGCTAAAATATTGCCATAACTATGCTGATTTTTGTCTATTGCAATGCACCTTTAATGTGTTAGCATAGATCTTAAATTGTATTGCAGTAGCTAATGTTATAAACTTATAACTTTAATTTGTCACGTCATCAGTCTACACCTACAAAAACATGCATATATATATCCGTAAATTTACCTTTTAAAAAAACATCTGTAGTTGACACATCACTAATCCGTTAAAATCTCACACCACCAATAGGAAATCAACTTCTGTGACTCATTCTATTCCTCTTTCTCAACTTCTCAGATCTGTTCGTTCTCACCCCAAAATTTCCAATTCTAATCCCTAATTTTCATTCACCTGCGTCCTCCACTTCTTCTAGCTCATCCTCGACTCCTACTCCAGACGCATCCACTTCTCCTTTTCCCCGTCATCAAACGGTAGTCAATCCAAGAAGAAAGACGCTAGCTTTTATCCTGTGTTTCTCATGTACGTTTCTGTAAGTTTTTTATCATATTTATTAATTAGCCTATCGAAAAACGGAAATTATTTATCACCATAAGTATAATTGGTGTTAGGTGATTAACAATTCTTGCCTGTTTTTTGTCAATAAATCCACACTTTTTCAGTTTGAAGCTGTATATTGATGAAACTAGACCTGTAAATGTTGTTATTTGCAGTGACTTCATATTTCATATATCATGCTAGAAGAACATGTACATCATTTTGTTTGGTTGGTGGTGTTATTTTGTGGTTATTTTATATGTTGATTCACTGAAATATTGTTTGAGCAACTATTGGGTTGTTAATCAATTTAATAACACAGAACTTTAGTTCCTAGTGAAGTGTGGTAGTGAATAATTAAACCATCGACCTTACATGAGCTGCATTTTCTGAACAACTACTCAGGTTTCCTTGGTTGCTGTTGTCGGTGATGATTGAGACATCGTTGGTTTTTTTGCACTGTAGGAGTTTGATGTATTGTAGAGATGAGGTTGAAAATTGTTTGAAGTCATACTGAGAATGCTTACAAACTGGTAATTTCTCCAGCCTCAGATAATAGTGTAAAGCATCACCATTACCTAATAAAACCATTGTTGTATTAGTAATATCAAACAATATGCATGTTTCCAGAGATGATGGTTGGGTCAGATATCAATACAGATCAAACAATGATCCCTTACTCATGGTAAGTGCAGGAAAAAGGACACAAGGTGGTGATGTTTTGAGGTAGTGCTGAAAGAGGATAAGTGCAAGCAAAGGAACACAAGGTGTTTGTGGTCGGAGAGGATGTAAGTGTGTTACAAAAGTGGAAGTTTTGAAGTTTAATGTTTGTTGTTGTTGTTTAAGGCTTTGGGTGATGATGGACTTGGTGTGCAGTGTTTCAAAGAAGGCTTAGTCTTCCAAAATCGGATGAATCGAGCCCCCATCTGGACTGTGGGACCCCGGCTCCCCACTGGGACTGTGGGCCCCAGCCCCCCCCCTCCCCCCCACGGAGATTGTGGGCCAATGACCCCAACTGGGACTGTGGGGCCTCAGCCCCCACCAGGACTATGGGGACCAGGACCCCCACCGGCGTTGCGCCTGGACCTGCTTCTCGATTCGCCTTCGGCTCGACGTATATTGTCAGTGTTAGTGTCTGTATAAATTGAAACTGCATATGTAATGAGTGAACTGAGTGATGTAGTAAGTAATATATGTATATGTGAAAAATAAGTGTTGTAGTAAATCATTGAATTGTAAATTGTTGGAGTCAGAAATCTGTACTATTTCAGTTGTAGAAATAAAATATTTTATTTAATACCACATTGTTTGAATTCAAATTATATGCACTAGTATTCTATTAAATAAATATTTAACCCTGTAAAAGTGTTGCCATTGGATAGTAAAAGTGTTTCCATTGGATGGTAAAAGTGTTACCATAGATAATGTAGGTGACACTTTTACGTAAAATTAGTATTTGTGGCAACACCATGAAAATGCTGCCCTAGGGTTGCAAAGATGTTGCCTTTGACTCTAAGGCAATGCGGCCAAATGTAACACCAAGAAAGTGTTGTCGTAGATCAATTTTGGCCTATAGCAACATTTTTTAGCACTTCCTGCATCACTTCTTTGGTGTTGCAGTATGCAATCTATGACATAGTGATATGATATTTAAAATTTGGCCACTCATCAAATTGTAAATACCACTTATTGTTTTCTACCTTAATTATAATAGCATCATACATTACATATGTGTCCATAATTTTATTTTAATCTAACAATCTCCCACTTGTGCAACATATGTCTCCTTGTAAACGTACAACCTTATGAGTTTAAAATTTGTTGTTAAATGAAGGTATTCTATAACAATCTCGTTCATCAAACATATATATATATATATATATATATATATATACACATATATATATATATATATATATATATATATGTGTGTGTGTGTGTGTGTGAGGAGCATTCCTGGGCACCCCTGTTTTCCAGCACTCCTATTAAACCCCCTACCGATCCATGAACTATGGTAATCCAAATCCTATAGGATCTAAATTAACCGTAGAGGAAGGGTGAATAGGGTTTATCACAGATTTTTGCTAAGTAATTAAATAATATTAACACAGATGAAAATCAGAGTAAATGCAGAAAATAAATAACATACAGATATACCCAGCTTCGGCAAAACCCTGCCTGTTGCTGCATTCCCCAAGGTTTCTACTAGGAGTTAAGACAATCTCTACGCTTAGAATCCCCTGTAAACTCGCGACATTCGCCCCCAACTGTTCTTAACCCTACGCTCAAAACCCTGCACTGGTATCTATCCCCAAAACCAGATTTCCTCGAATTACAATTCCCATAATTCGTCTCCCTAGTTTTAGAGCCAAACTAGAAAACTCTAAATCGATTACAAATTGAAAATTTAAAAACAAATAAAAATAATTTAAAACCCTTATGATAAAAACCCTAGTTTCTAAATAAATTCCTATAAGCCCTTAAGTAATATTGGCCGACCACTTTACTTTCTTACTTCACCCTTGTCATTTGTCCCCGACCTCTTTTTCTCGGAATAAAAATGGCAGCAACTAGGGTTTCCTTCTGGAAAATAAAATGGCGACGGTGATTAGAGTTTCGATTCTCTGATTCAAGACAGCCGCTCTCCTCTCTGATGTCCTTTGATTTGCAACTCCACTCGATTTAGATTCAAGTAAATATCAGTATGATTTTTCACTTCAAATTTCTCTTTAATTGCGTTGAAACTTGTATGAGTGAAAGCCGATGATGATTGGGTTATCTATAGGATTAAAAATCCTAAATATTTGCTCTGATTTCGTTAATGACTTGGTCTATGATTGTTGCATGAATTTTGGGGTTTGTGATGTCCTTGGCTTTGTATTCATGGACTTTGAAATCTTCAAACTTCTGGAGATTTTTATTGTTTTGAATTGGTCCTTGTTTAACAAAACATATATATTTTTCTGGAACTTCGATTTTTCTTTCACTTTGAAAATTTCAATCTGCCCTTTTTTAAATTCTTTGTCTTGAAACATAGTTGCTATAAAATTTTCATTGAATAGATACTGCCCTAATCTTTATTTCTTGTGGCCGCTCGTTTCATTGTTGTGTGCATCCTTTATGCTTTGCCTCGACCTTGGACTAATGCTTTTTGTATTGGAATTTTTTCTGAACCGATAAGAATAGATGCAACACTTTTGATTTGCATCGACTTTGATCTTGTAGTGAATATTTGAGAAAATTTAATGCTTGATGAAATTGAACTGATAAGAATAGTTGCTATGGTAGATCTGCCATTGAATAGATTTGAACTGATGCTTTAACTTGAACTTGTTTTGCCGAGAACTAAGAACTGATGCTATGCTTTTCCATTGAACATATTTAACACTTGTAATTTGCTCGCCACACTTGTGTACTCATGAGCTCCATACTACTTTGACTGCTGTTCATGCTTGTTGTTTTATCACCACCTTGGCTTTTTTGTACATTGTCATCGTCCATTTGTGACTTGTCTTGTCCATGTGCATGTCTTGTGTCCACTTATGTATATATGGGCTCCATGTCAATGCTTTATGGTTATTCGTGCAAAAATGTAAGCACTGTAGAATACCCATTTTTCTTTTTCTTTTTTTGCAGTGTCGCCAACTTGGCTACTGTCTGTTTATGTGTTCCATTTTGTTGTGCCCGATCTGTTTGTATTTGCACACCTGATATGCATGTGTATACTCGAAACTTTCTTACCTTGTGGCTGTAACCCTCTTATATCTCAACTAGTTCACTTGTACTATTTGTGCAGTCTAACAATGGTTTGAAACTTCTTTTTTGGTTGGACCCTTCATCGATGCAGTGTCCACTTTTGTATGATGCTTGCTGCATTTTCTTGTGTACTACTGTACAATTTTGTTCATGCTACCATTTTTGTTTAAACTTCAAATTAGCACTTGAACTTTTTCTTTAATTTTCTGGCTTTTAAAAAAAATTGATAAAAATAAATGCTGCCTTGATTTAATACATGCACTGAGTTGAGTCTGTCCACGAGGCTGCTCCTCAGTTGCAATATTGGTTTCTTTTCTGTACACTTAAACGAATGTTAGCACTTGATATATATATCAGACTAAGTCAGAAAAATGATGAGAAAACACCGCAATTCTGAGGCAAATAAAATTTAAAAATAAATTTTTATTTGCTTGTATTTAATTTAATTTTTGTTCCAGTTTACTTCATGTGGGTTTTTGTGACAGGAATGGGATGACTGGACTGGATTGGAGCACAAGAAGACAAGTATACATGTCAATTTTTTTTTATATAAGTCAGTATATGAGTGGACGAGTGTTACTGTAGTGAGGCAGTGAATGTATACTAGGGTGATGAGAGTTGTAGCGTGGGACAAATGTATAGAATGATAAAATTGTACTGATATTTGTAATAAACAAATTTGATTGAAATAAAATATCATTTTATTGTTTTCAAATAAATTTTTCTATCGTATTCAATTTATTTACGAGTACAATATCATGTGATGTAATATCTTTGAATATACAATAACGGAGTCTGAATGTTGTACTATTTTAAATATTGAAATAAAATGTTTATTTGAATAAATAAACCATGTGAATATACAATTGTGTACAATATTATATTATTCAATAAATATTTATTCCTATGAAATGAAAAATAAAATAATACAATTACAAACACATTTAAATAATAATATCATATGTTTGTTATCATCAAACAAAAATCATACAACACATTGTTGTACCCAACAATCTCCCCCTTTTGATGATGACAAACATATACAAGATTTTGAATGTGTTCAGTGTGTTTGAACGTGAAATATAATACTCCCCCTATAATTGAACTCCCCCTATATATGTGGAAAATATAAATAATGAAATCCAATTGATCATTCTCCCCCAAGATATTTAATTTCCAATCTTAAAATAATCTTGAATTATATGCTTATTAATCAAAATCTTGACCATTCTCCCCCTTTTCTTATCATCAAAAGGATAATAGAAATCGAAACAGTGATGAATATAGACTAGAAGTGTAAATTCAGATTAAGAGAGAGAATATATATCGTAAAACCCATTTAATCAAACAAAAATCATAATAATCTTTAAATCAGAAGCAAATTTCACTTTCAAAATGAATGGATTTACGATGGACTTTATAGAACGAGGAGAGCTCAATAAAATTGAATATTTGAGTATGAGTTTCAAAGATTTTAAATAAGCTCAAAATGTGTTAAGCAATTGCTAACCACGCATAGCCCAAAGGTCTTTTAAATGGGGTTGGTAGTAACTTAACTTTATCCTCTCTAATGAGTTCCATCCATGCACAACCCAAAGGTCTTTTAAGTGAGAATGGAAGCACATAGCGATTAAGGTAATTCACCCATGCATAACCGCGAGGACTTTTAAATGGGAGTGTATACCAAGGATAAATAATATATATATATATATATATATTTCTTTTTCTCTTCTTTTAATTTTATTTTTAATTCCAGGAATAATTTGAACCCCCCAAATTAAACAAAACTATGATGACTGGCAGAAATATGGTAGATATAGAAAATGGTCGTGAAATAAGCTCTAATTCAAAGATATTATAAAATCTGTGCAATCATCATGAGATTTAAAATAACATCTCCTTTAGTTATGAATTAGACCATAGTCATAACTCATCATAACTTCATAAATATATTAATAATTTCAATCAGTTCCAAGGCGGTTCAAATTTGTCAATAATTTCAATTTTTGAATAAATAATCAAAAATGATTTTAAAATTGAAGATATCAATTTCAACGGGGTTCTTGAAATATCAAACCAAGTTTGGAAATCAGTTTAAAAAAAATCAATCAGTAGAATATAGAATTTTCTAATATTTCAATGGAATTTTAGACAATTTTAGCAAAACTTGTGTATGAAATTCAAATTGTTTATGGAATTTAATGATATCTAATCACTGATTTTTCAACTCATCGTCCAGTCACCAAGATATTCAAACGAATCAAAACAATTTCCTTATCAGAGCAGCACAAGATCATTTTCAAAGAAAGAATCATAAGTGAAATTTTCAGAGAATTTTTAAACAAGCACAAGAAACAGTCAACGATCAAATCTAAGAAAATTATTTGAAATCACTTGAGAGAAAAAAAATCAAATTTCATAATCCAAGAAATTTGACAATAAATCATGAATGATTTAAAAATACATATAATCAAGCCAAGTAAAAAAAAAAAGTTCACAACTAGTCAATCATGGCTTTCAAGTAGTTTGCTGTATTGAGTTCGATTTTTCAATATTTTCTAAGGTGAATAAGAAGAAACTCAAAAACTGCAAAAAATGTGTGAAATTTCATTTGCTTACAAGAACATCATAAATTTTAAAATTCCAATTTACAGTGTTCAAGATATGCTCAAAAAAAATTGCAGTCCTATCAACATAAATCAAAATAAAATAAAAACACGAGTTTAGAGATCATACCTGACTTACCATAATTGATGTGAACCAATGCGTCTCCAACTCTGAGATCTATGGCTAAGGAACTCCTAAAAAATTCGATAATATGGAACAACTTGAATTTTATATCTCTTAAGCATAGTTGTTCCTTAGCCTACCATGGTACCTAAATGTTTATAGGATCGAGTGGTCTAACAAAAGTTGTTTTACCACTCTTATCTTCGTTTATACGTTTTGGTACCCAACCCGTTTATATAATGTAACAACCCGTATTTTCAATAACCTGTTATAACATAAATCGAGGCAGAAATTAAATTCTAAAATCCGAATCAAGGGAAACGGGCTATGTCATTGCGTTCGTCTCGGAAAAATACGCGAAATAGAGTCCGAGTTTTCGAAAATCGGAGTCCGTATGACCCGATTAAGGCCCAACGAAGTTTTCAGAAAATTTCTAAGTAAAAACAGATTTCAAATTCGAATCTTAAATTGGATATTTGGGCCATTTTGGGCCAGGCGGGAAAGTTCCCGCCAGGGCACCAAAGTCGACAGCCCTATCGACTTGGGAGTCGACTTGGTTGGACCCAAGTCGACAGCCCTGTCGACTTGGCTGTCGACTTGGTCCAGCCGGACTGTTTAGCCTGGTGCACCATTTTGAGAATGTGTTGAGCTTGGGGGCCAGATTCGGTTTTGAGGGCTGAGATGGGAACTAGGGTTTAATCCTATGGCCTAAAACACTTGCCTAATCTATAAATAAGACCCTAACCTACCCTAAATCATCATTAATCTATCCTACATCTAAACTATGGCAAAATCAATCCTCTCATGGCCTCCACTCTCTTCATAAAATTCCTAAATAAATTTCTAAGTGATTTTCCATGCATACAAGTGTTTTCAAACTTGTATGAGCATCATTAGCTTGCATTCAAGTCTAATTTCTATATTTGCATCATAAAGGAAGGGTTTTGATCATTTTGGCTTGCATTTTTGGGTTTAATAAGGGCTTTGTCATATTTTTGTGACTTCTTAAGCATTGTAAGCCCTATTCTACTTTCATACTTAAACTCTAAAGTTAAATGTATGATAAGCAAGTTTATATGCAAGTTTACTATGTTATGAAATGCAAGTTTATCATGTTATGCAAGTTTTCTATGATGTAATATGCAAGTTTATCATGTTATGCAAGTATGCTATGATATGATATGCAAGTTCATCATGTTATGTTATGCAAGTTTGATATGCAAGTTGTCATATGATATGCAAGTTGTGTTATGCAAGTTTGGGTTGAACATTTTATTCATGCTATCATGTTATGCAAGCTTATCTTGGGTTTATGAACATAAAGCTTCAAGCTTTATGCCAAAGGTTGCATTTTGGCAACATGTAAGTTATCATATCTCTTATGATAACTTGCATGTGAGGCTAAATGCGAACTTATGGCCATTTCTACATGTCATTTAGCACCATGTATCACCAATATGCCAAGTTTGGTTTTATGCATGCTTTTGGGGCCTAAAAATGTAATATGCAAGTATATGAACATATGTACATTTCATATGCCACCATGCTAAACTTGTGGCTTCAACACCTTTTATGTCATGATTATGCCAAGTTCCCTCTTTCTATCCTTTATGCGCTATTCCGATATGTAAGCGATGGGATTGCGTTTGGGGTTGGGTAAAAGTAAAAGACATAAAAACATAAGCTTGGGAATTTACCTATTAAGTTAGGTCTACCCATTGGGAATTTACCTATTAAGTTAGGTCTACCCAATTGCTTGAAAATTTGTAACATGTTTTGGAAACATGATGGACATGACACTTAGAAAAGATAAGTGTGGCCAACTCGAGGTTGGGTTGAGTTTGTAGCGTAAACCTACCCGGAACCGACCGGCTTAACTAGTTGCTACAAACAATAGGACCTAATGTGAGAAGTTGGTCATGTTGTACCTTGGACCCGAGGTTAGACCAAGTTGTGGTGTAAAGCTACCCGGACCCGCCCGGCTTAACTAGTAACCACAACAAGGTCTAATGTGAGAGGTTAAGGCGCATTAAAATTAATTAATGCCTCGTGATTAGGGTTAAGTCATGGTCCACTTAGTACTTAACCAATTTGGGTTCGGCAGATTAATCGGGGTTAAGTCGTGAACTCATCGTTACACTTAACCAAGTTAATCCATGATTAGCAAGGGGGTTAAACCGTACTTAACCCACTAGAAAAATCCTAGCAATGGGGGGCCCACTCCAGCAATAATCCCAAGTTAGTATCATCATGACCCTAGGGACTAGGCTAGGGAGGGGGCACGATTACTGGACTGGAGGTAAGAGACCAAAAGCGACGGCAGAGGGTACGCCGGTGTAGTTCCGGGCGGACTCTGGTCATGCACATAGTCCGTAGCCGGAGAAAACATGCACGGGTACCAGTAGATCGGGACTGTGCACTCATGTTCATGGTGTCCAGGGGTTGACACCCTAGGGCTTGATACACCCGAAGGGTGGACCCGGCACAGTTCGACTACAATTATGTTTGGGCCGTATTGACACCAACACGTGACGAGTTAGGCTTAGGGAGCCGATCGACTAGACCGTTTGGTTGGACCTCGTATTAGGGTCATTTCATGTTATTGGGCCAAAGCTTGGGCCAAGGGATCAATACTTGTTTATTCAAGTCATGTTAATTTGCTAGTACACCTGTGGTGCAAAACCTTAATCCTGATTATGCGATGACACCTTTATCTACCTTGTTAGTTAATCATCATGCTAGTATGTTGTTATCCTTATGATCATACCTGCTTCTCATGCTAGTTAACTTTATCAGTTTACATTGATTGTAGTAGGGCTTACTCAGTCTTTTTGACTGACCTGTTTTCTTTCGCCTCTTTTCTTCTGTTCCCCCCCCCCAGGTTCTCAGGGAGGGAATACTGGAGCCTAGCTGGATTTCTGACTGCTTGCTTATGGGATTTAGCTCATGTACGGTTTGGACATGAAGCTAGCTGTGGCCATCACTTCTTTTGGGGATTAGTATTTATGTATTTCAGTTTTCAGTTGATGTTGTTTTATCTAGACTGGTTTATTTGGGAAGTTGACATTATGATGTAACAAACTTGTTTTGAAATGGTTTAAAATCTTCCGCTGTGTTATCTATGTTATTTACTCTGTTTACGCATATACATATGTTCTTGTTCTGCCTTGATATATCATTATGCATGTTTACCTGATTCAAACGCCCCTCCAAAGTCAGAGTGCTTGCAAGAGTCACCCGGGCAGAGGTGGGGTGTTACATTTGGTATCAGAGCATATGGTTTACGAGAAGGAACAAAAAGGTTTTTAGAAAACTTTTTGGAAAACTATTTTCAAAACCAAGTATAAAGTATTTTCCAAAGAAAAGTCTAGTTTGTTTTAAAGGCTAATCCCCAAAAAGCCATTAGCAAAATTCCTTCGTTTTTCTCCATTCTGAATCTGTCTTTTTTCTTCGTTTTCAGCATGGCCGATAACTTTGCTATTCCGGAAGGAGTGCACGTACCTGTTTGGTATAGGAGACTTTTGGAGGCTAGGGCGACCGAAGCTGGCCCCGTAGATGTTCCTCCTCCTCCTCCTCCAGTAGTTAATATTCCTCCTCCTGTCGCTAATGTTCCTCCTCCTCCTGTCGCTGAGGTTCCTCTTCCTCCTCCCCCTCAGCATCCTCAAGCGGACTTCGCAAAGACTTGCAAGGATTTCAAAGCAATGGGTGGCAAGAACTTTCAAGGCACTGAGACTTTTGTAGAGGCCAGAAATTGGTTGAAAGAGACCGAGGATTTATTTGCTATCTTTGGGATAGACGATCAGAGGAAGCTCTTGTTGGCGGTTTGGCTTATGAAGGATGAAGCCGCTTATTGTGGGAAGTCACCAATGGTACTAGGCCTGTTGAGACTTAGGCCGATTTCAGGGCAAGGTTCATGCTTAAGTTTTTATCTTCTGCTGAGGAGAATCTGCAAATGGAGAGATTCATAACTTTGAGACAAGGAGATATGTCTGTCAAAGAATATGTGAACAAGTTCAATCAGTTAGCTCGTTTTGGCTTGGATATGGTGAATACTCTTCAGAAGAAGGCTCTTCGTTTTGCTAGAGGATTGAATGAGCCGTTGCAGGGATTGGCTATGTCGCATATTCCCCATGGGGCCACGTTTGAGAGCTTGGTTGATATGGCGTTACTTCAGGGAGATGTCAAGAAAGAGGTCAAGATGAATGATACTCAAGCCAAGAAGACTGATTCCCAGTGGAAAGGAAATCAGGGTAATCCAAGTGGTCAGAGCAGTCAAGGCAATCAGAACAAGAGTCAAGGCAACAAGGGGAACAACAACAAGGGCAATAATAACAAGGGCAAGAACAACAAGGGGAAGTGCCATTATTGCGGTTCAGTTGGGCATCTTATTAAGGATTGTAAGAAGAGGAAAAGGAAGAATGGTGAATGCTTTTTCTGCGGTGAGACTGGACATTTCAGTAAGGATTGCCCGAGGAAGCAAGGGCAAGGCCAGGGTCAGACTCAGTGTGCTGGACCTTCAGGAGGGCAAGTTCATGCTCTCAGTACCGCTCCAGTTCCCGATCGAGGTAGTATTTCTGTTGAGAGCCTTGTATATATTTCTGATTTTCCAGTTCGTACCTTGTTTGATTCTGGTGCATCGCATAGCTTTATCTCATCTGATCTTGTTGATAGTTTGCACCTTAGTACTAGCTTGGTAGATGATCCCGTCTGTGTCTCAAATCCTATTGGGGGTTCCGCCCAGTTGTCTATGATATGTGGGGACTTGAGGATCTCTATACTGAGTGTAGAGTTCTTGTGCAGTGCTTATGTTCTTGGTTTCAGGGGATACGGATTGATATTGGGCATGGATTGGCTGTCCAGATATGGAGCCATTCTTGATTGTGAGCATAGGGTTGTGAGGCTCGTGACTCGCCTCGGAAACACCCTAGAGATTTCATGTGATCCGAGAGGTCCCGTCATGTTGTGCTATCTGGAATCACTCGACTCGTCAATGGAAACTCTTCAGTCTGTGAGAGTGGTTCGAGAGTATCCGGATGTTTTCGATGAAGTTAGGGGGTTGCCCCCTAAGCGAGAGATTGATTTCCGCATTTATCTGGTGGATAATGCAAAGCCTGTTTCTTTGCCCGTTCGGCACATGGCTCCGCGTGAAAGGCGGGAGCTAAGTAAGCAAGTGAAAGAGTTGCTTGAGAAGAACTTCATTAGACGAAGTATATCTGAATGGGGAGCGCCTGTGGTATTTGCTACCAAGGCAGATGGTTCTCTCCGACTTTGTGTTGATTATCGAGAGTTGAATAAGCTGACTAAGAAGAACAGACACCCGTTACCGAGGATAGATGATCTCTTTGACCAGCTTGTCGGTGCTTCTTTTTTCTCTCAGCTTGATCTTGCTACGGGGTTCCATCAGCTCAGGGTAGCTAAAGATATTATAGACAAGACTGCGTTCAGAACTCCAGATGGATTCTTCGAATGGCTTGTCATGCCGTTCGGCTTGACTAATGCACCCGCATATTTTGTGGACTTGATGAGTAGGGTGTTCAGGGAGTTCTTGAACAAGTTTGTCGTGGTCTTCGTAGATGATATTCTGATCTTCTCTAAGGATGAGGAAGAGCACGCAAGGCATCTCATGGAGGTGATGGATACGCTTAGAGCGCATCAGTTGAAGGCCAAGTTCTCCAAGTGTCACTTTTGGAGAAGGGAAGTTAGATTCCTTGGGCATATAGTATCTAAGCAAGGCTTAGCGGTGGATCCCGCTAAGGTAGTTGCAGTTCAGGATTGAAAGACTCCAAGGAATGCAACCGAAGTGAGAAGTTTTCTAGGTCTTGCAGGTTTTTACCGGAAGTTCATCAAGGACTTCGCAAAGATATCCGCTCCTCTCACTAAATTGACGAAGAAGAATTTAGTTTTTGCTTGGAGTATAGAATGCGAGCTTGCTTTTCAGAAGCTCAATAGAGCTCTTACATCAGCACCTGTTCTAGCTTTGCCCGATGGAGGGAAGTTATTTACAGTATACACCGATGCATGTGGCACGGGGTTAGGAGCTGTTCTTATGCAAGAAGGAAGGGTGATATGCTTTGGCGGTAGACAACTCAAAGTGCATGAGAAGAATTATCCCACTCATGACTTAGAGTTGGCAGCAATAGTATATGCACTCAAGGCTTGGCGCCATTATCTTCTGGGAGAAAGATTTGAGCTTTATACCGATCACAAGTCATTGGAGTATCTCTTTTCTTAGAAGGATCTGAATCTGAGGCAACAAAGATGGATGGAATTCTTGGCATCCTATGATTTTGAGATAGCTTATACCCCTGGCAAAGGGAATGTGGTAGCAGATGCATTGAGTAGAAGAAGGTTGACCCTAAGTCCTCTATTCGTTGAGATGAAGAATTTAGAGTATGTGGCAACCTTTGATTTCTCTTTGGCGGTTGAGTCAATGACCGGTTCTTTAGCATCTCTGGAACTCAGACCTACCCTTCTTGATCAAGTTGGGGCTTCGCAGAGAGAAGACCCTCAGATAGTTGAGACTATGGATAAGCTGATTCGAGGAGAGGCGTCTAGTCATCTCGCTCGATATTCTATTGATGACAAGGGTTGGCTGAGGAGAGACGGAAGGTTATGTGTTTCAATGGTAGAAGATTTAGTAAGGAAAGTTCTTGAGGAAGTGCATCGCTCTAAGTTGACTATACATCCAGGCGGAGATAAGATGTACAAAGATATGAAGCGCATTTTCTTTTGGCCTGGGATGAAGAAGGATGTGGCAGAATTTGTCTCTAGATGTATCATTTGCCAGCAAGTCAAGGCCGAGTCGAAGAAGCCCGGTGGGCTATTGCATCCTCTAGACGTTCCACTATGGAAGTGGGAGAGTATTTCCATGGATTTTATCGACGGGCTACCAAGGTCAAGGAAAGGGAATACGAGCATTTGGGTTATTGTGGACAGACTTACGAAGAGTGCTCATTTTATTCCGGTGAAGAGCAAGAGGACCGCATCTTGGCTAGCGTCTGTATATCTTCGTGAGATTGTGAGACTACATGGAGTCCCTTCTAGTATAGTCAGTGACCGTGACCCAATCTTTACAAGTCTATTCTGGAATAGCTTGCAAGAAGCCATGGGCACGAGGTTGAATCTAAGTACGACTTATCACCCACAGACGGACGGTCAAACCGAAAGGGTGAATAGGGTACTCGAGGATCTGTTGAGGCTCTGTATTCTGGATTTTGGTGGTACTTGGGAAGACCACCTTCCTCTTGTTGAGTTTGCATATAATAACAGTTATCAGGCAAGCATAGGGATGGCACCATTCGAAGCTTTATATGGGAGGCCGTGCAAGTCACCTACATGTTGGTGGGAGACTACAGATAAGCTTATACTTGGGCCTGATATGATCAGAGATGCATCCGAGAAGATCGAGTTGATTTGGAGACGGATGAAAGCGGCCCAAGACCGACAGAAATCCTATGCTGATAAGCGAAGAACTGATTTGGAGTTTGATGTTGGGGATATGGTTTTCGTGAAGATTTCTCCTTTGCGGAATGTGGTCCGATTTGGAGCCGTTGGGAAGTTGGCACCGAGGTTTGTTGGACCATTCCCTATTATAGAGAGGATCGGGCAGATGGCTTATAGAGTGAAGTTGCCCGAGAAGCTTGCCGGAGTACACAATGTTTTCCATGTCTCGCATCTCCGGAAGTGTTTACATGAATCAGCAGAGGTTGTTGAGCCAAGTGTTCTGAAAGATGTGGAAGTGGAGAAAGTGGCTACTTTGAGGAGAGCTCCGATTCGTATCTTGGGGACGGAGACCAAGAAGCTAAGGAATCGAGAGGTCAAATTGGTGAAGGTTCAGTGGGGTGAAGCCGAAGAAGACGCAACTTGGGAAACCGAGGAGAAGATGCGTGGGCTTTATCCATTCCTTTTTTAGGGTACACTCTCAATCTCTTTTCTTTGTTAGCATATCTTTCTCGTTGCTATCCATGTTTATCTAGTTTATCGTGTTAATCTTGTTATGAGAACCTTAGGTAGAAACCCTTTGGATGAAACATGTGTGTGAAACATGTTATGCTTGATGGTTTCAAGTGGTTGCAAGTGTTTGCAAGTGGTTACTCGTGGATGCATTATACACGTTAGGCACTAGATCGGCTCACACACTCCTCATATTGCATATGCATGAGTGTTTATGCTTATTCATGGATGAAAATTTTTGTGTTATCACATGGATGTTGCATATGGGTGTATGTTATGTGCACACATATAGATGTTATACATTATGTTAGGAATTGCATACATATGGATTCATTTCACTAACATAATCTGCATTGATGACATTTGCATTAGATAGGTACATATACACACACCTTTGCATATGTTCATACAACATTTAGAATCTTGTAAGGACAATGATTGCTCGTGGATGATGTTTTGAGTAGATGGATGATTGGATGGTAGGATACGTTCTTCCTAACTTGAAGATTTCGGGGACGAAATCCTTTAAGGAGGGGAGAATGTAACAACCCGTATTTTCAATAACCTGTTATAACATAAATCGAGGCAGAATTTAAATTCTAAAATCCGAATCAAGGGAAACGGGCTATGCCATTGCGTTCGCCTCGGAAAAATACGCGAAATAGAGTCCGAGTTTTCGAAAATCGGAGTCCGTATGACCCGATTAAGGCCCAACGAAGTGTTCAGAAAATTTCTAAGTAAAAACAGATTTCAAATTCGAATCTTAAATTGGAAATTTGGGCCATTTTGGGCCAGGCGGGAAAGTTCCCGCCAGGGCACCCAAGTCGACAGCCCTGTCGACTTGGGAGTCGACTTGGTTGGACCCAAGTCGACAGCCCTGTCGACTTGGCTGTCGACTTGGTCCAGCCGGACTGTTTAGCCTGGTGCACCATTTTGAGAATGTGTTGAGCTTGGGGGCCAGATTCGGTTTTGAGGGCTTAGATGGGAACTAGGGTTTAATCCTATGGCCTAAAACACTTGCCTAATCTATAAATAAGACCCTAACCTACCCTAAATCATCATTAATCTATCCTACAACTAAACTATGGCAAAATCAATCCTCTCATGGCCTCCACTCTCTTCATAAAATTCCTAAATAAATTTCTAAGTGATTTTCCATGCATACAAGTGTTTTCAAACTTGTATGAGCATCATTAGCTTGCATTCAAGTCGAATTTCTATATTTGCATCATAAAGGAAGGGTTTTGATCATTTTGGCTTGCATTTTTGGGTTTAATAAGGGCTTTGTCATATTTTTGTGACTTCTTAAGCATTGTAAGCCCTATTCTACTTTCATACTTAAACTCTAAAGTTAAATGTATGATAAGCAAGTTTATATGCGAGTTTACTATGTTATGAAATGCAAGTTTATCATGTTATGCAAGTTTTCTATGATGTAATATGCAAGTTTATCATGTTATGCAAGTATGCTATGATATGATATGCAAGTTCATCATGTTATGTTATGCAAGTTTGATATGCAAGTTGTCATATGATATGCAAGTTGTGTTATGCAAGTTTGGGTTGAACATTTTATTCATGCTATCATGTTATGCAAGCTTATCTTGGGTTTATGAACATAAAGCTTCAAGCTTTATGCCAAAGGTTGTATTTTGGCAACATGTAAGTTATCATATCTCTTATGATAACTTGCATGTGAGGCTAAATGCGAAATTATGGCCATTTCTACATGTCATTTAGCACCATGTATCACCAATATGCCAAGTTTGGTTTTATGCATGCTTTTGGGGCCTAAAAATGTAATATGCAAGTATATGAACATATGTACATTTCATATGCCACCATGCTAAACTTGTGGCTTCAACACCTTTTATGTCATGATTATGCCAAGTTCCCTCTTTCTATCCTTTATGCGCTATTCCGATATGTAAGCGATGGGATTGCGTTTGGGGTTGGGTAAAAGTAAAAGACATAAAAACATAAGCTTGGGAATTTACCTATTAAGTTAGGTCTACCCATTGAGAATTTACCTATTAAGTTAGGTCTACCCAATTGCTTGAAAATTTGTAACATGTTTTGGAAACATGATGGACATGACACTTAGAAAAGATAAGTGTGGCCAACTCGAGGTTGGGTTGAGTTTGTAGCATAAACCTACCCGGAACCGACCGGCTTAACTAGTTGCTACAAACAATAGGACCCAATGTGAGAAGTTGGTCATGTTGTACCTTGGACTCGAGGTTAGACCAAGTTGTGGTGTAAAGCTACCCGGACCCGCCCGGCTTAACTAGTAACCACAACAAGGTCTAATGTGAGAGGTTAAGGCGCATTAAAATTAATTAATGCCTCGTGATTAGGGTTAAGTCATGGTCCACTTAGTACTTAACCAATTTGGGTTCGGTAGATTAATTGGGGTTAAGTCGTGAACTCATCGTTACACTTAACCAAGTTAATCCATGATTAGCAAGGGGGTTAAACCGTACTTAACCCACTAGAAAAATCCTAGCAATGGGGGGCCCACTCCAGCAGTAATCCCAAGTTAGTATCATCATGACCCTAGGGACTAGGCTAGGGAGGGGGCACGATTACTGGACTGGAGGTAAGTGACCAAAAGCAACGGCAGAGGGTACGCCGGTGTAGTTCCGGGCGGACTCTGGTCGTGCACATAGTCCGTAGCCGGAGAAAACATGCACGGGTACCAGTAGATCGGGACTGTGCACTCATGTTCATGGTGTCCAGGGGTTGACACCCTAGGGCTTGATACACCCGAAGGGTGGGCCCGACACAGTTCGACTACAATTATGTTTGGGCCGTATTGACACCAACACGTGACGAGTTAGGCTTAGGGAGCCGATCGACTAGACCGTTTGGTTGGACCTCGTATTAGGGTCATTTCATGTTATTGGGCCAAAGCTTGGGCCAAGGGATCAATACTTGTTTATTCAAGTCATGTTAGTTTGCTAGTACACCTGTGGTGCAAAACCTTAATCCTGATTATGCGATGACACCTTTATCTACCTTGTTAGTTAATCATCATGCTAGTATGTTGTTATCCTTATGATCATACCTACTTCTCATGCCAGTTAACTTTATCAGTTTACATTGATTGTAGTAGGGCTTACTCAGTCTTTTTGACTGACCTGTTTTCTTTCGCCACTTTTCTTCCGTTTCCCCCTCCCCCCCGCCCCAGGTTCTCAGGGAGGGAATACTGGAGCTTAGCTGGATTTCTGACTGCTTGCTTGTGGGATTTAGCTCATGTACGGTTTGGACATGAAGCTAGCTGTGGCTATCACTTCTTTTGGGGATTAGTATTTATGTATTTCAGTTTTCAGTTGATGTTGTTTTATCTAGACTGGTTTATTTGGGAAGTTGACATTATGATGTAACAGACTTGTTTTGAAATGGTTTAAAATCTTCCGCTGTTTTATCTATGTTATTTACTCTGTTTACGCATATACATATGTTCTTGTTCTGCCTTGATATATCATTATGCATGTTTACCTGATTCAAACGCCCCTCCAAAGTCAGAGTGCTTTCAAGAGTCGCCCGGGCGGAGGTGGGGTGTTACATATAACAATCCATTATTATCTATTAAAGTACCTTTTGAAATCCAAATTCATTTAGATTTATTCAAATTCATTTTGTTATTTTTTGGAATCCAAACATGTTTAAATGAATTGTTTTTAAACAAGTTATCATTTTGTCTATGATTTAAAAACCCTTTGAAATTATTAGATTTCAAAATTTCAAAATCTTTTTCAAAGCCATTTAAAGGATTTTTAAATCATTATAATTTGGTTTTTCAACTAGATTATTTTTTCCAATTCCAAGTCCTTTCTTATTTACAAAAAAAAATTGGTTTTTAACAACATATTCAATGATTTTTCTCCTTAAGAAAATTTAGTCAAAGTTGATTTAAGTCGTTGAATTTTACATTTGAGATTGCTATTTTCTTTTATTAGATTTGAATGACGACTAATAGCGATTTTCCTCTTTTCAGCATCAGTTTGTTTGAAAACCAAATTTTCATTTTCAAGTGCTTTGATTTTAGCATTGGACTTAGAAATTTCAATTTCAAATTGTTTTTGCTTTTCAATCACAAGTTTATCAAATTCCTTGAATTTTTAAAAATCCTTTTTCAACTCAGAATTTAATCGAGAAAAATCAGATTCTTTGTTTTTCAAAACATAGTTTCCGTTTTCAAGGATTTTGAAATTTCTTTTTATTTCAAACAATTCATTTTGAAAAGTGTAACACCTCGTAATTTTAAATATTAAAGTTAACGAATTAAAGAATACTTAATTTCAAATGCGGGAATTAAGGGAAACGGGTTGCTCCATTGCGATCGTCTCGAAATTCTGCTTGAGGTATAGTCCGAGTTTGCGTAAAACGGACACTGTATGAAGGAGATATGGATGAATGAAGTTAGGCAAAAAAAATGGAAAAATAAAGACCAGTAATGCACTAGCTCACTTGTAAAGTGCGCCATTACAAAAATACACTAGCGCATCTGCCAAGTGCACTCAGGTCGGGCTGAAAGCCTGCACAGATTTCTAGAGTGTTCTGATCCGAACAGTGAGTCATTGTTGAGTCACTAGGGCTTAGGTGGCTATCTGAATGGTTCTGGTTGTTCCTAGGTTAATCCGATGGCTCTTAATTAATTAATCTTCTATAAAAACACCCTAAACCCCTAATCCTAATCACACAAATTCATATTAAGAGCCGCCATATCATCAATAGAGAACCTAGAGTAGCCGCCATACACTTTCAACACTAAAGCAAGATAGAGGCTTGAATAAAAATCAAATCAAATCTAAATAACAACTAAGTCTACATCAAAGGCGAGCAAATCAGTTTTAGAATACAGATCCCAGAAAGACAAGACTATTCTTTTTTATTGTGAGTATGATAGCTTTCACAAAATAATTAATTAATTTAATTATGATAAGATATAATTGGAATCATAAGAATATGAAATTGAATTATATGATGTAAATTATATGTATGTTTGTGGTGTTGAATCATATGTTAGTTCTTATGTGAATTTTATGCAAGTTGGATCATATGTCAGTTCTTATGTGAATCCTATGCAAGTTGAATCATATATCTTATGCAAGTTGGTGATTGGATCATATATCCTTATGTGAATCCTATGCAAGTTTGGGTTGTTAAAATATATGTGAAACATGTATATGCATATGCTAGTTTATGTGACATTAATCTATATGTTTAGATTCATATGCAAGTTCACACCTTTATGTTTAGATCCATAAGCAATATTATATCTTCATGTTTAGATCCATATGCAAGATTACATCTTTATGTTTAGATCCATATGCAAGTTCACACCTTTATGTTTAGATCCATATGCAAGTTCACACCTTTATGTTTGGATCTATAGCAGTACATAAGTTATGAAAGTTTACGTCCGTCACCCATGCTAGTTTTGTATCATATGCTAGTTTAAATGAAATTCATGTGCAAGTTATTGGCTATGTAATCTTATGTCATGATCCTTAGATCTATTTTATGTGTTATGTGATGTTGTTTTTCTTTTTATGAGTTAGACTATTCGCGAGTCGAACATATGTCATATGAAACGTACGAATAGAGTGGGGATGATGAGATAATACTGAATATACATAAAATTGTGAATTGGCATAAATGGCCTTAAAAAGGCATATAATTAATTTGAGACATAATTGGTATTTATGGACATAATTATAAGAGACAATTATGGACATAAATAAATTTGGAATTTATTTACAAATTTGTATAGGGATATTAATCAAATTAGGGGTTAAATAAAGATGTGTAATAATAAACCGCCCAAGACACGAGGTTAGACTCTTTTGTGGTGTAAGACTGCCCGGACCCGCCCGGCAAATCCAGCAGCCACAAATTCCAGTCAAATGTGAGAGGTCAAAGGAACGAATTAAATGCGTAACAGTTGTAAAGACACGAGGTTAGGCTCGTTTGCGGTATAAGACTACCTGGACCCACCCCCCTGGCAAATCCAGCAACCGCAGATGTCATTCTGATATAGGAGGTCTTTACAAGATTACTGTTCTAATGAATTAAGTAACACTTAACCAGATAAACATGTAGTGGGATATGGGGGGTTAAGTGGGTGCCTTGGGTGGCATGTGAAATACGATTAGACGCACTTAACCAAGTTGAAACATGTAAGAAGACATGAATAAAAAATGGGATTAAGTGGGAAACCTTTGTGCGGACCAAGCATAGGTGGAAAGCTTGTGTCGTGCATGGGGGGCCCTTTTCAAACCAGTAACCCATTAAGTATCTTTGTGAGCTCGACCCAAGTCGAGGATGGGACACGCTTACTGGATTTGATTGTAAGAGATCAAAACGGGTTAGCGGTGGCAACGCAAGTCAAACAGGGTCATGTTCATGCGTAGGCCCGCGCTGGTAGTAAGACGTTTTTGCATCGTGTATATATAAGCCGTGCATCTCTAGTGATATTGGGTTGCCACTTTGGGGAGTGATACACCCCACTGTGGGACCAGCACGGGTATCTACGAGTTAGGGAGCTGATCGAATGGGGGGTAGTGGGTACAACTAGTGGAGATAGGGGCAAACGACACCTATAGAGGCAGCTAGGGGTACACGAACTACCATTATCATTATTAAGTTTTGTAGGCGGGATCAACTTTTAGGGTGCCTAGTGGTGGTGCAATATAGTAATTATCCTACAGTGATTAGGAACGAGATTAACGCCAGAATATTCCTCTTGTTTGCTTTGTCATGCCCAATTGTTTCATGCTCATATCTTATCTTACCAGTTTTTGCCTTATCCTAGTTACTTTAATAATTATATTGTTAAAGTTATTATACTCGCAAGACTTTATGTCTGACCCCCTTGTTTTTGCCTCTTTTCTTCCTCTCCCCCCCCAGGTTCTCAGGGTGGGACTAGTACTAGTGGAGCTTGATCTTGTATCTCTTTCTTTCTCTTTTGGAAGTACTTGGATTGCTGAAAGTAAAGTTCAGCTCATATCTTTTATTGCTACTTGTGTTGGGGTTTACGCTTTTTATTATATGTACTTTAGAAATAATTTATCAAGATGGATATTAAGTGTACTTGGTTTATGAAGTTGTTGTAATCAAACTATTTCTCCACTACAATTTAAAAGTTTTTTTAATTTTTTCAAGTACCATTATTTATATCTGTCTTGTTATATTCTGTTCCATACACCAAATACGCTCCATGGAAGTTAATGCATTCCCTATGTGAGTGACATTAATGGACGTGGGGTGTTACAAAAAGACACACACTTAATGCACTTGAAAATTTTAACTTTCTTGATTTCAGATTCAAGCTCATTCAACACCAAATCAGCTTTTAAAAGATTTCCTTTCTCAGTAGTTTTGGAATTTTTAATATTCTCCAAATCTTCCAACTCTTTTTGCAAAACATTGTTTTTGCGAATTAGTTCATTCTCATTTTCTTCTAAATTCAAAATTTCGTTTTCAAGCTTCTGAAAATTATCATTGCGATGAACTAAATTACTTTCCAAATTTGAACAGTTTTTGCAATCAAAGTTTCGAAATTTCTTAACTTTTTCAAGTTTTAATTCAAAAATATCATTTTTTGTGACCAACTCAAGATTTTCAGATTTTAACTTTTTATTTATAATTTTAAATCATCAATGGTTTCATTTAGTTTAACACAAAAACGAGCTGAATTTTTAAATGACATATTACTTAGCCCATTATCTGTTGAATCACCTTTGCTATCATCATCTGAGTCGTCATCTGTAAATCCGGTCAAACATAATTCCGAGCTTAAATTTGCTTTCAGGGGTTTTGATCTCCTGTTGTCTTTTCTTCCATATATCGATTCGAGAGTGTTATATATTTCATGCGTAGTAGAACAATGTGGGATACGATCAAAATTTTGATGATCAATATAAGAATATAAAATATGCATTGCACGAGCATTAATCATAATATTTCTCTTATCTACTATATCACACCCATTTATAATAATATCCCAACATTTAGAATTAACATATTTTAAATTAAAGTCCATATTTAATTTCCAATTTAAAAATCAGTTCCACTGTAAATAGTTGGAATATTATTGAACTAACTCTCACTAGGCTGACAACAACTCACCGTTAGGGAAATCCATGACTCTAGAGTTTTTTCTTAAATAAAAAATACCTGCTCTGATACCACTTGTAGGATCTAAATTAACCATAGAGGGGGGGAGGGGGTGAATAGGGTTTATCGCAGATTTTCGCTGAGTAATTAAATAATATTAACACAGATAAAAATCAGAGTAAATGCGGAAAATAAATAACACACAAATATACCCAGCTTCGGCAAAACCCTGTGTAATAACCCGAAAATTCTGAGCCAATTTGAAAATTTTATTTTGGCAATTTTAATGAATTTTGAATATTTAAAATGAATTATTTTAAATAATGACGACGAGAAATTTATTTTGAATAGAATTTGAACGTATAGATTTATTTGAATCGTCGTTAGAATATAAATATTTATTTTTAATTATAATAGGAATTGAAAATGGCGCGGTAGTTCGATAACTCGATTTCAAAATTCAAATGAATGTACCGGGTGCAAAATAAACCGGATTTTAGCGAAACCAAAAATATTGGAATCTATTTATGAATATATTTCTAACGAATCTGAAAAATCGAAGTTTCATAGCGGGAATCAAAAGTTATGGCCAAATGAATTTTCAGAAAGGTCGCTATAGAGAATATATAGCCCCTGAAAATAGATAGTTTGCAAACGACCTCAGAATTTGACGAAACCACTTTTGTTGGATCCGGGATGTCAAATTATTGCTAGGTTTCAAATTCCATAATTTTTGAAGCTAATATGTGAGCGTGACAAAGGAAAACATGTTTGGTTGACTTCAGTTAAATTGGATCGACCAGAATATGGCCATTTTACAATCGGTCTCAAATTTTGACGAAACTAGTTTTGTTGGGAACGAATCATCAAAACATTGTTAGATTTATTTTTCGGGAATTTTTAGAGTCCGTATGTGGCCCCGGTAAATTGAAATGCGCGATCAAATTCAATATATAGAGTTATATTTTGATTTTGACGAAAACTGATCGAAACGATAGAATCAGCTAATGAAACATATCCCATTGTGTTCGGAATGGGGGTAATTAGTTAGGTACGACAGTCGGTAGGTTCGATTTCAAGGTCGAAATAAAAAGTAACTTTTTAAAATTAAACTATTGAATAAATAATATAATAATAAAAACCCTCACCTTTACCCCACTCCCTTTCTCCCTCATCCTCTCGTTCAAAACGCAAAAAGAAAAAAAAATCCGATCGAAACCCCCATAGGGACGCCACGGTCGTGCTGCCCCAGGCCGCCGGCCTCCAACCTGCGCCTCCCCTTCTTCTTCCCTCCTCCTCTATCCTCTCTCCACCCCTCGATTTCAGTGCGCGAGCCCCACAATCCCCAGGGACTCGACGCAAAGCGCCAGTGCCGACGCAGGGACCACCGTACCCCATTCGATGCTGCCACCTCCTCCTTTCTCTCTCCACTTTGATTTCCCCTCAACCCCAAACCGCAACCAAACTCCCTCAGCCACCGACGCATCCCTCCTCCACAGCTCGAGCCCCCCTTCTGACGCGCGCGAGATCCCCAGGCTCTCCTCTTTAGTCCATTGTAAGTTTTTAATTTTATTTATATAGTTATTTATTTTATTTAATTACAGTAATTGGTTTTAAAATAAAATTTCTGTTTTTATATGTAAAAGGGGGGATTTTAAATCAGTTTTATAGAAGAGGAGCATTGTTTTAAATTGAAAAGATAAGATCTTTGTTTAGAAAAGATTTGATTTTTATCGTAGAAAAGATTTGATTTAAAAATGAAAAGATTATATTTTTATTTATAAAAATATGATTTTTATATTTTAGAAAGAATAAAAAAATGATTTTATATTTTAGAAAGAATAAAAATATGATTTTTATATTATATAGATAATAAAAATTCGATCTTTATTATGTATGAGATATAAAAATATGATTTTTATTATGGAGAAGAAGCAAAGATGTGATTTTTATATGAGTGGCGATATAAAAATATGATCTTTATTATATTTACACCGGCATAAAAAATAGAATTTTTATCTATATTGTAGTGGTATAAAAATATAATTTTTATCTATATAGTAGCGGTATAAAAATAGAATTTTTATCTATATAGTAATAATATAAAAATGTGATTTTTATATATGTAGCGAACACGGACGACGAAAGTGACAAAAGGCGAGCACGACGAAAGATTTTCTACATATGAAGAGTCACGACGTCTGGTTAGCTAATCGGTGAGAACTTCTCACTTTAAACCTTGATTTCTAGTTAAAAATATATACTAGGATGCAGACGGTGCTTAGCAACACCCGACACCCGTCGTCCACAGACCATGGACGACTTGTTTGACTTTGTTGTGTTGTGAAAATTTATTGTGATGTGGAATGAATGAGAATAAATATTCATGTGTTGAAATAAGTTAATTATCATTAAAAATATAATTTTTAACGTGAATCTGAATAAATAAATATTCATTTACAAACCGGACGGTTTGTTTATGTACAACTATTTGAAGGACATTGATTTGGACGATAAATTTTACACGTCGCCCAACTTCACAAATAATATTCAGTGTTTGTGGATTGAAACCCCACACGGGTGTTGGGATGATATTTAACATACACTAATCCCAATTGTTTAGTGGTATGTCGATCGTTTGATTGACAGACTGTATGGGCATTAATTATTTATATTTAATGCTTATGCAGTTTTGTGGTGCACTTTGGATGATGGTTGATTGTTTATCGTTGCTATTATATACATGTGTTGTATAGAATCCATATAATTAACATTATACGGTAATTGATTGGGCCTCATTCCAATTGGGAAAATAAAGAAAATTATAAAATAAAGATTCATGTGTTGAATAGAATAAATAGTCATGTGTTGACGATACTCATGTGTTGAGGATATTCATGTGCTGAGTAAAATATCTTAAACAATAAAATTTACATCTTTATCATAATTTTATAAAATATATTAAATAAATAAAAATGTTCATGTGTTGATGATACTCATGTGTTGAGAATATTCATGGGTTGAAAGAAATATAAATTCATGTGTTGAATAGAATAAATATTCATTTGTTGAATAGAATAACGAAGTTATTGAAATATATAAAGCCGTGTTGATTAGAGATGCGCCATTTTGACGTGAATGATATTTATATCGATTATATTCGTTTTTATAATGAATATAGAAAAAGAAGTGATTTCAAAATATAACGTTTTGAAAATATTATCATTTGTATATCGATGATGTGGAATATTCAATTTTGATTCGAAATTGAATATGAAGTTGAAATCGTTTCGAAAACGAATTTAAAACGATTTATAAAATACGTTTTGAAAGGAAATCAATGAAATATACATAATATATACATATTATATATATAATGGCCTGAATAGAACACGCCGCGCTGCGGTAGTTCATGAATTTTGACTATTGACTTCAAATTGACGTTACGGGAGATCCGACCGTCGGATTCTACTGAAATCGGAACCATTGGGTACGTATCGAAAAGATCTTTCCAATGAACACTAGAAATTTGAAATCTAATGGTTGGATTTGGAATTATGTCCTAATCATATTTGGAAAAGGTCGATGTAAGTGCAGTTTGGTGGCCGTTATTGAAAACCGACTGTACGGGCCTTGATAAAATTATTAAAAATATTAATAATTTGTGTAAAATCATAATATATGAATTGGAAAGAACTGGGATGGAAAATTCCACATTTTTAAGGATAAAAATATATTTTTATCAAAATGAACTAGATTTGAATTGGTTTTAAAAATAATCAAAATTTCCAATACGTGAATTGGAATGGATTTGAATCGAAATTATCTTCGGAATATTTTGATGTTGGATTTCGTGATTATATAGATATGGTTGTGGAAATTTGAAAGAAATATTTATATCGTTATTTCCAATACGATATTTGTTGGTTTCAGAATTTGATATTGAATATAAGCCGATATATTTTCTATTCAGAGCCTTGTATTTAATATCAAATGGGATGTTGGGTTCGTGGTGAATGGTGTCTTAAATAACACTTTTCTTGAACCCAGTTTAGAAAAGAATAAATCTTTTAATTAAGATTTAGCGAAATTTTCTAATTAAATAATTTGAATTGGAATTTAATTTAAATGGGTTTTTGGGTTTATCGTGAGCGGTGTTTTGAATAACACCTGTTCTTTAACTCGATTAACAATGGGAAGTGATTTTTGGTTTATCGTGAACCGTGTTTTAGATGACATTGGTTCTTTAACACAGTTAAAGACAAGATATTGATTATTGGGAAGATTAAAACTAAGTGGAGTTTTAATGAATGTTTAATTAGATTAAAGTGATCGAGAAGGGAGTATCACCAGTTTTGCTCCAAGCGATAGTTAAATCTTTAATTATAGTTGAACGTGAAATGGTAATTAATATTTACCGATAACACCGTGGTGTTAGACACAGAGTATTACCAGTTTTTCTCCATGGGATGAATAGGTTGGGATTGGGAAATAAAATAACTAATTACTTCGTTGTGGTTCGCTAATCCCGACTAGTTTGGAAAATCTTAACATGGTTTGAAACGATATCCAAAGGAAGATTAAAGTATAAATTTAGAAGAATTTATCTTTGATAAAATTAATGGGAACTTTTCCTGAAGAATGTGAAAATTTAAATAAAAGAATATTCTGAATTGAAATGAGGTGTATGTTGTGGTTGTGTAACACATGTTTATTATATACACGGGTTATTCAGAAAGGCCGGGTTTATACCCATTCTGAATAAACGATTCGACGATAAGTCGAAGATGAAGACGGTGGTTGAAGACCGGAAGTCTTCACATCATTTGGATGATTATTGATGATCCTGATTGGGCTGTGCACCCAAGAGGAGGGAATCAGTTGGTGATCGTCCAAACGTAATTGGAGATCGATGGATATGCGAGGAAAGTGCCTCCGGTTTCGTTTAGACCCAGAACGAACTTGTAAATGGACTGTGTGTCTGACATTGGATTTTATTCTGTGTTGATTGATCTCCATTAAATATACATCTGTTTGGCGGCGGAGAATTTATTCTCTTGTTTAACGCCCTTCTCTGAGACGTACGAGCTCAGAGGTTGTATATCGATGGACATCAGTCGCATGGAGTGAATTGCCAGTGTGGCATGCCTAAGTGGCAAATGATCAAGGCTTCTGTTGAAAAGCAAAGTCTTGTCGTTGATGATCAAAGCACGGCCTGTGTGGCATATCTTTGTGTATAACGTGAATTCGCGAGCCTCACACCTCGGTATGAGTCAAAAACGGGATACGGACCATTGGGAGAACACAACGTTTTTTTCTAGCTATGGGTGATGTCAGTGACCTACCAGCCCTGACATTTATATACTTTTTACCTGTGTGGTTGTTGGAATGCGAGGCGCCTCGAATATATGCTCGATAACTGGCACTATGTGAGCCGACATACAGACTATTATATAGGTCTGATAGGACCGGGAAACGTGTGTTCAGGAATTGCCAATCCTAAAAAGTAAGAGAGGACCAGCCCAACCGATTCCAAGGATCGCTGTGTGTGGTCCTGAGACATTTGCTAGAGTGTCTCGAACGGAGAGGAGCTTGCCCCTTGCCTCGACTCATGATGAATCCAATTTCCAATATGACCTTTGCGGTTTTATTTGTAGAGCCTAGTATGGCAACATGATATATGGTACCCATGCCGTCTATGATTGATATTTATGATTGAAATTGTTTTGACACTATACACTTATAATAGTATCAAATGATTTGTTTTAAACGTACCAAGCATGTTTGGCTATTATAAGGGAAAACCCTCCGGCTTGCGTTGCATTGTGTGATGGGACCTGGGTCTTATAATAGCTTCATTTTTCCAAAAAGCATTGCACTGTTTAGTTATATGCACTAGTGTTCTTGGGAGGAAACCCGTTCCGTGTTATGCGGCGTGGTCCCTTGAATTACTCTCTTTTAAAGTAAAGTTTTAAATAACTGTTTTAGTTCTCACACCAGTCACATGACTGACCTAGAGTTTATTGTTTTAACCTAAACTCTGGGTGCCCTTATTTTCGACACGGGAAGCTAGTAGTTTTGGTTTTGCAGATTTATATTCACAGGATCTTGGTTTACAGCTGGAACGATACTCGGAAAGCTCTATATCCGTGTATTACTTCTAGTTGTGTTTTGTATTATTTTCCACTGTGATGTATTTAAATGTAATTTAATTCTCTGATATTTTTTGTGCAAATTTATTCATACTCTATATATTCTTGTATTCTGATGGAATTTGTTGTAATATACAATTAAATGTTCTTCTGTTTGTGTTCTTATTGGTCTTGTCCTCAAAGCAATCCGTGCTTTCCTTTACGGGGAAGTTACGGGTTACTACACCCTGTCTACTGATGCATTCCCTAAGGTTTCTACAAGGAGTTAAAACAATCTCTACGCTTACAATCCCCTGTAAACTCGCGACACCCGCTCCCAGCTGTTCTTACCTCACGCTCAAAACCATGCATTGCTTTCTATCCCGGAAACCAGATTTTCCCAAATTACAAATCCTGTAATTCATCTCCCTAGTTTTAGAGACAAACTAGAAAACTCTAAATCGATTACAAATTGAAAATTTAAAAACAAATAAAAACAATTTAAAACCCTTATAATAAAAACCCTAATTTCTTAATAAATTCCTATAAGCCCTTAAGTAATATTGGCCTGCCACTTTTCTTTCTTGCTTCACACTTGTTCATTTATCCCAATCTCTTTTTCTGGGGATAAAAATGGCGGCAACTAGGGTTTCCTTTTGGAAAATAAAATGGCAACAGTGATTAGAGTTTCGATTCTCTAATTCAAGACAGTCGCTCTCCTCTCTGATGTCCTTCGATTTACAACTCCACACGATTCAAATCCATGTAAATATTGGTATGATTTTTCACTTCAGATTTCTCTTTAATTGCGTTGAAACTCGGATGGGTGAAAGCCGATGATGATTCAGTTATTTATAGGATTAAAAATCCTAAATATTTGCTCTGATTTCATTAATGACTTGGTCTACGATTGTTGCGTGAATTTTGGGGCTGATGATATCCTTGGCTTTGTATTCATGGACGTTGAAATCTTCAAACTTTTGGAGATTTTTATTGTTTTGAATTGGTCCTTTTTTAATCAAAATCGTATATATTTTTCGGGAACTTCGATTTTTCTTTCTCTTTGAAAATTTCAGTCTGGCCTTTTTTAAATCCTTTGTCTTGAAACATAGTTGCTATAAAATTTCCATTGAACAGATAGTGCCCTGATCTTTGTTTCTTATGGTTGCTCGTTTCATCGTTGAGGGCATCCTTTATGCTTTGCCTTGAAATTGGACTAATGCTTTTTGTATTGGATTTTTTTTCTGAACTGATAAAAATAGATGCAACACTTTTTGATTTGCGTCGACTTTGATCTTGTAGTGAATATTTGAGAAAATTTAATCCTTGATGAAATTGAACTAATAAGAATAATTGCTACGGTAGATTTTCCATTGAATAGATTTGACTTGATGCTTTAACTTAAACTTGTTCTGTCAAGAACTAAGAACTGATGCTATGCTTTGCCATTGAACATATTTAATACTTGTAATTTGCTTGCCTCGCTTGTGTACTCATGAGCTCCATACTACATTGACCGATGTTTGTGCTTGTTGTGTTATCACCACCTTGGCTGCTTTGTACATTGTCATCGTCCATTCGTGACTTGTCTTGTCCATATGCATGTCTTTTGTCCACTTGTGTATATATAATCTCTATGTCAATGCTTTATGGTTGTTGCTACACCAATGTAAGCACTGTAGAATACCCATTTTTCTTTTTTGTTTTGTTGCGTTGCCGACTTGGCTACTGTCTGTTTATGTGTTCCATTTTGTTGTGCCCGACTTGTTTGTATTTGCACACCTGATATGCACATATATACTCGAACCTTTCTTACCTTGTGGATGTACACCCTCTTATATCTCGACTAGTTCATTTGTACTATTTGTGCAGTCTAACAATAGTTTAAAACTTCTTTGTTGGTTGGACCCTTCATCCATGCAGTGTCCACTTTCGTATGATGCTTGCTGCACCTTTCTTGTGTACTGCTATACAGTTTTGATCATGCTACCATTTTTGTTTAAACTTCAAATTAGCACTTGAACTTTTTCTTTAATTTTTCTGGCTTTAAAAAAAATCTGATAAAAATAGATGCTGCCTTGATTTGGTACATGCACTAAGTTGAGTGGGTCCACGAGGTTGCTCCTCAATTGCAATACTAGTTTCTTTTCTGTACGCTTAAAAAAATGTTAGCACTTGATATATATATCAGACTAAATCAGAAAAATGATGAGAAACACACCGTAATTTTGAGGCAAATAAAATTTAAAGATAAATTTTTATATGCTTGTATTTAATTTAATTTTTGTAACAGTTTACTTCGTGTGTGTTTTTGTGACAGGCATGGAGATGGCTGGACTGTATTGGAGCACAAGAAGACAAGTATACATGTCAAAAAAAACTATATGAGTCAGTATATGAGTGGACGAGTGTAATTGTAGTGAAGCGGTGAATGTATACTAGGGTGATGAGAGTTGTAGCGAGGGACTAATGTATAGAATGATAAAATTGTACTGATATTTGTAATAAACAAATTCGATTGAAATAAAATATTATTTTATTGTGTTTAAATTTATTTGTCTATCGTGTTCAATTTATTTACGAGTACAATATCATGTGAAGTAAAATCTATGAATATACAATAGTGGAGTCTGAATGTTTTACTATTTTAAATATGGAAATAAAATATTTATTTGAATAAATAAACTGTGAGAATATACGATTGTGTACACTAGTATATTATTCAATAAATATTTATTCCTATGAAATGAAAAATAAAATAGTACAATTAAAACACATTTAACATTTTAATATCATATGTTTGTTATCATAAAAAAAAATCATACAACACATTGTTGTACCCCACAAATCCAACGGGTTTTGTAGATGTTTAGTACACACACATATTATCATCTATCCCAAATTTGAGCTAGTTCCGACATTCGTAGTATAATAAATCTGATGTTTTAATTTAACGGTTCGAATAAATGTCTTAATTGTGAATAGTAGAGCTAAAATTTTGGAAATGTTAAGAATGTTGGAACGAGCTCAAATTTTGGAGAGATGATAATATATGTATGGATTGAACATCTACAAAATTTCGTTGGATTTTGATTACCTTAGTTCGCAGATCGGTAGGGGGGTTACAACAGGGGTGCTGCAAAACAAGAGTGCCTCGGAGCGCTCCTCAAATATGTGTGTGTGTATATATATATGATCACAGTGGTCTTTGTCATATTGGTCATGACTAAACCCATCAATAATCACATACATATACATCGTCAAATAAAATAGATCAATCATTGTACGTAGTATGATAATTACATGTAATGTGAACCAAACATGTCTATGTTCAACTGGTCCTCCTTAAACTTAAGCGAGGTCAGAATCATAACAATATAATGAAGGCACAAAATTTCTAAGTGGAATTGTTTATTAAACTATTTCGCATTTAGGACCTATTTTCGAACTTATTACCAAATAGGGCTAGTTTATGCACAATCAGCTGGCAGATTAGCATTTTTATAACTACCAGACCAGGCGCAACTATGAGACGCGCACAAAAAAAATGATAATATTTAACTTATTGCAGCTATTAGTTGCGGTATTATTTTGGCAAGTATTTTCACCATGGAGCAACTAATAGTTGCGCTAGGGCTGGAAGCAATTTTTTTAGCGTAAGTATTACTTGCGCTAGGTCAAAAAAATTATCATTTTAAGGGCGTAAGTAATAGTTGCACCCCGAAATGTTGCTAGATTAAGTACAAAGGCTTCTTATCTTCATCACCACTTTCTCACTTTATCAAAACACTCCTCCAACTCAGAAAAATGGCCGAACCCATCTAGCTCAAACCCCAAATACTCTAATTTTCATTTAAATTGATTAAAAAATAGTCAATTCCTTATCTTTGTTCACATAATACAAATCTACAGCGAATGGAAGCTGGATCTTCTTCTACCATTGTAACAACCCGTAAAATGCGAGCCAGTTTGAAATTTTTATTTTGGCCATTTTAGCGAATTTTGATTATTTAAAATGAATTATTTTAAATAATATCGACGAGAAAATTTATTTTGAATAGAATTCGACGTATATATTATATACGTCGTCGTTAGAATATATAATAATTATATATAATTATAAAAGGAATTGAAAATGGCGCGGTAGTTCGAAAATTCGATTTCTAATTTCAAATGAATATACAGAATTCAATATAAGTCAGAACTGAACGAAACAAGAAATATTTGAATCTGTATAACTATATCTTTGTAACGAAGTTAACAAACTGAGATTTCATCTTAGAAATGAAAAGATATGTCCAGTTGAAAATTCTGAATAGTCGCTATGGAATTCAGGCCCTTAAAAATGGACATTTTGCAAATGACCTCGGATTTCGACGAAACCAGTTTTGTTGGGTCCATGATGTAAAGTTATTGCTAGGTTTCAAATTTCATAATTTTTCGAATCAATATGTGAGCGTGGTAAAGAAAAACGCGTTTGACCAGTTTCAGTTGATTTTAATCGACTGGAAATTGGCCATTTTTTTCAAACAGTCTCAGAATTCGATGAAACTAGTTTTGTTAAGACCGTATCGTCAATACGAAGCTAGAAAATATTTTTCTAGAATTTTTAGAGTTCGTATGCGACCCCGGTAATTTGAAATGTACGTTTAAAATTCAATATAGTGGTTTAAATGTAAATTCAACGGAAACTAATTGAAACGATCAAATCAACTTGCGGTACATATCCCATTGTGTTCGGAATGGGGGTAGAACGCTATGGACGACAGGCGGTGGGCCTCGTTTAGAGGTCATGTGTGAAAAGTCAACTTCTTCGAAAATAAAATAATTAAATAATAAAAAAAAAAATAATAACTCCCTCCTTTTAACTCTGGCCCCCCTTTTTACTCCCCAAACCCGATTTCATACAGAATAAAAAAAAAAAAAAAAAAAGAGAGGAAACCGAACAGCGACGGAGCCCCCCCCCCCTTCGATCTTGTCCGCCGCCTTCGCCACTAGCAGGCGCCGGTCTCCGGCGTAACACCCCCCCCTCCGACCTGCAAAACTCCGACCAAACCCCTTCCTTCCCCGCCTGCCCCTCCCCTCCTCTGGCCAAAGACCGCACACCCCCCCCCTTCCTATCGCGATGAACGGAGAACCCCCCCCCCCCCCCCCCGATGGCCACAGCGCCCCCCCTGTAAGTTATTTTTAATTTATTTATTTATTTATTTATTTTTTTTATTTTTATAAAACAGAATTTAAAACAGAAAATGTAAAAAAGAAAAACTGATTTTGGTTTTGGGAGTTAAAACTGATTTTTATTTAAGTTCTTAAAACTGATTTTTATTTAAGTTCTTAAAACTGATTTTTATTTAAGTTCTTAAAACTGATTTTTTATTTAAGTTTTTAAAACTGATTTCTAAAGGTTTTAACTTTAAATTGAAAAAGGTTTTAACTTTAAAAAGAAAATGGTTTGAACTTTAAATTGAAAAAGGTTTTAACTTTAAAACGAAAATGGTTTGAACTTTAAAAAGAAAATGGTTTGAACTTTAAAAAGAAAATGGTTTGAACTTTAAAAAGAAAATGGTTTGAACTTTAAGATAGAAAAATAGAATTTTTATATATTGAACTTCGATAGAAAAATAGAATTTTTATATATTGAATAGCGAACTAAAAATTCGATTTTTATATATTGAATAGCGAACTAAAAATTCGATTTTTATATATTGAATAGCGAACTAAAAATTCGATTTTTATATATTGAATAGCGAACTAAAAATTCGATTTTTATATATTGAATAGCGAACTAAAAATTCGATTTTTATATATTGAATAGCGAACTAAAAATTCGATTTTTATATATTGAATAGCGAACTAAAAATTCGATTTTTATATATTGAATAGCGAACTAAAAATTCGATTTTTATATATTGAATAGCGAACTAAAAATTCGATTTTTATATATTGAATAGCGAACTAAAAATTCGATTTTTATATATTGAATAGCGAACTAAAAATTCGATTTTTATATATTGAACTTTGAAGTCAAAATTCGATTTTTACATATGTAGAGAATACGGGCGACGAAAGCGACAAAAGGCGAGAGCGTTGAAGATTTCTATCAAAGAAGAGTCAAGATGATAGGATAGCTATATGTGAGAATTTCTCACCTTTCGTTTTCTTTTCTAATTATATATATATACTAGGATGCAGACGGTGCTTAGTAGCACCCGACACAATCGTCCACAGACCATGGACTTGTTTGTTTGGTTGCATAGGTTAGTTATATGATTTGATTTGAAATTGAATTGTTTGATGAATTGAGTGGTTTGATTGATATGTGAATGGCGTGGGCCTTCACTAGACCGGGGATAAGGCTAGGCCTCGTCCCGTTTCTAGTATCGTGCCGTTATGCCGCCGAAATTTTCTAAAATATGTTAGAAAAATAAAAATATCATTTTATTTAAAGAATGAACTGAAGAGAAATTCATATGTTGAAATAAAATGTTTTGTCGTTAAAAATATAAATTTTAACGTGAATGTGAATAAATAAAATATTCATTTGCAAACCAGATGGTTTGTTTATGTACACTTATTTGAAGGACATTGATTGGGTCAATAAATTTTACACATCGCCCAACTGCACAAATAAAATCTGTGTTTGATTGTTTGAAACCCTACACGGGTGTTGGGATGATATTTGACGTACACTAATCCCGATTGTTTAGTTGTGTGTCGATCGATTGATTGACAGACTGTTATAAGCGTTGAATATTTATATTTGATGCTTATACAGTGTAGAATGCACTTTGGATGATGGTTGATTATTCATCGTTGTTGATATATGCATGTGTTGTAGAAAATCCATATAATTAACATTATATGGTAATTGATTGGGCCTCATTCCAGTATTTGAAAAAGAAATATTTGAAAAAGAAATATTTGAAAAAGAAATATTTGAAATAGAATATTTGAAAATAAAGGAATATATGAAGCCGTGTTGATTAGATTGACGCCATTTTGACGTGAACGATATTTATATCGATTTTAAACGATTTCGAAATGAATTGAATTGAAAACGATTTCGAAATGAATTGAATTGAAAACGATTTCGAAATGAATTGAATTGAAAAAGATTTCGAAATGAATTGAATTGAAATGAATTCAAATTGAATTGAAATTTGAATTGAAAAGAAATGAATTTTGAAACGAATTTATAAAAAAGAATTCAATTTTGCTTTGAATTGAAATGGAAGTTGAAATAGCTTTTGAAACGATTTTAAAACTATTTATATAATTCGTTTTAAATAGAAATCGACGAAATATATATTATATATATTATATATATAATATAATGGCCTGAATAGAATGCGCCGCGCCGCGGCAGTTCGCGAATTTCGACCATTTATTTCAAACGGACCTCAGGGAGGACTTGCGTTTCTTTCTAGTTAGAAGTGGCGTCAGTGGTTTTACACGCCCTGACGAGTTTGACTTATGTGGTTGTTGCTGTTGCGAGGCGCCTCGGTTATATCGGTTTCGGCCGATGCATTCTGGTCGGCTGACGGACCAGACTTACACCCCATAGGGTGGGGAGACGTAGTGTTCAGGCATAATAATCCACATCGGTGGACCGGCCCTGTCGCTCCATGGGGCAGTTGCGGCTGTTCCTGAGACACGGGCTAGAGCGTCTCGAATCGGTTGAGGAATATCTTTTGCCTCGGTTCATAGACGGAAATCCAATTTCCAAATACGTGACATTTGCGGTTTTAATTGTAATCCTATATATGGCGACATAGTGGGATGGGGCGCTTATGCCGCCTATGATTGATACTTATGATTTGAAGTTGTTTTATACACTATGCACTTATAATAGTATCAAACGATTTGTTTTAAACGTATCAAGCATTCTTTGGCTGTTATAAGGGAAAACCCTATCCTCGACTGCGTTGCATTGTGTGATGGGACCTGGGTCTTATAACAGCTTCATTTTTCTTTATTTAGCATTGCGTTGTTTGTTTTATGCACTGGTATTCTTGGGAGGAAACCCGTTCCGTGTTATACGGCGTGGTCCCTTGATTTACCTAACTTTAAAAATAAAGATTAACTGTTTTAGTTCTCACACCAGTCACATGACTGACCTGGAGTTTATTGTTTTAACCTAAACTCTGGGTGCCCTTATTTTGACACGGGCAGCTAGTAGTTTCGGTTTTGCAGATTTATATTCACAGGATCCTGGTTTACAGCTGGAACGATATCCGGAAAGCTTTGTATCCGTATATCTCTTCTAGTTGTATATTGTATTATTTTCCGCTGCTATGTAATGTATTTAAATGTAATTTAAATCTCTGATATTTCTGTGTAATATTTATTCATTTGTACTCTGTATATTCTTGTAATCTGATGCACTGTTGTAATATATAGTGAAATGTTCTTCTGTATGCGTCCTGTTTTGTCGTGTTCTCAAACGATAGGGCGTTTCGAGCGGCCTGGATCGGTTTAGCGACTGGTTCGGACCGAGCGAGATTCCTTGTCGTCACATTTGGTATCAGAGCTTTGGTTTACAAAGCTCAGAGAACAAGACACATTAGAAACATACGAAAGAATTCATCAGATATTGGATTAGCAATATCCAATGGGAATGACTCGTTAGAGATAGGATCAGTAGTATCCTAGAACGAGTGTGAAGAGTATATTTTTAAAATGAAAACAAAATTTTGTTTTGAAAATTTAAATCAATTATTCGTAGTTGATTATTAATTTATATTGATTTGGACAATCCAGTATATATAGATTTTGCGTATACGTCTGATCCGCGTATATTCGAAGTTTTAATATACCGGGTAGATATAGAACCGCACTCTAGTAGCCCGACAATGTTCTGATGGTGGTTCGAAACATCATCAGCATTTATTTTCGAGTGACGAAGGTGTGATTTCTATATATTTCCATTAGACTGGTGTGAGAACCAAAACTAATATAGTTAGAATACATTGTTGTGAATTGGCATCAAAAACAAGATTTTCGGTATATATATCAAAATTATGAATTTGAAACTCTAATTCACTAATTGATTGATGTTTGTGTTGTTTGTTTATTGGTTTGGTAATTTTTAACCATTTAGCCTAATTGAACCAAATATTGAACTCTATTGAAAATTGGTCGCATTTGTTTGCATATACATATATATCATTGAACAGGTCATAGCAAGGAGGCTAGAGCCAGAGAATAAAATTTGTTTGCCCGACAAATAGGTACATGTTTACTACATAATTTCCTGTTTTGTTTGGGTGATGATGATTTTGTGAGCCTATTGGCTAGCCGCTTGGCTTTTTCTTTTTCTTTTTGAGATCTGAAGGACCGGGGAAGCTATTTGAAATTCCCCGATGCTCCCATTGCAGGGGAGGTTATGGCGAAATTTTTCAAAAATTTAGGGAGTTAGCTAAATTTTTGAAATTTTGAAAATTCTCAGAAACTAAAGAGTTGGAGAATGGAAGCCTGATCGATCGTAGAGCTGAATAATCAAACCACTTTCGACTTTGTTCCTTTTCGGGGACGAAAAGTTTTAAGTGGGGGAGATTGTAACAACCCGTAAAATGCGAGCCAGTTTGAAATTTTTATTTTGGCCATTTTAGCGAATTTTGATTATTTAAAATGAATTATTTTAAATAATATCGACGAGAAAATTTATTTTGAATAGAATTCGACGTATATATTATATACGTCGTCGTTAGAATATATAATAATTATATATAATTATAAAAGGAATTGAAAATGGCGCGGTAGTTCGAAAATTCGATTTCTAATTTCAAATGAATATACAGAATTCAATATAAGTCAGAACTGAACGAAACAAGAAATATTTGAATCTGTATAACTATATCTTTGTAACGAAGTTAACAAACTGAGATTTCATCTTAGAAATGAAAAGATATGTCCAGTTGAAAATTCTGAATAGTCGCTATGGAATTCAGGCCCTTAAAAATGGACATTTTGCAAATGACCTCGGATTTCGACGAAACCAGTTTTGTTGGGTCCGTGATGTAAAGTTATTGCTAGGTTTCAAATTTCATAATTTTTCGAATCAATATGTGAGCGTGGTAAAGAAAAACGCGTTTGACCAGTTTCAGTTGATTTTAATCGACTGGAAATTGGCCATTTTTTTCAAACGGTCTCAGAATTCGATGAAACTAGTTTTGTTAAGACCGTATCGTCAATACGAAGCTAGAAAATATTTTTCTAGAATTTTTAGAGTTCGTATGCGACCCCGGTAATTTGAAATGTACGTTTAAAATTCAATATAGTGGTTTAAATGTAAATTCAACGGAAACTAATTGAAACGATCAAATCAACTTGCGGTACATATCCCATTGTGTTCGGAATGGGGGTAGAACGCTATGGACGACAGGCGGTGGGCCTCGTTTAGAGGTCATGTGTGAAAAGTCAACTTCTTCGAAAATAAAATAATTAAATAATAAAAAAAAAATAATAACTCCCTCCTTTTAACTCTGGCCCCCCTTTTTACTCCCCAAACCCGATTTCATACAGAATAAAAAAAAAAAAAGAGAGGAAACCGAACAGCGACGGAGCCCCCCCCCCCCTTCGATCTTGTCCGCCGCCTTCGCCACTAGCAGGCGCCGGTCTCCGGCGTAACACCCCCCCCTCCGACCTGCAAAACTCCGACCAAACCCCTTCCTTCCCCGCCTGCCCCTCCCCTCCTCTGGCCAAAGACCGCACACCCCCCTTCCTATCGCGATGAACGGAGAACCCCCCCCCCCCCCCCCCCCCGATGGCCACAGCGCCGCCTCAGCGCCCCCCCTGTAAGTTATTTTTAATTAATTTATTTATTTATTTATTTATTTTTATTTTTATAAAACAGAATTTAAAATAGAAAATGTAAAAAAGAAAAAAAAGAAAAACTGATTTTGGTTTTGGGAGTTAAAACTGATTTTTATTTAAGTTCTTAAAACTGATTTTTATTTAAGTTCTTAAAACTGATTTTTATTTAAGTTCTTAAAACTGATTTTTTATTTAAGTTTTTAAAACTGATTTCTAAAGGTTTTAACTTTAAATTGAAAAAGGTTTTAACTTTAAAAAGAAAATGGTTTGAACTTTAAATTGAAAAAGGTTTTAACTTTAAAACGAAAATGGTTTGAACTTTAAAAAGAAAATGGTTTGAACTTTAAAAAGAAAATGGTTTGAACTTTAAAAAGAAAATGGTTTGAACTTTAAGATAGAAAAATAGAATTTTTATATATTGAACTTCGATAGAAAAATAGGATTTTTATATATTGAATAGCGAACTAAAAATTCGATTTTTATATATTTTATATATTGAATAGCGAACTAAAAATTCGATTTTTATATATTGAATAGCGAACTAAAAATTCGATTTTTATATATTGAATAGCGAACTAAAAATTCGATTTTTATATATTGAATAGCGAACTAAAAATTCGATTTTTATATATTGAATAGCGAACTAAAAATTCGATTTTTATATATTGAATAGCGAACTAAAAATTCGATTTTTATATATTGAATAGCGAACTAAAAATTCGATTTTTATATATTGAATAGCGAACTAAAAATTCGATTTTTATATATTGAACTTTGAAGTCAAAATTCGATTTTTACATATGTAGAGAATACGGGCGACGAAAGCGACAAAAGGCGAGAGCGTTGAAGATTTCTATCAAAGAAGAGTCAAGATGATAGGATAGCTATATGTGAGAATTTCTCACCTTTCGTTTTCTTTTCTAATTATATATATATACTAGGATGCAGACGGTGCTTAGTAGCACCCGACACAATCGTCCACAGACCATGGACTTGTTTGTTTGGTTGCATAGGTTAGTTATATGATTTGATTTGAAATTGAATTGTTTGATGAATTGAGTGGTTTGATTGATATGTGAATGGCGTGGGCCTTCACTAGACCGGGGATAAGGCTAGGCCTCGTCCCGTTTCTAGTATCGTGCCGTTATGCCGCCGAAATTTTCTAAAATATGTTAGAAAAATAAAAATATCATTTTATTTAAAGAATGAACTGAAGAGAAATTCATATGTTGAAATAAAATGTTTTGTCGTTGAAAATATAAATTTTAACGTGAATGTGAATAAATAAAATATTCATTTGCAAACCAGATGGTTTGTTTATGTACACTTATTTGAAGGACATTGATTGGGTCGATAAATTTTACACATCGCCCAACTGCACAAATAAAATCTGTGTTTGATTGTTTGAAACCCTACACGGGTGTTGGGATGATATTTGACGTACACTAATCCCGATTGTTTAGTTGTGTGTCGATCGATTGATTGACAGACTGTTATAAGCGTTGAATATTTATATTTGATGCTTATACAGTGTAGAATGCACTTTGGATGATGGTTGATTATTCATCGTTGTTGATATATGCATGTGTTGTAGAAAATCCATATAATTAACATTATATGGTAATTGATTGGGCCTCATTCCAGTATTTGAAAAAGAAATATTTGAAAAAGAAATATTTGAAATAGAATATTTGAAAATAAAGGAATATATGAAGCCGTGTTGATTAGATTGACGCCATTTTGACGTGAACGATATTTATATCGATTTTAAACGATTTCGAAATGAATTGAATTGAAAACGATTTCGAAATGAATTGAATTGAAAACGATTTCGAAATGAATTGAATTGAAAAAGATTTCGAAATGAATTGAATTGAAATGAATTCAAATTGAATTGAAATTTGAATTGAAAAGAAATGAATTTTGAAACGAATTTATAAAAAAGAATTCAATTTTGCTTTGAATTGAAATGGAAGTTGAAATAGCTTTTGAAACGATTTTAAAACTATTTATATAATTCGTTTTAAATAGAAATCGACGAAATATATATTATATATATTATATATATAATATAATGGCCTGAATAGAACGCGCCGCGCCGCGGCAGTTCGCGAATTTCGACCATTTATTTCAAACGGACCTCAGGGAGGACTTGCGTTTCTTTCTAGTTAGAAGTGGCGTCAGTGGTTTTACACGCCCTGACGAGTTTGACTTATGTGGTTGTTGCTGTTGCGAGGCGCCTCGGTTATATCGGTTTCGGCCGATGCATTCTGGTCGGCTGACGGACCAGACTTACACCCCATAGGGTGGGGAGACGTAGTGTTCAGGCATAATAATCCACATCGGTGGACCGGCCCTGTCGCTCCATGGGGCAGTTGCGGCTGTTCCTGAGACACGGGCTAGAGCGTCTCGAATCGGTTGAGGAATATCTTTTGCCTCGGTTCATAGATGGAAATCCAATTTCCAAATACGTGACATTTGCGGTTTTAATTGTAATCCTATATATGGCGACATAGTGGGATGGGGCGCTTATGCCGCCTATGATTGATACTTATGATTTGAAGTTGTTTTATACACTATGCACTTATAATAGTATCAAACGATTTGTTTTAAACGTATCAAGCATTCTTTGGCTGTTATAAGGGAAAACCCTATCCTCGACTGCGTTGCATTGTGTGATGGGACCTGGGTCTTATAACAGCTTCATTTTTCTTTATTTAGCATTGCGCTGTTTGTTTTATGCACTGGTATTCTTGGGAGGAAACCCGTTCCGTGTTATACGGCGTGGTCCCTTGATTTACCTAACTTTAAAAATAAAGATTAACTGTTTTAGTTCTCACACCAGTCACATGACTGACCTGGAGTTTATTGTTTTAACCTAAACTCTGGGTGCCCTTATTTTGACACGGGCAGCTAGTAGTTTCGGTTTTGCAGATTTATATTCACAGGATCCTGGTTTACAGCTGGAACGATATCCGGAAAGCTTTGTATCCGTATATCTCTTCTAGTTGTATATTGTATTATTTTCCGCTGCTATGTAATGTATTTAAATGTAATTTAAATCTCTGATATTTCTGTGTAATATTTATTCATTTGTACTCTGTAACACCCCGCCTCCGCTAGGGTCACTCGCAAAGGAATGCACTAGCTTTAGAGGGGCATTATTGGTAAACATGCACAGAAATATCACAAGACAGAACATATAAAATGGCGGAAGTAAAATCGAACTTTCATAAACATTAATAATTAAGGTCTAAAGCCTTTTACATCAGAGTACATCAAAACCTGTCTTGTAATAATAAAGAAGCATTAAGACTTTTCCATAAATTATTCCCGAAATAAAACAGTAAAGTAGCCATAGCCAAGAAAAGTCCAAGCCATCCATGATGACCTTCAAGCAGAAGAAGTCTGAACTAAACAACAGTATTTCCTCCCTGTAACCTGGGGGGGAAACGGAAGACAAGAAGCGAAAGAAAACGGGGTCAGTCACAAAGACTGGTAAGCCCTATCTACTATCAGCATATAAACTAGTAAAGTTAACTGGCATGAGGAACTGAGATGAACATAAGCATGATAACAAGATAGATAAGCTAAATCAGAATAACAGGATAACTACTGAACTAAGGTATCATGATAAACTACGGTGTCATGATAAATCAAGGTATCATATCGTCAGACTTCTATCAAGTATACTATCCCAAGGTATCTACCCCGTCTAACATTCCACGGTATCTATTCCGTATATTCTTCCTGGTTCTAACATGTATATTTGCTCTGCACCCTCCGTACTAGTATCCCAGCCTTGTTATGTGTTAACCATGAATGTCCCTTACTCAAAATCGTGTAATGGTCCATGTCAACCTAACATATCGCATATATAGGTTACTCAAATCATATGTTTCTTTCCATGTATATAAGTTCAGTCCTTTGCCGTACCTCGTACGGGCTTCCTCATGTCGTATTATCCTTGAAATCGTTTGGACTGTCACCCTTGTTCTAGCTAGGCTCTTCCATATGAATCATCGTTTGAACTACTAGGACTTACGCCACCTAGCACCACTAGGGATTACGCTTGCCTATTGCACACTTTCGTATTTTGGTTTGGGTTAAACCACCTAGGCCACTAGGGATTACGCTAACCCTCAACCGCGCCCTTTTTCCCACGCATTCATCGTGAATCATTTTTCTATAACTGTATGCACATGTATCACATCGTGCCATCCGAGTCCTGTCACAGGGCAAAACAAGAAATACAGGACTCGGTCGGGAGCTTTAGATTTATCTGCCGATGCAGATACTAAGGTCTGCTTTTCTACACGTGGCTATGGTCCCACGAGACCCCTCCCTCAACTAGTGAAAGGCAACACAAGAGAAAATCTTGCATAAGATGATAGCATGCTACATACTAATGTTTAAACCCACTTACAACATGTCATATTAAGTTTAAAGTTCATATCTAATAGTAGGAGAAGGGCTTACATTGCTATGAAGGCCTAAATCGATTAAACTAAAGCTTGTGATGAAGCCTATGCATGCCATCACCCAAAAACCCAAAGATGGATGCTCCAAACCCACCAAAACACCATCTTTATGAACAAAGATCAAAGCTTTTGCCTTGAAATCAACTTGAGAAGCTCTCATACTAACATAGGGACTCTCTAACACTGTCATGATCATGAAACCTCTCATAGAAATGAAGTGGAGGCTAGGATAGTTGAGTGGAGGCCATGAGAGTAGAAATTTGGCCATAGTTTAGTTACATGAATGAATAATGAGGATTTAGGAGAGGGTTAGGGGCTTATTTATAGATTAGGCAAGTGTTTTAGGCCATAGGATTAAACCTAGATTCAATCCAAGCCATCAAAGCATGTCTTGGGGAAGAAGTCAAGTGTAGGAACCATCTAGGGCCTTTAGATTAAAGATGAACCATGAGAACCATTCAAATGCAAAATCTGCATTTGAGCGAATCGGCCCACGGGTTGACAGCCAAACACCCTGGATTAACCCCTAGTCGACCCAGCGGGCTCGGGTCGACCTCAAAAATCGGCCGGTTCGGTTATTCCCCTCTCCCAATTCGCTGTTTTGAACATTTTTGCATATTTATTTATTTAATTTTCAATTATATATATATATATATATCAATATATATATATATCTCTGCGCAACCCATTTCACTTAATTAAGTATACTTTAATTTGGGAATTTTTCGTGAAACTTCGCGAGGCCGTATCTTGGTCATACGGACTCCGATTTTCGAAAACTCGGACTCTATTTCGCGTATTTTTCCGAGACGAACGCAATGGCATAGCCCGTTTCCCTTGATTCAGATTTTACAGTTTAATTCTGCCTCCATTTATGTTATAACATGTTATTCAAAAATACGGGTTGTTACATTCTCCCCACCTTTTAGGATTTCGTCCCCGAAATCTCCAAGTTAGGAAGAACCTATCCTACCATCCATCATTCATCTACTCAAAACATCATCCATAAGCAACCATTGTCCTTAGATGATTTCTAATGCTGTATGAATATATGCAAAACGTGTGTGTACATGTTCCTTAGCTAATGCTAATGATCAGGCCTGAATAATCTTTCTAATGCAAAAATATGTATAGTGCCATGAATCCAACATGTATGCAAATAGTCCTAGTCATATAGATACTATATGCGTGCACAATCATTCATTCATATGCAACAACCGCATGATAATACATTCGATTTCAACCATAAACAAGTATAAATACTCGTGCATATGCAATATGAAATGTGATCGAGTCGAGCTAGTATCTAATGTGTATTCGCGCATCCACGAGCAACCACTTGCAACCACTTGCAACCATATCAATCATAACATGTTTCAAATACATGTTTACATCCATAGGGTTCTACCTAGGATTCCCTGAAACAGGGTCGAGAAGATAAACAAGACAAATTCCTTACGGGGTTTGTAACAGAAGATAGGACCGAGAGGATATTCACAAAAGATAGCCTACAAGCAAGCTCTACAGGAAAACAGGGATCAAGGATATACTCTCAAAAAGAGATATCATGCGCGTATCTAGTCTTTGACCATCAAAGTCGTATCTCCTTGAGCTTAATTCCATTGTGCCTTGACCGTCCTTTAACTTCGCGATTTCGTAGCTTCTTATTTCCTGTTTCCATAACATGAGTTGGAACTCATTTCCTCGTCGCCTCTCGTTCCACTTGCACACTTAGCGCAAACATGACTGCGTACTCATGATCTCATGCAAGCTTTCCAAAATTCACTAGTGAATCTCGGACCTCGTACCATAAGGTATTCCACGTAGTAGAACTTTCTCTTGAAAGTAAACAGATGCCAACCGGGTTATCAAGTGCACTTACTAGGGTGATTTCCATAACCCATGCATAAGTGAAATAAACCATCCGTCTTATCGGCGAACACCATCCGATCGGGCTTCAAATTTCCAATAAAGGCATCTAGGGATTCTAAGTAACTAATCATGACAGAACCCAAAAGGTCACGCGATACTTCAAGGGTATTACCAAAGCAAGCCAAGAGTCTAACAACCCTCCTTCTAAAACCGAGAGTGGCACCCCTTACTGGATAACCACTTCATCCCTAGAATCCATCCACAACTTATAAACATAAGCATTATTTCCAAGCTCAACACTTGATATAGACATTCTCAAATCCAAACAAGCCATGAGTAAATGGACCGATCTTCCAATAGGACTTGAGACAAAAACGGGATCCTCTACTACGCTAGTACTAAGGTGCAGAGACTCAACTATCGAAGCGGACTTAAAAGATGCGGTGATCAAAACAAAGTCCCGATAGGATGATAGAGAAGAAAAGCTAAACCTTTAACAAGATCGTTACCCTCCTTCTGAGGTACCCTAGAAATGAGAGCATACTATTGCCCTCCGAATGATCTTGTCCCTGTTCCATGATACTTAACTATCCGTCCCGTTTCACCATGCCAAAGGTACTCTCTCGTCATGGGTTTCATTGTTCATCTTTCTCCCTCCTTTTAGGACTCAGCCATACCAACATGTTGCTTATCCCTGAGCTCGTATCCTTTATCCTTGTTCTTACTATCCTTTCATGCATAACTCTGCAACGGTCTCTCGAGAACCACCTCCATCGTACGGGAAACACTCAGGCAGCTAGAAAGACTAGTCGCAGTCAAAACCACTGTGACTACAGATGGAGGAAAGAAAGGAAAAGAGATTCAATCAAGGAAACAAGGATAATGCTAATGGCCTTTGGGGAATAGCCTTTTTCTTTTTAAAAGAAAATTTTCTTGAAAAATGCTTCTTTGTAAACGGTTTTTCAAATAATTTTCAGAAGGTCTTTAAAAACTTTTGCCCAGTCTAGTAACCTTCTGCTCTGATACCAAATGTAACACCCCGCCTCCGCTAGGGTCACTCGCAAAGGAATGCACTAGCTTTAGAGGGGCATTATTGGTAAACATGCACAGAAATATCACAAGACAGAACATATAAAATGGCGGAAGTAAAATCGAACTTTCATAAACATTAATAATTAAGGTCTAAAGCCTTTTACATCAGAGTACATCAAAACCTGTCTTGTAATAATAAAGAAGCATTAAGACTTTTCCATAAATTATTCCCCAAATAAAACAGTAAAGTAGCCATAGCCAAGAAAAGTCCAAGCCATCCATGATGACCTTCAAGCAGAAGAAGTCTGAACTAAACAACAGTATTTCCTCCCTGTAACCTGGGGGGGAAACGGAAGACAAGAAGCGAAAGAAAACGGGGTCAGTCATAAAGACTGGTAAGCCCTATCTACTATCAGCATATAAACTAGTAAAGTTAACTGGCATGAGGAACTGAGATGAACATAAGCATGATAACAAGATAGATAAGCTAAATCAGAATAACAGGATAACTACTGAACTAAGGTATCATGATAAACTACGGTGTCATGATAAATCAAGGTATCATATCGTCAGACTTCTATCAAGTATACTATCCCAAGGTATCTACCCCGTCTAACATTCCACGGTATCTATTCCGTATATTCTTCCTGGTTCTAACATGTATATTTGCTCTGCACCCTCCGTACTAGTATCCCAGCCTTGTTATGTGTTAACCATGAATGTCCCTTACTCAAAATCGTGTAATGGTCCATGTCAACCTAACATATCGCATATATAGGTTACTCAAATCATATGTTTCTTTCCATGTATATAAGTTCAGTCCTTTGCCATACCTCGTACGGGCTTCCTCATGTCGTATTATCCTTGAAATCGTTTGGACTGTCACCCTTGTTCTAGCTAGGCTCTTCCATATGAATCATCGTTTGAACTACTAGGACTTACGCCACCTAGCACCACTAGGGATTACGCTTGCCTATTGCACGCTTTCGTATTTTGGTTTGGGTTAAACCACCTAGGCCACTAGGGATTACGCTAACCCTCAACCGCGCCCTTTTTCCCACGCATTCATCGTGAATCGTTTTTCTATAACTGTATGCACATGTATCACATCGTGCCATCCGAGTCCTGTCACAGGGCAAAACAAGAAATACAGGACTCGGTCGGGAGCTTTAGATTTATCTGCCGATGCAGATACTAAGGTCTGCTTTTCTACACGTGGCTATGGTCCCACGAGACCCCTCCCTCAACTAGTGAAAGGCAACACAAGAGAAAATCTTGCATAAGATGATAGCATGCTACATACTAATGTTTAAACCCACTTACAACATGTCATATTAAGTTTAAAGTTCATATCTAATAGTAGGAGAAGGGCTTACATTGCTATGAAGGCCTAAATCGATTAAACTAAAGCTTGTGATGAAGCCTATGCATGCCATCACCCAAAAACCCAAAGATGGATGCTCCAAACCCACCAAAACACCATCTTTATGAACAAAGATCAAAGCTTTTGCCTTGAAATCAACTTGAGAAGCTCTCATACTAACATAGGGACTCTCTAACACTCTCATGATCATGAAACCTCTCATAGAAATGAAGTGGAGGCTAGGATAGTTGAGTGGAGGCCATGAGAGTAGAAATTTGGCCATAGTTTAGTTACATGAATGAATAATGAGGATTTAGGAGAGGGTTAGGGGCTTATTTATAGATTAGGCAAGTGTTTTAGGCCATAGGATTAAACCTAGATTCAATCCAAGCCATCAAAGCATGTCTTGGGGAAGAAGTCAAGTGTAGGAACCATCTAGGGCCTTTAGATTAAAGATGAACCATGAGAACCATTCAAATGCAAAATCTGCATTTGAGCGAATCGGCCCACGGGTTGACAGCCAAACACCCTGGATTAACCCCTAGTCGACCCAGCGGGCTCGGGTCGACCTCAAAAATCGGCCGGTTCGGTTATTCCCCTCTCCCAATTCGCTGTTTTGAACATTTTTGCATATTTATTTATTTAATTTTCAATTATATATATATATATCAATATATATATATATCTCTGCGCAACCCATTTCACTTAATTAAGTATACTTTAATTTGGGAATTTTTCGTGAAACTTCGCGAGGCCGTATCTTGGTCATACGGACTCCGATTTTCGAAAACTCGGACTCTATTTCGCGTATTTTTCCGAGACGAACGCAATGGCATAGCCCGTTTCCCTTGATTCAGATTTTACAGTTTAATTCTGCCTCCATTTATGTATATTCTTGTAATCTGATGCACTGTTGTAATATATAGTGAAATGTTCTTCTGTATGCGTCCTGTTTTGTCGTGTTCTCAAACGATAGGGCGTTTCGAGCGGCCTGGATCGGTTTAGCGACTGGTTCGGACCGAGCGAGATTCCTTGTCGTCACAACCATCCATGAATTTAGTAATTTATTAAACCCTACTTTTTTATTTTGCTTTCGATTTTTTTATAATTTCCTCATATGTTATTAAATAATTTGTTGCAAACGATGTTAAATTAAGTTTCACTTTGAATTTATTTTAGATTTACGTTGAGCTAAAATACATTTCATTTGTTGATTAATTTGCAGAACCGGAGAGCGGACCGGTTAATAATAGCGTTTTGTACTCACAACTTGAGCATCGCACCAACTCTAAAGAAATAATGAGGTTATTGTTGTTGTGTTTTTTTAAATGTGCATCTTTTTTAGAGAAAATTGAGATTTAATTTGTTAATGTAGAGTACAAGAACTATAGATTGTTTGGACCATTCACAAAACTTTGACCAGCTAATGGATAGGGTCCAGGATATTCGAGTGCAACAGTTACTTCAACATGCATAATTTTTGTCTTTTACGAAAATAAAGTATATTACATTTGATAGGTCTTTGCTTACAGCATTATGTGATAGATGAAGGCCAGAGACTTGAAAGTTTCATTTCTCCATCGGTGAAATGACAATTACATTACAAGACATAACTATTTTGCTAAGTCTTCTGATTGATGGCACCATTGTTTCATATTCTGGTAATGTAGATGTGCCGAATATTTGCATTCAATTGCTTGGTCAAGTTCTGCCTAGTGAAGCAATTATACATGGAAGAGAGCTGAAATATCGTGGATTCACGAGATCGTAATGACACGACCCGAACTTCCCTGTGAAGGAAAGCACGGATTGCGTTGAGTGCAAGACAAAATGGAACGCAGACAGAAGAACATTTCATTGTTATTACAACAATTCCATCAGAATACAAGAATATACAGAATATAAATGAATAAATAACATTCGATAAATATCAGAGATTACAATAAACTACATAGCAGTGGAAAAATAATACAAAGCACAACTGAAGGTGATATACGGATATAGAGCTTTCCGGATATCATTCCAGCTGTAAACCAGGATCCTGTGAATATAAATCTGCAAAACCAAAACTACTAGCTGCCCGTGTAGAAAATAGGGGCACCCAGAGTTTAGGTTAAAACAATAAACTCCAGGTCAGTCATGTGACTGGTGTGAGAACTAAAACAGTTATTTAAAACTTTACTTTAAAAGAGAGTAATTCAAGGGACCACGCCGTATAACACGGAACGGGTTTCCTCCCAAGAATACTAGTGCATAGAATAAACAACGCAATGCTTTTTCGGAGAATGAAGCTATTATAAGACCCAGGTCCCATCACACAATGCAACGCAAGCCGGAGGATAGGGTTTTCCCTTATAATAGCCAAACATGCTTGATACGTTTAAAACAAATCATTTGATGCTATAATAAGTGTATAGTGTCAAAACAATTTCAAATCATAAGTATCAATCATAGACGGCATAAGTGCCCCATACCACTATGTCGCCATACTAGGCTCTACAAATAAAGCCGAAATACACGTATTGGAAATTGGGTTTCCGTCATGAGTCGAGGCAAGGGGAAAGCTCCTCTCCGCTTTCGAGACACTCTAGCAAATTCTCAGGACTACGCACACTAGGTAACCCTTGGATCGGCTGGGCCGGTCCTCTCTTACGTTTGAGGATTGGCAATTCCTAAACACACGTTTACCGGTCCTTACAGACCTATAATCGAGGCGCCTCATTTCAACAACCACAAAGGTGAAAAGTATATAAATGTCAAGGCTGGTACGTCACTGACACCACCAAATCCAGAAAGAAACGTCGTGTCCTCCCAGCGGTCCGTATCCCGTTTTTAGCTCATACCGAGGTGTGAGGCTCGCGAATTCACGTTATACACAAAGCTACGCCACGTAGGCCATGCTTTGATCATCAACCACAAGACTTTGCTTTTCAACAGAAGCCTTGATCAATTGCCACTTAGGCATGTCACACTGGCAATTCATGCCATGCGACTGATGTCAATCGATATACAACCTCTGAGCTCCTACATCTCAGAGAAGGGCGTTAAGCAAAAGAATAAATTGTCCGCCGCCAAACAGATGTATATTTAATAGAGATCAATCAACACAGAATAAAATCCAGTGTCAGACACACAATCCATTTACAAGTTCGTTCTGGGTCTGAACGAAACCGGAGGCACTTTCCTCGCATATCCACCGATCTCCAAGTACGTCTGGACGACCACCAACTGATTCCCTCATCTTGGGTGTACAGCCCAATCAAGATCATCAGTAATCACCCAAACGATGTGAAGATTTCCGGACTTCAACCACCGTCTTCATCTTCGACATATCGTCGAATCGGTTATTCAGAATGGGTATAAACCCGGCCATTCCGAACAACCCGCGTATATTAAAAACAAATTTTACACAAACACAACATACGCCTCATTCCAATTCATTAGTCACTATCCGTAAATCAGTAAGAGAGCAATTCCCCCAAATATTAACCCCGAAGGCCGAAACATAAATCAGATCAATATCCAGGAAACCATTCTTCTTAGCTAACCTACAGCTAGTTCCTAAATTTCATATCTTAGGGAAAGGTTCCCATTAATTTTATCCAAGATAAATTCTTTGAATTTATTCTTTAATCTTCCTTTGGTTGTCATTTCAAACCAGATTATGGTTTTCCAAACTAGTCGAGATTAGCGAACCATAATGAAGTAATTATTTATTTTATTTTCCAATCCCAACCTATTCATCCCATGAAGCAAAACTGGTGAAACTCCATATCTGATACCAGGGTGTTATCGGTAAATTTAATTACCATTTCACGTTCAAATCTAATTAAAGATTTAACCATCGCTTGGAGCAAAACTGGGGATACTCCATTCTCGCTCATTTTCCAAATTTGATAATTTAACTTATCAATTCACATTTCAATTTAATTGCAGATTCATTAAAACTCCTTTTACTGGGTTAAAGAACTAATGTCATTTAAAACATAGTTCACGACAAACCCAAATCACATTCTATCTATTATCGGGTTAAAGAACAAGTGTCATTTAAAGCACCCTTCACGATAAACCCACAAATCAATTCTATTTACAACCCATTTCAAATCCAATTTATTTATTTAAAATAAATGGGTTTTAATTTTAGTTCAAAACTAATTCATTTCGATAAAAATCTATTTTTATCTTTTCAAATATGGAGTTTTTCATCCCAATATTTCCCAAATCATTTCTTATGATTTTACACAAATTATTACTATTTTTAATAATTCTATCAAGGCCCGTACAATCGATTTCCATCAACGGCCATCGAACTGCACTTACAGTGACCTTTTCCAAATTTGATTTGGACGTATCTCCAAATCCAACCGTTAGATTTCTAATTTCTAATATTCGTTAGAAATCTCTTTTCAATACGAACCCAACGGCTCCAGTTTTAGGAGAATCCGACGGTCGGATCTCCCGTAATGTCCATTCGAAGTCAATGGTCGAAATTTACGAACTGCCGCGGCGCGGTGCGTTCTATTCAGGCCATTATATTATATATATAATATATATAATATATATTTCGTCGATTTCTTTTTAAACCGAATTTTATAAATAGTTTTAAATTCATTTCAAAAACAATTTCAACTTCCATTTCAAATTCAAATCAAAATTGAATTTTTCCTTATAAATTCGTTTTAAAATTCATTTCAATTCAATTCGTTTTCCATTCAATTCAATTCAAATTCGTTTTCTATTTAATTCAATTCAAATTTGTTTTCTATTTAATTCAAATTCGATTCGTTTTCTATTCAATTCAAATTCGATTCGTTTTCTATTCAATTCAAATTCGATTCGTTTTCTATTCAATTCAAATTCGATTCGATTTCTATTCAATTCAAATTCGATTCGTTTTCTATTCAATTCAAATTCGATTCGTTTTCTATTCAATTCAAATTCGATTCGTTTTCTATTCAATTCAAATTCGATTCGTTTTCTATTCAATTCAAATTCGATTCGTTTTCTATTCAATTCAAATTATAAAAATGAATATAATCGATATAAATATCGTTCACGTCAAAATGGCGCATCTCTAATCAACACGGCCTTATATATTTCAAAAATTCCGTTATTCTATTCAACAAATGAATATTTATTCAATTCAATATGTGAATCTATATTTTTGTCAACACAAGACTAATCTCAACGGATGAGTACTGTCCACGTGTGACTATTTTTATTTTTCAATATATTAAAAAATATATTATGATATCTATCGTTTGATTTCAAATCAGACTCCAACCGTAAATTAGGAAGAGAACGATTCCCTAAATGTTAACCCCGAAGGCCGAGACCAACATCAGATCAATATCCAGGAGACCACTAATCTTATCTATTTTCCAATTAGTTTCTAATTTTATATATGATAAAGATGTAAATTTTATTGTTAAAATATTTCGTTCAACACATGACTAATCTCAACGGATGAGTACGGTCAACACATGAACCTTTATTTTATAATATTAAAGAGGTAAATTTTATTGTTTAAATATTTCGTTCAACACATGACTAATCTCAACGGATGAGTACGGTCAACACATGAACCTTTATTTTATAATATTTAAGAGGTAAATTTTATTGTTAAAATATTTCGTTCAACACATGACTGATCTCAACGAATGAGTTCGGTCAACACATGAACCTTTATTTTATAATGATAAAGATGTAAATTTTATTGTTAAAATATTTCGTTTAACACATGACTAATCTCAATGGATGAGTAATGTCAACACGTGAACCTTTATTTTATAATATTCTTTATTTTCTAAATTGGAATGTGGACCAATCAATTACCATATAAAGTTAATTATATGGATTCCATACAACATATGTATATAATAGCAACGATAAATAATCAAGCATCATCCAAAGTGCACTACACTGTATAAGCATCAAATATAGATATCTAACGCTTATAACAGCCTGTCAATCAATCGACCGACATACAAATAATTATTGGGATTAGTGTATGTCGTATATTATCCCAATACCCGTGTGGGGTTTCAAATCAACAAACACATATTTTTATTTGTGCAGTTGGGCGATGTGTAAAATTTATCGTCCCAATCAATGTCCTTCAAATAGGTGTACATAAACAAACCATCCGGTTTGTAAATGAATATTTATTTATTCACATTCACGTTAAAAATATAATTTTTAACGACCAAATTATTTTATTCAACCTATGAATATATTTTATTATCTATTTCTCATCAACATCACAAACAATTTTCACAACACATCAATCAAACAAACAAGCCATCCATGGTCTGTGGATGACAGGTGTCAGGTGCTACTAAACACCGTCTGTATCCTAGTGTATATATATAACTAGAAAAGGAAATTTAAAGTGAGAAGTTCTCACCAATAGCTAATCCAAACGCTTCGACTCTTCTTATGTAGAAGTCATCGCTGTTCTCGCCTTTTGTCACTTTCGTTGCCCGTAGCCACTACATATTTAAAAATCACATTTTTATATTGTTTCTATTCAATATATATAAATCGAATTTTTTCTTTCTATATATATAAATAATTATCACATTTTTATAATCACTCCATATCGATAAAAATTCTAGTTTTACATCGCTACTATATAGATAGAAATTCTTTTTTTTTCATCGATGTTCATATAATAAAGATTAGATTTTTATCACGCTATTCTCTATATAAAGATTTCGCCTTTTCAAATATAAAGATTTCGCCTTTTCAAATATAAATATTTCGCCTTTATATATATAAAGATTTCTCCTTTTTATATATAAAGATTTCGCCTTTTAATATATTAAGATTTCGCCTTTTCAAATATAAAGATTTCGCCTTTTCAAATATAAAGATTTCGCCTTTTTATATATAAAGATTTCGCCTTTTCATATATAAAGATTATATTTTTATCTCCCTTTCCCGTATATAAAAATCTAATTTTTACTTTGCTACCTCACAAATGAAAATCTCATTTTATAAGTCAAATTTTATAAATAAAAATCATAGCAGTTTTATTTATAAAAATCAAATCTTTCCATTTTCAAAATTCGAATCTTTTTTGAATATAAAAATCATTTCTTTTAGAAAATAAAAATCACATTTTTATCATTCAAATCACTATATAAAATTCGTATATTTTCATGACCGAAAATTATATATTTTCATAACCAAAAAGTCAGATTTTTCATAGGAAAAAAAAACAAATATATAAATTCAGAAAACTTACTGTATTCGATTAAGAAATGGGGGGGTCTTCACTGCGTCGTCGGAGGTGCTCGAGGAGGGCGTTAGTCGCTGTCTCGCGGTGGCGAACTGATGGTGGGAGGCTCGCGCTCGTCGGATGTGGGTGCAGGGTCAGAGGCAACGGTGTGCTTCACGGTGGCTCTCCATTCGATTTGGGGGTTTCAGTTTTCGCGTGGAAGAAAAGAATAGGGGAGGAGGAGAACTAGGCGGAGGGGAGAGCGGGGCCAGGGGAGGAGCTGCTCCGCCTGAGCGTCGGCGGCGCAGGGGCGACGCGCCCTCCTGGAGGCGCGGCTCCGATCACTAGGGCACAGCCCTTTTTTTTTGTTTGATCTGAATATAGGGGAGAGAGAGGGAGGTGAGGTGTTAATATATTTAATTATTTAATTATTTTTAAATCTTCTTTAAGTTGACTTTTAATCCGAACTCGAAACGAGACCCACCTACTGTCGTCCCTAGCGTTTTACCCACATTCCGAACACAATGGGATATGTATCGTAAGCTGATTCGACCGTTTCAATCAGTTTCCGTTGAATTTAAAGTACAATTCTTTATATATTCAATTTTAAATGCACATTTTCATTTATCGGGACCCATACTAACTCGAAAAATTCAAGAAAAATATTTTCTAGCTTCGTATTGACGATACGGTCCTAACAAAACTAATTTCGTTGAATTCCGAGACCGTTGGAAAAATGGCCAATTTCCAGTTGATTAAAATCAATTGAAACTGGTCAAACGCGTTTTCCTTTGCCAAGCTCACGTATTGATTCGAAAAATTATGAAATTCAAAACCTAAAAATAATTTAACATCACGGACCCAACAAAAGTGGTTTCATCGAAATCCGAGGTCGTTTGCAAAATTCCCATTTTTAAGGGCTTGAATTCCATAGCGACTATTCAGAAACTTCAACTGGACATATCTTTTGATTCCCGCTATGAAATTTTGCTTTGTCGGATTTGTTGGAATGATATTCACAATTAGATTCTAATATGTTTGGTTTCGCTAAAATCCGGTTTGTTTTGCACCCGGTACATTCAATTGAAGTTTGAAATCGAATTATCGAACTACCGCGCCATTTTCAATTCCTTTTAGAATTATATATAATTATTTATATTCTAACGACGACGCATATAAATATATACGTTCTAAATATATTCAAAATAAATTTTCGTCGATATTATTTAAAATAATTCATTTTAAATGTTCGAAATTCGCTAAAATTTCCAAAATAAAAATTTTAAACTGGCTCGGATTTCCGGGTTATTACACGTAACCTCCCGAGAGATTACTTGTGACAGCCCGCCCCGCACCAACCGACATTTACTCCAAAAGTGCGCGCTACACATGTCCAGTTAGCACGGAACGGGTCATCAGAAGGAAAAGGAAGAAGGAAATGAACATACAAAGAACCTGTAGAATGTCTCACAGCGCATAGAATAAAATATAATAATAACATACTTGACATAAAACAGGAGAGACTGTGCATAAGCTGAAAACCAGAACTAAACATCATAGCAGCGGAAATCCAAAATACAGCTTATTACAACTTTCAAACTATCTCAAAGCAAAAGTAAGATAAAGGAGGTACACTACTAATGCCCAAGTAGCGACCACCAACGACACAGGGAGAATGTGCATATATATATCATACGTGGAAGCCTCCTGCCCGCCTCTGAATCAGCTACTCGCTCATCACCAGCTAACCTGTCTCTAGTCTGCTCGTGTGAGCACCCAGAGTAATAAGAGGAGACATAAAACTCTGGGTCAGACATAAAGCCTGGTATGAGCGATAAGCATCTAAAGTGAACAATAACAGGTAGACTAAAAACATACCTGAACCTGGACCTGCAACCAAAGAGTTAGCACTACATACTGTACAACACTCTAAGGTACCATATCAAGCAATGTAAATATACAGAGGTGGGGGAGGTGTGCATCTCATAATGATGGCAAACAATCAAACATAGCATCCATCCTCACATCTCTCACTCAGTGCGTAAAGCATACGACATTCACCACTTCGATCACCCAACATACCTTGCTACGATCACTCTGCCCCATGAAGTCATAAATGGCTTCACTGCACTGATAACGTAGCCACTAATCCTTTGCTATGTCCACTTGCCCCATGGAGTTATTCACCCCATCTGCGCTGGCTCATAGCCTTACCAATCCTTACTACGTCCACTTGCCCCATGGAGTTATTCACCCCATCTGAGCTGGCTCATAGTCTTACTACGCATCACCTTGCCCCTCAAGTCATAATGACTCTACTGCACTGATAACGTAGTCTTGCTACCATCACCTTGCCCCTCAAGTCGCAATGACTCTACTGCACTAATAAGTAGCCCATCATTCATTTTTAGTTGTGAATCGAAGTTATGAACGTCGACAACTCCTTAGCACAAGTCCCGCAGCAAACCCCAACCATGAAGTGAACTCCTTGGTTCCCAACTGGATCCTGAGCTCTAACTTCCCATATTGGACTACCTTTGCATCTCGGGTTATTGGTCAATACTGGGTCGGGTCGGGTTCCTCCTCAAGCCGTCGGTTCGGGTCGGGTGTCCTCCATCGGTTCGGGTCGGGTCTTCTACTGGTACGGTTCGTGTTGAGTCCACTCCATCGCATCCGTTCGGGTCGGGTGTCCTACTTCGGTTCGGGTCGGGTGCCATCTCCTATCCAATTCGTGCTTCCGTTCCGATCCGTCTCCTCGTCCTTCACATGCTCCTATCCGATCCATCCTCATGCCTCCGATCCGTCCTCCTCGATCCTATCCGATCCCAGTTCAGCTAGCGTGGTCTTCCTTTTTGCCACTTTTTCCCAAGTGTTGGGTTCCGATCCGATCGGATTCTTTGCTCAGTTCAACATATCCGATCCGAGCCCTATGTCCGATCCGATCCGAACCCTGCACTGTTTTCTGAAACTGTTCCAGCAAGTGTTTACGCCATTCGACGATGTTTTCGACCATCTAACTATTGAAATCAATCACAAAGCATTTCATACAGTCATAGCAACATGCATAATCAACCACAAACATCAAAACGTCAACATGATAGGTTAAAATGGATCAAACATACCCAAATCCCATATTTCCCCTTAAGCATGATTAGGTGAAACTAATGATAGGATTAGGAAAACTTAACCAAATTAACCCAAATTCATATCAGAGGTCTAAAACATCATTTAGGAATTTATGAACATTTTCCCCGAATTTTACCATGCCTAAATTCGCTAATTAGCACTAATTACCCTTAACTAGCCATAATTAGTGTAAAACTATGCAAATCACTCACCTTAGCCACAAATAAACTAAGATCTGAAATAATTCTCTGATTTGATGCAAATCCCAATGCTAAACAGCAGCTCCAATGTTGATTTGGTGTTGATCTCCCTTGATTAGAAGTTGCTAAGCTTGATCCTTGATTAAAAGATGATTTGGAGGTGATTTAGAGGTTGGAGGCCATTTTTAGGGTTCCTTGGTGATAAGTGGAGGCTAGAAAACTGAAATGGAATGATCCTCCATCTCATTTCAGCCTCCCCATAACCCTAATCCTGAAATGGGTTATGGGCCTACTCACTAACCACCCGATTTGGCTCGGTTAAGCAGTTTTTCATCCTCCAAACCTTGTTTCAGCCATATCTCCCAAACGGTAAGTCCGTTTGGCTATTATGACCACTCTACGGAAAGGTAAACCATCAAACGAATACAATGGAAGTGGTTTCAGGTCAAAATTTCTTTCCAATCAAAAGTTATGGCCAAAATAGTACCAACTAGGGAAAAATGGTCATTTAGCAATCGACAAAAATCATGAACATGGGAAATGACTCTAGTGGATGTTTCCCAAAGTTACATGACCATACGACTTCATATGAGCAGGAAATAAATATTCTACGATCCACCGATGCGTAGAATGCGAGTCATTACACTCTCCCCCCCTTAAGAAATTTCGCCCCCGAAATTCCCTAATCAAAACATACACAAAGGTTCCCGCATGCCTATCAATCATAAAACAACAATCAAACATGCAGAATAAGCAAAACAAGTCTACCCTAGCATGCGGAATAACTAAATCGCAAGGTAAATCTTACCAGGCAAAGAGTTTTGGATATGCCTTCCTAATGCTCTCCTCTGTCTCCTAAGTACAATCATTCTCGTCCTCGCCCCACTGAACCTTGACTAGTTTCACCGCCTTCCTTCGAAGTTGCTTCGTATCGTGCCCCACAATACGAATCGGCTTGCGGTTCCCAACCGCCTCGGGTTCTACTTCGAAGTCCTCTAACTGATCAGGTAAAATAGTCACATCTGAGTCGTGAACGAACTTCCTTAGTTGGGAAACATGAAACACATTGTGAACTCCCGCCATTTTCTCTGGTAAGCCAACTCTATATGCCAAATTGCCGACTAGTTCAAGAACAGGGAATGGGCCAACAAATCTTGGTGCCAACTTGCCCCTCCTACCAAATCGTATCACGCTCTTCAACGGAGAGATCTTGACAAACACCAAGTCACCCACGGAGAATTTCAAGTCTCTTCTCCTTTTATCAGCATAACTTTTCTGCCTATCTTGGGCAACTTTCATTCGTTGCTGAATGATCTTGATCTTATCCGACGTTTCTCTCACCACATCTGGTCCAAGCACAAACTTCTCGCCAGTCTCTATCCAACATGATGGTGAGTTGCACGGTCTTCCGTACAAAGCTTCATATGGAGCCATACCGATACTGGATTGGTAGCTATTATTATATGCAAACTCTACTAGATGCAAATGGTCATCCCATGATCCACCAAAATCCAAGACACAAGCTCTCAAAAGATCTTCCAATATACGATTCACCCTCTTTGTCTGACCGTCGGTCTGAGGATGATATGCGGTACTGAGATGTAATCCTTACCCTAGAGCCTCTTCTAAGCTTTTCCAAAACCCACTAGTGAACAACGGGTCTCGGTCGCTCACAATGCTTTTGGGTACTCCGTGAAATCTCACTACCCACTTCATATACAATTCTGCCAACTTGGCCGCTGTTCTGGTCGATTTGACTGGTATAAATCTTGCACTCTTAGTCAATCGATCTGCAATTACCCAAATGCTATCATATCCCGATCTAGTCCTTGGTAAGCCATCGATGAAATTCATCGAGACTTGCTCCCATTTCCATTCGGGAATTTCTAATGGTTGCGACAACCCACTAGGCTTCTTTTGCTCGGCTTTAACTAGCTGGCAATTCATGCATTTGGATATAAACTTCCCAACGTCTCTTTTCATCCCTTCCCAGTAGTAAGTCTGCTTCATGTCTCGATACATCTTATTACCACCCGGATATATAGTCAGTTTTGGGTGATGACATTCTCTAAGCACTTCATCTCTCAAACCATTTAAGTTGGGTACAACTAGCCTTCCATTCTTTCTGAGCCATCCATATCGATCAAGCCCACACACATTCATCTCCTCACCGTCGACGCCCATCTCTAACTTGGAGATGATTTCTAATAGATTACGATCGTCCCTTTGGCTGGAACCAATCCGCTCTATCAAAGTGGGTCTGATCGCAAAACTAGCTAGCATGACTGGATCCAATTCGCACTTTGGTCTGAAATCAAACCCCGCGATATATTCCAGTTGCTTCCACTCAAGAAACATTGCGCCTAAACTGGCATGTCTCCTACTCAAGGCATCAGCTACCGCATTACCTTTCCCAGGTGTATATGCGATATCAAAATCATACGAAGCCAAGAACTCTAACCATCTCTGCTGACGGAGATTCAGATCTTTCTGGGAGAAGAGATACTTTAACGATTTATGATTGGTAAACAACTCAAATCTTTCTCCCAAGAGATAGTGTCTCCACATCTTCAGCGCAAATACAATCGCTGCTAATTCCAAATCATGGGTAGGATACTTCTTCTCATGTGGCTTTAGCTGTCGACTAGCATAAGCTACAACCCTACCTCCTTGCATCAATACTGCACCCAGTCCGGTACCACAAGCATCCGTGTATACCGTCATCTCTTCATTCCCTTTAGGAATGAGTAACACTGGCGCACGCGTCAACTTCTCCTTTAGACTTTTGAAGGCATCCTCACACACTCCGTCCCAGACGAAGGACTGATTCTTCTTAGTCAACTGAGTCAACGGTGTTGCTATCTTGGAGAAGTCCTGGATAAACTTACGATAATACCCAGCTAATCCCAAGAAACTTCTTACATCTGTTGCATTCTTGGGCGTAGGCCAATCCTGTACCGTAGCCACCTTCGCAGGGTCCACGGCAATACCACTCTCTGAAACAACATGACCCAAGAATCTCACTTCCCTTCTCCAAAAATGACACTTAGAGAATTTTGCTTTCAATTGGTCTTTCCTCAACACCTCCATCACTATCCTCAAGTGTCCTTTGTGTTCCTCCTCTGTCCTTGAATAAACAAGGATATCATCCACGAACACAAGAACAAACTTATTCAACTGATCTCTGAATACTCGATTCATAAGATCCACAAAATAGGCTGGTGCATTGGTCAACCCAAATGGCATGACCAACCACTCATAAAATCCAGACGGCGTCCTAAATGCAGTTTTCGGAACACTCTCATCTGCTACTCGAAGCTGATGAAATCCTGTCGCGAGGTCCAACTGGGAGAACACTCTTGCTCCTTCCAGCTGATTGAACAAGTCATTTATCCGAGGTAGAGGATACTTATTCTTCCTCGTTACCTTATTCTACTTGCGATAATCCACACACAAACGAAGGGAACCATCTGCCTTAGTGGCAAACACAACTGGTGCTCCCCACTCGGAGACACTCCTTCTAATAAATCCCTTCTTCAAAAGATTGCTGACTTGCACCCCGAGCTCTCGCTGCTCCCTTGGTGCCATACGACGAAGTGGCATCACTATAGGTCTGGCATCTTTCACTAAATCAATACGGAACTCAATCTCTCGGTGTGGTGGAAGCCCGGTCACCTCCTCGAAGACGTCCGGATACTGGCCAACCACGGGCACATCTGACAACTCATCTTGCGGGATGTCGAGGGAGTTTACAAAACTAGCCATAACCCCATCACTAGGTAGACTACCAAACACTACCCTCCGCCCATCATCCGCCCTCACTGTCACCAAAAATCCCTCACAGTCTACCATCACCCCGTATCTTTGGAGCCAATCGACTCCCAATATAATGCCATACCCAGTAAAGCCCAAAACAAAGCAATCACAAACATACATCCATGACTCGATAAGACCAAATTCCTGCAAATCATACTAAGGCTAGTCGAACCACCAATCGGGTTCATCACAATTAATGGTCTTTCGATTATCTCGGGTTCCAGTCCCAACCTATCTACCAGGTAACTAGATATGAAGGAATGGGAAGCCCTAGTATCAAACAAAACTCGAACTGGTACATCGTAAATAGAAAGCATACCTTGAATAACAACATGCTTTCCTTTCTCCGCCGCAGTTGGGGCATTCGACGAAGAAGGAACAACATCAATAGCATATGCTTTCACAATCTGCTTCTCCTTAAGAGGTTGCGGACACTTATCCTTATGATGTCCCACTTGACCACAGTTGTAGCACTTCCTTTCCGCTGGCTTGGCCCGACATTCTTTAGCATAATGGCCCTTCTTACCACAGCTGAAGCACTCAACATCCTTCTTGCTCTTTGTCTGGCCACCTTTAGATTGGTCCTGCTTCCTCTTATTCTGAGAGTTATTCTTGCCTCCACCGCCTGCTTGTGGCTTTGGCCCTTCTGCAGATGCAGCCTCAGTCTTGGACTTAGGGTAAAGACTCTCTGATCTCAAAGCCTTCCCCACGATCGATTCAAAAGTCTCATCGATGTGGTTAATAAGCCTTTCCCCCAAGTATCCATCTAAACCAGTGATGAACTTCTCATTCTTCTTCTCAGGAGTGTCGATAAGAGACAGTCCATACTTCGACAAAGTGTCGAACTCAGCAATATAGTCAGAAACTGCCCTTCCGTTCTGCTTGAGTTCTAAGAACTTCTTGAACAACACTGACTTCTGGGCAGCTGGAATGAACTTCTCGCTAAAGCGAGCCTTGAACTGATCCCAAGTAACCTGATCCTCTGGAGTAGCTGTTCTAATGGCATTCCACCAATTTATCGCTCGCCCTTGCAGCTGACGAGACGCTAGCCTTCTCTTCATCGCATCCTCAAGACCTAAGTCATCGAAGATACGGGCACAGCTATCCATCCAATCCTAAACATCCGTGGCCGACTCCGTTCCATGGAACGGCTTCCCACCAAGGTTAGTGTAATCCTTGCACAACTTGGCGAAATCGACCCTAGGCGCCTGCACTACTGGGCCGACACAAACTCCGGGATTGGGAACTGCCCCTTCCACTTCTCTAAGCATGTCTCTCATGAGGTTAGTAAACATCGCCCTCATGTCAGCGGCATTCCCTTGGTTGGTTCCTCTACCAGCACCCCTCGTGTCCCGGCTCACCGTCAATCTGAAAAAGGGAAACGATTAACGACCCAATAGTGGTGCTAGTGCAGTGCGACTTCATTCTTATATACTAATAGTATATACATATATAGCTTTGAAAACCAAAGTAATCACAAATACGTGCTCTCATATACGTACTATCTCTCCCTAGTGTCTTTCTCTAGATTAACTACGCAACCTAGAGCTCTGATACCAAGTGTGACAGCCCGCCCCACACCAACCGACGTTTACTCCAAAAGTGCACTGTACACATGTCCAGTTAGCACGAAACGGGTCGTCAGAAGGAAAAGGAAGAAGGAAATGTACATACAAAGAACTTGCAGAATGTCTCACAGCGCATAGAATAAAATATAATAATAACATACTTGACATAAAACAGGAGAGACAGTGCATAAGCTGAAAACCAGAACTAAACATCATAGCAGCGGAAATCCAAAATACAGCTTATTACAACTTTCAAACTGTCTCAAAGCAAAAGTAAGATAAAGGAGGTACACTACTAATGCCCAAGTAGCGACCACCAACGACATAGGGAGAATGTGTATATATATCATACGTGTAATCCTCCTGCCCGCCTTCGAATCAGCTACTCGCGCATCACCAGCTAACCTGTCTCTAGTCTGCTCGTGTGAGCACCCAGAGTAATAAGAGGAGACATAAAACTCTGGGTCAGACATAAAGCCTGGTATGAGCGATAAGCATCTAAAGTGAACAATAACAGGTAGACTAAAAACATACCTGAACCTGGACCTACAACCAAAGAGTTAGCACTACATACTGTACAACACTCTAAGGTACCATACCAAGCAATGTAAATATATGGAGGTGGGGGAGGTGTGCATCTCATAATGATGGCAAACAATCAAACATAGCATCCATCCTAACATCTCTCACTCAGTGCGTAAAGCATACGACATTCACCACTTCGATCACCCAACATACCTTGCTACGATCACTCTGCCCCATAAAGTCATAAACGGCTTCACTGCACTGATAACGTAGCCACTAATCCTTTGCTATGTCCACTTGCCCCATGGAGTTATTCATCCCATCTGCGCTGGCTCATAGCCTTACCAATCCTTACTACGTCCACTTACCCCATGGAGTTATTCACCCCATCTGCGCTGGCTCATAGTCTTACTACGCATCACCTTGCCCCTCAAGACATAATGACTCTACTGCACTGATAACGTAGTCTTGCTACCATCACCTTGCCCCTCAAGTCGCAATGACTCTACTGCACTGATAAGTAGCCCATCATTCATTTTTAGTGGTGAATCGAAGTTATGAACGTCGACAACTCCTTAGCACACGTCCCGCAGCAAAGCCCAACCATGAAGTGAACTCCTTGGTTCCCAACTGGATCCTGAGCTCTAACTTCCCATATTGGACTACTTTTGCATCTCGGGTTATTGGCCAATACTGGGTCGGGTCGGGTTCCTCCTCAAGCCGTCGGTTCGGGTCGGGTGTCCTCCATCGGTTCGGGTCGGGTCTTCTTCTGTTACGGTTCGGGTTGAGTCCACTCCATCGCATCGGTTTGGGTCGGGTGTCCCACTTCGGTTCGGGTCGGGTGCCATCTCCTATCCAATTCGTGCTTCCGTTCCGATCCGTCTCCTCGTCTTTCACATGCTCCTATCCGATCCATCCTCATGCCTCCGCTCCGATCCGTCATCCTCGATCCGATCCGATCCTAGTTCAGCTAGCGTGGCCTTCCTTTTTGCCACTTTTTCCCAAGTGTTGGGTTCCAATCCTATCGGATTCTTTGATCAGTTCAACATATCCGATCCGAGCCCTATGTCCGATCCGATCCGAACCCTGCACTGTTTTCTGAAACTATTCCAGCAAGTGTTTACACCATTCGATGACGTTTTCGACCATTCTAACTATTGAAATCAATCACAAAACATTTCATACAGTCATAGCAACATGCATAATCAACCACAAACATCAAAACGTCAACATGATAGGTTAAAATGGATCAAACATACCCAAAATTCCATATTTCCCCTTAAGCATGATTAGGTGAAACTAATGATAGGATTAGCAAAACTTAACCAAATTAATCCAAATTCATATCAGAGGTCTAAAACATCATTTAGGAATTTATGAACATTTTTCCCGAATTTTACCATGCCTAAATTCGCTAATTAGCACTAATTACCCTTAACTAGCCATAATTAGTGTAAAACTATGCAAATCACTCACCTTAGCCACAAATAAACTAAGATCTGAAATAATTCTCTGATTTGATGCAAATCCCAATGCTAAACAGCAGCTCCAATGTTGATTTGGTGTTGATCTCCCTTGATTAGATGTTGCTAAGCTTGATCCTTGATTAAAAGATGATTTGGAGGTGATTTAGAGGTTGGAGGCCATTTTTAGGGTTCCTTGGTGATAAGTGGAGGCTAGAAAACTGAAATGGAATGATCCTCTATCTCATTTCAGCCTCCCCATAACCCTAATCCCGAAATGGGTTATGGGCCTACTCAGTAACCACCCGATTTGGCTCGGTTAAGCAGTTTTTCATCCTCCAAACCTTGTTTCAGCCATATCTCCCAAACGGTAAATCCATTTGGCTATTATGACCACTCTACGGAAAGGTAAACCATCAAACGAATCCAATGGAAGTGGTTTTTGGTGAAAATTCCTTTCCAATCAAAATTTATGGCCAAAACAGTACCAACTAGGGGCAAAATGGTCATTTAGCAATCGACAAAAATCATGAACATGGGAAATGCCTCTAATGGATGTTTCCCAAAGTTACATGACCATACGACTTCATATGAGAAGGAAATAAATATTCTATGATCCCCCGATGCGTAGAATGCGAGTCATTACATTCCTCTTGATAGTTCAGTTGAGGAGATATGTAGTGACCCGCATTTTTAGCTGTTGAACAATTTATTTATTTAATTATTAAATATCGATTTATCGATATCGAGAACGTGAATTAAATAATATTGAATATTTAATTAATAATTATAATATAATAAAATATATTATAATGTCGAAATAATCAAAAATATTGGAAATACAAATATTCTGTGAATGGGGTCATCCCAAAGATATAATTCAACTTAGAGTTGGATTATATTGACGAATATATTCAATCGACGACAGTTTGAACGTATAATTATATTATAATTAAAATAGAGTGCGTAACGACGCGGTAGTTCGCTATTTGGCGATTTGAACTTCAACTGAATGTACAGGATTCGTTTTAAGCCGGATTTCTATGAAACAAGAAACGTGTGGAGCTGGTGGAGTATATCTTTCTAGTGGAAGAGAAAAATCGGGATTTCATCGTGTAGATTGTGAGTTATGTCCAAATCAAATTTCAGAAAAGTCGCTGTGGAATTCCTTTATAATTTGCGATGCTTTATATACGTTATAAATCGATTTTTCGATACGAACTGAATATCGGGATAATCTGGAGTCTGGAAATCAAGTCATAAAATCTGAGGTGATATTCTGGAGCCGAACGACATCGTATATGGATATATACGATAATATTAATTTATTAATATTTAATTGAATAATATTTAAATATATTTATATATTTAAATGGGTCATTCAGAGCGTTAAAAATACGCTGTGTGAGCATACGAAGTCGGAATTCGACGAAACCAGTTTCGTTGGATCTGCAATATCAAATAGTTGCTAAATGTTAAGTTTCGTGATTTTTAGGGTCACTGTGTGGTCGTACAGATTTTTAGAGTGAGAAACAGTCAGTATTTTGATGGTTAAAAATACGCTGTGTGGGCATACGAAGTCGGAATTCGACAAGACCAGTTTCGTTGGGACCGTAATGTCAAACTCTAGCTACATGTCTAGTTTCGTGATTTTTAGGTATCATGTGTGATCACACAGATTTTTAGAAGTCAGAAACGAATATAAAAGATTAAATAAAATATTAAAATATTAATATAAAAATATCTAGATATTTTAGTGGCCTATATATACCCCCCTTACAAATTTCTAAAGACCTAATTCATTTCTTACTCTGGTCAAAATGCGCCGCACCCTCAAACCAAAAATCCACAGTGATAATCATCCTCTCAAAAATCAAAACAAATCAAAGAAAAATCCTAAATTCCTAAAACAAGTTATTTTGAGTAGCTTGTGAAGAGAGCTTCCCTCCCATACTATTTTTGTTGACTTCGATCTTCATTTCTGGAGTGGGCAGCAACACCATGGACCTAGGGTTTGTGTTTTCCACGGGTTGAAGCACTATGGTGCGAATCGGAAGTCATCTTGGTGATGAGGGTGAAGAGTAGGAGGTGTTGGCAAGTGGTTGCTGGATTCCGCGACCATGAGGGTCGCGACTTCTGTACAGGCTCGACGAACGAAGCGTCGGTCTTGGAGTCGAGCTCGAGGATGAGCTGACAGGCGGAGGGAGGGTTGGACGCTGGTTTCTCTGGTATGATCGACGGTGGAGAGAAGTGGCCGGAGCGACGCCGGTTGGTGGTCAAACGATGGGTCAAAGGGGGAAATTTGAGGAGCGGGTTCTGTAATTGATTTGGGGAAGATGGTTTTGTGGAGCGGGTTTTATCAAAGGGAGTGGGCCGTTATTTTTGATTGGGTAAAGCCCATTTTATTTTATTTTTATTTAGTTAAACTTTAAATTTAAAAGTTAATAGTGTATAACCTTGTATTTATCATAACGTATCCATACGGTATCGAAATTCAGCAAAACAGGATCCGACGGGATCGTATGGACGAACACTACCCAATGGAACTGACTGGGAGTGAATCCGAGTTCGTTACAATTTATGGAGAAATAAATTGTCCGACTGAATCAAATAACGCAAACCGTTATTCAACGATTAACGTGCAACTGTGAGTAAATCTCACTAACTCTGAACAGTTTATAATTTCATGTTTTATTTTTAGAACTGTTAGATATTGGTTGATTGACTGTATGTTGACTGTTTGATTGAACTGCTAGTCAGTTAGTTGAATTTCTATATTGATTCTATTTAACAGAATATATCATATGGAACTGAAAGTGATGTTATCTTGTCTAACATCTGCGATGCAGGGAAACAGGTTGGAGGAATCCAACTGGATTCCTCAACAGATATTTTACTGTGATTTTTATATTGTGATATATGATGTGAATTATAACCTGTTGTTGATTGTGTGTGCATGGACGATATTGAACATCGTGATTTGATATGATTGAATACCATAACATACCGAAATGTTGATAAGGGGATTTTCAAAGTGATATTTGAAAATGAAATATTTATAAATTTAAATATTTATAAATAAGGAATATTTATAAATTGGGATATTTATAAATAGGAGATATTTTAAAAAGGAAAATAAATTCAAACCATTTCTTTTTGAATGGAAAAGCCTGTGTGGCGAGTTTGGGGATTTTCCCGATGCTCCCGATACAAAGGAGGTTATGGCGAATTTTCCCGGGAATTTAAGGAGTTAGAATATTTCAAGAATAAATTTGAAAAGGAAATATTTGTAAACCATTTACAAATAGAATTGAAAAGGAAACGTTATAAAAGGGAAATCATTTTTAAAGTGTAGAACCGTTATTTAAAAGTAAATCTTTTCAAATAAAATAAAACATTGTTAAAAAGGAAATCTTTATAAAATAAATCGAATATGGTATTCGAAGTTAGTTAATCGAATATAGACATTCGAAGTTAGTTAATCGAATATAGACATTCGAAGTTAGTTAATCGAATATAGACATTCGAAGTTAGTTAATCGAATATAGACATTCGAAGTTAGTTAATCGAATAGGGTATTCGAAGTTAGTTAATCGAATATGGTATTCGAAAGTTAGTTAATCGAATATGTTATTCAAAAAGGGGTTAGTCAAGTCGAGTTAGTCAAATAGGGTTAATCAGTTAGAGTTAACCAGTTAGAGTTAATCAGTTAGAGTTAACCAGTTGGAGTTAATTAGTTGGAGTTAATCGATTAGAGTTAAAACGAACTAGAGTTAATCAAATATAGTTATTTGAGATAGAGTTAGTCAAACATAGTATTCAGGGTAAGTTGCCATCTTGTACGACTGCTAGCGTAATTCGCAGGGCTGTAAATAGCCTACGGCGGTCGGATGTTTCCTGAGGGAGTCAGGCGTAACCATTGTGATCGCTGCGATCTAGAGTCAAGCGAATGGAGTTTTAATCGAATATTAGTTATTCGATAGGAGTTAATTGAGTTGATCGGGTGGTTCGACCAAGTTAATCGAGCCTAGTTAATCGAATCGAATTGGTCGAACCAAGTCAGTCGAGTTAAGTTAGACAAGTTAGTCGAGCCTAGTTAATCGAATCGAATTGGTCGAACCAAGTCAGTCAAGTTAAGTTAGTCAAGTTAGTCGAGCCTAGTTAATCGAATCGAATTGGTCGAACCAAGTCAGTCGAGTTAAGTTAGACAAGTTAGTCGAGCCTAGTTAATCGAATCGAATTGGTCGAACCAAGTCAGTCGAGTTAAGTTAGTCAAGTTAGTCGAGCCTAGTTAATCGAATCGAATTGGTCGAACCAAGTAAGTCGAGTTAGACGAGTCAAGATAAGTTAGTCGAGTTAAGTTCGTCGAGTTTAAATTATCGATGTTAGTTTCATCGAAAGGAGGTATCGATGTTAGTTTCATCGAAAGGAGTTATCGATGTTAGTTTCATCAAAGGGAGTTATCGATTATAGTTTAATCGAAGTGAGATTTTCAAATATGAGATATTTGAAAAGGAAGAGTTATCGAATATTAGTTATTCGAAGAGATATTATCGAATATCGTTTATTCGAGAAGGAGTTAATCAAATAGAGATTTCTCGAAGAGAGTTAATCGGAAAATTCGATTATATCGAATTCGGGAAAGTACTTATACTTTTCCAGTGTTTAAATAGAGATTTATTTATTTATAAATAAATAAGTGTTAGGTTAATTATTCACTAATAAGAATAGAAGTTATAATTAAAGTTAGATAATTCGAAAGTAGGGATTATAACGTTATCGTTATAACCAATGTTTTAAATATAGAAGTGGATTAGTAAAATTGAATCCGAGAAAGGCGTAAAGAAGTTGTTAAAGATTAAAAGATAAACTTTGACCATTTCGAAGTTATAACGTTGTTCAGTTAAGGTCTGAGAGGTAATTATACCCCAACTGGAGTGACTTCCTTCTTGACTAAGAAATGGTAAGGTTTGATCGTAAAGGAGTTTTGGAAATGTTTTCCAAACGAGAATCGGAAATGTTTTCTGATAAAAGAAAAAATAAAAATTTAGAATATAGGGAAACAGGAGATAAATAAATAAATGAACTAAAGTGATTTATGTTAAATGATGTTTGTTCGATATAATTTCCATTTGGAAATAATATCGTTGTTTGCACACTTGTTTTTCTTTGATAGTTAACTCACTGACTATCGAAGTTTTGACCATTTTAACGTTGTTAATATGGAGAGACCGGTTGGATTATTATCCATAGAACCACTCTGTATTGGCATAAGCGTCGCGAATCATATATGCCAGAGATAATTGAAGACAGAGTAAAATGCAAGGGCTGTTGTATAAGTCTTAGATAACAGTGACTAAGATGGATATACGGGATAGTGCCTTCGGTTTGTCCAGTCCCAGGACAACTTGTATGGATGGATGTCTGACAGAGTATATCCAATGAATCGCGTAAGTTGATCTGTTCAAACGTATTCACGTTTGGTGGCGGAGGAATTCGTTTCTCTAAGCTGTATACCAGTGTTATTTTTGAATAAGTCAATTTGTGATTTGGCGGGTATGACGATGTGACATTCTGTAACAACCCGGAAATTCTGGGCCAGTTTAAAATTTTATTTTGGCAATTTTAGCGAATTTTGAATATTTAAAATAGATTATTTTAAATAATATCGACGAAAAATTATTTTGAATATAATTCGAACGTATATATTTATACGCGTCGTCGTTAGAATATAAATATTTATATATAATTATAAAAGGAATTGAAAATGGCGCGGTAGTTCGATAATTCGATTTCAAACTTCATTTGAATGTACCGGGTGCAAAACAATCCGGATTTTAGTGAAACCAAAAACATTAGGATCTAATTGATAATATCTTTCCAACGAATCCGACCAATCGAAATTTGATGGCGGGAATCAAAAGATATGTCCAGTTTAAAATTAGAAATAGTCGCTGTGGAATTTATATATATTTTTATATATATAAGGCCCTTAAAAATGGACATTTTGCAAATGACCTCGGATTTCGACGAAACCACTTTTGTTGGGTCCGTGATGTCGAATTATTGCTAGGTTTCAAATTTCATAATTTTTCGAATCAATATGTGAGCGTGGCAAAGGAAAACGCGTTTGACCAGTTTCAGTTGATTTTAATCGACTGGAAATTGGCCATTTTTCCAACGGTCTCAGAATTCGACGAAACTAGTTTTGTTAGGACCGTATCGTAAATACGAAGCTAGAAAATATTTTTCGAGAATTTTTAGAGTTAGAATGTGACCCCGGTAATTTGAAATGTACGTTTAAAATTCAATATAGTGATTTAAATGTAAATTAAACGGAAACTGATTCAAATGATCGAATCAACCTACGATACATATCCCATTGTGTTCGGAATGGGGGTGAAACGCTATGGGCGACAGGCAGTGGGCCTCGTTTAGAGGTCGTATGTAAAAGTCAACTTCTTTGAATTTAAAATAATTAAATAATAAAATATAAAAAAATAAAAACCCCCTTTTTCTCCTTAACCAGGCCCCCCCCGTTGAAATCATTTCAGAACAAATCAGAAAATCGAAAAAAAAGAAGAAGAAAAGAGGACGGACGGAGCTCGCCACCGCCGATCCTTCCGCCACCCCGTCGACGCCCCGCGCCGCCTACCGTCCCCTCCCTCCGCGACCTCTCCCTCTCTCTATTCCCTCGATTCCCGTACCGCGAAACCCCCTCTCCGACCCATCAGAAGACGCCCACCCCCCAGCAGCGCCGCGAGCCGCCCCGCACCCCCTCCTCCACCTTCCTTTCTCCCCTTCCTCCCTCTTCTCCTCCGACCAGCGAGCCGCTCCACCCCCTCTGCCTCCTTCGCCCCTTTTCAAAAACTGCCAGTAAGTTTCTATTATTTATTTAGTTTATTTTAAATTCAGTTTTAAGTATAATTACAATGTTCAAATTCAATTTTAAATTTATATAAAACATTGAAGAAAGTTTTGGTATTTAGTTCATGGAAAATTTGATTTTTTTATCGAATAAAAGATGAGATTTTTAACTAGCTAAAAGGGGAGATTTTTAGCCTCATAAAGATGCGATTTTTAATTATAAATATCGTTTAGAACTTCGAAATAAAAATATGATTTTTATATATAGAACTTCGAAATAAAAATATGATTTTTATATATAGAACTTCGAAATAAAAATATGATTTTTATATATAGAACTTCGAAATAAAAATATGATTTTTATATATAGAACTTCGATAGAAAAAAATTCGATTTTTATATATTGAATAGCAAAGAAAAAAATTCGATTTTTATATATTGAATAGCGAAGTAAAAAATTCGATTTTTACATAGGTAGTGAAAGCGGACAACGAAGGTAACAAAAGGCGAGTTGGTGAAGATTTCCTGCATTAGAAGTGCCGTGGAGCTAGGATAGCTATAGGTGAGAATTTCTCACCTTTCAATTTCATTTTCTATTTATATATATATACTAGGATGCAGACGGTGCTTAGTAGCACCCGACACAATCGTCCACAGACCATGGACTTGTTTGTTTGGTTGCATAGCTTAGGTATATGATTTGATTTGAATTTGGTTGTTTGGTGAATTTGATTGATGTGTGAATGGCGTGGGCCTTCACTAGACCGGGGATAAGGCTAGGCCTCGTCCCGTTTCTAGTATCGTGCCGTTATGCCGCCGAAATTTTCTAAAAATAATTTAGAAAAATAAAGATATCATTTTATTTAAAGAATGAACTTAATAGAAATTCATATGTTGGAATAAAATGTTTTATCGTTAAAAATATAATTTTTAACGTGAATGTGAATAAACAAATATTCATTTACAAACCAGACGGTTTGTTTATGTACACCTATTTGAAGGACATTGATTGGGACGATAAATTTTACACATCGCCCAACTGCACGAATAAAATATTTGTTTGATTGTTTGAAACCCCACACGGGTGTTGGGATGAAATATGAAGTTCACTCATCCTGATTGATTGAATATGTCGATCGATTGATTGACAGACTGTTATAAGCGTTAAATGTCTATATTTGATGCTTATACAGTGTAGTGCACTTTGGTTGATGGTTGATTATTTTTCAATGCTATTATATACATGTGTTGTATGAAAATCCATATAATTAACATTATATGGTGATTGATTGGGCCTCATTCCAATTTAGAAAATAAAGAATATTATAAAATAAAAGTTCATGTGTTGACAGTACTCAATCTTTGAGATTGGTCATGTGTTGAACGAAATATTTTGATAATAAAATTTACATCTTTATCAATATAAATTAACGGTTCATGTGTTGACAGTACTCATCCATTGAGATTGGTCATGTGTTGAACGAAATATTTTGATAATAACAACTATTTTGAAAAAGAAATATTTGAAATAGAATATTTGAAAATAGAAATTTATGAAGCCGTGTTGATTAGATTGACGCCATTTTGACGTGATCGATATTTATATCGATTTTAAACGATTTCGAAATGAATTGAATTGAAAACGATTTCGAAATGAATTGAATTGAAAACGATTTCGAAATGAATTGAATTGAAAACGATTTCGAAATGAATTGAATTGAAAACGATTTCGAAATGAAATGAATTGAAAACGATTTCGAAATGAAATGAATTGAAAACGATTTCGAAATGAATTGAATTGAAAACGATTTCGAAATGAATTGAATTGAAAACGATTTCGAAATGAATTGAATTGAAAACGAATTCAAATTGAATTGAAAGCGAATTGAAATGAATTCAAATTGAATTGAAATTTGAATTGAATGGAAATGAATTTTAAAACGAATTTATAAAGAAGAATTCAATTTTGATTTGAATTGAAATGGAAGTTGAAATTGCTTTTGAAACGAATTTAAAACTATTTATATAATTCGTTTTAAATAGAAATCGACGAAATATATATTATATATTATATATATATATATATAATATAATGGCCTGAATAGAACGCGCCGCGCCGCGGCAGTTCGTGAATTTCGACCATTTATTTCAAACGGACATTACGGGAGATCCGACCGTCGGATTCTCCTAAAACCGGAACCGTTGGGTTCGCATCGAAAAGAGCTTTCTAATGAATATTAGAAATTCAAAATCTAACGATTGGATTTGGAATTATGTCCAAATCAAATTTGAAAAAGGTCGCTGTAAGTGCAGTTCGATGGCCATTGATGGAAATCGACTGTACGGGCCTTGATAAAATTATTAAAAATAGTAATAATTTGTGTAAAATCATAAGAAATGATTTGGGAAAAATTGGGATGAAAAACTCCATATTTGAAAAGATAAAAATAGATTTTTATCGAAATGAACTAGTTTTGAACTAGAATTATAATTCTATTTATTTTTAAATAAATAAATTGAATTTAAAAAGGGTTTTAAAAATAACCATAATATCCAATGATTGCATTGGAGTGGATTTGAATCGAAATTGTCTTCGGAATATTTCGATGTTGGAATTCGTGATTATACAGGTGTTGTTATGGAAATTTGAAAGATATATATTTATATCGTTATTTCCAATACGACATTTGTTAGTCGTAGAATTTGATATTGAATATAAGCCGATATATTTTCTATTCAGAGCCTTGTATTGAATATCGAATGTGATTTGGGTTTGTCGTGAATGGTGTCTTCACTAACACTGTTCTTGAACCCAATTGAGAAATGATTAAATCTTTTTATTTAGATTTAATGAAAGGTACCAATTAAATAATATTTAATTGGAATTGAATTGATATTGATTTTTGGGTTTATCGTGGACAGTGTTTTAAATAACACTTGTTCTTTAACCCGATAATTAATGGAATGATATTTTGGGTTTACCGTGAACCGTGTTTTAAATGACACTGATTCTTTAACCCAGTTAACGATTAAAACTAAGTGGAGTTTTAATGAATCTTTAATTAGATTGAAATAATCGAGAATGGAGTATCACCAGTTTTACTCCAGGCGATAGTTAAATCTTTAATTAGATTTGAACGTGAAATGGTAATTGAATTTACCGATAACACTGTGGTGTTAGATATGAAGTATTACCAGTTTTACTTCATGGGATAAATAGGTTGGGATTGGGAAATTAAAACAAATGATTACTTCGGTAAGTTTCGTTAATCCCGACTAGTTTGAATTGATATTCAAAAGTAGATTAAAGAATAAATTAAAGAATTTATCTTTGATAAAATTAATGGGAACCTTTCCCTATGAATGTGAAATTAGAAATTAACTGTCGGTTAGCCAAGCAGAATGGTTTTCTGGATATTGATCTGATGTTGGTTTCGGCCTTCGGGGTTAATATTTGGGGAATTATTCTCTTGATTAATTTACGGTTAATGACTGATGAATTGGAATGAGGCGTATGTTGTGTTTGTGTAACACTTATTTAAAATATACGCGAGTTATTCGGAAAGACCGGGTTTATCCCATTCTGAATAACTGATACGACGATAAGTCGAAGATGAAGATGATGGTCGAAGACCGGAAGTCTTCACGTCGTTGGGTAATTACTGATGATCTTGATTGGGCTGTACACCCAAGAAGATGGAAACAGTTAGTGATCGTCCAGACGTACTTGGAGATCGATGGATATGCGGGGTACTAGGTGCCTCCGGTTTCGTTCAGACCCAGAACGGACTTGTAAATGGACTGTGTGTCTGACATTGGATTTTAGCCCGTGTGGTTGATCTCTATTAAATATATATCGGTTTGGCGGCGGAGAATTTATTCTCTTGCTTAACGCTCTTCTCTGAGACGTACGAGCTCAGGGGTTATATATTGATGGATATCAAACGCATGGAGTGAATTGCCTGTGTGGCATGCCTAAGTGGCAATTGATCGAGGCTTCTGTTGAAAAGCAAAGTCTTGTGGTGATGATCAAAGCACGGCCTTTGTGGCGTAGCTTTGTGTAACGTTTACTTCGCGTGTTTCACACCCGGTATGAACCAAAAACGGGAGACGGACCTCAGGGAGGGCCTGCGTTTCCTCCTAGCTAGAAGTGGCGTCAGTGGTTTTACACGCCCTGACGAGTTTGACTTATGTGGTTGTTGCTGTTGCGAGGCGCCTCGGTTAGATCGGACGATCCGGGTCCGATGGAGTCATTCGTTGGCTCGCTTACGCCCCAAAGGGCGGCGAAACGCAGTGTTCAGGATTTAAGTTTAATCCACATCGGTGGACCGGCCCTGTCGCTCCAAGGGTCGATGCGTTCTGATCCTGAGACTCGGGCTAGGCAGTCTCGAATCGGTTGAGGACTATCTTTTGCCTCGGTTCATAGACGGAAATCCAATTTCCAAATACGTGACTTTGCGGTTTTATTTGTAAACCTATATATGGCGACATAGTGGCATGGGACGCTCATGCCGCCTATGATTGATACTTATGATCTGAAGTGGTTTTATACACTATACACTTATAGTAGTATCAAATGATTTGTTTTAAACGTATCAAGCATTCTTTGGCTGTTATAAGGAAAAACCCTATCCTCGGCTGCGTTGCATTGTGTGATAGGACCTGGGTCTTATAACAGCTTCATTTTCCTTTATTTAGCATTGCGCTGTTTGTTTTATGCACTGGTATTCTTGGGAGGAAACCCGTTCCGTGTTATACGGCGTGGTCCCTTGATTTACCCAACTTTAAAATAAAGATTAACTGTTTTAGTTCTCACACCAGTCACATGACTGACCTGGGGTTTATTGTTTTAACCTAAACTCTGGGTGCCCTTATTTTGACACGGGCAGCTAGTAGTTTTGGTTTTGCAGATTTATATTCACAGGATCCTGGTTACGGCTGGAACGATATCCGGAAAGCTTTGTATCCGTATATCTCTTCTGGTTGTGTATTGTATTATTTTCCGCTGCTATGTATTTAAATGTAATTTAAATCTCTGATATTTCTGTGTAATATTCATTCATACTCTGTATATTCTTGTAATCTGATGCATTGTTGTAATATACAGTGAAATGTTCTTCTGTATGTGTTCTGTTGTGGTTTGTTCTCGAACTATCCGACGCTTTCCTTTACGGGGGAGTTACGGGTCTTCACAGTTGGTATCAGAGCTTTGGTTTACAAAGCAGAGAACAAGGCACATTAGAACCGTACGAAAGAATTCATCAGATATTGGATTAGTAATATCCAATTAGAATGACTCGTTAGAGATGGGATCAGTAGTATCCTAGAACGAGTGTGAAGAGTATATTTTTAAAATGAAAACAAATTTTGTTTTGAAAATTTAAATCAATTATTCGTATTTGGTTATTTATTTATATTGATTTTGGACAGTCCAGTATATAAAGATTTTGTGTATACGTCTGATCCACGTGTATTTGAAATTTCAATATACTGGATAGATATAGAATCACACTCTAGTCGCCCGAAGATGATTCTGATGATAGTTCGAACATCATCAGAATTGGTATTCGTGTTTTGAAGGTGTGATATCTATATATTTCCTATTGACTGGTGTGAGAACCAAAATTAGATAGGGCCTATTGTTGTGATTTGGCATCAAAAATTTGATTTTTGTATATGTGTCAAAATTATCAATTTGAAAAGCTAATCAACTAATTGATTGATGTTTGTGTTGTTTGTTTATTTGTTTGCTAATTTTGAACCATTTAGCCTAATTATATCAAATATTGAATTGTATTGAAATTGGTCGCATTTGCTTGCATATACATGTACTTACATTGAACAGGTCATAGCAAGGAGGCTAGAGCAGAGAATAAAATTTGTTTGCCCGACAAATAGGTACATGTTTACTACATAATTTACTGTTTTGTTTGGGTGATGATGATTTTGTGAGCCTATTGGCTAGCCGCTTGGCTTTTTCTTTTTCTTTTTGAGATCTGAAGGACCGGGGAAGCTATTTGAAATTCCCCGATGCTCCCGGTGCAGGGGAGGTTATGGCGAAATTTTTCAAAAATTTAGGGTGTTAGCCAAATTTTTGAAATTTTGAAAATTCTCAGAAACTGAAAAGTTGGAGAATGGAAGCCAGATCGAGGGTAGAGCTGAATAATCAAACCACTTTCGACTTTGTTCCTTTTCGGGGACGAAAAGTTTTAAGTGGGGGAGATTGTAACAACCCGGAAATTCTGGGCCAGTTTAAAATTTTTATTTTGGCAATTTTAGCGAATTTTGAATATTTAAAATAGATTATTTTAAATAATATCGACGAAAATTTATTTTGAATATAATTCGAACGTATATATTTATACGCGTCGTCGTTAGAATATAAATATTTATATATAATTATAAAAGGAATTGAAAATGGCGCGGAAGTTCGATAATTCGATTTCAAACTTCATTTGAATGTACCGGTGTAACAACCCGTAAAATGCGAGCCAGTTTGAAATTTTTATTTTGGCAATTTTAACGAATTTTGATTATTTAAAATGAATTATTTTAAATAATATCGACGAGAAATTTATTCTGAATAGAATTCGAACGTATATTCTACATACGTCGTCGTTAGAATATAAATATTTATATATAATTATAAAAGGAATTGAAAATGGCGCGGTAGTTCGATAATTCGATTTCAAACTTCAATTGAATGTACCGGGTGCAAAACAATCCGGATTTTAGTGAAACCAAAAATGATGGGATCTAATTGATAATATCTTTCCAACGAATCCGAAAAATCAAGATTTCATATCTGGAATCAAAAGATATGTCCAGTTGAAAATTCTGAATAGTCGCTATGGAATTCAGGCCCTTAAAAATGGACATTTTGCAAACGACCTCGGATTTCGATGAAACCAGTTTTGTTGGGTCCGTGATGTTAAGTTATTGCTAGATTCCAAAATTCGTAATTTTTCGAATCAATATGTGAGCGTGGCAAAGGAAAACGCGTTTGACCAGTTTCAGTTGATTTTAATCGACTGGAAAATGGCCATTTTTCCAACGGTCTCAGAATTCGACGAAACTAGTTTTGTTAGGACCGTATCGTCAATACGAAGATAGAAAATATTTTTATGGAATTTATAGAGTTGTTATGTGACCCCGGTAATTTGAAATGTACGTTTGAAATTCAATATAATGATTTAAATGCAAATTTAACGGAAACTGATTCAAATAGTCGAATCAGCCTACGCGACATGTCCCATTGTGTTCGGAAAGGGGGTAATTAGCTAGGGACGACAGTCGTTGGGTCGCGTTTCGAGTTCGGGTGGCAAGTCAACAATTCTTGAAAGAATAAAATATTAAGTAAATAAAATTATATAAACTAACCCCCCCTTCCCTCATTCACAAGTCAACTGTCGAAAATAAAAAAAGAAAAAAAAAAGTAAGTCGATCCCCTTTTTCCGCCGTTGCCCCCCCCACCGCGCCTCCCATCGGAGCGCCGCCAGCACCTGCTCCGACCACCACACCACCACCATCCCCTTCCCATCTCGCTCCTCTCTCGATCTTCGTTAATTCGGTCCCCCAAACCCCAACAACCCAAAACCCGACATACCGCCACCCCATTGGCCTCCCGCGCCACCTGCACCCCTCCCCTGGACTGACGCCGCGGCAGAGCTCTTCCTTCCCCTCCTCCTCGGCCACGTGAACCCCCCCCTGTAAGTCCTTTTTTTTCTTTCTTTCTATTGATTATTTTAAAATTTGAAAACTGATTATTTTATTTTTGTTTTAAAAACTGATTATTTTATTTTTGTTTTAAAAAATGATTATTTTATTTTTGTTTTAAAAACTGATTATTTTATTTTTGTTTTAAAAACTGATTATTTTAAAGTTTGAAAACTGATTATTTTATTTTTGTTTTAAAAACTGATTATTGAAAAGTTTAAAAAAACTGATTTTTGAAAAGATTTAAACTGTATAAAGGAAAAGATTTAAAACTGACTTTAAAAAGAAAAAGATGTGATCTTTAAAAGAGAAAAGACGGAATTTTTATTAAGTAAAAGATGTAAAAATGTGATTTTTATATATTGAACTTCGAATTAGAAATATGATTTTTATATATTGAACTTCGAATTAAAAATGTGATTTTTATATATTGAACTTCGAATTAAAAATATGATTTTTATATATTGAACTTCGAATAAAAAATGTGATTTTTATATATTGAACTTCGAATTAAAAATGTGATTTTGATATATTGAACATCGAAGTGAAAATTCGATTTTTATATATTGAATAACGAAGTAAAAATTCGATTTTTATATATGTAGTGGCTACAGGCAACGAAGATGACGAAGATGCGATAGCGATGAAGACTTCTATCAAAGAAGAGCCAAGATAGTTGGATAGCTATAAGTGAGAACTTCTCACCTTTCAATTTAAATTTTCTAGTTATATATATATACTAGGATGCAGACGGTGCTTAGTAGCACCTGACACCCGTCATCCACAGACCATGGATGGCTTGTTTGTTAAATTGTTTGGTTGTGTAGTTGGTTAAATTATTTGGTTTGAATTGAATGGTTTGGTGAATTTGATTGATGTGTGAATGGCGTGGGCCTTCACTAGACCGGGGATAAGGCTAGGCCTCGTCCCGTTTCTAGTATCGGGCCGTTATGCCGCCGAAATTTTCTAAAATATGTTAGAAAAATAAAAATATCATTTTATTTAAAGAATGAATTGAATAGAAGTTCATATGTTGGAATAAAATGTTTTGTCGTTAAAAATATAATTTTTAACGTGAATGTGAATAAATAAATATTCATTTACAAACCAGACGGTTTGTTTATGTACACCTATTTGAAGGACATTGATTGGGTCGATAAATTTCACACATCGCCCAACTGCACGAATAATAATCTGTGTTTGATTGTTTGAAACCCCACACGGGTGTTGGGATGAAATTTGAAGTTCACTCATCCTGATTGATTAAATATGTCGATCGATTGATTGACAGACTGTTATAAGCGTTGAATATCTATATTTGATGCTTATACAGTGTAGTGCACTTTGGTTGATGGTTGATTATTTTCAATGCTATTATATAAATGTGTTGTATGAAAATCCATATAATTAACTTTATATGGTAATTGATTGGGCCTCATTCCAATTTTGAAAAATAAAGAATATTATAAAATAAAAGTTCATGTGTTGACAGTACTCATCCGTTGAGATTGGTCATGTGTTGAACGAAATATTTTGATAATAACAACTATTTTGAAAAAGAAATATTTGAAATAGAATATTTGAAAATAGAAATTTATGAAGCCGTGTTGATTAGACTGACGCCATTTTGACGTGAACGATATTTATATCGACTTTAAACGATTTCGAAATGAATTGAATATATAACGATTTCGAAATGAATTGAATATATAACGAGTTCGAAATGAATTGAATATATAACGATTTCGAAATGAATTGAATTGAAAACGATTTCGAAATGAATTGAATTGAAAACGAATTCAAAGTGAAATGAATTGAAAACGATTTCGAAATGAATTGAATTGAAAACGATTTCGAAATGAATTGAATTGAAAACGATTTCGAAATGAATTGAATTGAAAACGATTTCGAAATGAATTGAATTGAAAACGATTTCGAAATGAATTGAATGGAAAGTGATTTCGAAATGAATTGAATTGAAAACGAATTCAAATTGAATTGAAAGCAAATTGAAATGAATTCAAATTGAATTGAAATTTGAATTGAATAGAAATGAATTTTAAAACGAATTTATAGAGAAGAATTCAATTTTGCTTTGAATTGAGATGGAAGTTGAAATAGATTTTGAAACGAATTTAAAACTATTTATATAATTCGTTTTAAATAGAAATCGACGAAATATATTATATATATATTATATATATATAATATAATGGCCTGAATAGAACGCGCCGCGCCGCGGCAGTTCGTGAATTTCGACCATTTATTTCAAACGGACATTGCGGGAGATCCGACCGTCGGATTCTCCTAAAACCGGAACCGTTGGGTTCGTATCGAAAAGAGCTTTCTGACGAATATTAGAAATTTGAAATCTAACGGTTGGATTTGGAATTATGTCCAAATCAAATTCGAAAAAGGTCGCTGTAAGTGCAGTTCGATGGCCGTTGATGGAAATCGACTGTACGGGCCTTGATAAAATTATTAAAAATAGTAATAATTTGTGTAAAATCATAAGAAATGATTTGTGAAGATTTGGGATGAAAAACTTCATATTTGAAAAGATAAAAATAGATTTTATCGAAATGAACTAGTTTTGAACTAGAATTATAATTCTATTTATTTTTAAATAAATAAATTGAGTTTGAAAAGGGTTTTAAAAATAACCAGAATTCCCAATGATTGCATTGGAGTGGATTTGAATCGAAATTGTCTTCGGAATATTTCGTTGTTGGAATTCGTGATTATACAGATGTTGTTATGGAAATTTGAAAGATATATTTATATCGTTATTTCCAATACGACATTTGTTAATCGTAGAATTTGATATTGAATATAAGCCGATATATTTTCTATTCAGAGCCTTATATTGAATATCAAATGTGATTTGGGTTTGTCGTGAATGGTGTCTTCACTAACACTGTTCTTGAACCCAGTTGAGAAAAGATTAAATCTTTTTATTTAGATTTAATGAAGTGTACCAATTAAATGATATTTAATTGGAATTGAATTGGTATTGATTTTTGGGTTTATCGTGAACAGTGTTTTAAATAACACTTGTTCTTTAACCCGATAATTAATGGAATGTGATTTTGGGTTTATCGTGAACCGTGTTTTAAATGACACTGATTCTTTAACCCAGTCGAAGATTAAAACTAAGTGGAGTTTTAATGAATCTTTAATTAGATTGAAATGATCGAAAATGGGGTATCACCAGTTTTGCTCCAGGCGATAGTTAAATCTTTAATTAGATTTGAACGTGAAATGGTAATTGAATTTACCGATAACACTGTGGTGTTAGATATGAAGTACTACCAGTTTTACTTCATGGGATGAATAGGTTGGGATTGGGAAATTAAAACAAATGATTACTTCGGTAAGGTTCGCTAATCCCGACTAGTTTGAATTGATATTCAAAAGTAGATTAAAGAATAAATTCAAGAATTTATCTTTGATAAAATTAAGGGGAACCTTTCCCTATGAATGTGAAATTTAGAAACTAACTGTCGGTTAGCTAAGCAGAATGGTTTTCTGGATATTAATCTGATGTTGGTTTCGGCCTTCGGGGTTAATATTTGGGGAATTATTCTCTTGATTAATTTACGGTTAGTGACTAATGAATTGGAATGAGGCGTATGTTGTGTTTCTGTAACACTTTTATAATATATACGCGAGTTATTCAGAAAGACCGGGTTTATCCCATTCTGAATAACTGATACGACGATAAGTCGAAGATGAAGACGATGGTCGAAGACCGGAAGTCTTCACGTCGTTTGGGTGATAACTGATGATCTTGATTGGGCTGTACACCCAAGAAGATGGAAACAATTGGTGATCGTCCAGACGTACTTGGAGATTGATGGATATGCGGGGTACTAGGTGCCTCCGGTTTCGTTCAGACCCAGAACGGACTTGTAAATGGACTGTGTGTCTGACATTGGATTTTAGTCCGTGTGATTGATCTCTATTAAATATATATCTGTTTGGCGGCGGAGAATTTATTCTCTTGCTTAACGCCCTTCTCTGAGACGTACGAGCTCAGGGGTTATATATTGATGGATATCAAACGCATGGAGTGAATTGCCTGTGTGGCATGCCTAAGTGGCAATTGATCGAGGCTTCTGTTGAAAAGCATAGTCTTGTGGGGATGATCAAAGCACGGCCTTTGTGGCGTAGCTTTGTGTAACGATTACTTCGCGTGTTTCACGCCCGGTATGAACCAAAAACGGGAGAGGACGTCAGGGAGGGCATGCGTTTCTTTCTAGCTAGAAGTGGCGTCAGTGGTTTTACACGCCCTGACGAGTTTGACTTATGTGGTTGTTGCTGTTGCGAGGCGCCTCGGTTATATCGGTTTTGGCCGATGCATTCTGGTCGGCTGACGGACCAGACTTGCACCCCATAGGGTGGGGAGACGTAGTGTTCAGGCATAATAATCCACATCGGTGGACCGGCCCTGAGGATCCAAGGGGCAGTTGCGGCTGTTCCTGAGACATGGTAGGCTAGATTGTCTCGAATCGGTTGAGGACTATCTTTTGCCTCGGTTCATAGATGGAAATCCAATTTCCAAATACGTGATCTTGCCGTTTTAGTTGTAATCCTATATATGGCGACATAGTGGGATGGGGCGCTCATGCCGCCTATGATTGATACTTATGATTTGAAGTTGTTTTATACACTATGCTCTTATAATAGTATCAAATGATTTGTTTTAAACGTATCAAGCATTCTTTGGCTGTTATAAGGGAAAACCCTATCCCCCGGCTTGCGTTGCGTTGTGTGATAGGACCTGGGTCTTATAACAGCTTCATTTTTCTTTATTTAGCATTGCGCTGTTGTTTTATGCACTGGTATTCTTGGGAGGAAACCCGTTCCGTGTTATACGGCGTGGTCCCTTGATTTACCTAACTTTAAAATAAAGATTAACTGTTTTAGTTCTCACACCAGTCCCATGACTGACCTGGAGTTTATTGTTTTAACCTAAACTCTGGGTGCCCTTATTTTCGACACGGGCAGCTAGTAGTTTTGGTTTTGCAGATTTATATTCACAGGATCCTTGTTTACAGCTGGAATGATATCCGGAAAGCTTTGTATCCGTATATCTACTTCTAGTTGTGTATTGTATTATTTTCCGCTGCTATGTATTTAAATGTAATTTAAATCTCTGATATTTCTGTGTAATATTCATTTATACTCTGTATATTCTTGTAATCTGATGCATTGTTGTAATATACAATGAAAGGTTCTTTTATATGCGTTCTATTTTGTCGTGTTCTCAAAACAATTCGTTCTTTCTCTCCTCTTCGGAGACCGGGGAAGTTCGGGTCGTTTCATTTTGGTATCAGAGCTTTGGTTTACAAAGCAGAGAACAAGGCACATTAGAACAATACGAAAGAATTCATCAGATATTGGATTAGTAATATCCAATGAGAACGACTCGTTAGAGATGGGATCAGTAGTATCCTAGAACGAGTGTGAAGAGTATATTTTTCAAATGAAAACAATTTTTGTTTTGAAAATTTAAATCAATTATTCGTATCTGATTATCTATTTATATTGAGTTGGACAGTCCAGTATATAAAGATTTTGCGTATACGTCTGATCCGCGTGTATTCGAAGTTTTAATATATTGGATAGATATAGATTCACACTCTAGTCGCCCGAAGGTGATTCTAATGATTGTAGCTACATCATCAGAATTAATATTCGAGTTTCGAAGGTGTGATTTTCTATATATTTCCATTAGACTGGTGTGAGAACCAAAACTAATATAGCTAGAATTCATTGTTGTGATTTGGCATCAAAAACAAGATTTTCAGTATATATATCAAAATTATGAATTTGAAACTCTAATTCACTAATTGATTGATGTTTGTGTTGTTTGTTCATTTGTTTGCTAATTTTTAGCCATTTGGCCTAATTGAAACAAATATTGAATTGTATTGAAAATTAGTCGCATTTGCTTGCATATACATATCTTACATTGAACAGGTCATAGCAAGGAGGCTAGAGCCAGAGAATAAAATTTGTTTGCCCGACAAATAGGTACATGTTTACTACATAATTTCCTGTTTTGTTTGGGTGATGATGATTTTGTGAGCCTATTGGCTAGCCGCTTGGCTTTTTCTTTTTCTTTTTGAGATCTGAAGGACCGGGGAAGCTATTTGAAATTCCCCGATGCTCCCGGTGCAGGGGAGGTTATGGCGAAATTTTTCGAAAACTTAGGGTGTTAGCCAAATTTTTGAAATTTTGAAAATTCTCAGAAACTAAAGAGTTGGAGAATGGAAGCCAGATCGAGTGTAGTATTGATTAATCAAACCGCTTTAGACTTTGTTCCTTTTCGGCGACGAAAAGTTTTAAGTGGGGGAGATTGTAACAACCCGTAAAATGCGAGCCAGTTTGAAATTTTTATTTTGGCAATTTTAACGAATTTTGATTATTTAAAATGAATTATTTTAAATAATATCGACGAGAAATTTATTCTGAATAGAATTCGAACGTATATTCTATATACGTCGTCGTTAGAATATAAATATTTATATATAATTATAAAAGGAATTGAAAATGGCGCGGTAGTTCGATAATTCGATTTCAAACTTCAATTGAATGTACCGGGTGCAAAACAATCCGGATTTTAGTGAAACCAAAAATGATGGGATCTAATTGATAATATCTTTCCAACGAATCCGAAAAATCAAGATTTCATATCTGGAATCAAAAGATATGTCCAGTTGAAAATTCTGAATAGTCGCTATGGAATTCAGGCCCTTAAAAATGGACATTTTGCAAACGACCTCGGATTTCGACGAAACCAGTTTTGTTGGGTCCGTGATGTTAAGTTATTGCTAGATTCCAAAATTCGTAATTTTTCGAATCAATATGTGAGCGTGGAAAAGGAAAACGCGTTTGACCAGTTTCAGTTGATTTTAATCGACTGGAAAATGGCCATTTTTCCAACTGTCTCAGAATTCGACGAAACTAGTTTTGTTAGGACCGTATCGTCAATACGAAGCTAGAAAATATTTTTATGGAATTTATAGAGTTGTTATGTGACCCCGGTAATTTGAAATGTACGTTTGAAATTCAATATAATGATTTAAATGCAAATTTAACGGAAACTGATTCAAATAGTCGAATCAGCCTATGCGACATGTCCCATTGTGTTCGGGAAGGGGGTGATTTGCTAGGGACGACAGTCGTTGGGTCGCGTTTCGAGTTCGGGTGGCAAGTCAACAATTCTTGAAAGAATAAAATATTAATTAAATAAAATTATATAAACTAACCCCCCCTTCCCTCATTCACAAGTCAACTGTCGAAAATAAAAAAAGAAAAAAAAAGTAAGTCTATACCCTTTTTCCGCCGTTGCCCCCCCCACCGCGCCTCCCATCGGAGCGCCGCCAGCACCTGCTCCGACCACCACACCACCACCATCCCCTTCCCATCTCGCTCCTCTCTCGATCTTCGTTAATTCGGTCCCCCAAACCCCAACAACCCAAAACCCGACATACCGCCACCCCATTGGCCTCCCGCGCCACCTGCACCCCTCCCCTGGACTGACGCCGCGCCAGAGCTCTTCCTTCCCCTCCTCCTCGGCCACGTGAACCCCCCCCCCTGTAAGTCCTTTTTTTTTCTTTCTATTGATTATTTTAAAATTTGAAAACTGATTATTTTATTTTTGTTTTAAAAACTGATTATTTTATTTTTGTTTTAAAAACTGATTATTTTATTTTTGTTTTAAAAACTGATTATTTTATTTTTGTTTTAAAAACTGATTATTTTAAAGTTTGAAAACTGATTATTTTATTTTTGTTTTAAAAACTGATTATTGAAAAGTTTAAAAAAACTGATTTTTGAAAAGATTTAAACTGTATAAAGGAAAAGATTTAAAACTGACTTTAAAAAGAAAAAGATGTGATCTTTAAAAGAGAAAAGACGGAATTTTTATTAAGTAAAAGATGTAAAAATGTGATTTTTATATATTGAACTTCGAATTAGAAATATGATTTTTATATATTGGACTTCGAATTAAAAATGTGATTTTTATATATTGAACTTCGAATTAAAAATATGATTTTTATATATTGAACTTCGAATAAAAAATGTGATTTTTATATATTGAACTTCGAATTAAAAATGTGATTTTGATATATTGAACATCGAAGTGAAAATTCGATTTTTATATATTGAATAACGAAGTAAAAATTCGATTTTTATATATGTAGTGGCTACAGGCAACGAAGATGACGAAGATGCGATAGCGATGAAGACTTCTATCAAAGAAGAGCCAAGATAGTTGGATAGCTATAAGTGAGAACTTCTCACCTTTCAATTTAAATTTTCTAGTTATATATATATACTAGGATGCAGACGGTGCTTAGTAGCACCTGACACCCGTCATCCACAGACCATGGATGGCTTGTTTGTTAAATTGTTTGGTTGTGTAGTTGGTTAAATTATTTGGTTTGAATTGAATGGTTTGGTGAATTTGATTGATGTGTGAATGGCGTGGGCCTTCACTAGACCGGGGATAAGGCTAGGCCTCGTCCCGTTTCTAGTATCGGGCCGTTATGCCGCCGAAATTTTCTAAAATATGTTAGAAAAATAAAAATATCATTTTATTTAAAGAATGAATTGAATAGAAGTTCATATGTTGGAATAAAATGTTTTGTCGTTAAAAATATAATTTTTAACGTGAATGTGGATAAATAAATATTCATTTACAAACCAGACGGTTTGTTTATGTACACCTATTTGAAGGACATTGATTGGGTCGATAAATTTCACACATCGCCCAACTGCACGAATAAAAATCTGTGTTTGATTGTTTGAAACCCCACACGGGTGTTGGGATGAAATTTGAAGTTCACTCATCCTGATTGATTAAATATGTCGATCGATTGATTGACAGACTGTTATAAGCGTTGAATATCTATATTTGATGCTTATACAGTGTAGTGCACTTTGGTTGATGGTTGATTATTTTCAATGCTATTATATAAATGTGTTGTATGAAAATCCATATAATTAACTTTATATGGTAATTGATTGGGCCTCATTCCAATTTTGAAAAATAAAGAATATTATAAAATAAAAGTTCATGTGTTGACAGTACTCATCCGTTGAGATTGGTCATGTGTTGAACGAAATATTTTGATAATAACAACTATTTTGAAAAAGAAATATTTGAAATAGAATATTTGAAAATAGAAATTTATGAAGCCGTGTTGATTAGACTGACGCCATTTTGACGTGAACGATATTTATATCGACTTTAAACGATTTCGAAATGAATTGAATATATAACGATTTCGAAATGAATTGAATATATAACGAGTTCGAAATGAATTGAATATATAACGATTTCGAAATGAATTGAATTGAAAACGATTTCGAAATGAATTGAATTGAAAACGAATTCAAAGTGAAATGAATTGAAAATGATTTCGAAATGAATTGAATTGAAAACGATTTCGAAATGAATTGAATTGAAAACGATTTCGAAATGAATTGAATTGAAAACGAATTCAAAGTGAATTGAATTGAAAATGATTTCGAAATGAATTGAATTGAAAACGATTTCGAAATGAATTGAATGGAAAGTGATTTCGAAATGAATTGAATTGAAAACGAATTCAAATTGAATTGAAAGCAAATTGAAATGAATTCAAATTGAAATTTGAATTGAATAGAAATGAATTTTAAAACGAATTTATAGAGAAGAATTCAATTTTGCTTTGAATTGAGATGGAAGTTGAAATAGATTTTGAAACGAATTTAAAACTATTTATATAATTCGTTTTAAATAGAAATCGACGAAATATATTATATATATATTATATATATATAATATAATGGCCTGAATAGAACGCGCCGCGCCGCGGCAGTTCGTGAATTTCGACCATTTATTTCAAACGGACATTGCGGGAGATCCGACCGTCGGATTCTCCTAAAACCGGAACCGTTGGGTTCGTATCGAAAAGAGCTTTCTGACGAATATTAGAAATTTGAAATCTAACGGTTGGATTTGGAATTATGTCCAAATCAAATTCGAAAAAGGTCGCTGTAAGTGCAGTTCGATGGCCGTTGATGGAAATCGACTGTACGGGCCTTGATAAAATTATTAAAAATAGTAATAATTTGTGTAAAATCATAAGAAATGATTTGTGAAGATTTGGGATGAAAAACTCCATATTTGAAAAGATAAAAATAGATTTTATCGAAATGAACTAGTTTTGAACTAGAATTATAATTCTATTTATTTTTAAATAAATAAATTGAGTTTGAAAAGGGTTTTAAAAATAACCAGAATTCCCAAAGATTGCATTGGAGTGGATTTGAATCGAAATTGTCTTCGGAATATTTCGATGTTGGAATTCGTGATTATACAGATGTTGTTATGGAAATTTGAAAGATATATTTATATCGTTATTTCCAATACGACATTTGTTAATCGTAGAATTTGATATTGAATATTAGCCGATATATTTTCTATTCAGAGCCTTATATTGAATATCAAATGTGATTTGGGTTTGTCGTGAATGGTGTCTTCACTAACACTGTTCTTGAACCCAGTTGAGAAAAGATTAAATCTTTTTATTTAGATTTAATGAAGTGTACCAATTAAATGATATTTAATTGGAATTGAATTGGTATTGATTTTTGGGTTTATCGTGAACAGTGTTTTAAATAACACTTGTTCTTTAACCCGAAAATTAATGGAATGTGATTTTGGGTTTATCGTGAACCGTGTTTTAAATGACACTGATTCTTTAACCCAGTCGAAGATTAAAACTAAGTGGAGTTTTAATGAATCTTTAATTAGATTGAAATGATCGAAAATGGGGTATCACCAGTTTTGCTCCAGGCGATAGTTAAATCTTTAATTAGATTTGAACGTGAAATGGTAATTGAATTTACCGATAACACTGTGGTGTTAGATATGAAGTACTACCAGTTTTACTTCATGGGATGAATAGGTTGGGATTGGGAAATTAAAACAAATGATTACTTCGGTAAGGTTCGCTAATCCCGACTAGTTTGAATTGATATTCAAAAGTAGATTAAAGAATAAATTCAAGAATTTATCTTTGATAAAATTAAGGGGAACCTTTCCCTATGAATGTGAAATTTAGAAACTAACTGTCGGTTAGCTAAGCAGAATGGTTTTCTGGATATTAATCTGATGTTGGTTTCGGCCTTCGGGGTTAATATTTGGGGAATTATTCTCTTGATTAATTTACGGTTAGTGACTAATGAATTGGAATGAGGCGTATGTTGTGTTTGTGTAACACTTTTATAATATATACGCGAGTTATTCAGAAAGACCAGGTTTATCCCATTCTGAATAACTGATACGACGATAAGTCGAAGATGAAGACGATGGTCGAAGACCGGAAGTCTTCACGTCGTTTGGGTGATAACTGATGATCTTGATTGGGCTGTACACCCAAGAAGATGGAAACAGTTGGTGATCGTCCAGACGTACTTGGAGATCGATGGATATGCGGGGTACTAGGTGCCTCCGGTTTCGTTCAGACCCAGAACGGACTTGTAAATGGACTGTGTGTCTGACATTGGATTTTAGTCCGTGTGATTGATCTCTATTAAATATATATCTGTTTGGCGGCGGAGAATTTATTCTCTTGCTTAACGCCCTTCTCTGAGACGTACGAGCTCAGGGGTTATATATTGATGGATATCAAACGCATGGGGTGAATTGCCTGTGTGGCATGCCTAAGTGGCAATTGATCGAGGCTTCTGTTGAAAAGCAAAGTCTTGTGGGGATGATCAAAGCACGGCCTTTGTGGCGTAGCTTTGTGTAACGATTACTTCGCGTGTTTCACGCCCGGTATGAACCAAAAACGGGAGAGGACGTCAGGGAGGGCATGCGTTTCTTTCTAGCTAGAAGTGGCGTCAGTGGTTTTACATGCCCTGACGAGTTTGACTTATGTGGTTGTTGCTGTTGCGAGGCGCCTCGGTTATATCGGTTTTGGCCGATGCATTCTGGTCGGCTGACGGACCAGACTTGCACCCCATAGGGTGGGGAGACGTAGTGTTCAGGCATAATAATCCACATCGGTGGACCGGCCCTGAGGATCCAAGGGGCAGTTGCGGCTGTTCCTGAGACATGGTAGGCTAGATTGTCTCGAATCGGTTGAGGACTATCTTTTGCCTCGGTTCATAGATGGAAATCCAATTTCCAAATACGTGATCTTGCGGTTTTAGTTGTAATCCTATATATGGCGACATAGTGGGATGGGGCGCTCATGCCGCCTATGATTGATACTTATGATTTGAAGTTGTTTTATACACTATGCTCTTATAATAGTATCAAATGATTTGTTTTAAACGTATCAAGCATTCTTTGGCTGTTATAAGGGAAAACCCTATCCCCCGGCTTGCGTTGCATTGTGTGATAGGACCTGGGTCTTATAACAGCTTCATTTTTCTTTATTTAGCATTGCGCTGTTGTTTTATGCACTGGTATTCTTGGGAGGAAACCCGTTCCGTGTTATACGGCGTGGTCCCTTGATTTACCTAACTTTAAAATAAAGATTAACTGTTTTAGTTCTCACACCAGTCCCATGACTGACCTGGAGTTTATTGTTTTAACCTAAACTCTGGGTGCCCTTATTTTCGACACGGGCAGCTAGTAGTTTTGGTTTTGCAGATTTATATTCACAGGATCCTTGTTTACAGCTGGAATGATATCCGGAAAGCTTTGTATCCGTATATCTACTTCTAGTTGTGTATTGTATTATTTTCCGCTGCTATGTATTTAAATGTAATTTAAATCTCTGATATTTCTGTGTAATATTCATTTATACTCTGTATATTCTTGTAATCTGATGCATTGTTGTAATATACAATGAAAGGTTCTTTTATATGCGTTCTATTTTGTCGTGTTCTCAAAACAATTCGTTCTTTCTCTCCTCTTCGGAGACCGGGGAAGTTCGGGTCGTTTCAACCGGGTGCAAAACAATCCGGATTTTAGTGAAACCAAAAACATTAGGATCTAATTGATAATATCTTTCCAACGAATCCGACCAATCGAAATTTGATGGCGGGAATCAAAAGATATGTCCAGTTTAAAATTAGAAATAGTCGCTGTGGAATTTATATATATTTTTATATATATAAGGCCCTTAAAAATGGACATTTTGCAAATGACCTCGGATTTCGACGAAACCACTTTTGTTGGGTCCGTGATGTCGAATTATTGCTAGGTTTCAAATTTCATAATTTTTCGAATCAATATGTGAGCGTGGCAAAGGAAAACGCGTTTGACCAGTTTCAGTTGATTTTAATCGACTGGAAATTGGCCATTTTTCCAACGGTCTCAGAATTCGACGAAACTAGTTTTGTTAGGACCGTATCGTAAATACGAAGCTAGAAAATATTTTTCGAGAATTTTTAGAGTTAGAATGTGACCCCGGTAATTTGAAATGTACGTTTAAAATTCAATATAGTGATTTAAATGTAAATTAAACGGAAACTGATTCAAATGATCGAATCAACCTACGATACATATCCCATTGTGTTCGGAATGGGGGTGAAACGCTATGGGCGACAGGCAGTGGGCCTCGTTTAGAGGTCGTATGTAAAAGTCAACTTCTTTGAATTTAAAATAATTAAATAATAAAATATAAAAAAATAAAAACCCCCTTTTTCTCCTTAACCAGGCCCCCCCCCCCCCCCGTTGAAATCATTTCAGAACAAATCAGAAAATCGAAAGAAAAAAAAGAAGAAGAAAAGAGGACGGACGGAGCTCGCCACCGCCGATCCTTCCGCCACCCCGTCGACGCCCCGCGCCGCCTACCGTCCCCTCCCTCCGCGGCCTCTCCCTCTCTCTATTCCCTCGATTCCCGTACCGCGAAACCCCCTCTCCGACCCATCAGAAGACCCCCACCCCCCAGCAGCGCCGCGAGCCGCCCCGCACCCCCTCCTCCGCCTTCCTTTCTCCCCTTCCTCCCTCTTCTCCTCCGACCAGCGAGCCGCTCCACCCCCTCTGCCTCCTTCGCCCCTTTTCAAAAACTGCCAGTAAGTTTCTATTATTTATTTAGTTTATTTTAAATTCAGTTTTAAGTATAATTACAATGTTAAAATTCAATTTTAAATTTATATAAAACATTGAAGAAAGTTTTGGTATTTAGTTCATGGAAAATTTGATTTTTTTATCGAATAAAAGATGAGATTTTTAACTAGCTAAAAGGGGAGATTTTTAGCCTCATAAAGATGCGATTTTTAATTATAAATATCGTTTAGAACTTCGAAATAAAAATATGATTTTTATATATAGAACTTCGAAATAAAAATATGATTTTTATATATAGAACTTCGAAATAAAAATATGATTTTTATATATAGAACTTCGAAATAAAAATATGATTTTTATATATAGAACTTCGAAAGAAAAAAATTCGATTTTTATATATTGAATAGCAAAGAAAAAAATTCGATTTTTATATATTGAATAGCGAAGTAAAAAATTCGATTTTTACATAGGTAGTGAAAGCGGACAACGAAGGTAACAAAAGGTGAGTTGGCGAAGATTTCCTGCATTAGAAGTGCCGTGGAGCTAGGATAGCTATAGGTGAGAATTTCTCACCTTTCAATTTCATTTTCTATTTATATATATATACTAGGATGCAGACGGTGCTTAGTAGCACCCGACACAATCGTCCACAGACCATGGACTTGTTTGTTTGGTTGCATAGCTTAGGTATATGATTTGATTTGAATTTGGTTGTTTGGTGAATTTGATTGATGTGTGAATGGCGTGGGCCTTCACTAGACCGGGGATAAGGCTAGGCCTCGTCCCGTTTCTAGTATCGTGCCGTTATGCCGCCGAAATTTTCTAAAAATAATTTAGAAAAATAAAGATATCATTTTATTTAAAGAATGAACTTAATAGAAATTCATATGTTGGAATAAAATGTTTTATCGTTAAAAATATAATTTTTAACGTGAATGTGAATAAACAAATATTCATTTACAAACCAGACGGTTTGTTTATGTACACCTATTTGAAGGACATTGATTGGGACGATAAATTTTACACATCGCCCAACTGCACGAATAAAATATTTGTTTGATTGTTTGAAACCCCACACGGGTGTTGGGATGAAATATGAAGTTCACTCATCCTGATTGATTGAATATGTCGATCGATTGATTGACAGGCTGTTATAAGCGTTAAATGTCTATATTTGATGCTTATACAGTGTAGTGCACTTTGGTTGATGGTTGATTATTTTTCAATGCTATTATATACATGTGTTGTACGAAAATCCATATAATTAACATTATATGGTGATTGATTGGGCCTCATTCCAATTTAGAAAATAAAGAATATTATAAAATAAAAGTTCATGTGTTGACAGTATACATCCTTTGAGATTGGTCATGTGTTGAACGAAATATTTTGATAATAAAATTTACATCTTTATCAATATAAAATAACGGTTCATGTGTTGACAGTACTCATCCATTGAGATTGGTCATGTGTTGAACGAAATATTTTGATAATAACAACTATTTTGAAAAAGAAATATTTGAAATAGAATATTTGAAAATAGAAATTTATGAAGCCGTGTTGATTAGATTGACGCCATTTTGACGTGATCGATATTTATATCGATTTTAAACGATTTCGAAATGAATTGAATTGAAAACGATTTCGAAATGAATTGAATTGAAAACGATTTCGAAATGAATTGAATTGAAAACGATTTCGAAATGAATTGAATTGAAAACGATTTCGAAATGAAATGAATTGAAAACGATTTCGAAATGAAATGAATTGAAAACGATTTCGAAATGAATTGAATTGAAAACAATTTCGAAATGAATTGAATTGAAAACGATTTCGAAATGAATTGAATTGAAAACGAATTCAAATTGAATTGAAAGCGAATTGAAATGAATTCAAATTGAATTGAAATTTGAATTGAATGGAAATGAATTTTAAAACGAATTTATAAAGAAGAATTCAATTTTGATTTGAATTGAAATGGAAGTTGAAATTGCTTTTGAAACGAATTTAAAACTATTTATATAATTCGTTTTAAATAGAAATCGACGAAATATATATTATATATATTATATATATATAATATAATGGCCTGAATAGAATGCGCCGCGCCGCGACAGTTCGTGAATTTCGACCATTTATTTCAAACGGACATTACGGGAGATCCGACCGTCGGATTCTCCTAAAACCTGAACCGTTGGGTTCGTATCGAAAAGAGCTTTCTAATGAATATTAGAAATTCAAAATCTAACGGTTGGATTTGGAATTATGTCCAAATCAAATTTGAAAAAGGTCGCTGTAAGTGCAGTTCGATGGCCATTGATGGAAATCGACTGTACGGGCCTTGATAAAATTATTAAAAATAGTAATAATTTGTGTAAAATCATAAGAAATGATTTGGGAAAAATTGGGATGAAAAACTCCATATTTGAAAAGATAAAAATAGATTTTTATCGAAATGAACTAGTTTTGAACTAGAATTATAATTCTATTTATTTTTAAATAAATAAATTGAATTTAAAAAGGGTTTTAAAAATAACCAGAATATCCAATGATTGCATTGGAGTGGATTTGAATCGAAATTGTCTTCGGAATATTTCGATGTTGGAATTCGTGATTATACAGGTGTTGTTATGGAAATTTGAAAGATATATATTTATATCGTTATTTCCAATACGACATTTGTTAGTCGTAGAATTTGATATTGAATATAAGCCGATATATTTTCTATTCAGAGCCTTGTATTGAATATCGAATGTGATTTGGGTTTGTCGTGAATGGTGTCTTCACTAACACTGTTCTTGAACCCAATTGAGAAATGATTAAATCTTTTTATTTAGATTTAATGAAAGGTACCAATTAAATAATATTTAATTGGAATTGAATTGATATTGATTTTTGGGTTTATCGTGGACAGTGTTTTAAATAACACTTGTTCTTTAACCCGATAATTAATGGAATGATATTTTGGGTTTACCGTAAACCGTGTTTTAAATGACACTGATTCTTTAACCCAGTTAACGATTAAAAAAAAGTGGAGTTTTAATGAATCTTTAATTAGATTGAAATAATCGAGAATGGAGTATCACCAGTTTTACTCCAGGCGATAGTTAAATCTTTAATTAGATTTGAACGTGAAATGGTAATTGAATTTACCGATAACACTGTGGTGTTAGATATGAAGTATTACCAGTTTTACTTCATGGGATAAATAGGTTGGGATTGGGAAATTAAAACAAATGATTACTTCGGTAAGTTTCGTTAATCCCGACTAGTTTGAATTGATATTCAAAAGTAGATTAAAGAATAAATTAAAGAATTTATCTTTGATAAAATTAATGGGAACCTTTCCCTATGAATGTGAAATTAGAAATTAACTGTCGGTTAGCCAAGCAGAATGGTTTTCTGGATATTGATCTGATGTTGGTTTCGGCCTTCGGGGTTAATATTTGGGGAATTATTCTCTTGATTAATTTACGGTTAATGACTGATGAATTGGAATGAGGCGTATGTTGTGTTTGTGTAACACTTATTTAAATATACGCGAGTTATTCGGAAAGACCGGGTTTATCCCATTCTGAATAACTGATACGACGATAAGTCGAAGATGAAGATGATGGTCGAAGACCGGAAGTCTTCACGTCGTTTGGGTAATTACTGATGATCTTGATTGGGCTGTACACCCAAGAAGATGGAAACAGTTAGTGATCGTCCAGACGTACTTGGAGATCGATGGATATGCGGGGTACTAGGTGCCTCCGGTTTCGTTCAGACCCAGAACGGACTTGTAAATGGACTGTGTGTCTGACATTGGATTTTAGCCCGTGTGGTTGATCTCTATTAAATATATATCGGTTTGGCGGCGGAGAATTTATTCTCTTGCTTAACGCCCTTCTCTGAGACGTACGAGCTCAGGGGTTATATATTGATGGATATCAAACGCATGGAGTGAATTGCCTGTGTGGCATGCCTAAGTGGCAATTGATCGAGGCTTCTGTTGAAAAGCAAAGTCTTGTGGTGATGATCAAAGCACGGCCTTTGTGGCGTAGCTTTGTGTAACGTTTACTTCGCGTGTTTCACACCCGGTATGAACCAAAAACGGGAGACGGACCTCAGGGAGGGCCTGTGTTTCCTCCTAGCTAGAAGTGGCGTCAGTGGTTTTACACGCCCTGACGAGTTTGACTTATGTGGTTGTTGCTGTTGCGAGGCGCCTCGGTTAGATCGGACGATCCGGGTCCGATGGAGTCATTCGTTGGCTCGCTTACGCCGCAAAGGGCGGCGAAACGCAGTGTTCAGGATTTAAGTTTAATCCACATCGGTGGACCGGCCCTGTCGCTCCAAGGGTCGATGCGTTCTGATCCTGAGACTCGGGCTAGGCAGTCTCGAATCGGTTGAGGACTATCTTTTGCCTCGGTTCATAGACGGAAATCCAATTTCCAAATACGTGACTTTGCGGTTTTATTTGTAAACCTATATATGGCAACATAGTGGCATGGGACGCTCATGCCGCCTATGATTGATACTTATGATCTGAAGTGGTTTTATACACTATACACTTATAGTAGTATCAAATGATTTGTTTTAAACGTATCAAGCATTCTTTGGCTGTTATAAGGAAAAACCCTATCCTCGGCTGCGTTGCATTGTGTGATAGGACCTGGGTCTTATAACAGCTTCATTTTCCTTTATTTAGCATTGTGCTGTTTGTTTTATGCACTGGTATTCTTGGGAGGAAACCCGTTCCGTGTTATACGGCGTGGTCCCTTGATTTACCCAACTTTAAAATAAAGATTAACTGTTTTAGTTCTCACACCAGTCACATGACTGACCTGGGGTTTATTGTTTTAACCTAAACTCTGGGTGCCCTTATTTTGACACGGGCAGCTAGTAGTTTTGGTTTTGCAGATTTATATTCACAGGATCCTGGTTACGGCTGGAATGATATCCGGAAAGCTTTGTATCCGTATATCTCTTCTGGTTGTGTATTGTATTATTTTCCGCTGCTATGTATTTAAATGTAATTTAAATCTCTGATATTTCTGTGTAATATTCATTCATACTCTGTATATTCTTGTAATCTGATGCATTGTTGTAATATACAGTGAAATGTTCTTCTGTATGTGTTCTGTTGTGGTTTGTTCTCGAACTATCCGACGCTTTCCTTTACGGGGGAGTTACGGGTCTTCACACATTCTAAGTGAATGAAGATGGATGTCTGACATAGTATTTCCAGACGGTCACGTACATTGATTTCCTCAACTATACCAAGAGTGGAAGCAGAGAAGGAAACTTCTTGAGCTAACACGTAATGTACTGTTGTAGACGTCAATTAGTGATTTTCGATGGATCTGACAATGTGGCATTCGAAGTGAATCTGTTGTGATGATAAAGCGTAGCTTCTAGCCTCATCAACCGGTAAATGACAGAAATCGGGCAGGCAGCATGGCTAAGTCGGTCGCACCGAAGTAGGGTGTATAATCACCTATCTAGTGAATATTCATTTGTTTCTTAAATCTATCAATGTTGTCCCATATATATACGGGAACGGTTGCTGATCCCAACCGTTGGTGATGTACATTCGATACACTCAAGCGAAATGAGTGGTCGGTCATGTGTGGCTGAGTTACAAGATGTTTTTTGTTGAACTCCAGTGTATCGATCCTAGAGTACACTGATCGAGAGGTGGTTCCATACCTTGTCATAGTTGGAAATCCAATCATCCAATACGTGCTTGTGATTTTGATTGTATACTATATATGTAGTAACGTGAGATGCAAGCGTTTCTGCTAGATTGATATTTATTTGTACTTAGACATTATTATAATATCAGAATGATATTGCTTTGAAAAGTTATTTGGATTCTCATAAGGGAAAAACCCGTTCCGTATTCACGGCGTGGTCTTATGAGATATCATATACCTGTTTAAATGAATTGTTTTACTCACACCAGTCCCATGGCTGACCCGGAGTTTATTTGTTTTGTTTTCCCTAAACTCTTGGGTGCCTAAATTTGTACGGGCAGTCAAGTAGTCGGAATTTTACAGATACACTTGGAGAGCTTGGAGCAGGAGGCTTCAGGATTCTATAGCTATTATTATTTCCGTTGTTGTTGTAAGTGTTGTACTCTGATAAGTGTTATTGTATACATATACTGATGTTATTTCAAAGATATGTTATGTTATATTTTATTCGTTCCGCTGTGAGATTCGTGTTTACTCTGATGATGATGTTCTTCTTCTTCTTCTATTCTATAAGTTCTATCTTATCTATCCTCACCCTCTATCTTCTTTCTATTAGTTTCCTAGTTTCCAGTGCAATTTGGGGTTGGACATGTGTTATTTGGTCAGCTCAAATTGTACCGGATTTTCAAGTCACTACAAGATAGAACAATACACACGAGCTATAATATTGCTTCTAGGCTTTTTACGAACCATACAAAGGGTTGAGTGAGCATTAAGTGTTTACACCTTCTAGAGGACTTCAGTACTATTGGAGATTATTCAAGGGGTAGTGTTTTTTTATGTGCACTACATAAAGAGTTGGACAGTGTAGTGCTTAAAATGTCGAATGGTTTAGCTGGTTGTTTAACTCTTCTTCGGATATGATGTCATTTATGTATTTAATTATTCTCAAAGTTTACGTATTTAATTATTCACTTGTTTATGAAATTTTAGAAAACCTTGATACTTCGGGCAGCCGAAATAACGACGCTCAACCTCTCTTCCTTTCTTAGTAACAAGCTTATAACACTTATATCCACAATAACAAGTAAGACAAGATGGATCTCCTAAACTGTAATCGTTTGCAAGTGGTGGCCAAGGATGTTGGTTTGTAGGTATTACGCGAAAATAACTCTCCAAATTAATATCTCCAATGTTAATGTTATCAACAATGGTTTGAAATTGAGTTTCAGGAACAACATTAATCCTGTAACAACCCGGAATCAGAACCAGTTTGAAAATTTCAAATTGGCTAATTTAGTGGATTTAAAATATTTTAAATAAATATTTTAAATAATAACGACGAAAAGTATGATTGAATCGACGTTTGAAAATAAATATAATTAATTCTAATTATAAACAAGGCCTGAAATGGCGCGATAGTTTCAAAATTTGAATTCAAACTTTGACCGACTGTATTGGGTGCAAAACAAAACGGATTTTAGTGAAACCAAAAATATTTAAATCTATTAGCGAATATCTTTCTAACGAATCTGAAAAATCGAAGTTTCGTAGCGGGAAGCAAAAGTTATGGCCAAATAGATTTTCAGAAAGGTCGCTAAAGAGTTTATATAGCCCATGAAAATGGCCATTTTGCAAACGACCTCAGAATTCGACAAAACCACTTTTGTTGAATCCGGGTTGTCAAATTATTGCTAGATTTCAAATTTCATAAATTTTGAAGCTAGTATGTGAGCGTGGCAAAGGAAAATGCGTTTGGTCGATTTTTGTTAAATTGGATCGACCATAAAAGAGCCATTTTTCAAACGGTCTCAGAATTCGATGAAACTAGTTTTTTTGGGACTGGATCATCAAAACATAGCTAAATTTATTTTTCGGAAATTTTTAGAATCAGTATGTGGCCCCGACAAATTGAAATGTACGTGCAAATCGAATATTGAATGTTTTATATTTCAATTTGAAGAAAAACTGACTGAAACAGTCGAATGGGCCTACATAACATATCTCATTGTGTTTGGAATGGGGGTATTTAGTTAGGGACGACAGTCGTTGGGTTTGGATTGGGGTTTGTGTGAGGTTAGGGCTATTTTTGGATTTTTAAAATATATAAATAAAATAAGAAAAATCTGATTGGCTCACACTTCTCTCTCTCTCCCTCCCCCGACATCCTCTCTCCCCGATCGACGCACGGTGGAAAAGAACACCCCGCTTCTTCTCGATTTCTGGCCAATCCACACAATAAAATTCAAGGCCGATGTTGAGCTTTTTGCAGATCTTCCCGAGCTCTTCAAATCCCTATAAGCCTCGTCCCTTACCATCGCGTGTTCGTCGAGATCCAAGCCTACAAAGTCGACCATTTCGTCGCTCCGCCGTGTCTTCACCAGGCCGTCGATCTGAAGGTGGCCACCAGCGATTGGAAGCTGACTCCAAGCACTTCTTCGTGGTACTAGCCGATCATCACCTTGTGCCTCGTATTGCGCGCTAGGTTGAAACCTAGTTTCGAACCAAATCAGAAAGGTACGGCTCATTATATTTTAAACTATTATATAGCACTTTAAAGCGCTACGGTTTTTGATTTCACTGTAAAAATCATATCTTTTTCGTTTGTTGACGAAATTCAGTGAAATAAGAGACAATGGACTCGTGTGGACGCCTTCTACAATCTAGAAGAGACTCATATTTTTCTGAGCCTCCTGCTATTTTTGGTGGAGTGGAACCCAATGTGATATTTCTGAATTATAAACGATATGGAAATGACGATGTATAAATTATATATTCGGAGTATGAGTTATATAAGTGTTGTACACCTCATGTATAAGCATTGTATAAGTTGTATGTTCGATGTATAAGTTATATATGCATTGTAAAAATTATATGTGTGTTGAAATAGAAGTGAAATATACTTATATATATATATATACGCCCCTCGTCCACAAACCATGGACAATATTTATTGGTTGTGATTGGTGTGAAAATTGGTTGATAGCAAATGGTTGATTAGAACTGTTTGTGGTTGATATTGATTGATTATGGTTGAAAAATACCCGTTTGTTGTTGAGAATTATTTGGTTGAAACCACATAGGATTAGTTTGTGGAAAAGGAAAAAATTAAACATGCCGCCTGCGTGTGAACTAGATGCATGAAATCCCCATTGTCAAAAGTTGTGAGGCTTTAATGTGACGATCCCGAAACCCCGTTACACGGTGTTAAGGATAATCATTGGAATATAACACATTAATCATCATTAGCAGATCACAGATAATAGCATAAACAGAAAATAGAATAATTTACACACATATGACAGCGGAATCATATAGATATCATCACATCAGAGAAGCACAGTACAGGATACAACTTAGTGCATAATGATACATAATCAGTCACCATCGCCTATGGCGGAATCATACATAAAGAGTACACAAAATAAATATCAGTCTACATCGCCAATGGCGGAATCATAATATAGATACAATAATGGCGGAGAAAATCCAAGTCAGCACGGTGTAGTCAAGCCTCGCCATGAGCCAAAAGTGCGTCAGAAACCTGTAACTAGGCTGCCCGTGTGAAAATGAAGGAACCCGAGTTTGCAAGGTGAAACAAACTACGAGTCAGTCATGGGACTGGTATTAGAAATCTACTTAACCTATTAACAACAATAATAAGGCAAATCAAAGGACCACGCCACTTTCGCGGAACGGTTTTACTCTAATGAGTGCTAGTGCATGAAATAAAGTAAATGATTAAATCATCACAATGCTTTTTATAAAATGAAGGCATTATACGACTCAGGTCCCATCACACAATGCAACGCAAGCCAGAGGATAGAGTTTTACCTTATAATGGCCAAAAATGCTTCATAAGAATAAAACAAAAGTGTTTGATATTATTACTAGTGCATATATGTTTTAAAAGCAAATTCGATCATAAATATCAATCCTAGGCGGCATAGCTACCATCTACTATGTCGCCATACTAGTAATACAATCACGTCCACATATTTCGTATTGGAAATTGGATTCCTTCATGAGTCGAGGCAAGGGGCAAGCTCCTCTCCGATTCGAGACACTCTAGCAAATGCCTCGGTACCGCACACAGCAATCCCTGGATCCTCCAAGGCCGGTCCTCTCTTACTTTTGAGGATTAGTTATTCCTGAACACACGTTTCCCGGTCCTTACAGACCTATAATCGAGGTGCCTCGTATTCCAACAATCACACAGGTGAAAAGTAGACATAAATGTCAGGGCTGTGAGGTCACTGACACCACCATAGCTAGAAAGAAACGTCGTGCACTCCTTGGGTCCTTCTCCCGTTTTTGACTCATACCGGGGTGTGAGGCTCGTGAATTCACGTTATACACAAAGCTACGTCACACTGACCATGCTTTGATCATCAACCACAAGACTTTGCTTTGCAACAGAAGCCTTGATCATATGCCACTTAGGCGTGCCACACAGGCAATCCACTCCATGCGACTGATTTCTATCAATACATAACCTCTGAGCTCGTACGTCTCAGAGAAGGGCGTTAAGCAAGAGAATAAATTCTCCGTCGCTAAACAGATATATATTTAACAGAGATCCACCAGCACAGAACAAAATCCAATGTCAGACACACATTCCATTTACAAGTCCGTTCTGGGTCTGAACGAAACCAGAGGCACCAATTCCTCGCATATACGTACAATCAACAGTATGTTTGGACGGCTACTACTTCAGTTCCTTCATGGTAGCTACTCCAATCACGAGCATCAGTAGCGCCCATTCATCCAATGTGAAGATCGTTGGTCTTTAACCGTCTTCGACTCTTCGACTTCTCAACGTCGATCGATTATTTAAAATGAGATGAACTCGGCCTTTTCAAATAATCCACGTATATTTAGATTTTCAAATCAATTTATCATACGGTTGGACTATTCAACATTCACATTTCAGTTCTTTAGTTATAATTCTCATGTTAAATACATTCAACCATCACATATCAAGCAAACACAACGAAATTGGTTTATTTCCACTCTATATCGTCTATAGTATTTTATAACGATATATCGCCATTTTTATTTAATTTAAAATGGCCATATTTAATTAAACGACATTTCAGGTCGTGCCGATGCATTGGCATTGTTTTTCACTAATTTTGTTTTACACATATCTGAAAATCTAACCGTTGGATCTTCACAAATTTGGTATCATTAGGAAGGTCATTTCAAAACGAATCCAACTGTTTCAGTTTTGGGAAAATCCGACGGTCGGATCTTCGACACTAGCCATTTAAAGTTACGATTTCAATTTACGAACTGCAGCGTTGTTATTCGATTTAATTTAATTATATTTATATATAAATATAAATATAATCGCTTCTGGCGCTGTTTTTCTTCAGATTTGAATTAAATATTCCAGACAATCCAACCGTCGGATCTTCACAAAGTTGGTGCCGTTGGAAAGATATTTCCAAGGCTAACCCAATGGTTGCGGTTTCGGGAAAATCCAATGGTCGGATTTCCCGCACTAGTCGTTTGAAATCATGGTTTCAAAACACGAACTGCACGGCCACGTTTCGTTTTAATTTTATTTATATTTATATATTTATATAAATATAGTTCATTCAAAAATTCCTATATCGTTTTCACTTCAATTATTTCACTGACGCCTTTAAATTTTGGGAAATTTCGCCATAACCTCCTTTGTACGGGAGGGGCTGGGAAAATTCCCAAATAGCCACATGGGCGTCTCATGTCAAAAAGAAAAAGAAAAAGCCAAGCGGCTAGCCAACAGGCTCATAAAATCATCACCCAAACAGAACAGTAAATGTGTACCTATTTGTCGGGCACAAAATTATATTCCTCTTCTCTTGCCCCTTTGCTATAACCTGTTCAATAAATATGCATGTACATATATACAATTTTTATCACTTATCATTTTCCATTCAACTTCATATTCGATTTACTTTGGTTTAAAAACCCCATTCATTCTAATGTTGCATGCATAGGCTAAAATCATATCATTAGCTAATTAATGTATATTTCAACTCATGCACATTTATTTGAACAAGTGGCTATTTTTAACACTTCACATTTCAAAGATGATAATTTTGGCGAACTAAAATAGATTTCAACACATGACTATTTTATTTAGTTCCTATGAATGTTAAAAATAATATTTCTTCACAAATATTTATTTCAACATCCGCATATCTCTAGCATATCACATATATGATAAAAATGATATTTTTATCATTTAAAATATTTATTCAACAAACGAATGTTTTCAACACTTCATAGCTTCAATAAAAATGTAATTCTTATTGTTCGATCTTTTTATTCAACACGTGAACTTTTCCACTGTATACACTTCTCAACACATGTGCATTTCCACCAATGGATATTTTATTTATGTTGTTCATATTGGAAAGATGGAATTTTTATTGTTGAAACTATTTATATAAGGCGAATATTTTACTTACTTCATATATATTATAAAAATGTGATTTTTATTGTTTAAACACTTCATTCATTCAGAAATGAATTCAATTTTCACACATCACTTTTCAACACATGAACATTTCCACACATGGATATAGTTTCAACATATGGCTTTAATTTCAACGCATGAAGATAATTTCAACATATGAAAATAATTCTAACACATGAATATTATTCAAAATTTCGACAGCATAACGGCAGGGTATTTAAAACCGGCACCATCCCTAGTACGACTCCTCGCTCTACCTTAAAACCTTGCGGTTTTTGACAATGGGGATTCATGCATCCAATTCGCACGCAGGCGGCATGTTTTTTTTTCCACAAATATTTCCAATTCATTTCAATCACCAATGGGTATTTTTCAACCACAACCAATCAATATCAACCACAAACAATTATTCAACCTTTCGTATTTTTCACCCAATATTTCACACCAATTCACAACAATAAATATCGTCCATGGTTTGTGGACGAGGGGAGTATATATATATATTATTGCTATATTTCACTTGCATTTTAACACATATATCAAGTATTCTATGCATGTATAATTCATACTTCGCTTATATAGCTTACACCACGCATGTACATGAGGTATACAACACGTGTGTAATTTATATTTTGCTAATATAATTTATACACGACATTTTCCATTCAAATTCTTTTAATTTAGATTTCTCACATTGGTTTTCGGAGTGCTAAAAATCGTAGATGACTCAGAAAAATCCGCGGCTTCTTCTATGTGGTAGAGAGCTTCCTTGCGGTCCCGATGTTTCCTGTTTCATCAAATTTCGTCAACACACCAAAAAGATATGATTTTTCAAAGTGCAGACATCAAAAAGGACTCACCTTTCACGATGGTTCGAAACTAGGTTTGAGGTTTTCGCGAGATCCGCTGACCTAGACGACGATCAGGGAGTTGGACGTGGAAGAGCTTCGAGCAGGCTTCCTATCGGTGGTAGTTTGGTGGAGCTCGGTGGTCGGTGGCGTCATCAGCGGCGATGGGAAGCGTCGAACTTCCTGGGCTCGATTCTGGCGGAGGAGGCGTCAAGGGAGGGGGTGCTGGGGTCGGATTTGAAGAGGAGGCGGAGCTGCGTCGAGGGGTGGTGGTGGCGTTGGCTGGAAGTGGCGGAGTCGGTCGGAAAAGGGGAGGGAAGCAGCGATCGGATTTTCGCCGTTGGTTCGAGGGTTACGGGGTTTTTTTTTTATTTATGAAAGAAAAATTCTGATTGGCCGATATATATATATTATATTTTTAAATAGATTTTTCTCCAACGAACTCCTTTTCAGGCCCAACGACTGTTGCCCCTAGCTAAATATCCCCATTCCGAACACAATGGGATATGTTTCGTTGGCCAATTCGACTGTTACAGTCTGTTATTTTCCAAATTAAAGTATAAAACATTTAATTTTTAACTTTGAACGTACATTTCAATTTTCCAGGGCCACAAACTGATTCGAAAAATTCCAGAAAAATAAATCTAGCTATGTTTTGACGCTACAGTCCCAAAAAAACTTGTTTCGTCGAATTCTGAGATTGTTTGAAAAATGGCCATTTTCTGGTCGATCCAATTTAACAGAAATTGACCAAACACATTTTCTTTTGCCACGCTCACATACTAGCTTCAAAAATTATGAAATTTGAAACCTAGCAATAGTTTGACATCCCGGACCCAACAAAAGTGGTTTCGTCGAATTCCGAGGTCGTTTGCAAAATATCAATTTTCCAGGGCTATATATTCTATATAGCGACCTTTCTGAAAATTCATTCGGCCATAACTTTTGATTCCCGTTATGAAACTTTGATTTTTTAGATTCGTTAGAAAGGTATTGACTAACAGATTTAAATATTTTTGGTTTCGCTAAAATCCGTTATATTTTCCACCCTTCACAGTCAGTCAAAGTTTGAATTCAAATTTTCCAGCTGACTCACTATTTCTAATTCACTATTTTGTTGAAATATTCTATTTCAATTGTTCAAATTCCTTTGAAATCACCAATTTAAAAATTTTAAATTGGCTCGTATTTTCCGGGTTATTCCAATCTCCCCCACTTAAAACTTTTCTTCCTCGAAAAGGAAACAACAATAAAGTAGGAAACAAAATGTAAATGCAAAGTATTGTAAAGGTACCTTGCACCGGAGTTAGTCAGAGATGTCCACTCTGCATTTGGGGTAAGCTTGCTTAATGCTTTCCTCAGTCTCCTAAGTACAGTCTCTAGGATCACTGCTCCACTGCACTATAACTAAATGAACCTTTTTGCTTCTGAGTTCTTTAGTTTCTTTGCCTACAATCTTTAATGGCTCTCTTCTGACTGCTAATTCTGGAGTTATATCTGTATCCTGTTGCGCCGCTTCTTCTACAAAAAGATCCGGATCATGCACATGTCTTCTAAGTTGAGATACGTGAAACACATCGTGCACTCCAGGCAACCAATCTGGTAATTGAACCCTATAAGCAAGAGTTCCAATTCGTTCAAGTATAGGAAAGGGGCCAATAAATTTCGGTGCCAACTTCGCAGTTTTGCCAAATCTGATTACTCCACTCATCGGAGAAACTTTCAAATAAACATGATCACCAACAGCAAATGTCAAATCTCTCCTTCTAGAATCTGCATAACTTTTCTGTCGGCTTTGGGCGGTTCTCAAACGCTTTTTGATGAAGTCGACTTTATCAGATGCTTCTCTAATCATATCGGGTCCTAACACAAGTCTATTGCCAGGTTCTACCCAACATGCTGGAGATCTGAACGGTCTGCCATATAATGCTTCAAATGGCGACATTCCCAAACTTGCTTGATAGCTATTGTTATATGAGAATTCTGCCAAATGTAAGTGATCTTCCCTTGACCCACCAAAATCAATTATACAAGCCCGCAATAAATCTTCTAGGATTCTATTCACCCGCTCAGTTTGGCCATCTGTTTGAGGGTGATAAGAAGTGCTCATATTCAGTTTCTTTCCCAATTCTGTCTGGAAAGCCTCCCATAATTTGCTAGCAAATATCGGGTCTCTATCACTGACTATGCTGATGGGAATTCCATGCAGCTTAACGATTTCTTTGAAATATATCTGTGCTTAACTTTAAGCGGTTCTATTGGATCTGACAAGTATAAAATGGACAGTCTTTGTGAAGCGATCTACGATTACCCAAATGTTGTCATTACCTTTCCTGGTTCGCGGCAAGCCATCTATGAAATCCATGGAAATCTGTTCCCATTTCCAACCGGGGACTTCTAACGGTTGCAACAGTCCAGCTAACTTCTGTTGGTCGCTCTTGACCAATTGACAAGAAGGGCATCTGCTAACATACAAAGAAATATCCCTTTTCATTGCCTTCCACCAGAAAGTGCGTTTGATATCGTTGTACATTTTACTCATCCCAGGATGAATGCAAAATTTGGTATGGCATTCGTCTAGCACTTCTCTTCGAAGGCCTGGAATATTTGGGACGCAAATCCTATTATTTAACCTGAGAACCCCCTTATTGTCAATACGGAAACTTGTGGTTTCACCTTCCTTAACCCTTTGACTGATTCTCTAAATGAATTCATCGTCTTTTTGAAGGGCTGAAATCTTATCAATCAATCCAGGTGTAATTATAAGATTGGCAATGATTGCGGTTTTTCTACTAAGTGCATCCGCTACAACATTAGCCTTCCCCGGCGTATACAGGATATCAAGATCATATGCTGCAAGAAATTCTAGCCAACGCTGCTGTCTCAAATTCAGATCTTTCTAGGTATATAAATACTTCAATGATTGATGATTTGTGTACAGTATAAATTTCTCGCCCAATAAATAATGCTTCCAGATTTTCAACGCAAAAACGGTAGCTAGCAACTCAAGATCATGAGTTACATAATTCTTCTCATGCGGTTTCAGTTGGCGGCTTGCATAAGCGACTACTTGGCCTCTTTGCATTAACACTGCACCAAGACCTCTAATAGAAGCATCTGTCCAAACCGTTAGATCCTGATTGCCATCAATAATGGTTAACACTAGAGCAGTGGTCAGTTTCGATTTCAATTCCTAGAAAGCTTCTTCACAGTCGGAAGTCCACTTAAACTTCTCATGCTTCTTTGTGAGCTTCGTTAACGGACCGGATATCTTTGAAAAATCCTTAACGAACTTTCGATAATAACTAGCCAACCCCATAAAACTTCTAACTTCTGTGGGAGTAGTGGGTTGTTTCCAGTCTTGAATCGCTGTTATTTTGCTTGGGTCAACAGAAATTCCTTTCTCTGACACGACATGGCCAAGAAACTTGACTTCTTCTTGCCAGAAGACACATTTAGAGAATTTGGGTTTGAAGACGTTCTTTCTTAGAATCCCCAATACTTGTTCTAAGTGTTTTTCATGCTCGTGTTTTGATTTGGAGTAGATTAAAATATCATCGATGAATACGAGGACAAATTTATTTAGAACTCCCCTGAACACTCTATTCATTAGATCGACAGAGTATGCTGGAGCATTGCACAGGCCAAACGACATTACTAACCATTCATAAAATATGTCTGGACCTCTGAAAGCTGTCAAAGGAACACACTCTTCTGCTATTCTCAATTGATGAAAACCTGTAGCTAAGTCCATTCGGGAAAATACTTTCGCCCCATTCAATTGGTCTAGCAAATCATCGATGCGGGGTAATGGATACTTGTTTTTGAGCGTCTGTTTGTTGAGGTCTCAGTAATCAACACATAATCGAATAGTATCGTCTGACTTTGGGACAAACACAACAGCTGCACCTCAATTAGAAAAACTAGGTCTGATTAGACCCTTCTACAATAGTTGATGAGTTTGATCGCCTAATTCTTCTTTTTCCTTCGGAGTCATTCTACGAATTGGATGCACCACCGGTCTGGCATTGGGAATTAGATCGATTCAGAATTCTATTTCTCGTTGCGGAGGTAAGTTTTCAACTTCTTCAAACACATCCGCATAGTTTCTTACAATCAGAATCTTTTCCAATGAAGTGGGGATAAGTTCTAATGCCGACCAAAATTCTTCTCTATTTGGATTCGAACCATGACAGGGTATAAATATATGTCCAAGCTTCGTTCGAATTTTAACGATTCTTTCCACACACTTTACCTCAACTTCATATTTCGTTAACCAATCCAGCCCTAGAATGATATCGAATTCGGGAAAATCCATAACGACTAGAATGAAAGGAAACTTGTAGAAAGAATAAGAGATTGGCACTTTACAACTTGAACTGAGAATAAGAGATCCTCCTATCGGATTATGTACTTCAACTGAATCTTTAAGCTTTCTCTGTTTTAACTTTAATTTGTGCATTGTGTTACTGGCAATAAAACTACGCGACGCACCCGTGTCAAACAATACAGAAACAAGAATATTTTTAATTGTAAGGGTACCTCCCAAAACATCGGGTTTACCTGCTCCATCGGAAGTAGCTGGCGGGCTCGACCCGTCATATACGTGAGCTACTGTGGCCTTCTACAGCAAAGGACAGTCTTTGACTAGATGATCGGTCTTGCGGCAATTAAAGCAGGAGCGAGGGTTCTGAGAACCCTGGCTTGAACCTTGTGAATTTGTCTTCTGCCTCTTCGGGGCTGTGCACACATTAGAGTAGTGCCCCACTTTGCCACAGTTATAGCAGCTTCCTCTCGGCGGCTTGTCAGTCTGAGGTTTCGAAGATGCTGCTTGGCTTGACTCAGCTTGATTCGTAGCAGGCTTGCGTTTGTTCCCGGCTTGGCTTCTAGCGCGATCCTGCTCCAGATGCCTATGGTCAAGGTCTTCGTAGTTGCATGTCATTTCCACCAATTCGTTAAATTCCAGATTGACATGGGCCATGGCTCTATCATGATACTGTCGCCTTAGCCCAAGGATAAACCTCTTATTTTTGGACTTTGCAGTTGCGACGAGCTCCGGAGCATAGGGCGACAACAGTGTAAATTTATTCAGATAATCCTTCACGGAAAGATCCCCCTGCTGGAGGTTGGCGAAGTCATCGTGCATTCGTTCTAGTGCTTGTTATGGGACATATTTCTCCTTGAAGAGTTCTTTGAATCCATCCCATGTTCTTCCAGCTTCTCTATTCCCGGTGGTGAGAGATTCCCACCATAGTTCAGCTTGTTCCTGCATAAGCCAGGTGCCCATAATAGCTCTATCTTGGTCTCCAAGCCTTAAGCCTTCAAGAATTTTATCGGATGTTTTGAGCCATGCAAGGGCCTCTATTACTGTGCCAGTTCCCGAGAAGGTCTGGCCTCCTAAGTTTTTGTATCTCTTAGCTACATGGTCTAGCTCGAAGTATTGAGCGGCCGGAGGTTGTATTAGAGGTCCTTCTCGAACTGGGGCTTCTCCCCGTCCTCGGCCTCAGCCGGCACGGCCTCCTCTAGCGGCGGCTGCTCTGGTTGCCCTTTTTCAAATTCTGTATAAGCAAGAAAAGAGTCAACTAAAAGAAACGATAATTTATTGCATAGTTAAGCAGAAAATTTACGGAAAGATAACGATGGACTGATCAATTTGTTTTTGCTATTCTGCTCGGCTCATTCTAGGACTTTACTAGTCCTATCTCTAATGAGCGACTTGCCTTAGAATACTACTGATTCCATTTTGACAAAGTGTTTAATGTGTTAGACTCCAGAACTAAGGTTAACCAAAGCTCTGATACCAGCTGTGACAATCCCAAAACCCCGTAACACGGTGTTAAGGATAATCATTGTAATATAACACATTAATCATCATTAGCAGATCACAGATAATAGCATAAACAGAAAATAGAATAATTTACACACATATGACAGCGGAATCATATAGATATCATCACATCAGAGAATCACAGTACAGGATACAACTTAGTGCATAATGATACATAATCAGTCACCATCGCCTATGGCGGAATCATACATAAAGAGTACACAAAATAAATATCAGTCTACATCACCAATGGCGGAATCATAATATAGATACAATAATGGCGGAGAAAAACCAAGTCAACACAGTGTAGTCAAGCCTCGCCATGAGCCAAAAGTGCGTCAGAAACCTGTAACTAGGCTGCCCGTGTAAAAATGAGGGCACCCGAGTTTGCAAGGTGAAACAAACTACGAGTCAGTCATGGGACTGGTATAAAAAATCTACTTAACTTATTAACAACAATAATAAGGCAAATCAAATGACCACGCCACTTTCGCGGAACGGGTTTACTCCAATGCGTGCTAGTGCATAAAATAAAGTAAATGATTAAATCATCGCAATGCTTTTTATAAAATGAAGCCATTATAAGACTCAGGTCCCATCACACAATGCAACGCAAGCCAGAGGATAGAGTTTTACCTTATAATGGCCAAAAATGCTTCATACGAATAAAACAAAAGTGTTTGATATTATTACTAGCGCATATATGTTTCAAAAGCAAATTCAATCATTAATATCAATCCTAGGCGGCATAGCTACCATCTACTATGTCGCCATACTAGTAAAACAATCACATCCGCATATTTCGTATTGGAAATTGGATTCCTTCATGAGTTGAGGCAAGGGGCAAGATCCTCTCCGATTCGAGACACTCTAGCAAATGACTTGGGACCGCACACAGCAATCACTGGATCCTCCAAGGCCGGTCCTCTCTTACTTTTGAGGATTAGTTATTCCTGAACACACGTTTCCCGGTCCTTATAGACCTATAATCGAGGCGCCTCGTATTCCAACAACCACACAGGTGAAAAGTAGATATAAATGTCAGGGCTGGGAGGTCACTGACACCACCATAACTTGAAAGAAACGTCGTGCACTCCTTGGGTCCTTCTCCCGTTTTTGACTCATACCGTGGTGTGAAGCTCGCGAATTCACGTTATACACAAAGCTACGTCACACTGACCATGCTTTGATCATCAACCACAAGACTTTGCTTTGCAACAGAAGCCTTGATCATATGCCACTTAGGCGTGCCACACAGGCAATCCACTCCATGCGACTGATTTCTATCAATACATAACCTCTGAGCTCGTACGTCTCAGAGAAGGGCATTAAGCAAGAGAATAAATTCTCCGCCGCCAAACAGATATATATTTAACAGAGATCCACCAGCATAGAACAAAATCTAATGTCAGACACATAGTCCATTTACAAGTCCGTTCTTGGTCTGAACGAAACCGGAGGCACAATTCCGCGCATATCCGTACAATCAACAGTATGTTTGGATGGCTACTACTTCAGTTCTTTCATGGTAGCTACTCCAATCACGAGCATCAGTAGCGGCCATCCATCTAATGTGAAGATCATCGGTCTTCAACCGTCTTCGACTCTTCGGCTTCTCAAAATCGATCGATTATTTGAAATGAGATGAACTCAGCCTTTTCAAATAATCCACGTATATTTAGATTTTCAAATCAATTTATCACATGGTTGGACTATTCAACATTCACATTTCAGTTCTTTAGTTATAATTCTCATGTTAAATACATTCAACCATCACATATCAAGCAAACACAACAAAATTGGTTTATTTCCACTATATACCGTCTATAGTATTTTATAACGATATATCGCCATTTTTATTTAATTTAAAATGGCCATATTTAATTAAACGACATTTCAGGTCGTGCCGATGCACTGGCGCTGTTTTTCACTAATTTTAGTTTACACATATCTAAAAATCTTACTGTTGGATCTTCACAAATTTGGTATCATTAGGAAGGTCATTTTAAAACGAATCCAACGGTTTTAGTTTTGGGAAAATTCGACGGTCGGATCTTCCACACTAGCCATTTGAAGTTACGATTTCAATTTACGATCTACAGCATCGTTATTCGATTTAATTTAATTATATATATATATATATATAATCGTTTCTGGCGCTGTTTTTCTTCAGATTTGAATTAAACATTCCAGAAAATCCAACCGTTGGATCTTCACAAAGTTGGTGTCGTTGGAAAGATATTTCCAAGGCGAACCCAACGGTTGCGGTTTCGGGAAAATCCAATGGTCGGATTTCCCGCACTAGTCGTTTGAAATCACGGTTTCAAAACACGAACTACACGGCCACGTTTCGTTTTAATTTTATTTATGTTTATATATTTATATAAATATAGTTCATTCAAAAATTCCTATATCGTTTTCACTTCGATTATTTCACTAACGCCTTTAAATTTTGGAAAATTTCACCATAACCTCCTTTGTACGGGAGGGGCTGGGAAAATTCCCAAATAGCCACAAGGGCATCTCATGTCAAAAAGAAAAAGAAAAAGCCAAGCGGCTAGCCAACAGGCTCATAAAATCATCACCCAAATAAAACAGTAAATGTGTACCTATTTGTCGGGCACAAAATTTTATTCCTCTTCTCTAGCCCCTTTGCTATAACCTGTTCAATAAATATGCATGTACATATATACAATTTTTATCACTTATCATTTTCCATTCAACTTCATATTCGATTTACTTTGGTTTAAAAACACCATTCATTCTAATGTTGCATGCATAGGCTAAAATCATATCATTAGCTAATTAATGTATATTTCAACTCATGCACATTTATTTGAACAAGTGGCTATTTTTAACACTTAACATTTCAAGGATGAAAAATTTGGCGAACTAAAATAGATTTCAACACATGACTATTTTATTTAGTTCCTATGGATGTTAAAAATAATATTTCTTCACAAATATTTATTTCAACGTCCGCATATCTCTAGCATATCACATATATGATAAAAATGATATTTTTATCATATAAAATATTTATTCAACAAATGAATGTTTTCAACACTTCATAGCTTCAACAAAAATGTAATTCTTATTGTTCGATCCTTTTATTCAACACGTGAACTTTTCCACTACACACACTTCTCAACACATGAGCATTTCCATACATGGATATTTTATTTATGTTGTTCATATTGGAAAGATGGAATTTTTATTGTTGAAACTATTTATATAAGGCGAATATTTTAATTACTTCATATATATTATAAAAATGTGATTTTTATTGTTTAAACACTTCATTTATTCACAAATGAATTTAATTTTCACACATCACTTTTCAACACATGAACATTTCCACACATGGATATAGTTTCAACATATGGCTTTAATTTCAACGCATGAAGATAATTTCAACATATGAAAATAATTCTAACACATGAATATTATTCAAAATTTCGGCAGCATAACGGCAGGGTAGTTAAAACCGAGACCGTCCCTAGTACGGCTCCTCGCTCTACCTTAAAACCTCACGGTTTTTTGACAATGGGGATTCATGCATCTAATTCGCACGCAGGCGGCATGTTTTATTTTATTTTTTTCCACAAATATTTCCAATTCATTTCAATCACCAATGGGTATTTTTCAACCACAACCAATCAATATCAACCACAAACAATTATTCAACCATTCGTATTTTTCACCCAATATTTCACACCAATTCACAACAATAAATATCGTCCATGGTTTGTGGACGAGGGGAGTATATATATATATATATATATATATATATATATATATATTATTGTTATATTTCACTTGCTTCAAAAATTATGAAATTTGAAACCTAGCAATAGTTTGACATCCCGGACCCAACAAAAGTGGTTTCGTCGAATTCCGAGGTCGTTTGCAAAATATCAATTTTCCAGGGCTATATATTCTATATAGTGACATTTCTGAAAATTCATTCGGCCATAACTTTTGATTCCCGTTATGAAACTTCGATTTTTCAGATTCGTTAGAAAGGTATTGACTAACAGATTTAAATATTTTTGGTTTCACTAAAATCCGTTATATTTTCCACCCTGCACAGTCAGTCAAAGTTTGAATTCAAATTTTCAAACTGACTCACTATTTCTAATTCACTATTTTATTGAAATATTCTATTTCAATTGTTCAAATTCCTTTGAAATCACCAATTTAAAAATTTTAAATTGGCTCGTATTTTCCGGGTTATTACATTTAAGGTAGAGCGAGGAGCCGTACTAGGGACGACTCCTGTTTTAACTACCCTGCCGTTATGCTGTCGAAATTTTCAATAATATTCATGTGTTAGAATTATTTTCATGTGTTGAAACTATATTCGTGTGTTGAATAGAAATTCATGTGTTGAACGACATTCATGTTTTGAAATAAATTGTTTTATGATAAAAATCATATTTTTATCATCTATATGAACTATATAAAATAGTCGTGTTTTGAAATAAATTGTTTTACAATAAAAATCATATTTTTATCATCTATATGAACTATATAAAATAGTCGTGTTTTGAAATAAATTGTTTTATAATAAAAATCATATTTTTCTCATCTATATGAACTATATAAAATAGTCGTGTTTTGAAATAAATTGTTTTATAAAAAAAATCATATTTTTATCATCTATATGAACTATATAAAATAGTCATGTTTTGAAATAAATTGTTTTACAATAAAAATCACATTTTTATTATATACATGAATTGTTAAAAATAGTGAAGTGTCGAAATAAATGTCTGTTGGATAAAAATATCATTTTTATTAAATGTATGAAAAGTATATGGTTTTGAAATCGAAGAATAGATTATATTTATATATATAAATATAATTAAAATTAAATCGAATAATGAAGCTGTAGTTCATGATTTGAAACCGTGATTTAAAACGATTAGTGTGGGAGATCCGACCATCGGATTTTCCCGAAATCGAAACCATTGGGTTCGCTTTGGAAAAATCTTTCCAACGACACCAACTTTGTGAAGATCCAACGGTTGGATTGTCTGGAATGTTTAATTCAAATCTGAAGAAAAACAGCGTCAGAATCGATTGTAATTATATATATAAATATAATTAAATTAAATCGAATAACGATGCTATAGTTTGTATTTTGAAATCGAAACTTCAAATGATTGTACCGGGAGATCCCACCGTCAGATTTTCCCAAAACTGAATCTGTTGGATTCGTTTTGAAAAGATCTTTCTAAGGATATAAAATTTATGAAGATCCAACGGTTAGATTTTCAAATATGTGTAAATCAAATCTGAAGAAAAACAGCGCCACGACCGCGTTATGGCCTGAAGCGTCGTTTGAATAAATTGGCTATTTTTAAATAAATAAAAATAGCGATAAATAGTTATAAAATATTATAGACGATATGGAATGGAAATAAACCGAATTTACTCTGTTTATTAGATATTTGATTGTTGAATGTGTTTGACATGGAAATTTAACTAAAGAAATTATTTTTGGTAAAAATAATGGGATCATATCCCTAAGAATGTGAAATTTATAAACTAACTGAAGGTTAGCTAAGTCAATTGGTTTCCTGGGTTTTGATCTGTTGTTGGCTTCGACCTTCGGGGTTAATATTTGGGAAATCGTTCTCTTACTAATTTACGGTTACTGACTGATGAATTGGAATACGGCGTATGTTGTGTTTGTGTAACACTTGTTAATTATATATGCGAGTTGCTCAGAAAGACCGGGTTTATCCCATTCTGAATAATTGAATCAACGATAAGAAATCGATGATGAAGACGGTGGTCGAAGACCGGAGAGCTTCACGTCGTTTGGATGATTACTGATGTCTTGATTGGGAGGCGTCCCAAGATACAGATAATTAGTGGTGATCGTTCAGACATACTTGGAAATAGATGGGTATGCGAGGTATATAGTGCCTCCGGTTTCGTTCAGACCCAGAACGGACTTGCAAATGGACTGTGTATCTGACATTGGAATTCATTCTGTGTGATTGATAACCATCAGTTGCATGGTGTGAATTGCCTGTGTGGCATGCTAAGATGTCGTGATCAAGGCTTTTGTCGAGAAGCAAAGTCTTGTGGTTGATGATCAAAGCATTGCCTGTGTGGCGTTGCTTTGTGTATAACGTGAATTCCCGAGCCTCACACCCCGGTATGAACCAGAAATGGGAGAGGACATCAGGGAGGACATGCTTTTCGTTCTAGCTAGAGGTGGTGTCTGTAAGAACCCGTAACTTCGCCGGTGAAGGAAAGAGCGGATACTTTGAGAACAATACACAAAAGAACACAGACGGAAGAACATTTCATTGTTATTTCAACAATTCCATCAAATACAAGAATATACAAAGTATAAATGAATAAATTACATCCGACAAATATCAGATTACAATAAATTACATAGCAGCGGAAAATAATACAAAACACAACTGAAAGTAATACACTGATACAGAGCTTTCCGAGCATCGTTCCAGCTGTAAATCAGGATCCTGTGAATATAAATCTACAAAACCAAAACTACTAGCTGCTCGTGTGGAAAATAGGGGCACCCAGAGTTTAGGTTAAAACAATAAACTCCAGGTCAGTCATGTGACTGGTGTGAGAACTAAAACAGTTATTTAAAACTTTACTTTAAAAGAGAGTAATTCAAGGGACCATGCTGTATAACACGGAACGGGTTTCCTCCCAAGAATACTAGTGCGTATAACAAAACAGCGCAATGCTCTTTGGGAAAATGAAGCTATTATAAGACCCAGGTCCCATCACACAATGCAACGCAAGACGAGGATAGGGTTTTCCCTTATAATAGCCAAACATGCTTGGTACATTTAAAACAAATCACTTGATACTATAATAAGTGTATAGTGTCAAAACAATTCAATCATAAATATCAATCATAGGCGGCATGGGAACCATCGATCATGTCGCCATACTAGTTCTACAATTAAAACCGCAATATCACGTATTGGAAATTGGATTTCCGTCATGAGTCGAGGCAAAGGGCAAGCTCCTCTCTGATTCGAGACACTCTAGCAAATGCCTCAGGACCTCACTATGATCCTTTGGAACCTCCAAGGCTGGTCCTCTCTTACTTTTGAGGATTAGTTATTCCAGAACACACGTTTCCCGGTCCTTACAGACCTATATCCGAGGCGCCTCGTATCCAACAACCACACAGGTGAAAAGTATATAAATGTCAGGGCTGGTAGGTCACTGATACCACCCATAGCTAGAAAGAAACGTCGTGCACTCCTTGGGTCCGTATCCCCTTTTTGACTCATACCAAGATGTGAGGCTTGCGAATTCACGTTATACACAAACCTACGCCACCCAGGCCATGCTTTGATCATCAACCACAAGTCTTTGCTTTTCAACAGATGCCTTGATCAATTGCCACTTACGCGTGCCACACTGGCAATTCACTCCATGCGACTGATGTCCATTGATATACAACCTCTGAGCTCGTACGTCTCAGAGAAGGGCGTTAAGCAAGAGAATAAATTCTCCGCCGCCAAACAGATGTATATTTAATAGAGATCAATCAACACAGAATAAAATCCAATGTCAGACACACAATCCATTTACAAGTTCGTTCTGGGTCTGAACGAAACCGGACGCACTTTCCTCGCATATCCATCGATCTCCAAGTTCGTCTGGACGATCACCAACTGTTTCCCTCATCTTGGGTGTACAGCCCAATCGAGATCATCAGTAATCACCCAAACGATGTGAAGACTTCCGTTCTTCAACCACCGTCTTCATCTTCGACATCTCGTCGAATTAGTTATTCAGAATGGGTATAAACCCGGCCTTTCTGAATAACCCACATATATGATAAACAAATGTTACGCAAACACAACATACGCCTCATTCCAGTTCAGAATATTCTTTTATTCACAAAATCACATTCTTAGGGAATAGGTTCCCATTAATTTTATCAAAGATAAATTCTTATAAATTTATTCTTAATCTTCCTTTGGATATCATTTCAAACTAGTCGGGAATAGCGAACCACACCGAAGTAATTATTTATTTTATTTCCCAATCCCAACCTATTTATCCCACGGAGCAAAACTGGTAATACGCCATATCTAACATCACGGTGTTATCGGTAAAATTAATCACCATTTCACGTTTAAATCTAATTAAAGATTTAACTATCCCTTTGGAGCAAAACTGGTGGTACTCCATTCTCGATCACCTTTCAGATTTGATAATTTAAATTATCAATTCACATTTCAATCTAGTTAAAGATTAATTAAAACTCCACTTAGTTTTAATCTTTTCAAAAATCAATATCCTGTCTTTAACTGGGTTAAAGAAACAATGTCACCTAAAACACGATTCACAATAAACCCAAAATCACACTTTATTGTTAATCGGGTTAAAGAACAGGTGTTGTTCAAAACACCGCTCACGATAAACCCAAAAACCAATTCAAATTCATTTCCAATTAAATATTATTTAATTGATACACTTCATTAAATCTAAATAGAAAGATTTAATCTTTTTCTCTATTGGGCTTAAGAACAGTGTTAATGAAGACACCATTCACGACAAACCCAAATCACATTTGATATTAAATACAAGGCTCTGAATAGAAAATATACCGGCTTATATTCAATATCAAATCCTGAAACCAACAAATATCGTATTGGAAATAACGATATAAAATATATCTTTCAAATTCCCATAACAATATCTATATAGTCACGAAATCCAACATTGAAATATTCCGAAGATAATTTCGATTTAACTCCGGTCCAATTCACGTATTGGGAATATTGATTATTTTTAAAATCACTTTCAAATTCAATTTATTTATTTCAAAAATAAATTGATTTTAAATCTAGTTCAAAACTAGTTCATTTCGATAAAAATCTATTTTTATCTTTTCAAATATGGAGTTTTTCATCCCAGTTCTTTCCAATCCATATATTATGATTTTACACAAATTATTAATAAATTTATCAAGGCCCGTACAGTCGATTTCCATCAACAGCCTTCGAACTGCACTTACAACGACCTTTTCTGAAATTGATTTCGACATAATTCCAAATCCTAACATTAGATTTCAAATTTCTAATATTCATTGGAAATCTCTTTTCGATACGAACCCAACGGTTCCGGTTTTAGGAGAATCCGACGGTCGGATCTCCCGCAACGTCAATTCGAAGTCAATGGTCAAAATTCATGAACTGTCGCGGCGCGGCGCGTTTTATTCAGGCCATTATATATATATATAATATATATATATATATTATATATTTCGTCGATTTCCTTTTAAAATGTATTTTATAAATCGTTTTAAATTCGTTTTCAAAACCATTTCAACTCTATATTCAATTTCAAATCAAAATTGAATATTTCGTATCATTACTATATAAATGATAATATTTTCAAAACGTTATATTTTGAAATCACTACCTTTTCTATATTTGTTATAAAACGAATATAATCGATATAAATATCGTTAACGTCAAATTGGTGCAATTCTAATCAACACGGTTTTATATATATATATATATATTTCAATAAATTCGTTATTCTATTCTACAAATGAATATTTATTCCATTCAACACATGAATATATGTTTCTTCCAACACATCACTAATCTCAACACATGAGTACTGTCAACACACGACTATTTTTGTTATGTAAAATATTTTATAAAACTATGGTATCTATTGTTTGATTTTTAATTAGACTCCACCGTGAAGTAGATTCTAATCGAAAATATGATAAAGATGTAAATTTTATTGTTAAAATATTTTACTCAACACATGAATAGTTTCAACACATGAACATCGTCAACACATGACTATTTTTATATTCAACACATGAATTTTCTTTTATAATATTCATTATTTTCCCAATTGGAATGAGGCCCAATCAATTACCATATAACGTTAATTATATGGGTTCCATACAACACATGTATATAATAGCAACGATAAACCAACAACCATCATCCAAAGTGCACCACACAACTGCATAAGCATCAAATATAAATAATTAACGCTTACACAGCCTGTCGATCAATCGATCGACATACAATTAAATAATTGGGATTAGTGTACGCCGAATATCATCCCAACACCCGTGTGGGGTTTCAAATCAACAAACATAGATTTTATTTGTGCAGTTGGGCAATGTGTAAAATTTATCATCCCAATCAATATCAGTCAAATCAGTGTATATAAACAAATCAGCCGATTCGTTTATAATTATTTATTTATTCACATTCACGTTAAAAATTATATTTTTAATGATAAAATATTTTTAACTATATAAATATTTTATTTCCTTTCAACACAAGAATATTTTATTATTCAATCATTCCACAACACAATCAATTTTCACAACACATCAATCAAACAAACAAAACCGTTCATGGTCTGTGGACGACGGGTGAAACGACCCGTAACTTCCCCGTAAAGGAAAGCGTCGGATAGTTCGAGAACAAACCACAACAGAACGCATATAAAAGAATGTTTCATTGTATATTACAACAATGCATCAGATTACAAGAATATACAGAGTACAAGTGAATATTACACAGAAATATCAGAGATTTAAATTACATTTAAATAAATCGCAGCGGAAAATAATACAATACACAACTAGAAGAGATATACGGATACAAAGCTTTCTGGATATCGTTCCAGCTGTAAACCAGGATCCTGTGAATATAAATCTGCAAAACCAAAACTACTAGCTGCCCGTGTCAAAATAAGGGCACCCAGAGTTTAGGTTAAAAACAATAAACTCCAGGTCAGTCATGGGACTGGTGTGAGAACTAAAACAGTTAATCTTTATTTTAAAGTTAGGTAAATCAAGGGACCACGCCGTATAACACGGAACGGGTTTCCTCCCAAGAATACCAGTGCATAAAACAAACAGCGCAATGCTAAATAAAGAAAAATGAAGCTGTTATAAGACTCAGGTCCCATCACACAATGCAACGCAGCCGAGGATAGGGTTTTCCCTTAAAACAGCCAAAGAATGCTTGATACGTTTAAACCAAATCATTTGATACTACTATAAGTGCATAGTGTATAAAACAACTTCAAATCATAAGTATCAATCATAGGCGGCATGAGCGCCCCATCCCACTATGTCACCATACTAGGTTCTACAAATAAAACCGCAAATGTCACGTATTTGGAAATTGGATTTCCGTCTATGAACCGAGGCAAAAGATAGTCCTCTACCGATTCGTGACTCTCTAGCCTGAGCCACCGGAACAGCCGCAACTGCCCCTTGGATCGTCAGGGCCGGTCCACCGATGTGGATTATAGTGCCTGAACAATATGTTTCCCCGCCCTTTGGGGCGTAAACGAGCCAACTAAATGACTCCATCGGTTCGAGAACGACCGATCAATCCGAGGCGCCTCGCAACAGCAACAACCACATAAGTCAAACTCGTCAGGGCGTGTAAAACCACTGACGCCACTTCTATCTAGAAAGAAACGCATGCCCTCCCTGAAGTCCGTCTCCCGTTTTTGGTTCATACCGGGTGTGAAGCTCGCGAATCAACGTTACACAAAGCTACGCCACAAAGGCCTTGCTTTGATCATCACCACAAGACTTTGCTTTTCAACAGAAGCCTCGATCAATTTCCACTTAGGCATGCCACACAGGCAATTCACTCCATGCGTTTGATATCCATCAATATATAACCCCTGAGCTCGTACGTCTCAGAGAAGGGCGTTAAGCAAGAGAATAAAATCTCCGCCGCCAAACAGATATATATTTAATAGAGATCAATCACACGGACTAAAATCCAATGTCAGACACACAGTCCATTTACAAGTCCGTTCTGGGTCTGAACGAAACCGGAGGCACCTAGTACCCCGCATATCCATCGATCTCCAAGTACGTCTGGACGATCACCAACTGTTTCCATCTTCTTGGGTGTACAGCCCAATCAAGATCATCAGTAACCACCCAAACGACGTGAAGACTTCCGGTCTTCGACCACCGTCTTCATCTTCGACACCACGTCGAATCAGTTATTCAGAATGGGATGAACCCGGTCTTTCTGAATAACTTGCGTATATATTATAAAAGTGTTACACCAACACAACATACGCCTCATTCCAATTCAGAATATTCTTTTATTCAAATATTCCTATACTTTGGGAAAAGTTCCCATTAATTTTATCCCAGATAAATTCTTTAAATTTATTCTTTAATCTCCTTTGAATATCAATTCAAACTAGTCGGAATTAGTGAACCACACCGAAGTAATCATTTATTTTATTTCCCAATCCCAACCTATTCATCCCATGAAGTAAAACTGGTTATACTTCATATCTAACACCACAGTGTTATCGGTAATTCAATTACCATTTCACGTTCAAATCTAATTAAAGATTTAACTATCTCCTGGAGTAAAACTGGTGATACTCCATTCTCGATCTTTTCAATCTATTTAAAGATTCATTAAAACTCCACTTAGTTTTAATCGTTAACTGGGTTAAAGAATCAGTGTCATTTAAAACACAGTTCACGATAAACCCAAAATCACATTCCTTAATTATCGGGTTAAAGAACGAGTGTTATTTAAAACACTGTCCACGATAAACCCAAAAATCAATATCAATTCAATCCCAATTAAATATTATTTAATTGGTACACTTCATTAAATCTAAAATAAAAAGATTTAATCTTTTCTCAACTGGGTTCAAGAACAGTGTTAGTGAAGACACCATTCACGACAAAACCCAAATCACATTTGATATTCAATATAAGGCTCTGAATAGAAAATATATCGGCTTATATTCAATATCAAATTCTACGATTAACAAATGTCGTATTGGAAATAACGATATAAATATATATCTTTCAAATTTCCATAACAACATCCGTATAATCACGAATTCCAACATCGAAATATTTCGAAGGCAATTTCAACTCAATTCCACTCCAATGCAATCATTGGAAATTCTGGTTATTTTTAAAACCCTTTTCAAATTCAATTTATTTATTTAAAAATAAATAGAATTATATTTCTAGTTCAAAACTAGTTCATTTCGATAAAAATCTATTTTTATCTTTTCAAATATGGAGTTTTTCATCCCAAATCTTCACAAATCATTTCTTATGATTTTACACAAATTATTACTAGTTTTAATAATTTTATCAAGGCCCGTATAGTCGATTTCCATCAATGGCCATCGAACTGCACTTACAGCGACCTTTTTCGAATTTGATTTGGACGTATCTCCAAATCCAACCGTTAGATTTCAAATTTCTAACATTCGTTAGAAAGCTCTTTTCGATACGAACCCAACGGTTCCGGTTTTAGGAGAATCCGACGGTCGGATCTCCCGTAATGTCCGTTTGAAATAAATGGTCGAAATTCACGAACTACCGCGGCGCGGCGCGTTCTATTCAGGCCATTATATTATATATAATATATATAATATATATTTCGTCGATTTCTATTTAAAACGAATTATATAAATAGTTTTTAAAATCGTTTCAAAAGCAATTTCAACTTTCTTTTCAATTCAAATCAAAACTGAATTCTTCTTTATAAATTCGTTTTAGAATTCATTTCTATTCAATTCAAATTTCAATTCAATTTGAATTCATTTCAATTCACTTTCAATTCAATTTGAATTCGTTTTCAATTCAATTCATTTCGAAATCGTTTTCAATTCAATTCATTTCGAAATCGTTTTCAATTCAATTCATTTCGAAATCGTTTTCAATTCACTTTGAATTCGTTTTCAATTCACTTTATTTCGAAATCGTTTTCAATTGAATTCATTTCGAAATCGTTTTCAATCCAATTCATTTCGAAATCGTTTTCAATTCAATTCATTTTCGAAATCGTTTTCAGTTCAATTCATTTCGAAATCGTTTTCAATTCAATTCATTTCGAAATCGTTTTCAGTTCAATTCATTTCGAAATCGTTTTCAATTCAATTCATTTCGAAATCGTTTTCAATTCAATTCATTTCGAAATCGTTTTCAATTCAATTCATTTCGAAATCGTTTTCAATTCAATTCATTTCGAAATCGTTTTCAATTCAATTCATTTCGAAATCGTTTTCAATTCAATTCATTTCGAAATCGTTTTCAATTCAATTTATTTCGAAATCGTTTTCAATTCAATTCGTTTCGAAATCGTTTTCAATTCAATTCGTTTCGAAATCGTTTTCAATTCAATTCGTTTCGAAATCGTTTTCAATTCAATTCGTTTCGAAATCGTTTTCAATTCAATTCATTTCGAAATCGTTTTCAATTCAATTCGAAATCGTCGATTTCGAAATCACTTTTCAATATTCATTTTAAAATGAATAAAGTCGATATAAATATCGTTCACGTCAAAATGGCGTCAATCTAATCAACACGGCTTCATAAATTTCTATTTTCAAATTTTCTTTATTTTTCAAATTGGAATGAGGCCCAATCAATTACCATATAAAATTAATTATATGGATTTCCATACAACACATGTATATAATAGCATTGAAAAATAATCAACCATCAACCAAAGTGCACTACACTGTATAAGCATCAAATATAGATATTCAACGCTTATAACAGCCTGTCAATCAATCGATCGACATATTTAATCAATTAGGATGAGTGAAATTCATATTTCATCCCAACACCCGTGTGGGGTTTCAAACAATCAAACGCATATTTTATCTGTGCAGCTGGGCGATGTGTAAAATTTATCGTCCCAATCAATGTCATTCAAATAAGTGTACATAAACAAACCGTCTGGTTTGTAAATGAATATTTATTTATTCACATTCACGTTAAAAATTATATTTTTAACGATAAAACATTTTATTTTATCATATGAATTTCTATTCAGTTCATGTCTTTAAATAAAATGATATTTTTATTTTTCTAACTTATTTTAGAAAATTTCGGCGGCATAACGGCACGATACTAGAAACGGGACGAGGCCTAGCCTTATCCCCGGTCTAGTGAAGGCCCATGCCATTCACACATCAATCAAATTCACCAAACAACCAAATTTCAACCAATTCATCTAACTAATTTTTGCAACCAAACAAACAAGTCCATGGTCTGTGGACGGTTGTGTCGGGTGCTACTAAGCACCGTCTGCATCCTAGTATATATGTATAACTAGAAAATTTAAATTGAAAGGTGAGAAGTTCTCACCTTTAGCTATCCTAGCTCCACGGCACTTCATTGATAGAAATCTTCATCGCTATCGCATCTTCGTCATCTTCGTTGCCCGTAGCCACTACATATGTAAAAGTCGAATTTTTACTTCGCTATTCAATATATAAAAATCGAATTTGTATCTTGCTATTCAATATATAAAAATCGAATTTTTATCTTGCTATTCAATATATAAAAATCGAATTTTTATCTTGCTATTCAATATATAAAAATCGAATTTTTATCTTGCTATTCAATATATAAAAATCGAATTTTTATCTTGCTATTCAATATATAAAAATCGAATTTTTATCTTGCTATTCAATATATAAAAATCGAATTTTTATCTTGCTATTCAATATATAAATATCGAATTTTTATCTTGCTATACATTTCACCTTTTCCGTTTCAAAAGTCTAATCTTTTCTATTTTAAAAATCATATCTTTTCTCAACTAAAAATCATATCTTTTCTATTTTAAAAATCATATCTTTTCTCAACTAAAAATCATATCTTATTGAAAAAAATAAATAAAATAAAATCAGAAAACTTTAAGCAATGAGAATCCAATTATATATATAAAAAGGAAAAGGAGTGTTATAAAACTTACAGCGTTTTAATCGAAGGGGGGGGGTTGATGGCGTCGGGGGTCGGCTGATGGGGTGGTGGCGGTGGGGCCTAGCATGGCCTACGGTGGAGTTTCAGGCGGTTTAAGGGGGTGGGGCTTCGGAGTTTGGGTTCCGCGAGAGGAGGCTTGCGTTGATCGCGAAGGAGGGAGGTAAGGGATGGCGGCGATCGCTGGGGGGGGAGGGTACGACGTGATGGCGGCGACGAAGTTCGGGGGCGGCTAGGTCTGGAGCTCGAATTTTTTTTCTTTTTTTTTTTATTTTGACTTATAATCTGACGGGGAGGGAGAAGGAAAAAAAAGGGGGGGCTATATGTTAATTTATATAATTTATTTAATTTATTTAATTCCCTCATAAAGCAACTTTTTAATTCGAACTCAAAATTGAGCCCACCGGCTGTCGTCCCTAGCTAATTACCCCCATTCCGAACACAATGGGATATATACCGTAAGGTGATTTGATCGTTTCGATCTGTTTCCGTTAAAATCAACATATAACTCTATATATTGAATTTGAACGCGCATTTCAATTTACCGGGGTCACATACTAACTCTATAAATTGCAGAAAAATATTTTCTAGCTTCGTATTGACGATACGGTCCAAACAAAACTAGTTTCGTCGAATTCTGAGACCGTTTGAAAAATGGCTAATTTCCAGTCGATTAAAATCAACTGAAACTGGTCAAACACGTTTTCCTTTGCCACGCTCACATATTGATTCGAAAAATTATGAAATTTGGAATCTGGCAATAATTTAACACTGCGGATCCAACAAAACTAGTTTCGTCGAAATCCGAGGTCGTTTACAAAATGTCTATTTTTAAGGGCCTGAATTCCATAGCGACTATTCAGAATTTTCAACTGGACATATCTTTTGATTCCCGCTACGAACTTTTGATTTTTCGGATTCGTTGGAAAGATATTCACTATTAGATTCCATTACTTTTGGTTTCACTAAAATCCGGATTGTTTTGCACCCGGTACATTCAATTGAAGTTTGAAATCGAATTATCGAACTACCGCGCCATTTTCAAATCTATTTATAATTATATATAATTATTTATATTCTAACGACGACGTATATTATATATATGTCGAATTATATTCAAAATAAATTTCTCGTCGATATTATTTAAAATAATCTATTTTAAATATTCAAAATTCGCTAAAATTGCCGAAATAAAAATTTTAAACTGGCCCAGATTTTCCGGGTTATTACAATCTCCCCCACTTAAAACTTTTCGTCCCTGAAAAGGAACAAAGTCGAAAGTGGTTTGATTAATCAGCCCTACGTTCGATCTGGCTTCCATTCTCCAACTTTTCAGTTTCTGAGAATTTTCAAAATTTCAAAAATTTGGCTAACACCCTAAATTTTCGAAAAATTTCGCCATAACCTCCCCTGTACCGGGAGCATCGGGGAATTTCAAATAGCTTCCCCGGTCCTTCAGATCTCAAAAAGAAAAAGAAAAAGCCAAGCGGCTAGCCAATAGGCTCATAAAATCATCATCACCCAAACAAAACAGTAAATTATGTAGTAAACATGTACCTATTTGTCGGGCAAACAAATTTTATTCTCTGGCTCTAGCCTCCTTGCTATGACCTGTTCAAAAGATATACATGTATGCAAGCAAATGTGACCAATTTTCAATATAGTTCAATATTTGATTCAATTAGGCATAATGGTTCAAAATTATCAAACAAATAAACAAACAACACAAACATCAATCAATTAGTGAATTAGAGTTTCAAATTCATAATTTTGATACATACAAAAATCAGATTTTTGGTGCCAAATCACAACAATAGATCCTATATAGTTTTTGGTTCTCACACCAGTCAATAGGAAATATATAGATATCACACCTTCGACACTCGAATATAAATGCTGATGATGATGCACCATCATCAATATCATCTTCGGGCGACTAGAGTGTGATGCTATATCTATCCAATATATTAAAAATTTGAATATACGTTTGCAAGGCGTATATGCAAAATCTTTATATACTGGACTGTCCTAATCAATATAGAATAAATAATTATATACGAATAGCTGATTTAAATTTCAAAACAAAACTTGTTTTTACTTTAAAAATATACTCTTCACACTCGTTCTAGGATACTACTGATCCCATCTCTAACGAGTCATTCCCATTGGATATTACTAATCCAATATCTGATGAATTCTTTCATATGGTTCTAATGTGCCTTGTTCTCTGCTTTGTAAACCAAAGCTCTGATACCAAATGAAACGACCCGTAACTTCCCCGTAAAGGAAAGCGTCGGATAGTTCGAGAACAAACCACAACAGAACGCATATAAAAGAACGTTTCATTGTATATTACAACAATGCATCAGATTACAAGAATATACAGAGTACAAGTGAATATTACACAGAAATATCAGAGATTTAAATTACATTTAAATACATCGCAGCGGAAAATAATACAATACACAACTAGAAGAGATATATGGATACAAAGCTTTCCGGATATCGTTCCAGCTGTAAACCAGGATCCTGTGAATATAAATCTGCAAAACCAAAACTACTAGCTGCCCGTGTCAAAATAAGGGCACCCAGAGTTTAGGTTAAAAACAATAAACTCCAGGTCAGTCATGGGACTGGTGTGAGAACTAAAACAGTTAATCTTTATTTTAAAGTTAGGTAAATCAAGGGACCACGCCGTATAACACGGAACGGGTTTCCTCCCAAGAATACCAGTGCATAAAACAAACAGCGCAATGCTAAATAAAGAAAAATGAAGCTGTTATAAGACCCAGGTCCCATCACACAATGCAACGCAGCCGAGGATAGGGTTTTCCCTTATAACAGCCAAAGAATGCTTGATACGTTTAAACCAAATCATTTGATACTACTATAAGTGCATAGTGTATAAAACAACTTCAAATCATAAGTATCAATCATAGGCGGCATGAGCGCCCCATCCCACTATGTCACCATACTAGGTTCTACAAATAAAACCGCAAATGTCAGGTATTTGGAAATTGGATTTCCGTCTATGAACCGAGGCAAAAGATAGTCCTCTACTGATTCGTGACTCTCTAGCCCGAGCCACCGGAACAGCCGCAACTGCCCCTTGGATCGTCAGGGCCGGTCCACCGATGTGGATTATAGTGCCTGAACAATACGTTTCCCCGCCCTTTGGGGCGTAAACGAGCCAACTAAATGACTCCATCGGTTCGAGAACGACCGATCAATTCGAGGCGCCTCGCAACAGCAACAACCACATAAGTCAAACTCGTCAGGGCGTGTAAAACCACTGACGCCACTTCTAACTAGAAAGAAACGCATACCCTCCCTGAGGTCCGTCTCCCGTTTTTGGTTCATACCGGGTGTGAAGCTCGCGAATCAACGTTACACAAAGCTACGCCACAAAGGCCTTGCTTTGATCATCACCACAAGACTTTGCTTTTCAACAGAAGCCTCGATCAATTTCCACTTAGGCATGCCACACAGGCAATTCACTCCATGCGTTTGATATCCATCAATATATAACCCCTGAGCTCGTACGTCTCAGAGAAGGGTGTTAAGCAAGAGAATAAATTCTCTGCCGCCAAACAGATATATATTTAATAGAGATCAATCACACGGACTAAAATCCAATGTCAGACACACAGTCCATTTACAAGTCCGTTCTGGGTCTGAACGAAACCGGAGGCACCTAGTACCCCGCATATCCATCGATCTCCAAGTACGTCTGGACGATCACCAACTGTTTCCATCTTCTTGGGTGTACAGCCCAATCAAGATCATCAGTAACCACCCAAACGACGTGAAGACTTCCGGTCTTCGACCACCGTCTTCATCTTCGACACCACGTCGAATCAGTTATTCAGAATGGGATGAACCCGGTCTTTCTGAATAACTGCGTATATATTATAAAAGTGTTACACCAACACAACATACGCCTCATTCCAATTCGGAATATTCTTTTATTCAAATATTCCTATACTTTGGGAAAAGTTCCCATTAATTTTATCCAAGATAAATTCTTTAAATTTATTCTTTAATCTCCTTTGAATATCAATTCAAACTAGTCGGGATTAGCGAACCACACCGAAGTAATCATTTATTTTATTTCCCAATCCCAACCTATTCATCCCATGAAGTAAAACTGGTTATACTTCATATCTAACACCACAGTGTTATCGGTAATTCAATTACCATTTCACGTTCAAATCTAATTAAAGATTTAACTATCGCCTGGAGTAAAACTGGTGATACTCCATTCTCGATCTTTTCAATCTATTTAAAGATTCAGTAAAACTCCACTTAGTTTTAATCGTTAACCGGGTTAAAGAATCAGTGTCATTTAAAACACAGTTCACGATAAACCCAAAATCACATTCCTTAATTATCGGGTTAAAGAACGAGTGTTATTTAAAACACTGTCCACGATAAACCCAAAAATCAATATCAATTCAATCCCAATTAAATATTATTTAATTGGTACACTTCATTAAATCTAAAATAAAAAGATTTAATCTTTTATCAACTGGGTTCAAGAACAGTGTTAGTGAAGACACCATTCACGACAAAACCCAAATCACATTTGATATTCAATATAAGGCTCTGAATAGAAAATGTATCGGCTTATATTCAATATCAAATTCTACGATTAACAAATGTCGTATTGGAAATAACGATATAAATATATATCTTTCAAATTTCCATAACAACATCCGTATAATCACGAATTCCAACATCGAAATATTCCGAAGGCAATTTCGACTCAATTCCACTCCAATGCAATCATTGGAAATTCTGGTTATTTTTAAAACCCTTTTCAAATTCAATTTATTTATTTAAAAATAAATAGAATTATATTTCTAGTTCAAAACTAGTTCATTTCGATAAAAATCTATTTTTATCTTTTCAAATATGGAGTTTTTCATCCCAAATCTTCACAAATCATTTCTTATGATTTTACACAAATTATTACTATTTTTAATAATTTTATCAAGGCCCGTATAGTCGATTTCCATCAATGGCCATCGAACTGCACTTACAGCGACCTTTTTCGAATTTGATTTGGACGTATCTCCAAATCCAACCGTTAGATTTCAAATTTCTAACATTCGTTAGAAAGCTCTTTTCGATACGAACCCAACGGTTCCGGTTTTAGGAGAATCCGACGGTCGGATCTCCCGTAATGTCCGTTTGAAATAAATGGTCGAAATTCACGAACTGCCGCGGCGCGGCGCGTTCTATTCAGGCCATTATATTATATATATAATATATATTTCGTCGATTTCTATTTAAAACGAATTATATAAATAGTTTTTAAAATCGTTTCAAAAGCAATTTCAACTTTCTTTTCAATTCAAATCAAAATTGAATTCTTTTTTATAAATTCGTTTTAGAATTCATTTCTATTCAATTCAAATTTCAATTCAATTTGAATTCATTTCAATTCACTTTCAATTCAATTTGAATTCGTTTTCAATTCCATTCATTTCGAAATCATTTTCAATTCAATTCATTTCGAAATCGTTTTCAATTCAATTCATTTCGAAATCGTTTTCAATTCACTTTGAATTCGTTTTCAATTCACTTTATTTCGAAATCGTTTTCAATTCAATTCATTTCGAAATCGTTTTCAATTCAATTCATTTCGAAATCGTTCAATTCAATTCATTTCGAAATCGTTTTCAATTCAATTCATTTCGAAATCGTTTTCAATTCAATTCATTTCGAAATCGTTTTCAATTCAATTCATTTCGAAATCGTTTTCAATTCAATTCATTTCGAAATCGTTTTCAATTCAATTCATTTCGAAATCGTTTTCAATTCAATTCATTTCGAAATCGTTTTCAATTCAATTCATTTCGAAATCGTTTTCAATTCAATTCATTTAGAAATCGTTTTCAATTCAATTCATTTCGAAATCGTTTTCAATTCAATTAATTTCGAAATCGTTTTCAATTCAATTCATTTCGAAATCGTTTTCAATTCAATTCATTTCGAAATCGTTTTCAATTCAATTCATTTCGAAATCGTTTTCAATTCAATTCATTTCGAAATCGTTTTCAATTCAATTCATTTCGAAATCGTTTTCAATTCAATTCGAAATCGTCGATTTCGAAATCACTTTTCAATATTCATTTTAAAATGAATAAAGTCGATATAAATATCGTTCACGTCAAAATGGCGTCAATCTAATCAACACGGCTTCATAAATTTCTATTTTCAAATTTTCTTTATTTTTCAAATTGGAATGAGGCCCAATCAATTACCATATAAAATTAATTATATGGATTTCCATACAACACATGTATATAATAGCACTGAAAAATAATCAACCATCAACCAAAGTGCACTACACTGTATAAGCATCAAATATAGATATTCAACGCTTATAACAGCCTGTCAATCAATCGATCGACATATTTAATCAATCAGGATGAGTGAAATTCATATTTCATCCCAACACCCGTGTGGGGTTTCAAACAATCAAACGCATATTTTATCTGTGCAGCTGGGCGATGTGTAAAATTTATCGTCCCAATCAATGTCATTCAAATAAGTGTACATAAACAAACCGTCTGCTTTGTAAATGAATATTTATTTATTCACATTCACGTTAAAAATTATATTTTTAACGATAAAACATTTTATTTTATCATATGAATTTCTATTCAGTTCATTTCTTTAAATAAAATGATATTTTTATTTTTCTAACTTATTTTAGAAAATTTCGGCGGCATAACGGCACGATACTAGAAACGGGACGAGGCCTAGCCTTATCCCCGGTCTAGTGAAGGCCCACGCCATTCACACATCAATCAAATTCACCAAACAACCAAATTTCAACCAATTCATCTAACTAATTTTTGCAACCAAACAAACAAGTCCATGGTCTGTGGAAGGTTGTGTCGGGTGCTACTAAGCACCGTCTGCATCCTAGTATATATGTATAACTAGAAAATTTAAATTGAAAGGTGAGAAGTTCTCACCTTTAGCTATCCTAGCTCCACGGCACTTCATTGATAGAAATCTTCATCGCTATCGCATCTTCGTCATCTTCGTTGCCCGTAGCCACTACATACGTAAAAGTCGAATTTTTACTTCGCTATTCAATATATAAAAATCGAATTTTTATCTTGCTATTCAATATATAAAAATCGAATTTTTATCTTGCTATTCAATATATAAAAATCGAATTTTTATCTTGCTATTCAATATATAAAAATCGAATTTTTATCTTGCTATTCAATATATGAAAATCGAATTTTTATCTTGCTATTCAATATATAAAAATCGAATTTTTATCTTGCTATTCAATATATAAAAATCGAATTTTTATCTTGCTATACATAAAGATTTCGCCTTTTCCGTTTCAAAAGTCTAATCTTTTCTATTTTAAAAATCATATCTTTTCTCAACTAAAAATCATATCTTTTCTATTTTAAAAATCATATCTTTTCTCAACTAAAAATCATATCTTATTGAAATAAATAAATAAAATAAAATCAGAAAACTTTAAGCAATGAGAATCCAATTATATATATAAAAAGGAAAAGGAGTGTTATAAAACTTACAGCGTTTTAATCGAAGGGGGGGCTGATGGCGTCGGGGGTCGGCTGATGGGGTGGTGCAACGATGAGGTGGTGGCGGTGGGGCCTAGCATGGCCTGCGGTGGAGTTTCAGGCGGTTTAAGGGGGTGGGGCTTCGGAGTTTGGCTTCCGCGAGAGGAGGCTTGCGTTGATCGCGAAGGAGGGAGGTAAGGGATGGCGGCGATCGCTGGGGGGGGGAGGGTACGACGTGATGGCGGCGACGAAGTTCGGGGGCGGCTAGGTCTGGAGCTCGAGTTTTTTTTCTTTTTTTTTTATTTTGATTTATAATCTGACGGGGAGGGAGAAGGAAAAAAAGGGGGGGGCTATATGTTAATTTATATAATTTATTTAATTCCCTCATAAAGCAACTTTTTAATTCGAACTCAAAATTGAGCCCACCGGCTGTCGTCCCTAGCTAATTACCCCCATTCCGAACACAATGGGATATATACCGTAAGGTGATTTGATCGTTTCGATCTGTTTCCGTTAAAATCAACATATAACTCTATATATTGAATTTGAACGCGCATTTCAATTTACCGGGGTCACATACTAACTCTATAAATTGCAGAAAAATATTTTCTAGCTTCGTATTGACGATACGGTCCTAACAAAACTAGTTTCGTCGAATTCTGAGACCGTTTGAAAAATGGCCAATTTCCAGTCGATTAAAATCAACTGAAACTGGTCAAACACGTTTTCCTTTGCCACGCTCACATATTGATTCGAAAAATTATGAAATTTGGAATCTGGCAATAATTTAACACTGCGGATCCAACAAAACTAGTTTCGTCGAAATCCGAGGTCGTTTACAAAATGTCTATTTTTAAGGGCCTGAATTCCATAGCGACTATTCAGAATTTTCAACTGGACATATCTTTTGATTCCCGCTACGAACTTTTGATTTTTCGGATTCGTTGGAAAGATATTCACTATTAGATTCCATTATTTTTGGTTTCACTAAAATCCGGATTGTTTTGCACCCGGTACATTCAATTGAAGTTTGAAATCGAATTATCGAACTACCGCGCCATTTTCAAATCTATTTATAATTATATATAATTATTTATATTCTAACGACGACGTATATAATATATACGTCGAATTATATTCAAAATAAATTTCTCGTCGATATTATTTAAAATAATCTATTTTAAATATTCAAAATTCGCTAAAATTGCCGAAATAAAAATTTTAAACTGGCCCAGATTTTCCGGGTTATTACAACGGGTGTCGGGTGTTGCTAAGCACCGTCTGCATCCTAGTATATATATAACTAGAAAAGGAAATTTAAAGTGAGAAGTTCTCACCGATAGCTAATCCAAACGCCTCGACTCTTCTTATTTAGAAGTCATCGCTGTTCTCGCCTTTTGTCACTTTCGTTGCCCGTAGCCACTACATATATAAAAATCACATTTTTATATTGTTGCTATGTATATAAAAATCATATTTTTATAATCACTCCATATGGATAAAAATTCTATTTTTACATCACTACTATATAGATAAAAATTCTATTTTTACATTGTTACTATATAGATAAAAATTCTATTTTTACATCCTTACTATATAGATAAAAATTCTATTTTTACATCGTTACTATATAGATAAAAATTCTATTTTTACATCGTTACTATATAGATAAAAATTCTATTTTTACATCGTTACTATATAGATAAAAATTCTATTTTTACAACGGTGTTCATATACTATAGATTATATTTTTATCACGCTATTCTCTATATAAAGATTTCGCCTTTTCAAATATAAAGATTTCGCCTTTTCAAATATAAAGATTTAATCTTTACTATCTATACAATATAAAAATCGAATTTTTATTTTCACTTCATATATATAAAAATCAAATTTTTATCTTCACTTCGTTATAAAAATTATATTTTTATATTGCCCTTCCCCTAATAAAGATTATATTTTTATTACTCTACATGAATAAAAATCATATTTTTATACTATAAAAATCATATCTTTCCTACTTCAAAGATGTAATCTTTTCGCTATTTCTTTATAAAAATCATTTCTTTATCTCTTCTATGAATTAGAAATCGAATTTTTATTCTTTTTAAAATATAAAAATCATATTTTTATAAATAAAAATATAATCTTTCTATATCAAATGCCTTATTTTTCACACATAGAAATGTCATATCCCTTGCGAAGATTCTAATCATTTCTATGTATTTTTACAAACTAAAACTGAATTTAAACAAAGCATTTATAATTTAAAACTGAATTAAAATAAACTAAAAAGGAAAAGCTTACTGTTTTCAGAGGAGGAGGTGTTGCATAGGTCGTCGGAGTCGGGATCGGCGTTGGGGGGGTGGGGGGTTGGCCAGCGGTGGTGGGCTGGAACTGTCGCGGGAGTGGAGGTGGAAGACGAGGGTGCGGTGATGGCGAGATAGAGGGCGGCTAGGGTTTAAAAGGGGGGTGCGGTTTGCGTCGGTTCTTGGGAGGGGGGGCTTCGACGAGGAGAGAATAAGAAGGGGAGGGGCGGTTGACGGTGGCGGCGAGCCACCTGGGGGGCCGCGATGGAAGCGGCGGCGGCGGTTCCCCCCCCCCGTCTCTCGCTCCTCTCTCTTTTTTTTTTCTGTTGATCGAATTGAAATGGGGGGGGCTGAGAGAGTAAGTAAGGGAGGAGAGGGTTTTTTTAATTTATTTAATTATTTAATTTCAAAAAGGTTGACTTTTTATTCGACCTCTAAACGAGGCGCACCACCTGTCGTCCATTGCTAATTACCCCCATTCCGAATACAATGGGATATGTACCATAAGCTGATTTGACTGTTTCGCTCAGTTTCCATTAAAATCAACATATAACTCTATATATTTAATTTGAACGCGCATTTCAATTTACTGGGGTCACATACGAACTCTAAAAATTCCTGAAAAATATTTTCTAGCTTCATATTGACGATACGGTCCTAACAAAACTAATTTCGTCGAATTCTGAGACCGTTGGAAAAATGGCCATTTTCCAGTCGATTAAAATCAACTGAAACTGGTCAAACGTGTTTTCCTTTGCCACGCTCACATATTGATTCAAAAAATTATGAAAATTGGAATCTAACAATAATTTGGCATCTCGGATCCAACAAAAGTGGTTTCGTCGAAATCTGAGGTCGTTTGCAAAATGGCTATTTTTAAAGGCCGAAATTCCATTGCGACTATTCTAAAATTTCAACTGGACATATCTTTTGATTCCTGCTATGAAATTTCAATTTTTCGGATTCGTTGGAAAGATATTCTCCATTAGATTCTAATAAGTTTTGTTTCACTAAAATCCGGTTTATTTTGCACCCGGTACATTCAATTGATGTTTAAAATCGAATTATCGAATTACCACGCCATTTTCATTTCCTTTTATAATTATATATAATTATTATATTCTAACGACGATGTAACACCCCGTGTATTCTATAACGGTGGAATTAACAAATTAAAGTATAATTAATCTGAAATCAAAGAACTAAGGGAAACGGGATACGCCATTGCGTTCGTCTCGGAAAAATACGCAAAATAGAGTCCGAGTTTTCGAAAAACGGAGTCCGTATGAAGAAGATATAGCCTCCGGAAGTTTCTGAATTAAGTTTAAAATTCGAACAGAATAAAACAGTTTAAAATTAAAAACAGGGCCCAATTGGCCAGGGCGGGAAAAATCCCGCCTGATGCACCCAGGTCGACTGGGCTGTCGACCTGGTCTAACCAGGTCGACAGGGCTGTCGACCTGGTCCAGACCCAGGTCGAACCCAGTCCACCCTGGCTGGCCTAGTCTATATTGGTCGATTTTCTGCAGTCTGCTTTGTCATTAGGGCTAGGTGGCAGGCTCTAATTGGTCTCTCCTTAGGATGAAAGGCTACGATCAATCCAAGCGACATCAATGGTCCTAATCAGTTCATAACCCCTATAAAAATGACCCTGGACTCTACCTAGGTTTCCTACACAATTCTCTAGCCTCCATTGCTCTCTTCTTCTAATAAAAAAATAAAAATGGCGTCTCTGCTCTGCTGGGATTAAAACTAGAAGATAATCAACATCAGCCTAAGTAACTCAATTCAAACTAGAGATTAAAGTTTCTGCAAAGATTCTACAACAAGTTCTTTCTTTAATCCAATCAAGGCAAGTACAGTTATTTTCCGCTATAAACGTTAATAATAATTTTGATATGTTTTTGATTCTGAATCTGAGATTGTATATATATTCCCTTCTGTCAGATCTGTTTTTCTGTATCCCTTTTCTTCTTTTCTGTTTTTATAGCCAGGCTACCACGAGCCTGTGCCTAATCTCATAAGAGATGAACGTATGTTTTGGGATGAATGATGCGAAATTTGACAAGACTAAATTGAATGTATGACTTTAGGTCTGAGGCATAAAATATATTGGACATATGCATAAATTTGACTATGAACATATAATTTATGCATGTTGTATGCATAGCTATGTTGTAATTTAGGACTGTAATTAATAAGCATATGTTGTAAACATAGATTTGGATCTATGCATATTCTATGATAGAAGAAAAGAGGAACCATTGTAAGATTACATATGATTTGAGACTTTGGACAAAATGCATATAAAAGTCAAGATCTGATTTTTAGAAGATATGATTTAAAGATTTATATTGTTGGGTATAGTTTGCATAATGATTCATGACATGAAAAGAAGAAGGATATGGAAAGTTAGGTGTAAAGATTTACATTAATTAGGATATCTATTATTTAGACTACACCTAAATAGGGATTTTTGGATATATGGCATGTATTGAAATTAATAGTTATATTTGGTATAATTTATATGTGAATCTGCTGTAAGATGCTAGTTTAACAAAAATTGGAACATATGTTATATAGCAAATTATGTCCATATTCTGTGCTATGTAACTTTATGCAAACATGGAATATATGTTGTGAATCATGACAATTATGTAAGCATATGAATTTAGGCCAATTTATGATTGGGCAAGGCATGTAAATAGAACTTTTAGGAATATTAAATTTGCTAAATCTGCTAATTTGTCTAGTTGCCTAAACTACTAGTTATGTTGCCTAGACTGCTAATTAGATTGAAATGCCTAATCTGTTAAATTTGTCGGTTGAAATGCCTAACCTGTTATATGCCAAAATCTGCTAAGTTGCTAAATCTGTTAAATCCGTTAAGTCATATAAAATCTGTTATCTGCTATGTTGATATAATCATCCTGTTATTGATATAATCTGAATTGGCATATATATTGGGCGTGCGCATAAACGGTAAATCATTAATTAATTGGCCGCAAAGATAAACATGGCTAACTCGAGGTTAGAATGAGTTTGCGGCGTAAATCTGCCCGGAACCGCCCGGCACATCCAGTGGCCGCAAACAATAGGTTCTAATGTGAGAAGTTAGTCATAACATGCGTAAGACACGAGGTTAGGTCTGGCTTGTGGCAGAAGTCTGCCCGGAACCGCCCGGCATATCCAGCGGCCACAAGCTACCGACCTAATGTGAGAGGTCTGTGCATTAATAATTAATTAATGCAAATCTAAGATAAGAATGACGTCCAAAACGTATTGGGGAAAATAGGGTTAAACCAACGGGATTAATAGATGTAGAAAAAAACCCGCCCATGAAACTGTAGGCCCAATACAAAGTTAGACAAATCTGAAAAATCTGTACATCTGACCCGTTAGTCTGAAAACTTGTTAACTTAATCTATGAATTAGTAAATCTGAATTCTGCATGTCTGAACTTGTAAACAAGTTAATCTGAAATCTGTTAGTCTGGGGACACAAGGTTAGGAGGGGAATTACTTGTGTCATCTGTTGTTTGGGACCCATATTAGTCAGTAACCCTTTCTGGTATCAAAACATTGACCCAACAGTAGGTAGGGTCCGGGCACGCTTACTGAACTAATTATAAGTGGTTCATTCTGATAATGGCGATGGGTGTTGATGGTGCGTTCCAACCGGGTCATGTGCGTGCATGGATCCCGGTCTGCCTCTGAGGATGTAAGACGCCGTGACATCTGTAAATAGGTCTGTGCCAATTGGTTGTCACTTTAGGGAGTGATACACCCTACTGTGGGGCCGACACAGGATATTTATGTATTAGGGAGCCGATCGCTTGGGGTAGGGTTTTAGGGTACGCTTAGTTCTGTCTGTTTCCGTTGGTACCGTCTGTTTCTGTTGGGTGGTAACACCTGTCTGTTTCTGTGTGGTACCGTCTGTTTGGGTGGTAAAGGCCCATTACTAGTGTACACCTAATTCCACATTCTGTCTCCATAGGGATAAATCTGTTTCTTCTTCTGTCTGTTTCTGATCGGGTAGTAAAGGCCCATTATTAGCATTCTGTTTCTGTTAAAGTATTCTGTACCCGTTCCTGCTTCAATTTAGACATTAGGGTGACTCCTAATTTTACTACACTAGTATTAGTGCAGAGAAGTGTAAAACAATAGTTTATATCATTCTGTTTTTCTGTTATATCTGCTACACCTGTTATAGTTATCTCACATCCAGTTTTATGTTCATATCATATTATTATTATCTGTTCATATGCTGAAAGTCACTGGACTTGCCAGACTTTTTGTCTGACCCTTGTTGTTTCGCCTCCTTTCTTCTGTTTCCCCCCCCAGGTTATCCAAGGAGGGAAATACTTTAGCTTGATCCGGATTTCTCTTTGCTTGAAGTGCTTAAAGTATGGCTTGGCTCTGTACAGCTTCCGTTCCATGGGGATTATGATTTTAAACTATGCATTTTGAAGGCTTTTGTACAAGACTGATATTTTGTACTTGAATTCCGAAATTGAAAGGATGTAACCATATTAATTTCTGTTTCCGCTGTAATAAAGTTAAAATTTTTCAAGTACTGTTTTATCTGTCTTGTAAGTTTCTGTTCTGTTTACTAAAATGCTCCACCAAAGTTAAGGCATTCCCTTTGTGAGTGACCTTAACGGAGGTGGGGTGTTACACTTGGTATCAGAGCTGAAGGTTACCAGATTGGGTAAAGTTTTTTTTGAAAACTGTTTTCAAAAAGGTTTTGAAAGGAAGTATTTTAAAAAAAATAAAGCTTATTTTGAAAAACATGATCCCCAAGAGCCATATATCTTTCTTTCAGTCCTTTTTATTGAACCTTTCCTTTTTCGTTCCAGCATGTCTGAAGCATCTGAGATACCAGAGGGTGTTCATGTACCCGGTTGGTTTCGTCAATATCTTGAGGCTAGGACCGCCGCTGCAGGTCCAGCAAATGATCCCCCTCCTCCACCCCCTCCTCGGGCAATTGCTTTCTCAAAGATCTGTAGAGATTTTAGGGTCATGGGTGGGAAGGATTTCAAAGGAACTGAATCGTTCGTAGAAGCAAGGAATTGGCTCAAAGAAACTGAGGATCTATTCGTTATCTTCGAGGTGGACGATAGGCAGAAGGTACAGTTGGCAGTATGGCTGCTCAAAGACGAAGCTTCCTACTGGTGGGAAGTCACTAACGCAGAGAGGCCGGTTGAGACATGGATGGATTTCAGAACAAGGGTTGAGACAAAATTCCTCTCGCAAGCTGAACGAAGTTTACAATTGGAAAAGTTCTTGTCCCTTAAGCAAGGAAGTATGACGGTCAAGGAATACGTCAACCAGTTCAACCAACTAGCAAGATTCGGATTGGATTTAGTCAACACTCAGCATAAAAAGGCTCTTCGCTTTGTTAAAGGATTGAATGAGCCACTGCACAGCCTAGCCATGACCCATGTACCCATGGGAGCAACTTACGAGAAATTGGTGGATATGGCACTACTGCACGAGGAAGACAAGGGCCCGAAAGAGACAAAGAAGGAAGAACCACAGAATAAGAAAGCGGGGCCCAAAAAGGAAACACAAAAGAAGGATGAGAAGCCTGAAGATAAGAAGGGGAAAAAGTGCTTTACTTGTGGGAGCTCAACTCATCTGAACAAGGATTGCAGAAAAAGGAAGGGCGCTTGCTTCAACTGTGGGGAGATGGGACACTTCACTAGGGACTGCCCGAAGAGACGAGGACAAGGAGGGCAGGCGAACACTCTTGAGGCTAGTGGCTAGGATAGAAATAGGAAATTTTTTATATTAGGTTTAATTTCTGTATCTGATTGTGACTTTTTCTGATTTTGGTATTTTGATTTTGTAATCGACACTCTGCACTTTAATGCTAGTATTATTTCTGAATTCCGCTATAGACTCAGACCCATAAGGGTTGTGGATCATCTGTTTGAGACTGGGGTTTGAGGGATATCTGTGTTAGGCGTCAAGTATGACGCATACATTCTGAGTTTTCGTGGGGTATCAATTTGATGTTGGTTTCGGTCTTTGGGGCCGATACTTAGGACCCATGCCTAATGGGAACCAAATTTTCGTTCTATCTGTACTCGCTTCCATCATTCGACTGTATCCTATCGATCGAATATTTGAACTTTAGGTAGAAACTAATGGGTGTAAACATGTGTTTGAGACATGTTATGTTTGATGGTTGCAAGTGGATGCAAGTGGTTGCTAGTGGTTGCCCGTGGATGCATATACACACACTAGGCACTAGATCGGCTCGAAAACACTCTCATACTGCATATGGATGGGTGAGCATTTTTCAATTCTTGTGGATGCAAAATGGTTGATTCAGCACATGGATGTTGCATTTGAGTGAATGGTTGTGCACTCATATAGAAATAATATATATCATCAGAATTCTATTGCATACATGTTGGACTCATGGCACTAACATAATTCGCATTAAGGAGGTCAACTGAATCAGTAGACCGCCTGATCTTTGCATTAGATAAGGAACATATACACACACTTTTGCATATGTTCATACAACATTAGAAGTTTTCTAAGGACAATGGATGCTTGTGGATGATGGTTGAGTAGATGGGTGATTGGATGGTAGGACACATTCTTCTTAACTTGAAGATTTCGGGGACGAAATCCTTTTAAGTGGGGGAGAATGTAACACCCCGTGTATTCTATAACGGTGGAATTAACAAATTAAAGTATAATTAATCTGAAATCAAAGAACTAAGGGAAACGGGATTCGCCATTGCGTTCGTCTCGGAAAAATACGCGAAATAGAGTCCGAGTTTTCGAAAAACGGAGTCCGTATGAAGAAGATATAGCCTCCGGAAGTTTCTGAATTAAGTTTAAAATTCGAACAGAATAAAACAGTTTAAAATTAAAAACCGGGCCCAATTGGCCAGGGCGGGAAAAATCCCGCCTGATGCACCCAGGTCGACTGGGCTGTCGACCTGGTCTAACCAGGTCGACAGGGCTGTCGACAGGGCTGTCGACCTGGTCCAGACCCAGGTCGAACCCAGTCCACCCTGGCTGGCCTAGTCTATATTGGTCGATTTTCTGCAGTCTGCTTTGTCATTAGGGCTAGGTGGCAGGCTCTAATTGGTCTCTCCTTAGGATGAAAGGCTACGATCAATCCAAGCGACATCAATGGTCCTAATCAGTTCATAACCCCTGTAAAAATGACCCTGGACTCTACCTAGGTTTCCTACACAATTCTCTAGCCTCCATTGCTCTCTTCTTCTAATAAAAAAATAAAAATGGCGTCTCTGCTCTGCTGGGATTAAAACTAGAAGATAATCAACATCAGCCTAAGTAACTCAATTCAAACTAGAGATTAAAGTTTCTGCAAAGATTCTACAACAAGTTCTTTCTTTAATCCAATCAAGGCAAGTACAGTTATTTTCCGCTATAAACGTTAATAATAATTTTGATATGTTTTTGATTCTGAATCTGAGATTGTATATATATTCCCTTCTGTCAGATCTGTTTTTCTGTATCCCTTTTCTTCTTTTCTGTTTTTATAGCCAGGCTACCACGAGCCTGTGCCTAATCTCATAAGAGATGAACGTATGTTTTGGGATGAATGATGCGAAATTTGACAAGACTAAATTGAATGTATGACTTTAGGTCTGAGGCATAAAATATATTGGACATATGCATAAATTTGACTATGAACATATAATTTATGCATGTTGTATGCATAGCTATGTTGTAATTTAGGACTGTAATTAATAAGCATATGTTGTAAACATAGATTTGGATCTATGCATATTCTATGATAGAAGAAAAGAGGAACCATTGTAAGATTACATATGATTTGAGACTTTGGACAAAATGCATATAAAAGTCAAGATCTGATTTTTAGAAGATATGATTTAAAGATTTATATTGTTGGGTATAGTTTGCATAATGATTCATGACATGAAAAGAAGAAGGATATGGAAAGTTAGGTGTAAAGATTTACATTAATTAGGATATCTATTATTTAGACTACACCTAAATAGGGATTTTTGGATATATGGCATGTATTGAAATTAATAGTTATATTTGGTATAATTTATATGTGAATCTGCTGTAAGATGCTAGTTTAACAAAAATTGGAACATATGTTATATAGCAAATTATGTCCATATTCTGTGCTATGTAACTTTATGCAAACATGGAATATATGTTGTGAATCATGACAATTATGTAAGCATATGAATTTAGGCCAATTTATGATTGGGCAAGGCATGTAAATAGAACTTTTAGGAATATTAAATTTGCTAAATCTGCTAATTTGTCTAGTTGCCTAAACTACTAGTTATGTTGCCTAGACTGCTAATTAGATTGAAATGCCTAATCTGTTAAATTTGTCGGTTGAAATGCCTAACCTGTTATATGCCAAAATCTGCTAAGTTGCTAAATCTGTTAAATCCGTTAAGTCATATAAAATCTGTTATCTGCTATGTTGATATAATCATCCTGTTATTGATATAATCTGAATTGGCATATATATTGGGCGTGCGCATAAACGGTAAATCATTAATTAATTGGCCGCAAAGATAAACATGGCTAACTCGAGGTTAGAATGAGTTTGCGGCGTAAATCTGCCCGGAACCGCCCGGCACATCCAGTGGCCGCAAACAATAGGTTCTAATGTGAGAAGTTAGTCATAACATGCGTAAGACACGAGGTTAGGTCTGGCTTGTGGCAGAAGTCTGCCCGGAACCGCCCGGCATATCCAGCGGCCACAAGCTACCGACCTAATGTGAGAGGTCTGTGCATTAATAATTAATTAATGTAAATCTAAGATAAGAATGACGTCCAAAACGTATTGGGGAAAATAGGGTTAAACCAACGGGATTAATAGATGTAGAAAAAAACCCGCCCATGAAACTGTAGGCCCAATACAAAGTTAGACAAATCTGAAAAATCTGTACATCTGACCCGTTAGTCTGAAAACTTGTTAACTTAATCTATGAATTAGTAAATCTGAATTCTGCATGTCTGAACTTGTAAACAAGTTAATCTGAAATCTGTTAGTCTAGGGACACAAGGTTAGGAGGGGAATTACTTGTGTCATCTGTTGTTTGGGACCCATATTAGTCAGTAACCCTTTCTGGTATCAAAACTTTGACCCAACAGTAGGTAGGGTCCGGGCACGCTTACTGAACTAATTATAAGTGGTTCATTCTGATAATGGCGATGGGTGTTGATGGTGTGTTCCAACCGGGTCATGTGCGTGCATGGATCCCGGTCTGCCTCTGAGGATGTAAGACGCCGTGACATCTGTAAATAGGTCTGTGCCAATTGGTTGTCACTTTAGGGAGTGATACACCCTACTGTGGGGCCGACACAGGATATTTATGTATTAGGGAGCCGATCGCTTGGGGTAGGGTTTTAGGGTACGCTTAGTTCTGTCTGTTTCCGTTGGTACCGTCTGTTTCTGTTGGGTGGTAACACCTGTCTGTTTCTGTGTGGTACCGTCTGTTTGGGTGGTAAAGGCCCATTACTAGTGTACACCTAATTCCATATTCTGTCTCCATAGGGATAAATCTGTTTCTTCTTCTGTCTGTTTCTGATCGGGTAGTAAAGGCCCATTATTAGCATTCTGTTTCTGTTAAAGTATTCTGTACCCGTTCCTGCTTCAATTTAGACATTAGGGTGACTCCTAATTTTACTATACTAGTATTAGTGCAGAGAAGTGTAAAACAATAGTTTATATCATTCTGTTTTTCTGTTATATCTGCTACACCTGTTATAGTTATCTCACATCCAGTTTTATGTTCATATCATATTATTATTATCTGTTCATATGCTGAAAGTCACTGGACTTGCCAGACTTTTTGTCTGACCCTTGTTGTTTCGCCTCCTTTCTTCCGTTTCCCCCCCCCCCCCAGGTTATCCAAGGAGGGAAATACTTTAGCTTGATCCGGATTTCTCTTTGCTTGAAGTGCTTAAAGTATGGCTTGGCTCTGTACAGCTTCCGTTCCATGGGGATTATGATTTTAAACTATGCATTTTGAAGGCTTTTGTACAAGACTGATATTTTGTACTTGAATTCTGAAATTGAAAGGATGTAACCATATTAATTTCTGTTTCCGCTGTAATAAAGTTAAAAATTTTCAAGTACTGTTTTATCTGTCTTGTAAGTTTCTGTTCTGTTTACTAAAATGCTCCACCAAAGTTAAGGCATTCCCTTTGTGAGTGACCTTAACGGAGGTGGGGTGTTACAGACGACGTATATAAATATATACGTTCTAATCTATTCAAAATAAATTTCTCGTCGATATTATTTAAAATAATTCATTTTAAATATTCAAAATTCACTAAAATTGCCAAAATAAAATTTTCAAACTGGCTCGCATTTCCGGGTTGTTACAGTGTCAGTGCTTAAACTGGCTGACATTTATATTATTTTCACCTATGTGGTTATTGCTGTTGCGAGGTGCCTCGGTTATATCGGTCGATCCGGGACCGATGGAGTCATTCGTTGGCTCATTTACGCCCCATAGGGCGGGGAAACGCATTGTTCAGGCATTTTAATCCACATCGGTGGACCGGCCCTGACGATCCAAAGGCTTGACTGAGTACTTGCCTGGGACACGGGCTAGAGCGTCTCGAAGTCGGTAAGGACTATCTTTTGCCTTGGTTCATGACGGAAATCCAATTTCCAAACACGACATCGTGCGGTTTTAATTGTAAACCTATATTTGGCGACATAGTGGCATGGGATGCTCATGTCGTATATGAGTGATACTTATGATTTGAAGTTGGTTTTGAAACATATAAACACTAGTAATAATATCAAATACTTTTATTTTATTCGTATCAAGCATATTTTGGCCATTATAAGGTAAAAACTCTATCCTCCGGTTTGCGTTGCGTTGTGTGATGGGAACTGAGTCTTATAATGGCTTCATTTTATAAAAAGCATTGCGATGTTTAAAAGATTTACTTGTTGTAAAGCACTGGCAATCCCATGGAGTAAACCCGTTCCGCGAAAGTGGCGTGGTCCTGAGATTAGCCATATTATAAAATGTGTAAAGTAGATTTCTCATACCAGTTCCATGACTGACTCATAGTTCTTTTCACTTGCAAACTCGGGTGCCCTTTTTTCTACACGGGCGGCCTTGTATTCAGGTTTTAGTGGGCTCTTTCTGGATAGCTGGAGCTGAAGATGGATTCTACTATTTATCTCTTTTTATGTTGTTCAACTCCTATTATACATATTATGTTTGTTTTCCGCTGTAGACATTTATGTATAGCTGAACTGTATTTGTACTAAGTATGATCCTGTATACTGTGTAACTCTGATGATTACGTTTATCCAGTGTACTCTATTGTACATTATTTGGTGTATTTATTTATTTTTGTTCTACTATTATCTGTTTATGTGTTATATTCCAAAGATTACCCTTGACACCGTCGTACGGGGTTTTGGGGTCGTCACAAATCTCATCACTAGCATTACCTGTTTCAAATTGTGTTTCCAACTGGGTTTCGGGAACAAATCTAGATTCAACTTCCCATTGTTCAGCATATTTCTCTAACAGATCATCGGAGATATTCCAATTATCCATATCCATTCACCTAGCAAATATTGTAAAATTAACATAACTAAAATCAACAGAATTGATTATTTGTATAAACTAGGGTTTCATCAAATTAAAGTGAAGAGATTGATATACCTGAACTTAAATCAATTATCGGCGCTAAAAAGATGGATAATTTGGAGTTTTTTGGACCAAATTTAGAAACTTTTGTGTTTGAAGGAAATGGGTTTGGCCATGTTTTGAAGGAAGAGAATTGTTTGAAGAATGAGAGATGGGTTGAGGTGGCAAGAGGGGAGTTGTATTTAATACGGCAACAACTTCGGGCGCAACTATGAGTTGCTCCAAAAAAAAATAACTGTAAAGAACTCGTGCAACTAACAGTTGCATAAGTAAATTAATTTGGTCAGTGCAACTACCAATTGCGCTCTAGGGAAATTGGAAATAACAGGCCCTAGCGCAACTATTAGTTGCACCATGGTGAAAATACTTGCCAAAATAATAGAACAAATAATAGTTGTGCTAAGTTAAATATTATCAATTTTTTTGTGTGCGACTCATAGTTGTGCCTGGTCCTGCAGTTATCAAAAATTTGACCTGTCAGTAGACTGTGCGCAAATCAGCCCTGTTTGGTAATAAGTTTGAAAATCTGTCCTAGACGCAAAATAATTTTAAAAACAAGCCCACTTAGAAAATTTGTCGTAAAATAAAGTGAATGAACTGAATACTTTACTTATGATAAGAAAACAAAATACATAAATGTCTCAAGGAAAATATAAAGCCTATAAAATACAAACTCCCATTAAATCACAATATGTTCTAGTAGCATGACACCCGTATGAGCAGTGTGCTAATGAAAGACCTTGGGTGGTAATCCTTTTATGAGCGGATCCGCTATCATGAAATTTGTTCCAATATGCTCTATAGAAATCTTTCCACTCTACACTCTCTGTTTCACAATTAGGATTTTTAAATCACTATGCTTTGACTTAGTTGAGCTTCAAATTATTGTTACAATATAGCACTATTGAATTATTATCGCAATATAATTTCTATGGCCTTTCTGCATTTTCCAAAATGCACAGCCCAATGACAAAGTTATTTTAGTCATATTCCACGATTTGATGCCACATAACATGCTACAAATTCCGCTTTCATAGTGGAAGAATTTACAAGTGTAACGACCTGAATTTTTAGTCACTTTAAAATATGAATTTAAATATAAATAAAAGGATTTGCAAATGGATAGTTCTAGCTGAATTTCAAATTTCGATAAATATTGAATCTAAACTTAAAAACTAGGGAAAATGAATTCTAACTCTGTTTTATATCTTACTAAAGTTAAAATAAGATTAGTGAGCTTTTAGAATTATTTGAAAAGTAAATATATTAAAATTTGATATTTTAATATTATTTAGAAAGACTAAAAATAGACACTTTGCAAACAGTCTTGGATTTCGATGAAACTAGTTCCATCGGATCCGAAACATTAAAATATTGTAAAATTCTAAATTTCGTATCAATCGGAGTTAGTATGTGATCATGCAAAATATAAATGCGTGTCGAAAAATCAGTTAAATTTAATAATGACGTAGAAAAAGGCCATTTTGCAAATGGTTTCTGAATTCGACGAGACCAGTTTCATTGGATCCGTATCAACAAAATATAGTAGGATTTCAAATTTCATATTGACTGGACTTGCAGTTCGGTCGTACGAGTTGAAAATGCATAACGGTTGTTTAATTAAACATTAATTTAAACAAATCAAATTTCTACTATTTCCCACTTCCTAAAATTTCTCTTTCCTTGACACCTCACTTGAGACATAATGATGGTATTTTATTTGGAACCCAAAAATATAAGAAATAACACTTAAAATAAGAAAAGGAAGTCATGATTACCTTCCTATATATAACCAATTTCCATTTCATTTCTCTTCCTTTTATTTTCCTTATTCTTACTCTCGTACTCAAAAACTCCTCCTACCTCCCTTCCATCGTCGGCCTACGATACCCCTCAGCCTCCACCTCCCCCATGTGGGCCCAATTTGTCTAAAGCTCCTCCTTTTCCACCTTAACCAATTAAAAACATCATCTTTAACCACTTAACAACCTTCTAAGAACCCTATTTCCTCTACAACCACCACTGTCCCATACACCACCCACGCGTGCGTAGACCCCACCAGCAGCCCCTTCCCTAAGTGTGGGCCCCAACTCCATAAACCCCCTTGAAATTATTAAAAATCTCACCTTTCTCTTCTTAAAAACAAGTATAAGTATATATATATATATATATGTGTGTGTGTGTATCTAGTATTTATGGTGTGTTTGAAGTAGAAAAGGTGTGATCATGGTTGTGTAGCAAAGTTGGAAGTTGCAGAGAAGTTAGAGAGTTCCATACTTAAAGTTTGGCGGAGTGGACAAGCAATGGTGAGAAAATCTTGTTCACGTTTTGTTAATTAGTTTAGTTAGTGAACACACTTAGTTCACGTTTCGAATTAATTATGTTATGAATAGTAATTGCTACGTTGTTAGGTAACTCTGAATTAATGTTGTTGATGGAAGTTAGTAAGGTAATTACTTGACATTTTGGTAATTATTGTGAACACCTAATGTTATGAAGTTAAACCGAAAATAAATAATTGGGTAATTTGGTTGATAACGTGATTGTTATGTTATGGATGAATAGTAACATCAATAAAATTTTATGTGACATTGATTGACAACTTGCTGTGATGTCTGCCGACATTAATTTAAGAAGATTGGATTTACTAATAAAGGCTAATAAATCATTAACGACGGTTAATAATTTAGTTAAAGTGATTTGAAATAGTAATTAAGTGTTAATGACCTTAATGCATAAGTTAATGATGCCATTATTTGATAATTAACAGTTAATAACTATCAACAGTCATTAACATAAGTTAATGATGTGTTGAACACATATAATCGAATTATATGGTGATTGATTGAGTTTTATTCCCAATAGGAATTTAATTGAATATTTTATTAATAAAATATTAATTGCATAACAAAATTTTGAATTTTAGATCCGAAATGATTTGGAAAAATAATTTAAGTAATTAAGAATAGTTTTTGTAAAGATGGAAAGTTTATTCGAAGAAGTTTTCAAGCAACTAAGGCATGTTTTAAATTTGAATTTAAAAGTGAATGGCAACTTTTATAAGTGAAGTTTGGTTTAGATATCCAAAAGATGTTTTGCCTTGACTTTATTATCTAAATCATCTTGTTTAATTTTGTAATGGGTTTCAAAAAAGTTTGGATTTCAAAAAATGAAGTTTGAAAAATAATATTATTTTAATAATTTAAATAATATTATAATACTTAAATAAAGTAATATTTAAATTTAAAGTTAAAAGTTGGAAATATAGTTTTCGAAAGGTATTATATAGTCAATAAACTATATTTAAAGTATTTTGATTCGATTTTAAGTATAATCTAAGTTTGGTTTGAATAGGACTAGCCGTGCCGCGGTAGTTCGCGAATTTCGACCGTTGACTTTGAAATGAAAAACGTTTGGTTTTAAACGAAAATAGCATTCATATGAAAAATAAAGTTTTATAGTCCAATGGTTAGATTTTAAATTAAGATCAAATAAAATTTGAATAAAAACAGCGCTAATGCCTTTAGTGGCCCGAATTTGGATTTTAATGAAATGAACAATTTTTAAATATTAAAATTAGGAATAAATTATGATAAATAAAAATAAATGGTTTGAAAGAGATTTAGATTTGATATACAAGATTTTGAAAAGCTAAAAAGCTACTTTCTGAAAATGAGTTGTTTCAACAATGTTATTTGCAATGGTTTAAAACTAAAAGATTTCAACATAACCAATGATACCCAAATTATTTGCAAACATATCCAAAGGATTAAAATGGATATTAAGATATATTTGGGGTCTGAAAAGTTTAAAACAAGGTTAAATTTTCCGAATTAAATTGGAATCGATTTGGTTCTAGTGGAGATAAGTCTGTATGGATGTAGACCTTTACTATTTAAGGAATTTAAAAGGCTTTGTCATTATTCTGCTTATAGTATTAGTCAGATACGGGAATTTATATCAATTATGAGTTTATATGAATTCGTGAAGATTTCATTGAAAAGGAAAGTATGATTTTGGGTTTATCGTAAATGATGTCTTAAATAACATTAGTTTTATAACCCATTTAAAGGAAAGATAATTTTCCAAGATAGGATGAAGAGTATTATTTATTCCATTTGAATATAAAGATTTAATGAAATATTTTTCGTGGCCAAACGATAATGGGAATAAAGGTTTAAGGATCATTCAAAGAGCTAAGCGAGTTTTCCTTAATGAAAAGACTAAGAAATCATAAAAGCAATTTTGGGATAAAGATATGATCAAGGAAAGATAAAGGAGTCTACCCTAATCAATGATCAATGAATGGGTTTGGTTTGGTAAATATGTTTTCCCGAAAAGATAAGGCCGAATATTCATTAAAGATTGTTTAGAAGATTTAACCCTTGATTCAAGTTAAGCAATCATCGAAGAATGATTTTGAAGATTAAAACTAAGTTAGAGTTTATAAATCTTTAAGTAAAGATTTGAATTGGAAGAAAGAAATTGATGAAGATAATGAAACATACTGAAATAACAGGGCAATTGGATATGGAGCACTGCTAGTTTTTCTTAATAGGATGAATAGGATAGGGATGTGATAACGTTTCGACAAATTACCTTTTCATGAGTTTCGATAACCATGATAAAGTGTAGAAAATTTGGTTTGAGTTAAATTTGTGAAATCAAATTTTATAATCAATTGAAAATGATTTCCAAGGAATAAAATTAAATGAGAGGTTAAAATATGTAAATCTTTGATAAGATTTAATGGGAGTAATTCCCAATATAAAGAATGATTTGAATAAAAGAATATTCCAAAATGGAATAAGACTCATGATATCTTGTATATCTTCATTGATTTTTAAAAAGATGCGCTAGTTATTCGAAATGATCGGGTTTCAACCCATTCTGAATAACTATACAACATGATAAGAGAAAATGAAAACAATGATGACTGTGATTGAAGACCAGAAACATTCACATCAAAAGGATTACGCGTTGATGCCTCAGGTGGCTTCCCAATTAAGGGGTTATATTGTGACAACGATATGACCGTACTTGAAGTGATTTAGATTATAAGGACTTTCGCACCCACGTTGGGCTATGGAATAAATGCTTTTGTTTTCATTCACAACCCCGAACAAACTTGTAAGTGTACGTGTGTCTGACATTGTATTTTACGACATAACTAGTTGGTTTCCATTGATGATATATAAGTTGGTGCCGAAGGATTTATCCTTTTAGCATAACACCCTCCTCTGAGACTTATGTATTTATGGGGTTATATATTAATAGACAATGATTATATGTTGTGAATTGACAATGCGGTATGCTAAGTAATGGTCTATTGATGACCAAAGCTTATTGTTAAATAGCAGAGCTTTGTGTAGAAACGTGACCTCAAGCCTCACAACTGGTAATGAGCCGAAATAGGATGAAGTACAACAGAGATGAGGACCAACGTTTCCTTCTAATTGAGAAAGTGATGCTATGGTATAGAGCCCATGCAATTTACTTATTAGATGATGGAAAGAAGCATCTTGGATAATAGTTTGTAACGACTGGGGGACGTTATGTTCAGGAGAAACCAGACTGCTCCTAGTATAAATGGGTTGACTTTGCCACTCCAAAAGGAGCATCTATTGATCCTAGGACATCCCGCAAGAGGTTTACCCGAATCGTGGTTAAGGAAGATCCTTTGCCTTAGTCATTGATGGAACCCAACTTCCAATAAGAACCCTTATGGTTTTAATTGTAACCTACGTATGTAGTCGTAATATATGGTTCCTACATCTGCTAAGATTGATACATTTATTTTGAAAAGGTTTTCAAAGATAAACACTAATGATAATACCAAATGATTTTAACGTACCAAGATATTTGGTTCTCATTAAGCAGAACTTGCTCCTAGTGGTATGTGTTTGCATTGTGTGATGGGACTCAGGTCTTATGGTAACTTCATTTTCAAAAAAGCATGCACAGAGTTTTGAAAAACCTTTATGATAATGGTTTTTAGATTTACATGATTTGTTATCTAGTTCTCAAGTTGGTTAATCCAAGCCTGATTCGATTGTTTGACACTCGAGTCAGATCTAAGTGTATTTTAGGTTTAGACAGTATTCGAGGAGTTTCCGGACGATTCCTGAAAAGCTGGTGATCTTCGTCAGAAGGCAGGGCGTATTCTACTATCTACACTTGGATGTCGTGATTGTATTTTATGAGGATTGTACTAATAACTATCCATGGTATGTTGTTTTGATTTTAAAAGTTTCCGCTATAAAGTTATATGGAGGATTATATTTGTTCTATTCCGCTGTGAGATTCTGTTCTTCTCTTTTGTTTTTGTTTACCTATGTTTGCTATGATAAAACCCCCAATAGATTTAATTTACGATATTTAGTTTTGCGGTACACGAACTACATGGAAGTGTTAAGTATTGATTACCAAAGATTGGGAATTCAATTTATCCCACAATTCCAAGGATGCTTTCTTTTTGGACTGGACTAGTGTGATTTATAGTTGGTTCAGTACACGAACAACGTGGAAGTGTTAAGTATCAATTGTCAAAGATCGGAAATTCAATTTATCCTATGATTCCATGGATGCTTACTTTTTGGACTGGACTAGTTTGCATTATAGTCGGTTCAAAGAGTGAGGGTTTTTGGATCATGGCAATGTGGTATCAGAGCTTTGGTTTAGCGATAAAACCTTGGCTCTATGGAGTAACGATTCATCAAAAATGGGATCATTAGTATCCTAGGATGAAAAACTTATTAGAGATGTGATCAGCAGTACCCTAGGATGATAACTCATCTAAGATAGGGTTAGTAAGCCCTATAATTAGTTGAGAGTATTATTTATATATGCTTGTGTGTGAGAGAGAGACATATTTGTGATTTTCATATATAAATGACTTTGATCTCTAAAGAAGAAAATATATACTTTATATATAAAAGGATTGTGTTTTGATAACATGAAAGTATATTTTAAAAGTTAATCAACTAATTTATTTTTGGATGCGATAAATGATAATTAATCTAACTAGTTAAGAAGGGGTATAAGCATATACTTAGATAATTCTAGATATGAGGTATAAGTAAGTTAAAACATTTGGCTATACACTTAAAGATAGTAGATTTAGACTTGAAACTCTTTGATCAATTTAACTAAAAAGGTTTTAGAATATGTATAGGTTTAAAAGATTAGTTTAAACTTGTTTTCTAATTAGAAACTCTTTGTTTAAATTGCAAAGGGGTAAACAATTTTTAGTTTGTCATTACTTGGCACTACTTAGAGAGCCTTATGCATCTAGAAGTTCTATGGATAACTCGTATGATAGTTCGTCAGACTCTCAGGGCGGCGATTACTTAGATAATTTTCCAGAAGCGACCGATCATGGTAGCATTAGTGAGTACTTGTCAGATGCCATCTTAGCTTTTGCACCAGTAGAGGATTTTTATTTAGAGCCAGAGAATGATCTGATGGAGTTAGATTCTGTGGGGTCTGAGGATTCATATGCTTAGATGTTGGAGATTGGCGGAGGACTTGAGTATGATTCAGCTGGCCACATGATGATATCTGATCTAGTTCTAGGAGCACTACTTGCTGTGGATATACCGCAGTCGTAGATGATAAAGATTATTCCAGAATATGTTCCAGAGATTATTGTGGAGCCTATTCTTGATCAACCCGAATGGGTATTGCCTGAGTTACCACTAACAATGTTTGTTGTGCCAGAGTGGGATGGGCATCAGATGAGGCAGGAGTTTGATATTGTGCTAGGAGATTTAGTGAAGCCCGTAGTACCAGAGGACTTACCAGTGTAGGATCCCACGCTATAGATTGCTGAGCAGGTTAAGTCGGAGATAGGAATGGAGATCGTTGAGGCTGACCGTAATGCCGACAATATGATTATTGAGGAGAGAGAGCCGGAGATGGACCCGGAGATTGGGGAGGTAGACTATGATGCTGACGACATGCTTGATGAGGACGGAGCTGAGATTCCAGATGACTATTGGACTAAACAGGAGGAGATTATGGAAGATAATACTGACACGTTTTGGGTTGAGGAGTATTACCCAAGCGAGAGTGGGATGGAGTAGACTAGGAGCTAGAGGAGATATCTCTATCGGGACCCTCAGTTCCCGACTCTGAGGAGGATTAGGCAGCTAGTAGTTGCCTTAGATTACGTTGATATTATGCATTTGGTTAGATCTTGTTTTGGTGCAGGATGAGCACTAGGTGTATATTTTGGGGTATGATACCATTTTGTATAGGCCACCTAAAGTACGTAGTACATGCTCGGGTTGGCAGGTTAGGTACATATACATAGCTTATACCTTAAGTGGCATTCTATACTAGGGTATAGTTACTGTCTTTGATAACAGTATAATATTTTGTTTATGATGTACTGAAATATGATATGACAATTTTGGTTATAGATACATGAGTATTGTTTCAGCTTTCTGTTATTTGCTTCAATCCGATTTCGGGGACGAACTTTTTTTAAGTTGGGGAGACTTTAATGATCCGAATTTTTAGTCACTTTAAAATATGGATTTAAATATATTTAAAAGTATTTTTAAATGGATAGTTCTAGCTGAATTTCAAATTTTAGAAAATATTGTTTCTAGACTTGAAAAACTAGGGAAAATGAATTCTAACTTTGTTTTATATCTTACTAAAGTTAAAATAAGATTGGTGAACTTTTAAAATTGTTTTAAAAGTGAATATATTAACATTCGATATTTTAATATTATATTGAAAGTCTAAAAATTGACACTTTGTAAACAGTCTCGGATTTCGATGAAACAAGTTCCATCGGATCCGTAACGTTAAAATATTGTAAGATTCCAAATTTCATATCAATCGGAGTTAGTATGTGAGCGTGCGTAATATAAACACGTGTCGTAAAAGCATTCAAAATTAATAATAATGTAGATGAAGACCATTTTGCAAACGGTCTTTGAATTCAATGAGATAAGTTTCATGGGATCCGTATCAATAAAATATAGTAAGGTTTCAAATTCCATATTGATCGGATTTATGGTTTGATCGTACGAGTTGAAAACATATAATGGTTTTTTGATTAAACATTGAATTAAACAAGTCAAATCGGTACTATTTTCCCTTTCCTAAAATTGCTCTCTTCTTGACACCTCACTTGGGACATAATGATGATGTTTTATTTGGCACTAAAAAAAATAAGAAATAGCACTTAAAATAAGAAAAGGAAGTCATGATTACCTTCCTACATATATAAAAACTTTCCATTTCATTTCTCTTCTTTTTTTCCTTCTTCTTCCGATTAAACTCCGAAACTCCTCTACCTCCCTTCCACCATCGGTCTACAGCCCCCCGGCCTCCACCCGCCCCATATAAGCTTCCACCTCCCCCAAGTGGGCCCCATTTGTCCAAATCTCCTCCTTTTCCACCTTAGCCACTTAAAAACATCACCTTTAAGAACTTAACCATCTTCTAAGACCTTACCTCCTCTACAACCACCACCACTTTCCCTTAACCTACTCGCGCGTGTGTAGGCCCCACCAGCTACCCCCTTCACTAGGTTGTGGGTCCCACCTTCTTAAACCCCATTAAGACCATTAAAAATTTCACCTTTCTCCTTTTAAAAACAAGTACAAGTATATATTTAAGTGCGTCTAGTATTTGTGGTGTGTTTGAAGTAGAAAAGACGTGATCTTGATTGTGTACCGAAGTTGAAAGTTGTGGAGAAGTTAGAGAGTTCCATACTTAAAGTTTGGCGGAGTGGATAAGCTAAGAAAATCTTGCTCACGTTTGGTTAATTATTTTAGTTAGTGAACACATTTATTTCACATTTTGAATTAATTATGTTATGAATAGTAATTTCTATGTTGTTAAGTAACTTTGGGTTAATGTTGTTGACGGCAGTTAGTAGGTTAATTATTTGACTGTTTGGTAATTATTGTAAACACCCTAATGATTATGAAGTTAGACTGAAAGTAAACAATCGGCTAATTTGGTTGATAACTTGATTGTTATGTTATGAATGAATAATAACATCAATAAATTTTGATGTCACATTGATTGACAACTTACTGTAATGTTTGTCAACATTAATTTGACAAGATTGGATTTGATAATCAAGGCAAATAAATTATTAACGATGGTTAGTTAAAGTGATTTGAAATAGTAATTAAGTGTTAATGATCTTAACGCTTAAGTTAATGATGCCATTATGTGATAATTATCTGTTAATAACTGTCAATGATCATTAACGGAAGATAATGATGTTTTGAACCCATATAAGTCGAATTATACGGTGAATGATTGCTTTTTATTTGCAATTGAAATTTAATTGAATATTTTATCCATAAAATATTAAGCAAAAAAATTAAATGTTTGAATTTTAAATCTGAAATGATTTGGAAAGATAATTTAAATAATTACGAATAGTTTTCGTAGAGATAGAAAGTTTATTCGAAGAAATTTTCAAGCAACCAAGGCATGTTTTAAATTTGAATTTAAAAGTGAATAGTAACTTTTATAAGTGAAATTCGGTTTCTATATCCAGAAGATGTTTTGACTCGATTTTATTATCCAAATCATCCTGTTTATTTTTGTAATGGATTTCAGGAAAGTTTCGATTTCAAAAGATAAAGTTTAAAAAATAATATTATTTTAATAATTTAAATATATTATAATATTTAAATGAAGGAATACTTGAATTTAAAGTTAAAATTTGGAAATATAGTTTTCAAAAGTTATTATATAGTTAAAAACTATTTTGAAAGTAATTTGATTCGATTTTAATTATAATCGAAGTGTGGTTTGAATAGGACTAGTCGCGTAGCGATAGTTTGCGAATTTTGACTGTTGACCTTAAACTGACGTATCTGGAGATCCGATTGTCAGATTTTCCCAAAACGAAAAACATTTGGTTCGAAATGAAAAGATCTTTCAAATGTAAATTAAAGTTTAATTATCCGAGGGTTAAATTTCGAAATAAGTTCAACTAAAATTTATATAAAAATAGTGCTAGTGCCGTTAGTGACACGGAACTGGATTTTAATGAAATGAACCATTTTTAGATTATTCAAAATAGGAATAAATTATGATAAATCATAATAAATGGTTTGAAAGAGATTTTGATTTGATGCACTAGGTTTTGAAAAGCTAAAAAGCTACTTTTGAAAAATGAGTTGTTCCAGCAATGCTATTTACGGTGGTTTTTGGAATGATTTAAAATTAAAAGGTTTCAAGATAACCAATGATACCCAAATGATTTGAAAGCATATCCATAGGATTAAAATGAAGATTTTTGGATATATTTAGGGTTTTAAAAAGTTTAAAAGAAGATTAAGTTTTCCGAATTAAATTGGAATCAAATGGGAATCGATTCGGTTCTAGTTGGGATAAGTCTCTATAGATGAAGACCTTTACTATTAGAATGATACGGGAATTCATATCGATTGTAACGAACTGGGATTTTTGACCCAGAAAATCAACATAAAACCCATGTTAATTATTCAGGCATCGAACATTCCAGATCATTAATAGAAAGAAGTTAGAGGATGAGAATAGATAAGATAGAAAATTAGAATAGAGGAAGAAGAACACAATCAGAATAAACACGAATCTCACAGCGGAACGAATAAAATATAATACATAACATAACTTTGCAATAAAACAGTGTGTATATATATATAATAACATTACGAGAGTACAATACTTACACACAATAGTTATATAATCCTGAAGCCTCCTGCTTCAAGCTCCTCCAAGCATATCTGTAAAGACCTGAACTAGTTGACTACGCGTACAAATTTGGGCACCCAAGGGTTTGGGGAAAAACAAAACAAAATAAACTCTGGGTCAGTCATGGGACTGGTGTGAGTAAACTCAAATAGTTGGTTTAACTTTTCAAAATCCTTTTCAAAAGAAAAGATAATCGTAAGACCAATCCACACATAAACACGGATGGTTTTTACCTTACGATAACCCAAAACAGTTTGGAAATCAATACTTCTCTGATATTATAATAATGTCTAATCACAAGTAATTAGAACCTAGCAGAACGCTTGCATCTCACGCTCCACATATATAGTATACAAACAAAACCGCGGGCGCTTATTGGAGATTGGATTCCAACTATGACAAGGTATGGGACCACCTGCCGATAGTTTATCTCTAGAGACGAATACACTGGGTTCAACAAGAACGTCTTGCAACCCGGCCCACACATGACCGACCACTCATTTCACTTGAGTGTATCGAATGTATACCACCAACGTTTGGGATATACCCGCCGTCTTCCTGAAAAGGGACAGTATCGAACATAAATAAAGAATGAAATGGATTTTCTCTAGATATGTGATATACACCCTAATGGGAGCGACCCACTTGGCCATGCTGCCTGCCCGATTTCTGTCATTTCCCGATTGATGAGGCTTGAGGTTATAACGTATCTTTGACAGATCATACATTCATTTACTTTGAATGCCACATCGTCATACCCGCCAAATCACAAATTGATTTCCTCTAAAATTCCACGGGTATAAAGCTAAGAAAAACGAATTCCTCCGCCACCAAACATAATTATGTTTGAAGAGATCAACATACGCGATCATTAAGATATACTCTGTTAGACATTCGTCCATTCACGTTTGTCCTAGGACTGGACAAACCGAAGGCACTATTCTGTAAACAAGATAGCCCTCGCATAACCCCGTCTTCAATATTTGATCACAACGCTAACGTCCATACAGTGTGGTTTTCAGATAATATATCTGATCCTGATCTCTCCGTATCGACGATGGAAAAATGGTCAAAAACTTCGATAGTCGGTGATTTAACTATCAAAGAAAAACAGGTGTGCAACCAACGATATTATTTCCAGATGGAAATTCTATTGATCAATCATCAATCAACACTTATCTCTTTTAATTAAATTAATCATGTATTTATTTATTTCCCTATTTCTATCTATTTGTAAATTCTTATTTTCTAAGTTTAGAAAATATACGTCATCAATTATTGGAAAACATTTCCATCTCTGTTTCACGTATCAGTGTCATTCCAGTATTCTTTCTCATCAACATTTCACTTTCTATGATTAGAAAATGTCTCTGATTATGTTTGGAAAATGTTTTCAAAATCTAATTATTTGATTTAAATAGATGTTTAAATAAAACATCACTAAGCCAATCTAACCCATCACGGTCATTAACTCAACTTCTTAACCAACTTTCACTATCGAACTTTAACCACTTCTTAGTTAAAAACTGAAGTCAATCAAATTGGGGTATAATTACCTCTCAGACCTTAACTGAACGACATTTCTAACCTCGAAATAGGCAAATTTCAAACTTTAAAACATTAAGAAACTTCCTTGCGAAACTCTCGGATTCTATTTACGAATCCTCTTCTTTTACAAAAATCTCTTGATTTTAACAAAAGTGTTATAATCCTTTATTTTGAAATAAAATATTTAAATACAACTTTTCTTTACTAGTTTAAATAAAGAATTAATTACATTATTAGATAATTGAATCTTGCTTTAAAAACTTGAAAGAAATAGTACTTTCCCCCATTCGATATAATCGAATTCCAATGTATAATCCACTCTCGAATAATCACTATTCGATAACTCTCTTTCGAATACACTATATTCGATTACTTTCTCTTTCGAATAACTATATTCAATTTAACTCTTTCTTTCGAATGAACTATATTCGATTAACTCTTTCTTTCGAATAAACTATATTCGATTAACTATCTCCTTCGCATAACTTGTATTCTATTTAACTCACTTCTCGAGTAAACTATATTCGATAACTCTACTTCGAATAGGTGATATTCGATTAATTCCTTTTTACTAACTCTATTCAATTTACCAATACTCGACTAACTCGAACTTGATTAACTCTTATCGATTAACTAATATTTGACTTAACTCCATTCGCTTGACTCTAGATCGCAGCGATCACAATGGTTACGCCTGATTCCCTCAGGAAACATCCGACCGACGTAGGCTATCTGCATCCCTATGAATTACGCTAGCAGTCGTACGAAATGGCAACTCATCTTGAATAAATATATTTGACTAACTCTATCTCGAATAACTATATTCGATCAACTATGATTAAATAACTAATATTCAATTAATTCTAATTCGATTAACTTTAACTGATTAACTCTCTTGATTCACTCTACGTTTATTCAGTTTCAAATATTGATGTTGAGATCGATTATTACTCCTCTATATAAGTCCTGGCTTATATATCCTATTTATCAAACGATAAACATTTTATCTTATTTGTAAAATATTATTTATAAATTTATCTTCTCAATCTATCGGTCAGAATTTTTTTTTTAGATCTTTGCTCAAATCCGTAGCCTGTTATACCCATGTGCAAAGCATGGGTCTAAATCTTTCAAATGTAAATTCTTCTTTTATACAATTCTATTCACTTTTCAAGTATTTCCTTTTATAAACTATTTATTTACAAACTAAAACCCTTTTTGATAATTCCATTTATTTTATAAAATTATTTTCTTTTTATAAAATCTATTGATTTTATAAGTAATCCCTTTTATAATCTAAATATTCCCTTTACTATTTGCTTTACAAATATTTCCTCTTTCTATTCTATTCTATTTGATTAACAAATAGATATTCCTTTTCAATTCCATTTGTAAATAGTCTACAAATATTTCTTTCCAATTCCACTTGTAAATAGTTTTACAAATATACCTTTTTAATTCTATCTATTTTATTTACAAATAAATGTCACCTTTTCAATCTACTTATTTTTCTAAATAAATATTTTCTTTTTACAAAATCTTTTTATTTTATAAATAATTCTTTTTCAATATATCATCGAAAATTCCCTTTTTAGCATTCCAGTATATCACAAAACGGTAAAACAAATATATGAAAAAACGGTAAAACAAATGTTGAGGAACCCAGTTGGGTCCCTCCAACCTGTTTCCCTGCATCCACAGATGTCAGTCACATAAATAACACGAATATAAAATATTCTGATAAAAAGAATCAATATTCGATTACGATTTATATATATATCGTTATTGATATTTTCAATCAACTGACTAGTAGTTCAACCAAACAACCAACACACAGTAAATCAACCAATAATTTCAATTCTAAAAATACTTTATAGAAATATAAATTGATCAGAGTTAGTGAGAGTTACTCACATTGGACGGTTATCGTTAAATAACGATAATTGGTCATTGATTTGATTCAGGCGTTAAATTCCACCATAAATCCAAATGAGCTCTAATTCACTCTTGGTCAGTTCCATGGTGTAGCCACTGTCCATACGTGAAACGACCCAAATTTCCGTACTCTTTGAGTGGACTGATAACACCACACGTCCAGCTCAAATTGCACAGAAATACGAATCATTATTAGAAAGAGGTTAGAGGGTGAGAAATAGAAAGAAAGAAATATTAGAATAGAAGAAAATGAAGATCACAAACTCACAGCGGAACGAATAAAATATATTAGATAATATAACTTTGAAGCACAAATCAGTATTTGTATATACATACCATTATCAGAGCACAACGATTATCCCTGGAACAGTTATAAACACCTGTTTCCAGATACAACATAGTACACAGCGGAAAATATGATAGTCTATAGCTAACTGGTGAGGCCTCCTGCTTCAATCTTCTCCAGGTGAATCTGTAAAATCCTGACTACTTGACTGCCCGTACAAATTTGGGCACCCAAGAGTTTAGGGAAAACAAACAAAATAAACTCTGGGTCAGTCATGGGACTGGTGTGAGTAAACTCCAACCATTTGTTTAACTTTCAAAAATCCTTTCAAAAGAATGATAATCGTAAGACCGATCCACACATAAACATGGATGGTTTTACCTTACGATAACCCAAAAACATTTTTGATATCAAATCCCGTGATATTATAATAGTGTCTACAACAAATAAATAGAATCTAGCGGAACGCTTGCATCTCACGCTCCATATATAATATTAAATCAAAAACCGCAAGGCGCTTATTGGAGATTAGATTTCCAACATGACAAGGTATGGGACCACCTTCCGATAGTGTATCTCTAGAGACGAATACACTGGGTTCAACAAGAACATCTTGCAACCCGGCCCACACATGACCGACCACTCATTTCGCTTGAGTGTATCGAATGTATACCACCGACGGTTGGGATCAGCAACCGCCTCCCGATAAGGGACAGCATCGATAGATTTAAGAACAAAAGGAATTTCTCTAGATAGGTGATCATACATCCTAATGGGTGCGACCCACATAGCCATGCTGCCTGCCCGATTTTTGTCCAATTCCGGGTTGATGAGGCTTGAGGTTTGAATTATCTTCCAGAACATCTGGCCATCATTCACTTTGAATGCCACATCGTCAGATCCATCGGAAATCACTAATTGATTTCCACAAAAATACTCAGATTGTTAGGCTAAAGAAGTTTCCCTTCTATGCCACCAACTTCGTACGTTTGAAGAAATCAACGTACGTAATCCCCTTTGGAAATACTCTGTCAGACACTCGTCCATACAAGTTGTCCTGGGTCTGGACAAACCGAAGGCACTATCCTGTAAACAGGATAGCCCTTGCATAACTCCGTCTTCAATTTTCTTCAGCATAAGTTGCTTCATAACGCTTACGCCAATACGGAGTGGTTTTCAAATATCAAATCTGATCCCGGTCTCTCCATATTGACAACGGAGGTATATATAAAAATAACACTTTGATAGTCGGTGATTTAACTATCAAAGAAACATCCATACAATCAACGGTCCTATTTCCAAATGGAAATTCTATCAATCAAGCATCAACCAACACTGGGCCCTTTTTATATTAGTTCTTTATTACATTATCATTTCCAATTCCCATTTTCCACCTTTCGTGTTATTTCAAAGCTCTATTTTCTCTCTCGATCATTGGAGAACATTTCCAATATTATAATTCCTTTATTGAGAAAATATCCTTTACTCCAGTTAGAAAACATTTCTAAACCCTTTGAATTAACTGATGTTATATACATCGATATTATAATTCAAATCATAAATCATTCGTTAACTAACGATATCACTAACCAATCCTTGCTATCGAGCCTTAACCATTTCTCCGTCAATAATGCAGTTAGCCAAGTTGGGGTATAATTACCTCTCAGACCTTAACTGAACGACATTCTTAACTTTGAAATAGTCAGAGCTCACCACTTTAAACCAAACATTGCTTTCAACAACAGCGTTAAAACTGCTGTCTAGCATTATAGAACACTTATCATAACCATAGCATTAAGATTGCTATTAAAACATTTATTATAACAGCAGCGTCTAAAATTGCTGTATAGATTTACAACATCTATTATAATAACAGCGCTATAATCGCTGTTTTAATTTACAAAGCATATATTGTAACAACAGCGCTATAATCGCTGTTTTAAATTTTCCAAACACTTATTTAAAACCTCTTCATCGAATAAAAATTCGTTCTATGTTCTTATTTCAACATATCCCTTTTTAAATGAATTTTCTTCCCATTTAAATTTCCAACTGAATTTATATTTTCAAATCCCCTCTATAAATAATTTCACTTTAAAACATTATTCACTTTAGTTGTGAATAATATTCTCCTTTATAAAATCAAACTCATGTGATTTTATAACTTTAAATAATATTTTTTTAAATCCAAATTTTCTTTATTGACTTCTAATGGTAGAATCATTCACAGAAATCTTATTTTAGTTTTATCTCATTATAATCTAGTTTATAACTTTATTTATAATTGCTAAGTTCTAAATCTCATTCAAATATCGATTCCAAAAACCCATTTCCACTTTTCCATATAAATTCAATTTAATCCAATGATAATATTTTACTAAATTTTTAACACAAGTTTAAAATTAACTTCTTATTTATTTGTTAAAACAAGTTCTTGCTTTCAAGTCTATTAAAAATTCAATTTTCGACTTTGGAAATAAATTTCCCTTTTTAAATTTCAAATCCCCTTTTTATTTTTTTCAAAATTATTTGACGGTATTAAAACACCACATTTCTAGGGCCAGTGTGATTCACACATGATAAATCACTCATTTTATATCACATCAAATATCACAATGAATAACAACAGTAATACAAATGTTGAGGGATCTAGTTGGATCCCTCCAACCTGTTTCCCTGCATCCACAGACGTTAGACACATCAATTATTTCGCATTAATGAAAAAAATCAATCGACGATGTGATTATATCAACCAATTTATCAACTATTCAACCAAGCAACCATTTCACATTATAAAATAATTTTAAACGAGTGAGTTTACTCACTTCGATTGCAGTTGACGATTCTTCTTTGGTCTCGGTTTTAAAATCAAACAGGGTTTGATTTTATCACGCAAGACCCGTAGCATTGTTCTTGGCGAAAATCAGTTCCAAATATAAATCTCGTCGTTAAGATTCCAAGGCGATCAATCTGGTTCAACTCTGTTCACTAAATAAAGGTTATCCATGTTTTAGTTTATACGATTTAAAATAACTACTAATTCTTTAATTATACAATTAATTAAATTGATTACTTAATTATAACTGATACCGTTATCAACGCGGTAAGCCCAGCTCAGCTCACATGTCTAACTTTTTCTAACCCGGCTCGATATTCCGAAACTTATCCCAGCTTGCGATGAGCGACAACGTTGGAAGGGACTTACAATATGACGGTTCTTGTACTTGCTTAAATTCCTTCTTTCCTTGGCAACGCATGCTACAGACATTTTACTTAACCAGATCGATCTCCTTTTTCATTAACACATAACGTTCTTCTTCCCATTGTTAAGGCAATAATCCCAACACCTTCCACGTCCATTCAAGTTTTTCTTCAAAAATTAGCATCCAAGACTCCACCGTTCTCAACATTGGAACCACTCAGTTAAACACATTTAAGTATTAACTGACCCCTCTTTCATCGTTGCGACATCAAAATGAAACTGCTCTAGTTGATAAACCACCGTGACTCATTCCCTTTACCCTCCTCCAGAAACCGCATGCCCCTTCCCCATACCACAGTACAACTCCATTCATCGCTTACACAGTAAAATACAACAAAACATGGCACCTCCTTTCACCGCTTTGGCCACGTACTGCCTTTAAGCCTCAACACAGTCCCCCCAAAAATGTTGCTCAGTAACCAACAGTACGAGACCAATATACCATCACCCTATCTTCCCATCGAACTACTCTGACTTCCCATCGAACTGTTCTGACCGCCACCGTCTTGGCTTCAAAACCTGACTGACCTCATCAACTTCGGTGAACTGGATCTCACTGACGAGCAAAAAGGCAGACCCACTTCAACTGCTGTTTCCACCGATCCCTCTTACTTTCGTGACAGTCCGAACCCTAGTTTGCTGAAGAGGGTCGACAGCGTACTCTCGTGAGGCTTATGAGGAGAGAAGATCGTTTTATTTCAGGCGTTTCGGAGGAGAATAGATTGGTTATGGGTTTTGAAAAAAATTGGGAAAAGAAATGGGTGCTTTCGGAAGAGACGAGAAGGAATTGGGCATCTGGAGACTTTATTTGGTAAGGGAAAAAAAACAGTCAGCTTGTTTATTTTACAGGGATTTGAAACGTGATGCTCACGGTTCGAATGGCTTGCCTGGCACGGTTTGAACACTAAACTGCTTGGAGAGCACGGCAAGAAAAGCTTGGTACCCACAGAAAACAATAGCGTGGAAAACACGGCTTGTATTGGTTTGATATACACGGTTTCTTTTTTTTGTTTTGATTTTTAACGTGCCAAATTGTAAGTGAATAGGAACTGCATGAACTGGCATATTTGTTATCTTTATACTAGTGTTTAGTAAGGAACTGCGGACCATGAACTCAACTATATCCATGGTATGTTTGATCAAAACCATGAACTGAAAGTTCACCTAGTAAGTAAATTAAGAAAGTACCAATTGTTATTATATTATATTACTTTATATTATAACGAAACTTCTCGGTGAACTATCAAGTAAAACTAACCACAGTCGACTTCTGTCTGCTGATAAAAAAACTAATCTTGGTGTAAAAAGGTATTCTGAACCCAATGGGACAAGTTTCGTCGAATTCCGACATCGTTTGGAAAAATTTCCTTTATAAAACCAGAAATCAACACGCGTTTAAATTTTTCACGATCACCAGATAAATCAAAACAACTTGAAACTGCGAACACCGACAATAACTTTTCGATACGAACCCAACGACACTAGTTTCGTCGCATTCTGAGACTGTTGCCCCGGTAGGCTTTTTTTTTGGCGCGTACCGCACTGCCCTTCTGAACACCAAATTTGCCGATCTCTAAAAATAACAAACTATATACCTACCCTGACTATATCCGACGCTACGAATTCACCGGAACTGGTTTCGTGGCCTGATTCGATCGTCTGTTCAAGTTACACTCTAATATCCCTTTATTCAGTTGAATTAATTTAATTGTACTGAACGAGCGTTTACGGCTACCGTGGTTACATACGTCATCGGTTTTTCCACGCCACTCACCACCGTACAATAATTTAACGATACGGTCCCAATGAAACTGATTTCGTCGAATTCTGAGTCCGTTTACAAAACGGCTATTTTAACGCGTATATTTTAAATAACGATTTCCACAGCGACTATTTCAAAATTTGATTTGACCATAACTAACAAATTATAACACGAAATCTAGATTTTTCTCTTTCACATGAAAATTATAATCAATACGGTTCCAACGTGTCTTGTTTCACAGAAATCCGACTTATATCGGATCCCGTATCCTCAGTTGAAGTTCAAAACTCTATATTACGAACTGCCGCGCGATTTCGAACTCGTTTTATAATTATATTATAAATTAACATTCAAACTTCGTTTTAAATTAATAAATTCCTATATATAATTCAAATAAAATATTTAAACCAATTAAATATTCAGAATTCAACGGCTGAAAAATCCGGGTCGTTACAATACGATCCCGTCGGATCTTGTTTTGTCCAATTCCGTCAACATACGATAAATTTATACTATTAGCAAGTTTATATATACAATTTTTATTTAAAATAACTTAACCCTTTAAGAAAATGGGCTTCATCTTTTCCCTCAACAGGCCCATACCCAAAGTTACTACCCAGACCCGCCATTCCCCCCATCTTCTCCGAACGATACCTGCTCCAAAGCATGGCCAAACCACATCGAACTCCATCATTTCCTCCTCCTCTCTTTGATTTAAAAATCAAACAAAAATGACCGAAATTTCTCTCTTCACATTCTCTTTCATCTCCACCCAAAACTTCTAAACTCGAGTCCCTCTACTGTTTTCCATCGTTAGCAAGTATTGCGCCTCACAGTGTTCGGCGATGTAATGGCGCGTTTTGTAAGGTATATTAATTAAGTTATTTGATTATTTAAATAACGAATATATTAAATAAACGATAGTTGAACATATAATTTATAATATAATTATAATCGAGCTCGAAATGGCGCGGCAGTTCGCTATTTGGCGATATAGACTTCAACTGAGTATACAGGGTTCGTTTTAAATCGGATTCCTGTGAAACAAGAAACGTGTGGAGCTGGTGGAGTATATCTTTCTAGTGGAAGAGAGAGATCGGGATTTCGTCGTGTGGATTTTGAGTTACGTCCAAATCAAATTATCAAAAATGCAGCGCCCTGACCATAACGATTTAATTATATTTAAATAGGGATTTAAATAGAAATCGACCGTCGATATAACTCTGACGATGTAATATCGAGTTGGAAACACATACAGGAATAGTCTAGAGCTGTACGGCATTACACTGTGTAAATACAGATGATAATAATTAATTTTAAATATTTAATTCAATTATATTTAAATATATTTATATATTTAAATAGGCTATTTAGAGCTTTGAAAAATAGCCACTTTTGCATACGAAGTCGGAATTCGACGAAACCAGTTTTGTTGGATCCGCAATGTCAAATAGTAGTTAGATTCCAAGTTTCGTGATTTTTAGAGTCAGTGTGTGGCCGTACAGATTTTTAGAGTGTAAAATAGTCAGTATTTCGACGGTTAAAAATACGCTGTGTGACCATACGGAGTCAGAATTCGACGAAACCAGTTTCTTTGGGACCGTAATGTCGAACTCTAGCTACATGTCCAGTTCGGTGATTTTTGGGTATCGTATGTAGTCGCAGGGATTTTTGAGGACCGAGAACAAATATATAATCATTAAAATAAAATAACAAAATAAAAGGGGAAAATATCCAAACCCTTTCATGGTTCAACAGCAGGCCACGCACCATGTATTTTCGACCACATATGCTACCAACCACCACAACGAGTATATATACCCGCATATGTTTTTACAGTAAAGTTTCAAAAAGGAGAAATCAAAATAAAATCCAAATACAAATCCTATAAATCAAAGTACAAGCATATTCACACTCGTAAGTCGAACATCTTCAATGCAGTAGCAATTTTGTTGGTCTCGGTTTCAATTTTTTTTCGCTGAAAGTGGACAGCGAAGCTAGGGCAGGGGTTCGACGGAGCTAGGCGAAGTCAGAGGCCGATTCGATGGTGCAGTGATGATCAGAGCGACGGGACACAGCTGGTGGTGGCGCTCGGAGGAACTCCGGTGGTCTCTGGCCAAATCCGACGCGAGGCAGCAGCAGATCGAAGCTTGGGGGGGCCACCGAGTAGGGGATGATGGTGTCATTCAGGTAGAGGAGGAGGCGAGGAATCCTGGGGTGTTGACGGCGGCACAAACGGACGGCCAAGGTGGAGGATGGTGGAGGTCAAAGGGGCGGTCAACGAGGAGGTATTGGGTTCGTAATTTACTGGTGGAATCGGGTTTCAAGTTGGGGAAGGAAGGTGACTTATACGGGTCTGTTGAGAAGGAAATGGGCCAAGTCAAAAGAGTTAAGCCCAAATAGATTTTTAAAATCAAGTTTTATTTTATTTAGATATAGTGTATTAACTTGTAAACTCAATAACTTGATCATGCGAGGTCAGAATCGAGAACCGTAAGTTGCGTTGGGATCGTATGGACGGGAGCAACACAATGAGACTGACCGGGAGTGAATCCGAGCTCGTTACAATTTACGGCGAAATAAACTGTTTGATTCAAATCAAATAACGGTTTATCGTTCTTTAACGATGAACTGCAAAAGTGAGTAAATCTCACAAACTCTAAACAGTTTTATTTTCACGTTGTATTCTTAGAACTGTTAAAATATTGTCTGTTTGACTGTGTGTTGATTGTTTGCTTGAACTGCTAGTCAGTTAGTAGAGATTTTATATATATATTTACGTATGTATATATATATATATATAAAAACCGTCAAATAGTATATGTTGATTCTGTTTATCAGAATATTATACTGGTGTTGTTTAACATCTATGGATGCAGGGAAACAGGTTGGAGGAATCCAACTGGATTCCTCAACAGTTATTTTATTGTTTTTCATATATTGTTATATGATGTGATATAAAATCTGTGGGCGGTTATATGTGCTTGGACGATATTGAACATCGTGATTTGATATGATTGAATACCATAACATACCGAAATGTTGATAAGGGGATTTTCAATGTTTATATTGAAAATGAATCTTATTTATAAAATCAATAGGATTTTATAAAAGGAAAACATTTATTTAATTAGAAAATAAATAAATGAAAAAGGAAACATTTATTTAGAAAATAAATGAAATAAAATAGAAACATTTATTTAGAAAATAAATGAATTAGAATATAAAGGAATATTTATTTAGGAAATAAATATAGGAACATTTATTTAGATTATAAATAAATGGAATAAAGGAATATTTATTTAGGGAATAAATAAAGGAACACTTGTTCGGAAAATAAATAGAATTATACAAGGATAGATTTAAACACGTGCTTCGCACACAAGTATAACATGATATGGATTTTAAGGAGATATTGTAGAAGTAGGAATTATAACCAGAGTGTGATAAAAGGATTAAACAAAGTAATTGGTTAGGTTAACCAAAGCAAGTTAGTCGAGTTAAACAAAGTAATTTGTTAGTTTAACCAAAGCAAGTTAGTCGAGTTTATCAAAGTAATTGGTTAAGTTAACCAAAGTAAATTAGTTAAGATAAACTAAGTGGTTAATCGAAGTGAATTAGTTAAGTTAAACTAATTGGTAAATCAAAGTGAATTAGTTGCGTCAAACTAAGTGACTTAGTTAAGTTAAACTAATTTGTAAATCAAAGTGAATTAGTTGCGTCAAACTAAGTGAATTAGTCAAGTTAAACTAATTGGTTAATCGAAGTAAATTAGTTGTGTTAATCAAAGTGAATTAGCTGAGTTAAACTAAGTAAATCGGTTAGAGTTAATCAAAGTGAATTAACTAAGTTAAACTAAGTGGATTAGTTCAGTTAATCGAGACAAGTAAATCAAGTTAGGTTAAACCATTTGAGTTAACCAGTTAAAATTTACCAGTTAAAGATAAACAGTTAGAGTTGACCAGTTAAAGTTGACCAGTTAAAGTTGACCAGTTAGAGTTGATCAGTTAGAGTTACTCAGTTAGAGTTGACCAGTTAGAGTTGACCAGTTAGAGTTATCCAAGTGGAGTTAATCGAGTAGAGTTGCCGAATATCACTTATTCGAAGTAGAGTTATCGAATATAGAGTATTCGAGGGAAGAGTAATCGAATATAGTTTATTCGAGTGGAGAAACCAAATGTTATTCATTTGAGAAGAGTTACCGAATATTAATTATTCGAAGAGTAGTTATCGAATATTGGTTATTCGAAGTTAGTTAATCCAAAGGAGTTATTCGAAGTTAGTAATCCAAAGGAGTTATTCGAAGTTAGTTAATCCAAAGGAGTTAGTCGAAGAGTTAATCGAATATAATTATTCGAAAGAAAGTGTTAATCGAATATAGTTATTCGATTAAAGTTAAAAGAGTTAATCAAATATAATTTTTTCGAATAGAGTTAGAGAAGTTAATCGAATATAGTTCATTCGAATAGTGTTGGAGGAGATATCGAATATAGTTTATTCGATAGGATAGAAGTGAATATAATTTATCAATTAAGTTATTCGAATGAGTTATTCGAAGGAGTAAATCAAATTAAGTTAATCGATTAGAGTTGAGTTAATCGATTTGGGTTAAGTTAAGTTATCGAGTTAAGTAATCGAGTTAAGATTTATCGAGTTAAGTAATCGAGTTAAGAAATCGAGTTGAGATAATCGAGTTAAGAAAATCAAGTTGAGTTAATCGAATAAGTTGTTCGATAAGAGTAAATCCATTTAAGTTAAATCGGATGTTAGTTATTCGATAAGAATTGACACATTTAAGAAAATCGAATATTTGTTATTCGATAAGAGTTAATGAAATAGAGCCAACCAAGAAGAGTTATTCGAATATTAGTTATTCGATAGGGGTTAATCGAAATAGAGTTTATCGAATGTAAGTTATTAAAAAGGGAGTTAATCGAATAGAGATTACTCGAAAGAGAGTTATACGTCGAATTCGATTATAGCGAATTCGGGAAAGTACTATTTACTTTCCAGGGTTCAAATCAAGATTTAGTTATTGATTTAGAAATTAGGTGTCTGTTAAATTATTCGAGTTAGGAGATAAAGTTATAATTTAGGTTAGATATTGCAGAAGTAGGAATTATAACGTTATAGTTATAATCAAACGTTTTCATATAAGAAGTAGATTCGTAACCTGAATCCGAGAATTTGCGTAAACAGATGATTGGAAAAAGTGAGTGACGAACTTCATCTATTTCACAGTAAAGGACGTTGTTCAATTAAGGTCTGAGAGGTAATTCTACCCCAACTTGATTGACTTCAGAATTGACAAAGGAATAGTTGTGGTTCGATCTAAAAGGTTGATTAGGAATAAATTTAAGGAATAAGCGATAAATGGATTAAGCGAAACGATGTTTTATACAACGTTCATTGGAAATCCGTAAATGAGTTTTGGGAACGTTTTCCAAATAAAATCAGATATATTTTCTAAACATAGAAAAAGAAATGTTTTCATGATAAGAATTTAAGAAATAGAGTTAAGCAAATTCAGAAACTGACTGGAGAGGGTAAGTTGAACGGTTTTCTAAGTGACGATCTGAAGTTGGTTTCAACCTTCCGGATTGATACTTAGAGAATTGTTCTCATACTAGTTACAGTTAGGGACTGATAGTTGCGAAATAATAGTGATGTGAAAATAAGCTATGGAAATGTTTTCAAATGATTAATAACATATATTTTCTAAATATATGAAATAAGGAAATATGAACATATGATGATTGATCGATCGAATTTCCATTTGGAAATAAGATCGTTGTTTGTACACCGACATGTTTTCATTTGATAGTTGGATCACAGACTATCAAAGTTTTGACCCTATTTACGTTGTAAATAGGGAGAGACCGGTTGGATTATTATCCGAAGAACCACTCCGTATTAGCATAAGCATTGCGAATCAAGTACGCTGAAGATAATTGAAGACGGAGTGAAGTGCAAGGGCTATTGTGAAAAGCCTAGGTAGGATGGATTCACTGAATAGTGCCTTCGGTTTATTCAGTCCCAGAACAACGTATATGGACGAGTGTCTGACAAAGTATTCTTAACGAATCATATATGTTGATCTCTTTAAACGTATTTCGTTGGTGGCGGAGAAATTCGTTTCTCTTAGCTTTTATACTCGTGATGCCTTGAGAAATCGATAATGATTTGGCGGGTATGACGATGTGGCATTCAAAGTAATTGAAGAAATAATCTGTCAAAGTGATAAACGTGACCTCAAACCTCACAACTGGGAAATAACAGAAGTTGGGCTAGGCAGCATGGCTAGTTGGGCCATACCCAAGCAGGGTGTATTATCACCATCTAGAGAATATTCAATTGTACTTCTTTATAATCTATTTCAATGCTGTCCCTTATCGGGAAGGATGGTTGCTGATCCCAACCATCGGTGATAATATATTCGTTACACTCAAGCTAAATGAGTGGACGGTCATGTGTGGCCGGGTTGCAATACGTTCTTGTTGAACCCTAGTGTATCTCCTCTAGAGTACACTGATCGGAAGGTGCTCCCATACCTTGTCTGTTGGAATCCAATATCCAATAAGCGCTCACGGTTTTATTTGTATACTATGTATGTGGAACATGAGATGCAAGCGTTCTGCTAGATTGATATCCATTTGTATTTAGACATTATTATATTATCAGAAAGATATCCTTTATTTAACCAAGTGTTGGAGTTTTATTCACACCAGTCCCATGACTGACCCAGAGTTTGTTTTGTTTTGTTTCCCCTAAACTCTTGGGTGCCTAAATTTGTACGAGCAGTCAAGTAGTCGGGATTTTACAGATACACTTGGAGAGCTTGGAGCAGGAGGCTTCAGGTTTATAGCTATTATTTTTCCGCTGTGTTGTTAAGTGTTGTACTTTGAAATGGTATGTATATACGAGTACTGATTTGTATTTCAAAGTTATGTTATATTTTATTCGTTCCGCTGTGAGATTCGTGTTTACTCTGATGATGTAAGTTCTTCTACTTCTTCTATTCTATTAGTTCTATCTTTTCTTCCTCACCCTCTACTTTCTTTCACTAACGTCTCGGGATTTTCGACTCTCGAGGAGTCGGAAATTTCCAGCCGTTACAGTTGGTATCAGAGCTTAAGTTAAGTTATTACCTTGGCTCTGTGGCATAACTCGATAGAGATGGGATTAGTAATATCCTAGATTGAGTTTGAGTGTATATATATGAGCGCGTAATTGTTATTCAATATAAAATGGTTTTATATTGTGGAGATTTATTGGTTGAGTGGCTTATGAATTCTGGACGATCAGTTTGATCCACTGTATCATTAGGAGTTTTATAAACACTTTAATACGATGAACTGACATGGTATGTTTTGAAAGAGGGTAAATGAAATAATTTTTCCCAAAATATATTTGTTTATAGAAGAAATATATATCTTGAAATTATTATAGTATATTGATTGTGTTGGTTGTTATTATAATCGAATAAGAAAAAAAAAGGGTGAAATGATTATAAATAACTAATCAGAATTCATATAAGGAAATATATGAAATAAGATGAATTAAATCTGAATTTAAATCATATTTGGAATTAAAATAAGGAAATTTTAAGTTCCTGGGACATTTTGAAAATGTTTTTCAAATTGAAAATAATATAGTATTGAACTCACTTCGATAGCTGGAAAATAGATTCTGATGATGAATCTAGACATCATCAGTGTTCATTTTCGAGTTCTAAGTGACGGATTACTACCAAAGGTTTTGTTTTTAAATTGTTTTGAGAAAACAAGTTGTTTAGAAATTCAAAGGTTTTGAATTGGCATTATGATTTCAAATTGATTTGAAAGAAACCCAGGAACTTAAGTTCTGGAATTAAAATTTAACTAATGAAGTTAAATAAAATGAGATGGTAAAAATAAATTGAAATTTAACTTGAACCGAGTTAAATAAAATTGAATTGGATTAGAGATAATCTAGAATGGAACCAAATTGATAAGTCAATAATTTGAAATTTGATATTAGAGTTCGAATGAAATTCGATTTGGATTTGAGGATATGAACTGATTGGAGATCAATTGGAATGGATAACATTGGTATATGTTGAAGTGGTAGCAGATGAAAGGGATAGAGTTAAACGCCCAACAAAAAGGTACAAGTCTATATCATATATGAGTTTGGATTTTATGAGCCGAATTGGCAAGCCGCTTGGCTATTTGATTTTCCTTTGGGTTGGAGAAGGCCTAGAGAGGCGAGAGGTGGTTTGTCATATTGACCAATACAAAGGAGGTTATGGCGAAATTTTTCGAAAATTCCAGGCGTTAGAACATTCTCATGATTTATGGAAATTCAGTTAACCAGAATGAATTAATAATTTAATTGAAAATTTAAGGGTTCAGTTGAAACTGGAGTTGAGAAGTAAACTAAAAGATATTTGGATCTAGTTAGTAAAGTTGGTAGCATTTTCCTAGCTTAGCAATTTCGAGGACGAAATTATTTTAAGGGGGGAAGTCTGTAATGGCACGTTTTGTAAGGTATAATAATTAAGTTATTTAATTATTTAAATAACGAATATATTAAATAAACGATAGTTGAACATATAATTTATAATATAATTATAATCGAGCTCGAAATGGCGCGACAGTTCGCTATTTGGCGATATAGACTTCAACTGAGTATACAGGGTTCGTTTTAAATCGGATTCCTGTGAAACAAGAAACATGTGGAGCTGGTGGAGTATATCTTTCTAGTGGAAGAGAGAGATCGGGATTTCGTCGTGTGGATTTTGAGTTACGTCCAAATCAAATTATCAAAAATGCAGCGCCCTGAGCATAACGATTTAATTATATTTAAATAGGGATTTAAATATAAATCGACCGTCGATATAACTCTGACGATGTAATATCGAGTTGGAAATACATACAGGAATAGTCTAGAGCTGTACGCATTACACTGTGCAAATACAGACGATAATAATTAATTTTAAATATTTAATTCAATTATATTTAAATATATTTATATATTTAAATAGGCTATTTAGAGCTTTGAAAAATAGCCACTTTTGCATACGAAGTCGGAATTCGACGAAACCAGTTTTGTTGGATCCGCAATGTCAAATAGTAGTTAGATTCCAAGTTTTGTGATTTTTAGAGTCAGTGTGTGGCCGTACGGATTTTTAGAGTGTAAAATAGTCTGTATTTCGACGGTTAAAAATACGCTGTGTGAGCATACGGAGTCGGAATTCGACGAAACCAGTTTCGTTGGGACCGTAATGTCGAACTCTAGCTACATGTCCAGTTCGGTGATTTTTGGGTATCGTATGTAGTCGCAGGGATTTTTGAGGACCGAGAACAAATATATAATTATTAAAATAAAATAACAAAATAAAAGGGAAAAATATCCAAACCCTTTCATGGTTCTACAGCAGGCCACGCACCATGTATTTTCGACCACATATGCTACCAACCACCACAACGAGTATATATACCCGCATATGTTTTTACAGTAAAGTTTCAAAAAGGAGAAATCAAAATAAAATCCAAATACAAATCCTATAAATCAAAGTACAAGCATATTCACACTCGTAAGTCGATCCTCTTCAACGCAGTAGCAATTTTGTTGGTCTCGGTTTCAATTTTTGTTCGCTGAAAGTGGACAGCGAAGCTAGGGCAGGGGTTCGACGGAGCTAGGCGAAGTCAGAGGCCGATTCGATGGTGCAGTGATGTTCGGAGCGATGGGACGCAGCTGGTGGTGGCGCTCGGAGGATGTAACAACCCGGAAAATCTGGGCCAGTTTAAATTTTTTATTTTGGCAATTTTAGCGAATTTTGAATATTTAAAATAGATTATTTTAAATAATATCGACGAGAAATTTATTTTGAATATAATTCAAACGTATATATTTATTCGAATCGACGATAGAATATAAATATTTATTTATGTTTATAAATAGAATTGAAAATGGCGCGGTAGTTCGATAATTCGATTTCAAACTTCAATTGAATGTACCGGGTGCAAAACAATCCGGATTTTAGTGAAACCAAAAATGATGGGATCTAATTGGTAATATCTTTCCAACGAATCCGAAAAATCAAAATTTCATAGCGGGAATCAAAAGATATGTCCAGTTGAAAATTCTGAATAGTCGCTATGGAATTCAGGCCTTTAAAAAAATAGACATTTTGCAAATGACCTCGGATTTCGACGAAACCACTTTTGTTGGATCCGCAAGGTAAAATTATTGCTAGATTCCAAATTTCATAATTTTTCGAATCAATATGTGAGCGTGGCAAAGGAAAACGCATTTGACCAGTTTCGGTTGAATTTAATCGACTGGAAAATGGCCATTTTTCAAATAGTCTCAGAATTCGGCGAAACTAGTTTTGTTAGGACCATATCGTCAATACGAAGCTAGAAAATATTTTTCTGGAATTTTTAAAGTTAGTATGTGACCCCAGTAATTTGAAATGTACGTTTAAAATTCAATATAATGATTTAAATGTAAATTTAAGGGAAACTGATTCAAACAGTCGAATCAGCCTACGATACATATCCCATTGTGTTCGGAATGGGGGTAAAATGCTAAGGACGACAGGCGGTGGGCCTCGTTTCGAGGTCGTATGAAAAGTCAACTTGGGAGAGAGAAATTAAATTAAAAAAAAATCTCTTTTCCCCCTTTTTACTCTGCCCCCCCCCCCCCCCACGTTCAAAACGGAAATCAAAAAGAAAAAAAAACCTCGAAGACGACGGAGATGCATCGTCGATCTCCCCGCCCCTTCCACCACCGCCCCTTCGTCGAGGGCGCCACCGGAGGTCGGCCTCCCAGCGCCGCCTCCTTCCCCTCGTTTCCCCCTTCAGACTGACGTGCGAAGCCCCCTATCGCGAGACCCCCCCACCCCCCCAGTCGCGAAGCCAATCCCCTCTGCCCCACCTGACCCAGTCGAGCCAACCCCCTCCGCCTCACCCACCTTTCCTCCTCGACCAGCACCCGCAAGCAGCCACCAATGCCTGATTTTCGGTGAGTTTTTAAATTGTTTTCTTTGTTTATTTAAATTGTTTTCTTTGTTAAATTAAAAACGGAGTTTGTTAAAGTTAAAAACTGAAAATGTTTATGTTTGAAAACTGATTTTTATTTTTATTTTAAAACTAAGAAAGTATAGATTTTTAAAAATAGAGAAAGTTTAGATTTTTTTTAAAATAGAAAAGACTCGATTTTTATTTAGTTAGCGATTATAAAAATATGATTTTTATATTTTTAAAGTAGTAAAAATATAATCTTTTATATTGTGGAAAGATAAAAATATGATCTTTGCATAGTAGGAAGTATTAAAAATATAATCTTTACTATATAGAAGATGTAAAAATGTGATTTTTATATTTTTAAAGAATTAAAAATATAATTTTTACATGTTAGGAACATTAAAAATATCATCGTTATATATGTAGCAAAGTAAAAGTTCAATTTTTATATATTGAATAGCAAAGAAAAAATTCGATTTTTATATATTGAACTTCGAAATAAAAATAGGATTTTTATATATTGAACTTCGAAATAAAAATAGGATTTTTATATATTGAACTTCGAAATAAAAATAGGATTTTTATATATTGAACTTCGAAATAAAAATAGTATTTTTATATATTGAACTTCGAAATAAAAATATGATTTTTATATATTGAACTTCGAAATAAAAATAGGATTTTTATATATTGAACTTCGAAATAAAAATATGATTTTTATATATGGAATAGCGAAGTAAAAATTCGATTTTTACATAGGTAGTGAAAGCGGACAACGAAGGTAACAAAAAGGCGAGAACGAAGAAGAGTCAAGATGTTTGGATAGCTTTCGGTGAGAACTTCTCACTCTTTAATTTAAATTTCTAGTTATATATATATACTAGGATGTAGACGGTGCTTAGTAGCACCCGACACAATCGTCCACAGACCATGGACTTGTTTGTTTGGTTGCATAGATTAGTTATATGATGTGATTTGAATTTGGTTGTTTGGTGATTTTGATTGATGTGTGAATGGCGTGGGCCTTCACTAGACCGGGGATAAGGCTAGGCCTTGTCCCGTTTCTAGTATCGTGCCGTTATGCCGTCGAAATTTTCTAAAATAAGTTAGAAAAATAAAAATATCATTTTATTGTGTAAATGAATAATAGAAATTCATGTGTTGAAATAAAATGTTTTGTCGTTAAAAATATAATTTTTAACGTGAATGTGAATAAATAAATATTCATTTACAAACCGGACGGTTTGTTTATGTACACCTATTTGAAGGACATTGATTGGGCCGATAAATTTCACACATCGCCCAACCACACAAATAAAAATAAATGTTTGTTGATTTGAAACCCCACACGGGTGTTGGGATGAAATTTGAAGTTCACTCATCCTGATTGACTAAATATGTCAATCGATTGATTGACAGGCTGTTATAAGCGTTAGATATCTATATTTGATGCTTACCAAGTGTAGTGCACTTTGGTTGATGGTTGATTATTTTTCAATGCTATTATACATGTGTTGTATGAAAATCCATATAATTAACTTTATATGGTAATTGATTGGGCCTCATTCCAACTTGAAAAATAAAGAATAATATAAAATAAAGGTTCATGTGTTGACAGTACTCATCCATTGAGATTGGTCATGTGTTGAACGAAATATTTTAGTAATAAAATTTACATCTCTATCAATATAAAATAAAGGTTCATGTGTTGACAGTACTCATCCATTGAGATTGGTCATGTGTTGAACGAAATATTTTAGTAATAAAATATACATCTCTATCAATATAAAATAAAGGTTCATGTGTTGACAGTACTCATCCATTGAGATTGGTCATGTGTTGAACGAAATATTTTAGTAATAAAATTTAAATCTCTATCAATATAAAATAAAGGTTCATGTGTTGACAGTACTCATCCATTGAGATTGGTCATGTGTTGAACGAAATATTTTAGTAATAAAATTCACATCTTTATCAATATAAAATAAAGGTTCATGTGTTGACAGTACTCATCCATTGAGATTGGTCATGTGTTGAACGAAATATTTTGATAATAACAACTATTTTGAAAAAGAAATATTTGAAATAGAATATTTGAAAATAGTAATTTATGAAGCCGTGTTGATTAGATTGACGCCATTTTGACGTGAACGATATTTATATCGATTTTAAACGATTTCGAAATGAATTGAATTGAAAACGATTTCGAAATGAATTGAATTGAAAACGATTTCGAAATGAATTGAATTGAAAACGATTTCGAAATGAATTGAATATAAAACGAATTCAAATTGAATTGAAAGCGAATTGAAATGAATTCAAATTGAATTGAAATTTGAATTGAATAGAAATGAATTTTAAAACGAATTTATAAAGAAGAATTCAATTTTGATTTGAATTGAAATAGAAGTTGAAATTGTTTTTGAAACGAATGCCAAACGATTTATATAATTCGTTTTAAATAGAAATTGACGAAATATATATTATATATATAATATAATGGCCTGAATAGAACGCGCCGCGCCGCGGCAGTTCGCGAATTTCGACCATTTATTTCAAACGGACATTAAGGGAGATCCGACCGTCGGATTCTCCTAAAACCGGAACTGTTGGGTTCGTATCGAAAAGAGTTTTCTAATGAATATTAGAAATTAGAAATCTAACGGTTGGATTTGGAATTATGTCCAAATCAAATTTGAAAAAGGTCGCTGTAAGTGCAGTTCGATGGCCGTTGATGGAAATCGACTGTACGGGCCTTGATAAAATTATTAAAAATATTAATAATTTGTGTAAAATCATAAGAAATGATTTAGAAAGGATTGGGATGAAAAACTCCATATTTGAAAAGATAAAAATAGATTTTTATCGAAATGAACTAGTTTTGAACTAGAATTATAATTCTATTTATTTTTAAATAAATAAATTGAATTTGAGATGGTTATGAAAACAACCAGAATTTCCAATGATTGCATTGGAATGGATTTGAATCGAAATTGTCTTCGGAATATTTCGATGTTGGATTTCGTGATTATACGGATGTTGTTATGGAAATTTGAAAGATATATATTTATATCGTTATTTCCAATACGACATTTGTTCATCGTAGAATTTGATATTGAATATAAGCCGATATATTTTCTATTTAGAGCCTTGTATTGAATATCAAATGTGATTTGGTTTTGTCGTGAATAGTGTCTTCACTAACACTGTTCTTGAACCCAGTTGAGAAAAGATTAAATCTTTTTATTTAGATTTAATGAAGTGTACCAATTAAATAATATTTAATTGGAATTGAATTGATATTGATTTTTGGGTTTATCGTCGACAGTGTTTTAAATAACACTCGTTCTTTAACCCGATAATTAATGGAAAGTGATTTTGGGTTTATCGTGAACCGTGTTTTAAATGACACTGATTCTTTAACCCAGTTAACGATTAAAACTAAGTGGAGTTTTAATGAATCTTTAATTAGATTGAAATGATCGAGAATGGAGTATCACTAGTTTTGCTCCAGGCGATAGTTAAATCTTTAATTAGATTTGAACGTGAAATGGTAATTGAATTTACCGAGAACACCGTGGTGTTAGATATGAAGTATTACCAGTTTTACTTCATGGGATGAATAGGTTGGGATTGGGAAATTAAAACAAATGATTACTTCAATAAGGTTCGCTAACCCCGACTAGTTTGGAATTGATATTCAAAGATGATTAAAGAATAAATATAAAGAATTTATCTTTGATAAAATTAATGGGAACCTTTCCCTATGAATGTGAAATCAGAAACTAACTGTCGGTTAGCTAAGCAGAATGGTTTTCTGGATATTGATCTGATGTTGGTTTCGGCCTTCGGGGTTAATATTTGGGGAATTATTCTCTTGATTAATTTACGGTTAGTGACTGATGAATTGGAATGAGGCGTATGTTGTGTTTGTGTAACACTTATTTAAAGTATACGCGAGTTATTCGGGAATACCGGGTTTATCCCATTCTGAATAACTGATACGACGATAAGTCGAAGATGAAGACGATGGTCGAAGACCGGAAATCTTCACGTCGTTTGGGTGATTACTGATGATCTTGATTGGGCTGTACACCCAAGAAGATGGAAACAGTTGGTGATCGTCCAGACGTACTTGGAGATCGAAGGATATGCGGGGTACTAGGTGCCTCCGGTTTCGTTCAGACCCAGAACGGACTTGTAAATGGACTGTGTGTCTGACATTGGATTTTAGTCCGTGTGATTGATCTCTATTAAATATATATCTGTTTGGCGGCGGAGAATTTATTCTCTTGCTTAACGCCCTTCTCTGAGACGTACGAGCTCAGGGGTTATATATTGATGGATATCAAACGCATGGAGTGAATTGCCTATGTGGCATGCCTAAGTGGCAATTGATCGAGGCTTCTGTTGAAAAGCAAAGTCTTGTGGTGATGATCAAAGCACGACCTTTGTGGCGTAGCTTTGTGTAACGTTTACTTCGCGAGTTTCACACCCGGTATGAACCAAAAACGGGAGACGCACCTCAGGGAGGGCATGCGTTTCCTTCTAGCTAAAAAGTGGCGTCAGTGGTTTTACACGCCCTGACGAGTTTGACTTATGTGGTTGTTGCTGTTGCGAGGCGCCTCGGTTAGATCAGACGATCCGGGTCTGATGGAGCCATTCGTTGGCTCATTTACGCCCCAAAGGGCGGGGAAACGTAGTGTTCAGGCATTTTAATCCACATCGGTGGACCGGCCCTATCGCTCCAAGGCTTGACTGAGTACTTGCCTGAGACATGGGCTAGATTGTCTCGAATCGGTTGAGGACTATCTTTTGCCTCGGTTCATAGACGGAAATCCAATTTCCAAATACGTGACATTTGCGGTTTTATTTGTAAACCTATATATGGCGACATGATATATGGTACCCATGCCGCCTATGATTGATACTTATGATTTGAAATTGTCTTATACACTATGCACTGATAATAGTATCAAATGATTTGTTTTAAAACGTATCAAGCATTCTTTGGCTGTTATAAGGGAAAACCCTATCCCCCGGCTTGCGTTGCATTGTGTGATAGGACCTGGGTCTTATAACAACTTCATTTTTCTTTATTTAGCATTGCGCTGTTTGTTTTATGCACTGGTGTTCTTGGGAGGAAACCCGTTCCATGTTATACGGCGTGGTCCCTTGATATATCTGATTTAAAATAAAGTTTTGAATAACTGTTTTAGTTCTCACACCAGTCCCATGACTGACCTGGAGTTTATTGTTTTAACCTAAACTTTGGGTGCCCCTATTTTGACACGGGCAGCTAGTAGTTTTGGTTTTGCAGATTTATATTCACAGGATCCTGGTTTACAGCTGGAACGATATCCGGAAAGCTTTGTATCCGTATATCTCCTTCTAGTTGTGTATTGTATTATTTTCCGCTGTGATGTATTTAAATGTAATTTAAATCTCTGATATTTCTGTGTAATATATATTCATTTATAATATGTATATTCTTGTAATCTGATGCATTGTTGTAATATACAATGAAATGTTCTTCCGTATGCATTCTGTTGTGGCTTGTTCTCGAACTATCCGACGCTTTCCTTTACGGGGAAGTTACGGGTTTTCACAGTTGGTATCAGAGCTTTGGTTTACAAAGCTCAGAGAACAAGGCACATTAGAACCCTATGAAAGAATTCATCAGATAATTGGATTAGTAATATCCAACGAGAATGACTCATTAGAGATAGTATCAGTAGTATCCTAGAACGAGTCTGAAGAGTATATTTTTAAAATGAAAACCAATTTTAGTTTCGAAAATATAAGTCCATTATTCGTATTTGGTTATTTATTTATATTGATGTGGACAATCCAGTATATATAGATTTTGCGTATACGTCTGATCCGCGTGTATTCGAAATTTTAATATACTGGATAGATATAGAATCACACTCTAGTCGCCCGGAGATGATTCTGATGATAGTTCGAACATCATCAGAATTGGTATTCGTGTTTCGAAGGTGTGATATCTATATATTTCCTATTGACTGGTGTGAGAACCAAAATTAGATAGGGCCTATGGTTGTGATTTGGCATCAAAACATGATTTTCTTTATATATATCAAAATTATGAATTTGAAACGTTAATCCACTAATTGATTGATGTTTGTGTTGTTTGTTTAGTTGTTGGTTAAATTTTGAACCATTATGCCTAACTGAATCAAATATTGAATTGTATTGAAATTTGGTCGCATTTGCTTGCATACATATATTTATATTGGACAGGTCATAGCAAGGAGGCTAGAGCAGAGAATAAAATTTGTTTGCCCGACAAATAGATACATGTTTACTACATAATTTACTGTTTTGTTTGGGTGATGATGATTTTATGAGCCTATTGGCTAGCCGCTTAGCTTTTTCTTTTTCTTTTTGAGATCTGAAGGACCGGGGAAGCTATTTGAAATTCCCCGATGCTCCAGGTGCAGGGGAGGTTATGGCGAAATTTTTCAAAAATTTAGGGTGTTAGACAAATTTTTGAAATTTTAGAAAATTCTCAAAAACTGAAAAGTTGGAGAATGGAAGCCGGATCGAACGTAGAGTAGATTGATCAAACCACTTTCGACTTTGTTCCTTTTCGGGAACGAAAAGTTTTAAGTGGGGGAGATTGTAACAACACGGAAAATCTGGGCCAGTTTAAAATTTTTATTTTGGCAATTTTAGCGAATTTTGAATATTAAAAATAGATTATTTTAAATAATATCGACGAGAAATTTATTTTGAATATAATTCAAACGTATATATTTATTCGAATCGACGATAGAATATAAATATTTATTTATGTTTATAAATAGAATTGAAAATGGCGCGGTAGTTCGATAATTCGATTTCAAACTTCAATTGAATGTACCGGGTGCAAAACAATCCGGATTTTAGTGAAACCAAAAATGATGGGATCTAATTGGTAATATCTTTCCAACGAATCCGAAAAATCAAAATTTCATAGCGGGAATCAAAAGATATGTCCAGTTGAAAATTCTGAATAGTCGCTATGGAATTCAGGCCCTTAAAAAAATAGACATTTTGCAAATGACCTCGGATTTCGACGAAACCACTTTTGTTGGATCCGCAAGGTAAAATTATTGCTAGATTCTAAATTTCATAATTTTTCGAATCAATATGTGAGCGTGGCAAAGGAAAACGCGTTTGACCAGTTTCGGTTGAATTTAATCGACTGGAAAATGGCCATTTTTCAAACAGTCTCAGAATTCGGCGAAACTAGTTTTGTTAGGACCATATCATCAATACGAAGCTAGAAAATATTTTTCTGGAATTTTTAAAGTTAGTATGTGACCACAGTAATTTGAAATGTACGTTTAAAATTCAATATAATGATTTAAATGTAAATTTAACGGAAACTGATTCAAACAGTCGAATCAGCCTACGATACATATCCCATTGTGTTCGGAATGGGGGTAAAATGTTAAGGACGACAGGCGGTGGGCCTCGTTTCGAGGTCGTATGAAAAGTCAACTTGGGAGAGAGAAATTAAATTAATTAAATAAATAAAAAAAAATCTCTTTTTCCCCTTTTAACTCTGCCCCCCCCCCCCACGTTCAAAACAGAAATCAAAAAGAAAAAAAAACCTCGAAGACGACGGAGATGCATCGTCGATCTCCCCTCCCCCCTTCCACCACCGCCCCTTCGTCGAGGGCGCCACCGGAGGTCGGCCTCCCAGCGCCGCCTCCTTCCCCTCGTTTCCCATTTCAGACCGACGTGCGAAGCCCCCTATCGCGAGACCCCCCCCCCAGTCGCAAAGCCAATCCCCTCTGCCCCACCTGACCCAGTCGAGCCAACCCCCTCCGCCTCACCCACCTTTCCTCCTCGAACAGCACCCGCGAGCAGCCACCAATGCCTGATTTTCGGTGAATTTTTAAATTGTTTTCTTTGTTTATTTAAATTGTTTTCTTTGTTAAATTAAAAACGGAGTTTGTTAAAGTTAAAAACTGAAAATGTTTATGTTTAAAAACTGATTTTTATTTTTATTTTAAAACTAAGAAAGTATAGATTTTTAAAAATAGAGAAAGTTTAGTTTTTTTTAAAATAGAAAAGACTCGATTTTTATTTAGTTAGCGATTATAAAAATATGATTTTTATATTTTTAAAGTAGTAAAAATATAATCTTTTATATTGTGGAAAGATAAAAATATGATCTTTGCATAGTAGGAAGTATTAAAAATATAATCTTTACTATATAGAAGATGTAAAAATGTGATTTTTATATTTTTAAAGAATTAAAAATATAATTTTTACATGTTAGGAACATTAAAAATATCATCGTTATATATGTAGCAAAGTAAAAGTTCAATTTTTATATATTGAATAGCAAAGAAAAAATTCAATTTTTATATATTGAACTTCGAAATAAAAATAGGATTTTTATATATTGAACTTCGAAATAAAAATAGGATTTTTATATATTGAACTTCGAAATAAAAATAGGATTTTTATATATTGAACTTCGAAATAAAAATAGGATTTTTATATATTGAACTTCAAAATAAAAATATGATTTTTATATATTGAACTTCGAAATAAAAATAGGATTTTTATATATTGAACTTCGAAATAAAAATATGATTTTTATATATGGAATAGCGAAGTAAAAATTCGATTTTTACATAGGTAGTGAAAGCGGACAATGAAGGTAACAAAAAGGCGAGAACGAAGAAGAGTCAAGATGTTTGGATAGCTTTCGGTGAGAACTTCTCACTCTTTAATTTAAATTTCTAGTTATATATATATATACTAGAATGCAGACGGTGCTTAGTAGCACCCGACACAATCGTCCACAGACCATGGACTTGTTTGTTTGGTTGCATAGATTAGTTATATGATGTGATTTGAATTTGGTTGTTTGGTGATTTTTATTGATGTGAAAATGGCGTGGGCCTTCACTAGACCGGGGATAAGGCTAGGCCTTGTCCCGTTTCTAGTATCGTGCCGTTATGCCGCCGAAATTTTCTAAAATAAGTTAGAAAAATAAAAATATCATTTTATTGTGTAAATGAATAATAGAAATTCATGTGTTGAAATAAAATGTTTTGTCGTTAAAAATATAAATTTTAACGTGAATGTGAATAAATAAATATTCATTTACAAACCAGACGGTTTGTTTATGTACACCTATTTGAAGGACATTGATTGGGCCGATAAATTTCACACATCGCCCAACCACACAAATAAAAATAAATGTTTGTTGATTTGAAACCCCACACGGGTGTTGGGATGAAATTTGAAGTTCACTCATCCTGATTGATTAAATATGTCAATCGATTGATTGACAGGCTGTTATAAGCGTTAGATATCTATATTTGATGTTTACACAGTGTAGTGCACTTTGGTTGATGGTTGATTATTTTTCAATGCTATTATACATGTGTTGTATGAAAATCCATATAATTAACTTTATATGGTAATTGATTGGGCCTCATTCTAACTTGGAAAATAAAGAATAATATAAAATAAAGGTTCATGTGTTGACAGTTCTCATCCATTGAGATTGGTCATGTGTTGAACGAAATATTTTAGTAATAAAATTTACATCTCTATCAATATAAAATAAAGGTTCATGTGTTGACAGTACTCATCCATTGAGATTGGTCATGTGTTGAACGAAATATTTTAGTAATAAAATTTACATCTCTATCAATATAAAATAAAGGTTCATGTGTTGACAGTACTCATCCATTGAGATTGGTCATGTGTTGAACGAAATATTTTAGTAATAAAATTTACATCTCTATCAATATAAAATAAAGGTTCATGTGTTGACAGTACTCATCCATTGAGATTGGTCATGTGTTGAACGAAATATTTTAGTAATAAAATTCACATCTTTATCAATATAAAATAAAGGTTCATGTGTTGACAGTACTCATCCATTGAGATTGGTCATGTGTTGAACGAAATATTTTGATAATAACAACTATTTTGAAAAAGAAATGTTTGAAATAGAATATTTGAAAATAGAAATTTATGAAGCCGTGTTGATTAGATTGACGCCATTTTGACGTGAACGATATTTATATCGATTTTAGACGATTTCGAAATGAATTGAATTGAAAACGATTTCGAAATGAATTGAATTGAAAATGATTTCGAAATGAATTGAATTGAAAACGATTTCGAAATGAATTGAATATAAAACGAATTCAAATTGAATTGAAAGCGAATTGAAATGAATTCAAATTGAATTGAAATTTGAATTGAATAGAAATGAATTTTAAAACGAATTTATAAAGTAGAATTCAATTTTGATTTGAATTGAAATAGAAGTTGAAATTGTTTTTGAAACGAATGCCAAACGATTTATATAATTCGTTTTAAATAGAAATCGACGAAATATATATTATATATATTATATATAATATAATGGCCTGAATAGAACGCGCCGAGCCGCGGCAGTACGCGAATTTCGACCATTTATTTCAAACGGACATTACGGGAGATCCGACCGTCGGATTCTCCTAAAACCGGAACCGTTGGGTTCGTATCGAAAAGAGCGTTCTAACGAATATTAGAAATTAGAAATCTAACGGTTGGATTTGGAATTATGTCCAAATCAAATTTGAAAAAGGTCGCTGTAAGTGCAGTTCGATGGCCGTTGATGGAAATCGACTGTACGGGCCTTGATAAAATTATTAAAAATATTAATAATTTGTGTAAAATCATAAGAAATGATTTAGAAAGGATGGGATGAAAAACTCCATATTTGAAAAGATAAAAATAGATTTTTATCGAAATGAACTAGTTTTGAACTAGAATTATAATTCTATTTATTTTTAAATAAATAAATTGAATTTGAGATGGTTTTGAAAACAACCAGAATTTCCAATGATTGCATTGGAATGGATTTGAATCGAAATTGTCTTCGGAATATTTCGATGTTGGATTTCGTGATTATACGGATGTTGTTATGGAAATTTGAAAGATATATATTTATATCGTTATTTCCAATACGACATTTGTTCATCGTAGAATTAGATATTGAATATAAGCCGATATATTTTCTATTTAGAGCCTTGTATTGAATATCAAATGTGATTTGGGTTTGTCGTGAATAGTGTCTTCACTAACACTGTTCTTGAACCCAGTTGAGAAAAGATTAAATCTTTTTATTTAGATTTAATGAAGTGTACCAATTAAATAATATTTAATTGGAATTGAATTGATATTGATTTTTGGGTTTATCGTGGACAGTGTTTTAAATAACACTCGTTCTTTAACCCGATAATTAATGGAAAGTGATTTTGGGTTTATCGTGAACCGTGTTTTAAATGACACTGATTCTTTAACCCAGTTAACGATTAAAACTAAGTGGAGTTTTAATGAATCTTTAATTAGATTGAAATGATCGAGAATGGAGTATCACCAGTTTTGCTCCAGGCGATAGTCAAATCTTTAATTAGATTTGAACATGAAATGGTAACTGAATTTACCGAGAACACCGTGGTGTTAGATATGAAGTATTACCAGTTTTACTTCGTGGGATGAATAGGTTGGGATTGGGAAATTAAAACAAATGATTACTTCGGTAAGGTTCGCTAACCCCGAATAGTTTGGAATTGATATTCAAAGATGATTAAAGAATAAATATAAAGAATTTATCTTTGATAAAATTAATGGGAACCTTTCCCTATGAATGTGAAATCAGAAACTAACTGTCGGTTAGCTAAGCAGAATGGTTTTCTGGATATTGATCCGATGTTGGTTTCGGCCTTCGGGGTTAATATTTGGGGAATTATTCTCTTGATTAATTTACGGTTAGTGACTGATGAATTGGAATGAGGCTTATGTTGTGTTTGTGTAACACTTATTTAAAGTATACGCGAGTTATTCGAGAAGACCGGGTTTATCCCATTCTGAATAACTGATATGACGATAAGTCGAAGATGAAGACGATGGTCGAAGACCGGAAGTCTTCACGTCGTTTGGGTGATTACTGATGATCTTGATTGGGCTGTACACCAAAGAAGATGGAAACAGTTGGTGATCGTCCAGACGTACTTGGAGATCGAAGGATATGCGGGTTACTAGGTGCCTCCGGTTTCGTTCAGACCCAAAACGGACTTGTAAATGGACTGTGTGTCTGACATTGGATTTTAGTCCGTGTGATTGATCTCTATTAAATATATATCTGTTTGGCGGCGGAGAATTTATTCTCTTGCTTAACGCCCTTCTCTGAGACGTACGAGCTCAGGGGTTATATATTGATGGATATCAAACGCATGGAGTGAATTGCCTGTGTGGCATGCCTAAGTGGCAATTGATCGAGGCTTCTGTTGAAAAGCAAAGTCTTGTGGTGATGATCAAAGCACGGCCTTTGTGGCGTAGCTTTGTGTAACGTTTACTTCGCGAGTTTCACACCCGGTATGAACCAAAAACGGGAGACGGACCTCAGGGAGGGCATGCGTTTCCTTCTAGCTAAAAAGTGGCGTCAGTGGTTTTACACGCCCTAACGAGTTTGACTTATGTGGTTGTTGCTGTTGCGAGGCGCCTCGGTTAGATCGGACGATCCGGGTCTGATGGAGCCATTCGTTGGCTCATTTACGCCCCAAAGGGCGGGGAAACGTAGTGTTCAGGCATTTTAATCCACATCGGTGGACCGGCCCTGTCGCTCCAAGGCTTGACTGAGTACTTGCCTGAGACATGGGCTAGATTGTCTCGAATCGGTTGAGGACTATCTTTTGCCTCGGTTCATAGACGGAAATCCAATTTCCAAATACGTGACATTTGCGGTTTTATTTGTAAACCTATATATGGCGACATGATATATGGTACCCATGCCGCCTATGATTGATACTTATGATTTGAAGTTGTCTTATACACTATGCACTGATAATAGTATCAAATGATTTGTTTTAAAACGTATCAAGCATTCTTTGGCTGTTATAAGGGAAAACCCTATCCCCCGGCTTGCGTTGCATTGTGTGATAGGACCTGGGTCTTATAACAGCTTCATTTTTCTTTATATAGCATTGCGCTGTTTGTTTTATGCACTGGTGTTCTTGGGAGGAAACCCGTTCCGTGTTATACGGCGTGGTCCCTTGATATATCTGATTTAAAATAAAGTTTTGAATAACTGTTTTAGTTCTCACACCAGTCCCATGACTGACCTGGAGTTTATTGTTTTAACCTAAACTCTGGGTGCCCCTATTTTGACACGGGCAGCTAGTAGTTTTGGTTTTGCAGATTTATATTCACAGGATCCTGGTTTACAGCTGGAACGATATCCGGAAAGCTTTGTATCCGTATATCTCCTTCTAGTTGTGTATTGTATTATTTTCCGCTGTGATGTATTTAAATGTAATTTAAATCTCTGATATTTCTGTGTAATATATATTCATTTATACTATGTATATTCTTGTAATCTGATGCATTGTTGTAATATACAATGAAATGTTCTTCCGTATGCATTCTGTTGTGGCTTGTTCTCGAACTATCCGACGCTTTCCTTTACGGGGAAGTTACGGGTTTTCACAGAGGAACTCTGGTGGTCTCTGGCCAAATCCGACGCGAGGCAGCAGCAGATCGAAGCTTGGGGGGGGCCACCGAGTAGGGGATGATGGTGTCATTCAGGTAGAGGAGGAGGCGAGGAATCCTGGGGTGTTGACGGCGGCACAAACGGACGGCCAAGGTGGAGGATGGTGGAGGTCAAAGGGGTGGTCAACGAGGAGGTATTGGGTTCGTAATTTACTGGTGGAATCGGGTTTCAAGTTGGGGAAGGAAGGTGACTTATACGGGTCTGTTGAGAAGGAAATGGGCCAAGTCAAAAGAGTTAAGCCCAAATAGATTTTTAAAATCAAGTTTTATTTTATTTAAATATAGTGTATTAACTTGTAAACTCAATAACTTGATCATGCGAGGTCAGAATCGAGAACCGTAAGTTGCGTTGGGATCGTATGGACGGGAGCAACACAATGAGACTGACCGGGAGTGAATCCGAGCTCGTTACAATTTACGGCGAAATAAACTGTTTGATTCAAATCAAATAACGGTTTATCGTTCTTTAAAGATGAACTGCAAAAGTGAGTAAATCTCACAAACTCTAAACAGTTTTATTTTCACGTTGTATTCTTAGAACTGTTAAAATATTGTCTGTTTGACTGTGTGTTGATTGTTTGCTTGAACTGCTAGTCAGTTAGTAGAGATTTTATATATATATTTACGTATGTATATATATATATATATAAACCGTCAAATAGTATATGTTGATTCTGTTTATCAGAATATTATACTGGTGTTGTTTAACATCTGTGGATGCAGGGAAACAGGTTGGAGGAATCCAACTGGATTCCTCAACAGTTATTTTATTGTTTTTCATATATTGTTATATGATGTGATATAAAATCTATGGGCGGTTATATGTGCTTGGACGATATTGAACATCGTGATTTGATATGATTGAATACCATAACATACCGAAATGTTGATAAGGGGATTTTCAATGTTTATATTGAAAATGAATCTTATTTATAAAATCAATAGGATTTATAAAAGGAAAACATTTATTTAATTAGAAAATAAATAAATGAAAAAGGAAACATTTATTTAGAAAATAAATGAAATAAAATAGAAACATTTATTTAGAAAATAAATGAATTAGAATATAAAGGAAAATTTATTTAGGAAATAAATATAGGAACATTTATTTAGATTATAAATAAATGGAATAAAGGAATATTTATTTAGGGAATAAATAAAGGAACACTTGTTCGGAAAATAAATAGAATTATACAAGGATAGATTTAAACACGTGCTTCGCACACAAGTATAACACGATATGGATTTTAAGGAGATATTGTAGAAGTAGGAATTATAACCAGAGTGTGATAAAAGGATTAAACAAAGTAATTGGTTAGGTTAACCAAAGCAAGTTAGTCGAGTTAAACAAAGTAATTTGTTAGGTTAACCAAAGCAAGTTAGTCGAGTTAATCAAAGTAATTGGTTAAGTTAACCAAAGTAAATTAGTTAAGATAAACTAAGCGGTTAATCGAAGTGAATTAGTTAAGTTAAACTAATTGGTAAATCAAAGTGAATTAGTTGCGTCAAACTAAGTGACTTAGTTAAGTTAAACTAATTTGTAAATCAAAGTGAATTAGTTGCGTCAAACTAAGTGAATTAGTCAAGTTAAACTAATTGGTTAATCGAAGTAAATTAGTTGGGTTAATCAAAGTGAATTAGCTGAGTTAAACTAAGTAAATTGGTTAGAGTTAATCAAAGTGAATTAACTAAGTTAAACTAAGTGGATTAGTTCAGTTAATCGAGACAAGTAAATCAAGTTAGGTTAAACCATTTGAGTTAACCAGTTAAAATTTACCAGTTAAAGATAAACAGTTAGAGTTGACCAGTTAAAGTTGACCAGTTAAAGTTGACCAGTTAGAGTTGATCAGTTAGAGTTACTCAGTTAGAGTTGACCAGTTGGAGTTGACCAGTTAGAGTTATCCAAGTGGAGTTAATCGAGTAGAGTTGCCGAATATCACTTATTCGAAGTAGAGTTATCGAATATAGAGTATTCGAGGGAAGAGTAATCGAATATAGTTTATTCGAGTGGAGAAATCAAATGTTATTCATTAGAGAAGAGTTACCTAATATTAATTATTCGAAGAGTAGTTATCGAATATTGGTTATTCGAAGTTAGTTAATCCAAAGGAGTTATTCGAAGTTAGTAATCCAAAGGAGTTATTCGAAGTTAGTTAATCCAAAGGAGTTAGTCGAAGAGTTAATCGAATATAGTTATTCGAAAGAAAGTGTTAATCGAATATAATTATTCGAGTAAAGTTAAAAGAGTTAATCGAATATAATTTTTTCGAATAGAGTTAGAGAAGTTAATCGAATATAGTTCATTCGAATAGTGTTGGAGGAGATATCGAATATAGTTTATTCGATAGGATAGAAGTGAATATAATTTATCAATTAAGTTATTCGAATGAGTTATTCGAAGGAGTAAATCAAATTAAGTTAATCGATTAGAGTTGAGTTAATCGATTTGGGTTAAGTTAAGTTATCGAGTTAAGTAATCGAGTTAAGATTTATCGAGTTAAGTAATCGAGTTAAGAAATCGAGTTGAGATAATCGTGTTAAGAAAATCAAGTTGAGTTAATCGAATAAGTTGTTCGATAAGAGTAAATCCATTTAAGTTAAATCGGATGTTAGTTATTCGATAAGAATCGACACATTTAAGAAAATCGAATATTTGTTATTCGATAAGAGTTAATGAAATAGAGCCAACCAAGAAGAGTTATTCGAATATTAGTTATTCGATAGGGGTTAATCGAAATAGAGTTTATCGAATGTAAGTTATTAAAAAGGGAGTTAATCGAATAGAGATTACTCGAAAGAGAGTTATACGTCGAATTCGATTATAGCGAATTCGGGAAAGTACTATTTACTTTCCAGGGTTTAAATCAAGATTTAGTTATTGATTTAGAAATTAGGTATCTGTTAAATTATTCGAGTTAGGAGATAAAGTTATAATTTAGGTTAGATATTGCAGAAGTAGGAATTATAACGTTATAGTTATAATCAAACGTTTTCATATAAGAAGTAGATTCGTAACCTGAATCCGAGAATTTGCGTAAACAGATGATTGGAAAAAGTGAGTGACGAACTTCATCTATTTCACAGTAAAGGACGTTGTTCAATTAAGGTCTGAGAGGTAATTATACCCCAACTTGATTGACTTCAGAATTGACAAAGGAATAGTTGTGGTTCGATCTAAAAGGTTGATTAGGAATAAATTTAAGGAATAAGCGATAAGTGGATTAAGCGAAACGATGTTTTATACAACGTTCATTGGAAATCCGTAAATGAGTTTTGGGAACGTTTTCCAAATAAAATCAGGTATGTTTTCTAAACATAGAAAAAGAAATGTTTTCATGATAAGAATTTAAGAAATAGAGTTAAGCAAATTCAGAAACTGACTGGAGAGGGTACGTTGAACGGTTTTCTAAGTGACGATCTGAAGTTGGTTTCAACCTTCCGGATTGATACTTAGAGAATTGTTCTCATACTAGTTACAGTTAGGGACTGATAGTTGCGAAATAATAGTGATGTGAAAATAAGCTATGGAAATGTTTTCAAATGATTAATAACATATATTTTCTAAATATATGAAATAAGGAAATATGAACATATGATGATTGATCGATCGAATTTCCATATGGAAATAAGATCGTTGTTTGTACACCGACATGTTTTCATTTGATAGTTGAATCACAGACTATCAAAGTTTTGACCCTATTTACGTTGTAAATATGGAGAGACCGGTTGGATTATTATCCGAAGAACCACTCTGTATTAGCATAAGCATTGCGAATCAAGTACGCTGAAGATAATTGAAGACGGAGTGAAGTGCAAGGGCTATTGTGAAAAGCCTAGGTAGGATGGATTCACTGAATAGTGCCTTCAGTTTATTCAGTCCCAGAACAACGTATATAGACGAGTGTCTGACAAAGTATTCTTAACGAATCATATATGTTGATCTCTTTAAACGTATTTCGTTGGTGGCGGAGAAATTCATTTCTCTTAGCTTTTATACTCGTGATGCCTTGAGAAATCGATAATGGTTTGGCGGGTATGACGATGTGGCATTCAAAGTAATTGAAGAAATAATCTGTCAAAGTGGTAAATGTGACCTCAAACCTCACAACTGGGAAATAACAGAAGTTGGGCTAGGCAGCATGGCTAGTTGGGCCATACCCAAGCAGGGTGTATTATCACCATCTAGAGAATATTCAATTGTACTTCTTTATAATCTATTTCAATGTTGTCCCTTATCGGGAAGGATGGTTGCTGATCCCAACCATCGGTGATAATATATTCGTTACACTCAAGCTAAATGAGTGGACGGTCATGTGTGGCCGGGTTGCAAGACGTTCTTGTTGAACCCTAGTGTATCTCCTCTAGAGTACACTGATCGGAAGGTGCTCCCATACCTTGTCTGTTGGAATCCAATCTCCAATAAGCGCTCACGGTTTTATTTGTATACTATGTATGTGGAACGTGAGATGCAAACGTTCTGCTAGATTGATATCCATTTGTATTTAGACATTATTATAATATCAGAAAGATATCCTTTATTTAACCAAGTGTTGGAGTTTTATTCACACCAGTCCCATGACTGACCCAGAGTTTGTTTTGTTTTGTTTCCCCTAAACTCTTGGGTGCCTAAATTTGTATGGGCAGTCAAGTAGTCGGGATTTTACAGATACACTTGGAGAGCTTGGAGTAGGAGGCTTCAGGATTATAGCTATTATTTTTCCGCTGTGTTGTTAAGTGTTGTACTTTGAAATGGTATGTATATACGAGTACTGATTTGTATTTCAAAGTTATGTTATATTTTATTCGTTCCGCTGTGAGATTCGTGTTTACTCTGATGATGTAAGTTCTTCTTCTTCTTCTATTCTATTAGTTCTATCTTTTCTTCCTCACCCTCTACTTTCTTTCACTAACGTCTCGGGATTTTCGACTCTCGAGGAGTCGGAAATTTCCAACCGTTACAGGCGACCATTTTGATCACGGAATTCCACAAAACTACTCAAATTATGCTACTCTCTTTGCCAAACCCAATTATCAACACCAACTCAAGAATTAAATTATCCCCTTGTCGAATAATCCAACCCTAGATTTCGCTGTCTACCTTCCAACGAACAAAATTGATGTCGAACCCCTCAGTATGTATACCAGGGTGAAGAGAAACGCTCACAGATCTCAGATATATAAGTTTTATGATTTTTAGATTTTGCTTGGATTTGTTTTGAATTTTTGAAAGAAGGATTTGCTATGTTTTCTTTTCCTGGAGGCGGCTAGGAGAATGTATGACTAGGGAAGGATTTTTCTAGGGTTAGGGAGTGTTAAAGGGTATATATAGGTAGGTTATAATATTTTTTTATTTGATTTATTTATTTATTTTTAAACAAACGCTATTTTCCTGTGTCCTCTAAAATTCTTGTGATCACACATGACCCCAAAAATCACGAAAATGGACATGTAGCTACTATTTGACATTATAGTCCCAACGAAACTGGTTTCGTCAAATTCCGACTTCGTTTGCTCACACAGCGTATTTTTTACTGTCGAAATACTGACTGTTCTTCACTCTAAAAATCCGTACGTCCACCCACTGACTTCAAAAATCACAAAAACTGAAATCTGAGTATAATTTAACATTGCAGATCAAACAAAATTAGTTTCATCGAATTCTGAGGTTGTTTGCAAAACTGGCTATTTTTAAAGCTCTAAATAGCCCTTTTAAATATATAAATATATTTAAAAACATTTAAATTTAATATTTATAAATAAATATTATCGTATATATTCATAGTAGAATACCATACAGTTACACTGGGATTTATAACTCGATATTTCAAATCCAGTGTTACATCGATATTCGATTTATATTCAAAAATCCATTTTAAAATATAAATAAATCGATATAAATTATAAAGGAATTCCATAGCGTCTTTTCTAAAATTTGATTTGGACATAACTAAAAATCTACAAGACGAAATCCCGATTTTTCTCTTCCACTAGAAAAATATCCTTCACCCGCTCCATACGTTTCTTGTTTCACAGAAATCTGATTTAAAATGGACCCTGTACATTCAATTGAAGTTCAAATCGCCAAATAGCGAACTGCAGCTCCATTTCGAGCCCGATTTTAATTATAATATATACCTTGTAATAGTTGGAAATCAATTACCCAATAAGAGCCCGCGGTTTTGATTGTATATTATATATGTAGAATGTGAGATGAAAGCGTTCTACTAGATTGTTATTTGCTTGATTTAGACATTATTTTAATATCAAAAGAAATGTGATATAAAGAATATTTTGAGTAGTCGTAAAGTAAAACCCATCCGTGTTTATGTGTGGATCGGTCTTACGATTTTCCTTTCTTTTAAAAAGATTTTAAAAGTTAAACAAATGGTTGGAGTTTACTCATACCAGTCACGTGACTGACCCAGAGTTTATTTTGTTTTGATTTCCCTAAACTCTTTGGTGCCCAAGTTTGTACGGGCAGTCAAGTATTCCGGATTTCACAGATACTTGAAGAGCTAGAGCAGGAGGCTTTTGGATTATACAGCTATAGTTATTTCTGCTATGTTGTAAGTGTTATACTCCAATAATGGTATTGTATACATATACTATTTTATTTCAAAGTTTTGTTATGAAATATATTTATTCATTCCGCTGTGAGATTCGTGTTTACTCTGATGTTGTGATGTTCTTCTTCTTCTATTCTAAGTTCTATCTTATCTATTCTCACCCTCTAATTTCTTTCATGGACTATCTGGCGTTTTCGATGCTTGGGTAGTCGACATTGAGTTTATGTCGATAACCAGGATCGCGAAAGCCCAGGTCATTAAAGTTGGTATCAGAGCTGAAGGTTAAGTAATTTCCATGGCTCTATGGCGTAACTCAGTAGAGATGGGGTTAGTAATACTCCAAATTGAGTTGAGTGTATATATACGAGAGATCGTATTTTTTATTTGATATAAAATGATTTTATATTGTGAAGATTTATTGGTTAAGTTGTTTATGGGTTCTGGTTGATCGGTTTGATCCACTGTATTGGTAGGGTTTTATAAACACTTGAATACGATAGACCGACACAGTATGTTTTGAAAAGAGGGTAAATGAAATAATTTTACCCAAATTATATTTTGATATAAATGAATGATTTATATTTGGATTATTGTAGTACATAGGATGTGTTGGTTGTTATTATAATCAAATGAGATTATAAAAGTAAAATGGTTATGTAAATAGCCAATCATAATTCATATAAGCTAAATACGTGAAATCAGATGAGTTAAATTTAAACCAGAATTAGAGTTAAAACTTTAGAAATGTGAAAAGTGTTTGGAAATGGATTTGGATTAAATATATGAGAATTTTAAAATCCTGGGAGATTTTAGAAATGTTTTCCCAACATTGGGAATAGTATTTCGAAATAGATTTCAAAATGGAAGTATTTAGAAATGGTTTTAAAAGTGATATAATATTGAACTCACTTCGATAGCTAGGAAATAACCCTAATGATGAATCGCGACATCATTAGTGTTCATTTTTTAGTTGCTAAGTGATGGATTACTACCAAAGATTTTGTTTTTGAATTGTTTTGAGAAAACAAGTGGTTTTGATTTCCAAAAAGGAATATTTTATTTTTGAAAAGGGTAAGTTGTTTAAAGCTTCCCAGAAGATTGTTTTGAGTTAAAAACAAATTTAAAGAAAATTTGCGAAAGAAAATTGAAATTAAAGTAAAGCCAGTTAAGTGGTAATTGAAATTGAATTAGAATAATGATATCGAGTAAGTTGGATTGATGTCATAAAAATTTGGAATTGATAATGGAATTTGAGTTCAGAATGGAAATTGGCTTAGTTATAAGACACTGGTTGGATCTGAGGATAAAAATTGGTTGGAGTTTGATTGGAATGACATTGGTATATGCCGAATTAACAACAGATGGAAAGGATATATTGATATGCCTGACAAAAAGGTACCAGTTTATATTATATATGAGTTCAAGATTTTGATGAGCCGAATTGGCAGGCGCTTGGCTGTTTGATTTTCTTTTGGGTTGGATATGGCCCAGAGAAGCGAGTTGTAGTTGTACCAATTGAGCCGTACAAAGGAGGTGCTCGTGAAATTATCCGAAAATTTAGGGTGTAAGAATTTTTTTAGGAATTTTGAAAATTTTCATAAAAAAGAATGAATTAATAATTTCATTGAAATTAATTGGTATACTGAAACTGTAGTGAAAAGTAAAACAAATAACTTTTAACCCAGTTAATAGGGTTTGTTTTCTACCTTAGCAATTTCAAGGACGAAATTATTTTAAGGGGAGAAGAATGTAATGTCCCGTATTTTTTCGGTATAATAATTAATTAATTTAATTATTTAAATTGTAATTTAGAGATTTAAAATGGTTTAATTAAATAATACTGAATATTTAATTAATCTTTATAATATAACAATATATTATAATTTCGAGTTAGTCGAAAATAGTAGAATTCACAATATTGTGTGAATTGGATAAATTAAAAGATTTAATTGAATTTAGAATTGAATTATAATAACAATTATATTATTTAAACGAAGTTTGAACGTATAATTATAATATAAATATAATCGAGCTCGAAATGGCGCTGCAGTTCGTAATTTGGCGATTTGAACTTTAAACGAATATGCAGAATCCATTTTAAGTCGGATTTCTGTGAAACAAGAAACGTTCGGAGCTGGTGAAGTATATTTTTCTGTTGGAAGAGAAAAATCGGGATTTCATCATGTAGATTTTGATTTATGTCCAAATCAAATATTCAAATAGTCGCTATGGAATTCCTTTATAATTTATAATGATTTATTTATATTATAAATGGATTTTTCAATATAAATTGAATACTGATTAAATTTGGATTCGAAATGTCGAGTTATGAATCCCGATATGTTTATTTTGGAGCCGGATTATATTGTATGTGAATATATACGATAATATTTATTTATTTATATTTAATTTAATTATTTTTAAATATATTAATATTTAAAAGGGTTTATTTAGAGCTTTAAAAATAGCCAGTTTTGCAAACAAACCCCGTTTTCGACGAAACTAATTTTGTTGGATCCGGAATATTAAATTATTGCTAGATTTCAATTTCCATGATTTTTGGAGTCAGTATGTGGCTGTACGGATTTTTTATGTGGAAAAAAATCATTCTTTTGATAGTTAAAAATACACTTGTGAGCAGACGGAGTCGGAATTCGATGAAACCTGTTTCTTTGGGTCTGTAATGTCGAACTATAGCTGCATGCCCATTTTCATGATTTTGGGATACTGTGTGTGATCACATGGATTTTTAATAATAAATACAAGTAGTAGTTTAATAAAAATAAGTAAAATAATGAATATAAAAATAATATTTTTATCCTATAAATAAACCCTTAACATCCTTTCTAAACCTACAATAATTTTCTCTGGTCAAACAGATATTTGCGCCGCTGGTTTCTTATTCCAGGAAATCATTTTGATCTTCAAAAATTCATATCAATTCCAATAAATTTCTAGAAATTATAAAACATATATAAATAAATTTACTGGGATATTCTCTTCACATTGGTATGACTATTGTGGAACTCGAATCATTTTTCCGTTGCTTGTTCTGTGAACAGCGAGACTAGGGTTTAGTAAATGGACTCGATTTAGGCGACGATGTGTGGATTTCTTTGTAGATTCAAGATCTCAAGGTGGAATGGAGTTCGTGGGCGGATTTTGAGGATGTTCGAACTCAAATTAGTTCACTCCTTGTGGTTGAAGTGCCTCACGGTGCTGTCGCGCAATTGAAGTGATGAAACCGAGTTCGACATTAAGGGTTTGAAGTGATAGAGTGGGGAACGTTGGATATTTTGGTATATGGTGTTCGTTTTATCTTAGAACATGAGAGGAGGGCGTACGGATTTGAAACAAGGAATGGTGGAGTTGACGTTTACAAGAGCTCGCGTTTGAATTGTGAAAGGAGGATTACTATTCACAACGGGTCTGGGTTTAATGAAGATGGGCCGAGAAAAAGGTTAAGCCCAATTTTATAAAAGGAAATTTAATTTATTTTAAATAAATTAGTACAAACTTGTATAAGGTATAAGTTATGCATACTTTATCCAAATTTAGCGAAACAAGATCCGGTGGAATCGTATGGACGAGAGCTACCCAACGGAACTGACTGGGAGTGAATCGGAGATCATTACAATTTATTGCAAAATAAATTGTCCGTCTAAATCAAAGATAGTTAATCGTTATTTAACGATGATCGTCAAATGTGAGTAAATCTCACTAACTCTGTACAGTTTATATTTTTATAAAGATAATCTAGTAATGATAAATGTTGTTTGACTGTTGTGTGATGATTGTTTGGTTGAATTGCTTGTGTATTGGTTGAAATTATAGATAACGATACATATATAAATCGTTAATCGAACATTGATTCTGTTTATCAGAATATTTCATATTGAAATGAAATCGATGTTATTATATTGTTTAACATTTGTGGATGCAGGGAAACAGGTCGGAGGAATCCAACTGGATTGCTCAACATTTATTTTACTGTTTTTCATATATGGTGATATATTATGTCATATATAATCTGTTGTTGATGATATGCGTTAGAATGATATTGATCATTGTTATTTGGTATTTTAAATACCATAAGAAATAATGGAATATAAAAAGGGAATTTTTCTATGTTATACTGAAAAAGAAATATATATATAATCTAAGGATTTTATAAAAAGAGATATTTATAAAATCAAAGGATTTTATAAAAAGAAATATTTTTAAAATGAATAGAATTTTTTAAAAGGAATTATTTATATAATAAATAAAAATTTATAAAAGGACATATTTGGGAAATAAATATACAATTATAAAAAGGGAATTTCAAATTATAAATGAAATTTGAGATGATTTGTTTAAATTAGATATTAAATAAAAATATGTTTTTTAAATAGTTGAATTGAGAAGAATAATTTATAACTAATATTTTTAAATTAAGGAAAATATTTGTCATTGGATAAATAAAGTTATACAAGTATGAACTTATATAAAGATGTAAAACAGATAACGGGAGCAGATTAATTTATAAATTATATTTTATAAACTATGTTAATTATTTATCAGTGGATAAATGGAATATATAAGTCAGAACTTATATAGAGAAGTAAGAATCGATTTTTAACATCGATATTTGAAACTGAATATGAACGTAGTGTTAACGAGAATTTTAGATGGAATTATTAAAGTGTTGAATATAAAATAAGATTTTATATGAATTTTTTATAAATAGAAGTATAAATAGAATATTTAAAATAAGATATTATTTTAATACAAAAACAACTATTTTAATATGTTATTCATATTGAATATGAGTAATGGATTAAGGCAAGCATTCTGCAAAGAAGATTATAAAAGAAAGGTTATGCATATTTTATACGAATAGTAGATGAAATAAATTTTTTGAAAATAAAAACATTTATAAAGAAGATCGGATTTGAAGTAGAAATTCAAAGGGGAATTTGAATAAGATAGGAAAAAAAAGAAGTTAATCGAATATAGTTTATTCGAAAGGAGTTAATCAAATAAAGTTTATTCGAAAGGAGTTAATCGAATATAGTTTGTTCGAAAGGAGTTAATCGAATAGAGTTAACTGATAATAGTTAATCGATTTGAGTTAATGAACAAATTAATTTAAGAGATAAATGATAACTGATGATTGATCGATAGAATTTCCATCTGGAAATAATATCGTTGTTTGTACACATGTTTTTCTTTGATAGTTAAATCACTTAATATCGAAGTTTTTGACCATTTTCTGTTGTCAATACGGAGAGACCAGGATTAGATATATTATCTGAAAACCATTCTGTATTGCATTGGCGTTGCGAATCAAATATGATGAAGATAATTGAAGATGGAGTTATGAAAGGGCTATTCAATAAATCATAGGTAGAAATTGCCTAAGATGGATTTGCAGAATAGTGCCTTCGGGTTGTCCAGTTCTAGGACTACTTGAATGGACGAATGTCTGACAGAGTATGTCTGGCAAGTAGCGTAAGCTGATCGATTCAAACGTATTTACGTTTGTGGCGGAGGAATTCGTTTCTCTTATCTTATACCCGCGGTATTTTTGGGGAAATCAATTTGTGATTTGACGGGTATGATGATGTAGCATTCAAAGTGAATGAAGGAGTGATATGTTAAAAGATATGTTATGTATTACCCCGTAATTTTATAACATTAAAATTCATAAATTAAAGTATACTTAGTTTTTAGAAGAAAAATTAAGTGAAATGAGTTGCACTATTATGTCTGTCTCAAAATTTTGGGTCAAGATAGACATTTGGTTTGCATAAAACGGATAACTTATGAAGAAGATATTAAGCCTTGAAGTTTGTATGCATACGATATATATATATATATATATATATATTGATATATAAAATAAAAAAACATTCAAAAAAAATTCAAAACAACGAATCGGGAGTGGGAATAGCCGAACCGCACCATTTTTGGAGTCGACTCGAGCCCTGTTGGATTGACTAGGGGTCGATCCTGGGTGTTTGGCTGTTAACCCATGGCCCGATTCGCCCTAAGGGCTGATGTGGCATCTGAGTGGTCCTGATGGTTCTGCTTATCCCTAGGTTAATCCGACGGCTCTTATTAAATTAAACTTCTATAAAAACACTCCAAAACCCCTAACCCTAATCACATTAATTCATAACAAGAGCCTCCATGCCATCAATGGAGAACCTAGAATAGCCACCATACACTTTCAACCCTAAAGCAAGATAGAAGCCTGAACCAAAATCAAATCTAAATAACAACTAAGTCTACATCAAAGGCGAGAAAATCAGTTTAAGAACACAGATCCAAGAAAGACACGACTATTCTTTTTGATTGTGAGTATGATAGCTTTCACAAGATAATTCGTTGATTTAAATATGATAATATATAATTGGGATCATAAGAATATGATTTTGAATCATGTGATTTAAATTATATGTATGTTTGTGGTGCTGGATCATATGTTAGTTCTTATGTGAATTTTATGCAAGTTGGATCATATGTTAGTTCTTGTGTGAATCCTATGCAAGTTGAATCATATATCTTATGCAAGTTTGTGGTGATTGGATCATATATTCTTATATGAATCTTATGCAAGTTTGGGTTGTTAAAATATATGTGAAACATGTATATGCATATGCTAGTTTATGCGACATTAATATATATGTTTAGATCCATATGCAAGTTCACACCTTTATGTTTAGATCCATAAGCAAGATTATATCATTATGTTTAGATCTATATGCAAGATTACGTCTTTATGTTTAGATCCATATGCAAGTTCACACCTTTATGTTTAGATCCTTAAGCAAGATTATATCTTTATGTTTAGATCTATATGCAAGATTACATCTTTATGTTTAGATCCATATGCAAGTTCACACCTTTATGTTTAGATCCATATGCAAATTCTCACCTTTATGTCTGGATCTGTAGCAGTACATAAGTTATGCAAGTTTTTGTCCATCACCTATGCTTTTTTTGTATCATATGCTAGTTTGAATGAAATTCATATGCAAGTTATTTGCTATGTAATCTTATGTCATGATCCTTAGATCTGTGTTATGTGATGTTGTTTTTCTTTTTATAAGTTAGACTATTTCGAGTCTAACATATGTCATATGAAAACGTACGAATAGCGTGGGAATGATGGGATAATATTGAATATACATAAATTGTGAATTAGCATAAAATGGCCTTAATAGGCATACAATTAATTTGAGACATTAAGTGGCATAATTGGTATTTATAGACATAATTTTAAGAGACAATTATGGACATAAATAAATTTGGAATTTATTGACAAATTTGAATAGGGATATTAATCCAATTTGGGAGGTCTTTACAAGGTTACGGTTCTAATGAATTAAGTAAGGCTTAACCAGATAAACATGCGGTGGGACATGGGGGGTTGAGTGGGTGCCTTGGGTGGTATGTGAAATTAAGTGGGTGTCTTAGGTGGCATGTGAAATACGATTAGATGCACTTAACCAAGTTGAAACATGTAAGAAGACATGAATAAAAATGGGGTTAAGTGGGAAACCTTAGTGGGGACCAAGCATAGGTGGAAAGCTTGTGTCATGCATGGGGGCCCTTTTCAAACCAGTAACCCATTAAGTATCTTTGTGAGCTCGACCTAAGTCGAGGACGGGACATTCTTACTGGGTTTGATTGTAAGAGGTCAAAACGGGTCAGCGGTGGCAACGCAAGTCCAACGGGTTAATGTGCGTGCATGGGCCCGGGCTGGTAGGTAAGACGTTGTTGCATCGTGTAGATATAAGCCGTGCATCTCTAGCGGTATCGGGTTGCCACTTTGGGGAGTGATGCATCCCACTATGGGACTAGCACGGGTATCTACAAGTTATGGAGCCGATCGAATGGGAAAGGTAGTGGGTATGACTAGCGGAGATAGGAGCAGACGGCACCTATGAAGACAGCTAGGAGTATAACTACCATATTATAAATAAACATTGTAACTAGAATGGGGAGGGCAGTGGGTACAACTAGTGGAGATAGGGGCAGACGACACCTATGAAGACAACCAGGGGTACACGAAATTACCACTATCATAATTATGTTCTGTAGGCGGGATCAACTTTTAGGGTGACTAGTAATGATGCGGTGAAATTAGCATTGGTGCAGTATAGTAATTTTCCTATAGTGATTAGGAACGAGATTAACGCCAGAATATTCCTCTTATTTGCTTTGTCATGCCCACTTGTTTCATGGTCATATCTTATCTTACCAGTTTACGCTTTTTTACTTTATGTACTCTTAAATAATTTATCAAGACGGATATTAAGTGTACTTTGTTTATGAAGTTGTTGTAATCAAACTATTTCTCCGCTGCAATAAAAGTTGTTTTAAAATTTTCAGGTACCATTGTTTGTATTTGTCTTGTTATGTTATGTTCTATACACTAAATACGCTCCATGGAAGTTAATGCATTCCCTTTGTGAGTGACATTAATGGACGTTGGGTGTTACATGTGGTATCAGAGTTGAAGGTTACCAGAACAGATATGAATTTTGAAAAACTGTTTTTCAAAAGCATTTTATAAAGAAATACTTTCAAAAGTATGTTTTAAGGAGAGAATTTTCAAGAGAAAAGTTTATTTTGAAAAACATAACCCCTAAGAGCCATATATCTTTTCTTCGATTCTCCATTTTGAATCTTTTCCTCATTCCTTTTTGAATTTCTTCCTCCACATATAGACGCTTTTTCTAAGCTGTGTAAGAACTTCCGTACGATAGGCGGAAAACCACTTCATGAGACTGGGATGTCTGTCAAAGCTAGAAGGAAGTGGAGGACTTGTTGGTACCTTTAAGGTAGATGGTGGGAGGAAGGTTCAATTAGCTGTTTGGTTAATGTAGAATGAAGCCTCATTTGGTAGGAGGCCACGAACAGAGAATGTGCAGGAGAGACATGGAAAGGACACACGATAAAGTAGATCCAAAGAAAGGCGATAAGGATAACAAGGGGCCAAGAGAAAAGGAAGGGCCACACTTGTGAAATACCTGACTATAAATAAAGATGTTAAAAAGAAGATGAAGACTAGTCATTATCGCTACGGAGAAGCAGGACATCTTATTAGGATCGTCCAAAGAAGCAAAAGGCAAAAGTAAGGACAAGGTGAAGGATCTTCTGGAGGGCAGACGCGTTCCCTCAAGACTGGCATACCTGATATAGGTAGAAATATATCTTGGTTGGAAGTTTTCTTTTTCTTTTTGATCATCCTATTCGAACCTTGTTTGAATTCTGGCGCTTCACACTCGTTTATATCTGCTTCGTTAGTTGAAACGCTGCACCTAAATACTAGTCTAGTTACGGATCCCATAGTAGTCTCAAATTCTATTGATGGTTCGGCTCATCTTTCAATGATTTGTTGGGATTTGAGAGTGTCTATCTTGGGCTTTGGGTTTGAATGCAACACCTTCGTTCTTGGCTTATGGGCTACGGCTTGATTCTAGGTATGGATTGGCTAACTAGATATGGGGCCATCCTAAATTGTGAAAGAAGGGTAGTTAGATTGTTGACCCATTGTGGAAATATCCTTGATATTTCTTGTGACCCTAGAGGTCCGGTAATGCTTAGCTACCTAGAATCCCTTGATGCATCCAATGATGATTTGAAATCTGTTCATGTGGTCCGTGAATATAGTGACGTCTTCTATGAGGTTCGAGGTTTACCCCCGAGGCGTGAGATAGACTTTCAAATTTACTTAGTAAATAATGAAAATCCAGTTGCATTACTAGTGCGCCACATGGCTCCGAGAGAGAGAAGTGAACTCAGTAAGCAAGTGAAAGAATTGCTCGAGAAAGGGTTCATAAGAAGAAGTATTTCGGAGTGGGGTGCTCCAGTCGTTTTTGCTACGAAAGCTAATGGTTCGCTTAGATTGTGCGTGGACTATAGAGAGCTGAATAAGCTAACAAGGAATAACAGACACCCACTGACGAGGATAGACGATTTATTCGATCAATTGGTGGGTGCTTCAGTTTTCTCGCAACTGGATTTAGCAACAGGGTTTCATCAGCTAAGGGTGGCTGAAGATAGCATCGATAAAACTGCCTTTAGAACTCCTGACGGTTTTTTTGAGTGGCTCGTCATGCCTTTTGGTTTGACGAATGCACCCGCATACTTTTTTGACTTAATGAGTAGGGTGCTTAGGGAGTTTCAATACAAGTTTGTGGTAGTCTTTGTAGACGATATTCTGGTTTTGTCTAAAAATGAAGAAGAGCATGCCCTACATCTTAGGGAAGTCTTAGAGACCCTATGAGCGCATCAGCTAAAAGCTAAGTTCTTCAAGTGCCATTTTTGGAGAAAAGAAGTAAGGTTCTTAGGACACGTGGTCTCTAAGGAAGGGATAGCTGTGGATCCCGCCAAGGTGGTGGCAATCCAAGATTGGAAAACTCCTAAGAACACAACAGAAGTAAGAAGCTTTTTAGGGCTGGGTGGCTATTATAGGAAGTTCATTAAGGACTTCGCAAAGATATCAGCCCCTCTCACTCGATTAATGAAGAAGAATTTGACTTTTACTTGAGACGTTGACTGTGACGATACTTTCCAACGTCCGAAGAGGGCTTTGATGACAGCTCCAGTTTTAGTTTTGCCAGATGGGAGTAAGACATTCACTTTATATACCGATGCTTGCGGGATAGGGCTTGGTGCAGTTTTAATGCAAGAGGGAAGGGTGATATGCTATAGTGGAAGATAGTTGAAAGCCCATGAGAAAAATTACCCTACCCACGACTTAGAGTTGGCAGCCATAGTTTTTGCGCTTAAGTCATGGCATCATTATTTGCTTGGCGAAAGGTTTTAGTTGTATACAGACCATAAGTCACTAAATTACTTATTCTCTCAAAAGGACCTAAACTTGAGGCAACAGAGATGGATGGAGTTTTGGTCATCCTATGATTTTGAGATCGCATATACCCTTGGTAAGGGTAACGTTATAGCCAGCGCCTTAAGTAGAAAGAAGTTAACTTTAAGTCCTTTGTTCGTAGAACGGCAGAGTCTGGAGTATGTATCTACTTTTGACTTCAGACCGTCTGTCGATTATGTACCCGGATTGTTGGCATCATTAGAGGTGCAACCTCCACTTTTAGGTCGAGTTGGAGAGGCACAGTGAAACGACCCGCAATTGGTTGAGATAGTAGGCAAGCTTATAGGAGGGGAGTCCTCAAGACATCTTGATATATAGGCTATAGATGAGAGAGGTTGGCTATGTAGAGATGGGAGATTTTGCGTACCATAAGACGAGAGTTTGAAGAAGGCAATTCTTGAAGACTCACATCGCTCTAAAATGACCATACATCCCGGTGGTGATAAGATGTATAGGGATATGAAGTGAGTTTTCTTTTGGGCTGGAATGAAGAAGGACGTGGCTGAGTTCGTGGCTAGATGCTTAGTGTGCCAGCAAGTCTAGGCGGAGCAAAAGAAGCCCGGAGGTTTGCTCCATCCCTTAGAGATTCCACTTTGGAAATGGGAAAGCGTTTCCATGGATTTTGTAGATGGGTTACCAAGATCAAGGGTAATACGGGGATTTGGGTAATTGTAGACCGATTTACTAAAAGTACCCATTTTATTCCCATTAAAAGTAGAAGGACCGCCGCGTTGTTAGCATCTATTAACCTTCGAGAGATAGTTCATCTGCACGGCATACCCCTCTAGCATTGTGAGCGATAGAGATCCCATTTTCACAAGCGAATTTTGGAAAAGCTTACAAGAGGCGGTTGGAACGCGATTATGCTTAAGTACTGCTTATCACCCTCAGACGGAACGCCAGATCAAGAGAGTAAATCAGGTTCTAGAAGACCTTCTGAGACTATGCATCCTAAACTTTGGAGGAACATGGGAAGAGCACCTTCCACTAGTGGAGTTCGCCTATAATAATAGTTTTCAGGCTAGCATTGGCATGGCACCTTTTGAGGCTCTTTATGGACGACCATGCCAATCACCTACATGTTGGTGGGAATCCACGGACAAGGTTTTGCTTGGACCCGACATGCTTAGGGAGACTTCGGAGAAGATAGACCTGATTCGACGGCGAATGAAGACGGCGCAGGACTGACAGAAGTCATATGCTGATAGGAGACGGTCCGATCTTGAGTTCAATGTTGGGGACATGGTTTTTGTTAAGGTGTCACCATTGAGAAACATAGTCCGCTTTGGATCAGTAGGGAAGTTTGCACCAAGGTTCGTAGGACCCTTTCCAATTATAGAGAGGATTGGGTAGATGGCATATAGAGTAAAGTTACCAGAGAAGCTCAACGGAGTTCATGACGTGTTTGACGTTTCGCATTTGCGTAAGTGTTTGCACGATACGGCGGAAGTGGTAGAGCCGAGCACGCTCGAAGAAGTGGAAGTAGAGCACAATGTCATGATCAGGCGAGCTTCTACACGCATTCTCGGATCGGAGGTCAAAAAGCTTCGCAACAAAGAGGTCAAGTTGGTCAAAGTGCAATGGGGAGATGATCAAAGAGATGCGACTTGGGAGACGGAAGACAAAATGCGTACGCTGTACCCTTTCCTTTTTGAGGGTATGTTTTAATTTCTCCTTTTTCTACCGCTTTGTTGACACTTGTCCTATCTTTTAGTATTATCTTTGCGATGACATCTTCGATCTTTAGTTAGGAAGAACCCTATGGTTGCAAACATGTGTTTGAGACATGTTATGTTTGGTGGATGCAAATAGATGCAAGTGGTTGCTAGTGGTCGCTCGTGGATGCATGTACACACACATTAGGCACTAGATAGGCTCAGTCACCTTCATGTTGCATATAAATGCATGTGCATATCTGAATTAATGGATGTATAATGGTTGTGTTATCATATGGATGCTGCATTTTGATGAATAGTTGTGCACATATGTAGAAATAATATGTATCGACAGGATTCTTTCGCACACATAATGGACGCATGGCACTATCATGATTTGCATTAAGGAGATCAACTGAATCAGTGGACCGCCTGATCTTTGCATTAGATAAGGAACATATACACACATTTTTGGATAAGTTCATATAGCATTAGAAATTTCATTAAGGACAAAGGATACTTGTGGATGATGGTTGAGTAGATGGATGATTGGTTGGTAGGATACATTCTTCTTAACTTAGAGATTTCGGGGACGAAATCCTTTAAGGATGGGAGAATGTAACACCCCGTAATTTTATAACATTAAAATTCACAAATTAAAGTATACTTAATTTTTAGAAGAAGAATTAAGTGAAATGGGTTGCACTATTATGTTCGTCTCAAAATTTTGGGTCAAGATAGACATTTAGTTTGCATAAAATGGATAACTTATAAAGAAGTTATTAAGCCTTGAAGTTTGTATGCATATGAGAGAAATATGTATATAGATATATATATATATAAAATAAAAAATAAAAAAATTATTCAAAAAAAAAGTTCAAACAGCGAATCGGGAGGGGGAATAGCAGAATCGCACCATTTTTGGAGTCGACTCGAGCCTTGCTGGGTCGACTAGGGGTCGATCCTGGGTGTTTGGCTGTCAACCCGTGGCCCGATTCGCCCTTAGGGCTGATGTGGCATCTGAGTGGTCCTGATGGTTCTGGTTATCCCTAGGTTAATCCGACGGCTCTTATTAAATTAAACTTCTATAAAAACACTCCTAAACCCCTAACCCTAATCACATTAATTCATAACAAGAGCCACAATGCCATCAATGGAGAACCTAGAGATGTCGCCATACACTTTCAACCCTAAAGCAAGATAGAAGCTTGAATCAAAATCAAATCAAATCTAAATAACAACTAAGTCTACATCAAAGGCGAGAAAATCAGTTTCAGAACACAGATCCCAGAAAGACAAGACTATTCTTTTTTATTGTGAGTATGGTAGCTTTCACAAGATAATTAGTTAATTTAATTATGATAAGATATAACTGAGATCATAAGAATATGATTTTGAATCATGTGATGTAAATTAGATGTATTCTTGTGGTGTTGGATCATATGTTAGTTCTTATGTGAATTTTATGCAAGTTGGATCATATGTTAGTTCTTGTGTGAATCCTATGCAAGTTGAATCATATATCTTATGCAAGTTTGTGGTGACTGGATCATATATTGTTATATGAATCTTATGCAAGTTTGGGTTGTTAAAATATATGTAAAGCATGTATATGCATATGCTAGTTTATGTGACATTAATCTATATGTTTAGATCCATATGCAAGTTCACACCTTTATGTTTAGATCCATAAGCAAGATTATATCTTTATGTTTAGATCAATATGCAAGATTACATCTTTATGTTTAGATCCATATGCAAGTTCACACCTTTATGTTTGGATCCATAAGCAAGATTATATCTTTATGTTTAGATCTATATGCAAGATTACATCCTTATGTTTAGATCCATATGCAAGTTCACACCATTATGTTTAGATCCATATGCAAGTTCACACCTTTATGTCTGGATCTATAGCAGTACATAAGTTATGCAAGTTTATGTCCATCACCTATGCAAGTTTTGTATCATATGCTAGTTTGAATGAAATTCATATACAAGTTATTGGCTATGTAATCTTATGTCATGATCCTTTGATCTGTGTTATGTGATGTTATTTTTCTTTTTATAAGTTAGACTATTTGCGAGTCTAACATATGTCATATGAAAACGTACGAATAGCATGGGGATGATGGGATAATATTGAATATACATAAATTGTGAATTGGCATAAAATGGCCTTAAAATGCATATAATTAATTTGAGACATTAATTGGCATAACTGGTATTTATGAACATAATTTTAAGAGACAATTATTGACATAAATAAATTTGGAATTTATTGACAAATTTGAATAGGGATAATAATCCAATTTGGGGTTAAATAAAGATGTGTAATAATTAACCGCCTAAGACATGAGGTTAGACTCTTTTGTGGTGTAAGACTGCCCGGACCTGCCCTGCAAATCCAGCAGCCACAAATGCTAGTCTAATGTGAGAGGTCAAAGGCACGAATTAAATGCGAAACAATTGTAAAGACACGAGGTTAGGCTCATTTGCGGTATAAGACTGCCCGGAACCGCCCGGCAAATCCAGCAACCGCAGATGTCAGCCTAATGTGGGAGGTCTTTACAAGGTTACCGTTCTAACGAATTAAGTAACACTTAACCAGATAAACATGTGGTGGGACATGGGGGGTTAAGTGGGTGCCTTGGGTGGCATGTGAAATTATTTGGGTGCCTTGGGTGGCATGTGAAATAGGATTAGATGCACTTAACCAAGTTGAAACATGTAAGAAGACATGAATAAAAATGGGGTTAAGTGGGAAACCTTTGTGGGGACCAAGCATGGGTGGAAAGCTTGTGTCATGCATGGGGGCCCTTTTCAAACCAGTAACCAATTAAGTATCTTTGTGAGCTCGACCCAAGTCGAGGACGGGACACGTTTACTGGGTTTTATTGTAAGAGGTTAAAATGGGTCAGAGGTGGCAATGCAAATCCAACGACTTCATGTGCGTGCGTGGACCCGGGCTGGTAGGTAAGACGTTGTTGCATCGTGTAGATATAAGTCGTGCATCTCTAGTGGTATCGGGTTTCCAATTTGTGGAGTGATACACCCCACTGCGGGACCAACATGGGTATCTACGAGTTAGAGATCCAATCGAATGGGGAAGGTAGTGGGTACGACTAGCGGAGATAGGAGCAGACGGCACCTATGAAGACAACTAGGAGTATAACTACCATATTATAAATAAACATTGTAACTAGAATGGGGAGGGTAGTGGGTACAACTAGTGGAGATAGGGGCATATGGCACCTATCAAGACAACTAGTGGTACACGAAACTACCACTATCATTATTATGTTCTGTAGGTGGGATCAACTTTTAGGGTGACTAGTAATGGTGCAGTGAAATTAGCATTGGTGCAGTATAGTAATTATCCTATAGTGATTAGGAATAAGATTCACGCCAGAATATTCCTCTTACTTGCTTTGTCATGCCCACTTGTTTCATGGTCATATCTTATCTTACCAGTTTATGCTTTTTACTTTATGTACTCTGAAATAATTTATCAAGATGGATATTAAGTGTACTTGGTTTACGAAGTTGTTGTAATCAAACTATTTCTCCGCTGCAATAAAAGTTGTTTTAAAATTTTCAAGTACCATTATTTGTATCTGTCTTGTTATGTTATGTTCTATACACTAAATACGCTCCATGGAAGTTAATGCATTCCCTTTGTGAGTGACAATAATGGACGTGGCGTGTTACACGTTATGACCTCAAGCCTCATCAACCGAGAAATGACAGAAATCGGGCTTACAGAATGGCTAAGTGGGCCGCACTCAATTAGGGTATGTTGTCACCATCTAGAGAATATTAATATTTGCTACTTCTTCTGATTTTGTATCTCTCGGGAACGTTTATGTCGGTATACCAACCGTAAGGTGATAATATATTCGAAACATTCAAGCGAAATGAATGATTGGTCATGTGTGGCCGAGTTGCAAGATGTTTTTGTTGAACTCCGGTGTATCGCTTCTAGAGTACACTGATCGGAAGGTGGTTCCATACCTTGTTATAGTTGGAAATCAATTACCCAATAAGAGCCTATGGCTTTGATTTTATATTATATATGTAGAACATGAGATGAAAGTGTTCTACCAGATTATTATTTGCTTGATTTTGAAATTATTTTAATATCAGAAGAATTGTGATATAAAGAATATTTTGAGTAGTTGTAAGGTAAAACCCATCCGTGTTTATGTGTGGATCGATCTTACGATTTTCCTTTCTTTTAAAAGTATTTTAAAAGTTAAACAAATGGTTGGAGTTTACTCATAACAGTCACATGATTGACCCATAGTTTATTATGTTTTGTTTTCCCTAAACTCTTGGGTGCTCAATTTTGTACGGGCAGTCAAGTAGTCTGGATTTTATATATACTTGAAGAGCTAGAGCAGGAGGCTTCAGGATTATATAACTATTGTTATTTCCACTGTGTTGTAAGTGTTATACTCTAATAATGGTATTGTATACATATACTATTTTATTTCAAAGTTATGTTATGAAATATATTTATTCATTCCGTTGTGAGATTCGTGTTTACTCTGATGTTGTGATGTTCTTCTTCTTCTTCTATTCTAAGTTATATCTTATCTATTCTCACCCTCTAATTTCTTTCATGGACTATCCGGTGTTTCCGATGCTTGGGTAGTCGACATTGAGTTTATGTCGATAACCAGGATCGCGAAAACCCGGATCGTTACACTCTGCTTTTCAACAAAAGCCTTGATCATATGCATTTTGGCATGCCACATTGACATTCCATGCCATGCAACTGATATCTATCAATATACAACCTCTAAGCTCGTACGTTTTAGAGAAGTGTGTTAAGCAAGAAAATAAATTCTCTACCACCAAATAGATATATATTGAATAGAAATCAATTCACATAGAACGTAATTCAATGTCAGACACACATCCATTTACAATTCCGTTCTGGGTCTGAACGAAACCAGAGACACCTTATTCCTCACCCCATATGTCCAATACGGAAGAGAGGTTCTCGTATATCCGGACAATCAACAAGTACGTTCGGGCAACTACCCCTTTAACCCTTTACTGGGAGCAAACCAATCCAGGGCATCAGTAGTCATCCATTCGATATGAAGATCACCAGTCTTTAACCGCCGTCTTCAATGTCTTCAATTTTAAATCGTCCTATAATTATTTGAAATGTGATTGAACTCGGTCTTTTCAAATAATTATCGAATATATATAAATCAAATCATTTCATATCGTTAATATTATTTAATAACGATTTATCGATATTTTTATTTATATAAAAATGGCCATTTAATTCAAACGACGTTTCAGGTCATTATGTTGCCCTAGCGCTGTTTTTACCCAAATTTGAGTTACCCATTTCTCCAAATATAACCATTAGATTTTAACAAATCTAATGTCCTTGGAAAGATCTTCGAGAAGCGAACCTAATGGTTCTGGTTTTGGGAAAATCCGACGGTCCGATCTTTCATTATAATCGTTTAAAGTTACGATTCCGAAACGCGAACTACCGCGTACAATTCGTTTAATTTTAATTTATATTTATATTATATATATATATAAATCACTTTAACAATTTTACTAACATGTTAAAAGTGATGTTTTCAACAAACAAAACATATGTTAACATATAAACATTTTTATGGCAATTCTATTTTAATGTGTCATTCTTTTTAATTTGAATGAACATGTAAAATGTAACATGTTAATGACAAATTCCATTTTAATATGTAATCCTTTTTATCAAAATGAACATGTTAAAGGTAACATTTTTGATTACAAATCCTATTTTAACATGTAATCCTTTTTATCTAAATAAACATGTTAAATGTAACATTTTTGATTACAAATCCTATTTTAACATGTAATCCTTTTTATCTAAATAAACATGTTAAACGTAACATTTTTTATTACAAATCCTTTTTTAACATGTAATCCTTTATATCTAAATAAACATGCTAAATGTAACATTTTTTATTACAAATCCTATATTAACATGTAATCCTTTTTATCTATATAAACATGTTAAATGTAACATTTTTGATTACAAATCCTATTTTAACATGTAATCTTTTCATCTACATAAACATGTTAAATGTAACATTTTTGATTACAAATTCTATTTTAAAATGTAATCCTTTTTATCTAAATAAACAGGTTAAATGTAACAATTTTGATTACGAATCGTATTTTAACATGTAATCCTTTTTATCTAAATAAACATGTTAAATGTAACATTTTTGATTACAAATCCCGTTTTAACATGTAATCTTTTTTATCTATTAAATAAAACATACACTAAAAATGTCATTTTTCATATCGAAACAATTTCTAATGAACAAATCATTTTTAATGATGAATAGCTTTTAATGAAACTAGTTATACAATAAAAATGTTCGTTTTAATGTCTAAACAATTTCTAGTGAACATGCCATTTTTAATAATGAATCGTCTTTAATGTAACTAATCATACATTAAAAATGTCCTTTTTAATGTCTAAACAATTTCTAATGAACATGTCATTTTTAATAATGAATCATTTTTAATGTTTAAACAATTTTTCTCTAAAACCTGATAAATTAGTGATTCATATATACGCAATAAAAAGTAAAATTTTATTGCATAAACAATTATTTCCAACATGACAATTTCCATGATCCATATATACAATAAAAAGGGAAATTTATTTATATAAACAAATTCTATGATTCACATATACGATAAAAAGATAATTTTTATTGTACAAATATTTTTGACAAATTCTATGTTCACATATACAATAAAAAGATAATTTTTATTGTATAAATATTTCTATGTTTCACATATACAATAGAGAAGGAATTTTATTGTATAAACAATTTCTATTTTTCACATATACAATAAAAAAAAGAATTTTATTGCATAAGCAATTTCTATGTTTCACATATACAATAAAAAAAGAATTTTATTTATAAACGATTTCTATGTTTCACAAATACAATAAAAAGGAATTTTATTGTTCAAACAATTTCTATGTTTTCTAATGACAAATAAAAAGAATATTTTATTCGCATAACAATTCAAATGTTTTCTAATGACAAATAAAAAGATATTTTTATTTGCATAACATATTTCAATGTATTCTAATGACAAACAAAAGAATGATTTATTTGCATACATTATTTTGTGTATTCTAATGACAAATAAAAGAATAATTTATTTGCATACATTTTTCTATTTATTCTAATGACAAATAAAAGAATAATTTATTTGCATACATTTTTCTATGTATTCTAATGACAAATAAAAGAATAATTTATTTGCACACATTTTCCTATGTATTCTAATGACAAATAAAAGAATAATTTATTTGCATACATTTTTCTATGTATCAGTTATTTAAATAAAAAAAGAATTTTATTGAATCAACAATTCTACGTTTCATGTATTCAATAAAAAAAGAATTTTATTAAATCAACCATTCTATTTTTTTAATGATAAACAAAAAAGAATATTTTATTTGCACACAATTTTCTACTTTAACGTGACAAATAAAAATGACTATTTATTTGTACACGAATTTACTACTTTAACATGACAAATAAAAATGGCTATTTATTTGTACTCAAATTCAATGTTTCAACATAACAAATAAAAATGATACTTTTATGTGTTGACAATTCTAATTCAACATAACAAATAAAAAGTATATTTTTATGATGACAATTCTAATTCAACGTAACAAATAAAATAATAATTTTATTTATTTACAATTTCTATTAACTTAGCAAATAAAAATGATAAAAGTGATAATTTTATATGTTTACAATTTCTATTCAACTTAACATAACAAATAAAAATGATATTTTATTTGTATACAAATTCTTGCATTAACATGACAAATAAAAATGTTTCTTTTATTTTGTTGACAAATCTATTTCAACAAGACAAATAAAAATGATTCTTTAATTTTGTTGATAAATCTATTTCAACAAAATGATATTTTTATTTTCATACAAATCTATTTCAACAAAATGATATTTTTGTTTTCATACAAATCTATTTGAACAAAATGATATTTTTGTTTTCATATAAATCTATTTCAACAAAATGATATTTTTGTTTTCATATAAATCTATTTCATCACAATGATATTTTTGTTTTCATATAAATCTATTTCAACAAATGATTATTTTATTTTGACTATTCTATTTCAACAAAAATGATATTTTTATTTTGACAATTCTATTTCAGCAAAAATGACATTTTTATTTTCTCAATTCTAATACAACAAAAATGAAAATTTTATTTTGTCAATTCTAATACAAAAAAAATGACATTTTTATTTTGTCAATTCTAATACAACAAAAATGTCATTTTTATTTTGCCAATTCTAATACAACAAAACTGTCATTTTTATTTTGCCAGTTCTAATACAAAAAAAATGACATTTTTATTTTGTCAATTCTAATACAACAAAAAATGACATCTTTATTTTGTCAATTCTAATACAACAAAAAATAACATTTTTATTTTGTCAATTCTAATAAAACAAAAAATGACATTTTTATTTTGTCAATTCTAATACAACAAAAATATTCTATCAAATCAACAGATCATTATAACAGCATCAATCAACCCAAATCAAATCACGTATAACAACAAACTGAATTGTGTTGGATCTGGAAAAACCCTAGAGGGGGGTGAATAGGGTTTTTCATAGTTTTTACGTGGTATAAAAAATTCGATAGAATATTTGTGACGGCAAGGAATTTCGCTCGGTCCGAACCAGTCGCTAAACTGACCCAGACCGTTCGAAACGCCCTATCGTTTGAGAACAGGACAAAACAGAACGCATACAGAAGAATATTTCATTGTATATTACAACAATGCATCAGATTACAAGAATATGCAGAGTATAAATGAATATTACACAGAAATATCAGAGATTCAAATTACATTTAAATACATAGCAGCGGAAAATAATACAATGCACAACAAGAAGAGATATACGGATACAAAGCTTTCCGGATATCGTTCCAGCTGTAAACCAGGATCCTGTGAATATAAATCTGCAAAACCAAAAGTACTAGCTGCCCGTGTCAAAATAGGGGCACCCAGAGTTTAGGTTAAAACAATAAACTCCAGGTCAGTCATGTGACTGGTGTGAGAACTAAAACAGTTAATCTTTATTTTAAAGTTAGGTAAATCAAGGGACCACGCCGTATAACACGGAACGGGTTTCCTCCCAAGAGTACCAGTGCATAAAGCAAACAGCGCAATGCTAAATAAAGAAAAATGAAGCTGTTATAAGACCCAGGTCCCATCACACAATGCAACGCAGTCGAGGATAGGGTTTTCCCTTATAACAGCCAAAGTATGCTTGATACGTTTAAAACAAATCATTTGATACTAATAAGTGCATAGTGTATAAAACAACTTCAAATCATAAGTATAAATCATAGGCGGCATGAGCGTCCCATGCCACTATGTCGCCACATATAGGTTTACAATCAAAACCGCAATGTCGTATTGGAAGTTGGGTTATCATTTATGGTATGAACCGAGGCTAGGGGCAAGATCCTCTACCGATTTGTGACTCTCTAGCCCGAGCCACCGGAACAGCCGCAACTGCCCCTTAGATCGTCAGGGCCGGTCCACCGATGTGGATTATTATGCCTGAACACTGCGTTTCCCTGCCCTTTGGGGCGTAAGCCTAGCCTAGCCGACCAGAAGCATCGGCCGAAACCGATATCACGAGGCGCCTCGCTTTTCAGCAAGTTATAATAAGTAACATCCACATGAGTCAAACTCGTCAGCCAGTTCAAGCACTGACGCCACTCATAACTAGAAAGAAACGCATGCCCTCCCTGAGGTCCGTCTCCCGTTTTTGATTCATACCGGGTGTGATACTCGCGAATCAACGTTACACAAAGCTACGCCACACAAGGCCGTGCTTCGATCATCAACCACAAGACTTTGCTTTTCAACAGAAGCCTTGATCATTTGCATCTTAGCATGCCACACAGGCAATTCACTCCATGCGATTGATATCCATCAATATATAACCCCTGAGCTCGTACGTCTCAGAGAAGGGCGTTAAGCAAGAGAATAAATTCTCCGCCGCCAAACAGATATATATTTAATAGAGATCAATCACACGGACTAAAATCCAATGTCAGACACACAGTCCATTTACAAGTCCGTTCTGGGTCTGAACGAAACCGGAGGCACCTAGTACCCCGCAATCGATCTCCAAGTACGTCTGGACGATCACTAACTGTTTCCATCTTCTTGGGTGTACAGCCCAATCAAGATCATCAGTTATCACCCAAACGACGTGAAGACCTCCGGTCTTCGACCACCGTCTTCATCTTCGACTTATCGTCGTATCAGTTATTCAGAATGGGATAAACCCGGTCTTTCCGAATAACTCGCGTATATTTTATAAAAGTGCTACACAAACATAACATACGCCTCATTCCAATTCATCAGTCACTAACCGCAAATTAATCAAGAGAATAGTTCCCCAAATATTAACCCCGAAGGCCGAAACCAACATCAGATCAATATCCAGAAAACCATTCTGCTTGGCTAACCGACAGTTAGTTTCTAAATTTCACATTCATAGGGAAAGATTCCCATTAATTTTATCAAAGATAAATTCCTTGAATTTATTCTTTAATCTACTTTTGAATTTCGATTCAACTAGTCGGGATTTACGAAACTTACTGAAGTAATCATTTGTTTTAATTTCCCAGTCCCAACCTATTCATCCCATGAAGTAAAACTGGTAATACTTCATACCTAACACCACGGTGTTATCGGTAAATTCAATTACCATTTCACGTTCAAATCTAATTAAAGATTTGACTATCGCCTGGAGCAAAACTGGTGATACTCCATTCTCGACCATTTCAATCTAATTAAAGATTCATTAAAACTCAACTTAGTTTTAATCGTTAACTGGGTTAAAGAATCCGTGTCATTTAAAAACACAGTTCACAACAAACCCAAAATCACCTTCATTAATTATCGGGTTAAAGAACGAGTGTTATTTAAAACATTGCCCACGATAAACCCAAAAATCAATATCAATTCAATTCCAATTAAATATTATTTAATTGGTACACTTCATTAAATCTAAATAAAAAGATTTAATCTTTTCTCAACTGGGTTCAAGAACAGTGTTAGTGAAGACACCATTCACGACAAACCCCAAATCACATTTGATATTCAATACAAGGCTCTGAATAGAAAATATATCGGTTTATATTCAATATCAAATTCTACGACTAACAAATGTCGTATTGGAAATAACGATATAAATATACCTTTCAAATTTCCATAACAACACCTGTATAATCACGAATTCCAACATCGAAATATTCCGAAGACAATTTCGATTCAAATCCACTCCAATGCAATCATTGGAAATTCTGGTTATTTTTAAAACCCTTTTCAAATTCAATTTATTTATTTAAAAATAAATAGAATTATATTTCTAGTTCAAAACTAGTTCATTTCGATAAAAATCTATTTTTATCTTTTCAAATATGGAGTTTTTCATCCCAATACTTTCTAAATCATTTCTTATGATTTTACACAAATTATTACTATTTTTAATAATTTTATCAAGGCCCGTACAGTCGATTTCCAACAACGGCCATCGAACTGCACTTACAAAGACCTTTTTCGAATTTGATTTGGACGTAACTCCAAATCCAACCGTTAGATTTCTAATTTCTAATATTCGTTAGAAAGCTCTTTTCGATACGAACCCAACGGTTCCGGTTTTAGGAGAATCCGACGGTCGGATCTCCCGTAATGCCCGTTTGAAATAAATGATCGAAATTCACGAACTGCCGCGGCGCGGCGCGTTCTATTCAGGCCATTATATTATATATATAATATATACTTCGTCGATTTTTATTTAAAACGAATTATATAAATAGTTTTAAATTCGTTTCAAAAGCAATTTCAACTTCCTTTTCAATTCAAATCAAAATTGAATTCTTCTTTATAAATTCGTTTTAAAATTCATTTCTATTCAATTCAAATTTCAATTCAATTTGAATTCGTTTCAATTCACTTTCAATTCAATTCGAATTCGTTTCCAATTCAATTCATTTCGAAATCGTTTTCAATTCAATTCATTTCGAAATCGTTTTCAATTCAATTCATTTCGAAATCGTTTTCAATTCATTTCGAAATCGTTTTCAATTCAATTCATTTCGAAATCGTTTTCAATTCAATTCATTTCGAAATCGTTTTCAATTCAATTCATTTCGAAATCGTTTTCAATTCATTTCGAAATCGTTTTCAATTCAATTCATTTCGAAATCGTTTTCAATTCAATTCATTTCGAAATCGTTTTCAATTCAATTCATTTCGAAATCGTTTTCAATTCAATTCATTTCGAAATCGTTTTCAATTCAATTCATTTCGAAATCGTTTTCAATTCATTTCATTTCGAAATCGTTTTCAATTCAATTCATTTCGAAATCGTTTTCAATTCAATTCATTTCGAAATCGTTTTCAATTCATTTCATTTCGAAATCGTTTTCAATTCATTTCATTTCGAAATCGTTTTCAATTCAATTCATTTCGAAATCGTTTTCAATTCAATTCATTTCGAAATCGTTTTCAATTCATTTCATTTCGAAATCGTTTTCAATTCATTTCATTTCGAAATCGTTTTCAATTCATTTCATTTCGAAATCGTTTTCAATTCAATTCATTTTGAAATCGTTTTCAATTCAATTCATTTCGAAATCGTTTTCAATTCATTTCATTTCGAAATATTCGATTTCAAAATTACTTTTTAATATTCATTTTAAAATGAATAAAATCGATATAAATATCGTTCACGTCAAAATGGCGTCAATCTAATCAACACGGCTTCATATATTGATATTCTCAAATATTCCATTTCGAATATTTCTATTTCAAATATTTCTATTTTAAAACTGGAATGAGGCCCAATCAATTACCATATAAAGTTAATTATATGGATTTTCATACAACACATGTATAATAGCATTGAAAAATAATCAACCATCAACCAAAGTGCACTACACTGTATAAGCATCAAATATAGATATCTAACGCTTATAACAGCCTGTCAATCAATCGATCGACATATTTAATCAATCAGGATGAGTGAACTTCAAATTTCATCCCAACACCCGTGTGGGGTTTCAAACAATCAAACACATATTTTATTTGTGCAGTTGGGCGATGTGTAAAATTTATCGACCTAATCAATATCCTTCAAATAGGTGTACATAAACAAACCGTCTGGTTTGTAAATGAATATTTATTTATTCACATTCACGTTAAAAATTATATTTTTAACGATAAAACATTTTATTTCAACATATGAATTTCTATTCAGTTCATTCTTTGAATAAAATGATATTTTTATTTTTCTAACATATTTTAGAAAATTTCGGCGGCATAACGGCACGATACTAGAAACGGGACGAGGCCTAGCCTTATCCCCGGTCTAGTGAAGGCCCACGCCATTCACACATCAATCAAAATCACCAAACAACCAATTCAAATCACATCATATAACTAATCTATGCAACCAAACAAACAAGTCCATGGTCTGTGGACGATTGTGTCGGGTGCTACTAAGCACCGTCTGCATCCTAGTATATATATATAACTAGAAAAATTAAATTGAAAGGTGAGAAGTTCTCACAGATAGCTATCCTAACTCCACGGCACTTCATTGATAGAAATCTTCATCGCTACCGCATCTTCGTCATCTTCGTTGCCCGTATTCACTACATATATAAAAATCACACATTTTTATATTCTGATGTTTTTAAAATAAAAATCACATTTTTATTTATTAACTTTTAATTTAAAAGTCATATTTTTATAATCACTTCATATATTACAAATCGGATTTTTACTATGCTATTCAATATATAAAAATCATATTTTTATTTAGCTATACATATAATAAAAATCGCATTCTTATTATCTCGCCACATATATAAAGATCAAACTTTTACTTTGCTACATATATAACGATGATATTTTTAATATTCCTAACATGTAAAAATTATATTTTTAATTCTTTCAAAATATAAAAATCACATTTTTACATCTTCTATATAGTAAAGATTATATTTTTAATACTTTAAAAATATAAAAACCATATTTTTATTACTTTAAAAATATAAAAATCATATTTTTACTTCGTTAAGGTCATAGCTTTCCTATGTTAAAAATTCTAACTTTCATATAATAAAAATTATATTTTTATCACGCTACTCTATATATAAAGGTTTCGCCTTTCTCTTCATAAAAATCTCGTCTTTAATTTTATTTTTAAACTCAATGTATATTTTTATTTTTATTTTTTTAAACTATGCTTTTTCAATATCTTTAAAACAAATCAATTCTATTTTTACTTATTAAAAATCAGGTTTTATTACCAAAAAGAAAATTCAGTTTTTGTTTACTTAAAGAAAAATAAATAAAATAAAATAAAAAGAAAAGAAGAAAGGAATGAAGCAAGTAACAAAACTTACAGCGCACTAAGAAGGGGGGGTGTTCACTGTCGCCTGAGGTTGGAGGGAAGCTGCTCGCTGGCGGTCGGCGGCGTTCAGGGCAAGGGGCGATGGGGCTTTCGCAATCGGAGCACATCGGTGGATGAGGGTATTTTAACGGCGAAAGAAGGGAGAGAGGGCAGCACGAGATTGGGGGAGATCGGAGTGCGGTGGCGCCTCCACTTGGGTGGCGCGCGGCGAGGTCGTCGGTGGGCTGGGGTTGGGCTAGGTCAACGTCGATGGGTTTCTCTTTTTTTATTTTGTTTGTTTTAAATGAATCGATTTCGAAAATAAGGGGGGGGGGGGGCAGAAGTATAAAGGAGGAAGTTTAATTTTTTATATTAATTTAATTATTTTATTTTTCAAAAAGTTGACTTTCACATACGACCTCTAAACGAGGCCCACCGCCTGTCGTCCATAGCGTTTTACCCCCATTCCGAGCACAATGGGATATGTATCGCAAGCTGATTTGATCGTTTCGATTAGTTTCAGTTGAATTTACATTTAAATCACTATATTGAATTTTAAACGTACATTTCTAATTACTGGGGTCGCATACGAACTTTAAAAATTCAAAAAAAATATTTTCTAGCTTCGTATTGACGATGCGGTCCTAACAAAACTAGTTTCGTCGAATTCTGAGACCGTTTGAAAAATGGCCAATTTCCAGTCGATTAAAATCAACTAAAAATGGTCAAACGCATTTTCCTTTGCCACGCTCACAAACTGATTCAGAAAATTATGAAATTTGGAATCTAGCAATAACTTTACATCACGGACCCAACAAAAGTGGTTTCGTCGAAATCCGAGGTCGTTTGCAAAATGGCTATTTTTAAGGGCCTGAATTCCATAGCGACTATTCAGAATTTTCAACTGGACATATCTTTTGATTCCCGCCATGAAATCATGATCTTTCGGATTCGTTGGAAAGATATCATCAATTAGATCCTAATGTTTTTGGTTTCACTAAAATCCGGATTGTTTTGCACCCGGTACATTCAATTGAAGTTCGAAATCGAATTATCGAACTACCGCGCCATTTTCAATTCTATTTATAATTATATATAAATATTTATATTCTAACGACGGCGTATATAATATATACGTTCTATTTATATTCCAAATAAATTTTTCGTCGATATTATTTAAAATAATCTATTTTAAATATTCAAAATTCGCTGAAATTGCCAAAATAAAAATTTTAAACTGGCCCAGATTTTCGGGTTGTTACAATCTCCCCCACTTAAAACTTTTCGTCCTCGAAAAGGAACAAAGTCGAAAGTGGTTTGATTAATCAACTCAACGCTCGATCTGGCTTTCATTCTCCAACTTTTCAGTTTCTGAGAATTTTCAAAATTTCAAAAATTTGGCTAACACCCTAAATTTTCGAAAAATTTCGCCATAACCTCCCCTGCAATGGGAGCATCGGGGAATTTCAAATAGCTTCCCCGGTCCTTCAGATCTCAAAAAGAAAAAGAAAAAGCCAAGCGGCTAGCCAATAGGCTCATAAAATCATCATCACCCAAACAAAACAGTAAATTATGTATTAAACATGTACCTATTTGTCGGGCAAACAAATTTTATTCTCTGCTCTAGCCTCCTTGCTATGACCTGTTCAATATAAGTATATGTATATGCAAGCAAATGCGACCAAATTTCAATACCATTCAATATTTGGTTCAATTAGGCTAAATGGATATAAATTAGCAAACAAATAAACAAACAACACAAACATCAATCAATTAGTTGAATTAGAGTTTGAAATTCATAACTTTGATATATATACAAAAATCATGTTTTTGATGCCAATTCACAACAATGTATTCTAGCTATATATAAGTTTTGGGTTCTCACACCAGCCTAATGGAAATAATATAGAGAATCACACCTTCGAAACACGAACATAAATACTGATGATGTCATGACAATCATCAGTACCATCTCCGGGCGACTAGAGTGTGATGCTATATCTATCCAATATATTAAAACTTTGAATACACGCGGATCAGACGTATACGCAAAATCTATATATACTGGATTGTCCACATCAATATAAATAAATAACCAAATACGAATAGTTGATTTAAATTTTCAAAACAAATTTTGTTTTTATTTTAAAAATATACTTTTCACACTCGTTCTAGGACACTACTGATCCTATCTATAACGAGCCATTCTCATTGGACATTACTAATCCAATATCTGATGAATTCTTTCGTAAGGTTCTAATGTGTCTTGTTCTCTAGCTTTGTAAACCAAAGCTCTGATACCAACTGTGACGGCAAGGAATTTCGCTCGGTCCGAACCAGTCGCTAAACCGACCCAGACCGTTCGAAACGCCCTATCGTTTGAGAACAGGACAAAACAGAACGCATACAGAAGAACATTTCATTGTATATTACAACAATGCATCAGATTACAAGAATATACAGAGTATAAATGAATATTACACAGAAATATCAGAGATTCAAATTACATTTAAATACATAGCAGCGGAAAATAATACAATGCACAACTAGAAGAGATATACGGATACAAAGCTTTCCGGATATCGTTCCAGCTGTAAACCAGGATCCTGTGAATATAAATCTGCAAAACCAAAACTACTAGATGCCCGTGTCAAAATAGGGGCACCTAGAGTTTAGGTTAAAACAATAAACTCCAGGTCAGTCATGTGACTGGTGTGAGAACTAAAACAGTTAATCTTTATTTTAAAGTTAGGTAAATCAAGGGACCACGCCGTATAACACGGAACGGGTTTCCTCCCAAGAGTACCAGTGCATAAAGCAAACAGCGCAATGCTAAATAAAGAAAAATGAAGCTGTTATAAGACCCAGGTCCCATCACACAATGCAACGCAGTCGAGGATAGGGCTTTCCCTTATAACAGCCAAAGTATGCTTGATACGTTTAAAACAAATCATTTGATACTAATAAGTGCATAGTGTATAAAACAACTTCAAATCATAAGTATAAATCATAGGCGGCATGAGCGTCCCATGCCACTATGTCGCCACATATAGGTTTACAATCAAAACCGCAATGTCGTATTGGAAGTTGGGTTATCATTTATGGTATGAACCGAGGCTAGGGGCAAGATCCTCTACCGATTTGTGACTCTCTAGCCCGAGCCACCGGAACAGCCGCAACTGCCCCTTAGATCGTCAGGGCCGGTCCACCGATGTGGATTATTATGCCTGAACACTGCGTTTCCCCGCCCTATGGGGCGTAAGCCTGGCCCGTCAGCCGACCAGAAGCATCGGCCGAAACCGATATCACGAGGCGCCTCGCTTTTCAGCAAGTAATAATAAGTAACATCCACATGAGTCAAACTCGTCAGCCAGTTCAAGCACTGACGCCACTCATAACTAGAAAGAAACGCATGCCATCCCTGAGGTCCGTCTCCCGTTTTTGATTCATACCGGGTGTGATACTCGCGAATCAACGTTACACAAAGCAACGCCACACAAGGCCGTGCTTCGATCATCAACCACAAGACTTTGCTTTTCAACAGAAGCCTTGATCATTTGCATCTTAGCATGCCACACAGGCAATTCACTCCATGCGATTGATATCCATCAATATATAACCCCTGAGCTCGTACGTCTCAGAGAAGGGCGTTAAGCAAGAGAATAAATTCTCCGCCGCCAAACAGATATATATTTAATAGAGATCAATCACACGGACTAAAATCCAATGTCAGACACACAGTCCATTTACAAGTCCGTTCTGGGTCTGAACGAAACCGGAGGCACCTAGTACCCCGCATATCCATCGATCTCCAAGTACGTCTGGACGATCACTAACTGTTTCCATCTTCTTGGGTGTACAGCCCAATCAAGATCATCAGTTATCACCCAAACGACGTGAAGACCTCCGGTCTTCGACCACCGTCTTCATCTTCGACTTATCGTCGTATCAGTTATTCAGAATGGGATAAACCCGATCTTTCCGAATAACTCGCGTATATTTTATAAAAGTGCTACACAAACACAACATACGCCTCATTCCAATTCATCAGTCACTAACCGCAAATTAATCAAGAGAATAGTTCCCTAAATATTAACCCCGAAGGCCGAAACCAACATCAGATCAATATCCAGAAAACCATTCTGCTTGGCTAACCGACAGTTAGTTTCTAAATTTCACATTCATAGGGAAAGATTCCCATTAATTTTATCAAAGATAAATTCCTTGAATTTATTCTTTAATCTACTTTTGAATTTCGATTCAACTAGTCGGGATTTACGAAACTTACTGAAGTAATCATTTGTTTTAATTTCCCAGTCCCAACCTATTCATCCCATGAAGTAAAACTGGTAATACTTCATACCTAACACCACGGTGTTATCGGTAAATTCAATTACCATTTCACGTTCAAATCTAATTAAAGATTTGACTATCGCCTGGAGCAAAACTGGTGATACTCCATTCTCGACCATTTCAATCTAATTAAAGATTCATTAAAACTCAACTTAGTTTTAATCGTTAACTGGGTTAAAGAATCCGTGTCATTTAAAAACACAGTTCACAACAAACCCAAAATCACCTTCATTAATTATCGGGTTAAAGATCGAGTGTTATTTAAAACATTGCCCACGATAAACCCAAAAATCAATATCAATTCAATTTCAATTAAATATTATTTAATTGGTACACTTCATTAAATCTAAATAAAAAGATTTAATCTTTTCTCAACTGGGTTCAAGAACAGTGTTAGTGAAGACACCATTCACGACAAACCCCAAATCACATTTGATATTCAATACAAGGCTCTGAATAGAAAATATATCGGTTTATATTCAATATCAAATTCTACGACTAACAAATGTCGTATTGGAAATAACGATATAAATATATCTTTCAAATTTCCATAACAACACCTGTAAAATCACGAATTCCAACATCGAAATATTCCGAAGACAATTTCGATTCAAATCCACTCCAATGCAATCATTGGAAATTCTGGTTATTTTTAAAACCCTTTTCAAATTCAATTTATTTATTTAAAAATAAATAGAATTATATTTCTAGTTCAAAACTAGTTCATTTCGATAAAAATCTATTTTTATCTTTTCAAATATGGAGTTTTTCATCCCAATACTTTCTAAATCATTTCTTATGATTTTACACAAATTATTACTATTTTTAATAATTTTATCAAGGCCCGTACAGTCGATTTCCAACAACGGCCATCGAACTGCACTTACAACGACCTTTTTCGAATTTGATTTGGACGTAACTCCAAATCCAACCGTTAGATTTCTAATTTCTAATATTCGTTAGAAAGCTCTTTTCGATACGAACCCAACGGTTCCGGTTTTAGGAGAATCCGACAGTCGGATCTCCCGTAATGCCCGTTTGAAATAAATGGTCGAAATTCACGAACTGCCGCGGCGCGGCGCGTTCTATTCAGGCCATTATATTATATATATAATATATATAATATATACTTCGTCGATTTCTATTTAAAACGAATTATATAAATAGTTTTAAATTCGTTTCAAAAGCAATTTCAACTTCCTTTTCAATTCAAATCAAAATTGAATTCTTCTTTATAAATTCGTTTTAAAATTCATTTCTATTCAATTCAAATTTCAATTCAATTTGAATTCGTTTCAATTCACTTTCAGTTCAATTCGAATTCGTTTCCAATTCAATTCATTTCGAAATCGTTTTCAATTCAATTCATTTCGAAATCGTTTTCAGTTCAATTCATTTCGAAATCGTTTTCAATTCATTTCGAAATCGTTTTCAATTCAATTCATTTCGAAATCGTTTTCAATTCAATTCATTTCGAAATCGTTTTCAATTCATTTCGAAATCGTTTTCAATTCATTTCGAAATCGTTTTCAATTCAATTCATTTCGAAATTGTTTTCAATTCAATTCATTTCGAAATCGTTTTCAATTCAATTCATTTCAAAATAGTTTTCAATTCAATTCATTTCGAAATCGTTTTCAATTCATTTCATTTCGAAATCGTTTTCAATTCAATTCATTTCGAAATCGTTTTCAATTCAATTCATTTCGAAATCGTTTTCAATTCATTTCATTTCGAAATCGTTTTCAATTCAATTCATTTCGAAATCGTTTTCAATTCAATTCATTTCGAAATCGTTTTCAATTCAATTCATTTCGAAATCGTTTTCAATTCATTTCATTTCGAAATCGTTTTCAATTCATTTCATTTCGAAATCGTTTTCAATTCATTTCATTTCGAAATCGTTTTCAATTCAATTCATTTCGAAATCGTTTTCAATTCAATTCATTTCGAAATCGTTTTCAATTCATTTCATTTCGAAATATTCAATTTCAAAATTACTTTTTAATATTCATTTTAAAATGAATAAAATCGATATAAATATCGTTCACGTCAAAATGGCGTCAATCTAATCAACACGGCTTCATATATTGATATTCTCAAATATTCCATTTCTAATATTTCTATTTCAAATATTTCTATTTTAAAATTGGAATGAGGCCCAATCAATTACCATATAAAGTTAATTATATGGATTTTCATACAACACATGTATAATAGCATTGAAAAATAATCAACCATCAACCAAAGTGCACTACACTGTATAAGCATCAAATATAGATATCTAACGCTTATAACAGCCTGTCAATCAATCGATCGACATATTTAATCAATCAGGATGAGTGAACTTCAAATTTCATCCCAACACCCGTGTGGGGTTTCAAACAATCAAACACAGATTTTATTTGTGCAGTTGGGCGATGTGTAAAATTTATCGACCCAATCAATATCCTTCAAATAGGTGTACATAAACAAACCGTCTGGTTTGTAAATGAATATTTATTTATTCACATTCACGTTAAAAATTATATTTTTAACGATAAAACATTTTATTTCAACATATGAATTTCTATTCAGTTCATTCTTTGAATAAAATGATATTTTTATTTTTCTAACATATTTTAGAAAATTTTGGCGGCATAACGGCACGATACTAGAAACGGGACGAGGCCTAGCCTTATCCCCGGTCTAGTGAAGGCCCACGCCATTCACACATCAATCAAAATCACCAAACAACCAATTCAAATCACATCATATAACTAATCTATGCAACCAAACAAACAAGTCCATGGTCTGTGGACGATTGTGTCGGGTGCTACTAAGCACCGTCTGCTTCCTAGTATATATATATATAACTAGAAAAATTAAATTGAAAGGTGAGAAGTTCTCACAGATAGCTATCCTAGCTCCACGGCACTTCATTGATAGAAATCTTCATCGCTACCGCATCTTCGTCATCTTCGTTGCCCGTATTCACTACATATATAAAAATCACACATTTTTATATTCTGATGTTTTTAAAATAAAAATCACATTTTTATTTATTCACTTTTAATTTAAAAGTCATATTTTTATAATCACTTCATATATTACAAATCGGATTTTTACTATGCTATTCAATATATAAAAATCATATTTTTATTTAGCTATACATATAATAAAAATCGCATTCTTATTATATCGCCACATATATAAAGATCAAACTTTTACTTTGCTACATATATAACGATGATATTTTTAATATTCCTAACATGTAAAAATTATATTTTTAATTCTTTCAAAATATAAAAATCACATTTTTACATCTTCTATATAGTAAAGATTATATTTTTAATACTTTAAAAATATAAAAACCATATTTTTATTACTTTAAAAATATAAAAATCATATTTTTACTTCGTTAAGGTCATAGCTTTCCTATGTTAAAAATTCTAACTTTCATATAATAAAAATTATATTTTTATCACGCTACTCTATATATAAAGGTTTCGCCTTTCTCTTCATAAAAATCTCGTCTTTAATTTTATTTTTAAACTCAATGTATATTTTTATTTTTATTTTTTTAAACTATGCTTTTTCAATATCTTTAAAACAAATCAATTCTATTTTTACTTATTAAAAATCAGGTTTTATTACCAAAAAGAAAATTCAGTTTTTGTTTACTTAAAGAAAAATAAATAAAATAAAATAAAAAGAAAAGAAGAAAGGAATGAAGCAAGTAACAAAACTTACAGCGCACTAAGAAGGGGGGGTGTTCACTGTCGCCTGAGGTTGGAGGGAAGCTGCTCGCTGGCGGTCGGCGGCGTTCAGGGCAAGGGGCGATGGGGCTTTCGCGATCGGAGCACATCGGTGGATGAGGGTATTTTAACGGCGAAAGAAGGGAGAGAGGGAAGCACGAGATTGGGGGAGATCGGAGTGCGGTGGCGGCTCCACTTGGGTGGCGCGCGGCGAGGTCGTCGGTGGGCTGGGGTTGGGTTAGGTCAACGTCGATGGGTTTCTCTTTTTTTTTATTTGTTTTAAATGTATCGATTTCGAAAATAAGGGGGGGGGGCAGAAGTATAAAGGAGGATGTTTAATTTTTTATATTAATTTAATTATTTTATTTTTCAAAAAGTTGACTTTCACATACGACCTCTAAACGAGGCCCACCGCCTGTCGTCCATAGCGTTTTACCCCCATTCCGAGCACAATGGGATATGTATCGCAAGCTGATTTGATCGTTTCGATTAGTTTCAGTTGAATTTACATTTAAATCACTATATTGAATTTTAAACGTACATTTCAAATTACCGGGGTCGCATACGAACTTTAAAAATTCAAAAAAAAAATTTCTAGCTTCGTATTGACGATGCGGTCCTAACTAAACTAGTTTCGTCGAATTCTGAGACCGTTTGAAAAATGGCCAATTTCCAGTCGATTAAAATCAACTGAAAATGGTCAAACGCATTTTCCTTTGCCACGCTCACAAACTGATTCAGAAAATTATGAAATTTGGAATCTAGCAATAACTTTACATCACGGACCCAACAAAAGTGGTTTCGTCGAAATCCGAGGTCGTTTGCAAAATGGCTATTTTTAAGGGCCTGAATTCCATAGCGACTATTCAGAATTTTCAACTGGACATATCTTTTGATTCCCGCCATGAAATCATGATCTTTCGGATTCGTTGGAAAGATATCATCAATTAGATCCTAATGTTTTTGGTTTCACTAAAATCCGGATTGTTTTGCACCCGGTACATTCAATTGAAGTTCGAAATCGAATTATCGAACTACCGCGCCATTTTCAATTCTATTTATAATTATATATAAATATTTATATTCTAACGACGGCGTATATAATATATACGTTCTATTTATATTCCAAATAAATTTTTCGTCGATATTATTTAAAATAATCTATTTTAAATATTCAAAATTCGCTGAAATTGCCAAAATAAAAATTTTAAACTGGCCCAGATTTTCGGGTTGTTACAATATTGAATAATAAACAGATCACAAATTACATGTAACGACCTGGAAAATCTGAACCAATTTAAAATTTTGAATTGGCTAAAATAGTGGATTTAAAATAGTTAAAATAAATATTTTAAATAGTAAAGATGAAAACTGAGTTTGAATCGACAATTGAAAACGAATATAATTAATTCTAATTATAAACAAGGCCTGAAATGGCGCTGTAGTTTCAAAAATTGAATTCAAACTTTGTTGGACTGTACTGGGTGCAAAACAAAATGGATTTGAGTGAAACCAAAGATATTTAAATCTGTTAGTGAATACCTTTCTAACGAATCTGAAAAATCGAAGTTTCATAGCGGAAAGCAAAAGTTTTGGCCAAATGAATTTTCAGAAAGGTCGCTATGGAATTTATATAGCCCGTGAAAATGGCCATTTTGCATACGACCTTGGAATTCAACGAAACCACTTTTGTTAGATCTGGGATGTGAAGTTATTGCTAGGTTTCAAATTTCATAATTTTTGAAACTAGTATGTGAGCGTGGCAAAGGAAAACGTGTTTTGGTCAATTATAGTTAAATTGGATCGACCAGAAATGGGCCTTTTTTGCAAACGGTCTCAGAATTCGACGAAACTAGTTTTGTTGGGACCGTATCGTCAAAACATAGCAAGATTTATTTTTCTGGAATTTTTTGAATCAGTTTGTAGCCCTGGCAAATTGAAATGTACATTCAAATCAAATATTGAATGTTATATATTTTAAATTGAATGAAAACTGAATGAAACAGTCGAATGGGCCTACGAAACATATCCCATTGTGTTCGGAATGGGGGTAAAACGCTAGGGACGACAGTTGTTGGTTTGGATTGGGGTTCGTGTGTGAAAGGGGGTATTTTCAAAATTTAAAAATATATAAATAAATAAATAATTCTAATTGGCCACTTCCCCTTTTCTCTCTCCCCGAATCTACCAGGCGAACGACGGAAATCGACTCTCACCTTCTCTCCTCTTTTTCTTCTAATCCGCTCAATGAAATCCACTACCACAGTTATGGTTTTTGTAGTACTTCGCAGGATCTTCACATCCATATAAGGTTTGATAATTTTCGTTGAGTGTGGAGGGAGAATCGCGCCTCCAAAGTTCAGAGGTTCCTCCCGCCGTTTCTCGCGCCTGCCGCCACCGAGCTGGGGCCCACCTCCGGCGAACCAGTGCCCTGCCTCCCCCTTAGACCTCGCGCAACCCGATCGTGAAATCGTTACTCCGTTTGATCGCAAATTCAAAACCTAGTTTTGAACGATTTCTGAAAGGTACGACTTGTTTTATTTTCAACTGTTTTAACACCTTTAAACCGTTGCAAACTTTGAAAAATCATATTTTTTTCTTGTGTTGACGAAATTTAGTGAAACAAGAGACAGTGAACTCGTGTGGATGTCTTCTACCTTCTAGAAGAGACTGCATATTTTTCTGAGCCTTCTGCTATTTATGGTGAAGTGGAACCCAATGTAAGATTTCTAATTAATAATCGATATGGAAAACGATGATGTATAAATTATATAGTCGATGTATGGGTTATATAAGCATTGTACACCTCATGTATAAGCGTTGTATAAGTTGTACGTTCAATGTATAAGTTATATATGCGTTGTAAAAATTATATATGTGTTGAAATAGAAGTGAATTGCTATATATATATATATACGCCCCTCATCCACAAACCATGGACGATATTTATTGGTTGTGATTGGTGTGAAATTTGATTGATAGCGAAGGGTTGATTGGAATTGTTTGTGGTTGATATTGATTGATTGTGGTTGAAAAATACCCGTTTGTGGTTGGGAAATATTTGGTTGAAACCACATAGGATTAGTTTGTGGAAATGAAATAAATATACATGCCGCCTGCGTGCGAACTAGATGAATGAATCCCCATTGTCAAAAACCGCGAGGTTTTAAGGTAGAGCAAGGAGCCGTACTAGGGATGGTCCCGGTTTTAACTACCCTGCCGTTATGATGCCGAAATTTTGAATAATATTCACGTGTTTGAATTATTTTCATTTGTTGAAACTATATTTATTCGTTGAATAGAAAACCTTCATGTGTTGAGTCGATATTCATTCGTTGGATAGAAATTCATGTGTTGAATGGTATTCGTGTTTTAAATATAAAAATCACATTTTTGTCTATATATATAAACTATAGAAAACCTTCATGTGTTGAATCGATATTCATTCGTTGAATTGAAATTCATGTGTTGAATGGTATTCGTGTTTTAAATATAAAAATCACCTTTTTATCTATATATAGAAACTATAGAAAACCTTCATGTGTTGAATCGATATTCATTCGTTGAATTTAAATTCATGTGTTGAATGGTATTCGTGTTTTAAATATAAACATCACCTTTTTATCGATATATATAAACTATAGAAAACCTTCATGTGTTGAATCGAAATTCATTCGTTGAATTGAAATTCATGTGTTGAATGGTATTCATATTTTGAAAGAAAGTGTTTTATAATGAAAATCCAATTTTTATCATCGATATGAACTATATAAAATGATCTCGTTTTGAAATAAAGTGTTTTATAATAAAAATCATACTTTTATTACCTATATGAACTATATAAAATAATAGTGTTTTGAAATGAATTGTTTTACAATAAAAATCACATTTTTATTATATAAATGAATTGTTAAAAATAGTGAAGTGTTGAAACAGAAGACAGTTAGATAAAAATATCATTTTTATAAAATGTATGAAAAGAATATAGTTTTTGAAATCGGAGAATTGATATATATATATATATATATACAGAATTGAAATATATCGAATAACGACGCTGCAGTTCATATTTTGAAATCGAAATTTCAAACGATTATACCGAGAGACCCGACCATCGGATTTTCCCGAAACCGCAATTGTTGGGTTCGCTTCGGAAAAATCTTTTCAACGGCACCAACTTTGTAAAAATCCAACGGTTGGATTGTCTGGAATGTTTAATTCAATTCTAAAGAAAAACAACGCCAGAATCGATTATATTTATTTATTTATATATATATATATATATAAATATAATTATATTTAATCGAATAACGACGCTGCAGTTCGAATTTTGAAAACGAAACTTCAAACGATTATACCGGGAGATTCGACCGTCGGATTTTCCTGTAATAACCCGGAAATTCTGAACCAGTTTAAAATTTTTATTTTGACAATTTTAACGAATTTTGAATATTTAGCATAGATTATTTTAAATAATATCGACGAGAAATTTATTTTGAATATAATTAGAACGTATATATTTATACGCGTCGTCGCTAGAATATAAATATTTATATATAATTATAAATAGAATTGAAAATGGCGCGGTAGTTCGATAATTCGATTTCAAACTTCAATTGAATGTACCGGGTGCAAAACAATCCAGATTTTAGTGAAACCAAAAACATTAGGATCTAATTGATAATATCTTTCCAACGAATCCGAATAATCGAAATTTCATAGTGGGAATCAAAAGATATGTCCAGTTGAAATTTTTGTATAGTCGTTATGGAATTCAGGTCCTTAAAAATAGACAATTTGCAAACGACCTCGGATTTCGACGAAACCACTTTTGTTGGGTGTAACACCCCACCTCTGCTAGGGTCACTCTTTCGGGGGCACTAGCTTCTGGGGGGGCGTTAGAACTGGGTAAGCATGCATAATGATATATCAAGGCAGAACAAGAACATAGAATATATATGTAAAACAGAGTAAGTGAGAATAAAACAGCGGAATATCTCAAACCATCTCAAAACAAGTCTAGTACATCATAAAGTCAACTGCCAAAATAAACATGTCTAGTACATCATAAACAGAAATACTGAAATACATAGTGCTATCCCCAAAATAAAGATGATAAACCATAGCGAGCTCAATGTCCAGACATACATGAGCTATCCAGCAAACAAGCAAGCGATCCAAGCTAAGCACCACTATTCCCTCCCTGAGAACCTGGGGGGGGGGGAACGGAAGAAAAGAAGCGAAAGAAAACAGGTCAGTCAAAAAGACTGGTAAGCCCTACTACGATCAGTCTATAAACTAATAAAGTTAGCATCATGATGGAAACTGAGATGAACATACTGGCAATAGATAAAGGTGTCATCACATAAAGAAGATTAAGCTTTGCACCAGAGTGTACTAGCAAACTAACATAACAGGTATTGATCCCTCAGCCCAAACTTTGGCCCGATAACATGAGGTGACCTTAATACAAGGTCCAGCCCAACGGTCTAGTCGATCGGCTCCCTATAAACCTAACACGTCAAGTGTTGGTGTCCATACGGCCCACATATGGTTGTAGTCAGACTGTGCTGGGTCCACCTTCGGGTGTATCAAGCCCTCGGGTGTCAACCCCAGACACCTAAGCAATAATGCACAGTCTAAACCTACTGGTACCCGTGCCTCGAGTTTGTCCAACACCGGACTACGTGCACGTCCGTAGCCCGCCTGGACCCGCACCGCTGTACCACTCAGCCGTCGCTTTGGTCGCTTACATCAGTCCAGTAATCGTGCCCCGCCCTAGCCTAGCCTCTAGGGTTGTGAATGATACCAAACTGGGATTACTGCTGGAACAGACCACGTTGCTAGGGTTTTCTAAGAGGGTTAAGTGTGGTTTAACCCCTCACTAATCATGGATTAAATTAGTTAAGTGTAACCAACAGTTCACCACTTAACCCCATTTAATCCCTCGTATCCCCAAAATTGGTTAAGTGTTAGTGGGCCATGACTTAACCCTAATCATGAGGCATTAATTAATTTAATTGTGCCTTAACCTCTCACATTAGACTTTGTTGCGGTTACCTAGTTAAGCCGGTGGGTTCCGGGTAGATTTACACCACAACTTGGTCTAACCTCGGGTCTTGGCACCACATGACCAACTTCTCACATTGGATCCTATTGTTTGTAGCCACTAGTTAAGCCGGTAGGTTCCGGGTAGAATTACGCTACAAACTCAACCCAACCTCGAGTTGGCCACACTTATGTTTTCTAAGTGTCATGTCCACTTTATTTTCAAAACATAATTACAAGTTTAACAAATACTTGGGTAGACCTAACTTAATAGGTAAATTCCCAAGGGGTAGACCTAACTTAATAGGTAAATTCCCAATCTTATATTTTCATGTATTTTAAGTTTTACCCAAACCCCCCAACGTCATTCTATCGCTCCCATATTCGTCATAACGCATAAAGGATAGAAAGAGGGAACTTGGCACAACATACATGATGAATCTTACATATCATAATAAACATGCATAACATGTTGGACTTGCATAACTTAGCATAGTGAACTTGCATAAACATGCATAACTTGTTAAACTTGCAAATCATGGCATAGTGAACTTGCATAAACATGCATAACTTGTTAAACTTGCAAATCATGGCATAGTGAACTTGCATAAACATGCATAACTTATCGAACATGTGTAACATGGCATAGTGAACTCGCATAAGCATGCATAACTTATTAAACATGTATAACATGGCATAGTGAACTCGCATAAGCATGCATAACTTATTAAACATGCATAAATCCCAACTTTCATCACATATTAACTTTAGAGTTTTTAAAATGAAGGTAAGAGGGCTTACAAATATTATGAAGACACAAATCTACAAGTAAAGATTGAGAAGCCCTTTATGCAAGCATAAAAACCCAAAACAAAGCTCCAATAAGAAACACCCTTAACAAAAATCCCAAAAACTCTAGCTTAGCAAATAAAACTTGCAACTTGATGATGTATGCAAGCTAATGATCATTCATACAACTTAGAAATGCTTGTATGAACATCATAATCTTCATAGGAATGATTTATGAAGAGGGTGGAGGCTAGGGTTTTTAAGTGGAGGCCATTTGAGAAATCAATTTGACATAGTTTGGTTGCTAGAATGAATAATGGGGTTTTAGGGTAGGATTAGGGTCTTATTTATAGAAGATTAAAGTGTTTTTAGCCCTAGGATTAACCCTAGGTTGAATTAGGTCCATCAGATTTCGGAATTCTCCAGAACCAAGCCACACAACCAAGCCCAGACCAAAAATGGTGCGCCAGGCAAAACAGCCCGGCCACCCCGTGTCGACAGGGCTGTCGACAGGGCAGTCGACACCCTTAGACCCCTGTCGACATGCCTGTCGACTTGGGGGTCTTGGCGGGAGTTTTCCCCGCCTGACGCCAGTTGTGCCCTAACCCTTGTTTTTAACTTAAAATTTAAATCTGTTTTTAATATGGAAATTTCTGAAAACTTCAATGGGCCTTAACTGGGTCATACGGACTCCGATTTTCGAAAACTCGGACTCTATTTCGCGTATTTTTCCGAGACGAACGCAATGGCACAGCCCGTTTCCTCTTGATTCAGATTTTTAAATTAAATTCTGCCTCAATTTATATCTTAACAGGTTATTAAAAATACAGGTTGTTACATTCTCCCCTCCTTAAAGGATTTCGTCCCCGAAATCTTTAAGTTAGGAAGAACATATCCTACCATCCAACATCCATCTACTCAAAACATCATCCACGAGCAACCATTGTCCTTAAAAGATTCTAAATGTTGTATGAACATATGCAAAAGTGTGTGTATATGTACTTATCTAATGCAAAGATCAATGCAAAATATGTTAGTGAAATGTATCCATATGTATGCAAATCCCTAACATAATGTATAATATCTACATGCGTGCTCAATCATACATCCATATGCAACATCCATGTGATAGCATACAAATTTCATCCAAGAATAAGCATAAACACTCATGCACATGCAATATGAGGAGTGTGTGAGCAGATCTAGTGCCTAATGTGTATCATGCATCCACGAGTAACCACTTGCAAACACTTGCAACCACTTGCAACCATCAAACATAACATGTCTCAAACACATGTTTCATCCAAAGGATTCTACCTAAGGTTCTCATGATAAGATAGACACGATGAACTAGATAAACTAGATAGACATGGAAAGATAAAGAGATTGAGAGTGTACCCTCAAAAAGGAATGGATAAAGCCTACGCATCTTCTCTTCAGTTTCCCAAGTTGCGTCTTCCTCGGCTTTACCCCATTGAACCTTCACCAACTTGACCTCACGATTCCTTAGCTTCTTGATCTCTGTCCCCAAGATACGAATCGGAGCTCTCCTCAAGGTAGCTTCTTTCTCTACTTCCACATCTTCTAGAACACTTGGCTCAACCACATCTGCTGACTTATGCAAACACTTTCGGAGATGCGAAACATGAAAAACATTATGCACTCCAGCTAGCTTCTCGGGCAATTCCACTCTATAGGCCATCTGCCCGATCCTCTCTACAACTGGAAACGGTCCAACAAACCTTGGTGCTAACTTTCCTACCGCTCCAAACCGAACCACATTCCGCAAAGGAGAAACCTTCACGAAAACCATATCCCCAACATTAAACTCCAAATCAGTCCTTCGCCTATCAGCATAAGATTTCTGTCTGTCTTGGGCCGCCTTCATCCGTCTTCGAATCAACTCGACCTTCTCGGATGTATCTCTAATCATGTCAGGTCCAAGTATAAGCTTATCTGTAGTCTCCCACCAACATGTAGGTGACTTGCACGGTTTCCCATATAAAGTCTCAAATGGTGCCATCCCAATGCTCGCCTGATAACTGTTATTATAAGCAAATTCCACAAGAGGAAGATGGTCTTCCCAAGTACCACCAAAATCCAGAATGCAAAGCCTCAACAAGTCCTCAAGTACCCTATTCACCCTTTCTGTCTGACCGTCCGTTTGTGGATGATAAGCCGTACTCAGATTCAACCTCGTGCCCATAGCTTCCTGCAAACTGTTCCAGAACTGACTAGTAAAGATGGGGTCTTGGTCACTGACTATGCTAGAAGGGACTCCATGAAGTCTCACAATCTCACGAAGATATACTGATGCTAGTCCAGATGAGGTCCTTTTGCTCTTCACCGGAATGAAATGAGCACTCTTCGTAAGCCTATCCACAATGACCCATATGCTTGTATTCCCTTTTCTTGACCTTGGCAATCCGTCAACAAAGTCCATAGAAATACTCTCCCACTTCCATAGCGGGACCTCTAGAGGATGCAATAGCCCACCGGGCTTCTTTGACTCGGCTTTTACTCTCTGACAAACAAAACATCTAGAGACAAACTCTGCCACATCCTTCTTCATTCCAGGCCAGAAGAAAATGCGCTTCATATCCTTATACATCTTATCTCCACCCGGATGTATAGTCAACTTGGAGCGATGTGCTTCCTCAAGAACTTTCCTCACCAAGTCTTCCACCATCGGAACACAAAGCCTTCCGTCTTTCCTCAGCCAACCCTTATCATCTATAGAATATCGAGCAAGGTGACTAGATGTCTCCCCTCGAATCAGCTTATCCATAATCTCAATTATCTGAGGGTCTTCCTTCTGCGAAGCCCCAACTTGATCCAGAAGGGTAGGCCTGAGCTCAAGAGATGCTAAAGAACCGGTCATCGACTCAACTGCCAAAGAGAAATCTAAGGTTGCCAAGAACTCTAAATTCTTCATCTCAACAAATAGAGGACTTAGTGTCAACCTTTTTCTACTCAACGCATCCGCTACAACATTCCCCTTGCCAGGGGTATAGGCTATATCAAAATCGTAGGACGCCAAGAATTCCATCCACCTTTGCTGCCTCAAGTTCAGATCCTTCTGCGAAAAGAGATACTTCAAAGACTTATGATCAATATACAGCTCAAATCTCTCTCCCAGAAGATAATGGCGCCAGGCCTTGAGTGCATATACTATCGCTGCCAGCTCTAGATCATGAGTGGGATAATTCTTCTCATGCACCTTAAGTTGCCTACCACCAAAACATATAACTCTGCCTTCTTGCATCAGAACGGCGCCCAATCCCGTGCCACAAGCATCAGTATACACGGTAAACATCTTACCACCATCGGGTAAAGCTAGAACTGGTGCTGAGGTAAGGGCTCTCTTGAGTCTCTGAAAAGCAAGCTCACAGTCCATATCCCAAGCAAAAACTAAGTTCTTCTTCGTCAACTTAGTAAGAGGAGCGGATATCTTCGCGAAGTCCTTGATGTACTTCCGGTAAAAACCCACAAGACCTAGAAAACTTCTGACTTCGGTTGCATTCCTTGGAGTCTTCCAATCCTGAACCGCAACCACCTTAGCGGGATCCACCGCTAAGCCTTGCTTGGATACGATATGCCCAAGGAATCTAACTTCCCTTCTCCAAAAGTGACACTTGGAGAACTTGGCCTTCAATTGATGCGCTCTAAGCGTATCCATCACCTCCCCGAGGTGCCTTGCATGCTCTTCCTCATCCTTAGAGAAGACCAAAATATCATCCACGAAGACCACGACAAACTTGTTCAAGAACTCTCTGAACACCCTACTCATCAAGTCCACGAAATATGCGGGTGCATTCGTCAAACCGAACGGCATAACAAGCCATTCAAAGAATCCATCTGGAGTTCTGAATGCAGTCTTGTCTATACTATCTTCAGCCACTCTGAGCTGATGAAATCCAGTAGCAAGATCAAGCTGAGAGAAAACAGAAGCACCAACAAGCTGGTCAAAAAGATCATCAATCCTCGGTAATGGGTGTCTGTTCTTCTTAGTCAGCTTATTCAACTCTCTATAGTCCACACAAAGTCGAAGAGAACCATCTGCCTTAGTAGCAAACACCACAGGCGCTCCCCATTCGGATATACTTCGTCTGATGAAGTTCTTCTCAAGCAACTCCTTTACTTGCTTGCTGAGCTCCCGTCTCTCACGCGGAGCCATGTGCCGAACGGGCAAAGAAACAGGCTTAGCATTATCCACCAGATAAATGCGAAAATCAATCTCTCGTTTAGGGGGCAACCCCTTAACTTCTTCAAAAACATCTGGATAATCCCGGACCACCCTTACAGACTGAAGGGTTTCCTCTGACGAGTCGAGAGATTCAAGATAGCACAACATGACGGGATCCTTCGGATTGCATGAAATCTCTAAGGTGTTGCCAAGGCGAGTCACAAGCCTCACAACCCTATGCTCACAATCAAGGATGGCTCCATGTCTAGACAGCCAATCCATGCCCAAAATCAATCCGTATCCCCTGAAACCAAGAACATACGCACTACACAAGAACTCTACACTGAGTATAGAGATCCTCAGATCCTCACATATCATAGATAGATGAGCAGAACCCCCAATGGGATTCGAAACACAAACGGGATCATCCACTAAGCTAGTAATAAGGTGCAAACTATCAACAAGATCAGATGAAATAAAGCTATGTGATGCACCAGAATCAAACAAGGTACGAACTGGAAGATCGGAAACATAAACAAGGTTCTCAACAGAAACACTACCTCGATCGGGAACTGGAGCGGTACTGAGAGCATGAACTTGCCCTCTTGAAGGTCCAGCACGCTGAGTCTGATCCTGCCCTTTCTTCTTCGGGCATTCCTCGCTGAAGTGTCCAGTCTCACCACAGGAAAAACATCCACCACTAAGCTTCCTTTTCTTCTTCCTACAATCCTTAGCAAAGTGTCCAGGCACACCACAGTAATTGCACTTTCCCTTGCCTTTGTTGTTGTTCCCCTTCTTGTTCTTGCTCTGATTCCCCTGACTGCTTTGACCACCTTGATTGCCTTTACCCTGAGAATCAGTCTTCTTTGCTTGAGTATCACTCGACTTGACCTCTTTCTTTCCATCTCCCTGAAGTAGAGCCATATCGACCAAACTCTCAAAAGTAGCCCCATGCGGAATATGTGACATCGCCAAACCCTGCAGCGGCTCATTCAACCCTCTAGCAAATCGAAGAGCCTTCTTCTCAGGAGTGTTCACCATATCCAAACCAAAACGGGCCAGCTGATTAAACTTGTTCACATACTCCTTGACAGACATATCACCTTGCTTTAATGCAATGAACTTCTCCATCTGTAAATTCGCCTCAGCAGAAGATAGAAACTTGGCCACAAATCTAGCCCTCAAATCGGCCCAAGTCTCGACGGGCCTCGTCCCATTGGTGACCTGAAACGACCCGAACTTCCCCGGTCTCCGAAGAGAAGAGAAAGAACGAATTGTTTTGAGAACACGACAAAATAGAACGCAGACGAGAGAACATTTCATTGTATATTACAACAATGCATCAGAATACAAGAATAAACAGAGTATAAATGAACATTACACAGAAATATCAGAGATTTAAATTACATTTAAATACATCGCAGCGGAAAATAATACAATACACAACTAGAAGAGATATACGGATACAAAGCTTTCCGGATATCGTTCCAGCTGTAAGACAGGATCCTGTGAATATAAATCTGCAAAACCAAAACTACTAGCTGCCCATGTCAAAATAGGGGCACCCAGAGTTTAGGTTAAAACAATAAACTCCAGGTCAGTCATGTGACCGGTGTGAGAACTAAAACAGTTAATCTTTATTTTAAATTTAGGTAAATCAAGGGACCACGCCGTATAACACGGAACGGGTTTCCTCCCAAGAATACCAGTGCATAAAACAAACAGCGCAATGCTAAATAAAGAAAAATGAAGCTGTTATAAGACCCAGGTCCCATCACACAATGCAACGCAGCCGAGGATAGGGTTTTCCCTTATAACAGCCAAAGAATGCTTGATACGTTTAAAACAAATCGTTTGATACTACTATAAGTGTATAGTGTCAAAACAATTTCAAATCATAAATATCAATCATAGGCGGCATGGGTACCATATATCATGTCGCCATACTAGTTCTACAATTAAAACCGCAAATGTCACGTATTTGGAAATTGGATTTCCATCTATGAACCGAGGCAAAAGATAGTCCTCAACCGATTCGAGACGCTCTAGCCCGCCCCTCAGGAACAGCCGCAACTGCCCCTTGGATCGTCAGGGCCGGTCCACCGATGTGGATTATTATGCCTGAACACTACGTCTCCCCACCCTATGGGGTGTAAGTCTGGTCCGTCAGCCGACCAGAATGCATCGGCCGAAACCGATATAACCGAGGCGCCTCGCAACCGCAACAACCACATAAGTCAAACTCGTCAAGGCGTGTAAAACCACTGACGCCACTTCTAGCTAGAAAGAAACGCAAGTCCTCCCTGAGGTCCGTCTCCCGTTTTTGGTTCATACCGGGTGTGAAACACGCGAGGTAAACGTTACACAAAGCTACGCCACAAAGGCCGTGCTTTGATCATCACCACCAGACTTTGCTTTTCAACAGAAGCCTCGATCAATTGCCACTTAGGCATGCCACACAGGCAATTCACTCCATGCGATTGATATCCATCAATATATAACCCCTGAGCTCGTACGTCTCAGAGAAGGGCGTTAAGCAAGAGAATAAATTCTCCGCCGCCAAACAGATATATATTTAATAGAAATCAATCACACAGACTAAAATCCAATGTCAGACACACAGTCCATTTACAAGTCCGTTCTGGGTCTGAACGAAACCGGAGGCACCTAGTACCTCGCATATCCATCGATCTCCAAGTACGTCTGGACGATCACAAACTGTTTCCATCTTCTTGGGTGTACAGCCCAATCAAGATCATCAGTAATCACCCAAACGACGTGAAGACTTCTGGTCTTCGACCACCGTCTTCATCTTCGACACCACGTCGAATCAGTTATTCAGAATGGGATCAACCCGGTCTTTCTGAATAACTCGCGTATATTTTAAATAAGTGTTACACAAACACAACATACGCCTCATTCCAATTCATTAGTCACTAACCGTAAATTAATCAAGAGAATAATCCCCCAAATATTAACCCCGAAGGCCGAAACCAACATCAGATCAATATCCAGAAAACCATTCTGCTTGGCTAACCGACAGTTAGTTTCTAAATTTCACATTCATAGGGAAAGGTTCCCATTAATTTTTATCAAAGATAAATTCTTGAATTTATGCTTTAATCTACTTTTGAATATCAATTCAAACTAGTCGGGATTAGCGAACCTTACCGAAGTAATCATTTGTTTTAATTTCCCAATCCCAACCTATTCATCCCATGAAGTAAAACTGGTTATACTTCATATCTAACACCACGGTGTTATCGGTAAATTCAATTACCATTTCACGTTCAAATCTAATTAAAGATTTAACTATCTCCTGGAGCAAAACTGGTGATACTCCATTCTCGATCTTTTCAATCTAATTAAAGATTCATTAAAACTCCACTTAGTTTTAATCGTTAACTGGGTTAAAGAATCAGTGTCATTTAAAACACAGTTCACGATAAACCCAAAATCACATTCATTAATTATCGGGTTAAAGAACGAGTGTTATTTAAAACACTGTTCACGATAAACCCAAAAATCAATACCAATTCAATTCCAATTAAATATCATTTAATTGGTACACTTCATTAAATCTAAATAAAAAGATTTAATCTTTTCTCAACTGGGTTCAAGAACAGTGTTAGTGAAGACACCATTCACGACAAACCCAAATCACATTTGATATTCAATACAAGGCTCTGAATAGAAAATATATCGGCTTATATTCAATATCAAATTCTACGACTAACAAATGTCGTATTGGAAATAACGATATAAATATATATCTTTCAAATTTCCATATCAACATCCGTATAATCACGAATTTCAACATCGAAATATTCCGAAGACCATTTCGATTCAATTCCACTCCAATGCAATCATTGGAAATTTTGGTTATTTTCAAAACCCTTTTCAAATTCAATTTATTTATTTAAAAATAAATAGAATTATAATTCTAGTTCAAAACTAGTTCATTTCGATAAAAATCTATTTTTATCCTTTCAAATATGGAGTTTTTCATCCCAATTCTTCACAAATCATTTCTTATGATTTTACACAAATTATTACTATTTTTAATAATTTTATCAAGGCCTGTACAGTCGATTTCCATCAATGGCCATCGAACTGCACTTACAGCGACCTTTTTCGAATTTGATTTGGACATATCTCCAAATCCAACCGTTAGATTTCAAATTTCTAATATTCGTTAGAAAGCTCTTTTCGATACGAACCCAACGGTTCCGGTTTCAGGAGAATCCGACGGTCGGATCTCCCGTGATGTCCGTTTGAAATAAATGGTCGAAATTCACGAACTGCCGCGGCGCGGCGCGTTCTATTCAGGCCATTATATTATATATATAATATATATAATATATATTTCGTCGATTTCTATTTAAAACGAATTATATAAATAGTTTTAACTTCGTTTCAAAAGCAATTTCAACTTCCGTTTCAATTCAAATCAAAATTGAATTCTTCTCTATAAATTCGTTTTAAAATTCATTTCTATTCAATTCAAATTTCAATTCAATTTGAATTCATTTCAATTCGCTTTCAATTCAATTTGAATTCGTTTTCAATTCAATTCATTTCGAAATCGTTTTCAATTCAATTCATTTCGAAATCGTTTTCAATTCAATTCATTTCGAAATCGTTTTCAATTCAATTCATTTCGAAATCGTTTTCAATTCAATTCATTTCGAAATCGTTTTCAATTCAATTCATTTCGAAATCGTTTTCAATTCAATTCATTTCGAAATCGTTTTCAATTCAATTCATTTCGAAATCGTTTTATCGATATAAATATCGTTCGCGTCAAAATGGCGTCAATCTAATCAACACGGCTTCATAAATTTCTATTTTCAAAATAGTTGTTATTATCAAAATATTTCGTTCAACACATGACCAATCTCAATAGATGAGTACTGTCAACACATGAACCTTTATTTTATATTATTCTTTGCTTTTCAAATTGGAATGAGGCCCAATCAATCACCATATAAAATTAATTATATGGATTTTCATACAACACATGTATATAATAGCATTGAAAATAATCAACCATCAACCAAAGTGCACTACACTGTATAAGCATCAAATATAGATATTCAACGCTTATAACAGCCTGTCAATCAATCGATCGACATATTTAATCAATCAGGATGAGTGAACTTCAAATTTCATCCTAACACCCGTGTGGGGTTTCAAACAATCAAACACATATTTTTATTCGTGCAGTTGGGCGATGTGTAAAATTTATCGACCCAATCAATGTCCTTCAAATAAGTGTACATAAACAAACCGTCTGGTTTGTAAATGAATATTTATTTATTCACTTTCACTATATTCATATTCACGTTAAAAATTATATTTTTAACGACAAAACATTTTATTTCAACATATGAATTTCTATTCAATTCATTCTCTAAATAAAATGATATTTTTATTTTTCTAACATATTTTAGAAAATTTCGACGGCATAACGGCACGATACTAGAAACGGGACAAGGCCTAGCCTTATCCCCGGTCTAGTGAAGGCCCACGCCATTCACACATCAATCAAATTCACCAAACAATTCACTTTCAAATCAAATCATCAAACTAATCTATGCAACCAAACAAACAAGTCCATGGTCTGTGGACGATTGTGTCGGGTGCTACTAAGCACCGTCTGCATCCTAGTATATATATAACTAGAAAAATAAATTGAAAGGTGAGAAATTCTCACCTATAGCTATCCAAGCTCTACGGCACTTCATTGATAGAAATCTTCATTGCTATCGCATCTTCGTTATCTTCGTTGTCCGCTTTCACTGCATATGTAAAAATCATATTTTTACTTCGCTATTCAATATATAAAAATCATATTTTTATTTCGAAGTTCCATATATAAAAATCGAATTTTTATTTCAAAGTTCAATATATAAAAATCGAATTTTTATTTCAAAGTTCAATATATAAAAATCGAATTTTTACTTCAAAGTTCAATATATAAAAATCGAATTTTTTATTTCAAAGTTCAATATATAAAAATCGAATTTTTATTTCAAAGTTCAATATATAAAAATCGAATTTTTACTTCAAAGTTCAATATATAAAAATCGAATTTTTATTTCGACTTTAAATAACTAAAAATCTGATTTTTACTTCTCGAAGCTCAAATCCTTTTTCTCTTTAAAGATTTTACTTTTAAACAAAATCAGTTTTTAAAAACATAAAAATCAGTTTTTTTCTTTAAACAAAATCAGTTTTTTTTTAAAATATATAAAAATCAGTTTTTGTCTTTAAACCAAATCAGTTTTTAAAACAAAATAATATTCAGATTTTTCTCTATTTATATAAAATAAAAATAAATAAAGAAATTAAAAAAAAACTTACAGCATTGTTTTTTCCTAAGAGGGTGGGGGTTCGCGCGAGGAGGGTGGTGGCGGAATGGGGCGTTGGGGCGTCGGATCGGGATGGAGAGGGTGGGGGTTCGCACGAGGAGGGTGGTGGCGGAATGGGGCGCGTCGCTCGTCGGGTTGGAGTGCGTTTTGCTCGAGAGCAGAAGGGGGCGGAAGAGAAGAGGTCGGAGGAGGAGTAGAGGGGAGCTCGAGGGTGGTGGGCGCTGGCTTCGACGGGCGGTGGCGATGGGTGGTGGTTCGTGGGCGCGATTAGGTTTTTTTTTTTCTTCTGATTCGAAATGAAGAGAGATCGGGGGGGGGCCTGGTTAAGGGGAGAGACCTTTTTTTTTATTATTATTTTATTATTTTTAAAAGTTGACTTTTACATACGTCATCAAAACGAGGCCCACCGCCTGTCGTCCATAGCGTTTTACCCCCATTCCGAACACAATGGGATATGTATCGCACTCTGATCTGATCGTTTCGATCAGTTTCCGTTGAATTTTCATTTAAATCACTATATTGAATTTTAAACGTACATTTCAAATTACCGGGGTCACATACTAACTTTAAAAATTCCAGAAAAATATTTTCTAGCTTCGTATTGATGATACGGTCCTAACAAAACTAATTTCATCGAATTCTGAGACCGTCGGAAAAATGGCCAATTTCCAGTCGATTAAAATCAACTGAAACTGGTCAAACGCGTTTTCCTTTGCCACGCTCACATATTGATTCGAAAAATTATGAAATTTGGAATCTAGCAATAACTTAACATCACGGACCCAACAAAACTGGTTTCGTCGAAATCCGAGGTCATTTGCAAAATGTCCATTTTTAAGGGCCTTATATATAAAAATATATATAAATTCCACAGCGACTATTTCTAATTTTAAACTGGACATATCTTATCATTTCTAAGATGAAATCTCGATTCTTCGGATTCATTGGAAAGATACTATCAAATAGATCCTATGATTTTTGGTTTCACTAAAATCCGGATTGTTTTGCACCCGGTACATTCAATTGAAGTTTGAAATCGAATTATCGAACTACCGCGCCATTTTCAATTCTATTTATAATTATATATAAATATTTATATTCTAACGACGACGTATATAATATATACGTTCGATTTATATTCAAAATAAATTTCTCGTCGATATTATTTAAAATAATTCATTTTAAATAATCAAAATTCGCTACAATTGCCAAAATAAAAATTTCAAACTGGCTCGCATTTTACGGGTTGTTACAATCTCCCCCACTTAAAACTTTTCATCCCCGAAAAGGAACAAAGTCGAAAGTGGTTTGATTATTAAGCTCTACATTCGATCTGTCTTTCATTCTCTAACTTTTCAGTTTCTGAGAATTTTCAGAATTTCAAAAATTTGGCTAACACCCTAAATTTCCGAAAAATTTCGCCATAACCTCCCCTGCACCGGGAGCATCGGGGAATTTCAAATAGCTTCCCCGGTCCTTCAGATCTCAAGAAGAAAAAGAAAAAGCCAAGCGGCTAGCCAATAGGCTCACAAAATCATCATCACCCAAACAAAACAGGAAATTATGTAGTAAACATGTACCTATTTGTCGGGCAAACAAATTTTATTCTCTGCTCTAGCCTCCTTGCTATGACCTGTTCACTATATGCATATGTATATGCAAGCAAATGCAACCAATTTTCAATATAATCCAATATTTGGTTCAGTTAGGCTCAATGGCTCAAAATTATCAAACAATTAAACAAGCAACACAAACATCAATCAATTAGTGAATTAGAATTTCAAATTGATAATTTTGATACATATACAAAAATCATGTTCTTGATGCCAAATCACAACAATAGGCCCTATCTAATTTTGGTTCTCACACCAGTCAATAGGAAATATATAAATATCACACCTTCGACTCTCGAATATTAATTCTGATGATGTAGCTACAATCATCAGAATCACCTTCGGGCGACTAGAGTGTGAATCTATATCTATCCAATATATTAAAACTTCGAATACACGCGGATCAGACGTATACGCAAAATCTTTATATACTGGACTGTCCAACTCAATATAAATAGATAATCAGATACGAATAATTGATTTAAATTTTCAAACCAAAATTTGTTTTCACTTTAAAAATATACTCTTCACACCCGTTCTCGGATACTACTGATCCTATCTCTAACGAGTCATTCTAATTGGATATTACTAATCCAATATCTGATGAATTCTTTCGTAAGGTTCTAATGTGTCTTATTCTCTGCTTTGTAAACCAAAGCTCTGATACCAACTGAAACGACCCGAACTTCCCCGGTCTCCGAAGAGAAGAGAAAGAACGAATTGTTTTGAGAACACGACAAAATAGAACGTAGACGAGAGAACATTTCATTGTATATTACAACAATGCATCAGAATACAAGAATAAACAGAGTATAAATGAACATTACACAGAAATATCAGAGATTTAAATTACATTTAAATACATCGCAGCGGAAAATAATACAATACACAACTAGAAGAGATATACGGATACAAAGCTTTCCGGATATCGTTCCAGCTGTAAACCAGGATCCTGTGAATATAAATCTGCAAAACCAAAACTACTAGCTGCCCGTGTCAAAATAGGGGCACCCAGAGTTTAGGTTAAAACAATAAACTCCAGGTCAGTCATGTGACTGGTGTGAGAACTAAAACAGTTAATCTTTATTTTAAAGTTAGGTAAATCAAGGGACCACGCCGTATAACACGGAACGGGTTTCCTCCCAAGAATACCAGTGCATAAAACAAACAGCGCAATGCTAAATAAAGAAAAATGAAGCTGTTATAAGACCCAGGTCCCATCACACAATGCAACGCAGCCGAGGATAGGGTTTTCCCTTATAACAGCCAAAGAATGCTTGATACGTTTAAAACAAATCGTTTGATACTACTATAAGTGTATAGTGTCAAAACAATTTCAAATCATAAATATCAATCATAGGCGGCATGGGTACCATATATCATGTCGCCATACTAGTTCTACAATTAAAACCGCAAATGTCACGTATTTGGAAATTGGATTTCCATCTATGAACCGAGGCAAAAGATAGTCCTCAACCGATTCGAGACGCTCTAGCCCGCCCCTCAGGAACAGCCGCAACTGCCCCTTGGATCGTCAGGGCCGGTTCACCGATGTGGATTATTATGCCTGAACACTACGTCTCCCCACCCTATGGGGTGTAAGTCTGGTCCATCAGCCGACCAGAATGCATCGGCCGAAACCGATATAACCGAGGCGCCTCGCAACCGCAACAACCACATAAGTCAAACTCGTCAGGGCGTGTAAAACCACTGACGCCACTTCTAGCTAGAAAGAAACGCAAGTCCTCCCTGAGGTCCGTCTCCCGTTTTTGGTTCATACCGGGTGTGAAACACGCGAGGTAAACGTTACACAAAGCTACGCCACAAAGGCCGTGCTTTGATCATCACCACCAGACTTTGCTTTTCAACAGAAGCCTCGATCAATTGCCACTTAGGCATGCCACACAGGCAATTCACTCCATGCGATTGATATCCATCAATATATAACCCCTGAGCTCGTACGTCTCAGAGAAGGGCGTTAAGCAAGAGAATAAATTCTCCGCCGCCAAACAGATATATATTTAATAGAAATCAATCACACAGACTAAAATCCAATGTCAGACACACAGTCCATTTACAAGTCCGTTCTGGGTCTGAACGAAACCGGAGGCACCTAGTACCTCGCATATCCATCGATCTCCAAGTACGTCTGGACGATCACAAACTGTTTCCATCTTCTTGGGTGTACAGCCCAATCAAGATCATCAGTAATCACCCAAACGACGTGAAGACTTCTGGTCTTCGACCACCGTCTTCATCTTCGACACCACGTCGAATCAGTTATTCAGAATGGGATCAACCCGGTCTTTCTGAATAACTCGCGTATATTTTAAATAAGTGTTACACAAACACAACATACGCCTCATTCCAATTCATTAGTCACTAACCGTAAATTAATCAAGAGAATAATCCCCCAAATATTAACCCCGAAGGCCGAAACCAACATCAGATCAATATCCAGAAAACCATTCTGCTTGGCTAACCGACAGTTAGTTTCTAAATTTCACATTCATAGGGAAAGGTTCCCATTAATTTTTATCAAAGATAAATTTTTGAATTTATGCTTTAATCTACTTTTGAATATCAATTCAAACTAGTCGGGATTAGCGAACCTTACCGAAGTAATCATTTGTTTTAATTTCCCAATCCCAACCTATTCATCCCATGAAGTAAAACTGGTTATACTTCATATCTAACACCACGGTGTTATCGGTAAATTCAATTACCATTTCACGTTCAAATCTAATTAAAGATTTAACTATCGCCTGGAGCAAAACTGGTGATACTCCATTCTCGATCTTTTCAATCTAATTAAAGATTCATTAAAACTCCACTTAGTTTTAATCGTTAACTGGGTTAAAGAATCAGTGTCATTTAAAACACAGTTCACGATAAACCCAAAATCACATTCATTAATTATCGGGTTAAAGAACGAGTGTTATTTAAAACACTGTTCACGATAAACCCAAAAATCAATACCAATTCAATTCCAATTAAATATCATTTAATTGGTACACTTCATTAAATCTAAATAAAAAGATTTAATCTTTTCTCAACTGGGTTCAAGAACAGTGTTAGTGAAGACACCATTCACGACAAACCCAAATCACATTTGATATTCAATACAAGGCTCTGAATAGAAAATATATCGGCTTATATTCAATATCAAATTCTACGACTAACAAATGTCGTATTGGAAATAACGATATAAATATATATCTTTCAAATTTCCATATCAACATCCGTATAATCACGAATTTCAACATCGAAATATTCCGAAGACCATTTCGATTCAATTCCACTCCAATGCAATCATTGGAAATTTTGGTTATTTTCAAAACCCTTTTCAAATTCAATTTATTTATTTAAAAATAAATAGAATTATAATTCTAGTTCAAAACTAGTTCATTTCGATAAAAATCTATTTTTATCCTTTCAAATATGGAGTTTTTCATCCCAATTCTTCACAAATCATTTCTTATGATTTTACACAAATTATTACTATTTTTAATAATTTTATCAAGGCCTGTACAGTCGATTTCCATCAATGGCCATCGAACTGCACTTACAGCGACCTTTTTCGAATTTGATTTGGACATATCTCCAAATCCAACCGTTAGATTTCAAATTTCTAATATTCGTTAGAAAGCTCTTTTCGATACGAACCCAACGGTTCCGGTTTCAGGAGAATCCGACGGTCGGATCTCCCGTAATGTCCGTTTGAAATAAATGGTCGAAATTCACGAACTGCCGCGGCGCGGCGCGTTCTATTCAGGCCATTATATTATATATATAATATATATAATATATATTTCGTCGATTTCTATTTAAAACGAATTATATAAATAGTTTTAACTTCGTTTCAAAAGCAATTTCAACTTCCGTTTCAATTCAAATCAAAATTGAATTCTTCTCTATAAATTCGTTTTAAAATTCATTTCTATTCAATTCAAATTTCAATTCAATTTGAATTCATTTCAATTCGCTTTCAATTCAATTTGAATTCGTTTTCAATTCATTTCGAAATCGTTTTCAATTCAATTCATTTCGAAATCGTTTTCAATTCAATTCATTTCGAAATCGTTTTCAATTCAATTCATTTCGAAATCGTTTTCAATTCAATTCATTTCGAAATCGTTTTCAATTCAATTCATTTCGAAATCGTTTTCAATTCAATTCATTTCGAAATCGTTTTCAATTCAATTCATTTCGAAATCGTTTTCAATTCAATTCATTTCGAAATCGTTTTCAATTCAATTCATTTCGAAATCGTTTTATCGATATAAATATCGTTCGCATCAAAATGGCGTCAATCTAATCAACACGGCTTCATAAATTTCTATTTTCAAAATAGTTGTTATTATCAAAATATTTCGTTCAACACATGACCAATCTCAATAGATGAGTACTGTCAACACATGAACCTTTATTTTATATTATTCTTTGCTTTTCAAATTGGAATGAGGCCCAATCAATCACCATATAAAATTAATTATATGGATTTTCATACAACACATGTATATAATAGCATTGAAAATAATCAACCATCAACCAAAGTGCACTACACTGTATAAGCATCAAATATAGATATTCAACGCTTATAACAGCCTGTCAATCAATCGATCGACATATTTAATCAATCAGGATGAGTGAACTTCAAATTTCATCCTAACACCCGTGTGGGGTTTCAAACAATCAAACACATATTTTTATTCGTGCAGTTGGGCGATGTGTAAAATTTATCGACCCAATCAATGTCCTTCAAATAAGTGTACATAAACAAACCGTCTGGTTTGTAAATGAATATTTATTTATTCACTTTCACTATATTCATATTCACGTTAAAAATTATATTTTTAACGACAAAACATTTTATTTCAACATATGAATTTCTATTCAATTCATTCTCTAAATAAAATGATATTTTTATTTTTCTAACATATTTTAGAAAATTTCGGCGGCATAACGGCACGATACTAGAAACGGGACAAGGCCTAGCCTTATCCCCGGTCTAGTGAAGGCCCACGCCATTCACACATCAATCAAATTCACCAAACAATTCACTTTCAAATCAAATCATCAAACTAATCTATGCAACCAAACAAACAAGTCCATGGTCTGTGGACGATTGTGTCGGGTGCTACTAAGCACCGTCTGCATCCTAGTATATATATAACTAGAAAAATAAATTGAAAGGTGAGAAATTCTCACCTATAGCTATCCAAGCTCCACGGCACTTCATTGATAGAAATCTTCATTGCTATCGCATCTTCGTCATCTTCGTTGTCCGCTTTCACTACATATGTAAAAATCATATTTTTACTTCGCTATTCAATATATAAAAATCATATTTTTATTTCGAAGTTCCATATATAAAAATCGAATTTTTATTTCAAAGTTCAATATATAAAAATCGAATTTTTATTTCAAAGTTCAATATATAAAAATCGAATTTTTACTTCAAAGTTCAATATATAAAAATCGAATTTTTTATTTCAAAGTTCAATATATAAAAATCGAATTTTTATTTCAAAGTTCAATATATAAAAATCGAATTTTTACTTCAAAGTTCAATATATAAAAATCGAATTTTTATTTCGACTTTAAATAACTAAAAATCTGATTTTTACTTCTCGAAGCTCAAATCCTTTTTCTCTTTAAAGATTTTACTTTTAAACAAAATCAGTTTTTAAAAACATAAAAATCAGTTTTTTTCTTTAAACAAAATCAGTTTTTTTTAAAATATATAAAAATCAGTTTTTGTCTTTAAACCAAATCAGTTTTTAAAATATATAAAAATCAGTTTTTAAAACAAAATAATATTCAGATTTTTCTCTATTTATATAAAATAAAAATAAATAAAGAAATTAAAAAAAAACTTACAGCATTGTTTTTTCCTAAGAGGGTGGGGGTTCGCGCGAGGAGGGTGGTGGCGGAATGGGGCGTTGGGGCGTCGGATCGGGATGGAGAGGGTGGGGGTTCGCACGAGGAGGGTGGTGGCGGAATGAGGCGCGTCGCTCGTCGGGTTGGAGTGCGGTTTGCTCGAGAGCAGAAGGGGGCGGAAGAGAAGAGGTCGGAGGAGGAGTAGAGGGGAGCTCGAGGGTGGTGGGCGCTGGCTTCGACGGGCGGTGGCGATGGGTGGTGATTCGTGGGCGCGATTAGGTTTTTTTTTTTTTTTTCTGATTCGAAATGAAGAGAGATCGGGGGGGGGGGGGGGGGCTGGTTAAGGGGAGAGACCTTTTTTTTTATTATTATTTTATTATTTTTAAAAGTTGACTTTTACATACGTCATCAAAACGAGGCCCACCGCCTGTCGTCCATAGCGTTTTACCCCCATTCCGAACATAATGGGATATGTATCGCACTCTGATCTGATCGTTTCGATCAGTTTCCGTTGAATTTTCATTTAAATCACTATATTGAATTTTAAACGTACATTTCAAATTACCGGGGTCACATACTAACTTTAAAAATTCCAGAAAAATATTTTCTAGCTTCGTATTGATGATACGGTCCTAACAAAACTAATTTCATCGAATTCTGAGACCGTCGGAAAAATGGCCAATTTCCAGTCGATTAAAATCAACTGAAACTGGTCAAACGCGTTTTCCTTTGCCACGCTCACATATTGATTCGAAAAATTATGAAATTTGGAATCTAGCAATAACTTAACATCACAGACCCAACAAAACTGGTTTCGTCGAAATCCGAGGTCGTTTGCAAAATGTCCATTTTTAAGGGCCTTATATATAAAAATATATATAAATTCCACAGCGACTATTTCTAATTTTAAACTGGACATATCTTATCATTTCTAAGATGAAATCTCGATTCTTCGGATTCATTGGAAAGATACTATCAAATAGATCCTATGATTTTTGGTTTCACTAAAATCCGGATTGTTTTGCACCCGGTACATTCAATTGAAGTTTGAAATCGAATTATCGAACTACCGCGCCATTTTCAATTCTATTTATAATTATGTATAAATATTTATATTCTAACGACGACGTATATAATATATACGTTCGATTTATATTCAAAATAAATTTCTCGTCGATATTATTTAAAATAATTCATTTTAAATAATCAAAATTCGCTACAATTGCCAAAATAAAAATTTCAAACTGGCTCGCATTTTACGGGTTGTTACATGACCTCCCACCAATAGGTTGCTTCCTCCTTCAAAAGCCACACTGTCAATAAGATCTTCCTCTTGTCATCAATCCTAAAAATAGCAAACAAGTCCTCAGTGTCATTCAGCCAATTCCTAGCTTCAACAAAAGATTCCGTGCCTAGGAAATTCTTGCCTCCCATCGCCTTGAAGTCTTTACAAACCTTCGTGAACTCAACCTGAGGATGCTGAGGGGGAGGAGGAGGAAGAGGAGCCTCAGCAACTGGAGGAGGAGGAACAGGAACCACTGGAGGAGGGACATTAGGGGGAGGATTCTCAACTACAGGAGGAGGAGTGGGAGTAGGGTTTGCGGGGCCAGCTGCCGCCCTAGCTTCTAGAAGTCTCCTATACCAGAGTGGTACGTTTACTCCATCCGGGATGGCAAGATTCTCAACCATACTGAAACGAAAGATAAGATAAGATTAGGTCAAGGGAACGAAGGATAACGCTAATGGCTTTTTGGGGAATAGCCTTTTAAAATACTAGACTTTTCTTTGGAAAATACTTTATACTTGTTTTGAAAATAGTTTTTCAAAAGTTTTTTTTTTTTAAAAAACTTTTTGTTCTTTCTTATAAACCATATGCTCTAATACCAAATTTGTAACACCCCACCTCCGCTAGGGTCACTCTTTCGGGGGCACTAGCTTCTGGGGGGCGTTAGAACTGGGTAAGCATGCATAATGATATATCAAGGCAGAACAAGAACATAGAATATATATGTAAAACAGAGTAAGTGAGAATAAAACAGCGGAATATCTCAAACCATCTCAAAACAAGTCTAGTACATCATAAAGTCAACTGCCAAAATAAACATGTCTAGTACATCATAAACAGAAATACTGAAATACATAGTGCTATCCCCAAAATAAAGATGATAAACCATAGCGAGCTCAATGTCCAGACATACATGAGATATCCAGCAAACAAGCAAGCGATCCAAGCTAAGCACCACTATTCCCTCCCTGAGAACCTTGGGGGGGGGGGAACGGAAGAAAAGAAGCGAAAGAAAACAGGTCAGTCAAAAAGACTGGTAAGCCCTACTACGATCAGTCTATAAACTAATAAAGTTAGCATCATGATGGAAACTGAGATGAACATACTGGCAATAGATAAAGGTGTCATCACATAAAGAAGATTAAGCTTTGCACCAGAGTGTACTAGCAAACTAACATAACAGGTATTGATCCCCCAGCCCAAACATTGGCCCGATAACATGAGGTGACCTTAATACAAGGTCCAGCCCAACGGTCTAGTCGATCGGCTCCCTATAAACCTAACACGTCAAGTGTTGGTGTCCATACGGCCCACATATGGTTGTAGTCAGACTGTGCTGGGTCCACCTTCGGGTGTATCAAGCCCTCGGGTGTCAACCCCAGACACCTAAGCAATAATGCACAGTCTAAACCTACTGGTACCCGTTCCTCGAGTTTGTCCAACACCGGACTACGTGCACGTCCGTAGCCCGCCTGGACCCGCACCGCTGTACCACTCAGCCGTCGCTTTGGTCGCTTACATCAGTCCAGTAATCGTGCCCCACCCTAGCCTAGCCTCTAGGGTTGTGAATGATACCAAACTGGGATTACTGCTGGAACAGACCACGTTGCTAGGGTTTTCTAAGAGGGTTAAGTGTGGTTTAACCCCTCACTAATCATGGATTAAATTAGTTAAGTGTAACCAACAGTTCACCACTTAACCCCATTTAATCCCTCGTATCCCCAAAATTGGTTAAGTGTTAGTGGGCCATGACTTAACCCTAATCATGAGGCATTAATTAATTTAATTGTGCCTTAACCTCTCACATTAGACTTTGTTGCGGTTACCTAGTTAAGCCGGTGGGTTCCGGGTAGATTTACACCACAACTTGGTCTAACCTCGGGTCTTGGCACCACATGACCAACTTCTCACATTGGATCCTATTGTTTGTAGCCACTAGTTAAGCCGGTAGGTTCCGGGTAGAATTACGCTACAAACTCAACCCAACCTCGAGTTGGCCACACTTATGTTTTCTAAGTGTCATGTCCACTTTATTTTCAAAACATAATTACAAGTTTAACAAATACTTGGGTAGACCTAACTTAATAGGTAAATTCCCAAGGGGTAGACCTAACTTAATAGGTAAATTCCCAATCTTATATTTTCATGTATTTTAAGTTTTACCCAAACCCCCCAACGTCATTCTATCGCTCCCATATTCGTCATAACGCATAAAGTATAGAAAGATGGAACTTGGCACAACATACATGATGAATCTTACATATCATAATAAACATGCATAACATGTTGGACTTGCATAACTTAGCATAGTGAACTTGCATAAACATGCATAACTTGTTAAACTTGCAAATCATGGCATAGTGAACTTGCATAAACATGCATAACTTGTTAAACTTGCAAATCATGGCATAGTGAACTTGCATAAACATGCATAACTTATCGAACATGTGTAACATGGCATAGTGAACTCGCATAAGCATGCATAACTTATTAAACATGTATAACATGGCATAGTGAACTCGCATAAGCATGCATAACTTATTAAACATGCCTAACTTATTAAACATGCATAAATCCCAACTTTCATCACATATTAACTTTAGAGTTTCTAAAATGAAGGTAAGAGGGCTTACAAATATTATGAAGACACAAATCTACAAGTAAAGATTGAGAAGCCCTTTATGCAAGCATAAAAACCCAAAACAAAGCTCCAATAAGAAACACCCTTAACAAAAATCCCAAAAACTCTAGCTTAGCAAATAAAACTTGCAACTTGATGATGTATGCAAGCTAATGATCATTCATACAACTTAGAAATGCTTGTATGAACATCATAATCTTCATAGGAATGATTTATGAAGAGGGTGGAGGCTAGGGTTTTTAAGTGGAGGCCATTTGAGAAATCAATTTGACATAGTTTGGTTGCTAGAATGAATAATGGGGTTTTAGGGTAGGATTAGGGTCTTATTTATAGAAGATTAAAGTGTTTTTAGCCCTAGGATTAACCCTAGGTTGAATTAGGTCCATCAGATTTCGGAATTCTCCAGAACCAAGCCACACAACCAAGCCCAGACCAAAAATGGTGCGCCAGGCAAAACTGCCCAGCCACCCCGTGTCGACAGGGCTGTCGACAGGGCAGTCGACACCCTTAGACCCCTGTCGACATGCCTGTCGACTTGGGGGTCTTGGCAGGAGTTTTCCCCGCCTGACGCCAGTTGTGCCCTAACCCTTGTTTTTAACTTAAAATTTAAATCTGTTTTTAATATGGAAATTTCTGAAAACTTCAATGGGCCTTAACTGGGTCATACGGACACCGATTTTCGAAAACTCGGACTCTATTTCGCGTATTTTTCCGAGACGAACGCAATGGCACAGCCCGTTTCCTCTTGATTCAGATTTTTAAATTAAATTCTGCCTCAATTTATATCTTAACAGGTTATTAAAAATACAGGTTGTTACATTGGGTCCGTGATGTAAAATTATTGCTAGATTCCAAATTTAATAATTTTTCGAATCAATATGTGAGCGTGGCAAAGGAAAACGCGTTTGACCAGTTTCAGTTGATTTTAATCGACTGGAAAATGGCCATTTTTCCAACGGTCTCAGAATTCGACGAAACTAGTTTTGTTAGGACCGTATCGTCAATACAAAGCTAGAAAATATTTTTTTGGAATTTTTCAAGTTAGTATGTGACCCCGGTAAATTGAAATGCGCGTTCAAATTCAATATATAGAGTTATATGTTGATTTTAACGGAAACTGATTGAAACGGTCGAAACAACTTGCGATACATATCCCATTGTGTTCGGAATGGGGGTAATTAGCTAAGGACGACAGGCGGTGGGCCTCGTTTAGAAGTCGTATGTAAAAGTCAACTTTTTGCAAATTAGATAATTAAAAAATATCTTCCCTCCTCCTTAAATCACGTTGGCCCCTCCCCTTTTCATTTCATTTCAGAAGAAAAAAGAGAGAAAAAAAAAGAGAAAGACGAATCGCTCCACCAGGAAGGAGGCCGCCGCCCAGCCTCCTGGCGCAGCCGCACCTCAGGTGCTCCCCACCCATCGCCCCCTCTAGCCTCTTCCCTCTCTCCTCTTCAACGCAGTCCCCGTTCTCCTCCGTTCTGCCTAGCCTCGCGCGCCAATCGAACCACCCAACCGAACCCTAGCCCACCACCGCCTGGCCTAGCACCGCCGTGATGCCGCCCCTCCTCTTCTTCCCCCTCCCTTCTTCTTCCTCCTCCCCCTTGCTCTTCGTCGACCGCAACGCCCAGACTCCCCCCCATCCACCGACGAGCGCGACAGCCCCCCCTCCCCCCAAACATTCACTGTAAGTTTTATTAATTTCATCTATTTGTTTATTTCTGTTTTAATTCATTTTAAATGTTTAGCATAGTTTAAATGAAATTAACTTTGTGCTTTTTTTTGAAATTAGCTTGATTTTTCGAATAGAAAAAAACAGGATTTTTAAAGAATTAAAAATATGATTTTTATGTTTTTAAAGTATTAAAAATATAATCTTTACTATATAGAAGAGGTAAAAATACGATTTTTATATTTTTAAAGTATTAAAAATATAGTCTTTACTATATAGATGATATAAAAATATGATTTTTGTATGTATAGAGAATTAAAAATATAATTTTTACATGATAGAAATATTAAAAATATCATCTTTATATGAGTAGCAAAATAAAGATGTGATTTTTATAATGATATTTTTATAAAGGCGAAATCTATATTTTTGAAATGGAATTTTTATATTGAACATCAAAGTAAAAATTCGATTTTTATATATTGAATAGCATAGTAAAAATTCGATTTTTATATATTGAATAGCATAGTAAAAATTCGATTTTTATATATTGAATAGCGAAGTAAAAATTCGATTTTTACATAGGTAGAGGATACGGGCAACGAAGGTGATAAAAAGGCGAGAACGATGAAGACTTCTATTAATGAAGAGTCAACATGATTGGATAGCTTTCGGTGAGAATTTCTCACCTTTCAATTTCATTTTCTAGTTATATATATACTAGGATGCAGACGGTGCTTAGTAGCACCCGACACAATCGTTCACAGACCATGGACTTGTTTGTTTGATTGCAAAAATTAGTTAGATTATTTGATTGAAATTTGATTGTTTGGTGGATTTGATTGATGTGTGAATGGCGTGGGCCTTCACTAGACCGGGGATAAGGCTAGACCTCGTCCCGTTTCTAGTATCGTGTCGTTATGCCGCCAAAATTTTCTAATACAAGTTAGAAAAATAAAGATATCATTTTATTTGATAAATGAACTGAACTGAATATTCAAAAGTTGAATAAAATATTTTATCGTTAAAAATATAATTTTTGACGTGGAAGTGAATAAAATAAAATATTCATTTACAAACCGGACGGTTTGTTTATGTACACCTATTTGAAGGACATTGATTGGGTCGATAAATTTTACACATCGCCCAACTGCACAAATAAAATCTGTGTTTGATTGTTTGAAACCCCACAAGGGTGTTGGGATGAAATTTGAAGTTCACTCATCCTGATTGATTAAATATGTCGATCGATTGATTGACAGGCTGTTATAAGCGTTAGATATTTATATTTGATGCTTATACAGTGTAGTGCACTTTGGTTGATGGTTGATTGTTTTTCAATGCTATTATATACATGTGTTGTATGAAAATCCATATAATTAATATTATATGGTGATTGATTGGGCCTCATTCCAATCGGGAAAATAAAGAATATTATAAAATAAAGGTTCATGTGTTGACTGTACTCATTCGTGAGATTAGTCACGTGTTGAACGAAATATTTTAACAATAAAATTTATATCTTTATCTTTATAAAATAAAGGTTCATGTGTTGACTGTACTCATTCGTGAGATTAGTCATGTGTTGAACGTAATATTTTAACAATAAAATTTATATCTTTACCACTATAAAATAAAGGTTCATGTGTTGACTGTACTCATCCGTTGAGATTAGTCATGTGTTGAACGAAATAATTTAACAAAAATAGTCACACGTGGACAGTACTCATTCGTTGAGATTAGTCGTGTGTTGACAAAAATAAATATTCATTTGTTGAACAGAATAAAGGAATATATGAAGCCGTGTTGATTAGATTGACGCCATTTTGACGTGAACGATATTTATATCGATTTTATTCATTTCGAAATGAATTGAATATAAAACGATTTCAAAATGAATTGAATAAAAAACGATTTTGAAATGAATTGAATATAAAATGATTTTGAAATGAATTGAATATAAAATGATTTTGAAATAAACCGAATATAAAACGATTTCGAAATGAATTGAATATAAAAGGATTTTGAAATAAATCGAATATAAAACGATTTCGAAATGAATTGAATATAAAACGATTTCGAAATAAATCGAATATAAAACGAATTCGAATTAAATTGAATATATAATGAGTTTGATTTGAATAGAAAATGAATTTGATTTAAATTGAATTTGATTTGATTTGAAAAGAAAATGAATTCGAACTGAATAGATAACGAAATGAATTCGAACCGAATAGAAAAAGAATTTGATTTCAATGTAATAGAAAACGAATTTGATTTCAATTAAATATATAACGAATTTGATTTCCATCGAATATATAACGAATTTGATTTGAATCGAATAGAAAACGAATTTAAATTGAAAAGAAAACGAATTCGAAACGAAATTGAATAAAAAAGGAAATGAACTCGAATCGAATTAAAATCGATTTGAATGGAAATCAAATAGGAATGAAAGTAAAAAGGATTTAGAATTGAAAATTCAATTTTGATTTGAATTTGAAATAAAGGTTGAAATTGTTTTTGAAATAAATTCAAAACCATTTATAAAATTCGTTTTAAATAGAAATCGACGAAATATATATTATATATATAATATAATGGCTTGAATAGAACGCGCCGCGCCGTGGCAGTTCGTGAATTTCGACCATTTATTTCAAACGGACATTACGGGAGATCCGACCATCGGATTCTCCTAAAACGGAACCGTTGGGTTCGTATCGAAAAGAGCTTTCTAACAAATATTAGAAATTCAAAATCTAACGGTTGGATTTGGAGATACGTCCAAATCAAATTCGAAAAAGGTCGCTGTAAGTGCAGTTCGATGGCCGTTGATGGAAATCGACTATACGGGCCTTGATAAAATTATTAAAAATAGTAATAATTTGTGTAAAATCATAAGAAATGATTTGGGAAAATTTGGGATGAAAAGCTCCATATTTGAAAAGATAAAAATAGATTTTTATCGAAATGAACTAATTTGAACTCAATTTAAAACCCGATTTTTTTATTTTTAAATAAGTAAATTAGATTTAAAAAGGGGTTTTAAATAATTGGAATTCCTAATATATTTGATTTGAATTGAACTAGAATTGATTTGTGGGTTTATCGTGAACTGTGTTTTAAACAACACTAGTTCTTTAACCCGATGATAAATAGAATGTGATTTGGGTTTGTCGTGAACTGTGTTTTAAATGACATTAGTTCTTTAACCCAGTAAAAGGAGTTTTAATGAATCTGCAATTAGATTGAAATGTGAATTGATATTTTAAATATATCAAATTTGGAAAATGAGTGAGGATGGAGTATTACCAGTTTTGCTCCAAAGCGATAGTTAAATCTTTAATTAGATTTGAACGTGGAATGGTAATTAATTTTACCGACAACACTGTGGTGTTAGATATGGAGTATTACCAGTTTTGCTTCATGGGATGAATAGGTTGGGATTGGGATATAAAATAAATAATTACTTCGGTATGGTTCGCTAATCTCGACTAGTTTGGAAAAACCATAATTTGGTTTGAAATGACATCCAAAGGTAGATTAAAGGATAAATTTCAAAGAATTTATCTTGGATAAAATTAATGGGAACCTTTCCCAAAAGATGTGAATATTTAAATAACAGAATATTCAGAATTGGAATGAGGCGTATGTTGTGTTTTCTGGCACTGTTTTTAATATACGCAGGTTGTTTGGAAAGGCCGGGTTTATACCCATTCTGAATAACCGATTCGACGATAAGTCGAAGATGAAGACGGTGGTCGAAGACCGGAAGTCTTCACATCGTTTGGATAATTACTGACGATCCTGATTGGGCTGTACACCCAAGAGGATGGAAATAGTTGGTGGTCGTCCAGACGAACTTGGAGATCGAAGGATATGCGAGGAAAGTGCCTCCGGTTTCGTTCAGACCCAGAACAAACTTGTAGATGGATTGTGTGTCTGACATTGGATTTTATTCTGTGTTGATTGATTTCTATTAAATATACATCTGTTTGGCGGCGGAGAATTTATTCTTTTGCTTAACGCCCTTCTCTGAGACGTACGAGCTCAGAGGTTGTGTATCGATGGACATCAGTCGCATGGCATGAATTGCCTGTGTGGCATGCTAAGATGCAATGATCAAGGCTTTGGTTGAAAAGCAGAGTCTTGTGGTTGATGATCAAAGCACGGCCTATGTGGCAGCTTTGTGTATAACGTGAATTCGCGAGCCTCACACCTCGGTATGAGTTAAAAACGGGATACGGGCCGTTGGGAGAGCACGACGTTTCTTTCTAGCATTGGTGGTGTCATTGACTTACCAGCCCTGACATTTATATACTTTTCACCTTTGTGGTTGTTGGAATGAGGCGCCTCGATTATAGGTCTGTAAGGACCGGGAAACGTGTGTTCAGGAATAACTAATCCTCTAACGTAAGCGAGGACCGGCCCAACCGATCCAAGTGGCTGCCCAGAGTGTGTAGTCCTGAGCATTTGCTAGAGTGTCTCGAAGCGGAGAGGAGCTTGCCCCTTGCCTCGACTCATGACGGAAATCCAATTTCCAATACGAGATACTTCGACTTTATTTGTAGAGCCTAGTATGGCGACATAGTAGCATGGGATGCTATGCCGTGTATGATTTATATTTATGATTGAAATTGTTTCGACACTATACACTTATTATAGTATCAAATGATTTGTTTTAAACGTACCAAGCATGTTTGGCTATTATAAGGGAAAACCCTATCCTTCGGCTTGCGTTGCATTGTGTGATGGGACCTGGGTCTTATAATAGCTTCATTTTTTGAAAAATCATTGCATTGTTTATTCTATGCACTGGTATTCTTGGGAGGAAACCCGTTCCGTGTTATACGGCGTGGTCCCTTGAATTACTCTCTTTTAAAGTAAAGTTTTAAATAACTGTTTTAGTTCTCACACCAGTCACATGACTGACCTGGAGTTTATTGTTTTAACCTAAACTCTGGGTGCCCCTATTTTCCGCACGGGCAGCTAGTAGTTTTGGTTTTGCTGATTTATATTCACAGGATCCTGGTTTACAGCTGGAATGATATCCGGAAAGCTCTGTATCCGTATATCACCTTCAGTTGTGCTTTGTATTATTTTTCCACTGCTATGTAATTTATTGTAATCTATGATATTTATCAAATGTAATTTATTCAATTATACTCTGTATATTCTTGTATCTGATGCATTTTTGTAATAGCAATGAAATGTTCTCCCGTCTGCGTTCTATTTTGTCTTGTACTCAACTCTATCCGTGCTTTCCCTCACGGGGAAGTTCGGGTCGTGTCAGTTTGGTATCAGAGCTTTGGTTTACAAAGCTCGAGAACAAGACACATTAGAACCATACGAGAGAATTCGTCAGATATTGGATTAGCAATATCCAATTTGGATGACTCGTTAGAGATAGGATCAGTAGTATCCTAGAACGAGTGTGAAGAGTATATTTTTCAAATAAAAACAATTTTGTTTTGAAAATATAAACCACTTTATACGTATTTGATTATTTATTTATATTGATTTGGACAATCGAGTATATAAAGATTTTGCATATACGCGTCATGAACGTATATTCGAAGTTTTAATATACTGGATAGATATAGAATCATATTCTAGACACCCAGAGATGATTCTGATGATTGATATATCATCATCAGAATTTGTGTTCGTGTTTCGAAGGTTTGATTTCTATATATTTCCATTAGGCTGGTGTGAGAACCAAAACTTATATAGCTAGAACACATTGTTGTGAATTGGCATCGAAAACAAGATTTTCAGTATATATATCAAAATTAAGAATTTGAAACGTTAATCCACTAATTGATTGATGTTTGTGTTGTTCGTATATTTGTTTGCTAATTTTGAACCACTATGCCTAATTGCATCGAGTATTGAATATTATTGAAATTGGTTGCATTTGCTTGCATATACATATACTTACATTGAACATGTCATAGCAAGGAGGCTAGAGCAGAGAATAAAATTTGTTTGCCCGACAAATAGGTATATGTTTACTACAAAATTTACTGTTTTTTTTGGGTGATGATGATTTTATGAGCCTATTGGCTAGCCGCTTGGCCTTTTCTTCTTCTTTTTGAGATCAGAAGGCCTATATGGAAATTTCGGGATTTTCCCGTGGCTCCCGGTGCAGGGGAGGTTATGGCGAAATTTTTCGAAAATTTAGGGTGTTAGCCAAATTTTTGAAAATTTGAAAATTCTCAGAAACTGAAAAGTTGGAGAATGGAAGCCAGATCGAACATAGAGCTAAATAATCAAACCACTTTCGACTTTGTTCCTTTTCGGGGACGAAAAGTTTTAAGTGGGGGAGATTGTAATAACCCGGAAATTCTGAACCAGTTTAAAATTTTTATTTTGACAATTTTAACGAATTTTGAATATTTAGCATAGATTATTTTAAATAATATCGACGAGAAATTTATTTTGAATATAATTAGAACGTATATATTTATACGCGCCGTCGTTAGAATATAAATATTTATATATAATTATAAATAGAATTGAAAATGGCGCGGTAGTTCGATAATTCGATTTCAAACTTCAATTGAATGTACCGGGTGCAAAACAATCCGGATTTTAGTGAAACCAAAAACATTAGGATCTAATTGATAATATCTTTCCAACGAATCCGAATAATTGAAATTTCATAGCGGGAATCAAAAGATATGTCCAGTTGAAATTTCTGAATAGTCGCTATGGAATTCAGGCCCTTAAAAATAGACATTTTGCAAACGACCTCGGATTTCGACGAAACCACTTTTGTTGGGTCCGTGATGTAAAATTATTGCTAGATTCCAAATTTAATAATTTTTCGAATCAATATGTGAGCGTGGCAAAGGAAAACGCGTTTGACCAGTTTTAGTTGATTTTAATGGACTGGAAAATGGTCATTTTTCCAACGGTCTCAGAATTCGACGAAACTAGTTTTGTTAGGACCGTATCGTCAATACGAAGCTAGAAAATATTTTTCTGGAATTTTTCAAGTTAGTATGTGACCCCAGTAAATTGAAATGCGCGTTCAAATTCAATATATAGAGTTATATGTTGATATTAACGGAAACTGATCGAAATGGTAGAAACAGCTTGCGATGCATATCCCATTGTGTTCGGAATGGGGGTAATTAGCTAAGGACGACAGGCGGTGGGCCTCGTTTAGAGGTCGTATGTAAAAGTCAACTTTTTGCAAATTAAATAATTAAAAAAAAAATCTTCCCTCCTCCTTAAATTACGTTGGCCCCTCCCCTTTTCATTTCGTTTCAGAAGAAAAAAGAGAAAAAAAAAAGAGAAAGACGAATCGCTCCACCAGGAAGGAGGCCGCCGCCCGGCCTCCTGGCGCCGCCGCACCTCAGGTGCCCCCCACCCATCGCCCCCTCTAGCCTCTTCCCTCTCTCCTCTTCAACGCAGTCCCCGTTCTCCTCCGTTCTGCCTAGCCTCGCGCGCCAATCGAACCACCCAACCGAACCCTAGCCCACCACCGCCTGGCCTAGCACCGCCGTGCTGCCGCCCCTCCTCTTCTTCCCCCTCCCTTCTTCTTCCTCCTCCCCCTTGCTCTTCGTCGACCGCAACGCCCAGACCCCCCATCCACCGACGAGCGCGACAGCCCCCCCTCCCCCCAAACATTCACTGTAAGTTTTATTAATTTCATTTATTTGTTTATTTCTGTTTTAATTCATTTTAAATGTTTAGCATAGTTTAAATGAAATTAGCTTTGTGTTTTTTTTTTAAATTAGCTTGAATTTTCGAATAGAAAAAAACTGGATTTTTAAAGAATTAAAAATATGATTTTTATATTTTTAAAGTAGTAAAAATATAATCTTTACTATATAGAAGAGGTAAAAATATGATTTTTATATTTTTAAAGTATTAAAAATATAGTCTTTACTATATAGATGATATAAAAATATGATTTTTGTTTGTGTAGAGAATTAAGAATATAATTTTTACATGATAGAAATATTAAAAATATCATCTTTATATGAGTAGCAAAATAAAGATGTGATTTTTATAATGATATTTTTATAAAGGCGAAATCTATATTTTTGAAATGGAATTTTTATATATTGAACATTAAAGTAAAAATTCGATTTTTATATATTGAATAGCATAGTAAAAATTCGATTTTTATATATTGAATATCATAGTAAAAATTCGATTTTTATATATTGAATAGCATAGTAAAAATTCGATTTTTATATATTGAATAGCATAGTAAAAATTCGATTTTTATATATTGAATAGCGAAGTAAAAATTCGATTTTTACATAGGTAGAGGATACGGGCAACGAAGGTGATAAAAAGGCGAGAACGATGAAGACTTCTATTAATGAAGAGTCAAGATGATTGGATAGCTTTCATTGAGAATTTCTCACCTTTCAATTTCATTTTCTAGTTATATATATACTAGGATGCAGACGGTGCTTAGTAGCACCCGACACAATCGTCCACAGACCATGGACTTGTTTTTTTGATTGCAAAAATTAGTTAGATTATTTGATTGAAATTTGATTGTTTGGTGGATTTGATTGATGTGTTAATGGCGTGGGCCTTCACTAGACCGGGGATAAGGCTAGACCTCGTCCCGTTTCTAGTATCGTGCCGTTATGCCGCCAAAATTTTCTAAAACAAGTTAGAAAAATAAAGTTATCATTTTATTTGATAAATGAACTGAACAGAATATTCAAAAGTTGAATAAAATATTTTATCGTTAAAAATATAATTTTTGACGTGGAAGTGAATAAAATAAAATATTCATTTACAAACCGGACATTTTGTTTATGTACACCTATTGAAGGACATTGATTGGGTCGATAAATTTTACACATCGCCCAACTGCACAAATAAAATCTGTGTTTGATTGTTTGAAACCCCACAAGGGTGTTGGGATGAAATTTGAAGTTCACTCATCCTGATTGATTAAATATGTCGATCGATTGATTGACAGGCTGTTATAAGCGTTAGATGTTTATATTTGATGCTTATACAGTGTAGTGCACTTTGGTTGATGGTTGATTGTTTTTCAATGCTATTATATACATGTGTTGTATGAAAATCCATATAATTAATATTATATGGTGATTGATTGGGCCTCATTCCAATCGGGAAAATAAAGAATATTATAAAATAAAGGTTCATGTGTTGACTGTACTCATTCGTGAGATTAGTCATGTGTTGAACGAAATATTTTAACAATAAAATTTATATCTTTATCTTTATAAAATAAAGGTTCATGTGTTGACTGTACTCATTCGTGAGATTAGTCATGTGTTGAACGTAATATTTTAACAATAAAATTTATATCTTTACCACTATAAAATAAAGGTTCATGTGTTGACTGTACTCATCCGTTGAGATTAGTCATGTGTTGAACGAAATAATTTAACAAAAATAGTCACACATGGACAGTACTCATTCATTGAGATTAGTCGTGTGTTGACAAAAATAAATATTCATTTGTTGAACAGAATAAAGGAATATATGAAGCCGTGTTGATTAGATTGACGCCATTTTGACGTGAACAATATTTATATCGATTTTATTCATTTTGAAATGAATTGAATATAAAACGATTTCGAAATGAATTGAATATAAAACGATTTTGAAATGAATTGAATATAAAACGATTTTGAAATGAATTGAATATAAAACGATTTTGAAATAAATCGAATATAAAATGATTTCGAAATGAGTTGAATATAAAACGATTTTGAAATAAATCGAATATAAAACGATTTCGAAATGAATTGAATATAAAACGATTTCGAAATAAATCGAATATAAAACGAATTCGAATTGAATTGAATATATAATGATTTTGATTTGAATAGAAAATGAATTTGATTTAAATTGAATTTGATTTGATTTGAAAAGAAAATGAATTCGAACTGAATAGAAAACGAAATGAATTCGAACTGAATAGAAAACGAATTTGATTTCAATGGAATAGAAAACGAATTTGATTTCAATTAAATATATAACGAATTTGATTTCAATCGAATATATAACGAATTTGATTTGAATCGAATAGAAAACGAATTTAAATTGAAAAGAAAACGAATTCGGAACGAAATTGAATAAAAAAGGAAATGAATTCGAATCGAATTAAAATCGATTTGAATGGAAATCAAATAGGAATGAAAGTAAAAAGGATTTAGAATAGAAAATTCAATTTTTATTTGAATTTGAAATAAAGGTTGAAATTGTTTTTGAAACAAATTCAAAACCATTTATAAAATTCGTTTTAAATAGAAATCGACGAAATATATATTTTATATATTGTATATATAATATAATGGCTTGAATAGAACGCGCCGCGCCGCGGCAGTTCGTGAATTTCGACCATTTATTTCAAACGGACATTACGGGAGATCCGACCGTCGGATTTTCCTAAAACCGGAACCGCTGGGTTCGTATCGAAAAGAGCTTTCTAACGAATATTAGAAATTCAAAATCTAACGGTTGGATTTGGAGATACGTCCAAATCAAATTCGAAAAAGGTCGCTGTAAGTGCAGTTCGATGGCCGTTGATGGAAATCGACTGTACGGACCTTGATAAAATTATTAAAAATAGTAATAATTTGTGGAAAATCATAAGAAATGATTTGGGAAAGTTTGGGATGAAAAGCTCCATATTTGAAAAGATAAAAATAGATTTTTATCGAAATGAACTAGTTTGAACTCAATTTAAAACCCGATTTTTTTATTTTTAAATAAATAAATTAGATTTAAAAAGGGGTTTTAAATAATCGGAATTCCTAATATATTTGATATGAATTGAACTAGAATTGATTTGTGGGTTTATCGTGAACTGTGTTTTAAACAACACTAGTTCTTTAACCCGATGATAAATAGAATGTGATTTGGGTTTGTCGTGAACTGTGTTTTAAATGACATTAGTTCTTTAACCCAGTAAAAGGAGTTTTAATGAATCTGCAATTAGATTGAAATGTGAATTGATATTTTAAATATATCAAATTTGGAAAATGTGTGAGGATGGAGTATTACCAGTTTTGCTCCAAAGCGATAGTTAAATCTTTAATTAGATTTGAACGTGCAATGGTAATTAATTTTACCGACAACACTGTGGTGTTAGATATGGAGTATTACCAGTTTTGCTTCATGGGATGAATAGGTTGGGATTGGGAAATAAAATAAATAATTACTTCGGTATGGTTCGCTAATCTCGACTAGTTTGGAAAAACCGTAATTTGGTTTGAAATGACATCCAAAGGAAGATTAAAGGATAAATTTCAAAGAATTTATCTTGGATAAAATTAATGGGAACCTTTCCCAAAAGATGTGAATATTTAAATAACAGAATATTCAGAATTGAAATGAGGCATATGTTGTGTTTTCTAGCACTGTTTTTAATATACGCGGGTTGTTTGGAAAGGCCGGGTTTATACCCATTCTGAATAACCGATTCGACGATAAGTCGAAGATGAAGACGGTGGTCGAAGACCGGAAGTCTTCACATCGTTTGGATAATTACTGACGATCCTGATTGGGTTGTACACCCAAGAGGATGGAAATAGTTGGTGGTCGTCCAGACGTACTTGGAGATCGAAGGATATGCGAGGAAAGTGCCTCCGGTTTCGTTCAGACACAGAACGAACTTGTAGATGGATTGTGTGTCTGACATTGGATTTTATTCTGTGTTGATTGATTTCTATTAAATATACATCTGTTTGGCGGCGGAGAATTTATTCTTTTGCTTAACGCCCTTCTCTGAGACGTACGAGCTCAGAGGTTGTGTATCGATGGACATCAGTCGCATGGCATGAATTGCCTTTGTGGCACGCTAAGATGCAATGATCAAGGCTTTTGTTGAAAAGCAGAGTCTTGTGGTTGATGATCAAAGCACGGCCTACGTGGCAGCTTTGTGTATAACGTGAATTCGCGAGCCTCACACCTCGGTATGAGTTAAAAACGGGATATGGGCCGTTGGGAGAGCACGACATTTCTTTCTAGCTTTGGTGGTGTCAGTGACTTACCAGCCCTGACATTTATATACTTTTCACCTTTGTGGTTGTTGGAATGAGGCGCCTCGATTATAGGTCTGTAAGGACCGGGAAACGTGTGTTCAGGAATAACTAATCCTCTAATGTAAGTGAGGACCGGCCTAACCGATCCAAGTGGCTGCCCAGAGTGTGTAGTCCTGAGCATTTGCTAGAGTGTCTCAAAGCGGAGAGGAGCTTGCCCCTTGCCTCGACTTATGACGGAAATCCAATTTCCAATACGAGATACTTCGACTTTATTTGTAGAGCCTAGTATGGCGACATAGTAGCATGGGATGCTATGACGTCTATGATTTATATTTATGATTGAAATTGTTTTGACACTATACACTTATTATAGTATCAAATGATTTGTTTTAAACGTACCAAGCATGTTTGGCTATTATACGGGAAAACCCTATCCTCCGGCTTGCGTTGCATTGTGTGATGGGACCTGGGTCTTATAATAGCTTCATTTTTCGAAAAAGCATTGCGTTGTTTATTCTATGCACTGGTATTCTTGGGAGGAAACCCGTTCCGTGTTATACGGCTTGGTCCCTTGAATTACTCTCTTTTAATGTAAATTTTTAAATAACTGTTTTAGTTCTCACACCAGTCACATGACTGACCTGGAGTTTATTGTTTCAACCTAAACTCTAGGTGCCCCTATTTTCCGCACGGGCAGCTAGTAGATTTGGTTTTGCAGATTTATATTCACAGGATCCTGGTTTACAGCTGGAATGATATCCGGAAAGCTCTGTATCCGTATATCACCTTCAGTTGTGCTTTGTATTATTTTTCCGCTGCTATGTAATTTATTGTAATCTCTGATATTTATCAAATGTAATTTATTCAATTATACTCTGTATATTCTTGTATCTGATGCATTGTTGTAATAGCAATGAATTGTTCTCCCGTCTGCGTTCTATTTTGTCTTGTACTCAACGCTATCCGCGCTTTCCCTCACGGGGAAGTTCGGGTCGTGTCATTTCCCGAAACTGGAACCGTTGGATTCGTTTTGAAAAGATCTTTCTAATGATGTAAATTTTGTGAAGATCCAATGGTTAGATTTTCAGATATGTGTAAATCAAATCTGAAGAAAAACAGCGGCACGGTCGCGTTATGGCCCGAAGCGTCGTTTTGAATAAATTGGCTACTTTAAAATAAATAAAAATAGCGATAAATCGTAATAAAATATTATAAACGATACGGATGTGAAATTTAGAAACTAACTGAAGGTTGGCTAAGTCGAATGGTTTCTTGGGTATTGATCTGATGTTGGTTTCGGCCTTCGGGGTTAATATTTGGGAAATCGTTCTCTTACTGATTGACGGTTATTGACTTATGAATTGAAATGATGCGTATGTATGTTGGTGTTGCACTTGTTTATTATATACGTGAGTTGCTCAGAAAGACCGGGTTTATCCAATTCTGAATAACTGAATCGACGATAAGAAATCGAAGATAAAGACGGGGGTCGAAGACCGGAGATCTTCACCTCGTTTGGATGGTAACCGAGGTCCTGTGTAACAACCCGAATTTTAACAACATGTTAAAATCGTAAATCTAGGCAGAATTTAATTTTAAAATAAGAACCAAGGGAAACGGGTTTCGCCATTGCGTTCGTCTTGGAATTCTGCATGAAATCGAGTCCGAATTTTCGAAAATCGGAGTCCGTATGACCAAGTTATGGCTCCCCAAAGTTTCAGAAATTTCCAGAGTTCAAAACAGTTCGAATTCGAGTTCAAATTCGAATTTCAAAACCCAGACAGACTAGGCGGGAAATTTCCCGCCCATCACCCCAGGTCGACTGGGGAGTCGACACCCCCAAGACCAGGTTGACTGCGCAGTCGACTTGGGTGTCGACCTGGTCCCCGAGCCCATTTTTGGGCCAGTATTCGTTCTGATGTATCTAGTCCGATTTCTGTCCAGATTCATCTGCCTAAACCTATTTAAACAGCCCCAAACCTAGCCTTCTCTACACACAATTCTATTCTGCTTCTACTCTGCCTCTGTTCTAAATAAAAATAAAAATGGCGTCGCTACTCTGCTGGAATCAAAACTAGAAGCTAATCAACATCAACCTAAGCAACTCAATTCAAACTAGAGATTAAGGCTTCCAGCAACGACGCCTAGACCATATTGAATCAAATCAGAAGATTAATCAAGTTAGACGTTTCAACGCGACAACGAATCGATTTGTCCTCTCTTAGCCAATCAATGTAAGTTCTAGTTGCTTTCCGATTTAAATATTTAACTATAATATGGCCATGGAATAAAGTGCAATTGGATTTAAGTATGTTTATCGATTCAGATCTATTTCTGTTGCTTCTTGAACCTTGAGTTTTGAGACTTGTTCATCTTTATTCTCATGTCTAGTTCATGGTCTATTCAGCCTGTTGTAATCTTAATATGCCTGTGATGATGTTTTTCTCTCCGATCTTATTTTGATGCAAGATTCTACATTTCCCCTATTTATTTTCTTTCAATGAACCTTGGTCAATTTCGGACCTTGGCCTAAAATCACGATTTGCGTACGATATATATATGGGGGAATTATGGGATTATTGCCTATATGAATATGATGGAATTATTGGCAACATGAAATTGGATATTATCATTGTATTTGCGAGTTTGGGCTTGATATATAAATTTTGGTATAATCTTTTTCTGAGGAAATTTGCATAAATATTATATGCATGGAATTTGGCGTAAATTTGGATCTATGTAAAGTAACATGTAAATCAATTCAAAAGATTTGACAACTGGCTTGTATTTTAATAAAAAGGTTATGGTTTGGGGTAACTACATCATGAATCACGATTTCGGTTTATTGGATATGAAACTTAATACATGTAATGTTGGCTAGATCTTGACATATGTAAAAGGGCATGAAATTTGGTATAAATGTAAGTTGTCTTGGATTAGGCATATATAAATTGGCATATGTAATAATCCGGAAATGCGAGCCAATTTAAAAATTTTATTTTGGCAATTTTAATGAATTTTGAATATTTAAAATGAATTATATTAAATAAATTGACGAGAAATTCATTTTGAATATAATTCGAACGTATATATCTATATAGATCATCGTTAGAATATAAATAATTATTATAATTATAAATAGAATTGAAAATGGCGCGGTAGTTCGATAATTCGATTTTAAACTTCAATTAAATGTACCGGGTGCAAAACAAACCGGATTTTGGTGAAACCAAAAATAATGGAATCTAGTTGAGAATATCTTTCCAACGAATCTGAAAAATAGAAATTTCATAGCGGGAATCAAAAGTTATGCCCAGTTGAAAATTCAGAATAGTCGTTATGTAAATTATACATGGCCCAAAAAGTCAAATTTTGCATACGGATGAATTTGGACTCGAAACCACTTCCATTGAGTTCAAAATGCCGATTAGAACTCCGAAAAGTATAAGCTTCGATATATTCTGATATCTGGAATAGTGGCTATGGGCTGGAGTTGTTCGGTTAACAATACATAGCCCTTATAAAGTGAAATTTTGCATACGAGCTCAGAATTCGACGAGATAAATTTTTATGGATTCATAATGACAAATTATTGTTATGTTCCAAAGGGCGCGTCGAACGGAGCCAGTATGCGGCCGTACGAGCTAAAACAGTACAGGGTAAAACGAGCAGTCATTTTACAAAGGAACATTATTGATACGACCTCGGAATTCGATTCTACTTTTTTTTCTAGATTCGTATCGTCTAATAATGGTTAAATCCAAGAGGGCGTGATTTTTTGAGTTAGCATGTGAGCGTGCGAGAAGAAAAGGTGCGCCAAAATCGCATTTTTAGAGCTTATCTGAGCATTTTCGTGATTTTTTTTAAATGGTCAAACGAACTCGGAATTCGACGAAACTTGTTTCTTTAGACTCGTCAGCACATCTACTATCTCGTGTCCGAAACCCGCGGCAATCGGAGATCGTCGGCATTCAGACGATTGACGGAAAACGGGCATATAAACCACTTCTCTTCCAAAACACTTCATAATTTTTTACCTTGCTCTTCCTCCTTCTTTCTTCAAAAATGGGGACATCCCCAAATCCCTTCAGGCCCCCCCTCCTCCACGCTGACCGGCGGACTCCCCTCCCTCCGGCGCCCCACCACCTCCTCCTCCTCTCTCCTCCTCTTCCTCCTCCTTCTCTCTCTCCTTTTCTATAAACCCATGAACCCATTCCACCCCAAATCACCACCACCCGCCTCCGTGGACCCCACCGCCGCACCTCATCCCCTCCCCCACGTCAGTCAGGCCGGCGCCCCCCTCAGCACCACCCAATTCCGGTCGTGGGCCCCGCTACACTCAAAAACTCATTTTCACCAAAATTTCCCATTTTGCACAAAACACCCTGTCCGTATTTCGCCAATAACTCTCAAATGGTGCGTTTCTGGCCAAAGTCTCTCTAGACCAATGTTGTAGAGCGCGAAATTCTCTTCGATTTGGTTATATGGAAGTCATGTTTTGGAGTTCGGAGTTGCCCGGAAAACACGTTCAAAGTCTGCTGTTCAAAAGCGGTAAAATTCGTGTACTTTTGCGAATTCTGGCGAATTGGAGCATTTTCGGCAGAAAGACTCTTAGGCGAAAGTTGTCCGGAATGGCGCGTTTAAGCTAGAAAAAAAATGGTGTGAAGATTGAAGCTCGTTTGCAAATTCTGGAACCCGAACAGCGAATCCGGGCGTTAGAAAAAATGTGAGTTTTCTCCGCTTTAAAGCTTCTATGGTTTTTGACGAATGAAGTAGAATAAAAATATGATTTTTATATTATAGGAAGAATAAAAATATGATTTTTATATAGTAGAGATAATAAAAATACGATTTTTATATTATATAGATAGTAAAGATTTGATCTTTACTATATGAACAACGGTATAAAAATAGAATTTTTATCTATATAGTAGCGATGTAAAAATATAATTTTATCTATGTAGTAGTAGTATAAAAATGTGATTTTTATATACATAGCAACAATATAAAAATGTGATTTTTATATATGTAGTGACTACGGGCAGTGAAATTGGCAAAAAGGCGAGCACGACGAAGATTTCTACATAAGAAGAGTCGTGGCGTTTGGTTTAGCTATTGGTGAGAATTTCTCACTCAAAATTTCTTTTTCTAGTTATATATACATACTAGGATGCAGACGGTGTTTAGTAGCACCCGACACCATCGTCCACAGACTATGGACTTGTTTGTTTGGTTGTGTAGTTGGTTAGATTATTTGGTTTGAATTGAATTGTTTGGTGAAATGAAACTGATTTGATTGATATGTGTATGGCGTGGGCCATCACTAGACCGGGGATAAGGCTAGGCCTCGTCCCGTTTCTAGTATTGTGCCGTTATGCCGCCGAAATTTTCTAAAATAAGTTAGAAAAATAAAAATACCATTTTTACTTTGTAAATGGACTGAATAGAAATTCATGTGTTAAAATAAAATATTTTATCATCAAAAATATAATTTTTAACGTGAATATGAATATAGTGAATGTGAATAAATAAATATTCATTTACAAACCGGACGGTTTGTTTATGTACACCTATTTGAAGGACGTTGATTAGGACGATAAATTTTACACATCGCCCAACTGCACAAATAAAATCTGTGTTTGATTGTTTGAAACCCCACACGGGTATTGGGATAAAATACGGCATACACTAATCCGAATAATTAGTTGTATGTCGATCGATTGATTGACAAGCTGTTATAAGCGTTAGATATCAATATTTGATGCTTATACAGTGTAGTGCACTTTGGATGATGGTTGATTATTTATCGTTGCTATTATATACATGTGTTGTATGGAATCCATATAATTAACTTTATATGGTAATTAATTGGGCCTTCCAATTTAGAAAATAAAGAATATTATAAAATAAAGGTTCATGTGTTGACAGTACTCATCCGTTGAGATTAGTCATGTGTTGAACGAAATATTTTAACAATAAAATTTACATCTTTATCATTATAAAATAAAGGTTCATGTATTGACAGTACTCATCCGTTGAGATTAGTCATGTGTTGAACGAAATATTTTAACAATAAAATTTACATCTTTATCATTATAAAATAAAGGTTCATGTGTTGACAGTACTCATCCGTTGAGATTAGTCATGTGTTGAACGAAATATTTTAACAATAAAATTTACATCTTTATCATATATAAAATTAGAAACTAACTGGAAAATAGATGAGATGAGTGGTCTCCTGGATATTGATCTGATGTTGGTTTCGGCCTTCGGGGTTAATATTTAGGGAATCGTTCTCTTAATAATTTACGGTTGGAGTCTGATTTAAATCAAACGATAGATACCGTGATTTTTATAAAATACATTGAATAACAAAAATAGTCACACGTGGACAGTACTCATTCGTTGAGATTAGTCATGTGTTGACAAAAATATAGATTCACGTACTGAATAGAATAAATATTCATTTGTTGAATAGAATAACGGAATTATTGAAATATATAAAGCCGTGTTGATTAGAGATGTGCTATTTTGATGCGAACGATATTTATATCGATTATATTCGTTTTAGAATGAATATTGAAGAGAGATTTAAAAATTGAATATATAGAAAACGAATTCGAACTGAATTGAATAGAAAACGAATTCGAATTGAATTGAATAGGAAACGAATTTGAATTGAATTGAATAGAAAACGAATTTGAATTGGATTGAATAGAAAATGAATTCAAATTTAATTGAAATTTGAATTGAATTTAAAAGAATTATAAAACGAATCTATAAGGAAAAATTCAATTTTGATTTGAATTGGAAATGGAAGTTGAAATGTTTTTGAAACGAATTTAAAACTATATATAAAGTTTGTTTTAAATAGAAATCGACGAAATATATATTATATATATAATATAATGGCCTGAATAGAACGCGCCGCGCCGCGGCAGTTCGTAAAATTTGACCATTGACTTCGAACGGACATTACGGGAGATCCGACCGTCGGATTCTCCTAAAACCGGAACCGATGGGTTCGTATCGTAAAGAGATTTCTAACGAATATTAGAAATTTGAAATCTAACGGTTGGATTTGGAGATACGTCTAAATCAAATTTGGAAAAGATCGTTGTAAGTGCAGTTCGATGGCTGTTTATGGAAATCGACTGTACGGGCCTTGATAAAATTATTAAAAATAGTAATAATTTGTGTAAAATCATAAGAAATGATTTGGGGGAAATTGGGATGAAAAACTCCATATTTGAAAAGATAAAAATAATTTTTTATCGAAATGAACTAGTTTAGAACTAAAATAAAAACCCATTTATTTTAAATAAATAAATTGGATTTGAAATGGGTTTTAAATAGAATTGATTGGTGGGTTTATCGTGAATAGTGTATTAAACAACACTTGTTCTTTAACCCGATAATAAATAGAATGTGATTTGGGTTTATCGTGAACTGTGTTTTAAATGACATTAGTTCTTTAACCCAGAAAAAGGAGTTTTAAGGAATCTGCAATTAGATTGAAATGTGAATTAATAATTTAAAATATCAAATTTGGAAAATGAGCGAGAATGGAGTATCACCAGTTTTGCTCCAAAGCGATAGTTAAATCTTTAATTAGATTTGAATGTGAAATGGTAATTTATTTTACCGATAACACCGTGGTGTTAAATATGGAGTATTACCAGTTTTTCTTCATGGGATGAATAGGTTGGGATTGGGAAATAAAATAAATAATTACTTCGGTGTGGTTCGCTAATCTCGACTAGTTTGGAAAATCATTTGAAATGACATCCAAAGGAAGATTAAAGAATAAATTCAAAGAATTCATCTTGGATAAAATTAATGGGAACTTTTCCCTAAGAATGTGAAAATTTGAAACTAGCTGTAGGTTAGTTAAGAAGAATGGTTTCCTGGGTATTGATCTGATGTTGGTTTCGGCCTTCGGGGTTAATATTTGGGGAATTGCTCTCTTACTGATTTACGGTTAGTGACTGATGAATTGGAATGAGGCGTATGTTGTGTTTGCGTAACATTTGTTTTTAATATACGCGGGTTGTTCGGAAAGTCCGGGTTTATACGCATTCTGAGTAACCGATTCGACGATATGTCGAAGATAAAGACGGTGGTTGAAGACCAGAATTCTTTACATCGTTTGGATAATTACTGATGATCTTGATTGGGCTGTACACCCAAGAGGATGGAAATAGTTGGTGGTCGTCCAGACATACTTGGAGATCGATGGATATGCGAGGAAAGTGCCTCCGGTTTCGTTCAGACCCAGAACGAACTTGTAAATGGATTGTGTGTCTGACATTGGATTTTATTCTGTGTTGATTTATCTCTATTAAATATACATCTGTTTGGCGGCGGAGAATTTATTCTCTAGCTTAACGCCCTTCTATGAGACGTACAAGCTCAGAGGTTGTATATCGATGGACATCAGTCGCATGGCATGAATTGCCTGTATGGCACGCTAAGATGCAATGATCAAGGCTTTTGTTGAAAAGCAGAGTTTTGTGGTTGATGATCAAAGCACGGCCTACGTGGCATAGCTTTGTGTATAACGTGAATTCGCGAGCCTCACACCTCGGTATGAGTCAAAAACAGGATAGTGACTGCGGGGAGAGCACGACGTTTCTTTCTAGCTTTGGTGGTGTCAGTGACTTACCAGCCCTGACATTTATATACTTTTCACCTATGTGGTTGTTGGATGAGGCGCCTCGATTTTAGGTCTGTAAGGACCGGGAAACGTGTGTTCAGGAATACTAATCCACTAACGTAAGTGTGGACCGGCCTTGAAGATCCAGGGGTTACCCAGAGTGTGTAGCCCCGAGGCATTTGCTAGAATGTCTCGAAGCGGAGAGGAGCTTGCCCCTTGCCTCGACTCATGACGGAAATCCAATTTCCAATACGAGATATTTCGGTTTTATTTGTAGAGCCTAGTATGGCGACATGATAGTTGGTACCTATGCAGCCTAGGATTGATATTTATGATTGAAATTGTTTTGACACTATACGCTTATTATAGTATTAAATGATTTGTTTTAAACGTATCGAGCATGTTTGGCTATTATAAGGGAAAACCCTATCCTCCGGCTTGCGTTGCATTGTGTGATGGGACCTGGGTCTTATAATAGCTTCATTTTTTGAAAAAGCATTGCGTTGTTTATTGATATGCACTAGTATTCTTGGGAGGAAACCCGTTCCGTGTTATACGGCGTGGTCCCTTGAATTACTCTCTTTTAAAAATAAAGTTTTAATAACTGTTTTAGTTCTCACACCAATCACATGACTGACCTGGAGTTTATTGTTTTAACCTAAACTCTGGGTGCCCTTATTTTCGAAACGGGCAGCTAGTTGTTTTGGTTTTGCAGATTTATATTCACAGGATCCTGATTTACAGCTGGAACGATGCTCGGAAAGCTCTGTATCCGTGTATTACTTTCAGTTGTGTTTTGTATTATTTTTCCGTTGCAGTACTGTTTTTAAATCTCTGATATTTATCGAATGTAATTTATTCATTTATACTCTGTATATTCTTTTATCTGATGGAATTGTTGTAATAACAATGAAATGTTCTTCTGTTTGTGTTCTGATTTGTCCTGTTCTCAAAACGATCAAGGGTTTTGAACGGTCTAGATCGGTTTAACGACTGATTCGGATCGAGCGAAATTCCAGGCCGTCACAGCATATGTAATTTGGCATGGATCTTGGTAGATGTGTAAATTAGCATAAAATTAGCATACATGTAAAACGGCATGAATTGAACATATGTAAATTTGGTATGAATTGGGCATATGTAAAACTGACATGTAACCTAGAACTTGGGCATATATTAATTATGAAAAATTTGGAATAGAAACATATATGATAATTTATGACTTGGAGAAAGTTTAATATGAATGCGCCTAAGTTGGGTTTTGGGTAGTTGGTTTGTATTGGACATTTAGAAGGCACGTAAACATGCTTATGAACTTGAAACATGAATTGGTTATGAATATGAATCATTAACTTGATAATAGGCATAAGTGAAAACATGAAAACTCGCCATGAAACTAGACACGAACTTGACATGAAACTTGAACATGGACATGACATTTAGAATGAACTAGAAAATGGCCAACTAGAGGTTGGGTTGAGTTTGCAGTGTAATTCTTCCCGGAACCGCCCGGCAAATCCAGTTACTGCAAACAATAGGATCCAATGTGGGTAGTTGGTCATATCGCACTTGAAAACCCGAGGTCAGACTGAGTTGTGGTGTAATTCTGCCCGGAACCGCCCGGCATATCCAGTGACCACAACAACAGGTCTGATGTGAGAGGTTGGCGTGCATAAATGAATTAATGACTTGATAGGGTTAAGTCACGAACCGCTTGAATATACTTAACCAATTTGACACGATGACTTGATAGGGTTAAGTCATGAACCGCTTGAATATACTTAACCAATTTGACACGATGACTTGATAGGGTTTGGTCACGAACCGCTTGAATATACTTAACCAATTTGACACGATGACTTGATAGGGTTAAGTCATGAACCGCTTGAATATACTTAACCAATTTGACACGATGACTTGATAGGGTTAAGTCATGAACCGCTTGAACATACTTAACCAACTTGACACATGATTCGTAGGGCTAAGTCATGAACTTGAACGACAACACTTAGCCAATTTGACATGACACGTAGACGGGTTAAGTCACGAACTTGAATGACCACACTTAACCAACTTGACATGCTAGACTGATGGGGGTAAGTCTCGAATTTAAATGACAACACTTAACCTGCTGGACGGAAACCCTAGTTACACGGTCCTTTTCAGTAGTAACCCACTAGATGTATCATGGTACCCTGGAACTAGGCAGGGTGGGGCACTATTACTGGGCTGATTGTAAGCGACCAGAACGACGGCTCAGTTGGTGCGCCATTGTAGGTTCAGGCGGACTACGGTCGTGCACGTAGTCTGGAGTAGAAAAAGCAAGCATTGGGCACCAGTAGGTTTACACTGTGCATGCTTGATTCGTGTCGGTGGTTGGCACCCTAGGGCTTGATACACCCTATGGTGGACCTAGCACAGGTGACTACATTCGTGATAGGGCCGTATGACACAAATACATGAACGAGATAGGACTTGTAGGGAGCCGATCGATTAATAGATCATTTCATGAGACCAAGTAATGGATCATTTCAAGACATTGGGCAAGGGATCATTTTATAGTCAACACATGACACGGGTTGGGATACTAGTACGGTTGGTGCATAGCAAATAGATATCATAGAAATATTTTAATGGTAAAGCATAAAAATCTTGCGATGCTTGATAGAAATCTTGCGAAATTATACTTAGTTTATCTTGAATGGAAACCTGGCGATGTTATACTTGAAAAAAACTGTATGAGGTTATTCTTAGTTATCTTTCCTGTAGTTTATCTTGTCATCATCCTTATGTTTACTTTCTGTTTATTCATGCCATATTATCTTTACTTGTTTTTATGCTGAAAGTCACTAGGACTTACTCAGTCTTTATGACTGACCCGTTTTGTTTCGCCTCTTTTTCTTCCGTTTCCCACCCCAGGTTCGCAGGGTGGGAATACAGCTTAGTTCGGATCTTACCAAGCTCCAAAGCTCTTTCATGTACGACTTGGATTTCTCTTGGCTTGCTTTGCTTTATTGGGGAATGATTTATAACAATGTTTTTATGCTTCTTTACTATTGCAAGACAAATTTCGATGTAATTGACTTAAAAGCATTTTGATGTAAAAGGATTTAGACCTTACTAGATTTTGAAGCAATGAAATTTGGGTTTTCCTTCCGCTGTTTTATTTATGTTCTATCTTGAAATATTTCTGTGTATGTTTACCTAGATAATACTCCACCAAAGCTAGTGCATTCCCATTATGAGTGACCCTAACGGAGGTGGGGTGTTACATCCTCATTTGGAGGCATCCCGAAATATGGATAATGAGTGGTGATCGTCCAGACGTACGTGGTGATCGATGGGTTTGCGAGGTATATAGTGCCTCAGGTTTCGTTTAGACCCAGAACGGACTTGCAAATGGACAGTGTGTTTGACATTGGAATTTATTCTTTGTGATTGATAGCTATCAGTTGCACGGTGTGAATTGCCTGTGTGGCATGCTAAGATGAAGTGATCAGGGCTTCTGTTGAAAAGCAAAGTCTTGTGGTGATGATCAAAGCACCGCCTGTGTGGCGTAGCTTTGTGTATAACGTGAAATCGCGAGCCTCACACCCTGGTATGAACCAGAAACGGGAGACGACCTCAGGGAGGACATGCGTTTCTTTCTAGTTAGAAGTAGCGTCAGTGGTTTTACACGCCCTGACGAGTTTGACTTATGTGGTTGTTGCTGTTGTGAGGCGCCTCGGTTTGATCGGACGATCCGGGTCCGATGGAGTCATTCGTTGGCTCGTTTACGCCCCAAAGGGCGGGGAAACGTATTGTTCAGGCATAATAATCCACATCGGTGGACTGGCCCTGTCGCTCTAAGGCTTGCCTGCGCACTTTCCTGCGGCTCGGGCTAGAGAGTCACGAAGTCGGTAAGGACTATCTTTTGCCTTGGTTCATGATGGAAATCCAATTTCCAATTACGTGACTGTGCGGTTTTGATTGTATACCTATATACGGCGACATAGTGGTATGGGGCATTAATGCCGTCTATGATTGATACTTATGATTTGAAATTGTTTTTGAAACATATAAACAATAGTAATAATATCAAATGATTTTTTTTATTCGTATCAAGCATTTCTTGGCCATTATAAGGTAAAAACTCTATCCTCCGGTTTGCATTGCATTGTGTGATGGGAACTGAGTCTTATAATGGCTTCATTTTTATAAAAAGCATTGCGATGTTTAAAAGAATGATTTGTTTTAAAGCACTGGCAATCCAATGGAGTAAACCCATTCCACGAAAGTGGCGTGGTCCTGTGATTAGCCATATCATAAATGTGTTGAGTAGATTTCTCATACCAGTCTCATGACTGACTCGTAGTATGTTTCACTTTCAAACTCGGGTGCCCCTTTTTCTACATGGGCAGCCTTGTATTTAGGTTTAGCTGGCTCTTTCTGGATAGCTGGAGCTGAAGATGGATTCTATTATTTATCTCTTTTATGTTGTTCAGCTCCTATTGTACATTATGTTTGTTTTCTGCTGTAGACAATTATGTATAGCTGAACTGTATTTATACTAAGTATGATCCTGTGCTGTGTAACTCGGATGATTACGTTTTTCCAGTATATTCTATTGTTCATTATCTGGTGTATTTATTTAATTCTATTCTGCTGTTATCTGTTTATGTGTTATATTCCAAGGATTAACCTTGCCACCGTCAGTACCGGGTTTGGGCCCGTCTCATTACAACAGAAATAAAAAGCAGAAAGGAAATAACACATAGAGATACCCAGCTTCGGCAAAATCCAGCCTACTGCTTCATTCCTAAGGTTTCTACTAGGTGTTATAAACAGATCTCGCTTACAATCCCATGTAAACTTGCAACGCCTGCTCCTGTCTTAACCCTACGCTCAAAACCCTAGACTGGTCAATATCCACTAGACCAGATTTCCCCCTAGTTTTACTGACACCAGTAAACTGTCAGTTAATCCCTAAATGATTCCCCTAGATTTTACAGACTCTAGAAACTGTTTTGATTCGATTCAAATTACAATAAAAACAATATAAATAAAATGAAGCTAAACCCTAGTTTAAAATGAAATTTAAACTCCCCTTTAAACATTAAAGTAAGACTTGGATTAGTCAATTTGAAGTAGGTCGGCCCGCTCTCTTTTTCATTTGCCCCGTGGTTTTCTTATTTGCTCTGGAGATTAAAAATGGCAGTGCGGCTAGGGTTTCTTCCCCAAATCGAACTACGGTTTTTCTTGATTCCCAAATCGCAGCTTTGAATGATGGAAAAGATGATTATATGATGCTTGAATATGTTCGTTTCTCTGCTTGGTGATTTGGGAAATAGCGATCAAAAAATAGTGAGTTCTCTGGATTTTCCTCTTAGTTTGCTTTTTGAATTGTTGATTGTTTTTTTTTCGATGCTTGAAATGCCTGTGATGAAGAGGTGTAATACAGGATAAAGAAATCCCATGATAGCTCTCTGATTTCATAATTATGACTTGGCTGATTAACCCGTGTTTCCTCTTTTGGTTCAATTGAATGATTGCCTTGAATTTGAATTCGAATTCCTTGGCTTTAATTTGTGTTGCGTGATTTCCTTGATTGAATTCCAAAGTAATTACCTTGCCAAGAAAACTATTGGCTTTTTCGATTTAAAAACCTATCTTGAACCATTGCAAAAACTGGAATGATTTGTCTATTTTTGCATTGTGATTTTCCAAATAACAGTTTGGCAGAACTGTGATATCTTTAACTCATGCAACAGTGGTTCCTTGATTTCAGCCAAATAAAAATTCCAAGAATTGATTGTTGATTTGTTGGCTTTCCTCTTTTTGATAGACCTTGATGAAATCGGCTTGAATCATGAACCAAATTTGCATTTGCATGATAAAAACATTCCTATGAATTATTTCTGGAAACAAATATTAAAAAACATTTTGTCCCAAAATAGAAAAGATTTCCTGAATTCTGGAAAACATTGATACTTGCCAAAAAAACTGATTTGTAATGTTTTTGTTGCCGAGATTCATTCTTCCTTGTCACCATGCTATATATGATTTGCCTTGTCATATTTGCTGAAACAAATTTCTTTGTATACCTAAACTAGTACACCATGTCTGTATACATTGTTTTGACATTTCCTTGAACTTGCTTGTCTCTGAACCATGCTGTGTATTCATGCATAATGCTCTTCATTTGATCATGAACCGAAAACTGAAAAAAATTATTGCTGTATTGAATATGCACCACCAGTTTGTGTTTCCATTGTTAGAAGTGCACTAAAGTGCTGATTGACCATACACTTGCCATGCTGGAGTCACTTTGTATACATGAAATTGTATATCCTGCTGTTGCTTTTCTTGGCTGCACCATTGAGTTGTAGTGACCATGTTTCACTTGAGTTTGCTGAGTGTTTCCAGTTTGCTTGATCATGTATATATCAATTTGCACTATATATATATGAGTTTGTTGTTGAATTTCATAACTGCACCATGTTGACACATGCTCGACCACTTTGAGCTGTGTTGAACATATATGTATGTATGTATGTATGTATATATCACTTGTTGCACCATTTTTCTACCTGTATCCATGTTGTGTTGGCTTCATGAAACTGTGCTCGACCACTTTAAAGCTTGTTGTGCCACACATATACTTCAGTTTAAACTGTGATGCTCATCCTGACTTGCCAAGCTTGGTTGCACTATGCTTTTCCACGCCATTCTTTGAAACTGCCATGTTTGCTGCTATGTTGGCACTTTCACTTAAATCTGCTGCCATGTTGAATATGCCTTGTATGCACCGTCTTCACCATTTATATATGTCACTTTATGAACCATTCATGAGCTCGACCATGTTTGCATTCATGTACATGTTGCCGCTTCATATGTTTGTTGATGGTTTCATTGGTTTCATGTCTGCTTTAATCCTTTGAGCTCCCATTTTCACTTTGTATTATGCTCGGCCCATGTTTGCTTTGTACTTTGAGATGTAATGACTTTGTTTTCATGTGCATTGAGTCGAGAAGGTCCACGTGGCTACTCCTCAGTTGCACACTGAATTGGCGTGGCAGTGCATACGTGTATATATATATACACGTGTGTATATGCAGCCATTCAGAAAATTTCCTGTCCCTGTACATATACAAATGGTCTGCCTAAACATAGATGAATCAGATCAAGTCATGAAAAATGATGAGAAGCACACCAGAAAACTGAGGCAATTTTTTTTAAAAAAATAAAATAATATTTGCTGGAAATTAGAGTATTATTTCTGTTCTAGATATTGTGTGTGTGTTTCTATTGTGACAGGTAAGCAGATGGTGACTGGACTGACTAAGAGCTGTGAAGACAGAAGATTGAAGACAGTGAATAAGAGTGTCAGTGTGTGTCGGTATATATGAAATTGTACAGAGTGAATGTAAATGAATTGTAAATGAATGTACATATAGTGTAGAGTGAACTGTATATGAATCAGAAAATGAACATGTAAGTATATATGAATTTGTACAGTTATTTGTAATAAACAAATTTGTTTGAAATAAAATATTATTGTGCTAAACTTTGTGTTCAAGCAAATTTGTTTATTGTATTCAGTTTATATACAAGTACAATGTCATGAGAAGAATATATAAATAGTGGAGTTATAAATCTGTACTGTTTGAATGTTAAAATAGAATATTATACTTAAATAAAATACTATGTGAATATTTGAATGTTTGTACAATCGTATTTTATTTAAATATAAATATTATATTCCTGTCTGTGATGTGATATAACAGCACGACTACAAACATATTTATAATAATATTTATTTGGTTGTTATCATACAACAAAAAATCATATAATTGTGTATACAACACCGTTATATACAACAATCTCCCCCTTTTGATGATGACAAAGAAATAAAAGTTTTTGAGCACAATAAATGTGTTTGACAGTGAGAATTGAACTTCCCCTATTTATTAGCTCCCCCTACAGCAGTGCTTGAGTGAAATTAACTGAGTAATAATGAATTTTTCAAAATTATAAATATTTATCAAATATTCACTCATAAATCAAAATCTCAATCCATTCTCCCCCTTTTGTTATAATCAAAATGATATAGAAATTAAAATATAGATGAATAGTGACTAATAAATATAATATCAGCTTAAGAGGAAGAACGATCATCAAAAATGTCAAGCAGTCAAACAAAAATCATAATAAACTAAGAAATGGTGGCATATTTCACATTGTAGAGAATGACGGATTTACGATGAATTTTATATAAAATGGAGAGAGTTACAAAAATATGATTTCCAATTATTTTGTGAAATATAGCACAAAAACAGTGATGGATTTGGGCTATAGCTAATAATTCAATGTAAGTGACAAAATCGTATAATCTCAAATCCTAATAGCTGTCAATCAACAAATCATAATACTTCATAAGATTTCAACACATTTCACAGATTAGAAAGATGGATTGATAGGTTGGTTTTTATACACCAAGGAGAATTCCAGATTAATTTCAATTTATAACACAATATTTCCTTTTTCTTTTTATTTTATTTAAGAGCACACTGGCCACGCATAACCAGAGCTTGGATTTTTAAATGAGGTCAGTCACAACTTCAATTATAAGTTGTCTCATAACCATGCATGACCAAAGCATGGATTTTTAAATGAGGTTAGAGACACACTCATGTATTAATTATATATTTATCGTTTTTAGCTTCAAAAGAAAAAAACTCCTTGGTATATACAACCAATATGAATGATAGAAATGCGGTAGGTACAGAAATGGACTATGAAATAAATTTCTAAATTAATTATATTATGAAATATGCTCGACTGTACCGGGATCATTGAAAAACTTTTGTTGTCCCTAATTCTGAAAAAAACCATAGTCCAATTTTTATCACAAATATTTCCACTGCTTTAAAAAAAATATTAACTCGCCATATTTATATAAAAACATAATGGATGGTAGAAGGATGATAGATAAATAAGATGGTTGTGAAATAATTGCCAGTTCAAAGATATTATAATAAATATTCAACCATCATGAAAATCCAGATAAAATCCCCCCTTGTTGTGAAAATCCAGATACCTCAATTTCAAAATCTGGTAATAATTTTTGATGAATTATAAATACATCACAATTTGGATATTGATTTCAATTTCTGAATGAATAAAAAATAAATAATTTTAAAAATGAAAATCAATTACAAGAGGAATTTAGAGAGACATATACAAGACAAAAAATATATACAAGGAATATTCAGCACTTCTAAACTGATACCACTTGATGTCTCTATACATGAGGATTTTAAAAATGATACTGGAGACGAACAAAGATATCTCAGACAACAGAATCTTAAAACACAAAGCCCAAAGAGACAATATTTCACATTTGGCATATTTATCAGAGCAGCAGGCAAGAAATAATCAAAGCAAGCACATTACCAGACAAAATTGAAAAAGCAATATCAGAGCAGCACCAGAAAACAGTTATGAATCAGACTTGTCAGAAAATGCTTCACAGAAGTTTTAGATGGTGACAAAAGATGATTCATGATCCTAGATTTAAAAATATTGTTTATTTTAAATCATTTGAAGAAATATGAAAATATCAGAATTTAATGAATCAATTACATCCGATTATATTTTTTTATTCTAGATATGTGTGTGATTCAGTAAATCAATAATTTCAAATAATTTTAAACAAAACAAATATTTAAATCAAATAACCATGAAATAATAGAGAGATTTTAAGACCATTTTTTTCAAGATTTTTCGAAATTGTCTCTGACAAGCCAAATATTTTTTTCAGAATATTTACATCAAGTTTGAAGGAAAAAATTCATGATCCAAAAATAGTGATTTATTCAAAATCACTTGAACTAAATGTAATTCTTGAGAAACAATGAATCAATCACACAGGATTAATAATTTCGAATCTAAGTGGTGTATGAGATTCAAAATATCGTAAATTTCGAATGATCTTAAGTAAACAAAAATCCAAACCAGATGATCATGAATAACATATAATTTCAAGATGTAAGCAATGATTCAAGAATATCTAAGCCAATCTAAAAATCAATGAAATTATCACGACTGATAAGTAGCAGTGTGCTGTAATGAGTATAAGATTTCAAGCTTTTCTAAACTGAATTAGAAGAAACTCAAAACAACAGAACCGTGTGAAATTTCATTAAACTTTCAGATTTTCAAAAATTTAGAATTCATTTTAACAGTGTTCAAGATATGATATTAATGCATCAAAATTTTTATGAATTCAAAAAATAGACTTCAAAAAACAATTGTAGGTATTTACAAGATTGGATTCGAGATCTGAAGAAAAAAATTAAAACATCAGAGTTCTATCAAAACAAAGCGAATTTCCAGAGATCATGAATACTGCAATTGGAAGTTAATGAAGCGCCAGAAGAAGATACAATGATATGACAGTGACAAATCAAATATAAAACAAAAAAAGAAGAAGATAGAAGAAGAAATAAACAAGAAAATAAGAAAAGAGAATATTTACAAAGATAGGTTCAGAGATCATACCTAACATTAGTATAAACTAGAATCTCTGACTCATCAAACCCGACTAAGGAACAGTGACTATTTTGATGATGTGAAGCAACTAGAGTTCAGTTTCTTTTTTGCAATACAGTTCCTCAGCCTCCTCCGGTACCTAACAGTTTAGAGAATCGAGTGGTCTAACAAAATTTGTAAACTCACAGTTGTATTCGTTTTTTTAGTACCAAAATCTGTTTGTATAACAACCCATTCGAATCTATCTTTGTGCCTTTAGGAACCCAAACTTGTTTAGTTTTTCCAAAAATCATTTTATTTCTTTTTGGGGTCCACAACTGTTCAACTGGATTGTTATCAAACCAATTCTGGTCTCCTTTGTGATTTAAAAACCTTTTGGAATTTTCACAATTCAAATTTGCATAATGACCCATCTTGAAGAAGTTTGAAGGATTTTTAAAATCACACGAGCTCAAAAAATCATTTCCTTTCCCAAAACCAATACCATTTTTATTTCCTGAAAATTGTTGATTTTTCAACAACATATTTAAAGATTTTTCTCCGTTAGAGAATTTGATTAGAGTTAATTCAAGTTGTTGAATTTTAGATTTAAGGTCAGAATTCTCTTTCATTAGATTCAAACAACGATTAATGCTAATCTTTCTCTTTTCAGCATCTTTCTGTTTCAAAATCAAATTTTCATTTTCAAGGAACTTGATTTTGGTCTTGGATTCAAGAATCTCAGATTCAAAATTAATTTGTTTTTCAAATTCAACTTTGTTGAAATTTTCAATCTCTTTTTCAAGCTCATTTAAAATCAAATCACTTTTCAACAAGCTTTCTTTTTCAGCAATTTCATGTTTGGAATTTTTGATGGCCTTAAAATTATTAAATTCTTTTTGCAACGAATTGTTTGAATCTTTTAACTCAACCTCGTTATCTTTTAAAACAAAGATTTCCTCTTTAAGCCTTTGAATATTTTTATTGAGATGAACGACGTCAGTTTTCAAATTCAAACAACTTTCACAGTTAGAACTTTCTAATTTCACGACATTTGTAACTTCTGATTCCAAATAATTAATTTTGCTATATAACTCTTGATTTTTAGATTTTAAAGATTTATTTTTATAATGGAGTTTATCAACGATTTTTGTTAAATTAGTACACATATGAACCAAATCTTCATATGAGAAGCTTTCAGTTTCATTGTCTGTTGAGTCTCTATCGTCTGATCTACTTGAATTTTCATCTGTTTCTTCTTCCGAGAATAGATCCGAATCTAAGTTGATCTTCTTGGGTTTTGAGCTGTTGTTGTCAATTTTTCCATACCTCATATTGAGAGTATTCCATATTTCCTGTGCAGTTAAACAATGGGAGATAAGGCCATACTGAACATCATCAATATGGGAATATAAGATATGTGTAGCATGATTATTAAAACATTTATCTTCCTTATCATAACCATTAATAACAACGTCCCAACATTTAAAATTAATAGATTTTAAAAAAGGATTCCATTTCTGACTTCCAATTTTAAAAATCTGAACCATTAAAAATAGATGGAATGCGACTGGACTGATTCTCTATGGAATGACAACTAGAATAACCCATGACTCTAGAGTTAATGGAAATACCTGGTCTGATACAACTTTGTGTCTCTATTTACGAGGAACTTTAAATCACCCCGGTGGCCACCAAAGATACCTCCGACACTGGTTTCATGCCCTGCCTCTCGACACGGACAACCACCCAAGGGCATGTAGGGGCAAGAGTCAATACTTCGCCACAAGATCATAAAACGAGAACCCCCTACCATGATGTTACCTTAAACCATCTTTGACACCACTTGTTTGTTGTATATAACGGTGTTGTATACACAATTATATGATTTTTGTTTGATGATAACAACCAAATAAATATTATTTTTAATGTGTTTGTTACTGTACTGTTCTATATTTACATTACAGACAAAAATATAATATTTATATTTAAATAAAATACAACTGTACAGAAATTCAAATTTTCAACAGTATATTGTTTAAATATAAATATTTTATTTCAATCATTCAAACAGTACACATTTTATAACTCCACTATTTGTTTATCTTGGTAATACATCACACTTCATTTCACTGATGTACATTTTTCATCTATACATACATTGTTACATATATACACTGACACTCTGTGTTCCTGTCCTCTATTGTCTTTTGTCTTCAGTCTTCACAGCATTCACACAGTCAGTCCAGTCTTCATATCTGTCACATAAAAACAGAAACATATAGTACACTACAACAGAAATTTTAAACTGAATATATGCGAATATAAAATGTATTTTTAAAAATTTTATTTGCCTCAGATTTCTGTTGTGTTTCTCATCATTTTTCATGACTTGATCTGATCTGTGTCCAGTCAGTTTGTAAATATATAATACAGGGACAGGAAAACTGGTTTGATCGACTGCATATACACACGTGTATAAATATACACGTGTGCATTGCCTCGCCAATCAGTGAGCAACTGAGGAGTAGCCACATGGACCATCTCGACTCAGTGCACACATGAAAACAACTCAATATAAAGTCAACAGCAAGCTCAAGGGTCGAGCAACAAAGTCAACACAGCAAATCATGGTCCAAATCAAAAGTCAAGATACAAGGCATGAGTGGTCGAGAAATAAGTTCAAATCAATATAGCAACTAGACAGCAAACATGGCTCAACAAATGCAAAACTATAAGTCAGTTTAAGCATGAGTGCATATTGCAAATCAGTCTACAAAGTTCAAAAAAAATAACATGAATGGCAGCAGACAACATGAGTTAAACTGCATGGTGTATGGGTGCATGATCAAGCATGGTCGAGAGTGTGAAACACAATGATGGACTCGGGGGAAAAACTGGTGCCCACAGCAAAAATGATAAGTTTGCATGGGTTCAAGTAACTAAACCATGGCCAGCATACATGAAGCTGTACATGAGTGTGCATCGAGCAAATGGTGTGTGCAAAAATCAGTTTCAACATGTGAATATAATGGTAACATGTTCAAGAAAGAATTCATGGTGCAACAGTGTGGCATGGAAGTATGGCTCATGCTCATGCCGCAAACAAGTCAAAACTGGTGGTGCAAGGGTTAAACTAGAACATGGTTCAGCACAAATGTACACAGGTTGCAAGTTCAAGTAAATATCAATGGTGAAAAGCAAAGTGATCAAGTGTCGAGCAAATCTCAACAATATAAACAAAGTGCCAAATGGACAAGTCAAAGCATTTCAAGCATTTCAGTTTAAAAGTGTCAAGACAGTTCAAGTGCAAAAGTGGTCGAGACAGTGGAAATTAACATGATGGTTCAAATGCAAACAAGCAAGTGCAAAATTTCATTTCAGAAATTTTAGAAAACAATTTTTCATGAAAAGAATGCATACAGAATTGTACATTCAAATTGTTTGGCTAAAATCAAGTTTCATGTCAATGGTGATAACACAAATATGATGGATATGTGAAAAACAGTAAAGCATCAAGGTAATACATATGAGCGTACAAGGAACAACTCAGTGTAAAGATCATTTCAGGTTCAACATTGAAATCACAAGTGTGAAAGTGGCAAGTCAAAGAAATTCCTGAATCTCAGCAAATCAATTCATATATGGACAAAAAGAGAAAAATTTCAAATCTCTTTCCAATAATGCTCATGTCGAATTCAAAGAATTCAGAAAATCATTTTTGGCAAGCAATACAATCATGCAAGGGAATTCTATTAAGGGCAATGCGGTTTTCAATTTGGTTCCATTTTTTAAATTGAAAAACTTTCCAGAAATATAGTTGCATACTTGGCAACTGGTTTTTAATCAAGCAAATACAGTGATCTTTTTTTTTGGACAAAAAATTCATTCAAATTAATTTCCAGACAAATCATTCAAGGCAGCTTCTATCTTTCCAGAAATTCGAATGGGTAAACTATAGAAAATTAGTAAGTTTTTTGTTGTCATTTGTTTTAAGAGGACAGCAAATATATTTCTGTTTCCAGAATTTCAGAGATTAAATTTGGGAAAAGTTTTTTTCCTCAGATTTCATTAATCAATCAGGGAACTCAAATAAGGATTTATATCATTTCCAGTTTTGGTTTCAATCAGGAAATTTAAACAAGGAAAGAGGTATCTGACTTTTTTCAAAAGGGCACTTTTTTTTATTAAAGCTGAAGATTCAAAAAGAGAAATCACGGAACAATCAATGGCAAGAGAAAATAAAGGCAGCAAAAATCATTTTCAAATCGATTAAACAAAAGGGGAAACCAGCCAATTCAGATCAGTTTAAATTGGAAGCTTACACAAATTCACGCACAAGCCAAAAGGGGAAATCAACGAATTTCATCAATTAAATTGATTAATTCAAAAGCAGAAACCAGATCAAGTCAATAAGTGAAATCAGTGGGTTTCTAGGGTTTTCTAAAATCCTATATAACTCCATTTTCATCATCGGCGTTGAAGAATAATCCGACACAATCGAAATCCAATAAATACAATTCAAAGAATTCAAAAGAAAATTACTCACAATTTTCCAGATTTCGATCGCCTGAAAATTTCCCCAAATCAGTGACGAGCCAGAGATAAACATCACAAATCGAAGAACCAGATAGCAGCAGGAACTAGAGCTTCAGAGATTAACGTTTTTCGTAAAGCAACAAAACAATTTGGGGATTCAATATTGAAAACCCTAGGGCAGCCGCCATTTTTGATTTTCCAGAGAATAAAAAGGATCGGGCTAAACAAATGAAGGATGGTGCAACCAACAACCAAAGAGGCCGGCCATTTTACAAAGGGGCTTCAAGATTTTGAAAGGGGATGACCCTTTAATTATTTAACTCCTTTTGATATTTATTAACTAGGATTTCATATTTTGTTTTGTAATTTTTGTTGTAATTTCTTTTGTAAACCAATCTGAACAGTTTACTAGTCTGTCAAACTAGGGGTTACTGACTACGGGGTTGTAGGCAGGGAAAATATGATCTTGGGGACAAAGATCAGTCAGGGTTTTTAGTATAGGGTTAGTACAGCAGCAGGTATTGCAAGTGTACAAAACTGTGTAGGCGGTTAGCGAGGATCGCGAGTCTGTAAGTTTGTGTATGCGGGAGTCTGTATAATTCTGTAATAGAAACCTTGGGGAATGCAGCAGTAGGCAGGGTTGCCGAAGCTGGGTATATCTGTGTTATTTATTTACAGCATTTATTTACTCTGATCATTATTTGTGCTGTGATATTTTTAATATTATATACTCAGTTAAAAACTGTGATGAACCCTATTCACCCCCCTCTAGGGTTAATCTAGATCCAACATCTGGTATCAGAGCTGGTATAAGGTTACAACATGATAGGGAGTTCTCGCTCTATGATCTAGTGGCGAAGTAGTGACTCTTGTCCCTACATGTCCGTGGGTGGTTGTCCATGTCGAGAGGCTGGACGTGAAATCAGTCTCTGAGGTACCTTTGTTTGCCACCGAGGTGTCATTAAAATCCTCGAGAAAGCAAGAACAAGTTGTATCAGAGCTAGGTATTTGTGTTTAACTCTAGAGTAATGGTGAATCCTTGTTGTCAGTCTTCTGAGAGTCAGTCCAGATCATCTCCAACTATTTTCGATGGAACAGACTTTTTAAACTGGAAATCCAAAATGGAATCTTATTTAAAATCTATTAATCTTAAATGTTGGGATGTTGTTATCAATGGTTTTGATTGTGTAGATAATACTTTCAATACTCGTGCTATGAAAATTATATTTGATTATCTTAATACTGAACAGTTTAATCTTACCTGTCATTGTTTATCTGCACAGGAAATCTGGGTTACTCTCAATACGAAGTATGGAAGATCTGACAACGGTAACGCAAAACCCGAGAAGGTAAACTCAGATTCAGAGTTCTATTTTACCGGATTTACAAATGAAAATTCAGAAGGATCAGATGATGGAGAATCAACAAATGTTGAAACAGAAAATTTCTCATATGAAGATCTGGTTTACATGTGTCTTGATTTAACTAAGTCTGTTGATAAACTCAAATCTAAAAACAAATATCTAAAATCTAAAAATCTTGGGTTGACCAGCAAAATTGATGATTTGGAATCACAACTTGAACATCTTAAAAATTCTTCAAATTCAGATTGCAAAAATTGTTTGAAATTGAAAACCAATCTTGTTCATCTTTGTAAAAATATTCAAATGTTTGAAAAGGAAATTCTGATCTTGAAAGAAAACAAGATTGAGCTGTCAAGGTTGAACAATTTTCTACAAAAGGAATTTGAAATTTTCAAGACTGATATATATATATTCCAAATTTGAAATTGCTGAAAAGGAAAATTTGTTGAAATCTGACTTAATTTTGAAAGAACTGGAAAACGAGATTGAAAAATCCAAGAAATTTGGGTTTGAAAAACAAAAACTTTTTGAATCTGAGATTGTTGAGTCCCAAACCAAAATTAATTTGCTTAAAGATGAAAATTTGGTTTTGAAGTCTGACTTTGAAAAATATAAGATCACTGAAAATCGTTGTTCAGTTTTATTAAAAGAAAACCGTGATCTCAAAACAAAACTTCAACAACTTGAAACAACCTTGGCAAAATTTACAAACAGCGAAAAATCTTTAAATATGTTGTTGAAAAGTCAATTTTCATCAGGAAATAGAATTGGATATGGTTTTGGGAAATCTGAGTTCTTTGAAAAGAGAAGTTCAAACGATTTTAAAAATCCTTCAATCTTCTTTGAAAAGTATCGTCTTGATAATATGAACTTTGTTAATTCAAAAGGATTTTTGAATCGAAAGCAAAATGCGAATTTGTTTTGTAATAATCCATCTAAGAAATCCTAGATCCCAGAAAGAGATAAAACAAACGTCGTTAAATTCAAACAGATATGGGTTCCAAAGGGAACAAAGGTAAATTCAGATGGATTGCTTTACAAACAGGTTTGGGTACCAAAACGAGCAAATACAACTGTGAGTGGTTTTACTATTTTTGTTAGACCACTCAATCCTCTAAACAGTTAGGTACCAAAGGAGGCTGAGGAACAACTGTGCTAAAAACTGAATTCAAACTGCGTCATATCATCAGGTTATTCACAGTTCCTTAGCCAAATCAGTTGAGTTAGAGATTCATTTGCTTACATGGATTTCAGGTATATCTCTACACTCATTCTTTTGTATATTCTTTTTTTTTAATTTTTTTTATTTTCCTCCTTCTATCTCTTCTGTCTATTTCCTTTGATTTGTCACACCTGCAATTTTATTTTTTTCTTGGGCTTTCTTAACTTCCAATTGCAGTTCTCATAATCTTGTGGAAATTTGCTTTATTTGAATCAAACTCTGATGTGTTAATTATTTCTAGATCTTGATGTTAATCTTGTAAATATCTGCAATTGTTTTGAAGTTTATTTTCTGATTTACGAATTCATAACAGTGTTGATGTATTTTTGTCAAATCTTGAACACTGTTAATTAGAATTCTAAATTTTTGAAGATCTGAAAGTTTAATGGAAATTCACACATCGTTGTTGTTTTGAGATTCTTCTAATTCATTTTAGATAAACTTGAAATATTACACTCATTACAGCACTCTATTATTTATCAGTAGTGATATTTCCATTATTTTTCAGATTGGCTTGGAAATTTTAAATTGTCTAGAATCTCAGTGATACATCTTGAAAATGATTGTTATTCATGATCATCATGGTTAGAATTTGTTTGTTTGAAATCATCTAAAATTATTAATATTTTGAATAATCACACACCTCCTAAATTGGAAATTATCAACCTTGTGTGACTGATTCATTATATTACAAAACTTGACATTGATTCAAGTGATTTCAAATAAATTATTTTGGATCATGAATATCTATCAAACCTGATGTAAATGATCTGATTTTTTTTCTATGGGTTTGTCAGAAATACCTGTGAAAATTTCTTTGAAAATATGGTCTTAAAATTCTCTATTATTTCTTGGTTATTTGATTTTAATATATGTTTATTTAAAATCATTTGAAATTATTGATTTATTGAATCGCACACATATCTTGAATCTGAAATATAATATTGTGTGATTGATTCATTAAATCCTGATATATTCACATTTCTTCAAATGATTTAAAAATAAACTAAATTTTATAATCATGGATCGTGGAATATATTGTTTTTGTGATCTTCAGAAACATCGTTTAACAAGTCTATTGTGATATTGAATTTTCTGTGCTCTGATACTGTTTTTTAAAAATGTTTGTTTTTTTTTGGAATCATGTTGCTCTAATTATAAGAAATTGATTTGTAATTTTTTTTTGAGGACTGCTTGATTTGGTATCAAAGGTTTATCGTGCTCAGATAAATGAAATTTGTGTGCTTGAGTTGCTTGCTTTGTAATTAAGTCTTTTCTATTGACTGAGATACCATTGTTTGGCCACCAGTGTTTTTTTAAAAAATCCTCATTAATAGAGACTACAAGTGGTATCAGATTAGGAAGTGCTGAATTTTTTTTTCTTATTCTCATAATGTATATATTTTTCTTATCCCTTTTGTGCTTTGTATAGCTCTTCATATTCCTCTTGTAATTGATTTTCAATTTTAAGATTATTTATTGATTATTCATTCAAAATCAATATCCATATTGAACTGTATTTATAATTCATCAAAATAATTAACAGATTTTGAAATTGTGATGAATTGTGACTACGATATATTTCACAACAAGAGGAAATTTTATTTAGATTTTTCATGATGGTTAAATATTTATTATAATATCTTTGAACTGGCAATTATTTCATGCCCATCTTCATTATCTTTCATCTTTCTACCATCCATCGTGATAATTTTTATTAATATGGAGAGTTAATATGTTTTAATATTATCTTGAATAAACAGTGAAAATATTTGTGATGGAATTGTGGTTATGTTATTATTCAGAATTAGTGAAATTGAGAATTTTCAATGATCCCGGTACAGTTAGTCATATTTCATAATATAATTAATATAGAAATTTATTTCACGGTCCATTTCTGTGCCTACCACACTTCTATCATTCATATTGGTTGTATATACCAAGGAGCTTTTCCTTTTAAAAATTAAATGATAAAAATAATTAATACATAAGTGTGTCTCTAACCTCATTTAAAAATCCAAGCTCTGGCCATGCATGGTTAAGAGACAACTTATAATTTAAGCTGCGACTGACCTCATTTAAAAATCCAATCTCTGCTTATGCGTGGTCAGGGTGCTCTTAAATAAAAGATAAAAGATAAGGAAATAATATGCTAAATTGAAATTAATTTCTCCTCGGTGTATAAAAACCAGCCTATCAATCCATCTTTCTAATCTGTGAAATGTGTTGAAATCTTATGATGTATTACGATTTGTTGATTGATAGGTATTGGGATTTGAGATTGTACGATATTGTCACTTAAATTGAAATTATAATTATAGTCCAAATCCATCACTGTTTTTGTGTCTCATTTTTATAAATTTTTATTGGAAAATAATTGGAAATGATTTGTTTAAAAACTCTCTCCATTATGTATGCAATCCATCGTAAATCCGTCATTCTCTAAAATGTGAAATATGCCACCTTTTCTCAGAATATTATGATTTTTGTTTGGCCGATTGAGATTTATGGTGATTATTCTTCCTCTTATGCTGAAATTTTATTTTTTTTGTCGTGTTTCATCTGTATTTTAAATTCTGTATCCTTTTGATGATAACAAAAGGGGGAGAATGGATTAGATTTTGATTTATGAGTGAATATTTTATAAATATTTTTACTTTTGAAAATTCATTCTCATTCAGTTCAATCCACTCATGCACAGTCATAGGGGGAGCTAATAAATAGGGGGAGTTCATTTTTCCATTACAAAACACATTTGTTGGATTCAAAATCTTTTATTTGTTTGTCATCATCAAAAGGGGGAGATTGTTGTATATAACGGTGTTGTATACACAATTATATGATTTTTTGTTTGATGATAACAACCAAATAAAGATTATTTTTAATGTGTTAGTTACTGTACTGTTCTATATTTACATTACAGACAGAAATATAATATTTATATTTAAATAAAATACAGCTAAACAGAAATTCAAATTTTCAACAATATATTGTTTAAATATAAATATTTTATTTCAATCATTCAAACAGTACACATTTTATAACTCCACTATTTGTTTATCTTGGTAATACATCACACTTCATTTCACTGATGTACATTTTTCATCTATACATACATTGTTACATATATACACTGACACTCTGTGTTCCTGTCCTCTATTGTCTTTTGTCTTCAGTCTTCACAGCATTCACACAGTCAGTCCAGTCTTCATATCTGTCACATAAAAACAGAAACACACAGTACACTACAACAGAAATTTTAAACTGAATATATGCGAATATAAATTGTATTTTTAAAATTTTTATTTGCCTCAGATTTCTGGTGTGTTTCTCATCATTTTTCATGACTTGATCTGATCTGTGTCCTGTCAGTTTGTAAATATATAATACAGGGACAGGAAAGCTGGTTTGATCGACTGCATATACACACGTGTATAAATATACACATGTGCATTGCCTCGCCAATCAGCGAGCAACTGAGGAGTAGCCACATGGACCATCTCGACTCAGTGCACACATGAAAACAACTCAATATAAAGTCAATAGCAAGCTCAAGGGTCGAGCAACAAAGTCAACACAACAAATCATGGTCCAAATCAAAAGTCAAGATACAAGGCATGAGTGATCGAGAAATAAGTTCAAATCAATATAGCAACTAGACAACAAACATGGCTCGACAAATACAAAACTATAAGTCAGTTTAAGCATGAGTGCATATTGCAAATCAGTCTACAAAGTTCAAAAAAAAATAACATGAATGGCAGCAGACAACATGAGTTAAACTGCATGGTGTATGGGTGCATGATCAAGCATGGTCGAGAGTGTGAAACACAATGATGGACTCGATGGAAAAACTGGTGCCCACAGCAAAAATGATAAGTTTGCATGGGTTCAAGTAACTAAACAATGGCCAGCATACATGAAGCTGTACATGAGGGTGCATCGAGCAAATGGTGTGTGCAAAAATCAGTTTCAATATGTGAATATAATGGTAACATGTTCAAGAAAGAATTCATGGTGCAACAATATGGCATGGAAGTATGGCTCATGCTCATGCCGCAAAAAAGTCAAAACTGGTGGTGCAAGGGTTAACTAGAACATGGTTCAGCACAAATGTACACAGGTTGCAAGTTCAAGTAAATATCAATGGTGAAAAGCAAAGTGATCAAGTGTCGAGCAAATCTCAGCAATATAAACAAAGTGCCAAATGGACAAGTCAAAGCATTTCAAGCATTTCAGTTTAAAAGTGTCAAGACAGTTCAAGTGCAAAAGTGGTCGAGACAGTGGCAATTAACATGATGGTTCAAATGCAAACAAGCAAGTGCAAAATTTCATTTCAGAAATTTCAGAAAACAATTTTTCACGGAAAGAATGCATACAGAATTGTACATTCAAATTGTTTGGCTAAAATCAAGTTTCATGTCAATGGTGATAACACAAATATGATGGATATGTGAAAAACAGTAAAGCACCAAGGTAATACATATGAGCGTACAAGGAACAACTCAGTGTAAAGATCATTTCAGGTTCAGCATTGAAATCACAAGTGTGAAAGTGGCAAGTCAAAGAAATTCCTGAATCTCAGCAAATCAATTCATATATGGACAAAAAGAGAAAAATTGCAAATCTCTTTCCAGTAATGCTCATATCGAATTCAAAGAATTCAGAAAATCATTTTTGGCAAGCAATACAATCATGCAAGGGAATTCTGTTAAGGGCAATGCGATTTTCAATTTGGTTCCATTTTTTAAATTGAAAAACTTTCCAGAAATATAGTTGCATACTTGGCAATTGGTTTTTAATCAAGCAAATACAGTGATCCTTTTTTTTTGGACAAAAATTTCATTCAAATTAATTTCCAGACAAATCATTCAAGGCAGCTTATATCTTTCCAGAAATTCGAATGGGTAAACTATAGAAAATCAGTAAGTTTTTTGTTGTCATTTTTTTTAAGAGGAAAGCAAATATATTTCTGTTTCCAGAATTTCAGAGATTAAATTTGGGAAAAGTTTTTTTTCTCAGATTTCATTAATCAATCAGGGAACTCAAATAAGGATTTATATCATTTCCAGTTTTGGTTTCAATCTGGAAATTTAAACAAGGAAAGAGGTATCTGACTTTTTTCAAAAGGGCACGTTTTTTTTTATTCAAGCTGAAGATTCAAAAAGAGAAATCACGAAACAATCAATGGCAAGAGAAAATCAAGGCAGCAAAATCATTTTCAAATCGATTAAACAAAAGGGGAAACCAGCCAATTCAGATCAGTTTAAATTGGAAGCTTACACAAATTCACGCACAAGCCAAAAGGGGAAATCAACGAATTTCATCAATTAAATTGATCAATTCAAAAGCAGAAACCAGATCAAGTCAATAAGTGAAATCAGAGGTTTCTAGGGTTTTCTAAAATCCTATATAACACCATTTTCATCATCGGCGTTGAAGAATAATCCGACACAATCGAAATCCAATAAATACAATTCAAAGAATTCAAAAGAAAATTACTCACAATTTTCCAGATTTCGATCGCCTGAAAATTTCCCCAAATCAGTGACGAGCCAAAGATAAACATCACAAATCGAAGAACCAGATAGCCGCAGGAACTAGAGCTTCAGAGATTAACGTTTTTCGTAAAGCAACAAAACGATTTGGGGATTCAATATTGAAAACCCTAGGGCAGCTGCCTTTTTTGATTTTCCAGAGAATAAAAAGGATCGGGCTAAACAAATGAAGGATGGTGCAACCAACAACCAAAGAGGCCGGCCATTTTATAAAGGGGGTTCAAGATTTTGAAAGGGGATGACCCTTTAATTATTTAACTCCTTTTGATATTTATTAACTAGGATTTCATATTTTGTTTTGTAATTTTTGTTGTAATTTCTTTTGTAAACCAATCTAAACAGTTTACTAGTCTGTCAAACTAGGGGTTACTGACTATGGGGTGGTAGGCAGGGAAAATCTGATCTTGGGGACAAAGATCTGTCAGGGTTTTTAGTATAGGGTTAGTACAGCAGCAGGTATTGCGAGTGTATAAAACTGTGTAAGCGGTTAGCGAGGGTCGCGAGTCTGTAAGTTTGTGTATGCGGGAGTCTGTATAATTCTATAATAGAAACCTTGGGGAATGCAGCAGTAGGAAGGGTTGCCGAAGCTGGGTATATCTGTGTGTTATTTATTTACAGCATTTATTTACTCTGATCATTATTTGTGCTGTGATATTTTTAATATTATATACTCAGTTAAAAACTGTGATAAACCCTATTCACCTCCCCCCTCTTGGGTTAATCTAGATCCAATATTGTTGGATCTAGAATAACCCTGGAGGGGGTGAATAGGGTTTTTCACAGTTTTTACGTGATATTAAAAATTTGATACGATATTGAATAATACACAGATCATAGAATACAACAAAAATAAAAAGCAGAAAGGAAATAACACATAGAGATACCCAGCTTCGGCAAAATCCTGCCTATTGCTGCATTCCTAAGGTTTCTACTAGGTGTTATAAATAGATCTCGCTTACAATCCCATGTAAACTCGTAGCGCCTGCTCATGTCTTAACCCTACGCTCGAAACCCTAGACTGGTCTATATCAACTAGACCAGATTTCCCCCTAGTTTTACAGACACCAGTAAACTGTCAGTTAATCCATAACTGATTCCCCTAGATATTACAGATTCTAGAAACTATTTTGATTCGATTCAAGTTACAATAAAAACAATACAAATAAAATGAAGCTAAACCCTAGTTTAAAATGAAATTTAAACTCCCCTTTAAACATTAAAGTTAGACATGGCTTAGTCAATTTGAAGTAGGTCATCCCGCTCTCTTTTTCATTTTCCCCGTGGCTTTCTCGTTTGCTCTGGAGATTAAAAATGGCGGCACGGCTAGGGTTTCTTCCCCAAATCGAACTAGGGTTTTTCTTGATTCCCAAATCGCAGCTTTGAATGATGGAAAAGATGATTCTATGATTCTTGAATATGTTCGTTTCTCTGCTTGGTGATTTGGGAAATAGCGATCGAAAAATAGTGAGTTCTCTGGATTTTTCTCTGAGTTTGCTTTTTGAATTGTTGTGTGTTTTTTTTCGATGCTTGAAATGCCTGTGATGAAGAGGTGTAATATAGGATAAAGAAATCCTATGATAGCTCTCTGATTTCACAATTATGACTTGGCCGATTTACACGTGTTTCTTCTTTTGGTTCGATTGAATGATTGCCTTAAATTTGAATTCGAATTCCTCGGCTATAATTTGTGTTGCGTGATTTCCTTTATTGAATTCTAAAGGAATTACCTTGCCAAGAAAACTATTGCCTTTTTTGATTTAAAAACCTGTCTTGAACCATTGCAAAAACTGGAATGATTTGTTTATTCTTGCATTGTGATTTTCCAAATAACAGTTTGCCAGAACTGTGATTGCTTTAAATCATGCAATAGTGGTCCCTTGATTTCAACCGAATAAAAAATTTTGAGAATCGATTGTTGATTTGTTGGCTTTCCTCTTTTTGATAGACCTTGATGAAATCGGCTTGAATCATGAACCAAATTTGCATTTGCATGATAAAAACATTCTTGTGAATTATTTCTGGAAACAAATATTAAAAAACATTTTGTCCCAAAATAGAAAAGATTTCCTAAATTCTGGAAAACATTGATACTTGCCAAAAAAACTGATTTGTAATGTTTTTGTTGCCGAGATTCATTTTGCCTTGTCACCATGCTGTATATGATTTGCCTTGTCAAATTTGCTGAAACAAATTTCTTTGTATATCTGAACTAGTACACCTTGTCTGTGTACACTGATTTGACATTTCCTTGAACTTGCTTGTCTCTGAACCATGCTGTATATTCATGCATGATGCTCTTCATTTGAACATGAACCTAAAACTGCAAAAAAAAATATTGCTGTATTGACCATGCACCTCCAGTTTTTGTTTCCATTGTAAGAAGTGCACTAAAGTGCTCATTGACCATACACTTGCCATGCTGGAGTCACTTTGTATACATGAAATTGTATATCCTGTTGTTGCCTTTCTTGGCTGCACCATTGAGTTGTAGTGACCATGTTTCACTTGAGTTTGCTGAGTGTTTCCAGTTTTCTTGATCATGTATATATGAATTTGCACCATATATATATATATATATGTATGTATGTATGTATGTATATATATATATATATATGAGTTTGTTGTCGAATTTCATAACTGCACCATGTTGACACATGCTCGACCACTTTGAGCTGTGTTGAACATGTATGTGTGTGTGTATATATATATATATATATATCACTTGTTGCACCATTTTTCTACTTGTATCCATGCTGTATTGGTTTCATGAAACTGTGCTCGACCACTTTAAAGCTTGTTGTGCCACACATATACTTCAGTTTAAACTGTGATGCTCATCCTGACTTTCCAAGCTTGGCTGCACTATGCTTTGCCATGCCATTCTTTGAAACTTCCTTGTTTTGCTTCTATGTTGGAACTTTCACTTAAATCTGTTGCCATGTTGATGATGCCATGTATGCACAGTCTTCACCATTTATATATTTCACTTTATGAACCATTCATGAGCCCGACCATGTTTGCATTCATGTACATGTTGCCCCTCCATATGTTTGTTAATGGTTTCATTGGTTTCATGTTTGCTTTGATTCTTTGAGCTCCCATTTTCACTTTGTATTATGCTCGGCCCATGTTTGCTTTGTACTTTGAGATGTGATGACTTTGTTTTCATGTGCACTGAGTCGAGAAGATCCAAGTGGCTACTCCTCAGTTGCACACCGAATTGGCGTGGCAGTGCACACGTGTATATATATACACGTGTGTATATGCAGCCATTCAGAAAATTTCCTATCCCTGTACATATACAAACATTCTGCCTAGACACAGATGAATCAGATCAAGTCATGAAAAATGATGAGAAACACACCAGAAAACGGAGGCAAATAAAATTTTAAAAATAAAATAATATTTGCTAGAAATTAGAGTATTATTTATGTTCTAGATACTGTGTGTATGTGTGTTTCTATTGTGACAGGTAAGCAGTTGGTGACTGGACTGACTAAGAGCTGTGAAGACAGAAGACTGAAGACAGTGAATGAGAGTGTCAGTGTGTGTCTGTATATATGAAATTGTATAGAGTTAATGTAAATGAATTGTAAATGAATGTACATATAGTGTAGAGTGAACTGTATACGAATCAGACAATGAACATGTATGTATATATGAATTTGTATTGTTATTTGTAATAAACAAATTTGTTTGAAATAAAATATTATTTTATTATGCTCAATTTTGTGTTCAAGCAAATTTGTTTATCGTATTCAGTTTATATACAAGTACAATTTCATGAGAAGAATATATAAATAGTGGAGTTATAAATCTGTATTGTTTGAATGTTGAAATAGAATATTATACTTAAATAAAATACTGTGTGAATATTTGAATGTTTGTACAGTTGTATTTTATTTAAATATAAATATTACATTCCTGTATGTGATGTGATATAACAGTACGACTACAAACACATTTACATAATATTTATTTAGTTATTATCATCAAACAAAAAATCATATAATTGTGTATACAACACCGTTATATACAACAAATTGAATAGCGTATTTGCATAAATTTCTAAACATGATAATAATTAATTTTTAATTATTTAAAAAGAATTCTCACCTTGATTGGTTCCAGAAATCATTTTAATAACAACTGTTTTTGTAACACCCCGCCTCCGCTAGGGTCACTCGCAAAGGAATGCACTAGCTTTAGAGGGGCATTATTGGTAAACATGCACAGAAATATCACAAGACAGAACATATAAAATAGCGGAAGTAAAATCGAACTTTCATAAATTCAATAATTAAGGTCTAAAGCCTTTTACATCAGAGTACATCAAAACCTGTCTTGCAATAGTAAAGAAGCATAAAGACTTTTTAATAAATTATTCCCCAAGTAAAACAGTAAAGTAGCCATAGCCAAGAGAAGTCCAAGCCATCCATGATGACCTTCAAGCGGAAGAAGTCCGAACTAAACAGCATTGTTTCCTCCCTGAAACCTGGGGGGGGGGGAAACGGAAGAAAAGAGGTGAAACAAAACGGGTCAGTCAAAAAGACTGAGTAAGTCCTATCTACTTCCAGTATAAAAACAGGTAAAGGTAACATGACATGCATAAACTGAAAGTAAACATAAGGATAACTACAAGATAGATAAACCAGGATAGCCGGTTGAACTACTGTGGCAAAGTAAACTAAGGTATCATGATAAACTACGGTGTTATGATAAGTCAAGGTATCACATCATCAGATTTCTAACGAGTACATTATCCCAAGGTATCTACCCCGCCTAACATCCCACGGTATCTATTATGTATATTCTTCCTAGTTCTAACATGTATATTTGCTCTGCACCTCTCGTACTAGTATCCCTACCCGCGTCATGTGTTAACCATGAATGTCCCTTGCTCAAAGTTGTGTAATGGTCCATGTCAACCTAATATATCGCATATATAGGTTACTCAAATCATATGTTTCTTTCCATGTATACAAGTTCAGTCCTTTGCCGTACCTCGTACGGGCGTCCTCATGTCGTATTATCCTTGAAATCGTTTGGACTGTCACCCTTGTTCTAGCTCGGCTCTTCCATATGAATCATCGTTTGGACTACTAGGACTTACGCCACCTAGCACCACTAGGGATTACGCTTACCTATTGCACTCTTTCGTATTTCGGTTTGGGTTAAACCACCTAGGCCACTAGGGATTACGCTAACCCTCAACCGCGCCCTTTTTCCCATGCATTCATCGTGAATCGTTTTTCTATAACTGTATGCACATGTATCACATCGTGCCATCCGAGTCCTGTCACAGGGCAAAACAAGAAATACAGGACTCGGTCGGGAGCTTTAGATTTATCTGCCGATGCAGATACTAAGGTCTGCTTTTCTACACGTGGCTATGGTCCCACGAGACCCCTCCCTCAACTAGTGAAAGGCAACACAAGAGAAAATCTTGCATGAGAACTACACTCCGGCCAGCCCACATCCTACGGCCTACCTCACCCATAATTAGATAGCAATTATGGTCTGTTGGGTGTTCCCTGCCTTTCCGTACGTACACGCTTGACTCAAGATGGTAGATGATCGACGAACTTGCTATCTCGGGCACCTTATGTATTCGTCGACTCACTGCTATCCACCCCAGTCTTTAGGTCGCTCGCATAGCAACCAAGGCATATTCTTGGTTCTTCTACCGCAGACCTCAACCTCTCGTGAGCCTAGTATAATGACCTGGCAGCTCACAGAGGGATCCCAAGAATATCCTCACGTTCCCCGAAGCCGCTGCTTCGTTACCCAGTTCGTTGGAGCCTTTATCTAAATCAGATAGTCTGCTCCTACACGCATACTTAAACGTTGACCTAACGTATCGGGTTACTCATCTATCTAAGAGGTGGTCCAAATTTCCTTGGCTAAGAATTATTACTTAGTTTCTTTTAACTAAGGTTACCACTTAGCCTTATTTCCATAATCCTTGTTAACTATGGTTATTTACCTAATCCTACGAATTAGGTTTTATCTAATGGGTTAAGTGTCACTTAAGTTCACAACTTAACCCGTCTACAAACCATGTCAAAATTGGCTAAGTATCCAAGTCCAAGACTTAACCCTACAAACCATGTGTCAAGTTGGCTAAGTATATTAAGCAATCCATAACTTAACCTCGTCTAATTATCATTTTAGATTGGTTAATTATATAAATTAACTTGACCTTGTCAAATTACCGAGTCAAATCGGTCAAGCGTATTCAAGTGATTCGTGACTTAGCCTTATCATGTTTTCACGTTATATTGGTTAAGTATGGGTTAACTTAACCTCCATAAATTCACGAGTTAGATTGGCTAAGTATAGGTCACTTAACCACATCCAATTAACGAGTTAGATTGGTTAAGTTTAGGTCACTTAACCACATCAAATTAACGAATTAGATTGGTTAAGTTTAGGTCACTTAACCACATCAAATCATCATGTATAATTGGTTAAGTATAAGTTGCTTAACCCCATTAAATTATCCCATTAGGTTGGTTAAGTATTGGTTACTTAACCTCATTGAATTACCAAGTTTAAATTGGTTAAGTGTTTAACGTAACCCCATCGAATTACCGTGTTTAGATTAGTTAAGTGTGGATTACTTAACCCCATCTAATTACCAAGTCTGAATTGGTTAAGTGTCATTAAGGAAATCAAGCCCGGTCCCACTTAACCTACCCATTCGTGTCATATCGGTTAAGTTTCATTAGTCAAATTTGCTTAACCTTATCATGTGGCATTAATTTAATTAATGCACTCTTAACCTCTCACATTAGACCTTGTTGTGGTTACTAGTTAAGCCGGGCGGGTCCGGGTAGATTTACACCACAACCTAGTCTAACCTCGGGTCTTAAGCGCGACATGACCAACTTCTCACATTGGGTCCTATTGTTTGCAACTACTAGTTAGGCCGGTCGGTTCCGGGTAGTTTTACGTTGCAAACTCAACCCAACCTCGAGTGGGCCACACTTATATTATCTAAGTTCATCATGTTTCCAAAACATGTTACAAGTTTTTCAAGCATTTGGGTAGACCTAACTTAATAGGTAAATTCCCAAAGGGTAGACCTAACTTAATAGGTAAATTCCCAAGCTCATGTTTTTATGCATACTTACATGTCAACTTCCATGTTATCTTTCAAGTCATATTTTCAAGTATAAACACATGTCATATTCAAGTTAAGATTTCGCGACATGTTCATGTTTATCTAACTACCCAAAATCGTGTTTTCCCAACGCAAGCAAAGCGAGTCAACATAGTAGGTATACTATGGCTACATGTAGACCCCAAAACATGCACGATGCCACAAAAGGGATTGGCTCCAAACATGCATGGCGTCATAAGGGGGTTTGGCCTTAAAACATGCATGATAGAGTCATATAGGGATTGACCATAAGCATGCATACTACCATATAGGATTTGGCCACAAACTTGTATAATATCATAAGGAGGTTTTGCCACAAACATGCATGAAACATAAGGGGTTTGTGTTCATATGCATGCATAAGCCCCAAAATCTTGCCTTAGCCAATGTTTCACAAGTAAAGTGGTTCCTAAAGGTTCATGCTAGCATTTCATGCATAAAGATCCAAACTTGCAAGTTAAACTAGGTTATGCATAGCATGAGAGGCATGATTAAGTCACTCACATGGCCTAAAATCATAAACATGAACACAAGAGGCAAGGTAAGGTTCATATAGGTTCGCATAATCATGTTTAGCCTCATTTTGTCTCATGTCATTATCAAAACTACCGTTTCCATCTAAAATAGCTAGAACTTACATAGGCAAGGCTTAGGAAAGGGATCATGCATCATCTTGACGAAGAAAGGTGGCTCCTTTGAAGAAGAACCATCATGAAACTCGCATAACAATGTTGATTTGGCCTCCATTTGGTGTAGCAAGCTTGCATATTTTGATTTGAACCCGATTTGAATGCATAGGCTCTAGGGATTGGAGATGGAGGCCATGATCAAAATTGATTTTGGCAGCACTTAGTTGCTAGGTTTGATTTTTAGGGATTTAGGTTAGGTTTAGGGTCTTTTTATAGAGATTAGGATAGTTTTAGGCCCTTAGATTAACCCTAGGATAGATTAGGACCATCAGATCTCGGAAGCTTCCAGAACCAGCCCAAGAACAAGACCAGGTGAGACAAGCAGGTGCGCCAGGCAGCTTGCCCCGGCCACCCCCTTTCGACAGGCAAGTCGACAGGGCTGTCGACTTGGTCTGGGCCCAAGTCGACAGGCCTGTCGACAGCCCTGTCGACATGGCCTAGGCGGGGAAACTTCCCGCCTAGCCCCAGATCTGATTTCCAAAACTGTTTCCGAAATTCAAATTCCCAGAAATCTTCTTTGGGCCTTTAACGGGTCATACGGACTCCGATTCTCGAAAACTCGGACTCTATTTCGCGTATTTTTCCGAGACGAACGCAATGGCAAAGACCGTTTCACTTGATTCAGAATTTATAATTTAATTCTGTCTTGATTCTTGATTTAACGTGTTGTAAAAATTCGGGTTGTTACATTCTCCCCTTCTTAAAGGATTTTGTCCCCGAAATCTCAAAGTTAGGAAGAACATATCCTACCATCCATCATCCATCTACTCAAACCATCATCCACAAGCAACCATTGTCCTTAGACGACTCCTAATGCTTTATGAATGTATGCAAAACGTGTGTGTACATGTTCCTTAGTTAATGCTAATGATCAGGCCTGAAAAATCTTTTGAATGCAAAAATATGTTTAGTGCTATGAATCCATCATGTATGCAAATAGTCCTAGTCATATACACTATATGCGTGCACAAACATTCAACCATATGCAACATCCGCATGATAACACATTCAATTTCATCCATAAACAAGTATAAATACTCGTGCATATGCAATATGAAATGTGACCGAGTCGAGCTAATATCTAATGTAAATTCGCGCATCCACGAGCAACCACTTGCAACCATTTGCAACCATATCAACCATAACATGTTTCAAATACATGTTTACATCCATAGGGTTCTACCTAAGATTCCCTGAAACAGGGTCGAGAAGATAAACAAAACAAACTCCGTACGGGGTTTGTAACAGAGACAGGACCGAGAGGATATCCATAAAAGATAGCCTACAAGCAAGCTCAACAGAAAAACAGGGATCGAGGATATATTCCCAAAAGAGATATCATGCACGTATTTAGTCTTCAGTCTCCTGAGTCGCATTACCTTGAGCTTAGTTCCATCGTGCCTTGACCGTCCCATGACTTCATGATTTCCCGTTTCCATACCATGGGTTGGAACTCATTCCCTCGTCGCCTCCCATTCCACTTGCACTTCTTCTTCTTCTAGAACACTTGGCGCAAACAGGACTGCGTACTCATGATTCCACGCAAGCTTTCCAAAATTTCATTAGTGAATCCTGGACCTCGTACCACAAAGTATTCCACGTAGAAAAACTTTCTCTTGAAAGTAGACAGGTTGCCATGCGCACTTACTAGGGTAATTCCCATAACTCATGCACAAGTGAAGTAGACCATCCGTCCCACTAGCAAACACCACTCGACCGGGTTTATAATTTCCAACAAAGGCATCTAGGGATTCTAAGTAACTAATCATGACAGAACCCAAAAGGTTACGTGATACTTCAAGGGTATTACCAAAACAAGCCAAGAGTCTAACTACCCTCCTATCAAAACCGAGAGTGGCACCCCTTACTGGATAACCACTTCATCCCTAGAATCCGTCCATGGCTTATAAACATAAGCATTATTTCCAAACTCAACACTTGGCATAGACATTCCCAAATCCAAACAAGTCATGTATAAATGGACTGATTCTCCAATAGGACTTTGAGACAAAAATGGGATTCTCTATTACGCTGGTACTTAAGGTGCAGAGACTCAACTATCGAAGCGGACTTAAAAGATGCGGTGATCAAAACAAAGTCCCGACAGGATGATAGAGAAGAAAAGCTAAACCTTTAACAAGATCGTTACCCCCCTTCGGAGGTTCCCTAGAAATGAGAGCATACTATTGCCCTCCGAATGATCTTGTCCCTGTTCCATGATACTTAACTATCCGTCCCGTTTCACCATGCCAAAGGTACTCTCTCGTCATGGGTTTCATTGTTCACCTTTCTCCCTCCTTTTAGGACTCAGCCATACCAACATGTTGCTTATCCCTGAGCTCGTGTCCTTTATCCTTGTTCTTACTATCCTTTCATGCATAACTCTGCAACGGTCTCTCGAGAACCACCTCCATCGTACGGGAAACACTTACGCAGCTAGAAAGACTAGTCGCAGTCAAAACCACTGTGACTACAGATGGAGGAAAGAAAGGAAAAGAGATTCAATCAAGGAAACAAGGATAATGCTAATGGCCTTTGGGGAATAGCCTTTTTCTTTTTTAAAAGGAAATTTTTCTTGAAAAATGCTTCTTTGTAAACGGTTTTTCAAATAATTTTCAGAAGGTCTTTAAAAACTTTTTGCCCAGTCTGGTAACCTTCTGCTCTGATACCAAATGTAACACCCCGCCTCCGCTAGGGTCACTCGCAAAGGAATGCACTAGCTTTAGAGGGGCATTATTGGTAAACATGCACAGAATTATCACAAGACAGAACATATAAAATAGCGGAAGTAAAATCGAACTTTCATAAATTCAATAATTAAGGTCTAAAGCCTTTTACATCAGAGTACATCAAAACCTATCTTGCAATAGTAAAGAAGCATAAAGACATTTTAATAAATTATTCCCCAAGTAAAACAGTAAAGTAGCCATAGCCAAGAGAAGTCCAAGCCATCCATGATGACCTTCAAGCGGAAGAAGTCTGAACTAAACAGCATTGTTTCCTCCCTGAAACCTGGAGGGGGGGGAAACGGAAGAAAAGAGGTGAAACAAAACGGGTCAGTCAAAAAGACTGAGTAAGTCCTATCTACTTCCAGTATAAAAACAGGTAAAGGTAACATGACATGCATAAACTGAAAGTAAACATAAGGATAACTACAAGATAGATAAACCAGGATAGCCGGTTGAACTACTGTGGCAAAGTAAACTAAGGTATCATGATAAACTACGCTGTTATGATAAGTCAAGGTATCACATCATCAGATTTCTAACGAGTACATTATCCCAAGGTATCTACCCCGCCTGACATCCCACGGTATCTATTATGTATATTCTTCCTAGTTCTAACATATATATTTGCTCTGCACCTCTCGTACTAGTATCCCTACCCGCGTCATGTGTTAACCATGAATGTCCCTTGCTCAAAGTCGTGTAAAGGTCCATGTCAACCTAATATATCGCATATATAGGTTACTCAAATCATATGTTTCTTTCCATGTATACAAGTTCAGTCCTTTGCCGTACCTCGTACGGGCTTCCTCATGTCGTATTATCCTTGAAATCGTTTGGACTGTCACCCTTGTTCTAGCTAGGCTCTTCCATATGAATCATCGTTTGGACTACTAGGACTTACGCCACCTAGCACCACTAGGGATTACGCTTACCTATTGCACGCTTTCGTATTTCGGTTTGGGTTAAACCACCTAGGCCACTAGGGATTACGCTAACCCTCAACCGCGCCCTTTTTCCCATGCATTCATCGTGAATCGTTTTTCTATAACTGTATGCACATGTATCACATCGTGCCATCCGAGTCCTGTCACAGGGCAAAACAAGAAATACAGGACTCGGTCGGGAGCTTTAGATTTATCTGCCGATGCAGATACTAAGGTCTGCTTTTCTACACGTGGCTATGGTCCCACGAGACCCCTCCCTCAACTAGTGAAAGACAACACAAGAGAAAATCTTGCATGAGAACTACACTCCGGCCAGCCCACATCCTACGGCCTACCTCACCCATAATTAGATAGCAATTATGGTCTGTTGGGTGTTCCCTGCCTTTCCGTACGTACACGCTTGACTCATGATGGTAGATGATCGACGAACTTGCTATCTCGGGCACCTTATGTATTCGTCGACTCACTGCTATCCACCCCAGTCTTTAGGTCGCTCGCATAGCAACCAAGGCATATTCTTGGTTCTTCTACCGCAGACCTCAACCTCTCGTGAGCCTAGTATAATGACCTGGCAGCTCACAGAGGGATCCCAAGAATATCCTTACGTTCCCCGAAGTCGCTGCTTCGTTACCCAGTTCGTTGGAGCCTTTATCTAAATCAGATAGTCTGCTCCTACACGCATACTTAAACGTTGACCTAACGTATCGGGTTACTCATCTATCTAAGAGGTGGTCCAAATTTCCTTGGCTAAGAATTATTACTTAGTTTCTTTTAACTAAGGTTTACCACTTAGCCTTATTTCCATAATCCTTGTTAACTATGGTTATTTACCTAATCCTCCGAATTAGGGTTTATCTAATGGGTTAAGTGTCACTTAAGTTCACAACTTAACCCGTCTACAAACCATGTCAAAATTGGCAAAGTATCCAAGTCCAAGACTTAACCCTACAAACCATGTGTCAAGTTGGCTAAGTATATTAAGCAATTCATAACTTAACCTCGTCTAATTATCATTTTAGATTGGTTAATTATATAAATTAACTTGACCTTGTCAAATTACCGAGTCAAATCGGTCAAGCGTATTCAAGTGATTCGTGACTTAGCCTTATCATGTTTTCACGTTATATTGGTTAAGTATGGGTTAACTTAACCTCCATAAATTCACGAGTTAGATTGGCTAAGTATAGGTCACTTAACCACATCCAATTAACGAGTTAGATTGGTTAAGTTTAGGTCACTTAACCACATCAAATTAACGAATTAGATTGGTTAAGTTTAGGTCACTTAACCACATCAAATCATCATGTATAATTGGTTAAGTATAAGTTGCTTAACCCCATTAAATTATCCCATTAAGTTGGTTAAGTATTGGTTACTTAACCTCATTGAATTACCAAGTTTAAATTGGTTAAGTGTTTAACGTAACCCCATCGAATTACCGTGTTTAGATTAGTTAAGTGTGGATTACTTAACCCCATCTAATTACCAAGTCTGAATTGGTTAAGTGTCATTAAGGAAATCAAGCCCGGTCCCACTTAACCTACCCATTCGTGTCATATCGGTTAAGTGTCATTAGTCAAATTTTCTTAACCTTATCATGTGGCATTAATTTAATTAATGCACTCTTAACCTCTCACATTAGACCTTGTTGTGGTTACTAGTTAAGCCGGGCGGGTCCGGGTAGATTTACACCACAACCTAGTCTAACCTCGGGTCTTAAGCGCGACATGACCAACTTCTCACATTGGGTCCTATTGTTTGCCACTACTAGTTAGGCCGGTCGGTTCCGGGTAGTTTTACGTTGCAAACTCAACCCAACCTCGAGTGGGCCACACTTATATTATCTAAGTTCATCATGTTTCCAAAACATGTTACAAGTTTTTCAAGCATTTGGGTAGACCTAACTTAATAGGTAAATTCCCAAAGGGTAGACCTAACTTAATAGGTAAATTCCCAAGCTCATGTTTTTATGCATACTTACATGTCAACTTCCATGTTATCTTTCAAGTCATATTTTCAAGTATAAACACATGTCATATTCAAGTTAAGATTTCGCGACATGTTCATGTTTATCTAACTACCCAAAATCGTGTTTTCCCAACGCAAGCAAAGCGAGTCAACATAGTAGGTATACTATGGCTACATGTAGACCCCAAAACATGCACGATGCCACAAAAGGGATTGGCTCCAAACATGCATGGCGTCATAAGGGGGTTCGGCCTTGAAACATGCATGATAGAGTCATATAGGGATTGACCATAAGCATGCATACTATCATATAGGATTTGGCCACAAACTTGTATAATATCATAAGGAGGTTTTGCCACAAACATGCATGAAACATAAGGGGTTTGTGTTCATATGCATGCATAAGCCCCAAAATCTTGCCTTAGCCAATGTTTCACAAGTAAAGCGGTTCCTAAAGGTTCATGCTAGCATTTCATGCGTAAAGATCCAAACTTGCAAGTTAAACTAGGTTATGCATAGCATGAGAGGCATGATTAAGTCACTCACATGGCCTAAAATCATAAACATGAACACAAGAGGCAAGGTAAGGTTCATATAGGTTCGCATAATCATGTTTAGCCTCATTTTATCTCATGTCATTATCAAAACTACCGTTTCCATCTAAAAGTAGTTAGAACTTACATAGGCAAGGCTTAGGAAAGGGATCATGCATCATCTTGACGAAGAAAGGTGGCTCCTTTGAAGAAGAACCATCATGAAACTCGCATAACAATGTTGATTTGGCCTCCATTTGGTGTAGCAAGCTTGCATATTTTGATTTGAACCCGATTTGAATGCATAGGCTCTAGGGATTGGAGATGGAGGCCATGATCAAAATTGATTTTGGCAGCACTTAGTTGCTAGGTTTGATTTTTAGGGATTTAGGTTAGGTTTAGGGTCTTTTTATAGAGATTAGGATAGTTTTAGGCCCTTAGATTAACCCTAGGATAGATTAGGACCATCAGATCTCGGAAGCTTCCAGAACCAGCCCAAGAACAAGACCAGGTGAGACAAGCAGGTGCGCCAGGCAGCTTGCCCCGGCCACCCCCTGTCGACAGGCAAGTCGACAGGGCTGTCGACTAGGTCTGGGCCCAAGTCGACAGGCCTGTCGACAGCCCTGTCGACATGGCCTAGGCGGGGAAACTTCCCGCCTAGCCCCAGATCTGATTTCCAAAACTGTTTCCGAAATTCAAATTCCCAGAAATCTTCTTTGGGCCTTTAACGGGTCATACGGACTCCGATTCTCGAAAACTCGGACTCTATTTCGCGTATTTTTCCGAGACGAACGCAATGGAACAGACCGTTTCACTTGATTCAGAATTTATAATTTAATTCTGTCTTGATTCTTGATTTAACGTGTTGTAAAAATTCGGGTTGTTACAGTTTTTAATTGAATTACACTGCGTGTTTAATTCAATCAAAATTTCCAGCTGCTTCTGTTTTTGTTCCATTCTATTCCATCACGTAGATCTGATCGACACGAGTCCAATGCACCCAGTTCTGTTTGATTCTGTTTTCGTATGAAGAAGTTATGATCGTTTAACAGTTAATCATATAATTAGAATAATTAAATTCTTAATTAAATTCTCTAATCACCATTCAAAAAATCAGGGCCATTGAATTCATCTTCTTCTTCTACCCAATAAAAAAACCCATCACGCTCAAAATGAAAATCGATTGCTGCTCCTCCCATGATCGTCGTGGGACAGATCCGACACCTCCCCACCATCCGCCTTCATCTCATCTACCTCCGTCCGTGCACAACCCCCACTTGCGCCACCCTATCAGCCTGAAACTGCCTACAAACGGTGTGGGTTCGTGGAGCTAATCGCCACAAACTACTTCACCATAACTGATCAAACCACTTACCATTTTATAGATCTCATATTGTTCTTCAATCTTTGTTTTGAAATCATAGTCTAATTCGTTCCAAGTTGCGAGATTTAAGGGTCTAAAAATCGAACGAAATCGGCCATCAAAAAGATCTAGCCGTGGCTCTGGTTAAAGTGAAATAAGGGTTTTGAATCCCAGGGTTATTTATAATAAAATATTATTAAATCTCTTAATTTTTAGTTAAAGCCCGTTAACTGTTAATAGCTCCAATTTCAGCCCAACGAGGGTTGTCCGCAGCTAAATATCCCTCTTTCGGACACAACTGGCTAGGTCTCATCAGCCCATTTGATCATTTTTAGCTTGTTTTCTTCAAATTAAAATATAAATCATTTAATTATTTAATTGATCGTACATTTAAATTTATTAGAGCCACACACCGACTCCAAAAATTCTCGAAAAATAAATCTAGCTATGTTTTGATGATATGGTCCTAACAAAATTAGTTTCGTCGAATTAGGAGACCGTTTGAAAAATGGTCATTTCTTGGTCGATCCAATTTGACTGAAATTGACAAAACACGTTTTATTTTGCCATGCTCACATATTAATTCCAAAAATTATGAAAATTGAAATCTAGCAATAATTTGACATTTCGAATCATACCAAAGTGGTTTTGTCGAAAACGGAGATCATTTGCAAAATGGCTATTTTTAAAGGCTATATATTGTATTTAATTCCATAGCGACTATTCTAAATATAAAACTGGCCATAACTTTTTATTCCCGATATGAAATTTGGATTTTTCAGATCTATTAGAAAGATATTTTTAAAAAGATTTAAATATTATTGGTTTCACTAAAATCCGATTTATTTTGAATCTTGTACATTCAGTAAAAGTTCAAACTGAAAATTTTAAACTACCGCACTTTTTCTAACTCCTTTTATAATTAAAATAAATATATTCGTTCTAACTTCGTTTAAATAAATTTTTAGTAGTTATTATTTAAAATAAATCAATTTAAATAAATCAATTTAAATATTTAAAATCCATTAAAATTTCAAAAATAAAAATTTTAAATTGGTTCCAAAATTTTGGGTTGTTATAATCTCCTCCACTTAAAATCTTTTCGTCCTTGAAAAGGAACGGAACTGAAAGTTGTTTAACTAACCAACTCAATTTTTATTTTTTATTGGTTTTAATAATTTTATTAGTTGAACAAATAATCACACAACACAATCATCAATCAATTAGTTGATTATCTTTTCAAATATATATAACTTTTATATATCAAAAATCATATTTTCTAAAAATGGATTATATGTTTAATCACAAATACGTTAATTATGAACTTGTCACTCTTAACTGATTCTAGGGCATTTCTAACCCCATCTATAACGAGTTTTCTCATTCGAGGATACTACTGATCCTGTCTTTAATGAGTATTCTTTTATAGAATATTTCTAATCCTACCTCTGTTGAGTCTTTTGTTCAGTTTCGTGATGACCCCAAACCCCCGTTCCCCGGTGGCAAGGGTTATCTTTGGAATATAACACATAAACAAATAACAACAGAATAGAATTATATAAATACACCAGATAATGTACAACAAAATAAACTGGAAATAATAATCATCAAAGTTACACTGTATACAGGATCATACTTAGTACAAAATACAGTTCAGCTTTACATATATGTCTACAGCGGAATCAAAACATAATATGTACAACAGGAGCTGAACAACATAAAAAGAAAGAATTGATAAAATCCATCTTCAGCTCCATAGCTATCTAGAGAGAGCCAGCTAATACTTGAACACAAGGCTGCCCGTGTAGAAATAGAGGCACCTGAGTTTGCAAGTGAAACAAACTACGAGTCAGTCATGGGAGTGGTATGAGAAATCTGCTTAACTTATTTTAATAACAAGGCCAATCACAGGACCACGCCGCTAATGGGGAATGGGTTTACTACATTGGTTTGCCAGTGCATTTCAAACAAGTAAATCAATTAAACATCGCAATGCTTTTTATAAAAAATGAAACCATTATTAGACTCAGTTCCCATCACACAATACAACGCAAACCGGAGGATAGAATTTTAACCTTATAATGGCCAAAATATGCTTGATATGAATAAAACAAAAGCATTTGATATTATTACTAGTGTTTATATGTTTCAAAAACAATTTCAATCATAATTATCAATTATAGACGGCATAAATGCCCCATACCACTATGTCGCCACATATAGGTATACAATCAAAACCGCACGATGACATATTTGGAAATTGGATTTCCGTCATGAACCAAGGCAAGGGATCGTCCTTACCGCTTCGAGACAATCTAGCCTACCATGTCTCTGGAACAGCCGCAACTGCACCTTGGATCTTCAGGGCCGGTCCACACGGAATGGATTAAAATACATGAACACCGCGTTTCCCTGCCGTATGGGGCGTAAACTGGTCATATCCCAACTAGACCATCGGCTTCGAAGAGACCGAAATAACCGAGGCGCCTCGCTATCCATCATCCACATAAGTAAAATGTCCGGGCGTGTAAAACCCAAAACACCACTCCTAGCTAGAAAGAAACGCATGTCCTCCCTGCAGTCCTCTCCCGTTTCTGGTCCATACCGGGGTGTGAGGCTCGCGGATCAATGCTAAACACAAAGCTAGCTATTTAAAGCCATGCTTTGATCATCAACCACAAAGCTCTGCTTTTCAACAAAAGCTTTGATCATAGCATCTCTGCATGCCACGTTGCCAAGTTACAACGTCAGACACATATCCATTTACAAGTCTGTTCTGGGTCTGAATGAAACCGGAGGCACCTTATTCCTCTCCCGTATGTCCAATACAAGAGAGAGGCCCTCGCACATCCGAACGATCAACAAGTACGTCCGGACGACCACCACTGTAATCCCTTCAGGGTAGCAACTCCCATCAATGGCATCAGTAGCAGTCCATTCGATGTGGGGATCATCGGTCTTGCACCGTCTTCATATCTTCGACTTCTAATCGTCGACCAATTATTTGAAATGAGATTTAACTCGGCCTTTTCAAATAATTGACGTATATTTAGAATTCAAATCAATTCAATTCCTGGTTAAATTATTCGACATCCGTAATTCAGTTCATTAATGTAATTTTCATGTCAGCTTATTCAACCATCTAATTTCCAATAAACCGAGTAAATTCAGTTTGTCTCCATTCCATATCGTTTATAATACTTTATAACGATTTATCGCTATTTTTATTTATTTAAAAATAGCCAATTTATATAAACAACGCTTCAGGCCATAACACGGCAATGGCGCTGTTTTTCATTAGATTTGATTTACACATATCTGAAAATCTAACCGTTGGATCATTACAAATTGTATACCATTAGGAAGATCTTTTCAAAGCGGACCCAACATTTCCAGTTATGGGAAAAATCCAATGGACGGATCTCTTGGTGCAATCGTTTGAAGTTACGATTTCAAAATACAAACTGTAGCATCGTTATTTGATTTATTTTAATTATATATATAAATATAATTCATTCTGGCGCTGTTTTCATTCAGATTTAAATTAAACATTTCGCACAATCTAACCGTTAGATCTTTACAAATTTGGTGTCATTGGAAAGATATTTCCAAAGCGGACCCAACTGTTTCGGTTTTGGGAAATTTCGGTAGTTGGATCTTCCGATACAAACGTTTGAAATCACGGTTTCAAAATACGAACTGCAGCTTCGATATTCAATTTATTTGAATTATATATATATATTAATATAAACCGTTCTTCGATTTCCAAACCATATTCATTTCATATATTTGATAAAAATAATATTTTTTATCAAACAAATATTTATTTCAACATGTTACTATTTTTAACACTTCATGTATATAATAAAAATGTATTTTTTATTGTCAAAACAATTTATTTCAAACATGATTATTTTTATCACTTCGTATATATTATAAAAATGTGATATTTATTGTTAAACAATTTATTTCAAACATGGTTATTTTTAACACTTCATGTATATAATAAAAATGTAATTTTTATCTTTCAAACATTTTATTCGTCATATGAATATTTTTCCAACACATGAATATATTTCAATACATGAATATAAATCAATCACAGCAATATTTCAGAAAATTTTGGCAGCATAATGGTAGGGTAGTTAAAAACGGCACCGTCCCGGGTATGGCTCCTCGCTCTACCTTAAAGCTTTGCAGCTTTTGACAAGGAGGATTTCAATATCTAGTTCGTGCGCAGACGCATTTTTCCATAAACTAATCCTATTGTTTTCAACCACAAACAACCATAATCAAATCAACCATTCGTAATATTCACCAAATTTCACGTCAACCAAAATCCAAACAATTACAATCAATATATATCGTCCATGGTCTGTGGAGGAGGAGAGTATATATATATATATATATATGTGTGTGTATATATATATGTATATATATAGATACATATATAAATATATTTCGATTTCATTTCAATATCATTTCAATTCCTTTCAATGCACATATGATTTTTACAATGCATGTATAACTTATACATCGCACATACAACTTATACCACACTTATACATGAGGTGTACAACGCTTATATAACTCATACATCGATTATATAATTTATACATCGTCATTCCATATCGTTTATAATTAATAAATCTCACATTGCGTTCAACTCCGCCAAAAATCGTAGGAAGCACCACAAATTCTCCAATCTCTTTTAGAATGTAGAAGACGTCCACACGAGTCCAATATATCTTGTTTCACCAAATTTCGACCACATATGAAAAAGATATGATTTTTAGAAGTTTGCAAGGCCTTTAAACCGTTAAAATCAGTTCAGAATTTCAAAGTCGTATACCTTCCTTAACCTTTCAAAACTAGGTTTTGAATTAGCTTCCAATCTGCGAAGTGTTGCGTTGATCAGACCACAAAGCGTCGAAGAGCCTCGAACGACGCAGAGAACGAGGTAGGTGGGGCCCCCGCGATGGTGGATCTTGGGCGTGGCGGCGGCTTGAAGACCGGATGTTTGGAGAGGTGGTTCTGGAAGTAGGAGCGACGATAGGGGGTGTACCAGGTATAGATTTGAAGCTCATGAGGAGATCTTCAAAATCCTCAACTGTCTATCGTGGCACGGATTGGTTGGAATCAGGGCTGGAAGGGGGTAGCGATTTTCCGTCGTGCGATTTGGAAGAGAAGCGGGGAGAGAGAAAGTGATGGTGAATTATAATTGGCCCATAATATATTTAATTATTTATTTCCAAAAATACCCCTTTCTCCTTATGAACTCCAATCCAAACCCAATGACTGTCGTCCCTAGCTAATTACCCCCATTCTGAACACGATGGAATATATTTCATAAGCCCATTCGACTGTTTCAGTCAGTTATTTTTCAAATTAAAATATAAAACATTCAAATATGGATTTGAACGTACATTTCAATCTGCCGAGGCCACATACTGATCCCAAAAATTCCAGAAAAAATAAATTTAGCTATGTTAGGATGATACAGTCCCAACAAAACTGATTTCGTCAATTTGGAGACCGTCTGAAAATGGCCATTTTTTGGTCGATCCAAATTGACTGAAATTAACCAAACACATTTTCCTTTGCCATGCTCACATATTAACTCCAAAAGTTATGGAATTTGGAATCTAGTAATAATTCGACATCTCGGATCCAACAAAAGTGATTTCGTCGAAAACGGAGGTCGTTTGCAAAATTTCTATTTTCAAGGGCTATATAAACTCTATAGCGACCTTTCTGAAAATTCATTTGGCCATAACTTTTGATTCCCGCTATGAAATTTCAATTTTTCAGATTCATTAGAAAGATATTCATAAACAGATTTAAATATTTTTGGTTCCACTAAAATCCATTTTATTTTGCATCATGTAGAGTCAATCAAAGTTCGAAATCAAATTTTCAAACTACTACGCCATTTCAGGCCTTGTTTTATAATTAAAATAAATATATTCGCTATAACTTCGATCAAAACAATTTTTTTGTCATTATTATTTAAAATAATTTATTTTAAATATTCAAAATTCGTTAAAATAGCCTAATTAAATTTATTAAATTGGTTTTGATTTTCAGGGTTGTTACAAGTTCTAACGAATTGTACCCCAAAGATTTGAGTTAACCAAAGCTCTGATAGCAACTGTAACAACATGGATTTCGCCCAGACCTAATCGATCGTTAAATCGACCAAGACTATTCGAATCTCGCATACGATAACTTTGGGCATACAACACATCAGAATAAATACTAAAAGACTTCTATAACCATTATAATAATGTTACATCAAAGTACGGAATATAAGAGTACATCGAATATAATATAGCGGAAGATTAATTTACAACGAATTTAATACAATGCAGTGGAAGACTATCAATGCTACGGATACAGCTTTAAGCTTCAATCCAGAATCCTGCTCAAAGAATAAAATCTACAAAACAAGCCACTCGACTTCCCGTGTGGAAAATAAGGGCACCCGAGTTTGCAAGTGAAACAAACTACGAGTCAGTCATGGGACTGGTATGAGAAATCTAACTTAACTTATTTGATAATAATAAGACTAATCACACTACCACGCCGCTAACGCGGAACCGATTTACTCCATTGGATTGCTAGTGCATAAACAACAACCATAAATAAACATATGGATCTACAATGCATCATACAACATGCAATTTTATTTAATCTACCCATTTAGGCTTAATCCCTAAACTTAGATTTCAAAATCCAATTCACTTTACATAAATTATTCCTTTGGACTTTAATTCCTGATTTCCTTTATTTCAAATCATTAGAAATACATATCTAGCTTTTATAAAAAAGTTGATTTCACTTGATCTCAAAAACAAAACATTTCAAAATATGAATTCCAAAACATAACAATGTATACAAACAAGTATGAAACCAAGTATCGGTCATGTTCCCTCAGACAAGGCTTTATGTGTACCTAACTTCTACATTGACAATGCACCATCCCACCTATATGGGAAGACATGCACGCCCTTACACTTTTAGTCGCTCTCGGGTCACACGATCTCTAGCCACATACTTGATAAATCATTTTATATCCCAAAGTAGGGAAAATTATTTCATAGCATAATAATCACAAGTACTTTCAAATCTACATAGATTTCTACTTCCAAATCATTTCGAAATTATCGGGTATATCCCTCGAAATCCTTTCTGTTTCATAAAACATTTTATAAAATGTTCCCTGTCCAAAATCGGGAATACTATTCTTTTTACTTAAGAAATCTCATTTCAAAATCATTTATTAAATTTTGAAATAAACAACATCGCTAAACACCTTATAGTCAAATCGTGAAGTGTTTCACAAGGTGTTAGCACATAGACATTTTTACGCAACCCAATGCTAAATACAAAAACATATTTTGCTCATAAACGGGTCGAGCATAATCCAAATAATCAATCAGTCTCAATCATCATCAACAACCAGTGAATTTGGTTCAATCACTTTTCATGTTTCAATAGAAGAGTATTTTATGTCTACACATTTTCTACATTTCATGTTATAATAGAAAGAATGTATTTTATTGTCTACACATTTTTACATTTCATATGCATACGATAAAAAGAATATTTTATTGTCTATAAATTTTTCTATGTTTCTAATGACAAATAAAAAGAATATTTTATTCGCATAACAATTCCAATGTTTTCTAATGACAAATAAAAAGAGATTTTTATTTTCATAACATATTTCAATTAATTCTAATGACATACAAAAGAATAATTTATTTGCATACATTTTTCTATGTATTCTTATGACAAACAAAAGAATAATTTATTTTCATATATTTTTATATGTATTCTAGTGACAAATAAAAAATAATTTATTTTCATACATTTTTCTACGTATTCTAATAACAAATAAAAGAATAATTTATTTTCATACATTTTCCTATGTATTCTAATGACAAATAAAAGAATAATTTATTTGCATACATTTTTCTATGTATCAGGTATTCAAATAAAAAAAGAATTTTATTGAATCAACAATTCTACGTTTCATGTATTCAATAAAAAACTAATTTTATTGAATCAACCATTCTATATTTCTAATGAAAACTGAAAAGGAATATTTTATTTGTACACAATTTTCTACTTTAACATGACAAATAAAAATGACTATTTATTTGTACACGAATTGACTACTTTAACATGACAAATAAAAATGACTATTTATTTGTACACAAATTCAATGTTTCACCATAACAAATAAAAATGATACTTTTATGTGATAGTTCAACATAACAAAAAAAGGATTTTTTTATGATGACAATTCTAATTCAATGTAACAACCCGGACATTCTGAGCCAATTTAAAAATTTTATTTTGGCAATTTTAGCGAATTTTGATTATTTGAAATGAATTATTTTAAATAATAATGATGAGAAATTTATTTTGAATAGAATTAGAACGTATATATTTATATGGATCATCGTTAGAATATAAATATTTATTTATAATTATAAAAGGAATTGAAAATGGAGTGGTAGTTCGATAAATCGATTTCACAGTTCAAATGAATATACAGGATTCAGAATAAACCGGATTTTAGCGAAACCAAAAATAGTAGAATCTAATTGAGACTATCTTTCCAACGAATCCGAAAAATTGAAATTTCATAGCACGAATCAAAAGTTACATCCAGTTGAAAATTCAGAATAGCCACTATGGAATTCTAGCCCTTGAAAATGGGAATTTTGCAAACGACCTCTGTTTTCGACGAAACCACTTTTGTTGGATCTAGGATGTCAAATTATTGCTAGGTTTCAAAATTCGTAATTTTTCGAATCAATATGTGAGCGTGGCAATAGAAAACGCGTTTGACCAGTTTCAATTGATTTCGATCGACCTGAAAATGGCCATTTTCAAACGGTCTCAGAATTTGATGAAACAAGTTTTGTTAGGACCATATCGTCAATTCGAAGCTAGAAAATATTTTTCGGGAGTTTTTAGAGTTAGTATGTGGCCCCGATAAATTGAAATGTGCGTTCGAATTCAATATATAGAGTTATATTTTGATTTTGACGAAACCTGATCGAAACGGCCGAACTGGCTTACGTCACATATCCCATTGGGTTCGGGATGGGGGTAATTAGCTAGGGGAGACAGTCGTTGGGTTTCGATTTTTGTTTGTGGTGTTAAACAATAAAATGATGAAACAAAATATTATTAAATTATAAAATATAAAAAAAACCCTATCTTCCCTTCTCCTAAGTCAACCCACCATCCCCTCAATAATCTCAGATGGAACAAATCAAAATAAAGAAAAGAAAAAAACGCGATGATGATCTCGCTCAGCCCTTCCCCCCCCCCATCGGCGTCGCTCGCCACCCCACATCCTCCTCTGGTCGTCGCTCTCTCGCCTCCAGCCCCTCCTCTCTCCACCGTGATGCCCTAGCCAAGCCCGAACCCCCCCAAAGTCGCGTAAACCTTGAGGAACCGATGCGCCGCCACCAGAATGGAGCAGCACTGCCCCCATCGACGCCACCACCGACTGCCCGCCTCGCCCTTCGCCTGTGCCACCTCAGCGCGCCGCCCCGACTGTAACGACCCAACTTTTGAACACATCTCAAATTGTGCCATTAATGAGAAATAAGAACAGATAGAAGATAAAATACAGAAAAATCAGAATCTCACAGCAAAAATTTCCAAAAATAATACTTCATAATATTACACAACAGTACATAATACATTAGAACATCATAGGGCTTAGTGATACAACCCATTCATAGTACATCGGTAATTATACATAACTTTCACTTCTAACTCGCAGACTTATAATTATACAGTAGATAGGTAGGTAGACCAGCATTCTGATAATCTTCCTTCGGCTTCACAAGTTATCTGATCCTGATTCACTTGTCTATTCATAACAAGCGTTATGAATACCCAAGAGTTTAAGGGAAAACACAGAAAAATAAACTCCAGGTTAGTCAGGGGACTGGTATGAGTAAACAGTTTAAAACAGTTTAAAGAAAACATCTGGCCGGGAATACGGAACGGGTTTTTAACTTATGAGATCGAAAACACTTTGTATACTTGAAATCAGATATTATCATATAAGTTTTCCTCAAATAATTTAGAATCTAGAAGAATGCTTGCATCTCACATTCTCCGATATAGTATACAAATACACACCGCTTGGCGCTTAGGGAAATTGGATTTCCAACTCTGACAAGGTATGGGACCACCTTCCGATGATGTATCTCTAGAGGCAAATACACCTGGGTTCAACAAGAACTTCTTGCAACCCGGCCCTCACCTGACCGACCACTCATTTCTCTTGAGTGTATCGAGTGTATATCACCGATGGTTGTGCGCGTTAACCATCCCCGAATGGGCAGAATCGATAGATTTAGAAACAAAAGGAATTTTCTCTAGATAAGTGATACTACACCCTAATGGGAGCGACCCACATAGCCATGCTGCCTTCACGATTTTTGTAATTTCCTGGATGTGAGGCTTAAGGCTAGACTCGTCCTTTTCATCATCACAGGTTCATTCCATTGAATGCCACATCGTCCTACCCGTCAGAAATACTCATTCGATTTCCCAAATATATCACGGGCAATAAAGCTAAGAGAAACGAATTTCTCCGCCACCAACGTAATATACTTACGTAAATTCGATGTGTAAAATCTGACTAATATACGTTGTCAGACACTCGTCCATTCAGGTTTGTTCTGGGACTGAACAGACCAAAGATATTGTTTTACGATCATCGTCTTGAATATCTCTGACGCGCGGCGTAAAATCAATTCAAAGTGAAATATTTATTTCGGCCTCTTTGAAATGATTAACGAACATTTTCACTTTAAATTATAAATCTAACCAGATTATAATCAAATCAGTATATACAGTTATGGTCAAACGAAACAGTACATGATCATCTTGTCAATATACGATATATTGATTATATTTTCAAACGGTCAAATTTAGCGTGTGCGTCGCACGGGTTTTCCTTTTCATTTTGATCACCACTTCTAAAAATAAATCCTTAGTTTATTTGTCCTCGGAAAAATATTTCTCATCATTATCTAAATCTGATTATCTATAAATGATTTAAATTATGATTTATTATTAACCTCCACACTTTATATTTGTCAAACTTTACTTCTGATCCCTTTTTACTTGATTTACTTCTTCTCCTCCTTTCTTATATATCAATAAAATCTCTCTTTCTATTTTTAATCCAACATGATTAAAATATCATTTACAGTTATTCTCCAGTACAGAACTGTCTGTGATCAGTTCCTTGTATCCGGATGTTAAGGCTACATATCCAACGTATACTTTACATACAGTTTCCTGGTTAAAATATAAATATTCCCTTAGAAAACAAATTCAAATAAAAACTAAATTTATAATCTAAATAAACTATAGTTCCTCTGCTGACTACGTGACGTCTGTCAAACATCGTCTGATCCTTCACACTTGATCAATTTTCCTTTCGTGGATTTTATAGTTTAAATATTCCATCAAAAATCACTTTTAATTCTCCTTTTAAATTAAATTTTACTTAATTTAAAGTTTTAGTATTTTAAATTTCAGTTTTGAAAAAACTACATTGACATCCTAATTCACTTCTTCCTTTGCTTTATTTTCCTTGTAAATTAAATAAAAATATTATTTTTATTTAAATATTTATTTTTCCTATTTCTTTAAACCCCTATTTTTTTTAAAAACTAATTTAAGTTTAAAAACATTGTTCAAAACTATTGTTTTCAAACTAAAACGACAAAGTACCCATATGGCAAAGTACCAGGTAAGAAAATGCTAGCGTGTACTCATGAAAATCAACTCAGATCTCACGTTTTAGCCAAGTACCAAGTGGCTGATCACTGACTGAAGTACCAAGGTCCAGACCATGGTGTTTCAGCCCTGATCACCACGAAAACACATGGAAAACTTCAGCACCAGGTGGTAGTACCACGTCCCTCAGAATCCTTGCCCGATCACAAAATCTCTCAATGGCCACCCGTGCTCCAATTCCATTTCCATGGTGCCAGGGCTGTGCACGTGCACAGCCACGTGGGGCCCCCTAGGCCGCCATCGACCGTCGTCGCAAACGTCTCTCTACTGCCTGATCCTACCACGGTGCAACGACCCAGAAAATCTGAACCAATTTAAAAAATTTTAATTGGCTAAAATAATGGATTTTAAATATTTAAAATAAATATTTTAAATAATGGCGATGAAAACTGAGTTTGAATCGACATTTGAAAACGAATATAATTAATTATAATTATATATAGAATTGAAAATGGCGCGGTAGTTCGATAATTCGATTTCAAACTTCAATTGAATATACCGGGTGCAGAACAATCCGGATTTTAGTGAAACCAAAAACATTAGGATCTAATTGATGATATCTTTCCAATGAATCTGACCAATCGAAATTTGATAGCGGGAATCAAAAGATATGTCCAGTTGAAAATTCTGAATAGTCGCTATGGAATTCAGGCCCTTAAAAATGGACATTTTGCAAATGACCTCGGATTTCGACGAAACCACTTTTGTTGGATCCGCAGTGTCAAGTTATTGTTAGGTTTCAAATTTCATAATTTTTCGAATCAATGTGTGAGCGTGGCAAAGGAAAACGCGTTTGACCAGTTTCAGTTAATTTTAATCGACTGGAAATTGGCCATTTTTCAAACGGTCTCAGAATTCGACGAAACTAGTTTTGTTAGGATCGTATCGTCAATACGAAGCTAGAAAATATTTTTATGGAATTTTTAGTGTTAGTATGGGACCCCGGTAATTTGAAATGTACGTTTAAAATTCAATATAGTGATTTAAATGTAAATTCAACGGAAACTGATTGTAACGATCAAATCAGCTTGCGATACATATCTCATTGTGTTTGGAATGGGGGTTAAACGCTATGGACGACAGGCGGTGGGCCTCGTTTCGAGGTCGTATGTAAAAGTCAACCTTTTTGCAAAATTAAATAATTAAATAATAAAATAATAAAAATAATTTTAATTTCCCTCCTTTATCTCCCTTTCTGCCCCCCCCCCCCCCCCGATTCATTAAACGGAAATAAAAAAAAGGGGAAAAACCCTAAAACTATCGATCGACGCCCCCCTGAAGCATCGACGCCACTGCCCTGACGACCGCCTCCACCGAAGCCTCACCCTCGAACCGCCAATGACCTCACCCTCCCCCTCGAAGCCATCGCGACGCGATTCGAGAGCCCCCCCGTCTGACGACCTCCCACCGTCGACGAACTGAAGGCCGCCCACCACGAAGCCAGCGGCGACCCTGACGACCGCTCCGTCCCTTCTTCGCATACAGTAAGTATTTTATTTTTTATTTTTTTTATAATACTGATTTATTTTAATTGATTTATAAACTGATTTTTTTTAATTAGGAAAAACTGATTTTTAAAATGATTTAAAACTGATTTTTAAATTGATTTAAAACTGATTTATTTTAAAAAGATGTAAAACTGATTTTGAAAAGGTTTTAAAAACTGATTTTTATTTTAAGATTTTAAAAAGAAAAAGATTTAGATTTTAAAAGGAAAAAGATTTAGATTTTAAAAAGAAAAAGATTTAGATTTTAAATGGAAAAAGATTTAGATTTTAAATGGAAAAAGATTTAAACTTTAGGATGGAAAAAGATTTAAACTTTAAATAGGAAAAGGTTTAAACTTTAAAAAGAGAAAGGTTTAATCTTTAAATAGAAAAAGATTTGAACTTTAAAAAGAAAAATCAGATTTTTATATATTGAAAGTCGAAGTAAAAATCATATTTTTATATATTGAATAGCGTAGGAAAAATTAGACTTTTATATATTGAATAACATAGTAAAAATTCGATTTTTACATATGTAGAGAATACGGGCAACGAAGCGACAAAAGGTGAGATTGGCGAAAATTTCTATAAAAGAAGAGTCGTGGTATTGGATAGCTATTGGTGAGAATTTCTCACTCTTCAATTTCTTTTTCTATATATATATATATATATGTGTTGAAATAAAAGTGAATTGCTATATGTAATATATATATATATACGCCCCTCGTCCACAAACCATGGACGATATTTATTGGTTGAAATTGTGTTGAAAATTGATGGATGGCGAATGGTTGTTTGGGATTGTTTGTGATTGATATTGGTTGATTGTGGTTGAAAAATACCCATTTGTGGTTAAGAAATATTTGGTTGAAACCACATAGGATTAGTTTGTGGAAATGAAATAAATATATACATGTCGCCTGCGTGCGAACTAGATGCATGATCCCCATTGTCAAAAACCGCGAGGTTTTAAGGTAGAGCGAGGAGCCGTACTAGGGACGGTCCCGGTTTAACTACCCTGCCGTTATGCTGCCGAAATTTTGAATAATATTCGTGTGTTTGAATTATTTTCATATGCTTAAACTATATTTATTCATTGAATAGAAAACATTCATGTGTTGAATTGATATTCATTCGTTGATTAGAAATTCATGTGTTGAATGGTATTCATATTTTGAAATAAATTGTTCGATAATAAAAATCACATTTTTATCTATATATAGAAACTATAGAAAACATTCTTGTGTTGAATTGATATTCATTCGTTGATTAGAAATTCATGTGTTGAATGGTATTCATATTTTGAAATAAATTGTTCGATAATAAAAATCACATTTTTATCTATATATAGAAACTATAGAAAACATTCATGTGTTGAATTGATATTCATTCGTTGATTAGAAATTCATGTGTTGAATGGTATTCATATTTTGAAATAAATTGTTCGATAATAAAAATCACATTTTTATCTATATATAGAAACTATAGAAAACATTCATGTGTTGAATTGATATTCATTCGTTGATTAGAAATTCATGTGTTGAATGGTATTCATATTTTGAAATAAATTGTTTGATAATAAAAATCACCTTTTATCGACTATATGAACTGTGTAAGATAATCTCGTTTTAAAAGAAATGGTTTTATGATAAAAATCCTATTTTTGTCACCTATATGAACTATATAGAAAAATAGTGTTTTGAAATGAATTGTTTTGCAATAAAAATCACATTTTTATTGTATGCATAAATCGTTGAAATGTGAAATGTTAAAAATAGTCACTTGTTCAAAATAAACATATATGAGTTGAAATATTCATTAATTAGCTAATGAAATGATTTGCACCTATTTATGTAACATTAGAATGAATGGTGTTTTTAAACCAAATAGAAATCAAATATGAAGTCAAATAGAAAATGATAAATGATAAGAACTGTATATATATGTACATGCATATTCATTGAACAGGTTATAGCAAAGGGGCTAGAGAAGAGGAATAAAATTTTGTGCCCGACAAATAGGTACACATTTACTGTTTTGTTTGGGTGATGATTTTATGAGCATGTTGGCTAGCCGCTTGGCCTTTTCTTTTTCTTTTTGAGATTAGAAGGACCGGGAAAGCTATTTGCAATTTCCCGATGCTCCCGGTGCAGGGGAGGTTATGGCGAAATTTTCCAAAATTTTAAGGTGTTAGAAATTTTTTTGAAGTAAAAACGATATGGAAATCATTGAATGAACTATATTTATATAAATATATAAATATAAATAAAATTAAAACGAAACGAAGCAGTGCAGTTTGTGTTTTAAAACCGTGTTTTCAAACAACTAGTACGGGAAATCCGACCATTGGATTTTCCCGAAACCGCAACCGTCGGGTTCGCCTTGGAATGATCTTTCCAACGGCACCAACTTTGTAAAAATCCAACGGTTGGATTGTCTGGAATGTTTAATTCAAATCTGATGAAAAACAGCGCCAGAGGCGATTATAATTATATATATATATAATTATATATTTAATCGAATAACGACGCTGCAGTTCGTATTTTGAAATCGAAAATTCAAACGACCGGGAGATCCGACCGTCGGATTTTCCCGAAACTGGAACCGTTGGATTCGTTTTGAAAAGACCTTTCTAATGATGTAAATTTTGTGAAGATCCAACGGTTAGATTTTCAGATATGTGTAAATCAAATCTGAAGAAAAACAGCGCCATGACCGCTTTATGGCCCGAAGCGTCGTTTTGAATAAAATAGCTATTTTAAAATAAATAAAAATAGCGATAAATAGTTATAAAATATCATAAGCGATATGGAATGGAAATAAACTGAATTTGCTTGATTTATGTTCTATTTGATGGTTGAATGTGTTTGGTGTGAAAATTACATTAAAGAACACAATTGGTGTTGTCGAATAATTTAACCATTAAAATAAATTGATTTGAAATTCTAAATATACGTGAATTATTTGAAAAGGCCGAGTTAATTCTCATTTCAAATAATCGACCGACGATTGAAAGTCGAAGATGAATGCGGTGGTCGAAGACCGGAGATCTTCACCTCGTTTGGATGGTAACCGAGGTCCTGATTGGGAGGCATCCCGAAATATGGATAATGAGTGGTGATCGTTCAGACGTACGTGGTGATCGATGGGTTTGCGAGGTATTTAGTGCCTCCGGTTTCGTTCAGACCCAGAACGGACTTGTAAATGGACTGTGTGTCTGACATTGGAATTTATTCTGTGTTGATTGATTTCTGTTAAATATACATCTGCTTGGCGGCGGAGAATTTATTCTTTTGCTTAACGCCCTTCTCTGAGACGCACGAGCTCAGAGGTTGTATATCGATGGACATCAGTCGCATGGCATGAATGGCCTGTGTGGCATGCTAAGATGCAGTGATCAGGACTTCTGTTGAAAAGCAAAGTCTTGTGGGGATGATCAAAGCACCGCCTGTGTGGCGTAGCTTTGTGTATAACGTGAATTCACGAGCCTCACACCCCGGTATGAACCTAAAACGGGAGAGGACATCAGGGAGGGCCTGCGTTTCTTTCTAGCTAGTGTGGTGTCAGTGACCTACCAGCCCTGACATTTATAGACTTTTCACCTATGTGGTTGTTGCTGTTGCGAGGCGCCTCGGTTTGATCGGACGATCCGGGTCCGATGGAGTCATTCGTTGGCTCGTTTACGCCCCAAAGGGGGGGGGGGAAACGCAGTGTTCAGGAATTTTAATCCACATCGGTGGACCGGCCCTGACGATCCAAGGGTCACTCGAGCTCTGATCCTGAGGGGTGGGCTAGAGCGTCTCGAATTCGGTAAGGACTATCTTTTGCCTTGGTTCATGACGGAAATCCAATTTCCAAATACGACATCGTGCGGTTTTGATTGTATATATATATGGCGACATGATATATGGTACCCATGCCGTCTATGATTGATAGTTATGATTTAAAATTGTTTTCAAAACATATAGACACTAACAATAATATCAAATGCCCTTGTTTTGTTCGTATCAAGCATATTTTGACCGTTATAAGGTAAAACTCTATCCTCCGGTTTGCGTTGCATTGTGTGATGGGAACTGAGTCTTATAATGGTTTCATTTTTATAAAAAGCATAGCGATGTTTAAAAGAAAGATTTGTTCTAAAGCACTGGCAATCCAATGGAGTAAACCCGTTCCACGAAAGTGGCGTGGTCCTGTGATTAGCCATATTATATATGTGTTGAGTGGATTTCTCATACCAGTCCCATGACTGACTCGTAGTTTGTTTCACTTTCAAACTCGGGTGCCCCTTTTTCTACACGGGCAGCCTTGTATTCAGGTTTAGCTGGTTCTTTTTCTGGATAGCTGGAGCTGAAGATGGATTCTATCATTATTTCTTTTTATGCTGTTCAGCTCCTATTGTACATATTTTGTTTATTTCCGCTGTAGACATTTATGTATAGCTGAACTGTAATTGTACTAAGTAAGATCCTGTATACTGTGTAACTCTGATGATTAATTTTATCCAGTATATTTTGTTGTTCATATCTGGTGTATTTATTTAATTTTGTTCTGCTATTATATGTTTCTGTGTTATATTCCAAAGATAACCCTTGTTTCCGTGAGAACGGGATTTCGGGTCGTCTCAACGTGGTATCAGAGCTTTGGTTAAGCTTAGTTCTGGAATATAACATTTGAACGAGCTCGTCAGAAATAGAACCAGTAGTGTTCTAGGACGGGTAACTCAATACAGAAAGGATCAGTAATATCCTAGTATGAGTAAAGCAGAACGAAATTACACCTCGATAGACACATTTACATTCAAGTATTTGTCTCTATATTTTGAAATATCTTTTCTGTTGACCTGACACTTGATCTGCTATTTGCAGAATTACTAGAAAATGAGTGCCAGAACCAGAAGAAGTAATACTGACCCGGATATAGAAGCTCTATTTATGAAGTATAGAAATCTGGGTGGAAAACCCTTTACGGGCGAAGAATCTATTATGAGAACACAAGCTTGGATTCGTTCGGCTGAGAAAATCTTCGAAGCCTTAAAACTGAGGGATGACCAGAAAAGATTACTGGCCTCCTGGGCACTCGAAGACGAAGCTGCGTTTTGGTGGGATTCTGTTGTTAAGGATAATTTAGAAGGTGATATCACCTGGGATAGATTCAAAGTGACTTTCCTAGAAAGATTTACTCCTCCCGAAGCAACCGAGAGATTATGTGATGAATTTTCTTATCTAATACAAGGAGACATGACCATTCCCGAATATCATAAGAAATTCAATGAACCTTCTCACTTTGCCCCTCATCTAATTCAAAATCCGAAGAGGAAAAATATGAGGTTTATTCACGGACTTCAAAGGAAATACCAGAATAAAGTATTGGGGCATGTGAAGTTTCCTTTTTCTGAAATGATATATATGGCCTATCAGTATGAAGATCTCCATAAGAAAGGAATGTTATGCGACGAAGAAGAAGTCTATTCTAGTGACAAAACAGAGTCAGAAACTGATATTCCTGAAGCCAGTACAAGGTCGGAGATCAATAAGAAGCCCAGTGCCAAGAGAAAAAGGGCTGAACCTGGGAACGAACGAATAATGACCGCCACGTGCTCAAGCTGCAATAGAAAAGGACATTTGGCGATAAGTTGCAAATCTTGGAACCAATAAAGAAAGAATAAGTTCCCACCCAAGGAGGGATTTCAAGAGAATAGAAAGTGCAGTCAGTGCCATCAGTCCGGTCATCTTTCAAAGGCCTGCCCGCTATTCAGAAAACCTAAAATAGTTCAAGTAAATGAATTAGCAGAAACTTCTGAGCCCTCAGCTAGCCAAGAAAGGGCTGATGTTTTAGAAGGCACGCTAACTGTCAAAAACATTCCAGTTAAAGTACTTTTTGACACAGGCGCGTCACGAAGCTTTATTGCAAAGAGTGCAGCCAAGAAGTTGGATTTGAATTTGAAAAAGCTCAAGGAGCCAATGACTGTCCGAAATCCAGTGGGAGGTTCCATCAATCTCAGTTGGGTTTGTGCAGTACCCGTCTCTTTTTCTTGCTATAAATTCCCTATTATCTCTGTCGTCATGAATTTTGATGAATTCGATCTTATTTTGGGATTGGATTGGTTAACCAAATATGAAGCAGAGGTTAGATGCGCCGAGAGAGTTGTTAGAGCTAAGATTAAATCAGGCAGTTATATAACCATACCGTGTGAAGGTCAGAATGCTAATAGAAAAGACTTCTGGGCAGCTCTAAATGTTTCTCCAGCTCAAATAGAAAATGCCCCTGAAAGCGCAGAGAATATTCCTGACCTCATCAAAGATATTCCTGTCGTCAAGAACTATGCGGATGTGTTCGAAGAAGTTGTTCGCTTACCTCCGCAAAGAGAAATAGATTTCAAGATTGCGTTGATTCCCAATGCAAGGACGGTAGTTCACGCTATTCGAAGAATGTCCTTGAAAGAGAAGGAGGAATTAGACAATCAAACACGACAGCTAGTATGGAAAGGTCTGATCAGGCCTAGTTTCTCTGATTGGGGAGCAGCAGTGGTGTTTGTCCCGAAATCTGACGGTACTCTACGACTATGCGTGGATTATCGTGATCTGAACAAGCAGACAATAAAGAACAAGTATCCATTGCCGCGGATTGATGATTTGTTAGATCGATTAAATGGAGCACAGGTATTCTCACGAATGGACCTAGCTACAGGTTTCCATCAACTTCGAATTGCCGAAGAGTGTGTTCCAATGACAGCATTCCGAGGCCCCGACTTATTCTACGAGTGGTTAGTAATGCCGTTCGGCTTATGTAACGCTCCAGCTTACTTCGTCGACCTGATGAACAGAGTATTCAGAGGAGTATTGAATAAATTTGTTCTGGTTTTCATTGATGATATTCTAATCTTCTCTAAATCAAAGGCCGAACATGAAAAGCATCTGGAACAGGTTCTAGAAATCCTCAGAAGGAATGTATTGAAAGCCAAGTTTTCCAAATGTATATTCTGGCAAGATGAAGTGAAATTTCTGGGCCATGTTGTATCGAAAGAAGGAATTGCTGTGGATCCAAGCAAAATCACGGCTATTCAAAATTGGAAACAGCCCAGTACCCCCACTGAAGTCCGCAGTTTTCTCGGATTGGCTAGTTATTACCGGAAATTCGTTAAAGACTTTTCGAAGATATCTGGCCACTTAACGAAGCTTACAAAGAAGCATTCTAAGTTCAAATGGACTCAAGAAAGTGAGTAGGCTTTCGAAGAGCTAAAGTTAAGATTAACGACAGCTCGAGTGTTAACCATCATCGATGGCAACCAAGATCTAAAGGTCTGGACTGATGCTTCTAGAGAAGGCCTTGGTGCAGTGTTAATGCAAAGGGGTCAAGTGATTGCCTATGCTAGCCGTCAACTGAAGCCGCACGAGAAAAACTATGTAACTCATGATCTTGAGTTATTGGCTATCATATTCTCTTTGAAAATCTGGAGACACTATCTTCTCGGTGAGAGATTCGAACTGTTTACAGATCATCAGTCATTAAAGTATCTGTTCACTCAGAAGGACTTGAATTTGAGGCAGCAACGTTGGCTGGAGTTTCTTGCAGCATATGACTTTGAAATTATATATACTCCAGGAAAGGCCAATGTCATGGCCGATGCGCTAAGCAGAAAGAATGTAATGATCGCCAGTTTTATTATCACGACTTCATTGCCAGATAAGATATCTGCTCTTCAGGAGGATGATCACTTCATTCAGAAGATCAGAGGGATAATTCAACAAGGCGAACCCTCGAGTTTTCAAGTAGACAATGATGGGATTTTAAGGCTCAAAGGTCGAATCTGTGTCCCTAACATTCCTGAGCTTCGAAAAGAAGTTCTGGATGAATGCCACAAGTCAAAACTCAGTATCCATCCGGGAGTAAGCAAAATGTATAATGACATCAAACGCACTTTCTGGTGGAAGTCGATGAAAAGGGACATTTCTTTATATGTAAGCCGATGCCCCACTTGCCAGCTAGTCAAGAGCGACCAACAGAAATTGGCTGGATTATTACAACCGCTAGAAGTTCCTGGCTGGAAGTGGGAACATATTTCTATGGATTTCATTGATGGTCTGCCTAGAACCAGAAAAGGGAATGACAGTATTTGGGTGATCGTAGATCGTTTCACGAAGACCGCCCATTTCATACCTGTCAGATCAAACAGAACCGCTCAGAGTCTGGCGCAGATATACTTCAGGGAAATAGTTAGACTACATGGAGTGCCGCTCAGCATAGTAAGTGATAGAGACACAATATTCACTAGCAAATTCTGGGAAGCATTTCATGTCGAGCTCGGAACGAAGTTAAACTTGAGCACCGCTTATCATCCTCAGACAGACGGTCAGACTGAGAGGGTGAATCGCATTTTAGAAGATCTATTGCGGGCTTGTGTTCTAGATTTCGGTGGATCATGGGAAGACCATCTACATTTGGCTGAATTCTCTTATAACAACAGCTACCAGGCGAGTCTGACAATGTCGCCATTCGAAGCATTGTACGGTAGACCGTGCCGATCTCCTGCTTGTTGGGTCGAGCCTGGAAATAGACTTGTGTTGGGTCCCGATATGATTCGAGAAGCTGCCGACAAAGTCGATTTGATTAAGAAGCGATTACTCGCCGCTCAAAGCCGACAAAAGAGCTATGCCGATAGAAGAAGAAGAGATATATCCTTTGAAGTTGGCGACTATGTATATTTGAAAGTATCGCCGCTGAGAGGAGTTATCCGGTTCGGTAAAACTGGAATGTTAGCACCCAAATTTATTGGTCCGTTTCCTATTCTGGAACGGATTGGAACTCTCGCTTATAGGGTCAAATTGCCAGACTGGTTGCCTGGAGTGCATGATGTATTTCATATATCTCAACTTCGAAAGCACGTTCATGATCCAGACTTGATCGTGGAAGAAGCAGCTCAGCAGGATATTGAAATTACTCCAGAATTAGCTGTGAGGCGAGAGCCGCTAAAGATCATCGGCAAAGAAACCAAAGAGCTGAGGAACAAGAAGGTTCACTTAGTCAAAGTGCAATGGAGTGGAGATCCACGAGATTGTACTTGGGAAACTGAGGAGAGCATTCAGAAAGCTTACCCCAGATGCCGAGTAGATATCTCTGATTGACTCCGGTGCAAGGTACATTTAACCTACTTTGCATTACCATTTAATTCTCTATTCTATTGCTATTTTCTTCCTATGGATGTGCACTATTTATTCTATACTCTGAATGATTTTTGAAGGAATATAGGATTTGATCAGAATATTTTAGAAAGGTTGAAAACAAATTGGTTGTTGTATTGTGGGATTGTAGATTTATCAAACCACTTTAGACTTTGTTCCTTTTCGGGGACGAAAAGTTTTAAGTGGGGGAGATTGTAACAACCCAGAAAATCTGAACCAATTTAAAAATTTTAAATTGGCTAAAATAATGGATTTTAAATATTTAAAATAAATATTTTAAATAATGGCGATGAAAACTGAGTTTGAATCGACATTTGAAAACGAATATAATTAATTATAATTATATATAGAATTGAAAATGGCGCGGTAGTTCGATAATTCGATTTCAAACTTCAATTGAATATACCGGGTGCAGAACAATCCGGATTTTAGTGAAACCAAAAACATTAGGATCTAATTGATGATATCTTTCCAATGAATCTGACCAATCGAAATTTGATAGCGGGAATCAAAAGATATGTCCAGTTAAAAATTCTGAATAGTCGCTATGGAATTCAGGCCCTTAAAAATGGACATTTTGCAAATGACCTCGGATTTCGACGAAACCACTTTTGTTGGATCCGCAGTGTCAAGTTATTGTTAGGTTTCAAATTTCATAATTTTCCGAATCAATGTGTGAGCGTGGCAAAGGAAAACGCGTTTGACCAGTTTCAGTTAATTTTAATCGACTGGAAATTGGCCATTTTTCAAACGGTCTCAGAATTCGACGAAACTAGTTTTGTTAGGACCGTATCGTCAATACGAAGCTAGAAAATATTTTTCTTGAATTTTTAGTGTTAGTATGGGACCCCGGTAATTTGAAATGTACGTTTAAAATTCAATATAGTGATTTAAATGTAAATTCAATGGAAACTGATTGTAACGATCAAATCAGCTTGCGATACATATCTCATTGTGTTCGGAATGGGGGTTAAACGCTATGGACGACAGGCGGTGGGCCTCGTTTCGAGGTCGTATGTAAAAGTCAACCTTTTTGCAAAATTAAATAATAAAATAATAAAATAATAAAAATAATTTTAATTTCCCTCCTTTATCTCCCTCTCTGCCCCCCCCCCCCCGATTCATTAAACAGAAATAAAAAAAAGGGAAAAACCCTAAAACTATCGATCGACGCCCCCCTGAAGCATCGACGCCACCGCCCTGACGACCGCCTCCACCGAAGCCTCAACCTCAACCTCGAACCGCCAGTGACCTCGCCCTCCCCCTGGAAGCCATCGCGACACGATTCGAGAGCCCCCCCCCCCCCCCCCGGTCCGACGACCTCCCACCGTCGGCGAACTGAAGGCCGCCCACCACGAAGCCAGCGCCGACCCTGACGACCGCTCCCCCCTTCTTCGCATACAGTAAGTATTTTATTTTTTATTTTTTTTATAATACTGATTTATTTTAATTGATTTATAAACTGATTTTTTTTAATTAGGAAAAACTGATTTTTAAAATGATTTAAAACTGATTTTTAAATTGATTTAAAACTGATTTATTTTAAAAAGATGTAAAACTGATTTTGAAAAGGTTTTAAAAACTGATTTTTATTTTAAGATTTTAAAAAGAAAAAGATTTAGATTTTAAAAGGAAAAAGATTTAGATTTTAAAAAGAAAAAGATTTAGATTTTAAATGGAAAAAGATTTAGATTTTAAATGGAAAAAGATTTAAACTTTAGGATGGAAAAAGATTTAAACTTTAAACAGGAAAAGGTTTAAACTTTAAAAAGAGAAAGGTTTAATCTTTAAATAGAAAAAGATTTGAACTTTAAAAAGAAAAATCAGATTTTTATATATTGACAGTCGAAGTAAAAATCATATTTTTATATATTGAATAGCGTAGTAAAAATTAGATTTTTATATATTGAATAACATAGTAAAAATTCGATTTTTACATATGTAGAGAATACGGGCAACGAAGCGACAAAAGGTGAGATTGGCGAAAATTTCTATAAAAGAAGAATCGTGGTATTGGATAGCTATTGGTGAGAATTTCTCACTCTTCAATTTCTTTTTCTATATATATATATGTGTTGAAATAAAGTGAATTGCTATATATAATATATATATATATATATACGCCCCTCGTCCACAAACCATGGACGATATTTATTGGTTGAAATTGTGTTGAAAATTGATGGATGGCGAATGGTTGTTTGGGATTGTTTGTGATTGATATTGGTTGATTGTGATTGAAAAATACCCATTTGTGGTTGAGAAATATTTGGTTGAAACCACATAGGATTAGTTTGTGGAAATGAAATAAATATATACATGCCGCCTGCGTGCGAACTAGATGCATGATCCCCATTGTCAAAAACCGCGAGGTTTTAAGGTAGAGCGAGGAGCCGTACTAGGGACGGTCCCGGTTTAACTACCCTGCCGTTATGCTGCCGAAATTTTGAATAATATTCGTGTGTTTGAATTATTTTCATATGCTTAAACTATATTTATTCATTGAATAGAAAACATTCATGTGTTGAATTGATATTCATTCGTTGATTAGAAATTCATGTGTTGAATGGTATTCATATTTTGAAATAAATTGTTCGATAATAAAAATCACATTTTTATCTATATATGGAAACTATAGAAAACATTCATGTGTTGAATTGATATTCATTCGTTGATTAGAAATTCATGTGTTGAATGGTATTCATATTTTGAAATAAATTGTTCGATAATAAAAATCACATTTTTATCTATATATAGAAACTGTAGAAAACATTCATGTGTTGAATTGATATTCATTCGTTGATTAGAAATTCATGTGTTGAATGGTATTCATATTTTGAAATAAATTGTTCGATAATAAAAATCACATTTTTATCTATATATAGAAACTATAGAAAACATTCATGTGTTGAATTGATATTCATTCGTTGATTAGAAATTCATGTGTTGAATGGTATTCATATTTTGAAATAAATTGTTTGATAATAAAAATCACCTTTTATCGACTATATGAACTGTGTAAGATAATCTCGTTTTAAAAGAAATGGTTTTATGATAAAAATCCTATTTTTGTCACCTATATGAACTATATAGAAAAATTTTGTTTTGAAATGAATTGTTTTGCAATAAAAATCACATTTTTATTGTATGCATAAATCGTTGAAATGTGAAGTGTTAAAAATAGTCACTTGTTCAAAATAAACATATATGAGTTGAAATATTCATTAATTAGCTAATGAAATGATTTGCACCTATTTATGTAACATTAGAATGAATGGTGTTTTTAAACCAAATAGAAATCAAATATGAAGTCAAATAGAAAATGATAAATGATAAGAACTGTATATATATGTACATGCATATTCATTGAACAGGTTATAGCAAAGGGGCTAGAGAAGAGGAATAAAATTTTGTGCCCGACAAATAGGTACACATTTACTGTTTTGTTTGGTTGATGATTTTATGAGCCTGTTGGCTAGCCGCTTGGCTTTTTCTTTCTCTTTTTGAGATTAGAAGGACCGGGAAAGCTATTTGCAATTTTCCGATGCTCCCGGTGCAGGGGAGGTTATGGCGAAATTTTCCAAAATTTTAAGGTGTTAGAAATTTTTTTGATGTAAAAACAATATGGAAATCATTGAATGAACTATATTTATATAAATATATAAATATAAATAAAATTAAAACGAAACGAAGCCGTGCAGTTCGTGTTTTGAAACCGTGTTTTCAAACAACTAGTACGGGAAATCCGACCATTGGATTTTCCCGAAACCGCAACCGTCGGGTTCGCCTTGGAATGATCTTTCCAACGGCACCAACTTTGTAAAAATCCAACGGTTGGATTGTCTGGAATGTTTAATTCAAATCTGATGAAAAACAGCGCCAGAAGCGATTATAATTATATATATATATATAAATATAATTATATATTTAATCGAATAACGACGCTGCAGTTCGTATTTTGAAATCGAAAATTCAAACGATTGTACCGGGAGATCCGACCGTCGGATTTTCCCGAAACTGGAACCGTTGGATTCGTTTTGAAAAGACCTTTCTAATGATGTAAATTTTGTGAAGATCCAACGGTTAGATTTTCAGATATGTGTAAATCAAATCTGAAGAAAAACAGCGCCACGACCGCTTTATGGCCCAAAGCGTCGTTTTGAATAAAATAGCTATTTTAAAATAAATAAAAATAGCGATAAATAGTTATAAAATATCATAAGCGATATGGAATGGAAATAAACTGAATTTGCTTGATTTATGTTGTATTTGATGGTCGAATGTGTTTGGTGTGAAAATTACATTAAAGAACACAATTGGTGTTGTCGAATAATTTATCCATTAAAATAAATTGATTTGAAATTCTAAATATACGTGAATTATTTGAAAAGGCCGAGTTAATTCTCATTTCAAATAATCGACCGACGATTGAAAGTCGAAGATGAAGGCGGTGGTCGAAGACCGGAGATCTTCACCTCGTTTGGATGGTAACCGAGGTCCTGATTGGGAGGCATCCCGAAATATGGATAATGAGTGGTGATCGTTCAGACGTACGTGGTGATCGATGGGTTTGCGAGGTATTTAGTGCCTCCGGTTTCATTCAGACCCAGAACGGACTAGTAAATGGACTGTGTGTCTGACATTGGAATTTATTCTGTGTTGATTGATTTCTGTTAAATATACATCTGCTTGGCGGCGGAGAATTTATTCTTTTGCTTAACGCCCTTCTCTGAGACGCACGAGCTCAGAGGTTGTATATCGATGGACATCAGTCGCATAGCATGAATGGCCTGTGTGGCATGCTAAGATGCAGTGATCAGGACTTCTATTGAAAAGCAAAGTCTTGTGGGGATGATCAAAGCACCGCCTGTGTGGCGTAGCTTTGTGTATAACGTGAATTCGCGAGCCTCACACCCCGGTATGAACCTAAAACGGGAGAGCACATCAGGGAGGGCCTGCGTTTCTTTCTAGCTAGGGTGGTGTCAGTGACCTACCAGCCCTGACATTTATAGACTTTTCACCTATGTGGTTGTTGCTGTTGCGAGGCGCCTCGGTTTGATCGGACGATCCGGGTCCGATGGAGTCATTCGTTGGCTCGTTTACGCCCCAAAGGGCGGGGAAACGCAGTGTTCAGGAATTTTAATCCACATCGGTGGACCGTCCCTGACGATCCAAGGGTCACTCGAGCTCTGATCCCGAGGGGCGGGCTAGAGCGTCTCGAATTCGGTAAGGACTATCTTTTGCCTTGGTTCATGATGGAAATCCAATTTCCAAATACGACATCGTGCGGTTTTGATTGTATATATATATGGCGACATGATATATGGTACCCATGCCGTCTATGATTGATAGTTATGATTTGAAATTGTTTTCAAAACATATAAACACTAACAATAATATCATATGCCTTTGTTTTGTTCGTATCAAGCATATTTTGACCGTTATAAGGTAAAACTCTATCCTCCGGTTTGCGTTGCATTGTGTGATGGGAACTGAGTCTTATAACGGTTTCATTTTTATAAAAAGCATAGCGATGTTTAAAAGAAAGATTGGTTCTAAAACACTGGCAATCCAATGGAGTGAACCCGTTCCACGAAAGTGGCGTGGTCCAGTGATTAGCCATATTATATATGTGTTGAGTGGATTTCTCATACCAGTCCCATGACTGACTCGTAGTTTGTTTCACTTTCAAACTCGGGTGCCCCTTTTTCTACACGGGTAGCCTTGTATTCAGGTTTAGCTGGTTCTTTTTCTGGATAGCTGGAGCTGAAGATGGATTCTATCATTATTTCTTTTTATGCTGTTCAGCTCCTATTGTACATATTTTGTTTATTTCCGCTGTAGACATTTATGTATAGCTGAACTGTATTTGTACTAAGTAAGATCCTGTATACTGTGTAACTCTGATGATTAATTTTATCTAGTATATTTTGTTGTTCATATCTGGTGTATTTATTTAATTCTGTTCTGCTATTATATGTTTCTGTGTTATATTCCAAAGATAACCCTTGTTTCCGTGAGAACGGGATTTCGGGTCGTCTCACACGGCTGTCAGAGCCACCACCAACCATCCAAAACCAAAATGGCCGTGCTTCCTCCTTCCCAGGAAAACACACCACCACGGAAAAACTCCCCTCCCTCCGTCCATCGACCACCGGACGCCACCATCTCCTGACCACGTCACCACCCAACCCCGACGCCCAGCTTCCCCCAAGTCTGCACCTCATCCATCTCCCCTATGATGAGAATTTATGATGCAAAACCGAGAACCCAAAAACATTAAATAAAACCTATTTCCAATAATTTTGCAAAATCTGTTTATTTAAAAATTAAAGTTGTATTTTTCCAACCTTCTCCACTCCCTTCCCCTCCTCCATGACCAACGCCATCACCCCTAAACCCACGGATTGACGGTGGTTCGCCCATTTCAGGTTTGTGACCAACTCTTCTTCTCTATTGATTTAGGGTTCTAAAAATTATGGTTTTTATTTTAAAAATCATTATTTGGTTGTATTATCACGTTTATATAATCCAAACTTGTTTTTACTAAATTTGAAATTCCACTTTGAAATTGAGAACCAGAAGGGTACTGTTGTTTGTTTTTCAACAGCAGTAATGGTTCTTTTTTCTTTCTTCTTCTCTTTTGCAAAAGTTCCTTTACTTTAAACACTTGGAGGTAAATGTCAGGGTTTTTAAACATTGTTAATACTTCATTCTAATCCAAATATCATAGGTCCTACTGATTTTTTTAGTTTTGACAGAGTTTACACCACATAATAGGAAATGGTAATAACAAAACAACAAGACAGTAAATGTACCTCTCCTACTTATGCCATTAAGTGTTTTGTCAATACAACTCAAGAATTCCTATATCATAACAAGCAACAATACAAACAGGACGTATCACTAGAACAAGATCACAAAGAAACTCAAGTCCACTTCATAGTTAAATATTAAAAACTGTAGTGTTTAAAAACAGAAAATAAAATGAATTTTTGCTCACCTTTATAAGCTCCAAAAAGTCTTGTTTTCCCTTGCTAAAACTCTTTGAAATGTTGTGTGTTGGTGTGAGTGAGTTGTGTGCGTGTATGGTCCTTATATAGGGGTGAGAAAATGTTTAAAAAATGTGTGCAATTAATGCTGATTTGAAACAGCACAACAGGCCTTTTTTCTTGACAAATGAAAGATCACTTAAAAAACTGATTTTCTCTCACAAAATCTTTGCAAAACCTTACCACTTTCACATGGAATTACAACCTAGATCCTACCTGAAAACATACCCTATACCCTGTACAAACCCCCCCCCCCCCCCCCGATTGGTCTACAAACACTATCACATTTATTGTGCTATGTACCGTCCTTCCTTCTATCATCTTTTCCTTAGTCTTTAAACAAGATATTGTGATCAATTTGTTCCAAAAATGTTCAGTTTTTTTTAAGCTTTCAAGTCATATTTTTCACATATCAAAACTTGATTTTACAAGACTTAAATTTATATGCAACTTGCCTTTCATGTGATGTCAAAATCTGAAATTATGGTACATAAAAATCTATGTTGTGAGGTGATGCTACATAAGAAAATCCTTAAAAAAATCTATGACATGAAATCAACTATTGTAGACAAGAAGAGGATGCATAAATATGATTTTAAAATCTTTTGATACATATATTTATTTGACAAATTAGCTAAGGCTTTGAAAATGTAGCATGAATTATATTTTCAGAATTTACATTGAAAAGGAAGAAAAGAACTTGCAAAACTGAAAATATTATCATATATAGTGATCTTGCCATGTGCCTAGACTTTTTCCTACTTGCTAGCTTCATGAATGAAGTGAAAAGATTTTGACAATTCAAGTCCTAGTTCCAATGCAAAGATGCAAATGACTTCTCATGACATTGATTTGTCATTTATGTTCTTGTTATTAATGCAAAAATGTGAATGACTTTCATGAGATTTCAGATGCTATCACACTTATGAGATCATGGATTTTTAAAGAGATAAGACAATTCATGTTTTAAAATTTAATGTACAAATTTCAAATCTTTTCTTTGCATAAGTTTTTGAGAACAAAGAGGTGACTAACATGTCTTAGGAAAGGTGTTTAAAAGCAAAGAGTTTGCTTAAACAATGTTTTAAAGCTTTTGAGAAATGAACAAAATGTTTTTCCAAAAGATTGCACTTTTAAAATTGCTATGTAAAAGTGTTATATGCTATATACATGTTAAATATAAATTTAAATAACACTTTAAAATATGCTATCATATACACAAAGAGAAAAATGTAAATTACCGTTTTTGACATGTATTAAATATTTTAAAGTCTAGATTTAAAATCGTATCTGTAAATACGTACTTACGATCAATCTGTGTCAGTGATCAGTGCAAAAATCCCGGGTCACTACATTCTACCCCCCTTATAAAAATTTCGACCCCGAAATTTGTACGTTGTTGATCAGCGTTATCGACTTATAAACACACATCAATAAATAAAACACACATCAACAATTTCCTATTCCAAACCAAAAATATTCGTCCAAAATCCCTTTCTAACTCATCGTCCAATTTACTTAACTCCGTTAGGTATTGGCCAAAATCTGCGTTCACGTATTTAACGATCTCCATTTCGGGACCCACACATATGATCTTATTTCATAAATCGACCAATTCATCTTCCTTGAGTCCATATCTAATAAATACTTAAGTCCAACCTTAATTCTAGGAAATCGAAATTTTAACTCAATTTAAAATTCTAACTTGATTTCCGGTATCAATATGAATGGATATTCTTCTATTTTAATCCAACCATATTAAATTATCTTGAGGCTGACCCTAATTAATTAACTCCTCTTATCTAAAAAGGGTAAAGTACCTTCTGAAGCTCCTTCTATTTTCACACTCTCTGAAGTTGATGACTTATCCATCAAAGCATAGACCTTTGGTTGCTGTGTCTTTTTAAGTGGACAGTCTCTAACCAAGTGCCCAGGCTGATGACAGTTATAGCATGAAAACTTCTATGGAATAGCATCACTTGTTCCCTTTAGTTGGGGTTGCTCCGGCTGCTGAGTCTGCTGTGGCTTTCCTGCTGCTGGCTTGGTGCAGAACTTGGCAATGTGTCCTTTCTGCAAACAATTATAGCATACGGTATCTTTAAATCCCTCTTTGGCCTTTTCTCCCATCTTAGGTACTCTGTTGTTGTTGTTGTTGTTCTTGTTCGGATTAAATTTCCTTTTGTTTGGATTTTCCCCACTAGATCCTCCTGTCTATGCAGCTTTAGCCACTGGCTTCTTACCCTCCAGTGCCTCATAACGGACAGCCACATCCACTAGATCAACGAATTGAATTTTCAGATGTCCAATCATCTGTTGTAGGCTACCCTTCAATCCGGCTATAAACATTTCATTCTTCTTAAGTGGAGTGTTGATCAGTTCTGGTCTGAAACAAGAAAGTGAGTTGAATTTGTTCTCATATTCTGAACTTTCATATTTCCCTGCTTGAGATCGATAAAATCTCTATACATCCTCGTTTTCCTAGCTGCAAGTAGAAACTGTGCTTCGAAAGCTTCTTTGAATTTTTCCCAAGTGAAATCTTCCTCAGGAACATTCGCAGTTTGAGCGTCCCACCAAATCGCAGCAATTTCATGAAGTTGCCATGATGCCAAAAGACGTTTCTGATCGTCATTCAACTTCAACCCTTTGAAAATTCTTACACAAGACCTCATCCAGGCTTGAACTTCAGTAAACGACTCAGTTCCCTTGAAAACCTTTCCTCCCAGAGTCGTATACTCCTTATAAATGGTCGCAAAGCTCTTATCCTGTTGGACTGGTGTGACTTCCTCTACTGTTTCCCCTTGGTCTTGGGATCCAGTAGTACGACCAGTAATAGTGGATGACCCTCTAGCTCGACCTCTTCGTGCACGGGTACTCATTTTGATCACCTGACTATAACAGGTTGTCAATCGAGTTTCGATGGGGTATAACTACTTAGGTATAACATCCAAGTTGTTTTAAATTCATTTTAAATTTTATATAAAAATACGCTCTCTCACACTCACCCAAAGCCTAGGTAATCAAGAACCTAAGCTCTGATACCAACTGTAATGACCCAACTTTTGAACACATCTCAAGTTGTGCCATTAATGAGAAATAAGAATAGATAGAAGATAAAACACAGAAAAATCAGAATCTCACGACGGAAATTTCCAAAAATAATACTTCATAATATTACACAACAGTACATAATACATTACAACATCATAGGGCTTAGTGATATAACCCATTCATAGTACATCAGTAATTATACATAACTTTCACTTCTAACTTGCAGACTTATAATTATACAGTGGATAGGTAGGTAGACCAGCATTCTGATAATCTTCCTTCAGCTTCACAAGTTATATGATCCTGATTCACTTGTCTATTAATAACAAGCGTTATGAATACCCAAAGTTTAAGGGAAAACACAGAAAAATAATCTCTGGGTCAGTCAGGGGACTGGTATGAGTAAACAGTTTAAAGAAAACATCTCATAAGACCATGCCGTGAATACGGAACAGGTTTTTACCTTATGAGATCGAAAACACTTTGTATACTTGAAATCAGATATTATCATATAAGTTTTCTACAAATAATTTAGAATCTAGAAGAATGCTTGCAACTTACATTCTTTGATATAGTATACAAATACACACCGCTTAGCGCTTAGGGAAATTGGATTTCCAACTGTGACAAGGTATGGGACCACCTTCCGATGATGTATGTCTAGAGGCAAATACACCTGGGTTCAACAAGAACTTCTTGCAACCCGGCCCTCACCTGACCGACCAATCATTTCTCTTGAGTGTATCGAGTGTATATCACCGATGGTTGTGCGCGTCAACCATCCCCGAATGGGCAGAATCGATAGATTTAGAAACAAAAGGAATTTTTCTAGATAGGTGATACTACACCCTAATGGGAGCGACCCACATAGCCATGCTGCCTGCCCGATTTTTTTCATTTCCTGGATGTGAGGCTTGAGGCTAGACTCGTCCTTTTCATCATCACAGGTTCATTCCTTTGAATGCCACATCGTCCTACCCGTCAGAAATACTCATTCGATTTCCCAAATATATCACGGCAATAAAGCTAAGAGAAACGAATTTCTCCGCCACCAACGTAATATACTTACATAAATTCGAGGTGTAAAATCTGACTGATATACGTTGTCAGACACTCGTCCATTCAGGTTTGTTCTAGGACTGAACAGACCAAAGATATTGTTTTACGATCATCATCTTGAATATCTCTGACGCGCGGCGTAAAATCAATTCAAAGTGAAATATTTATTTCGGCCTCTTTGAAATGATTAACTAACATTTTCACTTTAAATTATAAATCTAACCAGATTATTATCAAATCAGTATATACAGTTATGGTCAAACCAAACAGTACATGATCATCTTGTCAATATATGATATATTGATCATATTTTCAAATGGTCAAATTTAGCGTGTGCATCGCACGGGTTTTCCTTTTCATTTTGATCACCACTTCTAAAAATAAACCCTTAGTTTATTTGTCCCCAGAAAAATATTTCTCATCATTATCTAAATCTGATTATCTACAAATGATTTAAATTATGATTTATTATTAACCTCCACACTTTGTATTTGTCAAACTTTACTTCTGATCCCTTTTTACTTGATTTACTTCTCCTCCTTTCTTATATATCAATAAAACCTCTCTTTCTATTTTTAATCCAACATGATAAAAATATCATTTACAGTTATTCTCCAGTACAGAACTGTCTATGATCAGTTCCTTGTATCCGGATGTTAAGGCTACAGATCCAACGTATACTTTACATACAGTTTCCTGGTTAAAATATAAATATTCCCTTAGAAAACAAATTCAAATAAAAACTAAATTTATAATCTAAATAAACTATAGTTCCTCTGCTAACTGCTTGACGTCTGTCAAACATCGTCCCATCCTTCACACTTGATCAATTTTCCTTTCGTGGACTTTATAGTTTAAATATTCTGTCAAAAATAACTTTTAATTATCCTTTTAAATTAAATTTTATTTAATTTAAAGTTTCAGTATTTTAAATTTCAGTTTTGACAAAACTACATTAACATCCTAATTCACTTCTTCCTTTGTTTTATTTTCCTCGTAAATTAAATAAAAATATTATTTTTATTTAAATATTTATTTTTCCTATTTCTTTACACCCCTATTTTTTTTAAAAACTAATTTAAGTTTGAAAACATTGTTCAAAACTATGGTTTTCACACTAAAACAACAAAGTACCCATATGGCAAAGTACCAGGTAAGAAAATGCTAGCGTGTACTCACGAAAATCAACTCAGATCTCACGTTTTAGCCAAGTACCAAGTGGCTGATCACTGACTGAAGTACCAAGGTCCAGACCATGGTGTTTCAGCCCTGATCACCACGAAAACACATGGAAAACTTCAGCACCATGTGGTAGTACCACGTCCCTCAAAATCCTTGGCCGATCACAAAATCTCTCGGTTGCCACCCGTGCTCCAATTCCATTTCCACGGTGCCAGCGCTGTGCACGTGCACAGCCAAGTGTGCCTCCCTGGGCCGCCATCGACCGTCGTCGCAAACGTCTCTCCACTCCCTTCCCCTCCTCCATGACCAACGCCATCACCCCTAAACCCACGGATCAACGGTGGTTCGCCCATTTTAGGTTTGTGACCAACTCTTCTTCTCTCTTGATTTAGGGTTCTAAAAATTATGATTTTAATTTTAAAAATCATTATTTGGTTATATTATCACGTTTATATAATCCAAACTTGTTTTTACTAAATTTGAAAATCCACTTTGAAATTGAGAACCAGAGGGGTACTGTTGTTTGTTTTTCAACAGCAGTAAGGGTTCTTTTTTCTTTCTTCTTCTCTTTTGCAAAAGTTCCTTTACTTTAAACACTTGGAGGTAAATGTCAGGGTTTTTAAACACTGTTAATACTTTGTTCTAATCCGAATATCACAGGTCCTATTGATTTATTTAGTTTTGACAGAGTTTACACCACATAACATGAAATGGTAATAACAAAACAACAAGACAGTAAATGTACCTCTCCAACTTATGCCATTAAGGGATTTGTCAATACAACTCAAGAATTCCTATATCATAATAAGCAACAATACAAACAGGACGTATCACTAGAACAAGATCACAAAGAAACTCAAGTCCGCTTCATAGTTAAATACTAAAAACAGTAGTGTTTAAAAACAGAAAATAAAATGGATATTTACTCACCTTTATATGCTCCAAAAAGTCTTGTTTCCCTTGCTAAAACTCTTTGAAATGTTGTGTGTTGGTGTGAGTGAGTTGTGTGCATGTATGGTCCTTATATAGGGGTGAGAAAATGTTTAAAATATGTGTGCAATTAATGCTGATTTGAAACAGCACAACAGGCCTTTTTTCTTGACAAATGAATGACCACTTAAAAAACTGATTTTCTCTCACAAAATATTTGCAAAACCTTACCACTTTCACATGGCATTACAACCTAGATCCTACCTGAAAACATACCCTATACCCTGTACAAACCCCCCCACCCCATTGGTCTACAAACACTATCACATTTATTGTGCTATGTACCATCCTTCCTTCTATCATCTTTTCCTTAGTTTTTAAACAAGATATTGTGATCAATTTGTACCAAAAATGTTCAGTTTTTATTGAGCTTTCAAGTCATATTTTTCACATATCAAAACTTGATTTTACAAGACTTAAATTTATATGCAACTAGCCTTTCATGTGATGTCAAAATCTGAAATTATGATACGTAAAAATCTATGTTGTGAGGTGATGCTACATAAGAAAATCCTTAGAAAAATCTATGACATGAAATCAACTATTGTAGACAAGAAGAGGATGCATAGATATGATTTTAAAATCTTTTGATACATATATTTATTTGACAAATTAGCTAAGGCTTTGGAAAATGCAGCATGAATTATATTTTCAGAATTTACATTGAAAAGGAAGAAAAGAACTTGTAACACTGAAAATATTATCATATATAGTGATCTTGCCATGTGCCTAGACTTTTTCCTACTTGCTTGCTTCATGAATGAAGTAAAAAGATTTTGACAATTCAAGTCCTAGTTCCAATGCAAAGATGCAAATGACTTCTCATGACATTGATTTGTCATTCATGTTCTTGTTTTTAATGCAAAAATGTGAATGACTTTCATGAGATTTTAGATGCTATCACACTTATGAGATCATGGATTTTTAAAGAGATAAGACAATTCATGTTTTAAAATTTAATGTATACGAAAATTTCAAATCTTTTCTTTGCATAAGTTTTTGAGAACAAAGAGGTGACTAACATGTCTTAGGCAAGGTGTTTAAATGCAAAGAGTTTGCTTAAAAAATGTTTTAAAGCTTTTGAGAAATGAACAAAATGTTTTGCCAAAAGATTGCACTTTTAAAATTGCTATGTAAAAGTGTTATATACTATATACATGTTAAATATAAATTTAGACAACACATTAAAATATGCTATCATATACACAAAGAGAAAAATGTAAATTACCGTTTTTGACATGTATTAAATATTTTAAAGTCTAGATTTAAAATCGTATCTGTAAATATGTACTTACGATCAATCTGTGTCAGTGATCAGTGCAAAAATCCCGGGTCATTACAACGACCCCCACCAACCTTTAACAGAAAGCGTTTATTTTATTTTATTTGCATTTATTTGTTTTCAGTGTTTAAAACCGTAAAAATATGATTTTTAAATCATATAAAAACCCGATTTTTATTTACAAAAAAAGAGTAATGATTTTTATAGTATGAATGGTAATGTAAAAATAAGATTTTCGATGCTATAAAGGTTGGATTTTTATATATAATATCATAGTATAAAAATGTTATTTTTATAAATATAGTAGCCATATAAGAGTATGATTTTATATCAATAAAGTTAAGACTTTTAGTTGCAAAAAGAAATGATTTTTATCATAACAAAGAAGTGATCTTTATCATAACAAAGAAGTGATTGATAGCATAACAAAGAAACGATTTTTTTTATAAGATAAAGATATGATGTTAGCATTATAAAAATATGATTTTTATATAATAGAGATTATAAAAATATGATTTTTATATAGTAGAGATTATAAAGATAAAAAATTTATAAGATAGGGAATATAAAAATAAGATTTTTATGTATGTTGAAGCGAAAAAAATTTGACTTTATAAATATAGCGGAGTGATAAAATGGTGATTTTTATATAGAGAATGGCGAGAGAAAAATATATTTTTTATATAGGGAATAGCATGATAAAAATATGATCTTTATTATCTGAACACCGTTATAAAAATAGAATTTTTATCAATATAGTAGCCATATAAAAATGTGATTTTAATATACATAGCAATAATATAAAAATGTGATTTTTATATATGTAGTGGCTACGGATAATGAAATTGATAAAAGGCAAGCACGACGAAGATTTCTACATATGAAGAGTCATGGTGTTTGGTTTAGCTTGGGTGAGAACTTCTCACTTTAAATCTTGTTTTCTAGTTAAAAATATATACTAGGATGCAGACGGTGATTAGCAGCACCCGTCGTCCACAGACCATGGACGGCTTGTTTGACTTTGTTGTGTTGTGAAAATTGATTGTGATGTGGAATGAATGAAAATAAGTATTCATGTGTTGAAATAAGTTAATTATTGTTAAAAATATAATTTTTAATGAGAATGTGAATAAATAAATATTCATTTACAAATTAGACGATTTGTTTATGTACACCTATTTGAAGGAGATTGACTGGGACGATAAATTTTACACGTCGTCCAACTGCACAAAAAAAAATCTGTGTTTGTTGATGTGAAATCCCACACGGGTATTGGGATGATATTTGACGTACATCAATCCCGATTGTTTATTTGTATGTCAATCTATGGGTTGACAGACTGTGTAAGCGTTAATTATTTATATTTAATGCTTATGCAGTTGTGTGGTGCACTCAGGATGATTGTTGATGATTTATCGTTGCTATTATATACATGTGTTGTAGAAAATCTATATAATTAACCTATATGGTAATTGATTGGGCCTCATTCCGTTTTGGAAAATAAGGAATATTATAAAAATAAATTCATGTGTTGAATTGAAAATAAATTCATGTGTTGAATAGAAATAAATTCATGTGTTGAATAGAAAATAAATTCATGTGCTGAATAGAAATAAATCATGTGCTGAATAGAATAAAAATTCATGTGTTGAATAGAATAAAAAATCATGTGTTGAATAGAATAAATTCATGTGTTGAATAGAAATAAATTCATGTGTTGAATAGAAATAAATTCATGTGTTGAATAAGATAAAAATTCATGTGTTGAATAGAATAAAAATTCATGTGTTGAATAGAATAAAAATTCATGTGTTGAATAATATAAATTCATGTGTTGAATAGAATAAATATTCATGTGTTGAATAGAATAAATATTCATGTGTTGAATAGAATAAACATTCATGTGTTGAATAAAAGCCGTGTTGATTAGATTGACGCCATTTTGATGTGAACGATATTTATATCGATTTTACTCATTTTTGTAATGAATATAAGAAAGAAAGTGATTTCAAAATATAACGTTTTGAAAATATTATCATTTGTATATGGATGTTGTGGAATATTCAATTTTGATTCAAAATTGAATATGAAGTTGAAATCGTTTCGAAAACGTATTTAAAACGATTTATAAAATACATTTTAAAAGGAAATCGACGAAATATATATAATATATATATTACATATATTAAATGGCCTGAATAGAAGGCGCCGCGCCGCGGCAGTTCACAAATTTCGATCATTGGCTTCGAATGGATATTACGGGAGATCCGACCGTCGGATTCTCCTAAAACCGGAACCTTTGGGTTCGTATCGAAATGAGCTTTCTAACAAATATTAATTTTAGAAATCTAATGGTTGGAATTGTAATTATGTCCAAATAAAATTTGGAAAAGGTCGTTGAAAGTGCAGTTCGATGGCCGTTGATGGAATTCGACTGTACGGGCCTTGATAAAATTATTAAAAATAGTAATAATTTGTGTAAAATCATAAGAAATGATTTGTGAAGAATTGAGATGAAAAATTCCAAATTTGAAAATATAAAAATAGATTTTTATCGAAATTAACTAGTTTTGAACTAGAATAATAATTTATTTATTTTTAAATAAATAAATTGGATTTAAAAGGGTTTTAAAAGTAACCAGAAGTTTCAACAATTTAATTGGATTGGAATGTGATTTTGGGTTTATAGTGAACCGTGTTTTAAATGACATTGGTTCTTTAACCCAGTTAAAGACAAGATATGATTTCCCAAGTTAAACAATCATTGATATTGATTTTTTGGAAGATTAAAACCAAGTGGAGTTTTAATGAATCATTAATTAGATTGAAATGATTGAGAATGGAGTATCACCAGTTTTGCTCCAGGCGATAGTTAAATCTTTATTTAGATTTGAACGTGAAATGGTAATTGAATTTACCGATAACACCGTGGTGTTAGATATGAAGTATTACCAGTTTTACTTCATGGGATGAATAGGTTGGGATTGGGAAATAAAATAGATGATTACTTCGTGTGGTTCGCTAATGCCGACTAGTTTGGATAAACCATAATTTGGTTTGAATAGATATTCAAAGGAAGATTAAAGAATAAATTTAAAGAATTTATCTTTGATAAAATTAATGGGAACCTTTTCCAAAGTATAAGAATATTTGAATAAAACAATATTCTGAGTTGGAATGAGGCATATGTTATGTTTGTGTAATACTTGTTTATTATAAACGCGAGTTATTCAGAAAGACCTGGTTTATCCTATTCTGAATAACTGATTCGACGTGGTGTCGAGGATGAAGACGGTGGTCGAAGACCGAAAGTCTTCACATCGTTTGGGTGGTTACTGATGATCTTGATTGGGTTGTACACCCAAGAGGAGAGAATCAGTTGGTGATTGTCGAGACGTACTTGGACATCGATGGATAAGCGAGGTACAAGGTGCCTCCAGTTTCGTTAGAACCCAGAACGAACTTATAAATGGACTGTGTGTCTGACATTGGATTTTATTCCGTGTGATTGATTTCTATTAAATATATATCTGTTTGGCAGCGGAGAATTTATTTTCTTGCTAAACGCCCTTCTCTGAGACATACGAGCTCAGGGGTTATATATTGATGGATATCAATCGCATGGAGTAAATTGCCTATGTGGCATGCCTAAGTGGCAATTGATCAAGGCTTTTGTTGAAAAGCAAAGTCTTGTGGTTGATGATCAAAGCACCGCCCGTGTGTCATAGTTTTGTGTAACGTTGATTCGCAAGCATCACACCCCGGTTGTGAACCAGAAACGGGAGAGGACATCAGGGAGGGCATGTGTTTCCTTCTAGCTAGGGTGGTGTCAGTGACCTACCAGCCCTGACATTTATATTATTATCACCTATGTGGTTGTTGCTGTTGCGAGGCACCTTGGATATATCGATGACTATGTGTAGCCGATGGAGTCGTTTGGCTCATTTTCGCCCCCATAGGGCGGGGGAACGCAGTGTCCAGGGTTTAAGTTTAATCCACATCGGTGGACCGGCCCTGACGATCCAAGGGTCACTCGAGCTCTGATCCAGAGACATGGTAGGCCAGATTGTCTCGAATCGGTGAGGACTATCTTTTGCCTCGGTTCATAGATGGAAATCCAACTTCCAATACGTGACATGTGCGGTTTTGATTGTAGAGCCTAGTATTGGCGACATGATATATGGTACCCATGCCATCTATGATTGATACTTATGATTTGAAATTGTTTTGACACTATACACTTATAGTAATAATAAAACATGAAATTTCACGTATCAAGCATTCTTTGGCTATTATAAGGTAAAAACCCTATCCTCCGGCTTGCGTTGCATTGTGTGATGGGACCTGGGTCTTATAATAGCTTCATTTTTCTTTATTTAGCATTGCGCTATTGTTTTATGCACTGGTACTCTTGGGAGGAGACCCTTTCCGTGTTATACGGCGTGGTCCCTTGATTTACCTAACTTTAAAATAAAGATTAATAACTATTTTAGTTCTCACACCAGTCACATGACTGACCTGGAGTTTATTGTTTTAACCTAAACTCTGGGTGCCCTTATTTTGACACTGGCAGCTAGTAGTTTTGGTTTTGCAGATTTATACTCACAAGAACCTAGTTTACAGCTAGAATAATATCCGGGAAGCTCTGTATCCTTATATCGCTTTCAGTTGTGTTTTGTATTGTTTTTCCGCTGTGATGTATTTAAATGTAATTTAAATCTCTGATATTTTTTGTGTAATATGTATTCATACTCTGTATATACTTGTATTCTGACGTAATTGTTGTAATAAGCAATGAAATGTTCTTTTGTCTACGTTCTGATTTGTCGTGTTCTCATTACGATCATGGGTTTCGAACGGTCTTGGTCGGTTTCGCGATCGATTCAGATTGAGTGAAATTCCTTGCTCGTTACATTTGTTATGTGAGCTTTGGTTTACAGAGCTCGGAGAACAAGACATATTAGAACCAAACGAAATAATTCATCAGAGATTAGATTAGTAATATCCAATGAGAATGACTAATTAGAGATAGGATCAGTAGTATCCTAGAACGAGCGTAAAGAGTGTTGTTTTGAAGAAAAAAAATTAAAACAAGTTTTGTTTTGAAAATTTAATTCAATTATTCATATTTGAATATTTATTTATATTTGTTTGGACTATCAGGTATATAGAGATTTTAATATACGTCTGATCCACGTGTATTGGAAGCCTCCAATATACTGGATGGATATAGAGTCACACTCTAGTCGCCCGGGGATAATTCTGATGATGCGGCCGCATCATCAGTATTTACATTCGAGTGCCGAAAGTGTGATATTTATATATTTCCATAGACTGGTGTGAGAACCAAAACTAGATAGGGCTTATTGTTGAGAATTGGCACCAAAAATATGATTTTTTTATATGTATTAAAGTTATGTGATTGAAAAGATTATCCACTAATTGATTGCTGGTTATGTTGTTTGATTATTGTTTAATTAATTAAATGTTAAACCTTTAGCCAAATTGAACCAAATATTGAACTGTATTGAAAACTGTTTGAATTTGCATACATGTACATGTGCTTACATTGAACAGGTCATAGCAAGGTGGCTAGAGCAGAAGAATAAAATTGTTTGCCCGACAAATAGGTATATGTTTACAAATTTATTGGGTTTGGATGATTTTATGCGTAGCTTGGCTGTTTCTTTTTCTTTTTGGATTGATGAGGGCCATGGGAGGCTATTTGAAATATCCCGAAGTCCCCGGTGCAGGGGAGGTTATGGCGAAATTTTTCGAAAATTTAGGGTGTTAGCCAAATTTTTGAAAAATTTGAAATGCTCTTAGAAACTGAAAGGTTGAAGAACTTAAGCCGTAAAGAAAATAATGAAAGTTGAGTTGGTTTGTTAAACAACTTTTAGCTTCGTTCCTTTTCGGGGACGAAAAGTTTTAAGTGAGGGAGATTGTAACAACCTGGAAATCCTGAGCCAATTTAAAATTTTTATTTTGGCAATTTTAGCGAATTTTGATTATTTAAAATGAATAATTTAAATTAATAACGACGAGAAATTTATTTTGAATACAATTAGAACGTATATATTTATATAGATCGTCGTTGGAATATAAATATTTATTTATAATTATAAACGGAATTGAAAATGGCGCGGTAGTTCGATAAATCGATTTCAAAGTTCGAATGAATATACAGGATTCAGAATAAACCGAATTTTAGCGAAACCAAAAATATTAGAATCTAATTGAGACTATCTTTCCAACGAATCCGAAAAATTGAAATTTCATAGCGGGAATCAAAAGTTATGTCCAGTTGAAAATTCAGAATAGTCGCTATGGAATTCTTGTCCTTGAAAATGGGAATTTTGCAAACGACCTCGGTTTTCGACGAATCCACTTTTGCTGGATCCGGGATTTCAAATTATTGCTAGGTTTCAAAATTCGTAATTTTTCGAATCAATATGTGAGCGTGGCAAAAGAAAACGCGTTTGACCAGTTTTAGTTGATTTCGATCGACCTGAAAATGACCATTTTTCAAACGGTCTCAGAATTTAACGAAACTTGTTTTGTTAGGACTGTATCGTCAATATGAAGCTAGAAAATATTTTTTGGGAGTAATTAATGTTAGTATGTGGCCCCGGTAAATTGAAATGTGCGTTCGAATTCAATGTATAGAGTTATATTTTGATTTTGAAGAAACCTGATCGAAACGGCCGAACTGGCTTACGGTACATATCCCATTGTGTACGGGATGAGGGTAATTAGCTGGGGCAACAGTCATTGGGATTCTATTGGAGTATGTGTTGTTAAACAATTAAATGTTGAAATAAAATATTATTAAATTATAAAATATAAAAAAACCCTCTCTTCCCTTCTCCTAAGTCAACCCCCCCCCCTTAATAATCTCATACCGAACAAATCAAAATAAAGAAGAAGAAAAAATGCGATGACGATTTCGCTCAGCCCCCCGTTGGCGTCGCTCGCCACCCCACATCCTCCTCTGGCCGTCGCTTTCTCGCCTCCAGCCCCTCCTCTCTCCACTGTGATGCCCTAGCCAAGCCCGAACCCCCCAAAGTCAAGTACACCTCGAGGAACCGACGCGCCGCCACTTGAATGGAGTAGCACTGCCCCCATCGACGCCACCACCGACAGTCGGCCTCGCCGTCCGCTTGCGCCACCTCAGCGCGCAGCCCCGACCCCTACCAACCTTTAACAGTAAGCGTTTATTTTATTTTCATTTATTTGTTTTCCGTGATTAAAACCGTAAAAATATGATTTTTAAATCATATAAAAACCCAATTTTTATTTATAAAAAAAGAGTAATGACTTTATAGTATGAATGGTAATGTAAAAATAAGATTTTCGACGCTATAAAGGTTGGATTTTTATTTATAATATCATAGTATAAAAATGTTATTTTTATAAATATAGTAGCCATATAAGAGTATGATTTTATCTTAATAAAGTTAAGACTTTTAGTTGCAAAAAGAAGTGATTTTTATCATAACAAAGAAGTGATCTTTATCATAACAAGTGATTTATAGCATAGCAAAGAAACAATTTTTTTTAAGGTTAAGATATGATGTTAACATTATAAAAATATGATTTTTATATAATATAGATTATAAAAATATGATTTTTATATAATAGAGATTATAAAAATATGATTTTTATATAGTGTAGAATATAAAGATATGATTTTAATAAGATAGGGAATATAAAAATACGATTTTTATGTATGTTGTAGCGAAAAAAATTTGATCTTTATAAATATAGCGGAGTGATAAAAAGGTGATTTTTATATAGAGAATGGCGAGAGAAAAATATAATTTTTATATAGGGAATAGCATGATAAAAATATGATCTTTATTATATGAACACCGTTATAAAAATAGAATTTTTATCTATATAGTAGCCACATAAAAATGTGATTTTTATATACATAACAACAATACAAAAATGTGCTTTTTATATATGTAGTGGCTACGGACAATGAAATTGACAAAAGGCGAGCACGACGAAGATTTCTACATATGAAGAGTCATGGTGTTTGGTTTAGCTTGGGTGAGAATTTCTCACTTTAAATCTTGTTTTCTAGTTAAAAATATATACTAGGATGCAGACGGTGCTTAGCAGCAACCGACACCCATCGTCCACAGACCATGGACGGCTTGTTTGACTTTGTTGTGTTGTGAAAATTTATTGTGATGTGGAATGACTGAAAATAAATATTTATGTGTTGAAATAAGTTAATTATCATTAAAAATATAATTTTTAACGAGAATGTGAATAAATAAATATTCATTTACAAATCAGACGATTTGTTTATGTACACCTTTACACTCGCCCAACTGCACAAATAAAAATCAGTGTTTGTTGATATGAAACCCCACACGGGTATTGGGATGATATTTGACGTACACTAATCCCGATTGTTTAGTTGTATGTCAATCAATGGGTTGACAGACTGTGTAAGCGTTAATTATTTATATTTAATGCTTATGCAGTTGTGTGGTGCACTCTGGATGGTGGTTGATGATTTATCGTTGCTATTATATACATGTGTTGTAGAAAATCCATATAATTAACGATATATGATAATTGATTGGGCCTTATTCCGATTTGGAAAATAAGTAATATTATAAAAATAAATTCTTGTGTTGAACAGAAAATAAATTCATGTGTTGAATAGAAATAAATTCATGTGTTGAATAGAAAATAAATTCATGTGTTGAATAGAAATAAATTCATGTGTTGAATAGAATAAAAATTCATATGTTGAATAGAATAAAAATTCATGTGTTGAATAGAATAAATTCATGTGTTGAACAGAAATAAATTCATGTGTTGAATAGAAATAAATTCATGTGTTGAATAAAATAAAAATTCATGTGTTGAATAGAATAAAAATTCATGTGTTGAATAAAATAAAAATTCATGTGTTTAATAGAATAAAAATTCATGTCTTGAATAGAATAAAAATTCATATGTTGAATAGAATAAAAATTCATATGTTGAATAATATAAATTCATGTGTTGAATAGAATAAACATTCATGTGTTGAATAGAATAAATATTCATGTGTTGAATAGAATAAACATTCATGTGTTGAATAAAACCCTTGTTGATTAGATTGACGCCATTTTGATGTGAACGAAATTATATCAATTTTATTCATTTTTGTAATGAATATAAGAAAGAAAGTGATTTCAAAATATAACGTTTTGAAAATATTATCATTTGTATATCGATGATGTGGAATATTCAATTTTGATTCGAAATTGAATATGAAGTTGAAATCGTTTCAAAAACGTATTTAAAACGATTTATAAAATACGTTTTAAAAGGAAATCGACGAAATATATGTAATATATATTAAATGGCCTGAATAGAGCACCGCGCCGCGCCAGTTCGCGAATTTCGACCATTGGCTTCAAATGGATATTACGGGAGATCCGACCGTCGGATTCTCCTAAAACCGGAACCGTTGGGTTCGTATCGAAAAGAGCTTTCTAACGAATATTAGAAATTAGAAATCTAACGGTTGGATTTGGAATTATGTCCAAATCAAATTTGGAAAAGATTGCTATAAGTGCAGTGTGATGGCCGTTAATGGAATTCGACTGTACGGGCCTTGATAAAATTATTTAAAATAGTAATAATTTGTGTAAAATCATAAGAAATGATTTGTGAAGAATTGAGATGAAAAATTCCAAATTTGAAAAGGTAAAAATAGATTTTTATCGAAATTAACTAGTTTTGAACTTGAATAATAATTTATTTATTTTAAAATAAATAAATTGGATTTAAAAGGGTTTTAAAAGTAACCCTAAGTTTCAATAGTTGAATTGGAATGGAATGTGATTTTGGGTTTATAGTGAACCGTGTTTTAAATGACATTGGTTCTTTAACCCAGTTGAAGACAGGATATGATTTCCCAAGTTAAACAATCATTGAATTGATTTTTGGTAAGATTAAAACCAAGTGGAGTTTTAATGAATCTTTAATTAGATTGAAATGATCGGGAATGGAGTATCACCAGTTTTGCTCCACGCGATAGTTAAATCATTAATTAGATTTGAACGTGAAATGTTAATTGAATTTACCGATAACACCATGGTGTTAGATATGAAGTATTACCAGTTTTACTTCATAGGATGAATAGGTTGGGATTGGGAAATAAAATAGATGATTACTTCATGTGGTTCGCTAATCCCGACTAGTTTGGATAAACCATAATTTGGTTTGAATCGATATTCAAAGGAAGATTAAAGAATAAATTTAAAGAATTAATCTTTGATAAAATTAATGGGAACCTTTCCCAAAGTATAAGAATATTTGAATAAAAGAATATTCTAAGTTGGAATGAGGCGTATGTTGTGTTTGTGTAACACTTGTTTATTATATACGCGAGTTATCCACAAAGACCTGGTTTATCCCATTCTGAATAACTGATTCGACGTGGTGTCGAGGATGAAGACGGTGGTCGAAGACCGGAGGTCTTCACATCGTTTGGGTGATTACTGATGATCTTGATTGGGTTGTACACCCAAGAGGAGAGAATCAGTTGGTGATCGTCCAGACGTACTTGGAGATCGATGGATAAGCGAGGTACAAGGTCCTCCGGTTTCGTTCAGACCCAGAACGAACTTGTAATTGGACTGTGTGTCTGACATTGGATTTTATTCTGTGTGATTGATTTCTATTAAATATATATCTGTTTGGAGGCAAAGAATTTTTTCTCTCGCTTAACGCCCTTCTCTGAGACGTACGAGCTCAGGGGTTATATATTGATGGATATCAATTGCATGGAGTGAATTGCCTGTGTGGCATGCCTAAGTGGCAATTGATCAAGGCTTTTTTTGAAAAGCAAAATCTTGTTGTTGATGATCTGAAACGACCCGAAATCCCCCTTACGGGAAATCACGGATTGAGTTGAGAACAAGACGAACTAGAACGCAAACAGAAGAACATTTCATTGTTAATTACAACACTTCCATCGGAATACAAGACGATGACCGATGTGGATTATTATGCCTGAACACTATGTTTCCTTACCCTTTGGGGCGTAAATGAGCCAAAAAATTACTTCATCGTCTCCACATAGTCACTGATATATCCGAGGCGCCTCGCAACAGCAACAACCACATAAGTCAAACTCGTCCGGGCGTGTCAAACCACTGATGAAATTTCTAACTAGATGGAAACGAATGCCCTCCCTGATGTTCTCTCGCGTTTCTAGTTCACAACGGGGATGTGAGGCTCGCGAATCAATGTTACACAAAGCTACGCCACACGGTCCGTGCTTTGATCATCAACCACAATATTTTGCTTTTCAACAGAAGCCTTGATCAATTTGCCACTTAGGCATGCTACACAGGCAATTCACTCCATGCGATTGACATCCATCAATATATAACCCTTGAGCTCGTACGTCTCAGAGAAGGGTGTTAAGCAAGAGAATAAATTCTCCACCGCCAAACAAATATATACTTAATAGAAATCAATCACATAGAATAAAATCCAATGTTAGACACACAGTCCATTTACAAGTTCATTCTGGGTCTGAACGAAACTGGAGGCACCTTGTACCTCATATATCCATCGATCTCCAAGTACGTCTGGAAGATCACTAACTGATTCCCTCCTCTTAGGTGTACGGCCCAATCAAGATCATCAGTAATTATCCAAACGACGTGAAGACCTCCGGTCTTCAACCACCGTCTTCATCCTCGACACCACGTCGAATCAGTTATTCAGAATGAAACCCTGTCTTTCTGAATAACTCGCGTATATAATAAGCAAGTGTTACACAAACACAACATACGCCTCATTCCAATTCATCAGTCACTAACTGTAAATTAGTAAGAGAAAAACTCCCTAAATATTAACCCCGAAGGCCGAAACCAACATCAGATCAATACCCAGGAAACCATTCATCTTAACTAATCTTCAGTTAGTTGCTAAATTTCACATTTTTAGGGAGAGGTTCCCATTAATTTTATCAAAGATAAATTCCTTAAATTTATTCTTTAATCTTCTTTTGAATATCAATTCAAACCAAATTATGGTTTATCCAAACTAGTCGGGATTAACAAACCATACCGAAGTAATCACTTGTTAATTTTCGTAACCCCAAACTATTCATCCCATGAAATAAAACTGGTAATACTTCATATCTAACACCACGGTGTTATCGGTAAATTCAATTACCCTTTCACGTTCAAATCTAATTAAAGATTTAACTATCGCCTGGGTTAAAACTTGCGATACTCTATTCTCGATCATTTCAATCTAATTAAAGATTCATTAAAACTCCACTTGGTTTTAATCTTCCTAAAAAATCAATATCAATGATTGTTTAACTTGGGAAATCATATCCTGTCTTTAATTGGGTTAAAGAACCAATGTCATTTAAAACCCGGTTCACGATAAACCCAAAATCACATTCTATTCCATCAGCCTTTGACCGTAAATTAGCAAGTGAACAATTCCCTAAGTAATAACCCCGAAGGCCGAAACCAACATCAGATCAATACCCAAGAAACCATTCAACTTAACTAATCTCTAGTTAGTTTCTGATTTTCTTAACTCCTTTGGATCTAAGAGTAGTATTATTGAAGATACCATTCACGGCAACCCAAAATCCCATTTGATATTAAATATAAGGCTCTGAATAGAAAATATATCGCTTATATTCAATATCAAATTCTACGACCAACAAATATCGTATTGGAAATAACAATATAAATATATCTTTCAAATTTCCATAACAATATCTGTATAATCACGAAATCCAACATCGAAATATTCCAAAGACAATTTTGATTCAAATCCCTTCCAATTCAATTATTGGAAATTCTGGTTACCTTTAAAACCCCTTTCAAATTCAATTTATTTATTTAAAAAATAAATTGATTTTAATTCTAGTTCAAAACTTGTTCATTTTGATAAAAATCTATTTTTATCTTTTCAAATATGGAGTTTTTCATCCCAATTCTTCCCAAATCATTTCTTATGATTTTACACAAATTATTACTATTTTTTAATAATTTTATCAAGGCCCGTACAGTCGATTTCCATTAACGGCCATCGAACTACACTTACATCGACCTTTTCCAAGTTTTATTTGGACATAACTCCAAATCCAACCGTTATATTTCAAATCTCAAATATTCTTTAGAAAGCTCTTTTCGATACGAACCTAACGGTTCCGGTTTTAGGAGAATCCGACGGTCGGATCTCCCGTAATATCCATTCGAAGTCAATGGTCGAAATTCGCGAACTGCCGCGGCGCGGTGCGTTCTATTCAGGCAATTCTATATATATAATATATATATTATATATATTTCGTCGATTTCCTTTTAAAACGTTTTTTATAAATCGTTTAAAATTCGTTTTCGAAACGATTTCAACTTCATATTCAATTTCAAATCAAAATTGAATACTCCACATCATCGATATACAAATGATAATATTTTCAAAACGTTATATTTTGAAATAAGTTCGTTTCCTACAATCATTATAAAAACGAATATAATCGATATGAATATCGTTCGCGTCAAATTGGCGCATATCTAACCAACACGGCTTTATATATTTCAATAACTTCGTTATTCTTTTCAACAAATGAATTTATTTTCAATTCAACACATGAAATTATTTTCAATTCAACACATGAATTTATTTTCAATTCAACACAAGAATTTATTTTCTATATTGGAATGAGGCCCAATCAATTACCATATAATGTTGATTATATGGATTTTCTACAACACGTGTATATAATAGCAACGATAAATAATCCACCATCATCCAGAGTGCACCACACAATTGCATAAGCATTAAATATAAATAATTAACGCTTACACAGTCGGTCAACCTATCGATTGACATACAACTAAACAATCGGGATTTGTGTACGTCAAATATCATCCCAATACCCGTGTGGGGTTTCAAATCAACAAACCCAGATTTTTATTTGGGCAGTTGGGCGATGTGTAAAATTTATCGTCCCAATCAATATCAGTCAAATCAGTGTATATAAACAAATCGTCCGATTTGTTTATAAATATTTATTTTATATACACGTTAAAAATCATATTTTTAACTATAAAATATTTTCCACTATAAAATATTTTATTTCATATCACATCACACAATCAAATTTCACAACACAGAAATCAAATTTCACAACACAACAATCAAACAAACAAGTCATCCATGGTCTGTGGACGACGGGTGTCGGGTGCTGCTAAACACCATCTGCATCCAAGTATATATTGCAAACTAGAAATAAATTAAAGGTGAGGAGTTCTCACCGACTAGCTAAACCAAACTCCACGACTCTTCATATGTTGAAAATCTCCGTCGTGTTTCCAACGAGATCTGTTACATGCAGTTTTATGTTAGAAATCTCCTTTTTATAATATCACTTCATGTACAAAAATTATATTTTTATAATGCTACACATATACAAAAGACTATATTTTTATATTCTCGATCGTATAAAAATCCTATTTTTGATTCGCTACTCATATAAAAATCATATTTTTATTACCTCTGTAATATAAAAATCATATTTTTATTATCTCTATAATATAAAAATCATATTTTTATTATCTCTGTAATATAAATATCATATTTTTATTAACTCTACTTCCTTATAAAAATTTAATCTTTTACTTCGCAAAAATCAATCTTTTACTTCACAAAAATCTAATCTTTTACTTCGTAGAAATCAAATCTTTTACGCTAATATATATATATATATATATATATATATATATATATATATAACTGATTTTATATATGTTTTTGATCGTATAAAAAAACTTAGATTTAAAATTAACATTAAAAACTTACCCTTTTTCCATTTAGTAGCGTCTAACAGCGAGGTGGGCTGCGGTGGAGAGTGTTGCCGACAGTGGCGGGTGGTGGCAAGGCCAAGGGGGTACGGAGGTGGCTGCATTCGCTGTTTTGGGGTTTTGGTGGCGGTGGGTCTTCAAACCAGGGGAGGAAGGGGCGGAGAGCGTCGGAGGGCCAGAAGGGGGTCAGAGGGGTGTCGCTTGTGGTAGCAGGTGGCGGGGGTCAGCTTAGGCGGTGGCAACGTGGGCCTGTATGGCCGGTGGCGCGGTCTTCCATCGTGCGGAGGGGCCTTGGGTTTTAGATTTGCGAGGAGAGGGAAGGGAGAGGGAGGAGGAGGGGTACGGCGGAGCTTGGGGCCGGGCGACGCGCCACGGCGGCGATGGCCAGCCTTTAGGCGGCTGCGATAACGACCATCTTCTTTTTTTTATAAATAAATTGAAATTGAACTGCTAAAGGAGAAGAGAGAGAAGACAAAGGGGGTTGGGGTTATATTATAATATATTTATTTAATTTATTAATCTCCATAAAGTAAGTTTTTCATCCGATCTCTAAACGAGACCCAACGACTATTGTTCTTAAATAATTAACCCCATTCCGAACACAATGGGATATGTTTCGTGAGTCATTTTGGTTGTTTCGATCAGTTTCTGTCAAAATCAAAATATAAATCTACATATTGAATTTGAACGTACATTTCAATTTACCAGGGCCACATACGGACTCTAAAAATTCCCAAAAAATATTTTCTAGCTTCATATTGACGATACGGTCCTAACAAAACTAATTTCATCAAATTCTGAGACCGTTTGAAAAATGGCCATTTTCCAGTCGATTAAAATCAACTTAAACTGGTCAAACGCGTTTTCCTTTGCCACGCTCACATATTGAATCAGAAAATTACGAATTTTGAAACCTAGCAATTACTTGACATCACTGATCCAACAAAAGTGGTTTTGTTGAAAACCGAGGTCGTTGCAAAATTTCCATTTTTAAGGGCCAGAATTCCATAGCGACTATTCTGAATTTTCAACTGGGCAAAACTTTTTATCCCTGCTATGAAATTTCAATTTTTCGGATTCGTTGGAACGATATTTTCAAATAGATTCTAATATTTATGGTTTCGCTAAAATCCGGTTTATTTTGAATCATATACATTCATTTGAACTTTGAAATTGAATTTTCAAACTACCACGCCATTTTCAATTCCTTTTATAATTAAAAATAAATATTTATATTCTAACGACGATCTATATAAATATACACGTTCTAATTCTATTCAAAATAAATTTTTCGTCATCATTATTTAAAATAATTCATTTTAAATATTCAAAATTCAATAAAATTGCCAAAATAAAAATTTTAAATTAGCTCAGATTTTCCGGGTTATTACAATCTCCCCCACTTAAAACTTTTCATCCCCGAAAAGGAACGAAGCTCAAAGTTGTTTAACGAATCAACTCAACTTCCATTATTTTCATTACGACTTAAGTTCTTCAACTTTTCAGTTTCTAAGAACTTTCCATTCCAAATTTTTCAAAAATTTGGCTAACACCCTAAAATTTCGCCTTAACCTCCACTGCACCGTGGACTTTGGGATATTTCAAATAGCCTCCCATGGCCCTAACTAATCCAAAAGAAAAAGAAACCGCCAAGCGGCTAGCCAATCGGCTCATAAAATCATCAAAAACCAAAGAAATACAATAAACATGTACCTATTTTTCCAGCAAACAATTTTATTCTTCTTCTCTAGCCTCCTTGATATGACCTGTTCAATGTAATTGCATGTATATGTATGCAAATGTGATAAATTTTCAATACTATTCACTATTTGGTTAATTTGTCTAAATGGTTCAAATGTTAATTAATCAACCAATAATCACACAACATAGCCAGCAATCAATTAGTTGATACATATACAGAAAATCATGTTTTTGATGCCAAATCACAACAATAAGCCCTATCTAATTTTGGTTCTCACATAGGTCAATTGGAATCATATAGAAATCCCACCTTCGAAACACGAACATAAATACTGATGATGTCCGGACATCATCAGAATTATCCCCGAGTGGCTAGAGTGTGATTCTATATCTATCCAGTATATTAAAACTTCAAATACACGCGGATCAGACATATACGCAAAATCTTTATATACTGGACTGTCCAAATCAATATAAAACAAATAATCAAATACGAATAATTGATTTAAATTGTCAAAAAAAAATTGTTTTCATTTTAAAAATATACTCTTCACACTCGTTCTAGGATACCACTGATGCCATCTCTAACGAGTCATTCCCATTGGATATTACTGATCCAATCTCTAATGAATTCTTTCGTTTGGTTCTAATGTGTCTTGTTCCCCGAGCTCTACAAACCAAAGCTCTGATACCACAATGAAACGACCCGGAATCCCCATTACAGGAAATCACAGATTGAGTTGAGAACAAGACGAACCAGAACGCAAAAAGAAGAACATTTCATTGTTAATTACAACACTTCCATTAGAATACAAGAATATTACAGAGTATGAATAAATATTACAAAGAAAATACCAAAGATTACAATACATTACATAGCAGCGGAAAGTAATACAATACACAACTAGAAGAGATATACGGATACAGAGCTTTCCGGGATATCATTCCAGCTGTAAACCAGGTTCCTGTGAATATAAATCTGCAAAACCAAAACTACTAGCTGCCCGTGTCAAAATAAGGGCACCCAGAGTTAAGGTTAAAACAATAAACTCCAGATCAGTCATGTGACTGGTGTGAGAACCCAAATAGTTATTAATCTTTATTTTAAAGTTAGGTAAATCAAGGGACCACGCCGTATAACATGGAACGGGTTTCCTCCCAAGAACACCAGTGCATAAAACAAACAGTGCAATGCTAAATAAAGAAAAATGAAGCTATTATAAGACCCAGGTCCCATCACACAATGCAACGCAAGCCGGAGGATAGGGTTTTTACCATATAATAGCCAAAGAATGCTTGATACGTTTAAAAACAGATTATTTTTATATTACTATAAGTGTATAGTTTCAAAACAATTTCAATCATAAGTATCAATCATAGACGGCATAAGTGTCCCATACCACTATGTCGCCATACTAGGCTCTACAATCAAAGACCGCAAAGTCACGTATTGGAAGTTGGGTTTCCATCTATGAACCGAGGCAAGGGATTGTCCTCACCGGCTTCGAGACATTCTAGCCAATGTCTCAGGAAAAGCCGCAACTTCCCAATGGATCGTCAGGGCCGGTCCACCGATGTGGATTATTATGCCTGAACACTACGTTTCCCCGCCCTTTGGGGTGTAAATGAGCCAACAAATGACTCCATCGGCTCTACATAGTCACTGATATATCCGAGGCGCCTCGCTACAGCAACAACCACACAAGTATAACTCGTCAGGGCATGTCAAACCACTAACGCCACTTCTAACAAGAAGGAAACGCATGCCCTCCCTGATGTCCTCACCCATTACTGGTTCACAACCGGGGTGTGAGGCTCGCTAATCAACGTTACATAAAGCTACGCCACACAGGCCGTGCTTTGATCATCAACCACAAGACTTTGCTTTTCAACAGAAGCCTTGATCAATTTGCCACTTAGGCATGTAACATAGGCAATTCACTACATGCGATTGATATCCATCAATATATAACCCCTGAACTCGTACGTCTCAGAGATGGGCGTTAGGCAAGAGAATAAATTCTCCGCCGCCAAACAAATATTTACTTAATAGAAATCAATCACACAAAATAAAATCCAATGTTAGACACACAGTCCATTTACAAGTTCGTTCTGGGTTTGAACGAAACTGGAGGCACCTTGTACCTCGCATATCCATCAATCTCCAAGTACGTCTGGACGATCACTAACTGATTCCCTCCTCTTGGGTGTATGGCCCAATCAAGATCATCTGTAATTATCCAAACGATGTGAAGACATCCAATCTTCAACCACCGTCTTCATCCTCGACACCATGTCGAAACAGTTATTCAAAATGGGATAAACCCTGTCTTTCTGAATAACTCGCGTATATAATAAACAAGTGTTACACAAACACAACATACGCCTCATTCCAATTCATCAGTCACTAACCGTAAATTAGTAAGAGAACAACTCCCTAAATATTAACCCCGAAGGCCGAAACAAACATCAGATCAATACCCAGGAAACAATTCATCTTAACTAATCTTCAGTTAGTTGCTAAATTTCACATTCTTAGGGAGAGGTTCCCATTAAATTTATCAAAGATAAATTCCATAAATTTATTCTTTAATCTTCTTTTGAATATCAATTCAAACCAAATTATGGTTTATCCAAACTAGTCAGGATTAACAAAACTTACCGAAGTAATCAGTTGTTAATTTTCCCAACCCCAACCTATTCATCCCATGAAGTAAAACTGGTAATACTTCATATCTAACACCACGATGTTATCGGTAAATTCAATTACCCTTTCACGTTCAAATCTAATTAAAGATTCAACTATCTCCTGGAGCAAAACTGGTGATACTCCGCTCTCGGTCATTTCAATCTAATTGAAGATTCATTAAAACTCCGCTTGGTTTTAATCTTCCCAAAAATCAATATCAATGATTGTTTAACTTGGGAAATCATATCCTGTCTTTAACTGGGTTAAAGAACCAATGTCATTTAAAACACGGTTCACGATAAACCCAAAATCACATTCTATTCCAACAGCCTTTGACCGTAAATTAGCAAGTAAACAATTCCCTAAGTAATAACCTCAAAGGCCGAAACCAACATCAGATCAATACCCAAGAAACCATTCAACTTAACTAATCTCCAGTTAGTTTCTGATTTTCTTAACTCCGTTGGGTCTATGAATGGTATTGTTGAAGATACCGTTCACGACAACCCAAAATCCCATTTGATATTAAGTACAAGGCTCTGAATCGAAAATATATCGGCTTATATTCAATTTCAAATTCTACGACCAACAAATATCGTATTGGAAATAATGATATAAATATATCTTTCAAATTTCCATAACAATATCTGTATAATCACGAAATCCAACATTGAAATATTCCAAAGACAATTTCGATTCAAATCCATTCCAATTCAATTATTGGAAATTCTGGTTACCTTTAAAATCCCTTTCAAATTCAATTTATTAATTTCAAAATAAATTGATTTTAATTCTAGTTCAAAACGAGTTCATTTCGATAAAAATTTATTTTTATCTTTTCGAATACGGAGTTCTTCATCCCAATTCTTCCGAAATCATTTCTTATGATTTTACACAAATTATTACTATTTTTAATAATTTTATCAAGGCCCGTACAGTCGATTTCCATCAACGGCCATCGAACTGCACTTACAACGACATTTCCCAAATTTGATTTGGACATAATTCCAAATCCAACCGTTAGATTTCAAATCTCTAATATTTGTTAGAAAGAACTTTTCGATACGAACCCAACGGTTCTGGTTTTAGGAGAATCCGACGGTCGGATCTCCCGTAATATCCATTCGAAGTCAATGGTTTAAATTCATGAACTGCCGCGGCGCGTTCTATTCAGGCCATTATATATATAATACATATATTATATATATTTCGTCGATTTCCTTTTAAAATGTATTTTATAAATCGTTTTAAATTTGTTTTCGAAACGATTTCAACTTCATATTCAATTTCGAATCAAAATTGAATACTCCACATCATCGATATACAAACGATAATATTTTCAAAACGTTATATCTTGAAATCACTTTGTTTTCTATAATCATTATAAAAACGAATATAATCAATATAAACATCGTTCGCGTCAAAATGGCGCATATCTAACCAACACGGCTTTATATATTTCAATAACATCGTTATTCTTTTCAACAAATGAATTTATTTTCAATTCGACACATGAAATTATTTTCAATTCAACACATGAATTTATTTTCAATTCAACACATAAATTTATTTTATATATTGGAATAAGGCCCAATCAATTACCATATAATGTTAATTATATGAATTTTCTACAACACATGTATATAATAGCAACGATAAATAATCAACCATCATCCAGAGTGCACCACACAACTGCATAAGCATTTAATATAAATAATTAACGCTTACACAGTCTGTCAACCTATCGATTGACATACAACTAAACAATCGGGATTAGTGTACGTCAAATATCATCCTAATAGCCGTGTGGGGTTTCAAATCAACAAACACAGATTTTTATTTATGCAGTTGGGCGATGTGTAAAATTTATCGTCCCAATCAATATCAGTCAAAACAGTGTATATAAACAAATCGTCCGAATTGTTTATAAATATTTATTTTATATACATGTTAAAAATCATATTTTTATCTATAGAATATTTTCCACTATAAAATATTTTATTTCATTTCACATCACACAATCAAATTTCACAACACAGAAATCAAATTTCACAACACAGTAATCAAACAAACAAGTCATCCATGGTTTATGGATGACGGGTGTCGGGTGCTGTTAAACACCGTCTGCATCCAAGTATATATTGCAAACTAGAAATAAATTAAAGGTGAGGAGTTCTCACTGACTAGCTAAACCAAACTCCGCGACTCTTTATATGTAGAAAATCTTCGCCGTGTTTCCAACGAGATCTGTTACACGCGGTTTTATGTTAGAAATATCCTTTTTATAATACAACTTCACGTACAAAATTTATATTTTTATAATGCTACACATATAGAAAAGACTATATTTTTATATTCTCGATCATATAAAAATCCTATTTTTGATTCGCTACTCATATAAAAATCATATTATCTTTGTAATATAAAAATCATATTTTTATTATCTCTGTAATATAAAAATCATATTTTTATTATCTCTAATATATATATTACTGATTTTATATATAACTGATTTTATATATGTTTTTGATCATATAAAAAAAACTTATATTTAAAATTAACATAAAAAACTTACCCTTTTTCCATTTAGTAGCGTCTAACAGCGAGGAGGGGCTGCGGTGGAGAGTGTTACCGACGGTGGCGGGTGGTGGCGAGGCCAAGGGGGTACGGAGGTGGTTGCATTCGCTGTTTTGGGGTTTTGGTGGCGATGGGTCTTCAAACCAGGGGAGGAAGGGGCGGAGAGCATCGGAGGGCCAGAAGGGGTTCAGAGGGGTGTCGCTGGTGGTAGCAGGTGGCAGGGGTCAGCTTAGCCTGTGGTGACGCGGGCCTGGATGGCCAGAGGCGCGGTCTTCCATCGTGGGGAGGGGCCTTGGGTTTCGGATTTGCAAGGAGAGAGAAGGGAGACGGAGGAGGAGAGGTACGACGGAGCTTGGGGCCCGGCGGCGCGTCACGGAGGCGATGGCCAGCTTGGAGGCGGCTACGATAACGACCTTCTTCTTCTTCTTTTTTTAAATTGAAATTGAACTGCTAAAGGAGGAGAGAGAGAAGACAAAGGGGGGTTGGTGTTATATTTTAATATATTTATTTAATTTATTAATCTCCATAAAGTAAATTTTTCATCCGATCTCTAAACGAGACCCAACGACCGCGGTTCTAAACTAATTATCCCCATTCCGAACACAATGGGATATGTTTCATGAGTCAATTTGGTTGTTTCGATCAGTTTTCATCAAAATCAAAATATAAATCTATATATTCAATTTGAACGTGCATTTCAATTTATCGGGGCCACATACGGACTCTAAAAATTCCTAAAAAATATTTTCTAGCTTCGTATTGACGATAGGGTCCTAACAAAACTAATTTCGTCAAATTCTGAGACCGTTTGAAAAATGGCCATTTTCCAGTCAATTAAAATCAACTCAAACTGGTCAAACGCGTTTTCCTTTGCCACACTCACATATTGAATCGGAAAATTACGAATTTTGAAATCTAGCAATAACTTGATATCACGGATCCAACAAAAGTGGTTTCGTTGAAAACCAAGGTCGTTGCAAAATTTCCATTTTTAAGGGCCAGAATTCCATAGCGACTATTCTGAATTTTCAACTAGGCATAACTTTTTATCCCCGCTATGAAATTTTGATTTTTCAGATTCATTGGAAAGATATTTTCAAATAGATTCTAATATTTTTGGTTTTGCTAAAATCCAGTTTATTTTGAATCCTGTACATTCATTTGAACTTTGAAATCGAATTTTCAAACTACCGCGCCATTTTCAATTCCTTTTATAATTAAAAATAAATATTTATATTCTAACGACGATCTATATAAATATATACATTCTAATTCTATTCAAAATAAATTTTTCGTTGTGATTATTTAAAATAATTCATTTTAAATATTCAAAATTCAATAAAATTGCCAAAATAAAAATTTTAAATTGGCTCAAATTTTCTGGGTTATTACTTGATCAAAGCACCGCCTGTGTGGCATAGCTTTGTGTAACATTGATTCGCGAGCCTCACACCCCGGTTTTGAACCAGAAACGGGAGAGGACATCAGGGAGGGCATGTGTTTCCTTCTAGCTAGGGTGGTGTTAGTGACCTACCAGCCCTGACATTTATATTATTTTCACCTGTGTGGTTGTTGCTGTTGCAAGGCGCCTCTGATATATCGGGGACTATGTGGAGCCGATGGAGTCATTTGGCTCATTTTCGCCCCATAGGGCGGGGGAACGCAGTGTCTAGGGTTTAAGTTTAATCCACATCGGTTGACCGGCCCTGACGATCCAAGGGTCACTCGAGCTCTGATCATGAGACATGGTAGGCTAGATTGTCTCGAAGCAGTGAGGACTATCTTTTGCCTCGGTTCACAGATGGAAATCCAACTTCCAATACGTGACATGTGCGGTTTTGACTGTAGATCCTAGTATTGGCGACATGATTTATAGTACCCATGCCGTCTATGATTGATACTTATGACTTGAAATTATTTTGACACTATACACTTATAGTAGTAATAAAACATCAAATTTCACGTATCAAGCATTCTTTGGCTATTATAAGGTAAAAACCCTATCCTCCGGCTTGCATTGCATTGTGTGATGGGACCTGGGTCTTATAATAGCTTCATTGTTCTTTATTTAGCATTGCACTGTTGTTTTATGCACTGGTACTCTTGGGAGGAAACCCGTTCCGTGTTATATGGCGTGGTCCCCTGATTTACCTAACTTTAAAATAAAGATTAATAACTGTTTTAGTTCTCATACCAGTCACATGACTGACCTGGAGTTTATTGTTTTAACCTAAACCCTGGTTGCCCTTATTTTGACACGGGCAGCTAGTAGTTTTGGTTATGCGGATTTATATTCACAGGAACCTAGTTTACAGCTGGAATGATATCCGGAAAGCTCTGTATCCGTATATCTCTTTCAGTTGTGTTTTGAATTGTTTTTCCGCTGCAATGTATTTAAATGTAATTTAAATCTCTGATATTTTCTATGTAATATGTATTCATAATCTGCATATTCTTGTACTTCTATGTAATTGTTGTAATAAGAAATGAAATGTTCTTCTGTCTGCGTTCTGATTTGTCGTGTTTTCATTACGATCAGGGGTTTCGAACGGTCTTGGTCGGTTTAGCGATGAATTCGGATCGAGTGAAATTCCTTGCTCATTACATTCAACATAACAAATAAAATAATAATAATTTTATTTGTTTACAATTTTTATTTAACTTCGCAAATAAAAATGATAATTTAATTTGTTTATAATTTCTATTCAACTTAACAAATAAAAGTGATAATTTTATTTGTTTACAATTTCTATTCAACTTAACATAACAAATGAAAATGATATTTTATTTGTATACAAATTCTTGCATTAACATGACAAATATAAATGATTCTTTTATTTTGTTGACAAATCTATTTCAATAAAATGATATTTTTATTTTCATACAAATCTTTTTTCAACAAAATGATATTTTTGTTTTCATACAAATCTATTTCAACAAAATGATATTTTTGTTTACGTATAAATCTATTTCAACTAAACGATATTTTTGTTTCCATATAAATCTATTTCAACAAAATGATATTTTTATTTTCATATAAATCTATTTCAACAAAATGATATTTTTGTTTTACCATTCTATTTCAACAAAAATGATATTTTTATTTTGACAATTCTATTTCAAAAAAAATGATACTTTTGTTTTGTCAATTCTAATACAACATAAATGACATTTTTATTTTGACAATTCTAATACAACAAAAATGACATTTTTATTTTGTAATTCTAACACAACAAAAATGACATTTTTATTTTTTCAATTCTAATACAACAAAATGGCATTTTTATTTTGTCAATTCTAATACAACAAAAATGACATTTTTATTTTGTCAGTTCTAATACAACTGTAACACCCTGTAATTCCGTAACAATAAGTTTCACAAATTAAAGTATAAATAATTTTTAGAAGAAGAATTAAGGGAAATGGGTTATGCCATTGTGTTCGTCTCGAAATTCTGCTTGACATAGAGTCTGAGTTTGCGTAAATCGGACTCCGTATAAAGGAGTTATGACGTTCAAAAGTTTCAGCAAAAATTCAGAACCAGCTCAGAAATTCAAAAATCGCCGAACTGGGTTGGGCGGGAAAATTCCTTCCCAGGTAGGTCGACCTAGCCCAAGGGAGGTCGACCTGGGGGTCGATATGCACCCAGATCTGGGCAGAATTCACATTTCTGAACCTAGACGCAATTTTGGCCCTATACATTGATCTAACAGCTATAAAAACACCCCTAGCCCTCATATTTTCTCCTCACAACTTCTCTACGTCTATACTCTGCTCTAATTTTATTTTAAAATAAAATAATATATAAATCTAAGACGAGGTTATGCTGCTCAAGTTTTTAAGAAGAGATTTAAATCAAGTTAAAGCTTCAAGAAGGGAATCAAACGCAAATTCAACAGCTTCGAGCAACACCATGCAAATCATAGCAAATCGCCTTTTCTAAACTGACCACTGTAAGTTCGGTTATTCATTAGATTTGAACGTGTAATTGGACTCGTGAATGTAATAAATTAAAATATAGAACAGTGCTTATTGGCAAGTTAATTATCTTTGATTCATGCTTATGTCAAATCTAACGTTGTTTATGCCTTTGAATCTGATTCTCGACTGTCGCCTAGAACTTACTGTGGCTAACTGCCAAAGACTATGACTATGGGACTTTTGCCTATGCCTATGACTATGAACATACGACTATTGCCTATGACTATGATTCATAACTATGAGACTACCACCTATGACCATGCCTAGGACTATTCTGGTTAATTGCCTAGGACTATTGTGGTTAATTGCCTATGACTATTATGGTTAGTTGCTTATGCCCATAACACTATAGTTACAAATCATGATTGCACACCGAACTGGCATTATGTTGGATCAAATCACCTATGTCTGCCTTGATTATGTTGGATCTCATATTTAGGGTGTAACTTGTCTAGTTTATTCTTATTCCCTGTTATGTACATACAGCCTATTGGAACCATTATTTTTTTATTTGGTTCATTTTTGCATGACTATTCTTTCATGTCAATTCTCGTGCTTATCCCCTATTGCTTTGGTTAGTTTCATTTCATCAGTACTTAGAAACTGGTGAAAACATGATATACGTACGATTACGATGCGGGAATTTGGGTGTAGCTTAACTAAGTTAATTTAGCATAATAAATATGTTGGCATAATCTGAATTGTCTATAATAGTAAATAATTTACATGCATATTAGACTTGAGCGTAAATGGTAAATTGTTAATTGGCCGCAAAGTATGAAATTGGCATGTAAACCAAGTTTTGGGCGTAAACTGTAAACTAGAATATCAAATCTAGTTTTAACATGAACTGTAAATTTTGATATTTAATCTAGATTGGGTGTAAAATGTAAATAGGAATATTGAATCCAGATGTGGAACGCCAAACATATGGCATAGTGATTTTGGGCATGACTATTGTGGCATGTTTGGGAAGGTGGGGTATAGCCTATTTTGATTAATAATTTGAAATTACTTGTAATTGTCATGTTTCGCATAATCATGGTTAGTGACACTTAATTTGTATAATTTACATACCAAAAATTATAAACATGATTTAGAGGGAAAGTGGGCCATAATAATAAGTGTTGATAATGTACATTAAGAGAGTAATTATGGCATAAGTAAATTAGGAATAATTTACATATAGAATTCGTCCTAAATATGTGTACATTGTAGAAAATATGAATATGCCTAACCCAATGTTAGATTGAGTTGTGGTGTAAAACTGCCCGGACCCGCCCAGTTGTCCAGTAACCACAACAATACCTATCTAATGTGAGAGGTTAAGGCATTGAGCCCAATAAGAACCCGAGTTTGACTGGGTTGCGATATAAAGCTTCCCGGAACCGACCGACACATCCAGTGATTGCAACAATACCTGTCTAATGTGAGTGGTTGGTGCTTTAATAAATGAATTAAAGCTAAGACAAGATTTGGTAGGGTTAAGTTAATTAAGGTAACACTTAACCAATTCAACATTTTAACTAAACTGATGGGTGAGGTTAAGTAAAATTAGAACACTTAACCACTATAACCTGTTAATTAGACAAGTGGGTGAGGTTAAGTAAAATTAGAACACTTAACCACTATAACCTGTTAATTAGTCAAGTGGGTGAGGTTAAGTAAATTTAGAACACTTAACCGTTATAACATGTTAATTGAACAGATGGTAGGGCTAAGTTAACTTGAATTGATTGATGACACTTAACCGATATAACGTGGTAAACGAGTGGGGTTAAGTTAATATGAACACTTAACCAACATAACATGGTGAATGAACAGGGTTAAGTTAATAAATCACACTTAACCAATCCAACATGATAAGCAAGAAAGGTTAAGTTAATAAGAACCACTTAACCAACATGACTGGACGAATAGGAGGTTAAGTAAACGTTGGGTAGGTGGGTAATATTAGTAAATATTGGCCCACAAAACTTAACCATTAAGAAAACGTGCTAGAATCGGTGGGAGGGTTAAGTACATCTCGCATAGGTGTGTAATATTTGTATATATAGGCCCATGAACTTAACCTGCAGGAAACCCTAGTAACGGAAACCCATTTTAGCAGTAACCCACATAGATGTATCATGGTACACTGAAACTAGGCAGGGTGGGGCACGATTACTGGGTTGATTATAAGGGGTCAAAGATAACGACAGGGGGTACGTCAGTGTAGGTTCCGACGGTTTATGGGCGTGCACGTACTCCGTAGTGGGAAAAAGAAGGCACTGGGTACCAGTAGTTATACACTGTGCATCTTGAATCGTGTCGGGTCGCTATCATAAGGCTTGATACACCTTATGGTGGGGCCAACACAGAGTATCTACACACAAGAGAGGGACGAATGACACAGACAAATGGAAAATTAATACAGGTAGGTAGCATAATCCCTAGTTGGACCTAGGTCTCGTAAACCCTAAATCCGAGAAGCGTTCAATAGGTGGCATAAACCCCAGTGGCCCTAGGTAGCGTAAACCCTGGTTGAATCTAGTAAGAGCTCGATAGTAAACCCTAGATTAGATCTAGGTAATAAACGGAATCCCCATAATAGATGTACACCTGAAGGCAACCGCAAATATGGGGATTGGGATCACGTTATCATATGATCATAGATTACTAGTTTGGACACCATTTAGGTAGTGCAGAGATATAGAAATCAGTATAAACAGGGTAGTTGTGAAGCAGAGAAGGAGTAGAAGCGCATTCAGTTTATCAGTACATTCAGTTTATCTTGCCATATCCCATGCTTATCCCATATTAACTTGTTACTATGGTTTAGTCTTATATTTATTTTATTCATGTCATGACCCTTTTCCTCATTTAAATACCAAGAATCACTGGACATACCAGACTTTATGTCTGACCTAGTTTGATTTCGCCTCTTTTCTTCCGTCCCCCCCCCCCCCCCCAGGTAGTCAGGGAGTAAATAGCTCAGGTTTGTTTGGACCGTTACTCTTTCCAAGCTTGAAGACTCTTTGACGTGTTGCCTTGGACTCTCTCTTCTACTGCTATGGATGGCTCATGCTTTATTTGGGGAAATCATTTTATGCTTCTTTATTTTTGTGAACAAGACAGGATATTTTGGTATTGTAAAACAATCTTTGTACAAGCTGTTTATCAATGAAATAAAGTTTTATTTATTTGCCGCTGCTTTAATTGTTTGTCTCGTAATTTATCTACATCTTTTACCTATAATGCTACACCGAAATTAAGGCATTCCCTTTGTGAGTGACCTTAACGGAGGTGGGGTGTTACACTTAGTGTCAGAGCTGAATGTTACCAGATCAGATAAAAAGATTTGATAAATTATTTTCAACTGATTTTAAAAGAAGTATTTTCAAAAGAAAAGTTTTGTTTTAAAGGCATATTCCCCAAAGCCATATCCACTATCTTTTGATCCTCCGTTTGAATCCTTGTTTCCTTCTTTCCTATGTCTCTAGGGCTCCTGGCTTTCTGGGAGGTAACCTCATCGTGACATGATTCCGATGAGACTGCGACACATGTCAAAGGGCAAATAAATGCCTAACCTGCATCTGTAGCCGTAATTTTCTTTTGAGCTTTGGAGGATTCTCCGTACGATGGAGGCAGCTTTTGAGAGACATGTCAACAAGTTACACATGGATGGCAAAGTTAAGAATGAGGGGGTTTGGCTAAGGAGCACAACACCAAGATGAAGAACCCATGGATATGGACTCGGTTCACAAAGGAGGGGAGGAAAGAATAGTAAAACCTAAAATAAGGGGAAATATCTTTTGGTATAACGGGTCGTATAATTAAGGGAAAGGGCAAAGCACAAGGGACAGGATTTTCCGGAAGGCAAGTGCATGCTCTCACCACCAGTATACCTGGGAGAGTGGTAGTAAGATTTCGGTTGAAAGAGTTTTTCCTTTTTGATTATCCTGTTAGTACCCCTTCCGATTTTAGCGCTTCACTTCCGTATATATCTGCTTCCATAGTTGAGTCTCTTCACCCGAGATATTGTGTAGTAGAGGATCCTATTATAGGCTCGAATCCAATTGCTGGTTCGGCCCATCTATCTTTGATTTGTGAGGATTTGAGAATATCTATATTTATGCTTATGTTTTTAGGCTATGGGTTGATTCTAGGCATTGATTGGTTAGCTAGTAATTATGGAACAAGGGTAGTTAGGCTTTCGACTTGCCTCGAGAATACCCTTGAGATTTCGTACGATCCTAAGGGATCAGTTTGTCTTAGCTACCTGGAATCACTTTACTTATCTATTGACGATTTTTGACCCGTTAGGGTAGTCCATGAGTACCCAAGATGTTTTGACAAGGTAGGCATTTCCCCCTTAAGAACTTGAGATGGACTTCTGCATGTATCTAGATGACACTGCAAAGTCAGTTATGCGATCAACGATCAATTCTGTAGCAAGATTGGCAAGGATAGCCAGAGTCGGTAAAGTGCTCAATTGTTTAGTTGTTTAGTTAGTATCATCTCACATAGATCGTCCAAATTCGGAGGAGGTATCCGTTGGGTGCTTGTCTGATATTGGTTTAGGCCTATGGGGCTCGTACTTGAGGGATGTCAGGTTCGACTAGGATGGTTTGTGTGAGAAATACATGGTTAGTGTAACAACCCGAATTTTTATAACATTTTAAACCATAAATCAAGGCAGAATTAAATTTTAAAATAAGAATCAAGGGAAACGGGTTACGCCATTACGTTTGTCTCGAAATTTTACATGAAATAGATCCGATTTTTCGAAAATCGGAGTAAGGATGAAGAAGTTATGGCCTGTAGAAGATTCAGTAGATTTTAGGCAGCACAGGACCAGGCAAGTCGACCTGGGGGTCGACCTGGGGACCAGGTCGACCATGTGGTCGACCCTAGGGTCAACTTACCCCCTAGGTCGACCATGTGGTCGACCTTCCCCCCTTACAGGTCGACCTGGTCGGCCTGTTTTGACCCAGAACTCATTTTTGAAGCCTGAGATGTGTTTTGATGGTCTGGATTGACTCTAGGGTTAATCTAAGGCCTAAACTAGTTGCTACACCTATTAAAACACCCTTAGACCTAACCTAATTCATATCAAATCATTCTTACACCATTATGCTGCTAAAATACCTCTTGAACCATGGCCGCCATCTCCAAATAAAAGTACAAACATTCAAACTCAAATCAATCCAAAGAACAAGGCTTCTACAATGATTCAAGACAATAAGTTAACAACGCCGTGACATTTTTACAACAAATTCAGTTCTTAATTCACTAGCCATGCTCTGTTTTTAGATGTAATCATTAAATTATAATATGGCCATGGAATAAAGTGGAGTTGGATTTAAGTATGTTTATTGATTCAGATCTATTTCTGTTGCTTCTTGAATCTTGAGTTTTGGGACTTTTCTATGTTCGTTCTCATGTCAAGCATATGATCTATTCAGCCTGTTGTAAATTAGTTTTTCTTGATTCATATTGATATTATTTTCAAGATCTATCTTTTATGCCAGAGATGATGTTTTTATGCCAGTTTTTCCTCTCTATACTGATTGTTATACAAATTCTACCTTCCCCTATTTATGTTCTTTCAATGAACCTAGGTCAATTTCGGACCTAGGCCTGAACCGTGATTTACGTACGATTGAATATGGGGAAATATGGGAATGTTGTCTATATTGGATATATATATATATATGTGTTTGGTGGAATTGACGGCATAACGTGAAATGGGGATATGAGTATTATCGCTATAATTAAAGATTGTAAGTTTGGATAAAATGGTGTAAACATGGAATACATGTAGTTTGGTATGAAACTCGACATATGTAAAATGGCAAGAATATTGATATATGTAGACGGCCTGAAACTTGGTACTTGTGTAAATTGGTATAAAATTTGCATACATGTGAAATGGAGTGAATTAAACATATGTAAATTTGGTATGAATTGGGCATATTTAAAAACTAACATGTAATCTAGAACTTGGTCGTATGTTAATTATGTAAAATTTTGGAGTTGGAATATATGTGAAAAATTTATGACTTGGTAGAGGTTTAATATGAACGCGCCTAAGTTGGGTTTTGGGTAGTTGGCATGTATTGTAAATAAAAGGCTATAACTTGGCATAACCTTATAGTGAATTATAATTATAATTTGGGAATACACTTTGGGGGCAAAAACGTGAATAATGAACTTGATAATTGATATATAATTGGAAATATGAACATGGTTGGAACATGAACATTTCTATATGTTAAACACATGAACTGATATTGGGGTTGTGGGTGGAATACGACCATTAATGAACCTTTGACACGAGGTTAGACTCAGTTTGTAGTGTAAATCTACCTGGAACCGCCCGACAAATCCAGTAGCCACAAAGTGTCAGTCTAATGTGAGAGGTCGAAGGCCAAATTGTAGGCGTAACGGTTTATGACACGAGGTTAGACCCGGTTTGTGGTGTAAATCTGCCCGGAACCGCCCGACAAATCCAGTGGCCATAAAAGGCACGGTTTAATGTGAGAGGTCATGATTGGTTCGTCATAATGAATGAATTAAGGAATACTAACCATAATAAGACGTGGGTATGGTTAGAGGGTTAGGTGGGATGACTTGGAAATTTGACATGTAAATGTGGACCTAACCGGTATGAGTTAAGAACATGTAAAACTTACAAATGTAGGCTTAACCAACATAATAGTTAATCAGACCAATGGGTGGGTTAAGTAATATGACTAGATTAATGACACTTAACCAATATAACATGACATGTGGCAGGGTTAAGACAACTTGAAAATATAGATAATACTTAACCAACTTAGCATGATACGTGGGCGGGTTAAGCCATGAATTATTTGAATATACTTAACTAATTGGACATGATGATTTGATAAGGTTAAGTCATGAACCGCTTGAATATACTTAACCAATTGGACACGATGATTTGATAGGGTTAAGTCATGAACCGCTTGAATATACTTAACCAGTTGGACACGATGATTTGATAGGGTTAAGTCATGAACTGCTTGAATATACTTAACCAATTGGACACGATGATTTGATAGGGTTAAGTCATGAACCGCTTGAATATACTTAACCAATTGGACACGATGATTTGATAGGGTTAAGTCATGAACCGCTTGAATATACTTAACCAATCGGACACGATGATTTGATAGGGTTAAGTCATGAACCGGTTGAATATACTTAACCAATTTGACACGATGATTTGATAAGGTTAAGTCATGAACCGCTTGAATATACATAACGCACTTGACAGATGATTCGTCGGGCTAAGTCATGAACTTGAACGACAACACTTAGCCAATTTGACATGACACGTAGGCGGGTTAAGTCACGAACTTGAATGACAACACTTAACCAACTTGACATGCTAGACTGATGGGGTTAAGTCTCGAATTTAAATGACAACACTTAACCTACTGAACGGAAACCCTAGTTGCGCAGTCCTTTTCAGAAGTAACCCACTGGATGTATCACGGTACCCTGGAACTAGGCAGGGTGGGGCACGATTATAGGGCTGATTGTAAGCGACCAGAACGACGGCTGAGTTGGTGCGCCATTGTAGGTTCAGGCGGACTATGGTCGTGCACGTAGTCCGGAGTTGAAAAAGCAGGCATTGGGCACCGGTAGGTTTACACTGTGTGTGCTTGATTCGTGTCGGTGGTTGGCACCCTAGGGCTTGATACACCCTATGGTGGACCTAGCACATGTGACTACATTTCGTGATTGGGCCATATGGCACAAACAAATGAATGAGCTAGGACTTGTAGGGAGCCGATCGATTAATAGATCGTTACGTGGAAAAAGGGTGTTGATCGTTAGGTAGCATAATCCCTAGTGGTCCTAGGTGGCATAAACCCTAATCGAACCTAGGAAACGTTCAATAGGTAGCATAATCCCGAGTGGTCCTAGGTGGCATAAATCCTAGTTGAACAAGCGATAGTTCATGATAAGGAAACCTAGCCAGAACAAGGGTGGAAGTCCAAATGATTTCAATAATGGTGGCACTACGTTGAAGTAGTATAGAAATACGTGATGAAACCCGTACGATATACGGCAAGGGACTGTACATATACATGGAAAGGATGATACGGGTTGGGGTACTAGTATAGTTGGTGCAGAGAATTTAGGAAATCAAATAAAATAGTGGAATGGTGAAGCTTAGAAATCTTGTGATGTTATACTTATTAGAAACCTTGCAATGTGATACGTGGTAGGAACCTTGTGATGATACTCTTGATAGGAAGCATGGAATGTTATACTTGATTCATTTTGCCTGTAGCTTACCTTATCATCATGCTTATGTTTACTTTCAGTTTATTTATGCCATATTATCTTCACCTGTTTTTATGCTGAAAGCCACTAGAACTTACTCACTCTTTATGACTGACCCAGTTTTGTTTCGCCTCTTTTTCTTTCGTCCCCCCCCCCCCCCGGTTCGCAGGGTGGGAATATGGCTTAGTTCGGATTTTACCAAGCTCCAAGGCTCTTTCATGTACTGCTTGGATTTCTCTTGGCTATGACTTGCTTTGCTTTATTGGGGAATACTACAATTTATTTTTCATGCTTCTTTATTTTTGAGCAAGTAAAATATTTTAGCTATGTAATTGGGTATTGGAAGTTGATGGGCTTTTATCGTAAACAATTATATTTAATAATTGATTTGAAGTACTTCCACTTTACTTTCCATTGTTTTTATATATGTCTGTCTTGTATTATTTCTGTTCCAGTACCCATAATGCTCCACTGGAGTTAAGGCATTCCCTTTGTGAGTGACCTTAACGGATGTGGGGTGTTACATTTTGTATCAGAGCAGAAGGTTACCAGACTGGGCAAAAGTTTTTAAAACCTTTTGAAATTATTTTCAAAACCATTTACAAAGAAGCATTTTCCAAGAAAAGTTTTATTTTTAAAGGCTATTCCCCAAAGGCCATTAGCATTATCCTTTGTTTCCTTATTTGAATCCCTTTTCCTTTCTTTCCTCCATCTGTAGTCACATTAGTTCCATCTGCGACTAATCTTATGTCAAGCTTTGTAGGGTTGCCGTGCAATGGAGGTAGTTCTCGAGAGACCTGTTAACACGTTATATAAGTGGGGATATGAGTGGTTAAGTCGAATGAGGCTCAGAACAAGAAGGTAGAAATGTTTCTATAGGAAAGTCTAGTTTATCTTTCTATCCTGTTCGTACAATTTTTTATTATGGTACATCGCATCCTTTTTATTTCTGCTTCGATAGTTGAGTCTCTGCACCTTAGTACTAGCGTAGTAGAGGATCCCATTTTATTCTCAAATGCTGCTAGGGAATCGGCTCATTTATTCATGACTCGTTTGGATTTGGGATTGTCTATGCTAAGTGTTGAGTTTAGAAGTAATGCTTATGTTTTTTTGGGCTATGGGTTGATTCTAGGGATGGAGTGGTTATCCAGTAATGGTGCCATTCTTGAGTATAAAAAGAGGGTAGTTAGATTCTTGACTTGCCTTGGTAACGCCCTCAAAGTCTAGTGTAACTCTTAGGGTTCTGCCATGCTTAGTTACCTAGAATCTCTTGATACATCTATTGATCCCGAGTAGTGTTCGCCACTAAGGTGGATGATTCATTTCGCTTATGCATGAGTTATAGGAAATCACCATAGTAAGTACATTTGGCAACATGGTTGACAACTGTTTATTTGCAAGAGATAATCCTTCTGCGTGGAATACCCTATAAACGAGATCAAGGATTCACTAGTGAATTTTGGAGAGCTTGCATGAAACCATGAGTACGGAGTTATGTTTGAGCCTAGTATACTAGAAGGAGGATAAGGGAAAATGGGATGAGAGACAACAGTGAAATGAGTTCCAACTCATATTTTGGAAACAAGAATTAAGAAATTATTAAGTTAAAGACGGACAAAGCACAATGGAGTTAAGCTCAAGGAAATGCGACTTAGAAGATTGAAAACTAGATACGCGCATCATATCTCTTTTTAAGAGTATATCCTTGATCCCTCTTTTCCTGTAGAGCTTACTTGCATGTTATCTTTTATGTATATCCCCTCGGTCCTATTCTCAATCTTATTTCTGTTGCAAACCCCATAAAGAGTATGACTCATCTAGTTGTGATATATGTTGGGGTTTGAGGATGTCCATTGGGTTGACTAAACTTTTTGGGCTTTATAGGATATGGGTTGGTTTTAGGAAGGGATTTCTTGCGACCTAAAAGGAGTTTATCATGCTTGGTTTCCGAGAATCATATATATTGGTTTTGGGCTAGTGTTTAGGGTACAAAGTTTTTCTTTACTTGCTTCTATCATTCGATTATACCTTTAGGTAGGAACTAATGGATGTAAACATGTGTTTGAGACATGTTATGGTTGATGGTTGGAAGTGGTTGCAAGTGGTTGCTAGTTGTTGCTCATGGATGCATGAACACACATTAGGCACTAGATCGGCTCAGTCACATCTCATATTGCATATGCATGAATGTTTATACTTGTTTATGGATGGAATTGAATGTGTTATCATGTGGATATTGCATATGGATGGATGTTTGTGTACACATATAGTGTTTATATGACTAAGACTATTTGCATACATATTGGATTCATGGCACTAAACATATTTTGCATTTAAAAAGATCAAACAGGCCTGATCATTTGCATTAGACAAGGAACATATACATACACTGCTTGAATATGTTCATACAACATTAGAAATCTTTTAAGGACAATGGTTGCTTGTGAATGATGGTTGAGTAGATGGTTGATTGGATGATAGGATGCATTCTTCTTAACTTGAAGATTTCGGGGATGAAATGTAACAACCCGAATTTTTATAACATGTTAAAACCATAAATCAAGGCAGAATTAAATTTTAAAATAAGAATCAAGGGAAACAGGTTAAGCCATTGCATTCGTCTCGAAATTTTACATGAAATAGAATCTGAGTTTTCGAAAATCGGAGTCCGGATGAAGAAGTTATGGCCTGTAGAAGATTCAGCAGATTTTAGGCAGCACAGGACCAGGCAGGTCGACCTGTGGGTCGACCTGGGGACCAGGTCGACCATGTGGTCGACTCTAGGGTCGACCTACGCCCCCAGGTCGACCATGTGGTTGACCTCCCCCCCTTACAGGTCGACCTGGTCGGCCTGTTTTGACCCAGAACTCATTTTTGAAGCCTGAGATGTGTTTTGATGGTCCGGATTGATTCTAGGGTTAATCTAAGGGCCTAAACTAGTTGCTACACCTATAAAAACACGCTTAGACCTAACCTAATTCATATCAAATCATTCTTACACCATTATGCTGCTAAAATACCTCTTGAACCATGGCCGCCGTCTCTAAATCAAAGTACAAACATTCAAACTCAAATCAATCCAAAGAACAAGGCTTCTACAATGATTCAAGACAATAAATTAACAATGCCGCGACATTTTTACAACAAATTCAGTTCTTAATTGACTAGCCATGCTCTGTAAGTTCTAGTTGTTTTTAGATTTAAAAATTAAATTATAATATGGACATGGAATAAAGTGGAATTGGATTTAAGTATGTTTATTGATTCAGATCTATTTTTGTTGCTTCTTGAATCTTGAGTTTTGGGACTTTTCTATGTTCGTTCTCGTGTCAAGCTTATGATCTATTCAACCTGTTGTAAATCAGTTTTTCTTGATTCATATTGATATTATTGTCAAGATTTATCTTTAATGCCAGAGATGATGTTTTTATGCCAGTTTTTCCTCTCTATACTAATTATTATACAAATTCTACCTTCCCCAATTTATTTTCTTTCAATGAACCTAGGTCAATTTCGGACCTAGGCCTGAACCGTGATTTACGTAAGATTGAATACTGGGAAATATGGGAATGTTGTCTACATTGGATATATATATATATATATATATGTTTGGTGGAATTGACAGCATAACATGGAATGGGGATATGAGTATTATCGCTATAATTAAAGATTGTAAGTTTGGATAAAATGGTGTAAACATGGAATACATGTAGTTTGGTATGAAACTCGACCTATGTAAAATGGCAAGAATATTGATATATGTAAACAGCATGAAACTTGGTACTTGTGTAAATTGGTATAAAATTTGCATACATGTGAAATAGCGTCAATTAAACGTATGTAAATTTGGTATGAATTGGGCATATGTAAAAACTAACATGTAATCTAGAACTTGGGCGTATGTTAATTATGTAATATTTTGGAGTTGGAACATATGTGAAAATTTATGACTTGGTAAAGGTTTAATATGAATGCGCCTAATTTGGGTTTTGTGTAGTTGGCATGTATTGTAAATAAAAGGCTATAACTTGGCATGACCTTATAGTGAATTATGATAATAATTTGGGAATACGTTTCGGGGCAAAAACGTGAATTATGAACTTGATAATTGATATATGACTGGAAATATGAACGTGGTTGGAACATGAACATTTCTATATGTTAAACACATGAACTGATATTGGTGTTTTGGGTGGAATACGACCATTAATGAACCTTTGACACGAGGTTAGACTCAGTTTGTGGTCTAAATCTGCCTGGAAACGCCCGGCAAATCCAGTAGCCACAAAGTGTCAGTCTAATGTGAGAGGTCGAAGGCCAAATTATAGGCATAACGGTTTATGACACGAGGTTAGACCCAGTTTGTGGTGTATATCTGCCCTGAACCGCCCGGCAAACCCAGTGGCCACAAAATGCACGGTCTAATGTGAGAGGTCATGATTCGTTCGTCATAATGAATGAATTAAGGAATACTAACCATAATAAGACATGGGTATGGTTAGAGGGTTAGGTGGGATGACATGGAAATTTGACATGTAAATGTGGACCTAATCGGTATGAGTTAAGAACATGTAAAACTTACAAATGTAGGCTTAACCAACATAATAGTTAATCAGACCAATGGGTGGGTTAAGTAATATGACTAGATTAATGACACTTAACCAATATAACATGACACATAGCAGGGTTAAGTCAACTTGAAAATATAGATAATACTTAACCAACTTAGCATGATACGTGGGCGGGTTAAGCCATGAATTATTTGAATATACTTAACCAATTGGACACGATGATTTGATAGGGATAAGTCATGAACCGCTTGAATATACTTAACCAATTGGACACGATGATTTGATAGGGTTAAGTCATGAACCGCTTGAATAAACTTAACCAATTGGACACGATGATTTGATAGGGTTAAGTCATGAACCGCTTGAATATACTTAACCAATTGGACACGATGATTTGATAGGGTTAAGTCATGAACCGCTTGAATATACTTAACCAATTTGACACGATGATTTGATAGGGTTAAGTCATGAACCGCTTGAATTTACTTAACCAACTTGACAGATGATTCGTAGGGCTAAGTCATGAACTTGAACGACAACACTTAGCCAATTTGACATGACACGAAGGCGGGTAAAGTCATGAACTTGAATGACAACACTTAACCAAATTGACATGCTAGACTGATGGGGTTAAGTCTCGAATTTAAATGACAACACTTAACCTACTGAACGGAAACCCTAGTTGCGCGGTCCTTTTTAGCAGTAACCCACTGGATGTATCACGGTACCCTAGAACTAGGCAGGGTGGGGCATGATTACTGGGTTGATTGTAAGTGACCAGAACGACGACTGAGTTGGTGCGCCATTATAGGTTCAGGCGGACTATGGTCGTGCACGTATTCCGGAGTTGAAAAAGCAGGCATTGGGCACCGGTAGGTTTACACTGTGCGTGCTTGATTCGTGTCGGTGGTTGGCACCCTAGGGCTTGATACACCCTATGGTGGACCTTGCACATGTGACTACATTTCTTGATTGGGCCGTATGACACAGACACATGAACGAGCTAGGACTTGTAGGGAGCCGATCGATTAATAGATCGTTACGTGGAAAAAGGGTGTTGTTCGTTAGGTAGCATAATCCCTAGTGGTCCTCGGTGGCATAAACCCTAATCGAACCTAGGAAACGTTCAATAGGTAGCATAATCCCTAGTGGTCCTAGGTGGCATAAATCCTAGTTGAACACGCGATAGTTCATGATAAGGAAACCTAGCCAGAACAAGGGTGGCAGTCCAAATGATTTCAAGAATAGTGGCACTACGTTGAAGTAGTATAGAAATACGTGATGAAACCCGTATGATATACGGCAAGGGACTGTATGTATACATGGAAAGGATGATAAGGGTTGGGGTACTAGTACAGTTGGTGCAGAGAATTTAGGAAATCAAAGAAAATAGTGGAATGGTGAAGCTTAGAAATCTTGCGATGTTATACTTAATAGAAACCTTGCAATGTGATACTTGGTAGGAACCTTGTGATGATACTCTTGATAGGAAGCATGGAATGTTATATTTGATTCATTGTGCCTATAGCTTACCTTGTCACCATGCTGATGTTTACTTTCAGTTTATTTATGCCATATTATCTTCACCTGTTTTTATGCTGAAAGCCACTAGAACTTACTCAGTCTTTATGACTGACCCAGTTTTGTTTCGCCTCTTTTTCTTTCGTTCCCTCCCCAGGTTTGCAGGGTGGGAATACAGCTTAGTTCTCATTTTACCAAGCTCCAAGGCTCTTTCATGTACTGCTTGGATTTCTCTTGAGTATGGCTTGCTTTGCTTTATTGGGGAATACTACAATTTATTTTCATGCTTCTTTGTTTTTGATCAAGGCAGATATTTTAGCTATGTAGTTGGGTATTGGAAGTTGATGGGCTTTTATCGTAAATAGTTATATTTAATAATTGATTTTAAGTACTTCCACTTTACTTTCCATTTTTTTTATATATGTCTGTCTTGTAATATTTCTGTTCCAGTACCCATAATGCTCCACTGAAGTTAAGGCATTCCCTTTGTGAGCGACCTTAACGGATGTGGGGTGTTACAGTTGGGGGCTGGCACCCTAAGTTAGACTGACCTTAAGAGAGGTAATAAGCATATAGTAACCATTAGATTCAGACCCTTAGACTTGCAGCATGATGGATAAGCTAAGTAGAGGAGAGACCTCTAATCATCTCAGGATATACACTCGATATCATGGTTAATATCTGTTTATCTTGGAAAGTTAGTTTGACTACATTAGATACCCTCTAGCATAGTAAGTGATCAAGGGCCTATCTTTACTAATGGGTTTTGGAAATGGAGGCCAAGAAGCTTTGCATTTATGAAGTTAAATTAGACAAGGTACAATGGAGTGAAGCTCAAGAAGATTCGACTTAGGGGGACTGAAGACTAGATGCGCGCATCTTACCCTTTTTAAGGGTATATCCTTGATTCCTCTTTTTCTGAAAAATCTATTTGCATGCTAGTCTTTAGCTTTTAAGTATATCCTCTCGGTCCTATCCTCAATCCTTAGGTAGAAGCCGATGGATGTAAACATGTATTTGAGACATGTTATGTTTGGTGGATGCAAGTGTTTGCTAGTGGTTGCTCGTGGATGCATATACACACATAGGGCACTAGATCAGCTCAGTCACTTCCATATTGCATTTGCATATATGTATTTGTTATGGATTGAACTTGATGTGCTATCCTATGGACATTGCATTTGATTGAATGGTTGTGCACTCATATAGAAATGATATGTATCGTTAGGATTGCATACATATTGGACACATGGCACTGACATAATTCGCATTAAGGAGGTCAATTGAATCAGTAGCCCGCCTGATTTTGCATTAGATAAGGACATATACACACACTATGCATATGAACATGAAAGAAATAGAAATCTTTTTAAGGACAATGAATGTTTGTGATTTAATGGTTGAGTAGACGGATGACTGAATAGTAGGACACATTCTTCCTGACTTGAAGATTTCGGGGACGAAATCCTTTAAGGGGTAGAGAATGTAACACCCCGTAATTCTGTAACATTAAGTTTCACAAATTAAAGTATAAATAATTTTTAGAAGAAGAATTAAGGGAAATTGGTTACGCCATTACGTTTGTCTTGAAATTCTGCTTGAGATAGATTCCGAGTTTGCGTAAATCGGACTCCGTATGAAGGAGTTATGACGTTCAGATGTTTTAGCAAAAATTCAGAACCAGCTCAGAAATTCAAAAATCGCAGAACTGGGCTGGGCGGGAAAATTCCCGTCCATGAAGGTTGACCTAGAGGTCGACCTACCTCAAGTGAGGTCGACCTGGAGGTTGACCTACCCCAAGGGAGGTCGACCTAGGGGTCGACCTACCCCCAGATCTGGTCATAATTCACATTTCTGAACCTAGACGCGATTTTGGCCCTATACATTGATCTAACAGCTATAAAAACACCCCTAGGCCTCATATTTTGTCCTCACAACTTCTCTACATCTATACTCTGCTCTAATTTTATTTTAAAATAAAATAATATATAAATCTAAGACGAGGTTATGCTGCTCAAGTTTTTAAGAAGAGATTTAAATCAAGTTAAAGCTTCAAAAAGAGAATCAAAGGCAAATTCCACGGCTTCGAGCAACGCCACACAAATCATAGCAAATCGCCTTTTCTAAACCGACCACTGTAAGTACGGTTATTCATTAGATTTGAACGTGTAATTGGACTCGTGAATGTAATAAATTAAAATATAGAATTGTGCTTATTGGCAAGTTAATTATCTTTGATTCATGCTTATGTCAAATCTAACGTTATCTATGCCTTTGGATCTGATTCTCGACTGTGGCCTAGAACTTATTGTGGCTAATTGCCAAAGACTATGACTATGGGACTTTTGCCTATGCCTATGACTATGAACATACGACTATTGCCTATGACTATGATTCATAACTATGAGACTACCACCTATGACCATGCCTAGGACTATTGTGGTTATTTGCCTAGGACTATTGTAGTTAATTGCCTATGACTATTATGGTTAGTTGCTTATGCCCATAACACTATAGTTACAAATCATGATTGCACACCAAACTGGCATTATGTTGGATCAAATCACCTATGTCTGCCTTGATTATGTTGGATCTCATATTTAGGGTGTAACTTGTCTAGTTTATTCTTATTCACTATTATGTACATACAGCCTATTGGAACCATTATTTTTGTATTTGGTTCATTTTTGCATGACTATTCTTACAAGTCAATTCTCGTGCTTATCCCCTATTCCTTTGGTTAGTTTCATTTCATGAGTACTTAGAAACTTATGAAAACATGTTATACGTATGATTACGACGCGTAAATTTGGGTGTAGCTTAATTAAGTTAATTTGGCATAATAAATATGTTGGCATAATCTGAATTAGCTATAATAGTAAATAATTTACATGCATATTAGAATTGAGCGTAAATGGTAAAATGTTAATTGGCCACAAAGTATGAAATTGGCATGTAAACCAAGTTTTGGGCATAAACTGTAAACTAGAATAACAAATCTAGTTTTAACATGGGCTGTAAATTTGGATATTTAATCTAGATTGGGTGTAAAATGTAAATAGGAATATCGAATCTAGATGTGGAACGCCAAACATATGACATAGTGATTTTGGGCATGATTATTGTGGCAAGTTTGGGAAGGTGGGGTATAGCCTATTCTGATTAATAATTTGAAATTACTTTTAATTGTCATGTTTATCATAATCATGGTTAGTGACACTTAATTTGTATAATTTACATACCAAAAATTATAAACATGATTTAGAGGAAAAGTGGGCCATAATAATAAGTGTTGATAATGTACATTAAGAGAGTAATTATGGCATAAGTAAATTAGGAATAATTTACATATAGATTTTATCCTAAATATGTGTACATTGCAGAAAATATGAATATGCCTAACCCGAGGTTAGATTGAGTTGTGGTGTAAAACTGCCCGGACCCGCCCGGCTGTCCAGTAAACAAAACAATACCTATCTAATGTGAGAGCTTAAGGCATTGAGCCCAATAATAACTCGAGGTTAGACTGAGTTGCAATGTAAAGATGCCCGGAACCGACCGACACATCCAGTGATCACAACAATACCTGTCCAATGTGAGTGGTTGGTGCTTTGATAAATGAATTAAAGCTAAGACAAGATTTGGTAGGGTTAAGTTAGTTAAGGTAACACTTAACCAATTCAACATTTTAACTAAACTGATGGGTGAGGTTAAGTAAAATTAGAACACTTAACCACTATAACCTGTTAATTAGACAAGTGGGTGAGGTTAAGTAAAATTAGAACACTTAACCACTATAACCTATTAATTAGACAAGTGGGTGAGGTTAAGTAAATTTAGAATACTTAACTGTTATAACATGTTAATGAAAAGATGGTAGGGTTAAGTTAACTTGAATTGTTTGATGACACTTAACCGATATAACATGGTAAACGAGTGGGGTTAAGTTAATATGAACACTTAACCAACATAACATGGTGAATGAACAGGGTTAAGTTAATAAATCACACTTTACCAATCCGTCATGATAAGCAAGAAAGGTTAGGTTAATAAGAACCACTTAACCAACACGACTTGACGAATAGGAGGTTAAGTAAACGTTGGGTAGGTGGGTAATATTAGTAAATATATGCCCACAAAACTTAACCATTAAGAAAACGGGCTAGAATCGGTGGGAGGGTTAAGTACATCTCACATAGGTGGGTAATATTTGTATATGTAGGCCTACGAACTTAATCAGCGGGAAACCCTAGTAACGGAAACCCATTTCAGCAGTAACCCACATAGATGTATCATAGTACTCTAAAACTAGGCAGGGTGGGGCACGATTACTGGGCTGATTATAAGCGGTCAAAGATAATGGCAGGGGGTACGTCAGTGTAGGTTCCGATGGTTTACGGGCATGCACATACTCCGGAGTGGGAAAAAGCAGGCACTGGGTACCAGTAGTTATACACTATGCATCTTGAATCGTGTCGGGTCGCTATCATAAGGCTTGATACACCTTACGGTGGGGCCAGCACAGAGTATCTACACGCAAGAGAGGTCCGACTGACACAGACACATGGAAAATTAATACAGTAGGTAACATAATCCCTAGTTGGACCTAGGTCGCATAAGCCCTGAATCCGAGAAGCGTTCAATAGGTAGCATAAACCCCAGTGGCCCTGGATAGCGTAAACCCTGGTTGAATCTAGTAAGCGCTCGATAGTAAACCCTAGATTAGATCTAGGTAATAAAAGGAATCCCCAATAGATGTACACCTGAAGGCAACCGCAAATACGGGGATTGGGATCACGTTATCATATGATCATAGATTACTAGTTTGGACACCAGTTAGGTAGTGCAGAGATATAGAAATCAGTATAAATAGGGTAGTTGAGTAGTAGAGAAGGAGTAGAAGCGCAATCAGTTTATCAGTACATTCAGTACATTCAGTTTATCTTGCCATATCCCATGCTTATCCCATATTATCTCGTTACTATGGTTTAGTCTTATATTTAGTTTATTCATGTCATGACCCTTTTCCTTGTTTAAATACCAAGAATCACTGGACTTACCAGACTTTATGTCTGACCTAGTTTGCTTTCGCCTCTTTTCTTCCGTTTCCCCCCCTCCCCCAAGGTAGTCAGGGAGGGAATTGCTCAGGTTTGGTTGGACCGTTACTCTTTCCATGCTTGAAGACACTTTGACGTGTTGCCTTGGACTCTCTCTTCTACTGCTATGGCTGGCTCATGATTTATTTGGAGAAATCATTTTATGCTTCTTTATTTTTGTGAACAAGACAGGATATTTTGGTATTAACAATCTTTGTACAAGCTGTTTATCAATGAAATAAAGTTTTATTTATTTGTCGCTGCTTTAATTGTTTGTCTTGTAATTTATCTACATCTTTTACGTATAATGCTCCACCGAAATTAAGGCATTCCCTTTGTGAGTGACCTTAACGGAGGTGGGGTGTTACAACAACAGAAATAACATTTTTATTTTGTCAATTCTAATTCAACAAAAAATGACATTTTTATTTTGTTAACTCTAATATAACAAAAAATGACATTTTTATTTTGCCAATTCTAATACAACAAAAAATGACATTTTTATTTTATCAATTCTAATATAACAAAAATATCCTATCAAATCAACAGATCATCATACCAGCATCAATCAACCCAAATCAAATCACTTATAACAATAAACTGAATTGAACAGCGTATTTGTAGAAATTTCTAAACACGATAATAATTAATTTTTAATTATTTAAAAAGAATTCTCACCTTGATTGGTTTCAGAAATCATTTTAATAATGATTGTTTTTAATTGAATTACATTGCGTGTTTAATTCAATCAAAATTTCCAACTGCTCCTGTTTTTGTTCCAGTCTGTTCCATCGCGTAGATCAGGTCAACATGAGTCCAACGCACCCAGTTTTGTTTGATTCTGTTTTCGTATGAAGAAGTTATGACCATTTAAAAATTAATCATATAATTAGAATAACTAAATTCTTAATTAAATTCTTTAATCACCATTCAAAAAATCAGGGTCGTTGAATTCATCTTCTTCTTCTAGCCGATAATAAAAACCCATCACGCTCAAAATGAAAATTGGTTGCCGCTCCTCCCTTGATCATCGTGGCTCAGATCTGACACCTCCACGCCACCCGCCTTCATCTCATCTACCTCCACTGTGCACGACCACCCATTCGCGCCCCCCATCAGCCTGAAACCACCTACAAACCGCGTGGTTTCATGGCTCTAATCCCCGCAAACTACTTCACCATAACTGATCAAACCCTTACCATTTTATAAATCTTAGATTGTCCTTCAATCTTGTTTTGAAATCATATTCTAATTCGATCCAAGTTGCAATATTTTAGAGTCTAAAAATCGAATGAAATTGGCCATCAAAAAGATCTAGCCGCGGCTCTGGTTAAAGTGAAATTAGGGTTTTGAATCCTAGGGTTATTTATAATAAAATATTATTAAATTTCTTATTTTTTAGTTAAAGCCCGTTAACCCTTAATTGTTCCAAATTCAACCCAACGAGAGTTTCCCGTAGCCAAATATCCCCCTTCTGGACACAATGGGCTAGGTCTCATCAGCCCATTCGATCATTTTCAGCTTGTTTTCTTCACATTAAAAAATAAATCATTTAATTATTTAATTGATCGTACATTTAAATTTACCGGGGCCACATACTGACTTCAAAAATTCCTGAAAAAAATCTAGCTATGTTTTGATGATACGGTCCTAACAAAATTAATTTCATCAAATTTGGAGGCCATTAGAAAAATGGCCATTTTCTGGTCGATCCAATTTGACTGAAATTGACAAAACACATTTTGTTTTGCCACGCTCGCATATTAATTCCAAAAATTATGAAAATTGGAATATAGCAATAATTTGGCATTCCGGATCCAACCAAAGTGGTTTCGTCGAAAATAGAGGTCGTTTGCAAAATGGCTATTTTTAAAGGCTATATATTATATTGAATTCTATAGCGACTATTCTGAATATTTAACTAGCCATAACTTTTTATTCCCGCAATGAAATTTTCATTTTTCAGATCCATGAGAAAGATATATTTAAACAGATTTAAATGTTTTTGGTTTTACTGAAATCCGATTTATTTTGAATCTTGTACATTCAATCAAAGTTCAAATTCAAATTTCAAACTATCGCGCTATTTCTAACTCCTTTTATAATTAAAATAAATATATTCATTCCAACTTCATTTAAATAAATTTTTAGTTGTTATTATTGAAAATAAATCAATTTAAATATTTAAAATCAATTAAAATTTATAAAATAAAATTTTAAATTTGTTCCAAAATTCTGGATTATTACAAAGCCTTTTAAATTCCATATATATTACCAGTCTTCCTCCATAGAAGTTCACTTCGATTATCATCAAATCGAATTCCATTCCATTCCAATTTGTTGTATTAAATTGGAAAACTTTACTTTGGGAAATTTCCTTTATGGCTAAATAAAAAGATTTTTAAATTCTAAATCATATTTCATTGTAAATCTGGTTAAAGAACGAATGTCATTAAAAACATAGTTCACAATAAATCCAATTCACAGTCCATTTTATTCCAAATATTAAATATAATTGGAAATTCTAATAATCTTAATTAAAAGATTTGATCATTTCACACAGGGTTCAAGAACAGTATTACTGAAAACACCATTCACGACAAACCGAAAATCTAATTCTTTTATTCAATTCCAATTAAATATTAATTAATTGGTAAAATTCTCTAAATCTTAATTAAAATATTTATTCTTTTCTCAACTCGGCTGAAGAACAGTGTTAATGAAGACACTATTCACGACAAACCAAAAATCCAATTTGATATTAAATACAAGGCTTTGAATAGAAATTATATCGGCTTATATTCAGTATCAAATTTTGAAACCAACAAATATTGTATTGGAAATAACGATAAAAAATATATCTTCCAAATTTCCATAACAATATTCGTATAATCACGGAATCCAATATCGAAATATTCTGAAGATGATTTCCATTCAAACCCATTCCAATTGTTATATTGGAAATTTTTGGTTATATAAAACCCATTCACTAATCCAATTTATTTTATTTAAAAATTATTGGGTTTCAAATCTAGTTAATAACTAGTTCATTTTGATTAAAATATATTTTTATCTTTAAAAATGTGAAATTTTTCATTGAAATTCTTGTCAAACCATTTATTATGATTTTACACATATTATTTATATTTTTTATAATTTTATTAAGGCCCTTTCAGTCGATTTCCATAAGCGGTCATCGAACTGCACTTACAGTGACTTTTCCAAATTTGATTTGGACATAAATCCAAATCCTACCATAGATTTCAAATCTCTTGTATTCGTTGGAAAGCTCTTTTCGATACGAACCCAGAAGTTCTGGTTTTAGGAGAATTCAACGGTCGGATCTCCCGTAATATCGATTCGAAGTCAATGGTCGAAATTCTCGAACGGCCGCGGCGCGTTCTATTCAGGCCATTATATTATATATATATATATAATATAATTTGTACTTTGTTGATATCCATTTAAAACATATTTTATAAATCATTTATAAATTCGTTTTAAAACGATTCTAACTTCATTTTCAATTTTAAATCAAAACTGAATACTCCTTATCATTATATTGTTTAAATGATAATATTTTCAAAATATCAGATTTTGAAATCATTTCCTTTACAATATTCATTATAGAAATGAATAAAATCGATATAAATATCGTTCACATCAAAATGGCTCAAATCTTATCAACATGGCTTCATATATTTAAATATTTTCATGTCCATCCAACATCGGACATCAAAATCATATTTTGATTCTTTTCTGAATATTATTTTAAAATATTCATTATTTTAAAATATTCGTTATTTTAAAATATCCGTTCTTTCTGAATTGGAATCAAACACAGTCAATTACCATATAATGTTAGTTATATGGATTTTATACAATATATGTATATAACAACAATGATAAACAATTAACCTTTATCTAGAGTGCTTTACACAACTGCATAAGCATTAATTATGAATAATTAACGCTTAGAACACTCTGTCAACCAATTAGTTGACATACAACTAAATAATTGGGATTAGCGTACATCGAATATCATCCCAATACCCGTGTGGGATTTCAAACAACACACATAAAGAATTTATTTGTGCAGTTGGGCGATGTGTAAAATATATCATCCCAATCCATGTCAGTTAAATGTTGTACATAAACAAATCATTTGAGTTGTATATGAATATTTATTTTCATTTCAGAAGAATTCCTTTGCCTTTCATATATAAGTTAAAAATTATATTTTTAGCGATAAAATATTTATTTCAACACATGAATATTTTTAATAGTTCATACATTCAATAAAAATGATATTTTTATTGTTCAAATATTTTATTCAACACATAAATATTTTATACAGTTCATATACACTTTAAAATGATATTTTTAATTAACACATTTTATTTTAGAAAATTTCGGTAGCATAACGGCGCGATACTACAACCGGAATAAGGTCTAGCCTTATCCCTCGCTTAATAATGGCTTGCTCCATACACAAACCAAATTCAATCATTTCCATTCACATCCCAAACCAAATTCAACCAATTAAATCAATCAAAACAAACAACCAAACATCCATGGTTTCAATCAAAGGTGTCGGGTGCTACAAAGCACCGTCTGCATCCTAGTATATATATTTAACCGTAAACAAAGTAAGAGTGAGATGTTCTCACCTTTGGGATCCATTCCTCCAGTTTTGTTTCTGAATTTCTGAACAGTTTGGATTTGCCCGAAATTCCAGTGTAATCATTTTCACGTTGTTCATAGTAAAATTCACGTTGTTCATAGTAAAATAATATTTTTATATCGCTATATATAAAATAAAAAAACATATTTTTATATCACTATATATAATAAAAATCATGTTTTTATACCGCTATTATATAAATAAAAATCACATTTTAAATACGATGCTATATAGAAAAAAATCACATTTTTACAACGCTATTATATATATAAAAATCACATTTTTATTTCTATGTTATCTACATAAAAGTTATATTTTTATGCGATGTTATATTTAATAAAAATCATATTTTTACAACGATATTATATATATAAAAATCACATTTTTATTTCTATGTTATCTACATAAAAAAAATATTTTTATGCGAACTTATATTTAATAAAAATCATATTTTTATTATGATGTTTACATTATAAAAATCACGTTTTTATTATAATGCTAAATACCTTTAAAAACCGATTTGAAAAATATATTTTTAACATAAAAAAAAGTTGGATTTAAATAAAAACTCACCTTTATTGGTCTAGACGTCGACTGTGCTAGATGGGGAAGCGGAGGCGCGCTGGAGTCAAGGAGGTGGCGACAGCGGTCTGCGTGGCCGGAATTAGGGTGTAGCGGCGGCTTTTGATTAGGTGCATGGTTTTTGAGTGGAGGAGGAGTAGTGGAAGGGGAGGAGGGCCGGGGAAGGATGCGGCCTGTCGTGGGGGAAGGGGGAGGGGGCGGCGGAAAGCCGAGGTTGCGATGGCTGAGGAGAATCACGGTGGTGGGCGTGCGTTTTTTTCTTTTTTCTTTTATTATATACTCGATTTTGAACACGATGGAATGGGGGGGTTGACCGTAATGAAGAGGAAAAGGGCTTTGACCCATATAATAATATATATATTATTTAATTTATCTCCAAAAAGTGAATTTTTCATTCGGACTCCGAATCCAACCCAACGACTGTCGACCCCAGCTAATTACCCCCATTCCGAACATAATGGGATATGTCCCATAAGCCGATTCGACTGTTTCGATCAGTTTTCATTTAAATTAAAATTTAAATCAATATATATTGAATTTGAACGCACATTTTAATTTACTAGGGCCACATACTGACTCCAAAAATTCCAGAAAAAATGATCTTGGTTTGTTTTGACGATACGGTTCTAAAAAAACTAATTTCATTGAATTAGGAGACCGTTTGAAAAACGGTCATTTTCCAGTCAATTAAATTCAAATTGAATTGACCAAACATGTTTAAATTCACCACGCTCACTTATTAATTCCAAAAATTATGAAAACTGGAATCTGGCAATAATTTGACATTCCGGATCCAACAAAAGTGGTTTCATCGAAAACGGAGGTCGTTTGCAAAATGGCTATTTTTAAGGGCTATATATATAAATTCCATAGCGACTATTTTGAATTTTCAACTGGACATAACTTTTTATTCCCGTTATGAAACCTGGATTTTTCACTTTCATTGGAAAGATATTTTCAAACAGATTCAAATATTTCTGGTTTTACTCAAATCCGGTTTATTTTGAATCATGTACATTCATTTGAAATTGAAATCGAGTTTTCAAACTATGGCGCCATTTCAGGCTCGCTATATAATTAAAATAAATTTATTCGTTCTAACTTCGTTTAAAACAAATTTTTGTTATTATTATTTAAAATAAATCATTTTAAATTTTCAAAATACATTAAAATAGCTAAAATAAATTTTTTAAATTGGTTCTGGTTTTCCGGGTTGTTACATAAGGGGACAATTGGTTCGAATAGGGGTATTAGACAAGGAGAACCTCTATCTCCTTACCTGTTTGCAGTTGCAATGGAGTACTTTTCTCTTTAGATGGAAATGTCCGTGCACAACATAAATAATCATACAGTGTACAATTACCAAACTTAAGACAAGCTGTAGTGACCCGCAAATCCCCACCCTCCGAATCGACTGCAAGGACCGATCCGAAAGTCAGAAATCGTCGGTTCGCTAACTCTGGGCATACAACATATTAGGACAACAACAGAAGACTTTTATAAACATCATAATAATGTTACATCAGAGTAAAAAATATCAGAGCATATTGAAAAATAATAATATAGAGGAGGATTTATTTACAATAAATGTAATATAATGCACAACGGAAAATAAATAAAGTAACACAGTGGAAGACTATCAATGCTCTGGACATAGCTTAAAGCTTCAATCCAGAATCCTGCTACATAAATAAATATCCGCAAAACAAACCACTCGACTACTCGTGTGTAAAATAGGGGCACCCGAGTTTGCGAGGGAAAAGCAAACTAAGAATCAGTCATGGGACCGGTGTGAGAAACTTGACAGTTAAAATTAACTTATATAATTGATAAGGCAAATCACAGGACCATGCCGCTAACGCGGAACGGGTTTACCCCCATGAATGCCAGTGTATAAATAACAACCAGTAATAGAGATATGGATCAACTATGCATCAATCAACATGCAATATCCCTATCTAACCATTTAGATTAATCACCACACTTAGATTTTCCAAATCCAATTCAATTTACAGAAATTATTCCTTTGGACTTTATTTCCCGATTTCTATTTCAAATCATTTGAAATACATATCTAGCTTTTATATCAAAGTAGATTTCACTTCGGTATCTCAAACCAAATCGTTTGGAAATATGAATTCCAAAACATAACAATGCATACAAACAAGTATGCAACCAAATATCAGGAATCTTCCCTCAGACAAGGCGTTACGCACCTCTCCAACCTGATATATATATATATATATATGTGTGTGTGTGTGTGTATGTGTGTGTGTGTGTGTGCGTGCACCCTCCCATGCATGGAGCAGGTTACACGCTGACCACTCACCATAAGGCACTGGATCCAGCCCATACTTTTAGTCGTCTAGGTCACCCGATCTCTAGCCACATACTTGCTAAATAATTTTATATCCCAAAGTGGGGAAAATCATTTCACAACATAATAATCACAACACCTTTCAAACTATAGTACTTCACATCAGCAATTCACACATATGACCAGTCACTATTAATCACATAACCTTTGAGCTCGTACGTCTCAAAGAATGGTGTTAAGCAAGAGAATAAATTCTACGCCACCAAACAGATACATCATTAATAGCAACTAATCGAATATGTGATGATCTACAATGTAAAGCCATAATAAATTTTCAAATCATTTCGAAATCATCGGGTTTTAGGCCTCAAAATCATTTCTGTTTTATAAAACATTTTTATAAAACATTCCCTATCTAAAATCGGGAATACATTTCTTTTCACTTAAGAAAAATATCATTTAAAAATCATTCATTAAATTTTGAAATAAACAACAACATCACTAACACCCATAGTCAAATCGTGAAGTGTTTCACAAGGCGTTAGCATACGAATATTTCTACCTAGCCCAATGCTAAATGTAAAAGCATATTTTGCTCATAAACTGGTCGAGCACAATCCAAACAATCAATCAACCACGATCATGAATATCAAAAACCAAGTATATTTGGTTTATATCACATCTCATGTTTTGGTAAATTTAATTACCATTCATTTCATTCCAAGTCTAATTAAAGATTTATTAAAACTCCAATTGGTTTCAATCTGTAAAATCATTACTTAATGATTGTTCAACTTTCTGCAAATTAACCCTACTATTAACTAGGTTAAAGAATCAATATGATTTAAAACAACATTCACGATAAACCCCAAAATCCAATTTGATATAAAATATAAGGCTCTGAATAAAAATAGTATCGACTTATATTCAACATCAAATTCCGAAACCAACAAATAACGTATTGGAATAACGATATATATATCTTCCAAATTCCTCGACAATATCCGTATAATCACGGAATCCAATACCAAAATATTCTGAAGATTATTTTCATTCCAAACCATTCCAATTTATTCATTGGAAAATTATGGTTATTTAAAACCATTTCTCAATTCAATTTATTTATTTAAAAATATTGGATATTTATTCTAGTTAATAACTAGTTCGTTTAGATAAAAATATGTTTTTTTAATCTTCCCAAAACGGGAATTTTTCATCCCAAATCTTTCCAAATCATTTATTATGATTTTACAAAAATTGTTAATTTTTTTAATAATTTTATCAAGGCCCGGACAGTCGGTTTACAATAACGGCCACCGAACTGCATTTACAACGACCTTTTCCAAATTTAATTTGGACATTATTTCAAATCCAACCGTTAGATTTGAAATCTCTTATATTCTTGGAATGTTCTTTCCGATATGAACCCAACGGTTCCGGTTTTTAGAGAATCCGACAGTCGGGTCTCTCGTAATGTCAATTCGAAGTCAATGGTCGAAATTCACGAACTGTCGTGGCGCATCGCGTTCTATTCAGGCCGTTAAATATATATAATATTATATATATATATATATATATTGTCAATTTCCATTTATAATGTATTTTATAAATCGTTTTAAATTCGTTTCAAAACGATTTCAAATTCATATTCAATTTTAAATCCAAATTGAATATTCCATTACATGACAATTTTATACAGTGCATGTATATGTTAAAAATTACATTTTTAACAATCTAATAATCATTTCAATACACGACCATTTTATATATCACATATATAAGCTAAAAATAATATTTTTAAAGAACAAATATTTTTCACATCGCATGTATAGATTTTATACATCGTATATGTATATGTGTGTGTGTGTATATATATATATTCACATCGTATATATATTATTTTCACATCGTGTGTGTATATATATTACACATTTCACATGTATATATTATTCACATTTCCATATATACTTGTTTTTCACATTCCATAGATATATATATATATATATAATTTTCATTTCAAATATATATTATTTCCATTTCATATATATATTATTTTCATTTCAAATATATATTATTCACATTTCATATATATTTTATTTTCATTTCAAATATATATTATTCCCATTTCATATATATTTTATTTTCATTTCAAATATATATTATTTCCATTTCATATATATATATAATTCATTTCACATAGTATATATATATAATTTTCATATCATATATATATAATTCATTCACATCATATATATATAATTATATTTTCCATTTCACATCACATATATACATATATATATATATATGTTTTCCATATCGTATATATATAACTTACACATCGTATATACATAATTTACACATCATATATATATACATATATATTATACAACATTTCACATCACAATCACAATACAATGCAATAAATCGTCCATGGTCTGTGGACGACGGGGAGCAGTTCATATATGTTCTTATAATATAAATAAGTGTACATAAATAATTTATAGTGAGAAGTTCTCACATTAGGATCCACTCCACTAGTGTTTATCTGAATTTCTGAACGGTTTGGATTAAATTTTCCTAAAATTGTAATTTGCTCCATTTTAGATCTAAGGGACGAGGTTTTTGGGTTTCAACGAGGGGCTTGAGGGTAAAGAGTTTGGTATCAGAGCTTTGGTTTATAGAGATCGAGAACAAGGCACATTAGAACCAAATGAAAGAATTCATCAGAGATTGGATTAGTAATATCCAAGAACGAGCGTGAAGAGTAGTGTTTTGAAAATAAAAATAAAAACGAATTTTGTTTTGAAAATTTAAACCTTATTCAACGTATTTGAATATTTATTTTATATTGAATTTGGACAATCAAATATATAGAGAATTTGCATATACGCCTTGCAAACATATATTCGAAGTTTTAATATACTGGATAGATATAGAAGCACACTCTAGTCGCCCGGGGATAATTCTGATGATGATGCATCATCATTATTATTTGTGTTCGAGTTTCGAAAGTGGGATTTCTATATATTTCTGGTTGACTGGTGTAAGAACCAAAACTAGATAGGGTCTATTGTTGTGACTTCGCATCAAAAATGGATATTTATATATATAAAATTATGATTTTGAAACGATAATCAACTAATTGATTGCTGGTTGTGTTATTTGATTATTGGTTTGATTAATTAAAATTTTGAACCATTAAGCCAAATTGAATCAAATATTGTACTAAGTTGGAAATTGTTTGGAAATGCATACATGTATATATACACATTGTTGAACATGTTATGGATAAACTGCTAAGAAGAGAAATAAAATTTTATGCCCGACAAATAGTTACGTGTTTACTAGTTTTCTTTTTCTTTTAAAAATTTATGAGCCTAAGGCTGGCCGCTTGGCATTTTTGTTCTTCTTTTAAATATTTCTGAAACTAAGGTTGGCCGCTTGGCATTTTTCTTCTTCTTTTAAAGATTTATGAGCCTAAGGCTGGCCACTTGGCATTTTTCTTCTTTTTTTTTTCTTTTAAAGATTTATGAGCCTAGGACTGGCCGCTTCGCATTCTCCTTTTCTTTTGGATTGATAAGGACCCTGCAAGACGAGTTGCGGTTTTAAATGTCTCCCCGTACAAAGGAGGTTATAGCGAAATTTATCAAAAAATTAGGGTGTTAGCCAAATTTTTGAAGAATTGGAAAATTATTATAAAATGAAAAGTTGAAGAATGAAAGCCAAACTGAAAATTGAGTTGATTAGGAAAACAACTTTCAGCTCCGTTCCTTTTCAAGGACGAAAAGATTTTAAGTGGGGGAGATTGCAACAACCCGGAAAATCATAACCAATTTAAAATTTTTATTTTGGAAATTTCAATGAATTTTGAATATTTAAAATGATTTATTTTAAATAATAATGACTAGAAATTTATTTTGAATAGAATTAGAACGTATATATTTATTTAAATCGAAATTAGAATATAAATATTTATTACAATTATAAACGGAATTGAAATTGGCACGGTAGTTTGAAATTTCGATTTCAAATTTCAAATGAATGTACAGGATTCAAAATAAACTGGATTTTAGTGAAACCAGTATTAGAATCTGTTTGAAAATATCTTTCCAACGGATCTGAAAGATTGAAATTTCATAGCGGGAATAAAAAGTTATGCCTAGTTGAAAATTCAGAATAGACGCTATGGAAATATAGCCCTTAAAAATAGTGATTTTCCAAACGGCCTCCGTTTTCGACAAGACCACATTTTTGAATCCGGAATGTCAAATTATTGCTAGATTCCAATTTTTATAATTTTTGGAATTAATATGTGAGCATGGGGGATTTAAACATGTTTGGTCAATTCAGTTTGAATTTAATCGATTGGAAAATGACCGTTTTTCAAACGGTCTCCAAATTCAACGAAATTAGTTTTGTTAGGACCGTATCGTCAAAACATAACCAGATTTATTTTTCTGGAATTTTTGAGGTCCATATGTGGCCCTTGTAAATTGGAATGTACATTTAAATTATATATATATACATTGATTTATATTCTAATTTAAATGAAAACTGATCGTAACATCCAAATTTTCTTATGAAATATATCCCATTGGGTTCGAAATGGGGTTGAGTAGCTAGGGGCGACAGTCGTTGGGTTCGATTTGGGGTTCAAAAGAAAAGTCAACATTTGGGAATTAAAATTAATATAAAATTAATATAAAATAAAACCCCTCACCCCTCACTTCCCTCTCCCCGTCGAGATTTAGTTTTTAGAAGAAAAAAAAACTCGTTGATTGTTTCCCCGTCGCCCCTTCTCCGCCGCAAGCCACCTTACAAGACCGCCACAACGCGCTGTGCCCTCCGCCGGCCATCAGACCCCCCTCCAATGCCACCTCCTCCTCTTCCCATTCGATACATTCAAGCCCCAAAATCCCCAAAGCCCAACATTTGAACCGCCTACCCCCTAAGTGCCGCCAACAGCCCGGTGTCACCCTCCTCCACGTCAGCCGCCACCTCAGCACCCGCCCTAAGCCTCCTTTGCCACGTCAGTGCCCCGTGGACCCCCATTCACCATAACACCCCCCTGAAACCCTAGCCCAATCACCAACAACGCCAACAACACCCGCGAGCATCCCCTCCTTCGATTGAAAAACAATGTGAGTATTATTTATTTCTTTCTTAGATAAAGATTTGATTTTTATGTTTAGAAAGAGTTGATTTTTGGGATATGAAAAGCATTGATTTTTTGTTAAGTAAAGCTATGATTTTTAACGCTATAAAGATTGGATTTTTAATCATGTAAAGATATGATTTTTATACATCTGGTTTTGAAGTAAAAATATGATTTTTATTTATATAAAGACCAGATTTTTCTTAATGGAAAGATATAAATTTTATTAACAAAAAGATTTGATTTTTGAAAACAAAAAGATTTGTTTATATAAAAAGATACGATTTTGTTAATAAAAATGATATGATTTTTGTTTATAGAAAAGATTAGATTTTTCGATATAAAAATATGATTTTTATAATGCAAACAATGATATAAAAATATGATTTTTATATGAGTAGCGGTATAAAAATGTGATTTTTAATATAAACATCATATTAAAAATGTGATTTTGCTATGAACAACGTGGAAAAGATTTTGTTCGAATTTCGTGCAAATCTAAACCATTTAGAAATAAAAAAATGGAGGAGTGGATCCCAAAGGTGAGAACTTTTCACTTTAATTTTATTTTCTAGTTAAAATATATAGTAGGATGCAAACGGTGCTTACCAGCACCTGACACCGTCATCTACAGACCATGGACGACTTGTTTGACTGTATTGTGTTGTGGAAATTGATTGTGATGTTGAATGAAAATAAAATATTCATGTGTTGAAATAAATATTTTATAGTTAAAAATATAATTTTTAATGTGTATATGAATAAAATAAATTTTCATTTACAAATCGGACGATTTGTTTATGTACACCCATTTGACTGATATTGATTGGGACGATATATTTTACATATCGCCCAATAGCACAAATAAAATATGTGTTTGTTGATTGAAACCCCATACGGGTACTGAGATGATATTTTACGTACACTAATCCCAATTGTTTAGTTGTATGCCAATCCATTGGTTGACAGACCATTTTAAGCGTTAAATATTTATATTTAATGCTTATGTAGTGCAGAATGCACTGTGGATGATGGTTGATTGTTTATCATTGTTGTTCTATACATACGTCGTATGAAATCCACATAAATAAAATTATATGGTAATTGTCTGTGTCTGATTCCAGTTCAGAAAGAATGAATATTACTAAAATAACGAATATTTTAAAATAATGAACATTTTAAAATAATATTCAGTAAAAGATCAAAATCTGATTTTGATGTCCGATTTGGGATGGACACGAATATATTTAAATATATAAAGCCATGTTGATTAGATTAACGCCATTTTGATGTGAACGATATTTATATCGATTTTATTCATTTTTATAATGAATATCGAAAAGGAATTGATTTCAAAATCTAATGTTTTGAAAATATTATCATTTATATATTAACAATATGGAATATTCAATTTTGATTTAAAATTGAATATGAAGTTGAAATCATTTTGAAAAAGAATTTAAAACGATTTATAAAATACGTTTTAAATGGAAATCGATGAAATATATATATTACATATATTTAATGATCTGAATAGAATGCGTCGTGCCGTGGCAGTTCGCAAATTTCGACCACTGACTTCGAATGGACATTACGGGAGATCCGACCGTCGGATTCTCCTAAAACCGGAACCATTGGGTTCCTATCGAAAGAGCTTTTCAACGAATACAAGAGATTTGAAATCTAATTTTTGGATTTGGAATTATATCCAAATCAAATTTTGAAAAGGTCGTTTTAAGTGCAGTTCGATGACCATTTATGGAAATCGACTGTACGGCCCTTGATAAAATTAATAAAAATATCAATAATTTTTGTAAAATCATAATAAATGATTCGGAAAGAATTGGGATGAAAAATTCCGTATTTGAAAAGATAAAAAAATATTTTTATCGAAATGAACTAGTTATGAACTAGAATTATAATCCAATATTTTTAAATAAATAAATTGGATTTGAAATGGTTTTAAAAATAACCAGAATTTCCAATATAAGAATTGGAATGGATTTGAATCGAAATTATCTTCGAAACATTTCGATATTGGATTCCGTGATTATACGGATATTGTGGAGGAATTTGGAAGATATATATATCGTTATTCCCAATACGATATTTGTTGATTTCAGAATTTGATATTGAATACAAGCAGAGATAATTTCTATTCAGGGCCTTGTATTTAATATTGAATTGGATTTTGGGTTTGTCGTGAACTATTTTAAATGACACTGTTCTTAAACCTAGTAGAGAGAAAAGATTAAATCTTTTAAATAAGATTTAGAAGAGTTTACCAATTAATTAATATTTAATTGGAATTGAATAAAATTGCATTTTGGGTTGGTCGTGAATGGTTTCTTTATTAATACCATTCTTAAGCCCAGTGTGGAAAGAATAAATCTTTTAATTAAGATTTAAAGAAGAATTACCAATTAATTAAAATTAAATTGTAATTGAAAATGGAATGTGAATTGGGTTTATTGTGAACTGTGTTTTTAACGACATTCGTTCTTTAACCCGATTTACAGTGAAATGTTATTTTGAATTTATAAATCTTTTTATAAAGATGTAATGGAAATTTTCCAAAGAAAAGTTTTCCAATTTAATATATTAAATTGGAATTAAATGGAATTTGATTTGGTAATAATCGAAGTGAGCTTCTATGGAGGAAGACTGTTAATATATATGGAATTTAAAAGGCTTTATCGTTATTCCATTTATATTATTAGTCAGATACGGAAATTGATATCGATTATATATTGATCTGTTTTTCCGTGAAGATTCCATAATTAATGGAATGGGATTTTGGGTTTATCGTGAACTATGTTTTAAATGACATTGGTTCTTTAACCCAGTTAAAGACAAAATTACATGTCAATCATTGTATTTCGAACTGTATGTTTGATCTTTGCTGAATATATATCTATTTGGTGGCAGAGAATTTATTCTCTTGCTTAACACCCTTCTCTAAGACGTACGAGCTTAGAGGTTATATATAAGCAGAAATCAATAGTACGGTGTAGATTATCAATGAGACATGTTAGATTTCCCAAAGTTAAATAATCATTAATATTGATTTTTGGGAAGATTAAAACTAAGTGAAGTTTTAATGAATCTTTAGTTAGATTGAAATGTGAATTCATAATTTAAATTGTCAAATTTGGGAAAAGATCAAGATCGAGAGTGGAGTATCACCAGTTTTGCTCCAAGCGATAGTTAAATCATTAATTAGATTTGAATGGGAAATGGTAATTAATTTTACCGATAACACCGTGGTGTTAGATATGGAGTATTACCAGTTTTGCTCCATGGGATAAACAGGTTGGGATTGGGAAATTGAACTAATGATTACTTCGGTAAGGTGCGTTAATCCCGACTAGTTTGGAAAACCTTAATATGGTTTGAATGATATCCAAAGGAAGATTAAAGAATAAATTTTAAAGAATTTATCTTTGATAAAATTAATGGGAACCTTTCCCAAAGGATATGAATATTTAAATAAAAGAATATTCAGAATTGGAATGAGGCATATGTTGTGTTTCTTAGCACTTGTTTATTATATACGCGAGTTATTCGGAAACGTCTGGTTTATACCCATTCTGCATAATTGATTCGACGATAAGTCGACGATGAAGAAGGTGGTTGAAGACCGGAGATCTTCACATCGTTTGGATGATTACCGATGTATTGATTGGACGGTACACCCAAGACAAGGTAATAAGTGGTGATCGTTCCAGACGTACTTGGAGATCGACTGGTTATGCAAGGACCTCTCTCCTGTATTAGACATATGGGATAAGGAATAAGGTGCCTCAGGTTTCGTTCGGATCAAGAATGAACCTGTAAATGGATGTGTGTCTGACATTGGATTTTATTCTGTGTTGATTGATCTTTATTAAATATATATCTGTTTGGCGGCGGAGAATTTATTCTCTTGCTTAATGCCCTTCTCTGAGACGTACGAGCTCAAAGGTTATATATCGATAGACATCAGTCGCACGACATGAATTGCCTGTGTAGCATGCTGAGATGCAAATGATCAAGGCTTCTGTTGAAAAGTAGAGTCTTGTGGTTGATGATCAAAGCACGACTTTAATATAGCATAGCTTTGTGTATAGCGTTAATTCGCGAGCCTCACACCTTGGTATGAGTTAAAAACGAGATAAGGGAACCCAAGGAGGACATGATGTTTCTTTCTTACTATGGGTGGTGTCGGGGTTTTGCAAGCCCGTACATTTAAATTATTTTTACCTTTGTGGTTGTTGGAATGTGAGGCGCCTCAGATATATCGGTCTCTATGGAGCCGATGGATATTGAGTCATCTGGCTCATAGACTTCTGATAGTGCGGGGAAACGTGTGTTCAGGAATTGACAATCCTCAAACGTAAGGTAGGACCGGCCTTGGAGGATCCAAGGGTCTTCCATGGGAGATCCTGAGGCATTATCTATAGTGTCTCGAAGCCGGTGAGGAGTACATCCCTGGCCTCGACTCATGACGGAAATCCAATTTCCAATACATGACATTTCAGTTTTTATTGTAGAGCCTAGTATGGCGACGTAGTGGGATGGGGCACTATGCCGTTGTAACAACCCGTAAAATCTGGGCCAGTTTAAAAATTTTATTTTGGTAATTTTAGCGAATTTTGAATATTTAAAATGAATTATTTTAAATAATATCGACGAGAAATTTATTTTGAATATAATTAGAACGTATATATTATATACGTCGTCGTTAGAATATATAATAATTATATATAATTATAAAAGGAATTGAAAATGGCGCGGTAGTTCGAAAATTCGATTTCTAATTTCAAATGAATATACAGAATTCGTTATAAGTCAGAATTGAACGAAACAAGAAATATTTGAATCTGTATAACTATATCTTTGTAACGAAGTTAACAAACTGATATTTCATCTTAGAAATGATAAGATATGTCCAGTTTAAAATTAGAAATAGTCGCTGTGGAATTTATATATATTTTTATATATATAAGGCCCTTAAAAATAGCAATTTTGCAAACGACCTCGGATTTCGACGAAACCAGTTTTGTTGGGTCCGTGATGTTAAATTATTGCTAGGTTTTAAATTTCATAATTTTTCGAATCAATATGTGAGCGTGGCAAAGGAAAACGCGTTTGACCAGTTTCAGTTGATTTTAATCGACTGGAAAATGGCCATTTTTCTAACGGTCTCAGAATTCGACGAAACTAGTTTTGTTAGGACCGTATCGTCAATACGAAGCTAGAAAATATTTTTCTGGAATTTATAGAGTTGTTATGTGACCCCGGTAATTTGAAATGTACGTTTAAAATTCAATATAGTGATTTAAATGTAAATTCAAAGGAAACTGATCGAAACAGTCGAATCAGCTTGCGATACATATCCCATTGTGTTCGGAATGGGAGTAAAACGCTATGGACGACAGGCGGTGGACCTCGTTTCGAGGTCGTATGTAAAAGTACCTTTTTGAAAATTAAATAATTAAATAATTAAAAATAAAAATTTCTTCTCCCTCCTCCCTTTATCTTTCTGGCCCCCCCCCCCCTCCTTCGTTTCATTTCAGAATCAAAATAAAAAAAAAGAAAGGAAACCCGCCTCGTCGATCCCGCCCCTGCCCTAACCGCTAGACCTCGCCGCCCCTCCACTACCATCGCAGCGCCCCTCGCGCCGCCGCAGACACCCACCACCCTCCGCCTTGCCTCTCTCCTCCGACCAGCGGAGCTCCCGATCCCCAAACACCTCGCGCCTTAGCCCCTTTTTCCATCTGAAAACCGACCCACCACCGCTCCTCCGTACGACGCGCCCTCCCCCTTCACCTGACAACCACCGCGACCCCCCCCCCCCCCCGGTAAGTTTTTTTGAATTTTATTTATTTTATAAACTGATTTTATTTATTTTATAAACTGAATTTCATTCGACAGGAAAAATTAAAAATATAATTTTTATTATATAGAGAAGTTAAAGGTATGATCTTTATATTTTTAAAGTAATGAAAATATGATTTTTATATTTTTAAAGTATTAAAAATATAGTCTTTACTATATAGCGATTATAAAAATATGCTTTATATATTTTTAAAGTAGTAAAGATATAATCTTTTACATTGTAGAAAGATTAAAAATGATCTTTATATTTTTAAAGTAATAAAAATATGATTTTTATATTTTTAAAGTATTAAAAATATAGTCTTTACTATATAGATGATGTAAAAATATGATTTTTGGTTAGGTAGAAAATTAAAAATATAATTTTTACATGATAGGAATATTAAAAATATCATCTTTATATAGGTAGCAAAATAAAGGCGATATTTTTAAATATAAAAAGGCGAAAGCTTTATATTTGAAAAGGCGAAGTCTATGTTTTTATAAAGGCGAAATCTTTATTTTAGAAAAGGCGAAATCTTTATATGGAAAATAGCGTGATAAAAATATAATTTTTATCTATATAACATAGTAGTAAAAATTCGATTTTTATATATTGAGTAGCGAAATAAAAATTCGATTTTTATATATATAGTGGCCTTGGGCAACGAAGGTGACAAAAAGGCGAAACGACGAAGACTTCTGCAAATGAAGTGCCGTGGAGCTAGGATAGCTATATGTGAGAATTTCTCACCTTTCAATTTCTTTTCTAGTTATATATATATACTAGGATGCAGACGGTGTTTAGTAGCACCCGACACAATCGTCCACAGACCATGGACTTGTTTGTTTGGTTGCATAGCTTAGCTATATGATTTGATTTGAATTTGGTTGATTGGTGATTTTGATTGATGTGTGAATGGCGTGGGCCTTCACTGGACCGGGGATAAGGCTAGGCCTTGTCCCGTTTCTAGTATCGTGCCGTTATGCCGCCGAAATTTTCTAAAATAAGTTAGAAAAAAAAAATATATCATTTTATTTAAAGAATGAACTGAATAGAAATTCATATGTTAGAATAAAATGTTTTATCGTTAAAAATATAATTTTTAACGTGAATGTGAATAAATAAATATCCATTTACAAACCAGACGGTTTGTTTATGTACACCTATTTGAAGGACATTGATTGGGTCGATAAATTTTACACATCGCCCAATTGCACAAATAAAATCCGTGTTTGATTGTTTGAAACCCCACACGGGTGTTGGGATGAAATTTGAAGTTCACTCATCCTGATTGATTTAATATGTCGATCGATTGATTGACAGGCTGTTATAAGTGTTGAATATCTATATTTGATGCTTATACAGTGTAGTGCACTTTGGTTGATGGTTGATTATTTTCAATGCTATTATATACATGTGTTGTATGAAAATCCATATAATTAATTTTATATGGTAATTGATTGGGCCTCATTCCAGTTTTGAAAAAGAAATATTTGAAAAGGAAATATTTGAAAAAGAAATATTTGAAATAGAATATTTGAATATAAAGGAATATATGAAGCCGTGTTGATTAGATTGACGCCATTTTGACGTGAACGATATTTATATCGATTTGAAAACGATTTCGAAATGAATTGAATTGAAAACGATTTCGAAATGAATTGAATTGAAAACGATTTCGAAATAAATTGAATTGAAAACGATTTCGAAATAAATTGAATTGAAAACGATTTCGAAATGAATTGAATTGAAAACGATTTCGAAAGGAATTGAATTGAAAACGATTTCGAAAGGAGTTGAATTGAAAACGATTTCGAAATAAAATGAATTGAAAATGATTTCGAAAGGAAATGAATTGAAACGACTTTGAATTCGAAGTGAATTTAAAACGAATTGAAATGAATTCGAATTGAATTGAAATTTGAATTGAATAGAAATGAATTTGAAACGAATTTATAAAGAAGAATTCAATTTTGATTTGAATTGAAATATAAGTTGAAGTTCTTTTTGAAACGAATTTAAAACTATTTATATAATTCGTTTTAAATAGAAATCGACGAAATATATATTATATATATTATATATATAATATAGTGGCCTGAATAGAACGCGCCGCGCCGCGGCAGTTCGTGAATTTCGACCATTTATTTCAAACGGACATTGCGGGAGATCCGACCGTCGGATTCTCCTAAAACCGGAACCGTTGGGTTCGTATCGAAAAGAGCTTTCTAACGAATGTTAGAAATTAGAAATCTAACGGTTGGATTTGGAGTTACGTCCAAATCAAATTTGAAAAAGGTCGCTGTAAGTGCAGTTCGATGGCCATTGATGGAAATCGACTATACGGGCCTTGATAAAATTATTAAAAATAGTAATAATTTGTGTAAAATCATAAGAAATGATTTGTGAAGATTTGGGATGAAAAACTCCATATTTGAAAAGATAAAAATAGATTTTTATCGAAATGAACTAGTTTTGAACTAGAATTATAATTCTATTTATTTTTAAATAAATAAATTGAATTTAAAAAGGGTTTTAAAAATAACCAAAATTTCCAATGATTGCATTGGAGTGGATTTGAATCCAAATTTTCTTCGGAATATTTCGATGTTGGAATTCGTGATTATACAAGTGTTGTTATGGGAATTTGAAAGATATATATTTATATCGTTATTTCCAATACGACATTTGTTAATCGTAGGATTTGATATTGAATATAAGCCGATATATTTTCTATTCAGAGCCTTGTATTGAATATCAAATGTGATTTGGGTTTGTCGTGAATGGTGTCTTCACTAACACTGTTCTTGAACCCAGTTGAGAAAAGATTAAATCTTTTTATTTAGATTTAATGAAGTGTACCAATTAAATAATATTTAATTGGAATTGAATGGACATTGATTTTTGGGTTTATCGTGGACAGTGTTTTTAAAATAACACTCGTTCTTTAACCCGATAATTAATGGAATGTGGTTTTGGGTTTATCGTGAACTGTGTTTTAAATGACACTGATTCTTTAACCCAGTTAAAGATTAAAACTAAGTGGAGTTTTAATGAATCTTTAAATAGATTGAAAAGATCGAGAATGGAGTATCACCAGTTTTGCTCCAGGCGATAGTTAAATCTTTAATTAGATTTGAACGTGAAATGGTAATTGAATTTACCGATAACACCGTGGTGTTAGATATGAAGTATAACCAGTTTTACTTCATGGGATGAATAGGTGGGGATTGGGAAATAAAATAAATGATTACTTCGGTGTGGTTCGCTAATCCCGACTAGTTTGAATTGATATTCAAAGGAGATTAAAGAGTAAATTCAAAGAGTTTATCTTGGATAAAATTAATGGGAACTTTTCCCAAAGTATAGGAATATTTGAATAAAAGAATATTCTGAATTGGAATGAGGCGTATGTTGTGTTTGTGTAACACTTTTATAATATATACGCGAGTTATTCAGAAAGACCGGGTTTATCCCATTTTGAATAACTGATTCGACGTGGTGTCGAAGATGAAGACGGTGGTCGAAGACCGGAAGTCTTCGTGTCGTTTGGGTGATTACTGATGATCTTGATTGGGCTGTACACCCAAGAAGATGGAAACAGTTTGTGATCGTCCAGACGTACTTGGAGATCGATGGATATGCGAGGTACTAGGTGCCTCCGGTTTCGTTCAGACCCAGAACGGACTTGTAAGTGGACTGTGTGTCTGATATTGGATTTTAGTCCGTGTGATTGATCTCTATTAAATATATATCTGTTTGGCGGCGGAGAATTTATTTTCTTGCTTAACGCCCTTCTCTGAGACGTACGAGCTCAGGGGTTATATATTGATGGATATCAAACGCATGGAGTGAATTGCCTGTGTGGCATGCCTAAGTGGCAATTGATCGAGGCTTCTGTTGAAAAGCAAAGTCTTGTGGTGATGATCAAAGCAAGGCCTTTGTGGCGTAGCTTTGTGTAACGTTGATTCGCGAGCTTCACACCCGGTATGAACCAAAAACGGGAGAGGACGTCAGGGAGGGCATGCGTTTCTTCCTAGCTAGAAGTGGCGTCAGTGGTTTTACACGCCCTGACGAGTTTGACTTATGTGGTTGTTGCTGTTGCGAGGCGCCTCGGATTGATCGGTCGTTCTCGAACCGATGGAGTCATTTAGTTGGCTCGTTTTCGCCCCATAGGGCGGGGAAACGCATGTTCAGGGTTTAAGTTTAATCCACATCGGTGGACTGGCCCTGAGGATCCAAGGGTCACTCGAGCTCTGATCCTGAGACTCGGGCTAGGTAGTCTCGAATCGGTTGAGGACTATCTTTTGCCTCGGTTCATAGACGGAAATCCAATTTCCAAATACGTGACTTTGCGGTTTTATTTGTAGAGCCTAGTATGGCGACATAGTGGGATGGGGCGCTCATGCCGCCTATGATTGATACTTATGATTAGAAGTTGTTTTATACACTATGCACTTATATTAGTATCAAATGATTTGTTTTAAACGTATCAAGCATTCTTTGGCTGTTATAAGGGAAAACCCTATCCCCCGGCTTGCGTTTGCATTGTGTGATAGGACCTGGGTCTTATAACAGCTTCATTTTTCTTTATTTAGCATTGCGCTGTTTGTTTTATGCACTGGTATTCTTGGGAGGAAACCCGTTCCGTGTTATACGGCGTGGTCCCTTGATTTACCTAATGATTTAAAATAAAGACTAATAACTGTTTTAGTTCTCACACCAGTCACATGACTGACCTGGAGTTTATTGTTTTAACCTAAACTCTGGGTGCCCCTATTTTGACATGGGCAGCTAGTAGTTTTGGTTCTGCAGATTTATATTCACAGGATCCTGGTTTACAGCTGGAATGATATCCGGAAAGCTTTGTATCCGTATATCTCTTCTAGTTGTGTATTGTATTATTTTCCGCTGCGTTGTATTTAAATGTAATTTAGATATCTGATATTTCTGTGTAATAATATTCTTTTATACTCTGTATATCCTTGTAATCTGGTGCATTGTTGTAATATACAATGAAACGTTCTTTTGTATGCGCTCTGTTGTGGCTTGTTCTCGAACGACAGGGCGTTTCGAACGGTCTGGGTCGGTTTAGCGACTGGTTCGGACCGAGCGAAATTCCTTGTCTATTATTGGTACATTTATATTTGAAGTTGTTTCCATACACTTTACACTATAATAGTATCAAAATTATTTGTTTAAACGTACCAAGCTTGTTTGGCTATTATAAGGTAAAACTCTATCTTCCAACTTGCGTTGCATTATGTGATCGGACCTGAGTCTTATATAGCTTCATTTTTCCAAAAAGCATTGCTTTGTTTTGTTATATGCACTGGTATTCTTGGGAGGAAACCCGCTATGTGTTATACGGCGTGGTCCCTTGATATATCTGATTTTAAAGTAAAGTTTTAAATAACTGTTTTAGTTCTCACACCAGTCACATGACTGACCTAGAGTTTATTGTTTTAACCTAAACTCTGGGTTCCCCTATTTTCCATACGAGCAGCTAGTAGTTTTGGTTTTGCATATGTATATTCACAGGATTCTAGTTTACAGCTGGAATGATATTCGGAAAGCTTTATATCCATGTATTTCTTTCATTTGTGCTTTGTATTATTCTCCTCTACTAATGTACTTAATCTTTGATACTTTTCAATGTGTAATATTTATTTATACTCTGTTAGATTCTTGTACTATGATGTAAATTGTTGTAATAAGCTATGAAATGTTCTTCTGTTTGTGTTCTGATTTGTCATGATCTCAACTCAATCCGGGCTTTCCCGTAGCGGCGAGCTTGGGTCGTTTCACAAGCCACCTCTTATATGTTGATGACCTGATAATATACATTAAATCGGATGAAACAGCTGCCTATCAAAAATAATTTTCCACTTTTGGAGAAGTATGTTGGTCTAAAGGTGAGTGAGAATAAAACTAAATGTTATTTTAACAAATTTTGTGGTAGTAGTGGTCTTATTCTTGGAATTTTGGAGTGACTGAAGGCACACTTCCTATGAAATACTTGGATGTCCCACTTTCAACGAATAAAATTACTGATCGAGAATGTGTGGATCTTATCAATAAAATCAAAGATAGGTTGCAAGGATGGAGTTCGAAAATATTATCTTTGACTGGTAGAATTGAATTGGTGCACACAGTTATTCAAGCGAAGATGAATTTTTGGTTGCAAACTTTTCAAATTCCTATTGCATCTATTGACAAGATTGAAAGAGTATGTGCTGACTTTATTTGGAGGAGAGGATACCATAAAATCAATTATTCAGATCTTTGTAGACTGAAAGAGGAAGGAGGTGTTGGGCTTAATAATCTTAAAGAAATGGGAGAAGTACTCACCTTTAGACATGGTTTGAAAATTATTACCGGTAATGGTCTGTGGTCTAGATGGATGCGATACATATATATTAAAGGTAACTTTTGGTGGATGGCTAAGGATATAAATGCATCACCAAATTGGAAAGCAATTTTATGCGTTAGAGACAATCTTGTAGCCAATTGTACACGAGAATTTGCCAATTGAAAAGAGACTAATCTGTGAAAACATCCATGGATCCTGGGTAAATCAATGCTAGATATTGTGGGGTGGGACACTTATTCAGCTTTTGGATCTCCTAACACTAATGTTGACTCAATTATTGACAATTATTCATGGAATTGTACTTCCTTATGCTGCAATCGTGCTACTATGCAACAAATTGAAGCCGTGCCAGTTTATACTGGTCGAGACAATGGTATATGGGCGTGGAACAGTAACAAAGGTGGGTTTTCTATGAAAAATACATTGAGTGTTATTGAGAAAAATGTGATATCAAAACTTGGAGTAATATTATTTAGGACAAAGATGTTTTCCCTAAGAATTCACCAACTACTTGTAAAGCTTTAATGCTATGACTTCCAACTCGAGACAGATTGTTTAAGTGGGGAATAACCGATGAACGACTATGTGTTTGACATGTCTGAAGAAAACAATGAACATTTATTTTTTGCATGTGATTTTTCTATGGCGGATGCTAGAATTGCAGAGTGGTAATGGACACAAACAATCAAACCTACAATATAAGAGAAATCGTAGAATACCTGGCCAGGAATCCAGAAAATGAAGACTTAATAGCCAAATTGCACAAAATCTCCCTAACAACTGTGATTGCAGCAATTTGGAGGGAATGTAATGCGCGTATTTTCAAAGGAAAGAGGAACACAATGAGTGTGGTTAGTCGTTTGGCCTTAATTGAAATAAACATTAGCAAGAGAAGAATCAAAGGAAGAAGAAATACCGATTGCTAGGTATCATCAAGCATTGATGAACCAAATTCGGATATGCTGGATTCGTCGGAAGTAATTCCTGGAACCAACAACATATTAGAGCCGCCATGATCGATTGGAGAAGACAAAGCAGTTGCGTGGACTGCAGATAATTGGGGAAAGTTCTAGTTTGAATTGAAATGCGAACTGGGTTGTAATTATAATTATTGTAATGCTTTGTTCGATACTTGTGCTATCTCGGTGTAATCACATTTATTTGGGCCTTGTGCCTAGTAAAATTATTTACCCATTTTCAAAACAATATATTTATACACACACACACACATATATATATATATATATATATATATATATATATATATATATATATATATATATGACGAGCATTCAATAAAACCTTAAAAATGGAGTATCTGTTTGGCCCCTCTATTTTCACCTTCCATTTATATTATAATAAGGTAGTGAATGGAGAGAGAGAGTTAGAGAAGGGAGAAAGAGAAAATAGATGCGTGTGGAAAACAACAGCGCCAAAGGGGTGCAAGCACTATTTACGCTTGCATATATATATATATATATATATATATATATATATATATATATATATATATAACTGTGTGTTTATGTATGTATGTTTATATATATGATATTATATTGGATCAAGAGCATCCTAAATAATACAACACCCTTTAGCCCCTTAATTTCCATCACACAATCCCCTTTCTCTCTCCTCCCACTAACTTTCTCTGCCACTCACATGTTTTTTAATACAAATGGTGGCTAAAATTAATGTGTAAAAGGAGTGCCATTTAACCCCATATATATGGGACGGTTTGTCTCAAGTCCCTACTATGTTTCGAAATTCACATCACATACCAGTCTTAAATTTTTATAAGTTAGGTCCCTATTTTTCGTAAATCAGCAAAAAAATAAAAAAAATCATGTAAATTCATAAAAAAAAGTACAACAACTAGTCATCATCAAATTCAGGTGTTAAAACTACGAAAAAACAACTGAAAAAGAAAAATAACATAAAAACGGCGAATCACGAGTATTATGCATCAAACGATGCACTTATTTGTAATAGTTGCATACATTTTTGCATATATTCCAGTTATGCATCAAACTGCAGTATAAATGCAGAAATGTATGCAATAATACTACAATAAATGCATTGTTTGATGCATTAATTCAATCCTGGCCTGTTTATCAAGCATACACAGTTTTTAAACATTATTGCATACATTTCTGCATTTATAAGTAATAAATGCGTATATTTCTGCACATATTTGTAAGCCTTCATCCGTTTTGAGTTTGTTGCTTACATTTATGCATTTATACGGAATAAATGCATACATTTCTGCAATAATTCGTAGCCCATGCAGATTAGTTCATCTTTACATGCGTACATCTCTACAACTATTACCAATATATGCATACTTGCATGTATATATTCATCCATATTTTTAGTCTAAACCCTGGATGAATATATGCATACATGTATGCAAATATTGAGTATTAATGCAGAGATGTACACAACTTTTTTTTTCAGGTTGCTTCTGGGAATATTTGCGATTATTTGAATATATTTTTTACGTTGTAGTACATTTTTTTGGTTGAAAACACGTAAGTTCCAAAATAGGGACTCGTTTTGCATGGAAACATTTGGGAGGATGTCGTTTACATTTTGAATTTTTTAGGGATGTCACGCATATTTTCACTACATATATAATCTATTTAGACACAACATATTGATATAACTGGTAACAAAATTGATTTCAACAATTGAATCGTCACCTGAATTACAACTCTTCATATAAAATAAAAAGATCCAACAGTCGAGATTTTATATCTCCCAATTTATGTCTAATATTGTGTTCATATAGCATACACACACACACACACACACACACACACATATATATATATATATATATATATAATCAGGAGCACCCTAACCAGTGAAGCTTCTCTGAATATTTTGATTTCACCATATATTCATGCATCTTTCTCTTACCACCAACTCTGTCGCCTCCTACTAACTTATTTAAATATAAATGAATAACTCAAATTGTGGGGCAATTGAGATGTTCGGAAATAAGATTGTCATAGAGCACGCACACACACACACGCACACACACGCACAAACACACACACACACACACACATATATATATATATATATGGTTATATGGTACCCTGATTTCGTGGCACCCCTTTTGTACCTCAATAATAGCCACTTGTTTGTGAATAAATAATGTGCGAGTGTGAGAGAGAGTTAATAGGTGAAGAGAGAAAGATGATTGTGTAGTGGAAATTAGGAGGATAAAAGGGTGATGCACTATTTGGAGTGCTCTTGAGATAGGAACAAGAGTACTTCAAGCAGTGTAAAACCCCTATAGCCCTCTGATTTTCACTACGCATCCTAGTGTCTCTCTCCTTCCGCTAAGTCATCCACTCGCTAACATATTTTACTATAAATAAGTGGTGGAAATAGAAAGCTATTAGGGTAAATAAAGAGCTATTGAGGTGCTCCATTTCTGTAGTGTTGTTGAACATCTTATATATATATATATATATATATATGTATGTATGTATGTATACATATATATATAGAGAGAGAGAGGATAACTCAACGCTCAACGTTTTTGTGAGGTTTAAATATAATTTGACATAACTGTTTGCATGGTATTAAGTACTTTTGAAAAAGGTGACCAACGCTTGCGCCGAAAGGTGCTTACCACTAATTTTACATATCTCGTTTACTATCAGATCAAATTAGAGTCCTTACATAATCATATAATCATTTGGTTGATCATAGGTAAAACTAGAGCGAACCTGTGCTTCGCACACGGACTTTTGTTAAACTATTCTTTAACATTGCGTTGTTTCAAGTAATGATAACATGAATAAGAATGAGCTCCTTTTATGATATTGTTCATTAAAAGATATGTGGACCTAATATTTCATTTGCGAATAGCCTAAGCTGCAAAATGCATTAGTTGATACTGTGACATATCCTTCTCCATTGAAAAAATGTCTAGTCGTGCAAAAAAAAGTCACAGCTCACATAAACAATATTTCAACACATACAAACAGCAAAGAAAAACCCAACTGCTCTGGATGTTGATATAACATATGCATACAATTGTGGTGAACTATGAATTTCCTCATTGATTTAATATAAAGATATAAGATATTGAAAGATTAAATCATTCAGAATATAGTTGGTAAAGAACTTTAGTTAAAAAAATAGGTAGACTTCAAGAAAGGATGTTCTAATTTTTTTTAAACATCACAATATATACACATGCATTTAATAACTAAATAAAAAGCGGGAAAGACGTAAATAACACATTTTAAAAGGGGAGTTGATGTTGAAGATGATCATCTTAAATGGTACTTGTAATTTTCCAGTGATGTTGAGTAGTTAGCTCTATTTCACGCAGCTTCTCTGGCTAAACTTCCAAATTCATTACTCAGTTCCCTGTTCTTTTCTTCCTGCAAGGGACAGTTAAAAAATATGTTAAATAGTACTATAAAATTTGTAATGTGTTTGTCCAGTGGTTAGAGCAAAACCTTGGTGCAAATATGCATGGTTGCATATGTAGTAGACCTGGAATCATGGGAATGTTTCTATAATATTATCAAATTAGACAATTGTAAACAACTGTAAAATTCGTTCGTCTTTCCTAAACAACAAGGATCGTTGTAGAGGGTGTCGAACTCTGGGACCAAAAATATTTTAATTAATAAATCCAATCAAGTTATCCCTAACTTTTGATTGGTTGAAAACAAAGAAAATAGCAAAATTAAATAAAAGAGAGTTTTAACAATAAGTGAAAGCAATTAGGGGATAATGACATAGATCAGATTCATAATCATCAATAACCAAAAGATTAACCAGATCTAATACATGTTTCTGTCACAAACATGAATCAGCGATAATAGGTTTTTAGAAACAAATATGTAAATAACGACAAGCATAGCCTATGCAGGAGCTCAGCTCTACAACCATAGACTATCAGGACAGATTTACTAATTAATTTCTACAACCCTAAAATTAGATCTAGATCTGATAAGTGTTAGACCGAACACGAATATACCCTGTGAAGGAGCATAGCTCTTAAACGACATAGGATATTAAGGTTCAGATCTAACCCTAGTTCATATCTAGATCTATATACATGAATTCCTCATCCTTTGGCTATGTGATTCATATTGAATCATACTATCAGCGTCATCACCCCCTAATCCAAGGGGATTAGCTAGACATAGCTAAAGAAGAAGAAAAACAGAAATTAAATAACAAGAACATAAATAAAACTAAAACTAAATAGAAAATAGGAAGAAGAATGATTTTATTCCAAGAAGGGAATTACAGAATAAAACCCAATGTGTTTTTTACAAGACTAAGATACAATGTATTTATAGCTGATATGACAAAGGCTAGCTAGCTAATTACATAATGTGGGACTAAAGAAATAACCCAAATAACACATAAGCCAGTGTGAACGCAGCTTTAGAGTGAGTGGTTTAGCAAATAGGCTAGTGTGAACGCAACATGAGTAAGAGGCCTTCCAAATGAGCTAATGTGAATGCAGTTTGAGTCTTTATTGAGCCAAATCTTCTTAACTGAAGTATAATTGCACCCGTTCTTCAAGCTTAAGATTCTTCGAGCTTTAGCAATTTTAAACTTCACTCTTTTTAAGCAAATTCTTCATGCTTTATCCATTAAATGCTCTAAACCATGCTTCTTGTCAACAATCTGAAAATACAGCTATAAATACAAAGTATCAATTATTTTAAAGGGAAAATAAGATAAATAAGCGGATAAAATATACACATTTACGTGTATATCAAATACCCCCACACTTATCTTTTTATTCGTCCTCGAATAAACTAAACTATGATATGTCACACTTTCGTAGGAAACACGATTGCATTTAGCGTATGCAACAAGCCGTTAAACCTCTGGGTGTCCCCAGTAGGACGAGTGTTGTCTCGTGAGGGTTTTCAGCGGATACTACCCACAAAATCCAAAGCGTCTTATGTACGCGGATTAATCAAACAATATATTTAAGGTCTTTCACATTCCAAGGATTTCACCTAACTTTAATAATAACGGTTTAGCCCCAAATTGTCCATCCCATAATTAGTGCAAAAATGAACAAAATTTTTCAAGCTAAATCGTAATTCCTTGATAACACTGTAATTGTCTTGAAGGTTAAGAGCGTGGTGTCAACCAAAGTTCTACACATCGACAATGTGCACCCAATCATTTCTTTATTCATTTTTTTTTTTTTTTTGAATAATTTTGCACCAATGTAACTGTAATGTATTGGATATGAGTTATGCATAGATGAAGGAAAATTTTGTAAGTTCTAAAAATATTCTAGATAAGAGGGCAAGTGTATTAGTTGAACTTCAAATTACAAAAGATAAAGTAATACTAAGGCACAGATGAACAATTTTATTTCCTTTCATCTCTTCTACTACAATCCTTACTTCCAAGTACAGTAGAATGGATGTGGACGGAATGGAATTGAATGCTTTTATAGTCAAGAATGATGAATGACTATTTTATTCAGAGAGACTCTCTCTTTATTTCATTTTTTTTCTTCTTTTTTTTTTCATTTCTTTTCCCTTTTCTTCTTTTTTTTTTCATTTTTTTTCTTTTGCATGATGAATGATGAGTGGAGATGGAATGGAATGATACTGTACATTATTTCATTTGATTCCTCCTCTACTAAACCAACACTTCATGAAAGGAAAGTTTTGTGCCCTAGTTACTCTATTTCTATAACCCTAATTCAATACACAAGTCTGGATTGATGTTATATAAAAAGCTGAAAGGAATGATAAGCAAAGTTTCGTAAGATAGATAACCCATATAAAATAAGATGTGGTATATGGTTATCCTACCTTAAAACAAGTACGGAGTGGGTGGTGTAATATTGGTATATAAAAAGTGACGTTTTTGACCTTTAAACATAAATCAGTGAAAAGGTTCTTGAGTATACCAATATAAGATAAACTTGTCGAAACATGGATGTAAATCGACTAAAACTTGGGTTTGAATAATGTGGGGTATCAAAGAAGAACGCTACAATGAGTCATTTCTCCTTAACTGGGCCAAGTGGATTTTAGAACTTACGATTTTGAAAATTTGAGTGGAAAAGAAAATATTATGCATGAAAACAAACTCAGAAAATCCAACAAATGTAGGTGCAAAATCCTTTTATTTCATGATTTTTTTTTTTTTGATTATTTTTACTTGCACATTCTAACATGTATAACAAAGGTTGACACGCTTACTCCAGAACACGACTAACGTCTGCACAGTCTCAAGCTAGCATCTTAAAAAGACACATTACGATTCAATGAATAAATAATGTTCATTCCCATCACCCAACAATTCAACTTATCAAACAAGAACCAAGGTGTTATTTATGAATTTAAGTTAATCCTTGTTCAATGAATGACCTACTTCATAAAATTTGATTGCTGATGTAATGTAATTTCCCCCCCACACTTGAGTGTGACTGTGTCCTCACAGTCTTAATCAGACATATCTTAGTGAAAGGGAAATAAAATAAGAGGGTCAGCACGGCTTACCTGATGCGTGTGCAGAAAATACGCAGTCATCGAATAGATGAATCGGTCCACAATGGACCAATGGATCAGCCTCATTAAGATTATGAGGCACAGCTTCAGCATAGAAAACCAAATCATAAAGGATTTTATATTACAATTCAGATTTGGAAAAACGAATTTGGTTTTTTCAAAAGTTTGAGTTGCTAATTTTAAAATTTTGAGCTTACACTTGATCCGAAAATCGAATTGAATTTCTATAGCAACTACAGAGAAGTCAGTGAGCTGGGGTTCAGTAAAAGTTTCAAAAACAAAATTCGATTTGTTCAGATGATGTATAAATTGAGAGACGTGCACATCACTCTCACCCCCACACTTGTTTTGAGAAATATTGTTCAGTTTTGCTTTGGTACTTGAAATTTTGTTCACTAAAGGTTCATTCATAAACCTAAAATCAAAACCAAACAAATGAATTTTCAGTAAATTTCGAAATCGTATTTTCTCAAAAACAGTGTTATTCCAGAAAGAGTTCATATACTGCAGAAATTTATCATTGAAAAACAAGTGATCATAGTGAGGTTCAGTTGAAACGATCAGGTCGCAAGGAGTTTCAACAATTTCAGAAAAATCGTCATCATGTTTGAGATCACATTCAACAGTCCCATTGTTCTCAACCTCAAGAATTTCAAAGTTTTCAAATGTTTCATTTTCAATTTCAGACCCAACAACATCATCGTCAATCAGTTTAAGAAGTTTTCGCTCATCAAAATCGTCCTCACATAAACAGTTGTTAACAACTTTATCATTTTTGTCATATTGATAATCTAAAGTTGCTAAATTTTCATAATTTGAGAGAGGAAGATCGAATAGAAGATTGACGTCTTTGTTTTCAAAAGAATTTAAATTCAAATCAATCACAGAGCTTTCAACAACTTCATTGAGATTTTCATCGATTTCAAAAGTTGTTATTTGAAAATCGTCGATTGTGGGCAAAGGTGGATTTTTATTCGAATCGTCACAAGCTTGGATCCGATTTTGTTTCTCACGAAACTTCAAGTAATCGTCAAGTATGCTCGTTTGCTCAACAAAATCAAATTTATAATTATTTACATGAGAATTTTCACTTTGAAATTGTTGAGAACAAAAGTTTTCAGTAGCACCACAATTGAAATTATTCCCATTACCAAAATCATTTGAAAAGTGATTTACATTTCCATTTTGAATTTGAATTTCATTTTGGAGTTCAAAATTGAATTGACAAGTGCTATAATCAGAATCATTTGAATTTGGATGTGAAATCGAATTTTGATTATTTTGAAAGCTTTCACTTGAATTGTTGCACATGTATAACTTACACAATTCATTTATTTCTTTATTTTGTTGTATGCTCATTTCAAGTAAAGATTCAACATGTGTTTCAAGAGTTGAGGGCTGATCATCATTTTGAAAATTTGGTGGTGTACAAACGGGATTATCTTGAAAATTTTGAAAAGTTGGTGGCCTAAAATCCAAATTGTTTGTACAAAAGTTGTTATTAAAATATCCATATGAATTTGGTGTAAAATTATATGGATTATATTGATTTTCACAACTATCGTAAAATCCATTGGAAAAAGGGAATTGGGACATTTTCAAGAAGCTTCTAAAAAAAAATGTTAAAATTAACAAATTCGGATTATATGAATACAAGTCTGGGCCAGGTTCGGACAGGGATTATCAGTGTGCCACGAATCACCGTAGAAACACAACTGAAGGTTTAAGAACCTGTTTGAGTTCTAGACTCTACCGTTCCTTAGACACCTCAGAGAGTATCAATCCTCATTGTCAATTTAACAAATATTTTGTCCTATAAGCTTTGTGGAATCCTCAATTCGATTTCAAAAATAATCTTTTCAATTAATCCCACGTTCGTTTTAAAATTTTAAACCACACATCAACAGGCAAAATATTCAGTCACAGAATGAACAGTCTCAGAACAGTCAATAAAAATTTTTTACAAGCAAGCCGATGCCCTGCAGAAGATTTTTACAAGCAATGTCTATATATATTTTTTATTTGCAGCAGCAATCCCTGTAGAGTTAGAAAATACTCACCTTGATCGGCAGTCCGTCCAGTGCAATTGGGTAGCGCTAGCGCGTTCACACCCCACTTGGTGTGCAACCGCTCGAACCCTGAATAGTTCGCTGCTTTCTGTTGTTGTCGTTTCCTATTATTTTCTTGACTGCGCTGCGGCACGGGTTCGGGCTAGGAGCCCGAAATTTTTTTTTTTAAGGCCTTTTTCAAATTTCCACTGTACCTGTTTTCAAAATTTTCCTCAAACCCACTTTTTTTTGTTTTGTTTTTTTTTCTTTTTTTAAAAAAAAGAAACTAGAAACAAATGAATAAAAATAAATCCTAACTTAAAGACAAGTGAACTAAAGACAAGCCCAATTTTCTTTTAAACAAACTACTCAGCCCAATGGAAATTAAACAAGAGGCCTCAATAAAATCCGAGCCCAGCCCTACATAAACAAAATTACCCAACTCTATCACAAAATCCACCGCCTCAGTCTCTCTCTCCTTTTTCTTTTCTTTCAGAAGATCAAAACTGAACAAAAATACAAATCGGTTTGAAATCGGAAAAGTGCTTCTTCGAATCAGACAAGTTGGTGAGGCTATTCGAATCGGTTATGGGGGAGCTAGCAGCTCGCGTTTGGTGAATTGGGGGATTCAGACTTCAGGGGTTTCGGTGACTGTGGTGAAGTGGGATCTCGCGATGATGGTGGGGTGGATGAGCGTGGACGTGGTGTTGATGTGAAGGGGCTTGAGTGGTCGAAGTGCTTGTTAGCTTAGGGGTATTGCGTGAGGGCTGCAGTTCTGTCGGGTGATGGTTGTTCAGGGTGTGTAGAGGCTGATGTAGGGTTTGTGGACAGTTGCGTGCAGAGGCTTGTTGTTTTTTTTTTTTTTTTTTTTTTGGGTATTGGAAGAAGTGGTTTGACAGTGGTGCGATTATGGATTAATTTGGGGTTTCAGTTGTGAGTCTAGTTGAAATTCGGTTTTGGTGAGATGAATGTTGAGTTGGGGTCTGTCTCAGGTGGATTGAAGATGGATTGTGTGGTGGGTGGTTTCGTGACTTTGGGGGCTGCAATTTTTTCAGATCGGTCTGGCTTTGGGCAAGTTGAAGCAGGGTGCAGATGGATGATGGTTTGAAAGGGGAAGGTGAACGATGGTTTGGTGATCCAACAGTGCGGAAAGGGGAGGGATCTCTGTGGTTCAGCAATGAACAGAAGGTTTGGGTGGGATTTGCGGTGGCTTGTGAAAACTTGGTTGGGTGTGGAATCTGTGGAGGGTTGGAAAGTGGTGTATGTTACTGGTGGGTTGAAAGGCTCTTGCGAGGAGATGAGAAAAGGGTGGTCTGCTATGGACGTGAAGATGTAAATGGTATTGTGGTTTTAAGAAGGGATGTGGTGGACGTGAAGGGAATAGAAAAGGGAAAAGAGGAAATAAACAAAAGAAATTTGATTTTTTTTTTTATATATATTGTAGAAAGAAATCAATTTGTAAAAGAAAGATAATGAGGAAAAGAAAGGCAAGAGATCAATTGCAATGAAAACAGGGGAAGAAATAAATGAAAAAAAAAAGGAAACAAATTGAAACAAATGACAATGAAAGGGGAAAGGAATCAAACAAAAAATTGCAATTTTTTTTCTTTTAATTAGAAGAACACAGTACCAAATCAAAGGAAATCAAGAGATTTTTTATAAGTGACGGAAAAATAAAATAAAACTAGCAAAAAAAAAAAATATTTTTGTGTGTTTTTTTTATAATGGAAAAAAAAAAATTATAACCCGAAGAATTTAAAAATAAAAATAATTTTGGTCCCCGGCAACGGCGCCAAAATTTGTTTGCTGATGAAGTGTGCGTGCGGTGATGCTTTTGTATGGAAGTGTGTATGGAGTATTGGTGTTGCGCTGAGGTGATCCAGGTAGGAGTTTTGTGGAAAAGAGGAAGGAAATCAAATTACAAAAGGATTTTTTTTTTCTTTGGAAATAAATTGTAAACAGAAAGAAGGAATGATTATGTAGAAGAAAAATGAAAAGAAAACAAAGAAAGAAATCGAATTGAAAATTTACAATCTTTTTTTTCTTGTAGAAAAAGAAATGTAAAGATGGGAAAGAAATAAGAAAGGAAACAAATCAAACAAAAATTGCAATTTTCTTTTTTTTCTCTTGGTAGGAAGATTACAGTGTCATTGACCAACACCAAATCAAACCAATCAAGATTTTTTTCTATCTATGCTAGAAAATAAAAGGGAACAAAATAAAATAAAAATATATTTTTGTTTTTGTTTTTTTTTTATATGAAGAAAAAATAAAAAATAAGAAAATTATAACTCGAAAGATTTAAAAATAAAAATTATTTTGGTCCCCGGCAACGGCGCCAAAATTTGTTTGCGAACAAATTAGACAATTGTAAACAACTGTAAAATTCGTTCGTCTTTCCTAAACAACAAGGATCGTTGTAGAGGGTGTCGAACTCTGGGACCAAAAATATTTTAATTAATAAATCCAATCAAGTTATCCCTAACTTTTGATTGGTTGAAAACAAAGAAAATAGCAAAATTAAATAAAAGAGAGTTTTAACAATAAGTGAAAGCAATTAGGGGATAATGACATAGATCAGATTCATAATCATCAATAACCAAAAGATTAACCAGATCTAATACATGTTTCTGTCACAAACATGAATCAGCGATAATAGGTTTTTAGAAACAAATATGTAAATAACGACAAGCATAGCCTATGCAGGAGCTCAGCTCTACAACCATAGACTATCAGGACAGATTTACTAATTAATTTCTACAACCCTAAAATTAGATCTAGATCTGATAAGTGTTAGACCGAACACGAATATACCCTGTGAAGGAGCATAGCTCTTAAACGACATAGGATATTAAGGTTCAGATCTAACCCTAGTTCATATCTAGATCTATATACATGAATTCCTCATCCTTTGGATATGTGATTCATATTGAATCATACTATCAGCGTCATCACCCCCTAATCAAAGGGGATTAGCTAGACATAGCTAAAGAAGAAGAAAAACAGAAATTAAATAACAAGAACATAAATAAAACTAAAACTAAATAGAAAATAGGAAGAAGAATGATTTTATTCCAAGAAGGGAATTACAGAATAAAACCCAATGTGTTTTTTACAAGACTAAGATACAATGTATTTATATCTGATATGACAAAGGCTAGCTAGCTAATTACATAATGTGGGACTAAAGAAATAACCCAAATAACACATAAGCCAGTGTGAACGCAGCTTTAGAGTGAGTGGTTTAGCAAATAGGCTAGTGTGAACGCAACATGAGTAAGAGGCCTTCCAAATGAGCTAATGTGAATGCAGTTTGAGTCTTTATTGAGCCAAATCTTCTTAACTGAAGTATAATTGCACCCGTTCTTCAAGCTTAAGATTCTTCGAGCTTTAGCAATTTTAAACTTCACTCTTTTTAAGCAAATTCTTCATGCTTTATCCATTAAATGCTCTAAACCATGCTTCTTGTCAACAATCTGAAAATACAGCTATAAATACAAAGTATCAATTATTTTAAAGGGAAAATAAGATAAATAAGCGGATAAAATATACACATTTACGTGTATATCAGTTGCATATGTAGTAGACCTGGAATCATGGGAATGTTTCTATAATATTATCAATTTACTGTGCATATGGTTGATGGCGGCAACTAATATTCCTACAGGTGTTAGAAGGTACCTAGTTATATGTGGTCAATGCCACAGTAATAGTAAAAATCACCAAGGTAATTATATATTCATATAGATGTAGGAAAAGGGAATAAAAAGAACCATATGAGATGTACACAGGACTACGTCAAGGAAATTCATGCTAAATAAAGCATAACTAAGATGTAACGATGAAGACAATCATCATCAACCATGCTATGGTCCATGTATTATAACCCCTTCATGTCGCGCCTCTTGCGTAACAGAATTATATGATGTTCAACTGGCTCTAACTTCAGCAAAACACCTCTAAAATGATAAGTTCTAGATAGCTCGTGCAGCACATAAGTTGTCACCAACTCTGTTTGGCGCTTCTCCTCACTTCCTCTCCTATCTCAATAATCATGCAACTAAATGTATATGCAGGCCAACTTGATTCAACATGGCATCAAATCGCAAACACCGTGCCAATTTTCAGTTGCAATTACTATTATATTGCACAGTTCAGAATTTTTTTTATTGAATATTTTCTTATTTATGAAGGTGAGACATACTTTTATAAACGGCACGTCCATGATTTAATGCATGCAAAGTATGTATAGTACTATTTTAGAGGTAATGGCTTTACGAAACAAAAACTAATATTAAGATGAAGTTGTTCCAATCTTAGAAATGTCACAGATAAATATTTTATTGATTGATTCGAGTGCATAGCCGAGATGACTAAATCACTTTGTTTCTCTTACATAGAATTCTAATTAATTCTTATATAAAACTTTTAGCAATCAACTACTCTTATCGGCTGCATGGCCACACTATCTGATACAACTCTATTTAATTTTGTAATCAAACTGGAAAATTAACAATAATATTTAACGGAATTTAGTTTCATTTTATTTTGAATCATAATTTAAATAGTGAGTATACTTGTAATAATTTAAATATGAATAAATGACATTAAAGTAATTTCACTTAGTAAAAATTTGTGGATATTAATGCAACAAAAGGTATGAAAATTCTATTACTAATCAACATAAAATTGGAAACCACTTTAAAATTAATATATATTTACTATCAGATTCATGGTTACCCTCAATTGAAAATACGCATAGTTTTGCCCCTTAAAATTTTGACTATGGAATTCTTGAGTTTTTTATATTTATAGGTGTCGAAACATGAATCCCTTGTTTGTGAATGAGTGATCAAAAATATAAAAATAAATCTACTCTTACCATACAATAAGTGGACAATCCAAATTATTTCTAATAAATTATGAAACGTAAAAACAATATTAATATTCCAAACATTTTGAGGACACAACTTGCACGTAGTCAAGTATATATCAAACCGTTTATTCATATTACCATAAATCGATATTTCAGCTTATAGTTTTAACCCGCTGAAATTGGATAATTTACTACTGTGATAGTTCACCTAAACTCATAATTACCATTCACTTCCATAGGATCTATAAGTTGCAGTTCAAAAACTATTACAATGATGATTAGCTTAAAAATAATATAATGACCGACCACATCACCTTTTACACATTAATAAGAGAAACAATGCATACAACATGGACAAAGCCAGTTTCAAATCCAATTACAATTTGTATGTTTTAACAGATAATATTCAACTCCTCAAGTTACCATAAATTCTTTTCAACATCAATATTTTATATTCAAGTCAGTTAGTTTCCGCTCTATTCTTCTTTGGATATCGTGACACTACTCAAGAATATGCTTTCATCTATAGTAAAGCGGTCTTTGGTGATTTAAATTGATGAGATTTTTTATCCATTATCAGGGTGCAAAATTTTGGTTTCCATAATGGAGGCTTGATTTGTACTAACGGTACCCAGTAGGCGTTCAACCAAACGTGAGCAAATAAATATCTTTTCTGCTCTATTTATTGATGACTATCCGTAAAATAGAAGATAGTAAAGGCAAGATTACCTTTAATGACTTTTATCTTCATTTTTGGTGCATCCATCAATACTTTATCAATCTGTTAATATGTTTTCTGAGGCAGCAACTAAATAAAGTGAGAGATATAATACCTTTCAGCAAATTGGAAATTTGTTTACAGAGGATAACACTCCATGTCAAATGACCAGGTATCTAAATTACAAACTATTTCTTTTGTTAACAGTTTTAGAAAATGAGATAACCTGACTTTTGTGCATCTTTATTACATTAACAAAAAAGAAAGCCTATAGTTCATGAGATAGATAGCTTGATCCACAGTTCTAAACAATAAACCTAATATTTCTTGTTAGATCCTAAATGTAGGAATATTGGAAGAGCAAAATTGGATCTTATTTGTGATGCTAAATTACCCAATATTAAATTCCTTTGTCACGTTCACATATATAACAAATAGTGTGTAAATTAGAAATTAAAAAAATCAAAGCAAACATGGATCTATTTGTGATCCTAAATTACCCAGTATTAAATTCGTGTGCCACAGTCACATATATAGCAAATAATGTGCAAGTACCTCACTTTCTACAAATATAGCTACCAAAGGCAACAAATTTAGCTAAAGATAAAATCTATTTTGTGAAGAACATGACAAATTTTGAAATGAATTTCCATTTGAGGAATCTTTTCAAAACAAAGTATTATTATTTTATATTGTTTTTAGAATGATACTTTCATATTCAGTTATAAGAACCAACAAATGTTGGCTGCATTAGAAAATTCACATATTTAAATATTACATCATGTAAGACATCTTTAAAAAGCTGACTTATCCCTAAAATCAAAAAAGTGCAAGGGAATTGCCATAGTTATCAATAAATCTAAACAAAAAATATACCTTAACTGCCACTTATTGAAGGGCTACGGAAAAAAACCTTTGAAGCTCTAAGCACCTACACGCCCTCAACTTCTTGAACTCCCTTGTTGTTGCTTCTGACACTCATATACCACCTTAACTTGGAAACCTCTAATTGACATGTGCCATCTTGTTTAATTCATCAGCCTTGCAGTTAGTGCTACCATACCCTCAAATAATACAAATCCAAAAAAAGTTGCATATCAAAAAAGAATTTTTACATGATTTAGTTGAAGAATTTGAGAATCAAGATATTTTATGTATGTATAGTTTTTGCACCCATAATAAATCTCTGGATTTTATACTAGAAGTTGCATGCCAAGAACCTTTTAGGTGACATAACAATCAAACCTTACAAATGAAACCAAAAATGTAGCCTTGTAGGACACCGTTGTCTTGCATAAGGAGATATAGTAACACAAAACAATAAATAATATGAAAATTTTGATCTCAAACACATTGTTATAGTACATATATGGTTGACTTTTAAATTGATTCAATATTCATGTCACTATCTGAAACACCCCACCTCCGTTAAGGTCACTCACAAAAGGGAATGCCTTAATTTTGGTGGAGGTTTATAAGTAAAAGCCACAGATAAACTCAAGACAGATATAAATACACATATTTTAAACAGCGGAAACCAAACAGACTTTTATTTCATCAGTACGTATTCAAAACATAACATTCCATAATTGTCTCAAAATACTTCCAACATTACAACCTCGTTACTGTCTTGATTATTAAAGAAGCATAAAACATAAATAAAGTGACAAAAATCCCCATAGTGATATCCAAAGCCATAGTCCAAGCAAAAGAGACCCAAATCATACATCTACATTCTTGGAGCTTGTAAAGAGCCTGACTGAGCAGAGCTGTTTCCTCCCTGTTGACCTGGGGGGGAACGAAAGAAAAGAAGACGAAAAGAAAATAGTGTCAGACATAAAGCCTGAGTAAATCTAGTAACTCTTTAGTATGTGAATTAGAAAAGGGCATGATAGATATATACTGAAAATAGGAAAGTGTCACAAGCTAAGGAAGTGTCGAACGTACTATCGCACCCATGCTATATCTATGCATATACTTGAGTTTATTCCAACTGGCACCCCATGTTGAGGGTGAAGTGATCCCCATTCTTATTAAAAGATCGGCTCCTACTTGCATTAACATATGTCACACGGCCCCCAAGAATTGTAGATACCTATGATGGTCTCACCATGGGGTGTATCAAGACCCATGGTGGCGGCCCCGACACAAATTCTAGAAAGCATAGGTTATACTACTGGTGTCCCCAATGCCCTGGTTGTCTTCTCCGGAGTGTGTGCACTCCCACACCCCGTTAGACCTGCACTATGCACCCACTGCTGTCGTTCGACCGCTTACAATCAGCCCAGTAATCGTGCCCCACCCTGCCTAGTTTCAGGGTACCGTTGATACCTAACTTGGGTTATTGCTGAAACGGGTCCCTCGTTACCAGGATTTTCTAGTCAAACATGTTAAGTGGTTAAGTGTCTGTATTTACCTAACCCCACCCATCAATTCTTGTTAACATGTTGAATTTGCTTAAGTGTTATAGTTGACTTAACCCTACCATCTGTCCTTAGCCTCTTAGGAGCACCTGACCACTCACATTAGATAGGTACTTCTATGGTTACTGGATATGCCAGTCGGTCTGGGCAGGTTTAAACCGTAGCTCAGTCTAACCTTGGGTCATTATTGGGCTCAATGCTTAACCACCCACATTGGATAGGTATTGTTGTGACTACTGGACAGCCGGGCGGGTCCGGGCAGGTTTACATCAAAACTCAATCCAACCTCGGGTTAAGCATATCGTGTTTTCTAAATTTACATATTTTATTATTTCTCAATTATATATGTAAATGTCATGTCTTTTATTCTTGGGTATAACAATTCATACCGCTTTAAATGTCATTGTCGTTGGCATGTGCCAAACATGCCAACATGTATTTTTCATGTTTTACACCCAACGTTATTACCCCCGTTTATACGTTCGCAATGTTATAACAAATGTTGGGCTCGACAAAATTCAGCCCAACTTTATAAACGTGAGAAAAAAGGGGGAAATCAATAACATGTAATACATAAAGGTGTGTGGCGCATGAACTTGCAATTTAGCGATTCAACTAACATATAATATATGTCATGTGAACTTGCATTCAAATCAATGTATAACTAAGTTGGTGACATATGAAATGGCATAGTTTAGGCTTACACAAACTTGTGTTTAAACATGTTTAACTTTGCATAATGTCAAACACAAAACTAGCATGATGTATATTCACCAAAAGTTCCAATTATAACATTTAATCACATAGCCTATTTCAACATGAACTTGCATAGTTTTTGAAACCCAAATGATACTTAACATAGATCCAATTACACTTGCAAATAAACATGGAAGTGATATCCTAGGTTTTGGGTCATGTAGGCATAAAAGGTTTCAAGTCTAAATCATGTTTACATAAGCCTTAATTTAGACTTAGTGAATGTATAAGGTCCATGTCATAGGCATAAACAAAAAGGGATCAATTTCTAGTTTTTGCCACAAACTTACAAGAGCCATTGGTTTCATATACAATTGTTCAATAGGCTAGCATCAATCAATTTATGCCACAAACATCAATACACAATTCATGATTGAACCATCACAATACATAGAATTTATACAATACAATAACAAAATTCTATTTTCATTTACATCGAATCACATCACAATTTTTATTCATATTCTGAAAGGTCACTATACTTACAACGAATGCAGAATCTTGAATTCTGGATCCTGAATTCTGAAACTGTGATGCGCTCCTTTGGGTAGACTAACGTTGCGTTGATTAATTTTATTAAACTTTAATCTTCTTCTTAATTTGATTCGTCTCTAAGCTTTTCTCTCTTGACGGCTATGTTCAATTCCTCCCTAGCAGCATGACGACTCCTTTCTTATTTTTTGTGTGAATTTTTATTTGAGACTTAGGGTGTATTTATAGATTTTTAAATTGTTTTGAGCCATCAAATAAAGACAGGAGGAATTTAGGCCATACAATGTTCAAAGAGCCAATCAATAGGTGACACGTCAGCCCTAGTGGCACACAGAGCCAAAGAAATTCGAGCCAGAGCCAGATCTTGCCAGCCAGGTCGACTAGGCAGGTCGACACCCAGTTCGGCACTATAGTCGACCTGGGGTGACCATGTCAACACCATGGTCGACCCTACGGTCGGCCTAGTCTCTGGGCGGGAATTTTCCAGACCAGTTTGAACCTGAAATTCGAAATTTTGAATTTTAAACTGAGCTGTTTGAATTTAAATTTTATTCTGAAACTTCCGAAAGCCATAACTCCTTCACACGGAGTCCGATTCACGCAAACTTGGACTCTATCTCAAGCAGAATTCCGAGACGAACGCAATGACGTAACCCATTTCCCTTAATTCTTTCATTTATAATTAATTATACTTTAATTTGTGAAGCTTAACGTTATAGAATTCACGGGGTGTTACATTCTCCCCCCTTAATAGGATTTCGTCCTCGAAATCTTCAACTTAGGAAGAATGTATATCCTACCATCCAACAGTCCATTTACTCAACCAACAAACACAGGCATCCACTGTACTTAAAAGACTTCTAATGCTTCATGATCATATGCATAGTGTGTGTATATGTCCTTATCTAATGCAGAAATCAGGCGGCCTACTGATTCAGTTGACCTCCTTAATGTGAATCATGTAAGTGTCATGAATCCAGTATGTATGCAAAAATTTCCCTACTCATAATTCTACATGAGTGCACAACTATTCATACAAATGCGACAACCATATGACAGCATATCAAGTTTCAACCATATACAAATGAGAATACATATATGCATATGCAATATGAAGTGACTGAGTCGATCTATAACCTAGGGTGTGTGTGTGTGTATGCATCCACGAGCAACCACTAGCAATCACTAGCAACCATTTGCAGCCATCATCCATAACATGTTTTCAAACACTTGTTAGCATCCATTTGTTTTCTACCTAAGGAGTTAGGAAAAAAGACCGAGGAGATATACCTAAAAGATAGATAAAGCATAACTTAAGGAAAAAGAGAGATCAAAGATGTACCCTCAAAAAGAAGAGGGTAGGCAACACGTATTCTGTCCTCCGTTTCCCAAGTCGCGTCTTCCTCGGCGTCGCTCCACAGGACTTTAACGAGTTTGACTTCGCGGTTGCGTAGCTTTTTCACTTCAGTTCCTAAGATGCGGGTTGGAACTTTCCTCATAGTTGCTTCACATTCCACTTCGGCTTCTTCTAGAATGCTAGGTTCCACCACTTCCGCAGAGTCATGTAAACACTTCCGGAGGTGAGAAACATGAAAGACGTTGTGAACTCTGGCCAGTCTCTCGGGTAGCTCTAATCTATAGGCCATCTTTCCAACCTTTCTCGATGATAGGAAACGGTCCTACAAATCTTGGTGCTAGCTTTCCTGCGGATCCAAAGAGAATGACGTTCCTTAAAGGAGATACCTTAAGGAAAACCCTGTCCCCAACCTCAAACTCAAGATCGGTCCTTAATTTGTTGGCGTAGGATTTCTGTCTGTCTTGGGCAGTCTTCATTCTCCTACGTATCAAGTCCACTTTCTCCGAAGTCTCTCGAATCATGTCTGGCCCAAGTATAAGCTTATCCGTAAACTCCCACCAACAAGTTGGTGATTCACACGGTCTTCCATACAAGGCTTCGAAGGGCACCATACCGATGGTGGCTTGATAGTTGTTGTTGTAAGCAAATTCCACTAAAGGAAGGTGATCCTCCCAAGTCCTTCCAAAGTCAAGAACGCAAAGTCTCAAAAGATCCTCTAAAACTCTATTCACCCTTTCCGTCTGGCCATCGGTTTGGGGGTGATAGGCCGTGCTCAAACATAACTGTGTGCCTACAGCTTCTTGCAGACTCCGCCAAAACTCGCTTGTGAAGATAGGGTCTTGGTCACTAACAATGCTGGACGGTATCCCATGGAGTCGAACTATTTCCTTGAGATAAAGAGTTGCTAGAGATGAGGCAGTCCTTTTACTTTTGATAGGTATAAAGTGGGCGCTTTTAGTAAGCCTATCCACTATTACCCAAATGCTAGTGTTGCCCCTTCTCGACCTAGGTAGTCCATCAATGAAGTCCATTGAAATGCTCTCCCACTTCCACTGTGGGACCTCTAAAGGATGAAGTAGTCCTCCAGGCTTCTTCTGTTCCGCCTTGACCCGTTGGCAGGTCATGCACGCAGAAATAAAATCTGCCACGTCTTACTTCATGCCGTTCCAAAAGAAAGTCCTTTTTATATCCTTGTACATCTTATCATCGCCAGGTTGTATAGTCATCTTGGAATGATGCGCTTCTTCGAGAACCTTCTTTGTCAACTTCCTTGCTTGTGGGACGCATAATCTTCCATCTCGCCTCAGCCAACCCTTATCATCGATGGCATACCAACTGAGGTGACTAGAAGTCTCACCCCTAATAAGTTTATCAATCACATCAACAAGTTGAGGGTCTTCACGTTGTGTAGCCCCTATTGAGTCCAAGAGAGTAGGGCGTACTTCGAGGGATGCTAACAAATCCGGTACAAAATCCGAGGAGGGCTTAAAGTTAAAACTGGCTATGTACTCCAGGCTTTGCCTTTCCACAAAGAGTGGGCTTAAGGTCAGTTTCTTTCAGCTCAACGCGTCTGCTACTACGTTGCCTTTGCCGGGAGTATAGGAAATTTCAAAGTCATACGAGGCAAGAAACTCCATCCATCTTTGCTGCCTCAAGTTAAGATCCTTCTGCGAGAAGAGATATTTTAACGATTTATGGTCCGTGTATAATTCAAACTTCTCACCTAGGAGATAATGGTGCCAAGACTTAAGCGTAAAGACGATGGCGGCTAACTCAAGATCGTGGGTTGGGTAGTTCTTTTCATGAACTTTCAATTTTCTTCCGCCATAATCTACTACCCTTCCTTCTTGCATTAGAACAGCGCCTAGTCCCGTTCCACATGCATCCGTGTATACTGTGAACGTTTTGCCTCCATCTGGCAAGGTCAGAACTGGGGCTATTGTAAGAGCCTTTTTTAATCGTTGGAAAGCAAACTCGCAGTCCAAATCCCAAGTGAACGCCAGGTTCTTTTTTGTTATCCTTGTGAGTGGAGCTGAGATTTTCGAGAAATCCCTAATAAACTTTCGGTAAAAACCGGCTAGCCCAAGGAAGCTTCAAACTTCGGTTGCATTTCTTGGTGTCCTCCAATCTTGCACTGCCGCCACATTCGCGGGGTCCACGGCTAACCCTTCTTTGGACACTATATGCCCCAAAAATCTTACTTCTTTTCTCCAGAAGTGACACTTGGAGAATTTGGCTTTTAGTTGATGAGCTCGAAGAGTTTGCATGATTTCTTTCAGATGCTGAGCTTGTTCTTCCTCACTCTTTGAGAAGATTAAGATATCATCTACGAAGACAACCACAAATTTGTTGAGGAATTCTCTAAACATCCTGCTCATTAGGTCTACGAAATAAGCGGGTGCGTTTGTCAAGCCGAAAGGCATGACAAGCCACTCGAAGAAATCGTCTGGGGTCCTGAACGCCGTTTTATCAATGCTATCTTTAGCTACTCTTAGCTGATGGAACCTAGTTGCCAGATCAAGTTGGGAGAAGACCGTCGCACCTATAAGCTGATCAAATAAATCGTCGATTCGGGGAAGAGGGTGCCTATTTTTCTTGGTCAATTTGTTTAACGCCCTATAGTCGACGTAGAGGCGAAGCGAACCGTCCGCTTTGGTTGCGAATGCTACTAGAGCACCCCATTCCGAAATGCTCCATCTAATGAACCCCTTTTCGAGAAGTTCTTTAATCTGCTTACTGAGCTCCTTTTTCTCCCTTGGAGCCACGTGTCTGACAGGTAAAGCTACAGGCTTTGCGTTATCCACAAGATGTATGCGGAAGTCTATTTCCCGCCTCAGAGGTAAGCCTTTCACATCCTCAAAGACATCCGAATATTCCCGGACTACTTTAACTGATTGCAAATTCTCATCGGAAGCATCAAACGACTCTAGATAACTAAGCATAACAGCATTTAAGGGATTACAAGAAATTTCTAGAGTGTTACCAAGCCGAGTCAAGAGCCTAACTACTCTTTTCTCACAATCAAGAATGGCACTATTACTGGATAACCAGTCCATGCCTAAGATCAAACCATATCCCGAGAAGCCCAAGACAAAGGCATTACAACTAAACTCAATGCTGAGAATAGAGATTTTCAAACCCAAACAAACCATTGACAAGTAAGCGGAGCCCCCAATTGGATTCGAAACTACTAAGGGATCTTCTACCATACTAGTGTCTAGATGCAGAGATTCTACTAAGGCAGATGAAATAAAAGAGTGTGATGCGCAAGAGTCAAAAAGTGTACGAACTGGATGATCATAAAGATAGGCTACACTTTCTACAGAAATATTACTACCTCGTTCCTGCTGAGGTGCCACTAGCGCATGAACCTGACCCCCTGAAGTGGATCTGGCTTTCTGTCCCTTCCCTTTCTTCTTTGGGCAGTCCTTAGCTTGGTGCCCACTCTCTCCACAATGGAAGCAACCACCCATCTTCGCCTTCCTATTCTGGCAGCCTTTTGATATATGGCCCACAATGCCATAGAAACTGCACCTTCTCTTCTCACGGGGCTTATTGTTCTTCCCTCCTTTCTTGAAGTCTGTTTTCTATGCTTGTAGACCCTCTTTCTTCTCTTCCCCCTTAGTTTCTTTCTTGTCGTGGTCTTCCTCGTGTAGCAATGCCATGTCCACCAAGCTTTCATAAGTCGCTCCCGTGGATACATGGGTCATGGCAAGGCTGTGTAGAGGCTCATTCAAACCCTTGACGAAGCGAAGTGCCTTCTTGTGTTGGGTGTTTACTAAGTCTAACCCAAATCTGGCCAGCTGATTAAACTGATTAACATATTCCCTGATTGTCATACTTCCCTGTTTTAGAGTTAGAAACTTCCCATTTGCAGGCTTCTTTCAGCTTAGGAGAGGAATTTCATCTCAAACCTTGTCCTGAAATCTTCCAATGTTTCCACCGCCCTCTGAGCATTGGTAACTTCCCACCAATAGGAAGCTTCATCCTTAAGCAACCATACTGCTAATTGTATCTTTTGCCTATCATCCACTCCAAAGATGACAAACAGATCCTCAGTCTCCTTTAGCCAGTTTCTTGCCCCTACAAAGGACTCTGTCCCATAAAAGTCTTTTCCACCCATAGCCTTAAAGTCTACATGTTTTTGCGAAGGCATTTCCACGAGGAGGTGGAGGAGGAGGAGGAACTGCGGCCACTGGAGGAGGGATGTCTGCTGGGCCCGTGCCATTGGCCCTTGCTTCTAAGTACCACCTAAACCAGCCGGGTATCGACACTCCTTCCGGGAGGTTAAGGTCTCCAGACATGCTGAAACAGAAAGGAAAAATTCAAAACGAAGGATAGAGAGAGATAGATAGGGCACACGGCTTTAGGGGATTTTGTCTTTTTATAAATATAACACTTTTTTTTTCTTGAAAAATGCTTCTTTAAACTTTCTTTTGAAAACAATTTCAAAAACTTTTATCTTATCTGGTAAACCTATGCTCTGATACCTAGTGAAACACCCCACCTCCGATAAGGTCACTCACAAAAGGGAATGCCTTAATTTTGGTGGAGGTTTATAAGTAAAAGCCATAGATAAACTCATGACAGATATAAATACACATATTTTAAACAGCGGAGACCAAACAGACTTTTATTTCATCAATACGTGTTCAAAACATAACATTCCATAATTGTCTTAAAATACTTCCAACATTACAACCTCATTACTGTCTTGATTATTAAAGAAGCATAAAACATAAATAAAGTGACAAAAATCCCCATAGTGATATCCAAAGCCATAGTCCAAGCAAAAGAGACCCAAATCATACATCTACGTTCTTGGAGCTTGTAAAGAGCCTAACTGAGCTGAGCTGTTTCCTCCCTGTGGACATGGGGGGGAAACGAAAGAAAAGAAGACGAAAAGAAAACAGGGTCAGACATAAAGCCTAAGTAAATCTAGTAACTCTTCAGTATGTGAATAAGAAAAGGGCATGATAGATATATACTAAAAATAGGAAAGTGTCACAAGCTAAGGAAGTGTTGAACGTACTATCGCACCCATGCTATATCTCTACATCTACCTGAGTTTATTCTAACTGGCACCCCATGTTGAGGGTGAAGTGATCCCCATTCTTATTAAAAGATCGGCTCCTACTCGCATTAACATGTGTCATACGGCCCCCAAGAATTGTAGATACCTATGCTGGTCCCACCATGGGGTGTATCAAGACCCATGGTGGCGGCCCCGACACAAGTTCTAGAAGGCATAGGTTATACTACAGGTGTCCCCAGTGCCCTGTTTGTCTGCTTCGGAGTGTGTGCACGCCCGCACCCCGTTAGACCTTCATTGTGCACCCACCACCGTCGTTTGACCGCTTACAATCAGCCCAGTAATCGTGCACACCCTGCCTAGTTTCAGGGTACCGTTGATACCTAACTTGGGTTACTGCTGAAACGGGTCCCTCGTTACCAGGATTTTCTAGTCAAACATGTTAAGTGGTTAAGTGTCTGTATTTACCTAACCCCACCCATCAATTCTTGTTAACATGTTGAATTTGGTGAAGTGTTATAGTTGACTTAACCCTACCATCTGTCCTTAGCCTCTTAGTAGCACCTAACCACTCACATTAGACACGTATTTCTATGGTTACTTGATATGTCGGTCGTTTCCGGGCAGGTTTACACCGTAGCTCAGTCTAACCTCGGGTCATTATTGGGCTCGATGCTTAACCACCCACATTGGATAGGTATTGTTGTGACTACTGGACAGCCAGGCGGGTCCGGGCAGGTTTACATCACAACTCAATCCAACCTCGGGTTAAGCATATCGTGTTTTCTAAATTTACATATTTTATTATTTCTCAATTATATATGTAAATGTCATGTCTTTTATTCTTGGGTATAACATTCATACCGCTTTAAATGTCATTGTCGTTGGCATGTGCCAAACATGCCAACATGTATTTTTCATGTTTTACACCCAACGTTATTACCCCCATTTATACGTTCGCAATGTTATAACAAATGTTGGGCTCGACACAATTCGTCCCAACTTTATAAACGTGAGAAAAAAGGGGAAAATCAATAACATGTAATACTTAAAGGTGTGTGGCACATGAACTTGCAATTTAGCGATTCAACTAACATATAATATGAGTCATGTGAACTTGCATTCAAATCAATGTATAACTAAGTAGGTGACATACGAAATGGCATAGTTTAGGCTTACACAAACTTGTGTTTAAACATGTTTAACTTGGCATAATGTCAAACACAAAACTAGCATGATGTATATTCACCAAAAGGTCCAATTATAACATTTAATCACATAGCCTATTTCAACATGAACTTGCATAGTCTTTGAAACCCAAACGATACTTAAAATAGATCCAATTACAATTGCAAATAAACATGAACTTGCATAGTTTTTGAAACATAAACGATACTTAACATAAATCCAAGTACACTTGCAAATAAACATGGAAGTGATATCATAGGTTTTGGGTCATGTAGGCATAAAAGGTTTCAAGTCTAAACCATGTTTACATAAGCCTTAATTTAGACTTAGTGAATGTAAAAGGTCCATGTCATAGGCATAAACAAAAAGGGATCAATTTCTAGTTTTTGCCACAAACTTACAAGAGCCATTGTTTTCATATACAATTGTTCAATAGGCTTGCATCAATCAATTTATGCCACGAACATCAATACACAAGTCATGATAGAACCATCACAATACATAGAATTTATACAATACAATAACAAAATTCTATTTTCATTTACATCGAATCACATCACAATTTTTATTCATATTCTGAAAGGTCACTATACTTACAACGAATGCAGAATCTTGAATTCTGGATTCTGAATTCTGAAACTGAGATGCGCTCCTTTGGGTAGACTAACGTTGCGTTGATTAATTTGATTAAACTTTAATCTTCTTATTAATTTGATTCGTCTCTAGGCTTTTCTCTCTTGACGGCTATGTTCAATTCCTCCCTAGCAGCATGACGACTCCTTTCTTATTTTTTTGTGTGAATTTTCAGTTGAGACTTAGGGTGTATTTATAAATTTTTAAATTGTTTTGAACCGTCAGATAAAGACAGGAGGAATCTAGGCCATACAATGTTTAAAGAGCCAATCAAGTGGTGACACGTTAGACCTAGTGACACACAGAGCCACAGAAATTCGAGCCAGAGACAGACCTAGCTAGCCAGGTCAACCAGGCTGGTCGACTGGTAGGTCGACACCCAGGTCGACACTATGGTCGACCTGGGGTGGCCAGGTCGACACCATGGTCGACCCTATGGTCGACCTGGTCTCTGGGCGGGAATTTTCCCGCCCAGTCCAGTTTGAACCTGAAATTTGAAATTTTGAATTTTAAACTGAGCTGTTTGAATTTAAATTTTATTCTGAAACTTCCGAAGGCCATAAATCCTTCATACGGAGTCTGATTCATGCAAACTCGGACTCTATCTCAAGCAAATTCCGAGACGAACGCAATGGCGTAACCCATTTCCCTTAATTCTTTCAGTTAGAATTAATTATACTTTAATTTGTGAAGCTTAACGTTATAGAATTCACGAGGTGTTACACTATCATTTGGTCTGTCATTTCATCAAATACTATTGACATGTTTGCGTTTTTACTCCTTACGTACTATTATCTTATATAATTTCCTGAAGCTGCATTCTCATGAATACAAATAACAGTACTCTTCATTAACCATTTCGAGTCAAATAGTGAAACAAAAATGTCATTCTAAATAAAGGTTGAATAAATGTTTATAACTTTTGGTTTCCAAATATTACTATACAATGACCTTGTTGATATTTGAATGAATTACTTCTAAGTTGATTGTTAATCATTAAAGTGTGGTGATCTTTTATGATACCGGCAGAGGAAATTATTTATAAAAAAGATATTGTCGCATTTATAAATCATAAAAATATAAAGAAAATAAAAACAATAAATGTTTCAATTTTTATCCATAAATTGTGACATACGGAAATAACCATTACCAAATGTGACAGACACCATCTAATATAATTGGAAACATTACTTGTTTTGTAGACATTTTTGTGTTTGATATGGCTTGCTGTATAGCTTTTTTTTTAATTATTAAATTTGTTTACATTAATTGGAAACATATCCTATTCTCGTAAACATGAAACATATCCTTTGTTCATCTAAGAAGCTATGATATATATCCAAAAAATGCATGAACTTTAATTGAATATCTAATTGTTTAGTCCATTGAATATAAAACGTAAAATATTATGACAGGAAAAGTAATCAAACCACTTTTGAGTAGAAAATAAAAAATAAAAATAAGAGCATATGCATTAATTTGTACTAAAATTGAGATTATCCAATATAGTGAAACAGAACATATTTAAATTGGAAACATGATAGAAATACCAAATTTATATATTACTAATTTGTAAACACTTAGAATAGTGAAATATCAATTTCCTAATTTATCCTATTATTTTGAACTTGCTAACAAGCTGTATGTAGATAGCATATTCAAAAATTTATACAAAATATTTCAAAATATAATTTGTTTCCATACAGAAGCTATGACATTTATGCAAAAAATGAATACGTTGTACAGTAGGCTATCTAAATGTTTGGTTCTCCTGAATATAAAATGTAAAGGGGTAAAACAAAGTGATCACTTTTTAAAAACGGAGTTGAAATCAAAACTATGAGTAATTTATCATTATGCACTAGCTTTGGAAGTATCCATATAATGAAGGAAAACCTGTACTGAACTTGGAAACATAATATAGATACCAAATTAAAATATAGCAAGTTTGTTAAGACTTAAAAAGAGAACAATGCTGATAAGATACAAATCTTGCAAAATCAACACGAAATGCACTGATATGAAATTACATCAATAAGTGCACAATATAGTGACAATACAGACCTGGCAGTTATTTGATGATGAAGACAGAATACGAGGGAATGTAGATTATAATATGGAATAAATGCATTTAACTTCATAGATTGGACTAAAAACAAAAAAAAAACATGCTAATCTGGGAAGAAATCCTTAACCTCCTAAATTCCACTACCATTACTGATTGAATTAGAGTTGAGACATGCCAATCTGTTAAGGAACGATAAACCCAGTAAGTACAACTACCACAAATGAATTGCAGTTTTAAGATAATGCTGAAAGAGGGAGAATAAAAGATGGAAAATATGAGTTTATATGGAAATTTAACAAGTTAAGCATAAACCTCGCTGAAATTTACATACAGTTTCCAGCAATTCCAAAGTTCCAAAATATATGCAAAGGTCCAAAAAATTTCGTTGTACGCATGGCATAATACATGATGATTTCCATATATTTTAGCCAGGATATATTTAGCCTGAAGATGCTTTGTACATTTGCAAATATACAATGAAAGAGTAGGGCCCATAACAAATAGAATGGTGTGCAAAAGCAAAATATTTCTAGCTTTCCCATTAGCTTTATTATTGATCACCTGAGACGACCCCAAACCCCGTACTGACGGCGGCAAGGGTAATCCGTGGAATATAACACATGAACAGATAATAGAAGAACAGAAATAAATAAATACACCAGATAATGAACAATAGAATATACTGGAAAAAAGTAATCATCAGAGTTACACAGTATACAGGATCATACTTAGTACAAATATAGTTCAACTATACATATATGTCTACAGCGGAAAAACAAACATAATGTACAATAGGAGCTTAACAGCATAAAAAGAGATAAATGATAGAATCCATCTTCATCTCTAGCTATCCAGAGAAAGAGCCAACTAAACCAGAATACAAGGCTGCCCGTGTAGAAAAAGGGGCACCCGTGTTTGAAAGTGAAACAAACTACGAGTCAGTCATGGGACTGGTATGAGAAATCTACTCAACACATTTATAATATGGCTAATCACAGGACCACGCCACTTTCGTGGAACGGGTTTACTTCATTGGATTGCCAGTGCTTTAAAACAAATTTTCCTTTTAAACATCGCAATGGTTTTTATAAAAATGAAGCCATTATAAGACTCAGTTCCCATCACACAATGCAACGCAAACCGAAGGATAGAGTTTTACCTTATCATGGCCAAAATATGCTTGATACGAATAAAACAAAAAGCATTTGATATTATTGCTAGTGTTTATATGTTTTGAAAACAATTTCAAATCATAACTATCAATCGTAGACGACATTAATGCCCCATACCACTATGTCGCCATATATAGGTATACAATCAAAACCGCACAGTCACGTATTTGGAAATTGGATTTCCGTCATGAACCAAGGCAAAAGATAGTCCTTACCGAATTCGAGACGCTCTAGCCCGTGTCTTAGGATCAAAGCTCGAGTGACCCTAGAATCGTCAGGGCCGGTCCACCGATGTGGATTAAAATTCTTGAACACTGCATTTCCCCGCCCTATGGGGCGTCAATGAGCCAACGAAAGACTCCATCGGTCCCGGATCGAATGATATAACCGAGGCGCCTCGCAATCCATCATCCACATAAGTAAAATGTCAGGCCGTGTAAAAACACTGACACAACTCCTAGCTAGAAGGAAACACATGCCCTCCCTGAAGTCCTTCTCCCGTTTCTGGTTCATACCGGGGAGTGAGGCTTGCGAATTCACGTTATACACAAAGCTACGCCACACAGGCGGTGCTTTGATCATCACCACAAGACTTTGCTTGTCAACAGAAGCCCTGATCATTTGCCACTTAGGCATTCCACACTAGCAATTCATGCCGTGCGACTGTTGTCCATCGATATACAACCTTTGAGCTCGTGCATTTCAGAGAAAGGCGTTAAGCAAAAGAATAAATTCTCCGCCGCCAAACAGATGTATATTTAATAGAGATCAATCAACACAGAATAAAATCCAATGTCAAACACATAGTCCATTTACAAGTCCGTTCTGGGTCTGAACGAAACCGGAGGCACTATATACCTCGCAAACCCATCGATCACCGCGTACGTCTGGACGATCACCACTCATTATCCATATTTCGGGATGCCTCCCAATCAGGACCTCGGTTACCATCCAAACGAGGTGAAGATCTCCGGTCTTCGACCACCATCTTCATTTTCGACTATCAATCATCGGTCAATTATTTGAAATGAGAATTGACTCGGCCTTTTCAATTAATTAACGTATATTTAGAATTTCAAATCAATTTATTTCAATGGTTAAATCATTCGACAACACCAATTTTGTTCTTTAATGTAATTTTCCCACAAAACACATTCAACCATCAAATACCACATAAATCGAGCAAATTCAGTTTATTTCCATTCCATATCGTTTATGATATTTTATAACGATTTATCGCTATTTTTATTTATTTTAAAATAGCCAATTTATTCACAACGACGCTTCGGGCCATAACGCGGCCGTGGCGCTGTTTTTCTTCAGATTTGATTTACACATATCTAAAAATCTAACCGTTGGATCTTCACAAAATTTACATCATTAGAAAGATCTTTTCAAAACGAATCCAACGGTTCCAGTTTCGGGAAAATCCGACGGTCGGATCTCCCGGTATAATCGTTTGAAGTTTCGATATCAAAATACGAACTGCACCGTCGTTATTCGATTAAATATAATTATATTCATATATATATATATATATATATATATATAATCAATTCTAGTGCTGTTTTTCTTCAGATTTGAATTAAACATTCCAGACAATCCAACCGTTGGATTTTTACAAAGTTGGTGTCGTTGGAAAGATATTTCCAAAGCGAACCCAACGGTTTGCGATTTCAGGAAAATCCGACGGTCGGATCTCCCGCACTAATCATTTGAAATCACGATTTCAAAATACGAACTGCAGCGTCGTTATTCGATATATTTCAATTTGACTTATATATATATCGATTCTTCTATTTCAAAGCTATATTCTTTTCATACATTTGATAAAAATGATATTTTTATCTAACTGTCTTCTATTTCAACACTTCACTATATTCAACAATTTATGTATGTAATAAAATGTGATTTTTATTGTAAAACAATTCATTTCAAATCACTATTATTTTATATAGTTCATATAGGTAATAAAAATAGGATTTTTATTATAAAACAATTTCTTCTAAAACAATATTATTTTATATAGTTCATATAGATGATAAAAATGTGATTTTTATATTTAAAACACGAATACCATTCAACACATGAATTTCTATCCAACGAATGAATATCGACTCAACACATGAAGGCTTTCTATTCAATGAATAAATATAGTTTCAACAAATGGAAATAATTCAAACACATGAATATTATTTAAAATTTCGGCAGCATAACGGTAGGGTAGTTAAAACCGGGACCGTCCCTAGTACGGCTCCTCGCTCTACCTTAAAACCTCGCGGTTTTTGACAGTGGGGAATCATGCATCTAGTTCGCACGCAGGCGGCATGTATATTTATTTCATTTCCACAACTAATCCTATGTGGTTTCAACCAAATATTTCTCAACCACAAATGGGTTTTTTCAACCAAAATCAATCAATATCAACCACAAACAATTCCAATCAACCATTCGCTATCAATCAATTTTCACACCAATCACAATCAATAAATATCGTCCATGGTTTGTGGACGAGGGGCGTATATATAGATATATATTTATATATAGCAATTCACTTCTATTTCAACACATATATAATTTTTACAACGCATATATAACATATACATCGAACGTACAACTTATAAAATGCTTATACAAGAGGTGTACAACGCTTATATAACTCATACATTGACTATAAAATTTATACATCGTCGTTTTCCATATCGTTTATAAATTAGAAATCTCACATTGGGTTCCACTCCACCAAAAATAGCAGAAGGCTCAGAAAAATATGCGGTCTCTTCTAGAATGTAGAAGACGTCCACACGAGTCCACTGTCTCTTGTTTCACTGAATTTCGTCAAGAAACGAAAAAGATATGATTTTTACAATGAAATCAAAAACCGTAGCTCTTTAAACTGCTATAATATAGTTAAAAATAAAATAGTCGTATACCTCGTTTTGATGTTCAAAACTAGGTCAGCAATTTGCATGAAATCCGCGAAGCTTCCCATCGATCGGCCAGCGCCACGAGTTAGTGCTTCGAAAACCACGCCTGGGGGTGTCCACCGCCGTCAACTCGCGCGCGCCAGGGAGGAGGGATTCCAGCTCGAACGGCGCAACTTCAGGGTGCCCGATCTCCTACAATACTGAGCGATAAATTACAATCCCTATATGGATTTGAAGATCTCGAGACGATCTACAAAAACTTCAACTGGGGCATGGGTTTTTATTGCGTGTAGGAGGAGGAATCGGAGGGGAAAGTTTTGACCTGAAGGCGCCATTCGATTTTGAGTCGGGGAGAGAGAATGTCGGGGGGGGGGGGGGGTTGGGCTGATGTGGACCAATGGGTTTTTGTTATTAATTTTTAAAATCTCCAAAATACCCCTTGTCTCACACGAACACCAATTCAGACCCAACGACTGTCGCCCCTAGCGTTTTACCCTCATTCCGAACACAATGGGATATGTTTCGAAGGCCCACTCGACTGTTTCAGTCAGTTTTCCTTCAAATTAAAATATAGCACATTTAATATTTGATTTGAACGTACATTTCAATTTGCCAGGGCTACAAACTGATTCGAAAAATTCCATAAAAATAAATCTGGCTATGTTTTGACGATACGGTCCCAACAAAACTAGTTTCGTCGAATTCTGAGACCGTTTGCAAAAAGGCCCATTTCTGGTCGATCCAATTTAGCTGTAATTGACCAAAACACATTTTCCTTTGCCACGCTCTCATACTAGCTTCAAAAATTATGAAATTTGAAACCTAGCAATAACTTCACATCCCGGATCCAACAAAACTGGTTTCGTCGAATTCCGAGGTCGTTTGAAAATGGCCAATTTCATGGCCTATATAAATTCCATAGAGACCTTTCTGAAAATTCATTTGGCCATAACTTTTTTTTCCGCTATGAAAATTAGATTTTTCAGATTCGTTAGAAAGGTATTCACTAACAGATTTAAATATTTATGGTTTCACTCAAATCCGTTTTGTTTTGCACCCGGTACAGTCCGACAAAGTTTGAATTCAATTTTTGAAACTACAGCGCCCTTTCAGGCCTTGATTATAATTAGAATTAATTATATTCGTTTTCAAACGTCGATTCCAACTCACTTTTCATTGCTATTATTTAAAATATTTATTTTAAATATTTAAAATCCATTATTTTAGCCAACTTAAAATTTTTAAATTGGTTCAGATTTTCCGGGTCGTTACATCACCCTTGGCAACCATTGTAGAGCAACAACTAATTAGAAAATTAAGAACCATCAAACTTGAATTATCTATAATAACATAAATAGATCGTGACATCAAGGAAAAAAGAATATGAAAATATAAGCTAGGAATAAAACCAATTCAATAAAAGTCAGTAACAGACATAATCAAGTAATAGATAACTACAAAAAACATGCATTTCTATAATTCCTTTTAAAGTAACAGTAATAATTTTTCATTTTGTGTGTCATAAAACAAAAAAAAACATCACATGAAAATCGTTACCTCTATTTGAAATGCCAAAGATTCTTGACCCATAGAATGGAGCTCTTTTTACTCTTTATGTCAGGTCTAATATAAAAATACTGTTACCTATATTTTAACAATTGTCTTAGAAGCAGCTTGAGTTGCATGTTTGCATCAGCCTTACAGTATTAGGATATTAGAATGTAAAATCAATATAGATCTAGAATTTATATTGGAATTAATGGAAAAATATACCCAATTTTCAGGGATAGTTAAGAACGGTTAGTTTCTCTCACTTTATAAAAACATGTAACTTTCCATGATAGTAAATTTATATTCTTTGTAGACCAAACAATATCATTAGCAGAACTTTAGAGACTAATAAAGTGAAGAACATTTTAAACACAACATAATGGAACTTACTACATTGTATAACTATTAAAAAAATAAAACTGGAGCATAATATAAATGGGTACAAAAAATATTAGTACTAACTGCAACCAAGAAAAAAAACGTAAAGTCAATTATTTTTCTATCTGCAACTATGAGTTAATTTTATTAGTCCACTTATGTAAGACATATAATAAGGCAGAAAATAAATAGACGAACAAATGATCACTATAGCAATTTTCAAAGCAACTGCCTATAACGTTGAACCAAAGCAAAAAAAATAAAAATAAAAAAATAATTAGTTCTGAAAGATTATAGACCAAACAAATTTTAAGAATGAAAATACTCAAACAGAAATTCTGGACAATTCAAAAGTTTTGTCAAAATTTATGAAATGCTTAAAATAATGCCATAGTAACACAAAAAAGGGGGAAAAAGTAACGTATCTATACATGAAATTTTATAGATCATTAAAAAAAAATTGAAGTTCGGAAGTTAAAAATTCAAGATGCTCCAGTTTCTTCGAATTGCAATTAAAATATGGACAAATGGTAAAATTAAGAAAGAACATGATATCTAAAATAAGGCCTTTTGTTTAAATTCTAAAGCATTTTCTTTGGCCAAATACTAAAATTTCTATTTTCATTTAATAACAGTAAAGAAATTTTAGGAAGATTACAAAATTTTAATTTTCCTGACAAAGAAATTAAATATTTCAAATTTTAAATTTAAAAAAATATTATATTTTTTGAATTTTTTAAAAAGTTCATAGGTAGTATATATAAAATTGTTTTGCCAGACTAAATTAATAAAATCAAGGTATATCAAAAAGCTCAGTGTTACATTTGAATTCTACTCATTAAAGTTAAGAACTGCTAGAAGTGGTTTTAATATAAGAATCACCATCATCAATAGGCAGGGAAAGCTAGAGGAAATTAATTTTAGAAAATGAATAAATCATCAAAGATTTGGATGCATTTGAACCCTTTTTATTTCATTTGGCTAGGTGAATGAATAAACTCTCACCCAAAGACCAGAAATTCTACAACATCGACGAAAATCTAAACCACTAAAATGAAGTTCTTTGATTTTCGAGTTAACACTGAAATAATATAACCAACCCGTACATCCCCTAAAAATGCACAAATCGTTATAAAAATTATATGAAGCAAATGAGGTAGCCAATTTACTTTTCCTTTATTTGTTTTTTTAAACATATGCAACTGTTCATTTGACAAAATATTTAGAATTGACATTACAAATGGGTGCATTAGTTTTCTAAATCAGTTTAAAGTGTAAACAAATATGTTCTTTTACCAAATTTAAACATAATCCGTGGTCAATAATTTTTCGGCAAATATCACTTAATCGCGTTAACTTGCACATGATTTCATTAATTAGTGCATTATAATTTAAATTGATAGTTGACAGAAAGTATGAAATTATAAATTATGGTTGTAGCATTGAGACATTAAAACATTGATCAAAATGAGCATGTTTATTTTCAATTAATTTGAAGAAATACATTGATGTAACTTGATTTAATTATTGAGCAAGTAATACAATTTTGGCACTCTTCTACTTATGCATATGTACGACTTCCAAGATTTTATGGCAAATGGAATCAAAAAGCAAGGATGCTAAGTTGTTGTAGTTGAACGCTCTAGAACATGTTAGGAAAAATACTGATATTAAACCCACTAACATTGTTCCAAACATTTAAAAATTAGCTTACATAATACGACATATGTGGCATTAGAAAAATCACTGATAATACCTTTTACAACCATGCTACTTTTGCTTCTAAAGGCTCGCAAATTCATTGATGAACTAAAAGACATGGGAAAAAAATCATCAAATTAATAATTTACTTTCATCCCAAAATAGATAATGCTACACTTTAAATAGTATACATATTGGGAAACAAAATTGATCATCATAATGAACCTAATAGCCTTTTAAAATGTGAGTATTAAATTATATTATTCATAATACATGTGTTTCAGTTGAGTGATATTGGCAGAAAAATTCCAAAACTATCGTATTTCACCAAAAAGAATGTTGTAATTTACTCTTGCTTTTAAAAAACAGAAAGAGGTAAGAGTATGAATGAAAATTTTGTCTAAAATCCAATCCACTGTTTCATATTAAAAATGTTTCGTTTCAAAACAGTTTTAGCCATCTTGATTAAACATGTGTAGCTTTGTAAAAAATTGTATATTAAATTTCGCCATCGATATAAAATCCAAATAGTCCTAGCATAGTAACAAAACAATGGAAACTTTTTGAAGCCAAGGCATTTCATGTAGGAAAATTCCAAAATTTACTCTTGTAGATGTAAAAGGACATAATTCACATAGGAACGTTAATAGCCAATGGTAATAGGAAGAACTCGAAATATATATATGTTCAAAGATGAAACCTAATCAACGTAGAAAGTAGAAACCAAAACAAATAAATTTTTCTTGGAGAACTTTGTGAATATGCAGCTAACCTTTGTCCATAATTAAACATCTAAAATTGAAGATAAATGAAATCCACTGGAAACAAAAGGGGAATTAGAAAATATAAAAATTCAAAATATACAATGATACGGATATTAAAAGCATATGATTTTGATAAGTTAAGAGTATGGGGTTAAAAAGTACAATTTAAAGAAAGATCAAAGAAACTAAACATGCTCCTCTACTCAAGTAATTAACGAAAGTTGTTTGTATGGTTCCTCAAGCCTGTTCCTAAAAAGAGAGATCATCTACATGTAATTTAAATATATATATACTAAAAAAATGCAGCCACAACTATGGTAATTTTCTACCTTAATTAAGTACAAACATCTATTAGCTTATAAAAATGATTAGTAGCTTCCAAAAGCCACATTAATTGCTTTTTTGTAGTAATTAGAAAACAGCCAAGAAGCGGATTCAAGCATGTTGTTACCCAAAATAGTAGGACTACATAAACTGTTTTTGCCTTTAAAACTGAAAATTTGTAACAATGGACATTTTTAAAGAAATGCATTTAAAAATGAATCAGTATACATTAAAATTTTCCTAGAGAATATGCTTGCTTTACTATTCATGACGCTAGACTGCTAAGGACTCGATCGAATGATCATTCGTTATACAAAATATTCATGATGCAGACTCGGATTGAATGACCCATAGTACTAAATATGTGAGATGAGTAGGATGTACTAAATGTCCAAAAGATATGAAATTCAACGATCAAATCCAACCACATTGAATGGAATTGTGTAAACAGAACAACAATAGAAATTTAGGGTTCGAAATTTTACTCCAAACCATATCTATGGTGAGCAGTTAGCATTGGCAGAATAATATTACGCGCTGTAGGTGCGAAGAGAAAAGCAAAGATCGATTGTCAGTAATTGCCGCGAATCATGCATTGGAGAGTTGATAGGCTTCGATCCAATTTAAATTGAAAAAAAAAAGCGATAGGAGATGGATCTAAGTTTCAAATATGAAGAGGATCGGGGAGATGCTACAGAATGGAATGGTTAACGCCAACGGTATATTGGATGTATCTGACCATGGAGGCCATGTGAATATCTCAAAACTGGAGAATGGAGGAAGATTTAGTGTGGAAGGAGGCGAATAATTAAAAAAGGGTCGTGCATTAAAAAAAAGGAAACAAAGACCGTTCGGTTTTTTATTGACTTGGCATGCCTCAGAGCTACGCAAATCAAACTCAGTAAGTATAATATAGTATAGATTATTCATAACAAATTCACTTATTTCAATTGAGTAATATTGGCAAAATTGTGGTATTTCACTTAAAAGAATAATGTAACTAACATTTGCTTCTAGAAATTGAAACAGATAAGCGTACAAATAAGACTTTTAACTGAAATTAATTCCATTATTTCATATTAAAAATGTTTCATCATGGAACATTTTTAGCCATCCTATCTAAACATATGTTGCCTCGTAGAATTATGTATGTTAAATTGATGAAACATTTTTAGCCATCCTATCTAAACATATGTTGCCTCGTAGAATTATGTATGTTAAATTTCTCCATCCACATAAAATCCAAAAAAATTCTAGCATAATAGCAGAACAGTGGAAACCTTATTTTATAACATAAATCTTATTTTAAAATAGAAAACTTATTTCATGCCAGACCAAATTTCAGTAGGAGTTATAATAGTCTACTCAAATTTTCCAGGTTGAAGGCATAAATATTATACCAATATATGGTATGGCTTCCTTTTATTACATAGATAGAAAAGATAACTACTTACACCGACGAACCCTTCCTTGACTGTAACAAAATTCAACACTTGATATAAGGTATGTATTCAAATCCGCAGATATGTATTTCTCGTGGATCAAATTTGGGCTATGAATGTATTTTTCACTGATCAAAAGGCAAAGTTATATAATATCATCTAAAATACACAACAATTGTCTCTTTAAACAAAAACCAAATAAATGAATTTCAAAAACTAAAAAAAAGAAAGGTAGACAAAGTTTCAAAACCAAATAAATATTAGGACATGTAGATTCTTGGAAATATATACATGCGTTAACTAAAAGGAAAAGTAGTTCGAATATAATGAGTGGTACAACATTTCAATATGATTTTCAATCAAGAAGAGCAATTGGTTGCTAATGAAAGGAAATGCGAAGTTCATTTTGCATTAAACTCGGATAATCCATGCTTACTATTCATCCTATCTTCTTATTGTTCATTTATCTGTTTTTATTGTGCCACATATAATAAAAAAAAGTGCTTCTTAAATAGAGAATTTATATTCTAACTGACACGTGACTAATGACATACCTCAAGAGGTTAAAAAAAATTGTAAATTTCGACTAATATCGCAAACAATTCTTACATTAGAAAATGGCTTTAATGAAGGAAACACTTAGTGGATGATTATGGGATGAAAACATGACAATCAAACCAATTAGCCACTTATGTAAGAAATATTAAAAAATTGTTATCGGTGCATGATGTAAAAACGCATTTTTGAGGAATGATTGCTTGAACTGTTAGAATATAATAAAGGGACATATTTTGTCTTTGTTATTAGCTTAACAATGTTTAAATCATAATCATTACTATGCATGTACGTACATTGGATCTTTTAATTAACACTGGATTTCTAAGCCTGTACAGTATCTGAACACGGTAACGGTTAATAAAGAAAAAATTAGCTATGGGATGCAAACCTGACAATCAAGCCAAGTAGCCACTTATGTAAGAAGTATAAAAATTTTGTTATCAATACATTATGCATAAAAGCATTTTTGAGGAATTACTACGATGACAAAGACACATATTTTATCATTGTTATTGCCTCAATGGTGTTTAAATCAAAATCATTACTGTGCACGTATGTACGTTGAATCTTCTAATTGGCATTGGATTTCTCTGATTGCAACGTATCTAAACACCATAGTGGCTAATAAAAAGAAAATTAGCTATCTCATTGCATATTTTTCCATCGTGGAATAAAATCCTTCCTAAAATGGAGAATGTAAGCTAAAGTTGAAAGATCCTGTTTAGGCATATTAACTTGAGTGAATATCATGATGAGAGGATTTGCACATTTGTAAGTAGTTTGAATTGAATTATATAATAACAGTGCATTGATAATTTCACAACATTTGTTTAGGATTTCATAATTTTTAAGCGACAGAAGTTAACCTTGTTCCAAAGAAAAAAATACAGTATAAAGCCAATGAAGGTTTTTTTATAGGCTTACTATCATACTATTAACACTATTTATACACTTAGTATCTAATGAAAGATGTATAAATCTTACTTTAATTTAAATTTTGTCTAGGACCTACAAATTGAGGATTTGTTAATGTCATCACTACTGCGAAAAAGAATCTACAACCAATATATTAAAAAGTAAATATATTGAAACAATTTTTAATAAAATTGAAATTTTTGAATCCAAATTTGAGCGAGTTTCAATAACATCAAGATAAACATTTTTTGTCTTTATAAGCAACCCAATTTTCCATCATTTGAGAAAAAGATTAACTTAAAATTCAAACATGACTGATATGTTAAAGAGCAGCAGCCAAATGCATTCTTTAAAATTTATTCAATTGGCACATTAATAAGAAATTTAATATGAATATAGACTAAAGGATTTCATAAAATTTTGAATGGAACAGAGTATAATTAGTTTCCAGTGACAAAAAAGCTTCCGTGAATTTTTTTTGAATATGAGTACAAACCCTAATACCTAGCAGCCGCTCAAATCAAGACTATCAAATGTAGAAAAATTACCTCGAGATTATGGGATAAGGATACTTGAAAGGAGTGGAGATGCGAATGCGGTTTCAGGTCGATTGGGTGGAGAAGTGCACGCAATTGGCAGCAGATAGGGCGGAGACGCAAAGGCGAAAGGCTAACGATGTCGATAGCCGGAGGCGTTAACGGCGAAGGAGAAAAAAAATGAATAGGTAGGGTTTATTAGGGAAAATAAAGAATGGGGGGGGGGGGGAATCATCCAGGAAGAAAAGAAATTTTTAAGGAGACGGTTGATCTTTAGATAAGACTGAAAATGCTTCATAGCCTTGGAAACCAAACTCAGTAATTATAATATAGTATAGATTAGTTGTTAAAAGTACATTATCTTCAAACTAATTTTGAAATATATTCGTTTAGGGGACCATTTTAACTTTTTGGTGTAAATAAGAATAAAGCAACTAACTTTAATGAAGAAACATGCGTGAAGTTGTTCACACGTCTTCTTGCAACTTCACAGATTATTAGTAGGATCACTAGCTACTAGTGTCATCACTAGAAAATCAAGCATAACGAAGGGAATTTTTACCCATTTAAATATTATATAACAATTTTTATGATACTCCACATTGACATAATTATTGTGTATTGTGCAAGACATGCTCTTTTTAGGTGATTTCTAAAAAATCGTTAGTTACGATCGATGACTGCAATTAAAGTCTCGTTACATATATCAATTGTATGTGAATCTAAACAGAAAATTTAAACCAACAATTTAAATATCAATATTACCAGCTGAATCGCAGTTCCTTTATTTATCACATTTTTGCTCATCGTGTAATTTTCATGGTCCTCGTCAATTTTATCCTACTTAATAAAATAAAAAAATTTACAAAAAAGAACATCATTTCAAAATCTAAACAATGCACTCTAACACTCTGTTTTTACTATTGCAAGATTCATCATGCAATGGATAAGTAAACTTTAACTCCCATGCTTTGCTACTGATATAGAGCTTTAATAGTTTTGGTATAATTGTATGCTGCAACAATACACAACTTCTATTACAGATTTATCCATAATGTATAAATTGCTTATGTAACAATTTTTATTCTAGTAATTTCACAATAGCTTTAGTTTAAATGTGTAAACTTAAAAACAAAATTTATACATTTTTTATAGTTTGATTGGTTGAATCCTCAAAAGCATTAACCTTGAGTCGTTATCGATTGATTTACGTTTTGGCTATCAGAAACATGGTTCAAATCATTAATTGATGAAATGATACACATAAAATACTCATATAACATAATATATTTCTAAAAGGTTGACAAGGAGCTTAGCCATACAAATAAGAAAAGCATAGATACGAACAGATATATTGTTCTCTGCGCAGTAGAATAATATTCAGCTATAAGAACATTGGTTCCAATTGTTAAACAAAGACCAGAAAAGGATGCAATGCAGAAAAATTAATATACAATATGCACACACCATACTGACAAAGGTGAATATGGTTTAAATTTGGACTTATACGGGATCCCCTCCACCAATAATGTTAAGACAGATCCTAACAGTATAAATTTGGATACTTAGATAACATAAATGATTGAGGAAAGATCATCAAAATCGTCGTACTTATTGATCAAAAAGAGAAACATGGCATTTAGCATGATCAGAATATTTTCAGTATCCTTGATGAAATGGTACCTGACACAAAATAGGCTTTAGGTAATTCATGAAGGGATGGTCTCAACCTTTTAGGAGTGTTATGTGCCAAGTCTTTTTCATTTGACAGGTTGGTTACTAAGGCTGACATTTTGACAAGAAATGTGCTGAATGAAGAATAGATGAGGATGACGTTGGTGCGTGAGGAAGAATATATATAAGTAGAGAAGAGTTGGGTGCGAATAGATAGTACTTATACACGAATCCAAATAGATTAAAATACAATCTTTTATGTTGATTTTAACCGACCACATTTTTTTATAAACTTTTAGAAAAGTTGCAATCTTTAAATTAAACTGATGAAAATTGCATGTAGTAAAGAACAAAAGAAACTTTTGTAAAATCTTTAAATTGAACTGTTGATATTTGACACATCCGACATAACTAGTTTTGATGGTCCCACATTCTCATTCTCAAGGAACATATGGAAATTGAGCTCTTCCCAATATTTCTATTTCCAACATGTTAGATGTAATTTTGAACATAATGAAAAAGTTGAAAATGTACACCACGAGACAATTACTAAAAAGTTTTATAAAATACCATCGCATGTTATTAATGATTATTAGGCTGAGAAGCATACGTAAAAATAGTCTATCTAAACGTTGTTGAAAATAGCTTGAAAAGTATCATAAAACTATAATATTTCAATAACTATTCTATCATAGATCCAATGGAAAATTGTTGAAACTAGACAATAAATTCAAAAGCTCAAGTGCTTGCCAGGTGTATGACCATCGTTATTTCAGCTACCAATTATTTGATATAAGTCATAGAGCATGCATTCCATCCGAAAAAGAATGTATGATACTTTAAAAAACATTAATGTAGGAAGTTTTTATGCTTTTTCCCTTTACATAATAACCTTTTATCATGTACAGTGAACTTTAAGTAAAAAAATCAAGCAGTAACGTAGGGTTGAAATGTAGGCATTATCCTATTATCAAATGAAAGTAGTGGGTTGTATTGGAAACTTCATTGTCGTATTCAAGTGCCGAAAAATGAATCACTTTTGCATCTGTAACCTACAAAGTTGATTTCGTAGCAGCACTTATTATTGTTCCATCAAATTGAAGACCTTAAAGAATTAGACAATCGATGACTGCAATTAAAATCTCAATCATGCCTCAATCGTACGTGAATCCAAACAGAAAATTTAAACCAACTATTTAAGTTTAAATTTATCAGTTGAATCGTGGTTTCTTTATTTCTCACATTTTTGCTCATTCTATAATTTTTCTGGTCCTCGTCAATTTTTTCCTACTAAATAAACTAAAAAAAAACTTAAAAAAAGAAAATCGTTTCAAAATCTAAACAATACACTCTAACACTCTATTTTTTAATGTTGTAAGTACCTCAAAAACCATTGCAAGATCCGTTATGCAATGGATAAATCAACTTGAATTGCTATGCTTTTCTACTGATATAGAGCTTTAATAGTTTAGGTATAATTGTATGATGCACCACTACAAAACATTTATTGCAGATATAACCATCGTCTATAACTCGCTTACGTATCAATTTTTATTCTAGTAATTTTGCAAATAGTTTTTTGTTTAAATGTTTGAATTTGGAAACAAAAATTATACAATTTCTACGGTTTGGTTGGTTGAATTATCAAGAACATTAACCATCATTGAAAGATTTTGTTTTAGTTTTGGTCTAATATGCATTATTTTGAGCAACAATGTGATGAATAAAGGATGAGGATGGTGTTAGTGCGGTTGGTCTAGATATTTTCTAATGGTTTTATTTTATTTCGTAAGGAAGGAAGGAGGAATATTTATAAGCAGAGAAGAGATGGAAGCGGCCCTTTGGAATATCAGATTGTTTTATTTTGCACCTTCAATGTTTGTTCTATCTTAGGTTATTTATGTTCTCTTTTAGTTGTTGCAACATTGCATTAGTAGATGTCAATTCTTCGTAGTTGTTAAATATATGTTAGATTATATGATGGAAACTTTACTCAAAAGTTGATGTTAATTTTTATTAAATTGCTGGGTTTTGGACGTTAATATTGATGCCACCGTAATTACAACATGACAGTGGTAATAACCCGGAAATTCTGAACCCGTTTAAAATTTTTATTTTGGCAATTTTGGCGAATTTTGAAGATTTAAAATATATTATTTTAAATAATATCGACGAGAAATTTATTTTGAATATAATTCGAACGTAGATATTTATACGCGTCGTCGTTAGAATATAAATAATTATATATAATTATATAAGGAATTGAAAATGACGCGGTAGTTCGATAATTCGATTTCAAACTTCAATTGAATGTACCGGGTGCAAAACAATCCGGATTTTAGCGAAACAAAAAACATTAGGATCTAATTGATGATATCTTTCCAACGAATCCGAAAAATCAAGATTTCATAGCGGGAATCAAAAGATAAGTCCAGTTGAAAATTATGAATAGTCGCTATAGAATTCAGGCCCTTAAAAATGGAAATTTTGCAAACGACCTCGGATTTCGACGAAACCACTTTTGTTTGATCCGCAGTGTCAAATTATTGTTAGGTTTTAAATTTCATAATTTTTCGAATCAATATGTGAGCGTGGCAGAGGAAAACGCGTTTGACCAGTTTCTGTTGATTTTAATCGACTGGAAAATGGCCATTTTTCCAACGGCCTCAGAATTCGACGAAACTAGTTTTGTTAGGACCGTATCATCAATATGAAGCTAGAAAATATTTTTATGGAATTTTTAGAGACAGTATGTGACCCCGGTAATTTGAAATGTACGTTTAAAAATTCAAAATAGTGATTTAAATGTAAATTTAACGGAAACTGATTCAAACGATCGAATCAGCCTACGATACATGTAACGACCCGCCTTTTTGCTCGATTTTCGGCGGTAATTAAACCGACTTAAACCGTTCAGAAAGACGAATTGTTATGGGTACATACATACATTGAACAAAATAACAGAACCTTTCATTGAATAATTCAATATTACATCAGAGTTACATGAATATCAGAGTTACAACATAAACGTATACAGCGGAAGCTTCAACTCTATCGTGGACTCCAACTCTGAAAGCGCTCTGGATCCTGCTCCAACGATCTATAACTGCAAAACTAAACTACTGGCTGCCCGTGTGGAAATTAATGGGCACCCAGAGTTTAGGAAGGAACAATAAACTCCAGGTCAGTCATGGGACTGGTGTGAGAACATAAAACAGTTGCTTTAAGGTTTATTTTAAAGTTGGGAAATTCACCGGACCACGCCGCTAACGCGGAACTGGTTTACTCCACGTGAATACCCGTGCATATAAATGCGCAATGTCTTTGAAAATGAAGCTATCATAAGCTCGTCCCACATCACACAATGCAAGCGCACACCAGGTGGGCGAGTTTATCTTATGACAACCAAATATGCTTTCATACGTAAAATCCTCTTCAATACCATAACGTATATAGTGTGGAAAACATTTCGCAAGTAAATGTATTAATCCTAGACAGCATATACCCCATAATATATGTTGCCATATATATATATACACAATCGAAATCGTATGGCTCGCATAAGAAATTTGGGTTTCCAACTTGATGATTCCTGGCACGAAAGATCAATCAGGGATACAAAACGAAGTGCCTCAACGGCTTTTTCGACCATACGCGGACACCGACTACACATCGTCAGGGCAGATCAACGGTTTTCGACCAGACGCGGCCCCCCGAACATACCCAACTTCCCCAGGTTCATAAATGGTTTCCCACTACTGCACAGCTTCATCATCAATTCATATATAAGTATAAAACCTAACCGCCAGTTTCTCATCAAATCCGGGGTGTGAGGTTTGTTGATGTCACGTCATACACAAAGCGATGCTTCGATAAGCCATTCTTTGATCATCACTAGCTCGTTCCATAACTCGGGTATGCCACATTGACAATTCACGACATATCCCTGATTTCAATCAATGCATACCCTCTAAGTTCATATGACTTAGAGACGAGGATAATATATTGCCACAGATCCGATACACATTAATGGAAGTCAGTGCTATGCGGTAAATTTCAATGTCAGACACACCATCCATACAAGTCCGTCCTGGGTCTGAACGGAACGAAATCCGAAAGTTCCCCCAACACGTTCGGACTTCCTGCCACTACGGTAATAGGGGCATCTCTCTACTGTAGCTATTCAGTAAAGAAACCAATCGGCAGACAGTCCGTTCGGTTGTGAAGAACCTCGGTCTTCATTCGTCGTCTTCATTTCTTCATTATTTACGTCGTATGGTTATTTCGAATGGTTTTTGGAACATAAATTCCGATCCCGGTCTTTCCAAATAACCTGCGCTTCATATTTCAAAAAAAATGCTTTCAATCATATGTATATACACACATACATCACTTAATCCTTTCTAAATCTGGAAATGATCGTTTAAGAGATGATCGTTTATAAATAGTCTTTCTCTCAACGCCTTACTTTCGAACAATCGTTATAAACCAAGGATCATGATTTCAACATTTCCTTAACTCAATTTCGCGGTAATCATTCAAAAAAAACGGGTTCGTTATATTCAAATCAAGGACTCAGGACCGAGAACAATTCCAGTTTAAATAAAATATTTGAAAATAATACATTTGTTATAAACTAATTATATATAAACTAACTTTAAAATAGCAATGTTTAAAATAATTACTTAACACATATTTAACTTTGAAGAAGTATACAAATATAATACTTTTAAACATATACATATCTTTAAAAACAAATAAGTTTTATTTAAATATTTTTGAAATTAACATATCATGTTTAAATAGTTGAAAACCTATATAAATATAAAAATACTTTAAATTGGAATTGTTTCCTTTCCACGTCGATGACTTGAACTTATATTCACATTTATACTCGAAGAGTATAACTAGTTCCAAAAATCTTGAGTTAATCTAATCGATTCGAAGACATTCAACTTTTCTCTTTCATTTACTTAGTTTCGTAACAACTTCCCTAGTTGACCTAATCATGTTCGAGTAACTCCATGACATTATCATATCTTTCAAGTTATTCTAACCGATTTATATTAGATATACATAGATATGATTGGTTAGAAATCGAACTTCTTATATCATTAACTTAACACTTAACTCACAAAATCATTAACATTTCTTAATATTCACTTTACAAATTTTATTCACAAATATTGTATCGTTAAGTTCAAACTCAACAATTTTCATTTTGAGCTATATCAAAATACATTATAATACCACTTAATGTTGATAATAATATGTTAATCTGTTTCCAATATCAAATAATTTATGCCATCAAATCAAATTAACAATTTCCCAAATGGTAATAACCAAACATTTATTTCATTCATTAACATGTTCTTAACATACCCTGGTTAATAAATCGTTGTAACAATACCACATCATTAAATCAACATTATCCAAATAATTCAATATCATTTATAAAACGTTAATTAGAAAAATTATTTAAATAGACAAATACCGCTTAGCTAACAAAATATTATCGAATAAAAAAAATCTTAATAACATTGTTAAATCAGTAAACATTAACAATCAGTAGTATTAAGTTAATAAAATGCTACATGATCCTTTAAGTGTCATTTATCCATGAATTACTCTTTAATTAAATTTTACGAAATTACAACATTTTCTGTTGAAAAACGGTACATATGCGTGTTCACACGTTCAACCACCATTTATGCATCCATTTCTTAAATGCACACAACAAACAATTTACGAATGCGCGTTATACCACTAACGCGCTCCATCATTCATTTATTTGCAACCGTCATAATGTCACATACCATACTATCACCCATTAATCAGTAATTAACCATGCAACCAATTGCCACATAAAAACACATATACCCATTTCTCAATATGAATTTAATTAATGAAATTAAAGTTACTGTTCTCACCTTAATTGCTTTCAAATAAAAGGACCCGCTTTTCTAGTCTTTATGGTTCCTTTTCTTGCGTTATCTCCCTTTCTCCTCCCTCTGTATCTTACGTCCTTTTTTTTTTCTTTCTTTTAGCTCTTCTCTCTTTGTTCTCTCTCTTTCTTCTTGCATTTTTTTTCTTCTAAACTGCAAAATACATGCACATCATAGGCGCAAGCCTTCGTTCGTTTCCCTCTTTTTTTTTTTTATAACTCAAGGCTCAAATCTACACTCATGCATGCAAAGTTGAGTGGATTGAAGTGTTCGGTGGAGTCTGGAAACGGTGGAGAAGGCGTGAGAAGCTGCTGCCTTTAGGTGGAAGGGAGGACGGTGTACTGACTTGGAGGCGTGAGTGGGAAGTTGGATCTTGCATGCGGGTGGAGTAAATGGAATGGAGCTGAGCATGCAAGGTCTGAGTGGGGGAAAAAGGCGTGAAGGCCAAGGATGTATTGGAGCGGGTAGTTGCAGCAATTCAGTTCGCATGCACCAGTGTTGTTTGTTTTTTTGTTTTTTTGTTTTTTTTTTCTCTTTTTGAAAGGTTAATGGCGGAAGGGGATGAAGTGAGAAAGGTGATGGGAAAAACAACAAAGTGGGAAGGAAGAAGATAAAGGTGGGAGCGAAGCACTTTGTACAGGTGAAAAAAAAAATATGCATGCAAGCAACGTGGCACAACATTTTCCTGGCATATAACAAGTGGCATTGCCGTTTCACATGTCTAACACATAACCTTTTTATAATTTATAATTTTTTTTTTTTTTTTAAACGTTGGTTCGTTTGGAAGGGCAAGGAAGAAAAAAAAATTTTTGAAGAGAACCAAGAACTAGAAAAGAAACGTGCATGCTTGCATGAAATAAGAAATGGTGTCAAAAGGTTAACACGCATGCAAACAATAGGAAAGTTTAATTATCTTTTTTTTCTATATATTGATAACCAGCAATAGCAAACTAATCGTATAATCATGTACAACAATACATCATGATCCCAAAACAGTAATAAAACAAACCGGTTGATTAGTTCTGTAAAGTGTCAAAAGGGACCACAGTTGCCCCAAAATATGTCAGAAAAATATATGCTTATTTTCAAAAATAAAAATTTCAATAAAATTGTATAAAATATTTTAAGATGACGCGAACTGAAACTGAATAAAAATTTAAAACGAATATTTAATAATAATTTAATTTCAAATTCTGATCATTTCTAGCAACTGAATTGCAACTAAATTATGAAAATTCGATTAACGACGAAATATTTTCTCCAAACAAAATTGTTATATCTAATTTCAAAATAAAATTAAACTTTCAGTCTGTTAAAATATTATTATTGCCTTAAAATTTGATTCAACAATAATTTAAACCTTTTAAATTTTATTAAAAATTCATATTAAATTCAAAATTGATTTTTCAAGAAATCTTAGATCGTTACATTCTCCCCCACTTAAGACTTTTCGTCCTCGAAAAGGAGAGCTCGTGAAATTATACATAAGCAAAATAAATCTTATTTATAAATTTGTTAAACCTACAAATTCTTATATTAAGTCTAAATTTATCAATGCAACTTATAGGAAAAATTCCATATGATTAAATTTGCCAACACTTATATATGAAACTTATCAAAACAAAATTCGTTCGTTATATAAGAAAGGTAATATTTTGGAAAGGTCGATTTAAAGAAGTTTGAGTTTTAACTATTATTACAAATTATAGTTTGCAAAGCATTTCAAAATGAATTCTCCGACTTTGAATCCCATTTCATTTCAAACCATTGAAATATTATTTCATGATCATACTTTACTTCGGGGTTTTCAAAACCAAATTTGTTTTCAAAATTTTCAAACATACCATGATCAAATCTATATATTAGTAGTTCGAGAAGTTCATCCTCATGACAGGGCCACTGAGTACCACCCATCATATTAAATCAAATCCTCCATCACAACCTAGTTTTAGTCAAGGTTACTCGAACAAACCAAATCATTTCATACCCCGAAGTTGTAATCATTTTGCGATCATAATTTACAAATACTTGTCGTTTTCAAAGCATTTCAAAATATCGGGATTCCAGTCGTCCAAATATCTTTTATAAACTATTCATCATATCTAAACTAGTTGGAAACCAAATTCGTCCAATTGAAAATAAAATTTTCAACTTTCAAGTATGCAATTTATGTTTCATATTTCGAAATCCATGATCGTATTTAAACCATTCAAACCTTTCAAATCTTATTTCATACGAATTCAAGCCTTTCTAGGTTTCGAAATTTTCGAAAATCGTTTACCCTTCCTTCATTCCAAATATCTTCGTATATCACAAGATAGAATATTTCAAGAACCATAAGTCGATATCTCAGAAATCTCTTTACGATTCAAATAGTTGTACCCCTTTTTTTTCAAACATAACTCATTTTAACCATACTATAGGGCTTTATTCATTCTTATTCAAATATACCATCATGCTTTCGCTGCGCACTCTAATTTAGTACGTGAATGTTTCAAACTATCATTATTCAAACATTAGAAATAAGTTTCAATATTTGAAACCAAATCCTTACAGTTCATCTTTCAAAATCCATTTTCCTTGCATAATTAAATTATATATTTCAAACACTTCCAAATTTCTATGTAAAACTTATTTTTTTTAAGTTTCGTTAACATAATGTTTTGGATAAATCAAAGTTCTTTAGTTGAACTCGATCTTGGTTTCATTCGAAAACCGACACAAAAGGGTATACATACATGGATCAAGTCAAATTCCACGTATTCAAAACAAAAGCTTAATATCAAACGAGCATCAAAAGGTATAATGGCCTGAATCAAAACACGCCTAAATCAAAAGATGAACTACTCAAGATCAAATAAGTTTGGTCCAAATTCTCAAATAGGATCAAGACAAGAAAGTCAAGTACGCCCAAGTATACGAGTATAAGCAGTTCAAAAGTACGATGATTCGAGCCAAGATATTCGACCAAGCTTAAGTAAAAGGAGATGAACGACGCTATTCAATGGTTCAAATTTAACGCTGGAACTAACTTAGGCCAAGCTAGGATGGTCGAGCGCACCTAAGGATACAATCATAAGTAATTCATTCTTGGGATGATCGTTTTTTTTCATTACTACCTCTTATGTAAATCTTTACTTCAAATTTCGTTTTCCATTGTATTGTAAGCGGTTTCTCTTTAATACTTTCTATTTGGATTGCTCATACAGTTTCAATTGGGGAAAAAGCAGTTTTCTCCCCCACTTAGATATTTGTTACAATTTTAAATCATCTTTTTACCAAATTCTTAACATAAGTAAAAAATTACCTTAAAATTTCTTAAGGGAGTTTGGTAGCCGAAATATACTTCCGAGAAAATAGTTTAACTTGCATTCTATTGTTTACAATTCATGCTAGGTATAGGTTCGAATTTATTTATTTAGCACTCATTTACATGTGTAAGCATGATATCTTATTAATTTTAATATTCAAACCTTGGTTACCATTTGATCAATTCCTTTTGTTAAAACTGAGTAATGTTCAACTTACATGATTAATGAATAAACTTACTTACGTGCACTATCAAAATTCATTTCTCAATTCTTTAAGTGAGATCTACTTCTCGAATTAGCATGTTATCCAGGTTTAGTATTTTTTGCTTATCTATCTTGTATTAAATCCTTCTAAAATTTCCCATCATATCGAAACCATTTAAGTATTTCTCGATGTCTTAACCGGAATCATATAGTCATCCCACTTTCGAAACTCGAAAATAAGCATCGATGGTGCCATGGTCATCAGTAGAATTATCCTCGAGCGACTAGAATGTGATTCTATATCTATCTAGTATATATTGGACTTCGTATATACGTTGATCAGACGTATATTCAAAATCCTTACATACCCGATAGTCCAATCACGACGTCGAATAAAAATACTCGAAAAGTATTATTAAAAGTTATTTTTCAACATGTTTTCAAATGATTTACTTAGTTCAAAATATATTTTTTCAAAATACGCTTTCTCAACGAAATATTCCAAAATCTCATTCTAGGGTATTCCTAACCCTATCTTTAACGAGATATTATAACTCTGATGAGTCCTATCATTTGTTCAAAATATGTCGTACCCTGTAGCTTTGTATGAACCAAAGCTCTGATACCAACTGTAACGACCCGCCTTTTTGCTCGATTTTCGGCGGTAATTAAACCGACTTAAACCGTTCAGAAAGACGAATTGTTATGGGTACATACATACATTGAACAAAATAACAGAACCTTTCATTGAATAATTCAATATTACATCAGAGTTACATGAATATCAGAGTTACAACATAAACGTATACAGCGGAAGCTTCAACTCTATCGTGGACTCCAACTCTGAAAGCGCTCTGGATCCTGCTCCAACGATCTATAACTGCAAAACTAAACTACTGGCTGCCCGTGTGGAAATTAATGGGCACCCAGAGTTTAGGAAGGAACAATAAACTCCAGGTCAGTCATGGGACTGGTGTGAGAACATAAAACAGTTGCTTTAAGGTTTATTTTAAAGTTGGGAAATTCACCGGACCACGCCGCTAACGCGGAACTGGTTTACTCCACATGAATACCCGTGCATATAAATGCGCAATGTCTTTGAAAATGAAGCTATCATAAGCTCGTCCCACATCACACAATGCAAGCGCACACCAGGTGGGCGAGTTTATCTTATGACAACCAAATATGCTTTCATACGTAAAATCCTCTTCAATACCATAACGTATATAGTGTGGAAAACATTTCGCAAGTAAATGTATTAATCCTAGATAGCATATACCCCATAATATATGTTGCCATATATATATATACACAATCGAAATCGTATGGCTCGCATAAGAAATTTGGGTTTCCAACTTGATGATTCCTGGCACGAAAGATCAATCAGGGATACAAAACGAAGTGCCTCAACGGCTTTTTCGACCATACGCGGACACCGACTACACATCGTCAGGGCAGATCAACGGTTTTCGACCAGACGCGGCCCCCCGAACATACCCAACTTCCCCAGGTTCATAAATGGTTTCCCACTACTGCACAGCTTCATCATCAATTCATATATAAGTATAAAACCTAACCGCCAGTTTCTCATCAATCCGGGGTGTGAGGTTTGTTGATGTCACGTCATACACAAAGCGATGCTTCGATAAGCCATTCTTTGATCATCACTAGCTCGTTCCATAACTCGGGTATGCCACATTGACAATTCACGACATATCCCTGATTTCAATCAATGCATACCCTCTAAGTTCATATGACTTAGAGACGAGGATAATATATTGCCACAGATCCGATACACATTAATGGAAGTCAGTGCTATTCGGTAAATTTCAATGTCAGACATACCATCCATACAAGTCCGTCCTGGGTCTGAACGGAACGAAATCCGAAAGTTCCCCCAACACGTTCGGACTTCCTGCCACTACGGTAATAGGGGCATCTCTCTACTGTAGCTATTCAGTAAAGAAACCAATCGGCAGACAGTCCGTTCGGTTGTGAAGAACCTCGGTCTTCATTTGTCGTCTTCATTTCTTCATTATTTACGTCGTATGGTTATTTCGAATGGTTTTTGGAACATAAATTCCGATCCCGGTCTTTCCAAATAACCTGCGCTTCATATTTCAAAAAAAATGCTTTCAATCATATGTATATACACACATACATCACTTAATCCTTTCTAAATCTGGAAATGATCGTTTAAGAGATGATCGTTTATAAATAGTCTTTCTCTCAACGCCTTACTTTCGAACAATCGTTATAAACCAAGGATCATGATTTCAACATTTCCTTAACTCAATTTCGCGGTAATCATTCAAAAAAAAACGGGTTCGTTATATTCAAATCAAGGACTCAGGACCGAGAACAATTCCAGTTTAAATAAAATATTTGAAAATAATACATTTGTTATAAACTAATTATATATAAACTAACTTTAAAATAGCAATGTTTAAAATAATTACTTAACACATATTTAACTTTGAAGAAGTATACAAATATAATACTTTTAAACATATACATATCTTTAAAAACAAATAAGTTTTATTTAAATATTTTTGAAATTAACATATCATGTTTAAATAGTCGAAAACCTATATAAATATAAAAATACTTTAAATTGGAATTGTTTCCTTTCCACGTCGATGACTTGAACTTATATTCACATTTATACTCGAAGAGTATAACTAGTTCCAAAAATCTTGAGTTAATCTAATCGATTCGAAGACATTCAACTTTTCTCTTTCATTTACTTAGTTTCGTAACAACTTCCCTAGTTGACCTAATCATGTTCGAGTAACTCCATGACATTATCATATCTTTCAAGTTATTCTAACCGATTTATATTAGATATACATAGATATGATTGGTTAGAAATCGAACTTCTTATATCATTAACTTAACACTTAACTCACAAAATCATTAACATTTCTTAATATTCACTTTACAAATTTTATTCACAAATATTGTATCGTTAAGTTCAAACTCAACAATTTTCATTTTGAGCTATATCAAAATACATTATAATACCACTTAATGTTGATAATAATATGTTAATCTGTTTCCAATATCAAATAATTTATGCCATCAAATCAAATTAACAATTTCCCAAATGGTAATAACCAAACATTTATTTCATTCATTAACATGTTCTTAACATACCCTGGTTAATAAATCGTTGTAACAATACCACATCATTAAATCAACATTATCCAAATAATTCAATATCATTTATAAAACGTTAATTAGAAAAATTATTTAAATAGACAAATACCGCTTAGCTAACAAAATATTATCGAATAAAAAAAATCTTAATAACATTGTTAAATCAGTAAACATTAACAATCAGTAGTATTAAGTTAATAAAATGCTACATGATCCTTTAAGTGTCATTTATCCATGAATTACTCTTTAATTAAATTTTACGAAATTACAACATTTTCTGTTGAAAAACGGTACATATGCGTGTTCACACGTTCAACCACCATTTATGCATCCATTTCTTAAATGCACACAACAAACAATTTACGAATGCGCGTTATACCACTAACGCGCTCCATCATTCATTTATTTGCAACCGTCATAATGTCACATACCATACTATCACCCATTAATCAGTAATTAACCATGCAACCAATTGCCACATAAAAACACATATACCCATTTCTCAATATGAATTTAATTAATGAAATTAAAGTTACTGTTCTCACCTTAATTGCTTTCAAATAAAAGGACCCGCTTTTCTAGTCTTTATGGTTCCTTTTCTTGCGTTATCTCCCTTTCTCCTCCCTCTGTATCTTACATCCTTTTTTTTCTTTCTTTTAGCTCTTCTCTCTTTGTTCTCTCTCTTTCTTCTTGCATTTTTTTTCTTCTAAACTGCAAAATACATGCACAGCATAGGCGCAAGCCTTCGTTCGTTTCCCTCTTTTTTTTTTATAACTCAAGGCTCAAATCTACACTCATGCATGCAAAGTTGAGTGGATTGAAGTGTTCGGTGGAGTCTGGAAACGGTGGAGAAGGCGTGAGAAGCTGCTGCCTTTAGGTGGAAGGGAGGACGGTGTACTGACTTGGAGGCGTGAGTGGGAAGTTGGATCTTGCATGCGGGTGGAGTAAATGGAATGGAGCTGAGCATGCAAGGTCTGAGTGGGGGAAAAAGGCGTGAAGGCCAAGGATGTATTGGAGCGGGTAGTTGCAGCAATTCAGTTCGCATGCACCAGTGTTGTTTGTTTTTTTTTTTTTGTTTTTTTTTTCTCTTTTTGAAAGGTTAATGGCGGAAGGGGATGAAGTGAGAAAGGCGATGGGAAAAACAACAAAGTGGGAAGGAAGAAGATAAAGGTGGGAGCGAAGCACTTTGTACAGGTGAAAAAAAAAAATATGCATGCAAGCAACGTGGCACAACATTTTCCTGGCATAGAACAAGTGGCATTGCCGTTTCACATGTCTAACACATAACCTTTTTATAATTTATAATTTATAATTTTTTTTTTTAAACGTTGGTTCGTTTGGAAGGGCAAGGAAGAAAAAAAATTTTTTGAAGAGAACCAAGAACTAGAAAAGAAACGTGCATGCTTGCATGAAATAAGAAATGGTGTCAAAAGGTTAACACGCATGCAAACAATAGGAAAGTTTAATTATCTTTTTTTTCTATATATTGATAACCAGCAATAGCAAACTAATCGTATAATCATGTACAACAATACATCATGATCCCAAAACAGTAATAAAACAAACCGGTTGATTAGTTCTGTAAAGTGTCAAAAGGGACCACAGTTGCCCCAAAATATGTCAGAAAAATATATGCTTATTTTCAAAAATAAAAATTTCAATAAAATTGTATAAAATATTTTAAGATGACGCGAACTGAAACTGAATAAAAATTTAAAACGAATATTTAATAATAATTTAATTTCAAATTCTGATCATTTCTAGCAACTGAATTGCAACTAAATTATGAAAATTCGATTAACGACGAAATATTTTCTCCAAACAAAATTGTTATATCTAATTTCAAAATAAAATTAAACTTTCAGTCTGTTAAAATATTATTATTGCCTTAAAATTTGATTCAACAATAATTTAAACCTTTTAAATTTTATTAAAAATTCATATTAAATTCAAAATTGATTTTTCAAGAAATCTTAGATCGTTACAATACATATCCCATTGTGTTCGGAATGGGGGTAAAACGTTATGGACGACAGGCGGTGGGCCTCGTTTCGAGGTCGTATGTAAAAGTCAACTTTTTGAAAATAAATTAATTAAATAAATTAAAAATTTAATTTCTCTCTCCCTCCACCTACATCCACTCTGGCCCCCCCACGATTCATTTCGAATCGGAAAAGAAAAAAAGAAAAAAAATGAAGAAGAAGACGCAGCGCGGCAGCCGCCGACCCCCTCCATCCACCGCACCCCTTCATCGTCGAGCGCGCCACCTCAGGGGACAACCGCAGCCCCTGCGCCCTCCTCCATTCGAAGACCCGCCCCCATTTCGAGCACCAGCGAAAACCCTAGCCCCAAGTACACCCAGCGAGCCCTAGGCCGCCTCCGGCCAGCCAACGCCGCCTCGACAGGCGCGCACCCCGTCCCGCTGACGTCAGCGACCGCGGCTCCCACCTTTGGCCAACGCCGACAGCACCTCTCCCCCTTCAAACCTCCAACCGAAAGATGCAAGTATTTTCTTCTTCCTTTTTCTAATTTAATCTTGATTCTATTTCAGTTTTTGGTTGTGATAATTAGTAAATAAAATATGAAATTAATTTACATAAGGATTAGGAAATATATATATATATATATATATATATATATAATACATGATTTTGATTATGAAAGAGGAATGATTTTTCATGACGAAGAGGTAGGATTTTTCATAACGAAAAGGTATGATCTTTATATTTTTAAAGTAATAAAAATATGATTTTTATATTTTTAAAGTATTAAAAATATAATCTTTACTATGTAGAAGGTGTAAAAATATGATTTTTATATTTTTAAAGTATTAAAAATATAGTCTTTACTATATAGATGATAAATGTGAAAAGGCGATATTTATAAATATGAAAAGGCGATATTTTTAAATATGAAAAGGCGATATTTTTAAATATGAAAAGACGATATTTTGATATGAGTAGTGAAGTAAGAATATGATTTTTACTTCGAGAAAAATATAAACTTTATATTTAAAAGGCGAAATCTTTATTTTAGAAAAGGCGAAATCTTTATTTTAGAAAAGGCGAAATCTTTATATGGAAAATAGCGTGATAAAAATATAATTTTTATCTATATAACATAGTAGTAAAAAATCGATTTTTATATATTGAATAACAAAGTAAAAATTTGATTTTTAAATGTAGGAAGCGATTATAAAAATATGATTTTTATTTTAAAGACATCAGCAAATATAAAAATGTGTGATTTTTATATATGTAGTGGCTACGGGCAACGAAGATGACGAAGATGCGATAGCGATGAAGATTTCTATCAATGAAGTGCCGTGGAGCTAGGATAGCTATCTGTGAGAATTTCTCACCTTTCAATTTCTTTTCTAGTTATATATATATATACTAGGATGCAGACGGTGCTTAGTAGCACCCGACACAATCGTCCACAGACCATGGACTTGTTTGTTTGGTTGCATAAATTAGTTAGATGATTTGATTTGTATTTGGTTGTTTGGTGAATTTGATTGAGATGTGAATGGCGTGGGCCTTCACTAGACCGGGGATAAGGCTAGGCCTCGTCCCGTTTCTAGTATCGTGCCGTTATGCCGCCGAAATTTTCTAAAATATGTTAGAAAAATAAAAATATCATTTTATTGAATAAATGAACTGAATAGAAATTCATAAGTTAAAATAAAATGTTTTATCGTTAAAAATATAATTTTTAACGTGAATATGAATATAGTGAATGTGAATGAATAAATATTCATTTACAAACCAGACGGTTTGTTTATGTACACCTATTTGAATGACATTGATTGGGACGATAAATTTTACACATCGCCCAACTGCACAAATAAAATATGCGTTTGATTGTTTGAAACCCCACACGGGTGTTGGGATGAAATTTGAAGTTCACTCATCCTGACTGATTAAATATGTCGATCGATTGATTGATAGGCTGTTATAAGCGTTAGATATCTACATTTGATGCTTATACAGTGTAGTGCACTTTGGTTGATGGTTGATTATTTTTCAATGCTATTATATACATGTGTTGTATGAAAATCCATATAATTAATTTTATATGGTGATTGATTGGGCTTCATTCCAATTTAGAAAATAAAGAATATTATAATATAAAGGTTCATGTGTTGACTGTACTCATCCGTTGAGATTAGTCATGTGTTGAACGAATTATTTTAATAATAAAATTTGCATCTTTATCAATATAACATAAAGGTTCATGTGTTGACTGTACTCATCCGTTGAGATTAGTCATGTGTTGAACGAATTATTTTACTAATAAAATTTGCATCTTTATCAATATAACATAAAGGTTCATGTGTTGACTGTACTCATCCGTTGAGATTAGTCATGTGTTGAACGAATTATTTTAATAATAAAATTTGCATCTTTATCAATATAACATAAAGGTTCATGTGTTGAATGTACTCATCCGTTGAGATTAGTCATGTGTTGAACGAATTATTTTAATAATAAAATTTGCATCTTTATCAATATAACATAAAGGTTCATGTGTTGACTGTACTCATCCGTTGAGATTAGTCATGTGTTGAACGAAATATTTTAATAATAGAAATATTTGAAATAGAAATATTTAAAGTAAAAATATTTGAAACGAAATATTTGAAATAGAAATATTTGAAACGAAATATTTGAAATAGAAATGTTTGAAAAGGAAATGTTTGAAATAGAATATTTGAAAATAGAAGTATATGAAGCCGTGTTGATTAGGTTGACGCCATTTTGACGTGAACGATATTTATATCGATTTTATTCATTTTAAAATGAATATAAAATGATTTCGAAATGAATTGAATTGAAAACGATTTCGAAATAAATTGAATTGAAAACGATTTCGAAATGAATTGAATATAAAACGATTTCGAAATAAATTGAATTGAAAACGATTTCGAAATGAATTGAATATAAAACGATTTCGAAATGAATTGAATTGAAAACGATTTCGAAATGAATTGAATTGAAAACGATTTCGAAATAAATTGAATTGAAAATGATTTCGAAATGAATTGAATAAAAAACGATTTCGAAATGAATTGAATTGAAAACGATTTCGAAATGAATTGAATTGAAAATGATTTCGAAATGAATTGAATTGAAAACGATTTCGAAATGAATTGAATTGAAAATGATTTCGAAATGAATTGAATTGAAAACGATTTCGAAATGAATTGAATAGAAAACGAATTTGATTTCAATTGAATATATAACGAATTTGATTCGAATAGAAAACCAATTTGAATTGAATCGAATAGAAAACGACTTTGAAACCAATTTGAATTGAATCGAATAGAAAACGACTTTAAAATTGGATTGAATTGAAAACGAATTCAAATTGAATTGAAAGCGAATTGAAATGAATTCAAATTGAATTGAAATTTGAATTGAATAGAAATGGAAGTTGAAATGGTTCTTGAAACGAATTCAAAACTATTTATATAATTCGTTTTAAATAGTAATCGACGAAATATATATTATATATATTATATATATAATATAATGGTCTGAATAGAATGCGCCGCGCCGCGGCAGTTCGTGAATTTCGACCATTTATTTCAAACGGACATTACGGGAGATCCGACCGTCGGATTCTCCTAAAACCGGAACCGTTGGGTTTGTATCGAAAAGAGCTTTCTAACGAATATTAGAAATTTGAAATCTAACGGTTGGATTTGGAGTTACGTCCAAATCAAATTTGAAAAAGGTCGCTGTAAGTGCAGTTCGATGGCCATTGTTGGAAATCGACTGTACGGGCCTTGATAAAATTATTAAAAATAGTAATAATTTATGTAAAATCATAAGAAATGATTTGGGAAGAATTGGGATGAAAAACTCCATATTTGAAATGATAAAAATAGATTTTTATCGAAATGAACTAGTTTGAACTCAATTTAAAACCCGGGTTTTTATTTTTAAAATAAATAAATTAGATTTAAAAAGGGGTTTTAAATAATCGGAATTTCTAACATATAACGATTGGATTTGAAATGGGTTTATCATGAACTGTGTTTTAAATAACACCTAGTTCTTTAATCCAGTAAAAGGAGTTTTAACGAATCTGCAATTAGATTGAAATATGAATTGATAATCTAAATTATCAAATTTAGAAAATGAGCGAGAATGGAGTATTACCAGTTTTGCTCCAAAGAGATAGATAAATCTTTAATTAGATCTGATCGTGAAATGGTAATTAATTTTACCAATAACACCGTGGTGATAGATATGGAGTATTACCAGTTTTGCTTCATGGGATGAATAGGTTGGGATTGGGAAATAAAATGAATAATTACTTCGGTGTGGTTCGCTAATCTCGACTAGTTCAGAAAACCATAATTTGGTTTGAAATGACATCCAAAGGAAGATTAAAAGATAAATTTTAAAGAATTTATCTTGGATAAAATTAATGGGAACCTTTCCCTATGAATATTCTGAATTGGAATGAGGCGTATGTTGAGTTTGTGTAACATTTGTTTTTAATATACGCGGGTTGTTCGGAAAGACCGGGTTTACACCCATTCTGAATAATCGATTCGACGATATGTCGAAGATGAAGACGGTGATTGAAGACCGGAAGTCTTCACATCGTTTGGATAATTACTGATGATCCTGATTGGGCTGTACACCCAAGAGGATGGAAACAGTTGGTGGTCGTCCAGACGTACTTGGAGATGGATGGATATGCGAGGAAAGTGCCTCCAGTTTCGTTCAGACCCAGAACGGACTTGTAAATGGATTGTGTGTCTGACATTGGATTTTATTCTGTGTTGATTGATTTCTATCAAATATACATCTGTTTGGCAATGGAGAATTTATTCTCTTGCTTAACGCCCTTCTCTGAGACGTACGAGCTCAGAGGTTGTATATCGATGGACATCAGTCGCATGGCATGAATTGTCTGTGTGGCACGCTAAGATGCAATGATCAAGGCTTTTGTTGAAAAGCAGAGTCTTATGGTTGATGATCAAAGCACGGCCTACGTGGCAGCTTTGTGTATAACGTGAATTCGCGAGCCTCACACCTCGGTATGAGTCAAAAACGGGATACGGACTGCAGGGAGAGCACGACGTTTCTTTCTAGCTTTGGTGGTGTCAGTGACTTACCAGCCCTGACATATATATACTTTTCACCTTTGTGGTTGTTGGATCAGGCGCCTCAATTATAGGTCTGTAAGGACCGGGAAACGTGTGTTCATGCATAATTAATCCTCTAACGTAAGTGAGGACCGGCCCTGAAGCATCCAAGGGTTGCCCAGAGTGCGTAGCCCTGGGACATTTGCTAGAGTGTCTCGAACGCGGAGAGGAGCTTGCCCCTTGCATCGACTCATGACGGAAATCCAATTTCCAATACGTGTATTGCGGCTTTAATTGTAGAACTAGTATGGCGACATGATATATGGTACCCATGCCGTCTATGATTTATATTTATGATTGAAATTGTTTTGACATTATACACTTATTATAGTATCAAATGATTTGTTTTTAAACGTACCAAGCATGTTTGGCTATTATAAGGGAAAACCCTATCCTCCGGCTTGCGTTGCATTGTGTGATGGGACCTGGGTCTTATAATAGCTTCATTTTTCGAAAAAGCATTGCGTTGTTTATTCTATGCACTGGTATTCTTGGGAGAAAACCCGTTCCGTGTTATACGGCGTGGTCCCTTGAATCACTCTCTTTTAAAGTAAAGTTTTAAATAACTGTTTTAGTTCTCACACCAGTCACATGACTGACCTGGAGTTTATTGTTTTAACCTAAACTCTGGGTGCCCTATTTTCCGCACGGGCAGCTAGTAGTTTTGGTTTTGCAGATTTATATTCACAGGATCCTGGTTTACAGCTGGAATGATATCCGGAAAGCTCTGTATCCGTATATCACCTTCAGTTGTGCTTTGTATTATTTTCCGCTGCTATGTAATTTATTGTAATCTCTGATATTTATTGAATGTAATTTATTCATTATACTCTGTATATTCTTGTATTCTGTTGGAATTGTTGTAATAACAATGAAATGTTCTTCTGTTTGTGTTTTGATTTGTCCTGTTCTCAAACGATCAGGGGTTTCGAACGGTCTAGATCGGTTTAACGACTGATTCAGATCGAGCGAAATTCCCGGCCGTCACAACAATACAAAGATCCAATGGTCGAGATTTTATATCTACCAATTTATGTTCAAGTAGTCCCATAAATGGGATGTTGTACTATTTGGGGTGCTCTTGAGATAGAATCGAGGGTACTTCAAATTGTCTAGCGTCCCTATAGTCCTCTGATTTTTACTACACATCTCAGCTCCTCTCTCCTTCCACTAAGTTTTCCCACTCACTAACTTATTTTACTATAAATGTGTTAAATTTAGGTGATACAAAAATCACTAATAGATGGAAAGTAAATATTTGTTTAATATGGAAATGCATGAATTAATTGATTGCATTTGCATGAGATGGAAAGAAATAATTGCAGGCATTAATTTCTTTCATTTAACCTAAGGAAAGGGAATGATTTACTTTCTGTGTGTGCACATTTATTGCTATTGTAATTAGCCTCCATTATTTTATTACCATATGTTGGTAATTTAATTGATGACTCGCATAGATTTGCGTTGGCTATATGTTGAGGGGTAGACTTCTTTGTCAACTCATCCTGGCGTGGATCCAGTGATCCCCAATGGTGTCTCTTCTTGTTAAGATATGTAAACTCTTATTTTGTAATCACTTGTAATTCTCTCATATGGAATGAAATCTCTCTCTTTTGGACTGGACGTACATTATCTCGATGGTAGTGGAACCAGTATAAATATTGTGTGTCTCTTTGTTTCTCTGTTATAGTTATTTACTATTTGTTTGATGTAATAGAATAATTGCTATCATATTAGATTGATATTCAATTGGAAAATCTGGATCTTGTTTATTATTCTTCCGCATTCGCGCTATTTCTCGCACAACAGGATGGTATCGGAGCAAGGCAATTTGTTTTAAATTGTGCATCAATTATTTCTACAAAGGTTGGTAGATTCAGTGCTGGTTCTACTATTACTATTTTGAGAGAAAAGGAGACTTTGGTGGAGAAGATTATGTTGAGAGAGAAAAACATTCCAGGTTGGGAACTTTGATGTTGCTTCAGCTTTGGATTCTCATTAAGGTGGAATTATATGTTTATTCAAGAATGTCACTCCAAAAGAATGTGACTTCTTAGAAAACAACTTGGAGAAATTGCTTAGAGGTGTTAGCGACCAAAGACGAAACATTGGAGGTGTTAGCGACATTTCCAAGTGTTTGAGGACTTTGTATAGCTTCAAGTTTAGTTGAGAAATGCTCGAATTGTATGAGATTTAGGTGATAAAGAGTTTATGTGTTGAAGGGACCATCAGATTTAGAAATTGTATCTAATGTAGCTGATTTTGACGACAGATTTGATGCCACTTAGACTTATCGATTTGTGATGCCATCTTGGAGTGTTCAGTTCATAGAGATGATTTTGGCAGATTTAGTGCCACTGTGATACATCGTCGATTTTTTGATGTTGTCCTAAAGGAGGTGCTACATGCATGTATGTGGAAGCAGAGAGAATTATTTTGCATATAGAGTTTTGGATTTTGGCTCTGTTTTTTGAATTGATGATTGAGAGAATTATTTGTGGCCTTAGTGGTATTGAGATTATTTTGGAGTCTATCTTTTTTTTCGAATTTGGATATTCGTAACATTTTGTTGGCGGGCGGGGACGTAGTCTGAGCTCTTTAAAATGGTGTGATGGGGGGTAGCTTTCCTAGAACCCATTAGGAAAATATTCATTTTTGGTTTCTATCTCATTGTGGGATTTTGATTTAAGATGGAGTTCTGTTGAAGAGATTTATATTGTGAAGAGAATTTGATTCGAGATGAGGTATTGAACACATGTGATTTTGCATCATGGTGGAGTGTTAAATTTAGGTGATACAAAATCACTAATAGATGGAAAGTAAATATTTGCTTAACATGGAAATGCATAAATTAATTGACTGCATTTGCATGAGATGGAAAGAAATAAATGCAGGCATTAATTTCTTCCATTTACCCTAAGGAAAGGAAATTATTTACTTTTTGTGTGTGCACATTTGTTGCTATTGTAACTAGCTTCGATTATTTTATTACCATATGTGGGTAATTTAATTGATGACTCACATAGATTTGCATTAGCTATATGTTGAGGGGTGGACTTCTTTGTAAACCCATCCTGGCGTGGAGCCAATGATCCCCAATGGTGTCTCTTCTTGTTAAGATATGTAAACTCTTATTTTATTAATCTCTTGTACTTCTCTCATATGGGATGAAATCTCTCTCCTATGGACTGGACGTACACAATCTCGATGGTAGTGGAACCAGTATAAATATTGTATGTCTCTTTGTTTCTCTGTTATAGTTATTTACTATTTGTTTGATGTAATAGAATAATTGCTATCATATTAGATTGATGTTCAATTGGAAAATCTGGATCTTGTTTATTATTCTTCCGCATTCGCGCAATCTTCTCGCACTACAAAATGAGTGGTGGAAATAGAAAGCTATTGGGGGTGAATAAAGAGCTATTGAGGTGCTCCATTTTCATAGTGTTATTGATTGCCTTATAATATATATGTATATATATATATATATATAAAAAGAGAGAGAGAGGATAACTCTGCGTTTTTTTGAGGTTTAAATATAATTTAACATGACTATTTGCATATTATCGAGCACTTTGGAAAAATGTGGCCAACTGTAGCGCCGAAAGGTGCTTGCTACTAATTTTTACATACCTCGTTTAATATTAGATAAAATTAGGGTCCTTGTATAATAAAAGAATCTTTTGGTTGATTATAGGAACAATGAGTTTTTAAAAGTACTTTGTCTTCAAACTAAATATGAAATGTGTTCAGTTTGGGAACCAGACTAACTTTTAGGTGCAAATAAGAATAATGGAACAAACTTTGACAAAGAAACGTGCGTGAAGTTGTTCGCATGTATTCTTGCAACTTCACTGATTATTTGTGGGACCACTAACTGCCAGTGTGATCACTAGAAAAGCAAGCATAACATAGGGAATCTTTACCCATTTACAGATTATATAATAATTTCTATGGTCCTCCACATTAATACAATTACTGTGTATTGTGCAGGACATGCTCTATTGAGGTGATCCCTAAAAAAAATTGTTAGTTACAATCGATGATTACGATTAAAAGATCAATTATAAATCAATTGTATGTGAATCTAGAGAGAAAATTTAAACCAACTGTTTAACTATCAATTTTAATAGTTGAATCGCGGTTTCTTTATTTTTCACATTTTTGCTCATCGTGTAATTTCATCTGGTCCTCGTTAATTTTATCCTATTAAATAAAATAAAAAAAATTACAAAAAAGAACATTGTTTCAAAATCTAAACAACACTCTCTCATACTATTTTTTTTTACTGTTGCAAGCATCTCAAAAACTATTGCAAAATTCGGCATGCAGTGGATAAGTAAACGTCAACTTCCGTGCTTTGCTACCAATATAGAGCTTTAATAGTTTTGGTACAATTGTATGATGCAAGAGTACACAACTTTTATTGCATATTTAACCATCATCTATAACTCGCTTATGTAGTAATTTTTATCCTAGTAATGTTACAAAATTTTGTTTAATTGTGTGAACTTAAAATGAAAAATTATATAATTTTTACAGTTTGATTGGTTGAATCATCAAAAGCATTAACCTTGAGTCGTTACCGGTTGATTTAAGTTTCGGTTATAAGAAACATGGTTCTAATAATTAACTAAAAGAACAATAATACATATCAAATACTCATATGACATACTATATTCCGTCAATACTTATATTCTTGATAAGTAGTATAGGTACAAATGGATATATTTATCTGTGCATAGTTGATTAATATTCAGCTATAAGAACATTGATTCTAATTATTAAACAAAGACCCGAAATGGATGCAATGCAGAAAACTTCATATACAATGTGCACACACCATATCAGCAAAGGTGCACATGATTGAAATTTGGACTAATATAAGATCTCGTCCACCAATAATGTTAAGACGGATCCTGCCAGTATGAACCTTGATACTTGGATAACATAAATGACTGAGGAAAGATCATCCAAATCGTCGTACTTATTGATAAAAAAGAGGAACGTGGCATTTAACATGATCTGAAATATTTTCAGTATCCTTGATGAAATGGTACCTGGCACAAAGTAGGCTTTAGGTAATTCATAAAGGGATGGTCTCAACCTTTTTGGAGTGGTATGTGACAGCTCTTTTTCCTTTGACAGGTTGTTTACTGAGGCTGACATTTTGACAAGAAATGTGCTGAATGAAGAATGGATGAGGATGGTGTTGGTGCATGAGGAAGAAAGGAAGAATAATTATAAGTAGAGAAGAGACGGGTGTGGATCAATCGTACTTATACATGAATCCAGATAGATTAAGTGACAATCTTTTATGTTGATTTCAACTAACCATTTCTTTTGTTTTCTCTAAACTTTTAGAAAAGATAAATTGACAATCTTTAAATTGAGCAGATGAAAACTGCATGTAGTAAAGAACGAAAGAAATGTTTGTAAAACTTTAAATTGAACTATTGATATTTGACACGTCCGATATAACTAGCTTCAATGGTCCCACATTCACATTCTCAAGGGATATATTAAAATTGAACGCTTCCCAAATTTTTTATTTCCAACATTATAGACGTAATTTTGAACAGAACGAAAAAGGCTGGAAATGCACATCATGGGACAATTATTAACAAGTTTGATAAAATAATGTCGCATGTTATTAATGATTATTAAGCTGAGAAACATAAGTAAAAATAGTTTATCTAAATGTTGTTGAAACTAGCTAAAAAAGTATCATAAAACTATAACATGTTAGTAACTATTTGTAATGAACTGAGAGATTTTAGACCTCGAAAACCGACATAAATACCATGTCAACTATTCAAGTATCGAAAATACCAATCGTTAATATAAAGAAGTTAGAGGGTGAGAAATAGGAAGAAAGAAAGTTAGAATAGAAGAAGAAAAAGAACATAAATGCAACAACTTCAGGGTAAACACAAATCTCACAGCGGAACGAATAATATATATATATATATATATCACATAAAATTTGAAATACAAATTTGTTAGTATATGCATACCATCATCAGAGTATAACATAATAAATCGCAGCAGAAATAAATAACAGCTATAAAATTTTGAAACCTCCTGCTCCAAGCTCTTCCAAGTGTATCTGTAAAATCCCAACTACTTGACTACCCATACAAGTTTGGGCACCTAAGAGTTTAGGGTAAAGCAAAACAAAATAAACTTTGGGTCAATCGTCGGATCGGTGTGAGTAAATCCAACAACTTGATTTAACTTTTTAAAAGTCCTTTCAAAAGAAAGGATAATTGTAAGATCGATCCATATATATATTTATATATATATATATATATATATATATATACACACACAGATGGTTTTTACGTTACAATAACCTAAAACATTCTTTGAATCCATACTATTCTGATATTATAATAGTGTCTAAATCAAGTAAATAATAATCTAGCAGAATGATTAAATCTCATGCTCAAGATACATAGTATACAATCAAAACCGCGGGCGCTTATTGGCTAATGGATTTCTAACTATGACTACGTATGGAACCACCTTCTGATAGTGCATCTGTAGCGAGGAATACAATGGGTTCAACAATAAACTCTTGCAACCCAGCCACACATGACTGACGACTCATTTCACTTGAGTGTATCTGATGTATATCACCAACGGTTGGAATCAGCAATTGTTTCCCAAAAGGGACATCATCGATAAAGTAACGAAGGAAATGAATTTTCTCTAGATAGGTGATAATACACCCTAACTTGGAGCGACCTACTTAGCCATGGTTCCTGCCTGATTTTTATTATTTCCCAGTTGTGAGGCTAGCCACCATATTTACCTTTTTGACATATCACGTCTTCATTATCTTTGAATGCCACATCGTTAAACCCGCCTAACCATTTATTGATTTCCCAAAAAATATCGCAAGTATAAAGCTAAGAGAAAACAATTCCTCCTCCACCAAACGTAATATGTTTGAAGAGATCAATCTATATGATTTGTTAGGCATACTAATGTTACGACCCAAATTTTAGTACCCTTTTCGTCGACTAAACATTACCAGTCCAACCCAAATTGCACTAAACCCAGATGTTCAAGAAAGTAATTAGAGAGTGAGAAATAGAAAGAAAGAAATTTAGAATAGAAGATAAGAAGAACATAATCAGAGTAACACGAATCTCACAGTGGAATTAGTAAAATATATTCAATAGCATAACTTGAAATACAAAACTGTATTTGTAGTTACATTCAAACATCAGAGTACAACATACATATATCACAGTGGAAATAGACTCTATATATCTAACGCTAAAGTCTCCTGCTGCAAGCTCCTTCTTATGTATCTATAAATCCTGAACTGTTTTGCTGCCCGTACAAATTTGGGAACCCAAGATTTTAGGGAAAACATAGAAAATAAACTCTGGGTCAGTCATGGGACTGGTGTGAGTAAAAGATTTTAAACAACTTGATTTTAACTTTCAGAAACCTTTTGAAAGAGAGGATAATCGTAAGACCGATTGTAGTGAACCGCATTTTTAGCTGTTAAACAATTTATTTATTTAATTATTAAATATCGATTTATCGATATCGAGAACGTGAATTAAATAATATTGAATATTTAAATAATAATTATAATATAATAAAATATATTATAATGTCGAAATAATCAAAAATATTGGAAATACAAATATTCTGTGAATGGGGTCATCCAAAAGATATAATTCAACTTAGAGTTGGATTATATTGACGAATATATTCAATCGACGACAGTTTGAACGTATAATTATATTATAATTAAAATAGAGTGCGTAACGACGCGGCAGCACGCTATTTGGCGATTTGAACTTTAACTGAATGTACATGATTCGTTTTAAGCCGGATTTCTATGAAACAAGAAACGTGTGGAGCTGGTGGAGTATATCTTTCTAGTGGAAGAGAAAAATCGGGATTTCATCGTGTAGATTGTGAGTTATGTCCAAATCAAATTTCAGAAAAGTCGCTGTGGAATTCCTTTTTAATTTTGCGATGCTTTATATACGTTATAAATCGATTTTTCGATACGAACTGAATATCAGGATAATCTGGAGTCTGGAAATCAAGTCATAAAATTTGAGGTGATATTCTGGAGCCGAACGACATCGTATATGGATATATACGATAATATTAATTTATTAATATTTAATTGAATAATATTTAAATATATTTATATATTTAAATGGGTCATTCAGAGCGTTAAAAATACGCTGTGTGAGCATACGAAGTCGGAATTCGACGAAACCAGTTTCGTTGGATCCGCAATATCAAATAGTTGCTAAATGTTAAGTTTCGTGATTTTTAGGGTCACTGTGTGTCCGTACAGATTTTTAGAGTGAGAAACAGTGTGACGAACAAGGAATTTCGCTCGGTCCGAACCAGTCGCTAAACCGATCCAGGCCGTTCGAAACGCCCTATCGTTTGAGAACACGACAAAACAGAACGCATACAAAAGAACATTTCACTGTATATTGCAACAGTGCATCAGATTACAAGAATATACAGAGTATAAATGAATATTACACAGAAATATCAGAGATTTAAATTACATTTAAATACATAGCAGCGGAAAATAATACAATACACAACTAGAAGAGATATACGGATACAAAGCTTTCCGGATATCGTTCCAGCTGAAAACCAAGATCCTGTGAATATAAATCTGCAAAACCCAAAACTACTAGCTGCCCGTGTCAAAATGAGGGCACCCAGAGTTTAGGTTAAAACAATAAACTCCAGGTCAGTCATGTGACTGGTGTGAGAACTAAAACAGTTATTAATCTTTATTTTTAAAGTTAGGTAAATCAAGGGACCACGCCGTATAACACGGAACGGGTTTCCTCCCAAGAATACCAGTGCATAAAACAAACAGCGCAATGCTAAATAAAGAAAAATGAAGCTGTTATAAGACCCAGGTCCCATCACACAATGCAACGCAGCCGAGGATAGGGTTTTCCCTTATAACAGCCAAAGAATGCTTGAAACGTTTTAAAACCAATCATTTGATACTATAATAAGTGCATAGTGCATAAATCAACTTCAAATCATAAGTATCAATCATAGGCGGCATGAGCGTCCCATGCCACTATGTCGCCATATATAAGTTTACAAATAAAACCGCAAATGTCACGTATTTGGAAATTGGATTTCCATCTATGAACCGAGGCAAAAGATAGTCCTCAACCGATTCGTGACTCTCTAGCCCGAGCCACCGGAACAGCCGCAACTGCCCCTTGGATCGTCATGGCCGGTCCACCGATGTGGATTATAGTGCCTGAACAATACGTTTCCCCGCCCTTTGGGGCGTAAATGAGCCAACGAATGAATCCATCGGACCCGGATCGTCCGATCAAACCGAGGCGCCTCGCAACAGCAACAACCACACAGGTGAAAAGTATATAAATGTCAGGGCTGGTAGGTCACTGACACCACCCTAGCTAGAAAGAAACGCATGCCCTCCCTGAGGTCCTCTCCCGTTTTTGGTTCACAACCGGGGTGCGAGACTCGCGAATTCACGTTACACAAAGCTGTGCCACACAGGCTGTGCTTTGATCATCACCACAAGACTTTGCTTTCCAACAGAAGCCTCGATCAATTGCCACTTAGGCATGCCACACAGGCAATTCACTCCATGCGTTTGATATCCATCAATATATAACCCCTGAGCTCGTACGTCTCAGAGAAGGGCGTTAAGCAAGAGAATAAATTCTCCGCCGCCAAACAGATATATATCTAATAGAGATCAATCACACAGACTAAAATCCAATGTCAGACACACAGTCCATTTACAAGTCCGTTCTGGGTCTGAACGAAACCGGAGGCACCTAATACCCCGCATATCCATCGATCTCCAAGTACGTCTGGACGATCACCAACTATTTCCATCTTCTTGGGTGTACAGCCCAATCAAGATCATCAGTAATTATCCAAACGACGTGAAGACTTCTGGTCTTCGACCACCGTCTTCATCTTCGACACCACGTCGAATCAGTTATTCAGAATGGGATAAACCGGGTCTTTCTGAATAACTCGCGTATATATTATAAAAGTGTTACACAAACACAACATACGCCTCATTCCAATTCAGAATATTCTTTTATTCAAATATTCCTATACTTTGGGAAAAGTTCCCCTTAATTTTATCCAAGATAAATTCTTTAAATTTATTCTTTAATATCATTTGAATATCAATTCAAACTAGTCGGGATTAGCGAACCACACCGAAGTAATCATTTATTTTATTTCCCAATCCCAACCTATTCATCCCATGAAGTAAAACTGGTTATACTTCATATCTAACACCACGGTGTTATCGGTAAATTCAATTAACATTTCACGTTCAAATCTAATTAAAGATTTAACTATCGCCTGAAGTAAAACTATTGATACTCCATTCTCGATTTTTTTTTCCAATCTAATTAAAGATTCATTAAAACTCCACTTAGTTTTAATCGTTAACTGGGTTAAAGAATCAGTGTCATTTAAAACACGGTTCACGATAAACCCAAAGTCACATTCCATTAATTATCGGGTTAAAGGACGAGTGTTATTTAAAACACTATCCACGATAAACCCAAAAATCAATATCAATTCAATTCCAATTAAATATTATTTAATTGGTACACTTCGTTAAATCTAAACAAAAAGATTTAATCTTTTCTCAACTGGGTTCAAGAACAGTGTTAGTGAAGACACCATTCACGACAAACCCAAATCACATTCGATATTCAATACAAGGCTCTGAATAGAAAATATATCGGCTTATATTCAATATCAAATTCTACGACTAACAAATGTCGTATTGGAAATAACGATATAAATATATATCTTTCAAATTTCCATAACAACACCTGTATAATCACGAATTCCAACATCGAAATACTCCAAAGACAATTTCGATTCAAATCCACTCCAATGCAATCATTGGAAATTCTGGTTATTTTTAAAACCCTTTTCAAATTCAATTTATTTATTTAAAAATAAATAGAATTATATTTCTAGTTCAAAACTAGTTCATTTCGATAAAAAATCTATTTTTATCTTTTCAAATATGGAGTTTTTCATCCCAATTCTTCACAAATCATTTCTTATGATTTTACACAAATTATTACTATTTTTAATAATTTTATCAAGGCCCGTACAGTCGATTTCCACCAATGGCCATCGAACTGCACTTACAGCGACCTTTTTCGAATTTGATTTGGACGTATCTCCAAATCCAACCGTTAGATTTCAAATTTCTAATATTCATTAGAAAGCTCTTTTCGATACGAACCCAACGGTTCCGGTTTTAGGAGAATCCGACGGTCGGATCTCCCGTAATGTCCGTTTGAAATAAATGGTCGAAATTCACGAACTGCCGCGGCGCGGCGCGTTCTATTCAGGCCATTATATTATATATATAATATATATAATATATATATCGTCGATTTCTATTTAAAACGAATTTTATAAATCGTTTTAATTTCGTTTCAAAAGCAATTTCAACTTCCTTTTCAATTCAAATCAAAATTGAATTCTTCTTTATAAATTCGTTTTAAAATTCATTTCTATTCAATTCAAATTTCAATTCAATTTGAATTCATTTCAATTCGCTTTCAATTCAATTTGAATTCGTTTTCAATTCAATTCATTTCGAAATCGTTTTCAATTCAATTCATTTCGAAATCGTTTTCAATTCAATTCATTTCGAAATCGTTTTCAATTCAATTCATTTCGAAATCGTTTTCAATTCAATTCATTTCGAAATCGTTTTCAATTCAATTCATTTCGAAATCGTTTTCAATTCAATTCATTTCGAAATCGTTTTCAATTCAATTCATTTCGAAATCGTTTTCAATTCAATTCATTTCGAAATCGTTTTCAATTCAATTCATTTCGAAATCGTTTTCAATTCAATTCATTTCGAAATCCTCGATTTCAAAATTACTTTTTAATATTCATTTTAAAATGAATAAAATCGATATAAATATTGTTCACGTCAAAATGGCGTCAATCTAATCAACACGGCTTCATATATTGATATTTTCAAGTATTCCATTTCGAATATTTCTATTTCAAATATTTCTATTTCTATTTTAAAACTGGAATGAGGCCCAATCAATTACCATATAAAGTTAATTATATGGATTTTCATATAACACATGTATAATAGCATTGAAAATAATCAACCATCAACCAAAGTGCACTACACTGTATAAGCATCAAATATAGATATCTAACGCTTATAACAGCCTGTCAATCAATCGATCGACATATTTAATCAACCAGGATGAGTGAACTTCAAATTTCATCCCAACACCCGTGTGGGGTTTCAAACAATCAAACACAGATTTTATTTGTGCAGTTGGGCGATGTGCGAAATTTATCGACCCAATCAATGTCCTTCAAATAGGTGTACATAAACAAACCGTCTGGTTTGTAAATGAATATTTATTTTATTACTTCACGTTAAAAATCATATTTTTAACGATAAGATATTTTATCTCAACATATGAATTCCTATTCAATTCATTTATTCAATAAAATGATATTTTTATTTTCTAACATATTTTAGAAAATTTCGGTGGCATAACGGCACGATACTAGAAACGGGACAAGGCCTAGCCTTATCCCCGGTCTAGTGAAGGCCCACGCCATTCACACATCAATCAAATTCACCAAACAACCAAATTCAAATCAAATCATATAACTAAGCTATGCAACCAAACAAACAAGTCCATGGTCTGTGGACGATTGTGTCGGGTGCTACTAAGCACCGTCTACATCCTAGTATATATATAAATAGAAATGAAATTGAAAGGTGAGAAATTCTCACAGATAGCTATCCTAGCTCCACGGCACTTCTAATGCAGGAAATCTTCGCCAACTCGCCTTTTTGTCGCTTTCGCCCATATTCTCTACATATGTAAAAATCAAATTTTTACTTCGTTATTCAATATATAAAAAGCATATTTTTATTTCGATGTTCAATATATAAAAATTCTATTTTTATTTCGATGTTCAATATATAAAAATCATATTTTTATTTCGAAGTTCAATATATAAAAATCATATTTTTATTTCGAAGTTCAATATATAAAAATCATATTTTTATTTCGAAGTTCAATATATAAAAATCATATTTTTATTTCGAAGTTCAATATAAAAAAATCATATTTTTATATCGATGTCTACTTTAAAAAAAATCGAACCTTTTTACCTTAAACAAGTATGTAAAAAAAATCAGATTTTTATCCCTTAAACACGTATGTAAAAATCCTATTTTTTTCAAATCAAACTCATTTCTTTTCATAGCTAAAAATATAATCTTTTCACGACTAAAATATGAACTTTCATATATAAAATCATATACTCCCATGAATAAAAACAATATAAACTTCCTTCGCTATTTCTCTTTAAAATTTACATTTTTAAAACAATGTTTCCATATAAAAATCTACTTTTTACTTACTATAAAAATCCAATTTTTTTTATCCTTTGTCTTCATATAAAAATCAAAGCTTTTCAAATTAAAATAAATAATTTTTCAGTTTTTAAAATTAATATATTTTCAGTTTAAATAAATATGTTTTCAGTTTTTATATTAATAAGATAAAAATAAAAAAATTGAAAACTTACAGCGATCGAGAAGGGGGGGACCCGCATTTCGCCGGAGGTGGAGGGCTTCAGAGGGGTGGCGCTGGCGGCGTGGACGAGGCCAGGGGGTTCGAAAAGGGGAGCGGAGCAGTCAAGGGCGTGGCGTTTGAAGGAGGGGGGTGCGGGATCGAAGCAGCGGAGGGTAGAAGAAGGAGAGGGGCGGTGTGAGGAGGAGGGAGCGACTTTGATTCGAGGAGGAGGGGGAAGCAGGCTCGACGGCGTCAGCCTGAAGGGAGGAGGCGCGATTGATTTTAGGTTTAGGTTTTTTTTTTTTTTTTATAAAACTGAATTCGTGAAAACAGAGAACGGGGGGGGGGGGGGGGGGGGGGTTATATGAAAAATATAAATATATATTTAATTATTCAATTACTTTCAAAAAGCAACTTTTATTTTCGACCTCAAAACGAGACCCACCGACTCTCGTCTACAGCGTTTTACCCCCATTCCGAACTCAATGGGATATGTATCGCAAGTTGATTCGAACGTTTTGATCAGTTTTCGTTAAATTTACATTTAAATCATTATATCGAATTTTAAACGTACATTTCAAATTACCGGGGCCACATACTAACTAGAAAAATTCCATAAAATATTTTCTAGCTTCGCATTGACGATACGGTCCTAACAAAACTAGTTTCGTCGAATTCTGAGATCGTTTGAAAAATGGCCATTTCCCAGTCGATTAAAATCAACTGAAACTGGTCAAACGCGTTTTCCTTTTCCACGCTCACATATTGATTCGAAAAATTATGAAATTTGGAATCTAGCAATAATTTAACATCACGGACCCAACAAAAGTGGTTTCGTCGAAATCCGAGCTCGTTTGCAAAATGTCCATTTTTAAGGGCCTGAATTCCATAGCGACTATTCAGAATTTTCAACTGGACATATATTTTGATTCCTGATATGAAATCTTGATTTTCCGGATTCGTTGGAAAGATATTATCAATCAGATCCTAATGTTTTTGGTTTCACTAAAATCCGGATTGTTTTGCACCCGGTACATTCAATTGAAGTTTGAAATCGAATTATCGAACTACCGCGCCCTTTTTTAATTCTATTTATAATTATATATAAATATTTATATTCTAACGACGACGCGTATAATATATACGTTCGAATTATATTCAAAATAAATTTCTCGTCGATATTATTTAAAATAATTCATTTTAAATAATCAAAATTCGCTAAAATTGCCAAAATAAAATTTTTAAACTGGCCCAGATTTTCCAGGTTATTACAATCTCCCCCACTTAAAACTTTTCGTCCCCGAAAAGGAACAAAGTCGAAAGTGGTTTGATTAATCAACTCTACGATCGGTTAGGCTTCCGTTCTCCAACTTTTCAGTTTCTAAGAATTTTCAAAATTTCAAAAATTTGGCTAACACCCTAAATTTTCGAAAAATTCGCCATAACCTCCCCTGCACCGGGAGCATCGGGGAATTTCAAATAGCTTCCCCGGTCCTTCAGATCTCAAAAAGAAAAAGAAAAAGTCAAGCGGCTAGCCAATAGGCTCATAAAATCATCATCACCCAAACAAAACAGTAAATCATGTAGTAAACATGTACCTATTTGTCGGGCAAACAAATTTTATTCTCTGCTCTAGCCTCCTTGCTATGACCTGTTCAATGATATATATGTATATGCAAGCAAATGCGACCAATTTTCAATACCATTCAATATGTGATTCAGTTAGGCTAAATGGCTAAAAATTAGCAAACAAATAAACAAACAACACAAACATCAATCAATTAGTGAATTAGAGTTTCAAATTCATAATTTTGATACATATACAAAAATCATGTTTTTGATGCCAATTCACAACAATGTATTCTAGCTATATATAAGTTTTGGTTCTCACACCAGCCTAATGGAAATATATAGAAAATCACACCTTCGAAACACGAACATAAATACTGATGATGTCATGACAATCATCAGTACCATCTCCGGGCGACTAGAATGTGATTCCATATCTATCCAGTATATTAAAACTTTGAATATACGTTTGCAAGGCGTATATGCAAATTCTTTATATACTGAATTGTCCAAAATCAATATAAACAAATAATCAAATACGAATAATTGATTTAAATTTTCAAGACAAAAATGTTTTCATTTGAAAAAAATATACTCTTCACACCCGTTCTAGGATACTACTGATCCTATCTCTAACGAGTCATTCTAATTGGATATTACTAATCCAATATCTGATGAATTCTTTCGTATGGTTCTAACGTGTCTTGTTCTCTGAGCTTTGTAAACCAAAGCTCTGATACCACGTGTGACGAACAAGGAATTTCGCTCGGTCCGAACCAGTCGCTAAACCGATCCAGGCCGTTCGAAACGCCCTATCGTTTGAGAACACGACAAAACAGAACGCATACAAAAGAACATTTCACTGTATATTGCAACAGTGCATCAGATTACAAGAATATACAGAGTATAAATGAATATTACACAGAAATATCAGAGATTTAAATTACATTTAAATACATAGCAGTGGAAAATAATACAATACACAACTAGAAGAGATATACGGATACAAAGCTTTCCGGATATCGTTCCAGCTGAAAACCAAGATCCTGTGAATATAAATCTGCAAAACCCAAAACTACTAGCTGCCCGTGTCAAAATGAGGGCACCCAGAGTTTAGGTTAAAACAATAAACTCCAGGTCAGTCATGTGACTGGTGTGAGAACTAAAACAGTTATTAATCTTTATTTTTAAAGTTAGGTAAATCAAGGGACCACGCCGTATAACACGGAACGGGTTTCCTCCCAAGAATACCAGTGCATAAAACAAACAGCGCAATGCTAAATAAAGAAAAATGAAGCTGTTATAAGACCCAGGTCCCATCACACAATGCAACGCAGCCGAGGATAGGGTTTTCCCTTATAACAGCCAAAGAATGCTTGATACGTTTTAAAACCAATCATTTGTTACCATAATAAGTGCATAGTGCATAAATCAACTTCAAATCATAAGTATCAATCATAGGCGGCATGAGCGTCCCATGCCACTATGTCGCTATATATAAGTTTACAAATAAAACCGCAAATGTCACGTATTTGGAAATTGGATTTCCGTCTATGAACCGAGGCAAAAAATAGTCCTCAACCGATTCGTGACTCTCTAGCCCGAGCCACCGGAACAGACGCAACTGCCCCTTGGATCGTCAGGGCCGGTCCACCGATGTGGATTATAGTGCCTGAACAATACGTTTCCCCGCCCTTTGGGGCGTAAATGAGCCAGAGAATGACTCCATCGGACCCGGATCGTCCGATCAAACCGAGGCGCCTCGCAACAGCAACAACCACATAGGTGAAAAGTATATAAATGTCAGGGCTGGTAGGTCACTGACACCACCCTAGCTAGAAAGAAACGCATGCCCTCCCTGAGGTCCTCTCCCGTTTTTGGTTCACAACCGGGGTGCGAGACTCGCGAATTCACGTTACACAAAGCTGTGCCACACAGGCTGTGCTTTGATCATCACCACAAGACTTTGCTTTCCAACAGAAGCCTCGATCAATTGCCACTTAGGCATGCCACACAGGCAATTCACTCCATGCGTTTGATATCCATCAATATATAACCCCTGAGCTCGTACGTCTCAGAGAAGGGCGTTAAGCAAGAGAATAAATTCTCCGCCGCCAAACAGATATATATCTAATAGAGATCAATCACACGGACTAAAATCCAATGTCAGACACACAGTCCATTTACAAGTCCGTTCTGGGTCTGAACGAAACCGGAGGCACCTAGTACCCCGCATATCCATCGATCTCCAAGTACGTCTGGACGATCACCAACTATTTCCATCTTCTTAGGTGTACAGCCCAATCAAGATCATCAGTAATTATCCAAACGACGTGAAGACTTCTGGTCTTCGACCACCGTCTTCATCTTCGACACCACGTCGAATCAGTTATTCAGAATGGGATAAACCCGGTCTTTCTGAATAACTCGCGTATATATTATAAAAGTGTTACACAAACACAACATACGCCTCATTCCAATTCAGAATATTCTTTTATTCAAATATTCCTATACTTTGGGAAAAGTTCCCCTTAATTTTATCCAAGATAAATTCTTTAAATTTATTCTTTAATATCCTTTGAATATCAATTCAAACTAGTCGGGATTAGCGAACCACACCGAAGTAATCATTTATTTTATTTCCCAATCCCAACCTATTCATCCCATGAAGTAAAACTGGTTATACTTCATATCTAACACCACGGTGTTATCGGTAAATTCAATTACCATTTCACGTTCAAATCTAATTAAAGATTTAACTATCGCCTGAAGTAAAACTGGTGATACTCCATTCTCGATTTTTTTTTCCAATCTAATTAAAGATTCATTAAAACTCCACTTAGTTTTAATCGTTAACTGGGTTAAAGAATCAGTGTCATTTATAACACGGTTCACGATAAACCCAAAGTCACATTCCATTAATTATCGGGTTAAAGGACGAGTGTTATTTAAAACACTATCCACGATAAACCCAAAAATCAATATCAATTCAATTCCAATTAAATATTATTTAATTGGTACACTTCGTTAAATCTAAACAAAAAGATTTAATCTTTTATCAACTGGGTTCAAGAACAGTGTTAGTGAAGACACCATTCACGACAAACCCAAATCACATTCGATATTCAATACAAGGCTCTGAATAGAAAATATATCGGCTTATATTCAATATCAAATTCTACGACTAACAAATGTCGTATTGGAAATAACGATATAAATATATATCTTTCAAATTTCCATAACAACACCTGTATAATCACGAATTCCAACATCGAAATACTCCAAAGACAATTTCGATTCAAATCCACTCCAATGCAATCATTGGAAATTCTGGTTATTTTTAAAACCCTTTTCAAATTCAATTTATTTATTTAAAAATAAATAGAATTATATTTCTAGTTCAAAACTAGTTCATTTCGATAAAAAATCTATTTTTATCTTTTCAAATATGGAGTTTTTCATCCCAATTCTTCACAAATCATTTCTTATGATTTTACACAAATTATTACTATTTTTAATAATTTTATCAAGGCCCGTACAGTCGATTTCCACCAATGGCCATCGAACTGCACTTACAGCGACCTTTTTCGAATTTGATTTGGACGTATCTCCAAATCCAACCGTTAGATTTCAAATTTCTAATATTCATTAGAAAGCTCTTTTCGATACGAACCCAACGGTTCTGGTTTTAGGAGAATCCGACGGTCGGATCTCCCGTAATGTCCGTTTGAAATAAATGGTCGAAATTCATGAACTGCCGCGGCGCGGCGCGTTCTATTCAGGCCATTATATTATATATATAATATATATAATATATATATCGTCGATTTCTATTTAAAACGAATTTTATAAATCGTTTTAATTTCGTTTCAAAAGCAATTTCAACTTCCTTTTCAATTCAAATCAAAATTGAATTCTTCTTTATAAATTCGTTTTAAAATTCATTTCTATTCAATTCAAATTTCAATTCAATTTGAATTCATTTCAATCGCTTTCAATTCAATTTGAATTCGTTTTCAATTCAATTCATTTTGAAATCGTTTTCAATTCAATTCATTTCGAAATCGTTTTCAATTCAATTCATTTCGAAATCGTTTTCAATTCAATTCATTTCGAAATCGTTTTCAATTCAATTCATTTCGAAATCGTTTTCAATTCAATTCATTTCGAAATCGTTTTCAATTCAATTCATTTCGAAATCGTTTTCAATTCAATTCATTTCGAAATCGTTTTCAATTCAATTCATTTCGAAATCGTTTTCAATTCAATTCATTTCGAAATCGTTTTCAATTCAATTCATTTCGAAATCCTCGATTTCAAAATTACTTTTTAATATTCATTTTAAAATGAATAAAATCGATATAAATATCGTTCACGTCAAAATGGCGTCAATCTAATCAACACGGCTTCATATATTGATATTTTCAAGTATTCCATTTCGAATATTTCTATTTCAAATATTTCTATTTCTATTTTAAAACTGGAATGAGGCCCAATCAATTACCATATAAAGTTAATTATATGGATTTTCATATAACACATGTATAATAGCATTGAAAATAATCAACCATCAACCAAAGTGCACTACACTGTATAAGCATCAAATATAGATATCTAACGCTTATAACAGCCTGTCAATCAATCGATCGACATATTTAATCAACCAGGATGAGTGAACTTCAAATTTCATCCCAACACCCGTGTGGGGTTTCAAACAATCAAACACAGATTTTATTTGTGCAGTTGGGCGATGTGAGAAATTTATCGACCCAATCAATGTCCTTCAAATAGGTGTACATAAACAAACCGTCTGGTTTGTAAATGAATATTTATTTTATTCACTTCACGTTAAAAATCATATTTTTAACGATAAGATATTTTATCTCAACATATGAATTCCTATTCAATTCATTTATTCAATAAAATGATATTTTTATTTTCTAACATATTTTAGAAAATTTCGGCGGCATAACGGCACGATACTAGAAACGAGACAAGGCCTAGCCTTATCCCCGGTCTAGTGAAGGCCCACGCCATTCACACATCAATCAAATTCACCAAACAACCAAATTCAAATCAAATCATATAACTAAGCTATGCAACCAAATAAACAAGTCCATGGTCTGTGGACGATTGTGTCGGGTGCTACTAAGCACCGTCTACATCCTAGTATATATATAAATAGAAATGAAATTGAAAGGTGAGAAATTCTCACAGATAGCTATCCTAGCTCCACGGCACTTCTAATGCAGGAAATCTTCGCCAACTTGCCTTTTTGTCGCTTTTGCCCGTATTCTCTACATATGTAAAAATCGAATTTTTACTTCGTTATTCAATATATAAAAAGCATATTTTTATTTCGATGTTCAATATATAAAAATCCTATTTTTATTTCGAAGTTCAATATATAAAAATCATATTTTTATTTCGAAGTTCAATATATAAAAATCATATTTTTATTTCGAAGTTCAATATATAAAAATCATATTTTTATTTCGAAGTTCAATATATAAAAATCATATTTTTATTTCGAAGTTCAATATAAAAAAAATCATATTTTTATATCGATGTCTACTTTAAAAAAAATCGAACCTTTTTACCTTAAACAAGTATGTAAAAAAAATCAGATTTTTATCCCTTAAACACGTATGTAAAAATCCTATTTTTTTCAAATCAAACTCATTTCTTTTCATAGCTAAAAATATAATCTTTTCACGACTAAAATATGAACTTTCATATATAAAATCATATACTCCCATGAATAAAAACAATATAAACTTCCTTCGCTATTTCTCTTTAAAATTTACATTTTTAAAACAATGTTTCCATATAAAAATCTACTTTTTACTTACTATAAAAATCCAATTTTTTTTATCCTTTGTCTTCATATAAAAATCAAAGCTTTTCAAATTAAAATAAATAATTTTTCAGTTTTAAAATTAATATATTTTCAGTTTAAATAAATATGTTTTCAGTTTTTATATTAATAAGATAAAAATAAAAAAAAATGAAAACTTACAGCGATCGAGAAGGTGGGACCCGCATTTCGCCGGAGGTGGAGGGCTTCAGAGGGGTGGCGCTGGCGGCGTGGACGAGGCCAGGGGGTTCGAAAAGGGGAGCGGAGCAGTCAAGGGCGTGGCGTTTGAAGGAGGGGGGTGCGGGATCGAAGCAGCGGAGGGTAGAAGAAGGAGAGTGGCGGTGTGAGGAGGAGGGAGCGACTTTGATTCGAGGAGGAGGGGGAAGCAGGCTCGACGGCGTCAGCCTGAAGGGAGGAGGCGCGATTGATTTTAGGTTTAGGTTTTTTTTTTTATAAAACTGAATTCGTGAAAACAGAGAACGGGGGGGGGGGGGGGGGGGTGGGGTTATATGAAAAATATAAATATATATTTAATTATTCAATTACTTTCAAAAAGCAACTTTTATTTTCGACCTCAAAACGAGACCCACCGACTCTCGTCTATAGCGTTTTAACCCCATTCCGAACTCAATGGGATATGTATCGCATGTTGATTCGAACGTTTTGATCAGTTTTCGTTAAATTTACATTTAAATCATTATATCGAATTTTAAACGTACATTTCAAATTACCGGTGCCACATACTAACTAGAAAAATTCCAGAAAAATATTTTCTAGCTTCGCATTGACGATACGGTCCTAACAAAACTAGTTTCGTCGAATTCTGAGATCGTTTGAAAAATGGCCATTTCCCAGTCGATTAAAATCAACTAAAACCGGTCAAACGCGTTTTCCTTTGCCACGCTCACATATTGATTCGAAAAATTATGAAATTTGGAATCTAGCAATAATTTAACATCACGGACCCAACAAAAGTGGTTTCGTCGAAATCCGAGCTCGTTTGCAAAATGTCCATTTTTAAGGGCCTGAATTCCATAGCGACTATTCAGAATTTTCAACTGGACATATCTTTTGATTCCTGATATGAAATCTTGATTTTCCGGATTCGTTGGAAAGATATTATCAATCAGATCCTAATGTTTTTGGTTTCACTAAAATCCGGATTGTTTTGCACCCGGTACATTCAATTGAAGTTTGAAATCGAATTATCGAACTACCGCGCCCTTTTTTAATTCTATTTATAATTATATATAAATATTTATATTCTAACGACGACGCGTATAATATATACGTTCGAATTATATTCAAAATAAATTTCTCGTCGATATTATTTAAAATAATTCATTTTAAATAATCAAAATTCGCTAAAATTGCCAAAATAAAAATTTTAAACTGGCCCAGATTTTCCGGGTTATTACAAACAGTCAGTATTTTGATGGTTAAAAATACGCTGTGTGGGCATACGAAGTCGGAATTCGACAAGACCAGTTTCGTTGGGACCGTAATGTCAAACTCTAGCTACATGTCTAGTTTCGTGATTTTTAGGTATCATGTGTGATCACACAGATTTTTAGAAGTCAGAAACGAATATAAAAGATTAAATAAAATATTAAAATATTAATATAAAAATATCTAGATATTTTAGTGGCCTACATATACCCCCCTTACAAATTTCTAAAGACCTAATTCATTTCTTACTCTGGTCAAAATGCGCCGCAGCCTCAAACCAAAAATCCACAGTGACAATCATCCTCTCAAAAATCAAAACAAATCAAAGAAAAATCCTAAATTCCTAAAACAAGTTATTTTGAGTAGCTTGTGAAGAGAGCTTCCCTCCCATACTATTTTTGTTGACTTCGATCTTCATTTCTGGAGTGGGCATCAACACCGTGGACCTAGGGTTTGTGTTTTCCACGGGTTGAAGCACTATGGTGCGAATCGGAAGTCATCTTGGTGATGAGGGTGAAGAGTAGGAGGTGTTGGCAAGTGGTTGGTGGATTCCGTGACCATGAGGGTCGCGACTTCTGTACAGGCTCGACGAACGAAGCGTCGGTCTTGGAGTCGAGCTCGAGGATGAGCTGACAGGCGGAGGGAGGGTTGGACGCTGGTTTCTCTGGTATGATCGACGGTGGAGAGAAGTGGCCGGAGCGACGTCGGTTGGTGGTCAAACGATGGGTCAAAGGGGGAAATTTGAGGAGTGGGTTCTGTAATTGATTTGGGGAAGATGATTTTGTGGAGCAGGTTTTATCAAAGGGAGTGGGCCGTTATTTTTGATTGGGTAAAGCCCATTTTATTTTATTTTTATTTAGTTAAACTTTAAATTTAAATGTTAATAGTGTATAACCTTGTATTTATCATAACGTATCCATACGGTATCGAAATTCAGCAAAACAGGATCCGACGGGATGGTATGGACGAACACTACCCAATGGAACTGACTGGGAGTGAATCCGAGTTCGTTACAATTTATGGAGAAATAAATTGTCCGACTGAATCAAATAACGCAAACCGTTATTCAACGATTAACGCGCAACTATGAGTAAATCTCACTAACTCTGAACAGTTTATAATTTCATGTTGTTTTTTTAGAACTGTTAGATATTGGTTGATTGACTGTATGTTGACTGTTTGATTGAACTGCTAGTCAGTTAGTTGAATATCTATATTGATTCTGTTTAACAGAATATATCATATGGAACTGAAAGTGATGTTATCTTGTCTAACATCTGTGATGCAGGAAAACAGGTTGGAGGAATCCAACTGGATTCCTCAACAGATATTTTACTGTGATTTTTATATTGTGATATATGATGTGAATTATAACCTGTTGTTGATTGTGTGTGCATGGACGATATTGAACATCGTGATTTGATATGATTGAATACCATAACATACCGAAATGTTGATAAGGGGATTTTCAAAGTAATATTTGAAAATGAAATATTTATAAATTTAAATATTTATAAATAAGGAATATTTATAAATTGGGATATTTATAAATAGGAGATATTTTAAAAAGGAAAATAAATTCAAACCATTTCTTTTTTAATGGAAAAGCCTGTGTGGCGAGTTTGGGGATTTTCCCGATGCTCCCGATACAAAGGAGGTTATGGCGAATTTTCCCGGGAATTTAAGGAGTTAGAATATTTCAAGAATAAATTTGAAAAGGAAATTTTTGTAAACCATTTACAAATAGAGTTGAAAAGGAAACGTTATAAAAGGGAAATCATTTTTAAAGTGTAGAACCGTTATTTAAAAGTAAATCTTTTCAAATAAAATAAAACGTTGTTAAAAAGGAAATCTTTATAAAGTAAATCGAATATGGTATTCGAAGTTAGTTAATCGAATATAGACATTCGAAGTTAGTTAATCGAATATAGACATTCGAAGTTAGTTAATCGAATATAGACATTCGAAGTTAGTTAATCGAATATAGACATTCGAAGTTAGTTAATCGAATAGGGTATTCGAAGTTAGTTAATCGAATATGGTATTCGAAAGTTAGTTAATCGAATATGTTATTCGAAAGGGGTTAGTCAAGTCGAGTTAGTCAAATAGGGTTAATCAGTTAGAGTTAACCAGTTAGAGTTAATCAGTTAGAGTTAACCAGTTGGAGTTAATTAGTTGGAGTTAATCGATTAGAGTTAAAACGAACTTGAGTTAATCAAATATAGTTATTTGAGACAGAGTTAGTCAAACATAGTATTCAGGGTAAGTTGCCATCTTGTACGACTGCTAGCGTAATTCGCAGGGCTGTAAATAGCCTACGGCGGATGTTTCCTGAGGGAGTCAGGCGTAACCATTGTGATCGCTGCGATCTAGAGTCAAGCGAATGGAGTTTTAATCGAATATTAGTTATTCGATAGGAGTTAATTGAGTTGATCGGGTAGTTCGACCAAGTTAGTCGAGCCTAGTTAATCGAATCGAATTGGTCGAACCAAGTCAGTCGAGTTAAGTTAGACAAGTTAGTCGAGCCTAGTTAATCGAATCGAATTGGTCGAACCAAGTCAGTCGAGTTAAGTTAGTCAAGTTAGTCGAGCCTAGTTAATCGAATCGAATTGGTCGAACCAAGTCAGTCGAGTTAAGTTAGACAAGTTAGTCGAGCCTAGTTAATCGAATCGAATTGGTCGAACCAAGTCAGTCGAGTTAAGTTAGTCAAGTTAGTCGAGCCTAGTTAATCGAATCGAATTGGTCGAACCTAGTAAGTCGAGTTAGTCGAGTCAAGATAAGTTAGTCGAGTTAAGTTCGTCGAGTTAAAATTATCGATGTTAGTTTCATCGAAAGGAGGTATCGATGTTAGTTTCATCGAAAGGAGTTATCGATGTTAGTTTCATCAAAGGGAGTTATCGATTATAGTTTAATCGAAGTGAGATTTTCAAATATGAGATATTTGAAAAGGAAGAGTTATCGAATATTAGTTGTTCGAAGAGAGATTATCGAATATCGTTTATTCGAGAAGGAGTTAATCAAATAGAGATTTCTCGAAGAGAGTTAATCGGCAAATTCGATTATATCGAATTCGGGAAAGTACTTATACTTTTCCGGTGTTTAAATAGAGATTTATTTATTTATAAATAAATAAGTGTTAGGTTAATTATTCACTAATAAGAATAGAAGTTATAATTAAAGTTAGATAATTCGAAAGTAGGGATTATAATGTTATCGTTATAACCAATGTTTTAAATATAGAAGTGGATTAGTAAAATTGAATCCGAGAAAGGCGTAAAGAAGTTGTTAAAGATTAAAAGATAAACTTTGACCATTTCGAAGTTATAACGTTGTTCAGTTAAGGTCTGAGAGGTAATTATACCCCAACTTGAGTGACTTCCTTCTTGACTAAGAAATGGTAAGGTTTGATCGTAAAGGAGTTTTGGAAATGTTTTCCAAACGAGAATCGGAAATGTTTTCTGATAAAAGAAAAAATAAAAATTTAGAATATAGGGAAACAGGTGATAAATAAATAAATGAACTAAAGAGATTTATGTTAAATGATGTTTGTTCGATATAATTTCCATTTGGAAATAATATCGTTGTTTGCACACTTGTTTTTCTTTGATAGTTAACTCACTGACTATCGAAGTTTTGACCATTTTAACGTTGTTAATATGGAGAGACCGGTTGGATTATTATCCATAGAACCACTCTGTATTGGCATAAGCATCGCGAATCATATATGCCAAAGATAATCGAAGACTGAGTAAAATGCAAGGGCTGTTGTATAAGTCTTAGATAACAGTGACTAAGATGGATATACGGGATAGTGCCTTCGGTTTGTCCAGTCCCAGGACAACTTTTATGGATGGATGTCTGACAGAGTATATCCAATGAATCGCGTAAGTTGATCTGTTCAAACGTATTCACGTTTGGTGGCGGAGGAATTCGTTTCTCTAAGCTGTATACCCGTGTTATTTTTGAATAAGTCAATTTGTGATTTGGTAGGTATGACGATGTGACATTCTAAGTGAATGAAGATGGATATCTGACATAGTATTTCCAGATGGTCACGTACATTGATTTCTTCAACTATACCAAGAGTGGAAGCGGAGAAGGAAACTTCTTTAGCTAACACGTAATGTACTGTTGTAGACGTCAATTAGTGATTTTCAATGGATCTGACAATGTGGCATTCGAAGTGAATCTGTTGTGATGATAAAGCGTAGCTTCTAGCCTCATCAACCGGTAAATGACAGAAATCGGGCAGGCAGCATGGCTAAGTCGGTCGCACCGAAGTAGGGTGTATAATCACCTATCTAGTGAATATTCATTTGTTTCTTAAATCTATCAATGCTGTCCCATATATTTACGGGAACGGTTGCTGATCCCAACCGTTGGTGATGTACATTCGATACACTCAAGCGAAATGAGTGGTCGGTCATGTGTGGCTGAGTTACAAGATGTTCTTGTTGAACTCCAGTGTATCGATCCTAGAGTACACTGATCGAGAGGTGGTTCCATACCTTGTCATAGTTGGAAATCCAATCATCCAATACGTGCTTGCGATTTTGATTGTATACTATATATGTAGTAACGTGAGATGCAAGCGTTTCTGCTAGATTGATATTTATTTGTACTTAGACATTATTATAATATCAAAATGATATTGCTTTGAAAAGTTATTTGGATTCTCATAAGGGAAAAACCCGTTCCGTATTCACGGCGTGGTCTTATGAGATATCATATACCTGTTTAAATGAATTGTTTTACTCACACCAGTCCCATGACTGACCCGGAGTTTATTTGTTTTGTTTTCCCTAAACTCTTGGGTGCCTAAATTTGTACGGGCAGTCAAGTAGTCGGGATTTTACATATACACTTGGAGAGCTTGGAGCAGGAGGCTTCAGGATTCTATAGCTATTATTATTTTCGCTGTTGTTGTAAGTGTTGTACTCTGATAAGTGTTATTGTATACATATACTGATGTTATTTCAAAGATATGTTATTTTATATTTTATTCGTTCCGCTGTGAGATTCGTGTTTACTCTGATGATGATGTTCTTCTTCTTCTTCTATTCTATAAGTTCTATCTTATCTACCCTCACCCTCTATCTTCTTTCTATTAGTTTCCTGGTTTCCAGTGCAATTTGGGGTTGGACATGTGTTATTTGGTCAGCTCAAATTGGACCGGATTTTCGGGTCACTACAGTTGGTATCAGAGCTTAAGTTTAGTTATTACCTTGGCTCTGTGGCGTGATTCAGTAGAGACGGGATTAGTAATATCCTAGACTGAATTTGAGTGTATATATACGAGTGCGTATTTGTTAGTTAATATAAAGTGGTTTTATATTGTGGAGATTTATTGGTTGAGTTGCTTATAAATTCTGGTCGATCAGTTTGATCCACTGTATCGGTAGGAGTTTTATAAACACTTGAATATGATGGACCGACACAGTATGGATATGTGATATATTATCATATATAGGTTGTGACTATAATCGAGTAAGATTATAAAATGTGAAATGGTTATATATAACCAATCAGATTCATATAAGTAAAGTATATGAAATAAAATGAAGAAAAATCTGAATTTAAATCAGATTGGAATTAAAATAAGGAAATTTTAAGTTCCTGGGAGATTTTGAAAACGTTTTTCAAACTGAAGGTGATATAGTATTGAACTCACTTCGATAGCGGGAAAATAGATTCTGATGATGAATCGTGACATCATCAGTGTTCATTTTCGAGTTCTAAGTGACGGACTACTACCAAAGGTTTTGTTTTTGAATTGTTTTGAGAAAACAAGTGGTTTAGAAATTCAAATGTTTTGAATTGGAATTATGATTTCGAATTGATTTGAAATAGACCCAGGAATTTAAGTTCTGGAATTAAAATTTAGCTAATGAAGTTAAAGAGATTGAGATGGTAAAATTGAGAAAAATAAATTGAAATTTAACTTGAACTGAGTTAAATGGAATTGAATTGGATTAGAGAATAATCTGTTATGGAATTGGGTTGATGAGTTAATAATTTGGAATTTGATATTGGGGTTCGAATGAAATTCTATTTGGATTTGAGGATATGAACTGATTGGAATTCGATTGAGATAACACTGGTATATGCCGAGTTGATAGCATATGGAAGTGATAGAGTTGATATGCCCGACAAAAATGTACCAGTTTATATTATATATGGATATGAGATTTATGAGCCGAATTGGCAAGCCGCTTGGCTGTTTGATTTTCTTTTGGGTTAAAGAAGGCCCAGAGGCGAGTTGGAGTTTGAGATATTGACCAGTACAAAGGAGGTGCTGGCGAAATTTTTTTTTTTTGAAAAGTTAAGGCGTAAGAAAATTTTCAAAATTTTTGAAAATTTAGTTAGTCAGAATAAATTAATATTTTAGTCGATAATTAATTGGTTCAGTTGAAACCGGAGATAAGAGGTAAACAGATAAATTTTTACCCAGTAGATAGGGTCGTCCCCTAGCTTAGCAATTTCGAGGACGAAATTTTGTTCAGGGGGGAAGATTGTAGTGACCCGCATTTTTAGCTGTTGAACAATTTATTTATTTAATTATTAAATATCGATTTATCGATATCGAGAACGTGAATTAAATAATATTGAATATTTAATTAATAATTATAATATAATAAAATATATTATAATGTCGAAATAATCAAAAATATTGGAAATACAAATATCTGTGAATGGGGTCATCCCAAAGATATAATTCAACTTAGAGTTGGATTATATTGACGAATATATTCAATCGACGACAGTTTGAACGTATAATTATATTATAATTAAAATAGAGTGCGTAACGACGCGGCAGTTCGCTATTTGGCGATTTGAACTTCAACTGAATGTACAGGATTCGTTTTAAGCCGGATTTCTATGAAACAAAAAACGTGTGGAGCTGGTGGAGTATATCTTTCTAGTGGAAGAGAAAAATCGGGATTTCATCGTGTAGATTGTGAGTTATGTCCAAATCAAATTTCAGAAAAGTCGCTGTGGAATTCCTTTATAATTTGCGACGCTTTATATACGTTATAAATCGATTTTTCGATACGAACTGAATATCGGGATAATCTGGAGTCTGGAAATCAAGTCATAAAATCTGAGGTGATATTCTGGAGCCGAACGACATTGTATATGGATATATACGATAATATTAATTTATTAATATTTAATTGAATAATATTTAAATATATTTATATATTTAAATGGGTCATTCAGAGCGTTAAAAATACGCTGTGTGAGCATACGAAGTCGGAATTCGACGAAACCAGTTTCGTTGGATCCGCAATATCAAATAGTTGCTAAATGTTAAGTTTCGTGATTTTTAGGGTCACTGTGTGGCCGTACAGATTTTTAGAGTGAGAAACAGTCAGTATTTTGATGGTTAAAAATACGCTGTGTGGGCATACGAAGTTGGAATTCGACAAGACCAGTTTCGTTGGGACCGTAATGTCAAACTCTAGCTACATGTCTAGTGTCGTGATTTTTAGGTATCATGTGTGATCACACAGATTTTTAGAAGTCAGAAACGAATATAAAAGATTAAATAAAATATTAATATAAAAATATCTAGATATTTTAGTGGCCTATATATACCCCCCTTACAAATTTCTAAAGACCTAATTCATTTCTTACTCTGGTCAAAATGCGCCACAGCCTCAAACCAAAAATCCACAGTGATAATCATCCTCTCAAAAATCAAAACAAATCAAAGAAAAATCCTAAATTCCTAAAACAAGTTATTTTGAGTAGCTTGTGAAGAGAGCTTCCCTCCCATACTATTTTTGTTGACTTCGATCTTCATTTCTGGAGTGGGCAGCAACACCGTGGACCTAGGGTTTGTGTTTTCCGCGGGTTGAAGCACTATGGTGCGAATCGGAAGTCATCTTGGTGATGAGGGTGAAGAGTAGGAGGTGTTGGCAAGTGGTTGGTGGATTCCGTGACCATGAGGGTCGCGACTTCTGTACAGGCTCGACGAACGAAGCGTCGGTCTTGGAGTTGAGCTCGAGGATGAGCTGACAGGCGGAGGGAGGGTTGGACGCTGGTTTCTCTGGTATGATCGACGGTGGAGAGAAGTGGCCGGAGCGACGTCGGTTGGTGGTCAAACGATGGGTCAAAGGGGGAAATTTGAGGAGCGGGTTCTGTAATTGATTTAGGGAAGATGATTTTGTGGAGCGGGTTTTATCAAAGGGAGTGGGCCGTTATTTTTGATTGGGTAAAGCCCATTTTATTTTATTTTTATTTAGTTAAACTTTAAATTTAAATGTTAATTGTGTATAACCTTGTATTTATCATAACGTATCCATACGGTATCGAAATTCAGCAAAACAGGATCCGACGGGATGGTATGGACGAACACTACCCAATGGAACTGACTGGGAGTGAATTCGAGTTCGTTACAATTTATGGAGAAATAAATTGTCCGACTGAATCAAATAATGCAAACCGTTATTCAACGATTAACGCGCAACTCTGAGTAAATCTCACTAACTCTGAACAGTTTATAATTTCATGTTGTATTTTTAGAATTGTTAGATATTGGTTGATTGACTGTATGTTGACTGTTTGATTGAACTGCTAGTCAGTTAGTTGAATTTCTATATTGATTCTGTTTAACAGAATATATCATATGGAACTGAAAGTGATGTTATCTTGTCTAACATCTGTGATGCAGGGAAACAGGTTGGAGGAATCCAACTGGATTCCTCAACAGATATTTTACTGTGATTTTTATATTGTGATATATGATGTGAATTATAACCTGTTGTTGATTGTGTGTGCATGGACGATATTGAACATCGTGATTTGATATGATTGAATACCATAACATACTGAAATGTTGATAAGGGGATTTTCAAAGTGATATTTGAAAATGAAATATTTATAAATTTAAATATTTATAAATAAGGAATATTTATAAATTGGGATATTTATAAATAGGAGATATTTTAAAAAGGAAAATAAATTCAAACCATTTCTTTTTGAATGGAAAAGCCTGTGTGGCGAGTTTGGGGATTTTCCCGATGCTCCCGATACAAAGGAGGTTATGGCGAATTTTCCCGGGAATTTAAGGAGTTAGAATATTTCAAGAATAAATTTGAAAAGGAAATATTTGTAAACCATTTACAAATAGAATTGAAAAGGAAACATTATAAAAGGGAAATCATTTTTAAAGTGTAGAACCGTTATTTAAAAGTAAATATTTTCAAATAAAATAAAACGTTGTTAAAAAGGAAATCTTTATAAAGTAAATCGAATATGGTATTCGAAGTTAGTTAATCGAATATAGACATTCGAAGTTAGTTAATCGAATATAGACATTCGAAGTTAGTTAATCGAATATAGACATTCGAAGTTAGTTAATCGAATATAGACATTCGAAGTTAGTTAATCAAATAGGGTATTCGAAGTTAGTTAATCGAATATGGTATTCGAAAGTTAGTTAATCGAATATGTTATTCGAAAGGGGTTAGTCAAGTCGAGTTAGTCAAATAGGGTTAATCAGTTAGATTTAACCAGTTAGAGTTAATCAGTTAGAGTTAACAAGTTGGAGTTAATTAGTTGGAGTTAATCGATTAGATTAAAACGAACTAGAGTTAATCAAATATAGTTATTTGAGACAGAGTTAGTCAAACATAGTATTCAGGGTAAGTTGCCATCTTGTACGACTGCTAGCGTAATTCGCAGGGCTGTAAATAGCCTACGGCGGTCGGATGTTTCCTGAGGGAGTCAGGCGTAACCATTGAGATCGCTGCGATCTAGAGTCAAGCGAATGGAGTTTTAATCGAATATTAGTTATTCGATAGGAGTTAATTGAGTTGATCGGGTGGTTCGACCAAGTTAGTCGAGCCTAGTTAATCGAATCGAATTGGTCGAACCAAGTCAGTCGAGTTAAGTTAGACAAGTTAGTCGAGCCTAGTTAATCGAATCGAATTGGTCGAACCAAGTCAGTCGAGTTAAGTTAGTCAAGTTAGTCGAGCCTAGTTAATCGAATCGAATTGGTCGAACCAAGTCAGTCGAGTTAAGTTAGACAAGTTAGTCGAGCCTAGTTAATCGAATCGAATTGGTCGAACCAAGTCAGTCGAGTTAAGTTAGTCAAGTTAGTCGAGCCTAGTTAATCGAATCGAATTGGTCGAACCAAGTAAGTCGAGTTAGTCGAGTTAAGATAAGTTAGTCGAGTTAAGTTCGTCGAGTTAAAATTATCGATGTTAGTTTCATCGAAAGGAGGTATCGATGTTAGTATCATCGAAAGGAGTTATCGATGTTAGTTTCATCAAAGGGAGTTATCGATTATAGTTTAATCGAAGTGAGATTTTCAAATATGAGATATTTGAAAAGGAAGAGTTATCGAATATTAGTTTTTCGAAGAGAGATTATCGAATATCGTTTATTCGAGAAGGAGTTAATCAAATAGAGATTTCTCGAAGAGAGTTAATCGGCAAATTCGATTATATCGAATTCGGGAAAGTACTTATACTTTTCCAGTGTTTAAATAGAGATTTATTTATTTATAAATAAATAAGTGTTAGGTTAATTATTCACTAATAAGAATAGAAGTTATAATTAAAGTTAGATAATTCGAAAGTAGGGATTATAACGTTATCGTTATAACCAATGTTTTAAATATAGAAGTGGATTAGTAAAATTGAACCCGAGAAAGGCGTAAAGAAGTTGTTAAAGATTAAAAGATAAACTTTGACCATTTCGAAGTTATAACGTTGTTCAGTTAAGGTCTGAGAGGTAATTATACCCCAACTTGAGTGACTTCCTTCTTGACTAAGAAATGGTAAGGTTTGATCGTAAAGGAGTTTTGGAAATGTTTTCCAAACGAGAATCGGAAATGTTTTCTGATAAAATAAAAAATAAAAATTTAGAATATAGGGAAACAGGAGATAAATAAATAAATGAACTAAAGAGATTTATGTTAAATGATGTTTGTTCGATATAATTTCCATTTGGAAATAATATCGTTGTTTGCACACTTGTTTTTCTTTGATAGTTAACTCACTGACTATCGAAGTTTTGACCATTTTAACGTTGTAAATATGGAGAGACCGGTTGGATTATTATCCATAGAACCACTCTGTATTGGCATAAGCGTCGCGAATCATATATGCCAAAGATAATTGAAGACAGAGTAAAATGCAAGGGATGTTGAATAAGTCTTAGATAACAGTGACTAAGATGGATATACGGGATAGTGCCTTCGGTTTGTCCAGTCCCAGGACAACTTGTATGGATGGATGTCTGACAGAGTATATCCAATGAATCGCGTAAGTTGATCTATTCAAACGTATTCACGTTTGGTGGCGGAGGAATTCGTTTCTCTAAGCTGTATACCCGTGTTATTTTTTAATAAGTCAATTTGTGATTTGGAGGGTATGACGATGTGACATTCTAAGTGAATGAAGATGGATGACTGACATAGTATTTCCAGACGGTCACGTACATTTATTTCTTCAACTATACCAAGAGTGGAAGCGGAGAAGGAAACTTCTTTAGCTAACACGTAATGTACTGTTGTAGACGTCAATTAGTGATTTTCGATGGATCTGACAATGTGGAATTCGAAGTGAATCTGTTGTGATGATAAAGCGTAGCTTCTAGCCTCATCAACCGGTAAATGACAGAAATCGGGCAGGCAGCATGGCTAAGTCGGTCGCACCGAAGTAGGGTGTATAATCACATATCTAGTGAATATTCATTTGTTTCTTAAATCTATCAATGCTGTCCCATATATATACGGGAACGGTTGCTGATCCCAACCGTTGGTGATGTACATTCGATACACTCAAGCGAAATGAGTGGTCGGTCATGTGTGGCTGAGTTACAAGATGTTCTTGTTGAACTCCAGTGTATCGATCCTAGAGTACACTGATCGAGAGGTGGTTCCATACCTTGTCATAGTTGGAAATCCAATCATCCAATACGTGCTTGCGATTTTGATTGTATACTATATATGTAGTAACGTGAGATGCAAGCGTTTCTGCTAGATTGATATTTATTTGTACTTAGACATTATTATAATATCAGAATGATATTGCTTTGAAAAGTTATTTGGATTCTCATAAGGGAAAAACCCGTTCCGTATTCACGGCGTGGTCTTATGAGATATCATATACCAGTTTAAATGAATTGTTTTACTCACACCAGTCCCATGACTGACCCGGAGTTTATTTGTTTTGTTTTCCCTAAACTCTTGGGTGCCTAAATTTGTACGGGCAGTCAAGTAGTCGGGATTTTACAGATACACTTGGAGAGCTTGGAGCAGGAGGCTTCAGGATTCTATAGCTATTATTATTTCCGCTGTTGTTGTAAGTGTTGTACTCTGATAAGTGTTATTGTATACATATACTGATGTTATTTCAAAGATATGTTATTTTATATTTTATTCGTTCCGCTGTGAGATTCGTGTTTACTCTGATGATGATGTTCTTCTTCTTCTTCTATTCTATAAGTTCTATCTTATCTACCCTCACCCTCTATCTTCTTTCTATTAGTTTCCTGGTTTCCAGTGCAATTTGGGGTTGGACATGTGTTATTTGGTCAGCTCAAATTGGACCGGATTTTCGGGTCACTACATCGATCCACACATAAATACGGACGGTTTTTACCTTACGATAACTTAAAATATTTTGAAACAATATTTTTTTGATATTATAATAATGTATAAATACAAATGAATAACAATCTAGCGGAACGCTTGCATCTCACGCTCCATATATATAGTATACAAACAAAACCGCAGGAGTTTATTGGAGAATGGATTCTAAATATGGCAAGATATGGGACCACCTTCCGACAATGTACCTCCGGATATGAATACACTGGGGTTCAATAAGAACGTCTTGCAACCCGACTACACATGACTAGCCCCTCATTTCGCTTGAGAGTACCGAATATATCATCACCACAGTTGGGGGCTAGCCAATTGAATCGATTGCATATAAATAAAAAGGGACAACCGAAGGCATTTAATTTCTTCAGATCAGGTAATGAGACACCCTTTTAATGGAAGCGACCCACATAGCCATGCTACCTACCCGATTTTATACCATTTCCCATTTAAAGAGGCTTAAGATCGGAACTTACTGTTAGATAGATCATATCTCCATTTACATTGAATGTCTCATCGTCGTATCTGCCATATCACAAATTAACTTCCCTAAAAATAATTACGGGTACAAAGCTAAGAGAAACGAATTCCTTCGCCACCAACGTAAATATGTTTGAAGTGATCAACTTACACGATCTGTTAGGTATACTTTGTCATACATTCATCCATACAAATTGTCCTGGGACTGGACAAACCAAAGGCACTATCCTGTAAATAGAACAACTCTTGTATAAACTCCATCTTCATTTGACTTCAATAATCTCTGACTTATAATGTATAAACCAGATCGAAGTGGAATTTAGATTCCAGACTCTTCGAAACGATTACGTAGGGTCAAGTGATGTTTAAATAATAATCAAGACAACATATTTCATATTTAGCTTTATTAACCGAACTTATCTAAAAATATGTCTCATATACGAGTCACATTCCAATTTAAAATAGTAAACTTCACAAGGTGATTAATGTGTAAATTTTTAATTTAAATAATATAAGCTATGGAAATCAGTCATAACATAACTGGCAATTGAATCAATCAATAAATGGTCACAATATCTCTAACAATTCAATTTGACAATTCAAATTTTGTTTGCTTAGATGAAAACATATTTCCGATTTCAACAATGATCAACAGAGTCTATTTAATTTCATAGATTGTTTAATAATATTTAAATTTATTACAATCTGTATTGACCGGCTTTTGGTCAAACAGTCATACATCACAATTTTGAATAACATCGTACCCGTATTTCGATAGCATATCACAACTCGATTCGCGAAGTATTAAAAGAGAATAGAAAGAACATCGATTTCTTGATTTTAAAAGAGTTATCGACCTAAGTCGATTCTATTCAAACAATTCTTAAATGTTCCTTTCAAAACATTTGAATCAATAACCGTACAGCATTTCTGAAGTCAAACACCTTCTGATATTCACGGGGTATCATCGACTATAATTTAGTGATCGGATTTGAATCAATTATCTAGATCTTAGAATCATAATAAATTCCATCCTTTTTATTTATTTAAATTATTCAAAATGAATAAATTTAAATTTCACTTATTGAAATACAACCTTTCTAATAGATATAAATTTAATCTATCAATGAAGTTCTAAACTTCAATTTATTTTAATGGCTTCTCCTTTCCATTTCTTTACGCTATTTTGAAACCAATATCGTTATTATATTACTATACATACATATTATATTTTAATTATTTTATTATAAACTAAATGAATTTTTAAAGTTATCGAAACACAATGGTTTGCTATATAACGGTCGAATCCATAACCAAAACTTATTGCTCCTATATTTTCCTTCTACCTTTCTTTTAATTCATTTTATTTTATTATATTCTCCTTCCATTTTACTTACTCCTTTTTTCCATTTTAGTTCCCTAGCCCAAATCAGGCCCAATATTCTTCAGCCCTTTCCTCTACTTCTCCCTTGCCAGATCAAAAACTTGGCAACCCAAAATAAATGATTAACACAACCGATCAACTTGAATACACTGCCAGATCCTGCTTTCTTTCATTTGCCAAATATGGGAATTTGGCACATCATAAGCTCGTGCTCACCACCATTGGTTTAGCTAAAAACTCTGCCCCGTCCCTTTTCTGCTTCTTCACCAATATCTGATCTTCAATCCCACTACTGTGCATCGGTGCACGTGCACAGACATCCCAACAACTTCACACTCACCACGACCATCCGCTCAAGTTGCCCATCGCTTCCTAAACCCTTCTCCACCTTCGCCTTCAGCTTCGAACCTACAAGCCCCGATCTGGGTGTCTCAACGAAAACACACAGTTAAACACTCATCCAATAAAATGCTTCGCCGCGCCCCCATGTACGACCGATCACCCTCAAATTTCACCGCCAGAGAGATGACATCCTCCTCCTTCATTCCCCCCCCCCGGTGCGACGGTCTGAAGTGCCACCATGTCAGAGCAGTTCCCTATGAAACCACAGCTTCAAAAACAGTCCTCAGCTGCCTAATTCGATCCAAAACTCACCAACTACTTGATATAAAATTTGAGTTGTATTTTTATGATGATCTCCAACCTCCCACATTGCTCCAGTGCCAACGACTTGGCCCACGACTAGCACCATCGCGGGATTTTGTCCAATATACGTTTTCTGATAATCTCGAGAATTACCCCAAACCCGAGCATTAAAAATCTTGGTTTTGTTTTTAAAAATCATGATTTTAACACACGAACATATTCGTATATCTGAATGACTGATCAACGATGTTTAAAAATTCAGTTTATAAATCCATTTACTATAAATTTTATTTTATCTACATATATAAGAATCATATTAAATGGGAATGATTTTTGTAATAAACTATCAATCTATACAAACATTTTTCATGTAGGAGTCAGATTCTAAAACTTTCTAGATTCTAAACTATTGTATTTTCTTTTTTTATAGTTGACAAGGTGGCATGTTTTATTAGTTTAACATAACAAATATGAATTTAACAGGGGTTCAGAGTGGTTTAATCCAACCCGAAACCATATATTGACTCAGAAGTGTTACTAAACATCCGTGAACGTGTATAGATATGTATATAAGTTTCACCATCAAGTAGATTACTCATGGCATGACCTAAATGAGGAAACAAGTAAATGTTTACTCACGAGTCTGTTTACTGCCTTGTTCTTAGTTCCAGGTCTTGTTGCATTTTTAATTTGTTCTGTTTTTAGTTGCTTTAAATCAGTTTACGACTCGAATGCATGGCTTTTATATGTGATATCACCTCAAATAACATATATATACATATGTATAGGTTATACAATTCAATAAAAGATTATAAGATAGGTTTTAAATGAAATTAGAGGTGAAGTACCACTACACTGTTTTTCGTTTCCATTTCTGGTTAAACAATTAGTTCAAGATTTTCTTCATTCCTTGATTCAATTAATAATTATTCACTGTCTTCTATTCTCTGTTCTAGATTATCAAGTTTTATGTTGATATGCAGATTTGATTTATTTAAAATAATACACTTAGTAACTTACATGCATAAATACAGACTGCACGACAATTGACAAACAAAAGGATTACTCACAGCTGTTCATTGTTTCTGGTTTCCAGTTTCAACATATTGAACAAATTGGCTATACACCTTATCAAAACATAAACACAAATATGGTTGTGTCTACATTATACTATATACCATCCTAAGGGTTTACGTCCTCTATTCTGGCAATCAATGGATATATTAAATGTGGATTTAAGGGAAAGTTCACTCACAAAACCGCTCATTACTCTTGTATTTTTACTCACTATTTCATATTATTTCCCATTTTATTAATCTTGTTTATTGTTATCACTTTTTTCCAGGTTTTAAACATGATTAACTAACTAAATTCATTCAGTATCATACATGTATCTATACCAATATTTTTAAAACAATCAATGTACAAAGGGGATAGTTTACTCACCAATTTTCTCGCTATCAATCTCTAGTTTCAGACTTTTTCCTCACTGTTTATGTTGCCATTTATATCAGGTATGCTTTAGATTTTTCTTGAGTGCAAATGGGGTAAAAGTTGTGTGTATTTATAGATAAATAATAGGATAAAATAATGGGTAGTATATAGTTTTGTAGGGGAAAGATACAGGGCAGACTAGGATACGAACTGGGCAGTCTAGGATGTTAAGTTGGATCATGTTGTTTTGACTGAATGAAATGATGCAGTTGTTAAAGCTATTCGCATTCAAATTCATCTCAGGCCGGTCATGCACGGCCATGTCATAGCAGTACACACATGTATACTTACTCATACACAAATGGATTTTAAAAACAAACTTGGTTCCTAAGAAAATCTAAGATATTTTCTTGATGCGACTGCAACATGTTCTTGATTGAAACGGAGATGTGTATGGTGGTTTCATTTTGATTTCTTCATGGGAAAGGTTTGGCCAGCGATAGATTTTCATTTGTATATGTACAAACTAATGTACTATAAGGTTACAAAAGTCCAAACCTAGATGCCAAGCAATTAAACTATTACATGGTTAAGTACCAACCTAGATAAAATATTCAATACTATCATTTTATGGCCATGCTCTAGGTTGGTTCATTCTTGGCTTTTTCTCAGAAAATGTTCGACCATGACATGTATGGGTGTACACATACATGTGCAAGAACATATGCTATTTGTTACTTAAACCCATATTTTGCCTTGAAGTATTTTGTTAGTTAGGTGTAAACAAGATATTCGTATTAATTGCATTAGATTTTATTCCATTAGTGTTATATCTTAAATATATCCTTTATAAGTATTAATAGCTATGTTCTTAGCTTCCTTCAACACGATGTAAGCAAATTTTACTTATGCCATCTTATATTTATATAAGTTGAAAATACATAATAAAATACAAGGCATTATTTCCCTGTTTATCTTCATATATATATTCATTTGTTAAAGAAATTTAAACGAACTTATAAGATAATCGAATATGTTAAAACACCACAGACTTGTTAATATATAAATAAAACAAATTAAATATATGATTTTAAACAAACGATTATATCTGAATCCATTTATAATATTCAATCTATTAAATTAAATTACAGATAAATTTATAAATTATAATCGTACCAAAATTATTCAAAAATCCGGGACATTACAAATTACCCCCTTAAAAGAATTTCGTCCCTGAAATTGAAGAGTAACGAAAAATTCCACTTATTTTTAAAATCATAAATTTATATTCAAACATATATGCTGGTCATATATTAACAACCATATAAAATAGGGCATCCAAACACCCAATTTACTATAAAAAAAATCATAGGAATCAAAACATTCAATTCACGCATCAGTAATTATTAATTAGTCAAAATATCGGATAGATTTCTCATATCAAATTTTCAGCCTCCCATTAACAGTTCTTGAGATTCTTATTCCATTCTAACTCAAATAGCTTCATCACCGTAATTCAGAGTTGCTTCTCATCTCAATCAATAATACAGATTGAATATCCGATTTTAGTCAAATCTGGTTTGGAATCCAAGTCTCACTGTTCTGATGATTTCCAAATCAATAATGAACTGTGAATCATCTCATCCAATGAGATACGTGGAGCTTATCACAAAACTTCCTACGTTTTCTTACCTCGTTCTCGACAAAATCGTCGATGAAATTCATCTTCATACAAAATGATTTTAAATCAATTCATTTACTTTATTTAAGTTATCTGGTTTCAATATAAAACCAGTAAATCAATTTTTAGTCACCAAAATTCTTTTAGAAATAAATTCTAATTTTCGAAAAAATCGACAGCGAATCTTTCGTATGGCTTCACCATAAAATTCTAAATCTCACATTTCCATATCTTCTTTAATCATAAAAAAAACACAAATCCAACAGTTCTCCAAATAGGCTCATCAAATCCAATTCAATTTACCACTTGTATTCCATCTGTCGAGTACCCAACTTTTATCCCCATTTATTATCATTTATAAGCATCCATCAGTTTACTTGCATACGTTAAGTCTTACCCACATTTCCACTAACTAATTAGTTCACCAACTTTATAGGGTTTCAAATTCAAATTCTAGTTTGTCCTATTTGTATACTTATTCTTATACAAATTCAATTTGGTTATATATATATATATATAACCATTACAATTTTATAATCTTATACCAGATTATAATATCAGTCAACATAGCCATTTATAATAATTTCAGAAAATTAATCCTTTATATCGAAATATAATTTTGGGTAGAATAATAGCATTTACCCAGCTTTCAAAACAATACTGTGTCGTATTGTTTTATTCAAGTGTTTAGAAATCCATATCGACCTTGTTAGCTAAACGCGTCGATTTGAATTTTTTATGCCACTCAACAAATCAATTAACACAATATAAAACAAATTTCTTATACCAATTAACAAATACGCTCTCATATATATATATATATATATATACACTCAAACTCAATCTAGGGTATTATTAACCCTATCTCTATCGAGTTACACTATAGAGCCAAGGTTATTTCTCAACCTTATGTGTTAATACCAAATGTAACAACCCAAATTTTAGTACCCTTTGCCTCGACTAAACAATACCAGTCCAACCCAAATTGCACTAAAACTCAGATGTTCAAGAAAGAAATTAGAGGGTGAGAAATAGAAAGAAAGAATTTTAGGATAGAAGAACAATAAGACAGAATTAGAGTAACACGAATCACATAGCAGAATGAGTAAAATATATTCAATAACATAACTTGAAATACAAAACTATATTTGTAGTAACATTCAAACATCCGAGTACAACATACATATATCACAGCGGGTATACACACTATATATCTAACGCTGAAGCCTCCTACTTCAAGCTCCTTCCAGTGTATCTATAAATCCTGAACTGCTTGACTACCCGTACAAATTTGGGCACCCAAGAGTTTAGGGAAAACATAGAAAATAAACACTAGGTCAGTCATGGAACTGGTGTGAGCAAACGATTTTTAACAACTTGATTTTAACTTTAAAAAACCTTTTGAAAGAAAAGATAATCGTAAGACCGATCCATACATAAATACGGATGGATTTTACCTTACGATAACCCAAAACATTTAAAAACAATATTTTTCTAATATTATAATAATGTCTAAATACAAATAAATAACAATCTAGCGGAACGCTTGCATCTCACGCTCCACATATATAGTATACAAGCAAAACCGCAGGCGCTTATTGGAAAATGGATTCCAACTATGGCAAGGTACAGGTACACCATCCGACAATGTACCTCCAGCGATGAATACATTGGGGTTCAAAAAGAACATCTTGCAACCCGGCTACACATGAACGACCCCTCATTTCGCTTGAGAGTGTCGAATATATCATCACAACAGTTGGGGCCCAGCCAACTGAATTGATTGCATATAAATAAAAAGGGACAACCGAAGCATTTGATTTCTGCAGATCAGGTAATAATACACCCTTTTAATGGGAGCGACCCACATAGCCATTCTGCCTACCCAATTTTATACCATTTCCGAGTTGAAGAGGCTTAAGGTTGGAACTTACCGTTAGATAGATCATATCTTCATTTACTTTGAATGTCACATCGTTATACCTGCCAAATCACAAATTAACTTCCCTAAAAATAATTATGGGTATAAAGCTAAGAGAAACGAATTCCTCCACCACCAACGTAAATACGTTTGAAGATATCAACTTACGCGGTCTGTTAGGTATACTTTGTCAGACATTCGTCCATACAAGTTTTCCTGGGACTGGACAAACCGAAGGCACTATCCTGTAAACAGAACAAACCTTGTATAAACTCCGTCTTCATTTGACTTCAATAATCTCTAACCTATAACGTATAATCGGATCGATGTGGAATTTAGATTCCGGACTCTTCCAAACAATTACATAGGGTCAAGTGATGTTTAAATAATAATCAAGTCAACATATTCCATATTTAGCTTTATTAACTGAACTTATCTAAAATTATGTCTCATATACGAGTCACATTCTGATTTAAAACAGTAAACTTCACAAGATGATTAATGTGTAAATGTTTAATTTAAACTATATAAGCTAGGGAAATTAGTCATAACATAACTGGCAATTAAATCAACCAGTAAATGGTCACAATATCTCTAACAATTCAATTTGACAATTCAAATTTTGTTTGCTTAGATGAAAACATATTTCCAATTTCAACAATGATCAACAAAGTCTATTTAATTTCATATATTGTTTAATAATATTTAAATTTATCATGATCTGTATTGACCGCCTTTTGGTCAAACAGTCATATGTCACAATTATGAATAACATCATACCCGTATTTCGATAACATTATCGGATATCGCAACTCGATTCGCGAAGTATTTAGAAGAGATTGGATGTAACGACCCGCATTCTACGCGTCGGAGGATCATAGAATATTTATTTCTTTTTCGTGTGAGGTCGTATAGTCGTGTAACTTTGGGAAACGACTATTGGGGTCATTTACCATGTTCACAAGTTTTTTCGATTTTTAAATGACCATTTTGCCCCTATCGAATCTTGTTTCGCCTATAACTTTTGACTGTTACGGAGTTTTGACCTGAAACCACTTCCATTGGATTCAGATGATGACTTACCTTTCCGTAAAGTGGTCACATTGATCAAACGGACATACCGTTTGGGAGATATGGCTGAAATAAGGTTTTGAAGGTGAAAAACAGCTTAATTGGGCCTAATTAGGTTGATTAGCAGCTAGGCCTATAACCCATTTCGGGATTAGTGTTATGGGGAGGCTGAAATCAGTTAGGAAACGATCTATTTTCATTTTCTCAACCGCCTAAAACATTTATCTAACCCTAGCAATGGCCTCCACTTTCTAAATTCATCTCAAATCACCGTTTAATCGCGTATTAGCTTAATCTACACCAAATCAAGGAATTCTATGGCAAATCAGAGTTGGGGCTACCGCTAAGCATTGGAATTCATCCTATAACAGTAGCAAAGTTCAGATCTAAAATTCTATTTGTTGCTAAGATGAGTGATTAGCATTGTTTCTACACTAATTACGGCTAATTAGGGTGATTAGTGTTAATTAACAAAATTATACATGATTAAATTATGGAGAAATATTTAGAAATTCTTAAATATTATTCTAAGCTTCTTTTAGAAATTTGGGTTAATTTGGATATGTTTTGCTAATACTATCATTAGTTAGGGTTAAGCATGATTAAGGGGAAAATATGGGTTTTGGGTATGTTTTTCCATTTTGACATAGTTATTTATCATTCTGGTGTTTATGGTTGATGCTATATGTTGCTATGACTGTTTGGTATGATTTATGATTGTTTAGAAATGTTAGAATGGTCGAAAACGTCGTCGTGTGGCATAAATAGTTGCTGGAAAAGTTGTAGGAAATAGTGCAGGATCTTGACCCGAACCGCATCAGATCGGCGGGGGACAAACCGACCCGCACGTGGAGCATCCCACGACCCGACCCCTCACCGAAGTGTGCCATGAGCAAGAACCCCGATCCTAACCGATGCCATTCACGAACTGTGGGACTTGACCGAAAAGAAGGAACCTCAGGACCACGAGCCGACTCGATGCTTGGAGGAGACCATGACTCAAACCGCTTCTTCGAACCAAGCACCACGACTAGAGCATCACGACCCAACCAAGAGGACAAGCAACGGACCAGTGGGGACACGAACCAGATGGCAATCGAACCGATGGGTGATTACAAAGTGAAGCGAAGTGAAGGAAAGGGCCGAACCAATCCGAAGAAGGCCAAAACCCGAGATGCAAAGGTAGTCCAAATAGGAAGTAGAACCCAGGACCCAGTTGGGAACCAACGAGTTAACTTCATGTGTTGGGCTTTGCTACGGTACGTGTGATAAGGGGTTATCGACGTCCATAACCTTGATTCACCACCAAGACAGATGTTAGGCTACAGATCATTGCAGTGGGGTAGTTATTACTCTGTGGGGCAGGGTGATCGTAGCATGGCTGCTAGTGCAGTGGAGTAGTCATGACTTCATGAGGCAGAGTGGACATAGCAAGGTATTAGTGGCTACTCAGTGCAGTGGAGCCATCATGACTCCATGAGGCAGAGTGATCATAGCAGAGGATTTGGGTGGTCAAACTAGTGGACATCGGATGATTTACGCACTAAGTGAGAGATGTGAGGATGGTTGCTATGCTTGATTGTTTGATATCACTATGACACGCACACTTCTTCCCCGTTATCTTTACACCATATGTTAGTGTCACCTTAGAGTATTGTACATCCTTTTGTGCTAACTCTTTGGTTGCAGGTCCAGGTTTAGGTACGGTTATGTATACCTGTTATTGTTCTGTTTTGCTACTTATCGCTCATACCAGACTTTTTTCTGACCCAGAGTTTTATGTCTCTTCTTATTACTCTTAGTGCTCTTAAACGGGTAGACTAGAGATAGGTCAGGTTATTATGCACGAGTAGCCGTACCGGTGACTAGTTGGAGGCTTCTACATATATATATATATATATATTTATATATATATATATATATATATATATAAAATCTCCCTGAGTTGTTGTTGGTCACTACTTTGGGCATTAGTAGTGTACCCCTTTCTTTTGCTTTAGAGACAGTATTTCAAAGTTGTAATAATGTTGGTTTGGATGATAAGCTGTATTTTGGATTTCCGCTGCTATGATGGTTTAGTTTTCAGCTTATGCACTATCTCGCCTGTTTTATGTCGAAGTTATGTTATTATTATATTTTATCCTATGCGTTGTGAGACATTCTACAGGTTCCTTATTAGTTCAAATTCCTTTCTTTTCCTTTCTTTGGCGACCGTCCCATGCTTTGGGCATTGGTACTGCGCACTTTCATTGGAAATGTCGGCTGGTGCGGGGCAGGCCGTCACACTTGGTATCAGTGCTCTAGGTTACGTAGTTAACCTAGGGGAAGACACCAGAGAGAGATAGTATACGTATATGAGAGCGCATATTTGTGATATTTTGGTTTTCAAAAGCTATATATATACGATTAGTATATCTAAGGATGAAGTCGCACTGCACCAGCACCACTGAAGAGATTGTTAATCGTTTTCTCCTTACAGATTGAACGATGAGCCGACATACGAGGGATACTGGTAGTGGAGCTAATAATGGGAATGCTCTTGATATGAGGACGATGTTCACTGACTTCAGGAGAGATGCTTTGGGATGTTCAGAGGGAAGCTCCTAATGTTGCAAATGGTGGTGGTGCAGCGGTGCAGGTGCCTAGGGCCGATTTCGCCAAGCTCTATAAGGACTACACTAGTCTCGGTGGGAATCCGATCCACGGAACGGAATTGGCTATAGAAGTTCAGGATTAGCTTGATAGTTGTAAGCGTATCTTCGAGGATCTGGGAATCAAAGACGCGATGAAGAGGAAGCTAGCATCCCGCCAGCTTCACGGGCGGGCTATGAAATGGTGGAATGCTATTAAGACAGCTACTCTTGAGGATCAAGTTACATGGTATCAATTTAAAGATCGCTTAAGTGACAAGTTTATCCCAGCTGCCCAGAAGTTAGAATTGTTTAGGAAGTTCTTGGGGCTTAAGCAGAATGGTAGGGCAGTCTCGAAATATATTGCAGAGTTCGATACTTTATCGAAGTGTGGATTGTCCCTTATTTACATCCCGAGAAGAAGAATGAGAAGTTCATAACAGGCTTAGATTAGTACTTGGGGGAAATCCTTATCAACCATATTGATGAGACTTTTGAATTGATCGTTGGAAAAGCATTGAGATCAAAGAGCCTTTATCCTAAGCCCAAGGCTGAAGTCGCTATTGCATCTACAGAAGGGCCGAAGCCGCAGCAAGTGATGGAGCCAAGAAAATTCTCAGAACAAAAGGAAACAGAATCAGACCAAGGATGGTCAAAAGAAGAGTAAGAAAGATGTTGAGTGCTTTAGCTGTGGCAAGAAGGGCCATTATGCTAAAGAAAGTCGAGCAAAGCCAACGGACATGAAGTGCTTTAACTGTGGCCAAGAGGGACATCACAAGGATAAATGTCCGCAACCCCCTAAAGAGAAGCAGATTGTGAAAGTATATCCTATTAATGCGGTTCCTTCTTCGTCGATTGCCTCAACCGCGACGGAGAAAGGCAAGAATGTCGCCATTCAAGGTATGCTTTCTGTTTATGATGTTCCTATTCGAATACTATTTGATACTGGGGCTTCTCGTTCCTTCATATCTAGTGACCTGGTAGATAGGTTGGAATTGGAACCCGAGATAGTCGATAGACCTTTAGTTGTGACGAACCCGATTGGTGGTTCAGCTAATCTTAGTAATATTTATCGTAATGTTCTCTTATCGAGTAATGGGTGAATGTTTGCTTGTGATTGCTTTGTTTTGGGTTTTATTGGGTTTGGCATTATTTTCGGAGTCGATTGGCTCCAAAGGTATGGGGTGGTGGTAGACTGTGAGGGATTTTCGGTGACTATTAAGGCAGATGATGGGCGGAGGGTAGTGTTTGGTGGCCTACCTAGTGATGAGGTGATGGCTAGTTTTCTAAATTCCCTCGACAACCCGCAGGTTGAGTTAGCAGGAATTCCTATTGTTGGCCAGTATCCGGATATCTTCGAGGAAGTGACCGGACTTCCACCACACCGAGAGATTGAGTTCCGTATTGATTTAGTCAAAGATGCCAGACCTATAGTGATGCTACTTCGTCGTATGGCACCAAGGGAGTAGAGAGAGCTTGGGGTGCAAGTAAGCGATGTTTTGAAGTCGGGATTTATCAGAAGAAGTGTCTCTAAGTGGGGAGAACCAGTTGTATTAGCTACCAAGGCAGATGGTTCCCTTCGTTTATGTGTGGACTATCACGAGTTGAATAAAGTGACTAGGAAGAATAAGTATCCTCTTCCACGGATAGATGATTTGTTTGATCAACTGGAGAGAGCAAGAGTGTTTTCCCAATTGGACCTCGTGACAGGATTTCATCAGCTCCGAGTAGCAGCTGAGATTGTTCCAAAAACAGCATTTCGGACACCGTCTGGATTTTATGAGTGGCTGGTCATGCCATTTGGGTTGACCAATGCACCAGTATATTTTGTGGATCTTATAATAGGGTATTCATAGATCAATTGAATAAGTTTGTTCTTGTGTTCATAGACGATATCTTGGTTTACTAGGGGACAGAGGATGAACACAAGGAACATTTGAGGATAGTGTTGGAGGTGTTGAGGAAACACCAACTGAAAGCAAAGTTTTCTAAGTGTCACTTCTGGAGGAGGGAAGTAAGATTCTTGGGCCATGTTTCATAGAATGGTATTGCCGTAGATCCTACGAAGGTGGCTATGGTACAAGATTGATCTACGTCCAAGAATGCAACAGACATAAGAAGTTTCTTCGGATTAGCTGGGTATTATCGTAAGTTTATCCAAGACATCTCCAAGATAGCGACACCGTTAAATCAGTTGACCAAGAAGAATCAAGCTTTCGTTTGGGATGAAAGGTGTGAAAATGCATTCAGGAGCCTAAAGAAAAAGTTGACATGTGCACCAGTGTTACTCATTCCTAAAGGGAATGAAGAGATGACAGTATACACGGATGCATGTGATACCGGATTAGGTGTTGTATTGATGCAAGGAGGTAGGGCTGTAGCTTATGCAAGTCAGCAACTGAAATCGCATGAGAAAAGATACCCTACCCGTGATTTGGAATTGGCAGCGATCGTGTTCGCGTTGAAGATATGGAGACATTATCTCTTGGGAGAAAGATTCGAGTTGTTTACTAATCATAAATCGTTAAAGTATCTTTTCTCTCAGAAGGATTTAAATCTACATTAGTAGAGATGGTTAGAATTCTTGGATTCATATGATTTTGATATCGCATATACACCTGGGAAAGGCAATGCTGTAGCCGATGCATTAAGTAGGAGACATGCCAATTTAGGGGCTATGTTTCTTGAATGGAAGCAACAGGAGTATATCACAGGGCATGGTTTCAGATCAAAGTACGAATTGGATCCAGTAATGTTAGCAAGTTTGATGGTCAGACCCACATTGATTGAGCGGATTGGTTCCAATCAGAGGGACGATCCTAACCTATTGGAAATCATCTCCAAGTTAGAGATGGGTATCGGCGAGGAGATGAACAAGTATGGGCTTGATTAAAATGGATGGCTTAGAAAGAATGAGAGATTGGTTGTACCCAATGTAAATGGATTGAGAGATGAAGTGCTTAGAGAATGTCATCACTCAAAACTGACTATACACCACGGTGGTAACAAAATGTATCGAGACATGAAGTAGACCTACTACTGGGAAGGGATGAAAAGAGACGTTGGGAAGTTTATATCCAAATGCATCAACTGCCAGTTAGTTAATGCTGAGCAAAAGAAACCTAGCGGTTTGTTGCAACCATTAGAAATTCCAGAATGGAAATGGGAACAAGTCTCAATGGATTTCATTGATGGGTTACTAAGGACTTGATCGAGCAGTGATAGCATTTGGGTGACTGTGGACCGAGTGCAAGGTTCATACCGGTCAAGTTGAATAAAACGGTTGCTAAGTTAGCAGATTTGTATATGAAGTGGGTAGTGAGATTTCATGGAGTACCCAAAGGCATTGTGAGCGACTGAGATCCGTTGTTTACTAGTGGGTTTTGGAAGAGCTTACAAGAGGCTTTAGGGTCAGAATTAAATCTTAGTACCGCGTATCATCCTCAAACCGATAGCCAAACAGAGAGGGTGAACCTTGTATTAGAAGATCTCTTGAGAGCTTGTATACTGGATTTTGGCGGATCATGGGATGACCGTTTTCATCTAGTGGAGTTCGCATATAATAGTAGTTATCAATCCATTATTGGTATGGCTCCATTTGAAGCTTTGTACGGACGACGGTGCAACTCACCATCATGTTGGTTAGAAACCAGTGAGAATTTTGTGCTTGGGCCAGATGATAAACTTCAGACAAGATTAAGGTTATCTAACACCGAATGAAGGTTGCACAAGATAGGCAGAAGAGTTATGCTGACAAGAGACGAAGAGATTTGAAATTCTTCGTTGGCGACTCGGTGTTTATCAAGATTTCTCCGTCAAAGAGCGTGATTCGATTTGGTAGGAAAGGCAAGTTAGCACCATGATTTGTTGGTCCATTCCCAGCTCTCAAGCAAGTTGGGAATTTAGCATATAAAGTTGAGTTGCCAGACAAGATGGCGGGAGTTCACAACGTATTTCATGTTTACCAGTTAAGGAAGTTCGTGCACGACCCCGATATGACTAATTCACCGGATCAATTGGATGACATCGAAGTAGAACCCGAGGTGGTTGGGAACCGTAGGCCGATCCGTATTGTCGAGTACGACACGAAGCAACTTCGAAGGAAGGCGGTGAAACCGGTCAAAGTTCAATGGGGCGAGGATGAGAGTGACTGTACTTGGGAAATAGAGGAGAGCATAAGGGAATCACATCTAGAACTCTTTTCCTGATAAGATTTTAATAGTGATAGTTTCTTCCCTTGTTAGTAAACCGCATGCTAGGGTAGGCTTGTTATGCTTGTTGTGTATGTTTGATTATTGTTAATGAATGATAGGAATGCAAAACACCATTGTATGTTTTTGGTTAAGGAATTTCGAGGACGAAATTTCTTAAGGAGGGGAGAGTGTAATGACCCACATTCTACGCATCGGAGGATCATAGAATATTTATTTCTTTTTCGTACAAGGTTGTATAGTCGTGTAACTTTGGGAAACGACTATTGGGGTCATTTACCATGTTCACGATTTTTGACAATTTTAAATGACCGTTATGCACCTGGCAAATCTTGTTTCGCCTATAACTTTTGATTGGTAAGAAGTTTTGACCTAAAACATTTCCATTGGATTCGGATGATGGTTTACCTTTTCGTAGAGTGGTCACATTGATCAAGCGGACTTACCTGTCGGGAGATATGGTTGAAATAAGGTTTGGAAGGTGAAAACAGCTTAAACGGGTCTAATTAGGGTGATTAGCAGCTAGGCCCATAACGCATTTCGGGATTAAGGTTATGGGGAGGCTGAAATCAGTTAGGAAACGATCTACTTTCATTTTCTCAGCCTCCTAAAACATTTCTCTAACCCTAGCAATGTCATCCACCTTCTAAATTCATCCCAAATCACCGTTTAATCGCGTATTAGCTTAATCTACACCAAATCAAGGAAGTCCAGTGGAAAATAAGAGTTGGGCTTGTTGCTAAGCATTGGAATTCAACCTATAACAGTAGCAAAGTTTAGATCTAAAGTTTTATTTGTGGCTAAGGTGAGTGATTAGCATTGTTTCTACACTAATTACGGCTAATTAGGGGTGATTAGTGTTAATTAACAAAATTATACATGATTAAATTCTAGAAAAAATGTTTAGAAATTCTTAAATATTATTTTAAGCCTCTATTAGAAATTTGGGTTAATTTGGATATTTTTTGCTAATCATATCATTAGTTAGGGTTAAGCATGATTAAGGGGAAAATATGGGTTTTGGATATGTTTGATCCATTTTGACATAGTTATTTATCATTTTGGTGTTTATGGTTGATGTTATATGTTTCTATGACTGTTTGGTATGTTTTATGATTGTTTAGAACAGTTAGAATGGTCGAAAATATTGTCGTGGGGTGTAAATAGTTACTGGAAAAGTTGCTGGAAACAGTGCAGGATCTTGACCCGAACCGGATCATATCGGTAAGGGACGAACCGACCCGCTCGTGGAGCATCCCACGACCCGACCCCTCACAGAAGTGTGCCAAGAGCAAGAACCCCGATCCGAACCGATGCCATTCACGAACCATGGGACTTGACCGGACCGAAGGCACTTCAGGACCACGAGCCGACCCGATGCTTGGAGGAGACCACGACCCGAACCGCTTCTCCGAACCGAAGCACCACGACTGGAGCACCACGACCCAACCAAGAGGAGAAGTAACGAACCATTGGGGACCCGAACCATATGGAGATTGAACCGAAGGGTGATTGCAAAGCGAAGCGAAGTGAAGTAAAGTAAAGGGCCGAACCGATTTGAAGAAGGCCAAAACCCGAGATGCAAATGTAGTCCAAATAGGAAGTAGAACTCAGGATCCAGTTGGGAACCAATGAGTTAACTTCCTGAGTTGGGCTTTGTTGCGGTACGTGTGCTAAGGGGTTATCGACGTTCATAACTTTGATTCACCACCAAGATGGATGTTAGGCTATAGATCAATGCAGTGGGGTAGTTATTGCTCCATGAGGCAGAGTGATCGTAGCATAGCTATGAGACAGTGTAGTGGAGTCGTCATGACTTCATGGGGCAGAGTAGACATAGCAAGGGATTAGTGGCTATGGATTAGTGCATTAGAGCCATCATGACTCCATGGGGTAGAGTGATCATAGCAAAGGATTTGAGTGGTCAAAGCAGTGGATATCGTATGCTTTACGTACTGAGTGAGAGATGTGAGAATGGTTGCTATGCTTGATTGTTTGATATCACTATGACATGCACACCCCTCCCCCGCACCATATTTTAGTGTCACCTTAGAGTATCGTACAACCTGTTGTGCTAACTCTTTGGTTGCAGGTCCAGGTTCAGGTATGGTTATGTATACATGTTATTGTTCTGTTTTGCTGCTTATCGATCATACCGGACTTTTTTCTGACCCGGAGTTTTATGTCTCTTCTTATTACTCTGGGTGATTTTAAACGGACAGATTAGAGATGGGTCGGGTGATTATGCATGAGTAGCTGTACCGGAGACAAGCAGGAGGCTTCTACGTATGATATATATTTGTGTGTGTGTGTGTGTATATGTAATCTCCCTGAGTTGTTGTTGGTCACTACTTTGGGCATTAGTAGTGTACCTCTTTCTTTAGCTTTAGAGACAATATTTCAAGGTTGTAATAATGTTGGTTTGGATGATAAGCTGTATTTTGGATTTCCGCTGCTATGATGGTTTAGTTTTCAGCTTATGCACTGTCTCGCCCGTTTTATGTCAAAGTTTTGTTATTATTATATTTTATCCTATGCGCTGTGAGACATTCTGTAGGTTCCTTGTTAGTTCAAATTCCTTTCTTTTCCTTTCTTTGTCGACCGTCCCGTGCTAGTCGGGCATTGGTACAATGCACTTTCATTGGAAATGTTGGCTAGTGCGTGGCGGGCCGTCACACTTGGTATTAGAGCTCTAGGTTACGCAGTTAACCTAGGGGAAGACACCAGGGAGAGATAATATACGTATGTGAGAGCGCGTATTTGTGATATTTTGGTTTTCAAAAACTATATATATACAATTAGTATATCTAAGGATGAAGTAGCACTGCACCAGCACCACTGAAGAGATGGTTAATCGTTTTCTCCTTACAGATTGAACGATCAGCCGACATACGAGGGATACTGGTAGTGGAGCTAATAATGGTAATGCTCTTGATATGATGACGATGTTCACTGACTTCAGGAGAGAAATGCTTAGGGATGTTTAGAGGGAAGCTCCTAACGCTGCAAATGGTGGTGGTGCAGCGGTGCAGGCGCCTAGGGCCGATTTCGCCAAGCTCTGTAAGGACTACACTAGTCTTAGTGGGAAGCCGTTCCATGGAACGAAATCGGCTACAGAAGTTCAAGATTAACTTGATAGTTGTGGGAATCGAAGACGCGATGAAGAGGAAGCTAGCATCGTGTCAGCTGTACTGGCGTGCTATGAATTGGTGGAATGCTATTAAGGCAGCCACTCCTGAGGATCAAGTTACATGGAATCAATTTAAAGATCGCTTCAGTGACAAGTTTATCCCAGCTGCCCAGAAGTCAGAATTGTTTAGGAAGTTCTTGGAGCTTAAGAAGAATGGTAGGGCAGTCTCGGAATATATTGTTGAGTTCGATACTTTATCAAAGTGTAGATTATCCCTTATTGACACTCCCGAGAAGAAGAATGAGAAGTTCATACAGGCTTAGATCATTACTTGGGGGAAAGACTTATCAACCATATTGATGAGACTTTTGGATCAATTATTGGAAAAGCATTGAGATCAGAGAGTCTTTATCCTAAGCCCAAGGCTAAAGTCGTTGTTGCATCCGTAGAAGGGCCAAAGCCGTAGGCAAGAATAATTCTCATAACAAAAGGAAATAGAATCAGATCAAGGATGGTCAGAAGAAGAGTAAGAAAGATGTTGAGTGCTTTAGCTGTGGAAATAAGGGTCATTATGCTAAAGAATGTCGAGCAAAGTCAGTGGACATGAAGTGCTTTAACTGCGGCCAAGTGGAACATAACAAGGACAAATGTCTGCAACCCCCCTAAAGAGAAGCAGATTGTGAAAGCATATGTTATTAATGTTGTTCCTTCTTCGTCGAATGCCCCAACCGCGGCGGAGAATGGAAAGAATTTTGTCATTCGAGGTATGCTTTCTATTTATGATGTTCCTGTTCGAGTACTGTTTGATACTAGTGCTTCTCGTTCCTTCATGTCTAGTGACCTGGTAGATAGGTTGGAATTGGAACCCGAGATAGTCAATTGACCTTTAGTTGTGACGAACCCCACTGGTGGTTCGGCTAACCTTAGTATTATTTGTTGTAATGTGTACTTATCGAGTCATGGATGTATGTTTGCTTATGATTGCTTTGTTTTGGGCCTTACTTGGTTTGGCATTATTTTGGGACTCGACTGGCTCTAAAGTTACGGGGTGGTGGTAGACTATGAGGGATTTTCGGTGACTATTAAGGCGGATGATGAGCGAAATGTAGTGTTTGGTGACCTACCTTGTAATGACCCAAAAATCTGGTCCAATTTGAGCTAACCAAAAACACAAGTCCAACCCCAAATTAAACTGAAAATCAGGAAATTAATAGAAAGAAAAAAAAAGGGTGAGGAAAGATAAGATAGAAACTTAGAATAGAAGAAGAAGAAGAACACAACATCAGAGTAACACGAACCTCACAACGGAACGAATAACATATAATATATATAACATAACTTGAAATATACATCTATATTTGAATATACTCATCATTATCAAGGTACAGCACTTAATAGTATAGCGGAATAATAATAGCTATATAATTCTGAAGCCTCCTGCTCCAGCTCTTCAATGTATCTGTAAATCCCGACTACTTGACTGCCCGTACAAAATTAGGCACCCAAGAGTTTAGGGAAAACAAAACAAAATAAACTCTGGATCAGTCATGAGACTGGTATGAGTAAAACAGTAAAAAACAGTTCAAGCAGGTAAATGATATCTCATAAGACCATGCCGTATAACGAAACGGGTTTTTCCCTTATGAGAATCCAAATTATCTTTATATCAAAAACCTTTTGATATTATAATAATTTCTATCAACCACAATATATAAAAATCATCTAGCAGAAACGCTTTCATCTCACGTTCTACATATATAGTATACAGTCAAAACCGCAAGCACATATTGGGTAATGGATTTCCAACTATGACAAGGTATGGAACCACCTTTCGCTAGTGTATCTCTAGAAAGGAATACACTGGATTCAACAAGAACATCTTGCAACCCGGCCACACATGACCGACCACTCATTTCGCTTGAGTGTATTGAATGTATATCACCAACGGTTGGGATCAGCAACCGTTTCCCGAATGGGACAGCATCAACAATAGATTTTTAGAAGTAAATGAAACTCTAGATCAGGTGATTATACACCCTACTTCGGTGCGACCGACTTAGCCATGCTGCCTGCCCGATTTCTGTCATTTACCGGATGTGAGGCTAGAAGCTACGCTTTATCATCACACCAGATTCACTTTGAATTCCACATCGTCAAATCCATCAAATCACCGATTGATGTCCTCAACCATACATTATGTGTTAGCTAAAAGAAGTTTCCTTCTCTACTTCCACTCTTGGTACGGTTGGAGAAATCAATATACGTGATCGTTTGGACATACTCTGTCAGACATTCATCCATACAAGTCACCCAGGAACAGGATGAACCGAAGACACTATTCTGTAAACAGGATAGCCCTTGCATAACTCCGTCTTCTATTTCCTTTGGCATATAGGATTCACAACGCTTATGCCAATATAGAGTGGTTCTTTGGATAATAATCCAACTGGTCTCTCCATATTAACAACGTTAAAATGGTCAAAACTTCGATAGTCTTTGATTTAACTATCGAAGAAAACAGGTGTGCAACAACGATATTATTTCCAAATTGAAATTTATATCAATCAAACATCATTCAACATTTATCTCTTTATTTCATTAATTTACTTATCTCCTGTTTCCCTATATTCAATATTTCTTATTTTCTAAATTTGGAAAATATACGTTATTAACAATGGAAAACATTTCCATTTCTTGTTTTATTTATTAGAAAACATTTCTGGTTTCTTATTTGGAAAAAACATTTCCAAAGCTTCTTCATTGGACTTAGACAGATGTTTAAACAAACCATCGAGATGCCAACTCAAACCATTTCCTTTAATTACTAAATTCACTTAACCATCCTTTACTATCGAACCTTAACAATTCCTTAGTTAAAAATGAAGTCAATCAAGTTGGGGTAACACTACCTCTCAGACCTTAACTGAACAACGTTTCTAACATTGAAATAGACAAAGTTCACCCTTCTAATTCTTTGACAACTTCCTTACGTAACTCTCTTTCGAATCATCTCTATTCGATAATTCTTTCTTTCGAATAAGGTATATTCGATAACTCTATTCAATTTACTCTATTCGATTAACCCTTATCAATTAACTCTATTGGACTAATGCTATTGATTTACTCATTTCACTTAACTCCTTTCGAATAAACTATATTCGATAACTCCTTTAACTCTATTCGAATAAACTATATTCGATTAACTCCTTTTGAATAACTCTAGTTTGATTTACTCTAACTGATTAACTCTAACTGGTTTAACTCTAACTAGTTAACTCAAATTGATTAACTCTAACTGGTTTAACTCTAACTGGTTTAACTCTAACTGGTTTAAATCTAACTGGTTTAACTCTAACTTGTTAACTCTAATTCGAAGAACAAATATTCGATTAACTCTATTCAACTAACTCGACTTGACTAACCCCTTTCGAATAACTAATTCGATTTACTAACTTTCTAATACCATATTCGATTTAACTCCTTTATTCGCTTTATAAAGATTTTCCTTTTTACAACATTTATTCATTTTTAAAGATTTACTTTTAGTAACGGTTCTCCACTTTAAAATGATTTCCTTCTTATAACATTTTCCTTTTTATAACGTTTTCCCTTTTTCTATATATCTCCTATTTATAAATATTCTAATTTATAAATATTTCTTATTTATAAATATTCCATTTATAATTATTTTATTTTCAAATATCACTTTGAAAATATTCCCTTATCAACATTTCGGTATGTTATGGTATTCAACATATCAAATCACGATGATCAGTATTGTTCAACCACATATAATTGACAACAGATTATATATCACATCATACATCACAATACATGAAAAACAGTAAAATAAATGTTGAGGAACCCATCCTCCAACCTGTTTCCCTGCATCACAGATGTTACACAATAAAATCAACATCACTTTCAGTTCCATATGATATATTCAGTTAAACAGAATCAATATAGAAATTTAACTAATTGACTAGCAGTTCAATCAAACAATCAACACATAGTCAATCAACCAATTTCTAACAGTTCTAAAAATACAACATGAAATTATAAACTGTTCAGAGTTAGTGAGATTTACTCACATTGGACAATCATCGTTAATAACGATAACCGTCGCTCGATTTGATTCAGATAGACAAATTTATTTTGCTATAAATTGCAACGATCCCCAATTCACTTCCCGTCAGTTCCATTGGATAGTGTCCGTCCATATGGTCATGTCTGATCTTATTTCGCTCAATTCTGATAACGTATGACGAAGTTATACAATTATTATTGGTTAGTACACATTATATAAACTATTTGTTTTTAACTAGCTATTATTGGGCCTCACCAATTTGAATCCAGCCCAACCATACTTTGCAAAGCCCAGACCCCTGTTTTCCTTTTCTTCCCCGACTAAAATCACTCGCTCCAGATCTTTCATCACAGCCGATCCATTTCCCCACCGTAGAAAACTCCATAGGGCATGGCAACTCCAACCAATCTCGTCATCCACTCTATTGCCTTGCCGGCTTCGCACCTATACCCTCGTCGATGAACTTGAGCTCATCTTTGGCATTGCCTCATTCAGTTCCGGCGTGCCATTCCGTACTGTAATATAGCCATTAACAAGCATTTCAACACCATTACTTCGTGAAATCCAAAACAAAACCCACTCCATTTCTTTTCTGGCCTTATCTCCATAAAAATCGGCCCACAACATTTCTAAAACCCATACTGTATAAAACAGTATTTCTTCTCAATCCTATCATTTCAAAACCGAACATCCCAGGCTCCAGTAAATTAAATGATTCGCATTGCATTTCCCTCCTTCTTTCCCGACCTTTGTAAAACATCTTCTCCTCATTTACTGCTACACCTCATGCTCGTCTTCCCTTTCCAACCCTCCTTTTTTACCTTCCTCCACTGTATCATTATCAGGAGCAGCTCGTGACCTTCCATCGATAACTCAACGCCTTAACCCAACTCTAACGATTACCAGACAGTCTCCACTCGACCTTAACTCTCCTCCTACTGAATCGATGCCTCGTTTTAACGATAATTCAAACCACAGGTCCGCTGATGTGTAAATCGATATCCCTAAAATGATGTCGCATCTGAAGAAAAGCATACGGGGATAATGAGCTACCCGATACGAACTCAAAGATCACTCCTTTACAATATTTCGGATTTTATTTGAATTTACTGTGAATTTTGCAATTCATGTTTTAGACTTTGAAGAAGAAAATCCTGGCGGAGGAATTTATTGCTGAAAAAAAGGAAATGAGAATTAGGTTATAAGGAAATTTGGTGTGGTATTTATAGGGATTTTATTTGATTATAATAATTGTTTTTAATCAACCGTTGTTCGTATATGTCTTCTAAAAATTCACACGGTCACATACAATACCTAAAAATCACGAAACTGGACATGCAGCTATAGCTCGACATTTCGGTCCCAACGAAACTGGTTTCGTCGAATTCTGACTTCGTATGTTCACACAGTGTATTTTTAATCATCAAAATACTAAATGTTTTTCACTCTAAAAATCTGTACGGCCACACAGTGTATCTAAAAATCACGAAACTGGAAACCTAACAACTATTTGACATTGCGGATCCAACAAAATTGGTTTCGTCTAATTCTGAGGTCGTATGAAAAACTGGCTATTTTTAAAGCTCTAGATGACCCATTTAAATATATAAATATATTTAAATATAATTACATTAATATTAATAAGTTAATATTATCGTATATATTCACAATGGAATACCATACAGCTCTAGAATATTCCTATATGAATTTCTAACTTGATATTCACTTCTGGGTCAACCCGATATTCGATTTATATTGGAATTCCTTTTTAAAATATTAATAATTCCTTTATAAATTATAAAGGAATTCCACAGCGACTTTTCTAAAATTTCATTCATCAAAATCTACATGACGAAATCCCGATTTTTCTCTTCCACTAGAAAGATATACTCCACCAACTCTACACGTTTCTTGTTTCACAGAAATCCGGCTTAAAACGAATCCTATACATTCAGTTGAAGTTCAAATCGCCAAACTACGAACTACAGCGCCATTTCAAGCTCGATTTTAATTATATTATAACTCAACGTTCAAACTGTCGTTTATATAATATATTCGTTATTCAAATTAAATTCCAAGCTGAATTAAATATCATAGATGATCTGGTTCACACCATATCGTCATTTCAGCCAATTCTGATTATTTCAGAATTAAATATATTATTTTAATAAAATATTCATCATTATTTAATTCTACGACCATTTAATCCTTATAATCACCTTTTAAATAATTAAATAAATTATTATAATACATCTGCCAATGCGGGTCATTACAATCTTTCCCACTTAAAATAATTTTGTCCTCGAAATTGCTAAAGCTAGAGAACAACCCTATCAACTGGTTAGAACATATTTGTTCACTTCTTAGCTTAACTGAACCAATTTAAATTTCAATTAAAATATTAATTAATTTTAATTATAGAAAATTTTCAGAAATCCTGAAAATTTTCTAACTCCTTACCTTTTCGAAATTTTTTGCCAACACCTCCTTTGTACTGGTCAATAGGTCAAACTCCAACTCGCCTCTCTGGGCCATCTCCAACCCAAAAGAAAATCAAATAGCCAAGCGGCTTGCCAGTTTGACTAATCAAAATCTCATGCTTATATCGAATATAAACTTGTACCTTTTGTCGACATATCATTATATCCTTTCCACCTGTTATCAATTCAGTGGATACAAGGGTTATCCCAATCAAATTCCAATCTGCTTTTTTCCACGACACAACCATTTGCTTATATCCGAGCCAAATATCATTTCAACTTGAGTTTCTTCTCGATTCCCAACTCTTAACTTGATTATCACATTACACTTCAAATTTGAATCTCACAATCCAATTTGTCTTGATATCATTCTAATTCAATCTCAGTTACCACTTTACTGGCTTTACTTTAATTCAAATTTTGCTTTCCCAAATTTCTGTTAAATTTGTTTTTAATTTAAATAGTCTTTCCCTGGGAGTTTCCAAATAGTTTACTCTTTTCAAAAATCAGATTTTCTTTTTGAACATGTCACTGAGCCCTTAATTAATATCCCATTAGTTAAATCACTTCTCTATTTCTTTATCAATATTTGTTAACCCAATATTTTCAATAACCATACTGGCCTTTTTCGTTATTTGGAAAACATTTCCGAATATTGCCTTCCTTTATTTTCTAAACTTTGGAAAATATATGCTATTTATAATTGGAAAATATTCCAATTACTTATCTCTTTTCCGATCTCGTTTATTTCTATATTTAGGAAATATTCTTTATTATATTTCCAAGCTTACACTTATTTGTGTTAAAACGGATGTTGTGTAAAACATCATCACGACAACCCAAATACTATATTCAATTAACTCTTATTCAACATTGATCTTCGAGCTTGAAATCTTACTATTTATTTGTTAATAATGAAATCAATCAAGTTGGGGTATAACTACCTCTCAGACCTTGACTGAATAACATTTATAACGTCAAAACAGATATGACTACTTACTCGAATAATCAATACCACACAGCTACTTATCCACTTTTAAACACGTATACACCTCCTTTTCTATTCTTACTACATTTTATTATTCTTAGTCTTACTTTTTGATTTTACTATTCTATTTCTAAGTTCGTCTCCTTATCGACTTCTATATATATATATATATCAATACGTTGATTTTTAATTATCAAATTATCTTAAAAATATTCTAACTCCTTAAGTTCCCGGAAAAATTCGCCATAACCTCCTTTGTACCAAGAGCATCGGGATATTTCAAATAGCCTCCCATGGCCCTCACCAATCCAAAAGAAAAGGAAAAAGCCAGGCGGCTAGCTGATACGGTGCATAAAATCTCATATATGAATTAAATACATACCTTTTCGTCGAGCATTCTATTTATATACCTTATCCATACCTATCTCATGTATATTTATACGTGCCCAATCTATTTTAACTATACCTGATCGTTTTAACTCAATTCGTTAATTAATTTGTTAATTAACTCTTTAGTCTATTTCACTTTCATATTTGAACAAGACATGTTCAAATATATTTTAACTTGCTTATTAACTAATTTGAATCCAAATTTCAAATTTAAGTTCTATATTCGATTTCGAATATCCATTTACAAATCCAATTCACCTTTCAAAGTTCAACTTCAAATTCAAAACTCGATTAACTATTTCCTCTTCGACTTAGTTAATTCTATTCAATTCTATTCAAATTTTATATTTTCAAATTCTATATATCAAATTCTATTCAAATTCTATAGTTTACATTCCATTTGAATTCTATATTCAAATTCCATTTGAATTTCTATATTCAAACTCTACTTCATTTCCATTGAATTTCATATATTCAAAATCCCTTTGAATTTCTATATTAAATTTCTATTTCAATTCCCTTTATTCAAATTCTATTTTCAAATCTATTTGAATTCTCTTTATTCAAATTCTATATTCAAATCTATTTTATAAATCCCATTTTGAAATTCAACACAACTTGTTTTTTCCAAAACAAATTCAAAACAGTATCTCTAGTAGTAATTCGTCACTTACAACTCGAAAATGAATACTGATGATGCAGTTGTCATCATCGGAATCTATTTTCTAGCGATCGAAGTGAGTTCAATACTATAAAACCATTTCTAAAAATTTCCACTTTGAAATTCATTTCAAAATATAATTCACACCGCTTGTAAAACAATTTAAAATCTCCCAGGATCTTAAATTTTCCTTATTCTTAATCCAAATTCATTTACAAACACTTATCCAATTTTCCAGAATTTTAATTAAATTTCTGGTTTAAATTTCATATTTAACTCATCTGATTTCACGTATTTTACTTATATGAATTCTGCTTGGTTATGTACATAACCATTAAATTTATAATCTTACTCGATTATAATAACAACCAATATATCCAATATCTTAAAATTTTGATATATATATATATATATATCTTCTCTATATCAAGAGATACCTCGGGTAAAATTATTTTAATTTACCCTCTTTTCAAAACATATCGTGTCGACCCATCGTATTCGAGTGTTTATAAACTCTTACCGATACAGTGGATCAAACTGATCGACCAGAACCCATAAACTACTCAACCAATAAATCTCCACAATATAAAATTATTTTTATATCATCTACAAATACGTTCACTCGTATATATACACTCAAACTCAATCTAGGGTATTACTAACCCCATCTCTACCGAGTCATGCCACAGAGCCAAGGTAAAACTTAACTTAAGCTCTGATACCAACTGTAATGACCCAAAAATTCGGTCCAATTTGATCTGACCAAAAACACAAGTCCAACCCCAAATTAAACTGAAAATCAGGAAATTAATAGAAAGAAAAACAGAGGGTGAGGAAAGATAAGATGGAAACTTAGAATAGAAGACGAAGAAGAAGAAGAAGAACACAACATCAGAGTAACACGAACCTCACAGCAGAACGAATAACATATAATATATATAACATAACTTGAAATATACATTTGTATTTGAATATACACATCATTATCAAGGTACAACACTTACAACACAGCGGAATAATAAAAGCTATATAATTCCTCCTCCTCCGGCTCTTCAATGTATCTGTAAATCCCGACTACTTGACTACCCGTACAAAATTAGGCACCCAAGAATTTAGGGAAAACAAAACAAAATAAACTCCGGGCCAGTCATGGGATTGGTATGAGTAAAACAGTTAAAAACAGTTCAAGCAGGTAAATGATATCTCATAAGACCACGCCGTATAACGGAACGGGTTTTTCCCTTATGAGAATTCAAATTATCTTTATATCAAAAACATTTTAATATGTCTATCAACCACAATATATAAAAATCATCTAGCAGAAACGCTTTCATCTCACGTTCTACATATATAATATACAATCAAAACCGCAAGCACGTATTGGGTAATGGATTTCCAACTATGACAAGGTATGGAACCACCTTTCGCTAGTGTATCTCTAGAAAGGAATACACTGGGTTCAACAAGAACATCTTGCAACCCGGCCACACATGACCGACCACTCATTTCGCTTGAGTGTATTGAATGTATATCACCAATGGTTGGGATCAACAACCTTTTCCCGAATGGAACAGCATCAACAATAGATTTTTAAAAGTAAATGAAACTCAAGATTCGGTGATTATACACCCTACTTCGGTGCGACCGACTTAGCCATGCTGCCTGCCCGATTTCTGCCATTTATCGGATGTGAGGCTAGAAGCTACACTTTATCATCACACCAGATTCACTTTGAATGCCACATCATCAAATCCATCAAATCACCGATTGACGTCCTCAACCATACATTATGGGTTAGCTGAAAGAAGTTTCCTTCTCCTCTTCCACTCTTGGTACGGTTGGAGAAATCAATATACGTGATCGTCTGGACATACTCTGTCAGACATTCATCCATACAAGTCACCCAGGAACAGGATGAACCGAAGGCACTATTCTGTAAACAGGATAGCCCTTGCATAACTCCGTCTTCAATTTCCTTTAGCATATAGGATTCGCAACGCTTATGCCAATACAAAGTGGTTCTTTGGATAATAATCCAACCGGTCTGTCCATATTAACAATGTTAAAATGGTCAAAACTTCGATAGTCTGTGATTTAACTATCGAAGAAAATAGGTGTGCAAACAACGATATTATTTCCAAATGGAAATTTAAATCGATCAAACATCATTCAACATTTATCTCTTTATTTCATTAATTTACTTATCTCTTGTTTCCCTATATTCAATATTTCTTATTTTCTAAATTTGGAAAATATACGTTATTAACAATGGAAAACATTTCCATTTCTTGTTTTATTTATTAGAAAACATTTCTGGTTTCTTATTTGGAAATAACATTTCCAAAGCTTCTTCATTGGACTTAAACAGATGTTTAAACAAACCATCGCGATGCCAACTCAAACCATTTCCTTTGATTACAAAATTCACTTAACCATCCTTTACTATCGAACCTTAACCATTCCTTAGTTAAAAATGAAGTCAATCAAGTTGGGGTAATACTACCTCTTAGACCTTAACTGAACAACGTTTCTAACCTTGAAATAGACAAAGTTCATCCTTCTAATTCTTTAACAACTTCCTTACGTAACACTCTTTCGAATCATCTCTATTCGATAATTCTTTCCTTCGAATAAGGTATATTCGATAACTCTATTCAATTTACTCTATTCGATTAACCCTTATCAATTTACTCTATTGGACTAACGCTATTGATTTACTCATTTCACTTAACTCCTTTCGAATAAACTATATTCGATAACTCCTTTAACTCTATTCGAATAAACTATATTCGATTAACTCCTTTTGAATAACTCTAGTTCGATTTACTCTAATTGATTAACTCTAACTGGTATAACTCTAACTAGTTAACTCAAATTGATTAACTCTAAATGGTTTAACTCTAACTTGTTTAACTCTAACTGGTTTAACTCTAACTGGTTTAACTCTAACTGGTTAACTCTAACTGGTTTAACTCTAACTGGTTTAACTCTAACTGGTTTAACTCTAACTGGTTTAACTCTAACTGGTTTAACTCTAACTTGTTAACTCTAATTCGAAGAACAAATATTCGATTAACTCTATTCAACTAACTCGACTCGACTAACCCCTTTCGAATAACTAATTCGATTTACTAACTTTCGAATACCATATTCGATTTCACTCCTTTATTCGCTTTATAAAGATTTCCCTTTTTACAACGTTTATTCATTTTTAAAGATTTACTTTTAGTAACGGTTCTCCACTTTAAAATGATTTCCTTCTTATAACAGTTTCCTTTTTACAACGTTTTCCCTTTTTAAAAATATCTCCTATTTATAAATATTCTAATTTATAAATATTTCTTGTTTATAAATATTCCATTTATAAATATTTTATTTTCAAATATCACTTTGAAAATATTCCCTTATCAACATTTCGGTATGTTATGGTATTCAACATATCAAATCACGATGATCAGTATCGTTCAACCACATATAATTGACAACAGATTATATATCACGTCATATATCACAATATATGAAAAACAGTAAAATAAATGTTGAGGAACCTAGTTGGGTTCCTCCAACCAGTTTCCCTGCATCACAGATGTTACACAATAAAATCAACATCACTTTCAGTTCCATATGATATATTCTGTTAAACAGAATCAATATAGTAATTTAACTAACTGACTAGCAGTTCAATCAAAAAGTCAACACACAGTCAATCAACCAATATCTAACAGTCTAAAAATACAACATGAAATTATAAACTGTTCAGAGTTAGTGAGATTTACTCACATTGGACGATCATCGTTAATAACAATAACCATCGCTCGATTTGATTCAGACGGACAAATTTATTTTGCTATAAATTGCAACGATCCTTAATTCACTTCCCGTCAGTTCAATTGGGTAGTGTCCGTCCATACGATCATGTCTGAACTTATTACGCTCAATTTTGATAATGTATGATGAAGTTATACAATTATTATTATTTAGTACACATTATATATACTATTTGTTTTTAATTAGCTATTATTGGGCCTCACCATTTTGAATCCAGCCCAACCATTCTTTGCAAAGCCCAGACCCCTGTTTTCATTTTCTTCCCTGCCTAAAATCACTCGCTCTAGATCATTCATCACAGCTGATCCATTTCCCCACCGTAGCAAACTCCATAGGGCACGACAACTCCAACCAATCTCGTCATCCACTCTATTGCCTTGCCGGCTTCGCACCTATACCCTCATCGATGAACTTGAGCTCATCTTTGGCATCGCCTCATTCAGTTCCGGCGTGCCATTCCGTACTGTAATATGGCCATTAACAAGCATTTCAACACCATTACTTCGTGAAATCCAAAACAAAACCAACTCCATTTCTTTTCTGGCCTTATCTCCATAAAAATCGGCCCACAACATTTCTCAAACCCATACTGTATAAAACAGTATTTCTTCCCAATCCTATCATTTCGAAACCGAACATCCCAGGCTCCAGTAAATTAAATGATTCGCATTGCATTTCCCTCCTTCTTTCCCGACCTTTGTAAAACATCTGCTCCTCATTTACTGCTACACCTCACGCTCGTCTTCCCTTTCCAACCCTCCTTTTTCACCTTTCTCCACTGTATCATTATCAGGAGCAGCTCGTGACCTTCCATCGATAACTCAACGCCTCAACCCACCTCCAACGATTACGAAATAGTCTCCACTCGACCTTAACTCTCCTCCTACTGAATCGATGCCTCATTTTCACGATAATTCAAACCACAGGTCCACTGCTGTGTAAATCGATATCCCTAAAATGATGTCACATCTGAAGAAAAGCATACGGGGATGATGAGCTACCCGATACGAACTCAAAGATCACTCCTTTACAATATTTCGGATTTTATTTGAATTTACAGTGAATTTTGTAATTCACGTTTTAGGCTTTGAAGAAGAAAATCCTGGCGGCGGAATTTACTGTTGAAAAAAAGGAAATGAAAATTAGTTTATAAGGAAATTTGGTGTGGTATTTATTGGGATTTTATTTGATTATAACAATTGTTTTTAATCAACCGTTCTTTGTATATGTCTTCTAAAAATTCACACGGTCGCATACAATACCTAAAAATCATGAAACTGGACATGCAGCTATAGCTCGACATTTCAGTCCCAACGTAACTGGTTTCGTCGAAATCCAACTTCGTATGTTCACACAATGTATTTTTAATCGTCAAAATACTGACTGTTTTTCACTCTAAAAATCCGTACGGCTACACAGTGACTCTAAAAATCACGAAACTGGAAATCTAACAACTATTTGACATTGCGGATCCAAAAAATTGGTTTCGTCTAATTCTGAGGTCGTATGAAAAACTGGCTATTTTTAAAGCTTTGGATGACCCATTTAAATATATAAATATATTTAAATATAATTACATTAATATTAATAAATTAATATTATCGTATATATTCACAGTGGAATACCATACAGCTCTAGAATATTCCTATATGAATTTCTAACTTGATATTCACTTCTGGGTCAACCCGATATTCGATTTATATTGAAATTCCTTTTTAAAATATAAATAATTTCTTTATAAATTATAAAGGAATTCCACAGCGACTTTTCTAAAATTTGATTTGGACATACATCAAAATCTACACGACGAAATCCTGATTTTTCTCTCCCACTAGAAAGATATACTCCACCAGCTACACACGTTTCTTGTTTCACAGAAATCCGGCTTAAAACGAATCCTGTACATTCAGTTGAAGTTCAAATCGCCAAACTATGAACTACAGCGCCATTTCAAGCTCGATTTTAATTATATTATAACTCTATGTTCAAACTATCGTGTCTATAATATATTCGTTATTCAAATTAAATTTCAAGATGAATTAAATATCACAGATGATCCGGTTCACACCATATCGTCATTTCAGCCAATTCTGATTATTTCGGAATCAAATATATTATTAAATTTATTATTTTAATTAAATATTCATCATTATTTAATTCTACGACCATTTAATCCTTTTAATCACCTTTTAAATAATTAAATAAATTAATTATAATACCTCTGCCAATGCGGGTCATTACATACCTAGTGATGAGGTGATGGCTAGTTTTCTAAATTCCCTCGACATCCCGTAGGATGAGTTAGCAGGAATTCCCATTGTTGGTCAGTATCCGGGTATCTTTGAGGAAGTGACCGGACTTTAACCACACCGAGAGATTGAGTTCCGTATTGATTTAGTAAAAGATGCCAGACCTATAGTGATGCCACTTCGTCGTATGGCACCAAGGGAGCAGAGAGAGCTTTGGGTGCAAGTAAGCGATCTTTTGAAGAAGGGATTTATCAGAAGAAGTGTCTCCGAGTGGGGAGCACCAATTTTATTTGCTACTAAGGTAGATGGTTCCCTTCATTTATGTGTGGACTATCGCGAGTTGAAAAAAGTGATTAGGAAGAATAAGTATCATCTTCCGCGGATAGATGATTTGTTTGATCAACTGGAGGGAGCAAGAGTGTTCTCCCAATTGGACCTCGCGACAGGATTTCATCAGCTCCGAGTTGCATCTGAGAGTGTTCCAAAAACAACATTTCGGACGCCGTCTGGATTTTATGAGTGGTTGTTCATGCCATTCGGGTTGACCAATGCACCAGCATATTTTGTGGACCTTATGAATAGGGTATTCAGGGATCAATTAAATAAGTTTTTTCTTGTGTTCATAGACGATATCTTGGTTTACTAGAGGACAGAGGAAGAACACAAGGAACATTTGAGGATAATGATGGAGGTGTTGAGGAAACACCAACTGAAAACAAAGTTTTCTAAGTGTCACTTCTGGAGGAGGGAAGTAAGATTCTTGGGCCATGTTGTTTCAGAGAATGGTATTGTCGTGGATCCTGCAAAGGTGGCTATGGTACAAGATTGGTCTACGCCCATGAATGCAACAGACATAAGAAGTTTCTTGGGATTAGCTGGGTATTATCGTAAGTTTATCCAAGACTTCTCCTAGATAGCGGCACTGTTAACTTAGTTGACCAAGAAGAATCAAGCTTTTTTTTGGGACGAAAGGTATGAAAATGCATTCAGGAGCCTAAAGGAAAAGTTGACGTGTGCACCAGTGTTAGTCATTCCTAAAGGGAATGAAGAGATGACAGTATACATGATGCATGTGGTACTGGATTAGGTGTTGTATTGACGCAAGGAGGTAGGGTTGTAGCTTATGCAAGTCAGCAACTGAAATCACATGAGAAAAGATACCCTACCCATGATTTGGGATTGGAAGCGATCGTGTTCGCGTTGAAGATATGAAGACATTATCTCTTGGGAGAAAGATTCGAGTTCTTTACTGATCATAAATCGTTAAAGTATCTTTTCTCTCAAAAGGATTTAAATCTTCGTCAGCAAAGATGGTTAGAATTCTTGGCTTCATATGATTTTGATATCGCATATACACCTGGGAATGGCAATGCGGTAGCCAATGCATTAAGTAGGAGACATGCCAATTTAGGGGCTATGTTTCGTTAATGGAAGCAACTGGAGTATATCACAGGCCATGGTTTCAGATCAAAGTACGAATTAGATCCGGTAATGTTAGCAAGTTTAACGGTTAGACCCACTTTTATTGAGCGGATTGGCTCCAGTCAGAGGGACGATACTAACCTATTGGAAGTCATCTCCAAGTTAGCGATGGGTATCGATAAGGAGACGAACAATTATGGGCTTGATCAAGATAGATGGCTTAGAAAGAATGGGAGACTGGTTGTACCGAATGTAAATGGATTGAGAGATGAAGGGCTTACAGAATGTCATCACTCAAAACTGACTATACACCCAGGGGTAACAAAATGTATCGAGACATGAAGTAGACCTACTACTGGGAAAGGATGAAAAGAGACGTTGGGGAGTTTATATCCAAATGCATGAACTGTCAGTTAGTTAATGCTGAGCAAAAGAAACCTAGCGGTTTGTTGTAACCATTAGAAATTCCAAAATGGAAATGGGAACAAGTCTCAATTGATTTCATTGATGGGTAACCAAGGAGTAGATCGGGCCATGATAGCATTTGGGTGATTGTGGACCGATTGACCAAGAGTGCAAGGTTCATACAGGTCAAGTCGAATAGAACGGCAGTAAGTTACCAGATCTGTATATGAAGTGGGTAGTGAGATTTCATGGAGTACTCAAAGGCATTGTGAGCGACTGAGATCCGTTGTTTACTAGTGGGTTTTGGAAGAGCTTACAAGGGGATTTAGGGTCAGAATTACATCTTAGTATTGTGTATCATCCTCAGACCTATGGCCAGACAGAGAGGGTGAACCTTGTATTAGAAGATCTCTTGAGAGCTTGTATACTGGATTTTGGCGGATCATGGGATGACCGTTTGCATCTAGTGGAGTTCGCATATAATAATAGTTATCAATCCATTATTGGTATGGCTCCATTTTAAGTATTGTACGGAAAACCGTGCAACTCACCATCATGTTGGTTAGAAACCAGTGAGAAGTTTGTGCTTGGGCCAGATGTGATAAGAGAAACTTTAGACAAGATTAAGGTTATCTAACAACGAATGAATGCTGCCCAAGATAGCAGAAGAGTTACGCTGACAAGAGACGAAGAGATTTGAAATTCTCCGTTGGCAACTTGGTGTTTATAAAAATTTCTCCGTTAAAGAGCATGATTCGATTTGGTAGGAAAGGCAAGTTAGCACCAAGATTTGTTGGTCCATTCCCTGTTCTCGAGCAAGTTGGGAATTTAGCGTATAAAGTTGAGTTGCCAGACAAGATGGCTGGAGTTCACAACGTATTTCATGTTTCCTAATTAAGGAAGTTCGTGCACGACCCCGATATGACTATTTCAATGGATTAGTTGGATGACATCGAAGTAGAACCCGTGGTGGTTGGGAACCGCAAGCCGATCCGTATTGTCGAGTACAACATGAAGCAACTTCGAAGGAAGGCGGTGAAACTGGTCAAGGTTCAATGGGGCTAGGATGAGAGTGACTGTACTTGGGAAACAGAGGAGAGCATAAGGGAATCGCATCCAGAATTCTTTGCCTGGTAAGATTTTAATAGTGATAGTTTCTTCCCTTGTTAGTAAACCGCATGCTAGGGTAGGCTAGTTGTGCTTGTTGTGTATGTTTGATTGTTGTGAATGACTGATAGGAATGCGGAACACCGTTGTATGTTTTTGGTTAAGGAATTTCGAGGACGAAATTTCCTAAGGGAGGGAGAGTGTAACGACCCGCATTCTACAATTCGGAGGATCGTAGAATGTTTCTTTTTCGTATGAGGTCGTATAGTCGTGTAACTTTGGGGAACGACTATTGGGGTCATTTACCATGTTCACGATTTTTTCCAATTTTAAATGACCGTTTTCCCCTGGAAAATCTTGTTTCGCCTATAACTTTTGATTTGGTAAGGAGTTTTGACCTGAAACCACTTCCATTGGGTTCGAATGATGGTTTACCTTTCCATAGAGTGGTCACACTGATCAAACGGACTTATCAGTTGGGAGATATGGTTGAAATAAGGTTTGAAAGGTGAAAAACAGCTTAACCGGGCCTAATTAGGGTGATTAGCATCTAGGCCCATAACCCATTTCGGGATTAGGGTTATGGGGAGGCTGAAATCAGTTAGGAAACGATCTACTTTCATTTTTTCAACCGCTTAAAACATTTCTCAAACCCTGGCAATGGCCTCCACTTTCTAAATTCATCCGAAATCAACGTTTAATTGCGTATTAGCTTAATCTACACCAAATAAAGGAAGTCTAGTGGCAAATCAGAGTTGGAGCTGCTGCTAAGCATTGGAATTCAACCTATAACAGTAGCAAAGTTTAGATCTAAAATTTTATTTGTGGCTAAGGTGAGTGATTAGCAATGTTTCTACACTAATTACGGCTAATTAGGGGTAATTAGTGTTAATTAACAAAATTATACATGATTAAATTCTAAATAGAAATTCTTAAATATGATTTTAAGCCTCTATTAGAAATTTGGGTTAATTTGGATACGTTTTGCTAATCCTATCATTAGTTAGGGTTAAGCATGATTAAGGGAAAATATGGGCTTTGGATTTGTTTGATCCATTTTGACATAGTTATTTATCATTTTGGTGTTTATGGTTGATGTTATATGTTGCTATGACTGTTTGGTATGTTTTATGATTGTTTAGAACAGTTAGAATGGTCGAAAACGCCATCGTGGGGCGTAAATAGTTGCTGGAAAAGTTGCAGGAAACAATGCAGGATCTTGACCCGAACCGGATCGGATCGGTGGAGGACGAACCGACCCGCTAGTGGAGCATCCCACGACCCAACCCCTCGCCGAAGTGTGCCACGAGCAAGAACCCCGATCTGAACCGATGCCATTCATGAACCGTGGGACATGACCGAACCGAAGGCGCCTCAGGACCATGAGCCGACCCGATGCTTGGAGGAGAACATGACCCGAACCGCTTCTCCAAACCGAAGCACCACGACTGGAGCATCACGACCCGACCAAGAGGAGAAGCAACGAACCATTGGGGACCCGAACCAAATGGAGATCGAACCGATGGGTGATTACAAAGCAAAGCGAAGCGAAGTAAAGTAAAGGGCTGAACCGATTCGAAGAAGGCCAAAACCCGAGATGCAAAGGTAGTCCAAATAGGAAGTAGAACTCAGGATCCAGTTGGGAACCAACGAGCTAACTTCCTGAGTTTGGCTTTGCTGCGATATGTGTGCTAATGGGTTATCAACGTCCATAACTTTGATTCACCACCAAGACAGATGTTAGGCCATAGATTAGTGTAGTGGGGTAGTTATTACTCCATGAGGTAGAGTGATCATAGCATGGCTATGAGACAGTGCAGTAGAGTCGTCATGACTTCATTGGGAAGAGTGGACATAGCAAGTGACTAGTGGCTATGGATCAGTGCAATAGATCCATCATAACTCCATGGGGCAGAGTGATCATAGCAAAGGATTTGGGTGGTCAAACTAGTGGATATCGTATGCTTTACGTACTGAGTGAGAGATGTGATGATGGTTGCTATGCTTGATTGTTTGATATAACTATGACATGCACAACCCTCCCCTTATCTTTACACCATATTTTAGTGTCACCTTAGAGTATTGTACATCCTGTTGTGCTAACTCTTTGGTTGCAGGCCCAGGTTCAGGTATGGTTATGTATACCTGTTATTGTTCTCTTTTGCTGCTTATCAATCATACAAGACTTTTTTCTGACCTAGAGTTTTATGTCTCTTCTTATTACTCTGGGTGCTCTTAAACGGGCAGATTAGAGACAGGTCAGGTGATTATGCATGAGTAGTTGTACCAGAGACAAGCAGGACGCTTCTACGTATGATATATATATATATATATGTGTGTGTGTGTGTGTGTGTGTGTAATCTCCCAGAGTTGTTGCTGGTTACTACTTTGGGCATTAGTAGTGTACCGCTTTTTTTGCTTTAGAGACAGTATTTCAAAGTTATAATAATGTTGGTTTGGATGATAAGCTGTATTTTGGATTTCCGCTGCTATGATGGTTTAGTTTTCAGCTTATGCACTGTCTCGCCTATTTTATGTCAAAGTTTTGTTATTATTATATTTTATCCTATGCGCTGTCAGACATTCTACAGGTTCCTTGTTAGTTCAAATTCCTTTCATTTCCTTTCTTTGGCGACCGTCCCGTGCTAGTCGGGCATTGGCACAGCGCACTTTCATTGGAAATGTCGGCTGGTGCGGGGCGAGCCATCACATTAGAAAGAACGTCGATTTCTTGATTTTAAAAGAGTTATCGACCTAAGTCAATTCTATTCAAACAATTCTTAAATGTTCCTTTAAAAACATTTGAATCCATAACCATACACAATTTTTGAAGTCAACCACCTTCCGATATTCACGGTGTATCATCGACTATAATTTAGTGATCGGATTTGAATCAATTATCTGATCTTAGAATTTTAATAAATTCCATCCTTTTTATTTATTTAAATTATTCAAAACAAATAAATATAAATTTCACTTATTGAAATACAACCTTTCTAATATATATAAATTCAATCTATCGATGAAGTTCTAAACTTCAATTTATTTTAATGGCTTCTCCTTTCCATTTCATTATGCTATTTTGAAACCAATATCGTTATCATATTACTATATATACATATTATATGTAAATTCATTTTATTGTAAACTAAACGAATTGTTAAAGTTACCGGAATGCAATGGTTTGCTATACAATGGTCGAATCCATAACCAAAACTGATTGCTCCTATATTTTTCCTTCCAGCTTTCTTTTAATTCCTTTTCTTTTATTATATTCTCCTTCCATTTTACTTACTCCTTTTTATCCATTTTACTACCCTGGCCCAAATCCGGCCTAATACTCTTCAGCCCTTTCCTCTACTTCTCCCTTGCCAAATCATAAACTTGGCAACCCAAAATAAATGATTAACGCAGCCGATGCACTTGAATACACTTCCAGACCGTGCTTTCTTTAATTTGCCAAATCTGAGAATTTGGCACATCATAAGCTCATGCTCACCACCATTGGATTAGCTTAAAACTCTGCCCATCCCTTTTTTGCTTCTTCCCTAATATCTGATCTTCAATCCCACTAATTTGCATCGGTGCACGTGCAGAAACATCCCAACCACCGCACACTCATCATGACTATCCGCTCAAGTTGCCCATCGCTTCCTGAACCCTTCTCCACCTTAGCCTCCAGCTCCGATCCCACAAGCCCCGATCTGGGTATCTCAATGGAAACACACAGTAAAACACTGATCCACTAAAATGCTTCGCCACGCCCGTATGTACCACCGATCGCCCTCAAACTTCACTGCCAGAGAGCCGACATCCTCCTCCTTCATTCCCCCATAGTGTGGCGGTCTGAAGTGCCACCATGTCAGAGCAGTTCCCCATAAAACCCTGGCATCAAAGACAATCCTCAACCACCTAATTCGATCCAAAACTCAACAACCACTCGATTTAAATTTCGAGTTGTATTTTTTTTTGATGATATCCGCCCTCCCATGTTGCTCCAATGCCAACGACTTAGCCCACGACTAGCTCCACCGCCGGATTTTGTCCAATATACATTTTTTGGTCATCTCGAGAATTCCCCCAAACTCCAGCATTAAAAATCTTGATTTTGTTGTTAAAAATAATGATTTTAACACCTGAACATATTCGTATATCTGAATCAATGATTGACGATGTTTAAAAATTCAGTTTATAAATCCATTTACTGTAAATTTTATTTTATTTGCATGTACAAGAATCATATTAAATGGGAATGACTTTTGCAATAAACTAACAATCTGTACAAACATTTTTGATGTAGGAGTTAGATTCTAAAACTTCCTAGAATCTAAACTATAGTTTTTTTTATAGTTGACACGGTGACATGGTTTATTATTTAACATAATAGATATGAATTCAACAGGGGTTCAGAGTGGTTTAATCCAATCACACAAACAGATATTGACTCAGAAGTGTTACTAAACATTTGTGAACATGTATAGGTATGTATATAAGTTTCGCCATCAAGTAGATTAATCATGGAATGATGTAAATGAGGAAACAAGTAAAGGTTTACTCACAAGTCTGTTTACTTCCTTGTTCTTAGTTCCAGGTCTTATTGCAATTTTAATTTGTTCTTTTTTTAGTTGCTTTAAATCAGTTTACGACTCGAATGCATGGCTTTCATATGTGATATCACCTCAAATAAAATATATATATATATATGCACACACACACATATGTATAGGTTATACAATTCAATACAAGATTATAAGATAGGTTTTAAATGAAATTAGAGGTGAAGCACCACTACACTTTTCTTCATTTCCATTTCTGGTTATACAATTAGTTCCAGATTTTCTTTATCCCATGATTCAGTTAAGTATTGTTAACTGTCTTCTATTCTCTATTCTAGATTATCAAGTTCTATGTTTATATGCAGATTTAATTTATTTAAAACAATACACTTAGTAACTTACATGCATAAATACAGACTGCATGACAATTGACAAACAAAAGGATCACTCACAGCTCTTCATTATTTCTGGTTTCCAGTTTCAACATAGAGAACAAATTGGCTACACACCTTATCAAAACATATATGCAAATATATTTGTGTCTACATTATACTATATACCATCCGAAGGGGATTACGTCATATATTCTACCAATCAATGGATATATTAAATGGGTACTTAAGGGAAAGTTGAAACAACCCGAACTTCCTCGGTCTCCGAAGAGAAGAGAAAGAATGAATTACTTTGAGAACAACACACAAAAGAACGCAGACAGAAGAACATTTCATTGTTATTACAACAATTCCATCAGAATACAAGAATATTCATAGTATTAACAAATAATATACACTATAAAATATCAGAGATTACAATACATTACATAGCAGTGGAAAATAATACAATACACAACTAGAATTAATACACGGATACAGAGCTTTACGGGTATCGTTCCAATTGTAAATCAGGATCCTGTGAATATAAATCTGCAAAACCAAAACTATTAGCTGCCCTTGTCAAAATAAAGGCACCTAAAGTTTAGGTTAAAACAAAAACTCCAGGTCAGTCATGTGACTGGTGTGAGAACTAAAACAGTTATTAATCTTTATTTTAAAGTTAGGTAAATCAAGGGACCACGCCGTATAACACTGAATGGGTTCCCTACCAAGAATACCAGTGCATAAAACAACAACGCAATGCTAAATAAAGAAAAATGAAGCTATTATAAGACCCAGGTCCCATCACACAATGCAACGAGAGCCGGAGGATAGGGTTTTTACCTTATAATAGCCAAAGAATGCTTGATACGCTAAAAACAATTCATTTGATACTATTATAAGTGCATAGTGTATAAAACAATTTCAATCATAATTATCAATCATAGACGGCATAAGTGCCCCATCCCACTATGTCACCATACTAGACTCTACAAATAAAACCGCAAAGTGACGTATTGGAAGTTGGATTTCCATCTGTGAACCGAGGCAAAAGATAGTCCTCTACCGATTTCGAGACTCTCTAGCCCGAGCCACAGGATCAGGGCTCGAGTGACACTTGGAGCGACAGGACCGGTCCACCGATGTGGATTAAAATTCCTGAATACTGCGTTTCCCCGCCCTTTGGGGCGTATATGAGCCAAATGACTCCATCGGCTCCACACAGTCACCGATATATCCGAGGCGCCTTGCAATAGCAACAACCACATAAGTCAAACTCGTCAGGGCGTGTAAAACCACCGATGCCACTTCTAGCTAGAAAGAAACGCATGTCTTCCCTGAGGTCCTCTCCCGTTTCTGGTTCACAAACGGGGTGCGAGGCTCGCGAATCAACGCTACACAATGCTAGGCCACACAGGCCGTGCTTTGATCATCAACCACACGACTCTGCTTTTCAACAAAAGCCTTGATCATTTGCCAATTAGGCATGCCACACAGGCAATTCACTCTATGTGATTGATATCCATCAATATATAACCCCTGAGCTCGTACGTCTCAGAGAAGGGCGTTAAGCAAGAGAATAAATTCTCCGCCGCTAAACAGATATATATTTAATAGAAGTCAATCACTCTGAATAAAATCCAATGTTAGACACACAGTCCATTTACAAGTTCGTTCTGGGTCTGAACGAAACCGGAGGCACCTAGTACCCCGCATATCCATCGATCTCCAAGTACGTCTGGACGATCACTAACTGATTCCCTCCTCTTGGGTGTACGGCCCAATCAAGATCATCAGTAATCACCCAAACGAAGTGAAGACCTTCGGTCTTCGACCACCGTCTTTATCCTCGACACCACGTCGAATCGGCTACTCAGAATGGGATAAACCCGGTCTTCCTGAATAACTCGCGTATATAATAAACAAGTGTTGCACAAACACAACATACGCCTCATTCCATTTCAGAATATTCTTTTATTCAAATATTCTTATACTTTGGGAAAGGTTCCCATTTATTTTATCAAAGATAAATTCTTTAAATTTATTCTTTAATCAATCCAAACTAGTCGAGATTAGCGAACCACACCGAAGTAATCATTTATTTTATTTCCCAATCCCAACCTATTCATCCCATAAAGTAAAACTGGTCATGCTTCGTATATAACACCACGGTGTTATCGGTAAATTCAATTACCATTTCATGTTCAAATCTAATTAAAGATTTAACTATCGCCTGGAGCAAAACTGGTGATACTCCATTTTCGACCATTTCAATCTAATTAAAGATTCATTAAAACCCCACTTAGTTTTAATCTTCACAGAAATCAATATCCTGTCTTTAACTGGGTTAAAGAACCCATGTCCTTTAAAATACAGTTCAGTATAAACCCAAAATGACATTCAATTCATTATCGGGTTAAAGAACAAGTGTTATTTAAAACACTGTTCACGATAAACCCAAAAATCAATTCAAATTCAATTCCAATTAAATACCATTTAATTGGTACACTTCATTAAATATAAATAAAAAGATTTAATCTTTTTCTCAACTGGGTTTAAGAATAGTGTTAATGAAGACACCATTCACAACAAACCCAAATCCCATTTGATATTAAATACAAGGCTCTGAATAGAAAATATATCTGCTTATATTCAATATCAAATTCTACGACCGACAAATATCGTATTGGAAATAACGATATAAATATATCTTTCAAATTTTCATAACAATATCTGTATAATCACGAAATCCAACATCAAAATATTCCAAAGATAATTTCGATTCAAATCCATTCCAATTCAATTATTGGAAATTCCGGTTACTTTTAAAACCATTTCAAATCCAATTTATTTATTTAAAAATAAATAAAGTATTATTCTAGTTCAAAACTAGTTCATTTCGATAAAAATCTATTTTTATCTTTTCAAATTTGGAAATTTTCATCCCAATTCTTCACAAATCATTTCTTACGATTTTACACAAATTATGACTATTTTTATTAATTTTATCAAGGCCCGTACAGTCGATTTCCATCAACGGCCATCGAACTGCACTTATAGCGACCTTTTCCAAATTTGATTTGGACATAATTCCAAGTCCAACCATTAGATTTCTAATTTCTAATATTCGTTTGAAAGCTTTTTTCGATACAAACCCAACGGTTCCGGTTTTAGGAGAATCCGATGGTCGGATCTCCCGTAATGTCCACTTGAAGTCAATGGCCGAAATTCACGAACTTCCGCAACGCATCGCGTTCTATTCAGGCCATTATATTATATATATAATATATACTTCATCGATTTCCTTTTAAAACTTATTTTATAAATCGTTTTAAATTCGTTTTCAAAACGATTTCAACTTCATATACAATTTCGAATCAAAATTGGATATTCCACATCATCGAAATACAAATGATAATATTTTCAAAACGTTATATTTTGAAATCACTTTCTTTTCGATATTCATTATAAAAATGAATAAAATCGATATAAATATCGTTCACGTCAAAATGGCATCAATCTAATCAACACGGCTTTTATTCAACACATTAATGTTTATTCTATTCAACACATGAATTTATTTTCAATTCAATACTTGAATTTATTTTCAATTCAACACATGAATTTATTTTCTAAATTGGAATGAGGCCCAATCAATTACCATATAATGTTAATTATATGGATTTTCTACAACACATGTATATATAATAGCAAAGATAAATAATCAACCATCATCCAGAGTGCACCACACAACTGCATAAGCATTAAATATCAATAATTAACGCTTACACAGTCTGTCAACCCATCGATTGACATGCAACTAAACAATCGAGACTAGTGTATGTCAATTATCATCCCAATACCCGTGTGGGGTTTCAAATCAACAAACACAGATTTTATTTGTGTAGTTGGGCATGTGTAAAATTTATCTTCCCAATCAATATCTGCCAAATCAGTGTATATAAACAAATCATCTGATTCGTTTATAAATATTTATTTTATATACATGTTTAAAAATTATATTTTTAAATATAAAATATTTTCCACTATAAAATATTTTATTTCATTCTACATCACACAATCAAATTTCACTACACAGCAATCAAACAAACAAGTCATCCATGGTCTGTGGACGATGGGTGTCGGGTGCTGCTAAGCACCGTCTGCATCCGAGTATATATTTCAACTAGAAAAATAAATTAAAAGTGAGGAGTTCTCACCGATAAGCTAAACCAATACACCACAACTTTTCATATGTAAAAATCTTCGTCATGCTCGCCTTTCGTCAATTTCATTGTCCGTAGTCACTACATATATAAAAATCACATTTTTATATTGTTGCTATGTATATAAAAATCACATTTTTATAATCACTCTATATGGATAAAAATCACATTTTTATACCGCTACTATATAGATAAAAAATCTATTTTTACACCGCTACTATACAGATAAAAATTCTAGTTTTCTCTCGCCATTCTCTATATAAAAATTGTATTTTTATATCTCTGCTACATATTTAAAAATCACTCCTTTACAACGCTACTTCCATGATAAAAATTATATTTTTGTCTTGCTAGTAATATAATAAAAAATATATTTTTATTACTCTACATGAATGAAAATCATATTTTTATTCTTCCTATGATATAAAGATCGAATTTTTATTATCTATATAATATAAAAATCATATTTTTGCTATCGTACATATATAAAAATTATATTTTTAACTTCACACATATATAAAAATTATATTTTTAAACTTCTAAAGATCAAATCTTTATAATTAAAAATCTAGTCTTTTTCTAGTTTAAAAAAAAAATCAATCCTTTTAAATAAATAAAAACCTCATCTATAAATAAAAACATCGTTTTTTCTATGTATATAAAAACTGATTTATAATTAAAAATAAAGGAATAAAAATTAAAAAATCTTACAGTTGGATTTTAGAAGGGGGAGGGGCTGTCTCGCGCAGATCGAAGAGGAGGTGGTGGTGCGGCCTTCTGGCGGTCGGCGACGTCGATGGGGTGGAGGACCTATAGTGGTTGCGGTCTACAGCGGAGGAGGGAGGGAGAGGTTAGGAGGGGCTCGCGGTGTGGCAGCGCTGTCAACGATAGAGGGGGGCCTTGCCCTGGTGGTGGCGCGCCAAAGGGGAGCGCGGCTCCTCCCCGCTCTTCCTTCTTCTTTTCTCTATTTTTTCTTTAAATCGAAATCGAAAATGAACCGGGGGGTGGGGGGCTGAGTGAAAGGAAAGAGGGGTGAGGTTTTTTTTATTTATTTAATTCCAAAAAGCAACTTTAAATTTCAACCTCGAAATCGAACCCACCGCCTGTCGTCCATAGCAAATTACCCCCATTCCGAACACAATGGGATATGTATCGTGAGCTGATTCGATCGTTTCGATCAGTTTTCATCAAAATCAAAATATAACTCTATATATTGAATTTCAATGCACATTTCAATTTACCGAGCCTATATACAGTCCCTAAAAATTCCCGAAAAATATTTTCTAGCTTCGCATTGACGATACGGTCCTAACAAAACTAATTTCGTCCAATTCTCAGACCGTTTGAAAAATGGTCATTTTCCAGTCAACTAAAATCAACTGAAACTGGTTAAAACACGTTTTCCCTTGCCATGCTCACATATTGATTTCGAAAATTATAAATTTTGGAACCTAGCAATAATTAGACACCACGGATCCAACAAAAGTGGTTTCGTCGAAAACCGAGGTCGTTTGCAAAATTCCCATTTTTAAGGGCCAGAATTCCATAGCGACTATTCTGAATTTTCAACTGGGCATAATTTTTGATTCCCACTATGAAATTTTGATTTTTCAGATTTGTTGGAAAGATATTCTCAAATAGGTTCTAATATTTTTGGTTTCACTAAAATCTGTTTTATTTTGAATCATGTACATTCAATTGAAATTTGAAATCGAATTCTCGAACTACCGCACCATTTTCTATTCCTTTTATAATTAAAATAAAATATTTATATTCTAACGACGATTCAAATAAATATATACGTTCTAATTCTATTCAAAATAAATTTCTCCTCGTTATTATTTAAAATAATTCATTTTAAATATTCAAAATTCTCTAAGATCGCCAAAATAAAAATTCTAAATTGGCTCAGATTTCCATGTTATTACAAAAGTTCACTAACAAAACTTCTCATCACTCTTTTATTTTTACTCACTGTTTCATGTTTATTTCCCAATTTCAAATCTTGTTTTTTGTTATCTCTTTTTCCCAGCTTTTAAACATGATTAACTAACTAAATTCATTCAGTATCAGACATGTATCTATACCAATATTTTCAAAACAATCAATGTACAAAGGGGATAGTTTACTCACAAATTTGCTCACTCTCAATCTCCTAGTTTTAGACTTTTTCCTCATTGTTTATGTTGCCATTTATCTCAGGTATGCTTCAAATTTTCTGGAGTGCAAATGGGGTAAAAGTTATGTATATTATAGATAAAAAAAAGGATAAAATAATGGGTAGTTTATAGTTTTGTAGGGGATAGATACAGGGCAGACTAGGATAGGAACATGGCAGTCTGGGATGTTAAGTTGCATCATGTTGTTTTGATTGAAAGAAATGATGCAATTGTTAAAGCTATTCACATTCAAATTCCTCTCAGGCCGGAGATGCACGGCCATGTCATAGCAGTACACACATGTGTACTTACTCATACACAAATGAATTTTAAAAACAAACTTGGTTCCTAAGAAAATCTAAGATATTTTTTTGATGTGACTGCAGCATGTTCTTGATTGAAAAGGAGATGTGTATGGTGGTTTCATTTTGATTTCTTCATGGGAAAGGTTCGGCCAGCAATAGATTTTCATCTGTATATGTACAAACTAATGTACGATAAGGTTACAAAAGTCCAAACCTAGATGCCAAGCAATTAAACTATTACATGGTTAAGTACCAACCTAGATAAAATATCCAATCCTATCATTTTATAGCCATGCTCTAGGTTGGTTCATTCTTGGCTTTTTCTCAAAAAAGGTTTGGCCATGACATGTATGGGTGTACACATACATGTGCAAGCACATGTGCTATTTGTTACTTAAACCCATATTTTGCCTTGAAGTAAACAAGATATTCATATTAATTGCATTAGATTTTATTCCATTAGTGTTATATCTTAAATATATCTTTATAAGTATTGATAGCTATGTTCTTAGCTTCCTCCAATACAATGTAAGCAAATTTTACTTATGCCATCTTATATTTTTGTAAGTTGAAAATACAGAATAAAATACAAGGCATTATTTCCCTGTTTATCTTCATATATATTCATTTGTTAAAGAAATTTAAATGAACTAACAAGATTATCAAATATGTTAAAACACCGCTGACATGTTAATACATAAATAAAACAAATTAAATATATGATTTTAAACTAATGATTATATCTAAATCCATTTATAATATTCAATCCAAGATTATTTAATTAAATTGAATTAAATTATAGATAAATTTATAAATTATTATTGAACCAAAATTAGTCAAAAAACCGGTACATTACACATACTCTGTCAAACATTCGTCCATGCAAGTTGTCCTGGGACTGGACAAACCGAAGGCACTATCCAATCAATCCATCTTTGGTAACTTTTACATAGGATTAACATAACAGCCCTTGCACTTTACTCCGCGTTCAATTATCTTTAGCATAATGTGATTCACAACGCTTGTGTCCATACAGAGTGTTTTTCAGATAATAAACCTGATGCCGGTGTTTTCATATTGACAATGGAAATATAAAATGGGCCAAAACTTTAATAGCATGTTATTTAACTATCAATGAAAAACATCCATACAACCAACAATCCTATTTCCAAATGGACATTCTGTTGATCAAGCATCAAGCAATACTGAGCCCATTTAAATTAATTTCTCATTAATTTATCATTTCCCAATTTCTCTTCGATATCTTTACCTAGATAGTTCTCCAAACCCGTTTGGCATCTTACGATTCTTTTGAAAACATTTCCATATGCATAAACTATGTATTTCTGTATTTTAGAAAATATCACTTTTTAACATCGGAAATCATTTCCATATATGCAAAAATTCTTATTTTCTTCATTCTGAAAATGTACGTTATTAACATTGGAAAACATTTTCATTTCTTGTGCATGCATAACTATTCTTCCGCATTCATCGGTCCCTAACCTTAAACTAGTAGGAGAACAATTCCCCAAGTATCAACCTGAACGCCGAAACCAACATTAGATCGACACTCAGGAAGCCATTCAACTTGACTAATCTCTAGTCCATTTCTAATTTTCTTAATTCCATTCAAATCTGCAAAACATTTTCTTTTAAAATCCTTATCCACTTTTAATCATGAATATTATTCCTTTATATAAATATGGACTCGTTATATCAAATAAATCTTAATTTTTATTTATAAATATTATTGTAACTTAAAATTCCATTTATCGAGTCATTTGATAACTTCTCGTTCACATTCCCCTTTTCTTATCAAATATCATTTACACGTCAATCTCTAGTCTATTACATTTAATAAGTTTATAATTCTATATTGCCTTCATATCCAAATATAAACTATTGATTTCAAACCCAGTATAAATTTCCTTGTCATGTCCTATTTTATATAATATATAATTTCTAAAAATAAATTATTCTTAAAACATTCGGTATAGTCCAATTCTAATTGTAAATCATTATGGATTTATTTCAATTCTATTTATATTTCTAACATCGAAATAAATTCCATTGTTTCCTTCTTTCAATTTCCCTTTTTAAATTCACTCTTGAATTTACGTTCCCAAATTATCCAATGGTATTTATTCCACTTCATTTATAAACGGCATTTATAAATTAAACTGCTATTTTTATTATTAAAATAAGTTATTATTTCCTAACCCATTAAGAAGTCAATTTCTATTTTTAAAATAGATATTTCCTTTTCAAAATCCAAATTATTTTCCATTTCAATCGAATGTATTTTTACGGTATTTTAAATAATGATTATTTTAGGGCCAGTGTTATTCAACATCCCAAACATATAATAATCAACTACAGATTATTTATCACATCATGTAACACTATATATGAAAAACAATAACATAATTGTTGAGGGATCCAGTTGGATACTCCAACCTGTTTTCCCTGCATCAACAGATGTAAATCAACATCAATAAAACCAGTTTCACATCAATATGAAATATAATAGCAAGTAGAATAGATATTTAATAAGCAATATATATGTATAGCTTTATCTATAATTTCTAACAATTTATTAGCAATTCGTCTACATAACCATCACATAACATTCAGTCATCATTTATAAATATTAAAATATGTTTATAATATTTTAAAACTGGACAGTGTTAGTTAGTTTAGTCACATTGGTCGTTAATCGTTGAATAATGATTAACGGGCGATGGATCCTATCAGGTGTTTATTCCACCATAAATTCTAATGAGCTCCAAATTGCTTTAGACTTGTTCCTTTGCATAGCCTGCATTCATATGATTCCAGTGAAACAGACCATTCGTAAATCTGACCATTTATGTACATGATATCACATTCACAAGTTTGTATATATTGATAAACTAAATAAAACTTTTAATTGATTTGTTTGTGGGCCTTACCCAACTTCGGTTGAACAATGTGCAGTTAAAGAGTTTAGCAGTTTTATAGCGACGGAGGTGCAAAAAGTGTAGCAGGGATAAAGCGTGGATATAGTGGAAGACACAGAATGGTACATTAGATGTAAAACCAAATATTTTAAAAATTAATTGATTATCTTTCCTACATTATATGCATATAATAAACTAATATTAATTAATCTTATATGACAAAGTCAAGGAATATCGAAGTTATGCATGCTAAATTAAATGAATGTTGTTGATTGTTACGCTATATTAGGCACTTATGCCTTAAATTCAAATTCATCCCTTTGCGCTAAATTTACTTAACTTTTAAAAAGAGAACTACTCAAATCAAACTCTTTATATTAATAATGCTAAAGTGGATGCTAAAAAGCCTTGATTTAGGGAATGGAGCGGAAAATAGCGAGGCTAAAAGAGGATCTACTGTTCATCAGCGCTATATTAAAATAGCGTAGCGGTTGAAGAGCGCTATGGGCTATAGCGGGGATATTGCAGATTTAGCTGGGCTTTAACTGCATAGGCCCACCATCAAAATCCACCAGCCTATTATGTTCTTCCTCCCCTTTAGTAACTCCTTCAAACCCATATACTTACATATGTACCATTACCGCAACTTCGTGGCATCCATGCTCCTTCTTTGATCAACTACCCCACAAACAGAGACCATCGTTGAACTCCTCATCTCCCTATCTCTAATGCCGACACCACCACCACAACCCAGAGCTCGTCTCGAAAAACGTGACACAACACCCATGGCCCCTCCTATAGTGAAGCACCAACATTTTTCTTTCCCAACTCCGCCCAAAAATGGCCAATAGATATGGCCTACCACCACGAACGCTATGCTAACCACTGTTTCCTTACTAATCGTTTCAACCATTAGCTTCACGTAAGACATACACATATGTTTCATACCCACTGTAAATGTCATGCACAAGCAGTTCACATGTGCAAGTTTGTGTAGAAAAGAAATCTCTTCTATGTTTAAAGAGGATGTGTGAAAAAATATAGTTAAATAGAATATGGTTTTGTATATTTTTTGAATTCCATTGAAAGGTTAGCTTTAAATTCCGCAAAAAAGTAGTTTCATCCTTCCTTTTTATATGTATATGAGAAAGAAGGGGAACCAAATGGTACATATGAATGTACTCTTGTCTTCCCAGGTACAACGCTATACTTCATTACTAAATTAAATATAATACTTATAAATATAAAACTTCCTAGACAAGTAAACAGGCACATGCCTATACTGCTACACTAAGTAAACTTGCACGGTGAAGTGATTGAAAGATGGCTATAGAATTAAATGTAAGATAGGTTTATATAGGGAATGGTATTAAGCATTAAGTAAGATAGGAAGTGCAGAGATACTTAGATATACGAATGAAGATGATACTAGTGTATTAAAGTAGAATAGATGGATAAGAGGAAGGCCGTACTCCCGTTCTCCCAGTTACTGAAGTGAATACTTGATGTTGTTGTGCTCTCCTTTCTCTACCATTTTTAACAGTTGCAGTGGTTATATTATGAACTTGAAAAGCGCGGACGCATGCATGCATTGCTACTAATGTTTGCACTATGATTAAGAGTAGGTTTTGAAGTTTTGGATATTAGAACTTTAGCACCATTACAAAATTTTATTATAATATATTTTATTTTCAAAGTTAAGTTTTATGATCCCCGTTACACAAAATTTCATTTGTTTACTGACTGCTATAGACAAGAATAAAAATACCGTTGTGTCAAAAAATACGCCAAGATCAAAAATCCATAATAAAATAGATAAAATAACTTGTATTGTGAAATTTCAAAAAATACGATATAGAGTGTCTTAATTCGATCGTTTTCCCAGGTTACGCAAAAATATTAATTTAATTAATTCCTACGTAAAGTAACTGGATGTTTTTGGCAATTATGGTCACATATGACATCGGATTGTCATGAAACGTGGTTTTGTGTAATAATATAACAATACAGATCCAATGAAACTAATTTTGTTGAAATCCGTAACTGTTTCAAAAATGGCTATTTTCTAGGCTTAGATAATATAAATAAAAAACAATTCAATTTAATAATAATAAATTATTATTATTATAGTATATATGTATTGAAACGGAATATCATATAACTTCAAAATAAATATACTTGGAATTCAACTCGATATTTCCATTTTAAGTTAAAACGATATTCAATCTATTTAAAATTTGATTTATTTGATTAAATAAATCGCTGTAGTTTATAAATGATTGTGTAACAATTTTCTGAAAATTTGATTTGAACGTAACTCACAATCTATAAGACCAAATCTCAATTTTTCTCCTCCATTAGAAAAATATAAATAAATCGATTTAATCGTTTCTTGTTTCAATGAAATTCGACTTATAACGAATCCTTTATGTTCAGTTGAAGTTCAAAACGTAACTACCGTGACGTTACGAGCTCGATTATAATTATATTGTAATTAACACATTCAAACTTTGTTTATTAAATAAATTCGTTATTATAACTCAATTCTAAGCTGAATTGAATCTTTTTAATGATCCAATTCACACAATATTTCAATTTCAACTATTTCCGACTATTTCAAAATTAAACATATTATTCCACTATTTATATTAATTAAATTAACCAAATTATTTAATTCAAGACATTTAAATCGCCAAATAAATATTCAAATCATTAAATAAATTAATTATTAAATTACAAAAAATCCGGGACATTACACTATTCTACTATGGATTCAATGGAAAATTGCTGAAACTGGATAATAAATTCCAAAGCTCGGGTGTTTGCCGGGTGTATGACCATCGCTGTTCTAGCTACCAGTTATTTGATAAAAGTCACAGTGCATGCATTCCATTTGAAAAAAGAATGTATGATACTTTAAAAAAACATTAGTATAGGAATTAATTTTTACGCTTTTTCCCATTGTATAATAACCTTTTAAGATGTACAGTACAATTTAAGTAAGAAAACCAAGCAGCAACATGGGGTTGAAAGGTAGACATTATCCTAATATCAAATCAAAGTAGCAAGCTGCATGCATGTACCAGTGGAAACTTCAACATCATATTCATATGCAAACAAACACCACTTTTGCATCTGTAACCTACAAAATGGATTTTGCAACAACACTTGTTATTATTCCATTAAATTGAAGACCTTAAAATATTTGTAATAATAAATGTATACTTATATATTATTTAGGTAGTTGATAGTCATTGAACTAGTGGTAAAGAATATTCAGGGAAACGAATAGATTACAAGTTAAAAGGCGTAATTGTAGACGTGAACTCACAATAAAATGATATAAAGGTAGTAACATCAATTCGAATTAATCCAATGAACCTGACTAATTTACTAACTCTAGATCATAAGATTTTAGCGAATTCAAATAGTAGATTTTAGAATCCAGACTCCATCAGAGGTTTGTTGTGGTTATAGTCGCACAATACTGTAAAAAGACATATACTTTATGATTTTAGGTTAGACCTTGAGGCCAAATCGATTCACATTAAGTTTTTTATCAACAATGATGGATTCACGTTTAGTTTGATCTTATTCTTATTGACGTGTGTATAAAAGTTGTAATACTCCATGGTTTTTTTAAAATAATCAACTGATATAAATTTAGTTAATAAAAATTAAAAACGTAAAATTAGATATTTTACAAATGTTGAAATTTGAACATGAAACTAGTATCATTTTGTTTAGGACTATTTTTTGATGAACTTTCATATATAGTGTTTTCTGATCGGGGTCGAAATGAAGAAGTTAAGATTGATTTAACGTTTTAACCTCGAAATTAATTATATAGGTATATATAGTCTTAATCAATTATAAATGTTTCTAATCTATATTCAAAATGTGATTAAATGACAATAAAAATGTAATGGAAGAAAAAAGAATGAAAGAACAATTAAAAAGGTTAAAGAATTAATTGTGGAATATTTGAAATTAATATATAGACACGCACACACGTACATAAGTATATCAAAACGTGAAAACATGCACAGGCCAACATGGGTCGATTGCCCCTTTTAAAGGTCGATAGTGATGTTAGACTGCCCTAAATTAAGGTCAATTGTCATGCATTTGAAATTGTGCCCTACACATTTCCCTGATGTGAACGCGATATGATAGAATTTAATATGACGATTAACGCTTATTTGAACCTCTATAAACAAACGTGTAGGGCTTCAATTCTAACTCATTATTTTTTTGATGAGCATGGAAGGTCCGCCATTATTCTTTCTTCTCCAAAGAACTTTTGAAAATAAAATTTTAGATATAGGATCCTCATGTTTGAACTGGAGGAGAATAGAATATGATATTGGAAAGTGGATTCAAATTAGAAAGCTGTATAAAAGAGTTATACCTTTAGATCTGGTTTTTATTTGTTAATTTGAGTCTCAATCTCTTAACTTTTTAATTCAATCGAATACATCTATATGAATGTCATTTGTAAATCCAAATACAGAATTACAAAAGAAAGCATATCGATAGTTGATGTAGATCAAGACAAAGTCTGGAGATTTGAAAAGCTAGTAAAAAAATGGATAAATTATATATTTTTGTATAATAGTATAACCTATTTAACTATACATATTCAAGAACTGCAATTTATTATGATAATACTATGAGTAAAACATAATTTGTGATAGAACTGAAATTATGAAGATGTTTCCTATAAAATTAAAGAGGAAAGGATAACTATATTATTTATTATTGCTAAATTGTTCAACATTGAAATTAAAAAGTAGAATAAAATAATCATTAACCTTAAATTAAAATAATTGAGAATACGCTATTTGACTTGGGTTGGAATAAGTGGACAAAATAACATGCCTTAAAACTATAATATGAAATAATCTGAACTTCAAACTTTGGGGCTTAGTCAATATTCTAGTTTTTTTGGCAAAAGAAAGTTGAAACAAATAAATTTCAGTATATTTTTTGAACTTTCGTAAATGTGATGTCTCCAACTATAAGAAATGAAATATCTAAAGAAAGATAAGTGCAAAATAAAAGTGATTACTGTATTTTATGCTATCCAGTTCAATAAATAAAAAGGATAATCTCTTGTAATTACAAACGTCACATAAAGATTCTCATTTTGTGAAAACAAGGAAATAGACTATGTACTTAAGGGTAAAAACCAAATTTAAATTTATTGAAATACGATAGGTTCTAGAAATATAGGTGAAAGACGAGAATGAAATAAAAAGAAGTAAGACGAAAATTAAAAGGAAAAGAATAATTATATAAATAAAAAATAAAAATGGAAGATGAAACTGATTAAAGAGAAAATAAGAACATGTGAATGGAAATTAGACAATGTGTCTAATGAAAGAAAATATGCATATGTAACCTCATACCCGCAATTAATAATGGATTTGAGTAAATCTATAATGTAAGTGAAAAGGTTGTAACGACCCGGAAAATCTAAACCAATTTAATTTTTTTAAATAATAGCAATGAAAAGTGAGTTTGAATCGACATTGAGAATAAATATAATTACTTTGAAATATAAACAAGGCCTGATATGGCGTGGTAGTTTCAAAATTTGAATTCAAACTTTGACTGACTGTACCGGGTGCAAAACAAAACGGATTTGAGTGAAACCAAAAATATTTAAATCTGTTAGTGAATATCTTTTGTAACGACCCAGAAAATCTGAACCAATTTAAAAATTTTAAATTGGCTAAAATAATGGATTTTAAATATTTAAAATAAATATTTTAAATAATAGCGATGAAAACTGAGTTTGAATCGACAATTGAAAACGAATATAATTAATTCTAATTATAATCAAGGCCTGGAATGGCGCTGTAGATTCAAAAATTGACTTCAAACTTTGTCGGACTGTACCGGGTGCAAAACAAAACGGATTTGAGTGAAACCAAAAATATTTAAATCACTTAGTGAATACATTTCTAACGAATCTAAAAAATCGAAGTTTCATAGCGGAAAGCAAAAGTTATGGCCAAATGAATTTTCCGAAAGGTCGCTATGGAATTTATATAGCCCGTGAAATTGGCCATTTTGCAAACGACCTCGGAATTCGACGAAACCTCTTTTGTTGGATCTGGGATGTGAAGTTATTGCTAGGTTTCAAATTTCATAATTTTTGAAGCTGGTATGTGAGCGTGGCAAAGGGAAACGTGTTTTGGTCAATTTTAGTTAAATTGGATCGACCAGAATTGGGCCTTTTTGCAAACGGTCTCAGAATTCGACGAAACTAGTTTTGTTGGGACTGTATCGTCAAAACATAGCTAGATTTATTTTTCTGGAATTTTTCGAATCAGTTTGTGGCCCTGGCAAATTGAAATGCACGTTCAAATCAAATATTGAATGTTATATATTTTAATTTGAAGGAAAACTGACTGAAACAGTCGAATAGGCCTACGAAACATATCCCATTGTGTTCAGAATGGGGGTAAAACGCTACGGATGACAGTCGTTGGGTTTAGATCGGTGGTCGTGTCAAAAAACCCCTTTAAAACCCACGGGCCAATCATATTTTTTTTTTTAAAAAAAAAAGGAAAATCTTTTTATTTTTCTCTCTCCCGCTACAGCGATATACGGTGGAAAAGAGCTCCACCATTCCCAGGCCGATTCTGGCGATTCCGTTCATCTTCTGCACCCCCTCATTTGCAACTTTTTGAAGAGCCTCCTCTCCTCTTCCAATCCATACTGGATTCATCCCCTACCAGTGCGTGTTCAACGAGATCAGGGCCCCCGAAGTTCACCCGCGTCGCCGTGTTTTCTGGCCGCCACCCACCTCCGAGTTCAACCCCGTCAGCACCCAAGGCACGCCTCTCTGAGCGCCACGTCGTGGTGGAGTCCGATCCCCTCCAGGCTGAACGGATCGAGCGAAAAATCCAGACCTAGATTCGAACACTTTGCTGAGGTATACGACCTTTATTTTTTAAACTGATTTCAACACTATAAAACCGTTGCAAACTTTGAAAAATCATTTCTTTTTCGTGTGTGATCAAAATTTAGTGAAACAAGAGACAATGGACTCGAGTGGACGTCTTCTACATTCTAGAAGAGACCGCAGATTTTTTTGAGCCTTCTGCTATTTTCGGTGGAGTGGAACCCAATGTGAGATTTCTAATTTATAAACGATAGGGATAAACGACGATGTATAAATTATATAGTCAATGTATGAGTTATATAAGCGTTGTACACCTCTTGTATAAGCGTTGTATAAGTTGTACGTTCGATGTACAAGTTGTATATGCATTGTAAAAATTATATATGTGTTCAAATAGAAGTGAATTGATATATATATATATATATATATATATATATACGCCCCTCGTCCACAAACCATGGACGATATTTATTGGTTGTGATTGGTGTGAAAATTGATTGATAGCGAATGGTTGGTTGGAATTGTTTGTGGTTGATATTGATTGATTGTGGTTGAAAAATACCCATTTGTGGTTGAGAAATATTTGGTTGAAACCACATAGGATTAGTTTGTGGAAATGAAATAAATATACATGCCGCCTGCGTGCGAACTAGATGCATGATTCCCCGTTGTCAAAAACCGCGAGATTTTAAGGTAGAGTGAGGAGCCGTACTAGGGACGGTCCCGGTTTTAACAACCCTGCCGTTATGATGCCGAAATTTTGAATAATATTCATGTGTTTGAATTATTTTCATTTGTTGAAACTATATTTATTCGTTGAATAGAAAACCTTCATGAGTTGAGTCGATATTCATTCATTGGATAGAAATTCATGTGTTGAATGGTATTCGTGTTTTAAATATAAAAATCACCTTTTTGTCGATATATATAAACTATAGAAAACCTTCATGTGTTGAATCGAAATTCATCCGTTGAATTGAAATTCATGTGTTGAAGGGTATTCATATTTTGAAAGAAATTGTTTTATAATAAAAATCTCGTTTTAACATCAATATGAAATGTATAAAATCATCTTGGTTTGAAAGAAATTGTTTTATAATAAAAATCCCGTTTTAACATCAATATGAAATGTATAAAATCATCTTATTTTGAAAGAAATTGTTTTATAATAAAAATCCCGTTTTAACATCAATATGAAATGTATAAAATCATCTTGTTTTGAAATAAATTGTTTTATAATAAAAATCCTATTTTTATCACCTATATTAACTATACAAAATAATAGTGTTTTGAAATGAATTGTTTTACAATAAAAATCACATTTTTATTATATATAAGAATTGTTAAAAATAGTGAAGTGTTGAAATAGAAGACAGTTAGATAAAAATATCATTTTTATCAAATGTATGAAAAGAATATAGCTTTGAAATCGAAGAATCGATATATATATATATATATATAGAATTAAAATATATCGAATAACGACGCTGCAGTTCATGTTTTAAAACCGTGATTTCAAACGATTATACCGGGAGATCCGACCATCGGATTTTCCTGAAATCACAACCGTTGGGTTCGCTTTGGAAATATCTTTCCAATGGCACCAACTTTGTAAAAATCCAACGGTTGGATTGTCTGGAATGTTTAATTCTAATCTGAAGAAAAACAGCGCCAGAATCGATAATATATATATATAAATATATATATATATATATATAATATATTTAATCGAATAGCGACGCTGCAGTTCGTATTTTGAAATCGAAACTTCAAACGATTATACCGGAAGATCCGACCGTCGGAATTTCCCGAAACTAGAACCATTGGATTCGTTTTGAAAAGATCTTTCTAATGATATAAATTTTGTGAAGACCCAACGGTTAGATTTTCACATATGTGTAAATCAAATCTGAAGAAAAACAGCGCCACGGCCGCGTTATGGCCCGAAGCGTCGTTTTGAATAAAGTGGCTATTTTAAAATAAATAAAAATAGCGATAAATCGTTATAAAATATTATAAACGATATGGATGTGAAATTTAGAAATTAACTGAAGGTTGGCTAAGTCGAATGGTTTCCTGGGTGTTGATCTGATGTTGGTTTCGGCCTTCGGGGTTAATATTTGGGAAATCGCTCTCTTACTGATTGACGGTTAGTGACTAATGAATTGAAATGATGCGTATGTATATTAGTGTTGCACTTGTTTATTATATACGCGAGTTGCTCAGAAAGACCGGGTTTATCCCATTCTAAATAACTGAATCGACGATAAGAAATCGAAGATGAAGACGGTGGTCGAAGACCGGAGATCTTCACCTCGTTTGGATGGTAACCGAGGTCCTGATTGGGAGGCATCCCGAAATATGGATAATGAGTGGTGATCGTCCAGACGTACGTGGTGATCGATGGGTTTGCGAGGTATATAGTGCCTCCGGTTTCGTTCAGACCCAGAACGGACTTGCAAATGGACAGTGTGTCTGACATTGGAATTTATTCTGTGTGATTGATAGCCATCAGTTGCACGGTGTGAATTGCCTGTGTGGCGTGCTAAGATGCAGTGATCAGGGCTTCTGTTGAAATGCAAAGTCTTGTGGAGATGATCAAAGCAACGCCTATGTGGCGTAGCTTTGTATATAACGTGAAATCGCGAGCCTCATACCCCGGTATGAACCAGAAACGGGAGAAAGGACCATAGGGAGGGCCTGCGTTTCCTCCTAGCTAGAAGTGGTGTCAGTGGTTTTACACGCCCTAACGAGTTTGACTTATGTGGTTGTTGATGTTGCGAGGCGCCTCAATTTGATCGGACGATCCGGGTCCGATGGAGTCATTTGTTGGCTCGCTTACGCCCCAAAGGGAGGCGAAACGCAGTGTTCAGGAATTTTAATCCACTTCGTGTGGACTGGCCCTGACGATCCAAGGGTCACTCGAGCTCTGATCCTAAGACTCGGGCTAGGCAGTCTCGAATTCGGTAAGGACTATCTTTTTCCTTGGTTCATGACGGAAATCCAATTTCCAAATACGACATCGTGCGGTTTTGATTGTATATATATATATATGGCGACATGATATATGGTACCCATGCCGTCTATGATTGATAGTTATGATTGAAATTGTTTTCAAAACATATAAACACTAGCAATAATATCAAATGCCTTTGTTTTATTCGTATCAAGCATATTTTGGCCATTATAAGGTAAAAACTCTATCCTCCGGTTTGCGTTGCATTGTGTGGTGGGAACTGAGTCTTATAATGGCTTCATTTTTATAAAAAGCATAGCGATGTTCAAAAGAATGATTTGTTTTAAAGCACTGGCAATCCAATGGAGTAAATCCGTTCCACGAAAGTGGCGTGGTCCTGTGATTAGCCATATTATAAAAATGTTGAGTAGATTTCTCATACCAGTCCCATGACTGACTCGTAGTTTGTTTCACTTTCAAACTCGGGTGCCCCTTTTTCTACATGGGCAGCCTTGTATTCAGGTTTAGCAGGCTTTATCCGGATAGCTGGAGCTGAAGATGGATTCTATCATTTATCTCTTTTTATGCTGTTCATCTCCTATTGTACATTATGTTTGTTTTCCGCTGTAGACATTTATGTATATATGAACTGTACTTGTACTAAGTATGATCCTGTATACTGTGTAACTCTGATGATTATGTTTATCTAGTATATTCTATTGTGTATTATCTGGTGTATTTACTTATTTCTGTTCTTCTATTATCTGTTTCTGTGTTATATTCCAAGGATTACCCTTGTCGTCGTCAGTACGGGGTTTGGGGTCGTTTCACGTGGTATCAGAGCTTTGGTTAAGCTTAGTTCTGGAATATAACATATTAACGGACTCGTCAGAAATAGAACCAGTAGTGTTCTAGGACGGGTAACTCTATACATATAGGATTAGCAATATCCTAGTATGAGTAAAGCAGAATGGAATTACACCTCGATAGACACATTTACATTTGAAGTATGTGTTTCTATATTTTAAAATATCTTTTCTGTGACCTGACACTTGATCTGCCATTTATAGAAGTACTAGAAAAATGACTGTCAGAGACAGGAGAAATGCAGAACCCGGTCAAGAGGCTCTATTAAAGAGATATCGAAATCTGAACGGAGCACAGTTCTCGGGCAATGAATCTATAATTCAGACTCAAGCTTGGATGAGTTCTGTTGAAATAATTTTTGAGCGTATCCAGCTGAGAAATGACCCGAAAAGGTTAGTAGCATCTTGGGCGCTCAAATAAGAAGCTTTAATCTGGTGGGAAACAATCATCAAAGATAATCCAGAAGGTGATATCACCTGGGAAAGATTCAAAGAGATTTTCCTAGAAAGATTTACTCCTCCTGAAGCGACGGAGTGATTATGTGATGAATTTTCTTATCTGATACAATGTGATATGACCATCCCAGAATATCATAAGAAATTCAACGAACTTGCTCACTTTGCTCCTCATCTGATTCAAGATCCAAAGAGGAGGAATTTGAGATTTATTCATGGCCTGCAAAGGAGATATCAGAATAGTGTAATGAGGAATGTAAGCTTCCTTTTTCAGAAATGATATACATGGCTTATTAGTATGAAGATCTCCATAAGAAAGGAATGTTGCGCGACGAAGAAGAAGTCTGTTCTAGTGACAAAGAAGAGTCGGAAACAGATATTCCTGAAGCCAGTATGAGGTCTGAGGTCAATAAAAAGCCCAGTGCCAAGAGGAAAGGGGCCAGAGCTGAGAAGGAACCAGTAACAACTGCCACATGCTCTAACTGCAATAAACAGGGGCAACTGACCAGGAAGTGTAAAACCTCGAAGAAACGAAAGAATGGGTTTAAACCCGATAAGAAGTTTCAAGAGAATAGAAAGTGCAGTCAGTGCCATTAGATCGGTCATCTTTCAAAGGCCTGCCCGCTATTCAGAAAACCTGAAATAGTTCAAGTAAATGAAGTAGCAGAAACTTCCGAGCCATCAACTAGTCAAGAAAGGGCTAATGTTTTAGAAGGCACGCTTGCTATCAAAGACATCCCAGTTAAAGTACTGTTTGACACTAGCGCGTCGCGAAGCTTTGTTGCAAAGAATGCAGCTAAGAAACTGGATTTAAATTTGAAGAAGCTCAAGGAACCAATGACTGTCCAGAATCCGGTTAGGGGTTCCATTGATCTCTGTTGGGTTTGTGGAGTGCTGGTTTCCTTTTCTCGTTATTGGTTTCCTACCATCGCGGTCGTCATGAATTTTAAAGAGTTTGATCTTATCTTGGGGTTAGACTGGTTGACCAAATATGAAGCTGAAGTTAAATGCGCCGACAGAGTCGTAAAGGCAAAGATTAAATCAGTTGATTATATAACCATTCCCTGTGAAGGTCAGAATGGTAATAGAAAAGACTTCTGGGCAGCTCTCGTTGTTTCTCCAGCCCAAATAGAAAATATCCTTGAATTCATAGAGAATATTCCCGAACTAGTGAAAGATATTCCTATCGTCAAGAACTATGCGGATGTATTCGAAGAAGTTGTTCGCTTACCTCCGCAGAGAGAAATAGATTTCAAAATTGCTTTAATTCTGAATGCAAGGCCAGTAGTTCACGCTATTCGAAGAATGTCCTTGAAAGAGAAAGAGGAATTAGACAATCAAACACGACAGCTCGTATGGAAGGGTCTGATCAGGCCTAGTTTCTCAGATTGGGGTGCAGCAGTGGTGTTTATCCCAAAATCAGACGGTACTCTACGACTATGTGTGGATTATCGCGATTTGAACAAGCAGACGACAAAGAACAAATATCCATTGCCGAGAATCGATGATTTACTGGATCGTCTAAATGGAGCACAAGTATTTTCACGAATGGACCTAGCTACAGGTTTCCATCAGCTTCGTATCGCCGAAGAATGTGTTCCTATGACAGCATTCAGAGGTCCAGACCTATTCTATGAGTGGTTAGTAATGTCGTTCGGCTTATGTAATGCTCCAGCAAATTTCGTCGATTTGATGAATAGAGTGTTCAGAGGAGTTTTGAATAAATTTGTTCTGGTTTTTATTGATGATATTCTAATCTTCTCTAAATCAAAGGCCGAACATTAAAAGCATCTGGAACAGGTCCTAGAAATTCTGAGAAGGAACGTTCTAAAAGCCAAACTATCCAAATGCATATTCTGGCAAGATGAAGTAAAATTTCTGGGCCATGTCGTATCAAAAGAAGGAATTGCTGTGGATCCAAGTAAAATCACAGCTATTCAGAATTGGAAACAGCCCAGTACTCCTACAGAAATCCGTAGTTTTCTCGGATTAGCTAGCTATTACCGGAAGTTCGTTAAAAACTTTTCGAAGATATCTGGTCACTTAACGAAGCTTACAAAGAAGCACTCAAAATTCAAATGGACTCCAGAAAGTGAAGAGGCTTTTGAAGAGCTAAAGTTAAGATTAACGACAGCTCCAGTGTTAACCATCATCGACGGCAATCAGGATTTAAAAGTCTAGACAGACGCTTCTAGAGAAGGCCTTGGCGCAATGTTAATGCAAAGGGGTCAAGTGATTGCTTATGCTAGCCGTCAGCTGAAGCCGCATGAGAAAATTATGTCACTCATGATCTTGAGTTATTGGCGATAGTACTCGCTTTGAAAATCTGGAGGCATTATCTTCTGGGTGAGAGGTTTGAACTGTTTACGGATCACCAGTCATTAAAGTATATGTTCACCCAGAAGGACTTGAATCTGAGGCAGCAACGTTGGCTGGAGTGCCTTGCAGCATATGCCTTTGAGATTATATACACTCTAGGGAAAGCCAATGTCGTGGCCGATGCGTTAAGCCGAAAGAATGAAATGATCGCCAGTTTTATTATCACGACTTCATTGCTAGATAAATTATCTGCTCTTCAGAAGGATGATCACTTCATTCTGAAGATCAGGGAGATAATTCAACTAGGCGAACCCTCGAGTTTTCAAGTTGATAATGATGGGATTCTAAGGCTCAAAGGTCGAATCTGTGTCCCTAACATTGCTGAGCTCCGAAAGGAAGTACTTGATGAATGCCACAAGTCAAAACTTAGTATCCATCCGGGAGTAAGCAAAATATATAATGACATCAAACGCAATTTCTGGTGGAAGTCGATGAGGAGGGACATTTCTTTATATGCTAGTTGATGCCCTACTTGCCAACTAGTCAAGAGCGACCAACAGAAACTGGCTGGATTATTACAACCGCTAGACGTTCCTGGTTGTAAGTGGGAACATATGTCCATGGACTTCATTGATGGTTTGCCTAGAACCAGAAAAGGAAATGATAGTATTTGGGTGATCGTAGATCGCTTCACGAAGACCGCCCATTTCATACCTGTCAGATCAAACAGAACTGCTCAGAGTCTGGCGTAGATATATTTCATGGAAATAGTTAGACTACATGGAGTGCCGCTCAGTATAGTTAGTGATAGAGATACAATATTTACTAGTAAATTCTGGGAGGCATTTCAAGTAGAGCTGGGAACAAAGCTGAACCTAAGCACCGCTTATCATCCTCAGATAGACGGTCAGACTGAGAGGGTGAATCGTATTTTATATTATCTATTGCGGGCTTGTATTCTGGATTTCAAGGGATCATGGGAATACAATCTGCATTTGGCTAAATTCTCATGTAACAACAGCAACCAGGCGAGCCTGACAATGTCGCCATTCGAAGCACTATATGGTAGACCATGCCGCACTCCTGCTTGTTGGGTCGAACCCGGTAATAGACTTGTGTTGGGGCCAGACATGATCCGAGAAGCTGCCGACAAAGTCGATTTTATTAAGAAGCGATTACTCGCCGCTCAAAGCTAACAAAAGAGCTATGCCGATAGGAGAAGAAGAGATATATCCTTTGCTGTTGGCGACTATGTATATCTGAAAGTATCGCCAATGAGAGGAGTTATCCAGTTCGGTAAAACTAGAAAGTTGGCGCCCAAATTCATTGGTCCATTTCCTATTCTAGAATGGATCGGAATGCTCTCTTATAGAGTTAAATTGCCTGATTGGTTGCCTGGAGTTCATGATGTATTTAACATATCTCAACTTCAAAAGCACGTTCACGATCCAGACTTGATCGTGGAAGAAGCAGCTCAACAGGATATTGAAATTTCTCCAGAATTAGCTATGAGAAGAGAGCCGCTCAAGATTATCGGCAAAGAAACCAAAGAGCCGAGGAACAAGAAGGTTCACTTAGTCAAAGTGCAATGGAGTGGAGATCCGCGAGATTGTACTTGGGAAACTGAGGAGAGCATTCAGAAACCCTATCCTAGATGCCGAGTGGATATCTCTGATTGACTCTGGTACAAGGTACATTTACCATAATTTGCATTACCAATTAGTTCTCTATTCTGTTGTTATTTTCTTCCCATGGATGTGCACTTTTAATTCTATAGTCTGAATGATTTTAAAAGAATATTGAAATTGATTTGTATGATTTTGAAAAGTTAAGAACAATTTGATTGTTGTTTGTGTTGTGTGATAGTAAATTTGATTAATGGAATTATTGAAACAATAGTTAATTTAATCAACAATAGAATAATGGTAGGATTTATTCATTTAAATCACACATTGAACTGATTAGAAAATAGATAGAAATATATACATGTGCATTATATATGTTTGAACAGGTAATTGGATAGCTGTTGAGTAAAGATTTTATTTGAGTGCCCGACAAATAGGTAAACCATAATGAGTTGGATGCGAAATATTATTATATCAACTCCTGTGAATGCCATTGGATGCGGAGTGCTGGTTATTCTGTGTGTAAAAATAAACGTCGCCATAGGATAGTAATAATTAATTTTGAACTACACTGCATGTCATACTTCTGAAGATAGGCATACTTCATCATATAACACATAAGCATTTGGAGCTTGTGTGACGAGATGGAAGATTTACCATACGAGCGAGAGGCTTGTATGGCGATGACTATATTTTACAGGTTGAACCGATGACTGATATGGACTATTTAAATTGTAACGATAAAATTGCCAGATTAATAAAAAAAACCCACACGGGTCTAGAGTTGACAATAATCACGTCTCTCTAGTTATTAGATACGACACATGGACTATTTATTTCCCACATGGGACGAGGTGACGAGGATTTATCCTCTGGAGCATTTAAAATACACACTCCCTCAGGCTTTGACAGGGTGACGAGAATTTATTCTCTGGAGTTATTATCAATACACGCTCCCCTATAAACACCAGAATATATCACAATAAATATGTGTATGCTTATTAGGATTTATTGGGTACCTAATATGGCCCAATAAATTTCCAAACCTCTCCCCGTACAAAGGAGGTTATGGCGAAATTTTTCGAAAATTCCGGGTGTTAGCCAAATTTTTGAAGAATTTGAAAATTCTCAGAAACTGAAAAGTTGGATAATTGAAGCCAGATTGGACGTAGAGTTGATTAATCAAACCACTTTCGACTTTGTTCCTTTTCGGGGATGAAAAGTTTTAAGTGGGGGAGATTGTAACGACCCGGAAAATCTGAACCAATTTAAATTTTTTAAATTGGCTAAAATAATGGATTTTAAATATTTTAAATAAATATTTTAAATAATAGCGATGAAAACAGAGTTTGAATCGACAATTGAAAATGAATATAATTAATTCTAATTATAAATAAGGCCTGGAATGGCGCTGCAGTTTCAAAAATTGAATTCAAACTTTGTTGGACTGTACCGGGTGCAAAACAAAACGGATTTGAGTGAAACCAAAAATATTTAAATCTGTTAGTGAATACCTTTCTAACAAATCTAAAAAATCGAAGTTTCACAGCGGAAGGCAAAAGTTATGGCCAAATGAATTTTCAGAAAGGTCGCTATGGAACTTATATAGCCCGTGAAATTGGCCATTTCGCAAACGACCTCGGAATTCGACGAAACCACTTTTGTTGGATCTGAGATGTGAAGTTATTGCTAGGTTTCAAATTTCATAATTTTTGAAGCTGGTATGTGAGCGTGGTAAAGGAAAACGTGTTTTGGTCAATTACAGTTAAATTGGATCGACCAGAAATGGACCTTTTTGCAAATGGTCTTCGAATTCGACGAAACTAGTTTTGTTGGGACCGTATCGTGAAAACATAGCTAGATTCATTTTTCTGGAATTTTTCGAATCAGCTTGTGGCCCTGGCAAATTGAAATGCACGTTCAAATCAAATATTGAATGTTTTATATTTTAATTTGAAGGAAAACTGACTGAAACAGTCGAATGGGCCTACGAAACATATCCCATTGTGTTCGGAATAGGGGTAAAACACTAGGGATGACAGTCGTTGGGTTTAGATCGGTGGTCGTGTCAGAAAACCCCTTTAAAACCCACCGGCCAATCATATATTTTTTTTATATAAAAAAAAGGAAAATCTTTTTTTTCTCTCTCTCCCGCTACAGCGATATACGGCGGAAAAGAGCTCCACCGTTCCCAGGCCGATTCTGGCGATTCCGTTCATCTTCAGCACCCCCTCCTTTGCAACTTTTTGAAGAGCCTCCTCTCCTCTTCCAATCCATACTGGATTCATCCCCTACCAGTGCGTGTTCAACGAGATCAGGGCCCCCGAAGTTCACCCGCGTTGCCGCATTTTCTGGCCGCCACCCACCTCCGAGTTCAACCCCGTCAACACCCCAGGCGCGCCTCTCCGAGCGCCACGTCGTGGTGGAGTTCGATCCCCTCCAGGCTGAACGGATCGAGCGAAAAATCCAGACCTAGATTCGAACACTTTGCTGAGGTATACGGCCTTAATTTTTTAAACTGATTTCAACACTATAAATCCGTTGCAAACTTTGAAAAATCATATCTTTTTCGTGTGTGATCGAAATTCAGTAAAAAAAGAGACAGTGGACTCGTGTGGACGTCTTCTACATTCTAGAAGAGACCGCAGATTTTTCTGAGCCTTCTGCTATTTTTAGTGGAGTGGAACCCAATGTGAGATTTCTAATTTATAAACGATAGGGATAAATGACGATGTATAAATTATATAGTCGATGTATGAGTTATATAAGCGTTGTACACCTCTTGTATAAGCATTGTATAAGTTGTACGTTCGATGCTTAAGTTGTATATGCGTCGTAAAAATTATATATGTGTTGAAGTAGAAGTGAATTGATATATATATATATATATATATATATATATATACACACGCCCCTCGTCCACAAACCATGGACGATATTTATTGGTTGTGATTGGTGTGAAAATTGATTGATAGCGAATGGTTGGTTGGAATTGTTTGTGGTTGATATTGATTGATTGTGGTTGAAAAATACCTGTTTGTGGTTGAGAAATATTTGGTTGAAACCACATAGGATTAGTTTGTGGAAATGAAATAAATATACATGCCGCCTCCGTGCGAACTAGATGCATGATTCCCCATTGTCAAAAACCGCGAGGTTTTAAGGTAGAGCGAGGAGTCGTACTAGGGACGGCCCTGGTTTTAACTACCCTGCCGTTATGCTGCCGAAATTTTGAATAATATTCATGTGTTTGAATTATTTTCATTTGTTGAAACTATATTTATTCGTTGAATAAAAAACCTTCATGTGTTGAGTCGATATTCATTCGTTAGATAGAAATTCATGTGTTGAATGGTATTCGTGTTTTAAATATAAAAATCACCTTTTTATCGATATATATAAACTATAGAAAACCTTCATGTGTTGAATCGAAATTCATCCGTTGAATTGAAATTCATGTGTTGAAGGGTATTCATATTTTGAAAGAAATTGTTTTATAATAAAAATCCCGTTTTAACATCAATATGAAATGTATAAAATCATCTTGTTTTGAAAGAAATTGTTTTATAATAAAAATCCCGTTTTAACATCAATATGAAATGTATAAAATCATCTTGTTTCGAAATAAATTGTTTTATAATGAAAACCTATTTTTATCACCTATATTAACTATACAAAATAATAGTGTTTTGAAATGAATTGTTTTACAATAAAAATCACATTTTTATTATATAAATGAATTGTTAAAAATAGTGAAGTGTTGAAATAGAAGACAGTTAGATAAAAATATCATTTTTATCAAATGTATGAAAAGAATATAGCTTTGAAATCGAAGAATCGATATATATATATATATATATATAATTAAAATTTATCGAATAACAACGCTGTAGTTCATTTTTGAAACCGTGATTTCAAACGATTATACCGGGAGATCCGACCATCGGATTTTGCTGAAATCACAACCGTTGGGTTCGCTTTGGAAATATCTTTCCAACGGCACCAACTTTATAAAAATCCAACGGTTGGATTGTCTAGAATGTTTAATTCAAATCTAAAGAAAAACAGCGCCAGAATCTATTATATTTATATATATATATATAAATATAATTACATTTAATCGAATAACGACGCTGCAGTTCGTATTTTGAAATCGAAACTTCAAACGATTATACCTGGAGATTCGACAGTCGTAATTTCCCGAAACTGGAACCGTTGGATTTGTTTTGAAAAGATCTTTATAATGATATAAATTTTGTGAAGATCCAACGGTTGGATTTTCAGATATGTGTAAATCAAATCTGAAGAAAAACAGCGCCACGGCCGTGTTATGGCCCGAAGCGTCATTTTGAATAAAGTGGCTATTTTAAAATAAATAAAAATAGCAATAAATCGTTATAAAATATTATAAACGATATGGATGTGAAATTTAGAAATTAACTAAAGGTTGGCTAAGTCGAATGGTTTCCTGGGTGTTGATCTGATGTTGGTTTCGGCCTTCCTGGTTAATATTTGGGAAATCGCTCTCTTACTGATTGACGGTTGGTGACTAATGAATTGAAATGATGCGTATGTATATTTTTGTTGCACTTGTTTATTATATACGCGAGTTGCTCAGAAAGACCGGGTTTATCCCATTCTGAATAACTGAATCGATGATAAGAAATCGAAGATGAAGACGGTGGTCGAAGACTGGATATCTTCACCTCGTTTGGATGGTAACCGAGGTCCTGATTGGGAGGCATCCCGAAATATGGATAATGAGTGATGATCGTCCAGACGTACGTGGTGATCGATGGGTTTGCGAGGTTTATAGTGCCTCCGGTTTCGTTCAGACCCAGAACGGACTTGCAAATGGACAGTGTGTCTGACATTGGAATTTATTCTGTGTGATTGATAGCCATCAGTTGCACGGTGTGAATTTCTTGTGTGGCGTGCTAAGATGTAGTGATCAGGGCTTCTGTTGAAAAGCAAAGTCTTGTGGAGATGATCAAAGCACCGCCTGTGTGGCGTAGCTTTGTGTATAACGTGAAATCGCGAGCCTCACACCCCGGTATGAACCAGAAACGGGAGAAAGGACCTCAGGGAGGGCCTGCGTTTCCTCCTAGCTAGAAGTGCGTTAGTGGTTTTACATGCCCTGACGAGTTTGACTTATGTGGTTGTTGCTGTTGTGAGGCGCCTCGGTTAGATCGGATGATCCGGGTCCGATGGAGTCATTTGTTGGCTCGCTTACGCCCCAAATGGGGGCGAAACGCAGTGTTCAGGAATTTTAATCCACTTCGTATGGACCGGCCCTGACGATCCAAGGGTCACTCAAGCTCTGATCCTGAGACTTGGGCTAGGCAGTCTCGAATTCGGTAAGGACTATCTTTTGCCTTGGTTCATGACGGAAATCCAATTTCCAAATACGACATCGTGCGGTTTTGATTGTATATATATATGGCGACATGATATATGGTACCCATGCCGTCTATGATTGATAGTGATGATTGAAATTGTTTTCAAAACATATAAACACTAGCAATAATATCAAATGCCTTTGTTTTATTCGTATCAAGCATATTTTGGCCGTTATATGGTAAAAACTCTATCCTCCGGTTTGCGTTGCATTGCGTGATGGGAACTGAGTCTTATAATGGCTTCATTTTTATAAGAAGCATAGCGATGTTCAAAAGAATGATTTGTTTTAAAGCACTGGCAATCCAATGGAGTAAACCCGTTCCACGAAAGTGGCATGGTCCTGTGATTAGCCATATTATAAAAATGTTGAGTAGATTTCTCAAACCAGTCCCATGACTAACTCGTAGTTTGTTTCACTTTCAAACTCGGGTGCCCCTTTTTCTACATGGGCAGCCTTGTATTCAGGTTTAGCTGGCTTTATCCGGATAGCTGGAGATGAAGATGGATTTTATCATTTATCTCTTTTTATGTTGTTCAGCTCCTATTGTACATTATGTTTGTTTTCCGCTGTAGACATTTATGTATAGCTGAACTGTACTTGTACTAAGTATGATCCTGTATACTGTGTAACTCTGATAATTACGTTTATCCAGTATATTCTATTGTGTATTATCTGGTGTATTTACTTATTTCTGTTCTGCTATTATCTGTTTCTGTGTTATATTCCAAGGATTACCCTTGCCACCGTCAGTACGGGGTTTGGGGTCGTTTCATCTTTCTAACGAATCTGAAAAATCGAAGTTTCATAGCGGAAAGCAAAAGTTATGGCCAAATGAATTTTCATAAAGGTCGCTATGGAGTTTATATAGCCCGTGAAAATGGCCATTTTGCAAACGACCTCGGAATTCGACGAAGCCACTTTTGTTTGATCCGGGATGTTAAACTATTGCTAGGTTTAAATTTCATAATTTTTGAAGCTAGTATGTGAGCGTGGCAAAGGAAAATGTGTTTTGGTCAATTACAGTTAAATTGGATCGACCAGAAAATGGCCATTTTACAAATAGTGTCAGAATTCGACGAAACTAGTTTTGTTGGGACCGTATCATCAAAACATAGCCAGATTTATTTTTCTGTAATTTTTCGAATCAGTTTGTGGCCCTGGAAAATTGAAATGTACGTTCAAATCGAATTTTGAATGTCATATATTTTAAATTGAATGAAAACTGACTGAAACAGTCGAATGGGCCTTCGAAACATATCCCCTTGTGTTCGGAATGAGGGTAAAACGCTAGGGACGACAGTCGTTGGGTTTGGATTGGTGTTTGTGTGTGAAAGAGGGTATTTTAGAGATTTAAAAATATATAAATTAATAAAAAAAATCATTGGTCCAGGCATATTCTCTCTCCCCTTTTTTTCTGAAACCCCCTCGCGATATACGGCGGCAGCAGCTCCTCCCTTCTCTCCTCTTTTTCTCTCCAATCACTCAATAAAATCAAGTGCTTCTTTGGGGGATTTTGAAGAGCTTCAAGCCTTCTTTAAATCCATACAAGGTTTGGATTTTTTCGTGTAGTGTGTGAGGAGTTACTAGCCCAAGAAGTCGCACCGTTCGAGGCCAAAATCCGCCGCCACCGTGCGTTCGAGTTCGCCGCCCCAACCACCGTTGGGCGCGCCTTTCCACGCCCCAGGCCATGGCACAACCCGATCGTCGATCCGCTGCACCATTGGATCGAAAAGTGAAAACCTAGTTTTGAAGATCGAGCTGAGGTAACGGCAATTAAAATTATTTTATATATTATAGCAGTTTAAAGCGCTACGGTTTTTGATTTCACTGTAAAAATCATATCCTTTTCGTTTCTTGACGAAATTCAATGAAACAAGAGACAGTGGACTCGTGTGGACGTCTTCTACATTCTAGAAGAGACCGCATATTTTTCTGAGCCTTCTGCTATTTTTGGTGGAATGGAACCCAATGTGAGATTTCTAAATTATAAACGATATGGAAAACGACGATGTATAAATTATATAGTTGATGTATGAGTTATATAAGCGTTGTACACCTCTTGTATAAGCATTGTATAAGTTGTACGTTCGATATATAAGTTATATATGCATTGTAAAAATTATATATGTGTTGAAAAAATTGAAATGCTTATATATATATATATATATATATATATATATATATACATACACGCCGCTCATCCACAAACCATGGATGATATTTATTGATTGTGATTGGTGTGAAAATTGGTTGATTACGAATGGTTGATTAGAATTGTTTGTGGTTGAAATTGATTGATTGTGGTTGAAAAATACCCGTTTGTGGTTGAGAATTATTTGGTTGGAACCACGTAGGATTAGTTTGTGGAAATGAAAAAAAATATACATGCTGCCTGCGTGCGAACTAGATGCATGATTCCCCATTGTCAAAAGCTGTGAGGCTTTAAGGTAGAGCGAGGAGCCGTATTAGGGACGGTCCCAGTTTTAACTACCCTGCCGTTATGCTGCCGAAATTTTGAATAATATTCATGTGGTAGAATTATTTTCATGTGTTGAAACTATATTCGTGTGTTGAATGGAAATTCATCTATTTAACGACATTCATGTTTTGAAATAAATTATTTTGAAATATAAAAATCACATTTTTACTATATATATACAAACTATAGAAAACCTTCATGTGTTGAATTGAAATTCTTTCATTGAATAGAAATTCATGTGTTGAATGGTATTCGTGTTTTAAATATAAAAATTACCTTTTTATCTATATATACCAACTATAGAAAACCTTCATGTGTTGAATCGAAATACATTCGTCGAATTGAAATTCATGTGTTGAATGGTATTCGTGTTTTGAATAAAGTGTTTTAACGATAAAAATCACATTTTTACTCTATATATACAAACTATAGAAAACCTTCATGTGTTGAATCGAAATTCATTCGTTGAATTGAAATTCATGTGTTGAATGGTATTCGTACTTTGAAATAAATTGTTTTATAATAAAAATTATATTTTTATTACCTATATGATCTATATAAAATAATCTCGTTTTGAAATAAATTGTTTTATAATAAAAATCCTATTTTTATCATCAATATGAACTATATAAAATAATCGTGTTTTGAAATGAATTGTTTTACAATAAAAATCACATTTTACTGTACACATGAGTAGTTAAAAATAGTGAAGTGTCGATGTGAATGTATGTTGGATAAAAATATCATTTTTATCAATTGTATGAAAAGAATATAGCTTTGAAATCGAAGAATCAATATATATATATATATATATATAAATGGAAATAAAATATATCGAATAACGAAGCTGCAGTTCGTGTTTTGAAACCGTGATTTCAAACGATTAGTGCGGGAGATCCAACCATGGGATTTTCCCGAAACCGTTGGGTTCGCTTTGGAAATACCATTCCAACGACACCAACTTTGTAAAGACCCAACGGTTGGATTGTCTGGAATGTTTAATTCAAATCTGAAGAAAAACAGCGCCAGAATCGATTATATATATATATGTATATATATGTAAATATAATTATATTAAATCGAATAACGACGCTGCAATTCGTATTTTGAAATCGAAACTTCAAACGATTGTACCGGGAGATCCGACCGTCGGATTTTCCCAAAATTGGAACCGTTGGATTCGTTTTGAAAAGATCTTTCTAATGATGTAAATTTTGTGAAGATCCAACGGTTAGGTTTTCAGATATGCGTAAATCAAATCTGAAGAAAAACAGCGCCACGGTCGCGTTATGGCCTGAAGCGTCGTTTGAATAAATTGGCTATTTTAAAATAAATAAAAATAGCCATAAATCGTTATAAAATATTATAAACGATATGGATGTGAAATTTAGAAAGTAACTGAAGGTTGGCTAAGTCGAATGGTTTCCTGGGTTTTGATCTGATATTGGTTTCGGCCTTCGGGGTTAATATTTTGGAATTAGATCTCATACTGATTTACGGTTAGTGACTAATTAATTCAAATGTGCGTATGTTGTGTTCGTGTAGCACTTGTTTCTTATATACGCGAGTTTCTCAGAAAGACCGGGTTTATCCCATTCTGAATAACTAAATCGACGATAAGAAATCGAAGATGAAGATAGTGGTTGAAGATCGGAAATCTTCACCTCATTTGGATGGTAACTGATGTCCTGATTGGGAGGCATCCCGAAATATGGATAATGAGTGGTGATCGTCCAGACGTACGTGGAGATCGATGGGTTTGCGAGTTATATAGTGCCTCCGGTTTCGTTCCGACCCAGAACGGACTTGTAAATGGATTGTGTGTCTGACATTGGAATTTGTTCTATGTGATTGATAGCCATCAGTTTCATGGTGTGAATTGCCTGTGTGACATACTAAGATGCAGTGATCAGGGCTTCTGTTGAAAAGCAAAGTCTTGTGATTGATGATCAAAGCACCACCTGTATGGCGTAGCTTTTTGTATAACGTGAATTCACGAGCCTCACACCCCGGTATGAACCAAAAACGGGAGAAGGACCTCAGGGACGGCATGCGTTTCTTTCTAGCTAGGAGTTGTGTCAGTGTTTTTACACGGCCTAACAATTTACTTATGTGGATGATGGATAGCGAGGCGCCTCGGTTATATCGGTCGATCCAGGACCGATGGAGTCATTCGTTGGCTCATTTACGCCCCATAGGGCGGGGAAACGTAGTGTTCAGGAATTTTAATCCACATCGGTGGACCGGCCCTGTCGCTCCAAGGTTCGATGCATTCTGATCCTGAGACACGGGCAAGAGCATCTGGAATTTGGTAAGGACTATCTTTTGCCTTGGTTCATGACGGAAATCCAATTTCCAAATACGTGACTATGCGGTTTTGATTGTATATATATATGGCGACATGATATATGGTACCCATGCCGTCTATGATTGATAGTTATGATTGAAATTGTTTTTGAAACATATAAACACTAGTAATAATATCAAATGCTTTTGTTTTATTCGTATCAAGCATATTTTGGCCATTATAAGGTAAAACTCTATCCTCCGGTTTGCGTTGCATTGTGTGATGGGAACTGAGTCTTATAATGGCTTCATTTTTATAAAAAGCATTGCGATGTTTAAAAGATCTATTTGTTTTTGAAGCACTGGCAATCCAATGGAGTAAACCCGTTCCACGAAAGTGGCGTGGTCCTGTGATTAGCCATATTTTAAAACTGTTGAGTAGATTTCTCATATTAGTCCCATGACTGACTCGTAGTTTGTTTCACTTTCAAACTCGGGTGCCCCTTTTTCTACATGAGCAGCCTTGTATTCAGGTTTAGCTGGCTCTTTCTGGATAGCTGGAGCTGAAGATGGATTCTATTATTTATCTCTTTTTATGCTGTTCATCTCCTATTGTACATTATGTTTGTTTTCTGCTGTAGACATTTATGTATAGCTGAACTGTATTTGTACTAAGTATGATCCTATATACTGTGTAACTCTGATGATTACGTTTATCCAGTATATTCTATTGTGCATTATCTGGTGTATTTATTTATTTTTGTTCTGCTATTATCTGTTTATGTGTTATATTCCAAAGATTACCCTTGTCGCCATCAGTACGGGGTTCGAGGTCGTCTCATTTGGTATCAGAGCTTTGGTTAAGCTTAGTGCTGGGATATAACATATTAACGAACTCGTCGGAAATAGAACCAGTAGTGTTCTAGGATGGGTAACTCATTACAGATAGGATCAGTAATATCATAGTATGAGTAGCAAAATGAAATAACACATTGATAGACACATTTAAATTGAAGTATATGTTTCTATGTTTTAAAATATCTTTTCTGTGACCTGACACTTGATGTGCTATTTGCAGAAGTACTAGAAAATGAGTGCCAGAAACAAAAGAAGTAATACTGACCCGGATATAGAAGCTCTATTTATGAAATATAGAAATCTGGGTGGAAAACCGTTCTCGGGCGAAGAATCTATTATGAGAACACAAGCTTGGATTCGTTCGACTGAGAAAATCTTTGAAGGATTAATGCTGAGGGATGACCAGAAAAGATTACTGACCTCCTGGGTACTCAAAGACGAAGAAGCTTTGTTCTGGTGGGATTCAGTTATTAAGGATAATCCAGAAGGTGATATCACCTGGGATAGATTCAAAGTGATTTTCTTGGAAAGATTTACTCCTCCTGAAGCCATTGAGCGGCTATGTGATGAATTTTCTTATCTGATACAAGGAGATATGACCATTCTAGAATATCATAAGAAATTCAATGAACTTTCTCACTTTGCCCCTCATCTAATTCAAAATCCGAAGAGGAAGAATTTGAGATTTATCAACGGGCTTCAAAGAAAATATCAGAATAGTGTAATGAGGAATGTGAAGCTTCCTTTTTCTGAAATGATATACATGGCTTACCGGTACGAAGATCTAGACAAGAAAGGTATGTTACGCTACGAAGAGGAGGTCAGTTCTAGTAATAAAGTTGAGTCTGAAACTGATCGTCCCGAGGCCAGTACGATGTCAGACGTTAGTAAGAGGCCTAAAGACAATCGGAAAAGGGCCAGACCAGGGAAAGAACCAGTGACGACCACCATATGCAATAACTGCGATCAGAAAGGGCATTTGTCGATAAACTGTGGACCATTGAAGAAATGAAGGAAGGATAAATTTAAATCCAAGGACAAGTTCCTAGAGAATAGAAAATGCAGTTAATGCCGTCGAACTGGTCATCATGAAAAGGACTGCAGGCAATTTAAGGAATCCAAAGAAGTGCATGTAAATGAAGTGGCAGAAGTACCTGCATCTTTGTCTGCTCAGGAAAGGTCTGATGTTCTAGAAGGCACGATTAACGTCAAAAACATTCTAGTTAAAGTGTTGTTTGATACAGGCGGGTCGCGAAGCTTTATTGCAAAGAATGTAGTTAAGAAACTGGATTTGAATTTGAAGACGCTTAAAGAACCAATGACTGTCCAAAATCCGGTTGGGGGTTCCCTCGATCTCAGTTGGGTTTGTGCAGTACCTGTCTCTTTTTCCTATTATAAATTCCCTACTATCTCTATCGTTATGAATTTTACTGAATTCGATCTTATTCTGGGGTTGGATTGGCTAACCAAATATGAAGCTGAGGTCAGATGTGCCGAGAGAGTGGTTAAGGCAAAGGCACAATGAGGGAATTATATAACCATACCATGTGAAGGCTCAAATTCAAATAGAAAAGATTTCTGGTCAGCTCTTGATGTTTCTCCTGCTCAAATAGAAAATGTCCCAGTAGTCACAGAGAATATTCCCGACCTCGTAAAAGATATTCCTGTCGTTAAGAATTATGCGGATGTGTTTGAAGAAGTTGTTCGCTTACCTCCGCAGAGTGAAATAGATTTCAAAATTGCTTTAATTCTGAATGCAAGGCCTGTATTTCTCGCTATTCGAAGAATATCCTGGAAAGAGAAAGATAAATTAGACAATCAAACAAGATAGCTTGTATGGAAGGGTCTAATCATGCCTAGTTTATCTGATTAGGGAGCAGCAGTGGTGTTTGTCCCAAAGTCTGACGGTACTCTACGGCTATGTGTGAATTATCGTGATTTGAACAAGCAGACCATAAAGAATAAATATCCATTGCACGAATCGATGATTTATTGGATCGTCTAAATGGAGCACAAATATTTTTAATGATGGACCTAGCTACAGGCTTCCATCAACTTCGAATTGTCGAAGAGTGTGTTCCTATGACAGCATTCAGAGGTTCAGACTTACTCTATGAGTGGTTAGTAATGTCGTTCGGCTTATGTAACGCTCCAGCTTACTTCGTCGATTTGATGAATAGAGTGTTAAGAGGGGTCCTAAATAAGTTTGTTCTAGTTTTTATCGATGATATTCTAATCTTCTCTAAATCAAAAGCCGAACATGAAAAGCATTTGGAACAGGTTCTAGAAATTATGAGAAGGAATGTATTGAAAGCCAAACTGTCAAAATGTATATTCTGGAAAGATGAAGTGAAATTTCTACGCCACGTCGTATCAAAAGAAGGAATTGTTGTGGATCCAAGTAAAATCACAGCTATTCAAAATTGGAAACAGCCCAGTACTCCTACAGAAGTCCGCAGTTTTCTCGGATTGGCTAGTTATTACCGGAAGTTCGTTAAAAACTTTTCGAAGATATCTGGTCACTTAACGAAGCTTACAAAGAAGCACTCAAAATTCAAATGGACTCCAGAATGTGAGGAGGCTCTAAGATTAACGACTGCTCCAGTGTTTACCATTATCGACGGAAATCAAGATTTAAAAGTCTGGACAGATGCCTCTAGAGAGGGCCTTGGTGCAGTACTAATGCAAAGAGGTCAAGTGATCGCTTATGCTAGCCGTCAGCTGAAGCCGCACGAGAAAAACTACGTCACTCATGATCTTAAGTTATTGGCTATAGTATTCGCTTTGAAAATCTGGAGACACTATCTGCTGGGTGAGAGATTTGAACTGTTTACAGATTACCGGTCGTTAAAGTATCTGTTCACCCAGAAAGACTTGAATCTGAGGCAACAACGTTGGCTAGAGTTTCTTGCAGCATACGATTTTGAGATTATATACACTCCAGGGAAAGCCAATGTCGTGGTCGATGCGTTAAGCCGAAAGAATGAAATGATCGCCAGTTTTATTATCATGACTTCATTGATAGGTAAAATATCTGTTGTTCAAAAGGATGATCACTTCATTTAGAAGATCAGAGAGATAATTCAGCAAGGCGAACCCTCGAGTTTTCAGGTTGATAATGATGGGGTTCTAAGGCTAAAAGGTCGAATATGTGTTCTTAACATTGCTGAGCTCCGAAAGGAAGTACTGGATGAATGCCACAAGTCAAAACTTATTATCCATCCGGGAGTAAGAAAAATGTATAATGACATCAAACGCACTTTCTGGTGGAAGTCGATGAAGAGGGACATTTCTTTATATGTTAGCCGATGCCCTACTTGCCAGCTAATCAAAAGCGACCAACAGAAACTTGTTGGATTGTTGCAGCCGTTGGACGTTCCAGGTTGGAAGTGGGAACATATTTCCATGGACTTCATAGATGGTTTTCCCAGAACCAGAAAAGGAAATGACAGTATTTGGGTGATCGTAGATCGCTTCAAGAAGACCGCCCATTTCATACTTGTCAGATCAAACAGAACTGCTCAAAGTCTGGCGCAGATTTACTTCAAGGAAATTGTTAGACTACACGGAGTGCCGATCAGTATAGTTAGTGATAGAGATCCAATATTTACTAGCAAATTCTGGGAGGCATTTCAAGTAGATCTGGGAACAAAGCTGAACTTGAGCACCGCCTATCATCCTCAGACAGATGGTCAAACTGAGTGGGTGAATCGTATTTTAGAAGATCTATTGCAGGCTTGTGTTCTAGATTTCGGTGGATCATGGGAAGACCATCTGCATTTGGCTGAATTCTCATATAACAACAGCTACCAGGCGAGCCTGACAATGTCGCCATTTGAAGCATTGTATGGTAGACCGTGCCGATCCCCTGCTTATTGGGTCGAACCCGGTAATAGACTTGTGTTGGGGCCAGATATGATCCGAGAAGCTGCCGACAAAGTCGATTTTATTAAGAAACGATTACTCGCAGCTCAAAGCCGACAAAAGAGTTATGCGGATAAGAGAAGAAGAGATATATCATTTGCTGTTGGCGACTATGTATATTTGAAAGTATCGCCGATGAGGGGAGTTATCCGGTTCGGTAAAACAGGGAAATTGGTGCCTAAATTCATTGGTCTGTTTCCTATTCTTGAACGGATTGGAACTCTCGCCAATAGGGTTCAATTGCCTGATTGGTTGCCTGGAGTGCATGATGTATTTCACATATCTCAACTTCGAAAGCATGTTCATGATCCAGACTTGATCGTGGAAGAAGCAGCTCAGTAGGATATTGAAATTACTCCAGAATTGGCTGTGAGAAGAGAGCCGCTAAAGATTATCGGCAAAAAAACCAAAGAGCTGAGGAACAAGAAAGTTCACTTAGTCAAAGTGCAATGGAGTGGAGAACCGCGAGATTGTACTTGGGAAACTGAGGAGAGCATTCAGAAAGCCTATCCTAAGTGTCGAGTAGATATCTCTGATTGACTCCGGTGCAAGGTATAATTTCCATACTTTGCATTACCAATTAGTTCTCTACTCTTTTATTATTTTCTTTCCATGGATGTGCCCTTTTAATTCTATAGTCTGAATATTTTAAGAGAGTATAGAAATTGATTAGTATATTTTTGAAAAGTTAAAAACAATTTGATTGTTGTTTGTGTTGTATGATAGTAGATTTGATTAATTAAATTATTAAAACGATATTTAATTTAATCAATAAGAGAATGAATTGTAGAATTTATTCGATTAAATCACACATTGAACTAATATAAAAATAGATAGAAATATATACTTTTGCATTATATATGTTTGAACAGGTAAATGGATAGCTGTTGAGTAAAGAAATTATTTGCGTGCCCGACAAATAGGTAAACCTTAATGAGTTGGATGCGAAATATTATTATATCAACTCCTGTGAATGCCATTGGATGCAGAGTGCTGGTTATTCTGTGTGTAATAATAAATGTCGCCATAGGATAATAACAATTAATTTTGAACTACACTACATGGCATACTTCTTGAAGATAGGCATACTTCATCATATACCACATAATCATTTGGAGCTTGTGTGACGAGGTGGAAGATTTACCATACGAGCGAGAGGCTTGTATGGTGATGACTATATTTTACAGGTTGAACTGATGACTGATATGGACATATAAAATTGTAACGATAAACTGCCAGATCAATAAAAACCCCACACGGGTCTAGAGTTGACAATAATCACGTCTCTCTAGTCATTAGATACGGCACATGGATTATTTATTTCCCACACGGGACGAGGTGACGAGGATTAATCCTCTGGAGCAATTAAAAATATACACTCCCTCAGGCTTTGACAGGGTGACGAGATTTTATTCTCTGGAGTTATTATCTATACACGTTCCCCTGTAAACACCAGATTATATCTCTATAAATATGTGTATGCTTTATGGGATTTATTGGGTACCTAATACGGCCCAATAAATTTCCAAACCCCTCCCCGTACAAAGGAAGTTATGGCGAATTTTTTTGAAAATTCCGGGTGTTAGCCAAATTTTTGAAGAATTTGAAAATTCTCAGAAACTGGAATAAGTTGGAGAATGGAAGCCAGATTGAAAGTAGAGTTGATTAATCAAACCACTTTCGACTTTGTTCCTTTTCGGGGATGAAAAGTTTTAAGTGGGGGAGATTGTAACGACCCGGAAAATCTGAACCAATTTAAAAAAATTTAATTGGCTATTTTAGTGGAATTTAAATATTTAAAATAAATATTTTAAATAACAACAATGAAAAGTGAGTTTGAATCGACATTGAGAATAAATATAATAAGTTTGAAATATAAACAAGGCCTGATATGGCGCGGCAGTTTCAAAATTTGAATTCAAACCTTGACTGACTGTACCGGGTGCAAAACAAAACGGATTTGAGTGAAACCAAAAATATTTAAATCTGTTAGTGAATATCTTTCTAATGAATCTGAAAAATCGAAGTTTCATAGCAGGAAGCAAAAGTTATGGCCAAATGAATTTTCAGAAAGGTCGCTATGGAATTTATATAGCCCGTGAAAATGGCCATTTTGCAAATGACCTCGGAATTCGACGAAACCACTTTTGTTGGATCAGGGATTTGAATTTATTGCTAGGTTTCAAATTTCATAATTTTTGAAGCTAGTATGTGAGCGTGGCAAAGGAAAACGTGTTTTGGTCAATTACAGTTAAATTGGATCGACCAGAAAAGGGCCATTTTACAAACGGTCTCAGAATTCGACGAAACAAGTTTTGTTGGGACCGTATCTTCAAAACATAGCCAAATTTATTTTTCGGTAATTTTTCGAATCAGTTTGTGGCTCTGGCAAATTGAAATGTACGTTCAAATCGAATATTGAATGTTATATATTTTAAATTGAATGAAAACTGACTGAAACAGTCGAATGGGCCTTCGAAACATATCCCATTGTGTTCGGAATGGGGGTAAAACGCTAGGGACGACAGTCGTTGGGTTTGGATTGGTGTTCGTGTGTGAAAGAGGGTATTTTAGAGATTTAAAAATATATAAATTAATTAAAAAAAAATCATTGGTCCAGGCATATTCTCTCTCCACGTTTTTTCTGAAACCCCCTCATGATATACGGCTACAGCAGCTCCTCCATTCTCTCCTCTTTTTCTTTCCAATCACTCAATAAAATCAAGTGCTTCTTTAGTGGATTTTGAAGAGCTTCGAGCCCTCTTTAAATCCATTCAAGGTTTGGATTTTTTTTCGTGTAGTGTGTGAGGAGTTACGAGCCCAAGAAGTAGCGCCGTTCGAGGCCAAAATCCGCCGCCACCGTGCGTTCGAGTTCGTCGCCCCTACCACTGTTGGGCGCGCCTTTCCACGCCCCAGGCCATGGCACAACCCGATCGTCGATCCGTTGCACCATTGGATCGAAAAGTGAAAACCTAGTTTTGAAGATCGAGCTAAGGTAACGACAATTAAAATTATTTTATATATTATAGCAGTTTAAAGCGCTATGGTTTTGGATTTCACTGTAAAAATCATATCTTTTTCGTTTCTTGACGAAATTCAGTGAAATAAGAGACAGTGGACTCGTGTGGACGTCTTCTACATTCTAAAAGAGACCGCATATTTTTCTGAGCCTTCTGCTATTTTTGGTGGAGTGGAACCCAATGTGAGATTTCTAAATTATAAACGATATGGAAAACGATGATGTATAAATTATATAGTCGATGTATGAGTTATATAAGCGTTGTACACCTCTTGTATAAGCGTTGTATAAGTTGTGCGTTCGATATATAAGTTATATATGCATTGTAAAAATTATATATGTGTTGAATAGAATTGGAATGCTTATATATATATATATATACACACACGCCCCTCGTCCACAAACCATGGACGATATTTATTGATTGTGATTGGTGTGAAAATTGGTTGATTACGAATGGTTGATTAGAATTGTTTTTGGTTGAAATTGATTGATTGTGGTTGAAAAATACCCGTTTGTGGTTGAGAATTATTTGGTTGGAACCACATAGGATTAGTTTGTGGAAATGAAAAAAAAATATACATGCCGCCTGCGTGCGAACTAGATGCATGATTCCTCATTGTCAAAAGCTTCGAGGCTTTAAGGTAGAGCGAGGAGCCGTATTAGGGACAGTCCCAGTTTTAACTACCCTGCTGTTATGCTGCCGAAATTTTGAATAATATTCATGTGTTAGAATTATTTTCATGTGTTGAAACTATATTCGTGTGTTGAATGGAAATTCATCTATTTAACGACATTCATGTTTTGAAATAAATTGTTTAGAAATATAAAAATCACATTTTTACTCTATATATACAAACTATAGAAAACCTTCATGTGTTGAATTGAAATTCATTCGTTGAATAGAAATTCATGTGTTGAATGGTATTATTGTTTTAAATATATAAGTTACCTTTTTATCTATATATACCAACTTTAGAAAACCTTCATGTGTTGAATCGAAATTCATTCGTTGAATTGAAATTCATGTGTTGAATGGTATTCGTGTTTTGAATAAATTGTTTTAACGATAAAAATCACATTTTTACTCTATATATACAAACTATAGAAAACCTTCATGTGTTGAATCGAAATTCATTCGTTGAATTGAAATTCATGTGTTGAATGGTATTCGTATTTTGAAATAAATTGTTTTATAATAAAAATCATATTTTTATTACCTATACGAACCATATAAAATAATCTCTTTTTGAAATAAATTGTTTATAATAAAAATCCTATTTTTATCATCGATATGAACTTTATAAAATAATCGTGTTTTGAAATGAATTGTTTTACAATAAAAATCACATTTTTACTTACACATGAGTAGTTAAAAATAGTGAAGTGTCGAAGTGAATGTATGTTGGATAAAAATATCATTTTTATCAAATGTATGAAAAGAATATAGCTTTGAAATCGAAGAATCGATATATATATATATATATATAAATATGGAATTGAAATATATCGAATAACAAAGCTGCAGTTCGTGTTTTGAAACCGTGATTTCAAACGATTAGTGCGGGAGATCCGACCATCGGATTTTCCCAAAACCGAAACCGTTGGGTTCAATTTGGAAATACCTTTCCAACGACACCAACTTTGTAAAGATCCAACAGTTGGATTGTCTGGAATGTTTAATTCAAATCTGAAGAAAAACAGTGCCAGAATCGATTATATATATATATATATATATATATATATATATATATATATTAAATCGAATAACGACGCTACAGTTCGTATTTTGAAATCAAAACTTCAAACGATTGTACCGGGAGATCTGTAACGACCTGAATTTCACCCGACCCCAATCGATCGCAAGATCGATCAAGACCATTCAAAACCCTCGTACGTTAACTTAGGGCATACAACACATTAGAAACAGCAACACAGACTTTTATAACATCAATAAGAAATGTTACATCAGAGTGCATCAATAAATAATACAGCGGAAGATACATTTACGTAAAAATTAAATACATTGCAGCGGAACTAATCTCAGCGGAAGGCCATCAATATTCTGGACCCAGCTTCAGACTTCAATCCAGGATCCTGCTAAACTATATCTGCAAAAAGCTACTCGACTGCCCGTGTGGAAAGAGGGCACCCGAGTTTGCAAAGTGAAACAAACTACAGGTCAGTCGTTGGACTGGTGTGAGAATTCTTAACTTAACCTATCTAATAAGTAGGCTAATCACAGGACCACGCCACTAACGTGAAATGGATTTGCTCCATTGGATTTCCAGTGCATAATTAAAGTAAATCGTCAAATAGCGTAATGCTTTTTAGAAAAATGAAACCATTGTAAGACCCAGGTCCCATCACACAATGCAACGCACACCAGAGGATAGGGTTTTTCCTTATAATGGTCAAAAGGTTCTTACGTAAAACGATATTATTATTAGTGTGTATATATATGTTTAAAACATTTCAATATAAATGTATTAATCTTTGACGGCATAGTACCCCATCCTACTATGTCGCCGTATATAAGTTTACAATCAAGACCGTAATGTCGTAATGGAAATTGGTTTTCTGTCATGAAATTGAGGCTAGGGATCATCCTCTTCCGATTCGAGAAGCTCTAGCAAATGCCTCAGGATCCCTAGCAGTGAACCTTGGAAAGGTAGGGCCGGTCCCCACCTAACGGTAGTGGATTGGAAATTCCTGAACATACGTTTCCCGGCCCCTATAGACCTATAATGTGACCACTTCCGACCTATAAAAACGAGGTACCTCAATCCAAAATCCACATAGTAAAATGTCAGGCCGTGTTAAAGCCCAAACACCACTCTAGCTAGAAAGAAACGTATGCACTCCCTACGGCCATATCCCGTTTTTGACTCATACCGGGGTGTGAGGCTCGCGAAGTCACGTTATACACAAAGTTATGCCTAAACAGGCTATGCTTTGATCATCAGCCACAAGGCTTGCTTTTCAACAAAGCCTTAATCATTTGCATCTTAGCAAGTCACATTGTCAGTCCCTACCATATTATTGATCATCTACCAATATATATATAACTTCTAAACTCATACGTCTTAGAGAAGGGTGATAAATAAAGAATGAATTCTTCATCACCAAACAGAAATATATAATCAGTAGCGTTCAACAAACACAGTAGAAAGAAATACAATGTCAGACACGCAATCCATTTACAAGTCCGCTCTGGGTCTGAGAGAAACAACGTGTCCGTCGATCTCCAAATGCGTTTGGACGATCATTACTAAATACCTTGACTTGGAAGGCCAATCCCAATTCAAGATACCAGTCATCATCATCCCAAAGATGTGAAAACCTTCGGTCTTCAATCACCGTCTTCATCTTTGACTCTTGATCGTCATGATGATTATTCAGAATGGGTTAAACCCGGTCTTTCTGAATAACTCGTGTATTTTAGGACTAAAAACAAATATTGGAAAATCACACATTACGCCACATTCCAACTCCGAGTATTCTTTTAATAAGATATTCGTTTTAAAGGATTCTCATTAATTTTATCAAAGATAAACTCTAAAAATAAAATCTATAAATCAATTTCCAAAATATGGAATTCCATAGAAATCAAATCAATACATAATCGATATAAATTTCTATATCGGACTAATAATATAAATGGAATAACGGCAAAGCCTCTTAAATTCCATATATAATATCGGTCTTCTTTTACAGAAGTCCATTTCGATTATTACCAATCGAATTTCCACTTAATTCCAATTTAATATATTAAATTGAAAAACTTGATTTTTAGAAAATGCCCTTTTTAATTTATAAAATAGATTCATAAGTTCCATATAATGATTTCAATGTAAATTGGATTAAAGGACAAATGTCGTTTAAAAACATCATCCACGATAAATCCACTTCACATCTCAATTTATTTCATATCATAAAATATAATTGCAAATGTTAGTAATCTTTTAAAAACATATTAAAAATAATCATAAAAATATTCTTTATATTACAAATCTTTTACAAATACTCTTTGTTTTAACATATAGTTGATTAAAAATATATTATGAAAACATATGCACTTTATATAAAAATGATTTCTAATGTAAAAATATTCTTATTCAAAAGAACACCTGAATCGAAATGCGACTCAAACATTTACCATCTAATTTGGGTTATACACATCATCAAATCATCCATTTACATCCAAAGTGTAAATTCCACTGTGTAAGCGTTAAAATTAAATAATAACGCTCATCACAGCCTGTCGATCTAACGATCAACAAACAATTAAATATTGGAATTAGTGTATATAAATTTTCATCCCAACACCCGTGTGGGGTTTCAACCAACAAACAAATGATAAACTAATTTGTGCACTTGGGCGATGTGTGAAAATTATCGTCCCAATCACATACACAAGTCGGGTAACTTGTGAATGGAAGTGTAATACACAATACATATAATGATGACTAGAAAATATCTCTATTGCAATGAATGAATAAGCATAATAACTTTGCCCCTACTGACAATTTCTATTTTTCTAGTTTAAACTCTAAACAAAAATGGTTATTTTGTTTTGGCAATTCTAATGAGGAAAAATGATAAATATTTTGATTTAACTAACCTATCTTGACAAGTATATATCTTGCCAAACATATATATATATATATAAATTGCCACAACTAATTCATTTTGACAAAAATGAATATTTCTGACAAATTGTATAGTTTGGTTTAACTAGTATAAATTGACTAAAATGATTAATTATTTTAACTAATGCAAATTAACAAAAATGAATAATTGTTTTTAACTAATATAAATTTACCGAAATGAATAATTTGTTTTTCAATTCTAATAAAATATGCCAATGCTATATTTTGTTTTATTCTTTTAATTTAAACGAAAGAGTGTTTTTGTTTATTTTACTCTATGTAACGACCACGGGATTTTCGTCTCCGAAAATCAACACAAAACCCAGCGTCGACTGTTCAGACATCGAAAATACCGAATCAATAATAGAAAGAAATTAGAGGGTGAGATAGAAAAGATAGAACTAATAGAATAGAAGAAGAAGAACACAACTGAGCATAATTAAAGTAAACACGAATCTCACAGCGGAACGAATAAAATATAATATATCATATACTTTTGTAATACAAAATTTCTGTATACATGTACACTCAGAATCAGAGTTCAACACTTACAATACAGCGGAAAATAACACTAGGTAACTAACGCTGAATCCTCCTGCTCCAAGCTCCTCCAATGGTATCTGTAAACACCTGAACTACTTGACTGCCCGTACAAATTTGGGCACCCAAGAGTTTAGGGAAAACAAACAAAATAAACTCTGGGTCAGTCATGGGACTGGTGTGAGTAAACTCCAACCACTTGTTTAACTTTCAAAACTCTTTTCGAAATAAAAGATAATAGTAAGACCAGCCCACACATAAACATGGACGGTTTTTATCTTACTATAACCCAAAACACTTTGATATCAAATCCAATGATATTATAATAATGTCTACATCAAATAAATAACCAAATAGCAGAACGCTTGCATCTCACGCTCCACATATATAGTATAAAATCAAAACCCGTATGGCGCTTATTGGAGATTGGGTTTCCAACATGACAAGGTATGGAACCACCTTCCGCTAGTGTATCTCTAGAGAGGAATACACTGGGTTCAACAAGAACATCTTGTAACCCGGCCCACACATGACCGACCACTCATTTCGCTTGAGTGTTTCGAATGTATATCACCAACGGTTGGGATCAGCAACCGCCTCCCGACTGGGACAGCATCGAATAGAATAAGAAATTAAATGAACCTCTAGATAGGTGATTATACATCCTAATGGGTGCGACCCACATAGCCATGCTGCCTGCCCGATTTTTGCCCTTTCCCGGTTGTTGAGGTCTGAGTTTGCACAAATATCCTGGATATTATGCTAAGGGATAAATCCGTTGCAACCATATATATCCATACAGACCAACCCATTTGATCATTGGAAATACTCTGTCAGACATTCGTCCATTTACGTTCGTTCTGGGATTGAACGAAACTGAAGGCACTATTTCTATGTAATAGAAAAAGTCCTTGCACTTTACTCCGTCTTCAATATATTCAGCATACTTGGTTCGCAACGCTTATGCCGATACGGAGTGGTTCTTCGGATAGTAATCCAACCGGTCTCTCCACATTGACAACGATGGTCAAAACTTCGATAGTCTGTGATTTAACTATCGAATAAAAACAAGTGTTCATCCAACATATCAAACAAATCACTGGGCTCTTTAATTAATATTCATTAATTAAATCACTTCTCCATTTTCTCTATCAATATTTGTTATCCAAATATTTCAATAACCATATTGGCCCTTTACGCTATTTGGAAAGCATTTCTCAATATCAACTCCTTTTATTTTCTATATATTAGAAAATATCTCTATTTGCAATTGGAAACAATTCCAATCACTTATCTCTATCCCGACTATTTTAATTATACTCAGGAATATTTATTTGTTATATTTCCAAAATTCCGTCACTTGGGTTTAAAACGAATGTTGTGTAAAACATCGTTACAACAACCCCAAAATATTTTATTCAACTAACTCTTTTTCAAACACTTCTCTTCGAGACTGGATCTTGCTGTTTATCCATTAAAAATGAAATCAATCAAGTTGGGGTAAAATTACCTCTCAGACCTTAACTGAAAACATCCTCAACTTCAAAATTTGCCATAACCTCCCCTGTACCGGGAGCATCGGGAAATTTCAAATAGCTTTCCCGGTCCTTCTTATTTCAAAAAGAAGAAGAAAAAGCCAAGCGGCTTGCCGATACGGCGCATAAAACCTCATATATGAATTTAAACATGTACCTTTTTGTCGGGCACATAAATAAAATCTTCATATACTCCATCCCATATCTGTTTAACACCTATTCACCTGTTTCCAATTCAATTCAACTCAATCCATTCGTTTGAATTCAATTTCGCTCAATTATTCTTTAATTAGCTATTTTGCCTATTTCACTCCTTTGTTTGAACATAACATATTCAAACAAATTATTTATCTTGCTCATAACCAAATAAAATTTCCATTTCAATTCTATATTCCCTTTTCGATTTCAAATCGAATTTACTTATTCAAACCCCAATATCCATTCGAAAACTCATTAACAAATTTCTATTCAATTTAGTTAATTCTATCCAATAAATCAAAATCTAGTTTCTGTTTCAAAAATCATATTCATTTACACAACCTGAATTCGCATATATTTTACAACTCAACTCCGAAATTTTCTAAATAGAAATTCGGGTTTTATTCGCTTAAAATCCTTTTATAACATTAAATAAACCATTATGGTTTTAAAACGATTTTGGCGCTGCTTTTCTAAAAATTTGATTTTTGATATAACCCAAAATCTATACGACGAAATCCAGGTTTTTCTCTTCCATTAGAAAACTATTATCAAATCGGTCCTGATGTTTCTTGTTTCGAAGAATTCCGACTTCAATTGAGTTCTGTATATTCAATTGAAGTTCGAATCGCCAATTTATGAACTGCAGTGCTGCGGCGAGTTCGTTTTAATTATATTTATAAATATAAACGTTTAAACTTCGTTTATAATAAATTCAACTCCATTCTGATATATTTTTAATATATATCGAATCCATTTCAACATAACATTTCTGATCTATTTCACTTCCATTGAAATTCTACATTCAAATTTCAATTCACTTTTATTTTTCCAATTCTATTTGAATTTCCATATTCGAATTTCCTTTATTCAAATCCCATTTGAATTTCTACGTTCAAATTCTATATTTGAATTTCCTTTGAATTTCATATATTAAACTCCATTTGAATTTCTATATTCAAATTCCCTTTGAATTTTCTATTTGAATCCTATATTCAAATTCCATAATTTAAATTCCATTTGAATTCTCTATTCAAATTCCATAGTTTAAATTCCATTTGAATTATCTTCATTTAAATTCTACTTCAATTCTCTTATTCAAATTCCATTTTGAACTCTCTTATTCAAATGCTGTTTGAATCTCCTATTCAAACTCTATATTTAAAATTCCATTTGAACTTCCATATTCAAATTTCTATATTTGAATTTCATTCGAATTCTATATCCAAATCTCTATTGAATTTTCTTTATTTGAATTCCTTCGAATTCAAATTCTATTTTTATCCCTTTGAATTCAAATTCTATTTTTCATTCTAATTTCGTCTATTCAAATTCTATTTGAACTTCTATTTGAATTTCTAATATTCAATCTCCTTTTTCTTTTATTTAAAATTCAAATATTTAAACTCCTTTTCTAATTCTACTATTCAAATGTTATACTCAAATTTCATTTGAGTTATATATTTAAAAATTTCATTTCACATCCTATTTTGAAATTTCATTTCAAATTCCAATTTCACACTTGTATTTCTATTTCTGAATTATCAAATGATAATTCTTTTCACTTCATTTAAAATTTTGTGTATAAATGAACTACTTGTTTTATTCCTTTTAAAACAAGTTAAATATTTTTATTCCATTTTAAATTTAAATTCTATTTTAGGAAAATAGAATTTTCTCTTTTAAATCTCAAATATCCCTTCCGCGATATTTTTATAAATCAATATTTAAGCCCAGTGATATTTTAAACAATCAAATCAACCAATTTTCATTCATTCGATTTTTAACACATCATATATGAATATATATGAAATCAAACAAACAACAAATAGATAATATATTTTTGAGGAATCCTGTTGGATTCCTCCAACCTGTTTCCCTGCATCCACAGACGTTAGCACATAAATAATACCCATTCTTCTTCGTGGCAGAATATCGCGGTATAGAAGGTCATCCACTAATCATAGCGTGGGGCGTATAGGGTAATCATCCACTATGGTACCGCGGGCATCCGCTAATGAGACTGCGGGAATCCAACCAATCAATCAACCCAATATATATATAATAGCCTAAATAACTAATATATATAAAACAAGCAGAAAAATCCAAACAAGCAACAACAATTATTTTTACGAAGTAAAAATAATTTTAATAAAAGGTGAGTGAGATTTACTCACCGAGATTTTCTTTGCTGAATGTCTCGTGGAAATTCAAATCTTACGGCTTCGAATCGCCTCGAATGAGTTTTATCGTGCTCCTACGAATATTTATTTAACGATCAACATTTCAATTAAAGCATAAATAAATGTCCTATATATATATATATATCCATTTTCTCATTTAATTAAATCATCAAATTGTTTTAATTAAATATCCAACTTCTTTTATTTATTTTGAGTTTGAAATCTGAATCAAACTAATATGGTTTAAATAAAAGAAACAAAACTAACTAATTTATTTTCTATAAACTAATTATATAAATTTATTTGCTCTTTATATAACTAATCCCTCATAATAAATTCCTAACTGCCTTATTTATTTTTTTCAAATAAATAAAAACTAAAACTAAAAAAGAAAAATACCTTAATCCTGTTAAATTCTTTCTTCTTCCTCAATACATCCCTGCCGAACAGAGACTCCCATCCCAAGAACTAGAACCGCGAGCTACAACTACATCGATGAACTCCAGGGAGCAAATCGCGATCCCCAGAATACACAGACCACCACCTCCACGCTGCTCCACCGAACACTGCTCCTCCTGATCCCACGAGTTTGCCAACATCGCACCTTCCCCAACAGTCGAGCCTGGCTCGAAACCCTAAATCCGAATCGCCATCGGTCCTCAGCCCTAACCCCGGTTGTACCATTGAGACAACTAGCCTCTCGTACCATGATTCGCGGTGAAACCCTGAGGTCAAACAAAATTGTCGATCCCCTAGATTGCGATTTACGAACTCGAACCCATTTTCCGTGCTTCTATCGAGGTCGCGACCCCTCAGCTTGTCGTTAGGATTGAAGAAAGGGTACATGAATTTGGAAGAATAGGATTCGATTGATTTAGGGGGGGTGCGGCCATTTTTATTTTGCCAGAACGAATGGGTCTATGTGTGGTTTTATACACGAAGAAGGAGCAAAAATTCCAGCTCGAGGAAATGATAGGTCTGCGATATTGAAAGGTTAGGGTGGCGCCATTAATTCATGTTTACATAGCTGGAGGAGGAAACAAATTTTACTGCTCATGGTAAAATAGGACGACGCATACAATTTAGGTTGGCTCTCCTATATTCGATTTTATTTTAAATAGATAAAATATCTTGCGGTCCTTTAATTTGAAACCACGAACCACTATTTCAGCAAAACAACTGATGTTCCCAACATTATTCACTATTTTGAATTCAACGAAACAGATTATACAATTTAATTTGAATGTAATATAAAATAACCATTTTAAATCAATATAATATAATTTAAATTTAAACAAATGAAATTCTTCGATAATAAATTATTATTTGTTATCGTTTAAATTCAAATAAAACTTCATATAAATCAATTTGACTCCATTTCAAATTTAATTACTTAAGATCCTCATATTACGATAGTTATGTCGATAATTCAATATAAAAATTTATTATATTATCAGCTCAATATTTAAAACGATATTAAATATTCAAAATAAATCGACCAGAAAAATCTGGGTCGTTACATTCTTCCCCCCTTAAAATAATTTCGTCCTCGAAATTGCTAAGGTAGGAAAAAGGGTACAAATCCATTTCTTTTCAACATCTCACTTATGTTGAAACTCAACTCCTCATATTTCTATGACTTTAATTTCAACCAAAACTTTTGGTCTTCTTCCTTTCATATGCCTTCACATTCAATTCATATTTATTTCAATTTATTTCAATAAACCTATTCAAATTGATTCTACTCAATTCATTCACTTCGACCCATTTAACTTGTTTAAGTTAAATTTAAATTCCAGAATTCAAATCCCTGGGTTTTTCTTTTCAAATTCTTTTGAAATCCCATAAATATATACATATATTTATTTTCATTTCAAATTTAAAACATTTGAATTTTCAAACTACTTGTTTTCTTTCAAACAAATTTCCATCAAAAACTTTTTCTAAGGTAGCAATTCATCACTTAGAAACTCGGAAATGAACACTGATGAGGTTGCAATCATCATCAGAATAATTTCCCAGCCACTGAAGTGAGTTCAGTGCCTTATTATTTCAAAATCCATCTAAAATGATTTTCTTTCAAATCCTTTTAAAACAAATCTATATTATTTTAATATACTTTGAAAAATATTTTTCAACTTCCCAGGATTTTGAATTCTCAATTCTGGTTTGAATTTAATTCTAATTCATCTCATTTGTATATTTAATTTCTATACAAATTCTATTTGGTTATAAATAACCATTCTAATTTTATAATCTCATTTGATTATAAAATCAACATCCAACACATCCATATAATAATAATTCTAGAAAATTATTCTTTCTATATCAAAATAGAAATTTTGGGTAAAATTATTTCATTTACCTTCTTTAAAACAATACTATGTCGAATTTCTCTGTTTAAGTGTTTAGAAATTCCTATCGACTTCGTGGCGTCCCACGATTCGACCAGAATTCATAAACCACTCAACAGACTAGCCAACACAATATAAAACAATTTTTATATCAACTAACAAAAACGCTCTCTCGTATATATACACTCAACTCATTCTAGGGTACTACTGACCCTATCTCTAATGAGCACATGCCACACAAGCCTAGGTGTTCGCTCAACCTAAGCTCTGATACCACTGTAACGACCACGGGATTTTCGTCTCCGAAAATCAACACAAAACCCAGCGTCGACTGTTCAGACATCGAAAATACCGAATCATTAATAGAAAGAAATTAGAGGGTGAGATAGAAAAGATAGAACTAATAGAATAGAAGAAGAAGAACACAACTGAGCATAATTAAAGTAAACACGAATCTCACAGCGGAACGAATAAAATATAATATATCATATACTTTTGTAATACAAAATTTCTGTATACATGTACACTCAGAATCAGAGTTCAACACTTACAATACAGCGGAAAATAACACTAGGTAACTAACGCTGAAGCCTTCTGCTCCAAGCTCCTCCAATGGTATCTGTAAACACCTGAACTACTTGACTGCCCGTACAAATTTGGGCACCCAAGAGTTTAGGGAAAACAAACAAAATAAACTCTGGGTCAGTCATGGGACTGGTGTGAGTAAACTCCAACCACTTGTTTAACTTTCAAAACTCTTTTCGAAAGAAAAGATAATAGTAAGACCAGCCCACACATAAACATGGACGGTTTTTATCTTACTATAACCCAAAACACTTTGATATCAAATCCAATGATATTATAATAATGTCTACATCAAATAAATAACCAAATAGCAGAACGCTTGCATCTCACGCTCCACATATATAGTATAAAATCAAAACCCGCATGGCGCTTATTGGAGATTGGGTTTCCAACATGACAAGGTATGGAACCACCTTCCGCTAGTGTATCTCTAGAGAGGAATACACTGGGTTCAACAAGAACATCTTGTAACCCGGCCCACACATGACCGACCACTCATTTCGCTTGAGTGTATCGAATGTATATCACCAACGGTTGGGATCAGCAACCGCCTCCCGACTGGGACAGCATCGAATAGAATAAGAAATTAAATGAACCTCTAGATAGGTGATTATACATCCTAATGGGTGCGACCCACATAGCCATGCTGCCTGCCCGATTTTTGCCCTTTCCCGGTTGTTGAGGTCTGAGGCTACGAATACTTACCATTCATTGATAGCACAAACACTTTGAATGCCACATTGTCAGATCCGTTAATCACTAGTTGAGTTTGCACAAATATCCTAGATATTATGCTAAGGGATAAATCCGTTGCAACCATATATATCCATACAGACCAACCCATTTGATCATTGGAAATACTCTGTCTGACATTCGTCCATTGACGTTCGTTCTGGGATTGAACGAAACCGAAGGCACTATTTCTATGTAATAGAAAAAGTCCTTGCACTTTACTCCGTCTTCAATATATTCAGCATACTTGGTTCGCAACGCTTATGCCGATACGGAGTGGTTCTTCGGATAATAATCCAACCGGTCTCTCCATATTGACAACGATGGTCAAAACTTCGATAGTCTGTGATTTAACTATCGAATAAAAACAAGTGTTCATCCAACATATCAAACAAATCACTGGGCTCTTTAATTAATATTCATTAATTAAATCACTTCTCCATTTTCTCTATCAATATTTGTTATCCAAATATTTCAATAACCATATTGGCCCTTTACCATATTTGGAAAGCATTTCTCAATATCAACTCCTTTTATTTTCTATATATTAGAAAATATATCTATTTGCAATTGGAAACAATTCCAATCACTTATCTCTATCCCGACTATTTTAATTATACTCAGGAATATTTATTTGTTATATTTCCAAAATTCCATCACTTGGGTTTAAAACGAATGTTGTGTAAAACATCGTTACAACAACCCCAAAATATTTTATTCAACTAACTCTTTTTCAAACACTTCTCTTCGAGACTGGATCTTGCTGTTTATCCATTAAAAATGAAATCAATCAAGTTGGGGTAAAATTACCTCTCAGACCTTAACTGAAAACATCCTCAACTTCAAAACGGCAATACCACTTACTTCGAATAAACACACTATACAATCCAATTGTTCATTTTTAAAACATGTATAAAGTTCGCTTTCTATTTCTAATTTATAGATTTCCCTTTTTGTCTACAATGTTTTATCTTTTTATTTCGTTTCCTTATCGAATTCTATATATCTCGATATATTGATTCCTAACTATCAAAACTTCTCAAAAATATTCTAACTCCTTAAATTCCCGGAAAAATTCGCCATAACCTCCCCTGTACCGGGAGCATCGGGAAATTTCAAATAGCTTTCCCGGTCCTTCTTATTTCAAAAAGAAAAAGCCAAGCGGCTTGCCGATACGGCGCATAAAACCTCATATATGAATTTAAACATGTACCTTTTTGTCGGGCACATAAATAAAATCTTCATATACTCCATCCCATATCTGTTTAACACATATTCACCTGTTTCCAATTCAATTCAACTCAATCCATTCGTTTGAATTCAATTTCGCTCAATTATTCTTTAATTAGCTATTTTGCCTATTTCACTCCTTTGTTTGAACATAACATATTCAAACAAATTATTTATCTTGCTCATAACCAAATAAAATTTCAATTTCAATTCTATATTCCCTTTTCGATTTCAAATATAAATTTCAAATCGAATTTACTTATTCAAACCCCAATATCCATTCGAAAACTCATTAACAAATTTCTATTCAATTTAGTTAATTCTATCCAATAAATCAAAATCTAGTTTCTGTTTCAAAAATCATATTCATTTACACAACCTGAATTCGCATATATTTTACAACTCAACTCCGAAATTTTCTAAATAGAAATTCGGGTTTTATTCGCTTAAAATCCTTTTATAACATTAAATAAACCATTATGGTTTTAAAACGATTTTGGCGCTGCTTTTCTAAAAATTTGATTTTTGATATAACTCAAAATCTATACGACGAAATCCAGGTTTTTCTCTTCCATTAGAAAACTATTATCAAATCGGTCCTGATGTTTCTTGTTTCGAAGAATTCCGACTTCAATTGAGTTCTGTATATTCAATTGAAGTTCGAATCGCCAATTTACGAACTGCAGCGCTGCGGCGAGTTCGTTTTAATTATATTTATAAATATAAACGTTTAAACTTCGTTTATAATAAATTCAACTCCATTCTGATATATTTTTAATATATATCGAATCCATTTCAACATAACATTTCTGATCTATTTCACTTCCATTGAAATTCTACATTCAAATTTCAATTCACTTTTATTTTTCCAATTCTATTTGAATTTCCATATTCGAATTTCCTTTATTCAAATCCCATTTGAATTTCTACGTTCAAATTCTATATTTGAATTTCCTTTGAATTTCATATATTAAACTCCATTTGAATTTCTATATTCAAATTCCCTTTGAATTTTCTATTTGAATCCTATATTCAAATTCCATAATTTAAATTCCATTTGAATTCTCTATTCAAATTCCATAGTTTAAATTCCATTTGAATTATCTTTATTTAAATTCTACTTCAATTCTCTTATTCAAATTCCATTTTGAACTCTCTTATTCAAATGTTGTTTGAATATCCTATTCAAACTCTATATTTAAAATTCCATTTGAACTTCCATATTCAAATTTCTATATTTGAATTTCATTCGAATTCTATATCCAAATCTCTATTGAATTTTCTTTATTTGAATTCCTTCGAATTCAAATTCTATTTTTATCCCTTTGAATTCAAATTCTATTTTTCATTCTAATTTCGTCTATTCAAATTCTATTTGAACTTCTATTTGAATTTCTAATATTCAATCTCCTTTTTCTTTTATTTAAAATTCAAATATTTAAACTCCTTTTCTAATTCTACTATTCAAATGTTATACTCAAATTTCATTTGAGTTATATATTTAAAAATTTCATTTCACATCCTATTTTGAAATTTCATTTCAAATTCCAATTTCACACTTGTATTTCTATTTCTGAATTATCAAATGATAATTCTTTTCACTTCATTTAAAATTTTGTGTATAAATGAACTACTTCTTTTATTCCTTTTAAAACAAGTTAAATATTTTTATTCCATTTTAAATTTAAATTCTATTTTAGGAAAATAGAATTTTCTCTTTTAAATCTCAAATATCCCTTCCGCGATATTTTTATAAATCAATATTCAAGCCCAGTGATATTTTAAACAATCAAATCAACCAATTTTCATTCATTTGATTTTTAACACATCATATATGAATATATATGAAATCAAACAAACAGCAAATAGATAATATATTTTTGAGGAATCCTGTTGGATTCCTCCAACCTGTTTCCCTGCATCCACAGACGTTAGCACATAAATAATACCCATTCTGCTTCGTGGCAGAATATCGCGGTATAGAAGGTCATCCACTAATCATAGCGTGGGGCGTATAGGGTAATCATCCGCTATGGTACCGCGGGCATCCGCTAATGAGACTGCGGGAATCCAACCAATCAATCAACCCAATATATATATAATAGCCTAAATAACTAATATATATAAAACAAGCAGAAAAATCCAAACAAGCAACAACAATTATTTTTACGAAGTAAAAATAATTTTAATAAAAGGTGAGTGAGATTTACTCACCGAGATTTTCTTTGCTGAATGTCTCGTGGAAATTCAAATCTTACGGCTTCGAATCGCCTCGAATGAGTTTTATCGTGCTCCTACGAATATTTATTTAACGATCAACATTTCAATTAAAGCATAAATAAATGTCTTATATATATATCCATTTTCTCATTTAATTAAATCATCAAATTGTTTTAATTAAATATCCAACTTCTTTTATTTATTTTGAGTTTGAAATCTGAATCAAACTAATATGGTTTAAATAAAAGAAACAAAACTAACTAATTTATTTTCTATAAACTAATTATATAAATTTATTTGCTCTTTATATATCTAATCCCTCGTAATAAATTCCTAACTGCCTTATTTATTTTTTTCAAATAAATAAAAACTAAATCTAAAAAGAAAAATACCTTAATCCTGTTAAATTCTTTCTTCTTCCTCAATACATCCCTGCCGAACAGAGACTCCCATCCCAAGAACTAGAACTGCGAGCTACAACTACATTGATGAACTCCAGGGAGCAAATCGCGATCCCTAGAATACACAGACCACCACCTCCACGCTGCTCCACCGAACACTGCTCCTCCTGATCCCACGAGTTTGCCAACATCGCACCTTCCCCAACAGTCGAGCCTGGCTCGAAACCCTAAATCCGAATCGCCATCGGTCCTCAGCCCTAACCCCGGTTGTACCATTGAGACAACTAGCCTCTCGTACCATGATTCGCGGTGAAACCCTGAGGTCAAACAAAATAGTCGATCCCCTATATTGCGATTTACGAACTCGAACCCATTTTCCGTGCTTCCATCGAGGTCGCGACCCCTCAGCTTGTCGTTAGGATTGAAGAAAGGGTACATGAATTTGGAAGAATAGGATTCGATTGATTTAGGGGGGGTGCGGCCATTTTTATTTTGCCAGAACGAATGGGTCTATGTGTGGTTTTATACACGAAGAAGGAGCAAAAATTCCAGCTCGAGGAAATGATAGGTCTGCGATATTGAAAGGTTAGGGTGGCGCCATTAATTCATGTTTTCATAGCTGGAGGAGGAAACAAATTTTACTGCTCAAGGTAAAATAGGACGACGCATACAGTTTAGGTCGGCTCTCCTATATTCGATTTTATTTTAAATAGATAAAATATCTTGCGGTCCTTTAATTTGAAACCACGAACCACTATTTCAGCAAAACAACTGATGTTCCCAACATTATTCACTATTTTGAATTCAACGAAACAGAATATACAATTTAATTTGAATGTAATATAAAATAACCATTTTAAATCAATATAATATAATTTAAATTTAAACAAATGAAATTCTTCGATAATAAATTATTATTTGTTATCGTTTAAATTCAAATAAAACTTCATATAAATCAATTTGACTCCATTTCAAATTTAATTACTTAAGATCCTCATATTACGATAGTTATGTCGATAATTCAATATAAAAATTTATTATATTATCAGCTCAATATTTAAAACGATATTAAATATTCAAAATAAATCGACCAGAAAAATCTGGGTCGTTACACTCTAATGATAAAAATGTAAATATTTAGTTATTAAAATGTAACTTTTAAATTCTAACCTTTATTTCAAACAATCTTTATGCATATCAAAATTATAAATCAAGAATATAATTTCCAATCTGATGATTTGTTTGCATTAATGAATTGCAAACAAAGATAAACATTAATTTAAGGTTTTATTTGCAACAAGGAATGGAGATAACCAATGTGACTTTTATTTCATTCAAAAGTATATTTGTGTGCATGTAAAAAGAACCTCATTTACAAAGTGTATTTACACTATTGAATGTAAATAAAAGAAACAAATTTTATTTAAATGAGCATTTACATTTGTGAAAGCAAACAAAGAATAGTTTTGTTTATAAATTTTATTTACATTAGTGAATGTAAATAAGAGAACAAAATTTATTTTCAAAGTATAATTTAAACAAATTCTGTTAAATGTATAAAAGTGTGTACATTGGGGTTGGAAAATGTAGATAAAGAAAATAGACTATAGTTTCATTGAATATTTACATTGATAAATGCACATAAAACAATAAACCTTAATTTTCAATGCATATATATTGATAAATGGAAACAAAGAAATAAACTTTATTTTCAATATATGTTTGTATTTGCATTGGTGAATGCAAATGAATAATTTGTTTTCAATATACATTTTGCATTGGTAAATGCAAAAAGACAAATTCCTATTTCCTATATATATATATATATATATATATATATATATATATATATATATATGCACGGCTGAGTGTAAATAGAAGAACAAACTTTATCTTCAAAACATGTTTACATTTGCGAATGCAAATAAAAGAACAAAACTTTATTTCCAATATGTGTTTGCATTTGTGAATGCAAATAAAAGAATAAATTTTATTTTTAATTTTTATTTACATTAGTAAATGCAAATAAAGAATAAACTTGAATTTCAATGTATATTTACATTTGAAAATGCAAATAAAAGGACAGTTTTTATTTCAAGGTATATTTGCATTTGAAAATGCAAATAAAAGAACAATTTCTATTTTCAAAGAATATTTGCATTGTGAGATGCAAATGAAAAGTGAACTTTTAATCTCTATATTTATTTGTATTGTAGAATGCAAATAAAAAAAAGTGTACTTTCATTTCCAACATTTTATTTACATGGTGGAATGCAAATAAAAAGTAAAACTTATATTTCTATGTAATATTTGCCTTGTAAATGCAAATAAAAAGAATGATTTTATTTCTAAGTATATATTTGTGTTGAAACACAAATAAAAAGAATGACTTTATTTGCTATGCATATATTTGTGTTAAGAACACAATAGAAAGAATAGCTTTATTTACTATGTAATATTTGTGTTGAAAACAAAAATAAAAAGAATAACTTTATTTCAATGTTCATATTTGTGATGAAGACACAACTAAAGGTGACTCCAATTCTATGATATATTTGTGTTGAATACACAAATGAAAAGAAGCAATTTAAATTCAATGTTAATATTTGTGTCGAGGGACAAATAAAAGAATGGTTCAATTTCTATGTTATTATTTGTGTTGAAAAACACAAATAAAAGAATGGTTCTTTTATTCAAAAGTAAAATGTACAAATAAAATGTATTGTTTGATCTTGTTCTTTCCTTTAACAAAAACAATGCTAAACAAAAATGCCTTTCCCAAATTCAGGTTTTTATTTACATATGTAAATAAAAATATCATTTTAAATTTTACAATTTACCAAAAATGTAAATAAAATAATCTCTTTCCATCCTATGTTAAATCCTTTCTAACGTTTTATTTTAACATAAAGAATATTTTATGTTTAGCCACTTTTCTAACCTTTTATTTTAACATAAAAATAATATTAGATGTTTCCCATATTTTTCTATTAACAAAATGAATATATACTTCTCTATTTAACAACATGAAGATTTTGTTGTCGTCGCTTCTAACACAACAAATCATACATGTAATATATTTGTTTGCCGTCAATTCTAACATAACAAATCATATATGTAGTATATTTGTTCGTTGTCAATTCTAACACAACAAATCATATAAGTGATATATTTGTTGATTTAATTCAGATCTATTCATACAATAACAGATCCAAACAATACATTACAAAACAATTCATCAAATCACAGACAAAAATTCACTACATCACAGTTCTGCATATATAACACACAAACAGACGTTTAACAGCAATAAAACATTTTATTTAATTAATTACATTTTAAAATCAGAAATTCTCACATTGATTTTTTTGCTGAAAATCAACTGTCTCTATTTCAGCTGCGGTCTGCGCCATCGCGAAGATCTCGGAAAGACGAGTCCAACGCAACTTATGGTTTGTAAAACGGACCTCGTATGAAAGAGTTATTGAATTTCAAAGTTTGTATAAATTAAATATTATTAATTAAATAAATAATAAAATAATATACCCTCTATGTAAATCGACCGCTCCTCTTCTTCTTCTACCGTTGTTTCGCCGAACCCATCACGCTCATCCAAGCTTCTGCACGCACCACCCTTCAGGCCGCCGTTCGCCGATCAAACTTCGCCACGTCGAAGCCTTAGCCGAGCTCCACCTTCGGCCGAAACCCCATCGAACTCGGCCCTCCACTCGCCTCGGAATCCGAACCCAAACCCGCCGCCTTTCAGTCCAGAATTCGTGAAATCCGCCGATCTTGACCGTATGGATCTGAAGCTCTATGAATTCTCTTCGATTTGGTATATCATACATCGATTTTCGTTGAGCGGATCAAAAGTTATTAACAATTGAAGTTTGGGACATTTTCAGCCATTAAAACGGCAGGCGGCGGCTGCCATGAATTAGGGTTTCGGATTTTAATATTATTTTAATATTTAATCTCGAAAAATGTGCTTAAAAGGTGGATTTTCGGACTTTCGCCGATTTGGGCCTGCTTACTGTAGTTCCTAAGGTTTTGACACCATCTGAACGCAATGGGATAGGTTCCGTGGCCCAATTCTGAAATATGTACGATTTTTATTTAAAATTGCATTAAAAATTAATTAATTAAATATTGACCGTACATTAAAATATGCCCGGGCCACATACGACCTCAAAAAATTCTAAAAAATATATTTTTAGCTTTCTTATGACGATACAAATCCAACAAAATTATTTTCGTCGAATTCTGAGACTGTTTGAAAAATGGTTATTTTTAAGGCGTTTAAATTTAGGGTGCGTTTTCTACAGGTCCCTATTAAGTTTCAAAATTAGGCTCACATCCGGTCATAAACTTATTATAAATTTAGTCCCTATTTTCATTTTTATGTGTTATTCATAATATTTGCATACATGTATGCAAATATTCTGAATGAATATTTGCATACATGTATGCAAATATTTTGAATTTTCGCATACATGTATGCAACTATTCTGATGAATATTTGCATACATGTATGCAAATATTCAAAATATTTGCATACATGTATGCAGCTAGTCTAATAAATATTTGCATACATATATGCAAATATTCTAATTTTTTGCATACATGTATGCAACTATTCTGAACGAATATTTGAATACATGTATGCAAATATTCATCAGAATAGTTGCATACATGTATGCAACTATTCTAATGAATATTTGCATACATGTATGCAAATATTCTGAATTGTTGCATACATGTATGCAAATGAAGTTGAACTAATGCTGATGAATTGTTGCAGAAATGTATGCAATTTTTCTAAATAGAAAAATAGGGACCTAATTTATAATAAGTTTAAGACCGGATGTGAGCCTAATTAAGTTTCAAAATAGGGACCTTAGCCTAATTTCCACTTAAATTTAACTAAAATAGTCAAAACACATTTTCTCGCGCCACGCTCACATATTAATTCGAAAAATTCTAAAAATTGAAACCTAGCAATAATTTGACATTCCGGTTCCAACAAAAGTGGTTTCGTCGAAAACGGAGGTCGTTTGAAAAATGACTATTTTCAAGGCCAATATATTTAATATTAAAAATACATTTTTAAACAAATAAATTCCAAAACTCAAAATATTTAAGTGTTTACTGTTTTTCAATGCAGAAACGTCATTCTGAACTCAATGGAAGTGGTTTCGAGTCGAAATTCTTTCATATCTGAAAAGTAGCCTTTCGGGCCATATATAATATATATATAAAAATTCTACAGCGACCTTTCTAAAAATTGAATTGGCCATTACTTTTGATTTCCGCTATGAAATTTCAATTTTTCAGATTCATTAGAAAGATATGTTTAAATAGATTCTAATATTTTTGGTTTCACTAAAATCCGTTAAATTTTGCATCCTGTACGGTCAGTCAAAGTTCAAGTTTGACTTTTCAAACTACTGCGTTATTTCTAATTCCATTTATATTTAAATTAAATTTATTCGTTCTAACTTCGATTAAAATAAATTCTAGCCATTATTATTTATAATAAATTATATTATAACCTCAAAATTCATTAAAATTTTCTAAAATAAAATTTTTAAATTGGTTCAGAATTTGCGGGTTGTTACAATCTCCCCCACTTAAAATCTTTTCGTCCTCGAAAAGAAAATGAAGCTAAAGTTGTTTATTTAACTAATTTAATTTTCATTCTTTAAATGTTTAACCATTTATTAGTTGAATTCATATTCACACAACACAATCATCAGTCAATTAGTTGATTAATTTTTCAAAAATATATAATTTTTATATATTCAAAAATCATATTTTCTAAAATCGAATTATATATAATAACAAGTATGATAATTATGAATTCTCCAGTCTGACTCATTCTTGGGTATTGCTAACCCCATCTCTAATGAGTATTCTCATTCTAGGATAATGCTGATCCTATCTCTAATGAGTATTCTTATTGGATATTACTAATCCAACCTCTGATGAGTCTTCTGTTCAGTTCTAACGAGTTGTACCCCAAAGATTTGAGCTAACTTCGCTCCGATACCAACTGTAATGACCCCAATTTCGCCCGATCCCAATCGATAGCAAGATCGATCAAGACCGTTCAAAACCCGCGTACGTTAACTTTGGGCATACAACACATCAGAAACAGCAACACAAACTTTTATAACATCAATAAGAAATGTTACATCAGAGTACATAAATAAATAATACAGAAGAAGATACATTTACAAAAAAATTAAATACATTGCAGCGGAACTAATCTCAGCGGAAGGCCATCAATATTCTGGACCCTGCTTCAGACTTCAATCCAGGATCCTGCTTAACTATATCTTCAAAAAGCAACTCGACTGCCCGTGTGGAAAGAGGGCACACGAGTTTGCAAAGTGAAACTACAGGTCAGTCGTGGGACTGGTGTGAGAATTCTTAACTTAACCTATCTAATAAGTAGGCTAATCACAGGACCACGCCGCTAACGCGGAACGGGTTTACTCCATTGGATTTCCAGTGCATAATTAAAGTAAATCGTCAAATAGCGTAATGCTTTTTAGAAAAATGAAACCATTATAAGACCCAGGTCCCATCACACAATGCAACGCACACCCGAGGATAGGGTTTTTCCTTATAATGGTCAAGAGATGCTTGATACGTAAAACGATATTATTATTAGTGTGTATATATATATGTTTAAAACATTTCAATATAAATGTATTAATCTTAGACGGCATAGTACACCATCCTACTATGTCGCCATATATAAGTTTACAATCAAGACCGTAATGTCGTATTGGAAATTGGTTTTCTGTCATGAAATCGAGGCTAGGGATCGTCCTCTTCCGATTCGAGACACTCTAGCAAATGCCTCAGGATCCCCCGTAGTGAACCCTTGGAACGGTAGGGCCAGTCCCCACCTAACGGTAGTGGATTGGCAATTCCTGAACATACGTTTCTCGACCCCTTTGGACCTATACTGTGACCACTTCCTACCTATAAAAACGAGGTACCTCAATCCAAAATCCACATAGTAAAATGTCGGGCCATGTTAAAGCCGAAACACCACTCTAGCTAGAAAGAAATGTATGCACTCCCTACGGTCCATATCCCGTTTTTGACTCATACCGGGGTGTGAGGCTCGCGAAGTCACGTTATACACAAAGCTATGCCTAAACAGGCTATGCTTTGATCATCAGCCACAAGGCTTGCTTTTCAACAAAGCCTTGATCATTTGCATCTTAGCATGTCACATTGTCAGACCCTACTATATTATTGATCATCTACCAATATATATATATAACCTCTAAGCTCATACGTTTTAGAGAATGGTGATAAGTAAAGAATAAATTCTTCATCACCAAACAGAAATATATAATCTGTAGCGTTCAACAAATATAGTAGAAAGAAATACAATGTCAGACACGCAATCCATTTACAAGTCCACTCTGGGTCTGAGCGAAACAACGTGTCCGTCGATCTCCAAATGCGTTTGGACGATCATTACTAAATACCTTGCCTTGGAAGGCCAATCCCAATTCAAGATACCAGTCATCATCATCCCAACGATGTGAAAACCTTCGGTCTTCAATCACCGTCTTCATCTTCGACTTTTGATCGTCGTGATGATTATTTAGAATGGGTTAAACCGGTCTTTCTGAATAAATCGCGTATTTTGGGATTAAAAACAAATATTGGAAAATCACACATTACACCATATTCCAACTCTGAGTATTCTTTTAATAAGATATTCGTTTTAAAGGATTCTCATTAATTTTATCAAAGATAAACTCTAAAAATAAAATCTATAAATCAATTTCCAAAATATGGAATTCCACAGAAATCAAATCAATACATAATCGATATAAACTTATATATCGGACTAATAATATAAATGGAATAACGGCAAAGCCTCTTAAATTCCATATATAATATCGGTCTTCTTTTACAGAAGTCCATTTCGATTATTACCAATCGAATTTCCACTTAATTCCAATTTTATATATTAAATTGAAAAACTTGATTTTTAGAAAATGCCCTTTTTAATCTATAAAATAGATTCAGAAGTTCCAAATAATAATTTCAATGTAAATTGGATTAAAGGACAAATGTCGTTTAAAAACATCGTCCACGATAAATCCACTTCACATCTCAATTTATTTCATATCATAAAATATAATTGCAAATGCTAGTAATCTTTTAAAAACATATTTAAAATAATCATAAAAATATTCTTTATATTACAAATCTTTTACAAATACTCTTTGTTTTAACATATAGTTGATTAAAAATATATTATGAAAACATATGCACTTTATATAAAAAGGATTTCTAATGTAAAAATATTCTTATTTAAATGAACACCTGAATCGTAATGCGACTCAAACATTTACCATATAATTTGGGTTATACACATCATCAAATCATCCATTTACATCCAAAGTGTAAATTCCACTGTGTAAGCGTTAAAATTAAATAATAACGCTCATCACAGCCTGTCGATCTAACGATCAACAAACAATTAAATATTGGGATTAGTGTATATAAATTTTCATCCCAACACTCGTGTGGGGTTTCAACCAACAAACAAATAATAAACTAATTTGTACACTTGGGCGATGTGTGAAAATTATCGTCCCAATCACATACACAAGTCGGGTAACTTGGGAATGGAAGTGTAATACACAATACATATAATGATGACTAGAAAATATCTCTATTGCAATGAATGAATAAGCATAATAACTTTGTCCCTATTGACAATTTCTATTTTGCTAATTTAAACTCTAAACAAAAATGGTTATTTTGTTTTGTCAATTCTAATGAGGCAAAATGATAAATATTTTGATTTAAATAACCTATCTTAACAAGTATATATCTGGCCAAACATATATATATTGCCACAACTAATTCATTTTGACGAAAATGAATATTTCTGACAAATTGTATAGTTTGGTTTAACTAGTATAAATTGACTAAAATGAATAATTATTTTAACTAATGTAAATTAACAAAAATGAATAATTGTTTTTAACTAATATAAATTTACCGAAATGAATAATTCGTTTTTCAATTCTAATAAAATATGCCAATGCTATATTTTGTTTTATTCTTTTAATTTAGACAAAAGAGTGTTTTTGTCTATTTTACTCTAATGATAAAAATGTAGATATTCAGTTATTAAAATGTAACTTTTAAATTCTGACCTTTATTTCAAACAATCTTTATTCATATCAAAATTATAAATCAAGAATATAATTTCCAATCTGATGATTTGTTTGCATTAATGAATTGCAAACAAAGATGAACATTAATTTAAGGTTTTATTTGCAACAAGGAATGCAGATAATCAATGTGACTTTTATTTCATTCAAAAGTATATTTGTGTGCATGTAAAAAGAACCTCATTTACAAAGTGTATTTACATTATTGAATGTAAATAAAAGAAACAAATTTTATTTAAATGAGCATTTACATTTGTGAAAGCAAACAAAGAATAGTTTTGTTTATAAATTTTATTTACATTAGTGAATGTAAATAAGAGAACAAAATTTATTTTCAAAGTATAATTTAAACAAATTCTGTTAAATGTATAAAATTGTGTACATTGGGGTTGGAAAATGTAGATAAAGAAAATAGACTATAGTTTCATTGAATATTTACATAGATAAATGCACATAAAAGAATAAACCTTAATTTTCAATGCATATATATTGATAAATGCAAACAAAGAAATAAACTTTATTTTCAATATATGTTTGTATTTGCATTGGTGAATGCAAATGAATAATTTGTTTTCAATATACATTTTGCATTGGTAAATGCAAAAAGAACAATTTCTATTTTCTATATATATATGCATGGCTGAATGTAAATAGAAGAACAAACTTTATCTTCAAAACATGTTTAAATTTGCGAATGCAAATAAAAGAACAAAACTTTATTTCCAATATGTGTTTGCATTTGTGAATGCAAATAAAAGAATAAAATTTATTTTTAATGTTTATTTACATTAGTAAATGCAAATAAAGAATAAACTTGAATTTCAATGTATATTTACATTTGAAAATGCAAATAAAAGGACAGTTTTTATTTCAAAGTATACTTGCATTTGAAAATGCAAATAAAAGAAAATTTTCTATTTTCAAAGAATATTTGCATTGTGAGATGCAAATGAAAAGTGGTCTTTTAATCTCTATATTTATTTGTATTGTAGAATGCAAATAAATAAAAAAGTGTACTTTCATTTCCAACATTTTATTTACATGGTGGAATGCAAATAAAAAGTAAAACTTATATTTCTATGTAATATTTGCATTGTAAATGCAAATAAAAAGAATGATTTTATTTCTAAGTATATATTTGTGTTGAAACACAAATAAAAAGAATGACTTTATTTGCTATGCATATATTTGTGTTAAGAACACAATAGAAAGAATAGCTTTATTTACTATGTAATATTTGTGTTGAAAACACAAATAAAAAGAATAACTTTATTTCAATGTTCATATTTGTGATGAAGACACAAATAAAGGTGACACCAATTCTATGATATATTTGTGTTGAATACACAAATGAAAAGAAGCAATTTAAATTCAATGTTAATATTTGTGTCGAGGGACAAATAAATGAATGGTTCAATTTCTATATTATTATTTATGTTGAAAAACACAAATAAAAGAATGGTTCTTTTATTCAAAAATAAAATGTACAAATAAATTGTATTGTTTGATCTTGTTCTTTCCTTTAACAAAAACAATGCTAAACAAAAATGCCTTTCCCAAATTCAGGTTTTTATTTACATATGTAAATAAAAATACCATTTTAAATTTTACAATTTACCAAAAACGTAAATAAAATAATCTCTTTCTATCCTATGTTAAATCCTTTCTAAAATTTTATTTTAACATAAAGTATATTTTATGTTTAGCCACTTTTCTAACTTTTTATTTTAACATAAAAAGAATAGTAGGTGTTTCCCATATTTTTCTATTAACAAAATGAATATATACTTCTCTATTTAACAACATGAAGATTTTGTTGTCATCGCTTCTAACACAACAAATCATATATGTAATATATTTGTTTGTCGTCAATTCTAATATAACAAATCATATATGTAGTATATTTGTTCGTTGTCAATTCTAACACAACAAATCATATAAGTGATATATTTGTTGATTTAATACAGATCTATTCATACAATAACAGATCCAAGCAATACAGTACAAAACAATTCATCAAATCACAGACAAAAATCCACAACATCACAGTTTTGCATATATAACAAACAAACAGACGTTTAACAGCAATAAAACAATTTAATTAATTAATTAAATGTTAAAATCAGAAATTCTCACATTGATTTTTTTGCTGAAAATCAACTGTTTCTGTTTCAGCTGCAGTCTGCGCCATCGCGAAGATCTCGGAAGGACGAGTCCAACGCAACTTACAGTTTGTAAAACGGACCTCGTATGAAAGAGTAATTGAATTTCAAAGTTTGTATAAATTAAATATTATTAATTAAATAAATAATAAAATAATATACCCTTTCTGTAAATCGGCCGCTCCTCTTCTTCTTCTATCGTTGTTTCGCCGAACCCATCACGCTCATCCAAGCTTCTGCACGCACCACCCTTCAGGCCGCCGTTCGCCGATCAAACACCGCCACGTCGAAGCCTTAGCCGAGCTCCACCTTCGGCCGAAACCCCATCGAACTCGGCCCTCCCCTCGCCTCGGAATCCGAACCCAAACCCGCTGCCTTTCAGTCCAGAATTCGTGAAATCCGTGAACCAAAACCCGATCTTGACCGTATGGATCTGAAGCTCTCTGAATTCTCTTCGATTTGGTATATCATACGTCGATTTTCGTTGAGCGGATCAAAATTTATTAACGATTGAAGTTTCGGACATTTTCAGCCATTAAAACTGTAGGCGGCGACTGCCATGAATTAGGGTTTAGGATTTTAATATTATTTTAATATTTAATCTCGAAAAATGTGCTTAAAAGGTGGATTTTCGGACTTTCTCCGATTTGGGCCTGCTTACTGTCGTTCTTAAGGTTTTGACACCTTCTAAACGCAATGGGATAGGTCCCGTGGCCCAATTCCGAAATATGTACAATTTTTATTTAAAATTGTATTAAAAATTAATTAATTAAATATTGACCGTACATTAAAATATGCCGGGGCCACATATGACCTCAGAAAATTCTAAAAAAAATATTTTTAGCTTTCTTATGACGATACGAATCCAACAAAATTATTTTCGTCAAATTATGAGACTGTTGGAAAAATGCTATTTTTAAGGCGTTTAAATTTAACTAAAATAGTCAAAACACATTTTCTCTCGCCACGCTCACATATTAATTCGAAAAATTCTGAAAATTGAAACCTAGCAATAATTTGACATTCCGGTTCCAAAAAAAGTGGTTTTGTCGAAAAAGGAGGTCGTTTGAAAAATGAATATTTTCAAGGCCAATATATTTAATATTAAAAATACATTTTTAAACAAATAAATTCCGAAACTCAAAATATATAAGTGTTTACTGTTTTTCAATGCAGAAACGTCATTCCGAACTCAATGGAAGTGGTTTCGAGTCGAAATTCCTTCATATGTGAAAAGTAGCCTTTCGGGCCATAATATATATATATATATATATATATATTCTACAGTGACCCTTCTAAAAATTGAATTGGCCATAACTTTTGATTTCCGCTATGAAATTTCAATTTTTCAGATTCGTTAGAAAGTTATTTTTAAATAGATTCTAATATTTTTGGTTTCACTAAAATCCGTTAAATTTTGCATCCTGTACGGTCAGTCAAAGTTCAAATTTGACTTTCCAAACTACTGCGTTATTTCTAATTCCATTTATATTTAAATTAAATTTATTCGTTCTAACTTAGATTAAAATAAATTCTAACCATTATTATTTATAATAAATTATATTATAACCTTAAAATTCATTAAAATTTTCTAAAATAAAAATTTTAATTGGTTCAGAATTTGCGGGTTGTTACAAGATCCGACCGTCGGATTTTCCCAAAACTGGAACCGTTGGATTCATTTAGAAAGATCTTTCTAATGATGTAAATTTTGTGAAGATCCAATAGTTAGATTTTTCAGATATGTGTAAATCAAATCTGAATAAAAACAACGCCATGGCCGCGTTATGGCCCAAAGCGTCATTTGAGTAAATTGGCTATTTTAAAATAAATAAAAATAACGATAAATCATTATAAAATATTATAAACGATATGGATGTGAAATTTAGATCTGATGTTGGTTTCGGCCTTCGGGGTTAATATTTGGGAAATCGATCTCTTACTGATTTACGGTTAGTGACTAATGAATTGAAATGTGTGTATGTTGTGTTCGTGTAGCACTTGTTTCTTATGTACGCGAGTTGCTCAGAAAGGCCAGGTTTATCCCATTCTGAATAACTAAATCGACGATAAGAAATCGAAGATGAAGACGGTGGTTGAAGACCGGAAATCTTCACCTTGTTTGAATGGTAACTGATGTCCTGATTGGGAGGCATCTCGAAATATGGATAATGAGTGGTGATCGTCCAGACGTACGTGGAGATCAATGGGTTTGCGAGGTACATAGTGCCTCCGGTTTCGTTCCGACCCAGAATGGACTTGTAAATGGATTGTGTGTCTGACATTGGAATTTATTCTATGTGATTGATAGCCATCAGTTGCACGGAGTGAATTGCCTGTGTGACATACTAAGATGCAGTGATCAGGGCTTCTATTGAAAAGCAAAGTCTTGTGATTGATGATCAAAGCACCGCCTGTGTGGCGTAGCTTTGTGTATTACGTGATTTCGCGAGCCTCACACCCCGGTATGAACCAGAAACGGGAGAAGGACCTCAGGGAGGGCATGCATTTCTTTCTAGCTAGGAGTTGTGTCAGTGTTTTTACATGGCCTGACATTTTACTTATGTGGATGATGGATAGCGAGGCGCCTCGGTTATATCGGTCGATCTGGGACCGATGGAGTCATTCGTTGGCTCATTTACGCCCCATAGGGCGGGGAAACGTAGTGTTTAGGAATTTTAATTCACATCGGTGGACCGGCCCTGTCGCTCCAAGGGTCGATGCGTTCCGATCCTGAGACACGGGCTAGAGCGTCTCGAATTTGGTAAGGACTATCTTTTGCCTTGGTTCATGACGGAATCCAATTTCCAAATACGTGACTGTGCGGTTTTGATTTTATATACATATATATATATATATATATATATATATATATATATATATATATATTTGTATATATATATATATATGGCGACATGATATATGGTACCCATGCCGTCTATGATTGATAGTTATGATTGAAATTGTTTTTGAAACATATAAACACTAGTAATAATATCAAATGCTTTTGTTTTATTCGTATCAAGCATATTTTGGCCATTATAAGGTAAAACTCTATCCTCCGGTTTGTGTTGCATTGTGTGATGGGAACTGAGTCTTATAATGGCTTCATTTTTATAAAAAGCATTGCGATGTTTAAAAGATCTATTTGTTTTTGAAGCACTGGCAAGCCAATGGAGTAAACCCGTTCCACGAAAGTGGCGTGGTCCTGTAATTAGCCATATTTTAAAACTGTTGAGTAGATTTCTCATACCAGTCCCATGACTGACTCGTAGTTTGTTTCACTTTCAAACTCGGGTGCCCCTTTTTCTACATGGGCAGCCTTGTATTTAGGTTTAGCTGGCTCTTTCTCGATAGCTGGAGCTGAAGATGGATTCTATTATTTATCTCTTTTTATGTTGTTCAGCTCCTAATAAACATTATGTTTGTTTTCCGCTGTAGACATTTATGTATAGCTGAACTGTATTTGTACTAAGTATGATCCTGTATACCATGTAACTCTGATGATTACGTTTATCCAGTATATTCTATTGTGCATTTTCTGGTGTATTTATTTATTTCTGTTCTGCTATTATCTGTTTATGTGTTATATTCCAAAGATTACCCTTGTCACCGTCAGTACGGGGTTCGGGGTCGTCTCAAAGGTGCTGATCCATAATGATAATATGGGAGAATTGGGAAGTCCTTCTTAATGATAGTATGAAAAATACCATCGGTGCAAGTTATACATGGCTAAAAATGAATATTGGGAAGCTTGTCATGGAAGATTTGCTGATAATAATGGAGTAGAAAATAAAAGATCAAGTCGCTTGATCCGTCTTGGTGATGTTTATTAGAGAAAATACTGGGATAGGAAATAAGAGACTTGAAAAAGATATCGAGAAGCCCATCCTAGCACATTCCCATGTCATATTTGTCGAGGGGATACCATAGTAGGAAATAAGAGTCTTAATATGTTCATGTGAAGAGGAATGCACTAGGGTAGTCCTCTGATGAAATCCAACATAGTTGCGGTCCATTAGAGGTATAGGTATTCACGTGCTTGTCAATGAGGTATTGCCTTGATTGCTCTAGGTAATCTAAAGGGTTGATAGATGGCTAGGAAATTATGCGATATAGGAGGCGCGATGCTTGGGGACCATGAAGGATAGCATCACATTGTTGTTGGTCAAAATGGTTAGTTTAGAAGGACATGGTTGCGCCCGTTGGACCGAACATAATCGAGACGTTCGAGTTTGAACATTCGCAACCACATTGTTTTATTAGATTGTTTGTTTGGAGGAAATGCTAGCAACTCATATCAAGATATACCTTCCTAAATAGAAATAGGTGGTTTAGCGGAGTTGGCCGATGAAGGAAAAAGATAGACCAAAGATGAAACGACCACCTTGCACTTCTGATACTGAAAACTAGACAAAAGCATTGCCATAATGTTCAGATAATATAAGATGACCATTTATAAGGGAAATACCTATAGACTACACAAAATCTATCTTTTATCTTACACTACATGAAATAAAATATAATAGCAAAACTTACTGATTTAAAAAGGCGATATTGTAAATAACTAAAATGAATTCCAAAAACTAGAGCAACAAATCCAGAAAACAAACCATAGTGTCATAGAGTAATCCAAAGAAAATAAGACTAACAAAACTATCTCTAAGAAAAATGATAAAGGTACCACTGGGCCCTACAGCAGTGAACATCGAAATGAGATAGAGTATATATAAATAATATGTGGATAGCCTCTTGCTCATCTCCCAATCTTCTACTCATGTTCACTCACAGCCTACCTTTAGTCTGCTTATGTGAGAGCACCCATAGTATTAAGAAGCAAAGCAAAAAAATCTAGGTAAAACAAGGTCTGGTGTGAGCAATAAAATTTCGAGTATATAAAATAAATGGAATGCACAGTATGGTAAATCATACCCAATATGTTCCTATATCCAAAGACTAAGCTGATAAAAGTATATACTACTTTAATAGAATCTGTAATATAAGTGTACTCTACATATGAGCACTGAGGTGTATAAATGTCTACATCCACATTATCTCTATCCATGCCAATGCTACCTACATCTAATGACATCCCTGATGGTAAATGACTAAAAAAGCAGAGAAAATATCATCCATCGTGACATTTACTCACTTAATATGTTGGATATATAGTATGTTTGATTACATTGCAATAATACCTTATCTGAGCTACAACAACCAATATCTGAATGACAACCTCCATTCGATTGAGAATGAGCATAAGTGGTACTCACGTGCTCCCTAGATAAACAACCTATAGTCTGGTTGGATATCCCATGGGTAGCCACCGAACTAGTTTACAACCCATGTCAAGTCGAAGACTCGATATGCTCAAGCCTCAAATCTTTGAGTACCCCCTCAAATCTACATACTAACAATCCCTTATGCGTAAGTATCTCCACTACAGAACTACTATGATATTTTATTCTTACTCCATACGAAGTCTACGGGTCGGGAACTTCCTAGACAACTACATCTGTCGTCCAACTCGGCTCACTAAACCCATCGTGACAGCTTCTCCATCTTGATCCATAGTTTATTGCCCTGCTTCTTAGGAGTTCAACTGGTCGTTGTTTGAGTTGTACTCTTTAAGTTGAATGGTACCTTGATCAAAAGAAATTAGAAATCTTTATGTCGATGTCATTGCGAAGTAGGCCTTCCTTGAACTACCACCATCGGTTAGAGAAGCCTTATCGAAGTTGTGCGTCGATCGCATAGGGACACAAGACCATAAACTCTTCTCCATTCGGATCAGTACCAAGTCAATCCAATATGGATCGATGTAGCCACACCGATCAGGTTTTATATACTTGGATTTATGTCGTTACACCTATTTAGTTTTGCATACCCTAGACCGGTGTAGTTAAACCGATCTGGCTCGACATACCCACTTAGACAATCCGAAACTTCTTTCTCCTGACAATTCAAAGTTCTTTCCTTTTCTTGGCTGATCCTAAGTCCACCAACCCGAAGCTCCTTCCTTCTACCGATCCAGAGTTCCTTCTTCTTCTTAGTAGAACCAAAGTCGATTGACCTAAGATAAATTTATACCAAACCAACCTTATGAGGCCCCATACCCATTCAACTATTTTTACTACATCCCCTTCGTTTTTGGTCTAATCGACTTGAAATTTGAAATGTAGCCTCCTTAAAACATCCTCTAGCTCCCATAAAAATTTCATTCATTTCTGGACACTTTTAATTTTTTCTTGATCTGGACATTTCTGACCATAACTCCATCGTACGAACTCTAAACAAGTCTAAACTTTTCACATAATCTCTAGAGACATATCATCTTATCACTCCCAAATTTGATTCAATTTTGAGAAATTTTGATTTATGGACTTTTTCATTAAATTATAATTCTATGTCCCCATTCGTAGTTATTTTCAAACATTCAAACACAAAAAACTAAGCATGAAAATCATCCAAAATAACATACAAGGACAATCAATTACTCCAAATATTTCATAAAGCCCAGAATAAAAACAGAAATCATAAATCTACACAGATCTGCAAGTGGTTTCACAGGAAAATGTAACTACCTAATTCTTAACTTCTAAATTCATAGTTTTAATTTAAATTTGTATAGTCCTATCATAATTCACTTTTTAGAATTGTTTAGAGATTAGAAGGTTTAGAATTATGTAAATAAGATTAGTATCACTAACATGTGTCTGTAAAACATCAAATTTAAACAGAATTACTCAATCTGAATAGATCTCTACGCCTAGCAGTTTTAGATATGCTTCTCTACTTCGGATGTATCAATATCTACATTTTAATTTAAGTTTTTTTTAGAATTTAGGTTTTGGATGAAGAAAATTTTGTTGTAATAGAGGAAGAAGAACCAAAGGAGAAGGAGAGGGAAATAAAACGATAGAAATGAGTTATAGTAACTCATTCCAGCCTTTATCCCCCTAATCCCGAAATCCAAGTTCGGGCGACTTGAAAATGGGCCCATATGGCTTAAAAGGGGTTGTCTGTATCGTAGAAATCCATCAAACTTCCATTTATCCAAAATAGTACGTCCATTTTCAACATACAACCACTATACAAAAGGGAAACCATCATTCCAATACAATGGAGGTTGTTTTAAATCAAAATTTCACTCTAGCCAAAAGTTATGGACGAAATAAGATTTCATGAGGGGAAAAATGATCATAGAAAATCCTAAGAAAAAATATAATAGTGAGAAATGCCCCTAATAGCCATGCCTTAAAATTTTAGAATGATATGACATAATATGAAAATAATATTTCATAGTTACGCGTTAAAAAGTGCAAAATATGGATCATTACATTCTTCCCCATTTAATAATTTCATCTCCGAAATTCCACAAACAAGTCAATAGGGTTATCCTACGTGCCTAATAAACATATGCACTCATCAAAAGACAAACATGTATCCATAACAACCGAAACAGAAAAGAGTGAAATAATGTTATCCTAGAATGTAGGATATTGTATTATGACACTTTAATAACATCTTCTACGAAAATAAAAATGATAATTGAAAATATTTCTAAGTTAAAAGTTCTAGATACAACTTGCTCATGCTCTCCTCTGCCTCCCACATGCAATCATTCTCACTTTCGCTCCACTGAACCTTCAATAATTTCACTATTCTCCTCCTCAACTGCATTGTATCATGTCCGACAATACGAATTGACCAACACGGTTTTGAAGCTTCTTCGCAATCTCGATGTCATCTAGTTGATCTGACGTGATTTTATTACGGTTGTACATAAATTTTTGCAATTGAGAAACATGGAATACATTTTGTACTCCTTCCATATTCCGAGGTAAGCCTGTTATGGAAGTGAGGTTCCCGATCCTTTCAAAGATTGGAAAAGAGACCCCCAAATCTTAGTGCAACTTCCCTTAAACCAATCGAACAACATTTCTCAAAGGAAAAAATCTTGATAAACACCATATCACTGATAGAGAATTCCCAATCTGTATACCTCTTATCAGCGTAAATCTTCTATCTGTTTTGAACGCTCTTCACCCATTGTTGAATAAGCTTAGTTTCTCGGAAGTCTTTTTTACCATCGCTGGTCTAAGTATTAGTTTCTCGTCAGCTTCCTACCAATATAAAGGAGCACTACACAATTATTCATACAATGAGACAAATGGTTCCAAACCGATGTTAGACTAAAATTATCGTTGTACATGAATTCAATAAGATGCAAATGATCATCCCTCGAGCCTTTAACGTCTATTATGCGTGCACATAGTAGGTCCTCTAAGACACGATTCACTCCTTCAGTTTGACGGCCTTTATGAGGGTGGTAAGATTTACTAAGATACATTTTAGTCCTAAGTTCTCTTGTAAGCTTCTCCACATTCAACTAGTAAACAACGAGTCTTGGTCACTTACAATGCTCTTCGACATAACATGGAATCGTACAATCTACTTCACACATAAATTGACTAGCTTAGATGTCATTCTATTCCACTTAACTGGTAAAAATATAGTAGTCTTGGCCAATCGATCAATTATGAATGAAATTGTATCATACACTAATCAAGTTCTTGGCGGTATATCAATAAAGTCCATTGCCACTTATTCCTATTACACTTGGGAACCTCTAGTGTGACACCCCACATTTGTTAATGTCACTCACTAAGGGAATGCATTAAGTTTCATGAAGTGTTATAGGTAAATAAGAACATAATAGCACAAGACAGACATGTAAAATAGCAGCGGAATTAAAAACTTTATTTAGAATAAAACATCATAGTCTCAAATATTGAGTTTACATCATAAGTAACTAATTACATTAACAATTTATCTTGCCAAAAATATCAGAGTACAAAAGCATAAAACCATATTTCCCTTGCAAAGACATAACAGAGTTGACAAGAAGTCAAAGCAGTACATCTATATCCAAAATCCAAGCTAAGCTGAAAGAATCCAAATCAACTCTAAGTACTTCCACCCTGAGAACCTGCGGGAGGGGGGGGGGGGACGGAAGAGGGTGAATAGGAAACAAAAAGGGTCAGACGTAAAGTCTGGATAGTCCAGATAGTTTTAAATATAAATAAATAAAAGTATCATTACAGGTATATAAAACTGGAAGAGCAAGATAACAGTAACAATAACAAGTATGAACTGAACAAGATAAGATGAACATGATATATTGTGCTTCTTAAATACATTTATATGCACCACACAGATACTAGTATATTAGAAGTAGATGATCCCTACTAATACCATTCCATTACATTTTTTTGATTATTAGGCTACTTGGGTTAATAGCACTCAAGAATTATACGTGCATCGTACCTATTTACTTTCCCATGGACTCACCTTATACAATATATGTAGCTATCTCTCAATATTAAGATACACCCCGTGGTAACCCACTCGCACGGTCTCCACCGTATTGAACGCAGTCCCTCATCCTATGTCGGAGTGACGTACGGATCTCTATATAAAATGTTAAGTTCCGCATATATCTACCATTACTACGCTACGTAAGAGTACATACTGCCAGCGTCGATCAAAGCAGATTCCTTATCGGAATAATGCTCTCTAGTCTACAATACACCACCCAGAGCAGATATGCATGTATCTAGACTGCCCCACGTATGTACTATAATTGTAGCTCGAGGCCTCAATCGCATGTCCTCTAATGTGCACCGAGTTCCATGGCTGGGCAAAACAAGAAACACGAAACTCGGTCGGGAGCGGTTCTATGCCTTCAAATACAGATATTCCTCGGGTCTGTTTTTCATGGTGGTTATGGCCCCACCTCGGCCCCTCCCTCAACTAGTAAAGATTAAAGTGCTAAGCGACCACCCCTAATAACAACTAATCTAAACATCCATGTGACGTTTGCCCACATCCCCGTACCTCGATAGGGAAAGGTGAAAATGATATCTTGGGTCTAGCTCTAGTCTTTTCGCATCCCACTGGCTGTCGATGACAGATATCCGACGATCTACAATCCTTGTTGGTCATGACCCTCTCTACCTCCTCGTGAGGCAACCATCGAATCACCCTGTGTCACCTCATCACAGCATTCTGACTGCATAGCTACATCTGCAGTCAAGGCCCACCCACCTAGTAGTTACGCGCAAACCCAACCTCTGCGAGTACAGCCTAAGACATCTATCACCGCACAGAGGACTACTAGGAGCACCTTACGTACTTCAAGAAGCCGCCTTCTTCCCCTTCCCATTCCTTTGGATCCATCATAACAATCAAATGAATGTGCGCTCCCCTCGTGTCTTATAATACCTCGATGATCTACCCCGTTGGGTAATTCATCCTCAAACGTACAGACTGGTCCAAGCGCCTTTATTTAATATGCTATTAGACCCTATGTATAAACATTCTTTTACGCGTTTGTTGTAACGAAAAGGAATTTCACTCGATCAGAATCGACCGCTAAACCGACCAAGACCGTTCGAAACCCCTGATTGTTTTGAGAACACGACAAATTGGAATGAAAACAGAAGAACATTTCATTGTTAATTACAACAATTCCATCATAATACAAGAATATACAGAATACGAATAAATATCATACATCATAAATATTAGAGATTACAATACATTACATAGCAGCGGAAAAATAATAAAATACACAACTGAAAGAGATATACGGATACAGAGCTTCCCGGATATCATTCCAGCTGTAAATCGGGATCTTGTGAATATAAATCTGCAAAACCAAAACTACTAACTGCCCATGTCAAAATAGGGGCACCCAGAGTTTAGGTTAAAACAATAAACTCCAGGTCAGTCATGGGACTGTTGTGAGAACTAAAACAGTTATTAATTTTATTTTAAAGTTAGGTAGATCAAGGGACCACGCCGTATAACACGGAACATGTTTCCTCTCAAGAATACCAGTGCATAAAACAACAGCACAATGCTAAAATAAAGAACAATGAAGCTATTATAAGACCCAGGTCCCATCACACAATGCAACACAAGCCGGAGGATAGGGTTTTACCTTATAATAGCCAAAGAATGCTTGATACGCTAAATTTCGTCTTTTATTATTACTATAAGTATATAGTATCAAAACAATTTCAATCATAAGTATTAATCATAGATGGCATGGGTACCATATATCAATTCGCCAATACTAGGCTCTACAATCAAAACCGCAAATGTAACGTATTGGAAGTTGGATTTCCATCTGTGAACCAAGGCAAGGGATCATCCGTACCGAATTCAAGACGCTCTAGCCCGTGTCTAAGGCATGCGCGCAGACAAGCCTTGGATCGTCAGGGCCGGTCCACCGATGTGGATTAAAATTCCTGAACACTGCGTTTCCCCACCCTATGGGGTGTCAGTGAGTCCAATGACTCCATCGGCTCCACACAGTCACCGATATATCCGAGGCGCCTCGCAACCCAACAACCACATAAGTCAAAATCGTCAGGGTGTGTAAAATCACCGACGCCACTTCTATCTGGAAGGAAACGCATGCCCTCCCTGAAGTCCTCTCCCGTTTCTGGTTCACAACAGGGGTGTGAGGCTCGCGAATCAACGCTACACAAAGCTGTGCCACACATGCTTTGCTTTGATCATCAACCACAAGACTTTGCTTTTCAACAGATGCCTTGATCATTTGCCACTTAGGCATGCCACACAGGCAATTCACTCTATGTGATTGATATCCATCAATATATAACCCCTGAGCTCGTACGTCTCAGAGAAGGGCGTTAAGCAAGAGAATAAACTCTCCGCAGCCAAATAGATATATATTACCTAGAAATCAATCACACAAAATAAAATCCAATGTCAGACCCACAGTCCATTTACAAGTTCGTTTTGTGTCTGAACGAGACCGAAGGCACCTTGTACCTCGCATATCCATCGATCTTCAAGTACGTCTGGACGATCCCCAACTAATGCCCTCATCTTGGTTGTACAGCCCAATCAAGATCATTAGTAATCACCCAAACGATGTGAAAACCTCCGGCCACCGTCTTCATCCTCGACACATCGTTGAATCAGTTATTCAGAATGAGATAAACCCGGTCTTTCTGAATAACTCGCGTATATAATAAACAAGTGTTACAGAAACACAACATATGCCTCATTCCAATTGAGAATATTCTTTTATTCAAATATTCTCCCACTTTGGGAAAGGTTCCCATTAATTTTATCAAAGATAAATTCTTTAAATTTATTCTTTAATCTTCCTTTGAATATCAATTTGAATTAGTTGGGATTAGCAAACCACACCGAAGTAATCATTTATTTTATTTCCCAATCCCAACCTATTCATCCCATGAAGTAAAACTGGTCATACTTCATATCTAACACCATGGTGTTATCGATAAATTCAATTACCATTTCACGTTCAAATCTAATTAACGATTTAACTATCGCCTGGAGCAAAACTGGTGATACCCCATTCTCGATCATTTCAATCTAGTTAAAGATTTATTAAAACTCTAGTTGGTTTTAGTCTTCCCAAAAATCAATATCCTGTCTTTAACTGGGTTAAAGAACCAATGTCATTTAAAACACGGTTCACTATAAACCAAAAATCACATTCCATTCCAATTCAATTATTGAAACTTCTGGTAACTTTTAAAACCCTTTCAAACCAAATTTATTTAATTAAAAATAAGTAAATTATTATTCTAGTTCAAAACAAGTTCATTTCGATAAAAAACTATTTTTATCTTTTCAATTTTGGAATTTTTCATCTTAATTCTTCATAAATCATTTCTTGTGTTTTTACACAAATTATTACTATTTTTAATAATTTTATCAAGGCCCGTACAGTCGATTTCCATCAACGGCCATCGAACTGCACTTACAGCGACCTTTTCCAAATTTGATTCGGACATAATTCCAAATCCAACCATTAGATTTTGAATTTCTAATATTCGTTAGAAGTCTCTATTCGATACGAACCCAATGGTTCCAGTTTTAGGTCTTTAAATTTATTCTTTAATCTTCCTTTGAATATCAATTCGAATTAGTCGGGATTAGGAAACCACACCGAAGTAATCATTTATTTTTTTTCCTAATCCCAACCTATTCATCCCATGAAGTAAAACTGGTCATACTTCATATCTAACACCATGGTGTTATCGGTAAATTCAATTACCATTTCACGTTCAAATCTAATTAATGATTTAACTATCGTCTGGAGCAAAACTGGTGATACCTCATTCTCGATCATTTCAATCTAGTTAAAGATTCATTAAAACTCTAGTTGGTTTTAGTCTTCCCAGAAATCAATATCCTGTCTTTAAATGGGTTAAAGAACCAATGTCATTTAAAACACGGTTAACTATAAACCAAAAATCACATTCCATTCCAATTCAATTATTGAAACTTCAGGTAACTTTTAAAACCCTTTCAAATCAAATTTATTTATTTAAAAATAAATAAATTATTATTCTAGTTCAAAACAAGTTCATTTCGATAAAAAACTATTTTTATCTTTTCAATTTTGGAATTTTTCATCTTAATTCTTCACAAATCATTTCTTGTGTTTTTACACAAATTATTACTATTTTTAATAATTTTATCAAGGCCCGTACTGTAACGACCCGTGTTTTTCGACCATTTGAATATGAACATTTAATTAGTTTTAAATATTATATTGGAAATATTAATGGAATTTAATATTGAATTCGTTATTAAAAACGAAGTTCGAACGTTATGTATATATATAATTATAAATCGAGCTTGAAAATGGCGTGCAGTTCGTGAAATGAAGTTTTGAACTTCAACTGAGAATACAGAGTTCGATATAAGTCGGATTTCTGTGAAACAAGACACGTTGGGACCGTATTGATGATAATTTTCATATGAAAGAGAAAAATCCAGATTTCGTGTTATAGTTTGATAGTTATGGCCAAATCAAATTTTGAAATAGTCGCTATGGAAAATCGTTATTAAAGTATAGGCCATTAAAATAGCCGTTTTGCAAACAGACTCAGATTTCGACGAAATCAGTTTCATTAGAACCGTATCGCTAAATTATTGTACGGTGGTGAATTGCGTGGAAAACCGATATCGTATGTGACCATGGTAGCCGTAAACGCCCGTTCAATTTCTATAGCGCGTATTTAAATAAATAAAAGGATATTTGAGTGTAACTTGAGCAGACGATCGAATTAGGCCACGAAACCAGTTCCGTTGAGTTCGTATCGTCGATTAGAGTCAGGATAGGTATATAGTTTGTTATTTTTAGAGATCGAGAAATTTAGCGTTAAAAAGGGTAGGGCGGTTCGGGGTAAAAACAGCCTACCGGGGCAACAGTCTCAGAATGCGACGAAATTAGTGCCATTGGGTTCGTATCGGAAAGTTATTGTCGGTATTCGCAGTTTCAAGTGGATTTGATTTATCTGGTGACCATGGAAAAATTAAACGTGTGTTCATTTCCGGTTTCATAAAGGGAATTTTTCCATACGACCTCGAATTTCGACGAAACTTGTCCCATTGGATCCGGAATATCGTTTTACATCAAGAACAGTTTCTTTATCAGTAAACAAAAAATCAAATCACCCTATGCCAACTCTTTCTGTCAGCTAACATATCGTAAGCTTCTAAGTTCTAACCTATGTCCTAGGGAGTACTTTGGCAGTGTAACAATTGATCTAACTAAGTAAACATTATACACCAGAGAATGTGAGGTCCCTTCTTTAAAACATAGAGTGGTGGATATAATAATTCATTTATTCAATGGAATAAAGCCTTCCCCACTATACACTGTCACTTTTCTTTTCTTGCATGTCAAATCTTCATTTCCTTGGTCGTCAATTTGTCTATTACGTGCCGGCAAAGTAGTTTGGGTAATCACACCATGAAACGAGCTACCCCAACCCTAGGACATCACGCAGACCTAGTTATACTGTTCATACCGTGGCAACCACGGAAACACTGATTATAAATACTCTGCCCATTTCTTCCATTTCTTGCGCAAGGGGAAGCAACTAAAACCTGGTTTACAAATTTAGATTAACAGACTTTCACTCCTTAAGGAAATTGCAAATCCCATTACACTATACATCCACGCATTCCCCTCTACTACACGCATGATAGCACAGACTCTTTCCTTTCACGAAAACACAAAACAAAAGTGAGAACTGGCAAGCAAAAAGGGGAAGGCAACGTGGGGACTGGGATTGGAGGAAAATGGACGAGGGTGCTTGTGTGGTGTGGGATTTCCGAGGGACGTTACTGGCGTGAAGGGGGTCATCGGGTTTTGCGAGCTGTGGGGCGCCGAAAGAGGAAACCTGGGCGCATCATCCGGTGCTCACAGATCATGCTCAAGTGGTCGGGAACGGTGGCGAACGTTGACAAATGGAAGGAAGCTGAGGGAGTGAGGTGGATAGTAACGTGGATGGATCAAATGAAGGGCTGAAAGAACTTAGTTCGGCCTACAGTTTTGAACGAAAATTGTTGGCTGTGGTTTCCGTTCACAAGTAATCGGGCAGGAAGAAGTTCATGGGAACAACGAGCAAATGGTCGAGCGGAAGTATTATAAAGGGTTCGGACCCATTTATTTTAAACCCATAATTTTTTTTTTACGATAAAATATGATAAAGGGTGAATTGTTAATTTAATTTATTTATCACTATAAACGTTAATAACATTCCCAAATATTGTCAGGTTGGGCACTTCTGAACCAAAGAAAACAGTGATGGAAAGAAAAGAAGAGATCAACCTTGTATATATTAAAATAAGAAGACGAAACCGGTTGCGTTACGATCTTGGTGACGGACACAATATGTTGGAACTGACTTGGACAAAAATGGAAACGACGTGAATTTGCAGTTAAATTAAACGACCGTTTAATTTAATTGTAACAGAACCGCTTCAGAAATTAACGGAATCAGGTGAGTTAAACTCACTCAGTTACCCTTTTTATATTTTATATAAATTGGGTGTTTTTATTTTGTGTGCCCTGTTTGCCAATGGTTGACTGCCTTGCTAGTTATCTATTTAACTGTTGATTTAAACGATGAAATTAAACTGTGTTTAATTTCAGTGAAATACCAAATCGTTATTTTTAACGATTGGTTCCAATAAAGGTAACTCACCTTGGTTGGTCACGTTTATTTATAAACGTGTGTAAATGGTTAAATTGTTTGAATTGCTTGTGGTTGATGTTGAATGGTTGCTATTTAGTGTTATCAGTTAAACAAAACTGAATGGTCTGATTTGAGATAACCATTTGAATACAGGGAAGAACAGGTTGGAGGGATCCAACCGGATTCCTCAAATGTATTATTTATTTTCATATTATCATATATGAACTGATCCGTTTGTGTGATTGATTTGATGGTTGATTATTGACTGGATATTCAACATCTGTTTGGTTTAAACCAATGGGCGATATTGGTTAAGTGTTTGGCAGAGTATGGCCTTTAAAACCAATCGAGTTATAGATATTGATTCACCGTCAGGTGAATTGATAGAGTTGAGGTTATAAAATTTATTTTATAACCAGAGTCAGATTTGAATTATATTATTTGAATAAAAGTTATTTAAGAGAAATAAATAAATATTTTATTTGTTTAAGACTTTGATTTGTTATGAAGTTAATTTGCAAAGATGTTAATCAGATTTACCAGTTGAAGATAAGAAATGAATTGAAAGGGTTAAACTTTGATCATTGTTTTGTAAAGAAAACAAATAATTAGAATCTATCTAAATTAATTATATTTTTGATTAATTTAAAGCGAGGATTTGTTGAAATCGGTTAATGAGGTAATCAAGTTTTTGAGTTAATTAAATCGACCGTTGGAATTAGAATTGTTTATCAAGTTAATGTGTTTTGACTAAAATAGTTAAACGAATATTGTTTGAATTTAAATAAGGATTTAAAAGGGATTTAATATTTAATTTAGTTAATAAAAGGGATTTACTACTAAAGTAGTTAATGTTGAAATGAGTTATTATTTTAATTAATGATAAAGTTAGGAATATATTTTTAAATGGGAATTCATTTAAAAAGGTTACCGAATGTGAGATGCAAGCCAATTGAATGGTGAAAGGAAATAAACGTACTCAATTATATGAATTAAGTGAAAGGAGATTACGATAAAAGGGTTCATATAAACCAGGGTCGTGTAAATGAGGTTTAATGTGTTAAGGCGTTAATTTTATTTAACGTTACTTGAAAACGAGATCTAGTAAAAAGGAGAATTTTAAATGAGATTTCAAAATGGGAAATTGAATATAGTTATTCGAGATAGAATTAGCCAAACATAGTTAGTCGGCTAAGTTGCCATTTAGTACGACTGCTAGCGTAATTCGCAGGGCTGCAGATAGCCTACGGCGGTCGGATGTTTTCCTGAGGGATTCAGGCGTAACCATTGTGATCGCCGTGATCTAGAGTCAAGCGAGTGGAGTTAAGAAGAATGTTAGTTATTCGATTAGAATTATTCAAATATCATATTTTTGAATATTGAAAGAGTTAGAAGTTTTAAGTTAACAAAAGCAAATCAGTTTGTTAAAGGCCAAATGATGTTGAATACTGAACCAATGAACTCATTGGAGTGTCATGATTGAAACACTGTATATTTTGATAGTTAAAACACCGACTATCAAATCTGACCAATACGATTGTTGGTATGGAAAGACCGGGATCGAATTTATATTCGAAAACCATTCCGACCAACAAATACGTGAAGATCTCAGAAGATGATCGAGATGGTGCTGTGAAGACCGTGGGTTTCCATGAACGGAAGGACCACTAATATTCTCTGCCTGGCAAGCCGAGATAAGCTGTGATTCTGTCGTGATTGGAATCTACGGGTTGCAAGGACTACTCGCTACTGATCCATGGGGTGATTCCTAGATGGATGCGGTAGGAGAGTGCCTTCGGTTCATCCTGTTCCTGGATGACGTATATGGACGGATGTCTGACAGAGTATTTCCAAAGGATCACGTACGTTGATTTCTTCAAACGTACGATAGTTGTTGGCAGGGAATTGCCATTCTCTAGCTTCCAGCTAGAGTATTTTTGTGGACGTCAATTAGTGATATCTGGCGGATCTGACAATGTGGCATTCAAAGTGAATGACGACCAGATGATCAAGAGTAATCTAGACCTCAAGCCTCATCAGCCGGGAAATGAAAAAAATCGGGCAGGCAGCATGGCTATGTGGGTCGCTCCCATTAGGGTGTATGATCACCTATCTAGAGGAAATCCTATTTGCTTCTTAAATCTATGTTTCGATGCTGTCCCTTTTCGGGAAGACGGTTGCTGATCCCAACCGTCGGTGATATACATTCGATACTCTCAAGCGAAATGAGGGGTCGGTCATGTGAGGGCCGGGTTGCAAGAAGTTCTTGTTGAACCCAGTGTATTCGTCTCTAGAGATACACGATCGGAAGGTGGACCCATACCTTGTCAAGTTGGAATCCAATCCCCAATAAGTGCCTGCGGGTTTTGTTTGTATACTATATATGTAGAGCGTGAGATGCAAGCGTTCTACTAGATTCTATTTACTTGTATTTAGACATTATTATAATATCAGAAAAGATATTGGTTTCAAACTGTTTTGGGTTATCGTAAGGTAAAAACCGTCCGTATTTATGTGTGGATTTGGTCTTACGATTATCCTTTTCTTTTGAAAAGATTTTGAACCTTAAAACCAAGTTGGATGATCACCCTAAATACTGTACGAGTTTATCTCACTCTGGTTCACCAGACTGACCCGGTGTTTTGTAAATGCTCGGGTTAGGCCGGGTTGTACAGGTTTAGGTTATCGACTGCTGTGAAGAGACGAGCTGGAAGAGTCCAGACGTATGATATTACTATTCCGCTGTGTGTGTTATATGAGGACAGATTATTATCACTGTCCAGATGTGTACTCTGATATTGTAAGTATTTCCAAAGTTCTCAATAAAGATTTACTTCTGTATTATATTTTGTTCCGCTGCGATGTGAGACTCTGTGTGGTGTTTCTTCTTCTTCTATTCTAATATTTTTATCTTATCTATTCTCACCCTCTAACTTCTTTCTATTAATGATCTGGAATATTCGATGTCTGAGTGGTCAACATGGTAGTTTGATGTTGATTTTCGGAGTCGAAAATCCCGGTTCGTTACAGTGGTATCAGAGCTTAAGGTTAAGTAAGTACCTTGGCTCTGTGGCGTGACTCAGTAGAGATAGGGTTAGTAATACCCTAGATTGAGTTTGAGTATATATATATGAGCGCGTATTTGTAAATTGTTATAAAAACTGTTTATATTGTGTCGGTTGGTTTGTCGAGTAGTTTATGAATTCTGGTCGATACAGTAATGCAAACTGTGTCGATAAGTGTTTCTAAACTCTTGAACAGAATAATTCGACACAGTATGTTTTTGAAAGGGGGTAAATGAAATAATTTTACCCAAATTATATTTTGATATAAAAGAATGATTAATATTTGAAGTATTATAGTATATTGGATGTGTTGGTTGATGATAATTGAAATGGTTATATAAATAACCAATTGGAATTCGTACAATACAAAAGCAAAATTATTAAATCTGAAATCTAAATCAGAATTGGAATTAAAATTCCTTAAAGTGGGATAAATGATTGCAAATGAACTTGAATAGAATATATGAGATTTTTTTTAAAATCCTGGGAGATTTTGAATTTGTTACAAGCATTTGAAAGGGATATTTTGAAATGGATTTCAAAATGAAAGTGTTTAGAACTGGTTTTGGAAGTGACATAGTATTGAACTCACTTCGATAGCTGGAAAATAGATTCCGATGATGATCCGGACATCATCGGTGTTCATTTTCGAGTGGCAAGTGACGGATTACTACCAAAGATTTTGTTTTGAATTGCTCTGAGAAAAACAAGTGTTTTGAATCCTGAAAAGATTTTTTTGATTTTTGAAAGTGCTGAACTGTTTGAAAACTCCCAGGAAAATTGTTTGAACAAAAACAAAATTAAATAAAAGTTTGTGAAAACAAATATGAATTGAATCGAAACCAGTTAACTGGAAATTGAATCGGGAGATAATATATCGAGTAGAATCAGATTTTGAAATTTGTGAGACAAGAATCTGAAATAGTGTTGGTTGGAATTGATGATGGATGATGATTGAGTTAAGAATGGAATTTGGCTTGGACGCGTGAAGGATTTGATTTTGAGGATAAAAGTGGAATTTTGTTTGGGATTACATTTGTATATGCTGACAGAGTAGCAGACGGGAAAGGATAATGATATGCCCGACAATAAGGTACACGTTTATTTTTATATGGATTTGGTGATTTATGAGCCTATTGGCAAGCCGCTTGGCTGTTTTATTTTCTTTTGGATCAGAGAAGGCCTAGAAAGGCGAGTTGTAGTTGTACCGATTGAGTCGTACAGAGGAGGTGCTGGCGAAATTTTTCGAAAATTTAAAGTGTTAGAAAATTTTCAATATTTTTGAAATTATCTATATATAGTATTGAAATTGGTTTCTAATTTAATATAAAATTGGATTTGAAATTTAATGAGTTTATAACGTTTTTCTTACCTTAGCAATTTCGAGGACGAAATTATTTTAAGGGGGGAAGAATGTAACGACCCGTGTTTTTCGACCATTTGAATATGAACATTTAATTAGTTTTAAATATTATATTGGAAATATTAATGGAATTTAATATTGAATTCGTTATTAAAAACGAAGTTCGAACGTTATGTATATATATAATTATAAATCGAGCTTGAAAATGGCGTGCAGTTCGTGAAATGAAGTTTTGAACTTCAACTGAGAATACAGAGTTCGATATAAGTCGGATTTCTGTGAAACAAGACACGTTGGGACCGTATTGATGATAATTTTCATATGAAAGAGAAAAATCCAGATTTCGTGTTATAGTTTGATAGTTATGGCCAAATCAAATTTTGAAATAGTCGTTATGGAAAATCGTTATTAAAGTATAGGCCATTAAAATAGCCGTTTTGCAAACAGACTCAGATTTCGACGAAATCAGTTTCATTAGAACCGTATCGCTAAATTATTGTACGGTGGTGAATTGCGTGGAAAACCGATATCGTATGTGACCATGGTAGCCGTAAACGCCCGTTCAATTTCTATAGCGCGTATTTAAATAAATAAAAGGATATTTGAGTGTAACTTGAGCAGACGATCGAATTAGGCCACGAAACCAGTTCCGTTGAGTTCGTATCGTCGATTAGAGTCAGGATAGGTATATAGTTTGTTATTTTTAGAGATCGAGAAATTTAGCGTTAAAAAGGGTAGGGCGGTTCGGGGTAAAAACAGCCTACCGGGGCAACAGTCTCAGAATGCGACGAAATTAGTGCCATTGGGTTCGTATCGGAAAGTTATTGTCGGTATTCGCAGTTTCAAGTGGATTTGATTTATCTGGTGACCATGGAAAAATTAAACGTGTGTTCATTTCCGGTTTCATAAAGGGAATTTTTCCATACGACCTCGAATTTCGACGAAACTTGTCCCATTGGATCCGGAATATCGTTTTACATCAAGAACAGTTTCTTTATCAGTAAACAAAAAATCAAATCACCCTATGCCAACTCTTTCTGTCAGCTAACATATCGTAAGCTTCTAAGTTCTAACCTATGTCCTAGGGAGTACTTTGGCAGTGTAACAATTGATCTAACTAAGTAAACATTATACACCAGAGAATGTGAGGTCCCTTCTTTAAAACATAGAGTGGTGGATATAATAATTCATTTATTCAATGGAATAAAGCCTTCCCCACTATACACTGTCACTTTTCTTTTCTTGCATGTCAAATCTTCATTTCCTTGGTCGTCAATTTGTCTATTACGTGCCGGCAAAGTAGTTTGGGTAATCACACCATGAAACGAGCTACCCCAACCCTAGGACATCACGCAGACCTAGTTATACTGTTCATACCGTGGCAACCACGGAAACACTGATTATAAATACTCTGCCCATTTCTTCCATTTCTTGCGCAAGGGGAAGCAACTAAAACCTGGTTTACAAATTTAGATTAACAGACTTTCACTCCTTAAGGAAATTGCAAATCCCATTACACTATACATCCACGCATTCCCCTCTACTACACGCATGATAGCACAGACTCTTTCCTTTCACGAAAACACAAAACAAAAGTGAGAACTGGCAAGCAAAAAGGGGAAGGCAACGTGGGGACTGGGATTGGAGGAAAATGGACGAGGGTGCTTGTGTGGTGTGGGATTTCCGAGGGACGTTACTGGCGTGAAGGGGGTCATCGGGTTTTGCGAGCTGTGGGGCGCCGAAAGAGGAAACCTGGGCGCATCATCCGGTGCTCACAGATCATGCTCAAGTGGTCGGGAACGGTGGCGAACGTTGACAAATGGAAGGAAGCTGAGGGAGTGAGGTGGATAGTAACGTGGATGGATCAAATGAAGGGCTGAAAGAACTTAGTTCGGCCTACAGTTTTGAACGAAAATTGTTGGTTGTGGTTTCCGTTCACAAGTAATCGGGCAGGAAGAAGTTCATGGGAACAACGAGCAAATGGTCGAGCGGAAGTATTATAAAGGGTTCGGACCCATTTATTTTAAACCCATAATTTTTTTTTTACGATAAAATATGATAAAGGGTGAATTGTTAATTTAATTTATTTATCACTATAAACGTTAATAACATTCCCAAATATTGTCAGGTTGGGCACTTCTGAACCAAAGAAAACAGTGATGGAAAGAAAAGAAGAGATCAACCTTGTATATATTAAAATAAGAAGACGAAACCGGTTGCGTTACGATCTTGGTGACGGACACAATATGTTGGAACTGACTTGGACAAAAATGGAAACGACGTGAATTTGCAGTTAAATTAAACGACCGTTTAATTTAATTGTAACAGAACCGCTTCAGAAATTAACGGAATCAGGTGAGTTAAACTCACTCAGTTACCCTTTTTATATTTTATATAAATTGGGTGTTTTTATTTTGTGTGCCCTGTTTGCCAATGGTTGACTGCCTTGCTAGTTATCTATTTAACTGTTGATTTAAACGATGAAATTAAACTGTGTTTAATTTCAGTGAAATACCAAATCGTTATTTTTAACGATTGGTTCCAATAAAGGTAACTCACCTTGGTTGGTCACGTTTATTTATAAACGTGTGTAAATGGTTAAATTGTTTGAATTGCTTGTGGTTGATGTTGAATGGTTGCTATTTAGTGTTATCAGTTAAACAAAACTGAATGGTCTGATTTGAGATAACCATTTGAATACAGGGAAGAACAGGTTGGAGGGATCCAACCGGATTCCTCAAATGTATTATTTATTTTCATATTATCATATATGAACTGATCCGTTTGTGTGATTGATTTGATGGTTGATTATTGACTGGATATTCAACATCTGTTTGGTTTAAACCAATGGGCGATATTGGTTAAGTGTTTGGCAGAGTATGGCCTTTAAAACCAATCGAGTTATAGATATTGATTCACCGTCAGGTGAATCGATAGAGTTGAGGTTATAAAATTTATTTTATAACCAGAGTCAGATTTGAATTATATTATTTGAATAAAAGTTATTTAAGAGAAATAAATAAATATTTTATTTGTTTAAGACTTTGATTTGTTATGAAGTTAATTTGCAAAGATGTTAATCAGATTTACCAGTTGAAGATAAGAAATGAATTGAAAGGGTTAAACTTTGATCATTGTTTTGTAAAGAAAACAAATAATTAGAATCTATCTAAATTAATTATATTTTTGATTAATTTAAAGCGAGGATTTGTTGAAATCGGTTAATGAGGTAATCAAGTTTTTGAGTTAATTAAATCGACCGTTGGAATTAGAATTGTTTATCAAGTTAATGTGTTTTGACTAAAATAGTTAAACGAATATTGTTTGAATTTAAATAAGGATTTAAAAGGGATTTAATATTTAATTTAGTTAATAAAAGGGATTTACTACTAAAGTAGTTAATGTTGAAATGAGTTATTATTTTAATTAATGATAAAGTTAGGAATATATTTTTAAATGGGAATTCATTTAAAAAGGTTACCGAATGTGAGATGCAAGCCAATTGAATGGTGAAAGGAAATAAACGTACTCAATTATATGAATTAAGTGAAAGGAGATTACGATAAAAGGGTTCATATAAACCAGGGTCGTGTAAATGAGGTTTAATGTGTTAAGGCGTTAATTTTATTTAACGTTACTTGAAAACGAGATCTAGTAAAAAGGAGAATTTTAAATGAGATTTCAAAATGGGAAATTGAATATAGTTATTCGAGATAGAATTAGCCAAACATAGTTAGTCGGCTAAGTTGCCATTTAGTACGACTGCTAGCGTAATTCGCAGGGCTCCAGATAGCCTACGGCGGTCGGATGTTTCCTGAGGGATTCAGGCGTAACCATTGTGATCGCTGTGATCTAGAGTCAAGCGAGTGGAGTTAAGACGAATGTTAGTTATTCGATTAGAATTATTCAAATATCATATTTTTGAATATTGAAAGAGTTAGAAGTTTTAAGTTAACAAAAGCAAATCAGTTTGTTAAAGGCCAAATGATGTTGAATACTGAACCAATGAACTCATTGGAGTGTCATGATTGAAACACTGTATATTTTGATAGTTAAAACACCGACTATCAAATCTGACCAATACGATTGTTGGTATGGAAAGACCGGGATCGAATTTATATTCGAAAACCAATCCGACCAACAAATACGTGAAGATCTCAGAAGATGATCGAGATGGTGCTGTGAAGACCGTTGGTTTCCATGAACGGAAGGACCACTAATATTCTCTGCCTGGCAAGCCGAGATAAGCTGTGATTCTGTCGTGATTGGAATCTACGGGTTGCAAGGACTACTCGCTACTGATCCATGGGGTGATTCCTAGATGGATGCGGTAGGAGAGTGCCTTCGGTTCATCCTGTTCCTGGATGACGTATATGGACGGATGTCTGACAGAGTATTTCCAAAGGATCACGTACGTTGATTTCTTCAAACGTACGATAGTTGTTGGCAGGGAATTGCCATTCTCTAGCTTTCAGCTAGAGTATTTTTGTGGACGTCAATTAGTGATATCTGGCGGATTTGACAATGTGGCATTCAAAGTGAATGACGACCAGATGATCAAGAGTAATCTAGACCTCAAGCCTCATCAGCCGGGAAATGACAAAAATCGGGCAGGCAGCATGGCTATGTGGGTCGCTCCCATTAGGGTGTATGATCACCTATCTAGAGGAAATCCTATTTGCTTCTTAAATCTATGTTTCGATGCTGTCCCTTTTCGGGCAGACGGTTGCTGATCCCAACCGTCGGTGATATACATTCGATACTCTCAAGCGAAATGAGGGGTCGGTCATGTGAGGGCCGGGTTGCAAGAAGTTCTTGTTGAACCCAGTGTATTCGTCTCTAGAGATACACGATCGGAAGGTGGACCCATACCTTGTCAAGTTGGAATCCAATCCCCAATAAGTGCCTGCGGGTTTTGTTTGTATACTATATATGTAGAGCGTGAGATGCAAGCGTTCTACTAGATTCTATTTACTTGTATTTAGACATTATTATAATATCAGAAAAGATATTGGTTTCAAACTGTTTTGGGTTATCGTAAGGTAAAAACCGTCCGTATTTATGTGTGGATTTGGTCTTACGATTATCCTTTTCTTTTGAAAAGATTTTGAACCTTAAAACCAAGTTGGATGATCACCCTAAATACTGTGCGAGTTTATCTCACTCTGGTTCACCAGACTGACCCGGTGTTTTGTAAATGCTCGGGTTAGGCCGGGTTGTACAGGTTCAGGTTATCGACTGCTGTGAAGAGACGAGCTGGAAGAGTCCAGACGTATGATATTACTATTCCGCTGTGTGTGTTATATGAGGACAGATTATTATCATTGTCCAGATGTGTACTCTGATATTGTAAGTATTTCCAAAGTTCTCAATAAAGATTTACTTCTGTATTATATTTTGTTCCGCTGCGATGTGAGACTCTGTGTGGTGTTTCTTCTTCTTCTATTCTAATATTTCTATCTTATCTATTCTCACCCTCTAACTTCTTTCTATTAATGATCTGGAATATTCGATGTCTGAATGGTCAACATGGTAGTTTGATGTTGATTTTCGGAGTCGAAAATCCCGGTTCGTTACACGTACAGTCGATTTCCATCAACGGCCATCGAACTGCACTTACAGCGACCTTTTCTAAATTTGATTCGGACATAATTCCAAATCCAACCATTAGATTTCGAATTTCTAATATTCGTTAGAAGTCTCTATTCAATACGAACCCAACGGTTCCAGTTTTAGGGGAATCCGACGGTCGGATCTCCCATAATATCCATTCGAAGTCAATGGTCGAAATTCACGAACTGCCGCAGCGCGGCGCGTTCTATTCAGGCCATTATATATAATACATATATATTATATATATGTCATCGATTTCCTTTTAAAACGTATTTTATAAATCGTTTTAAATTCGTTTTCGAAACGATTCCAACTTATATTCAATTTCGAATCAAAATTGAATATTCCACATCATCGACATACAAATGATAATATTTTCAAAACGTTATATTTTGAAATCACTTCCTTTTCTATACTCATTTTAGAAACGAATATAATCAATATAAATATCGTTCGCGTCAAAATGGCGCATCTCTAATCAACACGGCTTTATATATTTCAATAACTTCGTTATTCTATTCAAAAATGAATATTCATTCTATTCAACACTTGAATATATATTTCTTTCAACACATGAATATTCTCCACACATGAGTATCGTCAACACATGACTATTTTTGTTATTTAATATATTTTATAAAATTATGATAAAGATGTAAATATTAGTTTTTAAATATTTTACTCAACACATGAATATATTTTTTATTCAACACATTGATATATATTTTATTCAACACATGAATATTCTTTATTCTATTCAACACATGATTATATATTTTATTCAACACATGAATATTCTTTATTTTCCCAATTGGAATGAGGCCCAATCAATTACCATACAATGTTAATTATATGGATTCCATACAACACATGTATATAATAACAACGATAAATAATCAATCACCATCCAAAGTGCACCACACAACTTCTTAAGCATTAAATATAACTAATTAACACTCATACAGTCCGTCAATCAAACGATCGACATACCACTAAACAATTGGGATTAATGTACGTCAAATATCATCCCAACACCCGTGTAGGGTTTCAATCCACAAAAACTGAATATTATTTGTACAGTTGGGCGATGTGTAAAATTTATCGTCCCAATCAATATCCTTCAAATAGGTGTACATAAACAAACAGTTCGGTTTGTAAATGAATATTTATTTATTCACATTCACGTTAAAATTATATTTTTAAAGATAATTAATTTATTTCAACACATGAATATATATTTGATTTCTACACTTGAATATATATTTCATTTCAACACATGAGTATATATTTCATTTCAACACCTGAATATATACTTGATTTCAACACCTGAATATATATTTGATTTCAACACATGAATATATATTTGATTTCAACACATGAATATATATTTTATTTCAACACATGAATATATATATTTCATTTCAACACATGAATATATATTTTATTTCAACACATGAATATATATTTCATTTTAACACACGAATATATATTTTATTTCAACACATGAATATATATTTCATTTCAACACCTAAATATATATTTCACACATCACAATCAACAGTCAAATTTCATAACACAGCAATCAAACAAACAAGTCATCCATGGTTTGTGGACAACGGGTGTCGGGTGCTGCTAAGCACCGTCTGCATCGTAGTATATATTTCAACTAGAAAACAAATAAAAGTGAGGAGTTCTCACCTTTGGGATCCACTCCGTCATTCTTTAATTCTGAACGGTTTGGATTTGAATTTGGTTCCAGCCGGTTTCATCGCCATCTGTTTCACGCGGTTTATATTAAAAATCATATTTTTAATAACGCTTCATATATTTAAAAATCACATTTTTAATTCGCTACATATATAAAAAACACATTTTTATATTGCTACTATTATATATATAAAAATCATATTTTTATACTTATAAAAATATTTTCATGCCACACACTAGTTAAAAATCATATTTTTAACGTGTCAAAAAAATTTTCTTCCTACGGTAAAAATCATATCTTTATATAATTAAAATTCAGATTTTTACATAAGCTTTATATAACTGTAAATCATATTTTTAACATCGCTATCATCTAAATAAAAATCTCATTTTTATTTTGCTATCCCTATAATAAAAATCATATTTTTATTATTGTTCTATCAATATGAAAATCACACTTTTATAAACTGTTATTTCCATTTCAAAAACAACGCTTTTTCTATTTTTAAAACAATGTTGTTTAAATAAAAATTATATTTCAGAAGTATATAAGTTAAAAATCTTATTATTATTATTTTTACTAATGCTATATATATATAAAAAAATTATAACGCTACTGTTTTAAAAATAATGGAAATTTATATTTTAAAAACAATATGATTTTACATAAAAAACCATGTGATTTTATATTATATGCATTTATAAAAATCAGATATATTTGCAATTTAATTTAAATCAGAAAAAGGAATTAAAATGCTTACCGTACAACCCTCGTTCTGCCCCAAACCGTTAAAATCGAAACCACTCCCCGAAGAAAACAACCTGCGCTCGGCTCTACAGGTGATCAGACGTTGATCACTACCCGGTGCCGCAACCCTCGGACCTTCCTCCATCTTCGATCGGCGGCGCGACGAACACCGCTCCACCCTCACGGCTGAAATAATCCTTGAACGGAAATGGCTGAAGCCCCAAAATCGAACGGCATGGTCCACGAAAATGGTCATCGCCTTATGGATCCATAGCTCTCTAAAGGTCCTTCGATTTTTGATTTAGAAGGATAATTTAATTCGACTTGATAAGAGGATGTTTGAGGAATTTAATTTCTTATGTTTCTGCCGTTGGTTACGAACGAGAGTGGCGGTAAAGAAGGCTTTGACCACAGGATGGCTTTGACTAGGGTTGGGGGAAATGAGTTTATATATAAATATATTTTATAATATTTCAATTCATGAATTTATTTGTTTATTATCACGATCCCCAAATTAAATCCAACGACTATCGCCCCTAGCTAAATACCCCTACTCCAGACACAATGGGATATGTCCAGTGAGCCAATTTGACTATTACAATCAGTTTTCATTTAAATTACAATATAAATCGTTATAATTGCATTTGAACGTACATTTCAATTTACCAGGGCCACATACGGACCCTAAAAATTCCCAAAAAATATTTTCTAGCTTCGTATTGACGATACGGTCATAACAAAACTAATTTCGTCAAATTCTAAGACCGTTTGAAAAATGGCCATTTTCTGGTCGGTCGAAATTGACTTAATCTGTCAAAACACGTTTTCTCTCGCCAGCTCACATATTGATTCGAAAAATTACGAATTTTGGAATTTAGCAATAACTCGACATCACGGATCCAAAAAAAGTGATTCGTCGAAAATAGAGGTCGTTTGCAAAATTTCCATTTTTAAGGGCCAGAATTCCATAGCGACTATTCTGAATTTTCAACTGGGCGTAACTTTGGATTCCCACTATGAAATTTTGATTTTTCGGATTCGTTAGAAAGATATTCTCCATTAGATTCTAATATTTTTGGTTTTGCTAAAATCCGGTATATTTTGAGTCATGTGCATTCATTTGAACTTTGAAATCAAATATTCGAACTACCGCGCCATTTCCAATTCCTTTTATAATTATAAATAATTATTTATATTCTAACGATGATTCAAATAAATATATACCTTCTAATTCCATTCAAAATAAATTCCTCGTCGTTATTATTTAAAATAATTCATTTTAAATATTCAAAATCAATTAAAATTGCCAAAATAAAATTTTTTAAATTGGCTCAGAATTTCCGGGTTGTTACAATCTCACCCACTTAAAACTTTTCGTCCTCGAAAAGGAACAAAGCCGAAAGTTGTTTAACTAATCAACTCAACTTCCATTATTTTCATTATGGCTTAAGTTCTTCAACTTTTCAGTTTCTAAGAACTTTTCAAATTTTTTAAAAAATTGGCTAACACTCTAAATTTTCAAAAAAATTCACCATAACCTCCCCTGCACCGGGAGCTTCGGGATATTTCAAATAGCATCCCATGGCCCTCACCAATCCAAAAGGAAAAAGAAACAGCCAATCGGCTCATAAAATCATCAAAAACCCACGAAATACAATAAACATGTACCTATTTGTCGGGCAAACAATTTTATTCCTCTTCTCTAGCCTCCTTGCTATGACCTGTTCAATGTAAGTACATGTATATGTATGCAAATGCGATAAATCTTCAATACAATCCACTATTTGGTTCAATTTGGCTAAAGGTTCAACATTTAAATTAATCAACAAATAATCAAACAACACTATTAGCAATCAATTTGTTGATTAGCTTTTCAAATTCATAACATTGATATATAGTCAAAAATCGCGTTTTTAATGCCAAGTCACAACAATAGGCCCTATCTAGCTTTGGTTGTTACACCAGTCAATTGGAATCATATAGAAATCCCACTTTCGTCACTCGAATATAAATTCTGATGATACTCGAGTAATCATCGGAATCACCTCCGAGCGTCTAGAGTGTGATTCTATATCTATCCAGTATATTAAAACTTCAAATACACGTGGATCCGACGTATACGCAAAATCTTTATATACTAGATTGTCCAAATCAATACAAATAAATATTCAAATACGTTGAATAAGGTTTAAATTTTCAAAACAAAAATTGTTTTCATTTTGATTTTCAAAACACTACTCTTCACACTCGTTCTAGGATACTACTGATCCCATCTCTAATGATTCATTCCCATTGGATATTACTAATCCAATCTCTGATGAATTCTTTCGTATGGTTCTAATGTGCCTTGTTCTCGAGCTTTGTAAACCAAAGCTCTGATACCAACTGTAACGAAAAGGAATTTCACTCGATCCGAATCGACCGCTAAACCGACCAAGACCGTTCGAAACCCCTGATTGTTTTGAGAACACGACAAGTTGGAACGCAAACAGAAGAACATTTCATTGTTAATTACAACAATTCCATCAGAATACAAGAATATACAGAGTATGAATAAATATTATACGTCATAAATATCAGAGATTACAATACATTACATAGCAGAGGAAAAATAATACAATACACAACTGAAAGAGATATACGGATACAAAGCTTTCTGAATACAATTCCAACTGTAAATCAGGATCCTATGGATATAAATCTGCAAAACCAAAACTACTAGCTGCCTGCGTCAAAATAGGGGCACCCAGAGTTTAGATTAAAACAATAAACTCCAGGTCAGTCATGGGATTGGTGTGAGACATAAAATAGTTATTAATCTTTATTTCAAAGTTAGGTAAATCAAGGGACCACGCCGTATAACACGGAACGGGTTTCCTCCCAAGAATACCAGTGCATAAAACAGCAGCGCAATGCTAAAATAAAGAACAATGGAGCTATTATAAGACCCAGGTCCTATCACACAATGCAACACAAGCCGGAGGATAGGGTTTTACCTTATAATAGCCAAAGAATGCTTGATACGCTAAATTTCATCTTTTTTTATTAATATAAGTTTATAGTGTCAAAACAATTTCAATCATAAGTATTAATCATAGACGGCATGGGTACCATATATCATGTCGCCAATACTAGGCTCTACAATCAAAACCGCAAATGTCACGTATTGGAAGTTGGATTTCCATCTGTGAACCAAGGCAAGGGATCGTCCTTACCGAATTCGAGACGCTTTAGCCCGTGTCTTAGGCAAGTGCGCATACAAGCCTTGGATCATCAGGGCCGGTCCACCAATGTGGATTAAAATTACTGAACACTGCGTTTCCCCACCCTATGGGGTGTCAATGAGTCCAATGATTCCATCGGCTCCACACAGTCACCGATATATCTGAGGCGCCTCACAACACAACAACCACATAAGTCAAACTCGTCAGGGCATGTAAAACCACTAACGCCACTTCTAGCTAGAAGGAAACGCATGCCCTCCCTGAAATCCTCTCCCGTTTCTGGTTCACATCCAGGGTGTGACGCTCGCGAATCAACGCTACACAATGCTGTGCCACATAGGCTGTGCTTTTATCATCAACCACAAGACTTTTCTTTTAAACAGAAGCCTTGATCATTTGCCACTTAGGCATGCCACATAGGAAATTCACTCCATGTGATTGATATCCATCAATATATAACCCCTGAGCTCGTACGTCTCAGAGAAGGGAGTTAAGAAAGAGAATAAATTCTCCATCGCCAAACATATATATATTTAATAGAAATCAATCACACATAATAAAATCCAATGTCAGACGCACAGTCTATTTACAAGTTCGTTCTGGGTCTAAACGAAACCGAAGGCGCCTTGTACCTCGCATATCCATCGATCACCAAGTACGTCTGGACGATCACCAACTGATTCCCTCCTCTTGGGTGTACAACCCAATCAGGATCATCAGTAATCACCCAAACGATGTGAAGACCTCCGGTCTTCGACCACCGTCTTCATCCTCGACACATCATCGAATCAGTTATTCAGATTGGGATAAACCCGGTCTTTCTGAATAACTCGCGTATATAATAAACAAATGTTGCACAAACACAACATATGCCTCATTCCAATTGAGAATATTCTTTTATTCAAATATTCTCCCACTTTGGGAAAGGTTCCCACTAATTTTATAAAAGATAAATTCTTTAAATTTATTCTTTAATCTTCCTTTGAATATCAATTCAAATTAGTCGGGATTAGCGAACCACATAGAAGTAATCATTTTTTTATTTCCCAATCCCAACCTATTCATCCCATGAAGTAAAACTGGTCATACTTCATATCTAACACCACGGTGTTATCGGTAAATTCAATTACCGTTTCACGTTCAAATCTAATTAAAGATTTAACTATCGCCTAGAGCAAAACCGGTGATACTCCATTCTCGATCATTTCAATCTAATTAAAGATTCATTAAAACTCCACTTGGTTTTAGTCTTCCCAAAAATCAATATCCTGTCTTTAACTGGGTTAAAGAACCAATGTCATTTAAAACACGGTTCACTATAAACCCAAAATCACATTTCATTCCAATTCAATTATTGAAACTTCTGGTTACTTTTAAAACCCTTTCAAATCCAATTTATTTATTTAAAAATAAATAAATTATTATTCTAGTTCAAAACTAGTTCATTTTGATAAAAAAATATTTTTATCTTTTCAAATTTGGAAATTTTCATCTCAATTCTTCACAAATCATTTCTTATGATTTTACACAAATCATTACTACTTTTAATAATTTTATCGAGGCCCGTACAGTCGATTTCCATCATCGGCCATTGAACTGCACTTACAACGACCTTTTCCAAATTTGATTTGGACATAATTCAAAATCCAACCGTTAGTTTTCTAATTTCTAATATTCTTTAGAAATTTCTTTTCGATACGAACCCAACGGTTCCGGTTTTAGGAGAATCCGATGGTATCTCCCGTAATATCCATTCGAAGTCAATGGTCGAAATTCATGAACTGCCGCAGCGCGGCGCGTTCTACTTAGGCCATTATATACAATATATATATATATATATATTATATATATCGTCGATTTCCTTTTAAAACGTATTTTATAAATCGTTTTAAATTCGTTTTTGAAACGATTTCAACTTCATATTCAATTTTGAATTAAAATTGAATATTCCACTTCATCGATATACAAATGATAATATTTTCAAAACGTTATATTTTAAAATCACTTCCTTTTTTATATTCATTTTAAAAACGAATATAATCGATATAAATATCGTTCGCGTCAAAATGGCGCATCTCTAATCAACACGGCTTTATATATTTCAATAAGTTCGTTATTCTATTCAACAAATGAATATTTATTCTATTCAACACATGAATCTATATTTCTTTCAACATATGAATATTCTCAACACATGAGTATCGTCAACACATGACTATTTTTGTTATTTAATATATTTTATAAAATTATGATAAAGATGTAAATTTTATTGTTTGAAATATTTTACTCAACACATGAATATTTTCAACAAATGAATATTTTTTTTATTCAACACATGAATATATATTTTATTCAACACATTAATATTCTTTATTCTATTGAACACATGAATATATATTTATTCAACACATTAATATTCTTTATTTTCCCAATTGGAATGAGACCCAATCAATTACCATACAATGTTAATTATATGGATTCCATACAACAAATGTATATAATAGCAACGATAAATGATCAATAATCATTCAAAGTGCACCACACAACTGCGTAAGCATTAAATATAACTAATTAACGCTCATACAGTCCGTCAATCAAACGATTGACATACCACTAAACAATTGGGATTAGTGTATGTCAAATATCATCTCAAAACTCGTGTGGGGTTTCAATCCACAAACACTGAATATTATTTGCGCAGTTGGGCGATGTGTAAAATTTATCGTCCCAATCAATATCCTTGAAATAGGTGTACATAAACAAATCGTTCGGTTTGTAAATGAATATTTATTTATTCACGTTCACGTTAAAAATTATATTTTTAACGATAATTTATTTATTTCAACGCATGAATATATATTTGATTTCAACACATGAATATATATTTGATTTCAAAACATGAATAAATATTTTATTTCAACACATGAATATATATTTCATTTCAACACATGAATATATATTTCATTTCAACACCTGAATATATATTTCATTTCAACACCTGAATATATATTTGATTTCAACACATGAATATATGTTTAATTTCAACACATGAATATATATTTTATTTCCACACATGAATATATATTTCATTTCAACACATGAATATATATTTTATTTCAACACCTGAATATATATTTCATTTCAACACATGAATATATATTTTATTTCAATACATGAATATATATTTCATTTCCACACATGAATATATATTTCATTTCAACACATGAATATATATTTTATTTCAACACATGAATATATATTTCATTTCAACACCTGAATATATATTTCACACATCACAATCAACAATCAAATTTCACAACACAACAATCAAACAAACAAGTCATCCATGTTTTGTGGACAACGGGTGTTAGGTGCTGCTAAGCACCGTCTGCATCCTTGTATATATTTCAACAAGAAAACAAATAAAAGTGAGGAGTCCTCACCTTTGGGATCCACTTCGTCATTCTTTAATTCTGAACGGTTTGGATTTGAATTTGATTCCAGCCGATTCCATCGCCATCTGTTTCACGCGGTTTATAATAAAAATCATATTTTTCATAACGCTTCATATATTTAAAAATCACATTTTTAATTCGCTACATATATAAAAAACACATTTTTATACTGCTACTATTATATATATAAAAATAATATTTCTATACTTCTAAAAATATTCTCATGCCACACACTAGTTAAAAATCATATTTTTAACTTGTCAAAAATATTTTCTTCCTATGGTAAAAATCATATCTTTATATAATTAAAATTCAGATTTTTACATAAGCTTTATATAACTGTAAATCATATTTTTAACATCGCTATCATCTAAATAGAAATCTCATTTTTATTTTGCAATCTCTACAGAAAAAATCATATTTTTATTATCGTTCTATCAATATGAAAATCACACTTTTATAAACTGTTATATCCATTTTAAAAACAACACTTTTTCTATTTTTAAAACAATGTTGTTTATATAAAAATTATATTTCAGAACTATATATGTTAAAAATATTATTATTATTATTTTACTAATGCTATATATATATTATAACGCTACTATTTTAAAAACAATGGAAATTTATATTTTAAAAACAATATGATTTTACATTAAAAAACCATGTGATTTTATATTATATACATTTATAAAAATCAGGTATATTTGCTATTTAATTTAAATCAGAAAAAAGGAATTAAAATGCTTACCGTACAACCTTCGTTCTGCCCCAAACCGTTAAAATCGAAACCACTCCCCGAAGAAAACCACCTGCGCTCGGCTCTACAGGTGATCGGACGTCGATCACTACCCGGCGCCGCAACCCTCGGACCTTCCTCCATCTTCGATCTGCGGTGTGACGAACATAGCTCCACCCTCACGGCTGAAATCATCCTCGAACGGAAATGGCTGAAGCCCCAAAATCGAATGACATGGTCCACGAAACATGGTCATCGCCTTATGGATCCATAGCTCTCTAAAGGTCCTTTGATTTTTGATTTAGAATGATAATTTAATTCGACTTGATAAGAGGATGTTTGAGGAAATTAATTTCTTATGTTTTGGTTACGAACGAGAGTGTCGGTAAAGGGGGGTTTGACCATAGGATGGCTTTGACTAGGGTTGGGGGAAATGAGTTTATTTTTAAATATATTTTATAATAATTTAATTCATGAATTTATTTGTTTATTATCACAAGCCCCAAAATAAACCCAACGACTGCCGCCCCCAGCTAAATACCCCCACTCCGGACACAATGGGATATGTCCCGTAAGCCAATTTAACTATTACAATCAGTTTTCATTTAAATTACAATATAAATCGTTATAATTGCATTTGAACGTACATTTCAATTTACCAGGGCCACATACGGACTCTAAAAATTCCCAAAAAATATTTTCTAGCTTCGTACTGACGATACAGTCCTAACAAAACTAATTTTGTCAAATTCTGAGACCATTTGAAAAATGGCCATTTTCTGCTCAATCGGAATTGACTGAAACTGTCAAAACACGTTTTCTCTTGCCACGCTCACATATTGATTCGAAAAATTACAATTTTTGGAATCTAGCAATAACTCGACATCACGGATCCAACAAAAGTGATTTCGTCGAAAACAGAGGTCGTTTACAAAATTTCCATTTTTAAGGGCCAGAATTCCATAGCGACTATTCTGAATTTTCAATTGGGCGTAACTTTTGATTACCACTATGAAATTTTGATTTTTCGGATTCCTTGGAAAGATATTCTCCATTAGATTCTAATATTTTCGGTTTCGCTAAAATCCGATTTATTTTGAATCCTGTACATTCATTTGAACTTTGAAATCGAATTTTCGAACTACCGCGCCATTTGCAATTCCTTTTATAATTATAAATAATTATTTATATTCTAACGAGGATTCAAATAAATATATACCTTCTAATTCTATTCAAAATAAATTTCTCGTCGTTATTATTTAAAATAATTCATTTTAAATATTCGAAATCTATTAAAATTGCCAAAATGAAAATTTTAAATTGGCTCAGAATTTCCGGGTTGCTACATTCACCTTACCTCACCGGGTTTCAACTTAACTTGGTTGTTCCCATTCATATTGAATTTTTATTCAAATTACCAAGTTTCTCTTGCTTATTAATTTCAGTCATATAACTTAATCAATTTAAGTTTATTAATAATCCTACAACATGTTATAATGGCCTAAGGTCTGTAATCCACAATCTATTTTATATTCTTGCTTGGTTACATCATTACAATAACATGTTCTCCTTAATACGTAGTTAAGTGTATCTCAATTCACATGTTTCCTAATTAACATGTCAATTACCATTTATGATTAAATATAACTTATTTATTTTATAAGTTTTCCTCATTCTTTCTCATTTAATCATAAATTCAATTTACACAATCGCTACAACTTATCATTGTCTACTTAGCAGATTATTACACATATCTAATTCTATCATTTCTACAAGTTATGCTTTACCTACAAGGGTGTCTTTAATTACATAACTTTATTATATTTTCCACTGGTTATGTATACCACTAGGTGTCTTTAATTACATAACCTTATTATATTTTCCACCGGTTATGTATACCACTAGGTGTCTTTAATTACATAACATTATTAGGTTAGGTTCATGGGCCTATATATAAATATTACCCACCCCCTCTATTTTACTTAACCCACCCACTACCCATCCAATTTTAATTAACCCTAACTTAAGTTCATAATCATACAATCCTTATGGATTAAATTAGCTTAAGTAGTCCAATTCATTACCATGTCCAATTATGGTTATAATTGGCTAGACCTCCCACATTAGGCCTACAACATGTGGATGTTGGATATGCTGGTCGGGTTCAGGCAGTCTTATTCCACGATTGGGCCTAACCTTGTGTTTTATTCCGATTCGTATTTGCGCACTTAGACCTCTCACATTAGGTTCAGCATTAGTGGTTAATCGATATGCCGGTCGGGTCCGGGCAGACTTCCGCCACTAATGCGACCTAACCTCGTGTCATAAATACAATTACAATTCCTAATTGTAATTACTAAAAATTCCATTTTTATCCAAATCTACCTATGTCATTATAGGTGATTATTTTTCTTTTTTCTCAATATTTAATTATATGCCGAATTCACTATTAAAATCATAGACCTTTACACCGTTTTCAAATAACCTTTTAATTATGCACTATATGCTTTTTTTTGCGAGTTATAAGTCAAGTCATATACATACATATATATATATATATATATATGTTACGCACAAACCCAAATCTACATATTTTCCAATTTGTATCCCTAGTCCATATTCACCCATTTCAATACAAGTTATACCCAAATCCATATTCGCATATTTTCCAATGTATGCCTAAAATTCATATTCACATACGTCCCAATTTATGTCCATAATCAGTATTTAGACATGTTCCATTTTATACACAATTCCATATTTACATTTATTCCAATGCATGCCTAAATTCGTATTATCCAACAAGACATATGCCCTCAAACCCATATTCGTATATTTCCAAATTTATGCCCAAATTTAGATCCATATTTTCCATTATCAATTATGCCCCAAATTATGTCTTTCCCAATCGTTCCCAATTGCACATGTTCGCATTTTTCAGCGTTAAGCCTAGACTCGAAGGTAGCCTAGCTATATAAAAATAAAAAGGGAAAAGAAGGAGAGAAGAGAATCGAGAACAGGCATAATAACGAATCAATAATAAACTGATAGAAATAGGCATACACTTATTAGGCATATTATGACAAGATTTAACCTGGCGGCGGTAAGAACTTATAAAAATAGATCTGATAGTTATTTAATAATAGAATTGATTAGGCACTAATTCAATATCCAATTTTATACACATATCAAGATTACTATTTAAATATTCAAATCTAAAAATAACATGAACTCGCAGTGAATAGTTATGAGGAAATGGATCCAAACTACTACGAAGAACATGTTAAATAAGTTGTTGTTGCCATCGCTGAATTTTTTGTAGCAATCGTTGAATTTTATAATGTTTGCTGAATTAGATTTGGAGTAGATTAGGCCGTTCAATCTTTGTTGCAGTGAAGCTTCGCCATTACCAGTGTTTTTAGATGAATAAAACCTAGGTCTAGGGTCCTTTATAAAGCCTAGGGTTCATGAATCTAGCTCCAAAGTCGTCTAGGTTCAGAAAAGAAGTTTCTAGAGCCACGGGTAGGGCGCCTCCCCATTCAGGTGGGTCAACCCCTTGGTCGACCCCCTTTCATGTGGGTCGACCCCTAGGTCGACCCCCCCTTCATGGGTGTCGAGCCCTAAGTCGACCCCCATGAGCCTGAGTCGACCCCTAGGTCGACCCAACGGGGTCTCGGATGACCGGGTCGACTTCATAATGTTGGCCCTTCCTCGATTTGCGTGCCGGATTTCTGGATTTGCTGATTTTTGAATATTTTTGAATTTATATGTATATATATCTTCCTTATATGCATGCAAACTTCAAACCTTAATAACTTCTTCATACGATGTCCGATTTACGCAGACCAAATGTCTATCTTGACCAGAATTTCAAGACGGACGCAATGGCGCAGTCCGTTTTACTCAATTCTGAATATTTAATTAAGTTTTCCTTAAATTCATTGTAAATAGTGTGTTTCACAACAATTATTCTTTAATTCATCATCTTTAACGTCGTTAAAATTTTGAGGTGTTACATTCTCCCCTAGTCAAAGGATTTCGTCCCCGAAATCTCTAACTTAAGAAGAATGTATATCTTAACATCCAACAATCATATGTCCATCTAGCAATCACAGGCATCCATTGTCCTTAAGGAATTTCTAATGCTTTTATGAACTTACGTAATAGTGTGTGTATATGTCCGTAAACTTATGCGAAAGATCAGGCGATCTACTGACTCAGTTGACCTCCTTAATGCAATGTATGTTTGTTCCATGCAACCAGAATGTATGAAAATCATCCTAATCCATGTAAGTTCTGTATGTGTGCCCAATCATCCATCCAAATGCAACATCAGTGTAATGATAATCCATAAAAATTAATAAATGTACACACATCAATCAGCGATATATAAGTGATTAAGCCGATCTAGTGCCTATTGTGTGTGTATATGCATCCACGAGCAATCACTAGTAACCACTTGCATCCATCAAACATAACATTTCTCAAACACATGTTTACATTCATTAGTTTTCTACCTAAAGACTCAATCAATAGGAGATATTCAAATGATAGATACAAGTATTAATTCATAGCTTGGAAAAGAAGTTAAGAACATATTCTCAAAAAGGAAAGGATATGAAGTGTGAATCTTGTCTTCAGCCTCCTAAGTAGCGTCCTCGCAGCCCTTTCCTCATTGCAGTCTTACTAGCTTCACTTTTTTGTTGCATAATTTCTTAACCTCCGATCCAAGTATGCAAGTCGGAACTCATCCCATCGTTGCTTCCTTCTCTACTTTCACTTCCTCTCGCAAGTTTGGCTTCACTACCTCGAACTCTATACATTTTATCGCCTCCTGAATGAATAGTCGTCTTAGAATGACAGGCTTCCTCAAGGACTGTCTTCAATAGGTTTCCCATTCCGATATAATTCACCTATCAAACCTCTTCTTAAGTTGCTCCCCTACTTGCTTATCAAGTTCCCTCTTTCCTTTTAGGAGTCACATGTCGCAAATCATCGATAGATATATCAAGAGGTTCTAGGAGACTAAGCATGAGAGACACTTTTGGTGTCATAAGAAATCTCGAGAGTCTTTCTATGGCAAGTCAGAAGTCTAACGAACCTCCTCCCACAATCTAGAATGGATCCATATATGGTTAACCCATCCATCCTAGAATCAAACCGTATCTTATGAAATCAAGAACATATGCGTTGTAACCAAACTCGATGCCTAACACAGAGATTCTCAAACCCCGACAAATCATCGATAAATGAGTCGTACCTTCACTGGGGTTTGAGCCAATAACGGGATCCAAAACCATACTAGTATCTAGGTGCAGAGACTCAACTAAAGGATCAGATATAAAAGAATGTGAAGCGCCAGGAAAAGAATCCTAATAGGATGATGAGAAATAGAAATTAATCCTTCGATGGAAATTTTGCTACCCCTATCATGTCCACCAGCTATGAGAACGATATCTTGCCCCTTGAATTTCCTTCCCTCTGGCCTTGTCTTTGTCTCTTCGGGTACTCCTTAATGAGGTGTCCTGCCTTACCAAAGTGGTAACAAACGCCTTTTCTCTTTCTGCAATCCTTCTCCAAAAGACCCACCATTCCGAAATTATGGTATTTCCTCTTTTCTTCTTTGGGTTGTGCTCCTTAGCCCCAACTACCTTATTCTCTTTTTTACCATCCTTGTGCAACATGCTAACAAGTCTCATGAAAGCCGCCTCCATCGCACGGAAAGCCTTACGAGGCTTGAGAGAAAAATAAGGTGCAGGTAAAACCATTGTGGCTAAAGATGGAGGTTGGGCACTTCCTTGCCCTTCGACATGTACCATAGTATTAATCATGCCTATGGAACCATGCCGAAATTGGGATACCCTTTCGAAAGGAAACATTTCCCTGATCAAAAAGGAAAAGAAATTAAGCGGAGAATCGAGAAGATATTTATGGCTTAGGGAAATATGATTTTCAAAAAAAGACTTTAAAAATACTTTGTTTTTGAGACCTTTTTGAAAACCATTTTTAAAATACTTTATCCGGTCTTATAACCATATGCTCTGATACCAAATGTGACACCCCACGTCTGTTATTATCACTCACTAAAGGGATCATTAAGTTTCGTGAAGCGTTATAGGTAAATAAGAACATAATAGCAAAAGACAAACATGTAAAATAGCATATGAATTAAAAATTATTTAGATTAAAACATCATGGTCCCAAATACTGAGTTTAAATCATAAGTAACTAATTACATTAACAATCTGTCTTGCCAAAAATATCACAGTTCAAAAGCATAAAACCATATTTGCCTTGCGAAGCCATAAGAGAGTTGACAAGAAGTCAAAGCAGCACATCTATATCCAAAATCCAAGCTGAGCTGAAAGAATCCAAATCAACTCTACCTACTTCCACCCCGAGAACCTGGGTGGGGGGGGGGGATGGAAGAGAGAGAAGAGGAAACAAAAAGGGTCAGACATAAAGTCTGGCGAATCCAGTTACTTTTAAATATAAATAAATAAAATTATCATGGCAGGTATATAAAACTGGAAGAACAAGATAACAGCAACAATAACAAGCATGAACTGAATAGGATAAGATGAACATGATATATTGCGCTTCTTAAATACATTTCTCTACACCGCGCAGATACTAGTATATTCGAAGTAGAATGATCCCTACTAATACTGTTCCATTACATTTTCTTGAATATTAGGTTACTTGGGTTAATAACACTCAAGACTTATATGTGCATTGTACCCATTTACTTTCCCATGGATTCACCTAATACAATATATGTAGTTATCTCTCAATATTGAGCTACACCCCATGGTACCCCACTCGCACGGTCTCCACCGTAATGAACGAAGTCCCTCATCCTACACCGGAGTGACGTACGATTCTCTATATAAAATGTTACGTTCCGCCTATATCTATCATTATACACTACGTAAGCGTATGGACTGCCACTATCGATCGAGTATGATTCCTTATCGGAATAATGCCCTCTAGTCTCCGATACACAAACCAGAGCAGATATGCATGTATCTAGACTGTCCCATGTATGTACTATAATTGTAGCTCGATGCTTTAATCGCACTTCCTCTAATGTGCACCGAGTTTCGTGGTAGGGCTAAAGAAGAAACACGGAACTCGGTCGGGAGCTTTTCCATATCTATACTGGTCGCCTTTAAGTTCCTTCAAATACAGATATTACTCGGGTCTGTTTTTCATGGTGGCTATGGCCCCACCTCGGCCACTCCCTCATCTAGTAAAGACTACAGAGCTAAGCAACCGCATTTTATAACAAACAATCTAAACATCCATGTGGCGTCTTCCCTCAACCCCATACCTCGATAGTGAAAGGTGGAATGATATCTTGGTTTTAGCTCTAGTCTTTTCGCATCCCGCTGGTTGTCGATGATGGATATCCGACGGCCCACTATCATTGGGTGTCGTGACCCTCTCTACCTCCTTGTGAGGCAACCGTTGAATCACCCTGGTGTCACCTCGTCACAGGATTCTAACTGCATAGCTGCATCTGCAGTCAAGGCCCAACCACCTAGTAGTTACGCGCAGACCCAACCTCTGCGAGTACAGCCTAAGACATCTGTCACCGCACAGAGGGCTACTAGGAGAACCTTAAGTATTTCAGGAAGCCGCGTGCTTCCCCTTCCCATTCCTTTGGTGCCATCATAACAATCAGATGAATGTGCGCTCCCCTCGTGTCTTATAACACCTCGACGATCTACCCCGTTGGGTTATTCATCCTCAAAACTACGGACTGGTCCAAGCGCTTTCTTTAATATGTTGTTAGACCCTATGTCTAAACATTCTTTTACGCGTTTGCCTTACCTCACCGGGTTTCCATTTAATTTGGTTATTCCCATTATATTGAATTCTTATTCAAATTTCCAAGTTCCTGTTGCTTATTAATTTCAGTCATATAACTTAATCCATTTAAGTTTATTAATAATCCCACAACATGTTATTGTGGCTCAAGGTCTGTAATCCACAATCTATTTTATAATCTTGCTTGGTTACAATATTACAATAACATGTTCTCCTTAATATGTTGTTAAATATATGTCAATTCACATGTTTCCTAATTAACAAGTCACTTACCATTTATGAGTAAATGTAACTTATTTATTTTATAAGTTTTCCTCATTCTTTCTCATTTACTACAACTTATCGTTGTTTACTTAGCAGATTATTACGCATATTTAATTCCATCATTTCTACAAGTTATGCTTACCCTACAAGGGTGTCTTTAATTACATAACTTTATTATATTTTCCACTAGTTATGTATACCACTAGGTGTCTTTAAATACATAACCTTGTTATATTTTCCACCGGTTATGTATACCACTAGGTGTCTTTAATTACATAACCTGATTGGGTTAAGTTCGCGGTCCTATACGTAAATATTACCCACCCCCTCTATTTTACTTAACCCACCCACTACCCATCCAATTTTAATCAACCCTAACTTAAGTTCATAATCATACAATCCTTATGGATTAAATTAGCTTAAGTAGTCCAACTCATTACCATGTCCAATTATGGATATAATGGGCTAGACATCCCACATTAGGCCTACATCATGTGGATGTTGGATATGCCGGTCGGGTTCGGACAGTCTTATTCCACAGTTGGGCTTAACCTCGTGTCTTTGCCAAATTCGTATTTGCGCACTTAGACCTCTCACATTAGGTTCAACATTAGTGGCTGATGGATATGACGGTCGGGTCCGGGCAGACTTCCAGCACTAATGCAACCTAACCTCATGGCATAAGTACAATTAAAATTCATAATTGTAATTACTAAATATTCCATTTTTATCCAAATCTACCTATGTCATTATAGGTGATTATTTCTCTTTTTCCCTTTTTTTAATTATATGCCCAATTCACTATTCAAATCATAGACTTTTACACCCCTTTTCAATTAACCTTTTAATTATGCACCATATGTTCTTTTTCGCAAGTTATAAGTCAAGTCATATATATATATATATATGTATATATGTATATATGTATGTATGTTATGCACAAACCCAAATCTACATATTATCCAATTTATGTCCCTAGTCCGTATTCACCCATTTCAATACAAGTTATACCCAAATTCATATTCGCATATTTTCCGATGTATGCCTAAAATTCATATTCACACACGTCCCAATTTATGTCCAAAATCAGTATTTAGACATGTCCCATTTTATACACAATTCCATATTTACATTTATTCCAATGCATGCCTAAATTCATATTATCCAACAAGACATATGCCCCTAAACCCATATTCGTATATTTCCAAATTTATGCCCAAATTTACATCCATATTTTCTACTATCAATTATGCCCCAAATTATGTCTTTCCCAATCGTTCCCAATTTTGCATGTTATCATTTTTCAGCGTTAGGCCTAGGCTCGAAGGTAGCTTGGCTATATAAAAATAAAAAGGGAAAAGAGGGAGAGAAGAGAATCGAGAACAGGCATAATAACGAATCAATAATAAACTGATAGAAATAGGCTTAAACTAAATAGGCATATTATGACAAGATTTAACCTGGCGGCGGTAAGAACATATAAAAGCAGATATGATAGTTATGTCATAATAGAACTGATTAGGCACCAATTCACGATCCAATTTTTATATACATATCAAGATTACTATTTAAATATTCAGATCTAAAAATACCATGAACTCGTAGTGAATAGATATAAGGAAATGGATCCAAACTACTGCGAAGAACATGTTAAATAAGTTATTGTTGCCATCGCTGAATTTCTTGTAGCAATCGTTGAATTTGTATAATGTTTGCTAAATTAGATTTGGAGTAGATTGGGCCGTTCAACCTTTGTTGCAGCGGAGCTTCGCCATCACCATTGTTTTTTGATGAATAAAACCTAGGTCTAGGGTCGTTTATATAGCCTAGGGTTCATGAATCTAGCTCCAAAGTCGTCCAGGTTCAGAAAAGAAGTTTCCAGAGCCACGGGTAGGTCGATCTACCTTCAGGTGGGTAGATTCCTTGGTCGACCCCCTTCATGTGGGTCGACCCCCCTTCATGGGTGTCGACCCTTGGGCCGACCCCGGGGTCGACCCCTATGAGCCTGAGTCGTCCCCTAGGTCGACCCAACAAGGTCTCGGGTCGACTTCAAAATATCGACCCTTCCTCGATTTGCGTGCCAGATTTCTGGTTTTGCCGAATTTTGAATATTTTTTAATTTATATGTATATATATCTTCCTTATATGCATACAAACTTCAAACCTTAATAACTTCTTCATACATTATCCGATTTACACAAACCAAATGTCTATCTTGACCAAAATTTCGAGACAGATGCAATGGCATAGTCTGTTTTACTCAATTCTGAATTTTTAATTAAGTTTTTCTTAAATTCATTGTTAATAGTGTATTTCACACTGATTATTCTTTAATTCATCATCTTAGCGACGTTAAAATTTTGGGGTGTTACATCTAGTAGTTTGTAACACCCTGTAAAATAAACACAAATTAGACATATGGTAATATAATTTAAAATGAATAAGGAAAATCAATCATAAGCTAATGGGCTAAAAAATGGATTTTTGAGTAATTAGGAATTGGGCCACGAAAGTATTGTAGTTGCGTTCGTGGCGAGATACTTATCCATCTTCATATTTTATTTACTTAAAGTAGGGTCTGTATGCAAAAGATAATAATAAATCAAGTTATGTGTAAATATTAACACACAAGATATGAATTTCAAATAAATATACAAATATGGAATATATTACTTTGCATAATCATGAAAATAATTTTCCTTTTGAATTCAAATTTATGTGCATATATTTATATACAATGGGGATAAGAATAATCAATACAAGGAAAGAAATCAATCATATAAATTCATTAATTAATAAAAAAGTAACGTGCATGAGAAATAATCTCCTGGACTCGACCCCAGAAGGGGGTCAACCGCACCGTAGGATTGGTGTCGAACGATGGGGTCGACCTCCCACATATAGGAGCGGTTGACCGCCTTCTTGTTGGGTTCCAGTGAAGGTGTTTTTAAGGGAGAACTTAGTTATATTTTTCATCAAACAGACTACTTAGATTAAATCTATTTAATCTAACGGCCCATTTACACAATATCAACTATAAATAAGACCCTAAACCCTCACTTAAAATTCTACATATATTCTTCTCCATGCTTCCATGATACCTTTTTTCCATTGCTAATTCTGGAGAAGAAAAGGGTTTAGGTTTTTCTTCAGTCTTCCTAACCTATTCTATCTCTTCTATTCTATTCTATTACAAATTTAGATTTATTCAAGAATTTAGTTATATATATATATAAGATTCTAATATGTGACTCATACATATATATATTTGAAAGGTTGGAGCGTGATTGTTTATGAAGGAAAATCCAAAACTTATTCTACTTAGTTTTATGGTTGCTCATTCTTGTAAAAATATGAGTAGGATTCGTTTAATTTATTATTTTCTATGTTTTGCATGTTTAAAGTTGGGATATTGTGGCTTTGAAGATTTGTGTTATTATGAAAAGTAAACAATATAGAAGCCCTCAAATCTTCCGTTTGTTTTATGTTTGTACGACGAAATGTTCAATCCATTTATATGTATGGTTTTGGATTATTGAATAATAAAAGAGAAGCATGATTAGTGTTGTATGTATTGTATAATTCTTTATATTGGTTGGATTCAGGTTATTTTATTTTGTGTAATTTCATACGTAAGGTTTTGGGCAAAGGTAAAGATTTTGGTAGAATTGTAAATTTTAATAGGTTTAAATCTTTATTTTTTAATTAAAGTATTTGAACATATTGTTTACAAGATATCCAAATATTATGTTTTGTATGTAAATAAAAGTGAATCCGTTCAAAACAGGAATTATATGTGTGTATATTGGATATATGGCTCTTTGTTTATTTTTTATTATTGAGATAATTATATCAAAACTAGGTTACAAGTTTGTGTGGCTATTACTGTTTCCCCATTTTGATTGTTACATGTTAATATGTATATTTATGCCATGATTAAAGGGAATATGGGAAACAACTTATACACCTTACATTTGAAATAGGAATTAGCATTTCAAGTGTGTTTAGATTGTTAATTTTGTTCGCTTAATTCACGCTATATATATTGTAAACAATGAAATATTAATACATATTAAGTGCGTAATAAATACGGTTATGTTAGGAATATGAATTTGAATGTCCCCGTAGGAATTTTTGTGTATGCTAATGGCTTTAGATACATTAATGACACATACACACGAGCCGTTACTTATAGTATAAGCCTACCCTGAACCGACTAACGTATCCATCATTTACAAGTAAGTCTGATTAATTTGAGTGGTCTAAGTTCCATGGGCCATTATAATTAGTACATTATGATATGAGGTTAGACTCAACTAATAGAAGAAGCCTATCCGGAAACGCTGGACAAAGCTCGGTCTAATGCGAGATGTCTAATATACATATACATACATACATACATACATACATACATATATATGTTGTGTGTGAAGTAGGCCTGCTTTGGAAAAAAAATGTATTAAGTGGTTGACTTACCTCTTATTGGGTATTAAGTGGTTAGGACTAGGTCTGTTCCTAAAGTTCACTCCTTGGTTTAGGACCTAAATCATGACATCCACCCCTTGATGATTTAAATTGTTATGGGGTCTGCCTTTCTCCTATAAGATATTAAACGGTCCTAATAGATGATAAATTGAGTAGGGTCGTTCTCCAAGTAATTTCTAATTCTTATCTAGGAACTAGTAAGGGCTGACCTAGGGACGGATTATATATATGGCCTAAAGGAACCATCGTCTATGGAAGTATTAAGCTACTAGGAGTTCACCCATAGGGACAACTAGATAGTAACAAAGAGGTCCGCATGGAGGGTTCTCATAAATGAAGATGAGTTCCTGACCCAAACCTGGTAGTAAGTGGTCATTACTATTTCTAGACCTACAAGAAGAATTATTTATGATGTTGACATTAGAGATAAGGTCTTAAGTGGCTGGTGTCCTCCATAGGGTATTAAGTGACTATAGAGATGTCCACCGTTAATAGATTAGTAAATGACCTTAAGTGACTTGGGATAACCCGCCTTCTAGGGGTATGAAGTGATCGTAAAAATGTCTGCCCTAAAAATTACATTGTTGGGTATTAAGTGACTGTGAGCACATTCGCCCTTATATTTACATATAGGCCTTAAGTGACTGTTATAGTGTCTGCCTCATATGTTTGATTTTGTGTATGTTTGTAGCATAGACATAACATGAAGATTTTATACTACCAAATATAGGAAATGGTTATTCCAAAACTTATATGTATTTCATTCACATGAACTTTATTTTCTGACCTCTCTCCTCTTAACATTAATAAGTTAGTAGGTGAGATTGTTGACTGAGGATAAAGAATGATTTCTTGGGGAAGGATCCCCTCGAAGATTTAGTTATTGTGGCACTAGTCATATTATTATTGTTGTTATGTATAAAACGATTCAAACTCACCCTTAAGGGAAAGCATGGATTAAGTTGAGAACACGACAAATCAGAACACAAACAATAGAACATTTCATTGCTTATTACAACAATTACATCAGAGTACAACAATATAATAGTGTATGAATAAATATTACACATTGGAAAATATCAGAGATTTAAAATTACAATGCAATGGAAAATAATTCATAACACAAATTGAAAGAGATAAACGGATACAGAGCTTTCCGAATATAGCTCCAGTTGTAAAACCAGGATCCTGTGAAACAGAAATTAGCAGAACCAAAACTACTAGCTGCCCGTGTGGAAAATAGGGGCACCTAGAGTTTAGGTTAAAAAAATAAACTCCAAGTCAGTCATGTGACTGGTGTGAGAACTAAAATAGTTATTTAAAACTTTACTTTATAAATAAAGTAAATCAATGGACCACGTCGTATAAAAAGGAACGGGTTCCCTCCCAAGAATATCAGTGCATAAAACAAACATCACAATGCTTTTTGGAAAAAATGATGTTATTATAAGACCCAGGTCCCATCACACAATGCATTGCAAGCCGGAGGATAGGGTTTTCCCTTATAATAGCCAAACATGCTTGGTACGTCTAAAACAAATCATTTGATACTATAATAAGTGTATACTATCAAAAACAGCATCAAATATAAATGTATCAATCATAGACGGCATAGTATCCCATGCTACTATGTTGCCATATAGGTTTACATCTAAAACCGAAATGTCACGTGTTGGAAATTGGATTTCCGTCTTGAGTAGAGGCAAGGGATGTACTCCTCGCCGACTTCAAGACACTCTTGCAAATGCCTCAGGATCTCCCTTACATTTGAGGATAAATTATTCCTGAACACACATTTCCCGGTCCTATAGGACCTATCCATCGGCTCCGTAGTAACCGATGTATCCGAGGTGCCTCGCTATCCAACATCCACATAGGTAAAAATATAATAAATGTCTAGGCTCTATACCATGACACCACCCATAGCTTGAAGGAAACACCAAGCACTCCTTGGGTCCCTTATCCCGTTTTGACTCATACCGAGGTGTGAGGCTCGCGAATTAACGCTATACACAAAGTTATGCCATTTAAAGCCGTGCTATGATCATCAACCACAAGACTCTGCATTTCAACAGAAGCCTTGATCATTTGTATCTCAGCATGCCACATAGGCAATTCATGCCATTCGACTGATGTCTATCGATATATAACCTCTAAGCTCATATGTCTTAGAGAAGGGCGTTAAGCAAGAGAATAAATTCTGTGCTGTTAAACAAATATATATTTAATAGAGACCAATCAAATCAGAAAAAAATCCAATGTCAGACACACATCCATTTACTAGTTCATTCTGGGTCTGAACAAAAACAGAAGGCACCTTATTCCTCATCACATATGTCCCGTACAGGAGAGAGGTCCTCGCATATCTGGTCGATCTCTAAGTACATCTGGACAATCACCACTTATTACCTTGTCTTAGGTGTACAACCCAATCAAGACATCAGTAATCATCCAAACGATGTGAAGACCTCCGATCTTCAATCACTGTCTTCACCGTCGACTTATCGTCGAGTCAGTTATTCAGAATGGGTATAAAACCGGCCTTTCCAAATAACTCGCGTATATAGTAAACAAGTGCTACACAAACACAACATGCACCTCATTCCTTTTCAGAATATTCTTTTATTCAAATATTCACATCATTAGGGAAAGGTTCACATTAATTTTGTTAAATATAAATTCTTTAAATTTTTTCTTTAATCTTCCGTTGGATATCAATTCAAAGCAAATTAAGGTTTTATCCAAACTAGTCAGGACTATCGCATCTTACCGAAGTAATCATTTGTTTTATTTCCCAGTCCCAACCTATTTATCCCATGGAGCAAAACTGGTAATACTCCATATCCAACACCAGTGTTATCAGTAAATTTAATTACCATTTCACGTTCAAATATGATTAAAGATTTAACTATCGCTTGGAGCAAAACCGGTGATACTCCATTCTCGATCATTTCCCAAATTTGATAATTTAAATTGTCAAATTCACATTTCAATCTAATTAAAGATTCATTAAAGCTCTACTTATTTATAATCTTCCCAAAAATCAATATTAATGATTATTTAACTTTGGGAAATCAAGCTTGTCGTATCGACAATCTACACCGTACCATTGATTTCTGCCGATATATAACCTCTGAGCTCGTACGTCTCAGAGAAGGGTGTTAAGAAAGAGAATAAATTCTCCACCACCAAACAGGTATATATTTAGAAGATATAAATGATACAGTTCGAAATACAATGTTAGACATGAAATCCTGTCTTTAACTGGGTTAAAGAACCAATGTAATTTAAACACAGTTCACGATAAACCCAAAATAACATTCCATTAATTATGGAATCTTCACGGAAAACATACCAATATATAATCAATATCAACTTCCATATCCGACTAATAATATAAATGGAATAACGACAAAGCCTTTTAAATTCCATATATATTAATAGTCTTCCTCCACAGAAGCTCACTTCGATTATTACCAAATCGAATTCCATTCCCTTCCAATTTATTTTATTAAATTGGCAAACTTTACTTTTGAAAATTTGCTTTAAATCTTAATAAAAAGATTTATAAATTCCAAATCAAATTTCACTGTTAATTGGGTTAAAGAACGAATATCATTTAAAACACAGTTCATAATAAACCCAATTCACATTCCATTTTATTCCAGTTACTAAATATAACTGGAAACTCTAATAATCATAATTAAAAGATTTATTTTTACACACGGGTTTTAAGAATAGTGTTATTTAAGACACCATTTACAACAAACCCAAAATCCAATTCTTTTATTCAATTCCAATTAAATATTAATTAATTGGAAAACTATACTAAATCATAATTTAAAGATTTATTCTTATCTCAACTGGGTTTAAGAGCAGTGTTATTTAAGACACCGTTCACGATAAAATCCAAAAACCAATTTGATATCAAATATAAGGCTCAAAATAGAAATTATATCGGCTTATATTAAATATCAAATTCTGAAATCAACTAATATCGTTTTCGAAATACCGATATAAATATATCTTCCAAATTTCCATAATAATATCCGTATGATCATGAAAACCAATATCAAAATATTCCAAAGAAGATTTCCATTCAAAACCATTCCAATTCATATATTGGAAATTCTAGTTATATTTAAACCCGTTCTCAATCCAATTTATTTATTTAAAAACAATTGGATTATAATTCTAGTTAATAACTAGTTCATTTCGATAAAAATATATTTTTATCTTTACAAATATTGAATTTTTCATCCTAAATCTTTCCAAATCATTTATTATGATTTTACACAAAATATTAATATTTTAAATAATTTTATTAAGACCCTTTCATTTGATTTCCATAAATGGTCATCGAACTGCACTTACAGTGACCTTTTCCAAATTTGATTTGGATATAATTCCAAATCCAACTGTTAGATTTCAAATCTCTTATATTCGTTGGAAAGCTCTTTTCAATAGGAACCCAACGGTTCTAGTTTTAGGAGAATCCGATGGTCGGATCTCCCGTAATGTCAACTCGAAGTCAATGGTCGAAATTCGCGAATGGTCGCGGCACGACGCGTTCTATTCAAGCCCTTAAAAATATATAATATATATATTATATATATTTCGTCGATTTCCATTTAAAACGTATTTTATAAATTGTTTTAAATTCGTTTTAAAAACAATTCCAACTTCATTTTCAATTTTAAATCAAAATTGAAAATTCCATATCATTATAGTATATAAACGATAATTTTTCAAAATATCTGATTTTGAAATCATTTCCTTTTCGATATTCATTATAAAAATGAGTAAAATCGATATAAATATCACCCGCGTCGAAATGGCGCATATCTAATCAATACGGCTTCACATATTTTAATATTTCCGTGCCCATCCAAAATCGGACATTAAAATTAGATTTTAATCCTTTATTGAATATTATTTTAAAATATTCATTATTTTAAAATATTCGTTCTATACGAATTGGAATCCGACACAGTCAATTAGCATATAATGTTATTTATATGGATTTCATACATCATATGTATACAACAACAATGATAAACAATCAACCATCATCCAGAGTGCACTACACAACTACATAAGCATTAAATATAAATAATTAATGCTTACAACAGTCTGTTAACCAATCGATTGACATACAACTAAACAATTGGGATTAGTGTATGTTAAATATCATCCCAATACCCGTGTGGGGTTTCAATCAACACACACCGATTTTATTTGTGCAGTTGGGCGATGTGTAAAATATATCGTCCCAACGAGTGTACATAAACAAATCGTCCGATTTGTAAATGAATATTTATTTTCATTTCTGTATTATTTTATGTCGTTCATATATACGTTAAAAATTATATTTTTAATGATAAATTTTTTTACTCAACACATCAATATTTTATACAGTTCATTTATACAATAAAAATGATATTATTATTTTTCTAACATATTTTAGAAAATTTTGGCAGCATAACGGCGCGATACCAGAACCGGAATAAGGTCTAGCCTTATCCCTCGCCTAATACTGGCTCGCACCATACACAAACCAATTCGAATCAATTCACAAGTAATTCACAACCAATTTTACAATCATAATCAAATCACGCTGAACATCCAAATAAATAAATACACAACTACCCCGAATGCCATTTACGGCGCCATAAGTGGCTATTCACAGAGTATGAAATCCGTGTGTCGGTAATATCCATACATCGCTTTCAATTATGTGATTGTGCGAATTCGAGTGTTGAACTCCATATAATTCAAATCACGTAATATGGTTTTTCCAATAGATATTTGCGGGGGCTTCTAAGCCCCGTCTGCATCCTAGAATATTTTTAACTGTAAAATAAATAGAGTGAGAAGGAGTTCTGACCTTTAGTTTCCACTCCGTCATTCTTTAATTGATCTGTTTGGATTTGGAATTCTTACAGCGCGTTGTGTCCTTCACCATGTTTCCAACGAGATCTGTTTCACGCGATTTTTATTAAAAATCATATTTTTAACAACGCTATATATTTTAAAAATCACATTTTATAACGCTGCTACATATAAAATCATATTTTTATATTGCTAGTCATATAATAAAAATCATATCTTTTTATAATTAAAAATCATATCTTTTTATAATTAAAAATCATATCTTTTTATTTAAAGACATTTTTTATAAAAATCACAATTTTATATTCAAAGATTTTTCATATAAGAAAACATATTTTTATTCACATAAATAAATAAAAATAAAATTCACATTGGGATTGGGGTGGCTAGTCGGCGGTCTGGTCATGCTCAAGTGGCAGTTTTCGGCTAGGGTTTTAGCCGTGGAGGGTCTAGGAGGAAAGAGGGGCAGAGTTGGTGGCTGTGGAGATGGCGCAGGGGTCAGGGAGTGGTGCACGGGGGTGCGGCCAGTTGGAGGTGGGCGTGGTGGTGGCTGGCGCGGTGATTTGTAGGTGATTGAGTTTTAGTGTTTGAATTTGGGTCTTGGAGAGAAGAGGAGGGTGGAGGAGAGGAGGGAGGAGGCGTAGGGGGTTCCGCTCGCCAGCGGTGGGGGGAGGGGGAGGTCGCAGCGGCACGCAACTCCTAGAGAAGGGACGACGTTGTTTGTTTTCTTTTTTTTATTCTGGAAAGGAATGGGGGAGGGAAAGGTGAGGGTATTATATATTTATTTATTTATTTCTCCAAAAAGTTTATTTTTTATTCGGACTCCAAATTGAACCCAACGAGTGTCGCCCCTGGCGTAATACCCCCATTCCTGACACAATAGGATATGTTCGGTAAAGTAATTCGACTATTTCGTTCAGTTTTCCCTTAAATTAAAATATAAATTAATTTAAGGTTCAAAATTTATTTTAACGTACAATTTAATTTACTGGGGCCACATACAAACTCCAAAAATTTCAGAAAAATAAATCTGGCTATGTTTTGACGATACAGTCCTAACAAAACTATTTTCGTCGAATTTAGAGACCATTTGAAAAACGGCCATTTTCCAGTCGATTAAATTCAAATTGAAATTTCAAAATGCGTTTAAATTTACCACGCTCACATATTAATTCAAAAAAAATTGAAAATTGGAATCTAATAATAATTTGACATTCTGGATCCAACAAAAGTGGTTTCATCGAAAACGGAGGTCGTTTGCAAAATGGCTACTTTTAAAAGCCATATATTATATAAAATATATATAAATTCCATTCTAAATTTTAAACTGGACATAACTTTTTATTCCCATTATGAAATATGCATTTTTCACATTCGTTAGAAAGATATTGTTAAATAGATTCAAATATTTCTTGTTTTACTGAAATCAGATTTATTTTGAATCCTGTACATTCATTTGAAATTTGAAATTGAATTTTCAAACTGTCATGCCATTTCAGGCTCGTTTTATAATTAAAATAAATTTATTCGTTCTAACTTCGTTTAAAATAAATTTTTATGTGTTATTATTTAAAATAAATCATTTTATATATTCAAAATCCATTAAAATAGCTAAAATAAAAATTTTAAATTGGTTCTGATTTTCCGGGTTGTTACAATCTCCCCCACTTAAAATATTTTCGTCCTCGAAAAGGAACGGAGCTGAAAGTTGTTTAATGAATCAACTCAACTTTCATTTTGACTTTCATTCTTCAACTTTTTAGTTTCTAAGAATTTTATAATTTTACAAAAATTTGGCTAAACCCTAAATTTTCGCCATAACCTCCTTTGCATGGGGAGACCTTTAAAAACGCAACTTGTCTCACAGGCCCCCCTCCAATCCAAAAGAAAAAGAAAAGGCCAAGTAGCTAGCCAGTCGGCTCATAAAATCATCCAAACCCAATAAATTATTAAACATGTACTTATTTGTCAGGCATACAATTTTATTCCTCTTCTTAGCTTCAATGCTATGACTTGTTCAATGTATACACATGCACATATATGTAATTTCAATCAATTTTCAATTCAGTTCAAAACTTGATTCAATTTGAATAAATTTACCTTCATTTCTCTTATTGGTTTTATGGTTCCAATATATTTTTATAAATAAGACTAATAATCAAACAACACAACCAGCAACTAGTTGATTATCTTTTCGAATTCATAAGTTTTATATACTCAAAAATCATGTTTTTGATGCTAAATCACAAACAATAAATCCTATCTAGTTTTGGTTCTCACACCAGTCAATTGGAAATATATAGATATCCCACTTTCGTCACTCGAACATAAGCACTGGTAATGTGATCATAATTACCGGGATCATCTCCGAGCGACTAGAGTGTGATTCTATATCCATCCAGTATATTTGAGGCTTCAAATACGTGTGGATCAGACGTATATTTAAAATATCTTTATACCCGATAGTCCAAATCAATTTAAAATAAAATACTCACATACGTTAAATAAGGGTTAAATTTTAAAAACCAATTTTGTTTTCATTTTTATTAACACTCTTTGCACTCATTCTAGGATACTACTGATCCCATCTCTAAAGAGTCATTCTTATTGGATATTACTAATCCAATCTCTAATGAATTCTTTTGTTCGATTCTAATGTGTCTTGTTCTCGAGCACTGTAAACTAAAGCTCTGATACCATGATAAAACGACCCAAACTCAACCTTACGGGAAAGCCCGGATTGAGTTGAGAACACGACAAATCAGAACACAAACAATAGAACATTTCATTGCTTATTACAACAATTACATTAGAGTACAAGAATATAACAAAGTATGAATAAATATTACACATTGGAATATATCAGAGATTTAAAATTACAATGCAGCAGAAAATAATACATAACACAACTGAAAGAGATAAACGGATACAACAAATTGATTTCCGTCATGAGTCGAGGAAAGGGATGTACTCCTCGCTGGCTTTGAGACACTCTAGCAAATGGCTAAGGATCTCCCACAGTAGACCCTTGGATCCTCCAAGGCTGGTCCTTCCTTACATTTGAGGATTAATTATTCCTGTACACAGGTTTCCCAGTCCTATCGACCTATCCATCGGCTCCGTAGTAACCGATATATATGAGGCGCCTCACCATCCATCATCCACATAGGTAAAAATATAATAAATATCTAGGCTCAATACACCCACAGTTGGAAGGAAAGGTCATGCAATCCTTGGGTCCCTTATCCCGTTTTTGACTCATATCGAGGTTTGTGGCTCGCAAATTAATGCTATACACAAAGCTATGCTATTTAAAGTCGTGCTTTGATCATTAACCACAAGACTCTACTTGTATACAGAAGCCTTGATCATTTGCATCTCAAAATGCCACACAGGCAGTTCATGCAATGTGACTGATGTCTATCGATATATAACCTCTAAGCTCGTACGTCTTAGAGAAGGGCGTTAAGCAAGAAAATAATTCTCTACCGCGAAACAGATATATATTTAATATAGATCAATCAACAGAGGATAAAATCAAATGTCAGACACACATCCATTTACTAGTTCGTTCTGGGACTGAACGAAATCAGAGGCACCTTATTCCTCATCCTATATGTCCAATGTAGGAGAGAGGCCCTCGCATATCCGTTCAATCTCCAATTACGTCTGGAGATCACCACTTATTACCTTGTCTTGGGTGTACAGCCCAATCAAGACATTAGTAATCATCCAAACGATGTGAAGACCTTCGGTCTTCAACCACCGTCTTCATCATCGACTTATCGTCGAATTAGTTATTCAGAATGGGTATGAACCTGGCCTTTCCGAATAATTCGTGTATATAATAAACAAGTGCTACACAAACACAACATATGCCTCATTCCAATTCAGAGTATTCTTTTATTCAAATATTCACATGATTAGGGAAAGGTTCCCATTAATTTTATCAAAGATAAATTCTTTAAATTTGTTCTTTAATATTACTTTGGATATCAATTTAAACCAAATTAAGGTTTATCCAAACTGGTCGGGATTAGCGCATCTTACCAAGGTAATCATTTATTTTATTTCCCAATCCCAACCAATTTATCCCATGGAGCAAAACTGGTAATACTCCATATCCAACACCACAGTGTTATTGGTAAATTTAATTACCATTTCACATTCAAATATAATTAAAGATTTAACTATCGCTTAGAGCAAAACTAATGATACTCCATTCTCGATCATTTCCCAAATTTGATAATTTAAATTATCACATTCACATTTCAATCTGATTAAAGATTCATTAAAACTCCACTTAGTTTTAATCTTTCCAAAAATCAATATTAATGATTATTTAACTTTGGGAATTCAAACATGCTACATCGACAATCTACACCGTACCACTGATTTCTGCCGATATATAACCTCTAAGCTTGTACGTCTTAGAGAAGGGTGTTAAGCAAGAGAATAAATTCTCCGCCACCAAACAAATATATACTTAGTAGAGATAAACAATACTGTTCGAAATACAATGTTAGACATGAAATCCTGTCTTTATGTAACATCCCATATTTTCTGTATATTTAATTTTCAATTTTTAAATAAATGAAATAGAATAATATTAGATAAAAATCAAATTTCGTTGATTATAATGGTGATGATTATTTGATTGGAGTATAAATAGATTTTTTTTATTTAGTTTACACTTAGAGTTGGTGAAATTTTGAAATTCGTATTTTATTTATTTAAATGATTTGAGTTATTTAGTTTAAAATGAAAATTCAAATTTAATTGGTAAATGGAGAATTCTAAGTTGAGAAATATTAACTGAAATTCAAATCAGAGATTTAAATAATCAAATATAGATTTAAAGTGTGTGAAATTTATTTATAGAATTTATTTAGGTTATAATTTGATTTAATTTGAATTTAATGAATATTTAATTTGAATTTAAACAATTAATTGAATTTTGGATATTTTATTTATTTAATTAACTGTGAAATTTAATTGTTTCGGCGACTGTCTCGGAATTCGACGAAACTGGCGCCATTGGAACCGGAACAGTGAATTATGATGGGATTTCGGTTTGCATTATAATCCGGCTAACCGTTTGACCATACGAGAGAAAATGAGAAAGAGATCAGTATAAATGGATAATTAGGTATTTCTTATATTGGGCCTCCTATAATTATATAAATAAAACCTATACTACCTCATCAACTCATTCTCACATACGTATGTCTTCTCTATCATATTTCAGCTCTAATGGCTGAAATAAATTTTTTCTAAACCCTAGATCAAAATCAAATTTCAAGCTCGAAATAAAATTTCTCCAAACTATAACAAATTATATATCAAATCGAAGCTCTCGACGATACGAAGCTTCTGGTGTAGTTCATTCCAACATGCAGTACACCGTTTGGCCGAAATTCGAGGGTCAAACTGCTGATTTTCAAACCCGAAGACCAAAAATTTGGGCGTTTTCGATTTGGGATGTAATCGGAGAATCAGTGATATGGGTTTCGAAGAGGAGGAGCATACGAGTTCAATGGTGGCAGTGGCATCGTCTAAAAGTTGGTAGGCTAGTCGGAATCGGTGGTTTAGGGTTTGGAAAAACCCGGATTTAGGGCTCGCAACGGAGGACCTCTGGTAAACCCAAGGTGGTGGCTCCGCCCTAGCAAGGTGTGGTTTCCGATGCTGGTTCCAGTGGAGGTGGTCTCGAGGTCTATCGAGGTCGGAGCTCACGGATTTTTGCAGTCAAAGTTGCATTGAATGGGTTCCTTGCGTTGGTCATTGTAGCAATGGGGGAAGGGAACAAGAGCAGGATACGGTGCTGAGGTGGCATCTAGTGATTAGGTAGAGAATATTTTAATTATTTATATATATTTAAAATTCAGAGAGTAAAACGCTGATAACTCTTTCGTTTTGACTCGGATTTGGACGCGGTTTGTTGCGTTGGGATCGTGGCGGAATTGCGGACGTTTTGGCACTAACTTGACTGCATTTAGAGACTGTGAAATTTTGGGCTATGGTTGTACGTCCGATCCACTAAGGACCCAAATGTGAGTGATTTTACCACTCACGAAATGCTGAATTTTTCCAATATTTATTGAATTAAATTATGAAATAAGTTTGGTTGCATGATTGTGTTGGATTGTTGATGTGTGATTTAAATTTAACATGCAAGTGTGTTAAACATGCAATCTAAGTAAATGATTTGTTATTTAATTTAATTTAAATCTCTAGTTGAATTCGAACCCTTGTTAAATCCTGAAACAGTTTAATGCTGATCAGTTGAATGAAATTGTTATGGTGGATGTTGGTTGAAATTTATTACTGAATTTATAGTGATATTTTTAATGCTCCTTATTCAGTATATTGTAATGCATGTTGATTTTGACGATAAATTCCATTTACCCTTGATGTTATGGGCATCTAATAAACCCAGGATTTATCGATAAAATAAATTAAGAACACGGAGTGAAATGATAAATCTCTGTGACCCTGATTTGGATTGAAATGATAGATCCATCCCTGAAATATCGAGAAATTAATTTAAAATCACTTGGCCATTGGATAGATAATTATATACAGACATCGGTTGGTTAAATGATTTTAAATATTTGAAATTTTATTTAATAGAATTTTCCATTTAAAAGAATGTGTAGATACTCGATAATTCAATTCTTTAAAGATTCTTAACTGGGATGTTGATTAAAAAGGGTTAAATGAATTTTCCAAAACAAAGTGGAAATATTTAAATTGGGATTTGATTATGATTTAAAATCTATTCAAATTAAGAGTTTGGATTAGCAGGAAATAAATTCTTATGGAACCTAATTTGTGGGAAATTTGGAAATCGAGGGTATCTGAGTTGTTTTAACTCAGTTTGAATATATGTTTGAACTCTTGAAATCAAATAGTTGTTTTGAACGGGGTTGAAATGAGATATGGAATTAAATGAACTCCGTTGAGACCGGAGGATAGATTCAAGTATTTGAAATTTAGAAGGAAGGAAAGATTTTGATTAGAGAAATTTATTTTAAATATATTTATGCATTTGATTCCATATAATTATTCTTGCTTTAAATTTATTATTTACCTTTACTTATAACTATGGTATTTTAAAATAATTTTTCCTTATAATTTATTTTTCAAAATTTTCTAGTAAACCTTATTTTTAAGTATATATATAATATTTAAATTTCTGATCTATTTTAATTATTATATTCTATATATATCTATATATCTATTTATATAAAATTATTATTATTATGATTGTTATTATTATTATTATTATTATTATTATTATCTTTATATAAAAAAATAGTTTACAAGTATTTTGAAATTATAAATTTTCTTCCGAAGGGAAATGTTTGAATTGGAACCGCTGGTTCAAATGGGGATGAGATAGGAATTCATCCCATTTGAATATGAACCGATTTAAAAACATTTATGGAAATATGAATTATATTCTTTTCGAATATAAATGGATCTCCTAAGGGATCAAATGGGTTGTAATGGAATAAATATATTCTAGGGAATATGAATGGATTTCTAACATAAATCGATTTGGAATAATTTGAATTTTTGAGATGAAATATATTCTATTTGAATATAAGTCGATTTTAAAATATTATACGATTATAATATAAGGATATGGAAATATATTCTAATTTAGAATATAATCGGTTAGGTATGATTTATGATATTTTGATATGAAATTATATTCAATTGAATATAAATTTGGTTCGAAACAAAATATTATATTTTGGATATGGAAACGAACACTCTGAAATGTAAAAGAACCGACCGATGTTAAAGACGTAAGCTTTGGTTGTTAAGGAGACCGGAGTCGACATAAGGCATACTCTCTGTCAGTGTCGATACCACTTTGACAACTGCGAACGTTACGACGTATTCAGATTGAGTATGATGACTTGGAGGCGATTATTGAATCGAAGAAGACGATCGATGACGCTATTTTTAGTATTTATACTTTACTGAGTAGACACTATCATAATAGCGTATTATCCTATTTATGTATTAGTTTAACGGATCCTCGAGAGATGGAAAAATCCCATAACATCTCTTGAGTTACTGCACCCTTGACACTAAAGTTATTTCGTATTTTAATTTGAATAATATGAGAATGATTTAGTGCTGATCCGAGTGTTTGTTGTGTTTTATTTTATGCAATACGCTCGGGTCAGCAGTAGATGCAGTTAGCGAAGATGGCAATAGCTTAGAGGATGAAGACGAGGATTTGGTATATATATATCAAGTATAAGTATTTCCGTTGCATTTATTTCCGCTGCTTATTATGTACATCCGTATGTATATGTAACTCTGATAATCATTGAATGTTGTAACCAAAGTATACATTTCAACTTCTTTTTAACTGCTATTTGTTTATTATATGTTGTCCTTCCGCTGTGAGATTCTGTGATTGGTTTTTCTCTTCTTTCTTTCTTTTTTTTCTTTTTCCCAATAACTACCTGCATTTGCGATTTGTTTGGGTCGACATGTGTGGTTTATTGTCGATTTGAACTGTTAAAAATATGGGTCGTTACAGTTGGTATCAGAGCGATGGTTAGCGATAACCTTGGCTCTGTTTGGGAATAAATTCATTAGAGATGGGGTTAGTAATGCCCTAGAATGAGTTGAGGGTATATCTGAGAGAGCGTACTTGTATTTTTAATAAAAAGGGGTTTTATATTATGTTGGTAATTTTGTTGAAAATTTATAAATTCTGGCCGATTTATGGGATGCTATGGAATCGATAGGAATTTCTAAATGATCGAACAGAATGGATCGACATAATATGGTTTTCGATTATATTTTTTATATATTGAATATATTATTATTGGTTAAGTTTATATGCAATTGTAGTTAGAAGGCGATAATATTAAGTTGTTAGCTGTTACGGTTGATTTAAATAATAAATCTAATTGGTCGGACAAATTAAATGGTTAAAAGATTTGGAAATGTGATAATACCTTTGAGTATAATTGGTTGCGAAACAGTTTGCTTTTAAAGCAGAAATGAACTCGAGGATTTGAAATAGAATAAGTGAAATACCTTCTTGGACATCAGAAATGATTTCGATAATGAGTGCATGCATTATCGACATTTATCCTGAAGCATCTGAGTGGGGGAGACCACCCGTACTTTCATAACTGGTTTGAAAGGATCTTTGGATTTAAACCCCTATAGTATAAGTTTGGATAAGAGTCCAAGTATATGATATTTAAAAATGAGTTTAAATTTAAACCAGAATTGAAATTTTATGTTCTTTACAAATTAAAGATTGGATTTAAAAAATTTATATGGTATGGTTTTCAAAGAAGTTTATAAACATGTATGTTACTTTTGAACTTAGTTTAAACCCGGAATTAAAATACTTAAGTTGTCTTAACTAATAATATTGGTTTAATCACTTAAGAAACTCGATCTGTTAGAATTTAGATGTTGAAACGAGGAAATGGACCTGAGTATTTAGAGAAAAGAAGTGGTCGTTGAATTCTTAAGCAGGGCGATAATACGTGAAGAAAATTTGCCGATGAAATATATATATATATATATATGGTTTAAATTGAATGCGCCGTGTAGCGACTGTTCGCGAATTTCGACCATTGACTTTGAATGGACATAGCGGGAGATCCGACCGTCGGATTCTCCCAAAACCGAAACCGTTGAGTTCGTATCGAAAAAAGCTTTCCAATGAATATGAGAGATTAAAAATCTAACGGTTAGATTTGGAAATATGTCCAAATCAAATTTGGAAAAGGTCGCTATGGCCACAGCTCGGTGGCCGTTATTGGAAATCGACTGAAATATCGATAATAAAATTATTAACAATATTGATAATTGGTGAAAAATCATAATAAGTGATTTAGAAAGAATTGGGGTGAAAAATTCCATACTTGAATAGATAAAAATATATTTTATCGAAACAAACTTTAATATAATATGAGATGAGAATAAGGGAATGGTTAAGGATGAATCAAAGTGCCAAAATAAGAAAATGGGATGCAAATATAAATTGGTTTATTCAGAATAAAATAATAGTTAAGCGAATCCTAATTTGGGAATTGGAAATATTGAAATGAGACATGAGAATAAAACTTAACCTGGTTTGGATGGATTTGATGAAACGAAATCAATTGGAAAAGGATTAAATAAGCCAATATAGAATCTATATATTGGTGGATTAGGCAAGTAAAACGAAATGTCGAAAAAGAGAGAAATAGAATAGTTATATAAAACTATAACTGATCTTAACCCGTGGTTTTTGGGTTTGAAGTTATCTAAATGAAACGACGTTCATGTAGTGTAAATGGAGTAATAAGAGTAAGTAATGAAAATGTGATGGGTTGACCCATGTTAATGGGAACGAGGTGCGAGGAAGTAATACAAACCAGGAATTGAGACATGAAATAAGATATAGGAGATATAAAACCAAGGGCTAAATTATTCAATTTGAATATCGAATGAATTTGGTAAGTCGACCAAAGTTAATGAGTTAATGATTTGATATTATCGAGTTAGTTCGGAAATTAAAGTGAATTCAAGTCTTAAGTGTAATTAAATGCTTGAAATGAAAACGAAGAAAAAAATAGATCAGAAAAATAATAATAGGCAATCGAATGTGAATCCATTTCTCGAGAAATGAAGCGATAACAAATTGAAGTGTTAAAGATTTACCAAAATTATTGGAATCGAATGGTTGAAACTTCAAATGGAATTAATCGATGTTATGCGGAAATTTAAAAATATTCAATAAGCGGAAGTGAAATAGTCGTTACTTTTGATAGGATAATCGAAATTCAACGATTCTGGACTTTTTGGAAACCTAAGAAACTGAACTAAAACTTTTGTTAATAGTTCCTTGCCTAATTTTCAAGTTAATTATGTTGAAAACCAAGTTTTAGTGGTAGTTGTATGCGCAAAAAATAAAAATCTGAACTGAATACCCATGTTGTTTTGGTCATAACTCCCAAAGGAAACGTCGGATTTTAATGTGCGAGTACAATTCGGAAAGCCCAGGATCTGAACTAAAACTTTTCTTAAATATGCTGGGTGAAATTTTGAGATTTAAAGAGGTAAAAACTGGGTTAAACAACTCAGACCTGCATTTTTTAGTGTACGGGCTGAGGGGTTCGTCTTCACTAAATTAGTCATAACTTTTGAACGATTATTCCGAATTCGACGAATCTGAACAATTCAGAAAGCCTGAAACAAAAGCTACAACTTTTTCCTCGTATGTTTTAGTCAAATTCCCTCATCTAAAAGGTGATAAACTTCATTTTGTTTGCTGGCCTATCATGGATATGTTGGTTTTAGGGATAAAAATGATTTATGTATGTTCTGCAAGAGCATATGTTTGTTATATATTGTATATATATGCTTGAATCTCATATGTATGCGAGTTGTTACAGGGGTAAAGAAGTGGTATTGCACTACGGAGCTCGCTTGCGCTAAACGCAAAATGCTAAGGTAATAAAAATGCAAGTAAACGCAAAAGAAAGGTACGTAATTGTGTTACAAGGTTTTGGTGGTTTTATATTTTGTTTTCCCCATTTTTGGGATGCCTCATCGAGTGATGAGATGTATATTTGAAATTTTTACATATATATATATATATATATATATATATATATATTTGTGTGTGATTTTCCGGACCTCTCCGTACAAAGGAGATGCTGCCGAAATTTTTCGTGATTTCGAGAGTTAGAAAATTTTATGATATTTTACAACTATATACTTATTTTATAAATTTTATCTTATAAGTATGGATATGGAAGTATGAATATGGTCAATATCGTATTTTGTTCTCTTTTCGAGGACGAAAAGATTCTAAGTGGGGGAGAATGTAACATCCCATATTTTCTGTATATTTAATTTTCAATTTTTAAATAAATGAAATAGAATAATATTAGATAAAAATCAAATTTCGTTGATTATAATGGTGATGATTATTTGATTGGAGTATAAATAGATTTTTTTTATTTAGTTTACACTTAGAGTTGGTGAAATTTAGAAATTCATATTTTATTTATATAAATGATTTGAGTTATTTAGTTTAAAATGAAAATTCAAATTTAATTGGTAAATGGAGAATTCTAAGTTGAGAAATAATAATTGAAATTAAAATCAGAGATTTAAATAATCAAATATAGATTTAAAATGTGTGAAATTTATTTACAGAATTTATTTAGCTTATAATTTGATTTAATTTGAATTTAACGAATATTTAATTTGAATTTAAACAGTTAATTCAATTTTGGATATTTTATTTATTTAATTAACTGTGAAATTTAATTGTTTTGGTGACTGTCTCGGAATTCGACGAAACTGGCGCCATTGGAACCGGAACAGTGAATTATGATAGGATTTCGGTTTGCGTTATAATCCGGCTTACCGTTTGACCATACGAGAGAAAATGTGAAAGAGATCAGTATAAATGGATAATTAGGTATTTCTTATATTGGGCCTCCTATAATTATATAAATAAAACCTATACTACCTCATCAACTCATTCTCACATACGTATGTCTTTTCTATCATATTTCAGCTCTAATGGCTGAAATAAATTTTTTCTAAACCCTAGATCAAAAACAAATTTCAAGCTCGAAATAAAATTTCTCCAAACTATAACAAATTATATATCAAATCGAAGCTCTCGACGATACGAAGCTTCTAGTGTAGTTCGTTCCAACATGCAGTACACCGTTTGGCCGAAATTCGAGGGTCAAACTGCTGATTTTCGAACCCTAAGACCAAAAATTTGGGCGTTTTCGATTTGGGATGTAATCGGAGAATCGATGATATGGGTTTCGAAGAGGAGGAGCATACGAGTTCAATGGTGGCAGTGGCATCGTCTAAAAGTTGGTATGCTAGTCGGAATCGGTGGTTTAGGGTTTGGAAAAACCCAGATTTAGGGCTCGCAGCAGAGGAACTCTGGTAAACCGAGTGGTCTCGAGGTCTATCGAGGTCGGAGCTCACGGATTTTTGCGGTCAAAGTTGCTTTGAATGGGTTCCTTGCGTTGGTCATTGTAGCGACGGGGGAAGGGAACAAGAGCAGGATACGGTGCTGAGGTGGCAGCTAGTGATTAGGTAGAGAATATTTTAATTATTTATATATATTTAAAATTCAAAGAGTAAAATGCTGATAACTCTTTCGTTTTGACTCGGATTTGGACGTGGCTTATTGCATTGGGATCGTGGCGGAATTGCGGACATTTTGGCACTAACCTGACTGCATTTAGAGATTGTGAAATTTTGGGCTATGGTTGGACATCCGATCTACTAAGGACCCAAATGTGAGTGATTTTTCCACTCACGAAATGCTGAATTATTCCCGTATTTATTGAATTAAATTATGAAATAAGTTTGGTTGCATGATTGTGTTGGATTGTTGATGTGTGGTTTAAATTTAACATGCAAGTGTGTTAACATGCAATCTAAGTAAATGATTTGTTATTTAATTTAATTTAAATCTCTAGTTGAATTCGAACCCTTGTTAAATCCTGAAACAGTTTAATGCTGATCAGTTGAATGAAATTGTTGTAGTGGATGTTGTTTGAAATTTATTACTAACTTTATAGTGATATTTTTAATGCTCCTTATTCAGTATATTGTAATGCATGTTGATTTTGACGATAAATTCCATTTACCCTTGATGTTACGGGCATCTAATAAACCCAGGATTTATCGATAAAATAAATTAAGAACACGGAGTGAAATGCTAAATCTCTGTGACCTTGATTTGGATTGAAATGATAGATCCATCCCTGAAATATCGAGAAATTAATTTAAAATCACTTGGCCATTGGATAGATAATTATATACAGACATCGGTTGCTTAAATGATTTTAAATATTTGAAATTTTATTTGATAGAATTTTCCATTTAAAAGAATGTGTAGATACTCGATAATTCAATTCTTTAAAGATTCTGAACTGGGATGTTGATTAAAAAGGGTTAAATGAATTTTTCAAAACAAAGTGGAAATATTTAAATTGGGATTTGAATATGATTTAAAATATTTTCAAATTAAGAGTTTGGATTAGAAGGAAATAAATTCTTATGGAAACTAAATTGTGGGAAATTTGGAAATCGAGGGTATCTGAGTTGTTTTAACTCAGTTTGAATATATATTTGAACTCTTGAAATCAAATAGTTGTTTTGAACGGGGTTGAAATGAGATATGTAATTAAATGAACTCCGTTGAGACCGGAGGATAGATTCAAGTATTTGAAATTTGGAAGGAAGGAAAGATTTTGATTAGAGAAATTTATTTTAAATATATTTATGCATTTGATTCCATATAATTATTCTTGCTTTAAATTTATTATTTACCTTTACTTATAACTATGTTATTTTAAAATAATTTTTCCTTATAATTCATTTTTCAAAATTTTCTAGTAAACCTTATTTTTAAGTATATATATAATATTTAAATTTCTGATCTATTTTAATTATTATATTCTATATATATCTATATATCTATTTATATAAAATTTATTACTATTATGATTATCATGATTATTATTATTATTATTATCTTTATATAAAAAATTAGTTTACAAGTATTTTGAAATTATAAATTTTCTTCCGAAGGGAAATGTTTGAATTGGAACCGCTGGTTCAAATGGGGTTGAGATAGGAATTCATCCCATTTGAATATGAACCAATTTAAAAACATTTATGGAAATATGAATTATATTCTTCTCGAATATAAATGGATCTCCTAAGGGATTAAATGGGTTGTAACGGAATAAATATATTGTATGGAATATGAATGGATTTCGAACATAAATTGATTTGGAATAATTTGAATTTTTGAGATGCAATATATTCTATTTGAATATAAGTCGATTTTGAAATATTATACGATTATAATATAAGGATATGGTAATATATTCTAATTTAGAATATAATCGGTTTGGTATGATTTATGATATTCAATTGAATATAAATTTGGTTCGAAACAAAATATTATATTTTGGATATGGAAACGAACACTTTGAAATGTAAAAGAACCGACCGATGTTAAAGACATAAGCGTTGGTTGTTAAGGAGACCGGAGTCAACATAAGGCATACTCTCTGTCAGTGTCGATACCACTTTGACAACTGTGAACGTTACGACGTATCCAGATTGAGTATGATGACTTGGAGGTGATTATTGAATCGAAGAAGACGATTGATGACGAAATAACCCTGACCTTCGGGTCAGAATTTAAATGACTAAAACAGGAGTTATACCGTGACTAACTGAGATAGCACCTTTGATCGGACACACTTCTTCGATACTATTTCTATGACTATGATGATGATGAATTGGGCCCATTTATGACTTTGGGAGTGTGTTCCGAGGTGGGCGGTAGTGGCTGCTATGCGTTACCACCGGTCCGGGAGTGCAATTGGTAGAATCCTACCCTGGGCATTGCCTCGAGTGCCTTGTCATATGTATCCTTATCGAGCCCATACGATTTTGATTTGTATCGTACCTATGGAGTGCCCTCTGATGCCATCCGTGTTAGGTTGGGTTTACGGTACTGTATAGACTACGGTAATATAAACGGTGTAAGGGTAAAAATGTAATCCCGCTTACGCTATTTTCAGTATTTATACTTTACTGAGTAGACACTATCATAATAGCGTATTATCTTATTTATGTATTAGTTTAACGGATCCTCGAGAGATGGAAAAATCCCGTAACATCTCTTGAGTTACTGAACCCATGACACTAAAGTTATTTCGTATTTTAATTTGACTAATATGAGAATGATTTAGTGCTGATCCGAGTGTTTGTTGTGTTTTATTTTATGCAATACGCTCGGGTCAGCAGTAGTTGCAGTTAGCGAAGATGGCAATAGCTTGGAGGATGAAGACGAGGATTTGGTATATATATATCAAGTATAAGTATTTCCGCTGCTTATTATGTACATCTGTATGTATATGTAACTCTGATAATCACTGAATGTTGTAACCAAAGTATACATTTCAACTTCTTTTTATCTGCTATTTGTTTATTATATGTTGTCCTTCCGCTGTGAGATTCTGTGATTGGTTTTTCTCTTCTATCTTTCTTTTTCTTCTTTTTCCCAATAACTACCTGCATTTGCGATTTGTTTGGGTCGACATGTGTGGTTTATTGTCGATTTGAACGGTTAAAAATATGGGTTGTTACACTTTAACTAGGTTAAAGAACCAATGTCATTGAAAACACAGCTCACGATAAACCAAAAATCACATTCCATTAATTATGGAGTCTTCACGGAAAACATATCAATATATAATCGATATCGATTTCCGTATCTGACTAATAATATAAATGGAATAACGACAAATCCTTTAAAATTCCATATATATTAACAGTCTTCCTCCACAGAAGCTCACTTCGATTATTACCAAATCGAATTCCATTCCATTCCAATTTATTTTATTAAATTGGCAAACTTTACTTTGGAAAATTTCCTTTAGATTTTAATAAAAAGATTTATAAATTCGAATTCACATTTCACTGTTAATTGGGTTAAAGAAAGAATGTCACTAAAAACACATTTCACAATAAATCCAATTCACATTCCATTTTATTCAGTTACTAAATATAACTGGAAACTCTAATATTCATAATTAAAAGATTTATTCTTTTCACATGAGGTTTAAGAACAGTGTTATTTAGGACACCATTCACGACAATCCAAAAATCTAATTCTTTTATTCTATTCTGGTTAAATATTAATTAATTGGAAAACTTTACTAAATCTAAATTTAAAGATCATTTCAACAAAAATATATTTTTATCTTTACAAATATGGAAATTTTCATCCCAATCCTTTCCAAATCATTTATTATGATTTTACACAAGTTATTAATATTTTTAATAATTTTATTAAGACCCTTTCAGTCAATTTCCATAAACGATCATCGAACTGCACTTACAACGACCTTTTCCAAATTTGATTTGGGCATAATTCCAAATTCAATCGTTAGATTTCAAATCTCTTTTATTTGTTGGAAAACACTTTTCGATATGAACCCAACGGTTTCGGTTTTAGGAGTATCCGACGGTCGGATCTCCCGTGATGTCAACTGGAAGTCAATGGTCGAAATTCGCGAACGGTCACAGCGCGTTCTATTCCGGCCATTAAATATATAATATATGTATTATATATATTTTGTCGATTTCCATTTAAAACATATTTTATAAATCGTTTTAAACACGATTCCAACTTCATTTTCAATTTTAAATCAAAATTGAATATTCCATATCATTATAATATATAAATGGTAATTTTTCAAAATATCTGATTTTGAAATCATTTCCTTTTCGAAATTCATTATAAAAATGAGTAAAATAGAAATAAATATCGCTCGCGTCAAAATGGCGCATATCTAATCAATACGACTTCACATATTTTGATATTTTCATGTCCATCCAAAATCGGAAATTAAAATCATATTTTAATCCTTTACTGAATATTATTTTAAAATATTCATTATTTTAAAATATTCATTCATTTCGAATTGGAATCAAACATAATTAATTACCATGTAATGTTATTTATATGGATTTCTTACATGATATGTATACAACAACAATGATAAACAATCAACCATCATCCATAGTGCACTACACAACTGCATAAGCATAAAATATAAATAATTGCCCTTACAATAGTCTGTCAACCAATCGATTGACATACAACTAAGCAATTGGGATTAGTGTATGTCAAATATCATCCCAATACCCTTGTGGGGTTTCAAGCAACACACACCGATTTTATTTGTGCAGTTGGGCGATTTGTAAAATATATCGTCCCAATCAATGTCAGTCAAATGAGTGTACATAAACAAATCGTCCGATTTGTAAATGATTATTTATTTTCATTTCAGGATTATTTTATGTCGTTCACATATACGTTAAAAATAATATTTTAACGATAAAATATTCTATTCAACACATGAATATTTCATATATTTCATTTATACAATAAAAAGGATATTTTTATTGTTCTAACATATTTTAGAAAATTTCGACAGCATAACAGCGCGATACTAGAACCGGAATAAGGTCTAGCCTTATCCCTCGCTTAATATTGGCTTGCGCCATACACAAACCAATTCCAATCAATTCAAAATTAATTCACCACCAATTTTACAATCATAATCAAATCACGTAGAACATCCAAATCAATAAATATTTAACCACCCGAAATGCCATTTATGGCGCCATAAGTTGCTATTCGCGGACTATGAAATCTATGTGTCGGTAATATCCATACATCGCTTTCAATTATGTGATTGTGCGAATTCGAGTGTTGAACTCCATATAATTCAATTCACATAATACGGTTTTTACAATAAATAGTATCGAGGGGCTTCTAAGCCCCGTCTGCATCCTAGAATATTTTTAATTGTAAAATAAATAGAGTGAGAGGAGTTCTCACCTTTGGTTTCCACTCCGTCGTTATTTAATTGAACTATTTGGATATGGATTTGTTACAGCACGTTGTGTCCTTCAACGTTTTTCCAATGAGATCAGTTTCAAGCGATTTATATTAAAAACCATATTTTTAACAATGCTATATATATATTTAAAAATCACATTTTTATAATTCAGTTACACATATTAAAATCATATTTTTATATTGTTAGTCATATAATAAAAATCATATCTTTTTATAATTACAAATCATATCTTTTTATAATTAATAATCATATCTTTTTATGATTAAAATTCATATCTTTTTATTTAAAGATATTTCGTATAAAAATCCCAATTTTATATTCAAAGATTTTTCATATAAAAAATCACATTTTTATTCGCATAAATAAATAAAAATAAAAACTCACATTGGGATTGGGGTGGCGGTGGCTAGTTAATGGTCCGGTTTTGCTCAAGTGGCGGTTTTCGGCCAGGGTTTTGGCCGTGGAGGGTTTAGAAGGGAAGAGGGGAGGAGTTGGTGGCTGTGGAGGTGGCGCAGGGGTCGGGGACTGGTACAGAGGGGGTGCAGCCAGTCAGAGGTGGGCGTGGTGGTGGCTGGCGCGGCAATTTGTAGGGTATTTGTAACACCCTGCATTTTTAAAGAAATTAAAAATGTGGAAATATGTATATATATTGAATGCATAGATATATTTGAGAGAGAAATTAAATAATGACAATAAAATTGCATGTAATAAGTTAATGCAGTGAAATGAAGAAAAAGATAAATATAAGAAATTACATGCAATACATGAAATGCGAAGAATTGCATGCGAACATTTAAAAAAGAAATAAAAAGGATAATTTGAAAAACCTCTAGAATTTGGTTATGAAATTAGAGACATTGCGTTCGTGGCAATTTTCTAGTAAATTTAGACCTATAATTTGTAAAAAACTAATTTAAAATGAAGAAGATATCTTTAAATTAAATATTGTACCAAAACATGAAAAAGAGGAATGAGAGAATAATGTGTAGCATTGTCCTAAGTCTTGTTAGCAAAAGACTTAGTAGCATTTGGTTAGTACATGTGACTTGTACACAAGAAGTTCTGATTTCAATCCCCGCCAGTGCCATATTTTTGTTTTAGGTGAATGGCTAAAAAGTGGCCTAGTGTGAACGCAATTCAATTAAAAATGTTGTTTAGTGTGAAAAGGTTTAGTTGGAAAGATAGTTAGTTAAATATATATATATATATATATATATATATATATGACATGTGGTTGAACTAAAATAGAAATCCAAGGAGAAGTGGATAACTGATGGAGATGAATGCTCAAAATTTTTTTACACTAAAATGTCAGTTAGACACAACACTAACTTTAATTTTCAACTTCTTGATCAGGATGGTAACGCACTAACAGACTTGAAGAAATTTTAAGAGGAGGCAGTAAACTACTTTACTGACTTGTACAATGGTGAGTGCGAGACAGTCTTACCCAATATCAATCCCCGCAAGTTGCTGAACTCTAGAGGGAACAGGATGTTGTGCAGGCGAATAACTAAGGAGGAGCTGAAGAAAGCCACCTGGTCCATTGGAGGTTATTCTGCCCTCGGGCCCGACGGGTTCGGGTCCAGCTTCTTCCACACCCATTGGGATGATCTGAAAAATTATTTGTTGTAAGTAGTGCAAGAAGCCTTTCACTCAGGTAAAATTATCAAAGAAATAAACCACATGTTCCTCTACCTTATCCCAAAAAATGAGAAACCTACCAGAATTGCTGACTATAGACCTATTGCATGCTGCAATGTGTTGTACAAAATCTTAAGCAAAGTTTTATGCAATAGAATAAAGGTGGTGTTAGCGGATTTGATTGCTGAATGTCAAAGTGCGTTTATTAAAGGCAAAAGTATTTCTGAAAATTCCCTACTAGCTCATGAACTTACTAGAAATTTCAACAAAAAAGATGCAGATAAATTCTGTTTAAAAGTTGATTTGCAAAAAGCATATGATAAAATTAATATGCACTTCATTATTCATATGTTATTGGCGATGGGTTTCCCTATGAAAATTACTAGACTGACTTCAGAATGTATTTAATCCCCTACTTTTTCTATTTTATTCAATGGAGTGCCAAAGGGTTTCATTACCAGCAACAGAGGTATTAGACAAAGGGACCCTCTTTCCCCTTATTTGTTCGCAATTGCAATGGAGTATTTTACACTTCAGATAGGGTTAGCGGAGTTTGCTAAAGAGATTCAACCAATTCATAATTTCCAACCGTCCATTAGCCACTTGTTGTACGCTGATGACCTGATAATTTGTGTCAAGTCGAATGTTAAATTTGCGAACAAGATCACAATGATCTTTGAATATCTGGGGAAATATATTGGGCCTAAGTTGAATTAGCGAAAGTCTAAATGTTACTTTAATAAGTTTTGTGTGAACAAGGAAATTGTGCTTGATACTTTGGGGGTTAGAGAGGGTGTATTACTTGTAAAATACTTAGGGGTTCCCCTCTCTTCAAACAAAATAACGGATAGAGGATGTGCAGAGCTTATTACAAAGATCAGAGAAAGACTACAAGGATGGAACTCTAGACTACTATCATTTGCTGGAAGAATCGAACTTGTGCACACTGTAATTCAAGCAAAAATTAATTTTGGGCTGCAAACATTTCAGATTCCTGAAGCTTCTATTGGAAAAATTGAAAGAGTTTGTGCAGATTTTATTTGGAAGGGAGGTCTACACAAAATTAAATATGATGACTTATGCAGACCAAAAGAAGAAGGGGGTGTTGGACTGAGAAGAATTAGAGATATGAGAGAAGCTTTCACTATGAAACAAGCCTGGAAAATCATAAATGATCATGGTTTATGGGCTAGATGGATGAGGAAATGATATGTCATGAGAAATTTCCGGACAATGGAAATTGGTAATAATGCATCAGCAACGTGGAAAGCTGTTCTCAGAGTTCGAAGCAAACTAGCAGTGAACTGTGAAAGGGTTTTTGCAAATGGCAACGAAACTGATTTGTGGCGAGACCCTTGGATAAAAGTCAAATCCTTAATTAATACTCTGGGATGGGATTCTTACTCATCTAATAGTTGTCCTAGTCACACTGTTTATCACATCATTCAAGAAGGCAGATGGAATTGTGATAGAATTCCTTGTAATATTGAGATGAAAAGGGATATTGAATTCATGCCTTTATATATCGACAGAGAATTTGACATATGGAAATGGTCAACATGCAATGAATTCAAGTTAACAGAAGCATGGAATGCATGCATAATTTATGAACCTAAGGTGGAGTGGCACAAAGTGATTTGGGACAAATTGTTTCCCCTAAAAGTATCACACATAGCGTATAAAGCAATGTTATATCATCTTCCTACTAGCGACAGACTTTTCAATTGGGGTATCATTCCTACTAATATCTGCGTTCTATGTGATAACAAGGTTGAGTCTCATCAACACATATTCTTCCAGTGTAACTTTGAATGTGAAATTCTCGGATTTATCAAATAGAAATGCACTACAATAACACAAGACGGAAGCTTTCATGACATAATTACTCACCTGAGCTTGAATTGGGCGGATGTAAACGCTAAAGTTAAAGAATACGGCGTTTGCGTAGTTGCTGCTTGTTGTGGAAATGGAAGGAGAGGAACAGACTCATTTTTTAAAACAAAAAGAAATCAGTGCATGAGATTACAAAGTTAATTGAAGTGGAAGCTAATTTGATTTTACGCACGAGGGGATGAAGACTTACTACTTCAGAGGTAAAACTGCTACCTCGTATTAGAGAAATGGATCGAGGGGGTTGGCTGGAACCACGGTCAGCAGCTCAAAACCTAAGGCCGCCATGAATTGCTCGTTGAAGACGAAGCCGTTCGCCATTCCTGATTTGGGAAAGTAGCTGTTTAATTTAATGTAAATACTGGGCACAGTTTTATTACCATGTTTTTTTAATCATTAGTAGCTGTGCGCTGTCGACTGTGTAGACATGCATCTTTTCTTGGGTTGAGATATGGCTTAAATAATATATACCCATTTTCAAAAAAAAATTACATGTGGGTGTCAACACCCCTGCTGTTGTGCATCATGTTGCACACATCGCGCATTTCTATTAGTTAATGACGTTTTTTGAGTTTCAGGGCTGACGTGGCCTCTTTTGGTTGGCTGAGTGATGTGTATTTTTAATCTGAATGGTCAGATCTAAAGGCCCTAATCCACTCACTACAACTATATAAACATACCAAGACCTAAACCTAATTCAGAATACACTAATTCATACGCCTCCATGCTGCCGCAACCTAAGCTAGTCTTTCTTCTACACTAAAGCAAGTCTAAATAGGAGTAATTCTGTAACACCCTAATTTTTTGAATAATCAAATCAACTAAATTAAAAAATAATTAATCTCAAATGTGAGAATTAAGGGAAACAGGTTGCGCCATTGTGTTCGTCTCGGAATTCTGGTTGAGATAGAGTACGAGTTTGCGTAAATTGGATTCCGTATGAAAAAGATATCCTTAAATTAAATACTGCAGCAAAACATGAAAAAAAAAGAATGAGAAAAGAATAAATGTTTATCATTGTTCTAAAGTTTGTAAGCAAAAGACTTAGTAGCTCATTTGGTTGGAACACGTGACTTGCATACAAGGGGTACAGAGTTCGATCCCCGCCAGCGCCATATTTTTGTTTTAGGGGAATGGCTTAAAATGACTTAGTGTGAACACAGTTCTAAAAGTGGTTTAGTGTGAAAATGGGTAAATGAGAAGATAGATAAAAAGAAAATATACATATAGAAAATATATATATACACACACACATATATATATATGACGTGCACGCATCATGTGGCGTACGTGGCGCATTTTTGGTTGTCAATGATTGTTTTTTTTATGTGGCCTTCTTTGATTGGCTTTTATGACAAATTAAAGGTAAGAAAGATTTATGCATGTATAAATGGATATTTTTATATGGGTAATTAATGTATACGGTAAAAGGGAGAATATGTAATTAACAATAATAGATTTATAATTTACATATAAATATGAAGGATAAACATGAAAATTACATGTCATAGATTGGTTCTTGAAATGGTATATTTAGTATACCATTAATTGTGAGCATAATTAAAAATATAGTCATGGCATAATTAAAATGGGAATAATTTAAATATGGAATTTGTCATAAATAATAAATATGTAAATTATAGAAAAAATGAACATTTAATACACTGTGCTGAGTCATTAGGGATGAGGTGTCACCCTATCTTGTTTGGATGGTTCAAGTTGCTTCTAGGTTGATCGGATGGCCTAAATTAATCCTAAACTCTATAGAAACACCTCTAGAATCAAACCCTAAAATCAAAACAAAATTAGATTCATGGCCTCCATGCCGTCACCTAGCAACTCAGCATAACCGCCACCAATTAGAGAGGAAGAAAGCTAGTCTAAATCAATCCTTTTCAACTTTAACAATGAATCTTCTTCAAGGGAAAGCTATTACAACTTCAGAACTCAGAATTCAGAATTCAAGACCTTCTCTGAATTGTGAGTTCGATAATTTTAATAAAATAATTAGCAAATTAATTGGAATGAATTATGATGTGGAATAGTTGGATGTGATGCGAATTATTGACCGCATGTTATTATTCATGTAGTAAATTGTGATGTTTATGTTGTAAATTCTATGATTCTATCTTGCAAAGTTATGATCATCTATGTTGTAATTTTGTGATTGGCTTATGTATAATCGAATCACCATGTTGTTCATATGCTAGTTTAGGTATGTTGATTCATATGATAAATCATAAGTATGTATGCAAGTTTAGATTTTTATTAAGACATGAATCATATGCAAGTTGGGAAAAATTTTATATATCCTTATATGCTTCATGGCATCTATTTTAGATCTAAAGTTAGGTTATGACATGTGTGAGTTATATGCCAAATTCTACATGCTAGTTTACATGCTTAGATATAAGTTTATACCATTGTTATGGTGCATAAATCACATATGCAAGTTTATATGAATACATGTGTTCGAAAATGAATCATGTTATGCATGTTTGTGGTTACTGCCTATGCAAGTTTAAACCTTTAGATGTAGATCTATGACATACATGATTTATGCAAGTTTGTGACCATTATCTAAACAAGTTCACACCTTTAGATTTGGATTTATGACATATGTAATTTTATGCAAGTTGTAACTTTGGCCTTTGCAAGTTTTAGATGTAGAACATCATTCACACATGCAAGTTCACCTCTTATTTTTATATCTAGTTTTAATTATATGTATATTGTGATGTTTTCATTCCATGAGTTAGACTATTCGAGTCTAACGTATATTTTACGTTAAACGAACGAACGTACAACGTGGGGTAAAGGGGATATTATTAAAAGATTTAGTTGGCATAAACGCCTTAAATGGCATAAAATAAATTTGTGATGAAAATTGGTATGATTTTACATACCATAAATAGATGGACATAATTGAGTTCAATTATGGCCATAGTTAAATTTGGAATTAATTGATAATTTGAATAGGGAAAGTAATTCAAATTGGGGAATGATTAATTAGGAGTAATTAATCGTCTAAGACACGAGGTTAGGCTCTTTTGTGGTGTAAGACTGCCCGAACCCGCCCGGCAAATCCAGTTGCCACAAATGCCAGTCTAATGTGAGAGGTCTTAGGCATAAATTAAATACGTAACAATTGTAAAGACACAAGGTTAGGCTCGTTTGTGGTGTAAGATTGCCCGGACCCGCCCGCCAAATCTAGCTGCCACAAATGCCAGTCTAATGTGAGAGGTCTTTATGAGGTTACGGTCTTAATGAATTAAGAAACACTTAACCAGATAAACATGTAGTGGGACATGAGGGGGTTAATTGGGTGCCTTGGGTGGCATGTGGAATCTAGTGGGTGCCTTGGGTGGCATTTGAAATATGATTAGAAATACTTAACCAAAATTGTAACATGTAAGTGAACATGAATAAGAAGTGGGTTAAGTGGGATGTACTAGAGGGGGTCAAGCTTAGGTGGATAGCTTGTGTCAAGTAATGGGGGCCCGTTTCAACCAGTAACCCATACATATCTTTGTGGGCTCGACCCAAGTCGAGGACGGAACACGCATATTGGGCTTGGCTGTAAGAGGCCAAACCGGGTTAGTGGTGGCAACGCAAGTCCAATGGGTTCATATGCGTGTGTGGACCCGGGCTGGTAAGTAAGACGTTGTTGCATCATGTAGGTATAAGCCGTGCATTATTTGTGGTGTCGGGTTGCCACTTTGGGGAGTGATACACCCCACTGTGGGGCCAGCACGGTTATCTACGAGTCCGATCACTTGGGGGTAGTGGGTACACCTAGCGGAGATAGGGGCAGGCGGCACCTATGAAGGCAGCTAGGGGTGCACGAAACTACCAATATCATTATTAAGTTCTGTAGGCGGGATCAACCTTAGGGTGACTAGTGGTGGTGCAGTATATCAGTTACCTTATAGTGGTGGTGCATTATAGTAATTATCTTATAGTGGGTTAGGGGCGCTTTAAAGATATCGTTGTTCATCTTGTTTCCATGTTTACTCTTTCATACTCAATGGTTCATGGTCATTTCCTGATTTTCCAACTTATGCCTTAGCCTAGTTACTTTGGTGATTATATTGTTAAAGTTATCGCACTCGCCAAACTTTATGTCTGAACCCCTTTGTTTCCTCCTCTTCTCTTCCTCCCCCCCCCCCCCCCCCCCCAAGGTGTTCAGGTTGGAACTAGCACCAATGGAGCTTGATTTTGGACAACTGTGCTTCTTGCTTTTAGAAGATTGCTTGGATCGCTGAAGTAAAGTTCAACCTCTCTTTTATTTATGGCTATTTTGTATTGGGGATTATGTCTTTCAATTTATGTACTTTGATTTAGTCAAGATGGATATTATGTACTTGGCTCTTATTTTGATGATGTAATCAAACATATGTATTTTCTGCTGCAATGAAATAAAGTTTTTAATTTTTCAAGTACTGTTTATATATGTTTTAATGGACATGGGGTGTGATACATGGTATCAGAGCTGAAGGTTACCAGAACAAATATGAATTTTGAAAAGTTGTTTTTCAAAAATAATTTTATAAAGAAGTACCTTTAAAAGTATGTTTTAAGGAAAGTATTTTCAAAAGAAAAGCTTATTTTAGAAAGCATAACCCCAAGGGCCATATATCTTTCCTTTGGTTCTTTTGTATTGAATCTTTTCTTTTTCGTTTCAGCATGTCTGAAGCATCTGAGATACCAGAGGGTATGTCTTTGAATTTCACCTTTATCGCTTACCTTATACTTATCTTATCTTTGGTATGTCCTCTCGTTAGTACCTTTGACCTTTAGATAGGGTAGTCCTATGGTTGAAACATGTGTTTGAGACATGTTATGTATGATGGATGCAAGTGTTTGCTAGTGGTTGCTCACGGATGCATATACACACACCTTAGGCACTAGATCGGCTCAGTCACTTCATATTGCATATTGCATATTGCATATAAATGTGTGTACATATTTAAGTAATGGATGTATAATGGTGGTACTATCATATGAATGTTGCATTTTGGTGAATGGTTGTGCACGCATGTAGAGATAATATGTATCGATAGATTCTTTCGCATACATAATAGACGCATGGCACTATCATGGTTTGCATTAAGGAGGTCAACTAAATCAGTAGACCGCCTGATTTTTCATTAGATAAGGAGCATATACACACACTTCTTGCATATGTTCATACAACATTAGAAAATTTTAAGGATAATGGATGCCTGTGTTTGATGGTTGAGTAGATGGTTGTTTGGATAGTAGGATACGTTCTTCTTGATTTAGAGATTTCAAGGACAAAATCCTTTAAGTAGGGGAGAATGTAACACCCTGAATTTTTGAATAATCAATTCAACTAAATTAAAGAATAATTAATCTCAGATGTGAGAATTAAGGGAAACGGGTTACGCCATTGTGTTCGTCTCAGAATTCTGGCTAAGATAGAGTCCGAGTTTGCGTAAATTGGATTCCATATGAAAAAGATATCTTTAAATTAAATATTGCAGCAAAACATGAAAAAAAATGAATGAGAAAAGAACAAATATTTAGCATTGTTCTAAGGTTTGTAAGAAAAAGACTTAGTAGCTCATTTGGTTGGAACACATGACTTGCATACAGGGGTACAGAGTTCGATCCCCGCCAGCGCCATATTTTTGTTTTAGGGGAATGGCTTAAAATGGCTTAGTGTGAACACAGTTCAAAAAGTGGTTTAGTGTGAAAATGGGTAATTGGGAAGATAGATAAAAAGAAAATATACATATATAAAAATATATATATACACACACACATATATATATATATATGACGTGTACGCATCATGTGGTGTACGTGGCGCATTTTTGGTTGTCAATGATTGTTTTTTTATGTGGCCTTCTTTGATTGGATTTTATGACAAATTAAAGGTAAGAAAGATTTATGCATGTATAAATGGATATTTGTATATGGGTAATTAATGTATACGGTAAAAGGGAGAATATGTAATTAACAATAATAGATTTATAATTTACATATAAATATGAAGGATAAACATGAAAATTACATGACATAGATTGGTTCATGAAATGGTATATTTAGTATACCATTAATTGTGAGCATAATTAAAAATATAGTTATGGCATAATTAAAATGGGAATAATTTACATATGGAATTTGTCATAAATAATAAATATGTAAATTATAGAAAAATGAATATTTAATACACTATGCTGAGTCATTAGGGCTGAGGTGTCACCCTATCTTGTTTGGATGGTTCAAGTTGCTTCTAGGTTGATCGGATGGCCTAAATTAATCCTAAACTCTATAAAAACACCTCTAGACTCAAACCCTAAAATCAAAACAAAATTATATTCATGGCCTCCATGCCGTCACCTAGCAATTCGCATAGCCCCCACCAATTAGAGAGGAAGAAAGCTAGTCTAAATCAATCCTTTTCAACTTTAACAATGAATCTTCTTCAAGGGAAAGCTATTACAACTTTAGAACTCAGAATTCAGAATTCAAGACCTTCTCTGAATTGTGAGTTCGATAATTTTAATGAAATGATTAGCAAATTAATTGGATTGAGTTATGATGTGGACTATTTGGATATGATGTGAATTTTTGACCGCATGTTATTATTCATGTAGTAAATTGTGATGTTTATGTTATAAATTCTTTGTTGCTATCTTGCAAAGTTGTGATCATCTATGTTGTAATTTTATGATTGGCTTATGTATAATCGAATCACCATGTTGTTCATATGCTAGTTTGGGTATGTTGATTCATATGATAAATCATAAGTATGTATGCAAGTTTAGATTTTTATTAAGACATGAATCATATGCAAGTTGGGGAAAATTATATATAACCTTATATGCTTCATGGCATCTATTTTAGATCTAAAGTTTGGCTATGACATGTGTGAGTTATATGCCAAATTCTACATGATAGCTTACATGTTTAGATGTAAGTTTATACCATTGTTATGTTGCATAAATCACATATGCAAGTTTATATGAATACATGTGTTTGAAAATGAATCATGTTATGCAAGTTTGTGGTTACTGCCTATGCAAATTTACACCTTTAGATGTAGATCTATGGCATACATGATTTATGCAAGTTCGTGACCATTATCTAAACAAGTTCACACCTTTAGATTTGGATTTATGACATATGTAATTTTATGCAAGTTGTAACTTTGGCCTATGCAAGTTTTAGATGTAGAACATCATTCACACATGCAAGTTCACCTCTTATGTTTATATCTAGTTTTAATTATATGTATGTTGTGATGTTTTCTCTTTATTGCATGAGTTAGACTATTCGAGTCTAACGTATATTTTACGTTAAACAAACGAACGTACAATGTGGGGTGAAGGGGATATTATTAAAAGATTTAGTTGGCATAAACGCCTTAAAAGGTATAAAATAAATTTGTGATGAAAATTGGTATGATTTTACATACCATAAATAGATGGACATAATTGAGTCAATTATGGCCATAGTTAAATTTGGAATTAATTGATAATTTGAATAGGGAAAGTAATTCAAATTGGGGAATGATTAATTAGGAGTAACTAATCGTCTAAGACACGAGGTTAGGCTCTTTTGTGGTGTAAGACTGCCCGGACCTGCCCGGCAAATCCAACTGCCACAAATGCCAGTCTAATGAGAGATGTCTTAGGCATAAATTAAATACGTAACAATTGTAAAGAAACGAGGTTAGGCTCGTTTGTGGTGTAGGACTGCCCGGACCCACTCGGCAAATCCAGTTGCCACAAATGCCAGTCTAATGTGAGAGGTCTTTATGAGGTTACGATCTTAATGAATTTAGAAACACTTAACCAGATAAACATATAGTGGGACATGAGGGGGTTAAGTGGGTGCCTTGGGTGGCATGTGGAATCTAGTGGGTGCCTTGGGTTACATTTGAAATACGATTAGATATACTTAACCAAAATTGAAACATGTAAGTGAACATGAATAAGAAGTGGGTTAAGTGGGATGTACTAGAGGGGATCAAGCTTAGGTGGATAGCTTGTGACAAGTAATGGGGGCCCGTTTCAACCAGTAACCCATACGTATCTTTGTGGGCTCGACCCAAGTCGAGGACGGGACGCGCATACTGGGCTTGACTGTAAGAGGCCAAACCGGATTAGTGGTGGCAACGCAAGTCCAACGGGTTCATATGTGTGTGGACCCGGGCTGGTAGGTAAGACGTTGTTGCATCGTGTAGGTATAAGCCGTGCATTATTTTTGGTATCGGGTTGCCACTTTTGGGAGTGATACACCCCACTGTGGGGCCAGCACGGGTACCTACGAGTTAGTGAGCCGATCGCTTGGGGTAGTGGGTACACCTAGTGGAGATAGGGGCAGGCGGCACCTATGAAGGCAGCTAGGGGTGCACGAAACTACCAATATCGTTATTAAGTTCTGTAGGCGGGATCAACCTTAGGGTGACTAGTGGTGGTGCAGTATAGCAATTACCTTATATTGGTAGTGCAGTATAGTAATTATCTTATAGTGGGTTAGGTGCGCTTTAACGATATCGTTCTTTATCTTGTTTCCTTGTTTACTCTGTCATACTCAATGGTTCATGGTCATTTCCTGATTTCCCAACTTATGCCTTAGCCTAGTTACTTTGGTGATTATATTGTTAAAGTTATCGCACTCGCAAGACTTTATGTCTGACCCCTTTGTTTCCTCCTCTTCTCTTCCTCCCTCCCCCCCAGGTGCTTAGGTTGGAACTTGCACCAGTGGAGCTTGATTTTGGATAGCTGTGCTTCTTGCTTTTAGAAGATTGCTTGGATCGCTGAAGTAAAGTTCAACTTCTCTTTTATTTATGGCTATTTTGTATTGGGGATTATGTCTTTTCAATTTATGTACTTTGATTTAGTCAAGATGGATATTATGTACTTGGCCCTGGTTTTGATGATCTAATCAAACATATGTATTTTCCGCTGCAATGAAATAAAGTTTTTAATTTTTCAAGTACTGTTTATATTTGTCTTATTGTTAAGTTTCTGTTCTATACTCACTTAAAACGCTCCATAGAAGTTAATGCATTCCCTTTGTGAGTGACATTAATGGACGTGGGTTGTTACAAATTCATATTGGAAGATAAGAATTGAATTCTACATTAACGGTTTAGCTAATCAAATTTAGAATACATAATTCAGATCTACTTTCTCTTCTTCCACTGTGAGTCCACGTTGCTTTCACAAATAATTAATTAAAAGTAATTGTGATAAGTTTATGGATTGGATTTTATGAAAATGACTGTGAGATGAATCAAATGTTTAATTAGATCTATTTTATGATGCCAGTTCATATGTTAGCTTAGATCTATTTTGTGATGCCAGTTCTTATGTTTAATTAGATCTGTTTTATGATACAAGTTTCATATATTTAATTAGATCTATTTTATGATGCCAGTTCATATGTTTAATTAGATCCATTTTATGATACAAGTTCATATGTTTAATTAGTTCTATTCATATGCTTAATTAGATCTATTTTATTATGCCAAGATCATATGCTTATTAGATCTATTTTATTATGTAAGTTCACATGCTTATTAGATCTATGCCAGTACATATGCTTATTAGATCTATTTTATGAGATCTATTTTATTATGTCAGCTCATATATGCTTATTGGTTCTATTGTTCTATTCCAGTACATATATGCTTGTTAGATCTATGTTATTATGCTATGCCAGTTCATGATCCATATGCTTATTAGATCCATGTCATTGTTCTATGACAGTTTATGTTCCATATGCTTATTGGATCTATGTTATTTTTCTATGCCGGTTTATGTTCAATATGCTTATTGGATTTATTTTGTTATTCATACCCAAAGTCTATATTCCATATGTTATTGGATCTATTTTATGGGTTATGCCAGTTTTGGTGCTTTAGTTCTCTTCCCTTCTTTTCTTTTCCTTTTTATGAGATTAGGCTAACTGCGAGCCTAACATATTATGTTGAATTATACGTACGAATAACGTGGGAACGTTGTGGGAAAAGATTAGGGAAATTATTGAATAATATGTAATAGGAATAAATTGGTTTGTAATCATGTAATTGATTTGTGGCATGAATTGGTACAATTTGTATACATGGGGTTTGGCATAGATTATTAATAACAATGAACGGAAAGTAATTTGGGCATAATTTGGCATGACATGTATACGTACATGTATACGTAAGATTACAGGCCTAATTTGGATTAAATTATAATCATAATTTTAATGAGGGATTTTGGGTAATTGACATAATTAGCCAAAAATTGGCATAAAATGCAAATAAATAAATTGGCTAAGATAAGTATGCAGAGACACGAGGTTAGACTCCGTTTGCTTTAGAAGCCTGCCCGGAACCAACCGGCCTAAGCAACAACCGCAAACAGTCAGTCTAATGTGAGAGGTCGCGTGCATAACTAAAAGATGCTTAGACACGAGGTTAAGTCTGGCTTGTGGTGGAAGTCTGCCCGGAACCGCCCGACATATCCAACGACCACAAGCAATCGACTAAACGTGAGAGGTCTATGCATTAATAACTAATTAATGCTGATCAAAGATGAATATGGTACCTAAAACACGTTAGGTGGGTGGGGTTAAGTTAACCTGTGTAAGATGACAACTTAACCAATATTACATGAACAAAGTGGATAGGGTTAAGGCAAGCTTAACCAATAATACATATTGATTTGATAAGTGGATGGGGTTAAGTCAATTGGGTGGATAGACAACACTTAACCAGTATAAGTCGGGTTAGGATAATCCCTGGGAAAAACCCTAGTATCGTTAGGGACCTTTTTTAGACAGTAACCCACTAAGAGGTATCAGTAACCCTGAGCTAGCCAGGCTTGGGGCACGCTTACTGGGCTGATTATAAGCGGTCAAATAAGAGCGAGGGTGTAGCAGTGCAGGTTCCGACAGGATTGTTAAGCGTGCATCAAGGAGTTCCCGGCATTGGAAGATTTAGCCACTGTATATCAATAGGTATAAAGCTATGCAACAAAGGGTTGCAACTTAGGGAGTGATACACCCTAAGCTGGGGCCCGCAAAGGTATCTACAAATTAGGGAGCCGATCGATTAGGGGTAGTGTGGGGACATCAAGTATCTATTATGGGCAAGTACGCTGTCAAGGATTGTATGGGGTGGATACCTCTTACTAAATGTTACGCTTAAGGGATACCAATTGCGGGGTTGGGATCAACTCTGAGTATGGAACTAATAATGGTGCGGTGTAACTAGTAATGGTGCGGTGTAACTAGTAATGGTGCGGTGTAACTAGCATTGGTGCGGTTTAGGAATTTCTTATAGTGATTAGAAGCTCAATCAACGTTATATCTTGCTTACCTTGTTTACCTTGTCATATCTGATTATGTTACAGTCATTTCTTATATCCAGTTTATGTCTTATCCCGTTACTTTACTAATTATATAGTTAAAGTCACTGGACTCGCCAGACTTTATGTCTGAGCTGTTTTGTTTCGCCTCATTTCTTTCCTCCCCTGCCCCCTAAGGTGCTTAGGATGGGATTAGTGGAGCTTTACTCAGATTTCTTTCTTTCTTTTTGCTGGAAGTGCTGAAAGTAGTGCTCAGCTTTATCTCTTTTTCATATGGCTATTTGGAGTGGGATTATGTTTTTTTATGTACTCTGATAATAATTTGTCCAAGATGGATATTTTTGTACTTGACTTTAGTATTGGGTTTTGATTTTGTAACCAAACTATGTTCAGTTTTCGCTGCAATGAAGTTATTTTAAAGTACCATTTTATATATCTGTCTTGTGATGTTCAGTTCTATACACTTATAATCCTAAAGTTAATGCATTCCCTCTGTGATAGACATTAATGGACGTGGGTTGTTACAGTATTGAGATTTAGGGTTAATTTGGGGCTTGGAGAGAAGAGGAGGGTGGAGGAGAGGAGGGAGGAGGCGCAAGGGGGATTACGATCGCCAACGGTGGGGGGGAGGGAGGAAGGTCACGGCGGCACGTAGTGCCTAGAGGAGGGGCGGTATCGTTTGTTTTCTTTTTTTATTCTGGAAAGGAACGGGGGGGGAGGGAGTGAAAGGTGAGTGTATTATATAATTATTTATTTAATTTAATTCTCCAAAAAGTTAACTTTTTATCCAGACACCAAATAGAACCCAACGACTATCGCCCCTACCGTAATACCCCCATTCCGGACACAATGGGATATGTCTAGTAGACCAATTCGATTGTTTCATTCAGTTTTCGTTTAAGTTATAATATAAATTAATTTAACGTTCAAAATTGATTTTAACGTACGTTTTAATTTATCGAGGCTACATACAGTGTAAAGACCCCAAACTTCCACGAGTGAAAGCAGGAGTAATCATTTTTGGAATACAACATAAATACAATAAAACAGAACACAGATACAATATAGCAAAGGAAATTCATAGAGTAATAACATTATAGCAGCGGAAAAGTATAATGTCATCAATCACAGAAAATCCACAGTCGCAGAAACTAAGCTATTACAACAAGTTTTGCAGAAAAGAAATAAGTTTGATGTCTAAAAAGAAAAGAAAAGAAAAGATGCCATAGAAACAAAAGATAAATGTCTTCAAGCTCCACGTCATCACCTCTCCACAAAAGCAAATCCAAGAGAGAGAATAAGCAGCTCCAAAGAAAAGACTCCAAGCAAAGAATGAACCTGTCTACTTGGCTGCCCGTGTAGAAGAGAGGGCACCCAAGTTTGCAAAAAGGTGAAACAAACTATGGGTCAGTCGTGGGACTGGTGTGAGAATTCTTAAGTAAAATACTAGTAGATATAAGGCAAATCCAAAGACCACGCCGCTAACGCGGAACAGGTTTACTCTAATGGATTGCAGTGCATAATTTAAAGTGTCATAACAAATAATTGAATACATCGTAAACAACGCAATGCTTTTTGGAAAAATGGAATCACCATAAGACCCAAGTCCCATCACACAATGCAACGCACACCAGAGGATAGGGTTTTACCTTATGGTGATTAAACATGTTAAATACGGCAAATACGCATCTAATATTATTATTAGTGTATATGAAAGCATTTCAAAGTAAATGTATTAATCTTAGGAAGCATAGGTACCATATACTATGCCTCCGTACTAGTAATACAATCAAATTCGTCGGTTCGTATTTGGATTTTGGTTTCCATCATGAGTCAAGGCTAGAGCGGAGCTCCTTACCGATTCGAGACACTCTAGCTAGTGCCTCAGGATTACCCGCAGTTAACCCTTGGATCCTGCAGGGCCGGTCCTCACATACAGCTTAGAGGATTGGCAATTCCTAAGCACACGTTTCCCGGTCCTATAGGACCTATCCGAGGCGCGCCACATTCCATCATCCACATAAGTAAAGTATCAGCGCTGGGAGGTCCCTGACACTACTTCTAGCTAGAAAGAAACGTGCTGCTTTCCCTGCGTTCCCTTCGCCCGTTTTTGACTCAACCGGTGTGTGAGGCTCGCGAAGTCCCGTTACACAAAGCTACGCCTAAACAGGCCATGCTTTGATCGTCTCCACAAGGTTCTGCTTTTCAACAATAAACCTTGATCATTGCATCTTAGTATGCCACACTGTCACTCCATACCATACCATTGCTTCTCCATCAATACATAAATGGGTGTTAAGTAGAGAATAAATTCTCCACCACCAATATTTATATATTAACAGAAAATCAACAATATGATATATAACGAAGTACGATGTCAGACACACCATCCATTTAAACTTATGCTCTGGGTCTGAACGAAAGTCAAATCCGTGAAACCAACACGTACGTCTGGGCAATGACCTTGACCCATGAATTGGTAGCAAGTCAATTCAGGATCTCGATCGCTGTCCATTCGAGGGAAGATTTACGGTCTTCATACGTCGTCTTCTTACTTCGATCTTTAACGCCGCTGGATAAATTTGGGATGAGAATATCTCGGACTTCCCAAACAATCCTCGTATGTATATACATATATATTTATTTGAAAATCCTTCTTATTTGTTAATAATTATTTTTATTAACAATTCATTCTATTTTAATTATTTAAAATAGTCAAACTTCTTATTCAACGATGCATTCTCAAAATCATATTTTAATTTACATTAATTAAAATGTAAACTTTCATTACATATCGCATTCTTGCTTTCTTTACATTGAATAAAATGCAAACTTGAAATTACATGTCACATTCTTACTTATTTACATTGCATAAAATGTAAACTTGCATTTACATGTCGCATTCTTAACTATTTACATTGAATAAAATGTAAACTCATCCTACGGTGGAATTCCTTTATTTTAACATTAAAATAATGTAAATTTTTCCCTATGGTATATACACTTTTTATATTAACATTTAGAATAATGTTAACTCATCCTACGATGCATATTTTCTTAATTCTAACATTAAAGATAATGTTGACTTATCCTATGGTTAAATTACCCCATTATTAACATTAAAAATAATGTTAACTCACCCTATGGTGTTATTCCTTCTTAATTTCAAAAAAAAAAAGTAACATTCCTACGGTCAATTCTCTTTTATGTTAACATTATAAAATAATGTTAATTTTATTCTACGAAGTAATTCTCTTAATATTAACATTAAAAATAAAGTTAATTTTATCATACGGTTAAATTTCCTTCATATTAACATTATAAATAATGTTATCTAAATCCTACGGTTGAAATTTCTAGTTAATTTACATTAAAAATGTCCATTTCATCCTACGGTAAAATTTCTATTTAATTGACATTAAAAATGTCCGTTTTCCATGCATTGTAAATTACTTATTTTTAAAATCAAAAATAATATTAATTCCTCATACAACGTAAATTCTTATTTGTATCATTAACAAAATTGTTAATTTTCATTAGATGTGAATACTTATTATTAACATTGACACAAAAATGTTAATTTATCATACGTTGTAAATACTTTTATATTAACATTAAAAATGTTAATGACATCCTACGGTTAAAGTTTTATTATGTTAACATTAAAAATGTTAATTACATCATACGGTGTTATCTTTAACATTTAAAAATGTTACTTTACACATGCGGTGAAATTACTATTTAATGAACATTAAAAATAATGTTAATTGCTCATGCGGTGTAGTTTCTTATTATTAACATTTAAAAATAATGTTACTTTCTCATACCATGTAAATTCCTTATATTTAACATTAAACAGAATGTTAATTTCTCATCACTTTAATTTTACATAATTCAATGTAAATTACATGTTAACACAAATTCCTACTTTAATTACATTAAAAATGATGTAAATTCTCTACGGTATAAATCCTTTTTATAATTACATTATAATATAATGTAAATTCACATACGGTGCAATTCTTCTAATGTAAATTTACATGCAGTGGAATTCTTTTACGTTTCATTATAAGATAAGGTGAAATAACATACGGAGAATTTCTTTTCATTATTACATTAAGAATAATATACTTTAATCCTACGGTTAAATTCCTTTTTATTTACATTACAAAATAATGTAAATTAGTCCTACAGTTAATTCTCTTTATATTAACATTATAAATAATGTTAACTTAACATGCGGTGTATTTCAATTATATTGCATTATAAAATAACGTAAAATAGCATACGGTGTATTTTCTTTTTATTATATTAACAAAATTTCAATTTTTCATACGATGGAAATTCTCTTCTTATTACATTGAAAATAATGATAATTTAACATACGACGCATTTTCTTTTAATTCACATAAATAAAAATGTGAAATATACGTACGGTTAAAATTACTCTAGTATTAACATTAGAAACAATGTTAAATGAACACACGGTGGATTTCTACCATACTACATTATAAAATAATGTTGAATCATCCTACTTTATTCTTACAAATAAAAGTACATCTTATCATATAGTTGAAATGCTATTTTATTTTGACAAATAAAAATGTACATGTTATCATACAGTGAATATGCTATTTTATTTTGACAAATAAAAATGTACCTTTATCCTACGGTGAATATGCTATTTTATTTTGACAAATAAAAATGTACCTTTATCCTACGGTGAATATGCTATTTTATTTTGACAAATAAAAATGTACCTTTATCCTACGGTGAATATGCTATTTTATTTTGACAAATAAAAATGTACCTTTATCCTACGGTGAATATGCTATTTTATTTTGACAAATAAAAATGTACCTTTATCCTACGGTGAATATTCTATTTTATTCTGACAAATAAAAATGTACCTTTATCCTACGGTGAATATGCTATTTTATTCTGACAAATAAAAATGTACCTTTATCCTACGGTGAATATGCTATTTTATTTTGACAAATAAAAATGTACCTTTATCCTACGGTGAATATGCTATTTTATTTTGACAAATAAAAATGTACCTTTATCCTACGGTGAATATGCTATTTTATTTTGACAAATAAAAATGTACCTTTATCCTACGGTGAATATGCTATTTTATTTTGACAAATAAAAATGTACCTTTATCCTACGGTGAATATGCTATTTTATTTTGACAAATAAAAATGTACCTTTATCCTACGGTGAAAATTCTCTCATTTTAACATTAAAATAAATATTAAATCATACTATGTCAAATTCTTGTATTTACATTGAACATAATGTTACTTTACATAATATGACATCTTCTATTTTTATCATAACAACAATTCTATTTACATACCATGCACTTTTCTTTTTAATTAACATGACAAAAATGCTATTCTTCATACAATACATTTTTTTTTTTTTCTTTCTTTCTTTTTTTCTTCTTTTTTTTACATTTGACAAAAATGTAAATTTCATACGGTGACAGTTTTCTATATTAACATTTGACAAAAATGTCAATTAGTCATATGGTGACAGTTTTCTATATTAACATTTGACAAAAATGTCAATTTTTCCCTATTTCAATTTTACATAAGAAGAGAATATAAATCTCATCACAAGTAGCATTCATCACAAGTAGCATTCTTAATTTATTTGCATCAAATAAATTGTAAATTTTCATCACATCGCATGACCACACATCCAAACATAACCACAAATCCAAATCCATTAACTAGCATCCAGGTGATTACAAGGTGATGTTATAACTGGGCATTAGCAAAATCAACACGGTGTAATTAAATAAAGAACATATAAATAATTTTAATTAATTTATAATTCAGATTTAAACCTGAAATTTCAGGTCTAATCACATAGCATTATAGACAATTCCGATTTCACGTCATATGTTATGATCGGTTTAGATCTATGTTTAAATATCATGTCGTATCGGTTCTACTGCTAATAATCATAAAAATAATAATAAAATAAATTAAATTAAATAAAAATAAAATTCTCACAGTGGTCTAGTCTGAAAAGATGGCTCGGGTTCAATCAGATCCGGTGTTCGTATTCAATTAGATTTCAGATCTGGAATGATTCCAATGCAAATTCATAGGAAAAATCAAATTCAGGCTTTTAACAACTGGCTGTGTAACACTTAAAAGCGTGGGGAAATCTGAAGCATACCATATTTTCAGAATTTGTTCAAAACTTCAAATTCAATTTTCAGGAGTTGTAGTTGACGAAACGACGAGCCGTTTGTTGGAGAAGGACCGGCTACGAGAGATCTATGCACGGCCAGAAGGTGGCGAGGTGCGGCGGGACCTACAGGGGGCGGCGGGGCTGAGAACGCGCGGACTTCGGGGGGTTGTGGCGGGCGGCTCAGGCGACGGAAAGGGACGGGACTTGTCGGAGATCGAAGAGCTCGGCGAGAGCTTCGAAACGTGTACTCACACGCTAATTTTCGTTGAGAAATGAAGGAGTTATGAAGGAGAGAAGTTTCGGAGCTGATGGGTTTGTGCGGCTCAGCAAAGAGGAAGAAGATGGACGTGAATAGTGTTTTTATATTAAAATATTAGGTTAAATTAATCATTATTTAATTGGCCCGCTTAAGCCCGTTTTGGCCCGAACTCCGATTCAAGCCTGCTTACTGTCGTTCATACCATTTAGCCCCCGTTCCGAACTCATCTGGATATGTCTCATCAGCCCACGAGATCGTCTTGGCCTTCGTTTTTCATTTTTAAATATAAATCATTATTTTAAATTCAAACGTACGCAGAAATTCACCGAGGTCACAAATTAACTTCAAAAATCCTCGAAAAATATATTTAGCTATGTTTTGATGCTGTGGACCTATGAAAATTAATTTCGTTCAATTCTGAGCCCGTATGAATTTTTAATGAATTTTTAAAGTCAAAAATTTGCCCGTTTACACTGAAAAATCAATTATAATTATATATTAATTCCAAAAATTACCAAAAAATCATTTTTAGCTTTGTTTTGATGATACGAATCCAACAAAATTTATTTCGTTCGATTCTGAGACTTTTTGAAAAATGGCTATTTTCAAGGCGAATATTTTTAATATTAAAAATACATTTTTAAACAAATAATTTCTGAAACTCAAAACATATAAGTGTTTACTGTTTTTCAATGCAGAAACGTCATTCTGAAACCAATGGAAGTGGTTTCGAGTTCAAATTCCTTCGTATGCAAAAAGTAGCATTTTTGTCCTATGCATATTACCCACCGACTTTTCTAAAAATTGAATTGGCCATAAATTTTGATTTCCGCTATGAAATTTCGATTTTTCGGATTCGTTGGAAAGATATTTTTAAATAGATTCTAATATTTTTGGTTTTACTAAATTCCGTTAAATTTTGCATCCTGTATGGTCAGTCAAAGTTCAAGTTTGACTTTTCAAATTACCGCGCTATTTCTCGCTCTTTTTATAATTAAAATTAAATTTGTTCGTTTTAACTTCGATTAAAATAAATGAATCATTAAAAATACTTTAAATTCATTAAAATAAAAATTTTAATTTGGCCCTAAAATTCCGGGTCGTTACATACAGACTCTAAAAATTCCAGAAAAATATATATGTCTATGTTTTTATGATACAGTCCTAACAAACTAATTTCATCGAATTTGGAGACCATTTGAAAAACGGTCATTTTCCAGTCGATTAAATTCAAACTGAAATTGCCAAATGCGTTTAAATTTACTACACTCACATATTAATTCCAAAAATTGTGAAAATTGGAATCTAACAATAATTTGACATTCTGGATCCAACAAAAGTGGTTTCGTCGAAAATGGAGGTCGTTTGCAAAATGGCTATTTTTAAGGGCCATATATTATGTATAATATAAATAAATTCCATAGCGACTATTCTGAATTTTAAATTGGACATAACTTTTTATTCTCATTATGAAATCTGGATTTTTCACATTCATTAGAAAGATATTGTTAAACATATTCAAATATTTCTTGTTTTACTGAAATCCGATTTATTTTGAATCTTGTATATTGATTTGAAATTTGAAATTTGAAATCGAATTTGCAAACTGCCGCACCATTTCAGGCTCCTTTTATATTTAAAACAAATTTTTTCATTCAAACTTCATTCAAAATAAAGTTTAGGCGTTATTATTTAAAATAAATCATTTTAAATATTCAAAATCCATTAAAATGGCTAAAATAAAATTTTTAAATTGGTTCTGATTTTCCGGGTTGTTACAATGTACTTGGGATAATGAATGATATACCCGTTATCATCTGTGAGACTTATTGTATAAGAATTTTTGTTTTATAATAACGGTACATTTATTTTATGATATAATATTTTACCCTTTCCGGTGTGTTAGATTCTGATTTTCGTTTAGATTGCTCTATATATATGTTTTAGAAATTCCTTAGAGGAACTAATGATCCGCTTAGAGTGGATCTAGTTCTGATGGACTTTTTTGGTTTGGAATTTAGGCCCATTCTGGGTGCGTTATTACATTGGTATCACAATCAGGTTACTCGATTATAGAGAAATATACGTACGAGAGAGGTATTTGTTATTTGAAAGGTTTTCAGATATATATATACACACACTATACCACCAAAAACATACGTAATTATACTAGGAAACCTTATCATTCTTTTTTTGGGCCTTGATACTATCGTAGGAAGTACACGAAAAGGTTTTTCCTTTTTTAGATTTTAGAAATGGCCGGCAACCAGCCCGAACAAGGGAATCTGGAAAGGCCTCGTTAATTGCTGGAATGGTTCAAGCAGTACCTTAGGACTATGGAATAGGCCCCCAATGCCAATCCTACATCAGCGAAACCAACAGCTCAGCCTGCTGAAGCGGCCCTCGACTTCCCTTATCTTTGCAAAGATTTTGTGAGTTTAGGAAGCAAGTCGTTTTCGGGAATTGAGAACTCTGTTGATGCTAAAGCATAGATCTCTGAGTGCAAAAGAATCTTTGAAGCTCCCCGATAGGATGATCAACTTAAGCATAAGGTAGTGGCTTAGCATTTGAAGGGAGAAGCCCTTGAATGGTGGGACCTGATTTTACACGAGAATGTAAGCAGAGTATTTACATGGGAAGAGATTAGGACTCATTTTGAGGCTAAGTTCTAAACTAATGCTCAGAAGAGTTTGAAAATAGAAAAGTTTATTTAGTTGAAGAAAGGGGAGTAGGATCTGAAAGAGTATGTAGCGAAGTTTACAGAATTATCTAAGTTTAGTAGAGGGTTGGTGGACATCCCAATGGATAAATCCCTTCGGTTTGTTAAAGGATTGAATTCTCCATTTGAGGGAAATGCTTTTGGCCCAAGTGACATTTGGAATCATGTATGAAGCCCTAGTTGAGGCGGCTATCCTATATTAAGCTGAGAATATTAAGGGATTTAAGACTGATAAGGGGGAAGTTAACTCTACTATTGAGAAGGACAAGAAGAAAAAATTCTAGCTTAAGAAGAAGAAGGGAGGCAAATTGAAGAAGGATGCCAATAAATGTTTTAAATGCTACAGGAAAGGACATGAGGCGAAGGACCATAAAGTGAACTTAGCAAAGTGAGAATTTGAAGGAAAATACTTTAACTGTCATTAAGATGGGGATATGGCAAGGAATCGCCTTAAATTGAAAGTAGTACATAGCGGTCAAAACTATGCCTTCGAAGTAGCGCTGATTCGTAGTCAACAACTTAGGGATCAAGGACAACCTGGGTTGGAAGGTTTAATTTCTATCCTAGCAATTTTTTGTGTACCCTATTTGATTCGGGAGCCGCCCGCTTCTTTATTAGCAGGAAGATTGTTGATTCTTTGAAACTTCCCTTATCCCTTGCTAGCCGTTCGATATAGGTGTCTAAACCTATCGGAGGGACTATGCAACTTTCATTTGCATGTAATAACCTAGTATTGGACATCGGTGATGTCGATTTCTTTTGTGATGCGTATGTACTTGAATTCAAGGGGTATGGCCTTATTTTTGGAATGGACTGACTATCATTTTATGTAGACATCCTTAGTTGCGATAAGAGGGTGGTTTGTTTGAGAAGTCGTGGAGCCCGCAGCTTAGAAATTCCTTGTAGGATAGGGAATAGGGATTCGACCTTTTTTTCCTTATCTTTCTATTTAGAAGAAACGTCTTCTGTACCGATTGTATGTGAGTTTCTCGATGTTTTTGAGGAAGTCATATAACACCTACCCCATCGAGAAACATCATTTACAGTAGTCCTCGAAAAGGATGTCAGGCATGTAGCATTGCCTTTAAGGAACATGGCTCCTAAGGAAAGGAGAGATCTTGATAGACAAATCTCATAATTATTACAAAAAGGGTTTATTTGTCGATGTACCTCTCAATGGGGTACACCAATATTGTTTTCCATAAAATATGATGGATCCTTAAGATTACTTGTAGATTATATGCAACTTAACAAGTTTACTAAGAAAAATAGATACCCCTTACTAAGGATTGAAGACTTGTTTGACCATTTGGGAGGAGCATGCAATGACTCAGAAGTTATTAGTGAAATTATTTTAATTTTGTTAAAATTTCTTTTCTGAATTTAATGGGAATTAGATGGGTTTTTGGTTTGTGTGTATACACGTGTATGCGCATGTGTACAACAAGGAGATGAACAAGGAAGAACCATGATGTTAGATCGAAATTTGGACCTAACACCCAAATTGTTATGAACAGTAGAGAATTTTAAATGAAGAAAAAGGAAAAAGAAAATAACACTCAGAATTTATAGTGGTTCGGCGTTAACGAGCTTACGTCCACTTTATATATTATTGATTATGCTTTAAAAGCCAATGCAACAATGATTTCTCTCAATATTTCAGTAGTTTGACAACAATGGCGGATTCAATACTCAATATTGCCAAAAAGATCCCGAAAAATGCCAAGCTCTGGGCTATTTATAGCTGATTTTGTCAGGCGGATCGTGGACACGTGGCACGAATCCCGAGAGCATCGGATCGCATCGCCACCGTTGAAGAAACAGTTAAATTAGCCGTTGTGGATAGGTGTCATGATCTGCTTGAAAATCGGATCGTGCAGATGGGGAGAATTGGTCCAGATGACGGTTGGGGACACGTGTCGCCAGATCCGTGTGATTTGGATCGCTGAAGACTAGCTCGCGCTTGAACAGGTCTGAGGGTTCGCCATGCACCAAGGGATCGGATCGGTTCGTTCGGGGGTAACAATGTAAGTTTGGATCGGATCGCCCGGCTGCCTCGTTCGCTGATGAGATGGGGGCGAGACGATGGTGCGCGATCCGATACTGGACGAGACGATGGTGCGCGATCCGATCCTGGAGGAGACGATGGTGCGCGGTCCGATCTTTCATATTCTTGGGGAACGTGGTTTCCTGCTTTCCTCTTACAAATGATCCTGGCTGGCTTGATCAAAAAAGCGAGCCAACATTTTGCCCCCTCGAAGTATGTTTTATCGAAGATGGAACAAGCTTCGAAAAATTGTATCTTCCCATCGAATCGCGGGTCACAAAACTCTTCTTTTTCTGTGATTTTCTCAGAATCCTTATTTCCGAATTCACCGATTCGTATCGCGGTTTCGAATCGCGTAATGTCAGCGAGACGTTTGTTTCGTTCATGGGTGTGGACCTGGTCCTCGGAACGAAGTGGGCTCCTCCTCGAGTTGTGGTGGGCCTTTGGTTCGCGGCCCATGGGTCTTTCGTGGATCGAGCAGGACAAAGAAGGGGAGACAAACGGTCGCCCCCGTTGCCTATATATGCCGACCTTCCCCTCTTCACTCTCCTTCTTCTTTCCCTTTGTCGTATCGTTTCGCCTTAGCCATTGAAAAACGAACCCAACTTTTGCAATCTTTCGAAAATTCAAGTATCGTCTCAGTTTTTAGAAAGGTAACTTCATAGAAAACATTCTCATTTGTAAACGCAGCACTTTCCTGAATTTTTACGACTGATTCGAGGGAGAACCGGTGGAAATCCGCAATTTTCTGAAGAAATCACAAAGTTGCCATGGCCATCGGGTGTAGAGCTCGGAATTCGAGGATGGGAAGGAGAGGAGGAAAACGAAGGAGGCAGAAGGAGAAGGAAAGCCAACTTGGATCGTGGTCAAAGATAGAAGACGAACGCGAATGGCGAGACGAAAGATCGAGGTGGCAGCGAAGGGACGGATCGTGGGGGTCGCAACGGTTCATGAAGGGGCAATCCCTTCGCCCGGCGATTCGATGGGGGGCGATTCCCCTACTCTGCGAGTCGAAAGGGGGGCGATCCCTCTGCTTTGCGATCCGTCTCATAGCTAACGATACGAAGAAATTTAAGACTTTAATCAACATCTTGTCACCATAAAACTCTGAACAGTTAGGCTAGAGCCGCGACGTTGGACTTTCTGGACTAAATGACCTCATAATTTGATTGCATATGACGACTAATGCTTCTGATAACCTTGACTGCTTTTATGCTTTATTTTTTGATAATGCGCACACACAAGCACACACACCGGCACTTGCACACACGGGGGACGGGTAGTGTTAATCTTATTGTTCATATTTTCTCGTCCTAGCAGCAATGTCGAACGATCACTCTTCCTCAAGATCTGTAGCAGAAGCGGAATCCGAGACTCCTGAACAGTATAATCCTGAAATACCCCCAATCAATCCGGGAGGTGAGGATTCTGGATCTGAGTACGAAGCCACAGAATCAGATCCGACAGAAAGTACTTCATCCAGCAACAACTCTGAGACTGATGAGCGAGCTCCTGACGAAATCCCAGGCGCACTCGGGATAGATAAATTCTCTGATTCTTTAGCGCCCAAGCTTGACGAGATAAAACTTAAGAGAATCTGCTTAAGACACGGCATTCCTTGGGACGATGTCTTGACGCCCGGAAGCGAAGATAGACCCCACCTAGCACCGGAAGGGTATATGGCGATTAGTCGAACAATGTGTCTAGTAGGAGCTATCGCTCCGTTCCCTCCGATTGCCATCGAAACTTTAAGACGACTGGGCATCGCTCCGATGCAGCTCCATCCAAATGCCTACGCATCGTTATATACCCTGTACATTGCATATGCGGAGATCTTACATGCCGAACTTAATTTAGAGATTTGACGTTCTTCTTTCTTTTCAAGCACCATTCTTCGGCAACTCCAAACTTCTCCTTCTTTGAGTCGGTGGCGAATAGGAAGGTTTTATACGATGGGTACAGCAATATAGGGGACCCTAAATCGGACTGGTTTTATATAAAGAGACAGGCCGGATGCTCACGAAGATGGCTTAAATCAAGTAAGCTTTGATCACATAATCGAATATCTTGCTCGAGGAGTCTAAGTACTAACATTCTTCCGCTTTTTCCTTTGTTTCGAACAGATCATGTCTTCCCGAAAATGGAGGGTCCTCTATACAGCAATCGGTTATCCATTCTTTCACAAAGCAGATCCGACTTTCTAAGGATCAAAAAATGCATTATTGACGACAATCTCCATAAGCATCGCCTCCTAGACAGAAGATTTAGACTTGGCATCGGCGGCAAACCCTATAAGTACTTACCCCAACAGAGGGAGAGGGAACTTCACAAGCGGTAGAAACAACTAAATTTCGCAAAAGTCCTTCTCCGATAGTCATCCAAGACGATGAAGACTTGAACATATACAGAGGGGATGAGTCCCGTGGTGATGTGTCGAAGGAAATCCCTATCTCTGCTCCAATGGAAACTGTTGCTGACGATGACTTGACAGAAGAACAGTTATTTGACGAGCTGAATAAAATCCCTCTACCCGATATTGTATATACAGAAAAAGACTTCGGCAAGGAGCCTTTCTTTTCTGCTCCCGAAGAGGCGATTGCTTCAACAAGGGGACGAGAAACGGGTCAGATGAGCCTGTCTCCAGGCCCGGGTCTGTTAGGGGGAATTATATGGGATGCACACCTCACATACACTGTCTGACCTTGCACTCTAACTTCGCGGGTATTCAAAGTTTTAATATACTCTTTTCTTTTTTGCAGGAACGATGTCCCGCAGGAAATCTTATTCGTATCGTTCTCTCCGCGAGGGCACACCCAGCCTTCGTCCGGATACTAAGCGCCCTCGCGGTCCTCCTCATAGGCCGAGTTCCTCGCAACCTCGATCTCCACCCAAATCAACCTCTACCAGGCCTTCGAGTCATCCGACAATTCCGACCGGGGGAAAGAAACTTCCAAAAGAGTTGACTCCTCCAAAGAGTGCGCCTTCCCACAGTCGGTCGTCCAAAAGGCGTCACGAATCCAAAGATAGGGACAGAGATTCATCCAAAGAAACTGAGAAGGAGAAAAGTGACATTGTCCCCACCAGCCAACCAGAGTTAGCTGCCCCCGGATCACGGGATTACGTCCATGGTCCCGAGATCCAAGCTAGGCTGGAAAAGCTGCGGGAACAATTTCCAGGCATGTTCTTTGACAGGATGGTCTTCGTTCCTGCCTTGGAACCGGTCCCTAAAAATTGGGATGATGAAGTTATCGGGCACATCCAGCACGCAGCCAGACAATACGAGATGATGAAAAAACACGCAGTTAATCTTTCGGAAGTCATCCGAACACTTGAAATAGAAGCTCACAGATCTAAAGCAAAACATGAAAACAACCAGAGGGCTAGGACAAAATTGGAGAAGGACCTGGAAGATGCTCAGGCCCAGCTTGCTTTAGCACGGAGGGACGCTGAAAATTATAAGACTGAATTAGAGAATGCCAAACAGCGCTTTCATTCAGAACTGGACTCCAATAGCCAAGAAAAAATGGCTTTAAAGAAGGAGGTTGATGATCTAAAAATGGCCAACGTCGAGTTGAAAACAGCACAAGGCCATTTCGAAGCTGAGAGGGCTGCTTGGGAGGCGGAAAAAGCGAGTCTAAAAGAAAGTTTGGCTCTGGCAGAAGCAGAAAAGGTGATCTTGAATGACCAGGTTGCGGACGCGGAGAGACGAGCAGCTCTCGCCGAAAAGAATGTTGACAGCGCCATTGAAATGGCCACTGCTTCTAACAACAAACTCCTTGCAAGAGAGAAAGAGATTGAGGGGTTTGAAGAGATGATTTTCGATTTCCTTGGCCAAGTTCTCAAAACTCGCAACATTTCATGGATCCCGGATTACCATGTTACTTTGGCCAACTTATGGGATGCCATTGTGGAGGGCGAAAAATATAGACTGGGGGTCGAAGAGATCAATGAGGATGAATTGATGAGGAGCATCCTAAGAGACAACGAGCCCGAGGACCTGGCAGAGGGTCGTCGCCTAATCCTGGCGGAAATGGAAAAGGAGAGAACCTTGGCTAAAGGTAAAAGCAAAATTGACGAAGGTTCCAGTTCCGCCGCGAAGCATAAAACCTCCGAAGTTGAGGAGTACCATCCCGATGGTCCGCTAATCCCTTTGGGCCTAACTCCCGTGGTTGTTGGAGCATCTGGAACTACTCAAGAGGGAGCATCTGCTGAAGGTATCTCTCTCTTTTCCCCGCAATTTGCTAAAGCGATTGCGAATTGTCGTCGTCTGGCAGAACAACCAATAGAATTAGTAATGTGTGTCTCTCGTAATGCAGGTGGCGAGCCCGTTGACAAGGGTGCTGAAAAAGAGAGAGAAGTGGAGAAAGAGACTGCCCTGCCGGGTGCTGGTATTGATGTTTCAGAGCGGGTCGAGGTCACAACAGTAGAAGGAAGCATCCCGGCGCCTAGCGCCGATGTACCCAAAGATGCTGAGACTATCGAAGCTTTAAAAGACTTGGATGGTCGTCATGTGGATGACGAAGAGGACATTACCGGCACCAAAAAGGCCGACGATGATGATGATGACGAGGAACCCCTGGCCAGTCGAAAAGCCAGACAAGAGAAAGAGTTGGTTTCAAAGAAGGTGCGAGATGAGGCTTTGGACGTAGTCCCTCTTGCAGAATTCGATCCCAAAACTGGGATGATTGTGAAAATCCAGCCCAAGTCCATCAGCCGGCAGCTTCACTTCGCCAACCCCGATGACTTCCCGGCTTCCCTCTCCAGTAGAAGCAAGAGAAAAGAGGTGGAAGAGGAGACCTCAGAGGAGTCGGATTTTCCCCTCGTAGACAAGCGGAAGAGGAAGAAAGGGGATCCATCTGAAGCCGACAAGGAGAGGCAGAAGCAAGAGAAGAGGTCAAAGCGTAAATAGGATGTTTGTTGTTTGCTGATATTTTGTCTTTAGGTTTTCCACTGGCCAGGAAGTGTAATTGTGAGACTGGTCCTCACTTTTGTTTCTAGGTTGTTTTTCACTTTGTTGATTCGTAGTATATAAACAAGGATTTATCTCTCCTTACATCATTGTGTACCTGTATTCATAGAAACTTTCCATGTTTAGTCGTTAGCCAACTATTAATAATTATAAATCAGTCAATCAACAGGAAGAAGAATGTTCATGCTATGTTACACTGTTGTATCAAAGTTTAGTGTTTGCATATGAGTGCCTGGTGCCCCCCAATCAGTTTTTACCGTAGCATCTGACTGGGGTTCACTAGGGATTGATTAGTACTGTCGGCATATTGCCCCCTATTTCTGAATACGGGGGTATAAGAGATTTCATGGGATAACAGTAGTTCAGTCAGCCCTTGTTCCTTTAGCAGGGAATAAGTTCTTTCTCAGCGCTCAATCGGAGACGCTTTTATACTCTCTCTCTCTCTGGAGAGTTAGAGTTCGAGCTCAGCGATTCACTCGCTCCCCGATCCTTCAGCGAGAAAGGAGCTCTTTCTCAGCGCTCAATCGGAGACGCCTTTATACTCTCTCTCTCTGGAGAGTTAGAGTTCGAGCTCAGCGATTCACTCGCTCCCCGATCCTTCAGCGGGAAAGGAGCTCTTTCTCAGCGCTCAATCGGAGACGCCTTTATACTCTCTCTCTCTCTGGAGAGTTAGAGTTTATGCTTAGGCAGCTCCGATCATGGTACACCGCCGTTATTCGTGGATGTCGATTTTCGTGTCTTTTATACTCTCTCTCTACTGTGGAGAGTTAGAGTCACGGATCATGCAATCTGCAATCATGCATTCTCATCAAACTCATCCTTGGTGTGTACTTTAACCCGTGCTCCGTGGATTAAAGCTAGTCGGACAAGCAGTTGGAGCCTTTGCCCAAGCTTTGGGTTCCTCTGATTAGTTTACGGGAGGAACCGCTGGCACCGGACTTCGGGTACCTGCATTATTCACATTGATTTTCATAGGCAAATAAATAAAGATGCAATAAAGGTAAATGACACACAGTATTTTTATAGTGGTTCGGTCGAATCATGACCTACGTCCACTTTGTAATCTCTTGCTTTAAGGAATTAGACTGTTCTAGGCAAGTCATGCCCTGTACATAGTTTTTTAACAAAGCAAAAGAATAAATTTGAAACTTCTCATGTCAAATATGGCCGTAAATGTTGGGCATTCCACACTCTGGGGATTTCCTTTCCATCTACGGTTGCCAGCTTGAAGGTTCCGTTATCAAGCTTGCTGAGAATAGAGTACGGTCCTTCCCACTTCGCTCCCATATGAGTTGGGGGTGGAAAGACACGTTTCAGAACCAAGTCTCCGGGTTCCCAGGTTCGGGCTTGGACCTTTTTGTTGTAATATCGGGCGACCTGTTGTTTGCATCTTAGGGCACGCAGGTCTGCTTCATCCCTCTTTTCTTCGATCAAATCCAGGGACTTAAGGAGCAATTCATTATTGGTCATTGGATCATAATAGGTCACCCGGTGAGAAGGTACCTTTATCTCAACCGGGATGACTGCTTCCGTTCCAAAAGCAAGGGAGAACGGGGTATGTCCTGTTGCTGATTTATATGTTGTCCTGTAGGCCCATAGCGCCAAGGGCAATTCATCAGCCCACATGGCTCTAACCCGCTTCATTCTTCTTTTCAGAATGGACTTAATTACTTTATTTGCAGCTTCGACTTGCCCGTTTGATTGTGGGTGTGCCACGGAGGTGTACCGATTCTCGATGTGGTATTTTTGGTAGAAGTTTCTTAATTCAGCACTATCAAACTGAGTTCCGTTGTCTGTTATCACAATCTTTGGAATTCCAAATCGGCAGATGATGTTTCTCACAATGAAGTTGATCACTCGTTTAGTTGTGATTGTAGTTAGTGGTTCTGCCTCGACCCACTTAGTGAACTAATCTACGGCCACAATAGCGAACTTTGCTCCGCCCCTTGCTATGGGGAGACTTCCTATGATATCAATTCCCCACATAGAAAAAGGCCATGGACTCATCATTGTTTTTAACTGACTTGGAGGCGCTCTAGGTATCTTTGAAAATCTCTGGCACGCATCACATCGTCGTGCATATCTTACTGCATCCTTGTTTATGGTAGGCCAGAAATAACCATGCCGCAATACCTTTTTTGCCAAAGTTTGCCCTCCAGTGTGGTCGCCACATTCGCCTTCGTGGACTTCTTGCAGCACACGTTTAATGTCATCATGGGCTACACACCGAAGGAGGGGCATTGAGAACCCTTGTCTGTAAAGAACTCCGCCTTGTAGAACGTATCGGGCGGCTTTACGAATCACTTTACGCCTCTCGCTTTTCTTGGTCGGAAGCGTTCCATCCATTAGGAAATTCTTTATAGGGGTCATCCAGGACTCCCTTTCTGGTTCCGTCTCTAGTACTAGGTCAATTTCCATCTGATCTATGCTGGGGGACCGAAGTACTTCAACGGGGGCTAGCCCAATCACTTCAGGGTCGTTAGAACTAGCCATCTTTGCCAACTTGTCTGCCTGCTGATTTTCTGACCGCGGAATATGAGATATGCTGTAGTGATCAAACTCATTCAACAGTTCTTTCACTTTCTTTAAGTATAGAATAAATCTTGCACTTTTAGCTTGGAATCTTCCAGTGACTTGATTCACAACTAACTTGGAGTCGCAGAGGATGTTCAGCTTTATGACTTCTAGTTCCTTTGCAATCTTTAATCCGGCTATCAGAGCTTCATATTCGGAATCGTTGTTATTGGCCTGAAACTCCATTCGGATGGCATAGGTTATCAATCGTTTCTCGGGGGTTTCAAGTACTATTCCAGCGCCGGATCTTTCGTCGTTCCTAGCGCCATCAGTATACAATCTCCAGGCATTAGGATCAAAAAGTAACTTTGAAGGTTCCACTTCTTCGTTTGCTATGTCTTCTTCAGGAACAGTGAACTCTGCTATGAAGTCGGCTATCACTTGCCCCCGAATTGACCGTCTGGGATGAAAGTTCAAGTCAAATTGACTTAACTCAATATTCCATTTGAGTAACCTTCCAGATGCCTCCGGTCTCTGTAAAACTTGCTTGAGTGGATGATCAGTGTATATGGTGATAGGATGTGCCTGAAAGTAGTGCCGAAGTTTTCTGGAGGCAATCAGTAAACTATACGCCAGTTTCTCTACCCGTGGATAATTACGCTCTGCTGCTGTCAATTTTTTGCTCACATAATACACAGGTCTTTGGACCTTATCCTCTTCCCTTACCAATGCTGAGCTGATCGCATGGGATGACACTGCCAAATACACGAATAAATCCTCGTGATCTATTGGTTTAGATAGAATCGGAGGTTTCTCCAAGTGCTTGAGCAAATTCTGAAAAGCTTCTACGCAGTCAGGTGTCCATTTAAAGTGGCGTTTTCCTCGCTTTATTAATTCGAAGAATGGGATGCACTTATCCGTAGCCCTGGGGATAAATCTGCTTAGTGCGGCCACTTTTCCGGCAAGGCTTTGCACATCCCTAATTTGCCAAGGTTCCTGAATGTTTCTGATTGCTGCGATCTGGTCTGGATTAATCTCGATACCGCGCGAACTGACAATGAATCCCAAGAATTTTCCAGAAGCAACACCGAATGAACATTTTGGTTGGATTGAGTTTCATTCCATACTTTCGAAGAATGCCGAACATCTCCGCCAAGTCAGTAGTGTATTGAGAGGATTGCTTGGATTTAACCAACATATCGTCGACGTATACTTCCATTGTTTTCCCGATTTGGTTATAAAACATTCTGTTGACCAAGCGTTGGTACGTAGCGCCTGCGTTCTTCAAACCAAAGGGCATTACCGCATAACAATATAATCCCATATCAGTGATAAAACTAGTATGCTCTTGATCTGGAACATGCATTGGAATTTGTTTGTATCCTGAATAAGCATCCATAAATGAGAGAAGCTCGTGACCTGCCGTCGAGTCTACCAACTGGTCAATTCGAGGTAATGGGAAACTATCTTTCGGACAAGCTTTGTTCAAATCCGAGAAGTCGATACACGTTCGCCACTTCCCGTTGGCCTTCTTTACCAGGACTGGGTTCGAAATCCAGTCTGGGTAGGTTGAATCTCTGATAAACCCATTACTCTTTAGCTTTCCAACCTCTTCTTTTAAGGCAGCGGACCTCTCTGGGCCCAGCATTCGCCTTTTTTGCTTTACTGGAGGATGTTTGGGGTTAATGCTCAAAGAATGGCTCATGATTGACGGGGATATCCCGCACATGTCCGCGTGGGTCCAAGCAAATACATCCAAGTTGTTCTTTAAGAAATCCGTCAATTCTTCAGCAAGATTCGGACTTAACTGGGATCCAATCTTAAGGATCTTCTCCGGGTCACTGTCATCGATTGGTACATCCACAGTTGCCTCGTTGGGAGTCGCCATTCTGCCCCCGAATTCTTGATCCTCTCTGGGATTTATATCCTCGGGCATCTCTCTGGGCAACTCTCCAACGATTATCCTCTTTGGTTGCTATAAGGTCTCCGCCCCCGAAGGGGGAGAAGTGCCTTTAGTTTCGATATCCCCTCCGTTGCGAAGTAACTTTAGTTCGGCAACATAACACGCTCGCACAGCAACTTGATCCCCTCTGACGATACCAATGCCAGCTTCTGTGGGGAATTTCAATAACAAGCACCAGGGGGCTATACAGGCTCTGAACTTTGCGAGGGCCGGTCGGCCTAAGAAGGCATTGTATGGTGATTTAACATCCAAAACCACAAAGGGAAGGATTCTCACTCTCTGGCGTTCTCCTTCCCCAAGTGTAACTGGCAACTCTACATAACCCATTGGAGCGGTGGATGCTCCGTTGAATCCACGGATCCATCCTTGGCAGGGTTTCAAGTCTTTTATTTAAAGATTCATCTGGTCAAAGGCCTTTTTGAAAAGAATATTAACGGAACTCCCGTTGTCCACCAGAACCTTATGAACAGTGGCTGGCCCAATGGGTATCGTAATTACAAGTGGATCTTCAGTTGGAGCATGGACTCCGATGCTTTCTCGCTCTCAGAATACAACATCATCGGTCATCATCTTCTGCTGCTTCACCGGGATATTGTCCTCGGGGTTGCTACATTCCCCTACCTCGAGGTGTTGTTTGGCCGCATTGACGTATTGATCCAATGCTTTGGAACTGTGCCCAGCAAGATAAAGTCCTCCGATCACGGTATTGATAACAATATTCTTTCCTTTTTGCTGAGCAGTCGGCCTAGCAGCAAGTTGATTTTGATTCTGATTCGGGGCCTGCACTGCTTGCCCCCTGTCCCTAGGCGTTACTCTGTATTCATCTAGCTTTCCTTCTCGAAGCAGCCTTTCGACTACATCCCTCAGGTGATGACATTCATTCGTCGAATGGTCGTGGATTTGATGAAAGAGACAAAACTTCCCTGTCTCACGCTCTTTCTCTGTCGACTCTCTAGGAGGTGGCCTCTTATTTTGGAGGACTTCGTACGCATCCATGAAGATATTTTCCAGAGTATCACTTATGGGTGTATAACTTTCAAAGGCCCTGGGACGAGTCCTTCTCTGGGTGTCGTTCCCTCGGCCCCTCTTCCGGTTGTTGCCGTTACCATTGTTATTGTTGTTACCTGGTTGGCGACCACCCTGATTCTGATTTCCGACGTTAACTTCAACTTTCCCCGAGCTGTCTCCAATCTGTTTGATGGCGACATTGCTCTGAATTTCCTCCTTATCAGTTGTTTTAACCTTTCGGTTTGCGTATACCTCTTCCCGACGTAGATGTACATTGGCTTTCTCATAGAATAACTCTCTAGTGTGGGGCGGTTTGCCTGCCAAGTACCTCCCGAATTCAGTGTCCTTATCCACTCCGTCAATCAGTGCTGCGACAATGGTCGGTTCATGAGGATCTTTAACCTCAGTGGCAGCCAAATTGAAACGATCCAGGTACATCTTTAGACTCTCGCCTGGTCGCTGTTTGACAAGGAATAAATCGATCACGCTTTTTGTCTTCTATGCGTAGATACGGATATGTTCTACGAACTTCTCGCTCAGCTCCCTGAAGCTAGAAATCAATCTCGCCGGCAGGCGAGTAAACCATAGCAAAGCCACGTCCTCCAGGAATATGGGAAACGCTTTACACTTAACCGCGTCAGAAGCGGCGGCAGCGGTCATCGACCAAGAGTATCTCATTAGGTGCTGAACAAGATCAGATCTTCCCGCATATCGGTTCATTTGTGGCATGTTGAAACGCCTTGGAAAATTCGCATCCAAAATATCGTCAGTAAAAGGGGTATGACTGCGGTCGATCCCCCAATCTTCGTTCCGCTGTCCACGGCTGTCGGCCAGAATCTGGTGGACCATGGCTGCGACATTTGCACTGGTCAAAGGAGGTTCAGGGTCAGCGCCTCTGGCCCGACGAGGTTCTCTGACCTCTCTTCGGGGAGCAGCCACAAAATCCGGGGCTCGGACAGGGCTTCGCTGCCCCCTGTTATCATGAGTATGCGTGCGGCGACGGGGCTGAGGTGGTCTGTTATGCACAGGACTGTTCACATCTCGAGTCCTGAGAGCTGTTGCTTGACCATTCACATTACGGTTTGTGGGCCCCGCCCCTAGTTCTTCTTCTTCCTGTGAGGGCAGGGTCCCGAACCGAAGCTGTGCTATGTTTTCGGCTCTCTCATACGGTCGCCGTGGAGGTCTCGGCGATTCTTCAGACGAAGAAGAATATACTGGGGTGAGTGGACGAACCTGCGATGCTCTTTGCCTTGCTAGCTCATCAATTCTTCTATCCATAGCCGTCAAATTTTTCCGTAGGATGGAACTTTCCTGCCTTTGGGCAGCCAACTCATCAAACAACCTATCCCACATTTCGACGAAGCGAGAGAGATCTCCCTCAGTGACAGGAGCGGCAGGATCATAGTGGTCATCATCACTCTCTCTTATGCGCAAAGAGCTCGAACCGGGTCGAGCAGAGGTTCCAGGACGATAGGAGTGGGTCGTAGGTTCTTTTCCAGGTCGATTTGTAGTTTGACCATCAGTTCGGATAGCTGCGGTTCGTGGAGGGCGATTCGCTGCGCCCCCCTGAGATCGACTCGTGGTCGTGGTACGCGGAGGCTGCGAGGTGTTACCTCGGGATCGAGTAACAACCCCTTCAGTGGCACGGATCGTCTCGTTCTCATCGACTCGGAACGAAGTGTCTTCGTCGGATCGGATCGGCCCCTGCGCTCCGCGATCCAGAGTTTCTTCGTTGCCCAGTTCGTGCACACTCTCCTCAATCGTTTCGTTGGTCTGCGAAACTTTAGATCTTTTTCCAGCCATGATATCCGAATCGCTGGAATCCTCAAAGAAGCGAATAGTGAAACCTTAGGACTGAGTATTCTCAGTGAAAGCACAAAAAATGTTAGATCGAAATTTGGACCTAACACCCAAATTGTTATGAACAGTAGAGAATTTTAAATGAAGAAAAAGGAAAAAGAAAATAACACTCAGAATTTATAGTGGTTCGGCGTTAACGAGCCTACGTCCACTTTATATATTATTGATTATGCTTTAAAAGCCAATGCAACAATGATTTCTCTCAATATTTCAGTAGTTTGACAACAATGGCGGATTCAATACTCAATATTGCCAAAAAGATCCCGAAAAATGCCAAGCTCTGGGCTATTTATAGCTGATTTTGTCAGGCGGATCGTGGACACGTGGCACGAATCCCGAGAGCATCGGATCGCATCGCCACCGTTGAAGAAACAGTCAAATTAGCCGTTGTGGACAGGTGTCGTGATCTGCTTGAAAATCGGATCGTGCAGATGGGGAGAATTGGTCCAGATGACGGTTGGGGACACGTGTCGCTAGATCCGTGCGATTCGGATCGCTGAAGACTAGCTCGCGCTTGAACAGGTCTGAGGGTTCGCCATGCACCAGGGGATCGGATCGGTTCGTTCGGGGGTAACAATGTAAGTTTGGATCGGATCGCCCGGCTGCCTCGTTCGCTGATGAGATGGGGGCGAGACGATGGTGCGCGATCCGATACTGGACGAGACGATGGTGCGCGATCCGATCCTGGACGAGACGATGGTGCACGATCCGATCCTTCATATTCTTGGGGAACGTGGTTTCCTGCTTTCCTCTTACAAATGATCCTGGCTGGCTTGATCAAAAAAGCGAGCCAACACATGAATTCCAGGAAAGAAATGTAGTATGAACATATACTTATTTTGTTTATTGTAATAAACTAAATGAACTGGTTAATAAATAATATAGATAAGGATCTGGAATATATATATATATACATGTAAATAGAAAGAGATGATATACAAGTTTAAAAATGTGTATAGGACAATTTGGAAAAGAAGGTTATTGTATTCAAAACACCATTTTTGTCATGACATGGTAAGAAAGGGGAAAATGGTTAAAATAAAAATAGTTTTATACATTTCTGAAAAGCAACTCAGATTTTGTGTAGTAACTTTCCAACCCGGGCATTAAAAAAAGAAAATGAGGAAAAATAATGTGAGATTTATTCACACATATGGTATGATTTATTTAGGATAAAACTGACTTTAAGTAACACAAAATCCTAGGAATCAAGATAATATAAGTAGGGGGTATACGGGTAGAATATGGTTGCCTAGAAAACCAAGGAAAAATTCCCATAGCATAATTCAAATATAAAGGAAAAGGCTTGGGGAAGAAGGCAAAGTTATCTAGTTTTTAGCTTAGAAGAAAAAGGTTTTGGTGAGCAATCTCATTCATAATGACTGGCACTAAGTCATAAATAATGAGGAATCCAATATCTTTTATATCTAGTATATTTTTGGTTTATAAATCATGGGTTAAATCCTCTGTTTGGTCTTATGTATAGATGTTCTTATGCATTGCCTGATTTTGTAACATGGGTTTATGTTCTTTGTTTAAATGTATTCAAACTATTCTGATTTATTGAATAATAGTGTTTTGAAATCTCAAACTGGTTATGAAAATGATATTGATATATGGCAGACCCTCATGAAAAGAAATTATGGCTAAAATATACATATGTATAGGTGCTGAGGCTCAACGTTTAAAGATCAAGAGTGTAATCGAATTTTCTAGGTGTTGAACTCTTTTCAAATACCAAAAGCCATGCTTCAGCTGGATTTTGAACTCTTTAAAACCAGTTTATTCATAGTGGTATAAACTACTAAACATACTCCAGAAAAAGCCATATGTTAGAATCAGATGCAAAAGGTCATATATATATATATATATATCTTATTTTATGAAAACCGATTTGTTTGATTTCCTTGGTGATTGCATAATTGGTTACTTTATTTCACTTGTTGAATTAATGTTTTATCCCTTCAAATAAATTGATTTCGTCCGTATGTGATGACCCCAAACTTCCGTAGAACGAAAGCAGGGATAATCATTGGAATATAACATATTTAACAGACCTCAAATAATATCATAGCACATAAATCATTGCAGCGGAAATAAAATATCATCAGCATCATAATATCCAATACATTAGAGTACATAGATACAGGATAAACTCAGCAAATAGTAAAGTCTCAACATAAAGGAAGTATGTTTCAAAACTCCATCAAATTACACATACATGAAAGATGTCTAATGTCCCAAAAGCAAAAATAGAGATAAAAGAAAAGATCTTCGTCTTCTTCCAAAGTAAGCTCCAATCCAGAAATGTATCCAAGCCTGAACCTGTTACTTGGCTGCTCATGTGGAAAAGAGGGCACCCGAGTTTGCAAAGTGAAACAAACTACGAGTCAGTCATGGGACTGGTATGAGAAATCTTTCTTATATAATCTAACAATGTGGCTAATCACAGGACCACGCCGCTAACGCGGAACGGGTTTACTCTATTGGATTGCCAGTGCATTAATTAAATAAATTTTATTTAAACAACGAAATGCTTTTGGAAAAATGAAATCATTATAAGACTCAAATCCCATCACACAATGCAACGCAAACCAGAGGATAGAGTTTTACCTTATAATGATCAAACATGACTTGGTAGGTATAAAATAATATTTTAATATTATTATTAATGTCTAATCAGTATTAAAATATTTCAAAGTAAATGTATCAATCCTAGACGGCATAGTACCCTATCCTACTATGTCGCCGTATATAGGTTCACAATCAAAACCGTAATGTTGTATTGGAGATTTGGTTTCCATCATGAATCGAGTCTAGGGATCGTCCTCTCTGATTCGAAACACTCTAGCATATTCCTTAGGATTCCCCGTAGTGAACCCTTGGATGCGGTAGGGCCAGTACACACATACGCTAGTGGATTAGTTATGCCTGAACACACGCTTCCCAGTTCTCTTGAACCTCTAATATGGCTACTAACAACCTATAAAACCTGAGGTACCTCATAATCCATCATCCACATAAGTAAAAATGTCCTGGCTAGTAAGTCGCTGACACTACTTCTAGCTAGAAAGAAACGTATCCCTATGGTCTTGATCCCGTTTTTGACTCACACTGGGGTGTGAGGCTCATGAAGTCATGCTATACACAAAGCTACGCCTAAATAGCCTATGCTTTGATCATCAACCACAAGGCCTGCTTTTCAACAAAAGCCTTGATCATTTGCATCTTGGCGTGCCACATTGACAATTCACGCCATGCGATCAATAACTACCAATATATACCCTCTGAGGGTGTTAAGCAAGAGAATAAATTCTCTGCCACCAAACGGATATATATTAAATAGAAATCGAATTAATTTACATAGAATGAAACCTATGGTCAGACACGCATCCATTTACAAGTCCATTCTGGGTCTAAACGAAACCGGAGTCACCTTATTCCTCGTCCGTATACTTAATACAGAAGAGAGGTACTCGCAAATCCGGACAATCAACACGTACGTCCGAACAACTACCACTGTAACCCTTTCAAGGTCGCAACTCGTATCAAAGGCATCAGTTTTCATCCATTTTATGTGAAGATTGCCGGTCTTCAACCACCGTCTTAATTTAATCGCCGTATAATTATTTGTAATGAGTTGAACTCGGTCTTTTCAAATAATTCTCGAATAATTAACATTTAAATCATTTTATATCGTTCATATCTATTTGTAATGACTAATTGTTATTTTTATTTATTTAAAATAGCTCAATATAGTTAAACGACGCTTCGGATCGATGGGCGGCCCTGGCGCTGTTTTTAGCAAAATTTGATTTTCACATATCTTGAAATCTAACCGTTGGATTTTGATGAAATTTATTTTGTTGGAAAGATCTTCCCAGAGCGGTCTTAACGTTTCCAATTTTGGGAAAATCCAATGGTCGAATCTTTTGGTATTACCGTTTAAAGTTACGATTGCCGAAACGCAAACTACCGCGCATGATCCGTTTAATTTATAATTTATATTTATATAAATATAAATATAAATCGTTTGGCGATTTCAACTACTTTCCATCAATCATATTAAAATGTAACTTAAAAATCTATTCTTTTTGTCGCATTTAAAATGACGATAAAAATGTAATTTTTAATTCTATCATTTTTATTACATCTAAAATGACATTAAAAATGTAACATCTAATTCGATCCTTTTTACCGCGTCCAAAATGATGATAAAAATATAACATTAATTTCTATTCTTTTTATCACATCTAAAATAATGATAAAAAATATATAATTTTTCATTTTATCATTTTAATTACATCTAAAATGTAAATTAAAATGTCACCTTTATTTCTACTCTTTTTATTGTCCCTAGAATGACAATAAAAATATAACTTTTGATTCTAATATTTTTATTGTCTCTATTCTGACAATAAAAATATAACATTAAGTTCTATCTTTTGATTACATCTAAAATGACATTATAAATGTAACTTCAAAATCTAATCTTTTTATTTACACCCAAAAATGTAAATAAAAATGTAACATTGATTCTATTCTTTATTTACATCTAAATTGTAAATAAAAGTATAACTTTTTAATCTGTTCTTTTATTTACATCTAAAATGTAAATAAAAATATAACTTTTTATTCTATGTTTTTATTTACATCTAAAATGTCAAATAAAATGTAACATTCAGTTCTAGTCTTTTATTTACATCCTAAATGTCAAATAAAATGTAACATTCAATTCTATGTGTTTATCTACATCTAATATGTAAATAAAAATGTACTTTTTTATATCTATATTTTTATCTACATCTAACATGTAAATAAAAATGTATTTTTTTCATATTTTTATTTACATCTAAAATGCAAATAAAAATGTACTTTTATTTCTATGTTTTTTTTACAACTAAAATGTAAATAAAAAATGTAACTTTTTAATTCATGTTTTTATTTACATCTAAAATGTAAATACAAATGTACCTTTTTATGTTAAACTATTTTCTTTCAATAATGACCATCTTTGCAAATTCTTTTTACATGTTTTTATTTGTAACATGTTACCATTTTCTACTATGACAATTTTGCAAATTCTATTCATACAAAATAAGTGTAATTTTTTATTTGTGACTTGATATAATTTTCTACTATGACAATTTTGCAAATTCTACTCATACAAAATAAATGTAATTTTTTATTTGTGACGTGATATCATTTTCTACTATGACAATTTTGCAAATTCTATTCATACAAAATAAATGTAATTTTTATTTGTGACACGATATCATTTTCTACTATGAAATTTTCCAAATTCTACTCATACCAAATAAAAATGTAATTTTTATTTTATGTTCATAATCCAAAATAATGATGAATTCTATATCCTAAATTTCAATCACAAGTTTATGCTATTCAGTAAAATTTGTATTTTCATGAACAAATCACACCAATATTAATGTATGGATCTAAATAGAAGGATTTTAAGCAACATCTATAGATCTGATGTAACACCCCACATCCGTTAGTGTCACTCACAAAGGGAATGCACTAAGTTCTGTGGAGCATTATGGGTAAAAGATGCAGATAAATTACAAGACAGACAAACATTAAACAGCGGAAAATAAAACTTTGCTTTATTGACAAAATAATTTGTACAAGGTTCCTTTACAATATCAGAGTATCAACTGTCTTTACAAAATAAAGAAGCATAAAATACATTTATATTCCCCAATGTAACAAAAGCCAGCCATAGCAATCCAAAGCCGATGCATCCAAGATTCTTCAAGCTTGGAAAGAGAAATCATCCCAAAACAAATCTGAGCTATCCTATTTCCTCCTTAACAACCTGGGGGGGGGGGGGGGAGAACGGAAGAAAGAAGACGAAAGAAAAACAGAGTCAGACATAAAGCCTGAGTAAGTTCAGTAACTTCTAGCATGTGAACATGGAAAACAAAAAGACATGAATTAACTGAATACAAGATTACACCATGACGATAGGGTCAACAAGATTAGACAAGGTAGTCACAAGATATGCTAAGATAAACTGGATACGCTCTAATACTTTCGCTGCTTCGCTATTTACTTGTTATACTGGTTTCTATATCTCTGCACCGCCTAACTAGTGTTTCAACTAGTAACGATAACGTGATCCCAATCCCTGTATTTTCCATCGCCTTCAGGCATCCATTTATTAGTTGTTACCTAGATCTAATCTAGGGTTTTCTATCCACTACTTTCTAGATTTAACTATAGTTTTACGCTATCTGCTGAACGCTTTTCGAGTTCAGGGTTTATGCCACCTAGTCCAACTAGGGATTACGCTACCTGTCGAACAATGCCCCCAAGTCTAGGACACACTACCTAGAGTGGTATATGTTCCTAGGCTTCCCCACGTATGTATCGCGAATCGTTATCGCTTGTCTAGCTGCACATGTCCTGTAATGTGCGATCCGAGTCCTGTGACAGGGCAAATCAAGGAATACAGAACTCGGTCGGGAGCTTTCAGATATCTGCCGATGCAGATGCTAAGGTCTGTTTTTACTCCAGTGGCTATGGTCCCACTTGACCCCTCCCTCAACTAATGAAAGGCACCCTTTGTAAAATGAGAACTATACGCCGGCCCCTGGTGCCCCACTATCCTATGGCCATCCTCACCCATAACTAGATAGCAATTATGGTCTTTTGGAGTTCTCCGCCTTTCCGCTTCACGTATCTCGACTGACTCAAGATGGATGGTAGACGACGAGTTGCTATCACAGGGCTACCGTCTTCTCGCCGAATCACGCTGGTCCATCCTAGTCTTTAGGTTGCCACATATATATTGCAACCAAGGCATACCCTCGGTTGTTCTAACGCAGACCTTAACCTCTGTGAGCCCAGGATGATCATCTGCAGCCTCACAGAGGGATACCAAGAGTACCCTCACGTCCCCTCGAAGCCTCGGGCTTCGTAACCCAATTCGTTGGAGCCTTCTTAAAACCAGATGGATGTCCGCTCCTTCGTGTTATACTAAGAATTACTACTTAGTTCTACTAACTAAGGTTTACCACTTAGTTTCCAAATTCCTTGTTTTCTTAACTAAGTTTTACTACTTAGTCCCTTTTTCAACTAAGGTTTACTACTTAGTTTTCTTTCTCGCCAGGTTGGGTTGGTTAAGTGTCTTTAGTCGATTCAAGCTATCTTAACCCTCTTCCCTTATCCTATTACACTGGTTAAGTGTTATCCCTTTATGCTTTTTACTTAACCCTATTCATTTATCATATTCTGATGGTTAAGCGTTCAAGTTTACTTAACCCTATGGTCTAGTCCAGCTAACATATTAATTTGGCTTAGTGTAATACTTAACCCCAACCTCTAGTCTAATTAACATGTTAAATTGGCTAAGTGTATTAACTTTACTTAACCCCACCTTCTAGTCTAGTCAACATGTTAATTTGGCTAAGTATTCCCATGGACTTAACCCTCCCATTCTAGCTTTAACTGTGCTAAGTTGGTTAAGTGTTCCTTAACCTTCCCATTCTAGCTTAACCGTGTTAGGTTGGTTAAGTGTTCCTATGGACTTAACCTTCCCATTCTAACTTAACTTTGTTAAGTCGGTTAAGTGTTCCTATGGACTTAACCCACCCATTCTTGCTTAACTGTGTTAAATTGGTTAAGTGTTTCTATGGACTTAACTCTCCCATTTTTGTTCTAGCTTTAATTAATAAATTAAAGCCACAACCTCTCACATTAGACAGATATTGCAGCGGTTACTGAATGTGCCGGTCGGTTCCGGGCAGGTTTACACCGCAACTCAGTCTAACCTCGGGTTAGGCATATTCATGTTTTCTAAGTTCAAAGGGTTTTTGATTAATTTCCAAATCTGGTTTTGAAAACAACCATCCCGTCCTTCGGATCAGTTAGGGATAGCCAGGGAGGGCAGGAAACTTGTATTTTCCAAACCCAAGCCTAGACACTATCCTCTCTGTCACCCTAGAACCTTCTGGTCTATGTGTTATAAAAAGGGATGTTATCAAAATACTTTTCTTTTGTTTATAAATTGTTAACAATTTATTCCAAAAGCCCATTTCCCCTTTTTAGACAAATTTGGCCTATTTATTTGTCAAGCCTACTAGTATACTTATATTCTAGGCCCAGGTCCTAACCCAACATGCAGTTTAGGCCATTTCCTATTTCATTGCCGAAACTAGATTAAATATCCTAGTTTATAATTTATGGCCAAAACTTAACCAAGTTACATATTTTGTGGTAAATGAACAATTTAACATTTATGACGAATTCTATAAGTAAATTAATCCTAATTTACTTATTTCATTACTACTCTTTTTTATGTACATTGTCACATTTATTATTATAGCCCATTCTCTCTTATATATCATATTTATACTTTTTGGTATGTAAATTATACCAAATTTAGTATCGCTAACCATAATTTATTCTAAACATGACAATTGCTCACAATTATGAATAAATTCAAAATTGTGCTAATATACTTATTCCAAATCAACCTTAATTAACCCAATCTTGGTTTAACATCCTAATTCACAATTTATGGCAAAACTAGAATTATTTTTCTAGTTTACATTTTATGCCTAAAATTTAGCTTACTTACTAACGCTAAATTTAATATGTCAAAATCACATATTCCCTAATCCATGTCAAATTTCCCCGTTTTCATTTTAATATGCATGTCATAATACATATTCCAAATTATGCCAATTTCCAAGTTTACAATTACGTTCATATTCATTTCCATGTTTTTTTCCCCAAATCGCATTCCCACCGTTCGAATAATCGTGATTCAACCTAGATTATAAATAAATCTAGATTCGTAGATAAAAAGGGAATGAATCAAAATGACAAGAAGGAATAATTGGCATAAAAAGGTTTGGATAACAATGCAGGTTCAAGAAGATGGGTAGACCTAACTAAATAGGTAAATTCCCACTGTCTTAAAACCAAAGAATGGGCAAAATAGGTTCAAGAACGTGGGTAGACCTAACTTAATAGGTAAATTCCCACTGTCTTAAAACCAAAGAAAAACCAAGGAACAGGTAGAATAAAAAAATTGGGTTTAGACCCATCTTCTCAATCACAAAACTAAAGCAATATTTTCCTAATCATAAATCATGGGTGTCAAAATCACAGTTGTCCTCATTATGTCATAAGTAATAATTTATGTCCAAATCAAAGGTATAGGCCTAGTCAAGGAAATAATCCTTGTAGTCACAGTCACAGTCATAGGAAATGTCCATAGTCATATGCGATGTTCATAGTCCAAAAGGGAAAATAATTCCTATAGTCATAAGTCATTGTCATAGGCAATGTTTATATGTCCCAAAATCAAACGCTTATGTCATAGTCCAAAGGCATATGCTTTCAAAGGCCACAGTTCTATAGTCATAGTCACGGTTACAGTCTTATTTGTCCTCGAATCATAACAGTTCTTAATTCAGTCCAAGAGTATAAACACAGATTCGAAGAGAGAGAGAGAGACTTGGCATATTCCTTTATTCCTTTAATTTCATGTCACAAATAAAACAAAATATTCAGATCTAGAAATAACCAACTTACAGGAAATAGATCTAGAAAAGAAGGAAAGCGTGGCTATGATTCGTGCGTCGTTGCTTGAAACTTGTTTGAGCTAGCCTTTGAATTCTTCACTTGAAACTTTGATTTGAATCCCTCCTTAAAAGTCTTTTAGCAGCATCTCCTCGTCTTGAATCATATTTTATTTTATTTATTAATTTAATTAAAGAGGAGAGGAAGAGGCCATGAATCTAAGCAGCATAAGGATAGAAGAGAGAGGTGCAAAGAGGAATGAAGACTAGGGCTGTTTATATAGCTGCTCAAAACCTTATCGTACACGCAGCGCTGAGTCAGCATTGAACCTAGTTAAGAAAATAGTCCAGGTACGTAGATGAATCTAGCCAAACCTTATCATACACGCAGCGCTGAGTCAGCATTGGGTCCCACAAGCTATTTTGGCGTAGAAATTTGAATTTCGAATGAATTGTTTTGGCGTAGAAGTTTGATTTTCGAACTTTTGAATTTCTGGAATTTATTTAACTGTTTTATTCACATGAAATATTCTTATATGTATACAATTCCTCTAACGACCATTTTACGCGTATATATATACGCACAACTTTCATTTTATTTTCAAAATTCAAATGATGTTGCCATATTTCATTGACTGTAGCCTTATCTTGAATTTTATCTTTCGTATACATATATTTTTGCATATATATATATATATTTATATTCTCATATGTATATATATATATTTTCTTTATTTCCTTATATGTACGTTCTTATCCTTTCAAATTTTGAATTTGTATACGTACATATATTTGCATGTTCAGTTGGCCCTCTCTAAAACAAAGATAAAAAATTATGCCGCCGCCGGGGTTCGAACCCCCGACCTCCATGCTACAAATCCAATGCCTTAACCAACTGAGCTACAGAGGCTTTTGTTAATAAGTCTTAGAACAATAATAATTATTGTTCTCTCCTTACTTCTCTTTTTCATGTTAGTTACAATACTTAAATTAAACAACTGCATGGATCTTTTTCTTTTAATTTTTCTTTTAAACATTAATTATACTTTAATTTGAGAATCTTAATGTCGCAAAATTACGGGGTGTTACATTCTCCCCCACTTAAAAGGATTTCGTCCCCGAAATCTTCAAGTTAGGAAGAATGTGTCCTACCATCCAATCACCCATCTACTCAAACATTCAATCACAGGCATTCATTGTCCTTAAAAGATTTCTAATGCTTTCATGTTCATATGCATAGTGTGTGTATATGTCTCTATCTAATGCAAAATCAGGCGGTCTACTGATTCAGTTGACCTCCTTAATGCAAATCATGTTAGTGCCATGCGTCCAATCATGCATGCAAACATCCCTAGTCATGTAAATACTACATGCGTGCACAGCCATTCAACCATATGCAACGCCCATATGATATCATATCAGGTTCAACTTATAAACAAATGCATATATGTAAATGCAATATGAGAGCGTCCGAACTTGATCTAGTGCCTAATACGTATGCATATGCATCCACAAGCAACCATTTGCAACCACTTGCAACCATTCAACCATAACATGTTTCAAATACATGTTTACATCCATTGGCTTCTACCTAAGGATTGCAGATACGACCTAGAGGATATGCTTTGGAAAGAGAGAAACAACTACGCGTAAAGCTCCTAAAAAGAGAAATCAAGAATGCACCCTTAAGGAAAAAGGGCATGTTGCTAGTATCTAGCCTTCTTGAGCTTTACTCCACTGTATCTTAACCAATTTAACTTCACGATTGTGAAGTTTCCGACCTCCAATTCCAAAATAAACAGATGTCAATCACGGTACCAAGTATACGTACTAAGATGATTAGAGGTTTCCCTCTTATCCGTCATGCCATAACTATAAGAGTCGAAAGGTCACTACATGCTCTTTGTGGTGCCTACCACAACTATTCATCTCTCCCACAAACCATCCAAACCGAACTCGACATTCCTCAAGTACAAGCCCCAAAGGCCTAAACCAATATCAGACAAGCATCCAAGGAATATCTCCTCCGAATTTAGACGATCTACGTGATATGATATAAACAAACTCGATAACTATTCTCAAACCCCTACTATCCAAAAATAAACGGGTCGAACCACCCACTGGGTTTGAGACTGATTGGGATCTTCTTACTATACAAGTACTAAGGTGCAGAGACTTAACTATGGAAGCAAATATGAACAGATGCGAAGCGCTAAAACCGAAGGAAAGAGTATGAACAGAAAACTAGATTCTTTCCAACAGAAACTTTTACCACCTATCTCCTAGGTATGCTTAGCATGTACTTGTCCTTCTAAAAATCTTGTCCCTCGTCCTTGCCCTTGTCTTTAATTATATGCCCTATCATACTCTAGTAAGGATACTTCCTCTTTTATAATTTCTTTCTCCTTCGTGAGCTAACCTATCTCCATGCATTCCTTATCCTAGGGTTTTGTCCCTTTTGCCAAACTCCTCATCCCTTTCCATGTATTGCTATGTTAGCAAATCTCTCGAAAACTGCTTCCATCATACCGAAAAACCCTATAAACTTGAAAGAAGACTGGCCGTAAGTGGAACGAATACGGCTATAGATGGAGGACGGGCACTACTTTGCCCTTCGATGAGGTTACCTCCCAGAAAGCCAGGAGCCCCAGAGACTAAAGAAAGAAGGAGACAAGAATTCAAATAGAGGAAGAGAAGACAGTGCATATGGCTTTGGGGAATATTCCTTTAAAACAAAACTTTTCTTTTGAAAATGCTTCTTTAAAAACCATTTTGAAAAATAATTTTTCAAATCCTTTATCTGATCTGGTAACCTTCAGCTCTGATACCACGTGTAACACCCCACATCCGTTAGTGTCACTCACAAAGGGAATGCACTAAGTTCTGTGGAGCATTATGGGTAAAAGATGGAGATAAATTACAAGACAGACAAACATTAAACAGCGGAAAATAAAAACTTTGCTTTATTGACAAAATAATTTGTACAAGGTTCCTTTACAATATCAGAGTATCAACTGTCTTTACAAAATAAAGAAGCATAAAATACATTTATATTCCCCAATGTAACAAAAGCCAGCCATAGCAATCCAAAGCCGATGCATCCAAGATTCTTCAAGCTTGGAAAGAGAAATCATCCCAAAACAAATCTGAGCTATCCTATTTCCTCCTTAACAACCTGGGGGGGGGGGGGGGAGAACGGAAGAAAGAAGACGAAAGAAAAACAGAGTCAGACATAAAGCCTGAGTAAGTTCAGTAACTTCTAGCATGTGAACATGGAAAACAAAAAGACATGAATTAACTGAATACAAGATTACACCATGACGATAGGGTCAACAAGATTAGACAAGGTAGTCACAAGATATGCTAAGATAAACTGGATACGCTCTAATACTTTCGCTGCTTCGCTATTTACTTGTTATACTGGTTTCTATATCTCTGCACTGCCTAACTAGTGTTTCAACTAGTAACGATAACGTGATCCCAATCCCTGTATTTTCCATCGCCTTCAGGCATCCATTTATTAGTTGTTACCTAGATCTAATCTAGGGTTTTCTATCCACTGCTTTCTAGATTTAACTATAGTTTTACGCTATCTGCTGAACGCTTTTCGAGTTCAGGGTTTATGCCACCTAGTCCAACTAGGGATTACGCTACCTGTCGAACAATGCCCCCAAGTGTAGGACACACTACCTAGAGTGGTATATGTTCCTAGGCTTCCCCACGTATGTATCGCGAATCGTTATCGCTTGTCTAGCTGCACATGTCCTGTAATGTGCGATCCGAGTCCTGTGACAGGGAAAATCAAGGAATACAGAACTCGGTCGAGAGCTTTCAGATATCTGCCGATGCAGATGCTAAGGTCTGTTTTTACTCCAGTGGCTATGGTCCCACTTGACCCCTCCCTCAACTAATGAAAGGCACCCTTTGTAAAATGAGAACTATACGCCGGCCCCTGGTGCCCCACTATCCTATGGCCATCCTCACCCATAACTAGATAGCAATTATGGTCTTTTGGAGTTCTCCGCCTTTCCGCTTCACGTATCTCGACTGACTCAAGATGGATGGTAGACGACGAGTTGCTATCACAGGGCTACCGTCTTCTCGCCGAATCACGCTGGTCCATCCTAGTCTTTAGGTTGCCACATATATATTGCAACCAAGGCATACCCTCGGTTCTTCTAACGCAGACCTTAACCTCTGTGAGCCCAGGATGATCATCTGCAGCCTCACAAAGGGATACCAAGAGTACCCTCACGTCCCCTCGAAGCCTCGGGCTTCGTAACCCAATTCGTTGGAGCCTTCTTAAAACCAGATGGATGTCCGCTCCTTCGTGTTTTACTAAGAATTACTACTTAGTTCTACTAACTAAGGTTTACCACTTAGTTTCCAAATTCCTTGTTTTCTTAACTAAGTTTTACTACTTTGTCCCTTTTTCAACTGAGGTTTACTACTTAGTTTTCTTTCTCGCCAGGTTGGGTTGGTTAAGTGTCTTTAGTCGATTCAAGCTATCTTAACCCTCTTCCCTTATCCTATTACACTGGTTAAGTGTTATCCCTTTATGCTTTTTACTTAACCCTATTCATTTATCATATTCTGATGGTTAAGCGTTCAAGTTTACTTAACCCTATGGTCTAGTCCAGCTAACATATTAATTTGGCTAAGTGTATTACTTAACCCCAACCTCTAGTCTAATTAACATGTTAAATTGGCTAAGTGTATTAACTTTACTTAACCCCACCTTCTAGTCTAGTCAACATGTTAATTTGGCTAAGTATTCCCATGGACTTAGCCCTCCCATTCTAGCTTTAACTGTGCTAAGTTGGTTAAGTGTTCCTTAACCTTCCCATTCTAGCTTAACCGTGTTAGGTTGGTTAAGTGTTCCTATGGACTTAACCTTCCCATTCTAACTTAACTTTGTTAAGTCGGTTAAGTGTTCCTATGGACTTAACCCACCCATTCTTGCTTAACTGTGTTAAATTGGTTAAGTGTTTCTATGGACTTAACTCTCCCATTCTTGTTCTAGCTTTAATTAATAAATTAAAGCCACAACCTCTCACATTAGACAGATATTGCTGCGGTTACTGGATGTGCCGGTCGGTTCCGGGCAGGTTTACACCGCAACTCAGTCTAACCTCGGGTTAGGCATATTCATGTTTTCTAAGTTCAAAGGGTTTTTGATTAATTTCCAAATCTGGTTTTGAAAACAACCATCCCGTCCTTCGGATCAGTTAGGGATAGCCAGGGAGGGCAGGAAACTTGTATTTTCCAAACCCAAGCCTAGACACTATCCTCTCTGTCACCCTAGAACCTTCTGGTCTATGTGTTATAAAAAGGGATGTTATCAAAATACTTTTCTTTTGTTTATAAATTGTTAACAATTTATTCCAAAAGCCCATTTCCCCTTTTTAGACAAATTTGGCCTATTTATTTGTCAAGCCTACTAGTATACTTATATTCTAGGCCCAGGTCCTAACCCAACATGCAGTTTAGGCCATTTCCTATTTCATTGCCGAAACTAGATTAAATATCCTAGTTTATAATTTATGGCCAAAACTTAACCAAGTTACATATTTTGTGGTAAATGAACAATTTAACATTTATGACGAATTCTATAAGTAAATTACTCCTAATTTACTTATTTCATTACTACTCTTTTTTATGTACATTGTCACATTTATTATTATAGCCCATTCTCTCTTATTTATCATATTTATACTTTTTGGTATGTAAATTATACCAAATTTAGTATCGCTAACCATAATTTATTCTAAACATGACAATTGCTCACAATTATGAATAAATTCAAAATTGTGCTAATATACTTATTCCAAATCAACCTTAATTAACCCAATCTTGGTTTAACTTCCTAATTCACAATTTATGGCAAAACTAGAATTATTTTTCTAGTTTACATTTTATGCCTAAAATTTAGCTTACTTACTAACGCTAAATTTAATATGTCAAAATCACATATTCCCTAATCCATGTCAAATTTCCCCGTTTTCATTTTAATATGCATGTCATAATACATATTCCAAATTATGCCAATTTCCAAGTTTACAATTACGTTCATATTCATTTCCATGTTTTTTTCCCCAAATCGCATTCCCACCGTTCGAATAATCGTGATTCAACCTAGATTATAAATAAATCTAGATTCGTAGATAAAAAGGGAATGAATCAAAATGACAAGAAGGAATAATTGGCATAAAAAGGTTTGGATAACAATGCAGGTTCAAGAAGATGTGTAGACCTAACTAAATAGGTAAATTCCCACTGTCTTAAAACCAAAGAATGGGCAAAATAGGTTCAAGAACGTGGGTAGACCTAACTTAATAGGTAAATTCCCACTGTCTTAAAACCAAAGAAAAACCAAGGAACAGGTAGAATAAAAAAATTGGGTTTAGACCCAACTTCTCAATCACAAAACTAAAGCAATATTTTCCTAATCATAAATCATGGGTGTCAAAATCACAGTTGTCCTCATTATGTCATAAGTAATAATTTATGTCCAAATCAAAGGTATAGGCCTAGTCAAGGAAATAATCCTTGTAGTCACAGTCACAGTCATAGGAAATGTCCATAGTCATATGCGATGTTCATAGTCCAAAAGGGAAAATAATTCCCATAGTCATAAGTCATTGTCATAGGCAATGTTTATATGTCCCAAAATCAAAGGCTTATGTCATAGTCCAAAGGCATATGCTTTCAAAGGCCACAGTTCTATAGTCATAGTCACGGTTACAGTCTTATTTGTCCTCGAATCATAACAGTTCTTAATTCAGTCCAAGAGTATAAACACAGATTCGAAGAGAGAGAGAGACTTGGCATATTCCTTTATTCCTTTAATTTCATGTCACAAATAAAACAAAATATTCAGATCTAGAAATAACCAACTTACAGGAAATAGATCTAGAAAAGAAGGAAAGCGTGGCTATGATTCGTGCGTCGTTGCTTGAAACTTGTTTGAGCTAGCCTTTGAATTCTTCACTTGAAACTTTGATTTGAATCCCTCCTTAAAAGTCTTTTAGCAGCATCTCCTCGTCTTGAATCATATTTTATTTTATTTATTAATTTAATTAAAGAGGAGAGGAAGAGGCCATGAATCTAAGCAGCATAAGGATAGAAGAGAGAGGTGCAAAGAGGAATGGAGACTAGGGCTGTTTATATAGCTGCTCAAAACCTTATCGTACACGCAGCGCTGAGTCAGCATTGAACCTAGTTAAGAAAATAGTCCAGGTACGTAGATGAATCTAGCCAAACCTTATCATACACGCAGCGCTGAGTCAGCATTGGGTCCCACAAGCTATTTTGGCGTAGAAATTTGAATTTCGAATGAATTGTTTTGGCGTAGAAGTTTGATTTTCGAACTTTTGAATTTCTGGAATTTATTTAACTGTTTTATTCACATGAAATATTCTTATATGTATACAATACCTCTAACGACCATTTTACGCGTATATATATACGCACAACTTTCATTTTATTTTCAAAATTCAAATGATGTTGCCATATTTCATTGACTGTAGCCTTATCTTGAATTTTATCTTTCGTATACATATATTTTTGCATATATATATATATTTATATTCTCATATGTATATATATATTTTCTTTATTTCCTTATATGTACGTTCTTATCCTTTCAAATTTTGAATTTGTATACGTACATATATTTGCATGTTCAGTTGGCCCTCTCTAAAACAAAGATAAAAAATTATGCCGCCGCCGGGGTTCGAACCCCCGACCTCCATGCTACAAATCCAATGCCTTAACCAACTGAGCTACAGAGGCTTTTGTTAATAAGTCTTAGAACAATAATAATTATTGTTCTCTCCTTACTTCTCTTTTTCATGTTAGTTACAATACTTAAATTAAACAACTGCATGGATCTTTTTCTTTTAATTTTTCTTTTAAAAATTAATTATACTTTAATTTGAGAATCTTAATGTCGCAGAATTACGGGGTGTTACATCTAAAATATAATATGATTTCAGATCTAAATTTAATCACAAAACAGAAATTGAACAAACGAAATTACATCGTAGATCCTAAGCAAATCATGACAAATAAATATGCCATCACAACAAATCACTAAATTCTAGACAACAAGCATAGAGGATCTGAATTATAATCATACAGACAAGGATTTAAATAACAATAAAAATAATTAAATTTTAATTATTAAATAAATCAGAATTCTCACCTCGTTTCAGATTCAGATCTAAAATTCCAAAGGTTCAGAATTAGTCTCAATCAGTTCTAGAACGTAGTATTTGGCTTCACGATCGCAGTGCTTTGAAAATCGTGTTATTCCGAGTTCATTTGAATAAGATATGATTAAATTAAGATTGTTAGCATTTTAAAATAATTTAATTTAAATAATTAAATAGGTTTCTATCATCTTCTTCCATACTAGATAAGGCCGTCGGTTTCTCAACTATGTTCGATTCTAGGGTTCGACTTTGTTCCCGATCCACTCAGCTTTGTCTCGATCAGACACCACCACGCTGAAGGGAGGAAAGTAGTGCACGTTCGCCGGAGGAAGGGGGCAACTCGGTGGCGAGTTCTGACAACGGCGGCTGTAACGACCCGTGTTTTTCGACCATTTGAATATGAATATTTAAATTAGTTTTAAATATTATATTGGAAATATTAATGGAATTAAATATTGAATTCGTTATTTAAACAAAGTTCGAACGTTATATATCGAGCTTGAAAATGGCGTGCAGTTCGTAAATTGGAGTTTTGAACTTCAACTGGACATACATGATCCAATATAAATCGGATTTCTATGAAACAAGACACGTTGGAACCGTATTGACGATAATTTTCATATGGAAGAGAAAAATCCAAATTCCGTGTTATTGGTTGCGAGTTATGGCCAAATCAAATTTTGAAATAGTCGCTATGGAAAATCGTTATTTAATTATAGGCCTTTAAAATAGCCGTTTTGCAAACGGACTCAGTTTTCGATGAAACCAGTTTCATTAGAACCGTATCGCTAAATTATTGTACGGTGGTGAATTGCGTGGAAAACCGATATCGTATGTGACCACGGTAGCCATAAACGCTCGTTCATTTTCTATAGCGTGTATTTAAATAAGTAAATGGATATTGGAATGTAACTTGAGCAGACGATCGAATTAGGCCACGAAACCAGTTCCGTTGAGTTCGTATCGTCGATTAGAGTCAGGATAGATATATAGTTTGTTGTTTTTAGAGACCGAGAAATTTGGCGTTAAAAAGGGTAGGGCGGTTCAGGGTAAAAACAGCCTATCGGGCAAACAGTCTCAGAATGCGACGAAACTAGTGTTGTTGGGTTCGTATCGAAAAGTTATTATCAGAGTTCGCAGTTTCAAGTGGATTTGATTTATCTGGTGACCGTGGAAAAATTAAAGGCGTGTTTATTTCTGGTTTCATAAAGAAATTTTTTCATACGACCACGGATTTCGACGAAACTTGTCTGATTGGATCCGGAATATCTTTTTACACTAAGATTAGCTTTGTTATCAGAAAACAGAAGTCGTTTGTGGTGGTTTCTGCGTGTTATTTCACGACGAAGTTTCGTAAATAATAAAATAGTAATATTCCCTACCCTAAATATTAACAGCGAACATAAAAGGTAGTGAATAGCAGTATAGGAACTTAACCGTCGAAAATATTATAATGTAATAGTTTAATCATTAGCAAAATAATGGTACATGTCTACTTAAAAGAAAGTCTTCACAGTTACAGGCCTAACCGCATGAAATTTCACATCTAAGTGTGTTGTGTACGCACCACCCTATATATATGTTTGAACAACACATATCGTTCCATATAAAATAGAAAAGGGGAAAGAACCTACCCTGTTTAAACCTACGTTTGCATTACTTGCGTCCCACACTTACGAGATTTCTTTGCCTTGCACACAAATCTCAGATTCTTCCCCACCAATGAATTGAAGAACCGTGCCTGTCAAGGAGAGAAAAAAGTAAATCGTACCCTAGCTTATAAATAAAATATACACCTATAAAACGTGCCCCTCACGTAAAATCTGCAGTATATATACACCCAGCCTTACTCCTCTTTTCTTCGGCACAGTATAAACCTTCTTCAATTAACCCAACATCCTTCTTCCTCAACAAATTTTGGATCAAATGGTCCACGCTTCTTCAGCCGCCACCTTCAGTAAATCAATGAACAGAAAACCACCAAAATTTCCACCGATTTCTCTTAGTTCTTATGCAATTTCAAGATGCATCCAACGTGAACTAGGTAGAGGACTTCGAGATGTTGATGTTGACCGGATGTGATTGCCGTTGGCGAAGCAAGACGACCGGGATTTGCTGTGAAAGCTGCCAACTTCTGAACAGTTTTGGTAGGGAATCCGAGCACCAAGCTTGAGGGAGGTGGCATAGTGGGGTGAGATGCTGTTGGTGACGCTGTTGGGTCACCGTCCGGTGGTCTGGGCTCGGTGCGGTGCTGAGAGGAGGACGATGAAGTCCGAACGATGTAAATGAAGAGCCTGAGGCATCGGTTCTCATATAAAATTAAGAGGAGCGGAAGCAGTCTGAACGGAATTGATGAAGTAAGGCTTTGTTTGGTGAAGCATGGGAATTGAAACATGAAGGGAGGGAGTAGCAGTTGAGACCGATCCCAAAAGTTTACCTTAACCCGTGAGATTTATAAACCAATAATCAAGGCATTTAAACTTAATTAAGTTAAACTATCATTCAAACGTAAAACAAATTTTTACTCAGGGTGCAGGATTAAAGGAAGACAAGTGATTACACGGTTTCATTTCATAGCACTGACCCAAGTTTATTTTCAACAAGGAAGGGAAGCAGAGGAAAACGTTCTTGTCTGTTAAGGTGGTTAAGTATTGTTGGTCTAATTAAAATGTTAATTTGAAATTATATTGTTTATTTAAAACCATACAACCACAATATTCTAATTCACTCACAGGGTTTGAAATGGAGCAGCTCATCAAAGAAGGAATCTGAGAAGGGAATGTAACTGTTTAAACTATTTTAATCAAGTAATTGAACTAATTAAACATCTAATTCTGAAAATAATTATTTTATTATTTAAGATGTATAATTGAATGATCATAATTTATGCATCTGTGAACAGAAGGGAATGAAAACCGCTAAGTTGAAGCTATAGCAATGAATACGACATCTTGGAAATGCGATAACGGTACTACATTTTTGGGAACCATTCTGGATGGAAACAGACGCGACTGGAATTAACCGGAACTTTTAATTAAATTAAACGATTGTTTAATTTAATTAAAATGAGCTGTTGACAGCGAATCAAATCAGGTGAGTTAAACTCACTCAGTTACCCTTTTTATATTTTATATAAATTGGGTATTTTTATTTTGTGTGCACTGCTTGCCAATGGTTGACTGTTTTGCTAGTTATCTGCTTATCTGTTGATTTAACCGATGAAATTAAACTGTGTTTAATTTCAATGAAATACCAAATCGTTATGTTAACGATTGGTTCCAATAAAGGTAACTCACCTTGGTTGGTCATGTTTATTTATAAACATGTTTAAATGATTGCATTATCTGAATTGCTTGTGGTTGATGGTAAATGGCCATTATTTATTGTTATCAGTTAAACAAAACTGAATGATCTGGTTTGTGATAACCGTTTGAATACAGGGAAGAACAGGTTGGAGGGACCCAACCGGATCCCTCAAATGTATTTTTATTTTCATATTATCATATATGAACTGATCTGTTTGTGTGATTGATTTGATGGTTGATTATTGATTTAATATTCAACATCTGTTTGGTTTAAACCAATGGGCGATATTGGTTAAGTGTTTGGCAGAGTATGGCCTTTAAAACCAATCGAGTTATAGATATTGATTCACCGACAGGTGAATCGATAGAGTTGAGGTTATAAAATTTATTTTATAACCAGAGTTAGATTTGAATAATATTATTTGAATAAAGGTTATTTAAGAGAAATAAATAAATATTTTATTTGTTTAAGACTTTGATTTGTTATGAAGTTATTTTGCAAAGATGTTAATCAGATTTACTAGTTGAAGAATAAGAAATGAATTAAATGGATAAACCTTGGAAAATTGTTTTGTAAAGAAAACAAATAATTAGAATCTATCTAAATTAATTATATTTTTAATTAATTTAAAGCGAGTATTGTTGAAATCGGTTAATGAGATAATCAAGTTTTTGAGTTAATTAAATCGACCGTTTGGAATTAGAATTTGTTTATCAAGTTAATGTGTTTTGACTAAAAGAGTTAAACGAATATTGTTTGAATTTAAATAAGGATTTAAAAAGGGATTTAGTAGTTAATTTAGATAATAAAGGGATTAACTACTAAAGTAGTTAATGTTTGAAATAAGTTATTATTTTAATTAATGATAAAGTTAGGAATATATTTTTAAATGGGAATTCATTTAAAAGTTACCGAATGTGAGATGCAAGCCAATTGAATGGTGAAAGGAAATAAACGTACTCAAGTATATGAATTAAGTGAAAGAAGATTTAAGTGGGTAATTGAATATAGTTATTCGAGCTAGAATTAGTCAAACATAGTATTCAAGATGAGTGCCATTTCGTACGACTGCTAGCGTAATTCGCAGGGCTGCAGATAGCCTACGGCGGTCGGATGTTTCCTGAGGGATTCAGGCGTAACCATTGTGATCGCTGTGATCTAGAGTCAAGCGAATGGAGTTAAGACGAATGTTAATAAATCGAATTAGAGTTATTTAAATATCGTATTTTTGAATATTTAAAGAGTTAGAAGTTTTAATTTAACAAAAAGGAAATTAGATTGTCAAAGGCCAAATGATGCTAAATACTGAATCAGTGAACTCATTGGAGTGTCATGTTTGAAACACTGTATATTTTGATAGTTAAAACACCGACTATCAAATCTGACCAATACGATTGTTGGTATGGAAAGACCGGGATCGAATTTATATTCGAAAACCATTCTGACCAACAAATGCGTGAAGATCTCAGAAGATGATCGAGATGGAGCGTTGAAGACCGTGGATCTTCATAAACGGAAGAACCACTAATGTTCTCTGCCTGGCAAGCAGAGATAAGCTGTGATTCTGTCGTGGTTGGAATCGACGGGTTGCAAGGACTTCTCGCTACTGATCCATGGGGTGATTCCAATATGGATGCAGTAGGAGAGTGCCTTCGGTTCATCCTGTGCCTGGATGACTTGTATGGACGGATGTCTGACAGAGTATTTCCAAAGGGTCACGTACGTTGATTTCTTCAAACGTACGATAGTTGTTGGCAGGGAATTGCCATTCTCTAGCTTTCAGCTAGAGTATTTTTGTGGACGTCAATTAGTGATATCTGACGGATCTGACGATGTGGCATTCAAAGTGAATGACGACCCGATGTTCAAGATTTAATTCTGGCCTCAAGCCTCATCAACTGGGAAATGACAAAAATCGGGCAGGCAGCATGGCTATGTGGGTCGCTCCCATTAGGGTGTAGAATCACCTATCTAGAGGAAATCCTATTTGTTTCTTAATCTATGTTTCGATGCTGTCCCTTGTCGGGAGACGGTTGCTGATCCCAACCGTCGGTGGTATACATTCGATACACTCAAGCGAAATGAGTGGTCGGTCATGTGAGGGCCGGGTTGCAAGAAGTTCTTGTTGAACCCAGTGTATTCGTCTCTAGAGATACACGAGCGGAAGGTGGACCCATACCTTGTCAAGTTGGAATCCAATCTCCAATAAGCGCCTGCGGTTTGATTGTATACTATATATGTGGGGCGTGAGATGCAAGCGTTTCACTAGATTCTATTTACTTGTATTTAGACATTATCATAATATCAGACAAGATATTGGTTTCAAAAATGTTTTGGGTTATCGTAAGGTAAAAACCGTCCGTATTTATGTGTGGATTTGGTCTTACGATTATCCTTTTCTTTTGAAAAGACTTTGAACTTTAAAATCAAGACTGGATGATTTACCCTTAATACTATGCGAGTTTATCTCACTCTGGTTCACCAGACTGACCCGGTGTTTTGTAAATGCTCGGGTTAGGCCGGGTTGTACAGGTTCAGGTTAACGACTGATGTGAAGAGACGAGCTGGAAGAGTCCAGACGTATGATATTACTAGTATTCCGCGGTGTGTTGTATGAGGACAGATTATCACTGTCCAGATGTTGATGTACTCTGATATTGTAAGTATTTTTCAAAGTTCTCAATAAAGATTTACTTCTGTATTATATTTTGTTCCGCTGCGATGTGAGACTCTGTGTGGGATGTTTCTTCTTCTTCTATTCTAATATTTCTATCTTATCTATTCTCACCCTCTAACTTCTTTCTATAAATGATCTGGAATGTTCGATGTCTGAATGGTCAACATGGTAGTTTGATGTTGATTTTCGGAGTCGAAAATCCCAGTTCGTTACAGTGGTATCAGAGCTTAAGGTTAAGTGATTACCTTGGCTCTGTGGCGTGACTCAGTAGAGATGGGGTTAGTAATACCCTAGATTGAGTTTGAGTGTATATATATATGAGCGTGTATTTGTAAATTGTTATAAAAACTGTCTTATATTGTGTTGATTGGTTTGTCGAGTAGTTTATGAATTCTGGTCGATACAGTAATGCAAACTGTGTCGATAAGTGTTTCTAAACTCTTGAACAAAATAATTCGACACAGTATGTTTTGGAAAGAGGGTAAATGAAATAATTTTACCCAAATTATATTTTGTTATAAAGAATGATATATATTTGAAGTGTTATAGTATATTGGATGTGTTGGTTGATTATAATGGTGATATAAATAACCAATTAGAATTCATATAATATAAAATCAAATGAATTAAATCTGAAATCTAAATCAGAATTTGAATTAAAATGCCTAAAAGGGGGAAAGGAATTTGCAAATGAACTTGGATTGAATATATGGAAATTTTAAGATCCTGGGAGATTTTAAATTTGGTTTACAAGCATCGTGAATGATATTTTGAAATAAATTTCAAAATGGAAGTATTTAAATACGGTTTGATAAGTGATATAGTATTGAACTCACTTTGATAGCTGGGAAATAACTCTGAGGATGCTGGCCACATCATCAGTGTTCATTTCCGAGTTCTAAGTGATGGATTACTACCAAAATCTTGTTTTGAATTGCTTTGAGAAAAACAAGTTGTTTTGAATCCTGAAAGGGGATATTTGATTTTCAAGAGAGCTGAACTGTTTAAAAACTCCCAGGGAAAATTGTTTGAACAAGAACAAAATTAAATAGAATTTGTGAAAACAAATATGAATTGAAACCAATTAACTGGAAATTGAGTCAGGATATAATATATCAAGTAGAATCAGATTTTGAATTATGAGACAGGAATCTGAAATGGTATTGGACTAGTAAGCTAAGAATTTGAACTGATAATGGATGGAAGTTGAGTTAAGAATGGGATTTGGCTTGGACGTGTGAAGGATTTGGTTCTGAGGATAAAATTGGATTTTTGTTTGGGAATGCATTTGTATATGCTGACAGGGCGGCAGATGGAAAGGATATAATGATATGCCCGACAAAAAGGTACACGTTTATTTTATATGGGGTTGATGATTTTTGAGCCTATTTGGCAAGCCGCTTGGCTGTTTATTTTCTTTTGGATTGGAGAAGGCCTAGAAAGGCGAGTTGTAGTTGTACCGATTAAGCCGTACAGAGGAGGTGCTGGCGAAATTTTTCGGAAATTTAAAGTATTAGAAAATTTTCAATATTTTTGGAATTATCTATATATAGTATTGAAATTGGTTTCTAATTTAAAATAAATTAGATTTGAAGTTAATGAATTTATAACGTTCTTTCTTACCTTAGCAATTTCGAGGACGAAATTATTTTAAGGGGGAAAGAATGTAACGACCCGTGTTTTTCGACCATTTGAATATGAATATTTAAATTAGTTTTAAATATTATATTGGAAATATTAATGGAATTAAATATTGAATTCGTTATTTAAACAAAGTTCGAACGTTATATATCGAGCTTGAAAATGGCGTGCAGTTCGTAAATTGGAGTTTTGAACTTCAACTGGACATACATGATCCAACATAAATCGGATTTCTATGAAACAAGACACGTTGGAACCGTATTGACGATAATTTTCATATGGAAGAGAAAAATCCAAATTCCGTGTTATTGGTTGCGAGTTATGGCCAAATCAAATTTTGAAATAGTCGCTATGGAAAATCGTTATTTAATTATAGGCCTTTAAAATAGCCGTTTTGCAAACGGACTCAGTTTTCGATGAAACCAGTTTCATTAGAACCGTATCGCTAAATTATTGTACGGTGGTGAATTGCGTGGAAAACCGATATCGTATGTGACCACGGTAGCCATAAACGCTCGTTCATTTTCTATAGCGTGTATTTAAATAAGTAAATGGATATTGGAATGTAACTTGAGCAGACGATCGAATTCGGCCACGAAACCAGTTCCGTTGAGTTCGTATCGTCGATTAGAGTCAGGATAGATATATATTTTGTTGTTTTTAGAGATCGAGAAATTTGGCGTTAAAAAGGGTAGGGCGGTTCAGGGTAAAAACAGCCTATCGGGCAAACAGTCTCAGAATGCGACGAAACTAGTGTTGTTGGGTTCGTATCGAAAAGTTATTATCAGAGTTCGCAGTTTCAAGTGGATTTGATTTATCTGGTGACCGTGGAAAAATTAAAGGCGTGTTTATTTCTGGTTTCATAAAGAAATTTTTTCATACGACCTCGGATTTCGACGAAACTTGTCTCATTGGATCCGGAATATCTTTTTACACTAAGATTAGCTTTGTTATCAGAAAACAGAAGTCGTTTGTGGTGGTTTCTGCGTGTTATTTCACGACGAAGTTTCGTAAATAATAAAATAGTAATATTCCCTACCCTAAATATTAACAGCGAACATAAAAGGTAGTGAATAGCAGTATAGGAACTTAACCGTCGAAAATATTATAATGTAATAGTTTAATCATTAGCAAAATAATGGTACATGTCTACTTAAAAGAAAGTCTTCACAGTTACAGGCCTAACCGCATGAAATTTCACATCTAAGTATGTTGTGTACGCACCACCCTATATATATGTTTGAACAACACATATCGTTCCATATAAAATAGAAAAGGGGAAAGAACCTACCCTGTTTAAACCTACGTTTGCATTACTTGCGTCCCACACTTACGAGATTTCTTTGCCTTGCACACAAATCTCAGATTCTTCCCCACCAATGAATTGAAGAACCGTGCCTGTCAAGGAGAGAAAAAAGTAAATCGTACCCTAGCTTATAAATAAAATATACACCTATAAAACGTGCCCCTCACGTAAAATCTGCAGTATATATACACCCAGCCTTACTCCTCTTTTCTTCGGCACAGTATAAACCTTCTTCAATTAACCCAACATCCTTCTTCCTCAACAAATTTTGGATCAAATGGTCCACGCTTCTTCAGCCGCCACCTTCAGTAAATCAATGAACAGAAAACCACCAAAATTTCCACCGATTTCTCTTAGTTCTTATGCAATTTCAAGATGCATCCAACGTGAACTAGGTAGAGGACTTCGAGATGTTGATGTTGACCGGATGTGATTGCCGTTGGCGAAGCAAGACGACCGGGATTTGCTGTGAAAGCTGCCAACTTCTGAACAGTTTTGGTAGGGAATCCGAGCACCAAGCTTGAGGGAGGTGGCATAGTGGGGTGAGATGCTGTTGGTGACGCTGTTGGGTCACCGTCCGGTGGTCTGGGCTCGGTGCGGTGCTGAGAGGAGGACGATGAAGTCCGAACGATGTAAATGAAGAGCCTGAGGCATCGGTTCTCATATAAAATTAAGAGGAGCGGAAGCAGTCTGAACGGAATTGATGAAGTAAGGCTTTGTTTGGTGAAGCATGGGCATTGAAACATGAAGGGAGGGAGTAGCAGTTGAGACCGATCCCAAAAGTTTACCTTAACCCGTGAGATTTATAAACCAATAATCAAGGCATTTAAACTTAATTAAGTTAAACTATCATTCAAACGTAAAACAAATTTTTACTCAGGGTGCAGGATTAAAGGAAGACAAGTGATTACACGGTTTCATTTCATAGCACTGACCCAAGTTTATTTTCAACAAGGAAGGGAAGCAGAGGAAAACGTTCTTGTCTGTTAAGGTGGTTAAGTATTGTTGGTCTAATTAAAATGTTAATTTGAAATTATATTGTTTATTTAAAACCATACAACCACAATATTCTAATTCACTCACAGGGTTTGAAATGGAGCAGCTCATCAAAGAAGGAATCTGAGAAGGGAATGTAACTGTTTAAACTATTTTAATCAAGTAATTGAACTAATTAAACATCTAATTCTGAAAATAATTATTTTATTATTTAAGATGTATAATTGAATGATCATAATTTATGCATCTGTGAACAGAAGGGAATGAAAACCGCTAAGTTGAAGCTATAGCAATGAATACGACATCTTGGAAATGCGATAACGGTACTACATTTTTGGGAACCATTCTGGATGGAAACAGACGCGACTGGAATTAACCGGAACTTTTAATTAAATTAAACGACTGTTTAATTTAATTAAAATGAGCTGTTGACAGCGAATCAAATCAGGTGAGTTAAACTCACTCAGTTACCCTTTTTATATTTTATATAAATTGGGTATTTTTATTTTGTGTGCACTGCTTGCCAATGGTTGACTGTTTTGCTAGTTATCTGTTTATCTGTTGATTTAACCGATGAAATTAAACTGTGTTTAATTTCAATGAAATACCAAATCGTTATGTCAACGATTGGTTCCAATAAAGGTAACTCACCTTGGTTGGTCATGTTTATTTATAAACATGTTTAAATGATTGCATTATCTGAATTGCTTGTGGTTGATGGTAAATGGCCATTATTTATTGTTATCAGTTAAACAAAACTGAATGATCTGGTTTGTGATAACCGTTTGAATACAGGGAAGAACAGGTTGGAGGGACCCAACCGGATCCCTCAAATGTATTTTTATTTTCATATTATCATATATGAACTGATCTGTTTGTGTGATTGATTTGATGGTTGATTATTGATTTAATATTCAACATCTGTTTGGTTTAAACCAATGGGCGATATTGGTTAAGTGTTTGGCAGAGTATGGCCTTTAAAACCAATCGAGTTATAGATATTGATTCACCGACAGGTGAATCGATAGAGTTGAGGTTATAAAATTTATTTTATAACCAGAGTTAGATTTGAATTATATTATTTGAATAAAGGTTATTTAAGAGAAATAAATAAATATTTTATTTGTTTAAGACTTTGATTTGTTATGAAGTTATTTTGCAAAGATGTTAATCAGATTTACTAGTTGAAGAATAAGAAATGAATTAAATGGATAAACCTTGGAAAATTGTTTTGTAAAGAAAACAAATAATTAGAATCTATCTAAATTAATTATATTTTTAATTAATTTAAAGCGAGTATTGTTGAAATCGGTTAATGAGATAATCAAGTTTTTGAGTTAATTAAATCGACCGTTTGGAATTAGAATTTGTTTATCAAGTTAATGTGTTTTGACTAAAAGAGTTAAACGAATATTGTTTGAATTTAAATAAGGATTTAAAAAGGGATTTAGTAGTTAATTTAGATAATAAAGGGATTAACTACTAAAGTAGTTAATGTTTGAAATAAGTTATTATTTTAATTAATGATAAAGTTAGGAATATATTTTTAAATGGGAATTCATTTAAAAGTTACCGAATGTGAGATGCAAGCCAATTGAATGGTGAAAGGAAATAAACGTACTCAAGTATATGAATTAAGTGAAAGAAGATTTAAGTGGGTAATTGAATATAGTTATTCGAGCTAGAATTAGTCAAACATAGTATTCAAGATGAGTGCCATTTCGTACAACTGCTAGCGTAATTCGCAGGGCTGCAGATAGCCTACGGCGGTCGGATGTTTCCTGAGGGATTCAGGCGTAACCATTGTGATCGCTGTGATCTAGAGTCAAGCGAATGGAGTTAAGACGAATGTTAATAAATCGAATTAGAGTTATTCAAATATCGTATTTTTGAATATTTAAAGAGTTAGAAGTTTTAATTTAACAAAAAGGAAATTAGATTGTCAAAGGCCAAATGATGCTAAATACTGAATCAGTGAACTCATTGGAGTGTCATGTTTGAAACACTGTATATTTTGATAGTTAAAACACCGACTATCAAATCTGACCAATACGATTGTTGGTATGGAAAGACCGGGATCGAATTTATATTCGAAAACCATTCTGACCAACAAATGCGTGAAGATCTCAGAAGATGATCGAGATGGAGCGTTGAAGACCGTGGATCTTCATAAACGGAAGAACCACTAATGTTCTCTGCCTGGCAAGCAGAGATAAGCTGTGATTCTGTCGTGGTTGGAATCGACGGGTTGCAAGGACTTCTCGCTACTGATCCATGGGGTGATTCCAATATGGATGCAGTAGGAGAGTGCCTTCGGTTCATCCTGTGCCTGGATGACTTGTATGGACGGATGTCTGACAGAGTATTTCCAAAGGGTCACGTACGTTGATTTCTTCAAACGTACGATAGTTGTTGGCAGGGAATTGCCATTCTCTAGCTTTCAGCTAGAGTATTTTTGTGGACGTCAATTAGTGATATCTGACGGATCTGACGATGTGGCATTCAAAGTGAATGACGACCCGATGTTCAAGATTTAATTCTGGCCTCAAGCCTCATCAACTGGGAAATGACAAAAATCGGGCAGGCAGCATGGCTATGTGGGTCGCTCCCATTAGGGTGTAGAATCACCTATCTAGAGGAAATCCTATTTGTTTCTTAATCTATGTTTCGATGCTGTCCCTTGTCGGGAGACGGTTGCTGATCCCAACCGTCGGTGGTATACATTCGATACACTCAAGCGAAATGAGTGGTCGGTCATGTGAGGGCCGGGTTGCAAGAAGTTCTTGTTGAACCCAGTGTATTCGTCTCTAGAGATACACGAGCGGAAGGTGGACCCATACCTTGTCAAGTTGGAATCCAATCTCCAATAAGCGCCTGCGGTTTGATTGTATACTATATATGTGGGGCGTGAGATGCAAGCGTTTCACTAGATTCTATTTACTTGTATTTAGACATTATCATAATATCAGACAAGATATTGGTTTCAAAAATGTTTTGGGTTATCGTAAGGTAAAAACCGTCCGTATTTATGTGTGGATTTGGTCTTACGATTATCCTTTTCTTTTGAAAAGACTTTGAACTTTAAAATCAAGACTGGATGATTTACCCTTAATACTATGCGAGTTTATCTCACTCTGGTTCACCAGACTGACCCGGTGTTTTGTAAATGCTCGGGTTAGGCCGGGTTGTACAGGTTCAGGTTAACGACTGATGTGAAGAGACGAGCTGGAAGAGTCCAGACGTATGATATTACTAGTATTCCGCGGTGTGTTGTATGAGGACAGATTATCACTGTCCAGATGTTGATGTACTCTGATATTGTAAGTATTTTTCAAAGTTCTCAATAAAGATTTACTTCTGTATTATATTTTGTTCCGCTGCGATGTGAGACTCTGTGTGGGATGTTTCTTCTTCTTCTATTCTAATATTTCTATCTTATCTATTCTCACCCTCTAACTTCTTTCTATAAATGATCTGGAATGTTCGATGTCTGAATGGTCAACATGGTAGTTTGATGTTGATTTTCGGAGTCGAAAATCCCAGTTCGTTACAGCGGCGGTGTAAATCCACTGGGTTTTGGGCCCCCGTTCTCTCCCTACAGGCAACGGTTCGGGTTGAGTTTGGTATGTAGGCGAAGCTCTCGAAAAGCTCTATAATAATGTCCAAAGGGGTGTAGGGTTTTACTGAAGGGATGGAGAGATATTGGGAGAGGATGTTCGGAGCATTTCAGCCATGAATGAATGACGACGGCTGATGTACAGTGTATTAGGATTAAGGTTATGTTTAAACTAATATTCATAATCTTTAATTGCAAATTTTTCAAATTAATCCCGTAAACCTTTAACAATTCTAATTTCAGTCCAACCAAGGTTGACCCCGCCCAATAGCCCCTTTTTTGGATCCAATGGGCTAGGTCCCGTCAGCCCAAACGACTGTCTGTAGCCTGTTTTCTTTAATTTAATATTTAAATCATTTATTTAATTCATTCGATCATACATTTAAATTCACCGGGGCCACATACGAACTCAAAAAATTCTAGAAAAATTATTTCTGGCTTTGTTATGACGATACGGTCCTAACAAAATTAATTTCGTCGTATTTCAAGACCGTTTGAAAAATGATTATTTTCAAGTCGAGTAAATTTGACTAAAAATGACAAAACACATTTTCTTTCACCACGCTCACATATTAATTCGAAAAATTCTGAAAATTGAAACCTTGCAATAATTTGACATTCCGGTTCCAACAAAAGTGGTTTCGTCGAAAACGGAGGTCATTTGAAAAATGGCCTTTTATACGGGCTATTAATTATACTATAGCGACTATTCTAAATATTCAACTGGCCATAACTTTTGATTACCACAATGAAATTTCGATTTTTTGGATTTGTCGGAAAGATATTTTCATACAGATTTAGATATTTTTGGTTTCACTAAAATCCGTTAAATTTTGAATCCGGTACATTCAGTCAAAGTTCAGCGTTGGCTTTTCAAACTACCGTGCTATTCCTAATTCCTTTTGGAATTAAAATAAATATATTCTTTCTAATCTCGATTAAAATAATTTTTTAATCGTTATTATATAAAATAAATTAGTTTAACTATTCAAAATTCAATGAAATAGCCAAAATAAAAATTTTAAATTGGTTCTGATTTTCCGGGTTGTTACAATCTCCCACACTTAAAAGCTTTTCGTCCCCGAAAAGGAAACAAAGTAAAGTAGGAAACAAAATGGAAAATGTAAATATTATAAATGTACCTCAACACGAGTTAATCGGAGATGTCCACTCTGCACTTGGGATAAGCCTGTTTGATGTTATCCTCGGTCTCCCATGTACAGTCTCTAGGATCCCCGATCCATTGTACTTTAACTAGATGGATCCTCATGTTCCTCAGAATTCGGGTCTCCTTGCAAACAATTTTCACTGGCTCCCTCCTTACTGCTAAGCTCGGAGAAATCTCCAAATATTGTTGTGCTACTTCCTCCACAACTAAGTCTGAATCATGAAAATGCTTCCGGAGTTGGGACACATGAAATACATCATGAACCCCTAGCAACAAGTCAGGAAACTGCACTCTATAAGCGAGAGTTCCAATTCTTTCGAGAATAGGGAATGGACCAATGAATCTCGGCGCCAACTACCCCGTCTTCCCAAAACGAACTGCACCTCTCAATGGGGAAACCCTCAAGTACACATAACCGCCAACAGAGAATTCTAAATCTCTTCTTCGTGAGTCTGCATAGCTCTTCTGTCGGCTCTGAGAAATATGTAGACGCTTCTTAATAAAATCAACTTTATCTACTGCTTCGCGAATCATGTCGGGACCCAAGACTAATCGATTGCCTGGTTCCACCTAACCTGCGGGGGATCTGCATAGCCTGCCATAGAATGCTTCGAATGGCGACGTTTGCAGGCTTGCTTGATAACTGTTATTACAAGAGAACTCAACCAAGTGCAAGTGATCCTCCCATGAACCGCTAAAATCTAGAATGCATGCTCGCAACAAGTCTTCTAATATGCGGTTTACCCTCTCGGTCTGGCCATCTGTCTGAGGGTGATAAGCAATGCTCAGATTCAACTTGGTCCCAAGCACTTCATGGAAAGCTTCCCAGAACTTGCTAGCAAATAACGGATCACGGTCACTGACAATGTTACTGGGAACTCCACGCAGTCCAACAATTTCTCTAACATAAAGTTACGCCAGACCTCGAGTTGTTCTATTTGATTTAATAGGGATGAAATGGGCAGTCTTTGTGAGGCGATCTACAATTACCCATATTCCCTTTTCTGGTTCGGGGCAAGCCATCAATAAAGTCCAAATAAATTTCGTCCTACTTCCAACTTGGAACCCCTAGCAGTTGCAACAATCCTGCTAGCTTCTACTGATCGCTTTTGACTTGCTGACATGTAGGACATCTTGCAACATACATAGAAATATCTCTCTTCATCGCCTTCCACCAAAAGGTGCGCTTGAGATCATGATACATCTTGCTCCCTGGATGAATACTAAGCTTAGATTTATGACATTCATCCATAACTTCTCTTTTTAGCTCGGGACTATCTGGCACACATATTCGCCCTTGCAGTCTAAGGGTGCCCTTGTTGTCTAATTGGAAGCTTGAGGCCTCGCCTTTTCAAACTCGCTCGCAAAGCATTTGAATAAACTTATCATTCTTCTGAAGTGCAGAGATTTTATCGATCAGTGTAGGGGTATTGATGAGATTGGAGATGATAAGATTGGTGCAGTCCGCATTCTTCCTATTGAGCGCATCAGCTACAACATTAGCTTTTCCTAGAGTATATAAGATGTCCAGGTCATAGGCCGTAAGAAATTCGACCCAACGTTGCTGCCTCAAATTCAATTCTCTTTGGGTAAATAGATGCTTCAAAGATTTGTGATCCATATATAGTTTGAACTTCTCAACCAAGAGATAATGCCTCGATATCTTTAGAGCTAATACGATAGCCATTAGCTCAAGATCATGAGTGGCATAATTTTTCTCATGTGGTTTCAACTGACGGCTAGCATATGCAACTACTTTGCCCCTTTGCATTAGCACCGCACCAATACCTTAAACAGATAAAAGGATAAATGTTAAAATGAGATTTATCATTTAAAAATGTCATTTCTAACATGTTGGTTTGTATAAAAAGAATAAGCTTCTCTAGAATCATCTGTCCAGACTTTCAAATCCTGATTGCCATCAATAATGGTCAACACAAGAGCAGTGGTCAACCTCCTTTTTAACTCTTGGAAAGCTGCCTCACGTTCAGGTGCCCAGATAAACTTTGTATGCTTCTTAGTTAGCTTCGTCAATGGACAAGATAGCCTTGAAATATCCTTGACGAATTTCCGATAATATCCAGCCAATCCTAAGAAACTTCTGACTTCGGTGGAAGTTCTAGGCTGCTTCCAATCTTGGATGGCTGAGATCTTTCCTGGACCTACTGAAATGCCTTCCTTTGATACAACATGGCTAAGGAATTTCACCTCTTCTTGCCAGAATTTGCATTTGGAGAATTTGGCTTTTAATACATTTCTTCGCAAAATCTCCAAGACTTCTTTCAGATGCTTTTCGTGCTCAGCGATGGTTTTAGAAAAGATTATGATGTTATCGATGAACACCAGCACAAATTTATTTAAAACATCTCAGAATACTCTATTCATTAAATCAACAAAGTATGGTGGAGCATTACATAAACCGAAGGGCATTACTAGCCATTCATAAATTATGTTTGGTCCTCTAAAAGCAGTCAAAGGAAAACACTCTTCTGTAATGCGCAGTTGATGGAAACCTGTGGCTAGATCCATCCTAGAGAATACTCGTGCTCTATGTAGGCGGTCCAGCAGGTCATCAATACGTGGCAGTGGATATTTGTTTTTTAGTGTTTGCTTATTGAGGTCGCGGTAGTCCACACACAATCGGAGTGTACCGTCTGACTTTGGGACAAATACCACTATTGCACCTCATTCTGAGAAGCTAGGCCTGATCAGACAATTCGAAAAAAGCTGCTTAGTTTGATTGCTCCGCTCCTCTTTTTCTTTTGGCGACATTCTCCGAATAGGATGCACAACTGGCCTTGCATTCAGAGCTAAGTCAATTCTGAAGTTGATTTCTCTACGTGGAGGTAAGCTATCAACTTCATTGAACACATCAGCATAATCTTTGACAACAGGAATATCCTCAATAGAAGTAGGAGTGACTTCTAGAGAAGACCATAATTCTTTTCTATCAGTGGCTGAGCCGTGGCATGGTATAGTAATATTTCCAAGTTTAGTTTTAACTTTGATGATTCTTTTAGCACATACTAACTTAGCCTCATACTTTGTTAGCCAATCCATTCCCAGTATGATATCATAACCGGAGAAATTCATGATGATCAAATTAAAAGGAAACTGGTAGCGAGAATAGGAAATAGGCACTATACAGTATTGATCGAGAATAAGAGAACCTCCTATCGGACTATGGGCTCTAATTAATTCTTTAAGTTTTCTTGGTTTCAATTTTAACTTTTTAATTGTGTCACTAGAGATAAAACTTCATGATGCACCAGTGTCAAATAATGTTGTAATATGGATGTCTTTAGTATTAAGAGTACCTCCTAAAATATTGGGTTTACCTGCTCCTTCGGACGAAGCTGGTGCAATCGCTCCCTCATAGACATGTGCCACTTGAGAATTCTTTAGCAGTGGGCAGTTGGGTTTGATGTGCCCATTCTGATGATAATGGTTGCATTCCCTCTTATCCTGAGAACTCGGGACATGATTCTGACTAGGTCCAGACTCATTCCTCTTGGCCCTTTTCGGAGCTCTACACTCATATTCAAAGTGTCCAACCTTGTCGCAATTAAAGCATTTCACCTTGTCTTGTTTCTCTTCTTTCCTTGAGGCTTGCCGATTGAAGAGTTGCTCGCCTCTGGTTCCTTGTCAGTTTGGTCCTTCTTGTTGTTATTCTGATTTTTCACTCGATCTTGTTGTACAGCCTGGTCATTCTCCTCGTAGCGACAGGCTATCTCGATTACTTCATTAAATTGGAGTTTAATGTGAGTTGTGACTCTGTCCAGGTACGTCTTAGAAAGGCCCTTAATGAATCTTTTATTTTTCTGAACTGGATCCTGAATCAACTCTGGAGCGTAGCGTGAAAGTTCCTCGAACTTACGCACATATTCTGAGATAGTCATTCCTCCCTGTTGCAAATTTGCAAATTGATCATGAAGCCTCTCTACTTCCTGTGGAGAGATATACTTGGTCGTTGAAAAGCTCTTTGAATCTAGCCCAAGACATGTTGGCCACATCATTGCCAATTTTGACTATGTCCCACCAATGTTCAGCTTGGTCCTTCAATAGCCATGTTGCCATAAAGCGCTTGTGTTGATCCTCCAACTCCAAGCCTTCAAAGATTTTCTCGCTGTTCTTTAACTACGTCTATGCCTCAATCACCGTCTCTCGCCCGGTAAAGGACACTCCCCCTAAGTTTCTGAACTTCATGGACATTCTCTCCAAGTCAAATGGCTGTAGGGGAGGAGGTTGTGGTGCTACGACCACGAGGTCGGGTTGCTCCTGAATAATAGGGGTCTCATCTCTGACTGGGCCCCTGGTTCCACCTCGGGCTCCACCTCTAGTTCTTGCCCTAATGCTCATTTTTCAATCAGTCTGTACCATCAAGGAAAGAGTCAGACCAACCGAAATGATAATTTTTAAGGAAATGTAAAGGTAAGGACAAACAGAAAGATGATGATGTAATGACTGATTAATATGTGCTACTCTGTTGTGCTCAATCTAGGACATTACTAATCCTATCCCTACTGAGCTACTTGCCTTAGAATTCTTCAGATTCTATCTAGACGAATTGTTCTAAATATGTCATACTCCGAAGCTAAGGTTAACCTTTAGCTGTGATACCAAATGTGATGACCCCAAACTTCCGAAGAATGAAAGCAAGGATAATCATTGGAATATAACATATTTACAACAATAACAGACCTCAGAAAATATCATAGCACATAAATCATTGTAGCGGAAATAAAATGTCGTCAGCGTCATAATATCCAATACATCAGAGTACGCAGATACAGGATATACTTAGCAAATAGAAAAGTCTCAACAGAAAGGAAATAAGTTTGAAACTCCATCAAATTACATCATACATGAAAGATGTCTAATGTATCAAAAGAAGAAATAGAGATAGAAGAAAAGATCTTCGTCTTCTCCCAAAGTAAGCTCCAATCCAGAAATGTATCAAAGCCTCAACTTGTTACTTGGCTGCCCGTGTGGAAAAGAGGGCACCCGAGTTTGCAAAGTTAAACAAACTACGAGTCAGTCATGGGACTGGTATGAGAAATCCTTGTTATATAATCTAACAGTGTGGCTAATCATAGGACCACGCCGCTAACACGGAATGGGTTTCATCTATTGGATTGCCAGTTCATAAATTAAATAAATTTTGTTCAAACAACGAAATGCTTTTGGAAAAATGAAATCATTATAAGACTCAAGTCCCATTACACAATGCAACGCAAACCAGAGGATAGAGTTTTACCTTATAATGATCAAACATGACTTGGTATGTATAAAATAATATTTTAATATTATTATTAGTGTCTAATTAGTATTAAAATATTTCAAAGTAAATGTATAAATCCTAGACGGCATAGTACCCCATCCTACTATGTTGCCGTATATAGGTTTACAATCAAAACTGTAATGTCGTATAGGAGATTTTATTTCCATCATGAATCAAGGCTAGGGACCATCCTCTCTGATTCGAGACACTCTAGCAAATGCCACAGGATTCCCCGCAGTGAACCCTTGGATGCGGTAGGGATGATCCTCACATACGCTAGTGGATTAGTTATGTCTGAACACACGCTTCCCAATTCTTTTGAACCTCTAATATGGCCACTAACAACCTATAAAACCTGAGGTACCTCATAATCGATCATCCACATAAGTAAAAATGTCAGGGCTGGCAAGTCGTTGATACCACTTTTAACCAGAAAGAAACGTGTGCACTCCCTACGGTCCTAATCCCATTTTTGACTCATACCGGGGTGTGAGGCTCACGAAGTCACGCTATACCCAAAGCTACGCCTAAATAGGCTATGCTTTGATCATCAACCACAAGGCCTGCTTTTCGACAAAAGCCTTAATCATTTGCAACTTGGTGCGCCACATTGACAATTCACGCCATGTGATCAATAACTACCAATATATACCCTCTAAGGGTGTTAAGCAAGAGAATAAATTCTCTGCCACCAAACGGATATATGCTAAATAGAAATCGATTTAATTTACATGGAATGAAACCCAATGTCAGACACGGATCCATTTACAAGTCCGTTCTGGGTCTGAATGAAAATAGAGTCACCTTATTCTTCGTCCTTATATTTAATACGGAAGAGAGGTACTCGCAAATTCGAACATTCAACATGTACGTCTGGACAGCTACCATTGTAACCCTTTCAAGGTAGTAACTCTTATCAAAGGCATTAGTATCCGTCCATTCGATGTGAAGATTGTCGATCTTCAATCACCATCTTGATTTAACCGTCGTATAATTATTTAAAATAAGTTGAACTCGATCTTTTCAAATAATTCTCGAATAATTATCATTAAAATCATTTTATATCGTTCGTATCTATTTATAACGATTTATTGCTATTTTTATTTATTTAAAATAGATCAATATAGTTAAACGACGCTTTGGGTTGATGGGCGACCCTGGCGCTGTTTTTACCAAAATTTGATTTGCACATATCTTGAAATCTAACCATTGGATTTTGACAAAATTTATTTCGTTGGAAAGATCTTCGCAAAGCGGTCCTAATGATTCAAGTTTTGGGAAAATCCAACGGTCGGATCTTTCGGTATAATCGTTTAAGGTTACGATTGCCGAAACGAGAGCTACGCGCGCGATTCGATTAATTTATAATTTATATTTATATAAATATAAATTGTTTGACGATTTCAACTACTTTCCATCAATCATATTTAAAATGTAACTTAAAAATCTATTCTTTTTATCGCATCTAAAATGACGATAAAAATGTAATTTTTAATTCTATCATTTTTATTACATCTAAAATGACATTAATAATGTAACATCTAATTCTATCCTTTTTATCGCATCTAAAACGACGATAAAAAAATAACATTAATTTCTATTCTTTTTATCGCATCTAAAACGACAATTAAAAAAATACAATTTTTCTTTTTATCATTTTTATTACTTCTAAAATGTAAATTAAAATGTCACCTTTATTTCTACTCTTTTTATTGTCCCTAGAATGACAATAAAAATATAACTTTTGAATCTAATCTTTTTATTGTCTCAATTCTGACAATAAAAATATAACATTAAGTTCTATCTTTTGATTACATCTAAAATGACATTAAAAATGTAACTTCAAAATCTAATCTTTTTATTTACACCTAAAAATGTAAATAAAAATGTAACCTTGATTTTATTCTTTATTTACATCTAAAATGTAAATAAAAGTATAACTTTTTTACTCTATTCCTTTATTTACATCCAAAATGTAAATAAAAATATAACTTTTTATTCTATGTTTTTATTTACATCTAAAATGTCAAATAAAATGTAACATTCAATTCTATTCTTTTATTTGCATCCTAAATGTCAAATAAAATGTAACATTCAATTTTATGTGTTTATCTACATCTAATATGTAAATAAAAATGTACTTTTTTAAATCTATATTTTTTATCTACATCTAAAATGTAAATAATATTGTAATTTTTTTTCATATTTTTATTTATATCTAAAATGCAAGTAAAAATGTACTTTTATTTCTATATTTTTATTTACATCTAAAATGTAAATAAAAAATGTAAATTTTTAATTCATGTTTTTATTTACATCTAAAATGTAAATAAAATTGTACATTTTTATGTTAAACTATTTTCTTTCAATAATGATCATCTTTGAAAATTCTTTTTACATAAAAATGTAAACTTTTATTTGTAACATGTTACCATTTCCTACTATGACAATTTTGCAAATTCTATTCATACAATATAAATGTAATATTTTATTTATGACATGATATCATTTTCTAAAATGACAAGTTTGCAAATTCTATTCATACAAAATAAATGTAATGTTTATTTGTGACATAATAACATTTTCTACTATGACAATTTTGCAAATTCTACTCATACAAAATAAATGTAATTTTTTATTTGTGACATGATATCATTTTCTACTATGACAATTTTGCAAATTCTATTCATACAAAATAAATGTAATTTTTATTTGTGACATGATATCATTTTCGACTATGACAATTTTGCAAATTCTATTCATACAAAATAAATGTAATTTTTATTTGTGACATGATATCATTTTCTACTATGACAATTTTGCAAATTCTACTCATACCAAGTAAAAATGTAATATTTTTTTATGTTCATAATCCAAAATAAAGATGAATTCTATATCCTAAATGTCAATCCCAAGTTTATGTTATTCAGAAAAAATTATATTTTCATGAACAAATCACATCAATATTAATGTATGGATCTAAATAGAAGGATTTTAACCAACATCTATAGATCTGAAATATAATATGATTTCATATCTAAATTTAATCACAAAACAAAAATTGAACAAACGAAATCACATCGTAGATCCTAAGCAAATCATGACAAATAAATATTCCATCACAACAAATCACTAAATTCTAGATAACAAGCATCGCGGATCTGAATTATAATCGAACAGACAAGGATTTAAATAACAATAAAAATAATTCAATTTTAATTATTAAATAAATCAGAATTCTCACCTCGTTTCAGATTCTGATCTAAAATTCAAAAGGTTCAGAATCAGTCTCAATCAGTTCTAGAACGTAGTATTTGGCTTCACGATCGCAGTGCTTCGAAAATCATGTTATTCTGAGTTCATTTGAATAAGATACAATTAAATTAAGGTTGTTAACATTTTAGAATAAACTAATTTAAAAAATTAAATAGGTTTCTATCATCTTCTTCCATACTAGATGTGGGTTGTTGGTTTCTCAACTATGTTCGATTCTAGGGTTCGGCTTTGTTCCCGATCCACCCAGCTTTGTCTTGATCAGACGCCACCACGCCGAAGGGGGGAGAATGGCGCACGTTCGCCGGAGGAGGTGGCAACTTGGTGGCAAGTTCTGACAGCGGCGGTGGTGCAAATCCGATGGGTTTTGGGTCCTGGTTCTCTCCCTATAGGCAACGGTTCGGGTTGAGTTTGGTATGTACGCGAAGCTCTCGAAAAGCTCTATAATAATGTCCAAAGGGGTGTAGGTTTTACCGAAGGGATGGAGAGATATTGGGAGAGGAGGTTCGGAGCATTTCAGCCATGAACGAACGATGGCAGCTGATGTACAGTGTATTAGGATTAGGGTTATGTTTAAACTAATATTTATAATATTTAATTACCAATTTTGCAAATTAATCCCGTAAACCTTTAACAATTCTAATTTCAGTCCTATTAAGGTTGACCCCGCCCAATAGCCCATGTTCCGGATCCAATGGACTAGGTCCCGTCAGCCTAAACGACTATCTGTAGCCTGTTTTCTTTAATTCAATATTTAAATCATTTATTTAATTAATTCAATCATACATTTAAATTCACCGGGGCCACATACGAACTCAGAAAATTATAGAAAAATTATTTCTGGCTTTGTTATGACGATACGGTCCTAACAAAATTAATTTCGTCGTATTTCGAGACCTTTTGAAAAATGGCTATTTTCAAGTCGATTAAATTTGACTGAAAATGACAAAACACATTTTCTTTCACCATGCTCACATATTAATTCAAAAATTATGAAAATTTAAACCTAGCAATAATTTTACATTCCGGTTCCAACAAAAGTGGTTTCGTCAAAAACGGAGGTCGTTTGAAAAATGGCCTTTTATACGGGCTATTAATTATACTATAGCGACTATTCTGAATATCCAACTGGCCATAACTTTTGATTCCCGCTATGAAACTTCAATTTTTTAAGTTCGTTGGAAAGATATTTTCAAATAGATTTAGATATTTTTGGTTTGACTAAAATCCGTTAAATTTTGAATCTGGTACATTCAGTCAAAGTTCAGCTTTGACTTTTCAAACTACCGTGCTATATCTAATTCCTTTTGGAATTAAAATAAATATATTCATTCTAATCTTGATTAAAATAATTTTTTAATCATTATTATATAAAATAAATTATTTTAACTATTCAAAATTCACTGAAATAGCCAAAATAAAAATTTTAAATTGGTTCTAATTTTCCGTGTTGTTACACCGTATAGAGCATTATGTGATGAATTATGGTTGTATACTACATCATATTCAGTTTGATTAAAGCTAGAAAGTAAATAAGAACACTTAGTAATTGAAACTAAGGAATGTTGGTCAAGAAGGTTATTGAATGGCTTATACTTGAGCCATAAGTTTGACATATGGCTTGATTTAGTCTCGAGATCTTCGTGTAATGATGTGAATTAGATCATTACGGTGTGTCCCAGTTATTCATATATGTAGATGGACCAAGGTTAAATTAATTAAACCGTAAAGGAAAAATGATAAAAAGAGGACGCGAGTTTTCCTGGATTTTATAGAAATCTGATAGCAAGTGTATATGATTACATGATCTTGATTAAGTTGACTTTACCATGTTTATTATGTGATTGAAATAATGATATGCATTTGTACGTGTTTCATATTTATTTATTGAATCTGAAGAATAGTGTGTGCACATGCACAATGACCCCAGACCTGCACACATGGAAAATGTTGTTCAAAATAGAATTTCTTTACCATTTCACTTCTATTTTATCATTTAAATTATGAATGAAGTTGTTCATACCAGACAAGTAGTATGACCGTATTTTTTCTTATGGCATATGGGGTGTCTCATTTTATAATGGGGTAACCTCTATTGCTTTTTCAGGTAATGAAGGTGCTAAGTAATTTGGATTAGTCATGGTTTATTTTAATGGAAATTGGCATGCTAGCATTATTAAATAAGAGTTCAGGAATGTTTGAATCTGCATGAATTTCTAAGAAATATTCTCCATATCAGTTATGTTGAGATATGCTATGTAGAGGGTTATTCATATTATGGTTTGGTAATGGTTTTGGAAAAACTCAATGAATTAGCTAGTGTCTGGATTTGAATTGTAATTTCTATGGGTATATTTCACAGCTAAAAATTAGGAAAAATATATTTAGAGTAGAAGTTTTACTAATAATATGTATTAGTCATTCTAAGGTTATCGAACAAGTTAAGTGTGTATTTATGTATCTTTAAATGCCTGGATTATTTGTGCATCCATTTGCTTCACTCTCACTTCAAAAGGATGCATATTTGAACCACTTGGCTCGGCACAAACCAATTGGGCCAGCCAAGGCTTCTGACTTGCACAAGCACCAAAGATTCGGAAGTTTAAGCACACAAATGGCACTATTTTAGTTTGAACCTAACTCCACTATTTTTATAGAAATACTGTAGGGATTAAGCTTGTTAACAATAAATATATTATTATTATATATATATATATATATATATATATTTCTATAGCAGAACTGTATTAAGTTTAGCCTCTAAACACCAATTCATTTTATTATTCCAACAAAACTTTTATCAAAATAGTTAAGTAGTATGAGTGCATGAGACATGTAATGACCATATAAATATCCTACTGAAAATCAATGTGATAAATTGATCTAAGAAAGGTCAATGTTAATCATGCTTTACTTGTAGACTCTGATTATAAGTAAGAGGGATATTTTTTTCACATATATATATATATATATATATATTAATACATTTTATATGAACTGATACTTTTATATTGTTAAATTCTTAATGATTCTGGACTTAATGATATAGAGTAATGGCTCTGATTTTAGCCATATATTTATACACATGTATGAACACCTAGCTTGGCATGTAAAAAAAATATCATACCAAAAATTCAGTAATAAATCAGTATCATTCCATTTTGGTATCGAAGTTGTGTTGGAAAAAAACATAGACTGTAACTGCTTGAAATTAATATTGGATGGTAGGATAATTTGCTATGAACTTGTATAATTGGTTGCATAAGGGTGATTGGTTGCTAATGATATATATACATAGGGGAAATTATATATATATATATATATATATATATATGAAAAAGAAAACTGATCTAATTTAGGTCTATTCTCCCCTAAGAAACATGGATAAAAAATTTAGAGACATGTAATTAGATGACCAAAGAAAGAGGCAAGTCAGTTTTGAGTTGATGGGAGGTAATAATAGTTGGGCTGAGAATGACATTACATGAAATCGATTTAAGGAGCTAATGGAAGCAAGATTTTTGCCTGCATCTACTAAAATAACATTGCTTGATTCATCAAGCTTTGGCAGGGAAATTTAAGTGTCATAGAGTACACTCAGTAATTTGAAGGATTTTCTAAGTATGGAGATATGTTAATAGCTGATGAAACTTCCAAAAATGGAAGATACATCATGGGGTTGAATCCAAGCTTAAGTAGAGCCATGTTACCATATGTTCATAAAACTTTTGATCAAGTCATATACCGAACCTTTAGTTTTGAACTGCATGACAAAGAAAGGGAGAAATACATAAATTTCAAGAATAATAATAAAAAAAGGGCAAAGTAAGGTATCTCCCTATGAACAGAAATAGGAAGACACTGGAAATAAGACGACCAACGTTGCTAAATCAGAAGAAATTACAAAGAAAGTTATAACAACCGTATTTTCAGAACCAATTTAAAATTTATATTTAATTGATTTTCATGGAAATTAAATATTTTAATCGACTTATTTTGAAAATAAACAATGAAAATTTTATTTAAAGCAAACTAAGAACTTATGAATTTAAATTTTAATTAAAACAAACTTGAAATGGCGGGGTAGTTTGAAAATTCAATTTTAAATTTCAATTGAATGTATAGAATTCAATATAAATCAGAATTTGATAAAACAAGAAACGTTGTAATATTTTGAATGGTAATTTTCTAACGAATGTTAGAAACTGAGATTTCATTTTATAAATTGTAAGTTATGTCCAGATTAAAATTTAAAACAGTCGCTATAGAATTTTTATATATTTTTTAATACATATATATATGTATATGTATATATAGCCCTTAAAAATAGCCATTTTGCAAACGACCACCGTTTTTTACGAAACCACTTTTTTTGGATCCAGAATGTCAAATTATTGTCAAGTTAAAATTTCAAGTCATTTGGAATTAATACGTGAACGTAGTAAATTTAAACGCGTTCTGCTTAGAACGATAGTTGTTGGGTTTGATTTGGAGTTCGGAATGTTAAACGAGTTATTTAAGAATTAAATTAAATTATATTATATATATATATATAAGCAGTAAAGACCCTAACCCTAGCATTTATTTTTGCCACCGTCACTCCAATCTTCTTCTTCCTTTTTCTCCTAATCCGTTCCATGAATTTCCAAACTTCTAAAACGAAAATTAAAGATCTTCCAGAAGGTTACAATTTCATACGGGTATGATGGAAAATGAATGTGTGTGGTGCTCGGTTTTTGCCCTCAAAGGGCCACCGTTCGATCGAGTTTTGCAGAGTGAGGGGCCCATCGCGCTGGGCGTGCTCCAGGGCGGAGGTGGAGGGTTCAACGGCGATCGTCATGGTGGTGGCTGATTGACGGCGGAGGGCTCCTTTATGCATGTGATTTTGGATTTGGGGAGTGGTTTTTGGGTTCTGGAGAACGACAAGGTGAGGATTAAGGAAGGGATTAATTAAATTAATTATTTTCATTAATTAATTATTTAATTATACAATGTTTAAAATGTCGTATCTTTTTCATACGAGATCGAAATCCAACAATTTCAGTTGCATTGCAATTGTGGAGTCGAGCTCTGCAACATGGAAATGACCAAAATTGAAACGGACCAAGTTTAATTTTTAGCTAAATTAAACATTCGTTTAATTTAGTTTAAAAATTAAATCCTCAATAAAAGACCGATGGAGTGGAAATCAAAGTGAGAACTTTCTCACTCAAATATTTGTACAGTTGTTTATTTTATAACTGAATATATTAATTGCTAGTATTGATTTTTATCAGTTTTAATTATCATAAATTTGTATATGGTGCCTATTAGCTCACCTTCTTGTTGTTTGAAAACCCATGGATGATTTGATTGAGTATATTATGTTTCGTTTGTGATGTTGAAATTTTTAACATTTTAAAAATAATATTGATATTATTGTGGTAGTTGAAATTAAATTATAAATATACATTTATAATTTGAATAGTAAAAAGAGGTTAACTATAAAAATAATTTGAATCGAATTAGAATTGGTTAAATTTAATAACCAGTGATTAATTTGAATTGATTGTTGTTGTTTGAAAACCCCATACTGGACTTGGGATGGTATTTGACTCACAAATCTCCCTCGTGTAAAATCGCGGTTAATCGATAGATTGACAGATTTATATAAGCTTCAATTATTTGATTGAAACTTATATGAAAATAAAATACCCATCGGATGTCATTTGGACGTTGATAGTCGTTTTACGGCTATTGTTGGATATATATATATATATATATATATATATATAATCCATATAAATTTATTTATATGGATACGGGCTGAATATTAATCCAATCTGCAGTAAATGTGAATATTTTTATAATATAATATTCAATAAACATTAGTAGTTGATTTTGATGTCCGATTTTGGATGGACACAAAAATCTAAAAATACGAATCCGAGTTAAGTATATGAACGCTATTTTAACTCGAACGGATTTTAATATCTTTTTATTCATTTTTATAATGAATCTCGAGAAGACTGAATTTCAAAATCCGACATCATGAAAAGATTATCATTTTGAGATTATAATAAAATGGGATGCTCAATTTTAATTTAAAATTGAAATGGAACTTGAAATCGTTTTTAAATGAATTTAAAAAGCTTTATAAAATATGTTTTAAATGGAAATCGAAGATATATATATATATAATATTTATATGGATTGAATAGAACACGCCGCGGCGACCGTTTGCGAATTTCAACCATTGACTTCAAATTGACGTAAGGGGAGATCCGACCGTCGGATTTTCCTAAACCGGAACCGTTGAGTTCATCTTGAAAAGATCTTTATAACGAATATAGGTGATTTAAATTTAATGGTTATATTTAAAAATATGTCCAAACCAATTTCAGAAAAGGTCGCTATGAATGCAGCTTGTTGGAGGAAATTGGAAACCAACTGTCAAGGCCTTAATAAAATTATTAAAGATGTGGAAAATTTATGTAAAATCATAATTAATGATTTGGAAAGATTTTGGATGAAAAATTCCAAATTTGAGAAGATAAAAGATATTTTTATCTGAATGAACTAGTTAACAAGTAGAATAATAATCCAATAAATTCAAATTAATAAATTGGATTTGTAAATGGTTTTGAAATAACCAGAGTTTTCCCACGAATAAATTGGAATGGACTTGAATGGAAATTATCTTTGGATATTTCAATTTTGGATTTCATAATTATACGGATATTGTTATGGGAATTTGAAAGATATTGATATTGTTATTCCAAAATGATACCTATTAATTTCAGAATTTGGTACTGAATATAAGTCTACACGATTTCCATTTAAGATCTTATAATTAATATCAAATTGGATTTTGGGTTCATTATGTATGGTATCTTAAATAATACTATTCTTGAACCCACTTGCGAAAGAATAAATATTTTAAATAAGATTTAGAGAAGTTTTCCAGTTTATTTAATTAAATTGGAATTGAATGGAATTCGATTAATAATAATCAAGACGAGCCTCGGCAAAGTAAGGCTTTTACTATTTATGGAATTTAAAAGGCCTTGTCGTTATTCCATTTGTAGTATTAGTCTGATATGTAAATTTATATTGATAATGAAAATTTAAAATTTCCGTGATGATTCCATGTTAATGGAAAATGACTTTAGGTTAATCATGAACTATGTTTTAAATAACATTTGTTCGTTAACCCAAGTAAAAACAAGTTTAATTTCCAACGATTGAATGATTATTAAATAATGATTTTTAAAGATTAAATCTGAATTAGAGTTTTAATGAATCTTTAATTATATTGAGATGTGAATAAGGTAACTAAATTTGCCGAATTTAAGAAATGTTCGAGATGGAGTACCCCCTTCCATCGCAGTTTTACTCCATGCGATAGTTAAATCTTTAATTAGATTTGAACGATAAAATGGTAATTGAATTTACCAATAACACGATGGGCACTAAATATGGAGTACCTCCAGTTTTGCTCCATGTGATGAATAGGTTGGGAATTAGATAATTAAATAAAAGATTACTTAGGTAATGCACGTCAATCCCGACTAGTTGACAAACCTTAATTTGGTTTAAGTTGTGAAAAGATATAATAAAATCTTTTGAAATGATATCCAAAGGAAGATTAAACAATAAGTTTAAAACAAATTATCTTAGATAAAATTAATGGGAAACTTTCTCTAAATATGTGAATATTTGAATAAAAGAATACTCTGGATTGGAATGAGATGTGTGTTATCTTTGTGTATTTATCACATGATTATAAAGATACACAAGCTATTCGTAAAGACCGGGTTTAACCTATTCTGAATAACAGTTACGATGACTAAAAGTCGAAGATATGAAGATGGTGGTTGAAGACCAGAGATCTTCATATCATCAGGATGATCACTGATGTTTTGACTTGGGGTCCCAAGACGAGGTAATAAGTGGTGATCATCCAGAAGTACTTGGAGAAAGGCCGGATATGCGAGGACCTCTCTCCTGTATTGGGCATATGGAACGAGGAATAAGGTGCCTCCCTTTGTGTTTAGACCCAGGACGGACTTGTGAATGGATTATGTCTGACATAGTATTTTGTTATGTGTTAATTGATTTATATTAAATATGTATTTGTTTGGTGGCGGAGAATTTATTCTCTTGCTTAACACCTTTCTCTGATATGTACGAGCTTAGAGGTTATATATTGATAGATATCAGTTGTATGGCATGAATTACCAATGCCGCATGCTAAGATGCAAATGATCAAGGCTTTTTGCGGAAAAGAAGTGCCTTGTGGATGATGATCAAAGCTTGGCTTTATGTAGTGCAGCTTTGTGTAGCATTAATTCTCGAACCTCACACCCCGGTGTGAACCAAAAACGGGATAGAGACTGCAGGGAAATGGACATATGTTAGCTTCTATCTAGAAGCGATGTCATGGTATGGAGCCCAGATATTTTATTTATGTGGATTTGGATATTATTTGATGGAAGGCGAGGTACCTCGGAATTGACCTGTGCCAACTAAAAGGTCCTTGATTTGGTCGACAAACTGACCTTGTGAGAGGTTCGATAGAACTGGCTAACGTGTTGTTTATTGTATTGCCAATCAGTGTTGATGACTGGCCCTGAAGATCCAAGGGTTTCCTAGAGGTGTGATCCTAAGGCATTTGCTGGAGTGTCTCGAAATCGGTGAGGAAGATCCCATGACTCGTTTCATAGATGGAAACTCAATTTCTAATACGCGATTTTACGGTTTTAGTTGTAAACATGTATGGTGATATAATATAATGATACCTATGCCACCTATGATTAATACATTTATAGTTGAAGTTGATTTCTTCACTATGCACTAATAATAATAAAGATAAATTTCGCGTATCAAGCATGTTTGTTCATTATAAGGTAAAACTCTATCCTTTGGTTTGTTTTGAATTGTGTGATGGGACTTGAGTCTTATAATGGCTTCATTTTTCCTTTTTAGCATTGCACTGTTTGTTTCATGGTATTCTTGGGAGAAACCCCATTCCGTGTTATGCGGTGTGGTCCCTTGATTTACCCAATATTAAAATAAAGTTAATAACTATTTCAGTTCTCACACTAGTCTCATGACTGATTCGGGGTCTATTGTTTTCACCAAAACTCCATGTGCCCATATATTCCACACGGGCAGCTTGTAGTTTTGGTTTTTGTAGATATTTCTTTTCTCAGGATCCTAGATTATGGCCGGAGCTATATTCAGAATGCTTTGTATCTGTGTATTTCTTTCAGTTGTGGTAGTTGATGTTTTCCGCTGCAAATTATACTTATGCATTTATATTTCCCCTGTTTTGTAATTTAAATCTTTGATATTTTCCATTGTATATTATTTATTTGAACTATGATATCTTGTACTCTGATGAAAATTATTGTAATAGCAATGAAATGTTCTCATGTTTGTGTTCTAATGAGTCGTGTCCTCAAAGCAGTCTGCCGTCTTGTTTGGTTTAGTCCGGTCAAGAAGTTCGAATCGCTATAAGTGGTATTAGAGCTTTGGTTTACAAAGCTTGAGAACAAGGCACATTAGAATCGAACGAAAGAATTCATCACAGGTAGGGTAAGTAATATCCTATAAGAATAACTTGTTAGAGATAGGGTTAGTAATACCCTATAATGAGTTTGAAGAGTGCTATTTATTAAAAAAAGGATTTAGTTTTGAAAATTAAGTCTTATTATATGTATTTGAGTATATTATTTGATATAGATTTTGGACTATCAAGTATAATAAGATTTTGAATATACGTCATATGAAGTCTCAAATATGCTTGGTAGATATAGAATCACACTCTAGTTGCCCGGGGTTGATTCTGATGATCGTTATAGCATCATCAGTATTTCTGTTCGAGTTTCGAAAGAGGGATATCTATATGATTCGAATTGACTGGTGTGAGAGCCAAAAAATTAGTTAGTGTTAATTTTTTGTGATTTGGCATTGAAAATATAATTTTTGGATATGTAAAAGTTATATATTTGAAAAGCTGATCAACCAATTAATTGCTGGTTATGATGGATGATTATTAGTTTAACTAATATATATATATATATATATATATATATATATATATATTGGAATAATAAAACCAATATGAGAATGAAAGGTAATTTAAGCCAAATCAAATTAAATGTTAAAACAAATTGAAAATTGATTTCATTTGGATACATACATGTATACATGTTGAGAAGGTTATGGATTTACTGTTGAGTAGAGAATTAAATTACGTGCCTGACAAACAGGTGCATCTTAATGAGTTGGTCGAATTTTATTATTGTATTAAACTACTGTGAGTTATTTGGATGCGTTGTGATGGTTGCTCTGTGTGAAATTAAAATATACGCCATAAAATAGTAACAAAAAATTATGGATCACACCGAATAACATACTACTAAAGACAATATATCATATCATATTCCATATAAGCGTTTGGCACTTGTATAACGAGGTTTGGATTACCATACGAGCGAGATGCTTGTATGACGAGGACTGAATTACAGGTTGAACTGAGGACTGATTATGGACTTAATAATCTATAACGGTAAATCACAGGATTTAATAACAAACCCTACACAGATCTGGAGATGACAAAAATATACACATGTCACATCTCTCTTGTTTTAATCATTGTGTGAGGGTATGAGGAGGGAGCAAGGCTTATAAATTATCATGGGTGTGCACAATTGTTTTGTATGGATATATTGATTTATTGGGTTCCTAATACAACCCAATAAATTTTTTCCAGATCAATCCGTACAAAGGAGGTTAAGGCAAAAAAATTCAGAAATTTAGGGTGTTAGACAAATTTCAGAGAAATTTGAAAGTTCTTAGAAACTGAAAAGTTGGAAAACTGAAGCTAGATTGAAAGTTGAAAAAGTGAACCTAGAATGAAAGTTGAATTGGTTAGTTAAACAACTTCCAGCTTCGATTCTTTTTCGGTGATGAAAAAGCTTTAAGTTGGGGAGGTTGTAACAACCCATATTTTCAGAACCAATTTAAAATTTATTTTTAATTGATTTTCATGGAAATTAAATATTTTAATCGATTTATTTTGAGAATAAGCGACGAAAAATTTATTTAAATCAAAGTTAGACCTTCTAAATTTAAATTTAAATTAAAACGAATTAGAAATGGCGCGGTAGTTTGAAAATTCCATTTTAAATTTCAACTGATTGTATATAATTCAATATAAATCAGAATTTGATAAAACAAGAAACGTTGGTATATTTTGAATGGAAATTTTCTAATGAATGTAAGAAACTGAGATTTTGTTTTATAAATTATAAGTTATGTCCGGAATAAAATTTAAAATTGTCGCTATAGAATGTATATATATATATATATCCCTTAAAAATAGCCATTTTGCAAACGACCTCCATTTTTTATGAAACCACTTTTGTTGGATCCAAAATGTCAAATTATTGTCTAGTTTAAAATTTAAAATCATTTGGAATTAATATGTGAGCGTAGTAAATTTAAACGCGTTTTTCCAATTCAGTTTGAATTTAGTAAGCCAATTAAAATGCCATTTTTCAAACGGTCTCTAAATTGGATGAAGTTTATTTTTTTGGACCGTATCCTCAAAACATAGCGAGATTTCAATTTTCGTAACTTTGGGAGTCAATATGCGGCCCCAGTAAATTAAAATGTATGTTGGAATTCAATATTGAACGTTATATTAATTTATATTTTAATTTTGATAAAACTGATCGAAACTGTCTAACTGGCTTACGAAACATATCCTATTGGGTTCGAAATAGGGGTATTTGGTTACGAACGATAGTCGTTGGGTTTGATTTTGAGTTAGGAATGTTTAGCGAGTTATTTACGAATTAAATACTATATATATGTATAAGATTTAAAGACACTAACCCTAGCATTTATTTTTGTTGAAGTCACTCACATATAAATGGCCACCATTGCTCCAATCTTCTTCTTCCTTTTTCTCCTAATGCATTCCACGAATACCCAAACTTCTAAAATGAAAATTACAGATCTTCTAGAAGCCTACAATTTCATACGGGTATGATGGTAAATGGATGTGTGTTGTGCTAGATTTTTTTTCTCAAAGGGTCGCCGTTCGGTCAAGTTTTGCGGCATTAGGGGCCCATCGCGCTAGGAATGCTTTAGGGTGAAGGTGGAGGGTTTGACGGCGATCGCCGTGGTGGTGGCTGATCGATGACGAAGGGCTCTTATATGAGTACGGTTTTGGATGGGGGAGAGGGTTTTGGGTTCTGGAGAACGACGGGGTGAGGATTGAGGAAGGGATTAACTAAATTAATTATTAATTAATTCGTTAATTACTTATTTAATTATACAATGTTTAAAATGCCGTATCTTTTTCATACGAGATTGAAATCCGACGATTTCAGTTGCGTTGCGATCGTGGAGTCCAACTCTACAACATGGAATTGATCAGAATAGAAATAGAGGAAGTTGAATTTTTAGCTAAATTAGAAATTCGTTTAATTTAGTTCAAAAATTAAATCCTCAATAAAAGACTGACGGAGTGAAAATCAAGGTGAGAACTTTCTCACTCAAATATTTGTACATTTATTTATTTTACAACTGAATATATTAATTGTCAGTGTTGATTTTTATTAGTTCTAATTATCACAAATTTGTATATGGTGCCTGTTAGCTCACCTTTGTTATTTGAAAACCCGTGGATGATTTGGTTGACTATATTATGTTTTGTTTGTGATGTTGAAATGTTTAGCATATTAAAAATAATGTTAATATTATTGTGGTAGTAGAAATTAAATCATAAATATCCATGTATAATTTAAATAGTGAAAAGGGGTTAGCTAGAAAAATGATTCGAATCGAATTAGAATTGGTTAAATTTATTAATCAGTGATTAATTTGAATTGATTGTTGTTTTTTGAAAACCCTACATGGGTATTGGGATGATATTTGACTCACACATCTCCTTTGTGAAACTGCGGTTAATCGATAGATTGACAGACTTATATAAACATCAATTATTTGATTGATGCTTATATGAAAATAAAATACACACTAGATGTCATTTAGGATGTTGATAGTTGTTTTACAGCTATTGTTGGATATATATATATATATTATGAGTGTGAGCCATATAAAATTATTTATGTGGATATGGGTTGAATTTATTCCAATCCAGAATAAATGTAAATATTTTTATAATACAATATTCAACAAAGATTGGAAGTTGATTTTGATGTCCGATTTTGGATGGACACGAAAATATAAAAATATGAAGCCGAGTTAAGTATATGAACACTATTTTAACTCGAACGATTTCTGTATCGAGTTTTTTCATTTTTTTTAATGAATATCGAGAAGACTGAATTTCAAAATTTGACATTTTGAAAAGATTATCATTTTGAGATTATAATAAAATGGGATATTCAATTTTAATTTAAAATTGAAATGGAACTTGAAATCGTTTTTAAAATTTAAAACGTTTTATAAAATATGTTTTAAATGTAAATCGACGATATACATATAATATATATTTATATGGCTTAAATAGAATGCGTTGTGCAGCGACTGTTCACGAATTTTAACCAATGACTTCAAATTGATGTAGCGTGAGATCCGACCATCAGATTTTCCTAAAACTGGAACCGTTGGGTTCGTATCAAAAAGATATTTCTAATGAGTAAGAGATTTAAATTTGAATGGTTAGATTTTAAAATATGTTCAAATCAGTTTTATAAAATATCATTATTATTATTATTCGGTGACTGATATTGGAAACCAACTGCAATGGCCTTAATAAAATAATTAAAAATATGGAAAAATTTATGTGTTATCACAAAATTTAGTACCAATCAAATATGAAGAAGAGGAAGATTTAAAGTCGAAAGGATAAAAGGGGTATCGGATAGTGAAACCAGGTTCGTGGATAAAAGACCAAACCCGATGATTCACCGGAAGCAAAGTCTTAGAGCCAACAACAAAGCCATAGGGCAAGAAGGGAAAAGACGAAAGCAAACACCGGCAGCCAAGAAGAATAAGAACACAACAATACCGATCCAATACCGACAGTTGGAGATAGAAAGTGGCATTGACGACTCCAAAAGGTCATGACGCGGGAAAGATCAAGGTCAATATGAAAAGAAAAATAACAAGAGGGTATTTCCGACACTAAAAGATGCACAGAGTAGTAGTTCCGGAGGTGTTACACATGATACCGGAAGTTGGTAACGAGAGGATTACTGAAAGCATGTAATTTGAAACATAAGTGGGAGAAGGAAAGAACCTATCGATGCCTACTTAGTACCAACACCAACATCAAGGAGTATCTTCGACTCACTAGAGGGTATTCTGAAAACCTACTTTATAACTAAAGATGAATACACATGCCAGAAGCCGAAAACGGTAACCTTTGCTGCTACCGAAGATTCCGCAATTCACTACTTAAGCCGAGAGGAATAGAGGCGGACCAAGACCAGAGGTCCCAAAACCGAAAGCCACCAAGGCCAAGCTCAACTTCTGAGACCAAACTATTGGAAGGCATGGAATCGGAGCCACTCCCGAGAGTCCGAGATTGATATTGCAAAGACAAAGAAGCATCCATGAAGACATTTAGTAGGAAGAAAGGCGGCCCAAACCTTTCTGCCGGAACTGGAGTTCACAAGAACAGCCGAAACCCTGTTTTCGCATTCAAGAAGGTCTTCTGCTAATCCTACAACAGAAGGGGTTCAGAAACCGGCAACATGGTCTAGGAAGCTACAGAAGGGTAGAGGAAGCAAGAGACAGCCAGAGGAAGCTATAGTAAGCTAGAGACAGCTAGAGGAAGCTAAAGAAAGGTTGAAGACAAAAGGTTGTTGATGAATGAATGATGACGAAAGGGTTAAAGGTAGAAAAAGACAAAAACAACAGTAGAAGACTGCAGGGAACAGGAGAAAGGAAGGAAAAGACAAAACAACGAAAGCCAAAGGAGGGAACAGAAAGATGGCACCAAAAATAGTGGTGGAAGAAAGAAGCAGCAAAAAGGAGCCCAAAACCTCTATAAATAAGACCCCAAGGGTCACATTTTAGGGTGATACTTTTCTCCTCATTCCACAATCTTCCTCTTTTATTCTAAAGAGTAAACCCAAATTTGCAAATCAATTTCAGAATTTCTTATGTAACCTCCTCCATGAATAAAATCATCAGAGTCCTTAAAGTGGATGTAGGTTCAAGTTGAACCGAACCACTATAAATTGTGTGTTCTTACTTTTTCTACATTTTATGCTACTTTAGAGTATATTTTTGTGTGTATTTTGCTATGCGGTTGGATCATCGGAATAATCCTGCTCAAGCCGTTAGGTTCTTAGTAACCCGACGCTTTCTCCATGGTTCATTTCCGCAGACCAATCTCTTGTGTTGACGGAAAATATCATTAAAATTTTGGCGCTAGAGGGAGGGGCCCTGAACCTCCGTTATCTTTTTCTACCTTTAACCATTTGGATAGTATTGCCACATTTCTAACTGTGTTGTTCCGTCCCGGTTTGGACGAAGCTTTGAAGAAGCAAGATTATAGAAGGAATCTCAACAAGAAGCTTCTGAATACCAAGGTTTTCTGAAAATCAATTAAAAGATGATTCAATTTGGGAAAGGTGGAAAAGAAGGAACCAACATGTCATTCATTCCAAAAAAAACATCAAAATAGACAAATTAGAAACTGGAGGATTTTCAACTTTAACAAAATATGAGTTGGAAATATTACACTTGGCTACGCAAATTGATACCACTACGATATTTATTAAAGCAGACTTGGTCCGAAGATCCTCTGAAGTAGAACCTTATGAAGAGGAGTCAAGGATCATAGCACCTCCAGAACTTTATAGTCAAATCGAGTCTTCCTCAAATCTACATAACAGTCCAATCTCATGGAGAAGTAACTAAGCATCAAAGGAGGTGGTTAGTTTAGAAGAAAATGAAAGCCTAACATGGATAAAAGATAGAAAGTTGCAAGAAATACCCTTCTCCAAAGAGATAGTGATGGTGAAGGTTCCATATGGTATAAAAGAGCACAAACTTGCGTATGATGGGACTACAGACCCTGAAGAATACATTGCCATGTTTGAGAATTACAAGGATACGTATAACACTTCTGAAGCACTTCGATGCAAGGTCTTCGTAACAACTCTTCATGGAAGAGCTCTTAAATGGCGCAAACATTATCATGGACCTCTCATCATATCTTGGAAGCAATTGTCTACGGCATTTAGCACGCAATTCCATATGCAAAAGGATTCAGCAAGTAGCGTTTATGGTTTGGCCAGAATAAAGCAAAGACCGAAGGAGTCCCTTAATAGCTATCTAAAGAGGTTTCACAATAATTCACTCAAAGTGAAAGGGGCAACAGATAGAGAGAATCTAAGAGTTGTATAGTGGGGGCTGCTTGTACCATCCCCTTTTTGGAAGGAGCTTATCTTAAATGAATGTGAAAGCTTGATTGATTTATATTCTAGAGCTAATAAATTCATTCTTATGGAAGAAATACTTAACGCAAGGAAAAGCTTGAAGCAAGAACAAGAGGAAGGGCCTGGTTCCAATCCCCTTGCAAAAGGTTCTAAAAAATTGAACAAAAGGAAAGACTATTGCTCGTATCACAAGGCAAAAGGACACAAAATCAAACATTGTTGGAGTTTGATAAAGGTACATCAAGCCAAAAAGAAAATAAAAGTTCATTTGAGAAATTCAAAGTAAAATTAATGGGAAAGCTGGTCAGATACAACGCAACATGGAAATAGGAACTTAACAATAAGCCTCTTATCTCAAATGATTACTTTTATTATTCGTTTAGCTTTATCATTTTTCCTATAGTCAAATAAATATTAATGTAAGTTCGAGTGCTATTACAGGTAAAAACCAAACCATATTCATGCCCATGCATATAACAAAAGCTCAAGTGGAGCACTTTTTTTTAATATCTCATCCCATAAGAGGGAATGAAAGGTCAAATGGAAGCACTTAAAGAAACACAATGCATGAATGAATACACAACCAAGTTATCAATAAAAACAAGCTACGGTGGAGGCTATTCATACAAATATGCATCAATGGAATGATTAAACACTCATCATAGTTCGGATCAAATAAGATTCTTCTAAGTCTTATCTCCCCTATTTTAGAATTTCATGACTTTATCAAACATGTTATATTAACATACTTAAATGCTTCTATGAAGGGTGTGGAACTTACCCATGATAAATGATATTAACAAAGCTTCCGGAGGGAGAAGCTACATAAACAAAGCTTTTGAAGGGAGAACCTATGTCAACAAAGCTTTCGGAGAGAGAACCTACATCAACAAGGCTTCCAAAGAGAGAAGCAACAACAAACACAACCTCCCAGAAGAGGTGCGACAAACAAAGCTTCCATAGAGAGAAGAAACAACAAACATAAACTCCCAGAAGAGGAGCAACAAACAAAGCTTCAAGAGAGAGAAGCAACAACAAAAACAACCTCCCAGAAGAGGAGCGTCAAACAAAGCCTCCAGAAGAGGAACAGTAAAGAAAGCTTCCAAAAAGAGAAGCCACAATGTTAAATCTCCACCTGGTGGAGTCGCCTCCTAAGTGGGGCTAACAAACAAAGTTACATCTCCACCTAGTGGAGTCGACTCCTAAGTGGGGCTAACAAACAAAGTTACATCTCCACTTAGTGGAGTCGCCTCCTAAGTGGGGCTAACAAACAAATTTACATCTCCACCTTGTGGGGTCGCTTCCTAAGTGAGGCTAACACCCCTTACAAATTATAATATCCCAAAGTAGGACTAGTAATTCCCACATCTTCCCATATAAAGGGACCAGTGTCGCTCTCTTAGAGAGCATTCATTCATTTGCATATCCTATGGCTTAGGAGTAAGGCTAGACGCTAGATAACCTACGGCTAGAAAACGGAGAGAAGCTCTCGCTAAACGAATAATCATCTCAGGATAGGGTTATTTTATTATGAAAGCAGTCCTATATATATACACATACGAAGATTACTTCTTAGAATATTTAAGACTCTTTCTTCCAAATGTTCTCTTAGCGAACCTCCGAGAAACACACACATAATCTATGGTTGCTTGATCACTTTCGATAATATTTGGATAGGTTTACACTATACAAATGTGTGGTCTTTGGATGGTTTGTTATGCTTTCATTGGATGATCCTTTAGGTAACCTTCTACGTTTCTTCCATGCCTTTATTATTGCATTTTTATTTAGCTATGACATTCTTTAATAACTCTTAGTTAAAGATATGGTTCTTTGACATGAATATGTGATTTATGCTTTACCCAAGTATGAATCTTAGGGCTTCCATATGATTTCTGATTTATGCTTTACCCAAGTATGAATCTTGGGGCTTCCTATGATTTCTGATTTATGCTTTACCCAAGTATGCATCTTGGGGTTTCCATATAATTTCTGTTTATGCTTTACCCAAGTATGAATCTTTGGGTTTCCATATGATTTCTAATTCCTTTTTACCTAAGCATGAGTCTCGGGGTCTTTATTGCTATCAACTATAAAATTTAACTTTTCATGTACCTAATTGTGAGTCTCGGGGTTTCTCTATTGTTCCCAATTTTTGCTTACCCAAGTGTGAGTCTTGGGCTTTCCCTGTGGTTTTTGATTTTTTAATTTACCCAAGTGTGAGTCTTGGGGTTTCTCTATGGCTTTTAATTTATGCTTACCCAAGTATGAGTCTTGAGGTTTCCATATGATTTTTAATTTCCATAACCCAAGTGTGAGTCTCGGGATTTCCATATGGATTCTTATTTACCCAAGTGTGAGTCTTGGGGCTTCTATTGTTTTCAGATATGATGTATATCCTTCTATCTACACCAGGTGTGAGTCTTAGGTCTTTCTATATGATTTGTGATATAAATCTACCCAAGTGTGAGTCTTGGGGCTTGCTATACAATTTCTGGTTTATGCTTACGCAAGTATGAGTCTCGGGGTTTCCACGCGATTTCTGGTTTCTACTTACCTAAGTATAAGTCTTAAGGTTTCTGAAAGAATTTTTTATTTCAATTTATACAAGCATGAGTCTCGAAGTTTGCACTGACTGCGGATGGGAACTTTTTAATATCTGATTCCCTATTTATAGTATTTTCATTAGGCATTCAAATTCCTATTGCATGAATGCTTGTTTAATCCTTAAACTTTTGTACCTAGATGAAAGTTCTCAACGAAGAACACAGGCAGGTACTATGGAACCCCCACCTAGAGCCTTCCAACAAGGATTATGATCTCACGACGCTTCGCACAGGGAGTTCTCTAAACGCATAGCTCATTTATCAATGAAATTTGTTACCATGAATCATGGTTAAAGTCATGTTGAACACATCATACAAGATTGTTAGATTTGCAATTTCACATTTCTAATGGAGAATACTTGATAGCATAACGCTTAGGCAAGTCGTATAGGGATCGCAAGAGTTTGTCCTAAAGAACAAAAGCTTCTTCATACTAGGGGCTAACTGTTAACACAAAGTTTCGTACCAATCAAAAATGAAGAAGTAGAAGCTTTAAAGCCGAAAGGACAAAAGGGGTATCGGACAGCGAAACCAGGTCTATGGGGAAAAGACCAAACCCGAAGATTCACCGGAAGCAAAATCCGAGAGCTAACAACAAAGCCATAGGGCAAGAAGGGAAAACACGAAAGCATACACAGACAGCCAAGAAGAATAAGAACACAACAATACTAATCCAATACCGACAGTTGGAGATAGAAAGTGGTATTGAAGACTCCGAAAGCTCATGACAGGGGAAAGATCAAGGTCAATATAAAATGGATGATACCGAGAGGGTAATGCCGACACTAAAAGATTCACAGAGTAGTAGTTCCGGAGGCATTACACATGATACAGGAAGTTGGTGATGAGAGGATTATCGAAAGCATGTAATCTAAAACATAAGCTAGAGAAGGAAAGAACCTATCGATGCCTACTTAGTACCAACACTAATATCAAGGAGTATCTTCGACTCACCAGAGGGTATTTTGAAAACCTACCTTTATTACCAAAAAATGAACACACATGCCAGAAGCCAAAAACGGTACCCTTTGCTGCTACCGAAGATTCCGCAATCCACTACTTAAGCCGAGAGGAATAAAGGTAAACCAAGACCAGAGGTCCCAAAACCGAAAGCCACCAAGGCCAAGCTCAACTTCTGAGACCAAACTATTGGAAGGCATGGCAACGGAGCCACTCCCAAGATTCCAAGATTGATATTGCAAAGACAAAGAAGCATCCATGAAGACATTTAATAGGAAGAAAGGCGGCCCAAACCTTTCTACCGGAACTGCAGTTCACAAAAACAGTCGAAACCCTGTTTTCGCATTCAACAAGGTCTTCTGCTAAGCCCAAAACAAATGGGGCTCAGAAACCGAAAATGTGGTCTAGGAAGCCAGAGAAGGGTAGAAGAAGCGAGAGACGGCCAGAGGAAGCTATAGTAAGCTAGAGACAGCTAGAGGAAGCTAAAGAAAGGTTGGAGACGAAAGGTTATTGACTAAAGACCGATGACGAAAGTGGTAAAGCCAGAAAAAGTTAAAAACGATAGCAGGGCTGCGGGGAACGAGAGAAAGGAAGGAAAAGACAAAACAACGAAAGCCAAAGGAGAGAACAAAAAGATGGCACCAAAAAAAGTGGTGGAAAAAAGTAGCAGTAAAAAGGAGCCCAAATTCTCTATAAATAAGAACCCCAGGGGTCACATTTTAGGGGGGACTTTTCTCCACATTCCATAATCTTCCTCTCTTATTCCAGAGAGTAAGCCCAAATTTGCAAATCAATTTGAGAATTTCTTATGTAACCTCCTCCATGAATAAAATCATCAAAGTCATTAAAGTAGATTTAGGTTCAAGTTGAACCGAACCACTGTAAATTGTGTGCTCTTAATTTTTCCGCGTGCTATGCTACTTTTCAGTATACTTTTGTGTGTATTTTGCTATGCGGTTGGATCATTAGAATATTACTGCTTGAGCCGTTAGGTTCTTAGTAACCTGACGCTTTCTCCACGGTCCATTTCCGTAGACCTATCTCCAATGTTGACGGAAAATATCGTTAACTTTATGTAAAACTGTCATTAATGATTTGGAAAGATTTTAAATGAAAAAATCCAAGTTTGAAAACACAAAAGATATTTTTATCTGAATGAACTTTTTAACAAATAGAATAATAATCCAATAAGTTAAAATTAATAAATTGGATTTGTAAATGGTTTTGAAATAACCAGAGTTTTCCCATGAATAAATTGGGATGGACTTGAACGGAAATTATCTTTGGATATTTCGATATTTGATTTCGTAATTATACAGATATTGTTATGGGAATTTGAAAGATATTGGTATCGTTATTGCAAAACGATATATGTTAATTTCAGAATTTGGTACTGAATATAAGTCAACATGACTTCCATTTAAGATCTTATATTTAATATCAAATTGGGTTTTGGGTTTGTTACGAATGGTGTCTTAAATAATATTGTTTTTGAACCCACTTGCGAAAGAATAAATCTTTTAAATAAGATTTAGAGAAGTTTTCCAATTTATTTAATTAAATTGGAATTGAATGGAATTCGATTAATAATAAACGAGATGAGCTTCTATGAAGGAATGTGTTTACTATTTATGGAATTTAAAAAGCCTTGCCATTATTCCATTTATAATATTAGTCCGATACGGAAATTTATATTGATTGTGAATTGTTCAAATTTCCGTGAAGATTCCATAATAATGGAAAATGACTTTTGGTTTATCGTGAACTATGTTTTAAATTACATTTGTTTTATAACCCAAGTTAAAACAAGTTTAATTTCCAAAGGTTAAAATGATCATTAAATAATGTTTTTTGAAGATTAAATTTGAATTAGAGTTTTAATGAGTGTTTAATAAGATTGAGATGTGAATAAGGTAATTAAATTTACCACTTAAATGTTCGAGATGAAGTACCCCTACCCCCTGTCCCATCTTACCCCCTTCCCCCGAAGTTTTACTTCATGCGATAGTTAAATCTTTAATTAGATTTGAACAATAACTAGTAATTGAATTTACCAATAACAGATGGGCGTCAAATATGGAGTACCACCAGTTTTGCTCCATGGGATGAATAGGTTAGGATTGGGAGAATTAAATAAAAGATTACTTAGGTAAGGTTCATTAATTCCAACTAGCTGATAAACCTTAATTTGGTTTAAGTTGTGAAAATATATAATAAAATCTTTTGAAATGATAACCAAAGGAAGATTAAACAATAAGTTAAAGAATTTATCTTTGGTAAAATTAATGGGAACCTTCCCCTAAAGACGTGAATATTTGAATAAAAGAATATTTTGGATTGGAATGAGATGTGTGCTATCATTGTGTATTTATCACAAGATTATAAAGATACGCTAGTTACTTGGAAAGACCAGGTTTAACCCATTCTGAATAATCGTTACGACGACTAAAAGTCGAAGATATGAAGATGGTGGTTGAAGACCAAAGATTTTCACATTGTTAGGATGATTTCTGTTGTTTCAACTTGGGGTGTACACCCAAGACGAGGCTATAAGTGGTGATCGTCAAGACGTACTTGGGGATCGATCAAATATGCGAGGATCTCTCTCCTGTATTGGGAATATGGGACAAGGAATAAGGTGCCTCTAGTTTCATTCAAATCCAGAACGGACTTGTGAATGGATTATGTTTGACATTGTATTTCGTTTTGTATTGATTGATTTCGATTAAATATGTATATGTTTGGTGACGGAGAATTTATTCTCTTACTTAACACCCTTCTCTAAGATGTACGAGCTTAGAGATAATATATTAATAGATACCAGTTGTATGGCATGAATTGACAATATGGCATGCTAAGATGCAAATGATCAAGGCTTTTTATTGAAAAGCAGAGCCTTGTGGATGATGATCAAAGCACGACTTTATGTAGCGCAGCTTTGTGTAGTGTTAATTAACGAACCTGACACCCCGATGTGAACCAAAAACAGGATAGAGTGTAATGACCCGGATTTCCGGTCCAATTTGAGCTGACCAAAAACACAAGTCCAACCCCAAATTAAACTGAAAATTAGGAAATTAATAGAAAGAAGATAGAGGGTGAGGATAGATAAGATAGAAACTTATAGAAAAGAAGAAGAAGAAGAAGAACACAATACCAGAGTAACACGAATCACACAGTGGAATGAATAAATATATTTCATAACATAACTTTGAAATACAATTATGTACTTGAATATACATCATTATCAAAGTACAACACTTACAACACAGCGGAAATAACTATAGCTATATGATCCTGAAGCCTCCTGCTCCAAGCTCTTCCAGTATATTTGTAAATCCCGACTACTTGACTGCCCGTACAAATTAAGGCACCCAAGAGTTTAGGGAAAACAACTAAATAAACTCCGGGTCAGTCATTGTAACAACCCGGAAAATCTGGGCCAGTTTAAAATTTTTATTTTGGCAATTTTAGCTAATTTTGATTATTTAAAATGAATTATTTTAAATAATATCGACGAGAAATTTATTTTGAATATAATTCGAACGTATATATTATACGCGTCGTTGTTAGAATATAAAAATTTATATATAATTATAAATAGAATTGAAAATGGCGCGGTAGTTCGATAATTCGATTTCAAACTTCAATTGAATGTACCGGGTGCAAAACAATCCGGATTTTAGTGAAACCAAAAACATTAGGATCTAATTGATAATATCTTTCCAACGAATCCGACTAATCGAAATTTCCTAACGGGAATCAAAAGATATGTCCAGTTGAAAATTCTGAATAGTCGCTATGAAATTCAGGCCCTTAAAAATGGACATTTTGCAAACGACCTCGGATTCCGACGAAACCAGTTTTGTTGGGTCCGCAGTGTCGAGTTATTGCTAGATTCCAAATTTCATAATTTTTCGAATCAATATGTGAGCGTGGCAAAAGAAAACGTGTTTTGACCATTTCAGTTGATTTTAATCGACTGGAAATTGGCCATTTTTCCAACGGTCTCAGAATTCGACGAAACTAGTTTTGTTAGGACCGTATCGTCAATACGAAACTAGAAAATATTTTTCTGCAATTTATAGAGTTAGTATGTGACCCCGGTAATTGGAAATGTACGTTTAAAATTCAATATAGCGATTTAAATGTAAATTTAAAGGAAACTGATTGTAACAATCGAATCAGCTTGCGATACATATCCCATTGTGTTCGGAATGGGGGTAATACGCTATGGACGACAGGCGGTGGGCCTCGTTTCGAGGTCATATGTAAAAGTCAACTTTTAAGGAATAAAATAAAATAAAAAAAAAAAACAACCTTTCCCCTTATCTCTGGCCCCCCCCCTTCTTCGAATTCATTTCAGACTTAAAAAAAAAAAAAAAAAAAAGGAACGACAAAGGGGCGACGGGGGATTAACCGCCGCCGCCACCATATCGGCCCCCCCGATGGATCGCCAACCGCGATGGCCGCTCCTCCCTCCACGACCGATTGGAGATCGCAACCCCCTCTCCCAGCAAGCCCTCGCCGACGCAACCCCCAATTCCCCTGAACGCCACCGCAAATCGAAACCCCCCCTGCTGCTGTCGCGACCCCTTCTTCTTCTTCCTCCACCACGAAGTCCAGCACCCCCCTCGCCTGCAACGCGAGACTCGAGAGGCGACTCCGAATCCCTCCCCTTTTCCAGATAAATACTGTAAGTGATTTATTTTTTTTTTTTTTTTTTTTGTAAATCAGTTTCTAGTTTATATAAAAATCCAGTCTTTGATTTATATTATAGACATAAGAAAAATAAAAATATGGTTTTTATACTTTAAGAAAAATAAAAATATGGTTTTTATACTTTAAGGAAAATAAAAATATGGTTTTTATACTTTAAGGAAAATAAAAATATGGTTTTTATACTTTAAGAAAAATAAAAATATGGTTTTTATACTTTAAGAAAAATAAAAATATGGTTTTTATACTTTAAGGGAAATAAAAATTCGATTTTTATATATTGAACTTTGAAATAAAAATTCGATTTTTATATATTGAACTTTGAAATAAAAATTCGATTTTTATATATTGAACTTTGAACTAAAAATTCGATTTTTATATATTGAACTTTGAACTAAAAATTCGATTTTTATATATTGAACTTTGAACTAAAAATTCGATTTTTATATATTGAACTTTGAAATAAAAATTCGATTTTTATATATTGAACTTTGAACTAAAAATTCGATTTTTATATATTGAACTTTGAACTAAAAATTCGATTTTTATATATTGAACTTTGAACTAAAAATTCGATTTTTATATATTGGACTTTGAACTAAAAATTTGATTTTTATATATTGACCTTCGAAATAAAAATATGATTTTTAAATATTGAATAGCGAAGTAAAAATTCGATTTTTATGAATGTAGTGGCTACGGGCGACGAAGCTGACGAAGATGCGAAAACAACGAAGATTTCTATCAATGAAGTGCCGTGGAGCTAGGATAGCTATATGTGAGAATTTCTCACCTTTCAATTTATTTTTCTAGTTATATATATATACTAGGATGCAGACGGTGCTTAGTAGCACCCGACACAATCGTCCACAGACCATGGACTTGTTTGTTTGGTTGCATAGGTTAGTTGAATTATTTGTTTGGATTGAATTGTTTGGTGAGATGAAATTGATTTGATTGATGTGTGAATGGCGTGGGCCTTCACTAGACCGGGGATAAGGCTAGGCCTCGTCCCGTTTCTAGTATCGTGCCGTTATGCCGCCGAAATTTTCTAAAATATGTTAGAAAAATAAAAATATCATTTTATTGAATAAATGAACTGAATAGAAATTCATATGTTAAAATAAAATGTTTTATCGTTAAAAATATAATTTTTTAACGTGAATGTGAATAAATAAATATTCATTTACAAGCCGGACGGTTTGTTTATGTACACCTATTTGAAGGACATTGATTGGGTCGATAAATTTTGCACATCGCCCAACAGCACAAATAAAATGTGTGTTTGATTGTTTGAAACCCCACACGGGTGTTGGGATGAAATTTGAAGTTCACTCATCCTGATTTATTAATTATGTCGATCGGTTGATTGACAGGCTGTTTTAAGCGTTGAATATCTATATTTGATGCTTATACAGTGTAGTGCACTTTGGTTGATGGTTGATTATTTTTCAATGCTATGATATACATGTGTTGTATGAAAATCCATATAATTAACTTTATATGGTAATTGATTGGGTCTCATTCCAATTTGAAAAATAAAGAATATTATAAAATAAAAGTTCATGTGTTGACAGTACTCATTCATTGAGATTGGTCATGTGTTGAACGAAATATTTTGATAATAACAACTATTTTGAAAAAGAAATATTTGAAATAGAATATTTGAAAATAGAAATTTATGAAGCCGTGTTGATTAGATTGACGCCATTTTGACGTAAACGATATTTATATCGATTTAAACGATTTCGAATAGAAACGAATTGAAAACGATTTCGAAATGAATTGAATTGAAAACGATTTCGAAATGAATTGAATTGAAAACGAATTCAAAATGAATTGAAAACGATTTCGAAATGAATTGAATTGAAAACGATTTCGAAATGAATTGAATTGAAAACGAATTCAAAATGAATTGAAAACGATTTCGAAATGAATTGAATTGAAAATGAATTCAAATTGAATTGAAAGCGAATTGAAATGAATTCAAATTGAATTGAAATTTGAATTGAATAGAAATGAATTTTAAAACGAATTTATAGAGAAGAATTCAATTTTGATTTGAATTGAAACGGAAGTTGAAATTGCTTTTGAATCGAATTTAAAACTATTTATATAATTCGTTTTAAACAGAAATCGACGAAATATATTATATATATAATATAATGGCCTGAATAGAACGCGCCGCGCCGCGGCAGTTCGTGAATTTCGACCATTTATTTCAAACGGACATTGCGGGAGATCCGACCGTCGGATTCTCCTAAAACCGGAACCGTTGGGTTCATATCGAAAAGAGCTTTCTAACGAATGTGATAAATTAGAAATCTAACGGTTGGATTTGGAGATACGTCCAAATCAAATTCGAAAAAGGTCGCTGTAAGTGCAGTTCGATGGCCATTGATGGAAATCGACTGTACGGGCCTTGATAAAATTATTAAAAATAGTAATAATTTGTGTAAAATCATAAGAAATGATTTAGAAAGAATTGGGATGAAAAACTCCCTATTTGAAAAGATAAAAATAGATTTTTATCGAAATGAACTAGTTTTGAACTAGAATTATAATTCTATTTATTTTTTTTAAATAAATAAATTGAATTTGGAAAGGGTTTTGAAAATAACCAAAATTTCCAATGATTGCATTGGAGTGGATTTGAATCGAAATTGTCTTCGGAATATTTCGATGTTGGAATTCGTGATTATACAGGTGTTGTTATGGAAATTTGAAAGATATATATATTTATATCGTTATTTCCAATACGACATTTGTTAGTCGTAGAATTTGATATTGAATATAAGCCGATATATTTTCTATTCAGAGCCTTGTATTGAATATCGAATGTGATTTGGGTTTGTCGTGAATGGTGTCTTCACTAACACTGTTCTTGAACCCAGTTGAGAAATGATTAAATCTTTTTATTTAGATTTAATGAAGTGTACCAATTAAATGATATTTAATTGGAATTGAATTGATATTGATTTTTGGGTTTATCGTGAACAGTGTTTTAAATAACACTTGTTCTTTAACCCGATAATTAATGAATGTGATTTGGGTTTGTCGTGAATGGTGTCTTCACTAACACTGTTCTTGAACCCAGTTGAGAAAAGATTAAATCTTTTTATTTAGATTTAATGAAGTGTACCAATTAAATAATATTTAATTGGAATTGAATGGATATTGATTTTTGGGTTTATCGTGAACAGTGTTTTAAATAACACTTGTTCTTTAACCCGATAATTAATGGGATGTGACTTTGGGTTTATCGTGAACCGTGTTTTAAATGACACTGATTCTTTAACCCAGTCACAGATTAAAACTAAGTGGAGTTTTAATGAATCTTTAATTAGATTGAAAAGATCGAGAATGGAGTATCACCAGTTTTGCTCCAGGCGATAGTTAAATCTTTAATTAGATTTGAACGTGAAATTTAGAAACTAACTGTCGGTTAGCTAAGTAGAATGGTTTTCTGGATATTGATCTGATGTTGGTTTCGGCCTTCGGGGTTAATATTTGGGGAATTATTCTCTTGATTAATTTACGGTTAATGACTAATGAGTTGGAATGAGGCGTATGTTGTGTTTGTGTAACACTTTTATAATATATACGCGAGTTATTCGGAAAGACCGGGTTTATCCCATTCTGAATAACTGATACGACGATAAGTCGAAGATGAAGACGATGGTCGAAGACCGAAGGTCTTCACGTCGTTTGGGTGATAACTGATGATCTTGATTGGGCTGTACACCCAAGAAGATGGAAACAGTTAGTGATCGTCCAGACGTGCTTGGAGATCGATGGATATGCGGGGTACTAGGTGCCTCCGGTTTCGTTCAGACCCAGAACGGACTTGTAAATGGACTGTGTGTCTGACATCGGATTTCATTCTGTGTGACTGATTTCGGTTGCATAGGATGGCTTGCCTGTGTGGCATGCTAAGATGCAAATGATCAAGGCTTCTGTTGAAAAGCAAAGTCTTGTGGTGATGATCAAAGCACGGCCTTTGTGGCGTAGCTTTGTGTAACGTTTACCTCGCGTGTTTCACACCCGGTATGAACCAAAAACGGGAGACGGACCTCAGGGAGGACTTGCGTTTCTTTCTAGCTAGAAGTGGCGTCAGTGGTTTTACACGCCCTGACGAGTTTGACTTATGTGGTTGTTGCGGTTGCGAGGCGCCTCGGTTATATCGGTTTCGGCCGAATGCATTCTGGTCGGCTGACGGACCAGACTTACACCCCATAGGGTGGGGAGACGTAGTGTTCAGGCATTTTAATCCACATCGGTGGACCGGCCCTGTCGCTCCAAGGCTTGACTGAGTACTTGCCTGTGGCTCGGGCTAGAGAGTCACGAATCGGTTGGGGACTATCTTTTGCCTCGGTTCATAGACGGAAATCCAATTTCCAAATGCGTGCCGTTTGCGGTTTTATTTGTAAACCTATATATGGCGACATAGTGGTATGGGGCATTCATGCCGCCTATGATTGATACTTATGATTTGAAGTTGTTTTATACACTATGCGCTTATTATAGTATCAAAAGATTTGTTTAAACGTATCAAGCATTCTTTGGCTGTTATAAGGGAAAACCCTATCCCCCGGCTTGCGTTGCATTGTGTGATAGGACCTGGGTCTTATAACAGCTTCATTTTTCTTTATTTAACATTGCGCTGTTTGTTTTATGCACTGTTATTCTTGGGAGGAAACCCGTTCCGTGTTATACGGCGTGGTCCCTTGATTTACCTAGCTTTGAAATTAAAGATTTATAACTGTTTTAGTTCTCACACCAGTCACATGACTGACCTGGAGTTTATTGTTTTAACCTAAACTCTGGGTGCCCTTATTTTGACACGGGCAGCTAGTAGTTTTGGTTTTGCAGATTTATATTCACAGGATCCTGGTTTACAGCTGGAACGATATCCGAAAAGCTTTGTATCCGTATATCTTCTTCTAGTTGTGTATTGTATTATTTTCCGCTGCTATGTATTTAAATGTAATTTAAATCTCTGATATTTCTGTGTAATATTCATTTATACTCTGTATATTCTTGTAATCTGATGCACTGTTGTAATATATAGTGAAATGTTCTTCTGTATGCTTTCTGATTTGTCGTGTTCTCAAACGATAGGGCGTTTCGAACGGCCTGAATCGGTTTAGCGACTGGTTCGGACCGAGCGAAATTCCTTGCCGTCACAGTTGGTATCAGAGCTTTGGTTTACAAAGCTCAGAGAACAAGGCACATTAGAACCATACGAAAGAATTCATCAGATATTGGATTAGTAATATCCAATTAGAATGACTCGTTAGAGATAGGATCAGTAGTATCCTAGAACGAGTGTGAAGAGTAAATTTTTAAAGTGAAAACAAGTTTTGTTTTGAAAATTTAAATCAATCATTCGTATTTGATTATTTATTTATATTGATGTGGACAATCCAGTATATATATAGATTGTGCGTATACGTCTGATCCGCGTGTATTCGAAGTTTTAATATACTGGATAGATATAGAATCATACTCTAGAGGCCCGAAGATGATTCTGATGATTGACTAGTCGTCATTAGTATTCATGTTCGAGTAACGAAGGTGTGATATCTATATATTTCCTATTGACTGGTGTGAGAACCAAAACTAATATAGACAGATTTATTGTTGTGAATTGGCACCAAAACATGATTTTTTGTATATGTATCAAATTATGAATTTGAAACTCTAATTCACTAATTGATTGATGTTTGTGTTGTTTGCCTATTTGTTTGCTAATTTTGAACCATTTTGCCTAATAGCATCAAATATTGGATTATATTGAAAATTGGTCGCATTTGCTTGCATATATGTACTTATATTGAACAGGTCATAGCAAGGAGGCTAGAGCCAGAGAATAAAATTTGTTTGCCCGACAAATAGGTACATGTTTACTACATAATTTCCTGTTTTGTTTGGGTGATGATGATTTTGTGAGCCTATTGGCTAGCCGCTTGGCTTTTTCTTTTTCTTTTTGAGATCTGAAGGACCGGGGAAGCTATTTGAAATTCCCCGATGCTCCCATTGCAGGGGAGGTTATGGCGAAATTTTTCGAAAATTTAAGGTGTTAGCCAAATTTTTGAAATTTTAGAAATTCTCAGAAACTGAAAAGTTCGAGAATGGAAGCCAGGTCGAGCGTAGGGTTGAATTATCAAACCACTTTCGACTTTGTTCCTTTTCGGGGACGAAAAGTTTTAAGTGGGGGAGATTGTAACAACCCGGAAAATCTGGGCCAGTTTAAAATTTTTATTTTGGCAATTTTAGCTAATTTTGATTATTTAAAATGAATTATTTTAAATAATATCGACGAGAAATTTATTTTGAATATAATTCGAACGTATATATTATACGCGTCGTTGTTAGAATATAAAAATTTATATATAATTATAAATAGAATTGAAAATGGCGCGGTAGTTCGATAATTCGATTTCAAACTTCAATTGAATGTACCGGGTGCAAAACAATCCGGATTTTAGTGAAACCAAAAACATTAGGATCTAATTGATAATATCTTTCCAACGAATCCGACTAATCGAAATTTCCTAACGGGAATCAAAAGATATGTCCAGTTGAAAATTCTGAATAGTCGCTATGAAATTCAGGCCCTTAAAAATGGACATTTTGCAAACGACCTCGGATTCCGACGAAACCAGTTTTGTTGGGTCCGCAGTGTCGAGTTATTGCTAGATTCCAAATTTCATAATTTTTCGAATCAATATGTGAGCGTGGCAAAAGAAAACGTGTTTTGACCATTTCAGTTGATTTTAATCGACTGGAAATTGGCCATTTTTCCAACGGTCTCAGAATTCGACGAAACTAGTTTTGTTAGGACTGTATCGTCAATACGAAACTAGAAAATATTTTTCTGCAATTTATAGAGTTAGTATGTGACCCCGGTAATTGGAAATGTACGTTTAAAATTCAATATAGCGATTTAAATGTAAATTTAAAGGAAACTGATTGTAACAATCGAATCAGCTTGCGATACATATCCCATTGTGTTCGGAATGGGGGTAATACGCTATGGACGACAGGCGGTGGGCCTCGTTTCGAGGTCATATGTAAAAGTCAACTTTTAAGGAATAAAATAATTAAATAATAAAATAAAAAAATAAAAAAAACAACCTTTCCCCTTATCTCTGCCCCCCCCCCTTCTTCGAATTCATTTCAGACTTAAAAAAGAAAAAAAAAAAAAAGGAACGACAAAGGGGCGACGGGGGATTAACCGCCGCCGCCACCATATCGGCCCCCCCGATGGATCGCCAACCGCGATGGCCGCTCCTCCCTCCACGACCGATTGGAGATCGCAACCCCCTCTCCCAGCAAGCCCTCGCCGACGCAACCCCCAATTCCCCTGAACGCCACCGCAAATCGAAACCCCCCCTGCTGCTGTCGCGACCCCTTCTTCTTCTTCCTCCACCACGAAGTCCAGCACCCCCCTCGCCTGCAACGCGAGACTCGAGAGGCGACTCCGAATCCCTCCCCTTTTCCAGATAAATACTGTAAGTGATTTATTTTTATTTTTTTTATTTTTGTAAATCAGTTTCTAGTTTATATAAAAATCCAGTCTTTGATTTATATTATAGACATAAGAAAAATAAAAATATGGTTTTTATACTTTAAGAAAAATAAAAATATGGTTTTTATACTTTAAGGAAAATAAAAATATGGTTTTTATACTTTAAGGAAAATAAAAATATGGTTTTTATACTTTAAGAAAAATAAAAATATGGTTTTTATACTTTAAGAAAAATAAAAATATGGTTTTTATACTTTAAGGGAAATAAAAATTCGATTTTTATATATTGAACTTTGAAATAAAAATTCGATTTTTATATATTGAACTTTGAAATAAAAATTCGATTTTTATATATTGAACTTTGAACTAAAAATTCGATTTTTATATATTGAACTTTGAACTAAAAATTCGATTTTTATATATTGAACTTTGAACTAAAAATTCGATTTTTATATATTGAACTTTGAAATAAAAATTCGATTTTTATATATTGAACTTTGAACTAAAAATTCGATTTTTATATATTGAACTTTGAACTAAAAATTCGATTTTTATATATTGAACTTTGAACTAAAAATTCGATTTTTATATATTGGACTTTGAACTAAAAATTTGATTTTTATATATTGACCTTCGAAATAAAAATATGATTTTTAAATATTGAATAGCGAAGTAAAAATTCGATTTTTATGAATGTAGTGGCTACGGGCGACGAAGCTGACGAAGATGCGAAAACAACGAAGATTTCTATCAATGAAGTGCCGTGGAGCTAGGATAGCTATATGTGAGAATTTCTCACCTTTCAATTTATTTTTCTAGTTATATATATATACTAGGATGCAGACGGTGCTTAGTAGCACCCGACACAATCGTCCACAGACCATGGACTTGTTTGTTTGGTTGCATAGGTTAGTTGAATTATTTGTTTGGATTGAATTGTTTGGTGAGATGAAATTGATTTGATTGATGTGTGAATGGCGTGGGCCTTCACTAGACCGGGGATAAGGCTAGGCCTCGTCCCGTTTCTAGTATCGTGCCGTTATGCCGCCGAAATTTTCTAAAATATGTTAGAAAAATAAAAATATCATTTTATTGAATAAATGAACTGAATAGAAATTCATATGTTAAAATAAAATGTTTTATAGTTAAAAATATAATTTTTTAACGTGAATGTGAATAAATAAATATTCATTTACAAGCCGGACGGTTTGTTTATGTACACCTATTTGAAGGACATTGATTGGGTCGATAAATTTTGCACATCGCCCAACAGCACAAATAAAATGTGTGTTTGATTGTTTGAAACCCCACACGGGTGTTGGGATGAAATTTGAAGTTCACTCATCCTGATTTATTAATTATGTCGATCGGTTGATTGACAGGCTGTTTTAAGCGTTGAATATCTATATTTGATGCTTATACAGTGTAGTGCACTTTGGTTGATGGTTGATTATTTTTCAATGCTATGATATACATGTGTTGTATGAAAATCCATATAATTAACTTTATATGGTAATTGATTGGGTCTCATTCCAATTTGAAAAATAAAGAATATTATAAAATAAAAGTTCATGTGTTGACAGTACTCATTCATTGAGATTGGTCATGTGTTGAACGAAATATTTTGATAATAACAACTATTTTGAAAAAGAAATATTTGAAATAGAATATTTGAAAATAGAAATTTATGAAGCCGTGTTGATTAGATTGACGCCATTTTGACGTAAACGATATTTATATCGATTTAAACGATTTCGAATAGAAACGAATTGAAAACGATTTCGAAATGAATTGAATTGAAAACGATTTCGAAATGAATTGAATTGAAAACGAATTCAAAATGAATTGAAAACGATTTCGAAATGAATTGAATTGAAAACGATTTCGAAATGAATTGAATTGAAAACGAATTCAAAATGAATTGAAAACGATTTCGAAATGAATTGAATTGAAAACGAATTCAAATTGAATTGAAAGCGAATTGAAATGAATTCAAATTGAATTGAAATTTGAATTGAATAGAAATGAATTTTAAAACGAATTTATAGAGAAGAATTCAATTTTGATTTGAATTGAAACGGAAGTTGAAATTGCTTTTGAATCGAATTTAAAACTATTTATATAATTCGTTTTAAATAGAAATCGACGAAATATATTATATATATTATATATATATAATATAATGGCCTGAATAGAACGCGCCGCGCCGCGGCAGTTCGTGAATTTCGACCATTTATTTCAAACGGACATTGCGGGAGATCCGACCTTCGGATTCTCCTAAAACCGGAACCGTTGGGTTCATATCGAAAAGAGCTTTCTAACAAATGTGATAAATTAGAAATCTAACGGTTGGATTTGGAGATACGTCCAAATCAAATTCGAAAAAGGTCGCTGTAAGTGCAGTTCGATGGCCATTGATGGAAATCGACTGTACGGGCCTTGATAAAATTATTAAAAATAGTAATAATTTGTGTAAAATCATAAGAAATGATTTAGAAAGAATTGGGATGAAAAACTCCCTATTTGAAAAGATAAAAATAGATTTTTATCGAAATGAACTAGTTTTGAACTAGAATTATAATTCTATTTATTTTTTTTAAATAAATAAATTGAATTTGAAAAGGGTTTTGAAAATTACCAAAATTTCCAATGATTGCATTGGAGTGGATTTGAATCGAAATTGTCTTCGGAATATTTCGATGTTGGAATTCGTGATTATACAGGTGTTGTTATGGAAATTTGAAAGATATATATATTTATATCGTTATTTCCAATACGACATTTGTTAGTCGTAGAATTTGATATTGAATATAAGCCGATATATTTTCTATTCAGAGCCTTGTATTGAATATCGAATGTGATTTGGGTTTGTCGTGAATGGTGTCTTCACTAACACTATTCTTGAACCCAGTTGAGAAATGATTAAATCTTTTTATTTAGATTTAATGAAGTGTACCAATTAAATGATATTTAATTGGAATTGAATTGATATTGATTTTTGGGTTTATCGTGAACAGTGTTTTAAATAACACTTGTTCTTTAACCCGATAATTAATGAATGTGATTTGGGTTTGTCGTGAATGGTGTCTTCACTAACACTGTTCTTGAACCCAGTTGAGAAAAGATTAAATCTTTTTATTTAGATTTAATGAAGTGTACCAATTAAATAATATTTAATTGGAATTGAATGGATATTGATTTTTGGGTTTATCGTGAACAGTGTTTTAAATAACACTTGTTCTTTAACCCGATAATTAATGGGATGTGACTTTGGGTTTATCGTGAACCGTGTTTTAAATGACACTGATTCTTTAACCCAGTCACAGATTAAAACTAAGTGGAGTTTTAATGAATCTTTAATTAGATTGAAAAGATCGAGAATGGAGTATCACCAGTTTTGCTCCAGGCGATAGTTAAATCTTTAATTAGATTTGAACGTGAAATTTAGAAACTAACTGTCGGTTAGCTAAGTAGAATGGTTTTCTGGATATTGATCTGATGTTGGTTTCGGCCTTCGGGGTTAATATTTGGGGAATTATTCTCTTGATTAATTTACGGTTAATGACTAATGAGTTGGAATGAGGCGTATGTTGTGTTTGTGTAACACTTTTATAATATATACGCGAGTTATTCGGAAAGACCGGGTTTATCCCATTCTGAATAACTGATACGACGATAAGTCGAAGATGAAGACGATGGTCGAAGACCGAAGGTCTTCACGTCGTTTGGGTGATAACTGATGATCTTGATTGGGCTGTACACCCAAGAAGATGGAAACAGTTAGTGATCGTCCAGACGTGCTTGGAGATCGATGGATATGCGGGGTACTAGGTGCCTCCGGTTTCGTTCAGACCCAGAACGGACTTGTAAATGGACTGTGTGTCTGACATCGGATTTCATTCTGTGTGACTGATTTCGGTTGCATAGGATGGCTTGCCTGTGTGGCATGCTAAGATGCAAATGATCGAGGCTTCTGTTGAAAAGCAAAGTCTTGTGGTGATGATCAAAGCACGGCCTTTGTGGCGTAGCTTTGTGTAACGTTTACCTCGCGTGTTTCACACCCGGTATGAACCAAAAACGGGAGACGGACCTCAGGGAGGACTTGCGTTTCTTTCTAGCTAGAAGTGGCGTCAGTGGTTTTACACGCCCTGACGAGTTTGACTTATGTGGTTGTTGCGGCTGCGAGGCGCCTCGGTTATATCGGTTTCGGCCGAATGCATTCTGGTCGGCTGACGGACCAGACTTACACCCCATAGGGTGGGGAGACGTAGTGTTCAGGCATTTTAATCCACATCGGTGGACCGGCCCTGTCGCTCCAAGGCTTGACTGAGTACTTGCCTGTGGCTCGGGCTAGAGAGTCACGAATCGGTTGGGGACTATCTTTTGCCTCGGTTCATAGACGGAAATCCAATTTCCAAATGCGTGCCGTTTGCGGTTTTATTTGTAAACCTATATATGGCGACATAGTGGTATGGGGCATTCATGCCGCCTATGATTGATACTTATGATTTGAAGTTGTTTTATACACTATGCACTTATTATAGTATCAAAAGATTTGTTTAAACGTATCAAGCATTCTTTGGCTGTTATAAGGGAAAACCCTATCCCCCGGCTTGCGTTGCATTGTGTGATAGGACCTGGGTCTTATAACAGCTTCATTTTTCTTTATTTAACATTGCGCTGTTTGTTTTATGCACTGGTATTCTTGGGAGGAAACCCGTTCCGTGTTATACGGCGTGGTCCCTTGATTTACCTAGCTTTGAAATTAAAGATTTATAACTGTTTTAGTTCTCACACCAGTCACATGACTGACCTGGAGTTTATTGTTTTAACCTAAACTCTGGGTGCCCTTATTTTGACACGGGAAGCTAGTAGTTTTGGTTTTGCAGATTTATATTCACAGGATCCTGGTTTACAGCTGGAACGATATCCGGAAAGCTTTGTATCCGTATATCTTCTTCTAGTTGTGTATTGTATTATTTTCCGCTGCTATGTATTTAAATGTAATTTAAATCTCTGATATTTCTGTGTAATATTCATTTATACTCTGTATATTCTTGTAATCTGATGCACTGTTGTAATATATAGTGAAATGTTCTTCTGTATGCTTTCTGATTTGTCGTGTTCTCAAACGATAGGGCGTTTCGAACGGCCTGAATCGGTTTAGCGACTGGTTCGGACCGAGCGAAATTCCTTGCCGTCACAGTCATGGGACTGGTATGAGTAAAACAGTTTAAAACAGTTTGAACAAGTAAATGATATCTCATAAGACCACGCCGTATAACGGAACGGGTTTTTCCCTTATGAGAATCCAAATATCTTTATATCAAAAACCTTTTGATATTATAATAATGTCTATCAACCACGGTATAATAATCACCTAGCAGAAACGATTTCATCTCACGTTCTACATATATAGTATACAATCAAAACCGCAAGCACGTATTGGGTAATGGATTTCCAACTATGACAAGGTATGGAACCACCTTTCGCTAGTGTACCTCTAGAAAGGAATACACTGGGTTCAACAAGAATATCTTGCAACCCGGCCACACATGACCGACCACTCATTTCGCTTGAGTGTATCGAATGTATATCACCAACGGTTGGGATCAGCAACCATTTCCCGAATGGGATAGTATCGACAATAGATTTTTAGAAATAAATGAAACTCTAGATCAGGTGATTATACACCCTACTTCGGAGCAACCGACTTAGCCATGTTGCCTGCCCGATTTCTGTCATTTACCGGATGTGAGGCTAGAAGCTACGCTTTATAATCACATCAGATTCACTTTGAATGCCACATCATCAAATCCATCAAATCACCGATTGACGTCCTCAACAATACATTATATGTGAGCAAAAAGAAGTTTCCTTCTCCGCTTCCACTCTTCGTACGGTTGGAGAAATCAATATACGTGATTGTCTGGAAATACTCTGTCAGTCATCCGTCCATACAAGTCATCCAGGAACAGGATGAGCCGAAGGTACTATTCAGTATATCCATCTTAGGCACTGTTATCCAAGATTTATACAATAGCCCTTGCATTTTACTCCGTCTTCAATTTTCCTTGGCATATATGATTCGCAACGCTTATGCCAATACGGAGTGGTTCTTTGGATAATAATCCAACCGGTCTCTCCATATTAACAACGTTAAAATGGTCAAAACTTCGATACTCTGTGATTTAACTATCGAAGGAAAATACGTGTGCAAACAACGATATTATTTCCCGATGGAAATTTTATCAATCAATCATTAGTCATATATACATATATTTCTAAATACATATATTCGTACTTTCCTTATTTTCTATGTTTAGAAAATATACGTTAACACTGGAAAACATTTCCATAACTTATTTACGTATCACTTTTCTTCTACAACTATCAGTCTCTGATTGTAAACTAGTATAAGACAGTTCCCTAAGTACCAATCCCGAAGGTCGAAACCAACATCAGATAGACACTTAGGAACCCATTCTCTTAACCAGTCTCCAGTCAAATTCAGATTAATTTACTCGACTTGCCTAACTCCCTTGATTTACTCAACTTGGATAACTTAATTTGATTGACTTGTTTTTCTAACTCAATTCAATTAATTCTAACTGGTTAACTCTTATTCGAATAACAAATATTCAATTAACTCTATTCAGCTAACTCGACTAACCCCTTTTCGAATAACATATTCGATTTACTAACTTTCGAATACCTTATTCGATTGACTCCCTTCGAATACCATATTCGATTTAACTCTATTTGAATAACTAAATTCGATTAACTCCCTTTTCGAATAAACTATTCATTTATAAAGATTTACTTTTAGTAACGGTTCTTTACTTTACAAATGATTTCCTTTTTTAGTAACGTTTTCCTTTTTATAACGTTTTCCTTTTTATAACATCCTATTCGGTTATAAACAAATTTCCTTTTTATAACTCTATTTATTTTCTAAATATTTCCTTTTTATAAAATCTCCTTTGATTGTTATAAATATTATCTCTTTTATAAAATCCTTTGATTTTATAAATAATCTATTTTCAATATTCATTTTGAAAATTCCTTTTCACCATTCCGGTATGTTATGGTATTCAACCTATCAAATCACGATGATCAGTATCATTCAAACACATATAATCGACAACAGATTATATATCACATCATATATCACAATATATGAATCACAATAAAATAAATGTTGAGGAATCCAGTCGGATTCCTCCAACCTGTTTACCTGCGTCACAGATGTTAGACAATATGATTAACATCGATTTCACTTTGATATGAAATATTCTGCTAAACAGAATCAACATATATTTAACGATTTATATATATATATATATATTTATATATATATATATATATATAATTATACCAACTGACTAGCAGTTCAATCAAACAATCAACACAAAGCCAATCAGCCAATATTTAACAGTTCTAAAAATATAACAGGAAATTATAAATTGTTCAGAGTTAGTGAGATTTACTTACTTTTGCACGTTAACCGTTAAATAACAGTTTGCGTTATTTGATTCTGATCAGACAATTTATTTCTCTATAAATTGTAACAGGCTCAATTTCACGTCCAGTCAGTTCCATGACGTTGCCCTCGTCCATACAATTTCAATGTGACTGGTTTCGCAATACTCCTAAGCCCAATACCCTGTTGCGCCCATTTGAAATAGTGTTGCACTTCTCCTTTATTATATTTCAAAACCCAAGGCCCATGGTCATGTTAAGGCCCAAACGCTTTCCCTTTTTATTTTTTTTATACAAATAACTTTGTAAATGGGCCTCACACATTAACTTCAGCCCATCCTTTAGCGTTGAAGACCCAAACCCGATATCTCTATATCCATCTTCTTCTCATTCTTAAATAGCTCGTACCCCAGAACTTCATCACGTTGTGGAACTGCTCGAGCTCACGGCACCACTTCCGTTCGACTGTATTCACTTCAAAAACCCAACTTCATTGTTTGCCTGATTGCCAATACAAATCAATTCGACTAGCACAGAAACTATATTGTCCTTAAGGTTTCATTTTATCCCTATACAGGAAATAAACTTGATAGCTTAATATGGATTTATAACTTAATAAAGATTGTGTCGTATAATTGATAATAATTTTATATGGTTGGATCTGGAATGAACTGAAACTAAAGACTGATATGATTTATACATCAACATTTAAGTTTATTGCAATGTATGAGCTAATGTATTCACCCATGATCACAATCTGGCAAAGTTTATTCTTTTTCTAAGTAAAGTAGAAGAATACCCATGATCGCAATCTGGCAGTTGTTGAGAAGTTGTCTACAATGAAAGAAACAACATGAGCATGTGGTATATGACATGGAAGAAGGGACCCAAACTGCATTTATTTGTCCTTGATGCTTAAGAACTATTAGCGGCCACGTAATAAGCATGTCACTCCCTTAAAGATAACAAATGCTAAAAAATGAAGCATGAACTGGGGAAAAAACATTCCACCCAATATACCTTCAGCAAATGTTCTGCCAGTATTTCCTATCATCTCCACCTTACACTCTACCATACATGTACAACAATCACTTTTTCTATAAAGACACCAGATATTCATGTAATTAGATACAACCTCCAAACATAACAAGTCAATGGCTACCTGCGACTATCTTATAAATGTTTCATACAATGCTACAGAAATTACAATTGACGTTAATCCTGCCTTAGGAATGCTACACATTACAATGTAATTTCCTTTAATATAAAGCCCAATGATATAAACAATTCCTTTATGTTCATGACCTATAATACAATGAGTATAAAATATAGAACAACCATCAACTCTAACTTATAACATAGGTCTGAATATCTTAATCTCCTTTCAAATTTCTAAGCATAATACAATCGAAGTTACAAATTTAATGCTAACAAAGTAAAAATCACATAGGAATATAGGCTTATAGTAGCAAGCTACCACTTTAAGAGATTGATAAATTAGCAAACTTAATTCTACCAGTGGATAAATAATTAGACAAACACTAGCAGCCTTTCCTCTCTGAACCGCGAATTTCCTATTAGAACTGCAAAAAAGAAGAAAATCAACAAAATCAGTAGTTTCATACACAATTTCGAGGGTCGATTTCGGGATGATTTCAATAAAATCAGTAGCTTCAAAAAAATCACTAACAACCTTTCCTCTTTTGGGGTCGATTTCGTGGTCGATTTCGAGAGGTAATAGGGGCGACAAATCAATAGTGGTTATATGTGATTTCGAGGTGATTTGATTTTGAGTCGATTTTGGGTTTAACAGGAAGGGGATGAAATAGGAGGAAATAGGTAAAACGTGGGAGGAAACAACAATAGTGAATAAATGGAGGGAAACGAAAATTTAGTAGGCAATGTATATTGGACAGCGATTTCATACATTGTTTTGTATATATTTCAAGTTTTGTACTGTAAATAGACAAAATATGGCCCAAAAAGTTGTAATTATTTGTTGTCAAACATCAATTTTCTTGTAGTTATTTAGTTTTAAGCAAGTTGAGACAAAATGATTTGAAAGCAAAATTTTCATAATGTACATTTCGGAGAGAAGAGGTAAATTTTCTTGGACATGTTATCTCTGCACAAGGCATTTCAGTGAATCCTAGTAAGGTAGTGGCAATACAAACTTGGAAAAGACCCAAAATAGTGAGTGAGGTAAGCTCATTCATGGGGATGGCTATGTGACACCCCACGTCCGTTAATGTTACTCATTAAGAGAGTGCATTAAGTTTCATAAAGCGTTATAGGTGAATAGAAACAGAAATATCACAAGACGGATATAAAATAGCAGTGGAATTTAAAATTTTATTAAGCTGAAAACATTGTGGTTCAAGCATAGTTACATCATAAGTTTGAAATGCATAAACCCATTACATTAACTTAAAATTTCCTTCTTGTACCAAAATCATCAGAGTACAATAATAAAAGAAGCTTAATCTCCAAAAAATAGCCATAGTAGAGAAGATACAAAATCAAAAAGTACATTTAAGCAGCTCCAAGCAAAAGGAAAGAAGAATCCTGATCAAGCTTGAGTATTCCCACCCTGAGGACCTGGAGGTAAACGAAAGAGAAAGAAGAGGAAACAAAATAGGTCAAACATAAGTCTGGTGAGTCCAGTTACTTTTAGCATACAAATAAGTAAAAGCATCATGACAGGCATATAAACTGGATAAGAGAGATAACAACATATAAGGCAGGTACGACAAGGTAAACAGGACAAACAAGACCGAATAAATAGTGCTTCCTTAGTACTTTCCTTGTTCTGCACCAATACTAGTATAACCAGAAAAGATGATCCCCAACAATATAGGATGGTAGACTTTGGCATACTTCTAGTGAGAGGTTTAACCCCATACAATAACAGACAGCCCAACTAAACATACCGGAGTTACTCCTAAGGATAATAATGGCCTCCTAAACATAGCAGAGTCTACATGTACCCTAATTACTACCCCAATCGAAAGGCTTCCTACTCCGTAGATACCCTGTGCTAGCCCCCATAGTAGGATGTATCACTTCCTAAAGTGGCAACCCTTCATTTTCAGGATTTGCACAATCAAATATACTGATGTCACAACGTTTTATTTTCCCGAGCAGGCGGACCCATGCACGCACATGAGCCCGATTGAATGCACCATCAGACATTGTTCCCGCTTTGGGATCTCTTACAATCATCCCAATAAGCGTGCCCCGACTCCGAACTAGTTCAGAGTACTAATTTGATACCTGTATATGGGTACTGACTAAAACGGGTCCCACACAAAAGATGATACAAGTTTCCCCCTACGCTCGTATCCCTACTACTAGGATTTCCATAGGTCTTTTACATAACAGTGTAATAAGATTGCATAACCACAATAGTTAAGTTTATGGGCTTATATATACATATTACCAACCACCCCAAGATATACTTAACCCTCCCACTGTTTCAAGCAAGTTTACTTAACCCCTACTCAAGTCAATACATTCATGTAATCCCTGTGGATTCAAACAAGTTAAGTATTCAAGTTCATTACCATTTATTGATTTGTGATTGCCATGCGCTAGACCTCCCACATTAAGCCTACAACTTCTGGATGTTGGATATGTCGGGCGGGTCCGGGCAGACTTCTTGCACGAGTCGGGCATAACCTCGTGTCTTAGCACGTTGCATGTTTATGCATTTGGACCCCTCACATTAGATTCACCACTTGTGGTCGTAGGATATGTCGGGCGGGTACTTGCAGACTTCTACCACAAGTGCAATCTAACCTCGTGTCTAAGAGTAGTTACAATTTCAGATTATTATATACTGTTAGCATGCTTTGTGACCAGACTATCCAAATCCCAAGAACTCTATCAGGAAGCCCACTCTGGGCTTGAGTATGAACTGGCAGAGATCGGCAACTGGGATGAAGTAACAAAGGATCGGAAAACTCGTATTTCTATGCACATAAGCTTCAGGTTGGATTCCACCATTTCGGATCATGCTAAAGCGAATATTTCTGACAGACCAAACTGAATCGGGTCATCCGGATCGGGCCATCTGGATCGGGTCACTCAACCCTAACCGAATTCTGCGCAGTTAAAGACCATTTCCCCATGTTCTCCACTACTTTCAAGATTTACTCTGAAGCTGCCGCGTGGCCAAACAACCCTAACTAAATTTATACCTATAAATACACATACAACACATCATTTTAAGGGACTTTTGACATTTCATTTATTCATGGTAGCCTTGGCCGAATTCCTCAAATGAAAATTAATGAATTCGGAGAGAATTATTCATTGTATTTGAGTGTTTTAGTGTCAACATTCATTGTAGTTGTAATTCCAGAATGAAGTGAGAAACTATTAAGTGGATGTAGGCTTGTTAACGACGAACCACTATAACTAGTGTGTTGATTGATTTTTTCTTGCTTTTAGTTCATGATTCCTCATTATTCTCTGCAAAATATGATCAATTGGGTGTTAGGACCATTTTTTGGTCTAACATTTTGGTGCTTTCACTGAGAATTGAAGATTCTCAGCATATAAGGATTCTCCATTCTACTATTGGATCACCAAGTTCGATGAGGAAATCTTATGAATTCTACATTTTATATTGATTTTACAAGCATGGAGATCACCAGATGTGAAGACACCCCCATGCTATCTTATAGCAATAGCATGTTACCACTTCGAAGAAGTCTCTAGATCAGATGCAAGTGAACAGTGGCTCAAGTCGAGATGATATAGATCGCACAGCTCCGGTTCAGATCGTCACATTTGGTCATGTTCGGGTGCGACCCAACCCCACGAAGTCACACACTAGAATGCTAGATCTTGAAATGGCAGTGTAACGACCCGTATTTATACAGATGATTATTAATTTATTTAATTATTTAAATAGTGAAAATGGTTGTTTAATTTAATTATACTGAACATTTAATTAATATAAATAATAGAATAATATATTTAATCTCAGAAATAGTGAATTGACAATATAATGTGAACTAGACAATTCAAAGTATTTAATTCAGCTTAGAATTGAATTAGAATGACAAAATATTATTTAAATGAAGTTTGAATGTATAATTATATTATTGTTAAAATCGAGCTCGAAATGGCGTAGCAGTTCGCTATTTGGCGATTTGAACTTCAACTGAATGTACAAGGACCGTTTTAATTCGGATTTCTGTGAAACAAGAAACGTATGGAGCAGGTGAAGTATATTTTTCTAGTGGAAGAGAAAAATCGGGATTTCATTGTGTAGATTTTGATTTATATCCAAATAAAATTTTAGAAAAGTCGCTATGGAATTCCTTTATAATTTATATCGATTTATTTATATTTTTGAAATGGATTTTTTAATATAAATCGAATATCGATGTAACACTGGATTTGGAATATTGAGTTACAGATCCCAGTGGAGCTGTATGATATTCTAGTGTGAATATATACGATAATATTTACTTTTAAATATTAAATTTAATTATTTTTAAATATATTTATATATTTAAATGGGTTATTTAGAGCTTTAAAAATTGCTAGTTCTGCAAACGACCTCTGTTTTCGACGAAACTAATTTTGTTGGATCCGCAATATTAAATTATTGTTAGATTTCAATTTCAGTGATTTTTGAAGTCAGTATGTGGCCGTACGGATTTTTAATGTGAAAAACAGTCATTATTTTGACTATTAAAAATACGATGTCTGAGCAAACAGAGTCAAAATTTGACGAAACTAGTTTCATTGGGACCGTGATGTCGAACTGTAGCTGCATGTCCATTTTCGGGATTTTTGGGTATCGTATGTGGTCACAGGAATTTTTAAAGACAAGTACAAACAACGTTGGATTAAAATTGAATAAAATATTCGAATATAAAAATATATAAAATATCTAATCTACTTTTGAGCTTAAACAAGCCACGTCTTCCTCTATTCTCAGCCACACCCTCACCTTTTAAACGCGAGAACACCATTTTGTAACAACCCGGAAATCTGATCCAATTTAAAAATTTTATTTTGGCAATTTTAGTGAATTTTGAATATTTAAAATGAATTATTTTAAATAATAATGACGAGAAATTTATTTTGAAGATAATTAGAATGTATATATTTATTTGAATCGTCGTTAGAATATAAATAATTTATTTTAATTATATAACGAGCCTGAAATGGCGCGGTAGTTTGAAAAATCGATTTCAAAGTTCAAAGGAATGCACAGGATTCAAAATAAACCGGATTTTGACAAAACTAAAAATATTAGAATCTATTTGTGAATATCTTTCCATTGAATCCGAAAAATTGAAATTTCATAGTGGGAATCAAAAGATACGTCCAGTTGAGAATTCAGAATAGTCACTATGGAATTCTAGCCCTAAAAAATTGGAATTTTGCACACGATCTCGGTTTTCAATGAAACCACTTTTGTTGGATCCGAGATGTCAAATTATTGCTAGATTCCAAAATTTGTAATTTTTCGAATCAATATGTGAGCGTGGCAAAGGAAAATGTGCTTGACCAGTTTAAGTTGATTTTAATCGACTGGAAAATGACCATTTTTCAAACGGTCTCAGAATTTGACGAAATTAGTTTTATTAGAACCGTATCGTCAGTACGAAGCTAGAAAATATTTTTCAAGGATTTTTAGAATTCGTATGTGGCCCCGGTAAATTGAAATGTGCGTTCAAATTCAATATATAGATTTTTATTTTGATTTTGAAGAAAACTGATCGAAACGATCGAATCAGCTTACGATACATATCCCAATGTGTTCGGAATGGGGGGTAATTAGCTATAAACGATAGGCGGTGGGTCTCGTTTGGAGTCGAAACAAAAGGTTACTTTTTGAAATTAAAATAAATAATTAAATATATATTTATACCTCACTCCCTCATCACTCTTTCTCCCTCTCCTTTCATTTTCTAATCGACAGAAAGAGAAAAAACCCTAATCGACTACAGCGCGCCCCCCAATCGCCGGACCATCCACCGCGCCACCAAAGCAGCCGCCCCTTCGACAATCCCCCCTCCTCCTCTTCTCCCTTCTGAAAAACCCTAGCCCCCTCAAAATAGGGAAATGCCGCCATTACCCCCCTAGGGCCCACCACACCCTTCCCGCCGTACCCCGCCACCGCTTGACAGTCCTCCGACCCTTCGGCAACCGTCAGCCCCTGTCCAAGCCTCCTCTGCCAATAAAAACTGCTTGTAAGTTTTCTTTTATTAATGTAATTAGTTTTATAATAGGGTTTTAAATTAGTTTTAGCTTTTACTTTATTTTTTTGTTTATGTACGTAATTAAAAGTCGATAATTTATATATGTATGAAGTTAAAAATATAATTTTTATATATGTACGATAACAAAAATATGATTTTTATATTGGTGAAATAATAAAAATATAATTTTTATATTATATAGATAATAAAAATTAGATATTTATATCATAGGAAGAATAAAACTATAATTTTTATTCATGTAGAGTAATAAAAATACAATTTCTATTATATTACTTGCACATATAATTTTTATCATGGAAGTAGCGTTGTAAAGGAGTAATTTTTACATAGGTAGTAGGGATATAAAAGTACGATCTCTATATATAAAAAAAATGTGATTTTTATATAGAGAATGTCGAGGGAAAATATAATCTTTATTATATGAACACCGGTGTAAAAGTAGAATTTTTACCTATATAGTAGCGGTATAAAAATAGAATTTTTATCCATATAGAGTGATTATTAAAATGTGATTTTTATATACATAGCAACAATATAAAAATGTGATTTTTATATATGTAGTGGCTACGGACAATGAAATTGACAAAAGGCGAGCACGACGAAGATTTCTACATAAGAAGAGTTGTGCCATTTGGTTTAGCTAGTCGGTGAGAACTCCTCACTTTATTTTAATTTCTAGTTGAAATATATATTAGGATGCAGACGGTGCTTAGTAGCACCTAACACCCGTCGTCCACAGACTATGGATGACTTGTTTGTTTAATTGATGTGTTGTGAAAATTTGATTGTGTGATGTGGAATGAAATAAAATATTTTATAGTGGAAAATATTTTATAGTTAAAAATATGATTTTTAATGTGTATATAAAATAAATAATAATAAACAAATCGGACGATTTGTTTATATACACTGATTTGACTGATACTGATTGGGTCGATAAATTTTACACATCGCCCAACTGCAAAAATAAAAATCTGTGTTTGTTGATTTGAAACCCCACACGGGTGTTGGGATGATATTAACGTACACGAATCCTGATTGTTTGGTTGTATGTCAATCGATTGGTTGACAGACTGCGTAAGTGCTAATTATTTATATTTAATGCTTATGCAGTTGTGGGGTGCACTCTGGATGATGGTTGATGATTTATCGTTGCTATTATATACATGTGTTGTAGGGAATCCATATAATTAACGTTATATGGCAATTGATTGGGCCTCATTCCAGTTGGAAAAATAAGAAATATTATAAATGAAAAATTCATGTGTTGAATAGAAAGAAAATTCATGTGTCGAATAGAATAAAAATTCATGTGTTGAATAGAAAGAAAAATTCATGTGTTGAATAGAATAAAAATTCATGTGTTGAATAAAAATATATATTCACGTGTTGAAGAAAATATTCATTTTTGAATAGAATAACGAAGTTATTGAAATATATAAAGCCGTGTTGTTTAGATATGCGCCATTTTGATGCAAACGATATTTATATCGATTATATTCGTTTTTATAATGATTATAGAAAAAGAAGTGATTTCAAAATATAATATTTTGAGAATATTATCATTTGTATATCGATGATATGGAATATTCGATTTAGATTCGAAATTGAATACGAAGTTGAAATCGTTTCGAAAACGAATTTAAAACGATTTATAAAATACGTTTTAAAAGGAAATGGACGAAATATATATATTATATATATATATAATGGCCTGAATAGAACGCGTCGCACCGCGGCTGTTCGCGAATTTCGACCATTGACATCGAATGGATATTACGGGAGATCTGACCGTTGGATTCTCCTAAAACCAGAACTGTTGGGTTCGTATCGAAAAGAACTTTCTAAGAATGTTAGAAATTAGAAATCTAATGGTTTGATTTGGTATTATGTCCAAATCAAATTTGGAAAAGGTCGCTGTAAGTGCAGTTCGATGGCCGTTGATGGAAATCTATTGTAAAGGCCTTGATAAAATTATTAAAATAGTAATAATTTGTGTAAAATCATAAGAAATGATTTGTGAAGAATTGGGATGAAAAATTCCATATTTGAAAAGATAAAAATAGATTTTTATCGAAATGAACTGGTTTTGAACTAGAATTATAATTCTATTTATTTTTAAAATAAATAAAGCGGATTTGAAATGGTTTTGAAAATAACCAGAATTTCTAATAATTGAATTGGAATGGATTTGAATCGAAATTGTATTTGGAATATTTCGATGTTGGATTTCGTGATTATACAGATATTGTTATGGAAGTTTGAAAGATATATTTATATCGTTATTTCCAATACGATATTTGTTGGTCGTAGAATTTGATATTGAATTTAAGCCAATATATTTTCTATTCAGATCCTTGTATTTAATATCAAATGTGATTTGGGTTTGTCGTGAATGGTATCTTCAATAATATTGTTCTTAGACCCAATGGACTTAAGAAAATCAGAAACTAACTGGAGATTAGTTAAGTTGAAGGTTCTCCTGGGTATTGATCTGATGTTGGTTTCGGCCTTCGGGGTTATTACTTAGGGAATTATTCACTTGCTAATTTACGGTTAAAGGCTGACGGAATAGAATGTGATTTTGGGTTTATCGTGAACCATGTTTTAAATGACATTGGTTCTCCAACCCAGTTAAAGACAGGATGTGATTTCCCAAGTTAAACAATCATTGATATTGATTTTTGGGAAGATTAAAACCAAGTGGAGTTTTATTGAATTTTTAATTAGATTGAAATGATCGAGAATGGAGTATCACCAGTTTTGCTCCAGGCGATAGTTAAATCTTTAATTAGATTTGAACGTGAAATGGTAATTGAATTTACTGATAACACCGTGGTGTTAGATATGAAGTATGACCAGTTTTACTTCATGGGATGAATAGGTTGGGATTGGGAAATAAAATAAATGATTACTTCGGTGTGGTTCGCTAATCCCGACTAGTTTGAATTGAAATTCAAAGGAAGATTAAAGAATAAATTTAAAGAATTTATCTTTGATAAAATTAATGGGAACCTTTCGCAAAGTATGAGAATATTTGAATAAAGGAATATTCTGAATTGGAATGAGGCGTATGTTGTGTTTGTGTAACATTTGTATATTATATATGCGAGTTATTCAGAAAGACTGGGCTTATCCCATTCTGAATAACTGATTCGACGATTAGTCGAAGATCAAGACGGTGGTTGAAGACCGGCGGTCTTCACGTCGTTTGGATAATTACTGATGATCTTGATTGGGCCGTACACCCAAGAGGAGGGAACCAGTTGGTGATCGTCCAGACGTACTTGGAGATCGATGGATATGCGAGGTACAAGGTGCCTCCGGTTTCGTTCAGACCCAGAAAGGACTTGTAAATGGACTGTGTGTCTAACATTGGATATCATTGTGTGTGATTGATTGACATCGGTTGCATAGAGTGGCTTGCCTGTGTGGCATGTTAACATGCAAATGATCAAGGCTTCTGTTGAAAAGCAGAGTCTTGTGGTTGATGATCAAAGCACAGCCTGTGTGGCATTGCTTTGTGTAGCGTTGATTCGCGAGCCTCACACCCCGGTTGTGAACCAGAAACGGGAGAAGACTTCAGGGAGGGAATGCGTTTCCTTCTAGCTAGAAATGTCGATACATCTGCTGTGGCATGCGGTCTTTCCTGAAGAACGGAAGTGGAGAAAGGAGTACGAGTTCGTTGATAATAGGATGGTGAGGTGCGGAATTCGAAGGGGATGGTTGTGGTGATGTTTGTTTTTGAATTGGTGAAGAGATGAAGGGTGCAATGTTGTTTAAAGAGGAGCAAAAAGCGGCTATGTATTCCTCCTGGAGATCGAATGGCATTAGGGAAGAAAGGTGTGCGGGTTGGGTCAGATATGGTGTGGCCAAGAAATGGTGAGGCCCGATAAGGTCTAACCATATATAAATTATAGAATTAATATACGTACAAGCTTGTGAAATTCGTAACTACGTCTTACTTTATCAAAATTGGACAAAATAAGATCCGTTGGGATAGTATGGACGGACAGTACACAATGGAGCTGACGGCGAGTGAATCGAAGCTTGTTACAATTTTTAGCAAAATAAATTGTTTGATCCGAATCAACAACAGTTACTGTTATTTAACGATAAACTTCCAAAGTGAGTAAATCTCACTAACTCTGAACAGTTTATACTTTTATAACGTATTCTTAGTACTGATAATTATCTGCTGATTGCTGTGTGATTAACTCTTTGGTTGAATTGCTTATGTATTGGTTGAAATTATAGATAACGAAATATATATAAATCGTTAATCAAATATTAATTCAGTTTAGCATAATATTTCATACTGAAATGAAATCGATGTTAATTATATTGTTTAACATCTTTAATGCAGGGAAACAGGTTGGAGGAATCCAACTGGATTACTCAATATTTATTTTACTGTTTTTCGTATATTGTTATATATGATGTGATATATAGCCTGTTGTTGATTATATATGGTTGAATGATATTGATCAATTTCATATGGTATGTTGAACACCATAAAGAACACTGGAATGTATAAAGGGAAATTTCAATGTATATATATTGAAAGAAATTATTTATAAAATTCTTAGATTTTACAAAGGATATTATTTATAAAATCAAAGAAATTTATGAAAGAAAATAATTATAAAATCAAAGAATTTTATAAAAGGAATATTTATTTGTTTAACAAATAAAATTGAAAAGAAATATTTATTTGTTAAATAAATAGAATAGAAAATGAAATATTTATTTAAGAAATTAAGTAGAAGTATAAACGGATTATTTATTTAGAAAATAAATAAAATAGAAAGAGGAACATTTGTAAAACATTTACAAACAAAATAGAAAGAGAAATATTTATAAAACATTTACAAATAGAAGTGAAAAGGGATATATCTGTTAAAACAAATAGAGAAGGAAATATTTGTGAAAACAAAATGAAAAAGGAAATATTTTTAAACCATTTACAAATAGAATTGAAAAGGAATTACTTATAAAATCAATGGATTTTATATAAAAAGGAATTGTTTATAAATAACATTGAAAGGGATTATTTATAAATAGCATTGAAAGGAAATATAAATAAAAAGAATGTTATATAAAGGAATATTTATTTAGAAAATAAATAGAATAGAGGAATATTTATTTAGAAAATAAAGGAATCAAGGAATAAATAGAATAAAGGAATAAATGAATATTTATTGGGAAAAATAAATAGAGTTAATGAAAAAGAGTTAATCGAATTTAGTATTCGAAGGAGTTAATCGAATTTAGTTATTCGAAACTAGTAAATCGAATATGGTATTTGAAAGTTAGTAAAACGAATATGGCGAGTCGAGTCGAGTTAATCGAATATGGTTAGTCGAGTCGAGTTAAACGAACATGGTTAGTCGAGTCGAGTTAGTCGATTATAAATAAATTGAAAGGAGTTAGTCGATTATAATTAATCGAAAGGAGTTAGTCGATTTTAATTAATCGAAAGGAGTTAGTCGGTGTTAGTTAATTGAAAGGAGTTAGTTGAAGATAGTTATTCAAAAGGAGTTAGTCGAATATGGTATTCGAAAGGAGTTAATCGAGTGAGTCGAGTATGGTTAGTCAAATCGAGTTAGTCAAAACAAGTTAATAGAATTGAGTTAGTCGAGTATAGTTATTCGAGATAGAGTTAAAACATACATAGTTATTCAGTATGAGTTGCCATTTAGCACGACTGCTAGCGTAATTCGCAGGGCTGCAGACAGAATGCGGCGGTTGGATGTTTCCTAAGGGAGTCAGGCGTAACCATTGTGATTGCTGCGATCTAGAGTCAAGTAAATGGAGTTAAATCGAATATTAGCCATTCGAAATAAAGTTAAAACAGACATAGTTATTCGAATATAAGTTAATCAAATATTAGTTATTCGATAGGAGTTAAATAAGTTGAGTTAAATAAGTAAGTTAATCAAGTTAAGTAAGTCAAGTTGAGTTAACCAAGTAAGTTAATCAAGTTGAGTTAATCGAGTTGAGTTAGTCAAGATGATGTAACAACTCGGAAAATCTGGGCCAGTTTAAAATTTTTATTTTGGCAATTATAGCGAATTTTGAATATTTAAAATAGATTATTTTAAATAATATCGACGAGAAATTTATTTTGAATATAATTCGAACGTATATATTTATACGCGTCGTCGTTAGAATATAAATAATTATATATAATTATAAATAGAATTGAAAATGGCGCGGTAGTTCGATAATTCGATTTCAAACTTCAATTGATTGTACCGGGTGCAAAACAATCCGGATTTTAGTGAAACCAAAAACATTAGGATCTAATTGATAATATCTTTCCAACGAATCCGACAAATCAAAATTTCATAGCGAGAATCAAAAAATATGTCCAGTTGAAAATTCTGAATAGTCGTTATAGAATTCAGGCCCTTAAAAATGGACATTTTGCAAATGACCTCGGATTTCGACGAAACAAGTTTTGTTGGGTCCGGGATGTAAAATTATTGCTAGGTTTTAAATTTCATAATTTTTCGAATCAATATGTGAGCGTGGCACGGGAAAACGCGTTTGACCAGTTTCAGTTGATTTTAATCGACTGGAAATTGGCCATTTTTCATACGGTCTCAGAATTCGACGAAACTAGTTTTGTTAGGACCGTATAGTCAATACGAAGCTAGAAAATATTTTTCTGGAATTTTTCTAGTCAGTATGTGGCCCCGGTAATTTTAAATGTACGTTTAAAATTCAATATAGTGATTTAAATGCAAATTTAACGGAAACTTACTGTAACAGTCGAATTGACTTACCAGACATATCCCATATTGGAATATTTGAGTTCGGATTGGAGTTCGGATTGAAAAGTTATAACGTTTGAGAATATTTGAATTAAATAACAATTTAAAATAAATTAGAGGGGTATAAAAGGGAATTCGAAACCCTATTCTCTTTCACTCACGGTCAAAGTTCCTGGGCCGCCACTTACGAAGGAACGTATAATACGTTCTCCACTTCATCCTCGTTCTTCACGCAAACCGATCCTTTATTCACCCAACAATCCACAACGGATTTCTTCCTCTCATCGAGTACGAGGCGTTGACCGGTGGTGATCGTCATCAATGAGCCACCGTTGTCCCAACAGCGCCGAGAAGTCGCGGATGTCGAGCCCAATTTGGGAGCAGCACAGGGGTTCGGACTTCGAGTCAACGGCGGGCGATTGGGGCTCCTTCGAAGGCCGACTGGGTTGGGGCCAACGATGTATGGACGGTGCGACAGTCGATTTAGGGGCGGAGCTTTTTGGGTCTTCTGTGGTCTCGTTTTCACGAAGAAGGGAGCAACCTGGAGCAGCGTTGCAAAGTGGAAGGGTAATTAACCCTTAATGAAAGTAATTAGAGATGAATAGTGTAATTGAATTATATTAATTTGTGCATAAAAATTGAAGAGAAGCATTGTTTTGAAACTGAAATTTACATTATTTTGAAACTGAAGTTAACATGATTTTTAAAAAACGGTTTTAAAGGATTTTTATATTTTGATTTTTAAAAAGGTTTTAAAGGATTTTTATATTTTGATTTTTAAAAAAGGTTTTAAAGGATTTTTATATTTTGATTTTTAAAAAGGTTTTAAAGGATTTTTATATTTTGATTTTTAAAAAAGATTTTAAAGGATTTTTATATTTTGATTTTTAAAAAGATTTTAAAGGATTTTTATATTTTGATTTTTAAAAAGATTTTAAAGGATTTTTATATTTTGATTTTTAAAAAGGTTTTAAAGGATTTTTATATTTTGATTTTTAAAAAGATTTTAAAGGATTTTTATATTTTGAACTTCGAAAAGAAAATAGAATTTTTATATGTTGAACTTCGAAAAGAAAATAGAATTTTTATATGTTGAACTTCGAAAAGAAAATAGAATTTTTACATATTGAACTTCGAAAAGAAAATAGAATTTTTATATGTTGAACTTCGAAAAGAAAATAGAATTTTTATATATTGAACTTCGAAATAAAAATAGAATTTTTATATGTTGAACTTCGAAAGAAAAATAGAATTTTTATATATTGAACTTCGAAATAAAAATATGTTTTTTTTATATATTGAATAGCGAAGTAAAAATTCGATTTTTACATATGTAGAGAATACGGGCGAAAGCGACAAAAAGGCGAGTTGGCGAAGATTTACTGCAAATGAAGAGCCGTGGAGCTAGGATAGCTATAGGTGAGAATTTCTCACGTTTCAATTTCATTTCTAGTTATATATATATACTAGGATGCAGACGGTGCTTAGTAGCACCCGACACAATCGTCCACAGACCATGGACTTGTTTGTTTGGCTGTTTTGGGGATTGATTGCGATATTGGTTTGAATGTGGTTTGTGGTGTGAAAAATCGAATCGATAAATTGGTTAGGATTAGACGTGCGCCGTTATAAGGCGAAGGAGTAAGGCTAGGTTAGACTCTTACTCCAAATTTTGTGGTTTGCATAACGAATTGATTTGATTGATGTGTGAATGGCGTGGGCCTTCACTAGACCGGGGATAAGGCTAGGCCTCGTCCCGTTTCTAGTATAGTGCCGTTATGCCGCCGAAATTTTCTAAAATATGTTAGAAAATAAAAATATCATTTTATTGAATAAATGAACTGAATAGAAATTCAAGTGTTAAAATAAAATGTTTTATCGTTAAAAATATAATTTTTAACGTGAATGTGAATAAATAAATATTCATTTACAAACCGGACGGTTTGTTTATGTACACCTATTTGAAGGACATTGATTGGGTCGATAAATTTTACACATCGCCCAACTGCACAAATAAAATATTTGTTTGATTGTTTGAAACCCCACACGGGTGTTGGGATGAAAATTTGAAGTTCACTCATCCTGATTGATTAAATATGTCGATCGATTGATTGACAGGCTGTTATAAGCGTTAGATATTTATATTTGATGCTTATACAGTGTAGTGCACTTTGGTTGATGGTTGATTATTTTAAATGCTATTATATACATGTGTTGTATGAAAATCCATATAATTAATTTTATATGGTAATTGATTGGGCCTCATTCCAGTTTTGAAAAAGAAATATGTGAAATAGAAATATTTGAAATAGAATATTTGAAAATAGAAATTTATGAAGCCGTGTTGATTAGATTGACGCCATTTTGACGTGAACGATATTTATATCGATTTTAAACGATTTCGAAGTGAATTGAATTGAAAACGAATTCAAAGTGAAATGAATTGAATTGAAAACGATTTCAAAGTGAATTGAATTGAAAACGATTTCGAAATGAATTGAATTGAAAACCTTTTCAAAGTGAATTGAATTGAAAACGATTTCGAAATGAATTGAATTGAAAACGATTTCAAAGTGAATTGAATTGAAAACGATTTCGAAATGAATTGAATTGAAAGTGATTTCGAAATGAATTGAATTGAAAACGAATTCAAATTGAATTGAAAGCAAATTAAAATGAATTCAAATTGAATTGAAATTTGAATTGAATAGAAATGAATTTTAAAACGAATTTATAGAGAAGAATTCAATTTTGCTTTGAATTGAGATGGAAGTTGAAATTGCTTTTGAAACGAATTTTAAAACTATTTATATAATTTGTTTTAAATAGAAATCGACGAAGTATATATTATATATATTATATATATAATATAATGGCCTGAATAGAACGCGCCGCGCCGCGGCAGTTCGTGAATTTCGACCATTTATTTCAAACGGACATTACGGGAGATCCGACCGTCGGATTCTACTAAAACCGGAACCGTTGGGTTCGTATCGAAAAGAGCTTTCTAACGAATATTAGAAATTAGAAATCTAACGGTTGGATTTGGAATTATGTCCAAATCAAATTTGAAAAAGGTCGCTATAAGTGCAGTTCGATGGCCATTGATGGAAATCGACTGTACGGGCCTTGATAAAATTATTAAAAATAGTAATAATTTGTGTAAAATCATAAGAAATGATTTGTGAAGATTTGGGATGAAAAACTCCATGATTGAAAAGATAAAAATAGATTTTTATCGGAATGAACTAGTTTTGAACTAGAAATAAAATTCTATTTATTTTTAAATAAATAAATTGAATTTGAAAAGGGTTTTAAAAATAACCAGAATTTCCAATGATTGCATTGGAGTGGATTTGAATCGAAATTGTCTTCGGAATATTTCGATGTTGGAATTCGTGATTATACGGATGTTGTTATGGAAACTTGAAAGATATATATATTTATATCGTTATTTCCAATATAACATTTGTTAATCGTAGAATTTGATATTGAGTATAAGCCGATATATTTTCTATTCAGAGCCTTATATTGAATATCAAATGTGATTTGGGTTTGTCGGGAATGGTGTCTTCACTAACACTGTTCTTGAACCCAGTTGAGAAAAGATTAAATCTTTTTATTTAGATTTAATGAAGTGTACCAATTAAATAACATTTAATTGGAATTGAATCGATATTGATTTTTGGGTTTATCGTGGACAGTGTTTTAAATAACACTCGTTCTTTAACCCGATGATTAATGAATGTGATCTTGGGTTTATCGTGAACCGTGTTTTTAAATGACACTGATTCTTTAACCCAGTCAAAGATTAAAACTAAGTGGAGTTTTAATGAATCTTTAATTAGATTGAAAAAAATCGAAATGGAGTATCACCAGTTTTGCTCCAGGCGATAGTTAAATCTTTAATTAGATTTGAACGTGAAATGGTAATTGAATTTACCGATAATACTGTGGTGTTAGATATGAAGTATTACCAGTTTTACTTCATGGGATAAATAGGTTGGGACGGGGAAATTAAAATAAATGATTACTTCGGTAAGGTTCGCTAATCCCGACTAGTTTGAATTGAGATTCAAAAATAGAATAAAGAATAAATTCAAAGAATTTATCTTGGATAAAATTAATGGGAACATTTCCCTAGGAATGTGAAATTTAGAAACTAACTGTCGGTTGGCCAAGCAGAATGGTTTTCTGAATATTGATCTGATGTTGGTTTCGGCCTTCGGGGTTAATATTTGGGGAATTATTCTCTTGATTAATTTACGGTTAGTGACTAATGAATTGGAATGAGGCGTATGTTGTGTTTGTGTAACACTTATTTAAAATATACGCGAGTTATTCGGAAAGACCGGGTTTATCCCATTCTGAATAACTGATACGACGATAAGTCGAAGAGAAGATGATGGTCGAAGACCGGAGGTCTTCACGTCGTTTGGGTAATTACTGATGATCTTGATTGGGCTGTACACCCAAGAAGATGGAAACAGTTAGTGATCGTCCAGACGTACTTGGAGATCGATGGATATGCGGGGTACTAGGTGCCTTCGGTTTCGTTCAGACCCAGAACGGACTTGTAAATGGACTGTGTGTCTGACATTGGATTTTAGTCCGTGTGATTGATCTCTATTAAATATATATCTGTTTGGCGGCGGAGAATTTATTCTCTTGCTTAACGCCCTTCTCTGAGACGTACGAGCTCAGGGGTTATATATTGATGGATATCAATCGCATGGAGTGAATTGCCTGTGTGGCATGCTAAGATGCAAATGATCGAGGCTTCTGTTGAAAAGCAAAGTCTTGTGGTGATGATCAAAGCACGGCCTTTGTGGCGTAGCTTTGTGTAACGTTGATTCGCGAGTATCACACCCGGTATGAATCAAAAACGGGAGCCGGACCTCAGGGAGGGCATGCGTTTCTTTCTAGTTAGGAGTGGCGTCAGTGCTTGAACTGGCTGACGAGTTTGACTCATGTGGATGTTACTTATTATTACTTGCTGAAAAGCGAGGCGCCTCGTGATATCGGCTTCGGCCGATGCTTCTGGTCGGCTGACGGGCCAGGCTTACGCCCCAAAGGGCGGAGGAACGTAGTGTTCAGGCATAATAATCCACATCGGTGGACCGGCCCTGACGATCTAAGGCTTGCCTGCGCGCTTGCCTGAGACATGGGCTAGATTGTCTCGAATCGGTTGAGGATCTTGCCCCTAGCCTCGGTTCATACCATAAATGATAACCCAACTTCCAATACGACATTTGCGGTTTTGATTGTAAACTTATATATGGCGACATAGTGTTATGGGCCATTCATGCCGCCTATGATTGATACTTATGATTTGAAGTGTTTTACACACTATGTACTTATAATAGTATCAAATGATTTGTTTTAAACGTATCAAGCATTCTTTGGCTGTTATAAGGGAAAACCCTATCCTCGGCTGCGTTGCATTGTGTGATGGGACCTGGGTCTTATAACAGCTTCATTTTTCTTTATTTAGCATTGCGCTGTTTGTTTTATGCACTGGTATTCTTGGGAGGAAACCCGTTCCGTGTTATACGGCGTGGTCCCTTGATTTACCTAATGATTTAAAATAAAGATTAATAACTGTTTTAGTTCTCACACCAGTCACATGACTGACCTGGAGTTTATTGTTTTAACCTAAACTCTGGGTGCCCTTATTTTCGACACGGGCAGCTAGTAGTTTTGGTTTTGCAGATTTATATTCACAGGATCCTGGTTTACAGCTGGAACGATATCCGGAAAGCTTTGTATCCGTATATCTCCTTCTAGTTGTGTATTGTATTATTTTCCGCTGCTATGTATTTAAATGTAATTTAAATCTCTGAATTCTGTGTATTATTCATTTATACTCTGTATATTCTTGTAATCTGATGCATTGTTGTAATATACAATGAAATGTTCTTCTGTATGTGTTCTGTTGTGGTTTGTTCTCGAACTATCCGACGCTTTCCTTTACGGGGAAGTTACGGGTTTTCACAGTTGGTATCAGAGCTTTGGTTTACAGAGCTCGAGAACAAGACACATTAGAACCATATGAAAGAATTCATCAGATATTGGATTAGTAATATCCAATTAGAATGACTCGTTAGAGATAGGATCAGTAGTATCCTAGAACGAGTGTGAAGAGTATATTTTTAAAATGAAAACAAATTTTGTTTTGAAAATCTAAATCAACTATTCGTATTTGGTTATTTATTTATATTGATGTGGACAATCCAGTATATATAGATTTTGCGTATACGTCTGATCCGCGTGTATTCGAAATTTTAATATACTGGATAGATATAGAATTACGCTCTAGTCGCCCGGGAGTGATTCTGATGATTGATATATCATCATCAGAATTTATATTCGAGGGACGAACGTGTAATATCTATATATTTCCATTAGACTGGTGTGAGAACCAAAATTAGATAGGGCTAATTGTTGTGATTTGGCATCAAAACATGATTTTCTTTATATATATCAAAATTATGAATTTGAAACTCTAATTCACTAATTGATTGATGTTTGGGTTGTTTGTTTATTTGTTTGCTAATTTTGAACCATTTAGCCTAATTGAATTATATATGGAACTGTATTGAAAATTGGTCGCATCTGCTTGCATATACATGTATATCATTGAACAGGTCATGGCAAGGAGGCTAGAGCCAGAGAATAAAATTTGTTTGCCCGACAAATAGGTACATGTTTACTACATAATTTCCTGTTTTGTTTGGGTGATGATGATTTTGTGAGCCTATTGGCTAGCCGCTTGGCTTTTTCTTTTTCTTTTTGAGATCTGAAGGACCGGGGAAGCTATTTGAAATTCCCCGATGCTCCCATTGCAGGGGAGGTTATGGCGAAATTTTTCGAAAATTTAGGGTGTTAGCCAAATTTTTGAAATTTTGAAAATTCTCAGAAACGAAAGAGTTGGAGAATGGAAGCCAGATCGAATGTAGAGTTGATTAATCAAACCACTTTCGACTTTGTTCCTTTTCGGGGACGAAAAGTTTTAAGTGGGGGAGATTGTAACAACCCGGAAAATCTGGGCCAATTTAAAATTTTTATTTTGGCAATTATAGCGAATTTTGAATATTTAAAATAGATTATTTTAAATAATATCGACGAGAAATTTATTTTGAATATAATTCGAACGTATATATTTATACGCGTCGTCGTTAGAATATAAATAATTATATATAATTATAAATAGAATTGAAAATGGCGCGGTAGTTCGATAATTCGATTTCAAACTTCAATTGATTGTACCGGGTGCAAAACAATCCGGATTTTAGTGAAACCAAAAACATTAGGATCTAATTGATAATATCTTTCCAACGAATCCGACAAATCAAAATTTCGTAGCGAGAATCAAAAAATATGTCCAGTTGAAAATTCTGAATAGTCGCTATAGAATTCAGGCCCTTAAAAATGGACATTTTGCAAATGACCTCGGATTTCGATGAAACCAGTTTTGTTGGGTCCGGGATGTAAAATTATTGCTAGGTTTTAAATTTCATAATTTTTTGAATCAATATGTGAGCGTGGCAAGGGAAAACGCGTTTGACCAGTTTCAGTTGATTTTAATCGACTGGAAATTGGCCATTTTTCATACGGTCTCAGAATTCGACGAAACTAGTTTTGTTAGGACCGTATAGTCAATACGAAGCTAGAAAATATTTTTCTGGAATTTTTCTAGTCAGTATGTGGCCCCGGTAATTTGAAATGTACGTTTAAAATTCAATATAGTGATTTAAATGCAAATTTAACGGAAACTTACTGTAACAGTCGAATTGACTTACCAGACATATCCCATATTGGAATATTTGAGTTCGGATTGGAGTTCGGATTGAAAAGTTATAACGTTTGAGAATATTTGAATTAAATAACAATTTAAAATAAATTAGAGGGGTATAAAAGGGAATTCGAAACCCTATTCTCTTTCACTCACGGTCAAAGTTCCTGGGCCGCCACTTACGAAGGAACGTATAATACGTTCTCCACTTCATCCTCGTTCTTCACGCAAACCGATCCTTTATTCACCCAACAACCCACAACGGATTTCTTCCTCTCATCGAGTATGAGGCGTTGACCGGTGGTGATCGTCATCAATGAGCCACCGTTGTCCCAGCAGCGTCGAGAAGTCGCGGATGTCGAGCCAAATTTGGGAGCAGCACAGGGGTTCGGACTTCGAGTCAACGGCGGGCGATTGGGGCTCCTTCGAAGGCCGACTGGGTTGGGGCCAACGATGTATGGACGGTGCGACAGTCGATTTAGGGGCGGAGCTTTTTGGGTCTTCTGTGGTCTCGTTTTCACGAAGAAGGGAGCAACCTGGAGCAGCGTTGCAAAGTGGAAGGGTAATTAACCCTTAATGAAAGTAATTAGAGATGAATAGTGTAATTGAATTATATTAATTTGTGCATAAAAATTGAAGAGAAGCATTGTTTTGAAACTGAAATTTACATTATTTTGAAACTGAAGTTAACATGATTTTTAAAAAAAGGTTTTAAAGGATTTTTATATTTTGATTTTTAAAAAGGTTTTAAAGGATTTTTATATTTTGATTTTTAAAAAAGGTTTTAAAGGATTTTTATATTTTGATTTTTAAAAAGGTTTTAAAGGATTTTTATATTTTGATTTTTAAAAAAGATTTTAAAGGATTTTTATATTTTGATTTTTAAAAAGATTTTAAAGGATTTTTATATTTTGATTTTTAAAAAGATTTTAAAGGATTTTTATATTTTGATTTTTAAAACGGTTTTAAAGGATTTTTATATTTTGATTTTTAAAAAGATTTTAAAGGATTTTTATATTTTGAACTTCGAAAAGAAAATAGAATTTTTATATGTTGAACTTCGAAAAGAAAATAGAATTTTTATATGTTGAACTTCGAAAAGAAAATAGAATTTTTACATATTGAACTTCGAAAAGAAAATAGAATTTTTATATGTTGAACTTCGAAAAGAAAATAGAATTTTTATATATTGAACTTCGAAATAAAAATAGAATTTTTATATGTTGAACTTCGAAAGAAAAATAGAATTTTTATATATTGAACTTCGAAATAAAAATATGTTTTTTTTTATATATTGAATAGCGAAGTAAAAATTCGATTTTTACATATGTAGAGAATACGGGCGAAAGCGACAAAAAGGCGAGTTGGCGAAGATTTACTGCAAATGAAGAGCCGTGGAGCTAGGATAGCTATAGGTGAGAATTTCTCACCTTTCAATTTCATTTCTAGTTATATATATGTACTAGGATGCAGACGGTGCTTAGTAGCACCCGACACAATCGTCCACAGACCATGGACTTGTTTGTTTGGCTGTTTTGGGGATTGATTGCGATATTGGTTTGAATGTGGTTTGTGGTGTGAAAAATCGAATCGATAAATTGGTTAGGATTAGACGTGCGCCGTTATAAGGCGAAGGAGTAAGGCTAGGTTAGACTCTTACTCCAAATTTTTTGGTTTGCATAACGAATTGATTTGATTGATGTGTGAATGGCGTGGGCCTTCACTAGACCGGGGATAAGGCTAGGCCTCGTCCCGTTTCTAGTATAGTGTCGTTATGCCGCCGAAATTTTCTAAAATATGTTAGAAAATAAAAATATCATTTTATTGAATAAATGAACTGAATAGAAATTCAAGTGTTAAAATAAAATGTTTTATCGTTAAAAATATAATTTTTAACGTGAATGTGAATAAATAAATATTCATTTACAAACCGGACGGTTTGTTTATGTACACCTATTTGAAGGACATTGATTGGGTCGATAAATTTTGCACATCGCCCAACTGCACAAATAAAATATTTGTTTGATTGTTTGAAACCCCACACGGGTGTTGGGATGAAAATTTGAAGTTCACTCATCCTGATTGATTAAATATGTCGATCGATTGATTGACAGGCTGTTATAAGCGTTAGATATTTATATTTGATGCTTATACAGTGTAGTGCACTTTGGTTGATGGTTGATTATTTTCAATGCTATTATACACATGTGTTGTATGAAAATCCATATAATTAATTTTATATGGTAATTGATTGGGCCTCATTCCAGTTTTGAAAAAGAAATATGTGAAATAGAAATATTTGAAAATAGAAATTTATGAAGCCGTGTTGATTTGATTGACGCCATTTTAACGTGAACGATATTTATATCGATTTTAAACGATTTCGAAGTGAATTGAATTGAAAACGAATTCAAAGTGAAATGAATTGAATTGAAAACGATTTCAAAGTGAATTGAATTGAAAACGATTTCGAAATGAATTGAATTGAAAACGATTTCAAAGTGAATTGAATTGAAAACGATTTCGAAATGAATTGAATTGAAAACGATTTCAAAGTGAATTGAATTGAAAACGATTTCGAAATGAATTGAATTGAAAGTGATTTCGAAATGAATTGAATTGAAAACGAATTCAAATTGAATTGAAAGCAGATTAAAATGAATTCAAATTGAATTGAAATTTGAATTGAATAGAAATGAATTTTAAAACGAATTTATAGAGAAGAATTCAATTTTGCTTTGAATTGAGATGGAAGTTGAAATTGCTTTTGAAACGAATTTTAAAACTATTTATATAATTCGTTTTAAATAGAAATCGACGAAGTATATATTATATATATTATATATATAATATAATGGCCTGAATAGAACGCGCCGCGCCGTGGCAGTTCGTGAATTTCGACCATTTATTTCAAACGGACATTACGGGAGATCCGACCGTCGGATTCTCCTAAAACCGGAACCGTTGGGTTCGTATCGAAAAGAGCTTTCTAACGAATATTAGAAATTAGAAATCTAACGGTTGGATTTGGAATTATGTCCAAATCAAATTTGAAAAAGGTCGCTATAAGTGCAGTTCGATGGCCATTGATGGAAATCGACTGTACGGGCCTTGATAAAATTATTAAAAATAGTAATAATTTGTGTAAAATCATAAGAAATGATTTGTGAAGATTTGGGATGAAAAACTCCATGATTGAAAAGATAAAAATAGATTTTTATCGGAATGAACTAGTTTTGAACTAGAAATAAAATTCTATTTATTTTTAAATAAATAAATTGAATTTGAAAAGGGTTTTAAAAATAACCAGAATTTCCAATGATTGCATTGGAGTGGATTTGAATCGAAATTGTCTTCGGAATATTTCGATGTTGGAATTCGTGATTATACGGATGTTGTTATGGAAACTTGAAAGATATATATATTTATATCGTTATTTCCAATATAACATTTGTTAATCGTAGAATTTGATATTGAATATAAGCCGATATATTTTCTATTCAGAGCCTTATATTGAATATCAAATGTGATTTGGGTTTGTCGTGAATGGTGTCTTCACTAACACTGTTCTTGAACCCAGTTGAGAAAAGATTAAATCTTTTTATTTAGATTTAATGAAGTGTACCAATTAAATAACATTTAATTGGAATTGAATCGATATTGATTTTTGGGTTTATCGTGGACAGTGTTTTAAATAACACTCGTTCTTTAACCCGATGATTAATGAATGTGATCTTGGGTTTATCGTGAACCGTGTTTTTAAATGACACTGATTCTTTAACCTAGTCAAAGATTAAAACTAAGTGGAGTTTTAATGAATCTTTAATTAGATTGAAAAAAATCGAAATGGAGTATCACCAGTTTTGCTCCAGGCGATAGTTAAATCTTTAATTAGATTTGAACGTGAAATGGTAATTGAATTTACCGATAACACTGTGGTGTTAGATATGAAGTATTACCAGTTTTACTTCATGGGATAAATAGGTTGGGATGGGGAAATTAAAATAAATGATTACTTCGGTAAGGTTCGCTAATCCCGACTAGTTTGAATTGAGATTCAAAAATAGAATAAAGAATAAATTCAAAGAATTTATCTTGGATAAAATTAATGGGAACATTTCCCTAGGAATGTGAAATTTAGAAACTAACTGTCGGTTGGCCAAGCAGAATGGTTTTCTGAATATTGATCTGATGTTGGTTTCGGCCTTCGGGGTTAATATTTGGGGAATTATTCTCTTGATTAATTTACGGTTAGTGACTAATGAATTGGAATGAGGCGTATGTTGTGTTTGTGTAACACTTATTTAAAATATACGCGAGTTATTCGGAAAGACCGGGTTTATCCCATTCTGAATAACTGATACGACGATAAGTCGAAGAGAAGACGATGGTCGAAGACCGGAGGTCTTCACGTCGTTTGGGTAATTACTGATGATCTTGATTGGGCTGTACACCCAAGAAGATGGAAACAGTTAGTGATCGTCCAGACGTACTTGGAGATCGATGGATATGCGGGGTACTAGGTGCCTCCGGTTTCGTTCAGACCCAGAACGGACTTGTAAATGGACTGTGTGTCTGACATTGGATTTTAGTCCGTGTGATTGATCTCTATTAAATATATATCTGTTTGGCGGCGGAGAATTTATTCTCTTGCTTAACGCCCTTCTCTAAGACGTACGAGCTCAGGGGTTATATATTGATGGATATCAATCGCATGGAGTGAATTGCCTGTGTGGCATGCTAAGATGCAAATGATCGAGGCTTCTGTTGAAAAGCAAAGTCTTGTGGTGATGATCAAAGCACAGCCTTTGTGGCGTAGCTTTGTGTAACGTTGATTCGCGAGTATCACACCCGGTATGAATCAAAAACGGGAGACGGACCTCAGGGAGGGCATGCGTTTCTTTCTAGTTAGGAGTGGCGTCAGTGCTTGAACTGGCTGACGAGTTTGACTCATGTGGATGTTACTTATTATTACTTGCTGAAAAGCGAGGCGCCTCGTGATATCGGCTTCGGCCGATGCTTCTGGTCGGCTGACGGGCCAGGCTTACGCCCCAAAGGGCGGAGGAACGTAGTGTTCAGGCATAATAATCCACATCGGTGGACCGGCCCTGACGATCTAAGGCTTGCCTGCGCGCTTTCCTGAGACATGGGCTAGATTGTCTCGAATCGGTTGAGGATCTTGCCCCTAGCCTCGGTTCATACCATAAATGATAACCCAACTTCCAATACGACATTTGCGGTTTTGATTGTAAACTTATATATGGCGACATAGTGTTATGGGCCATTCATGCCGCCTATGATTGATACTTATGATTTGAAGTGTTTTACACACTATGTACTTATAATAGTATCAAATGATTTGTTTTAAACGTATCAAGCATTCTTTGGCTGTTATAAGGGAAAACCCTATCCTCGGCTGCGTTGCATTGTGTGATGGGACCTGGGTCTTATAACAGCTTCATTTTTCTTTATTTAGCATTGCGCTGTTTGTTTTATGCACTGGTATTCTTGGGAGGAAACCCATTCCGTGTTATACGGCGTGGTCCCTTGATTTACCTAATGATTTAAAATAAAGATTAATAACTGTTTTAGTTCTCACACCAGTCACATGACTGACCTGGAGTTTATTGTTTTAACCTAAACTCTGGGTGCCCTTATTTTCGACACGGGCAGCTAGTAGTTTTGGTTTTGCAGATTTATATTCACAGGATCCTGGTTTACAGCTGGAACGATATCCGGAAAGCTTTGTATATGTATATCTCCTTCTAGTTGTGTATTGTATTATTTTCCGCTGCTATGTATTTAAATGTAATTTAAATCTCTGAATTCTGTGTATTATTCATTTATACTCTGTATATTCTTGTAATCTGATGCATTGTTGTAATATACAATGAAATGTTCTTCTGTATGTGTTCTGTTGTGGTTTGTTCTCGAACTATCCGACGCTTTCCTTTACGGGGAAGTTACGGGTTTTCACAGATGAGTTAATCAAACCGAGTTAAACCAAATTAGTTAATCCAAAGGAGTTATTCGAAATAGTTTATTCGAAAAATTTAAAGGAGTTAATCGAATATAGTTTATTCGAATAGAATTAAAAGGAGTTAATCGAATATAGTTTATTCGAATAGAATTAAAGGAGTTAATCAAAAGGAATTATATACTATTAGTTATTTGAAAGTAGTTATCGAATATTAGTTATTCAAAAGGAGTTATTGAATATTAGTTATTCGAAAGGAGTTATCGAATATTAGTTGTTCGAAAGTAGTTACCGAATATCAGTTATTCGAAGAAAGTAGTTATCGAATATTAGTTACTCGAAAGGAGTTATCGAATATTAATTATTCGAAGAAAGGAGTTATCGAAAATTTGTTATTCGAAAGGAGTTATTCGAAGAAAGGAGTTAATCGAATATTAATTATTCGAAAAGGAGTTAAATCAAAAGGAGTTAATCGATAGAGTAAATCAATTAGAGTTATCGAATAGAGATTTATTCGAAAGAAAGTTAATTAAGGAAGTTTGTTAAAGATTTAAAAGATAAACTTTGTCTATTCCGAAGTTAAAACGTTGTTCAGTTAAGGTCTGAGAGGTAATTATACCCCAACTTGATTAACTTCCTTCTTAACTAAGGAATGGCTAAGGTTTGATAGTAAAGGATGGTTAAGTGAATTTAGTTAATGAGTGAAATGCTTTAAGTTGGCATGGCGATGTTTGATTTAAACATCAGTTTAAATCCAGTGAAAGAGTTTTGGAAATGTTTTCCAAATAATAATCAGAAATGTTTTCTGATAATAGAAAAAAAGAATTTAGAATATGTGGAAACAAGAGATAAGTAAATTAATGAACTAAAGAGATAAATGTTAAATGATGACTAATCGATATAATTTCCATCTGGAAATAATATCGTTGTTTGCACACGTGTTTTTCTTTGATAGTTAGATTACAAACTATCAAAGTTTTGACCATTTTTCTGTCGTCAATACTGAGAGACCGGTTGGATTATTATCCGAGAACCACTCCGTATGGTCATTAGCATTTCGAATCAAATAGATCGAAGACAAATTGAAGACGGAGTTATGCAAGGGCTATCCTGTTTACAGAATAGTGCCTTCGGTTTGTCCAGTCCCAGGACAACCTGTAAGGAAGAACGTTTGACAGAGTATATCTGGTGGATCACGTGAGTTGATCGTTTCAAACATATTTACATTGGTGGCGGAGGAATTTCTTTCTCTTGGCTTATACCCGTGGTATTTTTGGGGAAATCAATTCGTGATTTGACTGGTATGATGATGTGGAATTCAAAGTAAATGAAGACGTGATCTGTATAGAGATACGTTATATTCTCAAGCCTCATCAACGGGGAAATGACATAAATCGGGCAGGCAGCATGGCTAAGTGGGCCGCACCCAAGTAGGGTATATTGTCACCATCTAGAGAATATTCATATTTTTTTCTTCTTTCAATCATGTATCTCTCGGGAACGGTTATGTTGGTTTACCAACTGTAAGGTGACAATATATTCGATACACTGAAGCGAAATGAGTGGTCGGTTATGTGTGGCCGAGTTGCAAGATGTTCTTGTCGAACTCCAGTGTATCGCTTCTAGAGTACACTGAGCGGAAGGTGGATCCATACCTTGTCATAGTTGGAATCCATTCCCAAAATAAGCGCCCGGGGTTTTGATTGTATATTATATATGTAGAACGTAAGATGCAAGCGTTCTACTAGATTAATATTACTTGTGTTAGATTTTATTATAATATCAGAATAATATTGTTTACAAATGATTTTGGTTATCGTAAGGTAAAAACCATTCGTGTTTATGTGTGGATCGGTCTTACGATTATTCTTTCTTTGAAAGGATCTTTAAAGTTAAACAAGTGATTAGAGTTACTCACACCAGTCATATGACTGATCCGGAGTTCATTTTGTTTTGTTTTCCCTAACTCTTGGGTGCCCAATTTTGTACGGGCAGTCAAGTAGTTGGGATTTACAAATACTTGGAGAGCTGGAGCAGGAGGCTTCAGAATTATATAGCTATGTTTATTTCAGCTGTGTTGTAAGTGTTGTACTTTGGAAATGGTATGTATATTCAAGTACAGATTTATATTTCAAAGTTATGTTATATATTATATGTTATTCGTTCCGTTGTGAGGTTCGTGTTACTCTGATGTTGTGTTGTTCTTCTTCTTCTATTCTAAGTTTCTATATTATCTATTCTCACCCTATAATTTCTTTCATTAACTACCGGTATTTTCTATGTTTGGATAATTGACGTGGATTTTATGTCAATGACCAAAGATCGAAAATTTCCAGGACGTTACAGTTGGTATCAGAGCGTAAGGTTAAGAAATTACCTTGGCTCTATGGCGTGACTCAGTAGAGACAGAGTTAGTAATACCCTAGATTGAGTTGAGTGTATATATACGAGTGAACATATTTGTTATTTGATATAAAATGGTTTTATACCATGGAGATTTATTCGTTGAGTTGTTTAGGGGTTCTGGTCGATCAGTTTGATCCACTGTATCGGTAGGAGTTTCTAAACACTCGAATATGATGGGTCGACACGATATGTTTTGAAAGGAGGGTAAATGAAATAATTTTACCCAAATATATTTTGATATAAAGAAAATATATATATTGGAAAGTTTCTAATATTGTATATATTGTTTGTTATTATAATCAAGAGATTTTAAATTGAAATGGTTACATAAATAACCAGTCAGAAATCATATAAGAGAAACATATGAAACCAGATAAATTAAATTTGAATTTTTATCAGAATTGGAATTAAAATTCCATAAACATGAAAAGTGTTTGTAAATGGAATTAAATGGAGTATATGAGAATTTTAAAATCCTAGGAGATTATAAATTGTTTTACAAGCCGTGTGAATGGTATTTTGAAATGAATTTCAAAATGCAAGTGTTTAAAAATGGTTTTGAAAATGATATAGCATTGAACTCACTTCGATCGCTGGGAAATAACTCTGATGATGATGGCCACGTCATCAGTGTCATTTTCAAGTTGCTAAGTGATGGATTACTACCAAAAATTTTGTTTTTGAATTGTTTTGGGAAAAGCAAGTTGTTTTGAAATTCCAGAAAAGATATTTGATTTTTGGAAAGGCTAAGCTATTTGAAACTCTTAGGTAAAGATTGTTTGAAATAAAACAAATTAAATAGAAATTTGTGAAAGAAAATTTGGAATTTGAAATAATGCCAGTTAAGTGGTAATTGGAATTGGATTGGTTTAAAGTGATATCGAGACAAATTGGATTTGTGAGATAGGAATTTGAAATAGTATTGGCTGGGTTAGTTATGAGTTTGGAATCGAGAATGGAACTCAAATTTGAAATGGAATTCGACTTGGGTATAAGCGGATGATGGAGTTTGAGCATAAAAAAAACTGATTGGAGTTTGATTGCGATGACATTGGTATATGCTGAATTAACAGCAGATGTAGAGGATATAATGATATGCCCGACAAAAAGGTACAAGTTTATATTTGATATAAGCATTAGATTTATGAGCCGATGTGGCAAGCCGCTTGGCTGTTTGATTTTCTTTTGGGTTGGAGATGGCCCATAGAGGCGAGTTGTAGTTGTACCGATTGACAAGTACAAAGGAGATGATGGCGAAATTTTTCGAAAATTTCGGATGTTAGAAAATTTTCAAGATTTTTGAAAATTTTCGTTGACAATAATTAATTAATATTTAATTGAAATTAAATTGGTTCAGGTTAAACTGAAGTTAATAAGTAAAAATAATATTTAACCAGTCAATAGGGTTTGTTTTCTACCTTAGCAATTTCGAGGACGAAATTATTTTAAGGGGGGAAGAATGTAACGACCCGTATTTAGATGGATGATAATTAATTTATTTAATTATTTAAATAGTGAAAATGGTTGTTTAATTAAATTATATTGAATATTTAATCAATATAAATAATAGAATAATATAATTAATTTCTGAAATAATCAAAAATAGTGAATTGACAATATAATGTGAACTGGACAATTCAAAGTATTTAATTATGCATAAAATTGAATTAGAATGACGAATATATTATTTAAACGTAATTTGAAAGTACAATTATATTATAATTTAAATCGAGCTTGAAATGGCATGGCATTTCGCTATTTGGCGATTTGAACTTCAACTGAATGTACAGGGTCAGTTTTAAATTGGATTTCAGTGAAACAAGAAACTTATGGAGCTGGTGAAGTATATTTTTCTAGTGGAAGAGAAAAATCGGGATTTCATTGTGTAGATTTTGATTTATATCCAAATCAAATTTTAGAAAAGTCGTTATGGAATTCCTTTATAATTTATATTGATTTATTTATGTTTTTGAAATGGATTTTTAATATAAATCGAATATCGATATAACACTGGATTTGGAATATGGAGTTATAAATCCCAGTGGAGCAGTATGATATTCTAGTGTGAATATATACGATAATATTTATTTTTAAATATTAAATTTAATTATTTTTAAATATATTTATATATTTAAATGGGTTATTTAGAGCTTTAAAAATAGCCAGTTTCGCAAACGACCTCTGTTTTTGACGAAACTAATTTTGTTGGATCCGCAATATTAAATTATTGTTAGATTTCAATTTCTGTGATTTTTGAAGTCAGTATGTGCCCGTACGAATTTTTAATGTGAATACATTCAGGATTTTGACTATTAAAAATACGCTGTGTGAGCAAACGGAGTCGAAATTTGACGAAACCAGTTTCATTGGGACCGAGATGTTGAATTGTAGCTACATTTCCATTTTCGGGATTTTTGGGTATCGTATGTGGTCACAGGAATTTTTAAAGGCAAGTACAAACAGCGTTGGATTAAAATTAAATATAATATTCGAATATAAAAATATATAAAATATCCTAATCTACTTCTGAGCTTAAACAAGCCACGTCTTCATTTATTCTCAGCCACACCTTCGCCTTTTAAACGCGAGAACGCCATTCCCTTCCTCAAACAAAAACGCAGCAAAGTAAATTCAAAGGAAAAACAAATCAAATCCTATAAATATCTAAACCTATATTTTTTGACTCCCAGTGTTTAGATCTTCATCCCCATACCGCTTTTTCTGAGTTCGACGCGAGTTACTGTCGTATGAGAAACAAGTATCGTACTTAGGTTTAGGGTATTCGAAATGTTGGTGCATCGATGGACGAAATGGGTATCATATTGGTGCCTTTGTTGAGAAAAAAGGTGTCTGTGTACATTTTTTTGGGTTTATTGGGGATTAAAAATGTCGATACATTTGCTGTGGCGTGCGGTCTTTCCTGAAGAATGGAAGTGGAGAAAGGAGTGCGAGTTCGTTGATAATAGGATGGTATGGTGCGGAATCCGAAGGGGATGGTTGTGGTGATGTTTGTTTTTGAATTGGTGAAGAGATGAAGGGTGCGGTGATGTTTAAAGAGGAGCAAAAAGGGGCCGTGTATTCCTCCTGGAGATCGAATGGCATGGGGAAGAAGGGTGTGCGGGTTGGGTATGAGGTGGTGCGGGCCAAGAAATGGTGAGGCCCGATAAGGTCCAAACATATATAAATTATAGAATTAATATACTGTAATAACCAGTAAAATGCGAGCCAGTTTGAAATTTTTATTTTGGCAATTTTAGCGAATTTTGAATATTTAAAATAGATTATTTTAAATAATATCGACGAGAATTTATTTTGAATATAATTCGACGTATATATTATATACGTCGTCGTTAGAATATAAATATTTATATATAATTATAAATAGAATTGAAAATGGCGCGGTAGTTCGATAATTCGATTTCAAACTTCAATTGAATGTACCGGGTGCAAAACAATCCGGATTTTAGTGAAACCAAAAATAACGGGATCTAATTGATGATATCTTTCCAACGAATCCGAAAAATCAAGATTTCATATCGGGAATCAAAAGATATGTCCAGTTGAAAATTCTGAATAGTCGCTATGGAATCCAGGCCCTTAAAAATGGACATTTTGCAAACGACCTCGGATTTCGACGAAATCTGTTTTGTTGGATCCGCAGTGTCAAGTTATTGCTAGGTTTCAAATTTCATAATTTTCCGAATCAATATGTGAGCGTGGCAAAGGAAAACGCGATTGACCATTTTTAGTTGATTTTAATCGACTGGAAATTGGCCATTTTTCAAACGGTCTCAGAATTCGACGAAACTAGTTTTGTTAGGACCGTATCGTCAATACGAAGCTAGAAAATATTTTTTGAGAATTTTTAAAGTTAGTATGTAGCCCCGGTAATTTGAAATGTACGTTTAAAATTCAATATAGTGATTTAAATGTAAATTTAACGGAAACTGATTGTAACAGCCGAATCAGCTGACGATACATATCCCATTGTGTTCGTAATGGGGGTTAAACGCTATGGACGGCAGGTGGTGGGCCTCGTTTTGATGACGTATGTAAAAGGCAACTTTTATAAAATAATAAAATAATAAAATAATAAATAAAAATATATATAAACCCCCCCCCCTCATTTTCACTTCAGAAAAGAAAAGAAGAAAAAAAAAAACGAACCAAATCCGTCGCCCCCTTCTGCTGAATGCGCCGACGCCGCCTCCCCGTCATCCACCGCTGCTTCATCTCCTCCTCCGCGACGTCAGCTTCCCCCCAACTCGATCCCCTCCCTCTCTCCTCCCAGGCGCGAAGACTTCCCCCCCCCCGACCCTCGAAGAACGCGCCCTAGCCTGGGACCCCCCCCCTGCGCTGACGTGGACCACCGCTGGAGCGGTACACCCCTCCCCCTCCGATCCGCGACTCCCCCCCCCCCTTTGAAGTTCAACGGTGGAAAGCGCCCCCCCTGTAAGTTTTTTATTTATTTACTTTATTTTTATTTTTATTTAAAACAGAAAAGAAAACCGATTTTTAAATGATTTAAAACTGATTTGGGAAAGAAAAAAAGAAGTTTAAAAACTGATTTTTAAGAATATTAAAAACTGAATTTTTAAATATTAAAAACTGATTTGTTAAAAATATAAAAACTGATTTGAAAAAGGTTTAATTTTTTTTAGTAGAAAAAGATTTGAACTTGCATAAAAATAAAAATAAAGATCATATTTTAAAAAAAAGAGAAAAGACGGGATTTTTATTAGGTAGAAGGAGCAAGACATGATTTTTGTATTTTTAAAGTAATAAAAATATAATTTTTACATCATAGGAATATTAAAAATATAATCTTTATATGTGTAGGAAAATAAAAATGTGATTTTTATCTATTGAACATCGAAATAAAAATGTGATTTTTATCTATTGAACATCGAAATAAAAATGTGATTTTTATCTATTGAACATCGAAATAAAAATGTGATTTTTATCTATTGAACATCGAAATAAAAATGTGATTTTTATATATTGAACTTCGAAATAAAAATGTGATTTTTATATATTGAATAGTGAAGTAAAAATTCGATTTTTACGTATGTAGTGAAAGCAGCAACGAAGGTGACAAGAAGGCGAAACGACGAAGACTTCTGCAAATGAAGAGCCGTGGAGCTAGGATAGCTATAGGTGAGAACTTCTCACCTTTCAATTTAAATTTTCTAGTTATATATATATATACTAGGATGCAGACGGTGCTTAGTAGCACCCGACACCCGTCATCCACAGACCATGGATGGCTTGTTTGTTAAATTGTTTGGTTGAATAGTTAGGTAGATTATTTTATTGAAATTGAATTGTTTGGTGAGATGAATGGATTTGATTGATGTGTGAATGGCGTGGGCCTTCACTAGACCGGGGATAAGGCTAGGCCTCGTCCCGTTTCTAGTATCGTGCCGTTATGCCGCCGAAATTTTCTAAAATATGTTAGAAAAATAAAAATATCATTTTTATTGAATAAATGAATTGAATAGAAATTCATATGTTGGAATAAAATGTTTTATCGTTAAAAATATAATTTTTAACGTGAATGTGAATAAATAAATATTCATTTACAAACCAGACGGTTTGTTTATGTACACTTATTTGAATGACATTGATTGGGACGATAAATTTTACACATCGCCCAACTGCACAACTAAAATCTGTGTTTGATTGTTTGAAACCCCACACGGGTGTTGGGATGAAATATGAATTTCACTCATCCTGATTGATTAAATATGTCGATCGATTGATTGACAGGCTGTTATAAGCGTTGAATATCTATATTTGATGCTTATACAGTGTAGTGCACTTTGGTTGATGGTTGATTATTTTTCAATGCTATTATATACATGTGTTGTATGGAAATCCAAATAATTAATTTTATATGGTAATTGATTGGGCCTCATTCCAATTTGAAAAATAAAGAAAATTTGAAAATAGAAATTTATGAAGCCGTGTTGATTAGATTGACGCCATTTTGACGTGAACGATATTTATATCGACTTTATTCATTTTAAAATGAATATTGAAAAGTGATTTCGAAATCGACGATTTCGAAATGAATTGAATTGAAAACGGATTCAAAGTGAATCGAAAACGATTTCGAAATGAATTGAATTGAAAACGATTTCGAAATGATTTGAATTGAAAACGGATTCAAAGTGAATCGAAAACGATTTCGAAATGAATTGAATTGAAAACGATTTCGAAATGAATTGAATTGAAAACGATTTCGAAATGAATTGAATTGAAAACGAATTCAAATTGAATTGAAATTTGAATTGAATAGAAATGAATTTTAAAACGAATCTATAAAGAAGAATTCAATTGTGATTTGAATTGAAAAGGAAGTTGAAAATGTTTTTGAAACGAATTCAAAACTATTTATATAATTCGTTTCAAATAGAAATCGACGAAGTATATATTATGTATATTATATATATAATATAATGGCCTGAATAGAACGCGCCGCGCCGCGGCAGTTCGTGAATTTCGACCATTTATTTCAAACGGACATTACGGGAGATCCGACCGTCGGATTCTCCTAAAACCGGAACCGTTGGGTTCGTATCGAAAAGAGCTTTCTAACGAATATTAGAAATTAGAAATCTAACGGTTGGATTTGGAATTATGTCCAAATCAAATTTGAAAAAGGTTGCTATAAGTGCAGTTCGATGGCCATTGATGGAAATCGACTGTACGGGCCTTGATAAAATTATTAAAAATAGTAATAATTTGTGTAAAATCATAAGAAATGATTTGTGAAGATTTGGGATGAAAAACTCCATATTTGAAAAGATAAAAATTGATTTTTATCGAAATGAACTAGTTTTGAACTAGAATTATAATTCAATTTATTTTTAAATAAATAAATTGAATTTGAAAAAGGGTTTTAAAAATAACCAGAATTTCCAATGATTGCATTGGAGTGGATTTGAATCGAAATTGTCTTCGGAATATTTCGATGTTGGAATTCATGATTATACAGGGGTTGTTATGGAAATTTGAAAGATATATATTTATATCGTTATTTCCAATACGACATTTGTTAGTCGTAGAATTCGATATTGAATATAAGCCGATATATTTTCTATTCAGAGCCTTGTATTGAATATCAAATGTGATTTGGGTTTGTCGCGAATGGTGTCTTCACTAACACTGTTCTTGAACCTAGTTGTGATGAGATTAAATCTTTTTATTTAGATTTAATGAAGTGTACCAATTAAATGATATTTAATTGGAATTGAATTGGTATTGATTTTTGGGTTTATCGTGAACAGTGTTTTAAATAACACTTGTTCTTTAACCCGATAATTAATGGAATGTGATTTTGAGTTTATCGTGAATCGTGTTTTAAATGACACTGATTCTTTAACCCAGATAATGATTAAAACTAAGTGGGGTTTTAATGAATCTTTAATTAGATTGAAAAGATCGAGAATGGAGTATCACCAGTTTTACTCCAGGCGATAGTTAAATCTTTAATTAGATTTGAACGTGAAATGGTAATTGAATTACCGATAACACTGTGGTGTTAGATATGAAGTACTACCAGTTTTACTTCATGGGATGAATAGGTTGGGATTGGGAAATAAAATAAATGATTACTTCGGTGTGGTTCGCTAATCCCGACTAGTTTGAATTGATATTCAAAGGAGATTAAAGAATAAATTCAAAGAATTTATCTTGGATAAAATTAATGGGAACTTTTCCCAAAGTATAGGAATATTTGAATAAAAGAATATTCTGAATTGGAATGAGGCGTATGTTGTGTCTGTGTAACACTTTTATAATATATACGCGAGTTATTCAGAAAGACCGGGTTTATCCCATTCTGAATAACTGATTCGACGTGGTGTCGAAGATGAAGACGATGGTCGAAGACCGGAAGTCTTCACGTCGTTTGGGGGATTACTGATGATCTTGATTGGGCTGTACACCCAAGAAGATGGAAACAGTTTGTGATCGTCCAGACGTACTTGGAGATCGATGGATATGCGAGGTACTAGGTGCCTCCGGTTTCGTTCAGACCCAGAACGGACTTGTAAATGGACTGTGTGTCTGACATTGGATTTTAGTCTGTGTGATTGATCTCTATTAAATATATATCTGTTTGGCGGCGGAGAATTTATTCTCTTGCTTAACGCCCTTCTCTGAGACGTACGAGCTCAGGGGTTATATATTGATGGATATCAAACGCATGGAGTGAATTGCCTGTGTGGCATGCCTGAGTGGAAATTGATCGAGGCTTCTGTTGAAAAGCAAAGTCTCGTGGTGATGATCAAAGCACAGCCTGTGTGGCACAGCTTTGTGTAACGTGAATTCGCGAGCCTCACACCCCTGTTGTGAACCAAAACGGGAGACGGACGTCAGGGAGGGCATGCGTTTCTTTCTAGCTAGAAGTGGAGTCAGTGGTTTTACACGCCCTGACGAGTTTGACTTATGTGGTTGTTGCTGTTGCGAGGCGCCTCGGTTATATCGGTTTCGGCCGATGCATTCTGGTCGGCGGACGGACCAGACTTACACCCCATAGGGTGGGGGAACGTAGTGTTCAGGCATAATAATCCACATCGGTGGACCGGCCCTGAGGATCCAGGGGGCAGTTGCGGCTGTTCCTGAGACATGGTGTAGAGCGTCTCGAATCGGTTGAGGACTATCTTTTGCCTCGGTTCATAGACGGAAATCCAATTTCCAAATACGTGACATTTGCGGTTTTATTTGTAGAACCTAGTATGGTGACATAGTGGGATGGGGCGCTTATGCCGCCTATGATTGATACTTAAGATTTGAAGTTGTTTTATACACTATGCACTTATAGTAGTATCAAATGATTTGTTTTAAACGTACTAAGCATTCTTTGGCTGTTATAAGGGAAAACCCTATCCTCGGCTGCGTTGCATTGTGTGATGGGACCTGGGTCTTATAACAGCTTCAGTTTTCTTTATTTAGCACTGCGCTGTTTGTTTTATGCACTGGTATTCTTGGGAGGAAACCCGTTCCGTGTTATACGGCGTGGTCCCTTGATTTACCTAACTTTGAAAATAAAGTTTAATAACTGTTTTAGTTCTCACACCAGTCACATGACTGACCTGGAGTTTATTGTTTTAACCTAAACTCTGGGTGCCCTTATTTTGACACGGGCAGCTAGTAGTTTTGGTTTTGCAGATTTATATTCACAGGATCCTGGCTTACAGCTGGAATGATATCCGGAAAGCTTTGTATCCGCATATCTACTTCTAGTTGTGTATTGTATTATTTTCCGCTGCTATGTATTTAAATGTAATTTAAATCTATGATATTTCTGTGTAATATTCATTGTTACTCTGTATATTCTTGTAATCTGATGCATTGTTGTAATATACAATGAAATGTTCTTCAGTATGCGTTCTGTTTTGTCGTGTTCTCAAACGATAGGGCGTTTCGAACGGCCTGAATCGGTTTAGCGACTGGTTCGGACCGAGCGAAATTGCTTCTCGTCACACGTGGTATCAGAGCTTTGGTTTACAGAGCTCGAGAACAAGGCACATTAGGACCATACGAAAAAATTCATCAGATATTGGATTAGTAATATCCAATGAGAATGGCTCGTTAGAGATAGGATCAGTAGTATCCTAGAACGAGTGTGAAGAGTATACTTTTCAAATGAAAACAAATTTTGTTTTGAAAATTTAAATCAATTGTTCGTATTTGATTATTTATTTTATATTGATTAGGACAATCCAAAATATAAAGATTTTTGCGTATGCGCCTAGCTAGCGTGTATTCGATGTTTTAATATATTGGATAGATATAGCATCACACCCTAGTCGCCCGGAGATGATGTTGATAATGACCATGGCATCATCAATATTTATGTTCGTGCTCCGAAGGTGTGATTTCTATATATTTCCTATTGACTGGTGTGAGAACCAAAATTAGATAGGGCTTATTGTTGTGATTTGGCATCAAAACATGATTTTCTTTATATGTATCAAAAATTATGAATTTGAAACTCTAATTCACTAATTGATTGATGTTTGTGTTGTTTGTTTAGTTGTTTGATAATTTTGAACCATTTAGCCTAATTGTATCAAATATTGAATTGTATTGGAAATTGGTCGCATTTGCTTGCATATACATATACTTACATTGAACAGGTCATAGCAAGGAGGCTAGAGCAGAGAATAAAATTTGTTTGCCCGACAAATAGGTACATGTTTACTATATAATTTCCTGTTTTGTTTGGGTGATGATGATTTTATGAGCCTATTGGCTAGCCGCTTGGCTTTTTCTTTTTCTTTTTGAGATCTAAAGGACCGGGGAAGCTATTTGAAATTCCCCGATGCTCCCGGTGCAGGGGAGGTTATGGCGAAATTTTTCGAAAATTTAGGGTGTTAGCCAAATTTTTGAAATTTTTGAAAATTCTCAGAAACTGAAAAGTTGGAGAATGGAAGCCAGATCGAGCGTAGCGTTAGTTAATCAAACCACTTTCGACTTTGTTCCTTTTCGGGGACGAAAAGTTTTAAGTGGGGGAGATTGTAATAACCCGTAAAATGCGAGCCAGTTTGAAATTTTTATTTTGGCAATTTTAGCGAATTTTGAATATTTAAAATAGATTATTTTAAATAATATCGACGAGAATTTATTTTGAATATAATTCGACGTATATATTATATACGTCGTCGTTAGAATATAAATATTTATATATAATTATAAATAGAATTGAAAATGGCGCGGTAGTTCGGTAATTCGATTTCAAACTTCAATTGAATGTACCGGGTGCAAAACAATCCGGATTTTAGTGAAACCAAAAATAACGGGATCTAATTGATGATATCTTTCCAACGAATCCGAAAAATCAAGATTTCATATCGGGAATCAAAAGATATGTCCAGTTGAAAATTCTGAATAGTCGCTATGGAATCCAGGCCCTTAAAAATGGACATTTTGCAAACGACCTCGGATTTCGACGAAACCAGTTTTGTTGGATCCGCAGTGTCAAGTTATTGCTAGGTTTCAAATTTCATAATTTTCCGAATCAATATGTGAGCGTGGCAAAGGAAAACGCGATTGACCATTTTCAGTTGATTTTAATCGACTGGAAATTGGCCATTTTTCAAACGGTCTCAGAATTCGACGAAACTAGTTTTGTTAGGACCGTATCGTCAATACGAAGCTAGAAAATATTTTTTGAGAATTTTTAAAGTTAGTATGTGGCCCCGGTAATTTGAAATGTACGTTTAAAATTCAATATAGTGATTTAAATGTAAATTTAACGGAAACTGATTGTAACAGCCGAATCAGCTGACGATACATATCCCATTGTGTTCGGAGTGGGGGTTAAACGCTATGGACGGCAGGTGGTGGGCCTCGTTTTGATGACGTATGTAAAAGGCAACTTTTATAAAATAATAAAATAATAAATAAAAATATATATAAACCCCCCCTCTCATTTTCACTTCAGAAAAGAAAAGAAGAAAAAAAAACGAACCAAATCCGTCGCCCCCTTCTGCTGAATGCGCCGACGCCGCCTCCCCGTCATCCACCGCTGCTTCATCTCCTCCTCCGCGACGTCAGCTTCCCCCCAACTCGATCCCCTCCCTCTCTCCTCCCAGGCGCGAAGACTTCCCCCCCCCCCCGACCCTCGAAGAACGCGCCGCGCCCTAGCCTGGGACCCCCCCCCCTGCGCTGACGTGGACCACCGCTGGAGCGGTACACCCCTCCCCCTCCGATCCGCGACTCCCCCCCCCCTTCGAAGTTCAACGGTGGAAAGCGCCCCCCCCTGTAAGTTTTTTATTTATTTACTTTATTTTTATTTTTATTTAAAACAGAAAAGAAAACCGATTTTTAAATGATTTAAAACTGATTTGGGAAAGAAAAAAAGAAGTGTAAAAACTGATTTTTAAGAATATTAAAAACTGAATTTTTAAATATTAAAAACTGATTTGTTAAAAATATAAAAACTGATTTGAAAAAGGTTTAATTTTTTTTAGTAGAAAAAGATTTGAACTTGCAAAAAAAAAAAAGATCATATTTTTAAAAAAAGAGAAAAGACGGGATTTTTATTAGGTAGAAGGAGCAAGACATGATTTTTGTATTTTTAAAGCAATAAAAATATAATTTTTACATCATAGGAATATTAAAAATATAATCTTTATATGTGTAGGAAAATAAAAATGTGATTTTTATCTATTGAACATCGAAATAAAAATGTGATTTTTATCTATTGAACATCGAAATAAAAATGTGATTTTTATCTATTGAACATCGAAATAAAAATGTGATTTTTATATATTGAACTTCGAAATAAAAATGTGATTTTTATATATTGAATAGTGAAGTAAAAATTCGATTTTTACGTATGTAGTGAAAGCAGCAACGAAGGTGACAAGAAGGCGAAACGACGAAGACTTCTGCAAATGAAGAGCCGTGGAGCTAGGATAGCTATAGGTGAGAACTTCTCACCTTTCAATTTAAATTTTCTAGTTATATATATATATATATACTAGGAAGCAGACGGTGCTTAGTAGCACCCGACACCCGTCATCCACAGACCATGGATGGCTTGTTTGTTAAATTGTTTGGTTGAATAGTTAGGTAGATTATTTGATTGAAATTGAATTGTTTGGTGAGATGAATGGATTTGATTGATGTGTGAATGGCGTGGGCCTTCACTAGACCGGGGATAAGGCTAGGCCTCGTCCCGTTTCTAGTATCGTGCCGTTATGCCGCCGAAATTTTCTAAAATATGTTAGAAAAATAAAAATATCATTTTTGTTGAATAAATGAATTGAATAGAAATTCATATGTTGGAATAAAATGTTTTATCGTTAAAAATATAATTTTTAACGTGAAAGTGAATAAATAAATATTCATTTACAAACCAGACGGTTTGTTTATGTACACTTATTTGAATGACATTGATTGGGACGATAAATTTTACACATCGCCCAACTGCACAACTAAAATCTGTGTTTGATTGTTTGAAACCCCACACGGGTGTTGGGATGAAATATGAATTTCACTCATCCTGATTGATTAAATATGTCGATCAATTGATTGACAGGCTGTTATAAGCGTTGAATATCTATATTTGATGCTTATACAGTGTAGTGCACTTTGGTTGATGGTTGATTATTTTTCAATGCTATTATATACATGTGTTGTATGGAAATCCATATAATTAATTTTATATGGTAATTGATTGGGCCTCATTCCAATTTGAAAAATAAAGAAAATTTGAAAATAGAAATTTATGAAGCCGTGTTGATTAGATTGACGCCATTTTGACGTGAACGATATTTATATCGACTTTATTCATTTTAAAATGAATATTGAAAAGTGATTTCGAAATCGACGATTTCGAAATGAATTGAATTGAAAACGGATTCAAAGTGAATCGAAAACGATTTCGAAATGAATTGAATTGAAAACGATTTCGAAATGAATTGAATTGAAAACGGATTCAAAGTGAATCGAAAACGAATTCGAAATGAATTGAATTGAAAACGATTTCGAAATGAATTGAATTGAAAACGATTTCGAAATGAATTGAATTGAAAACGAATTCAAATTGAATTGAAATTTGAATTGAATAGAAATGAATTTTAAAACGAATCTATAAAGAAGAATTCAATTGTGATTTGAATTGAAAAGGAAGTTGAAAATGTTTTTGAAACGAATTCAAAACTATTTATATAATTCGTTTCAAATAGAAATCGACGAAGTATATATTATATATATTATATATATAATATAATGGCCTGAATAGAACGCGCCGCGCCGCGGCAGTTCGTGAATTTCGACCATTTATTTCAAACGGACATTACGGGAGATCCGACCGTCGGATTCTCCTAAAACCGGAACCGTTGGGTTCGTATCGAAAAGAGCTTTCTAACGAATATTAGAAATTACAAATCTAACGGTTGGATTTGGAATTATGTCCAAATCAAATTTGAAAAAGGTCGCTATAAGTGCAGTTCGATGGCCATTGATGGAAATCGACTGTACGGGCCTTGATAAAATTATTAAAAATAGTAATAATTTGTGTAAAATCATAAGAAATGATTTGTGAAGATTTGGGATGAAAAACTCCATATTTGAAAAGATAAAAATAGATTTTTATCGAAATGAACTAGTTTTGAACTAGAATTATAATTCTATTTATTTTTAAATAAATAAATTGAATTTGAAAAAGGGTTTTAAAAATAACCAGAATTTCCAATGATTGCATTGGAGTGGATTTGAATCGAAATTGTCTTCGGAATATTTCGATGTTGGAATTCGTGATTATACAGGGGTTGTTATGGAAATTTGAAAGATATATATTTATATCGTTATTTCCAATACGACATTTGTTAGTCGTAGAATTCGATATTGAATATAAGCCGATATATTTTCTATTCAGAGCCTTGTATTGAATATCAAATGTGATTTGGGTTTGTCGCGAATGGTGTCTTCACTAACACTGTTCTTGAACCTAGTTGTGATGAGATTAAATCTTTTTATTTAGATTTAATGAAGTGTACCAATTAAATGATATTTAATTGGAATTGAATTGGTATTGATTTTTGGGTTTATCGTGAACAGTGTTTTAAATAACACTTGTTCTTTAACCCGATAATTAATGGAATGTGATTTTGAGTTTATCGTGAATCGTGTTTTAAATGACACTGATTCTTTAACCCAGATAACGATTAAAACTAAGTGGGGTTTTAATGAATCTTTAATTAGATTGAAAAGATCGAGAATGGAGTATCACCAGTTTTACTCCAGGCGATAGTTAAATCTTTAATTAGATTTGAACGTGAAATGGTAATTGAATTACCGATAACACTGTGGTGTTAGATATGAAGTACTACCAGTTTTACTTCATGGGATGAATAGGTTGGGATTGGGAAATAAAATAAATGATTACTTCGGTGTGGTTCGCTAATCCCGACTAGTTTGAATTGATATTCAAAGGAGATTAAAGAATAAATTCAAAGAATTTATCTTGGATAAAATTAATGGGAACTTTTCCCAAAGTATAGGAATATTTGAATAAAAGAATATTCTGAATTGGAATGAGGCGTATGTTGTGTCTGTGTAACACTTTTATAATATATACGCGAGTTATTCAGAAAGACCGGGTTTATCCCATTCTGAATAACTGATTCGACGTGGTGTCGAAGATGAAGACGATGGTCGAAGACCGGAAGTCTTCACGTCGTTTGGGGGATTACTGATGATCTTGATTGGGCTGTACACCCAAGAAGATGGAAACAGTTTGTGATCGTCCAGACGTACTTGGAGATCGATGGATATGCGAGGTATCAGGTGCCTCCGGTTTCGTTCAGACCCAAAACGGACTTGTAAATGGACTGTGTGTCTGACATTGGATTTTAGTCTGTGTGATTGATCTCTATTAAATATATATCTGTTTGGCGGCGGAGAATTTATTCTCTTGCTTAACGCCCTTCTCTGAGACGTACGAGCTCAGGGGTTATATATTGATGGATATCAAACGCATGGAGTGAATTGCCTGTGTGGCATGCCTGAGTGGAAATTGATCGAGGCTTCTGTTGAAAAGCAAAGTCTCGTGGTGATGATCAAAGCACAGCCTGTGTGGCACAGCTTTGTGTAACGTGAATTCGCGAGCCTCACACCCCGGATGTGAACCAAAACGGGAGACGGACGTCAGGGAGGGCATGCGTTTCTTTCTAGCTAGAAGTGGCGTCAGTGGTTTTACACGCCCTGACGAGTTTGACTTATGTGGTTGTTGCTGTTGCGAGGCGCCTCGGTTATATCGGTTTCGGCCGATGCATTCTGGTCGGCGGACGGACCAGACTTACACCCCATAGGGTGGGGGAACGTAGTGTTCAGGCATAATAATCCACATCGGTGGACCGGCCCTGAGGATCCAGGGGGTAGTTGCGGCTGTTCCTGAGACACGGGCTAGAGCGTCTCGAATCGGTTGAGGACTATCTTTTGCCTCGGTTCATGGACGGAAATCCAATTTCCAAATACGTGACATTTGCGGTTTTATTTGTAGAACCTAGTATGGTGACATAGTGGGATGGGGCGCTTATGCCGCCTATGATTGATACTTATGATTTGAAGTTGTTTTATACAATATGCACTTATAGTAGTATCAAATGATTTGTTTTAAACGTACTAAGCATTCTTTGGCTGTTATAAGGGAAAACCCTATCCTCGGCTACGTTGCATTGTGTGATGGGACCTGGGTCTTATAACAGCTTCATTTTTCTTTATTTAGCACTGCGCTGTTTGTTTTATGCACTGGTATTCTTGGGAGGAAACCCGTTCCGTGTTATACGGCGTGGTCCCTTGATTTACCTAACTTTGAAAATAAAGATTAATAACTGTTTTAGTTCTCACACCAGTCACATGACTGACCTGGAGTTTATTGTTTTAACCTAAACTCTGGGTGCCCTTATTTTGACACGGGCAGCTAGTAGTTTTGGTTTTGCAGATTTATATTCACAGGATCCTGGTTTACAGCTGGAATGATATCCGGAAAGCTTTGTATCCGCATATCTACTTCTAGTTGTGTATTGTATTATTTTCCGCTGCTATGTATTTAAATGTAATTTAAATCTCTGATATTTCTGTGTAATATTCATTGTTACTCTGTATATTCTTGTAATCTGATGCATTGTTGTAATATACAATGAAATGTTCTTCAGTATGCGTTCTGTTTTGTCGTGTTCTCAAACGATAGGGCGTTTCGAACGGCCTGAATCGGTTTAGCGACTGGTTCGGACCGAGCGAAATTGCTTCTTGTCACATATACGTACAAGCTTGTGAAATTCGTAACTATCACAAACTTTATCAGAATTGGACAAAACAAGATCCATTGGGATCGTATGGACGGACAATACACAATGGAGCTGACGAGGAGTGAATTGAAGCTAGTTACAATTTATAGAGAAATAAATTGTTTGATCCGAATGAACAACAATTTACCGTTATTTAACGATGAACTGCCAAAGTGAGTAAATCTCACTAACTCTGAACAGTTTATACTTTTATAACGTATTCTTAGAACTGATAATTGCCTGTTGATTGTTGTGTGATTAACTGTTTGGTTGAATTGCTTATGTATTGGTTGAAATTATAGATGACGATATATATATATATATAAATCGTTAATCAAATATTAATTTTGTTTAGCATAATATTTCATATTGAAATGAAATTGATGTTAATTATATTGTTTAACATCTTTGATGCAAGGAAATAGGTTGGAGGAATCCAACTGGATTCCTCAACATTTATTTTACTGTTTTTTATGTATTGTTATATATGATATGATATATAGCCTATTGTTGATTATATATGGTTGAATGATATTGATCAATTTTATATGGTATGTTAAACACCATAGAGAACACTGGAATGTATAAAGGGAAATTTCAATGTATATATATTAAAAGAAATTATTTATAAAATTCTTAGATTTTATAATGGAAATTATCTATAAAATTAAGATTTTATGAAAGAAAATAATTATAAAATCAAAGAATTTTATAAAAGGAGTATATATTTGTTTAACAAATAAAATTGAAAAGAAATATTTATTCGTTAAATAAATAGAATAGAAAATGAAATATTTATTTAAGAAAATAAATAGAAGTATAAAAGGATTATTTATTTAGAAAATAAATAAAGTAGAAAGAGGAATATTTGTAAAACATTTACAAATAAAAAAGAAAGAGAAATATTTATAAAACATTTACAAATAGAAGTGAAAAGGGATATATTTGTGAAAACAAATAGAAAAGGAAATATTTGTGAAAACAAAACGAAAAAGGAAATATTTGTAAACCATTTACAAATAGAATTGAAAAGGAATTACTTATAAAATCAATGGATTTTATATAAAAAGGAATTGTTTATAAATAACATTGAAAGGGATTGTTTATAAATAGGATTGAAAGGAATTATAAATAAAAAGAATGTTATATAAAGGAATATTTATTTAGAAAATAAACAGAATAAAGGAATAAAGGAACATTTATTTAGAAAATAAAGGAATCAAGGAATATTTATTTAGAAAATAAATAGAATAAAGGAATATTTATTGGGAAAAATAAATAGAGTTAATGAAAAGGAGTTAATCGAATTTAGTATTCAAAGGAGTTAATCGAATTTAGTTATTCGAAACGAGTAAATCGAATATGGTATTCGAAAGTTAGTAAAACGAATATAGCTAGTCGAGTCGAGTTAGTCGAGTTAATCGAATATAGTTAGTCGAGTCGAGTTAAATGAAAATGGTTAGTCGAGTCGAGTTAGTCGATTATAAATAAATCGAAAGGAGTTAGTCGATTATAATTAATCGAAAGGAGTTAGTCGATTTTAATTAATCGAAAGGAGTTAGTCGGTATTTGTTAATCAAAAGGAGATAGTCGAAGGTAGTTTTTCAAAAGGAGTTTGTCGAATATGGTAATCAAAAGGAGTTAATTGAATCGAGTGAGTCAAGTATGGTTAGTCAAATAGAGTTAGTCAAACCAAGTTAATCGAATCGAGTTAGTCGAGTATAGTTATTCGAGATAGAGTTAAAACAGACATAGTTATTCAGTATGAGTTGCCATTTAGCACGACTGCTAGCGTAATTCGCAGGGTTGTAGATAGCCTACGGTGGCCGGATGTTTCCTGAGGGAGTCAGGCGTAACCATTGTGATCGTTGCGATCTAGAGTCAAGTAAATGGAGTTAAATCGAATATTAGCCATTCGAAATAAAGTTAAAACAGACATAGTTATTCGAATATAAGTTAATCGAATATTAGTTATTCGATAGGAGTTAAATAAGTTGAGTTGAATAAGTATGTTAAATAAGTTGAGTTAAATAAGTTGAGTTAATCAAGTTAAGTTAGTCAAGTTGAGTTAACCAAGTAAGTTAATCAAGTTGAGTTAATCGAGTTGAGTTAGTTAAGATGAGTTAATCAAACCGAGTTAATCCAAAGGAGTTATTCGAAATTGTTTATTCGAATAGAATTAAAGGAGTTAATCAAATATTGTTTATTCGAATAGAATTAAAAGAGTTAATCGAATATAGTTTATTCGAACAGAATTAAAGGAGTTAATCAAAACGAATTATCGAATATTAGTTATTCGAAAGTAGTTATCGAATATTTGTTATTCGAATGGAGTTATCAAATATTAGTTTTTCAAAAGTAGTTATCGAATATTAGTTATTAGAAGAAAGTAGTTATCGAATATTAGTTATTCGAAAGGAGTTATCGAAATTTAATTATTCGAAGAAAGGAGTTATCGAATATTTTTTACTCCAAAGGAGTTATCGAATATTAGTTATTCAAAGAAAGGAGTTAATCGAATATTACTTATTCGGAAAGGAGTTAATCAATAGACTAAATAAGTTAGAGTTGTCGAATAGAGATTTATTCAAAAGAAAGTTAATTAAGGAAGTTTGTTAAAGATTTAAAAGATGAACTTTGTCTATTCCGAAGTTAAAACGCTGTTCGGTTAAGGTCTGAGAGGTAATTATACCCCAACTTTATTGACTTCCTTCTTAACTAAGGAATGGCTAAGGTTTGATAGTAAAGGATTGTTAAGTGAATTTAGTTAATGAGTGAAATGGTTTGAGTTGGCATGGCGATGTTTTATTTAAACATCCATTTAAATCCAGTGAAGGAGTTTTGGAAATGTTTTCCAAATAAGAATCAGAAATGTTTCTGATAATAGAAAATAAGAATTTAGAATATATGGAAATAGGAGATAAGTAAATTAATGAACTAAAGAGATAAATGTTAAATGATGATTGATCGATATAATTTCCATCTGGAAATAATATCGTTGTTTGCACACGTATTTTTCTTTGATAGTTAAATCACAGACTATCAAAGTTTTGACCATTTTTCCGTCGTCAATACGGAGAGACCGGTTAGATTATTATCCGAGAACCACTTTGTACGGGCGTTAGCGTTTCGAATCAAATAGATCGATGATAAATTGAAGACGGAGTTATGCAAGGGCTATCCTGTTTACCGAATAGTGCCTTCGGTTTGTCCAGTCACAGGACAACCTGTATGGAAGAATGTTTGACAGAGTATATATGGTGGATCATGTGAGTTGATCGTTTCAAATGTATTTACGTTGGTGGCGGAGGAATTCGTTTCTCATAGCTTATACCCGTGGTATTTTTTGGGAAATCAATTTGTGATTTGACGGGTATGATGATGTGGCATTCAAGTAAATGTAGATGTGATCTGTACAGAGATAAGTTATAACCTCAAGCCTCATCAATAAGGAAATGACAGAAATCGGGCAGGCAACATGGCTAAGTGGGCCACACCCAAGTAGGGTATATTGTCACCATCTAGATAATATTCATATTTGTTACTTCTTTCAATTCTGTATCTCCCGGGAATGGTTATGTTGGTTAACCAACTGTAAGGTGACAATATACTCGATACACTCAAGCGAAACGAGTGGTTGGTCATGTGTGGCCGAGTTGCAATATGTTCTTGTTGAACTCCAGTGTATCGCTTCTAGAGTACACTGACCGGAAGGTGGATCCATACCTTGTCATGGTTAGAATCCATTCCCCAAATAAGAGCTCGCGGTTTTGATTGTATATTATATATGTAGAACATTAGATGCAAGCGTTGTACTAGATTAATATTACTTGTGTTAGACATTATTATAATATCAGAATAATATTATTTACAAATGATTTGGGTTATCGTAAGGTAAAAACCATCTGTGTTTGTGTGTGGGTCGGTCTTACGATTATTCTTTCTTTGAAAGGATCTTTAAAGTTAAACAAATGATTTGAGTTCACTCACACTAGTCATATGACTGACCTGGAGTTCATTTTGTTTTGTTTTCCCTAACTCTTGGGTGCCCAATTTTGTACGGGCAGTCAAGTAGTCGGGATTTACAAAAACTTGGAGAGTTGGAGCAGGAGGCTTCAGAATTATATAGATATGGTTATTTCCAATGTGTTGTAAGTGTTGTACTTTGGAAATGAATTGTATATTCAAGTATAGATTTATATTTCAAAGTTATGTTATATATTATATGTTATTTGTTCCGTTGTGAGGTTCGTGTTACTCTGATGTTGTGTTGTTCTTCGTCTTCTATTCTAAGTTTCTATCTTATCTATTCATACCCTTTAATTTCTTTCATTAACTACTGGTATTTTCGATGTTTGGATAATCAACGTGGGTTTTATGTCGATGACCAAAGATCGAAAATTTCTGGGACGTTACAGGCAGCACCGGTTCGGGTCAGATGACTAGGGATCCAATCCGCCTAAAGTGCATTAGATCGAACAAGCAACTTCCGACCCGCATCCCCCAATAATATCACGATCCGACCCGTAAGAGTGACCCCGACCCGAACAGCAGGGGAAGATCTGAACCGACTAACTGTTGATGCCCCGATCCAGCTCAGAGGAACGAGTCCGATCTGACCCAACCTGAAGGCAATCTCAAGCCACAATTTGAAGGGATGATCTGATCTGACCCGAAACATCTATATTTGGGAAAATTACGTTTTTCAAATCATTTCAGAAAAGGCTCTATCTTCCAAAAATCGAAAAAATCGTGCGATGCCTGCATTTTCGATCTAACCGGTTAGGTAGATCGCCGCCGGGATGGTGGGACCCCGGACCCCCACTGGTGCTATGCCCGGACCCGGTGACGGCCTCGCCTTCGGCTCGGAGCATGTCTCGCCTTCGGATCGGAGCACGGCTCGCCTTCGGCTCGACATATATTTTGGCCAACAGTAATCATCAAAGCTTGTCAATGAAGATTAGACGGATAGTCTGAGAATATCACAACAAAATGACAACGACGGGGATTTTTCCCAAAGCTAACACCTACTTACATCAATAAGCCGGTGTGAGAACTATCGATCAGATTCACCTAGTTATCATCAATAGTATAAGAGATAATGATTGTCTCAGAGCAGCTTCCTCTTCCATTGCTCCGATGGTGTGTAGATTTCACCGATGCAACTGATGTTGTTCCCTAGCGAGTAGTGACCACCTTATTTATGTAACTTAAACCTGTCCAATCGGTGGAGCATCGAATGACGGTTATATGGAACAATCCGAGCACTTCTTCGAAGATGATTCATATGATCTTAGTGACCATGATTTTCAATGATGGGATACCGAAAAGCAGCCAAGGATCCCAACATCCCAAAGCTACACTTCAATTGTATGATGTGATGAATGAAATATATCCTGCGGTTCACCTCCCTAAAAACTCGGCTAACCTATGCAATGGCTAATTGTTGTCAACCGCATCGAAGAAGACTGATTTCCATCGAATAAAGGTTAGGTCAACATACTTTGGTTCCCAGAGTTAGGTAATAGTTGAACCTCCACACGCCATGATTGGACCTATGGATCCTCTCCGGATTATAGATACTTGACAACTCACCAGCCACCATACGACCTTGGTCAAGTGATGAGAGCTCGAGGTTAAAGCAAATTTGAATCAACCATTTGCTCCCTACTTCTTATTTCCATTGGGACATAACTCATGAATATTACTTAAAGTCTCGCAAAATATGTTGTCGTATTCAAGCTTATCTGATCAAGGTCTAGACTGACCGGCTCTAATAGAATTCAGAACTTACATGGTAGCCTAATGTCTATTGCTAAAATTCCCAACCAAAAATAAAGTGGGAATGGTCCGTGGTGACTAAGTTACTAGAAGATCCTGCTATTTGCCTAAATGGAATATGCTACACATCAGAGATAGAACCCAAATACGCTTCCCCTCCTGATGAGATGGAGTGTGGAGGAGGCATCGGCTTAGCACGAAAAGGAAACATCACACAAAGAGTTGCTTAATGATCTGCCCAAAGAAATAAATCTAAGAGAAAACGAAGATTAGGGATGCAGGAGGGCGACATCTAACGAAGCAACTACCTAAAGATTTAAAAGCTCACTTACAGTTTGATGATTGCTTCGAGAAAACTCCACCAATATTTCCAAGTTAATCTAATTGTGATACACACTGATTGGACAATACGACAAGTCTCACATCGACCCGAGGCATCTAGATGATTGCTCAAATGAAACATCAAGATGAACAAGTTTGATATCAGTTCCCTCTTATAGAAGTCCATACGAGGGAAAGTATTAACCGCGACTTCATCATTGAGTTTACCTTTCTCGAAGAGGACGTAATAGATGAAGAAGATGGCCCCATAAAAAGAAATATGAAAATAAGAACCTAGAAGATATACAGACAAGGAATGATCAATGGTCCAACACCGGAGTTTTGCAGATAATTCCTGAAGAACCGTCAATTTTCTATGCCTCGGGATTAGAATTTTCTGCTATCAACAACGATTCCGAATATGAGGCCCTGATCGCCAGCCTAAAACTCGTTAAGGAGTTGGGAGTAGCGTCGTTGAACATATTTGTAACTCTCGTATTGTTATTTTCCAGTTTCGGAGGGAATTCCAGATGAAGGGACCATGACTCGCAGCTTACCTAGAACGGATAGAGCAGTTGTTGGATGGATGGGAACATCACACCATGTCTTGTATCCCACACATAGAAAATTAGAAAGCGGGTTATCTACCAAGAAACTCATGCCCTAGATGCTGGGGGCAATAGGAAAATCGATCATGGAATGCTCGTGATTACATCATCTAATTCAATGTTGGTACATTATAAGCCTGCATGACCGATTGCCTCAGTCTTTCCCGAAGAGTGGCGAGTTAAGGGTTTGGAACATTTAAACCTAGATACTGATTGATTCTTTTTGTATAAGTTTTATCCTCGGTGTTGGATCGAAGGCATGTTTGCAGATGGATGAGACATGTTTATCTTTATGGCTCCCGAATCAACTTCCTGATATGGAAGGGGCTAAGACCCTTTAAGCATGGACCCATTTTTAACCATAGATCTATTGTCCTCCTGCCAACTACCGTCCTAGCACCATTATGATGATGTGCTACTATTAGCGGTACAGACATGACTCCCTAACACTCAATCCTTGCCTTTGGCATGGGGCAAGAAGGCAATTCAAAGGAGATGCAACCACGTCATTTGCTAACAATATTTATCTAGCTGCCTTTGTCGCTCCAAGAACCCAATCAAGCTAACCCCTGGCAAAGATTAGGCGAGGCAGAATGGACCTACAAAGAAACTACAGTGCCATTTTCGCTTCGAATGATATTCATTCCTTTAAGAGGATTACTCTTTAACCATGACTCTTATATTTTCATGCTTTATAAGTTATTGATGTAATTGATGCAGATGAATTAATATGTGGATGGTATAGGTACCCCGGTTTTGACATCGATAAGACTTCTAGCACCCGCATATTGAGTTATGGAATAAACCCATAACGGGATCGACTACTCGTATACAAAGCCACACCTTCCATCTGAAGAGAGTTGTATAGCTCAAAGTGGATCCTGGATGACCATCCACTCCTTGGCTCATATGTGGCAGGACTCAAGATAATTGTGCATTGATCTTTGAATTACACCGTCGTAATTTAACTCCAAATAAATGCAGCCTGACTAGCTACATGGCTCGATCCTATGCACGACGCCACCAGATTACATGAATCTGAATAAAGGAGGTAGCACTGCCCCTTGATATGCTTACTTTTCAATTATGCGACCTACTTTTACATGCAACTCGTGCGACATGATTGATGCAGGTACTTGAAGTTTGGTGCCAATTAGTCCTCTCATCGATTGAATGGAGGAACACAAAGATTCGGCAAGTATGTACCGACCACTTGCCCGATACATCTGCCAGAGCAAAGTAGAAAGTATGGATTAAAATCGAGTTCGAAAACGACACTCGAGCCGGTAGAACCCCGCTCTTAGAATTAGAGTGCAGAAGGAAAGTCAGGCCGAATGACATGACTGTTCGCCTGATTAACTCTAACTCTCATGATTTGAGAGAGAGTATAAAGGACGGGAAGACGACGTCCCCAAGGCGTGATGGTGCACCACAATTAAAAGACCACCTTTGTAACAACCCGCATTCTATGCATCGGAGGATTGTAGAATATTTATTTAATTTTCATACGAGGTCGTATAGTCGTGTAAATTTGGGGAACGACTAATGGAGTCATTTCCCATGTTCACGATTTTTGCCGAATTTTAAATGACCATTTTGCCCTTGGCGAATTTTGTTTTGCCTGTAACTTTTGATTGGTAAGGAGTTTTGATTTGAAACCACTTCCATTGGATTCAAATGATGGTTTACCTTTCCGTAGAATGGTCACATTTGTCAAACGTACTTACCGTTTGGTAGATATGGCTGAAATAATGTTTGGAAAGTGAAAAACAGCTTAACCGGGCCAAATAGGGTGATTAGCAACTAGGCCTATTGGGGGATTTCGGGATTAGGGTTACATAAGGGCTGTAAAGGGTTAGAGGAACTTTTCTTTGTCATTTTTACAGCCGCCACTTGCCTCTTCAACCCTAGCAATGGTTTCCACCTTCTAAATCTCTTCTAAACAACTTTTAATCGCTCTCTAATCAAGGATTAAGCAAAGCTACATCAAATCAAGGCAAATCAACACCAAATCAGAGTTGGAGCTGCTTGGTTGCATAGGAATTCGACCCAAAACAGTAGTAAAGTTCAGATCTATAATTCATTTGTGGCTAAGGTGAGTGATTCGCATTGTTTTTCACTAATTACGGCTAAGGAGGGTGATTAGTGAAAATTAGCGAAATTATGCATGATAAAATTCTAGAAAAATATTTCAAAATTCTTAAATATTATTTTTGGGCTCTAATAGAAATTTGGGTTAATTTGGATATGTTTTGCTAATCTTATCATTAGTTATGGTTAAGCACGATTAAGGGGAAAACCATGGGTTTTGGGTATGTTTGAAATGTTTTAGCATGATTATTTATCATTTTGGTGTTTATGGTTGATTATACATGTTGCTATAACTGTTTGGTATGATTTGTGATTGCGTAGAACAGTTAAAACGGTCGAAAACGCCGTTGTGTGGCGTAAACGGTTGCTGGAAAAGTTGCAGGAAACAGTGCAGGAAAAAGGGATCGGATCGAACCTCGAACCCACTCGTGGAGCATCCCACAACCCCGACCCTCTTGCATCAGAATATCCCGAACTGAGCCGCTCCTGCTTGAGCATCACGAACCGATCCGATGAAGGCTCGATCCACAAGCCAATGGAGGATCCCAACCCGAAGTTGGAGTCACAACCCGATGCTTCGGAGGAGGCATCATGACCTGCTCACTTGGAGAGCACTACGAACCAGAAGCTCACGACTGATCTGAAACACCCCATCCCAGTGGAAGAAGAACAAACCGACCCGATGCCTGGAAGAGGTATCACGAACCGAACCGGTGCCACGAACTGACCCGAATCCAGTGAGGTACCACGACCCGAACTGCTTGGTGGCCACGAACTGGAGTTACTCACGAATCGATGGAGGACCCGAGCCCATATGATGACCACGAACCGAATGGAGATCGAACCGGGATGATGATGACCAAAACCCCAGATGTAATGGTAGTCCAAATAGGAAGTAGAACTCAGGATCCAGATGGGAACCAACGAGTTAACTTCATGAGTTGGACTTTGCTACGGGACATGTGCAAAGGGGTTATCGATGACTATAGCTTTGACTCACCACTGGAAGACGGATGTTGGCTATGGATCAGTGCAGTGGAATTTTCATGACTCCATGGAGCAAATTGATCGTAGCAAGGCTATAAGCCAGTGTAGTGGAGTTGTCACGACTCCATGGGGCAGAGTGGACATAGCAAAGTATTAGTGGTTACAGATCAGTGTAGTGGAGCCGTCATGACTCCATGGAGCAAAGTGATCGTAACAAAGAATTGGGTGATCAAAGTGGTGGATATCATATACATTACGCACTGAGTGAGAGATGTGAGGATGATTGCTATGTTTGATGTTTGCTATCACCATGTCATGCACAACCCCTCCCCATTATTTTCACACTATGTGTTTGTGTCACCTAAGAGTACTGTACATCCTGTTGTGCTAACTCTTTCGTTGCAGTCCAGGTTTAGGTATGCTTATGTATATCTGTTATTGTTCTGTTTTTGCTGCTTCCCGCTCATACCAAACTTTTGTCTGACCCAGAGTTTTATGCCTTTTCTTATTACTCTGGGTGCTCCTAAACGAGAAGACTAGAGACAGGTTAACTGGTTATGCACGAGTAGCTGTCTGAAAACGAGCAGGAGGCTAGCACGTATTATTCCCATATATTCTCCCTATGTTGTTGTTGGTCACTACTTTAGGCATTAGTAGTGCACGTCCCTGTTTTTCTTTAGAGATAGTTTTAAAAGTTGTAATAATGGTGGTATGGATCATAAGTTTTATTTTGAATTTTCCGTTTCTATGATTGTTTAGTTTTCAGCTTATGCACTGTCTCACCTGTTTTATATCAAGTTATGTTATTATTATATTATGTTCCATGCGCTATGAGATATACTACATGTTCTTTGTTGGTTCATTCGTCTTCTTTATGTTCTTTTGACTACCGTCCCATGCTGGTTGGACATCGGCACAACACGTTTAATTGGAAATTTCGGCCGGTGTGGGGCGGGCCGTCACATTTGGTATCAGAGCTCTAGGTTGCTTAGTTAACATAGGGAAAAAAACCAGGGAGAGATAGTACGTATATGAGAGTGCGTATTTGTGATATTTTGGTTTTCAAAAACTATATATATTATTATTAGTATTAGTATATCTAAGGATGAAGTCGCACTGCACTAGCACCACTGAAGAGATGGTTACTCGTTTTCTCTTTATAGATTGAACGATGAACTGATATACGAGGAATACTGGTTCAAGAGACAATAATAGGAATGCTCCTGACATGAGGACGTGTACTACCTTCATTCGAGAGATGCCGAGAGTTGTTCAGGGAGTAGCTCCTAATGCTACAAATGGTGGTGGTGCAACGGTGCAGGCGACTAGGGCCGATTTCGCGAAGCTCTGTAATGTAACAACCCGTATTTTCAATAACCTGTTATAACGTAAATCGAGGCAGAATTTAATTTATAATTCTGAATCAAGGGAAACGGGCTATGCCATTGCGTTCGTCTCGGAAAAATACGCGAAATAGAGTCCGAGTTTTCGAAAATCGGAGTCCGTATGACCCGATTAAGGCCCAACGAAGTTTTCAGAAAAATTCAAAGTAAAAACAGATTTCAAATTCAAGTTTGAATTTGGAAATTTGGGGCAGTTGGGTGCAGGCGGGAAATTTCCCACCAGACCACCCATGTCGACAGCCCTGTCGACTGGGCAGTCGACATGGTTAGGCCCAAGTCGACAGCCCTGTCGACTTGGGTGTCGACTTGGCTCAGCCGGGCAATTTTGCCTGGTGCACCATTTTGGGAGTTGTGTTGAGTTTGGGGGCCAGATTCGGTTTTGAGGGCTGAGATGTGAACTAGGGTTTAATCCTAGGGTTAAAACTAATCCTAATCTCTATAAATAAGCCCCTAACCTAACCCTAAATCATCATTAATCAACCCTACAAATAAACTATGGCAAAATCATTCCTCTCATGGCCTCCACTCTCTTCATAAAATTCCTAAATAAATTTCTATGAGAGATTTTCCATGCATACAAGTGTTTTCAAGCTTGAATGAGCATCATTAGCTTGCATTCAAGTCAAGTTTCTATATTTGCATCATAAAGCAAGAGTTTTGATCATTTTGGCTCAAGGGTTTTTCTATTGGAGCTTGCATTTTGGGTTTATTTGATTACATAAGGGCTTTGTCTCAATCTATATATATTTTTGTGTCTTCATAAGCATTGTAAGCCCTTTTCTACTTTCATATTTAAACTCTAAAGTTAAATGAATGATGCAAGTTTGGTTGATCATTATGACATGCAAGTTTGCCATGATATGCAAGTTTACTATGTCATGTTATGCAAGTATGCCATGTTATGATATGCAAGTTTACCATGTTATGCTATGCAAGTTTGCCATGTTATGATATGCAAGTTTATCATGCTATGTTATGCAAGTTTGCTATGTTATGATATGCAAGTTTTCCATATGATATGCAAGTTATGTTATGCAAGTTTGGGTTGATCATTTTGCTCATGTTATCATGTTATGCAAGCTTATCTTGGGTTTATGAGCTTAAAGCTTCAAGCTTTATGCTAAAGGTTGCATTTTGGAAACATGTAAGTTATCATATCCCTTATGATAACTTGCATGTGAGGCTAAATGCGAACTTATGGCAACTTCTACATGTCATTTATCACCATGTATCATTTATATGCTAAGTTTGGTTTTATGCATACTTTTGAGGCCTAATGATGCAATATGCAAGTATATGAACATATGTACATTTCATATGCCACCATGTTAAATTTGTGGCTTCAACACCATTTGTCATGATTATGCCAAGTTCCCTCTTTCTATCCTTTATGCGCTATTGCGATATGTAAGCGATGGGATTGCGTTTGGGGATGGGTAAACTTAAAAGACATGAAAACATAAGATTGGGAATTTACCTATTAAGTTAGGTCTACCCATTGGGAATTTACCTATTAAGTTAGGTCTACCCAAATTCTTGAAAACTTGTAATATGTTTTGGAAACATGATGGACATGACACTTAGAAAATATAAGTGTGACCAACTCGAGGTTGGGTTGAGTTTGTAGCGTAAAACTACCCGGAACCGACCGGCTTAACTAGTTGCTACAAACAATAGGACCCAATGTGAGAAGTTGGTCATGTTGTACCTTGAACCCGAGGTTAGACCAAGTTGTGGTGTAAAGCTACCCGGAACCGACCGGCTTAACTAGTAACCGCAACAAAGCCTAATGTGAGAGGTTAAGGCACATTAATTAATGCCTCATGATTAGGGTTAAGTCATGGTCCACTTAATACTTAACCAATTTGGGCTTGGTAGATTAATCAGGGTTAAGTCGTGAACTCATCGTTACACCTAACCAAGTTAATCCATGATTAGCAAGAGGGTTAAACCGTACTTAACCCACTAGAAAATCCTAGCAATGGGTGTCCACTCCAGCAGTAATCCCAAGTTTGTATCATTAAGACCCTAGGGACTAGGCTAGGGTGGGGGCACGATTACTGGACTTGAGGTAAGTAACCAAAAACGACGGCAGAGTGGTACGCCGATGTAGTTCCGGACGGACTATGGTCGTGCACGTAGTCCGTATTTGGAGAAGTCAAGCATGGGTACCAGTAGATCGAGACTGTGCACTTATGTTTATGGTGTCCAGGGGTTGACACCCTAGGGCTTGATACACTCGACGGGAGACCCGGCACGGTCTGACTACAATTATGTTTGGGCCGTATTGACACCAACACGTGACGAGTTAGGCTTATAGGGAGCCGATCGACTAGACCGTTTGGTTGGACCTCGTATTAGGGTCACTTCATGTTATTGGGCCAAAGCTTGGCCCAAGGGATCAATACGTGTTTATTCAAGTCATGATAGTTTGCTAGTACACCTGTGGTGCAAAACCTTAAACCTGATTATGCGATGACACCTTTATCTATCATGCCAGTATGTAGTTATCCTTATGTTCATCCCTGCTTCTCATGCCAGTTAACTTTATCAGTTTACATTGATTGTAGTAGGGCTTACTCAGTCTTTTTGACTGACCTGTTTTTCTTTCGCCTCTTTTCTTCCCTTCCCCCCCCCCCCCCCCAGGTTCTCAGGTTGGGAATATTGGAGCTTAGCTTGGATTTCTGATCACTTGCTTGTGGGATTTTAGCTCATGTACGGTCTTGACATGAAGCTAGCTATGGTTATCACTTATTTTGGGGATAGTACTTATGTATTTCAGTTTTTCAGTGATGTTGTTTTTATCTAGACTTGTGTATTTGGAAAGTAGACATTATGTTGTACCAGACTTGTTTTGAAATAGTTTGAAATCTTCCGCTGTTTTACTTATCTTATTTACTCTGTTTACATATATACATATGTTCTTGTTCTGCCTTGATATATCATTATGCATGTTTACCTGATTCAAACGCCCCTCCAAAGTCAGAGTGCTTGCAAGAGACACCCTGGCGGAGGCGGGGTGTTACATTTGGTATCAGAGCATATGGTTTACGAGAAGGAACAAAAAGGTTTTTAAAACTTTTGGAAAACTATTTTCAAAACCAAGTATAAAGTATTTTCCAAAGAAAAGTCTAGTTTATTTTAAAGGCTATTCCCCAAAAAGCCATTAGCAAAATTCCTTCGTTTTTCTCCATTTTGAATCTGTCTTTTTTCTTCGTTTTCAGTATGGCCGATAACTTTGCTATTCCGGAGGGAGTACACGTACATGTTTGGTATAGGAGACTTTTGGAGGCTAGGGCGACCGAAGCCGGCCCCGTAGATATTCCTCCTCCTCCTCCGGTAGTTAATGTTCCTCCTCCTCATGTCGCTGAGGTTCCTCTTCCTCCTCCCCCTCAGCATCCTCAAGCTGACTTCGCAAAGACTTGCAAAGATTTCAAAGCAATGGGTGGCAAGAACTTTCAAGGCACTGAGACTTTTGTAGAGGCCAGAAATTGGTTGAAAGAGACCGAGGATTTATTTGCTATCTTTGGGTTAGACGATCAGAGGAAGATCTTATTGGCGGTTTGGCTTATGAAGGATGAAGCCGCTTATTGGTGAGAAGTCACCAATGGTACTAGGCCTGTTGAGACTTAGGCCGATTTCAGGGCAAGGTTCGTGCTTAAGTTTCTATCTTCGGCTGAGGAGAATCTGCAAATGGAGAGGTTCATAACTTTGAAACAAGGAGATATGTCTGTCAAAGAATATGTGAACAAGTTCAATCAGTTAGCTCGTTTTGGCTTGGATATGGTGAATACTCCTCAGAAGAAGGCTCTTCGTTTTGCTAGAGGATTGAATGAGCCGTTGCAGGGATTGGCTATGTCACATATTCCCCATGGGGCCACGTTTGAGAGCTTGGTTGATATGGCGTTACTTCAGGGAGATGTCAAGAAAGAGGTCAAGATGAATGATACTCAAGCCAAGAAGACTGATTCCCAGTGGAAAGGAAATCAGGGTAATCCAAGTGGTCAGAGAAGTCAAGGCAATCAGAACAAGAACAAGAGTCAAGGCAACAAGGGGAACAACAACAAGGGCAATAACAACAAGGGGAAGTGCCATTATTGCGGTTCAGTTGGGCATCTTATTAAGGATTGTAAGAAGAGGAAAAGGAAGAATGGTGAATGCTTTTTCTGCGGTGAGACTGGACATTTCAGTAAGGATTGCCCGAAGAAGCAAGGGCAAGGCCAGGGTCAGACTCAGCGTGCTGGACCTTCAGGAGGGCAAGTTCATGCTCTCAATGCCGCTCCAGTTCCCGATCGAGGTAGTATTTCTGTTGAGAGCCTTGTATATATTTCTGATTTTCCAGTTCGTACCTTGTTTGATTCTGGTGCATCGCATAGCTTTATCTCATCTGATCTTGTTGATAGTTTGCACCTTAGTACTAGCTTGGTAGATGATCCCGTCTGTGTCTCAAATCCTATTGGAGGTTCCGCCCATCTGTCTATGATATGTGGGGATTTGAGGATCTCTATACTGAGTGTAGAGTTCTTGTGTAGTGCTTATGTTCTTGGTTTTAGGGGATACGGATTGATATTGGGCATGGATTGGTTGTCCAGATATGGAGCCATCCTTGATTGTGAGCATAGGGTGGTGAGGCTCGTGACTCACCTCGGAAACACCCTAGAAATTTCTTGTAATCCGAGAGGTCCCGTCATGTTGTGCTATCTTGAATCACTCGACTCGTCAATGGAAACTCTTCAGTCTGTGAGAGTGGTTCGAGAGTATCCGGATGTTTTCGATGAAGTTAGGGGGTTGCCCCCTAAGCGAGAGATTGATTTCTGCATTTATCTGGTGGATAATGCAAAGCCGGTTTCTTTGCCCGTTCGGCACATGGCTCCGCGTGAAAGGCGGGAACTAAGTAAGCAAGTGAAGGAGTTGCTTGAGAAGAACTTCATTAGACGAAGTATATCTGATTGGGGAGCGCCTGTGGTATTTGCTACCAAGGCAGATGGTTCTCTCCGACTTTGTGTTGACTATCGAGAGTTGAATAAGCTGGCTAAGAAGAACAGACACCCGTTACCGAGGATTGATGATCTCTTTGACCAGCTTATCGGTGCTTCTGTTTTCTCTCAGCTTGATCTTGCTACTGGATTCCATCAGCTCAGGGTAGCTGAAGATAGTATAGACAAGACTGCATTCAGAACTCCAGATGGATTCTTCGAATGGCTGGTCATGCCGTTCGGCTTGACTAATGCACCTGCATATTTCGTGGACTTGATGAGTAGGGTGTTCAGGGAGTTCTTGAACAAGTTTGTCGTGGTCTTTGTAGATGATATTCTGATCTTCTCTAAGGATGAGGAAGAGCACGCAAGGCATCTCGTGGAGGTGATGGATACGCTTAGAGCACATCAGTTGAAGGCCAAGTTCTCCAAGTGTCACTTTTGGAGAAGGGAAGTTAGATTCCTTGGACATATAGTATCTAAGCAAGGCTTAGCGGTGGATCCCGCTAAGGTAGTTGCAGTTCAGGATTGGAAGACTCCAAGGAATGCAACCGAAGTGAGAAGTTTTCTAGGTCTTGCAGGCTTTTACCGGAAGTTCATCAAGGACTTCGCGAAGATTTCCGCTCCTCTCACTAAATTGATGAAGAAAAATTTAGTTTTTGCTTGGAGCATAGAATGCGAGCTTGCTTTTCAGAAGCTCAAGAGAGCTCTCACATCAGCACCTGTTCTAGCTTTGCCCGATGGAGGGAAGTTATTTACAGTATACACCGATGCATGTGGCACGGGGTTAGGAGCTGTTCTGATGCAAGAAGGAAGAGTGATATGCTTTGGCGGTAGACAACTCAAAGTGCATGAGAAGAATTATCCCACTCATGACTTAGAGTTGGCAGCAATAGTATATGCACTCAAGGCTTGGCACCATTATCTTCTGGGAGAAAGATTTGAGCTTTATACCGATCACAAGTCATTGAAGTATCTCTTTTCTCAGAAGGATCTGAATCTGAGGCAATAAAGATGGATGGAATTCTTGGCGTCCTACGATTTTGAGATAGCTTATACCCCTGGCAAGGGGAATGTGGTAGCAGATGCATTGAGTAGAAAAAGGTTGACTCTGAGTCCTCTATTCGTTGAGATGAAGAATTTAGAGTATGTGGCAACCTTTGATTTCTCTTTGGCGATTGAGTCGATGACCGGTTCTTTAGCATCTCTGGAACTCAGACCTACCCTTCTTGATCAAGTTGGGGCTTCGTAGAGAGAAGACCCTCAGATAGTTGAGATTATGGATAAGCTGATTCGAGGAGAGGCGTCTAGTCATCTCGCTCGATATTCTATTGATGAAAAGGGTTGGCTGAGGAGAGACGGAAGGTTATGTGTTCCAATGGGAGAAGATTTAGTAAGAAAAGTTCTTGAGGAAGCGCATCGCTCTAAGTTGAATATACATCCGGGCGGAGATAAGATGTATAAAGATATGAAGCGCATTTTCTTTTGGCCTGGGATGAAGAAGGATGTGGCAGAGTTTGTCTCTAGATGTATCATTTGCCAGCAAGTTAAGGCCGAGTCGAAGAAGCCCGGTGGGCTATTGCATCCTCTAGACGTTCCACTATGGAAGTGGGAGAGTATTTCCATGGATTTTATCGATGGGCTACCAAGGTCAAGAAAAGGGAATACGAGCATTTGGGTTATTTTGGATAGACTTACGAAGAGTGCTCATTTTATTCCGGTGAAGAGCAAGAGGACCGCATCTTGGCTAGCGTCTGTATATCTTCGTGAGATTGTGAGACTACATGGAGTCCCTTCTAGTATAGTCAGTGACCGTGACCCAATCTTTACAAGTCAATTCTGGAATAGCTTGCAAGAAGCTATGGGCACGAGGTTGAATCTAAGTACGGCTTATCACCCACAGACGGACGGTCAAACTGAAAGGGTGAATAGGGTACTCGAGGATCTGTTGAGGCTTTGTATTCTGGATTTTGGTGGTACTTGGGAAGACCATCTTCCTCTTGTTGAGTTTGCATATAATAACAGTTATCAGGCAAGCATAGGGATGGCACCATTTGAAGCTTTATGTGGGAGGTCGTGCAAGTCGCCTACATGTTGGTGGGAGACTACAGATGAGCTTATACTTGGGCCTGATATGATCAGAAATACATCCGAGAAGGTCGAGTTGATTCGGAGACGGATGAAAGCGGCCCAAGACCGACAGAAATCCTATGCTGATAAGCGAAGAACTGATTTGGAGTTTGATGTTGGGGATATGGTTTTCGTGAAGGTTTCTCCTTTGCGGAATGTGTTCCGATTTGGAGCCGTTGGGAAATTAGCACCGAGGTTTGTTGGACCATTCCCTATTATAGAGAGGATCGGGCAGATGGCTTATAGAGTGGAGTTGCCTGAGAAGCTTGCCGGAGTACACGATGTTTTTCATGTCTCGCATCTCCGGAAGTGTTTACATGAATCAGCAGAGGTTGTTGAGCCAAGTGTTCTGAAAGATGTGGAAGTGGAGAAAGAGGCTACCTTGAGGAGAGCTCCGATTCGTATCTTGGGGACGGAGACCAAGAAGCTAAGGAATCGAGAGGTCAAGTTGGTGAAGGTTCAATGGGGTGAAGCCGAAGAAGACACAACTTGGGAAACCGAGGAGAAGATGCGTGGGATTTATCCATTCCTTTTTGAGGGTACACTCTCAATTTCTTTTCTTTGTTAGCATATCTTTCTCTTTTCTATCCATGTTTATCTAGTTTATCGTGTTAATCTTGTCATGAGAACCTTAGGTAGAAACCCTTTGGATGAAACATGTGTTTGAAACATGTTATGCTTGATGGTTGCAAGTGGTTGCAAGTGTTTGCAAGTGGTTACTCGTGGATGCATTATACACATTAGGCACTAGATCGGCTCACACACTCCTCATATTGCATATGCATGAGTGTGTATGCTTATTCATGGATGATAATTTTTGTGTTATCACATGGATGTTGCATATGGATGTATGTTATGTGCACACATGTAGATGTTATACATTATGTTAGGAATTGCATACATATGGATTCATTTCACTAACATAATTTGCATTGATGATATTTGCATTAGATAAGTACATATACACACACCTTTACATATGTTCATACAACATTTAGAATCTTGTAAGGGCAATGATTGTTCGTGGATGATGTTTTGAGTAGATGGATGTTGGATGGTAGGATACGTTCTTCCTAACTTGAAGATTTCGGGGACGAAATCCTTTAAGGAGGGGAGAATGTAACAACCCGTATTTTCAATAACCTGTTATAACGTAAATCGAGGCAGAATTTAATTTATAAATCTGAATCAAGGGAAACGGGCTATGCCATTGCGTTCGTCTCGGAAAAATACGCGAAATAGAGTCCGAGTTTTCGAAAATCGGAGTCTGTATGACCCGATTAAGGCCCAACGAAGTTTTCAGAAAAATTCAAAGTAAAAACAGATTTCAAATTCAAGTTTGAATTTGGAAATTTGGGGCAGTTGGGCGCAGGCGGGAAATTTCCCGCCAGACCACCCATGTCGACAGCCCTGTCGACTGGGCAGTCGACATGGTTAGGCCCAAGTCGACAGCCCTGTCGACTTGGGTGTCGACTTGGCTCAGCCGGGCAGTTTTGCCTGGTGCACCATTTTGGGAGTTGTGTTGAGTTTGGGGGCCAGATTCGGTTTTAAGGGCTGAGATTGGAACTAGGGTTTAATCCTAGGGTTAAAACTAATCCTAATCTCTATAAATAAGCCCCTAACCTAACCCTAAATCATCATTAATCAACCCTACAACTAAACTATGGCAAAATCATTCCTCTCATGGCCTCCACTCTCTTCATAAAATTCCTAAATAAATTTCTATGAGAGATTTTCCATGCATACAAGTGTTTTCAAGCTTGAATGAGCATCATTAGCTTGCATTCAAGTCAAGTTTCTATATTTGCATCATAAAGCAAGAGTTTTGATCATTTTGGCTCAAGGGTTTTTCTATTGGAGCTTGCATTTTGGGTTTATTTGATTGCATAAGGGCTTTATCTCAATCTATATATATTTTTGTGTCTTCATAAGCATTGTAAGCCCTTTTCTACTTTCATATTTAAACTCTAAAGTTAAATGAATGATGCAAGTTTGGTTGATCATTATGATATGCAAGTTTGCCATGATATGCAAGTTTACTATGTCATGTTATGCAAGTATGCCATGTTATGATATGCAAGTTTACCATGTTATGCTATGCAAGTTTGCCATGTTATGATATGCAAGTTTATCATGTTATGTTATGCAAGTTTGCTATGTAATGATATGCAAGTTTGCCATATGATATGCAAGTTATGTTATGCAAGTTTGGGTTGATCATTTTGCTCATGTTATCATGTTATGCAAGCTTATCTTGGGTTTATGAGCTTAAAGCTTCAAGCTTTATGCTAAAGGTTGCATTTTGGAAACATGTAAGTTATCATATCCCTTATGATAACTTGCATGTGAGGCTAAATGCGAACTTATGGCAACTTCTACATGTCATTTATCACCATGTATCACTTATATGCTAAGTTTGGTTTTATGCATACTTTTGAGGCCTAATGATGCAATATGCAAGTATATGAACATATGTACATTTCATATGCCACCATGTTAAATTTGTGGCTTCAACACCATTTGTCATGATTATGCCAAGTTCCCTCTTTCTATCCTTTATGCGCTATTGCGATATGTAAGCGATGGGATTGCGTTTGGGGATGGGTAAACTTAAAAGACATGAAAACATAAGATTGGGAATTTACCTATTAAGTTAGGTCTACCCATTGGGAATTTACCTATTAAGTTAGGTCTACCCAAATTCTTGAAAACTTGTAATATGTTTTGGAAACATGATGGACATGACACTTAGAAAATATAAGTGTGACCAACTCGAGGTTGGGTTGAGTTTGTAGCGTAAAACTACCCGGAACCGACCGGCTTAACTAGTTGCTACAAACAATAGGACCCAATGTGAGAAGTTGGTCATGTTGTACCTTGAACCCGGGGATAGACCAAGTTGTGGTGTAAAGCTACCCGGAACCGACCGGCTTAACTAGTAACCGCAACAAAGCCTAATGTGAGAGGTTAAGGCAAATTAATTAATGCCTCATGATTAGGGTTAAGTCATGGTCCACTTAATACTTAACCAATTTGGGCTTGGTAGATTAATCAGGGTTAAGTCGTGAACTCATCGTTACACCTAACCAAGTTAATCCATGATTAGCAAAAGGGTTAAACCGTACTTAACCCACTAGAAAATCCTAGCAATGGGGGTCCACTCCAGTAGTAATCCCAAGTTTGTATCATTTAGACCCTAGGGACTAGGCTAGGGTGGGGGCACGATTACTGGACTTGAGGTAAGTGACCAAAAACGACGGCAGAGTGGTACGCCGATGTAGTTCCGGACAGACTATGGTCATGCACGTAGTCCGTATTTGGAGAAGTCAAGCATGGGTACCAGTAGATCGAGACTGTGCACTTATGTTTATGGTGTCCAGGGGTTGACACCCTAGGGCTTGATACACCCGACGGGAGACCCGGCACAGTTTGACTACAATTATGTTTGGGCCGTATTGACACCAACACGTGACGAGTTAGGCTTATAGGGAGCCGATCGACTAGACCGTTTGGTTGGACCTCGTATTAGGGTCACTTCATGTTATTGGGCCAGTGCTTGGGCCAAGGGATCAATACGTGTTTATTCAAGTCATGATAGTTTGCTAGTACACCTGTGGTGCAAAACCTTAAACCTGATTATGCGATGACACCTTTATCTATCATGCCAGTATGTAGTTATCCTTATGTTCATCCCTGCTTCTCATGCCAGTTAACTTTATCAGTTTACATTGATTGTAGTAGGGCTTACTTAGTCTTTTTGACTGACCTGTTTTTCTTTCGCCTCTTTTCTTCCGTTTCCCCCCCCCCCCCCTCCCCAGGTTCTCAGGGTGGGAATATTGGAGCTTAGCTTGGATTTCTGATCACTTGCTTGTGGGATTTTAGCTCATGTACGGTCTTGACATGAAGCTAGCTATGGTTATCACTTATTTTGGGGATAGTACTTATGTATTTCAGTTTTTCAGTGATGTTGTTTTTATCTAGACTTGTGTATTTGGAAAGTTGACATTATGTTGTACCAGACTTGTTTTGAAATAGTTTGAAATCTTCCGCTGTTTTACTTATCTTATTTACTCTGTTTACATATATACATATGTTCTTGTTCTGCCTTGATATATCATTATGCATGTTTACCTGATTCAAACGCCCCTCCAAAGTTAGAGTGCTTGCAAGAGACACCCTGGCGGAGGCGGGGTGTTACATGTAAGGACTACACTAGTCTTGGTGGGAAGTTGTTCCACGGAATGGAATCGGCTATAGAAGTTCAGGATTGGCTTTATAGCTGTGAGCGCATCTTCGAGGATCTGGGAATCGAAGACACGATGAAGAAGAAGCTAACATCCTGTCAGCTGCAAGGACGGGCTATGAATTGGTGGAATGCTATTAAGGCAGTTAATCCTAAGGATTAAGTTACATGGAATCAATTTAAAGCTCACTTCAGTGACAAGTTTATCCCAGCTGCCCAGAAGTCATAGTTGTTTAGGAAGTTCTTGGAGCTTAAACAGAATGGTAGGACAGTCTCTAAATATATTGCTTAGTTCGATACTTTATCGAAGTATGGATTATCTCTTATCGATACTCCCGAGAAGAAGAATGAGAAGTTCATAACAGGCTTAGATCGGTACTTGGGGAAAGGCTTATGAACAATATTGATGAGACTTTTGAACCGATTGTTGGGAAAGCATTGAGATCAGAGAGCCTTTATCCTAAGCCCAAGACTTAAGTCGTTGTTGCATCTGCAAGCGAGCCAAAGCTGCAAGCAAGCGGTGGAGGCAAGAATAATTCGCAAAATAAGAGGAAACAGAACCAAGCTAAGGATGGTCAGAAGAAGAGTAAGAAAGATATAGAGTGCTTTACCTGTGGCAAGAAGGGCCATTATGCTAAAGAATGTCGAGCAAACCCAACGGACAGGAAGTGCTTCAACTGCGGCCAAGTGGGACATCATAAGGATAAGTGTCCACAACCTCCTAAAGAGAAGCAGATTTTGAAAGCATATGCTATTAATGTTGTTCCTTCTTTGTTGAATGACCCAGATGCAGTGGAGAAAGGAAATAAAGTTGTCAATCAAGGTATGCTTTCTATTTATGATGTTCTTGTTCGAGTATTGTTTGATACTGGGGCTTCATATTCCTTCATATCTAGTGACCTGGTAGATAGATTGGGATTGGAACCCAAGATAGTCGATAGATCTTTAGTGGTGACGAACCCGATTGGTGGTTCGAGTATCCGTAGCATTATTTGTCAAAATTTGGTCTTATCGAGTCACGGATGTATGTTTTCTTGTGATTGCTTTGTTTTGGGCTTTACTGGGTTTGGCATTATTTTGGGATTCGATTGCCTCGAAAGATATGGGGTGGTGGTACACTGTAAGGGATTTTCGGTAACTAATAGGGTGGATGATGGGCAGAGGGTACTTCTTGGTAGCCTACCTAGTGATGAGGTGATGGCTAGTTTTCTAAATTCCCTAGACATCCCACAGGACGAATTAGTAGGAGTTCCCATTGTTGGCCAGTATCCGGACATCTTCGAGGAAGTGAGCGGACTTCCACCACACCGAGAGATTGAGTTCAGTATTGGTTTAGTGAAAGATGCCAGACCTATAGTCATGCCACTTCGTCATATGGCACCAAGGGAGCAGCGAGAGTTCAGGGTGCAAGTAAGAGATCTTTTGAAGAAGGGATTTATTCGAAGAAGTGTCTCCGAGTGGGGGGAGCACTAGTTGTATTTTCCACTAAGGCAGATGGTTCCCTTTGTTTATGTGTGGAGTATCGCGAGTTGAATAAGGTGACTAGGAAGAATAAGTATCCTTTTCCACAGATAGATGATTTGTTTGATCAACTGGAAGGAGCAAGAGTGTTCTCCCAGTTGGACCTCGCGATAGGATTTCATTAGCTCCGAGTAGCAGCTGAGAGTATTCCTAAAACTGACTTTCGGACGCCGTCTGGATTGTATGAGTGGTTGGTCATGCCATTCGGGTTGACCAATGCACCAACATATTTTGTGGATCTTATGAATAGGGTATTCCGGGATTAATTAAATAAGTTTGTTCTTGTGTTCATGGATGATATCCTTGTTTACTCGAGGACAGAGGAAGAACACAAGGAACATTTGAGGATAGTGATGGAGGTGTTGAGAAAACACCAATTGAAAGTGAAATTTTCTAAGTGTCACTTCTGGAGGGGGGAAGTGAGATTCTTGGGCCATGTTGTTTCAGAGAATGGTATTGTCGTGGACCTTGCGAAGGTAGATAAGGTACAAGATTGGTATGCGCCCAAGAATGCAAAAGACGTAAGAAGTTTCTTGGGATTAGCTGGATATTATCGTAAGTTTATTTAAGATTTCTCCAAGATAGCGGCACCGTTAACTTAGTTGACCAAGAAGAATCAAGCTTTTGTCTATGACGGAAGGTGTGAGAATGCATTTGAGGGTCTAAAGGGGAGGTCATCGAGTGCACCAGTGTTAGTTATTCCTACGGGGGAATGAAGAGATGACGGTATACACAGATGCATGTGGTACCGAACTAGGTGGTGTACTAATGCAAGGAGGTAGAGTTGTACCTTATGCTAGTCGGCAACTGAAACCGCATGAGAAAAGATATCCTACCTATGATTTGGAATTGGTAGAGATCGTATTCGCGTTGAAGATGTGGAGACATTATCTCTTGGGAGAAAGATTCGAGTTGTTTACCAATCATAAATCGTTAAAGTATCTTTTCTCTTAGAAGGATCTAAACCTCCATCAGCCGGGATGGTCAGAATTCTTGGCTTCCTATGATTTCGATATCGCATATACGCCAGGAAAAGGCAATGCTATAGCTGATGCATTGAGTAGGAGACATGCAGTTTAGGGGCTATGTTTCTTGAATGGAAGCAACTGGAATATATCGTATGGTACAATTTCAAACCAAAGTGTGAATTGGATCCAGAGATGTTAGCAAGTTTGACGATCTGACCCACTTTGATTGAGCGGATTGGTTCCAGTCAGAGGGACGATCCTAACCTATTGGAAATCATCTCCAAGTTAGAGAAGGGTATCGACAGCGAGGAGATGAACAAGTATGGGCTTGATCGAGAAGGATGGCTTAGAAAGAATGGGAGACTAGTTGTACCCAATGTCGATCGATTGAGAGATGAAGTGCTTGGAGAATGTCATCACTCAAAACTAACTATACATCTCGGTGTTTACAAAATGTATCAAGACATGAAGCATACTTACTACTAAGAAGGAATGAAAAGGGACGTCGGGAAGTTTATGTACAAATGGATGAACTGCCAGCTAGTTAAAGCTGAGAAAAAGAAGCCTAGTGGTTTGTTACAACCGCTGGAAATTCCCAAATGGTAATGGGAACAAGTCTTAATGGATTTCATTGATGGTTTGCTAAGGACTAGATCTGGTCATGATAACATTTGGGTGATTGTGGATTGATTAACCAAAAGTGCAAGGTTTATACCCATCAAGTCAAATAGAAAAGCAGCTAAGTTAGTAGAATTGTATATGAACTGGGTAGTGAGATTTCATGGAGTACCCAAAGGCATTGTGAGTGGCCGAGATCTGTTGCTTACTAGTGGGTTTTGGGAGAGCTTACAAGAGGCTTTAGGATCAGAATTACATCTCAATACCGCGTACCATCCTCAAATCGATGGTCAGACAGAGAGGGTGAATCATATATTGGAGGATCTCTTGATAGCTTGTATATTAGATTTAGGTGGATCATGGGATGACCATTTTCATCTAGTGGAGTTCGCATATAATAATAGTTATCAATCCAGTATTGGTATGGCTCCATTTGAAGCTTTATATGGAAGACCATGCAACTCACTATCATGTTGGTTAGAAACTAGTGAGAAATTTGTGCTTGGACCGGATGTGATAAGAGAAACCTTAGATAAGAACAAGGTTATCCAACAACGAATGAAGGCTGCCCAAGATAGGCAGAAGAGTTATGCTTATAAGAGACGAAGAGAATTGAAATTTTCCGTTGGCGACTTGGTGTTTGTCAATATTTCTCCGTTAAAGAGTGTTATTCGATTTGGTAGGAGAGGCAAGCTAGCTCCAAGGTTTGTTGGTCCATTCCCAGTTCTCGAGCAAGTTGGGAATTCAGCATATAAAGTTGGATTACGTGACAAGATAGCAGGAGTTCACAATGTATTTCATGTTTCCCAGTTAAGGAAGTTCGTGCACGACCCCGATATGACTATTTTACCGGATCAATTGGATGACATCGAAGTAGAACCCAAGGCGGTTGGGAACCGCAGGCCGATCCATATTGTCGAGTACGATACAAAGAAACTTCGAAGGAAGACGGTGCAACTGGTCAAAGTCCAATGGGGTGATAACGAGAATGACTGTACTTGGGAAACAGAGGAGAGCATAAGGAAGTTGTATCTAGAACTCTTTGCCTAGTAAGATTTTGATTGCAATTTAGCTGCTCTGCATGCTAGGATAGACTTGTTGTGTTATTATGTGTGTTTGATTGTTTATAATTGGCTGATAGGCATGCGGGACCAATAGTATGTTTTGGTTAAGGAATTTCCGGGGCGAAATTTCATAAGGAGGGAGAATGTAACGGCCCTCATTCTACACATCAGAAGATCATAGAATATTTATTTCATTTTCAGACGAGGTCATATAGTAGTGTAACTTTGGGGAACGACTATTGGAGTCATTTCTAATGTTCACGATTTTTGCCGAATTTTAAATGACTTTTTTGCCCTTGGAGAATCTTGTTCCACCTATAACTTTTGATTGGTAAGGAGTTTTGACTAGGGATGGCAATGGGGAGTCTAGGGTCCAAACCCGCTTGACCCGTCCCTGTTTTGGCCCATTTAGACCTGCCCCATAGGGTCTTTGGGACGGGTAGATCCACGACCCACTTTTGGAGGTCCGGTTCAAGGGTCAGGTCTGCGGCATGGCTAACCCACCCCAACTCGACCCGCATGATTGAAACATGATTAAAACTCTTTGTAACTATAATGAATACTTTTTAATCTTCTTAGGTATACATAGTTATAACTTGAATATTATTTCTTTTCCAATAAAAAAACTATAATAATTTCATATTATTAAGTTGCATCAATGATAACCATATAATAACAATTGTATACATTTCGAACTATTATCTTACGACTCATTTTATTAAATTCCCTTATCCTTGTTAGCGCATTATAATATGTATATAATTTATCATTTAGTAATAAAAATATAAGTATATAAACTTTTGTACATTAGAACACAATATCACCAGGTCGTGGGGCGGGTCGGGTCTACCTTGACCCGTACGGGTTTCGGGTACGGGGCGAACTTCCAGTCTCGCACCGGGTCTACGGGGCGGGTCTGGGCGGGGTTTAAAATGTCTGGGTCGGGTCTGGGGCACGAGAAACCCGCCCCAACCTGCCTCATTGCCATTCCTAGTTTTGACTTTATACCACTTCTATTGGATTTGGATGATGGTTTAACTTTCCATAGAGTGGTCACATTTGTCAAACGGATTTACCGTTTGGAAGATATGGCTGAAATAATGTTTGGAAGGTGAAAAACAACTTAACCGGGCCAAATAGGGTGATTAACAGCTAGGCCCATTGGGGGATTTCGAGATTAGGGTTACATAAGGGCTGAAAAGGGTTAGAGGAACATTTCTTTGTCATTTTTACAGCTGCCACTTACCTCTCTTCAACCCTAGCAATGGCTTCCACCTACTAAATCTCTTCTAAACAACTTCTAATCGCTCTCTATTTGAGGATTCAGCTAAACTACACGAAATGAAGGCAAATCAACACCAAATCAGAGTTAGAGTTGCTGTGTTGCATAGGAATTCGACCCAAAATAGTAGTAAAGTTTAGATCTATAATTCATTTGTGGCAAAGGTGAGTGATTTGCATTGTTTTTCACTAATTACGGCTAATTAGGGTGATTAATGAAAATTAGCGAAATTATGCATGATAAAATTTTGGAAAAATATGTAAAAATTCTTAAATACTATTTTAGGTGTTTGATAGAAATTAGGGTTAATTTGGATATGTTTTGCTAATCCTATCATTAGTTATGGTTAAACACGATTAAGGGGAAAACCATGGGTTTTGGGTATGTTTGATCCATATTGGCATGATTATTCATCGTTTTGGTGTTTACGGTTGATTATACTTGTTGCTATGACTGTTTGGTATGATTTTTGATTTCATAGAATAGTTAAAATAGTCGAAAACAATGTCGTGTGGCGTAAACGGTTGCTAGAGAAGTTGCAGGAAACAGTGTAGGAAAAGGGGATCGGATCGAACCTTGAACCCACTCGTGGAACATCCCACGACCCCGACCCGCTTGTGTTAGATTATCTCGAACCGAGCCGCTCCTGCTTGAGCACCACGAGCCGATCCGATAAAGGCTCTACCCACGAGCCAATGGAGGATCCCAACCCAAAGTTGGAGTCACAACCCAATGCTTTGGAGGAGGCATCACAACCAGATCACTTGGAGAGCACCACGAACCAGAAGCTCACGACCGATCCAAAACACCCCGACCCGGTGGAAGAATCACAAACCGACCCGATGCCTGGAAGAGGTATCACGAACCGAACTGGTGCCACGAACCGACCCGAATCCAGTGAGGTACCACGACCTGAACCGCTTGGTGGCCACGAACCGGAGCTACTCACGAACCGATGGAGGACCCGAGCCCATATGATGATCACGAACCGAAAGGAGATCGAACCGGGATGATGATGACCAAAACCCCAGATGCAATGGTAGTCCAAATAGGAAGTAGAACTCAGGATCTAGATTGGAACCTACGAGTTAACTTCATGAGTTGGACTTTGCTGCGGGACGTGTGCAAAGGGTTACCGATGTCTATAGCTTTGACTCACCACTGGAAAACGGATGTTGGCTATGGATCAGTGCAGTGGAGCTTTCATGACTCAATGGGGAAAAGTGATCGTAGCAAGGCTTTAAACCAGTGCAGCGGAGTTGTCATGACTCCATGGGGCAGAGTGGACATAGCAAAGTATTAGTGGTTATGGATCAGTGCAGTGGAGCCGTGATGACTCCATGGGGCAGAGTGATCGTAACCAAGAATTGGGTGATCAAAGTGCTGGATATCATATACTTTACACACTGAGTGAGAGATGTGAGGATGATTGCTATTTTTGATGTTTGCTATCACCATGACATGCACACCCCTCCTCATTATTTCTACACCATGTGTTTGTGTCACCTAAGAGTACTGTACATCCTGTTGTTCTAACTCTTTGGTTGCAGGTCTAGGTTCAGGTATGGTTATGTATACCTGTTATTGTTCTATTTTTGCTGCTTATCGCTCATACCAGACTTTTGTCTAACCCAGAGTTTTATGCCTCTTCTTATTAATCTGGGTGCTCCTAAATGAGCATACTAGAGACAGGTTAACTGGTTATGCAAGAGTAGTTGTCCGAAGACGAGCAGGAGGCTTACACGTATTATTCTCATATATTATCCCTGTGTTGTTGCTGGTCACTACTTTGGGCATTAGTAGTGCACCTCCCTGTTTTTCTTTAGAGGCAATTTTATAAGTTGTAATAATGGTGGTTTGGATCATAAGCTGTATTTTGAATTTTCCGCTGCTATGATGGTTTAGTTTTCAGCTTATGCACCGTCCCGCCTATTTTATATCAAGTTATGTTATTATTATATTCTTTTCCATGCACTGTGAGATATACTATAGGTTCTTTATTGGTTCATTCGTCTCCTTTCGGTTCTTTTGACGACCGTCCCGTGCTGGTTGGACATTGGCACAGCGCGTTTAATTGGAAATGTCGGCTGGTGCGGGGCGGGTCGTCACAGCATTGATTCCACTCTACCCTAGGCATTAGACAGGAGAGTATAAAGGCGTCAGGGACTGAGCACTGCAAATGAACTCCTGCCCCACTGAAGGATTTGGGGGCAGAATGAAAGCTGAGTTCAAACTCTATCCTGGGCATACGACAGGAGAGTATTAAGGCATTGCGATTAAAAGCCACGGAAGGGCTCCTACCCGGCTGCAGGATCGGGGGAAAGAATGAAAGCTGAGCCCGAACCCCTCATTTCTGGACATGGGGAGCGATACACTATCGATCCTAATCTGTCCCAAACAAGCCCTGGCCATGTACTTTATTCACTATTGATCATGCCATACACACACATCACACCCATACGATGGCTGCGATATGACATGCTATTTATTTGCAGGGGTTATAATTTGCAGGGATACCGAATTTAAGCCCTTATCCGGTGTGTGAAAGATAACAAGACAGACGCGAGAGCTGCACTCACAAACCAATAAAGGACCACATTTGAAGGGTTGAAGCCGATGCCTGAAGCTAAACTTTTTGCATGATTTAAGACATCAACCGAAAGGAGGCCTTAGGAGCAAGATGTTCAATAATGTATCATACTACTTGAGGCGACGATCGAAAGGAGGCCTTGGGAGTGACATCTCAAGTACAATGACGAGGGTCACCTTGCAAGTACACCGAATGGAAAATTCAATGACTCGAGCACTTGGATAACTCAATCACTTAAGCTTTCAAAGAACTATCTTTTTCGTACATCCATGTCTAAATTTAAAAGGGATGTGATACGACTACCTGTCTTTCGCTATTATTCCCGGACTAGGGGCATAACTATTGAAAGTATTTACAAATGGCATAACTCATCTGTCCATGTCTAACTTATGTTTTGATCCTGATAGGCCGCTTAAGGACCACAAGGAGGATGCAGAGTGAATGTTCATTTGCTAGTTCCAACCAACTACCTAACTGAAAGGTCTAAGACAAAAGGGGGACACCATTACTACGACTTCTAGCTCGCAAGTGGATTACTTGATACTTCGACTCAAGGGTTAAGAGGAAAAAAGATAGAACCTTCTTCCATGCTGAGGATGTTGACACAGAAGGCGCTAGGAACAAAGGATGTCATGGGATTTCTTCTCATGGTGAACCTTAGCACATCAAACTAGATATGAAATAGATGGTTACCTTGCTGAATTGAGAACCCAGATGGATCGGCAAGATGAAATTCTCCGCAAGCGACATAAAATGATGGATAGCTTCTTTACTCGGATGGATGGAAGGCCGAGCAACTGCGACTTACTTGCTAGAGCAAGCACCGTGGGAATTCAAGCGATAATGAACTTAACTTAAACACTCCCTACTCCGTAGTTCCTATCGCACAAGACCCTACAACAAGTTGACAACGTCGTCTTGGATAAACAATGGGAAATCAATCTCCTTCTAGACATATGCAGCATGTAACTTCAAACGTAACATTCTGGATGAAAATGATGGTAATACAAGAGCCACTGGAAACTTAAACGGAGCACGACCAACCTGTGCTCCAATTCGGATGAATATTTCAAATCCATCCCAACTCAACCTCGACATGAAGCTCCCCATTCCTTAACGTAGGGGAAAGTAGAAGCATTTGAGCCACTTATAATTTAAACTTATTGCCACCCAACTCTGATCCTCGGAGCTTGGATGGGAGACCCAAGACTATCCTGCATACATCTGAGCAGCGAATCACCATCCAGAATTACACAACAAAAGCTTGATTGATGACTATCACATATGCGGACCTAAGAAGTCAGAGACCAGCTTTTACCCACTTCAAGACTTCATACTGGGGGCACCAGCGCTAAATTGGATAATTGTCGACAACTTCTCAATGACGAAGACCAGATTGCCAACCTTAATTGATGCTTCAACAGAGATCCGGCGAGACCCTGCATGCATTCCTTGAAGGATTCAATGCCGCAACGACATCTGTAGATCAACCTGGATCATCTATGTATTAATAGCAGCAATATCCGATATTGTAGATAACTCAGACTTCAAAGTCTCTTCGCGTCGAGACCCGCCAAAAGGCCTTAGTGGATTCACCTTTGGAACAAGCCTCAATACCTTTATGCCATGAGATTTTCCTAGATAAGTTGGTGAATTCTGTCCTGAGATAGATTCCTGTAATAAGAGGATACTAATATTGAGATGGATGGTCTCAATGTTCTCTCGGCAACGAATAGAGCATCATCCGACTCTTGAAATGATAAAGACAAAAGGAAAGCCTAGAAACGACTGATAGGAATGTAAAATTCCAGAAAAGACCAGTGTCATTAATCAGGCCCGCGATCTTGATTGTCAAGCTTAATGGAACCAAGCATGAGAGATAGACTCAACCAGATTATGATGGCTATTTCGTATTATGCCAAAGCATGAACTAAGGAGCTCGAATAACTCACTAACGAAGTTCACTCGCTTACAAGATTGACGAGCTTACTCAACTCTGTGGCTGATGCGAGGAGAGATCTAAGTTCGCTGATACTCAATAAGGCGATCACTGCTTTTTGACTAAACAGATGGGATGACCCCGACGCGAATGTAACTCCACCATTCGCATATACAACTCCAACCCTTGATGACGTGGAAAAGTGCACAGAATGACACAAGGTGACTATGATTGCTAGACTTGCATCTCTAACCTGATGCACAGGGAAAAGTATAAAGGCTAAAAGACTGGATGTCTGATTGACCTAGCATAACCCCGACCGATGCTAGGGGATAAGCACTGACTTCGCTCGTCCTCCACTGATGCTAGGAGTATCAACTTCAACCGACAGATTGACATTGAATATGACCCTGACCCAATGCATAATTCAGAACGTATACATTATATCTTTAGAATATGATGTGATTCATCTCGGCTATCCAAGTGAGCCAAATAACGAATCAAGCATGAATCCAAAGACTTTATCCGCAACTGCATCAAATGGAGAGTATGATGGACTCCTCTACTACCTTATGATCATGATAATACTACCAGCTATTGGCTTGCATGTTTTCAACAACATCTCATACTGACTCGTATGTGATCACGGGATTATAAAACGATCCGGAGTGATCATTGCTTTAGGATGCACTATTATTATGACTAGATGCAATCATAGAGTCCTAGATTAATATCCTAATATCGAGATAGTCCAAATCCACGCCAAAATGACTGAATCATATGCCAACTCTGATGCACTTTGTCCCAGGTGTCCAGATGATAACTCAAACACAAAGATTCTGACACCACCCTATGACTTGGATGGCTATTTTATACATTGACTTATACATAAAAGAAATCCTAACTTAGTAGTGCACTTGACATGTTTAGGAAGACAGCGTTGTTTGCCATCAACTTGTGCCTTTACGATCTTACATGAGAGCCAACGATACTGCATGACCTATGATGAAGGAATTCAACCTCTTGATTCGAGAAGGTCTAAATGATTACTTGATCATCTTGACCACTCTAGCCATGAAATTTGGCCCAATAAACATCAACAGAAGCAATGCGGTATATGACAAGCCATCTATGCAGGAAAAGATCCATACGACGGAACTACTCAATAGGACACAACAACCTGATAAAGCCTCCTCAAGGGTGGATGAGATTCCAAAAAGATTCAGCTCGACTTATTCAAAGCACATATCATTTGCAATAAGATGTACTTTGGGGGGAAAAATGTTAGCATGCTTTTTGACCAGACTATCCAAAGCCCAAGAACTCTATCAGGAAGGCCACTCAGGGCTTGAGTATGAACTAGCAGAGATTGGCATTTGCTTGGACAAAGTAACAAAGGATGGGAAAACTCGTATTTCTATGCACATAAGCTTCGAGTTGGATTCCACCATTTCGGATCAAGCTAAAGCGAATATTTCTGACCGACCAAACCGGATCGGGCCATTCGTATCGAGCCATCCGGATCGAGCCATCTAGATCGAGCCATCCGGATCGGTTCACTCAACACTAAACGAATTCTAGGCAGTTAAAGACCATTTCCCCATGTTCTCCACTACTTCCGAGATTTACTCTGAAGCTGCCACATGGACACTCAACCCTAACTGAATTTCTACCTATAAATACACATACAACACATCATTTTAAGGGACTTTTGACATTTCATTTATTCATCGTAGCTATGGCCGAATTCCTCCAATGAAAATCAATGAATTTGGAGAGAATTATTCATTGTATTTGAGTGTTTTAGTGTCAACATTCATTGTAGTTTTAATTCCGGATTGAAGTGAGAAACTATTAAGTGGATGTAGGCTTGTTAACGTCGAACCACTATAAAACTCATATGTTGATTGATTTTTTCTTGCTTTTAGTTCATGATTCCTCATTATTCTCTGCAAAATATGATCAACTGGGTGTTAGGACCATTTTTTGGTCTAACATAAACCTAGGGACGCTCTTTCTTTAACAAATATCCCTATTTCATTATAGGTTTTCATGCCCCTTTCCCAAGTCATATTTATCATGTACCGTATGCCCCAAATAAAGATCTAAACAACAATTTGATTTATGCCCCAAATCTGTATTCATGTAATCAGTTCAAGTTATGCCTAAATTTCCCAATACAAGTTATGCCCTAATTTTAACGTTTTCCCCCTTGTTCCCAATTTCCTGTGTTCGCATATTTCAGCGGTATGCCTAGGCTTGAAGATAGCCTGGCTATAAAATAAAAAGGGAAAAGAAGAAGGGAAGAGAACCAAGATAATCATAATAACAAGATTGACATATGACGACAAAAATAGGCATAGACACTAATAAACATACAGTGACAAAATTGGGCATAGTGACAAGATAGGCATATAGGAATAGATCTGATGAACATGTGATAATATAACTAATTAGGCATAGTGTCATGATAAACATGCAATATGAGATGTAATAAGTGAATTAGATATACAAACAATGGTAGATCTAACATGATAAATAGGCATAGGCTTAGATCTAATTCATAGACTTGTCAAAATAACTTAGATACACAGGTTATGGAAAATATGATATGATTCAATTAGTCACAGGCTTAGATCGAGTTCATAAACATGTTAAGATTATCTTTCAAGTATTCATAACTAAAAATAATGTAGACTCACTATGATTGGATCTAACAAGTAGAAGAATAATAGCAGATGTTTAATCACAGATCTCTAAACTTAAAGGACTCATTTATTGAAGAAGAAAATGCTTGATTTAGTCTAGGCAGAGGCGGCATCTAGTTCTCCATTGATTTAGAATGAAAAAAAACAGTGGGTATATGGTCTTATTTTGTAATAACCCGAAAATGTGAGCCAGTTTGAAATTTTTATTTTGGCAATTTTAGCGAATTTTGAATATTTAAAATGAATTATTTTAAATAATATTGACGAGAAATTTATTTTGAATATAATTATAACATATATATTTATACGCGTCGCCGTTAGAATATAAATATTTATATATAATTATAAATAGAATTGAAAATGGCGCGGTAGTTCGATAATTCGATTTCAAACTTCAATTGAATGTACCGGGTGCAAAACAATCCGGATTTTAGTGAAACCAAAAATATTAGAATCTATTTGAGAATATCTTTCCAACGAATCTGAAAAATCGAAATTTCATAGCGGGAATCAAAAGATATGTCCAGTTGAAAATTCTGAATAGTCGCTATGGAATTCAGGCCCTTAAAAATGGACATTTTGCAAATGACCTCGGAATTCGACGAAACCACTTTTGTTGGATCCGTGATGTCAAATTATTGCTAGATTCCAAATTTCATAATTTTTCGAATCAATAGGTGAGCGTGGCAAAGGAAAACGCGTTTGACCAGTTTTAGTTGATTTTAATCGACTGGAAATTGGCCATTTTTCCAACTGTCTCGGAATTCGACGAAATTAGTTTTGTTAGGACCGTATCGTCAATACGGAGCTAGAAAATATTTTTCTAGAATTTTTCAAGTTAATATGTGACCCCGGTAATTTGAAATGTACGTTTAAAATTCAATATAGTGATTTAAATGTAAATTCAACGGGAACTGATTCAAACGATCAAATCAGCTTACGATACGTATCCCATCGTGTTCGGAATGGGGGTAAAACGCTATGGACGACAGGCGGTGGGCCTCGTTTCGAGGTCGTATATAAAAGTCAACTTTTTGAAAATTAATTAATTAATTAAAAAAAAATATATATATATATATATACTATATTAACTCCCTCCCCCTTTTTTTCTTTCTGTATAAACCTAAATCGAAAAAAAAAAAAAAAACCGACGCCCTCGTCGATTAACTCCCTCCGCCTCCTCGCGCCACCTCCCATTGGCGAGCCCTCTGTCCTCCCTCCAACGCTCCCCCTCGCGAAGCCCTCCCTCCTTCTTCCTCCTCGCTGAACCCGCGTCGAACCCCACCCAAACCCGAACCCTAAACCCCCAATTCGAGCACCGCACCCTCCTATCGCACCCCCTCCATCGACTACACCTCCACCGCACCCTCCCCCAAATCAGAAAACCGACGCCCGAAACCCACCTCCCCAATCCGCCGCCTCCACTGCCTGAACCCAACGCCGGAGCTCCACCAGCGCCGCCACCTCGGTGCACAGCAGCCTCTCCCTCCATATAATTCCAGCTGTAAGTTTTTATATATATATATATTATTATTTATTTAATTTGTTTTATAGATTTCGTTTAGTTTAATTTAAAAAGGTTTGTTAAAATCAGTTTTTACCTATGATGTTGGTGAAGAAAAGATTTTATTCAATTAAAAATTGGATTTTTATATTTTTAAAGTAGTAAAAATATAATCTTTTATATTGTAGAAAGATAAAAATATAATCTTTACTATATAGAAATATTAAAAATATGATTTTTATATTTTTAAAGTATTAAAAATATAATCTTTATAGGATAGAGAATATAAAAATATCATCTTTGTATATGTAGCGAAATAAAAATATGATTTTTATTTTATATACGCTGAAGTAAAGTGATGATTTTTATAATGATGAAATCTATATTTTTGAAAAGGCGAAATCTTTATATAGAGAATAGCGTTATAAAAATAGAATTTTTATCTATATATTAGCGGTAAGGAAATATGATTTTTATATATTGAATAGCATAGTAAAAATTCGATTTTTAAATATATGAAGTGATTATAAAAATATGACTTTTAAATTGAAAGTGAATAAATAAAAATGTGATTTTATTTTAAAGACATCGAAATATAAAAATGTGTGATTTTTATATATATAGTGACTACGGGCAACGAAGATGATAAAAAGGCGAGAATGAAGAAGATTTCTATCAAAGAAGAGTCAAGGTGTTTGGATAGCTATCGGTGAGAACTTCTCACTCAAATTCTTTTTCTAGTTATATATATATACTAGGATGCAGACGGTGCTTAGTAGCACCCGACACCCGTCATCCACAGACCATGGATGGCTTGTTTGTAAAATTGTTTGGTTGGGTAGTTGGTTAGATTATTTGGTTTGAATTGAATTGTTTGGTGAATTGAAATGGATTTGATTGATGTGTGAATGGCGTGGGCCTTCACTAGACCGGGGATAAGGCTAGGCCTCGTCCCGTTTCTAGTATCGTGCCGTTATGCCGCCGAAATTTTCTAAAATATGTTAGAAAAATAAAAATATCATTTTTATTGTGTAAATGAGCTAATAGAAATTCAAGTGTTGAAATAAATATTTTTGACGTTAAAAAAATAATTTTTAACGTGAAAGTGAATAAATAAATATTTATAAACAAATCGGCCGATTTGTTTATTTACACTGATTTGACTGATATTGATTGGGTTGATAAATTTTACACATCGCCCAACTACACAAACAAAAATGTGTGTTTGTTGATTTGAAACCCCACATGGGTGTTGGGATGATATTTGGCGTACACTAATCACAATTATTTAATTATTGTCGATCGATTGGTCGACAGACTGTGTAAGCGTCGATTATCTATATTTGATGCTTATGCAGTTGTGTGGTGCACTTTGGTTGATGGTTGATTATTTTTCAAAGCTATTATATACATGTGTTGTATGGAATCCATATAATTAACATTATATGGTGATTGATTAGGCCTCATTCCAATCGGGAAAATAATGAATATTATAAAAGAAAATTCATGTGTTGAATATAAAAATAGTCATGTGTTGACGATGTTCATGTGTTGAGTGAAATATTTTATACAATGAAATTTACATCTTTATCATATTTAAGATTAGAACTACTTCCCAGTAGAAGTCTAATTAAAAATCAAACGATAGATACCATAGTTTTATAAAATATTTTACATAACAAAAATAGTGATGTGTTGACAGTACTCATGTGTTGAGATTAGTCGTGTGTTGAAAGAAACATAGATTCATGTGTTGAATGGGAAAAATATTCATTTGTTGAATAGAATAAAGAAGTTGTGAAAAATATAAAGCCGTGTTGATTAGTTTTGCGCCATTTTGACGTGAACGATATTTATATCGATTTTATTCAAATTGAAATGAATATTATAGCAAATTCGAATTGAAAAGAAAACGAATTTGAATTGAATATAAAAGGGCTTCGAATGGAATTGAATATAAAACAAATTCAAGTTAAATTGAAAACGAACTGAAATTTAATTGAATTCGAATCGAAATTAAATTGAAATCAATTTGAATTGAAACGAATTTCAATTTGAATTGAAACGAATTTGAATTCGAATTAAATAAAATTGAAATGAATTCGAGTTGAATTGAAATCAAATCGATTTGAAATTGAATATAGAAGTTGAATTGTTTTAGAAACGAATTTAAAACGATTTATAAAATTCGTTTTAAATAGGAATCGACGAAATATATATTATATATATTATATATATAATATAATGGCCTGAATAGAACACGCCGCGCCGCGGCAGTTCGTGAATTTCGACCATTTATTTCAAACGGACATTGCGGGAGATCCGACCGTCGGATTCTCCTAAAACCGGAACCGTTGGGTTCGTATCGAAAAGAGCTTTCCAATGAATATTAGAAATTTGAAATCTAACGGTTGGATTTGAAATTATGTCCAAATCAAATTTGAAAAAGGTCGCTGTAAGTGCAGTTCGATGGCCGTTGATGGAAATCGACTGTACGGGCCTTGATAAAATTATTAAAAATATCTATAATTTGTGTAAAATCAAAATATGTGAATTGGAAAGAACTGGGGTGAAAAACTCCAAATTTGAAATGATAAAAATAGGTTTTTATCGAAATGAACTAGTTTTGAACTAGAATTAAAATCAATTTATTTGTGAAATGAATAAATTGAATTTGAAAGTGATTTTAAAAATAATCAATATTCCCAATACGTGGATTGGACTGGAGTTGAATCGAAATTATCTTCGGGATATTTCGATGTTGGATTTCGTGACTATACAGATATTGTTATGGGAATTTGAAAGATATATTTCATATCGTTATTTCCAATACGATATATGTTGGTTTTAGAATTTGATATTGAATATAAGCCGATATATTTTCTATTCAAAGCCTTGTATTTAATATCAAATGTGATTTGGGTTTGTCGTGAATCGTGTTTTAGAAGACATTGGTTCTTTAACCCAGTTAAAGACAGAATATTGATTTTTGAGAAAATTAAAACTAAGTGGAGTTTTAAGAAATCTTTAATTAGATTAAAATGTGAATTGATAATTTAAATTATCAAATTTGAAAGGTGATCGAGAATGGAGTACCACCAGTTTTGCTCCAAAGCGATAGTTAAATCTTTAATTAGATTTGAACGTGAGAAGGTAATTAATTTTACCGATAACACCGTGGTGTTAGATGTGGAGTAATACCAGTTTTCTCCATGGGATATATAGGTTGGGATTGGGAAATAAAATAAATAATTACTTCGGTGTGGTTCGTTAATCCCGACTAGCTTGAAATGATATCCATAGGAGGATTAAAGAATAAATTTAGAAGAATTTATCTTTGATAAAATTAATGGGAACCTTTCCCTAAGAATGTGATTTTGTGAATAAAAGAATATTCTGAATTGGAATGAGGTGTTCATTGTGTTTGTGTAACATTTGTTTATTATATACGTGGGGATCGTCCAGACGTACTTGGAGATGGATGGATATGCGAGGAAAGTGCCTCCGGTTTCGTTCATACCCAGAACGAACTTGTAAATGGATTGTGTGTCTGACATTGGATTTTATTCTGTGTTGATTGATCTCTATTAAATATACATCTGTTTGGCGGCGGAGAATTTATTCTCTTGCTTAACGCCCTTCTCTGAGACGTACGAGCTCAGAGGTTGTATATCGATGGACATCAGTCGCATGGAGTGAATTGCCAGTGTGGCACGCGTAAGTGGCAATTGATCAAGGCTTCTGTTGAAAAGCAAAGTCTTGTGGTTGATGATCAAAGCACGGCCTGTGTGGCGTAGCTTTGTGTATAACGTGAATTCGCGAGCCTCACACCTCGGTATGAGTCAAAAACGGGATAGTGACTGCAGGGAGAGCACGACGTTTCTTTCTAGCTAGGGTGGTGTCAGTGACCTACCAGCCCTGACATTTATATACTTTTCACCTGTGTGGTTGTTGGAATGCGAGGCGCCTCGGATATAGGTCTGTAAGGACCGGGAAACGTGTGTTCAGGAATTGCCAATCCTCAAAAGTAAGAGAGGACCGGCCCTGAAGATCCAAGGATCATAGTGGGGTCCTGAGACATTTGCTAGAGTGTCTCGAATCGGAGAGGAGCTTGCCCCTTGCCTCGGCTCATGATGGAATCCAATTTCCAATACGTGTGTTTCGGTTTTATTTGTAGAGCCTAGTATGGCGACATAGTAGATGGTAGCTATGCCGCCTATGATTGATACTTATGATTGAAATTGTTTTGACACTATACACCTATAATAGTATCAAATAATGTGTTTTAAACGTATCAAGCATGCTTTGGCTGTTATAAGGTAAAAACCCTATCCTCCGGTTTGCGTTGCATTGTGTGATGGGACCTGGGTCTTATAACAGCTTCATTTTTCTTTATTTAGCATTGCGCTATTTGTTCTATGCACTGGTATTCTTGGGAGGAAACCCGTTCCGTGTTATACGGCATGGTCCCTTGATTTACCTAACTTTAAAACCAATATTAATAACTGTTTTAGTTCTCACACCAGTCACATGACTGACTTGGAGTTTATTGTTCTAACCTAAACTCTGGGTGCCCCTATTTTCCACACGGGCAACTAGTAGTTTTGGTTTTGCAGATTTATATTCACAGGATCCTGATTTACAGCTGGAACGATGCTCGGAAAGCTCTGTATCCGTGTATTATTTTCAGTTGTGTTTTGTATATTTTTCCGCTGCTATGTAATTTATTGTAATCTCTGATATTTATCGAATGTAATTTATTCATTTATACTCTGTATATTCTTGTATCTGATGGAATTGTTGTAATAACAATGAAATGTTCTTCCGTTTGCGTTCTATTTTGTCTTGTCCTCAATTCTATCCGTGCTTTCCTTCACGGGGAAGTTCGGGTCGTCTCATATTTATAGCTAGAGTCAATGAATCTTGCATAGAAATCAGTCCACGTTCGAAAGAATAAATCTGCCCAGATCTGCGCATGGGGGTCGAGCCCGTTGGCGTGTCGACCTAGGGGTCGACACCCCTTGATGCCCGTGGGTAGACACCCCCTTGATGAGGTCGACACCCATGGGCAGGAATTTTCCTGCTTCCCCTCTATTGCGTGAATTTCGAAGTGTTTTGAATTTTGGAATTATTATATACATATATATATATGTGTGTGTGTATTCTTTTTATGCGTATACAAACTTCAGACCTTAATAACTTCTTCATACGATGTTCGTTTTATGCGAACTACGTGTCTATTGTAACCAGAATTTCGATGCGAATGCAATGGCGCAGTCCGTTTCACTTAATTCTGAATATTTAATTAAGTATTCTTTAGTTTATCATCTTTCGTGTTGTTGAATTTACGGGGTGTTACAGGCTGGGTACTATAGAAGATACATTAAAGATTTTCTAAGATTTCAGCACTACTCACTAATTTAACAAGAAAAGATCAAGCTTATGTTTGGATAGAAAAATGTCAAAAACCCTATGAAGGATTAAAAGAGGCATTGGTAAATGCTCCCATCTTGAAGGTACCCAAGGGAAATAATGATTCATTCGTGTACACAAATGCATGTGGGTATGGTTTAGGGGCAGTATTGATGCAACAATTAAAAGTAGTGGCATATGCATCAAGGCAAATGAAACCCCATGAAATTAGATATGCAACACATGATTTAGAATTAGTTGCAGTTGTGTATGCTTTGAAACTTTGGAGACGCTATTTGTTAGGAGCTAAATTTGAGCTTTATACTAACCACAAGTCCTTGATATATTTGTTTTCAAAAAAATATTTAAACATGAGACAATGTATATGGGTTGAGTTTTTATCTAGTTATGATTTTGATATACTTTACACTCCCAGGAAAAGAAAATAAAGTAGTTGATGCTTTGAGCAAACGACATGCTAAAGTAAGCTTATTGATGATAACAGAGTTCAAGGATTTAATGCTGCTTACTAATTTAGAAATAATAGAGAATAGTGACATGCATATGGAGCTGCATGTTGCATAAGAAAATGTAGGGAAACTAAGCTTGATAACTTTGCAATCTGACTTAATTATGAAAGTGGGGAGTATGCAGAATCAAGACCCCAATATATCTGAAAAGAAAATTCTTTTGGAAAAAGGGGAAGAAGTGTTAAACTTGCACATGGATAAAATGGATATGTGAGAAATAAGAATAGAATCTAGGTACCTCAAAACTCAGAATTAAAGGAGGAAATATTGAATGCGTATCATAGGAGTAAATACTCCATACATCCAGGAAATACAAAGATGAATCAAAATATTAAAAAGGATTATTGGTGGAAAGGAATGAAATGTGATGTAGCCATGTTTGTGGAAAAATGGTATGACCTGCCAGCAAGTAAAGACCGAGACACAAAAGCCATCAGGATTATTTCAACCATTAGGTATACCTAAGTGGAAATGAGAGGAAATTTCTATGGATTTTGTAGATGGTCTACCAAGATCAAAGAGAGGAAATACAAGCATATGGATAGTGGTTGATAGGTAGACTAAAGTGGCACATTTTATTCATGTGAAATCAGAAATAAATGCACCAAAACTGGCTCAAGTGTTTATGAAGGAGATAGTAAGGTTGCATGGTATACCCAAAACATTTGTAAGTGAAAGCGATTGTAACAATCCAGAAATTCTGAACCAATTTAAATTTTCTATTTTAGCTATTTTAATGGGTTTTGAATATTTAAAATGATTTATTTTAAATAATAACGACAAAAAATTTATTTAAATCGAAGTTAGAATGTATAAATTTATTTTAATTCTAAAACAAACTCTAAATGGTGCGATAGTTTGAAAATTCGATTTTTAATTTCAACTGAATATACAGAATTCAAAATAAATCAGATTTCAGTAAAACCGGAAATGTTAGAATTCGTTTAATTATATCTTTCTAATGAACGTGAAAATTTTAGATTTCATAATATAAATTGTAAGTTACGTCCAGTTTAATATTCAAAATAGTCGTTATAAAATTTATATATATTTTAATATAATATATAGCCCTTAAAAATAGCCATTTTAAAAATGACATCCGTTTTCAACGAAACCGCTTTTGTTGGATCCAGACTGTCAAATTATTATTAAGTTTCAAATTTCATAATTTTTGGAATTAATATGCGAGTGTGGTGAATTTAAATGTGTTTTGTTAATTCAATTTAAAATTAATCGACCAGAAAAGGCCATTTTTTCAAGCAGTTTCCAAATTCGACGAAATTATTTTTGTTAGGATCGTATTATCAAGACACAGCTAGATTTATTTTTTTGTAATATTTGGAGTCAGTATGTGGCCCCGGTAAATTAATATGTAAGTTTAAATTCAATATATATTTATTCATATTTTATTTTTGATGGAAATTGATCAAAATAATGGAATTAGCTTACAAAACAAATCCCATTGTATTCGAAATGGGGGTATTTAGTTAGGGGCGACAGTCACTGGGTTTGGTTTGGAGTTCGGATTGAAAATCTAGTATTTTTTGAAATAAAATAAAATAAAATAAATTTTCTATAAAACCCCCAGCCTAACCCGAGCCGCCATTCTCTTTCATTTGGATGGCTCAAAATTTTCGATTCTTTCTTTCCCAATAACTCATAATCCACTTCGAATTAAAATAGGAAATCAAAACTAATTTTTTAGCGATTCGAATCAGCTTCAAATCCATAGTGGTTTGAAAATCCATCATGGAGTGAAACGTTCGATTTTCGAGCTCAAAACAGCAACATTTCAAGCTGGTTTCCAGCATTGATGGGCCGCCAGACGTGGCGTCATTCACGGCGGAGGGGAGTCGAGCTCCGATGCTTCGATCGCCATCCTTGGATCATTGTCCGGTCCTCTTGATCGACGGCGGCAGCTCATATTTGAAGTCGACGTTTTTCCAGATCAAGGAAAATTAAAAAGGGGAAAGGTTAATGTTTTTAAATGTTATTAATTCCTTAATTATTAAACAAATTACCTTATTTAATTGTTTAATGTTTAAAATACCGTATCTTTTTCACACGAGGTCCGAACTGAACGATTTTAGTTGCGTTGCGACCGTTGCAACGAACTCTTTAAGAGGGAGCTATCCAGAACGAAAACGGAGCACATTGAATTTTTATGCTATATTAAACGAACATTTCATTTAGTTCAAAAATGAAATTCGCCAAATAAAAATGACGAAGTGAAATCCAATAGAGAACTCCTTCTCACTAAATTATATTTTATCATGTTATTGTATTCATGTTTAAGGATAAATAGAATTGGGAATGTAGATTTTTGTTAGTTTTAATCATTATAAATTGTATACGTTGCCTGTTAGCTCACCTCCCTCGTCCATAGACCATGGACGATTTAAATTGACTGTATTTTGTTTTGATAATGATGTTGGTATTGAATGGAATTCGATTTGGTAATAATCGAGATGAGATTATGTAAAGGAAGACCGTTACTATATATGGAATTTAAAAGGATTTGCCACTATTCCATTTATATTATTAGTCTAATGCGGGAATTTATATCGATTGTACACTACTATGATTTCCATGTAGATTCCATTCTGATGGAAGATGATTTTGGGTTTATCATGAACGATGTTTTAAAGGACATTCGTTCTTTAACCCAGCTAAAGACGAGAGTTATTTCCTAAATTTGAATAACCATTAAATAATGATATTTGGATATTAAAACTAAGTGGAGTTTTAATGAATCTTTAATTAGATTGAAAAGTTAATGCGGTAATTAAATTCGGTAAATTTGAGAAGTGATCGAGAATGGAGTACCACCAGTTTTACTCCAGGCGATAGTTAAATCTTTAATTAGGTTTGAATGGGAAATGGTAATTAATTTTACCAATAACATAGTGGGTGTTAGATATGGAGTACTACTAATTTTGCTCCATGGGATGAATAGATTCAGATTGGGATTAATAAATAAATGATTGCTTCAGTAAGGCTCGATAATCCCGACTAGTAGATAAACCTTAATTTGGTTTAGAATTATAAAAAGATATAATAAAATCTTTTTAAATGAATATCCAAAGGAAGATTAAAGAATAATTTTAAAAGAATTTATCTTTGATAAAATTAAGGGGAACCTTTCCCTAAAAATGTGAATAATTGAATAAAAGAATATTCTGAATTGGAATGAGGCGTATGATGTGTTTTTTATAGCACTTGAGTATTAATTATAAAATACGCGAGTTATTTGGAAAGACTGGGTTTAACCCATTCTGAATAATTAATATGACGACTAAAAGTCGACGATGAAGATGGTGGTTGAAGACCATAGATCTTTACATCGTTTGGATGATTAATGATGCCTTGATTGGGCTATACACCCAAGACAAGGTAAAAAGTGGTGATCGTCCTGAAGTACTTGGAGATCGACCAGATATGCGAGGACCTCTCTCCTATATTGGACATATGGGATGAGGAATAAGGTGCCTCCAGTTTCGTTCAGATCCAGAATGGACTTGTAAGTGGATGTGTGTCTGACATTGGATTTCATTAGTTGTTGATGGATCTCTATTAAAATATATCTGTTTGGTGGTGGAGAATTTATTCTCTTGCTTAACACCCTTCTTTAAGACATACGAGCTTAGAGGTTATATATTGATAAACATCAGTTGTATGGCGTGAATTGTTAGTGTGGCACGCTAAGATGAAAATGATCAAGGCTTTTGTTGAAAAGCAGAGTCTTGTGTTTGATGATCAAAGCACGACATCAGTTAGCATAGCTTTGTGTATAGCATTAATTCGTAAGCCTCACACTCGACATGAGTCAAAAATAGAATCACGACTGCAGGGAGTGCACGAAGTTTCTTTCTAGCTAGGAGTGGTGTCATGGTATGGAGCCCAGACATTTTTACTTATGTGGATGATGGATTGCGTGGCACCTCTGATATTGAGTCCCTAATGGCTCAGAGGTAGGTCCGATAGGACCGGGAAACGCGTGCTCAGGGATAACCAATCCTCAAAAGTAAGATAGGACCGGCCCTGAAGCATCCAAGGATTGCCCGTAGGTGTGATCCTGAGGCATTTGGTAGAGTGTCTCGAATCGGGAGGAGCCATCCCTTGCCTCGACTCATAGATGGAAATCCAATTTCCAATACACGACTTTTCGGTTTTAGTTGTAGAACTAGTATGGCAGCATAATATATGGTACCTATGCCGTCCATGATTGATACATTTATATTTGAAGTTGATTTTGACACAATACACTTATAGTAATAATAAAAATGATTTGTTTTTAACGTACCAGGCATGTTTGGCTATTATAAAGGAAAACTCTATCCTTCGACTTGCATTGCACTGTGTGATGAGACCTGAGTCTTATAATAGCTTCATTTTTCCAAAAAGCATTGCGTTGTTTTATTTTAAACTAAGATTCATGTGAAATAAACCCATTCCGTGTTATACGGCTTGGTCCTATGATTTCCCAACTTTTAAAGTAAAGATTTAATAATTGTTTTAGTTCTCACACCAGTCCCATAACTAACTCGGAGTTTATTGTTTCTACCTAAACTTTGGGTGCCCATATTTTCCAAATGGGAAGCTAGTAGTTTTGGTTTTCGCAGATACTTCATTTCATAGGATCCTGGATTACAGTTGGAGCTATATTCAGAAAGCTTTGTATCTGTATATCTCTTTCAGTTGTGGTTTTAGATGATTTCCGCGGTATATTATATTTATGTATGTATTTTTCCGTTGTTATGTAATTAAATCTCTGATATTTTTCTACTGTAAATTATTTGGACTCTGATATATTCTTATACTCTGATGGAAATTGTTGTAATAGCAATGAAATATTCTCATTTTTGTGTTTTGATGCTTCGTGTTCTCAAAGAAATCCGGTGTTTTCCGTCTCTTCAGAGACCGGGGGATTTCGGATCGTTGCAGAGAAACTATCTTCACATCCAAGTTTTGGAAAAGTTTTCAAGAGGCCATGACAAGTGAACTTTGCATGAGCACTTCTTACCACCCTCAAACTGATGGGAAAACAGAAGTAGTCAACAAGGCGTTAGAGGATTTGTTGAGAGCATGTATATTGGACTCTGGTGGTAATTGGGAAGATCACCTCCATTTGGCAGAATTTACATATAATTGTAGTTATCAAAGTACCATATAAATGGCATCATTTGAATCTTTATATGTCAGGTCATGTTTATCCCCTATATGTTGGGTTGAAACTAAAAAAGAGCGGTTTTAGGACCACAGTATATAAAAGAAACTACTGAAAATGTTGCATTGATTAGAAAAAGAATGGCAGCTACACAAGATAGGCAAAAGAAGTTTGCAGATAGAAAAAGGAAACTATTTGAATATCAGGTAGGAGACTTTGTTTTCATTAAAGTTTCACCAATGAGAAAGGTGTTGAGGTTTTGAAAACAAGTCAAATTAACAACAAGGTATACAGAACCCTACAAAATTATGGAAAGAAATGGCTCTTTGGCATATAAGTTAGAATTGCTTAAAGCTGTGCAAGGGATGCACAATGTTTTTCATGTATCGCAATTGAGGAGATGTGTTCATGATCAGTATGATATTCAAGAAACACCATCTCAGGTCAAATAAATTCAGACTTGGTTTATGAGAAAGCACTAGTGTGGATTTTGGCTAAGGAAGTAAAGAAATTAAGGAACAAGACTTTGATGCTTGTGAAAGTGCAGTGGAGTCTTAATCCAAATGATTGCACATGGGAATTAGAAGAAGATAAATTTAGGGTGAATTATTCTAAGTTGTTTGCAAATTAAAGGTATTTTTAAAATTGAAATAATTTCATATATATGTATCTTGTGATTGCTAAGCTTAAATTAATTGTTAATGTGTTTTATCAGAATTAGAACCTTTGAGTTAATTTGATAATTTTATTCAATTATGAAGAAAATTGTGGGGATATAATTCCTAAAAGGAAGGGTATCTGCAATGACCCAGAAATTATTAGTGAAATTATTTTAATTTTGTTAAAAATGTTTTGTTGAACTTAATGGGAAAGTAGGGTTTCTGGTCTGTGTGCATATGTGTGTGTGTGCATGTTTACAACAAGGGGATGCACAAGGAAAAACAATGAATTACAGGAATGCAATGTCGTATGAACTATTTTTATTGTTATAAATTAGATGATCTGGTTAATAAATAATATAGATATAGATCTGGAATATATATATATACACACACACATGTAAATAGAAAGAGATGATATACAAGTTTAAAAATGTGTATAGGAAGATTTGGAAAAGAAGGGAATTGTATTCAAAAAACCATTTTTCCATGACACGGTAGAAAGGGGAAAATGGTTTAAACAAAAATAGTTTTCTATATTTCTGAAAAGCAACTTAGATTTTGTCTAGTAACTTTTCACCCCTGGCATTAAAGACAGAAAATATGGAAAAATAATGTGAGCAATGTTCACACATATGTTATGATTTTTTGAGGGTAAAACTGACACTAGGTAACACAAAATCTTAAGAATCAAGATAGTATAAGTAGGGGGTATATGGGTAGAATTTGGTTGCCTAATAAACAAAGGAAAATTTCCCATTGCATATTTGAAATACAAAGGAAAAGACTTGGGGAACAAGGCAAAGTTCTCTAGTTTTTAGCTTAGAAGAAGGTTTTGGTGAGCAATCCCATTCATAATGACTAGCATTAAGTTCTAAATAAACAGACAGCCAATATCTTTTATATACAATAGATTTTTGGTTTTTAAATCATAGGTTAAATCCTCTATTTAGTCTAATGTATGGATATTCTTATGCATTGCCCGAATTTATAACATGGGTTTATGTTATTTGCTTAAATGTGTTCAAACTATTCTGATTTATTGAATAAAAGTGTTTTGAAATCGTGTGTGTGTAGGTGCTGAAGCTCAATGTTTAAAGATCAAGAGTGCAATAGCATTTTTTAGGTGCTAAACTCTTGTTGAATAATAAAAGCTATGCTTCAACTGGATTTTGAACTTTTTGAAACCAATTTATTCAAAGTGGCTTGAACAACAAAAAATACTCCAAAACGAAGACATATGTTAGAATTAGATGCAAAAGGCCATGTGTGTATGTATATATATGTATATATATATATATATATATATATATATATCTTATGTATGAAAACCCATCCATCTGATTTCGTTGTTGATTGCATAATTGGTTGCTTTATTTCACTAGTTGATGATTGTTTTATCCTTTCATATAAATTGATTCAGTGAGTATAGGGCATCATGTGATGAATTATGGTTGTTATACTTGTTGGAGAATAGAGTTTTGTTGATAACAACCTTATTTCAATATAAGTTGATTATAAAATATATTCTAACATCTCTATCTATAATATATATGCACACACATTTATGGAGGATTTTTATACAGGAATTAATACTAAAGAACGTACAATTTTAGAGTTTTAGAGATTCAATAGATTCATAATTTAGAGAAGATTCAAGACTTATAAGTAATGAAGAAATCAAGAGTTCAAGATAAATACAATAATAGAGTTTAGTTTATATGTAAGACTCTGAATAGCACTCCAGATTCAAATTCAAATTCTGATTTTCAAATTCAAATTCTATTTTCCAAATCCTGATTTCAAATTCTATTTTCAAGATTCAAATTCTAATTTTAATTAATTTTCTATCGTATCTTTGATTTTAAAATTAAGTTTAAAAGTTTATATATATTTACATTGTTATATACTTTTATACCTATATAGTTCTAAACTTTATAATTTTATAAATATATGATATAATTTATATTTAAAATTTCATGTGATTTTCTACTTTACAATATTTATTTATATCACTATGTTTTAATTCAAGAATTTCCAGATATATATATATATCACAACACTTGAAAAATATTCAAATATTCAAATTTTCAAACACATATGTCAACATGCATATGTGGGGATGTCGACATACAACTGTCATATTTTCAGTTTTGAAAGGAAGTGTCTTTCACCATTTGTAATCTTCCAAAAGCGTTGCAACCTTTCAAATCTTATAAATAGGGGACGATTTCGAATTTTTTTATTCATCTTCTCTATCTTCGTCCCTTTTATTCTTCCATAATTATTTCATATTTTTATGATTTCTACACTTATACTATGCCGATTTCTATTCTAAGTATATATAACTTCTTCTCTCCTCACTCTCTACTCATTACTCTCTGAATTTAAGTGTTATTGAAGAGTTATAGAGCTGTTGTAATCATTTGGGGTTGTTTTGGGATGGTTTGGAAATGGCGTGTTCCTTATAGCCGTTAAATAAAGGATGGTGTTAACCTTGTAGTCGAGAAATCAGGGGTGGTGGAAACGGTGCTAACCTTGTAGCCGTGAAATCAAGGGGATTGTACTGAGATTTTGATCTAGTAATAAAACTCTGTGCAATCTAGGGTTGCGTAGGACTGGAGGTACTAGCAATCCGAACCAGTATAAAATCCGGTGTGTTCTTTCCTTTTCTGCATTTTATTTTTGTTTATTTCTGTGTTTGTGTTTGATTCTGTGTGGTTATCTCTGTTGTGTGTGGTTCATAAAATAGATCATATTAGTTTTAGATTTTCTTAAATTCCTTGAAAACACTATTCACTCCCTTCTAGTGTTAGTTTTTCCTTAAGACTCATTTCGCATTCCCTAACAATTGGTATCAGAGCAAGGTTTTTCAAAAAGTTCATAGTCTGATTTTTGAAAATATTAAATGGAAAATTTTGAAATGTTTGTTAACATTAGTGTCAATTCATGCATTGTATCAATGTTGAAAGAGTCTGCATTCAATTGTGTTGAAACTTCAAGTTATCTACTGGAATATTGTCCAATATAGGAAAAGATGTGTTATATGGCTTTTGAAAATTCAAAAGTTGAAAAGATAGATTAAGTGAGTGTTGAAAATTCAAATTCCGAAATGGAGAAGAGTAATGACGGTTAGTGAAAATACATCAAGAAGAAATGGATATATATATATATATAATGTAATTCGAAAAACAAATGGGTACCAGATCAATTTACAACTTTGGATTTTCATCTACGAATTAACTTCATATCGTGCTTCTCTTCATTTACTTCGTTATGCCACCGGTTTCATGAGAATCCGTCAAGAATTGACCAAGTAATGATCAAATGAAGTTTGGTGAATAAAGAAAGAAGGAAACAAAAACTATAGATGATTATCTTCTAATTGTATCCACAGGTAAGATTATTTTGTTCCAAATCCTTTTCCTATTTCAGTTCTCGTTCTCGCGGTCGTTTTGATGGGTAGATCATCGAATTGTGATCAAAATTGAGTGAGATATGACTATTTGAAGTTGGCTATGCAAAACTAAAAATTGTCTATGGGATTTCTGACATCTTTCCTACTGTTTCAACTTTATGCACCCCAACACCATCCAAATTCATCCACCAAATTATTACTAGATCATAGTCCTTGAATTCCTCCTTGATTTTCGGTTGGTTTCATCCAATTCTGTTAAGAAACGATGAAGTTGTGGCTCTTGCAAGATTGATTGAAATTGGAAAATCGGGAATAAGAAGAAGATGAGAAAAATTGTGAAGAGACACGACTTTTGAGCCTTTATATAGTAGTTGAAGTGTTCATTCATTCAAAATTCAAAATTCAAAATTCAAATTCAAATTTTTGTCGCCAAGTTGGTTGAACTACTAAATCATCAATTTCTTTCTCATATGATCTTCAAATTCAGCAAATGAATATACAATGCTGATCAAAAAAACGAGCCCGTCGCAAAGAGCATATCTAATCGTCAAATTCTTAAAGACATGACCGTGTGTTTCATAAAAATGAAAGAACAACAAAAGGAAGGATTGCGAAAATAGGTATGCCTTACAATTACTTCCTAATTATTATAGAATTTAGGAATATACATTTCTATGCACATAGTTAGGTATAGAAATTCATTCCTATTATAATTCTAAGATATTTTGGTTTATATGTCAATACACCATAGTATACATATTATTATACCATTCTAATTAAAATATCTTCTTATTTTAAAATATAAGTACTCTTTGATTTGGCTTTTAAAAGACATCTTTTCAATATGAAAATGTCAATTCAAACTCTAATTATAAATTTTGTTCAACTACTTATTTTCATATATTTTGTTTCAAAAATATATATTGAAAGTATATTAATAAATAAATCTATATAGCTATGTTAATTTTCAAACACTTGATATTGTTATAATATATATATATATATATATATATATATATATATATATATCTTTTATATGAGGTTTAAACATATCTATTCTTACATATGATTTCATGAAATTTTTGGGTTATATTATCACAAATACTATTTGTAACTTAATACTAATTTTGATATTTTTAGGATTTATAAAGTCTTGTATATTTAACTTAATAGTTTGGTATATATATGACTTTTATGTCTTAAATATGTTTAGAAATTATGGTTTTACAGTTTACTTTATTCCAGATTTTATCAAAAATTATTTTATTGTGACCATAGATTTCTTTTAAAAGTTTTAATATATAAATGGTTTTTTAAGAAAATTAATATGTTATGATTTATAAAGTTTAAATTTAAAATAGACTTGTATCAAAATATTTATGTATATCTCCTAATAAATTAAATTTTAAATCCTTTTTAAATTAGTTTTTATATATACTTATGAAAATATGTTTATATCAAATAGTTTACTTTATATTATCCAATTTTTATATTCTCTTTAAAAATATCTTCAACTTTTATTATAAGAAGTACCCTACTAAGATTATTTAACTCCACAGAATCATTCTGAATATTTTAGTACTTATCATGAATATTTTTTAATTGAACTCTTATCTTTATTATTATTTCAATCATTTTCATAAGTATAATTAACCTAACTCTAGAAATTAACATTATCTCTGTCTGATTCAAATAATTTATAATATGCATAATAGTTAGATATTACTTTAGATTTCTTTTACAGAAATACATATCATCATCAAATCATTATTATCATAATATCATTACACATCTTATTTCATATCATACATCATTATAAATTACAGTGCATCTTGAATTAAAATCATTCACATCATAAGTTTCATCTCATTTAAATATATCATTTCATATAGTTTTACATATGACATACATTTAACACTACATTATAATTAACATACTGCACACACTGCATTACAAATTAACTTTTAACTCCTTGCAACAGGTATACTATATGGGGATTTATTGTCATAAAAATATATAGGGTTATTAACTAAATACATAACATATTTACTTTGAGTTGATTGATTTGTTTGGTTTGGTTGAATTAGTTGAATTTTTTTACTTAATTGACTTGTCTGATTTGTTTGACACAAATAACTTGATTGACTTGTTTGACATGGTTGAATCTCATTAGTAGTGTGTTAGAAATATACTTATGCACTTGTGGTTGATAGGAGTGTTATAGGTTTTCAGGATAAATAGAAGTTACAAGAAAATGGTTGGCTTTATGTTTGAATTTATTTGAATGGATGTTTTGTGACAACAAAACATAAATTGTTTGGATTAAATTGCTTTGCTTAACTTATATCATAGTTTTAAGATATCATATCAGAATTATTTCTTAGTCTATATTAAACCCCTATTATAGTTTTAAGGGAATAAAAGTATGGGCTAGGTTTAGTCTTATATTAGATTAAGGGGGAGTTTTATATTGTCCATGATTAGTTGAAGGTTCAAGAAGTGTTTATTAACATTAGTTGATTTGGTTTAGATTGTTTAGATTGATTGCTTGAATTGCTTGTTTGGATTGATTGTCTGGATTGATTATAAATATTAATTTGATTGCTTAGTTCATTATCCTTCTATTTAGTTTATTAGACTAGTATAGTCATAATTTTAGGGGGAGTTAAAATCTTTTAGGCTTAGAATCATATATTTAGAGGGAGATATAAGGATATTACAAAATCAAGGATAGTTATATTTAATCATTAGGAACATTTATAGCATAGATTTAGGGGGAGAATTTTTAGAATTTCTTTTTGATAATGCCAAAGGAGAAGAAATTATAAAATATATACTTAGTTTAAGTAGAGTATATAGGAATCATATTGACAGGGGGAGTATTAGAAGGACAAGCATCGATAGGTATGAACATGTATAAATATTTTATAAATTATGGTTGTCATCATCAAAAAGGGGGAGATTGTTAGAGAATAGAGTTTTGATGGCAATAACCTTATTTCAATATTAATTGATCATAAAGTATATACTAACATCTATATCTAGGATATATATACATATATACATATATGCAGGATTTGTATACAGGAATTAATACTGAAGATTGTACAGTGTTAGAGTTTTAGAGATTCATAATTCAGAGAAGATTCAAGAGTCTGAGTAATCAAGAAATCAAGAGTTCAAGAGTTCAAGATAAATATAGTAATAGAGTCTAGTTTATATGTAAGACTTTGAATAGCACTCCGGGTCCAAATTCAAAATATGATTTTCAAATTCTGTTTTTCATATCCTGACTTGAAATTCTATTTTCAAAATTCAAATTCAAATTTTATTTATTTTTCATATCTTACCTTTGATTTTAAACTTAAGTTTCAATGTTTCTATGTTTACATATATTTATATAGTTATATACTTTTATACTTGTATACTTTTAAACTTTATAATTTTATGAATATGTTTATATAATTTATATTTGTAATTTCATTTGATTTTCTACTTTATAATACTTATTTATATCACTATGTTTTAATTAGAGAATTTCCAAAATTATATATATATATTAAAAAACTTGAAAAATATTCAAATTTCAAATCTTTCAAACACATAGGTCGACATACATATATGGGATGTCGACATACAATTGTCATATTTTCAATTTTGAAAGTAAGTGTCTTTTCACCATTCGTAATGTTCTAGAAGTGTTGCAACCTTTCCAATCTTATAAACAGGGTTTAATTTAGAATTTTTTATTCATTCTTCTTCTCTATCTTGTCCCTTTTCATTCCGCCATTAGTATTTCATATTTTTATGATTTGTACACTTATACTCTACCGGTTTCTATTCTAAATATATAAAATTTCTTCTCTTCTCACTCTCTACACATTACTCTCTGAATTGAAGTTTTATTGAAGAGTTATAGGGCTATTGTATTGTTTTGGGATAGTTTAGAAACGGTGTGTTCCTTGTAGCCGGGAAATCAAGGAAAGAAAACGGTGTTAACCTTGTAGCTAGGAAATCAAGGGTGGTGGAAACGGTGGTAACCTCGTAGCCGTGAAATCAAGGGGATTGTACTGAGATTTTGATCTAGTAATAAAAATTTGTGCAATCAGCATTGCATGAGACTGGACGTAGGAGCAATCCAAACCAGTATAAAATCTGGTGTGTTCTTTCCTTTTCTGCATTTTATTTTTGTTTATTTTGGTGTTTGTGTTTGATTCTATGCTTGTGATTATCTCTGTGGTCTATGACTCATATAGTATATCATATTAATTTTAGATTTTCTTAAATTCCTTAAAAACACTATTCACCCCCCTCTAGTGTTAGTTTTGCCTTAATATCAATTCCGCGTTCCCTAACAATATTACATCATATTTAGTTTGATTAATGCTAGAAAATAAATAAAAACAGATAGTAATTGAAACTAAGGAATGTTGGTCAAGAAGGCGGCTGAATTGCTTGTACTTGAGCTACAAGTTTGACACATGGCTTGGTTTAGTCTTGAGATTTTTTTGTAATTATGTAAACTAGATCATTACAGTGTGTCTCAGTGATTCATATATGCAGATGAGACTAGGGTTAAATTAATTAGTCCATAAAGGAAAAATGATAAAAAGAGGACTCAAGTTTTCATGGATTTTATAGAAATCTAGTAACTAGTGTATATGATTACATGATCTTGATCAGGTTGACTTTACCATGTTCATTATGAGATTGAAATAATGGTATGTGTTTCATATTTAATTACTTATAGAATCTAAAGAATAGTGTGTGCACATGCACAATGACACCAGACCTACACACATGAAAAATGTTGTTCAAAATAGAATTTCTATTACAACCCGGAAAATCAGAACTAATTTAAAAATTTTATTTCGAGTAATTTTGACAGAAATTTGGTTAGAATTTAAAAATTCAATTTTTAAATAACAACAAAGCCCTTAAAAATAGCCATTTTGCAAACGACCTCTGTTTTCGACAAAACCACTTTTTTTAGATCTGAAATGTCAAATTATTGCTAGGTTTAAAATTCCATAATTTTTGGAATTAATATGTTGGCAAAAGAAAACGTGTTTTGCAAATACAGTGCAAATTGGATTGACCAGAAAAGGCCATTTATCAAACTATCTCCAAATTCGACGAAATTAGTTTTGTTGGGACTGTATCATTCGAACATAGCTAGATTTATTTTTCGGGAATTTTTGGAATCAGTATGTGTGTAATAACCTGGAAATCTGAGCCAGTTTAAATTTTTATTTTTGCAATTTGAGCGAATTTTGATTATTTAAAATGAATTATTTTAAATAATATCAATGAGAAATTTATTTTGAATATAATTCGAACGTATATATTCGTTTGAATCTACAATAGAAAATAAATATTTATTTATATATATATATAAGGAATTGAAAATGGCGCGGTAGTTCGATAATTCGATTTCAAACTTCAATTGAATGTACCGGGTGCAAAATAAACCGGATTTTAGTGAAACCAAAAATAATGGAATCTAATTGAGAATATCTTTCCAACGAATCCGAAAAATAGAAATTTCATAGCGAGAATCAAAAGATATGTCCAGTTGAAAATTTTGAATAGTCGCTATGGAATTCAGGCCCTTAAAAATAGCAATTTTGCAAACGACCTCGGATTTCGACGAAAAAACTTTTGTTGGATCCGGGATGCAAAGTTATTGCTAGGTTTCAAATTTCATAATTTTTTGAATCAATATGTGAGCGTGGCAAAGGTAAACGCGTTTGACTAGTTTTAGTTGATTTTAATCGACTGGAAATTGGCCATTTTTCAAACGGTCTCAGAATTCGACGTAACTAGTTTTCTTAGGACCGTATCGTCAATACGAAGCTAGAAAATATTTTTTGGGAATTTTTCGAGTTAGTATGTGACCCCAGTAAATTGAAATGCGCGTTCAAATTCACTATATAGAGTTATATGTTGATTTTGACGAAAGCTGATCGAAACGATCGAATCAACTTACGATACATATCCCATTGTGTTCAAAATGGGGGTAATTAGCTATGGACGACAGGCGGTGGGTTTGATTTCGAGTTCGAAAAGAAAAGTTACTTTATAAGGATTTTAAAATAAAATTAAATAAATTAAAATATATAATACTTCCTGATAACCCCCTCCCCTTTTCTCCTTTTCTTCGATCAGAATAGCTTCCCCAAATAATAAAAAAAACATCACAGCCCCACGTCGCGCCTCCCCTCAGAGCGTCGCCCCACCAGAGATCGACCACCACCATGAGGCGCGCGCCCCCCTGCTTCCCCATTCCTCCTCCTCCTTCTAATCGAGCGCAGCCTCGCCGACGCCCTAGCCCTCGCCGATGAACACCCTGCGGCCGCCCCTCTCCTTCTTCTTCCCCTACCTCGCGAAACCCCCCTCCCATCTGACCTCCTCCGCCGCCTTAGGGGAGCCGCCCGACGCCGCCTGAAGCCACTCCCTCCTCCGAACGATGAAAACAGTAAGCTTCCCCTTTTACATTATTTTAAGCTCAGTTTTATTTTGTTTAAGGGGATTAGCTTTATATATATATATATAAATCAGTTTTTATAAAAATTAGCATTAAATTTATTTTCAATTTTTATAAGGCAAAGTTATGAATTTTTATAATGCAAAGATTAGGATGTTTATTTATAGTAAAAATTCGATTTTTATATATGAGGATAACATATAAAAAAATTATTTTTATTCTTATATATAACAACGATGCAAAGAGGTGATTTTTATATGTTATAACATAGAGAAAAATATGATTTTCATCATATAAAAGAATATTTTCAGTTGTGTAACAATACAATATTTGCGGTTATGAAAAGATACGATTTTTCCTTATGAAAAGATACGATTTTTAAATAGATAAAGATACGATTTTTAAATAGATAAAGAAGCGAGTTTTAAATAGATAAAGAAGCGATTTTTATAGGCATGAAGTTAAGATTTTTATTTGAGTAAAAAATTCGTTTTTATATATTGAATAGCGAAGTAAAAATTCGATTTTTATATATTGAATAGCGAAGTAAAAATTCGATTTTTATATATTGAATAGAGAAATAAAAATTCGATTTTTATATATTGAATAGAGAAGTAAAAATTTGATTTTTATATATTGAATAGAGAAGTAAAAATTCGTTTTTATATATTGAATAGCGAAGTAAAAATTCGATTTTTATATATTGAATATCGAAGTAAAAATTCGATTTTTATATATTGAATAGCGAAGTAAAAATTCGATTTTTATATATTGAATAGTGAAGTAAAAATTCGATATTTATATATTGAATAGCAAAGTAAAAATTTGATTTTTACATATGTAGAGAATACGGGCAAAGAAAGTGACAAGAGGCAAGAACAGCGAAGATTTCTACCTAAGAAGAGTCGTGGCGTTGGATTAGCTATTCTATGAGAACTTCTCACCTTTTAATTTTGTTTTTCTAGTTAAAATATATACTAGGATGCAGACGGTGTTTAGTAGCACCCAACACCCATCGTCCACAGACCTTGGACAGCTTGTATGCTTGGTTGTTTAATTTTGATGTGTAGTTGATTGTGTGATGTGATGTAAAATGAAATAAAATATTTTATAGTGGAAAATATTTTATGGTTAAAATAGAATTTTTAACGTGTATATGAAATGAAATAAAAATAAACAGATCGAACAATTTGTTTATCTACACACATTTGACTGATATTGATTGGGACGATAAATTTTACACATCGCCCAACTGCACAAATAAAATCTATGTTTGATTTTTTGAAACCCCACACAGGTATTGGGATGATATATGACATACACTAATCCCAGTAGTTAGTTGTTTGTCGATCGATTGATTGACAGGTTGTTATAAGCGTTGAATATTTATATTTGATGCTTATACAGTGTAGAATGCACTTTGGATGATGGTTGATTATTCATCGTTGTTATTATATACATGCGTTGTAGAAAATCCATATAATTAACATTGTATGGTAATTGATTGGGTCTCATTCCAGTTTTGAAAAAGAAATATTTGAAATAGAATATTTGAAATAGAAATATTTGAAAAGAAATATTTGAAATAGAATATTTGAAATAGAAATATTTGAAAGGAAATATTTGAAATAGAATATTTGAAATAGAAATATTTGAAAGGAAATATTTGAAATAGAATATTTGAAAATAGGAATATATGAAGCCGTGTTGATTAGAGTGACGCCATTTTGACGTGAACGATATTTATATCGATTTTATTCATTTTATAACGAATATCGAAAGTGATTTCAAAATATGATATTTTGAATAGAAATGAATTCGAATTGAAATTGAATAGAAGTGAATTCAAATTGAAATTGAACAGAAATGAATTCAAATTGAAACTGAATTGAAATGAATTCAAATTGAAATTGAATAGAAATGAATTCAAATTGAAATTAAATAGAAATGAATTCAAATTGAAACTGAATAGAAATGAATTCGAATTGAAATTAAATAGAAATAAATTCGAATTGAAATTGAATAGAAATGAATTCAAATTGAAACTGAATAGAAATGAATTCGAATTGAAATTGAATTGAATTGAAAACGAACCGAAATTCAATTAGAAATCAATTTGAATTAAATCGATTTGAAATGAAATTAAAATGAATTTATGTTGAAAAATTCGATTTTGATTTGAATTTGAAACAGAAGTTGAAATCGTTTTGAAAACGAATTTAAAACGATTTATAAAATACGTTTTGAAAAGGGAATCGATGAAATATATAATATATATATATATATATATATATATATATATATAATGGCCTGAATAGAACGCGCTGCGCCGCGGCAGTTCGCGAATTTCGACCATTGACTTCGAACGGATATTACGGGAGATCCGACCATCGGATTCTCCTAAAACTGGAACCGTTGGGTTCGTATCGAAAAGAGCTTTCTAATGAATATTATAAATTTGAAATCTAATGGTTGGATTTGGAATTATGTCCAAATCAAATTTGAAAAAGGTCGCTGCAAGTGCAGTTCGATGGCCGTTGATGGAAATCGACTGTACGGGCCTTGATAAAATTATTAAAAATAGTAATAAATTGTCTGAAATCATAAGAAATGATTTGGGAAAAACTGGGATGAAAAACTCCGTATTTGAAAAGATAAAAATAGATTTTTATCGAAATGAACTAGTTTTGAACTAGAATTAAAATTATATTTATTTTTAATAAATAAATTGTATTTGGAAAGGGTTTTAAAAGTAACCAGAGTTTCCAATAATTGAATTGGAATGGATTTGAATCGAAATTGTCTTCAGAATATTTCGATGTGGGATTTCGTGATTATACGGATATTGTTGTGGAAATTTGAAAGATATATATATATATATATATATCGTTATTTCCAATACGATATTTGTTTGTCGTAGAATTTGATATTGAATATAAGCCGGTATATTTTCTATTCAAAGCCTTGTATTTAATATCAAATGTGATTTGGGTTTGTCGCGAATGGTGTCTTCATTAACACTGTTCTTAAGCCCAGTTGAGAAAAGATTAAATCTTTTTATTTAGATTTAATGAAGTGTACCAATCAAATAATATTAAATTGAATCGGTATAGATTTTTGGGTTTATCGTGAACAGTGTTTTAAATAACACTTGTTCTTTAACCCGATAATTAATGGAACGTGATTTTGGGTTTATCGTGAACCGTGTTTTAAAATGACACTGATTCTTTAACCCAGTTAAAGATTAAAACTATGTGGAGTTTTAATGAATCTTTAATTAGATTGAAAAGATCGAGAATGGAGTATCACCAGTTTTACTCCAGGCGATAATTAAATCTTTAATTAGATTTGAACGTGAAATGGTAATTGAATTTACCGATAACACCGTTGCGTTAAATATGAAGTATTACCAGTTTTACTTCATGGGATGAATAGGTGGGGATAGGGAAATTAAAAATAAATGATTACTTCAGTGTGGTTCGCTAATCTCGACTAGTTTGAATTGATATTCAAAAGAAGATTAAAGAGTAAATTTAAAAGAATTTATCTTTGATAAAATTAATGGGAACCTTTCCCAAAATATAAGAATATTTGAATAAAAGAATATTCTGAATTGGAAAGAGGCGTATGTTGTGTTTGTGTAACACATGTTTATTATATATATATACGCGAGTTGTTCAGAAAGACCGGGTATATCCCATTCTGAATAACTGATTCGACGTGGTGTCGAAGATGAAGATGGTGGTTGAAGACCGGAGGTCTTCACGTCGTTTGGGTAATTACTGATGATTTGATTGGGCTGTACACCCAAGAAGATGGAAACAGTTGGCGATCGTCCAGATGTGCTTGGAGATCGATGGATATGCGAGGAAAGTGCCTCCGGTTTCGTTCAGACCCAGAACGGACTTGTAAATGGACTATGTGTCTGACATTGGATTTTAGTCTGTGTGATTGATTTCTATTAAATATATATATGTTTGGCGGTAGAGGATTTATTCTCTTGCTTAACGCCCTTCTCTGAGACGTACGAGCTCAGGGGTTATATACTGATGGATATCAAATGCATTGAGTGAACTGCCTGTGTTGCATGCCTAAGTGGCAAATGATCAAGGCTTCTGTTGAAAAGCAAAATCTTGTGGTTGATGATCAAAGTACGGCCTGTGTGGCGTAGCTTTGTGTAACATTGATTCGCGAGCTTCACACCCGGTATGAACCAAAAACGGGAGAGGACGTCAGTGAGGGTATGCGTTTCTTTCTAGCTAGAAGTGGCGTCAGTGGTTTTACACGCCCTGACGAGTTTGACTAACGTGGTTGTTGCTGTTGCGAGGCGCCTCGGTTTGATCGGACGATCCGGGTCCGGTGGAGTCATTCGTTGGCTCATTTACGCCCCATAGGGCAGGGAAACGCATGTTCAGGATTTAAGTTTAATCCACATCGATGGACCGGCCCTGAGGATCCAAGGGTCGATGCGCTCTGACCCTGAGGCTCGGGCTAGACAGTCTCGAAGTCGGTGAGGACTATCTTTTGCCTCGGTTCATAGATGGAAATCCAATTTCCAAATACGTGATTCTACGGTTTTATTTGTAGAGCTTAGTATGGCAACATAGTGGGATGGGGTGCTTATGTCGTCTATGATTGATACTTATGATTTGAAGTTGTTTTATACACTATGCACTTATAATAGTATCAAATGATTTGTTTTAAACGTATCAAGCATTCTTTGCTATTATAAGGTAAAAACCCTATCCTCCGGCTTGCGTTGCATTGTGTGATGGGAACTTGGTCTTATAATAGCTTCATTGTTCTTTATTTAGCATTGCGCTGTTGTTTTATGCACTGTGTTCTTGGGAGGAAACCCGTTCCGTGTTATACGGCGTGGTCCCTTGATTCACCTAACTTTAAAATAAAGATTAATAACTGTTTTAGTTCTCACACCAGTCCCATGACTGACTTGGAGTTTATTGTTTTAACCTAAACTCTGGGTGCCCTTATTTTGACACGGGCAGCTAGTAGTTTTGGTTTTGCAGATTTATGTTCACAGGATCCTGGTTTACAGCTGGAACGATATCCGGAAAGCTTTGCATCCGTATATCTCTTGTAGTTGTGTATTGTATTATTTTCCGCTACTATGTAATGTATTGTAATCTCTGATATTTATCGAATGTAATATTCATTTATACTATGTATATTCTTGTAATCTGATGAAATTGTTGTTATATACAATGAAATGTTCTTCCGTCTGCGTTCTATTTTGTGGCTTGTTCTCGAACTATCCGCGCTTTCCTTACCGGGGAAGTTACGGGTGTTTACAATGTGGCCCCGGTAAATTAAAATATACATTCAAATGTAATATTGAATGTTTTATATTTTAATTTTGAGAATAACTAATTGAAACAGTTGAATGGACTTACGAAACATATTCCATTGTGTTCGGAATGGGGGTATTTAGCTGGGGCGATGGTTGTTGGGTTAGATTTGGAGTTCGGGTGTGAAAACAACAATTTTGGAAGCAAATAAATAAAATAATTTAAATATAAATAGTCTGGGCCAATAGAATTTTCCATAACCCTAATTGAATTTCAACGAAGGAAAAATTGCGCCGCCTCTCTCATTATCGAACGATAACCTCTGCTCCAATCTTTCTCCACAAATAACTTTCGATTTACTCTACGAAATCCATCGATTCTTAAGGCAATTTCGAAGAAAATTCTCCACTCTACAAATCCATACTAGTTTGGAAACCCGTCGTTCTGTATTTCGCGCGAACCACCTCCCTGAAGTCACACCATTCGCTCGCCAAATTCTCCACCTAGGCGCGTGCGAGTTCGACGAGAGTGGGGGCCTTGGGTGCGGATTTCCAAGCTGTTCCGCGTGGTATATTCCGATCATCACGAAGTCAAGCAGATTGAACGAGATTTCAAAACCTAGTTTTGAACAACTCTATTGAAACATCGACTGACATACAAGGTATATAATTTAATTATTCACCACATTTAAAAGCGTTGCGAAGTTGAATTTAATTATAAAAATCATATCTTTTTCGTACGTTGTCAAAATCCAGTGAAACAAGAGATACTGGGACCGTGACATCATACATTTCATTCTAGAAGAGACTAGGACGCATTTGGAGCTCTCTAAAATTTTAGAAGGAGTGGAATCCAATGTGAGATATCTAAACTCAAATTGGAATGGAAAAGTGATGTATAAATTATATACGCATTGTGTATCTCATATATGGGCATTGTATAAATTATATAAGTGATGTATGAATTATACATACATTGTATTGAATGAAACTGAAATGGAAATAAATACGTTTATATATATATATATATATATATATATATATATATATATATGTATACTCCCCTCGTCCACAGACCATGTGTAACACCACGGATTTTCTGTGAATATTTAAAATAATGAACTTAAGAACACTTAATTTTTAGAAGAAGAATTAAGGGAAACGGGTTACACCATTGCGTTCATCTTGGAATTCTTCTTGAGATAGAGTTGGAGTTTGCGTGAATCGGACTACGTATGAAGAAGTTATGGAGTTCAAAAGATTTCAAGATCAAGCAAAAAATAAGTATAAATAATAATTAAAAAATAAAAACAGTTCAAAATTCAAAATCGGCTGAGCGGGAAATTTCCCGCTCAGGATGTCGATCCTCCCCCCAAGGGGGATCGACAAAGGTGTCAACCCCCCTATAGGGGAGTCGACATAGGTGTCGACCCCCCTATAGGGAGTCGACCCCTTTCAGATTTACTTCCTATGACGAATTTTTATAGCCCTATGCTGATGTGCCAACTCTGATTGGCCAATGACTGATTTCGGAGGTATTAGGGCATATGTGTCATGCTATGGTTGGCTGGATGACACATCTCTTTGGTTTGATGGCTCTGATTTCTCCTAGACTAATCTAAAGGCTAGAATTAAACCTAGACTTCTATATAATCACCCCAAACCTCAACTCTAGAACTCATTCTATGAAACCGTCATGTTGTTCGTCTACAAGCTGGCCTAGCGTCCATTCATCTACTCCAAACTAGAGAATCAAATTCAAACTAGAAATAAATTATAAGAACTAGAGAATCAAACGTCTACATCAAAGGATTAACTTTTCAAATTCAGAAATCAGATCCCAGAAATCAAGATCCGTCCTTTTTCTATAAGTACAGTTATTGTTTAGATGTGAACACCTAATAAGAAATCATGACTATAATAAGTGGATCTAGAACTATGGCTAATTCTATTCGTGCCTATCCTTTTGTCAATTCTGAATTACTTATGCCTATGAGACTATTGTGATGGATGTAATGACACCTATCATGCCTATGAGACTATTGTGATTGACATAACAAAACCTAACATGCCTATGTGACTGCTGGATTGAAAAAATGGAACCTATCATGCCTATGGGACTGTTGTGACTGATTTATCATGTTGTACATCCTATGCTTATGAGACTATTATAATTGATATGATGGGACTTATCATGTTGTACATTCTATGCCTATAAGACTATTGCGATTAAAATAATGGGACTTATCATGTTGTACATAAAAATTAGTGATTCTCTTAAGTCCTATTCTATCTAATCTTTATACCTATGGTATAAGTTGCTTAGCTTGTTCACATATATTGTTAATGTACAACATTGAAACATGATTCTTGAATTAGGTACATCTTTACATGCCTATTTTTCCTTATGTCAATTCTTATGCTCCTTTTCTATTTTTCCCTTTTTATTTGCTTTTGTGAATACTAAGTTCATTCGGAACTTAGAATGAATCTCGTTGTATGTGCGATTATAATGAGGGAAAAATAGGGTATAATTTAATTAAGTGAATTTTGGGCATAACTAGTGAATGTGGTATAAAACTTGTATTGACTAGACTTATGGAAAATTTGACACATAGATTTGGACACATATGACAAATATGTAAATTGGCAAAAGATAAACATGCCTAACCCGAGGTTAGATTGAGTTGCGGTTTAAGACTGCCCGGAACCGCCCGGCATATCCAGCGACCGCAACAATATAGATCTAATGTGAGAGGTTAGCGCATTAAGCCCGAAAAACCAGAGGTTAGATTGAGTTGCGGTGTAAGACTGCCCGGAACCGCCTGGCACATCCAGCGACCGCAACAATACATATCTAAGGTGAGAGGTTGGTGCTTTAATGAATGAATTAAAGCTAAGGAACAGGCAGGCTAAGAATGATAGGGTTAAGTTAATTAAGGAAACACATAACCAATACAATATGTTAGTTAAACAGATGGGTGGGGTTATGTAAATTTGAGAACACTTAACCGTTATAACATGTTAATTAGGAAACCCTAGTAATGGGGACCCATTTCAGCAGTAACCCACGTAGATGTATCACGGTACCCTGAATTAGGCAGGGTGGGGCACGATTACTAGGCTGATTATAAGCGGTCAAAATAGCGGTAGGTGGTGCAGTAGTGTAGGTTCCGACGGAGTATCGGTGTGCATGCACTCCGGAGTGGATAAAGTAGGCACTGGGCATCAGTAGTGTACACTGTGCATCTAGAATTTGTGTCGGGTTGCCACCATAGGAATTGATACACCCTATGGTGGGACTAGCATAGGTATCTACAATCATGTAGGGCCGAATGACACAAGTAATAAATGCATGCGAGTAGAAGCCGATCGGAAAAGGGTTCACTTTGTTATGAACACATGAGGATATTTGAAACATTCGTTAGTAGGTGCAGAGAAATGGAAATGAGTGCGATAGTATATCCAGTTTATCTTATCTTATGTTATCTTATTTCTATGGTATTATCCTATGTTCAGTTTATTCATATCCTGTTTACATGTTGAATAATAACTGGACTTACCAGACTTATGTCTGACCCATTTTCTTTCGCCTTCTTTTCTTCTGTTCCCCCCTCCCCCCCACCACCCCCGGTCCACAGGGAGGGAATACTTCAGCTTAATGTGGCCTTTTCAAGCTTGAAGAGAGTAGATGTATTGCTTGGATTATCTTTTCTTGGGCTATGTCTGTGGTTACACTTTTATTGGAGATTTATGCTGCTTTACTATTGTTTGATGCTTCTTTATGTACTTGGAGTTTTAAACCAAGACAGATGTTTTGTTGTAATAATTTAGAAGTTGGGTTTTGAGACAATACATGTAATGTTTTGACTGAACCACGCTATTTAATAAATGATTTCAATTTTTCACTGCTTATATGTCTGTCTTGTAAATTATCTGTGTCTTTTACCTAAAATGCTTCACCAAATTTAATGCATTCCCTTTGTGAGTGACCTTAACGGAGGTGGGGTGTTTTACTTGGTATTAGAGGGATGGTTTACCAGATCAGATAAAGTTTTGAAAACTATTTTTCAAAAAGAAGTTTAAAGAAGCATTTTCAAGAAAAGTGTTGTTTATTTATAAAGGCATAATCCCCAAAGCCATAAACACTATCTTTCTATCCTTTGTTTTGAACCTTTTCTTTTCGTTTCAGCATGTTTGGGGATCTTAATCTTCCTGAGGGCGGACCGGTACCTGGTTGTTTTAGAAGGTACCTGGAGGATAGGGCTAATGACGCAGGCTCAGCAGACGTTCCCCCTCCCCTAGTTGCAGTTGTTCCTCCTCCTCCTCCTCCTCCTCGTGTGAATGCTTTCTCGAAGATATGTAGAGACTTTCGAGCCATGGGTGGAAAGAACTTTAATGGGACTGAGTCATTTCTGGAAGCAAGAAACTAGCTCAAGGAAACAAAAGATTTGTTTATTATCTTCGAAGTGAACGATAGGCAGAAGATACAATTGGCTATATGGTTACTTAAGGACGAGGCCTCTTATTGGTGGGAAGTTACTAGTGCTGAGAGACTAGTTGAAACTTGGGAGGATTTTAGAATGAGATTCGAAATGAGGTTCCTCTCGCAAGTTGAACGAAGCCTACAGATGGAGAAGTTCTTAGCACTCAAACAAGGAAGTCTATCGGTTAGGGAATACGCCAACCAGTTCAACCTACTGGGTAGATTCGGGCTGGAGTTAGTAAACAGTCCACAAAAAAAGGGTCCCTGATTCATTAAAGGGTTAAATAAGCCACTGCACAGCCTAGTTATGATCCATATACCTATGGATGCGACTTTTGAGATACTGGTGGACATGGCACTATTATAGGAGGAAGACAAGGATGGCAAGAAAGAGGCAAAGGTGGAAGAACCTCTAGACAAGAAAGGGGAGGGATCACAGAATAAGAAGACGGATTCCAAGAAAGGCGGGAAGAATAACAAACCCCATGAAAAGAGGAAGTGCCAATTTTGTGGCATACCTAGACATCTAATTAAAGACTACAGGAAGAAGAAGAGGAAGATGGGTGGTTGCTTTCAATGCGGAGAGACATGACATATGGCTAAGGATTCACCAAAAAGGCAAGAGAAGAGGATTGGATCCACTTCTGGAGGGCAGATTCACGCTCACATTGCACCTCTACAAGAAAGAGGTAGAAATATTTCTGTTGAGAGTTTAGTTTATCTTTTTGATCATCCAGTTCGTACTCGTTTTGATTCTGGTGCATCGAACTCTTTTATATCTACTGATTTAGTTGAATCTCTGCACCTAGATACCAGTATAGTAGAGGATCCCATGGTTGTTTCAAATCCAGTTGGGGGTTCATCTTACTTGTCAATGATTTGGAAATTTGGAAATTTCTATACTAAGCGTTGGGTTTAGATGTAAGGTTTATGTTTTGGGCTTCACGGGCTATGGGTTGATTCTAGGCATGGATTGGTTATCCAGTAATGGTGCCATCCTCGATTGTGAAAAGCGAGTGGTTAGATTTATTACTCGCCTTGTTAACACTCTCGAAATCTCTTGTAATCCCATGAATTCTGTTATACTTAGCTATCTAGAATCTCTTGATGTGTCTATTGAAAACTTGCAATCTGTTAGAGTAGTCCGTGAATACTCGTATGTCTTTGAAGAGGTGAAAGGTTTGCCTCCAAAGCGAGAGATAGACTTCCGCATATACCTTGTTGATAATGCAAAACCTATTCCATTACCTGTTAGACATATGGATCCAAGGGAAAGGAAAGAGCACAACAAGCAAGTTAAAGAGTTGCTTAAAAGGGGTTCATACGGTGGAGTATTTATGAATGGGGTGCTCCAGTGGTGTTTGCAACCAAAGCAGATGGTTCACTTCCCATGTGCGTGGACTATAGGGAGCTAAAAAAGCTGACTAAGAAGAATAGGCACCCACTTCCTAGAATAGACAACTTGTTTGACCAACTCGTAGGTACCTCGGTTTTCTCCCAACTAGATCTTACCACCGGATTTCATCAGCTAACAGTGGCTGAAGACAGCGTAGACAAGACCGCGTTCAGGACCCTGTATGGTTTCTTCGAATGGCTTGTCATGCCTTTTGGATTGACAAATGGACCGACCTATTTCGTATACTTGATGAGCATGGTGTTCAGAGAGTTGCTTAATAAATTTGTAATGGTCTTCGTGGACGACATTTTTATTTTCTCAAAAAGTGAGGAAGAACATGCTCTGCATTTAAGGGAAGTTACAGATACTCTTCGTGCATGCCAGTTGAAAGAAAAAAAATTCAAATGCCATTTTTAGAGGGATGAAGTGAGATTCCTTAGACATGTAGTGTCCAAAGAAGGGATAGATGTGGATCACGCAAAAGTAGTTGCGGTGCAAGATTGGAAGATTCCAAGGAATGCAACCGAAGTATGAAGTTTTCTCGGACTAGCGGGCTTTTACAGAAAGTTCATCAAGGTCTTCATGAAGATCTCAGCCCCACTTACTAGGTCAACAAAGAAGAACCTAACTTTTGCCTGGGATTTGGATTGCGATGTTGCTTTCCAATGGTTGAAAGGGGCTCTGACAACAGCCCCGGTTCTGACATTGCCTGATGGGAGCAAGATGTTTACTGTATACACAGACGCATGTAGTACAGGATTGGGCGTTGTCTTGATGCAAGAGGGTAGAGTAGTTTGTTATGGAGGAAGGCGGTTGAAGGTACGTGAGAAAACTACCCAACTCACGATTTAGAACTAGCTGCCATTGTTTTCGCCCTTAAGTCATGGCGTCATTACCTGCTAGGAGAAAGGTTTGAATTGTTTACTGACCATAAATTGTTAAAGTACCTTTTCTCATAGAAAGATCTTAACTTAAGACAACGATGGTGGATGGAATTTCTGGCCTCATACGACTTTGAGATTTCTTATACCCCTGGCAAGGGCAATGTGGTGGAAGACGCCTTGAGTAGGAAAAAGCTGACCTTACTTGTAGAAAGGCAAAGCTTGGAGTACATAGCAAACTTCGACTTTAGACCCTCCTTTGAATTTGTACCTGGCTTGTTAGCTTCGCTAGAGGTGCGACCTACTCTTTTGGACTCAATAGGAACCATGCAACGTGAAGACCCTCAGCTAATTGATGTGATTGATAAGCTAATTAGAGGTGAGACAACTAGTCACCCCAATAGATACTCCATCGATGACAAGGGTTGGTTGAGATGGGATGGAAGACTATGCGTACCACAAAAAAGGGATTTGGTAAAAACCGTTCTCGAAGAAGCACACCATTCTAAGTTAACCATACATCCAAGTGGGGACAAGATGTATAAAGACATATAACGGGTTTTCTTCTGGAATGGCATTAAGAAGGATGTAGCTGAGTTTGTCTCTAAATACTTGATATGCAAGCAAGTCAAGGTGGAACAGAAGAAGCCTGGTGGTGTGCTTCATCCTCTAGAGGTCCCACAGTGGAAATGGGATACCATTTCGATGGACTTTATTGATGGGTTGCCTAGGTCAAGAAGGGGCAATACCAGCATTTGGGTAATAGTGGGCAGGCTCACTAAAAGCGCACACTTTATACGTGTTAAGAGTAGAAGGACTACCTCATCGTTAGTATCCATTTATCTTAAAGAGGTGGTTCGACTGCATGGAATACCCTCCAGCATAGTAATTGATCGAGATCCTATCTTTACGAGCGAGTTTTGGAAGAGTTTGCAAGAGGCTGTAGGCACACAGCTATGCTTAAGCACTGCCTATTACCCTCAAACTGATGGTCAGACGGAAAGGGTGAACAGAGTATTAGAAGATCTCTTGAGATTATGCATTCTTGATTTTGGGGGAACATGGGAGGATCACCTTCCTTTGGTAGAGTTCGCCTACAACAATAGCTACCAAGCCACCATAGACATGGCACCCTTTGAGGCTTTATGTGGAATACCATGTCGATCACTAACTTGTTGGTGGGAGTCTATAGACAAGCTCGTACTTGGGCTTGACATGATCAGAGAAACTTTAGAGAAAGTAGACTTGATAAGAAGACGAATGAAGATCGCACAAGATAGACAGAAGTCCTAGGCTGATAAAAGAAGGACCGACCTTGAGTTTGAGGTTGGAGACAGAGTTTTCCTTAAAGTATCTCCTTTGAGGAATGTCGTTCGCTTTGGGTCCGTAGGAAAATTGGCACCAAGATTTGTAGGGTCATTTCCTATCATTGAAAGGATTGGGAAGATCGCTTATAAAGTAAAGTTGCCCGAAAGATTGGCTGGAGTTCATAATGTTTTTCATGTCTCTCATCTACGAAAGTGCTTACATGAGTCTGCAAAAGTTGTGAAGCCAAGCATACTAGAGGAGATAAAAGTGGAACGAGAAGCAACTGTGAGAAGAGTTCCAACTCGTATCTTGGGTACAGAAGTTAAAAAGCTATGCAATCGTGAGGTCAAGCTAGTTAAACTACAATGGAGTGATGCTGAGCAAGACACGACTTGGGAAACTGAGGACAAGATACACGCAGCCTACCCTTATCTTCTTAAGGGTACATCTTTGATCTCTTTTTCCATAAGTTTATGCATGCTTGTATCTATCTCTTAAGTATATCTCCTCGATCCTACTCTTAATCCTTAAGTAGAAAACAATGGATGTAAATATGTATTTTAAAACATGCTATGGTTGATGGTTGCAAGTGGTTGCTCGTGGATGCATACATACACACACACTAGTTACTAGATCGGCTCAGTCACTTCTATATTGCATATGCATGAGTGGATTTATATATATATATATATATATATGGATTGAAACTTGATGTGATATCATATGGATGATGCATTTGAATGGATGATTGTGCACTCATATAGAAGTTATAAAGTACCATAGGAATAACTGCATACATGTTGGACTCAAGGCACCAACATAATTTGCATTAAGGAGGTCAACTGAATCAGTGGACTGCCTGATCTTTTGCATTAGTATTGGGACATGTACACACACCCTTGCATATGTTCATATAGCATTAGAAATCTTTTTAAGGACAATGGATGTCTGTGATTGATGGTTGAGTAGATGGATGTTTGATGTTAGGATACATTCTTCTTAACTTAAAGATTTCGAGGACGAAATCCTTTAAGCAGAGGAGAATGTAACACCCCGTATTTTCTGTGAATATTTAAAATAACAAACTTAAGAACACTTAATTTTTAGAAGAAGAATTAAGGGAAATGGGTTACGCCATTGCGTTCACCTCGGAATTCTGCTTGATATAGAGTTTGAGATTGCGTGAATCGGACTCCATATGAAGAAGTTATGAAGTTCAGAAGATTTCAAGTTCAAGCAGAAAATGAATATAAATAATAATTAAATAATAAAAATAGTTCAAAATACAAAATCGGCTGAGTAGGAAATTTCCCGCTCAAGGTGTCGACCCCCCTATAGCGGAGTCGACATACGTGTCGACCCCCACTGTAGGGAGTCGACCTCTTTCAGATTAACTTATTTGACAAATTTTTATAGCCCTGTGCTGATGTGGCCTTCTCTGATTGGCCAATGACTGATTTTTGAGGTATTAGTGCATATGTGTCATGCTATGGTTGGTTGGATAACACATCTCTTTGGTTTGATGGCTCTGATTTCTACTAGACTAATCTAAAGGCTAGAATTAAACATAGACTTCTATATAATCACCCCAAACCTCAACCCTAGAACTCATTATATGAAGCAATCATGATGTTCATCTACAAGCTGGCCTAGCCTCCATTCATCTACCCCAAACAAGAGAATAAAATTCAAACCAGAAATCGATTAGAAGAACTAGAGAATCAAACGTCTACATTAAAGGATTAGCTTTTCGAATTCAGAAATCAGATCCCAGAAATCAAGATCCGTCCTTTTCTGTAAGTACAATTATTGTTTAGATGTGAACACCTAATAAGAAATCATGACTGTAATAACTGGGTCTAGAACTATGCCTACTTCTATTAGTGCCTATCCTTTTGTCAATTCTGAATTGCTTATGCCTATGAGACTATTGTGATTGATGCAATGACACCAATCATTCCTATGAGACTATTGTGATTGACATAATGAAACTTAACATGCCTATGAGACTGTTGGATTGACAAAATGGAACCTATCATGCCTATGGGACTGTTGTGATTGATTTATCATGTTGTACATCCTATGCCTACGAGACTATTGTGATTGATATGATGGAACTTGCCATGTTGTGCATCCTATGCCTATGAGACTATTGCGATTAAAATAATGGGTCTTATCATGTTGTACATAAAAATTAGTGATTCTCTTAAGTCCTATTCTATCTAATCTTTATACTTATGGTTTAAGTTGCTTAGCTTGTTCACATATATTGTTAATGTACAACATTGAAACATGATTCTTGAATTAGGTACTTCTTTACATGCCTATTTTTCCTTATATCAATTCTTATGCTCCTTTTCTATTTTTCCCTTTTTACTTGTTATTGTGAATACTAAGTTCATTCGGAACTTAGATTGAATCTCGTTGTACGTGCAATTATAATGGGGGGAAAATTGGGTATAATTTAATTAGTGAATTTTGGGCATAACTAGTGAATGTGGCATAAAACTTGTATTGACTAGACTTGTGGAAAATTTGACACATAGATTTCGACACATATGACAAATATGTAAATTGGCTAAGGATAAAATGCGTAACCCGAGGTTAGATTGAGTTGTGGTGCAAGACTGCCTGGAACCGCCCGGCATATCCTGCAACCACAATAATATAGATCTAATGTGAGATGTTAGCACATTAAGCCCGAAAAACCTGAGGTTAGATTGAGTTGCGGTGTAAGACTGCCCGGAACTGCCCGGCACATCCAGCGACCGCAACAATACATATCTAAAGTGAGAGGTTGGTGCTTTAATGAATGAATTAAAGTTAAGAAACAGGCAGGCTAAGAATGATAGGGTTAAGTTAATTAAGGCAACACTTAACCAATACAACATGTTAATTAAATAGATGAGTGGGATTAGGTAAATTTGAGAACACTTAACCGTTATAACATGTTGATTAGGAAACCCCTAGTAACGGTGACCCATTTCAGCAGTAACCCACATAGATGTATCACGGTACCCTGAACTAGGCAGGGTGGGGCACAATTACTCGACTGATTATAAGCGGTCAAAATAACGGCAGGTGGTGCAGCAGTGTAGGTTCCGGCAGAGTATGGGCGTGCACGTACTCCGGAGTAGATAAAGTAGGCACTGGACATCAGTAATATACACTGTGCATCTAGAATTTGTGTCTGGTTGCCACCATAGGAATTGATACACCCTATGGTGGGACCAGCACAGGTATTTACAATCATGCGGGGTCGAATGACACAAGTAATAAATGCATGCGAGTGGACTTATGTCTGACCTGACTTATGTCTGACCCCTTTTTTTTCGCTTTCTTTTCTTCCGCCCCCCCTCCTAAGGTCCGCAGGGAGGGAATACTTCATCTTAGTGCAGGGCTTTTCGAGCTTGAAGAGAGTAGATGTATTGCTTGGATTCTCTTTTATTGGGCTATGGATACACTTTTATTGGGGATTTGCTGCTTTACTACTGTTTGATGCTTCTTTATGTACTTGGAGTTTTAAATCAAGACCGATGTTTTGTTGTAATAATTTAGAAGTTGGGTTTTGAGACAATGCTTGTAATGTTTTGACTGAACCATGCTATTTAATAAATGATTTCAGTTTTCCACTGTTTGTATGTCTATCTTGTAAATTTTCTGTGTCTTTTACCTAAAATGCTTCACCAAAGTTAATGCATTCCCTTTGTGAGTGACCTTAATGGAGGTGGGGTGTTTCACCATGGACGATATAAATATTGTGTGATGATTGTGTTGTGGAAATTGATTGTGGTTGTGAATGATTGATTGTGGTTGCAACAAAATTGGTTGTGTTAGTGGTAAATTCATTGTGTTGTGAAAATGAATGGTATTGTGGAAATTATGGAAATGAATTTATTGTAATGCTGCAAGGCCTAGGATAGCAGAGGAGCCGTGCTGGACACGGAGCCGGTGCTAAATACCTTACCGTTGTAATGCCGAAATTTTCTGAAATGGACTATATAAAGTAGTTGTAGTGTTGAATATATTGTTTGAACAATAAAAATCACATTTCTATTGTATGTATGAACCACTAAAAATATTCATGTGTTGAATAAATTCTTTGAATGATAAAAATATCATTTTTATCATGTATGTGAAGTAATAAAAATATTCATATGTTGAATAAATTCTTTGAACAATAAAAATATTATTTTTATCATGTATATGAAGTGTTAAAAATAGTCATGTGTTGAAATATATTTTTTTGTTCGCCGGAAATATCATTTTTATCATGTGTACGAAGTGTTAAAAATAACCATATGTTGAAATAAATATTTTTTAGTTAAAAATATTATTTTTAACATGTTAATGAACTGAATAAAATTGTCATGTATGGAAATAAATGTTTGTTCGCTAAAAATATTATTTATACATATGCTAAACACGAAAATGGATTTGCTATTGAGTAAATTATTTATTTGCATGCCCGACAAATAGAAGCCTTAATGAGTTGGCTATGCAATTTTATTTATTATATAAACTCCTGTGAGTGCCATTGGATGCGGTGTGCTGGTTGTTCTGTGTGAGATTATAAACAACGCCATAGGATAGCGTCAATTAATTTTGAACTGCACTACTGACATACTTCGTGAAGATAGCATACTCTATCATATACCACATAAGCACTTAGAGCTTATGTGACGAGGTTGGAATTACCATATAAGCAAGAGGCTTCTATGGCGATGACTGAATTACAGGTTGAACTGAGGACTGATATGGACTAAATAAAATATAATGGTAAATTGTCAGATTTAATAAAAACCCCACATGGGTCTGGAGTTGACAATAATCACGTCTCTCTAGTTATTAGATATGGCACACGGGTTATTTGTTTCCAGTACTGGACAAGGTGACGAGAATGTATTCTCTAGAGTTATGATTTTTACACAGTCCCTTGGGGTTAGATTAGTCACTAAAAATTGTGTATGCTTATTCTAGATTTATTCGGTGCCTAATACGGCCCAATAAATTTCCAAACCGCTACCCGTACAAAGGAGGCTATGGTGAAATTTTCCGAAATTTAAAGGCATCAGCCAAATTTTTAGAGTGAAAATGGTTTGAAAATCATTGAATGAATTATATTTACATATATACATATACATACATATATATAGATATATATATATATTAAAATAAAACGAATCGCGCGGTTACAGTTCGCGTTTTGGAATCGTAACTTTAAACGATTATACCGAGAGATCCGAGCGTCGGATTTTACCGAAACTGGAACCGTTGGGTTCGCTTTGGAAAGATCTTTCCAACGATATAAAATTTGTTAGGATCCAATGGTCAAATTTTGAGAAATGTGTAATTCAAATCTGAATAAAAACAGCGCCAGGGCCGTGTAATGACCTGAAGCGCCATTTAATTAAAATGGGCTATTTTTATATAAATAAAAATAGCAATAATTCGTTTTAAATATTATAAACGATGTGGAATGGAAATAAACCGATTTTACTTGGTTTATTGGATATTCTGATGGTTAGATGTATTTGACGTGAAATTATTATATTGAACTGAAACGTAAATGTCAAATAATTTAACCATGATAAGATTTGATTTGAATTCTGTGTACACGCAAATTATTTGAAAAGGGCGAGTTAATTCTCATTTCAAATAATTGATCGACGATTAGAAGTCGAAGATATTGAATACGGTGCAAGACCGATAATCTTCACATCGAATGGATAGCTACTGATGCCTTTGATTGGAGTTGCTGCCTTGAAAGGGTTATAGTGGTAGTTGTCCAAACGTATTTGTTGATTGTTCGGATGTACGAGGGCCTCTCTCCTGTATTGGACATATGGGACGAGGAATAAGGTGCCTCCGGTTTCATTCAGACCTAGAACGAACTAGTAAATGGACGTATGTCTGACATTGGATTTCGTTCTATGTTGATTGATTTCTAGTAAATATATATTTGTTTGGTGGCGGAGAATTTATTCTCTTTCTTAACACCCTTCTCTAAGACATACAAGCTTAGAGGTTATATATCGATAGACATCAGTCGCATGGCGTGGAATGTCAATGCGGCATGCTGAGATGCAAGTGATCAAGGATTTTGTTGAAAATCAGAGCCTTGTGGTTGATGATCAAAGCACGACTTTAAATAGCATAGCTTTGTGTATGGCGTTAATTCACGAGCCTCACACCCCGGTATGAACCAGAAACGGGAGAGGATCTAGGGAGAACATTCTTTTCTTTCTAGCTAGGAGTGGTGTCATGGTATAGAGCCCAAACATTTTTCTTATGTGATGATGGAGAGCGAGGCACCTCGAATATGTCGGTCATTACGGGGCTGATGGATGGTATGGTCGATATACTGACTAGATTTACGCGCCATAGGGCGGGGAAACGTATTGTTCAGGAATTATAATCCACTAACGTAAGTGTGGACCGGCCCTGTGGCTCCAGGTGCAGTTGTGGCTGAATCCTGAGGCTCGGGGTAGAGAGTCTCGAATTTGGTAAGGATGATCCCTTGCCTTGGTTCATGATGGAAATCTAACTTCCAATACGACATTGTGCGATTTTGATTGTAAACCTATATGGCGGCATAGTGGCATGGGACGCTCATGTCGTCTATGATTGATACATTATGATTGAAATTGTTTTTGAAACATATATGCACTAGTAATAATATCAAATGATTTTGTTTTATACGTATCAAGCATATTTTGGCCATTATAAGGTAAAACTCTATCCTCCGGTTTGCATTGCATTGTGTGATGGGACTTGAGTCTTATAATGGTTTCATTTTTCTAAAAAGCATTGCATTGTTTAATGATTAACTTTATTTCATGCACTGGCAATCCAGTGGAGTAAAACTAGTTCCTCTTTAGCGGCATGGTCCTGGGATTGACCTTATTATCAAATAGGTTAAGTAAGATTTCTCATACCAGTCCCATGACTGACTCATAGTTTGTTTCACTTTGCAAACTCGGATGCCCCTATTTTCTACACGGGCAACCTTGTATTCAAGTTTTAGCTAGTTCATTCTGGATATCTATGGAGCTGAAGATGGATTCTATCATTTCTATTATGCTGTTGAGACTTTATTATGTATATTATGCTTGATTCCGTTGTAGACATTTTATATTAAAATGAAACTGTATTCTGTACTAAGTATGATCCTGTTATGCTGTGTAACTCTGATGTTGATATTATTTCCAGTGTAATTTTATGTACATTATATGGTGTAATTCTATATTTTTGTTCTGTTGTTATTCTTTATGTGTTATATTCCAATGATTATCCTTGCCACCGTGGTATGGGGGTTTGGGGTCATTACAATTTCTTTACCATTTCACTTCTGTTTTGTCATTAAAATTATGAATGAAGTTGTTCATACCAGACAAGTAGTTTGAACCTATTTTTGCTTATGGCATATGGGGTGTCTCAATTAATAAAAGGGGAAACCTCTATTGTTTTTTCAGGTAATGAAGATGCTAAGTAATTTGGATTAGAGTCTTGGCTTATTTTCATGGAAATTGGCATGCTAGCTTAGTTAAATAAGAGCTTCAGGAATGTTTGAATCTGCTTGAATTTCTAAGAAATATTCTTCATATCCATTATGTTGGAATACGTTATATAGAGGGTTATTCAGATTATGGTTTTGTAATGGTTTTGGCAAAAAATTAATGCATTAGCTAATGTTTGGATTTCAATTGTAGTTTCCGTGGGTATATTTCATAGCTGAAAATTGGGCAAAATATATTTAGATTTATATAAGATTTACTAATACTATGTATTTGTCAATCTGGAGTCATCAAACAAGTTAACTGTGTATTTATGCTTCTTTAAATGCATGGATTATTGGTGCATCCACTTGTTTTAATCTCACTTCAAAAGGGTGCACATGTGAACCACTTGGCTCAACACAAACCAATTGGGCAAGCCATGGCTTCAAACTTGCAAAAGCACCAAAGATTCAGAAATTTGAAATTTAAGCATGCAAATGGCACTGATTTAGTCTGAATCTGACTCCACTATTTTATTAGAAATACTGTAGGGATTAAGCTTGTTAAAAATGAATATATTATTACTATTATACATATATATTTATAGCATAATTGTATAAAGTTTTGCCTATAAACACAAATGCATTTTATTATTCCAGGAAAACTTTTATAAAAATTCTTAAGTAGTATGAGTGCATGAGACATGTAATGACTACATAAATATCCTATTGAAAATCTATGTGATAAATTGAACTAAGAAAGGTCAACGTAAATTTTTTTTACTTCTAGACTCTATTTATAAGTAAGAGGGATATATATCTTCAAACACACACACACACACACACACATATATATATATATATATATATATATATATATATATCAATACATTTTAAATGAACTAATATTTTTATATTGGTAATTTTTTAATGATTCTAGACTTAATGATAGAGAGTAATGGCTCTGATTTTGGTCATATATTTATATACGAACACCTAGCTTGGCATGTAAAATAAAATACCAAAAATTCAGTAATAAATCAGGATCATTCCAGAGTGCAAATATTTTCCAATTATACTTGGCTATTGGATTTCACCAACTGATGATTTTGGATGAGAATTAACCCAAAACAATGTTTGGGACGCCAGATGGACTGTTCGAGTGGGAGGTTATGCCTTTTAGTTTGACGAATTCTGCACTTTCTTTGTAGACCTTGGGTATTTAGGGGCATACTCAATTAGATTGTGATAGTATTTGTAAATGGTATTCTTATCATTTCGAAGGAACACAAGAATCACTTGAGAAGAGTTCTGGGAATTCTAAGGGAGAACCAACTTAGAACAAAATTTTCGAAATGCCGCTTTTGGAAGAAATAAGTAAATTTTCTAGGGCATATTGTTTCGGGGAAAGGATTAACGGTAGACTCCGCTAAGGTTAAAGCTATCCAAGAATGGAAGATACCTCTAAATGTGATGGAGGTTAGGAGTTTCCTCGGGTTAGTTGGGTACAATCGGAAATTTATCAAGGACTTCGCGAAGATTACAATCCCTCTAACTCAATAGATGAAAAATTATCATGAGTTTGTGTGGACTCAGAAATATGGAATTGCGTTTGAGAGGTTAAAGGAATCTCTCACAAGTGCACCTATCCTTATTATCCCAGATGAAACTAGGATGTTTATAGTTTTTTACATATGCATGTAGGATCAGTTTGGGAGCGGTGCTCATGCATGAGGGTATAGTAGTTGCCTACACAAACAGACAACTCAAGGACAACGACAAAATGTACCCCGTCCATGATTTAGAGTTAACAGCAGTGGTTTTTGTCCTTAAGATGTGGAGACATTATCTTCTTGGAGAGAAGTTTGAATTATTCATCGATCATAAGTCTCTTAGGTATTTGTTTTCTCAAACGAGATCTGAACCTTCGACAAAAAAGATGGATGGAATATCTTGCTTCTTTTGATTTCTCCATTCAATATACCCATGGTAAGGTTGACGCCGTGGCTGACTCTTTAAGTCAGAAGCACACTATTATTAGTGCAATCACCGCATGGTTGCAGTTACAATTTCTCGCTATTTTTAATTTGCAACCACCGTATGAGGCAGCTCAAGGATTTCTTGGAGCTATAAAGATAAGACTAGTTCTGATGGAAAGGATCAAGAGTGAGCCAGACCTTGATGACGAGTAAATGGTATTAAAGGAAAAGTTTCTAGGGAAGAATCTTTCCCTCATTCTTGTAGAGATTTTATTAATGGTAGCAGTAGCATGAGGAGAGATGGCCAGGTTTTTGTCCCTAGGGGTTGGACCTTAGGAAGGTGATTCTTGAGGAATGTCATAGGCCAAGAATGACCATACACCCCGAAGGTGACAATTATTTAGGGACATGAATAGAATCTTTTATTGCTAATGAATGAAAAGAGTCATTGTAGAGTTTGTTTCTAGATGTTTAACTTGTCACAGGGTAAAGGTGGAGCAAGGGAAGCCTAGAGCACTTTTATTAACCAGTTGTATGTTAAGGAGATTGTTAGGTTACATAGGATTGCAACTACTATAGTCAGTGAAAGAGACACATTATTTACTAGAAAATTTTGGAAGAGTCTTCAAGAAGCTTTAAGAGAGACACTGTGTTTGATTATAGCGTATCGTCCGCAAATAGACAGCTAGACATATAGAGTTAACAAAGTATTGGAAGATCTGCTCAGAGCCTGCAAAGTTGACTTTGGAGGAGCATGAGAGAAGCACTTACCTTTGATAGAGTTCTCATAAAATAACAGTTGCCAAGCGATGATTGTTATGACCCATTACAAAGCTTTGTATAGACTATCATGCAAATCACCAACTTGTTGGTGGAAACAATCGACAAGGTTTTACTCAGATCAGACCTTATCCATGAGTCTATGGAAATCATCGGTAGTGAATGAAGGCACCCAAAGACCTGTAGAAGTCATATGTAGACAGGAGGAGGAAAGAACAAGAATTTATGTTGGAGATTTGGTATTTGTTAAGATTTCCCCTTTGAAGAAGACAGATCGGTTTGGAAATACTAGGAAGTTAGCTCCCATGTTTATTGGGCCTTTTAGGGTTTTGGATAGGACTTGGAAGATGGATTACCAAGTGGATCTTCCCAAGCGTTTGTCGGGAGTCCACAACATTTTTCATGTTTCCCATCTTTGCAAATGCCTTTGTAATTCGGCCGCTAAACTCGAGCTTAATTGTATTGGGGACATAGTGAGCTTCGAGTTAGAGTCCAGGGTGTACGTGCCACTGCAAGGATCGTGGAGTACAGAACCAAACTGCTACACAACAAATCTAATAGCAACTGGGAAACTGAGGAGAAGTTCAACAACCCTGTAATGACCCAAAATTCCAGTCCAATTTGAGCTGACCTAAAACACAAGTCCAACCCCAAATTAAACTGAAAATCAGGAAATTAATAGAAAGAAAACAGAGGGTGAGAATAGACAAGATAGAAAATTAGAATAGAAGAAGAAGAAGATCACAACATCAGAGTAACACGAATCTCACAGCGGAACGAATAAATATATTTCATAACATAACTTTGAAATACAAATTTGTACTGGAATATACATAGCATTATCAAAGTACAACACTTACAACACAACGGAAATAACTATAGCTATATAATCCTGAAGCCTCCTGCTCCAATCTCTTCCAGTATAACTGTAAATCCCGACTACTTGACTGCCAGTACAAATTTAGGCACCCAAGAGTTTAGGGAAACAAACAAATAAACTCCGGGTCAGTCATGGGACTGGTGTGAGTAAAACAGTTTAAAATAGTTCAAGCAGGTAATCGATATCTCATAAGACCACGCCGTATAACGGAACGGATTTTTCACTTATGATAATCAAAATATCTTTATATCAAAAACCTTTTGATATTATAATAATGTCTATCAACACAATATAATAATCATTTAACAGAAACGCTTTCATCTCACGTTCTACATATATAGTATACAATCAAAACCGCAAGGACGTATTGGGTAATGGATTTCCAACTATGACAAGGTATGGAACCACCTTTCGCTAGTGTATCTCTAGAAAGGAATACACTGGGTTCAACAAGAACATCTTGCAACCCGGCCACACATGTCCGACCACTCATTTCGCTTGAGTGTATCGAATGTATATCACCAACGGTTGGGATCAGCAACCGTTTCCCGAATGGGACAGTATCGACAATAGATTTTTTTTAGAAGTAAATGAAACTCTAGATCAGGTGATTATACACCCTACTTCGGAGCGACCGACTTAGCCATGCTGCCTGCATGATTTCTGTCATTTACCGGTTGATGAGGCTTGAAGTTACGCTTCATCATCACACCAGATTCACTCTGAATGCCACATTATCAAATTCGTCAAATCACCAATTGACGTTTACAACCATACATTACGTGTCAGCTAAAGAAGTTTCCTTCTCCGCTTCCACTCTTGGTACGGTTGAAGAAATCAATGTATGTGACCTTTCTAGAAATACTATGTCGGACATTCATCCATACAAGTCATCCAGGAACAGAATGAACCGAAGGCACTATTCAGTACATCCATCTTAGGCACTGTTATCTAAGATTTATACAACAGCCCTTGCACTTTACTCCGTCTTCAATTATCTTTGGCATATATGATTCGCAATGCTTATGCCAATACAGTGTGGTTCTTTGGATAATAATCCAACCGGTCTCTCCATATTAACAACGTTAAAATGTCAAAACTTCGATAGTCTGCGATTTAACTATCAAAGAAAAACAGATGTGCAAACAACGATATTATTTCCAAATGGAAATTCTATCAATCAATCATCAATCATATATATATATATATATATCCTTATTTTCTATGTTTTGGAAATATACGTTATTAACACTGGAAAACATTTCCATAACTTATTTACGTATCACTATTCTTTCTACAACTATCAGTCTCTGACTGTAAACTAGTAGGATAACAAATTCTCTAAGTATAAACCCTGAAGGCCGAAACCAACATCAGATCGATACTCAGAAAACTATTCAACTTAACTAATCTCTAGTCAGTTTCTAATCTTGTCTAACTCTATTTCGATTAAAATGCGAATAACTTCTTATTCGATTTAACTCCATTCGCTTAATTCTAGATCGAATCGATCATAATGGTTACGCCTGATTCCCTCAGGAAACATCCGACCACCGTAGGCTATCTGCAGCCCTGCGAATTACGCTAGCAGTCGTGCAAAATGGTAACTTATCCTATATAACTATGTCTGATTTACTCCTTTTGATAACTATGTTTGATTAACTCCTTTTAATAAACTACGTTTGAATAACTCCTTTTATAATCCTATTTATTTCCTAAATAAATATTCCTTTATTCTATTCTATTCGTTTTATCAACATTTTCCCCTTTTATAAAACTCTGTTCGTTTTATAAACATTTTCCTTTTATTTACTTTCGAAATATTTCCTTTTTATAAAATCTATTGACTTTATAAAATCCCTTTTATTTCAATATACATTGAAATAAATTCTTTCCCAGGGTCATTTATGATATTTAAATTAACGAATAACAATGATCAACATCATTCTAACACACATAATCCATAACAGATATACATCACATCATATATCACAATATATGAAAACAGTAAATAAATGTTGAGGAATCCAGGCGGATTCCTCCAACCTGTCTCCCTGCATCCACAGATGTTATAAAATAAAATCAACATCACTTTCAGTTCCATATGATATATTCAATTAAACAGAATCGATATAGAAATTCAACTAACTGACTAGCAGTTCAATCAAACAGTCAACACACAGTCAATCAGCCAATATTTAACAGTTCTAAAAATACAACATGAAATTATAAACTGTTCAGAGTTAGTGAGATTTACTCACATTGGACGAACATCGTTGATAACGATAATCATCGCTTGATTCAGACGGACAATTTATTTTTTCTATAAATTGTAACGAGCTCCGATGGACTTCCAGTCAGTTCCAGTGTGTAGCCATCGTCCATACGATCCCGACATATCTTGTTTCGTCCAATTCTGATATCGTATGGTCAAGTTATGATAATTATTGTCAATACACTATTTTAATTGAATTCAAACTAAATTTAAATCGCTAGATGGGCTTTACCCTTTTTCCTCTATCGACCCATTTCCATTTGAAATCCACGAAGCCCACTTTCCACCCTTCTTCCTCTTCGTTGTTAAAAGTTAAAAACGTACTCCTACATTGCTTTAACTTGTTTTATTACGCCAATAGGAGATCAACAATCCGTATATTCCAGAACAGGAGATATAACTCTGTTATGATCAAAAGAGAGGTGACAACACTGCGTATTGACACGGCGATGATCCGAGCCCACTTTTCTCATGCTCATTCAGTGTTTTTGCGTGGTACATCACCACTATCTATTGATGTGGAATTTCACCGTACCCTTATCTCATTGAACATCACACTATATGCACCATAACTCACTTCTTTCTGAGAGCTTTTCAAAACATAACCCACTATACAGCTTCACCTGTCCACTCTTGTTTCTGAACACTTTTCTGCATGAACAAACCCAGACCTTCCCCCTATACACGCACGCAGGACACCCAACGTTTCAACTGCATCATCATGCTTCATCACTTTGTAGACCCACACCCTTCCAGAGGCCTTACATTCTTCCAGAAATAAATACAATCAGTCCACATGCCCTTCATCTCCTCGTACGTACACAGTCCAGAACAACTATTCTCTTCCCTTAAACACAAAGAACCGTGACCTCCAACTATGTACACAAACCCATACCACCGAACTTTAAACCCCAGTCTCTCCAAATCCTCACGCCCTCCTTCACATCAGTAAACAAATCAAGTCTCCCTTAATTACCCTACTAATTCTCCTTTAGCCTTAACCCAAACTTCATCACTAACCCAAAAAGAACGAACCACCTGAACTCATGTCCTGCTCCATCGCCGGTCCTCCTGAGATGACGCCCTCAACGCTGACGGAATCAGCACCTGAAATCCCTCCTCCCTATACCTTCCTTCTCCCAATCGCATTCATCCCCGTGGATCCCACTTCGGCCCTCCATGTCCGCTACTGACACCATCGACAAACAATGAACCGTACTGAGTTCGAATCCCACCAAACATACATGAGCATGAAGCTCCTACCAAAAGAAGATCAACCGAATTGATTTTAGATTTTATTGAATTCTATTTGGTTTTAGAGGATTTTATGAAGTGGGATTTTGAGTTTCTCGGTTTCGCTAGAAATGAAGAAAATGTGGCGGCCGGTTTCTGAATTTAGTTTGGAGAAAATGAATTAGGTCTCGAGTTGAGGTTATTTTATAATATTTTTTGTTTCCATTTGTGTGGATTTTATGAGTGCCAAGTATTTTCTTTTGAACCAAAGGAAACGGCCGGTTGGAATGATTGAAACATGGACCTTTGTTTATCACTGAAATGAGGATTAGGTTAAGGTAACCGTAAAGTAGCATTTAGATAGATAACATTAATTTATTAATTTATATATACCGCTACGGACAGAAATAAAAACACCATCGTGACAAAAGAGGTGTCCCGACTCTAGAAATGAAATAATATCGGTAGTTCAACTCATATTGTGAAACCCCAAAATATCGATACATGGTGCAAAATACTCCAAATAAAAAGTTGCTTATTTAATCAATTAAAAATTACAGTAAAATTCTAAAAAATAAATTATCGTTATGTCCCAAAAGAACCTTGTCTAAATTCAAATCCGATCTCTAGTTATATCGAATAAACCATTACGGTCGATAAATGATTCTATAGCGACTATTCTAAAATTTGATTTGGACATATCTCAAAATCTACACGACGAAATCCCGATTTTTCTCTTCCACTAGAAAGATATACTCCACCGGCTCCGTACGTTTCTTGTTTCACAGAAATCCGGCTTAAAACGAATATTGTACATTCAGTTGAAGTTCGAATCGCCAATTTACGAACTGCAGCGCCATTTCGAGCTCGATTATAATTATAATATAATTATACGTTCAAATCTTCATTCAAATAATATATTCGTTATTCTAATTCAATTCTAAACTGAATTAAATATCACAGATGATCCGGTTCACACCATATCGTCATTTCAGCCAATTCTGATTATTTCAAAATTAAATATATTATTTAATTTATTATTTTAATTAAATATTCACCATTATTTAATTCCACGACCATTAAATGCACTATTTCACTATTTATGTAATTAAATAAATTAATTATAATACCTCTGCAAATGCAGGTCATTACAATCTTCCCCACTTAAAATAATTTCGTCCTCGAAATTGCTAAGGTAGAGAACGACCATATCGACTGGTTAGAACATATTTGTTCACTTCTTAACTTCAGTTTCAACTGAACCAATTTAATTTCAATTAAATTATTAATTAATTCTTATCAACGAAAATTTCCAAAAATACTGAAAATTTTCTAACACCTTAACTTTTCGAAAATTTTCGCCAGCACCTCCTTTGTACTGGTCAATAGGTCAAACTCCAACTCGCCTCTCTGGGCCATCTCCATCCCAAAAGAAAATCAAACAGCCAAGCTGCTTGCCAATTTGGCTCATAAACCTTATATCCAATAGAAATATAAACTTGTACCTTTTGTTGGCATATCATTATATCCTTTCACCTGTTATCAATTCAACATATACAAGGGTTATCCCAATCAAACTCCAACCTATTTTTATCCACAATGCAACCATTCGCTTATATCCGAGCCAAATATCATTTCAACTCGAGTTTCTTCTCGATTCCCAACTCTTAACTTGATTATCACATTACACTTCAAATTTGAATCTCACAATCCAATTTGACTTGATATCATTCTAATTCAATCTCAGTTACCCATTAACTGGCTTTACTTTAATTCAAATTTGCTTTCACAAATTTCTGTTAAATTTGTTTTTAATCAAAATAGTCTTTCCCTTGGAGTTTTTAAATAGTTTACTCTTTTCAAAAATCAAATTTTCCTTTTTGAAACTCAACATAACTTGTCTTCCCCAAAAAACATTCAAAATAGTATCTCTCGTAGTAATTCGTCACTTACAACTCGAAAAGGAATACCGATGATGCAGCTGCCGTCATCAGAATCTATTTTCCAGCGATCGAAGTGAGTTCAATACTATAAAACCATTTCTAAACATTTCCACTTTGAAATTCATTTTAAAATATAATTCACACTACTTGTAAAACAATTTAAAATCTCCCAGGATCTTAAATTTTCCTTATTTTTAATCCAAATCCATTCACAAACACTTATCCAATTTCCAGGGTTTAAATTCAATTTCAAGTTTAAATTCAGATTTAATTCATTTCGATTTCATATATTTCACTTATATGAATTCTGATTGATTTTTTACATAACCATTAAATTTATAATCTTACTCGATCATAATCACAACCAATATATCAATATATTATAATCACCCCGATATAAATCCTTTATATCAAAATATAATTTGGGTAAAATTATTTCGTTTACCCTTTTTTCAAAACATACCATGACGGTTCATCGTATTCGAGTGTTTACAAAATCCCTACCGATACAGTGGATCAAACTGATCGGCCAGAACTCATAACGACTCAACCAAAAAATCTCCACAATATAAAACCATTTTTTTAATATCAAATAACAAATACGTTCACTCGTATATATACACTCAACTCAATCTAGGGTATTACTAACCCCATCTCTACCGAGTCCCGCCACAGAGCCAAGGTAATTCACTTAACTTAAGCTCTGATAACAACTGTAATGACCCAAAATTCCGGTCCAATTTGAGCTGACCAAAAACACAAGTCCAACCCCAAATTAAACTGAAAACCAGGAAATTAATAGAAAGAAAACAGAGGGTGAGAATAGATAAGATAGAAAATTAGAATAAAAGAAGAAGAAGAACACAACATCAGAGTAACACGAATCTCACAGCGGAACGAATAAATATATTTCATAACATAACTTTGAAATACAAATCTGTACTAGAATATACATATCATTATCAAAGTACAGCACTTACAACGCAGCGGAAATAACTATAGCTATATAATCCTAAAGCCTCCTGCTCCAAGCTCTTCCAGTATATCTGTAAATCCCGACTACTTGACTGCCCGTACAAATTTAGGCACCCAAGAGTTTAGGGAAACAAACAAATAAACTCCGGGTTAGTCATGGGACTGGTGTGAGTAAAACAGTTTAAAATAGTTCAAGCAGGTAATCGATATCTCATAAGACCCCGTATAACGGAACGGGTTTTTCCCTTATGAGAATCCAAATATCTTTATATCAAAAACCTTTTGATAATATAATAATGTCTATCAACACAATATAATAATCATCTAGCAGAAACTCTTTCATCTCACGTTCAACATATATAGTATACAATCAAAACCGCAAGCACGTATTGGGTAATGAATTTCCAACTATGACAAGGTATGGAACCACCTTTCGCTAGTGTATCTCTAGAAAGAAATACACTGGGTTCAACAAGAACATCTTACAACCCGGCCGCACATGACCGACCACTCATTTCGCTTGAGTGTATCGAATGTATATCACTAACGGTTTGGATCAGCAACCGTTTGCCGAATGGGACAGTATCGACAATAGATTTTTTTTAGAAGTAAATGAAACTCTAGATCAGGTGATTATACACCCTACTTCGGAGCGACCGACTTAGCTATGCTGCCTTCCCGATTTCTGTCATTTACCGGTTGATGAGGCTTGAGGTTACGCTTCATCGTCACACCAGATTCACTTTGAATGCCACATTGTCAAATCCATCAAATCACCGATTGACGTCTACAACCATACATTACGTGTCAGCTAAAGAAGTTTCCTTCTCCGCTTCCACTATTGGTATGATTGAAGAAATCAATGTACGTGACCTTTCTGGAAATACTGTGTCGGACATTCATCCATACAAGTCATCCAGGAACAGGATGAACCGAAGGCACTATTCAGTACACCCATCTTAGGCACTGTTATCTAAGATTTATACAACAGCCCTTGCACTTTACTCCATCTTCAATTATCTTTGGCATATATGATTCGCAACGCTTATGCCAATACAGAGTGGTTCTTTGGATAATAATCCAACTGGTCTATCCATATTAACAACATTAAAATGGTCAAAACTTCGATAGTCTGTGATTTAACTATCAAAGAAAAACAGATGTGCAAACAACGATATTATTTCCAAATGGAAATTCTATCAAGAAATCATCAATCATATATATATATATATATTTCCTTATTTTCTATGTTTAGAAAATATACGTTATTAACACTAGAAAACATTTCCATAACTTATTTACGTATCACTATTCTTTCTACAACTATCAGTCTCTGACTGTAAACTAGTAGAAGAACAAATTCTCTAAGTATAAACCCCAAAGGCCGAAACCAACATCAGATCGATACTCAGAAAACTATTCAACTTAACTAATCTCTAGTCAGTTTCTAATCTTGTTTAACTCTATTTCGATTAACTCTAATTCGAGTAACTTCTTATTCGATTTAACTCTATTCGCTTAACTCTAGATCGCAGTGATCACAATGGTTACGCCTGATTCCATCAGGAAACATCCAACCGCCATAGGCTATCTACAGCCCTGTGAATTACACTAGCAGTCGTGCAAAATGGTAACTTATCCTACATAACTATGTCTGATTTACTCCTTTTGATAACTACGTTTGATTAACTCCTTTTAATAAACTACGTTTGATAAACTCCATTTATAATCCTATTTATTTCCTAAATAAATATTCCTTTATTCTATTCGTTTTATCAACATTTTTCCTTTTATAAAACTCAATTCGTTTTATAAACATTTTCCTTTTATTTACTTTTGAAATATTTCCTTTTTATAAAATCTATTGACTTTATAAAATCCCTTTTATTTCAATATACATTGAAATAAATTCTTTTTACATCCCAGGGTCTTTTATGATATTTAAAATATCGAATAATAATGATCAACATCATTCTAACACACATAATCCATAACAGATATAAATCACATCATATATCACAATATATGAAAACAGTAAATAAATGTTGAGGAATCCAAGCGGATTCCTCCAACCTGTATCCCTGCATCCACAGATGTTATACAATAAAATCAACATCACTTTCAGTTCCATATGATATATTCTGTTAAACAGAATCAATATAGAAATTCAACTAACTGACTAGCAGTTCAATCAAACAGACAACACACAGTCAATCAGCCAATATTTAACAGTTCTAAAAATACAACATGAAATCATAAACTGTTCAGAGTTAGTGAGATTTACTCACATTGGACGATCATCGTTGATAACGATAATCATCGCTTGATTCAGACGGACAATTTATTTTTCTATAAATTGTAACGAGCTCCAATGGACTTCCAGTCAGTTCCAGTGTGTAGCCATCGTCCATACGATCCCGATGGATCTTGTTTCGTCCAATTCTGATATCGTATGGTCAAGTTATGATAATTATTGTCAATACACTATTTTAATTGAATTCAAACTAAATTTACATCCTTAGATGGGCTTTACCCTTTTTCCCCAATCGACCCATTTCCATTTGAAATCCACGAAGCCCACTTTCCACCCTTCTTCCTCTTCGCTGTTAAAAGTTAGAACACGTGCTCCTACATTGTTTTAACTTGTTTTATTACGCCAATAGGAGATCAACAATCCGTATATTCTAGAACAGGAGATATAACACTGTTATGATCAAAAGAGAGGTGACAACACTGCGTATTGACACGGCGATGATCCGAGCCCACTATTCTCATGCTCATTCAGTGTTTTTGCGTGGTACATCACCATTATCTACTGATGTGGAATTTCACCGTACCCTTATCTTACTGAACATCACACTATATGCACCATAACTCACTTCTTTCTGAGAGCTTTTCAAAACATAACCACTGTACAGCTTCACCTTTCCACTCTTGTTTCTGAACACTTTTCTCCATGAACAAACCCAGACCATCCCCCTATACACGCACGCAGGACACCAAACGTTTCAACTGCATCATCATGCTTCATCACTTTGCAGACCCACACCCTTTCTGAGGCCTTACGTTCTTCCAGAAATAAATACAGTCGGTCCACATGCCCTTCATCTCCTTGTACGTACACAGTCCAGAACATCTGTTCTCTTCCCTTAAACACAAAGAACCATGACCTCCTGCTATGTACACAAACCCATACCACCGAACTTTAAACCCCAGTCTCTCCAAATGCTCACGCCCTCCTTCACATCAGTAAACAAATCAACTCTCCCTTAATTACCCTACTAATTCTCCTTTAGCCTTAACCCAAACTTCATCACTAACCCAAAAAGAACGAACCACCTGAACTCATGTCCTGCTCCATCGCCGGTCCTCCTGAGATGACGCCCTCAACACTGACTGAATCAGCACCTGAAATCCCTCCTCCCTATACCTTCCTTGTCCCACTCGCATTCATCCCCGTGGATCCCACTTTGGCCCTCAATGTCCGCTACTGACACCATCGACAAACAATGAACCTATTGAGTTCGAATCTCACCAAACATACATGAGCGTGAAGCTCCTACGAAAAGAAGATCGACCGAATTGATTTTAGAATTTGTTGAATTCTATTTGGTTTTAGAGGATTTTATGAAGTGGGATTTTGAGTTTCTCGGTTTCGCTGGAAATGAAGAAAATGTGGCGGCCGGTTTCTGAATTTAGTTTGGAGAAAATGAATTAGGTCTCGAGTTGAGGTTATTTTATAGTATTTTTGTTTCCACTTGTGTGGATTTTCTGAGTGCCAAGTATTTTGTTTTGAACCAAAGGAAACGGCCGGTTGGAATGAATGAAACGTGGACCTTTGTTTATCACTGAAATGAGATTAGGTTAAGGTTATCGTAAAGTAGCATTTAGATAGATAACGTTAATTTATTAATTTATATATACCGCTACGGACATAAATAAAAACACCATCGTGACGAGCGAGGTGTCCCGACTCTAGAAATAAAATAATATCGGTAGTTCAACTCATATTGTGAAACCCCAAAATATCGATACACGGTGCAAAATACTCCAAATAAAAAGTTGCTTATTTAATCAATTAAAAATTATAGTAAAATTCTAAAAATTAAATTATCGTTATGTCCCAAAAGAACCTTGTCTAAATTCAAACCCGATCTCTAGTTATATCGAATAAACCGTTACGGTCGATAAACGATTCTATAGCGACTATTCTAAAATTTGATTTGGACATATCTCAAAATCTAGACGACAAAATCCCGATTTTTCTCTTCCACTAGAAAGATATACTCCACCGGCTCCGTACGTTTCTTGTTTCACAGAAATCCGGCTTAAAACGAATATTGTACATTCAGTTGAAGTTCGAATCGCCAATTTACGAACTACAGCGCCATTTCGAGCTCGATTATAATTATAATATAATTATACGTTCAAATCTTCGTTCAAATAATATATTCGTTATTCTAATTCAATTCTAAACTGAATTAAATATCACAGATGATCCGGTTCACACCATATCGTCATTTCAGCCAATTCTGATTATTTCAGAATTAAATATATTACTTGATTTATTATTTTAATTAAATATTCACCATTATTTAATTCCACGACCATTAAATGCACTATTTCACTATTTATGTAATTAAATAAATTAATTATAATACCTCTGCAAATGCGGGTCATTACAATCTTCCCCACTTAAAATAATTTCGTCCTCGAAATTGCTAAGGCAGAGAACGACCCTATCGACTGGTTAGAACATATTTGTTCACTTCTTAACTTCAGTTTCAACTGAACTAATTTAATTTCAATTAAATTATTAATTAATTCTTATCAACGAAAATTTCCAAAAATGCTGAATATTTTATAACACCTTAACTTTTCGAAAATTTTCGCCAGCACCTCCTTTGTACTGGTCAATAGGTCAAACTCCAACTCGCCTCTCTGGGCCATCTCCATCACAAAAGAAATTCAAACAGCCAAGCGGCTTGCCAATTCGGCTCATAAACCTTATATACAATAGAAATATAAACTTGTACCTTTTGTTGGCATATCATTATATCCTTTCACCTTTTATCAATTCAACATATACCAGGGTTATCCCAATCAAATTCCAACCTATTTTTATCCACAATACAACCATTCGCTTATATCCGAGCCAAATATCATTTCAACTCGAGTTTCTTCTCGATTCCCAACTCTTAACTTGATTATCACATTACACTTCAAATTTGAATCTCACAATCCAATTTGACTTAATATCATTCTAATTCAATCTCAGTTACCCATTAACTGGCTTTACTTTAATTCAAATTTGCTTTCACAAATTTCTGTTAAATTTGTTTTTAATCCAGATAGTCTTTCCCTGGGAGTTTTTAAATAGTTTACACTTTTCAAAAATCAAATTTTCCTTTTTGAAACTCAACATAACTTGTCTTTCCCAAAACACATTCAAAACAGTATCTCTGGTAGTAATTCGTCACTTACAACTCGAAAATGAATACTGATGATGCAGGTTTCATCATCAGAATCTATTTTCTAGCGATCGAAGTGAGTTCAATACTATAAAACCATTTCTAAACATTTCCACTTTGAAATTCATTTTAAAATATAATTCACACTGCTTGTAAAACAATTTAAAATCTCCCAGGATCTTAAATTTTCCTTATTTTTAATCCAAATCCATTCACAAACACTTATCCAATTTCCAGGGTTTTAGTTCAATTTCTGGTTCAAATTCAAATTTAATTCATTTCAATTTCATATATTTCACTTATATGAATTCCGATCGATTATTTACATAACCATTAAATTTATAATCTTACTCGATCATAATCACAACCAATATATCAATATATTATAATCACCCCGATATAAATCCTTTATATCAAAATATAATTTGGGTAAAATTATTTCGTTTACACTCTTTTCAAAACATACCATGACGGTTCATCGTATTCAAGTGTTTACAAAATCCCTACCGATATAGTGGATCAAACTGATCGACCAGAACTCATAACGACTCAACCAATAAATCTCCATAATATAAAACCATTTTTTTATATCAAATAACAAATACGTTCACTCGTATATTTACACTCAACTCAATCTAGGGTATTACTAACCCCATCTCTACTGAGTCACGCCACAGAGCCAAGGTAATTCACTTAACTTAAGCTCTGATACCAACCGTAATGACCCAAAATTCCGGTCCAATTTGAGCTGACCTAAAACACAAGTCCAACCCCAAATTAAACTGAAAATCAGGAAATTAATAGAAAGAAAACAGAGGGTGAGAATAGATAAGATTGAAAATTAGAATAGAAAAAGAAGAAGAACACAGCATCAGAGCAACACGAATCTCACAGCGAAACGAATAAATATATTTCATCACATAACTTTGAAATACAAATCTGTACTGGAATATACATATCATTATCAAAGTACAGCACTTACAACACAGCGGAAATAACTATAGCTATATAATCCTGAAGCCTCCTGCTCCAAGCTCTTCCAGTATATCTGTAAATCCCGACTACTTGACTGCCCGTACAAATTTAGGCACCCAAGAGTATAGGGAAACAAACAAATAAACTCCGAGCTAGTCATGGGACTTGTGTGAGTAAAACAGTTTAAAATAGTTCAAGCAGGTAATTGATATCTCATAAGACCATGTCGTATAACAGAACGAGTTTTTCCCTTATGAGAATCCAAATATCTTTAAATCAAAAACCTTTTGATATTATAATAATGTCTATCAACACAATATAATAATCATCTAGCAGAAACGCTTTCATCTCACGTTCTACATATATAGTATACAATCAAAACATCGAGCACGTATTGGGTAATGAATTTCCAACTATGACAAGGTATGGAACCACCTTTCGCTAGTGTAACTCTAGAAAGGAATACACTGGGTTCAACAAGAACATCTTGCAACCCGACCACACATGACCGACCACTCATTTCGCTTGAGTGTATCGAATGTATATCACCAACGGTTGGGATCAGCAACCTTTTCCCGAATGGGACTGTATCGACAATAGATTTATTTTAGAAGTAAATGAAGTTCTAGATCAGGTGATTATACACCCTACTTCGGAGCGACCGACTTAGCCATGCTGCCTGCCCGATTTCTGTCATTTACCGGTTGATGAGGCTTGAGGTTACGCTTCATCATCACACCAGATTCACATTGAATGCCACGTTGTCAAATCCGTCAAATCACCGATTGACGTCTACAACCATACATTACGTGTCAGCTAAAGAAGTTTCCTTCTCCGCTTCCACTCTTGGTACAGTTGAAGAAATCAATGTACGTGACCTTTCTGGAAATACTATGTCAGACATTCATCCATACAAGTCATCCAGGAACAGAATAAACCGAAGGCACTATTCAGTACATCCATCTTAGGCACTGTTATCTAAGATTTATACAACAGCCCTTGCACTTTAGTCCGTCTTCAATTATCTTTGGCATATATGATTCGCAACGCTTATGCCAATACAGAGTGGTTCTTTGGATAATAATCCAACCGGTCTCTCCATATTAACAACGTTAAAATGGTCAAAACTTCGATAGTCTGTGATTTAACTATCAAACAAAAACATATGTGCAAACAACGATATTATTTCCAAATGGAAATTCTATCAATCAATCATCAGTCATATATATATATATATATATATATATATATATATATTTCCCTATTTTCTATGTTAAGAAAATATACGTTATTAACACTGGAAAACATTTCCATAACTTATTTACGTATCACTATTCTTTCTACAACTATCAGTCTCTGACTGTAAACTAGTAGGAGAACAAATTCTCTAAGTATAAACCCCGAAGGCCGAAACCAACATCAGATCGATACTCAGAAAACTATTCAACTTAAATAATCTCTAGTCAGTTTCTAATCTTGTTTAACTCTATTTCGATTAACTCTAATTCGAACAACTTCTTATTCGATTTAACTCCAATCGCTTAACTCTAAATCGCATCGATCACAATGGTTACGCCTGATTCCCTCAGGAAACATCCGACCACCGTAGGCTATCTGCAGCCCTGCGAATTACGCTAGCAGTCGTGCAAAATGGTAACTTATCATATATAACTATGTCTGATTTACTCCTTTTGATAACTACGTTTGATTAACTCCTTTTAATAAACTACGTTTGATAAACTCCTTTTATAATCCTATTTATTCCTAAATAAATATTCCTTTATTCTATTTTATTCGTTTTATCAACATTTTTCCCTTTTATAAAACTTTATTCGTTTTATAAACATTTTCCTTTTATTTACTTTTGAAATATTTCCCTTTTATAAAATCTATTGACTTTATAAAATCCCTTTTATTTCAATATACATTGAAATAAATTCTTTTTACATCCCAGGGTCTTTTATGATATTTAAAATATCGAATAACAATGATCAACATCATTCTAACACACATAATCCATAACAGATATATATCACATCATATATCACAATATATGAAAACAGTAAATAAATGTTGAGGAATCCAAGCGGATTCCTCCAACCTGTTTCCCTGCATCCACAGATGTTATACAATAAAATCAACATCACTTTCAGTTCCATATGATATATTCTGTTAAACAGAATCAATATAGAAATTCAACTAACTGACTAGCAGTTCAATCAAACAGTCAACACATAGTCAATCAGCCAATATTTAACAGTTCTAAAAATACAACATGAAATTATAAACTGTTCAGAGTTAGTGAGATTTACTCACATTGGACGATGATCGTTGATAACGATAATCATCGCTTGATTCAGACGGACAATTTATTTTGCTATAAATTGTAACGAGCTCCGATAGACTTCCAGTCAGTTCCAGTGTGTATGTAACAACCCGTATTTTCAATAACCTGTTATAACATAAATTGAGGCAGAATTTAATTCAAAAATCTGAATTAAGGGAAACGGGCTATGCCATTGCGTTCGTCTCGGAAAAATACGCGAAATAGAGTCCGAGTTTTCGAAAATCGGAGTCCGTATGACCCGATTAAGGCCCAACGAAGTTTTCAGAAAATTCCTAAGTAAAAACAGATTTCAAATTAAAGTTTGAATTTGAAAATTTGTGCCAGTTTGGGCCAGGCGGGAGAATTCCCGCCAGAACACCCAAGTCGACAGCCCTGTCGACTTGGGAGTCGACTTGGTTGGACCCAAGTCGACAGCCCTGTCGACTTGGCTGTCGACTTGGTCCAGCCGGGCTGTTTAGCCTGATGCACCATTTTGAGATTGTGTTGAGCTTGGGGGCCAGATTCGGTTTTGAGGGCTGAGATTGGAACTAGGGTTTAATCCTATGGCCTAAAACACTTGCCTAATCTATAAATAAGACCCTAACCTACCCTAAATCATCATTATTCATTCATACAACTAAACTATGGCAAAATCAATCCTCTCATGGCCTCCACTCTCTTTATAAAATTCCTAAATAAATTCCTAAGTGATTTTCCATGCATACAAGTGTTTTCAAACTTGTATGAGCATCATTAGCTTGCATTCAAGTCAAGTTTATACATTTGCATCATAAAGAAAGAGTCTTGATCATTTTGGTTCAAGGGTTTTGCTTGCATTTTGGGTTTAATTGATTTAATAAGGGCTTTGTCATATTTTTGTGACTTCTTAAGCATTGTAAGCCCTATTCTACTTTCATACTTAAACTCTAAAGTTAAATGTATGATATGCAAGTTTATATGCGAGTTTACTATGTTATGAAATGCAAGTTTATCATGTTATGCAAGTTTGTTATGTTATAATATGCAAGTTTATCATGTTATGCAAGTATGTTATGATATGAAATGCAAGTTCATCATGTTATGTTATGCAAGTTTGATATGCAAGTTGTCATATGATATGCAAGTTATGCTATGCAAGTTTGGGTTGAACATTTTGTTCATGCTATCATGTTATGCAAGCTTATCTTGAGTATGTGAACATAAAGCTTCAAGCTTTATGCTAAAGGTTGCATTTTGGCAACATGTAAGTTATCATATCTCTTATGATAACTTGCATGTGAGGCTAGATGCGAACTTATGGCCATTTCTACATGTCATTTAGCACCATGTATCACCAATATCCTAAGTTTGGTTTTATGCATGCTTTTGAGGCCTAAAAATGTAATATGCAAGTATATGAACATATGTACATTTCTTATGCCACCATGTTGAACTTGTGGCTTCAACACCTTTATGTCACGATTATGCCAAGTTCCCTCTTTCTATCCTTTATGCGCTATTGCGATATGTAAGCGATGGGATTGCGTTTGGGGTTGGGTAAACTTAAAAGACATAAAAACATAAGCTTGGGAATTTACCTATTAAGTTAGGTCTACCCATTGGGAATTTACCTATTAAGTTAGGTCTACCCAATTGCTTGAAAACTTGTAACATGTTTTGGAAACATGATGGACATGACACTTAGAAAAGATAAGTGTGGCTAACTCGAGGTTGGGTTGAGTTTGTAGCGTAAACCTACCCGGAACCGACCGGCTTAACTAGTTGCTACAAACAATAGTACCCAATGTGAGAAGTTGGTCATGTTGTACCTTGGACCCGAGGTTAGACCAAGTTGTGGTGTAAAGCTACCCGGACCCGCCCGGCTTAACTAGTAACCACAACAAGGTCTAATGTGAGAGGTTAAGGCGCATTAAATTAATTAATGCCTCGTGATTAGGGTTAAGTCATGGTCCACTGAATACTTAACCAACTTGGGCTTGGTAGATTAATCGGGGTTAAGTCGTGAACTCATCGTTACACTTAACCAAGTTAATCCATGATTAGCAAGAGGGTTAATCCGTAATTAACCCACAAGAAAATCTTAGCAATGGGGGGCCCACTCCGTAGTAAATCCCCAAAAATTGGTATCATTAAGGCCCTAGGGACTAGGCTAGGAAGGGGGCACGATTACTGGGCTGGAGGTAAGCGACCCAATAAACGACGGCCGAGTGGTACGCCGATGTAGTTCCGGACGGACTATGGTCGTGCACGCAGTCCGTATTTGGAGAAGTCACCCATGGGTACCAGTAGATCGAGACTGTGCACTCATGTTTATGGTGTCCAGGGGTTGGCAACCTAGGGCTTGATACACCCGAAGGGTGGACCCGGCACAGTTCGACTACAATTATGTTTGGGTCGTATTGACACCAACACGTGACGAGTTAGGCTTAGGGAGCCGATCGACTAGACCGTTTGGTTGGACCTTGTATTAGGGTCATTTCATGTTATTGGACCGCAGGTTAGGGTCACTTCATGTTATTGGGCCAAAGCTTGGGCCAAGGGATCAATACTTGTTTATTCAAGTCATGTTAGTTTGCTAGTACACCTGTGGTGCAAAACCTTAATCCCGATTATGCGATGACACCTTTATCTACCTTGTTAGTTAATCATCATGCTAGTATGTTGTTATCCTTATGTTCATCCCTGCTGCTCATGCCAGTTAACTTTATCAGTTTACATTGATTGTAGTAGGGCTTACTCAGTCTTTTTGACTGACCTGTTTTCTTTCGCCTCTTTTCTTCCGTTCCCCCCCCTAGGTTCTCAGGGAGGGAATACTGGAGCTTAGCTTGGATTTCGGATTGCTTGCTTGTGGGATTTAGCTCATGTACGGTTTGACATAAAGCTAGCTGTGGCTATCACTTCTTTTGGGGATTAGTACTTATGTATTTCAGTTTTTCAGTTGATGTTGTTTTATCTAGACTTGTTTATTTGGAAAGTTGACATTGTGTTGTACCAGACTGGTTTTGAAATGGTTTGAAATCTTCCGCTGTTTTATCTATGTTATTTACTCTGTTTACATATATACATATGTTCTTGTTCTGCCTTGATATATCATTATGCATGTTTACCTGATTCAAACGCCCCTCCAAAGTCAGAGTGCTTGCAAGAGACACCCTGGCGGAGGTGGGGTGTTACAATTTGGTATCAGAGCATATGGTTTACGAGAAGGAACAAAAAGGTTTTTAAAACTTTTGGAAAACTATTTTCAAAATCAAGTATAAAGTATTTTCCAAAGAAAAGTCTAGTTTATTTTAAAGGCTATTCCCCAAAAAGCCATTAGCAAAATTCCTTCGTTTTTCTCCATTCTGAATCTGTCTTTTTCATCGTTTCAGTATGGCCGATAACTTTGCTATTCCGGAGGGAGTACACGTACCTGTTTGGTATAGGAGACTTTTGGAGGCTAGGGCGACCGAAGCCGGCCCCGCAGATGTTCCTCCTCCTCCAGTAGTTAATATTCCTCCTCCTCCTGTCGCTAATGTTCCTCCTCCTCCTGTTGCTGAGGTTCCTCTTCCTCCTCCCCCTCAGCATCCTCAAGCTGACTTCGCAAAGATTTGCAAAGATTTCAAAGCAATGGGTGGCAAGAACTTTCAAGGCACTGAGACTTTTGTAGAGGCCAGAAATTGGTTGAAAGAGACCGAGGATTTATTTGCTATCTTTGGGTTAGACGATCAGAGGAAGATCTTGTTGGCGGTTTGGCTTATGAAGGATGAAGCCGCTTATTGGTGGGAAGTCACCAATGGTACTAGGCCCGTTGAGACTTGGGTCGATCTCAGGGCAAGGTTCGTGCTTAAGTTTCTATCTTCTGCTGAGGAGAATCTGTAAATGGAGAGGTTCATGACTTTGAAGCAAGGAGATATGTCTGTCAAAGAATATGTGAACAAGTTCAATCAGTTAGCTCGTTTTGGCTTGGATATGGTGAATACTCCTCAGAAGAAGGCTCTTCGTTTTGCTAGAGGATTGAATGAGCCGTTGCAGGGATTGGCTATGTCACATATTCCCCATGGGGCCACGTTTGAGAGTTTGGTTGATATGGCGTTACTTCAGGGAGATTCAAGAAAGAAACCAAGATGAATGATACTCAAGCCAAGAAGACTGATTCCTAGGGAAAAGGAAATCAGGGTAATCCAAGTGGTCAGAGCAGTCAAGGCAATCAGAACAAGAAAAAGAGTCAAGGCAACAAGGGGAACAACAACAAGGGCAAGAACAACAAGGAGAAGTGCCATTATTGCGGTTCAGTTGGGCATCTTATTAAGGAGTGTAAGAAGAGGAAAAGGAAGAATGGTGAATGCTTTTTCTGCGGTAAGACTAGACATTTCAGTAGGGATTGCCCGAGGAAGCAAGGGCAAGGCCAGGGTCAGACTCAGCGTGCTGGACCTTCAGGAGGGCAAGCTCATGCTCTCAATATCGCTCCAGTTCCCGATCGAGGTAGTATTTCTGTTGAGAGCCTTGTATATATTTCTGATTTTCCAGTTCGTACCTTGTTTGATTCTGGTGCATCGCATAGCTTTATCTCATCTGATCTTGTTGATAGTTTGCACCTTAGTACTAGCTTGGTAGATGATCCCGTCTGTGTCTCAAATCCTATTGGGGGTTCCGCCCATTTGTCTATGATATATGGGGATTTGAGGATCTCTATACTGAGTGTAGAGTTCTTGTGCAGTGCTTACGTTCTTGGTTTTAGGGGATACGGATTGATATTGGGCATGGATTGGCTGTCCAGATATGGAGCCATTCTTGATTGTGAGCATAGGGTTGTGAGGCTCGTGACTCGCCTCGGAAACACCCTAGAGATTTCTTGTGATCCGAGAGGTCCCGTCATGTTGTGCTATCTGGAATCACTCGACTCGTTAGTGGAAACTCTTCAGTCTGTGAGAGTGGTTCGAGAGTATCCGGATGTTTTCGATGAAGTTAGGGGGTTGCCCCCTAAGCGAGAGATTGATTTCCGCATTTATCTGGCGGATAATGCAAAGCCGGTTTCTTTGCCCGTACGGCACATGGCTCCGCATGAAAGGCGGGAGCTAAGTAAGCAAGTAAAAGAGTTGCTTGAGAAGAACTTCATTAGATGAAGTATATCTGAATGGGGAGCGCCTGTGGTATTTGCTACCAAGGCAGATGGTTCTCTCTGACTTTGTGTTGACTATCGAGAGTTGAATAAGCTGACTAAGAAGAACAGACACCCGTTACCGAGGATTGATGATCTCTTTGACCAGCTTGTCGGTGCTTCTGTTTTCTCTCAGCTTGATCTTGCTACGGGATTCCATCAGCTCAGGGTAGCTGAAGATAGTATAGACAAGACTGCGTTCAGAACTCCAGATGGATTCTTCGAATGGCTTGTCATGCCGTTCGGCTTGACTAATGCACCCGCATATTTCGTGGACTTGATGAGTAGGGTGTTCAGGGAGTTCTTGAACAAGTTTGTCGTGGTCTTCGTAGATGATATTCTGATCTTCTCTAAGGATGAGGAAGAGCACGCAAGGCACCTCGTGGAGGTGATGGATACGCTTAGAGCGCATCAATTGAAGGCCAAGTTCTCCAAGTGTCACTTTTGGAGAAGGGAAGTTAGATTCCTTGGGCATATAGTATCTAAGCAAGGCTTAGCGGTGGATCCCGCTAAGGTAGTTGCAGTTCAGGATTGGAAGACTCCAAGGAATGCAACCGAAGTGAGAAGTTTTCTAGGTCTTGCAGGTTTTTACCGGAAGTTTATCAAGGACTTCGCGAAGATTTCTGCTCCTCTCACTAAATTGACGAAGAAGAATTTATTTTTTGCTTGGAGCATAGAATGTGAGCTTGCTTTTCAGAAGCTCAAGAGAGCTCTCACATCAGCACCTGTTCTAGCTTTGCCCGATGGAGGGAAGTTATTTACAGTATACACCGATGCATGTGGCACGGGGTTAGGAGCTGTTCTTATGCAAGAAGGAAGAGTGATATGCTTTGGCGGTAGACAACTCAAAGTGCATGAGAAGAATTATCCCACTCATGACTTAGAGTTGGCAGCAATAGTATATGCACTCAAGGCTTGGCGCCATTATCTTTTGGGAGAAAGATTTGAGCTTTATACCGATCACAAGTCATTGAAGTATCTCTTTTCTCAGAAGGATCTGAATCTGAGACAACAAAGATGGATGGAATTCTTGGCGTCCTATGATTTTGAGATAGCTTATACCCCTGGCAAGGGGAATGTGGTAGCAGATGCATTGAGTAGAAGAAGGTTGACCCTAAGTCCTCTATTCGTTGAGATGAAGAATTTAGAGTATGTGGCAACCTTTGATTTCTCTTTGGTGATTGAGTCGATGACCGGTTCTTTAGCATCTCTGGAACTCAGACCTACCCTTCTTGATCAAGTTGGGGCTTCGCAGAGAGAAGACCCTCAGTTAGTTGAGATTATGGATAAGCTGATTCGAGGAGAGACGTCTAGTCATCTCACTCAATATTCTATCGATGACAAGGGTTGGTTGAGGAGAGACGGAAGGTTATGTGTTCCAATGGTAGAAGATTTAGTAAGAAAAGTTCTTGAGGAAGCGCATCGCTCTAAGTTGACTATACATCCGGGCGGAGATAAGATGTATAAAGATATGAAGCGCATTTTCTTTTGGCCTGGGATGAAGAAGGATGTGGCAGAATTTGTCTCTAGATGTATCATTTGCCAGCAAGTTAAGGCCAAGTCGAAGAAGCCCGGTGGGCTATTGCATCCTCTAGACGTTCCACTTTGGAAGTGGGAGAGTATTTCCATGGATTTTATCGATGGGCTACCAAGGTCAAGGAAAGGGAATACGAGCATTTGGGTTATTGTGGATAGACTTACGAAGAGTGCTCATTTCATTCCGGTGAAGAGCAAGAGGACCGCATCTTGGCTAGCGTCTGTATATCTTCGTGAGGTTGTGAGACTACATGGAGTCCCTTCTAGTATAGTCAGTGACCGTGACCCAATCTTTACAAGTCAATTCTGGAATAGCTTGCAAGAAGCCATGGGCACGAGGTTGAATCTAAGTACTGCTTATCACCCACAGACGGACGGTCAAACCGAAAGGGTGAATACGGTACTCGAGGATCTGTTGAGGCTTTGTATTCTGGATTTTGGTGGTACTTGGGAAGACCATCTTCCTCTTGTTGAGTTTGCATATAATAACAGTTATCAGGCAAGCATAGGGATGGCACCATTTGAAGCTTTATATGGGAGGCCATGCAAGTCACCTACATGTTGGTGGGAGACTACAGATAAGCTTATACTTGGGCCTGATCTGATCAGAGATACATCCGAGAAGATCGAGATGATTCGGAGACAGTTGAAAGCGGCCCAAGACCGACAGAAATCCTATGCTGATAAGCGAAGAACTGATTTGGAGTTTGATGTTGGGGATATGGTTTTCGTGAAGGTTTCCCCTTTGCGGAATGTGGTCCGGTTTGGAGCCGTTGGGAAGTTGGCACCGAGGTTTGTTGGACCATTCCCTATTATAGAGAGGATCGGGCAGATGGCTTATAGAGTGGAGTTGCCCGAAAAGCTTGCCGGAGTACACGATGTTTTTCATGTCTCGCATCTCCGGAAGTGTTTACATGAATCAGCAAAGGTTGTTGAGCCAAGTGTTCTAAAAGATGTAGAAGTGGAGAAAGAGGCTACCTTGAGGAGAGCTCCGATTCGTATCTTGGGGACGGAGACCAAGAAGCTAAGGAATCGAGAGGTCAAATTGGTGAAGGTTCAATGGGGTGAAGCCGAAGAAGACGCAACTTGGGAAACCGAGGAGAAGATGCGTGGGCTTTATCCATTCCTTTTTGAGGGTACACTCTCAATCTCTTTTCTTTGTTAGCATATCTTTCTCTTTGCTATCCATGTTTATCTAGTTTATCGTGTTAATCTTGTCATGAGAACCTTAGGTAGAAACCCTTTGGATGAAACATGTGTTTGAAACATGTTATGCTTGATGGTTGCAAGTGGTTGCAAGTGTTTGCAAGTGGTTACTCGTGGATGCATTATACACGTTAGGCACTAGATCGGCTCACACACTCCTCATATTGCATGTGCATGAGTGTTTATGCTTATTCATGGATGAAAATTTTTGTGTTATCACATGGATGTTGCATATGGATGTATGTGATGTGCACACATATAGATGTTATACATTATGTTAGGAATTGCATACATATGGATTCATTTCACTAACATAATCTGCATTGATGATATTTGCATTAGATAGGTACATATACACACACCTTTGCATATGTTCGTACAACATTTAGAATCTTGTAAGGACAATGATTGCTCGTGGATGATGTTCTGAGTAGATGGATGTTGGATGGTAGGATACGTTCTTCCTAACTTGAAGATTTCGGGGACGAAATCCTTTAAGGAGGGGAGAATGTAACAACCCGTATTTTCAATAACCTGTTATAACATAAATTGAGGCAGAATTTAATTCAAAAATCTGAATTAAGGAAAACGGGCTATGCCATTGCGTTCGTCTCGGAAAAATACGCGAAATAGAGTCCGAGTTTTCGAAAATCGGAGTCCGTATGACCTGATTAAGGCCCAACGAAGTTTTCAGAAATTTCCTAAGTAAAAACAGATTTCAAATTCAAGTTTGAATTTGAAAATTTGGGCCAGTTTGGGCCAGGCGGGAGAATTCCCGCCAGAACACCCAAGTCGACAGCCCTGTCGACTTGGGAGTCGACTTGGTTGGACCCAAGTCGACAGCCCTGTCGACTTGGCTGTCGACTTGGTCCAGCCGGGCTGTTTAGCCTGGTGCACCATTTTGAGATTGTGTTGAGCTTGGGGGCCAGATTTGGTTTTGAGGGCTGAGATTGGAACTAGGGTTTAATCCTATGGCCTAAAACACTTGCCTAATCTATAAATAAGACCCTAACCTACCCTAAATCATCATTATTCATTCATACAACTAAACTATGGCAAAATCAATCCTCTCATGGCCTCCACTCTCTTCATAAAATTCCTAAATAAATTCCTAAGTGATTTTCCATGCATACAAGTGTTTTCAAACTTGTATGAGCATCATTAGCTTGCATTCAAGTCAAGTTTATACATTTGCATCATAAAGAAAGAGTCTTGATCATTTTGGTTCAAGGGTTTTGCTTGCATTTTGGGTTTAATTGATTTCATAAGGGCTTTGTCATATTTTTGTGACTTCTTAAGCATTGTAAGCCCTATTCTACTTTCATACTTAAACTCTAAAGTTAAATGTATGATATGCAAGTTTATATGCGAGTTTACTATGTTATGAAATGCAATTTTATCATGTTATGCAAGTTTGTTATGTTATAATATGCAAGTTTATCATGTTATGCAAGTATGCTATGATATGAAATGCAAGTTCATCATGTTATGTTATGCAAGTTTGATATGCAAGTTGTCATATGATATGCAAGTTTGGGTTGAACATTTTGTTCATGCTATCATGTTATGCAAGCTTATCTTGAGTATGTGAACATAAAGCTTCAAGCTTTATGCTAAAGGTTGCATTTTGGCAACATGTAAGTTATCATATCTCTTATGATAACTTGCATGTGAGGCTAGATGCGAACTTATGGCCATTTCTACATGTCATTTAGCACCATGTATCACCAATATCCTAAGTTTGGTTTTATGCATGCTTTTGAGGCCTAAAAATGTAATATGCAAGTATATGAACATATGTACATTTCTTATGCCACCATGTTGAACTTGTGGCTTCAACACCTTTATGTCACGATTATGCCAAGTTCCCTCTTTCTATCCTTTATGCGCTTTTGCGATATGTAAGCGATGGGATTGCGTTTGGGGTTGGGTAAACTTAAAAGACATAAAAACATAAGCTTGGGAATTTACCTATTAAATTAGGTCTACCCATTGGGAATTTACCTATTAAGTTAGGTCTACCCAATTGCTTGAAAACTTGTAACATGTTTTGGAAACATGATGGACATGACACTTAGAAAAGATAAGTGTGGCCAACTCGAGGTTGGGTTGAGTTTGTAGCGTAAACCTACCCGGAACCGACCGGCTTAACTAGTTGCTACAAACAATAGGACCCAATGTGAGAAGTTGGTCATGTTGTACCTTGGACCCGAGGTTAGACCAAGTTGTGGTGTAAAGCTACCCGGACCCGCCCGGCTTAACTAGTAACCACAACAAGGTCTAATGTGAGAGGTTAAGGCGCAATAAATTAATTAATGCCTCGTGATTAGGGTTAAGTCATGGTCCACTTAATACTTAACCAACTTGGGCTTGGTAGATTAATCGGGGTTAAGTCGTGAACTCATCGTTACACTTAACCAAGTTAATCCATGATTAGCAAGAGGGTTAATTCGTACTTAACCCACAAGAAAATCCTAGCAATGGGGGACCCACTCCGCAGTAAATCCCCAAAAATTGGTATCATTAAGTCCCTAGGGACTAGGCTAGGGAGGGGGCACGATTACTGGGCTGGAGGTAAGCGACCCAATAAACGACGGCCGAGTGGTACGCCGATGTAGTTCCAGACGGACTATGGTCGTGCACGTAGTCCATATTTGGAGAAGTCACCCATGGGTACCAGTAGATCGAGACTGTGCACTCATGTTTATGGTGTCCAGGGGTTGGCACCCTAGGGCTTGATACACCCGAAGGGTGGACCCGGCACAGTTAGATTACAATTATGTTTGGGCCGTATTGACACCAACACGTGACGAGTTAGGCTTAGGGAGCCGATCGACTAGACCGTTTGGTTGGACCTTGTATTAGGGTCATTTCATGTTATTGGACCGCGGGTTAGGGTCACTTCATGTTATTGGGCCAAAGCTTGGGCCAAGGGATCAATACTTGTTTATTCAAGTCATGTTAGTTTGCTAGTACACCTGTGGTGCAAAACCTTAATCCTGATTATGCGATGAAACCTTTATCTACCTTGTTAGTTAATCATCATGCTAGTATGTTGTTATCCTTATGTTCATCCCTGCTGCTCATGCCAGTTAACTTTATCAGTTTACATTGATTGTAGTAGGGCTTACTCAGTCTTTTTGACTGACCTGTTTTCTTTCGCCTCTTTTCTTCCATTCCCCCCCCCCCCCCCAGGTTCTCAGGGAGGGAATACTGGAGCTTAGCTTGGATTTCGGATTGCTTGCTTGTGGGATTTAGCTCATGTACGGTTTGACATGAAGCTAGCTGTGGATATCACTTCTTTTGGGGATTAGTACTTATGTATTTCAGTTTTTCAGTTGATGTTGTTTTATCTAGACTTGTTTATTTGGAAAGTTGACATTGTGTTGTACCAGACTGGTTTTGAAATGGTTTGAAATCTTCCGCTGTTTTATCTATGTTATTTACTCTGTTTACATATATACATATGTTCTTGTTCTGCCTTGATATATCATTATGCATGTTTACCTGATTCAAACGCCCCTCCAAAGTCAGAGTGCTTGCAAGAGACACCCTGGCGGAGGTGGGGTGTTACAGGGTAGCCATCGTCCATACGATCCCGACGGATCTTGTTTCGTCCAATTCTGATATCGTATGGTCAAGTTATGATATTTATTGTCAATACACTATTTTAATTGAATTCAAACTAAATTTAAATCTCTAGATTTGCTTTACCTTTTTTCCCCTATTGACCCATTTCCATTTGAAATCCACGAAGCCCACTTTCCACCCTTCTTCCTCTTCGCTGTTAAAAGTTAAAACACGTGCTCCTGCATTGTTTTAACTTGTTTTATTACGCCAATAGGAGATCAACAATCCGTGTAACACCCCGTATGTTGAATAACTTACTACAATATAAATCAGGACAGAATTAAATTTTAAAATCTGAATCATTGGAAACAGGCTATGCCATTGCGTTCGTCTCGAAAAATACGCGAAATAGAGCCTGAGTTTTCGAAAATCGGAGTCCGTATGACCCAGATATGGCCCGAAGAAGTTTCAGAAAATTTAAAAACAGATTTAAAAATAGAAATTTAAAATTTCAGAAGTGGTGGGAAAATTCCCGCCAGACCCAAGGGGTCGACCTGGGGGTCGACTGGGGAGTCGACCTGCCCACCAGGTCGACTAGGGAGTCGACCCTAGTGTCGACCTGGGGGTCGACCTCCCTGGTCGAGCCCAGGTGACCTGGGTGCATCAGTTTGGCATTTGGGCTGTGTTTTGGTGGCTAGGACGTGATCTGACGGCTCTAATCTGATTTAGGGTTAATCTAAGGGCCTAAAACACCTAACTAATCTATAAATACACCCTAAGACTACCCTAATTCATACTAAAAATAGCTACAACACCGTTATGCCGTCAAAATGCAACTTGGAGGAGCCTCCATCAATCTAAAGAGGAAGATAGCTTCTCAAATCAATCTCTAATCAACTCTAGCAACTTAATCTTCTTCTTAGGAGTGCTAATCAACAAGTTGTGAGTTTTCTATAGCCTTAATAACCAATTGTTGAAATGATTATGATAGGATATAATGAGGTTATGGCTATGAATGTGGATCAATGCTAGATTATGTTATCATATGCTATGTGTTTGTGATGTTATGCAAGTTATGCAAGTTATGTGCTATATGTTCATGAAGTTATGCAAGTTATGCAAGTTATGTGCTATATGTTCATGAAGTTATGCAAGTCAAATGATACATGTTCATGATGTTATGCAAGTTATACAAATCATATGCTATGTGATCATGATGTTATGCAAGTTATGCAAGTCATATGCTATGTGATCATGATGTTATGCAAGTTATGCAAGTCATATCCTATGTAATTATGATGTTATGCAAGTTATGCAAGTCATATGCTATGTGTTTGTGGTGTTATGCAAGTTATGCAAGTCATATGCTATGTGTTTATGATGTTATGCAAGATATGCAAGTCATATGAGAAACATTGATCCATTATGACACCATGATATGCAAGTTTAGTGTATGATTATATGCTAGTTCATACATGATATGTTATGCAAGTTCTGTGTTTGATTATATGCAAGTTCATATATGACATGTTATGCAAGTTTGGTGTTTGATTGTATGCAAATAACATGTGCAAGTTTACACCTTAGTATGATATGCATACATATGCAAGTTAACCCCTTTGTATGTCACACATACACATGCAAGTTTACCCCTTTGTATGACATAAATAACTTATGCAAGTTAACCTCTTTATGACATATGTGATTCATGCAAGTTTGGGTTGATTATTTATGCTAGTTGGGTTGATGCTATATGCATGTTGACACCTTTAAACCCATGTTGATGCTAATGTTATGCAAGTTGAACCCATTGTATTTGTGGTGAATCTTCCCTTTTATGTCATGTTAGCGAATTACATGGGGAACGATGGGGTTAATATACATGTTAATGAAATGGTGTGAAATTGGTATGATTATGCATACCATAATGTGGATGGACATAATTGAGTCAATTATGTACATCGTTAAAAATTGGAATTAATTAGGGAAAATTAATTCGAAATATGGGGGGTGATTAATTAGGTGTAATTAATCGACTAAGACACGAGGTTGGACCCTTTTGTAGCGTAAGACTGTCCGGAACCGACCGGCAAATCCAGCGGCTACAAATGATTGGCCCAATGTGAGAGGTCTTAGGCACAAACTAAATACGTGATAAGTGTATAGACACGAGGTTAGACTCGGTTATGGCGTAAGGCTGCCTGGATCCGACCAGCAAATCCAGCTGCCATAAAAGATAGTCTAATGTGAGAGGTCTTTACAACGGTTACGTTCTTAATCAATTAAGAAACACTTAACCATATTAGCATGTAGAGGGACATGAGGGGTTAAGTGGGTGCCTTGGGTGGCATGTGGAAAAATCTAGTGGTTGCCCTGGGTGGCAATAGAAAATATGATTAGAATACTTAACCAAAGTTGAACATGTAATTAAACATGATTAAAGGGTTAAGTAAGTGCCTTGGGTGGCATGGGGAAAATTTTTGGTTGCCTTGGGTGGCAATGGAAGATAAGATTAAAATACTTAACCAAAGTTGAACATGTAATTAAACATGATTAAGGGGTTAAGTAAGTGCCTTGGATAGCATGGGGAAAATCTAGTGGTTGCCTTGGGTGGCAATGGAAGATAAGATTAAAATACTTAACCAAAGTTGAACATGTAATTAAACATGATTAAGGGGTTAAGTAAGTGCCTTGGGTGGCATGGGGAAAATCTAGTGGTTGCCTTGGGTGGCAATGGAAGATAAGATTAAAATACTTAACCAAAGTGGAACATGTAATTAAACATGATTAAAGGGTTAAGTAAGTGCCTTGGGTGGCATGTGGAAATCAAGTAAGTGCCTTGGATGGCATGGGGAAATCTAGTGGGTGCCTTGAGTGGCAATTGAAATATGAGTAGATGACTTAACCAAACTTTGAACATGTAAGTGAACATGATTATTAAAAAGGGTTAAGTGGGATGCACTAGAAAAAAATGACAAGCTTAGGTGGTAGCTTGTGGGGGGCCCATTTCACCCAGTAACCCATATGTATCTTATTGGGCTCGACCCATGTCGAGGACGGGACACGCGTACTGGGCTTGATTATAAGAGGCCAAAACGGGGTAGCGGTGGCAACGCAAGTCCAACGGGTTTCATATGCGTGTGTGGACCCGGGCTGGTAGGTAAGACGTTGTTGCATCGTGTAGGTATAAGTCGTGCACCATTTGTTGTATCGGGTTGCCACTTTGGGGAGTGATACACCCCATTGTGGGGCCAGCACGGGTATCTACGTTAGGGAGCCGATCGAATGGGAGTAGTGGGTACACCTAGTGGAGATAGGGGCAGACGGCACCTATGTAGTCAGCTAGGGGTACACGAGACTACCAATAAAATTACTAAGTTGTGGGTACACCTAGTGGAGATAGGGGCAGACGGCACCTATGTAGTCAGCTAGGGGTACATGAAACTAATATAAAAAAATTACTAAGTACACTTAGTGGGATCAACCTTTAAGTAGGAATTACCCTTGGGTGGGTAGATCTGGTGTGGTGCAGTGTAGGAATTACCCTTGGGTGGGTAAATCTGGGGTGGTGCGGTGTAGTACTTATCCTTGGGTGGATAGGCGCGTCTTTACCGTTATCGTAGTTTATCCTAAGTCTAGTTGGCTGCTTAGTGTAGTCATTTATCCCCAGTCGTACCGTACCAGGTTTATATCATACCCTAATTACTTTAATGATTGTATTGTTAAAGTTATAGGGCTCACTCAGACTTATGTCTGACCCCGTTGTTTTTATCTTTTTCCCCAACCCTCAGGTTCTCAGAGTGGGCCTAGCACTAGTGGGCTTTGATCAGATTGCTTTATCTATCTTTTGGAGCTTGGACTCTTGAAGAAAAGCTCGGTTATCTTTTCTATTATGGCTATTAGTATGTAGTGGGATTATGTACTTATGTTTTAACGAGAAGGATATTTTGTACTTGACTCTTGTGGGTTTTTGATATGTAACCAAACATGTTTACCTTCTGCTGCAATGAAATGATGTTTTAAATTTCAAGTATCACTTATATCTGTCTTGTTGTAATTTTTCAGTTCTATATTCACTTAAATACTCCACCGAAGCTAAGGCATTCCCTTAGTGAGTGACCTTAGCGGTTGTGGGGTGTTACACGTGGTATCAGAGCTTAAGGTTACCAGAACAGATAAAATTTTTAGAAAACGATTTTTCTATAAAAAAAATTGTTGGAAGAAGTATTTTCAAAAACTTGTCTTTTAAGAGAAAAGTTTTTGAAAGAAAAGAACATAATCCCCAAGCGCCATATATCCTTCCTTCGATTCTCCGTTTTGAATCTCTTCCTCTTTCTCTTTTTGAATTTCCCCTCCGCGTATAGATGTCTTTTTAAGATAAATAAGGACATCCGTATAAAGGACGGAAGAACCACTTCAAGGGACTAAGACGTTTTCCACGCCAAGAAGTTAGTCCAAGGAGGTGGAGGGCTTATGGGTACCTTTAAGATGGACGAGAGAGGAAGGTTCAAATAGCTATTATGTAAATAAAGGACGAAACCTTATCGTGGTAAGAAGGTCACGAAAGGAGAATGTGAAGGGGAAGGCTAGTTGTCTTGGAGAAATAGGACACCTTATTAGGGTTGTCCAAAGAGGTAAGGACGAAGTACAGGATCTTCTGGAGGGTAGATGTATTCCCTCACGACGGGTATACCTGATGGGGGTAGGACCGTCTAAGTTAAAATTTGGTTCTCTCGATCATCCTGTTCAAACTTTATTCGACTCTGGCACATCACATTCGTTTATCTCATCATCATTAGTTGAGTCACTGCCCCTAGACACCAGTTTAATAGATGATCCCGTGGTTGTTTCAAACCCAATTGGGGGGCTCCACTTATTTGTCCATGATATGTTTGGGTTTGAAGATTTCTATACTTAGCATTGAGTTTAGGTGTGATGCCTTTGTTGTGGGCTTCACGGGCTATGGGTTGATTTTGGGCATAGACAGGTTATCCAGTAACGGTGTCATTCTTGGTTGTGAAAGGAGAGTTGTTAGGCTCATGACCCGCTTGGGTAACACTCTCGAGATCTTTTGAAATCCCATAGATTCTGTTATGCTAAGTTATCTTGAATCGCTTGACGCTTCGATCGAGAGTTTGCGATCTGTTAGAGTGGTCCGAGAATACCCGGATGAGTTCGAGGAGGTGAAGGGCTTACCTCCGAAGCGGGAGATAGACCTCCGAATATATCTGGTAGACGATGCTAAACCAGTATCTTTGTCAGTGCGCCGCATGGTTCCTCGTGAGAGGAGGGAACTCCATAAGCAAGTAGGGGAGTTGCTTGAGGTGGGGTTCATAAGACGAAATATATCGGAGTGGGGTGCTCCAGTAGTTTTTGCCACGAAGGAGGATGGGTCCCTCAGACTTTGTGTAGACTATAGAGAACTCAACAAGCTCACAAAGAAGAATAGACACCCATTGCCGAGGATTGATGATCTTTTTGATCAGTTGGTTGGAGCTTCAGTATTTTCTCAGTTGGACTTAGCCACGGGGTTTCATCAGTTGGGAGTGACTGAGGATAGTATAGAGAAGACCGCCTTTAGGGCTCCGGATGATTTCTATGAGTGGCTGGTGATGCCATTTGGTTTGACGAACGCCCCCGCATACTTTGTTGATTTGATGAGTAGGGTGTTCAGGGAGTACCTAAATAACTTTGTAGTGGTCTTTGTGGATGACATCTTGGTATTCTCTGAAAGCGAAATAAGTTTTCGTGTGTGCTTAATAGGTTAAGCAAGGCCAGTTATTTGATCAACGGTGGTTGTGGAGCAAGATTGGCAAGGACATCCAGAGTTGGACAAGGGCTTAATTATTTAGCCGTTTTTACTAGTATCATCTCACGTAGTTCGTCTAAATTCGAAGGAGGTGTCCCTTGGGTGTTTGTCTGATATTGGTTTAGGCCTTTGGGGCTTGCACTTGGGGGATGTCGAGTTCGACTAGGATGGTCTGCATGAGAGATGGATAGTTGTGACGATTTTGTATGGTAGAATATCCTGGTTTTCTCCAGAAGTGGAGAAAAGCATGCCCTACATCTTAGGGAAGTGTTGGAGACTATTCGAGCGCATAGTCTTGAGACAGCAAAGGTGGATGGAGTTTTTAGCATCCTGTGATTTCGAGATAGCATATACCCCTGGCAAGGGTAACGTGGTGGCGGACGCCTTGAGCGGAAAAAGGTTGTCCTTGAGTCCATTGTTCGTGGAACGACGAAGCTTGGAATTTATCTCGATGTTTGATTTCAGACCTTCCGTTGACTATATACCCGGTTAGCTAGCATCCTTAGAGGTCGGACCTACTCTTTTGGGGCGGATTGGCGAGACACAGCGGGATGACCCACAGTTGGTTGAGTTGGTAGAGAAGCTCATAAGGGGGAGAGTCGTCCAGCCATTTGAGTAGGTACACCCTTGACTATAGGGGGTGGATGCGTAGGGACGGTAGACTTTGTGTACCACAGGACGAGGGTTTGAGGAAGGTTATACCTGATGATGCACATCGTTCGAAGATGACCATTCATCCCGGTGGGAACAAGATGTACCAAGACATGAAGCGAGTTTTGTTTTGGGCCGGTATGAAGAAAGATGTGGCCGAGTATGTCGCTAGATGCTTGGTGTGCCAACAAGTGAAAGCGGAGCAAAAGAAACCTGGTAGGTTACTTCACCCATTGGAAGTTCCGCAATGGAAGCGGGGTAGCGTCTTGATGGATTTTATTGATGGGTTACCGAGATCGAGGAAGGGTAATACGGGAATTTGGGTTGTGGTAGACAGACTTACTAAGAGCGTCCATTTCATACCTGTGAAGAGCAAGAGGACTGCTCCATGGCTAGCTTCAGTTTACCTTCGAGGGGTAGTTCGATTGCATGGGGTACCTTCTAGCATAGTGAGTGATCGAGATCCTATCTTCACTAGCGAGTTTTGGAAGAGTATGCAAGAGCCTATGTACCTTAGATTTTGGAGGTACATGGGAAGAGCATCTTCCATTGGTGGAGTTCGCATATAATAACAGCTTTCAGTCTAGTATTGGTATGGCTCCATTCGAAGCTCTTTATGGAAGGCCTTGTCGATCACCTACATGTTGGTGGGAATCTACGGATAAGATCTTGCTTGGGCCGATATAGTTAGAGAGACTTAGTGGGGTACATGACGTATTCCATGTGTCACATTTGAGGAAGTGCCTACATGAGACCGCAGAGGTGGTAGAGCCAAGCTTGCTTAGAGAAGTGGAGGTAGAGCGTGATGCGACTATTCGACGAGCTCCTACCCGCATCCTTGGGTCAGAGATTAGGAAGTTGAGAAACAGAGAGGTTCGACTAGTCAAAGTGCAATGGGGAGAAGATGAGAGCAATGCTACTTGGGAGACAGAAGCGAAGACGCGTTCATTGTACCCATCCCTTTTTAAGGGTATGTCTTTTAACTTCTCCTTTATCGTTTGTCTAGTACTTATCTTATCTTTAGTATGTCCTCTCATTAGTACCTTTGACCTTTAGATAGGGTAAACCTATGGTTGAAACATGTGTTTGAGACATGTTATGTCTGATGGATGTGTGTGGATGCAAGTGGTTGCTGGTGGTTGCTCGTGGATGCATATACACACACTTTAGGCACTAGATCGGCTCAATCACTTCATATTGCATATTGCATATAATTGTGTGTAGGTATCTATATTAATGGATGCAAAATGGTTGTGCTATCATATGGATGATGCATTTTGGTGTATGGTTGTGCACACATGTAGAAATAGTATGTGTCGATAGGGATCTTTCGCATACATATTGGATGCATGGCACTATCATGGTTTGCATTAAGGAGGTCAACTAAATAAGTGGACCGCCTAATTTTGCATTAGACAGGGAACATATACACACACTCTTTGCATATGTTCATACAGCATTAGAAACTTTAAGGATAATGGATGCTAGTGTTTGATGGTTTGAGTAGATGGTTGTTTGGATGGTAGGATACGTTCTTCTTGACTTAGAGATTTCGGGGACGAAATCCATTAAGTAGGGGAGAATGTAACACCCCGTATGTTGAATAACTTACTACAATATAAATCAGGACAGAATTAAATTTTAAAATCTGAATCAGGGGAAACGGGCTATGCCATTGCGTTCATCTCGGAAAAATACGTGAAATAGAGTCCGAGTTTTCGAAAATCGGAGTCCGTATGACCCAGATATGGCCCGAAGAAGTTTCAGAAAATTTAAAAACAGAAATTTCAAATTTCAGAAGTTGCGGGAAAATTCCCGCCAGACCCAGGGGCTCGACCTGGTGGTCGACTGGGGAGTCGACCTGTCCACCAGGTCGACTGGGGATTCGACCCTAGTGTCGACCTAGGGCCGACCTCCCTGGTCGAGCCAAGGTGACCTGGGTGCATCAGTTTGGCTATTGGGCTGTGTTTTGGTGGCTAGGACGTGATCTGACGGCTCTAATCTGATTTAGGGTTAATCTAAGGGCCTAAAACACCTAACTAATCTATAAATACACCCTAAGACTACCCTAATTTATACTAAAAATAGCTACAACACCGTTATGCCGTCAAAATGCAACTTGGAGGAGCCTCCATCAATCTAAAGAGGAAGATAGCTTCTCAAATCAATCTCTAATCAACTCTAGCAACTTAATCTTCTTCTTAGGAGTGCTAATCAACAAGTTGTGAATTTTCTATAGCCTTAATAACCAATTGTTGAAATGATTATGATAGGATATAATGAGGTTATGGATATGAATGTGGATCAATGCAAGATTATGTTATCATATGCTATGTGTTTGTGATGTTATGCAAGTTATGCAAGTTATGTGCTATATGTTCATGAAGTTATGCAAGTTATGCAAGTTATGTGCTATATGTTCATGAAATTATGCAAGTCATATGATACATGTTCATGATGTTATGCAAGTTATACAAGTCATATGCTATGTGATCATGATGTTATGCAAGTTATGCAAGTCATATGCTATGTGATCATGATGTTATGCAAGTTATGCAAGTCATATGCTATGTGATTATGATGTTATGCAAGTTATGCAAGTCATATGCTATGTGTTTGTTGTGTTATGCAAGTTATGCAAGTCATATGCTATGTGTTTATGATGTTATGCAAGATATGCAAGTCATATGAGAAACATTGATCCATTATGACACCATGATATGCAAGTTTAGTGTATGATTATATGCTAGTTCATACATGATATGTTATGCAAGTTTGGTGTTTGATTATATGCAAGTTCATATATGACATGTTATGCAAGTTTGGTGTTTGATTGTATGCAAGTAACATGTGCAAGTTTACACCTTAGTATGATATGCATACATATGCAAGTTAACCCCTTTGTATGTCACACATACACATGCAAGTTTACCCCTTTGTATGACATAAATAACTTATGCAAGTTAACCTCTTTATGACATATGTGATTCATGCAAGTTTGGGTTGATTATTTATGCTAGTTGGGTTGATGCTATATGCATGTTGACACCTTTAAACCCATGTTGATGCTAATGTTATGCAAGTTGAACCCATTGTATTTGTGGTGAATCTTCCCTTTTATGTCATGTTAGTGAATTACGTGGGGAACGATGAGGTTAATATACATGTTAATGAAATGGTGTGAAATTGGTATGATTATGCATACCATAATGTAATAACCCGCAAATTCTGAGCCAGTTTAAAATTTTTATTTTGGCAATTTTAGCGAATTTTGAATATTTAAAATAGATTATTTTAAATAATATCGACGGGAAAATTTATTTTGAATATAATTCGAACGTATATATTATATACGCCGTCGTTAGAATATAAATAATTTTATATAATTATAAATAGAATTGAAAATGGCGCGGTAGTTCGATAATTCGATTTCAAACTTCAATTGAATGTACCGGGTGCAAAACAATCCGGATTTTAGTGAAACCAAAAATGTTAGGATCTAATTGATGATATCTTTCCAAAGAATCCGAAAAATCGAGATTTCATAGCGGGAATCAAAAGATATGTCCAGTTGAAAATTCTGAATAGTCGCTATGGAATTCAGGCCCTTAAAAATGGGCATTTTGCAAACGACCTCGAATTTCGACGAAACCACTTTTGTTGGATCCGCAGTGTCAAATTATTGCTAGATTCCAAATTTCATAATTTTTCGAATCAATATGTGAGCGTGGCAAAGGAAAACACGTTTGACCAGTTCCAGTTGATTTTAATCGACTGGAAATTGGTCATTTTCCTAACGGTCTCAGAATTCGACGAAATTAGTTTTGTTAGGACCGTATCGTCAATACGAAGCTAGAAAATATTTTTCTGGAATTTTTAGAGACAGTATGTGAACCCAGTAATTTGAAATGTACGTTTAAAATTCAATATAGTGATTTAAATGTAAATTCCACGGAAACTGATTCAAACGATCAAATCAGCTTGCGATACATATCCCATTGTGTTCGGAATGGGGGTGAAACGCTATGGACGACAGGCGGTGGACCTCGTTTAGAGGTCGTATGTAAAAGTCAACTTTTTCATAATAAAATAATTAAATAAAAACTCTCTCCTTTCCTATTTCCTTCTGGCCCCTCCCCCTTTCTGATTTTAATTCGTCAGTAAGTAATAAAAAAAATCCGATCCGCAAATTGCGCTCAGCCCCCTCTTCCCCCGACGTCGATCCTCCACCCGCCTCCCCCTCCTCACGCCGTTCATCTCCTCTAGCCTTCTCCGCTCTGCCTCTCTTCTCCATTGAAATCCCCCCCCCTCTCTCTCCTGAAATCCGAACTCGACCTCGTTCCCGATGCCGTCAGCCCTAGCCACCTCCCTCTATGAACGCGCCGCCCTCTCCTCTGTCCCTCTCTCCTCTTCAGGCGCTGGAAGTACCACCGATCTCGAAGGCGTTTAGGCAGCAGGGGGTTCTCACGATGGCGCTCCGGGTGGTCAACTCCAATCGTGCTCCGCCCCCTCCAGTGGCGCGCTAATCGGAGCCCTAGAACAGGAGCTCAATTCGAGCGATACAGAAGAAAACAGTGAGCTCTTCTTATTTTATTATAATATATTTTACTTTATTCTTGCAGTTAGTAGATAAAAATTATATATATATATATATATATATGTATGTATGTATATATATATATTAGCAATGATTTTATAAAATAGCAAATATATAAGTGGCGTTATTTTAAAATATATAAAAATGGCATTGTTTTAAAAATATATTCCTATATAAAAATATGATTTTTATATTTTTAAAGTATTAAAAATATAATCTTTACTATATAGAAGAAGTAAAAATATGATTTTTATATTTTTAAAGAATTAAAAATATGATTTTTATATTTTTAAAGTATTAAAAATATAATCTTTACTATATAGAAGATGTAAAAATATGATTTTTGGTTAGGTAGAGAATTAAAAATATAATTTTTACACGATAGGAATATTAGAATACCATCTTTATATGTGTAGAAAAAATAAAAATATGAAATATGATTTTTATATTTTTAAAGTATTAAAAATATGATTTTTTTTATTTTTAAAGTATTAAAAATATAATCTTTATTAGGTAGAAGATGTAAAAATATGATTTTTGTTTAGGTAGAGAATTAAAAATATAATTTTTACATGATAGGAATATTAAAAATAGCGTCTTTATATGTGTAGCAAAATAAAGATTGATTTTTAAAAGACGATATTTTGAGTTGAGTAGTGAAGTAAAAACATGATTTTTACTTCGAGAAAAATATAATTTTTATATTATAGAAAGGCAAATCTATATTTTTGAAAAGGCGAGATCTTTATCTATATGATAACGATGTAAAAATAGAATTTTTATCCATATAGCAAAGTAAAAATTCGATTTTTATATATTGAATAGCGAAGTGAAAATTCGATTTTTAAAGGTATGAAGCAATTATAAAAATATGATTTTCAAATTGAAAGTGAACAAATAAAAATGTGATTTTTATTTTAAAGACATCAAAATATAAAAATGTGTGATTTTTATATATGTAGTGAATACGGGCAACGAAGGTGACAAAGATGCGATAACGATGAAGATTTCTATCAATGAAGAGTCGTGGTATTGGATAGCAATCGGTGATAATTTCTCACCTTTCAATTTCTTTTTCTAGTTATATATATATATATACACTAGGATGCAGACGGTGTTTAGTAGCACCCGACACAATCGTCCACAGACCATGGACTTGTTTGTTTGATTGCAAAAATTAGTTAGATTATTTGATTGAATTGAATTGTTTGGTGAAATGAATGATTTGATTGATGTGTGAATGGCGTGGGCCTTCACTAGACCGGGGATAAGGCTAGACCTCGTCCCGTTTCTAGTATCGTGCCGTTATGCCGCCGAAATTTTCTAAAATATGTTAGAAAAATAAAAATAAAAATAGCAATTTTATTGAATAAATGAACTGAATAGAAATTCATGTGTTAAAATAAAATGTTTTGTCGTTAAAAACATAATTTTTAACGTGAATGTGAATAAATAAAATATTCATTTACAAACCGGACGGTTTGTTTATGTACACCTATTTGAAGGACATTGATTGGGACGATAAATTTTACACATCGCCCAACTGCACGAATAAAAATCTGTGTTTGATTGTTTGAAACCCCACACGGGTATTGGGATGAAATTTGAAGTTCACTCATCCTGATTGATTAAATGTGTCGATCGATTGATTGACAGGCTGTTATAAGCGTTAGATATCTATATTTGATGCTTATACAGTGTAGTGCACTTTGGTTGATGGTTGATTATTTTTCAATGCTATTATACTCGTGTGATATGTGAAAATCCGTATAATTAACTTTATATGGTGATTGATTGGGCCTCATTCCAATTTAGAAAATAAAGAATATTATAACATAAAGGTTCATGTGTTGACTGTACTCATTCGTTGAGATTAGTCATGTGTTGAACGAAATATTTTAATAATAAAATTTACTTCTTTATCAATATAAAATAAAGGTTCATGTGTTGACTTTACTCATCCGTTGAGATTAGTCATGTGTTGAACGAAATAATTTAACAAAAATAGTCACATGTGGACAGTACTCATTCGTTGAGATTAGTCGCGTGTTGACAAAAATAAATATTCATTTGTTGAATAGAATATTTGAAAATAGAAATATATGAAGCCGTGTTGGTTAGATTGACGCCATTCTGACGTGAACGATATTTATATCGATTTTATTCATTTTAAAATGAATATTGAAAAGTGATTTCGAAATCGCATATTTTGAAATGAAAATTGAAATGAATCGAATAGAAAACCATTTTGAATTGAATCGAATAGAAAACCATTTTGAAGTGAATCGAATAGAAAACCATTTTGAATTGAATAGAATAGAAAACCAATTTGAATTGAATAGAATAGAAAACCAATTTGAATTGAATAGAATAGAAAACGAATCGATTTCGAAATGAATTGAAAACGAAAATGAATTAAATATAAAACGATTTCGAAATGAATTAAATATAAAACGATTTAGAAATGAATTAAACATAAAACGATTTCGAAATGAATTGAATATAAAACGATTTCGAAATGAATTGAATATAAAGCGATTTTGAAATGAATTCGAACTGAATAGAAAATGAATTTGATTTCAGTTGCATATATAACCAATTTGAAATGAATCGAATAGAAAACCATTTTGAATTGAATCGAATAGAAAACCAATTTGAATTGAATCGAATAGAAAACCAATTTGAATTGAATCGAATAGAAAACGAATTTGAATTGAATTGAATATAAAACGACTTTGGAATTGGATTGAATTGAAAACGAATTCAAATTGAATTGAAAGCGAATTGAAATGAATTCAAATTGAATTGAAATTTGAATTGAATAGAAATGAATTTTAAAACGAATTTATAAAGAAGAATTCAATTTTGCTTTGAATTGAAATGGAAGTTGAAATGAATTTTGAAAAGAATTTAAAACGATTCATAAAATTCGTTTTAAATAGAAATCGACGAAATATATATTATATATATTATATATATAATATAATGGCCTAAATAGAACGCGCCGCGCCGCGGCAGTTCGTGAATTTCGACCATTTATTTCAAACGGACATTACGGGAGATCCGACCGTCGGATTCTCCTAAAACCGGAACCGTTGGGTTCGTATCGAAAAGAGCTTTCTAACGAATATTAGAAATTCGAAATCTAACGGTTGGATTTGGAGATACGTCCAAATCAAACTTGGAAAAGGTCGCTGTAAGTGCAGTTCGATGGCCGTTGATGGAAATCGACTGTACGGGCCTTGATAAAATTATTAAAAATATCAATAGTTCGTGTAAAATCATAAGAAATGATTTGGGAAAATTTGGGATGAAAAACTCCATATTTGAAAAGATAAAAATAGATTTTATCAAAATGAACTAGTTTGAACTAAATTTAAAACCCGATTTGTTTTTAAATAAATAAATTAGATTTAAAAAGGGGTTTTAAATAGTCGAAATTCCTAATATATTTGATTTAAATTGAACTAGAATTGATTTGTGGGTTCATCGTGAACGGTGTTTTAAATAACACTAGTTCTGTAACCCGATGATAAATATAATGTGATTTGGGTTTGTCGTGAATTGTGTTTTAAATAACACCTAGTTCTTTAACCCAGTAAAAGGAATTTTAACGAATCTGCAATCAGATTGAAATGTGAATCTATAATTTAAATTATCAAATTTAGAAAGTGAGCGAGAACGGAGTATTACCAGTTTTGCTCCAAAGCGATAGTTAAATCTTTAATTAGATTTGAACGTGAAATGGTAATTAATTTTACCGACAACACTGTGGTGTTAGATATGGAGTATTACCAGTTTTGCTTCATGGGATGAATAGGTTGGGATTGGGAAATAAAATAAATAATTACTTTGGTACGGTTCGCAAATCTCGACTAGTTTGGAAAAACCATAATTTGGTTTGAAACGACATCCAAAGGAAGATTAAAGGATAAATTTTAAAGAATTTATCTTTGATAAAATTAATGGGAACCTTTCCCTAAAAATGTGATTTTATGAATAAAAGAATATTCTGAATTGGAATGAGGCGTATGTTGTGTTTGTGTAACATTTGTTTTTAATATACGCGGATTGTTCGGAAAGGCCGGGTTTATACCCATTCTGAATAACCGATTCGACGATAAGTCGAAGATGAAGACGGTGGTCGAAGACCGGAAGTCTTCACATCGTTTGGATAACTACTGACGATCCTGATTGGGTAGTACACCCAAGAGGATGGAAATAGTTGGTGGTCGTCCAGACGTACTTGGAGACGGATGGATATGCGAGGAAAGTGCCTCCGGTTTCGTTCAGACACAGAACGGACTTGTATATGGATTGTGTGTCTGACATTGGATTTTATTCTGTGTTGATTGATTTCTGTTAAATATATATCTGTTTGGTGGCGGAGAATTTATTCTTTTGCTTAACGCCCTTCTCTGAGACGTACGAGCTTAGAGATTATATATCGATAGATATCAATCGCACGGCATGAATTGCCTGTGTGGCACGCTGAGATGCAATGATCAAGGCTTCTGTTGAAAAGCAAAGTCTTGTGGTTGATGATCAAAGCACGCCTATGTGGCAGCTTTGTGTATAACGTGAATTCGCGAGCCTCACACCTCGGTATGAGTTAAAAACGGGATACGGACTGGAGGGAGAGCACAACGTTTCTTTCTAGCTTTGGTGGTGTCAGTGACTTACCAGCCCTGACATATATATACTTTTCACCTTTGTGGTTGTTGGATGAGGCGCCTCGATTTTAGGTCTGTAAGGACCGGGAAACGTGTGTTCAGGAATTTCCAATCCTCTAACGTAAGTGAGGACCGGCCCTGAAGCATCCAAGGGTTGCCCAGAGTGCGTAGCCCTGAGGCATTTGCTAGAGTGTCTCGAACGCGGAGAGGAGCTTGCCCCTTGCCTCGACTCATGACGGAAATCCAATTTCCAATACGTGTATTGCGGCTTTATTTGTAGAGCCTATTATGGCGATATAGTGGGATGGGGCACTCATGCCATCTATGATTTATATTTATGATTGAAATGTTTTGACACTATACACTTATTATAGTGTCAAATGATTTGTTTTAAACGTACCAAGCATGTTTGGCAATTATAAGGGAAAACCCTATCCTCCGGCTTGCGTTGCATTGTGTGATGGGACCTGGGTCTTATAATAGCTTCATTTTTCGAAAAAGCATTGCGCTGTTTATTCTATGCACTAGTATTCTTGGGAGGAAACCCGTTCCGTGTTATACGGCGTGGTCCCTTGAATTACTCTCTTTTAAAGTAAAGTTTTAAATAACTGTTTTAGTTCTCACACCAGTCACATGACTGACCTGGAGTTTATTGTTTTAACCTAAACTATGGGTGCCCCTATTTTCCGCACGGGCAGCTAGTAGTTTTGGTTTTGCAGATTTATATTCACAGGATCCTGTTTTACAGCTGGAATGATATCCGGAAAGCTCTGTACCCGTATATCACCTTCAGTTGTGCTTTGTATTACTTTCCGCTGCTATGTAATTTATTGTAATCTCTGATATTTATCGAATGTAATTTATTCAATTATACTCTGTATATTCTTGTATTCTGATGGAATTGTTGTAATAACAATGAAATGTTCTTCCGTCTGTGTTCTGATTTGTCCAGTTCTCAAACGATCAGGGGTTTCGAACGGTCTAAATCGGTTTAACGACTGATTCGGACCGAGCGAAATTCCATGGACGTCACACATAATGTGGATGGACATAATTGAGTCAGTTATGTACATCGTTAAAAATTTGAATTAATTAGGGAAAATTAATTCGAAATATGGGGGTGATTAATTAGGTGTAATTAATCGACTAAGACACGAGGTTGGACCCTTTTGTAGCGTAAGACTGCCCGGAACCGACCGGCAAATCCAGCGGCTACAAATGATTGGCCCAATGTGAGAGGTCTTAGGCACAAACTAAATACGTGATAAGTGTATAGACACGAGGTTAGACTCGGTTATGGCGTAAGGCTGCCCGGATCCGACCGGCAAATCCAGCTGCCATAAAAGATAGTCTAATGTGAGAGGTCTTTACAACGGTTACGTTCTTAATCAATTAAGAAACACTTAACCATATTAGCATGTAGAGGGACATGAGGGGTTAAGTGGGTGCCTTGGGTGGCATGTGGAAAAATCTAGTGGTTGCCCTGGGTGGCAATAGAAAATATGATTAGAATACTTAACCAAAGTTGAACATGTAATTAAAAATGATTAAAGGGTTAAGTAAGTGCCTTGGGTGGCATGGGGAAAATCTAGTGGTTGCCTTGGGTGGCAATGGAAGATAAGATTAAAATACTTAACCAAAGTTGAACATGTAATTAAACATGATTAAGGGGTTAAGTAAGTGCCTTGGGTGGCATGGGGAAAATCTAGTGGTTGCCTTGGGTGGCAATGGAAGATAAGATTAAAATACTTAACCAAAGTTGAACATGTAATTAAACATGATTAAGGGGTTAAGTAAGTGCCTTGGGTGGCATGGGGAAAATCTAGTGGTTGCCTTGGGTGGCAATGGAAGATAAGATTAAAATACTTAACCAAAGTGGAACATGTAATTAAACATGATTAAAGGGTTAAGTAAGTGCCTTGGGTGGCATTTGGAAATCAAGTAAGTGCCTTGGATGGCATGGGGAAATCTAGTGGGTGCCTTGAGTGGCAATTGAAATATGAGTAGATGACTTAACCAAACTTTGAACATGTAAGTGAACATGATTATTAAAAAGGGTTAAGTGGGATGCACTAGAAAAAAATGACAAGCTTAGGTGGTAGCTTGTGGGGGGCCCATTTCACCCAGTAACCCATATGTATCTTATTGGGCTCGACCCATGTCGAGGACGGGACACGCGTACTGGGCTTGATTATAAGAGGCCAAAACGGGGTAGCGGTGGCAACGCAAGTCCAACGGGTTTCATATGCGTGTGTGGACCCGGGCTGGTAGGTAAGACGTTGTTGCATCGTGTAGGTATAAGTCGTGCACCATTTGTTGTATCGGGTTGCCACTTTGGGGAGTGATACACCCCATTGTGGGGCCAGCACGGGTATCTACGTTAGGGAGCCGATCGAATGGGAGTAGTGGGTACACCTAGTGGAGATAGGGGCAGACGGCACCTATGTAGTCAGCTAGGGGTACACGAGACTACTAATAAAATTACTAAGTTGTGGGTACACCTAGTGGAGATAGGGGCAGACGGCACCTATGTAGTCAGCTAGGGGTACACGAAACTAATATAAAAAATTACTAAGTACACTTAGTGGGATCAACCTTTAAGTAGGAATTACCCTTGGGTGGGTAGATCTGGTGTGGTGCAGTGTAGGAATTACCCTTGGGTGGGTAAATCTGGGGTGGTGTGGTGTAGTACTTATCCTTGGGTGGATAGGCGCGTCTTTACCGTTATCTTAGTTTATCCTAAGTCTAGTTGGCTGCTTAGTGTAGTCATTTATCCCCAGTCGTACCGTACCAGGTTTATATCATACCCTAATTACTTTAATGATTGTATTGTTAAAGTTATAGGGCTCACTCAGACTTATGTCTGACCCCGTTGTTTTTATCTTTTTCCCCAACCCTCAGGTTCTCAGAGTAGGCCTAGCACTAGTGGGCTTTGATCAGATTGCTTTATCTATCTTTTGGAGCTTGGACTCTTGAAGAAAAGCTCGGTTATCTTTTCTATTATGGCTATTAGTATGTAGTGGGATTATGTACTTATGTTTTAACGAGAAGGATATTTTGTACTTGACTCTTGTGGGTTTTTGATATGTAACCAAACATGTTAACCTTCTGCTGCAATGAAATGATGTTTTAAATTTCAAGTATCACATATATCTGTCTTGTTGTAATTTTTCAGTTCTATATTCACTTAAATACTCCACCGAAGCTAAGGCATTCCCTTAGTGAGTGACCTTAGCGGGTGTGGGGTGTTACAATCCGTATATTCCAGAACAGGAGATATAACTCTGTTATGATCAAAAGAGAGGTGACAACACTGCGTATTGACACGGCGATGATTCGAGCCCACTATTCTCATGCTCATTCAGTATTTTTGCGTGGTACATCACCACCGTCTGCTGATGTGGAATTTCACCATACCATTATCTCACTGAACATCACACTATACGCACACCATAACTCACTTCTTTCTGGGAGCATTTCAAAACATAACCCACTGTACAGCTTCACCTTTCCACTCTTGTTTCTGAACACTTTTCTCCATGAACAAACCCGGAACTTCCCCCTATACACGCACGCAGGACACCCAACGTTTCAACTGCATCATCATGCTTCATCACTTTGCAGACCCACACCCTTTCTGAGGCCTTACGTTCTTCCAGAAATAAATACAGTCGGTCCACATGCCCTTCATCTCCTCGTACGTACACAGTCCAGAACATCTGTTCTCTTCCCTTAAACACAAAGAACCGTGACCTCCTGCTATGTGCACAAACCCATACCACCGAACTTTAAACCCCAGTCTCTCCAAATCCTCACGCCCTCCTTCACATCAGTAAACAAATCAACTCTCCCTTAATTACCCTACTAATTCTCCTTTAGCCTTAACCCAAACTTCATCACTAACCCAAAAAGAACGACGTGTCGCTCAAAGAAGCCGCGAGCAAGTTATCGGAAAATAAAGAGTCAGTTACGGAAATTTTCGCCCCCAAATCCAACATCTTCCTGGTCATCGCAGTAAACCCCTAAATTTATCAGCCGAAATTTTATGTGATGACTTGCCGATTTGTGCAGTAAACTCAGATCCGGTTGGAAGACTTCTTCGCTACTTTATTCCCGCCGATCGTCTTCAGTTCGCAACAGCAAATCGATTTCCAGCAGTATTTGCAGACCATATTTTGGTGGACGTTGTCTCTTCCTTCGATTTATAGTATGTTACAATTTTCCCCTTTTAATCTTATTATATTTAAATGAACTAATTTGATTTTCATACTCATAACTTGAAGTACTACGTCTAATTGTATACAGACGCGTGTGTATGACTCATTTCCATGGTGTTGTCTATGTTGTCGTCATGCTGTCTCTGTCGATAGCAAATTGTTGTGTCAATTTGGCGAAAATTCACTTTTGATGCTTTCTGTTAAACATTGTGTGCTCTTACTTTGTTTAGTACAAGCATGGCAATGTGTTGGGAAACAATGACTGAGTCGCGGACCAGGTCGCTTTCTTGAAGACGATTCGGCGATCTGGTCGGTGGTGCAAAACCAGTTCGTACTTTCGCCGCCGCCTCTAGGATAAAACAGCCTCTCTGAAAATAATAACTGATCTGCTTTGCACAAACAAATCAGTGCAGATTTGCACTTTCTGAATTTAACTGCTCGAAAATTTTCGGAAGAATATTTTAATGGCGGTGGAAGAGAAAAGAGAAAAACAGTTTTTTTTAATCTATATTAATCTCGTCTATTCTGAAGATAATAATATATAGACGAGGATTAGGTTATTCGAAAATACTGGTCAGTGGAGGAAAATAGGATCTGTGAAATACTTGGTCAAAAGTTTACCATTTCAAATTAAATTTGGTTCAGAAATATTTTCCGTAATTAAAAAACGGTTCGAAAAAATCAAGTTTTTCTGATCTAAAAATATAAGTGTCTACACCACATAGCCAAGGCCCAAGCCCGAACCGGGCCGGGCTGGGTCGGATCTGGTCGAGTCGGTCGGTCGCGTGCGCGTGTGGTGGTCATGATGCATGGGCTCCCTCCTCACAACAAAGCATGTATTGGGAGCCCCAAGGCCCCATCAAAGCTTCTTAGAAACAAGTATAAATGCTTGCTTCTTTCATGTAATCCCATGATGTGGGACTATTCACATTTTGGAGCCATCATACACTTATTTCTATATTTTAAACAATTCACATAAATTTCCAACAATCCCCCACTTGAATTTTTTAAAATATTATCGAGCAGTTTCTAAAAACATAAGACTGTGCATAAACAAAGGTGTCATCCGACTTGAACCTTTGCGTAGTGAATAAGATTCAGTTTTTACTAGAGTGACACGTAGTCTTGAACTCTATTCCTGACATCAAACCACACACAATCTTTTCCATAGTGCAATCAAATAAGCCCGTGCGTTTATGGCCATGCACGTCTATCCCAGTTTAGTGAACGCTCTAGAAGTTCTGCCCAAAACTCCATAGGAAACGACCACATTTCCACATTCACATAGGTGAGTCTATCAAGAGTACTCCTGAAGGTAGGTACTCCACTCCAAATAGAGTATAGATCTCATTAAGAGTTTCTATTAACTCATCCTCTAATCACTTCAGGAATACATGCTTCTTAATATATAAATTTAGCATGTTCATCTACTATCACTACACAACTTGTTTTTACCCATTGAACCTGATTCTTGGGATCTCTAGTCATTTAGGTCGGGTTACCATTGTGCGTGATTCCACTATCTCAGGTAGTAGTCCCATTCTTTTAGAATTATTAAGGACTTTCTTTCTGGTCAGTCCTTTCATCAAAGGATCTGCCAAATTATCATCACCTCATATGTGATGTTCTCTAACAATACTGTGTATACGACTATCATTTCTTACCGTTGTAATATCGGTTCTGTTTTCCTTTCAATAGTCGTCGAATTTTTCATCACTATGTATGAGATGTTCTTTTACAGTATTGTGCTTACGACGTCGTTTTCTACCGTTGTTATAACAGTTCTATACTTTTTGTAATAGCCGCGGAACTATCACAATCGATTACACCACTGGTGTCTATTTTTCCTTTATAGGGATCTCAAATAGCAGATTTCTTTAGTTCTCTACTTCTTAACTAGCTGTAGCTAGTGCTATTATCTCAGTCACCATAGTATACTGAGTCAAGATATTCTGTTTCTTAGATTTCCAAGAAACAGTTCTTCCAGCAGTGCTAAATATATAGCCACTGGTCGCAATAGAATCATCAGATAAAATATTCCAGTCAGCATCGGAATATCTTTCAAGTACAGCTTGAAACTTTTCATAATGTAATCCAAGGTTCATGGTTCGTTTAAGGTATTTCATGACCCTTTCAATATCATGTCAATGCTTTATACTAGGTCTACTGGTAAACCTGCATAATAATCCCACGACATAGGCAATGTTGGGTCTAGTACATTCTGTGGCATATCAAAGATTGCCAATGATGCTCGCATAATCAGACTGTCTTACACCTTCATCAGTGTTCTTAAATAACTTTACACTGTGATCATATGGGGTATTTGCATATTTATAGTCTAAACAATTGTATTTCTTTAGTATCTTCTCAATGTAATAAGATTGATCCAAAGAAATTCTCTTTTCTGACCTAGTAATTTTAATACCAAGGATTACACTCATCTCACCTAGATCTTTCATATCAAAATTGGCACTCAATAATGATTTGACTTAATTTATGGCATGAATGTTTGACCCAAAGATGAATAGGTCATCTACATAATAGTGCAAATGTCATTCTTAAATTTGTAATAAATGCATTTGTCACTTTCATTAGCTTTAAAACTGTAACGGCCCAGATTTTTTGACCATCTAGTTATTATTTAAAAATGTTTTTTTATTGTTTTGGAATTTTAAATGGTTTAATTTCAATAATTGTGAATATTTTATGTTATTCCGAAATGGTAGAAATTTAGTGGATCTGCAATATAATGTGAACTGGCAGTATAAAAGGATAAATTTTTAATTTAAAATAGTACGTTTACAAAGGATGTAGTAGCTAACGAACTCGGATTTCGATGAAATCAGTTTCATTAAATCCGAAATGATGAAATTAGGTAACCAGCCAAGTTACGTCAAAAATGGCATCCGTATGTGGAAAAGAAAAAATAAAAGGCCAAAATTTGAACTAAATTTTGACGGTAATTGGAATTTGCTAATGCTAACGGCAAAACTGGAAAATGAGACCTATCCAGGAAAATTCTAAACATAGGATATTAACTATATATGAAATCTGGGAAAATCCTATAACGGATATAGAAAGTTATTAAGGAAACAAAATTTAAATAAATTATTTGAAAATCTAAACGAACTCCGATTTTTGATTTGAATACATAGGATTGAAGTACGTTAAAAACCGGACCAGATGGTGGAAGAATTTCTGAAAACCGTTATCGTTTGATACTCCAACATGAGACCGGAAGGTGTTGAAACTAACACAAAACACTATTTTGAATTTGAATTTAAATTATTTGAAAGTTCAAACGAATTCAAAATTTAAATATTTTTATATAGTATTGAAGAGCAAGAAAAATTGAACAACATGGTGGAAAAAGATTTTGGATAAGGTATCAATAAGTAAGTCAAATTAATGTCCGAATAGGGTTGAGAAAACACACTTTACTATTCATAAATTATTAAATTTATTTATAATTTAATTAATTTAAGGATTAATCCTAGCCATCCATTTTCGACCGTTAGATTCGCGCCACCTCAGCAATCCATGTGACTCCTTCGGCTATAAATAGCCCCCCCCCTTCATTTTAAACTCACTCCTCCTCCTCCTCTTTCAAGCTTTGGCAATGGCAGAAACAATAATAAAATAATAGAAAATAGGGAAAAGGAAGGAAGGAAGAAAGGAGGGCAAGACGGGGAGCTAGGGACTCTTAGGCAGAGGTTTGGGCTTCACGGGGTAAGTTTTTAAATAATATTTATTTATTTATTTATTTTTGTAATATATATATATAATAATTAAAATAGAATTTGTAAAAATAAATATCGGAACATTCTAAGGGTGACAGAGAGGATAGTGTCTAAGGCTTGAGTTTGGAAAATATAGTTTCCTGCTCTCCCTGGCTATCCCTAACTGATCCGACGAATGTGATGATTAATTTAAATTTTAAATTTAATTTGAATTTAAAACAAACCAGGGGCATTTTCGTAATTTTTAACTATAAACTTTAAAAGCTTATAACTTTTTCAAAACAAGTCGGATTTCCACGAAACAAGGACCGTTGGATTCTTATCGAAAAATACTTTAAAATGAGTGGAAGCAGATTTTCGATCCGGGTTAAAAAATTTAAGTTATAATTAAATGAATATTTTTAAATATTTTATTTGAAAATTAAATTTAATTAATATTAAAATGGTTTTTCAATTTTAAAAAAAATTGGATATGGCTAGAGATGGGAAAGTAGGATTTTTTAGAAGGGCAGGGAAGGTAATTTGGCTAATAACGCAATTAGAAATTAATTAAGATAAAAATAATTTAATTAATTTAATTAAATATATATTCATTTAAATTAGGTAAATATTGTAAATAGCATAACTTTTGCATACATTAACGAAATTTAACGAAATAGGATCCGTTGGGATCGTATGGACGAGCACTACGCAATGGAACTGACCACAAGTGGATTGGAGCTCATTTGGATTTATTGTGAAATTTAACATCTGAACCAAATCAATGACCGACTATCGTTATTCAACGATAAACCGTTCAAGGTGAGTAAATCTCACTAACTCTGAACACTTTATATTTTTATAAAGTATTTTTAGAACTGATAAATATTGGTTGAATTGCTGAGTGTTGATTGTTTGGTTGAACTGCTAGTCAGTTGGTTGAAAATACCGATATAGTTATATATATCGTTAACCGATGTTGATTCTGTTTATCAGAATACCTCATATTGAAATGAAATTGATGGGAATTATATTGTGTAACATCTGTAGATGCAGGGAAACAGGTCGGAGGGATCCAACTGGATTCCTCAACATTTATTTTACCGTTTTTCATATATTCTGATATATGATGTGTTATATCATCTATTGTTGACCCTGTGTGTTTGGATGATGATCAAACCTTTTGATTTGGTATTTTTATACCATAAGTGATACCAGGAAGTGAAAAGGAGATTTTCAAAGTAAATTTTGAAAATAAATTATTTATATAAAATCTATGGATTTTATATATGAAAAGAAAAGAGTTTCATAAAGAAAATAATTATAGAAGTCCAAGAAATTTAGGAAAGGAAAATATTTGTGGAAACAAATATAAAAGAAAATATTTGCGGAAACAAGAATTGAAAAGGAAACATGTATAATTAGAATTGAAAAGGAGATATTTACTTATGAAATAAATAGAATTAAAAGGGATTATTTAAATTGTTAAATAAACAAGAGATATTTAGAAATGGAATTAGTATAAAATCAAAGTAAAATGTGAAAAAGAGATATTTGCAAACTATTTGCAAATAGAATAAAAAGGAAATGTTTGTTTGGAAAACAAATAGATTACAAGGGAAATATTTGTTTAAAATCAAATAGATTATAAAGGGATCATTTATCTTTTGATAAATAAATATATATATAAGTCTGAACTTATATATATAAAGAAGTGAACAGGTGGATGGAGCATATTAATTTATAAATGATATTTATAAATTAAGTAAATATTTATCAGTGGATAAATAGGACATATATAAGTCAGGACTTATATAGCGCAATGAGAATCGATTTCAACATCGATATTTGAAACTGAATAAGGACGTAGAGTTGATCAAAAGGAGTTATCGAATATGGGTTACTCGAGTAAAGTAACCAAATAGAGTCATTCGAAAGAGAATTTATCGAACAAGAGTTATTCAAGGTAAAGTTATCGGATATCAGCTTATTCGAAAAAGGAGTTAATCCAATAGAATAAATTGATAGAGTTAATCTGTTAGAATTAAACAGTTATAGTTAACCAGTTGGAGTTAAACTATTAAGGTAAACAGTTAGAGTTAAACAGTTATAGTTAATCAGTTAGAAGGTTAGAGTAAATCAGTTAGAATAAACCAGTTAGAGTTAAACAGTTAGATTTAATCGATTAGAGTTAAACAGTTAAAGTTAATCGATTTGAGTCAAATCAAACTAGAGTTATTCAAATATAGTAATCAAATAAGAGTTATTCGAGAAAGAGTTTATCGAATATTAGTTATTTGAGTTAAGTTAATCGAATAGAGTAAATCGAATATAAGTTATTCGAATAAGCGTTAATCCAAAGGAATTGCCATTTAGCACGACTGCTAGCGAAATTCGCAGGGCTGCAGATAGCCTAAGGCGGTCGGATGTTTCCTGAGGGAATCAGGCGTAACCATTGTGATCACTGCGATCTAGAGTCAAGCGAATGAAGTTAAATCAAATGTTAGCTATTCAAAATGAAGTTAAAAAAAGACATAGTTAGTCGAATATAAGTTAATCGAATATTAGTTATTCGATAATAGTTAGTCAAATTAAGTTAAATAAGTTGAGTTAAATAAGTCGAGTTAATTAAGTTAAGTTAGTCAAGTTGAGCTGATCAAGTAAGTGGGTCGAGTTGAGTTAATCAAGATGAGTTAATCAAACCGAGTTATCCAAATAAGAGTTAATCCAGTAAAAGTTAATAGAATAAGGGTTATAGATTATAGTTAATCGAATAGGAGTTGATAAAATTAGTTGTTCGTGTATTTATTTGAGCTAGAAAGAAAAAGTCATATTAAAGTTATTATATTTCGGACGCAGGGGATTATAACACCATTACTATAATCAAATGACTTCCGTAAAGGAAGTGGATTCGTAAATAGAATCCGAGAGTTACGTAAGTAAGTGGTTGAAAGTGTAAAAAGTTGAACTTTGTCTGTTTCGAAGTTAGAAATGTTGTTCAGTTAAGGTCTGAGAGGTAATTATACCCCAACTTGATTGACTTCAGTTTTAACTAAGAAGTGGATAAGTTCGATAGTGAAAAGTGGTTAAGTGAATTTAGGTAATGAGCATAATGGTCTGTGTTGACATAGCGATGTTTATTCAAACATCTGTTTAAACCCAATGAAGAAATATTGGAAATGTTTTCCAAATAAGATCAGGATATTTTCTAATATAGAAAACAAGAAGTGGAAATGTTGTCCATTGTTAATAACGTATATTTTCTAAATATAGTAAATAAGAAATATAGGGAAACAAGAATAAGGAAAAGAATAAATTTATGATAATTTAATTTAAGAATTAATGATGATTGATCGATAGAATTTCCATCTGGAAATAATATCGTTGTTTGCACACAGACATGTTTTCATTTGATAGTTAAATCACCGACTATCAAAGTTTTTGACCATTTTACGTTGTTAATATGGAGAGACCGGTTGTATTATTATCCACAGAACCACTCCGTATTGGCATAAGCGTTGCGAATCAAGTATGCTGAATATATTGAAGACGGAGTAAAGTGCAAGGGCTATCCTGTTTACAGAATAGTGCCTTCGGTTTGTCCAGTCCCAGGACAAATGTGTATGGAAGAATGCCTGACAGAGTATATTCAATAGATCGCGTAAGTTGATCTCTTCAAACGTACTTACATTTGGTGGCAGAGGAATTCGTTTCTTTTAGCTTTATACCCGTGGTGTTTTTAGGGAAATCAATTTGTGATTTGGCGAGTATGACGATGTGGCATTCAAAGTGAATGATCTGTCAGAGATAAGCGTGGCCTCTAGCCTCATCAACCGGGAAATGACAAAAATCGGGCAGGCAGCATGGCTATGTGGGTCGCACCCATTAGGATGTATAATCACCTATCTAGAGAAATTCCAATTGCTTCTTAAATCTATCGATGCTGCCCCATTCGGGAGACGGTTGCTGATCCCAACCGTTGGTGATATACATTCGATACACTCAAGCGAAATGAGTGGTCGGTCATGTGAGGGCCGGGTTGCAAGATGTTCTTGTTGAACCCAGTGTATTCGCCTCTAGAGATACACTATCGGCAGGTGGTCCCATACCTTGTCAAAGTCGGAATCCAATCTCCAATGAATGCCCACGAGTTTGATTTGTATACTATATATGTAGAGCGTGAGATGCAAGCATTCTACTAGATTTTAATTACTTGTGATTAGACATTATTATAATATCAGATAATATATGATTTCCAAAGTGTTTTGGGTTATCGTAAGGTAAAAACCGTCCGTATTTATGTGTGGATTGGTCTTACGATTATCTTTTCTTTCGAAAGGATTTTGAAAGTTAAACCAAATGATTTGAGTTTACTCACACCAGTCCCATGACTGACCCAGAGTTTATTTTGTTTTGTTTTCCCTAAACTCTTGGGTGCCCAAATTTGTTCGGGCAGTCAAGTAGTAAGGATTTACAGGTATGCTTGAAGAGCTTGGAGCAGGAGGCTTCAAGATTTTTCTAGCCATTGATTATTCCGCTGTGATGAAAGTGTTGTACTCTGATAATGGTATGATATACATATACTGCTTTGATTTCAAGATATGTTGTCTATTATATTTTATTCGTTCGGCTGTGAGATTCGTGTTACTCTGATGTTGTTGTGTTCTTCTTCTTCTTCTGTTCAAATTTTCTATCTTATCTATCCTCACCCTCTAATTTCTTTCTTGGACTATCCGGTAATTTCGACTTTTGATTGTTCGATAGGTGTTGTATATCGGATAACCAAGGTCATCTTTTCCCGGGTCGTTACAGTTGGTATCAGAGCTGAAGGTTTAGTGATTTGCCTTGGCTTTGTGTCGTGACTTAGTAGAGATAGGGTTAGTAATGCCCTAGACTGAGTTTGAGTGTATATATACGAGTGAACGTATTTGTTATTTGATATAAAAATGGTTTTATATTGTGGAGATTTATTGGTTGAGTTGTTTATGAGTTCTAGTCGATCAGTTTGATCCACTGTATCGATAGGAGTTTATAAACACTTGAATACGATGGGTCGACACGATATGTTTTGAAAAAAGTGTAAATGAAATAATTTTACCCAAATTATATTTTGATATAAGCAAAGTATAGATATTTGAAATTATTATAGTATATTGAATGTGTTGATTGTGATTATAATCGAATAAGATTATAAAATGTGAAATGGTTATGTAAATAACAAATCAAAATTCATATAAGTGAAATCAGATGAATTAAATCTGAATTTAAGTTCAGAATTGGAATTAAAATTGCTAAAATTTGAATAAGCGTTGTAAATGGAATTAAATTGAATATATGTAAATTTTAAAATCCTTAGAGATTTTAAATTTGTTACAAGCATTGAAAGGGATATTTTGAAATGAATTTTGAAATGAAAGTGTTTAGAAATAGTTTTGAAAGTGACATGTATTGAACTCACTTCGATAGTTGGAAAATAAATTCTGATGTTGATCCGGACATCATCGGTGCTCATTTTCGAGTTTGTAAGTGATGGACTACAACCAAAGATTTTGTTTTTGAATTGTTTTGAGAAACCGAGTTGTTTTGATATTCCAAAGGGATGTTTGATTTTTGGAAAAGGCAAAGCTATTTGAAACTCCCAGGTACAGATTATTGAAATAAACACAAATTAAATAGAAATTTGTGAAAGCAAATTTGAAATTGAATTGAAGGCAGTTCAGTGGAAATTGAGTTGAATTGAAATAGAATGGTATCAAGTAGAATTGGACTAGATTAGAGATAAATCTGGGATAGAAATGGATGGTCGAGCAAGAAATTTGAATTGAGATTGGAATTGCAGTTTTATTGAAATTTGGCCTGGTTATAAGCGGATGGTCATGTTGAAGATAAAAGTGATTGGGAGTTTGATTGGGATGATAGTGGTATATGCTAAATTGATAGCAGAATTGAATGTCGACAAAAGGGTACACATATATATTCATATGAGTTTGATGAGATTTATGAACCTGTTGAGCAAGCCACTTGGCTGTTTGATTTTCTTTTGGGTTGAAGAAGGCCTAGGGAGGGGAGTTGGAGTTTGAGCTATTGACCAGTACAAAGGAGGTGCTGGCGAAATTTTTCAGAAATTTCGAGTGTAAGAAAATTTTCAGAATTTTTGAAAATTTTCGTTTATAGAAATAAATTAATTAGAATAGATTGGTTTAGTGAAATCAGAGTAACCAAATAATTTTAACCTAGTTATAAAGCTCATTTTTCTACCTTAGCAATTTCGAGGACGAAATTATTTTAAGGGGGAAAGAATGTAACGGCCCAGATTTTTTGACCATCTAGTTATTATTTAAAAATGTTTTTTTATTGTTTTGGAATTTTAAATGGTTTAATTTCAATAATTGTGAATATTTTATGTTATTCCGAAATGGTAGAAATTTAGTGGATCTGCAATATAATGTGAACTGGCAGTATAAAAGGATAAATTTTTAATTTAAAATAGTACGTTTGCAAAGGATGTAGTAGCTAACGAACTCGGATTTCGATGAAATTAGTTTCATTAAATCCGAAATGATGAAATTAGGTAACCAACCAAGTTACGTCAAAAATGGCATCCGTATGTGGAAAAGAAAAAATAAAAGGCCAAAATTTGAACTAAATTTTGACGGTAATTGGAATTTGCTAATGCTAACGGCAAAACTGAAACCTGAGACCTATCCAGGAAAATTCTAAACATAGGATATTAACTATATATGAAATCTGGGAAAATCCTATAACGGATATAGAAAGTTATTAAGGAAACAAAATTTAAATAAATTATTTGAAAATCTAAACGAACTCCGATTTTTGATTTGAATACATAGGATTGAAGTACGTTAAAAACCGGACCAGATGGTGGAAGAATTTCTGAAAGCCGTTATCGTTTGATACTCCAACATCAGACCGGAAGGTGTTGAAACTAACACAAAACACTATTTTGAATTTGAATTTAAATTATTTGAAAGTTCAAACGAATTCAAAATTTAAATATTTTTATATAGTATTGAAGAGCAAGAAAAATTGAACAACATGGTGGAAAAAGATTTTGGATAAGGTATCAATAAGTAAGTCAAATTAATGTCCGAATAGGGTTGAGAAAACACACTTTACTATTCATAAATTATTAAATTTATTTATAATTTAATTAATTTAAGGATTAATCCTAGCCATCCATTTTCGACCGTTAGATTCGCGTCACCTCAGCAATCCATGTGACTCCTTCGGCTATAAATAGCCCCCCCCCCCCTTCATTTTAAACTCACTCCTCCTCCTCCTCTTTCAAGCTTTGGCAATGGCAGAAATAATAATAAAATAATAGAAAATAGGGAAAAGGAAGGAAGGAAGAAAGGAGGGCAAGACGGGGAGCTAGGGACTCTTAGGCAGAGGCTTGGGCTTCACGAGGTAAGTTTTTAAATAATATTTATTTATTTATTTATTTTTGTAATATATATATATATAATAATTAAAATAGAATTTGTAAAAATAAATATCGGAACATTCTAAGGGTGACAGAGAGGATAGTGTCTAAGGCTTGAGTTTGGAAAATATAGTTTCCTGCTCTCCCTGGCTATCCCTAACTGATCCGACGAATGTGATGATTAATTTAAAATTTAAATTTTAAATTTAATTTGAATTTAATTTGAATTTAAAACAAACCAGAGGCATTTTCGTAATTTTTAACTATAAACTTTAAAAGCTTATAACTTTTTCAAAACAAGTCGGATTTCCACGAAACAAGGACCGTTGGATTCTTATCGAAAAATACTTTAAAATGAGTGGAAGCAGATTTTTGATCCGGGTTAAAAATTTTAAGTTATAATTAAATGAATATTTTTAAATATTTTATTTGAAAATTAAATTTAATTAATATTAAAATGGTTTTTCAATTTTAAAAAAAATTGGATATGGCTAGAGATGGGAAAGTAGGATTTTTTAGAAGGGCAGGGAAGGTAATTTGGCTAATAACGCAATTAGAAATTAATTAAGATAAAAATAATTTAATTAAATATATATTCATTTAAATTAGGTAAATATTGTAAATAGCATAACTTTTGCATACATTAACGAAATTTAACGAAACAGGATCCGTTGGGATCGTATGGACGAGCACTACGCAATGGAACTGACCACAAGTGGATTGGAGCTCGTTTGGATTTATTGTGAAATTTAACATCTGAACCAAATCAATGACCGACTATCGTTATTCAACGATAAACCGTCCAAGGTGAGTAAATCTCACTAACTCTGAACACTTTATATTTTTATAAAGTATTTTTAGAACTGATAAATATTGGTTGAATTGCTGAGTGTTGATTGTTTGGTTGAACTGCTAGTCAGTTGGTTGAAAATACCGATATAGTTATATATATCGTTAACCGATGTTGATTCTGTTTATCAGAATACCTCATATTGAAATGAAATTGATGTGAATTATATTGTGTAACATCTGTGGATGCAGCGAAACAGGTCGGAGGGATCCAACTGGATTCCTCAACATTTATTTTACCCTTTTTCATATATTCTGATATATGATGTGTTATATTATCTATTGTTGACCCTGTGTGTTTGGATGATGATCAAACCTTTTGATTTGGTATTTTTATACCATAAGTGATACCAGGAAGTGAAAAGGAGATTTTCAAAGTAAATTTTGAAAATAAATTATTTATATAAAATCTATGGATTTTATATATGAAAAGAAAAGAGTTTCATAAAGAAAATAATTATAGAAGTCCAAGAAATTTAGGAAAGGAAAATATTTGTGGAAACAAATATAAAAGAAAATATTTGCGGAAACAAGAATTGAAAAGGAAACATGTATAATTAGAATTGAAAAGGAGATATTTACTTATGAAATAAATAGAATTAAAAGGGATTATTTATATTGTTAAATAAACAAGAGATATTTAGAAATGGAATTAGTATAAAATCAAAGTAAAATGTGAAAAAGAGATATTTGCAAACTATTTGCAAATAGAATAAAAAGGAAATGTTTGTTTGGAAAACAAATAGATTACAAGGGAAATATTTGTTTAAAATCAAATAGATTATAAAGGGATCATTTATCTTTTGATAAATAAATATATATATAAGTCTGAACTTATATATATAAAGAAGTGAACAGGTGGATGGAGCATATTAATTTATAAATGATATTTATAAATTAAGTAAATATTTATCAGTGGATAAATAGGACATATATAAGTCAGGACTTATATAGCGCAATGAGAATCGATTTCAACATCGATATTTGAAACTGAATAAGGACGTAGAGTTGATCAAAAGGAGTTATCGAATATGGGTTACTCGAGTAAAGTAACCAAATAGAGTCATTCGAAAGAGAATTTATCGAACAAGAGTTATTCAAGGTAAAGTTATCGGATATCAGCTTATTCGAAAAAGGAGTTAATCCAATAGAATAAATTGATAGAGTTAATCTGTTAGAATTAAACAGTTATAGTTAACCAGTTGGAGTTAAACTATTAAGGTAAACAGTTAGAGTTAAACAGTTATAGTTAATCAGTTAGAAGGTTAGAGTAAATCAGTTAGAATAAACCAGTTAGAGTTAAACAGTTAGATTTAATCGATTAGAGTTAAACAGTTAAAGTTAATCGATTTGAGTCAAATCAAACTAGAGTTATTCAAATATAGTAATCAAATAAGAGTTATTCGAGAAAGAGTTTATCGAATATTAGTTATTTGAGTTAAGTTAATCGAATAGAGTAAATCGAATATAAGTTATTCGAATAAGCGTTAATCCAAAGGAATTTCCATTTAGCACGACTGCTAGCGAAATTCGCAGGGCTGCAGATAGCCTAAGGCGGTCGGATGTTTCCTGGGGGAATCAGGCGTAACCATTGTGATCACTGCGATCTAGAGTCAAGCGAATGAAGTTAAATCAAATGTTAGCTATTCAAAATGAAGTTAAAAACAGACATAGTTAGTCGAATATAAGTTAATCGAATATTAGTTATTCGATAATAGTTAGTCAAATTAAGTTAAATAAGTTGAGTTAAATAAGTCGAGTTAATTAAGTTAAGTTAGTCAAGTTGAGCTGATCAAGTAAGTGGGTCGAGTTGAGTTAATCAAGATGAGTTAATCAAACCGAGTTATCAAAATAAGAGTTAATCCAGTAAAAGTTAATAGAATAAGGGTTATAGATTATAGTTAATCGAATAGTAGTTGATAAAATTAGTTGTTCGTGTATTTATTTGAGCTAGAAAGAAAAAGTCATATTAAAGTTATTATATTTCGGACGCAGGGGATTATAACACCATTATTATAATCAAATGACTTCCGTAAAGGAAGTGGATTTGTAAATAGAATCCGAGAGTTACGTAAGTAAGTGGTTGAAAGTGTAAAAAGTTGAACTTTGTCTGTTTCGAAGTTAGAAATGTTGTTCAGTTAAGGTCTGAGAGGTAATTATACCCCAACTTGATTGACTTCAGTTTTAACTAAGAAGTGGATAAGTTCGATAGTGAAAAGTGGTTAAGTGAATTTAGTTAATGAGCATAATGGTCTGTGTTGACATAGCCATGTTTATTCAAACATCTGTTTAAACCCAATGAAGAAATTTTGGAAATGTTTTCCAAATAAGATCAGGATATTTTCTAATATAGAAAACAAGAAGTGGAAATGTTGTCCATTGTTAATAACGTATATTTTCTAAATATAGTAAATAAGAAATATAGGGAAACAAGAATAAGTAAAAGAATAAATTTATGATAATTTAATTTAAGAATTAATGATGATTGATGATTGATCGATAGAATTTCCATCTGGAAATAATATCGTTGTTTGCACACAGACATGTTTTCATTTGATAGTTAAATCACCGACTATCAAAGTTTTTGACCATTTTACGTTGTTAATATGGAGAGACCGGTTGTATTATTATCCACAGAACCACTCCGTATTGGCATAAGCGTTGCGAATCAAGTATGCTGAATATATTGAAGACGGAGTAAAGTGCAAGGGCTATCCTATTTACAGAATAGTGCCTTCGGTTTGTCCATTCCCAGGACAAATGTGTATGGAAGAATGCCTGACATAGTATATTCAATAGATTGCGTAAGTTGATCTCTTCAAACGTATTTACATTTGGTGGCGGAGGAATTCGTTTCTCTTAGCTTTATACCCGTGGTGTTTTTGGGGAAATCAATTTGTGATTTGGCGAGTATGACTATGTGGCATTCAAAGTGAATGATCTGTCAGAGATAAGCGTGGCCTCTAGCCTCATCAACCGGGAAATGACAAAAATCGGGCAGACAGCATGGCTATGTGGGTCGCACCCATTAGGATGTATAATCACCTATCTAGAGAAATTCCAATTGCTTCTTAAATCTATCGATGTTGCCCCATTCGGGAGACGGTTGCCGATCCCAACCGTTGGTGATATACATTCGATACACTCAAGCGAAATGAGTGGTCGGTCATGTGAGAGCCGGGTTGCAAGATGTTCTTGTTGAACCCAGTGTATTCGCCTCTAGAGATACACTATCGGCAGGTGGTCCCATACCTTGTCAAAGTCGGAATCCAATCTCCAATGAATGCCCACGAGTTTGATTTGTATACTATATATGTAGAGCGTGAGATGCAAGCGTTCTACTAGATTTTAATTACTTGTGATTAGACATTATTATAATATCAGATAATATATGATTTCCAAAGTGTTTTGGGTTATCGTAAGGTAAAAACCGTCCGTATTTATGTGTGGATTGGTCTTACAATTATCTTTTCTTTCAAAAGGATTTTGAAAGTTAAACCAAATGATTTGAGTTTACTCACACCAGTCCCATGACTGACCCAGAGTTTATTCTGTTTTGTTTTCCCTAAACTCTTGGGTGTCCAAATTTGTTCGGGCAGTCAAGTAGTCAGGATTTACAGGTATGCTTGAAGAGCTTGGAGCAGGAGGCTTCAAGATTTTTCTATCCATTGATTATTCCGCTGTGATGAAAGTGTTGTACTCTGATAATGATATGATATACATATACTGCTTTGATTTCAAGATATGTTGTCTATTATATTTTATTCGTTCCGCTGTGAGATTCGTGTTACTCTGATGTTGTTGTGTTCTTCTTCTTCTTCTATTCTAATTTTCTATCTTATCTATCCTCACCCTCTAATTTCTTTCTTGGACTATCCGGTAATTTCGACTTTTGATTGTTCGATAGGTGTTGTATATCGGATAACCAAGGTCGTCTTTTCCCGGGTCGTTACAAAAACCATGTGAAATGATTAAAATTCTCAAATTTTTCATGCCATTGTTAAAGTTCTTATTTTAAACCATATAATGATTTATCTAATTTGCATACTTTATGTTCTTAACCATGTACTACAAATCCTTCAGGCTGGTCTATATAAATTTCTTCGTCTAATTCACCGTTTTAAAAAAAAACCGTTTTAACATCCATTTGGTGTCTTAGTAAATTATAAATGCAAGAAAGTGAAATTAATACCCGAATGGATGTTATTCTAGTCACATGTGAGAAATTGTCGAAGAAATGTATATTTTCTTTTTATTTAAAACCTTTAGCTACTGATCGTCCTTTATATTTATTAACAGTGCCATCAGGTTTTAATTCTCCTTTAAATACTCATTTACAGCCTATAGATTTACAACCAGAGAGTAAATCTGTCAAATGCCAAGTCTTATTGGATTCTAGAGAACCCATCTCATCATTTATAGCCACTTGCCAAAAATCGGCGTCTTAAATAAGATAAGGCCTCTTAGAGGTTTAAGTGATCCTCCTCTATAGTAAAAGCACAAAAATCCGAACCAAATCTTTTACGGTTCTCGCTCTTTTACTTCTTTTAGGTTCAACTTCAGAACTTTTATTAAGTTCTGTTCTAATAGGCATATTTGATGTGCCCCCACAATTCCTTAATTTAAAAGGAAATTTCGTTTCATAAAAAATTGGCATCATTTGATTCAGATTATATTATGTGTATTTAGATCATAAATCTTGTATGCTTTGCTATTAACAACATAGCTAATAAATACACATTCGTATGATTTTACTTGCCAGTTTTATTCTCTTAGGGTCTAGAATGCGAACATATGCTAAGCAACCCCAAGTTCTTAAGTATGACATATTGGATTTATATTTCTTTTAAAATTTCATAATGTGAAATTTTATTCTTCGATATGGGGATTCTATTCTGAACATAACGTACAGTCTATAAAATATCCCCCACTAATGTTATGCTGCACCAAAATTTAATAAAATGACAATTATTAATTCGGTAAAGGTCCTTTTTTTTTCAGCTTTACCGTTCATTTCAGGTGAATAGGGTGCAGTTCTCTTATGTACAATATATCACATAAAAAATCCAGAATAGAATTTGATTCATATTCTGTTCCTCTATCACTACGTAGTCTCTTAATTTTCTTATTAACTTGATTCTCAATTTCAGTTTTGAATGTTTTAAACATGTCAAATGCATCTCATCTTTTAAGAATCATTGTCTTTCTAATTATAAGATTTATTTCCACATTACCAATCTCTATAGCTTTAGTGGTGCGAGGATCTCACAATACACTTTCTGATCATCAACAACCATGTATATTGTGAATATATCACAATCATAACAGACACGGCGAGAAACACCAATGTCTACCCACCAACCATCTAATCCACCAAAAAGTGAATCTCAGTAATCATTAGCCGTTAGAGTCTTCTTATTCAGGTTTGTCTGCGGTGCAGGGCCTTACCTGTTCCTACACTTTCGTGTCATATGATCTGGTTTTTCGCAGTTGTAACATAGAAACAACTGTCCAGAATCACTCTTTTGGGTTGGTTGCTGTTGTCCTTTATGGTTTCCTTGCGGATTCCCATTCTATTCTATACTGACTGGTCGTGGAAGCTTATTAATGTTAAAGATGTTCATATGTTTGAGAATTCATATTTTATCGTATAGAAAAATATACGTAAGCTTAGAGACTAACGTAAGTGAATCTCATAAAATATTATTTTCTGCATTTTCGAAAAATTCAGCATGTTCTTTTGATTTGGCTCAAGGAGTCACAATTTACATGTTGTCCTCCATATTAGGCTACAATGCAGTCTAACTCATGTAGAAATCTTGGATACATATGTATGCAACAAAAATATTCTATATTCTATCTTTTCACTTGTATGCATATAAACTATGTCAATTTATTTGATGCAAAAAACCTATTCATTCAATTAATGTCAATTCTTAAGGACATTATCAAATAACATACACATTCTATTAATGTAAAAAAATTTAGTGATATTTCCAAATAATATATGTGTTCTATTAATGTTAATTTTAATGACATTTTCATATAATCATATGTATTTCAGTAATGCCAAAATGTTAATGACATTTTCAACATAATTATGCACTTAAATAATGTCAATTTATAATAAAAACATTTTCACTATTTGCATTCAAATAGTGCCTCCTCTAATGAGACTTTCAAAATAAAACTCATTAAATCATATGATTTAACTTAAAATAGATCTGAAATAATCAGCTGAAAAGAAAGACGAAAACAGAACCTGAGCATGTAGATCCATGGTCCATAGTTCAGATTTCATCGCGTTCAATCGTTGCAAAGTGATTTCAGTCGTTCGATATGCCTGGCCGCGGCGATGATGCGGCATCCAGCAGCAGCGAGATCTGTTACAATGGCTGATGACGCGCCAATGATCATCACGACTGTTCCATCCAGATCATTCTAGTGTCCTCCCATTGACTAATTGTATGTAGGGTAGCAACCGCCTCCATCTAGGACTGCAACGAAGCCATTGTTTCTTATCGTCTTCAAATTGTTGGGAAACAATGACTGAGTCGCGGATCAGGTCACTTTCTTGAAGACGATTCGACGATCTGGTCGGTGGTGCAAAACCAGTTCGTACTTTCGCCGCCGCCTCTAGGATAAAACAGCCTCTCTGAAATTAATAACTGATCTGCTTTGCACAAACAAATCAGTGTAGATTTGCACTTTCTGAATTTAACTGCTCGAAAATTTTCGGAAGAATATTTTAATGGCGGTGGAAGAGAAAAGAGAAAAACAGTTTTTTTTTTATCTATATTAATCTCGTCTAATCTGAAGCTAATAATATATAGACGAGGATTAGGTTATTCGAAAATACTCAGTGGAAGAAAATAGGATCTGCGAAATACTTGGTCAAAAGTTTACCATTTAAAATTAAATTCGGTTCAGAAATATTTTCCGTAATTAAAAAACGGTTCGAAAAAATCAAGTTTTTCTGATCTAAAAATATAAGTGTCTACACCACATAGCCAAGGCCCAAGCCCGAACCGGGCCGGGTCGAGTCGGTCGGTCGCGTGTGGTGGTCATGACGCATGGGCTCCCTCCTCACAACAAAGCATGTATTGGGAGCCCCAAGGCCCCATCAAAGTTTCTTAGAAACAAGTATAAATACTTGCTTCTTTCATGTAATCCCATAATGTGGGACTATTCATATCTAGGAGCCATCATACACTTATTTCTATATTTTAAACAATTCACATAAATTTCCAACACAATGTTTTACCATTTTAATTTTGGGAATTTTCACATGAACTTCTACTCCAAATTAAAATTAACCTGTTAAACAACTTTACCTTGAGATCCGGTTGTAATTCATTCCTGTTATATACATCTTCCAGCATTATTAATGTTTGTACGCTTCTTCGATGAACGGTTATGATAATTGTCTATAACCTGTTTTGGTTATTATCACAAGTTGCACTGCTGAACCGTGTACTCACAATTTGCTGTAATTGGTAGTTTTTTCACACATTAGGTTGAATTGTAGCATCAGTCGGTAATAAGTTGAACACTGTTTCATGGGATGGCATATGCAGTGAGGTAAAGTATACTTAATCGATCATTCCCTGTAGTAGAGTTTACATTACTGTGGGTTATGAAAGTTTAGGAATTTGTTACGTAAACACAATTGGACATAGTTCTAAATTTGTGCACGGCTTCATTTTCTTTGTCAAATCTGAAATGCTTCGTCATGTTGGGGACATCCACCTTTGAACCTTTCTGGCCGTTTTTCGTTATGGAACGTCTCCATTGGAATATGATTAATTCATACGTAGTTATGGTGTTAATTGTTTCAGCTGTTCTCTGTAATTGTAGATCTTCAAGTTAAGTTAAATCTCATATAGTTAAATACACCCGCTTACTCTTTACCATTTAAAGCTTGGATGTGTATCGTGTATATGCACCTGCACTTCACTCTGAACAAAGTAAATTTCTAGAGTTTCAAAATCAGAAAACCTGGTAGTAATTTTTTTTTTCCGTTCGTTAATTAACTGAGCGAAACAAAATTGTATGACAAAACAGGGTAATGTATATAACTTACCCTACTTAAACAAGAGACTGATACACAACTGAGTGAAATAGTGAGACAACGTTAACCTTGAATATATAAAATTGCAACAAAACCATCTTACATGTAAATGTATTAAACTGTAGTGTAGGCAACCTGATCGGAGACTACATAAAGTACGAAATAAAGTATTGATCTAACGCAATCTTATATGAGCTAGCTTGTAAAAATATTGTGTGGCAGATGAAGAAACCATCGACTTATATACCTATTCAAAATCTAAAATAAAGTAGTAGAAAATAATACCTGAAAGCAATCAAGCCCCCGTTAATTCCATTATTGTAATTTTAAAGAATCGTAACATGGTATTCAAAGAAAGTAACGTATTGACCAATGATGACAACAGTTTGCAAAAATTCCTGAATTTAATATAACCTGACCATTAAATGTAAAATTTTCCCAAATGACGTAGGCAATTAAGAGTCCCTCATTTGTGAGACCAGTGAAAGCAAATTTATTCTTGGTCATGTTTTTGGTGGGGTGGCTCTTTTACAGGAGCGTCTTGGTAATTGCATTTTTTAGGAAGAATGTGCATTTGTCTGGTTTCATATTCCGCCTGAAAATTAAAATCATGCATCGGGTTCTGTACTATTCCAGTTTAAAAGCAAAAATAGATGCTGTATCAAGCTCGATATTGCTATTGAAAGGAAAATAAATAAATGATTAGCGGATCGAAATTGTAGAGCTGGAAAAAGAATCTTAAATCTAAAATATTTAGGTTAAGTGGAAATTGTTCGTAAAAGGAGAATAAATAACTCCCTGTATGCGTGAAACATAGTTGGATAAATGAGAAAACATGGAGTGGGTAGTTCAACATGCAAGAACAAACACTACAAGAAAAAAGTGAACTAAAGACCGAAATATTCAGTCTGTAACGTAATCATTCAGTCTTTACACTATATTCAGAAACTGAACAAAGACCGAAATTTCGGTCTTTAAATGTCAAGTCTTAAAAATATTTGTGACCGAAAATTCGGTCTAAAGATGTAAAGACCGATATTTCGGTTTTAAAAGTTTTTAAAACTAAATTTTAAGGACTGAATTTTAGTTTTTAGTCGGTCTTAAGTTTATTTAAAGACAGAATTTTTAAAACAAAGATGTGGTCATTAATCAGTCTTAAATTATAAATATATTCATTAATTATGCATATGAGTAAATAATTATAAATATATTTATTAATTATGCATATGAATAAATATTTTGGTGTCTTTCAGTGTTAAAAAATGAAACTGCTATACACGTCACGTCTAATGCGACAAATAATCACGTCTTTCTCTAACGAGCTCGTATTTCACAATAAAACATACAAATTTCTTATTTCATGAAATAAAAACGTACATTGATCAACTCTAATTGATAGCTAAATACACAAATCAAAATCCATTACATACACAAATATACAAACATGTTGTTTCTAAACAATTAAATATTTGTGCTGCTAATCACGATAATTTAGTAAACATATGCAAAGCCCAGACGCACAACCGTGCCTTAACATGAAAGGCCAAACTCCTAAAAAACCAGAATAACCCAACAGTATTCATCTTGCCATACTAACATCAGACTGTATCTTCTTCAGACACCGAAATCGATATGCTAATGTCTGAAACCGACAGATCTAATCGCATTGGAACAAATCGCAGCTATCAACACAGCTCACCTCTCCGACTCTCCTCTATCCTCAAATATCAAATCCCGTTTCCAGAAGCTGAGGTATTTACCATTAGCTCAACCCGAACCATTACCAATTAGCCCTTAATTGCTGCAAAGTCCATCTATGTCAACCGCCACCAAACGCAGAAGCCAGACCTCATCTCATACCAAAATTCATTAAGTAGAAGCCAAATCCAATACAACTGGAAAAAAAAAAAAAAAAAAAACCAAAAACCATTACAATAGCCTAAGCGAAAACCTAAGCTAGTCGAGTCATGCTTGATCACCAGAGAGAGGATGATACCTACACCGCAGGAAGAGGAAAAGTAGAGGGCTGATTTCGCCTTTAGAGGCTGACAAGGGATGGCAGAGGCCAAGAGGGTTTCCGTCATTAGAAAAGGAAAGGTAGAGGCGCTGTGATTAAAACAGTTGAAGATGAACTGGTGAGAATAGCGATAGGTTTCAATACATGGAGAAGTGTAGAAGTTTAAATGGTAATAGGAAGGAGAGTGGGGATGAATGTGGGGCCACGTTTCTTTTTGCCTGAAATTCATTAATTTCTTGGGATGATGGTAAAATGATCACGTGGATTAGCAATATGAGCCGTTGAATTTAAAATGATGAGAAAATCTCGATCTTGCACATTTAGTTATCTGAGAGCTGATTACATACGGACCGAAATTCAGTCATTAAGCGGTCCCGAACAATACGAACTGCTTACAAACTATGTTTCAGTCTTTAGCATTCAATATCAAAGACTGATTGTTTGCAGTTATTAGTCGGTCATTAATTACAAACCGAAAATTATCTGTTTTTAATTGTCAGTCTTTAATTGCATATATTTTTGTAGTGAAATATTGTGACACTGTGTGTATTTAATACCTGAAGTTAACATTGAATTCAACTCTGTGAATATTAAGTAGTTGATTTAATCTAAGTTCAAATGAAAATAATGGAGAAGAATCATTCTCTTGCTGTTTAAATGTGTAACCATTGATTAGTCTATCATAGTATATGTTTAATATCATAGTTCGCCATTGTTGATTCCAAATTCTGTTAACGTCTATAAATTATCTTATACTCAAACTGCTATATTTTTTCTTACATAATTTTGATGTGACCATCTATTACTCAGAGTTTTTCATAGGTCGCGGTGTAGGTTACATTACTCGGTGCAATAACTGGTTAAAGTCACACACAGGTAGAGAGTGTTAAGAATCAGGTGGTTAGTTAAATTTTTATTTTGCAAATTGTTTGCTCTTTCTTATTCACACTTTACACCTGTAGTCCGTGATAATATAATATTGTGCTAACCATTGGCTCACATATGTTTTCACTTTCCTGTCTCCATTACTGCTACGAATGTTGTATGTAGCCACATCCTCCTTGAAAGCACTGTTAATTCATAATTTTCTTTGCGTAGTTTCACGTAGTTGCTAACCCTTTATGCCTACTATCTTGATAAATCATTTATTCCAAAAATATGTCTGACTGTGCTTTCAGTTTGCTGAAAATTAGTTTTAGTATTAACTTAGCAACTGCATTACATCTGGTAAAACATCATGTACTAAATGCTCAGTTGATGGTTTGAGTATATGTGGTCTGATTAATTTCACCGGTATTGGTTTAAATTTCACTTACCCTGAATTCATAATTATAACACGTACTACTGGTACAACCGATCCATATGATAACTATACGAAAGTGGCAAAATATGATTATTTTCCATTGAGGAAAAAATCATCGTTTCGCTTTGCATTATTTCTTGGAAAAGGGATCATCATTACATGATAGCTATTTTATTCTACACCTCAGATAATTTTTTTCCCGTGTTATTGCCACATCAGCACTTCAAAGTTCCTGTTACTAAGTTTAAGTAATAGATTTTTGTATTACTTTGCTTTCTAAAAAAATTGTGATATCTTCGACAATTATGTTATTTGTCTCTAATGCAAGGTAGAAAAACATTTAATACATATGTTTGCTGCCTTACTTGATAATCCTTTTGACTTTCTACTGAGATAAAACAATGGCATTGTCCATTAATGCATAGTTGTATACATCAGCTTTCAGTGAGCACATTATTATGTGTTGTTATCATGTGTGTTTATCCATTTCACATTGCGTATGGCAAATACCTGTCTTTGCAAAGTTTTATTTTTATATGTTCCGTCTTTTTTTCTAATCACTTAAATAGGTTTTCCAATGTAAGTTGACATCTTATACTCTACCTTCATAAATTTGTTAATGCGTACTCACATCCATAAATATTTTATGTTTCCACCTTTTGTTAACGGGTCGTTTAGTAAACCTTCACCCATGCTGCTATCAACCAATCAATAATTTGTTCTAAATATGGTAACAAAGCGCTGTTTACATTGTCAGCAGTTGTTAACTTAATGAAATATATACATATCCCTTTCTGATACATATGTGTAACGTGATGTAGACATATATTCATATACCTTTTTAGTTTCCATTTTTTGGATGTCCCCAAAGGGCTAAAGAGACGGCTTTCCATTTTTATGTTTAATAAAATATGGTCCACTTATATACATAAAGGATATGAATGGTAAGTTCAACACATGTTATAATCTCTTTATTTACCCTCCTCAAATATGTCTTATTTATTTCTAACTTATGATATTTACAGGAAAGATAAGAACACACTGATATACCTACTACTGGAAAGTTATTTTATTGATCTGTTTTACAAGGATTGAAATTAGGTTTTATTGATGGACAATCCACTCTTGCTCTAGAATATACTTTACCCATTCATATAACTTAAAAGTGATTATGAGTGCAAAGTCTAAGCCATTATAGTCCTCAGTCGATGCATATTATCAATTGGAAGTCAAAACAATGATACATGAACATTGAATTATGATTATTATATAATAAGCTATATTTTAAATGCCATTTAGTTCGACCATCGTGTTCCTCTTAAAGTAAATGAAAAAGAAAAAACTCTTACATTATTAGCGGTAAATTATGTCATTAAAAATATTTGTTTATGTGGGGCATTGTCCCACCCTTTTTTTGGTCCAACCTCATTAGTCAACTAAATTCAATATATCCTGCAAGGTTGCAAATATTTTGTACCATAAACTTTTATTGCTGCTGGTTTAATCAAATATGATGGATGAACCAAGTCCGAACCAGTCTTTTTTTTTTTCTGGGCTAAATAATATGTGCACAAGGAAAAATGTATGGATAGGAAAAATGTATGGATGTCCGTGAGTGACACAGACAATCAAGTTGACAAAATGAATTTGTGCAAGTATCGTATACCCATTTCAAAATGTCTCAGATTTTATAAATATTATTCATATATTTAAAATATACCGAGCCACATCTTTTGTTGTCATATTCATGGGGCATTTATCCCTTAATTTGTGCCAATGGCAATAATGTTTGTTACAATGTTACTACACAACATTAATGCTTTTATATATTTTTCAATTATACTTATTGTTAATTTTTAAACTAAATTGCGATGTTTCATAATTCCTCTTTACCTTTTTATTACTACTGTCTGTTCTTATGTACCATATTTGTTTGACTTCGATTTTGAGTATGCATTTTGTCAATACGAATAAATGCTATTGCTTTTTCAATTATTATTTGTCTTCAGATTCTTTTACTTTTTTTTTTTTCCCAATTAACCATATTTGCACTCTCTTTCTCTCCCTCTCTCTCACACACTCTCCCTTCCTGTTAATTTTTGCTCTCTTTAAAACTATATTTTGCATCGTGTACTGGAATAAGATGAGAAAGAAAAAAGGTGGAACTTAAAGAAAAATTCGACGGGCAGTGCAAAGTTATCAAAGAAGGTGATAGAGTAGAAAATGTGGTTGTAATGGTCCATGCAGTGGATTCTCCTTGCTGATGTGTCATCCCTGTGGTTTCTAATTTTAAAATAAACAATTCTGCGTTACTTCACTGATTTTATATCACACACAAATAACTGCTCCCTTCCACGGTTGTATCCACACATACCGAAATTTTTTAAACCGTACAATCTTTTTCCTAAATAACTGAATCCTACTACCTCAAAATTTCCTTCTTCCATCATTTCATGCTAATCTTAGGTTACAAAACGATGACATAGGGAGCATATTCGTCTACGGACTGGTTCAACATCAGTCCTTATTTGGATGGCCGATTCACACATTGGATACACCGTGGACTCAAAATTTGTGTCATTTAACATCAGATAATAGCAGTTTGGTAGCGAATGCACTGTTATGCATGCTCCAAGTCTTACTTTTTTTTAACATTTGCATCTGCAATTGAACTACTGCGACATCATCGTACCACCCTTCCACTGTTTTAGGATGCTTAAAGTACGAAAAAAAATCATGCACTATCTTAGATAGATAGTAAAGCATACACATCGTTTAATGATGTGATATGTTTCAAACACTTAATTTTTTCAACATTGATTATTTTTTGTTGATGCTTCTGTCACGGCATAAAAAACCTGTTCTTTCGACTTAAGGCACATATATAATTAGAAGGTTTGATACTGACCCTTTTTATATAATTCATTATGAAGTTTTGGATTTTGAATTTAGACTAACATATTTAACATATTATTTGCATTACAAGGAGCATGGATTAATGCTTCATTCTTTTTTGCCAATTTTGAACAAACAATTAACTTTGATTTGTTATTCCGAATTGTAAATCATTATAAGTAACATGTATTGAAGCAATTGCATGGAAAGCATTGTTCTAATTATGATAACTTCCTATGCAAAAATAAGGAAACCAAATAAAATGTTATAATTGAATGACTAAATGAACATAAATTGATTACGGGATTTCCAGTTTTCCAAACATTGAATTGCACACCTTTTTTTTTTTTTTTTTTTTAATACTATTTTAGTTTCTTCCCGTTTTTTAGACTTATTAAATTTAAACGACTTATTTTTCATGTTGGAGGGTTTTTGCAGTCTTGAGTTAAATAAGGTGAATATTTCTGAGAAATATTGAGGCTTGCAAATGTTGTACCTTTTCATTAAAAAAAAACATAAAAACATATCAAATTTAAACCATTTATTTTTCGTTTTGGAGGATCAGTGTGGTATTGTGTTAAATGATGTGAACATTTATAAAAAATATGGATGTCTGCAAATGTTGATGCCTTTTCAATAAAATCATAAATTAGGTGGTGCAAATTAGATTCATCAATCTATACTTATTGATTTCCATTATATTGGCTTTAGTATGTCATAGTAGATGCAAGTCGGAGCTTAGCTTTGGAAGTTATGATATAAGGTACATGCTTCATTCTATGCAGTTCATGAAATGGACATTCATGTAACTGTATGTAAAAGTAATATTTCTATATCTGAGAAAAGAGTTGTTTATTATGATATCAGTAGACATACTTTTACATTGTGTATAAAAGCTTTCAATATTCCATTACCTTATGTGATTCTTTTCTCCCAAAAAGATGTTGAACAATTAAAGCTAAGGATTTCATATCATGCTTTTATTTGACAGCCCAAAACCTGTATACAATAAACAAGCAGATATCGTTAACTTAGTCTATTATTTAAAATTGCTTTCCCAGCTATTTTTCTTCCCTCTTCTTAGGATGTAAATCCCTCATTCATGAGATGCCAGTAATTAATAGAAGAAATGTTGTGTTTCCCAAGTAAAAGTGATCAAATTCGCAATCATCAGACAAAAATGATTTTATTGGTTTATGCATGTTAGCTCTAAAATTATGTTCGATTGGTTTGAAATATGTTACACTGTGGTATGGACTTTTAGGCAGAGCCGATCTTGTGGTTTACGATGCCCAGTGCAACTTACCAAACAACGCCCCATTTTATGAGTAACGGTATTGGATAAAATTCTTATTTATAATGCATAACTAAATTTTTGAAAAACCAGTGCTATTGTTGTAAACTAATATTGCAAACGAGATGAATGACAATGACATGGTTATAATGCAAAAGGTTATCAATAGTAAGTCGTAAAATGAAGAAGTTTTACAACAGTTGAATGTTCTAACAACTAGGAATTATCATTGTTTCTTTTGTACTATTAGATACATTTAGCACTAGTAACGATAAATTTATAATCATTTTTTTCTCCAGTTTTTTCTTTATTAAAAATTACAAATGGTTATTTTCATAGAAAAATTTTAAGTAGTTTTTAGGTTTTTCAATTTGAAAATGCGATTACTGTGAAAAAATATAGGTTCGTCGTAGTTGAATTCACCTTTTTTTTTAATATAACTAGCATATAGAAATTCTAATATTTAATTTGTATCCGAAATCGAATTCACATTTTTTTCAATTCCTAACATGGATATAATCAATTATTCTCACTTTTTCTATTTGAAAGCAAAGAGCTAGAACCAATATTTTCTTTCTTCTAAAATTACAGTAGGAAAGAATAGTTACTGATATAAATTGAATTATTTTTTTAGTTGAATTGGATTCCACCGACAATGATAATTAAGTTATGAAACACAGGACCAAAAAATCCAATGCAATAACCAGGGACGTAAACCTGGGGCTGAAATAAAAATTATCCCCATGCCATCTCCTCCCAACAACACCAACAATATATATTTTCATTTATCATGGGACCAGCCAAGTGAACGCACCCAACATGGTACAGGTCTAATTGACTAATACAAAATGCATACCATCGTCTTCTTCCTCAATGAAATTTCTGCCATTGCTCCTTGATAATCCATTCACGTGTATATCCACATTTATTATTTTATTGTCGATTTTGAGGAATAATATCATCAGCCAACCTTATGATAGGTCTACGACTTTATCAGAGCCCAAAGCAAAATTCATTCGCAGATAGAGCATGAAGCATGATCGAGATCTTCCAGATCGACGACACCGGACAGCTTTGATTCTACTTGATTTGCAAACTGCTCATCCTGACAAACCAAATAGAAAAAACAGAAAAAACCTAGAAACCAATTTGTGAACAAAACATAAAAATATAATAGGAGACGCGTACAAAAAGGACAGCCAAACGACGAGGCGAGGAGATGTAAGACAGGCGGACTGTATAAAAATTTGAATATATAATAATTTGTAGATTAGGTTACATGCTTTCAAAGCCCTCAAATTCCACTTCGCCTTTGAACACAGTTCACCATGGTTCTCGATTTCGTGTCATTCCTTTCTCCCCTCAACTAGTTAGCATCTTCCTTCCTATGATTTCTTTATGCGATGCTTGAATTCATTTTTTTTAATGTGATTTCCTTCAGCAGAATATTTGTGCGTTTTCTCTTTCTACCAGTTTTTATGCCCTAAAGCGTTTGATGCCCCATGCAAGTGCACTATTGGCACTGGGCCAAGGCCGGCTGTGCTTTTAGGGCAGGGGCATTGCCAGTCCAATAGATGGGGTTTAGTAATGCTCTTTGTATGTATTAGAATACATCATATTTACAAAATGATAGCTAATGATGTTTTTGTACAGAGTTACTAAACACTGCTTTGTTCAATACGGAAGTTTTGAACTGATATCCATTTTGAGTTTTTATTGTATGAGCTATTTTTGAACTTCTAGAAGTATGTATGTATATATATATATACATACATACATACATACATAAAAAAACAGTAACTTAATAAAATTACTGGAGAAAGTAATCTTTTTTCTTTTACTTTCTCTTTAGAAAATGATGGATGTTAAATATTGTTGACATACTTTTTGTAAGCAGTAATGATTAATTAGATGAATATTGCAGGATAAGCTAGACCTTATTTTTGGGAGGCAACCATAAATTGAGCGTGTAGCACAAATTTTTGGCAGGCATGCAAAGAATAATCCTTGCCTTCTTGGAGTGCCTATGTTGGAAATACTGCTGTTGTTGAAGGGCTAGGTCAATGCGTTGCAACTGGAGATTTTCTAGAAACAACTGAAGATAAAAAGGTTAGAGAATATATTCGTTTGATAGCAATGATGTCTTATTATATACATCATGTTTAAAAGTTATAGCTCAACATTAAGCGGTAACACGTATTTGACATATATTTGAATTTAAATGATCACAAAATCTTAGCATTCGGCTGCAAATGTTGTTTGATACCTTGAGTCATGCTTACCTTCTATAATTGTGATTATACATTGGAATTTCAACAATACTAGCCATTTAGACAATAGCTTGATTTCAAATCATTTAATTCTTTGCTTTAAACAACCGTTGCATATCTTCATTTTAACCAATTATTGTTATATTACTTCATTAGTCTACGGTCAAACTGTGTCTCCCCGTGTTTTAAGTTAATTAATCTATACCTAATTCTATGTATTGTACCATGTTCTATAGCTGTTCTACCTACTGCTACAGCTCCACTACTGACTTAGTCATTTTGCTCGATATATTTTGTCAATCCTTAATATTTAAATATTTAAATCTTAGGAAACCTAACAGGAGGAGCATCTGTATTAATTCAAATTTTATTTGACTACTTGGATTGTGGATTGAACATCACTGTAATGCTTAGTATTTTATGTACAAGGTTAGTTAAAGAATTCCCAATAAATTTCCAAGCGTTTTCATTTAGTTTAAATCCATCATCTCAGAATTGTGAAGCGTACAATACAATAGTGTAGAAATTCGTAGTTTTTTCCAAACACAATTAACACTTCCTGTAAAATGAAGTACGTGCATAGCTATCAATAAACTATGCCCATTTATTTGCTTGTTAAATTACCGAATAGTCTTACAGCAAAACACAGTAGGAGCCACGAATAGTCTTACAGTGATATAAGGCAAAGCAAAGAAGGAGCACAGCAGGAAAAAAACTCTTTTTTTTTTTTATTACTTTTTACTTTCGTTCTGACTTTCTAAACAAAAAGCTACCTATATATAGATTCAAGAATGCTAAAAAGTAGGATCATAAATTTGAATTATTACTTATTACGCTAGAATAGCTGCTCCTAAAAACTTGGTCTTCTCACGCCAGAATAGGACTTATTCTCTCTATTATCTCTGCTCCTAAAAACTTGGTCAAAGTGCTGAGCTTAATTTGTCAACAAATCCCTCCTTTAAGCTCAAGCATTTACCATCCTTTATTCCAAGCATCTTCATGCATTTTTCAAACAACAGCTTTGGCAACGGCTTAGTGAAGATATCTGCTACCTGATCACGACTCATTACATGATTCAGCTGAACATCTTTTTCTTTGACATGCTCTCGGATGAAGTGAAAACGAACATCTATGTGCTTGCTCCTTTCATGATGAACAGGATTCTTTGCTAACTCGATCGCAGACTTGTTATCGACCCTTATCTCAGTGGACTCATGTTGTGGGAGCTGTAACTTGGATAGCAGTTTTCTTAGCCATATTGCATGGCACACACAGGAAGAGGCTGCAATATACTCTGCTTCGCAGGTTGACAATGCCACTATCGACTGCTTCTTTGAGAGCCATGTAAAAGCTGTGTCGCCCATGTAAAACACATATCCGGATGTACTTTTCCGATCATCAATATCACCACACCAATCACTATCTGAATAACCGATCAGTCTGTACCCATTTGTTTTCGAGTAAAATAACCCGAGTGACTTTGTTCCTTGAATGTATCGAAGAATTCTCTTGATAGCTTTCCAATGCGAGTAGCACGGATCTTCCATAAATCGACTTACAATGCCAACGCTGTATGCTATGTCTGGTCTTGTACTCACGAGATATCGCAGACTTCCGACTAGACTTCGATATATGCTTGCATCGACTTTTTCTCCTCCCTCAAATTTAGAAAGCTTCGCACCAGGTTCCATTGGCGTTGCAACTGGGTTGCAATTCTCCATTTTGAATCTCCTCAAAATATCATTAGCATAAGCTTCCTGCGACACAAAAATTCCTGATTTTCCTTGTTTGATTTCAAGACCAAGGAAATACTTCATTAGCCCCAAGTCCGTCATCTCAAACTCACGAGTCATGGCGCTTTTAAAATCTTTGATCATCTCCTCATTATTTCCCATGAAGATGAGATCATCAACATAGAGAGCAACAAATAAAAATTTATTTTTTTTCTTTCTCACATACAACGCATGCTCATAAGGGCATTGCATAAATCCATTCTCCTTGAAGTAAGTGTCAATTCGAGTATTCCATGCTCGCGGTGCTTGCTTCAGTCCATATAGCGCTTTCCTCAACTTCAAAACTTTTCTCTCTTCGCCGGCTTTCATGTACCCGGGTGGTTGCTCTACGTATACTTCTTCTTCGAGCATACCGTTCAAAAATGCAGATTTCACGTCCATCTGATAGATCGGCCATTGGAACTGTGCTGCTAGAGATATAAGAAGTCGAATTGTTTCCATCCTTGCTACTGGAGCAAAAACCTCGTCATAATCGATCCCCGCCTTTTGTCTATAGCCTTTAGCAACAAGTCGCGCCTTGTATCTTTCTATCTCACCTTGGGCATTCATCTTCTTCTTGTATATCCATTTTACTCCGATCGGTTTATGTCCTTCCGGTAACTCGACCAAGTCCCAAGTTTCATTTTTCTGAATGGATTTGATTTCCTCATCCATTGCTGCCTTCCATTTCTTGTTCCGCACTGCCTCTTCAAATGTAATATTTTCTGCATCTGCCAAAAGGCATACTAAGTGAACCTCTGGTGCTGATTCGTACAGATCTTGCAAAGTCCGCATTCTTGGTTGTCTTTGCTGATCCTCGTCATCGGATGTACATGGGCTGGCAGGTGTAAATGTCGGTACAGGAACCAATGCTTCGGCTTTTTCTTCCTTGTGCATTATTTCCTTTTGATTATTCCAATCCCACGCACTTTCTTCATTAACATGTACATCTCGGCTTACGACTACTTTATTCTCGATCGGATCAAACAACTTAAAAGCTTTTGTCTTTGTGTCATATCCGATAAACACAAACTTCTTACTTTTATCATCTAGCTTAGTTCTCTTCTGATCTGGTACATGTGCATAAGCCACACTGCCAAATATCTTTAGATGTGACACGGTTGGTTTCTGTCCACTCCAAGCTTCCTGTGGTGTTTGATTCGCTAATTTTGCATGTGGACAACGATTTTGTACATACACAGCACACTGCACTGCTTCAGCCCAAAACTCCTTCGGCATGCCTTTAGTTTTCAACATTGACCGCACCATATCAAGAATAGTCCGATTCTTCCTCTCGGCCACACCGTTTTGTTGTGGTGAGTAGGCTGTAGTCAAGAACCGCTTTATGCCTTGCTCTTCGCAGAACCTTATGAACAACGTTGACATGTACTCCCCTCCTCTGTCCGATCGTAAAGCCTTTATATAACAGCCGGTTTCCTTCTCTACTGACAACTTGAACTTCTTAAATGCCTCCAAAGCCTCTGACTTTTCTTTCAGAAAATAAACCCATGTCTTTCTCGTGTAGTCATCTATGAACGTGATAAAATATCTCTTCTCGCTAAATGACTTAGGTGTGATCGGACCACATATGTCGGTATGTATTGTCTCAAGAGGTTTCCGTGCTTGATATCCCGCCTTCCTTTGGAAAGTACTCCTTGCATGCTTGCCAAGCACGCATCCTTCACAAAATTTTCCAACATAATCCATGGCGGGTAGCCCATGAACCATGTCCTTCTTGACTAATTCTCTTAGTCCGCCAAAGTGTAAGTGCCCAAACCGCAAATGCCATAGCAAAGATTTGTCCTCTAGGTCAACTTGTAGGCATTTTTCTCGTATGCTTCTCAAGTTGAGTTTGAACATACGATTATTGGCCATTTCCACACGCGCGATCAATCGACCTTTCTTGTTCTTCAAATACATAAACCTATCTTTCATGATAACTAGATATCCCTTTTCAAGTAGTTGCCCCATGCTGATAATATTATTCTTCATGTCTGGAACATAATATACATCATCGATCAATACTGCTCGGCCGTCTTCTTGGAAAAAACGAATTTTTCCTCGACCCTTTACTTGGACCTTTGAAGCGTCTCCGAACGATACTTCTCCGCACTCTATGTCTTGCATCTCCATAAATAGATGTTTGTGTCCACTCATGTGATTGCTCGCTCCGGTGTCTAGATACCAGACTGTGTCGCTGAATTGGTCGGTATCTCTATAGGCCATCATCAGAACACCTTCTTCTATTGTCTCCTCTTTCTCGACTAGATTAGCATCTTCTTCAACCTTCTTGTCTGACCAGCACTCTCTAGCATAATGTCCATACTTTCCACAATTATAGCATTGAATGTTTGATCGATCCGACCAGCCACCATTTCCACGTCCGCGTCCTCGATTATGCCAACTTTGTTCGCTCGACTGTCCCCTTTCCTCGGAATTGTTGTCTCTACGTCCACGGCCTCTCCCGCGACCAAAACTAAATCCTCCACGGCCGCGTCCTCTTCCTTGGTTCTGCTGTGCAAGTAATGACTCCTCATCTTTGATTTTCACCTTGGCCTGTAAAGCTTCCTCAAGCGACTCATGCTTCTTCCTTTTGCGTTGCTCATGTGCCTCGAGAGAGCCTGCGAGTTCATCGATGGTTAACTCTCCTAAATTTTTCGACTCCTCAATAGCGCAGACGACGTTCTCAAAATTCTCGGTTAATGACCGCAAGATCTTTTCAACAACTCGCGCATCGGTCATAGTCTCTCCATTACGTTTGAGTTGATTCACCACCGTTTGAACTCGGGTGATGTAATCGGCTACTGCTTCAGACTCCTTCATCTTCATGGTTTCCAATTCTCCTCGTAGAGTTTGAAGTCTAATTTGTTTAACACGATCAGCACCCTTGTAGGCTTTTTGCAAAGTCTCCCATGCTTCCTTTGACGTCTTTGCACCGGCAATTTTTTCAAAACCCGACTCATCCACTGCTTGATACATGATATAAAGAGCCGTTTTATCTTTCATACGTGACTCTTTCAATGCGGTTAACTGGGCTGCCGTGTAGTTAACGGTATTCTCCGACTCCGTGTAGCCATTCTCCACTACCTCCCATGCATCCTGTGCACCGAGCAATGCTCGCATTTGTATACTCCAGTTGTCATAGTTCGTCTTTGTAAGCCGAGGCAGCGGCATATTCCCCAAGGACGTGCTTCCGGAACTTGCCATCGGCTCTGATACCAACTTGTTAAATTACCGAATAGTCTTACAGCAAAACACAGTAGGAGCCACGAATAGTCTTACAGTGATATAAGGCAAAGCAAAGAAGGAGCACAGCAGGAAAAAAACTTTTTTTTTTTTTTATTACTTTTTACTTTCGTTCTGACTTTCTAAACAAAAAGCTACTTATATATAGATTCAAGAATGCTAAAAAGTAGGATCATAAATTTGAATTATTACTTATTACGCTAGAATAGCTGCTCCTAAAAACTTGGTCTTCTCACGCCAGAATAGGACTTATTCTCTCTATTATCTCTGCTCCTAAAAACTTGGTCAAAGTGCTGAGCTTAATTTGTCAACATTGCTCACTATTTGCTCTTTCTTATTCACACTTTACACCATTATTCCATGGTAATATAATATTGTGCTTAACCATTGGCTCACATATGTTTTGTTTTCATGTCTCCAATACCGATATAAATGGTGTTGTATGTTGCCACAACTCAGTGCCATCATTCAACACACATTTTTCGTAATTCAATTGTGTTCCATGGAGAATAATCTTTGTTGCTTTTAACAACCAGATGCCAAAATTTACATTGAAATGTTCATTTAATCACTTCAAATTCAAACAAGAATCAATTCATGCTCCATTGATGTATAGATGTTAAAAAATGTGTTTCAGGGAACCTTTCATCATAACTGAAGAAGCCTAAGTCATGCTTGGTCTGGTCATTTAGCATGAGGTTTTGACGTCAGTATTTGGATTTCTTTTCTTTCTTTTTTTAGAAAATGGTATTTCGGTGGGTTATTTTTATAGCATATATGTGCTTTCCTAGCACAAGCACAGTAGCACCAGATTAACCTATATTATGACTTTCAAAGCTTTACTTTCCATTTTTCTATGTATGTAAGAACTGTAGATATAGCACATGTTAGACCGTTACCTATAATTATCTTTTACGTTTCAGTGATATTTTCTTTTAAATAAAATTATTATTCATTGTACATATTCTGTATTTGACTAGGAAAAACTATTCATAATTGCAAAAAAAAAAAAAAAAAAGTTCTGAATACTTCGCTCTAAATATAATGGCGTTATGGTGTTACATTAATTTACACACACGTACATATGTATATATGTGTTATTTTAATTAATCTGATGATTTAAACATCACAATATTAGAAAACTAACAGTTATTGCCTAGGCTAATTTATTGTGTTTTTTCAGAAATATATTTAGTAACTGAATGTTCATTGATTAATACCATCAATATTCATCATCACAATCGTACAAATCATATTTGGAGCCTAAAGTGAAAGAAAAAACTAAAAAGCAAGTTCAAGTTTTAAAGCAATTGACATAATTTTTTTGCATTGTTATGTTTATTTGGCATATATCAACAGCCGTAAAAAAGAATGGTAGTTTTTAAATGATGACAATATGCTAATTAACTGTGACGGCTGCTCTATTCTCATATTCACTCTACTCATTTCGGTTTGAACGGTTGACATGAAGAATACAAGCAATGAACACCAAACTAAGAATTAAAGGATCTTTTAATTGACTTCACAATTCAAGTTGATGGGTAGGATGCAAAAAAAACAGTTATTATCCGTGTTTTGCATAGGCTTGGGAAAGTTTTGGATAAGCTCTGTGTTAGGCTTGTGAAGGAGCCACATAAGAATTTTACTGGAAATGATGTGTATGAGTTGCTATTTGAAAATTTTGAGACATCTGAAGGGGGATTATGTGTTGATCCCTTACATACCAAAACATTGATAGTTGTGCATGATGCCACTTTGAAATATATTGCCTACCACGTTGAAATTATTAGTATGACAAAAAGGTACCACTTGGATGTTAGTAAGCTCATCAAGGTTAGTTTACTGTATATAAATGTTTGATATATTTCCCTGGTCCATGTTCTGGTTAGTTTAAATCTGCATCTTTTTAATTTTTATCATTGTAACTTCTTCCATTACTGAAAGTTAACTTCTGTTGAATCGTTTTAGTTAATTTTTGTCATCAAGGTTAGTTTACAGTAGACGTATTCTTTTGGTTAGTTTGATTGGTGGTTTCAACTCTGATAATGAGGAAATGCTAGCAGATGGGAAACATGGAGACTTTGTGTTCCAAGATAGGGATGTCGAGATAGCCACTGACTGAGATAATAAGGTATATTATTAGCATTTTTTTTCGATTCGGCCACCTTTTATGAACTTATAACACTTTTAGCCTAGATTCAAAACTTATTATGGCCGTAGCCTGGTTTATGTCACATCAGCTCAAAACCGTTATTAGCATAAGCGGCATTTGAGATGACGCTAACCGCGACATCCTAAATGACGCTCAAACGTGAGTTATATGCATATCTCAAATAACGCTCCACGCGTCATCTCAAATGCCGCTGGTGTTAATAACGATTCTGAGCTGATGTGACATAAACCAGGCTACGGCCGTAATAAGTTTTGAAACTAGGCTAAAAGTGTTATAAGTTCATAAAAGGTGGCCGAATCGAAAAAAAATCCATATTATTATCATTTTTTTGTGCTAACGTCAGAAAATGGCACACCGACTGAGATAGTAAGGTATATTATTATCATTTTTTGTGCTATCGTCGGAAAATGGCACCTTGATATGCCTAAACTCATCAATATTCTAGATAGTATGCAGGTATATTTTCTCCATCGTTTATAAATTTAGCTGCGCTTTTGTGATATATTTTTTTACTGTATTTTTTAAATGTTGGGAGAGTGGTGTTATAGATGCAATTCAGCCCAATGCATGCCAGGAGAAGCCTTTGTTATATGTTGTGCTTTCAGCCCAATGCTGCTCTTATAGATGCAATCAAGGTACAGTCCATGTTTACAGACCGGCCCTTAACATTCAACATGCAAGCAGTTCCATACTTGCATAGACAAAGCCATACATGCACAATGATGCAGTTGACTTGCTGGAGGGAGCAGCAAGAATTGAAAAGAGGAGGCAAAATGGTGGAAGGATTTAAAAAGGGGTTTTATATACTTTTTAGCAATGAATTTCTCTATTATCTTCATTGATAAGGCAAATTGTCCTTTATTTTTTAATGCGCATTCGGTTTGTAGATATTATGCTAATTCATATTTTTCATCTTTCTGGATGTAAAATTCATATATGACATTTCTATTAACTGATTGACCCACATCCAATTTCTCTTTCTAAATTTCGCAATGACCACAGAGATTGCTGGATCTTCTATTAATTATCTTCTATTTCAGCTTTCTACATTTTATTTAGGATGTAATAAGGGCATAACGGCGTTTTTAGTTCTACTACGTATGCATCAAATATATGTAACATTAGTTGGTAAAATATTATGAGTTAAACGGTAATTAAACCATTATGCCAACGGTTATATGCGTATGGTGAAATTGCAAAATACACATCGATCTTTTAATCTATCATTAAACTCATATTTTAAGTATAGTATTAACAACTGGTTACTTTATAATTATGAATAGTTGCTCATTGAACACTACCAAAATGTTCTAACCTAAATTCACTACAACAAAAAACACTTTTCGCAACAGGCAATATCTGTTACAGTAGACCAATTGCAACAGGCCCGCGCCTGTTGGTATAGCCAAAGTTGCAAAAAGTTCGCAACATTTTTTGCCTGTTGCAATAAGATGTTGCAGTATACTTTTTTGCAACAGGCTTTTGTTGTTGCAACAGATTATTTTGCAACAGTACATGCCAGTTGCAATAGATTTATAAATCTATAAAAAAAATTACAGCATATATATACTACATATTAAATGCATTCGTTTTAGTATTAGTGTATATCACAAAATGAAATAAACAAATAAATTTTTTATTTTAACCAAGTTTTAATGGTACAAACAATTACAACAAAAATTTCTACAATTTTCATACACCATTCATGTATAACAATTTCTTCTCTCACACAACACATTTCTTTCGAATAGAGTATTTTCTAATTATATTTCTACTCTATCATACATATACTATAACAAGAAAATAAATAGCATTAGTTCAGTAGAACAAATCTGCAGTTCATGCTCCATGTTTGTTGTCGATCATGAACGTGCACTACCCTGTGTTAACAATACATAATCACATCTGAATTTCATTACCTGCAAAGGAAAAAGGCAAAACAAGTCGTGAGACAATGAAGTGTCTACCAAGCATGCTATCAGAAATTCGAGCAGTGAAGTAAATGAGAACAAAGATAATTTGAAAACATATATCAGAAATATGTATCAAAAACATATGCAAAGAGAACTATGTTTAGATATCTCCTTGCCTTCAATTGAATAACGAAACAGGCCTACCCCTGAAGAGAAAAGTCTACAATTTGTGTCACACCCGTGATTACTTTTAATGCTTTACAGGAAAGCGATCGTTAACTATTGATCACAAATTGACAATAATACAACATGCTGCCTGGACTAATAAACAAATCATTTGTCCATAGAATCGGATAACTACCACGTGCATAGCATTTATTTTACTTTATTAATTTTGGCTTTCAAAAATCAAAAATTAAATAAGCAACTTATATAAATCGCCGATGATGTAATTATGATATATCAGACACGTAGAGGGGTAATACATCATAGAAACATGGTGTTTTGGTTAGAAAATTAATACAAGCATACCCAAACTGAATCATATCAGAACTTCTTGCGACATATGTACATCTTCCATTTCCAGTACCAATTGAAGCATGTGTCCCTTAACATATATATCTGGTGAATTTTTTGAAATTTACTGCATGAAGCATCATGTAATTATGAACTTCGCGCCCATGCAGATGTTGACTACAACAATCTCACTTTTAGTGGTTGAACATATGCAAAGAAAACATATATCAGAAATATGTATCAAAAATATATATCAGAAATATGTATCAAAAATATGCATCAAAGATAATTTTCTGATGTCTTAGAAATCTCCTTGCCTTGAATTGTATGGCCACCTTAAGTCGTGATGAACTGGGTAAGGTCATTGCTAAGTTTAGATATCTAATTTAATATTTAACATCTCTTTAGAAAATAATCTAGTTTATGTTCCAGTTTTTACTATTTGGTTTTCAACTTTTTTTTATTCTGCAAGAGACCGTTTTGAACTTGCTACTCTGCACCTACACTATAATTTACATGATCAAGCAGAAAAGCTGACATGATTTATTTTAGTAGCGGACATGAACAGAAGTTGCAGAAATTTTCTTGTATACTTTATATTCTCTTTGCTTTCACTAAAGGCATGCAAGAACACCAAGTCCTTTATATTTATAAGGAAGAATAAATCAAATCACAAAATGTGTTTTCATGTGGACGCAATTCAAAACAAGATGCATTTGAATACATAAGGAGAAAAATCAAATCATAGAGTAGAACAGTTATTGAATTGCTTGCACATGCTAAAGCTCAATATCTCATCAAGTACTAAACTACTTGTTAGTTGAATGTGTGTATTGAATGAGTGTGCACTAACTAGCCTAAATTTGTTAAAGAGTACTTATTGGAAAGTCTAATTTAAGATTTTCAGTTGCCTATTCATGTTAGGCATTCCTTATATCATCACTGCTTTTACACAAACTCTTTGTAAAATGCATGAAATGCAAAGTACTCGAAAAAAATAACCCGAGATGTCTGATTGCTTATACAAGCATACTCAGCACTAAATAAAATTTATCTTGCCTTCTATTACCACTCAAAACATCTATTACTACTCTACATAAATATGTAGCAGTAATGATAGGAATAAACATTAAAGGCCATATTTCGTGATTTGGAGTTTTATCAAAAGAAATGTCACATGATCAAAGTGAGGGCGTTTTTTGCATTCCAGCATTTACTAAGGTACGCACACTTGCAGATGATTGAGAATAACATAGTTCTTAACGTCAATTACAGGTGCATATTCGTATAACTTAGAAGAATGGAGCAGTTGAGTAAAATAGGTTAATTTTTCTAAAATTACTTAATTTTTGTAAAACTTATATAACTTTGTTAAGTTTTTATAAATTTTATTCAAAGCAAACTGCGCCTCATATAATATACATTTTACTAATGTCCATAAATGTCCAATTGAATAATTTAGATTATATATCCAAGCTCAGAGGCAATAAAATCTTTGAACCTTTATTTAAACATACAAGTGACCCCCTTATGATGAGAGTACTTACAAGCTTTAAATCACTTGTCAATCTTTTCTTTGGGATGTATATTGTACATTTAAAACAAAATAATGGAATTTTTACATGTATGGCATACAATAAGCAGTATTTTAGGCATAAGCACATATCACAAATAATGTAACATTTAGACAGCCAATAAAATAAAATACAACAACTAACCTTTTCATAGTGAACAATAGGTAGCACAGTTGGAGTTACAAGAGCAAGTACAATAAGACTTAGCAGTCCTCCACTTCAGCCGCCTGATAGATTCGTTTATCTGAGATATTTTCCCTTCAGGAAATGTATGCAACTGCACATTGCCATTAAATTTTTGTTTATTTCAATATAATCAATTCATATATAATTATTTGAAAAGGCTGCAAACAAACATTACACTGAGAAATAAAAGAATTTACCTTGCATCCACATTACAGAATATCAAGAGCTTCATTCTTTATGTTCCTGATGAGCTCCGCCACCACTTTTAACTGGTATGCATTTTCCTGTGCACTTTAAATCTCTTAGAAAGAAAATTCATAATATCAACAACACTTGAAAACAGGAATTTTATTTTCAGAAACCTAAACAATACTTCATGGATATTTGTGAAAATCTAGTAATGTGTAGAGCTAGGAAACAACAAAAAAAGCAAAGGAATTTATTTGCAAGTTAGCGCCCTCATTTCAAACTTTTTGACATCATGATTTTTAAAGTTATTATAAATACAGACATGTTTCTGTAATGTTGTTTTTAAATCAGGATTTTACCATGGATTTCAAGACATACTACAATATTATTTTATTAAGAATTAGCATTAACGTGATATTAAATCAAGCCAATGCACACTTTATTTCTGCTATCGAATTTACAGTAGCACAATTTAAAGTTGGGTCAATCCTTTTTTTCTCCTTCATGTTTGAAATGGCACTATAAGAAGGGTAGGGAGCTATGCCGGCGATAGACATTGGGGAATCAAGCGAAATTACCGAGTTTAGTCAGTGTCTGATTATATGAGAAATGAATGAAAATATTAGAAAGTGTATTATGACAGTAGAAAGTGTTGTCTACTGGAACTACTTGTTGACTATGACAGTAGAAAGTGCTGTCCGATTATAGGGGAAATGAATGAAAATATTTTGTATGTTAATCAAATACTGGTTCCGATGTACTATTGCTTATTCGGCCAGTACCCAAGCCCATGAATATTTTGAATTATAAATAGATCAGCTCTGTACAATCGGAAATAATCAATAAACAGAATTTTGTTTTCATTTCTCTCAATTCAAATCCACACATTATATCATCTCAATGTAGTGGTCAATGACGATACAATAACATCCCACTTCTTCAAATAATTAAAATACCTGAGCCTAAAGCAACTTCTAAAGATTCCACATTCTAATATCCAAAGCACTATAATATATTGAACTAATATGTAGCTAGGCAAATTATAGTTACCATAAGCTAGAGGTCAATTAATCTTGGACTGTCAAGCCTTAATCCTCCAAGCAGCAACGATTGTTAAAACCAGAAGAACTAACCACCAGTCCGTCCTAATGACCAGCGCAACATAAGTCAACCCGATATGAACTGGGCTAATTAGAGCTCAAATATGGTAGGCTCTTTGTGGAAAACGCCCACGACCAAAACCTACCAGCTGCAAGGAACATTAAAGCGGAGGTGGAAGACGAGGCGCAATAGCGTGACGTGCTCGTAAGGTGTAGATTTGAGGGAAATCGAATGGTAGCGACTCAGAACCCAAATCCCGTCCTTCGCTTGTCACAAACCCTACTTCAGATCCAAATCCGCAACCTCTTCTTTCGCCTCTCCCCTTCTCCGCTTTTCCTCCTACCGATCTTCGAATGTTTTTCTAATTTTATTATGGATTATTTTAGTTGAGCGAGAGTATTAAGGGCTTTGAACTAGATTTAGAATGAGGAGATGGGAAAGAGTAGGTAAATGGGAAAGAGCAAGTGAAGCGGGCATGAAATATTAGGTGCGAAGCGATCCTCAAATTTCTGAAAGCCCGCCTTCTTAATTTTGGAACCCGCCTTTATTTACCAGCCTTGAGTTGTTTACCAGAACGGAATTAGTTAGCCTGTCATAAATAATAATTTAAATTTGTATACTTTTTGAACTTTCATCCGAGAAAAAAAAACATGATTTGAATTTATTGATCACTAATAACTAAATATAATATTAGAAATATAAAAATTAATTATTAATAATAACTAATTATTAATTTTTTAGCTTTTTAATTATTAAATATTTAAACATATTCATATTTCAAATTAATTGTTAATTATTATCCATTAGTTTTTCATTATTAATTTATTATTATCTAATATTTATTTACTTATTTTATTATTTTTTAAATGTTAATTATTAATTATTGTTATTCAATCACCAGTTATAAATATCACTTTATAATGCTTAAATCTTATTATTAATTAATTATTATTAAATATTAATCTTGATTATTATATAATTACTAGTAGTTAGTCATTTAATAGTAACTATTCAAAATTAATTATTAAAAGTTAATCATTAAAAACTTATGCTTATTTTTGATAGTATGTTTTTCGCAACTGGCTTTTCCAGTTGTAAAAAATTACAGCTATTGCAAGTGGCGAAAACAGTTACAAAAGATATTTATTCATAACTGATTAAGAAGCACTATTGCAAATAATATATTTGTTGCAACTGTTCTGAAAGCAGAGTTGCTAAAAGTATGCTTTTGCAACAGGAAGGAAGCGCAGTTGCTAAAAATATGTTTTTCGCAACACGAAAAAAAAGAACTGTTGCTAAATCATATTTATTGCAACTGCTACACTAGGTCTGTTGCTAAATATGATTTACTGCAACTGTCATGTGTCGCCTGTTGCAAATAGCTAGTTGCAATAGGGTATTTTTCTTGTAGTGATTCTATGATCAATAATAAGCCCGTGTGCGAAGCACGGGTTCAAAACTAGTTTTACTTAGAACTAACTTTAGTTCATAATCATACAATCCGTATAGATTAGATTAGGTTAAGTAGTTCAATTCATTATCATGTTCATTTATGGTTTATAATGGGCTAGACCTCCCACATTAGGCCTACTATTTGTTGACATTGGATATGCCGGTCGGGTCCGGGCAGTTTTCTTCCGCAAGTTGGGCCTAACCTTGTGTCATATTCCGATTCGTATTTGCACACTTAGTCCTCTCACATTAGGTTCAACATTAGTGGCTGCTAGATATGCTGGTCGGGTCTGGGTAGACTTCCACCACTAATGCAACCTAACCTCGTGCTATAAGTGCAGTTACAATTTCTAATTGTAGTCCTAGGCATTCATTATAAATTAATCAATTAGTTAAATCTATACCTTTATAGGTGTTAATGCCCATTTTATCCAATAATTTGAAGTAGATGTTCAATGATGTTTATATTCAAATTATGCCAATATTAACCATTTTCCCCCGTACCCTAACTAGCGCACTCACCAAATTGGCAGCATGCCTAGGCTAGATAATAGCCTAGTCATAAACGATAAAAGGGAAAAATAATAGGCATACGACAAAAGTGAATGTTTTAACATAACTTGGCATAAACATAAACTAGCATGGTGACAAGGTGGACATATGAGCATAAATCTGATGAACTTGTAGCAATTACTAGTTCTAACATAACTATGATGTCGTAATGAGCATAATAAGATCTAAATTAACCATTTAGATGTCCAAGTATTCAAATCTAGCATAATAGGCACATGATGATAAACTAGATCTGATTAAGAATTTAAATGTCCACACAATTTAGATCCAATAGTTTAAAAGTACATTGACACAAATAAGGTTTAAGATTCACATCATGGCATGTCATAGAAATTAAAATAGACCCGACTAGATAGAGATTTAGATACCAATCCTAATCGATTCAGAATGTCATATAATCATAATTTATAATGGATCTGATATGATCTAGGCATATGAACAAATCCAAGTCATAGTCATGTCATATTTACTTTTAAATATTCAAATCTTAAAGTAACTAGGAACTCACAATGTTAGGATTAGAAAATAGAAGAAGAATGGATCTTGAATCTCTAGGTTTGATTTGCAAAGTTGATAGTTGTAGGAGATAATGGATCCAGTTCAGTTCAGACACCGGTAGAGTTTGGCCACCATGAATTCTCAATGAAGAAAACAAGAGAAATGACCACATATATATAGCTGTCATGCCCTCTGAAACCGACTGCCACGTCATCCCTAGGGGTGTCGACACCTCTGTGGGGGGGTCGACCCCGGTGTCGACACCCCTCTAGGGGGGTTGACCCCCTAGAGCGGGAAACTGCCGCCACTTTTTATTTTTCAAATTCGAACAGTTTTTGATAAGATTCTGACTCATGTGTATATATATATATAATCTTTCTGCGCATATACAATCTTAAAACCCTCATAACTTCTTCATACGGTGTCCGTTTTATGCAAACCAAATGTCTTTCTTGACCAGAATTTCCAGATGGATGCAATGGCGCTGTCCCTTTTCCTTAATCCTGAATATTAAATTAATTATTATTTATTTTATCCTCTTTTAGTGTCGTTAAAAATTCGGGGTATTACATTCTCCCCTACATAAAGGATTTCGTCTCCGAAATCTCTAAGTTGAGAAGAATGCATATCCTACCGTCCATCATTCACTACTCATCCATCAATCACTGGCATTCATTGTCCTTAAAGACTTCTAATGCTTATATGAATATATGCAAAGGTGTGTGTATATGTCCCGACACTAATGCGGAATCAGGCGGTCTACTTATTCAGTTGACCTCCTTAATGCAAGGTATGTTAGTGCCATTAATCCAATATGTATGCAAATAATCCTTTTATAACATGTGAGTTCTTTATGTGTGCACACTCATTCATCCAAATGCAACATCCATATGTTAATACATCCATTTCCATCCATAAAAGAAATGAAAATTCATACACATCCATATGCAGTATGAGAGTGATTGAGCCGATCTAGTGCCTAATGTGTGTATATGCATCCACAGGAAACCACTTGCATCCATCAAACATAACATGTCTCAAACACATGTTTACATTCATAGGATTCCTAACTAAAGGTAGAAAATACTATGGATATGATATATTCAAATGATAGAAACAATTAGTGATAAAGCTTTGGAAAAAGGAGATAAGAACATACCCTCGAAAAGGAAAGGGTACGAAGCACGAATCTTGTCTTCGGTCTCCGGAGTCGCATCCTCTGGGTTATCTCCTCATTGAACGTTTATCAACTTGATCTCTTTATAGCATAGCGTCTTAACTTCTGATCCAAGAATATGGGTAGGGTCTCGCCTAACTATCGCCTCCCATTCCACTTCTACCTCTTCTAATACACTCGGCTTAACAACTTCTGCGGTGTCATGCAGGCACTTCCACAGATGAGAAACATGGAAAACATCATGAACGCCGGAAAGATTTTCTGGGAGCTTTACTCTGTACGCCATTTGGCCAATCCTCTCGGTTATGGGAAATGGTCCCACAAACCTAGGCGCCAACTTCCCTACCGATCCGAAGCGAACTACATTTCTCAAAGGTGATGCTGTGATAAAAACTAAGTCTCCCACTTCACATTCGATGCCAGTCCTTCCCTTGTCTTCATAGGTTTTCTTCTTATCTTGAGCTGTCTTCATCCACCGTTGAATAAGTTCAATCTTTTCGGACGTTTCTCTAACCATAACTGGTCCAAGTAATAATCTTTCTGTAGATTTCCACCAACAAGTTGGTGATCTACAGGGTCGTCCGTGCAATGTTTCGAAGGGTTCCATGCCGATGCTGGCTTGATAGCTGTTGTTATAGGAAAACTCTACTAAAGGAAGATGCTCTTCCCAAGTCCCTCCGAAATCTTGGATACACAACCTCAAAAGATCCTCTAGAATTTTGTTCACCCTCTCCGTCTGTCCATCAGTCTGAGGATGATAAGCGGTGCTCAAACACAACTGCGTACCTAACGCTTCTTGCATGCTCTTCCAAAATTCACTGGTGAAGATGGGGTCACGATCGCTCACGATGCAGGAAGACACTCCATGAAGACAGACTATCTCTCGGACATAAATTACTGCTAACCATGATGCCGTCCTCTTACTCTTAACTGGAATAAAGTGAGCGCTCTTAGAGAGTCTATCTACCACAACCCAAATACTAGTATTGCCCTTCTTTGATCTAGGAAAACCATCTATGAAATCCATAGAGATGTTCTCCCATTTCCACTGGGGAACCACCAAAGGATGAAGTAAACCATCGGGCTTCTTTTGCGCAACTTTAACTTGCTGGCACACTAAACAAAGAGAAACAAACTCTGCCACATCTTTCTTTATCCCAGCCCAAGAGAAAACCCTCTTCATGTCTCTATACATTTTATCACCGCCTGGATGAATAGTCATCTTAGAATGTGGGCTTCTTCTAGGATCGCCGTTATCAAGTTCCATCTCGTCGTAACCGCCCTTTTTCATCTATGGCATATCTACTAAGGTGACTAGAAGTCTCCCCTTTTCTGAGCTTTTCCATGATGTCTAAAATCTTTGGGTCACCTCGTTGTGAAGCTCCTAGCTGATCCATAAGAGTTGGTCATATCTCCAAGGATGCAAACAAATAAGGCAAAATCTCGATGGAGGGTCTAAAATCAAAAGTTAATAAGAACTCCAAGCTCTTCCTCTCCACAAACAGAGGACTCAAGGCCATCCTCTGCCTACTTAGTGCGTCTGTCACCACATTACCCTTACCAGGGGTATAAGCAATCTCAAAATCATAAGAAGCTAGGAACTCCATCCATCGTTGCTGCATTAAATTGAGATCTTTCTATGAGAACAGATACTTGAGAGATTTATGATCGGCGTATTACTCGAATTTCTATCCAAGTAAATAATGGCATCACGTCTTAAGCGTGAATACTATAGCAGCTAGCTCTAGATCATGGGTGGGGTAGTTCTTCTCATGAACTCTCAGCTGTAACAACCCGTATTTTCAATAACCTGTTATAACATAAATCGAGGAAGAATTTAATTCAAAAATCTGAATCAAGGGAAACGGGCTATGCCATTGCGTTCGTCTCGGAAAAATACGCGAAATAGAGTCTGAGTTTTCGAAAATCGGAGTCCGTATGACCCAGTTAAGGCCCATGGAAGTTTTCAGAAAATTCCTAAGTAAAAACAGATTTAAATTTAATTTAAAAACAAGGTTTAGGGCAATCTGGAGCAGGCGGGAAAAATTCCCGCCAGGACCCGCATGTCAACAGCCCTGTCGACAGGGCCCCCAGGGTGTCGACAGCCCTGTCGACAGCCCTGTCGACAGGGGGTGCCCGGGCAGTTTAGCCTGGTGCACCATTTCTAATTTGGGTTGGGTCTTGTGGCTTGGTTCTAGAGAGTTCCGAGATCTGACGGGCCTAAACTAACCTAGGGTTAATCCTAGGGCTTAAAACACTCTAATCTTCTATAAATATACCCCTAATCCTACCCTAAAGCCTCATTAATCAATCTAGCAACTAAACTATGTCAAATTGAATCCTCAAATGGCCTCCACCTAAAAACCCTAGCCTCCACCTTCCTCAAAGTTTAATCCTATGAAGATATGATGATCATACAACCTTTTCTATGTTGTATGAATGCTTAATAACTTGCATACTTCATTAAGTTGCAAGTTTGATTTGCTAAGTTTGTGTTTTTGGGATTTTGCAAAAGGGTTTTCTTATTTGAAGCTTTGTTTTGGGTTTTCAAAGGGCTTCTTCATCTTATTTGGTGGATTTGTGACTTGTTTATATTTGTAAGCCCTCTTACCTTCACTTTACAAACTCTAAAGTTAATATGTGGTGAAAGTTGAGATTTATGTGAGTTTATTTGATTATGCATGCTTATGCGAACTCACTATGCCATGTTTTACATGTTTCATAAGTTATGCATGCTTATGCGAGTTTACTATGCTATGTTCTACATGTTTTATGGGTTATGCATGTTTATGCAAGTTCACCTTACCATGTTATGCAAGTTTAATGGATTATGCATGCTTATGCAAGTTCACCTTACCATGTTGTACATGTTTTATGGGTTATGCATGCTTATGCGAGTTCACCTTACCATGTTATGCAAGTTTTATGGGTTATGCATGTTTATGCGAGTTCACTATGACATGATTTGCAAGTCTAACATGTTATGCATCATTATTATGATATGTGAAGTTCATCATGTATGTTATGCCAAGTTACCTTTTATACCCTTATGCGTTATGACGAATATGTAAACGATATAATGACGTTGGGGGGTTTGGGTAAACTTAAAAATACATGAAACTAAAAGATTGGGAATTTACCTATTAAGTTAGGTCTACCCCTTGGGAATTTACCTATTAAGTTAGGTCTACCCAAGTATATGTTAACTTGTAAATATGTTTTAAAGTGGACATGACATTAGATAACATGATATGGCCAACTCGAGGTTAGACCTAGTTGTGGTGTAAATCTCCCCAGGTAACCACAACGTGAGGTCTAATGTGGGTAGTTGGTCATGTTGCACCATAAGACCCGAGGTTAGACCTAGACGTGGTGTAAATCTTCCCAGGTAACCACGGATGTCTAATGTGAGAGGTTGGGTGCGTTAATTAATTAATGCCTCATGATTAGGGTTAAGTCATGGCCCACTAATACTTAACCAATAATGGGGATGCGAGGATTAGATGGGGTTAAGTGGTTACACTTAACTAATTTAATCCATGATTAGTGAGGGGTTAAAACCACACTTAACCCTCTTAGAAACCCTAGCAACGTGGTCTGTTCCAGCAGTAATCCCAGTTTGGTATCACCACAACCCTACAGCTAGGTTAGGGCGGGGCACGATTACTGGACGGATGTAAGCGACCAAAGCGACGGCTGAGTGGTACAGCGGTGCGGGTCCGGCGGGCTACGGACGTGCACGTAGTCCGATATTGGACAAACTCGAGGCACGTGTACCAGTAGATTTAGACTGTGCATTATTGCTTAGGTGTCTGGGGTTGACACCCGAGGGCTTGATACACCCAAAGGTGGACCCAGCGCAGTCTGACTACATCCATGTGGGCCGTATGGACACCAACACTGGACGTGTTAGGTTTATAGGGAGCCGATCGACTAGACCGTTGGGCTGGACCTTATACTAAGGTCACTTCATGTTATTGGGCCAAAGTTTGGGCTAAGGGATCAAGATCTGTTTTGTGGGTTTGCTAGTACACTGTGGTGCAAAGTTTAATCCCATCTATGTGATGTCACCTTTATCTATTGCCAGTATGTTCATCTCAGTTTCCATCATGCTGTTAACTTTATTAGTTTATAGATTGATCGTAGTAGGGCTTACCAGTCTTTTTGACTGACCTGTTTTCTTTCGCTTCTTTTCTTCCGTTTCCCCCCCCACAGGTTCTCAGGGAGGGGCTACATCTGCTTAGTGGATCTTTGGCTTGCTTGTTGGATAGCTCATGTATGGATCTGAGCTAGCTGTGGCTTATCTTTTATTTCTGGGGATTAGTACTGATGTTTTACCATGTATTTTGTTTCTACGTATCTAGACTTATGTTGTATTTTGGATCATGACATTTTGATACTATGTACTTGACTATGTTGGTTTTGTGAGATGATGATGATGGGTTTTTATCTGCTACCGCTGCTTTACTTATATGTATTTTTATATATTCTGTCTTGCGATATCTCTGTGCATGCTTACCTTCACAATAACGCCCCTCCAAAGCTAGTACATTCTAAGGAGTGATCCTAGTGGAGGTGGGGTGTTACATTTGGTATCAGAGCACAAGGTTAACAAGATTGAACAAAATTTTTGAAAAAAAAAACCCTTTTTGAAAAACTATTTTCAAAAACCTACTAAGTATTTTCCAAAATAAAGTCTAGATTATTTTAAGGCTAATCCCCAAAAGCCATTAGCGTTATCCTTCGTTCCCTTGACCTGATCTTATCTTATCTTTCGTTTCAGTATGGCTGAGAATCTTGTCATCCCAGATGGAGTGAACGTACCACTCTGGTATAGGAGACTTCTAGAAGCTAGGGCGGCAGCTGGTCCCACCAACCCTACTCCCACTCCTCCTCCTGTAGTTGAGAATCCTCTCCCTAATATCCCTCCTCCAGCAGTTAATATTCCTCCTCCCGTTGCTGAGGCTCCTCTTCCTCCTCCTCCACCTCAGCATCCTCAAGTTGAGTTCACAAAGGTTTGTAAAGACTTCAAGGCGATGGGAGGCAAGAATTTCCTAGGCACGGAATCTTTTGTTGAAGCTAGGAATTGGCTGAAAGACACTGAGGACTTGTTTGCTATCTTTGGGATTGATGACGAGAGGAAGATCTTATTGACAGTATGGCTTTTGAAGGATGAAGCGGCCTATTGGTGGGAGGTCACCAATGGGACGAGGCCCGTTGAGACTTGGGCCGATTTGAGGGCTAGATTTGTGACCAAGTTTCTATCTTCTGCTGAGGCGAATTTACAAATGGAGAAGTTCATTGCATTAAAGCAAGGTGATATGTCTGTCAAGGAGTATGTGAACAAGTTTAATCAGCTGGCCCGTTTTGGTTTGGATATGGTGAACACTCCTGAGAAGAAGGCTCTTCGATTTGCTAGAGGGTTGAATGAGCCGCTGCAGGGTTTGGCGATGTCACATATTCCGCATGGGGCTACTTTTGAGAGTTTGGTCAATATGGCTCTGCTTCAGGGAGATGGAAAGAAAGAGGTCAAGACGAGTGATACTCAAGCAAAGAAGACTGATTCTCAAGGCAAAGGCAATCAAGGTGGTCAAAGCAGTCAAGGAAATCAGAACAAGAACAAGAAGGGCAACAACAAAGGCAACGGAAAGTGCAATTACTGTGGTATAGCTGGGCACTTTGCTAAGGATTGCAGGAAGAAGAAAAGGAAGCTTAGTGGTGGATGTTTTTCCTGTGGTGAGACTGGACACTTTAGCAAGGAATGCCCGAAGAAGAAAGGGCAGGGTCAGACTCAGCGTGCTGGACCTTCAGGAGGGCAAGTTCATGCTCTCAATGCCGCTTCAGTTCCCGAGCGAGGTAGTGTTTCTGTTGAGAACCTTATTTATGTTTCCGATCTTCCAGTTCGTACCTTGTTTGATTCTGGTGCATCACATAGCTTTATTTCATCTGATCTTGTTGATAGCTTGCACCTTAGTACTAGCTTAGTGGATGATCCCGTTTGTGTTTCGAATCCCATTGGGGGTTCTGCTCATCTATCTATGATATGTGAGGATCTGAGGATCTCTATACTTAGTGTAGAGTTCTTGTGTAGTGCGTATGTTCTTGGTTTCAGGGGATACAGATTGATCTTGGCCATGGATTGGCTGTCTAGATATGGAGCCATTATGGATTGTGAGCATAGGGTTTTAAGGCTTGTGACTCGCCTGGGCAACACCTTAGAGATTTCATGCAATCCGAAGGATCCCGTTATGTTGTGCTATCTTGAATCTCTCGACTCGCCAGAGGAAACTCTTCAGCCTGTAAGAGTGGTCCGAGATTATCCAGACGTTTTTGAGGAAGTTAAGGGGTTGCCCCCTAAACGAGAGATTGATTTTCGCATTTATCTGGTGGATAATGCTAAGCCTGTTTCTTTGCCCGTTCGGCACATGGCTCCGCGTGAGAGACGGGAGCTCAACAAGCAAGTGAAGGAATTGCTTGAGAAGAACTTCATCAGAAGAAGTATATCCGAATGGGGAGCGCCTGTGGTGTTTGCTACTAAGGCAGATGGTTCTCTTCGACTCTGTGTGGACTATAGAGAGTTGAATAAGCTGACTAAGAAGAACAGACACCCGTTACCGAGGATTGATGATCTTTTTGACCAGCTGGTTGGTGCTTCTGTTTTCTCTCAACTTGATCTTGCTACCGGATTTCATCAGCTCAGAGTGGCTGAAGATAGTATAGACAAGACTGCATTCAGAACTCCAGATGGATTCTTCGAATGGCTTGTGATGCCGTTTGGTTTGACGAATGCACCCGCGTATTTTGTGGACTTGATGAGTAGGGTGTTTCGGGAGTTCTTGAACAAGTTTGTCGTGGTCTTTGTGGATGATATTCTGGTTTTCTCCAAGGATGAAGAAGAGCACGCGAGGCATCTTGTAGAGGTGATGGATACGCTCAGAGCACACCAGTTAAAGGCCAAGTTCTCCAAGTGCCACTTTTGGAGAAGGGAAGTTAGATTCCTTGGGCATATCGTATCCAAGCAAGGCTTAGCGGTGGATCCCGCTAAGGTGGTTGCAGTTCAGGATTGGAAGACTCCAAGGAATGCAACCGAGGTAAGAAGCTTTCTAGGTCTTGCGGGTTTTTACCGGAAGTTCATCAAGGACTTCGCAAAGATATCCGCTCCTCTTACTAAGTTGACGAAGAAGAACCTAGTTTTTGCTTGGGATATGGATTGTGAGCTTGCTTTTCAGAGACTCAAGAGAGCCCTTACCTCTGCACCAGTTTTAGCTTTACCCGATGGTGGTAAGATATTTACCGTGTACACTGATGCTTGTGGCACGGGATTGGGCGCCGTTCTGATGCAAGAAGGCAGAGTTATATGTTTTGGTGGGAGGCAACTCAAGGTGCATGAGAAGAATTATCCTGTTCACGATCTAGAGCTGGCAGCGATTGTGTATGCGCTTAAGGCATGGCGCCATTATCTTCTGGGAGAGAGATTTGAGCTGTATACTGATCATAAGTCTTTGAAGTATCTCTTTTCGCAGAAGGATCTGAACTTGAGGCAGCAGAGATGGATGGAGTTTTTGGCGTCTTATGATTTTGAGATATCCTATACCCCTGGCAAGGGGAATGTTGTAGCGGATGCGTTGAGTAGAAAAAGGTTGACACTAAGTCCTCTATTTGTTGAGATGAAGAATTTAGAGTTCTTGGCAACCTTTGATTTTTCTTTGACAGTTGAGTCGATGACCGGTTCTTTGGCATCTCTAGAGCTCAGGCCTACCCTTCTGGATCAAGTTGGGGCTTCGCAGAAGGAAGACCCTCAGATAGTTGAGATCGTGGATAAGCTAATTCGAGGGGAGACATCTAGTCACCTTGCTCGATATTCTATAGACGATAAGGGTTGGCTGAGGAGAGACGGAAGGCTTTGTGCTCCGAGGGTGGAAGACTTGGAGGGGAAAGTTCTTGAGGAAGCACATCGCTCCAAGATGACTATACATCCAGGCGGTGATAAGATGTATAAGGATATGAAGCGCATTTTCTTCTGGCCTGGGATAAAGAAAGATGTGGCAGAGTTTGTCTCGAGATGTGTTGTTTGCCAGCAAGTAAAAGCCGAGTCGAAGAAGCCCGGTGGGCTGTTGCATCCTCTAGAGATCCCGCTATGGAAGTGGGAGAGTATTTCTATGGACTTTATTGATGGGCTTCCAAGGTCAAGGAAGGGGAATACAAGCATTTGGGTCATTATAGATAGACTTACGAAGAGTGCTCATTTTATCCCAGTAAAGAGCAAAAGGACCGCATCTGGACTAGCATCAGTATATCTTCGTGAAATAGTGCGACTACATGGAGTCCCTTCTAGCATAGTCAGTGACCGAGACCCCATCTTTACTAGTCAGTTCTGGAACAGTTTGCAGGAAGCTATGGGCACGAGGTTGAATCTGAGTACAGCTTATCACCCACAGACGGATGGCCAGACCGAAAGAGTGAATCGAGTACTTGAGGACTTGTTGAGACTTTGCATCTTGGATTTTGGTGGTACTTGGGAAGACCACCTTCCTCTTGTAGAATTTGCTTATAATAACAGTTATCAGGCGAGCATTGGTATGGCACCGTTTGAGGCTTTATATGGGAGACCATGCAAGTCACCTACATGTTGGTGGGAGACTACGGACAAGCTTATACTTGGACCTGACATGATTAGAGATACATCCGAGAAGGTCGAGTTGATCAGAAGACGAATGAAGGCAGCCCAAGACAGACAGAAATCTTATGCTGATAAGCGGAGGTCTGATTTGGAGTTTGAGGTTGGGGATATGGTTTTCGTGAAGGTTTCTCCTTTGCGAAATGTGGTTCGGTTTGGAGCCGTGGGGAAGTTAGCACCGAGGTTTGTTGGACCGTTTCCAGTCATAGAGAGGATCGGGCAGATGGCTTATAGAGTAGAGTTGCCCGAGAAGCTTGCTGGAGTGCATAATGTCTTTCATGTTTCGCATCTCCGGAAGTGCTTGCATGAGTCAGCAGAGGTGGTTGAGCCAAGTGTTCTAGAAGATGTGGAAGTAGAGAAAGAGGCTACCTTGAGGAGAGCTCCGATTCGTATCTTAGGGACAGAGATCAAGAAGCTAAGGAATCGTGAGGTCCAGTTGGTGAAAGTTCAATGGGGTGAAGCCGAGGAAGACGCGACTTGGGAGACTGAAGAGAAGATGCGTAGGCTTTATCCATTTCTTTTTGAGGGTACACTCTCAATCTCTTTCTTTTGCTATCCATGTCTATCTAGTTTATCTAGTTCATCGTGTCTATCTTATCATAAGAACCTTAGGTAGAATCCTTTGGATGAAACATGTGTTTGAGACATGTTATGATTGATGGATGCAAGTGGTTGCAAGTGTTTGCAAGTGGTTACTCGTGGATGCATGATACACAGTAGGCACTAGATCGGCTCACACACTTCTCATATTGCATATGCATGGGTGTTTATGCTTATTCATGGATGGAATTTTGTATGCTATCACATGGATGTTGCATATGGACGTATGATTGAGCACGCATGTAGATATTATACATTATGTTAGGGATTTGCATACATATGGGTACATTTCACTAACATATTTTGCATTGATCTTTGCATTAGATAAGTACATATACACACACTCTTGCATATGTTCATACAGCATTTAGAATCTTGTAAGGACAATGATTGCTCGTGGATGATGTTTTGAGTAGATGGATGATTGGATGGTAGGATACGTTCTTCCTAACTTGAAGATTTCGGAGACGAAATCCTTTAAGGAGGGGAGAATGTAACAACCCGTATTTTCAATAACCTGTTATAACATAAATCGAGGAAGAATTTAATTCAAAAATCTGAATCAAGGGAAACGGGCTATGCCATTGCGTTCGTCTCGGAAAAATACGCGAAATAGAGTCCGAGTTTTCGAAAATCGGAGTCCGTATGATCCAGTTAAGGCCCATGGAAGTTTTCAGAAAATTCCTAAGTAAAAACAGATTTAAATTTAATTTAAAAACAAGGGTTAGGGCAATCTGGAGCAGGCGGGAAAAATTCCCGCCAGGACCCGCATGTCGACAGCCCTGTCGACAGGGCTCCCAGGGTGTCGACAGCCCTGTCGACAGGGGGTGCCCGGGCAGTTTAGCCTGGTGCACCATTTCTGATTTGGGTTGGGTCTTGTGGCTTGGTTCTAGAGAGTTCCGAGATCTGACGGGCCTAAACTAACCTAGGGTTAATCCTAGGGCTTAAAACACTCTAATCTTCTATAAATATACCCCTAATCCTACCCTAAAGCCTCATTAATCAATCTAGCAACTAAACTATGTCAAATTGAATCCTCAAATGGCCTCCACCTAAAAACCCTAGCCTCCACCTTCCTCAAAGTTTAATCCTATGAAGATATGATGATCATACAACCTTTTCTATGTTGTATGAATGCTTAATAACTTGCATACTTCATTAAGTTGCAAGTTTGATTTGCTAAGTTTGTGTTTTTGGGATTTTGCAAAAGGGTTTTCTTATTTGAAGCTTTGTTTTGGGTTTTCAAAGGGCTTCTTCATCTTATTTGGTGGATTTGTGACTTGTTTATATTTGTAAGCCCTCTTACCTTCACTTTACAAACTCTAAAGTTAATATGTGGTGAAAGTTGAGATTTATGTGAGTTTATTTGATTATGCATGCTTATGCGCACTCACTATGCCATGTTTTACATGTGTCATAAGTTATGCATGCTTATGCGAGTTTACTATGCCATGTTCTACATGTTTTATGGGTTATGCATGTTTATGCAAGTTCACCTTACCATGTTATGCAAGTTTAATGGATTATGCATGCTTATGCAAGTTCACCTTACCATGTTGTACATGTTTTATGGGTTATGCATGCTTATGCGAGTTCACCTTACCATGTTATGCAAGTTTTATGGGTTATGCATGTTTATGCGAGTTCACTATGACATGATTTGCAAGTCTAACATGTTATGCATCATTATTATGATATGTGAAGTTCATCATGTATGTTATGCCAAGTTACCTTTTATACCCTTATGCGTTATGACGAATATGTAAACGATATAATGACGTTGGGGGGTTTGGGTAAACTTAAAAATACATGAAACTAAAAGATTGGGAATTTACCTATTAAGTTAGGTCTACACCTTGGGAATTTACCTATTAAGTTAGGTCTACCCAAGTATATGTTAACTTGTAAATATGTTTTAAAGTGGACATGACATTAGATAACATGATATGGCCAACTCGAGGTTAGACCTAGTTGTGGTGTAAATCTCCCCAGGTAACCACAACGTGAGGTCTAATGTGGGTAGTTGGTCATGTTGCACCATAAGACCCGAGGTTAGACCTAGACGTGGTGTAAATCTTCCCAGGTAACCACGGATGTCTAATGTGAGAGGTTGGGTGCGTTAATTAATTAATGCCTCATGATTAGGGTTAAGTCATGGCCCACTAATACTTAACCAATAATGGGGATGCGAGGATTAGATGGGGTTAAGTGGTTACACTTAACTAATTTAATCCATGATTAGTGAGGGGTTAAAACCACACTTAACCCTCTTAGGAACCCTAGCAACGTGGTCTGTTCCAGCAGTAATCCCAGTTTGATATCACCACAACCCTACAGCTAGGTTAGGGCGGGGCACGATTACTGGACGGATGTAAGCGACCAAAGCGACGGCTGAGTGGTACAGCGGTGCGGGTCCGGCGGGCTACGGACGTGCACGTAGTCCGATATTGGACAAACTCGAGGCACGGGTACCAGTAGATTTAGACTGTGCATTATTGCTTAGGTGTCTGGGGTTGACACCCGAGGGCTTGATACACCCAAAGGTGGACCCAACGCAGTCTGACTACATCCATGTGGGCCGTATGGACACCAACACTGGACGTGTTAGGTTTATAGGGAGCCGATCGACTAGACCGTTGGGCTGGACCTTATACTAAGGTCACTTCATGTTATTGGGCCAAAGTTTGGGCTAAGGGATCAAGATCTGTTTTGTGGGTTTGCTAGTACACTGTGGTGCAAAGTTTAATCCCATCTATGTGATGTCACCTTTATCTATTGCCAGTATGTTCATCTCAGTTTCCATCATGCTGTTAACTTTATTAGTTTATAGATTGATCGTAGTAGGGCTTACCAGTCTTTTTGACTGACCTGTTTTCTTTCGCTTCTTTTCTTCCATTTCCCCCCCACAGGTTCTCAGGGAGGGGCTACATCTGCTTAGTGGATCTTTGGCTTGCTTGTTGGATAGCTCATGTATGGATCTGAGCTAGCTGTGGCTTATCTTTTATTTCTGGGGATTAGTACTGATGTTTTACCATGTATTTTGTTTCTACGTATCTAGACTTATGTTGTATTTTGGATCATGACATTTTGATACTATGTACTTGACTATGTTGGTTTTGTGAGATGATGATGATGGGTTTTTATCTGCTACCGCTGCTTTACTTATATGTATTTTTATATATTCTGTCTTGCGATATCTCTGTGCATGCTTACCTTCACAATAACGCCCCTCCAAAGCTAGTACATTCTAAGGAGTGATCCTAGTGGAGGTGGGGTGTTACATCAGCTGTCTACCCCCATAACACATCACTTTCCCTTCTTGCATCAGAACCGCACCAAGCCCTGTACCACACACGCATCAGTGTAAACAGTAAACACCTTACCTCCATCAGGCAAGCTCAAGACTGGGCTGTTGTCAGAGCCCTCTTCAGTCGTTGGAAAGCAACATCACAATCTATATCCCATGAAAACTCCAAATTATGCTTTGTCAGATTGGTGAGTGGGGCCGATATATATCTTTGCGAAGTCCTTAATGAACTTCCTATAATAGCCTGCTGTAACGACCCAGAAAATCTGAACCAATTTAAATTTTTTAAACTGGCTAAAATAATGGATTTTAAATATTTAAAATAAATATTTTAAATAATAGAGATGAAAAGTGAGTTGAATCGACAATTGAAAATGAATATAATTAATTCTAATTATAAACAAGGCCTGAAAAGGCGCTGCAGTTTCAAAAATTGAATTCAAACTTTGTTGGACTGTACCGGGTGCAAAACAAAACGGATTTGAGAGAAACCAAAAATATTTAAATCTGTTAGTGAATACCTTTCTAACGAATATGAAAAATCAAAGTTTCATAGCGGAAAGCAAAAGTTATGGCCAAATGAATTTTCAGAAAGGTCGCTCTGGAATTTATATAGCCCGTGAAATTGGCCATTTTGCAAATGACCTCGGAATTCGACGAAACCACTTTTGTTGGATCCGGGATGTGAAGTTATTGCTATCTTTCAAATTTCATAATTTTTGAAGCTAGTATGTGAGTGTGACAAAGGAAAATGTGATTTGGTCAATTATAGTTAAATTGGATCGACCAGAAATGGGCCTTTTTGCAAACAGTCTCAGAATTCGACGAAACTAATTTTGTTGGGACCGTATCGTCAAAACATAGCTAGATTTATTTTTCTGGAATTTTTCGAATCAGTTTGTGGCCCTGGCAAATTGAAATGCACGTTCAAATAAAATATTGAATGTTTTATATTTTAATTTGAAGTAAAACTGACTGAAACAGTCGAATGGGCCTACGAAACATATCCCATTGTGTTCAGAATGGGGGTAAAACGCTAGGGACGACAGTCGTTGGGTTTAGATTGGTGGTCGTGTCAGAAAACCCCTTTAAAACCCACCGGCCAATCATAATTTTTTTTTTTTAAAAAAAGAAAAATCTAATTTTTTTCTCTCCCCGATCGAAGGCGGAAACCGCTTGAAACCTTCCTCCTCATTTTCCGATCAATTCACGCCGAATTAGCTCGTGCCACAGTTGAACTTTTTTAAGATCTTCTCGAGATCTTCAATTCCATATAAAGTTTGGAATTTTTCGTGGCCTGTGGAGTGAGAATCGACGCCTAGAAGTCGACGACTTCAATTCGCCGCCGCCTGGGACCACCGAGCTGGACCCCACCTCTGGTGAACCAGCGCCTCTCCTCCCCCTTCGACGCTGCGAAGGCCGATCGACGAATAGCTACACGGATTTCGAGATAAATCCAAACCTAGTTTTGAACCTTTCAGCTGAGGTACGACTATATATATTTTCAACAGTTTTAACAACTTTAAACCGTTGCAAACTTTGAAAAATCATATCTTTTTCGTGTATTGACGAAATTCGATGAAACAGGAAACATCATGACCGTGTGGACGTCTTCTACATTTTAGAAGAGACCGCATATTTTTCTGAGCATTCTGCTATTTTTGGTGGAGTGGAACCCAATGTGAGATTTCTAAATAATAAACGATATGGAAAACGACGATGTATAAATTATATAGTCGATATATGGGTTATATAAGCGTTGTACACCTCATGTATAAGCGTTGTATAAGTTGTACGTTCGATGTATAAGTTATATATGCGTTGTAAAAACTATATATGTGTTGAAATAGAAGTGAATTGCTATATATATATATACACACACACACACACACATATATATATATATATATATATACGCCTCTCGTCCACAAACCATGGACGATATTTATTGGTTATGATTGGTGTGAAAATTGATTGATAGCGAATGGTTGATTGGAATTGTTTGTGGTTGATAAAGATTGATTGTGGTTGAAAAATACCCATTTGTGGTTGAGAAATATTTGGTTGAAACCACAAAGGATTAGTTTGTGGAAATGAAATAAATATATACATGCCGCCTGCGTGCGAACTAGATGCATGATCCCCATTGTCAAAAACCACGAGGTTTTAAGGTAGAGCGAGGAGCCATACTAGGGACGGTCCTGGTTTTGACTACCCTGCCGTTATGCTGCCGAAATTTTGAATAATATTCATGTGTTTGAATTATTTTCATTTGCTGAAACTATATTTATTCGTTGAATAGAAAACCTTCATGTGTTGAATCGATATTCATTCGTTGAATTGAAATTCATGTGTTGAATGGTATTCATATTTTGAAATAAATTATTTTATAATAAAAATCACATTTTTATCATCTATACGAACTATATAAAATAATCTTGTTTTGAAATAAATTGTTTTATAATAAAAATCCTATTTTTATCACCTATATGAAATATATAAAATAATCGTGTTTTGAAATAAATTGTTTTATAATAAAAATCACATCTTTATCATCTATACGAACTATATAAAATAATCATGTTTTGAAATAAATTGTTTTATAATAAAAATCCTATTTTTATCACCTATATGAAATATATAAAATAATCGTGTTTTGAAATAAATTGTTTTATAATAAAAATCACATTTTTATCATCTATACGAACTATAAAAAATAATCTTATTTTGAAATAAATTGTTTTATAATAAAAATCCTATTTTTATCACCTATATGAAATATATAAAATAATCGTGTTTTGAAATAAATTGTTTTACAATAAAAATCACATCTTTATCATCTATACGAACTATATAAAATAATCTTGTTTTTGAAATAAATTGTTTTATAATAAAAATCCTATTTTTATCACCTATATGAAATATATAAAATAATCGTGTTTTGAAATAAATTGTTTTATAATAAAAATCACATTTTTATCATCTATACGAACTATATAAAATAATCTTGTTTTGAAATAAATTGTTTTATAATAAAAATCCTATTTTTATCACCTATATGAAATATATAAAATAATCGTGTTTTGAAATAAATTGTTTTATAATAAAAATCACATCTTTATCATCTATACGAACTATATAAAATAATCATGTTTTGAAATAAATTGTTTTATAATAAAAATCCTATTTTTATCACCTATATGAAATATATAAAATAATCGTGATTTGAAATAAATTGTTTTCGTTAAAAATCACATTTTTATTATATACATGAATTGGTAAAAAAGTGAAGTGTTGAAATAGAAGCCAGTTATATAAAAATATAATTTTTATCAAATGTATGAAAAGAATATAGTTTGAAATCGAAGAATCGATATATATATATATATAAATAGAATTAAAATATATCGAATAACGACGCTGCAGTTCGTATTTTGAAACCGTGATTTCAAACGATTATACCGAGAGATCCGACCATCGAATTTTCCCGAAACCGCAACCGTTGGGTCCCCTTTGGAAATATCTTTCCAACGACACCAACTTTGTAAAAATCCAACGGTTGGATTGTCTAGAATGTTTAATTCAAATCTGAAGAAAAACAGCGCCAGAATCGATTATATTTATATATAAATATAAATATAATTATATATAATCAAATAACGACGCTGCAGTTTGTATTTTGAAATCGAAACTTCAAACGATTATACCCGGAGATCCGACCGTCGGAACTTCCCGAAACTGGAACCGTTGGATTCGTTTTGAAAAGATCTTTCTAATGATGTAAATTTTGTGAAGATCCAACGGTTAGATTTTCAGATATGTGTAAATCAAATCTGAAGAAAAACAGCGCCAAGGCCGCGTTATGGCCCGGAGCGTCGTTTTGAATAAATTGGCTATTTTAAAATAAATAAAAATAGCGATAAATCATTATAAAATATTATAAACGATATGGATGTAAATTTAGAAATTAACTGAAGGTTGGCTAAGTCGAATGGTTTCTTGGGTATTGATCTGATGTTGGTTTCGGCCTTCGGGGTTAATATTTGGGAAATCGTTCTCTTACTGATTGACAGTTAGTGACTAATGAATTGAAATGATGCGTGTGTATGTTAGTGTTGCACTTGTTTATTTTATACGCGAGTTGCTCAGAAAGACCGAGTTTATCCCATTCTGAATAACTGAATCGACGATAAGAAATCGAAGATAAAGACGGTGGTCGAAGACCGGAGATCTTCACCTCGTTTGGATGGTAACCGAGGTCCTGATTGGGAGGCATCCCGAAATATGGATAATGAGTGGTGATCGTCCAGACGTACGTGGTGATCGAAGGGTTTGCGAGGTATATAGTGCCTTCAGTTTCGTTCAGACCCAGAATGGACTTGCAAATGGACAGTGTGTCTGACATTGGAATTTATTCTGTGTGATTGATAACCATCAGTTGCACGGTGTGAATTGCCTGTGTGGCATGCTAAGATGCAGTGATCAGGGCTTCTGTTGAAAAGCAAAGTCTTGTGGTGATGATCAAAGCACCGCCTGTGTGGCGTAGCTTTGTGTATAACGTGAAATCGCGAGCCTCACACCCCAGTATGAACCAGAAACGGGAGCAGGACCTCAGGGAGGACATGCGTTTCCTTCTAGCTAGGAGTGGCGTCAGTGGTTTTACACGCCCTGACGAGTTTGACTTATGTGGTTGTTGCTGTTGCGAGGCGCCTCGGTTAGATCGGACGATCCGGGTCCGATGGAGACATTCGTTGGCTCATTTACGCCTCAAAGGGCGGGGAAACGTATTGTTCAGGCATAATAATCCGCTTCGGTGGACCGGCCCTGACGATCCAAGGCTTGCCTACGCGCTTGCCTGAGACATGGGCTAGAGCGTCTCGAATTCGGTAAGGACTATATTTTGCCTTGGTTCAAGATGGGAATCCAATTTCCAAATACGTGACTGTGCGGTTTCGATTGTATACCTATATATGGCGACATAGTGGTATGGGGCATTAATGCCGCCTATGATTGATACTTATGATTTGAAATTGCTTTTGAAACATATGAACACTAGTAATAATAGCAAATGCTTTGGTTTTATTCGTATCAATCATATTTTTGCCATTATAAGGTAAAACTCTATCCTCCGGTTTGCGTTGCATTGTGTGATGGGAACTGAGTCTTATAATGGCTTCATTTTTATAAAAAGCATTGCGTTGTTTAAAAGAATGATTTGTTTTAAAGCACTGGCAATCCAATGGAGTAAAACCGTTCCACGAAAGTGGCGTGGTCCTGTGATTAGCCATATTGTAGAATGTGTAGAGTAGATTTCTCATACCAGTCCCATGACTGACTCGTAGTTTGTTTCACTTTCAAACTCGGGTGCCCTTTTTCTACACGGGCAGCCTTGTATTCAGGTTTAGCTGGTTCTTTCTGGATAGCTGGAGCTAAAGATGGATTCTATCATTTATCTCTTTTTATGCTGTTCATCTCCTATTGTACATTATGTTTGTTTTCCGCTGTAGACATTTATGTGTAGTTGAACTGTATTTATACTAAGTATGATCCTGTATACTGTGTAACTCTGATGATTACGTTTATCCAGTATATTCTATTGTTCATTATCTGGTGTATTTATTTAATTCTGTTCTTCTATTATCTGTTTATGTGTTATATTCCAAGGATTACCATTGCCGCCGTCAGTACGGGGTTTGGGGTTGTCCCAATTTGGTATCAGAGCTTTGGTTAAGCTTAGTTCTGGAATATAACATATGAACGAACTCGTCAGAAATATAACCAGTAGTGTTCTAGGACGGGTAGCTCTATACAGATAGGATCAGTAATATCCTAGTATAAGTAAAGCAGAATGAAATACACCCCAGTAGACACATTTACATTCAAGTATTCGTCTCTATACTTTGGAATATCTTTTCTGTTGACCTGACACTTTGTCTGCTAATTGCAGACGCCCTAGAAAATGAGTGGCAGGAACAGAAGAAATAATCGTATGGCTAGACCAGCTAATGAGCCAGTTGTGCTCCCACAGCCAGAATCAGATATAGAATTTCTATTCAAGAGATTTCGAAATCTGGGTGGATCGCCATTCTTAGGCAAAGAGTCCATTACGGAAACACAAGCTTGGATTCATTCTACAGAGAAAATCTTTGAGGGTTTAAAGCTGAGAGATGATCAGAAAAGATTATTGGCGTCTTGGGCACTCAAAGAAGAAGCTTTGTTTTGTTGGGATTCAGTTGTTAAAGATAATCCAGAAGGTGATATCACCTGGGATAAATTCAAAGTGATTTTCTTAGAAAGATTTACTCCTCCCGAAGCAACCAAGCAATTATGTGACGAATTTTCTTATCTGATACAAGGCTATATGACCATCCCAGAATATCGTAAGAAATTCAACGAACTTTCTCACTTTGCCCCTCATCTGATTCAAGATCCAAAGAGGAAGAATCTGAGATTTATTCATGGCCTGCAAAGAAAATATCAGAATAGTGTGATGAGGAATGTGAAACTTCCTTTCTCAGAAATGATTTATATGGCTTATCAGTATGAAGATCTCGACAAGAAAGGTATGTTACCTTACGAAGAAGGGGTCAGTTTTAGTAACAAAGATGAGCCTGAAACTGATAATCCCAAGGCCAGTGCGATATCTGAGATGAGTAAGAAGCCCGAAGTCAATCTAGAAAGGGCCAGATCTGAAAAGGAACCAGCAACGACGGCCACCTGCTCTAACTGCAGAAAACCAGGGCATTTGACCAGGAATTGTAAAACCTCGAAGAAACGAAAGAAAGGGTTTAAACCCGATAACCAGTTTCGAGAGAATAGAAAATGCTATCAATGCCATCGGATTGGCCATCTTGAAAAGGATTGCAGGCAATTTAAGAAATCCAAAGCAGTACATATAAATGAAGTAGCAGAAACGTCTGAGCCCTCAGCTATTCGAGAAAGGCCAGATGTTTTAGAAGGCACGCTAACTATCAAAGATATCCCTGTTAAAGTGCTTTTTGACACCGGCGCGTCGCGAAGCTTCATTGCAAAGAATGCAGCTAAGAAGCTGGATTCAAATTTGAAGAAGCTCAAGGAACCAATGACTGTCCAGAATCCGGTTGGGGGTTCCATTGATCTCAGTTGGGTTTGTGGAGTGCCGGTTTCTTTCTCTCGTTATCGGTTTCCTACCATCGCGGTCGTCATGAATTTTAAAGAATTTGATCTTATCTTGGGGTTAGACTGGTTGACCAAATATGAAGCTGAAGTTAAATGCGCCAACAGAGTCGTAAAGGCGAAGATTAAATCAGGTGATTATATAACCATTCCCTGTGAGGGTCAGAATGCTAATAGAAAAGACTTCTGGGCAGGTCTCGACGTTTCTCCAGCCCAAATAGAAAATATCCCTGAAGTTACAGAGAATATTCCTGACCTCATCAAAGATATTCCTGTCGTCAAGAACTATGCGGATGTGTTCGAAGAAGTTGTTCGCTTAACTCCACAGAGAGAAATATATTTCAAAATTTCTTTAATTCCTAATGCAAGGCCGGTAGTTCACGCTATTTGAAGGATGTCCTTGAAAGAGAAGGAGGAATTAGACAATCAAACATGACAGCTAGTATGGAAGGGTCTGATCAGGCCTAGTTTCTCTGATTGGGGAGCAACAGTGGTGTTTGTCCCAAAATCTGACGATACTCTGCGTCTATGTGTGGATTATCGTGATTTGAACAAGCAGACAATAAAGAATAACTATCCATTGTCGCGGATTGATGATTTGTTAGATCGATTAAATGGCTCACAAGTATTTTCACGAATGGTCCTAGCTACAGGTTTCCATTAGCTTCGTATCGCCGAGGAGTGTGTCCCTTTGACAGCATTCAGAGGTCCCGACCTATTCTACGAGTGGTTAGTAATGCCGTTCGGCTTATGTAACGCTCCAGCCTATTTCGTCGATCTAATGAACAGAGTATTCAAAGGAGTATTGAATAAATTTGTTCTAGTTTTCATTGATGATATCCTAATCTTCTCTAAATCAAAGGCCGAACATGAAAAGCATTTGGAACAGGTTCTGGAAATCCTCAGAAGGAATGTGTTGAAAGCAAAATTTTCCAAATGTATATTCTGGCAAGAAGAAGTCAAATTTCTGGGCCACGTTGTATTGAAAGAAGGAATTGCTGTGGATCCAAGTAAAATCACAGCTATTCAGAATTGGAAATAGCCCAGTACCCCTACAGAAGTCCGCAGTTTTCTCGGATTGGCTAGTTATTACCGAAAGTTCGTTAAAAACTTTTCGAAGATATCTGGTCACTTAACGAAGCTTACAAAGAAGCACTCTAAGTTCAAATGGACTCCAGAAAGTGAAGAGGCTTTTGAAGAGCTAAAGTTAAGATTAACAACTGCTCCAGTGTTAACCATCATTGATGGCAATCAGGATTTAAAAGTCTGGACTGATGCTTCTAGAGAAGGCCTTGGCGTAGTGTTAATGCAAAGAGGTCAAGTGATTGCTTATGCTAGCCGTCAGCTGAGGCCGCATGAGAAAAACTACGTAACTCATGATCTTGAGTTATTGGCTATTGTGTTCGCTTTGAAAATCTGGAGACACTATCTTCTGGGTGAGAGATTTGAAATGTTTACAGATCACCAGTCGTTAAAGTATCTGTTCACTCAGAAAGACCTGAATCTGAGGCAACAACGTTGGCTGGAGTTTCTTGTAGCATATGACTTTGAAATTATATACACTCCAGGGAAAGCCAATGTCGTTGCCGATGCGTTAAGCCGAAAGAATGTAATGATCGCCAGTTTTATTATTACGACTTCCTTGATTGACAAAATATCTATTCTTCATAAAGAGGATAACTTTATTAAGGATATGATCAAAAGGATCCAGAAAGGCGAACCCTCGTGTTTTCAAATAGATAACGATGTGATCCTGAGATTGAAAGGAAGGATTTGTGTTCCTGGCATCCCCGAGCTAAAAAGGGAAGTGTTAGACGAGTGTCACAAGTCCAAGCTGATTATCCACCCTGGTGTGGCCAATATGTACAACGATCTCAAGCGAACATTCTGGTGGAAGGCTATGAAAAGAGACGTTTCAATATATGTTAGTCGATGCCCTACTTGCCAGTTAGTCAAAAGCGACCAACAAAAACTTGATGGATTATTGCAACCGCTAAACGTTCCTGGTTGGAAGTGGGAACATATTTCCATGGACTTCATTGATGGTTTGCCCAGAACCAGAAAAGGAAATGACAGTATTTGGGTGATCGTAGATCGCTTCATGAAGACTGCCCATTTCATACCTGTCAGATCAAATAGAACTGCTCAGAGTCTGGCGCAGATATACTTCAAGGAAATAGTTAGACTACATGGAGTGCCGCTCAGTATAGTCAGTGATAGAGATACAATATTTACTAGTAAATTCTGGGAGGCATTTCAAGTAGAGTTAGGAACAAAGCTGAATCTAAGCACCGCTTATCATCCTCAGACAGACGGTCAGACTGAGAGAGTGAACCGTATACTAGAAGATCTATTGCGGGCTTGTGTTCTAGATTTCGGTGGATCATGGGAAGACCATCTGCATTTGGCTGAATTCTCATATAACAACAGCTACCAGGCGAGCCTGACAATGTCGCCATTCAAAGCGTTGTATGGTAGACCATGCCGATCTCCTTCTTGTTGGGTCGAACCTGGTAATAGACTCGTGTTAGGGCCAAATATGATCCGAGAAGCTGCCGACAAAGTCGACTTTATTAAGAAGCGATTACTTGACGCTCAAAGCCGACAAAAGAGTTATGCCGATAGGAGAAGAAGAGATATATCCTTTGCTATTGGCGACTATGTATATTTGAAACTATCGCCGATGAGAGGAGTTATCCGATTCGGTAAAACTGGAAAGTTGGCACCCAAATTCATTGGTCTGTTTCCTATTCTGGAACGGATCGGGACTCTCGCATATAGGGTTAAACTGCCTGATTGGTTGCCTGGGGTACATGATGTATTTCACATATCTCAACTTCGAAAGCACGTTCATGATCCAGACTTGATCGTGGAAGAAGCAGCTCAACAGGATATTGAAATTACTCCAGAATTAGCTATGAGAAGAGAGTCGCTCAAGATTATCGGCAAAGAAACCAAAGAGCTGAGGAACAAGAAGGTTCACTTAGTCAAAGTGCAATAGAGTGGAGATCCGCGAGATTGTACTTGGGAAACTGAGGAGAGCATTCATAAAGCCTATCCTAGATGCCGAGTGGATATCTCTGATTGACTCCGGTGCAAGGTACATTTACCATACTTTGCATTACCAATTAGTTCTCTACTCTGTTGTTATTTTCTTTCCATGGATGTGCACTTTTAATTCTATAGTCTGAATGATTTTAAAAGAATATAGAAATTGATTTGTATGATTTTGAAAAGTTAAAAACAATTTGATTGTTGTTTGAGTTGTGTGATAGTAAATTAAATTATTGAAACAATAATTAATTTAATCAATAATAGAATGAATGGTAGAATTTATTCATTTAGATCACACATTGAACTGATTAGAAAATAAATAGAAATATATACATGTGTATTATATATGTTTGAACAGGTAAATGGATAGCCTTTGAGTAAAGATTTTATTTGCGTGCCCGACAAATAGGTAAACCTTAATGAGTTGGATGCGAAATATTATTATATTAACTCCTGTGAATGCCATTGGATGCGGAGTGCTGGTTATTCTGTGTGTAATAATAAACGCCGCCATAGGATAGTAACAATTAATTTTGAACTACATTACATGGCATACTTCTGAAGATAGGCATACTTCATCATATACCACATAAGCATTTGGAGCTTGTGTGGCGAGGTGGAAGATTTACCATACGAGCGAGAGGCTTGTATGGCGATGACTATATTTTACAGGTTGAACTGATGACTGATATGAACTATTTAAATTGTAACGATTAAATTGCCAGATTAATAAAAAAACCCACATGGGTCTAGAGTTGACAATAACCACGTCTCTCTAGTTATTAGATATGGCATATGGACTATTTATTTCCCACACGGGATGAGGTGACGAGGATTTATCCTCTGGAGCATTTAAAATACACACTCCCTCAGGCTTTGACAGGGTGACGAGAATTTATTCTCCAGAGTTATTATCAATACACGCTCCCCTGTAAACACCAGGATATATCACTATAAATATGAGGATTTATTGGGTACCTAATACGGCCCAATAAATTTCCAAACCTCTCCCCGTACAAAGGAGGTTATGGCGAAATTTTTCGAAAATTCCGGGTGTTAGCCAAATTTTTGAAGAATTTAAAAATTCTCAAAAACTGAAAAGTTGGAGAATGGAAGCCAGATCGAACGTAGAGTTGATTAATCAAACCACTTTCGACTTTGTTCCTTTTCGGGGACGAAAAGTTTTAAGTGGAGGAGATTGTAACGACCTAGAAAATCTGAACCAATTTAAAATTTTTAAATTGGCTAAAATAATGGATTTTAAATATTTAAAATAAATATTTTAAATAATAGAGATGAAAAGTAAGTTGAATCGATAATTGAAAACGAATATAATTAATTCTAATTATAAACAAGGCCTGAAAAGGCGCTGTAGTTTCAAAAATTGAATTCAAACTTTGTCGGACTGTACCGGGTGCAAAACAAAACGGATTTGAGTGAAACCAAAAATATTTAAATCTGTTAGTGAATACCTTTCTAACGAATCTGAAAAATCGAAGTTTCATAGCGGAAAGCAAAAGTTATGGCCAAGTGAATTTTCAGAAAGGTCGCTATGGAATTTATATAGCCCGTGAAATTGGCCATTTTGCAAACGACCTCGGAATTCGACGAAACTAGTTTTGTTGGATCTGGGATGTGAAGTTATTGCTAGGTTTCAAATTTCATAATTTTGAAGCTAGTATGTGAGAGTGGCAAAGGAAAACGTGTTTTGGTCAATTACAGTTAAATTAGATCGACCAGAAATGGGCCTTTTTGCAAACGGTCTCAGAATTCGACGAAACTAGTTTTGTTTGGACCGTATCGTCAAAACATAGCTAGATTTATTTTTCTGGAATTTTTCGAATCAGTTTGTGGCCCTGGCAAATTGAAATGCACGTTCAAATCAAATATTGAATGTTTTATATTTTAATTTGAAGTAAAACTGACTGAAACAGTCGAATGGGCCTACGAAACATATCCCATTGTGTTCAGAATGGGGGTAAAATGCTAGGGACGACATTCGTTGGGTTTAGATTGGTGGTCGTGTCAGAAAACCCCTTTAAAACCCACCAGCCAATCATAATTTTTTTTAAAAAAGAAAAATCTATTTTTCCCTCTCCCCGATCAATGGCGGAAACCGCTTGAAACCTTCCTCCTCATTTTTCGATCAATCCACGCCGAATTAGCTCATGCCACAGGTTAACTTTTGGAAGATCTTCTCGAGATCTTCAAATCCATATAAAGTTTGGAATTTTTCGTGGCCTGTGGAGTGAGAATCGACGCCTAGAAGTCGACGACTTCAATTCGCCGCCGCCGCCGCCTGGGACCACCGTGCTGGACCCCACCTCCGGCGAACCAGCGCCTCTCCTCCCCCTTCGACGCTGCGAAGGCCGATCGACGAATAGCTACATGGATTTCGAGATAAATCCAAGCCTAGTTTTGAACCTTTCAGCTGAGGTACGGCTATATATATTTTCAACAGTTTTAACACCTTTAAACCGTTGCAAACTTTGAAAAATCATATCTTTTTCGTGTATTGCCGAAATTCGATCGTGACCATGTGGACGTCTTCTACATTTTAGAAGAGACCACATATTTTTCTGAGTCTTCTGCTATTTTTGGTGGAGTGGAACCCAATGTGAGATTTCTAAATAATAAATGATATGGAAAACGACAATGTATAAATTATATAGTCGATGTATGGGTTATATAAGCGTTATACACCTCATGTATGAGCGTTGTATAAGTTGTACGTTCGATGTATAAGTTATATATGCGTTGTAAAAATTATATATGTGTTGAAATAGAAGTGAATTGTTATATATACATATATATACATACATATATATATATATACATACATATATATATACATATATATATATACATACATATATATATACATATATATATATACATATATATATACATATATATATATACACATATATATATACATATATATATATATACACGCCCCTCGTCCACAAATATATATATATATATATATACACGCCCCTCGTACACAAACCATGGACGATATTTATTGGTTGTGATTGGTGTGAAAATTGATTGATAGCGAATGGTTGATTGGAATTGTTTGTGGTTGATATTGATTGATTGTGGTTGAAAAATACCCATTTATGGTTGAGAAATATTTGGTTGAAACCACATTGGATTAGTTTGTGGAAATGAAATAAATATATACATGCCGCCTGCGTGCGAACTAGATGCATGATCCCCATTGTCAAAAACCGCGAGGTTTTAAGGTAGAGCGAGGAGCCGTACTAGGGACGGTCCCGGTTTTGACTACCCTGCCGTTATGCTGCCGAAATTTTGAATAATATTCATGTGTTTGAATTATTTTCATTTGCTGAAACTATATTTATTCGCTGAATAGAAAACCTTCATGTGTTGAATCGATATTCATTTGTTGAATTGAAATTCATGTGTTGAATGGTACTCATATTTTGAAATAAAATGTTTTATAATAAAAATCACATTTTTATTATCTATACGACTATATAAAATAATCTTTTTTTGAAATAAATTGTTTTATAATAAAAATCCTAATTTTATCACCTATATGAAATATATAAAATAATCGTGTTTTGAAATAAATTGTTTTATAATAAAAATCACATCTTTATCATCTATACGAACTATATAAAATAATCTTTTTTTGAAATAAATTGTTTTATAATAAAAATCCTATTTTTATCACCTATATGAAATATATAAAATAATCGTGTTTTGAAATAAATTGTTTTATAATAAAAATCACATTTTTATCATCTATACGAACTATATAAAATAATCTTGTTTTGAAATAAATTGTTTTATAATAAAAATTCTATTTTTATCACCTATATGAAATATATAAAATAATCGTGTTTTGAAATAAATTGTTTTATAATAAAAATCACATCTTTATCATCTATACGAACTATATAAAATAATCTTGTTTTGAAATAAATTTTTTTATAATAAAAATCCTATTTTTATCACCTATATGAAATATATAAAATAATCGTGTTTTGAAATAAATTGTTTTATAATAAAAATCACATTTTTATCATATATACGAACTATATAAAATAATATTGTTTTGAAATAAATTGTTTTATAATAAAAATCCTATTTTTATCACCTATATGAAATATATAAAATAATCATGTTTTGAAATAAATTGTTTTCGTTAAAAATCACATTTTTATTATATACATGAATTGGTAAAAATAGTGAAGTGTTGAAATAGAAGTCAGTTAGATAAAAATATCATTTTTATCAAATGTATGAAAAGAATATAGTTTGAAATCGGAGAATCGATATATATATATATATAAATAGAATTAAAATATATCGAATAACGTCGCTGTAGTTCGTATTTTGAAACCGTGATTTCAAACGATCATACCGAGAGATCCGACCATCGGATTTTCCCGAAAGCGCAACCGTTGGGTCCGCTTTGGAAATATCTTTCCAATGGCACCAACTTTGTAAAAATCCAACGGTTGGATTGTCTAGAATGTTTAATTCGAATCTGAAGAAAAACAGCGCCAGAATCGATTATATTTATATATAAATATAATTATATTTAATCGAATAACGATGCTGTAGTTCGTATTTTGAAATCGAAACTTCAAACGATAATACCGGGATCCCCGACTGTCGGAATTTCCCGAAACTGGAACCGTTGAATTCGTTTTGAAAAGATCTTTCTAATGATGTTAATTTTGTGAAGATCCAACGGTTAGATTTTCAGATATGTGTAAATCAAATCTGAAGAAAAACAGCGCCACGGCCGCGTTATGGCCCGGAGCGTCGTTTTGAATAAATTGGCTATTTTAAAATAAATAAAAATAGCGATAAATCGTTATAAAATATTATAAACGATATGGATGTAAATTTAGAAATTAACTGAAGGTTGGCTAAGTCGAATGGTTTCTTGGGTATTGATCTGATGTTGGTTTCGGCCTTCGGGGTTAATATTTGGGAAATCGTTCTCTTAGTGATTGACGGTTAGTGACTAATGAATTGAAATGATGCGTGTGTATGTTAGTGTTGCACTTGTTTATTTTATACGCGAGTTGCTCAGAAACACCGGGTTTATCCCATTCTGAATAACTGAATCGACGATAAGAAATCGAAGATAAAGACGGTGGTCGAAGACCGGAGATCTTCACCTCGTTTGGATGGTAACCGAGGTCCTGATTGGGAGGCATCCCGAAATATGGATAATGAGTGGTGATCGTGCAGACGTACGTGGTGATCGATGGGTTTGCGAGGTATATAGTGCCTCCGGTTTCGTTCAGACCCAGAACGGACTTGCAAATGGACAGTGTGTCTAACATTGGAATTTATTCTGTGTGACTGATAACCATCAGTTACACGGTGTGAATTGCCTGTGTGGCATGCTAAGATGCAGTGATCAGGGCTTCTGTTGAAAAGCAAAGTCTTGTGGTGATGATCAAAGCATCGCCTGTGTGGCATAGCTTTGTGTATAACGTGAAATCGCGAGCCTCACACCCCAGTATGAACGATAAACGGGAGCAGGACCTCAGGGAGGGCATGCATTTCCTTCTAGCTAGGAGTGGCGTCAGTGGTTTTACACGCCCTGACGAGTTTGACTTATGTGGTTGTTGCTTTTGCGAGGCGCCTTGGTTAGATCGGACGATCCGGGTCCGATGGAGTCATTCGTTGGCTCATTTACGCCCCAAAGGGCGGGGAAACGTATTGTTCAGGCATAATAATCCGCTTCGGTGGACCGGCCCTGACGATCCAAGGCTTGCCAGTGCGCTTTCCTGAGACACGGGCTAGAGCGTCTCGAATTCGGTAAGGACTATCTTTTGCCTTGGTTCAAGACGGAAATCCAATTTCCAAATACGTGACTGTGAGGTTTCGATTGTATACCTATATATGGCGACATAGTGGTATGGGGCATTAATGCCGCCTATGATTGATACTTATGATTTAAATTGCTTTTGAAACATATGAACACTAGTAATAATATCAAATGCTTTTGTTTTATTTGTATCAATTATATTTTGGCCATAATAAGGTAAAACTCTATCCTCCGGTTTGCTTTGCATTGTGTGATGGGACTTGAGTCTTATGATGGTTTCATTTTTCTAAAAAACATTGCGTTGTTTGAAAGAATGATTTGTTTTAAAGCACTAGCAATCCAATGGAGTAAACCCGTTCCACGAAAGTGGCGTGGTACTGTGATTAGCCATATTATAGAATGTGTAGAGTAGATTTCTCATACCAGTCCCATGACTGACTCGTAGTTTGTTTCACTTTCAAACTCGGGTGCCCTTTTTCTACACGGGCAGCCTTGTATTCAGGTTTAGCTGGTTCTTTCTGGATAGCTGGAGCTGAAGATGGATTCTATCATTTATCTCTTTTTATGCTGTTCAGCTCCTATTGTACATTATGTTTGTTTTCCGCTGTAGACATTTATGTGTAGCTGAACTGTATTTGTACTAAGTATGATCCTGTATACTGTGTAACTCTGATGATTACGTTTATCCAGTATATTCTATTGTTCATTATCTGGTGTATTTATTTAATTATGTTCTGCTATTATCTATTTATGTGTTATATTCCAAGGATTACCCTTGCCGCCGTCAGTACGGGGTTTGGGGTCGTCTCACCTGCCAACCCGAGAAAGCTTCTCACCTCGGTTGCATTTTTAGGAGCCTGCCAATCTTGCACTGTAACCACCTTTGTGGGATCTACAGCTATCCTTTCTTTAGAAACCACATGCCCTAAGAATCTCACCTCTTTTCTCCAAAAATGGCATTTGGAGAACTATGCCTTAAGCTGATGCATACAGAGAGTTTTCAAAACTTCTCTCAAGTGTTGGGCATGCTCTTCTTCTCTTTTGGAGAAGATCAAAATATCATCAACAAAGACTATGACATATTTGTTTAGAAACTCCCGAAACACTCTACTCATCAAATAAACAAAATTGGCAGGTGAATTTGTCAACCCAAAAGGCATAACTAGTCATTCAAAGAAACCATCCAGAGTTATAAAAGCGGTCTTATCTATGCTGTCCTCAGCCACCCTCAACTGATGAAACCCCGTGGCCAAGTCTAGTTGAGAAAATACTGAGGCACCAACAAGCCGATCAAATAAATCATCAATCCCCGGGAGCGGGTGCCTATTCTTCTTAGTGAGTTTATTCAACTCTCTATTGTCAACACACAAATGAAGCTAACCATTCGCCTTAGTCACAAATACTAGTGGAGCACCCCATTCAGATATGCTTCATCTGATAAACCCTTTCTCAAATAGCCCCCATACTTGCTTACTCAGCTCCATCCTTTCCCTCGGAGCCATATGGCGCACTGGCAATGCAACTGGCTTTTCATTTTCCACCAAATATATACAAAAGTTGATCTCGCGCCTCGGAGGTAAACCTCGTACCTCATCAAAAACATCGAAATAATCTCGGACTACTGGAACAGATTGCAAGTCATCGATAGATGCATCAAGGGACTCTAGAAAACTAAGCATAACCGACCCTTGTGGGTCATAAGAAATCTCGAGGGTCCTCCCATGACAAGTCAGAAGTCTAACGACCCTCCTCTAACAATCCAGAATGGCACCATATGTGGTAAGCCAATCCATTCCTAGAATCAACCCATAGCCCATAAACCCAAGTGCATATGCGTCACATTCAAACTCGACGCTTAACACAGATATTTTCAAACCCCGACAAATCATAGATAAATGAGCCAAACCACCAATGGGTTTTGAAACAACTACGGGATCCACTACCATACTAGTAATTAAGTGCAGAGATTCAACCACAGAACTAGATATAAATGAATGTGAAGCACCAGAATCAAAAATTGTTCTAATAGGCTGATTAGAAAGAGAAATTAAACTTTCCCCATAAATCTTTCTACCTCCATCAGGAGCACTGATCGCGCGAGCATGCACCTGCCCTTTAGAAGTTCCTGTCCTTTGATCTTGTCCCTGTGATCCCTGTTTCTTTGGGCACTCTCTAGCGAAGTGTTCGACCTCCCCGTAGTTAAAGCAAGTGTTCTTTCTTCTCTTACAGTCTTTGATCAAGTGACCTTATTTCCCACAACTTTGACATTTACTCTTGTCCTTGGCCTTGTCATTCTTCCCATCTTTCTTCTGCTGTTGTTGTTGCCTCTTCTTGGGGTATACCTTCTTATTTTGCTATGTTTCCTCAGCCATTACTTCCTTATTCTCTCCGTTGTCTTCCTCAATTATTAGGGCCATATAGACGAGCTTTTCAAAAGTGGCCCCTATTGGAATATGGGACATGGCTAACTTATAAAGGGGTTCATTCATTCAGCCCTTTTGCAAACCGCAAAGCCTTTTTGTGCGGCGTATCCACCAACTCTAACCCGAACCTTGCTAGCTGATTGAATTTGTTCACATATTCTTTTACGATCAAGTTCCCTTGCTTGAGTGTTAAGAACCACTCCATCTGCATGCTTCTCTCGGCTTGGGAAATGAATTTCCTCTCGAACCTCTATCTAAAATCCTCCCAAGTTTCCACCAGACGTCCAGCTTGGGCGACTTCCCACCAAAATGAGGCTTCATCTTTCAGTAGCCAAGCAACTAACTGAATCTTCCTTCTATCCTCTACTTCAAAGACTACGAACAAGTCCTCGGTTTCCTTGAGCTAATTCCACGCTTCTATGAATGTCTCGTTCCCTTGGAATTGCTTCCCTCCCATAGCATGGAAGTCTTTGCAGATTTTTGCGAAGTTATCTGCTCTTGGAGAGGGAGGAGGAGGAATGACTGGTGCAGCTAGGGCAGGAACGTTTCCTTGGCCTTCTCCAGACGCTTTGGCCTTCAGAGACCTATGGAACCATCTGGGTATCGTAACGCCCTCTGGGATATTAGGAATGTTTTGTTCCCCAGACATGCTAAAAAGAAAAAGGAAGAGATTTAGACAAAAGACCAAAGGATATTACATATAGCTTTTTTGGGAATGTTTTTCAAAACAGACTTCTCTTTTTGAAAATGCTTTCTTTTAAAACCTTTTTGAAAAAATAAATCAAAAACTTTATCCAATCTGGTAACCTTCTGCTCTGATACCAAGTATGACACCCCACGTCCTTTAATATCACTCACTAAGAGAATGCATTAAGTTCTGTGAAGCGTTATAGGTAAACAGGCACAGATTAATTATAAGACAGATATAAATAAGATAACAGCGAAAATTTAAATTTTTATTTCAAACATAAATCGTAATGTCGTGGTCAAAAATACCACAAGTCACAAAAACCATTGTAATAATATAGCTTCTGTCTTGTACCATCAGAGTATATGAATATAAAAAGCATAACTTAATTCTTCAAGAAAAAGAGCTAATCCATAGTAGAGATAAAAACTTGAGCCATACTTTGGAAGCAGATCTTGCAAGATGATAACTGATTCCTGACTAAGCCCAAGTATTCCTGCCCTGAGAACCTGGTGGGAAATGGAAGAAAGAAGAGGAAACAAAAAGGGTCAGACATAAAGTCTGGCGAGTCTAGTTACTTTTAGCAAGTAAATAAATAAAAGTAGCATGACAGGCATATAAAGTTGATAAGAGAGAGATCACTACATAAATGGAAGGTGTGACAAGGTAGATAGGATAAGGTGTATACGCTTTCCTAATGATTACTCTGCACTATTACTAGTATAACCAGAATGAGATGATCCCTTCCACCGGGTGGTAGACTTAGGCATGCATCCAAATATATCCTAACTACTACCTTAATCGATCGGCTCCCTACTCCGTAGATATTCTGTGCCGGCCCTATAGTAGGATGTATCATGTCCTAAAGTGGCAACCCCTCGCTGATATGCACAGCCCCATATCTACAGGTGTCATGGTCATCTTATCCCCTTCGGCCATGCTCATGCACGCACATGGCTCAGTCGATTTGCGCCGCCAACATCGCCTCCATGTTTGGATCTCTTACAATCAGTGTGTAAGCATGCCCCTTCTCCGACCTAGTTCGGAGTTCTCTACTTGATACATACTCCGGGTTACTGACTGAAACAGGTCCCACATAATATGATACAAGCTCTCCCCTTTGTCTTGTATCCCCCACTAGGTTTTCCATAGGTTATATTTACCCTAAAGATGTATTTAATTATATACTCCCAATATTTCTACCGGTTATGCTTACCACTAGGTGTCTTTAATTACATAACCTAATCAGGGTTAGTTTGGGCCTATTTGTAAATATTACCCATCCCCTCAGAAATACTTAACCAAACCATTGTCCAATCAATTTTACTTAACCCTAATTTTAGTTCATAATCATACAATCCTTATGGATTAGATTAGGTTAAGTAGTCCAATTCATTACCATGTTCATTTATGGTTTATAATGGGATAGACCTCCCACATTAGGCATAGAACTTGTGGATGCTGGATATGTCGGTCGGGTCTGTGCGGACTTCTTCCACAAGTTGGGCCTAACCTCATGTCATAGCCCGATTCGTATTTGCACACTTAGGCCTCTCACATTAGGTTCAACATTGGTGGCTGCTGGATATGTATGTCGGGTCCGGCAGACTTCGACCACTAATGCAACCTAACCTCGTGCTATAATTGCAGTTACAATTTCTAATTGTAGTCCCAGGCATTTATTATAAATTAACCAATTAATTAAATCTATACCTCTTTTGATGAAAAAGGAATTTCGCTCGATCCGAATCGATTACTAAACCGACCAAGACCGTTCGAAACCCCTGATTTTTTTGAGAACACGAAAAATCAGAACACAAACAGAGGAAAATTTCATTGTTTATTACAACAATTACATTAGAATGCAAGAATATATAGATTATGAATAAATAATATACATCACAAAATATCAGAGATTTAAATTACATTTAAATACATCGCAGCGGAAAAATAATACAAAACACAACTGAAAGAGATATACGGATACAGAGCTTTCCGGATATCATTCCAGCTGTAAACCAGGTTCCTGTGAATATAAATCTTCAAGACCAAAACTACTAGCTGCCTGTGTCAAAATAAGGGCACCCAGAGTTTAGGTTAAAACAATAAAATCCAGGTCAGTCATGTGACTGGTGTGAGAAATAAAACAGTTATTAATCTTTATTTTAAAGTTAGGTAAATCAAGGGACCACAAAGTATAACACGGAACAGGTTTCCTCCCAAGAATGCCAGTGCATAAAACAACAGCGCAATGCTAAACAAAGATAAATGAAGCTATTATAAGACCCAGGTCCCATCACACAATGCAACGCAAGCCGGAGGATTGGGTTTTCCTTTATAATAGCCAAACATGCTTGGTACGTTTAAAACAAATCATTTGATACTATTATAAGTGTATAGTATCAAAACAATTTCAATCATAAATATCAATCATAGACGGCATGGGTACCATATATCATGTCACCATACTAGGCTCTACAATCAAAACTGCAAAGTCACGTATTTGGAAATTGGATTTCCATCTGTGAACCGAGGCAAGGGATCGTCCTCACCGGCTTCGAGACTCTCTAGCCCGAGCCTCAGGGTCAGTGCGCATCGACCCTTGGATCGTCAGGGACGGTCCAACGATGTGGATTAAAATGCCTGAACACTGCGTTTTCTCGCCCTTTAGGGCGTAAATGAGCCAAATGACTCCATCGGATCCACACAGTCACTGATATATCCGAGGCGCCTCGCAACAGCAACAACCACACAGGTGAAAATAATATAAATGTCAGGGCTGGTAGCTACTGACACCACCCTAGCTATAAGGAAACGCATGTCCTCCCTGAGGTCCTCTCCCGTTTCTAGTTCACAATCGGGGTGTGAGGCTCGCGAATTAACGCTACATAAAGCTATGCCACAAAGGCCGCGCTTTGATCATCAACCACAAGACTTTGCTTTTCAACAAAAGCCTTGATCATTTGCCACTTTGGCATGCCACACTGGCAATTCACTCCATGCGATTGATATCCATCAATATATAACCCCTGAGCTCGTACGTCTCAGAGAAGGGCGTTAAGCAAGAGAATAAATTCTCCACAGCCAAATAGATATATATTTAATAGAAATCAATCACACGGAATAAAATCCAATGTCAGACACACAGTCCATTTACAAGTTTGTTCTGGGTCTGAACGAAACCGGAGGCGCCTTGTACCTCGCATATCCATCGATCTCCACGTACGTCTGGACGATCACCAACTGATTCCCTCCTCTTGGGTGTACAGCCCAATCAAGATGATCAGTAATCACCCAAACGATGTGAAGACCTCCGGTCTTCAACCACCGTCTTCATCCTCGAAACCACGTCGAATCAGTTATTCAGAATGGGATAAACCCAGTCTTTCTGAATAACTCGCGTATATAATAAACAAGTGTTACACAAACACAACATACGCCCCATTCCAATTCAGAATATTCTTTTATTCAAATATTCTTATACTTTGGGAAAGGTTCCCATTAATTTTATCAAAGATAAATTCTTCAAATTTATTCTTTAATCTTCCTTTGAATATAAATTCAAATTAGTCGGGATTAGCGAACCACACCGAAGTAATCATTTATTTTAATTTCCCAATCCCAACCTATTCATTTCATGAAGTAAAACTGGTAATACTTCATATCTAGCTCCACGGTGTTATCGGTAAATTCAATTACCATTTCACATTCAAATTTAATTAAAGATTTAACTATCGCTTTGGAGCAAAACTGGCGATACTCCATTCTCGATCATTTCAATCTAATTAAAGATTCATTAAAACTCCACTTGGTTTTAATCTTCCCAAAAATTATATTAATGATTGTCTAACTTGGGAAGTCATATCCTGTCTTTAACTGGGTTAAAGAACCAATGTCATTTAAACACGGTTCACTATAAACCCAAAATCACATTCTATTCCATTCTAATTTATTTTATTAAATTGGAAAAATTTACTTTGGAAAACCTCCTTTAAATCTTAACAAAAGATTTATAAATTCCAAATCACATTTCATTGTAAATCGGGTTAAAGAATAAATGTTGTTAAAACACAGTTCACGATAAACCCAATTCCCATTCAATATTAAACATAAGGCTCTGAATAAAAAATATATCGGCTTATATTCAATATCAAATTCTACGACCAACAAATAACGTATTGGAAATAACGATATTAATATATTTTCAAATTTCCATAACAATATCTGTATAATCAGGAAATCCAACATCGAAATATTCCAAAGACAATTTCGATTCAAATCCATTCCAATTCAATTATTGGAAATTCTGGTTACTATTTAAAACCCTTTCAAATCCAATTTATTTATAAAAAAATAAATAAATTATTATTCTAGTTCAAAACTAGTTCATTTCGATAAAAATCTATTTTTATCTTTTCAAATTTGGAATTTTTCATCTCAATTCTTGACAAATCATTTCTTATGATTTTACACAAATTATTACTATATTTAATAATTTTATCAAGGCCCGTACAGTCGATTTCCATCAACGGCCATCGAACTGCATTTACAGCGGTCTTTTCCAAATTTTATTTGGACATAATTCCAAATCCAACCGTTATATTTCAAATCTCTAATATTCGTTAGAAAGCTCTTTTTGATACGAATCCAACAGTTCCGGTTTTAGGAGAATCCGACGGTCGGATACCGTAATATACATTCGAATTCAATGGTCGAAATTCGCGAACTACCGCGGCGCGGCTCGTTCTATTCAGGCCTTTATATTATATATATAATATGTATAATATATACTTCGTCGATTTCCTTTCAAAACGTATTTTATAAATTGTTTTAAATTCGTTTTCAAAACGATTTCAAATTCATATTCAATTTCTAATCAAAATTGAATATTCCATATCATTAATCTATAAATGATAATATTTTCAAAACGTTATATTTTGAAATCACTTTCTTTTCTATATTCATTATAAAAATGAATAAAATCGATATAAATATCGTTCACGTCAAAATGGCGTCAATCTAATCAACACGGCTTTTATTCAACACATGAATGTTTTCTTCTATTCAACACATGAATATTTATTTTATTCAACACATGAATATTTATTCTTTTCGACACATGAATGTTTTCTTCTACTCAACACATGAATATTTATTTCTATTCAACACATGAATTTATTTCTATTTAACACATGAATATATATATATTTTTTTTATTCAGCACATGAATATATATTTTTCTATTCAACACATGAATTTATATTTCTATTCAACACATGAATTTATTTTCTGTTCAACACATGAATTTTCTTTTATAATATTCCTTATTTTCCAAATTGGAATGAGGCCCAATCAACTACCATATAGTGTTAATTATATGGATTTCATACGCACACGTACAATACAACAATCAAACACATGCAACCATCACCCAAAGTGCATTCTACACTGCATAAGCATCAAATATAAATATTTAACGCTTATAACAGCCTGTCGATCTATCGATCGACATACAACTAATTATTGGGACTAGTGTATGGCCAATTTCATCCCAACACCCGCGTGGGGTTTCACATCAACAAACATAGATTTTTATTTGTGCAGTTGGGCGATATGTAAAATTTATCATCCCAATCAATATCAGTCAAATCAGTGTATATAAACAAATCGTCCAATTTGTTTATTACTATTTATTTTATATACACGTTAAAAATTATATTTTTAACTATAAAATATTTTCCACTATAAAATATTTTATTTCATTGCACATCACACAATAAAATTTCATAACACAACAATCAAACAAACAAGTCATCTATGGTCTGTGGACGACGGGTGTCGGGTGCTGCTAAGCACCGTCTGCATCCTAGTATATATTTCAAACTAGAAGTAAATTAAAGGTGAGGAGTTCTAACCGACTAGCTAAACCAATTCTTCGGCAGGAAATCTTCATCGTGTCTCCAACCAAATCTATTTCACGTGGTATATGTTAAAAATTATATTTTCAACAACGCTGCTTCCTATATCAAGATTATATTTTTATTTCACTTCTCATATAATAAAAATTTTATTTTTATTTTGCTATATATATAAAAATCATATTTTTATATTCTCTAACTTATAAAAAATATATTTTTATAATCTCTACTATATAAAAATCATATTTTTAAAACGCTACTATATATATGAAGATTACATTTTTTTAGTTCAACTCCACCTAGATAAAAATCATATCTTCACATAGTTAAAAAATCGTATTTTTATTTCATTAGCTATATAAATATCTGACCTTTTCTATGTGATTAACTATATAAAAATACGACCTTTTCTATGTGATTTACTATATAAAAATCCGACCTTTTCTACGTGATTAACTATATAAAAATCTGACCTTTTCTATGTGATTAACTATATAAAAATCCGACCTTTGTTCTCAAATTATATATAAAGTTCAAATTTTTCCTCGCTAATACATAGAAATGAAATTGATTTTTATTTACTCTAATTATCTTAATTAAAAACAGAAATAAAACGCACCTTTTTATTGTAGAAACTCATTTCTTTTTAATGGAGAAGGGGACACCGTCGGATTTGGGCTCAGGGGGTTACGGTGGAGGGTGTTGCTGGAGGTGGCGAGTGGTGGCGAGGCCAAGGGGGTGTGAGGGGTTTGGCACGCGTCAGAGGGGAGGGGGAAATCGGGAAGAAGGCGGAGGAGGTCGAGGAGAAGAAGAGGGGAGAGGGAAGAAGATGGGGGTCTAAGGTGGTTGCGCCCGCCGTAGCGGTTGTGGAAGTGGCCATCGCGCTAGGACGCGATGGTTTTTTTTCTCTGAATTGATTTTTTGAAGATCGGGGGAGGGGGGGGGGTGTTGATCTGAGATAAAGGGGAAAGGGAGAAAGAGGTTTTTTTATTTAATTTAATTTCAAAAAGGTACATTTTTATTTTGACCACGAAACGAGACCCACCGCCTATCGTCCATAGCTAATTACCCCCATTCCGAACACAATGGGATATTTATCGTAGGCTGCTTCGACTGTTTCGATCAGTTTTCGTAAAAATCAAAATATAAATTTATATATTGAATTTAAACGCGCATTTCAATTTACGGGGGCCACATATGGACTCTAAAAATTCCCGAAAAATATTTTCTAGCTTCGTGTTGACAATACGGTCCTAACAAACCTAATTTCGTCGAATTATGAGACCGTTTGAAAAATGGCCATTTTCAGGTCGATCGAAATTGACTGAAACTGCTAAAACATGTTTTACTTCACCACGCTCACATATTGATTCAGAAAATTATGCAAATTGGGATCTAGCAATAATTTGACATCCCGGATCCAACAATAGTGGTTTCGTCGAAAACCGAGGTTGTTTGCACAATTTCCATTTTTAAGGGCCAAAATTCTATAGCGACTATTCTGAATTTTCAACTAGGCATAACTTTTGAGTCTCACTATGAAATTTCAAATTTTCGGAATCGTTGGAAAGATATTATCAGTTAGATTCTAAATTTTTTAGGTTCGCTAAAATCCGGTTTATTTTGAATCATATAAACTCATTTGAACTTTGAAATCGAATTTTCAAACTACCGCGCCATTTTCAATTCTTTTATATTTAAAATAAAATATTTATATTCTAACGACGATTCAAATAAATATATACATTCTAATTCTATTCAAATTGAATTTCTCATTGTTAATATTTAAAATAATTTATTTTAAATATTCAAAATTCACTAAAATTGCCAAAATAAAAATTTTAAATTGTCTCAGATTTCCGGGTTTTTACAATCTCCCCCACTTAAAACTTTTTGTCCCCGAAAAGGAACGAAGCTGAAAGTTGTTTCACAAACCAACTTAACTTCCAGTATTTTCATTATGGCTTAAGTTCTTCAACTTTTCAGTTTCTAAGAACTTTTCAAATTTTTCAAATTTTTTGCTAATACACTAAATTTTCGAATAATTTCGCCATAACCTCCCCTGCACCGACAGCTTCGGGATATTTCAAATAGCCTCCCATGGCCCTCATCAATCCAAAAAGAAAAAGAAACAGCCAAGCGGATGGCCAATTGGCTCATAAAATTATCAAAAACCCAAGAAATACAATAAACATGTACCTATTTGTCGGGCAAACAATTTTGTTCCTCTTCCCTAGCCTCCTTGCTATGACCTGTTCAATGTAAGTACATGTATATGCATGCAAATGCGACTAATTTTCAATACAACTCACTATTTGGTTCAATTTGGCTAAAGGTTCAAATTTTAATTAACCAACCAATAATCAAACAACACAACCATCAATCAATTAGTTGATTAGCTTTTCAAATTCATAACTTCGATATATAGCCAAAAAAAAAATCATATTTTTGGTGCCAAATCACAACAATAAGCCTTATCTAGTTTTGGTTCTCACACTAGTCTAATGGAAATATATAGAAATCTCACTTTTGAAACTCGAAAATAAATACTGGCGATGGTGCCCCATCACCAGAATTATCCCCGGGCAACTAGAGTGTGATTCTACAACTATCCAGTACATTAAAACTTCGAATACACGTTTGCAAGACATATATGCAAAATCTTTATATATTGGATTGTCCAAATTAATTTAAAATAAATATTCAAATACGTATAAAACGATTTAAATTTTCAAAACAAAAATTGTTTTCATTTTAAAAATATACTCTTCACACTCGTCCTAGGATACTACCGATCCCATCTCTAACGAGTCATTCCCGTTGGATATTAATAATCCAATTTTTGATGAATTCTTTCGTTTGGTTCTAATATGCCTTGTTCTCAGAGCTCTGTAAACCAAAGCTCTGATACCAACTGTGACGAAAAGGAATTTCGCTCGATCCGAATTGATCGCTAAACCAACCAAGACCGTTCGAAACCCCTGATTGTTTTGAGAACACGACAAATCAGAACCCAAACAGAGGAACATTTCATTGTTTATTACAACAATTACATCAGAATGCAAGAATATACAGATTATAATAAATAATATACATCACAAAATATCAGAGATTTAAATTACAATTAAATATATCACAGCGGAAAAATAATACAAAATACAACTGAAAGAGATATACGGATACTGAGCTTTCCGGATATCATTCCAGCTATAAACCAGGTTCCTATGAATATAAATCTGCAAGACCAAAACTACTAGCTTCCCATGTCAAAATAACGGCACCCAGAGTTTAGGTTAAAACAATAAACTCCAGGTCAATCATGTGACTGGTGTGAGAACTAAAACAGTTATTAATCTTTATTTTAAAGTTAGGTAAATGAAGGGCCACGTCGCATAACACGGAACGGGTTTCCTCCAAAGAATACCAGCGCATAAAACAACAGCGCAATGCTAAACAAAGAAAAATGAAGCTATTATAAGATCCAGGTCCCATCACACAATGCAACGCAAGCCAGAGGATAGGGTTTTCCCTTATAATAGCCAAACATGCTTGGTACATTTAAAACAAACCATTTGATACTATTATAAGTGTATAGTGTCAAAACAATTTCAATCATAAATATCAATCATAGACGACATGTGTACCATATATCATGTCGCCATACTAGGCTATACAATCAAAACCGCAAAGTCACGTATTTGGAAATTGGATTTCCATCTGTGAACCGAGGCAAGGGATCGTCCTCACCGGCTTCGAAACTCTCTAGCCCGAGCCTCAGGGTAAGAGCGCATCGACCCTTGGATCGTCAGGGCTGGTCCACCGATGTGGATTAAAATGCCTGAACACTGCGTTTCCCCGCCCTAAGGGCGTAAATGAGCCAAATGACTCCATCGGCTCCACACAGTCAACGATATATCCGAGGCGCCTCGCAACAACTACAACCACACAGGTGAAAATAATATAAATGTCAGGGCTAGTAGGTCACTAACACCACCCTAGCAAGAAGGAAACACATGTCCTCCATGAGGTCCTCTCCCGTTTCTGGTTCACAACCGGGGTGTGAGGCTCGCGAATTAACGCTACACAAAGCTATGCCACACATGCTGCGCTTTGATCATCAACCACAAGACTTTGCTTTTCAACAAAAGCCTTGATCATTTGCCACTTAGGCATGCCACACAGGCAATTCACTCTATGCGATTGATATCCATCAATATATAACCCCTGAGCTCGTACGTCTCAGAGAAGGGCATTAGGCAAGAGAATAAATTCCCCGCCGCTAAGCAGATATATATTTAATAGAAATCAATCACACAGAATAAAATCCAATGTCAGACACACAGTCCAATTACAAGTTCGTTCTGGGTCTGAACGAAACCGGAGGCATCTTGTACTTTGCATATCCATCGATCTCCAAGTACGTCTGGACGATCACCAACTGATTCCCTCCTCTTGGGTGTACAACCCAATCAAGATCATCAGTAATCACCCAAACGATGTGAAGACCTCCGGTCTTCAACCACCGTCTTCATTCTCGACACCACGTCGAATCAGTTATTCAGAATGGGATAAACCCGGTCTTTCTGAATAACTCACGTATATAATAAACAAGTGTTACACAAACACAACATACGCCCCATTCCAATTCAGATTATTCTTTTATTCAAATATTCTTATACTTTGGGAAAGCTTCCCATTAATTGTATCAAAGATAAATTCTTTAAATTTATTCTTTAATCTTCATTTGAATATCAATTCAAATTAGTCGGGATTAGCGAACCACATCGAAGTAATCATTTATTTTAATTTCCCAATCCCAGCCTATTCATCCCATGAACTAAAACTGGTAATACTTCATATCTAACACCACGGTGTTATCGGTAAATTCAATTACCATTTCATGTTCAAATCTAATTAAAGATTTAACTATCGCTTTGGAGCAAAACTTGTGAAACTCCATTCTCGATCATTTCAATCTAATTAAAGATTCATGAAAACTCCACTTGGTTTTAATCTTCCCAAAAATCATATTAATGATTGTTTAACTTGGGAAGTCATATCCTGTCTTTAACTGGGTTAAAGAACCAATGTCATTTAAAACATGGTTCACTATAAACCCAAAATCACATTCTATTCCATTCCAATTTATTTTATTAAATTGGAAAACTTTACTTTGGAAAACCTCCTTTAAATCTTAACAAAAGATTTATAAATTCCAAATCACATTTCAATGTAAATCGGGTTAAAGAACAAATGTCGTTAAAACACAGTTCACGATAAACCCAATTCCCATTCGATATTAAATATAAGGCTCTGAATAGAAAATATATCGGTTTATATTCAATATCAAGTTCTACGACAAACAAATATCGTATTGGAAATAACGATATTAATATATCTTTCAAATTTCCATAACAATATCTGTATAATCACGAAATCCAACATCGAAATATTCCAAAGACAATTTCGATTCAAATCCATTCCAATTCAATTATTGGAAATTCTGGTTACTTTTTAAAACCCTTTCAAATCCAATTTATTTATAAATAAATAAATAAATTATTATTCTAGTTCAAAACTAGTTCATTTCGAGAAAAATCTGTTTTTATCTTTTCAAATTTGGAATTTTTCATCTTAATTCTTCACAAATCATTTCTTATGATTTTACACAAATTATTACTATTTTTAATAATTTAATCAAGGCCCGTACAGTCGATTTCCATCGACGGCCATCGAACTGCACTTACAACGACCTTTTCCAAATTTGATTTGGACATAATTCCAAATCCAACCGTTAGATTTTAAATCTATAATATTCGTTAGAAAGCTCTTTTCGATATGAACCCAATGGTTCCTGTTTTAGGAGAATCCGATGGTCGGATCTCCCGTAATATCCATTCGAAGACAATGGTCGAAATCCGCGAACTGCCGCGGCGCGTTATATTCAGGCCATTATATTATATATATAATATGTATAATATATACTTTGTCGATTTCCTTTCAAAACGTATTTTATAAATTGTTTTAAATTCGTTTTCAAAACGATTTCAACTTCTTATTCAATTTCTAATCAAAATTGAATATTCCAAATCATTAATCTACAAATGATAATATTTTCAAAATGTTATATTTTGAAATCACTTCCTTTTCTATATTCATTATAAAAATGAATATAATCGATATAAATATTGTTCACTCAAAATGGCGTCAATCTAATCAACACGGCTTTTATTCAACACATGAATATTTTCTTCTTTTCAACACATGAATATTTATTTTATTCAACACATGAATATTTATTCTTTTCAACACATGAATGTTTTCTTCTATTCAACACATGAATATTTATTTCTCTTCAACACATGAATTTATTTCTATTCAACACATGAATATATATATTTTTATTCAACACATGAATATATATTTTTCTATTCAACACATGAATTTATATTTCTATTCAACATATGAATTTATTTTCTATTCAACACATGAATTTTCTTTTATAATATTCCTTATTTTCCAAATTGGAATGAGGTCCAATCAACTACCATATAGTGTTAATTATATGGATTTCATACACACACGTACACTACAACAATCAAACACAGGCAACCATCACCCAAAGTGCATTCTACACTGCATAAGCATCAAATATAAATAGTTAACGCTTATAACAGCCTATCAATCTATCGATCGACATACAACTAATTATTGGGACTAGTGTCTGGCCAATTTCATGACAACACCCGTGTGGGGTTTCACATCAAAAAACATAGATTTTTATTTGTGTAGTTGAGCGATGTGTAAAATTTATCATCCCAATCAATATCAGTCCCATCAGTGTATATAAACAAATCGTCCAATTTGTTTATTACTATTTCTTTTATATACACATTAAAAATTATATTTTTAACTATAAAATATTTTCCACTATAAAATATTTTATTTCATTGCACATCACACAATAAAATTTCACAACACAACAATTAAACAAACAAGTCATCCATGGTCTGTGGACGACGGGTGTCGGGTGCTGCTAAGCACCGTCTGCATCCTAGTATATATTTCAAACTAGAAGTAAATTAAAGGTGAGAAATTCTCACCGACTAGCTAAACCAATTCATCGCGACTCTTCATATGCAGGAAATCTTCATCGTGTCTCCAACGAGATCTGCTTCACGCGGTATATGTTAAAAATTATATTTTTAACAACGCTACTTCCTATATCAAGATTATATTTTTATTTCACTTCTCATATAATAAAAATTATATTTCTATTTTGCTACATATATAAAAATCATATTTTTATATTCTCTCATTTATAAAAATTATATTTTTATAATCTCTACTATATAAAAATCATATTTTTAAAAACGCTACTATATATATGAAGATTACATTTTTTTAGTGCAACTCCACCTAGATAAAAATTATATCTTGACATAGTTAAAAAATCATATTTTTATTTCATTAGCTATATAAAGATCCGACCTTTTCTATGTGATTAACTATATAAAAATCCGACCTTTTCTATGTGATTATCTATATAAAAATCCGACCTTTTCTATGTCATTAACCATATAAAAATCCGACCTTTTCTATGTGATTAACTATATAAAAATCCGACCTTTGTTCTCAAATTATATATAAAGTTCAAATTTTTCCTCGCTAATACATAGAAATAAAACTGGTTTTTATTTACTCTAATTATCTTAATTAAAAACAGAAATAAAACGCACCTTTTTATTGTAGAAACTCATTTATTTTTAATGGAGAAGGGGACATCGTCGGATTTGGGCTCAGGGTTTTGCGGTGGAGGGTGTTGCCGGAGGTGGCGGGTGGTGGCGAGGCCATGGGGGTGTGAGGGGTTCGCACGCGTCAGTGGGGAGGGGGGAAATCGGGAAGAAGGCGGAGGAGGTGGAGGTCGAGGAGAAGAAGAGGGGAGAGGGTAGGAGATGGGGAGGTCGGAGGCGGTTGCGCCCGCCTTGGCGGCGGTGGAAGTGGCCATCGCGCTAGGGCACGATGGTTTTTTTTCTTTTCTCTGAATCGATTTTTTTGAAGATGGGGGGAGGGGGGTTGACCTGAGATAAAGGGGAAAGGGAGGGAGAGGTTTTTATTTAATTTAATTTCAATAAGGTACCTTTTTTATTTTGACCTCGAAACAAGACCCACCACCGCCTGTCGTCCATAGCTAATTACCCCCATTCTGAACACAATGGGATATTTATTGTAGGCTGATTCAACTGTTTCGATCAGTTTTCGTCAAAATCAAAATATAAATCTATATATTGAATTTGAACATGCATTTCAATTTACCGGGGCCACGTATGGAATCTAAAAATTCCCGAAAAATATTTTCTAGCTTCGTATTGACGATACGGTCCTAACAAAACTAATTTCGTCGAATTCTGAGACCGTTTCAAAATTGGTCATTTTCAGGTCGATCGAAATTGATTGAAACTGCCAAAACACGTTTTACTTCGCTACACTCACATATTGATTCAGAAAATTATGCAAATTGGGATCTTGCAATAATTTGGCATCCCGGATCCAACAATAGTGGTTTCGTCGAAAACCGAGGTCGTTTGCAAAATTTCCATTTTTAAGGGCCAAAATTCCATAGTGACTATTCTGAATTTTCAACTAGGCATAACTATTGATTCTTGCTATGAAATTTCAAATTTTCGGATTCGTTGGAAAGATATTACAGTTGGATTCTAAAATTTTTAGGTTCGCTAAAATCCGGTTTATTTTGAATCCTATACACTCATTTGAACTTTGAAATCGAATATTCAAACTACCGCGCCATTTTCAATTCCTTTTATATTTAAAATAAAATATTTATATTCTAACGACGATTCAAATAAATATATACGTTCTAATTCTATTCAAATTGAATTTCTCCTTGTTAATATTTAAAATAATTCATTTTAAATATTCAAAATTCACTAAAATTGCCAAAATAAAAATTTTAAATTGGCTCAGATTTCCGGGTTTTTACAATCTCCCCCACTTATTCCTTTTCGTCCCCGAAAAGGAACAAAGCTGAAAGTTGTTTCACAAACCAACTCAACTTCCAATATTTTCATTATGGCTTAAGTTCTTCAACTTTTCAGTTTCTAAGAACTTTTCAAATTTTTCAAACACCCTAAATTTTCGAATAATTTCGCCATAACCTCCCCTGCACCGGGAGCTTCGGGATATTTCAAATTGCCTCCCATAGACCTCATCAATCCAAAAAGAAAAAGAAATAGCCAAGCGGATAGCCAACTGGCTCATAAAATTATCAAAAACCCAAGAAATACAATAAACATGTACCTATTTGTCGGGAAAACAATTTTATTCCTCTTCTCTAGCCTCCTTGCTATGACCTGTTCAATGTAAGTACATGTATATGCATGCAAATGCGACTAATTTTCAATACAACTCACTATTTGGTTCAATTTGGCTAAAGGTTCAAATTTTAATTAACCAACCAATAATCAAACAACACAACCATCAATCAATTAGTTGATTAGCTTTTCAAATTCAAAACTTTGATATATAGCCAAAAAAATCATATTTTTGGTGTCAAATCACAACAATAAGCCCTATCTAGTTTTGGTTCTCACACCAGTCTAATGGAAATATATAGAAATCTCACTTTCGAAACTAGAAAATAAATACTGGTGATGGTGCCCCATCACCAGAATTATCCCCGGGCAACTAGAGTGTGATTCTACAACTATCCAGTACATTAAAACTTCGAATACACGTTTGCAAGGCGTATATGCAAAATCTTTATATATTGGATTGTCCAAATTAATTTAAAATAAATATTCAAATACGTATAAAACGATTTAAATTTTCAAAACAAAAATTGTTTTCATTTTAAAAATATACTCTTCACACTCGTCCTAGGATACTACTGATCCCATCTCTAACGAGTCATTCCCTTGGATATTACTAATCCAATTTCTGATGAATTCTTTTGTTTGTTTTAATATGCCTTGTTCTCAGAGCTATGTAAACCAAAGCTCTAATACCAACTGTAACGAAAAGGAATTTCGCTCGATCCCAATCGATCGCTAAACCGACGAAGACCGTTCGAAACCCCTGATTGTTTTGAGAACACGACAAATCAGAACACAAACAGAGGAACATTTCATTGTTTATAGCAATAATTACATCATTATGCAAGAATATACAGAGTATGAATAAATAATATACATCACAAAATATCAGAGATTTAAATTACATTTAAATACATCGCAGTGGAAAAATAATACAAAATACAACTGAAAGAGATATACGGATACAGAGCTTTCCGGATATCATTCCAGCTATAAACCAGGTTCCTGTGAATATAAATCTGCAAGACCAAAACTACTAGCTGCCCATGTCAAAGTAAGGGCACCCAGAGTTTAGGTTAAAACAATAAACTCCAAGTCAGTCATGTGAATGGTGTGAGAACTAAAACAGTTATTAATCTTTATTTTAAAGTTAGGTAAATCAAGGGACCACGTCGTATAACACGGAACGAGTTTCCTCCCAAGAATACCATTGCATAAAAATACAGCGCAATGCTAAACAAAGAAAAATGAAGCTATTATAAGACCCAGATCCCATCACACAATGCAACGCAAGCTGGAGGATAGGGTTTTCCCTTATAATAGCCAGACATGCTTGGTTCATTTAAAACAAATCATTTGATACTATTATAAGTGTATAGTGTCAAAACAATTTCAATCATAGACGACATGGGTACCATATATCATGTCACCATACTAGGCTCTACAATCAAAACCGCAAAGTCACGTATTTGGAAATTGAATTTACATCTATGAACTGAGGCAAGGGATCTCTTCACCGACTTCGAGACTCTCTAGCCCGAGCTTCAGGGTCAGTGCCCATCGACCCTTGGATCGTCAGGGCCAGTCCACCGATGTGGATTAAAATGCCTGAACACTACGTTTCCCCGCCTTTTAGGGCGTAAATGAGCCAAATGACTCCATCGGCTGCACACAGCCACCGATATATCCGAGGCGCCTCGCAACAGCAACAACCACACTGGTGAAAATAGTATAAATGTCAGGGTTGGTAGGTCACTGACACCACCCTAGCTAGAAGGAAACACATGTCCTCCCTGAGGTCCTCTCCCGTTTCTGGTTCACAACCGGGGTGTGAGGCTCGCGAATTAACGCTACACAAAGCTATGCCACACATGCAACGCTTTGATCATCAACCACAAGACTTTGCTTTTCAACAAAAGCCTTGATCATTTGCCACTTAGGCATGCCACACAGGCAATTCACTCCATGCGATTGATATCCATCAATATATAACCCCTGAGCTCGTACGTCTCAGAGAAGGGCGTTTAGCAAGAGAATAAATTCTTCGGCGCCAAACAGATATATATTTAATAGAAATCAATCACACAAAATAAAATCCAATGACAGGCACACAGTCCATTTACAAGTTCGTTCTGGGTCTGAACGAAACCGGAGGCACCTTGCACCTCGTATATCCATCGATCTCCAAGTATGTCTAGACGATCACCAACTAATTCCCTCCTCTTGGGTGTACAGCCCAATCAAGATCATTAGTAATCACCCAACCGATGTGAAGACCTCCGGTCTTCAACCACCGTCTTCATCCTCGACACCACGTCGAATCAGTTATTCAGAATGGGATAAACCCGGTCTTTCTGAATAACTCGCGTATATAATAAACAAGTGTTACACAAACACAACATATGCCTCATTCCAATTCAAAATATTCTTTTATTCAAATATTTTTATACTTTGGGAAAGGTTCCCATTAATTTTATCAAAGATAAATTCTTTAAATTTATTCTTTAATCTTCCTTTGAATATCAATTCAAATTAGTCGGGATTAGCAAACCACACCGAAGTAATCATTTATTTGAATTTCCCAATCCCAACCTATTCATCCCATGAAGTAAAACTGGTAATACTTCATGTCTAACACCACGGTGTTATCGGTAAATTCAATTACCATTTCACGTTCAAATCTAATTAAAGATTTAACTATCGCTTTGGAGAAAAACTGGTGATACTCCATTCTCGATCATTTCAATCTAATTAAAGATTCATTAAAACTCCACTTGGTTTTAATCTTCCTAAAAATCATATTAATGATTGTTTAACTTGGGAAGTCATATCCTGTCTTTAACTGGGTTAAAGAACCAATGTCATTTAAAACACGGTTCACTATAAACCCAAAATCACATTCTATTCCATTCCAATTTAGGTTATTAAATTGGAAAACTTTACTTTGGAAAACCTCCTTTAAATCTTAACAAAAGATTTATAAATTCCACATCACATTTCACTGTAAATCGGGTTAAAGAACAAACGTGGTTAAAACACAGTTCACGATAAACCCAATTCCCATTCGATATTAAATATAAGGCTCAGAATAGAAAATATATCGGCTTATATTCAATATCAAATTCTACGACCAACAAATATCGTATTAGAAATAACGATATTAATATATCTTTCGAATTTCCATAACAATATCTGTATAATCACGAAATCCAACATCGAAATATTCCAAAGACAATTTTGATTCAAATCCATTCCAATTCAATTATTGGAAATTCTGGTTACTTTTTAAAACCCTTTCAAATCCAATTTATTTATAAATAAATAAATAAATTATTATTCTTGTTCAAAACTAGTTCATTTCGATAAAAATCTATTTTTATCTTTTAAATTTGGATTATTTGCATTTCAATTCTTCACAAATCATTTCTTATGATTTTACACAATTATTACTATTTTTATTAGTTTTATCAAGGCCCGTACAGTCGATTTCCATCAATGGCCATCGAACTGCACTTACAGCGACCTTTTCCAAATTTGATTTGGACATAATTCCAAATCCAGCCCATTAGATTTCAAATCTCTAATATTGGTTAGAAAGCTCTTTTCGATACGAACCCAACAGTTCCGGTTTTAGGAGAATCCGACGGTCGGATCTCCTGTAATATCCATTCGAAGTCAATGGTCGAAATTCGCGAACTACCGCGGCGCGGCGCGTTCTATTCAGGCCATTATATTATATATATAATATATATAATATATACTTCATCGATTTCCTTTCAAAACATATTTTATAAATCGTCTTAAATTCGTTTTCAAAACGATTTCAACTTCATATTCAATTTCTAATCAAAATTGAATATTCCATATCACTAATCTATAAATTATAATATTTTCAAAACGTTGTATTTTGAAGTCACTTCATTTTCTATATTCATTATAAAAATGAATAAAACCGATATAAATATCGTTCATGTCAAAATGGCGTCAATCTAATCAACACGACTTTTATTCAACACATGAAAGTTTTCTTCTATTCAACACATGAATATTTATTTTATTCAACACATAAATATTTATTCTTTTCAACACATGAATGTTTTCTTATATTCAACACATGAATATTTATTTCTATTCAACACATGAATTTATTTCTATTTAACACATGAATATATATATTTTTATTCAACACATGAATATATATATTTTTATTCAACACATGAATTTATATTTCTATTCAACACATGAATTTATTTTCTATTCAACACATGAATTTTCTTTTATAATATTCCTTATTTTCCAAATTGGAATGAGGCCCAATCAACTACCATATAGTGTTAATTATATGGATTTCATACACACACGTACACTACAACAATCAAACACAGGCAACCATCACCCAAAGTGCATTCTACACTGCATAAGCATCAAATATAAATAGTTAACGCTTATAATAGCCTGTCAATCTATCGATCGACATACAACTAATTATTGGGACTAGTGTCTGGCCAATTTCATCCCAACACCCGTGTGGGGTTTCACATCAAAAAACACAAATTTTTATTTGTGTAGTTGGGCGATGTGTAAAATTTATCGTCCCAATCAATATCAGTCAAATAAGTGTATATAAACAAATCGTCCGAATTGTTTGTTACTATTTATTTTATATACACGTTAAAAATTATATTTTTAACTATAAAATATTTTCCACTATAAAATATTTTATTTCATTGCACATCACATAATATAATTTCACAACAATCAAACAAACAAGTCATCCATGGTCTGTGGACGATGGGTGTCGGGTGCTGCTAAGCACCGTCTGCATCCTAGTATATATTACAAACTAGAAGTAAATTAAAGGAGAAGAGTTCTCAACGACTAGCTAAACCAATTCACCGCGACTCTTCATATGCAGGAAATCTTCTTCGTGTCTCCATCAAGATCTGCTTCACGCGGTATATGTTAAAAATTATTTTTTTAACAACGCTACTTCCAATATCAAGATTATATTTTTATTTCACTTCTCATATAATAAAAAATATATTTTTGTTATGCTACATATGTAAAAATCATATTTTTATATTCTCTAACTTATAAAAATTATATTTTTATAATCTCTACTATATAAAAATCATATTTTTAAAACGCTACTATATATATGAAGATTACATTTTTTTTAGTTCAACTCCACCTAATCATATCTTCACATAGATAAAAAAATCGTATTTTCATTTCATTAGCTATATAAAGATTCGACTTTTTCTATGTGATTAACTATATAAAAATCCGACCTTTTCTATGTGATTAACTATATAAAAATCCGACCATTGTTCTCAAATTATATATAAAGTTCAAAATTTTCCTCGCTAATACATAGAAATAAAACTGATTTTTATTTACTCTAATTATCTTAATTAAAAACTGAAATAAAACGCACCTTTTTAGTGTAGAAACTCATTTTTTTAATGGAGAAGGGGACACCATCGGATTTGGGCTTAGGGGGTTGCGGTGGAGGGTGTTGCCGGAGGTGGCAGGTGGTGGCAAGGCTAAGTGGGTGTGAGGGTTTTGCACGCGTCAGGGGGGAGGGGGAAATCAGGAAGAAGGCGGAGGAGGTGGAGGTTGAGGAGAAGAAGAGGGGAGAGGGAAGGAGACGGGGAGGTCAGAGGCAGTTGCGCCCGCCTTGGCGGCGGTGGAAGTGGCCATCGCGCTAGGGGGTGATTGTTTATATATATATATATATTTCTCTGAATCAATTTTTTTATAGACCGGGGGGGGGGGGGGGAGGGGGGTGGGTGTTGACCTAAGATAAAGGGGAAAGGGAGAGAGAGGTTATTTATTTATTTATTTATTTTAATTTAAAAAAGGTACCTTTTTATTTTGACCCTGAAATGAGATGCACCGCCTGTCGTCCATAGCTAATTACCCCATTCCAAACACAATGGGATATTTATCGTAGGCTGATTCGACTGTTTCGAATAATTTTCGTCAAAATCAAAATATAAATCTATATATTGAATTTGAACGCGCATTTCAATTTACCGGGGCCACGTATGAACTCTAAAAATTCCCAAAAAATATTTTCTAGCTTCGTATTGATGATACGATCCTAACAAAACTAATTTCGTCAAATTCTGAGACTGTTTGATAAATGGCCATTTTCAGGTCGATCGAAATTGACTGAAACTGCCAAAACACGTTTTACTTCGCCAGCTCACATATTGATTCAGAAAATTATGCAAATTAGGATCTAGCAATAATTTGACATCCCGGATCCAACAAAAGTGGTTTCGTCGAAAACCGAGGTCGTTTGCAAAATTTCTATTTTTAAGGGCCAAAATTCCATGGCGACTATTCTGAATTTTCAACTGGGCATAACTTTTGATTCCCGCTATGAAATTTCAATTTTTCGGATTCGCTGGAAAAATATTATCAGTTAGATTATAATATTTTTGGTTCTCTAAAATCCAGTTTATTTTGAATCTTATACACTCATTTGAACTTTGAAATCGAATTTTCAAACTACCACGCAATTTTCAATTCCTTTTATATTTAAAATAAAATATTTATGTTCTAACGATGATTCAAATAAATATATACATTCTAATTCTATTCAAATTGAATTTGTCATCATTAATATTTATAATAATTTATTTTAAATATTCAAAATTCACTAAAATTGCCAATTTTTTTTAAATTGGCTCAGATTTCCGGGTTATTACACCTCTATAGGTGTTAATGCCGATTTTACCCAATAATTTGAATTAGATGTTCAATGATGTTTATATTCAAATTATGCCAATATTAACCTTTTTCCCCGTTCCCTAACTAGCACACTCACCAAATTGGTGGCATGCCCAACCTAGTTAATAGCCTAGTCATAAACGATAAAAGGGAAAAATAATAGGAATATGACAAAAGTGAATGTTTTAACATAACTTGGCATAAACATAAACTAGCATGGCGACAAAGTGGACATATGAGCATAAATCTGATGAACTTGTAGCAATTACTAGTTCTAACTTAACTGTGATTTTATAGTGAGCATAATAAGATCTAAATGACCATTTAGATGTCCAACTATTCAAATCTAGCATAATAGGCACAAGTTGATAAACTAGATCTGATTTACAATTTAAATGTCCACACAATTTAGATCTAGTGGTTTAAAAGTAGATCTATACAAATAAGGTTTAAGATTCACATCATGGCATGTCATAGAAATTAAAATAGAACCGACTAGATAGAGATTTAGATCCCAAACCTAACCAATTCAAAATGTCATATAATCATAATTTACAATGGATCTGATATAATCTAGGCATATGAAAAAATCCATGTCATAGTCTTGTCATATTTACTTTGAAATATTCAAATCTAAAAGCAACTAGGAACTCACAGTGTTCGGATTAGAAAATAGAAGAAGAATGGATCTTGAATCTCTAGGGTTGATTTGCAAAGCTGACAATTGTAGGAGATAATGGATCAAGTTCAGTTCAGACACCGGCAGAGTTTGGGCAACATGAATTCTCAATGAAGAAAACAAGAGGAATGACTACGTATATATAGCTGCCAAGCCCTCTGAAACTGACTGCCACGTCAGCCCTAGGGGTGTCGATACCCATGTAGGTGGGTCGACCCTGGTGTCGAGACACCTTAAGGGGGTCGACCTCCTAGAGTGGGAAAAATGCCACCACATTTTATTTTTCAAAATCAAACAGTTTTGGATAAGATTATGACTCATATCTGGCTCATGTGTATATATGTAATCTTTCTGCGCGTATATAAACTTAAAACCCTCATAACTTCTTCATGCGGTGTCCGTTTTACGCAAACCAAATGTCTATCTTGACCAGAATTTCGAGAAGGACGCAATGGCGCAGTCCATTTTCCTTAATTCTGAATATTAAATTAATTATTATTTAATTTATCCTCTTTTTTGTGTCGTTAAAAATTTGGGGTGTTACACGTGAATATGTGGAAGATGACTATTGAAGATGGAGCAATTGAAGACCGCCGATTTTCATGAGCGAAGGAGGTACTTATCGATTTTCTCTGGTTTAACGGCCAGAGATATTTTGACAGTGATACTGTCATGATTGGAATCTACGGATTGCATGGACTACTAGCTACTAATCTATAAGGTGATACCTAGGATGTGGTAGGAGGGTGTCTTTGGTTCATCCTGTTCCTAGGTGACTTGTATGGACGAATGTCTGATAGAGTATTTCCAAAGGGATCGCATACGTTGATTTCTTCAAACGTACCATAGTTGATGACGAGGAAAAGGCCTTTCTCTTAGCTTAACAACTAGAGTATTTTTGTGGACGTCAACTAGTGATTTTCTGGAAGATCTGACGTTGTGGCATTCAAAGTGAATTGTGAGCAGATGTTCAAAAGAGTAAGTATAACCTCAAGCTTCATCAAACGGGAAATGGCACAAAATTGGGTAGCTCGCATGGCTATGTGGGTCGCACCCATCAAAAGGGTATATCATTACCTGATCTGGAGAAATCAAATGCCTTCGGTTATCCCTTTTTATTTATGTATGTATGTTATCGGTTAAGTTGACTGGCCCCAGCCGTGTAATGAAATATTCGGTACTCTCAAGAGAAAGTGAGGGGCCGGTCATGTTTAGCCTGGGTTGCAAGGTGTTCTTGTTGAACCCCAATGTATTCATCCTCAGAGGTACATTGTCGGGAAGGTGGTCCCATACCTTTCCTGGAAATCCATTCTCTAATAAGTGCTTGCGGTTTTGATTTTATACTATGTATGTAGAACATGAGATGCAAGCGTTCTGCTAGATTGCTATTTACTTGACTTACATCACTATTATAATATCATAAGAATATTGATTTCAAAAATATTTTGGGTTACCGTAAGGTAAAAACCGTCCGTATTTATATGTGGATTTGGTCTTACGATTAGCCTTTTTCTTTTGAAACGATTTTTGACTTTAAAATCAAGTTAGATGATACTCATAAATTTTGTGTGTTTTCTCACTCTGGTTCACCAGATTGATCCGACGTTTGTAATACTCGGGTTAGCCCGGGTTATACAAGTTCAGATTATTGGATGTTGTGAATATTCGAGTTGGAAGAGTTCAGATGTATGATAATATATAGATATTATTCCGTTGTGTGATTGTGTATGAGGATAGTTTGTTATAACTTTCCAGATGTGTGAATGTACTCTGATGACTGTAAGTTCTGGTTCAAGCTCTCAATTGAGATTTATATCAGTGTTATATTTTGTTCCGCTATGATGTGAGACTCTGATTCTATGTTGTGCTTCTTTTTCTTCTTCTATTCTAATATTTCTTTCTTTCTTATCTCACCCTCTAATTTATTTCTAATAACTATCCGTGGTTAATACTTGAGTTTTGACAGTAATATGGGATTTATGTATTATTGTCAAAATTCGGACGTCGAATTCTTTCAGGCTATTACAGTGGTCTCAAAGCCAGGATTAGTAATAACCTTGGCTTTGTGGCATAACTCGATATAGATAGGTTTAGTAATACCCTAGATTGAGTTTGAATGTATATACAAGAGAGCGTATTTGTAAATTTTATATATACAAATGTTTTGAATTGTGTTGTTTTATCGGTTCAAGTTGAACTGGAAATTGACACAATACTGTTTTGTAAAGAGGGTAAATGAAATAATTTTAACCATATTATATTTTTATAGAAAATAAATATTTTTATTAAACCATTAGTAATATTGGTTTGTTGATTGATTTGAATAAATATTTCAAAGAAGATTTCAAATTTATATGGTTTAATAAAACCAGAATAGAGTTGTAAATATAGAATGTGTGAATTGTAATTTTAATATGGAATTAAATGAATCAGAATTTATATTAAAGCTAAGTTAAATAAAAATCAAAAGATGAAAAGTGAAATAATTGAAAGATTAATTAGTTAATTGATTATGAATTATATTGGTTTGGCTATGTTGATTGTTGATTTGTCCATTATTCAGATTGATTAAATAAAAATTTATCAATAGTAATATGAATCGGAAACTGAGAAATAAATTTCAGTATATTGAATTTGAATGAAATCACTTATGAAATAAAATCAGATGATTTAATCATGTAATGGTTATTTGCAATATATTGAGATTAGTGCAGGTTGGAAGAGTAAGATCTGTAAATGCTTTGCTTGGTCATTTGAGTTTGGTTGCCTAACAAATAGGTAAACCTTAATATTATTGGTTGGTTGGTTGATTTTATACCACTGATTTGGGCAGTCTTTTGGCCTTGTTTTCTTTTGATCAATATGACGCCCGGAGTGGCAGTTGTAGTTGTTGATCGAGCTGTATAGAGGAGGTGCTGGCGAATTTTTCGAATTTTTTTAGAACTTGGAATATTTTTGATAATATTTTTAATATAATTATTTTGGTAATAAATTGGGTTTGGAACCTTCTTCTTTACTTTGTAGTTTCGGGGACAAAATTCTAGTAAGGGTGAAGAATGCAACGATCCGGATTTTTCGGCTATGTTAATTCGAAAATTTATATCTATTTTAAATATTTTATTTAGAATATTAGTGGATTTTAATATCGAATTCATTAATAAAATGACGGTTTAACGTTTAAATTATATTTATATATAAAACGAACTCGTAATAGTGCGACTATTCATAAAACTGTGTTTTGAACTTCAATTGAATATACAGAATTCATTTTAAGTAGAAATTCTGTAAAACAAGAAACGTTAGAATCTATTTGTTTATAATTTTCTAATGGAAGAGAAAAACTGAGATTTCAGCTTATATATTGTAAGTTATGTCCAGTTAAATTTTAAAATAGTCGCTATGGAATCGTTTATTTATTATAATGTTTATTTTATTTATTTAAAAGGGTTTTTAATAGAATTTGAATATCGTTTAACTCATAAATGTCAATCTTGAGTTGTAAATCCATATTGATTGAATTCAAAGTGATATATTATTTTATTTAGATATATTCGATAATAATAATGTATTATTATTATTTTCTATTGTGTTGGATTTAATCTATAATTTATCAATATTATATAACCATTAAAAATAACTATTTTTTCAAATGACCTTCGTTTTCGATGAAACAAATTTTATTGCAATATGTATAGCTAGTTATTGCTAGATTTTCAGTTTGGAGTCAATTGGAGTTATTTTATCGGTAGATGAAACTTAAACGTGAACTGATAAATTTAATGAATATAAAATAACGTCTTTGGGCAAACGGAGTCCGTTTTCAATGAAATTAATTCCATTGGGTCCAGAACGTCAATACATAGTAGTGTGTCTATTTCCATTATTTTTGGAGGTTGTGTGTGTGGTCGTACGGAATTAACATTGATCGCGTGATGATAGGCGTAATAATTATTTTATTTAAAGTGATTAAACCCCTCCCTCCAATTGTTACTTCAGCTTCCTTGCGTTCCAAACAATTTTTATTCCTTGCTTGTCAATCTACTTATAACAGCACCTACCCATCTATTTTCATACTCCATCTGTTACGAAAGAGCATAGTGAAATAGTACCATCTGTACAAACTAGCCTAACTACCACCACTCCTACTCTATTACATATATTGGTTAATTCCCATCAAACTACAAGCCTAGCCTATAATTCGTTTCAGTAAAGAAATAAAAGTACAAACGTGTGCAAAGCCTGTATATTTAGCTGATCTAAATCAATATAGCTATGAGCTGAGCTAGCCTATGTTTTTAAATCAAAACTAACATTCCAATTAAAATCACACTAGCCTAACCGGAAAGAAAATGTGTAGCTACTCTACACTAACATATATCACACCCGTAAACAAAGGTACACATACATACACACACAGGTTGAATTCACATCGTGTAACACCCCACGTCCGTTAGTGTCACTCACAAAGGGAATGCACTAAGTTCTGTGGAGCATTTAGGGGAAAAGATGCAGATAAATTACAAGACAGACAGAAATTAAACAGCGGAAAATAAAACTTTGCTTTCTTGATAAAATAGTTTGTACAATGATTTCTTTACAATATTAGAGTATCATCTGTCTTACACAATAAAGAAGCACAAAAATACATTTATATTCCCCAATGTAGCAAGAACCAGCCATATCATCTGAAAAGAGAATCCAAGCAAAACTTCGACAAATCTTCAAGCTGGGAAAGAGTGACAGTCCAACTTAACCTGAGCTATACTATTCCCTCCTTTACTACCTGGGGGGGGGACGGAAGAAAAGAAGACGAAAGAAAAATAGAGTCAGACATAAAGCCTGAGTAAATTCAGTAACTTCTAGCATGTTAACATGGAAAACAAAACGACATGAATTAACTGAATACAAGATTACACCATGACGATAGGGTCAGCAAGATTAGACAAGATAATCACAAGATATGCTAAGCTAAGATAAACTGGATATGCTCTAATACATTCGCTGCTTCGCGATTTCCTTGTCTATATCTCTGCACCACCTAACTAATGTCCCAACTAGTAACGATAACGTGATCCTAATCCCTATATTTTCCATCGCCTTCAGGCATACATTTATTATTTGTTACCTAGATTTAATCTAGGGTTTTCTACCAAGTGCCTTCTAGATTTAACTAGAGTTTACATTATCTGCTGAACGCTTCTCGGATTCAGGGTTTATGCCACCTAGTCCAACTAGTGCTACCTGTCGAACGATGCCCCCAAGTCTAGGACACACTACCTAGAGTGGTATATGTTCCTATACTTCCCCACACACGTATCGCGAATCGTTATCGCTTGTCTAAATGCACATGTCCTGTAATGTGCGGCCTGAGTCCTGTGGCAGGGCAAGTCAAGAAATACAGAACTCGGTCGGGAGCTTTCAGATATCTGCGGATGCAAATGCTAAGGTCTGTTTTTGTTCCAGTGGCTATGGTCCCACTGGACCCCTCCCTCAACTAATGAAAGGCACACCTTATAAAAAAAACTATACGCCGGCCGCCAGTGCCCCACTATCCTATGGCCATCCTCACCCATAACTAGATAGAAAGTATATGGTCTTTTGGAGTTCTCCGCCTTTCCGCTTCACGTATCTCGATTGACTCAAGGTGGATGGTAGACGACGAGTTGCTATCACAGGGCTACCGTTTTCTCGCCGAATCACGCCGGTCCATCCTAGTCTTTAGGTTGCCATATATTGCAACCAAGGCATACCCCTGGTTCTTCTACGCAGACCTTAACCTCTGTGAGCCCAGGAGGATCATCTGCAGCCTCACAGAGGGATACCAAGAGTACCCTCACGCCCCCTCGAAGCCTCGGGCTTCGTAACCCAATTCGTTGGAGCCTCCTTTTTACTCAGACGGACTTCCGCTCCTTCCCGTGTTATACTAAGAATTACTACTTAATTTTATTAAATAAGATTTACCACTTAGTTTCCAGATCGTTGTTTTCTTAACTAAGGTTTACTACTTAGTTCTCTTTCCCGTCAATTTGGGTTGGTTAAGTGTCATTAGTCAATTCAAGCCAACTTAATCCACTTCATTCATCCTGTTAATCTGGTTAGGTGTTATCAGTAATTCATGATGACTTAACCCTACCACAAACCAAGTTATATTGGTTAAGTACTTCTTATTACTTAACCCTACCCATTCATCCTGTATTGGTTAAGTGTTCCTTTTTAACTTAACCTTGCCCGTCTGTTTTAACTAACATGTTATTAATGGTTAAGTATTATCCCTTCATGTTTAAGACTTAGCCTTATTCCTTTATCACAATCCGATGGTTAAGTGTTCAAGCTTACTTAACCCTACGGTCTAGCCCAGCTAACATATTAGATTGGCTAAGTGTATTTACTTAACCCCAACCTCTAGTCTAGTTAACATGTTAATTTGGCTAAGTGTATTAACTTTACTTAACCCCACCTTCTAGTCTACTTAACAGGTTAATTTGGCTAAGTGTATTAACTTTACTTAACCCCACCTTCTAGTCTAGTTAACATGTGAAGTTGGTTAAGTGTCCCTATGGACTTAGCCCTCCCATCCTAGCATAACTGTGTTAAATTGGTTAAGTGTTCCTATGGACTTAACCCTCCCATTCTAGCTTAACTGTATGGCCCTAACCTCACCCACTAGTCTGGTTATCATGTTGAATTGGTTAAGTGTCTTAGTGAACTTAACCCTACCATTCTTGTTCTAGCTTTAATTAAATAGATTAAAGCCATGACCACTCACATTAGACTGATATTGTTGCGATTACTGGATGTGCCGGTTGGTTCCGGGCAGATTTACATCGCAACTCAGTCTAACCTCAGGTTAGGCCTATTCGTGTTTTCTAGTTCAAAGGGGTTTAGACAAATTTTCAAATCAGGTTTTGAAAGTAACCATCCCGTCCGTCGGATCAGTTAGGGATAGCCAGGGAGAGCAGGAAACTTGTATTTTCCAAACCCAAGCCTAAACACTATCCTCTCTATCACCCTAGAACTTTCTGGCGTATTATTAAAAGAGACGTCGTTAAGAAACCTTTAATTTGTGTAAATTTACATTTCTCATTTAGGACAAATTCTATAAGTAAATCATTCCTAGTTTACTTATTTCCTAATTCCTCTTTTAATGTAAATTGTCAACATTCATTCTTATGGCCCATTTCCCCCTCTATATCATATTTATGCTTTTTGGTATGTAAACTATACCAAATTAAGTGTCACTAACCATGATTTTTTTAGACATGACAATTATTCCCAATTACGGCCAATTTCAAGTTTATGCCAATACACCTATTATGACAAATTAGCTAGTCCAATTCGGATTTAACATTCTAATTACAGTTCGTGTCAAACTAGAATTATTATTCTAGTTTACAACTCATGTAAATGCTAGATTTACAAGTAAATACTAGATTCAAATTACACATTCTATAATTCATGTCAAATTTATCCAATTTGCATTTCTACGAACATGCCATAATACATGTTCCCAATTTATGCCAATTTCCAAGTTAAAAACTACGTTTTTAGTTAATTTCATATTTTGCCCAAATCGCATTCCCACCGTTCGTATAATCATGATTCAATCTAGATTATAGATAAATCTAGATTCGTAGCAAATAGGGAATGAACCAAAGATTGCTATGAAAAGGATAACAACTGGCATAAAATGGTTTTGAATAACGACGTAGGTTCAAGAACATGGGTAGACCTAACTTAATAGGTAAATTCCCAAGGTCTAAAACCAAGAATAGACAGAATAGAGACGTAGGTTCAAGAACATGGGTAGACCTAACTTAATAGGTAAATTCCCAAGGTCTAAAACCAAAGAAAACCAAGAATAGACAGAATAGAAAATCAGGTTTAGACCCATTTCACAGTCACAAAACTTAAGCAGCACTTTCCTGGTCCTGAATCACAGTTGTTCTTGTTATGTCATAGGCAATAGTTTATGTTTCCAAATCAAAGGCATAGGATTGTGTTCATGGTCAAGGAAATAATTCTCATAGTCACAGTCACAGTCATAGGCAATGTCCATCGTCATAGGCAATGTTCATAGTCATAGGCAATGTTCATAGTCAAAGAGGCATATGGTTCTAAGGTCCATAGTTTCATAGTCATAGTCTTATTTGTCCTCGAATCATAACAGTTCTTGATTAGGTCCAAAGAAATAGGTACTGATTCGAATAGAAAGAATTGGCATACTCTTTTATTCCTTTAATTTCATGTCACAAAAATAGAAACGTTCAAATCTAAGAAGTAACTGACTTACAGAGATTTAAATTAGAAAAGAAAGATGGCGTTGCTATGATTCGTGCGACGTTAGCCTTTGATCCTTATCTTGGAAGCTTTAGTCTTGATTCGAATCTCTTCTTGAGCAGCATAACCTTGTCTTGGATTTTCGTATTATCATCTTATTTTTATTTATTTATATATTTTCTCAGAGGAAGCATAAGGATATAAAAGAATTGTGAATAGAGAAGGAGTCTAGGGCTGTCTATATAGTGTAGGAGTCAACGAATCTGGTCAGAATGGCGTCCGGATACAGAGGAACGAACCAGGTGCAGAAAACTGGAAAAAGCGGGGGGGAGGGGGGGGGGTAGGGGTCGACCCCTAGGTCGTCTACCCAGTCGACCTGGTCCCCCAAGGTCGACTCCCAGGTCGACCCCCTGGTCGACCTGGGTCCTGGGCAGGAAATTTCCCGCCCAGCACGCTTCTGAGTCTGTTTTGAATTTTGAACTTTGCTGAAACTTCCGGAGGCCATATCTTTCTCATACGGACTTCGATTTACGCAAACTCGGACTCGTTTTCATGCAAAATTCCGAGACGAACGTAATGGCGCAGCCCGTTTCCCTTGATTTTGATTTTAAATTCTAATTCTTTCTTGATTTGTGAATCTTAGTGTTACAGAATTACGGGGTGTTACATTCTCCCCCACTTAAAAGGATTTCATCCCCGAAATCTTCAAGTTAGGAAGAATTTGTCCTACCATCCAATCACCCATCTACTCAACCGTTCAATCACAGGCATCCATTGTCCTTAAAAGATTTCTAATGCTTTCATGTTCATATGCATAGTGTGTGTATATGTCTTTATCTACTGTAAAATCAGGCGGTCTACTGATTCAGTCGACCTCCTTAATGCGAGTCATGCTAGTGCCATGCGTCCAACCATGTATGCAAGCATCCCTAGTTATGTAAATACTATATGCATGCACGACCATTCATCCATATGCAACACCCATATGATAACATATAAAGTTCAATTTACAAACAAATACATATCTGTAAATGCAATATGAAAGCGTCCGAATTGATCTAGTGCCTAACACGTATGCATATGCATCCACGAGCAACCATTAGCAACCACTTGCAACCACTAGCCATAACATGTTTCAAATACATGTTTACATCCATTGGCTTCTACCTAAGGATCGAAGATATGACCTAGAGGATATACTTTGGAAAGAGAGAAACAATTATGCGTAAAGCTTCTAAACAAAGAAATCAAGGATGCACCCTTAAGGAAAAGGGTATGTTGCTAGTATCTAGCCTTCTTGAGCTTTACTCCACTTTATCTTAACTAATTTAACTTCACGATTGTGAAGTTCCTGACCTCCATTTCCAAAATAAACAGATGCCAATCACGGTACCAAGTGTACGTACTAAGATGGTTTGAGGTCACTCTCTTACTCAACATGCCATAACTATAAGAGTCGAAAGGTCACTATGTGCTTTTTTTTTTGGAGTGCCTGCCAAAACTATTCATCTCTCACGCAACCCATCCTAGTCGAACTCGACATTCCTCAAGTACAAGCCCCAAAGGCCTAAACCAATACCAGACAAGCACCCAAGGAATGTCTCTTCCGAATTTAAACGATCTACGTGAGATGATATAAGCAAACTCGATAGCTATTCTCAAATCCCTACTAACCAAAAATAAACTGGTCGGACCACCAATTGGATTTGAGACTTCAGTGGGATCTTTCTACTATAAAAGTACTATGGTGCAGAGACTCAACTATGGAAGTGGATATGAACAAATGCGAAGCGCTAAAGCCAAAGGAAATAGTACGAATAGCAAAACTAGACCCTTCCATCAGAACTTTACTACCTTTCTCCTAGGTACGCTTGGTGGCGAAAGTAGGTTCTTGCCCTTCTGAAAATCTTGTTCCTCGTTCTTGCCCTATCATACCCTAGTAAAGATACTTCCTCTTGTCTTAGGTTTTATAATTTCTTCCTCCTTCGTGAGCTAGATCTACATCCATGAATTCCTTATCCTAGGGTTATGCTCCTTAGCCAAACTCCTCATCCCCTTCCGTGTGTAGTCATGTTGACAAATCTCTCGAAAGCTGCTTCCATCGTCTGGAAAACCCTATAAGCTTGAAAGAAAACTGGCCGTAGGTGAAACAACTACGGCTATGGATGGAAGCCAGGCACGACTTCGCCCTTCGATGAGGTTATCTCCTAGAAAGCCAGGAGCCCCAGAGACTCAAGAAAGAAGGAGACAAGAATTCAAACAGAGGAAGAGAAGATAATGCATATGGCTTTGGGGAATATGCCTTTTAAACAAATCCTTTCTTTTGAAAATGCTTCTTTTAAAACTGTTTTGAAAATAATTTTTCAAATCTTTTATCTGATCCGGTAACCTTCAGCTCTGATACCATGTGTAACACCCTACGTATATTAGTGTCACTCACAAAGGGAATGCACTAAGTTCTGTGGAGCATTTAGGGTAAAAGATGCAGATAAATTACAAGACAGACAGAAATTAAACAGCGGAAAATAAAACTTTGCTTTGTTGATAAATTAGTTTGTACAATGATTTCTTTACAATATCAGAGTATCATCTGTCTTACACAATAAAGAAGCATAAAAATACATTTATATTCCCCAATGTAGCAAGAACCAGCCATATCATCTGAAAAGAGAATCCAAGCAAAACTTTGACAAATCTTTAAGCTGGGAAAGAGTGACAGTCCAACTTAACCTGAGCTATACTATTCCCTCCTTTACTACCTGGGGGGGGGGACGGAAGAAAAAAAGACGAAAGAAAAACAGAGTCAGACATAAAGCCTGAGTAAGTTCAGTAACTTCTAGCATGTGAACATGGAAAACAAAATGACATGAATTAACTGAATACAAGATTACACCATGACGATAGAGTCAGCAAGATTAGACAAGATAATCACAAGATATGCTAAGCTAAGATAAACTGGATATGCTCTAATACATTCGCCGCTTCGCTATTTCCTTGTTATACTGGTTTCTATATCCTGCACCACCTAACTATTGTCCCAACTAGTAATGATAACGTGATCCTAATCCCTGTATTTTCCATCGCCTTCAGGCATACATTTATTATTTGTTACCTAGATTTAATCTATGGTTTTCTACCAAGTGCCTTCTAGATTTAACTAGAGTTTACATTATCTGCTGAACGCTTCTCGGATTCAGGGTTTATGCCACCTAGTCCAACTAGTGCTACCTGTTGAACGATGCCCCCAAGTCTAGGACACACTACCTAAAGTGGTATATGTTCCTATACTTTCCCACACATGTATCGCGAATCGTTATCGCTTGTCTAGATGCACATGTCCTGTAATGTGCGGCCTGAGTCCTATGGCAGGGCAAGTCAAGAAATATAGAACTCGGTCGGGAGCATTCAGATATCTGCCGATGCAGATGCTAAGGTCTGTTTTTCTTCCAGTGGCTATGGTCCCACTTGACCCCTCCCTCAACTAATGAAAGGCACACCTTGTAAAATGAGAACTATACGCCGCCCCCCGGTGCCCCACTATCCTATGGCCATCCTCACCCATAACTAGATAGCAAGTATATGGTCTTTTGGAGTTCTCCGCCTTTCCGCTTCATGTATCTCGATTGACTCAAGATGGATGGTAGACGATGAGTTGCTATCACAGGGCTACCGTTTTCTCGCCGAATCACGCCGGTGCATCCTAGTCTTTAGGTTGCCATATATTGCAACCAAGGCATACCCCTAGTTCTTCTACGCAGACCTTAACCTCTGTGAGCCCAAGAGGATCATCTGCAGCCTCATAGAGGGATACCAAGAATACCCTCACACCCCCTCGAAGCCTCGGGCTTCGTAACCCAATTCGTTGGAGCCTCCTTTTTTACTCAGACGGACTTCCGCTCCTTCCCGTGTTATACTAAGAATTACTACTTAGTTTTATTAACTAAGATTTACCACTTAGTTTGTAGAATCGTTGTTTTCTTAACTAAGGTTTACTACTTAGTTCTCTTTCCCGTCAATTTGGGTTGGTTAAGTGTCTTTAGTCAATTCAAGCCAACTTAACCCACTTCATTCATCCTATTAAACTGGTTAAGTGTTATCAGTAATTCATGATGACTTAACCTTACCACAAACCAAGTTATATTGGTTAAGTACTTCTTATTACTTAACCCTACCCATTCATCCTGTATTGGTTAAGTGTTCCTTTTTAACTTAACATTGCCCGTCTGTTTTAACTAACATGTTATTAATGGTTAAGTATTATCCGTTCATGTTTCAGATTTAGCCTTATTCCTTTATGAGACGACCCCAAATCCCGTACTGACGGAGACAAGGGTAATCTTTGGAATATAACACAGAAACATATAATAGCAGAACATAATTAAATAAATACACCAGATAATGAACAATAGAATTTACTGGATAAAAGTAATCATCAGAGCTACACAGTATACAGGATCTTACTTAGTACAAATACAGTTCATCAATACATAAATGTCTACAGCGGAAAACAAACAAAATATGTACAATAGGAGCTGAACAGCATAAAAAGAGATAAATGATAGAATCCATCTTCAGCTCCAGCTATCCAGAAAGAACCGGCTAAACCTGAATACAAGGCTGCCCATGCAGAAAAAGGGGGCACCCGAGTTTGAAAGTGAAACAAACTATGAGTCAGTCATGGGACTGGTATGAGAAATCTATTCAACACATATATAATATGGCTAATCACAGGACCACGCCACTTTCGTGGAACGGGTTTACTCCATTGGATTGCCAGTGCTTTAAAACAAATCTTTCTTTTAAAACATCGCTATGCTTTTTTGTAAAAATGAAGCCGTTATAAGAATCAGTTCCCATCACACAATGCAACGCAAACCGGAGGATAGAGTTTTTACCTTATAACGGCCAAAATATGCTTGATACGAATAAAACAAAGGCATTCGATATTATTGCTAGTGTTTATATGTTTTGAAAACAATTTCAAATCATAACTATCAATCATAGACGACATGAGTGTCCCATGCCACTATGTCGCCAAATATATATATACAATCGAAACCGCATGATGTCGTATTTGGAAATTGGATTTCCGTCATGAACCAAGGCAAAAGATAGTCCTTACCGAATTCGAGACGCTCTAGCCCGTGTCTCAGGCAAGTACTCAGTCAAGGCTTTGGATCGTCAGGGCCGGTCCACCGATGTGGATTAAAATGCCTGAACAATACGTTTCCCCGCCCTTTGGGGCGTAAATGAACCAACGAATGACTCCATCGGACCCAGATCGTCCGATCAAACCGAGGCGCCTCGCAACAGCAACAACCACATAGGTGAAAAGTATATAAATGTCAGGGCTGGTAGGTCACTGACACCACCCTAGCTAGAAAGAAACGCATGCCCTCCCTGAGGTCCTTCTCCCGTTTTAGGTTCATACCGGGGTGTGAGGCTCGCGAATTCTCGTTATACACAAAGCTATGCCACACAGGCGATGCTTTGATCATCACCACAAGACTTTGCTTTTCAACAGAAGCCCTGATCACTGCATCTTAGCATGCCACACAGGCAATTCATGCCATGCGACTGATGTCCATCGATATACAACCTCTGAGCTCGTGCATTTCAGAGAGGGGCGTTAAGCAAAAGAATGAATTCTCCGCCGCCAAACAGATGTATATTTAATAGAGATCAATCAACACAGAATAAAATCCAATGTCAGACACACAGTCCGTTTACATGTCCGTTCTGGGTCTGAACGAAACCGGAGGCACTAAATACCTCGCAAACACATCGATCACCACGTACGTCTGGACGATCACCACTCATTATCCATATTTCGGGATGCCTCCCAATCAGGACCTCGGTTACCATCCAAACGAGGTGAAGATCTCCGGTCTTCGACCACCGTCTTCATCTTCAAATTTCAATCGTCGGTCAATTATTTGAAATGAGAATTAACTCGGCCTTTTCAAATAATTCACGTATATTTAGAATTTCAAATCAATTTATTTCAATGGTTAAATCATTCGATAACACCAATTTTGTTATTTAATGTAATTTTCACACCAAACACATTCAACCATCAAATACCACATAAATCGAGCAAATTCAGTTTATTTCCATTCCATATCGTTTATGATATTTGATAACGATTTATCGCTATTTTTATTTATTTTTAAATAGCCAATTTATTCAAAACGACGCATCGGGCCATAACGCGGCCGTGGCGCTGTTTTTCTTCAGATTTGATTTACACATATCTGAAAATCTAACCGTTGGATCTTCACAAAATTTACATCATTAGAAAGGTCTTTTCAAAAGGAATCCAACGGTTGCAGTTTCGGGAAAATCCGATGGTCGGATCTCCCGGTACAATCGTTTGAAGTTTCGATTTCAAATTATGAACTGCAGCGTCGTTATTCGATTAAATGTAATCATATTTATAAATATAAATAAATATAATCGTTTCTGGTGCTGTTTTTCTTCAGATTTGAATTAAACATTCCAGACAATCCAACCGTTGGATTTTTACAAAGTTGGTGCCGTTGGAAAGATATTTCCAAGGCGAACCCGACGGTTGCGGTTTCGGGAAAATCCAATGGTCGGATTTCCCGTACTAGTCGTTTGAAATCACGGTTTCAAAACACGCACTGCACGGCCACGTTTCGTTTTAATTATACTTATATTTATATATTTATATAAATATAATTCATTCAACAATTTCAATATCGTTTTCACTTCAAATATTTCACTAACGCCTTAAAATATTGGAAAATTTCGCCATAACCTCCTTTGTATGGGAGGGGCTGGGAAAATTCCCAAACAGCCACATGGGCGTCTCATGTCGAAAAGAAAAAGAAAAAGCCAAGCGGCTAGCCAACAGGCTCATAAAATCATCACCCAAACAAAACAGTAAATGTGAACCTATTTGTCGGGCACAAAATTTTATTCCTCTTCTCTAGCCCCTTTGCTATAACCTGTTCAATATATATGCATGTACATATATACAGTTCTTATCACTTATCATTTTCTATTGAACTTCATATTTGATTCCATTTGGTTTAAAAACACCATTCATTCTCATGTTGCATGCATAGGTAAAAACCACATCACTAGCTAATTAATGAATGTTTCGACTCATGCATATTTATTTGAACGAGTTGCTATTTTTAACACTTCACATTTCAACAAATCATGTATGTAATAAAAATGTGATTTTTATTGTAAAACAATTCATTTCAAAAACACTATTATTTTATATAGTTTATATAGGTGATAAAAATAGGATTTTTATTATAAAACAATTTCTTTTAAAACGAGATTATTTTACATAGTCCATATAGTTGATAAAAGGTGATTTTTATTATAAACCAATTTATTTCAAAATATGAATACCATTCAACACATGAATTTCCAATCAACGAATGAATATCGATTCAACACATGAAGGGTTTCTATAGTTTCTATATATAGATAAAAATGTGATTTTTATATTTAAAACACGAATACCATTCAACACATGAATTTCTAATCAACGAATGAATATCAATTCAACACATGAAGGTTTTCTATAGTTTATATATATAGATAATAATGTGATTTTTATATTTAAAACACGAATACCATTCAACACATGAATTTCTAATCAACGAATGAATATCAATTCAACACATGAAGGTTTTCTATAGTTTCTATATATAGATAAAAATGTGATTTTTATATTTAAAACACGAGTACCATTCAACACATGAATTTCTAATCAACAAATGAATATCAATTCAACACATCAAGGTTTTCTATTCAATGAATAAATATGGTTTCAGCAAATGGAAATAATTCAAACACATGAATATTATTCAAAATTTCGGCAGCATAACGGCAGGGTAGTTAAAACCGGGACCGTCTCTAGTACGGCTCCTCGCACTACCTTAAAACCTCGCGGTTTTTGACAATGGGGATCATGCATCTAGTTCGCACGTAGGCGGCATGTATATATTTATTTCATTTCCACAAACTAATCCTATGTGGTTTCAACCAAATATTTCTCAACCACAAATGGGAATTTTTTTTACCACAATCAATCAATATCAACCACAAACAATCCCAAACAACCATTCGCTATCAATCAATTTTCACACCAATCACAATCAATAAATATCGTCCATGGTTTGTGGATGAGGGGCGTGTATATATATATTTATATTTATATATAGCAATTCACTTTTATTTCAACACATATATAATTTTTACAACGCATATATAACTTATACATCGAACGTACAACTTATACAACGCTTATACAAGAGGTGTACAATGCTTATATAACTCATACATCGACTATATAATTTATACATCGTCGTTTTCCATTTCGTTTTTAAATCAGAAATCTCACATTGGGTTCCACTCCACCAAAAATAGCAGAAGGCTCAGAAAAATATGCGGTCTCTTCTAAAATGTAGAAGACATCCACACGGTCACGATGTTTCCTGTTTCATTGAATTTCGTTAACATAGCAAAAAGATATGTTTTTTCGAAGTTTGCAACGGTTTTAAACTGTTAAAATCAGTTTTAAATTATAACAGCCGATACATTTCAAAACTGTTCGAAACTAGGTTTCGATTTTTCGATCAATCCGTGAAATGGTTCCACGATCGGGTTGCGCAGGGTCGAAGAGCTACGTGAGGCGCACGTGCGCCAGGGAGGAGGGTCAACTCGGTGGCTTCTGGTGACGGCGGCGGCGAAGTGAAGGCGGCAACTTCTCGGCGTCCGTTCTCTCAAAATACACAATGAACAAAATCGAAACTAGGTATGGATTTGAAGATCTCGAGGAGCTCTACAAAATCTTCAACTGGAGGAGGGGCTAATTTTGCTTGTAGGAGGAGAAACGGAGGAGAGAAGGCACGGGCGTTTTTCCACCGTATATCGCGATCGAGGAGAGAGAAGCCGGGGGGGGGGGGGTCTGACGTGGACGAGTTTTTTTTTTATAAAGTTTAAAAATCCGAAAATACCCCTTGCCTCTCGCGAACCCCAATCCAAACCCAACGACCGTCGTTACTAGCGTTTTACCCCCATTCCGAACACAATGGGATATGTTTCGAAGGCCCATTCGACTGTTTCAGTTAGTTTCCCTTCGAATGACAATATAAAACATTCAATATTTGATTTGAACGTGCATTTCAATTTGCCAGGACCACAAACTGATTCGAAAAATTCCAGAAAAATAAATCTAGCTATGTTTTTGCGATACGGTCCCAACAAAACTATTTTCGTCGAATTCTGAGATCGTTTACAAAAAGGCCCATTTCTGGTCGATCCAATTTAACTGTAATTGACCAAAACACATTTTCCTTTGCTACGCTCACATACTTCAAAAGTTATGAAATTTGAAACCAGCAATAACTTCACATCCCGGACCCAACAAAAGTGGTTTCGTCGAATTCCGAGGTCGTATGCAAAATAGCCAATTTCACGGGCTATATAAATTCCATAGCGACCTTGCTGAAAATTCATTCGGCAATAACTTTTGCTTTCCGCTATGAAAATTCGATTTTTCAGATTCGTTAGAAAGGTATTCACTAACAGATTTAAATATTTTTGGTTTCACTAAAATCCGGATTATTTTGCACCCGGTACAGTCCGACAAAGTTTGAATTCAATTTTTTGAAACTGCAGCGCCATTTCAGGCCTTGTTTATAATTATAATTAATTATATTCGTTTTCAATTGTCGATTCAAACTCACTTTTCACCTCAATTATTTAAAATATTTATTTTAAATATTTAAAATCCATTATTTTAGCCAATTTAAAAATTTTAAATTGGTTCATATTTTCTGGGTCGTTACATTCTCCCCCACTTAAAACTTTTCGTCCCCGAAAAGGAACAAAGTCGAAAGTGGTTTGATAAATCTACAATCACACAACACAACAACCAATTTGTTTTTAACCTTCCAAAAATATACTAATCAAATCCTATATTCCCTTAAAAATCATTCAGAGTATAGAATAAATAGTGCACATCCATGGGAAGAAAATAGCAACAGAATAGAGAATTAAATGGTAATGCAAAGTATGGTAAATGTACCTTGCACCGGAGTCAATCGGAGCTATCTACTCGGCATCTGGGATAGGCTTTCTGAATGCTCACCTCAGTTTCCCAAGTACAATCTCGTGGATCTCCACTCCACTGCACTTTGACTAAGTGAACCTTCTTGTTCCTCAGCTCTTTGGTTTCTTTGCCGATAATCTTTAGCGTCTCTCGCCTCACAGCTAATTCGGGAGTAATTTCAATATCCTGCTGAGCTGCTTCTTCGACGATCAAGTCTGGATCATGAACGTGCTTTCGAAGTTGAGATATGTGAAATACATCATGAACTCCAGGCAACCAGTCAGGCAATTTAACCCTATAAGCGAGAGTTCCGATCCGTTCCAGAATAGGAAACGGACCAATGAATTTGGGCGCCAACTTTCCAGTTTTACCAAACCGGATTACTCCTCTCATCGGCGATACTTTAAAATATACATAGTCGCCAACAGCAAAGGATATATCTCTTCTTCTTCTTCTATCGGCATAGCTCTTTTGTCGGCTTTGAGCGGCGAGTAATCGCTTCTTGATAAAATCGACTTTGTCGGCAGCTTCTCGAAACATATCAGGACCCAACACAAGTCTATTTCCGGGTTCGACCCGACAAGCAGGAGATCGGCACGGTCTACCATACAATGCTTCGAATGGCGACATTGTTAGGCTCGCCTGGTAGCTGTTGTTATATGAGAATTCAGCCAAATGCAGATGGTCTTCCCATGATCCACCGAAATCTATAACACAAGCCCGCAATAGATCTTCTATAAGACGATTCACCCTCTCAGTCTGACCGTCTGACTGAGGATGATAAGCGGTGCTCAAGTTCAACTTCGTTCCCAGCTCAACTTGAAATGCTTCCCAGAATTTGCTAGTGAATATTGTTTCTCTATCAATGACTATACTGAGCGGCACTCCATGTAATCTAACTATTTCCCTGAAGTATATCTGCGCCAGACTATGAGCAGTTCTGTTTGATCTGACAGGTATAAAATGGGCGGTCTTCGTGAAGCGATCTACGATCACCCAAATACTGTCATTCCCTTTTCTGGTTCTGGGTAGATCATCATTGAAATCCATAGAAATATGTTCCCACTTCCAACCAGGAACTTCTAGCGGTTGTAACAATCCAGCTAGTTTCTGTTGGTCGCTCTTGACTAGTTGGCAAGTAGGGCATCGGCTAACATATATCGAGATGTCTCTTTTTAACGACTTCCACCAGAATGTGCGTTTGATATCGTTATACATTTTATTCACACCTGGGTGGATACTGAGCTTAGATTTGTGACATTCATCAAGCACTTCTCTTCTGAGTTCAGGAATCTCTGGAACGCAAATTCGCCCTTCTAACCTCGGAATCCCTTCGCTGTCTAGCTGGAAATCCGAAGCATTGCCTTCACGAATTCGCTGACTCATTCCTTTGATAAATTGGTCGTCTTCTTGGAGAGCCGATATCTTGTCAATCAACGAAGTCGCAATGATGAAACTGGCGATCATTTCATTCTTTCGGCTTAACGCATCGGCCACGACATTTGCTTTCCCAAGAGTGTATAGAATTTCAAAATCATATGCTGCAAGAAGCTCCAGCCATCGTTGCTGCCTCAGATTCAAGTCCTTCTGTGTGAATAGATACTTTAACGACTGGTGATCTGTAAACAGTTCAAATCTCTCACCCAGAAGATAGTGTCTCCAGATTTTCAAAGCGAACACAATAGCCAATAACTCAAGATCATGAGTTACGTAGTTTTTCTCGTGCGGCTTCAATTGACGGCTAGCATAAGCAATCACTTGGCCTCTTTGCATTAACACTGCGCCAAGGCCTTCTCTGGAAGCATCGGTCCAGACTTTTAAATCCTGGTTGCCATCGATGATGGTTAACACTGGAGCCGTCATTAGTCTCAACTTTAGCTCTTCAAAAGCCTCCTCACTTTCTGGAGTCCATTTGAGTTTAGAATGCTTCTTTGTAAGCTTCGTTAAGTGGCCAGATATCTTCGAAAAGTTTTTAACGAACTTTCGGTAATAGCTAGCCAATCCAAGAAAACTGCGGACTTCAGTGGGAGTACTGGGCTGTTTCCAATTCTGAATAGCTGTGATTTTGCTTGGATCCACAGCAATTCCTTCTTTCGATATGACATGGCCTAGAAATTTTACTTCATCTTGCCAGAAGATACATTTGGAAAACTTTGCTTTCAATACATTCCTTCTGAGAATTTCTAACACCTGTTCCAAATGCTTTTCATGTTCGGCCTTTGATTTAAAGAAGATTAGAATATCATCAATAAAAACCAGAACAAATTTATTCAATACTCCTTTGAACACTCTGTTCATCAGATCGACGAAATAGGCAGGAGCGTTACATAAGCCGAACGTCATTACTAACCACTCGTAGAATAAGTCGGGACCTCTGAATGCTGTCATTGGAACACACTCTTCGGCAATTCGAAGTTGATGGAAGCCTGTAGCTAGGTCCATTCGTGAAAACACATGTGCTCCATTTAATCGATCCAACAAATCATCTATTCGCGGCAATGGATATTTATTCTTTGTGGTCTGCTTGTTCAAATCACGATAATCCACACATAGACGTAGAGTACCGTCAGATTTTGGGACAAACACCACTGCTGCTCCCCAATCAGAGAAACTAGGCCTGATCAGACCCTTCCATACCAGCTGTCGTGTTTGATTGTCTAATTCCTCTTTCTCTTTCAAGGACATTCTTCGAATAGCGTGAACTACCGGCCTTGCATTGGGAACCAAAGCAATTTTGAAATCTATTTCTCTCTGCGGAGGTAAGCGAACAACTTCTTCGAACACATCCGCATAGTTCTTGACGACAGGAATATCTTTCACTAGATCGGGAATATTCTCTGTGATTTCAGGGACATTTTCTATTTGGGATGGAGAAACATTCAAAGCTGCCCAGAAGTCTTTTCTATTAGTATTTTGACCTTCACAGGGAATGGTTATATAATCACCTGATTTAATCTTGGCCTTTACGACTCTTTCGGCGCATCTAACCTCTACTTCATATTTGGTCAGCCAGTCCAACCCCAAGATAAGATCAAACTCTTTAAAATTCATGACGATTGCGATGGTAGGAAACCGATAACGAGAGAAAGAAACCGGCACTCCACAAATCCAACTAAGATCAATGGAACCCCCAATCGGATTCTGGACAGTCATTGGTTCCTTGAGATTTTTCAAATTCAAATCCAGTTTCTTAGCTGCATCTTGGGCAATGAAACTTCGTGACGCGCCTGTGTCAAACAGTACTTTGACTGGAATGTTTTTGACAGTAAGCGTGCCTTCTAAAACATCGGGCCTTTCCTGAGCAGACGAAGATGCAGACACTTCTGCTACTTCATTTACATGTACTGCTTCAGATTTCTTTGAGGGTGGGCACTCCTGTGCAGTATGGCCTGCTTGGTGGCACTTATGGCATTTCCTGTCCCCATGGGGGTTCTTTTGTTTCTTAGTGGGCTTAGATCCACTCTTTATCCGCTTCTTTAAGGGCCCGCAATTTATCGATAAATGTCCTTTCTTATTGCAGTTAGAGCAAATAGCAGTTGTTACGGGTTCCTTCTTAGATTTAGCCCTTTTTCTCTTTGCACTAGGCTTCTTACTGGTTTTAGGAATATCAGTTTCCGGCTCTTCTTTGTCACTACAACAGACTTCTTCTTCGTCGCGCATCATTCCTTTCTTATGGAAATCTTCATACTGATAAGCCATATAAATCATTTCAGAAAAAGGAAGTTTCACATTCCTCATTACACTATTCTGATATCTCCTTTGCAGGCCATGAATAAATCTCAGATTTTTCCTCTTTGGATCTTGAATCAGATGAGGAGCAAAGTGAGCAAGTTCGTTGAATTTCTTATGATATTCTGGGATGGTCATATCACCTTGTATCAAATAAGAAAATTCATCACATAATCTCTCGGTTGCTTCGGGAGGAGTAAATCTTTCTAAGAAAATCACTTTGAATTTGTCCCAGGTGATATCACCTTGTAGATTATCTTTAATAATTGAATCCCACCAAAACAAAGCTTCTTCTTTGAGTGCCCAAGACGCCAGTAATCTTTTCTGATCATCCCTCAGCTTTAAACCCTCAATGATTTTCTCTGCAGAACGAATCCAAGCTTGTGTTTCCATAATGGATTCCTTGCCTAAGAATGGCGATCCACCCAGATTTCGAAATCTCTTGAATAGAACTTCTATATCGGATTCTGGCGGTGGGAGCACAACTGGCTCATTAGCTGATCGAGCCATACGATTATTTCTTCTGTTCCTGTCACTCATTTTCTAGTACGTCTGCAATTAGCAGGCAAAGTGTTAGGTCAACAGAAAAGATATTTCAAAATATGGAGACAAATACTTCAATGTAAATGCGTCTACTGGGGTGTATTTCATTCTGCTTTACTTATACTAGGATATTGCTGATCCTATCTGTATAGAGTTGCCCGTCCTAGAACACTACTGGTTCTATTTCTAACGAGTTCGTTCAAATGTTTTATTCCAGAACTAAGCTTAACCAAAGCTCTGATACCACGTTGAGACGACCCCAAATCCCGTACTGACGGAGACAAGGGTAATCTTTGGAATATAACACAGAAACATATAATAGCAGAACAGAATTAAATAAATACACCATATAATGAACAATAGAATATACTGGATAAAAGTAATCATCAGAGTTACACAGTATACAGGATCTTACTTAGTACAAATACAATTTAGCAATACATAAATGTCTACAGCGGAAAACAAACAAAATATGTACAATAGGAGCTGAACAACATAAAAAGAGATAAATGATAGAATCCATCTTCAGCTCCAGCTATGCAGAAAGAACTAGCTAAAGCTGAATACAAGGCCGCCCGTGCAGAAAAAGGGGGCACCTGAGTTTGAAAGTGAAACAAACTACGAGTCAGTCATGGGACTGGTATGAGAAATCTATTCAACACATATATAATATGGCTAATCACAGGACCACGCCACTTTCGTGGAACGGGTTTACTCCATTGGATTGCCAGTGCTTTAAAACAAATCTTTCTTTTAAAACATCGCTATTCTTTTTGTAAAAATGAAGCCGTTATAAGACTCAGTTCCCATCACACAAAGCAACGCAAACCGGAGGATAGAGTTTTTACCTTATAACGGCCAAAATATGCTTGATACGAATAAAACAAAGGCATTTGATATTATTGCTAGTGTTTATATGTTTTGAAAACAATTTCAAATCATAACTATCAATCATAGACGACATGAGCGTCCCATGCCACTATGTCGCCAAATATATATATACAATCGAAACCGCACGATGTCGTATTTGGAAATTGGATTTCCGTCATGAACCAAGGCAAAAGATAGTCCTTACCGAATTCGAGACGCTCTAGCCCGTGTCTCAGGCAAGTACTCATTCTAGCCTTTGGATCGTCAGGGCCGGTCCACCGATGTGGATTAAAATGCCTGAACAATACGTTTCCCCGTCCTTTGGGGCGTAAATGAGCCAACGTATGACTCCATCGGACCCGGATCGTCCGATCAAACCGAGGCGCCTCGCAACAACAACAACCACATAGGTGAAAAGTATATAAATGTCAGGGCTGGTAGGTCACTGACACCACCCTAGCTAGAAAGAAACGCATGCCCTCCCTGAGGTCCTTCTCCCGTTTTAGGTTCATACCGGGGTGTGAGGCTCGCGAATTCTCGTTATACACAAAGCTACGCCACACAGGCGGTGCTTTGATCATCACCACAAGACTTTGCTTTTCAACAGAAGCCCTGATCACTGCATCTTAGCATGCCACACAGGCAATTCATGCCATGCGACTGATGTCCATCGATATACAACCTATGAGCTCGTGCGTTTCAGAGAGAGGCGTTAAGCAAAAGAATAAATTCTCCACCGCCAAACAGATGTATATTTAATAGAGATCAATCAACACAAAATAAAATCCAATGTCAGACACACAGTCCGTTTACAAGTCCGTTCTGGGTCTGAACGAAACCGGAGGCACTAAATACCTCGCAAACCCATCAATCACCACGTACGTCTGGACGATCACCACTCATTATCCATATTTTGGGATGCCTCCCAATCAGGACCTCGGTTACCATCCAAACGAGGTGAAGATCTCCGGTCTTCGACCACCGTCTTCATCTTCAAATTTCAATCGTCGGTCAATTATTTGAAATGAGAATTAACTCGGCCTTTTCAAATAATTCACGTATATTTAGAATTTCAAATCAATTTATTTCAATGGTTAAATCATTCGATAACACCAATTTTGTTCTTTAATGTAATTTTCACACCAAACACATTCAACCATCAAATACCACATAAATCGAGCAAATTCAGTTTATTTCCATTCCATATCGTTTATGATATTTTATAATGATTTATCGCTATTTTTATTTATTTTAAAATAGCCAATTTATTCAAAACGACGCTTCGGGCCATAACGCGGCCGTGGCGCTGTTTTTCTTCAGATTTGACTTACACATATCTGAAAATCTAACCGTTGGATCTTCACAAAATTTACATCATTAGAAAGGTCTTTTCAAAACGAATCCAACGGTTCCAGTTTCGGGAATTTCCGACGGTCGGATCTCCCGGTACAATCGTTTGAAGTTTCGATTTCAAATTATGAACTGCAACGTCGTTATTCGATTAAATATAATCATATTTATAAATATAAATAAATATAATCTTTTCTGGCGCTGTTTTTCTTCAGATTTGAATTAAACATTCCAGACAATCCAACCGTTGGATTTTTACAAAGTTGGTGCCGTTGGAAAGATATTTCCAAGGCGAACCCGACGGTTGCGGTTTCGGGAAAATCCAATGGTCGGATTTCCCGTACTAGTCGTTTGAAATCACGGTTTCAAAACACGCACTGCACGACCACGTTTCGTTTTAATTATATTTATATTTATATATTTATATAAATATAGTTCATTCAACAATTTCAATATCGTTTTCACTACAAATATTTCACTAACGCCTTAAAATTTTGGAAAATTTCGCCATAACCTCCTTTGTACGGGAGGGGCTGGGAAAATTCCCAAACATCCACATTGGTGTCTCATGTCGAAAAGAAAAAGAAAAAGCCAAGCGGCTAGCCAACAGGCTCATAAAATCATCACCCAAACAAAACAGTAAATGTGTACCTATTTGTCGGGCACAAAATTTTATTCCTCTTCTCTAGCCCCTTTGCTATAACCTGTTCAATAAATATGCATGTACATATATACAGTTCTTATCACTTATCATTTTCTATTCAACTTCATATTTGATTCCATTTGGTTTAAAAACACCATTCATTCTCATGTTGCATGCATAGGTAAAAACCATATCACTAGCTAATTAATGAATATTTCGACTCATGCATATTTATTTGAACGAGTTGCTATTTTTAACACTTCACATTTCAACAAATCATGTATGTAATAAAAATGTGATTTTTATTGTAAAACAATTCATTTCTAAAACACTATTATTTTATATAGTTTATATAGGTGATAAAAATAGGATTTTTATTATAAAACAATTTCTTTTAAAACGAGATTATTTTACATAGTCCATATAGTTGATAAAAGGTGATTTTTATTATGAACCAATTTATTTCAAAATATGAATACCATTCAACACATGAATTTCTAATCAACGAATGAATATCGATTCAACACATGAAGGGTTTCTATAGTTTCTATATATAGATAAAAATGTGATTTTTATATTTAAAACACGAATACCATTCAACACATGAATTTCTAATCAACGAATGAATATCAATTCAACACATGAAGGTTTTCTATAGTTTCTATATATAAATAATAATGTGATTTTTATATTTAAAACACGAATACCATTCAACACATGAATTTCTAATCAACGAATGAATATCAATTCAACACATGAAGGTTTTCTATAGTTTCTATATATAGATAAAAATGTGATTTTTATATTTAAAACATGAATACCATTCAACACATGAATTTCTAATCAACGAATGAATATCAATTCAACACATGAAGGTTTTCTATTCAATGAATAAATATGGTTTCAGCAAATGGAAATAATTCAAACACATGAATATTATTCAAAATTTCAGCAGCATAACGGCAGGGTAGTTAAAACCGGCACCGTCCCTAGTACGGCTCCTCACTCTACCTTAAAACCTCGCGGTTTTTGACAATGGGGATCATGCATCTAGTTCGCACGCAGGCGGCATGTATATATTTATTTCATTTCCACAAACAAATCCTATGTGGTTTCAACCAAATATTTCTCAACCACAAATGGTTTTTTTTTACCACAATCAATCAATATCAACCACAAACAATCCCAAACAACCATTCGCTATCAATCAATTTCCACACCAATCACAATCAATAAATATCGTCCATGGTTTGTGGACGAGGGGCGTATATATATATATATTTATTTATATATAGCAATTCACTTTTATTTCAACACATATATAATTTTTACAACGCATATAAAACTTATACATCGAACGTACAACTTATACAATGCTTATACAAGAGGTGTACAACGCTTATATAACTCATACATCGACTATATAATTTATACATCGTCGTTTTCCATATCGTTTTTAAATCAGAAATCTCACATTGGGTTCCACTCCACCAAAAATAGCAGAAGGCTCAGAAAAATATGCGGTCTCTTCTAAAATGTAGAAGATGTCCACACGGTCACGATGTTTCATGTTTCATCGAATTTCGTTAACATAGCAAAAAGATATGATTTTTCGAAGTTTGCAACGATTTTAAACTGTTAAAATCAGTTTTAAATTAAAACAGCCGATACCTTTCAAAACTGTTCGAAACTAGGTTTCGATTTTTCGATCAATCCGTGCAATGGTTCCCCGATCGGGTTGCGCAGGGTCGAAGAGCTACGTGAGGCGCACGTGCGCCAGGGAGGAGGGTCAACTCGGTTGCTTCTGGTGACGGCGGCGGCGAAGTGAAGGCGGCAACTTCTCGGCGTCCGTTCTCTCAAAATACACAATGAAAAAATCGAAACTAGGTATGGATTTGAAGATCTCGAGGAGCTCTACAAAATCTTCAACTGGAGGAGGGGCTAATTTTGCTTGTAGGAGGAGAAACGGAGGAGTGAAGGCACGGGCGTTTTTCCGCCGTATATCGCGATTGGGGAGAGAGAAGCGGGGGGGGGGGGGGGGGGGTCTGACGTGGACGAGTATTTTTTTTATTTTTTATTTATAAAGTTTAAAAATCCGAAAATACCCCTTGCCTCTCGCGAACCCCAATCCAAACCCAACGACTATCGTCCCTAGCGTTTTACCCCCATTCCGAACACAATGGGATATGTTTCGAAGGCCCATTCGACTGTTTCAGTTAGTTTCCCTTCGAATGACAATACAAAACATTCAATATTTGATTTGAACGTGCATTTCAATTTGCCAGGGCCACAAACTGATTCGAAAAATTCCAGAAAAACAAATCTAGGTATGTTTTTGCGATACGGTCCCAACAAAACTAGTTTCATCGAATTCTGAGACCGTTTTCAAAAAGGCCCATTTCTGGTCAATCCAATTTAACTATAATTGACCAAAACACATTTTCCTTTGCCACGCTCACATACTAGCTTCAAAAATTATGAAATTTGAAACCTAGCAATAACTTCACATCCCGGACCCAACAAAAGTGGTTTCGTCGAATTCCGAGGTCGTATGCAAAATGGCCAATTTCACGGGCTATATAAATTCCATAGCGACCTTGCTGAAAATTCATTCGGCCATAACTTTTGCTTTCCGCTATGAAAATTCGATTTTTCAGATTTGTTAGAAAGGTATTCACTAACAGATTTAAATATTTTTGGTTTCACTAAAATCCGGATTGTTTTGCACCCGGTACAGTCCGACAAAGTTTGAATTCAATTTTTTGAAACTGCAGCGCCATTTCAGTCCTTGTTTATAATTATAATTAATTATATTCGTTTTCAATTGTCGATTCAAACTCACTTTTCATCTCAATTATTTAAAATATTTATTTTAAATATTTAAAATCCATTATTTTATCCAATTTAAATTTTTTAAATTGGTTCAGATTTTCTGGGTCGTTACACTTTATCACAATCCGATGGTAAGTGTTCAAGCATACTTAACCCTACGGTCTAGCCCAGCTAACATATCAGATTGGCTAAGTGTATTTACTTAACCCCGACCTCTAGTCTAGTTAACATGTTAATTTGGCTAAGTGTATTAACTTTACTTAACCCCACCTCCTAGTCTAGTTAACATGTTAATTTGGCTAAGTGTATTAACTTTACTTAACCCCACATTCTAGTCTAGTTAACATGTGAAGTTGGTTAAGTGTCCCTATGGACTTAGCCCTCCCATCCTAGCTTAACTGTGTTAAATTGGTTAAGTGTTCCTATGGACTTAACCCTCCCATTCTAGCTTAACTGTATGGACCTAACCCCACCCACTAGTCTGGTTATCATGTTGAATTGGTTAAGTGTCTTAGTGAACTTAACCCTACCATTCTTGTTCTAGCTTTAATTAAATAGATTAAAGCCACGACCACTCACATTAAACAGATATTGTTGCGATTACTGGATGTGCCGGTTGGTTCCGGGCAGATTTACATCGCAACTCAGTCTAACCTCGGGTTAGGCCTATTCGTGTTTTCTAGTTCAAAGGGGTTTTGAATAATTTTCAAATCAGGTTTTGAAAGTAACCATCCCGTCCTTCAGATCAGTTAGGGATAGCCAGGGAGAGCAGGAAACTTGTATTTTCCAAACCCAAGCCTAGACACTATCCTCTCTATCACCCTAGAACTTTCTGGCGTAGTATTAAAAGAGATGTCGTTAAGAAACCTTTAATTTGTCTAAATTTACATTTCTCATTTAGGACAAATTCTATAAGTAAATCATTCCTAGTTTACTTATTTCCTAATTCTTCTTTTAATGTAAATTGTCAACATTCATTCTTATGGCCCATTTCCCCCTCTATATCATATTTATGCTTTTTGGTATGTAAACTATACCAAATTAAGTGTCACTAACCATGATTTTTTTAGACATGACAATTATTCCCAATTACGGCCAATTTCAAGTTTATGCCAATACACCTATTATGCCAAATTAGCTAGTCCAATTCGAATTTAACATTCTAATTACAGTTCGTGTCAAACTAGACTTATTATTCTAGTTTACAACTCATGTAAATGCTAGATTTACAAGTCAATACTAGATTCAAATTACACATCCTATAATTCATGTCAAATTTATCCAATTTGCATTTCTACGAACATGCCATAATACATGTTCCTAATTTATGCCAATTTCCAAGTTAAAAACTACGCTTTTAGTAAATTTCATATTTTTCCCAAATCGCATTCCCACCGTTCGTATAATCGTGATTCAATCTAGATTATAGATAAATCTATATTCATAGCAAATAGGGAATGAACCAAAGATTGATATGAAAAGGATAACAACTGGCATAAAATTGTTTTGAATAACGACGAAGGTTCAAGAACATGGGTAGACCTAACTTAATAGGTAAATTCCCAGGGTCTAAAACCAAGAATAGACAGAATAGAGACGTAGGTTCAAGAACATGGGTAGACCTAACTTAATAGGTAAATTCCCAAGGTCTAAAACCAAAGAAAACCAAGAATAGACAGAATAGAAAATCAGGTTTAGACCCAATTTCATAGTCACAAAACTTAAGCAGCACTTTCCTAGTCATGAATCACAGTTGTTCTTGTTATGTCATAGGCAATAGTTTATGTTTCCAAATCAAAGGCATAGGCTTGTTTTCATGGTCAAGGAAATAATTCTCATAGTCACAGTCACAGTCATAGGCAATGTCCATAGTCATAGGCAATGTTCATAGTCAAAGAGGCATATGGTTCTGAGGTCCATAGTTTCATAGTCACAGTCTTATTTGTCCTCGAATCATAACAGTTCTTGATTAGGTCCAAAGAAATAGGCACTGATTCGAATAGAAAGAATTGGCATACTCTTTTATTCCTTTAATTTCATGTCACAAAAAGAGAAACGTTCAAATCTAAGAAGTAACTGACTTACAGAGATTTAGATTAGAAAAGAAAGATGGCGTTGCTATGATTCGTGCGACGTTAGCCTTTGATCCTTATCTTGGAAGCTTTAATCTTGATTCGAATCTGTTCTTGAGCAGCATAACCTTGCCTTGAATTTTCATATTATCTTCTTAATTTTATTTATTTATATATTTTCTCAGAGGCAGCATAAGGATAGAAAAGAATTATGAATAGAGAAGGAGTCTAGGGCTATTTATATAGTGTAGGAGTCAACGAATCTGGTCAGAATGGCGTCCGGATACAGAGGAACGAACCAGGTGCAAAAAACTGGAAAAAGCGGAGGGGGGGGGATGACCCCCAGGTCGACTACCCAGTCGACCTGGTCCCCCCAGGTCGACACCCTGGTCGACCTGGGTACCCAGGTCGACCCCCTGGTCGACTTGGGTACCCAGGTCGACCCCTTGGTCGACCTGGGTCCTGGGCGGAAATTTCTCGCCCAGCCCGCTTCTGGGTCTGTTTTGAATTTTGAACTTTGCTGAAACTTCTGGAGGCCATATCTTTCTCATACGGACTTCTATTTACGCAAACTTGGACTCGTTTTCATGTAGAATTCCGAGACGAACGCAATGGCGTAGCCCGTTTCCCTTGATTTTGATTTTAAATTCTAATTCTGCCTTGATTTGTGAATCTTAGTATTACAGAATTACGGGATGTTACACATCACCCTGTTTCTTCAACTCTAGTAACAGAAAAAATGGCACAGCTACCCTATGTTTTCCTTTTACTGCAACCCTACACCCTAAAACTTGGCAATCACGGTGCTTCTCCCATATATATATATGTATATATATATATATATATATATATAACTGCTCCATTTCGTTTATTATTTTGGATTCAGAAAGAAGAAACAAAATTTCTCTCCCCATCATTAAAATTTAAACAACTCGAATTTAAAACCCTAAAATCTCGAAATCAACTTTCCTTGATTCCCACTAGTGTAATCTTCCCACCAGTATTAATTTTTCAAAGTTCTAATACACACAGTGAAACTGCTGTAGCCTAGAATTGGTGCTTGAGTGGTGTTGGCGCACCGATTTAAACATTGAACATTACATTCGGGTAGAGCACATCATCCAGCACAGCTACCAAAGCTGCGTGAAGCCTACAGCTCGAAGTCGAGTGCGAGTTGTTCGTAAATGTTTGGAAGTTCAGAGGCGAGGGGTGGGTTCCACACTAATGGTGGAGGATCCGCATGTGGCTCTATGTTGATCAGATAGGGTAGAGGTGAGGCCGGTGCATCCGGTGGTGGCGAAGCTCGAGGGTACGACTTGCCTAGTGGTAGCTGCAGTAAGGTAAAGATGGAAGCTGGCTTCTTATAATTTGCAACAGAAGGATCAATGAAGAGAATTGTTATAGGAGTGATCATCAGGAAATATAGTATTGAATGGGAATATTTTTGCAATTTTTGGATTCATGTCACCTGGCCTTGGGTTGATCATGACGGACTGAGGAGAAAGACGCCGGAGTGAAGGGTGGTGGGGTAGGCGAGTTGGGCATGGGCAGGGTATAGTGTGGCGGAGTTTATTTCAAACATTCGTGAGAGATTCCTAGATCATTTTTTGTGTGTATAGGATATTTTCGAAAAAGAGACTCAGGAAATTTGAGGAAGATGAACATCTATTCATGGGGTTCGTGGGTATTAAAATGAAGACATGGGCTGTTTTGTTTCGATGTGCCGGGCCTATAAAAAATATAGAATGTTTAGTTTTGAGAGAATTAAGAGGACACGGGGAGAACGTAGTAACAATTAACGAATGGAAATGGAAACAGCTTAGGCATGTTTGCTTCACACGTGTAAAGGGAGTGGAGTACTAAATTATGGGAGTCATCAGGATTGGGCCTACATATTTTTGAATGTGAGGTAGAGAAAATTAGGTGGGCCCATATTCGGAGGAATGTTTAAACATAGCAGGAGATTGGCTGAATGAAAACATTGGGACGTGGGATGATTTTTATTTGGGTAAGCCCATCTTAAAATTTAATAAAAGTTAATTATAAGATAAATGTTTATAAAATCGTTTTAATTCAATATCTTTACCATACGTTAACAGATTTTAGAACGTTTGGTCACGTTGTAACCGTGTTGACGAAGGCCACGAGATGGAACTGATATGTTCAACAATGGAAGCTACCGCAATTTTTAATAAAATTAAACGTGTGTTTAATTTTATTAAAATGGCACACTTTGACGACGAATAAAAAGCCAATGTGAGTTAAACTCACTCAGTTATCTCACTATATTTATATAAGTCAGGTTTTTGAACTATGGTTATTTATATAAGTTGGTTGCGTTTATTATAATATAAACATATTTAATTTAATTGGGTTCTTGAACTATGGTTATTTATTGAATGTTATCAGTTGAATTTATTATTAATGTTTATTTTAATATTATCATTATATAAATTGTTTACTGAATATGATTGGATGATTTATTGTTGAATCCAAATTCAGCAGTTATTTGATATTAAACATTGGGAAATATTGGTTGAGAAATTGGAAGTTGATGGCCTAAATATACATTGTTTTATAAAAGATAGATTTACTGTTAGGCAAACCAATGGAAATTAAGTTATGAAATTTATTTTATAACTGAATATAGATTTTTAAGGACATTATTTTAAATGAAGTTTAAAAAAAGGAGATAAACCAACCACATATGTATTGATTTTTTAACCACCAAACACCAATTTTGTACCAAAAATATGTCGTATGCGAAGCATATGTGTAACAACCCATAATTTTAAAACATGACAAAAGAGATAATTAAAGAATAATTAATTTTTAAAAGAATAATTAAGTGAAATGGGTTACGCAATTGCGTTCATCTCAGAATTCTACTTGAGATAGAGTTTGAGTTTGCATAAAATGGATACCGTATGAAGGAGTTATGGACGATGGAAGTTTGGCAGAAAAATCAGAAAACAGGCCAGGATAACTGGCACACTTGTGAAGTGTGCCAAAACAAAATTGCACTGGTGCACCAGGGAAGTGCGCCCAGGCCGAGCTACAGGATTCTGGAGAGTTCCATAATGATGTGTCTTTCTAGGATTGGCTATATGATGTGTCTTTTTAATCTAATTGGTTCTGATGGTCTCTAATCTAATCCAAAGGCCCTAATTCACCTAATACATCTATAAATAAACACCTAAACCTAACCCTAATCTCATTGTTATCATCCATGGCACCTCCATGCTGCTCTAATCTAAACTAAACTTTCTTCTCCGCTAAAACAAATCAGAATAGGAGTGTTCCAATTAGAAGATCAGATCTACAAATCAAAGTAGAGATTATTCTAAGATCAAGATCTCCAACAACGAAGCCTAATTCTCTTTTCTAAGAATCCTATCGCTGTGAGTCTATGTTACTTTCACATATAATTAAATTAAAAAGTAATTGTGAGAGGATTGTAAATTGGATCTGATGTATATGCCTGTAAATAAGATGAATCATATCAAGTTTTGTAATTTGTAATCCTTTAGATTCATACCCAATTGCTATTATCATATGCCTATCTGATCTACTTTGTCGTTATTCATTTCACATACCTATTTATGTGTTTATGCCAGTTTTGATTCTCTTCCCTTCTTCTTTTCCTTTTTCTATATGAGATTAGGCTAACTTCGAGCCTAACATATTGCGTTGAGATTTACGTAAGATTAACATTGGAATGATTGGGAAAAGTTGGGAAATATGTAATAAAATGAGATTTGGCATAAATTGTTGACGAATATGGAAATTGTTTTGGGAATAATCAAGTATAACATGTATACATGAGATTTGGCATAAATATTTGAGCATAATTGAGTATAACTTGTATACATGAGGTTTGGCATAAATTGGTTTGAGCATAATTAATTATAACTTGTATACATGAAATTTGGCATAAATTGTTAATAACAATGAACGCAAATTGATTTGGGTATAATTTGGTATAACTTGTACACATAGGATTATAGGGATAAATTGAATTAGAATTATAAGCATAAATTGGATTGGAATTTATGGGTAATTGGAAATCATTATAATCCAAGATTTGAAACTGGGCATGAATTAAGAAAGAGATAATGAACGCCTAAGACACGAGGTTAGATTCAGATTTCGATAGAAGTCTGCCCAGAACCACCTGGCATATCCAGCCACCACAATTTGGTAATCTAATGTGAGAGGTCAAATGTAGAAATTGGATGCGTAATAATGCTTAGACACGAGGTTAGATTTGGATTGCGGAAGAAGACTGCCTGGAACCGCCCGACATATCCGACAACCGCAAACGGTAATCTAATGTGGGAGGTCTTGCACGATTACGGGTACAATAAATTAGTAAGCTTTTAAACAAGATAAGACATGTGGGAAGACATGGGAATGGTAAAAGTGTTTAAGTGGGTGACATGAGTAGCATGTGAAACATAATTAAAAACACTTAACCAAGATAAGACATGTGGTAAGACATGGAAATAATAAAGGGTTAAGTGGGTGACATGGGTAGCATGTGAAACATAATAAAAACACTTAACCAAGATAAGACAAGTGGTAAGACATGGGAATAATAAAGGGTTAAGTGGGTAACATGGCTAGCATGTGAAACATAATAAAAACACTTAACCAAGATAAGACATGTGGTAAGACATGGGAATAATAAAGGGTTAAGTGGGTAACATGGGTAGCATGTGAAACAAAATAAAAGCACTTAACCAAGATGAGAAATGTGATAAGACATGGGGATAAAAAGGGGCTAAGTGGGAATTCCTAGTGGGGACCAAGCTTCGGAGGGAAGATTGTGTCAAGTGTATGGACCCTTTTCAACCAGTAAGCCATTTTAGTATCTGTATGAGCTCGAACTAGGTCGAGGATAGGGACACGCTTGCTAGGGTTGATTGTAAGAGGTCAATAAAGAGTTTCTGATGGTAGTGCAAGTCCAACAGAGTCATGTGCATGCGTGGGTTCGGGATGGTAGGTAAGACGTTGTTGAATCGTGCAGGTATAAGCTATGCATTTCAGTAGTATCTGGGTTGCCACCTTAGGGAGTGATACACCTTATTGTAGGACCAGCTTAGGTATCTACGAGGTTAGGGAGCCGATCGAATGGGAAGAGTAGTGGGTACATCTAGTCGTGATAGGTGCATATTAGTTACCTATGATAGTAGCTGGAGGTACATAATCGAATAAGCAAGGTACATCTAGTGGTGATAGGTGCATATTAGTTACCTATGATAGCAGCTGGAGGTACATAATTGAATAGGGAAGGTACATATAGTGGTGATAGGTGCATGTTGGTTACCTATGATGGAAGCTAGATGTAAACAGAACTACCATCATTCTATTAGCCAAGAGGCATCGTCTTTTAGTATGAAACTAGTGTTGGTGAGGTGCAGAGAATATCTTATAGTGGTTAGAAGCGCAGTCAATGTTACATCTTGTTACCTTGTTAAATCTGCTTATGTTATAGTCATCTTTTATATCCAGTTTATGTCCTTGTCATGATGCTTTACTAATAATATTGTTAAAGTCACTGGATACACCAGACTTTATGTCTGACCCATTTTTTTGTCTCTTTTCTTTCCTTCCCCCCTCCAGGTTCTTAGGGTGGGAGCGTTGAAGCTTGATTCGGGCTTTCCTGCTTGAAGTGTTGAAAGTAATGCTTAGCTTTGTTCCTCTTTCATATGGCATTTTGGATTGGGGATTATTGTTTTAAAAATTATGTACCCTGTTGGCTTTTGTACAAGACTGATATTATGTACTTGGTTTTGGTGCGATGGGTTTGAAGATGTAACCAAACTTATTTCTGTTTCCGTTGCAATAAAGTTATAAATTTTTCAAGTACTATTTTATGTATCTATCTTGTAATATTCTGTTCTGTTTACTTATAATGCTCCACGAAACTTAATGCATTCCCTTTATGAGTTACATTAACGGATGTGGGGTGTTACACGTGGTATCAGAGCTGAAGGTTACCGGATCAAATAAAAGATTTTGAAAGTTGTTTTCAAAATGGTTTTAAAAGAAGTATTTTCAAAAGAAAAGTTTGTTTTGAAAGACATGTTCCCCTAAGCCATATGCACTATCTTTTGGTTTTTCTGTTTGAATCCTTGTTTCCTTCTTTTCTGAGTCTCCAGGGCTCCTGCCTTTCTGGGAGGTGACCTCATCGCGGCATGGTTCCACAGGCATGATGAGACTACAACACTTGTCGAAGGGAAAATAATTGCCTAACTTCCATCTATAGCCACAACTGTTTCACCTACGGCTATTTTTCTTTCAAGCTTTGTAGGGTTTTCCGTGCGATGGAGGCAGCTTTAGAGAGAGACTTGTTAACATGTTTCACAAGGATGAGAACGAGAATGAGAATGAGGGGTTTTTGGCTAAGGAGCATAGCACAAGGATGAGAAACTCATGGATATAGCCTTGATGCACAAAGAAGATAAAGGAGAAAAGAAGGAGGTCAAGGTTGAAGAATCAAAAAATAAGTGGAACCTAAGATGGGTGGAAAGAACTATAGACCCCGAGAAAAAAAGGGAAAGTGTCACAATTGTGGAATATCTGGCCATTTAAAGAAAGACTGTAGATAGAAGAAGAAGCCTAGCTATTACCATTGCAGGTGAGGCAGGACATATGATTAAAGACTTCCTAAGGAGGCAAGGACAAGGGCAAGGACAGAGGACAGGATCTACTTCTGGAGGGAAGGTTCATTCTCTTATGGTAGCTAAGTAAGAGAGAAGTAGAAACATTTCTGTTGAAAGTTTGATTTTACTTTTCGATCGTCCTGTTCAAACTTTGTTTGATTCTGGCACTTCACATTTGTTTATATCTGCTTCGTTAGTTGAAACATCGCACCTAAATACTAGTTTAGTTATGGATCCCACTATAGTCTCAAATCCTATTGGTGGTTCAGCTCGTTTATCTATGACTTGTCAGGATTTGAGAATGTCTATCTTGGGCGTTAAGTTTGAATGCAATGCCTACATTCTTGGTTTCATGGGCTAGGGTTTGATTCTAGGGATGGACTGGCTAGTCAAGTATGGTGCCATCCTAGACTGTGAAAGGAGGGTATTTAGATTGTTGACTCGTTGTGGAAGGACCCTTGATATTTCTTGTGACCCTAAGGGTTCAATGATTCTTAGCCACCTAGAATCACTTGACGCATCCATCGATGATTTGCAATCTATTCGAGTAGTCTGTGAGTATGATGACGTCTTTGATGAGGTTCGGGGTTTACCCCGAGGTGTGAGATAGACTTCCGTATATACTTAGTAGGTAATGCAAAGCCAGTTGCATTGCTAGTGCACCACATGGCTCCGAGAGAGAGTAAGGAACTCAATAAATAAGTAGGGGAACTGCTTGAGAAAGGGTTTCATTAGAAGAAGTATTTCAGACTGGGGTGCTCTGTTAGCTTTCGCTACAAAGGCTGATGGTTCTCTTAGATTGTGCATGGACTATAGGGAGCTGAATAAGCTCATGAATAAGGATAGGCACCCATAGGTGATTTGTTCGATCAGTTGGTTGGTGCTTCAGTTTTCTCGCAGTTGGACTTAGCTACAGATTTTCATCAGTTGAGGGTAGCTGAGGATAGTATAGATAAGACTGCTTTTAGAACTCCCGATGGTATCTTCGAGTGGCTCGTCATGCCTTTTGGTTTGACAAATGCACCCGCATATTTTGTGGACTTGATGAGTAGGGTGTTTAGGGAGTTTCTAAACAAGTTCGTGGTAGTCTTTGTCGATGATATCTTGATATTCTCTAGAAGCGAGGAAGAGCATGCCCTATATCTTAGGGAAGTCTTAGAGACCCTTCGAACACATCAACTCAAAGCTAAATTCTCCAAATGTCATTTTTGGAGGAAGGTGGTAAGATTCATAGGGCACATGGTCTCTAAAGAAGGGATAACAGTGGATCCCGCGAAGGTGGTGGCAATCTAAGATTGGAAGATCCCAAAGAATGCAACAGAAGTAAGAAGTTTTCTTTTGGTACAGAATGAAGAAGGATGTGGCAGAGTTCATTTCTAGATGCTTAGTGTGCTAGCAAGTCAAGGCTGAGCAAAAGAAGCCTGGTGGTTTGCTTCACCCTTTAGAAGTTCCGCTGTGGAAATGAGAGAGTGTTTCCATGAATCTCGTTGGCGGGTTGACGTGGTCAAAGAAGGGTAATATGGGGATTTGGGTAGTAGTGGATAAACTTACCAAGAGCTCCCATTTCGTTCCCGTTAAGAATAAAAGAACAGCGACATAGTTACCATCTATTTATCTTCGAGGGATAGTTCGTCTACATGACATACCCTCTAGTATCTTAAGCGACCGAGATCCCATTTTTACTTGTGAGTTTTGGAAGAGCTTGCAAGAGGTGATAGGAACACAATTTTGTTAGAGCGCCACTTATCACCCTCAAACGGACAACCAAACAGAAAGAGTAAATCAGATTCTAGAAGATCTTTTGAGATTATGCATCTTAGACTTTGGAGGTACATAGGAGGAACATCTTCCATTAGTAGAGTTCTCCTACAACAACAGCTATCAGACTAGTATTGGCATGGCACATTTTGAAGCTCTATATGGACGACCTTGTCGATCACCGACTTGTTGGTGGGTGTCTACGAATAAGCCTGTATTTGGACCCGACATGATTAGGGAGACCTCCAAGAAGGTAGATTTGATTCGAAGACACATGAAGACGACACAGGATATGCAGAATTCCTACGCAGATAAGAGAAGAACCGATCTTGAATTTGAAGTTGGAGACATGGTTTTCTTTAAAGTATCCCCTTTAAAGAATGTAGTTCACTTCGGATCTGTAGGAAGTTGGCACCTAGGTTTGTAGGGTTGTTTCCTATCATAGAGAGTGTTGGATAGATGGTGTATATGGCGAAGTTACCTAAAGGAAAAAAAAGTTGGCCGGAGTTCATGATGTTTTTCACGTTTCACAACTACGGAAGTGTTTACATGAGACTGCTGAAGTCGTAGAGCCGAATATACTAGAGGACATCGAAGTGGAATGAGGGGCAACATTGAGACGGGTTCCAACACGAATTTTGGAAACAGAGGTTAAGAAGCTATGTAACCGCGAAGTCAAGTCGGTAAAGGTACAGTGGAGTGACGCTAAAAAAGACGCGACTTGGGAGACTGAAGACAAGATACATGCATAATACTCTTTCCATTTTGAGGATATGTTCTTAACTTCTCCTTTTTCTACCGCTTTATTTATACTTGTTCTATCATTTAGTGTATCATCTCGATTATATCTTCAATCTTCAAGTAGAAAATCTTATGATTGTAAACATGTGTTTGAGACATGTTATGTTTAATGAATGCAAGTGGATGTAAGTGTTTGCTAGTGGTTGCTCGTGGTTGCATACACACACATTAGGCATTAGATCGACTCAATCACTTTCATATTGCATATGGATGAGTGTGCATATTTAAATTAATGGATGTATATTGAATGTGTTATCATATGGATGCTGCATTTGGATGAATGGTTGTGCACTCATATAGAAATGATATGTATCATTAGGATTTTTTTGCAAACATAATGGATGCATGACACTGTCATGTTTTGCATTAAGGAGGTCAACTGAATTAGTAGACCGCCTGATTTTGCATTAGGATAAGGACATATACACACACTTTGCATATGTTCATGAACGCATTAGAAATATTTTAAGGTCAATGGATGCCCGTGATTGATGGATGATGGATGGTAGGACATACATTCCTTTCAGCTTCGAGATTTCCGGGATGAAATCCTTTAAGTAGGAGGAATGTAACAACCCGTAACATTAAAACATGATAAAAGAGATAATTAAAGAATAATTAATTTTTAAAAGAAGAATTAAGTGAAACGGGTTATGCCATTGCATTCCTCTCGTAATTCTGCTTGAGATAGAGTCTGAGTTTCCGTAAAACGGATACCGTATGAAGGAGTTATGGACAATGGAAGTTTGCCAGAAAAATCAGAAAACAGGCCAGGATAACTGGCGCACTTGTGAAGTGCGCCCGAACAAAATTGCACTGGTGCACCTAGGAAGTGCGTCCAGGCCGAGCTGTAGGATTCTAGAGAGTTCCATGATGACGTGTCTTTCTGGGATTGGCTGGATAATGTGTCATTTTAATCCGAGTGGTTCTGATAGTCTCTAATCTAATCTAAAGGCCCTAATTCAACTAATACATCTATAAATAAACACCTAAATCTAACCCTAATCTCATTGTTATCATCCATGGCGCCTCCATGCTGCTCTAATCTAAACTATCCTCTTTTCTCCACCAAAACAAATCAGAATAGGAGTGTTCCAATTAGAAGATCAGATCTACAAATCAAAGTAGAGATTATTATAAGATCAAGAACTACAACAACAAAGCCTAATTCTCTTTTCTAAGTATCCTATCGCTGTGAGTCTATGTTACATTCACATATAATTAAATTAAAAAGTAATCGTGATAGGATTGTAAATTGGATCTGATGTATATGCCTGTAAATAAGATGAATCATATCAAGTTTTGTAATTTGTTATCCTTTAGATTCATACGCAATTGCTATTATCATATGCCTATCTGATCTACTTTGTCATTATTCATTTCACATGCCTATTTATGTGTTTATGCCAGTTTTGATTCTCTTCCCTTCTCCATTTCCTTTTTCTTTTTGAGATTAGGCTAAATTCGAGCCTAACGTATTGCGTTGAGATTTACGTACGATTACCGTTGGAATGATTGGGAAAAGTTGGGAAATATGTAATAAAATGAGATTTAGCATAAATTGTTGATGAATATGGAAATTGGTTTGGGAATAATCAAGTATAACTTGTATACATGAGATTTGGCATAAATTGTTGAGCATAATTGAATATAACTTGTATACATGAGGTTTGGCATAAATTGGTTTGGGCATAATTGATTATAACTTGTATACATGAGATTTGGCATAAATTGTTAATAACAATGAACGCAAATTGATTTGGGTATAATTTGGTATAACTTATATACATGGGATTATAGGCATAAATTGAATAAGAATTATAAGCATAAATTGGATTGGAATTTATGGGTAATTGGAAATCATTATAATCCAAGATTTGAAGCTGGGCATGAATTAAGAAAAAGATAATGAACGCCTAAGGAACGAGGTTAGATTCGGATTGCAGTAGAAGTCTTCCCAGAACCGCCGGCATATCCAGCCACTGCATTTTGGTAATCTAATGTGAGAGGTCAAAGGCAGAAATTAGATGCGTAATGATGCTAAGTCATGAGGTTAGATTTGGATTACGGTGGAAATCTGCCCGGAACCGCCCGACATATCCAACAACTGCAAATGGTAATCTAATGTGGGAGGTCTTGCATGATTACGGGTACAATAAATTAGTAAGCACTTAACCAAGATAATACATGTGGGAAGACATAGGAATGGTAAAAGGGTTAAGTGGGTGACATGGGAAGCATGTGAAACATAATTAAAAACACTTAACCAAGATAAGACACGTGGTAAGACATGGGAATGATAAAGGGTTAAGTGGGTAACATGGGTAGCATGTGAAACATAATAAAAGCACTTAACCAAGATAAGACATGTGGTAAGACATGGGAATAATAAAGGGTTAAGTGGGTAACATGGGTAGCATGTGAAACATAATAAAAACACTTAACCAAGATAAGACATGTGGTAAGACATGGGAATAATAAAGGGTTAAGTGGGTAACATGGGTAGCATGTGAAACGTAATAAATGCACTTAACCAAGATGATACATGTTACAAGACATGGGGATAAAAAGGGGTTAAGTAGGAATTCCAAGTAGGGATAAAGCTTAGGGGGAAGCTAGTGTCAAGTGTATGGACCGTTTTCAACCAGTAACCCATTTCAGTATCTATATGAGCTCGAACTAGGTCGGGGATCGGGACACACTTACTGGGGTTGATTGTAAGAGGTCAATAAAGAGTTAGCGATGGCAGTACAAGTCTAACAGAGTCATGTGCGTGCGTGGGTCCGGGCTGGTAGGTAAGACGTTGTTGCATCGTGTAGGTATAAGCTGTGCATTTTAGTAGTATCGGCGTTGCTACCTTAGGGAGTGATACACCCTATTGTGGGACCAGCATAGGTATCTACGAGGTTAGGGAGCCGATCGAATGGGAAGGGTAGTGGGTACATCTAATGGTGATAGGTGCATATTGGTTACCTATGATAGCTGCTTGAGGTACATAATTGAATAGGGAAGGTACATCTAGTGGTGATAGGTGCAAATAGGTTACCTACGATAGTAGCTAGAGGTACATAATTGAATAGGGAAGGTACATCTAGTGGTGATAAGTGCACGGTGGTTACCTATGATGGCAACAAGAAGTACACGAAACTATCATTATTTTATTTAGCCAAGAGGGATCATCTTTTAGTATGAAACTAGTATTGGTGTGGTGCAGAGAATATCTTATGGTGGTTAGAAGCGCAGTCAATGTTACATCCTATTCGTCTTGTTACCTTGTCATATCTTCTTATGTTACAGTCATCTCTTATATCCAGTTTACTTTCTTATCATGATGCTTTACTAATTATATTGTTAAAGTCACTGGACTCGCCAGACTTTATGTCTGACCCTTTTTGTTTCGCCTCTTTTCTTTCCTTCCCCCAGGTTCTCAGGGTGGGAGCGTTGAAGCTTGATTTGGACTTTCCTGCTTGAAGTGCTGAAAGTAATGCTTAGCTTTGTTCCTCTTTCATATGGCATTTTGGATTGGGGATTATGGTTTTAAAAATTATGTACCCTAATGGCTTTTGTACAAGACTGATATTATGTACTTTGTTTTGGTGCAATGGGTTTGAAGATGTAACCAAACTTGTTTCTGTTTCCTCTGCAATAAAGTTATAAATTTTTCAAGTACTATTTTATGTATCTGTCTTGTAATATTCTGTTCTATTTACTTATAACGCTCCACGAAACTTAATGCATTCCCTTTGTGAGTGACATTAACGAACGTGGGGAGTTACAATATGCCTCGTCTAAATTGTTAAATGATTTATAAAACTAATTATTATATTACTAAGATGGATAAGCAAGTAAACAAGGATTAATGTAATGATTAATAATTGAGATTAATTGTTTTTTAGTAACAATTAAAATGGAATTATATTAAATCGATTATTATCTATTTAATAATAATTCAAGTAAATGGGATAATTTAAATTAATTATATTATTTACTAATTTAAATGAAATGACGAATTAGAGTTGATTAATAATTTAATCATATTTTAAAATTGACCGGGCCAACTATTTTTAACGAAAATTGAATATTAAATTAAATTAATTTGTGCCGACTAATCTAATGAAATGATTTAGAGAATAGTGTTTAACTTAATAAGAATTAAAAAGGAAATTGGATATTTATTCGAATTAATGATAAAGTAACTTAATAATAATTTAAAGGAATTACTTCTTAAATGAAGTTCATCTAAGTAAGTAATCGAATTTTAAAATGAAATATAATTGAATTTTAAAGTGTATTTATGTACTGGTTTACCTTTAAACCGAGTTTGGTAAATTAAGTTGTAAAAGGTTTCTAAGCAAATGCGATAAGCTTAAAATAAATGTTTGAATTAAGCAAAGGAAATTGAGACGAAGAGGGTTTATGTCAAAGCAAAGTTGTATAAACGAGTTTATAATAATAGATGGGAAGTTAAAGTGTTAATTTTAAATTAACATTATTTAATAATCGCATTAAGTGAAATGGATGAAAATTGAAATAAGATTTCCTAGAGGAAATGTTTGAAAGGTTTAGAAAAAGTATTTTGTAATTGGATTTTGTAAAAGTTTAGTAATAGGACTATAATAAGAATTTGGATAATAAAATAAATAGTTTAAAAACATTAAGGTTTTAAATTTGATGTTTTAGTAATCATTTACTAAATCAATGAATTTAGTAATAATAGTATATTTTAAAGGAGGATTTAAAAAGTTAGAAGGTTTTATAAAACCGTATTTTAAATAAAAATAGTGGAGTGGTATTTGTTGGTATTAGAATGAATATGGATTTTGAATTACAATTCATATCTATCTTAAGATAAGAATGTTGTTGATCAAGGTTTGAGAGGTAATTAAAATACCCCAACTTGAACGACTTCAGGATTATCGCAGGATGACATTAGTTCTAATAATAAAGATGTTAGAAGCGATTATTATGAGAAATGATAATGCGGCGTTATTTGAAGTATCCGAGGATAGAAATAATAAGCTTTCGAATTAAAGAGAATAAGAAGATTTAAGGAAATATATATTGACATTTCCAAAATAACGAAGATAAAAAGGGCTTGAGAATATGAAATGATATTTCTATAGTAAAGTAAAAAAAAGGAGATTTCGTAATGATTGTTTACAAATGATAAGTTTAATCGATTTCCCGATTTTAGAAAATAAGAAATGTCATGCCAAATGTTTTGAAATGGAAATTAAACGGAAAATTGTATAAGATTATAAGATATTTTTCTAAGTATTAAAAATGATATGTTTTGAGGATATTTGTGTATTTAAATTAGAAGTGAATACTATGTTGAAAGATTTAGGAGATTTAATTAACCATTCATAAATTATTTTAAAAAGGCCAAGTGATGCTGTGTACTCAACCAGTAGATCCATTTTATTTTGTTTATTTGATAGTTAAATAACTGGCTATCAAATCTCGCCAGTACGATTGTTGGTACGGAAAGACCGGGATTGTATTTATATTCAAAAACCATTCCGAACCAGTGAATACGTAGAAGTTAATTGTTGAAGATGGAGCAATTGAAGACCGTCGATTTCCATGAATTGCTCTGGTTTAGCATCCAAAGATATTTCGATCGTGATTCTGTCATGATTGCAATCTACGGATTGCAAGGACTACTCGTTGCTAATCTAAAGGGCGATACCTAGTATGTGGTAGGAGGGTGCCTTGGGTTCATCCTGTTCTTGGATGACTTGTATGGATGAATGTCTGATAGAGTATTTCCAAAGGGATCACATATGTTGATTTCTTCAAATGTACCATAGTTGATGGCGGGGAAAATGCCTTTATCTTAGCTTAACAATTAGAGTATTTTTGTGGATGTCAATTAGTGATTTTCTAGTAGATCTGATGATGTGGCATTCAAAGTGAATAGTGACCAGATGTTCTAAAAAGTAAGTATAACCTCAAGCCTCATCAAACAGGAAATGGAACAGAATCGGATAGGCCGCATGGCTATGTGGGTCGCACCCATCAAAAGGGTATATCATTACCTGATCTGGAGAAATCAAATGCCTTCGATTGTCTCTATTTATTTATGTATGTACGCTATCGGTTCGGTTGACTGGCCCCAACTGTGGTAATGATATATTTGATACTCTCAAGAGAAATGAGGGGTCGGTCATGTTTAGCCTGGGTTGCAAGATTATCTTGTTGAACCCTTATGTATTCATCTCCAGAGGTACATTGTTGGGAATGTGGTCCTATACCTTGCCAGGAAATCCATTCTCTAATAAGCGCCCGCAGTTTTGATTGTATACTATGTATGTAGAATGTGAGATGCAAGGTTCTGGTAGATTTCTATTTACTTGATTTACATCACTATTATAATATCTTAAGAATATTGATTTCAAAAATGTTTTGGGTTATCGTAAGGTAAAAACCTTCCGTATTTATGTGTGGATTTGTTCTTACGATTATCCTTTTCTTTCGAAAAGATTTTTGACTTTAAAATCAAGTTGGATGTCACCCATAAAATTAGTGTGTTTTCTCACTCTGGTTCACCAGACTGATCCGGTGTTTGTAATGCTTGGGTTAGCTCGGGTTGTACAGGTTTAGATTATCGGATGCTGTGAAGATTCGAGTCAGAAGTGTTCATACGTATGGTAATATTTATATTATTCCGTTGTGTAATTGTATATGAGGACGAGTTATTCTCTTCCAACCCTTCAACACCCGGATCCCACAACACCGATATAGATATATCAATATATTTTAAATCTTAACTTGTATATATGAATATATACAAACTTACTTTTGCTTGAATCAGAGCATAATTGAATAACAAAAGTCTTTTAGAATAATTCATAAGAAATTAATTCTCTACACAGTATAACAAGTACATATTAACTTGTTATCTATTATCAACTCTATTTTATAAGACAGGTAACTTAATAATTTCCTAATTGTATTGTTAAGTAATATTGCTATGTAGCATTTTCCCTAATATGAAAATCATTTAAAAAAATTCCATTCATCAAAAATAGTAGAACTATATTAAAAAAGAAAAGGATATCTCTTTCGAATTCTTATCAATCCACCCTATTATTTCAATTATAATAAGAATACCATTTTCTTTACACAAACTCTACTTATATCATAATTTACCAGCTTCCTAAGGTCATGTAATAACCTATTCCAAAAGTGGTATATATTTCAGCATGCTTTTATTTGACTTAGTCTAGCTTTATTATAAAGCTTTATTTCTATTTCCATGACAGGGTTAATACTTATTCCTAAAATCTGTTGATAGCTATGAACCTATTTTCCATTGTATGTACTCTATCATTTTGTTTTCTTAATTCATTTAGAGTTCAATTTCTACATACTACTTGGGGAAGAATCTTATAAACAAAGTACACACTGTAATGACATATGTTTTATTTGAACAATACTTGTTAGGCACCACTTGTACATTACTTGCTCAATTTAGTTCTCCCGTCCGATGCTTTAGATTCTCTACGAAATTGACTAAACCCAATACCCTATCTGATAAAATTTGCACTCTCCTTTATTATAAAGCCTCTCCTTTTCTCTTTATAGAACCCCTAGTGAAACCAATATACAGGCTTCCTCTACTGATTCCTTATGACTCATGTAAAAATAAATGGATGCACGGTAAATGTAACGACCCAAAAGTTTTCGAATCCGAAAATTGACACAACATACCATGTCGACTATTCAAGCATCGGAAATACCAGACCATTAAAAGAAAGAAGTTAGAGGGTGAGAAATAGAAAGGAAGAAAGTTAGAATATAAGAAGAAAATTCAACAGAACAGAATCAGAGTAACACAAATCTCACAGCGGAACAAATAAAATATATTATATAATAACTTTGGAAATTTAAACTGGTAACCGTATATACATACCATTATCACATAACATCATAGAGGAAATAAACTGTATATATATCTAACTCTGAAGCCTCCTACTCCGAGCTCCTCCAAATATATCTGAAAAATCCTGACTACTTGGCAGCCCGTACAAATTTAGGCACCTAAGAGTTTAGGGAAAACAAAACAAAATAAACTCTGGGTCAGTCATGTGACCAGTGTGAGTAAACTCCAAACACTTGGCTTAACTTTTCCAATCCTTTTCAAATGCAATGATAATCGTAAGATCGATCCACACATAAACACTGATGGTTTTTACCTTACAATAACCCAAAACATTTTCTAAAACAATATTATCCTGATATTATAATAGTGTCTAATACAAGTACTTAGAAATCTACCAGAATGTTTTCATCTCACATTCTACATATATAATATACAATCAAAATCATGGGCTCTTATTGGGTAATGGATTTCCAACTATGAAAAGGTATGGAACCACCTTTCGATCAGTGTGCTCTAGAAGCGATACACTGGAGTTCAACAAGAACATCTTGTAACTCGGCCACACATAACCTGCCATTCATTTCGTTTGAATGTTCTGAATATATTATCACCTTACGGTTGGTATACCAACATAACCATTCCCAGGACATACAGAATTGAAAGAAGTAACAAATATGAATATTCTCCAAATGGTGACAATATACCCTAATTCGGTGCGACCCACTTGGCCATGCTGCCAGCCCGATTTTTATCATTTCCCGGTTGATGAGTTTTGAAGTCATATACACAGATCACATCTTTATTTACTTTGAATGCCACATCATCATACCCACCAAATCACAAATTGATTTCACCAAAAATACCACGGGTACAAGCTAAGAGAAAAGAATTCCTCCGCCACCAATGTCAATACGTTTAAAGAGATCAAGTTATGCGATCTATCGAATATACTATGTCAGACATTCGTCCATTCAAGTTGTCCTGGGACTGGACACCCCGAAGAAATTATTCAGTAAATCCATCTTAGGCAATATCTATCGAGGATCGCCATAACAACCCTTGCATAACTCTGTCTCTAATTATCTTTATCATATTTGATTCGAAATGATAGTGCCCATACGGAGTGGTTTTCAGATAATTAATCTGATCCCGATGTCTCCGTATTGACAACGGAAATGGTCAAAAACTTTGATAGTCGATGATTTAACTATCAAAGGAAAACATGTGTACAAACAACGTTCTTATTCTGAAATGGAAATCTTATCGATCAATCATTATTTCATTTCCCATTTATTTTCCAACTCGCTTAGCCTCTCACATTTCTTGGAAAGACGTTTCCGTTTAATTTAAACTATTTATTTTATATATTTCATTAATATATCTTATCAGTATCGAAAAACATTTTCATTTCTTATCGCGCACCATTACTCTTCTCTATTCGTTAGTCACTAACTATAAATTAGTAAGAGAACAGCTCCCTAAGTATTAACCCCGAAGCCGAAATCAACATCAGATTAATACCCAGAAAGTCGTTCAACTTAATTAATCTCCGGTTAGTTTCAAATTTCCTTAACTCCATTTAAATATGCAAAACGTTTTCTCCTAAATCATTATTCACTTTAAACATTGAATATCATTACTTCACAAAACTTCCGACTCATTTTATTAAATCAAATCTTGATTTAAACAACAAATATCATTATAGTTTAAAATCCCACTTATCTTGTTATTTTATAAACCCATACTTCATATTTTATTTCACAAACTTATTTTATAAGTTATAACTAGGATGAGACCCGTGCTTCGCACATGGACGGTTGGTGGTGGCTACTGACTTTAAGTTATAATTTAAATCACGTTTTCCTATTCGATAACCAATCCAAATATTTATTTATCTCATCAAATCCTGAATTTCAGTTTATATATTTATAAAATAAATTATTCTAATAACATTCAACATCATCAAATTATAATTATAAATCCTTATCGATTTATTTCAATTCTATTCATATTTCGAACATCGAAATAACTTCATCGTTTTTCCTTCCAACCGATTTCCCCTTTTCTTTTTATATAAATTCATTTCTTAAATTTATATTTCCAAACTGTTTAATAAAAATAATTTCGCTTCATTTATAAATATCATTTATAAATCAAATTACTTGTTTTATATAATCAAAACAAGTTATTATATTCTAACTAATCAAAATTCCACTTCTATTTAAAAATAGAAATTCCCTTTTTAAACCCCAATTTCTTTTCCAATATATTCAGATATATTTTACGGTATTTTAATACCAATTAATTCAGGTCAATGTTGTTCAAACATCCCAACCACACAAATAATCAACCACAGATTATTTGTCACATCAAATAATGCAATATATGAAAAATAACAATACAATTGTAGGGCAATCCAGTCGGATCCCTCCGACCTGTTTCCCTGCATCCATAGATGTTAAACAACATTTATTTCATATCAATATGAAATAAATAATAAATAGAATCCATATTTAACTAACGGCTTATATAAATAACCATACGTATTATTTTAACCAATTCATCCAAACAACCATCAAACGCAACATTCAATCATTTTTATCAATATTAAATAATGTTTATAAAATTGATAAAACTAGATAGAGTTAGTGAGTATACTCACTTTGGTCGTTAGTTGTTGAATCGCGATTAACGTCGATTAATTTATATCTAGTGTTTTATTTTGCTTAAAATCCAAACGAGCTCCAAATGGTTCCAAACCAGTTCCAATACGTAGCTTGTGACCTCACGATTTAAACATGACCAACCTCTCGAAATTCGGACGAAGAACAAACAAGTTATGAGCCTTTCCGATTGCTATATTATTTAAATTAGAATTAACTAAAATTATTTTAAGTTGTTGGGCCTTAACATTTTAAACTAATCGACCCATCCAAATCCCTGACCTGCGTAAACCATTCATCCCCAATCTCTTGTTCAACTTCTGCTCAAAATATGAAAAGGGCGATTCCCTCCTTTATTTATTTATCCTTTCTTTCCTTCTTTATATATATATATATAACTTTGGGCTTCACTTTCCTTTTTTTTATAAATATATTTTGGATTCCATCTTTGGCCCATCATACAATAAACCCGCGCCTGTTGAATAAACAACATCTTCTCCTCTAAAGCTTCAGCTGCAAGCTGCTGTTATTTCAAATGGCCATTTGTGTTTCCTTCTGTAGAAATTCGAATGCCATAGGCCCATAGCCGATCCTCACCGACCCCATTTCTCAATGAAATGAAAAAAAACTGTACCACCATTGTTCTCTACTACAAAAGCTCCACGTCTCCATATCATTAACATCCCCCTTTACGTTTCTCTTTTCTAACCCATTCAAACCAGGGAATAACCCTTCCTTTCACCCTATTCCAAAACACATAGCTCACACCACATTTTTCCACGTGAGGTCAGTCGGTCCTAGTTAACCGCCACCAGAAATCACCAGCTACACACTCCCTCGGTTTTCGAACCCAACACACCATCAAACTCGGCCTGTTGTGTAAAATGAACATAACAACTTCACCACCATGTTTTTCTCCTTCCCTGGCATTGCATCATCACCTTTTGAACTCCTCCTCAAACTCTTCATCCAACCATATACATTATACATATTGGCAAGCAGGCACCTTCCATTTTTACTCCATACGCTACTCTAATATATAGTGCTTCTCCTTACGGACCCCATCTCGTTCACCTTGCAACCTCCATGAGAGATCCCAATGCCACGTTTTTATTTTAACTTTTACTTTCTTTTATTTCAAACGTGATATTAGGAAAAAAGAAAGAAACGATGAGGCTTTTGGTTTTTAGTGAATGAAAGGGACTAGAGCAGTTTATTTGGATGTGTATATATATTTACATAACTTAATGGTTAAGAAAAACAAAGGACACAGGCATTCAGGGTAGTACGTGCTAAACTTTGTGACTAAGGCATTGTAATATAGGGTAGCCGATAGCTGTTTTTTGCTGTCTCTAGTCTACATGATTGAGTTATGGTGTAGGAAGACTTAGGAGAGAAGGAATTCGAAATATATATACATATAATATAATATAAGTTATAGTTTATATTTTATTTAAGTGTATCATGTCAATTCCCTGATTCATAGCCCGCTTACTGTTGAAGGTCTCTGCGAAGCTTGGTTATGTTTCCATTTGATTATATCATGCTTTGTATTGAATACGCAGCATAGTACATTAGTTTGAAATTAATCGCATTCCATGTAATGTAATATAAATATTATATTCTACACTTTCTTTTAATTAACTTACACACTTATGTGGTGATTCGTTTCATTTAATTATATTTGCCTCCACAGTCAATATCTGCATTGACTCATTTATAGTTAGCATTACAATTAAATTACGAAATCTTCTCTTATTTCGGTTGTTAATTGCATGGATTGCTATCGAACCAAATAAAAATATCGCTGTGATGAGCAGTGGCCCTTGATCATAGAACTATAATAAAACAGACTAGTTTACTTATTCTGTAAAATCCCAAATGCTGGTTTAGGTTGTAAAATACTCCACATAAAAAGTGACTTATTTTTCAAATTAAAAATTATAGTAAAATTCTATAAATTAAAATAAGTATACATCTCAAAAATCTTATCCAAATTCGAAACCAATATTTAATTATAATTAAATATATTATTATGGTTTATAAATGATTCCATAGCAACTATTTGAAAATTTGATTCGGATATAATTCAAAATATATAAATCGAAATCTCCATTTTTCTCTTCCATTCAAAAATACAGTTTAATAGATCCCAACGTATCATGTTTCACAGAAATCTGATTTAAAACGAATCTTGTATATTCAGTTAAAGTTCAAAACTCAATATTACGAACTACCGCGACGTTACGAGCTCGATTATAATTATATTAAAATAAATACATTCAACTGTCGTTCAAATAATATATTCGTTATTATAACTCGAATATAAACTAAATTGAATATCTTATTTTATCCAATTTACATAGTATTGCCCATTCAACTTATTTACGACCAAATTCGGAAATTAAATTTATTAATCCACTATTTAAATATTCAAAACATTAGAATTAACCCATTTATATTACCAAACTAATATAATAAAATAATTAAATTATTAAATCACTAAAATTCTAGGACGTTACATTCTTTTGCCCTTAAAATAATTCCGTCCCCGAAATTACTTAGCTAGGAAAAATGCTACAAACTCAATTATAGGTAAAAAAATAATTCTTAACTTCAGTTTCAACTAAACCGCATTATTTTAATTAAATTATTAATTAATTCTTATAAACAATAAAATTCTAATACTATAGATCTCCAAAAAAATTTGCCAGCGTTTCCTTTACACGGTTCAATCGGTACAATTACAACTTGTCTCTCTAGGTCTTCTTCGATCCAAAAGAAAATCAAAAAGCCAAGTGGCTTGCCAAATAGGCTCATAAAAATCTGAACTCAATCAAAATATAAACTGGTACCTTTTGTTGGGCATTCAACTCCATCTCTTTTATTCATCATCAAATCAGCATATATCCACGCATTTCAAATTAAAGTCCACTCAATTCATTCTCAGACCAAACCATTCGCTTATAACCAAGCCAAATTCCATTTCAATCTCCAATTCCAATCTTGATTTTACTCTTAACACATCAACTCAATTCCATTTCATATTATCTCTAATTCAATCCAATTTTATTCGTCTTGGATAAAATTCAATTTATTTACTTCATAAGAATAAAATTTAAATTCAGAATTCAAATTCCCGGGTTTTATTTCAAATCAGTTTGAAATCATATATAATAATAACAATTCAAAACATTTGAATTTCTAAACAACTATTTTTCTCAAAACAATTCAAAACAAAATCTTTGGTAATAATTCCTCAGTTAGAAACTCAAAAATGGACACTGATGATGTCGTGACCCATCATTGGTGTTATTTTGCAGTGTCCAAAATGAGTTCAATACTATATCACTTCCAAAATTTATTTTTAAACACTTCCATTTTGAAATCACTTCAAAATATTCTTTAAAATGTTTGGAAAACACTTCAAAATTTTACCAGGATCTTAAAATTTCCTTATATTCAATTTAAAATACCTTTTCTACTTTCTAGAGTTTTAATTCCAAATCTGTTTTAAATTCAGATTTAATTCTTCTGAATTTAAATATCGCTCTTATACGAATTCTGGTTGGTTATTTATAACCATTTCAATTATAATCGTATTCGATTATAATTACAACCAACATATCCAATACATACTATAATAATTTAAATATAAATACTTCTTTTGTATCAAGATATACTTTGGGTAAAATTTTACCCTCCTAAAAAAACACACTGTGTTGGTTTATCGTATTCAAGCGTTTAGAACCCTTATCGATTTCGTGGTGCCCCACCATCGACCAGAATTTATAAGCCACTCAACCAATAAATATCCACAATATAAAACCATTTTTATACAATCTACAAATATGATCTCTCGTATATATAAACCGAAACTCAATTTAGGGTAGGTAATTACCTAACCTTCAGCTCTGATACAATTGTAACGACCTAGGGTTTTCAACTCTGAAAATCGATACAACATACCATGTCGACTATTCAAGCATCAGAAATACCGAACCATTAATAGAAAGAAATTAGAGTGTGATAAATAGAAAGGAAGAAAGTTAGAATAGAAGAAGAAGAATTCAAAAGAACAGAATCAGAGTGACACGAATCTCACAGCGGAACGAATAAAATATATTATATAACAACTTTGGAAATACAAACTGGTAACTATATATACATACCATTATCACATAACATCACAAACTCTATATATATCTAACTCTGAAGCCTCCTACTCTGAGCTCCTCCAAGTATATCTGAAAAATCTCGACTACTAGATTCCCCGTACAAATTTGGGCACCCAATAGTCTAGGGAAAACAAAACAAAATAAACTCTGGGTCAATCATGTGACTGATGTGAGTAAACTCCAAACACTTGGTTTAACTTTTCCAATCCTTTTCAAAAGCAATGATAATCATAAAACCGATCCACAGATAAACACTGATGGTTTTTACCTTATAATAACCCAAAACATTTTCTAAAACAATATTATCTTGATATTATAATAGTGTCTAATACAAGTACTTAGAAATCTAGCATAACGTTTTCATGACACGTTCTACATATATAATATACAGTCAAAACAGATGGATTTCCAACTATGACAAGGCATGGAACCACCTTTCGATCAGTGTACTCTAGAAGCGATACACTGGAGTTCAACAAGAACATCTTGTAACTTGGCCACAAATAGCCGGCCATTCATTTCGATTGAATGTTCCGAATATATTATCACCTTATGGTTGGTATACCAACATTACCGTTCCCACGAGATGCAGAATTGAAAGAAGAAACAAATATGAATATTCTATAGATGGTGACAATATACCCTAATTGGGTGCGATCCACTTAGCTATGCTGCCAGCCCGATTTTTTTCATTTCCCTGTTGATGAGGCTTGAAGTCATAACGTATCACTATACAGATACATCTTTATTTACTTTGAATGCCACGTCATCATAGCCGCCAAATCACAAATTGTTTTCACCAAGAATACCATGGGTATAAGATAAGAGAAATGAATTCTCCCGCCACCAATATCATTACGTTTGAAGAGACCAAGTTACGTAATCTATCAGATGTACCCTGTTAGACATTCGCCCATTCAAGTTATCCTAGGGCTGGACAACCCGAAGAAATTATTCTGTAAATCCATCTTAGGAAATTTCTACCTAGGATCGCCAGAACAACCCTTGCATAACTCCATCTTCAATTTTCTTTATCACATTTGGTTCGAAACGATAATGCCCAAACGGAGTGGTTTCCAGATAATAAATCTGATCCCGGTCTCTCCGTATTGACAACGGAAATGGTCAAAAACTTTGATAGTCGGTGATTTAACTATCAAAGGAAAACATGTGTACAAACAACGGTCGTATTCCGAAATGGAAATCTTATCGATCAATTATCATTTCATTTCCCATTTATTTTCCAACTCGCTTAGCCTCTCAGAATTTCTTGGAAAAACGTTTCCATTTAATTTAAACTATTTATTTTATATATTTCAGAAATATATCTTATCAGTATCGAAAAAGATTTCCATTTCTTATCGCACACCATTAGTCTTCTCTATCCATTAGTCACTAACTGTAAATTAGTAAGAGAACAACCCCCTAAGTATTAACCCCGAAGCCGAAACCAGCATCATATTAATACCGAGAAAGCCGTTCAACTTAACTAATCTCCGGTTAATTTCAAATTTCCTTAATCCGTTTAAATCTGCAAAACGTTTTCTCTTAAATCATTATTCACTTTAAACAGTAAATATTATTACTTTGCAAAACTTCCGACTCATTTTATCAAATCAAATCTTGGTTTAAACAATAAATATCATTATAGTTTAAAATCCCACTTATCTTGTTATTTTATAAATCCATACTTCATATTTCATTTCATAACCTTATTTTATAATTTATAACTAGGATGAGACTCATACTTCGTACATGGGCGGTAGGTGGTGGCTACCGACTTTAAGTTATAATTTAAATCTCGATTTCCTATTCGATAACCAATCCAAATATTTATTTATCTCATCAAATCCTAATTTCATTTTATATATTTATAAAATAAATTATTCTAATAACATTCGACATCATCGAATTATAATTATAAATCCTTTTCGATTTATTTCAATTCTATTCATATTTCGAACATCGAAATAAGTTCATCATTTTTCGTTCCAACCGATTTCCCCTGTTCTTTTTATATAAATTCATTTCTTAAATTTATATTTTGAAACTGTTTAATAAAAATAGTTTCGCTTCATTTATAAATATCGATTATAAATCAAATTACTTGTTTTGAATAATCAAAACAAGTTATTATATTCGAATTAATCAAAATTCCATTTCTATTTAAAAATATAAATTCCCTTTTAAAACCCCAATTTCTTTTCCTATATATTCAAACATATTTTACGGTATTTAGTACCAATTTATTTCAGGTCAATGTTGTTCAAACATCCCAACCACACAAATAATCAACCACAGATTATTTGTCACATCACATAATGCAATATATGAAAAATAACAATATAATTGTTGAGGAATCCAGTCGGATCCTCCAACCTGTTTCCCTGCATCCACAGATGTTAATCAACATTTATTTCATATCAATACGAAATAAATAATAAATAGAATCCATATTTAACTAAGGACTTATATAAATAACCATACATATTATTTTAACCAATTCATCCAAACAACCATCACACACAGCATTTGATCATTTTTATCAATATTAAATAACATTTATAAAATTTATAAAACTAGACAGAGTTAGTGAGTTCACTCACTTTGGTCGTTAATCGCTGAATTGCGATTAATGTCGACTGATTTAAATCTGGTGTTTTATTTTTCCAAAAATCCAAACGAGCTCCAAATGGTTCCAAAGCAGTTCCAATACGTAGCTTGTGACCCCACGATTTAAACATGACCGACCTCTCGAAATTATGACGAAGAACGAACAAGTTATGATCCTTTCCCATTGCTATGTTATTTAAATTAGAATCAACTAAAATTATTTTAAGTTGTCGGTCCTTACCATTTTAAAATACCGGCCCATCAAAATTCGTGACCTGCGTACACCCTTCCTCCACAATCTCCTATTCAACTTCTGCTCAAAATCTGAAAAGGGCGATTCCCTCCTTTATTTGTTTATCCTTTCTTTCCTTCTTTTTTTTGTATATATATGGCTTTGGGCTTCACTTTCCTTTTTTGTATATATATATATACATATATATATATATATATATTTATTTGGGCTTTCATCTTTGGCCCATCATAAAATAAACCTGCACATGTTATATAAACAACACCTTCTCCTCTAAAGCTTCATCCGCAAGGTCCTGCTATTTCAAATGGCCATTTGTGTTTCCTCCTGTAGAACTTAGAATTCCATAGGCCCATAGCCAATCCTCACCCACCCCATTTCTCAACAAAATGAAAAAAACCAGTACCACCGTTGTTCTCTCCTACGAAAGCTCCACGTCTCCATATCATCAACATCCCCCTTCACATTTCCCTTTGCTAACCCATTCAAACCAGAGAATAACCCCTCCTTTCACCCCATACCAAAACACATAGCTCGCGCCACATTTTTCCACGTGAGGTTAGCCGGTCCTAGTTAACCGCTACCGGAAATCACCAGCCATGCACCCTGCGGTTTTCGAACCCAACACACCATCATACTCGGCCTGCTATGTACAGTGAACATAACGACTTCACCACCAAATTTTTCGCCTTCCCCGACATTGCGTCATCACCTTTTGAACTCCTCCTCAAACTCTTCATCCAACCATATACATTATACATATTGGCAAGCACGCACCTTCCATTTTTACTACATATGCTACTCCAATATATAGTGCTTCTCCTTACGAACCCCATCTCGTTTACCTAACAACCTCCATGAGAGATCCCAACGCCACATTTATATTTTAACTTTTACTTTCTTTTATTTCGAACGTGATATTAGGAAAAAAAGAAACAATGAGGCTTTTGGTTTGCAGTGAATGAAAGGGACTAGGCAGTTTATTTGGGTGCATATATAAATTTACATAACTTAATGGTTAAGAAAAACCAAGGACACAGGTCATTTCAGGGTAGTACGTGCTAAACTTAGCGACTAAGGCATTGTAATATAGGGTAGCCGGTAGCTATTTCTTTGTTGTCTCTAGTCTACGTGATTGAATGATGGTGTAGGAAGACTTAGGAGAGAAGGAATTCGTAATATATATATATATATATAATATAAGTTGTAGTTTATGAAATGACCCAAACTCGCCCTTATGGGAAAGCCCGGATTGAGTTGAGAACACGACTAATCAGAACACAAACAGAAGAATATTTCATTGCTTATTACAACAATTACATCAGAGTACAAGAATAATAGAGTATGACTAAATAATTTACAGTAGAAAATATTAGAGATTTTAAAATAAATTACATAGTAGCGTAAAAATAATATATAATAATACATAACACAACTTAAGGGAATATACGGATACAGAGAGTTCCGAATATACCTCCAGCTGAAATCCAGGATCCTGTGAATATAATATCTGCAAAACCAAACCTCCTAGCTGCCCGTGAGGAAAACAGGGGCACCCAGAGTTTAGGTTAAAACAATAAACTCCAGGTTAGTCATGTGACTGGTGTGAGAACTAAAACAGTTATTAATTTGATTTTAAATTTAGGTATATCAAGGGATCACACCGTATAACATGGAACGTGTTTACCCCCAAGAATACCAGTGCATAAAACAAACAGCGCAATGCTAATTAAAGAAAATGAAGCTATTATAAGACTCAGGTACCATCACACAACGCAACGCAAGCCGAAGGATAGTGTTTTACCTTATAATATCCAAATAATGCTTGGTATGTGAAATTTTATCTTTTATTATTACTATAAGTGAAGAAATCAACTTCAAATATAAGTGTATCAATCATATGCGGCATGGGTACCATCTATCATGTCGCCATACTAGGCTCTATAATCAAAACTGAAATGTCACGTATTGGAAATTGGATTTCCACCATGAGTCGAGGCAAGGGATGTACTCTTCGCTGGCTACGAGACACTCTAGCCAATGCCTCAGGATTTCCCACATAAGACCCTTGGATTCTCCAAGGCCGGTTCCTCCCTTACGTTTGAGGATTGGAAATTCCTGAAGACACGTTTCCCAGTCCTATAGGACCTATATCCATCGGCTCCGTAGTAACCGATATATCCGAGGCGCCTCGCAATCCATCAGACACATAGGTAAAAATATAAGAAATGTCTGGGCTCTATACCATGACACCACCCATAGCTAGAAAGAAACGTAATGTCCTCGTTGGGTCCCTTATCCCGTTTTTGACTCATACTGAGGTGCGAGGCTCGCGAATTAACGCTATATACAAAGCTATGCTATATTAATGCCGTGCTTTGATCATCAACCACAAGACTCTACTTTTCAACAGAAGCCTTGATCATTTGCATCTCAGCATGCCACATAGGCAATTCACGCCATGCGACTGATTTCTATCGATATATAACCTCTGAGCTCGTACGTCTCAGAGAAGGGCGTTAAGAAAGAGATCAAATTCTCTACTGCCAAACATATATATATTTAATAGAGATCTATCAATCACAGAATAAAACCCAATGTCAGACACACATCCATTTACTAGTTCGTTCTGGGTCTGAACGAAACCGGAGGCACCTTATTCCTCGTCCCATATGTCCAATACAGCTGAGAGGTCCTCGCATATCCGGTCGATCTCCAAGCATGTTTGGGCGATCACCATTTATTACCTTGTCTTGGGTGTACAGCCCAATCAAGACATCAGTAATCAACCAAACGATGTGAAGACCTCTGGTCTTAAACCACCGTCTTCATCGTCGACTTATCGTCGAATTAGTTATTCAGAATGGGTATAAACCCGACCTTTCCAAATAACTCACGTATATAATAAACAAGTGCTATAAAAACACATAATACGCCTCATTCCAATCCAGAATATTCCTTTATTCAAATATTCTTATACTATGAGAAAGGTTCCTATTAATTTTATCAAAGATAAATTCTTTAATTTATTCTTTAATCTTCCTTTGGGTATCAATTCAAAACAAATTAAGGTTTATTCAAACTAGTCGGGATTAACGCACCTTACCGATGTAATCATCTCTTTTATTTCCCAATCCCAACCTATTCATCCCATGGAGCAAAATTGGTGATACTCCATATCTAACACCATGGTGTTATCGGTAAATTCAATTACCATTTCACGTTCAAATCTGATTAAAGATTTAACTATCGCTTGGAGTAAAGCTGGCGGTACTCCATATCTCGATTATTTCCCAAATTTGGTAATTTAAATTATCACATTTCAATCTAATTAAAGATTCATTAAAACTCCTTTAGTTTTAATCTTCCCAAAAATCAATACTAATGATTATTTAACTATGGGAAATCAAACAAGTCGCATCGACAATCTACATCGTACTATTGATTTCTGCCGATATATAACCTCTAAGCTCGTACGTCTCAAAGAAGGGTGTTAAGCAAAAGAATAAATTCTCCATCACCAAAAAGATATATATTTAGTAGAGATCAACCATACAGTTTGAAATACAATGTTAGACATGTAATCCTGCCTTTAACTGGGTTAAAGAACTAGTGTCATTTTGAACACAGTTCACGATAAACCCAAAATCCTATTCCATTAATTATGGAATCTTCATGGAAAAAAAATCAATATATATACATATAATTGATATCAATTTCTGTATCCGAATAATAATATAAATGGAATTACAACAAAGCCTTTTAAATTCCATATATATTAATAGTCTTCCTCTAAAGAAAATCACTTTGATCATTACCAAACCGAATTCCATTCAATTCCGATTTATTTTGTTAAATTGGAAAAATTTACTTTGGAAAATTCCATTAAACCTTAGAATAAAGATTTACAAATTCCAAACCTTAACTTCACTATTAATCGGGTTAAAGAACAAGTGTTATTAAAAAGATCGTCCACGATAAACCCAAAAATCCATTTCTCAATTCAATTCCAATTAAATATTAATTAATTGGTAAATTCCTCTAAATCTTAATTAAAAGATTTATTCTTCTCTCAACTGGGTTTAGAAACAGTGTTAATGAACACACCATTCACGACAAACCCAAAATCTAATTTGATATTAAACTCTGAATAGAAATTATATTGGCTTATCTTCCAAATTTCCATAACAATATTCGTATAATCACAAAATCCAATATCGAGATATTCCGAAGATGATTTCCATTCAAATTCATTCCAATTCATATATTGGAAATTTTGGTTATATTAAAACCTATTCTCAATCCAATTTATTTATTAAAAATAATTGGATTATAATTCTAGTTAATAACTAGTTCATTTCGATAAAAATATATTTATCTTTTCAAATATGGAATTTTTCATCCCAATTCTTTCCAAATCATTTATTATGATTTTACACTAATTATCAATATTTTTAATAACTTTATTAAGGTCCTTTTAGTCGAATTCCATAAACGATCATCGAACTGCACTTGCAGCGACCTTTTCTGAATTTGATTTGGACATAATTCCAAATCTAACAGTTAGATTTCAAATTTCTTATGTTTGTTGGAAAGCTCTTTTCGATGCGAACCCAACGGTTCTGGTTTTAGGAGAATCCGATGGTCGTATCTCCCGTAATGTCAATTCGAAGTCAATGGTCAAAATTCGCGAACGGCCGCGGCACGGCTCGTTCTATTCAGGTCATTAAATATATATATAATATATATATTTCGTCGATTTCCATTTAAAACATATTTTATAAATCGTTTATAAATTCATTTTAAAACGATTCCAACTTCATTTTCAATTTTAAATGAAAATTGAATTTTCCTTATCATTATAATATATAAATGATAATATTTTCAAAATATCAGATTTTGAAATCATTTCCTTTTCGATATTCAATATAAAAATGAATAAAATCGTTTTAAATATCGATCACATCAAAATGGCGTTAATCTAATCTACACGACTTTATATATTTCAATATTTTAGTGTCCACCCCAAATCAGACATCAAAATCGTATTTTGATCCTTTACTGAATATTATTTTAAAATACTCATGATTCGTCATTTTAAAATATTCGTTCTTTCCGAATTGGAATCAAACATAGTCAATTACCATATAATTTTATTTATGTGAATTTCATACACATGTGTACACAACAATAATCAAACACAGTTGTTGACGGCCAAAAATGTCGTAAACACCCAAGATTCCTATTACTAGGAATAGTTAATTTGGTCGCAAGACTAGGTAAGAGAAAACGTTAAATGACACAAGTATTTATAGTGGTTCGACCGCGGATTAGGCCTACGTCCACTATGGAAGGATGCTGAACTTTTATTAATCACTCAAGAGTTACAATGAAGTGCCAAGCTAATTACATTCACTTTCCATCATATATGACATCATAATTTTCATATACTGAATAAATAAGGTAAAAGAAAATTTTTTCCTTCTTCTTCCTCAAAGAGGAGATGCCATTAATGGAGCTCTTGGAAGGTCTCAAGTGAAGAAAATCCAACCCCTTTGAAGTGTGAGGCCATGGGCTATTTATAGGAGTGGGAGTAGGCAGTAGTAGGTAGGATTAGGTAGAAAAGGGGACCACATGCAGGAAGCTCGAGTCTGGCACCCTCGCGCCTCGAAATTTCGAACCCGGGTACGGGTTCGAAATTTCGAGACCTCTGGGTTCAAAATATCCGACGCAAATGCGGGCGCGAAATCTCGCTCCGCTAGGCTCGAGATCTCGAAACCAGCCGTAGGCGCGAGATTTCGCGCCCGCTGGGCTTCGGATCTCGAGCCCAGCTATGGATGCGAGGCTTCACACCCGCTGGGCTCGAGACCTCGCACCCACTGGGTTCGAAATTTCAAACTGAGCTGTGGGTTCGAAATTTCGAACCTGGGCATGGGTGCGAGAATTCGCACCCAGTTGGGTGCAAATTCCGCGTCATGCCCGGATGAGGTTCTTTCAAGGGGCACGAGGGTCCTGGGACTGGGTGGCCGAGGCTCGTAATTCCTTCGGGGTCCGAGGACTTTGTTTGCGGACGTCTTCTGCATGCCGTGAGGCCAGAGGCGGTGTAATCTATTCTTGATCCTGTTTCCTTCACTCATGTGTGTTCCTTTTCGACCTTAGCTTCACGAGGTACGTTGAGTTGAGCGTGTCATGCTCTCCTGGGGACCGGACCAAAAAGCCAGTTAACTTTTGTCCCCCAAAAGTACGTCTTGTCTTTGACATGATGTGCTTTGCATAGGATGAGGAAGTGGCGATGCTGTTAATCTTTCCAGTAATTCAAAAGGTAAAATAAGTGTTAGCTGTATGGTCAATTCCTCTTGGCGGTGCAGGCAAGCCGTCGTTGAAGGATGTGTCGTACTCAAACCATTGAGCATTCATAGTGCGTGGCCTCTGTGGATGTGCGGGAGTCGGCATGCGCGTGTGCGGAGTATGTATACGAGGCCGCGCGTCGTAGTATTCCCGATCCTGGAGGTGCGGCCATCGTTACCATTGTCACCATCATTATCTCTCTCTCTCTTTTTTAGGGTCGAAAATTTTCGAAGCCCAAGGGGCTCGACATTCTGAGCCTAGGGGGTCGGAATTTCGAGCTGGGGCCTCGAAATTTAGAGTCCCTGGTAGGCTCGAAATTTCGAGCTAGGTCCTCGAAATTTCGAGCCCCTAGGGGGCTCGAAATTTCAAAGCCATAAGGTTCGAAATTTCGAACCCGTGGGGTTGAAATTTCGAAACCAGTGGGCTCGAAACTTCGAGCCCATAGTGGAATGCGAAGCGTCGTTTTTTCTTTTATAAATAAGGCATCCCCCCACTTTCTCCGTTCTATTTTTTCTCCCTCTGGCCGCCATTGCTGAAAGCTTCGAACCTGCGAATTCGAACCCGGTGAATTTCAAACCTGAACTAGGTAAGGCCTCGAGTTGAGGAGTCGAGAAGAGGAGGAGGTCGAAGGGCCATGGAGGAGGCATCGAGACCTAGTGGGCTCGCCTTTTCGAACCTAGCTGGTTCGAACTTTCAAACACAGTGGGTTCGAATTTCCGAACCTTAGTGGGTTTGAATTTTCGAACCCACAGGGTTCAGAATCTCGAACCCTCGCGAGTTCGAATTTTCGAACCCGGGGGGTTCGAAGCTTCGAACCTTTCTGGGTTCGAATTTACAAACCCGTGGGTTAAGATTTCCGGACCCATGGGTTTGAATTCCCAAGCCTTGCCAGGGTTCGAATTTTGAACCCAGAGGGGCTCGAGTTTTTGAACCTAGGTTGGTTCAGAACTTCGAACCCTTCCGGGTTTGAAATTTCGAACCTGGAGCTCGTATCTTCAAGCCCAGGGACATGGCCGTTGCCGGGTTTCCGATTTGTCACAACGATTGGACTTTGATTTATGAATCTTCATTTCTGAATTTACATTCTTAGCTTCGATGCATATATTATAGACCGCACGAGTAGGGTTTTAGGACTGTACACATAGGGTAGAGCATACAACCGAACTGGGACTTGGACTGTTACGAATTGTTCTGAACTTTCCTTATGTATCTCATCCTTGCATAGCATTACACGCACATATTAGTTGTTACCGACACGAGGGTACAGGTCACTATACTGCCCATTCTAGTACTGAAGCATTAAAGTATAGCTAAAGATGAAGACCGGTTCAAGGACCAGAAGGACTATGGAATCCGTGGCTTCCTAGTCTGACTTGCACACATCCAACCCCTCCCTTTGAAGTGACTCTTCTGGCAGCGAGCTTGAGACCACCACCAGAGGATCAACCTCTTCTCATTCGACCAGCTCGCCCGAAACGTCTAAGCATAGGGAGCATCCTAAGCGACAATATTCCCCGGTCGTGACCGAAGAGGCCAAAAATGTAGATATTATGGGCGATGATGAGCCCATACCTCCGGTGGCTCCGGACATGCTGATCGATGCAGTGACTCTTCTGGTGGCGATCTTGAGACCACCATCGGAGGATCAATCTCTTCTCAGGGAGCAACCTGAGCGACAATATTCCCTGGTCGTGACCGAAGAGGACGAAAATGTAGATATTATGGGCGATGATTAGCCCGTACCTACGGTGGCTCCGGACACGCTGCCCAATGCGGTGATTTTGGAGAATCCCATCGATTTAGTACCATCGTGCCTAGATGCTACCACGGTCAGGAAGATGGCAGTGCGATTTAACATACCGTTGGATGAAGCCCATGCCCCCGGGAGAGATGACCGAGCTCATATACTGCCCGAGGGTCTTACGGCTAGGAACCGACAAGCTTGCCTGGTTGGGTGCGTGCCCCTGGCTAATGACTTCACCCGGGCCATGTTGTTTTATTTCGGTCTCGCGCCATCGCAGCTACACCCCAATGCTTATGCTTCTCTCCTGGGGACTTACGTTCTCTTCCGCGAGTTTTTGAACAGGGAGCCTACCGGGAACGACATTCGATATTTATTCCGCCTAAAGAAAACGAGCACTACCTCCCTTAATCAATGGTTTTTGGAAGCGACAGTTGTCACAAAATTCTTTATCGTGACGTGGCCCAGGCTGTCAATGTTTAAGCGCGAGTGGTTCTTCATTAGCTGTCCTCCTGGATTTGCCAGAAGGTGGATCGAGGGAAGTAAGTGTTTCTTTAACTCAGCTCCTTGCCGTAGCTTGGGATTCCTTCCTTTATTCATGGTTTTAAATGAAATATCGCAAAAAAATCCAAAGACGCTGACTGGAGATGAATACCGACAATTCCTTATTGCTTTACGGGCGATACCAAAGAATCTTCGTGACTCCAGTACCATGAAACTAGTACCGTGATAAGTCAGGATCACTTCCGCCGTGCTCGATTGCTGCCGGACAACCGGGTTGTGACCTGGCCTGCGGTTGCTATTAGTGTGCCAAAGGAGGGAGTTGTGGCAAGCTCTTCCCCTCTTGGGCAAAAGAGGAAAATGCCCCTAGCGGGAGGAGAATTGCAAAGGACTACTCCGCCTCAAGGAGATGTGCACGGAGGCGAGGTTCATGGTCCAAAGGAGGTTGCCGGAGATGAGGGGTTGCCGAGCGCTCCCGTCCCCCTCCGATAGGGGAGGGGGAAGGAGCGTTGGCTGGACCACAATCTCCTACGACTCACTTAGGGGCCACTGCCTCACTTGAACACGCGGGCCAGTTTGACGACTTAAAGGGACTGGCTTTAGTAGTGACTCCACGGTTGAATACAACGAGCCTGGAAGAACTTTCCTGTGCTTATGGCTGTTATGGTAATGGTAAAATTACCAGTACCATACAAATACCAAGTAATTGGTAAAAAAATTGAGCCACTTTTGTTTACCAATGTTATCGGTATGGTAATGGCAAATTTACCCTTGTTAACGGTAAATTTACCATTGTTAACGGTAAATATAGTGGTAAAGAAAAGTCAAAACCAGTGGTAACGGTAAATTTACCAATCATATTAAATTTATTTTTCACTATTAGATCAAACCTTAACCATAGACACTTTTAACGATACGTCATAGTTTTTAAGAAGATTTTGTGGCATTATTTATGATGATGATTCTTTTTAAGTTTTGTTAGGCTCAAAGTTTGAAATTATAAATGTTATTATCTCATAATATTGTAAATAAGCTGTGATGGATTAAGAAATACTTAGATGTCAACTAAAACATGTCATAATACTAATATAAATAACATAGGGTAATAATAAAAAAACAAGATAATTGTTTTTTATTTCAAATTTTAGTGCAACAAAATTTGAAAGTTTGTTGTACTGGTAAATTCCCCATTACCAGCCAACGGTATACCAATTTATCAGTACACCAATGAATATTTTACCATTGGTAACGGTAAATTATTGGTAGTTATTTTTGACTTACCAGTAGTACTGGTACGGTAATGATTCTCATGTATCGGTAGCGGTTACTATTACCATAATAGCCATAGCTGCTAAAGGGTTAACTTCCCCGATCGGACCACAATCTGGTCTGTTGAGAGAACACTCAGGGCATACATCCTAAACACTGCATAGCATAAACTTTCTGCCTGCGTGAGTTACTTGACTAACTTAGGCTTGTTCTACTGGCAGGTGATATGGCAGGAGGACGCAGTAGACGAACTTATGGGCGCAGGGATTGCCAGCCTTCCTAGAGTTCTTCTTTCGAGAGACTTTGCTGATCCGCTAGCTTGTATGGTGCTCCACCTCTGTTTGAACAAGGCAGCGGCCATGGAGATCGGCATCGATTTAGGCGATCTCCGACACCTCCTCCTCCCATTCGCGTGTCCGTGGGAGATACTCGGCTTAACATAGGCGGCTCTCGACCTTTGCCTTCGACGGCTTCTACGTCGGTCATCCCTTCGGCTCCCGTTCATCTTACTAGGGAAAAGGGGACATCTCTTGGCCAGCCGAGACAGGAGAGAGACACCGAGATAGGGGTGCTAGACTTGACGGGATCCCAGTTACAAGAGCTATCCATAGAGGAGTGAAGGGCGTTCCTGAAGCATCACTTTCCCTGACACTACTTTGACGAGTTAAAGTTTGACCTCGACCTCCGTCCGGCTCCTGACCAATAGTCAGGGGAGGTATGGGAGCACGTGAAAGCTTCGTATCATCAAACTAACGAGTTCAACAGGTATTCCTTCGGGCTTTCAGAACTAATCAGAAAGAGGAATCCACAACTTACTGCCGAGAAGACCACCATCGAAGCCTTGAATAAGAGGATAGGTACGCCCGTTCCCCGCATTGTAAGCTCTTTTATACTCCATCAGACCCTGTACTGTTAGCTCTGTCATTGTAGCTGAGATGACGTAGGCTTATGATACACTAAAGAGGGAGTCGGAGCATTCCATCTCAAATTATAAATCCACCATGGTTGATCTAACTACCAAGACCACGACTCTAAAAAACGACAAAACCGATCTAAAGCGAGCGTGTGGTGTTTGGGAAAAAGACAATGTGTGGGTCACCGAACTCTAAAATAACAATGTTGCTTTGAGGGAGGAAAATGGGAGATTGCGGGCTGAGAATGCCGAAGTCTCCGAGATAAAGCGGCAGCTTGATGTGATGAGGAAGGCGAAGGAGGATGCCGAAGCCAGCAACATGGACGTGCTGAGAGAGTCCGAGGGTATAAAGGCCAAGTATCTAAGGGAGATAGAGCTACTGAGGGAGCAGCTGAGAGATGCAGAGTTTCGTGTTGGGTCATCCTTCGAGGAAAGTATTCATAGTATGTATGTCAAGGCTTTGAGGTTCAGAGGGATTTCGTGGGTCGAAGACTACCCCCTTGAGCTTGCTAGAACTTGGGAGAGGTTGATTCTGTACGAGGCTTTCTCGCGTCAAGTGGACGTAAGCACTTTAGATGAGCGCTAACTTGCTTATGTTCTTATGGACAATAGTGAATGGGAGAAGCTGGAGGAAGGACGTAGGCTATTGCGAGAAGATGCTGAGAATGAAAGGTTGGCGAGGCTTGCTCAGGAGAAGGGGAAGTTCGTGCCGATCGATAGCATGGTGGTGACGGAAACATTTGCTGGGGGAGCTCTTATCAGTTCCTGGCCCCCGGGTCTACCGTGGTGGGTGGTCCTGAGGCTTCAGACCACACCGCTACCTAGTACAATCCCGACTTCCCGGCACTGTGGCATACTAACCTCACTTCACCTATCACCGCAAGCACCCTTCCTATCATTCCTACGCCACCCTTGACCATAGGTAATTTTATTTTACCCTGCATCCCTGAGAATGAAGTGATTACCAAATTTGTTGACTAAAAAGGTTGTGTCTTTGCTATGCAGTTACTCCTAAGTCTATGACGGCAGCGGATCCCACCCCTGTGGTCCCCCAAGTGACTGAAACCAGGTCGGGCCTCCTAGGGATACAGGCTGGAGAGGTCGGCGACCAACTTGACACCTTTTCTGACATAAGAGTAACTACTAGCATGGTGGACATTCTCAACAAGGAAGGAGAGGTGGTCGACGGACAAAGTGCCCTGGTCAGAGGTTCAGTGGATGCCGATGTGTCCATGATGTCGGTTATGGGGGCGACCCAGAGGCCTAGATGGTGGCCCAGCATGATATAACGACCCGGATTTCGCCCGACCCGATCGATCGTTAGATCGACCAAAATCGGTCAAAACCCGAATACGTTAACTCTGGGAATACAACACATTAGAATAGCAACAACAGACTTTTATAAAACATTACGATAATGTTACATTAGAGTACAGAATATCAGAGTACATCGAATCAAATTACAACCGAAGATAAATTTCAATAAATTAAATCCAATAAACAGCGGAAGACTTCTATGCTCTGGACACAACTTTAGACTTCGATTCAGAATCCTGCTCAAGAGATAAATATCTGCAAAAAGCTACTAGACTGCCCGTGTGGAAAAGAGGGCACCCGAGTTTGCAAAGTGAAACAAACTACGAGTCAGTCATGGGATTGGTGTGAGAATTCTTAACTAATATAACTAATAGAAAAAAAGGTAAATTCAAGGACCACACCGCTAACGCGGAACGGGTTTTATTCCAATGGATTGCCGGTGCATAAAATAAAGTAAATCGTTAAACAACGCAATGCTTTTGGAAAAATGGAATCATCATAAGACTCAAGTCCCATCACACAATGCAACGCAAACCAGAGGATAGATTTTTACCTTATGATGATTAAACATGCTTGGTACGATAAAAACGAATTTGATATTATTATTAGTGTATATATATTTCGAAAACATTTCAAAGTAAATGTATCAATCCTAGGAAGCATAGCTACCATATACTATGGTTCCATACTAATAATACAATCAAGTCCGTAGGGTCGTATTTGGAATTGGGTTTCCATCATGAGTCAAGGCTAGGAACGATCTCCTTACCGATTCGAGACACTCTAGCTAATGTCTCAGGATTCCCCTCAGTGAACCCTTGGATCATGCAGGGCCGGCCCGCACATACGATTTTGCGGATTAGTTATTCCTGAACACACGTTAACCGGTCCTATAGAACCTAATATCCGAGGCGCCTCATTCCATCATTCACATAAGTAAAATGTCGGGCCGTGTAAAACCCAAACACCACTTCTAGCTAGAAAGAAACGTGCTGTTCTCCCTGCGATCCCTTGCTCTGTTTTAGAATCAATTGGGTTGTGAGGCTCGTGAAGTTACGAAATACACAAAGCTATGTTTATTCAAGCTGTGCTTTGATCGTCAACCACAAGGCCTGCTTTTCAACAAAAGCCTTGATCATTTGCATCTTGGCGCGCCACATTGACAATTCACGCCATGCGATCAACAACCATTAATATATAAGAGGGTGTTAAGCAAGAGAATAAATTCTCCGCCACCAAACAATTATATATTAAATAGAAATCAATTTAATTTACATGGAATGAAATTCAACGTTGGACACACATCCATTTACAAGTCCGTTCTGGGTTTGAACGAAACCGGAGGCACCTTATACTTCGCATATCCGAACAATTAACAAGTAGTCTGGACGGCCACCATTGTAGCCCCTTCAAGGTAGCTACTCTAATCATGGGCGTCAATGGTAACTCATCCATTCAACGTGAAGATCGTCGGTCTTCAATCACCATCTTCAACTCGACTTAGATCGACAAATAATCCTTTGAAATGAGATTGAACTCGGACCTTTCGAATGATTCTCTAGTATATATCATTTCAAATCATTTCTTATTGTTAATATTAATTTATAATGATTAATCTCTATTTTTATTTATATAAAAATAATTGAATTTTATTTAACAACAATTCGTGTCAATAGGCGACCTTGGCACTGTTTTCACCAAAATTTTGTTTTACACATTTCTCTAAATCTAACCGTTGGATTTTAACACAATTCATATCGTTGGAAAGATCTTCCCAAGGCAAACCTAACGGTTCCAGTTTTAGGAAAATCCGACAGTCGGATATTTCGGTATGAAAATTTAAAGACACGCTTCCAAAATGCGAACTACCACGCTCGATTCGTTAACTTTTAATATATATATATAATTATATAAACATAATTCTTTCATCCATTTCATTATTATGATTATCATAACAAGTAAAGAACCCTTAGTTTCATAACATTTTTTTATATATAACATAACACACAATAATGTTTATTTTATTTTAATTCACATACACATGCTATATCCAATAATGTACTTTTTTCTTCTTTCATCTTTCAATTTACAACAAATGTATATTTGGTTTCATTATTCTTTTTAATGAAAAACCATTAATTAAAATATAAATTTCTAATCCTTTTATTTACATTAAAAAAATGTAATTTTCTATTCCTATTTTATTTACATTGAGAAATGTAAACTTATATTTCAATATAATATTATATTGAAAATGTAACTTTTATTTAATATTCTATTTACTTTGGAAAATGTAAATTCCTAATCATTCTGTTATTTCTTTTGTTTACATTGAAAAATGTAAATTCTTTTATTTACAATGAAAAAAAATATATAATTTCTATTTCATCCTTATTTACATTAAAAAAATGTAAGTTTATATACTTCTCTAATTACATATAAAAATGTATCTTCCTATTTTTCTTTTATTTACATTGAAAAATGAACTTCTTTTTACCGCCTCTAAAATGACGATAAAAATATATAATAATTATTCTATTCTTTTATCGCATCTAAAGTGACGATAAAAATATACATTTCATTTCTACTCTTTTTATAGCATCTAAAATGACGATAAAAATATACATTTTAATTCTATTATTTTTATTCACATTAAAAATGTAAACTTTTCTTTTTAATATAATCTACATTAAAAATGTGACCTTTCTTTTTAATATAATCTACATTGCATTAAATAATTTTGCAATGTCAAAATCTAATCTTTTCATTACATAAAAATGTAATTTTCTTACTTTAAATCTTAATTACATGAAAATATAAACTTTAACTTTTTTACATAAAAATGTAATTTTCTTCCTTTATCTTAATTTACATGATAAATGAAAAATTTTCACCTTTAACCTAATTCACATGGAAATTGACTTAATTACATAAAAATGAAATTTTTATGTTCTTTAACTTAATTACATAAAAATGTAATTTTCCTCTAATTCTTATTTACATTAAGAAAAATATAACTTTTCTAATTCCCTACTTCTTTTTATTGCATATAAAATGTCAATAAAGATGTAATCTTTATTTCTATACTTTTTATTCTGATTTACAGTTTCTAACAAAAATGTCCTTTTTATTCTAATTTACATTTCCTAACAAAATGTCCTTTATATTCTCGTTTACATTTTGAATGTAATTTTCCTTTTCATTGCTTATTTACCTAAAAAGTAAATTTTCCTCTTTCATTGTTTATTTACATAGAAATGTAAATTATATTTCAACGTTGCATTTCATTCTTTTATTCTTTTAATTACATTCTTACAATTTCATTGAAAATCCATTCTTTTAATTACATTAAAATGTACTAATTTACAATGCAAAAATCCCCATTTTAATTACATTAAAAATGTAATTAATATAACATGTCTAATCTTGCTTTTTTAATTTGCAATGTAAATTTGTATACTTCCATTACATATAAAAATGAAAATTTATTACTATGCAAATTCTTATTCTTCATTACATAAATACAAATGTAAGTTTTCATTCTTCTAAATTGCATTAATAAAGATAATGTACTCTTTCGTTTCATATCAATTACATTAGAAATAATGTAAAATTCCATTTCCTTTCAGTTACATTAATAATAATGTAAAATTTCAAATCATACATTTATTACATTAAAAATGTAAAATTTTCATTTCTTTCTTTAATCAACATGAAATGGTAACAAATTAAATTCTAAATTGAAATGAGGCTTAACAGTTACCGTATAATTTATTTATATGGATTTCATTCATAACATAAATTTCAGCAATAATGGTCACAATTCATATTACATCCAAATGACATCCAGAGTGCAACTTAAACCTAATCCCAAGGAATACGTGTAGTCAGAATATATTCCAAGACCCGTGTGGGGTTTCAATCAACAAATAATTAAATAATATTTGTGCATTAATTTAATGGTAGTGTAACATTGATTTAATGATGATTAATAAGATAACATTAATTAACATGTCATATATTTTCAGATTTAAACATCACATCACATCCAAACATCAACGTATACATGTAACAGTATAAACATTTCAGTACAACATTTAATAACAGATATTTATTAAAATAAATAATAACTGAAAATAAAGATTGAGTGAGAAAGAGTTCTCACATTGGTTTTCAATTTGTCGGGTTTAAATTGACGGTTCGGGCCCAATTTTGGCCTAAAATTCAACTTGCTCCAAAATTGACGAAATTAATGTCATCGCGAAGCTCTCGAAGTGCTGATCGCGGCAAATCCTGTTTCGTGCGATTTCGAATTCGTATCAAAAAGTTATAATTTTCTGAAGTTCGAACGAATTAAATAATTAATTTAATTATGGAAAAATACCCAAAAATTCAACTTCCTCCAAATTGGACGAATTTAGTGTCCACGCGAAGGTCTCATCGCCACGATCGCAACGAATCTGAAATCATCAAATTTCGAGTTCGTATGAGAGAGTTATACAATTTTGAAGTTTGAATACATTAATTAAATAATTAAATCATTAGAATAGTACCCTAGCCGGTCAACCAGCCCCTTCAGAACTTTGACAACATTTTCCCATTGACTCAGACCTCCGATCGCCGAACGCCAACCACCGCTGGAACCGTCTTGGCGAGGAGCTCCACCGCCACTTGGTCCCGCCGCCCAGTGCACCGTCGTTCGCCGGAAATCGGCCAGAGAATCTGCTCCGCCTCGCGGGCCGCACAGGCCACCACCCACCTCCGATCGACCTGAATTTTTCGGAGCATCTAGATCTCATGTAGACGAAGAACTTTCCTATTGGTGACTTCGCCCGGTTCTCGCTCAATTTGCCGGAATTTGTTGATTTACGTTTTGAGCTCGCTGTTTTGGCCAGAATTTCGATTTTCAGATCATCTCAATTTTCATGCAATTCCTTTGACTTTCAGGTGAAACTCCGAGAAGCAAAGTTGTTCGTATGTCTCTTGGCTACATTTTCTCCAATTAGGCCGTCGTCTAATTCTTTACGGTTTGGCGGGAAATCACCTAATCTGAAACTGATTTTTTGCAATCAAACTCAGATTCCGGCGAATCCGTGTGTCAATTGGTCTTGGATTTTTCGTGGTAGGTAGAGGATGTCGAGGTGTTCAAAACCCATAAAGGGTTTGGTCGGATTTTATTCTGATTTGGAGATATAAATTTTTCAGTTTTTGGGACTTTTATGGAAAGATGTTTATTTTTATTTTTTTAAATTTTTTTTAGGAGGAGGCCATGGAAATGAAGATGAAGAAGATGGAGGCTAGGTTATGTTTAGATTTTCAGAATTAGGTTATGGCTGGTCTATGAGATATTATATAGGGGTTACTTTAATTCAGCCCATATGTAATTTAGCCCATTTTAATTATAGCTTTAGTGTAATTATTTACATCCGTTTTGCAGTTTTAAAAACCGTACGACCACATACTGATTCCAAAATAGATGGAATTTGGATCACAGCTGATCCTAATCAATACGAACCTATGGAAACTGGTTTCATAAATTTTCGAGTCCGTATGAATTTTTAATGAATTTTTAAAGTAAAAAATTATCCGTTTACACTGAAAAATCAATTATAATCATATATTAATTCTAAAAATTTCCGAAAAATCATTTTTAGCTTTGTTTTAACGATACAAACCCAACAAAATTAATTTTGTTCAATTTGGAGGCCGTTTGCAAAATTTCAATTTTCAAGGCTTATAAATTTAATATTAAAAATACATTTTTAAACAAATAATTTCCGAAACTTGAAATATATAAGTGCTTATGCTTTTTAAATGCAGAAACGTCATTCTGAACTCAATGGAAGTGGTTTCGAGTCCAAGTTCCTTCGTATGCAAAAAGTAGCATTTTTGACCTTTATATATTATATATAAATTTCATGGCGACCTTCTAAATTTTAAACCGGGCATAACTTTTGATCCCTACTATGAAATTTCAAATTTTCAGATTCGATAGAAAGATATTTTTAAATAGATTCTAATATTATTAGTTTCACTAAAATCCGTTAAATTTTGCATCTTGTACGGTCAGTCAAAGTTCAAGTTTGACTTTTCGAACTACCGTGCTATTTCTAACTCCTTTTATAATCAAAATTAAATTATTCAACCTAACTTCGATTTAAATAAATTTTTAATCATTATTATTTAAAATAAATTATTTTAAATATCAAAACCCATTAAAATTAGATATATAAATTTTTAAATTTACTCCAAAATTCAGGGTTGTTACACATGAGAAGGTGGAGGAGACGGAGAGGGTCGAGCGGAAGGAAAGGATATCCCGCAGAAGAGCGAGGCTGTCGCAGATCTTGTCGTTGGGAATGTTACTGTGCCCACGCCGCGTGCCATTACTTCTGATGTCGTGGAGATTTCTTGCGGTGACGGCGTGGGGGGTCGCCGCCTCTCTATCACTCATGAGTCGGTTACTCCCCCGAATGGTCGATCGAGCAAAAGGGGATCTGGTCGGAAGAGGTTTGGTGCTAGCGACGAACCATCGAGTGCTGAATCTGCAAAAAAAAGCACAAGCAAAAGAATAAAAAACACAATTAGTGTTAGTGGCCTAAGTAGAGGTTACCGTTATTTTGGTAGTGTACGCTGATAGTTTACGCGAGTACGGCCCTCGCTTTTGGTTTTTCAAGATACGGTGTGGTTCTCATATACACCCTGTCATTAGAAAGTAAAAGTGTTAGACATGTAGTTTGTTCAGCGTGTGTGTGTGTGTGAAAAGGAAATATTGATTAGTAATGATCGCTGTTTAAGTCAATTGTTCGGATGTTCATTTTATGTTTTCCAGCGTCCTGTACTTGCATAAACATACTTATTGTTACACTTGTCACAAATGCGATTAGGGTCCGTCTCTGGGTAAGTTATTTCAGAGAGGAATTTTAGAGAGGCGAGGTAGAGCGCTGGTTTCAGTATGTTCCCCTCAGCTTAGGGAACCCGTAGTTTGTGAAACCAGGTTGTGCGCCTGTGTTTTGGGTGGCCCGGGGTTAAACCCAAGTATAGCGAAGGCGTAGGGCATCGCGTTGTGCAGTCCACCAAGTGGGTGCCTCTCCCGTCGTTCTTCCCGTTGAGGCAAGCCGCCGGTCGTCGTTTATTCGCCGGCGTAGTTTCCAGCCTTGATCATCAACTCGTAAGATCTGATCGTGGCCATGGGCTGCCCCTAGCCTTGAGAGCTAAGGGGAAGAAACGATTTAAGGCCAGTCATGGTGCTGCGCCAAGATTCGACTGGAACTCGCAACCGACGAAGAGAGATTTGCATCAATCTTGGTCGGTCGCGGAGTGGCGCTAAGCCGCCTGGACTAAGACATGGAATGATTTATCCTCGGCCTCGGCACTGGGCCGGGGTTCGAGTTTGTGATTGTTTAGACTCGGTCGCGCCATAGGACGACGATTCGAGTAGCTTTGCCGGCTCCGATGCTCGGGGTGCCGGGCATAGCCAAGTGTTTCAAACTCAATGTTGCCTAGAAATCGGGATGGCCATGCCGGCTCCCGTGCCCGTTCCCATGCTCGGGGTGCCGATGCGGTTTTCGTAGGCATGAATCGAGTAGGCTGTGTGAAAACAAGATGCATTACGTGAGAAGTAAACAACAGGGAGATGGGAAATTGAACACCATTTCTACTAATAACTTTGGCCGTAATAGCCTTTACAATACCTTGGGTTTCTGACAAAACAGAACATTGTTTGAAAAGCATAAACAACCGTAAACTTAGTTATGTGAAGTAGCGGCGGATATGTTCGCTGTTCCATGCCCTTGGGAGTTCAGCTCCGTTGAAGATGCCGAGCCTTAAGGTTCCATCGCTGAGCTTACGATGTATGGAGTACGGGCCTTCCCAGCGAGGTGCGAGGCCTGTCGGTAGGGGAAACACCCGCTTTAGAACGAGTTCGCCGATGTTGAGGTCCTCGTGGCGAACCCTAGAATTGAAGTATCGGGCTACTCGCTGTCATTGGGCGGTGACTCTGATATCAGCCTCGTTCCTTTTTTCTTCCAGCAAGTCGAGTGATTCCAGATAGATCTTGGTTTGTCTTTGGATCATAGTACATGGCTTGATGGGATTGCAATTTGAGTTCAACGGGGATGACAGCTTCCGATCCATATGCGAGGGTGAAAGGAGTGTGGCCAGTTGCTGTTTTGTGGGTGGTGCGATAAACCTACAGAACTAGAGGGAGTTCGTCTACCCGCGCTCCCCCAGCCTTTTCCAGACGCTTCTTGATTATGGATTTAATGACCTTGTTAACCGCCTCAACTTGCCCGTTGGCTTGGGGATGAGCCATCGTTGAGAATCTTTCATCGATGTCATGGCACTGACATAAAACTTTTAAACTATGTGCTCTCAAATTTTGTGCTACTGTCGGAGATGATAGCTTGAGGCACTCCATAGCGGGTAATTATGTTGTGGACAACAAAGTTGATCATCTTCGTCGTGGTAATGGTGGCGAGAGCTTCAGCTTCTGCCCACTTGGTGAAATAATCTACTGCGACGACGGCGTATCGTGCCCCGCCTTTGGCTATTGGAAGAGTTCTAATGATGTCGATTCCCCACATGCAGAACGATCATGGGCTGATCATTTGAGATAACTCGGTAGGTGGGGCTCGTGGAATCCTAGAGAAGCGCTGGCACTTATCGCACTTGCAAGCGTAGTCCGCGGCATCTTGATTAAATGTGGGCCAGTAATAACCATGTCTGAGAATCTTTCTGGCCAGGGTCTGCCCCCCATGTGATCGCCACATTCGCCTTCATGTACGCTGCTTAGCACTTAGAGGGCGTCATCGTGAGCTACGCACCGGAGCAAGGGAATGGAGAAACCTCTGCGGTAGAGTACCCTGTCCATAAGAAGGTAACGGGAGGACTGGAGAGTGAGCGGTCGCCTTTCCTTATAGTGCTTAGGTAGGATCCCGTGCTGCAGGTAAATTTTGATCGGTGTCATCCAGGATTCGGGCTTGGGTTCGGTGCTCATAATCGTATCGTTTTGCCCTTGCTTGACACTTGGAGAGTTGAGGACTTCAACCGGGGATAATCCGTTAAGTTGCAGAACTTCAGAGCTTGCCATTCTGGCGAGGGAATCCGCTTTCTCATTTTGCTCGCATGGGATATGGGCGATGGTGAAATGCTCGAGGCAGACGAGTAGCCCCTGAACCTTGGCCAAGGATTGGGAAAGCCATCACTCTTTCTCTTGATATTCTCCTAGTACTTGTCGGACGATAAGCTGTGAATCTGAGAAGATGTGGACCATCTCTAGCTTGAGTTCTATTGCGATTCTAAGCCCAACAATTAAGGCCTCGTACTCTGCGCCGTTTTTGGTAGTAGGGAAATTTAGCCTTAGCACATAATACATCGGGCGTTCTGAAGGGGTGATGAGCACGACTCCGGCTCGGAGCATTTTCTATTAGAGGAGCCGTCTACGAACAACTTCCACTTGGCGTCGGAAATTCCAGCATTTGCCGCGGGTTCCTCCTCGGGGCCTGTGAACTCCACGATGAAGTCTACGAGGGCTTGGTCGAGGATGGCTCGTCGAGGGATGAAGGTTATCTTGATTGGCTTAACTCTATGTTCCACTTTAATAATCGCCCTGATGCCTCGGGTCGTTGTAGGACCAGACGTAGCGGCTGGTTGGTGAAAACTTTTATGGGATGCGACTAGAAGTACGGTCGGAGCTTCTAAAGGAGATCAATAAGCAGAATGCCAACTTTTCTAACTTCGGGAAGTTCTTCTCTACCCCCGTCAGCCGCTTGCTAATATAGTAGGCAGGCTGTTGAGTGTGATCCTCGAGGCGTATTAGTGCCGAGTTGATTGTCTGCGAAGAAACAGCCATGTAAATGTATAAGTCCTCATGATCTATAGGCTTAGAGAGGATAGGTGGTCGCTCTAAGTGGTTTTGGAGTTCCTTGAATGCAGAGATGCATTTGGGAGTCCACCCGAAGTTGTGTTTCCCCTTTCGGAGTAAATCGAAGAAGGGGATGCATTTGTCTGTGGCCTTAGAGATGAACTGAATTAAAGCGACGACATTTCCATTCATACTTTGGACATCCCTGATGTTCTCGGGGATTCGGATGTACCGAAAGCTTGGATTTTTTCTGGGTTAGCTTCGATGCCCAGAGAATTGACAATCAAACCCAAGAATTTTCGCGAGGCAACTCCGAAAAAGCATTTCAGGGGGTTGAGTTTCATGTTGTACTGGCAAAGGACATCGAACATTTTGGAGAGGTCGTGGACGTGAGCGCTTGATATTTTAGATTTTACTAGCATATCGTCCACATACACCTCTATGGACTTTCCGATTTGATTTTTAAAGAGTTGATTAACCATTCGTTGATAAGTGGCGCCGTTATTTTTAAGGCCGAAGGGCATAACACGGAAGCAGTAGAGCCTAAGGTCGGTTACGAAAGAGGTATGTTCATGGTTGCGGAGGCTCATCGGGATCTGGTTTTAGCCTGAGTAGGCGTCCATGAAGGATAATAGCTGGTATCCGATGGTCGAGTTGACTAGTCGATCGATCTTCGGGAGCAGGAAGCTGACCTTGGGGCATGCCTTGTTTAGATCGGAGAAGTCGTTACATGTTCGCTACTTACCGTTGGCCTTCTTAACCAGAATTAGATTGGAGACCCATTCGGGATAATCTGCTCTATGGATGAAGTCGTTGTTGAGTAGACAGTCTACCTCTTCTTCAAGTGCCATGGACCTCTCGGGCCCTAAGAAGCGGCACTTCTGTTTAATTGGAGGTGTTCTGGGATCTAAGCCAAGGGAATGGCAAGCAATTGCGGGGTCGATGCCTTTCATGTCGGAGTGAGTCCACGCAAACACATTTAAATTGGATTTCATGAAGCATATGTGGTCTTATTTAACTACTGGGTGGAGTTGTGACCCTACCTTCAACACCCTCGTTGGGTTGTCGAGGTTGACGGGAACATCCACTATGGATTCGACCGGGGTAGCCCTCTCGTATTCGGGTTCTTCATCTTTCCGTGGGTCGAGATCATCGAAAAGACATGAGTGGCGACAGAGCCAGGGCCCAGACGCTGATTGCTATGCCGAGACGTTCTTGGCACAAGAATTAACAGGCACTGCTTTGCCCTTATCCTTATTGCACGCATTCTTCCATTCTATTGCGTAACATTCCCGAGCGATTACTTGTTCGCCCTTGACGGTTCCGATCCCGTTTTCCATTGGGAATTTCATTAGGAGAGACCATGGTGCCATGTAAACTCGGAATTCGGTGAGGAAGGGCGCCCTAGGAAAGCGTTGTAGGCAGAGTCGATATCAATGACCATGAAAGTGAGAATCCGGACTCAGCATCGGTCCCCCTCGCCCAGTTCTACGGGTAGGTCGATCATCGCTACGGGGGAACTAGAGGCCCCATTGAAGCCGTGAATGGTGGCGTGACTTGTCTTCAAGGCATTCATTTCCAATTTCATTTGGTTGTAGGCAGCCTTAAAGATGATGTTGACCGAGCTTCCCGAGTCGATTAAGACCTTCCGAACGGAAGCGGCACCGATCTGGGCAATGATGACTAATGCATCGATGGTTGGTATTTCTACCCCTGTCGATTCCCTTTCTCGGAAGATGAAGTCATACCACATGGCTTTTTGTAGCTTGGATGGGGCGGACTTAGGAAGAGTGGAGAAGGCTTCGTAAGTAGCATGTTTTATGGAACTCGCATATTCCTCCATCGAAACTTGTTATGCGTGGGGTAAGGTCCGCCGCATATGGTGTTGATCACGATTCCTCGTCTTAGGTTAGATGGTCTTGGAGCTCCCTTGGCGGCTGCTTGTGGAGCTGGTGTTGTAGGCTGCGAGTTTGCTTCGGCGGGAAAGGTCTCTTGGACATATTGCTTGAGTCGTTTCTCGTGTATAAGTTTCTCGATTGCATCCATAAGTTGGCGACATTCGTTAGTGTCGCGCCCGTACACGTCATGGTATCGACAGTACCTCCCATTGTTCTTATCGTGGTCAGTTAATTCTCTGACACGTGGCTTCTTGTATGGCAGGGTGTTACATGTTTCTAAGTAGATTGTCTCTTTGTCTTCATTCAACAGGGTATAAGTCCTGAAAGCTTGGCGAGGGACGGGCTTTCTTAATTCTGTTGGGGCTTGCCCGTTGTTTCATCGATCCGGCCTACCATTGTTTGGTTTTTTCCTTTGGGGACCTGCCCCCATATTTTGTTCGAAGGGCTCCCCGCCTCACCTACCTCAGAAGTGGTTATTGGCGGTATCATCTTGGGGGTGATTGGGATGACTCGTGGTGGAAAGCCGGTTCCGCCTTTCATTTTTTCGCACAAGTACTGATCTGCCTTCTCAAAGAAGGCGTCAAGGATCTTTGGCTGCTTTCGATCGATCTAGGCCCCGAATTCTGAAGTAGGGAGGACCCCTTTGCCTAGCTGAAAGTGTATGGTGTGAGGATCTGGATCTTCAACCTCGACGAGAGCCGTGTTGAATCGGGAAAGGTACTCCTAAGAGACTCGGCGGGCCCCTGGTATAGGTTGGACAAGGCGAGGGCATTCTTCGGAGTTGGGATATGCACCCCGAATTGCTTGACCAGTTCTATCGCTAGTTGCCTAAAGTTCTTGATGGAATCGAGAGGGAGGCGGGAGGACCAAAGTAGAGCGGTACTAAACAAGAAGACCGGGAAGCATTTACATTTGTCTGGATCGTCACCCCGGCTCGAGTCCATCTGCCATTCATAGCAATTTAAGAAGGCACAAGGATCAGTGGTACCATCGTAGAGTGGCATTTGTGGCATGCTAAAGCGCCTTGTCCACGCAACTTCGTTTACTCTTCTTGTGAAGGGGTTACGCCTGATGTGACCTTCCTATGCACCATGCGTGCCCCCTCGCATCTCCCTCATGACCTTTCGGATCATGTCGGGGAGACAGGTCGGATGCGGATCCTCCATCGGGATCCAAGGGTTTTGACGCGGTTTCAGAGTCCTATTGCAAGGTCACCTTCTATGGTGGATGTGTGCATCTTCTTCCTCCATGTCCTCGACATCTATGATTGGGTCTATGTATGGATGTTGAGGCGGAGCAGGGTGATGTGGATCCTTCTATACAGGAGCACGGGCCGTTGGAATCATTGATAACCAAGCGAGAGTGGTCTCGGTAACGTGCCCCTCATTGTATGTGACTGTTGTTCGGTCGTCGTTGCCGTTCCCATTCCCGTTGGCATGACTGTTACCGTTATCGAGAGCATTGGTGCGAGCGACGAAATTGTTGATGAGGGTGAACCTTCTCCTTTGGTGTGGGCCCATTGACTCGGAAGAAGAAGTTTCCGATGCAGTTGGCCGAGGTCGAGCATTATTCCGAGCCAATTGGAGTCGAGCGACGATGCGTTGACTTTCTTGAACTTGGCACATAAGACTGATGTTATCCCTTAGTGCTTGGTTGTGCTCGATCGCAATATTCTCATATCTTTCATTAAGCACGCAGATTTGAGCTTGAGTAACGGGCGCTTCGGGGTGCATAACAGGAGGGACGGTTTCATTAGGGGCCTGGACATCTACCGGTTGAGGTTGTTGGGAGGTACCGGCCTCGGCTACGGCTGAAGAGCCGACCATTGCGTTCTTTGACTTTTTTTACCATTGTAAGCGAACCCGATACGGGTTGAGCAAGGAACCCTAAGCTTGTTAAAGTTGAGATGATAATGCGGAAGAAAGACGCAAATCTTGAATTCGGATTCTCCGTGAAAGCACCAAATGTTGACGGCAAAAAATGTCGTAAACACCCAAGATTCCTATTACTAGGAATAGTTAATTTGGTGGCAAGACTAGGTAAGAAAAATCGGTAAATGACACAAGTATTTATAGTAGTTCGGCTGTGGATTAGGCCTACGTCCACTTTGGAAGGATGTTCAACTTTTATTAATCACTCAAGAGTTACAACGAAGAGCCAAGCTAATTACATTCACTTTCCATCATATGTGACATCATAATTATCATATATTGAATAAATAAGGAAAAAGACAATTTTGTACTTCTTCTTCCTTAAAGAGGAGATGCCATTAATGGAGCTCTAGGAAGGTCTCAAGTGAAGAAAATCCAACCCCTTTTAAGTGTGAGGCCATGGGCTATTTATAGGAGTGGCAGTAGGTAGGATTAGGTAGAAAAGGGGACCACATGCAAGAAATTCGAGTCCTTGCACCCTCGCGCCTCGAAATTTCGAACCCGAGTACGGGTTCGAAATTTCGAGACCTTTAGGTTAGAAATTTCGAGACCTTTGGGTTTGAAATTTCGAACCCAGATGCGGGCGCGAAATCTCGCTCCGCTGGGCTCGAGATCTCGAATCCAGCCGTGGGCGCGAGATTTCGCACCCACTGGGCTCGGGATCTCGAGCGCAGCTATGGGTGCGAGGTTTCGCACCCGCTGGGCTTGAGACGTCGCACGCACTGGTTCGAAATTTCGAAGCCAGGCCTGGGTTCGAAATTTCAAACCCGGGCATGGGTGCTAGAATTCGCACCCGGCTGGGTGCGAATTCTGCGTCATGCACGGTTGAGGTTCTTTCGAGGGGTGAGAGGGTCCTTGGATCGGGAGGTTGAGGATTGTAACTCCTTCGGGGTCCGAGGCCTTGGTTTGCTGATGTCTTCTGCATGCCGTGAGACCACAAGCGGTGTAATACCTTCTTGATCCTGTTTCCTTCACTCCTGTGTGTTCCTTTTCGGCCTCAGCTTCACGAGATACGTTGAGTTGAGCGTGTCTGATGCTCTCCTGGGAACCGGACCAAAAAGCCGGTTAAGAACAGTCAACCATCATCGAAAGTGCATTACACAAATGCGTAAGCATTAAATATAAATAATTAACGCTTACAACAGTCTGTCAACCAATCGATTGACATACGACTAAACAATTGGGATTAGCGTACGTCAAATATCATCCCAATACCCATGTAGGGTTTCAGTCAACACACACAGATTTTATTTATGCAGTTGGGCGATGTGTAAAATATATCATCCCAATCAATATCAGTCAAATGTGTGCACATAAACAAACCATCCGATTTGTAAATGAACAATTATTTTCATTCATATACTTGTTAAAAATTATATTATTAACGATAAAATATTTAATTCAACACATGAATATTTTATATAGATCATTTATACAATAAAAATGATATTTTTATTGTTCTAACATTTTTAGAAAATTTCGACCGCATAACGGTGCGATACTACAACAGGAATAAGGTCTAGCCTTATCCCTCGCCTAATAATGGCTCACGCCATACATAAACCAAATTCTAATCAATTGCATTCACATCTCAAACCAAATTCAAACAAATGAATCAATCAAAACAAACAACCAAACATCCATGGTTTCAAACAAAAGCGTCGTGTGCTACTAAGCATCGTCTGCATCCTAGTATATATTTAACTGTAAATAAAATTAGAGTGAGAAGTTCTCACCTTTGATTTCCACTCCGTCGTGCTATATTTTCGCTCAGATTCGCTGTTCGAATTCCAATGCAATCTAATCCACGAAATTTATATTAAAAATCATATTTTTAAACAACGCTACCTACATTTTTAATAACGCTACATATATACAAAAATCTTATTTTTATTATGCTATTATATAAATAAAAATCACATTTCTATTTCGCTACTATATATATAAAAATCCAATTTTTACATCGCTACATATATTATAAAAACCCAATTTTTACATCTCTACATATATTATAAAAATCCAATTTTTACCTTTTCAAATATATAGATAAAAATCAAACTTTTATCTTTGGTTTATATATGTAAAAATCAGAATTTTAATCCTATGTTATATATATAAAAATTTGAATTTAAATCAATGCTTATTTATATATAAAACTGAAATTAAAATCAATATTATAAAAACTCACTGTGTTTTCAGATTTAGGTGGTTGGAGGAGAAGCGTCAGGGTCTGCAGTGGTCGGGGGTGGAGCAGATGGTCGGCGGCGGGTTGTGGTGGTGGGCTGCACACTGGTTTTCTATTCGGATTCAGGGTGTGCGGGTTTTTTGAGGAGGTGGCGGTTGAGGGGGGTGCCACGGTGGTCAAAGCAGGCGGTTGAGGCGGCGCAGTGCCCTGCGGTAGCAGCGGAGGCAGCACGGTGGTGGCGATTGGTTGAGCGCGGCTAGGGTTTTCATTTTTTTATTTCGTTCGATCCGTAAATGAAGAGAGAGAGAGAGAGGGTGTTGACTGAGAGAGAGGGTGTTGACTGAGAGAGAGAGGATAGGCGAAAGATTTGAATTTATATAATAATTTAATTATTATATTATTTTATTCTCCAAAAAGTTATTTTTTCCTTCGAACCCGAATTAAACCCAACAACTGTCATCCCTAGCCAAATACCCCCATTCCGGACACAATGGGATATGTCCCGTACGCCAATTCGACAGGGTCAGTTTTCATTGTAATTAAAATTATAATTAATTTAACGTTCTAAATTGGTTTCAATGTACATTTCAATTTACTGGGGCCACATACTAACTCCAAAAATTCCAGAAAAATAAATCTAGCTATATTTTGATGATACGGTCCTAACAAAACTAATTTCATCGTTTTTGGAGACCGTTTGAAAAATGGTCAATTCCTGGTCGATCCAATTCAACTGAAATTGACAAAACACGTTTTCTTTTTCCACACTCACATATTAATTCCAAAAATTATGAAAATTGGAATCTAACAATAATTTGATATTCCGGATTCAACAAATGTGGTCGTCGAAAACGGAGGTCGTTTGCAAAATAGCTATTGTAACGATTCGAAAATCCCGCCCTTTGAATCGACCAAAACCAGACAGGTCTGATCCAAAAGTTAGAAATCCTCGAGTGCACTAACTTTGGGCATACAACAACATCTATACAACAACAGAAGACTTTTGTAAACATTTTAATAATGTTGCATCAGAGTACAGAATACCATAGTACTTCAAAACAATAATACAACAACGGAAGATAATTTACAATGAATTTAATACATTGGAGCAGAAATAATAATCTGATATAGTGGAAGCCTATCAATGCTCTCGTAACAACCCGGAAAATCAGAACCAATTTATTTTTTTTAATTTGGCTATTTTAATGAATTTGGAATATTTAAAATGATTTATTTTAAATAATAACGACTAAGAATTTATTTTAATTATATAACGAGCCTGAAACGGCATGACAGTTTGAAAATTTACTATGAACTTTGAATAATGTACAAGATTCAAAATAAATCGGATTTTAGTGAAACTAAAAATATTAGAGTCTATTAGAAAATATCTTTCCAACGAATCCGAAAAATTGAAATTTCATAACGGGAATAAAAAGTTATGCCCAGTTGAAAATTCAGAATAATCGTTATGGAAATATAGCCATTTTGAAAACGACCTCCGTTTTCGAAGAAACCATTTTAGTTCGGATTCGGAATGTCAAATTATTACTAGTTTCAAATTCCATAATTTTTGGAATTAATATGTGAGCGTGGCAAAGGAAAATGTGTTTAGTTAATTTCAATCAAATTTGATCGACCAGAAAATGGCCATTTTTCAAACGGTCTCAGAATTCGAAGAAATTAATTTTGTTGGGACCGTATCGTCCCAACATAGCTAGATTTATTTTTCGGGAATTTTTAGAATCAATATGTGGCCCCGGAAACTAAAATGTACGTTCAAATCCTAATTTGAATGTTTTATATTTTAATTTGAAGAATAACTAACTGTAACAGTCGAATGGGCTTATGAAACATATTCCATTATGTTCAGAATGGGGGTATTTAGCTAGGGGCGACAGTCGTTGGGTTTGAATTGGAGTTTGTATGGAGAAAACCCTATTTTTGAATTAATATAAATATCGGCGAATAGGATTTTTTTCTTTCATTATTTAATTTTATAAAAATATAAAAAAAACCATTATCTCTCTCCAGTCGACAGCGAAACCGTGCCCCATCCTTCTCGGCCAAATTCCGGCCAAACCATTCATTGTTAGCCCCTGCCCCAGTTAAACCTTTTGAAGTACTCCCTCTCCTCTTCAAATCCATATAAGGAGCACCCCCCTCGTCTCATATTCGTGAAGAACAAGCTCCCCGAAGTCACGCCCTTCAGACCGCCGCCGTGCTCACTCCTCGCCGTCGATCAGGCTTAGACCCCTAGGCACGGGCACGGCTTTCCAGCCCCCTCGACATGGTACCACCCGATCTTTGTATCACGCAACCGTTTGAGCGCTAGATCGAAACCTTGTTTCGAACCAATTCAGAAAGGTAACTGCCTATTTTTAATTAACTGTTTATAGAGCTTTTAAGCATTGCAAAGTTTGATTTTTAAGTAAAAATCATATCCTTTTGCTATGTTGTCAAATCCAGTGAAACTGGAGACATCGGACTCGTAGCGACGTCATCTACCTTCTAGAAGAAGCTAGAACGCATTCCGAGCTTGCTACAATTTCCGAAGGATTAAAAATCAATGTGAGACTTCTAAATTCAAATATTGAATGGAAATGCATTGTATAAATTATATAAGCAAAGTATAAATTACATATGCGTTCTATACCTCATGTATGGGCGTTGTATAAGTTATATAAGCGATGTATAAATTATACACGCGTTGTATAAATCATACATGAGTTAAAATGGAAATGAAATATATTTATATACGTATATATATACTCCCCTCGTCCACAAACCATGGACGATATGAATTGATTGTGATTGGCGTGAAAATTGGTTGATAATGCAAATGGTTGAAAATAATTGTTTGTGGCTGAAAGTAATTGTTTGTGGTTGAAACGAATTGGAATTGTTTGTGGAAAATTAATATGATATGAAATTGATCTTAGATCATTTAGATAAGCCCCTTATGGAACGCCGCAAGGCCTAAGGTAGCGCGAGGAGCCGTACTCGGGACAGTGCCGGTTTTAAACCCCCAACCGTTATGTAGCCGAAATTTTCAGAAATATTTATGTGTTTGAATTATTTTCAAGTGTTGAATTATATTCATATGTTAAATAAATTTTTTAGATTATAAAAATCACATTTTTATTATGCGAATGAAGTATATGAAATATTCATGTGTTGAGAAATCCATGTGTTGAATAACATTCATGTGTTGAATAAATTCTTTGAAAGATAAAAATCACATTTTTATCATATATATGGACTATATAAAATATTAGTGTTTTAATTAAATTGTTTTAACACCAAAAATAACATTTTTATCTTATGTATGAAGTATATAAAATATTCATGTTTAAAATAAATTGTTTAACAATAAAAATCACATTTTTATTATATGTATGAACTATATAAAATATTCACGTGTTGAAAAGGATTCATGTGTTGAATAAAAGGATTGAACAATAAAATTAACATTTTCATTGTGAATATGAAGTGATAAAAACATCAGTGTTTTGAATAAATATTTTGAACAATAAAAATACCATTTTTATCATGTATACGACTCACTAAAAATACACATGTGTTGAAACATATTTTTATTCGCCAAAATTATCATTTTTATCCTATGTATGAAGTGTTAAAAACAACGTGTGTAGAAATAAACATTTGTTCGCTAGAAATATCCTTTTTAGCTTGGTTCTGCATATATATACATATGTTAAACAGGAAAATAGATTAGCTGTTTAGTAAAGAATATATTTGCGTGCCCGACAAATAGGTAAGCCTTAATGAGTTGGCTACGCGATTTTATCATTATATAAACTCTTGTGAATGCCATTTTATGCGGAGTGCTGGTTGTTCTGTGTGAAATCATAAACGTCGCCATAGGATAGTAATAATTAATTTTGAACTACACTAAATGACAAACTCCTTGAAGATAACATACCCTATCATATACCACATAAGCATTTGGAGCTTATGTAACGAGGTTGAAGATTTACCATACAAGCAAGAGGCTTGTATGGCGGTGACTATTATAGGTTGAACCGAAGACTGATATAGACTATATAAAATGTATCGGTAAATTGCTAGATTAATAAAAACACCATACGGGTCTGGAGATGACAATAAACTCGTCTCTCTAGTCATTAAGGCACAAAAACCATTTATAGGGTGATGAGAATTTATTCTCTAGGGTTATGATCTATACACACTCCCCTGTGGACACCGGAATATATCACTATAAATATGTGTATGCTTTTTACGATTTATTGGGTGCCTAATACAAAACAATAAATTTCCAAACCCTCCCCGTACAAAGGAGGTTATGGCAAAATTTTCTGAAATTTAAAGGCGTTAGTGAAATATTTGAAGTGAAAAACGATTAGTGAAATCATCGAATGAATTATATTTATATAAATATAAATTAAATAAAACAAATAACGACGCTGCAGTTCGTGTTTTAAAATCGTAACTTTAAACGATTATATCGAGAAATGTAACACCCCGTGTATTCTATAACAGTGAAATTCACAAATTAAAGTATAATTAATTTCAAATCAAAGAATTAAGGGAAACAGGATACGCCATTGCGTTCGTCTTGGAATTATGCTTGGGATAGAGTCCGAGTTTGCGTAAAACAGACTCTGTATGAAGAAGATATGGCCTCCGGAAGTTTCAGAATTCAGTTTAAAATTCAAACAGCTCAGAAAACCAATTCAAATTTCAAAAATCAGGCCAGATTGGCCAGGACGGGAATTTTCCCGCCCAAGGCACCCAGGTCGACTTGGTAGTCGACCTGGGCCACCCAGGTCGACTGGGCAGTCGACCTGGGGGTCGACTGGGGAGTCGACCTGGCCCCTGAGCCAGGTCGAACCCAGCCCCTCCTGGCTGGCCTAGTCTGTGCTTGGCCGAATTTCTGAGCCTTGCTTTGTTACTAGGGCTAGGTGTCAGCTCCTGATTGGTTTCTCCTTCAAACGAACGACTAATATTAATCCAAGCTCCATCGACGGTCCTAATCAATTCACAAACTCTATAAAAAGGACATAAGGCTCCACCTAATTCATACAAATAAAAATGAGAATGAGACCGTCATGCTGCTGAGGAGAGACTAGGAGTAGCCGTCAAAATTGATATACGATTAGGAGACAATTCAAAAGCTTAAAGTAACGACAATTAAATCAAAACAATGCCTACAACAAAGGATGGCATCTCCAAATTCAGAATTCAGAAACCTGAATTGAAGATTCGTCATATGTTGTAAGTAGAGTGCTATTCCGATATGAATGAATAATTGTGTTTTGATTTGTGTAAAATGAGAAATGGAATTGTACTTAATTGGTGGTGATAATAATTCATAATTGTATGTTGCTATGATTCTAATCGATTTGGGATGTTGTGGTATAACAATGTTAGACCTATTGGATATTTGCAAGTATGTGATTCATGTTGAAAGTTAACAACTATATGTTTGTGGTAGTTTATTACAACACCTATTGGATAATTGCAAGTATATGATTCATGTTGAAAGTTAACGACTATATGTTTGTGGTAGTTTATTTGAGATTCATGCGAGTATATGGTTCACTATTATGCCAACATGATGTATATTTTTATGATCATTTTTAGTGTAATTGGATCCATTTGAGTATTATGATTCATATGAATTTATGTTGGAATTGGCATCATGATTCAAGTGTAAAACCATACTTTTGTGTTAGTGACAAAAGTAAGCACCCTTGTGAACTTGTGTTGACTTTATGAACATGGCTAGTTTATGTTTGACTTTATGCCCAAACAAAATATGTTTTAGGCCTATGCTGTTATCAAAATCATATGACAATATATGCGACACATAATTAAGTTAGATTTGCATTTCAATTGCAAGTTCACATGAATAGATTATAAACCATGATTCATGTTTAGGTATGTTTTATGTCATGATTATATGCTATTACAATGCAAGTTCACAAGTGCCTAATTTATATCAATTAGATCGTTATGTTGCAAGTTCATGCGTTCACACTCCCCTTTTGATGTTACTTAGAATATATAAGCACCATGTTCTAAGCCTCCCCTTTTTCATGTGGCTAAGTTGGGTTTAAATGTTAAACCCAACATATGTTATATTGTAGCGAACGTATAAAACGGGGGCAATGGCGTTTGGGTTAAAATATAAAACATATGTGTTGGCATGTTTGACGCATGCCAACGACCATGAGAACATCTAAGGGGTATAAATTAACTTTTCCCAATAAATATGAATTTGAATAATGGGCTGCAAATATTTACATATAAAAAGAAAAGAGACAAAATATGTAAACTTAGAAAATACGATGTGTTTAACCCGAGGTTGGATTGAGTCGTGATGTAAACCTGCCCAGAACCGCCCGGCTGTCCAGTAGTGACAACAACACCTATCCAATGTGGGTGGTTAAACATTGAGCCCAATAAAGACCCGAGGTTAGACTGAGTTGTGACGTAAGACAGCCCGGAACCAACCGGCAACAGGCATTCACAACCATACCTATCTAATGTGAGAGGTCGAGGCTTTAATAAGACAATTAAGGCTGAGTTAGGATTGATAGGATTAAGTAAATTGAATTAATACTTAATCAAAATGGAACATGCTAAACTATACGGACTGGTTGGGGGTTAGGTTTACAAAACACTTAATCAACTTTGCATGTTGGCTAGAAATAGAAAACCTAGTAGCGGGGGACCCTTTTCAGCAGTAACCCTACAAGGTGTATCAGGATATCCTGAACTAGGCAGGGTGGGGCACGATTACTGGGCTGAGTGTAAGAGGTCAAATCGACGGCGGTGGTGCAGCAGTGTAGGTTCTAACGGGGGTGCGGGCGTGCACACACTCCAGCGCAGAAAAATAAGGCACTGGGCACCAGTAGTATACCTGTGCATTCTAGAATTGTGTCGGGCCGCCACCATGGGACATGATACACCCCATGGTGGGACCAACATAGGTAACTACAACAACGGGGGCCATAAGACACATGTAACCATGCGAGTAAGAGCTGATCATCGGAAATGGATCACTTCACCCTGATTATAGGGTGCCTGTTGGGAACTAGTTTATATGGGTACAGAGATTAATATGGGGTACGATATTACATTCGACTCTAGACAACTTAACTTAGCTTATAGTGCTTTCCCATTTCCAGTTTATACTTATCATGCTCATTTCTTTATTCATAGACTGAATAGTCCTAGACTTACTCAGGCTTTATGTCTAACTCTGTTTTTCTTTCGTCTTCTTTTCTTTCGTACCCCCCAGGTCCACAGGGATGGAATACCGCAGCTTGACCAGTTTTTACATCCAGCTTGAAGAGAAAGAATGTATTGCTTGGATCTCTTTCGTTTTGGACTATGGCTTTGGACAGCAATTATGGGACTTATGCAGTTTACTTATGTTTTTATGCTTCTTTAAATAATGAAATCAAGACAGTTATGAAAATGTAATGTTTTTGGAAGTATTGTAAGACAATTATGGCAAGGTTTGTGTAACACGTATTTTGATGAAATAAAAGTTGCTGTTGTTTTCCGCTGTTCCAAAATATGTGTTGTTATATCTGTCTTGTGTATCTGTGACTTATACTTATAAACCTCCACCAAAATTAGGGCATTCCCTTTGAGAGTGACCCTAACGGAGGTGGGGTGTTTCACTTGGTATCAGAGCATAGGTTCACTAAATAAGATAAAAAGTTTTGAAAGTTTATTTTCAAAAGAAAATTTAAAGAAGCATTTTTGAAGATAAAATGTTATTTAATTTTAAAAAGGCAAAGTCCCCCAAAGCCATAAGTACTATCTTTTATCCTTCGTTTTGAATCTATCCTTTTTGTTTCAGCATGTCCAAAGAACTTAACTTTCCAGAGGGTATACCAATACCTGGTTGGTTTAGACGATTCTAAGACGCAAGGGCCAATCAGCCAGGTCCTACCGTTCCTCCTCCCCCAGCTGCAGGAAATCTTCTAGCTACAACAGCACCTCTTCCTCCACCTCCTCCGCATGGTAATAATTTTGCTAAGATATGTAAAGATTTTAAAGCTATGGGAGGAAAGGACTTTCATGGAACCGAGTCCTTCGTGGCAGCCAGGAATTGGCTAAAGGAAACCGAGGACTTATTCGTCATCTTTGAGGTAGAAGATAGGCAGAAGGTACAACTGGCAGTATGGCTACTTAAAGGCGAGGCTTCCTACTAGTGGGAAGTCACCAATGCAGAAAGACCAGTGGAAACATGGGAGGACTTTAGGGCAAGATTTGAGGCTAAATTTCTCTCAGAAGCTGAAAGGAGTCTTCAGTTGGAAAAATTCTTATTTCTTAAGCAAGGGAATATGACAGTTAAAGAGTATGTTAATCAGTTCGATCAGCTGGCTAGGTTCGGACTGGACCTAGTCAACACTCCGCACAAGAAGGATCTCAGCTTTTTCAAGGGATTGAATGAGCCATTACACAGTTTGGCCATGACCCATATACCCATGGGAGCTACGTATGAAAGGTTAGTGCAGATGGCACTGCGGAACGAAGAGGATAAGGGCAAGAAGGAGACAAAGGCAGAAAGCTCTCAAGGGAAGAAAGAGGGTTTACAGCCTAAGAAGACAGACTTTAAGAAGGGGAGGAAAGACAACAAAGAGAATAGGAAGTGTAATTTCTATGGCAAAGTGGGGCACTTAGTGAAAGATTGCCGGAAAAAGAAGGCCAAGATGAATGGTGGGTGCTTTTCTTGTGGTGAAACAGGCCACATGGCTAAGGATTGCCCAAAGAAACGAGGGCATGGCAGAGGGCTAGATCCACCTCAAGGGCACAGGTTCATGTGCTAGAAGCGCCACCTCTGCAACAGCGAGGTATACATACTTCTGTAGAAAGTGTAGTTTATCTTTATGATCACCCAGTTCGCACTTTATTTGATTCTGGCACATCACACTCCTTTATCTCATCTGCTTTAGTAGAATCTCTGCACCAAGAAACTAGTACGGTAGAGGACCCCTTAATTGTTTCAAATCCAATCGGGGGCCCGGCTCATTTGTCTATGATCTGTGTGGGATTGAAAATTTCTATTCTAAGCATAGAATTTAGATGTAGTGCCTTTGTTTTGGGCTTCTCGGGATATGGTTTGATTTTGGGCATGGATTGGCTATCCAGTAATGGTGCCATCCTTGATTGTGAGAAAAGGGTGGTTAGGCTTCTGACCCAACTCGGTAACACTCTAGAAATTACCTGTAATCCCTCGTATGCGGTTATGCTTAGTTATCTTGAATCGCTAGATGCTTCTGTTGAAAATTTGCAATCGGCTAGAGTGGTCTGGGAATATCCGGATGTCTTCGAAGTGGTGAAGGGCTTACCACCGAAGCGGGAGATAGACTTCCGCATATATCTTATAGATAATGCAAAGCCCGTTGCGTTGCCCGTTAGACACATGGCTCCACGGGAAAGAAAAGAACTTAGTAAACAGATTAAAGAGCTTCTAGAGAAGGGGTTCATTAGAAGGAGCATTTCATAATGGGGCGCTCCAGTGGTGTTCGCCACAAAGGCGGATGGTTCACTTCGTCTATGTGTTGACTATAGATAGCTCAACAAACTAACGAAAAAGAATAGGCACCCTCTCCCCAGAATCGACGATCTGTTTGATCAGCTTATAGGAGCATCTGTTTTCTCCCAACTCGATTTAGCGACCGGATTTCATCAGCTAAGGGTGGTTGAAGATAGTATCGGTAAGACAACATTCAGAACCCCAGACGGCTTCTTTGAATGGCTTGTCATGCCTTTTGGCTTAACAAACGCACCCGCTTACTTCATGGACCTGATGAGTAGGGTGTTCAGAGAATTCCTCAACAAGTTCGTAGTGGTCTTCGTAGACGATATCCTGATCTTCTCAAAGAGTGAAGAGGAACATGATCAGCACTTAGGGGCAATCATGGAAACTCTGCGAGTCCATCAGCTAAAAGCCAAATTCTCCAAGTTCCACTTTTAGAGGGAGGAAGTAAGGTTCCTTGGGCACATAGTATCCAAAGAAGGGTTAGCTTGGGACCCTGCTAAGGTAGTAGCAGTGTAGGATTGGAAGACACCAAGGAATGCAACAGAGGTCCGAAGTTTTCTAGGACTAGCAGGTTTCTACTGAAAATTCATAAGGGATTTTGCAAAAATCTCAGCTCCACTCATAAGGCTGACAAAGAAGAATCTAGTGTTCAATTGGGACTTGGATAGCGAGTTTGCTTTCCAACGACTAAAAAGGGCTCTTACAACAGCCCCAGTTTTGACATTGCAAGATGGATGCAAGATGTTCACAGTTTATATAGATGCATGTGGGACAGGGCTAGGCGCTGTCCTAATGCAAGAAGGAAGGGTAGTAGCTTATGGTGGAAGGCAATTTAAAGTGCATGAAAAGAACTACCTGACCCACGATCTTGAGTTAGCTTCCATTGTCTTTACACTCAAGTCTTGGCTACACTATCTCCTAGGTGAGAAGTTCGAACTTTACACTGACCATAAATCGTTGAAATATCTTTTCTTGCAGAAAGATCTTAACTTGAGGCAACAGAAATGGATGGAGTTTCTTGCCTCGTACGATTTCGAGATCTCCTACACTCCGGGCAAACGCAACGTAGTGGCAGACGCGTTGAGCTGAAAGAAACTGACCCTAAGCCCGTTGTTTGTTGAAAGGCAAAGCCTAGAATTTATAGCCAGCTATGACTTTAGGCCCTCCTCCAATTTTGTACCGGGCTTGCTAGCATCTCTCGAAGTACGCCCGACTTTAGTGGACTCAATAGGGACAGCACAACGCGAAGACCCCCAGCTTGTGGAAACGATTGATAGACTAATTAGGGATGAGATTTCAAGTCACCTCAACAGATACTCCATCGATGATAAGGGTTGGCTAAGGCGAGATGGAAGACTATGCGTCCCACAGACAAGGGATTTAGTAAAGACGGTTCTCGAGGAAGCTCATCACTCCAAGATGACGATACATCCATGCGGAGATAAAATGTACAAGGACATAAAGAGAACTTTCTTTTGGAGCTGCATGAAGAAGGACGTGGCAGATTTCATTTCTAAGTGTGTGATTTGCCAACAGGTTAAGGCGGAACAGAAGAAACCTGGCGGTTTGCTCCATGCTCTAGAGGTCCCGCAGTGAAAGTGGGATAGCATCTCAATGGACTTCATTGATGGGCTGCCTAGGTCTAGAAGAGGCAACACTAGAATTTGGGAATTTTTTTGACTCCATGGAATACCCTCCAGCATTGTTAGTGACCGAGACCCTATCTACACAAGTGAGTTTTGGCGGAGTCTGCAAGAAGCGGTAGGCACACAGTTATGCTTGAGTACTGCTTATCATCCCCAAACCGACGGCCAGACGGAAAGAGTGAACAGAGTTTTGGAGGACCTTTTAAGACTGTGCGTCCTTGACTTCGGAGGGACGTGGGAAGACCATCTTCCTTTGGTGGAATTTGCCTACAACAACAGCTACCAAGCCACCATCGGAATGGCGCCCTTCGAGGCTTTATCGAAGACCGTGCCGATCGCCCACTTGTTGGTGGGAGTCTACTGACAAGCTCATACTTGGACCAGATATGATCCGAGAGACTTCAGAGAAAGTAGACTTAATACGGAAAAGAATGAAGACAGCCCAAGATATACAAAAATCCTACGCAGACAAGAGAAAGACTGACCTTGAATTTGAGGTTGGAGACAGAGTTTTTCTGAAGGTATCTCCTCTAAGGAACGTTGTTCGTTTTGGATCCACAGGGAAGCCAGCACCAAGATTCGTAGGGTCATTTCCTATTATCAAGAAAATTGGGAAAATGGCCTATAGATTTGAGCTACCTGAAAAACTAGCCGGAGTTCACAACGTTTTTCATGTTTCACACCCCCGGAAATGTCTACATGAATCTGCTGAAGTGGTAGAGCCAAATATCCTAGAAGAAGATGAAGTGGAACGCGAAGCAACCGTGAGGAAAGTTCCAACACGCATCTTAGTAATTGAAGTGAAAAAGCTACGCAACCGCGAAGTCAAGCTCGTCAAAGTTTAGTGGAGCAACGCCGAGGAAGACGCGACTTGGGAATCTGAGGCTAGAATACGCGCAACATACCCTTTTCTTTTCGAGGGTACATCTTTGATCTTTCTTTTTCCTTAAGTTGCTCTTTTATCTATCTTTTTTTAGGTATATCTCCTTGACCTTATCTTTTAGGTAGAAACCCTTTGGATGAAAACATGTAATTGAAACATGTTATGGATGATGGTTGCAAGTGGTTGCAAGTGATTGCTAGTGGTTGCTCGTGGTTGCATATACACACACAATCTAGGTATTAGATCCGCTCAGTCACCTCATATTGCATATGCATATATATGTTTGCATTTGTATATGGTTGAAGTTTAATGTGTTGTCATATGGATGTTGCATTTATATGAATGATTGTGCACTTATGTAGAATCATGAATAGGAAAATTTTCATACATAATGGATTCATGACACTTACATAATTTGCATTAAGGAGGTCAACTGAATCAGTAGACCGACTGATTTTGCATTAGATAAGTACATGTACACACACTTCGCATATGATCATGAAGCATTGAAGACTTTTAAGGACAATGGACGCTCGTGTTCGATGGATGAGTAGGTGGACATTTGGATGTTAGGATATACATTCTTCCTAAACTTGAAGATTTCGGGGACGAAATCCTTTTAAGTGGGGGAGAATGTAACACCCCGTGTATTCTATAACAGTGAAATTCACAAATTAAATTATAATTAATTTCAAATCAAAGAATTAAGGGAAACGAGATACGACATTGCGTTCGTCTCGGAATTCTGCTTGGGATAGAGTCCGAGTTTGCGTAAAACGGACTCCGTATGAAGAAGATGTGGCCTCCGGAAGTTTCAAAATTTAGTTTGAAATTCAAACAGCTCAGAAAACCAATTCAAATTTCAAAAATCGGGCCAGATTGGCCAGGGCGGGAATTTTCCCGACCAAGGCACCCAGGTCGACTTGGTAGTCGACCTGGGCCACCCAGGTCGACTGGGTAGTCGACCTGGCCCTTGAGCCAGGTCGAACCCAGCCCCTCCAGGCTGGCCTGGTCTGTGCTTGGCCGAATTTCTGAGCCTTGCTTTGTCACTAGGGCTAGGTGTCAGCTCCTGATTGGTCTCTCCTTCAAACGAACGGCTAATATTAATCCAAGCTCCATCGACGGTCCTAATAAATTCACAAACTCTATAAAAAGGACCTAAGACTCCACCTAATTCATAAAAATAAAAATGAGAATGAGACCGTCATGCTGCTGAGGAGAGACTATTAGTAGCCGTCAAAATTGAGATACGATTAGGAGACAATTCAAAAGCTTAAAGCAACGACAATTAAATCAAAACAACGCCTACAACAAAGGATAGCATCTCCAAATTCAGAATTCAGAAACCTGAATTGGAGATTCGTCATACGTTGTAATTAGAGTGCTATTCCGATATGAATGAATAATTGTGTTTTGATTTGTGTAAAATGAGAAATGGAATTGTACTTAATTGGTGGTGATAATAATTCATAATTGTATGTTGCTATGATTCTAATCGATTTGGGATTTTGTGGTATAACGATGTTAGACCTATTGGATATTTGCAAGTATGTGATTCATGTTGAAAGTTAACAACTATATGTTTGTGGCAGTTTATTACAACACCTATTGGATAATTGCAAGTATATGATTCATGTTGAAAGTTAACGACTATATGTTTGTGGTAGTTTATTTGAGATTCATGCGAGTATATGGTTCACTATTATGCCAACATGATGTATATTTTTATGATCATTTTTAGTGTAACTGGATCCATTTGAGTATTATGATTCATATGAATTTATGTTGGAATTGGCATCATGATTCAAGTGTAAAACCATACTTTTGTGTTAGTGACAAAAGTAAGCACCCTTGTGAACTTGTGTTGACTTTATGAACATGGCTAGTTTAAGTTTAACTTTATGCCCAAACAAAATATGTTTTAGGCCTATGCTGTTATCAAAATCATATGACAATATATGCGACACATAATTAAGTTAGATTTACATTTCAATTGCAAGTTCACATGAATAGATTAAAAACCATGATTCATGTTTAGGTATGTTTTATGTCATGATTATATGCTATTACAATGCAAGTTCACAAGTGCCTAATTTATGTCAATTAGATCGTTATGTTGCAAGTTCATGCGTTTACACTCCCCTTTTGATGTTACTTAGAATATATAAACACCATGTTCTAAGCCTCCCCTTTTTCATGTGGCTAAGTTGGGTTTAAATGTTAAACCCAACATATGTTATATTGTAGCGAACGTATAAAACGGGGGCAATGATGTTTGGGTTAAAATATAAAACATATGTGTTGGCATGTTTGACGCATGCCAACGACCTTGAGAACATCTAAGGGGTATAAATTAACTTTACCCAATAAAGATGAATTTGAATAATGGGCTGCAAATATTTACATATAAAAAGAAAAGAGACAAAATATGTAAACTTAGAAAATACGATCTGTTTAACCCGAGGTTGGATTGAGTTGTGATGTAAACCTGCCCGGAACCGCCCGACTGTCCAGTAGTCACAACAATACCTATCCAATGTGGGTGGTTAAACATTGAGCCCTATAAAGATACGAGGTTAGACTGAGTTGTGACGTAAGACTGCCCGGAACCAACCGGCAACAGGCAGTCACAACAATACCTGTCTAATGTGAGAGGTCGAGGCTTTAATAAGACTATTAAGGCTGAGTCAGGATTGATAGGATTAAGTAAATTGAGTTAATACTTAATCAAAATGGAACATGCTAAACTATACAAAATGATTGGGGGTTAGGTTTTCAAAACACTTAACCAACTTAGCATGTTGGCTAGAAATAGAAAACCTAGTAGCGGGGGACCCTTTTCAGCAGTAACCCTACAAGGTGTATCAGGATACCCTGAACTAGGCAGGGTGGGGCACGATTACTGGGCTGACTGTAGGAGGTCAAATCGACGGTGGTGGTGCAACTGTGTAGGTTCTAACGTGGTGCGGGCGTGCACACACTCCGGCGCAGAAAAATAAGGCACTGGGCACCAGTAGTATACCTATGCATTCTAGAATTGTGTCGGGCCGCCACCATGGGACATGATACACCCCATGGTGGGACCAGCATAGGTAACTACAACAACGGGCGGCCGTAAGACACATGTAACCATGCGAGTAGGAGCCGATCATCAGAAATGGATCACTTCACCCTAATTATGGGGTGCTTTTTGGGAACTAGTTTATATGAGTACAGAGATTAATATGGGGTACGATAGTACATTCGACTCTAGACAATTTAACTTAGCTTATAGTGCTTTCCCATTTCCAGTTTATACTTATCATGCTCATTTCTTTATTCATAGACTGAATAGTCCTAGACTTACTCAGGCTTTATGTCTGACTCTACTTTTCTTTCATCTTCTTTTCTTTCGTCCCCCCCCCCCCAGGTCCACAGGGAGGGAATACCGCAGCTTGACCAGTTTTTACATCCAGCTTGAAGAGAAAGAACGTATTGCTTGGATCTCTTTCGTTTTGGACTATGGCTTTGGACAACAATTATGGGACTTATGCAGTTTACTTATGTTTTTATGCTTCTTTAAATAATGAAATCAAGACAGTTTTGAAAATGTAATGTTTTTGGAAGTATTGTAAGACAATTATGACATGGTTTGTGTAACACGTATTTTAATGAAATAAAAGTTGCTGTTGTTTTCCGCTGTTCCAAAATATGTGTTCTTATATCTGTCTTGTGTATCTGTGACTTATACTTATAAACCTCCACCAAAATTAGGGCATTCCCATTGAGAGTGACCCTAACGGAGGTGGGGTGTTTCAAGAAACCCGGCCATCAGATTTCCCCGAAACCGGAACCGTTGGGTTCACTTCGGAAAAATCTTTCCAGCGATAATGGTTGGATTGTGTGAAATTTTTAATTCAAATCTGAATTAAAACAGCGCCAGAATGAATTATATATATATATATTAAATAAAATGAATAACGACGCTGCAGTTCGTGTTTTGAAATCGTAACTTTAAACGATTATATCGAGAGATCCGACCATCGGATTGTCTGGAAACTGGAAGCGTTGGATTCGCTTTTGAGAGATCTTTCCAATGGAATTAACTTTGTAAAGATCCGATGGTTAGATTTTGAGAAATGTGTAAATCAAATTTGGGGAAAAACAGCGCCAGGGCTACTTTATGGCCTGAAACGTTGTTTAATTAAATGGAGCTATTTTTAAATAGATAAAAATAGCGATATATCATTCTAAAATATTAAAAGCGATATGGAATGGAAATGAACCGATTTTACTTAGTTTGCTTGATATTTGATGGGTGAATGTGTTTGACATGAAAATTATATTAAAGAACTGAAATGTAGATGTCAAATAATTTAACCATGGAAAGAATTGTTTTGAATTATAGTATACGTGAATTATTTGAAAGGGCCAAGCTAATTCTCACTTTAAATAATTAATCGACGAATAAATGTCGAAGATATGAAGACGGTGCAAGACCGGTGATCTTCACATCGTGTAGATTACTACTGATGCCTTTGAGATGGGTAGCTCCCTTGACGAGGTTACAGTGGTAGTGGTCTGGACGTACTTGTTGATCGTCTGGATGTGCGAGGGCCTCTCTTCTGGATTGGACATATGGAACGAGGAATAAGGTGCTCTGGTTTCGTTTAGACCCAGAACGGACTTGTAAATGGATGTGTGTCTGACGTGCATTCTGTGTTGTATTCGTTGATCTCTACTAAATATAAATCTGTTTGGCGGTGGAGAATTTATTCTCTTGCTTAATGCCCTTCTCTCAGACGTACGAGCTAAGAGGTTGTATATTGACAGACATCAGTGGTATGGTGTGGATTGACAGCGTGGCATGCAAAGATGCAAATGATCAAGGCTTTTGTTGAAAAGCAAAGTCTTGTGGTTGATGATCAAAGCACGACTATAATATAGCGTAGCTTTATGTATGGCGTCAATTCGCTAGCCTCACATCTCGGTATGAGTCAAAAACGGGATCGTGACTGCAGGCAGTGCACGACGTTTCTTTCTAGCTATGGGTGATGTCAGCATTTTACAAGCCCTGACATTATTATATTTTTACCTTTGTGGTTGTTGGAATGCGAGGCACCTCGGATATATCGGTCTCTACGGAGCCGATGGATAGGTCCGATAGGACCGGGAAACGTGTGTTCAGGAATAACCAATCCTCAAACGTAAGTGAGGACCAGCCTTGAAGATCCAGCGGTTTCCCAAAATTTGTAGTCCTGAGACATTTGCTAGAGTGTCTCGAAGCGGTGAGGAGCCATCCCTGGCCTCGACTCATGATGAAATCCAAATTTCTAATACGAAGTTACGAATTTGATTGTAAACTATATAAGGTGACATGATATATGGTACCCATGCCGTCTAGGATTGATATTTATGATTGAATTTGCTTTTGAAACATATATGCACTAGTAATAATATCAAATGATTTTGCTTTACACGTATTAAGCATATTTTGGCCATTATAAGGTAAAACTCTATCCTCCGGTTTGCTTTGCATTATGTGATGGGACTTGAGTCTTATAACGGCTTCATTTTTATAAAAAGCATTGCGTTGTTCAAGAGATTTACTATATTTCATGCACTGGCAATCACTGGAGTAAACCCGGTCCACGAAAGTGGTATGGTCCTATGATTTGCTTTATTATTGTTGTTTAACCAGATAAGTAGATTTCTCATACCAGTCCTATGACTGACTCGTAGTTTGTTTCACTTTGCAAACTCGGGTGCCCTTATTTTCACACGGGCTGCCGAATGAAAGGTGACAGGCTGTATTATGGCTTTTGCACTACTACATGGAGTGCACCTTTTGGCTTGTATGGCGAAGACTTGATTTCTTAGTATTTTGGCTATTTGACATTCCGCCATTAGTATCTTATGTATATGATTCCGCTTATCGCGATGTAGACAGATTTACTTCTATTATGTACTCTCTGATGTATATGTCCTAGTGATCTGGATGTAGACTGATCATTTCCTTTTATGAACTAAGTTGTATCCTGCACTGTGCTAATCTGATGTTTATTACATATTATGATTCCGCTGTCATATTGATGTAAATTATCATATTTTTTGTTTATGCTATTATCTGTACTCTACTAATGATGATTAATGTGTTATATTCCAATGATTATCCTTAATTCCATGACATGGGATTTTGGGATCGCCACAGGGACACTGCTTTAAGCTTCGATCCAGAATCCTGCTCAATATATATGCAAAATAAGCTACTCGACTGCCCGTGTGGTAAAGAGGGGACTCGAGTTTGCAAAGTGAAACAAACTACGGGTCAGTCATGGGACTGGTATGAGAAATCTTTCCTAACTTATCTAATAACAAGGCTAATCACAGGACAACGCCGCTAACGCGGAACGGGTTTACTCCATTGGATTACCAGTGCATAAATAAAATAAATTTTCATTCAAAACAATGCGATGCTTTTTAGAAAAATGAAGTCATTATAAGACTCAAGTCCCGTCACACAATGCAACGCAAACCGGAGTATAAAGTTTTACCTTACATTGATCAGACATGCTTGATACGTAGAAATTAATATTTTAATATTATTATTAGTGTCTAATAAGTTTTACAATACTTGTATAAATCCTAGACGGCATAGTACCCCATCCTACTATGTCGCCATATATAGGTTTACAATCAAAACCATAATGTCTTATTGGAAATTAGGTTTCCATCATGAGTCAAGGCTTGGGACGATCTTCTTAACGATTCGAGACACTCTAGCAAATGTCTCAGGATCAAACCTACGGGAAACCCTTGGATCCTACAGGGCCGGTCCACAAATACTTTAGTGGATTGGCAATTCCTGAACACACGCTTCCTGGTCCTATTGAACCTATAAATTGGTCATTATCGACCAATATAATCGAGGCCTCATAATCCATCATCTACATAAGTAAAATGTCAGGGCTTGCAAAACCCTGATACCACTTCTAGCTAGAAAGAAATGTGTGCAATTCCTGCGTTCCTTTGTCCCGTTTCTGACTCTTACCGGGGTGTGAGGCTCGTGAAGTAACGCTATACAAAAAGCTACACCTAAACAGGCCATGCTTTGATCATAAACCATAAGGCTCTGCTTTTCAACAAAAGCCTCGATCATTTGCATCTTGGCATGCCACACTGACAATTCACGCCATGCGATCAATAACTATCAATATATAACCTACGAGCTCATGCGTCTCAGAGAAGGGTGTTAAGAAAGAGAATAAATTCTCTGCCACCAAACAGATATATATTAAATAGAAATCAATTTACATGGAATGAAATTCAACGTTAGACACATATCCATTTACATTTCCGTTCTGAGTCTGAACGAAACTGGAGATACCTTATTTCTCGTCCCGTATGTCCAATACAAAAGAGAGGTGCTTGCTTATATGGACAATCAACAAGTACATCTAGACAACTATCACTTTAACCCTTTCCTAAGAGCGACCCAGTTTAGGGAATCCGTAGTTGCCCATTCAATGTGAAGATCGCCAATCTTCAAACACCGTCATCAATGTCTTTGACTTTTAATTGTCGTAGTAATTATTCAGAATGGGTTAAACTTGGTCTTTCAGAATGACTCAAGTATTTTATAATTAAAAATCAAGTGCTATAAAGACACATCATACGCCTCATTCCAATTCAGAATATTCTTTTAATAAAATATTAATATTATTAGGGAAATGTTCCCATTAATTTTATCAAAGATAAATTCTTTAAATTTATTCTTTAATCTTCTTTTTAAAGATTCCTTAAAACTCCAATTTTCTTTTAATATCAAAAATCATTGCTTTATGATTATTCAACTTTTAAGAAATTAATCTTGTCTTTAACTTGGCTAAAGAACCAATGTCATTTAAAACACAGTTTGCGCAAAATCATCTTCCATTAAACATAGAATTTTAACAGAAATCAAATCATTATATAATCAGTATAAATCTCCGTATCAGACTGATAATATAAATGGAATAACGGCAAAGCCTTTTAAATTCCATATATAGTAACAATCTTCTTTTACAGAAGCCTATCTCGATTATTATCAAATCAAATTTCCATTCAATTTCAATTTAATATATTAAATTGGAAAACTTGACTTTGGAAAATTCGTTTTTAAATCTTAATAAGAGATTTATAAATTCCAAAATTTATTTTCACTGTTAATTGGGTTAAAGAACAAATGTCGTTTAAAAACACAGTTCACGATAAGCCCAATTCACATATCATTTTATTCCAATCACTAAATATAATGGGACACTCTAATAATCTTAATTAAAAGATTTATTCTCTTCCTACATGCTTTAAGAACAGTGTTATTTAAGACACCATCCATGACAACCCAAAATATAATTCTTTTATTTAATTTTAATTATATATTAATTAATTGGAACACCTCATTAAATCTTAATTTAACAGATTTATTCTAATTAATAACTAGTTCGTTTTGATAAAAATACATTTTTATCTTTTCAAATATGGAGTTTTCATTCGAAATCTTTCCAAATCATTTATTTTAAAATATTCTTTATTTAAAAGATATTCTGAATCGGAATGCGACTCAATCAGTTACCATAAAATTTCGGTTATATGGATTTCATACATTGCATGTACACGACAAAAATGATAAATAATCATCAAACAATCCATTCACATCCAGAGTGGAATTTTTAACTATGTGAGCATTAAAATGAATAAATAACACTCATCGCAGTCTGTCAATCCATCGATTGACATACAACTAAATATTGGGATTAGTGTATGTCAAATATCATCCCAATACCCGTGTGGGGTTTTTAGCCAACAAAAGTTCATCTAAATAAATTATTGGTTAATGAATTTAACCAATTTTAATTCCGCAAACATGTTGATGATAATGAACAAACATGTTATTTTATTCCTAATGCCGAATAAGAAATGTATTTTACTCGCATAATTTCCCTACATGTTTTCTAATGTCTAATAAAATGTAGTTTATTTACATTTCATTATTGCTGTATGCAATTTCTACTTTTAATTTTAACAAATAAAAAGAAATTGTTTTGTTTGTATGTATAATTTCATATCATACATGTGAAATGCCTCTTTACTCTGTACACGAATTCTAATGTATAATTTCACAAAACAAATGTCACTTTGACTTGCATACAAATTCTATTGTATAACTTAACAATAAAATGTCATTTTAATTTACGTACAATTCTAATGTATGTTTTGACCGTGAATATAATTCTTTAATTTACATACAAATTCTAACGTATGTTTTGACAGATAAAATGATTCTTACATTTGCATATAAATTCTAATATATGTTTTGCAAATAAAAAAGATTCTTATATTTGCATATAAATTCTAATGTATGTTCTACAAATAAAAATGATTCTTATATTCGCATATATTTTTTTTTCAACAAAATGCATAAGAAGTGATACATTAATTTTGTTGACAATTCTATTTCAACAAAATGATTAAAAGTGATAATTTCATTTGTTAACAAATCTAGTTTAACAAAATGATTACACGTGATAGTGGCATTTATGTTGACAATTCTAGTTTGACAAAATTAATATTTTTGCTCAAACCCAAGTCTATTTAACCAAAAATGTCATTTTTGTTATAACTCAAATCTATTAACAAAAATGTATTTTTTGTTATAACTCAAATTTATTTAACAAAAATGTAATTTTTTTCTTCGAATTTATTTAACAAAAATGTAATTTTTGCTCTCAGCAATTATGTTTTGACAAAAGATAAATCTTTGTTTCAACTATTATATTTTGACAAAAATGTGTATTTTGTTTTCATCTAATCTAATTGACAAAAATGTATATTTTGACGAAAATGTATATTTCTAATTCAACTATTCTAATTTGTCAAAAATGTTCGTTTTGTTTCAACAATTCTAATTTGACAAAAATGTTCATTTTTGTTTCAACAATTATATTTTGACAAAAAGGCCAATTTTGTTTCAACTATTACATTTTGACAAAAGTGACAAATTTGGTTTCAACTATTATAATTTGATAAAAGTGACAAATTTGGTTTCAACTTTTATAACTTGATAAAAGTGACGATGGATGATTTGACCTTTACACATACCAGACTTACGCCCCACAGGGCGGGGAAACGGATGTTCAGGCATTTTAATTCACCCTTTGCACTTCGGGTGGACCAGCCCTTACGATCCAAGGGTCACTCGAGCTCTGATCCTGAGACACCGGTTAGAGCGTCTCGAAGTGGTTAGGACGATCCCTTGCCTTAGTTCATAGATGGAAATCCAACTTCCAATATGTGACAATTGCGGTTTTGATTGTAGAGCCTAGTATTGGCGACATGATATATGGTACCCATGCCGTCTAGGATTGATACATTTATATTTGAAGTTGTTTTAAACACTATGCACTTATAATAGTATCAAATGATTTGTTTTAAACGTACTAAGCATATTTGGCTATTATAAGGGAAAACCCTATCCTCCGGCTTGCGTTGCATTATGTGATGGGACCTGGGTCTTATAATAGCCTCATTTTTCCAAAAAGAATTGCGCTGTTTTGTTATATGCACTGGTATTCGTGGGAGGAAACCCGTTCAGTGTTTTACGGCATGGTCCCTTGATATATCTGATTTGAAGTAAAGTTTTAAATAACTATTTTAGTTCTCACACCAGTCACATGGCTGACCTGGAGTTTATTGTTTTAACCGAAACTCTAGGTGCCCCTATTTTCACACGGGCAGCTAGTAGTTTTGGTTTTGCAGATTTATATTCACAGGATCCTGGTTTACAGCTGGAATCATTTTCTAAAAGCTCTGTATCTGTTGATCTCTTTCAGATGTATTTTGTATTATTTTTCCACTGCTATGTATTTAAATGTAATTTGTAAATATCTGATATTTTTCTTCTGTATATTATTCATGTATACTCTGTAATATTCTTGTATTCTGATGGAATTGTTGTAATAAGCAATGAGATATTCTTCTGTTTGTGTTCTGATTTGTCGTGTTCACAAAGCAATCCGGGCTTTCCTTCATGGGGAAGTTCGGGTCGTTATATTTGGTATCGAGCTTTGGTTTACAGAACCCGAGAACAAGACACATTAGAACCAAACGAAAGAATTCATCAGAGATTGGATTAATAATATCCAATGAGGATGACTCGCTAGAGATGGTATTAGTAGTATCCTAGAACAAGTGTGAAGAGTGTTGTCTTTAAAAATAAAAATGAAAACAAATTTTGTTTTGAAAAATTAAATCGAATTATACGTATTTGAAAATTTTATTTTAAATTGATTTAGACCATCAAGTATATAGGGATTTTAATATACGTTTGATCCATGTGTATTTGAAGTCTCAAATATACTGGATATATATAGAATAACACTCTAGTCGCATGGAGATGGTTCTGATGATGGCATGTCATCATTAACATTTGTGTTCGAGTTTTGAAAGTGAGATATCTATATATTCCAATTGACTGGTGTGAGAACCAAAACTAGATAGGGTTATTGTTGTGGATTGGCTCAAAAACATGATTTTCTGTATGTATATATATATATATATCAAAGTTATGTGTTTGAAACGATAATCACTAATTGATTGCTAGTTGTTTTGTTTGATTATTGATTGATTAATTAAATTTTGAACCATTTAGCCAAATTGTATCAAATATGGAACTGAATTGGAATTTGATTGAGATTGCATACATGCACATGCATATATATTGAACTGGTCATAGAAAGGAGGCTAGAGAAGAGGAATAAAATTGTATGCCCGACAAATAGGTACATGTTTACTATATTTCTTGGGTTTGGATGATTTTATGAGCTGCTTGGCTTTTTCGTTTTCATTTTGAGATGAGAGGTCCTATGTGGCGGTTCGGGGATTTTCCCGGTGCTCCCCATACAATGAAGGTTATGGCGAAATTTTTCAAAATTTTTGGGTGTTAGCCAAATTTTTGAAAAATTTGAAAATTCTTAGAAACTGAAAAGTTGAAGAATGAAAGCCAGAATGAAATTTGAGTTGGTTAGTTAAACAACTTTCAGCTTCGTTCCTTTTCGAGGACAAAAAGATTTTAACTGGGGGAGATTGTAACAACCCGGAAAATCAGAATCAATTTTAATTTGTTATTTTGGCGATTTTAATTAATTTTGAATATTTAAAATGATTTATTTTAAATGGTAATGACAAGAAATATATTTTGAATAGAATTAGAATGCATATATTTGTTTAAATTGAAATTAGAATATAAATATTTATTTTAATTATAAATGGAACTGGAAATGGCGCGGTAGTTTGAAAATTCGATTTCAAAATTCAAATGAATGTACATGATTCAAAATAAATCAGATTTTAGTGAAACCAAAAATATTTGAATCTGTTTGAAAATATCTTTCCAACAAATCTGAAAAATTGAAATTTCATAGCGAGAATAAAAAGTTATGCCCAATTGAAAATTCAGAATACTCGCTATGGAATTTTAGCCCTTAAAAATAGCGAGTTTGCAAACGACCTCCATTTTCGACGAGACCACTTTTTTTGGATCCGGAATGTCAAGATATTGCTAGATTCCAAAATTCATAATTTTTGGAATCAATATTTGAGCGTGGCAGAAGAAAATGTGTTTGAGAAGTTTCAGTCAATTTGGAATGACCAGAAAATGGCCATTTTTCAAACAGTCTTCAAATTTGACGAAACTAGTTTTGTTAGGACCATATCGTCAATACGAATCTAGAAATAATTTTTTTGGAATTTTCAAAGCCATTATGTGGCCCCTGTAAATTAAAATGTGCATTCAAATTCAATATATATTGATTTATATTCTAAATTTAGAGGAAACTGATCGTAACAGCCGAACTGGCTTACGAAACATATCCCATTGTGTTCGGAATGGGGGTAATTAGCTAGGGGCGATAGTCATTGGATTTGATTTGGAGTTCGGATTGATTAACATGTATTTTAGAAATTAAATAATTAAAATAATATTTATATAAGGGTCAATACCCTAGTTTCATTTTCACTCCAGTCAAACCCGCGCCCCCAATTAAAAAAGAAAATCGACGATCAGATTTCTCCTATGTTCTTCCTCATCGTTCTTCAAATCTAATCAGTGAATTCAAAATCTTCCAAAGCAATATTGAAGAGCTCAAGGAGCTCTGTAAACCCAACAGCTAGGATCAAATCCCATTGCACAAGCAGCTCGATTTTCGTGCTGAATGGAGGCACGTTTGCACAACGTTTTTGGAAGGAGGGTGCTTCGAGATGCACCATGTTGGCGACGATGATGGGGATTCTCAAGGCGCACCGATTGCCGATCTCAGAAGGTGCTCTAGTGCTCCGACACGCGTGAGTTTAGGGGTCAATGGAGGGAACATTTCTGCGATGATGGGTTTGAACCACCCAGGAAGAAAATGAAAACACATTAAGCCTCTTTTCTTTTTTATTGATTTATTATATTAGTTTAATTAAATTGTTATAAAATAAAAATAACATATTGTTTAAAAATAGAAAATTAGCATGTTCAAAAATAGAATATTAGCATGTTCAAAAATAGAAAATTAGCATGTTTAAAAATATGAATATACATTGTTTTTAGAAATGAAAATATACATTGTCTTTAGATGTAAAAATATATCATGGTTTTAAAAATATAAATATTGTTGTTTTAAAATAGAAAATTATTATTGATTTTAAAAGTAAAATAGCATTGTAAAGATTAAATTTTTATATAAGAAAAGATTAGATTTTTGTTTATGGAAAGATATGATTTTTAATAAACAAATGATTTGATTTTTAAAAATAGAAAAGATTTGATTTTTATTATAAGAATAGCGCATTAAAAATGTGATTTTTACTATGAACAACGTGAAGAAGATAGCGTAGGAATTTCGAGCAAATTCAATCCGTTCAAAAGAATAACGGAGTGGATCCCAAAGGTGAGAACTCCTCGCTATAATTTTCTTTGTACAGTTATTTATTTTATAACGACATTTATGAACTGCTCCCTGTCTACCACAGACCATGGACGACTTGTTTGTTTGATTTTTTGTTTGAATTGATTTTTTTTTCGTGAATTTATTTTGTGATGTGGAATGGAAAATAAAAATATTCATGTGCTGAATAAAATAATATATTCATGTGTTGAATAAAATAAATATTCATTTACAAATCGGACGATTTGTTTATGTACACTTATTTGACTGATATGGATTGGGATGATAAATTTTACACATCGCCAAACTACACAAATAAAATATGTGTTTGTTGATTGAAACCCTACACGGGTATTGGGATGATATTTAACGTACACTAATCCCGATTGTTTAGTTGTATGTCAATCGATTGGTTGACAGACTATTGTAAGCGTTAAATATTTATATTTAATGCTCATGTAGTGTAAAATGCACTCTGGATGATGGTTGATTGGTTATCATTGTTGTTCTATATGTGTATTGTATGAAATCCATATAAATAACATTATATGGTAATTGACAATGTTTGATTCCAGTTCAGAAAGAAGGAATATTTTGAAAATAACGAATATTTCAAAATAATGAATATTTTAGAATAATATTCAGTAATGGATCAAAATCTGATTTTGATGTCTGAATTAGGAGGGACACGAATATATTTAAATATATTAAGCCATGTTAATTAGATTGAACGATATTTTTATCGATTTTATTCATTTTTATAATGAATATCGAAAAGGAAATGATTTCAAAATCTAATGTTTTGAAAATATTATCATTTATATATATTGATGATATAGAATATTCAATTTTGATTTGAATATGAAGTTCAAGTTGAAATCGTTTTGAAAATGAAGTTAAAACGATTTATAAAATACGTTTTAAATGGAAATTGACGAAATATATTATATATATATATATATAACGGCTCGAACAGAACGTGCCGCGCCGCGGCAGTTTGCGAATGTCGACCATTGACTTCGAACGGACATTATGGGAGATCCGAACTTCGGATTCTCCTAATACCGGAACCATTGGGTTCGTATCAAAAAGAGATTTCCAACGAATACAAGATATTTGAGATTTAACGGTTGGATTTGGAATCATGTCCATATCAAATTTGGAAAAGGTCGCTGTAAGTGCAATTTGATGACCGTTTATGGAAATCGACTGTACGGGCCTTGATAAAATTATTAAAAATATTAATAATTTGTGTAAAATCATAATAAATGATTTGGAAAGAATTGGGATGAAAAAATTCCATATTTGAAAAGATAAAAATATATTTTTATCGAAATGAACTAGTTATGAACTAGAATTATAATCCAATATTTTTAAATAAATAAATTGGATTTGAAAGGGTTTTAAAAATAACCAGAACTTCCAATATATGAATTGGAATGGATTTGAATCGAAATTATCTTCGGAATATTTTGATTTTGGATTCCGTGATTATACGGATATTATGGAGGAATTTGGAAGATATATATATATATATATACATATATATATTATATCGTTACTCCAATACGATATTTGTTGATTTCAGAATTTGATTTTGAATATAAGCCGATATATTTTCTATTCAGAGCCTTGTATTTAATATCAAATGGGATTTGGGTTTGTCGTGAATGGTGTCTTCATTAACACTGTTCTTAAACCCAGCTGAGAAAAGATTAAATCTTTTTATTTAGATTTAATGAAGTATACCAATTAATTAATATTTAATTGGAATTGAATTGGAATTTATTTTTCGTTTTATCGTGAACGGTGTTTTAAGTAACACTTGTTCTTTAACCCGATAATTAATGGAATGTGAATTGGTTTATTATGAACTGTGTTTTTAACGACATTTGTTCTTTAACCCGATTTACAGTGAAATGGGATTTGGAATTTATAAATCTTTTATTAAGATTTAATGGGAATTTTCCAAAGTAACGTTTTCCAATCTAACATATTAAATTGGAATTGAATGGAATTCGATTTGGTAATAATCGAAGTGAAATTTTATAGAGGAAGCCCGTTACTATATATGAAATTTAAAAGGCTTTGCCATTATTCCATTTATATTATCGGTTGGATATTGAAGTTTATACAGATTATATATATTGATCTGTTTTCCATGAAGATTCCATTGTTAATGGAATGTGATTTTGGGTTTATCGTGAACTGTGTTTTAAATGACATTAGTTCTTTAACCCAGTTAAAGTAAAGATTAATTTCATAGCTTTGAAAAATCATTAAGTAATGATTTTTGTAAATTAAAACCGAATTAGAATTTTAATGGATCTTTAAATAGATTGAAAGGTGAATTTGATAACTAAAATTTATCAAATTCAAGAAATGATTGAGAATAGAGTATCACCTAGATTTGAACGTGAAATGGTAATTAATTTTACCAATAACACCATGGTGTTAGATATGAAGTATTACCATTTATACCTCATGGGATGAATAGGTTGGGATTGGGAAATTAAACAAATGATTACTTCAGTAATGTGTGCTAATCCCGACTAGTTTGAAAAACCTAAAAATGGTCCGAATTGATATCCAAAGGCAGATTAAAGAATAAATTTAAAGAATTTATCTTTGATAAAATTAATGGGAACCTTTCCCAAAGTATAAGAATATTTGAATAAAGGAATATTCTGGATTGGAATGAGGCATACGTTGTGTTTTTATAGCACTTGTTTATTATATACGCGAGTTATTCAGAAAGACCGAGTTTATCTCATTCTGAATATCTGATTCGACGATATGTCGAGGATGAAGATGGTGGTTGAAGACCGGTGGTCTTCACATAGTTTGGATGATTACTGATGTCTTGATTAGGCTGTACACCCAAGACAACGCAATGAGTGGTGATCATTACAGATGTACTTGGAGATCGACCGGATATGCGAGGACCTCTCTCCTGTATTGGACATACGGGACGAGGAATAAGATGCCTCCGGTTTCATTCAGACCCAGAACGAACTTGTAAATGGATGTGTGTCTGACATCGGATTTCATTCTGTGTGATTGATAGACATTGGTTGCATTGCGTGAATTGCTTGTGTGGGATGCTGAGATGCAAATGATCAAGGCTTCTGTTGAAAAGTAGAGTCTTGTGGTTGATGATCAAAACACGACTTTAATATAGCATAACTTTGTGTAATGTTAATTCGCGAGCCTCACACCCCGGCGTGAACTAGAAACGGGAGAGGACATCAAGGAGGGCATGTGTTTCCTTTTTGCTAGGAGTGGTGTCAGCGTTTTTCCAGCCCTGATGTTTTACTTATGTGGATGATGGATAGCGAGGCGCCTCGGTTATAACGACATTGCGGGGCCGATGGACGATATGGTCTTTGTACAGACCAGACTTACGCTCTACAAAGCGGGGAAACGCATTTTCAGGCATTTTAATTCACCCTTTGCACTTTGGGTGGACCGACCCAGACGATCCAAGGGTCACTTGAGCTCTGATCCGGAGACACGGGCTAGAGCGTCTCGAAGCGGTAAGGATGATCCCTTGCCTTGGTTCACAGATGGAAATCCAACTTCCAAGGTTTTGATTGTAGTGCCTAGTATTGGCAACATGATATATGGTACCCATGCCGTTTAGGACTGATACATTTATATTTGAAGTTGTTTTAAATACTATGCACTTATAATAGTATCAAATGATTTGTTTTAAACGTACCAAGCATGTTTGGTTATTATAAGGGAAAACCCTATCCTCCGGCTCGCGTTGCATTATGTCATGGGACCTGGGTCTTATAATAGCCTCATTTTCCCAAATAGCATTGCGTTGTTTTGTTATATGCACTAGTATTCTTGGGAGGAAACCTGTTCCATGTTATACAGCGTGGTCCCTTGATATATCTGATTTAAAGTAAAGTTTTAAATAACTGTTTCAGTTCTCACACCAGTCACATGACTGACCTGGAGTTTATTGTTTTAACCTAAACTCTGGGTGCCCCTATTTTCCACACGGGCAGCTAGTAGTTTTGGTTTTACAGATTTATATTCACAGGATCTTGGTTTACAACTGGAATGATAGGCAGCTAGTAGTTTTGGTTGTGCAGATTTATATTCACAGGATCCTGTTTTACAGCTGGAATGATATTCGAAAAGCTCTATATCCGTTTATCTCTTTCAGTTGTATTTTGTATTATTTTTCCGCTGCTATGTATTTAGATGTAATTTGTAAATCTTTGATATTTTTCTTCTGTATAATATTCATGTATACTTTGGAATATTCTTGTATTCTGATGGAATCGTTGTAATAAGCAATGAGATCTTCTTCTGTTTGTGTTTTTAGATTCGTCGTGTTCTCAAAGCAATCCGGGCTTTCCTTCATGGGGAAGTTCGGGTCGTTACAAAAAATATGGTCTTTCATGTTACTTCCTTTTTTAAACTAAAGTGAAAATAAAAATATGATCATTAATAACTAATCTTTTTATTCCAACAAAATTATGGTAAAAATATGTTCTTTAATAACCAATTTTTTATTGCAACTAAAATGACAATAAAAACATATCTTTCTGTTTTACTCTTTTTGTTGTAACTAAAATGACAATCAAAATATAACTTTTCATTCTACTCTTTTTATTGTAACTTAGATGGCAATAAAAACATATCTTTTCATTCTTCTCTTTTTATTGTATTGAACAAAGTGCCATCAAAAATGAAATCTTTTTATTATAATCTTTTTATTATAATCTTTTTATTATAATCTTCTTACTGAAAACTAAGTGACAATAAAAATTCATTTTTTTACTAAAAATGAAGTGACAAATAAAAATGTAATCTTTTTATTATTATATTTTTATTGAAAACGAAGTGACAAATAAAAATGCAATCTTTTCATTATAATCTTTTTATTAAAAACGAAGTGACAAATAAAAATGCAATCTTTTTATTGAAAACGAAGTGACAAATAAAAATGAAATCTTTTTATTATAATCTTTTTATTAAAAACGAAGTGATAAATAAAAATGCAATCTTTTTATTATTATCTTTTTATTGAAAATGAAGTGACAAATAAAATTGAAATCTTTTTATTATAATCTTTTTATTGAAAATGAAGTGACAAATAAAAATGCAATCTTTTTATTATTGTCTTTTTATTGAAAACGAAGTGACAAATAAAAATGCAATATTTTTATTATTATCTTTTTATTAAAAATGAAGTGACAAATAAAAATGAAATCTTTTTATTATAATCTTTTTATTGAAAATGAAGTGACAAATAAAAATGAAATCTTTTTTTTATAATCTTTTTATTGTAACGAATTTTTTTTGACAAAAACCGTGTTTAATGTATACAATAAAAATGAGGTTTTTATTGTTAATATAATTTTGATAAAACCATGTTTCATGTAAACAATAAAAATGAATATTTTTATTTTTAATCAAAATCTAAACCAACCATGTTTTATGTATCTAAATAAAAGATGAAACTTATATTATGAAATCAAATCAATATTCATAGATCTGAAATAAAAATAAATTTTTTATTTCAAATTGAGATCTAACAAATAAACTATAGATTCAAATAAAAGAAAGAATTTCTATTGTATAACCAAATCTAACAAACACGAGCATCACAATCAACAAATTCAAATTCCAAACATCATAGATCTGATTTTATAATCATACATACATGGATCTCAAATAGCGAGAAATAAATAAATTTTAATTATAAAAAAAAATCACACGTTGATCGGTTTTCAGAAATCGTTCGTGTTTATTTCTGAATTTCTTTTCGCGTTAAAATTTGCCTGAATTTACAAAGTTCCCCATTTCAATTCTGATCTGTACTGTTGTGTAGATCGTGTCGAGACGAACCCAACGCATCTGAGATCATCTAATTCTATGCTTGTATGAAATAATTATGAGATTACAAACTTTGAATAATTTAACAATATTTATAACTAAATAATTAAATTAGTTAATTACGTTTAACAATAATTTAACAATATTTTTAAGGAACAAACCTACGAGCAACCCTTGGATCTTGCAGGGCCGGTCCACAAATACTTTAGTGGATGGGCAATTCCTGGACACACGCTTCCCGATCCTATTGAACCTATAAATTCGTCACTATCGAACAATATAACCGAGGCCTCGTAATCCATCGTCCACATAAGTAAATTGTCAGGGCTTGCAAAACCCTGATACCACTTCTAGCTAGAAAGAAATGTGTGCACTCCCTGCGTTCCCTTGTCCCATTTCTGACTCTTAACGGGGTGTGTGGCTCGCGAAGTATGTAATACCCCACCTCCGCTAGGGTCACTCACAAATGGAATGCACTAGTTTTGGAGAGGTATTATCGAGATAACATCACAGAATTATCACAAGACAGAACATAAATAAATAATTAAGTAAACAGCGGAAGAATTTCTGAGCAAAACAGAACTTCATTTCATTCCAAAATAAACCATGTCTTTTACAAACATTTCAAGTAACTTCATTACAACTGTCTTGTAATAATAGCCAAAGAAGCAATAACTTAAAAACAGAAAAACAACTTATTCCCCAAGTGTAGTAAAATGAAGCAGCCATAGCAAACCGTACATGCTGAGCCAAAGCAAGTGATATCCAAGCTAAGAGCTAGTGTTTCCTCCCTGAGAACCTGGGGGGGAAACGAAAGAAAAAGAGGCGAAAGGAAAAGGGTCAGTCATAAAGACTGAGTAAGTCCTAGTGACTTTCAGTGTAAAAACGGTTAAAACAACCTGTCATGTATGAACTGGAACTAAACTTAAGAATGGTGTCAAGGTGAACAAGATAGACTAAGGTGATCAGGATAAGTCAAGACAAGTCAAGTAAAGCAACACATGTTCGAGATTCGTTGCATCGACTGTACTAGTATACTAAGCCCTTGTCACAAGTTAATCACGAAATAAATCCCACGGCCCAATATCATGAAATGACCCTGAAACGGGGTCTGACCCAAGTACGGGGTCCTACGGAGCGATTATCTAGTCGATCGGCTCCCTACAAGTTCTAGCTCGTCAAGTGTCCGTGTCATACGGCTAATCACGAATGTAGTCACTTGTGATGGGTCCACCTTCGGGTGTATCAGCCCTAGGGTGTCAACCCCTGACACGATTCAAGATGCACAGATAAATCTACGGATACCCAGTGTCTGCCCCGGAATACGTGCACGACCGTAGCCCACCGAACCTACACTGGCGTACCCCTCTGCCGTCGTTCACCTCTTACAATCAGCCCAGTAATCGTGCCCCACCCGGCCTAGCCCCAGGGAACCTTGATACATCTAGAGGGTTACTGCTGAAAAGGGTCGTGTCTAGGGTTTCGCCTACAGATTAGGTCATGTAATTCGTGACCTAACCCGCCTAACCGATTAAGTCATGTAATTCGTGACTTAATCCTTTTCCAGTCTAGTCATGTCAAGATGGTTAAGTATGTCATTTAAATTCGTGACTTAACCCGCTTACGTGTCATGTCAAGTTGGCTAAGTGTTGTCGTTTCAAGTTCATGACTTAGCCCTACAAATCGTGTTCAAGTTGGTTAAGTTGTCTTTTCATGTTCATGACTTAACCCTAATTGACATTAATTGATTCGTTAATGCACCGAACCACTCACATTGGATCCTATTGTTCGTAGCCACTGGATTTGCAGGGTGGTTCCGGGCAGGTTTACGCTACGAACTCAACCCAACTTCGGGTTTCAAGCGCGATACGACCAACTACCCACATTGTATCTTATTGTTTGTAGCAACTGGATTTGCTGGGCGGTTCCGGGCAGGTTTACACTACAAACTCAACCCAACCTCGAGTTGGCCACTTTCTTGTTTTCTAAAGTCATGCCCATGTTCTTATCAGATTCGTGCTATTTTCATAGCATGTTCATATGTCAATTTCGTGCCCAACTAAGTCATGTTTTAAGTCAAGTTATGGCATGTCCAAGTCAAGTTTTCGTGCCATATTTCATGTTCTAATTATGCCAAATTTCACGGTTTATGATTATAATCAATTCAAGGTTTGCCTATTCTACCCAATCGTATCCCCAACGTATATAAACGTACTTCGTTCGCAAGCATAAACAATTCAAGAGATAAAAGGGGAATAACACCAAACATGTGATAGGCATATGTGACAATTCAAACATAACTTGCATAATAAACAGGCTATAACATATCACATGGTTTCACTACTAGCATGATGATAACTTGGCATAGTAATGATTCCAACTTAATTTAACATGATGATTTCAACTTCACATCATAGGCATAATAATCATTGCGGGCATAATAATAATTTTAGTACAAACATGAAACATTAAAGGCATAGTAATCCTAATAGGAATAGTGGATTCCAATTTAGCATTTTTAACATAATGATTCTCATAGACATAATGGTTCCAATTTATCATAATGATTCTCATCTAACATTATAAACATAATGGTTCCAACTTAGCATTTTTAACATAATGATTCTCAACTAACATTATAGACATAATGATTCCAACTTTTCATCCTAACCTAGCAATACCCAATTTTTCATTAATCATGATGGGTATATTAACATCACATGCATAATTCCATCAATAGTCATAGACATGGTTTAATTAGCATCATAGGCATGGTTTAATCAACATAAAGATTTCAATAAACATAGTGATTCCATGGACATGTATTAGTCCAACTTGCCAAACAAATAAGCCCAAGTGATTCATAACTACATCAAAATCATGACAAGTATAACTTGCAACGTTGCCATAGCAATATCCCCAAATTATAATTCAAAGATAAACAATATAAACATGGATTAACAATAGTTCCTAAATCCGGTTTCAATTCATGGCATGTCCATATTGTTTTAGCGTTTTTCCTAAAAAGTAACATAGAACTTACAATATGAAGCAAGCAATCCAAATCAAAACTTTAAATCAAATAGCCCCAAATCCGTTGTCTAAAGCGTCGTAGTTGTTGTAGCTTCTAGTTGTAGCCTTCAAGAATCATCCTTCGTATTCTTTAATTTTGTTCTTTGTATTCTTAATTTAGAGTTCTAGGTTTAATGGCGGCTGCATGAGGCTAAAATGAAATAGTATGATGTAAGCTAGGTCTTAGGGTCTTTTTATAGTGTTTAGGATTAGTTTTAGCCATAGGATAAACCCTAGGATAGATCTGAGTCATCTAAAATCGTCACAAGCCCCCAAAACAAGACCCAGGAGCCAAAACAGGTGCACCAGAAAAACTGGTCCGACCGGGGGGTCGACCCAGGGGTCGACACCCATGTCGATCCCCTGGAGTGGGGTCGACCCAGGTGTCGACAGCCTGTGTGTCTGGCGGGAATTTTCCCGCCTTCTCTTTCTGGGCTGAATTTCAAATCTGTTTTCGGATTTGAATTTTCGTGAAACTTCGTTGGGCCTTAACTGCGTCATACGGACTCCGATTTACGAAATTTCGGACTCTATTTCGCGTATTTTTCCGAGACGAACGCAATGCCACAACCTATTTTCCCTGATTAAGATTTTAACATTTAATTCTGCCTTGATTCTTGTCTTAATATGTTGTTTAAAATACGGGTTGTTACATTCTCCCCACCTTGAAGGATTTCGTCCCCGAAATCTCCATGTTAGGAAGAACGCATCCTACCATCCATCATCCATCTACTATAAGCATCATCCACAGGTAACCATGGTCCTTAAAAGACTTCTAATGTTTTATGAACACATGCAAAGAGTGTGTGTATATGTTCCTGTAACACCCCGTGTATTTTATAACAGTGAAATTCACAAATTAAAGTATAATAAATTTAAAATTAAAGTATTAAGGGAAACGGGATATGCCATTGCGTTCGTCTCGGAAAAATACGCGAAATAGAGTCCGAGTTTTCGAAAAACGGAGCCTGTATGACCAAATTATGGCCCGATGAAGTTTCAGAAAATTCAAATTTCGAAAACAGATTTGAATTTCAGCCCAATCTGAGTAGGCGGGAAAATTCCCGCCCAAACCCACCAGGTCGACCTGGGGTCGACCCTAGGGTCGACCTGCTAGGCCAGGTCGACCTGGGAGTCGACCTAGGTGTCGACCTGCCCAGGCAGGTCGACTCTAGAGTCGACCTGGGGATCGACTGGGGAGTCGACCTGGCCCCTGAACCAGGTCGAACCCAGCCCACTCTGGCTGGCCTAGTCTGTGTTTGGTCGATTTTCTGAGCCTTGCCTTGTCACTAGGGCTAGGTGTCAGCTCCTGGTTGGTCTCTCCTTTGAACGAACGGCTATTATTGAACCAAGCTTCATCGACGGTCTAAATCGACTCACAAACTCTATAAAAAGGACCTAAGACTAACCCTAATTCACTTAAACTAAAATGGAGATGAGACCGTCATGCTGCTGAGGGGAGACTGAGGATAGCCGTCAGAAATAGAGAGACAATTAGGGGATAAATCAAAAGCTTAAAGCAAAGTTAATCAAATTAAAGCAACGCCTACAACAAAGGATAGCATCTCCAAATTCAGAATTCAGATTCCTGAATTGAAGATTCGTCATACGTTGTAAGTAGAGTGCTATTCCGATATGAATTAAATAATTGTGTTGATTTGTGTAAAGTAAGAAATGGAATTGTGACGATAATAATCTATTATTTGTATGTTGCTTTGATGCTAAACGATTTGGGAATATTATGGTATACGATTGGATATTTGCAAGTACGCGATTTGCGTTGGAAGTTAACAACGAAATGGAATCGTGGCGATAATAAATTATATTTGTATGTTATTTTGATTCTAAACGATTTGGCAATGCTATGGTGTACGATTGGATTCATACCAGTATATGGTTTATGTTGACAACCACATGTTGTGGAATTTTAATTGGGATTCATGCAAACATATGATTCATATTGAAAACTACATGTTTATGGTAGTTATATACAACACCCATTTGATAATTACATGTATATGATTCATGTTGAAAATAACAACTATATGTTGTAATAGTTTATTTGAAATTCATGCAAGTATATGATTTATTGTTATGCCAACATGATGTATAATTCTATGGTCATCTTTAGTGTAATTTGACCCACTTAAGTATTAAGATTCATATGAAGGTTATGTTGGAATTGGCATTATAGTTCAAGTATAAAAATCATGATTTTGTGATAGTGACAAAAGCAAGCGTCTTTGTAAGCTTGTATTAATTTTATGAACATGACTAAACTATGTTTGTTATTATGCCTAGTTGGAAACATGTTTTTAGGCTTATGTTGTTATCATAATCATATGATAATATATTTGACACATAAGTTACATTAGAATTACACTAGAATTACTTACAAGTTACATAGATAAGATAAAAACCATGATTATATGAGTAGTAGGATTCATGTTCAATTATGTTTATGCCATGACTATATGAATAGAAGGACTCATGTTCAATTATGATTATGCCATAATTATATGATTAGAATGGTTCATGTTTTTATGCCATGACTACATGAATAGAATGATTCATGTTTTGTTTATACCATGATTATGTGAATAGAATGATTTATGTTTAAGTATTGCTTATATTATATGTTGTTACAATTGCAAGTTCACATGTGCCTACCTTATGTTAATTGAATCGTTATGTTGCAAGTTCATGCGTTCACACTCCCCTTTTTATGTTACCTTATAAACACCATGTTATAAGCCTCCCCTTTTCATATGGCTAAATTGGGTTTAAGTGTTAAACCCAACACACCTTACACTGGAGTGAACGTATAAAACGGGGGTAATGACGTTTGGGCTAAAATATAGAACATATGTGTTGGCATGTTTGACGCATGCCAACAACCTTGAAAAACAATTAAGTGGCATAAATAAATCTTAATCAATAAAGATGAATTTGAATAATGGGCTGCAAATATTTACATATAAAAAGAAAAGAGACAAAATATGTAAATGTAGAAAATACAATGTGTTTAACCCGAGGTTGGATTGAGTTGTGATGTAAACCTGCCCGGAACCGCCCGGCTATCCAGTAGTCACAACAATACCTATCCAATGTGGGTGGTTAAACACAGAGCCCAATAAGGACCCGAGGTTAGACTGAGTTGTGGCGTAAGACTGCCCGGACCCAACCGGCAACAGGCAGCCACAACAATACCTGTCTAATGTGAGAGGTCAACGCTTTAATAAGACAATTAAGGCTGAGTCAGGATTGATAGGATTAAGTGAATTAAGACTTAATCAAAATAGAACATGCTAAACTAAACAGACTGATTGGGGGTTAGGTTTATAAGACACTTAACCAACTTAGCATGTTGGCTAGAAATAGTAAACCTAGTAGCGGCGGACCCTTTTCAGCAGTAACCCTACAAGGTATCATGATACCCTGAAACTAGGCAGGGTTGGGCACGATTACTGGGCTGACTGTAAGAGGTCAAATCGACGGCGGTGGTGCAGCAGTGTAGGTTCTAACGAGGTGCGGGCGTGCACACACTCCGGCGCAGAAAAATAAGGCACTGGGCACCAGTAGCATACCTGTGCATTCTAGGATTGTGTCGGGCCGCCACCATGAGACTTGATACACCCCATGGTGGGACCAGCATAGGTAACTACAACATCGGGGGCCGTAAGACACATGTAACTACGCGAGTAGGAGCCGATCATCATAAAATGGATCACTTCACCCTGATTATGGGGTGCCTGTTGGGAACTAGTTTATATGGGTACAGAGATTAATATGGGGTACGATAGTATATTCGACCCTAGACAACTTAACTTAGTTTATGGTGCTTTCCCATTTCTTGTTTATACTTATCATACCCAGTTCTTTGTTCATAGACTGAATAGTCCTAGACTTACTCAGGCTTTATGTTTGACTCTACTTTTCTTTCGTCTTATTTTCTTCCGTTCCCCCCCAGGTCCAAAGGGAGGGAATACCGCAGCTTGACCAGCCTTCATATCCAGCTTGAAGAGAAAGAATGTATTGCTTGGATCTTTTCGTTTTGGACTATGGCTTTGGACAGAAATTATGGGACTTTTGCAGTTTATTTATGTTTTCTTTATGCTTCTTTAAATAATGTAATCAAGACAGCTATGAAGATGTTATGTTTTTGGGAGTATTGTAAGACAATTATGGTATGGTTGGTTTAACACGTATTTTAATGAAATAAAAGTTGTTGTTTTCCGCTGTTCAAAAATATGTGTTCTTATATCTGTCTTGTATATCTGTGATTTATACTTATAAACCTCAACCAAAATTAGGGCATTCCCTTTGAGAGTGACCCTAACGGAGGTGGGGTGTTTCACTTTGTATCAGAGCATAGGTTTACCAGATAAGATAAAAAGTTTTGAAAATTTATTTTTCAAAAAGAAATTTAAAGAAGCATTTTTTAAAAGATAAAATATTATTTTATTTTAAAAGGCAAAGTCCCCCCCAAAGCCATAGGTACTATCTCTTATCCTTCGTTTTGAATCTATCCTTTCTGTTTTAGCATGTCTGGAGACCTTACTCCCCAGCTGCTGACGCTTTCACTCCTCCTCCTCCACGTGAACCAGCAAGCGGAAGAGTCCCATAATAGGAAGACGAATAATAGTCAAACAAGAAAGGATCGTAACAGTAATGACAAGAAACGTGAAAAAAGGAAATGTTATTTCTGCGGAATTTTTGGACATCTGGAGGGAGACTGCAGGAAGAAGAAGAGGAGGATGAGTGCTACTTGCTTTCAGTGTAGGGAGACAAGCCACTGGGCTAGGGACTGCCCAAAGAAGAAGGAGACAAAGGCAGAAAGCTCTCAAGGGAAGAAAGAGGGTTTACAGCCTAAGAAGACAGACTTCAAGAAGGGCGAGAAAGACAACAAATCCCAAGAGAAGAGGAAGTGTAAATTCTGTCGCAAAGTAGGGCACTTAGTGAAAGATTGCCGAAAAAAGAAGGCCAAGATGAACGGCGGGTGCTTTTCTTGCGGTGAGACAGGCCACATGGCTAAGGACTGCCCAAAGAAACGAGGACAGGGGCAGAGGGCTGGATCCACCTCAGGGGCACAAGTTCATGTGCTAGAGGCGCCACCTCTGCAACAGCGAGGTATAAATACTTCTGTAGAAAGTGTAGTTTATCTTTATGATTACCCCGTTCGCACTTTATTTGATACTGGCGCATCACACTCCTTTATCTCGTCTGCTTTAGTAGAATCTCTGCACCTAAAAACTAGTATGGTAGAGGACCCCTTAATTGTTTCAAACCCAATTGGGGGCCCAGCTCATTTTTCTATGATCTGTTTGGGATTGAAATTTTCTATTCTAAGCGTAGAATTTAAATGTAGTGCCTTTGTTTTGGGCTTTTCGGGATATGGTTTGATTTTGGGCATGGATTGGCTATCCAGTAATGGGGCCATCCTTGATTGTGAGAAAAGGGTTGTTAGGCTCCTAACCCAGCTCGGTAACACTTTGGAAATTACTTGTAATCCCTCGTATGCGGTTATGCTTAGTTATCTTGAATCGCTAGATGCCTCCGTTGAAAATTTGAAATCGGTTAGAGTGGTCCGGGAATATCCGGATGTCTTCGAAGAGGTGAAGGGCTTGCCTCCGAAGCGGGAGATAGACTTTCGCATATACCTTGTAGATAATGCAAAGCCCGTTGCGTTGCCCGTTAGACACATGGCTCCACGGGAAAGGAAAGAGCTCAGTAAACAGATTAAAGAGCTTCTAGAAAAGGGGTCCATTAGGAGGAGTATTTCATAATGGGGCGCTCCAGTTGTGTTCGCTACAAAGGCGGATGGTTCACTCCGTCTATGTGTTGACTATAGGGAGCTCAACAAGCTAACGAAAAAGAATATGCACCCTCTCCCCAGAATTGACGATTTGTTTGATCAGCTTGTAGGGGCGTCTGTTTTCTCCCAACTCGATTTAGCGACCGGTTTTCATCAGCTAAGGGTGTCTGAAGTTAGTATCGATAAAACGGCATTTAGAACCCCAGATGGCTTCTTTGAATGGCTTGTCATGCCTTTCGGCTTGACAAATGCACCTGCTTACTTCGTGGACATGATGAGTAGGGTATTCAGAGATTTCCTCAATAAGTTCGTAGTGGTCTTCGTAGACGATATCCTTATCTTCTCAAAGAGTGAAGAGGAACATGCTCAGCACTTAAGGGCAATCATGGAAACGCAGCGAGTCCATCAGCTAAAAGCCAAATTCTCCAAATGCCACTTTTGGAGAGAAGAAGTGAGGTTCCTTGGGCATATAGTATCCAAACAACGGTTAGCAGTGGACCCTGCTAAGGTAGTGGCGGTACAGGATTGGAAGACACCAAGGAATGCAACTGAGGTCCGAAGTTTTCTAGGACTAGCAGGTTTCTATCGAAAGTTCATAAGGGATTTTGCGAAAATCTCAGCTCCTCTCACAAAGTTGACCAAGAAGAATCTAGTGTTCAATTGGGACTTGGATTGCGAGTTTGCTTTCCAGCGACTGAAAAGGGCTCTTACAACAGCCCCGGTTTTAACGTTGCCAGATGGAAGCAAGGTGTTCACAGTTTATACAGATGCATGTGGGACAGGGCTAGGCGCTGTCTTAATGCAAGAAGGAAGGGTAGTAGCTTATGGCGGGAGACAATTGAAAGTGCATGAAAAGAACTACCCGACCCACGATCTTGAGTTAGCTGCCATCGTCTTTGCACTCAAGTCTTGGCGACACTATCTCCTAGGTGAGAAGTTTGAACTTTACACTAACCATAAATCGTTGAAATACCTTTTCTCGTAGAAGGACCTTAACTTGAGGCAATAGAGGTGGATGGAGTTTCTTGCCTCGTATGATTTCAAGATCTCCTATACTCCGGGCAAAGGCAACGTAGTGGCAGACGCATTGAGCCGAAAGAAACTGACCCTAAGCCCACTGTTTGTTGAAAGACAAGGCCTAGAGTTTATAGCCAGCTTCGACTTTAGGCCTTCCTCCGATTTTGTACCAGGCTTGCTAGCATCTCTCGAAGTACGCCCGACTTTAGTGGACTCGATAGGGACAGCACAACGCGAAGACCCTCAACTTGTGGAAACGATTGATAGGCTAATTAGGTGTGAGACTTCAAGTCACCTCAACAGATACTCCATCGACAAATAAGGGTTGGCTAAGGCGAGACGGAAGACTATGCGTCCCGCAAACAAGGGATTTAGTAAAGAAGGTTCTCGAGGAAGCACATCACTCCAAGATGACGATACACCCAGGCGGAGATAAAATGTACAAGGACATAAAAAGAACTTTCTTTTGGAACGGCATGAAGAAGGACGTGGCAGATTTCGTTTCTAAGTGTATGGTGTGCCAACAGGTTAAGGCGGAACAGAAAAAGCCTGGCGGTCTGCTACATCCTCTAGAGGTCCTGCAGTGGAAGTGGGATGGCATCTCAATGGACTTCATTGATGGGCTGCCTAGGTCTAGGAGAGGCAACACTAGTATTTGGGTAATAGTGGATAGGCTTACTAAAAGCGCCCACTTTTTACCTGTCAAAAGTAAAAGAACCGCCTCATCCCTAGCATCTCTTTACCTCAAGGAAATCGTTCGACTCCATGGAATACCATCCAACATTGTTAGTGACCGAGACCCTATCTTCACCAGTGAGTTTTGGCGGAGTCTGCAAGAAGCGGTAGGCACACAGTTATGCTTGAGCATAGCCTATCATCCCCAAACCGACGGCCAAACAGAAAGAGTGAACAGAGTTTTGGAGGACCTTCTAAGACTGTGCGTCCTTGACTTCGGAGGGACATGGGAAGACCATTTCCTTTGGTGGAATTTGCCTACAACAACAGCTATCAAGCAACCATCGGAATGGCGCCCTTCGAAGCTTTATATGGAAGACCGTGCCGATCACCCACTTGTTGGTGAGAGTCTACTGATAAGCTCATACTTGGACCAGATATGATCCGAGAGACTTCAGAAAAAGTAGACTTAATACGAAGAAGGATGAAGACGGCCCAAGACAGACAAAAGTCCTACGCCGACAAGAGGAGGACCGACCTTGAATTTGAGGTTGGGGACAGAGTTTTTCTTAAGGTATCTCCGCTAAGGAACGTTGTTCGTTTTGGAACCACAGGAAAGCTAGCACCAAGGTTCGTAGTGCCATTCCCTATCATTGAGAAAATTGGGAAAATGGCCTATAGATTAGAGCTACTCGAAAAATTGGCCGGAGTTCACAACGTCTTTCACATTTCACATCTCTGAAAATGTCTACATGAGTCTGCTGAAGTGGTAGAGCCAAATATCCTAGAAGAAGCTGAAAAGGAACGCGAAGCAACCATAAGGAAAGTTCCAACCCGCATATTAGGAACGGAAGTGAAGAAGCTATGCAACCGCGAAGTCAAGCTCGTCTAAGTTCAGTGGAGCGACGCCGAAGGAGATGCAACTTGGGCAACTGAAGCTAGAATACGCGCAGCCTACCCTTTTCTTTTCGAGGGTACATCTTTGATCTTTCTTTTTCCTTAAGTTGCGCTTTTATCTATCTTTTTAGGTATATCTCCTCGACCTTATCTTTTAGGAAGAAACCCTTTGGATGGAAACATGTAATTGAAACATGTTATGGATGATGATTGCAAGTGGTTGCAAGTGATTGCTAGTGGTTGCTCGTGGTTGCATATACACACACAATCTAGGTTTTAGATCGGCTCAATCACTTCATATTGCATATGCATATATGTTTGCATTCGTATATGGTTGAACTTTAATGTGTTGTCATATGGATGTTACATTTGTATGAATGATTGTGCACTCATGTAGAATCATGAATAGGAAACTTTGCATACATAATGGATTCATGACACTTACATAATTTGCATTAAGGAGGTCAACTGAATCAGTAGACCGACTGATTTTGCATTAGATAAGTACATGTACACACACTTCGCATATGATAATGAAGCATTAGAAGTCTTTTAAGGACAATGGATGCTCGTGTTTTATGGATGAGTAGATGGATGTTTGGATGTTAGGATGTACATTCTTCCTGAACTTGAAGATTTCGGGACGAAATCCTTTTAAGTGGGGGAGAATGTAACACCCCGTGTATTTTATAACAGTGAAATTCACAAATTAAAGTATAATAAATTTCAACTTAAAGTATTAAGGGAAACGGGATATGCCATTGCGTTCGTCTCGGAAAAATACGCGAAATAGAGTCCAAGTTTTCGAAAAACGGAGCCCGTATGACCAAATTATGGCCCGATGAAGTTTCAGAAAATTCAAATTTCGAAAACAGATTTGAATTTCAGCCCAATCAGAGTAGGCGGGAAAATTCCCGCCCAAACCCACCAGGTCGACCTGGGGGTCGACCCTAGGGTCGACCTGCCAGGCCAGGCCGACCTGGGAGTCGACCTAGGTGTCGACCTGCCCAGGCAGGTCGACTCTAGAGTCGACCTTGGGGTCGACTGGGGAGTCGACCTGGCACCTGAGCCAGGTCGAACCCAGCCCACCCTGGCTGGCCTAGTCTGTGTTTGGTCGATTTTCTGAGCCTTTCCTTGTCACTAGGGCTAGGCGTCAGCTCCTGGTTGGTCTCTCCTTTGAACGAACGGCTATTATTGAACCAAGCTTCATCGACGGTCTAAATCGACTCACAAACTCTATAAAAAGGACCTAAGACTAACCCTAATTCACTTAAACTAAAATGGAGATGAGACCGTCATGCTACTGAGGAGAGACCGAGGATAGCCGTCAGAAATAGAGAGACAATTAGGGGATAAATCAAAAGCTTAAAGCAACGTTAATCAAATTAAAGCAACGCCTACAACAAAGGATAGCATCTCCAAATTCAGAATTCAGATTCCTGAATTGAAGATTCGTTACACGTTGTAAGTAGAGTGCTATTCCGATATGAATTAAATAATTGTGTTGATTTGTGTAAAGTAAGAAATGGAATTGTGGCGATAATAATCTATTATTTGTATGTTGCTTTGATGCTAAACGATTTGGGAATATTATGGTATACGATTGGATATTTGCAAGTACGCGATTTGCGTTGGAAGTTAACAACGAAATGGAATTGTGGCGATAATAACTTATATTTGTATGTTATTTTGATTCTAAACGATTTGGCAATGCTATGGTGTACGATTGGATTAATACCAGTATATGGTTTATGTTGACAACCACATGTTGTGGAATTTTAATTGGGATTCATGCAAACATATGATTCATATTGAAAACTACATGTTTATGGTAGTTATTTACAACACCCATTTGATAATTACAAGTATATGATTCATGTTGAAAATAACAACTATATGTTGTAATAGTTTATTTGAAATTCATGCAAGTATATGGTTTATTGTTATGCCAACATGATGTATAATTCTATGGTCATCTTTAGTGTAATTTGATCCACTTAAGTATTATGATTCATATGAAGGTTATGTTGGAATTGGCATCATAGTTCAAGTATAAAAATCATGATTTTGTGATAGTGACAAAAGCAAGCGTCTTTGTAAGCTTGTATTAATTTTATGAACATGACTAAACTATGTTTGTTATTATGCCTAGTTGGAAACATGTTTTTAGGCTTATGTTGTTATCATAATCATATGATAATATATTTGACACATAAGTTACATTAGAATTATTACTTACAAGTTACATAGATAAGATAAAAACCATGATTATATGAGTAGTAGGATTCATGTTCAATTATGTTTATGCCATGACTATATGAATAGAAGGACTCATGTTCAATTATGATTATGCCATAATTATATGATTAGAATGGTTCATGTTTAAGTACTATTTATGCCATGAATACATGAATTGAATGATTCATGTTTTGTTTATACCATGATTATGTGAATAGAATGATTTATGTTTAAGTATTGCTTATATTATATGTTGTTACAATTGCAAGTTCACATGTGCCTACCTTATGTTAATTGAATCGTTATATTGCAAGTTCATGCGTTCACACTCCCCTTTTTATGTTACCTTATAAACACCATGTTATAAGCCTCCCCTTTTCATATGGCTAACTTGGGTTTAAGTGTTAAACCCAACACACCTTACATTGGAGCGAATGTATAAAACGGGGGTAATGACGTTTGGGCTAAAATATAGAACATATTTGTTGGCATGTTTGACGCATTCCAACAACCTTGAAAAACAATTAAGTGGCATAAATAAATCTTAATCAATAAAGATGAATTTGAATAATGGGCCACAAATATTTACATATAAAAAGAAAAGAGACAAAATATGTAAATGTGGAAAATACGATGTGTTTAACCCGAGGTTGGATTGAGTTGTGATGTAAACCTGGCCGAAACCGCCCAGCTGTCCAGTAGTCACAACAATACCTATCCAATGTGGGTGGTTACACACAGAGCCCAATAAGGACCCAAGGTTAGACCGAGTTGTGGCGTAAGACTGCCCGAACCCAACCGGCAACAGGCAGCCACAACAATACCTGTCTAATGTGAGAGGTCAAGGCTTTAATAAGACAATTAAGGCCGAGTCAGGATTGATAGGATTAAGTGAATTAAGACTTAATCAAAATAGAACATGCTAAACTAAACAGACTGATTGGGGGTTAGGTTTATAAGACACTTAACCAACTTAGCATGTTGGCTAGAAATAGAAAACCTAGTAGCGGGGGACCCTTTTCAGCAGTAACCCTACAAGGTATCATGATACCCTGAAACTAGGCAGGGTGGGGCACGATTACTGGGCTGACTGTAAGAGGTCAAATCGACGGCGGTGGTGCAGCAGTGTAGGTTCTAACGGGGTGCGGGCGTGCACACACTCCGGCGCAGAAAAATAAGGCACTGGGCACCAGTAGCATACCTGTGCATTCTAGGATTGTGTCGGGCCGCCACCATGGGACTTGATACACCCCATGGTGGGACCAACATAGGTAACTACAACATCGGGGGCCGTAAGACACATGTAACTACGCGAGTAGGAGCCGATCATCATAAAATGGATCACTTCACCCTGATTATGGGGTGCCTGTTGGGAACTAGTTTATATGGGTACAGAGATTAATATGGGGTACGATAGTATATTCGACCCTAGACAACTTAACTTAGTTTATGGTGCTTTCCCATTTCTAGTTTATACTTATCAAACCCGGTTCTTTGTTCATAGACTGAATAGTCCTACACTTACTCAGGCTTTATGTCTGACTCTACTTTTCTTTCGTCTTCTTTTCTTCTGTTACCCCCCCCCCCCCCACCCCAGGTCCACAGGGAGGGAATACCGCAGCTTGACCAGCCTTCATATCCAGCTTGAAGAGAAAGAATGTATTGCTTGGATCTTTTCATTTTGGACTATGGCTTTGGACAACAATTATGGGACTTTTGCAGTTTATTTATGTTTTCTTTATGCTTCTTTAAATAATGTAATCAAGACAGTTATGAAGATGTTATATTTTTGGGAGTATTGTAAGACAATTATGGTATGGTTGGTGTAACACGTATTTTAATGAAATAAAAGTTGTTGTTTTCCGCTGTTCAAAAATATGTGTTCTTATATCTATCTTGTATATATGTGATTTATACTTATAAACCTCCACCAAAATTAGGGCATCCCTTTGAGAGTGACCCTAACGGAGGTGGGGTGTTTCAGTTCCTTAGCTAATGCTAATGATTAAGCCTGATTGATCTTCTAAATGCAAAATATGTTTAGTGAAATGAATCCAATATGTATGCAAAATTTTCCTACTATAATTCATAATTTCTATATGAGTGCTCAAACATTCAATCATATGCAACAACCAACTGATAGCACAACCAAGTTTCCAAAATAAACACTCATGCATATGCAAGTATGAAACTGTGACTGAGCCGATCTAGTGCCTAATGTGTATTCATGCATCCACGAGCAACCACTTGCGACCACTTGCAACCATTTTGTAATCATAACATGTTTCAATTACATGTTTACATCCAAAAAGATTCTACCTATGGTTCTCAAGATAGGATCGAGGAGATAACAAGATAAAACAAAGTATCTAGAAAAAGAAGTTAAAGATGTACCCCCAGAAGGTCCGATCTGCTTCTTAGGGCAGTCCCTGCTGATGTGTCCAGTCTCCCCACAATGAAAACATTCACCTTGCTTTCTATTCCTCTTTCTACAATCCTTGGCTATGTGCCCTTCCGTACCACAGAAATTGCATTTCCTTTTATCACGTGAGTTGTCGTTCTTGCCTCCTTTCTCGGAGTCTACCTTCTTATTCTGAGAATCGTTGGGCTTGACCTCTTTCTTGCCCTTCTTATCTTCCTCATACAGTAGGGCCATATCCACCAAACTTTCAAAGGTCGCCCACATGGGCACATGAGTCCTGGCCAAACCATGTAGTGGCTCGTTCAAGCCTCGTGCAAAACGTAGCGCCTTTTTCTGAGGAGTGTTGACTAACTCCAATCCGAAGCGAGCAAGCTGATTGAAACGGTTCACGTATTCTTTAACTGTCATATTTCCTTGTTTAAGGGCCAGAAACCATTCCATTTGGAGACTCTCCTCTGCCGATGATAAGAACTTAAGCCCAAATATCACTCTAAAGTCCGCCCAAGTCTCAATGGGCCTAGTAGCGTTGGTGACTTACCACCAATAAGAAGCTTCCTCTTTCCTATTGTCCTCTACCTCAAAGATAACAAACAAGTCTTCGGTTTCCTTCAACCAATTCCGTGCCTCAACAAAAGTCTCAGTTCCTAGGAAATCCTTTCTGCCCATGGCCTTGAAGTCCTTGCATATCTCTGAAAAAGCAGTTTCTCGTGGAGGTTGAGGAGGATGAGGAGGAGGATTGGCTGGGCCTGTCACATTAGCCCGAGCCTCGAGGAAACGACGGAATCAAGTGGGTATATTGACACCCTCGGGAAGATTAAGATCGTCGGCCATGATAAGCTGAAATCGAAAAAGGAAAAATTCAAACGAGGAAACAAAGATAGTGCTAATGGCTTTTTGGGGAATAGCCTTTTGAAATAAACCAACTTTTCTTGAAAAGTGCTTCTTTGTAAATGGTTTTGAAAACAAGAAATTCAAAAGGTTTTCAAAACTTTTGCCCAGTCTTGGTAACCTTCTGCTCTGATACCAAGTGTAACACCCCACCTCCGCTAGGGTCACTCGCAAAGGGAATGCACTAGTTTTGGAGAGGTATTATCGAGATAACATCACAGAATTATCACAAGACAGAACATAGATAAATAATTAAGTAAACAGCGGAAGAATTTCTGAGCAAAACAGAACTTCATTTCATTCCAAAATAAACCATGTCTTTTAAAAACATTTCAAGTAACTTCATTACAACTGTCTTGTAATAATAGCCAAAGAAGCAATAACTTAAAAAACAGAAAAACAACTTATTCCCCAAGTGCAGTAAAATGAAGCAACCATAGCAAACCGTACATGCTGAGCCAAAGCAAGTGATATCCAAGCTAAGAGCTAGTGTTTCCTCCCTGAGAACCTGGGGGGGGGGGGACGAAAGAAAAAGAGGCGAGAGGAAAAGGGTCAGTCATAAAGACTGAGTAAGTCCTAGTGACTTTCAGTGTAAAAACGGTTAAAACAACCTGTCATCTATGAACTGGAACTAAACTTAAGAATGGTTTCAAGGTGAACAAGATAGACTAAGGTGATCAGGATAAATCAAGACAAGTCAAGTAAAGCATCACATGTTCGAGATTCGTTGCATCGACTGTACTAGTATACTAAGCCCATGTCACAAGTTAATCACGAAATAAATCCCACGACCCAATATCATGAAATGACCCTGAAACGGGGTCTGACCCAAGTACGGGGTCCTACGGAGCGATTATCTAGTCGATCGGCTCCCTACAAGTTCTAGCTCGTCAAGTGTCCGTGTCATACGGCTAATCACGAATGTAGTCACCTGTGCTGGGTCCACCTTCGGGTGTATCAGCCCTAGGGTGTCAACCCCTGACACGATTCAAGATGCACAGATAAATCTACGGATACCCAGTGTCTGCCCCGGAATACGTGCACGACCGTAGCCCACCGAACCTACACTGGCGTACCCCACTGTCGTCGTTCACCTCTTACAATCAGCCCAGTAATCGTGCCCCACCCGGCCTAGCCCCAGGGTACCTTGATACATCTAGAGGGTTACTGCTGAAAAGGGTCATGTCTAGGGTTTCGCCTACAAATTAGGTCATGTAATTCGTGACCTAACCCGCCTAACCGATTAAGTCATGTAATTCGTGACTTAATCCTTTTCCAGTCTAGTCATGTCAAGATGGTTAAGTATGTTATTTAAATTCGTGACTTAACCCGCTTACGTGTCATGTCAAGTTGGCTAAGTGTTGTCATTTCAAGTTCATGACTTAGCCCTACAAATCGTGTTCAAGTTGGTTAATTTGTCTTTTCATGTTCATGACTTAACCCTAGCTGGCATTAATTGATTGGTTAATGCACCGAACCACTCACATTGGATCCTATTATTCGTAGCCACTGGATTTAACGGGCGGTTCCGGGCAGGTTTACGCTACGTACTCAACCCAACCTCGGGTTTCAAGCGCGATACGACCAACTACCCACATTGGATCTTATTGTTTGTAGCAACTGGATTTGCCGGGCGGTTCCGGGCAGGTTTACACTACAAACTCAACCCAACCTCGAGTTGGCCATTTTCTTGTTTTCTAAAGTCATGCCCATGTTCTTATCAGATTCGTGCTATTTTCATAGCATGTTCATATGTCAATTTCGTGCCCAACTAAGGCATGTTTTAAGTCAAGTTATGGCATGTTCAAGTCAAGTTTTCGTGCCATATTTCATGTTCTACTTATGCCAAATTTCACGGTTTATGATTATAATCAATTCAAGTTTTGCCTATTCTACCCAATCGTATCCCCAACGTATATAAACATACTTCGTTCGCAAGCATAAACAATTCAAGAGATAAAAGGGGAATAACACCAAATATGTGATAGGCATATGTGACAATTCCAACATCACTTGCATAATAAACAGGCTATAACATATCACATGGTTTCAATACTATCATGATGATAACTTGGCATAGTAATGATTCCAACTTAATTTAACATGATGATTTCAACTTCACATCATCGGCATAATAATCATTGCAGGCATAATAATAATTTTATTACAAACATGAAACATTAAAGGCATAGTAATCCTAATAGGCATAGTGGATTCCAATTTAGCATTTTTAACATAATGATTCTCATAGACATAATGGTTCCAATTTATCATAATGATTCTCATCTGACATTATAAACATAATGGTTCCAACTTAGCATTTTTAACATAATGATTCTCAACTAACATTATAGACATAATGATTCCAACTTTTCATCCTAACCTAGCAATACCCAATTTTTCATTAATCATGATGGGTATATTAACATCACATGCATAATTCCATCAATAGTCATAGACATGGTTTAATTAGCATCATAGGCATGGTTTAATCAACATAAAGATTTCAATAAACATACTGATTCCATGGACATGTATTATTCCAACTTGCCAAACAATTAAGACCAAGTGATTCATAACAACATCAAAATCATGACAAGTTTAACTTGCAACGTTGCCATAGCAATATCCCCAAATTATAATTCAAAGATAAACAATATAAACATGGATTAACAATAGTTCATAAATCCGGTTTCAATTCATGGCATGTCCATATTGTTTTAGCGTTTTGCCTAAAAAGTAACATAGAACTTACAATATGAAGCAAGCAATCCAAATCAAAACTTTAAATCAAATAGCCCCAAATCCGTTGTCTAAAGCGTCGTAGTTGTTGTAGCTTCTAGTTGTAGCCTTCAAGAATCATCCTTCGTCTTCTTTAATTTTGTTCTTTGTATTCTTAATTTAGAGTTCTAGGTTTAATGGCGGCTGCATGAGGCTAAAATGAAATAGTATGATTTAAGCTAGGTCTTAGGGTCTTTTTATAGTGTTTAGGATTTGTTTTAGCCATAGGATAAACCCTAGGATAGATCTGAGCCATCTAAAATCGTCACAAGCCCCCAAAACAAGACCCAGGAGCCAAAACAGGTGCACCAGAAAAACTGGTCCGACCGGGGGGGTCGACCCAGGGGTCGGCACCCATGTCGACCCCTTGGAGGGGGGTCGACCCAGGGGTCGACACCCTGTGTGTCTGGCGGGAATTTTCCCGCCTTCTCTTTCTGGGCTGAATTTCAAATCTGTTTTCGGATTTGAATTTTCGTGAAACTTCGTTGGGCCTTAACTGGGTCATACGGACTCCGATTTACGAAATTTTGGACTCTATTTCGCGTATTTTTCCGAGACGAACGCAATGGCGCAACCCATTTTCCCTGATTAAGATTTTAACATTTAATTCTGCCTTGATTCTTGTCTTAATATGTTGTTTAAAATACGGGTTGTTACATTCTCCCCACCTTGAAGGATTTCGTCCCCGAAATCTACTTGTTAGGAAGAACGCATCCTACCATCCATCATCCATCTACTCAAAGCATCATCCACAGGCAACCATGGTCCTTAAAAGACTTCTAGTGTTTTATGAACACATGCAAAGAGTGTGTGTATATGTTCCTTAGCTAATGCTAATGATCAGGCCTGGTTGATCTTCTAAATGCAAAATATGTTTAGTGAAATGAATCCAATATTTATGCAAAATTTTCCTACTATAATTCATAATTTCTATATGAGTGCTCAAACATTCAATCAAATGCAACAACCAAATGATAGAACAACCAAGTTTCCAAAATAAACACTCATGCATATGCAAGTATGAAACTGTGACTGAGCCGATCTAGTGCCTAATGTGTATTCATGCATCCACGAGCAACCACTTACGACCACTTGCAACCATTTTGCAATCATAACATGTTTCAATTACATGTTTACATCCAAAAAGATTCTACCTATGGTTCTCAAGATAGGATCGAGGAGATAACAAGATAAAACAAAGCATCTAGAAAAAGAAGTTAAAGATGTACCCCCAGAAGGTCCGGTCTGCTTCTTAGGGCAGTCCCTGCTGATGTGTCCAGTCTCCCCATAATGAAAACATTCACCTTGCTTTCTTTTCCTCTTTCTACAATCCTTGGCTATGTTCCCTTCCGTACCACAGAAATTGCATTTCCTTTTATCACGTGAGTTGTCGTTCTTGCCTCCTTTCTCGGAGTCTACCTTCTTATTCTGAGAATCGTTGGGCTTGACCTCTTTCGTGCCCTTCTTATCTTCCTCATACAGTAGGGCCATATCCACCAAACTTTCAAAGGTCGCCCCCATGGGTACATGAGTCATGGCCAAACCATGTAGTGGCTCGTTCAAGCCTCGTGCAAAACGTAGCGCCTTTTTCTGAGGAGTGTTGACTAACTCCAATCCGAAGCGAGCAAGCTGATTGAAACGGTTCACGTATTCTTTAACAGTCATTTTTCCTTGTTTAAGGGCCAGAAACCGTTCCATTTGGAGACTTTCCTCTGCTGATGATAAAAACTTAAGCCCAAATCTCCCTCTAAAGTCCGCCCAAGTCTCAATGGGCCTAGTAGCGTTGGTGACTTCCCACCAATAAGAAGCTTCCTCTTTCATGAGCCACGCCGCAAACTGTACTTTCCTATTGTCCTCTACCTCAAAGATAACAAACAAGTCTTCGGTTTTCTTCAACCAATTCCGTGCCTCAACAAAAGTCTCAGTTCCGAGGAAATCCTTTCCGCCCATGGCCTTAAAGTCCTTGCATATCTTTGAAAAAGCAGTTTCTCGCGGAGGTTGAGGAGGATGAGGAGGAGGATTGGCTGGGCCTGTCACATTAGCCCGAGCCTCGAGGAAACGACGGAACCAAGTGGGTATATTGACACCCTCGGGAAGATTAAGATCGTCGGCCATGATAAGCTGAAATCGAAAAAGGAAAAGATTCAAATGAGGAAACAAAGATAGTGCTAATGGCTTTTTGGGGAATAGCCTTTTGAAATAAACCAACTTTTCTTGAAAAGTGCTTCTTTGTAAATGATTTTGAAAAAAAGAAATTCAAAAGGTTTTCAAAACTTTTGCACAGTCTTGGTAACCTTCTGCTCTGATACCAAGTGTAACACCCCACCTCCGCTAGGGTCACTCACAAAGGGAATGCACTAGTTTTGGAGAGGTATTATCGAGATAACATCACAGAATTATCACAAGACAGAACATAAATAAATAATTAAGTAAACAGCGGAAGAATTTCTGAGCAAAACAGAACTTCATTTCATTCCAAAATAAACCATGTCTTTTACAAACATTTCAAGTAACTTCATTACAACAGTCTCGTAATAATAGCCAAAGAAGCAATAACTTAAAAACAGAAAAACAGCTTATTCCCCAAGTACAGTAAAATGAAGTAGCCATAGCAAACCGTACATGCTGAGCCAAAGCAAGTGATATCCAAGCTAAGAGCTAGTGTTTCCTCCCTGAGAACCTGGGGAGGGGGAAACGAAAGAAAAAGAGGCGAAGGGAAAAGGGTCAGTCATAAAGACTGAGTAAGTCCTAGTGACTTTCAATGTAAAAACAGTTAAAACAACCGGTCATGTATGAACTGGAACTAAACTTAAGAATGGTGTCAAGGTGAACAAGATAGACTAAGGTGATCCGGATAAGTCAAGACAAGTCAAGTAAAGCATCACATGTTCGAGATTCGTTGCATCGACTGTACTAGTATACTAAGCCCATGTCACAAGTTAATCACGAAATAAATCCCACGGCCCAATATCATGAAATGACCCTGAAACGGGGTCTGACCCAAGTACGGGGTCCTACGGAGCGATTATCTAGTCGATCGGCTCCCTACAAGTTCTAGCTCGTCAAGTTTCCGTGTCATACGGCTAATCACGAATGTAGTCACCTGTGCTGGGTCCACCTTCGGGTGTATCAGCCCTAGGGTGTCAACCCCTGACACGATTCAAGATGCACAGATAAATCTACGGATACCCAGTGTCTGCCCCGGAATACGTGCACGACCGTAGCCCACCGAACCTTCATTGGCGTACCGCACTGCCGTCGTTCACCTCTTACAATTAGCCCAGTAATCGTGCTCCACCCGGCCTAGCCCCAGGGTACCTTGATACATCTAGAGGGTTACTGCTGAAAAGGGTCGTGTCTAGGGTTTCGCCTGCAGATTAGGTCGTGTAATTCATGACCTAACCCGCCTAACCGATTAAGTCATGTAATTCGTGACTTAATCCTTTTCCAGTCTAGTCATGTCAAGATGGTTAAGTATGTCATTTAAATTCGTGACTTAACCCGCTAACGTGTCATGTCAAGTTGGCTAAGTGTTGTCGTTTTAAGTTCATGACTTAGCCCTACAAATTGTGTTCAAGTTGGTTAAGTTGTCTTTTCATGTTCATGACTTAACCCTAATTGGCATTAATTGATTCGTTAATGCACCGAACCACTCACATTGGATCCTATTGTTCGTAGCCACTGGATTTGCCGGGCGGTTCCGGGCAGGTTTACGCTACGAACTCAACCCAAACTCGTGTTTCAAGCGCGATACGACCAACTACCCATATTGGATCTTATTGCTTTTAGCAACAGGATTTGCCGGGCGGTTCCGGGCAGGTTTACACTACAAACTCAACCCAACCTCGAGTTGGCCATTTTCTTGTTTTCTAAAGTCATGCCCATGTTCTTATCAGATTCGTGCTATTTTCATAGCATGTTCATATGTCAATTTCGTGCCCAACTAAGGCATGTTTTAAGTCAAGTTATGGCATGTTCAAGTCAAGTTTTCGTGCCATATTTCATGTTCTACTTATGCCAAATTTCACGGTTTATGATTATAATCAATTCAAGTTTTGCCTATTCTACCCAATCGTAACCCCAACGTATATAAACGTACTTCGTTCGCAAGCATAAACAATTCAAGAGATAAAAGGGGAATAACACCAAACATGTGATAGGCATATGTGACAATTCCAACATCACTTGCATAATAAACAAGCTATAACATATCAAATGGTTTCAATAATAGCATGATGATAACTTGGCATAGTAATGATTCCAACTTAATTTAACATGATGATTTCAACTTCACATCATAGGCATAATAATCATTGCAGGCATAATAATAATTTTATTACAAATATGAAACATTAAAGGCATAGTAATCCTAATAGGCATAGTGGATTCCAATTTAGCATTTTTAACATAATGATTATCATAGACATAATGGTTCCAATTTATCATAATGATTCTCATCTAACATTATAAACATAATGGTTCCAACTTTGCATTTTTAACATAATGATTCTCAACTAACATTATAGACATAATGATTCCAACTTTTCATCCTAACCTAGCAATACCCAATTTTTCATTAATCATGATGGGTATATTAACATCACATGCATAATTCCATCGATTGTCATAGACATGGTTTAATTAGCATCATAGGCATGGTTTAATCAACATAAAGATTTCAATAAACATAGTGATTCCATGAACATGTATTAGTCCAACTTGCCAAACAATTAAGCCTAAGTGATTCATAACAACATCAAAATCATGACAAGTTTAACTTGCAACGTTGCCATAGCAATATCCCCAAATTATAATTCAAAGACAAACAATATAAACATGGATTAACAATAGTTCCTTAATCCGGTTTCAATTCATGGCATGTCCATATTGTTTTAGCATTTTGCCTAAAAAGTAACATAGAACTTACAATATGAAGCAAGCAATCCAAATCAAAACTTTAAATCAAATAGCCCCAAATCCGTTGTCTGAAGCATCGTAGTTGTTGTAGCTTCTAGTTGTAGCCTTCAAGATTCATCCTTCGTCTTCTTTAATTTTGTTCTTTGTATTCTTAATTTAGAGTTCTAGGTTTAATGGCGGCTGCATGAGGCTAAAATGAAATAGTATGATTTAAGCTAGGTCTTAGGGTCTTTTTATAGTGTTTAGGATTAGTTTTAGCCATAGGATAAACCCTAGGATAGATCTGAGCCATCTAAAATCATCACAAGCCCCCAAAACAAGACCCAGGAGCCAAAACAGGAGCACCAGAAAAACTGGTCCGACCAGGGGGGTCGACCCAGGGGTCGACACCCATGTCGACCCCTTGGAGGGGGGTCGACCCAGGGGTCGACACCCTGTGTGTCTGGCGGGAATTTTCCCGCCTTCTCTTTCTGGGCTGAATTTCAAATCTGTTTTCGGATTTGAATTTTCGTGAAACTTCGTTGGGACTTAACTGGGTCATACGGACTCCGATTTACGAAATTTCGGACTCTATTTCGCGTATTTTTCCGAGACGAACGCAATGGTGCAACCCGTTTTCCCTGAGTAAGATTTTAACATTTAATTCTGCCTTGATTTTTGTCTTAATATGTTGTTTAAAATACGGGTTGTTACATTCTCCCCACCTTGAAGGATTTCGTCCCCGAAATCTCCATGTTAGGAAGAACGCATCCTACCATCCATCATCCATCTACTCAAAGCCTCATCCATAGGCAACCATGGTCCTTAAAAGACTTCTAACGTTTTATGAACACATGCAAAGAGTGTGTGTATATGTTCCTTAGCTAATGCTAATGATCAGGCCTGATTGATCTTCTAAATGCAAAATATGTTTAGTGAAATGAATCCAATATGTATGCAAAATTTTCCTACTATAATTCATAATTTCTATATGAGTGCTCAAGCATTCAATCATATGCAACAACCAAATGATAGCACCACCATGTTTCCAAAATAACACTCATGCATATGCAAGTATGAAACTGTGACTGAGCCGATCTAGTGCCTAATGTGTATTCATGCATCCACGAGCAACCACTTGCGACCACTTGCAACCATTTTGCAATCATAACATGTTTCAATAACATGTTTACATCCAAAAAGATTCTACCTATGGTTCTCAAGATAGGATCGAGGAGATAATAAGATAAAACAAAGTATCTAGAAAAAGAAGTTAAAGATGTACCCCTAGAAGGTCCGGTCTGCTTCTTAGGGCAGTCCCTGCTGATGTGTCCAGTCTCCCCACAATGAAAACATTCACCTTGCTTTCTTTTCCTCTTTCTACAATCCTTGGCTATGTGCCCTTCCGTACACAAAAATTGCATTTCCTTTTATCACGTGAGTTGTCGTTCTTGCCTCCTTTCTCGGAGTCTACCTTCTTATTCTGAGAATAGTTGGGCTTGACCTCTTTCTTGCCCTTCTTATCTTCCTCATACAGTAGGGCCATATCCACCAAACTTTCAAAGGTCGCCCCCATGGGCACATGAGTCATGGCCAAAACATGTAGTGGCTCGTCCAAGCCTCGTGCAAAACGTAGCGCCTTTTTCTGAGGAGTGTTGACTAACTCCAATCCGAAGCGAGCAAGCTGATTGAAACGGTTCACGTATTCTTTAACTGTCATATTTCCTTGTTTAAGGGCCAGAAACCGTTCCATTTGGAGACTCTCCTCTGCCGATGATAAGAACTTAAGCCCAAATCTCCCTCTAAAGTCCGCCCAAGTCTCAATGGGCCTAGTAGCGTTGGTGACTTCCCACCAATAAGAAGCTTCCTCTGTCATGAGCCACGCCGCCAACTGTACTTTCCTATTGTCCTCTACCTCAAAAATAACAAACAAGTCTTCGGTTTCCTTCAACCAATTCCGTGCCTCAACAAAAGTCTCAGTTCCTAGGAAATCCTTTCCGCCCATGGCCTTAAAGTCCTTGCATATCTTTGAAAAAGCAGTTTCTCGCGGAGGTTGAGGAGGATGAGGAGGAGGATTGGCTGGGCCTGTCACATTAGCCCGAGCCTCGAGGAAACGACGGAACCAAGTGGGTATATTGACACCCTCGGGAAGATTAAGATCGTCGGCCATGATAAGCTGAAAACGAAAAAGGAAAAGATTCAAACGAGGAAACAAAGATAGTGCTAATGGCTTTTTGGGAATAGCCTTTTGAAATAAACCAACTTTTCTTGAAAAGTGCTTCTTTGTAAATGGTTTTGAAAAAAAGAAATTCAAAAGGTTTTCAAAACTTTTGCCCAGTCTTGGTAACCTTCTGCTCTGATACCAAGTGTAACACCCCACCTCCGCTAGGGTCACTCACAAAGGAAATGCACTAGTTTTGGAGAGGTATTATCGAGATAACATCACAGAATTATCACAAGACAGAACATAAATTCATAATTAAGTAAACAGCAGAAATATTTCTGAGAAAAACAGAACTTCATTTCATTCCAAAATAAACCATGTCTTTTACAAACATTTCAAGTAACTTCATTTCAACTGTCTTGTAATAATAGCCAAAGAAGCAATAACTTAAAAACAGAAAAACAGCTTATTCCCCAAGTGCAGTAAAATGAAGCAGCCATAGTAAACCGTACATGCCGAGCCAAAGCAAGTGATATCCAAGCTAAGAGCTAGTGTTTCCTCCCTGAGAACCTGGGGGGGGGAACGAAAGAAAAAGAGGCGAAGGGAAAAGGGTCAGTCATAAAGACTGAGTAAGTCCAAGTGACTTTCAATGTAAAAACAGTTAAAACAACCTGTCATGTATGAACTGGAACTAAACTTAAGAATGGTGTCAAGGTGAACAAGATAGACTAAGGTGATCAGGATAAGTCAAGACAAGTCAAGTAAAGCATCACATGTTCGAGATTCGTTGCATTGACTATACTAGTATACTAAGCCCATGTCACAAGTTAATCACGAAATAAATCCCACGGCCCAATATCATGAAATGACCCTGAAACGGGTTCTGACCCAAGTACGGGGTCCTATGGAGCGATTATCTAGTCGATCGGCTCCCTACAAGTTCTAGCTCGTCAAGTGTCCGTGTCATACGGCTAATCATGAATGTAGTCACCTGTGCTGGGTCCACCTTCGGGTGTATCAGCTCTAGGGTGTCAACCCCTGACACGATTCAAGATGCACAGATAAATCTACGGATACCCAGTGTCTGCCCCGGAATACGTGCACGACCGTAGCCCACCAAACCTACACTGGCGTACCCCACTGTCGTCGTTCACCTCTTACAATCAGCCCAGTAATCGTGCCCCACCCGGCCTAACCCCAGGGTACATTGATACATCTAGAGGGTTACTGCTGAAAAGGGTCGTGTCTAGGGTTTCGCCTACAGATTAGGTCATGTAATTCGTGACCTAACCCGCCTAACCGATTAAGTCATGTAATTCGTGACGTAATCCTTTTCCAGTCTAGTCATGTCAAGATGGTTAAGTATGTCATTTAAATTCGTGACTTAACCCGCTTACGTGTCATGTCAAGTTGGCTAAGTGTTGTCGTTTCAAGTTCATGACTTAGCCCTGCAAATCGTGTTCAAGTTGGTAAAGTTGTCTTTTCATGCTCATGACTTAACCCTAATTGGCATTAATTGATTCGTTAATGCACCGAACCACTCACATTGGATCCTATTGTTCGTAGCCAGTGGATTTGCCGGGCGGTTCCGGGCAGGTTTACGCTACGAACTCAACCCAACCTCGGGTTTCAAGCGCGTTACGACCAACTACCCACATTGGATCTTATTGTTTGTAGCAACTAGGTTTGCCGGGCGGTTCCGAGCAGGTTTACACTACAAACTCAACCCAACCTCGAGTTGGCCATTTTCTTGTTTTCTAAAGTCGTGCCCATGTTCTTATCAGATTCGTGTTATTTTCATAGCATGTTCATATGTCAATTTCGTGCCCAACTAAGGCATGTTTTAAGTCAAGTTATGGCATGTTCAAGTCAAGTTTTCGTGCCATATTTCATGTTCTACTTATGCCAAATTTCACGGTTTATGATTATAATCAATTCAAGTTTTGCCTATTCTACCCAATCGTATCCCCAACGTATATAAACGTACTTCGTTCGCAAGCATAAACAATTCAAGAGATAAAAGGGGAATAACACCAAACATGTGACAGGCATATGTGACAATTCCAACATCACTTGCATAATAAACAGGCTATAACATATCACATGGTTTCAATACTATCATGATGATAACTTGGCATAGTAATGATTCCAACTTAATTTAACATGATGATTTCAACTTCACATCATAGGCATAATAATCATTGCGGGCAAAATAATAATTTTATTACAAACATGAAACATTAAAGGCATAGTAATCCTAATAGGCATAGTGGATTCCAATTTAGCATTTTTAACATAATGATTCTCATAGACATAATGGTTCCAATTTATCATAATGATTCTCATCTAACATTATAAACGTAATGGTTCAAACTTAGCATTTTTAACATAATGATTCTCAACTAACATTATAGACATAATGATTCCAACTTTTCATCCTAACCTAGCAATACCCAATTTTTCATTAATCATGATGGGTATATTAACATCACATGCATAATTCCATCAATAGTCATAGACATGGTTTAATTAGCATCATAGGCATGGTTTAATCAACATAAAGATTTCAATAAACATAGTGATTCCATGGACATGTATTAGTCCAACTTGCCAAACAATTAAGCCCAAGTGATTCATAACAACATCAAAATCATGACAAGTTTAACTTGCAACGTTGCCATAGCAATATCCCCAAATTATAATTCAAAGATAAACAATATAAACATGGATTAACAATAGTTTCTAAATCCAGTTTCAATTCATGGCATGTCCATATTGTTTTAGCGTTTTGCCTAAAAAGTAACATAGAACTTACAATATGAAGCAAGCAATCCAAATCAAAACTTTAAATCAAATAGCCCCAAATCCGTTGTCTAAAGCGTCGTAGTTGTTGTAGCTTCTAGTTGTAGCCTTCAAGATTCATCCTTCGTCTTCTTTAATTTTGTTCTTTGTATTCTTAATTTAGAGTTCTAGGTTTAATGGCGGCTGCATGAGGCTAAAATGAAATAGTATGATTTAAGCTAGGTCTTAGGGTCTTTTTATAGTGTTTAGGATTAGTTTTAGCCATAGGATAAACCCTAGGATAGATCTGAGCCATCTAAAATCGTCACAAGCCCCCAAAACAAGACCCAGGAGCCAAAACAGGTGCACCAGAAAAATTGGTCCGACCGGGGGGGTCGACCCAGGGGTCGACACCCATGTCGACCCCCTGGAGGAGGGTCGACCCCGGGGTCGACACCCATGTCGACCCCCTGGAGGGGGGTCGACCCAGGGGTCGACACCCTGTGTGTCTGGCGGGAATTTTCCCGCCTTCTCTTTCTGGGCTGAATTTCAAATCTGTTTTCGGATTTGAATTTTCGTGAAACTTCGTTGGGCCTTAACTGGGTCATACAGACTCCGATTTACGAAATTTCAGTCTCTATTTCGCGTATTTTTCTGAGACGAACGCAATGGCGCAACCCGTTTTCCCTAATTAAGATTTTAACATTTAATTCTGCCTTGATTCTTGTCTTAATATGTTGTTTAAAATACGGGTTGTTACAAAGTAACGCTATACAAAAAGCTATACATAAATAGGCCGTGCTTTGATCATCAACCACGAGGCTCTGCTTTTCAACAAAAGCCTTGATCATTTGCATATTGGCATGCCACATTGACAATTCACGCCATGCGATCAATAATTATCAATATATAACCTCTGAACTCATCCGTCTCAGAGAAGGGTGTTAAGCAAGAGAATAAATTCTCCGCCACCAAATAGATATATATTAAATAGAAATCAATTTACATGGAATAAAATTCAACGTCAGGCACACATCCATTTACAAGTCCGTTCTGGGTCTGAACGAAATCGGAGACACCTGATTCCTCGTCCCGTATGTCCAATACGGAAGAGAGGTGCTCAATTATTCGCACAATCAACAAGTACGTCCGGACAACTACCACTTTAACCGTTTCCTAGGTGTGACCCAATTTAGGGCATCAGTAGTCGCCCATTCGATGTGAAGATCGCCTGTCTTCAATCACCATCATCAATGTCTTTGACATTTAATCGTCGTAGTAATTATTCAGAATGGGTTAAACCCAGTTTTTCTGAATAACTCGCGTATTTTATAATCAAAAATCAAGTGCTATAAAGACACATCATACGCCTCATTCCAATTCATAATGTTATTTTAAGTAAATATTCATATTATAAGGGAAAGGTTCTCATTAATTTTATCAAAGATAAATTCTTTTAAATTTATTCTTTAATCTTCTTTTTAAAGATTCCTTAAAACTCCAATTTGATTTTAATATCAAAAATCATTGCTTTATGATTATTCAACTTTTAAGAAATTAATCTTGTCGTTAACTGGGTTAAAGAACAATGTCATTTAAAACACTGTTCGCGATAAACCCAAAATCATCTTCCATTAAATATAGAATTTGACAGAAATCAAATCAATATATAATCGGTATAAATTACCGTATCAGACTAATAATATAAATGGAATAACGACAAAGCCTTTTAAATTCCATATATATTAACGGTCTTCTTTTACAGAAGCCTATCTCGATTATTATCAAATCGAATTTCCATTCAATTCCAATTTATTTTATTAAATTGGAAAACTTGACTTTGGAAAATTCCTTTAAAAATCCTAATACGAGATTTATAAATTCCAAATTTTATTTTCACTATTAATTGGGTTAAAGAACAAATGTCGTTTAAAAATACAGTTCACGATAAGCCCAATTCACATATCATTTTATTCCAATCACCAAATATAATTGGAAACTCTAATAATATTAATTAAAAGATTTATTCTCTTCCTATATGGTTTAAGAACAGTGTTATTTAAGACACCATCCACGACAACCCAAAATCTAATTCTTTTATATAATTCTAATTAAATATTAACTAATTGGAAGACTTCATTAAATCTTAATTTAATAGATTTATTCTAGTTAATAACTTGTTCATTTTGATAAAAATACATTTTTATCTTTTCAAATATGGAGTTTTCGTTCAAAATCTTTCCAAATCATTTATTTTAATATATTCTTTATTTAAAATATATTCTAAATCGGAATGCGACTCAATCAGTTACCATATAATTTCGGTTATATGGATTTCATACATCGCATGTAAACGACAATAATGATAAATAATCATTAAACAATCCATTCACATCTAGAGTGGAATTTATAACTGTATGAGCATTAAAATGAATAAATAAAGCTCATCGCAGCCTATCAATCCATCGATTGACATACAACTAAATATCGGGATTAGTGCATGTCAAATATCATCCCAATACCTGTGTGGGGTTTTCAGCCAACAACAGTTCATCTACATAAATTATTGGTTAATGAATTTAACCAATTTTAATTTCGCTAACATGTTGATGATAATGAACAAACATGTTATTTTATTCCTAATGCCGAATAAAAAATGTATTTTACTCGCATAATTTGCCTACATGTTTTCTAATGTCTAATAAAATGTTTATTTACGTTTCATTATTGCTGATGACAAATAAAAAAGATAATTTTCATTTTCCTTTATTTGTATGCAATTTCTACTTTTAATTTTAATAAATAAAAAGAAATTGTTTTTTTTTGTGTGAATAGTTTCAAATCATAACATGTGAAATGCCTCTTTACTAAAGAGTACACAAATTCTAATGTATAATTTGACAATACAAATGTCACTTTGACTTGCATAAAATTCTGTTGTATAAGTTAATAATAAAATGTCATTATAATTTACATACAATTCTAATGTATGTTTTGACCGTGAAAATGATTCTTTAATTTACATACAAATTCTAATGTATGTTTTGACAAATAAAATGATTCTTATATTTGCATATAAACTCTAATGTATGTTTTGCAAATAAAAATGATTCTTTTATTTGCGTATAAATTCTAATGTATGTTTTGCAAATAAAAATGATTCTTATATTCGCATACAAGTTTTATTTGAACAAAATGCATAAGAAATGATATATTCATTTTGTTGACAATTCTATTTCAACAAAATGATTAAAAGTGATAATTTCATTTGTTAACAAATCTAGTTTAACAAAATGATTACATGTGATAGTGGCATTTATGTTGACAATTCTAATTTGATAAAATTAATATTTTTGCTCAAACCCAAGTCTATTTAACCGAAAATGTCATTTTTGTTATAACTCAAATCTATTAACAAAAATGTATTTTTTGTTATAACTCAAATTTATTTAACAAAAATGTAATTTATCTTTTTCCTCGAATCTATTTAAAAAAAATGTAATTTTTGTTCTCAGCCATCATGTTTTGACAAAAGATAAATCTTTGTTTCAACTATTATATTTTGACAAAAATGTGTATTTTGTTTTCAGCTAATCTAATTGACAAAAATGTATATTTTGATGAAAATGTATATTTCTAATTCAACTATTCTAATTTGTCAAAAAATGTTCATTTTGTTTCAACAATTCTAATTTGACAAAAATGTTCATTTTTTGAAACAACCCAGAAAATCTGAACCAATTTAAAATTTTTAAATTGGCTATTTTTAGTGAATTTAAAATATTTAAAATAAATATTTTAAACAATAACGATGAAAAGTTTGTTTGATTCGACGTTTGAAAATAAATATAATTATTTCTAATTATAAACAAGGCTTGAAATGGCGCGGTAGTTTCAAAATTGGAATTCAAAATTTGACTGACTGTACTGGGTGTAAAACAAAACGGATTTTAGTGAAACCAAAAGTATTTAAATATATTAGTGAATATCTTTCTAAAGAATCTGAAAAATCGAAGTTTCGTAGCGGGAAGCAAAAGTTATGGCCAAATGAATTTTCAGAATGGTCGCTATAGAGTTTATATAACCCATAAAAATGGCCATTTTGCAAACGACCTCAGAATTCGACGAAACCACTTTTCTTGGATCCGGGATGTCAAATTATTACCAGGTTTCAAATTTCATAATTTTTGAAGCTAGTATGTGAGCGTGGTAAAGGAAAATGTGTTTGGTCGATTTCTATTAAATTGGATCGACCAGAAAAGGGCCATATTTCAAACGGTCTCAGAATTCTATGAAACTAGTTTTGTTGGGACCATATCGTCAAAACATAGCTAGATTTATTTTTTGGGAATTTTTAGAATCAGTATGTGGCCCCGGCAAAATGAAATGTACGTTCAAATTAAATATTGAATGTTTTATATTTTAATTTGAAGGAAAACAGTCTGAAACAGTCGAATGGGCCTACGAAACATATCCCATTGTGTTCGTAATGGGGTATTTAGCTAGGGACGACAGTCATTGAGTTTGGATTGGAGTTCGTATGAGATAAGGGGTATTTTAGGATTTTTAAAATTTATAAATATATTAAAAAAAATTCATTGGGCCACGCACACTCTCTCTCCCCGCTTTCTCTCTCCCCCTCCCCCGATCGACGACAGAAACCCTTCAAAACTTAACGGCCATTTTTTGATCAATCCACGCACCATTACCCATCGACCCAGTTGAGCTTTTTGTAGCCCTCTCCTTCCTCTTCAAATCCGACCTAGCCTCGCCCTTCCTCTCGGCGTCATCGTCGAGAATGGAGCTCCCAAATTGGACGACTTCACGCCGCCACAGGGACCGCCAGAGGCGATTGGATCTAACGCCTCACCCATGCATGGAGGCGCCTCTCGACGCTCTTTCACGTGGCGTTGGCTGATCGACGCGAAGCTTCACGGTTTGGAAGAATGTGGCTGACCTAGTTTTGAAGAAAAATAGAGAGGTACGGCTGATTTTAAATTAAACTATATTATAGCACTTTAAAGCGCTACGGTTTTCTATTTCACTGTAAAAATCATATCTTTTTCATTTGTTGACGAAATTCAGTGAAACAAGAGACAGCGGACTCGTGTGGACGTCTTCTACATTCTAGAAGAGACCAGATATTTTTCAGAGCCTCCTGCTATTTTTGGTGGAGTGGAACCCAATGTGAGATTTCTGAATTATAAACGATATGGAAAACGACGATGTATAAATTATATAGTCGATGTATGAGTTATATAAGCGTTGTACACCTCATGTATAAGCGTTGTATAAGTTGTACGTTCGATGTGTAAGTTATATATGCGTTATAAAAATTATATATGTGTTGAATAGAAGTGAAATATACTTATATATATATATGCCCCTTGTCCACAAGCCATGGACGATATTTATTGGTTGTGATTGGTGTGAAAATGGGTTGATAGCGAATGGTTGATTAGAATTGTTTTCGTTTGAAATTGATTGATTATGGTTGAAAAATACCCGTTTGTGGTTGAGAATTATTTGGTTGAAACCACATAAGATTAGTTTGTGGAAAAGAAAAAATACACATGTCGCCTGCGTGCGAACTAGATGCATGAAATCCCCATTGTCAAAAGCTGCGAGGCTTTAAGGTAGAGCGAGGAGCCGTACTAGGGACAGTCCCGGTTTTAACTACCCTGCCGTTATGCTGCCGAAATTTTCAATAATATTCATGTGTTAGAATTATTTTCATGTGTTGAAACTATATTCATGTGTTGTGTAGGAATTCATGTGTTAAATTACATTCATGTTTTAAATAAATTGTTTTAACAATAAAAATCACATTTTTATTTTATATATACGAACTATAAAAAACATTCATGTGTTGAATAGAAATTCATTCGTTGAATAGAAATTCATGTGTTGAATGGTATTCGTGTTTTAAATAAATTGTTTTAACAATAAAAATCACATTTTTATTTTATGTATACGAACTATAGAAAACATTCATGTGTTGAATAGAAATTCATTCGTTGAATAGAAATTCATGTGTTGAATGGTATTCGTGTTTTAAATAAATTTTTTTAACAATAAATATCACATTTTTATTTTGTATATACGAACTATAGAAAACATTCATGTGTTGAATAGAAATTCATTCGTTGAATAGAAATTCATATGTTGAATTGTATTCATGTTTGAAATAAAATGTTTTATAATAAAAATCATATTTTTATAATCTATATGAACTATATAAAGTAGTCATGTTTTGAAATAAATTGTTTTACATTAAAAATCACATTTTTATTATATACATGAATTGTTAAAAATAGTGAAGTGTTGAAATAAATGTCGGTTAGATAAAAATATCATTTTTATCAAAGGTATGAAAAGAATATGGTTTTGAAATCGAAGAATGGATTATATATATATATATATAATTAAATTAAATTGAATAACGAAGCTGTAGTTCGTGTTTTGAAATCGTGATTTCAAACGATTAGTGCGGGAGATCCGACTATCGGATTTTCCCGAAACTGAAACCGTTGGGTTTGCTTTGGAAATATCTTTCCAATGACACCAACTTCGTAAAGATCCAACGGTTAGATTGTCTGGAATGTTTAAATCAAATCTAAAGAAAAATAGCGCCAGGATCGATTATATTTATATATATATATAAATATTATTAAATTAAATCGAATAACGACGCTGTAGTTCGTATTTTGAAATCAAAACTTCAAACGAGTGTACCGGGAGATCCGACCGTCGGATTTTCCCAAAACTGGAACAGTTGGATTTGTTTTGAAAAGATTTATCTATTGATATAAATTTAGTGAAGATCCAACGGTTATATTTTCAGATATGTGTAAATCAAATCTGAAGAAAAACAGCGCCACGACCGCATTATGGCCTGAAGCGTCGTTTGAATAAATTGGCTATTTTTAAATAAATAAAAATAGCGATAAATCGTTATAAAATATTATAAACGATATGGAATGTGAAATTTAGAAACTAACTAAAGGTTAGCTAAGTTGAATGGTTTCCTGGGTTTTGATCTGATGTTGGTATCGGCCTTCGGGGTTAATATTTGGGAAATCGTTCTCTTACTAATTTACGGTTAGTGACTAATGAATTGGAATAAGGCATATGTTGTGTTTGTGTAGCACTTGTTTATTATATACACGAGTTGCTCAGAAAGTCCGGGTTTTACCCCATTCTGAAAAACTGAATCGACGATAAGAAGTCGATGATGAAGACGATGGTTGAAGACCAGAGATCTTCACCATGTTTGGATGGTAACTGATGTCCTGATTTGGAGGCATCCCGAAATATGGATAATGAGTGGTGATCGACCAGACGTACGTGGAGATCGATGGATATGCGAGGTATATGGTGCCTCCGGTTTCGTTCAGACCCAGAACAGACTTGTAAATGGACTGTGTGTCTGACATTGGAATTCATTCTGTGTGATTGATAGCCATCAGTTGCATGGTGTGAATTGCGTGTGTGGCATGCTAAGATGCAGTGATAAAGGCTTCTGTTGAAAAGCAAAGTCTTGTGGTTGATGATCAAAGCAATGCCTGTGCGGCGTAGCTTTGTGTATAACGTGAATTCGCGAGCCTCACACCTCGGTATAAGCCAGAAACGGGAGTGGACATCAGGGAGGGCATGCGTTTCCTTCTAGTTAGAGGTGGTGTTGGTGCTTAAACTTGCTGACATATATATTATTTTCACTTGTGTGGTTGTTGCTGTTGCGAGGCGGCTCAGATATATCGGTGACTATGTGAAGCCGATGGAGTCATTCGTTGGCTCATTGACGCCCAAAGGGCGGGGAAATGCAGTGTTTAGGCATAATAATCCATATCGGTGGACCGGCCCTAACGATCAAAGGTGCAGTTGCGGCTGTTCCTGACACACGGGCTAGACCGTCTTGAATTCAGTAAGGACTATCTTTTGCCTTGGTTCATGACGGAAATCCAATTTCCAAATACAACATCGTGCGGTTTTGATTGTATACCTATATTTGGCGATATAGTGGCGTGGGACGCTCATGTCGTCTATGATTGATATTTATGATTGTTTTACAAAATTAGAAACTAACTGGAAACAAGCTAAGATGGGTGGTTTCCTGGGTATTAGTCTGATGTTGGTTTTTGGCTTTCTGGGTTTATACCTAGGGAATCGTTCTCTTACTATTTTACAGTTGGAGTCTGATTAAGAATTGAATGATAAAGTTTACATTTTATGTGATTTTACTTTACACGTATTAAGCATATCTTGGTCGATATAAGGTAGAACTCTATCCTTCGGATTGCGTTGCATTGTGTGATCGGCCTTGAGTCTTATATCGGCTTCATTTTTTAAAAAAGCATTGCGATGTTTAAAAGAATTACTTGTTTTAAAGCACTGGCAATCCAATGGATTAAACCCATTCTACGAAAGTGGCGTGGTCCTATGATTAGTCATATTATAAAATGTGTTAAGTAGATTTCTCATACCAGTCCCATGACTGACTCGTAGTTTGTTTCACTTGCAAACTCGGGTGCCCCTTTTTCTACACGGGCAGCCTTGTATTTAGGTTTTAGCAGGCTCTTTCTACATTGCTGGAGCTGAAGATGGATTCTATCATTTATCTCTTTTTATGATGTTCAGCTCCTATTGTACATATTATGTTTGTTTTCCGCTGTAGACATTTATGTATAGTTGAACTGTATTTGTACTAAGTATGATCCTGTATACTGTGTAACTCTGATGATTATGTTTATCCAATGTATTATTTCTTCATTATCTAGTTTATTTATTTATTTCTGTTCTACTATTATCTGTTTATGTGTTATATTCCAAAGATTACCCTTGCCACCGTCCTACGGGGTTTTGGGGTTGTCACAACGTGGTATCAGAGCTTTGGTTAAACTTAGTTCTGGAATATAACATATTAACGAATTCGTCAGAAATAGAACCAGTAGTGTTCTAGGACCAATAGCTCATTACAGATAGGATCAGTAATATCCTTCTATGAGTATAGCAGAATGAAATACGCCCGATAGACACATGTACACTCAAGTATATGTTTCTAGCTATATATAATATCTTTTCTGTGACCTGACACTTGGTCTGCTATTTATAGAAGTACTAGAAAATGATTGTCAGAAACAGGAGGAATGCAGAACCAGATCTAGAGGCTCTATTTAAGAGATATCGAAATCTGGGTGGAGCACAATTCTCGGGCAATGAATCAATTATTCAAACTCAAGCTTGGATGAGTTCAGCTGAAAGAATTTTTGAGCGTTTCCAGCTGAGAGATGATCAGAAAAGGTTAGTGGCATCATGGGCACTCAAAGAAGAAGCTTTAATCTGGTGGGAAACAATCATCAAGGATAATCCAGAAGGTGATATCACCTAGGATAGATTCAAAGAGGTTTTCAGTGAAAGATTTATTCCTCCCGAAGCGACTGAGCGACTATGTGATGAATTTAGTTACCTGATACAAGGGGATATGAATATCCCAGAATATCATAAGAAATTCAACGAACTTTCTCACTTTGCCCCTCGTCTAACTCAAAATCCAAAGAGGAAGAATATGAGACTTATTCATGGCGTGCAAAGAAAATACAAAAGTAAAGTTATGAGGCATGTGAAGCTTCCTTTTTCAGAAATGATATACATGGCTTATCAGCATGAAGATCTCCATAAGAAAGGTATGTTGCGTGACGAAGAGGAAGTCAGTCCAAGTAACAAAGAGGAGTCTGAGACTGATAGTCATGAGGCCAGTAAGAAGCCCAAAGCCAAGTGGAAATGGGTTAAATCTGAGAAAGGACCAGTAATGACTGCCATATGCAGTAACTGCAAGAAGCCAGGGCATTTGGCAATAAACTGTGGACCCTTAAAGAAGCGATTAAAAGGTGGACTTCAATCCAAGGAGGGATTTCAAGAAATTAGAAAGTGCAATCTCTGCCAACAGGCTAGTCATGTAAATCAAGATTACTGGCTGTTGAAAAAGACTAAAGAGGTTCAAGTAAATGAAGTGGCAGAAACTTCAGCCCCCTCAGCTAGTCAGGGAAGGCCTGCTGTTTTGGAAGGCACGCTTAATGTCAAAAATATTCTAGTTAAAGTACTGTTTTATACAGGCGCGTCACGAAGCTTTATTGCAAAGAATGCGGCTAACAAAGTCGATTTGAATTTGAAGAAGCTCAAGGAACCCATCACTGTCCATAATCCGGTCGGGGGCTCTCTCGATCTTAGCTGGATTTGTGCGGTTCCTGTCTCTTTTTCCTGTTATAAGTTCCCTACCATCTCGATCGTCATGAATTTTACTGAATTCGATCTTATTTTGGGATTAGATTGGTTAACCAAATATGAGGCAGAGGTTAGATGCGCCGACAGAGTTGTTAGGGAAAAGATTAAATCAGGGAATTATATCACCATACCATGTGAGGACCCGGATTCAAATAGAAAAGACTTTTGGTCGGCTCTAGATGTTTCTCCTGCTCAAATAGAAAATATCCCTGTAGTCACAGAGAATATTCCGGACCTCATCAAATATATTCCTGTCGTAAAGAATTATGCAGATGTGTTCGAAGAAGTTGTCAGCTTACCTCCGCAGAGAGAAATTGATTTCAAGATCGCTTTAATTTCGAACGCAAAGCCAGTAGTGCACGCTATTCGAAGAATGAATCTGAAGGAGAAAGAAGAACTAGACAATCAAACTCAACAGCTTGTATGGAAGGGTCTAATCAAGTCTAGTTTCTCTGATTGGGGAGCAACAGTGGTGTTTGTCCCAAAGTCTGACGGTACTCTGCGACTATGTGTGGATTATCGTGACTTGAATAAGCAGACAATAAAGAATAAATATCCATTGTCGTGAATCGATGATTTATTGAATCGTCTAAATGGAGCACAAGTATTTTCAAGGATGGACCTAGCTACAGGTTTCCATCAGCTTCGTATTGCCGAAGAGTGTGTTCCCATGACAACATTTAGAGGTCCTGATTTGTTCTATGAGTGGTTAGTAATGCCATTCGGCTTATGTAACGCTCCAGCTTTCTTCGTCGATTTGATGAATCGAGTGTTCAGAGGAGTCTTGAATAAGTTTGTTTTGGTTTTTATTGATGATATTCTAATCTTCTCTAATTCAAAGGCCGAACAAGAAAAGCATTTGGAACAAGTTCTAGAAATTCTGAGAAGGAATGTATTGAAAGCTAAACTTTCCAAATATATATTCTGGCTAGATGAAGTAAAGTTTCTTGGCCACGTCGTATCAAAAGTGGGAATTGCTGTGGATCCAAGTAAAATCACAGCTATTCAAAATTGGAAACAGCCTAGTTCTCCCATAGAAGTCCGAAGTTTTCTTGGATTGGCTAGTTATTACCGGAAGTTCGTTAAAGATTTTTCGAAGATATCTAGTCACTTAACAAAGCTTACAAAGAAGCACTCGAAATTCAAGTGGACTCCAGAATGTGAGGAGGCTTTTGAGAAGCTAAAGTTAAGATTAACAACAGCTCCAGTGTTAACGATAATCGATGGCAATCAAGACTTGAAAGTCTGTACAGATGCCTTTAGAGAAGGCCTTGGTGCAGTATTAATGCAAAGAGGCCAGGTTGTTTCTTATGCTAGCCATCAGTTGAAGCCACATGAAAAGAATTACGTCACTCATAATCTTGAGTTGTTGGCGATCGTATTCGCTTTGAAAATATGGAGACACTATGTTCTGGGTGAGAAATTTGAACTTTTTACAGATCATCAGTCGCTAAAGTATCTGTTCACCCAGAAAGACCTGAATCTGAGGCAGCAACGTTGGCTAGAGTTCCTTGCAGCATACGATTTTGAGATTCTGTACACTCCAGGGAAAGCTAATGTTGTGGCCGATGCGTTAAGTAGAAAGAATGTAATGATCGCCAGTTTTATTATTACGACTTCATTGATTGAAAATATCTGCTCTTCAGAAGGATGATCACTTCATTCAGAAGATCAGAGAAAGAGTACAGAAAGGCGAACACTTGAGTTTCCAGATTGATAACCAAGGGATTCTAAGGCTAAAGGGTCGAATCTGTGTTCCTAACATTTCTGAGCTCCGAAAGGAAGTGCTGGATGAATGCCACAAGTCAAAACTTAGTATCCAACCAGGAGTGAGAAAAATGTATAATGACATCAAACGCACTTTCTGGTGGAGGTCGATGAAGAGAGACATTTCTTTACATTTTAGCCAATGCCCTACTTGCCAACTAGTCAAAAGAGACCAACAGAAACTTGCTGGATTGTTGCAACCGCTGGACGTTCCAAGTTGGAAGTGGGAACATAATTCCATGGACTTTATAGATGGTTTGCCCATAACCAGGAAAGGAAATGACAGTATTTGGGTGATCGTAGATCGCTTCATGAAGACCGCCCATTTCATTCCTGTCAGATCGAACAGAACTGCTCAGAGTCTGGCGCAGATATATTTCAAGGAAATTGTTAGGCTACATGGAGTGCCGATCAGTATAGTTAGTGATAGAGATCCAATATTTACTAGCAAATTCTGGGAGGCATTTTAAGTAGAACTGGGAACAAAGCTGAATCTAAGCACCCCTATCATCCTCAAACAGATGGTCAGATTTAGAGGGTGAATTGTATTTTAGAAGATCTATTACGGGCTTGTGTACTTGATTTTGGTGGATCATGGGAAGAACATTTTCATTTGGCTGAGTTCTCATATAACAATAGATACCAAGCGAGCCTGACAATGTCATCATTCGAAGCATTGTATGGTAGACCGTGCCGATCCCCTGCTTGTTGGGTCGAACCTGGCAATAAGCTTGTATTGGGACCTGATATGATTCATGACGTTGCGGACAAAGTCGATTTCGTTAAGAAACGATTACTCGCCGCTTAAAGCCGACAAAAGAGCTATGCTGATTCGAGAAGAAGGGATTTGGCTTTTTCTGTTGGTGATTATGTGTATCTAGGGGTTTCTCCGATGAGAGGAGTGATTCGATTTGGCAAAACTGGGAAGTTGGCGCCCAGATCTATTGGCCCATTCCCTATACTTGAACGGATTGGAACCCTCGCTTATAGAGTTTAATTGCATGATTGGTTGCCTGGAGTGCATCATGTATTTCATTTATCTCAACTTCGAAAGCATGTTCTTGACCCAGACTTGGTTGTGGAAGAGGCCGCACAACAGGATATAGAAATTACTCCAGAATTAGCTGTGAGAAGAGATCCGCTAAAGATTATCGGCAAAGAAACCAAAGAACTGAGGAACAAGAAGGTTCACTTAGTCAAAGTGCAATGGAGTGGAGATCTGCGAGATTGTACTTGGGAAACAGAGGAAAGCATTAAGAAAGCCTATCCTAAGTGCAGGGTGGATATCTCTGATTGACTCCGGAGCAAGGTACATTTACCATACTTTGCATTACCATTTTGTTCTCTACTTTGTTGTTATTTTCTTTTTATGGATGTGAACTTTTAATTCTATAGTCTGATTATTTTAAAAAGAGTATATGAATCGATTAGTATATTTTTGAAAAGTTAAAAACAAATTGATTGTTGTTTGTGTTGTGTGATAGTGGATTTGATTAATTAAATTATAAGAAGGATAGTTAATTTAATTAATAAGAGAATTAATGGTAGAATTTATTCAATTAAATCACACATTGAACTGAGTTAAAAATAGATAGAAATATATACATGTGCATTATATATGTTTCAACAGGTAAATGGATTAGCTGTTGAGTAAAGAATTTATTTGCGTGCCCGACAAATAGGTAAACCTTAATGAGTTGGATGCGCAATTTTATTATTATATCAACTCCTGTGAATGCCATTAGATGCGGAGTGCTGGTTATTCTGTGTGTAATAATTAATGTCGCCATAGGATAGTAACAATTAATTTTGAACTACACTACATGACATACTTCTTGAAGATAGGCATACTTCATCATATACCATATAAGCATTTGGAGCTTGTGTGACGAGGTTGAAGATTTACCATACGAGCGAGAGGCTTGTATTGCGATGACTATATTTTATAGGTTGAACTGATGACTGATATGGACCATATAAAATGTAATGGTAAATTGCAAGAATAATAAAAACCCCACACGGGTCTGGAGATGACAATAAACACGTCTCTCTGGTCATTAAGGCACAAAAATCATTTATAAGGTGACGAGAATTTATTCTATGGAGTTATGATCTATACACACTCCCCTGTGGATACCGGAATATATCACTATAAATATGTGCATGCTTATTAGGATTTATAGGGTACCTAATACGGCCCAATAAATTTCCAAACCCCTCCCCATACAAAGGAAGTTATGGCGAAATTTTTCGAAAATTTAGGGTGTTAGCCAAATTTTTGAAGAATTTGAAAATTCTTAGAAACTGAAAAGTTGAAGAATGGAAGTCAGATTGAAAGTATAGTTGATTAATCAAACCACTTTAGACTTTGTTCCTTTTCGAGAACAAAAAGTTTTAAGTGGGGGAGATTGTAACAACCTGGAAAATCTGAACTAATTTAAAAAATTTAAATTGGCTATTTTAGTGAATTTAAAATATTTAAAATAAATATTTTAAACAATAACGACGAATAGTGTGTTTGAATCGACATTTGAAAATAAATATAATTATTTCTAATTATAAACAAGGCCTGAAATGGTGCAGTAGTTTCAAAATTGTAATTCAAACTTTGACTGACTATATCGGGTGCAAAACAAAACAGATTTTAGTGAAACCAAAAATATTTAAATCTGTTAGTGAATATCTTTCTAAAAAATTGGAAAAATCGAGGTTTCGTAGCGGGAAGCAAAAGTTATGGCCAAATGAATTTTCAGAAAGGTCGCTATAGAGTTTATATAGCCCATGAAAATGGCCATTTTGCAAACGACCTCAGAATTCGACGAATCCACTTTTTTTGGATCCGGGATGTCAAATTATTGCCAGGTTTCAAATTTCATAATTTTCGAAGCTAGTATGTGAGTGTGGAAAAGGAAAATGTGTTTGGTCGATTTCTATTAAATTGGATCGACCAGAAAAGGGTCATTTTTCAAACGATCTCAGAATTCGACGAAACTAGTTTTGTTGGGACCATATCGTCAAAACAAAGCTAGATTTATTTTTTCGGGAATTTTTAGAATCGGTATGTGGCCCCGGCAAATTGAAATGTACGTTCAAATTAAATTTTGAATGTTTTATATTTTAATTTGAAGGAAAACTGACTGAAATAGTCGAATGGGCCTACGAAACATATCCCATTGTGTTCGGAATGGGGGTATTTAGCTAGGGACGACAGTCGTTGGATTTGGATTGGAGTTCGTACGAGATAAGAGGTATTTTTGGATTTTTAAAATTTATAAAGTAAAAAAAAATCATTGGGCCACGCACACTCTCTCTCCCCGCTTTCTCTCCCTCCCTCCCCCGATCGACGATGGAAACCCTTCAAAATTTCCCGTCCATTTTCTGATCAATCCATGCACCATTACCCATCAACCCAGTTGAGCTTTTTGTAGCACTCTCCATCCTCTTGAAATCCGACCTAGCCTCGCCCTCCCTCTCGGTGTCATCGTCGAGAACAGAGCTCCCGAAGTGGACGACTTAACGCCGCCGTAGGGATCGCCAGAGGCGATCAGATCTAACGCCTCACCCATGCGCGGAGGCGCCTCTCGACGCTCTTTCACGTGGCGCTGGCTGATTGGCGCGAAGCTTCACGGTTCGGAAGAATTTGGCTGACCTAGTTTTGAAGAAAAATAGAGAGGTACAGCTGATTTTAAATTAAACTATATTATAGCACTTTAAAGCGCTACGGTTTTTGTTTTCACTGTAAAAATCATATCTTCTTTGTTTGTTGACAAAATTCAGTGAAACAAGAGACAGTGGGCTCGTGTGGACGTCTTCTAAATTCTAGAAGAGACCGAATATTTTTCTGAGCCTCCTGCTATTTTTGGTGGAGTGGAACCCAATGTGAGATTTCTGAATTATAAACGATATGGAAAACGACGATGTATAAATTATATAGTCGATGTATGAGTTATATAAGCGTTGTACACCTCATGTATAAGCGTTGTATAAGTTGTACGTTCGATGTATAAGTTATATATGCGTTGTAAATATTATATATGTGTTGAATAGAAGTGAAATATACTTATATATATATGTACATGCCCCTCGTCCACAAACCATGGACGATATTTATTGGTTGTGATTGGTGTGAAAATGGGTTGATAGCGAATGGTTGATTAGAATTGTTTGTGGTTGAAATTGATTGATTGTGTTTGAAAAAAACCCGTTTGTGGTTGAGAATTATTTGTTTAAAACCACATAGGATTAGTTTGTGGAAAAGAAAAAAAATGTGCATGCCGCCTGCGTGCGAACTAGATGCATGAAATCCCCATTGTCAAAAGCTTCGAGGCTTTAAGGTAGAGCGAGGAGCCGTATTAGGGACGACCTCGGTTTTAACTACCCTGCCGTTATGCTGCCGAAATTTTCAATAATATTCATGTGTTAGAATTATTTTCATCTGTTGAAACTATATTCAGGCGTTGAGTAGGAATTCAAGTGTTTAACGACATTCATGTTTTAAATAAATTATTTTATTAATAAAAATCACATTTTTATTTTATATATACGAACTATAGAAACATTCATGTGTTGAATAGAAATTCATTCGTTGAATAGAAATTCATGTGTTGAATGGTATTCGTGTTTCAAATAAATTGTTTTAACAATAAAAATCACATTTTTATTTTATATATACGAACTATAGAAAACATTCATGTGTTGAATAGAAATTCATGTGTTGAATGGTATTCGTGTTTTTAATAAATTGTTTTTACAATAAAAATCATATTTTTATTTTATATATACGATTCATTCGTTGAATAGAAATTCATGTGTTGAATGGTATTCGTGTTTGAAATAAAGTGTTTTACATTAAAAATCACATATTTATTATATACATGAATTGTTAAAAATAGTGAAGTGTTGAAATAAATGTCGGTTGGATAAAAATATCATTTTTATCAAAGGTATGAAAAGAATATGATTTTGAATTCGAAGAATAGATTATATTTATGTATTTATTTATATATATACATATATAAATACAATTAAATTAAATCGAATAACGAAGCTGCAGTTCGTGTTTTGAAACCATGATTTCAAACGATTAGTGCAGGAGATCCGACCATCGGATTATCCCAAAACCGAAACTATTGGGTTCGTTTTGGAAATTTCTTTCCAACGACACCAACTTTGTAAAGATCCAACGGTTGGATTGTCTTGAATGTTTAAATGAAATCTGAAGAAAAACAGCGCTAGAATCGATTATACTTATATATATATATATATAATTAAATTAAATCGAATAATGACGCTGTAGTTAGTATTTTGAAATCGAAACTTCAAACGAGTGTATCGGGAGATCCGACCATCGGATTTTCCCAAAACTGGAACCGTTGGATTCGTTTTGAAAAGATCTTTCTATTGATATAGATTTACTGAAGATCCAACGGTTAGATTTTCAGATATGTGTAAATCAAATCGGAAGAAAAACAGCGTCATGACCGCGTTATGGCCTGAAGCGTCGTTTGAATAAATTGGCTATTTTTAAATAAATAAAAATAGCTATAAATCGTTATAAAATATTATAAACGATATGGAATGTGAAATTTAGAAACTAACTGAAGGTTAGCTAAGTCGAATGGTTTCCTGGGTTTTGATCTGATGTTGTTTGCGGCCTTCGGGGTTAATATTTGGGAAATCGTTCTCTTACTAATTTACGGTTAGTGACAAATTAATTGGAATAAGGCGTATGTTGTGTTTGTGTAGCACTTGTTTATTATATACGTGAGTTGCTCAGAAAGTCCAGGTTTATCCCATTCTGAATAACTCAATTGACGATAAGAAGTCGATGATGAAGACGGTGGTTGAAGACCGGAGATCTTCACCTTGTTTTGATGGTAACTGATGTCCTGATTGGGAGGCATCCCAAAATGTAACACCCCGTATTTTCTATAAACGTATAAGTAACTAATCAGAGAATAATTAAATTTTAAAATAAGAATCAAGGGAAACGGGTTGCTCCATTGCGTTCATCTCGGAATTCTGCATGAAATCGAGTCCGAGTTTTCGAAAATCGGAGTCCATATGACCAAATTATGACCCTCAGATGATTCAGGAATTTAAATAAAATAAAACACCTCGAAAATAAAGCCAGAAATTCGAAATTCAAACCCAGAGAAGGCTACCCAGGTCGACTGGGGAGTCGACCCCCACACCCAGGTCGACTGGGGAGTCGACTAGGGTGTCGACCTCTCCATGACCAGGTCGACTAGGGAGTCGACCTGGGGGTCGACCTGCTCCCGAAACCCAGTTTTTGAACCTGATTCATTCTGATGTATCTGGTCTCGTTTTCTGTCTAGATTCGTCCGCCTAATCCTGTATAAACAGCCCCCTAGCCTCATTTTCTCTACACAATTTCATTCTGTCTATACTCTACCTCTGTTCTAATTAAAAATAAAAATGGCATCGCTACTCTGTTGGAATCAAAACTTGGACTGATGCATCTTCTTCCAACATGAATAGAATTAAAAGCTAAATCAAATCTCAAATCAAAGTTTAGAGCTACAACAACAACTAATGAGGGGTAATTCAGCATTTCTGCATCAACAACAGTTTATTATCCTTTCTTAAAACCGCGAAAGGCAAGTACAGTTATTTTCCGCTATAAACTGTAACTATAATTGTGACATGATTGTAAATCTGAATTTGAGGTTGTGTACGTTCTATTCAGATATATTTTATTCTATATCTCTTTCTTCTTTCTATTCTATAGCCAGGCTACCACGAGCCTGCTCCACATCTCATAAGAGATTAATGCACGAACGCTAAATTTTGGGACAAATAATAATGCATAATTGGACATGAGACTATTGCCTATGACTATGATTCACGCCTATGAGACTATTGCCTATGACTATGATTCATGACTATGAGACTATTGCCTATGACATTGAATAAGAAACTATTGTGATTAGTCGCCCATGACTATTCTGGTTAGTTGCCTATAACAATTGTAGTTACTTTCTTATGCCTATTCCCTTAATGATGTTAGATCTCATATTTAGTATGTAACTTTGCTAGTTTATTCCCATTCAATGTTATGTACATCGAGCCTATTGGGCCATTATTATTGTATTTGGTTCATTATTGCATGCCTATTCTTTTATATCAATTCTTGTGCTTATCCCCTATTCCTTTTATTAGGGCCATTTCATGAGTATTTAGAGAACTTATGGAAACATGTTATACGGGGATTGAGCGTAGTTCAATTAAGTAAATCGGACATAGCGAATATATTGGTATATTCTGAATTGGCTATAATAGTGAATGATTTACATGTGTATTAGTCTTGGACATAAATGGTGAACTAGAATATTAACTCTAGTTTTGACATGAACTGTAAATGGGAATATTAAGGCTAAAATTTGGGGCATATATTGTATTATGAATTATGACCTTGATTTAGGCATGTAAGTTTAGGCTAAATTTACGATTAGGAAAGATATGTAAATAGAGTTTTAGATATATATAACCTACTAAATCTGTTATCTGCTAAATCTGTTAAATTGCCTAATCCGTTATCTGCTAAAACTGTTGAATTTCCTAAACTGCTAAATCTGTTATCTGCTAAATCTGTTAAATTGCCTAATCCGTTATCTGCTAAAACTATTGAATTGCCTAAACTGCTAATTCTGTTATCTGCTAAACCTGTTGAATCATTTAAACTACTAGATCTGCTACCTGTTGAATTGTCTGATCTATTGAAACTAGATAATGGTAATCTGGGTATGGAAATCCGTAGGCTCGACCTAAGATTTAGTAGAACATGGAAATTTGATTAATCTGTTATATCCTATGAAGAAGTTTAATATGTTAAATAAACAGAATTAGTCTGATATCTGAAAAATCTGTATTGGAATGAATTGGTTATGACACGAGGTTAGACTCTGTTTGCGGTAGAAGCCTGCCCGGAACCAACCGGCTTAACCAGCGACTGCAAACTGTCGGTCTAATGTGAGAGGTCATAGGCATAACCAAAATATGCTTAGACACGAGGTTAGGTCTGGCTTGTAGCAGTAGTCTGCCCAGAACCGCCCGGCATATCCAGCGGCTACAAGCTACCGACCTAATGTGAGAGGTCTGTGCATTAATATTTAACTAATGCAAATCTGGGATAAATATGATGTCTAAAACGTGTTGGGTGGATAGGGTTAAACCAATTGGACTAATGAATTTAACAAACCCGTTTCGTGAATCTATAGGCCCAATTACAAAGTTAGACAAATTTATAAATCTGTTAAATCCGTATATCTGATCCGTTAGTCTGAAAACTTGTCTGATCTGTGAACTAGTTGATCTAAACTCTGTATGTATGAACTTGTAAACAAGTTAATCTGAAATCTGTTAGTCTGGGGACACAAGGTTAGGAGGGAAATTACTTGTGTCATCTGTTTTTTGGGACCCATATTAGTCAGTAACCATTTCTGGTATCAAAACATTGACCCAACAGTAGGTAGGGTCCGGGAATGCTTACTGAACTAATTATAAGCGGTTCATTCCGATAATGGCGAGGGGGTGCTGATGGTGCGTTCCAACCGGGTCATGTGCGTGCATGGATCCCGGTCTGCCTCTGAGGATGTAAAACGCCGTGACATCTGTAAATAGGTTTGTGCCAATTGGTTGTCACTTTAGGGAGTGATACACCCTACTGTGGGGCCGACATAGGGTATTTATGTATTAGGGAGTCGATCGCTTGGGGTAGGGTTTTAGGGTACACTTAATTCTGTCTGTTTCTGTTGGGTGGCAACACCTGTCTGTTTCTGCGTGGTACCGTCTGTTCGGGTGGTAAGGCCCATTTACTAGTGTACACCTAGTTCTATATTCTGTTTCCATAGGGAATAATCTGTTTCTGTTTCTATACCTTCTTTTTGGGTGGTAAAGGCCCATTATTAGCATTCGGTTTTTGTCTGTTTCTGTTGGGGTGGTAAAGGCCCATTATTAGCATTCTGTTTCTGTCTGTTTCTGTTCAGGTGGTAAAGGCCCATTATTAGCATTCTGTTTCTGTCTGTTTCTGTTCGGATGGTAAAGGCCCATTATTAGCATTCGGTTTTTGTCTGTTTCTGTTGGGGTGGTAAAGGCCCATTACTAGCATTCTCTTCTATGGAAATTATTCTGTTCCCATTTCTGTTTCAGTTTATACTTTAGGGTGACACCTAATCCTGTTATACTAGTGCAGAGAAATGAAAAGTAATATTATTCTGTTTCTTCTGTTTAACCAGAGTACATCTGCCGCTCCTGTTACCTTTATCTCTTATCCAGCTTATTTTCATGTCATAATTATTATTATCTGTTCATATGCTGAAAGTCACTGGACTTGCCAGACTTTATGTCTGACCTTGCTTGTTTTCACCCCTTTTCTTCCGTTCCCCCCCAGGTTTTCCCAGGAGGGAATACTTTAGCTTGATCCGGATTTCTTCTGCTTGAAGTACTTGAAGTGCGTAATGTATAGCTTAACTTCTTATGGCATCTTCTGTGGGGATTATGATTTTAAAGTTTTGCACTCTGATGACTTTCAGAACAAGACTGATATTTACGTACTTGAGTTTTTGGTAAAGATGTAACCATACTGATTTCTGTTTTCCGCTATAATAAAGTTATAATTTCTCAAGTATTGTTTATCTATCTTGAAATTTTCTGTTCTATTTACTAAAATGCTCCACCAAAGTTAAGGCATTCCCTTTGTGAGTGTCCTTAACGGAGGTGGAGTGTTACACGAAATATGGATAATGAGTGGTGATCGTCCAGACGTACGTGGAGATCGATGGATATGCAAGGTATATGGTGCCTCCGGTTTTGTTCAGACCCAAAACGGACTTGTAAATGGACTGTGTGTCTGACGTTGGAATTCATTCTGTGTGATTGATAGCCATCAGTTGCATGGTGTGAATTGCGTGTGTGGCATGCTAAGATGCAGTGATCAAGGCTTCTGTTGAAAAGCAAAGTCTTGTGGTTGATGATCAAAGCACCGCCTGTGTTGCGTAGCTTTGTGTATAACATGAATTCGCGAGCCTTACACCCCGGTATGAGCCAGAAACAGGAGTGGACATCAGGGAGGGCATGCGTTTCCTTCTAGTTAGAGGTGGTGTCGGTGCTTAAACTGGCTGACATATATATTATTTTCACTTGTGTGTTTGTTGCTATTGCGAGGCGCCTTGGATATATCGGTGACTATGTGAAGCCGATGGAGTCATTCGTTGGCTCATTGACGCCCCAGTGGGCAGGGAAATGCAGTGTTCAGGCATAATAATCCACATCGGTGGACCGGCCCTAACGATCCAAGGTGCAGTTGCGGCTGTTCCTGAGACACGGGCTAGAGTGTCTCGAATTCGGTAAGGACTATCTTTTGCCTTGGTTCATGATGGAAATCCAATTTCCAAATACGACATCGTGCGGTTTTGATTGTAAACCTATATTTGGCGACATAGTGGTATGGGACGCTCATGTCGTCTATGATTGATATTTATGATTGTTTTACAAAATTAGAAACTAACTGGAAACGAGCTAAGATGGGTGGTTTCCTGGGTATTAGTCTGATGTTGGTTTCGGACTTCTGGGTTAATACCTAGGGAATCGTTCTCTTACTATTTTATAGTTGAAGTCTGATTAAGAATTGAACGATAAAGTTTACATTTTAAGTGATTTTATTTTACACGTATTAAGCATATCTTGGTCGATATAAGGTAAAACTCTATCCTCCGGTTTGCGTTGCATTGTGTGATGGGACTTGAGTCTTATATCGGCTTCATTTTTATAAAAAGCATTGCGATATTTAAAAGAATTAGTTGTTTTAAAGCATTGGCAATCCAATGGAGTAAACCAGTTTCGCGAAAGTGGCGTGGTCCTGTGATTAGCCACATTATAAAATGTGTTAAGTAGATTTCTCATACCTGTAACACCCCGTATTTTCTGTGAACATATAAGTAACAAATCAGAGAATAATAAATTATAAATGAAGAATTAAGGGAAACAGGTTACGCCATTGCGTTCGTCTTGAAATTCTGCTTGGAAACGAGTTCGATTTTTCGAAAAACGGATTCCGTATGAGGGAGATATGACCCTCCGAAGTTTCAGGTATTTTAAAAAACAGCTCGAAATTTGAATTCGAAATTCGAATTCAAACCCCAGGGCAGACTGGGCGGGAAATTTCCCACCCAGGACGAGGTCGACCTGGGGGTCGACACTATGGTCGACCTCCCAGGGACCAGGTCGACCTTATTATCGACTTGGTGCCGGAACCTGGTTTTCAGCCTGGGTTCACTCTGATGTTTTTGGACACATTTTCAGTCCATATTCATGACTCTAAACCTATATAAACAGCCCCCTGGCCTCATTCTCTCTACACCATTTCATTCTGTCCTTATGTTGCCTCCGTTCTAATTAAAAATAAAAATGGCGTCGCTACTCTGCTGGAATCAAAACTAGGACTAATGCATCAACACTAGTTTATTTCCTTTCTTAAACCACGAAAGGCAAGTACAGTTATTTTCCGATATAAACGTTAATTATGATTGTGACATGAATTGTAAATCCGAATCTGAGGTTATGTCTGTTCTGTTCTGTTTATATATATCTTATTCTGTATATCTTTCTTCTTTCTGTTCTATAGCCAGTCTACCACGAGCCTGAGCCAAATCTCATAAGAGATTAACGCACGAACGCTAAAATGTTTGGGACAAATAATGAATGATGCATAATTGGACAGGACTGATTTGAGGACATGACATAAAATCTGAGGCATATAATTGGACATGTGGAATATTTAACATATGACTTGAGATTGAGGCATAAAATATATTGGACATATGACTTGGGATTCGGGGCGTAGATTTAACCGTAAACATGAAACTAATTTAGTTACATAGTACACGTTGTAATCTAGATCTTTAGTTAATTTGAGAAATAAACATATGTTAGATCTAGATACGTTCATACTAGGTACGATGATCTGTGATTTGGGAGCAGGGGAATTGTAGGACAACTTGAAACTTGTGGACATAATGCATGTTTTAAATGAAGGTCTGATGTTAGAGTTTAAAGATAATTTACAACATGTTATGCATGAATGATAATGCATGTTGAGGACATACTACATGTTATAGTTTAAAAATCTAGATTTTTGGACATATTCTTTTATGTAACAATTCATGACTTGAAAAAGGAATATGTGACTTAGGCGTAAAGACCTATACAAAAACAGGATAACTATTAATGTGAATGCGCCTAAATAAGGGTTTTTGGATATTTGGCATCATAGGCTATAATTTGGCATAATTCATATTGTTTATCGTGATTTATGGAGAATATTATGTACTGTGTAATGTTTAACTAAAAATTAGGAGCATATATGGAATTATGAATTATGACCATGATTTGGCATGTGAGTTTGGGCTAAATTTATGATTAGGCAAGATATGTAAATAGAACTTTTAGAAAATTTAAATCTGCTAAATCTGCTATCTGCTAAGTCTGTTGAAATGCCTAAATCTGTTGAAACGCCTAATCTGCTGAATTTGTTGAATTGCCTAATCTGCTAAATTTGTTATATCCTAAATCTGTTGGTTTGCTTAATCTGCTAAATTTGTTGAGTTGCCCAATCGGCTAGATCTGTTAAAGCTGTTGAAAACTGAAACATTGTAATTTGGGCACGATATTCTGTAAGGCTCGATCTAAAGTTTAGCAAAACATATTAATAAAACTTCAGGTAATCTGCCGTAACTTGTAAAGAAGTAAAATCCTTTAAAAAGACATAATTAATCTAATAATCTCTGTAATGGAATAAAGTGGCTATGACACGAGGTTGGACTCAGTTTGTGGTAGAAGCCTGCCCGGAACCAACCGGCTTAACCAGCAACCGCAAACTGCTAGTCTAATGTGAGAGGTCGTAGGCATAACTAAAATAGACTTAGACACGAGGTTAGGTCTGGCTTGTGGCAGAAGTCTGCCCGGAACCGCCCGGCTTATCCAGTGGTCACAAGCTACCGACCTAATGTGAGAGTTCTGCGCATTAATTTTTAATTAATGCAAATCTGAGATAAATATGATGTCTAAAACGTGTTGGGTGGTTAGGGCTAAACCAACTGGACTAGTGAATTAATTAACCTGTTTCGTGAATCTGTAGGCCCAATACAAAGTTAGACAATCTGTAAGTCTGTTAAAACTGTACATCTGATCTGTTAGTCTGAAAACCTGTTAACTTGATTTTCTGATCTGTGAACTAGTTGATCTGAACTCTGTAGGTCTGAAAACTTGTAAACAAGTTAATCTGAAGTCCATTAGTCTGGGGACACAAGGTTAGGAGGGAAAATACTTGTGTCATCTGTTGTTTGGGACGCATATTAGTCAGTAACCCTTTCTGGTATCAAAACTATGATCCAACAGTAGGTAGGGTCCGGGCACGCTTACTGTACTAATTATAAGCGGTTCACTCTGATAATGGTGAGGGGTGTTGACGGTGCGTTCCAACCAGGTCATGTGCGTGCATGGATTCCGGTCTACCTCTGAGGATGTAAGACGCCGTGACATCTGTAAATAGGTCTGCGTCATTCTAAGGTTGCCACTTTAGGGAGTGATACACCCTTCTGTGGGGCTGGCACAAGGTACTCATGTATTAGGGAGCCAATCGCTTGGGGTAGGGTTTTAGGGTACTCTTAGTTCTGTCTGTTTCTGTTGGTATTGTCTATTTCTGTTGGGTGGTAACACCTGTCTGTTTCTGCGTGGTACCGTCTGTTCGGGTGGTAAAGGCCCATTTACTAGTGTACACCTAATTCTACATTCTGATTCCATAGGGATTAATCTGTTTCTGTTTCTGTACCTTCTGTTCGGGTGGCAAAGGCCCATTATTAGCATTCTGTTTCTGTACCTTCTGTTGGGGCGGTGAAGGCCCATTACTAGAATTCTCTTATGTGGAAATTATTCTGTTCCCATTTCTGTTTAGTTTAGACACTAGGATAACCCTAATCCTGTTATACTAGTATTAGTGCAGAGAAGTGAAAAGTAATAGCTTACATCATTCTGTTTCTTCTGTTTAACCTAAGTACATATACTGCTCTTGTTACTATTATCTCTTATCCAGCTTATTTTCATGTCATAATTATTATTATCTGTTCATATGCTGAAAGTCACTAGACTTGCCAGACTTTATGTCTGACCCTGCTTGTTTTTGCCCCTTTTTCTTCCGTTTCCCCCAGGTTTTCCAAGGAGGGAATACTTTAACTTGATCCGGATTTCTTCTGCTTGAAGTGCGTAAAGTATGGATTAACTTCTTATGGCATCTTCTGTGGGGATTATGATATTAAAGTTTTGTACTCTGATGACTTTCTGAACAAGACCGATATTTATGTACTTGAGTTTTTGGTGAAGATGTAACCATACTGATCTCTGTTTTCCGCTGTAATAAAGTTATAATTTCTCAAGTATTGTTTATCTATCTTGAAATTTTCTGTTCTGTTTACTAAAATGCTCCACCAAAGTTAAGGCATTCCCATTGTGAGTGTCCTTAACGGAGGTGGGGTGTTACACTTGGTATCAGAGCTGAGGGTTACCAGATTTGATAAAAAGTTTTTGAAATCTATTTTCAAAAAGGTTTTAAAAAGGAATTATTTTCAAAAGTAGAGTTTATTTTGAAAAACAAAGTCCCCAAAGCCATATATCTATCTTTCGATTTTCTGTTTAATCCTTGTTTCCATCTTTTCTATGTCTTCGGGGTTCCTGGCTTTCTGGGAGGTAACCTCATCGCGACATGGTTCCATAGGCATGATGAGACTACGACGTTTGTCGAAGGGCAAAGAAGTGCCTAACTTCCATCTGTAGCAATAGTAATTTCACCTACGGCTAATCCTCTTTCGAGCTTCGTAGGGTTTTCCGTGCGATGGGGGTAACTTTAGAGAAAGACTTGTTAACATGTAAGAAGACTAGTTGTTTTCAGTGCGGTGAGACAGGACATCTGATCAAGGATTTCCCCAGAAGGCAAGGCCAGAGGGCAGAGCCTACTTCTGGAGGCCAGGCGAATGCTCTCGTGGTTGGTGGATCAGATAGAGATAAGAAAAATTTCTGTAGAAGGTTTAATTTCCTTATCTGATTATTGAGTTAAAACTCTCTTTGATTCTGGCATTTTGATTCTGTAATTGAGACTCTGCACTTTAATACTAGTCTTGTTTCAGATCCCGCTATAGTCTCAAACCCCGTGAGGGTTACGACTCATCTGTTTGTGATAGGTTGGGGTTTGAGGGTATCTGTGTTAGGCATTAAGTTAACTATGACGCATATATTCTGGTTTTTGTGGGATATGGTAGGGTTTTATCATGCTTAGTTTCCTAAGAATCATTTGATAATCTGATCTGTATTAGTAGTACGTAAGTATCTAAATATTTCTGAAAAGGATAAGAGATTTTACTCGAACCATGAAGTAGATTTCCAGTTTTGACATTGTTTAATGGGAGTAATTCTCTGAGTGTCAATCTGATGTTGATTTCGGTCTTCGGGGTTGATACTTAGGGATTTATTCTCTTAACCGATGTCAAATAGGAACATAGCTCTTGTTTTAATCATACTTGCTTCTATCACTCAGTTGTATCATATCGATCGAATCTTCGACCTTTAGGTAGAAACTAATGGATGTAAACATGTGTTTGAGACATGTTATGTTTGATGGTTGCAAGTGGATGCAAGTGGTTGCTAGTGGTTGCTCGTGGATGCATATACACACACTAGGCACTAGATCGGTACGAAAACACTCTCACACTACATATGGATGTGTGAGCATTTTAAATTTTTGTGGATGCAAAATGATTGACTCAGCACATGGATGTTGCATATGACTGAATGGTTGTGCACTCATATAGAAATGATATGTATCAAATAGGAAAATTGCATACATGTTGGACTCATGGCACTGTCATAATTCACATTAAGGAGATCAACTGAATCAGTGGATCGCCTGATCTTTGCATTGGATAAGGAACATATACACACACTTTTGCATATGCTCATACCACATTAGAAGTTTCTAAGGACAATGGACGCCAGTGATTGATGATTGAGTAGATGGATGTTGTATGGTAGGACACATTCTTCTTAACTTGAAGATTTCGGGGACGAAACCTTTAAGGAGGGGAGAATGTAACACCCCGTATTTTCTGTGAACGTATAAGTAACGAATCAGAGAATAATTAAATTATAATAGAAGAATTAAGGGAAACGAGATATGCCATTGCATTCATCTCGAAATTCTGCTTTGAAACGAGTCCGAGTTTTCGAAAAACGTATTCCGTATGAGGGAGATATGACCCTCCGAAGTTTCAGGAATTTTCAAAAATAGCTCGAAATTCGAATTCGAATTTCGAATTCAAACCCCAGGGAAGTCCGGGCGGGAAATTTCCCACCCAGGACCAGGTCGACCTGGGGGTCGACACTATGGTCGAGCTCCCAGGGACCAGGTCGACCCTATGGTCGACCTTATGGTCGACCTGGTGCCGAAACCTGGTTTTCAGCCTGGGTTCACTCTGATGTTTTTGGACACGTTTTCAGTCCAGATTCATGACTCTAAACCTATATAAACAGGCCCCTGGCCTCATTCTCTCTACACCATTTCATTTTGTCCTTATGCTGCCTCTGTTCTAATTAAAAATAAAAATGGCGTCGCTACTCTACTGGAATCAAAACTAGGACTAATGCATCAACACCAGTTTATTTCCTTTCTTAAACCACGAAAGGCAAGTACAATTATTTTTCGATAAAAACGTTAATTATGATTGTGACATGAATTGTAAATCTGAATCTAAGGTTATGTCTATTCTGTTCTGTTTATATCTATCTTATTCTGTATCTCTTTCTTCTTTCTGTTTTATAGCCAGGCTACCACGAGCCTGAGCCAAATCTCATAAGAGATTAACGCACGAACGCTAAAATGTTTGGGACAAATAATGAATGATGCATAATTGGACAGGACTGATTCGAGGACATGACATAAAATCTGAGGCATATAATTGGACATGTGGCATATTTAACATATGACTTGAGATTGAGGCATAAAATATATTGGACATATGACTTGGGATTCGGGGCGTAGATTTAACCGTAAACATGAAACTAATTTAGATACATAGTACATGTTGTAATCTTGATCTGTAGTTAATTTGAGAAATAAACATATGTTAGATCTAGATCTGTTCATACTAGGTACGATGATTTATGATTTGGAAGCAAGGGAATTATAGGACTACTTGAAACTTGGGGACATAATGCATGTTTTAAATGAAGGCCTGATGTTAGAGTTTAAAGATAATTTACAACATGTTATGCATGAACGATAATGCATGTTGAGGACATACTACATGTTATAGTTTAAAAATCTAGATTTTTGGACATATTCTTTTATGTAACAATTCATGACTTGAAAAAAGAATATGTGACTTAGGTGTAAAGACCTATACAAAAACAGGATAACTATTAATGTGAATGCGCCTAAATAAGGGTTTTTGGATATTTGGCATCATAGGCTATAATTTGGCATAATTCATATTGTTTATCGTGATTTATGGAGAATATTCTGTACTATGTAATGTTTTACTAAAAATTAGGAGCATATGTGGTATTATGAATTATGACCATGATTTGGCATGTGAGTTTAGGCTAAATTTATGATTAAGCAAGATATGTAAATAGAACTTTTAGAAAATTAAATCTGCTAAATCGACTATCTGCTAAGTCTGTTGAAATGCCTAAATCTGTTGAAACGCCTAATCTGCTAAATTTGTTGAATTGCCTAATCTGCTAAATCTGTTATATGCTAAATCTGTTGGTTTGCTTAATCTGCTAAATCTGTTGAGTTTCCCAATTGGCTAGGCCTGTTAAAGCTGTTCAAAGCTGAAACATTGTAATTTGGGCACGTTAGTCTGTAAAGCTTGATCTAAAGTTTAGCAAAATATATTAATAAAGCTTCGGATAATCTGTCGTAACTTGTAAAGAAGTAAAATCCGTTAAAAAGACATAATTAATATGATAATCTCTGTAATGGAATAAAGTGGCTATGACTCGAGGTTGGACTCAGTTTGCGGTAGAAGCCTACCCGGAACCAACCGGCTTAATTAGCAACCGCAAACTGCTAGTCTAATGTGAGAGGTCGTAGGCATAACTAAAATATGCTTAGACATGAGGTTAGGTCTGACTTGTGGCAGAAGTCTTCCCGGAACCGCCCGGCTTATCCAGCGGCCACAAGCTACCGACCTAATGTGAGAGGTCTGCGCATTAATATTTAATTAATGCAAATCTGAGATAAATATGATGTCTAAAATGTGTTGGGTGGATAGGGCTAAACCAACTGGACTGATGAATTAATAAACCTGTTTTGTGAATCTGTAGGCCCAATACAAAGTTAGACAATCTGTAAGTCTGTTAAAACTGTACATCTGATCCGTTAGTCTGAAAACCTGTTGACTTGATTTTCTGATCTGTGAACTAGTTGATCTGAACTCTGTAGGTCTGAAAACATGTAAACAAGTTAATCTGAAATCCATTAGTCTGGGGACACAAGGTTAGGAGGGAAAATACTTGTGTCATCTATTGTTTGGGACCCATATTAGTCAGTAACCATTTCCGGTATCAAAACTATAACCCAACAGTACGTAGGGTCCGGGCACGCTTAATGTACTAATTATAAGCAGTTCATTCTGATAATAGCGAGGGGTGTTGATGGTGCGTTCCAACCGGGTCATGTGCGTGCATGGATCCCGGTCTGCCTCTGAGGATGTAAGACGCCGTGACATCTGTAAATAGGTCTGTGTCATTCAAAGGTTACCACTTTAGGGAGTGATACACCCTTCTGTGGGGCTGGCACAGGGTATTTATGTATTAGTGAGCCGATCGCTTGGGGTAGGGTTTTAGGGTAACTTAGTTCTGTCTATTTTTGTTGGTACCGTCTGTTTCTGTTGGGTGGTAACATCTGTCTGTTTCTGCGTGGTACCATCTGTTCGGGTGGTAAAGACCCATTTACTAGTGTACACCTAATTCTACATTCTTTTTTCATAGGGATTAATCTGTTTCTGTTTCTGTACCTTCTGTTCGTGCGGCGAAGGCCCATTATTAGCATTCTGTTTCTGTACCTTCTGTTGGGGCGGTAAAGGCCCATTACTAGAATTCTCTTCTGTGGAAATTATTCTATTCCCATTTCTATTTAGTTTAGACACTAGGATAACCCTAATCCTGTTATACTAGTATTAGTACAGAGAAGTGAAAAGTAATGGCTTACATCATTCTGTTTCTTCTGTTTAACCTAAGTATATATGATGCTCCTGTTACTATTATCTCTTATCCAGATTATTTTCATGTGATAATTATTATTATCTATTCATATGCTGAAAGTCACCGGACTTGGCAGACTTTATGTCTGACCTTGCTTGTTTTCGCCCCTTTTTCTTCCGTTCCCACCCTCCCAGGTTTTCCAAGGAGGGAATACTTTAGCTTGATCCGGATTTCTTCTGCTTGAAGTGCTTGAAGTGCATAAAGTATGGCTTAACTTCTTATGGCATCTTCTGTGGGGATTATGATTTTAAAGTTATGTACTCTGATGACTTTCTGAACAAGACTAATATTTATGTACTTGAGTTTTTGGTAAAGATGTAACCATACTGATCTCTGTTTTCCGCTGTAATAAAGTTATAATTTCTCAATTATTGTTTATCGGTCTTGGAATTTTCTGTTCTGTTTACTAAAATGCTCCACCAAAGTTAAGGCATTTCCTTTGTGAGTGTCCTTAACGGAGGTGGGGTGTTACAATACCAGTCCCATGACTGACTCGTAGTTTGTTTCACTTGCAAACTCGGGTGCCCCTTTTTCTACACGGGCAACCTTGTATTCAGGTTTTTGCAAGCTCTTTCTGGATTGCTAGAGCTGAAGATGGATTCTACCATTTATCTCTTTTTATGCTGTTCAGCTCCTATTTTACATATTATGTTTGTTTTCCGCTGTAGACATTTATGTATAGTTGAACTGTATTTGTACTAAGTATGATCCTGTATAATGTGTAACTCTGATGATTATGTTTATCCAGTGTATTATTTGTTCATTATCTGGTGTATTTATTTATTTCTGTTCTGCTATTATCTGTTTATGTGTTATATTCCAAAGATTACCCTTGCCACCATCCTACGGGGTTTTGGGGTTGTCACATTTTTGTTTCAACAATTATATTTTGACAAAAAGTCCAATTTTGTTTCATCTATTACATTTTGACAAAAGTGACAAATTTGGTTTCAACTATTATAACTCGATAAAAGTGACAAATTTGGTTTCAACTTTTATAACTTGATAAAAGTGACAATTTTGGTTTCAACTTAAAATGATATTTTTGGATATAACTCATAACTATTAACAAAAATATAATTTTTGTTTTTTACTCTTGTCTAATTAATAAAAATGTAATTTTGGTTGTTCAATCTTTTTATTGGAAACTAAACTACATTAAAAATTTAATTTTTAATGTTCAATCTTTTTATTGAAAACAACAAACAATAAAAATTTGATCTTTCATGTTACTTCTTCTTTTTTAAACAATGTGAAAAATAAAAATATGATAATTAATAACTAATCTTTTATTGCAACAAAATTATGGTAAAAATATGTTCTTTAATTACCGATCTCTTTATTGCAACAAAAATGACAATAGAAACATATCTTTCTATATTACTCTTTTTATTGCAACTAAAATGACAATCAAAGTATATCTTTTCATTCTACTCTTTTTATTATAACTAGGATGGCAATAAAAACATATCTTTTCGTTCTACTCTTTTTATTGTATTGAACAAAGTGACATCGAGATTGAAATCTTTTTATTGTAATCTTTTTATTATATTCTTTTTTATTGAAAACTAAGTGACAATAAAAATGCAATCTTTTTATTATAATCTTTTTATTAAAAATGAAGTGACAAATAAAAATGCAATCTTTTTATTATTATCTTTTTATTGAAAACGAAGTGACAAATAAAAATGCAATCTTTTTATTATAATCTTTTGATTAAAAACGAAGTGACAAATAAAAATGCAATCTTTTTATTATTATCTTTTTATTGAAAACGAAGTGATAAATAAAAATGAAATCTTTTTATTAAAAAAGATGTGACCAATAAAAATGCAATCTTTTTATTATTATCTTTTTATTGAAAATTGTTAGACCAAAAAGTGGTTCTAACACCCAAATTGACCACAATCAGAATAAAATAAGATCAAAAGTAAAATGGAGACACAGAATTTATAGTGGTTCGGCGTTGAAAACCCTACGTCCACTTGTCAATCACTATTCTCGATGATATAGTTGCAATTACAATGAGATATTCATTCAATTTCACTCACAACTCACATACATTCACTCAATTGCCTCAAAACGCAAGTTGGAAGACGATTTGGATTATCTGGGAGTGATGGATTTGGGTTTATGAAAGTGTTTGAACTCTCAAAGTGCCAAAAAGAAGATCCCTTTCATTGTCTCCAGACAGGGTATTTATAGGTGAAAATTTTCTCAGAACCCGATCCGGATCGGAGCCACGTGCCTTCCATCCCATCTTCCTCGGGTTCGGATGAATTCTAGTGCTGACAGCGCATCAGAGTAGTGGTCTTCAGGCGATCGTGGGGGGAAGTGACGTGGGTTATAGGTTCGGTTCGGAGGAGCTTGCAGAGAGGGTTCGGATCGGAGCATCCGATCCGACCCGACTTAATGCTAAAACTAAATCCTTATCCGTTTCGCTCTGCTCCGTTCCGACCTGGTACTAGGTAGCCCTCCGATCCGAATAGCAGCGTCTCTTCGATCCAAATGGTAACAACTCTCCGATCCGAACAGCAACATCTCTCCGATCTGATCCGCTATGATGCTTTCTAAGCTCTTCGACGTTTCACATCTCGACTTTGTGTTGCCCAGTTCACAAAGTGGGCTAACATTTTGCCCCCTCAAAGGATGCTTCTATTGGAGACGGAGCATGCTTTGATTATCATTGCACAGCGCCTTCTAGGTAATTTTCCCTTTGATTTTTCTTGTGCTTTCATCCTCTTCTTCGAATTTTAATTTAATTTAATGCTGAGTTACAACATTCCGTTCGGTTCGTATTCCGACCCGAACAGATCCCCTTCTTCTTTCTATTTCTCATTGGACTAATGGGCCAAGCTATGCTACTGGGCTTTCGATCCGGTCCGAACGGGGATACGAATAGTCGCTTTGTTTTTATATAAGTCCAGCCTTCATCTTCATCTCACTTTCTTTTTATTTTATCGTTTTGCAAGTTCTGTTCCGAAACTCTAAGATTCAATAGAGAAAATCTTTTTACAATTCTCGTGCGAATCTCCAGCTTATCCACCTTGGTAGGTTTAAATCCCTAATCGACTTCATGATAATAGGTTTTAATTGAAATTTATGGTCAATTTGACCGATCTGAATGTGATTTCCACGCTACAACATCCTCTTCCTTCGTTATTGTCGTTGGTGGCTTCGCTGCTACTTCGAGGCGTTGGAAGAGGGAGTCGTAGTTTGTTTGGTCATGACCGGGGCGTCGGAGATGATATTGGGTCTAAGACTAGGGAAGAGGAAGAAGAAGGAGATCACAGGGAGTTGGTTCAGGCGATGGAGTATGGAGAACGGAGGAAAAGAAAAAGGAAGAGAAATTTTGAAGGTCGGATCGGGTTAGGGCAAACGGTTGAAGAGGGAAATAGAATTCATCCCGCCGGGTCAGATCGGACTGTAAAATTAAGGGGGAGAGAAGCATGTCTGCCTAATCCGATCCGAACCGTTCAGGGGATCCACTTCCGAACCGATCTGACTTTGATTCCTGGGTTTCAATGTTTGTCCGAGACCCAGACAGGGCTACACCCCCGATCCGATCCCAATGAATGCGCCCGAACCAAACCGAAGAGCAGTCCAACTTAAGGCATAAAAACTCATCTAACTGGCCCAATCAACTCTTGGCATAATCTTCAACTTAATGGACAGTTAGGATAGTGCCTTGCGAACATAACTGGACATCAAGAACTGCCTTGATCCTTATTACTTTGCCAAAATTTTGCGTCGCACTTTCAAACATTAACTTTACACTTTCTGCATACACTGTTTACACTTTAGTTTGCACACATGCACGGGGGGATACGGGCTAATTTACTCTAACTTGTGCTATTGCTTCTTCAATAGTTTCGTGACCATGACACCCAGACGCTCTTCTAGATTAGCCAGGAAGAAGGAGGCCCCGGAGACATCCAACAAAATTACTCTTGAGGACATATCTTCTTCCTCGGATCCAGAATGGAATGATGAGGGATCAGACTACGAGGTTGGAACTCGCGAAAGCGACAATGTGTCTTCGGAGGGTGGAGTTTCCCTAGGTTGTGAAGAGGAAGGAGGGATTGGCGACGACCGAGCTCCTGATGAATTTGAATATTCCGTCATATTGGAATCACCCCAAGATTCTGTTGAATCGACGATCGACAACGACAGACTTATCCGAATTTGTATAAAATACGGGATATTAAAAAGGGACACCCTGGTGCCTTCGAGAACTGACCGTCCCCACAACCCTCCAGAAGGGTATATGGCAATTACTCGGTTGATGTGCATGGTCGGGGCTATCCCTCCATTTTCTCCTTTCGTCGTCGATTTTCTAAGACAAATGCGGATTGCCCCCATGCAGCTGCACCCTAATTCTTATGCTTACTTGTACACCTTATATGTAGCGTACCGTGAGATCTTAGGCATAGAGCTCACTTTTGATTACGTTCATTTCTTCTATAACTTCAAGCATCGGACTCGAGAGACTCCTTCTTTCTGTTACTTTGAGTCTGTCCCTAGGAGGAAAATAATTCCAGCGCCATTTAGTAGTAAAGCTGGGGATTCCAGGCTGGAATGGTTTTATATGAAGCGACAGCCAGGGTGTGCTAGGAGGTGGACGAAATCAAGTAAAGCACTGGTTTTTTTAAATCTTCACTCTATTCATTCAAGCCATCGCCTTAACTCGTTTTTCTTTTTGTTTGCAGTCGATAACCCAAAACAAATATCAGACCAAGTATTCTTTGACCGGATGCACCAGCTCCTTAATGACGATCAGAAGTTTTTAACTATTGATGAAGTCCTTAAGGACGAATATCTTCATTTTCATGGGTTGCTATCTGTTACTCGTAGCATTGGTCATGGGACGACTCCATATGTATATATTCCCCCAATGGACGTAATCCCTGAAACAGGCGAAGGTTCGAGAGCCCCTACAGTGCCTCTCCAGGCTTCACCTTCTCCTTCTTCTACCCAAGATGATGAATTGGCTAATATGGCCGAAAAGCATCGCGAAGGGTATACGGTTCCTGAAGATGCCATTTCTCCGGAAAGGTCGACGTCTTCCAAAGAGTCGTCGATTGATGCTTCCGAGGGAGATGTCCCTAGTACTGATGACCCATTATTTCAGGGTTTGGGGGATCTCCCCTTACCTGAAACTATTTACACTTCAGAGGATTTTAGGAACAATCCTTTAGTTTTCACTTCTTCCGAAGAGACCACTCCTGCTAAGGCCAAAGAGCCCGCTCGTACCAGTCTAGCTTCGGACTCGGGTTTGTCGGGGGGGAAACACCACTTAGGACACACTTTACACAATAACACCACAATTCACAGCATCTCTCTTTGTGAAAATATTTATCCTGAATTTCATTTGTTTTTTTGTGCAGGCACGATGTCCCGATCTTACTATGATACCAGGAAACTTCGCCGTAGCATGTCAAATCCGCCCTATGATACTGAGCATGATCACCGTGAAGATCGTGGTAGGGAGGACAGAAGGCCCTATGATCCTCATCGTTCACGAACCTAGCGTTCTCGCTCTCCTGTCCGAACAGACTCAGAACGATATAAAGGTTACCAAGGTCGTCGGGAAGAGGACAGGCTGCAATCAAAAGACTCAACCTCTTCTCAATAAAAACGCAGCAGGGAGAGGAGTCCGTCAAAAGATACTGAATCACGAATCAAGCGTAAGGTCCCTGCTACACGATCTAGAACGGATAAAGAGGCTATTGAGTCCTCCACGCACAGGGATACTGAGCTGACGATTCCTGCCCCTCCGCCGCTAGACGCTGAAACTGCAGTTAAGCGGGCGTATCTGGAGAAGTAATTTCCTGAACATTACTTTGAAAACTTGACTTTTTTACCTGCCCTTGAGCCTATTTCTTCAAGGTGGGCAGATGAGGCCAAAGCAAAGATAGATGCGGTCGAGAAACAGTATTCTGAAATGTTCAAGTATTCACGCAACCTTTCCAGAATCATCCGCACTTTAATCACGAATGCTGACTCGATGCAAAAAAACGCAGAAGACGATGCAAAGGCCTTAAAGAATATAGGAAAAGACTTGGAGGAAACACAGGCCCAGCTTGCTGTTGCTCAATGGGATGCTACTAGCTTTAAACAACAATTTGAAGATATGCAAAAACGCTATCATGATTTGCTTGAGTCCCATACCCAAGAGCGTTCGGAGTTGAAAAAGCAAGCCGAAAATGCCAAGTCAGATGCTGCCAAAACGCAAATTGCATACGCTGACCTAGAGCGGAAGAATGTCGAGTTAGCAAGGAGGAACGCTGAACTGGAAAAGAAAAATGCTGACTTGGCTTCTAAGCTAGTGGAGGCGGAGAACAGGGCTGCCCTAGCAGAGGATAACGTTGAATGTGCTATCAAATCCGCTGAAGAATCCCGCAAACAACTGTCGGAGGCTGAGGGAGAGGTTCAAAGTTTCGGCGAATTAATGATTGAATTCTTTGTGCACATCATCCGCCACCCAAACATTTCTTGGATTGAAGATTATCCATCTACTCTAGTCCAAGTATGGAGTCAAATCGCTGAGTAGGAGAAATAGGAGCTCAAGGTTGATTCCATTAACGAGGACAAGCTGATGGAGAAATATTTAAGAGATGATGAGCCAGAACGCCTAGCTGAAGGGCGCTGCCTCATTGCTGCTGCTATGGACGAAGAGAGGCGGAGGACTAAGCAAAAGAACATTCCCGAGGCTGGTTCCTCTTCTACTGCCCCCGCAACTTCTGAAATAGAGGGATATGATCCTGAAAACCCAGGGATCCCTCGAAAAACTCTTTTATCCCCTATTCCCGAAACGGCATCGGAGACAGCAGTTACTCCAGCCGAGAAGTCTTCGGAAGGTATCTCTACATTTTCACCTCAATTCGTCAAGGCTATCTCTACCTTTCGCCACGTGATTGAGCAATCGATGAAAAATCCATTATTTTCTCCTGAGTTGATAACTGTTGCTTCTCACTCTGTAGGTATTGAGCCGTCCGGAAAGACAGATGTGTCCCAGGGAACCGCCTCTGGGGCGGAGCCTACGGAGAAGGCAAAAGGGGGAAAGGACAAGGCTGCTCCCGTAGATTTGGGAGAAGGAAGTGAACCGTCTAAGGCTGACACTCCTCGTGATGACGAAATGATAGATGCCTTAAAGAACGATTGCGGCGACGGGGGACATGAGGAAGATCCGAAGGTGGCAATAGTCGGGGAGTCGAAAAGCGCTGATGATGTTACCTTAGCTGCACCGGAAGCTGACCAAGATAAACGCATGCAGCTTAAATCTGAAGACTTAGACCCTGAAAGCCTTAAGCCCCTCGCAGTAGTGGATGCGGGATCAAGGTTAGTTGTTAAGCTTTCGACTAGATCTATTACAGAGGAACTTGCTAAAAAGTCTTCTCTTGATTCCAGCGCTCCGCCTTCCGGGAAGAAGTCGACTGATTCCAGCACTTCAGCTTCAGGGAAGAAAAAGTCAAAGCGCATCCTGACGGAGGCCGAGAAAGAGGCGAGAGAAGCGGAGAAGGATGCTAAGAAGTCCAAGCCCTCTTCAAAGTCCAAATGATGAAGTGTCTTGCGTTATTTTAGCGTTTGATTGACCAATAATTGTTGCTGTAAGGGTGGCCCTTGCACCTTCTTTTTGCCTGTTTTCCTATACAAATTCATTCATTTGTAAATTAAAAAAAATCATTTTCTGCAATGTCTGTTAGTCATTAGTTTTGCACTTATGTAAGAACGCATGTCTTACTATAGTTGTGTAATGAAGTTATGGTGGGGGGAAATATGTGTATACATATATGCCCCCAGTCAATCTCAAAAAACTATTCAAAACTTAATCAAGTAGTCTGAATGTCCCCGATTTTTCGACAGGATTGTATTCATTGTGCCGTCAATGCCTGTCGTTTTTTCTGGCATTTTTTATACTCTCCTGTCTTATACTCAGGTTAGAGTTCTTACTGAGGCGGTCTCTTGTCTGGGTGCACCTTCACGCCTCAGAGGACGTCGTCTTCCCGTCCTTTATACTCTCTCTCAATTCTCGAGAGTTAGAGTTAAGAATGTCGTCTTCCCATTCTTTTATGTCTTATCGCACAAACAGTCGTTGTGCTTTTTCTTGCGTATAAACTGTTTTCAACCTTTCTGGTTTTAAATCATCTTATATTCCATAATCGCAACAGAATAGTAGATGAAGGTATATATATAATGCATGAATGTAAATGACACACGATATTTTTATAGTGGTTCGGCTAAGTCGTAGCCTACATCCACTTTATAGTTCTTTATTCATATCGTCAGACTTTCCTAAGGCAAGTCGTGCCTTTTTACAGAGTTCATAAGAAAAATAGCAAAGAGTACAACATTTCTAATCCAAATATCGCATCAAGTGTTGGGCATTCCATGCCCTAGGTACCTCTTCGCCATCTACGGTCGTTAACTTGAAGGTTCCTGTTTCAAGTTTCCGCTGGATGACAAAGGGTCCTTCCCACTTTGGACCGAGGTGAGGAAGGGATGGAAAGACTCTCTTTAACACCAAATCTGCTGGTTCAAAAGTCCTAAGGCGAACTTTTTTGTCGTAATAGCGTGCCACCTGACGTCGATGTCTTGGTGCGCGCAAATCTGCTTCATCCCTTTTTTCTTCGATTTCATCAAGAGACTCGAGTAAGAGTGCCCGATTCGTCATCGGGTCATAATATGTCACCCGGTGGGAGGGAACCTCAAGCTCTACTGGAATTACTGCTTCTGAACCAAAAGAGAGAGAGAAAGGGGTATGACCAGTAGCTGTCTTAAATGTTGTTCGATATGCCCACAAAGCAAAGGGCAATTCGTCAACCCATTTTTCCTTTGCGCGCACTAACCGTTTCTTGAGGATGGATTTTATAACTTTGTTTATTGCTTTTACTTGCCCGTTCGACTGCGGATAGGCAACCGCAGTGTACCGTTTGTCGATCTTATATTTCTGGCCGAAATTTCTGAATTCAGCACCATCGAACTGGGTTCCGTTATCAGTTATAATGGTCCTTGGGATCCCGAATCGGCATATAATATTTCTAACCACAAAACTTATCACCTTTCTCGCCATGATCTTGGTTAGGGGCTCGGCTTCCACCCACTTCGTAAAATAGTCCACAGCGACTATTGCATATTTCGCTCCTCCTTTAGCAATTTGTAGAACTCCGATGATATCAATTCCCCACGTGGCAAAAGGCCAAGGACTCACCATCGATTTGAGTTGGGTCGACGGTGCTCTGGGGATTTTGGCGAATCTTTGGCACTTATCGCAGCGTCGTGAATAATAAGCCGCATCTTTATTAATTGTGGGCCAGAAGTATCCATACCGCAATATCTTTTTCGCTAAAGTCTGACCTCCTGTATGATCTCCACACTCACCTTCGTGTACTTCTCTTAGTACACGTTTGATGTCGTTGTGTGCTATACATCGTAACAGGGGCATAGAAAATCCTTGTCTATAAAGAGTATCATCTTGTAGGACGTATCTGGTAGCCTTGCGAACTATAGCTCGTCTCTCACTCTTCTTTGATGGGAGTATTCCATTCTTAAGGAAGTTATTAATTGGGGTCATCCACGACTGCTTCTCCGGTTCCGCTTCGAAAGCAAACTCAATTTCCATCGACCCAAAGCTTGGCGATTCCAACGTTTTAATTGGAATTATTTCAGTTTCTTCCGGGTTGTCGGAACTAGCTAGCTTTGCCAGCCTGTCTGCCTTCTGGTTTTCGGCTCTTGGGATATGCGTTATGTTATACCTCTCCAGGTTGCTCAATAGCTTTTCCACTTTCCCGAGGTAGGCGATAAGTCGAGGTCCCCGAGCCACAAACTCCTTTCGCCCTTGGCAAACAACGATTTTGGAGTCGCATAATATGTCCAACGTTTTTACTCCGAGGTCTTTAGCAAGCTTCAGCCCGGCAATCAGGGCTTCATATTCAGAGTCATTGTTAGTCGCCGAAAATTCTAACCGTAGAGCGTATTATAACGACCGTCCTTTAGGAGTGACTAAGACAATTCCAGCTCCGGACCTTCGGTCGTTCTTGGCTCCGTCTGTGTATAGCTTCCATGGATCTGTCTTTAACTCATCTTCGGACTTGACCTCTCTGTCATCGAATATTTCCTCCTCTAGGATTGTGAACTCTGCTAAAAAGTCTGCCAGAGCTTGCCTCCTGATCGACCTCCGTGGCTGAAAATTTAAATCAAACTGACTTAATTCAATATTCCATTTGATCAATCGTCCCGATGCTTCGGGTCTCTGCAACACCTGCCTTAGAGCCTACTCAGTGTATATGGTTATTGGATGAGCTTGGAAATAGTGACAAAGTTTTCGGGAGGCGATTAGGAGGCTGTAAGCGAGCTTCTCAACCTTTGGATAGTTGCGTTTTGCCGCTACCAATTTCTTGCTTACATAATATACTGGTCTTTGCACTTTGTCTTCTTCTCGAACCAAGGCTGTGCTAACAGCGTGAGCCGAAACTGCCAAGTAAACAAATAACTCTTCGTGGTCCACTGGCTTTGACAAAATCGGTGGTTTTTCTAGCAATTCCAGTAAATTTCGAAAGGCCTCAACACAGTCCGGAGTCCACCCGAAGTTCTTCTTTCCCCTTTTAATCAAATCAAAAAATGGGACGCATTTGTCCGTGGCTTTGGAGATGAACCTACTCAACGCGGCTACTTTCCCTGAAAGACTTTGGACATCTTTAATCCTCCTCGGTTCTTCAATGTTTCTTATCGCTGCTATTTGGCTGGGATTGATTTCAATCCCTCGGGAGCTCACAATGAAGCCAATAAACTTTCCCGATGCCACTCCAAATGAACATTTCAAAGGATTCAACTTCATCGGATACTTTCGCAGGATACCGAACATTTCTGCCAAGTCTTGCGTATGGCTGGAGGATTGTTTCGATTTGACAAGCATATCATCCACATAAACTCCCATAGTCTTCCCTATTTGATTATAAAACATCCTGCTCACCAAGCGCTGATAAGTGGCTCCAGCGTTTTTCAATCCGAACGGCATGACCACGTAACAGTATAACCCCAAATTTGTAATGAAGCTCGTGTGTTCTTGATCTGGCACGTGCATAGGAATTTGGTTGTACCCGGAATATGCGTCCATGAAAGAAAGAAGTTTGTGTCCCGCTGTTGAATCTACAAGCTGGTCAGTCCTGGGAAGTGGGAAACTATCTTTCGGGCAAGCTTTGTTCAAATCTGAAAAATCAATGCAAGTCCGCCACTTTCCATTCGGCTTCTTTACTAAGACGGGATTCGATATCCAGTCGGGATATGTCGAATCTCTAATAAATCCATTTTGTTTCAGCTTCTCCACTTCTTCTTTCAGAGCGGCCGACCTCTCTGGGCCCAGCATACGTCTCTTTTGCTTTACAGGCGGGTGTTTCGGGTTTACATTTAGTGAATGACTTATGACGGCTGGCGATATCCCACACATGTCGGCGTGGGTCCAAGCAAACACGTCCAAGTTTGCCTTCAGGAAGTCATTTAGTTCTTTGGCCCGACGTGGATCCAACTGGGATCCAATCTTCAAAACTCTTGTTGGATCAGCTTCATCAATGGGAATGTCCACTATCGCTTCATTAAGAGTTGCATTTCTAGTCTCTGGTTCCTCGTCTTTTCTGGGATCCAGGTCTTCAGGCGTTCCTTTGGGCAACTCCTTCGGGGCCGATCCCTCTAATTGCTACGCCGAGCCCTCCTTGGGAGGAGGCGAGGTACCTTTACTCTCGATGTTAAGTCCCTTCATCAACATCTTTAATTCGGCAACATAACAGGCCCGTCCGGTGACTTGATCCCCTCTCATTACTCCAGTTCCGGCTTCAGTTGGGAACTTAAGCAATAAACACCAAGGGGCGATGCAAGCCCTGAGCTCAGCAAGGGCAGGCCTTCCCAAAAATGCATTATAAGGCGAATCTACGTCCAACACTACGAACTGAAGCATCCGTACTCTTCGGCGTTCTCCTTGCCCCAAGGTTATGGGCAATCCTATGTACCCCATTGGAGCTGTCGATGCTCCGTTGAAGCCTCGGATCCAACCTTCGCATGGCTTCAAATCTTCAGATTCAAGCATCATCTGATCAAATGACTTTTTAAATAAAATATTAACAGAGCTTCCATTTTCTACTAACACCTTATGAACCAAGGCCGGCCCAATGGTGGTGGTAATGACCAACGGATCGTCGGTAGGTGACTGGATCCCGGTATTATCTCTGCTACGGAATACCACATCGTCTAACATTGTCTTCTGTTGCTTTATGGGGGAGATATCTTCCAAATCATCACATTCATCCACATCTACATGCTTAGCTGCATTTACATATTGATCCATTGCTCTAAAACTGTGGATCGCTGGGTGGGGTCCACCCACTATGGAGTTGATAACAATTCCCTTGCCTTTCTGCTGCGCTGTAGGCTTGGGAGCAGATTGGATCTGTTTTGGAGCCTGTTCTCCTTGCCCCCTGTCTCTCGGGGCAACCTTATATTCATCCAATTTCCCTTCGCGCAGCAACTTCTCAATCACGTCTCTCAAATGTCGACATTCATTGGTTGAATGCCCATGAGTTCCATGAAACAAACAAAACTTTCCAGTTGCCATTTCTTTCTCCGTTGAGTCGCGAGGTGGCGGTCTTTTATATTGCAAAACATTGTATGTATCCAAGTAAATATTCTCCAGTGTGTTGTTCAACGGTGTATAATTCTCATAAGTCTGGAACCGGGGTCTTTTGTTAGGATCACTTCCCCTATTTCTATTTCTTCTGTTACCATTCGCGTTACGGTTGTTGTTGTTGCCCCCGTTTCCATTATTGTCGTTTCCACTTTTGTTTCCCACATTCATCTCTACTTTTCCGGAACTTTCTCCAGACTGCTTCACGGCGACATTACTCTGAACATTTTCTTTTGAAGCCGCCCCAGACTTTCTCTTTCGGTTTTCCCTGGCCTCCTCTCGTCTTAACTGAATATCGGCCTTTTCATAGAATAACTCTCTCGTGGGGGGTGGCTTCCCAGAAAGGTAATCTCCAAACTCGGAGTCAGGATCGACTCCTTCCATCAAAGGCATCATGATGGTGGGCTCGTGCGGGTCACTAACTTCAGTCACAGCTAAGTTGAAACGGTCGAGATATGACCTCAAAGACTCTCCCGACGCCTGCTTAATTCTTGATAAATCAATAACACTCTTAGACTTTCGGGTATGGAGTCGGAACTGATTCATAAAACGTTCACTCAATTCCCTATAATTCGATATCGACCGAGGGGGAAGTCAGGTAAACCATAGCAGCGCCACATCTTCTAAGTAGACATGGAATGCTTTACACTTCACTTCGTCAGGGGCAGCAGCAACATTCATGAGCCATGAGTATCGCATCAAATGCTGTCCCGGATCGGTTCTCCCATTGTACTTGTCCATCTGCGGCAGGTTAAAACGTCGGGGAAACTGAAAGTTGAGGATGTAGTCAGTGAAAGGAGTATGGCCTCGCTCAATGCCATAATCTTCATTGGTGTAGTTCCGGCTTTCGGACATAATCTGGCGTACCATTGCCCATACATCAGCATTAGTCAGGGGCCGTTCAGGCTCCCTGGCCCTGGTATCCGGGTTCCTTCTGGGCTCTTGTTCAAGAGATGCCCATCTTCTGATGTTTGGGTTTCCTCTGGGCTCTTGCTCAGGGGACACCCTTCTTCTTTGAGCTGCTTCTGCTCTGCTTCGTTCCCTACGCTCCCAGTCGATCTCGGGAGGAAGGGGCTGGAGCATCTGCCCCTGAGTGGGATTGGTAAGGTTAGGGTCTCTAGGTAATACATGGGATCCTTGCATCGACAACAACATAGGCTCTCTCAAGCTTGGATCATTGGGTCCTATTACTCGTGCAGCATCCTCGCGGGACCCTAGAGATCCGAACGTCAACTGCTCCAAATTTTGAGGTCGTTCGAGCGGCCTTCTTTCACGGGGTCGTTCTTCCTCGGAAGAAGAAGACTGATCCATTGGTGTGTGACGAACCGGGGATGGGGTTCTCTATCTACGGAGTTCGCTAATTTCCCTGCTCATGAATCTCATGTTTTCTTGCATCATGAGATTGGTGCGCTCGTGGATTTTCATAGCCTCCCTAGTACTCTCGAGCATGTCAAGTAGGCGCGAGAAATCTCCTTGAGTAATAGGCGCAGATGGATTGACCTGATCATTGACCCTGGTGGCTGGAGTCGGAGCATTTGAAGGGGCTCGAGTAGAGGTTCCAACATCACCAAGTGACGGGTCGGTTCGGAGATGGGCATTCAGGTCGGGTCGGAGCTGGGAGACCTGTTCGGGTCGGAGCTGGGAAGCCAAGTCGGATCGGTGTAGGGCGAGTTGCTCGGGTCGGTTCAGGTTGGGGGAGTGCATTGCTTCAGATTCTCCTACCCGGATCGGATCGGAGCTCTCCCCTTGAGTGCGGTTCGGATTTCCTGTATCAGTCCGTTCCACTGCCGAGCTCTGCCCACGAGACCTTGTCACAACCGCATTTTGCTGATCTTCACCAACTCTGTTCCCTCGACTAGTTTGAACTTCCTTGCCTTTTCCTTTGGCCATAGTTTTTCAACAATCAATCAAAAAATATTCAGGAGCGTCGAAACTTGAGGATTAACTTCTTTGAACTCGGCGGTCCAAAAAGTAGAACGATAATCCCGAAAAACAGAGAATTCAGATGATTCTCAGTGAAAGCACCAAAATGTTAGACCAAAAAGTGGTTCTAACTCCCAAATTGACCACAATCAGAATAAAATAAGATCAAAAGTAAAATGGAGACACATAATTTATAGTGGTTCAGTGTTGAAAAGCCTACGTCCACTTGTTAATCACTATTCTCGATGATATAGTTGCAATTACAATGAGATATTCACTCAATTTCACTCACAACTCACATACGTTCACTCAATTGTCTCAAAACACAAGTTGGAAGACGATTTGGATTATCTGGGAGTGATGGAATTGGGTTTATGAAAGTGATTGAACTCTCAAAGTGCCAAAAGGAAGATATCTTTCATTGTCTCCAGACAGGGTACTTATAGGTGAAAATTTGCTCAGAACCCGATCCGGATCGGAGCCACGTGTCTTCCATCCCATCTTCCTCGGGTTCGGATGGATTCTAGTGCTGATAGCGCATCAGAGTAGTGGTCATTGTGGGTAGGAACTGGTCAAAACCGCTCCGCATCTTCAGGCGATCGTGGGGGGAAGTGACGTGGGTTATAGGTTCGGTTCGGAGGAGCCTGTAGTGAGGGTTCGGATCGGAGCATCCGATCCGACCCGACTTAATGCTGAAACTAAATCCTTATCCGTTTCGCTCTGCTCCGTTCCGATCTGGTAGTAGGTAGCCCTTCGATCCGAATAGCAGCGTCTCTTTGATCCAAATCGTAACAGCTCTCCGATCCGAACAACAACATCTCTCCGATCCGATCCGCTATGATGCTTTCTAAGCTCTTCAACGTTTCACATCTCGCCTTTGTGTTGCCCAGTTCATAAAGTGGGCTAACAAAAATGAAGTGACAAATAAAAATGAAATCTTTTTATTACAATCTTTTTATTGAAAATGAAGTGACAAATAAAAATGCAATCTTTTTATTATTATATTTTTATTGAAAACGAAGTGACAAATAAAAATGAAATATTTTTATTATAATTCTTTTAATTAAAAACGAAGTGACAAATAAAAATGAAATCTTTTTATTATAATCTTTTTATTGAAAACGAAGTGACAAATAAAAATGAAATCTTTTTATTATAATCTTTTTATTGTAAGGATTTTTTTTTTTTGACAAAAACCATGTTTTATATAGACAATGAAAATGAGGTTATTATTATTAATCTTATTTTGACAAAACCATGTTTCATGTAAACAATAAAAATGAATGTTTTTATTGTTAATCAAAATCTAAACCAACCATGTTTCATGTATCTAAATAAAAGACGAAACTTATATTATGAAATCAAATCAATATTCATAGATCTGAAATAAAAATAAAATTATTATTTCAAATCGAGATCTAAAAAATAAACTATAGATTCAAATAAAAGAAAGAATTTCTATTGTAGAACCCGATCTAACAAACATGAGCATCACAATCAACAACCAACAAATTCCAATTCCAAACACCACAGATCTGATTTTATAATCATACATGTATGGATTTCAAATAGCGAGAAATAATTAAATTTTATTTATACAAAAAAATAGAAATCTCATAGTGACCGGTTTCCAGAAATCGTTCAGGTTTATTTCTAAATTTATGCTCGCATTCAAATTTGCTTGAATTTCCAAAGTTCTCCATTTCAGTTCTGATCTATATTGTTGTGTAGATCGTGTCGAGACGAACCCAACGCATCTAAGATCATCATATTCTATGCCGGTATGAAATAGTTATGAGATTACAAATTTTGTATAACTTAACGATGTTTTTAGATAAATAATTAAATTAGTTAATTACGTTTAAAAAGAAATGTTACAGTTCCTTTCTTCATCCTCTATCGCATATGCCAGGAACCCATCTTCCCTCATCCATCCTCCATGCGCACGCACTTCCACGCCACCGAACAAAGATCTGCGACCACCACTCCAAAGCCCTTAAAATCGCCTACCCATGCCCTCGACACCACCAAGCTCGATGGCTCCTCTAGCGCCAGAAACGCCACCAAACCCTGGTGGTTTCGACCCAAAATCAAGCCACCCTGTCGACCTAAGGTGCATCTCAGCCGTATGGATTTGTAGAGCATATGATCCTTTACAACTTGGTTTCACACATTCGATTTAATTTAGAATGATTTGGGAGAGATTTGAGAATTGGTCTGGTGTATTTTCGGCCATTCAAGAAAGGAAGGAGGAGGCTAGGTTTCTCAGAATTATGGTTCGTTTATCGGGGTTATTTATATAATAAAATAATATTTAAATCCCTTAATTTCAGTTAACGCCCGTTAAGTCTCAGTAGCTCCAATTTAAGCCCAACAAGACTTGTCCCTAGGAGAATACCCCCATTCCGGACATAATTTGCCAGGTCCCATCAGCCCAATCGATCGTTTTCAGTCAGTTTTCTTCAATTTAAAATATAAATCATTTAATTATTTAATTTGATCATACATTTAAATTTACCGAGGCCAAATACGAACTCCAAAAATTCCTGAAAAATAAATCTAGCTAAGTTTTGACGATACGCTCCTAATAAAATGAATTTCGTCGAATTTGGAGACCGTTTGAATAATGGCCATTTTCTGGTCGACAAATTGACTGAAATTGACAAAACACGTTTTCTTTTACCACACTCGCATATTAATTCCAAAAATTATGAAAAATTAAACTTAGCAATAATTTGACATTTTGGACCCAACCAAAGATGTTTCGTCGAAAACGGAGGTCGTTTGCAAAACGGCTATTTATACGGGCTATATATTATTTTAAATTCTATAGTGACTATTCTGAATATTCAACTAACCATAACTTTTGATTCCCGCTATGAAATTTAAATTTTTTGGATTCGTTGGATATATATTATTAAACGGATTCTAATATTTTTGGTTTCACTAAAATCCAATTTATTTTGCATCCTGTACACTCAGTCAAAGTTCAAATTCAAATTTTCAAACTACCGCGCTATTTTTAATTCCTTTTAAAATTAAAATAAATATATTCATTCTAACTTCGATTTAAATAAATTTTTAATCATTATTATTTAAAATAAAATATTTTAAATATTCAAAATCCATTAAAAAATTTAAAAGATAAATTTTAAATTGGTTCCAAAATTCTGGGTTGTTACAGCTATTTTTAAGGGCTATATATCATATAAAATTCTATAGTGACTATTCTGAATTTTCAACTGGACATAACTTTTTATTCCCGTTATGAAATCTTGATTTTTCACATTCGTTGGAAAGATATTTTTAAAAATATTCAAATATTTCATGTTTCACTGAAATTCAGTATATTTTGAATCCTGTGCATTCATTTGAAATTTGAAATCGAATTTTCAAACTGCTGCGCCATTTCCGGCTCGTTATAAAATTAAAAATATTTATTCGTTCTAACTTCAATTTAAATAAATTTTTACGTTCTAATTCTATTCAAAATAAATTTCTAGTCATTTTTATTTAAAATAAATCATTTTAAATATTCAAAATTCCTTAAAATTTTCAAAATAAATTTTTTAAATTGGTTCTGATTTTCCGGGTTGTTACAGTTTATATTTTATTTAAGTGTAGCATGTCAATTCCCTGATTCATAGCTCGCTTACTATTGAAGGTCTCTGCGAAGCTTGGTTCTGTTTCCATTTGATTATATCATGCTTTGTATTGAAGATGCGGCATAGTAAATTAGTTTGAAATTAATCGTATTCCATGTAATGTCATATAAATATTATATTCTACACTTACTTGTAATTAACTTACACACTTATTTGGTGATTCGTTTCATCTAATTATATTTGCCTCCACAGTCAATATCGGCATTGACTCATTCATAGTCAGCATCACAATCAAATTACGATATCTTCTCTTATTTCGGTTGTTAATTGTACGGATGGCCAACGACCCAAATAAAAATATCTTTGTGACAAGCAGTGCCCCACGATCACATAATTGTAATAAAATAGACTAATTAGCTTATTCTTTGAAACCCCAAATGTTGGTTTAGGGTGTAAAATACTCCATATAAAAAGTGACTTATTTTTCAAATTAAAAATTACAGTAAAATTCTATAAATTAAAATAAGTGTACATCCCAAAAATCTTATCCAAATTCGAAACCAATATTTAATTAGATTTAAATATATCGTTATGGTTTATAAACGATTCCATAGTGACTATTTGAAAATTTGATTTGGATACAACTCAAAATATATAAAGCGAAATCTCCATTTTTCTCTTCCATTACAAAAATACAGTTTAATAGATCCCAACGTTTCTTGTTTCAAAACTCAATATTTTGAACTGCCTTGACTTTACGAGCTCGATTATAATTATATTCAAATAAATACGTTCAACTGTCATTTAAATAATATATTCATTATTATAACCTGAATATAAACTAAATTGAATATCTTATATTATCCAATTAAGACAGTATTACCAATTCAACTTATTTTCGACCATTTTCGAAAATTAAATATATTACTCCACTATTTAAATATTCAAAATATTAGAATTAACCCGTTTATATTATCAAACTTATAAAATAAAATAATTAAATTATTAAATCACTAATATTCTGGGATGTAACTGTATAAGTTCACATCGTATTAATACTAACACATTGATAGAACACTTGTTAGTTTATCCCTATTACCCAAAATAGAATAAAGATGTACCAGTTTTCTAGATTACTTGCAATAGATTTATATTTCTTATTAACAGCCAAAACCTCATGTATATATATACACATTGGACTTTATAAAATAACTAAACACTTTACATGAAATCATACTAATGCATATAAACCATTTCAGTTGATAGATTCTAACTTCATTTTGAGAATACCCTTACTTTTGGTATTAATTAGGTTGACTTATAGCAAGTTAAACTTGATCTCTTCCTTGAATATGAATATAGGCTAAGAGTATTAATCCATATTCAAACCATCCTACTAATTACAATAAACATTGATAAGTAAATTTATGTTTTATGCAAATATGCAGTACTCTACTTTACAAAAATTTGTAGTTAGAGTTGTCATATCAATCAACCTGTATTCCAAGTAATGTCTGTACATATAAATTATATATATATATATATGTATATGTATCCTTTGCTATACTGGCAATGTTGACTCTAACTCAGATATATATAAATAACCAAATTCATTTTATCAACACCGGACTTTTCTCCATACATAAATTTGGATATTTTGTACAAGCAAACAGTTCTTAAGAATTACCAGTTTTCCACTTATATTTTTAACCTAAATTCACTATATAACTTCATTATTGTTACTAAAGCCATTCTCTCTATAACAAGTATGAACCTGACATTTAGGAAAATATTTTATGTTCAAAAAATACTTGTTAATATTAAAATGACTTACTGTCTTTACTAAACTTCAAAAAGACCCCCAAATCTGGTGTGTGTGCATATATATATACACATTCTTAGCATTCTGCATTCTAAATCTTTACACAATTATAAAAACATATATATCCAAAGTACATTTTTGCCCTTATGTTTCTTCTACCAATCCTTCCTTACTAACAGTTCCCTCAAGATTTAATCAAGCATATACCTCAGTTTTACATTATAACATTAATCCAACAAATGCACAGAATTATTGCATGACAAACAATAACATAATACATCGAAGTATTTAGTATCCCTAACCATTATTAACACATTTTAACTGTCAAAGTTTCATGGCATATGTTTATAAATCTTCTTTTTTGTAACAACCCGGAAATTCTTAACCAATTAAAAAATATTAATTTAGCAATTTTAGTGAATTTTGAATATTTAAAATAATTTATTTTAAATAATAATGATTAAAAATTTATTTAAATAAAGCTAGAATGTATATATTTATTTTAATTATAAAAGGAGTTAGAAATAGCGCGGTAGTTTGAAAATTGGAATTTGAACTTTAACAGAATGTACAGGATTCAAAATAAATCGAAATTCAGTAAAACCAAAAATATTTAAATCTGTTTAAAAATATCTTTCCAACGGATCTAAAAAATTGAAATTTCATAAAGGGAATAAAAAGTTATGGTCAGTTGAATATTCAGAATGGTCGCTATGGAATTTATATATACATTTCCATAAAAAATAACATTTTACAAAAGACCTCTGTTTTCGACGAAACCACTTTGGTTGGATCCAAAATGTCAAATTATTGCTAGATTCCAATTTTCTTAATTTTTGGAATTAATACGTGAGCGTGGCAAATTAAAACTTGTTTTGTCAATTTCAGTCAAATTGGATCGACCGGAAAATGGTCACTTTTCAAACGGTCTCCATATTCGAAAAAATTAATTTTGATAGGACTGTATCATCAAAACACTGCTAGATTTATTTTTCAGGAGATTTTGGAGTCAGTATGTGGCTCTGGTAAATTAAAATGTACAATCAAATTAAATAATTAAATGGTTTATATTTTAATTTAAAGAAAAGTGGGCTGAAAAGATCAAATTGGCTTATGAGACCTAGTCCATTGTGTCCGGAATAAGGGTATTTGGCTTGGGGCAACACTCTTTGGGATGAATTTGGAGCCATTAAGAATTAATGGGTTTTTTGTGAACTAGGAAAATTAAATAATATTTTGTTATAAATATCAATTATCCTAAACCCTAATTCGCAACTCAGAAAATCAGAGCCGACGACGTTCCCTTATGAATGAACGATAATTTCCTAATTTCTTCTTCTAATCACACGCAGAATAAAGAAAATTCAATCATGAAATAAGAAAGGAAACTCAAGAGCAAGGTGTGATCTTCAATATGGACGCGTATGATCGAGCTTCGCGTGTATACTGATCAAAATTGCAACTCAAAGTGGCCACGTTGGAGCATCAATTCATGGCTGGATGGGGGACCGAGTGCTGAGCCATTCACGGTGGTGGAAGGCGGCGGAGTGGTGGTTCGTGTCGTGGTGTCGGATGTGGGTCCGATCCACCCTGGTAGCAGAGGCGGCGTGCCCTAGGACCTGAGGTATGGGTTCGAACTAACGGCCGAAGTCTGGAGATGGTAACGAAGGATTTGGGGGAGATTTAAAATGTAATTAAATTTATTTATTTAATTAATTATTTAACTTATGTCATTAATGAATAAACAATTATATCTCTCTCAAACAAAATCAAAATTCAACGAATCTGGATCCATTGAAACCGTGAATTCGAGCTCTACAACATGGAGCAGACCAGAAATGAAACCGAGGCTATTGGATTTTTTGATAAAATTGAATGTTGTTTAATTTTATTAAAAACAATCATTATTCAATCGATTTCCTAACCGATCAAGGTGAAATTTCTGAAAATAAAATTTATTATTTATTGCGATGTGAATTTCATATATGCGTCGTATAAAATTGAGATTGACTGATTGATTGTGGTTGTGATGATTTGTTGAATTATATTCATGTTAAATAAAATTTGTGTAGACAATAAAAATCATATTTTTATTTGTCATGTATGAACACAAGAATTGTTGTAAATAAAACTGTCATTTAGTTAAGATTATGTTAAATAAAAATGTCATTTTATTAGCTAATGTCATGTTAAAATATATATATTTCGTTAGACAAAAGGTCACCTTTATCATGTTATACAAGCGTTAAAATAATTACTTGTTAAAATATATGTTTTGTTGAATTTAAATTATAAATATTTATTTACAATTTAAACAGTGAAAATTTGTTAAATAGAAAATAATTCAAAAACGAATTATAATTGGTTAAATTTATTAACTAATAATGTGTTTAAATAAACTGTTGTTGTCTGAAAACCCCACACGGGTATTGGGATGATATTTGACATACACTAGTCCCAATATTTAGTTATATGTCAATCGATGGATTGACAGTCAGTGATGAGCGTTATTTATTTATTTTAATGCTCATACAGTTGTAAAATTTCACTTTGGATGTGAACGGATTGTTTAATGATTATTTATCATTATTGTTTTATACATGCGATGTATGAAATCCATATAATTGAAATTATATGGCAATTGATTGAGTCGCAATCCGATTCAGAATATCTTTTATATAAAGAATATTTTAAAATAAAGAACATTTTTATATAAAGATTATTTTAAAGTAAAGAACATTTTTACATAAATAATATTCAAAAATAAAGAACCTTATAAATAAAGTATATTTTAAAATAAAGAGTATTTTAATATAAATTTAGTGAAGAATAAAATTATGATTTTTATGTCCATCTTTGGAGGATACAAAATAGAAAAATATGAAGCTGGGTTAAGTATAGAAACACCATTTTAAACCTGAACGGGTTTATTGATCGGTTTTATTCATTTTATAATGAATATCGAAAAGAAGTGATTTCGAAATCTAATATTTTGAAAATATTAATATAGAAATATGATAAAGATATAGAATACTCAATTTTGATTTAAAATTGAAAATGAAGTTATAATTGTTTTAAAACAAATTTATAAACGATTTATAAAATACGTTTAAATAGAAATCGATGAAATATATTGTGACAACCCCAAACCCCATACTGATGGTGGCAAGGGTAATCTTTGGAATATAACACATAAACAGATAACAGCATAATAGAATTAAATAAATACACCAGATAATGTACAAATAATACACTGGTTAAACGTAATCATTAGAGTTACACATTACACATGACCATACTTAGTACAAATACAGTTCAGCTATACATAAATGTCTACAATGGAAAACAAACATAATATGTACAATAGGAGCTGAACAGCTAAAAAGAGATAAATTATAGAATCCATCTTCAGCTCCAGCTATCCAGAAAGAGCCAGATAAAACCTGAATACAAGGCTGCACGTGTAAAAAAAGGGGCACCCGAGTTTGCAAGTGAAACAAACTACGAGTCAGTCATGGGACTGGTATGAGAAATCTACTTAACACATTATACAATTGGCTAATCACAGGACCATGCCACTTTTGCGGAATGGGTTTACTCCATTGGATTGCCAGTTCTTTAAAACAAATAAATCTTTTAAAAACATCGCAATGCTTTTTATAAAAATGAAGCCATTATAAGACACAGTTCCCATCACACAATGCAACGCAAACCGAAGGATGGAGTTTTACCTTATAATGGCCAAAATATGCTTGATACGAATAAAACAAAAGGATTTGATATTATTCAAGTGTTTATAAGTTTCAAAAACAATTTCAATCATAGACGGCATGGGTACCATATATCATGTCGCCATATACAGGTATACAATCAAAACCGCACAGTCACGTATTTGGAAATTGGATTTCCGTCATGAACCAAGGCAAAAGATAGTCCTTACCAACTTCGAGACGCTCTAGCCCATGTCTTAGGAACAGCCGCAACTGCCCCTTGGATCGTCAGGGCCGGTCCACCGATGTGGATTATTATGCCTGAACACTGTGTTTCCCCGCCATTTGGGGCGTCAATTATCCAACGAATGACTCCATCGGTCCCGGATCGACCGATAAAACCGAGGCGCCTCGCAACAGCAACAACCACATAGGTGAAAATAATATAAATGTCAGCCAGTTCAAGCACCGACACCACCTCTAACTAGAAGGAAACGCTTGCCCTCCCTGAGGTCCTTCTCCCGTTTCTGGTTCGTACTGGGGTGTGAGGCTCGCGAATTCACGTTATACACAAAGCTACGCCACACAGGCGATGCTTTGATCATCAATTACAAGACTTTGCTTTTCAATAGAAGCCCTGATCACTGCATCTTAGCATGCCACACAGACAATCCACGCCATGCAACTGATGGCTATCAATCACACAGACTGAATTCCAATGTCAGACACACAATCCATTTGCAAGTCCGTTCTGTGTCTGAACGAAACCGGAGGTACTATATACCTCGCATACCCATCGATCTCCACGTATGTCTGGACGATCACCACTCATTATCCATATTTCGGGATGCCTCCCAATCAGCACATCAGTTACCATCCAGACGAGGTGAAGATCTCTGGTCTTCGACCCCCGTCTTCATCTTTGATTTCTTATCGTCGATTCAGTTGTTCAGAATGGGATAAACCCGGTCTTTCTGAGCAACTCGCATATATAATAGAAGTGCTACACAAACACAACATACGCATCATTTCAATTCATCAGTCACTAAACGTAAATCAGTAAGAGAACGATTCCCAAAATATTAACCCCGAAGGACGAAACCAACATCAGATCAAAACCCAGGAAACCATTCGACTTAGCTAACCTTCATGTAATTTCTAAATTTCACATTCCATATCGTTTATAATATTTTATAACGATTTATCGCTATTTTTTTTTTTAAAATAGCCAATTTATTCAAACGACGCTTCGGGCCATAACGCGGTAGTGGCGCTGTTTTTCTTCAGATTTGATTTACACATATCTGGAAATCTAACCGTTGGATCTTCACAAATTTTATATCATTGGAAAGATCTTTTCAAAACGAATCCAACAATTCCAGTTTGGGAAAATCCGACGGTCGGATCTCCCGGTACAATCGTTTGAAGTTTTGATTTCAAAATACGAACTGCAGCGTCGTTATTCGATTTAATTTAATTATATTTATATATATATATAATATAATCGATTCTAGCACTGTTTTTCTTCAGATTTGAATTAAACATTCCATACAATCCAACTGTTGGATCTTTACAAAGTTGGCGTCATTGGAAAGATATTTCCAAAGCGAACCCAACAGTTTCGGTTTAGGGAAAATCCGATGGTCGGATCTCCCGCACTAATCGTTTGAAATCACGGTTTCAAAACTCGAACTGCAGCTTCGTTATTCGATATATTTTAATTATATTTTTATATATGAATATAAATATAATCGATTCTTCGATTTCGAAAATATTTTTTTCATACATTCGATAAAAATGATATTTTTATCCAACAGACATTCACTTCGACACTTACTATTTTTTTACAATTCATGTTTATAGTAAAAATGTGATTTTTATTGTAAAACAATTCATTTCAAAGCACGACTATTTTATATAGTTCATATAGATGATAAAAATATGATTTTTATTATAAAACAATTTATTTTAAAACACGAATACCATTCAACATATGTATTTCTATTCAACACATGAACGTTTTTCTATAGTTTGTATATATATAGTAAAAATGTGATTTTTATTGTAAAACGATTTATTTCAAAACACGACTATTTTATATAGTTTATATAGATGATAAAAATATGATTTTTATTATAAAACAATTTCTTTTAAAACACGAATACCATTCAACACATGAATTTCTATTCAACGAATGAATTTCTATTCAACGAATGAATTTCTATTCAACACATGAACGGTTTTCTATTCAACACACTAATATAGTTTCAACATATGAAAATAATTCAACACATGAAAATAATTTCAACACATGAAAATAATTCTAACACATGAATATTATTCAAAATTTCGGCAGCATAACTGCAGGGTAGTTAAAACCGGGGCCGTCCCTAGTATGGCTCCTCGCTCTACCTTAAAGCCTCGCAGCTTTTGACAATGGGGATTTCATGTATCTTGTTCGCACGCAGGCGGCATGTATATATTTTTCATTTCCAAAAACTAATCCTATGTGGTTTCAACCAAATAATTCTCAACTACAAACGGGTATTTTTCAACCACAATCAATCAAATTCAACCACAAACAATTCTAATCAACCATTCGAAGTCAACCAATTTTCACACCAGTCACAACCAATAAATATCATCCATGGTTTGTGGACGAGGGACGTATATTATATATATATATATATATATATATATTTATAAAGCATATTTCACTTCCATTCAACACATATATAATTTTTACAACGCATATATAACTTATACATCGAACGTACAACTTATACAACGCTTATACATGAGGTGTACAACGCTTATATAACTCATACAACGACTATATAATTTATACATCATCGTTTTCCATATCGTTTATAATTTAGAATTCTCACATTGGGTTCCACTCCACCAAAAATAGCAGAAGGCTCAGAAAAATATGCGGTCTCTTCTAGAATGTAGAAGACGTCCACACGAGTCCACTATCTCTTGTTTCACTGAGTTTCGTCAACAAATGCAAAAGATATGATTTTTATAGTGAAATAAAAAATGGTAGCGCTTTAAACTGCTATAATATAGTTTAAAATTAAATAGGCCACACCTTTTCAAACCTGTTCAAAACTAGGTTTTAGTTTTTCGCGAGATCCGAGGCACAAGAGGACGATCGGGTTGCGCAGCGTCGAAGGGGGAGGAGAGGGCTTCTCGGCGCTGGTGGTGGGGTCCAGTTCGACGCTGCCAGGTGGTCGGGGCGGTGGTATGAAGGTGGCGACTTTGGAGGAGGAGATCTCGCTGATGAGGCGACTAGGGGTGGTGCAACGGAGATTGATTTGAAGAGGAGGAGGAGGGCTGTCGAAGTTGACCGGCGGCGGTGGCTGGAGGTGCCTGTGGCGATGGGAATCGGAGGGGGAAGGTTCGAACGGGTTTTCGCCTTCAGATCCGCATCGGGGAGAGAGAAAATATGTTGTGCTCTTTATTTTTATTTTATTTTTTAATTTTCTGATTGGCCGGGAGAGTATTTATTTCAGAAAATAGGGTTTCTCGCCACGAACTCTTAATCAAACCCAACAACTGTCGTCCTAGCGTTTTACCCCCATCCCGGACATAATGGAATATGTTTCGTAGGCCAATTCGACTGTTTCAGTCATTTTTTATTCAAATTAAAATATAATACATTCAATATTCGATTTGAACGTACATTTCAATTTTTCAGGGCCACAAACTGATTTGAAAAATTCCAGAAAAATAAATCTAGCTATGTTTTGACGATACGGTGCCAACAAAACTAGTTTCGATGAATTCTGGGACCGTTTGAAAAATGGCCCATTCTTGGTCGATCCAATTTAATAGAAATCGACCAAACATATTTTCCTTTGCCACGCTCACATACTAGCTTCAAAAATTATGAAATTTAAACCTAGCAATAGTTTAACATCCCGGATCCAACAAAAGTGGTTTCGTCGAATTCCGAGGTCGTTTGCAAAATGGCCATTTTCACGGGCTATATAAACTCCATAGCGACCTTTCTGAAAATTCATTTGGCCATAACTTTTGCTTCCCGCTATGAAACTTCAATTTTTCAGATTTGTTAGAAAGGTATTCACTAACAAATTTAAATATTTTTGGTTTCGCTCAAATCTGTTTTGTTTTGCACCCGTTACAGTTAGTCAAAGTTTGAATTCAAATTTTGAAACTACCGCGCCATTTCAGACCTTGTTTATAATTAGAATTAATTATATTCGTTTTCAAATGTCGATTCAAACTTACTTTTCATCGTTATTATTTAAAATATTAATTTTAAATATTTAAAATCCACTAAAATAGCCAATTTAAAATTTTTAAATTGGTTCACATTTTCCGAGTCGTTACATATGTATAATGTATATTATATATGTTTAATGGCCTGAATAGAACGCGCCGCATAGCGACTGTTCGTGAATTTCGACCATTAACTTCAAATAAATGTAACGGGAGATCCGACCGTCGGATTCTCCTAAAACCAGAACCATTGGGTTTGTATCGAAAAGATCTTTCCAATGAATATAAGAGTTTTGAAATCTAATGGTTGGATTTGGAATTATGTCCAAATCAAATTTGAAAAAAGTCAATATGGATGTAGTTCGGTGGCCGTTATTGGAAACCGACTGTACGGACCTTCATAAAAATATGGGAAAATATTGTAAAATCATAATAAATGGTTTGGAAAGAATTTGGATGAAAGATTTCAATATGTTAAAATAAAATTTGGATTTTTGGGTTTGTCGTAGATCGTATCATCAATAACACTGTTCTTAAATCCCATATAAAAAGAACAAATCTTTTAATTCAGTTTATTAGAGTTTCCAATTACATTTTGTAACTGGAATAAAATGAAATGGGAATTGGGTTTATTGTGAACTGTGTTTTTAAACGACATTTGTTCTTTAACCCAATTAGTAGTGAAAATATAATTTGGAATTTATAAATCTTTTTATTAATATTTAATGGAAATTTTCCAAAGTAAAGTTTTCCAATTTAATAGAAGAAATTGGAATTGAATTGAATTCGAATTAATAATAATCGAGATGAGCTTCTGTTAAAGAAGACCGTTATTATATATGGAATTTAAAAGGCTTTGCCGTTATTCCAATTATATTATTAGTCTGATACAAAAATTTATATCAATTATATTTTGATTTGATTTCTGTGAAAATTCCATATTTAATGGGAGATGATTTTGGGTTTATCGTGAACTGTGTTTTAAATGACATTGGTCTTTAACCCAGTTAAAGACAAGATTAATTTCTTAAAGTTGAATAATCATAAAGTAATGATTTTTGATATTAAAACCAAACTGGATTTTTATTGAATCTTTAAAAAGAAGATTAAGGAATAAATTTAAAAGAATTTATCTTTGATAAAATTAATGGGTACCTTTCCCTAATAATGTGAATATTTATTTAAAAGAATATTGTAACACCTCGTATTTTCCATGAATATTAAAATAACAAAATTAAGAACACTTAATTTTTAAAAGAAGAATTGGGTGAAACTGGTTATACCATTACGTTCGTCTCGGAATTATGCTTGAGATAGAGTTCGAGTTTGCGTGAATCAGACTCTGTATGAAGAAGTTATGGAGTTCAGAAGATTTCAAGTATAAATAGAAATTAAATTAAAAGTCAGAAAACAGTTTGAAATTCGAAAATTCGGTCAGAAAAGCTGGACGGGAAATTTCTCGCTTAGGGGTGTCGACCCCTCCTCCAAGGGGGCATTTAACATAGGTACCCTATCGGGGTGTCGACCCCCCCTGTAGGGGGTCGACCCCTTTGAGATCCAATTCCTATGACGAATTTTTATAGCCTTGAGCTGATGTGGCCTTCTCTGATTGGCCGATGACCAATTTCTAAGGTATTAGGGCTTATGTGTCGTGCTGTGGTTGGCTGGGTGACGCATCTCTTTGGTTTGGATGGCTCTGATTAATCCTAGACTAATCTAAACGCTCGAATTAATCCTAGACTTCTATATAATCACCCCAAACCTCAACCCTAGACCTCACAACCCTATTCTATGAAGCCGTCATGCTGTCCATGCCTAAGCTAGCCTAGCCTCTATCTTTTCCAAACTAGAAATCAAGTTAGAAAGCTCCAAACCAAATCCAAACTAGAGAATCAAACGTCTACATCAAAGGATTAGCTTAACAAATTCAAAAATCAGATCCAAGAATACAAGATCCGTCCTTTTTCTGTAAGTTCAGTTATTATTCAGATTTAAACATCTAATAGAAATCATGACTGTAATAATCGGATCTAGAACTATGCTTAGTTCTGATTCATTCCTATCCTTTTGTCAAATCTGAATTGCCTATGCCTATGAGACTATTGTGATTGATGCAATGACACTTATCATGCCTATGAGACTATTGTGACTGACATAATATAACCTATCATGCCTATGAGATTTTTGGATTGACATAATGGAACCTATCATGCCTATGAGATTATTGTGATTGATATGATGGAACATATCATGTTGTAAATCCTATGCCTATGAGACTATTGCGATTAAAATAATGGGACTTATCATGTTGTACATAAAAACCAGTGATTCTCTTAAGTCCAATTCTGTCTAATCTTTATACCTGTGGTGTATATTGCTTAGCTTGTCCACAATTATTGTTAATGTACAACATTGAAACATGATTCTTGAATTGGATACACCTTTACATGCCTATTTTTCCTTATGTCAATTCTTATGCTCCTGCTCTATTTTTTCCCTTTCTATTTTTCTTTTGTGAATACTAAGTTCATTCGGAACTTAGATTGAATCTCGTTATACGTGTGATTATAACGCGGGAAAATTGGGTATAATTTAATTTAGTAAATTTAGGTCATAACAAGTGAATGTGGCATAAAACTTGTACTGACTACACTTAGGAAATATTGGCATAAAAAGACATAAACTTGGACACATATGACAAATATGTAAAATGGGTAAAGAAGAACATGCTAACCCGAGGTTAGATTGAGTTGCGGTGTAAGACTGCCCGGAACCGCCCGGCCCCGCCCGGCCCCGCCCGGTACATCCATCTACCGCAACAATATAGATTTAATGTGAGAGGTTAGCGCATTGAGCCCAAAAACAGAGGTTATATTGAGTTGCAATGTAAGGCTGCCCGGAACCGCCCGGCACGTCAAGCAATCGCAACAATATAGATCTAATGTGAGAGGTTGGTGCTTTAATGATTGAATTAAAGCTAAGGAACAGACAGACTAAGAATGGTAGGGTTAAGTTAATTAAGGCAACACTTAACCAATACAACATGTTAATTAAACAGATGGGTGGGGTTAGGTAAATTTGAGAACACATAACCGTTATAACATGTTGATTAGGAAACCCTAGTAACGGGGACCCATTTCAGCAGTAACCCACATAGATGTATCACGGTACCCTGAACTAGGCAGGGTGGGCCATGATTACTGGGCTGATTATAAGCGGTCAAAATTGCAGCGAGTGGTGCATTAGTGTAGATTCCGGCGGAGTATGGGCGTGCACGTACTCCGAACTGGAAAAAGCAGGCAATGGGCATTAGTAGTATACATTGTGCATCTAGAATTTGTGTCAGGTTGCCACCATAGGAATTAATACACTCTATGGCGAGACCAGCACAGGTATCTATAGTCAAGCGGGGCCGAATGACACAAGTAATAAATGCATGCGAGTAGAAGCCGATCGGAAAAAGGATCACTTTGTTATGAACACATGATGTTAGTTAAAACATTCGCTAGTTGGTGTAGAGAAATGGAAATGAGTGTGATAGTATATTCAGTTTATCTTGCCTTATCTTATGTTACCTTATTTCTATGGTATTGTCCTATGTTCAATTTATTCATGTCATGATCCTTTTACCTGTTTACATGCTGAATAATCACTGGACTTTATGTCTAACCCGTTTTCTTTCGCCTTCTTTTCTTCCGTTTCCCCCCTTGGTCCGCAAGGAGGGAATACTTCAACTTAGTGCAAACCTTTTCCAGCTTGAAGATAGTAGATGTATTGCTTGGATTCTCTTTTCTTAGGCTATGGTTGTTGTTTCATTTTTGTTGGGGATTTATGTTGCTTTACTACCGTTTTATGCTTCTTTATGTACTTGGAGTTTTAAATCAAGACATATGTTTTATTGTAATAATTTAGAAGTTGGGTTTTGAGACAATAATTGTAATGTTTGGACTGAACCATGCTATTTATGAAATGATTTTCAGTTTTCCGCTGTTTATATGTCTGTCTTGTAAATTATCTGTGCCTTTTACCTAAAATGCTTCACCAAAGTTAATGCATTGCCTTTGTGGGTGACCTTATTGGAGGTGGGGTGTTTCAAATATTCTGAATTGGGATGATGCGTAAGATGTGTTTTATAGCACTTGTTTATTGATTATAAAATATGTGAATTATTCGGAAAGACCGGGTTTAACCCATTCTAAATAAATAATATGACGATTAAAAGTCGAAGATGAAGACGGTGGTTGAAGACTGGAGATCTTCACATCATTTGGATGATTACTGATGTCTTGATTGGGAGGCATCCCAAGACAAGGTAATAAGTGGTGATCATCCAGACGTACTTTGAGATCGACGGATATGCGAGAACCTCTCTGCTGTATTGGACATACGGGACGAGGAATAAGGTGTCTCCGGTTTCGTTCAGACCCAGAACTGACTTGTAAATGAATGTGTGTCTGACATTGGATTTCGTTCTGTGTGAATTGATCTCTATTAAATATGTAGATGCTTGGTGGCGGAGAATTGTTAGTGTGGCATGCCAAGATGTAAATGATCAAGGCCTATTGTTGAAAAGCAGAGCCTTGTCGTTGATGATCAAAGCACAACCTTATTTAGCATAGCTTTGTGTATAGTGTTACTTCGCGAGCATCACACCCTGGTATGAACCAGAAACGGGAGAAGGATCTAGGGAGAACACGCGTTTCTTTCTGGCTAGGAGTTGTATCATGGTATGGAGCCCAGACATTTTACATATGTGGATGATTGGAAAGCGAGGTACCTTGGATTGGAATCCCTAGTGGCTCTTTATTTACGCCCCATAGGGTGGGGAGACGTATTGTTCAGGAATTATATATACTCTACTAACGTTAGTTGTAGATCGGCCCTATGGCTCCTAGGTGCAGTAGCGGCTGTATCCCGAGACATGGGCTAGATTGTCTTGAATTCGGTAAGGATGATCCCTTGCCTTGGTTCATGATGGAAATCCAACCTCCAATACGACACCATGCGGTTTTGATTGTACAACTAGTATGGCGACATAGTATATGGTAGCTATGTCGTCTATAATTGATATAATATGATTGAAATGTTTTTGAAATATATATACACTAATATTAATATCAGATCTGTTTAATCGTATCAAGCATTTTGTACGAATATAAGGTAAAACTCTATCCTCCTGTTTGCTTTGCATTGTGTGATTGGGCTTGAATCTTATAATGGTTTCATTTTCCTATAAAGCATTGCTTTGTTTAATGATTTACTTTATTTATGTACTGGCAATCCAATGGAGTAAACTCGTTCCGCATTAGCGGCGTAGTCCTGTGATTAGTCTTATTATTAAATAGGTTAAGTAAGATTTCTCATACCAATCCCATGTCTGACTCGTATTTTGTTTCACTTGCAAACTCGGGTGCTTTCTTTTCCACACGGGCTATCGAGTAGCTTATTTTGCAGATATATTGAGCAGGTTTCTGGATCGAAGCTTAAAGCTGTGACCAGAGCAACGATAGTTTTCTGCTGCATTGTGTTAAATTTATTGTAAATTATCTTCTGCTGTATTATTATTTGTCGTTGTACTCTGATATTCTGCACTCTGATCTTGCATTATTATGATGTAATAAAAGTTTTATGTTATTTGTTCTGATGTGTTGTATGCCCAAAGTTAGCATATGCGAGATTCGAACGGTCTTGGTCCCTTTAGCGATTGATTAGGTCCGGGCGAAATCCGTGTTGTTACAGCTGGTATCAGAGCTTTGGTTAATTCAAATCTTTGGGGTACAACACATTAGAGATGAACAAACGACTCATCAGAGGTAGGATTAGTAATGTCCTATGAAAGACTACTCATTAGAGATAGGATCAGTAGCATCCTAGGATGAGATACTCGTTAGAGGTGGGATTAGAAATGTCTTAGATTGAGTTGAGAGTGACAAGTTTATAATTAACGTATTTTTGATTATATATATAATCCGATCTTAGAAAATATGATTTTTGAGTATATAAACATTATACATATTTGAAAAACTAAACAAATAATAGATTGATGGTTGTGTTATGTGATTATTAGTCCAACTAAAAACATTATTGAAACCAATAAAAGAATGATAGTTGAGTTGGTTAGTTAAACAACTTTCAGCTCCGTTCATTTTCGAGGACGAAAAGATTTTAAATGGGGGAGATTGTAACAACCCGGAAATTCTGAACCAATTTTAAAAAAAAAAATTAGTAATTTTAGTGAATTTTGAATATTTGAAATAATTTATTTTAAGTAATAACGACTAAAAATTTATTTAAATAAAGTTAGCACGTATATATTTATTTTAACTATAAAAGGAGTTAGAAATAGCGCGACAGTTTGAAATTTTGAATTTGAACTTTGACTGAATGTACAGGATTCAAAATAAATCGGATTTAAATAAAAACAAAAATATCTAAATTTGTTTAAAGTTATCTTTCCAATGGATCTGAAAATTGAAATTTCATAGCGGGAATAAAAAGTTATGGTCAGTTGAATATTCAAAATAATCGCTATGGAATATATATATTTTTTAATATAAAAATAACCATTTTACAAACGACCTCCATTTTCGATGAAACCACTTTGGTTTGATCCGAATGTCAAATAATTGCTAGATTCCCATTTTCATAATTTTTGGAATTAATATGTGAGCGTGGCAAATTAAAACATGTTTTGACAATTTCAGTCAAATTGGATCGACCAAAAAATGGCCATTTCAAACAGTCTCCAAATTCGACGAAATTAATTTTGCTAGGAATGTATCATCAAAACATAGTTAGATTTATTTTTCGATAATTTTTGGAGTCAGTATGTGCCCTCGGTAAATTAAAATGTACGATCAAATTAAATAATTAAATGGTTTATATTTTAATTTAAAGAAAAGTGGGCTGAAACGATCAGATTGGCTGATGAGACCTAGTCCATTGTGTCCGGAATAAGGGTATTTAGCTGGGGGCAATGCTCATTGGGCTGAATTTGGAGCTATTAAGAATTAATGGTTTTTTTTGTGAACTTGGAAAATTAAATAATATTTTATTATAAATATCGATTATCCTAAACCTTAATTCGCAACTCAGAAAAACAGAGCCGTCGTCGTTCTCTTATTCCTAAACCTTAATTTGCAACTCAGAAAAACAGAGCCGTCGTCGTTCTCTTATGAATGAAAGATATTGTCCCAATTTCTTCTTCCAATCACACGCAAAATAAAGAAAATTCAATCATGAAATAAGAACGGAAACTCAAGAGCAAGTTGTGATCTTCAATATGGACGGGTATGATCGAGCTTCGTCGTGTATACTAATCAAAATCGCAACTCAATGTGGCCACGTTGGAGCATCGATTCACGACTGGTGGTGGGACCGAGTGCTGAGCCACTCACGATGGTGGAAGGCAGCGGAGTGGTGGTTCGTGTGGTGGTGTCGGATGTGGGTCCAATCTACCCTGGTAGCAGCGGCGGCGTGCCCTTGGACCAGAGGAATGGGTTGGAACTAACGGTCGAAGTCTGGAAATGGTAACGAAGGATTTGGGGGAGATTTAAAATGTAATTAAACTTATTTATTTATTTAATTATTTAACTTATGACATTAATGAATAAACATTGATATGTATCTCAAACGAAATCAGAATTCAACGAATCTGGATCCGTTGGAACCATAAATTCGAGCTCTACAACATGGAGCATACCAGAACTGAAACTGAGGCTATTGGAATTTTTGATAAAATTGAACATTGTTTAATTTATTAAAAACAATCGTTATTCAAATGATTTCCTAACCGATCAAGGTGAGATTTTTGAAAATAAAATTTATTATTGATTGTGATGTGAATTTCATATATGCATCGTATAAAATTGAGATTGACTGATTATTTGTGGTTGTAATAATTTGTTGAATTATATTCATGTTAAATAAAATTTGTGTAGACAATAAAAATCATATTTTTATTTGTCATATATGAACATAGGTGTAACAACCCAGAAAATCAGAACCAATTTATTTTAAATAATAACAACTAGAAATTTATTTTGAATTGAATTAGAACATATAAATTTATTTAAATCAAAGTCAGAATATAAATATTTATTTTAATTATAAAAGGAATTTGAAATGGCATGGTAGTTTGAAAATTTAATTTCAAATTTCAAATTTCAAATGAATTTACAGGATTCAAAATTAAAGGATTTTGGTAAAACCAGAAATATTTGAATCTGTTTAAAAATATCTTTCTAGTGAATCCGAAAATTCGAAATTACATAACGGGAATCAAAAGTTGTGGCCAGTTGAATATTCAGAATAGCCGCTATGGAATTTTTTTATAAAATATAGCCCTTGAAAATAAATATTTTGCAAACGACCTCCATTTTTGATGAGACCACTTTTGTTGGATCCAGAATGTCAAATTAATGCTAGATTCCAATTTTCGTAACTTTTGGAATCAATATGTGAGCGTGGTGAATTTAAACGTGTTTGGTCAATTCAGTTTGAATTTAATCGACTGGAAAATGACCGTTTTTCAAATGGTCTCCAAATTCGATGAAATTAGTTTTGTTAGGACCGCACCTTCAAAACATAACTAGATATATTTTTCAGGAATTTTTGGAGTTAGTATGTGACCCTGGTAAATTAAAATGTACGTTTAAATTCAATATATTGATTTATATTTCAATTTAAAGAAAAACTAATCGAAATAGTCGAATTGGCGAACGGAACATATCCCATTGTGTCCGAAATGGGGGTATTTGGCTAGGGGCGACAGCCGATGTGTTCGATTTGGAGTTTGAATGAAAAATTATCATTTTAGAAATAAATTATATTAAATATATATTACTATACTTAGTCAACCCTTCCTCTCTCTTCCTCTCTTCCATCGTGAAATCAAAAAAAGAGAAAAAGGAAAACTGCACGCTCCAACCCCCTCCCGTCGTTGCCACCACCGCCGCCGACCTCTTCCCCTCATCCTCCTCTCTCTCTCCTCCCTCCTCTCCTCTTTCTTCTTCTTTAATTTGCAAAAACCCTAAGACCCAAATCCTAAAACCACCCACCACCACCACTACGGGCCCCACCCCGACTACTGAACCACCCCTGCCGCCTGCACAGCCCCCTGCGCCGCCACCAGCCACCTAGCTCCGACCTTGGGCCCCTTTTCCTCAAAAATCACATTTTTCACAAATTCCCATTTTTCACAAATTCCCATTTTTGCATAGAACCCCCTGTCACTATTTTGCCAATAACTCTCAAACGGTGCGCTTTTGGAAAAAATTCCACAATACCAAAATCGAAGAGCACGTTTAGGCTAGTGACAAAGTTTGATGAATATTGAAGGCCGTATGCAAATTCTAGAGCCAAACAGGTGAATTCAAGTGCGAGAAAGCGACAAAACGGAGCGCGATGACAAAATCCGCCAAATAAAGAACAGAGGAGAAGATCCCAAAGGTGATAACTTCCCACTTAATTTATTTTCTAGTTAAAAATATATATACTAGGATGCATACGATGCTTTGTAGCACCCGACACCTTTGTTTGAAACCATGTTTGTTTCTTTGTTTGGTTGATTAAATTACTTGGTTGAATTTGGTTTGGGAAATAGAATGAATTGATTAGAATTTGGTATGTACATGGCGCGAGCCATTATTAGGCGAGGGATAAGGCTAGACCTTAATCCGGTTCTAGTATCGCGCCGTTGTGCTGTCAAAATTTTCTAAAAATATTATAACAATAAAAATATCATTTTTATTGAATGTATGAACTAAATAAAATATTCATGTGTTGAAATAAATATTTTATAGTTAAAAATATAAATTTTAACGTGTATATGAATAAAATAAATATTCATTTACAAATCGGATGATTTGTCTATGTATACACATTTGAATGATATTGATTGGGACGATATATTTTACACGTCGCCCAACTGCACAAATAAGAATCAGTGTTTGTTGTTTGAAAACGCCACACGGGTTTTGGGATGATATTGGACATACACTAATCCCAAATTTAGTTGTATGTTAGTCGATGGGTAGACAGACTGTTGTAAGCGTTGATTATTTATATTTAACACTTATGCAGCTGTGTAACGCACTTTGGATGATGGTTGACTGTGTTTGATTATTGTTGTGTACACGTGTGTATGAAATCCATATAAATAAAATTATATGATAAACGGCTGTGTCTAATTCCAATTCAGAAAGAACAAATATTTTAAAATAATGACTATTTTAAAATAAGGAATATTTTAAAATAATATTCAGTAATGAATCAAAATATGAATTTGATGTCCGATTTAGGATGGACACACATATATTTAAATATATAAAGCCTTGTTGATCAAATTAACACCATTTTGATGTGAACGATATCTATATCGATTTTATTAATTTTTATAATGAATATGGAAAAGGAAGTGATATCAAAATCTAATGTTTTTAAAATATTATCGTTTATATATTAATGATATGGAATATTCAAATTTGATTTGAAATTGAATATGAAGTTGAAATCATTTCAGAAATGAATTTAAAACGGTTTATAAAATTCGTTTTAAATGGAAATCGATGATATATATATATATAATGGCTTGAATAAAACGCGCCGCGCATCGGTAGTTTGCGAATTTCGACCATTGACTTCAAATGGACATTACGGGAGATCCGACCGTCGGATTCTCCTAAAGTCGGAATTGTTGGGTTCGTATCGAAAAGAGCTTTCCAACGAATATAAGAGGTTTGAAATCTAACGGTTGAATTTGGAATTATGTCCAAATTAAATTTGGGAAAGGTCACTGTAAGTGCAGTTCGATGACTGTTTATGGTAATCGACTGTACGGGCCTTGATAAACTTATTAAAAATAGAAGAAATTTGTGTAAACTCATAATAAAGGATTTGGAAAGAATTGGATGGAACATTCCATATTTGTAAAGATAAAAATATATTTTTATCGAAATGAACTAGTTATTAACTAGATTTGAAATCCAATATTTTTATATAAATAAATTGGATTGAAATGTTTTTAAAATAACCAGAATTTTCCAATACAAGAATTAGAGTGGATTTGAATGGAAATCATCTTCGGAATATTTCGATGTTGGATTTAGGATGATACTGATATTGTTATGGAAATTTGGAAGATATATTTTATATCGTTATTTCCAAAACGATATTTTTTGGTTTCAGAATTTGATATTCAATATAAACCGATATAATTTCAATTCAGAGCCTTATATTTGATATCAAATTGGATTTTGGGTTCGTCGTGGATGGTGTCTTAAATAACACTGTTCTTTAACCCCGTGTGAAGAGATTAAATCTTTTAATTAAGATTGTTAGAGTTTCCAATTAGATATAATAATTGGAATAAAATTGAATGTGAATTGGGTTTATTATGAACTGTGTTTAAATGAATTCGTTCTTTAACCCGATTTACAGTGAAAGGTGATTTGGAATTTATAAATCTTTTAATTAAGATTTTGGAAAATTTTCCAAAGTGAAGTTTTCCAATTTAATACAATAAATTGGAATGGAATAGAATTCGATTTGGTAATAATCGAAGTGAACATATGTGGAGGAAGACTGCTAATATATATGGAATTTAAAAGAATTTGCCATTATTCCATTTATATTATTAGTCGGACATGGAAGTTTATATCGGTTATATATATTGATCCGTTTTCCGTGAAGATTCCATAATTAATGGAATGTGATTCTGGGTTTATCGTGAGCTGTGTTTTAAATGACATTGGTTCTTTAACCGAGTTAAAGACATGATTTATTTCTTGAATTTGAATAATCATTAAGTAATGATTTTTGGAGATTAAAACTAAATGAAGTTTCAATGAATCTTTAATTAGATTGAAAGGTGAATTTGATAAATAAAATTATCAAATTCGGTAAATGATCGAGAATGGAGTATCACCAGTTTTGCACCAAGTGATAGTTAAATTTTTAATTATATTTGAATGTGAAATGGTAATTGATTTTACCGATGATACTATGGTGTTAAATATGGATTATTACCAATTTTGCTCTATGGGATGAATAGGTTGGGATTGGGATATTAAACAAATGGTTACTTTCGGTAAGTTGCGCTAATCCCGACTAGTTTGGATAAACCTTAATTTGGTTTGGATTGATATCCAAAGGAAGATTAAGGAATAAATTTAAATAATTTATCTTTGATAAAATTAATGGGAACCTTTCCCAAAGGATATGAATATTTAAATAAAATAATATTCAGAATTGGAATGAGGCATATGTTGTGTTTTTATAGCACTTGTTTATTATATACGCGAGTTATTCGGAAAGACCGGGTTTATCCCATTCTGAATAACTGGTTCGACGATAAGTCGACGATAAAGACGGTGGTTGAAGATCAGAGGTCTTCACATCGTTTGGATGACTACTGATGTCTTGATTGGGTTGTACACCCAAGACAAAGTAATAAGTGGTGATCGTCTAGACGTACTTGGGGATCGACCGGATATGAGAGGACCTCGCTCCTGTATTGGACATATGGGAGAGGAATAAGGTGCCCCCGTTTTTGTTCAGACCCAGAACGAACTTGTAAATGGACTGTGTGTCTGACATTAGATTTTATTCTGTGTTGATTGATCTCTATTAAATATATACCTATTTGGCGGTGGAGAATATATTCTCTTGCTTGACGCCCTTCTCTGAGACGTACGAGCTCAGAGGTTATATATCGATAGACATTAGTCGCATGGTGTGAATTGCCTGTGTGGAATGTCTCAGTGGAAAATGATCCAAGCTTCTATTGAAAAGCAGAGTCTTGTGGTTGATGGTCAAAGCACGACCTTAAATGGCATAGCTTTTTGTATAGCATCCTCACACTTCGGTATGAGTTAAAAACGGGATAAGGGACCCAAGGAGAACATGACGTTTCTTTCTAGCTATGGGTGGTGTCGGGGTTTTGCAATCCCTGAAATTTTCATATTTTTACCTGTATGGTTGTTGGAATGCGAGGCGCCTCAGATATATCGGTCTCTACGGAGCCGATGAATAGGTCCTACAGGACCGGGAAACGTGTGTTCAGGTATTGTCAATCCGCTATGTGTGGACCGTCCTTGGAGGATCCAAGGGAACGCTGTGTGTTACCCTGGTGCATTTGCTAGAGTGTCTCGAACCCTTCAAGGAGTACATCCCTTGCCTCGACTCATGATGGAAATCCAATTTCCAATACGTGACATTTCGGTTTTATTTGTAGAGCCTAGTATAGCGACATAGTGGTTTGGGGCACTATGCCGTCTATGATTCTTACATTTATATTTGAAGTTGTTTTCAAACACTTTACACTATAATAGTATCAAAATGATTTGTTTTAAATGTACCAAGCATGTTTGGCTATTATAAGGGAAAAGCCTATCCTCCGACTTGCGTTGCATTATGTGATGTGACATGGGTCTTATAATAGCTTCATTTTTCCAAAAAACATTGCGTTGTTTGTTTTATGCACTGGTATTCCTGGGAGGAAACCCGTTATGTATTATATGGCGTGGTCCCTTGATTTACCTTATTTCTAGAGTGAAGTTTTAAATAACTGTTTTAGTTCTCACACCAGTTACTTGACTGACCTGGAGTTTATTATTTTAACCTAAACTCTGGGTGCCCTATTTTCCACACGGACAGCTAGTAGTTTTGGTTTTGTAGATTTATATTCATAGGATCCTGGTTTATAGCTTGAATGATATTCAGAAAGCTCTGCATTCTTGTATTTCTTTCAGTTGTGTTTTTGTATTATTTCCCGCTTCTATGTATTGTATTTTAATCTCTGATATTTATCAAATGTATTTTATTTGTTCATACTTTGTATATTCTTGTACTCCGATGTAAATTGTTGAAATAAGCAATGAAATATTCTTCTGTTTGCGTTCTGATTTGTCGTGTTCTCAACTCAATCCGGGCTTTCCTTTACGGGGAAGTTCGGGTTATGTTAGTTTTGTATCAGAACTTTGGTTTATAAAGCTCGAGAACAAGACACTTTAGAACTAAACGAGAGAATTCGTCAGAGATTGGATTAGTAATATCCAATGAGAATGACTTGTTAGAGATAGGATCAGTAGTATCCTAGAATGAGTCTGAAGAGTGTTATTTAAAAAAAATGAAAACCAATTTTGTTTTGAGAATTTAAACTTTATTATATGTATTTGACTCATTTATTTTAAATTGATTTGGACTATCCGGTATATAGATATTTTAATATACGTCTGATCCACGTGTATTTGAAGTCTCAAATATATTGGATGGATATAGAATAGCACTCTAGTCGACCGGGGATAATTCTGGTGATGCCCGGGCATCATCAGTATTTATAATCGAGTTTCAAAGGAGGGATATCTATATATTTCCAATTGACTGGTGTGAGAACCAAAATTAGATAGGATTTATTTGTTGTGAATTGGCGTCAAAAATACGATTTTTGTATATATATATATATATAAAGTTATATGTTTGAAACGATAATTAACTAATTGATTTCTGATTGTGTTGTTTGATTATTGGTTTGATTAATTAAAATTTTGAACCATTTAGCCAAATTGAATCAAATATTGAAATGAATTGAAAATTTATTGGAAATGCATACATGTACATACATGTGTGTGAACAGGTCATAGCAGGGAAGCTAAGAAGAGGAATAAAATTGTATCCCCGACAAATAGGTACATGTTTACAGATTTATTGGGTTTGGATGATTTTATGAGCCGATTGTCTAGCCGCTTGGCTTTTTCTTTTTCTTTTTGGATGATGAGGGCCCTGCGTGGCTAGTTGTGGTTTTAAATGTCTCCCCATACAAAGGAGGTTATGGCAAAAATTTTCAAAAATTTAGGGTGTTAGCCAAATTTTTGAAGAATTAGAAATTCTTAGAAACTGAAAAGTTGGAGAATGAAAGCCAAACTGAAAGTTGAGTTGATTAGTAAAACAAATTTCAACACCGTTCCTTTTCGAGGATGAAAAGATTTTATGTGGGGGAGATTGTAACAACCCGGAAAATCAGAACCAATTTAAAATTTTTATTTAGGCAATTTTAATGAATTTTGAATATTTAAAATGATTTATTTTGAATAACGACTAGAAATTGATTTTGAATAGAATTATAATGTATAAATTTATTTAAATCAAAGTTGGAATATAAATATTTATTTTAATTATAAAAGGAATTGGAAATGGCGCAGTAGTTTAAAAATTCGATTTCAAATTTCAAATGAATGTTCAAGATTCAAAATAAACCGGATTTTGGTAAAACTAGAAATATTTGAATTTGTTTAAAAATATCTTTCTAACGAAGATGAAAAATCGAAATGTCATAGCGGGATTCAAAAGTTATGGCCAGTTGAATATTCAAAATAGTCGCTATGGAATTTTATATAAAATATAACCCTTAAAAATAAATATTTTGCAAATGACATCCATTTTCGACGATACCACTTTTGTTGGATCCGGAATACCAAATTATTGCTATATTCCAATTTTTGTAATTATTGGAATCAATATGTGAGCGTGGTGGATTTAAACGTGTTTGGTCAATTCATTTTGAATTTAATCGACTGGAAAATGAAATTTTTTCAAACAGTCTCCAAATTCGACGAAATTAGTTTTGTTAGGACGGTATCGTCAAAACATAGCTAGATAAATTTTTCGAGAATTTTTGGAGTCAATATGTGGCCTCAGTAAATTAAAATGTACGTTTAAATTCAATATATTGATTTATATTTTAATTTAAAGAAAAACCGATCGAAACAGTCGAATTAGAGAATGGGACATATCCCATTGTGTCCGAAATGGGGGTGTTTGGCTAGGGGCAACTGTCGTTGGGTTCGTTTTAGAGTTCGAATGAAAAATTCACTTTTTGATAATAAATTATATTAAATATATATATATTACTATACTTGGTCAACCCTCCCTCTCTCTTCCTTTCTTCCATCATGAAACCCAAAAAGAAAAACCGCACGCGCCAGCCTCCTTCTGTCACTGCCACTACCACCGTCGGCCTCCTCCTCCTCCCCTCCTCCTCCTCCTTCTCCTCTCTCTCCTCCCTCCTCTCATCTCTCTTCTTCTTTAATTTGCAAAAACCCTAAGCCCCAAATCCTAAAACCACCCACCATTGCCACTACGGGCCCCACCCCAATAGATTAACCACCCCGCCGCCTACACAGCCCCCTGCGCAGCCACCCAGCCCCGGCCGTGGGACCCTCATCCTCAAAAATCACATTATTCACAAATTCCCGTTTTTGCATAAAACCCCCCGTCACTATTTCACAAATAACTCTCAAACGTTGTGCTTCTGGACAAAACTCCACAATACCAAAATCGAAAAGCATGATTTTCTCTTTGATTTGGTATATGAAAGTCCTATTTTAGATTGCAGATCTGTCCGGAAATCGCGTCCGAAGTCAATGGACCTGCGGTTGTTTTTCGCGATTTCCGGTGAATTGGTGCGGTTTTGGAAGAAAATCAACTAGGCAATAGTTGTCCAGAATGGCGCATTTAGGCTAGTGACAACATTTGGTGAAGATTGGAGGTCGTATTCAAATTCTAGAGCCAAAGAGGCGAATTCAATTGCGAGAAAGCGACAAAACGGAGCGCGATGACAAAATCCGCCAAATAAAGAATGGAGGAGTGGATCCCAAAGGTAAGAAGTTCTCACATTAATTTGTTTTCTAGTTAAAAATATATACTAGGATGTGGACGATGCTTAGTAGCACCCGACCCCTTTGTTTGTAACCATGTTTGTTTGGTTGTTTGGTTGATTAGATTATTTGGTTGAATTTGGTTTGGGAAATGAAATGAATTGATTAGAATTTGGTATGTACATGGCACAAGCCATTATTAGGCGAGAGTTAAGGCTAGGCCTTATTCCGGTTCTAGTATCACGCCGTTGTGCAGCCGAAATTTTCTAAAAATTTATAACAATAAAAATATCATTTTTATTGAATGTATGAACTAAATAAAATATTCATGTGTTGAAATAAATATTTTTTAGTTAAAAATATAATTTTTAATGTGTATATAAATAAAATAAATTTTCATTTACAAATCGGACGATTTGTTTGTGTACACACATTTGACTGGTATTGATTGGGACGATATATTTTACACATCGCCCAACTACACAAATAAAAATCAGTGTTTGTTGTTTGAAAACCCCACACGGATATTGGGATGATATTGGACATACACTAATCCCAATTTTTAGTTGTATGTCAATCGATGGGTAGACAAACTGTTGTAAGGGTTGATTATTTATATTTAACACTTATGCAGTTGTGTAATGCACTCTGGATGATGGTTGACTGTGTTTGATTATTGTTGTGTACACGTGTGTATGGAATCCATATAAATAAAATTATATGGTAATTGACTGTTTTTTATTCCAATTCAGAAAGAAAAATATTTTAAAATAATGAATATTTAAAATAAGGAATATTTTAAAATAATATTCAGTAATTGATCAAAATATGATTTTGATGTCCGATTTGGGATGGACACGAATATATTTAAATATATAAAGCCATGTTGATTAAATTAACGCCATTTTGACGTGAACGATATTTATATCGATTCTATTCATTTTTATAATGAATATCGAAAGTAAGTGATTTCAAAATATAATGTTTTGAAAATATTATCACATATATATATATTTGTAAGGCTTACGGGGTTGAGTGGACCCCTACCACTTTATTAAAGAACCGGAGAAAAAAAGAAAATACAACACACAGCGAAGAAAACCTAGAAACACGGTTCTTTAAACACAAGTAGACAACACAAAAAAAAGAAGTTAAAAAAGGCTTAGCAAAATTCCCGGATCGAATGTGAAGCCTAGCTGTCGTATCCCTTCTCTGATTTCCATCCTTAAAACTCTCCTCAATTAATCATGAGATTTGACATTAGTCCCATTAAACACTGTTAGACCAAAATCTGGGCCTAACACCCAAATGCAGATCATAGATACCAGAATGCAGAAAAAAGTAGTAAAAATGGGGAACACACAAAGTTTTCATAGTGGTTCGGCTCAAACCAAGCCTACGTCCACTTTATCTCTTCTTAAATCCTAAGAAAGTACAAGTACAATTATCTCGGTTTATACACGAAATCCTCGTGTTTACAATGAAAAGGGGTAAGAAATAATAAGATTATACACGAAATCCTCGTGTTATGATGTGGGATTTGGCTCCTTTGCTGCTGAAATTGCTTTGCAGAGAGCAATGGTGGAAGCTTTAAGGAGTTAGAGCCAAAAGATCCTTGAAAATGCCTTCGAATGGTGTATTTATAGCTGTAGGAGAACTTCTAGGAAGACCGGTTCGTGATGGGGTACGTGGCACCCGATCCGAGAAAATAGGAGAGCGAATAGCCTTGAGAATAGGTCAGAACAAGTTGGGCAGGAGCAGGTTTAGGGGTCGGGTCGTGGTCATGGGTCGGATCGTGATATGGCTATCACGATCCGGGTCTGGGTGCAAGCTAGAGCGAAGTGCTGGAGATAGGATCGTGGTCTCCATGTGCTTCATGATTCAGGGTGCTTCGCGAGACGAGGTGCATCAAGAGCCGAGGGGGGCGATACGATGAGGGGCGATCTGAGAGTGCATGAGCCATACTTCGATCGTGTGACGCTTCGTTGCTTTATCTAGGAAATTGCCAGATTACACCAGTTTATGGAAACATGCATAACTTTCAAACCGTAAGTCCGATTGAGCCAAACCAAAGCTCAACCTGAAGCTAATTCAGGGACCTACAGGCATTATAGAGCTTAGCTCTGTAATCGCTGTTTTCGGGCCCAAAAAGGTCATTTGGTAGGAGTTCCGAGCAGTTCTTTGTTGATGATGCGAGTTTGACCAAATCGCTTCCTGTCTTCTGACAACGTTCTCCATATCCGAGCGCGGTGCTATCCAGATATTCAGTGTGACAGCTTTTACCAAAAAGTGTGTCAACAAACACCTTCGCATTTCTTTCTCTCCAAACCACGTACAAGAAATTTTTAAGAAAAAACTAAGAAGTCTTCCCTTCAAACTTTTCAAGCTTGTCTGATTCTTTAATATGTTCCATTGCAAGTTCGCGTTCTGATTGGCATCATATCTTCCAATGTTGATCATGATTTCTTGCCATAAGGGAAAAATACTCTGGCATTGAAAAAACAAGTGCAATACTGTTTCCATGCCCAAATTGCAGAACACACAACTTTCCTCACCAATGACACCTCGCTGAAAATGTTTATCTTTCGTAAAGATTGATTCTTTAATAACTTTCCACAACAATAGGTTCTCTCGTGCATGGTTATCACACGCCCATATTTTCCTGCTCCAAGTACACACTGACATTGCATGTATACCAGTATTTTCTTCATACAATTTTTTAATTTGATATTTCTTTGCCTTGCCGCACTAAACAGTAAAAATTTCTCCATTCGCAGCAAGCTTGGTCTTCGCCACCTTGTCCCTCAATAGGTTGATAGAATTGACATAGGTTAAAGGCAAACAAATTATCCCATCATTAACGTATTCCCTAACTCACGCATTACGACTAATACCCGATGAAATAGTTTCAAGATGCGAGTACTGTGATGAAAGTATAAGGCCCGGTTCAAGCCATGGTTCATCCCAGAAGAGAACATTTGAAACAGGAGAGATATGATAATTGAAATGAGCAAGAATTATCGTTATAAGTTTGAAAAGACTCCTCCAAGTTGAGCTGATCCGTTGTGGTTGTTTCATGCTCCAAAAGTTCCTTCCTTTTATTACATTATTCATCGACCATTTAACACAAATACTTCCAGTTTCATTGAAAAAATCATCTATATGTTTGATCAAAGCTGCTTTGTTCCACTGCATAATATTTACGATTCCAAGACCTCCTTTGCGAAGAGGGCATTCAATCATATTAAAAGCAATCGGCATTAAGTTTCTTCCTTCATTTTTTCCTTTCCACATATAACGCATAAAGGCAGCTTTGATCATAGAGACAAGTTTGGATGGTAATATGAAGGTTCTAGACTAATAAACTTGCATAGAGAAGATTACAGACTTGATTAAAGTAAGTCTCCCCACTTGGCTAAGCATTCTCGAAGTCCATGAGTTCAATCTCGTTGTGATTCTATTGAACAGTGGCATACACTGAGGAATAGTAATTCTCGTCGTAGCAAGGGGCAGTCCAAGGTAAGACAAAGAATTATCATTGTTGACTAAACCAGTCCTCACGTGAATAGTACTCACTTGTTGCTCAAATAATCCCGCAACTTTCATATCAGACTTTTGCAAGTTAATGCGTAGACCAGTCATCGAGTAAAACTCAGTCAAAGTTTCGAAAATAGTGTTGATAGTTTGCTCCGTCGGCTCGCAGAAAATAACCTGATCGTTCGCAAACATTAAAGAAGAAGCCCTGGGTTCATGACATAAAGGGTGCAACTTGAACATTCCACCATCAATTTTCCGGCTCAGCATTTGCGTTAACACTTCCATAGCGACAATAAAAATGTAAGCTGAAATCGGATCACCTTGTCGTATGCCCTGTTTACTCATGAAACACCCTACAGAGGAACCATTTAAAAGAAGAGAGAAGTGAGCCGTGGATATACAAGTTAGAATCCAGGCGACGAAGTGGTGCGGTAAATTCATATAACCCAAGATTCTCACAATAGAATCCCATTGGAGCATGTCGAATGTCTTCATTATATCAAGTTTGAACATAGCTCTTGGTCCGATGTTGGAGTGCGAGTAACCATTTAAGAGCTCACGAGATAGAAGAACGTTGTCGAGTACGTTATGACCAAGAAGGTAAGCTGCTTGATTAGGAGATATAATTTCAGGGAGTACCTTTTAAAGCCTAGTAGCGAGGACTTTCGCAATACGTTCGTAGAGGGCATTACAGCATAAGATGGGTCTGTAGTCACACATAGTAGTGGCATTTTTTACTTTAGGGATGAGCGCAATATTAGTTGCATTGAAGGAAGCTAACATGCTAGCTTTGAGGAATACATGCCTAACTGCTTTACAGACATCTTTTCCAATGAACAACCAGCAGGAGGAATAAAAGTTGTGACGATATCAAAACCCCATGCTACAGTGTTAAGGATAATCATTGGAATATAACACATTAATCATCATTAGCAGAGTACAGATAATAGCATAAAGAAGAAATAGAATAATTTACACAAATTTGACAGCGGAATGACATATATATCACCACATCAGAGAGCACAGTGCATGATACAACTTAGTGCATAATAATACATAATCAGTCTACATTGCCTGTGGCGAAATCACATATATAGAGAGTACATAAACGAAACATCAGTTTACATCGCCTGTGCCGGAATCATATACATATAAAATAATGGCGGAAAAATCATAGTCATCAACATGTAGTCAGGCCTCGCCATGAGCCCAAAAGTGCACCTCTACTGCGGTGCCAAGCTAAAAAATGTCAGGTACCTGTAGCTAGGCTGCCTATGTGAAAATATGGGCACCCGAGTTTGCAAGGTGAAACAAACTACGAGTCAGTCATGGGACTGGTATGAAAAATCTACTTAACTTATTAAACAACAATAATAAGGCAAATAAAAGGACCACGCCACTTTCGCGGAACGGGTTTACTCCAACGAGTGCTAGTGCATGAAATAAAGTAAATTATTAAATCATCGCAATGCTTTTTAGAAAAATGAAGCCATTATAAGACTCAGTTCCCATCACACAATGCCATGCAAGCCGGAGGATAGAGTTTTTACCTTATAATGGAATGAGATGCTTCATACGTATAAACAAAAGTGTTTGATATTATTACTAGTGCATATATGTTTCAAAAGCGAATTCAATCATAAATATCAATCATAGACGGCATAAATGACCCATACCACTATGTCGCCGTACTAGTAATACAATCAAATCCGCAATTTCGTATTGGAAATTGGATTACATCATGAGTCGAGGCAAGGGGCAAGCTCATCACCATTCGAGACACTCTAGCAAATGCCTCAGGATCGCACACAGCGGTCCTTAGAATCACCTGGGCCTGTCCTCTCTTACTTTTGAGGATTAGTCATTCCTGAACACACGTTTCCCGGTCCTTACAGACCTATAATCGAGGCGCCTCGCATTCCAACAACCACATAGGTGAAAAGTATATATAAATGTCAGGGCTGGTAAGTCACTGACACCACCATAGCTAGAAAGAAACGTCGTGTTCTCGCCTAGGCCTGTCCTCTCTTACTTTTGAGGATTAGTGATTCCTGAACACACGTTTCCTGGTCCTTACAGACCTATAATCGAGGCGCCTCGCATTCCAACAACCACACAGGTGAAAAGTATATATAAATGTCAGGGCAGGTAAGTCACTGAGACCACCGTAGCTAGAAAGAAACGTCGTGTTCTCCCAATAGTCACTATCTCGTTTTTGACTCACCCCGATGTGTGAGGCTCGCGAATCCACGATATACACAAAGCTAAGCCACTCAGACCATGCTTTGATCATCAACCACATGACTTTTCTTTGTACCGGAAGCCTTGATCATATGCCACTTAGGTGTGCCACACAGGCAATTCACTCCATGCGACTGATTTCTATCGATATATAACCTCTGAGCTCCTATGTCTCAGAGAAGGGCGTTAAGCAAGAGAATAAATTCTCCGCCGCCAAACAGATATATATTTAATAGAGATCAATTGACACAGAACAAAATCCAATGTCAGACACAAAGTCCATTTACAAGTTCATTCGGGGTATGAACGAAGCCGGAGGCACCAAATTCCTCGATATCTGCACAATAAACAATACGTCCGAACGGCTACCACTTCAGCTCCTTCAAGGTAGCTACTCCAATCATGAGCATCAGTAGCACCCATCCATCCAATGTGAAGATCGTCGGTCTTGAACCGTCTTCAACTCTTCGACTTATCACCGTCGATCGATTATTTGAAATGAGAATGAACTCGGCCTTTTCAAATAATCCACGTATATTTAGATTTTCAAATCAATTATCCACTTGGTTAAATCATTCGACATTCACATTTCAGTTCTTTAGTATAGTTTTCATGTCAAACACATTCAACCATCAAATATCAAGCCAACCAAGCAGAATCGGTTTATTTCCCCTTTATATCGTCTATAATATTTTATAACGATATATCGCCATTTTTATTTATTTAAAAATGGCCCTATTTAATTAAACGACATTTCAGGTCGTGCCGAGGCACTGGCGCGGTTTTCCCCAAATTTTGTTTTACACATATCTGAAAATCTAACCGCTGGATTTAAACAAAGTTTATATCATTGGGAAGATATTCCCATAGCGAACCCAACGGTTCCAGTTTCGTGAAAATTCGATGGTCAGATCTTTCAGTACAATCGCTTGAAGTTACAATTTCAAAACTCGAACTGCACGGCCTCGATTCGTTTTAATTTAATTTATATATATATATATAATCCATTCGACGATTACAATATCATTTTCACTTCAAATATTTCAGTAACACCTTTATATTTTGAAAAATTTCTCCATAACCTCCTTTGTACGGGAAGGGGTTTGGAAATTTATTGGGTCGTATTAGGCACCCAATAAATCCTAATAAGCATGCACATATTTATAGTGATATATTCCGGTGTCCACATGGGAGTGTGTATAGATCATAACTCCAGAGAATAAATTCTCGTCACCCTATAAATGGCTTTTGTGCCTTAATGACCAGAGAGATGTGTTTATTGTCATCTGCAGACCCGTGTAGGGTTTTTTATTAATCTAGCAATTTATGATTACAATTTATATAGTCCAGATCAGTCATCTGTTCAACCTGTAATATATATATAGTCGTTGCCATACAAGCCTCTCGCTCGTATGGTAAATCTTCAACCTCATCACACAAGCTCCAAATGCTTATGTGGTATATGATGAAGTATGCCTATCGTCAAGAAGTATGCCATATAGTGTAGTTCAAAATTAGTTGTTACTATCCTATGGCGATGTTTATTATTACACACAGAACAACCAGCACTCTGCATCCAATGGCATTCACAGGAGTTGATATAATAATAAAATTTGCACATCCAACTCATTAAGGTTTACCTATTTGTCGGGCACACAAATAAATTCTTTACTCAACAACTAATCCATTTCCTGTTCAACACATGTATATACATGCGCAAAACTAAGCAAAAAATTGTATTTCCAGCGAACAAAGGTTTATCTCCACTTTTGGTTATTTTTAACACTTCACGTTTCAATTAAAAATGATATTTTTATTGAACTAAAATATATTTCATCACATGACTATTTTATTTAGTTCATATACATTTTAAAAATAATATTCATAGCAAACAAATATTTATTTCAACATTGTATATTTTTAGCAATTCACACACAAGATAAAAATGGTATTTTTATCATCAAAAATATTCATTCGACACATGAATGTTTTTACACCTCATATTCTCAATAAAAATGTAATTTTTATTGTTCGATCTATTTATTCAACACATGAACTTCTCAACACATGAGCTTCTCAACACATGAGCATTTCCACACATGGATATATTTTATATGGTTTGTACATATAAGAAAGATGTTATTTTTATTGTTGAAACAATTTATTTATTCTACGAATATTTTACATACTTCATATATATATAAATGTGATTTTTATTGTTAAAACTATTTATTTATCCAGCACATGAATTATTTTTCAACACATGAACTTCTCAACACATGAACATTTCCACACATGGATATGGTTTCAACCCATGACTTTTGTTTCAACACATGAAAATAATTTCAACATATGAAAATTATTCTAACACATGAATATTATTCAAAATTTCGGCAGCATAACGGCATGGTAGTTAAAACAGGCACCGTCCCGAGTACGGCTCCTCGCTCTACCTTAAAACCTCGCGGTTTTTGACAATGAGGATTTCATACATCTAATTCGCACGCAGGCGAGTATGATTTTTCTTTTCCACAATTTATTTCAATCACAAATGGGTATTTTTCAACCACAACCAAACAATATCAACCACAAAGAATTCTATCAACCATTCGCATTATTCACCAAATTTTTCACACCAATTCACAAACAATAAATATCGTCCATGGTTTGTGGACGAGGGGAGTGTGTGTGTGTATATATATATATATTATTTCCATTCCAACAAACATATCATTTATAAAATACATGTATAATTCATACTTCGCTCATATATTTTACACAACGCATGTACATGAGGTATACGACACGTGTATAATTTATATTTCGCTTATATAACTTATACATCACATTTCCATTCACATTTCAGTTTAGAAATATTACATTGGTTTTCGAGATGCTAAAAATCATAGCTTGCTCAGAAAAATCCGTGGTCTCTTCAAGATTGTAGAGAGCGTCCTTGCGATCACGATGTTTCCTGTTTCATCGAATTTCGTTAACACACGATAACGATATGATTTTTCAAAGTTTGCAACACTTAAAAGTGTTATTTTCAATTCAAATATAATAAAGCCGATACCTTTCAACGTTTGTTCAAAACTATGTTTTGATTTATCGAACAAACGGTTGCACGATATTGGAATCAGCTTGTACCACATCGAAGAGGGTCGAGGGGGCTTTAGGCGAGTGGCGGTGGCGTTCAACTCGGTGGGACCTAGCGTTCGTGGCGGCGCATGAATGTTCAAGACTTTGGAGGGGAAAATGTCGAGGTAGGAGCAACGATAGGGGGAGTTCTTTATATGGATTTGAAGAGGGGGAGGAGAACTACAAAAAGTTCAACTGGGGGTGGGGCTGATTCTGGCTGTGGCGATCGGAAATCACCTGGGAAACGGGGATAGGGCTTCCGTCGTCGAGATCGGGTTAGGGGGGGTTGAGATATTTTTATTTATTTTAATTATGAATGGAGAAATCCTATTCGTCGATGGTTTTATTAAATTTTAAAATAGTGTTTCTCCACATGGACACCAATTCAAACCCAACGACAGTCGCCCCCAGCTAAATACCCCCATCCCGGACACAATAGGATATGTTTCGTAGGCCAATTCGACTTTTACAGTCAGTTATTCTTCAAATTAAAATATAAAACATTCAAATTCTGTTTTGAACGTACATTTCAATTTGCCAGGGCCACAAACTGATTCGAAAAATTCCAAAAAAATAAATCTAGCTATGTTTTGACGCTAAGGTTCCAACAAAACTAGTTTCGTCGAATTCTGAGACTGTTTGAAAAATGGCCATTTTTTGTTCGATCCAATTTAACAGAAATTGATCAAACACGTTTTCTTTTGCCACACTCACATACTAGCTTCAAAAATTATGAAATTTGAAACCTAGCAATAATTTCACATCTCGGATCCAAATAAAGTGGTTTCGTCGAATTCCGAAGTCGTTTGCAAAATGTTTACTTCCAAGGGATATATATTCTCTATAGCGACCTTTCTGAAAATTCATTTGGCCATAACTTTTGATTCCCGCTAGGAAACTTCGATTTTTCAGATTCGTTAGAAAGATATTCATAAACAGATTTAAATATTTTTGGTTTCAGTAAATCCGTTACATTTTGCACCCGGTGCTGTCAGTCAAAGTTTGAATTGAAATTTTCATACTGCCACACTATTTCTAATTCATTATTTTATTGAAATATTCTATTTCAATTGTTTAAATTTCTTTAAAATATCCAATTTAAAATTTTTTAAATTGGCTCGTATTTTTCGGGTTGTTACAATCTCCCCCACTTAAAACTTTTCGTCCCCGAAAAGGAAACAACAGTACAGTAGGAAACAAAAATGTAAATGCAAAGTATTGTGAAGGTACCTTGCACCGGAGTTAGTCAGAGAGGTCCATTCTGCATTTGGGGTAAGCTTGCTCAATGCTTTCCTCAGTTTCCCAAGTATAGTCTGTAGGATCACTACTCCACTGTACTTTAACTAAATGAACCTTCTTGCTCCTTAGCTCTTTAGTTTCTTTGCCAACAATTTTTAATGGCCCTCTTCTGACTGCTAATTCTGGAGTAATTTTCCAAGTCTTGTTGTGCTGCTTCTTCTACAACAAGAACCGGATCATGCACATGTCTCCTAGGTTGAGATACGGGAGATACATTATGCACTCCAGGCAACCAATCAGGTAATTGAACCCTATAAGCAAGAGTTCCAATTCGTTCAAGTATAGGAAAGGGACCAATAAATCTGGGTGCTAACTTCCCAGTTTTACCGAATCGGATCACTCCTCTCATCGGAGAAACTTTCAAATAAACATAATCACCAACAGCGAATGCCAAATCTCTTCTTCTAGAATCCGCATAACTTTTCTGTCGGCTTTGCGCGGATTTTAATTGTTTCTTCATGAAATCGACTTTATCAGATGCTTCTCTAATCATATCGGGTCCCAACACAAGTCTGTTGCCTGGTTCTACCCAACATGCAGGAGATCTGCACGCTCTACTGTATAATGCTTCAAATGGAGACATTTTTAAACTTGCTTGAAAGCTGTTGTTATATGAGAATTCTGCCAAATGCAAGTGATCTTCCCATGACCCACCAAAATCAATGATACAAGCCCGTAGTAAATCTTCTAGAATTCTGTTCACTCAGTCAGTTTGGCCATCTATCTGAGGGTGATAAGCGGTGCTCATATTCAGTTTTGTTCCCAATTCTGTTTGGAATGCTTCCCAGAATTTGCTAGCAAATATTGGGTCTTTATCACTAACTATGCTGATCGGAACTCCATGCAGCTTAACAATTTCCTTGAAATAAATCTATGCTAGACTTTGAGCGGTCCTATTGGATCTAACAGGTATGAAATGGGCGGTCTTCGTGAAGCGATCTACGATCACCCAAATACTGTCATTACCTTTCTTGGTTCAGGGCAAACCATCTATGAAATCCATGGAAATATGCTCCCACTTCCAACCTGGGACTTCCAACGGTTGCAACAATCGGCTAGCTTTTGTTAGTCGATCTTAACTAATTGGCAAGTAGGGCACCTGCTAACATATAAAGAAATGTCCCTCTTCATCGCCTTCCACCAGACAGTGTGTTTGATATCGTTGTACATTTTACTCACTCCAAGATGAATGCAAAGCTTGGATCTATGGCATTCATCGAGCACCTCTCTTTTGAGCTCAGGGATGTCGGGAACACAAATTCTCCCATTTAGTCTCAGAACTCCCTCACTATCCACTTGGAAAATGGAGCTTTCGCTCTTTTGAATTCTTCTGATCATCTCTTTAAAATTGTCGTTTTTCTGTAGAATAGAGATCTTATCATTCAATGAAGATGTAACGATAAAACTGGCGATGTTTCAGTCTTTCTACTGAGCGCATCAGCTACTACATTAGCTTTCCCCGGAGTATACAGAATATCCATATCATATGCTGCAAGAAATTCTAGCCAACGCTGCTGTCTCAAGTTCAGATCTTTCTAGGTGAACAAATACTTTAATGAATTATGATATGTAAACAATTCGAATTTCTCACCCAATAGGTAATGCCTCCAGATTTTCAAAGCAAAAACGATGGCTAGCAACTCAAGATCATGAGTTACATAATTCTACTCATGCGGTTTCAGCTGGCGGCTTGCATAAGCGACTACTTGGCCCCTTTGCATTAATACTGCACCTAGACCTCTAATAGAAGCATCCATCCAAAGCGTCAAATCCTGATTGCCATCGATAATGGTTAATACTGGAGCGGTTGTCAATTTCGATTTCAATTCCTGGAAAGCTTCCTCACAGTCGGAAGTCCACTTAAATTTCTCGTGCTTCTTCGTAAGCTTTGTCAATGGACCAGATATCTTCGAGAAATCCTTATCGAACTTTCGATAATAACTAGCCAACCCCATAAAACTTCTGACCTCTGTGGGTGTAGTAGGTTGTTTCGGGTCTTGAATTGCTGTAATTTTGCTCGGATCTACAGAAATTACTTCCTTTAACATGACATGGCCAAGGAACTTCACCTCTTCCTGCCAGAAGACACATTTAGAGAATTTGGCTTTGAAGACGTTCAGAATCCCCAATACTTGTTCTAAATGTTTTTGATGCTCAGGTTTTGATTTGGAGTAGATTAAGATATCATCGATGAATACGAGGACATATTTATTCAGAACTCCCCTGAACACTCTATTCATTAGATCGACAAAGTATGCTGGAGCGTTGCATAGGCCGAACGGCATTACTAACCATTCAAAAAATATGTCTGGACCTCTGAAAGCTGTCAAAGGAACATACTCTTCGGCAATTCTCAGTTGATGGAAACCTGTAGCTAGGTATGTTCTGGAAAATACTCTCGCCCCATTTAATTGGTCTAACAAATCATCGATGCAGGGTAACGGGTATTTGTTTTTGAGCGTCTGTTTGTTGAGGTCTCGATAATCAATACACAATCGGAGAGTACTGTTTGACTTTGGGACAAACACTACAGCTGCACCCCAACTAGAAAAGCTAGGCCTGATCAGACCATTCCATAGCAGTTGACGAGTTTGATCGCCAAGTTCTTCTTTTTCTTTTGGAGTCATTCTGCGAATTGGATGTACTACTGGTCTGGCATTAGGAATTAGATCGATTCTGAATTTTATTTCTCTTTGCGGAGGTAAGTTTTCGACTTCTTCAAACACATCCGCATAGTTTCTAACAACAGGAATCTTTTCTAAGGAAGTGGGGACAACTTCTAACGCAGACCAAAATTCCTTTCTATCTGGATTTGAACCATGGCATGGTACTGTAATGTATCCATGCTTCGTTTTAATGTTTACTATCCTTTCTGCACAATTTACTTTGGCTTTGTATTGCGTTAACCAATCTAGCCGTAGAATGATATCGAATTCGGGAAAATCCATAACGACTAGATTAAAAGGAAACCGGTATCGAGAAAAAGAAGTGAGCACTTTACAATATGAACTGAGGATAATAGAACCCCATATTGGATTATGAACCCTAACCGATTCTGTAAGCTTTTTCTATTTTAACTTTAATTTGTGAACCGTGTTACTTGCAATAAAACTATGTGATGCACCCATGTCAAATAATACAGAAACAGGAATATTTTTAATTGTAAGGGTACCTCCCAAAACATCGGGTTTACCTTCTCCATCGGAAGCAGCCGGAGGATTCTCCCCGTCGTACACATGAGAAACCTCAGCCTTTTTAAGCAAGGGACAGTCTCTAACAAGATGTCCTGTCCTGCGGTAGTTAAAGCATGAACGAGGGTTCTCAGAGCCCTGGCTTGAACCTTGAGAATCGGTTTTATGCTATTTCGGGGCTGTGCAAACATTTGAGTAGTGCCACACCTTGCCACAATTGTAGCAGCTTCCCTTTGGCGGTCTGCTAGTCTGCTGATTCGTGGACGCCGCATTGCTTGATTCTGGCTGGTTTGTAGAGGGCTTGCGTTTATTCCCTGCCTGGCTTTTAGCACCGTCCAGATCGAGGTTCCTTTGATATAGTCCTCATAATTGCACGCCATCTCCACTAATTCATTAAATGCCAGCTTGATGTGGGCCATTGCCCTGTCTTGGTACTTACGCTTTAGCCCGAGGATGAACCTCTTGTTCTTGGACTTAGCAGTGGCGACGAGCTCGAGAGCATAGCGGGATAACTGTGTAAACTTGTTCAGATAGTCTTGCACAGAGAGATCTCCTTGCTGGAGATTTGCAAATTCATCGTGCATGCGCTCTAGGGCTTTCTCTGGGATGTACTTTTCTTTGAATAATTCCTTGAATTCATCTCATGTCCTACCAACATTTCTGTTCCCTACTCGGCTTCTTCTTGCAGAAGCCAGGTACCCATGAAAGCTTTGTCTTGATCACCTAGCCTCAGGCCTCCTAATATCTTCTCGCATGTTTTCAGCCATGCGAAGGCCTCAATCACAGTGCCCGTTCCAAAGAAGGTTTTGCCTCCTAGATTCTTGTACCTTTTAGCCACCCGGTAGAGCTCAAATGGTTGAGCAGACGGGGGTTGTATTAAGGGTCCATCTTCAGCTAGGACTTCTCGTCGTCCTCTGCCACGGCCAGCTCGGTCTCCTCTACCTGCGGCTGCTCGGGTAGCCATTGTTCAAGTTCTGTACAAGCAAGAAAAGAGTCAGCCTACAGAAACGATAATTTATTGTATGGTAAAGCAGAAGAACTTAAGGAAAGACAAAGGTATATTGATCAAATTATTTTTTCTATTCTGCTTAGCCCATTTTAGGACATTACTAGTCCTATCTCTAATGAGCTACTGGCCTTAGAATACTACCGATTCTAGTCTGATGAAGTTTTTAATTTGTTAAATTCCAGAACTAAGGTTAACCAAAGCTCCAATACAACCTGTGACAATCTCAAAACCCCGTGCTATGGTGTTAAGGATAATCATTGGAATATAACACATTAATCATCATTAGCAGAGTACAGATAATAGCTTAAATAAGAAATAGAATAATTTACACAAATATGACAGCGGAATCATATATATATCACCACATCAGAGAGCACAGTGCAGGATACAACTTAGTGCATAATAATACATAATCAATCTACATCGCCTGTGGCGGAATCACATATATAGAGAGTACATAAACAAAACATCAGTCTACATCGCCTGTGGCAGAATCATATACATATACAATAATGGCGGAAAAATCATAGTCATCAACATGTAGTCAGGCCTCGCCCTGAGCCTAAAAGTGCACATTTACTCCGGTGCCAAGCCAAAATATGTCAGCTACCTGTAACTAGGCTGCCCATGTGAAAATATGGGCAACCGAGTTTACAAGGTGAAACAAACTACGAGTTAGTCATGGGACTGGTATGAGAAATCTACTTAACTTATTAAACAACAATAATAAGGCAAATCAAAGGACCACGCCACTTTCGTGGAACGGGTTTACTCCAATGAGTGCTAGTGCATGAAATAAAGTAAATTATTAAATCATCGCAATGCTTTTTATAAAAATGAAGCCATTATAAGACTAAGGTCCCATCACACAATGCAACGCAAGCCAGAGGATAGAGTTTTTTACCTTATAATAGCCAAGAAATGCTTCATACGTATAAACAAAAGTGTTTGATATTATTACTAGTGCATATATGTTTCAAAAGCGAATTCAATCATAAACATCAATCATAGACGGCATAAATGACCCATACCACTATGTCACCATAATAGTAATACAATCAAATCCGCAATTTCATATTAGAAATTGGATTCCATCATGAGTCGAGGCAAGGGGCAAGCTCCCCTCCATTTGAGACACTCTAGCAAATGCCTCAGGATCGCACACAGCTGTCCTTGGAATCGGCTGGGCCGGTCCTCTCTTACTTTTGAGGATTAGTCATTCCTGAACACACGTTTCCTGGTCCTTATAGACCTATAATCGTGGCGCCTCACATTTCAACAACCACACATGTGAAAAGTATATATAAATGTCAGGGCTGGTAATTCGCTGACACCACCGTATCTAGAAAGAAACTTCGTGTTCTCCCAGCAGTCACTATCTCGTTTTTGACTCGTACCGAGGTGTGAGGCTCGCGAATCCACGCTATACACAAAGATACGCCACTAAGACCATGCTTTGATCATCAACCACAAGACTTTGCTTTACAACAGAAGCCTTGATCATATGCCACTTAGGCGTGCCACAAAGGCAATTCACTCCATGCGACTGATTTCTATCGATATATAACCTCTGAGCTCGTACGTCTCAGAGAAGGGCGTTAAGCAGAAGAATGAATTCTCCGCCGCCAAACAGATATATATTTAATAGATATCAATCAGCACAGAACAAAATCCAATGTCAGACACACAGTCCATTTACAAGTTTGTTCTGGGTATGAACGAAGCCGAAGGCAACAAATTCCTCGCATATCCGCACAATCAACAATACGTCCGGACGGCTACCACTTCAGCTCCTTCAAGCTAGCTACTCCAATCATGAGCATCAGTAGCGCCCATCCATCCAATGTGAAGATCGTTGGTCTTGAACCGTCTTCAACTCTTAGACGTCTCACCGTTGATCGATTATTAAAAATGAGAATGAACTCGGCCTTTTCGAATAATCCACGTATATTTAGATTTTCAAATCAATTCTCCACATGGTTAAATCGTTCGACATTCACATTTCAGTCCTTTAGTATAGTTTTCATGTCAAACACATTCAACCATCAAATATCAAGCAAACCACGCAGAATCGGTTTATTTCCACTCTATATCATCTATAATATTTTATAACGATATATCACCATTTTTATTTATTTAAAAACGGACCTATTTAATTAAACAACGTTTCAGGTCGGGTCGAGGCACTGGCGCTGTTTTTCCCAAAATTTGTTTTACACATATTTGAAAATCGAACCGTTGGATTTCAACAAAGTTTATATCATTGGGAAGATATTCCCAAAGCATACCTAACGGTTCCAGTTTCGTGAAAATCCGATGGTCGGATCTTTCGGTATAATCGTTTGAAGTTACAATTTCAAAACGCGAACTGCACGGCCTTGATTCGTTTTAATTTAATTTATATAGATATATATATAAATATAATCCATTCGACGATTTCAATATCATTTTCACTTCAAATATTTCACTAACACCTTTATATTTCGAAAAATTTCGCCATAACCTCCTTTGTACGGGAAGGGGTTTGGAAATTTATTGGGCCGTATTAGGCACCCAATAAATCCTAATAAGCATGCACATATTTATAGTGATATATTTGGGTGTCCACAGGGGAGTGTGTACAGATCACAATTCCAGAGAATAAATTCTCATCACCCTATAAATGGTTTTTGTGCCTTAATGACCAGGGAGACATGTTTATTGTCATCTCCAGACCCGTGTGGGGTTTTTATTAATCTTGCAATTTACCGTTACAATTTATATAGTCCAGATCAATCATCTGTTCAACCTGTAATATATATATAGTCGTCGCCATACATGCCTCTCGCTTGTATGGTAAATCTTCAACCTCGTCACACAAGCTTCAAATGCTTATGCGGTATATGATGAAGTATGCATATCGTCAAGAAGTATACCATATAGTGTAGTTCAAAATTAATTAATACCATCCTATTGCGATGTTTATTATTACACACAGAACAACTGGCACTCCGCATCCAATGGCATGAGTCGATATAATAATAAAATTTGCACATCCAACACATTAAGGTTTACCTATTTGTCGGGCACGCAAATAAATTCTTTACTCAACAGCTAATCCATTTCCTGTTCAACACATGTATATATATGTGCAAAACTAAGCTAAAAATTATATTTCTAGCGAACAAAGGTTTATCTCCACTTTTGGTTATTTTTAACACTTCACGTTTCACTTAAAAATGATATTTTTGTCGAACTAAAATATATTTCAACACATGCCTATTTTATTTAGTTCCTATACATGTTAAAAATAATATTCATAGCAAACAAATATTTATTTCAACATTGTATATTTTTAGCAATTCACACACATGATAAACATGGTATTTTTATCATCAAAAATGTTCATTCGAAACATGAATGTTTTTACACCTCATATTCTCAATAAAAATGTAATTCTTATTGTTTGATCTTTTTATTCAACACATGAACTTCTCAACACATGAGCTTCTCAACACGTGAGCATTTCCACACATGGATATATTTTATATGGTTTGTACATATAAGAAAGATGTTATTTTTATTGTTGAAACAATTTATTTATTCTACGAATATTTTACATACTTCATATATATATAAATGTGATTTTTATTGTTAAAACTATTTATTTATCTAGCACATGAATTATTTTTCAACACATGAACTTCTCAACACATGAACATTTCCACACATGGATATGGTTTCAACCCATGACTTTTGTTTCAACACATGAAAATAATTTCAACATATGAAAATAATTCTAACACATGAATATTATTCAAAATTTCGGCAGCATAACGGTAGGGTAGTTAAAACCGGCACCGTCCCGAGTACGGCTCCTCGCTCTACCTTAAAACCTCGCGGTTTTTGACAATGGGGATTTCATACATCTAATTCGCACGCAGGCGAGTACGATTTTTCTTTTCCACAATTTATTTCAATCACAAATGGGTATTTTTCAACCACAACCAAACAATATCAACCACAAACAATTCTACCAACCATTCGCATTATTCACCAAATTTTTCACACCAATTCACAAAAAATAAATATCGTCCATGGTTTGTGGACGAGGGGAGTGTATATATGTATATATTTTATTTCCGTTCCAATACACATATCATTTATACAATGCACGTATAATTCATACTTCACTCATATAATTCACACAACGCATGTACATGAGGTGTACGACACGTGTATAATTTATATTTCGCTTATATAACTTATACATCACATTTCCATTCACATTTCAGTTTAGAAATCTCACATTGGTTTTCGAGATGCTAAAAATCATAGCTTGCTTAGAAAAATCCACGGTTTCTTCAGATTGTAGAGAGCGTCCTTGCGGTCACGATGTTTCCTGTTTTATCGAATTTTGTTAAAACACGATAAAGATATGATTTTTCAAAGTTTGCAACACTTAAAAGTGTTATTTTCAGTTCAAATATAATAAAGCCGATACCTTTCAACGTTTGTTCAAGACTAGGTTTTGATTTATCGAACAAATGGTTGCACGATATTGGAATCAGCTTGTACCACGTCGAAGAGGGTCGAGGGGGCTTCAGGCGCGTGGCGGTGGCGTTCAACTCGGTGGGGCCCAGCGTTCGTGGCGGCGCACTAAAGTTCGGGACTTTGGAGGGGAAAATCTCGAGGCAGGAGCAACGAGTGGGGGAGTTCTTTACATGGATTTGAAGAGAGGGAGGAGAACTACAAAAATTTCAACTGGGGGTAGGGCTGATTCTGGCTGTGGCATCGGAAATCGCCTAGGAAACGGGGATAGGGCTTCCGCCGTCGAGATCGGGTTACGGAGGGGGGGTTTGAGATATTTTTTTATTTTAATTATGAATGGAGAAATCCTATTCGTAGATGGTTTTATTAAATTTTAAAATAGTGTTTCTCCACACAGACACCAATTCAAACCCAATCACTATCGCCCCTAGCTCAATACCCCCCATCCCGGACATAATGGGATATGTTTCGTAGGCCAATTCGACTGTTACAGTCAGTTATTCTTCAAATTAAAATATAAAACATTCAAATTCTGTTTTAAACGTACATTTCAATTTGCCAGGGCTACAACCTAATTCGAAAAATTCCAGAAAAATAAATCTAGCTATGTTTTGACGCTACTGTACCAACAAAACTAGTTTCATCGAATTCTGAGACCGTTTGAAAAATGGTCATTTTCTGGTCGATCCAATTTAACAGAAATTGACCAAACACGTTTTCTTTTGCCATGCTCACATACTAGCTTCAAAAATTATGAAATTTGAAACCTAGTAATTATTTGACATCCCGGATCCAACAAAAGTGGTTTCGTCGAATTCCGAAGTCGTTTGCAAAATGTTTACTTCCAAGGGCTATATATTCTCTAAAGCGACCTTTCTGAAAATTCATTTGGCCATAACTTTTGATTCCCGCTATGAAACTTCGATTTTTCAGATTCGTTTGAAATATATTCATAAATAGATTTAAATATTTTTGGTTTCACAAAAATCCGTTACATTTTTCACCCGGTGCAGTCTGTCAAAGTTTGAATTGAAATTTTCAAACTGCCATACTATTTCTAATCCATTATTTTATTGAAATATTCTATTTCAATTGTTTAAATTTCTTTAAAATATCCAATTTAAATTTTTTTTAAATTGGCTAGCATTTTCTGGGTTGTTACAAAAGTATGTATTGAAGCCATCCGGACCTCCAGCCGATTTTTTGCTGAGTGAGAACATCGCCTCTTTAACCTCATAGTCAGTAACTTCATTACACAGAAAAAGATGGTCACTCTCAAAAAGTTTAGGGAGGATGTAGGGATCGATCAAGTCAATGTTAGGAATAAAATTATCATAGTTTCCAAATAGGCCTGTAAAATGAGAAAGGAAAGCATTTTCAGCTTCACCTTGTTTAGCCAAGTTATTTCCAAGATTATCAACAATGCGTACAATGTTCTGTCTACAGTGTTTGTTCTTGAGCGAAGCATGAAAGTACGCATTATTATTATCACCTTCTTTCTTCCATTTAATGCGCGCTTTTTGTTTGATCATTTCATCTTCAGAGTTAAGAGCTGTCTGATATTGTTTACCATGTAGGTCTCAATTGGAGGATGCACTGGATTATCTGGCTCTTCCATCATTTTAATTTTCATTTGCCGAAGTTTGTCTTTCCATAAGGCATTCTGCTTGTTGCCTCTTCCAAACTTTTGCTTTGCCCAATCTCTAAGACCAATCTTCATTCTTCTCAGCTTTTCCTGCAAGATATTAAGGGGATTACCAAAAGATAGCCTCATCCAAATTTCTTTAACAAAGTCAAGAAATTCAGGTTCATCAACCCAATTATTAAAAAATTTGAAACTTGAATTTCCTTTCATGTTTAACTCACTAAGGTGAAGGATGATTGGGGAGTGGTCAGAGAGTAGAGGCGGAGGCATTTCGCTGTGTAAGGTAGGCCAAAAGGAGAAGACTTTAGAATTGCAGAAAGCGTGATCAATTAAAGAGTAGGTTCTTGGTCCGTCCCTCTTTTTGTTATTCCAAGAGAAAGGCATTCCAGCACATTTAATGGTGATAAGATTAGCTAGACCAAGGGTATTTTTGAGTGGGAGGATTTCAGATAAGGATAGAGGATAACCTCCAATTCGTTAAGAGGTATCATAACAACAATTGAAGTCTCCAAGAAGGAACCAAGGATGAGTTGATTGACGTAGTGAAAGGATGGACTGAAATAGTTTACTTCTGGAAGGCAAGTTATTAGCTGCATAAATGAAAGTGTAATACTAGGAAGACTGGTCCGATTGGTTAACGGCATGGAAGTGGATGTGTTTATTTGAGGAGTGAAGCAGTTTCAAAGTAACGATGTTTGCATCAAAGAGCACGAGGATTCTACTATAAGGAGCCTCCTGAATGTTGTGGATATAACGCCAGGTAGTGTTTACGTACATAACAACTCTTAAAGTTAGAACATGACCGAGTTTGGTCTCAATGATGGCAAGGATACTTAGTTTATTTTCAGAGATTAAGTTTTTACATTGGTCAAGTTTAGAGTCATCGTGGTAACCTCTAACATTCCACACACAGACATTTTTCACCATGGATCAAACTACATGGGGTGGGACGCCTCTTTGTTTCGTGCTCCTTAATAAATACTATTCTTGAGCAGCAGAAGGAGTGGAGATATAAGGCACACTGGGTGGTAACACTGGTGATTTCGGAGGAAAGGAATCGGGAGGGGGTGCCTTAAAAGCTTTTGGAGGTGTAATGTTTGCATAAACGTTGACGTCCAAATTTGGAAGGATACCAGGATCAGGTGGGATCAAAGTAGGTGCTTTGGATGTGGATCTTTGCATGCATGTGGTTTCATTTAAGGAGGTCTCAGGTTGGCTCAACGTTTTCAAGAGTTGGTTGTCTTCAGTTAAATCATTTAAGCTTTCACCTACCCTGTCTTTAAAGTGCGTGTCCTCTGTTTCATTTGCATCTTCATTCAATTAAACAACTATAGCCTTTCATTTTTTAATCTCTCTTCTTTTGTCTTTAAGACAATCTTACATTATTAAGTCTCTAAAAAAGTTGTGCACCTCTTCCTCGGCTTGCATTTCTTCATTAAATTCAACAAGTTCAACGTTTTCAGGAGTAGAGAAAACATTATAGTGCATCTTACTTGACAACAGATTTTCTAGAGAGGGCATAGGAATATTAGAAATTTCATGCAAGTCCATGTCTTCATATTGTTCATCACTTCCATTGTTTTCCTTTGCTAGTTCAGTCCCGTTTTTGATCTCGCCTTCTTCGAGTGCCGTAAAACTGTTTTCCTTAACAATTTCCTCTACTACATTACTTTCCTTCCTTACCCAATTACCTTGTCGTAACCATCCATTCACATTATCCCTTGTTTGCATTACATTTCTATTTTTCTTATAAATAACCTTCTGCCAATTGTTCCTATCGCTGTTGTCTTGCACTGGGATCCTACTTTTTGTTGGCACACTGGGTTCACACCTTAAAATATGCATCTGACTTGCATTCATGTTTCTACCGTCAACTCTAGTCCTTCCTTCTTTATCACAATCTTCGTGTAAATGACCAAAAGTATTAAAAAGGTTGCAAATTTTAGGTTTCCATAAATATTCGACATATATACGTTGGACTCCTCCCTCTACAGTTTCAACCAAGAAGTCATTCAAGAGTTCTTTGTCAGGATTCAACTCTATCAAGCATTTAGCATAAGCAAGTCTTTAACGACTCTCAGTCATCTCGTCCATACACAATAATTTCCCCAGCATACTACTTATCCAATTGATTTCGTAGTTAGACCACGCCACAAGCGGTATATTATAAAACTTAACCCAAACTAGGACAGACTTGACATTACCACAAACATTGCTTATCGAGGGATCAAACTTTTTAATAATGAATAACTTTGAACTCATAATGATAGGATTGGCCTGAAGTATTCGATTTCTATCTTCCTCACAAATAAAATCAAACAAATACAAAACACAATCCGATTTTACCTTTATAGACCCCTTTAGTCTCCATAGCGAGTTGAGTTTTGCCACCACAACAGTGTACGAATGGGGCTTATCTAAGAAGAAGCCAACGACCGATTGATTCCACACTTCCGTTCCCGCTTCAGTTGCACCGCTAATCATCTTTAACGATCCATTAACAATATTTGGGGTTAATTCAACAGGAATGCACTTCCCAGCATTTAAAGGTTTACGCTTAAAAAGGAATGATGTCCATGGCTGTTGAATCACATTTTCGCTGATTTGGGGAAGAACGGAAGAAGAGGGTAGGGCTGACGAAGGTTGCGGCACTGGATTAGGGTCAGGCGGGGCTGGCGGAGGATCAAGCGGCGGAGGGATGGAAGGTGGTAGCCTCGATAATGGGATGGAAGAGACAAGAGCGGCGATTGGATTCGGCGGGAAAGGACGGGGGGGAGTGGGTAGACATGAAAGGTGAGGATTTTTATTATATATAGGATTATCACTTATATATTAACGATATGGAATATTCAATTTTGATTTGAAATTGAATATGAAGTAGAAATCATTTTGAAAACAAATTTAAAATAGTTTATAAAATATGTTTTAAATGGAAATCGACGAAATATATAATATATATATATATATATATTATATTTAATGGCCTGAATAGAACGCGCTGCGTCACGGAAGTTCGCGAATTTCGACCATTGACTTCGAATGGACATTATGGGAGATTAGACCGTCGGATTCTCCTAAAAGTAGAACCGTTGGGTTCGTATCGAAAAGATCTTTCCAACGAATATAAGAGCTTTGAAATCTAACGGTTGGATTTGGAATTATATCCAAATCAAATTTGGAAAAGGTCCCTGTAAGTGCAGTTCGATGACCGTTTATGGAAATCGACTGTACGGGCCTTGATATAATTATTAAAAATATTAATAACTTGTGTAATATCATAATAAATGATTTGAAAAGTACTGGGATGAAAAATTCCATATTTGTAAAGATAAAAATATATTTTTATCAAAATGAACTAATTATTAACTAGATTTGAAATCCAATATTTTTATATAAATAAATTAGATTGAAATGGTTTTAAAATAACCAGAATTTCCACATGCAACAAAAACACATTCAACAAACTTTTTTCCTGCCATGTCCTCTCAACCTTTTTCTCCTCTGCCAAAAACTATCCTTTACACGTCATCCCTACCGGCATCGAGCCCCTCCCTTCCTCTCGCATCCTCCTCCCATACCTTGTTAGACCCTCCTCCTAAACCTCCATCACCTGAACCTCCGCCTCCTACCCTACCCACCTCAACTCCATCCCCTTCTGCTACGGTCAATACAAATCGGAGATGGACTTCTCTTTTCGAAAACAAGCCCAAGAATGCAGGGATCTTCGTACCTCCAACGATCCGACTGAAGCACTCTGGAAAAAGGCTACTCCCCGACGAAACAATTTATCAAGTAGGGCGTGATCAATGGCAAGATTACATTGTTGGGTTCTTCCTCGACTCGTTGTTACCATTTACTTTAGTTGCTACCCATCTGAAGAATTACTGGAAACCTTCTGGAGGATTTAAGATCAAATCAACCGGTAATATCTTCTTTTTCCTTTTGTCTAATCCAAATGATAGAAGAAGAATCCTCAACGCTGAGCCAGATATAATTAGAAACAAAGTCTTCATACTAAAACCATGGGACTGCAGCGTGAGCAGTAGATGTATTAGGAGTGTCCCGGTTTGGGTTAAACTTTCTAACATTCCGCTATATGCATGGACTAAAATTGGCATAAGTTGGCTTGCTTCGAATATAGGAAAATTCTTGTGTATGGATGCGGCGACTGAGACTTTAGATATGTTACCATATGCAAAATGCCTAATTGAAGTCACCCCTGAAAGTATTTTGCTTACCGAATTTCCGGTTGAGCTACCAGATGGCTCTGAACAGAAAGTTCTAATTGAATATGTTTGGCGTCTAGATATTTGTAGTGTTTGTAAAGTCTTTAGGCACAAAGACTATAACTGTCCTGTATCCAAATGTAAAGAGAAAGGGGAGGTAACCGTTAACAGAAAGGAGAGAGTAACTGGGAATAGAGGCCAAAGAACTGATGATAAAGGAGAAGCAGCCAAAATCGAAGCTATGAAGAATAAATTCAAGAATATCTCAGTAAGGAGCAGCTATAGAAATAGTGGTAACATAGTTCATGATCAACAAAGATGGAAGATAGTGGGAGGTGCTTCAACTAAACCCACAACAGCTGAAGGCTCTATCAATAACACGGCCAACAAGTTCGGAGTCTTGGATGTGACTTGCGAAGATGAGGGGATAGATGGTGATGAACAAGACCTTGAGGAAGGCGAGCTGATTGAAGAAACAATAGACAGTTTAATGAATTCAAATGAAGTATCTGTCATTCATGAAAACAGTAAGGCACGACCAAAGTAAATGATGCTATTGGGGAAGCTGATGAAGCAGCTAAGGCATTAAGCGTTCCAATTAATGAAATAAGTGATAGTAGTGACATGCAAACGATCATTGATGATGTCGTTGAATTTGAACGAACAATGGAAGCAGGTGGCTTTGATCTGTCTTTTCCTTTAACTGCCAACGAGGTACGTGTGAGCAATGAGTATGGTTTTAAAGCTGGCTTCTTACAAGGCACCTCTCCTCTACTCAAGCAACAGAACGGCCAGAGCTCTTCTCAGCTGCATGAAGAAACCACAATTAGCACTCAGTTTTCCGATGAAATTGCAGGTAATCTAGATAGTTTCCTGCTCGACAATTTCGATATTCCCTCTATGCCAAATGATTTCAGGTTGAAACAAGTGAAAACAAAGGAGAAAAAGAAGATAAACATTGATAGAACCGTTCAGGATGCAATAGACAAACTAGGGGCTGAAATTGAAAGTGGTCAATTAGATTCTGTTATATGCATTGAAAAGAGAAAGCTTATGGAGCTAATGGCCAAAAATCATGCAGCACTTCAAAGTAGGAAGGAAGCAAATGACCTTGCTAAGAAGTATCCTTACGCCAACATCCCTCCGCCTCCGGGATATAAACCAGGACCGCCTGATGTCATCGTTACAAACACTACGGCCTCCTATACTATTGCTAGTTGCAGTGCGGGGAGATCGCCGCAAGCTCGGAGTATGACAAGATCAAAGGGGAATACCCCCTTTGATAATGGTTACTTAAGGTGAAGAAATCTAAGTGCTTCTTTGGCGCAATGGAATTACAAATGAATGAACTTATGTATTAGCTTGTGTTGTCACTATGTAATGTAGTTTCCACAGTTTGGGAACATGGACTTTGATGTTGATATACACTTTGTATATCATCTGTGTGAGTTGTGTCTTTTTTCTCCTTTTTTTAATAATAAAGTGTTACGGAACACTATAAAAACCGGTCAGCCTGCAAAAAAAAAAAAAAAATAACCAGAATTTTCCAATATATGAATTGGAGTGAATTTGAATGGAAATCATCTTCAGAATATTTCGATGTTGGATTTGTGATGATACGGATATTGTTATGGAAATTTGGAAGATATATTTTATATCGTTATTTCCAAAAAGATATTTGTTTATTTCAGAATATGATATTGAATATAAGCCGTTACAATTACTATTCAGAGCCTTATATTTGATATCAAATTGGATTTTGGGGTTGTCATGAATTGTGTCTTAAATTACACTGTTTTTGAACCCTGTGTGAAGAGAATAAATCTTTTAATTTAGATTGTTAGAGCTTCCAATTATATTTAATAATTGGAATAAAATGGAATGTGAATTGGGTTTATTGTGAACTGTGTTTTAATGAATTTTTTCTTTAACCCGATTTACAGTGAAATGTGATTTGGAATTTATAAATCTTTTAATTAAGATTTAGGGAAATTTTCCAAAGTGAAGTTTTCCAATTTAATACAATAAACTGGAAGGGAATGGAATTTGATTTGGTAATAATCGAAGTGAACATCTATGGAGGAAGACTGCTAATATATATGGAATTAAAAAGGCTTTTCATTATTCCATTTATATTATTAGTCGGACATGGAAGTTTATATCGATTATATATATTGACCCGTTTTCCGTGAAGATTCCATAATTAATTGAATGTTATTTTGGGTTTATCGTGAGCTGTGTTTTAAATGACATTAATTCTTTAACCCAGTTAAAGACAGGATTTATTTCCTGAATTTTGATAATCATTAAGTAATGATTTTTGGAGATTAAAATTAAATGGAGTTTTAATGAAACTTTAATTAGATTGAGAGATGAATCTGATAACTAATATTATCAAATTCAGTAAATGATCGAGAATGGAGTATCACCAGTTTTGCTCCAAGTGATAGTTAAATTTTTAATTAGATTTGAAAGTGAAATGGTAATTAATTTTACTGATGACACCATGGTGTTAGATATGGAGTATTACCAGTTTTGCTCTATAAGATGAATAGGTTGGGATTGGGAAATTAAACAAATGATTGCTTCGGTAAGGTGCGTTAATCTTGACTATTTTGGATAAACCTTAATTTGGTTTGGATTGATATCCAAAGGAAGATTAAAGAATAAATTTAAAGAATTTATCTTTGATAGAATTAATGGGAACCTTTCCCAAAGGGTATGAATATTTAATTAAAAGAATATTCAGAATTGGAATGAGGCGTATGTTGTGTTTTTATAGCACTTGTTTATTATATACGCGAGTTATTCGGAAAGACCGGATTTATCCCATTCTGAATAATCGCATCAACGATAATTCGATGATGAAGATGATGGTTGAAGATCGGAGGTCTTCACATCGTTTGGATGATTACTGATGTCTTGATTGGGTTGTACAACCAAGATAAGGTAATAAGTGGTGATCGTCCAAATGTACTTGGAGATCGACCGAATATCAGAGGACATCTCTCCTGTATTGGACATATGGGATGAGGAATAAGGTGCCTCCGGTTTCGTTCAGACCCAGAACGAACTTGTAAATGAATTGTGTGTCTGACATTGGATTTTATTCTGTTTGATTGATCTCTATTGAATATATATCTGTTTGGCGGCGGAGAATTTATTCTCTTGCTTAACGCCCTTCTCTGAGACGTATGAGCTCAAAGGTTATATATCGATAGACATCAGTCGCATGGCGTGAATTGCTTGTTTGGCATGCCTGAGTGGCAAATGATCAAGGCTTCTGTTGAAAAGAAGAGTCTTGTTGCTGATGATCAAAGAACGACCTTAAATGGCATAGCTTTGTGCATAGCGTTAATTCGCGAGCCTCACACCTCGGTATGAGTTAAAAACGGGATAAGAGACCCAAGGAGAACATGACGTTTCCTTCTAGCTATGGGTGGTGTCGGGGTTTTGCAAGCCTTGACATTTTTATACTTTTTACCTGTGTGGTTGTTGGAACGCGAGGCGCCTCAGATATATCGGTCTCTACAGAGCCGATGGATAGGTCCTATAGGACCAGGAAATGTGTGTTTAAGTACTGCCAATAAGCTATGTGTGGACCGGCCTTGGAGGATCCAAGGGATCGCTGTGTGTGACCCTAGGGCATTTGCAAGAGTATCTCGAAGCCGACGAGGAGTACATCCCTTGCCTTGACTCATGACGGAAATCCAATTTCCAATACGTGACATTTTGGTTTTATTTGTAGAGCCTAGTATGGCGACATAGTGGTACGAGGCACTATGCCGTCTATGATTGATACATTTATATTTGAAGTTATTTTCATACACTTTACACTATAATAGTATCGAAATGATTTGTTTTAAACGTACCAAGCATGTTTGGCTATTATAAGGGAAAACCCTATCCTTTGGCTTGCGTTGCATTGTGTGATGGGAACTGGGTCTTATAATATATTCATTCTTCCAAAAAATATTGCATTGTTTGTTTTATGCACTGGTATTTGTAGGAGGGAACACGTTTCGTGTTGTACGGCGCGGTCCCTTGATTTGCCTTATTTTTAAAGTATAGTTTTAAATAACTGTTTTAGTTCTCATACCAGTCACATGACTGACCTGGAGTTTATTGTTTTAACCTAGACTCTAGGTGCCCCTATTTTCCACACGGGCAGCTAGTAGTTTTGGTTTGCAGATTAATATTCACAGCATCCTGGTTTACTGTTGGAATGATATTCGGAAAGCTCTGTATCCGTGTATTTCTTTCGGTTGTGTTTTGTATTATTTTCCGCTTCTATGTAATATATTTTAATCTCTGATATTTATCAAATGTATTTTATTTTTTCATACTCTATATATTCTTGTATTCTGATGTAAATTGTTGTAATAAGCAATGAAATGTTCTTCTGTTTGCGTTCTAATTTGTCGTGTTCTCAACTGAATCCGGGCTTTTCTTTACGGGGAAGTTTGGGTTATGTCAATAGGAATTGTTGTAAATAAAACTGTCATTTAGTTAAGATTTTTTTTGTCAAATAAAACTGTCATTTAGTTAAGATTTGTTTTGGTCAAATAAAACTGTCATTTAGTTAAGATTTGTTTTTGTCAAATAAAACTGTCATTTAGTTTAGAATTGTTTTTGTCAAATAAAACTATCATTTAGTTAAGATTGGTTTTTGTAAAAATAAAATTTTCATTTAGCTAAGACTATCATTTAGTTAAGAATGTTTTTTGTCAAATAAAACTTTCATTTAGTTAAGATTTGTTTTTGTCAAATAAAACTGTCAATTAGTTAAGATTTGTTTTTGTCAAATAAAACTGTCATTTATTTAAGACTTGTTTTTGTGAAATAAAACTGTCATTTAGTTAAGATTAGTTTCTGTCAAATAAAACTGTCATTTAGTTAAGATTGGTTTTTTCCAAATAAAACTGTCATTTAGTTAAGATTTGTTTTTATCAAATAAAACTATCATTTAGTTAAGATTTTTTTGTCAAATAAAACTACCATTTAGTTAAGATTTGTCATGTTAAATAAAAATGTCACTTTGTTAGATAATGTCACGTAAAGTAAAAATGTCATTTTGTTAGATAATGTCTTGTAAAGTAAAAATGTCACTTTGTTAGATAATGTCATGTTAAGTAAAAATGTCATTTAGTTAGCTAATGTCATGTTAAATAAAAATGTCATTTTGTTAGCTAATGTCATGTTAAATAAAAATGTCATTTTGTTAGCTAATGTCATGTTAAATAAAAATGTCATTTTGTTAGATAAGGTCATGTTAAATAAAAATGCCATTTTATTAGCTAATGTCATATTAAAATATATATATTTCTTTAGACCAAAGGTCGCATTTATCATGTTAGACAAGAGTAAAAATAATTACTTGTTAAAATATATGTTTTGTTGAAATTAAATTATAAATATTTATTTATAATTTAAACAGTTAAAATTTGTTAAATTGAAAATAATTCAAAAACGAATCATAATTGGTTAAATTTATTAACCAATGATGTGTTTAAATAAACTGTTATTGTCTGAAAACCCCACACGGGTATTGGGATGATATTTGACATACACTAGTCCCAATATTTAGTTATATGTCAAGCGATTGATTGACAGTCTGTGATGAGCATTATTTATTTATTTTAATGCTCACACAGTTGTAAAATTTCACTTTGGATGTGAATGGGTTGTTTAATGATTATTTATCATTATTATTGTATACATGCAATGTATGAAATCCATATAATTGAAATTATATGGTAATTGATTGAGTCGCATTCTGATTCAGAAGATCTTTTATATAAAGAATATTTTAAAATAAAGAACATTTTTATATAAAGAATATTTTAAAGTAAAGAACATTTTTACATAAAAAATATTCAAAAATAAAGAATCTTGTAAATAAAGTATATTTTAAAATAAAGAGTATTTTAAAATAAATTTAGTGAAGAATAAAATTATGATTTTTATGTCCATCTTTGGAGGGACAGAAAAATATAAAAATATGAAGTTGGGTTAAGTATAGAAACACCATTTTTAACCCGAACGGGTTTATCAATCGATTTTATTCATTTTATAATGAATATCGAAAAGAAGTTATTTCTAAATCTAATATTTTGAAAATATTAATATTATAATATGATAAAGATATAGAATACTCAATTTTGATTTAAAATTGAAAATGAAGTTAAAATCGTTTTAAAATAAATTTATAAACAATTTATAAAATACGTTTAAATAGAAATCGATGAAATGTATATAATATATATATATATATATATTATATATATTTAATGGCCTGAATAGAACGCGCCACGAAGCGACCATTCGCGAATTTCGACCATTAACTTCAAATAGATGTAATGGGAGATCTGACCATTGGATTCTCCTAAAACAGGAACCTTTGGGTTCGTATCGTAAAGAGCTTTCCACTGAATATAAGAATTTTGAAATCTAACGGTTGGATTTGGAATTATGTCCAAATTAAATTGAAAAAAGTCGCTATGGACGTAGTTTGGTGGCCGTTATTGGAAACCGACTGTAAGGACCTTAATAAAATTATTAAAAATATTGGAATATATTGTAAAATCATAATAATTGGTCTGGAAAGAATTTGGATGAAAATTTCCAATTTTGTAAAGATAAAAATATATTTTTATTGAAATGAAATAGTTATTAACTAGAATAAATCTTTAAATTAAGATTTAATATAGTTTTCCAATTAATTAATATTTAATTTGAATTAAATATAATAAATTGGATTTTTGGGTTTGTCGTGAATGATGTCTTCAATAACATTGTTCTTAAATCTCGGATGAAAAGAATAAATCTTTTAATTATGTTTTTTAGAGTTTCCAATTACATTTAGTAATAGGAATAAAATGAAATGTGAATTGGGTTTATTGTGAACTGTGTTTTTAAATGACATTTGTTCTTTAACCCAATTAGTAGTGAAAATATAATTTGGAATTTATAAATCTTTTTATTAAGATTTAATGCAAATTTTCCAAAGTAAAGTTTTCCAATTTAATAGAAGAAATTGGAATTGAAAGGAATGCGATTTAATAATAATCGAGATGAGCTTCTGCAAAAGAAGACCGTTATTATATATGGAATTTAAAAGGCTTTGCCGTTATTACATTTATATTATAAGTCTGATACAGAAATTTATATCGATTAGATATTGATTTGATTTCTGTGAAAATTCCATATTTAATGGAAGATGGTTTTGGGTTTATCGCGAACTATGTTTTAAATGACATTGGTTCTTTAACCCAGTTAAAGACAAGATTAATTTCTTAAAGTTGAATAATCATAAAGTAATGATTTTTGATATTATATCTAAATTGGAGTTTTAATGAATCTTTAAAAAGAAGATTAAAGAATAAATTTAAAAGAAATTATCTTTGATAAAATTAATGGAAACCTTTCCCTAATAATGTGAATATTTATTTTAAAGAATATTCTTAATTGGAATGAGGCGTATGATGTGTTTTATTACACTCATTTATTGATTATAAAATACGCAAGTTATTCAGAAAGACTGGGTTTAACCCATTCTTAATAATTACTACGACGATTAAAAGTCAAAGATGAAGATGGTGGTTGAAGACCGGAGATCTTCACATCGTTTGGATGATTACCGATGTCTTGATTGGGGGGCATCCCAAGACAAGGTAATAAGTGGTGATCGTCCAGACGTACTTGGAGATCGATGGATATGCGAGAACCTCTCTCCTGTATTGGACATACGGGACAAGGAATAAGGTGTCTTCGATTTCGTTCAGACCCAAAACGAACTTTTAAATGGATGTGTGTCTGATATTGGATTTCGTTCTATGTGAATTGATCTCTATTAAATATATATCTACTTGGTGGTGGAGAATTTATTCTCTTGCTTAACACCCTTCTCTGAGACATACGAGCTCAGAGGTTATATATTGATAGACATCCGTCACATGGCGTGAATTGTTAGCGTGGCATGCCAAGATGCGAATGATCAAGGCCTATTGTTGAAAAGCAGAGCCTTGTGGTTGATGATCAAAGCACAGCCTTATTTAGCATAGCTTTGTGTATAGCGTTGCTTCGTGAGCCTCACACCCCGGTATGAACCAGAAATGGGAGAAGGATCCAGGGAGAACATGCGTTTCTTTCTAGCTAGGAGTGGTGTCATGGTATAGAGCCCAGGCATTTTACTTATGTGGATGATAAAAAGAGAGGCACCTCGGATTGGAGTCCCTAGTGGCTCTTTATTTACACCCCATAGGGCGGGGAGACGTATTGTTCAGGAATTATATATAATCCACTAATGTTAGTTGTGGACCGGCCCTGTGGCTCCTAGGTGCAGTTGCGGCTGTATCTTGAAACATGGGCTAGATTGTCTCAAATTCAGTAAGGACCATCCCTTGCCTTGGTTCATGATGAAAATCCAACTTCCAATACGACACCATACGGTTTTGATTGTATAAATAGTATGGCGACATAGTATACGGTAGTTATGTCGTCTATGATTGATATATTATGATTGAAATGTTTTTGAAATATATATACACTAATAATAATATCAAATCCGTTTTACAGTATCAAGCATTTTTGAACATTATAAGGTAAAACTCTATTCTCCAGTTTGCATTGCATTGTGTGATGGGACTTGAGTCTTATAAAGGTTTCATTTTTCTAAAAAGCATTGCGTTGTTTAATGATTTACTTTATTTATGCACCGGCATCCATTGAAGTAAACCCGTTCCGCATTTGTGGCGTGGTCCTGTGATTAGCCCTATTATTAAATAGGTTAAGATTTCTCATACCAGTCCCATGACTGACTCGTAGTTTGTTTCACTTGCAAACTCGGGTGCCCTCTTCCAACCATCGACAGTCGAGTAGCTTGTTTTGCAGATATATTGAGCAGGATTCTGGATCGAAGCTTAAAGTAATGTCCAGAGCAATGATAGTCTTCCGCTGCATTGTGTTAAATTTATTGTAAATTATCTTCCGCTGTATTATTATTTATCGATGTACTCTGATATTCTATACTCTGATGTTGCATTATTATTATATAATAAAAGTCTTCTGTTATTTATTCTAATGTGTTGTATGCCCAAAGTTAGGGTATGCAGGAATCGAACGGTCTTGGTTGCTTTAGCGATCGATTAGGTCGAGGTGAAATCCATGTCGTTACACTTTTCATGCAATTCTTCTCACTTCCAGATAGCTTTCCTATTGCCTGCAATATTGGTGGCTGCCTCATTATAAAATGAGACACCCCATTACATAAAGTAAAAGGGTCAGATATGGGTAGTCTAGTATTACTAATCTCCTATAGTTAATTTTTAATAAACATAACTGGGGTAGAAAAGCATATAAACAAGTTTTTCTTTTAGACCATTTAATTAGGTGTACACGCTTTGGATCTATGTGCTGGTGCACACTTCATTATTAGTTTTTTTTGCTTTAATCTTACATTAAAACATGTCAGCACAACCATCGTTCATTGCATGAAAACCAAGATGATCAAATCAAAGCAAATATTAATTTTTCCTTCCAGATTTCCTTATTATTGGTTAAGGAAACTCAAGTTCCTTCTCCCGATTCTATTAATGCATTATCATGCTTCTTTTGGTCTTATCTGCATCATGGAATCACAAAGACACATTGTAATGATTTAATTCACACCACTACACAAAGATCTCAGTACCGAATTAGGCCATGTGTCAGACTTGCAACTCAATTACAAGCCATTCCGCAGCCATCTTGACCAAACTTTCTTAGTTAGGAGATTAAGTGTTTTCCCCTTTTATCATTCAAGTAAATGAATAAACATGACACTTAAACAACCAAAATCACACAATAGTCCATAGGACGTGCAAACACTTTCCCCTAAAAGGGTCAACTATTATCCAGCCAATAGATCAACCAAGTGAACAAACTTTGTTACCTACAAATGAATGTGAGGGTTTGTTGCAACAAATATTGGCTTGTAGCACTTTAGAGTGTTTTTCTTTTGAAGGTCACTATGATTAAACTAGCTCTAGAGATTAAATCCAACTGAATCATTGTTTCTAGTTTTGACAAAGAGCTCAGCACATAGAAATCCTATTGCACCCTTCATTTCTTTAAACTTAAGGTCTCAACACCTATACATATGTATATTGCAGACCATACTTGTGTTCTCATGGGTTTTTCCACAAATCAATATAGCTTGCCATATTCTCAATATCATACTGATCTGGCTTTTCAATCATTTATTCAAACTATAACTCATCAATGTGATCTAGGCTTTTATATCAAACAAAATACTTTTGTGCCATAAAACTAAGCATGCAACAACAATCAAATAACCATGCATTCATAGCAAACATCTCAAGTGATTTACTATTTAAAAATAGTAATTTATATGAATAAGTAGCATAAACGTGGCTGCCTTTTTACTTGAGGACTTATTTCCAATATCTAAGTGAGATTGCTCACCTATTTTATTTCTTCTTTAATCCCTTTCTTTCTCTTCTCTACCATCTTTCAGCCTGGCTTCATTCTTCTTTAAATATGGCGGCAATTTTCCTTGTTCATTGTTTTATTTATGTGGAGAAAAATGTGTCTGGCAAGCCTAAATGCTACCAATCTAATTTGGTTATTTTGCTAGGGTTTTAATGGTTAAACAATACCTATTTTATCTAAGGAAAAAAATATATGATACAAACTAATATCCACACCCATTTTCCTAAGCCTGTAACTTTCCTTTCATTCATTAGTTTGTGAAAGTGTTGGTTTCTTTTATTCAGAAAAGGGTTCATTTCTTATTTCCATTTTTATCCCCCAAGGCCATGCCATATGCATGTTTGCATTTTACTATTCATGTAGGTGCATATTTTAATACGTGAGCCTTGATGAAAATCAGCCCCTTCTCCATTTGTGTGTAAAAGTATCGTAATCACTTCAAGCCATTCAATTTCTATCCTAATATTTACACATAAACAAACTGAGTTATCATATGCCATTTTAATTCTAGCATATAATTCGATTACATCATGTGTATATTATTTCCAATAATATACATTGTTTTCTTAAACATGTATATTTGTTGTAGTTGACCAATCTACCTTTTGTATACGTTTGACAATCAAATACATCCATTCCTGTAAATTTTATTTTCATTCTCAGCTTATATTGGCTTCATATACAAATACAAACTTTTTTTTATATCTTCATATTTTTATATATAAAAATTTATACATATCCTATGTGCACATGCATGCTTGGTTTCAAAATTCATTTGTATACTTTCATATTCAATTTCATTAATTATTGTATTCTAATATGTATATGAAAATTTAGGGTCATTGCATACACGCCACCATTTAGGAATTGTGTCCCATAATTCAACTATGTTATTAGTGGCACTCAATCAATTCTGAGTCAAAATTGATGCTTATTCCCCTTTCCTGGTTAAACATGTATATCCAAAGATCATGTATATGTTTTCATTGCAATCCTATATGATTTATTTATCATAGATTGGATCATCTATATACATATGTATATCATATGATTTCAAATCCCTTTTTATTTCCATTTTAATTTAGACACCTAGTTCAAACTGCAAATATTTTGCAATTCCCATATGTTGCTGTACTCAACCAATTTTACACACTTAGTATACCCAAGAAACAAATCAACTACTAACTTTAAAAGATGCGTGTTTGCTATCATTCATTTTATTTTACTCTCATTAAAACTTTTTAGCTTTCTCTGTCTTTCATAGTCACAAAAGATTATACTAATACCATCTAATCTGTTTACTACATGCATTTCCATTGGATCTCTTTTTACTAAGAAGGAGCTTCATTCATATGTGCTAAAGATTGATTTCCATTTACTCCTTTTCTAGATAGCATAACTAATTAGCAGCCTAAACTGCTTATCTCAGTAATCCTAAATCAAAATTAATTCATATTTATCTTTGGGTTAATCTCATTGCTTATCCATATACATTTTATACATATGTAACCTCAAAGTGGTTCACATCATACTTTAATTCATTGTCCTCTTTTTTTTCAAGTTCAAATTTACTTCCAACTTTTGGAACAGCTTAAAAAAAAATTCCTTCCCATTCTTGTTTAAATATAAGTATTTGGGTTTTCAAACTTTCCTATGTATTAATTAATATTCGTACATAATTTATATGTATATATTTTTTTTCTCAAGTCTGCTTCAAGTATTTTTTTTCCATATGTACCATTTCTCATGTGTAATTCCAGACTTTCTACATGTATCAATAGATATGTTTTGCCAATCATTTTGCAATTTTTCCACTTGTTCAACCATTTAATTTTCATAAAAAAAACACCTATAATAATTAGATACATCCCTTAGCAAAGCTTTTAATTCACTAATTCAGTCCTTACTGAATTTTTTTTTTTTGGATTGGTTTTTAACCACTTCAGATATATAAAATTTCCTTATAATGTGAAGTATCAGAATTGTCAAAACATAAGTTCCCAATGTATCTTATATCCTTATAGCAATGACATTGCAATACTTTAGTTATGTTGAATTTCCTTCTCGACCAGTTCGTATTAGAACATCATACTTTACTTTTTTTTCCGAAGTTAATCAAGACTCTAGTCGCATCATCATAAATCTTGAATTGCTTAAAATTTTGTTTGGTGTATTATACCCAAATTTTTTTCCTATGCATATATATATACACACACACGATAAACCTTATATGTATAATATACATGTTCCCCTTTTCTATTTTGCATTCAAAACTCATTTCTTTGCTTATACTCAGCACATAACCATTCTTTTGAATCTGAAGTAAATCAAGCATTAGCTAGAATTATCTGTCTGTGCCTTATAACCATGATTCTGTGTGTTTATATTATACACATATATCCCCTTCAATTCTTGGATGGCTTAAAATTTATAATATGTACCCACTTATTTATTCATAAGTGCCATAATTTTTCCATTTTATTTATGATTTCAGAAAGTCATTAACATACATAAATTTTATAAATTGTCGGGTCTTACATTCCTAGATAGCCTGTTTATGTAATGGAACTTAAACAAAATGTTTATTCGTTCTAATATCAATACATTATATTCTTATTTTTTGTTAACTCAGCCATTCCATCTTTTTTTCACATATACATAATAAAATAAGTGCATCAATCATAGCTAATTTCTGCTTAATTAGATATATCTAAACATGTTTAACTAATTGATACTCTCTTGAATGAACGTCAAAGCAGGTGCCGAACAATTTTTTCACACCAGTACCCTATATTTTTTTCCATTTGTCCAACTAAACTAGAGTACTATTTTTACATTTTTTCTCTCCAGAAAATATTAACAAACCATTATAATTACATTATCCATATGTTTTCATGTTGTTTACTAAGTATTTGTAAATACAAATGTATTCCCCTTCTTAAAAAATTTATTACAATAATATTTCCTATAGTATTTGGTCATTTCTATAATGGATTGTTTCCAATTCATACTTTATATGTATATATGTTTTTTCCATTGTTGATTACTCAGCACCTCCCTAATAATTTCCATCAAGGTCTTAAATAATTATCCTTCTTAGAAATCTAAGGAACACTTTAACATTCTAATATTTCCCGTCTATTCATGTGATTTCAGTAGTATGTATATATATTATTTTCTTTTAGCACTAGAGGAAAGCATATATATACACATGTACACTTAACTATATATATCACCCATAATAGTTTTTTTCCCTTTAGGTAAAAATAAACTTGATTAGCCATTTTCGAGAAATTATATTTCTTTTAATTTCTCTCCAGGTAACCATATATCACTCACCTGCATATATATAAACAAATGCTTATCTTTCTATTGATATATTTCTTCCTGAATCAATCAATTCTTAATCCAACTTTATTATTAGAAAATTCTCAAAATATCATAGTTCAACCCATGCATTCTTCTTTACAAACCAATGCATTTGCAATTCTCTTAGCATGAGAAAGGTTTGCTCACATCAGGCATCATTTCAGGTTAAAAAAAAAATCTGTTTTACTCAAAATGTCAATGTCAACCAATAAACAAAACATGCATCCATGTACCCATATTCAAGCAATTTCAAACAATGAATTCATCAAACAAAATTAATTAATTAATTATATATATATATAGCCGTGTATCTTGCAACCACAGCTCTGATACGAAAATGAAAGGACCCCAAAAATTCAGATTTTTTTTCCTTATTTATTCAAATTATAAATTATAGTTTACAACTATCTTGGGTCCTCTTCTCAATTGTTATTCTCTTCCAACCCTTCAACACCAGGATCCCACAACACCAATATAGATATATCAGTATAGTTTAAATCTTAACTTGTATATATGAAGTTATACAAACTTACTTTTGCTTAAATTGGAGCAAAATTGAATAGCGAAAGTATTTTAGATTAATTCATAAGAAATTAATTCTCTACATAGTATAATAAGTACATATTAACTTGTTATCTTTTATTAGCTCTATTTTATAAGACAAGTAACTTAATAATTTCCTAATTGTATTATTAAGTAATATTTCTATGTAGCAATCAATTAAAAAAATTCCATTCATCAAAAATAGTAGAACTATATTAAAAAGGGAAAGGATATCTCTTTCAAATTTATATCAGTCCACCCTATTATTTCAAGTATAATAAGAATTACCATTTTCTATACACAAACTGTACTTATATCATAATTAACCAACTTCCTAAGGTCATGTAATATCCTATTCCAAAAGTGGTATTTCAACATGCTTTTATTTGTCTTAGTCAGGCTTTATTATAAAGCTTTATTTTTATTTCCATGATAGGGTTAATACTTATTTCTAAAATATGTTGATAGCTATGAACCCATTTGCCATTGTATATACTCTATCGTTTTGTTTTCTTAATTAATTTAGAGTTTAGTTTCTACATAATGCCTGGGGAAGAATCTTATAAACAGAATACACACTGTAATGATAAATTTTTTATTTGAACAGCACCTGTTAGACACCACTTGTACATTACTTTCTCTATTTAGTTCTCCCATCCCGTGCGTCAGATTCTCTACGAAATTGACAAAACCCAGTAACCTATTTGATAAAATTTGCATTCTCCTTTATTATATAGACTATCTGTTAATCTTTATAGAACCCCCAGTGAAACCAATATACAGGCTTCCTCTACTGATTGCTTATAACTCATGTAAAAGTAAATGGCTAGAGGGTAAAAGTTCACATTATATCAATACTAAAACATTGATAGAACACTAGCTGGTTTATCCCTATTATCCAAAACAGATTTAAGATGTTCCAGTTTTCTAGATTACTTACAATAGATTTGTATTTCTTATTAACAGCCAAAACCTCATGTATATATATACACATTGGACTTTATAAAATAACTAAACACTTTACACGAAATCATACTAATGCATAAAAACCATTTAGGTTGATAGATTCTAACTTCTTTTTGAGAATAACCTTACTTTAGGTGTTAATTAGGTTGACTTATAGCAAGTTAAACCTGATCTCTTCTTTGAAAATGAATATAGGCTAAGAGTATTAATCTATATTCAAACCATCCTACTAATTTCAGTAAGCATTGATAAGTAAATTTATGTTTGATGAAAATATGCATACTTTACAACAGTTTGTAGTTAGAGTTGTCATATCAACTAACCCGTATTCCTAGTAATGTCTATACATATAAATGATATGTAACGACCCATATTTTTGACCGTTTAAAAATCGACAATAAGCCACACATGTCGACCCAAACAAATCGCAAATGCAGGTAGTTATTGGCAAGAAGAAAAAAGAAAGAAAGAAGAGAAAGACAATAACAGAATCTCACAGCGGAAGGACAACATATAATAAACAAATAGAAGTTAAATGCAGTTGAAATGTATACTGATTATAACATTCAATGATTATCAGAGTTACATATACATTCGGATGTACATAATAAGCAGCGGAAATAAATGCAGTGGTTAAACCATACTCATAATAGATATATACGCCAAACTTCGTCTTCGTCCTCCAAGGCAAGGGAATCTTCGCTAACTGCAACATCTGCTGACCCGGGCGTATTGCATAAAAAGAAACACAACAAACACTCGGATCAACACTAAATCATCTCATATTAGTCAAATTAAAATACGAAATAACATCAATATCATGGGTGCAGTAACTCAGGAGATATTACGGGATCTTTCTATCTCTTGAGGATCCGTTAAACTAATACATACATAGTATAATACGCTATTATGCTAGTGTCTATTCAGTAAAGTATAAATACTGAAAATAGTGTAAGCGGGATTACCATATTACCCTTACGCCGTTTATAGGCATCAACAGTCTATACAGTACCGTAAGTTCACCGTACTGGTGTTATCAGAGGGTACTCCATAGAAGGCAATGCTAAATCAAAATCGTATGGGGCTCGATATGGATATATATGACAAGGCACTCGAGGCAATGCCCAGGGTAGGATTCTACCAATTGCACTCCCGGACCGGTGGTAACGCATAGCAGCCACTACCACCCACCTCGGAACACACTCCCAAAGTCATAAATGGGCCCAAATCATCATCATCACAGTAATATAAATAGCATCGAAGAAGTGTGTCCGATCAAAGGCGTTAACCTCAATTAGTCACGGTATAGCTCCTGTTTTAGTCATTTCAATTCTGACCCGAAGGTCAGGGCTATTTAGTCCTCGATCATCTTCTTCGATTCAATAATCGCCTCCAAGTCATCATGCTCAATCTGGATACGTCATAACGTTCACAGTTGTCAAAGTGGTATCGACACTGACATAGAGTATGCCTTATGTCGACTCCGGTCTCTTTAACAACCAACGCTTACAAATTTCACATCGGTTGGTTCTTTTACATTCACAAAGGTTCGTTTCATATCAAAATATCATATTTGTTTCGAACCAAATCTATATCCAAACAAATAAAATTCCATATCGACATATCATAATCATAGCCAAACCGATTATATTCTAAAACTAGAATATATTTCATATCATTATATTATAATCATATAATGTTTCAGAAAAACGACTTATACTCAAATAGAATATATTTTATCCCAATGATTTCAAACTCTCACGTATTCTTATCTCGACTCCATTTGTGCCAATGGTTTAAATCCAACATTTTCCATTCGGAAGGAATTTACTATTCATAAATACTTTAAAAATAAATGATTATAAGAAAATCTTTATATAAATTAAATAAATATATATATATAATATAATAATTAAAATAAATAAGATGATTCAATATCATGTACATATACAAAATAAGGTTTATTAAATAGTTTGAATACTAAAATATAAAGGAAACCTTATTTAAAATACAAAAATTTGTCGGTTAAAAGTTTGAAATAATTTTTTTTTTTTTGAAAGAAAGGAATAGTTTATTTTGAAATCAAGAAAGGTATGAAAAATATATATATATATATATATATATATATAGATAAATTTAAACCAAAATTTTTCTTCCTTCCGAATTTCCAATACATGAATCTATATCCCAGTTCCAATGGAGTTCATTCAGTTCCATTTCTCATTTTCAAACATCGTTCAACAACCTCCCAATTTAAGGATTTAACCCATATTCAAACTGAGTTAAACAACTCATAATACCCTTGATACATTTTCCTAAAAATTAGATTCCATAAGAATTCGTTTCTTCAAATCCACACTTTTAATTTGAATAGTTTCAAATCATATTCAGATCCCAATTTAAGTATTTCCACTTTGTTATGGAAAAATTCCCTTAACCCTTTTAAAATAACCATTTCCAAATAAAGAAATGAATTTACCGAGTATTGGCCCCTCTCTTTTAAATGAGATTTCCGACCAAATAACATTTTAATATTCAAAATCATTTAACCAACCGATGTTTGTATATAATTATCTATCCAATGGCCAAGTGATTTTAAATTTTATTTCTCGATATTTCAGGGATGTATCTATCATTTCAATCCAAATCAGGGTCACAGAGATTTATCATTTCACTCTGTGTTATTAATTCATTTTATCGATAAATCCCGGGTTCATTAGATGCCCGTAACATCAAGGGTAAATGGGATCTATCGTCACAATCAACATGCATTTCAATACACTGAAACAAGGAGCATTAAAATGTCACTATAAATTCAGTAATAAATTTCAACCGACATCCATCACAACAATTTCATTCCACTGATCAGCATTAAACTGTTTTCAGGATTTTCAAGGTTTGAATTTTCAATTAGAAATTTAAACTAATTTAAATAACTGATTATTAACTTAAATTTGAATGTTAACGCACTTGCATGTCGATTTTTAAACAACACATCAATAATCCAACACAACCATGCAACCAAACTTATTTCATAATTTAATTCAATAAATATGGGAATAATTCAGTATTTCGTGAGTGAGAAAATCACTCACCTTTGGGTCCTTAGTGGACCGAACGTCCAAAAGAAGCCCAAAATTTGACAGTCTCAAATCACAACCAAACCAGCGCATAAACATCCGCAATTCCTCTACGATCCCAACGCAACAAACCGTGTCCAAATCCGAGTTAATATGAAGAAGTTATCAGTATTTTACCATTTGAATTCAAATTATATAAAAATTAATTAAATAATATCTCACCAACCATTTCTTGCCACATCAGCACTGGGACTAATTCTCCCGCTCCATCCTCCTTTCCTCGTTTGTGAACAGTGCTGAAATTGAACCCATTTTCAACGTGAAACCCCCCCCCCCCCCCCGCCTTTGACCGCTAATCACCGTCAACACCTCCCACGATAGCAACTCCGGCCAACGCCCCAAGATAGCCCTTCTCGAGGTGCTCCCTCCAGTACCCGAGGCGCTGACTTCGGTGGACCCATGGTGCTACACGACGCCACCCAAAGAACCCCAAACCGAACCCTAAAATCCAATTTCCCGTCGATCTACACAACAATAACCGATGAGATCAAGTTCCTTGCACTCCTGGCAGTAGTCCGAACAAAACCAATATCTCTCTTTCTCCGATTAACGCCTGAATAAAAAAGCCCCAAATTTAAAGTTACGGTTCCGAAAACTAAGAGCTTTGACCGCGATTCCCGACTACTCCGTCCACTGCATGTTGACTTTGAGAGCACCCGTAGGTTTGTATCGTCGAGATCTTCATTTTGACATATAATACGATTGGGTTTGTGAAGATTTGATTTTTGAGTTGGATTTCATTTTAAAACTAGGGTTTGAGTATTTTATTCAGCCATTAAAGATAAGAAATGAATGTATAGGATGAAAAGAATAGACTTATGGGCTGGTGAGTGGAGGAAAGGAAATTTATTTACATTTATATAAGGCCCAAATAATGAGGAACAGCAATTATCCATTTTCATTGATCTCGTTCACATTTTCTCTAGTACGGTCAAACGGTAAGTCGGATTGTAACGCAAATTGAAATCCTATCATAATTCACCATTCCGGTTCTGACGGCGCCAGTTTCGTCGAATTCCGAGACAGTTGCCAAAACAGTTAAATTTCCCAGTTAATTAAATAAATAAAATATTAAAAATTCAATTAACTGTTTTAATTCAAATTTAAATATCTAAAAAAAATCCCATTTAAACCAATTTATAACTTAAATAAAATTTTATAATCAATTTCACATATTTTAAATCCCTGAATTTTGATTATTTCTCAAATTAAACTTGATCTGCAACATTTCAAATGAATGAATTATCCAATATCAAATCCAAATCTCACCATTTACCTATTTAAATTTGAGATTCTTATTTATAAATTAAACACTTAAGTTGTATTCAGTCATATAAATAAAACCCAATTTACAACCTTTTCTAATTATAACTCAATAAAAAGAATCGTTTATTTTCAATTCAACAATCATCATCATTATAAATCAACTAAATTTGATTTTTTAACCCATGTTATTCAATTTATTTAATTAAATTCAAGTTTTAAATATGCGGAAAATTATGGGATGTTACATTCTCCCCCACTTAAAATCTTTTCGTCCTCGAAAAGAGAACGAAACGATATTAAGCTCATATCTATTTTAAATTCATACCTAAAAATAGTATTTACAAAATAAGTATATAGTTGTAAAACTCATAAATTTTCCTAACACCCGAAATCACGGAAAATTTCGGCAGCATCTCCTTTGTACGGAGAGGTCTGGAAAATCACAACATATATAATTTCAAGTATACATCTCATCATTCGATGAGGCATCCCAAAAAGGGGGAAACACAAAAGAAAACTCCAAAACAACATAATCCCCAAAACGTACCTCTTTTAGCGTTTATATGCAATTTATTTATCTTTAGCACTTAGCATTTAGCGCAAACGAGCTCCGAAGCGTAGTGCGACTTTCTTACACCTGCTATATACTCACATACACGTAAGAATTAATCATATATACCATAAATAGCAAGCGTATAAAACTTACCCAACATATACTAAGCATTTTAACCTCAAAACCAAAATACTCATAACAGGTCAGCGAACAAATCAAGGTTTATCACCCATTAGATGTTTGAATTTGACTGAAGCACACTAGGGAAAAGTTGTTCTAATCGTTTCAGGCTTTCCGAATTGTCCGGACTCGTTGAATTCGGATAATTCGTTCAAAGGTTATGCTCATTTTAGTGGAGGTGAACACCTCAGCCCATACACTAAGAAATGCAGGTCTGAGTTGTTCAACCCAGTTTTTACCCTTTTAAATCTCAAAATTTCAACCAACATATTTAGGAAATGTTTTAGTTCAGATCTTGGCCTTTCCGAATTGTACTCGCACATCAAAATCCGACGCTCCGTTAGGAAGTTATGGTCAAAACAACATTGGTATTCAGTTCAGATTTTTATTTTCTGCGTATACAACTACGACTAGTTCTTGGTTTCCAACCTAATAAACATGAAAATTAGGCAAGGTACTATTAACAAAAGTTTTAGCTCAATTCCTAAGGTTTCCAACAAGTCAAGAATCGTCGAATTCCGTTCATCCACTCAAAAGTTATGGCCATTTTTCTTCAGCTCATCTAATATTTCAGGTTTCGTATAAACATAAATTTATTTTATTTGGAGTTTCAACTTCCGGATACCAAAAATTTAACCATCTAAAATGGGTTATCGATCCATTACACATAATATGATTCATTCTTTTAGGGCTTAAATATATCCATGTTCGTTTCACCTATATCAAATGAATTTCATTGCATTTATTTATGTTCCTTTATCGTTCATCCTCCTTAAGTTCATTTTCCACTTACACATCTCATTTCAAGCGTTAAATTTCAAATAAAACTTGAATTCTTTTAAAACCTCCAACGAAATTAATTCCATTAGATCTTGCATTCATTAACATGGATCAAATTTCCAATTTCCATTCTTATCTATTTACTTGATCAAATTTACATTGAATGTCTTTCCATTTGGAAAAAATTCGACCTTATTTATTCTAATTGTTAAGTTCGTCCTCACTCATTTCATTGTTTGTATTCAGATTTACATTCGATACATTTTACTAATGAGATTTACCCCATTAAATTTTCCTTGACCACTCACATTTACTAACTACCCTAAATTCATTCAACTTCTTCTCGAACTAGTTTAATCCACTTATTAATTATTCCAAACCAAATTGTTGCCAGTTTTGTTGGCATATAACTCATTCCATTTTCCCTTTTCAAGTTACCTTCTACCTTGCATTTTTCCAAGGTTTTCCTATACACATGTTTCTCTTGGACCAATCTTCATTCCCCTTTTTCAAAACTAAAGGTTTCGAGTGATATAGGTTTTCTCAATTCATTCATTTTAAACTAAAACTTATTCCTTCAACTAAATTTATTTGTTTGACTCACCAAATCAGGAATTTGATTAAGGATCATTTATAATTCAAGTTTACACCTAGTTCTCAACCCACTTTTATTCGATTACCTAAGTTACACTTTATTTAATCCCATTTCTCTATTCAACTTAAGTTTATATTCCATTCATTTCATAATTCATACTCATTTTTATATTCAACATATATATCTTAATTAGGTTTTCCTCCATATATATTTCCATGTTTTCATTTCTCTTGCACGCAAAATTACCATTTCATTTCTTCGTTTTAGTTTATCTACCATTCACATTTCATTAACAACTTAATTCCTCATCAATTTCTTCTCGACTAACTTAACTTACTCCTTAACTATTCCACATTATAAGTCGTTACCGTTTTTATTTCACCACCAAAATTTTCAATTCATTTTAGTCAACTTAAATTAAGTTTTGTTCCTAATTTTTTCAACACTCCTAACGACCAACTTAGCATTTGTCGAACCTTACTGTTGTACTTAAGAGTTTAATGATTATTTCCCGTTTCCTTAATACCTAGCCCATTTCCTGGGTTTGGAAATGTAACATTCCAAAGAATCGAGTTAACCTGGTACTTAAATCCCTATTATTGGACTTAAAGACTTTGATTTCTGGTTCAAACTAAGTTTAAAAATAACATATGTTTTATAAAAGTTTTATAGAAAACCATACCATAAAATTTTTTTAAATCCAAATTCTTAATTAACTAAGAAAATAGAATTTTAAATTCTGGTTTAATTTAAATTCGACTTAAATAACATATACTTATTCCTTACAAAAAAAAAATTGTATCATATGGAATTAAATCCAAAGCCCTTTGTCAAACAAGTTATAATAACCATCGAGTGGTCTCCCCCACTTAAACCCTTCAGAATAAACATTGATAATGCGTGCACTCATTACCGAAGTCATTCCTAAGGTCTAAGTAGAGGTTTCTCACTTATTTCGTTTGAAACCATTTCCAAAACTATTTTCTTATCATACGATATTATTTCAAACATTAGCAAACTATCTTCAGAAACACCCCAGGATCAGGTTTTAAGTTCATTTCTATTTTAATCACAAACCTTTCTCACCTAGTGATACTTAATGGTATCATTTCATTTTCAAATATTTTCTAACCATTTAATTCCTTTTATTAGGTTCATTATCTAGTCAACCATAATAGATAATAACTTAATATTATTACCTACTAAGGATCGATGCTTACACACATAAAACCAATAATATATAGGATATATATATATAATATAATCGAAAACCTTATTATGTCAATTCATTCTTTTCGACTATTTAGGAATTCCTACCGATTGTATGGCGTCCCATATATCGACCAGAATTCATAAATATTCAACAGAACGGGCCAACACAATATAAAACCATTTTATAATAAAAATACAAGTACACTCTCTCTTATATACTCTCAAACTCATTCTAGGGCACTACTGACCTTATCTCTAATGAGTTAATTCCCAAACAAAGCCAGGGTTATCGCCAACCATCGCTCTGATACCAAATGTAACGACCCATATTTTTGACAGTTTAAAAATCGACAATAAGCCACACATGTCGACCCAAACAAATCGCAAATGCAGGTAGTTATTGGAAAGAAGAAAAAAGAAAGAAAAAAGAGAAAGACAATAACAGAATCTCACAGCGGAAGGACAACATATAATAAACAAATAGCAGTTAAATGCAGTTGAAATGTATAGTGATTATAACATTCAATGATTATCAGAATTACATATACATTCGGATGTACATAATAAGCAGCGGAAATAAATGCAGTGGTTAAACCATACTCATAATAGATATATACGCCAAACTTCGTCTTCGTCCTCCAAGGCAAGGGAATCTTCGCTAACTGCAACATGTGCTGACCCGGGCGTATTGCATAAAAAGAAACACAACAAACACTCGGATCAGCACTAAATCATCTCATATTAGTCAAATTAAAATACGAAATAACATCAATATCATGGGTGCAGTAACTCAGGAGATATTACGGGATCTTTCTATCTCTTGAGGATCCGTTAAACTAATACATACATAGTATAATACGCTATTATGCTAGTGTCTATTCAGTAAAGTATAAATACTGAAAATAGCGTAAGCGGGATTACCATATTACCCTTACGCCGTTTATAGGCATCAACAGTCTATACAGTACCGTAAATTCACCGTACTGGTGTTATCAGAGGGTACTCCATAGAAGGCAATGCTAAATCAAAATCGTATGGGGCTCGATATAGATATATATGACAAGGCACTCGAGGCAATGCCCAGGGTAGGATTCTACCAATTGCACTCCCGGACCGGTGGTAACGCATAGCAGCCACTACCGCCCACCTCGGAACACACTCCCAAAGTCATAAATGGGCCCAAATCATCATCATCACAGTCATATAAATAGCATCGAAGAAGTGTGCCCGATCAAAGGCGCTAACCTCAATTAGTCACGGTATAGCTCCTGTTTTAGTCATTTCAATTCTGACCCGAAGGTCAGGGCTATTTCGTCCTCGATCATCTTCTTCGATTCAATAATCGCCTCCAAGTCATCATGCTCAATCTGGATACGTCATAACGTTCACAGTTGTCAAAGTGGTATCGACACTGACAGAGAGTATGCCTTATGTCGACTCCGGTCTCTTTAACAACCAACGCTTACAATATTCACATCGGTTGGTTCTTTTACATTCACAAAGGTTCGTTTCATATCAAAATATCATATTTGTTTCGAACCAAATCTATATCCAAACAAATAAAATTCCATATCGACATATCATAATCATAGCCAAACCGATTATATTCTAAAACTAGAATATATTTCATATCGTTATATTATAATCATATAATGTTTCAGAAAAACGACTTATACTCAAATAGAATATATTTTATCCCAATGATTTCAAACTCTCACGTATTCTTATCTCGACTCCATTTGTGCCAATGGTTTAAATCCAACATTTTCCATTCGGAAGGAATTTACTATTCATAAATACTTTAAAAATAAATGATTATAAGAAAATCTTTATATAAATTAAATAAATATATATATAATATAATAATTAAAATAAATAAGATGATTTAATATCATGTACATATACAAAATAAGGTTTATTAAATAGTTTGAATACTAAAATATAAAGGAAACCTTATTTAAAATACAAAAATTTGTCGGTTAAAAGTTTGAAATAAAAATTTTTTTTTTGAAAGAAAGGAATAGTTTATTTTGAAATCAAGAAAGGTATGAAATATATATATATATATATATATATATATATATATAGATAAATTTAAACCAAAATTTTTCTTCCTTCCGAATTTCCAATACATGAATCTATATCCCAGTTCCAATGGAGTTCATTCAGTTCCATTTCTCATTTTCAAACATCGTTCAACAACCTCCCAATTTAAGGATTTAACCCATATTCAAACTGAGTTAAATAACTCATAATACCCTTGATACATTTTCCTAAAAATTAGATTCCATAAGAATTCGTTTCTTCAAATCCACACTTTTAATTTGAATAGTTTCAAATCATATTCAGATCCCAATTTAAGTATTTCCACTTTGTTATGGAAAAATTCCCTTAACCCTTTTAAAATAACCATTTCCAAATAAAGAAATGAATTTACCGAGTATTGGCCCCTCTCTTTTAAATGAGATTTCCGACCAAATAACATTTTAATATTCAAAATCATTTAACCAACCGATGTTTGTATATAATTATCTATCCAATGGCCAAGTGATTTTAAATTTTATTTCTCGATATTTCAGGGATGTATCTATCATTTCAATCCAAATCAGGGTCAGAGATTTATCATTTCACTCTGTGTTCTTAATTCATTTTATCGATAAATCCCGGGTTCATTAGATGCCCGTAACATCAAGGGTAAATGGGATCTATCGTCACAATCAACATGCATTTCAATACACTGAAACAAGGAGCATTAAAATGTCACTATAAATTCAGTAATAAATTTCAACCGACATCCATCACAACAATTTCATTCCACTGATCAGCATTAAACTGTTTTCAGGATTTTCAAGGTTTGAATTTTCAATTAGAAATTTAAACTAATTTAAATAACTGATTATTAACTTAAATTTGAATGTTAACGCACTTGCATGTCGATTTTTAAACAACACATCAACAATCCAACACAACCATGCAACCAAACTTATTTCATAATTTAATTCAATAAATATGGGAATAATTCAGTATTTCGTGAGTGAGAAAATCACTCACCTTTGGGTCCTTAGTGGACCGAACGTCCAAAAGAAGCCCAAAATTTGACAGTCTCAGATCACAACCAAACCAGCGCCAAAACATTCGCAATTCCTCTACGATCCCAACGCAACAAACCGTGTCCAAATCCGAGTTAATATGAAGAAGTTATCAGTATTTTACCATTTGAATTCAAATTATATAAAAATTAATTAAATAATATCTCACCAACCATTTCTTGCCACATCAGCACCGGGACTAATTCTCCCGCTCCATCCTCCTTTCCTCGTTTGTGAACAGTGCTGAAATTGAACCCATTTTCAACGTGAAACCCCCCCCCCCCCCCCCGCCTTTGACCGCTAATCACCGTCAACACCTCCCACGATAGCAACTCCGGCCAACGCCCCAAGATAGCCCTTCTCGAGGCGCTCCCTCCAGTACCCGAGGCGCTGACTTCGGTGGACCCACGGTGCTACACGACGCCAACCAAAGAACCCCAAACCGAACCCTAAAATCCAATTTCCCGTCGATCTACACAACAATAACCGATGAGATCAAGTTCCTTGCACTCCTGGCAGTAGTCCGAACAAAACCCATATCTCTCTTTCTCCGATTAACGCCTGAATAAAAAAGCCCCAAATTTAAAGTTACGGTTCCGAAAACTGAGAGCTTTGACCGCGATTCCCGACTACTCCGTCCACTGCATGTTGAATCTGAGAGCACCCGTAGGTTTGTATCGTCGAGATCTTCATTTTGACATATAATACGATAGGGTTTGTGAAGATTTGATTTTTGAGTTGGATTTCATTTTAAAACTAGGGTTTGAGTATTTTATTCAGCCATTAAAGATAAGAAATGAATGTATAGGATGAAAAGAATAGACTTATGGGCTGGTGAGTGGAGGAAAGGAAATTTATTTACATTTATATAAGGCCCAAATAATGAGGAACAACAATTATCCATTTTCATTGATCTCGTTCACATTTTCTCCAGTACGGTCAAACGGTAAGTCGGATTGTAACGCAAATTGAAATCCTATCATAATTCACCGTTACGGTTCTGATGGCGCAAGTTTCGTCGAATTCCGAGACAGTTGCCAAAATAGTTAAATTTCCTAGTTAATTAAATAAATAAAATATTAAAAATTCAATTAACTGTTTTAATTCAAATTTAAATATCTAAAAAAAATCCCATTTAAACCAATTTATAACTTAAATAAAATTTTATAATCAATTTCACATATTTTAAATCCCTGAATTTTGATTATTTCTCAAATTAAACTTGATCTGCAACATTTCAAATGAATGAATTATCCAATATCAAATCCAAATCTCACCATTTACCTATTTAAATTTGAGATTCTTATTTATAAATTAAACACTTAAGTTGTATTCAGTCATATAAATAAAACCCAATTTACAACCTTTTCTAATTATAACTCAATAAAAAGAATCGTTTATTTTCAATTCAACAATCATCATCATTATAAATCAACTAAATATGATTTTTTAACCCATGTTATTCAATTTATTTAATTAAATTCAAGTTTTAAATATGCGGAAAATTATGGGATGTTACATGATATATATATATATATATATATAAATATATATATGTATGTATCCTTTTCCATACTGGCAATGTTGGCTCTAACTCAAATATATATGTAAATAACCAGATTCATTTTATCAACACCTGAGTTTTCTCCGTACGTAAATTTGGATATTTTGTACAAGCAAACAGTTCTTAAGAATTACCAGTTTTCCACTTATATTTTTAAGCTAAAATCAATATAAAACTTCATTATTGTTAATAAAGCCATTCTCTCTATAACCAGTATGAACCTGACATTTGGGAAAAGGTTTTACGTTCAAAAATACTTGTTAATATTAAAATGACTTACTGTCTTTACTAAACTTCAATAAAACCCCAAAATCTGGGGTAGGGGGGTGTATTCTTAGCATTCTACCCTTTAAATCTGTACACTAATATACAGATATATATATCCAAAGTACATTTTTTCCCTTATGTTTCTCCTGCCAACCCTTCCTTACTAACAGTTCCCTCAAGATTTAATCAAGAATATACCTCAGTTTTACATTATAGCATTAATCCAACAAATACACAGAATTACTGCATGACAAACAATAGCATAACACATCAAAGTATTTAGTATCCCTAACCAATATTAACACATTTTAACTGTCAAAGTTTCATGGAATATGTTTATAAATCTTCTTTTCATGCAATTCTTCTCACTTCCAAATAGCTTTCCTATTGCCTGCATTATTGCTGGCTACCTCATTATAAAATGAGACACCCCATTACATAAAGTAAAAGGGTCAGACATGGGTAGTCTTGTATGATTAATCTCCTATAGTTAATTTTTAATAAACATACTGAGGTATAAAAGTATATAAATAGATTTTTCTTTTAGACCATATAATTAGGTGTACATGCTTTGGATCTATGTGTAGGTGCACACTTCATTATTAGGTTTTTGTGCATTATTCTAACAGTAAAACATGTCAGCACAACCACCGTTCATTGCATGAAAACCAAACTGATCAAATCAAAGCAACCATTACATTTTCCTTCCAGATTTCCTTATCATTGGTTCAGGAAACTCAAGTTCCTTCTCCAGATTCTATTCATGCATTATTAGTCTTCTTCTAGTCTTATCTGCACCATGGAATCACAGGGACACATCGTAATGATTCAATTCACACAATTACACAAAGATCTCAGGACCAAGTTAGGCCATGTGTCAGACATGCAACTCAAGTACAAGCCATTCCACAGCCATCTTGACCAAACTTTCTTAGTTAAGTGATTAAGTGTTTTCCCCTTTTATCATTCAAGTAAACGAATAAAACATGACACGTAAATAACCAAAAATCACACAATAGTCCATAGGACTTACAAACACTTTCCCTAAAAGGATCAACTATCATCCAGCTAATAGATCAACCAAGTGAACAAACTTTGTTACCCATAAATGTATGTGACAGTTTATTACAACTAATATTGGCTTGTAGCACTTTAGAGTGATTTTATATTGAAGGCCACTATGATTAAAGTGGTTCTAGAGATTAAATCCAGCTGAATCATAGTTTCTAGTGTTTGACAAAGAGCTCAACACATAGAATTCCAATTGCACTCTTCATCTCTTTAAGCTTAAGGCCTCAGCACCTATACATATGTATATTGCAGCCCATACTTATCTTCTCATGGGTTTTTGCCACCAATCAATATAGCTTGTCATATTCCCAACATCATACAGATCTGGCTTTTCAATCATTTATTCGAACAATAACTCATCAATGTGATCTAGGCTTTTATATCAAAAGAAAATACTTATGTGTCATAAAACTAAGCATGCAACAACAATTAAATACCGATGCATTCATAGCAAACTTCTCAAGTGATTTACTGTTTAAAAATAGTAATTGATATGAGTAAGCAGCATACACGTGGCTGCCTTTTTACTTGAGGACTTATTGCCAATATCTAAGTGAGATTGCTCATCTATTTTATTTCTTGCTTTAATCCCTTTCATCCTCTGCTCTACTGTCTTTTAGCCTGGCTTCATTCTTCTTTAAATATTGCAGCCATTTCCCTGGTTCATTGTTTTATTTATGTGGAGAAAATTGTGTCTGGAAAGCCTAAATTTTACCAGTCTTATTTGATTATTTTTTAGGTGTTTTAAGGGTTAAACAATACCTATTTTTACCCAAGGAAAAAAGGTATGATATTCACTTGTATCCGCACCCATTTACCTAGGCCTGTAACTTTCCTTTCATTCATTAGTTTGTGAAAGTGTTGGTTTCTTTTATTCAGAAAAGGGCTCATTCTTATTTCCATTTTTTCCCCCAAGGTAATGCCATATGCATGTTTGCATTCTACTGTCCAAGTGGGTGTGTATTTTAATATGTGAGCCTTGATACAAATCAGCCCCTTCACCATTTCTGTGTAAAAGTGATGTAATCACTTCAGGCCATTCAGTTTCTATCCTAATGTTTACACATAAACAAATTGAGTTATCATATGCCATTTTAATTGTAGCATATAATTCCATTACAGCATGTGTATATTGTTATCAATAATGTACATTGTTTTCTTAAACATATATATTTGTTGTATTTGACCAATCTACCTTTTGTATACGTCTGACAATCAAATACATCCATTCCTGTAGATTTCATTTTCATTCTCAGCTTATATTGGCTTCATATACAAATACAAACCTTTTTGTCTATATCTTCATATTTTTATATATAAAAATTTATACATATAATGCGTGCACATGCACTCCTGGTTACAAAATTCATTTGCATACTTTCTTATTCAATTTCATTAGTTATTATATTCTAATTTGTATATGAAAATTTGGGGTCATTGCAACTATCCAGATGTGTGAATGTACTCTGTTGATTGTAAGTTTTTGTTCATGTAACGACCCGGATTTTTTGTACAGTTTATTTTAAATATTTAATATTTGTTTTAAATATTCAGTTGATAATATAAAAGAATTTTTACATTGAATTATCGATTTATAATCGATATACGATTATATATAATTATCGAAATACGAGAACTGAAATAATTCAATTCAAAATTTGAATGGAGTCAATACAATTCAAATTATCAATACAAATTCTATGTAATTATAAATGACAATGATTATTATTTTATTTTCAAGCAATTAATGGTTTTGAATTTAATTTATATCAGTTAAATTAATATCTTCTCCATATGATCAAATGGGGTTTTGAAACCTGTCCTGGTATGTCCGGAATAGTGGTATAACCCTAGAAATGTCGGTCGTTTTGTTCAAAAAGGAGTTCGTAAGCACGGGATATTTTAAAATTGAATAAACACTGTACCAATTAATATCTGCCCGTAATAAACACTGTACGTGCTAAGACCTACCTCAGGTAAAATCCTACTCTGGTAAATCCTACCTAAGAAGACACCTACCCTCGATTCCTTGGCGCTGAAGTAGTCTCCAATTATATAAACGCAACACCTCCTCCCCTTATTTCTTTCATTTTGGTTCTTTTGTAAATCGTTCTCAAGCTCAACAAATTAAAATGGCCACTGCTAAAACCCAAACCACTCGCTCCTTTTAATTACTCGCACCATTTACTTCTTCAGGAAAGTAAAAACGCACTCCCTTAAACTAAAATAAAAATCAAAGGCCTCGTTCGATCCCCTGAAGCCCCACGACAAACTGGAGCTTGCGATATCATTTTGAAGTGTTCGATGGGTTCAATTCAAGGTTAGGGTTGGACGCAAGGGGTGTTGGTGAGTTTAAAGTGTCACTCGACACTATAGGAAGGAAGAGGGGATCGAGTTCCCTATCTTGGTGGCAGCGCGATGAAATCTGGGTTCGAACTTCAATGCAACGAGAATTATGGCATCAGGAATTGGATTTTGGGGAGCGTGCGAATTGGGTTTGAGGGTTCAACGAGGCAAAGCGACAGTTTTTGGTATGCATTGGTGCGATTTAGGGTTCGCAACATTTGGGGTTTTTCAGGTGAATAGTCGCGGGTTGTTTAGGTTGATGGTCCTGCTCTGGTGCTGTAAGGATTGATCTGCGAAGTCGGGGAGGGTAGTCATGTCCTCTGAGCGACAAGAATGGGATTCAAGTGAGGTATAGATGATGGCGTTAAGGAGGATCCGAAGGAGAATCTTTGTTTGATCTCGGTTTTGGAAAGCGTGGGGGAAGAGGGATGAATGACCAAAGATTTTAAAGAACTGATTTCATTTTACGAGTTGTTCAAGAATATTGATGGATTTGTCAAGTACTTGCAAAAGCTATAAGGTATAAGTTTTTTAGAAATTAAATTTTGTAGAATAATTTGTTAAATTATTTTAGTAAGATAACTTAGATAAATATTAGTAAAATCGTTAAATAAAATTAAATGATCATAGATGTCAAGTTAGCATGGTCTAGTTTGAGGCAATTTGGTAGTATAAGGCTGAGGTGGTTAGTCATTGGCAATAAGGTAATTCTTGATTTCTAAATTAAAAGTTTATAAGAAGATTGATGTAGTCGGTAACCAAATTAAATAATGCATAGAATTAGTTTGTATAAATGGGACAACTAATAAAAGAAAATTAGTCGATATAATTAATTAGCTTATATACAAGGATTAGTTCGTAAAGAGATAAAATGTGTAGATTAATTGCTTAAGTAAAATTGAGATTTAAATTAGAATTTATATTACGTGAGTGATTAGTTAAATTGAATTCGTAAAATTTAAATAATAGGAATCTTATTAATTTTTGTTTTACATTGAAAAACAGACAATTGAAGGAATCACTATGAAATTTATATAACTGGCTTCATTGGGTATTCAGCGAAAATGATATCACGGTGAGTAAATCTCACGCACAGTTTTATATTTAAATTTATTTTTGTCGTAAAAATAAATTTGTTGGTTGTTTGGATGCATGAATGAATTGTTGAATTTTTGTGGTTATTGGATTTTTTCCGCAATACTATTAGCGGATGCCCGCAGTATCATTAGCGGATGACCCTACGCCCACGTATATAAGTGGATCCCCTTTTATACCGTGATATCCTCACACGAAGCAGGATGGGTATTATTTATGTTGACTAACGTCTGTGGATGCAGGGAAAATAGGTTGGAGGGATCGAACTAAATTCCTCAAAAATATATTATCTTTTTGTTTATTTGTTTGCATATATACTGTCATATATGATGTGTTAGAAACCCTGAAATAAATAATTGGTTGTTTGGTGTTTAAATATCACTGGGCCTAATTGTTAATTTATAAAAAAATACCCTGAAAGCGTATTTGAGATTTAAAAGCGAAATTCTATTTTTCTAAAATAGAATTTGAATTTTTAAATAGATTTGAAATATAAACTTATTTTGAAAAAATAAAACAAGTGGCTCCTTTATAAACAACGGTTATAAATAGTTCTTTTATAAATGTAGTTTATAAATAAAGTGAAATGAATTATCATTGGATAATTCAGAAATAAAATACAAGTGTGAAATTGAAAAGGGAAATCAATTTTCCAAAAGTAGAAATATCGATTTCAAAAGGAATCGAAATCGGGACTTGTTTAAGAATGAATAAAGAAATTCAAATGTAGAATTTAAATATATTAATTCAAATGGAAATTTAATATAGAAAATTTAAATAGAATTTGTATATAGAATTTGAATAAAATTTGAATAAAATTTGAATATACTGAATTTGAATATACATAAATTTGAATTCAAAGGAATTCAAATAGAATTTGAATTCAAAGAAATTAAAATGGATTTGAATAAAGAAAGTTCAAATGAAATTCAAATATAGAGATTTGAAAATAATGGAGTTTAACTATAAAATTTGAATACAGAATTTGAATGGAGTTTGAATATAGAAATTCAAACGGGATTTGGATAGAAAATTTAAATATAGAATTTGAATATAGAAATTCAAAGAGAATTCAAATATAGAATTCGAATATAGAAATTTAAATTGATGTTGAATATAGAAAATTTAAAGGATATTTCAAATAAAATTTAATCGGAGTTTGAATATTTGAAATTCAAATAGAATAAATATGGAGTTTGAATTCAAAGAGAATTAAATAAGGAATTTGAAGGTAGAATTCAAAAAGAATCCAAATGGAATTTAAACTAAAGAATTTGAATGTAGCATTCAAATGGAATTTTGAACTATGGAATTTGAATATAAGATTCAAATAGAAGTGAAATTGAAATTTGAATATAGAATTCAAATAAAAGTGAAAATGGAGTTTGAATCAAGAAAATTCGAATAAAGTTCAAATGGAGTGAATTCATTTTAATGAAGTTTAAAAGTTTATATATATAAATATAATTAAAACGAACTCGCTGCAGCGCTGCAGTTCGTAAATTGGCGATTCGAACTTCAATTGAGTATACAGAACTCAATTGAAGTCGGAATTCTTTGAAACAAGAAATGTCAGGACCAATTTGATAATAGTTTTCTAATGGAGGAGAAAAATCTGGATTTCGTCGAATAGATTTTGAGTTATATCAAAATCAAATTTTTAGAAAAACAGCGCCAAAACCATTATAAAACCATAATGGTTTATTTAAATAACTTAAAGGATTTTAAGCGAAAAAAATCCAAATTTCTACTAAGAAAAATCCAGATTTTGAGCTATAAAATATATCGGAACTCAAGTAGTGTAATGAATTGATTTTTGAAACAGAAATCAGATTTTTGATTATTGAATAGAATTAACTGATTTGAATGGTAATTTGTTAATGAGATTTTGAATTAATATTGGGCTTTGAATAAGTGAATTCGATTTGAAAATTTATATTTGAAATCGAAAAGGAAACTAGAATTGAAATTAGAATTCAAATTTGTATTGAGCAAGATAAATATTTTGTTTGAACATGTTATGTTCAAACAAAGAAGTGGAATAGGCAAAATAGCTAATTAAAGAATAAATGAGCGAAACTGAATTCAAATAATTGGATTGAGGTGAATTGAATTGAAAACAGGTGAACATGTGTTAGACATGTATGGGATGAAGTATATGAAGATTTTAATTTAAGTGCCCGACAAAAAGGTACATGTTTAAATTCATATATGAGGTTTTATGCGCCGTATCGGCAAGCTGCTTGGCTTTTTCTTTTTCTTTTGGATTGGTGAGGGCCATGGGAGGCTATTTGAAATATCCCGATGCTCCCGGTACAAAGGAGGTTATAGCGAATTTTTCCGGGAATTTAAGGAGTTATAATATTTTTAAGAAAAATTTGATAGTAGAAATAAATGTATCGATATATATAGAATCCAATAAGGAAACGGATTTAAAAATAGAATATTATAAACAAAAAGGAAATAGATAGGCTGGTAATAGTAAGAGAAACATATATATGTTTAAAAATGAATAATTGGTTGTTAAAATGTCGATTATTCGATGTAATTGATTTTGTCTGTTTTGAAGTTAATGATGTTTTCAGCCAAGGTCTGAGAGGTAATTTTACCCCAACTTGATTGACTTCATTTTTAATTGATAAATAGCAAGATCCAACCTCGAAGAGAAGTGTTTGAATAATAGTTGGTTGAATAAAATAATTAGGGTTGTTTGTAACAATGTTTTACACAATAGTCGTTTTAACCCAGGTAAGAGAAATTTTGGAAATATATCATAAATACTTACTAAGTATAAAAATAACCAAGGCGTGAAAGAGATAAGTGATTGAAAATGTTTTCAATTACAAATAGATTATATTTTCTAAATATAGAAAATAAAAGAAGGTGATATAGGGAAATGTTTTTCCAACTAACGTAAGAGATCAATATGATTTCTAGAAATATTTGGTTAACAAATATTTGATAGGGAAATGAAGAAGTGAATTTATTAATGAAATATTAATTAAAGGCCCAGTGATTTGGTTGATGTTATGGATGAGTGTTTGTTTTACTTCGATAGTTAAATAACCGACTATCGAAGTGTTTGCCAATATCGTTGTCAATATAGAGAGACCGGTTGGATTATTATCCGAGAACCACTCTGTATTGGCAGTAGCGTTGCGGATCAGATTATATAAAGATAATCGAAGATGGTGTAAAGTGCAAGGACTTTTTCTATTAATAGAAATTGTGCCTTCGGTTTGGTCCAGTCCCAAAACGAACGTATATGGACGAATGTCTGTCAAAGTATTTCCAATGATCGCATGAGTTGGTCTGTATAAATATATATGGTGGCAACGGATTTATTCCCTTATCATAACAACCAGAATATTTGTGCAAATCAATTTGTGATTAACGGATCTGACAATGTGGAATTCAAAGTGATTGTGCTATCAATGAACAGAAAGTAAACGTAGCCTCAGGCCTCAACAACCGGGAAATGACAAAAATCGGGCAGGTAGCATGGCTATGTGGGTCGCTCCGATTAGGGTGTATTATCACCTATCTAGAGATTCATTTAATTCCTTATTCTATTTGATGCTGTCCCATTTAGGAAACGGTTGTTGATCCCAACCGTTGGTGATATACGTTCGATACAATCAAGCGAAATGAGTGGTCGGTCATCTGTGGGCCGGGTTGCAAGATGTTCTTGTTGAACCCAGTGTATTCACCTCTAGAGATATACTATCGGCAGGTGGTCCCATACCTTGTCATGTTGGAATTCCAATCTACAATAAGTGCCATGGGGTTTTTGATTTTATACTATGTATGTTACGATCCCAAAATCCGTGTGACGATATTAAGGATAATTATTGGAATATAACACATCAATCATCATAGCAGAGTACAGATAATAGGAAAAACAATAAATAGAATAATTTTACATAGATATGACAGCGGAATCATAACATGTAACAACATCAGAATAGCACAACGTAGGATATAACTTAGTAAATAAAAGGGGAATGATCAGTCACCATCACCATAGGCGGAATATATACATACAGTGAGACATAATAAGGGTATCAGTCTACATCGCCGGAGGCGATAAATATACATACGATAATAAATACTGGAAGTAAAACAGTCTGCATCGCCATAGGCGGAATCATATACATAAGATAGGCGAAAAGTCAATAGCCAAAATACAAATCTAATCCATCGCCATCAAGCCAAAACAACCTGTCATCTGTGAACTAGGCTGCCCATGTGAAAATAAGGGCACCCGAGTTTGCAAAGTGAAACAAACAACGAGTCAGTCATGGGACTGGTATGAGAAATCTACTTAACAGGTTAACCAACAGTAATAAGGCAAATCATAGGACCACGCCACTTTCGCGGAACGGGTTTACTCCAGTGATTGCTGGTGCATTTAAAACAAAGTAAATTCTTTAAAACAACGCAATGCTTTTAAAAAGAATGTAGCCGTTATAAGACTCAAGTCCCATCATACAATGCAACGCAAACTGGAGGATAGAGTTTTACCTTATAATGGCCAAATATGCTTAATACGTGTAAAGCAAAATCATTAGATATTATTACTAGTGCATATATGTTTCAAAAACGAATATCATCATAAATATCAATCATAGGCAGCATAACAACCATAAACTATGTCGCCATACTAGTTCTACAATCAAATCTGTTATTTCGTATTGGAAATTGGATTTCTGTCATGAGTCGAGGCAAGGGGCAAGCTCCTCTCCGCTTCGAGACACTATAGCAAATGCCTCAGGACTACACACTCTGGGTAACCCTTGGATACTTCAGGGCCGGTCCTCCCTTATGTTTGAGGATTAATTATTCCTGAGCACACGTTTCCCGGTCCTAACAGACCTAATATCGAGGCGCCTCGCATTCCAACAACCACATAGGTGAAAAATAGATATAAATGTTAGGGCTGGTAGGTCACTGACACAACCATAGCTAGAAAGAAATGTCGTGCTATCCCTGCAGTCCTTATCCCGTTTTTAACTCATACCGAGGTGTGAGGCTCGCGAATCCATGCTAGACACAAAGCCAGGCCACGTAGGCCGTGCTTTGATCATCGAACACAAGACATTGCTTTGCAACAGAAGCCTTGATCACTGCATCTTGGCATGCCACATAGGCAATCCACTCCATACGACTGATTTCTATCGATATATAACCTCTGAGCTCGTACGTCTCAGAGAAGGGCGTTAAGAAAAAGAATAAATTCTCCGCCGCCAATCAGATATATATTTAACAAAGATCAATCAGTATAGAACAAAATCCAATGTCAGACACACAGTCCATTTACAAGTCCGTTCTAGGTCTAAACGAAACCGGAGGCACCATATTCCTCGTATATCTGTACAATCGACACATACGTTCATACGGCTACTACTTCCATTCCTTCACGGTAGCTACTCCAATCAGGAACCTCAGCAGCGCCCATCCATCCCATACGAAGATCGTCGGTCTTGAACTGTCTTCGTAATTTCAAATTCGAATCGTTCGATCAATTATTTGAAATGAGGGTTAGCTCGGCCTTTTCAAATAATTCACGTATAATTAGATTTCAAATCAATTCTTTCCATGGTTATATTATTCGACATTCACATTTCAATTCTTTAGTATTATTTTCATGTCAAACACATACAACCATCAAATATCAAACAGGTCAAGCAAAATTGGTTTATTTCCAATCCATGTCGCTTATAACATTTTATAACGATTTTCGCCATTTTTATTTATTTAAAAATGGCCATATTTAATTAAACGGCGTTTCAGGTCGTGCCGTGGCACTGGCGCTGTTTTTCCCCTAATTTGTTTTACACATATCAGAAAATCTAACCGTTGGATTTCTAAAAAGTCTATACCACTGGGAAGATATTCCCAAAGCGAATCCAACGGTTCCAGTTTCGTGAAAATCCGACGGTCGGATCTTCCACGCTAGTCTTTTGAAGTTACGGTTTCAAAATACGAACTGCAGCGTCATTATTCGATTTAATTTAATTATATTTATATTTATATATAAATATAAACGATTCTGGTGCTGTTTTTCTTCAGATTTGAATTAAACATTCCAGACAATCCAACCGTTGGATTTTTACAAAGTTGGTGCCATTGGAATGTTATTTCCAAGGCTAACCCAACGGTTGCGGTTTCGGGAAAATCCGTTGGTCGGATCTCTCGTACTAATCGATTCAAATTACGATTTCAAAACACGAACTGCACGGTTTGATTCCTTTCAATCCTATTTATATTTATGTATATAAATATAGTTCATTCTTTAATTTCAACATCGTTTTCACTTCAAATATTTCACTAACGCCTTTATATTTCGAAAAATTTCGCCATAACCTCCTTTGTACAGGAAGGGGTTTGGAAATTTATTGGGCCGTGTTAGGTACCCAATAAATCCTATAAAGCATACACCTATTTATAGTGATATATTCTGGTGTTTACAGGGGAGCGTGTATAGATAATAACTCCAGAGAATAAATTCTCGTCACCCTATCAAGCCTGAGGGAGCGTGTATTTTTAATTACTCCAGAGGATAAATCCTCGCCACCTCGTCCCGTGTAGGAATAAATAGTCCATGTGTCGTATCTAATGACTAGAGAGACGTGATTATTGTCAACTCCAGACCCGTGAGGGGTTTTTATTAATCTGGCAATTTATTGTTATATTTTATATAGTCCTTATCAGTCATCAGTTCAACCTGTAATATATAATCATTGCCATACAAGCCTCTCGCTGTATGGTAAATCTTCAACCTCGTCACACAAGCTCCAAATGCTTATGTGGAATGTGAAATATGATGAAGTATGCCTATCGTCAAGAAGTATGCCATGTAGTGTAGTTCAAAATAATTGTTACTATCCTATGGCGATGTTTATTATTACACACAGAATAACCAGCACTCCGCATCCAATGGCATTCACAGGAGTTGATATAAAAATAAAATTGCGCAGCCAACTCATCAAGGCTTACCTTTTTGTCGGGCACGCAAATAATTTCTTTACTCTACAGCTAATCCATTTTCCCTGTTCGACACATGTATATATATGCAGAACAAAGCTAATAATAATATTTCTAGCGAACTAGTATTTATTTGAACACGTGTGTACTTTTATCAAAGCGTATACATGATAAAAGTAATATTTTTATCATCAAAAATATTTATTCAACACGTGAATGTTTTTAACACTTTATATTCACAATAAAAATGTAATTTTGATTGTCTAATCAATTTATTTAAAATACGAATAACATTCAACACATGAATTTCAATTCAACACATGAATATTCTTTATAGTTTGTATATATATACAAATGTGATTTTTATCGTTAAAGCTATTTATTTAAAATTCGAATAACATTCAACACATGAATTTCAATTCAACGAATGAATTTCAATTCAACACATGAATATCGGTTTCAACATATGAAAATAATTTCAACAAATGAAAATTATTCTAACTCATGAATATTTCAGAAAATTTCGGCAGCATAACGGCAGGGTAGTTAAAACCAGGACCGTACCTAGTACGGCTCCTCGCTCTACCTTAAAACCTCGCGGTCTTTGACAATGGGGAATCATGCTCTAGTTCGCACGCAGGCGGCATGTTTTATTTTCATTTCCACAATCCTATTCTAATTTGTTTCAACCACAAGAGGGTAGTTTTCAACCACAAAGGTATTTTTCAACAACAAAGGTATTTTTCAACCACAATATCAACCATAAACAATTAGTTCCAACCATTCGTCATACTATATATTTTCACGCCAATCACAAGCAATCAATATCGTCTATGGTCTGTGGACGAGGGGAGTGTGTATATATATATATATATTATTTCTATATTTCACTTGCATTTGAACACAATTCAAAGCATATATGTTTCATACAGCGCTTGTATAATTTATACATCGCTAATATAACTTATACATCACATGTACATGAGGTATACAATGCGTATATAATTTACACTTCGCTTATATAATTTATACAACACGATTTCATTCACACAATTTAATTTAGATACCTCACATTGGTTTTTGAATTGCTAAAAATCGTATGTAGATCAGAAAAATCCGCGGCCTCTCCTAGATGGTAGAGAGCCTCCTTGTGGTCCCGATATTTCCTGTTTCATCGAATTTCATCAACAAACTAAAAAGATATGATTTTTCAAAGTTTTGCAACACTTAAAAGTGTTATTTTCATTTTAGAAGTTTCAAAGCCGATACCTTTACCAAACCGTCGAAACTATGTTTTAATTTCACGATCGATCCGTGAAGTATTGTCACGATCAGATGCTGCAATGTCAAAGAGCTTCGAACAGGTCTCCAGCGCCTGTGGTGGCACTCAACTTGGTGGTCCCTGCGATGCACGGCGGCGCTCCAAAGACGACGACTTCCTCGTAGTAGATCGACGCAAATACCAACCTATTTCCGACGAGGGTTGGATGGATTGATAGAAGACGGGAAGATGAACAGAAAAGCTAACTGGAGGGGGCGGTGAAAACGATCGTGTCGGCGGCGATCGGGACTGGAAGCTTTGAAGGGTTTTCCGTCGTTCGTGGGGGGAGGGGGGGTTGACCAGTCGATCTGAAGTGAGAGAAAAGAGGGCCTTTGACCTATTATATTTAAATTTTAAATTCCAAAAATATCCTTTTGGACAAACGAACACCAATTTCAACCCAACGACTGTCACCCCTAGCTAAATACCCCCATCCCGGACACAATGGGATATGTTTCGTTGGCCAATTCGACTGTTACAGTCAGTTATTTTTCAAATTAAAATATAAAACATTTAATATTCAATTTGAACGTACATTTCAGTTTGCCAGGGCCACAAACTGATTCGAAAAATTCCAGAAAAATAAATCTAGATATGTTTTGATGATGCGGTCCCAACAAAACTAGTTTCGTCGAATTCTGAGATCGTATGCAAAATGGCCATTTTCAGGTCGACCCATTTTAATAGAAATTGACCAATCACATTTTCTTTTGCCCCGCTCACATACTAGCTTCAAAAATTATGAAATTTGAAACCTAGCAATAGTTTGACATCCTGGATCCAACAAAAGTGGTTTCGTAGAATTCCGAGGTCGATTGCAAAATGTCTATTTTCAAGGGCTATATATTATATATAGCGACCTTTCTGAAAATTCATTTAGCCATAACTTTTGACTCCCGCTTTGAAACTTCGATTTTTTAGATTCGTTAGAAAGGTATTCATAATTAGATTTAAATATTTTTGGTTTCACTAAACTCTGTTATATTTTCCACCCGTTAAGTTAGTCAAAGTTTGAGTTCAAATTTTCAAACTGCCTCACTATTTCCAATACATTATTTTATTGAAATATTCCATTTCAATTGTTTAAATTCTTGATAATAACCAATTTTAAAATTTTAAAATTGGTTCACATTTTCCGGGTTGTTACAATCTCCCCCACTTAAAAATTTTCGTCCTCGAAAAGGAAAAACAACAAAGTAGGGAACAAAATGTAAATGCAAAGTATTGTACAGGTACCTTGCACCGGAGTTAGTCAGAGATGTCCACTCTGCATTTGGGGGTAGGCTTGCTTAATGCTTTCCTCTGTCTCCCAATTACAGTCTCTAGGATCACTACTCCACTGCACTTTAACTAAACGAATCTTTTTTCTCCTTAGCTCTCTAGTTTATTTTCCAACGATCTTCAATGGTCCTCTTCTGACTGCTAATTCTGGAGTAATTTACAAGTCCTGTTGTGCTGCTTCTTCTACAACAAGATCCGGATCATGCACATGTTTTCTAAGTTGAGATACGTGGAACACATCATGCACTCCAGGCAAACAATCAGGTAATGAGACCCTATATGCAAGAGTTCCAATCCGTTCAAGTATAGGAAAGGGACCAATAAATCTCGGTGCCAACTTCCCAGTTTTGCCAAATCTGATTACTCCCCTCATCGGAGAAACTCTTAAATAAACATAATCCCCAATGGCAAATGATAAATCTCTTCTTCTCGCATCAGAATAACTTTTCTGTCAGCTTTGTGCAGTTTTCAATCGCTTCTTGATGAAATCGACTTTATCTGATGCTTCCCGAATCATATCGGGCCCCAACACAAGTCTGTTGCCAGGTTCTACCCAACATGCGGGAGATCTGCACGGTCTATCGTATAATGCTTCAAATGGAGACATTCCCAAACTTTCTTGATAGCTATTGTTAAGAGAATTCAGCTAAATGTAAGTGATCTTCCCATGACCCGCCAAAATCAATAATGCAAGCCCGTAGTAAATCTTCTAGAATTCTATTCACCCGCTCAGTTTGGCCATCTGTCTGAGAGTGATAAGCGGTGCTTAGATTCAATTTGGTTCCCAATTCTGTCTGGAATGCTTCCCAGAATTTTCTAGTAAATAGGGGATCTCTATCACTGACTATATTGAGCGGCACTCCATGCAGTTTAACTATTTCTTTGAAGTAAATCTGTGCTAAACTTTGAGCCGTTCTGTTGGATCTGACAGGTATGAAATGGGCAGTCTTCGTGAAGCGTTCTACGATCACCCAAATACTGTCGTTTCCTTTCTTAGTTCGAGGCAAACCATCAATGAAGTCCATGGAAATCTGCTCCCACTTCCATCCTGGAATTTCTAATGGTTGTAATAATCCAGCCAATTTCTGCTGATCGCTCTTAACTAGCTAACAAGAGGAGCATCTGCTAACATATAATGAAATATCTCTTTTCATTGATCTCCACCAGAATGTGCACTTGATATCATTGTAATTTCTGCTCACACCGGGATGGATGCTTAGTTTGGACTTATGACATTCATCAAGTATTTCTTTTTGAAGCTCTGGAAGATTTAGGATGCAAATTCTGCCCTTTAATCTAAGAACTCCATTGTCATCGAGCCGGAAACTTGTGGATTCACCTCCCTTGACTCTCTGACTGATTCTCTGAATAAATTCATCGCCTTTTTGAAGGTACGAAATCCTGTCAATCAATGAAGACGTGATGATAAAGCTGGCGATGATTTCATTCTTTCTACTGAGTGCATCTGCTACAACATTGGCTTTCCCTGGAGTGTATAGAATCTCAAAATCGTATGCTACAAGGAATTCTAACCAACGTTGTTGTCTCAAGTTTAGATCTTTCTGAGTGAATAGATACTTCAATGATTGATGATCAGTAAACAACTCGAACCTCTTTCCCAATAAATAATGCCTTCGGATTCTCAAAGCAAACACGATAGCTAACAACTCAAGATCATGAGTTGCATAGTTTCTTTCATGCGGCTTCAGCTGACGGCTGGCATAAGTGACCACTTGGCCCTTTTGCATTAATACCGCGCCAACCCCTCTAATAGAAGCATCTGACCATATAGTCAAGTCCTGGTTGCCTTCTATAATTGTCAATACTGGAGCTGTTGTCAATTTCAGTTTCAGCTCCTGGAAACTTCTTCACATTCGGGAGTCCATTTGAATTTATCATGCTTCTTTGTAAGCTTTGTTAATACACCAAATACCTTTGAAAAATCCTTAACGAATTTCCGATAGTAACTAGCCAATCCAAGGAAACTTCGAACTTCTGTGGGGGTAGTAGGCTGTTTCCAGTCCAGAATCGCTATAATTTTGCTTGGATCTACCGCAATCCCTTCCTTTGATACGACATGGTCAAGGAACTTAACTTCATCCTGCCAGAAGATACACTTAGAAAATTTTGCTTTCAAAACATTTCTCCTCAGAATTACCAACACTTGTTCTAAATGTTTTACATGCTCGCCTTCCGACTTGGAGTAGATTAAAATGTCATCGACGAAGACCAGAACAAATTTATTCAAAACACCACGGAACACTCTGTTCATAAGATCGACGAAGTATGCTGGAGCGTTACACAGGCCGAACGACATTACTAACCATTCGTAGAATAAATCGGGACCCCTGAAGGCTGTCAAAGGAACACAGTCTTTGGCTATACGTAATTAGTTGAAACCTGTAGCTAGGTCCATCCTGGAGAATACTGTCGCCCCATTTAATTGATCTAACAGATCATCTATACGTGGCAAGGGATATTTGTTCTTCAGTGTCTGCTTATTGAGATCTCGGTAATCAACACAAAGTCGTAGAGTACCATCTGATTTCGGGACAAACACTACTGCTGCTCCCCAATCTGAAAAGCTTGGTCTGATCAGACCTTTCCAAAGCAGCTCTCGAGTTTGGCTACCCAACTCTTCCTTTTCTTTCGGGGCCATCCTTCTAATTGGGTGTACTACTGGTCGGGCGTTCGGAATTAGATCTATTCTGAATTCAATTTCTCTTTGCGGAGGTAAGTTTTTGACTTCTTCAAACACATCCGCATAGTTTTTAACGACCGATATCTTTTCTAATTAAGTGGGAGTAACTTCTAAAGCAGACCAGAATTCTTTTCTATCAGTTTCTGAGCTATGGCATGGTATATATATATATGTCCAAGCTTCGTTTCGACTTTAACGATTCTTTCGGCGCATCTAACTTCCGCCTTATATTTTGTTAACCATTCCAAACCGAGAATAACATCGAATTCAGAGAAATTAATGATGATTAAGCTGATGGGAAACTTGTAACAAGAATAAGAGATAGGCACTCTACAATACGAACTGAGAAGGATAGAGCCTCCTATCGAGTTTTGAACTTTAATTGGTTCTTTAAGCTTTCTTTGTTTCAATTTTAACCTGTGAACAGTGTTACTAGAAATGAAGCTACGTGATACACCAGTATCAAAAAGTACAGAAACATGATTATTTTTAATGGTAAGGGTACCTCCTAAGACGTCGGGTTTACTGATCCATCGGTGATAGCTGACGGGGTCTCCCTGTCATAAACATGAGCCACCTGTGCATTCTTCTTCAAAGGACAATTCCTGCTATAGTGCCCCTTCTGATGGTAGTTGTAGCATTCGGCTGAGCTGCGGGGGTTCGGGTTTGAGCTTTCTGGATTTGCCTTCAGTCTCTTTGGGGCGGTGCAAACATTTGAATAATGCCCCTTCTTTCCGCAGTTGTAGCAGCTTCCTTTGGGTATCTTTCCAGATTGCTGAGTAGCGGCTGCTGCATTGCTGGACTCTGGCTGATCTCCTGAAGCTTTGCGCTTGTTTCCAGCTTGGCTTTTGGCGCGGTCTAGGTTGGAGTTTCTCTCATCCAAATCTTTGTAGTTGCAGGCCATCTCGACCAATTCTGAGAATGGGAGTTTGATGTTGCTCATGGCCCGGTCCTGGTACTTACGCCGTAGCCCAAATATAAACCTCTTATTCTTAGCTTTGGTTGTCAAAATAAGCTCTGGAGCATAGCGTGATAGCTGAGTGAATTTGTTGAGGTAGACTTTGATAGAGAGGTCTCCCTGCTGGAGATTAGCAAACTGATCACGCATCCGCTCTAAGGCCTGCTCAGGGATGAACTTTCCCTTGAACATGGTCATGAATTGTTCCCAGGTCCTAACAGTACCCTCCTCATCTTCGGAGGTGATGGCATCCCACCACAACTCGGCCTCCTCCTGTAGGAGCCAAATGCCTAGACGTGCCTTGTTGTGGGCCCCCAGTTCCATGCCCCCAAAAATCTCCTCACAAGTCTTCAACCATGCAATAGCCTCTGTCACGGTACCAAGGCCAGAAAAGGGTTTGCCTCCCAGGTTCCTGTATCTCTTTTCTACTCTGTCAAGCTCGATGTCCTGGGGTGCTGGTGGCTGTATAATAGGACCCTCCTCTGCTACGGGGATATTCCCCCATCGTCCAGCTCTGCCTGCTCGGCCTCCTCGACCACCTCTGGCTACAGCTGCTCGTGTAGCCATCAGATAAAGTACTGTATAAGCAAGAAAAGAGTCAAGCTCACAGAAATGATAACTTTCATATATGATAAAGCAGGAGAACATAAGGAAAGGTAATGATGTACTGATCAAATTGTTTTGCTAACCTGCTTAGCTCATTCTAGGACATCACTAATCCTATCACTAATGAGCCACTCGCCTTAGAACTCTGCTGATTCTATTCTGACGAGGTGTTTAATGTGTTAGATTCCGGAATTAAGGTTAACCAAAGCTCCGATACCAACTGTGACGATCCCAAAATCCGTGTGATGGTATTAAGGATAATCATTGGAATATAACACATCAATCATCATAGCAGAGTACAGATAATAGCAAAAACAATAAATAGAATAATTTTACAAAGATATGACAGCGGAATCATAACATATTGTAACAACATCAGAATAGCACAACGTAGGATACAACTTAGTAAATAAAAGGGGAATGATCAGTCACCATCGCCATAGGCGGAATATATACATACAGTGAGACATAATAAGGGTATCAGTCTACATCGCCGGAGGTGGTACATATACATACGATAATAAATACAGGAAGTAAAGCAGTCTGCATCGCCATAGGCGGAATCATATACATAAGATAGGCGAAAAGTCAATAGCCAAAATACAAATCTAATCCATCGCCATCAAGCCAAAAGTGCACTCCGTACTGCAGTGCCAAGCCAAAACAACCTGTCATATGTGAACTAGGCTTCCCATGTGAAAGTAAGGGTACCCGAGTTTGCAAAGTGAAACAAACAACGAGTCAGTCATGGGACTGGTATGAGAAATCAACTTAACAGTTTAACCAACAGTAATAAGGCAAATCATATGACCACGCCACTTTCGCGGAATGGGTTTACTCCAGTGATTGCTGGTGCATTTAAAACAAAGTAAATTCTTTAAAACAACGCAATGCTTTTAAAAAGAATGTAGCCGTTATAAGACACAAGTCCCATCATACAATGCAACGCAAACCGGAGGATAGAGTTTTAACTTATAATGGCCAAATATGCTTAATACGTGTAAAGCAAAATCATTTGATATTATTACTAGTGCATATATGTTTCAAAAAAGAATATCATCATAAATATCAATCATAGGCGGCATAGCTACCATATACTACGTCACCATACTAGTTCTACAATCAAATCCGTTATTTCGTATTGGAAATTGGATTTCTGTCATGAGTCGAGGCAAGGGGCAAGCTCCTCTCCAGTTCGAGACACTCTAGCAAATGCCTCACGACTACACACTCTGGGTAACCCTTGGATGCTTCCGGGCTGGTCCTCCCTTACGTTTGAGGATTAATTATTCCTGAGCACACGTTTCCCGGTCCTAACAGACCTAATATCGAGGCGCCTCGCATTCCAACAACCACATAGGTGAAAAATAGATATAAATGTCAGGGCTGGTAGGTCACTGACACCACCATAGCTAGAAAGAAATGTCGTGCTCTCCCTGCAGTCCTTATCCCGTTTTTAACTAATACCGAGGTGTGAGGCTCGCGAATCCACGCTAGACACAAAGCCAGGCCACGTAGGCCGTGCTTTGATCGTCGAACACAAGACTTTGCTTTGCAACAGAAGCCTTGATCACTGCATCTTGGCATGCCACATAGGCAATCCACTCCATACGACTGATTTCTATCGATATATAACCTCTGAGCTCGTACATCTCAGAGAAGGGCGTTAAGCAAAAGAATAAATTCTCCGCCGCCAAACAAATATATATTTAACAGAGATCAATCAGTATAGAACAAAATCCAATGTCAGACACACAGTCCATTTACAAGTCCATTCTGGGTCTGAACGAAACCGGAGGCACCATATTCCTTGTATATCCGTACAATCGACACACACGTTCAGACGGCTACTACTTCCGTTCCTTCACGGTAGCTACTCCAATCATAAACCTCAGCAGCGCCCATCCATCCCATACGAAGATCGTCAGTCTTGAACCGTCTTCGTATTTTCAAATTCGAATCATTCAATCAATTATTTGAAATGAGGGTTAGCTCGGCCTTTTCAAATAATTCACGTACAATTAGAATTCAAATCAATTCTTTCCATGGTTATATTATTCGACATTCACATTTCAGTTCTTTAGTATTATTTTCATGTCAAACACATACAGCCATCAAATATCAAACAGGTCAAGCAAAATTGGTCTATTTCCTATCCATGTCGCTTTTAATATTTTATAATGATTTTTCGCCATTTTTATTTATTTAAAAATGGCCATATTTAATTAAACGGCGTTTCAGGTCGTGCCGTGGCATTGGCGCTGTTTTACACATATCAGAAAATCTAAAAGTTGGTTTTCAACAAAGTCTATACCACTAGGAAGATATTCTCAAAGCGAATCCAACGGTTCCAGTTTTGTGAAAATACGACGGTCGGATCTTCCACACTAGTCGTTTGAAGTTACGGTTTCGAAATACGAACTACAGCGTCGTTATTCAATTTATTTTAATTATATTTATATTTATATTTATATATAAATATAAACGATTCTGGCGCTGTTTTTCTTCAGATTTGAATTAAACATTCCAAACAATCCAACCGTTGGATTTTTACAAAGTTGGTGCCGTTGGAAAGATATTTCCAAGGCGAACCCAACGGTTGCGGTTTCGGGAAAATCCGATGATCGGATCTCTCGTACTAATCGATTCAAATTACGATTTCAAAACACGAACTGCACGGCTTCGATTCCTTTCAATTCTATTTATATTTATATATATGAATATAGTTCATTCTTTAATTTCAACATCGTTTTCACCTCAAATATTTCACTAACGCCTTTATATTTCGAAAAATTTCGCCATAACCTCCTTTGTACGGGAAGGGGTTTGGAAATTAATTGGGCCGTGTTAGGTACCCAATAAATCCTATAAAGCATACACATATTTATAGTGATATATTCTGTTGTTTACAGGGGAGCGTGTATAGATAATAACTCCAGAGAATAAATTCTCGTCACCCTGTCAAGCCTGAGGGAGCGTGTATTTTTAATTACTCCAAAGGATAAATCCTCGTCACCTCGTTCCGTGTGGGAATAAATAGTCCATGTGCCGTATCTAATGACTAGAGAGACGTGATTATTGTCAACTCCAGACCCGTTTGGGGTTTTTATTCATCTGGCAATTTATCGTTATATTTTATATAGTCCATATCAGTCATCAGTTCAACCTGTAATATATAATCATCGCCATACAAGCCTCTCGCTCGTATGGTAAATCTTCAACCTCGTCACACAAGCTCCAAATGCATATCTGGAATATGATGAAGTATGCCTATCGTCAAGAAGTATGCCATGTAGTGTATTTCAAAATTAATTGTTACTATCCTACGGCGATGTTTATTATTGCACACAGAATAACCAGCACTCCGCATCCAATGGCATTCACATGAGTTGATATAAAAATAAAATTGCGTACCCAACTCATCAAGGCTTACCTATTTGTCGGGCATGCAAATAATTTCTTTAATCTACAGCTAATCCATTTTCCCTGTTCGACACATGTATATATATGCAGAACAAAGCTATTAATAATATTCTAGCGAACTAGTATTTATTTCAGCACATGTGTATTTTTATCAAAGCGTATACATGATAAAAGTAATATTTTTATCATCAAAAATATTTATTCAACACGTGAATGTTTTTAACACTTCATATTCACAATAAAAATGTAATTTTGATTGTCTAATCAATTTAGTTAAAATACGAATAACATTCAACACATGAATTTCAATTCAACGAATGAATTTCAATTCAACAAATGAATATTCTTTATAGTTTGTATATATATAAAAATGTGATTTTTATCGTTAAAGCTTTTTATTTAAAATTCGAATAACATTCAACACATGAATTTCAATTCAACGAATGAATTTCAATTCAACACGTGAATATCGGTTTCAACATATGAAAATAATTTCAACAAATGAAAATTATTCTAACTCATGAATATTTTAGAAAATTTCGGCAGCATAACGGCAGGGTAGTTAAAACCGGGACTGTCCCTAGTACGGCGCCTCGCTCTACCTTAAAACCTTGCGATTTTTGACAATGGGGAATCATGCATCTAGTTCGCACGCAGGCGGCATGTTTTATTTTAATTTCAACAATCCTATTCTAATTTGTTTCAACCACAAGCGGGTATTTTTCAACCAGAAAGGTATTTTTCAACCACAAAGGTATTTTTCAACCACAATATCAACCACAAACAATTAGTTCCAACCATTCATCATACTATATATTTTCACGCCAATCACAAGCAATAAATATCGTCCATGGTCTGTGGACGAGGGGAGTGTATGTGTGTATATATATATATATATATATATATATATTATTTCTATATTTCACTTGCATTTAAACACAATTCAAAGCATATATTTTTCATACAACGCTTGTATAATTTATACATCACTAATATAACTTATACATCACATGTACATGAGGTATACAATGCGTATATAATTTACACTTCGCTTATAATATTTATACAACACAATTTCATTCACACAACTTAATTTAGATTCCTTACATTGGTTTTTGAAGTGCTAAAAATTGTATGTAGATCAGAAAAATCCGCGGCCTCTGCTAGATGGTAGAGAGGCTCCTTGCGGTCCCGATATTTCCTGTTTCATCGAATTTCATCAACACACTAAAAAGATATGATTTTTCAAAGTTTTGCAACACTTAAAAGTGTGATTTTCATTTTAGAAGTTTCAAAGCCGATACCTTTGCCAAACCTTCGAAACTAGGTATTAATTTCACGATCGATCCATAAAGTATTGTCACGATCAGATGCTGCAACGTCAAAGAGATTCGAACAGGGTCTCCAGCGCCTGTGGTGGCACTCAACTCGGTGGTCCCTGCGATGCATGGAGGCGCTCCAAGGACGACGACTTCCTTGCAGTAGATCGACGTAGATACCAACCTATTTCTGACGAGGGTTGGATGGATTGATAGAGGAGGGGAAGATGAACAGAAAAGCTAACTGGAGGGGGCGGTGAAAACGATCATGGCAGCGGCGATCGGGACTGCAAGCTTCGATGGGTTTTCCGTCGTTTGTGGGGTGGGGGGAGGGGGGGTTGACCAGTCAATTTGAAGTGAGAGAAAAGAGGGGCTTTGACCTATTATATTTAAATTTTAAATTCCAAAAATATCCTTTTGAACAAATGAACACCAATTTCATCCCAATGACTGTCGCCCCTAGCTAAATACCCCCATCCCGGACACAATGGGATATGTTTCGTTGGCCAATTCGACTGTTACAGTCAGTTATTTTTTCAAATTAAAGTATAAAACATTTAATATTCAATTTGAACGTACATTTTAGTTTGGCAGGGCCACAAACTGATTCGAAAAATTCCAGAAAAATAAATCTTGCTATGTTTTGATGATGAGGTCCCAACAAAACTAGTTTCTTCGAATTCTGAGATCGTATGCAAAATGGCCATTTTCAGGTCGACCCATTTTAATAGAAATTGACCAATCACATTTTCTTTTGCCCCGCTCACAGACTAGCTTCAAAAATTATGAAATTTGAAACCTAGCAATAGTTTGACATCCAGGATCCAACAAAAGTGGTTTCATCGAATTCCGAGGTCGTTTGCAAAATGTCTATTTTCAAGGGCTATATATTCTATATAGCGACCTTTCTAAAAATTCATTTGGCCATAACTTTTGACTCCCACTATGAAACTTCGATTTTTTAGATTCGTTAGAAAGGTATTCATAAACAGATTTAAATATTTTTGGTTTCACTAAAATCTGTTATACTTTCCACCCGGTACAGTCAGTCAAAGTTTGAGTTCAAATTTTCAAACTGCCTCACTATTTCCAATACATTATTTTATTGAAATATTCCATTTCAATTGTTTAAATTCTTGAGAATAACCAATTTTAAAAATATTAAATTGGTTCACATTTTCCGGGTTGTTACAATGTATGTGGAGCGTGAGATGTAAGTGTCCCGCTAGATTCTATTTATTTGATTTAGACATTATTATAATATCTCTGGATTTTGTATCAAAATGTTTTGCGTTATAGTAAGGTAAAAACCGTCCATGTTTATGTGTGGGCTGGTCTTACTATTATATTTTCTTTTGAAAGGATTTTTAAGTTAAACAAATGGTTGGAGTTTACTCACACCGGTCCCATGACTGGCCCAGAGTTTATTTTTTTTGTTTTCCCTAAACTCTTGGGTGCCCAAATTTGTACGGGCAGTCAAGTAGTCGGGATTTTTCAGATTCACTTGGAAGAGCTGGATGCAGGAGGCTTCACCAGTTAGCTATAGACTTTCATATTTCCGCTGTGTACTATGTTTGTATCTGGAAACGGGTGTTTATAACTGTTCGAGGAATAACTGTTGTGCTCTGATGATGGTATGTATATAAAATTATTGATTTGTATTTCAAAAAAGTTATGTTTTTTAATATATTTTATTCGTTACGCTTTGAGATTTGTCTTCTTTATTTTCTTCTATTATAATATTTCTTCTTTTCTATTCCTCGTCCTCTAACTTCTTTCTAATAATGATTCGTATTTTTGTGCAATTTGGGTTGGACGTGTGGTGTTATTAGTCAACTCAGACAGTACGGATTTGCGGGCCATTACAGTTGGTATCAGAGCTTAGGTTGAGCGAATACCTAGGCTTGTGGGGCATGCGCTCATTAGACAAAGGGTCAATAGCACCCTAGAATGAGTTGAGTGTATATATGAGAGCGCGTATTTGTTATTTGATATAAAAACCATTTTATATTGTGTTGACTAGTCTGTTGAGTGGTTTATGAATTCTGATCGAATAGTGGGACGCCACAAAGTTGATAGGAATTTCTAAACACTTGAACAGAAGATTGAACACGATATTGTTTTAAAGTGGGTGAATGAAATTATTTTACCCAAAATTTTATTTTGGATATAGAAAGAATAATTTTTGAAATTATTATAATATGTGGATGTGTTGGATGTTAATATTATAATCAAATGAGATTATAAAATTTGAATGGTTATAGATAACCAAATATAATTGGTATATGGATAAGATAAACAAATGAGATGAATTAAAATTGGGTTCAGAATTTGAATTAAGAATTTAAATCATGGGTGTTTGGAAAAATATTTTCGAAGTGTATTAAAATAGTAAAGTTTTATTTTGAAAGGGTTTTTGAATGAAAATCATTTTGAATTGATTTTTAAAAATGATAAACCACTTAACTCACTTTAGTGGCTGGTAAATAATTCTGACGATGGTCGCGACATCATCAGTGTTCATTTTCGAGTTCTAAGTGATGAATTGCTATTGTAGAAAAGTTTTTGATGAAAATTTGTTTGAAGGAAAACAAATTGTTTTGAAAATTCAAATGTTTTGAATTTGAGATGGAAATAAATATATGTATATATTTATGTGATTTCAGAAGGATTTGAAAAGGAAAACCCAGGAATTTGAATTCTGAAGTTTAAATTTAACTTAAGCAAGTTAAATGGATTGAGGTAAATAAATTAATGAAATTCAATTTGAATATGATTGAATGGAATTTGAATTGGGTATAAATCATTTAGATTAAATGTGTGCAAACCAAAAGTTTTGGTTGGAGCTAATTTGTTGAAATATGAAGAGGTGAGTTTCAACATAAAGGAGTTTTGAAAAGTTAATGGGTTTATAGTATTTTTCCTACCGTAGCAATTTCAGGGACGAAATTAATTTAAGGGGGGAAGAATGTAACGACCCGGATTTTTCGAATAGTTTATTTTAAATATTTAATATTTGTTTTAAATATTCAGTTGATAATATAAAAGAATTTTTATATTGAATTATCGATTTATAATCGATATACGATTATATATAATTATCGAAATACGAGAACTGAAATAATTCAATTCAACATTTGAATGGAGTCAAAACAATTCAGATTATCAATATAAATTCTATGTAATTATAAACGATAATGATTATTATTTTATTTTCAAGCAATTAATGGTTTTGAATTTAATTTATATCAGTTTAAATTAATATCTTCTCCATATGATCAAATGGGGTTTTGAAACTTGTCCTGGTATGTCCGGAATAGTGGTATAACCCTAGAAATGTTGGTCGTTTTGTTCAAAAATGTGGTCGCAAGCACGGGATATTTTAAAATTGAATAAACACTGTACCAGTTAATATCTGCCCATAATAAACACTGTGCGTGCTAAGACCTAGCTCAGGTAAAATCCTACTCTGGTAAATCCTAGCTAAGACGACACCTACCCTCGATTCCTTGGCACTGAAGTGGTCTCCAATTATATAAACGCAACACCTCCTCCTCATATTTCTTTCAGTCTGGTTCTTTTGTAAATCATTCTCAAGCTCAACAAATTAAAATGGCCACTGCTGAAACCCAAACCACTCGCTCCTTTTAATTACTCGCACCCTTTACTTCTTCAGAAAAGTAAAACCACACTCCCTTAAACAGAAATCAAAATCAAAGGCCTCGTTCGATCCCCTGAAGTCCCACGACAAACTGGAGCTTTTGATATCATTTTGAAGTGTTCGATGGGTTCAATTCAAGGCTAGGGTTGGATGTCGGTGACTTTAAAGTGTCATTCGACACTGTACGAAGGAAGAGGGGATCGAGTTCCCTATCTTGGTGGCAGCGCGATGAAATCTGGGTACGAACTTCAACGCGATGAGAATTATGGCATTAGGAATTGGATTTTGGGGAGCGTGCGAATTGGGTTTGAGGGTTCAACGAGGCAAAGCGACAGTTTTTGGTATGGATTGGTGCGATTTAGGGTTCGCAACATTTGGGGCTTTTGAGGTGAATGGTCACGGGTCGTTTGGGTTGATGGTCCTCCTGTAGTGCTATAAGGACTGATCTGCGAAGTCGGGGAGGGTAGTCACATCCTCTGAGGGACAAGAATGGGATTCAAGTGAGGTACAGATGATGGCGTTAAGGAGGATCTGAAGGAGAAGCTTTGTTTGATCTCGGTTTTGGAAAGCGTGGGGGAAAAGGGATGAATGACCAAAGATTTCGAAGAACTGATTTCATTTTACGAGTTGTTCAAGAATATTGGTGGATTTGTCAAGTGCTTGCAAAAGCTATAAGGTATAAGTTTTTCATAAATTAAATTTTGTAGAATAATTTGTTAAATTATTTTAGTAAGATAACTTAGATAAATATTAGTTAAATCGTTAAATAAAATCAAATGATCATAGACGTCAAGTTAGCATGGTCTAGTTTGAGGCAATTTGGTAGTATAAGGCTGAGGTGGTTAGTCATTGGCAATAACGTAATTCTTGATTTCTAAATTAAAAGATTACAAGAAGATTGATGTAGTCGGTAACCAAATTAAATAATGCATGGAATTAGTTTGTATAAATGGGACAACTAATAAAAGAAAATTAGTCGATATAATTAATTAGCTTATGTACAAGGATTAGTTAGTTAAGAGATAAAATGTGTAGATTAATTGTTTAAGTAAAATTGAGATTTAAATTAGAATTTATATTACATGAGTGATTAGTTAAATTGAATTTGTAAAATTTAAATAATCGGAATCTTATTAATTTTCGTTTTACATTGAAAAACAGACAATTGAAGGAATCACTATGAAATTTATATAACTGGCTTCATTGGGTATTCAGCGAAAATGATATCACGGTGAGTAAATCTCACGCACAGTTTTATATTTAAATTTATTTTTATCGTAAAAATAAATTTGTTGGTTGTTTGGGTGCATGAACGAATTGTTGAATTTTTGTATTTATTAGATTTTTCCCGCAATACTATTCGCGGATTCCCGCAGTATCATTAGCGGATGACCCTACGCCCACGTATATAAGTGGATCCCCTTTTATACCGCGATATCCTGCCACGAAGCAGGATGGGTATTATTTATGTTGACTAATGTCTGTGGATGCAGGGAAAATAGGTTGGAGGGATCCAACTGGATTCCTCAAAAATATATTATATGTTTGTTTATTTGTTTACATATGTACTGTCATATATGATGTGTTAGAAACCCTGAAATAAATAATTGGTTGTTTGGTGTTTAAATATCACTAGGCCTAAGTGTTAATTTATAAAAATACCCTGAAAGGGGTATTTGAGATTTAAAAGGAAATTCTACTTTTCTAAAATAGAATTTGAATTTTTAAATAGATTTGAAATATAAACTTGTTTTGAAAAAATAAAACAAGTGTCTAATTTATGAACAAAGTTTATAAATAGTTCTTTTATAAATGAAGTTTATAAATAGTTCTTTTATAAACGAAGTTTATAAATAAAGTGAAAAGAATTATCATTGGATAATTCAGAAATAAAATACAAGTGTGAAATTGATAAGGGAAATCTATTTTCCAAAAGTATAAATATCGATTTCAAAAGGAATTGAAAACGGGACTTGTTTAAGAATGAATAAAGAAATTCAAATGTAGAATTTAAATATATTAATTTAAATGGAAATTTAATATAGAAAATTTAAATAGAATTTGTATATAGAATTTGAATATACCGAATTTGAATAGAATTTGAATATACAGAAATTTGAATTCAAAGGAATTCAAATAGAATTTGAATTCAAAGAAATTCAAATCGATTTGAATAAATAAAGTTCAAATATAGAGATTTGAAAATAATGGAGTTTAACTATAAAATTTGAATATAGATTTTGAATGGAGTTTGAATATAGAAATTCAAACGGGATTTGGATAGAAAATTTAAATATAGAATTTGAATGTAGAAATTCTAAGAGAGTTAAAATATATAATTCGAATATAGAAATTTAAATAGATGTTGAATATAGAAAATTTAAAGGAAATTTCAAATAAAATTTATTTGGAGTTTGAATATTTGAAATTCAAATAGAATAAATATGGAGTTTGAATTCAAAGAGAATTAAATAGGGAATTTGAAGGTAGAATTCAAAAAGAATCCAAATGGAATTTAAACTAAAGAATTTGAATGTAGCATTCAAATGGAATTTTAAACTATGGAATTTAAATATATAAATTAAAAGGGAATTTAAAATATGGAATTTGAATATAGGACTCAAATAGAAGTGAAACTGAAATTTGAATATAGAATTCAAATAAAAGTGAAAATGGAGTTTGAATCAAGAAAATTCGAATAGTGTTAAAATGGAGTGAATTCATTTTAATGAAGTTTAAGAGTTTATATATATATATATATATAATTAAAACGAACTCACCGCAGCGCTACAGTTCGTAAATTGGCGATTCGAACTTCAATAGAGTATACAGAACTCAATTGAAGTCGGAATTCTTTGAAATAAGAAACGTCAGGACCAATTTGATAATAGTTTTCTAATGGAGGAGAAAAATCAGGATTTCATCGAATAGATTTTGAGTTATATCAAAATCAAATTTTCAGAAAAACAGCGCCAGAACCATTATAAAACCGTAACGGTTTATTGAAATAAATTAAAGGATTTTAAGCGAAAAAAATCCAATTTTTTATTTAGAAAAATCTAGATTTTGAGCTAAAAAATATATCGGAACTCAAGTAGAGTAATGAATTGATTTTTGTAACAGAAATCAGATTTTTGATTATTGAATAGAATTAACAGATTTGAATGGTAATTAGTTAATGAGATTTAGAATTAATATTGGGCTTTGAATAAGTGAATTCGATTTGAAAATTTATATTTGAAATCGAAAAGGAAACTAGAATTGAAATTAGAATTCAAATTTGTATTGAGCAAGATAAATATTTTGTTTGAACATGTTATGTTCAAACAAAGAAATGGAATAGGCAAAATAGCTAATTAAAGAATAAATGAGCGAAACTGAATTCAAATAATTGGATTGAGGTGAATTGAATTGAAAACAGGTGAACATGTGTTAGACAGGTATGGGATGAAGTACATGAAGATTTTAATTTAAGTGCCCGACAAAAATGTACATGTTTAAATTCATATATGAGGTTTTATGCCCCGTATCAGCAAGCCGCTTGGCTTTTTCTTTTTCTTTTGGATTGGTGAGTGCCATGGGAGGCTATTTGAAATATCCCGAAGCTCCCGGTACAAAGGAGGTTATGGCGAATTCATCCGGGAATTTAAGGAGTTTGAATATTTTTAAGAAAAATTTGATAGTAGAAATAAATGTATCGATATATATAGAATTGGATAAGGAAACGGATTTAAAAATAGAATATTATAAACAAAAAGAAAATTGATAGGCTGGTAATAGTAAGAGAAACATATATACGTTTAAAAATGAATAATTGGTTGTTAAAATGTCGATTATTCGAGGTAATTGATTTTGTCTGTTTTGAAGTTAATGATGTTTTCAGTCAAGGTCTGAGAGGTAATTTTACCCCAACTTGATTGATTTCATTTTTAATTGATAAATAGCAAGATCCAACCTCGAAGAGAAGTGTTTGAATAATAGTTGGTTGTATAAAATATTTTGGGTTGTTTGTAACGATGTTTTACACAACAGTCGTTTTAACCCAGGTAAGTGAAATTTTGGAAATATATCATAAATATTTAATAAGTTTAAAAATAACCGAGGCGTGAAAGAGATAAGTGATTGAAAATGTTTTCAATTACGAATAGAATATATTTTCTAAATATAGAAAATAAAAGAAGGTGATATAAGGAAATGTTTTTCCAACTAGCGTAAGAGATCAATAGGATTTTTGGAAATATTTGGTTAACAAATATTTGATAGGGAAATGAAGAAGTGAATTTATTAATGAAATATTAATTAAAGGCCTAGTGATTTGGTTGATGTTATGGATGAGTGTTTGTTTTACTTCGATAGTTAAATAACCGACTATCGAAGTGTTTGCCATTATCGTTGTCAATATAGAGAGATCGGTTGGATTATTATCCGAGAACCACTCTGTATTGGCAGTAGCGTTGCAGATCAGATTAAATAAAGATAATCAAAGACGGTGTAAAATGCAAGGACTTTTTCTATTAATAGAAATTGTGCCTTCGGTTTTGTTCAGTCCCAGAACGAACGTATATGGACGAATGTCTGACAAAGTATTTCCAATGATCGCATGAGTTGGTCTGTATAAATATATATGGTGACAACGGATTTATTCCCTTAGCATAACATCCAGAATATTTGTGCAAATCAATTAGTGATTAACGAATCTGACAATGTGGCATTCAAAGTGATTGTGCTATCAATGAATAGAAAGTAAACGTAGCCTCAGGCCTCAACAACTGGGAAATGACAAAAATCGGGCAGGCAGCATGGCTATGTGGGTCGCTCCCATTAGGGTGAATTATCACCTGTATAGAGATTCATTTAATTCCTTATTCTATTCGATGCTGTCCCATTTGGGAAACAGCTGCTGATCCCAACCGTTGGTGATATACATTCGATGCACTCAAGCAAAATGAGTGGTCGGTCATGTGTGGGCCGGGTTGCAAGATATTCTTGTTGAACCCAGTGTATTCGCCTCTAGAGATACACTATCGGCAGGTGGTCCCATACCTTGTCATGTTGGAATTCCAATCTCCAATAAGCGCCATGGGGTTTTTGATTTTATACTATGTATGTGGAGCGTGAGATGTAAGCGTTCCGCTAGATTCTATTTATTTGATTAAGACATTATTATAATATCACTGGATTTTGTATCAAAATGTTTTGGGTTATAGTAAGGTAAAAACCGTCCATGTTTATGTGTGGGCTGGTCTTACTGTTATCTTTTCTTTTGAAAGGATTTTTAAGTTAAATAAATTGTTGGAGTTTACTCACACTAGTCCCATGACTGGCCCAGAGTTTATTTTGTTTTGTTTTCCCTAAACTCTTGGGTGCCCAAATTTGTATGGGCAGTCAAGTAGTCGGGATTTTTCAGATTCACTTGGAAGAGCTGGAAGTAGGAGGCTTCACCAGTTAGCTATAGACTATCATAGTTCCGCTGTGTACTATGTTTGTATCTGGAAACAAGTGTTTATAACTGTTCCAGGAATAACGGTTGTGCTCCGATGATGGTATGTATATAAAATTATTGATTTGTATTTCAAAAAGTTATGTTATTTAATATATTTTATTCGTTCTGCTGTGAGATTTGTCTTCTTTGTTTTCCTCTATTCTAATATTTCTTCTTTTCTATTCCTCATCCTCTAACTTCTTTCTAATAATGATTCATATTTCTGTGCAATTTGGGTTGGACATGTGGTGTTGTTAGTCGACTCAGCTAGTACGGTTTTGCGGGCGATTACAGTTCAAGCTTTCAATTGAGATTTATTTCAATGTTATATTTTGTTTTGTTGTTATGTGAGACCCTGATTCTATGTTGTGTCTCTTCTTCTTCTTCTATTCTAATATTTCTTTCTTTCTTATCTCAACCTCTAATTTCTTTCTAATAACTATCTGTTTTTCGATACTTGAGTTTTGACAGTAATACGAGATTTATGTATTATTATCAGAATTCGGACATCGAATTCTTTCAGGTCGTTACAAGAAGATTAGACTAACTCATCCAAAGCTTTTCCCATGTAAATAATTTCTCCTAAATTCTCGTTTTTGGTTGCATTGTGGTTTCTAGATTGGTTGGTAGGAGATGGATGGAATACAGACACAACGTATACTCATATAGAATTATATTCATATTGTGGTGTTTTACATACATATTGCATCACTTACATACACGCTAGGACTGAACTCATTATTAACAAGTCTAAAATTCATAATCACTATGTTTGTAAAAATAACATGGGTGTACAACATATTTGTTTAGAGTGAGTTGTGTTTTTTGCCCCGTCAAACGATTTTGGGATGAAATATCTTACAAGGGAAGAGAATGTAGCACCCTATAAAATGAATATGAATTAGGCATATGGTAATATAATTTAAAATGAATAAGGAAAATCAATAATAAGCTAATGGGATAAAAATTGAATTTTTGAGTAATTAGGAATTGGGCTACGAAAGTATTGTAGTTGCGTTAATGGTGAGATTCCAATCCGTTATCATATTTTATTTACTGAAAACGGATTCCGTATGCAAAAAATATTAATAAATCAAGTTGTGTGTATATATTAACAAACAAGGTTTGAATTTCAAATAAATAAATATACAAATCTTGAATACATTAATCCAGATAAGCATGTAAAGAATATTCCTTTTGAATTCAAATTTATGTGTATATATTTATATACAATGGGTACAAGAATAATCAATATAAGGTAAGCAATCATTCAAATCAATTAAGTAATTAATGAAAAAGTAACGTACAGGTGAAATAATCTCCTAGTCTCAACCCCAGAAGGGGTTGATCGCCCCTCTAGGAGGGGTGTTGACCGTAGCGGTCGACCGTAGAGGTCGACCTCCCTCCTATAAGAGCGATCGACCTCCCCTTGTAAGGTACCCAATGAAGGTGTTTTTAAGGGAGGACTTATTTATATTTTTCATCAAACGGACTACTTAGATTAAATCTATAGAATCTAACAGGCCATATATATAATGTCAACTATAAAAAAGACCCAAAATCCTTACTCAAAACCCTAAATCTATTCTTCACCATGCCTCAATGATGCCTTTCTTCCATTGATGATTCCGGAAAAGAAAAGGGTTTAGGTTTTTCTTATATCTTCCTAACCTATTCTATCTTTTCTATTATATGATGGATTTAGATTTATTCTAGAACATAGATTTTGTTAGACCAAAAAATGGTACTAACACCCAAATACAGATAACAGAATGCAGAAAATGACAAATAAGAGGAGACACATGAAGTTTTTATAGTGATTCGGCTGTAGATGTAGCCTACGTCCACTTTATAATCTTATAGTTATACTAACAGATTACAAGAATCAGTTACATGCAGATACACAATCCGTGTGTTAATTGAGATTACAAGAGGAAAATTTAGATGTAGAAAGGTTCATAGCCCTTGCACTTCAGTAATGGTGGAAGCCGCGGAGAAGAATGAAAAAAAGTCCTCTCAAAATTGCATGTAGTGGTGTATTTATAGCTGTAGCGGAGCTAAAACAGAAGTCGGTTCATGACTGACACATGGGACGCGATCCAAGAAAGTAGGAGAAGCAGTAGCCTTGAGAACAGGTCAACATCTATGCGTATTAGCAGGTTCAGTGATCGTTTCATGGTCATGGGGTCGGTTTGTGGTCCAGGGGCCGATTCGTGGTCTTGGGGTCGTGACCCCATGTGTACCACGAGCAGGTCGTGACTACTGTGACCACCACGAGTCGGGTGATGAGCGAGCCAGGTTGCATCACGAGCCGAGGAAGGTGCTTCACGAGCCGAAAGGGGCGACTCAAACAGAAATGTCACAAATTCTCAAAATCCAAGTTCTGCGTGCGTTTACGGAAACGGGCGTAACTTCCAAATCGTAAGTCCGATTGAGCCAAATTAAAGCTCTGTCTGAAGCTAATTCAGAGGGCTACAGGAGTTAACAACAAAAGAACTGTAATTGCTATTTTTAGGCTCAAAGAGGTCGTCTAATAGGATTTCTGGGCCTATTTATGTTGATGTTGCGATTTCGACCAAATCACTCTATGTCTTCTCCCAAAGAGGTCGTCTAATAGGAGTTCTGGTCCTATTTATGTTGATGTTGCGATTTCGACCAAACCACTCTATGTCTTCTGACGTTGTATTCACCGCCTGAGCGTGTCATTATCCAGGAATTCCATGTGTGACAGCTTTAACCAAAAAGTGTGTCAATAGATTTATATATATAAGATTCTATTATGCGACTCTTACATATATAGATTTGAAAGATTGGAGCACGATTATTTACGAAGACCAAATCGACAACTTATTCTACTCGGTTCTATTGTTACTCATTCTTGTAATATTGTGAGTGGAATTCATTTAAGTTACTATTTTCTATGATTTGCAAGTTTTTAAGATGGATTATTGTGCCCAGGAAGTCTTGAGTTATTGCGAAAAGAAAATATATCAAATCAGAAAGCTTGATATGCAAAGGAACCATAAATGGGGACAAGGAATATCACCATCTTTCTTATTTTCTTCATGCAACCCTATCTCTTCAAAATCTTTTCTTATCTCCTTTCCAATTCCACAGATTTATATCCTCCTCAATCCATGATTTCCTCATGCGTGGTCCCTCTTCAGTGTACCCTAATGTCAATTTAAGATCTAAGATTGCCATGATATCGATCTCAGATCCAAAAAACACCAAATTACTTCATGTCATCTCTTCATCACTCTTCTTGCTGAAACTGCTACTATGAACCCTACCTACCTATACGATGTAATAATTACACGCAACTACAAGCTTATGCGAGTTATTCAACTGGTGGATACGACATTTGCAGGAAGTTCGACGCTTATGTCAATCCTACATGGTGAGAAGCTGCTCCTACTTGCTGATTATGATTTCGTGTTTCAACGTTTAGTCTGTTATGTTTCATTTTTAGTACTAGTGTGACGGCCCGCCCCGCACCAGCCTGCATTTCCTTCGGAAGTGCGCTGTACACATGCCCGACTAGCACGGGACGGTCGCCAAAGAAAGGAAGGAAGGGAATGAACTAATCAAGAAACCTGTAGAATGTCTCACAGCGCATGGAATAAAATGTAATAATAACATACTTGACATAAAACAGGCGAGACAGTGCATAAGCTGATAACTAAAATCAACATCCATCATCAGAGCAGCGGAAATTCAAATACAGCTTATTACAATTTTCCAAATTTACTGTCTCTAAACAAAAGAAAGCTAAAATAGAAGATACACCACCAATGCCCAAGTAGTGATCTTCAACAACACAGGGAGAATACTATATATATGTTACGTGGAAGCCTCCTGCTCGTCTCCGGATCATCTACCCGTGCATCACCAGCTAACCTGTCTCTAGTCTGCTCGTGTGAGCACCCAGAGTAATAAGAGGAGACATAAAACTCTGGGTCAGACATAAAGCCTGGTATGAGCGATAAGCATCTGAACAGAATAATAACAGGTATACTAAACCATACCTGAACCTGGACCTGCAACCAAAGAGTTAGTACCACATACCGTACAGTACTCTAAGGTGCCATAATAAATAGTGTAAAGAATACGGGGGTGGGGTGTGCATGTCATAATGATAGCAAGCAAATCATCCATAGCAACCATCCTCACATCTCTCACTCAGTGCGTAAAGCGTACGACATCTACCACTTTGGAACACTAGACAAACTGAGGTAACGACGAATCCCGACTTGTAGAAACCCTGCTGTGACCAAGCCAAACACTTGGAGTCATGACCAAACATTTCAATGACCCACTTCATTGGTCGTAGCCCTTGGTTAGACCGATGCCATAATGGCCCTGAATCCGCCTTCGTACCTCCTACCATAGTGGTCCAAAGCTATAGACGTCGATAACTCCTTGGCACGCGTCCCGCAGCAAAACCCAACCATGAAGCGAACTCGTTGATTCCCATCTGAATCTTGAGCTCTAACTTCTCATTTGGGCTTCCTTTGCATCTCGGGTTTCAGTCATCACCGGATTGCCGGACTTCATCGGATCACTGGACTCCATCGGATCGCTGGACTTCATCGGATCGCCGGATCGCTGGACTCCGTCGGATGGCTGGACTTCATCGGATCGCTGGACTCCATTGGATCGCTGGACTTCATCGGATCGCTGGACTCCATCGGATCGCTGGACTCCATCAGATCGCTGGACTATATCGGATCGCTGGACTCCATCGGATCGCTGGACTTCATCGGATCGTCGGATCGCTGGACTCCATCGGATCGTCGGATCGCTGGACTCCATCGGATCGCTGGACTATATCGGATCGCTGGACTCCATCGGATCGCTGGACTTCATCGGATCGTCGGATCGCTGGACTCCATCGGATCGTCGGATCGCTGGACTATATCGGATCGCTGGACTCCATCGGATCGCTGGACTTCATCGGATCGTCGGATCGCTGGACTCCATCAGATCGTCGGATCGCTGGACTCCATTGGATCGCTGGACTATATCGGATCGCTGGACTTGGGGCTAACCGTTTTCTGCATAATTTCCTACGACTGTTTTTACGCCATTCGACGGCGTTTTTGACCAATCTAACACTTCTAGACAATCACAAAGCATACTATACAGTCATAGAAACATGTATAATCATTCACAAACATCAAAACACAATTATGATAGGATAAAACGGATCAAACATAGCCAAAATCCCATGTTTTCCCTTAAGCATGTTTAAGCAAAACTAATCATAGGATTAACAAAACTTAATCAAATCAACCCAAATTTCTAACAGAGGTCTAAAATAATATTTCGAATTTTTAGAATATTTTTCCAGAATTTTAAAGTGTAAGAATTCACTAATTATCGCTAATCACCCTGATTAACTGTAATTAGTGTCAAAACAATGCTAACCACTCACCTTGGCCACAAATAAAATTCTCAGAACTGAAACTCCTCTGATTTGGGGCGAATACTGATGTCCAACAGCAGCTCTATCCTTGCTTTGGTGCTTTTTCTTCTTAATTTGATGTTGCTAAGCCTAATCTTCAATTAAAAAGTGATTTTGGGTGTTTTTAGAGAGATTTAAAGAGTGGAGGCCATGGCTAGGTTAAGAGGAATGAAAGTGGCGGCTGGAAAATGTCTAAAGAAATGTTTTCTAACCCTAATCAGCCCCTATATACTCCTAAACCCGAAATTCCCCTCTGGGCCTACCTGCTAATCACCCGGTTAAGCCCAATTAAGCTGTTTTTCACCATCTGAAACTTGTTTCAGCCATATCTCCCAAACGGTGAGTCCGTTTGGCTAATGTGACCATTCTACAGAAAGAGAAACCATCATCCGGAGCCAATGGGAGTGGTTTTAGGTCAAAATTCCTTTCCAATCAAAAGTTATGGCCAAAACAGTGACAACTAGGGGTAAAATGGTCATTTAAAAATCGGGAAAAATCATGAACATGGGAAATGACCCCAATAGTCGTCTCCCAAAGTTACATGACCATACGACTTCGTATGTGAAAGAAATAAATATTCTACGATCCTATGATGCGTAGAATGCGGGTCGTTACACTCTCCCCCCCTTAAGAAATTTCGCCCCCGAAATTCCTTAACCCAAAACATACAAAGGATCCCGCATGCCTAACAACCACATACAACAATCAATCATGCAAAATAAGCAAACAAGCCTATCCTAGCATGCGGAAAACTAAATCGAAGTCAAAATCTTACCAGGCAAAGAGTTCTGGGTATGTCTTCCTAATGTTCTCCTCTGTCTCCCAAGTACAATCATTTTCGTCCTCGCTCCACTGAACTTTGACCAACTTCACCGCCTTCCTTCGAAGTTGCTTCATGTCGTGCTCGACAATACGGGCCGGCTTGCGGTTCCCAACCGTCTCGGGTTCTACTTCGAAGTCCTCCAACTGATCAGGTGAAATAGTCATATCAGGGTCGTGAACGAACTTCCTTAGTTGGGAAACATGAAATACGTCGTGAACTCCCGCCATCTTCTCCGGTAAGTCAATTCTGTATGCCAAATTCCCGACTAGTTCAAGAACAGGGAATGGGCCAACAAATCTTGGTGCCAACTTGCCTCTCCTTCCAAATCGTATTACGCTCTTCAACGGAGAAATCTTGACAAACACCAAGTCGCCAACGGAGAATTTCAAGTCCCTCCTCCTCTTATCAGCATAGCTCTTCTGCCTATCTTGAGCAACTTTCATTCGTTGCTGAATGATCTTAATCTTATCTGAAGTTTCCCTCACCACATCTGGTCCAAGCATAAACTTCTCGCCAGTCTCTATCCAACATGATGGTGAGTTGCACGGTCTTCCGTACAAAGCTTCAAACGGAGCCATACCGATACTGGATTGGTAGCTGTTATTATATGCAAACTCTACTAGATGCAAATGGTCATCCCATGATCCACCAAAATCCAATATACATGCTCTCAAGAGGTCTTCCAAAATACGGTTCACCCTCTCCGTCTGACCGTCGGTCTGAGGATGATATGCGGTACTGAGATGTAACTCTGACCCTAGAGCCTCTTGTAAGCTCTTCCAAAACCCACTAGTGAACAACGGGTCTCGGTCGCTCACAATGCTTTTAGGTACTCCATGAAATCTCACTACCCACTTCATATACAATTCTGCTAACTTAGCTGCCGTTCTGGTCGATTTGACTGGTATAAACCTTGCACTTTTAGTCAGTCGATCTACAATTACCCAAATGCTGTCATATCCCGATCTAGTCCTTGGTAAGCCATCGATGAAATCCATCGAGACTTGCTCCCATTTCCATTCGGGAATTTCTAAGGGTTGTAACAACCCACAAGGCTTCTTTTGCTCTGCTTTAACTAGCTGGCAATTCATGCATTTGGATATAAACTTCCCAACGTTTCGTTTCATCCCTTCCCAGTAGTAGGTCTGCTTCATATCTCGATACATCTTATTACCACCGGGGTGTATAGTCAGCTTTGAGTGATGACATTCTCTAAGCACTTCATCCCTCAATCCATTGACATTGGGTACAACAAGCTTTCCATTCTTTCTAAGCCATCTATCTCGATCAAGCCCATACTTGTTCATCTCCTCATTGATACACATCTCTAACTTGGAGATGATTTCCAATAGGTTAGGATCGTCCCTCTGACTAGAGCCGATCCGCTCAATCAAAGTGGGTCTGATCGTCAAACTTGCTAATATTTCTGGATCCAATTCGCACTTTGGTCTGAAATCAAACCCCGCGATAAACTCCAGTTGCTTCCATTCAAGGAACATAGCCCCTAAGCTGGCATGTTTTCTACTCAATGCATCAGCCACCGCATTGCCCTTTCCTGGTGTGTATGCGATGTCAAAATCATAGGAAGCTAAGAACTCTAACCATCTCTGCTGACGGAGATTCAGATCTTTCTGAGAGAAGAGATACTTTAACGACTTATGATCTGTAAAAAGCTCAAATCTTTCTCCCAAGAGATAGTGTCTCCATATCTTTAACGCGAACACGATTGCTGCCAATTCTAAATCATGGGTAGGGTATCTTTTCTCGTGCGGTTTCAGTTGCCGACTTGCATAAGCAACAACCCTACCGCCTTGCATCAATACAGCACCCAGTCCGATACCACAGGCATCCGTGTATACCGTCATCTCTTCATTCCCCTTAGGAATGACTAACACTGGTGCGCTTGTCAACTTGTCCTTTAGACTCTTGAATGCATTCTCGCACCTTCCATCCCAGACAAAAGCTTGATTCTTCTTAGTTAACTGGGTCAATGGTGCTGCTATCTTGGAGAAACTTTGGATAAACTTACGATAGTATCCAGCTAATCCCAAGAAACTTCTTACATCTGTTGCATTCTTGGGCGTAGGCCAATCCTGTACCGTAGCCACCTTCGCCGGGTCCACGGCAATCCCATTTTCTGATACAACATGGCCCAAGAACCTCACTTCCCTCTTCCAGAAGTGACACTTAGAAAATTTTGCTTTCAATTGGTGTTTTCTCAACACCTCCATCACTATTCTTAAATGTCCCTTGTGTTCTTCCTCTGTCCTCGAGTAGACCAAAATATCATCAACGAACACAAGGACAAACTTATTCAACTGATCTCTGAATACCCTATTCATAAGATCCACAAAATATGCTGGGGCATTGGTCAGCCCGAATGGCATGACCAACCACTCATAAAACCCAGACGGCGTCCGAAATGCCGTTTTAGCTATACTCTCAGCTTCCACTCTAAGCTGATGAAAACCTGTCGCGAGATCCAACTGAGAAAATACTCTCGCGCCACTCAACTGATCAAACAAATCATCTATCCGCGGTAGAGGATACTTGTTCTTCCTCGTCACTTTATTCAACTCGCGGTAGTCTACACACAAACGAAGGGAACCATCCGCCTTGGTAGCAAACACAACTGGTGCTCCCCATTCAGAAACACTCCTTCTGATAAATCCCTTCTTCAAAAGATCGCTGACTTGCACCTCGAGCTCTCGCTGCTCCCTTGGTGCCATACGACGAAGTGGCATCACTATAGGCCTGGCATCTTTTACCAAATCAATACGGAACTCAATCTCTCGGTGTGGTGGAAGTCCGGTCACTTCTTCGAAAACATCCGGATACTGGCCAACCACGGGCAAACCTGACAACTCACTATGCGGAATGTCGAGGGAGTTTAGAAAACTAGCCAACACCCCCTCACTGGGTAGACCACCAAACACTATCCTCCGCCCATCATCCGCTCTAGCTGTCACCAAAAAGCCCTCACAGTCTACCACCACCCCGTATCTTCGGAGCCAATCTACTCCCAAAATAATGCCAAACCCAGTAAAGCCCAAAACAAAGCAATCACAAACAAACATGCATCCATGACTCGATAAGACCACATTACGACAAATCATGCTAAGGCTAGTCGAACCACCAACCGGGTTCGTCACTACTAAAGGTGTATCGACAATCTCGGGCTCCAATCCCAACCTATCTACCAGGTCACTAGATATGAAAGAACTGGAAGCTCCGGTATCAAACAAAACTCTAACAGGAACATCATAAACAGAAAGCATACCTTGAATGACGACATTCTTTCCCTTCTCCGCCGCTGTTGGGGCATTCGACGAAGAAGGAATAGCATTAAGAGCATAGGCTTTCACCATTTGCTTTTCCTTAGGGGACTGTGGACACTTGTCCTTATGATGTCCCATTTGGCCACAGTTGAAGCACTTCCTATCCGCTGGCTTGGCCCGACAATTACTAGCATAATGGCCCTTCTTACCACAGCTGAAGCACTCAACATCTTGCTTATTCTTTTTCTTCTGGCCATCCTTAGCTTGGTTCTGCTTTCTCTTATTCTGGGAACCACCCTTGCCTCCACCACTTGCTTGTGGTTTTGGCTCTTCTGTAGATGCAACCTCAGTCTTCGACTTAGGGTAGAGACTTTCTGATCTTAATGCTTTCCCCACAATCGATTCAAACGTCTCATCGATGTGGTTAATAAGTTTTTCCCCCAAGTACTGATCCAAACCAGTTATGAATTTCTCATTATTTTTCTCGGCAGTATCAATAAGAGATAACCCATATTTTGACAAAGTGTCAAATTCAGCAATATACTCCGAGACAGCTCTGCCATTCTGCTTGAGCTCCAAGAATTTCTTAAACAGCACTGACTTCTGAGCAGCTGGAATGAACTTCTCGCTAAAGCGAGCTTTAAACTGCTCCCAAGTAATCTGATCTTCAGGAGTAGCTGCTTTTATAGCATTCCACCAATTCATTGCCCGCCCTTGCAGCTGACGGAACGCTAACTTTCTCTTCATTGCATCCTCGATACCCAAATCCTCGAAGATACGTTCGCAACTATCCAACCAATCCTGAACATCCGTGGCCGACTCCGTTCCGTGGAACGGCTTCCCACCAAGGCTAGTATAGTCCTTGTTTAGCTTGGCGAAGTCGACCCTCGGCGCCTGCACTATTGGACCACCACCATTTCCACCATTGGGAGCTGCCCTCTGTACATCTCTAAGCATCTCTCTCATGAGGTCAGTAAACATCGTCCTCATGTCAGCAGCATTCCCATTATTGGCTCCTCTACCAGCACCTCTAGTATCTCGGCTCATCGTCAATCTGGAAAAGGAAACGATTAACGACTCCATAGTGGTGCTAGTGCAGTATGACTTCATCCTTATACTAGTAATAGTGTATATATATATCTCTTAAAAACCAAAGTAATCACAAATACGCTCTCTCGTATACGTATATTATCTCTCCCTGATAACTTCCCTAGGTTAACTACGCAACCTAGAGCTTGATACCAAGTGTGACGGCCCGCCCCGCACCAGCCTGCATTTCCTTCGGAAGTGCGCTGTACACATGCCCGACTAGCACGGGACGGTCGCCAAAGAAAGGAAGTAAGGGAATGAACTAATCAAGAAACCTGTAGAATGTCTCACAGCGCATGGAATAAAATATAATAATAACATACTTGACATAAAACAGGCGAGACAGTGCATAAGCTGATAACTAAAATCAACATCCATCATCAGAGCAGCGGAAATTCAAATACAGCTTATTACAATTTTCCAAATTTACTGTCTCTAAACAAAAGAAAGCCAAAATAGAAGATACACCACCAATGCCCAAGCAGTGATCTTCAACAACACAGGGAGAATACTATATATATGTTACGTGGAAGCCTCCTGCTCGTCTCCGGATCATCTACCCATGCATCACCAGCTAACCTGTCTCTAGTCTGCTCGTGTGAGCACCCAGAGTAATAAGAGGAGACATAAAACTCTGGGTCAGACATAAAGCCTGGTATGAGCGATAAGCATCTGAACAGAATAATAACAGGTATACTAAACAATACCTGAACCTGGACCTGCAACCAAAGAGTTAGTACCACATACCGTACAGTACTCTAAGGTGCCATAATAAATAGTGTAAAGAATACGGGGGTGGGGTGTGCATGTCATAATGATAGCAAGCAAATCATCCATAGCAACCATCCTCACATCTCTCACTCAGTGCGTAAAGCGTACGACATCTACCACTTTGGAACACTAGACAAACTGAGGTAACGACGAATCCCGACTTGTAGAAACCCTGTTGTGACCAAGCCAAACACTTGGAGTCATGACCAAACATTTCAATGACCCACTTCATTGGTCGTAGCCCTTGGTTCTACCGATGCCATAATGGCCCTGAATCCGCCTTCGTACCTCCTACCATAGTGGTCCAAAGCTATAGACGTCGATAACTCCTTGGCACGCGTCCCGCAGCAAAACCCAACCATGAAGCGAACTCGTTGATTCCCATCTGAATCTTGAGCTCTAACTTCTCATTTGGGCTTCCTTTGCATCTCGGGTTTCAGTCATCACCGGATTGCCGGACTTCATCGGATCACTGGACTCCATCGGATCGCTGGACTTCATCGGATCGTCGGATCGCTGGACTTCATCGGATCGCTGGACTCCATTGGATCGCTGGACTTCATCGGATCGCTGGACTCCATCGGATCGATGGACTCCATCGGATCGCTGGACTATATCGGATCGCTGGACTCCATCGGATCGCTGGACTTCATCGGATCGTCGGATCGCTGGACTCCATCGGATCGTCGGATCGCTGGACTCCATTGGATCGCTGGACTTCATCGGATCGTCGGATCGCTGGACTCCATCGGATCGTCGGATCGCTGGACTATATCGGATCGCTGGACTCCATCGGATCGCTGGACTTCATCGGATCGTCGGATCGCTGGACTCCATCAGATCGTCGGATCGTTGGACTCCATCGGATCGCTGGACTATATCGGATCGCTGGACTTGGGGCTAACCGTTTTCTGCACAATTTCCTGCGACTGTTTTTACGCCATTCGACGGCGTTTTTGACCAATCTAACACTTCTAGACAATCACAAAGCATACTATACAGTCATAGAAACATGTATAATCATTCACAAACATCAAAACACAATTATGATAGGATAAAACGGATCAAACATAGCCAAAATCCCATGTTTTCCCTTAAGCATGTTTAAGCAAAACTAATCATAGGATTAACAAAACTTAATCAAATCAACCCAAATTTCTAACAGAGGTCTAAAATAATATTTCGAATTTTTAGAATATTTTTCCAGAATTTTAAAGTGTAAGAATTCACTAATTATCGCTAATCACCCTGATTAACTGTAATTAGTGTCAAAACAATGCTAACCACTCACCTTGGCCACAAATAAAATTCTCAGAACTGAAACTCCTCTGATTTGGGGCGAATACTGATGTCCAACAGCAGCTCTAACCTTGCTTTGGTGCTTTTTCTTCTTAATTTGATGTTGCTAAGCCTAATCTTCAATTAAAAAGTGATTTTGGGTGTTTTTAGAGAGATTTAAAGAGTGGAGGCCATGGCTAGGTTAAGAGGAATGAAAGTGGCGGCTGGAAAATGTCTAAAGAAATGTTTTCTAACCATAATCAGCCCCTATATACTCCTAAACCCGAAATTCCCCTCTGGGCCTAGCTGCTAATCACCCGGTTAAGCCCAATTAAGCTGTTTTTCACCATCTGAAACTTGTTTCAGCCATATCTCCCAAACGGTGAGTCCGTTTGGCTAATGTGACCACTCTACGGAAAGAGAAACCATCATCCGGAGCCAATGGGAGTGGTTTCAGGTCAAAATTCCTTTTCAATCAAAAGTTATGGCCAAAACAGTGACAACTAGGGGTAAAATGGTCATTTAAAAATCGGGAAAAATCATGAACATGGGAAATTACCCCAATAGTCGTCTCCCAAAGTTACATGACCATACGACTTCGTATGTGAAAGAAATAAATATTCTACGATCCTATGATGCGTAGAATGCGGGTCGTTACAACTAGGTCTTCATTGTTTGCTATGTAGTTCATCTTGTAGGTTGTTCTTTTTTTACAGTATTGTGTTTTAGGTTGTTTAGAAATATTTTAAGGTGTTTGGTTATTCCTTGGTTTATGGATCTTGGATCTGATGTATGTTTATGCAATATGCTCAGTCATTGTCTTCTTACTAAGATGCATTTTCACTGATTCGTTTGGCTATACACAAGATGCTATGACATTGATCATAGCCATAATCGGTGTGAGATGCCTATCTAAGTAATCGATGGTGGCTTGCATACTGCTGGGTCATCTCTGCCTTGTCCCTGGTCTCCAAGCTTGTGATTTTGGTCAAGGCATGTCAGCTGCACCTTTGCTACTGTACAATTGGTAGTGATGTTTGTATAGCTCGAGTAATTCCTATTTGCTACTACAGTAGTATGTTAGAAGCTGTGCTATTTTGTGTGGCTTGAGAACCAAGAACATTTCCCACGTAATTTGCTTTTTCTTAACCAGTTTGCCTTTAGGTGTGGTTCAAGTTATCTAACATGTGATGATGTCTTTTCAACACCTTATGATGTATTGTTATTCATGAAATTTACCGTTTTCACAGTATATACCTGCTCCCTCCGTTGAGTTATATAGTAGTCTAGTACTCTAGTTAGCTTCTGTACTGTAATCTAGGATAGATACTGTGGACTGCCCATCTTAAATGCCATAGGCGGTGGACGGTCCACCTTAAAAACTGAAATGTTGATTGTCAACTAACAATCACCTATATTCAATTAATTTTTATTATTAGTTATAATAAAACGTTTTTCCGGTCACCTTGGAAACCAGTCGGCTACGACAAAAAAACAATATCAAATCCCTCAAATCTTTCATTTGTTTTATGTTTTTACAGAGAAATGGTCAATCTATTTGTATATATGGTTTTGGATTATTGAAATAATAAAAGATAAGCATGATTAGCTGTAACACCCCGCATTTTATGATAATTAAATATTTAATAATGCATATGTGTAAATATATGCATAGGCATAAATATATTAAAGAAGAATAAAATAATGGTAATAAATGGATACATGTAATAAATACATGCATTTAAAAAGAAGAAAATATTAATGCAAATAAAAATGCAATGCATATGTTAAAAGAAAGAAGAAATTAGTTGCATGCAGTGTAATTATGTTGCATCCACTTATTTACAAATATTATGCATTAATAATAAAAGAAAAATGAAAGAAAAAGATGCATGCAAATTGATAACGTTACATACAAAAGGTTTAATGGAAAGATTGTAACAAATGTGAAAAAGGAGGAATAAGAAAAAAACAATGACCACCGTTGTTCTAAGCCTTATTAACAAAAGCCTAAGTAGTCCAGTTGGTTAGAACATGTGACTTTCAAGTGAGAGCTGCAAGGTTTGATCCCCGCCTGCACCATATTTTTGTTTTAAGGCAAACGTCTAAAATAACACATGTTCTAAAGAGAAAATATATATAAACGCACATATACAGAAAAGTATACATATAAGGATGTGTAGAAAAATATATGTATATGTAAATATATGTGTATATATTTGTAGAAATATATATATATATACACAAGAGATAAAGTTCAAGATAAGGCTGCAATCAAAGAAATATGGACAAAATTAAATAATGATACAACACCGTTTGAATTCTGAAAACAAAATAAAAGTTGTGTGTGTATATGTATATATATATATACACACACGTGTAAAATGGTCATTAGAAGATTTGTATACATATAAGGAGGTTATATGTAAATATAATAGTTGAATAAATTCCAGAAATTCAAACATTCAAAAATAAACTTCTACGCTAAAACAGCTTGCGGGACCCACAGGGGGTCGACCTACATATATGGGGGTCGAAAGGTCGACCTACCCCACATTCGGGCAGATTCATCGATGAATCTAGACCACTACAAGAAAAACAACAAATAGCAGCGGCAGAATCTGCTTCTAATCCGTCACTAAAGAGGCCTTAGTGACGGATTTCCTACGTAACTTGGTGGTCGGTAAAAACATGACGGTAATTGTGTCAGATATAGCGACGTAATATAGCATGAGTTTTCCGACAGTTTTCCGTCAATTTACTATTTTTTAATTAAAAAATTATTTTATTTATTAATTTTAATTTATTTACCAATGGATAATAATTTATAATAAATTATTATTTATAAAAGACGTTGGTAAACCCTTAATAATTGCCAAGGGATTAGTGATAGAAATAAAATTGAAGTAAACTTAACCTCACTTTTTTTGTTGGTATTCCGCCGCTATTCCCCTTCTGATCTGCCTATACACACACACATACATACATACATATATCGAACTAACATCATTCAACTGTGAATACTGAAATAGCACATCAAAAAAGACAAAGATAAATTTGCAAGTAAAAACATCTATAATCACATTCAAGAAAGAACAACGTCCGTATTAACATGTAAAAAAGAACAACATCAGAAAACCTTTATCCGAAAGTGCTTCAACTAATTTTATTACATTAAAACCTGATATAATTTTGTTAATCGGTGTAGCTTAGACAATAACTTACTAAACATGTCAAAATCTACCAAGTTTCCTTCTTTACTACTTTTGATTATTGTTGTACGTGCCTTCTTTGCAACTATTGCTGCATTCGGTTCGGTACCAAGTGCACCACTCAAATTATTTTGAAACTCCTGAGTATTCAAACGATTCATTACAAATAGTGACTAGCTCGGATTGTGGCAACATTAAACTGACTAGCCACATCAAACGAAAGTAGTATCCAAGGAGCACAACATCCCTACCATCCAAACAACCTGCATCCAAATAAAAAAAACCATTACCCTTAATCAAACTAAAAATTGTATCCCACCTCTTATTAGTGTCCACTCTCCAAAAAAGTTGAGACTAGAAACAATCAAACCATCGATTGCATGAAAAATGAAACCCAAAACCATTTCATCTAATACTTATACAAACTGAAATGATATACAAATAAACTATGCTTGTTCATTGATATAACATGAATGGTTAATGACACTGCACATATAATAGTAGATCTCCAAATAATGTCATGTAAAATGATAACAATCTTAAAACAACATATTTCAAAAAAAAAAAAAAAGGGATATGATGTGCATCTAGCATGGTAGGTTGTTTTACTACATGTTGTACCAGTCAATGTACTGAATGAAAACATAGATTAAAAGCATACAGGAAACATGGTATTGAACTCATGTTTTTTGTGTATTGAAAAAAAGACATGAACTTGACAAGAAGTAAAGAAATAAAAACATTTTATACAAGCAAAATGCCTAAAACTGTATTACCTATGAGTAATTTCAACTAGTTCAGCGTTGCTTCTTAGGCATGCAACATCCACAACTTGGGTTTGGGTGCTTTTTTCTTTGTTGCCCATTCTGTTAACTTGTTATATTATAATTGAACGACGTTCTTTCTAGATAAATAGAAAAATTGAATACAAGATCGGTATTTATTATAACTAGAGAAATATATTCATTGCCATGGCTACTATTATGTACACCTGTAACTTGGCCATGGTTTCTCACTATCTTAGACATGCATGTAGAATAACTTCATATGCAAGTGGATGTAGCTATTTGGCCAAATAACGGTGTGCTGATCATTCCACTGCAAGTAATATCGATAATGATGCACTTGTAACAACTGACATACACTTTAAACAAACTAAAAAAAAGGTTTATACCTTGATGCATAGATAAGTACATACGTGTAAAGATTGTGTACCTTTAATATGAAAATTAGAAAGTATGTGAAAAAAGTCATTCATCCCAATTTGATTAATTATGAACATGTGTACTGAAAAATAGAAAGTATGTGAAAAAGGTCATTCATCCAAGATTTGTACCTTTGTTTCTTATTGAAATTAAAACCTTTGCTCAATGAAGTAGAAACCTAAATATATATTTTGTACTAGGTAATACATATACAGTGTAACGACCTGGCATTTTTCCCACTCCAAGTCGGTAATTAAACCAACTCGAACCGTTCAAAACGACAGATTATTATTGGCTTACACGGTTTAAACAAAATCAACACAGAATCACAGTGTACAATAATTGCAGCGGAATAAAATTTTACATAAAATATCAGAGTTGTACAATATTTACAGCGGAAGATAAATAAATTTGTACATAAATTTTAGACATATAAAACTTTACACTTTGTTGTCGGCTTAGCGTGCGCATGTGCGTCTTCACATCTTTGCGTCCTCTCTTGTTTTGCGAGGTGATATCTATAACCTAGAACACTTAAGGCCTGACCCAAGTGTCCCATGCAAAATACGCAAAACACCCGAGTCAGGATTAAACTTATTTCAAGTTAGCACACTTCGATAAAAACATAAATATAATTAGTTTAATCCAAATTATTATTAAATAACTTTGAGTACCCAAAATAATGAACTGCCGAATAATCATAGCAAAGCAACATGCTGATGTGGTTACATGCGTGGGAAACATCCAATATTAAGAGAAGCATATAAAGGAAACTTCTATAGTAGTTACAAATGGCAAAATGGTGGTATGTTATCTCATATATGTACCGTTCCATTGAACTAAATCAGACCAAATTCAGGTTCGTAACGCATGCAACAAATGTTTTTCCAAAGTAAAGTAGGGTCATGCAAATAAGACAAGTTGAATTGTGACGACCGCCCATAACCCCCGCACTAAACAAGAGGAATAATGCGCTGAAAGGCATGCCAGGCTGTTATGGACGATCATCATAGTAAGTGAACACATCGAAACCTGTCGTAGGACTCACAGCGCAAGGATAAAATATAATAGAACATATACAACAGGTGATAGTAATGAGGTATCATATAGCAAACTTTTTAAACTCTTTCAACATCCAGAAAGAATATCCAACTGATATCCAAGTTTGTACATAAGGCCTTACTACAACTCTCAAGCAACTCAAACAGCGGAAACAGAAATACTAGATAGAATAAAACTGGTACGCCAGCCTCCTGCTCGTCATCGATCAGCTTCCTCGTATCACTAAGCTCCATTACCTGTAACCTGCTACTTAGTCTGCCCATCCACAACCGGATGAACAGCCCAAGGTAATAAGAGGAGACATAAAACCTTAAGTCAGACAATAGTCTTAGTGAGCGATAATACAGCTAACAAACTTCAACAAGAAAGCATATGAGAATGGATAAATGAACAACTTATCTACCCACATCACCAGAGAAGAACTCAACCTTATCTTCCCCACATCGGACAGTGATAGCCTTCACCAAGCATTTCAACCATTAATCCATAGAAACCAGAACAACCATTTATCCATGGAAAACAGAAACAACCAGCAATAGCAATCATGGCATCGAGATTATATATCTCATGCAAATCATCCTAGTCGAATTCAACATTCCTCGAATACAAGCCCCAGAGGCCGAAACCAATATCAGACAAGCACTCAAGGAACATCTACTTCGATGTTGGATAACCCACGTGAGATGGCACAAGCAAAACATCCAGCATGCATGACAGACTCTGGCTATCACCGCCAATCCTGCTTCGAAATCATCACTATCGTATGACGGCCAACCTTGCCATATGTCAAGGGCTAATGGTAACCCCAGTTCTAGCATGAACTCCATATGCCCAACCTTGGCAATGTCCAACCTTGACACTAGGCCTTTCCCCAACCAGAAAGACCCAGGGTACTCGATCAACAACCGGTCTTTTGGGCCTTTCAACGATACCCATCGTACCCCTGCTTTGAGCCTGCTAAAACTTACGACAACGATGACTTCTCGGCCTTCGCATCTCTAATCGTCCAACCTTGACGATGTTTCATAGCTCAAGCAACCTTCTCGAGCAGCCATTATCCACCAACTCACGACCTTTGAGTTGTCACCGCATTCGTTGTTCCACCTTGATCAACGAACACATTCACCACTTCGAGCCTTCCTACTTGAATCACCTCGAAGTCACGCCTTCACCGAACCTACTTTTTCAGAAAACGACCATGCCAAAACCGACCAGAACCTTGCTCCAGAATGACCAGCCAAAAACCGACCAGCCTTTCTCCAGAACGACCCGCCTCCATGTAGCTTTGGACCGACCCCGTCAAAACCGACCAAGATATGCTTCTATCTGACCGACCAGGATTTGCATCCATCTGACCGACCAGCTCCACCAAATCGACCAGCTCCTCCAGATTGACCAGCTTCTCCAGAGCGACCAGCTTCTCCAGAGCGACCAGGCTGAAACCGACCAGCTGCTCCAGAACGACCAAGCTAAAACCAACCAGCTGCTCCAGAACGACCAAGCTAAAACCGACCAGCATTGCTCCAGGACGACAGTCAAAACCGACCCCGATGCCTCCATTCCAACCAACTAGCTCCCTGACTTGCTCCCCAAGCCATAACGTGACCGACCACCTCAGTCCAGACACTTCTGGACCGACCAGAGCCATCAGACCGCCTCAACCGACCCGACTAGCTCCAAAACCGACCAGAAACCTGCACATCTCCATTTCGACTTCGATTTCGACCTAAACTTCGCCAAACGACGAATCCGACGAAATCGGCTCATCCAATTCATCCAAACGCAACCACAAACATGTTATGCAACCAATAATATCACCAATCTAACAATTTCCATCAAAACACATAAATTTCCCAAAAACATGATAATTGATCATATGAACACAATATATAGATCTAACTTGCATAAACTCATGAAATAACATGAAACTTGCCATTTAAATTATCTAGATCAGATCCTAAAGTGATTCGCATGTAAAATAAACTTAGCACGGTGTAGATCTAAGGAAAATAACATGGAAATGATGAAATTAACAACATAAGACCGATATACTTGCATGCATCCGAATGAGAGATGTAAATAACTCACCAATTCTTCAAATCGTTGCAAAAACAATGAAATATGATTCCGATCAGCAAGCAACTTGCACAAAACCCTTAGATCCGATGAAATTCCCTTCCAATCGATGTTGATCTAGCCTCTTATGGTGTAGATCTTCGATTTCCCTCCTTGGATTTTGGAATTTTAATGGTGGAAAGATGTTAGAGGAAGAAGGAGATCAAAGCCTCCCCATAAGAGAATGGAAAATGCCAACCTTTCTCCATACCCCTTACCCCCTATTTATAGTCTCCACCCACCCTCTGATGGGCCTTCTCCAAATCAGCCCATTAGCCTTCCAAAACCTGAACAGCCAACTGAAAAACCTTAAAACAGCGATTTCTCCCAAACCGTTGAACCAAATCCTTAATGTAACCACTCTACGGAAAGGGAATCATCAATTCCTTTCCAATGGGACAGGTCTCACCCTCTGATTCGACCTGAGTCAAAAGTTATGCCCAGTACAAGACTGACAGGGGCAAAATGGTCACAAAACAAAATCGGTAAAAATTATGGACATGTCACACATCCCCATAAGCAACATATCAAAAGATGAGAATGATCCAACCCTCAGGGAATGAAATAAAAATATTTTACGATCTTCCGATACGTAAAATACGGGCTGTTACATGAATTATGCATACGTGATTTCTTTCAAGAAACAGTAAATAGACTCTATGCAAAATAAAACTGAATGCAAGTAAGTTTAGTTAAACCAATACATGCAATTAAAATGAATTAAATCAATGCATGCAAATGGAATGAGTCGGAACTAATTACATGCAAATGAATCCAATAAATCTCCATATGCTTAACGGTTATAAGATGGCTAAATGCAAATAAATGAATTCAGTTAATGCATGCAAATGAATCAAATAAATCACCGTATGCTTGGCATTTTCCATAACAGCTGAAGGCAAATAAATGAATTGGAATTTATTGCATGCCAATGAATGGAATTGAATCACTGCATGCGTACCATTTTCCCAAGGCAACTATAGGTTGGCCAAATGCAGACAAAAGAATGGAATTAATTTCATGCAAAGCATGCATGACATTTACTAAAATAACAGTAGCATGGCCAAATGAAAACAAAAGAATGGAATTAATTTCATGCATGACATCTTTCTAAATTATTAGTAGTATGGCCAAGCAAAATAGAATTACTGGTATGCATTAGAAATAGCATGTATGGTAGTACAAAAGTATGGTCATGTAAATCTACAAGGGAAATCAATCATTTTAACAGCATAATAACCACAACGGCATACATATCCACATATCTTCCCAAGAATATTTTTCCTAACGATGAATATAGGACATATATGTACTGGAAGTTTAGTTACTCATCTTGGTTTTACTGTTCAAAATATGGTGGGACATGTGGCATATTATAAACTGCTAGTATGCCTTCACAACGACATGCAACATGAGTTCCAGATTCTTTATTAAAGTACAGCGGGTTTCAAGGGAATCAACATAAGAATTCATGTACCCACTTAATCCAAAGATACAAAGATACGCACTCAACACCACAGACCAGAATGCATACATATTAATAAGAAGTACGCAACCAAATGAGCCAGTAAGGACCAAGACATGTTCACTTGAGATATAACAAGGAAAAGGTTCCAGTTTATCCAAGAATAGGGAAATCAAAAGTGTCATGCATAAGGATTTGTGTGTACCCAGAAGGCACCCAATGTTCACATGGTTAAAGTCCCCAAATAATGTAAGGTGTGACGGCCGGGAATTTTGCTCGATCCGAATCAGTCGTTAAACCGATCTAGACCGTTCGAAACCCCTGATCGTTTTAGAACAGGACAAATCAAAACACAAATAGAAGAACATTTCATTGCTCTTACAACAATACCATCAGAATACAAGAATATACAGAGTATAAATGAATAAATTACATTCGATAAATATCAGAGATTGCAATAAATTACATAGCAGCGGAAAATAATACAAAGCACAACTGAAGGTGATATACAGATACAGAGCTTTCCGGATATCATTCCAGATGTAAACCAGGATCCTGTGAATATAAATCTGCAAAACCAAAACTACTAGCTGCCCGTGTCGAAAATAGGGGCACCCATAGTTTAGGTCAAAACAATAAACTCCAGGTCAGTCACGTGACTGGTGTGAGAACAAAAAAACAGTTATTTAAAACTTTACTTTAAAAAGAGAGTAATTCAAGGGACTACGCCATACAACACGGAATGGGTTTCCTCCCAAGAACACCAGTGCATAGAATAAACAACGCAATGCTTTTTCGAAAAATGAAGCTATTATAAGACCCAGGTCCCATCACACAATGCAACGCAAGCCGGAGGATAGGGTTTTACCTTATAACAGCCAAACATGCTTGGTACGTTTAAAAACAAGTCATTTGATACTATAATAAGTGTATAGTGTCAAAACAATTTCAATCATAAATATAAATCATAGACGGCATAGCATCCCATGCTACTATGTCGCCATACTAGTTCTACAATTAAAACCGAGATATATCGTATTGGAAATTGGATTTCCGTCATGAGTCGAGGCAAGGGGCAAGCTCCTCTCCGCGTTCGAGACACTCTAGCAAATGTCTCAGGGTTACGCACTCTGGGCAACCCCGGATCTTCAGGGCCGGTCCTCACTTACGTTAGAGGATTAACTATGCCTGAACACACGTTTCCCGATCCTTACAGACCTATAATCGAGGCGCCTCGCATTCCAACAACCACATAGGTGAAAAGTATATAAATGTCAGGGCTGATAAGTCACTGACACCACCATAGCTCGAAACGTCGTGCTCTCCCTGTAGTCCGTATCCCATTTTTGACTCATACCGAGGTGTGAGGCTCGCGAATTAACGTTATACACAAAGCTTCCACGTAGGCCGTACTTTGATCATCAACCACAAGACTTTGCTTTTCAACACAAGCCTTGATCCATGCAACTCAGCATGCCACACAGGCAATTCATGCCATGCGATTGATATCTATCGATATATAACCTCTAAGCTCGTACGTCTCAGAGAAGGGCGTTAAGCAAGAGAATAAATTCTCTGCCACCAAACAGATATATATTTGACAGAAATCAATCAACACAGAATAAAATACAATGTCAAACACACAATCCATTTACAAGTTCGTTCTGGGTCTGAACGAAACCGGAGGCACTTTCCTCGCATATCCATCGATCTCCAGGTACGTCTGGACGACCACCAACTATTTCCATCCTCTTGGGTGTACAGCCCAATCAAGATCGTCAGTAATTATCCAAACGATGTGAAGACTTCCGGTCTTCAACCACCGTCTTCATCTTCGACTAATCGTCGAATCGGTTATTCAGAATGGGTATAAACCCGGACTTTCCGAACAACCCGCGTATATTAAAAACAAATGTTACACAAACACAACATACGCCTCATTCCAATTCAGAATATTCTTTTATTCACAAAATCACATTTTTAGGGAAAGGTTCCCATTAATTTTATCCAAGATAAATCCTTTCAAATTTATCCTTTAATCTTCCTTTGGATGTCATTTCAAACCAAATTATAGTTTTTCTAAGCTAGTCGAGATTAGCGAACCGTACCGAAGTAATTATTTATTTTATTTCCCAATCCCAACCTATTCATCCCATGAAGCAAAACTGGTAATACTCTATTTCTAATACTATGGTGTTATCGGTAAAATTAATTACCATTTCACGTTCAAATCTGATTAAAGATTTAACTATCGCTTTGGAGCAAAACTGGTAATACTCCATCTTCGCTCACTTTCTAGATTTGATAATTTAAATTATCAATCCTCATTTCAATTTAATTGCAGATTAAATTAAACTCCTTTTACTGGGTTAAAGAACTAGTGTCATTTAAAACACAGTTCACGACAAACCCAAATCACATTCTATTTATTATCGGGTTAAAGAACAAGTGTCATTTAAAACACCTTTCACGATAAACCCACAAATCAATCCTATTTAAACCCATTTCAAATTCAATTTAGTTATTTAAAAATAAATGGGTTTTAATTTCAGTTCAAAACTAGTTCATTTCGATAAAAATCTATTTTTATCTTTTCAAATATGGAGTTTTTCATCCCAATTTTTCCCAAATCATTTCTTATGATTTTACACAAATTATTGATATTTTTAATAATTTTATCAAGGCCCGTACAGTCGATTTCCATCAACGGACATCGAACTGCACTTACAGCGACCTTTTTCAAATTTGATTTGGACGTATCTCCAAATACAACCGTAAGATTTCAAATTTCTAATATTCGTTAGAAAGCTCTTTTCGGTACGAACCCAATGGTTCCGGTTTTAGGAGAATCCGACGGTCGGATCTCCCGTAATGTCCGTTTGAAATAAATGGTCGAAATTCGCGAACTGCCGCGGCGCGGTGCGTTCTATTCAGGCCATTATATTATATATATAATATATATAATATATATTTCGTCGATTTCTATTTAAAACGAAATTTATAAATCGTTTAAATTCATTTCAAAAACAATTTCAACCTTTATTTCAAATTCAAATCAAAATTGAATTTTCTATTCTAAATTCTTTTTACTTTCATTTCTATTTGATTTCAATTCAAATCGATTTTAATTCGATTCGAATTCATTTTCTTTTCAATTCAATTAAATTCGAATTCATTATATATTCACTTCAAATTCAATTTCTTTTCTACTCAAATCAAATTCAATTTCTTTTCAATTCAAATCAAATTCAATTTCTTTCAAATTGGTTTTCTATTCAATTCAATTCAAATTGGTTTTCTATTCAATTCAATTCAAATTGGTTTTCTATTCAATTCAATTCAAATTGGTTTTCTATTCAATTCAAATTTCATTTCAAAATATTCGATTTCGAAATCACTTTTCAATATTCATTTTAAAATGAATAAACTCGATATAAATATCGTTCACGTCTAAATGGCGTCAATCTAATCAACACGGCTTCATATATTCTATTTCAAATATTTCGTTTTCAAATATTTCTATTCAAATATTTCTTTTTCAAATATTTCTATTATTAAAATATTTCGTTCAGCACATGACTAATCTCAACGGATGAGTACAGTCAACACATGAACCTTTATATTATATTGATAAAGATGTAAATTTTATTATTAAAATATTTCGTTCAACACATGACTAATCTCAATAGATGAGTACAGTCAACACATGAACCTTTATGTTATATTGATAATATGTAAATTTTATTATTAAAATATTTCGTTCAACACATGACTAATCTCAACGGATGAGTACAGTCAACACATGAACCTTTATGTTATATTGATACAGATGTAAATTTTATTATTAAAAATATTATTCTTTATCTTCTAAATTGGAATGAGGACCAATCAATTACTATATAGCGTCAACTATATGGATTCCATACAACACATGTATATAATTTCAACGATAAATAATCAACCATCATCCAAAGTGCACTACACTGTATAAGCATTAAATATAGATATCTAACGCTTATAGCAGCCTGTCAATCAATGGATCGACATATTTAATCAATCAGGATGAGTGAACTTCAAATTTCATCCCAACACCCGTGTGGGGTTTCAAACAATCAAACACAGATTTTAGTTGTGCAGTGGAGCGATGTGTAAAATTTATCGACCCAATCAATGTCATTCAAATAGGTGTACATAAACAAACCGTCCGGTTTGTAAATGAATATTTATTTACTCCCATTCACGTTAAAAATTATATTTTAACGATAAAACATTTTATTTTAACACATGAACTTTTATTCAATTCATTTACAAAATAAAAATGATATTTCTATTTTTCTAACTTATTTTAGAAAATTTCGGCGGCATAACGGCACGATCTAGAAACGGGACGAGGCCTAGCCTTATCCCCGGTCTAGTGAAGGCCCACGCCATTCACACATCAATCAAATCAATTCATTTCACCAAATAATCCCATTCAAACCAAATAATCTAACCAACTACACAACCAAACAATTTAACAAACAAGCCATCCATGGTCTGTGGATGACGGTTGTCGGGTGCTACTAAACACCATCTGCATCCTAGTATATATATATAACTAGAAAAGAAATTGAAGAGTGAGAAATTCTCACAGATAGCTATCCAACTTCACGACACTTCCTTTAGAGAAATCATCGCCATTCTCACATTTTGTCGCTTTCGTTGCCCGTAGCCACTATATATATAAAAATCACATTTTCACTTCGCTATTCAATATATAAAAATCGAATTTTTACTTTGCTATTCTATAGATAAAAATTTCGCCTTTTCAAATATAAAGATTTCGCCCTTTCAAATATAAAGATTTCGCCTTTTCAAATTTAAAGATTTCGCCTTTTCAAATTTAAAGATTTCGCTTTTTCAAATTTATCATTATAAAAATCACATTTTTATTATTCTACACATATAAAGATGATATTTTTAATATTCCTATCATGTAAAAATTATATTTTTAATCCTCTACATAAACAAAAATCATATTTTTACATCTTCTACATAACAAAAATCATATTTTTAATACTTTAAAAATATAAAAATCATATATTTTCTATTTTAAAAATCAAATCTTTTCTATTCGCTAGTATATATATATATATATATATAAAGATCCTATTTTTATAAACAAAAATAAATATAAAAAACTCACTTTACTCCTTCTATAAATTCAAACTTTGGTGGAGGAAGGTCCATGGTCCTCGGTAGGAGTTGCTGGAGTGGCGTCGGCTTTGTGGTTTGGCGGATTTGGGGCGACTACATGTTTTAAACGGAGAGAGAGGGAGGGGTAGGGGTGGCGCCGGAGTCGGATGGGGCCAGAGGAGGCACGGCGATCGGTCAGGAGGTCGGCGCGGTGATGTTGTGGGTGGTGGGCATCGGTTTCGTGGTTTGGGGCTTAGGGTTTGTGGAGGGTGCTGGAGCGATGGGGAAGGAAGGAGGTGGAAGGTGAGGGGGCGCCGATCGTGGAGGGCGGCAGCCTCCTGAGGCGGCGACGACTTTCCTCAGGAGGAGCGGCGGGATTTTTCGATTTGGGGAAATAGTTGGAATGAGTACTGAACGGGGGGGGGGGGGGGGGGGGTATATGCAAAAAGAAGGTTTTATATTTTATTTTATTTATTAATTTTTTTTCTCCTTTTAAGTTGCTTTTTAAATCGAACTGCAAATCGGACCCAACGACTATCGCCCCTAGCTAATTACCCCCATTCCGAACGCAATGGGATAAGTATCGTAAGCTGATTCGACTGTTACAATCAGTTTCCGTTAAAATCAACATATAACTCTATATATTGAATTTGAACGCGCATTTCAATTTACCGGGGTTGCATACTAACTTGAAAAATTCTAGAAAAATATTTTCTAGCTTCTTATTGACGATACGGTCCTAATAAAACTAGTTTCGTTGAATTCCGATACCGTTGGAAAAATGGCCATTTTCCAGTCGATTAAAATCAACTGAAACTGGTCAAACGCGTTTTCCTTCGCCACGCTCACATATTGATTCGAAAAGTTATGAAATTTGAAACCTAGCAACAATTTGACATCATGGACCCAACAAAAGTGGTTTCGTCGAAATCCGAGGTCATTTGCAAAATGTCCATTTTTAAGGGCCTGAATTCCATAGCGACTATTCAGAATTTTCAACTTGACATATCTTTTGATTCCCGCTATGAAATTTTGATTTCTCAGATTCATTGGAAAGATATTATCAATTAGATCCTAATGTTTTTGGTTTCACTAAAATCCGGATTGTTTTGCACCCGGTACATTCAATTGAAGTTTGAAATCGAATTATCGAACTACCGCGCCATTTTCAATTCTATTATAATTATATATAATTATTTATATTCTAACGACGACGTATATGATATATACGTTCTAATTATATTCAAAATAAATTTCTCGTCGATATTATTTAAAATAATTCATTTTAAATGTCCAAATTCGCTAAAATTGCCAAAATAAAAATTTTGAACTGGCCCAGAATTTCCGGGTTATTACATAAGGTGCGAACACATTTATATATTTCAGGAATCCAGGTTATTATATAATCTAAGGCGAGTACTGCAATAATAGTTGTGTAGTTTACAAGCAACAGTTAAGACATCATCACATGTGGCAGTATAAAGTTCTAAAAGGACATGGTCAAGTTGTCTATATTATGTGTTCTCTGTACTAGTGGTCGAGCGACCAACAAGTTCCAAACTCAAGGCGAAGTGGCAATAACAGGAAGATACGTATGTTTCTCGAGATACAATACCATAATGAAAGAATTGCAACATGCATGCACAACAATTGTGACAGTCAACAAAATGATCAGAGCCATAAATAACAATGCCCAAAACCGACCATATTTTGTGGACGAAGTGGAGAAACTTGCAATAATTTTAATCGTAAGTAAAACTTACATTTGGCCGAAAGGAAGAGCAGCGGTAACAACGAGAAAGGTGCTTAGTCGGAGATGACAGATATGAAGGCTTCAAACCCGCTAGCTTTAGGGTGCGAGCCGCTGAATGTAGCGACAAGGCGGTGAGGTTCGCACGGGTTCATCTGTGTTTGAACTCAAGGCGGCTTCAAGCGATTTAAGGTTCCAAAAGGCAAGGTTGGTTTCGATAGCAGCGGGTGGCTCGCGTGCTAGAGCTCTGGCAACGAATGGCGGCTTGCGGAGGTGGGAGTGACAAGACTGATTGACGATGAGTCGGAGAGGTGGAGCATGGAAGCAAGGCTGAACCGAGGATCAAATTCGGTGGCCATGATTTGGATTTTTGGGGAAATATGATTTTTGATTTTGGGAATAGGGAATTATCGGCTGAGTGCAAATAAATTAAGGGGGAAGGGAACGGGAATATAATAGAAAGGAAAGAGTACATGCGTTGGTTTCTCTGATAAATCCTGATACGTGTTTGTTTAAGGGTTTAAAATCTTACAAGTGGCACAATTTGTACTAAACAAAATTTAAAAGAGCACATACTATTTATTATACCATATATGCAAACAAAATAAAAGTATATTTCATATACTTCCCAAATACAAATTCTAGTAAAGCCAAGTTCAATTAAATAAAATTACTTACATTCAATTATAATTCCAAAATAAGATTGAAAAGCAAATTTGTAACTTCACAACAATATATTTTAATTAATATTAATATTGCTTAATTTAACAAAACCAATTAAATCCAAAGATAACATTCAAATTTAAATTTAAAAAATAATTCCAAAACCAAATTTAAAAATAGACTAGATTCAAAATAAAATCGAATATCAAGTATAAACATAAATTTTCAAAATTAAGGTAACTACAAAATTTAAAAATGCAAAAAATTTCTGGTTCATTACAATCTCCCCCACTTAAATCTTTTCGTCCTCGAAAAGGAGAGTTGTAAATTTATGCTTACGTGAAACAAATCTTACTTGTAAAATTTATTAAAACCAAATATAAATAAAAGTTATCAAATCAAAATACTTACAATTTCCAGTAAGCTTGAAAAGTCACCAAAAGGTCCTTAATAGATTTAACACAAAATTTATAATACAATTAAATTGGTAAAATTTTATATCGAGACTATTATAAGCAAAACTTAAATTACTATATTAAACTAAATAAGGGAATTTTCTATAAAATGTAACAGAAAGCTATGTTCAAAGTACAGAATAATTTAAGTAGTTTGAAATGGTAGAGTTATTTTGAAATAAGTCGTTTTTGACTAAAATAAAAATTCAAAGAGTTTAATATAAGATAGCCATAAAGTTAAAGTAAAATGGTTAAATATAAGCAATTTAGAAACTTGGTAGAAAATAGATAATACAATAAAATAGTAAAATAATATAATTAAAAAACTTGAAATAGATAATCATACATACAACCACAAAATGTAATAGTTTAAATGTGACGATAAGTTAAGTAAAATGAATAAATCTGATGAGTTAACTTAAAATACTATATAAATTACTATATTTATAATTTCAAACATTTGAAAATCTCAAAATGATTTCTCCGAACTTAGAATCCCTTTTTTTTCCAAACCATTGAAGTACTGTACATTTCTTATATATAGAGTCATACTTCACTTCGGGATTTCAAAACTTTCATACTTCAAACGTTTATGATAAATACTTGGTAACTCGAAGCCTAACAAGTCCATTGTCGTTCTTGCAAACTTTAGACATGCGTTGATCAGGCGCGTGACTAAAATGTACAAGTACTAAATATACTTGTTTCAACTTCTAGTCAAAAATTCTGTTTCATTTCCTTAAGTTTCCCATGACAAGGCTTAGGGACAGCCTATCATACGCACTAATATAGATAATTAAGGTCGCTCCGGGCCCCTAAAGCAGACCATCTTCGAGGGTTCTCAAGCGAAGTGTGCATCATGGTTTTCATTTAGACACGGACTCCCAAGCACAACATCGCGGAGCACATATATCTCGGTTTTTCATCCAGACACGGACACCGTATATGCCTAGGTTGCTCTTCCCAAATACCATCATCAAGGGATCTTAAGCAAAGTGTGCATCACGGTTTTCGTCCAGACACGGACCCCCAAGCACAACATTGCGAAGCACATATAACTCTCGGTTTTCATCTAGACTCGGACACCGTATATGCCTAGGTTGCTCACCCTAAGTCTCACTCACCCTTCGTTTAGTCACAGGTCCCTCGAATCCATGAAAATATCAAATCATTTCGTATCCCGAAGTCATAAATCCTTTCGCATCAATAATTTGCAAATACTTCCAATCATAGTATTGTTGTCTTTCAAACATTTCAAATATAGGGATTCAAGCCGTCGAAATTTTCTTAGTTCATAAATTAATTTATAAACTATTCATCATATCCAAAATAATTTGGAAAACAATTCCGAACTATTGAAAATACAATTTTCAACTTCCAAACATACAACTTATGCTTTATATTTCGAAATTAATGATCTTATTCAAACATTTCAAGACTTTCTAATTTTCTAAATCAAGGACTTTAAGATTCATTATATATCAAGCTTCATGAAGATAAACTTCAAATTTATTTCGAAATATCTTTTCCACAACTATACATAGGTTGATATTTCTAGGGGATTATCATTGCCACAAAATTCTCTCTCAATAATTGGAAATCAAATTTGATCAATACGATTTTCCTATCGTCCTTAATTAAGCTTTCCAACTTTTAAAAGTTTCAGAAAATCGTTTATAATATACACAAATCATGTCAACCTCCCCTTAGATCAACTTTCATTTAACTAGTTTTGAAACACTTCCAGATTTCCAAATAAATTTCACATTCTCATAATATAAAAATTTCAAGAGCTTCAAAATGATTATCTTAGGAATCGTTTATCATTCATATAGTAGAATAAACCTTTCTTTCAACATTATTCAATAATCCTTTATACCCAATATACGACTTTGTTTTATTCTTCCACATTTCAAATATCATATCTTGTTGGAAGGGTTATACTATTCAATTAGTTGTCAAATCTCTTGAAGCACTTTTTATTTACAAATACCATTACGCTTCTGCTATGCACTCTGATTATGCGTATACATATTCAAACTAGTATTGGTAAAACATTGATTTCAAAATTTTCGGAACCAAATTCTCAAAACTAACATTTCAAAAATCCAATTTTCTTGTATCAGTTGGATTCTATATTTCAAAAATTTTCATTAAAGCTCATTCATTGAGGTTCCGTTACCATAATATCTTGGATAAATCAAAGTTATCTAGTTGAATTCAATCATGGTTTATTCTACAAACGAAACAATGGGGTATACATGGATCAAGTCAAAAATTCCATGTACTTAAGTCAAACGGAGACGTATGAACAGAAGTTCAATATCAAAATGAACATCCAAAAAGATGTGATGTTTCGAAAAAATATCCTTAGCCAAGTTCAAGAGGGAAAAAGGTATGGATGAAGCTACTCAAGGCCAAAATAGGAAAGTCATAAGCACACAAAGATACAAATATCAGCAGTCCAATCATGGGATACTCGATTTTTTTCCATTTATTTTCTCTTGAGTAATCCTTACTTCAAAATTTTCATTTCTTTACATTATAAGAGATTACTTAAGTAATTTCCATTCAACTCATTCATACAGTTGCAGTTGCCTCCCCCACTTAGATATTTGTTATAACTTGATTAAATTCGATTGTCAAAATTTTGAAATATGGGGGATATTTTCAACATATTTATCGAAACAGATTAAATATTTCTCGACGTCTCAATTGGAATGATACATCTTCCTCACTTCCGAAACCTGAAAATAACACAGATGATGTCCAGATCATCAACAGAATCATTCTCAAATGACTAAAGTGCGAATCTATATTTATTTAGCACGCCAAGAATTTAGCACATACGTTAGTTAGGCGTATTTCCTAAAATCTTCATGTACTCAATAATACAAACTTGACATCAAGTAAAATACTCACAACTATCATTATCACATGTTGACTATTTTCCAAAACTATCGTTTCACATTTAACAACATTCTTATATAAATTTTCATATATAAGCATCGGACAAAATTCCTATCAAATGCTCATAAAAATTCAACATATCATTCCTATGTATAAGATTCCATTTTATATTGATTTCCTTTCAGAAAAATCGTTTTCGAATTAATCGCTTCCTTATGTTCATAAATAAATTTCAAAAACTTGTATCTCGTTTACCCTGAAACTTTTATTTCAGTCTAAATGTTCTTGAATTTTTTTCTCAATTCCAAAAGTTATCTTGACTTATAAATCGATTCGTTATTTAATGTCATTTCAGAAATCCAAACTCATATTCTTAAATCAAATTTTTTGTTATCAACATCATATTTGATTTGAATTACACGTTATGATTGTCATCAATTAAATCTTCACGCTCAGCAGTTCGGACCAAATTCGTTCGGATCTTTATCAATTTGTAGGTAAATAGTAAGTAAGATAGTAAGTTTGAAATAAATAAGTTTCAAATAAGAAAAGAGGGTAATATATATTAAAAGTTAAATAGTTAAGTACAAAAATGATTTAGGAAAATAGTTTAAGTAAAATGGTGAAGTAAATTTTAAGAAAAATAGATAGTTTTTAAAATAGATTTGAATAAATTAGTAAAACAAACTTGTTATAAACTAAGCTTTAGAATAAAAGTGTTTAAATAAGATAAAAATAATATATTAGTTATAATGAAGGCAGTATTACCTTAAACTAGATCCAAGTCAAATTTAGTATCGATTCAGCGCACGTCTTAATCCTCGATTTCTTCAGTCGAATAACATCAATTTCCGATTTTGCCAAAAAAAAAAAATCAATGTACTTTCTGAAACCCATACTTATTATTACCTTTTTCCTTTCCACATCTCTTCAAACCATAGCTCTCGGATAAACAAAGTCTCTATATAAATCTTTCACATATAGGTTTCGAAAACTTTTATTCTTTCATTTTGGTCCCGAAATTTTTCTCTCAAAACTCCTTACTATTAATTGGAAAATTTCTAAATATTTGGTAAAACCAATTCTTTAGTCACTTTTATATTCCTTGGAAAATTTCGAACAACTCAACGATGGATTACGGAACGATATCGCAAAGCTTTTATACAAGAAACCCAAAAAGGAATCTTATCTTTTCCGAAAATATTTTATTTTCAAAAATCTTTTTTTTAAATGATTTATTTTCGAATTCCACTGATTCTAGCATTAATTCTACTCATTCTAAGGTATTTCTACCTTATCTCTAATGAGTTTTTAAACCGAATAAGCCAAGCTTTGTATGTACCAAAGCTCTGATACCACATGTAACGACGTGGCATTTTTCCCACTCCAAGTCGGTAATTGAACCAACTCGAACCGTTCAAAACGACAGATTGTTATTGGCTTACACGGTTTAAACAAAATCAACACAGAATCACAGTGTAAAACAATTGCAGCAGAATAAAATTTTACATAAAATATCAGAGTTGTACAATATTTACAGCGGAAGATAAATAAATTTGTACATAAATTTTAGACATATAAAACTTTACACTTTGTTGTCAGCTTAGCGTGCGCACGTGCGTCTTCACATCTTTGCGTCCTCTCTTGTTTTGCGAGGTGATATCTATAACCTGGAACACTTAAGGCCTGACCCGAGTGTCCCATGCAAAATACGCAAAACACCCGAGTCAGGATTAAACTTATTTCAAGTTAGCACACTTCGATAAAAACATAAATATAATTAGTTTAATCCAAATTATTATTAAATAACTTTGAGTACCCAAAATAATGAACTGCCGAATAATCATAGCAAAGCAACATGCGGATGTGGTTACATGCGTGGGAAACATCCAATATTAAGAGAAGCATATAAATGAAACTTCTATAGCAGTTACAAATGGCAAATGGTGGTATGTTATCTCATATATGTACCGTTCCATTGAACTAAATCAAACCAAATTCAGGTTCGTAACGCATGCAACAAATGTTTGTCCAAAATTAAGTAGGGTCATGCAAATAAGACAAGTTGAATTATGCATACGTGATTTCTTTCAAGAAACAGTAAATAGACTATATGAAAATAAAACTGAATGCAAGTAAGTTTAGTTAAACCAATACATGCAATTAAAATGAATTAAATCAATGCATGCAAATGGAATGAATCGGAACTAATTACATGCAAATGAATCCAATAAATCTCCATATGCTTAACAGTTATAAGATGGCTAAATGCAAATAAATGAATTCAGTTAATGCATGCAAATGAATCAAATAAATCACCGTATGCTTGGCATTTTCCATAACAGCTGAAGGCAAATAAATGAATTGAAATTTATTGCATGCCAATGAATGGAATTGAATCACTGCATGCGTACCATTTTCCCAAGGCAACTATAGGTTGGCCAAATGCAGACAAAAGAATGGAATTAATTTCATGCAAAGCATGCATGAAATTTACTAAAATAACAGTAGCATGGCCAAATGAAAACAAAAGAATGGAATTAATTTCATGCATGACATCTTTCTAAATTATTAGTAGTATGGCCAAGCAAAATAGAATTACTGGTATGCATTAGAAATAGCCTGTATGGTAGTACAAAAGTATGGTCATGTAAATCTACAAGGGATATCAATCATTTTAACAGCATAATAACCACAACGGCATACATATCCACATATCTTCCCAAGAATATTTTTCCTAACGATGAATATAGGACATATATGTACTGGAAGTTTAGTTACTCATCTTGGTTTTACTGTTCAAAATATGGTGGGACATGTGGCATATTATAAACTGCTAGTATGCCTTCACAACGACATGCAGCATGAGTTCCAGATTCTTTATTAAAGTACAGCGGGTTTCAAGGGAATCAACATAAGAATTCATGTACCCACTTAATCCAAAGATACAAAGATACGCACTCAACACCACAGACCAGAATGCATACATATTAATAAGAAGTACGCAACCAAATGAGCCAGCAAGGACCAGGACATGTTCACTTGAGATATAACAAGGAAAAGGTTCCAGTTTATACAAGAATAGGGAAATCAAAAGTGTCATGCATAAGGATTTGTGTGTACCCAGAAGGCACCCAATGTTCACATGGTTAAAGTCCCCAAATAATGTAAGGTGCGAACACATTTATATATTTCAGGAATCCAGGTTATTATATAATCTAAGGAGAGTACTGCAATAATAGTTGTGTAGTTTACAAGCAACAGTTAAGACATCATCACATGTGGCAGTATAAAGTTCTAAAAGGACATGGTCAAGTTGTCTATATTATGTGTTCTCTGCACTAGTGGTCGAGCGACCAACAAGTTCCAAACTCAAGGCGAAGTGGCAATAACAGGAAGATATGTATGTTTCTCGAGATACAGTACCATAAATGAAAGAATTGCAACATGCATGCACAACAATTGTGATAGTCAACAAAATGATCAGAGCCATAAATAACAATGCCCAAAACCGACCATATTTAGTGGATGAAGTGGAGAAACTTGCAATAATTTTAATCGTAAGTAAAACTTACATTTGGTCGAAAGGAAGAGCAGCGGTAACAACGAGAAAGGTGCTTAGTCGGAGATGACAGAGATGAAGGCTTCAAACCCGATAGCTTTGGGGTGCGAGCCGCTGAATGTAGCGACAAGGCGGTGAGGTTCGCACGGGTTCATCGGTGTTTGAACTCAAGGCGGCTTCAAGCGATTTAAGGTTCCAAAAGGCAAGGTTGGTTTCGATAGCAGCGGGTGGCTCGCGTGCTAGAGCTCTGGCGACGAATGGCGGCTTGCGGAGGTGGGAGTGACAAGACTGATTGACGATGCGTCGGAGAGGCGGAGCATGGAAGAAAGGCTGAACCGAAGATCAAATTTGGTGGCCATGATTTGGATTTTTGGGGAAACATGATTTTTGATTTTGGGAATAGGGAATTATCGGCTAAGTGCAAATAAATTAAGTGGAAAGGGAACGGGAATATAAAAGAAAGGAAAGAGTACACGCGTTGGTTTCTCTGATAAATCCTGATACGTGTTTGTTTAAGGGTTTAAAATCTTACAAGTGGCACAATTTATACTAAACAAAATTTAAAAGAGTATATACTATTAATTATACCATATATGCAAACAAAATAAAAGTATATTTCATATACTTCCCAAATACAAATTCTAGTAAAGCCAAGTTCAACTAAATAAAATTACTTACATTCAATTATAATTCCCAAATAAGATCGAAAAGAAAATTTGTAACTTCACAACAATATATTTTAATTAATATTAATATTGCTTAATTTAACAAAACCAATTAAATCCAAAGATAACATTCAAATTTAAATTTACAAAATAATTCCAAAACCAAATTTAAAAATAGACTAGATTCAAAATAAAATTGAATATCAAGTATAAACATAAATTTTCAAAATTAAGTTAACTACAAAATTTAAAAATGCCAAAAATTTCTGGTTCGTTACATACAGACTGCCAAATATTGCTATTAAAGATAGAAAAATATATTCTGGAATAAGAGGGTCGGTGAAATATATAAAATTAGCTAATCTAGTACAAAATGTATAGAAGTAAACAATAGGAACACCAGTGTATGAAAATGGGTAAGCATGGAAATAACGTCAAAGTGCGTGCAAGTTCGATCGCTTTATTATTTCAATTAATTTCTTTAAACCCTTTCTGTTTAATTATTTGGGGTGAGGTTACGCAATAAGTCTATGGATTTTAAACCACATCCAGTAATGGTAAATTTGGAAACTAAAACTCAACAATGTCATCTATAAAAGATCTTTTATCTTAACAATCATCTGTTATTTTATCTTAATTCGAACTTTAATTAGACAGTAATGTTGTGGTAAGATGGTTATATAATATCGCCAAATTGCCATTATGATGCTCAAATAGCAAGATCGGTTACAAAGCTCATTTTGTTGGCAACATATATTGGTTATATGATCAATTCATATCTACTACCTAATTTAACTTTTCAAATATCTATGCTCATTAACATCGAAATTAAATATTTAATCTCCACTGGTAATATCAAGTTAACTCATATACAAATGCTTTTGAAAATAACGACAGTGTTTACCTGATGGAATAGTACATGACTCAGAAATTTGAATTAAGAAATCAGTTAGATCACAGTCATGCCTTATTTCAATCCAATGAGCTGATTTATGGTGCTTACTGCCCATGTCAGTTCCGTCTTCAATTGATAAAAGAACCTAAAAACGATTCATCAGTTGCATTATGAAATTGGTAATACAACTTTCAAGTTGCCCAGCAACTCCCGAAGACAAAAATCATTTTTGATTGTTAGTTTCAAACGGAATGTCTTTAGTTATTTATCATTAGTAAAACCAAAAATAGAAAATAGAATGTCGCTAAACCTTAGTAAAACCATTTGAACGACATTGGATATCTGAACCATGTGTTGTTTCTTGTGTATCCATACATAGGGAAAGCTTAAAATCCAAAATATAAGTAAGATCAAATGGTAATTCAGTGTGATAACTAAGAAAAAGGCATAAAACAATATAGGACACAAAATGAAATGGTAAATCAATGTGATAACAAATAAAATAATTTGCTAGATGATCTCAGCGGTTCCGACATCAAATAATAAAAAGATACATAATGAGCTGTGAAATTTCTATTTGTTCGGACCTATAAATCAAACTAAATCATCAAATTTATTCACTGTATTTCTTTACTTCATCCGTACATGGAAAAGTAATTCTTTTAAGAGGAAATATAGGACACAAAATCAAATTTGACATTTACAAATGTTGTTGCTAGCCAAAATATATATACAAATGGACAATATGACAATATATATGTCAAAAAAAAAAATCCTTAAATAACATAATGAAATAATTGCAATAAAGTATACAGGGAATATGATAATCCTTAAATAACATAATGAAACAATGGCCTGGTATCAACATGCTAACTGGAAAGCAAATTAAACAAGGCCTCAAATCATGAAATTACATATCCACGCTGGGACTTGAACCCCACTTCATCCACTAAAATGCTACAATTCGATATGGATATATCATTCCTTCTATTCAAATTTCATTTATGCCCTTGTCGAACATTTAACCAAGGCATTGAATTAGTTACTAATTATCAGAATTCTGTTATATGAAATTTATTCAACTGAAATTACTATCAATTCTGCATATATTAAGACTGAAAATGACAACAAAGGAATTTTTGAATAAAGATGAAATGTGAAACTCTCAACAATTATGGGAAAAGACAATAATTGGTCTTAGCTGGTAAAAATTACCTTCAGATGAAGTCTAAAGTGAAGCTTTTTCCTGGTCTTTCTTTCCGTTTCAGCAATTAAATCCTTCGGTAGAAATAATCTTTCATCTGTCATTTGAGAGAAGGTAGAAATCAAGAACTGTGAAATTAATACAAACACATGGAAGAATCAATGGACCTTAGGCTGCTCTAGATCTAAACCGTAATCTTTTCTTATGTTTGGTGGTCTTGTTTCATCGCAGACAATTGGGAATAAGGGAAGTTAGGGTCAATGAGGAAATTTGAATGATAAGGAATCGAAGGGAAAAATAGGGCGTATTTTCTCTGAATAGCGAGACTCCTCCAGTATTAGCATGAATCTGCTTTCGCCAAATGACTCGGATCACTAGTTGGATGGATTGCAGATCTAACGGCTGAGGCTCCCCCAAAGTTAGAGCATGGATTGGTGAGTAGATAACAAAAATTATTTGTACCAGCACATGGAATGTAGATCTAACGGCTGAGGCTCCCCCAAAGTTAGCGGCTGAGGCTCCCCCAAATCAAATACATCTAATGCAATATCTTTTTTCTTCTTCAAGTTTTTGCCTTTAAAATACTTAATATTTCCTATATTTTCATTTAAGATTCAATGTTTAAAGACAGTTTTTTTTCTTTCGAAATCTAAACAATTTTTACAATATAATATTTTTAAAGCTTGTATTTTTTTTATTTTCTGTTGCATTGCTTATGCGATTCATAATTTTTAATGCCTTTTTTTGCAGGTTGTTTACATCTCCTACCATTTCTAAAAATATATATTGAATAACTTTGAATCATATTTATTTCTATTATGTAAAATAAAATTGATTTCATGAACTTCCGTAATAATACATGAATGTTTTATTATTTTATTATAATGCAATCTCTCTTTGTGAAATCAAGTTTCATGGCTAAAACAGTTTACTGTAATATCCTATTTATGGCAAATAAAATTTGTTATTATTTATAGAATACAATGACATCAAATAAAAGTTGTTTTATGAAAACAATCTTTTATAATACTATTATTTTGCTACTAAAGATATGTTTCCACAACGTTTTGAAATAGTAGTTAAGGTAGCTTATTCTACAACATTTTGCCTTTAATTTTTTTTAAGTATGCTTTCAATGACATTTACTCGGTTATATGTTGTAAAAGCCTTATATATTTATAATTGTTTATCAAACTATTGCAGAATGTCAGTTGTAAAAGGGTAATTTTCTTGTAGAGTATACAATTTAAATTAAACTATTAAATGATATTTTTTAATATTTTAAAGTTTAGAAATTTTGGTTATTTCATGTCGAAAAATAATTGGTTTTATAAACTTTATGATTTATTTCAAACTTATTCAAGATGATTTCATTTTTTTTTATTTTTCAAAATATAAAATAAAATTATCAACTATAATTATAATATATATATCAACTATAATTATCAACTGTAATTATTAAATACAATTCTATAAAATTAATTATTGAATACTAGATACCATTTCATAATTATTAAATTTTATTATTAATTATTAAATAATTATTATAATAAACTAATATTTTTATCTCTTGCAAATTTGTTGGAATTCTGCTGCAAAATAGCTTCGATATATATATTCATCGGTATTCTGCTTGTATTTGCAGCGGAAAATAGCAACAACAATTTCTGTTGGTAATTTGACGCAATTAGCAACGGATTAGTGAGGGATGATAGAAGGCGATGGTAATAAATAAAAGAAAAAAAGTTAAAAAATACAAAAAATCATCCCTTGCAAATCACATGGAATTCTATCGCAAATTAGCAATGGAAATTTCCGCTTCTAAATATTTGATGCTAAATCAGTGTTTTCTTGTAGTGGACTGTTTTCTTAACCAAGTTCATTGCTGACTCAGCGCTCCGTGTACGATAAGATCCTGAACACCTGTAAATAGGCAAGCAGAGCCAAGCCTAAATCTCATATTTCTGAGACGACGTCTATACTCTGCCATTCTTCTTCCTCCAAAAATCTTTTCAGAAAAATAGGATAACTAGTTTAGGAAAATTATGATTCAAGATCTGGAGAAAAAGAATGAATATTAATAAAGAATGTGTTCAGAATCATATTCGAATTAAGGTAAATTCTTGGATCTGGTCTATTTAATTTTCTCCTCTTTCTTCCCTCTCTCTTTTAGCAGGAATTGTGGATCCATGGTTGGTAGGTTCTAAATTCAATTAGGGAAACCATGGAATGCAAGATCTGGACCAGATTCAGGATTTGGAAAGCAAATTAGGTGAGTGGATTTAAGTTATATCATTTTTGATAATGGTATATTTATCGTTTGACATTCCCCATTAACATACAATGTAAATCTGCCATAATACTAATATAATATGTTGAAATATTAATTTGATGCATTGAAATTTTAATATGTTAAAAAGGATAAACCTGTTAAAATATGTGGAAACGATTACTGTTGTATACATGCATGTTTTAATAATTTGTTAATTGGATACTGTAAGTTAAGTTATAGTGAAATTGAAATATTACATGTTAATTTGTGGCATATTATGTACTTGAATGCTTAACTGTAAGAATTGGTACAATTACATGCTAAATGGTTAGATGAGAATAATTACATGATTGATAATTACATGTTATTATTTTAGATTAAAGTTAATTACATGTTGGGAAGAACATGCGACATGAAAATAAGATAATGGACTTAATATGAAATTAAGTATGACATGTAAAATATAGATTATAGTAAAAATTTAGAAAGAATAAATATGTTAAATTTACAGTAAATAGAAAACTGTAACGCATTTAGACACGAGTTTATATTCAACTTGTGGTAGAAGTCTGCCCGGAACCACCCGGAATATCTCACATCCACAAGTTTTTAATTTAATGTGAGGGTTCTTGTGAAAACCCGTAACTTCCCCGTAAAGGAAAGCGACGGATAGTTCGAGAACAAGCCACAACAGAACGCATATAAAAGAACATTTCATTGCTTATTACAACAATGCATCAGATTACAAGAATATACAGGGTATAAATGAATATTACACAGAGATATCAGAGATTTAAATTACATTTAAATACATAGCAGCGGAAAATAATACAATATGCAACTAGAAGGAGATATACGGATACAAAGCTTTCCGGATATCGTTCCAGCTGTAAACCAGGATCCTGTGAATATAAATCTGCAAAACCAAAACTACTAGCTGCCCGTGTCAAAATAAGGGCACCCAGAGTTTAGGTTAAAACAATAAACTCCAGGTCAGTCATGTGACTGGTGTGAGAACTAAAACAGTTATTATTCTTTATTTTAAATCATTAGGTAAATCAAGGGACCACGCCGTATAACACGGAACGGGTTTCCTCCCAAGAATACCAGTGCATAAAGCAAACAGCGCAATGCTAAATAAAGAAAGATGAAGCTATTATAAGACCCAGTTCCCATCACACAATGCAACGCAAGCCGGAGGATAGGGTTTTTACCTTATAATAGCCAAGAATGCTTGATACGTTTAAAACAAATCATTTGATACTATTGTACGTGCATAGTGTATAAAACAACTTCAAATCATAAGTATCAATCATAGGCGGCATGAGCGCCCCATCCCACTATGTCACCATATATAGGTTTACAAATAAAACCGCAAAGTCACGTATTTGAAAATTGGATTTCCGTCTATGAACCGAGGCCAGGGATCGTCCTCTACCGATTCGAGACAATCTAGCCTACCATGTCTCAGGAACAGCCGCAACTGCCCCCTGGATCGTCAGGGCCGGTCCACCGATGTGGATTATTATGCCTGAACAATACGTCTCCCCGCCCTTTGGGGCGCAAACGAGCCAACGAATGACTCCATCGGACCCGGATCGTCCGATCAAACCGAGGCGCCTCGCAACAACAACAACCACACAGGTGAAAAGTATATAAATGTCAGGGCTGGTAGGTCACTGACACCACCCTAGCTAGAAAGAAACGCATGCCCTCCCTGAGGTCCTCTCCCGTTTCGGGTTCATAACCGGGGTGCGAGGCTCGCGAATTCACGTTACACAAAGCTGTGCCACACAGGCTGTGCTTTGATCATCACCACAAGACTTTGCTTTTCAACAGAAGCCTTGATCATTTGCATCTTAGCATGCCACACAGGCAAACCACTCTATGCAACCGGTATCAGTCACACAGAATGAAATCCAATGTCAGACACACAGTCCATTTACAAGTCCGTTCTGGGCCTGAACGAAACCGGAGGCACCTAGTACCCCGCATATCCATCGATCTCCAAGTACGTCTGGACGATCACCAACTGTTTCCATCTTCTTGGGTGTACAGCCCAATCAAGATCATCAGTAATCACCAAAACGACGTGAAGACTTCTGGTCTTCGACCATCGTCTTCATCTTCGACACCACGTCGAATCAGTTATTCAGAATGGGATAAACCCGGTCTTCCTGAATAACTCGCGTATATATTATAAAAGTGTTACACAAACACAACATACGCCTCATTCCAATTCAGAATATTCTTTTATTCAAATATTCCTATACTTTGGGAAAAGTTCCCATTAATTTTATCCAAGATAAATTCTTTAAATTTATTCTTTAATCTCCTTTGAATATCAATTCAAACTAGTCGGGATTATCGCCACACCGAAGTAATCATTTATTTTATTTTCCCAATCCCAACCTATTCATCCCATGAAGTAAAACTGGTAGTACTTCATATCTAACACCACAGTGTTATCGGTAATTCAATTACCATTTCACGTTCAAATCTAATTAAAGATTTAACTATCGCCTGGAGCAAAACTGGTGATACTCCATTCTCGATCTTTTCAATCTATTTAAAGATTCATTAAAACTCCACTTAGTTTTAATCGTTAACTGGGTTAAAGAATCAGTGCCATTCAAAACACGGTTCACGATAAACCCAAAATCACATTCATTAATTATCGGGTTAAAGAACAAGTGTTATTTAAAACACTGTTCACGATAAACCCAAAAATCAATATCACTTCAATTCCAATTGAATATTATTTAATTGGTACACTTCATTAAATCTAAATAAAAAGATTTAATCATTTCTCAACTGGGTTCAAGAACAGTGTTAGTGAAGACACCATTCACGCCAAACCCAAATCACATTCGATATTCAATACAAGGCTCTGAATAGAAAATATATCGGCTTATATTCAATATCGAATTCTACGACTAACAAATGTCGTATTGGAAATAACGATATAAATATATATCTTTCAAATTTCCATAACAACATCTGTATAATCACGAATTCCAACATCGAAATATTCCGAAGACAATTTCGATTCAAATCCACTCCAATGCAATCATTGGAAATTTTGGTTATTTTTAAAACCCTTTTCAAATTCAATTTATTTATTTAAAAATAAATAGAATTATAATCCTAGTTCAAAACTAGTTCATTTCGATAAAAATCTATTTTTATCTTTTCAAATATGGAGTTTTTCATCCCAATTCTTCACAAATCATTTCTTATGATTTTACACAAATTATTACTATTTTTAATAATTTTATCAAGGCCCGTACAGTCGATTTCCACCAATGGCCATCGAACTACACGTATAGCGACCTTTTTCCAATTTGATTTGGGCATAATTCCAAATCCAACCGTTAGATTTCAAATTTCTAACATTCGCTAGAAAGCTCTTTTCGATACGAACCCAACGGTTCCGGTTTTAGGAGAATCCGACGGTCGGATCTCCCGCAACGTCCGTTTGAAATAAATGGTCGAAATTCACGAACTGCCGCGGCGCGGCGCGTTCTATTCAGGCCATTATATTATATATATAATATATATATAATATATATATCGTCGATTTCTATTTAAAACGAATTATATAAATAGTTTTGAATTCGTTTCAAAAATCTATTTCAACTTCCATTTCAATTCAAAACAAAATTGAATTCTTCTTTATAGATTCGTTTCAAAATTCATTTCTATTCAATTCAAATTTCAATTCAATTTGAATTCATTTCAATTCACTTTCAATTCAATTCACTTTGAATTCGTTTTTAATTCAATTCATTTCGAAATCACTTTCAATTCAATTCACTTTGAATTCGTTTTCAATTCAATTCATTTCGAAATCACTTTCAATTCAATTCACTTTGAATTCGTTTTCAATTCAATTCATTTCGAAATCACTTTCAATTCAATTCACTTTGAATTCGTTTTCAATTCAATTCATTTCGAAATCACTTTCAATTCAATTCACTTTGAATTCGTTTTCAATTCAATTCATTTCGAAATCACTTTCAATTCAATTCACTTTGAATTCGTTTTTAATTCAATTCATTTCGAAATCACTTTCAATTCAATTCACTTTGAATTCGTTTTCAATTCAATTCATTTCGAAATCACTTTCAATTCAATTCACTTTGAATTCGTTTTCAATTCAATTCATTTCGAAATCACTTTCAATTCAATTCACTTTGAATTCGTTTTCAATTCAATTCATTTCGAAATCACTTTCAATTCAATTCACTTTGAATTCGTTTTCAATTCAATTCATTTCGAAATCACTTTCAATTCAATTCACTTTGAATTCGTTTTCAATTCAATTCATTTCGAAATCACTTTCAATTCAATTCACTTTGAATTCGTTTTCAATTCAATTCATTTCGAAATCACTTAAAATTGATATAAATATCGTTCACGTCAAAATGGCGTCAATCTAATCAACACGGCTTCATAAATTTCTATTTTCAAATATTCTATTTCAAATATTTCTTTTTCAAACCTGGAATGAGGCCCAATCAATCACCATATAAAATTAATTATATGGATTTGCATACAACACATGTATATAATAGCATTGAAAATAATCAACCATCAACCAAAGTGCACTACACTGTATAAGCATTAAATATAGATATTCAACGCTTATAACAGCCTGTCAATCAATCGATCGACATATTTAATCAATCAGGATAAGTGAGCTTCAAATTTCATCCCAACACCCGTGTGGGGTTTCAAACAATCTAACACAGATTTTATTTGTGCAGCTGGGCGATGTGTAAAATTTATCGACCCAATCAATATCAGTCAAATCAGTGTATATAAACAAATCGGCCGATTTGTTTATAAATATTTATTTATTCACTTTCACGTTAAAAATTATATTTTTAACGACAAAAATATTTATTTTAACACTTGAATTTCTATTCAGTTCATTTACACAATAAAAATGATATTTTTTATTTTTCTAACATATTTTAGAAAATTTCGGCGGCATAACGGCACGATACTAGAAACGGGACAAGGCCTAGCCTTATCCCCGGTCTAGTGAAGGCCCACGCCATTCACACATCAATCAAATCACTTTCGTTATGCAAACCACAAAATTTGGAGTAAGAGTCTAACCTAGTCTTACTCCTTCGCCTTATAACGGCGCACGCCTAATCCTAACTAATTTATCGATTCGATTTTTCACACCACAAACCACATTCAAACCAATATCTCAATCAATCACCAAACATCCAAACAAACAAGTCCATGGTATGTGGACGGGTGTCGGGTGCTTCTAATAAGCACCGTCTGCATCCTAGTATATATATATATCTAGAAAAAGAGAATTAACAGTGAGAAGTTCTCACCGAAAGCTATCCAATACCACGACACTCCTATTGTAGAGATCTTCGTCGTTCTCGCCTTTTCTTCTTTGTTGCCCGTAGCCACTACATATAGAAATCACACATTTTTATATTTCGATGTCTTTAAAATAAAAATCACATTTTTATTTATTCACTTTCAATTTTAAAAATCATACTTTTATAATCACTTCATATATTTAAAAATCGAATATTTACTATGCTATTCAATATATAAAAATCGAAATTTTACTTTGCTATTCAATATAAAAATCGAATTTTTACTTTGCTATTCAATATAAAAATCGAATTTTTACTTTGCTATTCAATATAAAAATCGAATTTTTACTTTGCTATATAGATAAAAATTATATTTTTATCCCGCTATTTTCCATATAAAGATTTCGCCTTTTTGAATTTAAAGATTTCACCTTTTTAAATTTAAAGATCTCACCTTTTTAAATTTAAAGATTTCACCTTTTTAAATTTAAAGATTTCACCTTTTTAAATTTAAAGACATCACTTGATTTCAACGTATATAAAATAAAAATCAGATTTTTATTTTGCTACATATACAAAGATGATATTTTTATGTTCTCTATCCTATAAAGATTATATTTTTAATACTTTAAAAATATAAAAATCATATTTTTTATATTCCTATATAGTAAAGACTATATTTTTAATACTTTAAAAATATAAAAATCATATTTTTAATATTCTAAAAATACGAAGATCATGTCTTGCTCCTTCTCAAATCAGTTTTTGCATTCTTAAGAAAACAATTTTTTCATTCTTAAAAAAACAATTTTTGAATCTAATAAATCGATCTTTAAATTCTTTATAAATCAGTTTATAATCTCTCTAAAAATTCAGTTTATAATTTCATTATAAATCAGTTTATATAATAAATAAAATTCAGATAAAAAAATAAAAAAAAGAAACTTACAGTATTTGGTAGGGGGGGGCACGCTCGAGTTCAGGAGGGGCCAAAGGAGGTGCGGCGATCGGTCAGGGGGTCGGTGCGGTTGCGTTAGGGTTTCGGGGGGGGGGGTTCTGGAAGGACGCGGCGTCGGTTTACTGGAGTAAAGGGGAGAGAAGGGATCGGTCTCGCGTGGAGGAGGGGAGAGGAAGAGAGGGGGCGGCGCGGTGGAGGTGGTGGTGCGCCTGCCACCAGCGGCGGCTCTGGGGCGTGGACTCGCCCCCCCCCCCCCCCGTCGCTTCCCCCATTTTTTTTTTTTTTTCGATTTGATTTTCTGATTTAATCGGGGGGGGGGGAGTTTTATTTTTATTAATTTAATTATTTTATTTTAATTCAAAAAGTCAACTTTTTCAAACGACCTCTAAACGAGGTCCACCGACTGTCGCCCATAGCGTTTCACCCCCATTCCGAACACAATGGGATATGTATCGTAAGCTGATTCGGCTGTTACAATCAGTTTTCGTTAAATTTATATTTAAATCACTATATTGAATTTTAAACGTACATTTCAAATTACTGGGGGCACATACTAACTAGAAAAATTCCAGAAAAATATTTTCTAGCTTCGTATTGACGATACGGTCCTAACAAAACTAGTTTCGTCGAATTCTGAGACCGTTGGAAAAATGGCCATTTTCCAGTCGATTAAAATCAACTGAAATGGTCAAACGCGTTTTCCTTTGCCACGCTCACATATTGATTCGAAAAATTATGAAATTTGGAATCTAGCAATAATTTGACATCACGGACCTAACAAAACTGGTTTCGTCGAAATCCGAGGTCATTTGCAAAATGTCCATTTTTAAGGGCCTGAATTCCATAGCGACTATTCAGAATTTTCAACTGGACATATCTTTTGATTCTTAAAATGAAATCTCAGTTTGTTAACTTCGTTGGAAAGATATTATCAATTAGATCCTAATGTTTTTGGTTTCACTAAAATCCGGATTGTTTTGCACCCGGTACATTCAATTGAAGTTTGAAATCGAATTATCGAACTACCGCGCCATTTTCAATTCTATTTATAATTATATATAATTATTTATATTCTAACGACGACGTATAAAATATATACGTCGAATTCCATTCAAAATAAATTTCTCGTCGATATTATTTAAAATAATCTATTTTAAATATCAAAATTCGCTAAAATTGCCAAAATAAAAATTTTAAACTGGCCCAGATTTTGCGGGTTATTACAGTTCTAGTGCGTAAATATACATGTAACGATGCTGAGACACGAGGTTAAATCCAACTTGTGGTAGAAGTTTGCTCGATACCGGCAGACAAATCCAGCATCCACAAGTGGTCGGCTTAATGTGAGAGGTCTTGCGCGCGCGCACGCACACACACACACACACACACACACACATATATATATATGTATGTATGTGTGTGTGTGCGTGCGTGTGTGTGTAAGGATAAAAATAAAGGGCACTAATTGTGATTAATGGAAATGAATGAAAGTTACAATAGTAAAAGAAGTGGAATGAACGAGGATGATAATAACCTATTATAAATAAATTACATTAATGAGAATGTTATATAATAGGTAGACTTTTCCTAGGGGCAAGTGGAAATTATAACTTAGTTTATAATAAACGAGAAAGAAAATGGAATAACATATGCAATGAGATAAGTTGTACTTAATTTTAAATTAAGTCATCTGTAAGAGCGAGAATCTAAAATGTACTGATAAGGACAACATAATTTATATTAATGGAAAGAAGACTTATTAGTAAACCTTAGTTAAGAGAACTAAGTTAATAAGTAAACAACGATAAGCTGTAGTGACAGTATAAGAAGGAATTATGATTAAATAATAAAGAATGAAGCGAACTTACGAAATGAAATAAGTTATATTTAATCTTAAATAATAAGTGACATGTTAAATAGAAACAAGTGAATAGAGATATACTTAATTACATATTAAGTAGAACGTGTTATTGGACAATGAACAACATAAAGAGATTGTAGATTATAGACCTTGGATTACAATCTAGAGAATGACATGTTATGGGCTTATTAATAAACGAAAAAGGGTTAAGTCTTGTAACCAAAATTAATAAGCAAGAGGGGTCCATTCCTTGGAGATATAAGGGGCTCGGAAAGAACTTAGTAACTTGAATAAGAAGTTAATATGATTTGAAATAACCAAGTTAAAAGGAAACCTAATGAGATTGAGGAAGCACATAATTGAATGTTTAGACATAAGGTCTAATAACATATTGAAATAAGGCGCTTGGACCAGTCCGCACGTTTAAGGTGAATAATCCAACGGGGTAGATCATCCCAGTATCATGAGGCACGAGGGGAGCGCACGACCATCTGATTATTCTGTCAGCTCTGAAGGAATGTAAGGGGAAGCTTGTGTCTTCCAGAGACGCGTAAGGTGCTCCTAGTAGTCCTCTGTGCGGTGGCAGATGTTTAGGCTGTGCTCGTAGAGGTTGGGTTTGCGCGTTTCTACCTGGTGAGTACGCCTTGACTGCAAAATTAACTTTGCAGTCAGAATGCTGTGATGATATGGCACTAGGGTGATTCGGCGATCACCTCAACAGGAGGCAGGTCAAGACCAAATAAGGATGTAGATCGTCGGTGCCCGTCATCGACAACTAGTGGGATGCGAAAAGACTAGAGCTAAACCCAAGACGCCATCCACCTTTCACTAGTGAAGCATGGTGGTTGAGGGGAGACGCCAACTGAATGTTTAGATTTTTTGTTAGGGGAAAGTGGCTTAGCTATTGTAGTCTTTACTGGTTGAGGGAGGGCCAAAGTAGGGCCATAACCCCCATGAAAAACTAACCTGAAGGATATCTGTATTTTGAGGCCCTTAAAGGCGTGCCTGTATAGATATGGAAAAGCTATAGACCGAGTTCCATGTTTCTTGTACAGCAATGACATGGAACTCGATGCACAGTAGAGGATATGTATGGTTAAGTCATCGAGTACGATTGACGATACATACATTGGAAAGTCTAGATATATGCATGTCTGCTCTGGGTAGTGTATCGTAGACTATGGGGATCTCCCCCACTTAAAACTTTTCGTCCCCGAAAAGGAACGAAGCCGAAAGTTGTTTAACAAATCAACTCAATTTTCATTGTTTTCTTTATGGCTTAAGTTCTTCAACTTTTCGGTTTCTAAGAACTTTTCAAATTTTTCAAAAATTTGGCTAACACCCTAAATTTCCGAAAAATTTCACCATAACCTCCTCTGCACCAAAAGCACCGGAAAAATCCCAAAATTGCCATACAGGCCCTCTGATCTCAAAAAGAAAAAGAAAAAGCCAAGCGGCTCATAAAATCATCATCACCCAAACAAAACAGTAAATTATGGTAAACATGTGCCTATTTGTCAGGCAAACAATTTTATGCTTCTGCTCTAGCCTCCTTGCTATGACCTGTTCAATGTAAGTACGTGTATATGCAAGCAAATGCGACCAATTTTCAATATAACTCACAATTTGATTCATTTTGGCTATATGGTTCAACATTTAATTAATCAAACAATAATCAAACAACACAACCATAAATCAATTAGTTGATTATCAATTCAAATTCATAACTTTGATATATAGTCAAAAAATCACATTTTTGATGCCAAATCACTACAATAAGCCCTATATAGTTTCGGTTCTCACACCAGTCAATTGGAAATATATAGAAATCTCACTTTCGACGCTCGAATATAAATACTGGCGATGGTGCCCCGCCACCAGAATTATCCCCTGGCAACTAGAGTGTGATTCTATAACTATCCAGTACTTTAAAACTTCGAATACGCGTTTGCAAGACGTATATGCAAAATCTCTATATATTGGATTGTCCAAATTCATATAAATAAATAATCAAATACGAATAATTGATTCAAATTTCAAAACAAAACTGGTTTTCATTTTTAAAAAAGAATATTCTTCATACTCGTTCTAGGATGCTACTGATCCCATCTCTAACGAGTCATCCCCATTGGATATTACTAATCCAATATCTAATGAATTCTTTCGTATGATTCTAATGTGTCTTGTTCCCTGAGCTTTGTAAACCAAAGCTCTGATAACACGATGAAAGGACCCGAACTTCCCCGGTGAGGAAAGCCCGGACTGAGTCGAGGACAAGCCACAAAAGAACGCAGACGGAAGGATATTTCATTGTTATTTACAACAATTCCATCAGATACAAGAATATACAGAGTATAAATGAATATTATACATTCGATAAATATCAGAGAATACAATACATTACATAGCAGCGGAAAATAATACAATACACAACTAGAAGAGATATGCGGATACAAAGCTTTCCGGATATCGTTCCAACTGTAAACCAGGATCCTGTGAATATAAATCTGCAAAACCAATACTACTACCTGCCCGTGTCAAAATAAGGGCACCCAGAGTTTAGGTTAAAACAATAAACTCCAGGTCAGTCATGTGACTGGTGTGAGAACTAAAATAGTTATTAATCTTTATTTTTAAAGTTAGGTAAATCAAGGGACCACGCCGTATAACACGGAACGGGTTTCCTCCCAAGAATACCAGTGCATAAAACAATAGCGCAATGCTAAATAAAGAACAATGAAGCTATTAAAAGACCCAGTTCCCATCACACAATGCAACGCAAGCCGGAGGATAGGGTTTTTACCTTATAATAGCCAAGAATGCTTGATACTTTTAAAAAAAATCATTTGATACTATTATAAGTGCATAGTGTATAAAACAACTTCAAATCATAAGTATCAATCATAGACGGCATAAGCGCCCCATCCCACTATGTCGCCATACTAGGCTCTACAAATAAAACCGCAAATGTCACATATTTGGAAATTGGATTTCCGTCTGTGAACCGAGGAAAAAGATAGTCCTCTACCGATTCGAGACTGTCTAGCCCGAGTCTTAGGATCAGAGCTCGAGTGACCCTTGGATCCTCAGGGCCAGTCCACCGATGTGGATTAAACTTAAACCATGAACATGCGTTTCCCCGCCCTATGGGGCGTAAATGAGCCAACGAATGACTCCATCGGACCCGGATCGTCCGATCAAAACGAGGCGCCTCGCGGCTCGGTTATGGGCTCGGTTATGGGCGATCGGGGGTCGAGATTTCGTGCCAGATCTATAAACAGAGCCAATCCCATCCTTTGATTCTTTGTCTTTCTCGGGAAGTGCCTTTGCCCATTCCTCCAATGAGTATTCTAGCTTTGACTGGTTGGAGTAGCAACAACCACATAAGTCAAACTCGTCAGGACGTGTAAAACCACTGACGCCACTTTTAGCTAGAAAGAAACGCATGCCCTCCCTGACGTCCCCTCCCGTTTTGGTTCACCCCGGGGTGTGAGGCTCGCGAATCAATGTTACACAAAGCTACGCCACACAGGCCGTGCTTTGATCATCAACCACAAGACTTTGCTTTTCAACAGAAGCCTTGATCCATTTGCCACTTAGGCATGCCACACAGGTAATTCATTCCATGCGATGGATATCCATCAATATATAAACCCTGAGCTCGTACGTCTCAGAGAAGGGCGTTAAGCAAGAGAATAAATTCTCCGCCGCCAAACAGATATATATTTAATAGAAATCAATCACACAGACTGAAATCCAATGTCAGACACACAGTCCATTTACAAGTTCGTTCTGGGTCTGAACGAAACCGAGGCACCTAGTACCCCGCATATCCATCGATCTCCAAGTACGTCTGGGCGATCACTAACTGATTCCCTCCTCTTGGGTGTACAACCCAATCAAGATCATCAGTCATTATCCAAACGACGTGAAGACCTCCGGTCTTCAACCACCGTCTTCATCTTCAACTTATTGTCGTATCAGTTATTCAGAATGGGATAAACCCAGTCTTTCCGAATAACTCGCGTATATAATAAACATGTGTTACACAAACACAACATACGCCTCATTCCAATTCATCAGTCACTAACCGTAAATTAACAAGAGAATAATTCCCCAAATATTTACCCCGAAGGCCGAAACCAACATCAGACCAATACCCAGGAAACCATTCTTCTTAGCTAACCTACAGTTAGTTTCTAAATTTCACATTCTTAGGGAAATGTTCCCATTAATTTTATCAAAGATAAATTCCTTAAAATTTATTCTTTAATCAGCCTTTGAATATCAATTCAAACTAGTCGGGATTAGCGAACCACACCGAAGTGATCATTTATTTTATTTCCCAATCCCAACCTATTCATCCCATGAAGTAAAACTGGTAATACTTCATCTCTAACACAACGGTGTTATCGGTAAATTCAATTACCATTTCACGTCCTAATCTAATTAAAGATATAACTAACGCCTGGAGCAGAACTGGTGATACTCCATTCTCGATCTTTTCAATCTAATTAAAGATTCATAAAAACTCCAATTAGTTTTAATCTTTAACTGGGTTAAAGAATCAGTGTCATTTAAAACACGGTTCACGATAAACCCCAAAATCACATCACATTTCAATCAGTCCCTAACCGTAAATTAGCAAGTGAGCAGTTCCCTAAGTATTAACCCCGAAGGCCGAAACCAACATCGGATCAATACTCCAGAAACCATTCAACTTAACTAATCTCCCATCAATTTCTGATTTTCTTAACTCCTTTGGGCCTAAGAACAGTATTATTGAAGATACCGTTCACGACAACCCAAAATCACGTTCCATTAATTATCGGGTTAAAGAACAAGTGTTATTTAAAACACTATTCACGATAAACCAAAAAATCAATACCAATTCAATTCCAATTAAATATTATTTAATTGGTACACTTCATTAAATCTAAATAAAAAGATTTAATCTTTTTCTCAACTGGGCTTAAGAACAGTGTTAATGAAGACACCATTCACGACAAACCCAAATCACATTTGATATTAAATACAAGGCTCTGAATAGAAAATATATCGGCTTATATTCAATATCAAATTCTACGACCAACAAATATCGTGTTGGAAATAACGATATATGTATATATATATATATATCTTTCAAATTTCCATAACAATATCTGTATAATCACGAAATGCAACATCGAAATATTCCACAGACAATTTCGATTCAAATCCATTCCAATTCAAATATTGGAAATTCTGGTTATTTTCAAAACCATTTCAAATCCAATTTATTTATTTTAAAATTTAATAAATTATAATTCTAGTTCAAAACTAGTTCACTTCGATAAAAATCTATTTTTATCTTTTCAAATATGGAGTTTTTCATCCCAATTCTTCACAAATCATTTCTTATGATTTTACACAAATTATTATTATTTTTAATAATTTTATCAAGGCCCGTACAGTCAATTTCCATCAACGGCCATCGTACTGCACTTACAACGACCTTTTCCAAATTTGATTTGGACATAATTCCAAATCCAACCGTTAGATTTCTAATTTCTAATATTCGTTAGAAAGCTCTTTTCGATATGAACCCAACGGTTCTTGTTTTAGGAGAATCCGACGGTCGGATCTCCCGTAATATCCGTTCGAAGTCAATGGTCGAATTTCGCGAACTGCCGCGGCACGGCGCGTTCTATTCAGGCCATTATATTATATATATAATATATATAATATGTACTTCGTCGATTTCCTTTCAAAACGAAATTTATAAATCGTTTTAAATTCGTTTTCAAAACGATTTCAACTTCCTTTTAAAATTCAAATCAAAATCGAATTTTTAACATAATTTCATTTTAAATTCATTTCAAATTGATTTCAATTCAAATCGATTTTTAATTCAATTTCATTTCGTTTTCAATTCAATTCAATTTCAATTCAATTCAATTTCAATTCGAATTCATTTATATTCAATTTCAATTCGAATTCATTTCTATTTAATTTCAATTCGAATTCATTTCTATTCAGTTTAATTCGAATTTCAATTCTTTTCAAAATATTAGATTTTGAAATCACTTTCGATATTCATTATAAAATGAATAAAATCGATATAAATATCATTCACGTCAAAATGGAATCAATCTAATCAACACGGTTTCATATATTTCTATTTTCAAATATTTCTTTTTCAAATATTTCTTTTTCAAATATTTCTTTTTCAAATATTTCTATTTCAAACTGGAGTGAGGCCCAATCAATTACCATATAATGTTAATTATATGGATTTTTTACCACACGTATATAACAGCAACGATAAATCATCAATCATCACCCAAAGTGTGTTCTACACTGTATAAGCATCAAATATATAAATATTTAACGCTTATAACAGTCTGTCAATCAATCGATCGACATACAACTAACTATTGGGATTAGTGTATGTCATATATCACCCCAATACCCGTGTGGGGTTTTCAAACAATCAAACACAGATTTTATTTGTGCAGTTAGGCGATGTGTAAAATTTATCATCCCAATCAATATTAGCCAAATATGTGTATATAAACAAATCGCCCGATTTGTTTATATTTATTTCATTTCAAATACACGTTAAAAATTCTATTTTCAACTATAAAATATTTTAACTGTATAAATATTTTATTTCATTTCACATCACACAATCAACTACACATCAAAATCAAACAAACAAGCATACAAGCCGTCCATGGTCTGTGGACTACGGGTGTCGGGTGCTACTAAACACCTTCTGCATCCTAGTATATATTATAACTAGAAAAGAAAAATTAAAGTGAGAAGTTCTCACCGATTGCTAATCCAAATGCCACGACTCTTCATATGTAAGAAAACCTCGCCGTGCTCGCCTTTTGTCACTTTCGTTGCCCGTACTCACTACATGTATAAAAATAGAATTTTCACTTCACTATTCAATATATAAAAATCGAATTTTTACTTTGCTATACAATATATAAAAATCAAAATTTTACTTTGCTATTCAATATATATAAATCGAATTTTTACTTTGCTATACAATATATAAAAATCGAATTTTTACTTTGCTATTCAATATATAAAAATCGAATTTTTACTTTGCTATATAGAAATTATATATTTTTTCCTTTCTATATTATAAAAATTATATTTTTATCCTTTCTATATTATAAAAATTATATTTTTATCCTTTCTATATTATAAAAATCCCACCTTCCATGTATATAAAAATCCTACCTTTGTCATGCTAAAAATCAAATCTTTATTTTCAAATTCATATTTTTATAATAAAAAACATATTTTTATTATAAAAATCATACTTTTATTATAAAAATCATCTCTTTATCCTATTTTAAAAACAATACTAATTATATAAACTGGTTTTTATCCTCGTTTAAAACCAATTACATTAATTAAATAAATAAAAATAAATAGAAGGAAGACTTACAGTGGAAAGTTTGGGAGAGGAGAGGGCTGCCGGGGTTCGTCGGAGGTTGGGTGCTCTCGGTGGTCGGGGTCTGGACGAGGTGGCGGGCTAGCGGATTTAGGGCTAGGGGGGTTTCACGGTGCTGGGATTCGATGGTGGGGGGGCGAGGCGAGTGAGGGTGGGGTGTTGCCGAAGATGGCAAGGGGGGCGAGCTCGCGGATCTAGGGCTAGGGGGTTTCACGGTGCTGGGATTCGATGGTGGAGGGGCGAGGCGTGTGAGGGTGGGGTGTTGCCGGAGATGGCGAGGGGGGCGAATGCGTGGCGACGGTGGCGGGTTGGGCAGCTCAGAGGGGCGCATCGAGGTTCCTCCGTCGGTTTTGATTTTGATTTTTTTATCTTAGTTTCGATCTATACGATGGAAAAAAGGGAGGGTGGAAGCTTTGTATATAATTTTATTATTTTATAATTATTTTATTCAAGAAGTAACTTTTTAATACGAACACCAAATGACGCCCACCGACTGCCTCCCCTAGCTAATTACCCCTATTCCGAACACAATGGGATATGCCACGTAAACCAATTCGATCGCTTCGATCAGTTTTCGTCAAAATCAAAATATAACTCTATATATTGAATTTGAACGCACATTTCAATTTACTGGGGTCACATACTGACTAGAAAAATTTCAGAAAAATATTTTCTAGCTTCGTATTGATGATACGGTCCTAACAAAACTAATTTCGTCAAATACTGAGACCGTCTGAAAAATGGCCATTTTCCAGTCGATTAAAATCAACTAAAACTGGTCAAACGCGTTTTCCTTAACCACGCTCACATATTGATTCGAAAAATTATGAAATTTGATACCTAGCAATAATTTGACATCGCGGGTCCAACAAAAGTGGTTTCGTCGAAATCCGAGGTCGTTTGCAAAATGGCCATTTTTAAGGGCCTGAATTCCATACCGACTATTCTGAATTTTCATTTGGACATAACTTTTGATTCCCACGATGAAATTTTGATTTTTCGGATTCGTTGGAAAGATATTCTCGAATAGATTCGAATATTTTTGGTTTCACTAAAATCCGGTTTATTTTGCACCTGGTATGTTCGTTTGAATTTTTAAATCGAATTATCGAACTACCGCGCCGTTTTCGATTCCTTTTATAATTTAAAATAAATATTTATATTCTATCGATGATTCGAATGAATATATACGTTTGAATTCTATTCAAAATAAATTTTTCATCGTTATTATTTAAAATAATTCATTTTAAATAATCAAAATTCACTAAAATTGCCAAAATAAAAATTTTAAATTGGCCCAGATTTCCGGGTTATTACAGGGGTTGTACTCTGTAATCCTATTTGATCAAAGGTGGCAGTCTGTATGCTTACATAGCATGGCAATGGAAGATATATGTGGAACGTAACATTGTTATATAGAGATATGTACGCCACTCCAGCGTAGGATGAGGGACTGCATACATTTCTGAGGCATTACGTTGGAGACTGTGCGAGTGGGGGACCACGGGGTGTACCTCAATATTGGGGTAACTACATATATACTGTAATAGATTAATCCACGGGGAAGTAGATGGGTACGACATGTGTGTAAGCCTTTAGTGTTGTTAACCCAAGTAACCTAATAAACAAGAAAATGTAACTGAACAATATATGTAGGATTATCTAAAATGTGTAGTTTAAATCTAGTCACCAAAACTTGTGTTCTGACCTCCTCCTCATAACATACACGCAGGTTAGATTTGTGGCAGAGATAAGATAGATTTGGATACTGGTTAGGTAATATTATTACTACGGCAAGGCTATATTTTGATTACATTATATTTTATTCATTCCGCTATGAAATGCTTTTTTGAGCTCTAATGTATTTTATATCTCTGTCTTTTCTGCAGGATACCAAAGCAAACTGACAAGTGTTCCGATATACTAGAATTTTGAAAAAAAATTGAACTGTCGGAATTCGGGTTTTTACATTAGCGTTGTATAATTCTCTATATTGGTCGAATTCATGTTATTTTATTTTGTGAAATTTCGGACATATGGTTTTTAGCGAAAGTTTAAGATTTGGACGGAATTGTAAATTTGAATAGGTTTAAATCTCTGTTATCTAAATAGAGTATTGAACATATTATTTACAAGATGTCCAAGTATTAAGTTTTTGCTTGTAAATATACATGAAATTGAATCCGTTCAAAATTGGAATTATATATGTTATATGACACATTGTTTATGTTTTATTACTGAGATAATCAAATCAAAACAAGTTTACAAGTTCTGTGATGCTATTAATGTTTCCTCATTTAGATTGTTACATGTTAATATGTACATCTGTACCATGATTTAAGGGAATATGGGAAACAACTTGTACTCCTTAAATTTGATATAGTGATTGACATTTCAAATGTGGTTAAGAAGTTAATGTCAGTCGCTTAATTCACGCATATATATAGCATAAACAACGTAACATTAACACGTATTAAGTGCGTAACAAATATGGTTAAATTAGGAATTTGAATGTCCCTATAGGAATTTGTATGTTTGTGTGTGTGTTAATGGCTTTAGATAAATTAATGACACATAGACATGAGGTTAGCCATTACTTAGAGTAAAAGAGAGTCAGCCACTTAAAACCGTCTCCAGTTGTAGTGAACCTGCCTATTTTCACACAAAATAGACTTATATATAAAAGACATGTCCAATTGCATGCTCAGCAACTGTCTAAGGGAAGTCTTAAGCGACACAGGTGTCCTACCCTATGTAGTTATAGCCCCGCTAAAGCCTCGCAAAATCCCCGCTATAGCCCATAGCGCCCTTCTACCACTATGTTATTCCTACTTAGAGTTAATGAACAGTAGATCTACTTTAAGCTCCGTTATTTTCTGCTTCACCCACTAAATCAACGCTTTATTGAAACTGCTTTAGCAAATATTAATATACGAAGCTTGATTTGATCAGTTCTCATTTTAAAAAAGTCAATAGAGTAAGTGTAAAAAGAAAATTATAACACATGGTAGAAATCTATTATAGTCATCGATTCGAATGTGTGTAACCTTTGATATTCACTGATTTTATTATATAGGTTTAATAGATATCAGTTTCTTATACACAAATGATGTGAGAATGATAATTAATTAATTTTAAAATACTTTTGTTACATCTAAAGTACCATTTTGCACCACCGCTATATCCCCACTTTATCCCCGCTACACTTTTTTGCACCTCCACTGCTACAAAACCGTTAAGCGCTTTAACTACATAGGTCCTACCGAAATATTAGTTATGTAGTAACGTTTGTAATACTACTTCTCATATTACAATTGAGAGTATAGACTTTAAGAATGTTGACGTATTAGAACAAGGTCTTAAGGAGCAAAGGTCTGCCTCAGGGTTACAAGAGATCATAAGAATCCACCTTTAATAGGGCCATAAGTGACCGAGAATTCCCATCTCGTTAGGTCTTCACCCTAAAAACACTAATGAGCAATTGAATTGGATATCCACCTCATTGGTTAGATACTTGGAGAAGGAGGAAAATGGTAGAGCTTCGCTACTGCCCACAAGTTTGTGTGGAAAAGAATGAGGCCTTTCCCCTTTATTTATAGGAATGGAATTGGCCTTGGACCGTTAGATCTATTATAATTAAAATCCATCCATCCATATAATATATTATACATCCAAACCCTAGCCATCACTGCCTGGCCCGACCAAGCGACCGCAGTTGGCGGTCGATCGCCCCGGTCGACCGCTTGGTCAACCTAGCAGTGAGGTGGCTGGGGTAATTATTTATTACTATACATATATTATTCTACTTTATTTATTTTCCATTCATTTTAATATTTCATCCGTAAATTTTTCATACGGACTCCATTCGTGAAACTCCATACATGAAAGTTGACCAGAATTCTCAGACGAACGCATCAAAGTTTGGTGGTCAAATTCCATCGTTTGTAGAAATTTTTATTTTTTGAGATTCTAATTAAATAACTAATTATTGTCAAAATTCCGGGTAGTTACAAGAAGCCTTCCAGGAATCGACTGGCATATCCAGCATCTACAAGTAAGCTCGGTTCATGTGAGGGGTCTAAGTGATATGGGCCATTATAATTAGTAAACTATGATACGAGGTTACGCCCAACTTGTTTTAAAAGCCTGCCCGGAACCGCTTGACAAATTCAACATCTACAAGTGGTTGGTCTAACGTGAGATGTCTAACGTAAATATAAATATATATATATATATATACATATTATGTGTGAAGTAGGTATGCCTTAAAAAAGGTATTAAGTTGTTGACCTACCTCTTGTTGGGTATTAAGTGGCTAGGAATAGGTCCTTCCTAAGTTTCACGCCTTGGTTCCGGACCCGAGTCATGGGACCTGCCTATTGAGGATTTAAATGGTTATTGGGTCCGCCTTTCTCCCATAAGGTATTAAATGGTCATAATAAACGATAACGTGAGTAGGGTAGTTCTCCAAGTAATATCTACTTCTTATCTAGGGGTTAGTTTGGGCTGACCTAGGAACGGATTATGTATATGGCCTAAAAGAACAACTGTCTAAGGAAAGTAATAAGTAGCTAGGAGTTCACTAGTAGGGACAGCCAGATATTAACAATAGGGTTCCGTCGGAAGGGTTCTCTTAAGGTAAAGTTGAGTTCCTGACCTAAACCTGTTAGTAAGTAGCTGTTACTATTTCTCGAGCTACAAGAAGAATTATTTATTATGTTGACATTAGAGATGAAGTCTTAAGTGGTTAGGGTTCTCCATAGGGTATTAAGTGACCATAGGGATGTCCACCTTTAATAAATTAGCAAATGGCCTTATGTGACTACGAATAGCCCATCTTATTGGGTATTAAGTGACCGTGAAAATGTGCGCTCTTAAAATTACCTTGTAGGGGTATTAAGTGACTTTAAGCATGCATGTCCGCCCACTAGATTTACATATAATCCTTAAGTGACCATTAGAGTGTCTGCCTCATATGTTTAATTTTGTGTATGTTTATTGCGTAAACATAAAACAAAGAGTTTATACTGCCAAATGTAAGAAATAGTTATTCCTAAACTTATTTGTATTTCATTTACTAGAATTTTATGTTTTAACCTCCCTCTTTTTAACATTACCGGGTTGGTAAGTGAGACTGTTGGTTGAGGATGAAGAACGATTGGTTGGAGGAGGAGCCTCTCGAAGATTTCGTTATTGTGGTAGTATCCTTATTATTGTTGTTGCTATGTACTTGGGGTAATGATTGATGTATCGGTTATCATTTGTGAGTCTTATTGTATTAGAACTTGTGGTTTTAATAACGGCACATCTATTTTATGCTATTATATTTTATCCCTTATGTTGTATGAGATTTCGATTTTCATTTGGACTGCTCTATATATCTATTGTAGAAATTCCTTATAGGAACCAATCATCCTCTTAGAGTGGCTCTAGTTTCGATGGGCCTTTTCTAGGTCGGAATTTAGGCATATTCCAGGTGGGTTGTTATACGGTTGCATCAAACCACTCAGCTTTTTCTGTTCTGCATTAACCAACTGGCAGTTCATGCACTTTGAGATGAATAACCCTACGTCCTTCTTAATCCCTTTCCAATAATCAGTTTGCTTTATATCTCGGTACATCTTTCTACCACTACGATGTATGGTCAATCTTGAGTGATGACACTCCCAAAGCACTTAATCTCCCACAGCACTTAATCTCCCAAACCATACAATTTAGGAACAATCAATCTTCCCATCTTATGAAGCCAATCACTTTGTTCAAGTTTGTACTGCTTTACATCCTCGAAATACTTCTAGTCTCGACTTTGGCAATGATCTCGACCAACATTGGATCGTGCCTTTGACTATCTTCAATACTCTCAATCAAAGTTGGTCTGATAGTCAAATTTGCCAACATCTCTGGCTCCATCTCACATCTTGGTTGAAAATCATAACCTGCAATATATTCCAACTGCTTCCATTTGACGAACATCATCCCCAAACTGGCATGCCTTCAACTTAAAGCATTAGCGATTGAATTATCCTTCATTGATGTGAACGATTTTCCAAAGTCGTAGGATGCTAAAAAATACAACGATCTATGCTGATGAAGGTTAAGATCCTATTATAAAAAGATGTACTTAAATGACTTATGATCGATAAATAACTCAAAAATCTCCCCTAGAAGATTGTGCCTCCATGTCTTAAGTGCAAACATAATTACTGCTAATTCCAAATCATAGGTAGATGCGGTTTTAACCATTGGCTAGCATAAGCTATAACCTTGCCTTTTTACATCAACACTGCTCCTAATCCAGTACCACAAGCATATGTTTATATCATCATCTCATCATTCCTGCCTGGAATAACTAACACTGTTGCACTTGTCATCCTTTCCTTCAGGCTCACAAATGCATTCTCATATCTAGCATCCAAAGTAAAATCCCGATTCTTCTTAGTAAAGTTGGTTAACAGTGTTGATATCTATGAGAATCTTAGATAAACTTCTAATAATCTCCTACCAAACCCAAAAAAATCGTAATATTTGTATCACCCTTAAGTGTTGTTCAATATACTACCGTTGTGACCTTCATAGGATCTATCGTGATACCTTGTTTTGAAACAACATGACCAAATAATCTCACCTCTCTCCTGAAAAGTGACATTTGGATAACTGTGTTTTAAACTTGTATTCCTTTAGCACCTCAAGAAGAATCCTAAATTTGTCCTTTGTTCCTCCTTCGATTGAGATATGATTTCATTAATGAACAAAGGCACAAACTTATTCAATTGGTCTTTGAAGACATGGTTCATAAGATCCACAAAGTAAGCAGATGCATAGCCTAGCCCGAATGGCATAATAACCATCCAGATGGCGTTCGAAATGTCGTTATTGGCGCACTCTCTCTAGCCACTCTAACTGGTGAAATTCTGCAGTATGATCTAATCGAGACAACATGCTCGCACAATAAAGTTGATGAAACAAATCAACAATACACAGCAAAGGGTACTTATTCTTCCGCATCAACTTATTTAGATCACTTTAATCAATGCAAAATCAAAGGGTACCATCCTCCTTTGTTGCAAACATTGCTGGCATGCACCCCATTTGGGTACCACTCCTCTTAATAAAGCCTTCCCCAAAATATCTTTCGCGTGCACTTCAAGCACTTTCTGCTCTATTGGTGCCATCCTTCTCAAAGGCATCACTATCTGTCTGGCATCCTTTATCAGATCAATATGGAATTCGATTTCTCTGTGAGGTGAAAGTTCTATTACTTCTACGAATACTCGGGTACTCCCTAGCAAATGCAATGTCGACAACTCATTATTTGATACCTCGAGTGATTGTAGATAACTGGCCATTACCATTTCAATTGGTAAACGGGTTACCACTACTCTTTGCTCATTATTCGTCCTTATCATTACTGATGTACTCTTACAATTCACTACTACTCCGTACTTACTCAGCCAATCAGTTCTAAGTATGATATCAAACCCTACAAATCCAAGAACAAAGCAATCACAAACAAAAGCGCATCAATGACTCGATAAGACTAGATTATGACAAACCATACTAAGATTGGCAGGGCCGCCAACTGTGTTCGTTACTACTAATGGTTTGTCAATGATTTTGGGTTTCTGTCCTAATTTATCTACCAAGTCTCTAGATCTAACAGAATGGGAAGCCCCAATATCAAAGAAAACACGAATATAAACGTTGAAAATGGAAATCATACCTTGAATAACAACGCCTTTTCCTTTTTCATTAGCAAAAAGGAATTCAACGAATTAGGAAGAACATTGATATCATATGCTTTCACAACCTACTTAGCCCCTCTCTGGGAAATCCCTCTTAAGAAATTTGATTTTGTGACAGCGATAGCTCTTCCACTTGCCTCCAGGACTCTGATTCCTGTAATGGTTGTCCTTTCAAGGTTAAAGCAAGTCACCTCGGACATAGTTTTCTCCTTCTGTCCTCCTTTACCCTAAGGAGGCTTCCTCTTGTTGTACAATTTCTTCTTGTCTCACCAACTCGATTGCGGATTTGTCTCTTCCTTAGGAGCAACATTCACTACTTTGATTTAGGGTAGTTAATCTCATTCCTAGCCATCTTCCCAATTACTGACTCAAAGGTTTCCTCAACAAGATTCAAGAGCTTAACTCCTAAACGATCATCCAAGCCAAGAATAAACATCTCTTTCTTATTTTGTACAGTTTCGATGAGAGACAACCCATACTTTGACAAAGCATCAAACTCAGCCACATACTCAGAGATAGTCATGTCCCCCCACATCAACTTTGAAAACTTCATACATAAAGCTGACTTATAGGCAGCTGGCATGAACTTCTCTTCAAAACAATCTTGAACCAATTCTAAGTGAGTTCCTCCTACAGTGTAGCAATATTCACCATATTCCATCAATTCATCGTTGCCTTTGGAGTTGACGTGCGGCCAACTTCCTCTTCATAGCATCCTCCAGACTGAGATTAGCAAAGATTAGTTCACAAGTATCGAGCCAACATTGGACCTCTATCACCGACTTTGATCCCATAAAAGGTTTGCCTCCCAAGGTGGAAAATTCTTATTAAGATTAGCGAAATAAGCTCCGGGAGCCTACGTCGAGCACCATTCCTAGCGGTAGTACTAGAAGCAGCTACCTGAGCATTCTATAGCATTTTCCTTCTGAAGGTGTTGAACATGGTTTGCAAGTCGAGATTAGCAGCTTCCGAACCATTTCCTTTCTCGGCTATCGAGTTTTGATTCCTTAGAGCGCTTCTCATCTTCAACTCATCCTCTAGTCAGAAAGATGATTAGCCTTCTTGCATGAAATCATGTCTAACTAGTTCTTGTGCAGTGCGACTTATACTATACTATATATACATAGTTTAGAAAACTGAAAACATTTTATAAGTTCCCACTCACGTAGATGTACATACTCTTGAATAATCCCCTAGGCTAAACATTGCAACCTAGGCTCTGATATCAAACGAAACAACCATCATATACTTACGACATTGAAAACCTGATAAAAGTGTTGTTGTAGTGTCCATGCAATATATGTTGACCATATACGAGGAAAATAACTAAAAACTACACATATCTTATCGTATATCTCACATCGCATGAAATAAAATATAATGGCAAAACATAGTGATATATATAATAGGTAAGATAGTAAATAATTGAAATGAATCCTAGAAATTAGAGCAACAAGTTCAAAATAGAAAAACATTGTGTTATAGAGTTATACGAAAAAATAACCCCAACAGAAACTATCTCTAAGAAAAATGATAAAGGAACTACTAAGCCTTACAATGATGAGCTGAAAATGAGATAAAATACATATAAATGATATGTTGATATCATCCTATTCATATCTCGCTTGGCTACACGTGCTCACTCCCAACATTCCTCTAGTCTGCTCATGTGAGTGCACCAAAAATAATAAGAAACAAAGCATAAAACTTTAGGTCAGACAAAGTCTGGTGTGAGCGATAAGACCTAAATTACAAAACATAAAATGGAACACACAAAATGGTAAACCATACCTGATTTGTTCCTACATCCAAAAGTCAACACATAAAATTATATGCTACTGTAATAGAATCAGTAATATGAGTGTACTCTACATATGAGCACTGGGGTGTCCAAATGTCTGCATTTACACTATCTATGTCTGTGTCAATGCTACCTACGTCAAACGACATCCCTATGGATGATAAAAATCTAAGAAAAATAGAAAACATCATCCATTCTCAATCCACTAACCAATGCATTTGACATATAGTATGTTTGGTTCCGCAGTAATTTTACCTTATCCAAGTAAAAAACAATCAACATCTGGCCAACAACCTCCATCTGATTGACATAAGTGGTACTCATGTGTCCCCCATTGGATAAAAAACTTCTAGTTTGGTTAGATTTCCTATGGATAGCCATAGAACTGGCTTACAACTTCATCGAATCATAAACTCGATAGATGGTCAAGCCTTAGCTCTCTAAATACCAGATTGAACCTACATACTAACAACCCCTTTTGCATAGTTATCTCCACTACGAAATTATTATGGGACTGTATTCGTACTTCATCTGAACTCTTTTAGTTGGATACTACCCAGATAACTACATCTATTGTCTAACTCTACTCCCTAAACCCTTCCTGACATCTTCCGCACATTGATCCATAGTTTATTGCTTTGCTTCTTGAAAGCCCAACTAGTCATCATTGGAGTCGTACTCTTCAAGTTGAATGGTCCCTTATGCTATGGAAATGAGAAATCTTCATGTTGATGTCGTTGCAAAGTAAACATTCCTTGAACTATCACCATCCTTCAAAGAAGTTGTGTTGAAGTAGTGTGTCGATCGCGCAGGGTCAAAAGGCCTCAAACTCTTCCTTATTCGAATTGTGCCAAAACCCTATAATTTGGACTGGTACCGCATTTATCCAATACGGATCGGTGTAGCCACATTGATCCAGTTAAGATTTCTCATTTAGGTGTAGTTACAATGATCCGGCTTATCATACCCTAGATCAGTGTAGTTATACCGACCTAGCTTGACATACCAAATTGGCATATCCAATGCTTCTTCCTCTTACCAATTCGGAATTCCTTCCTCTTTTCGGCTGATTTGAAGTTTGCCAACCTGAAGCACCTTCCTTCCATTGATATGAAGTTCTCCCTCTTCTTGGTCGATCTGAAGTTCACTGACCTGATCCAAAGTTTATACCAAACCAATCTCTTGAAGATCTATGGAGATCATGCTATCTCCATCATAGCTTACTCTTTTTGGATCCAATTGATTTAAAGTTTGAAAATTAGCCTCCATATATTGTCCTCTAACTACCATAAAGATTCTATTTATTTCTTTTCACTTTTAAGTTTTGGACAACCCAAGCATTTCTGATCATAACTCGTCATATAAACTCCAAATGACTCCAAACTTCTCACACAACCTCTAGAGACCTTCAAACTTGTCTCCCTCTAATTTTTTATGTATTTGACCAAAAAATGGCACAAACACCAAAATCAGAGAATTTGTACGGAAATAGTCGAAGAAATATAAAATGAAAATAAGTAAAGCAGCAATCACACATGATCTATGGTTGTTCGGTGTTAATAAGCCTACATCCACTTCATAATTTATTGTTCACTAAGAAGATACAAATACAATGCCTTTGATTATCTAACAATCGAATTACAAAGCTCAGTCTCTCAAATTAGAATGATTGGATTAGAGAATAACTTGGATCCTTGTTATTGAAGAAATGTGTCAGTTATCATAATGCCAAAAGTATCTCAATTAGCTTCAAAATGATGTATTTATAGGCTCGGTTGTGGCCTGGTTAGGCCCCTGCATGTCGCCGTCGAACCAAGATTATAGGAAAGTAATGGAGGCAGTTACATATCGGTTACAACACCATTCTAGGAAGTTAGTGGGACAGTTTGAGATGTGTCGGTTCGATGGCGCAAAACATGGCACGAGATCCGGGGCAATAGGATATATTGGGAAGAGCGCTGATAGTGTGAACGAGTGTAACGTCCCAATAGGACTTGGATCATAATATTCGTTCCGGGCTCTATTCGAAATTGGAGTTTTCAATCCTGAGGTATAACTCTATTCGACCTAGAGGTTCATGCGGGTTGATGTGAGGGGCATGGGCTCTCCTTGACCCAAGACTAACCCTGTTATCTTCTTAGACTTGGCTACTTCGGACAAGATGTCAACTTTTAACTTAGCAAAACTTGGAGGTTTCATGCGTCTTAGTCATGAATATCTGAATCTTTGACGGCCTTGCCAAAAGGCAGGTCAACAATTTTCCCCCTAAAGTACATCGTATTGCAAATGAGATGTAGTTTTAACTTATTGAGCTGCTATGCCTTAGGATGTCATCCATTCCCTGGAAAGTAATGATGATCGGCTGTGTCTTTTCGTAAAGTCTTGACTCTTGATTTCTCCTATTAAGTATAAATAGAAGATCATATCCGGAGTTGCACTTGTCATTAATCAACATGCCAAAGTCTTGAACGAGAGTAGTTGTTAGAGACTGGACATTGAAGATGATGGTTTTGATGACAACAACCTTGTTTCTACTTTGTTTTAATTATTATTGTTATAAAATACATACTAACACCATTTTCTAGGATATATATATAAATACAAGAAATCTATGCAAGTATTTATTATTTAAGACTGTATAATTAAGAGAATCAACATTTCATATAGAAGAATTCAAGCTTCAAGAATCATGTGTATCAAACAATCAAGAGTTCAAGAATTATAAAGTAAATGTGTTTAGAAATTCTGTTAAAACTCTGGTTAGCACTTGATTCTAATTTCAAATTTAAATTCCAATTTTAAATTTAAATCCTGATTTCGAACTACCTTTCAAAATTATTTACTAGATTTTAAATCTTGTTTTGAAACGATTTCTAAATTACTTCATTATTTATAAATATATACTTCTCTATTTTCAAACTTATGTTTAAAAGATTTTTAACTTAAGTTTCAATTACTAGTTTTATAATTACTAATGTTTTTCAACTTTCTTTTTTATATTAAGTTTTAATGTATTCATAGTTTTATATTTATACTTTTATATTATTTTATATTTAATTTCGTAATTATTCTTTCATTTCATCTTATATTAGTTTTTAAAATATATTTTACTTTAAAAACAATGTTTTAATATAAAGGAATTTAGATTGTTTTATCTTTGGATTCACCATAATTTATTTAAACATTATTTACTTTGTTTTAAATTTAATTTTTACATTTATATAAGCATATGTAGGCATAGGAATTTTCATATGTTGACATACTAGTTGCTAAGTGATTTTTAAAATTTTGAAAAGAGGTGACTTTTGAATTCAGACCTTTTCTAAAAGGTTGTGATTGTTAGAAAATTATAAATACCTTCCATAATTCGAGTTTTTTTAATTAACTTTCATCTCCTTCTTCCTCTCTTAACATTCCACTATTAATATTCTTAATTTTTTTTAACTTTTTGCAGTTATAATCTACCAATTTCAATAAAAATCACATCATTCTTCTTCTCTTTCAATTCTAAATCAAAATCTCTTTGAATTCATGTGCTACTCAAGAGTTATAGGCTGTTTGTAATAAAAAATATCAAGAGTAAGTCCTATCGAGTCAATACTACAAAAACTGATAAGAGAAAAGTGTGGTTCTATCCCGTTTAAAGTGACTCGATGCGATTGTGTCTAGGAAATCGATTAATTATAAAGTTATGGCATGTAAATCAACTAAATCTCACTATACTTGGAACCAGTTGGGTTGTGCCCTTGTAGCTCTAAAATCAAGGAGTGTAATTGGATATTTTCGAATAAAAATTTGCATCAACACAGCGTTGTGTGGGACTGGATGTAGTGAACTCCAAAACAGGTATAAAATCCTGGTGTTTACTTTCCTTTTATAGCTTTCACTTTTACTTTATGCATTCTGTGATTGATATTTGTGAAATATATATTGTTTTGTTTAACTAGAAAAGACTTCAAGAAAGTTAAAAAATTCCATAAAACACTATTCACCGCCATCTAGTGTAACACCCCACCTCCGTTAAGGTCACTCACAAAGGGAATGCCTTAATTTCGGTGGAGCATTATAGGTAAAAGATGTAGATAAATTACAAGACATACAATTAAAGCAGCGGCAAATAAATAAAACATTATTTCATTAATAAACAGCTTGTACAAAGATTGTTTTACAATACCAAAGTATCCTGTCTTGCTTACAAAAACAAAGAAGCACAAAATGATTTCCCCAAATAAAGCATGAGCCAGCCATAGTAGTAGAAGAGAGAGTCCAAGGCAATACGTCAAAGAGTCTTCATGCTTGGAAAGAGTAATGGTCCAAACAAACCTGAGCTATTCCCTCCCTGACTACCTAGGGGCGAAATAGAAGAAAAGAGGCGAAAGCAAACTAGGTCGGACATAAAGTCTGGTAAGTCCAGTGATTCTTAGTATTTAAACGAGGAAAAAGGTCATGACATGAATAAACTATATATAAGACTAAAGCATAGTATGGGATAAGCTTGGGATATGGCAAGATAAACTGAATGTACCGATAAACTGGATGTACTGATAAACTGGATGTACTGATAAACTGAATGCGCTTCTACTCCTTCTCTGCTTCGCAACTACCCTGTTTATACTGATTTCTATATCTCTGCAGTACCTAACTGGTGTCCAAACTAGTAATCTATGATCATATGATAACGTGATCCCAATCCCTGTATTCGTAGTTGCCTTTAGGTGTACATCTATTATGGGGATTCCGTTTATTACCTAGATCTAATCTAGGGTTTACTATCGAGCGCTTACTAGATTCAACCAAGGTTTACGCTACCCAAGGCCATTGGGGTTTATGCCACCTATTGAACACTTCTAGGATTCAGGGTTTACGCGACCTAGGTCCAACTAGGGATTATGCTACCTACCTGTATTAATTTTCCATGTGTCAGTTTCAGTCGGCCCTCTCTTGCGTGTAGATACTCTGTGCTGACCCCACCATAAGGTATATCAAGCCTTATGATAGCGACCTGACACGATTCAAGATGCACAGTGTATAACTACTGGTACCCAGTGCCTGCTTTTTCCCACTCCGGAGTATGTGCACGCCCGTAAACTGTCGGAACCTACACAGACGTACCCCCTGCCGTTATATTTGACCGCTTATAATCAGCCCAGTAATCGTGCCCCACCCTACCTAGTTTTAGGGTACCATGATACATCTATGTGGGTTACTTCTGAAATGGGTCCTCGTTACTAGGTTTTCCTGCTGGTTAAGTTTGTTGGCCTATGTATACAAATATTACCCACCTATAAGAGATGTACTTAACCCTCCCACCGATTCTAGCATGTTTTCTTAACAGTTAAGTTTTGTGGGCCTATATTTACTAATATTACCCACCAACCCAACGTGCACTTTAACCTTTCCACGGATTCAAGCATGTTTATTTAATGGTTATGTTTTGTGGGCCTATATTTACTAATATTACCCACCTACCCAACGTGTACTTAACCTCATATTCGTCAAGTCGTATTGGTTAAGTGGTTCTTGTTAACTTAACCCATGTTGCTTATCATGTTGGATTGGTTAAGTGTGATTTATTAACTTAACCCCGTCATTCATCATGTTATATTGGTTAAGTATTTCCCATTTAACTTAACCCCATTCTTTCATCAAGTTATATTGGTCAAGTGTCAATAATCAATTCAAGTTAACCCAACCCACCCACTCGACACGTCATGTTGGTTAAGTGTTTCCTTCTGGTGCTAACTTGACCCTACCCCAAACCATGTTATATTGGTTAAGTGTTGCCTTCTCGTGTTAACTTAACCCTTCACATACATCGTGTTATATAATTGGTTAAGTGTTTTCCTCTTGTATTACCTAACCCAGCCCATTTGCTTTAGTTAACATGTTGAATCGGTTAAGTGTTCTAAACTTACTTAATCTCACCTACTTGCCTAGTTAACATGTTATTACGGTTAAGTGTTTCCTTAATTAATTAACCTCAACATTTCTATCTTGATTTATTCATGAGCCTTAATTAATTAATTAAAGCACCAACCACTCACATTAGACAAATATTGTTGTGGTTACTGGATGTGCCAGTCGGTTCCGAGTAGGTTTACACCACAACTCAGTCTAACCTCGGATTCTTATTGGGCTCAATGCCTTAATCTCTCACATTAGATAAGTATTGTTGTGGTTACTGGACAGCCGGGCGGGTCCGGGCAGTTTTACACCACAACTCAGTCTAACCTCGGGTTAGGCATATTCATATTTTCTACAATGCACACATATTTAGGACAAATTATATATGTAAATTATTCCTAATTTACTTATGCCATTATTACTCTTTTAATGTACATTATCAACACTTATTATTATGGCCCACTTTCCCCCTAAATCATGTTTATAATTTTTGGTATGTAAATTATACAAATGTCACTAACCATGATTATGCTAAACATGACAATTACAAGTAATCTCAAAATTATGAATCATAGTCATAGTCATAGGCAACAGTCTTATAGTCATAGTCATATGTAATAGTCTCTTTGTCATGAATCATAGTCATAGGCGATAGTTTCATGGGCAACAGTTTCATAGTGATAGTCTTAGGCAAAAGTCCCATAATCATAGTCATTAGCAATTAGCCACAATAAGTTCTAGGCCACAATCGAGAATCAGATCCAAAGGCATAGATAACGTTAGATTTGACATAAGCACGAATCAAAGATAATTAACTTGCAAATTGGTATAGTTCTATATTTTGATTCATTACATTTACAATTCCAATTACATGTTCAAATCTAAGGAATAACCGAACTTACAGTGATTGGTTTAGAAAAGGATAATAAGGTAGCGTTGTGGTGATTTGCTATGATTCCCGTGACGTTGCTTGAAGCAGAATGCCTACAGTCCAACTTGAAGATTTAACTTGATTCTCTTTTAATTCTATTCAGTTTGGAAGAAGACGCTTTAATCCTAGTTTTGATTCCAATAGAGTAGCGATTAGAATAGAGGCAGAGTATAGGCATAATGAAATTGTGTGGAGAGAAAGCAAGGTTTGGGGGTGGTTAAATAGGTTAGAGCTCATGAATCCGGTCAGAAGGGCGTCCAGGTGCAGAAAAATGGATTTGTCCATGGATATGGAAAACAGGGGGGAGGTCGACCCTAATGTCGACCTGTATACCCAGGTCGAACCCTAGGTCGACCTTAGTGTCGACCAGTGTAGGTAGGTTGACCCCCAGGTCGACCCTAGTGTCGACCTGGGTCCTGTCAGTTTTGAGTTTCGGGCTGAAACTTCTGAAGGCCATATCTTCGTCATACGGAGTCCGATTTACGCAAATTTGGACTCTATTCCAAGCAGAATTTCGAGACGAACACAATAACGTAGTCCGTTTCCCTTATTTATTCTGTTACAATTTAATTATTCCCTGATTTGTTACTCTTATGAAAACAGAAAATATGGGGTGTTAAATCTAGTGTTTAACTTGCCTTCCGCATCTCCAACAATTAGTTTCAGAGCATTGGTTTTCAAAGATTTCATAATCTGAATTTTGAAAAGTTTAAATGGTCAATTTAGTTGATAACTTGAAAGGATATGTTATTGGCATCGGAAATATCAGTGATTCTAAAACTCCTACTATTTCAGAAATTTTATTTGTTAGGAATTTAGAACACAACTTGCTATGTATAAGTCAATTATGCGATAAAGGCTAAAAATTTAAATTTGAAAAAGATAAGTGCTTTATCGAAGATTATAATTCAAATATAATTTTTGAAGCAATTAGAAAGAAAACTATCTACATCTTGAGTATAAAAATTTCAAATGATAATTTGTGTCTTTTGGCCAATACAAGTGACCCTTGGATTTGCTTAAGGGATTTGGTCATTTGAATTTCAAACATCTATCTAAAATTTCTAAATTAGATTTAGTTAGAGGATTACCCAAAATGAATTTCAAATTAGTTAATATATGTGACGCTTGCCAATTAGGAACATTAAGAAAAAGTTCTTTTAAGTCAAAAGTGAGATTATCACTTCAAATCCGTTAGAATTACTTTATATGGATTTATTTAGTCCATCTCAAACTCAATGAATAAACCAAAGTAGATGTATTATTGTTATTATCGATGACTTCTTTAGATTTACTTGGACATTGTTTCTTAAACATAAAAGTGATGCTTTTTAATTTAAAACTTTTGCTAAAATAATTCAAATTCTATTATCTTTGAAAATTAACTATACGTAGTGATCATAGTAGAGAATTTGAAAATAAAATTTTTGAGATATTTTGTAATAAAGTAGAATTACTCGTAATTTTCCTTTTCCAAGAACTCCGCAGCAAAATGGAGTAGTTGAGCATAAAAATAGGACGATACAAGAGTGTCGAGAACCATGTTATCTAATATTAGTTCACCAAAATTTTTTTGGGCTGAAGCAGGTGCTACAGCTTGTTATATATTAAATAGAACTTCAATTAGACCATTAGCTAACAAAACTCCATATAAACTTCTGTATAAAATGAAACCAAAGATATCTTATTTTAGATTTTTTGGGTGTAAATGATTTATTTTAAATACTAAAGATAATTTACATAAATTTGACCCAAAATTAGAAAAAAGAATATTTACTGGATATTCAAATAGAAGTAAAGCTTATAAGTTTCTAATTTAAAAATTAATACTATTGAAGAAACTTTAAATGTAACTTTTGATGAAAATTATAAAGATTTGAATCAAATGAAGATGAATTAGATAATAATGATGAATCAAATGAAATAAATAATGAGATTAATCAACCTAATAGAAGAATTAGGCTTTTAAGAGATCAACCTGAAGAAAATATGTTAAGAGATATTGAATCTATTGTTAGGACTAGAAATCAACTAAAAAATCTGAGTAATATAGCATTTATATCAACTATAGAACCCAAAAATCCAAAGGAAGTATGAACTGATGATTCATGGATACTTGTCGTGCAAGCGGAATTGAATTAGTTCACCAGAAATGATGCATGGGAACTTGTTCCTAGACCACAGAATAAAACCATGATAGGAACTAAATAGGTATTTAAAAATAAAATGAACAAACTTGGTGAGGTTGTTAGAAATAAAGCACGATTAGTTGCTTAAGGAAATTGTCAAGAAGATGGAACAAATTACGACAAAACCTTTGCCTTCGTAGACAAATTCTTATCTATTAGAATTCTACTTGCTTTCACTAATCATAATAATTTCAAATTATTTCAAATGGATGCATAAGGTGGTATTCAAAATGGATTCATTAAATAAGATGTTTATGTTGGATAACCACCGTTATTCGAGGATGAAAATTTTCCTAATCACATTATAAATTAAAGAAAGCCTTATACGATTTAAAATAAGCTCTTGGAGTATGGTATGATTAATTAATAACTTACTTATTAAAATCTAATTTTGAAATTAGTAAAGTATACAATACACTATTTATTAAAGAAATAAAAATATATATTCAATTAGTACAAATCTATATAGATGATATAATTTTTGGATCAACTAGTAAAAAAATGAATCAAGAATTCTTAGAAATCTTGATTATAGAATTTGAAATGATTCATATGGGAGAACTTATTTTCTTCTTCGGATTACAAACTAGACAATTAGATAATGGAATATTTATTAATCAAGAAAAATATGATAGGGATTTAATTAATAAATTCAATATGGTTAGTACTAAAGGAGAACACACTCCTATGGCAATTAGTGAAGCCTTAAGTAAAGTTGACTCTTCAAAAGATGTAGATCAAAAACTTTATAGAGGAATGGTAAGATATTTATCATATATAATTACGAGTATACCAGACATAATGCATAGTGTTTGTCTTTGCGCTGGATATCTATCTCAACCAAAGGAAACTCGCTTAAAATTCATAAAACGTATTCTAAGATATGTAAAACATACATTAGACTTTGGATTATTCTATCCAAAAAACAATTCATTTGATTTAATTTTTTATTGCAATGGTGACTATGCTAGTTCTAAATCAGCCCGAAAAAGCAGAAGTGGAACTTATCACCTTTTGAGTCATTCCTTAGTTTCCTCGTTTAGTAAAAAGCAAAATATTGTTTCCTTGCCAAGAACTGAAACATAAAATATATCTGCTTCTTTTGCTTGTTCTTATATAATATATATATGCAACAAACTATAAGAGATTTTGGTTTAAATATAACCAACTCACCAAGTTACTGGGACAACACGAGTGTTATTACTCTATCTAAAAATCATATACATCATGCTAGAACAAAACAGATGTGAGACATCATTTTATAAGAGATAACATAAATAAAGAAAATATTTTGCTAGAATTTATTAACATAGAAAATCAAATTGAAGATATATTAACTAAGCCATTAAACAAAGCAATGTTTACTAAAATAAAAAACAGATCTAGGAATTTGCTCTCTAAATGAAGTAAAATAATTAAATAGTTTATAAAATATAAGAAAACAATTTTTTTTCCGAAAAAATACTTACGTATGTCGACATAGGAAAAATGGTATGTCGACATATAACAGAAAAAAAATTAAATTTAAAATTCTCTCCAAAGTTAGTTAGTTAGAACTCTTATTTAAAGTCTCCACTTCAGAAATCCTTCTCTTCTCACTCATTTTCTCTATAACAAAAATTCAAAAACATTAAAATAATGGATTCCACTTCAAATAATAACAAAATAACCCCCTTTCATTTGATACCGCTACTCAAGTCCTATTTCAACGATCTACACAAGCAAGGGTTATCAAATTAGAAGATTCTATGGAAGATACCCTTCAATTACTTGTTGAAATTCAACTTCGGATGACCAATGAAAAAGAAAAGTAAGGGAAGATCATCAGGATTCTTCATAAATATATAATGGATAACCAAGAGAATCCAATTATTATTGGAGATGATTCCTCCAACATTCAAGTTCATAATCCCATGGAGGAAGATGAAGAAGAAGAAGAAGAAGAAGAGCAAGAAGAAGAGGCTGAAGAAGAAGAGGAAGTTAAAGACCAAAATAAAGGAATGGATGAAGACGATCAAGTAATTCGTATCGGTGAAGTTTGTTTCGATAAGGATGGGAATGTTGTTGAAGAAAATTGGGAATTCTATCTTCATTACCCAAACTGTCCAATTCACAAATCCTTGATTGCTAAAAACAATCAATATTTTGAAAAGCTTTTTGCTGCTGAGAAGGGTCTTGAATAAATTCTATATCATGGTGATCCATATTCAAAGAAAATGATTCCTTTTGCTTTTGACAAATTATATGATGACAAGAAATATGGTAGGCTTGGTATTACCAATTTGTATCAGTGGAATGTAGCTGCAATTTCTGTATATTTTGGAAAAGATTTTTGCTGCTGAGAAGGGACTTTGGTCCCAATGGGTGCATTCTAATCTTATTGGTAGAAGAAACTTCTGGAATTTACCTATTCCTTAAAGTTGGAGTTGGATTTGGAGTTGGAGGAATATTTTGAGGCTTAGGGATACCTTCAAACCTTTTATTCAATGCAATTTCAGGAATATAGAAAACTTGTCCTTTTGGCATGCTCCTTTGGCTAAGTAAGGTCTGATTTTGAGTGAATCTATGGAAGTTAATGTCATGCTTAATTCTGGAATTCCTCAAACTGCTATTGTTGCTGATTATTTTCATGATGGTACGTTTGTTTTACCTCACTCTTTCTCTACTACTTTGAGGGCTTTGTGGAGAGAAATATCTGATAACTACTGCTTCAATGGGGATACTTCTTTGCTTTGGATGGGGAAGGTGCATTCAATCAAGTTGGTGTACAATCTGCTGCATTCACATCGTCAAGTGTTTCCTTAGCACTCTAGGATTTGGAATACTGGTTGTTCTGCCAAAGAGAACTTGCTACTTTGGAAGATTATGGTTAATGCTGTCAAGACTAAGAGCAAGTTGTATTCATGTGGGATCATTCAGAATAACACTTGTGTGCTTTGTAATAATGCTGAAGAAACTAATACTCATCTTTTCTTTGAATGCTCTTAGGTATATCATATTTGGACAAGGTTACTAGCAATTGGGGGTTACCATCGGCCTTCATCTTCTAGTCAAATTGACTGGTTCAACATTTTTAAGGCAATGAGGTGGAAAAATAGGAGAGCTTGTGTGTTGCTGAAGCTTCTATAAAAGTGCATTTACGCTGTTTGGATGGAGCGCAATACAAGAATTTTTGGAGGAGCAATGCTTGCAGTTGACCAATTGTGCATGCAAATTCATAGGACTATTCTGTGATCCTTCAAGTTGTGAAGATCTATTTGAGTTTCAGCTGGACATATTTCTGTAGTAATTGGCTTGTGGTTGTACAAGCTTTCTTAGTTACTTTCCTATTGATGTAAATATGACAGTGTATCTTTTAGTTATGTGAATATATTTTTTATCTTTGCCTTTCAAAAAAAAAACAATCAATATTTAAGTTTTTATATTCATTTATTCGTGTAAACACTAATGTACATAAATATTTGTATATATTCATTAACATACTTGTAACACCCCACCTCCGTTAAGGTCACTCACAAAGGGAATGCCTTAACTTTGGTGGAGCATTTTAGTAAACAGAACAGAAACTTACAAGACAGATAAAACAGTACTTGAAAACTTTATTACAGCGGAAATAGAAATCAATATGGTTACATCCTTTCAAATCTCAGAATTCAAGTACAAATATCAGTCTTTTACAAAAGCCTTCAAAATGCATGGTTTAAAATCATAATCCCCATAAAACGGGAGCTATACAGAGCCAAGCCATACTTTAAGCACTTAAAGCAGAGAGAAATCTGGATCAAGCTAAAGTATTCCCTCCTTGGATAACCTGGGGGGGGGGGGGACGGAAGAAAGGAGGCGAAACAACAAGGGTCAGACAAAATGTCTGGCAAGTCCAGTGACTTTCAGCATATGAACAGATAATAATAATATGACATGAACATAAAACTGGATGAGAGATAACTGGAACAGTTGTAGCAGATATAACAGAAGAACAGAATGACATAAACTATTGCTTTACACTTCTCTGCACTAATACTAGTATAACAGAATTACGGGGTCACCCTAATGTCTAAACTGAAACGGAAACGGGTACAGAATAATTTAACAGAAACAGGATGCTAACAATGGGCCTTTACTACCCGATCAGAAACAGACAGAAGCAGAAACAGATTAATCCCTACGGAAACAGAATGTAGAATTAGGTGTACACTAGTAATGGGCCTTTACCACCCGAATAGACGGTACCATGCAGAAACATACAGGTGTTACCACCCAACAGAAACAGACGATATCAACAGAAACAGACAGAACTAAGTGTACCCTAAAACCCTACCCCAAGCGATCGGCTCCCTAATACACAAATATCCTGTGTCGGCCCCACAGTAGGGTGTATCACTCACTAAAGTGACAACCAATTGGCACAGACCTATTTACAGTTGTCACGGCGTCTTACATCCTCAGAGGCAGACCGGGATCCATGCACGCACATGACCCGGTTGGAACGCACCATCAACACCCCTCGCCATTATCAGAATGAACCGCTTATAATTAGTTCAGTAAGCGTGCCCGGACCCTACTTACTGTTGGGTCAAAGTTTTGATACCAAAAAGGGTTACTAACTAATATGGGTCCCAAACAACAGATGACACAAGTAATTCCCCTCCTAACCTTGTGTCCCCAGACTAACAGATTTCAGTTTAACTTGTCTACAAGTTTCAGACATACAAAATTTAGATTAACTAGTTCACAGATCAGACAATCAAGTTAATAGGTTTTTAGACTAACGGATCAGATGTTCGAATTAACAGGCTTACAGATTAACTGGTTCCAGATTATCTAACTTTGTATTGGGCCTACGGATTCATGAAACGGGTTTATCAGATTCATTGGTCCAATTGGTTTAACCTTACCCAACACGTTTTAGACATCATAATGATCTCAGATTTTCATTAACTAAATATTAATGCCCAAACCTCTCACATTAGACTGACAGTTTGCGGCTACTGGTTAGGCCGGTTGGTTCCGGGCAGGTTTCTGTCGCAAACTGAGTCTAACCTCTGGTTTCAAGCACGTTATGACTAACTTCTCTCATTAGAACCTATTGTTCGCGACCACTGGAATATGCCGGGCGGTTCCGGGCAGAATTACGCCGCAAACTCATTCTAACCTCGAGTCAGCCATGTTTATCTTTGCGGCCAATTAATTGATGATTTACCATTTATACCCACGCCTAATATACATGTCAATTATTCATAACTATAGCCAATTCAGATTATGTCAATAGCGGACTAATTATATCAACTCCACATATATAGCAGATAACAGATTTCTCATATTAGGCGACTTAGCAGATTAAGCAAACTAGTAGATTTAGCATTTTCAACAGACAGATTTGGCAGATGAACAAATCTAGCAAACTAAGCAGTAGAGCAGAACTAGCAGATTAAGCAATATAACAGAACTAGCAGATTAGGCAATGTAACAAAACTGGCAAATTAGGCAAATATAACAAATTTACTCATTTCTTAAAGTTTCATATCTTGCCTAATTATAAATCTTGCCTAAGTTCACGTGCATAAATAGTAGTCTTGATTAACAATATTATCATATACCCTATGTTTGTATTAAATTTACATAGCACAGATTATGGTCATGAATTTACCATATATCATATGTTCCAAATTTTTATTAAACTTGCATAGTACAGAAGATCCCTACATAAATTATACCAAATATAGCCATCGATTACTATGCATATCATATATCCCAAAGATCCCTTACTTAGGTGTTTATTTACATTAATAGATACCCTACTCTCATGTAAATCTTTATGCCTAAGCCATATTCTCTTTATCTCAAATCATATGTTCAATACAATTTATATTATAAATATAACATGTCCAGTCATATGTCTCAGATTTTGTTATAGCTACAGTCCATGTTCTTTCCTCACATCAGTCACCTATTGGTCATGCCCAATTCATGCATCATTCATTTTATTGTCACAAACATTTTAGCATATGTTAATCTCTTATGAGATTGGCTCAGGCTCGTGGTAGCCTGGCTATAGAACAGAAAGTGGAAAGAGATACAAAATAAGATAGATCCAAACAGAACATAACAGATATAACCTCAGATTCAGATTTATAATTCATGTCACAATCAAAATTAACGTTTATATCGGAAAATAACTGTACTTGCCTTGGTTGGATTAAAGAAAGAACTTTAGTTGTTGCAGACTTGTTGCAGAAGCTTTAATCTCTAATTTGAATTGAGTTGCTTAGGTTGATGTTGATTAGTTTTGATTCCAGCAGAGTAGCGACGCCATTTTCATTTTTATTTAGAACAGAGGCAGAGAAGAAGCAGAATAGAATTGTGTGTAGAGGAGGCTAGGTCTTAAGGTGTATTTATAGGTGTAGTTAGTTGTTTTAGGCCTTTAGATAAACCCTAGGTTAGATTAGAGCCGTCAGATTTCGTCACAGCCCCCAAAACCCAGCCCAAAAACCCATTCAGGTGCACCCAGGTCACCTGGGCTCGACCAGGGAGGTCGACCCCTAGGTCGACCCTAGGGTCGACACCCATGTCGACCTGGTGGGCAGGTCGACCCCCAGGTCGGCACCCATGTCGACCTGGTGGGCAGGTCGACCCCCAGGTCGACCTGGTCTGGGCGGGGATTTTTCCCGCCCAGCCTGTTTGGGCTGAATTTTCGAAATTTGAATTTTATTAATCTGGTTTGAATTTTCTGAAACTTCCGATGGCCATAACTTCTTCATACGAAGTCCAATTCACGCAAACTCGGACTCTATTTCGACCAGAATTCCGAGACGTACATAATGGCGCAACCCGTTTCCCACAATTCTCACGTTTGAGATTAGTTATTTTTTAATTTGTGGATATTAATATTAACAGAATTACGGGGTGTTACAATACTTATGTAATTATAAGACCGCATAAATAAATAGTAAATATATGTTTTTTTTGTGTTCCTTATATCTACGGATATTATTAGACTATTATACTAGGTTTGATACAGAATAGTTCTAGGTTTGTTAGTCTTAGTTTTAGGTATTATAAGTAGTAGAACTATGCCTTAGTGTTTAGGGAAGTATTAGAATATAGTTATAATTGTACAGTTTTGGTTGATGACAAAGGAGGATAATTATAAAATAAGGCTTAGATTAAGGGGGAGTTAGTAGTGTCAAAAGAAGTTATTGAAGTAAGGGAGAACGAAGCATCGAGACATCAGGTATGACTATTTAATAACCAAAGTTCTCATCATAAAAAATGCATAGATTGTTAGAGACTGAGACATTAATGATTATGGTTTTGATGACAACAACTTTGTTTCTACTTTGTTTCAATTATTATTGTTATAAAATATATACTAACTTTACTTTCTGGGATATGTGTGTGTGTGTGCGTGTTTGTGTGTATATGAGAAATCTGTGCAGCTATTTATTATTTAAGACTGTATAGTTTAGAGAATCAAGATTTTAAATAGAGGAGTTCAAGTTTCAAGACTCGTGAGTATCAAAAAATCAAGAGTTCAAGAATTATAAAGTAAATGTGTCTAGAAATTTTGTTAAAATTCTGGTTAGCACTTGATTCTAATTTCAAATTTAAATTATGGCTTTACATTTAAACCCTGATTTCAAACTTCCTTTCAAAATAATTTCAAAATTATTTACTTGATTTCAAATCTTGTTTTCAAATGATGTCAAAATTACTTCCTTATTTATAAATATATACTTCTCTACTTTCAAACTTATGTTTAAAATATTTTTAACTTAAGTTTTACTTACAGGTTTTATAATTACTTATGTTTTTCAACTTTCTTTTTATTTTAAATTTTAATATATTTATAGTTTTATATTTATGCTTTCATAACATTTTATGTTTAATTTCTTAATTTTTTTCATCTTTATATAAGTTTTTAAATATATTTTACTTTGAAAAGAATGTTTTAATATAAAGTAATTAAGTTGTTTTTACTCTGGATTCACCATAATTTAATTAAACATTATTTACTTTGTTTTAAAATTCAATTTTTGAATTTACACTAGCATATATCGACATATTCATTTTCATATGTTGACATACTAGCCATTAAGTGATTTTTTAAATTTTGAAAAGAGGTGTCTTTTGAATTCAAATCTTTTCTGAAAGGTTGTGTTTGTTGGAAACCTATAAATACCTTCCAGAATTCGAGCTTTTTTGTTTAAATTTCACCTACTTTTCCCTCTCTTAACATTCCACCATTAATAATTTTGATTTCTTAACTTTCGGCACTTATACTCTGCCTATTTCAATAAGAACCACATCATTCTTGTTCTCTTCCAATTATTAATCAAATTCTCTCTGAAATCAAGTTGCGTTCAAGAGTTATAGGCTGTTTGTGATCTAAGATCTCAAGATCAAGTCCTATCGAGTCAATACTATGAAAACTGATAAGAGAATGGTGTGGACATGTCCCGTTTAAAGTTACTAGGTGCGATTATGTCCTAGAAATCGATTGGTTGTAAAGTTATCGCCCGTAAATCAACTAAGTCCCAATGTACTTGGAATCGGTTGGGGTGTGCCTTTGTAGCCTTGAAATCAAGGAGTGTAATTGGATCTTTTTGAATAAAAAATGCATCAACCCGGTGTGGTGTGGGACTGGATGTAGGGGATTCCCGAAGCAGTATAAAATCCTGATGCGTACTTTCCATTTATTGCTTTTACTTTTACTTTATGCATTCTGTGATTGATTATGTGTTTGTTGATATCTTTAATCTGTATACTATTTTCTTTAATCCAAAAAGATTTCAAGAAAATTAATAAATTCCATAAAACACTTTTCACCCTGCCTCTAGTGTTTAGCTTGCCATAAGATCCTTAATCCGCATCTCCAACAGTAGTTGTAACAAACAGGTAAATTGTTTAAACCTTATCGAGTCAAAAGGTCTAATTCACCCATTTCGAGTTGTGTTAAGTCGTTGGTTCCTTTATGTGAATACTCGCATAAAATTCATTAGAAAACGATGTTTTCTTTCAAATGCCAAGGTCAAGTCAGACCATTCATATCACATGATCAGTCATATTGATAAGTTTAAGAACTTAAGGCTGTAGGAGGAAGTGTTTCTATTCTCTTCGTTTTCAAAATAAATCAACCTTCACACTTAATTCTGGATCGAAAACTTCGTCCCCTTTTCGGATCAAACCATTCAATCTAAGGTCAATGCATGCATTTGGACCTGAACCAAGTATTATTAGAAGTGGTCGACACGTCACTTCAAAAGAAGCAGAATAGTCATGTATTTTCGCTATATAAGTTGGCCAATCTAATTTTTAAACTCTTTATTTCCGCTGCCCATAGTCATTGTTTTGGATCTAAGAAAATTCCAACCCTGTTTTATTTAATCATCTCTAAATCCAAATCCAGATTAAAGGTGGGTCTTCGATTCGTCTAATTTTTGTTTTCAATTCAATAATATATACAAATTATGATTTGAATCCACGCTAGTTATCTTGATTTGTGATGGAGTTGATGCCCCGCATCTTAGGGCCTACCTCCACCGTTTATAATGTTGTAGTTTTCACCGGTAGCGGTCAGGGCTTCACCTTAATGGCGTGATACGATCTTCGGTGGTAATTCTCCAGGAGATGGAGACTCCATGTTGCCAAAGAGTGGTGGACGTGCGACATCATCTGTAACACCCCATATATTTTTAACAACATCAAAATGGGATAAATTAAATAATAATTTATGTAATATTCAAAATTAAGGGAAATGGATTGTGCCATTGCGTCTGTCTTGAAATTCTGGTCAAGACAGACATTTGGTTTGCTTAAAACGAAAACCGTATGAAGAAGTTATTAAGGATTAAAGTTTGTATAAGTGCAAAATAATATATATATATATATATATATCAGTTCAAACCAGTCCAGAAACCAGTTTAAATTTTAAAATTCAGAGTTTGGGGGTGAGCGGGAAAAATCCCGCCTGGGGTGTTAACCCCCTAGGGGGGTGTCGACCTCGGTGATCGACCCCCAAGGGGGTGTCGACGCGGGTGTCGACCCCCTTATGTGGCATGACGATTTATGGGGGCTGGCAGCTAAAAATATAGGTCCAATTCTCTTATTTTCTTACATTGAAATCAATAGAGGCCAAATGTTGTTGGTGCCTAGACTGAATCAAATCCTTTATCCTTTTTCTACAATCAAAGTATTAGAGATTTAAGTGTAGATCTGAGATTCGACCTAGACCTTTTTTCTTCTATATTTCTAGATCTGAACACTGTGAGTTTTAAGTTACTTTTAGATTTAAATAAATTAAAAGTACACCTTGATATGACTGTAATCTAGATCTATGTTTGAGAATCCTTGAATCAATTCAGATCCGAAATAAACTTGTGAATCTATGACATTCTGAATTAGTTATGACTTGGATCTCAATCTTTTTCATATTGAATCTATTGTAACTTGTGAATTCATGACATTTTGACATAACTATGATGTGGGTCTTATCCTTTATTATGTCAGATCTACTTTTAATTTTAGATCTAACTTATTATTTAGATCACCTTGTGCCTATCATATTGGATCTGAACTAATTGGACATGTAAATTATTATTTAGATCTAGCTTATTATTTTGATCACCTTGTGCCTATCATATTGGATCTGAAACTAATTGGACATCTAAATTATTATTCAGATCTTATCATGCTTATTATGACATCCTTATTATGTTAGAACTAGCTTAATTATCACAAGTTCACCAGATTTATTCTTATGTGTCCACCTTATCACTATGCCAGTATATGTTTATGCCAGTTATGTAAGAATAATTAATTTTGTCATCTTCCCATCACCTTTTCCTTTTTATTGTTTATAGCCAGGCTACTTTCTAGCCTAGGCATGCCGCTAAAAATATGTGAATGCGTTAGTTTGGGAATGGGGGAAAAGCGTTAAAAATTGGCATAACTTGAATAATGTTTATAAACATAAATTTGGACATATAATTCCATATGAAAATGATTGGGGGAAACGAGGGCATGAAACCTACATTGACATAGGTATAATTAATAATGGAAATGCCTAGGATTACAATAATTAGAAACTGTAACTGCACTTAGGACACGAGGTTAGATTGCACTTGCGGTGGAAGTCTGCCCGGAACCGATCGACATATCCAGCGACCGCAAGTGTTGAATCTAATGTGTGAGGTCTAAGTGCACAAATACGAGCCGTGCTAAGACACAAGGTTAGGCCCGACTTATGGAAGAAGTCTGCCCGTAACCAACCAACATATCCAGCGTCCACAAGTTGTAGGCCTAATGTGGGGGGTCTAGCACACTTTAACCATAAAAAGAATATGATAATGAATTGGAATACTTAACCTAGTTAAATCCATAGGGATTGTGTGAACATGACAACTTGATTAGGGGTTAAGTAATGTTTAAATGGAACGGTGTGAAGGTTAAGTACATCTTGGTTTGGTGGGTAATATTTTTATATATAGGCCGACAAACTTAACTTATTGGGGTTATGTAATTAAAAACACCATTAGGTAAAACATAACCAGTAGAAAACCTAGTAGTGGGGATGCAGTACTAAGGGGGGAGCTTGCATCATCTTTCGTGGGATAGAGGATCTATTTGGAATTTTTGAGGTGGAAGATCGGAGGAAGATTCGGTTAGCTGCTTGGCTGCTGAAAGATGAATCTTCGTTTTGGTAGGAGGTGACGAAAGCTGGGCGTCCAGTGGAAACTTGGGAAGATTTTAGAATGAGGTTTGAGATGAAGTTTCTTTCCCAAGCTGAGAAAATCATGCAGATGGCGAGGTACTTAGCACTCAAGTAAGGGAGCATGATGGTTAAAGAATACGCTAACAAGTTTAACCAACTGGCAAGATTTGTATTAGAGTTGGTAGACATTACGCATAAGAATGCTTTATGGTTCGTTAAAGGACTAAATGAACCCTTTCACGAGCTAGATGTGTCCCATATTCCAACGGGGGATACTTTTGAAAGGCTTGTTGATATGGCCTTGATGCATAAGGAAGACAAAGGAGAATAAAAGGAAGTTAGGGCTGAGGAAACAACTCAAAATAAGAAGGTATGGCCTAAGAAAGGGCAGTAACAACAACAACAACAATAACAATAGAAGAAAGGCGAAAAGAAAGACAAGGCTAATGTAACAACCCAGAAAATTCGAGCCAATTTAATTTTTTTATTTTGGCAATTTTAGATGAATTTTGATTATTTAAAATGAATTATTTTAAATAATAACGACGAGAAATTTATTTTGAATAGAATTAGAATGAATATATTTATATAGATCGATGTTAGAATATAAATATTTTATTTTAATTATAAAAGGAATTAGAAATGGCGCGGTAGTTCGAAAATTCGATTTCAAAGTTCAAATGAATGCACAGGATTCAAAATAAGCCAGATTTTAGAGGAACCAAGAATATTTGAATCTATATGAAAATATCTTTCCAACGAATCCGAAAAATTGAAATTTCATAGCGGGAATAAAAAGTTATGCCCAGTTGAAAATTCAGAATAGTCGTTATGGAATTCTAGCCCTTAAAAATGGAAATTTTGCAAACGACCCGTGTTTTCGATGAAACCATTTTTGTTGGATCCGGGATGTCGAGTTATTGCTAGATTCCAAAATTCATAATTTTATAAAACAATATGTGAGTGTGGCGAAGTAAAACATGTTTTAACAGTTTCAGTCAATTTCGATCGACCAGAAAATGGCCATTTTTCAAACTGTCTCAGAATTTGATGAAATTAGTTTTGTTAGGACTGTATCGTCAATACGAAGTCAGAAATAATTTTTCTGTAATTTTTAGAGTCAGAGTGTGGCCTCAGTAAATTGAAATACGCATTCAAATTCAATATACATTGAATTATAATTTGATTTTAATGGAAACTGATCGAAACAGCCGAATTGGCTTATTGGGCATATCCCATTGTGTTCGGAATGGGGGTAATTAGCTAGGGACGATAGTCATTGGGTCTCGTTTTGAGTTCATATGCAAAATCACTTATTTTGGAGGATTAAAATAATAAAATTAAATATATATATTCCCTTACCCCTTCTCTCTTCAGTCAACCAACGAAGTCAAAATAAAAAAAATAGGAAACAACACCCACGAACCCCCGTCGCTCCATCCGATCGGCCGCCTGAGCCTGCACCTCGCCGGCGCGCAACCTCCTCCGCCTCCCCTGATGTCAGCCGCTCGAGCTCGCCCCTTCTCCTCCTCCTCCTCTAAACAAACCCGAACCCTAAACCCCTTGAACACCCCGCCGCCGCAACCGGGAAGACCTCCGCCACCTGTAGGAGCCCAGCGCCGCCCTGCAGTCTCCTCCCTCCCCGTCAGCATCGCAGTGGAACCCCGCTTTACTGAAAAAGAAAAACTGTAAGTTTTTAGTTTAACTTTTTATTTCTTTTTCTTCTATTTGTTTAGATTTAAATAAAAAAATTAGTTTTATAATTATAAATACAAAGATGAGATTTTTATAAATTATAAAGTTATGATTTTTATTTAATTAAAGTTGTGATTTTTATTTAATTAAAGTTATGATTTTTATTTAATTAAAGTTATGATTTTTATTGAATTAAAGTTATGATTTTTAATCATGAAAAGAATATAAAAAGATTATATTTTTACATATGAAAGTGTTGTAAAAAGATGTAATTTTTATATACGAAAGCGTTGTAAAAAGATATGATTTTTATTGCATAAAGATGGATTTTCTTTGATATGCAAATATAATTTTCTTCGGTATAAAAATATGATTTTTGAGAAAATAAAAATATGAACTTTATTTGATATGATGTATAATAAAAATATAAACTTTATTTGATATGAAGTAATAAAAATATGAACTATATTTGATATGAAGTATAAAAAAAATATGAACTTTATTTGATATGAAGTGAAATAAAAATATGAACTTTATTTGATATGAAGTGAAATAAAAGTATGAACTTTATTTTTATCATGAAGTAGCGAGAGTAAAGATTCAATTTTTATATGGGTAGTGGGTTAAAAATAGAATTTTATATAACAGAGAATATAAAAATATGATCTTTATATTTGTGGCGATATAAAAAGGCGATTTTTAATATAAACATCATAATAAAAATGTGATTTTTAATATGAACAACGTAGAACAGACTGCGTTAGAATTTTGGGCAAATCCAGACGGTTCGTGAATTCAGAAATATGGAACGGTGGAGTGGAACCCGAAGGTGAGAACTTCTCACTTTTATTTTATTTCTAGTTGAAATATATACTAGGATGCAGACGGTGCTTAGCAGCACCCGACACCCGTTGTCCACAGACCATGGACGACTTGTTTGATTTTGTTGTGTGGTGAAAATTGATTGTAATGTGGAATGAATGGAAATATATTCATGTGTTGAAATAAATTATTTATCGTTAAAAATATAAATTTAACGTGAATGTGAATAAATAAATATTCATTTACAAATCGAACGATTTGTTTATGTATACCCATTTGACTGATATTGAATAGGACGATAAATTTTACACATCGCCCAACTGCATAAATAAAAATCTGTGTTTGTTGATATGAAACCCCACACGGGTGTTGGGATGATATTTCGCGTACACTAATCCCAATTATTTAGTTGTATGTCGATCGATTGGTTGACAGACTGTGTAAGCATTAATTATTTATATTTAATGCTTATGTAGTTGTGTGGTGCACTCTGGATGATGGTTGATTATTTATCGTTGCTATCATATACATGTGTTGTATGGAATCCATATAATTAACATTACATGGTAATTGATTGGGCCTTATTCCCATTTGGAAAATAAAGAAAATAATAAAAGAAAATTCATGTGTGGAATAAAATATATATTCATGTGTTGAATAAAAAATATTCATGTGTTGAATAAAATATATATTCATCTGTTGAATAAAAGAAAATTCATGTGTTGAATAGAATAACGAAGTTATTGAAATATATAAAGCCGTGTTGATTAGATCTGCGCCATTTTGACGTGAACGATATTTATATCGATTTTATTCATTTTTATAATGAATATCGAAAAGGAAATGATTTCAAAATCTAACGTTTTGAAAATATTATCATTTATATATTAATGATATGGAATATTCAATTTTGATCTAAAATTGAATACGAAGTTGAAACGTTTTTAAAACGAAGTTAAAATGATTTATAAAATACGTTTTGAATTGAAATCGATGAAATATATATAATATATATATTATATATATTAATGGTCTGAATAGAACGCGTCGCACTGCGGTAGTTCGTGAATTTCGACCATTGAATTCGAATGGAATGACGGGAGATCCGACTGTCGGATTCTGCTAATATTGGAACCATTGGGTTCGTATCGAAAAGAGCTTTCTAACGAATATTAGAAATTTGAAATCTAACGGTTGGATTTGGAATCATGTCAAATTCAAAATTGGAAAAGGTCGCTGTAAGTGCAGTTCGATGGCCGTTGATGGAAATCGACTATACGGGCCTTGATAAAATTATTAAAAATAGGAATAATTTGTGTAAAATCATAAGAAATGATTTGGAAAGAATTGGGGTGAAAAAATTCCACATTTGAAAAGATAAAAATAGATTGTTATCGAAATGAACTAGTTTTGAACTAGAATTATAATCCATTTATTTTTGAATTAAATAAATTGGATTTGAAAGGGTTTTAAAAGTAACCAGAATTTCCAATAATTGAATTGGAATGGATTTGAATCGAAATTGTCTTTGGAATATTTCGATGTTGGATTTCGTGATTTTATAGGTATTGTTATGGAAATTTGAAAGATATATTTATATCGTTATTTCCAATACGATATTTGTTGGACGTAGATTTTGATTTTGAATATAAGCCAATATATTTTCTATTCAGAGCCTTTTATTTAATATCAAATGGGATTTGGATTTGTCGTGAATGGTGTCTTCATTAACACTATTCTTAAACCCAATTGAGAAAAATATTAAATCTTTTTATTTAGATTTAATGAAGTATACCAATTAAATGGTATTTAATTGGAATTGAATTTGATTGATTTCTGTGTTTATCGTGAACAGTGTTTTAAATAACACTTGTTCTTTAACCCGATAATTAATGGAATGTGAATTCGGTTTATCGTGAACTGTGTTTTAACGACATTCATTCTTTAACCCGATCTACAGTGAAATGTGATTTGGAATTTATAAATCCTTTGTAAAGATTTAAAGGAGTTTTTCCGTAGTAAAGTTTCCAATTTAATAAAATAGTCTGGAATAGAATGGAATTCGATTTGGTAAGAATAGAAGTGAATTTCCGTGGAGGAAGACGGCTCATATATCTGGAATTTAAAAGGCGTTGCCTTTATTCCATTTATATTATTAGTCGGATATGAAAGTTTATATCGATTATATATATCGATTTGTTTTCCGTGAAGATTCCATCGTCAATGGAATGTGATTTTTGGTTTATAGTGAACCGTGTTTTAAATGACATTGGTTCTTTAACCCAGTTAAAGACAGGATATGATTTCTCAAGTTAAACAATCATTAATATTGATTTTTGGGAAGGTTAAAACCAAGTGGTGTTTTAATGAATCTTTAATTAGATTGAAATGATCGAGAATGGAGTATCACCAGTTTTGCTCCAGGCGATAGTTAAATCTTTAATTAGATTTGAACGTGAAATGGTAATTGAATTTACCGATAACACCGTGGTGTTAGATATGAAGTATGACCAGTTTTACTTCATGGGATGAATAGGATGGGGTTTGGAAATTTAACAAGTGATTACTTTGGTAAGGTTCGCTAATCCCGACTAGATTGGATAAACCATAATTTGGTTAGAATTGATATTCAAAAGTAGATTAAAGAATAAATTTAAAGAATTTATCTTTGATAAATTTAATGAGAACCTTTCCCAAAGTATAAGAATATCAGAATAAAAGAATATTCTGAATTGGAATGAGGCGTATGTTGTGTTTGTGTAACACTTGTTTATTATATATGTGAGTTATTCGGAAAGACCAGGTTTATCCCATTCTGAATAACTGATTCGACAAGGTGTCGAGGATGAAGATGGTGGTCGAAGACCGGAGGTCTTCACATCGTTTGGATAATTACTGATAATCTTGATTGGGCTGTACACCCAAGAGGAGGGAATCAATTGGTGATCATCCAAACGTACTTGGAGATCAATGGATATGCGAGGTACAAGGTGCCTCCGGTTTCGTTCGGACCCAGAACGGACTTGTAAATGGACTGTGTGTCTGACATCAGATTTCATTCAGTGTGATTGATATCGGTTGCATAGAGTATATTTCCTGTGGGGCATGTTGAGATGAAAACGATCAAGGCTTCTATTGAAAAGCAAAATCGTGTGGTTGATGATTAAAGCACAGCTTTTGTGGCGTAGCTTTCTGTATAACGTTAATTCGCGAGTCTCACACCCTTGTTGTGAACTAGAAACGGGAGAGGACATCAGGGAGGGCATGCGTTTCCTTCTAGGTAGGGTGGTGTCAGTGACCTACCAGCCCTGACATTTATATTATTTTCACCTGTGTGGTTGTTGGATTGCTAGGCGCCTTAGATATATCAGTGACTATATGGAGCCGATGGAGTCATAGGACTCATTTACACCCCAAAGGGCGGGGAAACGCAATGCTCAGGCATAATAATCCACATCGAGTGGACTGGCCCGGACGATCCAAGGCTTGCCTGTGCGCTTGCCTGAGGGGCGGGCTAGAGCCTCTCGAATTTGGTAAGGACTATCTTTTGCTTTGGTTCATGATGGAAATCCAATTTCCAAATATGACATGTGCGGTTTTGATTGTAGAACCTATATATGGCGACATAGTGGTATGGGGCACTTATGCCGTCTATGATTGATACTTATGATTGAAATTGTTTTGACACTATACACTTACAGTAATAATAAAATATGAAATTTAGCGTATCAAGCATTCTTTGGCTATTGTAAGGTAAAACCCTATCCTCCGGCTTATGTTGCATTGTGTGATGGGACCTGGGTCTTATAATAGCTTCATGGTTCTTTATTTAGCATTGCGCTATTGTTTTATTCACTGGTATTCTTGGGAGGAAACTCGTTCCGTGTTATACGGCGTGGTCCCTTGATTTACCGAACTTTAAAGTAAAGATTAATAACTGTTTTAGTTATCACACCAGTCACATGACTGACCTGGAGTTTGTTGTTTTAACCTAAACTTTGGGGGCCATTATTTTGACACGGGCAGCTAGTAGTTTTGGTTTTGCAGATTTATATTCACAGTGTAACACCCCACGTCCATTAATGTCACTCACAAAGGGAATACATTAACTTCCATGGAGCGTATTTAGTATATCGAACAGAATATAACAAGACAGATATAAATAATGGTACTTGAAAATTTTAAAACAAATTTTATTGCAGCGGAGAAATAGTTTGATTACAATAACTTCATAAACCAAGTAAACTTAATATCCATCTTGATAAATTGTTTCAGAGTACATAAAATAAAAAGTATAAACCCTAACACAAGTAGCCGTAAAAGAGATGAGCTGAACTTTACTTTCAGCAATCCAAGCACTTCCAAAAGAGAGAGAAAGAAATCCGAGATCAAGCTCCACTATTACTAGTCCCACCCTGAGAACCTGGTGGGGAAGGAAGAAAAGAGGCGAAAACAAGGGGGTCGGACTTAAGTCTTTCGAGTATAATAACTTTAACAATATAATTATTAAAGTAACTAGGATAAGGCATAAACTGGTAGGATAAGATATGACCATGAAACAAGTGGGCATAACAAAGCCAATAAGAGGAATATTCTGGCGTTAATCTCATTCCTAATCACTATAGGTTAATTACTATACTGCACCACCACTAGTCACCCTAAAAGTTGATCCCGCCTACAGAACTTAATAATGATAATGGTAGTTTCGTGTACCATAGCTACCTTCATAGGTTCCTTCTGTCCCTATCTCCACTAGTTGTACCCTACTACCCCCATTCGATCGGCTCCCTAACTAGTAGATACCTGTGTTGGTCCCACAGTGGGGTGTATCACTCCCTAAAGTGGCAACCCAACCCGATACCACCAAAGATGCACGGCTTATATCTACACGATGCAACAACGTCTTACCTACCAGCCCGGGCCCACGCACGCACATGACCCCGTTGGACTTGCATTGCCACCACTAACCTGTTTGACCTCTTACAATCAAATCCAGTAAGCGTGTCCCGTCCTTGACTTGGGTCGAGCTCACAAAGATACTTAATGGGTTACTGGTTTGAAAAGGCCCCCATGCTTGACACAAGCCTTCCACCTATGCTTGGTCCCCACTAAGTTTTCCCCACTTAATCCCATTCTTATTCATGTCTTCTTACATGTTTCAATCATGGTTAAGTGCATCTATTTGTATTTCACATGTCACCCAAGGCACCCACTTAATTTCACATGCCACCCAAGGCACCCACCTAACACCCTATGTCCCACTACATGTTTATCTGGTTAAGTGTTACTTATTCATTAGAATCGTAACCTTGTAAAGACCTCCCACATTAGGCTGACATTTGCAGTTGCTGGATTTGCCGGGCGGGTCCGGGTAGTCTTATACCGCAAACGAGCCTAACCTCGTGTCTTTACAATTGTTACGCATTTAATTCGTGCCTTTGATGTAACAACCCGTATTTTCAATAACCTGTTATAACATAAATCGAGGCAGAATTTAAATTCTAAAATCCGAATCAAGGGAAACGGGCTATGCCATTGCGTTCGTCTCGGAAAAATACGCGAAATAGAGTCCGAGTTTTCGAAAATCGGAGTCCGTATGACCCGATTAAGGCCCAACGAAGTTTTCAGAAAATTTCTAAGTAAAAACAGATTTCAAATTCGAATCTTAAATTGGAAATTTGGGCCATTTTGGGCCAGGCGGGAAAGTTCCCGCCAGGGCACCCAAGTCGACAGCCCTGTCGACTTGGGAGTCGACTTGGTTGGACCCAAGTCGACAGCCCTGTCGACTTGGCTGTCGACTTGGTCCAGCCGGGCTGTTTAGCCTGGTGCACCATTTTGAGATTGTGTTGAGCTTGGGGGCCAGATTCGGTTTTGAGGGCTGAGATTGGAACTAGGGTTTAATCCTATGGCCTAAAACACTTGCCTAATCTATAAATAAGACCCTAACCCACCCTAAATCATCATTAATCTATCCTACAACTAAACTATGGCAAAATCAATCCTCTCATGGCCTCCACTCTCTTCATAAAATTCCTAAATAAATTTCTAAGTGATTTTCCATGCATACAAGTGTTTTCAAACTTGTATGAGCATCATTAGCTTGCATTCAAGTCAAATTTCTATATTTGCATCATAAAGGAAGGGTTTTGATCATTTTGGCTTGCATTTTTGGGTTTAATAAGGGCTTTGTCATATTTTTGTGACTTCTTAAGCATTGTAAGCCCTATTCTACTTTCATACTTAAACTCTAAAGTTAAATGTATGATAAGCAAGTTTATATGCGAGTTTACTATGTTATGAAATGCAAGTTTATCATGTTATGCAAGTTTTCTATGATGTAATATGCAAGTTTATCATGTTATGCAAGTATGCTATGATATGATATGCAAGTTCATCATGTTATGTTATGCAAGTTTGATATGCAAGTTGTCATATGATATGCAAGTTGTGTTATGCAAGTTTGGGTTGAACATTTTATTCATGCTATCATGTTATGCAAGCTTATCTTGGGTTTATGAACATAAAGCTTCAAGCTTTATGCCAAAGGTTGCATTTTGGCAACATGTAAGTTATCATATCTCTTATGATAACTTGCATGTGAGGCTAAATGCGAATTTATGGCCATTTCTACATGTCATTTAGCACCATGTATCACCAATATGCCAAGTTTGGTTTTATGCATGCTTTTGGGGCCTAAAAATGTAATATGCAAGTATATGAACATATGTACATTTCATATGCCACCATGCTAAACTTGTGGCTTCGACACCTTTTATGTCATGATTATGCCAAGTTCCCTCTTTCTATCCTTTATGCGCTATTCCGATATGTAAGCGATGGGATTGCGTTTGGGGTTGGGTAAAAGTAAAAGACATAAAAACATAAGCTTGGGAATTTACCTATTAAGTTAGGTCTACCCACTGGGAATTTACCTATTAAGTTAGGTCTACCCAATTGCTTGAAAATTTGTAACATGTTTTGGAAATATGATGGACATGACACTTAGAAAAGATAAGTGTGGCCAACTCGAGGTTGGGTTGAGTTTGTAGCGTAAACCTACCCAGAACCGACCGGCTTAACTAGTTGCTACAAACAATAGGACCCAATGTGAGAAGTTGGTCATGTTGTACCTTGGACCCGAGGTTAGACCAAGTTGTGGTGTAAAGCTACCCGGACCCTCCCGGCTTAACTAGTAACCGCAACAAAGTCTAATGTGAGAGATTAAGGCGCATTAACTTAATTAATGCCTCATGATTAGGGTTAAGTCATTGGCCACTTAGTACTTAACCAATTTGGGCTCAGTAGATTAATCAGGGTTAAGCCGTGAACTCATCGTTACACTTAACCAAGTTAATCCATGATTAGCAAGGGGGTTAAACCGTACTTAACCCACTAGAAAAATCTTAGCAATGGGGGCCCACTCCAGCAGTAATCCCAAGTTAGTATCATCATGACCCTAGGGACTAGGCTAGGGAGGGGGCACGATTACTGGACTGGAGGTAAGTGACCAAAAGCGACGGCAGAGGGTACGCCGGTGTAGTTCCGGGCGGACTCTGGTCGTGCACATAGTCCGTAGCCGGAGAAAACATGCACGGGTACCAGTAGATCGGGACTGTGCACTCATGTTCATGGTGTCCAGGGGTTGACACCCTAGGGCTTGATACACCCGAAGGGTGGACCCGGCACAGTTCGACTACAATTATGTTTGGGCTGTATTGACACCAACACGTGACGAGTTAGGCTTAGGGAGCCGATCGACTAGACCGTTTGGTTGGACCTTGTGTTAGGGTCACTTCATGTTATTGGACCTCGTATTAGAGTCATTTCATGTTATTGGGCCAAAGCTTGGGCCAAGGGATCATTACTTGTTTATGCAAGCCATGTTAGTTTGCTAGTACACCTGTGGTGCAAAACCTTAATCCTAATTATGCGATGACACCTTTATCTACCTTGTTAGTTAATCATCATGCTAGTATGTAGTTATCCTTAAGTTCATCCCTGCTGCTCATGCCAGTTAACTTTATCAGTTTACATTGATTGTAGTAGGGCTTACTCAGTCTTTTTGACTGACCTGTTTTCTTTCGCCTCTTTTCTTCCGTTCCCCCCCCAGGTTCTCAGGGAGGGAATACTGGAGCTTAGCTGGATTTCTGACTGCTTGCTTGTGGGATTTAGCTCATGTACGGTTTGGACATGAAGCTAGCTGTGGCTATCACTTCTTTTGGGGATTAGTACTTATGTATTTCAGTTTCTCAGTTGATGTTGTTTTATCTAGACTTGTTTATTTGGAAAATTGACATTATGTTGTACCAGACTAGTTTTGAAATGTTTTGAAATCTTCCGCTGTTTTATCTACGTTATTTACTCTATTTACATATATACATATGTTCTTGTTCTGCCTTGATATATCATTATGCATGTTTACCTGATTCAAACGCCCCTCCAAAGTCAGAGTGCTTGCAAGAGTCACCCGGGCGGAGGCGGGGTGTTACAATTTGGTATCAGAGCATATGGTTTATGAGAAGGAACAAAAAGGTTTTTAAAACTTTTGGAAAACTATTTTCAAAACCAAGTATAAAGTATTTTCCAAAGAAAAGTCTAGTTTATTTTAAAGGCTATTCCCCAAAAAGCCATTGGCAAAATTCCTTCGTTTTTCTCCATTCTGAATCTGTCTTTTTCTTCGTTTTCAGCATGGCCGATAACTTTGCTATTCCGGAAGGAGTGCACGTACCTGTTTGGTATAGGAGACTTTTGGAGGCTAGGGCGACCGAAGCCGGCCCCGCAGATGTCCCTCCTCCTCCTCCTCCAGTAGTTAATATTCCTCCTCCTGTCGCTAATGTTCCTCCTCCTCCTCCTATCGCTGAGGTTCCTCTTCCTCCTCCCCCTCAGCATCCTCAAGCTGACTTCGCAAAGACTTGCAAAGATTTCAATGCAATGGGTGGCAAGAACTTTTAAGGCACTGAGACTTTTGTAGAGGCCAGAAATTGGTTGAAAGAGACCGAGGATTTGTTTGTTATCTTTGGGTTAGACGATCAGAGGAAGCTCTTGTTGGCGGTTTGGCTTATGAAGGATGAAGCCGCTTATTGGTGGGAAGTCACCAATGGTACTAGGCCTGTTGAGACTTGGGCCGATTTCAGGGCAAGGTTCATGCTTAAGTTTCTATCTTCTGCTGAGGAGAATCTGCAAATGGAGAGGTTCATAACTTTGAGACAAGGAGATATGTCTGTCAAAGAATATGTGAACAAGTTCAATCAGTTAGCTCGTTTTGGCTTGGATATGGTGAATACTCCTCAGAAGAAGGCTCTTCGTTTTGCTAGAGGATTGAATGAGCCGTTGCAGGGATTGGCTATGTCGCATATTCCCCATGGGGCCACGTTTGAGAGCTTGGTTGATATGGCGTTACTTCAGGGAGATGTCAAGAAAGAGGTCAAGATGAATGATACTCAAGCCAAGAAGACTGATTCCCAGGGGAAAGGAAATCAGGGTAATCCAAGTGGTCAAAGCAGTCAAGGCAATCAGAACAAGAACAAGAACAAGAGTCAAGGCAACAAGGGGAACAACAACAAGGGCAAGAACAACAAGGGGAAGTGCCATTATTGCGGTTCAGTTGGGCATCTTATTAAGGATTGTAAGAAGAGGAAAAGGAAGAATGGTGAATGCTTTTTCTGCGGTGAGACTGGACATTTCAGTAAGGATTGCCCGAGGAAGCAAGGGCAAGGCCAGGGTCAGACTCAGCGTGCTGGACCTTCAGGAGGGCAAGTTCATGCTCTCAGTACCGCTCCAGTTCCCGATCGAGGTAGTATTTCTGTTGAGAGCCTTGTATATATTTCTGATTTTCCAGTTCGTACCTTGTTTGATTCTGGTGCATCGCATAGCTTTATCTCATCTGATCTTGTTGATAGTTTGCACCTTAGTACTAGCTTGGTAGATGATCCCGTCTGTGTCTCAAATCCTATTGGGGGTTCCGCCCATCTGTCTATGATATGTGGGGATTTGAGGATCTCTATACTGAGTGTAGAGTTCTTGTGTAGTGCTTATGTTCTTGGTTTCAGGGGATACAGATTGATATTGGGCATGGATTGGCTGTCCAGATATGGAGCCATTCTTGATTGTGAGCATAGGGTGGTGAGGCTCGTGACTCGCCTCGGAAACACCCTAGAGATTTCTTGTGATCCGAGAGGTCCCGTCATGTTGTGCTATCTGGAATCACTCGACTCGTCAATGGAAACTCTTCAGTCTGTGAGAGTGGTTCGAGAGTATCCGGCTGTTTTTGATGAATTTAAGGGGTTGCCCCCTAAGCGAGAGATTGATTTCCGCATTTATCTGGTGGATAATGCAAAGCCGGTTTCTTTGCCCGTTCGGCACATGGCTCCGCGTGAAAGGCGGGAGCTAAGTAAGCAAGTGAAAGAGTTGCTTGAGAAGAACTTCATTAGATGAAGTATATCTGAGTGGGGAGCACCTGTGGTATTTGCTACCAAGGCAGATGGTTCTCTCCGACTTTGTGTTGACTATCGAGAGTTGAATAAGCTGACTAAGAAGAACAGACACCCGTTACCGAGGATCGATGATCTCTTTGACCAGCTTGTCGGTGCCTCTGTTTTCTCTCGGCTTGATCTTGCTACTAGATTCCATCAGCTCAGGGTAGCTGAAGATAGTATAGACAAGACTGCGTTCAGAACTCCAGATGGATTCTTCGAATGGCTTGTCATGCCGTTCGGCTTGACTAATGCACCCGCATATTTCGTGGACTTGATGAGTAGGGTGTTCAGGGAGTTCTTGAACAAGTTTTTCGTGGTCTTCGTAGATGATATTCTGATCTTCTCTAAGGATGAGGAAGAGCACGCAAGGCATCTCATGGAGGTGATGGATACGCTTAGGGCGCATCAGTTGAAGGCCAAGTTCTCCAAGTGTCACTTTTGGAGAAGGGAAGTTAGATTCCTTCGGCATATAGTATATAAGCAAGGCTTAGCGGTGGATCCCGCTAAGGTAGTTGCAGTTCAGGATTGGAAGACTCCAAGGAATGCAACCGAAGTGAGAAGTTTTCTAGGTCTTGCAGGTTTTTACCGGAAGTTCATCAAGGACTTCGCAAAGATATCCGCTCCTCTCACTAAATTGACGAAGAAGAATTTAGTTTTTGCTTGGAGTATAGAATGCGAGCTTGCTTTTCAGAAGCTCAAGAGAGCTCTTACATCAGCACCTGTTCTAGCTTTGCCCGATGGAGGGAAGTTATTTACTGTATACACCGATGCATGTGGCACGGGGTTAGGAGCTGTTCTTATGCAAGAAGGAAGGGTGATATGCTTTGGCGGTAGACAACTCAAAGTGCATGAGAAGAATTATCCCACTCATGACTTAGAGTTGGCGGCAATAGTATATGCACTCAAGGCTTGGCGCCATTATCTTCTGGGAGAAAGATTTGAGCTTTATACCGATCACAAGTCATTGAAGTATCTCTTTTCTCAGAAGGATCTGAATCTGAGGCAACAAAGATGGATGGAATTCTTGGCATCCTATGATTTTGAGATAGCTTATACCCCTGGCAAAGGGAATGTGGTAGCAGATGCATTGAGTAGAAGAAGGTTGACCCTAAGTCCTCTATTCGTTGAGATGAAGAATTTAGAGTATGTGGCAACCTTTGATTTCTCTTTGGCGGTTGAGTCAATGACCGGTTCTTTAGCATCTCTGGAACTCAGACCTACCCTTCTTGATCAAGTTGGGGCTTCGCAGAGAGAAGACCCTCAGATAGTTGAGATTATGGATAAGCTGATTCGAGGAGAGACGTCTAGTCATCTCGCTCGATATTCTATTGATGACAAGGGTTGGCTGAGGAGAGACGGAAGGTTATGTGTTCCCATGGTAGAAGATTTGGTAAGAAAGGTTCTTGAGGAAGCGCATCGCTCTAAGTTGACTATACATCCAGGCGGAGATAAGATGTATAAAGATATGAAGCGCATTTTCTTTTGGCCTGGGATGAAGAAGGATGTGGCAGAGTTTGTCTCTAGATGTATCATTTGCCAGCAAGTTAAAGCCGAGTCGAAGAAGCCCGGTGGGCTATTGCATCCTCTAGACGTTCCACTTTGGAAGTGGGAGAGTATTTCCATGGATTTTATCGATGGGCTACCAAGGTCAAGAAAAGGGAATACGAGCATTTGGGTTATTGTGGATAGACTTACGAAGAGTGCTCATTTCATTCCGGTGAAGAGCAAGAGGACCGCATCTTGGCTAGCGTCTGTATATCTTCGTGAGATTGTGAGACTACATGGAGTCCCTTCTAGTATAGTCTGTGACCGTGACCCAATCTTTACAAGTCAATTCTGGAATAGCTTGCAAGAAACAGGTTGAATCTAAGTACTGCTTATGACCCACAGACGGACTGTCAAACCGAAAGGGTGAATAGGGTACTCGAGGATCTGTTGAGGCTTTGTATTCTGGATTTTAGTGGTACTTGGGAAGACCATCTTCCTCTTGTTGAGTTTGCATATAATAACAGTTATCAGGCAAGCATAGGGATGGCACCATTCGAAGCTTTATATGGGTGGCCGTGCAAGTCACCTACATGTTGGTGGGAGACTACAGATAAGCTTATACTTGGGCCTGATATGATCAGAGATGCATCCGAGAAGATCGAGTTGATTCGGAGACGGATGAAAGCGGCCCAAGACCGACAGAAATCCTATGCTGATAAGCGAAGAACTGATTTGGAGTTTGATGTTGGGGATATGGTTTTCGTGAAGGTTTCTCCTTTGCGGAATGTGGTCCGATTTGGAGCCGTTGGGAAGTTGGCACCGAGGTTTGTTGGACCATTCCCTATTATAGAGAGGATCGGGCAGATGGCTTATAGTGTGGAGTTGCCCGAGAAGCTTGCCGGAGTACACGATGTTTTTCATGTCTCGCATCTCCGGAAGTGTTTACATGAATCAGCAGAGGTTGTTGAGCCGAGTGTTCTGAAAGATGTGGAAGTGGAGAAAGAGGCTACCTTGAGGAGAGCTCCTATTCGTATCTTGGGAACGGAGACCAAGAAGCTAAGGAATCGAGAGGTCAAGTTAGTGAAGGTTCAATGGGGTGAAGCCGAAGAAGACGCAACTTGGGAAACCGAGGAGAAGATGCGTGGGCTTTATCCATTCCTTTTTGAGGGTACACTCTCAATCTCTTTTCTTTGTTAGCATATCTTTCTCTTTGCTATTCATGTTTATCTAGTTTATCGTGTTAATCTTGTCATGAGAACCTTAGGTAGAAACCCTTTGGATGAAACATGTGTTTGAAACATGTTATGCTTGATGGTTTCAAGTGGTTGCAAGTGTTTGCAAGTGGTTACTCATGGATGCATTATACACGTTAGGCACTAGATCGGCTCACACACTCCTCATATTGCATATGCATGAGTGTTTATGCTTATTCATGGATGAAAATTTTTGTGTTATCACATGGATGTTGCATATGGGTGTATGTTATGTGCACACATATAGATGTTATACATTATGTTAGGAATTGCATACATATGGATTCATTTCACTAACATAATCTGCATTGATGATATTTGCATTAGATAGGTACATATACACACACCTTTGCATATGTTCATACAACATTTAGAATCTTGTAAGGACAATGATTGCTCATGGATGATGTTTTGAGTAGATGGATGATTGGATGGTAGGATACGTTCTTCCTAACTTGAAGATTTCAGGGACGAAATCCTTTAAGGAGGGGAGAATGTAACAACCCGTATTTTCAATAACCTGTTATAACATAAATCGAGGCAGAATTTAAATTCTAAAATCCGAATCAAGGGTAATGGGCTATGCCATTGCGTTTGTCTCGGAAAAATACGCGAAATAGAGTCCGAGTTTTCGAAAATCGGAGTTCGTATGACCCGATTAAGGCCCAACGAAGTTTTCTGAAAATTTCTAAGTAAAAACAGATTTCAAATTCGAATCTTAAATTGGAAATTTGGGCCATTTTGGGCCAGGCGGGAAAGTTCCCGCCAGGGCACCCAAGTCGACAGCCCTATCGACTTGGGAGTCGACTTGGTTGGACCCAAGTCGACAGCCCTGTCGACTTGGCTGTCGACTTGGTCCAGCCGGTCTGTTTAGCCTGGTCCACCATTTTGAGATTGTGTTGAGCTTGGTGGCCAGATTCGGTTTTGAGGGCTGAGATTGGAACTAGGGTTTAATCCTATGGCCTAAAACACTTGCCTAATCTATAAATAAGACCCTAACCTACCCTAAATCATCATTAATCTATCCTACAACTAAACTATGGCAAAATCAATCCTCTCATGGCCTCCACTCTCTTCATAAAATTCCTAAATAAATTTCTAAGTGGTTTTCCATGCATACAAGTGTTTTCAAACTTGTATGAGCATCATTAGCTTGAATTCAAGTCAAATTTCTATATTTGCATCATAAAGGAAGGGTTTTGATCATTTTGGCTTGCATTTTTGGGTTTAATAAGGGCTTTGTCATATTTTTGTGACTTCTTAAGCATTGTAAGCCCTATTCTACTTTCATACTTAAACTCTAAAGTTAAATGTATGATAAGCAAGTTTATATGCGAGTTTACTATGTTATGAAATGCAAGTTTATCATGTTATGCAAGTTTTCTATGATGTAATATGCAAGTTTATCATGTTATGCAAGTATGCTATGATATGATATGCAAGTTCATCATGTTATGTTATGCAAGTTTGATATGCAAGTTGTCATATGATATGCAAGTTGTGTTATGCAAGTTTGGGTTGAACATTTTATTCATGCTATCATGTTATGCAAGCTTATCTTGGGTTTATGAACATAAAGCTTCAAGCTTTATGCCAAAGGTTGCATTTTGGCAACATGTAAGTTATCATATCTCTTATGATAACTTGCATGTGAGGCTAAATGCGAACTTATGGCCATTTCTACATGTCATTTAGCACCATGTATCACCAATATGCCAAGTTTGGTTTTATGCATGCTTTTGGGGCCTAAAAATGTAATATGCAAGTATATGAACATATGTACATTTCATATGCCACCATGCTAAACTTGTGGCTTCAACACCTTTTATGTCATGATTATGCCAAGTTCCCTCTTTCTATCCTTTATTGGCTATTCCGATATGTAAGCGATGGGATTGCGTTTGGGGTTGGGTAAAAGTAAAAGACATAAAAACATAAGCTTGGGAATTTACCTATTAAGTTAGGTCTACCCATTGGGAATTTACCTATTAAGTTAGGTCTACCCAATTGCTTGAAAATTTGTAACATGTTTTGGAAACATGATGGACATGACACTTAGAAAAGATAAGTGTGGCCAACTCGAGGTTGGGTTGAGTTTGTAGCGTAAACCTACCCGGAACCGACCGGCTTAACTAGTTGCTACAAACAATAGGACCCAATGTGAGAAGTTGGTCATGTTGTACCTTGGACCCGAGGTTAGACCAAGTTGTGGTGTAAAGCTACCCGGACCCGCCCGGCTTAACTAGTAACCGCAACAAAGTCTAATGTGAGAGGTTAAGGCGCATTAAATTAATTAATGCCTCATGATTAGGGTTAAGTCATGGTCCACTTAGTACTTAACCAATTTGGGCTCGGTAGATTAATCAGGGTTAAGCCATGAACTCATCGTTACACTTAACCAAGTTAATCCATGATTAGCAAGGGGGTTAAACCGTACTTAACCCACTAGAAAAATCCTAGCAATGGGGGCCCACTCCAGCAGTAATCCCAAGTTAGTATCATCATGACCCTAGGGACTAGGCTAGGGAGGGGGCACGATTACTGGACTAGAGGTAAGTGACCAAAAGCGACGGTAGAGGGTACGCCGGTGTAGTTCCGGGCGGACTCTGGTCGTGCACATAGTCCGTAGCCGGAGAAAACATGCACGGGTACCAGTAGATCGGGACTGTGCACTCATGTTCATGGTGTCCAGGGGTTGACACCCTAGGGCTTGATACACCCGAAGGGTGGACCCGACACAGTTCGACTACAATTATGTTTGGGCCGTATTGACACCAACACGTGACGAGTTAGGCTTAGGGAGCCGATCGACTAGACCGTTTGGTTGGACCTTGTGTTAGGGTCACTTCATGTTATTGGACCTCGTATTAGGGTCATTTCATGTTATTAGGCCAAACCTTGGGCCAAGGGATCAATACTTGTTTATGCAAGCCATGTTAGTTTGCTAGTACACCTGTGGTGCAAAACCTTAATCCTGATTATGCGATGACACCTTTATCTACCTTGTTAGTTAATCATCATGCTAGTATGTAGTTATCCTTATGTTCATCCCTGCTGCTCATGCTAGTTAACTTTATCAGTTTACATTGATTGTAGTAGGGCTTACTCAGTCTTTTTGACTGACCTGTTTTCTTTCGCCTCTTTTCTTCCGTTTCCCCCCCAGGTTCTCAGGGAGGGAATACTGGAGCTTAGCTGGATTTCTGACTGCTTGCTTGTGGGATTTAGCTCATGTACGGTTTGGACATGAAGCTAGCTGTGGCTATCACTTCTTTTGGGGATTAGTACTTATGTATTTCATTTTCTCAGTTGATGTTGTTTTATCTAGACTTGTTTATTTGGAAAATTGACATTATGTTGTACCAGACTGGTTTTGAAATGTTTTGAAATCTTCCGCTGTTTTATCTACGTTATTTACTCTGTTTACATATATACATATGTTCTTGTTCTGCCTTGATATATCATTATGCATGTTTACCTGATTCAAACGCCCCTCCAAAGTCAGAGTGCTTGCAAGAGTCACCCGGGCGGAGGCGGGGTGTTACATTTGACATCTCACATTAGACTGGCATTTGTGGCTGCTGGATTTGCCGGATGGGTCCGGGCAGTCTTACACCACAAAAGAGTCTAACCTCATGTCTTAGGCGGTTAATTATAACACATCTTTATTTAACCCTAAATTGGATTAATATCCCTATTCAAATTTGTCAATAAATTCCAAATTTATTTATGTCCATAATTGTCTCATAAAATTATGTCCATAAATACCAATTATGCCAATTAATGTCTCAAATTAATTATATGCCTTTTAAGGCCATTTTATGCCAATTCACAATTTGTGTGTATTCAATATTATCCCATCATCCCCACTCTATTCGTACGTTTTCATATGACATATGTTAGACTTGCAAATAGTCTAACTTATAAAAAGAAAAACAACATCACATAACGCATAAAATAGATCTAAGGATCATGACATAAGATTACATAGCCAATAACTTGTATATGAATTTCATTCAAACTAGCATATGATACAAAACTAGCATAGGTAATGGGCATAAACTTGAATAACTTATGTACTGCTATAGATCCAAACATAAAGGTGTGAACTTGCATATGGATCTAAACATAAAGATGTAAACTTGCATATAGTTCTAAACATAAAGATGTAAACTTGCATATAGATCTAAACATAAAGATGTAAACTTGCATATGGGTCTAAACATAAAGATGTAAACTTGCATACAGATCTAGACATAAATGTTAATGTCACATAAACTAGCATATGCATATACATGTCTCACATATATTTTAACAACCCAAACTTGCATAAGATTCATACATGAATATATGACCCAATCATCACAAACTTGCATAAGATATATGATTCAGCTTGCATAAGATTCACATAAGAACTAACATATGATCCAACTTGCACAAGACTAACATATGATTCAACACCACAAACGTACATATAATTTACATCACCTGATTCAAAATCATATTCTCATAATCCCAATTATATCTTATCATAATTAAATTAATTATTTTGTAAAAGCTACCATATTCACAATTAAAAAGAATAGTCTTGTCTTTCTGGGATCTGTATTCTGAAACTGATTTGCTTGCCTTTGATGTAGACTAATCGTTATTTAGATTTGATTTGATTTTGATTCAAGCTTCTATCTTGCTTTAGGGTTGAAAGTGTATGGCGGCTACTCTAGGTTATCCATTGACAGCATGGCGGCTCTTGTTATGAATTAATGTGATTAGGGTTAGGAGTTTAGGAGTGTTTTTATAGAAGTTTAATTTAATAAGAGCCGTCGGATTAACCTAGGGATAACCAGAACCATCAGGACCAATCAGATGCCACATCAGCCCTTAGGGTGAATCGGGCCACGGGTTGACAGCCAAACACCCTGGATCGACCCCTAGTCGACCCAGCGGAGCTCGAGTCGACTCCAAAAATGGTGCGATTCGGCTATTCCCCCTCCCGATTCGCTGTTTTAATTTTATTTTTTTTGAATATTATATATATATATATATATATTTCCCTAATATGCATACAAACTTCAAGGCTTAATAACATCTTCATAAGTTATCCGCATTATGCAAATCAAATGTCTATCTTGTCCCAAAATTTTGAGACGAACATAATAGCGCAACCCATTTCACTTAATTCTTCTTCTAAAAATTAAGTATACTTTAATTTGTGAATTTTAATGTTATAAAATTACGGGGTGTTACACACAGGGACCTGGTTTACAGCTGGAATGATACCCGCAAAGCTCTGTATCCGTATATCCATTTCAGTTGTGTATTGTATTATTTTTCCGCTGCTATGTAATTTATTGTAATCTACGATATTTATCAAATGTATATTATTTGTTCATACTCTGTATATTCTTGTATTCTGATGGAATTATTGTAATTAACAGTGAAATGTTCTTCTGTTTGTGTTCTGATGTGGCTTTTCCTCAATTCAATCTGGGCTTTCCAAAACAGGGAAGTTTGGGTTGTAACAGCTAACGATAAGAGGAAGTGCCATAGTTGTGGCCGAGAAGGTCACTTGGCCAAGGACTACAGGAAAAGGAAGAATGCTTGCTTCGTTTATGGAGAGGTTGGACAATATTCTAGGGAGTGCCCAAGGAAGCAAGGACAAGGTCAAAGGTGTGAAAACCCGTAACTTCCCCGTAAAGGAAAGCGCGGATAGTTCGAGAACAAGCCACAACAGAACGCATATAAAAGAACATTTCATTGTATATCACAACAATGCATCAGATTACAAGAATATACAGAGTATAAATGAATATTACACAGAAATATCAGAGATTTAAATTACATTTAAATACATAGCAGTGGAAAATAATACAATACACAACTAGAAGGAGATATACGGATACAAAGCTTTCCGGATATCGTTCCAGCTGTAAACCAGGATCCTGTGAATATAAGTCTGCAAAACCAAAACTACTAGCTGCCCGTGTCAAAATAAGGGCACCCAGAGTTTAGGTCAAAACAATAAACTCCAGGTCAGTCATGGGAATGGTGTGAGAACTAAAACAGTTATTATTCTTCATTTAAAGTTCGGTAAATCAAGGGACCACGCTGTATAACACGGAACGGGTTTCCTCCCAAGAATACCAATGCATAAAACAAACAGCGCAATGCTAAATAAAGAAAAATGAAGCTGTTATAAGACCCAGGTCCTATCACACAATGCAACGCAAGCCGAGGGATAGGGTTTTCCCTTATAACAGCCAAAGAATGCTTGATACGTTTAAAACAAATCATTTGATACTATAATAAGTGCATAGTGTATAAAACAACTTCAAATCATAAGTATCAATCATAGGCGGAATGGGTACCATATATCATGTCGCCGTACTAGTTCTACAATTAAAACCGCAAATGTCACGTATTTGGAAATTGGATTTCCGTCTATGAACCGAGGCAAAAGATAGTCCTCAACCGATTCGAGACTCTCTAGCCCGAGCCTCAGGATCAGAACGCATCAACTCTTTAGATCGTCAGAGCCGGCCCACCGATGTGGATTATTATGCCTAAACACTACGTTTCCCCACCCTTTGGGGCGTAAATGAGCCAACGAATGACTCCATCGGACCCGGATCGTCCGATCTAACCGAGGCGCCTCGCAACAGCAACAACCACACAGGTGAAAAGTATATGAATGTCAAGGCTAGTAGGTCACTGACACCACCCTAGCTAGAAAGAAACACATGCCCTCCCTGAGGTCCTTCTCCCGTTTTTGGTTCACAACCGGGGTGTGAGGCTCGCGAATCAACGTTACACGAAGCTATGCCACACAGCTGTGCTTTGATCATCACCACAAGACTTTGCTTTTCAACAGAAGCCTCGATCAATTGCCACTTAGGCATGCCACACAGGCAATTCACTCCATGCGTTTGATATCCATCAATATATAACCCCTGAGCTCGTACGTCTCAGAGAAGGGCGTTAAGCAAAAGAATAAATTCTCCGCCGCCAAACAGATATATATTTAATAGAGATCAATCACACGGACTAAAATCCAATGTCAGACACACAGTCCATTTACAAGTCCGTTCTGGGTCTGAACGAAACCGGAGGCACCTAGTACCTCGCATATCCATCGATCTCCAAGCACGTCTGGACGATCACCAACTGTTTCCATCTTCTTGGGTGTACAGCCCAATCAAGATCATCGGTAATCACCCAAACGACGTGATGACCTCCGGTCTTCGACCATCGTCTTCATCTTCGACTAATCGTCGTATCGGTTATTCAGAATGGGATAAACCCGGTCTTTCCGAATAACTCGCGTATATTTTAAATAAGTGTTACACAAACACAACATACGCCTCATTCCAATTTATCAGTCACTAACCGTAAATTAATCAAGAGAATAATTCCCCAAATATTAACCCCGAGGGCCGAAACCAACATCAAATCAATACCCAGGAAATCACTCTACTTAGCCAACCTACAGTTAGTTTCTAAATTTTACATTCTTAGGGAAAGGTTCCCATTAATTTTATCAAAGATAAATTCCTTGAATTAATTCTTTAATCTTCTTTTGAATTTCGATTCAACTAGTCGGGATTAACGAACCTTACCGAAGTAATCATTTATTTTAATTTCCCAATCCCAACCTATTCATCCCATGAAGTAAAACTGGTAATACTTCATATCTAACACCCCGGTATTATCGGTAAATTCAATTACCATTTCACGTTCAAATCTAATTAAAGATTTAACTATCGCCTGGAGCAAAACTGGTGATACTCCATTTCGATTATTTCAATCTAATTAAAGATTTATTAAAACTCCACTTAGTTTTAATCGCTAACTGGGTTAAAGAATCAGTGTCATTTAAAACACAGTTCACGATAAACCCAAAATCACATTCCATTAATTATCGGGTTAAAGAACGAGTGTTATTTAAAACACTGTCCACGATAAACCCAAAAATCAATATCAATTCAATTCCAATTAAATATTATTTAATTGGCATACTTCATTAAATCTAAATAAAAATATTTAATCTTTTCTCAGCTGGGTTCAAGAACAGTGTTAGTGAAGACACCATTCACGACAAACCCAAATCACATTTGATATTCAATACAAGGCTCTGAATAGAAAATATATCGACTTATATTCAATTTCGAATTCTATGATTAACAAATGTCGTATTGGAAATAACGATATAAATATATATATCTTTCAAATTTCCATAACAACATCTGTTTAATCCCGAATTCCAACATCGAAATATTCCGAAGACAACTTCGATTCAAATCCACTCCAATGCAATCATTGGAAATTCTGGTTATTTTTAAAACCCTTTTCAAATTCAATTTATTTATTTAAAAATAAATAGAATTATAATTCTAGTTCAAAACTAGTTCATTTCGATAAAAATCTATTTTTATCTTTTCAAATATGGAGTTTTTCATCCCAATTCTTCCCAAATCATTTCTTATGATTTTACACAAATTATTACTATTTTTAATAATTTTATCAAGGCCCGTACAGTCGATTTCCATCAATGGCCATCGAACTGCACTTACAACGACCTTTTCTAAATTTGATTTGGACGTATCTCCACATCCAACCGTTAGATTTCTAATTTCTAATAATCGTTAGAAAGCTCTTTTCGATACGAACCCAACGGTTCCGATTTTAGGAGAATCCGACAGTCGGATCTCCCGCAATATCCATTCGAAGTCAATGGTCGAAATTCGCGAACTGCCGCGGCGCGGCGCGTTCTATTCAGGCCATTATATTATATATATAATATATATAATATATACTTCGTCGATTTCAATTCAAAACGTGCTTTATAAATCGTTTTAAATTCATTTTCAAAACGGGCTTAACTTCATATTCAATTTCAAATCAAAATCGAATATTCCAATATAAATTCTTTTCAAATCGATTTCTATTCGAATTCATTTATATTCAAATTCAATTCGAATTCATTTCTATTTATTTTCAATTCGAATTCATTTCTATTTATTTTCAATTCGAATTCATTTCTATATAGTTCGAATTTCAAATCTATTCAATTTTCATTGAAGAATGAATAAAATCGATACAAATACCGTTCACGTCAAAATGGCGTCATCTAACCAACACGGCTTCATATGTTTCTATTTTCAGAAATCTATTTCAAATATTTCTATTTCAAATATTTCTATTTCAAAACTGGAATGAGGCCCAATCAATTACCATATAATGTTAATTATATGGATTTTCTACAACACATGTATATGTCAACAATGATGAATAATCACCATCATCCAAAGTGCATTCTACACTGTATAAGCATCAAATATAAATATTCAACGCTTATAGCAACCTGTCAATCAATCGATCGACATACAACTAATTATTGGGATTAGAGTACGTCAAATATCATCCCAATACCCGTGTGGGGTTTCAAACAATCAAACACAGATTTTATTTGTGCAGTTGGGCGATGTGTAAAATTTATCGTTCCAATCAATGTCCTTCAAATAGGTGTACATAAACAAACCGTAAGGTTTGTAAATGAATATTTATTTATTCATATTCACGTTAAAAATTATATTTTTTAACGACCAAAACATTTTATTCAAACTATGAATATTTTATTCGGTTCATTTATTAAATAAAATGTTATCTTTATTTTTCTAACATATTTTTAGAAAATTTCGGCGGCATAACGGCACGATACAAGAAACGGGACAAGGCCTAGCCTTATCCCCGGTCTAGTGAAGGCCCACGCCATTCACACATCAATCAAAACAATTTCATTTCACCAAACAATTCATTTCAAACCAAATAAACTAACCAACTACACAACCAAACAATTTAACAAACAAGCCATCCATGGTCTGTGGATGTGTAACGGCTGGAAATTTCCGACTCCTCGAGAGTCGGAAATTCCGAGACGTTAGTGAAAGAATTTAGAAGGTGAGAAAGAAAAGATAGAACTAATAGAATAGAAGAAGAAGAAGAACATCAGAATCATCAGAGTAACACGAATCTCACAGCGGAACGAATAACATATAATATATAACATAACTTTGAAGTAAACAGTTATATATATACAATAGCACTTATCAGAGTACAACACTTACAACACAGCGGAAATAACTATAGCTATAAAATCTTGCAGCCTCCTGCTCCAAGCTCTCCAAGTATATCTGTAAATCCCGACTACTTGACTGCCCGTACAAATTTAGGCACCCAAGAGTTTAGGGAAAACAACAAAGTAAACTCCGGGTCAGTCATGGGACTGGTATGAGTAAAATAGTTTAAAACAGGTATAGGATATCTCATAAGACCACGCCGTGAATACGGAACGGGTTTTTCCCTTATGAGCATCTGAACAACTTTGACAAGCAATATCATTGTGATATTATAATAATGTCTAAGTACAAATAGGTATCAATCTAGCAGAAACGCTTGCATCTCACGTTCTACATACATAGTATAAAATCATAAATCGCAGGGCGCTTATTGAAGATTGGATTCCAACAGACAAGGTATGGGAGCACCTTCTGAATAGTGTACTCTAGAGGTGATACACTCAGGGTTCAACAAGAACGTCTTGCAACCCGGCCACACATGACCGCTCACTCATTTAGCTTGAGTGTCGCGAATATATTGCCACCACGGTTGTAGGCCATCAAACCGTCATCCGAAGATACAGAATCAAAAAGAAGTATAAATATGAATATTCTCTAGATCGGTGACAATACACCCTGCTTGGGGATGACCCAACTAGCCATGCTGCCTAGCCCAACTTTTGTTACTTCCCGGTGTGAGGCTAGAAGCTACGTCTATCTTCAGAACATCTGATCACGATTCACTTTGAATGCCACATCGTCATACCCGCCAAATCACAAATTGACTTATCCAAAAATAACACGGGTATATAGCTAAGAGAAACGAATTCCTCCGCCACCAAACGCGAATACGTTTGAACAGATCAACTTACGCGATCCATTGGATATACTCTGTCAGACCTTCTTCCATATACGTTGTCCTGGGACTGGACAAACCGAAGGCACTATTCAGTATATCCATCTTAGTCACTGTTATCTAAGACTTATACAACAGCCCTTGCACTTTACTCCGTCTTCAATTTATCTTTGGCAGATATTGCTCGCAACGCTTATGCCAATACAGAGTGGTTCTTTGGATAATAATCCAACCGGTCTCTCCATAATAACAACGTTAAAATGGTAAAAACTTTGATAGTCTGTGATTCAACTATCAAATGAAAACATGTCGGTGTACAAACAACGATCTTATTTCCAAATGGGAATTCGATCGATCAATCATCATATGTTCATATTTCCTTATTTCATATATTTAGAAAATATATGTTATTAATCATTGGAAAACATTTCCATAGCTTATTTTCACATCACTATTATTTCGCAACTATCAGTCCCTAACTGTAACTAGTATGAGAACAATTCTCTAAGTATCAATACGGAGGGTCGAAACCAACATCAGATCGTCACTTAGAAAACCGTTCAACTTACCCTCTCCAGTCAGTTTCTGAATTTGCTTAACTCTATTTCTTAAATTCTTATCATGAAAACATTTCATTTTCTATGTTTAGAAAACATATCTGACTATATTTGGAAAACGTTTCCAAAACTCATTTACGGATTTCCAATGAACGTTGTATAAAACATCGTTTCGCTTAATCCATTAATCGCTTATTACTTAACTATATTTCAAATCAACCTTTTCTATCGAACCACAACTATTCCTTTGTCAATTCTGAAGTCAATCAAGTTGGGGTATAGTTAACTCTCTTTCGAGTAATCTCTATTTGATTAACTCTTCTTCGAATAACCTATATTCGATTATCTCTCTTCGAATAACTCATATTCGAAATCTCTCTCTTTCGAATAAACAATATTCGATCTCTTTCTTTCGAATATGCTATATTCGAAAATCTCCTTTCGATTTACTAATCGATAACTCCTTTCGATCAAACTAAAATTGATAACTCCTTTAACTCTATTCGAATAACTAATATTCGACTAACTCCTTTGGATCGACTCATTTGATTAACTCCTTCGAATAACAAATTCGAATAACTTACCTTCGAATAACCAATATTCGATTTACTCTAACTCGATTAACTTAATTCTAATCGATTTACTCCATTTCGATTCAACTTAATTCAAATCGATTAACTTAACTCAAATTGATTAACTCCTTTCGAATAACTAAATTCGATTTAACTCTAATTGAATAACTAATATTCAATTAACTCTTACGTGTTTAACTCTATTTGAATAAGTAATTCGAATCACTCTAATGTGTTTAACTCTATTCAAATATCAAATTCGAATAACTCATTTCGAATAACTAAATTCGATTAACTCTTTTAACTTTACTCGAATAACTATATTCGATTTACACCTTCTTTCGAATAACTATATTCGATTAACTCTTCGACTAACTCCTTTGGATTAACTAACTTCGAATAACTCCTTTGGATTAGCTAACTTCGAATAACTCCTTTGGATTAACTAACTTCGAATAACTCCTTTGGATTAACTAACTTCGAATAACTCCTTTGGATTAACTAACTTCGAATAACCAATATTCGATAACTATTCTTCGAATAAATAATATTCGGTAACTCTTCTCAAATGAATAACATTTGATTTCTCCACTCGAATAAACTATATTCGATTACTCTTCCCTCGAATACTCTATATTCGATAACTCTACTTCGAATAAGTGATATTTGGCAACTCTACTCGATTAACTCCACTTGGATAACTCTAACAGGTCAACTCTAACTGGTCAACTCTAACTGGTTAACTTTAACTGTTTATCTTTAACTGGTAAATTTTAACTGGTTAACTCAAATGGTTTAACCTAACTTGATTTACTTGTCTCGATTAACTGAACTAACCCACTTAGTTTAACTTAGTTAATTCACTTTGATTAACTCTAACCGATTTACTTAGTTTAACTCAGCTAATTCACTTTGATTAACCCAACTAATTTTACTTCGATTAACAAATTAGTTTAACTTGACTAATTCACTTAGTTTGACGCAACTAATTCACTTTGATTTACCAATTAGTTTAACTTAACTAATTCACTTCGATTAACCGCTTAGTTTATCTTAACTAATTTACTTTGGTTAACTTAACCAATTACTTTGATTAACTCGACTAACTTGCTTTGGTTAACCTAACAAATTACCTTGTTTAACTCTATTCGAATAAGTAATTCGAATCACTCAAATGTGTTTAACTCTATTCAAATATCCAATTCGAATAACTCATTTCGAATAACTAAATTCGATTAACTCCTTTTATTAACGTTTATTCATTTCAAAAGATTTCCTTTTTACAACGTTTATCCATTGATAAAGAATTCCTTTTTAGAACGTTTATCCATTTATAAAGATTTACTTTTAGTAACGGTTCTTCACTTAATAACGTTTCTACTTCTCTATATAAGTCCAGACTTATATATATTTCATTTATCAACGATAAATAATTTATTTAATTTATAAAACATTATTTATAAATTAATCTACTTCAATTTATCTGTTTAAAACAGATTTCCTATTTAATATCTCATTTAAATCCATATCGTGTTATACCGTGTGCGAAGCACGTGTTTAAATCTATCCTTGTATAATTCTATTTATTTTCCCAACAAGTGTTCCTTTATTTATTCCCTAAATAAATATTCCTTTATTCCATTTATTTATAATCTAAATAAATGTTCTATATTTATTTCCTAAATAAATAAATGTTTTCATTTTATAAAATCCTATCGATTTTATAAATAAGATTTATTTTCAATATAAACATTGAAAATTCCCTTTTTACATTCTAGTATCACCTACGGTGTTTAACGTGTCGTATAACAATGATCGGTATCATTCAAACATATGGAATCAATAACAGATTTCATAACACATCATATATCACCATATATGAAAAACGGTAAAATAAATGTTGAGGAATCCAGTCGGATTCCTCCAACCTGTTTCCCTGCATCCACAGATGTTACACAATAAAATATACATCAATTTCATTCCAACATGAAATATACTGATGAACTGAATCAATATTTGATTGTCGTTTATATATATAACTATATCTATGTTTCAATCAAATCTATTTAACAGTCCAAACTATAAATACACAGCAATCAAATCATTTAACACAGTTTATATAAAAATATAAACTGAGGAGAGTTAGTGAGTTTTACTCACATTCGCGCGTTAACCGTTAAATAACGATTTGCGTCAGTTGATTGCACCAGACGTTTTAATCCGACAGAAGCTCAAACGTGCTTTCCATTTCTTTATATCACTTCATAGCGTAGCCAGCTCTCGTACGGTTCCACTGTGTAACTTGCGATCCGAACTCAGTTCACGTTCACAGCCTCGGATCCACTCCTGTCCCAATTCGAAACTTCACGCCTACGTTCTACCCTCTTCAAGCCACTGACTTCCCAAAATGAACAGGCTACTGTAAAGGGAATTAATGCATATATCCCATACGTCATTAAACAGTTCACTACTGTATTTCTTCATCCCCTTAATCTATTTCCTCCTCTATTATACAATCCGCATTCTCGTATTTCTCCACTAAAACATAAACCTTGACATCCCTTTACTGGTCATGTTCGCCATGCACCAGCAAAAGCTCACTGCTTTGAAACTCAACCGAAAAACAAAACAATGTCTCCATTATTTTCCACCACAGAACATACCACCGACCTCTTCTCGCTTCAACAAACAGACAACAATACTTCTTCTATCCCCAACCAAGAAAACAAACAAACAAAAGCATTAACGTAAGTACCAATCCAACACTAACCTCACTACCCAGTAACGTGCGAACAACATCACTCCAAAAACATCTCATTGTTTGGAATTCCATGCAGCGCTTGGCCTCCATGAAGCCAATCACTCTTCCTTCCCACAACCGACGTGCCATTCTCCAGTAATACACTTTACCACGTTTTCCCAAGCTTGCACCACTTTTGCTCCCTTTTTAAACTACATGTGTACGGTGCCACCATCCTCTCACCGACTTCCTTCCTCCACAGTCCGAACATGCTCGCCACCGTTAGAAGAAGCTCGCCTCCCCTCCATTTTAATTCGATAGTTACTGAAGCTTCCCCTTATCCTTTTCCCTTTCTCCATTGAACCGCGTTTCACCTCCTCAAATATTCGACTCCAGTAAAAACCCATCACCGCGAGCTCATCCCCTTCATCACCCAAAGATCCAACTCGAACATAGCTTTCTCCTCATACCAGATCGATCTCGAGGAGATTGCGTCGCTCCTACTTTCGAGCATACGGGAACAGTTTGATTTTTATTTATTCTTTTCATTTGTGGTTATATGCGAAATAGGTTTCCAGCAACCAGAGAGGGCGGTGCGAAGCTATGTGTATTTATAGAGAAAGGGTAGGTTTCGTTTCCATGGTGTATTGAAGGGACCCGACGTGCAAACTTAAGGACTAAAGCACTGTATATATTTAAGATCACGTGTTTGTTTTGGAGGCCACATATGAACGGTGGTTGAGAAAAGGCAACCGTGTCTTTGAAGGTATGGAAGTACGTATCCAAGTCTTACTCCACTAATATAGCATCAAACATAAGCGGTAGCAATGCTCCTGTACACGTGAAGGAATTGGAGGCACATATGTAGTTTTTAAATGATCTCATTACTCGTTATATAAAGCTTTGTTGACGTACAGACTGCTATCGACCAAATTAAAAATACCGTTGTGATCAACAATGTGTTCAGATCCCAAAAATATAATAATACCGGTAGATGGACTCATATTTCGAAACTTCGAAAATGTTGATTTCAGGGTGCGAAATACTTCAAATAAAAAGTCGCTTATTAAATTAATTAAAAATTATGGCAAAATTCTAAAAATTAAATTATCGCTGCGCCTCAAAAGAACCCTATCCCGATTTGCACCCGATATCAAGTTATATTCAAATAACTGTTACGGTCAATATACGATTTCACAACGACTTTTTGAATATTTGATTTGGACATATCTCAAAATCTACACGACGAAATCCCGATTTTTCTCTTCCACTAGAAAGATATACTCCACCAGCTCCACACGTTTCTTGTTTCATAGCAATCTGATTTAAAACGAACCCTGTATACTTAGTTGAAGTCTAAATCGCCAAATAGCGAACTACCGCGTCGTTACGCGCTATATTCTAATTATAATATAATTAATACGTTTTAACGTCGATTATTAAATCGATTCGTTATTCAAATTCAATTCTAAACTGAATTAAATATTTTAGCTGATCCAATTCACACAGTATTGTGAATTCGGTGATTTCCGATTATTTCGACATTATAATATATTATTATATTATTTATTTTAATTAAATATTCAATATTATTTAATTCAAGTCATCGATATCGCCCAATCGATATTTAATAATTAAATAAATTAATTATTCGACAGCTAACAAAACGCGCCATTACAGACTTCCCCACTTAAAATAATTTCGTCCTCGAAATTGCTAAGTTAGAGGTTGACCCTGTATATTGGAACTCCTAAGATTGGTTTACCCCTTATTTCCGATTTCAACCGAACCACTTAATATTGACTAAAATATTTATTCTTCCGACTAACTAAAATTTTCAAAAATTCTGAAAATTTTCTAACACTTTAAATTTTCGGAAAATTTCGCCATAACCTCCTTTGTACAGCCCTATCGGTAAAACCACAACTCGCCTCTCTAGGCCATCTCTAACCCAAAAGAAAATCAAATAGCCAAGCGGCTTGCCGATTCGGCTCACAAATCTCATGCTTATATCAAAAATAAACTTGTACCTTTTTGTCGGGCATATCAACCTTATCACTTTCACCTGTATCAACCCAACATATACCAATGTCATCTCAATCCAACCTTCAACTCAAACACTTGGTGCTATCCAAGTCAAATTCTATTCAAACTCCAATATCAGATTTCAAACTTTTAACCCATCAACTTAATTCCAATCCAGATGATTCTCTAACCAAATCCCGATTTATTTAACTTGGTTCAAGTTAAATTTTAATCTACTTATTTGTTTTTACCATCTTGATTCATTCAACTTAACAAGTTAAATTTTAAATTTCAAGATTTAAATTCCTGGGTTTTATTTCAAATTCCATTTTGAAATCATACTAACAATTCAAAACCTTTGAATTTCTAAACAACTTGTTTTCTCAAAACAATTTGAAAACAAAATCCTTGGTAGTAATCCGCCCCTTAGAAACTCGAAAATCACACCGACGATGTATCGATCCATCCTCGGAATTACATTCCAGTCATCCAGGTGAGTTAGATACTATATTTATTTCAAATTGAAAAACATTTTCAAAATCTCCCAGGAACTTAAAATTTCCTTATTTTAATCCCAAATTCTGATTTAAATTTCAGATTTTAATTCAACTGATTCCACGTATTTTACTTATAGGAATTCTGATTGGTTATTTATATATAACTATTTAATTTATAATCTTACTCGATTATAATAACAACTAATATATCTAATATATTAAAATTTTGATATATATATATATATTTCTATATCAAAATATACTTTGGGTAATGTTAAATTCACTTACCCTTTTTCAAAACATATCGTGACGACCCATCGTATTCAAGTGTTTATTTACTCCTACCGATACAGTGGATCAAACTGATCGACCAGAACTCATAAACAACTCAGCCAATGAATCTCCACAATATAAAACCATTTTATATCAAATACAAATACGCACTCGTATATATACACTCAATTTCAGTCTAGAGTATTACTAACCCTATCTCTACCGAGTCACGCCACAGAGCCAAGTAATTCTTAACTTAAGCTCTGATACCAACTGTAACGGCTGGAAATTTCCGACTCCTCTAGAGTCGGAAATTCCGAGACGTTAGTGAAAGAATTTAGAAGGTGAGAAAGAAAAGATAGAACTAATAGAATAGAAGAAGAAGAATAACATCAGAATCATCAGAGTAACACGAATCTCACAGCGGAACGAATAACATATAATATATAACATAACTTTGAAGTAAACAGTTATATATATACAATAGCACTTATCAGAGTACAACACTTACAACACAGCGGAAATAACTATAGCTATAAAATCTTGCAGCCTCCTGCTCCAAGCTCTCCAAGTATATCTGTAAATCCCAACTACTTGACTGCCCGTACAAATTTAGGCACCCAAGAGTTTAGGGAAAACAACAAAGTAAACTCCGGGTCAGTCATGGGACTGGTATGAGTAAAATAGTTTAAAACAGGTATAGGATATCTCATAAGACCACGCCGTGAATACGGAACGGGTTTTTCCCTTATGAGTATCTGAACAACTTTGACAAGCAATATCATTGTGATATTATAATAATGTCTAAGTACAAATAGGTATCAATCTAGCAGAAACGCTTGCATCTCACGTTCTACATACATAGTATAAAATCATAAATCGCAGGGCGCTTATTGAAGATTGGATTCCAACAGACAAGGTATGGGAGCACCTTCTGAATAGTGTACTCTAGAGGTGATACACTCAGGGTTCAACAAGAACGTCTTGCAACCCGGCCACACATGACCGCTCACTCATTTAGCTTGAGTGTCGCGAATATATTGCCACCACGGTTGTAGGCCATCAAACCGTCATCCGAAGATACAAAATCAAAAAGAAGTATAAATATGAATATTCTCTAGATCGGTGACAATACACCCTGCTTGGGGATGACCCAACTAGCCATGCTGCCTAGCCCAACTTTTGTTACTTCCCGGTGTGAGGCTAGAAGCTACGTCTATCTTCAGAACATCTGATCACGATTCACTTTGAATGCCACATCTTCATACCCGCCAAATCACAAATTGACTTATCCAAAAATAACACGGGTATATAGCAAAGAGAAACGAATTCCTCCGCCACCAAACGCGAATACGTTTGAACAGATCAACTTACGCGATCCATTGGATATACTCTGTCAGACCTTCTTCCATATACGTTGTCCTGGGACTGGACAAACCGAAGGCACTATTCAGTATATCCATCTTAGTCACTGTTATCTAAGACTTATACAACAGCCCTTGCACTTTACTCCGTCTTCAATTTATCTTTGCCAGATATTGCTCGCAACGCTTATGCCAATACAGAGTGGTTCTTTGGATAATAATCCAACCGGTCTCTCCATAATAACAACGTTAAAATGGTAAAAACTTTGATAGTCTGTGATTCAACTATCAAATTAAAACATGTCGGTGTACAAACAACGATCTTATTTCCAAATGGGAATTCGATCGATCAATCATCATATGTTCATATTTCCTTATTTCATATATTTAGAAAATATATGTTATTAATCATTGGAAAACATTTCCATAGCTTATTTTCACATCACTATTATTTCGCAACTATCAGTCCCTAACTGTAACTAGTATGAGAACAATTCTCTAAGTATCAATACGGAGGGTCGAAACCAACATCAGATCGTCACTTAGAAAACCGTTCAACTTACCCTCTCCAGTCAGTTTCTGAATTTTCTTAACTCTATTTCTTAAATTCTTATCATGAAAACATTTCATTTTCTATGTTTAGAAAACATATCTGACTATATTTGGAAAACGTTTCCAAAACTCATTTACGGATTTCCAATGAACGTTGTATAAAACATCGTTTCGTGTAACACCCCGAATTTCGGTTAATGCTAAAATTCACTAATTACAGAATAAATAATCTCAGATGTGGGAATTAGGGGAAACGGGCTGCGTCATTGCGTTCGTCTCGGAAAAATACGCGAAATAGAGTCCGAGTTTTCGAAAATCGGAGTCCGTATGGCTCAGTTATGGCCCGATGAAGTTTGCAGAAAATTCAAAGATAAAAACAGATTTAATAATTTAAAACCAAATTTTAAAATAGAGCAAGCGGGGCCAGGCGGGAAGATTCCCGCCCTACCCATGTCGACAGGGCTGTCGACAGGACTGTCGACAAGGGTGTCGACTTGCCTGTCGACTTGCCTGTCGACAGGGGGGCGACGCCCAGTAAAACTGGGTGCACCAGTTTAGGTTCTTGGGCTGGCTTGGAGGGCTGGTTCTGGAAGCTTCTTGGATCTGACGGGTCTAAACCAATCTAGGGTTAATCTAAGGGTCTAAAATGCAACCTAATCCTATAAATAAGACCCTAACCCTATCCTAATTCATTCATAATTAGATCTTGTAACTAAACTATGGCAAAATGAAACTTGATCATGGCCACCACAAATCAATGAAGAGGAAAGCAAGCTAATCAACCTCTCCAATCAACCTCTAATCCATTCTAAGCATCTTAATCTTCTTCATTTGGAGTGCAAATTGCTAGTTGTGAGTTTCTATCACTTTAACATCAATTGTTAAAGCAAGTAGATTAGGTGTAATGAGACTTATGGTCTTGAATGCGGATTAGTGAGTTTGAATCATTTGTAATGATATGTTACTCTATGTTTTCCTATGTTTATGCATATTGAATAAGTTGGTTTATGCATACTTGATAAGTGGATTTATGCATGATTAATAAGTTGGTTCATGCATGATTAATAAGTTGGTTTATGCATATTTGATAAGTGGATTTATGCATGATTAATAAGTTGGTTTATGCATGTTTAACAAGTGGGTTTATGCATGTTGAGTATGTAAGTTTATGCAAGTTTAGTATGATGTATGTTATGTTTACATGATGCTAAATATGCAAGCTGTAGGCTATGTGATCATATGCAAGTTACATGTATGTTAATATGCAAGATATGATATGCAAGTTACATGTATGTTAATATGCAAGATATGCTATGCAAGCTACATGTATGTTAATATGCAAGATATGCTATGCAAGTTACATGTATGTTAATATGCAAGATATGCTATGCAAGTTACATGTATGTTAATATGCAAGATATGCTATGCAAGTTGAATGCTTATGCAAGAATGTGAATGCTTATGCAAGTTATGTGTATGCTTAAATGCATGTTTAACATATTATGCAAGTTGTGAGAATGCTTATATGCAAGTTCAACATGTTATGCAAGTTATGTATGCTTATGCAAGTTATGTGTATGCTTAAATGCAAGTTTAACATGTTATGCAAGTTATGTGAATGCTTATATGCAAGTTCAACATGTTATGCAAGATATATGTATGATAATATGCAAGTTCATATGCAACATGTTATGCAGGTCATGTGTATGATGATATGCAAGTTTGGGGTTAAATGTAGTTGGGTTAATATATGCTCATATATGCAAGTTGACATCCTCTTAACCCATGACAAAGTTATATGCTAAGCCCATGATATTTGTGATGGATCTTCCCCTTTATTATGTCATGAAGTGAGAACGATTTACGTGGGGAACGATGGGGTTAATAAATATGTTAATAAAAGTATGATTGGGTATGATTAAGCATACCATAAAAATAAATTAACATAAGTGGGAATTTACCTATTGAGTTAGGTCTACCCCCTGGGAATTTACCTATTGAGTTAGGTCTACCCATGTTATGAGAAACTTGATATTAATTAGGGACAATTAATATGGGGGTGATTAATTAGATGTAATTAATCGACTAAGACACGAGGTTGGACTCATTTGTAGTGTAAAACTGCCCGGACCCAACCGGCTTAACCAGTTGCTACAAATGTTAGCCCAATGTGAGAGGTCTTAGGCACAAACTAAATACGTGATTAATGTAAAGACACGAGGTTAGACTCGGTTATGACATAAGGCTGCCCGGACCCAACCGGCTTAACCAGCAGTCATAAAAGATAGTCTAATGTGAGAGGTCTTTATGAGGATCACGGTCTTAATTAATTAAGAAACACTTAACCATATAAGCATGTTGTGGGGCATGAGGGTTAAGTGGGTGCCTTGGGTGGCATGAGAAAACTAGTGGGTTGCCTCGGGTGGCAATAGAAAATACGATTAGAATACTTAACCAAAGTGGGGCATGTAAGTAAACATGATTAAAGGGTTAAGTAAGTGCCATGGGTGGCATGTGAAAATACGATTAGAATACTTAACCAAAGTGGGACATGTAAGTAAACATGATTAAAAGGTTAAGTAAGTGCCTTAGGTGGCATGTAGGAATCTAGTGGGTGCCTCAAGGGGCAATTGAAATATGATTAGATGACTTAACCAAAACTTAACATGTAAGTGGGCATGATTATAAAGAGGGGTTAAGTGGGATGCACTAGATAAAAATTGCAAGCTTAGGTGGTAGCTTGTGGGGGCCCATTTCAACCAATATCCCAAACGTATCTTTGTGGGCTCGACTCAAGTCGAGTGACGGGACACGCATATTGGGCTTGACTATAAGAGGCCAAACCGGGTTAACGGTGGCAATGCGGGACCAACGGGTTTCATATGCGTGTGTGGACCCGGGCTGGTTGGTAAGTCGTTGTTGCATCGTGTAGATATAAAGCCGTGCACCGTTGATATTATCAGGTGGCCACGTTGGGGAATGATACACCCCAATTGTGGGACCAGCGCGGGTATCTACAGTAGGGAGCCGATCGCTGGGGAGTAGTGGGTACACCTATGTAGTCAGATAGGAGTACATGAAACTACTAAATTACTAAGTACACTTAGTGGGATCAACTTTTAAGTAGGAATGACTGGTGTGGTGCAGTGTAGGAATTACCCTTGGGTGGATAGGTCTGGGGCGGTGTAATCTAGTAATTATCCTTGGGTGGATAAATGCGTCTTTACGGTTATCTTAGTTTATCCTAAGTTTGCCAAGCTGCTTAGTGTAGCCATTCATCCCCAGGCGTTACCGTATATCGACTTATGTCTTCTCTGGTTACTTTAATGATTGTATTGTTAAAGTTATAGGACTCACTCAGACTTATGTCTGACCCCGTTGTTTTTATCTTTTTCCCCCAACCCCAGGTTATCAGAGTGGGCCTAGTGCTAGTGGGCCTTGATCGGATTGCTGTATCTATCCTTTGGAGCTTGGACCGTTGGAGTAAAGCTCAGTTCATATTTCCTTTCATGGCTATTGTTTACTTAGTGGGATTATGTACTTATGTTTATCAAGATGGATATTTTGTACTTGACTCTTGTATGGTTTTGTGATGTAACCAAACATGTTTTACTTTCTGCTGCATTGAAATGATGATTTAAATTTTCGAGTATTACTTATATCTGTCTTGTTGTAATTTTTCTGTTCTATATTCACTAAAATACTCCACCGATGTTATGGCATTCCCTTAGTGAGTGTCCATAGCGGGCGTGGGGTGTTACACGTGGTATCAGAGCAAAGGTTACCAGAACAGATAAAATTTTTAGAAAAACTATTTTTCTAAGAAAATTTTTGGAAGGAGTATTTTCAAAAACATGTCTTTTAAGAGAAAAGTTTTTGAAAGAAAAGCATAATCCCCGATAGCCATATCTTTATCTTTTTTTGAATCCTCCGTTTGAATCTTTCCTCTTTCGTTTCAGCATGGCTGAAGATCTTAATCTTCCGGACGGTGTAGCGGTACCAGTATGGTATAGGAGGTTGTTAGAGGCTAGGACCGCCACTGCAGGTCCAGCGAATGTTCCTCCACTACCAGTTGCACCCGTTCCTTCTCGCGCTGATACTTTTGCTAAGACTTGTAAGGAGTTTAAGGCCATGGGAGGGAAACCTTTTGTAGGAGCTAGGGATTGGCTCAAGGAGACGGAAGAATTGATGGAAATCCTTGAAGTGGAGGAAGGAAAGAAAGTCAAGTTAGCCGCTTGGTTGATGGAAGGGGAGGCCTCGCTATGGTGGAAGGTCACTAATGGAGAACACCCTGTTGACTCTTGGGCAGATTTCAGGCAAAGGTTTGAGGCAAAGTTTCTTTCAAGAGCGGAAGAAAATCTGTACGTGGAAAGGTTCTTGAACTTAAAGCAAGGGAACTTGTCAGTGAAAGAATATGTTAACGAGTTTAACCAGTTAGCGAGATTCAACATGGACTTGGTAAACACACCGGAAGAGAAAGCTCTGAGGCTCGTTAAAGGCTTGAACGAACCAATACGCGGATTGGCTATGTCTTACATTCCTATGGGGGCCACTTTTGAGAAGCTAGTGGACATGGCACTTATGCAGGAGAAAGAGAAGGGTCCCAATGCTATTAAAGTACCCGAGAAGAAAGGAGATCCAAAAAGAGACTTCCGCAACAACAGCAAAACGAAGGTGGGAAAGGCAACGGTGGCAAGGGAAAGAAGAAGTGCTTCAATTGTGGAACACTAGGTCACCTAAGCAGGGATTGTCGCAAGAAGAAGAAGACTGGCTGCTTCCACTGTGGCGAAGCAGGGCATCTAGTGAAAGACTGTCCTAAGAAAGGGCAAAGGACGGGGTCTACCTCAGGAGGACGGATGCAAGCTCTTGTGGCACCAGGTCAGGCTAGGGGGCAAGTACAGGCTCTCGCGATTCGGGAAAGAGGTAGAACTATTTCTATTGAAAGTCTAGTTTTTCTGATCGATCATCCTGTCCGTACTTTAATTGATATTGACGCATCGAGTTCGTTTATCTCATCATTGTTAGTTGAGTCACTGCACTTAGACACCAGTTTGGTTGATGATCCCTTAGTTGTTTCAAACCCAATTGGGGCTCCACGATGTGTTTGGGTTTGAAAGTTGCTATACTTAGCATTGAGTTTAGATGTGATGCTTGTTGGGCTTCACGGGCTATGGGTTAGTTTTGGGCACGGACTGGTTATCCAGTAGGGGTACCGTTCTTAATTTTGAAGGGAGAGTTGTAGGCTTATGACCCGCTTGGGTAACAATCTCGAGATCTCTTGTAATCCCATAGAATCTGTTATGCTAAGTTATTTAGAATCGCTTGACACGACGGTCTAGAGTTTGCGATCTGTTAGAGCAGTCCGGGAATACTCGGATGTGTTTGAGGGAGGTGAAGAGCTTACCTCAGGAGCGGGAGATTGACTTCCGAAAATATCTGGTAGATAATGCCAACCCAGTATCTTGGCCAGTGGCCACATGGCTCCTCGTGAGAGGAGGGAACTCGATAAGCAAGTAGGTGGTTTGCTTAAGAAGGGGTTCATAAGACGAAGTATATTGGAGTGGGGTGCTCCAGTAGTTGTTGCTGCGAAGGCAGATGGGTCCCTCAGACTTTGTGTAGGCTAAAGAGAATTGAATAAATTCACAAAGAAGAATAGACACCCATTGTCGAGGATTGATGATCTCTTTGATCAGTTAGTGGGCGCCTTAGTATTTTCGCAGTTGGACGTAACCACGAGGTTTCGTCAGTTGAGAGTGACTGAGGATAGTATAAAGAAGACTACCTTTAGGACTCCGGATGGTTTTTATGAGTGGCTGGTGATGCCATTTGGTTTGGCGAACGCCCCCGCATACTTTGTTGATTTGATGAGAAGAGTGTTCGGGGAATACCTAAATAAGTTTGTGATGGTCTTTGTGGATGATATCTTGGTCGTTTCTGGGAACGAAATAAGTTTTTGTATGTGCTCAATAGGGTGAGCAAAGCCAGTTATGGGACAAACGGTAGTTTTGAGCGAGACTGGCGAGGACATCCACAGTTGGTCAAAGGCTTAGTTGTTTAGCCATTCTTACTAGTATCATCTCACGTAGGTCACCTGAACTCGAAGGAGATATCCCTTGGGTGTTTGTTTGATATTGGTTTAGGCCTTTGGGGCTTGCATTTGGGGGATGTCGAGTTCGACTAGGGTGGTCTGCGTGAGAGATGGACAATGGTGATGATTTTGGGATGGGATTCTTAGCATCCTATGAGTTTGAAATAGCGTATACCCATGGCAAGGGTAATGTGGTGGCGGACGCCTTAAGTAGAGAAAGGTTGTCCTTAAGTTCACTATTCGTTGAACGACGGAGCTTAGAGTTAATTTCTATGTCTGACTTTAGACCTTCCGTTGACTTTGTACCCGGATTGCTAGCTTCCTTGGAAGTTAGACCTACTCTTTTGGGGCGGATTGGAAAAGCACAGAGGAACGACCCACAGTTGGTTGAGTTGGTGGGGAAGCTCATAAGGAGGGAGTCGTCCAGCCATTTGAGTAGGTACACCCTAGACGATAGGGGGTGCTTGCGTAGAGACGGTAGACTTTTTGTACCGAAAGACGAGGGTTTGAGGAAGGTTATTCTTGATGATGCACACCGTTCTAGGATGGCCATTCATCCCGGTGGGGACAAGGTGTACCAAGACATGAAGAGGGTTTTTCTGGACAGGTATGAAGAAAGATGTGGCCGAGTATGTCGCTAGATGCTTGGTGTGCTAACAAGTGGAAGCAAAGTAAAAGAAACCCGGAGGGTTGCTTCACCCGTTGGAAGTTCCGTAATGGGAAGTGGGATAGTGTCTCGATGGATTACCGAAATTAAGGAAGGGTGATACGGGGATTGGACTTATGGTAGATAGGCTTACTAAGTGTGCCCATTTCGTACCCGGGAAGAGCAAGAGCACTGTTCCATGTCTAGCTTCAGTTTATATTCGAGAGATAGTTCGGTTGCAAAGGAAACATGACGTATTCCATGTGTCACATGAGACCGCAGAGGTGGTAGAGCCGGGCTTACTTAAAGAAGTAAAGGTAGAGTGTGATGTGATTATTCGACGAGCTCCTACCCGCATCCTTGGGTCAGAGAATTAGGAAGTTGAAAAACAGAGAGATTCAACTAGTCAAAGTACAAAAAGGGAGATGAAGAGAGCGATGCTACCTGGGAGACGGAAGCGAAGATGCGTTCGAGGTACCCTTTTTCTTTCGGAGGGTATGTCCTTTTGCTTCACCTTCATCACATATCTTGTACTTATCTTATCCTTAGTATGTCCTCTCGTTAGTACCTTTGACCTTTAGATATAGTAAACCTATGGTTGAAACATGTGTTTGAGACATGTTATGATTGATGGATGCATGTGGATGCAAGTGGTTGCTAGTGGTTGCTCGTGGATGCATATACACACACTCTAGGCACTAGATCGGCTCAATCACTTCATATTGCATATTGCATAAAATTGTGTGTAGGAAGCTATATTTATGGATGTTTAATGATTATGTTGTCATATGGATGATGCATTTTGGTGAATGATTGTGCACTCATGTAGATATTGTATGTGTCGATAGGGTTCTATCGCATACATAATGGACGCATGGCACTATCATGGTTTGCATATGTTCATACATTAGATAGGGAACATATACACACACTTTTTGCATATGCTCATACATCATTAGAAATTGTTTTAAGGACAATGGATGCCTGTGGTTGATGGTTTGAGTAGATGGTTGTTTGGATGGTAGGATATGCATTCTCCTTAGCTTAGAGATTTCGGGGACGAAATCCTTTAAGGAGGGGAGAATGTAACACCCCGAATTTCGGTTAATGCTAAAATTCACTAATTACAGAATAAATAATCTCAGATGTGGGAATTATGGGAAACGGGCTGCGCCATTGCGTTCGTCTCGGAAAAATACGCGAAATAGAGTCCGAGTTTTCAAAAATCGGAGTCCGTAGGGCTCAGTTATGGCCCGATGAAGTTTGCAGAAAATTCAAAGATAAAAACAGATTTAATAATTTAAAACCAAATTTTAAAATAGGGCAAGCGGGGCCAGGCGGGAAGATTCCCGCCCTACCCATGTCGACAGGGCTGTCGACAGGCCTGTCGACAAGGGTGTCGACTTGCCTGTCGACAGGGGGGCGACGCCCAGTAAAACTGGGTGCACCAGTTTAGGTTCTTGGGCTGGCTTGGAGGGCTGGTTCTGGAAGCTTCTTGGATCTGACGGGTCTAAACCAATCTAGGGTTAATCTAAGGGTCTAAAATGCAACCTAATCCTATAAATAAGACCCTAACCCTATCCTAATTCATTCATAATTAGATCTTGTAACTAAACTATGGCAAAATGAAACTTGATCATGGCCACCACAAATCAATGAAGAGGAAAGCAAGCTAATCAACCTCTCTAATCAACCTCTAATCCATTCTAAGCATCTTAATCTTCTTCATTTGGAGTGCAAATTGCTAGTTGTGAGTTTCTATCACTTTAACATCAATTGTTAAAGCAAGTAGATTAGGTGTAATGAGACTTATGGTCTTGAATGCGGATTAGTGAGTTTGAATCATTTGTAATGATATGTTACTCTATGTTTTCCTATGTTTATGCATATTGAATAAGTTGGTTTATGCATACTTGATAAGTGGATTTATGCATGATTAATAAGTTGGTTCATGCATGATTAATAAGTTGGTTTATGCATATTTGATAAGTGGATTTATGCATGATTAATAAGTTGGTTTATGCATGTTTAACAAGTGGGTTTATGCATGTTGAGTATGTAAGTTTATGCAAGTTTAGTATGATGTATGTTATGTTTACATGATGCTAAATATGCAAGTTGTAGGCTATGTGATCATATGCAAGTTACATGTATGTTAATATGCAAGATATGATATGCAAGTTACATGTATGTTAATATGCAAGATATGCTATGCAAGCTACATGTATGTTAATATGCAAGATATGCTATGCAAGTTACATGTATGTTAATATGCAAGATATGCTATGCAAGTTACATGTATGTTAATATGCAAGATATGCTATGCAAGTTGAATGCTTATGCAAGAATGTGAATGCTTATGCAAGTTATGTGTATGCTTAAATGCATGTTTAACATATTATGCAAGTTGTGAGAATGCTTATATGCAAGTTCAACATGTTATGCAAGTTATGTATGCTTATGCAAGTTATGTGTATGCTTAAATGCAAGTTTAACATGTTATGCAAGTTATGTGAATGCTTATATGCAAGTTCAACATGTTATGCAAGATATATGTATGATAATATGCAAGTTCATATGCAACATGTTATGCAAGTCATGTGTATGATGATATGCAAGTTTGGGGTTAAATGTAGTTGGGTTAATATATGCTCATATATGCAAGTTGACATCCTCTTAACCCATGACAAAGTTATATGCTAAGCCCATGATATTTGTGATGGATCTTCCCCTTTGTTATGTCATGAAGTGAGAACGATTTACGTGGGGAACGATGGGGTTAATAAATATGTTAATAAAAGTATGATTGGGTATGATTAAGCATACCATAAAAATAAATTAACATAAGTGGGAATTTACCTATTGAGTTAGGTCTACCCCATGGGAATTTACCTATTGAGTTAGGTCTACCCATGTTATGAGAAACTTGATATTAATTAGGGACAATTAATATGGGGGTGATTAATTAGATGTAATTAATCGACTAAGACACGAGGTTGGACTCATTTGTAGTGTAAAACTGCCCGGACCCAACCGGCTTAACCAGTTGCTACAAATGTTAGCCCAATGTGAGAGGTCTTAGGCACAAACTAAATACGTGATTAATGTAAAGACACGAGGTTAGACTCGGTTATGACATAAGGCTGCCCGGACCCAACCGGCTTAACCAGCAGTCATAAAAGATAGTCTAATGTGAGAGGTCTTTATGAGGATCACGGTCTTAATTAATTAAGAAACACTTAACCATATAAGCATGTTGTGGGGCATGAGGGTTAAGTGGGTGCCTTGGGTGGCATGAGAAAACTAGTGGGTTGCCTCGGGTGGCAATAGAAAATACGATTAGAATACTTAACCAAAGTGGGACATGTAAGTAAACATGATTAAAGGGTTATGTAAGTGCCATGGGTGGCATGTGAAAATACGATTAGAATACTTAACCAAAGTGGGACATGTAAGTAAACATGATTAAAAGGTTAAGTAAGTGCCTTAGGTGGCATGTAGGAATCTAGTGGGTGCCTCAAGGGGCAATTGAAATATGATTAGATGACTTAACCAAAACTTAACATGTAAGTGGGCATGATTATAAAGAGGGGTTAAGTGGGATGCACTAGATAAAAATTGCAAGCTTAGGTGGTAGCTTGTGGGGGCCCATTTCAACCAATATCCCAAACGTATCTTTGTGGGCTCGACTCAAGTCGAGTGACGGGACACGCATATTGGGCTTGACTATAAGAGGCCAAACCGGGTTAACGGTGGCAACGCGGGACCAACGGGTTTCATATGCGTGTGTGGACCCGGGCTGGTTGGTAAGTCGTTGTTGCATCGTGTAGATATAAAGCCGTGCACCGTTGATGTTATCAGGTGGCCACGTTGGGGAATGATACACCCCAATTGTGGGACCAGCGCGGGTATCTACAGTAGGGAGCCGATCGCTGGGGAGTAGTGGGTACACCTATGTAGTCAGATAGGAGTACACGAAACTACTAAATTACAAAGTACACTTAGTGGGATCAACTTTTAAGTAGGAATGACTGGTGTGGTGCAGTGTAGGAATTACCCTTGGGTGGATAGGTCTGGGGCGGTGTAATCTAGTAATTATCCTTGGGTGGATAAATTCGTCTTTACGGTTATCTTAGTTTATCCTAAGTATTCCAAGCTGCTTAGTGTAGCCATTCATCCCCAGGCGTTACCGTATATCGACTTATGTCTTCTCTGGTTACTTTAATGATTGTATTGTTAAAGTTATAGGACTCACTCAGACTTATGTCTGACCCCGTTGTTTTTATCTTTTTCCCCCAACCCCAGGTTATCAGAGTGGGCCTAGTGCTAGTGGGCCTTGATCGGATTGTTGTATCTATCCTTTGGAGCTTGGACCGTTGGAGTAAAGCTCAGTTCATCTTTCCTTTTATGGCTATTGTTTACTTAGTGGGATTATGTACTTATGTTTATCAAGATGGATATTTTGTACTTGACTCTTGTATGGTTTTGTGATGTAACCAAACATGTTTTACTTTCTGCTGCATTGAAATGATGATTTAAATTTTTGAGTATTACTTATATCTGTCTTGTTGCAATTTTTCTGTTCTATATTCACTAAAATACTCCACCGATGTTATGGCATTCCCTTAGTGAGTGTCCATAGCGGGCGTGGGGTGTTACATTTCGCTTAATCCATTAATCGCTTATTACTTAACTATATTTCAAATCAACCTTTTCTATCGAACCACAACTATTCCTTTGTCAATTCTGAAGTCAATCAAGTTGGGGTATAGTTAACTCTCTTTCGAGTAATCTCTATTTGATTAACTCTTCTTCGAATAACCTATATTCGATTATCTCTCTTCGAATAACTCATGTTCGAAATCTCTCTCTTTCGAATAAACAATATTCGATCTCTTTCTTTCGAATATGCTATATTCGAAAATCTCCTTTCGATTTACTAATCGATAACTCCTTTCGATCAAACTAAAATTGATAACTCCTTTAACTCTATTCGAATAACTAATATTCGACTAACTCCTTTGGATCGACTCATTTGATTAACTCCTTCGAATAACAAATTCGAATAACTTACCTTCGAATAACCAATATTCGATTTACTCTAACTCGATTAACTTAATTCTAATCGATTTACTCCATTTCGATTCAACTTAATTCAAATCGATTAACTTAACTCAAATTGATTAACTCCTTTCGAATAACTAAATTCGATTTAACTCTAATTGAATAACTAATATTCAATTAACTCTTACGTGTTTAACTCTATTTGAATAAGTAATTCGAATCACTCTAATGTGTTTAACTCTATTCAAATATCAAATTCAAATAACTCATTTCGAATAACTAAATTCGATTAACTCTTTTAACTTTACTCGAATAACTATATTCGATTTACACCTTCTTTCGAATAACTATATTCGATTAACTCTTCGACTAACTCCTTTGGATTAACTAACTTCGAATAACTCCTTTGGATTAGCTAACTTCGAATAACTCCTTTGGATTAACTAACTTCGAATAACTCCTTTGGATTTACTAACTTCGAATAACTCCTTTGGATTAACTAACTTCGAATAACCAATATTCGATAACTATTCTTCGAATAAATAATATTCGGTAACTCTTCTCAAATGAATAACATTTGATTTCTCCACTCGAATAAACTATATTCGATTACTCTTCCCTCGAATACTCTATATTCGATAACTCTACTTCGAATAAGTGATATTTGGCAACTCTACTCGATTAACTCCACTTGGATAACTCTAACAGGTCAACTCTAACTGGTCAACTCTAACTGGTCAACTTTAACTGTTTATCTTTAACTGGTAAATTTTAACTGGTTAACTCAAATGGTTTAACCTAACTTGATTTACTTGTCTCGATTAACTGAACTAACCCACTTAGTTTAACTTAGTTAATTCACTTTGATTAACTCTAGCCGATTTACTTAGTTTAACTCAGCTAATTCACTTTGATTAACCCAACTAATTTTACTTCGATTAACAAATTAGTTTAACTTGACTAATTCACTTAGTTTGACGCAACTAATTCACTTTGATTTACCAATTAGTTTAACTTAACTAATTCACTTCGATTAACCACTTAGTTTATCTTAACTAATTTACTTTGGTTAACTTAACCAATTACTTTGATTAACTCGACTAACTTGCTTTGGTTAACCTAACAAATTACCTTGTTTAACTCTATTCGAATAAGTAATTCGAATCACTCAAATGTGTTTAACTCTATTCAAATATCCAATTCGAATAACTCATTTCGAATAACTAAATTCGATTAACTCCTTTTATTAACGTTTATTCATTTCAAAAGATTTCCTTTTTACAACGTTTATCCATTGATAAAGATTTCCTTTTTACAACGTTTATCCATTTATAAAGATTTACTTTTAGTAATGGTTCTTCACTTAATAACGTTTCTACTTCTCTATATAAGTCCAGACTTATATATATTCCATTTATCAACGATAAATAATTTATTTAATTTATAAAACATTATTTATAAATTAATCTACTTCAATTTATCTGTTTAAAACAGATTTCCTATTTAATATCTCATTTAAATCCATATCGTGTTATACCGTGTGCGAAGCACGTGTTTAAATCTATCCTTGTATAATTCTATTTATTTTCCCAACAAGTGTTCCTTTATTTATTCCCTAAATAAATATTCCTTTATTCCATTTATTTATAATCTAAATAAATGTTCCTTTATTTATTTCCTAAATAAATAAATGTTTTCATTTTATAAAATCCTATCGATTTTATAAATAAGATTTAATTTCAATATAAACATTGAAAATTCCCTTTTTACATTCTAGTATCACCTACGGTGTTTAACGTGTCGTATAACAATGATCGGTATCATTCAAACATATGGAATCAATAACAGATTTCATAACACATCATATATCACCATATATGAAAAACGGTAAAATAAATGTTGAGGAATCCAGTCGGATTCCTCCAACCTGTTTCCCTGCATCCACAGATGTTACACAATAAAATATACATCAATTTCATTCCAACATGAAATATACTGATGAACTGAATCAATATTTGATTGTCGTTTATATATATAACTATATCTATGTTTCAATCAAATCTATTTAACAGTCCAAACTATAAATACACAGCAATCAAATCATTTAACACAGTTTATATAAAAATATAAACTGAGGAGAGTTAGTGAGTTTTACTCACATTCGCGCGTTAACCGTTAAATAACGATTTGCGTCAGTTGATTGCACCAGACGTTTTAATCTGACAGAAGCTCAAACGTGCTTTCCATTTCTTTATATCACTTCATAGCGTAGCCAGCTCTCGTACGGTTCCACTGTGTAACTTGCGATCCGAACTCAGTTCACGTTCACAGCCTCGGATCCACTCCTGTCCCAATTCGAAACTTCACGCCTACGTTCTACCCTCTTCAAGCCACTGACTTCCCAAAATGAACAGGCTACTGTAAAGGGAATTAATGCATATATCCCATACGTCATTAAACAGTTCACTACTGTATTTCTTCATCCCCTTAATCTATTTCCTCCTCTATTATACAATCCGCATTCTCGTATTTCTCCACTAAAACATAAACCTTGACATCCCTTTACTGGTCATGTTCGCCATGCACCAGCAAAAGCTCACTGCTTTGAAACTCAACCGAAAAACAAAACAATGTCTCCATTATTTTCCACCACAGAACATACCACCGACCTCTTCTCGCTTCAACAAACAGACAGCAATACTTCTTCTATCCCCAACCAAGAAAACAAACAAACAAAAGCATTAACGTAAGTACCAATCCAACACTAACCTCACTACCCAGTAACGTGCGAACAACATCACTCCAAAAACATCTCATTGTTTGGAATTCCATGCAGCGCTTGGCCTCCATGAAGCCAATCACTCTTCCTTCCCACAACCGACGTGCCATTCTCCAGTAATACACTTTACCACGTTTTCCCAAGCTTGCACCACTTCTGCTCCCTTTTTAAACTACATGTGTACGGTGCCACCATCCTCTCACCGACTTCCTTCCTCCACAGTCCGAACATGCTCGCCACCGTTAGAAGAAGCTCGCCTCCCCTCCATTTTAATTCGATAGTTACTGAAGCTTCCCCTTATCCTTTTCCCTTTCTCCATTGAACCGCGTTTCACCTCCTCAAATATTCGACTCCAGTAAAAACCCATCACCGCGAGCTCATCCCCTTCATCACCCAAAGATCCAACTCGAACATAGCTTTCTCCTCATACCAGATCGATCTCGAGGAGATTGCGTCGCTCCTACTTTCGAGCATACGGGAACAGTTTGATTTTTATTTATTCTTTTCATTTGTGGTTATATGCGAAATAGGTTTCCAGCAACCAGAGAGGGCGGTGCGAAGCTATGTGTATTTATAGAGAAAGGGTAGGTTTCGTTTCCATGGTGTATTGAAGGGACCCGACGTGCAAACTTAAGGACTAAAGCACTGTATATATTTAAGATCACGTGTTTGTTTTGGAGGCCACATATGAATGGTGGTTGAGAAAAGGCAACCGTGTCTTCGAAGGTATGGAAGTACGTATCCAAGTCTTACTCCACTAATATAGCATCAAACATAAGCGGTAGCAATGCTCCTGTACACGTGAAGGAATTGGAGGCACATATGTAGTTTTTAAATGATCTCATTACTCGTTATATAAAGCTTTGTTGACGTACAGACTGCTATCGACCAAATTAAAAATACCGTTGTGATCAACAATGTGTTCAGATCCCAAAAATATAATAATACCGGTAGATGGACTCATATTTCGAAACTTCGAAAATGTTGATTTCAGGGTGCGAAATACTTCAAATAAAAAGTCGCTTATTAAATTAATTAAAAATTATGGCAAAATTCTAAAAATTAAATTATCGCTGCGCCTCAAAAGAACCCTATCCCGATTTGCACCCGATATCAAGTTATATTCAAATAACTGTTACGGTCAATATACGATTTCACAACGACTTTTTGAATATTTGATTTGGACATATCTCAAAATCTACACGACGAAATCCCGATTTTTCTCTTCCACTAGAAAGATATACTCCACCAGCTCCACACGTTTCTTGTTTCATAGCAATCTGATTTAAAACGAACCCTGTATACTTAGTTGAAGTCTAAATCGCCAAATAGCGAACTACCGCGTCGTTACGCGCTATATTCTAATTATAATATAATTAATACGTTTTAACGTCGATTATTAAATCGATTCGTTATTCAAATTCAATTCTAAACTGAATTAAATATTTTAGCTGATCCAATTCACACAGTATTGTGAATTCGGTGATTTCCGATTATTTCGACATTATAATATATTATATTATTTATTTTAATTAAATATTCAATATTATTTAATTCAAGTCATCGATATCGCCCAATTGATATTTAACAATTAAATAAATTAATTATTCGACAGCTAACAAAACGCGCTATTACAGACTTCCCCACTTAAAATAATTTCGTCCTCGAAATTGCTAAGTTAGAGGTTGACCCTGTATATTGGAACTCCTAAGATTGGTTTACCCCTTATTTCTGATTTCAACCGAACCACATAATATTGACTAAAATATTTATTCTTCCGACTAACTAAAATTTTCAAAAATTCTGAAAATTTTCTAACACTTTAAATTTTCGGAAAATTTCGCCATAACCTCCTTTGTACAGCCCTATCGGTAAAACCACAACTCGCCTCTCTAGGCCATCTCTAACCCAAAAGAAAATCAAATAGCCAAGCGGCTTGCCGATTCGGCTCACAAATCTCATGCTTATATCAAAAATAAACTTGTACCTTTTTGTCGGGCATATCAACCTTATCACTTTCACCTGTATCAACCCAACATATACCAATGTCATCTGAATCCAACCTTCAACTCAAACACTTGGTGCTATCCAAGTCAAATTCTATTCAAACTCCAATATCAGATTTCAAACTCTTAACCCATCAACTTAATTCCAATCCAGATGATTCTCTAACCAAATCCCGATTTATTTAACTTGGTTCAAGTTAAATTTTAATCTACTTATTTGTTTTTACCATCTTGATTCATTCAACTTAACAAGTTAAATTTTAAATTTCAAGATTTAAATTCCTGGGTTTTATTTCAAATTCCATTTTGAAATCATACTAACAATTCAAAACCTTTGAATTTCTAAACAACTTGTTTTCTCAAAACAATTTGAAAACAAAATCCTTGGTAGTAATCTGCCCCTTAGAAACTCGAAAATCACACCGACGATGTATCGATCCATCCTCGGAATTATTTTCCAATCATCCAGGTGAGTTAGATACTATATTTATTTCAAATTGAAAAACATTTTCAAAATCTCCCAGGAACTTAAAATTTCCTTATTTTAATCCCAAATTCTGATTTAAATTTCAGATTTTAATTCAACTGATTCCACGTATTTTACTTATAGGAATTCTGATTGGTTATTTATATATAACTATTTAATTTATAATCTTACTCGATTATAATAACAACCAATATATCTAATATATTAAAATTTTGATATATATATATATATATATTTCTATATCAAAATATACTTTGGGTAATGTTAAATTCACTTACCCTTTTTCAAAACATATCGTGACGACCCATCGTATTCAAGTGTTTATTTACTCCTACCGATACAGTGGATCAAACTGATCGACCAGAACTCATAAATAACTCAGCCAATGAATCTCCACAATATAAAACCATTTTATATCAAATACAAATACGCACTCGTATATATACACTCAATTTCAGTCTAGGGTATTACTAACCCTATCTCTACCGAGTCACGCCACAGAGCCAAGTAATTCTTAACTTAAGCTCTGATACCAACTGTAACGGCTGGAAATTTCCGACTCCTCGAGAGTCGGAAATTCCGAGACGTTAGTGAAAGAATTTAGAAGGTGAGAAAGAAAAGATAGAACTAATAGAATAGAAGAAGAAGAAGAACATCAGAATCATCAGAGTAACACGAATCTCACAGCGGAACGAATAACATATAATATATAACATAACTTTGAAGTAAACAGTTATATATATACAATAGCACTTATCAGAGTACAACACTTACAACACAGCGGAAATAACTATAGCTACAAAATCTTGCAGCCTCCTGCTCCAAGCTCTCCAAGTATATCTGTAAATCCCGACTACTTGACTGCCCGTACAAATTTAGGCACCCAAGAGTTTAGGGAAAACAACAAAGTAAACTCCGGGTCAGTCATGGGACTGGTATGAGTAAAATAGTTTAAAACAGGTATAGGATATCTCATAAGACCGCGCCGTGAATACGGAACGGGTTTTTCCCTTATGAGTATCTGAACAACTTTGACAAGCAATATCATTGTGATATTATAATAATGTCTAAGTACAAATAGGTATCAATCTAGCAGAAACGCTTGCATCTCACGTTCTACATACATAGTATAAAATCATAAATCGTAGGGCGCTTATTGAAGATTGGATTCCAACAGACAAGGTATGGGAGCACCTTCTGAATAGTGTACTCTAGAGGTGATACACTCAGGGTTCAACAAGAACGTCTTGCAACCCGGCCACACATGACCGCTCACTCATTTAGCTTGAGTGTCGCGAATATATTGCCACCACGGTTGTAGGCCATCAAACCGTCATCCGAAGATACAGAATCAAAAAGAAGTATAAATATGAATATTCTCTAGATCGGTGACAATACACCCTGCTTGGGGATGACCCAACTAGCCATGCTGCCTAGCCCAACTTTTGTTACTTCCCGGTGTGATGCTAGAAGCTACGTCTATCTTCAGAACATCTGATCACGATTCACTTTGAATGCCACATCGTCATACCCGCCAAATCACAAATTGACTTATCCAAAAATAACACGGGTATATAGCTAAGAGAAACGAATTCCTCCGCCACCAAACGCGAATACGTTTGAACAGATCAACTTACGCGATCCATTGGATATACTCTGTCAGATCTTCTTCCGTATACGTTGTCCTGGGACTGGACAAACCGAAGGCACTATTCAGTATATCCATCTTAGTCACTGTTATCTAAGACTTATACAACAGCCCTTGCACTTTACTCCGTCTTCAATTTATCTTTGGCAGATATTGCTCGCAACGCTTATGCCAATACAGAGTGGTTCTTTGGATAATAATCCAACCGGTCTCTCCATAATAACAACGTTAAAATGGTAAAAACTTTGATAGTCTGTGATTCAACTATCAAATGAAAACATGTCGGTGTACAAACAACGATCTTATTTCCAAATGGGAATTCGATCGATCAATCATCATATGTTCATATTTCCTTATTTCATATATTTAGAAAATATATGTTATTAATCATTGGAAAACATTTCCATAGCTTATTTTCACATCACTATTATTTCGCAACTATCAGTCCCTAACTGTAACTAGTATGAGAACAATTCTCTAAGTATCAATACGGAAGGTCGAAACCAACATCAGATCGTCACTTAGAAAACCGTTCAACTTACCCTCTCCAGTTAGTTTCTGAATTTGCTTAACTCTATTTCTTAAATTCTTATCATGAAAAAATTTCATTTTCTATGTTTAGAAAACATATCTGACTATATTTGGAAAACGTTTCCAAAACTCATTTACGGATTTCCAATGAACGTTGTATAAAACATCGTTTCGCTTAATCCATTAATCGCTTATTACTTAACTATATTTCAAATCAACCTTTTCTATCGAACCACAACTATTCCTTTGTCAATTCTGAAGTCAATCAAGTTGGGGTATAGTTAACTCTCTTTCGAGTAATCTCTATTTGATTAACTCTTCTTCGAATAACCTATATTCGATTATCTCTCTTCGAATAACTCATATTCGAAATCTCTCTCTTTCGAATAAACAATATTCGATCTCTTTCTTTCGAATATGCTATATTCGAAAATCTCCTTTCGATTTACTAATCGATAACTCCTTTCGATCAAACTAAAATTGATAACTCCTTTAACTCTATTCGAATAACTAATATTCGACTAACTCCTTTGGATCGACTCATTTGATTAACTCCTTCGAATAACAAATTCGAATAACTTACCTTCGAATAACCAATATTCGATTTACTCTAACTCGATTAACTTAATTCTAATCGATTTACTCCATTTCGATTCAACTTAATTCAAATCGATTAACTTAACTCAAATTGATTAACTCCTTTCGAATAACTAAATTCGATTTAACTCTAATTGAATAACTAATATTCAATTAACTCTTACGTGTTTAACTCTATTCGAATAAGTAATTCGAATCACTCTAATGTGTTTAACTCTATTCAAATATCAAATTCAAATAACTCATTTCGAATAACTAAATTCGATTAACTCTTTTAACTTTACTCGAATAACTATATTCGATTTACACCTTCTTTCGAATAACTATATTCGATTAACTCTTCGACTAACTCCTTTGGATTAACTAACTTCGAATAACTCCTTTGGATTAGCTAACTTCGAATAACTCCTTTGGATTAACTAACTTCGAATAACTCCTTTGGATTATCTAACTTCGAATAACTCCTTTGGATTAACTAACTTCGAATAACCAATATTCGATAACTATTCTTCGAATAAATAATATTCGGTAACTCTTCTCAAATGAATAACATTTGATTTCTCCACTCGAATAAACTATATTCGATTACTCTTCCCTCGAATACTCTATATTCGATAACTCTACTTCGAATAAGTGATATTTGGCAACTCTACTCGATTAACTCCACTTGGATAACTCTAACAGGTCAACTCTAACTGGTCAACTCTAACTGGTCAACTTTAACTGTTTATCTTTAACTGGTAAATTTTAACTGGTTAACTCAAATGGTTTAACCTAACTTGATTTACTTGTCTCGATTAACTGAACTAACCCACTTAGTTTAACTTAGTTAATTCACTTTGATTAACTCTAACCGATTTACTTAGTTTAACTCAGCTAATTCACTTTGATTAACCCAACTAATTTTACTTCGATTAACAAATTAGTTTAACTTGACTAATTCACTTAGTTTGACACAACTAATTCACTTTGATTTACCAATTAGTTTAACTTAACTAATTCACTTCGATTAACCACTTAGTTTATCTTAACTAATTTACTTTGGTTAACTTAACCAATTACTTTGATTAACTCGACTAACTTGCTTTGGTTAACCTAACAAATTACCTTGTTTAACTCTATTCGAATAAGTAATTCGAATCACTCTAATGTGTTTAACTCTATTCAAATATCCAATTCGAATAACTCATTTCGAATAACTAAATTCGATTAACTCCTTTTATTAACGTTTATTCATTTCAAAAGATTTCCTTTTTACAACGTTTATCCATTGATAAAGATTTCCTTTTTACAACGTTTATCCATTTATAAAGATTTACTTTTAGTAACGGTTCTTCACTTAATAACGTTTCTACTTCTCTATATAAGTCCAGACTTATATATATTCCATTTATCAACGATAAATAATTTATTTAATTTATAAAACATTATTTATAAATTAATCTACTTCAATTTATCTGTTTAAAAAAGATTTCCTATTTAATATCTCATTTAAATCCATATCGTGTTATACCGTGTGCGAAGCACGTGTTTAAATCTATCCTTGTATAATTCTATTTATTTTCCCAACAAGTGTTCCTTTATTTATTCCCTAAATAAATATTCCTTTATTCCATTTATTTATAATCTAAATAAATGTTCCTTTATTTATTTCCTAAATAAATAAATGTTTTCATTTTATAAAATCCTATCGATTTTATAAATAAGATTTATTTTCAATATAAACATTGAAAATTCCCTTTTTACATTCTAGTATCACCTACGGTGTTTAACGTGTCGTATAACAATGATCGGTATCATTCAAACATATGGAATCAATAACAGATTTCATAACACATCATATATCACCATATATGAAAAACGGTAAAATAAATGTTGAGGAATCCAGTCGGATTCCTCCAACCTGTTTCCCTGCATCCACAGATGTTACACAATAAAATATACATCAATTTCATTCCAACATGAAATATACTGATGAACTGAATCAATATTTGATTGTCGTTTATATATATAACTATATCTATGTTTCAATCAAATCTATTTAACAGTCCAAACTATAAATACACAGCAATCAAATCATTTAACACAGTTTATATAAAAATATAAACTGAGGAGAGTTAGTGAGTTTTACTCACATTCGCGCGTTAACCGTTAAATAACGATTTGCGTCAGTTGATTGCACCAGACGTTTTAATCTGACAGAAGCTCAAACGTGCTTTCCATTTCTTTATATCACTTCATAGCGTAGCCAGCTCTCGTACGGTTCCACTGTGTAACTTGCGATCCGAACTCAGTTCACGTTCACAGCCTCGGATCCACTCCTGTCCCAATTCGAAACTTCACGCCTACGTTCTACCATCTTCAAGCCACTGACTTCCCAAAATGAACAGGCTACTGTAAAGGGAATTAATGCATATATCCCATACGTCATTAAACAGTTCACTACTGTATTTCTTCATCCCCTTAATCTATTTCCTCCTCTATTATACAATCCGCATTCTCGTATTTCTCCACTAAAACATAAACCTTGACATCCCTTTACCGGTCATGTTCGCCATGCACCAGCAAAAGCTCACTTCTTTGAAACTCAACCGAAAAACAAAACAATGTCTCCATTATTTTCCACCACAGAACATACCACCGACCTCTTCTCGCTTCAACAAACAGACAGCAATACTTCTTCTATCCCCAACCAAGAAAACAAACAAACAAAAGCATTAACGTAAGTACCAATCCAACACTAACCTCACTACCCAGTAACGTGCGAACAACATCACTCCAAAAACATCTCATTGTTTGGAATTCCATGCAGCGCTTGGCCTCCATGAAGCCAATCACTCTTCCTTCCCACAACCGACGTGCCATTCTCCAGTAATACACTTTACCACGTTTTCCCAAGCTTGCACCACTTCTGCTCCCTTTTTAAACTACATGTGTACGGTGCCACCATCCTCTCACCGACTTCCTTCCTCCACAGTCCGAACATGCTCGCCACCGTTAGAAGAAGCTCGCCTCCCCTCCATTTTAATTCGATAGTTACTGAAGCTTCCCCTTATCCTTTTCCCTTTCTCCATTGAACCGCGTTTCACCTCCTCAAATATTCGACTCCAGTAAAAACCCATCACCGCGAGCTCATCCCCTTCATCACCCAAAGATCCAACTCGAACATAGCTTTCTCCTCATACCAGATCGATCTCGAGGAGATTGCGTCGCTCCTACTTTCGAGCATACGGGAACAGTTTGATTTTTATTTATTCTTTTCATTTGTGGTTATATGCGAAATAGGTTTCCAGCAACCAGAGAGGGCGGTGCGAAGCTATGTGTATTTACAGAGAAAGGGTAGGTTTCGTTTCCATGGTGTATTGAAGGGACCCGACGTGCAAACTTAAGGACTAAAGCACTGTATATATTTAAGATCACGTGTTTGTTTTGGAGGCCACATATGAATGGTGGTTGAGAAAAGGCAACCGTGTCTTTGAAGGTATGGAAGTACGTATCCAAGTCTTACTCCACTAATATAGCATCAAACATAAGCGGTAGCAATGCTCCTGTGCACGTGAAGGAATTGGAGGCACATATGTAGTTTTTAAATGATCTCATTACTCGTTATATAAAGCTTTGTTGACGTACAGACTGCTATCGACCAAATTAAAAATACCGTTGTGATCAACAATGTGTTCAGATCCCAAAAATATAATAATACCGGTAGATGGACTCATATTTCGAAACTTCGAAAATGTTGATTTCAGGGTGCGAAATACTTCAAATAAAAAGTCGCTTATTAAATTAATTAAAAATTACGGCAAAATTCTAAAAATTAAATTATCGCTGCGCCTCAAAAGAACCCTATCCCGATTTGCACCCGATATCAAGTTATATTCAAATAACTGTTACGGTCAATATACGATTTCACAACGACTTTTTGAATATTTGATTTGGACATATCTCAAAATCTACACGACGAAATCCCGATTTTTCTCTTCCACTAGAAAGATATACTCCACCAGCTCCACACGTTTCTTGTTTCATAGCAATCTGATTTAAAACGAACCCTGTATACTTAGTTGAAGTCTAAATCGCCAAATAGCGAACTACCGCGTCGTTACGCGCTATATTCTAATTATAATATAATTAATACGTTTTAACGTCGATTATTAAATCGATTCATTATTCAAATTCAATTCTAAACTGAATTAAATATTTTAGCTGATCCAATTCACACAGTATTGTGAATTCGGTGATTTCCGATTATTTCGACATTATAATATATTATTATATTATTTATTTTAATTAAATATTCAATATTATTTAATTCAAGTCATCGATATCGCCCAATTGATATTTAACAATTAAATAAATTAATTATTCGACAGCTAACAAAACGCGCTATTACATACTTCCCCACTTAAAATAATTTCGTCCTCGAAATTGCTAAGTTAGAGGTTGACCCTGTATATTGGAACTCCTAAGATTGGTTTACCCCTTATTTCTGATTTCAACCGAACCACTTAATATTGACTAAAATATTTATTCTTCCGACTAACTAAAATTTTCAAAAATTCTGAAAATTTTCTAACACTTTAAATTTTCGGAAAATTTCGCCATAACCTCCTTTGTACAGCCCTATCGGTAAAACCACAACTCGCCTCTCTAGGCCATCTCTAACCCAAAAGAAAATCAAATAGCCAAGCGGCTTGCCGATTCGGCTCACAAATCTCATGCTTATATCAAAAATAAACTTGTACCTTTTTGTCGGGCATATCAACCTTATCACTTTCACCTGTATCAACCCAACATATACCAATGTCATCTCAATCCAACCTTCAACTCAAACACTTGGTGCTATCCAAGTCAAATTCTATTCAAACTCCAATATCAGATTTCAAACTCTTAACCCATCAACTTAATTCCAATCCAGATGATTCTCTAACCAAATCCCGATTTATTTAACTTGGTTCAAGTTAAATTTTAATCTACTTATTTGTTTTTACCATCTTGATTCATTCAACTTAACAAGTTAAATTTTAAATTTCAAGATTTAAATTCCTGGGTTTTATTTCAAATTCCATTTTGAAATCATACTAACAATTCAAAACCTTTGAATTTCTAAACAACTTGTTTTCTCAAAACAATTTGAAAACAAAATCCTTGGTATTAATCCGCCCCTTAAAAACTCGAAAATCACACCGACGATGTATCGATCCATCCTCGGAATTATTTTCCAGTCATCCAGGTGAGTTAGATACTATATTTATTTCAAATTGAAAAACATTTTCAAAATCTCCTAGGAACTTAAAATTTCCTTATTTTAATCCCAAATTCTGATTTAAATTTCAGATTTTAATTCAACTGATTCCACGTATTTTACTTATAGGAATTCTGATTGGTTATTTATATATAACTATTTAATTTATAATCTTACTCGATTATAATAACAACCAATATATCTAATATATTAAAATTTTGATATATATATATATTTCTATATCAAAATATACTTTGGGTAATGTTAAATTCACTTACCCTTTTTCAAAACATATCGTGACGACCCATCGTATTCAAGTGTTTATTTACTCCTACCGATACAGTGGATCAAACTGATCGACCAGAACTCATAAACAACTCAGCCAATGAATCTCCACAATATAAAACCATTTTATATCAAATACAAATACGCACTCGTATATATACACTCAATTTCAGTCTAGGGTATTACTAACCCTATCTCTACCGAGTCACGCCACAGAGCCAAGTAATTCTTAACTTAAGCTCTGGTACCAACTGTAACGGCTGGAAATTTCCGAGTCCTCGAGAGTCGGAAATTCCGAGACGTTAGTGAAAGAATTTAGAAGGTGAGAAAGAAAAGATAGAAGTAATAGAATAGAAGAAGAAGAATAACATCAGAATCATCAGAGTAACACGAATCTCACAGCGGAACGAATAACATATAATATATAACATAACTTTGAAGTAAACAGTTATATATATACAATAGCACTTATCAGAGTACAACACTTACAACACAGCGGAAATAACTATAGCTATAAAATCTTGTAGCCTCCTGCTCCAAGCTCTCCAAGTATATCTGTAAATCCCGACTACTTGACTGCCCGTACAAATTTAGGCACCCAAGAGTTTAGGGAAAACAACAAAGTAAACTCCGGGTCAGTCATGGGACTGGTATGAGTAAAATAGTTTAAAACAGGTATAGGATATCTCATAAGACCACGCCGTGAATACGGAACGGGTTTTTCCCTTATGAGTATCTGAACAACTTTGACAAGCAATATCATTGTGATATTATAATAATGTCTAAGTACAAATAGGTATCAATCTAGCAGAAACGCTTGCATCTCACGTTCTACATACATAGTATAAAATCATAAATCGCAGGGCGCTTATTGAAGATTGGATTCCAACAGACAAGGTATGGGAGCACCTTCTGAATAGTGTACTCTAGAGGTGATACACTCAGGGTTCAACAAGAACGTCTTGCAACCCGGCCACACATGACCGCTCACTCATTTAGCTTGAGTGTCGCGAATATATTGCCACCACGGTTGTAGGCCATCAAACCGTCATCCGAAGATACAGAATCAAAAAGAAGTATAAATATGAATATTCTCTAGATCGGTGACAATACACCCTGCTTGGGGATGACCCAACTAGCCATGCTGCCTAGCCCAACTTTTGTTACTTCCCGGTGTGAGGCTAGAAGCTACGTCTATCTTCAGAACATCTGATCACGATTCACTTTGAATGCCACATCGTCATACCCGCCAAATCACAAATTGACTTATCCAAAAATAACACGGGTATATAGCTAAGAGAAACGAATTCCTCCGCCACCAAACGCGAATACGTTTGAACAGATCAACTTACGCGATCCATTGGATATACTCTGTCAGATCTTCTTCCATATACGTTGTCCTGGGACTGGACAAACCGAAGGCACTATTCAGTATATCCATCTTAGTCACTGTTATCTAAGACTTATACAACAGCCCTTGCACTTTACTCCGTCTTCAATTTATCTTTGGCAGATATTGCTCGCAACGCTTATGCCAATACAGAGTGGTTCTTTGGATAATAATCCAACCGGTCTCTCCATAATAAAAACGTTAAAATGGTAAAAACTTTGATAGTCTGTGATTCAACTATCAAATGAAAACATGTCGGTGTACAAACAACGATCTTATTTCCAAATGGGAATTCGATCGATCAATCATCATATGTTCATATTTCCTTATTTCATATATTTAGAAAATATATGTTATTAATCATTGGAAAACATTTCCATAGCTTATTTTCACATCACTATTATTTCGCAACTATCAGTCCCTAACTGTAACTAGTATGAGAACAATTCTCTAAGTATCAATACGGAAGGTCGAAACCAACATCAGATCGTCACTTAGAAAACCGTTCAACTTACCCTCTCCAGTCAGTTTCTGAATTTGCTTAACTCTATTTCTTAAATTCTTATCATGAAAACATTTCATTTTCTATGTTTGGAAAACATATCTGACTATATTTGGAAAACGTTTCCAAAACTCATTTACGGATTTCCAATGAACGTTGTATAAAACATCGTTTCGCTTAATCCATTAATCGCTTATTACTTAACTATATTTCAAATCAACCTTTTCTATCGAACCACAACTATTCCTTTGTCAATTCTGAAGTCAATCAAGTTGGGGTATAGTTAACTCTCTTTCGAGTAATCTCTATTTGATTAACTCTTCTTCGAATAACCTATATTCGATTATCTCTCTTCGAATAACTCATATTCGAAATCTCTCTCTTTCGAATAAACAATATTCGATCTCTTTCTTTCGAATATGCTATATTCGAAAATCTCCTTTCGATTTACTAATCGATAACTCCTTTCGATCAAACTAAAATTGATAACTCCTTTAACTCTATTCGAATAACTAATATTCGACTAACTCCTTTGGATCGACTCATTTGATTAACTCCTTCGAATAACAAATTCGAATAACTTACCTTCGAATAACCAATATTCGATTTACTCTAACTCGATTAACTTAATTCTAATCGATTTACTCCATTTCGATTCAACTTAATTCAAATCGATTAACTTAAGTCAAATTGATTAACTCCTTTCGAATAACTAAATTCGATTTAACTCTAATTGAATAACTAATATTCAATTAACTCTTACGTGTTTAACTCTATTTGAATAAGTAATTCGAATCACTCTAATGTGTTTAACTCTATTCAAATATCAAATTCGAATAACTCTTTTCGAATAACTAAATTCGATTAACTCTTTTAACTTTACTCGAATAACTATATTCGATTTACACCTTCTTTCGAATAACTATATTCGATTAACTCTTCGACTAACTCCTTTGGATTAACTAACTTCGAATAACTCCTTTGGATTAGCTAACTTCGAATAACTCCTTTGGATTAACTAACTTCGAATAACTCCTTTGGATTAACTAACTTCGAATAACTCCTTTGGATTAACTAACTTCGAATAACCAATATTCGATAACTATTCTTCGAATAAATAATATTCGGTAACTCTTCTCAAATGAATAACATTTGATTTCTCCACTCGAATAAACTATATTCGATTACTCTTCCTTCGAATACTCTATATTCGATAACTCTACTTCGAATAAGGGATATTTGGCAACTCTACTCGATTAACTCCACTTGGATAACTCTAACAGGTCAACTCTAACTGGTCAACTCTAACTGGTCAACTTTAACTGTTTATCTTTAACTGGTAAATTTTAACTGGTTAACTCAAATGGTTTAACCTAACTTGATTTACTTGTCTCGATTAACTGAACTAACCCACTTAGTTTAACTTAGTTAATTCACTTTGATTAACTCTAACCGATTTACTTAGTTTAACTCAGCTAATTCACTTTGATTAACCCAACTAATTTTACTTTGATTAACAAATTAGTTTAACTTGACTAATTCACTTAGTTTGACGCAACTAATTCACTTTGATTTACCAATTAGTTTAACTTAACTAATTCACTTCGATTAACCACTTAGTTTATCTTAACTAATTTACTTTGGTTAACTTAACCAATTACTTTGATTAACTCGACTAACTTGCTTTGGTTAACCTAACAAATTACCTTGTTTAACTCTATTCGAATAAGTAATTCGAACCACTCTAATGTGTTTAACTCTATTCAAATATCCAATTCGAATAACTCATTTCGAATAACTAAATTCGATTAACTCCTTTTATTAACGTTTATTCATTTCAAAAGATTTCCTTTTTACAACGTTTATCCATTGATAAAGATTTCCTTTTTACAACGTTTATCCATTTATAAAGATTTACTTTTAGTAACGGTTCTTCACTTAATAACGTTTCTACTTCTCTATATAAGTCCAGACTTATATATATTCCATTTATCAACGATAAATAATTTATTTAATTTATAAAACATTATTTATAAATTAATCTACTTCAATTTGTCTGTTTAAAACAGATTTCCTATTTAATATCTCATTTAAATCCATATTGTGTTATACCGTGTGCGAAGCACGTGTTTAAATCTATCCTTGTATAATTCTATTTATTTTCCCAACAAGTGTTCCTTTATTTATTCCCTAAATAAATATTCCTTTATTCCATTTATTTATAATCTAAATAAATGTTCCTTTATTTATTTCCTAAATAAATAAATGTTTTCATTTTATAAAATCCTATCGATTTTATAAATAAGATTTATTTTCAATATAAACATTGAAAATTCCCTTTTTACATTCTAGTATCACCTACGGTGTTTAACGTGTCGTATAACAATGATCGGTATCATTCAAACATATGGAATCAATAACAGATTTCATAACACATCATATATCACCATATATGAAAAACGGTAAAATAAATGTTGAGGAATCCAGTCGGATTCCTCCAACCTGTTTCCCTGCATCCACAGATGTTACACAATAAAATATACATCAATTTCATTCCAACATGAAATATACTGATGAACTGAATCAATATTTGATTGTCGTTTATATATATAACTATATCTATGTTTCAATCAAATCTATTTAACAGTCCAAACTATAAATACACAGCAATCAAATCATTTAACACAGTTTATATAAAAATATAAACTGAGGAGAGTTAGTGAGTTTTACTCACATTCGCGCGTTAACCGTTAAATAACGATTTGCGTCAGTTGATTGCACCAGACGTTTTAATCTGACAGAAGCTCAAACGTGCTTTCCATTTCTTTATATCACTTCATAGCGTAGCCAGCTCTCGTACGGTTCCACTGTGTAACTTGCGATCCGAACTCAGTTCACGTTCACAGCCTCGGATCCACTCCTGTCCCAATTCGAAACTTCACGCCTACATTCTACCCTCTTCAAGCCACTAACTTCCCAAAATGAACAGGCTACTGTAAAGGGAATTAATGCATATATCCCATACGTCATTAAACAGTTCACTACTGTATTTCTTCATCCCCTTAATCTATTTCCCCTTCTATTATACAATCCGCATTCTCGTATTTCTCCACTAAAACATAAACCTTGACATCCCTTTACTGGTCATGTTCGCCATGCACCAGCAAAAGCTCACTGCTTTGAAACTCAACCGAAAAACAAAACAATGTCTCCATTATTTTCCACCACAGAACATACCACCGACCTCTTCTCGCTTCAACAAACAGACAGCAATACTTCTTCTATCCCCAACCAAGAAAACAAACAAACAAAAGCATTAACGTAAGTACCAATCCAACACTAACCTCACTACCCAGTAACGTGCGAACAACATCACTCCAAAAACATCTCATTGTTTGGAATTCCATGCAGCGCTTGGCCTCCATGAAGCCAATCACTCTTCCTTCCCACAACCGACGTGCCATTCTCCAGTAATACACTTTACCACGTTTTCCCAAGCTTGCACCACTTCTGCTCCCTTTTTAAACTACATGTGTACGGTCCCACCATCCTCTCACCGACTTCCTTCCTCCACAGTCCGAACATGCTCGCCACCGTTAGAAGAAGCTCGCCTTCCCTCCATTTTAATTCGATAGTTACTGAAGCTTCCCCTTATCCTTTTCCCTTTCTCCATTGAACCGCGTTTCACCTCCACAAATATTCGACTCCAGTAAAAACCCATCACCGCGAACTCATCCCCTTCATCACCCAAAGATCCAACTCGAACATAGCTTTCTCCTCATACCAGATCGATCTCGAGGAGATTGCGTCGCTCCTACTTTCGAGCATACGGGAACAGTTTGATTTTTATTTATTCTTTTTATTTGTGGTTATATGCGAAATAGGTTTCCAGCAACCAGAGAGGGCGGTGCGAAGCTATGTGTATTTATAGAGAAAGGGTAGGTTTCGTTTCCATGGTGTATTGAAGGGACCCGACGTGCAAACTTAAGGACTAAAGCACTATATATATTTAAGATCACGTGTTTGTTTTGGAGGCCACATATGAACGGAGGTTGAGAAAAGGCAACCGTGTCTTTGAAGGTATGGAAGTACGTATCCAAGTCTTACTCCACTAATATAGCATCAAACATAAGCGGTAGCAATGCTCCTGTACACGTGAAGGAATTGGAGGCACATATGTAGTTTTTAAATGATCTCATTACTCGTTATATAAAGCTTTGTTGACGTACAGACTGCTATCGACCAAATTAAAAATACCGTTGTGATCAACAATGTGTTCAGATCCCAAAAATATAATAATACCGGTAGATGGACTCATATTTCGAAGCTTCGAAAATGTTGATTTCAGGGTGCGAAATACTTCAAATAAAAAGTCGCTTATTAAATTAATTAAAAATTACGGCAAAATTCTAAAAATTAAATTTTCGCTGCGCCTCAAAAGAACCCTATCCCGATTTGCACCCGATATCAAGTTATATTCAAATAACTGTTACGGTCAATATACGATTTCACAGCGACTTTTTGAATATTTGATTTGGACATATCCCAAAATCTACACGACGAAATCCCGATTTTTCTCTTCCACTAGAAAGATATACTCCACCAGCTCCACACGTTTCTTGTTTCATAGCAATCTGATTTAAAACGAACCCTGTATACTTAGTTGAAGTCTAAATCGCCAAATAGCGAACTACCGCGTCGTTACGCGCTCTATTCTAATTATAATATAATTAATACGTTTTAACGTCGATTATTAAATCGATTCGTTATTCAAATTCAATTCTAAACTGAATTAAATATTTTAGCTGATCCAATTCACACAGTATTGTGAATTCGGTGATTTCCGGTTATTTCGACATTATAATATATTATTATATTATTTATTTTAATTAAATATTCAATATTATTTAATTCAAGTCATCGATATCGCCCAATCGATATTTAATAATTAAATAAATTAATTATTCGACAGCTAACAAAACGCGCCATTACAGGATGACGGGTGTCGGGTGCTACTAAACACCGTCTGCATCCTAGTATATATATATATATATCTAGAAAAAGAAATTGAAGAGTGAGAAATTCTCATCGAAAGCTATCCAATACCACGACTCTTCATTTATAGAAATCTTCGCCATTCTCGCTCTTCGTCACTTTCGTCGCCCGTAGCCACTACATATGTAAAAATCGAATTTTTACTTCGCTATTCAATATATAAAAATCAAATTTTTACTTCGCTATTCAATATATAAAAATCGAATTTTTACTTCGCTATTCAATATATAAAAATCGAATTTTTACTATGCTATTCAATATATAAAAATCGAATTTTTACTTCGCTATTCAATATATAAAAATCGAATTTTTACTTCGCTATTCAATATATAAAAATCGAATTTTTACTTCGCTATTCAATATATAAAAATCGAATTTTTACTTCGCTATTCAATATATAAAAATCGAATTTTTACTTCGCTATTCAATATATAAAAATCGAATTTTTACTACGCTATTCAATATATAAAAATCGAATTTTTACTTCGCTATTCAATATATAAAAATCGAATTTTTACTTCGCTATTCAATATATAAAAATCGAATTTTTACTACGCTATTCAATATATAAAAATCGAATTTTTACTATGCTATTCACTATATAAAAATCCGATCTTTCTATATTTAAAAATCTCGCCTTAACACTTTTAAAAATATCGCCTTTTCATATTTAAAAATATAATCTTTTCGTATATAAAAATCTATACTTTTACCATACAAAAATCTATTCTTTCTGCTAATGTTCATATAAGAAAAATCAAATCTTTTTCCTTGCTAATTTATTTTTAAGACTGAAATTAAATCAATGTTCTATACATTTTTAAATCTTTGTTTATCTAAAAATTTTATCTTTCTTTAAATAAACATCACTTCTTTACTAACTATGCTAAAACTGATTTTTTTTATACGTTGCTAAGACTAATTACTTTGAATTAAAATTAAAATATAAGGTAAAAACTTACTTTAATTTCCGTTTTCTGAGGAGTGGGGCGCTGCATACGAGATGGCAACTTGGGGAGGTGCTGGGCGATGAGGGGGAGGTCGGAGATGGTCGCGGCGAGGGGGTCCGGTCTGGTGGTTGCGCAGGCGGAGTAGTGGGGTTCGATTTGGCCAGGAGGCGGGTGGGTTTCCGATTCGAAGTGGAAAAAAAGGGGGGCTCGCTGTAATCGAGCGGAGGGGGAGACGAGGGGGGGGGGTTCACCTGAGAGGGCGGCGGAGGAGTGGAGGCCGGCGGCGACGAGGTGCGAGATCCAGGCACGAGCGCGATTTCGTTCGATGATGTTTTTTTTTCATTTTTTATTTGATCTGAGGAAATGAACGTGGAGGGGAGAGAATATAGGGGGTTGACCAAATTTTATATAATTATATAATTATTTTCTTCTCCAAAAAGTTGCTTTTTATTTTGACCTCCAAATGAGACCCACTGACTATCGTCCATAGCGTTTTACCCACATTCCGAACACAATGGGATATGTATCGCAAGCTGATTCGACTGTTTCGATCAGTTTTCGTCAAATTTACATTTAAATCATTATATTGAATTTTAAACGTACATTTCAATTTACCGGGCCCACATACGGGCTCTAAAAATTCCCGAAAAATATTTTCTAACTTCGTATTGACGATATGGTCCTAACAAAACTAGTTTCATCGAATTCTGAGACCGTTTGAAAAATGGCCATTTTCCAGTCGATTAAAATCAACTAAAACTGGTCAACCGCGTTTTCCTTGGCCACGCTCACATATTGATTCGAAAAATTATGAAATTTGAAACCTAGCAATAATTTGACATCACGGACCCAACAAAAGTGGTTTCGTCGAAATCCGAGGTCGTTTGCAAAATTCCCATTTTTAAGGGCCTGAATTCCATAGCGACTATTTAGAATTTTCAACTGGACATATCTTTTGATTCCCGCAATGAAATTTTGATTTGTCGGATTCGTTGGGAAGATATTCACAATTAGATCCTAATGATTTTGGTTTCACTAAAATCCGGATTTTTTTGCACCCGGTACATTCAATTGAAGTTTGAAATCGAATTATCGAACTACCGCGCCATTTTCAATTCCTATTTATAATTATATATAATTATTTATATTCTAACGACGACGTATATAATATATACGATCGAATTCTGTTCAAAATAAATTTCTCGTTGATTTTATTTAAAATAATCTATTTTAAATAATCAAAATTCGCTAAAATTGCCAAAATAAAAAATTTAAACTGTCCCAGATTTTCGGGTTGTTACAAAAGGGCAGGAACCTGTGGAGGGCAAGCGAATGCTCTCATGACCAGTGCCCCAGATAGAGGTAGGAAAGTTTCTGTGGAAGGTTTGATTTCTCTTTCCAGTCACCCTATTAGAAACCTTTTTGATTCTGGCGCTTCACACTCGTTTATATCTAGTTCTGTAGTTGAATCTTTGCACTTAAATACTAGTATGGTAGTGTATCCCGTTGTTGTCTCAAACCCCATCGGCGGCTCGGCTCATTTATCTATGATTTGTCGGGGTTTGAGAATATCAGTGTTAGGTGTCGAGTTCAAATGCGACGCGTATGTGCTTGATTTCATAGGCTATGGGTTGATTCTAGTGATGGATTGGCTTGGCATGTATGGCTCCATTGTGGATTGTGAGAGGAGGGTCGTTTAACTTTTGACTTGCCAAGGGAGGACCCTCGAAATTTCTTGTGACCCACAAGGGTCTGTCATGCTTAGCTTCCTAGATTCACCTGACACATCTACTGATGATCTAAGATCGGTTCTATTAGTCCGTGAGTATGCTGATGTCATTGATGAGGTTCGGGGTTTACCTCCAAGGCGTGAGATCAATTTCCGCACATATTTGGTGGATAGTGCAAAGCCAGTTGCATTTCCTATGCGCCATATGGCTCCAGGAGAAATCAGGGAGCTCAGCAAATAAATAGAGGAGATACTTGAGAAAGGATTTATTAGGCAAAGCATTTCTATATGGGGTGCTCCGGTGGTATTCGCAAATAAGGCGGATGGTTCGCTTCGCTTATGTGTAGACTATAAGTAGTTGAATAAATATACTAAGAAGAACAGGTACACACTCCCAAGGATAGATGATTTATTTGACCAGCTTGTTGGAGCATCAGTAATTTCCTAGTTAGGCTTAGCCACGGGGTTTCATCAGCTGAGGGTGGCCGAGGACAGTATCGATAAGACTGCTTCTAGGACTCCTAACGGTTTCTTCGAGGGGCTCGTTATGCCTTCTGGGCTGATGAATGCACCCACTTATTTGTTGATTTGATGAGTAGGGTGTTTCAGGAGTTTCTAAATAAATGTGTCGTGGTCTTTGTTGATGATATCTTGATTTTCTCAAAGAACAAAGAAGAGCATGCCTTACATATAAGGGAAGTTTTGAAAAATCTACGTGCTCATCATCTTTAAGTTCTCCAAATGTCATTTTTGGAGAAAAGAAGTGAAATTCTTAGGGCATGTGGTTTCTAAAGAAGGGATAGCCATAGATCCCGCGAAGGTCGTTGCAGTTCAAGATTGGAAGATCCCAAAGAATGCAACGGAGGTGAGAAGCTTTTTGGGGTTAGCAGGATATTATAGGAAGTTCATTAAAGACTTCGCAAAGATATCAGCCCCACTCACCAGGCTGACAAAGAAGAATCTGGCGTTCTTATGGGATATAGATTGTGATGTTTCTTTCCAATGACCGAAGAGGACTCTGACAATAGCCCCAGTCTTGATTTTCCCCAATGGGAACAAAGTGTTTACAGTATACACTGACGCACGTGGTACTGGGCTTGGTGCGGTTCTGATGCAAGAGGGAAGGGTAGTATGTTATGAAGGGAGACAGCTAAGGGTTCATGCGAAGAACTACCCCACCCACGACTTAGAGCTGGCTACCATAGTATTTGCACTTAAGACGTGGTGCCATTATTTATTGGAAAAAAAGTTCGAATTGTACACTCACCGCAAATCTCTCAAGTAATTGTTTTCGGAAAAAGATCTTAATCTAAGGCAGCAAATGTGGATGGAGTTCCTAGCATCTTACGACTTCGAGATTGCTTATACCCCTGGCAAGGGTAACGTAGTGGAAAACGCACTAAGTAGGCAGAGAATGGTCTTAAGTCCTTTGTTTGTGGAAAGGAAGAGCTTGGAGTTTATGTCAACTTTTGACTTTAGACCCTCCATCGAACTCTTGCCTGGATTATTAGCATCACTAGAAATACAACCTACTCTTATAAACCAGATAGGAGCTTCGCAGTGAGAGGATCCACATATTTCGGACATCTTGGATTGGCTTAGTAAAGGGGAGACTTCCAGTCACCTCGATAGATATTCCACAGACAAGAAAGGGTGGTTGCGACGAGATGGAAGGCTCTGTGTTCCCCAAATTGGGAGCTTGATAAAAATAGTCCTAGAAGAAGCCCATCACTCTAAGATGAATATTCATCCGGGTGGTGATAATATGTACAGGGATACGAAGAGGGTTTTCTATTGTTCTGGAATGAAGAGGGATGTGGCGGAGTTTGTTTCTCAATGTCTGATTTTCCAGCAAGTTAAAGCTGAGCAAAAGAAGCCCGGTGGTTTGATTCATACATGGGAGGTTCCGCAATGGAGGGAGAGCATCTCTATGGATTTCATAAATGGTTTGCCTAGATCAAAGAAAGGCAACACCAGTATTTGGGTGGTAGTGGACAGGCTGACTAAGAGCGCTCATTTCATTCCCATTAAGAGAAAGAGGATGGTAGCATGGTTTGCTGCACTTTATGTTCACGAGATAGTTCATCTTCCTGGGGTACCTTCCAGCGTCGTAAGTGATCGTGACCTCCTTTTCACCAGTGAATTTTGGAGGAGCTTGCATGAAGCACTAGGTACACAATTATGTTTGAGCACCGCTTATCATCCTCAGAATGATGGATAGACGGAGAGGGTGAACAGAGTTTTAGTGGACCTTTTGAGGTTGTGTACCCTAGACTTCGAAGTGACTTGGGAAGAGCATCTTACTTTAGTAGAATTCGCATACAACAACAGTTACCAAGCTAGCATTGGCATGGCACCTTTTGAAGCTTTATACAGACGACCCTGTAGATCACCAACTTGTTGGTGGTAATCTACAGAAAGGCTATTACTTGGACCAGATATGGTTAGGGAAACATCCGAGGAGATTGATTTTATTAGACGACGAATGTAGACCACTCAAGATAGGCAGAAATCCTATGCAGACAAGAGAAGGACTGACATTGAATTTGAAGTAGGAGACAAGTTTTTTATTAAGGTATCACCCTTAAAAAATGTGGTACACTTTGGATCTATAGGGAAATTGGCTCCAAGATTTGTAGGACTATTTCCCATAACAAAAAGGATTGACCAAATGGCCTATAGAGTATAGTTGCCCAGGAGACTATCTGGCATTCATGATATTTTCCACGTTTCTCATCTGTGGAAGTGCTTACACGATACTGCAAAAGTTATTGAGCCGAATTTGTTGGAAGAAGTGGAGGTGGAACGGGAGGCAACAGTTAGACCGATTCTTACCAAAATTCTTAGATCGGAAGTTAAGAAGAAACGCAATAAAGAAATCAAGTTGATGAAGGTTCAGTGGGGAGACAACCCAGAGGATGCGACTTGGGAAACTGAAGATAGGATTCGTTCTTCGTACCCTTTCCTTTTTTAGGGTATGTTCTTAACTCCTTTTCCAATGCTTTTATCTATGCTTGTTTCTATCATTTTAAGTATGTCCTATCGATCAAATCTTAGACCTTTAGGTAAGAGTCCCATGATTATAAACATGTGTTTGAAACATGTTATGTTTGATGGATGCAAGTGGATGCAAGTGTTTGCTAGTGGTTGCTAGTCGATGCATATACACACATTAGGCACTAGATCAGCTCAATCACTCTCATACTGCATATGGATGTGTGTGCATTTTCTTTCTTTGAATAGCTAAAAATGGATGTATCATCATATAGATGTTGCATTTAGATGGATAATTGTGCACATATATAAAACTTACATGTTATAATAGGATTATTTGCATACATATTGGATTCATGGCACTACCATACATTGCATTAAGGAGGTCAACTGAATCAGTAGATCGCCTAATTTTCGCATTAGTATTGGGACATATACACACACCTTTGCATAAACTCATATAAGCATTAGAAATCTTTAAGGATAATGGATGCCTTTGATTGATGGATGAGTAGATGGATGTGGATGGCAAGATACGTTCTTCTTAACTTGGAGATTTCGGGGACGAAATCCTTTGAGTCTGGGAGAATGTAACACCCCGTATTTTTTTATCAACATTAAAATGGGATAAATTAAGTAATAATTTATATAATATTCAGAATTAAGGGAAATGGACTGTGTCAGTGCGTCCGTCTCAAAATTCTGGTCAAGGTAGACATTTGGATTGCGTAAAACGAACACCGCATGAAGAAGTTATTAAGGATTGAAGTTTGTATGCGCGCAGAATAATTATATGTATATATATATATATATCAGTTCAGAGCAGTCCAAAAATCAGTTTAAATTTCAAAATTCAGAGTTTGGGGGTGAGCGGGAAAAATCCAGCCATGGGTGTCGACCCCATTGTCGACCCCCTAAGGGGTAGGTCGACCCTCCTAGGGCTGACGTGGCATGACGATTTCTGGGGGCTGGTAGCTATAAATAAAGGTCCATTTTTCCTGTTTTCTTACACTGAAATCAATGGAGGCCAAATGTTGTCGGTCCCTGGGCTGAATCAGATCCTTTTTCCTTCTTCTGCAATCAAAGTATTAGAGATTCAAGTGTAGATCTAAGATTCAACCTAGACCTTTCTTCTTAAATATTTCTAGATCTAAACACTATGAGTTTTAAGTTACTTTTATATTTAAAGAAATTAAAAGTACAACATGATATGACCATAATCTGGATCTATGTTTGGGAATCCTTGAATTATTTCGGATCTGAAATAAACTTGTGAATCTATGACATTTTGAATTAGTTATGACTTGGATCTCAATCTTTATCATATCGGATTTATTGTAACTTGTGAATTCAAGACACTCTAACATAACTATGATGTGGATCTTATCCTTTATTATGTCAGATCTACTTTTTATTTTAGATATAACTTATTATTTAAATCACCTTGTGCCTACCATATTGGATCCGAACTAATTGGACATCTAAATTATTATTTAAATCTAGCTTATTATTTGGATCACCTTCTGCCTATTATATTGGATTTGAAACTAGTTGGACATCTTAATTATTATTTAGATCCTATCATTCTTATTATGGCATCCTTATTATGTTAGAACTTGCTTAATTATCACAAGTTCACCAGATCTATTCTTATATGTCCACCTTATCACTATGCCAGTATATGTTTATGCCAGTTATGTAAGAATAATTACTTTTGTCGTCTTCTCCTCACCTTTCCCTTTTTATTATTTATATCTAGGCTACTTTCTAGCCTAGGCATGCCGCTAAAAATATGTGAATGTGTTAGTTTGGGAATGGGGGAAAAGCGTTAGAAATTGGCATAACTTGAATAATGTTTATAAACATAAATTTGGACATATAATTTCATATGAACATAATTGGGGAAACCTAGGGCATGAAACCTATATTGACATAGGTATAATTAATAATGGAAATGCTTAGGATTACAGTAAATAGAAACTATAACTGCACTTAGGACACAAGGTTAGGTTGCACTTGCAGTGGAAGTCTGCCTGGAACCGACCAGAATATCCAGGGACCTCAAGTGTTGAATCTAATGTGAGATGTCAAAGTGCACAAATATGACACTACACCATATCAGCAAATTTGGCACAGATGGATGCGGACATGTAATACGGGTAAAAGCCGTATCATATTTGATGGTGCTCAGATCCGTATCAAATTACATTTTGCGATCCGCATCGCCCCAAATGCCCAAAATCTGACCGTCCATCTACGAAGCCCCGGATTAGTTATTCTGATACGGCTTTGGGCCAAATTGAATCTGTATCATATTGTGCATCCCATTGGGTACTCCGAATTAAAGTTTTGGCCGCTCCCTTTTCCATTTGTTTTACTTTAATGGTGACCGAAAACCCAAATTAGGGCTTTCGATCACTAAATCGTGCCTCCACCTTCGACAGGGACGAACAACCCTGTCCTTCGCCAGAAACGCAGCAATCCTACGTTTCCCTAGCCCTACTTCGACAGCGCAGGTATGTGTTTCAATTGAATTTTGGAATGCATGACTGATAGTAGGGAACAAATTGAAATCTTTGTGTGATAGTTGATTGTTACTTTGTGTTAGTACTTCGTTTGTCAGTTGTTTCGATTGAATTGGTTTATGTAAGTTTGTTAGGGACGGATCTATGGTTATACCCTAAAATCAGAGAAATCAAAATTTGAATCATGTTTTGGGATAATGTAAAAAACATCTGAATGTTTGTTAGATTGCAGTATAATTTTTGTCAGAATTGCCATTGGATGTATGGTATAATTTTAGATTGCGGTATACAGTGGCGGTGCTAGGACCAGAATTTGGCGAGGGGACTATCTAAATAGTCAGGGTTTCAAGGGAGGTAGGCTAAAAAATGGTATTTTGTAGGCAGTCTGCAAATCTGGATATAGATTTAATGTTGGGAAATATTCGATATATGTTCCGATACAACATCTCGATGCAAAATACATACTAGCAAAAAACAATTTTTTTTATGGTGATCTATTCATCATCTATATTCTTTAACAAAAGAACGCACTCATTTATAACCCTGTTATCTGATGTTAATTTAACATGTTTGTTGAAAAATTTAGTCGATAGATTATTCTAGAACTTCTGGTTAATATTTTAATAGGCGATCCGCCAGGTGGATGCATTTTAGCTCACGTGTAGGGTTTGGTATCCACGCTTATTAGCTTTATCCAAATGTCGGATGCTGCTGCACTTAACCTTAGTAAAAAGCTGCTTTCACTAGCAACTTTTCCCTTACTTTGTAGCAGAGACTTTAGTGTAAGTAATCTTGCACTACACAGTCTGCTTCAAAGAAACTGAAAGTTGCAAGTGAAAGCAGCTTTTTCCAAAGGTTAAGTGAAGCGGCATTCGACATTTGAATAAAGATAATAAGCTTGGATTACTAACCTTGTGCTTGAGCTAAAATGCATCCACCTGGTGGATCGCCGAGTAAATTCTTAATCAGAAAAAGTCTAGTATGTGTGTCATCATACGATGATGATTCGATATCTTTAAACGTTGGAGCAGGAATATATTATTTTACACATATCTCTGCGTAGTATCTTACATAATAATTGAATGGACATGTAGTTGTGTGCACATCTTGAATATTCTTTTCGTTTATTTGTTCCTTTTTGTGTGTATAGGAGGATGTTCTGTATGCTAGGGTACGAACTACCAGTGTTGCACATGGACTACACTTCGAGTGATTCTTCTTTTGGGTTTGCATTTTTAATGACTATCAATTTTCCACTCCTATGTAATATGTACAATTAATTTCATTTAAACGATATGGTCACATAGAAAAACCAGTTTACAATGTGTATTCATTAATTTTTGAGACATATACTGATCGACTACACAAACACATGGACGACGCTCGACTAGTCGACTAGTCGCGACTAGTCGTGACTAGTCGTCAACTAGTCTACTAATCGAGATCAAACCATCAACATGAAGTCTGAACTTTCTTTTTGTATGAATTTAGGCCGTATGGGTATAAATTAGTCGACTAATCGACTGGTCGATTCGGCTAGGTTGTTATTGGGCCAGTGAAGTATTTGTGCACAAACACACTGATCGACTACCGTTAAATTACACAAACACATTGATCGACTACCGTCAACTATACATCCAACTCTGATTCCCTCAACTATATACACTGCGACATTGATTTTTTGTTGCCATTGTTGTATCACTTTTTTTACCAGAATTAACATTCAATGGCGCATTCTGAACATACTCTGCTGAACACAGATCTTGTAAAGAAGAGTCCTTGTAAAGAAGAGTTCTTGTATTTCATATTTTGGACTGATTCAACAGCAGGATAAATCTTTGGAAAACAAAACTCAATTAGTTTCATTTTATATCTGTACTAACATATAGTACTTAGCTCTTTATTCATATTTGCATCTCAATCATAGTGAGTTATAATATCGACCTACTGTCTAGCTGTGAAGTATTTGTAACTTGCTTCTTGTATTTTATAGCAGTTCTTTTGGAGAGTATGGTGCTTTTGTGTTGCTGGAACGCAGGCTGCAGGCTATATATCATGATTCAGTTTTGCTGCCAAAGGAAACTTGAACTCCAGGCCGCTGACTATCGCGCTCAATCTTCCCGGCCGCTACTGGAGTTTTATCCGGCTGTTATCTTTTTACCTCATTTTTGTTACTATGTAATGTGATGAAAATCTTTGACAAATTCCTTTTATTGTATGTGTTTGTATGTACATCGTGTTATATGACAAACCTTGCAAAGCTTTAAGTATATATACATATATAAATTGTGTTATTCCTGTGTATACTTTGTGGTATATATGCTCTGTGTTATGAAACATATGCGATACAGTTTCTATTTTATATATATACACATATATGATATATATACATAGGTATATATATATATATATGTGCGCACACACACATATAATTAGACACGATTAAAGACCGTGTCCTATTAGATTTTAGATACGGCTAAAAGCCATATGATAATATATTGAAAAACGGTTGGTAGTCGTATCTAATAATTAGACACGCCACTTTTTGATACGGCTTTTTACCGTGACCAACAACTTTAGATACGGCTAAAAACAAAGCCTAATCAGCATATATGGTGTAGTGTGAGTCATGCTAAGACATGAGGTTAGGCCCGACTTGTGGAAGAAGTCTGCCCGGAACCAACTGGCATATCCAACGCCCACAAGTTGTAGGCCTAATGTGGAAGGTCAAGCACACATTAACCTTAAAAATAACATGGTAATGAATTGGAGTACTTAACCTAGTTAAATCCATAGGGATTGTGTGAAAATGACAACTTGATTAGGGGCTATGTAATGTTTAAATGGAACGGTGGGAAGGTTATGTAATGACTCGGATTTTTCGATCATTTGAATTGAAATTTAAACTTGTTTTAAATATTTCATTTGGAATATTAATGGATATTGTTATTTAATTCGTTTATTAAATGATGATTGAACGATTAAATTTATATTTAATATAAATCACACTCGTAATGTCGCGGTAGTTCGTAATATTGAATTTTGAACTTCAACTGAATATACAGAATCCGTTTTAAGTCAGAATTCTATTAAATAAGAGACGTTAGTATCTTACTGACTATAATTTTCTAGTAAAGAGAAAAAAACGAGAATATTTATCTTGTTAATTGTATGACATGTCCAAATCATCATTTAAAATAATCGATATGGATTTCGATTACGAACGATATCGTTTGTTTAATAAATTATATAGGATTTTCTATATAATACAGACATTGTTTGTTTTGAATATATTCATATTGAGTTATAATTCCTGGATCTGAAATTTTATATTATTTATATATGATAATAATTTTTTTGTTTATTTAATTGTATTATAACTCATTCATATTTTTAACAGTACTATATGAATCGTATAAATAGATATTTTTCAAAACGACATTTTTGTTCGAACCTTCAAATCTTAAGTTTGGGCAATTAGAGGTATATAAATGCATACATGGTATGTAATGAAATGTAAACTAATATTAAAACATACCCTTATATCACCCAATATGCTAGATGGCGCAGCATATATAGTACAAGTTCTGCTATATAAGCATGCAACCATCAGACTAGTGTATATATGCACACACTACTATATGCGCAGACCTAGAGTTAGGAGTTAGCAGCCTTAATCGAAAACAGGGCACATACCTATTTACTTACGGCCTAAGGAAATTGTTGTTTTCCAATATCCTGCAAAGGAGTAAAAAAAATTCACATGGCTCATCATCCTACACATGTACACGCAACTTTATCACCTCAACTTAAAAACACTGTATTTTCATTGAATCAAACAGCCGCCCTATATCCCATCTCCCTACCAGCATGTATTGTCTTTTCAGTACACCTACGCATTTTCTTTTCCCATCATGCTTATAAGTCAGCAAAGCTAGAAACCAATCTCCTCTTCACTGCATGCCTACGCCATATATATAATAATTTCTTCACTGTCAAGTATTGTATTTTCTCCCCATTTCAACTCACATCGCAAAATCAAAGTACCAAAGCCAGCTACTCCATACGCATAAAGAGATATCGAAGCCTACTCTAATTTCGTACCCAGTATAAAGCACATAAGCAGACCTATGCCTATCATATTTAAAACACTGCACAGTTCATACCCGTATTCACGTACACACAACTATATATGAAAGGGACACCCCAACGCAGATACTAGAAAATTCATGCAGGCCTACCTCACGGTGTTGCCTACCTATAGAGCGTATAGTTTATTTAATTCTTTTTCTTAATTAAGTACTTCCTTGCTAAGGATCCACGTTACATCTCAACGTAGAGAGATAAACAAAATCATGCAGGACTCATGAAAATAAAACATACTGTTAACCACACATGCCTACTCTACAATTCAGTCTATTTCTCCCCCTATCTCGAGCGTGCCAAGTAACATTACTTGCTCTCCAAACTATTCCCCGCTATATATACGGTGGACTCATTCTTTTTTTTCCAGCAAGAACTGAACCCAATAATAATCACCGAACGTCAGCAACCAAAAATAGAAGCTCCATTATGAACAATTCTCGAAAACTTCACAAACAAATATCGTAACTCCCCATTTAAACAAATTATAACCAAAGCGTTCCCCATTTCTGGGTAGTCGAGGTGAAGATCGTAAGCCGACGTGGAGACTGCAGTGGCGGAGATGAACGCAGGGCATTCTAACTCGGGTTCGACGAGGATTGGTGGGTTGAGAAAGTCTGCATGGGTTCCTGGAACATGGATGGTTGGTTGCAGTTGGTCTCGATTGTGGGACTGGGTGCTAGTGCAGGTGGGATGGGGCGGAGTTGCGACGTACGGTGAAGACGGAGGGTCGGTGAGCAAAGAGTGCGACATGATGTTTTTGCCTGTAGCGGAGTTTTTGTTGAGGGAGAAACAATAGAAGCAGGAGTTTGGCACTAGTTTTTCACGTGTGGCTTTGGCCTTGTAATGATTGAAGAAGAAAGCGTGCAATGGGAAGTTGCTGTTTTGGCTATGTACGGGAGCGGAAGTGTTCTTGGGAAGAAGAGAAATGATGGGTTGGCCTGCATGCGAAAATAGAAAAGATATGGGCGGTTTCACTGTAACGATGGGGAGTTTTCTATGGCAGCGTTTATGTTCTTCTGGGAAAGAAAAGTGAATAGGAGAACTTCAAAATGAAGATGGGGAAGAAAGATGGTCCGATTTGAGGAAGACTGTTTGGACGTGGGCCTTGGCCGTTCTATTTTTTTTAAAGAAGAAAAAAAAAGAATGGAAGAGCAGTAACGAAGAAAAGGGATGGGATGCGTGAAAATGGAGTATCGAAGCCACAGATGTGTGATGAGGAAGAAGAACCGGAGGAGTAGGACGGGAAACGAATAGAGAAAATAAATAGCGTTGGGTTGAAGCACATTTGGACATGGGCCCTTAAGGTAAAAAATAAATATAAATATAATAGTTTATTTTATCTAACGGGTAAAAGTGGGCAAAGGGCGGGGTAACACGAGAAAGCCTTGGTGAACCAGCATGCCCTTGTATTGAAATTAGTCTTATATCCCTTTGGTATGATTTAAATACATCTGTATTTTTAGGTGAATGAAGAAGATATTTTATAAAAAGTAACAACTGATATTAAAGTGAACAATGATGATCTAAACTTAGTTTATAATATAAAATTTGTACCGATTATTTTGATAACGAAATTTACGTTAATTAAGATTTAGTTAAGGATTTAATAAATTTTAATTTAAACCATAGCCGCATAAATTTTGTAACTCGTTCATATATTATCAGGATTAGACAAAACCAAAGACATTGGAACCATGTCAACAAACACTTCATGGTGAAGCCAGTTTGGATGGAGTTGGAAGTAGATGAGAGTTTATGATAAAATTAAACATTTGTTTAATTTTATTAAAACAAACCGTTTCATCGACGAATGGAGACCAAGGTGAGTTAAACTCACCCAGTTCTCCCATTTATAATATTTATAAGTCGGGTTTATTATTTGTATGCTATGTTTGCTAATCGTTGGTTGATTTGATTGTTTGAATGCTCTTAAATATTGCTATATCAACTATTTAAATTAAACGGTTGTTTAATTTAAATGAAATGACATCGTTATTTTTAATGAAGATTTCCGAACAACGTAACTTACCTTGTTGGTTACGTTTATAATAATATAAACGTATTTGATGCTTGAATTATTATTATCGGTTGACCGCTATCAGTTGAATTGGTTAATTATCTACATATGATCATTATATGAACTGCTTAACCCATGTGATTAGATTATTGATTTGATTACTGATTGTTGAATCCAGATTTAACATTATTTTGATATTAACCAATGAGTGATATTGTTTGGGGAAGTTATAGTAAATGACCAAAATACAAACAGTTTTATAAAGATTGATTAACCGTCAGATGAATCGATAAAAATAAAGTTATGAAATTTATTTATAACTGAATATAGATTTTAAATATATTATTTTAATTGGGTTTATGAAAGGAAATAAACCAACCTTATATACATTGATTACTTTAACCACCAATTACCATTTTTGGTACCAAAATCTATCCGTGTGTGAAGCACGTGCCTCGTATCAATTATTAAATGACCTTTCTTATATTGACAAGACTGGTTAGCGAGTGAGCAGATATTAATGTGATGTTTAATAACCGAGGTTAATTATTCTAAGAAGCAATTTAAAATAAGATTTTATTGATTTGATTACTATTTATTTAATAATAATCAAATGGAATTATTTAAATTAATTTAATTTGAAACTAAATTTAAATGGAAAGACGAACTGAGATTTGAGTAATGAGTTAATCATATGTAGAGTTGGCTAGGTCAACGGTGTTACTTGAAATTGAGTTATGTAATGAGTTATTAATTTAATAGAGATAGTTAACGGATAATTAAACCATTTTAAACATTGATATTTGTTGAATGTTGATCACTTGGTATTTACAATATATAAATGAAGGGTTATGATGTTTTAAACCATTGTTTATAGTAAAGTGATGTTTTCAAGAAATTTTACATAAATAATAATATAAGTTAAGTTTAATTCAAAGTTTAAATTAAATCCTTACAGGGGTTTTATTTTGAATGGAGTTATATAACCCAAGACTTATTGAATATTATTGGAACGAGTTATTTGAAATGACATATGAATGGAAACGAAATGGAAACAAAAATGGAAATCCAAATTGAATTAAAGTGGTAAGGTGGATTGATTTATAATGGTGTGATATAAATTCGATATATTAAATGAGAAATGAGGTTTTATCAAGATATAACTCATATGGATTTTGTTTTGAAAGTGGAAATGAGTATGGGGATTTGGTATTACAACTGATATTATCTTAAGATAAAAATGTTATTGATCAGGGTCTGAGAGGTAAATAGAATACCCCAACTTGAACGACTTCAGGATTATCGAAAGATGAAATTAGTTGCAATGATAAAGATGTTAGAAGTAAATTATTTTGAGAAATAATAACGCAATATTATTTGAAGAACTTTGGAATATAGATAATGAAATTTCGAAATAAAAGGAAATATAAAGGAGCTTGAGAATATGAAATAATATTTCCATGGTAAAGAGATCAACGAAAGGAGATTTGTGAAAATTGTATTGATATTTTCAAAAGGTAAAGGAAAGAGATGTAGAATAATTTATTCTAAAGAATAAGTGACAATGATGGTATTCAAATAACGAAATAAAGGAGATATCGTAACGATCGTTTTAAAATGATAAGTTGAATCAGTTTCCCTATTATAAATAAGAAGTAATGTAATAACAAATGTTTTGAAATGGAAGTTAACCGAAAATTTTGATATGGTTTTAAGATATTTTTCTAAGTATATTGGTAAAATGATTTGATGAAATTAAAGGATTAAAACTGATATATTACTTTTAAATGGTCAGGTGATGCTGTATAATAAACCAATTGATCTATTCTATTTTTATGGTTGTTTATTTTTATAGTTAAATAACCAACTATCAAAATTTGGCCCAACGTTATTGGTACGGAAAGACCAGGATCGAAATTATATTCGAAAACCATTCCGACCAATTAATACGAAAACATGGAAGATGGTGATCGAAATGGAGCAATTGAAGACCATGAATATTCATGAATGGAAGGACTATTGTTGGATTTCTCTAGCTGATCCCTAGAGATATTTTGATAATGATTCTATCAAGATCGAAATCTACGGATTGCAAGGACTACTCACTACTAATCCATGGGGTGATTCCTATATTGGATGCAGTAGGAGCGTGCCTTCGGTTCATCCTATTCCTGGATGACTTGTATAGACGACGTGAAAGGGTGGCCAGATGTTTCAAAAGTCGATTACAACCTCAATCCTCAACAACCAAGAAATGACAAAAATAGGGCAGGCAGCATGGCTATGTGGGTCGCACCCATTAGGGTGTATAATCACCTATCTAGAGAAAATCCAATTCATTCTTTAATCTATCAATGTTGTCCCTTTTCGGGAAGTGGTGGGTAGCTCCCAACCATTGGTGATATACATTCGATACACTCAAGCGAAATGAGTGGTCGGTCATGTGTGGGTCGGGTTGCAAGACGATCTTGTTGAACCCAGTGTATTCTCCTCAATAGATACACTATCGGCAGGTGGTTCCATACCTTGTCATAGTCGGAATTCAATCTCCAATAAGCGCCCGCGGTTTTGTTTGTATACTATATATGTGGAGCGTGAGATGCAAGCGTTCTGCTAGATTCTATATATTTGTATTTAGACACTATTATAATATCAGAATAATATATTGATTTCAAAATGTTTTGGGTTATCGTAAGGTAAAAACCACCCGTATTTATGTGTGGATTCGGTCTTACGATTATCTTTTTCTTTCAAAAAGAATTTAACTAAAAAACCAAGTTGGATGTTATCCATAAACTATACGAGGTTTTTCTCACTCTGGTTCACCAGACTGACCAGTGTTTTTTAAATGCTCGGGTTAGACCGGGTTGTACAGGTTCATGTTATCGGATGCTGTGAAATTCTAGACGAGCTGAAGGAGTCTAGATGTATGATGTTATATCGTTATTTTCCATTGTGTGTTATATATATAAGGACAGATTATTAGTCCAGCTATATTGATGTACTCTAATGTCTGTAAGTAATATTTCAAGCTTCCAATAAAAGTTATTTCCATACTATATTTTGTTCCACTATGATGTAAGACTCTATATTGTGTTAGTTCTCCTTCTTCTATTCTAATATTTCTTTCTTTCTTATCTCACCCTCTATATTCTTTCTAATAACGATCCGGTGTTTTTGATGCTTGAAGTTCGACATGGTGTTTTTGTGTCGATTTTCGGGGTCGAAAATCCCTGTTCGTTACAGTGGTATCAGAGCAATGGTTTAGGAATAACCTAGGCTCTGTGGCATAACTCGATAGAGATTGGGTTAGTAATACCCTAGATCGAGATTGAGTGTATATAAATATGAGAGCATATTTGTAAATTTTATATAAAAATGATTTTGTATTGTGTTGATTGATCTATTCAACTTTGAACTGCAAATTGGTACAATATTGTTTTGTAAAAAAGGTAAATGAAATACTTTTACCCTAATATATTTTTGTATAAAAAGAAATAATTTTTCTCAATAATTAAGATATTGCTTTGATAATTAATTTGAATTTAATTCAAATTGGATTTGAAATGTTAATTTAACTAGAATGGGAATTCAAACTTGATTTTGAATTTGAGTAGGTTTAATATAACCAGTAGAATTTGTAAATAAGAATTTTAATAAGAAAGCAGATAAATTAGAATTTAACTTATGATAAGTTAAATGTTGATGATTTGCTTGTATTGATTGTTGATTGTTTGTTTATTGGATTGGTTGAATATAAAATTCATCAACAATTGAATGAATTGGAAACTAATGAAATAAATTTCAATATAATGAATTTGAATAGAATCAGTATTACATAAAGTTGGATGATTTAAACATGTAATAGTTGTTGCATCATGTATTGAGTTAGTACAGGTTGGAAGACGAAGACTGTTAGTGGCTTTGCTCCGTGATTATTATTGGTTTGCCTAACAAATAGGTAAACCTTAATTATATTGATTTGGTAATTGATTTTATACTCCTGAGTTGGGTTGCCATTTGGCTTTGTTTTCTTTTGATCGACGTATGGCCCGATGTGGTGTTTGTAGTTGGTTGGATCGTACAGCGCAGACGAGGTGCTGGCGCATCATTCAGAAAATTTTTAAACTTAGAAATATATTTTATCATATTATAATTATTTTGGAAATAATTGGGTTTGAATCATTCTTCTTACTTGGCAATTTTGGTGACGAAATTCTCTTAAGGGGAGAAGAATGTAATGACCCGGATTTTTCGATGGTTTGAATTGATTATTTAAACTTGTTTTAAATATTACATTTGGAATATTAACGGATATTAATATTTAATCATTTGTTAAACCATGATTGAACGATTAAATTTATATTAAATATAAATCGGACTCCTAATATCGCGGTAGTTCGTAATATTGAATTTTGAACTTCAACTGAATATACATAATTCGTTTTAAGTCAGAATACTATAAAACAAGAGATGTTAGGATCTTACTGACTATAATTTTCTAGTAAAGAGAAAAAAATTGAGATTTTATCTTGTTAATTGTATGACATATCCAAATCATCATTTCAAATAATCGATATGGATTTCGATTATGAACGATATCGTTTGTTTAATAAATTATATAGGATTTTCTATATAATACGGACATTGTTTGTTTTGAATATATTCATATTGAGTTATAATTCCTAGATTTGAAATTTTATATTATTTATATATGATAATAATTTTTTTGTTTATTTAATTGTATTATAATTCATTCATATTTTTAACAGTACTATATGAACCGTATAAATAGAAATTTTTCAAAAAGAGATTTTTGTTCGACCCTTCAAATCTTAAGTTTGGGCAATTAGAGGTATATAAATGCATACATAGTATGTAATGAAATGTAAACTAATATTGAAACATACCCTTCTACCACCCTATATGCTGGATGGTGCAGCATATATAGTACAAGTTCTGCTCTGTAAGCATGCACCATCAGACTAGTGTATATATGCACACCCTACTATATGCACAGACCTAGAGTTAGGACTTAGCAGCCTTAATCGAAAACTAGGCACATACCTATTTACTTACACCCTAAGGAAATTGTTGTTTTCCAATATCCTGCAAAGGAGCAAAAAAAATGCACAAGGCTCATCAGCCTACACATGTACACGCAACTTTATCACCTCAACTTAAAAACACTGCATTTTCATTGAATCAAACAGTCGCCCTATATCCCATTTCCATACCAGCATGTATTGTCTTTTCAGTCCACCTACGCATTTTCTTTTCCCACCATGCTTATTAGTCAACAATGCTAGAAACCTATCTCCTCTTCCCTGCATGCCTACGCCTTATATATTATAATTTCTTCACTGTCAAGTATTGTATTGGCTCCCCATTTCAACTCACATCGCAAAATCAAAGTACCAAAGCCAGCTACTCCATACACATAAAGAGATATTGAAGCCTACTCTAATTTCGTACCCAGTATAAAGCACATAAGCAGACCTATGCCTATCATATTTAACACACTGCACAGTTCATACCAATATTCACGTCCATACAACTATATATGAAAGGGACACCCCAACGCAGATTCTAGAAAATTCATGCAGGCCTACCTCACGGTGCTGCCTACCTATAGAGCGTATAGTATATTTTATTCTTTCTCTTAATTAAGTACTTCCCTGATAAGGATCCATGTTACATCTCAATGCAAAGAGATAAACAAAATCATGCAGGACTCAAGAAAATAAAACATACTGTTAACCACACATGCCTACTCTACAATTCATTCTATTTCTCCCCTATCTCGTGCGCGCCAAGTAACATTACTTGCTCTCCAAACTATTCCCCGCTATATATACGGTGGACTCATTCTTTTTTTTTCCAGCAAGAACTGAACCCAATAATAATCACCGAACGTCAGCAACCAAAAATAGAAGCTCCATTATGAACAATTCTCGAAAACTTCACAAACAAATATCGTAACTCCCCATTTAAACAAATTATAACCAGAGCGTTCCCCATTTCTGGGTAGTCGAGGTGAAGATCGTAAGCCGACGTGGAGACTGCAGTGGCGGAGATGAACGCAGGGCATTCTAACTTGGGTTCAGCGAGGATTAGTGGGTTGAGAAAGTCTGCATGGGTTCTTGGAACATGGATGGTTGGTTGCAGTTGGTCTCGATTGTGGGACTGGGTGCTAGTGCAGGTGGGATGGGGCGGAGTTGCGACGTACGGTGAAGATGGAGTGAAGCGATCCGTACTTCCCCGGTCTCCGAAGAGATGAGAAAGAACGAATGACTGTGAGGACAAGACAAATTGTAATGCAAACAGAAGAACATTTCATTGCTATTACAACAATTCCATCAGAATACAAGAATATACACAGTATGAATAAATATACGTTCGATAAATATCAGAGATTACAATAAATTACATAGCAGCGGAAAATAATACAAAGCACAACTGAAGGTGATATACGGATATAGAGCTTTCCGGATATCATTCCAGCTGTAAACCAGGATCCTGTGAATATAAATCTGCAAAACCAAAACTACTAGCTGCCCGTGCGGAAAATAGGGCCACCAAGAGTTTAGGTTAAAACAATAAACTCCAGGTCAGTCATGTGACTGGTGTGAGAACTAAAACAGTTATTTAAAACTTTACTTTAAAAGAGAGTAATTCAAGGGACCACGCCGTATAACACGAAACGGGTTTCCTTCCAAGAATACCAGTGCATAGAATAAACAACGCAATGCTTTTTCGAAAAATGAAGCTATTATAAGACCCAGGTCCCATCACACAATGCAACGCAAGCCGGAGGATAGGGTTTTACCTTATAACTGCCAAACATGCTTGGTACGTTTAAAAACAAATCATTTGATACTATAATAAGTGTATAGTGTCAAAACAATTTCAATCATAAATATCAATCATAGACGGCATAGCATCCCATGCTACTATGTCGCCATACTAGGCTCTACAAATAAAACCGAAACATCTCGTATTGGAAATTGGATTTCCGTCATGAGTCGAGGCAACGGGCAAGCTCTTCTCCGCTTCGAGACACTCTAGCAAATGCCTCGGGACTACACACTCTGGGTAACCCCTGGAATCGGTTGGGCCGGTCCTCTCTTACGTTTGAGGATTAATTATTCCTGAACACACGTTTCCCGGTCCTTACAGACCTAATTATCGAGGCGCCTCATTCCAACAACCACAAAGGTGAAAAGTATATAAATGTCAGGGCTGGTAAGTCACTGACACCACCAAAGCTAGGAAGAAACGTCGTGTTCTCCCAACGGTCCGTATCCCGTTTTTAACTCATACCGAGGTGTGAGGCTCGCGAATCCATGCTATACACAAAGCTATGCCACGTAGGCCATGCTTTGATCATCAACCACAAGACTTTTCTTTTCAACAGAAGCCTTGATCCATGCCACTCAGCGTGCCACAGAGGCAATTCATGCCATGCGATTGATATCTATCGATATATAACCTCTAAGCTCGTGCGTCTCAGAGAAGGGCGTTAAGCAAGAGAATAAATTCTCCGCCGCCAAACAGATATATATTTAACAGAAATCAATCAATACAGAATAAAATCCAATGTCAGACACACAATCCATTTACAAGTTCGTTCTGGGTCTGAACGAAACCAGATGCACTTTCCTCGCATATCCATCGATCTCCAAGTACGCCTGGACAACCACCAACTGATTCCCTTATCTTGGGTGTACAGCCCAATCAAGATCATCAGCAATCACCCAGACGATGTGAAGACATCCGGTCTTCAACCACCGTATTCATCTTCGACATATCGTCGAATCGGTTATTCAAAATGGGTATAAACCCGGCCTTTCCAAACAACCCGCGTATATTAAAAACAAATATTAGACAAACACAACATACGCCTCATTCCAATTCATTAGTCACTAACCGTAAATCAGTAAGAGAGCAATTCCCCAAATATTAACCTCGAAGGCCGAAACCAACATCAGATCAATACCCAGGAAACCATTCTTCTTAACTAACCTACAGCTAGTTTCTAAATTTCATATTCTTAGGGAAAAGTTCCCATTAATTTTATCCAAGATAAATTCTATAAAATTTATTCTTGAATCTTCCTTTAGATGTCATTTCAAACCAAAATATGGTTTTCCAAACTAGTCGAGATTAGCGAACCACACCAAAGTAATTATTTATTTTATTCCCCAATCCCAACCTATTTATCCCATGAAGCAAAACTGGTAATACTCCATATCTAACACTACGGTGTTATCGGTATAATTAATTACCAATTCACGTTCAAATCTAATTAAAGATTTGACTATCGTTTTGGAGCAAAACTGGTGATACTCCATTCTCGCTCACTTTCTATATTTGATAATTTAAATTATCAATTCACATTTCAATCTAATTACAGATTCATTAAAACTCCCTTTTCTGGGTTAAAGAACTAATGTCATTTAAAACATAGTTCACGATAAACCCAAATCACATTCTATTTATTATCGGGTTAAAGAACAAGTGGTATTTAAAACACTGTTCACGATAAACCCACAGATCAATTCTATTTAAAACCCATTTCAAATCCAATTTATTTATTTAAAAATAAATGGGTTTTAATTTCAGTTCAAAACTAGGTCATTTCGATAAAAATCTATTTTTATCTTTTCAAATATGGAGTTTTTCATCCCAATTTTTCCCAAATCATTTCTTATGATTTTACACAAATTATTACTATTTTTAATAATTTTATCTAGGCCCGTACAGTCGATTTCCATCAACGGCCATCGAACTGCACTTACATGGACCTTTTCCAAATTTTATTTGGACCTATCTCCAAATCCAACCGTTAGATTTCAAATTTCTAATATTCTTTAGAAAGCTCTTTTCGATACGAACCCAACGGTTCCAGTTTTAGGAGAATCCGACGGTCGGATCTCCCGTAATATCCGTTCGAAGTCAATGGTCGAAATTCGCGAACTGCCGCGGCGCGGCGCGTTCTATTCAGGCCATTATATTATATATATATATATATAATATATACTATATACTTTGTCGATTTCTATTTAAAACGAATTTTATAAATAATTTTAAATTCGTTCAAAAAAAAACATTTCAACTTCCATTTCCAATTCAATTCATTCTATCTTCAATTCAATTCGAATTTGCTTTATATATATTCGATTTTTATCTCTTTTCAATATTCATTATCAAAAAGGAATATAATCGATATAAATATCGTTCGCGTCAAAATAGCGCATCTCTAATCAACACGGCTTTATATATTTCAATAATTCCATTATTCTATTCAACAAATGAATATTTATTCTATTCAATACGTGAATCTATATTTTTGTCCACACATGACTAATCTCAACGAATGAGTACTGTCCACGTGTGACTATTTTTGTTGTTTAATATATTTTATAAAATTATGATATCTATCTTTTGATTTCGAATCAGACTCCAACCGTAAATTAGTAAGAGAACGATTCCTTGAATATTAACCCCGAAGGCCGAAACCAACATCAGATCAATATCCAGGAGACCACTCATCTCATCTATTTTCCAGTTAGTTTCTAATTTTATATATGATAAAGATGTAAATTTTATTATTAAAATATTTCTTTCAACACATGACTAATCTCAATGGATGAGTACTGTCAACACATGAACCTTTATTTTATAATGATAAAAATGTAAATTTTATTGTTAAAATATTTCATTCAACACATGACTAATCTCAACGAATGAGTACGGTCAACACATGAACCTTTATTTTATAATATTCTTTATTTTCTAAATTGGAATGAGGCCCAATCAATTACCATATAAAGTTAATTATATGGATTTCATACAACACATGTATATAATAGCAACGACAAATAATCGACCATCATCCAAAGTGCACTACACTGTATAAGCATCAAATATAGATATCTAACGCTTATAACAACCCGTCGATCCATCGATCGACATACAACTAATTATTGGGATTAGTGTATGCCGTATTTTATCTCAATACCCGTTTGGGGTTTCAAATCAACAAACATAGATTTTATTTGTGCAGTTGGGCGATGTGTAAAATTTATCGTCCCAATCAATGTCCTTCAAATAGGTGTACATGAACAAACCGCCCGGTTTGTAAATGAATATTTATTTATTCACATTCACGTTAACAATTTTATTTTTTACGACCAAGTTATTTTATTCAACCTATGAATATTCTATTCGGTTCATTTATTAAACAAAATGATATCTTTATTTTTCTAACTTATTTTAAAAAAATTCGACGGCATAACGGCACGATACTAGAAACGGGACAAGGCCTAGCCTTATCCCCGGTCTAATAATGGCCCACGCCATACACATATCAATCAAACCAATTTCAATTTCACCAAACAATCAAATTCAAATCAAACAATCTAACTAACTACACAACCAAACAAAAAGTCCATGGTCTGTGGACGATGGTGTCGGGTGCTACTAAACACCATCTGCATCCTAGTATATATATATAACTAGAAAGAGAAGATTTAAAGTGAGGAGTTCTCACCAATAGCTTATCCAAATCTATGACACTTCAAATGTAGAAGTCTTCATCATTCTCGCCTTTTGTCACTTTCGTTGCCCGTAGCCACTACATATGTAAAAATCTAATTTTTACTTTGCTATTCAATATATAAAAATCAAATTTTTTCTTCGCTATTCAATATATAAAAATCGAATTTTTACTTTGCTATTCATTATATAAAAATCTAATTTTTACTTTGCTATTTAATATATAAAAATCGAATTTTTACTTCGCTGTGATATTATATAAATCCTATTTTTATTTACTAAATAATGATATTTTTATTTACAAAAATATTGCTATTTCTATTTTTAAAAACCATGCTAATAATATTTTTTCTCACGTTTTAAAAATTGAAGCTTTTCTAAATTAAAAATCAAAATTTTACTTACTCTACCTATATATGAAAATCCGGCCTTTCATCATTTAAAAATCCGACCATTCATCGTTTAAAAATCCGACCTTTCATTGTTTAAAAATTCGATCATTAACCAAATAAAAATCCGACCTTTAACCAAATAAAAAATCCCTTCTTCGCTTTGTATTCAAACAAATAAATATCGTATTATTTTTAAAGGAGGATTAAATAAAAATAGAAAAACTTACTGCATTATTTTGTTCAGCGAAGGAAGGGGGAGTGCAGCCTTGATCGGAGCTCCAGCGGGTGCGACAGGGGCTAGGGCTCGACAGTTGGAGGCTCTGCGCGATGGGTGCTTGAATGTGGGGCCTGCGGTGGCTGCAACGGTGGTGCAGTGGGTTCGGAGTGAGGATGGTCGGGTCGGAGGAGGTGGAGGTCGCTGCGCCTGAAGCGCGGTTGGAAGGGGAGGGCAGCGTCTCTGTTTGGGGTCTCGCGGGATGAGCTGGCGCGTGAGGAAGGAGGGGGCGTGGCAGGTGGAAGATCGACGAGGGGGGCTTCATCGGCGATGGGTGGAGGAGCGCGGTGGCGCGAGGGTGAACGGAGGGGGTGGCGACGGGATTAGTTAGGGTTTTTTTTTCTTTTTTATTTTGAAAAATGAATCGGGGGGCCTGAAGTGGAAAGATAAGGAGAGGAGAGAGGAAAGGGAAGTTTTATTATTTAATTATTTTAGTTTTCCACCAAAAAGCAACTTTTATTTTCGACCTCTAAACGAGGCCCACCGCCTGTCGTCCATAGCTAAATACCCCCATTCCGAACACAATGGGATATGTATCGCAAGCTGATTCGATCGTTTCGATCAGTTTTCGTCAAAATCAACATATAACTCTATATATTGAATTTGAACGCGCATTACAATTTATCGGGGTCACATACGAACTCTAAAAATTCCAGAAAAATATTTCCTAGCTTCGTATTGACGATTCGGTCCTAACAAAACTAGTTTCGTCGAATTCTGAGACCGTTTGAAAAATGGCCATTTTCCAGTCGATTAAAATCAACTAAACCTGGTCAAACGCGTTTTCCTTTTCCACACTCACATATTGATTCGAAAAATGATGAAATTTGAAATCTAGCAATAATTTGACATCCCGGACCCAACAAAAGTGGTTTCGTCGAAATCCGAGGTCGTTTGCAAAATTTCTATTTTTTAAGGGCCTGAATTCCATAACGACTATTCAGAATTTTCAACTGGACATATCTTTTGATTCCCGCTATGAAATCTCAATTTTTCGGATTCGTTGGAAAGATATTCTCAAATAGATCCTATAATTTTTGGTTTCACTAAAATCTGGATTGTTTTTCACCCGGTACATTCAATTGAAGTTTGAAATCGAATTATCGAACTACCGCGCCATATTCAATTCTATTTATAATTTAAAATAAATATTTATATTCTAGCGACGATGTATATAAATATATACGTTCGAATTATATCCAAAATAAATTTTTCATCGATATGATTTAAAATAATCCATTTTAAATGTTCAAAATTCACTAAAATTGCCAAAATAAAAATTTTAAACTGGCCCTCACTTTCGGGTTGTTACAATCTCCCCCACTTAAAACTTTTCGTCCCCCGAAAAGGAACAATGTCGAAAGTGCTTTGATCAATCAACTCTACGTTCGATCTGGCTTCCATTCTCCAACTTTTCAGTTTCTGAGAATTTTCAAATTCTTCAAAAATTTGGCTAACACCCTAAATTTTCGAAAAATTTCGCCATAACCTCACCTGCACCGGGAGCCACGGGAAAATCCCGAAATTGCCATACAGGCCTTCTGATCTCAAAAAGAAATAGAAAAAGCCAAGCGGCTAGCCAATAGGCTCATAAAATCATCATCACCCAAACAAAACAGTAAATTATGGTAAATATGTACCTATTTGTCGGGAAAACAAATTTTATTCTCTGCTCTAGCCTCCTTGCTATGACCTGTTCAATGTAAGTACATGTATATGCAAGCAAATGCGACTAATTTCAATATAGTTCAATATTTGATTCATTCAATTAGGCTAAATGGTTCAAAATTATTAAACAAATAAACAAACAACGCAAACATCAATCAACTAGCGGATTAACGTTTCAAATTCATAACTTTGATACATATATACAGTCAAAAATCATGTTTTTGATGCCAATACACAGCAAATAAATCTATCTATATAAGTTTTGATTCTCACACCAGCATAATGGAAATATATAGAAATCACACCTTCGGAACACGAACATAAATTCTGATGATGTAGCTACAATCATCAGAATCATCTCCAGGCAACTATAGCATGATTCTATATCTATCTAGTATATTAAAACTTCGAATATACGTTCATGACGCGTATACGCGAAACCTTTATATACTCGATTGCCCAAATTCAAAATAAATAAAAATTCAAATACGTATAAAACGATTTAAATTTTAAAACAAAATTGTTTTCATTTGAAAAATATACTCTTCACACTCGTTCTACGATACGACTGATCCTATCTCTTACGAGTCATTCAAATTGGATATTACTAATCCAATATCTGATGAATTCTTTCGTAAGGTTCTAATGTGTCTTGTTCTCGAGCTCTGTAAACCAAAGCTCTGATACCAAATGAAGCGACCCGAACTTCCCCGGTCTCCGAAGAGATGAGAAAGAACGAATTACTGTGAGGACAAGTCAAATTGGGACGCAAACAGAAGAACATTTCATTGCTATTACAACAATTCCATCAGAATACAAGAATATACAGAGTATGAATAAATATACATTCGATAAATATCAGAGATTACAATAAATTACATAGCAGTGGAAAATAATACAAAGCACAACTGAAGGTGATATACGGATACAGAGCTTTCCGGATATCATTCCAGCTGTAAACCAGGATCCTGTGAATATAAATCTGCAAAACCAAAACTACTAGCTGCCCGTGTGGAAAATAGGGCCACCCAGAGTTTAGGTTAAAACAATAAACTCCAGGTCAGTCATGTGACTGGTGTGAGAACTAAAATAGTTATTTAAAACTTTACTTTAAAAGAGAGTAATTCAAGGGACCACGCCGTATAACACGGAACGGGTTTCCTCCCAAGAATACCAGTGCATAGAATAAACAACGCAATGCTTTTTCGAAAAATGAAGCTATTATAAGACCCAGGTCCCATCACATAATGCAACGCAAGCCGGAGGATTGGGTTTTACCTTATAACAGCCAAACGTGCTTGGTACGTTTAAAAACAAATCATTTGATACTATAATAAGTGTATGGTGTCAAAACAATTTCAATCATAAATATCAATCATAGACGGCATAGCATCCCATGCTACTATGTCGCCATACTAGGCTCTACAAATAAAACTGAAACATCTCGTATTGGAAATTGGATTTCCGTCATGAGTCGAGGCAAGGGGCAAGCTCCTCTCCGCTTCGAGACACTCTAGCAAATGCCTCGGGACTACACACTCTAGGTAACCCCTGGAATCGGCTGGGCCGGTCCTCTCTTACGTTTGAGGATTAATTATTCCTGAACACACGTTTCCCGGTCCTTACAGACCTAATATCAAGGCGCCCCATTCCAACAACCACAAAGGTGAAAAGTATATAAATGTCAGGGCTGGTAAGTCACTGACACCACCAAAGCTAGAAAGAAACGTCGTGTTCTCCCAACGGTCCGTATCCCGTTTTTAACTCATACTGAGGTGTAAGGCTCGCAAATCCATGCTATACACAAAGCTATGCCACGTAGGCCGTGCTTTGATCATCAACCACAAGACTTTGCTTTTCAACAGAAGCCTTGATCCATGCCACTCAGCGTGCCACACAGGCAATTCATGCCATGCGATTGATATCTATTGATATATAACCTCTAAGCTCGTGCGCCTCAAAGAAGGGCGTTAAGGAAGAGAATAAATTCTACGCCGCCAAACAGATATATATTTAATAGAAATCAATCAATACAGAATAAAATCCAATGTCAGACACACAATCCATTTACAAGTTCGTTCTGGGTCTGAACGAAACCGGAGGCACTTTCCTCGCATATCCATCGATCTCCAAGTACATCTGGACAACCACCAACTGATTCCCTCATCTTGGGTGTACAGCCCAATCAAGATCATCAGCAATCACCCAGACGATGTGAAGACTTCCGGTCTTCAACCACCGTCTTCATCTTCGACATATCGTCGAATTGGTTATTCAGAATGGGTATAAACCCGGTCTTTCCGAACAACCCGCGTATATTAAAAACAAATGTTACACAAACACAACATATGCCTCATTCCAATTCATTAGTCACTAACCGTTAATCAGTAAGAGAGAAATTCCCCAAATATTAACCCCGAAGGCCGAAACCACCATCAGATCAATACCCAGGAAACCATTCTTCTTAACTAACCTATAGCTAGTTTCTAAATTTCATATTCTTAGGGAAAAGTTCCCATTAATTTTATCCAAGATAAATTCTTTAAAATTTATTCTTGAATCTTCCTTTAGATGTCATTTCAAACCAAATTATGGTTTTCCAAACTAGTCGAGATTAGCGAACCACACCGAAGTAATTATTTATTTTATTCCCCAATCCCAACCTATTTATCCCATGAAGCAAAACTGTAATACTCCATATCTAACACCACGGTGTTATCAGTAAAATTAATTACCATTTAACGTTCAAATCTAATTAAAGATTTGACTATCGTTTTGGAGCAAAACTGGTGATACTCCATTCTCGCTCACTTTCTATATTTGATAATTTAAATTATCAATTCACATTTCAATCTAATTACAGATTCATTAAAACTCCCTTTTCTGGGTTAAAGAACTAATGTCATTTAAAACATAGTTCACAATAAACCCAAATCACATTCTATGTATTATCGGGTTAAAGAACAAGTGGTATTTAAAACACTGTTCACGATAAACCCACAGATCAGTTCTATTTAAAACCCATTTCAAATCCAATTTATTTATTTAAAAATAAATGGGTTTTAATTTCAGTTCAAAACTAGTTCATTTCGATAAAAATCTATTTTTATCTTATCAAATATGGAGTTTTTCATCCCAATTTTTCCCAAATCATTTCTTATGATTTTACACAAATTATTACTCTTTTTAATAATTTTATCAAGGCCCGTACAGTCGATTTCCATCAACGGCCATCGAACTGCACTTACAGCGACCTTTTCCAAATTTTATTTGGACGTATCTCCAAATCCAACCGTTAGATTTCAAATTTCTAATATTCGTTAGAAAGCTCTTTTCGATATGAACCCAACGGTTCCGGTTTTAGGAGAATCCGACGGTCGGATCTCCCGTAATATCCGTTCGAAGTCAATGGTCGAAATTCGCGAACTGTCGCGGCGCGGCGCGTTCTATTCAGGCCATTATATTATATATATATATAATATATATACTATATACTTCGTCGATTTCTAATTAAAATGAATTTTATAAATAATTTTAAATTCGTTCAAAAAAAAACATTTCAACATCCATTTCCAATTCAATTCAAATTTCAATTCATTCTATCTTCAATTCAATTCGAATTTGCTTTATATATATTCGATTTTTATCTCTTTTCAATATTCATTATAAAAATGAATATAATCGATATAAATATCGTTTGCGTTAAAATAGCGCATCTCCAATCAACACGGCTTTATATATTTCAATAATTCCGTTATTCTATTCAACAAATGAATATTTATTCTATTCAATACGTGAATCTATATTTTTGTCCACAAATGACTAATCTCAACGAATGAGTACTGTCCACGTGTGACTATTTTTGTTGTTTAATATATTTTATAAAATTATGATATCTATCTTTTGATTTCGAATCAGACTCCAACCGTAAATTAGTAAGAGAACGATTCCTTGAATATTAATCCCGAAGGCCGAAACCAACATCAGATCAATATCCAGGAGACCACTCATCTCATCTATTTCCCAGTTAGTTTCTAATTTTATATATGATAAAGATGTAAATTTTATTATTAAAATATTTCGTTCAACACATGACTAATCTCAACGGATGAGTACTGTCAACACATGAACCTTTATTTTATAATGATAAAAATGTAAATTTTATTGTTAAAATATTTCGTTCAACACATGACTAATCTCAACGAATGAGTACAGTCAACACATGAACCTTTATTTTATAATATTCTTTATTTTCTAAATTGGAATGAGGCCCAATCAATTACCATATAAAGTTAATTATATGGATTCCATACAACACATGTATATAATAGCAACGACAAATAATCAACCATCATCCAAAGTGCACTACACTGTATGTAACACCCCACGTCCATTAATGTCACTCACGAAGGGAATGCATTAACTTCCATGGAGGTTATAAGTGAATATAGAACGGAAAAATTACAACAAGACAGATAGTAAATAGTACATGGAAATCTAAAACTTCATTTTATTACAGCGGAAATTAAACATGTTTGTTACATCATAAAACCATAGATCATAACCAAGTACAATATCCATCTTCATAAAAACAAAATACATAATCCCATTACATAAATAGCCATTAAAAAGATAACAAGATGGACTTTACTTCAACGGTCCAAGCTTTCCAAAGAGAGATGAAGCAATTCAATCAAACTCCACTAGAGCTGGGCCCAACCTGAGAACCTGGAGGGGGAAAAAGGATAGAAATAGAGGGGGTCAGAGATAAAGTCTGGCGAGTATGATAATTCTAACAATACTATTATCAAAATAACTAGACTAAGGAATAAGCTGGAAGACAAGTAAATGTCTATGAACTCTTAGGAAGATAAAGATAGCGTTTAAGATAACGTTAAAGATAACGGTAAAGGCACACCTAATTACTAACGAATGATTACTACACTGCACCGCACATTACTACACTGCACCACACCAGTCACCCTATTGTTTGATCCCACTTGCTTCACACAAAAACTTTATAAATAGCCTTACGTACCCCTAGCCGACTACATAGGTGTCGTCTGCCCCTATCTCCACTAGGTGTACCCCACTACCCACTTTCGATCGGCTCCCTACTCGTAAATACCCGTGCTGGCCCCACAGTGGGGTATATCACTCCCCTAAAGTGGCAACCCGATACAACTTGAGAATGCACGGCTTTTACCTACACGATGCAACAACGTCTTACCTACCAGCCCGGGTCCACACACGCATACGAAACCCGTTGAACTTGCATTGCCACCGCTCCCCGTTTTGGCCTCTTACAGTCGAACCCAGCATGCGTGTCCCGTCCTCGACTTGGGTCGAGCCCACAAAGATACGTTTGGGATACTGGTCGAAATGGGCCCCCACAAGCTACCCACCTAAGCTTGTCACTAGTATATCCCACTTAACCCTTTTAGTCATGTTCATTTACATGTGTGTTTGGTTAAGTCTTACTAATCGTATTTCACATGCCACTAAGGGCACCCCCTAGATTCCTCATGCCACCCAAGGCACCTACTTAACCCCCCATGTCCCACCTTACATGTTTATCTGGTTAAGTATTTCTTAATTCATTCAGGCCATAACCTCATGAAGACCTCTCACATTAGACTGGCATTTATGGCAGCTGGATTTGCCGGGCGGGTCTGGGCAGTCTTACACCATAAAAGAGTCTAACCTCGTGTCTTTACAACCGTTATGTTTTAGTTTAGGCCTAGGACCTCTCACATTGGGCTGACATTTGTGACCACTGGATTTGCCGGGCGGGTCCGGGCAGGTTTACGTCACAAACGAGTCCAACCTCGTGTCCTAAGCATTGATTAACACTTAAAATCTTTTACCCCAGTTTTAATAATTCCCTATTCAAATTATTAATTAAGTCAACTTTTAATGATGTCCATAATTGACTCAATTATGGCCATCCACTTATGGCATGCAAAATCATATCAATTGCACCCCAACTTTTTAATATTAAATCTTTAATATTACCCCTACCCCACGTTTATACGTTCGCTTATTCAATGCATAATATAGGCTAGACTTGTATAGTCTAACACCTAGCACAAAGATAAATTATCACAACATATAGACAATTAAAATAAATCTAATCATAATAGGGGTGAAACTTGCATAAACTACACATGTTGAGGATCAAAAGGTGTTAACTTGTTAAATGTCTCAATTTACATGATATGATCATAGCCCAAATCTATACATAAACTTGCATAGGGGGTTTTTAGGCAACATAATGATGGTGTGAACTAGCATAGGATATCATATATGTCATAGCATAATTCTAGATGCCATAATAGATGTCTTGGCATATGTTCATAACTTTTCTAATCAATCTAACTTGCATATGTGACTTGTCATATAGATCAACATAACCCAAACATGATGATTTAATTAATATGAACTAACTAGCATAGATGGTAACATCATGGCCTTTTTAACATGTATGATTCATCACAACTTAGCATAGAAACTTTCAACATACATAACATCATCATAGCATGATTTACAACATATAAGATATCATCATCACATAACATTGTATTTACAATATACATGATAGCAAAAGGGGTTTACAACAACATATATGATCATTCACATCATCTACTCATAATCTATTCATAACTCAACCTAATTAAAATGATAATAATCTTGTTAAGAACATCATACTCACAACTTAGAGAAGAAAAGAGAGAGTTTTTCTTTGCTTTGGGGTTGAGAGAATTAGAATTGAATTTGCTTTTCTTCTTTCTTAGTTGGCGGCGGCTCCATTGATTTCCATGGCGACGGTAACTATTCTATTTTAATTAGGTTTATGGTTAGCATTAGGATGTATTTATAGGTGTAGGAAGTTATTTAGGACCATTAGATTAACCCTGAACCATGAGAACCAATCAAATGCAAAATCTGCATTTGAGCGAATCGGCCCACGGGTTAACAGCCAAACACCCTGGATTAACCCCTAGTCGACCCAGCGGGGCTTGGGTCGACCTCAAAAATGGGCCGGTTCGGTTATTTCCGCTCCCAATTCGTGGTTTTGAACTTTTTCGCATATTTATTTATTTAATTTTTAATTTATATATATATATATATGTATATATCAATATATATATATTTCTCTGCGCAACCCATTTCACTTAATTCTTTTCTAAAAATTAAGTATACTTTAATTTGTGAATTTTAATGTTATAAAATTACGGGGTGTTACATTCTCCCATCCTTAAAGGATTTCATCCCCGAAATCTCCAAGTCAAGAAGAATGTATATCCTACCATCTAATCGTCCATTTACTCAACCATCAAACACCAGCATCCATTGTCCTTAAAAGACTTATAATGCTTTAATGTTTATATGACAGTGTGTGTATATGTCCATATCTATTGCAAAATTAGGCGGTCTACTGATTCAGTCGACCACCTTAGTGCAATTCATGATAGTGCCATGCGTCCAATATGTATGCAAAAGATTCCTAATGATACATATTAATTCTATATGCGTGCACAACCATCCACCCGAATGCAGCAACTATATGATAATACAACCATTATACATCCATTTTACTAAATACATCCATATATATGCAATATGCAATATGAAGTGACTGAGCCGATCTGGTGCCTAATAGTGTGTGTATATGCATCCACGAGCAACCAGTAGCAAACACTTGCATCCACTTTGCATACACCATACATAACATGTCTCAAACACATGTTTCAACAATATGATTATCCTAACTAAAGGTCAAAGATACTAGCGAGAGGTTATACTAAAGATAAGATAAGTACAAGCTAAGCGATAAAGGAGAAATTAAAGGACATACCCTAAAAAAGAAATGGGTATCATGAACGCATCTTCTCTTCCGTCTCCCAAGTAGCATTGCTCTCATCATCTCCCCATTGCACTTTGACTAGTATGACCTCTCGATTCCTCAACCTCTTGATCTCCGACCCAAGAATGCGCGTAGGAGCTCGTCGAATTGTCGCATCACGCTCTATCTCCACCTCTCTAAGCAAGCTCGGCTCTACCACTTCCACGGTCTCGTTCAAGCACTTCCTCAAATGTGACACATGGAATACGTCATGTACACCACTAAGTCTCTCGGGCAACTCCACTCTATACGCCATGCGTCCAATCCTCTCCTTATTAGGAAACAGCCATACAAACCTTGGTGCTAATTTCCCAATGGACCCAAAGCGAACAACGTTTCGTAATGGAGACACTTTGACAAAGACCATGTCCCCAACTTCAAACTCGAGATCTGTCCTCCTCTTATCCGCATAAGTTTTCTGCCTATCTTAAGCTGCTTTCATCCTCCTTCGAATCAAGTCGATCTTCTCCGAAGTCTCCCTAATCATATCGGGCCCAAGTAAGATCTTATCCGTAGATTCCCACCAACATGTAGGTGAATGACAAGGTCGTCCGTATATAGCTTCGAATGGTGCCATACCAATGCTGGACTGAAAGCTATTATTATATGCGAACTCAACCAATGGAAGATGCTCTTCCCATGTACCCCCAGAGTCTAGGATACATAGCCTCAACAGATCCTCTAGAATGCGATTCACCCTCTCGGTCTGGCCGTCCGTCTGGGGATGATATGCAGTGCTCAAACATAACTGAGTCCCTACCGCCTCTTGTAAGCTTCTCCAAAATTCGCTAGTGAAAATAGGATCGCGATCGCTCACTATGCTAGAAGGAACACTGTGCAAACGAACTATTTCTCGGACATATATATAAGCTAACCATGGAGCAGTCCTCTTACTCTTCACGGGAATGAAATGGGCGCTCTTAGGAAGTCTATCTACTATAACCCAAATCTCCATATTACCCCTCCTCGATCACGGTAATCCATCCACAAAATCCATCGAGACACTTTCCCACTTCCATAGTGGAACCTCCAATGGGTGAAGCAACCCACCGGGTTTCATTTGCTCCGCTTTTACTTGTTAGCACACCAAGCATCTAGCGACATACTCGGCCACGTCTTTCTTCATGCCAACCCAAAAGTAAACTCTCTTCATGTCTTTGTACATCTTGTCCCCGCCGGGATGAATGGTCATCTTCGAACGATGTGCTTCGTCAAGAATAGTCTTCCTTAGGTCATAGTCTTTTGGTACACAAAATCTACCGACCCTACGTAACCAACCCTTATCATCTAGGGTATACCTACGGAGATGGATTGATGACTCCCCTCCTTTGAGTTTTTCTACTAACTCAACCAATTGCGGGTCGTCTCGCTGTGCCTCGCCAATCCGTCCCAAAAGCGTAGGTCTGACCTCCAAGGATGCTAGCAAACCGGGTACGAAGTCAACGGAAGGTCTAAAGTCAAACATCGAAATGAATTCTAAACTTCGCCGCTCAACAAACAAAGGACTTAAGGATAATCTTTTTCTACTTAAGGCGTCTGCCACCACGTTACCCTTGCCAGGGGTATAGGCTATTTCGAAGTCGTAGGACGCTAAGAACTCCATCCACCTTTGCTGCCTTAAGTTCAAGTCCTTTTGAGAGAATAGGTATTTTAAAGACTTGTGGTCAGTGAATAGTTCGAATTTCTCGCCAAGAAGATAATAACGCCAAGACTTAAGCGCGAAAACAATAGCGGCCAACTCTAGGTCATGTGTGGGGTAATTCTTCTCATGCGCTCTCAACTGCCTTCCACCATAGGCTATTACCATGCCCTCTTGCATTAAGACTGCGCCTAGTCCTGTCCCACAAGCGTCAGTATAAACGGTAAACGGCTTACTCCCGTCTAGCATTACTAAGACTGGGCTAAAGTCAAAGCTCTCTTCAAACGTTGGAACGCATCATCACAATCTACGTCCCATGTGAAAACTAGGTTCTTCTTCGTCAAGCATGTCAACGGAGATGATATCTTTGCGAAGTCTTTGATAAACTTCCTATAGTAGCCAGCCAACCCCAAGAAACTTCTCACTTCGGTAGCATTTTTAGGAACCTTCCAATCTTGGATGGCCACCACCTTCGCGGGATCTACAGCTATCCCTTCTTTGGAAACCACGTGTCCTAAGAACCGTACTTCCTTCCTCCAAAAGTGCCACTTAGAAAATTTAGCTTTAAGCTTATGCGCTCAAAGAGTCTCCAACACTTCCCTAAGATGTAGGGCATGCTCTTCTTCATCCTTAGAAAAGATCAAGATGTCATCTACAAAGACTACCACAAATTTGTTAAGGTACTCCCTAAACACCCTACTCATCAAATCAAAAAAGTATGCGGGGGAGTTTGTCAAACCGAAGGGTATCACTAGCCATTCATAGAAACCGTCCGGAGTCCCTAAGGTAGTCTTGTCAATGCTATCCTCAGCCACTCTCAACTGATGGAAACCAGTGGCTAAGTCCAACTGCGAAAACACTGAGGCGCCAACTAACTGATCGAAGAGATCGTCAATCCTCGGCAGTGGGTGTCTGTTTTTCTTAGTAAGCTTATTAAGTTCTCTATAGTCCACACAAAGTCTAAGGGACCCATCCGCCATCGTGGCAAATACTACTGGAGCACCCCACTCCGATATACTTCGTCTTATGAACCCCTTCTCAAGCAACTCCTTCACTTGCTTACCGAGTTCCCTCCTTTCACGTGGAGCAATGTGGCTTACTGGCAAAGATATTGGTTTCGCATTATCCACAAGATATATTCGAAAATCTATCTCCCGCTTCGGAGGCAAGCCCTTCACCTCCTCAAACACATCCGAATATTCTCGGACCACTCTAACAGACCGTAGATTTTCCTCAGACGCGTCAAGCGATTCTAGATAAATTAGCATAACCGAATTTATGGGATTACAAAAAATTTCGAGAGTGTTGCCAAGGCGAGTCACGAGCCTAACTACTCTCCTCTCACAATCAAGAACGGCCCCATTTCTGGATAACCAATCCATTCCTAAAATTAGCCCATAGCCTGTGAAGACCAACACATAAGCATCACATCTAAATTCAACGCTAAGTATGGAAATTTTCAAATCCAAACACATCATAGACAAGTAAGCTGAGCCCCCAATTGGATTCGAAACAACTATGGGATCCTCTACTAAACTGGTGTTTAAGTGCAGTGATTCAACTAATGATGTAGAGATAAACGAATGTGATGCGCCCGAATCGAATAAGGTACGGACAGGTTGATCAAACAGAAAAACTAAGCTTTCAACAGAAATGGTTCTACCTCGTTCTTGCAGCGGTGGGACCGTGAGAGCCTGAACTTGTCCCCTTGCCTGCCCTGGTGCCATAAGAGCCTGCACCTGTCCTCCCGAGGTAGCTCCTGCACTCCGCCCCTTCTTTGGGCAGTCCTTCACTAAATGTCCCGCATCGCCACAATGAAAACAGTCTGTCTTCTTTTTCTTTTGGCAATCCTTGCTGAGATGGCCTGGTGTCCCATAGTTAAAACATTTCTTCTTTCCCTTGCCGTTATTGTCTTTACCACCCTTTGTTTTGCTGTTGTGGTTTCTTCTGATCCCCCTTCTTCTCGGGTGCCTTATCATCTTTAGCGCTTTTCTCCTCATGCATAAGCGCCATTTCTACTAACTTCTCAAAGGTGGCCCCCATAGGGATGCGGGTCATAGCCAACCCTTGCAATGGTTCATTCAAGCCATTCACGAACCTCAGCGACTTCTTCTCCGGCGTGTTCACTAAGTCCAAGCCAAACCTTGCTAACTGATTAAATTTATTGACATATTCTTTCACTGATGAGCTTCCTTGCTTCAATGTCAAGAACCTTTCCATATATAGATTTTCTTCCGCCCTTGAGAGAAACTTCGCCTCGAACCTACGTCTGAAATCCACCCAAGAGTCAACAGGACGCTCCCCATTAGTGACCTCCCACCAAATCGAGGCTTCTCCCTTCACCAACCAAGCCGCTAAACGAACTCTCTTTCCTTCTTCTACTTCAAAGATTTCTAGCAATTCTTCCACCTCCTTAAGCCAATCTCTAGCTTCCACAAACGTTTCTGACCCTTGAAATGGTTTTCCACCCATAGCCTTGAATTCCTTGCACGTCTTTGCAAAAGTATCTATGCGGGGAGGAGGAGGAGGAACGGGTGCAACCGGTGGTGGAGGAACATTGGCTGGACCTGCAGCGGCCCTAGCCTCTAATAACCTCCTATACCATCCTGGTATCGTTACACCGTCGGGTAGATTAAGATCTTCAGCCATGCTGAAACGAAAAAGTAAAGATTCAAAATGGAGAATTCGAAAGATAAAGATATGGGCTATTGGGGATTATGTTTTTTTTTCTTAAAAACTTTTCTCTTTAAATTTCTCATTAAAACATGTTTCTGAAAGCACTTCTTCCAAAAATAACTATTTTTCTAAAGTATTTTTATCTGTTCTGGTAACCTTAAGCTCTGATACCACGTGTAACACCCCACGTCCATTAATGTCACTCACGAAGGGAATGCATTAACTTCCATGGAGGTTATAAATGAATATAGAACAGAAAAATTACAACAAGACAGATAGTAAATAGTACTTGAAAATCTAAAACTTCATTTTATTGCAGCGGAAATTAAACATGTTTGTTACATCATAAAACCATAGATCATAACCAAGTACAATATCCATCTTCATAAAAACAAAATTCATAATCCCATTACATAAATAGCCATTAAAAAAATAACAAGCTGGACTTTACTTCAACGGTCCAAGCTTTCCAAAGAGAGATGAAGCAATTCAATCAAACTCCACTAGAGCTGGGCCCAACCGGAGGAACTGGAGTTGGAAAAAGGATAGAAATAGAGGGGGTCAGACATAAAGTCTGGCGAGTATGATAATTCTAACAATACTATTATCAAAATAACTAGACTAAGGCATAAGCTGGAAGACAAGTAAATGTCTATGAACTCTTAGGAAGATAAAGATAGCGTTTAAGATAACATTAAAGATAACGGTAAAGGCACACCTAATTACTAACGAATGATTACTACACTGCACCGCACATTACTACACTGCACCTCACCAGTCACCCTATTGTTTGATCCCACTTGCTTCACACAGAAACTTTATAAATAGCCTTACGTACCCCTAGCTGACTACATAGGTGCCGTCTGCCCCTATCTCCACTAGGTGTACCCCACTACCCACTTTCGATCGGCTCCCTACTCGTATATACCCGTACTGGCCCCACAGTGGGGGTGTATCACTCCCCTAAAGTGGCAACCCGATACAACTTGAGAATGCACGGCTTATACCTACACGATGCAACAACGTCTTACCTACCAGCCCGGGTCCACACACGCATACGAAACCCGTTGGACTTGCATTGCCACCGCTCCCCGTTTTGGTCTCTTACAGTCGAACCCAGCATGCGTGTCCCGTCCTCGACTTGGGTCGAGCCCACAAAGATACGTTTGGGATACTGGTCGAAATGGGCCCCCACAAGCTACCCACCTAAGCTTGTCACTAGTATATCCCACTTAACCCTTTTAGTCATGTTCATTTACATGTGTGTTTGGTTAAGTCTTACTAATCGTACTTCACATGCCACTAAGGGCACCCCCTAGATTCCTCATGCCACCCAAGGCACCTACTTAACCCCCATGTCCCACCTTACATGTTTATCTGGTTAAGTATTTCTTAATTCATTCAGGCCATAACCTCATGAAGACCTCTCACATTAGACTGGCATTTATGGCAACTGGATTTGCCGGGCAGGTCCGGGCAGTCTTACACCATAAAAGAGCCTAACTTCGTGTCTTTACAACCGTTATGCTTTAGTTTAGGCCTAGGACCTCTCACATTGGGCTGACATTTGTGACCACTGGATTTGTCGGGCAGGTCCGGGCAGGTTTACGTCACAAACGAGTCCAACCTCGTGTCCTAAGCATTGATTAACACTTAAAATCTTTTACCCCAGTTTTAATAATTCCCTATTCAAATTATTAATTAAGTCAACTTTTAATGATGTCCATAATTGACTCAATTATGGCCATCCACTTATGGCATGCAAAATCATATCAATTGCACCCCAACTTTTTAATATTAAATCTTTAATATTACCCCTACCCCACGTTTATACGTTCGCTTATTCAATGCATAATATAGGCTAGACTTGTATAGTCTAACACCTAGCACAAAGATAAATTATCACAACATATAGACAATTAAAATAAATCTAATCATAATAGGGGTGAAACTTGCATAAACTACACATGTTAAGGATCAAAAGGTGTCAACTTGTTAAATATCTCAATTTACATGATATGATCATAGCCCAAATCTATACATAAACTTGCATATGGGGTTTTTAGGCAACATAATGATAGTGTGAACTAGCATAGGATATCACATATGTCATAGCATAATTCTAGATGTCATAATAGATGTCTTGGAATTTGTTCATAACTTTTCTAATCAATCTAACTTGCATATGTGACTTGTCATACAGATCAACATAACCCAAACATGATGATTTAATTAATATGAACTAACTAGCATAGATGGTAACATCATGGCCTTTTTAACATGTATGATTCATCATAACTTAGCATAGAAACTTTCAACATACATAACATCATCATAGCATGATTTACAACATATAAGATATCATCATCACATAACATTGGATTTACAATATACATGATAGCAAAAGGGGTTTAAAACAACATATATGATAATTCACATCATCTATTCATAATCCATTCATAACTCAACCTAATTAAAATGATAATAATCTTGTTAAGATCATCATACTCAAAATTTAGAGAAGAAAAGAGAGAGTTTTGCTTTGCTATAGGGTTGAGAGAATTAGAATTGAATTTGCTTTTCTTCTTTCTTAGTTGGTGGCGGCTCCATTGATTTCCATGGCGACGGTAACTATTCTATTTTAATTAGGTTTAGAGTTAGCATTAGGATGTATTTATAGGTGTAGGAAGTTATTTAGGACCATTAGATTAACCCTGAACCATGAGAACCAATCAAATGCAAAATCTGCATTTGAGCGAATCGGCCCACGGGTTGACAGCCAAACACCCTGGATTAACCCCTAGTCGACCCGGCAGGGCTCGGGTCGACCTCAAAAATTGGCCGGTTCGGTTATTTCCCCTCCCAATTTGCTGTTTTGAACTTTTTCGCATATTTATTTATTTATTTTTTAATTTATATATATATATATATCAATATATATATATATATTTCTCTGCGCAACCCATTTCACTTAATTCTTTTCTAAAAATTAAGTATACTTTAATTTGTGAATTTTAATGTTATAAAATTATGGGGTGTTACACTGTATAAGCATCAAATATAGATATCTAACGCTTATAACAGCCTGTCGATCCATCGATTGACATACAACTAATTATTGGGATTAGTGTATGCCGTATTTTATCCCAATACCCGTGTGGGGTTTCAAATCAACAAACATATATTTTATTTGTGCAGTTGGGCAATGTGTAAAATTTATCATCCCAATCAATGTCCTTCAAATAGGTGTACATAAACAAACCGTCCGGTTTGTAAATGAATATTTATTTATTCACATTCACGTTAACAATTTTATTTTTAACGACAAAATTATTTTATTCAACCTATGAATATTCTATTCGGTTCATTTATTAAATAAAATGATATCTTTATTTTTCTAACTTATTTTAAAAAAATTCGGCAGCATAACGGCATGATACTAGAAACGGGACAAGGCCTAGCCTTATCCCCGGTCTAATAATGGCCCATGCCATACACATATCAATCAAACCAATTTCAATTTCACCAAACAATCAAATTCAAATCAAACAATCTAACCAACTACACAACCAAACAAACAAGTCCATGGTCTGTGGACGATGGTGTCGGGTGCTACTAAACACCGTCTGCATCATAGTATATATATATAACTAGAAAGAGAAGATTTAAAGTGAGGAGTTCTCACCAATAGCTTATCCAACTCCACGACACTTCAAATGTAGAAGTCTTCGTCATTCTCGCCTTTTGTCACTTTCGTTGCTCGTAGCCACTACATATGTAAAAATCGAATTTTTACTTTGCTATTCAATATATAAAAATCGAATTTTTACTTTGCTATTCAATATATAAAAATCGAATTTTTACTTCGCTATGATATTATAAAAATCCTATTTTTATTTACAAAACAATGATATTTTTATTTACAAAAATATTTCTATTTCTATTTTTAAAAACCATGCTAATAATATTTTTTCTCACGTTTAAAAAATTGAAGCTTTTCTAAATTAAAAATCAAAATTTTACTTACTCTACCTATATATGAAAATCCGACCTTTCATCGTTTAAAAAATCCGACCATTCATCGTTTAAAAATCCGACCTTTCATTGTTTAAAAATCCGACCATTAACCAAATAAAAATCCGACCTTTAACCAAATAAAAATCCGACCTTTAACCAAATAAAAATCCCTTCTTCGCTTTGTATTCAAACAAATAAAAATCGTATTATTTTTAAAGGAGGATTAAATAAAAATAGAAAACTTACTGCATTATTTTGTTCATCGAAGGAAGGGGGAGTGCATCCTTGAACGGAGCTCCAGCGGGTGCGACAGGGGCTAGGGCTCGACAGTTGGAGGCTCTGCGCGACGGGTGCTTGAATGTGGGGCCTGCGGTGGCTGCAACGGTGGTGCAGTGGGTTCGGAGTGAGGATGGTCGGGTCGGAGGAGGTGGGTGTCATTGCGCCTGAAGCGCGGTTGGAAGGGGAGGGCGGCATCTCTGTTTGGGGTCTCGCGGGATGAGCTGGCGCGTGAGGAAGGAGGAGGCGTGGCAGGTGGAAGATCGACGAGGGGGGCTTCATCGGCGATGGGTGGAGGAGCGCGGTGGCGCGAGGGTGAACGGAGGGGGTGGCGACGGGATTAGTTAGGTTTTTTTTTCTATTTTGAAAAATGAATCGGGGGGCCTGAAGTGGAAGGATAAGGAGAGGAGAGAGGAAAGGGAAGTTTTATTATTTAATTATTTTATTTTCCACCAAAAAGCAACTTTTATTTTCGACCTCTAAACGAGGCCCACCTCCTGTCGTCCATAGCTAATTACCCCCATTCCGAACACAATGGGATATGTATCGCAAGCTGATTCGATCGTTTCGATCATTTTTCGTCAAAATCAACATATAACTCTATATATTGAATTTGAACGCACATTTCAATTTACCGGGGTCACGTACGAACTCTAAAAATTCCAGAAAAATATTTTCTTGCTTCGTATTGACGATACGGTCCTAACAAAACTAGTTTCATCGAATTCAGAGACCGTTTGAAAAATGGCCATTTTCCAGTCGATTAAAATCAACTAAAACTGGTCAAACGCGTTTTCCTTTGCCACGCTCACATATTGATTCGTAAAATTATGAAATTTGAAATCTAGCAATAATTTGACATCCCGGACCCAACAAAAGTGGTTTCGTCGAAATCCGAGGTTGTTTGCAAAATTTCTATTTTTAAGGGCTTGAATTCCGTAGCAACTATTCAGAATTTTCAACTGGACATATCTTTTGATTCCCGCTATGAAATCTCAATTTTTCGGATTTGTTGGAAAGATATTCTCAAATAGATCCTATCATTTTTGGTTTCACTAAAATCCGGATTGTTTTGCACCTAGTACATTCAATTGAAGTTTGAAATCGAATTATCGAACTACCGCGCCATCTTCAATTCTATTTATAATTTAAAATAAATATTTATATTCTAGCGACGATGTATGTAAATATATACGTTCGAATTATATCCAAAATAAATTTTTCGTCGATATGATTTAAAATAATCCATTTTAAATGTTCAAAATTCACTAAAATTGCCAAATTAAAAATTTTAAACTGGCCCACACTTTCGGGTTGTTACATGGAGGGTCGGTGAACAAAGAGTGCGGCAAATGTTTTTGCCTGTAGCGGAGTTTTTGTTGAGGGAGAAACAATAGAAGCAGGAGTTTGGCACTAGTTTTTCACGTGTGGCTTAGGCCTTGTAACGATTGAAGAAGAAAGCGTGCAATGGGAAGTTGCTGTTTTAGCTATGTACGGGGGCAGAAGTGTTCTTGGGAAGAAGAGAAACGATGGGTTGGCCTGCATGCGGAAATGTACAGGATATGGGCGGTTTCACTATAACGATGGGGGAAGTTTTCTATGGCAGCGTTTATGTTCTTCTGGGAAAGAAAAGTGAATAGAAGAACTTCAAAATGAAGTTGGGAAAAAAGATGGTCCGGGTTGGGGAAGACTGTTTGGACGTGGGCCTTGGTCGTTCTGTTTTTTTAAATAAGAAAAAAAATAGAATGGAAGAGCAATAATGAAGAAAAGGGATGGGCTGCGTGAAAATGGGGGTATCGAAGCCACAGATGTGTGATGAGGAAGAAGAACCGGAGGAGTAGGAGGGGAAACAAATAGGGAAAATAAATAGCATTGGGTTGAAGCACATTTGGACTTGGGCCCTTAAGGTAAAAATTAAAAATAAATATAACAGTTTATTTTATCTAATGGGTACAAGTGGGCAAAGGTTGGGGTAACATGAGAAAGCCTAGGTGAACCAGCATGCCCTTGTATTGAAATTATTCTTATATCCCTTTGGTATAATTTAAATACATCTGTATTTTTAGGTGAATAATGAAGATATTTTATAAAAAGTAACAACTGATATTAAAGTGAACAATGATAATCTAACCTTAGTTTATAATATATAATTTGTACCGATTATTTTGATAATGAAATTTACGTTAATTAAAGTTTAGTTAAGGATTTAATAAATTTTAATTTAAACCATAGCCGCATAAATTTTGTAACTCGTTCATATATTATCAGGATTGGACAAAACCAAAGACATTGGAACCATGTCAACAAACACTTCATGGTGAAGCCAGTTTAGATGGAGTTGGAAGCAGATGAGAGTTTATGATAAAATTTAGATGGAGTTGTAAACCGTTTCGTCGACGAATGGAAACCAAGGTGAGTTAAACTCACTCAGTTCTCCCACTTATAATATTTATAAGTCGGGTTTATTATTTGTATGATATGTTTGCTAGTCGTTGGTGGATTTGATTGTTTGGATGTTGTTAAATATTGTTATATCAACTATTTAAATTAAACGGTTGTTTAATTTAAATGAAATGACACCGTTATTTTTAATAATGATTTCCGAACAAGGTAACTTACCTTGTTGGTTAGGTTTATAATAATATAAACGTATTTTATGCTTGAATTATTATTATTGTTTGACCGCTATCAGTTGAATTGGTTAATTGTCTGCATATGATCATTATATGAACTGTTTAACCCATGTGATTAGATTATTGATTTGATTACTGATTGTTGAATCCAGATTCAACATTATTTTGATATTAACCAGTGAGTGATATTGTTTGGGGAAGTTCTAGCAAATGACCAAAATACGAATTTTTTTTATAAAGGTTGATTAACCGTCAAATGAATCGATAAAAATGAAGTTATGAAATTTATTTATAACTGAATATAGATTTTAAATATATTATTATAATTGGGTTTATGAAAGGAAATAAACAACCCTTATATACATTGATTATTTTAATCACCAATTAACAGTTACGGTACAAAAACTATCAGTGTGCGAAGCACGTGCCTCGTATCAATTATTAAATGACCTTTCTTATATTTGCAAGACTGGTTAGCGAGTGAGCAGATATTAATGTGATTTTTAATAACCGAGGTTAATTATTCTAAGAAGCAATTTAAAATGAGATTATATTGATTTGATTACTGTTTATTTAATAATAATCAAATGGAATTATTTAAATTTATTTAATTTGAAACTAAATTTAAATGGAAAGACGAACTGAAATTTGAGTAATGAGTTAATCATATGTAGAGTTGGCTAGGTCAACAATGTCACTTGAAATTGAGTTATGTAATTAGTTATTAATTTAATAGAGATAGTTAACGGATAATTAAACCATTTTCAAACATTGATATTTGATGAATGTTGATCACTTGGTATTCAAAATGTATAACTGAAGGGTAATGAGGTTGTAAACCATTGTTTATAGTAAAGTGATGTTTTCAAGCAATTTTACATAACTAATAATATAAGTTAAGTTTAATTCGAAGTTTAAATTAAATCCTTTACTGGGGTTTAATTTTGAATGGAGTTATAAAACCCATGCCTTATTGAATATTATTGGAACGAGTTATTTGAAATGACATATGAATGGAAACGAAATGGAAATGAAAATGGAAATCTAAGTTGAATTAAAGTGGTAAGGTGGATTGATTTATAATGGTGTTATATAAATTCGATACATTAAATGAGAACTGAGATTTTATCAAGATATAACTCAAATGGATTTTGTTTTGAAAGTGGAAATGAGTATGGGCATTTGGTATTACAACTTATATTATCTTAAGATAAAAATGTTGTTGATCAAGATCTGAGAGGTAATTAGAACACCCCAACTATAACGACTTCAGGATTATCGAAAGATGACATTAGTTGCAATGATAAAGATGTTAGAAGTAAATTATTTTGAGAAATAATAACGCAATATTATTTGAAGAACTTTAGAATATAGATAATGAAATTTCGAAATAAAAGGAAATATAAAGGGGCTTGAGAATATGAAATAATATTTCCATGGTAAAGAGATCAACGAAAAGAGATTTGTGAAAATTGTATTGATATTTTCAAAAGGTAAAGGAAAGAGATGCAGAATAATTTAATCTAAAGAATAAGTGGTGATGATGGTATTCAAATAACGAAATAAAGGAGATATCGTAACGATTGTTTTAAAATGATAAGTTGAATCAGTTTCCCTGTTATAAATAATAAGTAATGTAATAGCAAATGTTTTGAAATGGAAGCTAAACGAAAATTTTGATATGGTTTTAAGATATTTTTCCAAGTATACTAATAAAATTATTTGAGGATATTAATGGATTAAAACTAATATATTACTTTTAAATAGTCAGGTGATGTTGTATAATAAACCAATTCTTCTATTTTATTTTTATGGTTGTTTATTTTGATAGTTAAATAACCGACTATCAAAATTTGGCCCAACGTTATTGGTACGGAAAGATCGGGATCGAAATTATATTCGAAAACCATTCCGACCAATGAATACGAAAACGTGGAAGATGGTGATCGAAATGGAGCAATTGAAGACCATGAATATTCATGAATGGAAGGACAATTGTTGGATTTCTCTAGCTGATCCCTAGAGATATTTCGACAATGATTCTGTCAGGATTGAAATCTACGGATTGCAAGGACAACTCGCTACTGATCCATGGGGCGATTCCTATATTTGATGTAGTAGGAGGGTGCCTTCGGTTCATCCTGTTCCTGGATGACTTGTATGGACAATGTGAAGGGTGGCCAGATGTTTCAAAAATCAATTATAACCTCAAGCCTCAACAACCAGGAAATGACAAAAATCGGGCAAGCAACATGGCTATGTGGGTCGCACCCATTAGGGTGTATAATCACCTATCTAGAGAAAATCCATTTCATTCTTTAATTTATCGATGCTGTCCCTTTTCAGGAAACGGTGGGTAGCTCCCAACCGTTGGTGATATACATTTGATACACTCAAGCAAAATGAGTGGTCTGTCATGTGTGGGTCGGGTTGCAAGACGTTCTTGTTGAACCCAGTGTATTCGCCTCTAGAGATACACTATCGGCTGGTGGTTTCATATCTTGTCATAGTCGGAATCCAATCTCTAATAAGCGCCCGCGGTTTTGTTTGTATACTATATATGTGGAGCGTGAGATGCAAGCGTTGTGCTAGATTCTATTTATTTGTATTTAGATACTATTATAATATCAGAATAATATATTGATTTTAGAATGTTTTGGGTTATCGTAAGGTAAAAACCGTCCATATTTATGTGTGGATTCGGTCTTACGATTATCTTTTGCCTTCGAAAAGATTTTAACTGAAAAATCAAGTTGGATGTTATCCATAAGCTATATGAATTTTTTCTCACTCTGGTTCACCAGACCGACCGGTTGTTTTGTAAATGCTCGGGTTAGACCGGGTTGTACAGGTTCAGGTTATTAGATGCTGTGAAATTCAAGACGAGCTGAAGGAGTCCAGATGTATGATGTTATATCGTTATTTTCCGTTGTGTGTTATATATATAAGGACAGATTATTAGTCTAGCTGTATTGATGCACTCTGATGTTTGTAAGTAATATTTCAAGCTTTCAATAAAAGTTATTTCTATACTATATTTTGTTCCGCGGCGATGTAAGACTCTGTATTGTGTTAGTTCTTCTTCTTCTTCTTCTATTCTAATATTTCTTTCTTTCTTTCTATCTCACCCTCTATATTCTTTCTAATAACGATCCGACATTTTCGATGCTTGAAGTTCGACACGGTGTTTTTGTGTCCATTTTCGGGGTAGAAAATCCCTGTTTGTTACAGGTTAAGTACATCTTGGTTTGGTGGGTGATATTTTTATATATAGGCCCAAAAACTTAACATGTTAAGGGTTATGTAATTAAAAACACCATTAGGTAAAACATAACCAGTAGAAAACCTAGTAGTGGGGATGCAGGACCAAGGGGAGAGCTTGCATCATCTTTTGTGGGACCCATTTAAGTTAGTAACCCTTAAATATGTATCAAACGGGTACTTCGAACTAGGTCGGAGTGGGGCACGCTTACTGGACAGATTATAAGAGATCCAAATATGGAGGATGATGTGGGCGGCGCGTACCGACTGGGTCACGTGCGTGTATGGTCCGGATAGAGGAAAATAAGACACCGTGACACTAGTAGATATGGTTGTGCACATCGACGAAGGGGTTGCCACTTTAGGAAGTTATACATCCTACTGTGGTGCCAGCACAGGGTATCTACGGAATAGGGAGCCGATCGATTAAGGTAGTAGTTTGGATACATCTAGATTCTGGTAAGTTAGGCGTCCGTTATAGGCACTTCCTGTGGATTGTATGGGGTTAAAACCTCTCACCAGAAGTATACCTAAGTCTACCATCTTGTACATGTTGGGGATCATCCCATTCTAGTTATACTAGTATTAGTGTAGAGAATAAACAAAGTAATGATCAAGAGAGCGTATACACTCTACCATGTTTACCTCGTCATACATACCTTTTATGATATTATCTCTCTACCTCATCTTATATGCCTTTCATGATACTTTTACTAATTTACTTGCTAAAAGTAACTGGACTCGCCAGACTTTATGTCTGACCTTTTTGTTTCCTCTTCTTTCTTCCGCCCCCCTCCTCAGGTTCACAGGCTGGGAATTCTCAGGCTTAGTCAGGACTCCGTTATCGTCTTTCTTAGAGCAGCTTCTAAAGTATTTCTCAAGTTCTTATCTCTACTATGGCTTTGTCTCTTTCTAGGGAATTATGCTTTTTATGTACTCTGATGGAACAAGACATAAAGTTTTATATTTTTGTAATGGCTTTTATGTAGTTTTAGACTGGTGATATTTCGGACCACGATGTTATGATTCATGTTTGAAATAAAAATTTAAATTCCGCTGTTGCTTTTATATATGTCTTGTAATATTTCTGTTTCTGTTTACCTATAACGTTTCATCAAACTTAATGCATTCCCTTAGTGAGTGACATTAATGGACGTAGGGTGTCACATCATCAAGGTGGTATGAAGGTCTTCTACAAAGTTAATGGGGAAGGATAAGAAGGTGGTTGGATAGATTCGTGGACCGTGGATTGAATGAATGAATTAAGTACGAAGGCTTTAGAATGGATGGGCCAAGTGGCTTAGCTAGAAGTGCTTGGCATCGTGGTTCGATTAAGAGTCCGTCGACCAGAAAGAAGTTGGTTCGAGGAAAGGGAAGGATAAGCTTCAAGCAACTAAAGAAGTTGCTAGGATCTAGATCACATAATGTTATTCAATCCATACATTTTGAGCCATAGATCTCGATCCGAATGTCATCCACTCAGAGTCGTTCAACCCGGGGCCGTTAGACCCGGAGTCTTAAACAACTTAAACAACAACTTTTAACTCTTCCATCCAAGTTAACAACCATGGAAACCTTGCATGATAAAACACCGATGAACAACCTAACATTGGACCTGGAGTCGTTAGACCTAGAGTCGTCTTGACCCGGAGTCATTAGACCCGGAGTCTTAAACAACTTAAACAACAACTTTAAAATCTTCCATCCAAGTTAACGACCATAGAAACCTTGCATGATAAAACACCGATGAACAACCCAACATTGGAGAAACATACAGTGACAGTTAGCATATAGAATATCAAGATTTTACTCAATGCTGCATAGCATATAACTTCAAACATTCTGGACTTAAGAATGTAACTTCCCATGACATTGCGATGCGTACCCAGTGACAAGTGAGATTCGGCTAGATGATTGGGGATGACAGTCTTATGAGCTGAATTGTTGCACACTTTCGATGCTACTTTATGTTATCATTCTAACATAGTTGCGTTGCACATAACAGTACACATAAGAGGGCACATGCTACTTTATTATAACCATCACTATTTCCTGGATAGTACAACAAGCATGTCCAGAATATATTCTATAAGATTCTTTGAAGCAAAAAAAGAAAAACTCCCAAGATGGTAACTGACTCAAGAGTCTACATACAAGATCCCAACTCTGACAACGATGATCCACAGTTTGAAGTCGATGTTCACGAGGACATTGAATCTTCTGGAGAAGGGACCTCTTTAAACGAGGAGGTAGTAAGAGTTGGCAATAACATGGCTCTTGATACATTCTGTGATGTTTTTCAAGAAGAGCCTTGCGAATCTTGGGTGTCGACTAAGGATGAATCAAGTCTAAGGTGATTGTGCTTACAACATAGGATTACATGGGATGATGTTTAGGTTTTTTACTATTCTAGAAAGGCCTCACAACCCTCAATAAGGCTAAATGGCAATCAACCGACAAATGTGTACAGTTAAGAGAATTCCTCCTCTTCATCCTTTTGTCATTGGCTTCCTTCGACGAATGAACCGCCGATGTAACTTCACTCAATGGCGTATTCTTGCCTCTACACCTTGTACATAGTTTACATAAAAATGTTGGGTGAGGATCTCACCTTTGAAGACATCATTTTCTATCGTAACTTTAAACATTGCCAACAAGTAACCCCATTATTCCTTTTATTTTGAGTTTGCACCCAACAATAAGCTTATCACTGAGGGATTCAACAACGTTGGTGACATAATACCAAACTCGTTTTTTTTCATCATCAAGAGAGATATGCCAGAGTTTAGCTCCAATCCAATAAGCTTCGAGTTCCAATCCATCCTCTTAAGCTTTACTTGAAGTATTTTTAACATTTCTCCTTATCTCCAGGTCCGATCTCAAAGAAGCCACAGGGTTCGATGTGTCAAGATCGTCTAACTATGCTGTAAAATTCTCCAATAGCTTTACTAATCATTAAGCATTTTCTTGCAAATGAATTGCTTCATCGATATCACTTGCTCAACCCTCAGCAGAGAATGGAAGTAAGCGGAGAACGGGCTCCTGTGGATGTGCCCCATAACTATTAAGCGTCAACGGGGTCAGATGGCGTGCCCCTAATTGGGAGGTAAGTGGTATATGCGACCAAAATCAAGGTCAAAGTTAAAGGGGTTGTAACAGCCTGAATTTTACGTATCGGAGGATCATAAAATATTTTTATTTAATTCCCTGATGATTGGATCATTCTCATATCTTGATATGTTAGTTATGAGATGTGAGACATGTCCATAATTTTTACCAATTTTAATTGTGACCATTTTCCCACTGTCAGTCTTGTACAGGGCATACCTTTTGACTGGGATCGAATCAGGTGCTAGGGTCAGTCTCATTGAAAAGGAAACGGCGTTGCCAATTCTGTAGAGTGGTCACATTAAAGATTTGGTGTAACAACCCGGAAATTCTGAACCAATTCAAATTTTTTATTTTAGAAATTTTAATGGATTTTGAATATTTAAAATAATTTATTTTAAATAATAACGGTTAAAAATTTATTTAAATTGAAGGTAGAACGAATTTTTTTAATTTAATTACAAAAGGAGTTAGAAATGGCGCGGCAGTTCGAAAATTTGAATTTGAACTTTGACTGAATGTACAGGATTCAAAATAAATCGAATTTCAGTGAAACCAAAAATATTCAAATCTGTTTAAAAATATCTTTCCAACAAATACAAAAATTTGAAATTTCATAACAAGAATGAAAAGTTATGGCCAGTTAAATATTCAAAGTAGTCGCTATGGAGTTTATATATATATATATATATATATTAATTTTATAAATAGCCATTTTACAAACGACCTCCGTTTTTGACGAAACCACTTTTGTTGGATTCGAAATGTCAAATTATTGTAAGATTCCAATTTTCATAATTTTGGGAATTAATATGTGAGCACAGTAAATATAAATGTGTTTTGTCAATTTCAGTCAAATTGGATCGACCAGAAAATGGCCATTTTTCAAACGGTCTCCAAATTCGATGAAATTAATATTGTTAGGGTCGTATCATCAAAACATAGCTAGATTTAATTTTCGGGAATTTTTGGAGTCTATATGTGGCCCTGGTAAGTTTAAATGTACGATCGAATTAAATAAATAAATGATTTATATTTTAAATTGAAGAAAGCTGACTGAAAACGATCGATTGGGTTGACGGGACATAGCCCGTTGTATCCGAAATAGTGGCAGTTGGGCATGAACAACTTTTGTTGGGATGGATTTGGAGTTAGTTAGTATTAACGGGCTAATTTGTGAATTAATTAATTAAAATAATATTATATTATAAATAACCTAGGATTTTCTAACCCTAATTCTCATTTCAAAATGGAACGGTTGCCATCCCCTTTAACATCAATGGCCTACACGCTCCCTCCTTCTTCCCCCCTTTTCTTCCTCATTTATGAATCAAATGAAAACCATTCAACAACGAAAGTGTTCAACTCTGCAGGACCTCGAAACCCAACAGTGATGATCGAAGAATTTGCAGCGAGTTGGCGGATTTTGGGCTACAACCGCCGGCGGTTTGGAGCCAATTTCCGGCACTGAGGGATCCGCGAGCTGGACATGGTGGGGGTGCGCGGGTAGGTGGTGGTGAGGGCTTCGGAGTGGTGCTTGCTGATCAACCTTCGCCTGACCCTGGCGACCTGCGGTGGAGATTTTGGAAGGCGGTGTGGGTTCATATCTCGTTCAAGAAGAGGAAACGAGAAAGATGGGTGTAACTGTGTTTAAGGACAAGTATATTAATTTAATTATTTAATAATTATTTCTAATTAAGTAATCAAAGTTCGAACTATCATAACTTTTTGATACGGATACAGAAATCGATGATTTCAGAAGAGTTTGAATCGTGAAAGCGAGATCCTCGCGATGGAATTGACAAGATCTGAAACGAAGCACGCTGAAATTTCAGAAAAAATCATTGTGAGAATTCTATTTTATTTCTTTATCTTAAATAAATTAAAATTAATCATGATTGTTTCATCACCAATCTATCGTTAATTTCTATTTATTATGATACGTGACTTGTTCTGTGATCGATATGTTATGTAGATCTGTTAATTTGGTAATATTGTGTTATAATTAAATTGTTAAAAAAACATATAGATCATTTTTTTGTAATAGAAGAGGAAAAAAATATATAATTTTTGTTTAAATAAAATTATCAAAATAAAAATGAACATTTTTGTTGAAATAAAATAACCAAAACAAAAATGACATTTTTGTAAAGTAGATTTGTGTCAAAGCACAAATTACGTTTTTGTCAACAAAACAAAAATGAAAGAACCATTTTTTTTTTCATTTTGTTGAATTAGAATTTTCAACAAAAATGAAATATCGATTTTTATCATTTGGTTGAAACAAATTGGTCATTGTTGTCAAAATAAATTTTTTGAAACTAAATTCACATTTTTGTCAAAATCAAACTTGTCAAACAGAAGAACCATTTTATCATTTTGTTGAATTAGAATTTTCAACAAAAATGAAAAGAACCATTTTATCATTTTGTTGAATTAGAATTTTCAACAAAAATGAAAAGAACCATTTTATCATTTTGTTCAATTAGAATTTTCAACAAAAATGAAAAGAACCATATTATCATTTTGTTCAATTAGAATTTTCAACAAAAATGAAAAGAACCATTTTTATCATTTTGTTCAATCAAAAATTAACATTTTATCATTTTGTTGAATTAGAATTTTCAACAAAAATGAAAAAGACATTTTTTTCATTTTGTTGAATCAAAAATTAACATTTTTGTTAACTAGAACGAAGTTAAACAAAAATCATCATTTTTGTTAATTAGAATAGTTGAATTATAACTATCATTTATGTCAAATGTAAATATTGGATTAAGTTTGTCAAGTTTTTCAATTTTGTCAATTTAGAATTGTTGAAATAAAATTGTCATTTTTGACAAAATAAAATAGTTGAATTATAATTATCATTTTTGTCAAAATATAATAATTGAATCAAAATATACATTTTTGCCAAAATAGATTAGTTGAAACAAATTTGTCGTTTTTGTCAAAATATAATGGTTATAAAACAAAAATAGCATTTTGGTTAAATAGATTTGAGTTAAAACAAAATTCACATTTTTGTTATATAAAAGAGTGTAACACCCCGTAATTCTGTTAATATTAATATTCACAAATTAAAGAATAACTAATCTCAGACGTGAGAATTGCGGGAAACAAGTTGCGCCATTGTGTTCATCTCGGAATTCTGGTTGAATTAGAGTTCCAGTTTGCGTGAATTGGACTTCGTATGAAGAAGTTATGGCCATCGGAAGTTTCAGAAAATTCAAAACAGATTTCAGAAAATTTAAAATTCAAAATTCGGAGTCAAACACGCTAGGCCAGAAATTTCCCGCCCGGCAGCCCAGGTCGACTGGGGAGTCGACTGGGCTGTCGACACCCCCACCCAGGTCGACTGGGGAGTCAACTGGGCAGTCGACCTGGGTGTCGACCTGGTCCAGGCGGCTAGGGTTTGACTGAGCCCAATCATGAGCTGCCGATGTGTCTTTAGGGCTGAGTTGGCTAATTTAACGGTTCAGTTTAGTTCTGAGTTGATCTGACGGTCTAAATAAATTCTAAACTCTATAAATACCTAGGTAGTCTCTCACCCTAATTCACATGAAAAATAGAATAGCCACCGTCATACCACCGCCATGGAACTCAGTGTAGCCGCCGCCAACTAAGAAGGAAGAAAGCTAATCAAAACCCTAATTCTACTCAACTCTAAAGCAAATCAAGACTCTCTTTCTTCTCTAATTGTGAGTATGATGATCTTAACAAGATTATTATTAAACTAATTAGATTAAGTTATGAATGGATTATAAGTGAATGATGTGGATTGTCATATATGTTGTTGTAAACCTTATGCTATCATGTAGGTTGTAAATCCTATGTTATGTAATGATGATATCCTATATGTTGTAAATCATGCTATGATGATATTGTATAGGTTGTAATTTTCTATGCTAAGTTGCGATAAATCATACATGTTATAAAATCATGATGTTGTTATCTATGCTAATTAGTTCATGTTAATCAAGTCATAATGTTGATATTATTTGGGCTATGTTGATCTATATGAAAAATCATGTATGCAAGTTTAGATTGATTAGTAAAGATTATGAACATATGCCATGACATCTATTTAGACCTATAATTATGCTATGACATGGGTGAGTTCTATGTGTTAGATGCTAGTTCACACCATCATTATGTTGCATAAAACCCCATATGCAAGTTTATACGTGAATTTGGGTTATGATCATATCATGTAAATTATGACATTTAACCAAACAAGTTGACACCTTTAGATCCATGACATGTGTAGTTTCATGCAAGTTTCACCCCTATTATGATTAGGTCTATTTTACTTGTCTATATGTTGTGATAATTTATCTTTGTGATATGAGTTAGACTATTCGAGTCTAACGTATATTTTGCGTTGAATAAGCGAACGTATAACGTGGGGTAGGGGTAATATTAAGGATTTAATATTAAGAAATTGGGGTGCAATTGATATGATTTTGCATGCCGTGAGTGGATGGCCATAATTGAGTCAATTATGGACATCGTTAAAATTGGAATTAATTAATAATTTGAATAGGGATATATTTAAAACTAGGGTAAAAGATTATAAGTGTTAATCAATGCTTAGGACACGAGGTTGGACTCGTTTGTGACGTAAACCTGCCCGGACCCGCCCGGCAAATCCAGTAGTCACAAATGTCAGCCCAATGTGAGAGGTCCTAGGCCAAATTAAAGCATAACAGATGTAAAGACACGAGGTTAGACTCTTTTATGGTGTAAGACTGCCCGGACCCGCCCAGCAAATCCAGTTGCCATAAATGCCAGTCTAATGTGAGAGGTCTTTATGAGGTTATGGCCTGAATGAATTAAGAAATACTTAACCAGATAAACATGTAAGGTGGGACATGGGGGTTAAGTAGGTGCTTTGGGTGGCATGAGGAATCTAGTGGTTGCCTTTAGTGGCATTTGAAATACGATTAGTAAGACTTAACCAAACACACATGTAAATGAACATGACTAAGAGGGTTAAGTGGGATATACTAGTGGGGACAAGCTTAGGTGGATAGCTTGTGGGGGCCCATTTCAACCAGTATCCCAAACGTATCTTCGTGGGCTCGACCCAAGTCGAGGACGGGGCACGCATACTGGGCTTGACTATAAGAGGCCAAAGGGGGTAGCGGTGGCAACGCAAGTCCAACGGGTTTCATATGCGTGTGTGGACCCAGGCTAGTAGGTAAGACGTTGTTGCATCATGTAGGTATAAGCCGTGTATTCTCATGTTGTATCGGGTTGCCACTTTAGGGGAGTGATACACCCCACTGTGGGGCCAGTACGGGTATCTAGGAGTAGGGAGCCGATCGAAAGTGGGTAGTGGAGTACACCTAGTGGAGATAGTGGCAAGCGGCACCTATGTAGTCAGCTAGGGGTACACGAAGCTATTTATATAATTTCTAAGTGAAGCAAGTGGGATCGACCTTTAGGGTGACTGGTACGGTGCATTGTAGTAATTATTCGTTAGTAATTAGGTGTGCCTTTAACGTTATCTTCATCTGCTCTTCCATACCCAATAGTTCATAGACATTTCCTTGTTTTCCAGCTTATGCCTTAGTCCAGTTATTTTGGTTAATAGTATTGTTAGATTTATCATACTCGCCAGACTTTATGTCTGACCCCTCCGTTTCTATCCTTTTTCCCCCTCCAGGTCCTCAGGGTGGACCCAGCTCTAGTGGAGTTTGATTGGATTGCTTTATCTCTTTCCGAAAGCGTGGACCACTGAAGTAAAGTCCAGCTTGTTACCTTCTTTAATGGCTATTTATGTAATGGGGTTATGTATTTTGTTTTATCAAGATGGATATTGTACTTGACTCTAATTTATGGTTTTATGATGTAACAAACATGTTTAATTTCCGCTGCAATGAAATGAAGTTTTAGATTTCCAAGTACTACTTATTATCTGTCTTGTTGTAATTTTTCTGTTCTATATTCACTTAAAACCTCGATGGAAGTTAATGCATTCCCTTTGTGAGTGACATTAATGGACGTGGGGTGTTACACGTGGTATCAGAGTTTAAGGTTACTAGAACAGATAAAAATTTTAGAAAAACTATTTTTCTAAAGTATTTTTGGAAGAAGTGTTTTCAAAAACATGTCTTGATGAGTAATTTAAAGAGGAAAGTTTTTAACAAATACATAATCCTCAATAGCCATATATCTTTATCTTTCGAATTCTCCATTTTGAATCTTTCCTTTTTCGTTTCAGCATGGCTGAAGATCTTAACCTTCCGGATGGTGTAACGATACCAGGATGGTATAGGAGGTTATTAGAGGCTAGTGCCGCTGCAGGTCCAGCCAATGTCCCTCCACCACCAGTTGCACCCGCTCCTTCTCCTCCTCCTCCTCCTCGCGCTGATACTTTTGCAAAGACGTGCAAGGAATTTAAGGCTATGGGTGGAAAACCTTTTCAAGGGTCAGAAACGTTTGTGGAAGCTAGAGATTGGCTTAAGGAGGTGGAAGAATTGCTAGAAATCTTTGAAGTAGAAGAAGGGAGGAAAGTCAAATTAGCAGCTTGGTTAATGAAGGGAGAGGCCTCGTTTTGGTGGGAGGTCACTAATGGGGAGCGTCCTGTTGATTTTTGGGCGGATTTCAGACGTAGGTTTGAGGCAAAGTTTCTCTCAAGGGCAGAAGAAAATCTATATATGGAAAGGTTCTTGACATTGAAGCAAGGAAGCTCATTAGTGAAAGAGTACGTCAACAAAGTTAATCAGTTTGCAAGGTTTGGCTTGGACTTAGTGAACACGCCGGAGAAGAAGGCTCTGAGGTTCATTAAAGGATTGAATGAGCCGTTGCAAGGGTTGGCTATGACCCACATCCCTATGGGGGCCACCTTTGAGAAGCTAGTAGACATGGCACTTATGCACGAGGAGAAAGGCGCTAATGCTAATAAGGCACCCGAGAAGAAAGGGGATCAGAAGAAACCTCAACAGCAAAACAAGAAGGGTGGTAAAGACAATAATGGCAAGGGAAAGAAGAAATGCTTTAACTGCGGGACACCAGGCCATCTCAGCAAGGATTACAGAAAGAAAAAGAAGACTGGCTGTTTTCACTGTGGTGAAGCGGGACATCTAGTGAAGGACTGCCCAAAGAAGGGACAGAGGGCAGGGTCTACCTCGGGAGGACAGGTGCAGGCTCTTATGGCACCAGGGCAAACAAGGGGACAAGTTCAGGCTCTCGCGGTCCCACCGCTGCAAGAACGAGGTAAAACCATTTCTATTGAAAGCTTAGTTTTTCTGTTTGATCATCCTGTCCGTACCTTATTCGATTCGGGCGCATCGAATTCGTTTATCTCTACATCATTAGTTGAATCACTGCACTTAAACACAAGTTTAGTAGAGGATCCCTTAGTTGTTTCGAATCCAATTGGGGGCTCAGCTTATTTGTCCATGATGTGTTTGGATTTGAAAATTTCTATACGTAGCGTTGAGTTTAGATGTGATGCTTATGTTTTGGGCTTCACGGGCTATGGGCTAATTTTAGGAATGGATTGGGTATCTAGAAATGGGGCCGTTCTTGATTGTGAAAGGAGAGTAGTTAGGCTCATGACTCGCCTTGGCAACACTCTCGTAATCTTTTGTAATCTCATAAATTCCGTTATGCTAAGTTATCTAGAATCGCTTGACGCGTCTGTGGAGAATCTATGATCTGTTAGAGTGGTCCGAGAATACTCAGATGTGTTTGAGGAGGTGAAGGGCTTGCCTCCGAAGCGAGAGATGGATTTTCGAATATATCTGGCGGATAATGCAAAACCAGTATCTTTGCCAGTACGCCACATGGCTCCTCATGAAAGGAGTGAACTCAATAAGCAAGTGAAGGAGTTGCTTGAGAAGGGGTTCATAAGACGTAGTATATCGGAGTGGGGTGCTCCAGTAGTATTTGCCACGAAGGCGGATGGGTCCCTTAGACTTTGTGTGGACTATAGAGAACTTAATAAGCTTACTAAGAAGAATAGACACCCACTGCCGAGGATTGACGATCTCTTCGATCAGTTAGTTGGCGCCTCAGTGTTTACGCAGTTGGACTTAGCCACTGGTTTCCATCAGTTGAGAGTGGCTGAGGATAGCATTGACAAGACTGCCTTTAGGACTCCGGACGGTTTCTATGAATGGCTAGTGATGCCCTTCGGTTTGACAAACGCCCCCGCATACTTTGTTGATTTGATGAGTAGGGTGTTTAGGGAGTACCTTAATAAATTCGTGGTGGTCTTTGTAGATGACATCTTGATCTTTTCTAAGAATGAAGAAGAGCATGCCCTACGTCTTAGGGAAGTGTTGGAGACCCTACGAGCGCATAGCCTTAAAGCTAAATTTTCCAAATGTCACTTTTGGAGGAAAGAAGTGCGATTCTTAGGGCACGTGGTTTCCAAAGAAGGGATAGCTGTGTATCCCGCGAAGGTGGTGGCGATCCAAGATTGGAAGGTCCCTAAAAATGCTACCGTAGTGAGAAGTTTCTTGGGGTTGGCTGGCTACTATAGGAAGTTTATCAAAGACTTCGCAAAGATATCAGCTCCATTAACACGCCTGACAAAGAAGAACATAGTCTTCGCGTGGGACGTAGATTGTGATGATGCATTCCAACGTTTAAAGAGAGCTTTGACCTCAGCTCTAGTCTTAGTGCTGCCAGACGGGAGTAAGCCATTTATTGTTTATACCGATGCTTGTGGGACAGGTCTAGGCGCAGTCTTAATGCTAGAGGGCAGGGTAATAGCCTATGGTGGAAGGCAGTTGAGAGTGCATGAAAGAAATTACTCTACACACGAACTAGAGTTGGCCGCTATTGTTTTCGCACTTAAGTCTTGGCGTCATTATCTTCTTGGCGAGAAATTCGAATTATTCACTGACCACAAATCTTTAAAATACTTGTTCTCTCAGAAGGATTTGAACTTAAGGCAGCAAAGGTGGATGGAGTTCTTAGCGTCCTACGATTTCGAAATAGCCTATACCTCTGGCATGGGTAACGTGGTGGCAGACGCCTTAAGTAGGAAGAGGTTGTCCTTGAGTCCGATGTTTGTTGAGCGGCGAAACTTAGAATTCATTTCGATGTTTGACTTTAGACCTTCCGTTGACTTTATACCCGGTTTGCTAGCATCCTTGGAGGTCAGACCTACGCTTTTGGGACGGATTGGCGAGGCGCAGCGAGACGACCCACAGTAGGTTGAGTTAGTAGAAAAGCTCAAAAGAGGGGAGTCATCAAGCCATCTCCGTAGGTATACCCTAGATGATAAGGGTTGGTTACGTAGGGACGGTAGACTTTGTATACCAAAAGACGATGACCTAAGGAAGACCATTCTTGACGAAGCACATCGTTCGAAAATGACCATTCATCCAGGCGGGGACAAGATGTACAAAGACATGAAGCGAGTTTTCTTTTGGGCCGGTATGAAGAGGGACGTGGCCGAGTATGTCGCTAGATGCTTGGTGAGCCAACAAGTAAAAGCGGAGCAAAAGAAACCCGGTGTGTTGCTTCACCCATTGGAAGTTCCACTATGGAAGTGGGAAAGTGTCTCGATGGATTTTGTGGATGGATTACCAAGATAAAGGAAGGGTAATATGGGGATTTGGGTTATAGTAGATAGACTTACTAAGAGCGCCCATTTCATTCCCGTGAAAAGTAAGAGGACTGCTCCATGGTTAGCTTCTGTATACGTCCGAGAGATAGTTCGTTTGCATGATGTTCCTTCTAACATAGTAAGCGACCGCGATCCTATCTTCACTAGCGAATTTTGGAAGAGCTTACAAGAAGCGGTAGGGACTCAGTTATGTTTGAGTACCGCATATCATCCTCAGACGGACGGCCAGACCGAGAGGGTGAATCGTATTCTAGAGGACCTTTTGAGGCTATGTATCCTTGACTTTGGGGGTACATGGGAAGAGCATCTTCCATTGGTGGAGTTCGCATATAATAACAACTTTCATTCTAGCATTGGCATGGCACCTTTAGAAGCTCTTTATGGACAACCTTGTCATTCACCTACATGTTGGTGGGAATCTACGGATAAGATCTTACTTGGGCCCGATATGATTAGAGAGACTTCGGAGAAGATTAATTTGATTCGAAGGAGGATGAAAACGGCGCAAGATAGGCAGAAATCTTATGCAAACAAAAGGAGGACAGATCTTGAGTTTGATGTTGGCGACATGGTCTTTATCAAAGTGTCTCCATTACGGGACGTTGTTCGCTTTGGGTCCTTTGGGAAATTAGCACCAAGGTTCGTAGGGCCGTTTCCTATTAAGGAGAAGATTGGACAGATGGCGTATAGAGTGGAGTTGCCTGAGAGACTTAGTGGTGTACACGACGAATTCCATGTGTCACATTTAAGGAAGTGCTTGCACGAGACCGCGAAAGTGGTAGAGCCGAGCTTTCTTAGAGAGGTGGAGATAGAGCGTGATGCGACGATTCGACGAGCTCCTACATGCATTCTTGGGTCGGAGATCAAGAGGTTGAGAAATCGAGAGGTCAGACTAGTCAAAGTGCAATGGGGATATGATGAGAGCAACGCTACTTGGGAGACAGAAGCGAAGATGCGTTCGTTGTACCCTTTTCTTTTTGAGGGTATGTCCTTTAATTTCTCCTTTATCGCTTATCTTGTACTTATCTTACCTTTAGAGTATCCTCTCGCTAGTATTCTTGACCTTTAGTTAGGATCATCCTATGGTTGAAACATGTGTTTGAGACATGTTATGTAAGATGGATGCAAAGTGGATGCAAGTGTTTGCTAGTGGTTGCTCGTGGACGCATATACACACACTATTAGGCACTAGATCGGCTCAGTCACTTCATATTGCATATTGCATATAAATGGATGTATTTAGTAAAATGGATGTATGATGATTGTTTATCATATGGATGCTTCATTCTGATGATGATTGTGCAAGCATATAGAGATAATATGTAGCATTAAGGAACTTTTGCATAATTAATGGACGCATGGAACTATCATGATTTGCATTAAAGAGGTCAACTGAATCAGTGGACCGCCTGATCTTGCATTAGATATGCACATATACACACACTGTGCATTTAAACATGAAAGCATTAGAAGTCTATAAGGAAAATAGATCCCTGTGTTTGATGGTTGAGTAGATGGACAATTGGATGTTAAGATATACATTCTTCTTGACTTGAAGATTTCGGGGTCGAAATCCTTTAAGGAGGGGAGAATGTAACACCCTGTAATTCTGTTAATATTAATATTCACAAATTAAAGAATAACTAATCTCAGACATGAGAATTACGGGAAACGGGTTGCGCCATTGTGTTCATCTCAGAATTCTGGTTGAAATAGAGTCTGAGTTTGCTTGAATTGGACTTCGTATGAAGAAGTTAAGGCCATCAGAAGTTTCAGAAAATTCAAAACAGATTTCAGAAAATTTAAAATTCAAAATTCGGAGTCAAACAGGCTAGGCGGGAAATTTCCCGCCTAGCACCCCAGGTCGACTGGGGAGTCGACTGGGCAGTCGACACCCCCCCAGGTTCACTAGGGAGTCGACTGGGTAGTCGACCCGGTCCAGGCGGCTAGGGTTTGACTGAGCCCAATCTTGAGCTGCTGACGTGTTTTAGGGCTGAGTTAGCAAATTTAACGGTTTAGTTTAGTTCTGAGTTGATCTAACGGTCTAAATAAATACTAAACTCTATAAATACCTAGGTAGTCTCTCACCCTAATTCACATGAAAAATAGAATAGCCACCGTCATACCGTCGCCATGAAACTCATTGTAGCCGCCGCCAACTAAGAAGGAAGAAAGCAAATCAAAACCCTAATTCTACTCAACTCTAAAGCAAACCAAGACTCTCTTTCTTCTCTAATTGTGAGTATGATGATCTTAACAAGATTATTATTAAACTAATTAGATTAAGTTATGAATGGATTATAAGTGAATGATGTGGATTGTCATATATGTTGTTGTAAACCTTATGCTATCATGTAGGTTGTAAATCCTATGTTATGTAATGATGATATCCTATATGTTGTAAATCATGCTATGATGATAATGTATAGGTTGTAATTTTCTATGCTAAGTTGCGATAAATCATACATGTTATAAAATCATGATGTTGTTATCTATGCTAATTAGTTCATGTTAATCAAGTCATAATGTTGATATTATTTGGGCTATGTTGATCTATATGACAAGTCATGTATGCAAGTTTAGATTGATTAGTAAAGATTATGAACATATGCCATGACATCTATTTAGACCTATAATTATGCTATGACATGGGTGAGTTCTATGTGTTAGATGCTAGTTCACACCATCATTATGTTGCATAAAACCCATATGCAAGTTTATACATGAATTTGGGTTATGATCATATCATGTAAATTATGACATTTAACCAAACAAGTTGACACCTTTAGATCCATGACATGTGTAGTTTCATGCAAGTTTCACCCCTATTATGATTAGGTCTATTTTACTTGTCTATATGTTGTGATAATTTATCTTTGTGCTATGAGTTAGACTATTCGATTCTAGCGTATATTTTGCGTTGAATAAGCGAACGTATAACGTAGGGTAGGGGTAATATTAAGGATTTAATATTAAGAAATTAGGGTGCAATTGATATGATTTTGCATGCCATGAGTGGATGGCCATAATTGAGTCAATTATGGACATCGTTAAAATTGGAATTAATTAATAATTTGAATAGGGATATATTTAAAACTGGGGTAAAAGATTATAAGTGTTAATCAATGCTTAGGACACGAGGTTGGACTCGTCTGTGACGTAAACCTGCCCGGACCCGCCCGGCAAATCCAGTAGTCACAAATGTCAGCCCAATGTGAGAGGTCCTAGGCCAAATTAAAGCATAACAGTTGTAAAGACACGAGGTTAGACTCTTTTATGGTGTAAGACTGCCCGGACCCGCCCGACAAATCCAGCTGCCATAAATGCCAGTCTAATGTAAGAGGTCTTTATGAGGTTATGGCCTGAATGAATTAAGAAATACTTAACCAGATAAACATGTAAGGTGGGACATGGGGGTTAAGCAGGTGCCTTGGGTGGCATGAGGAATCTAGTGGTTGCCTTTAGTGGCATTGGAAATACGATTAGTAAGACTTAACAAAACACACATGTAAATGAACATGACTAAGAGGGTTAAGTGGGATATACTAGTGGGGACAAGCTTCAGTGGATAGCCTGTGGGGGCCGATTTCAACCAGTATCCCAAACGTATCTTTGTGGGCTCGACCCAAGTCGAGGACGGGACATGCATACTGGGCTTGACTATAAGAGGCCAAACGGGGTAGCGGTGGCAACGCAAGTCCAACGGGTTTCATATGCGTGTGTGGACCCGGGCTGGTAGTTAAGACGTTGTTGCATCGTGTAGGTGTAAGCCGTGCATTCTCAAGTTGTATCGGGTTGCCACTTTAGGAGAGTGATACACCCCACTGTGGGGCCAGCACGGGTATCTACGAGTAGGGAGCCGATCGAAAGTGGGTTGTGGGGTACACCTAGTAGAGATAGGGGCAGGCGGCACCTATGTAGTCAGCTAGGGGTACATGAAGCTATTTATATAATTTCTAAGTGAAGCAAGTGGGATCGACCTTTAGGGTGATTGGTGCGGTGCAGTGTAGTAATTATTCGTTAGTAATTAGGTGTGCCTTTAACGTTATCTTCATATGCTCTTCCATACCCAATAGTTCATAGACATTTCCTTGTTTACCATCTAATGCCTTAGTCCAGTTATTTTGGTTAATAGTATTGTTAGAATTATCATACTCGCTAGAATTTATGTCTGACCCCCTCCATTTCTATCCTTTTTCCCCCTCCAGGTCCTCAGGGTGGACCCAGCTCTAGTGGAGTTTGATTGGATTGCTTTATCTTTTTAGGAAAGCTTGGACCGCTGAAGTAAAGTCCAGCTTGTTACCTTCTTTAATGGCTATTTATTTAATAGGGTTATGTATTTTGTTTTATCAAGATGGATATTGTACTTGACTCTGATTTATGGTCTTATGATGTAACAAACATGTTAAATTTCCGCTGCAATAAAATGAAGTTTTAGATTTCCAAGTAATACTTATTATCTATCTTGTTGTAATTTTTCTGTTCTATATTCACTTAAAACCTCCATGGAAGTTAATGCATTCCCTTTGTGTGACAATCCCAAAACCCCGTGACACGGTGTTAAGGATAATCATTGGAATATAACACATTAATCATCATTAGCAGATCACAGATAATAGCATAAACAGAAAATAGAATAATTTACACACATATGACAACGGAATCATATAGACATCATCACTTCAGAGAAGCACAGTACAAGATACAACTTAGTGCATAATGATACATAATCAGTCACCATCGCCTGAGGCGGAATCATACATAAAGAGTACACAAAATAAATATCAGTCTACATCGCCAATGGCGGAATCATAATATAGATACAATAATGGCGGAGAAAATCCAAGTCAGCACGGTGTAGTCATGCCTCGCCATGAGCCAAAAGGTGTGTCATAAACCTGTAACTAGGCTGCCCGTGTAAAAATGAGGGCACCCGAGTTTGCAAGGTGAAACAAACTACGAGTCAGTCATGGGACTGGTATGAGAAATCTATTTAACTTATTAACAACAATGATAAGGCAAATCAAAGGACCACGCCACTTTCGCGGAACGGGTTTACTCCAATGAGTGCTAGTGCATGAAATAAAGTAAATGATTAAATCGTCGCAATGCTTTTTATAAGATGAAGCCATTATAAGACTTAGGTCCCATCACACAATGCAACGCAAGCCGGAGGATAGAGATTTTACCTTATAATGGCCAAAAAAGCTTCATACGAATTAAACAAAAGTGTTTGATATTATTACTAGTGCATATATATTTCAAAACCGATTTCAATCATAAATATCAATCATAGGCGGCATAAATGACCCATACCACTATGTCACCGTACTAGTAATACAATCACGTCCGCATATTTAATTTTGGAAATTGGATTCCTTCATGAGTCGAGGCAAGGGGCAAGCTCCTCTCCGATTCGAGACACTCTAGCAAATGTCCCAGGACCCCACTATGATCCTTGGATCTTCAGGGCCGGTCCTCTCTTACTTTTGAGGATTAGTTATTCCTGAACACATGTTTCCCGGTCCTTACAGACCTATAACCGAGGTGCCTCGCATTCCAACAACCACACAGGTGAAAAGTATATATAATGTCAGGGCTGGAAGGTCACTGACACCACCTTAGCTAGAAAGAAACGTCGTGCTCTCCCTGCAGTCACTCTCCCGTTTTTGACTCATACTGAGGTGTGAGGCTCGCGAATTCACGTTATACACAAAGCTACGTCACACAGACCATGCTTTGATCATCAACCACAAGACTTTTCTTTGCAACAGAAGCCTTGATCACATGCCACTTAGGCGTGCCACACAGGCAATCCACTCCATGCGGCTGATTTCTGTCAATACATAACCTCTGAGCTCGTACGTCTCAGAGAAGGGCGTTAAGCAAGAGAATAAATTCTCCGCCGCCAAACAGATATATATTTAACAGAGATCAATCAACACTGTACAAAATCCAATGTCAGACACACAGTCCATTTATAAGTCCGTTCTAGGTCTGAACGAAACCGGAGGCACCAATTCCTCGCATATCCGTACAATCAACAGTATGTTTGGACGGCTACTACTTCAGTTCCTTCATGGTAGCTACTCCAATCACGAGCATCAGTAGCGCCCACCCATCCAATGTGAAGATCGTCGGTCTTCAACTGTCTTCGACTCTTTGACTTCTCAACGTCGATAGATTATTTGAAATGAGATAAACTCGGCCTTTTCAAATAATCCACGTATATTTAGATTTTCAAATCAATTTGTCACATGGTTGGTCTATACAACATTCACTTTTCAGTTCTTTAGTTATAATTTTCTTGTTAAATACATTCAACCATCACATATCAAGCAAACACAACAAAATGGGATTACTTTCACTCTATATCGTCTATAGTATTTTATAACGATATATCGCCATTTTTATTTAATTTAAAACGGCCAAATTTAATTAAACGACGTTTCAGGTCGTATCGATGCACTGGCGCTGCTTTTCACTAATTTTGTTTTACACATATCTGAAAATCTAACCGTTGGATCTTCACAAATTTTATATCATTAGGAAGGTCATTTCAAAACGAATCCAACGGTTTCAGTTTTGGGAAAATCCGATGGTCGGATCTTCCACACTAGCCATTTGAAATTACGATTTCAATTTACGAACTGCAGTGTCGTTATTCGATTTAATTTAATTATATTTATATATATATAAAAATATAATCGTTCCGGCGTTGTTTTTCTTCAGATTTGAATTAAACAATCCAGACAATCTAACCGTCGGATCTTCACAAAGTTGGTGCCGTTGGAAAGATATTTCCAAGGCGAACCCAACGGTTGCGGTTTCGGGAAAATCCAATGGTTGGATTTCGGGAACTAGTCGTTTGAAATCACGGTTTCAAAACACGAACTGCACGGCCATGTTTCATTTTAATTTTATTTATATTTATATATTTATATAAATATAGTTCATTCAAAAATTCCTATATCGTTTTCACTTCAGTTATTTCACTAACGCCTTTAAATTTTGGAAAATTTCGCCATAACCTACTTTGTACGGGAGGGGCTGGGAAAATTCCCAAATAGCCACATGGGCGTCTCATATCAAAAAGAAAAAGAAAAAGCCAAGCGGCTAGCCAACAGGCTCATAAAATCATCACCCAAACAAAACAGTAAATGTGTACCTATTTGTCGGGCACAAAATTTTATTCCTCTTCTCTAGCCCCTTTGCTATAACCTGTTCAATAGATATGCATGTACATATATACAATTTCTATCACTTATCATTTTCCATTCAACTTCATATTTGATTTACTTTGGTTTAAAAAACACCATTCATTCTAATGTTGCATGCATAGGCTAAAATCATATAATTAGCTAATTAATGTGTATTTCAACTCATGCATATTTTATTTGAACAAGTGGCTATTTTTAACACTTCACATTTCAAAGATGATAATTTTGGTGAACTAAAATAGATTTCAACACATGACTATTTTATCTAGTTCCTATGCATGTTAAAAATAATATTTCTTCACCAATATTTATTTCAACGTCCGCATATTTCTAGCATAGCACATATATGATAAAAATGATATTTTTATCATTTAAAATATTTATTCGACAAATGGATGTTTTCAACACTTCATAGTTTCAATAAAAATGTAATTTTTATTGTTCGATCTTTTTATTCAACACATGGACTTTTCCACTACACACACTTCTCGACAAATGAGCATTTCCACACATGGACATTTTATTTATGTTGTTCATATTAGAAAGATGGAATTTTTATTGTTGAAAATATTTATACAAGGCGAATATTTTTCATACTTCATATATATTATAAAAATGTGATTTTTATTGTTTAAACACTTCATTCATTCACAAATGAATTTAATTTTCACCCAACACTTTTCAACACATGAACATTTCCACACATGGATATAGTTTCAATATATGACTTTAGTTTCAACGCATGAAAGTAATTTCAACATATGAAAATTATTCTAACACCTAAAGATTATTCAAAATTTCGGCAGCATAACGGCAGGGTAGTTAAAACCGGCACCGTCCCTAGTACGGCTCCTCGCTCTACCTTAAAACCTCGCGGTTTTTGACAATGGGGATTCATGCATCTAATTCGCACGCAGGCGGCATGTTTTATTTTTATTTCCACAATTATTTCCAATTCATTTCAATCACCAATGGGTATTTTTCAACCATAACCAAACAATATCAACCACAAACAATTATTCAACCATTTGTATTTTTCATCCAATATTCACACCCCAATTCACAACAATAAATTTCGTCCATGGTTTGTGGACGAGGGGAGCGTGTGTGTGTGTGTGTGTATATATAATTACTATATTCCACTTGCATTTCAACACATATATCAATTATTCTATGCATGTATAATTTATACTTCGCTTATATAGCTTACACTACGCATGTACATGAGGTATACAACACGTATGTAATTTATATCTCGCTTATATAATTTATACACGACATTTTCCATTCAAATTCTTTTAATTTAGATTTCTCACATTGGTTTTCATAGTGCTAAAAATCGTAGATGACTCAGAAAAATCTGCGGCTTCCTCTATTGGGTAGAGAGCTTCCTTGCTGTTCCGATGTTTCCTGTTTCATCGAATTTCGTCAACACACCAAAAAGATATGACTTTTCAAAGTGCAAACATAAAAAAGAACTCACCTTTCACGAAGGTTCAAAACTAGGTTTGCGGTTTTCGCGAGAACCGGGGCACGAGGGGATGATCGGCGAGTTGGACGTGGAAGAGGGAGGAGAGGGCTACAGGCGCGCGGCGGTTTGGTGGCGTTCGGTGGTCAGGATCGGCGGCGGAGGCGGTTTAAAGGTCGGAACTTTGGAGGGGGGTATCTCGACGTAGAAGCAACGATAGGGGGAGCTCCTTATATGGATTTGAAGAGGGCAAGGAGAACTACAAAAAGTTGAACTGGGGGAGGGGCTGATTCGGGCTGTGGCGATTGGAAATCGCCAGGGAAGGGGGTAGCTTTTCCATCGTCGATGTCGGGGTCGGGGGGGGGGGGGGGGGGGGTGGTTCTAATATTTTTTTTATGAATGGAGAAATATGATTGGTCAATGGTTTTATTAAATTTTTAAATAGTGTTTTCTCAAACGAACTCCTTTTCAAACCCAACGACTGTCGCCCCTGGCTAAATATCCCCATCCCGGACACAATGGGATATGTTTTGTAGGCCAATTCGTCTGTTACAGTCAGTTATTTTTCAAATTAAAGTATAAAACATTTAATTTTTTACTTTGAACGCACATTTCAATTTGCCAGGGCCACAAACTGATTCAAAAAATTCCAGAAAAATAAATCTAGCTATGTTTTGACGCTACGGTCCCAACAAAACTAGTTTCGTCGAATTCTGAGATCGTTTGAAAAATGGCCATTTTCTGGTCGATCCAATTTAACAAAAATTGACCAAACGCATTTTCTTTTGCCACGCTCACATACTAGCTTCAGAAATTATGAAATTTGAAACCTAGCAATAGTTTGACATCCCGGACCCAACAAAAGTGGTTTCGTCGAATTCCGAGGTCGTATGCAAAATATCAATTTTCCAGGGCTATATATTCTATATAGCGACCATTCTGAAAATTCATTCGGCCATAACTTTTTATTCTCGTTATGAAACTTTGATTTTTCAGATTCGTTAGAAAGGTAATGACTAACAGATTTAAATATTTTTGGTTTCGCTAAAATCCATTATATTCTCCACCCTGCACAGTCAGTCAAAGTTTGAATTCAAATTTTCAAGCTGACTCACTATTTCTAATTCACTATTTTATTGAAATATTCTATTTCAATTGTTCAAATTCCTATGAAATCACCAATTTAAAAATTTTAAATTGGCCCGTATTTTCCGGGTTATTATAATCTCCCCTACTTAAAACTTTTCGTCCTCGAAAAGGAAACAATCAGTAAAGTAGGAAACAAAATGTAAATGCAAAGTATTATAAGGGTACCTTGCACTGGAGTTAGTCAGAGATATCCACTCTGCATTTGGGGTAAGCTTGCTTAATGCTTTCCTCAATCTCCCAAGTACAGTCTCTAGGATCACTGCTCCACTGCACTTTAACTAAATGAACCTTTTTGCTTCTTAGTTCTCTAATTTCTTTGCCAACAATCTTTAATGGCTCTCTTCTGAGTGCTAATTCTGGAGTTATGTCTATATCCTGTTGCGCTGCTTCTTCTACAACAAGATCTGGATCATGCACATGTTTTCTAAGTTGAGATATGTGAAATACATCATGCACTCTAGGCAACCAATCAGGTAATTGGACCCTATAAGCAAGAGTTCCAATTCGTTCAAGTATAGGAAAGGGGCCAATAAATCTCGGTGCCAACTTCCCAGTTTTTCCAAATCTGATTACTCCTCTCATCGGAGAAACTTTCAAATAAACTTGATCACCAACAGCAAATGTCAAATCTCCCCTTCTAGAATCTGCATAACTTTTCTGTCGGCTTTGGGCGGTTCTCAAACGCTTTTTGATGAAGTCGACTTTATCAGATGCTTCTCTAATCATATCGGGTCCTAACACAAGTCTGTTGCCAGGTTCTACCCAACATGCTGGAGATTTGCAGGGTCTGCCATATAATGCTTCAAATGGCGACATTCCCAAACTTGCTTAATAGCTATTGTTGTATGAGAATTCTGCCAAATGCAAATGATCTTCCCATGACCCACCAAAATCAATTATACAAGCCCGCAATAAATCTTCTAAAATTCTATTCACCTGCTCAGTTTGGCCATCCATTTGAGGGTGATAAGCAGTGCTCATATTCAGTTTCGTTCCCAATTCTGTCTGGAAAGCCTCCCAGAATTTGCTAGCAAATATCGGGTCTCTATCACTGACTATGCTGATGGGAATTCCATGCAGCTTAACAATTTCTTTGAAATATATCTGTGCTAGACTTGAGCGGTTCTATTGGATCTGACAGGTATAAAATGGGTAGTCTTCGTGAAGAGATCTACGATTACCCAAATGCTGTCATTACCTTTCCTGGTTCGCGGCAAGCCATCTATGAAATCCATGGAAATTTGTTCCCATTTCCAACCTGGGACTTCCAACGGTTGCAGCAATCCAACTAGCTTCTGTTGGTCACTCTTGACCAATTGGCAAGTAGGGCATCTGCTAACATACAAAGAAATATCTCTTTTCATTGCCTTCCACCAAAAAGTGCGTTTGATATCGTTGTACATTTACTCACACCAGGATGGATGCAAAATTTGGATTTATGGCATTCATCCAGCACCTCTGTTTTGAGCTCAGGAATGTCAGGAACACATATTCTTCTATTCAGCCTCAGAACTCCCTCACTATCCACCTGGAAACTGGAGCCTTCGCCCCTTTGAATCCTTCTTGTCATCTCTTTCACAAAATTGTCACTTTTCTGAAGAACAGATATTTTACCAATCAGTCCTGGTGTAATTATAAGATTGGCAATGATTGTGGTTTTCCTACTAAGCGCATCCGCTACTACGTTAGCCTTCCCCGGCGTATATAGGATATCAAGATCATACGTTGCAAGAAATTCTATCCAACGCTGCTGTCTCAAATTCAGATCTTTCTGGGTGTATAAATACTTCAATGATTGATGATCTGTGTGCAGTATAAATTTCTCGCCCAATAAATAATGCCTCCAGATTCTCAATGCAAAAACGATGGCTAGCAACTCAAGATCATGAGTCACATAATTCTTCTCATGTGGTTTCAGTTGGCGGCTTGCATAAGCGACTACTTGGCCTCTTTGCATTAGCACAACACCAAGACCACTAATAGAAGCATATGTCCAAACCGTTAAATCCTGATTGCCATCAATAATGGTTAACACTGGAGCAGTGGTCAGTTTCGATTTCAATTCTTGGAAAGCTTTTTCACAGTCGGAAGTCCACTTGAATTTCTCATGCTTCTTAGTGAGCTTCGTTAACGGAGCGGATACCTTCGAAAAATCCTTAACGAACTTTCGATAATAACTAGCCAACCCCATAAAACTTCTAACTTCTGTGGGAGTAGTGGGTTGTTTCCAGTCTTGAATTGCTGTTATTTTGCTTGGGTCAACAGAAATTCCTTTCTCTGACACGACGTGGCCAAGAAATTTCACCTCTTCTTACCAGAAGACACATTTAGAGAATTTGGCTTTGAAGACGTTCTTCCTTAGAATCTCCAATACTTGTTCTAAGTGTTTTTCATGCTCGGGTTTTGATTTGGAGTAGATTAAAATATAATCGATGAATACGAGGACAAATTTATTCAGAACTCCCCTGAACACTCTATTCATCAGATCGACAAAGTATGTTGGAGCATTGCATAGGCCAAACGGCATTACTAACCATTCATAAAATATGTCTGGACCTCTAAAAGCTGTCAAAGGAACACACTCTTCTGCTATTCTCAGTTGATGAAAACCTGTAGCTAGGTCCATTCGGGAAAATACTTTCGCCCCATTCAATTGGTCTAGCAAATCATCGATGCGAGGTAATGGATACTTGTTTTTGAGCGTCTGTTTGTTGAGGTCTCGGTAATCAACGCATAATCGAAGAGTACCGTCTGACTTTGGGACAAACACAACAGCTGCACCCCAATTAGAAAAACTAGGTCTGATTAGACCCTTCCACAACAGTTTACGAGTTTGATCGCCTAATTCTTCTTTTTCCTTCGGAGTCATTCTACGAATTGGATGTACCACCGGTCTGGCATTGGAAACTAGATCGATTCGGAATTCTATTAAGTTTTCAACTTCTTCAAACACATCCGCATAGTTTCTAACAATCGGAATCTTTTCTATGGAAGTGGGGATAACTTCTAATGCTGACCAAAATTCTTCTCTATTTGAATTCGAACCGTGACAAGGTACCGTAATATATCCAAGCTTCGTTCGAATTTTAACGATTCTTTCTGCACAATTCATCTCGGCTTCGTATTTCGTTAACCAATCCAGCCCGAGAATGATATCAAATTCGGGAAAGTCCATGATGATCAAATTGAAAGAAAATTTGTAGGAAGAATAAGATATTGGCACTCTACAACGTGAACTAAGAGCAAGAGATCCTACTATCGGATTATTTACTTCTACCGATTCTTTAAGCTTCCTCTGTTTTAACTTTAATTTGTGCATCATGTTACTAGCAATAAAACTACGTGATGCACCTGTGTTAAACAATACAGAAACAGGAATATTTTTAATTGTAAGGGTACCCCCCAAAACATCAGGTTTACCGGCTCCATCGGAAGAAGCTGCCGGGCTCGACCCGTCATAGACATGAGCTACTGAGGCTTTCTTCAGCAAAGGACAGTCTTTGACCAGATGATCAGTCTTGCGGCAATTAAAGCAGGAGCGAGGGTTTTGAGAACCCTGGCTTGAACCTTGTGAATTTTTCTTCTGCCTCTTCGGGGCTGTGCACACATTAGAGTAGTGCCCCGCTTTGCCACAGTTAAAGCAATTCCCTCTCGGCGGCTTGCCAATCTGAGGGTTTGAAGATGCTGCTTGGCTTGACTCTGCTTGATTCGCAGCAGGCTTGCGTTTGTTCCCAGCTTGGCTTCTAGCGCGATCCTGCTCCAGATGCCTATAGTCAAGGTCTTCGTAGTTGCATGTCATTTCCACCAGTTCATTGAATTCCAGCTTGACATGGGCCATGGCTCTATCATGATATTGTCGTCTTAGCCCAAGGATAAACCTCTTATTTTTGGATTTCGCAGTGGCGACGAGCTCCGGAGCATAGGGCGACAACAGTGTAAATTTATTCACATAATCCTGCACGGAAAGATCCCCCTACTGGAGGTTGGCGAAGTCATCGTGCATTCTTTCTAGAGCTTGTTCCGGGACATATTTCTCCTTGAAGAGTTCTTTGAATCCGTCCCATGTTCTTCCAGCTTCTCTATTCCCGACAGTGAGAGATTCCCACCATAGCTCAGCTTGTTCCTACATAAGCCAGGCGCCCATAATAGCTTTATCTTCGTCTCCTAGCCTTAGGCCTTCAAGAATTTTCTCGCATGTTTTGAGCCATGCAAGGGCCTCCATTACTGTGCCAGTTCCTGAGAAGGTCTTGCCTCCTAAGTTTTTGTATCTCTTAGCTACACGGTCTAGTTCGAAGTATTGAGCGGCCGGAGGTTGTATCAAAGGTCCTTCTTGAGCTGGGACTTCTCCCCTTCCTCGGCCTCAGCCGGCACGGCCTCCTCTAGCGGCGGCTGCTCTGGTAGCCATTTGTCAAATTCTGTATAAGCAAGAAAAGAGTCAGCTAACAGAAAGGATAGTTTACTGCCTAGTTAAGCAGAAAGTTTACGGAACGGTAACGATGGACTGATCAACTTGTTTTTGCTATTCTGCTCGGCTCATTCTAGGACTTTACTAGTCCTATCTCTAATGAGCGACTCGCCTTAGAATACTACTGACTCTATTTTGACGAAGTGTTTAATGTGTTAGACTCCAGAACTAAGGTTAACCAAAGCTATGATACCAGCTGTGACGATCCCAAAACCTCGTGACACGGTGTTAAGGATAATCATTGGAATATAACACATTAATCATCATTAGCAGATCACAGATAATAGCATAAACAGAAAATAGAATAATTTACACACATATGACAGCGGAATCATATAGACATCATCACATTAGAGAAGCACAGTACATGATACAACTTAGTGCATAATGATACATAATCAGTCACCATCGCCTGAGGCGGAATCATACATAAAGAGTACACAAAATAAATATCAGTCTACATCGCCAATGGCGGAATCACAATATAGATACAACAATGGCGGAGAAAATCCAAGTCAGCACGGTGTAGTCAAGCCTCGCCATGAGCCAAAAGGTGCGTCAGAAACCTGTAACTAGGTTGCCCATGTAAAAATGAGGGCACCCGAGTTTGCAAGGTGAAACAAACTACGAGTCAGTCATGGGACTGGTATGAGAAATCTATTTAACTTATTAACAACAATGATAAGTCAAATCAAAGGACCACGTCACTTTCGCGGAACGGGTTTACTCCAATGAGTGCTAGTGCATGAAATAAAATAAACGATTAAATCATCGCAATGCTTTTTATAAGATGAAGCCATTATAAGACTCAGGTCCCATCACACAATGCAACGTAAGCCGGAGGATAGAGTTTTTACCTTATAATGGCCAAAAATGCTTCACACGAATTAAACAAAAGTGTTTGATATTATTACTAGTGCGTATATATTTCAAAAGCGATTTCAATCATAAATATCAATCATAGGCGGCATAAACGACCTATACCACTATGTCGTCGTACTAGTAATACAATCACGTCCGCATATTTAATTTTGGAAATTGGATTCCTTCATGAGTCGAGGCAAGGGGCAAGCTCCTCTCCGATTCGAGACACTCTAGCAAATGTCCCAGGACCCCACTATGATCCTTGGATCTTCAGGGCCGGTCCTCTCTTACTTTTGAGGATTAGTTATTCCTGAACACACGTTTCCCGGTCCTTATAGACCTATAATCGAGGCGGCTCGCATTCCAACAAGCACACAGGTGAAAAGTATGTATAATGTCAGGGTTGGTAGGTCACTGACACCACCTTAGCAAGAAAGAAACGTCGTGCTCTCCCAGCAGTCACTCTCCCGTTTTTGACTCATAACGAGGTGTAAGGCTCGCGAATTCACGTTATACACAAAGCTACGTCACACAGACCATGCTTTGATCATCAACCACAAGACTTTGCTTTGCAACAGAAGCCTTGATCACATGCCACTTAGGCGTGCCACATAGGCAATCCACTCCATGCGGCTGATTTATGTCAATACAAAACCTCTGAGCTCGTACGTCTCAAAGAAGGGCGTTAAGCAAGAGAATAAATTCTCTGCCGCCAAACAGATATATATTTAACAGAGATCAATCAACACAGAACAAAATCCAATGTCAGTCACACAGTCCATTTACAAGTCCGTTCTGGGTCTGAACGAAACCGGAGGCACCAATTCCTCGCATATCTGTACAATCAACAGTATGTTTGGACGGCTACTACTTCAGTTCCTTCATGGTAGCTACTCCAATCACGAGCATCAGTAGCGCCCATCCATCCAATGTGAAGATCGTCGGTCATCAACCGTCTTCGACTCTTCGACTTCTCAACGTCGATCGATTATTTGAAATGAGATAAACTCGGCCTTTTCAAATAATCCACATATATTTAGATTTTCAAATCAATTTTTCACATGGTTGGTCTATTCAACATTCACTTTTCAGTTCTTTAGTTATAATTTTCATGTTAAATACATTCAACAATCACATATCAAGCAAACTCAACAAAATGAGATTATTTTCACTCTATATCGTCTATAGTATTTTATAACGATATATCGCCATTTTTATTTAATTTAAAACGGCCAAATTTAATTAAACGACGTTTCAGATCGTATCGATGCACTGGCGCTGCTTTTCACTAAATTTGTTTTACACATATCTTAAAATCTAACCGTTGGATCTTCACAAATTTTATATCATTAGGAAGGTCATTTCAAAACGAATCCAACGGTTTCAGTTTTGGGAAAATCCGACGGTCGGATCTTCCACACTAGCCATTAGAAATTACGTTTTCAATTTACGAACTGCAGCGTTGTTTTTCGATTTATTTTAATTATATATATATATATATATAATCGTTCCGGCGCTGTTTTTCTTCAGATCTGAATTAAACATTCCAGACAATCCAACCGTCGGATCTTCACAAAGTTGGTGCCGTTGGAAAGATATTTCCAAGGCGAAACCAACGGTTGCGGTTTCGGGAAAATCCAATGGTCGGATTTCCTGCACTAGTCGTTTGAATTCACGGTTTCAAAACAAGAACTGCACGGCCACGTTTCGTTTTAATTTTATTAATATTTATATATTCATATATTTATATAAATATAGTTCATTCAAAAATTCCTATATCATTTTCACTTCAATTATTTCACTAACGCCTTTAAATTTTGGAAAATTTCGCCATAACCTCCTTTGTACGGGAGGGGCTGGGAAAATTCCCAAATAGCCACATGGGCGTCTCATATCAAAAAGAAAAAGAAAAGGCAAAGCGGCTAGCCAACAGGCTCATAAAATCATCACCCAAACAAAACAGTAAATGTGTACCTATTTGTCGGGCACAAAATTTTATTCCTCTTCTCTAACCCCTTTGCTATAACCTGTTCAATAGATATGCATGTACATATATACAATTTCTATCACTTATCATTTTCCATTCAACTTCATATTTGATTTACTTTGGTTTAAAAAACACCATTCATTCTAATGTTGCATGCATAGGCTAAAATCATATCATTAGCTAATTAATGTATATTTCAACTCATGCATATTTTATTTGAACAAGTGGCTATTTTTAACACTTCACATTTCAAAGATGATAATTTTGGCGAACTAAAATAGATTTCAACACATGACTATTTTATCTAGTTCCTATGCATGTTAAAAATAATATTTCTTCAACAATATTTATTTCAACGTCCGCATATTCCTAGCATAGCACATATATGATAAAAATGATATTTTTATCATTTATAATATTTATTCGACAAATGGATGTTTTCAACACTTCATAGTTTCAATAAAAATGTAATTTTTATTGTTCGATCTTTTTATTCAACACATGGACTTTTCCACTACACACACTTCTCAACAAATGAGCATTTCCACACATGGAGATTTTATTTATGTTGTTCATATTAGAAAGATGGAATTTTTATTGTTGAAAATATTTATATAAGGCGAATATTTTTCATACTTCATATATATTATAAAAATGTGATTTTTATTGTTTAAACACTTCATTCATTCACAAATGAATTTAATTTTCACCCAACACTTTTCAACACAGGAACATTTCCACACATGGACATAGTTTCAATATATGACTTTAATTTCAACGCATGAAAATAATTTCAACATATGAAAATTATTCTAACACCTAAAGATTATTCAAATTTTCGGCAGCATAACGGCAGGGTAGTTAAAACCGGCACCGTCCCTAGTACGGCTCCTCGCACTACCTTAAAACCTCACGGTTTTTGACAATGGGGATTCATGCATCTAATTCGCACGCAGGCAGCATGTTTTTTTTATTTCCACAAATATTTCCAATTCATTTCAATCACCAATGGGTATTTTTCAACCACAACCAAACAATATCAACCACAAACAATTATTCAACCATTCGTATTTTTCATCCAATATTCACACCCCAATTCACAACAATAAATATCGTCCATGGTTTGTGGACGAGGGGAGTGTATATATATATAATTGCTATATTTCACTTGCATTTCAACACATATATCAATTATTCTATGCATGTATAATTTATACTTCGCTTATATAGCTTACACTACGCATGTACATGAGGTATACAACACGTATGTAATTTATATTTCGCTTATATAATTTATACACGGCATTTTCCATTCAAATTCTTTTAATTTCGATTTCCCACATTGGTTTTCGGAGTGCTAAAAATCATAGATGACTCAGAAAAATCCGCGGCTTCTTCTATTGGGTAGAGAGCTTCCTTGCGGCCCCGATGTTTCCTGTTTCATCGAATTTCGTCAACACACCAAAAAGATATGATTTTTCAAAGTGAAAACATAAAAAAGAACTCACCTTTCACGAAGGTTCAAAACTAGGTTTGCGGTTTTCACGAGAACCGGGGCATGAGGGGATGATCGGTGAGTTGGAGTGGAAGAGGGAGGAGAGGGCTACAGGCGCGCGGCGGTTTGGTGGTGTTCGGTGGTCAGGATTGGCGGCGGCGGCGGTTTAAAAGTCGGAACTTTGAAGGGGGGTATCTCGATGTAGAAGCAACGATAGAGGGAGCTCCTTATACGGATTTAAAGCGGGGAAGGAGAACTACAAAAAGTTGAACTGGGGGAGGGGCTGATTCGGGCTGTGGCGATCGGAAATCGCCAGGGAAGGGGGGAAGCTTTTCCGTCGTCGATGTCGGGGTCAGGGGGGGGGGGGGGGTGGGGGTTTCCGATATAATTTTTTTTATTTATGAATGGAGAAATATGATTGGTCGATGGTTTTATTAAATTTTTAAATAGTGTTTTCTCAAACGAACTCCTTTTCAAACCCAACGACTATCGCCCCTAGCTAAATACCCACATCCCGGACACAATGGGATATGTTTCGTAGGCCAATTCGACTGTTACAGTCAGTTATTTTTCAAATTAAAGTATAAAACATTTAATTTTTAACTTTGAACGCACATTTCAATTTGCCAAGGCCACAAACTGATTCGAAAAATTCCAGAAAAATAAATCTAACTATGTTTTAACGCTACGGTCCCAACAAAACTAGTTTCGTCGAATTCTGAGATCGTTTGAAAAATGGCCATTTTCTGGTCGATCCAATTTAACAGAAATTGACCAAACGCATTTTCTTTTGCCACGCTCACATAGTAGCTTCAGAAATTATGAAATTTGAAACCTAGCAATAGTTTGACATCCCGGACCCAACAAAAGTGGTTTCATCGAATTCCGAGGTCGTATGCAAAATATCAACTTACCAGGGCTATATATTCTATATAGCGACCATTCTAAAAATTCATTCGGCCATAACTTTTGATTCCCGTTATGAAACTTCGATTTTTCAGATTCGTTAGAAAGGTATTGACTAACAGATTTAAATATTTTTGGTTCGCTAAAATCCGTTATATTCTCCACCCTGCACAGTCAGTCAAAGTTTGAATTCAAATTTTCAAACTGACTCACTATTTCTAATTCACTATTTTATTGAAATATTCTATTTCAATTGTTCAAATTCCTATAAAATCACCAATTTAAAAATTTTAAATTGGCCCGTATTTTCCGGGTTATTACACTTTGTGAGTGACATTAATGGACGTGGGGTGTTACAAAGAGTTAAAAACAAAACTTACATATTTTTTTTTAAATAGATTTGTGTCAAAACACAAATAAAAAACAAAAATTACATTTTTTTTTAAATAGATTTGTGTCAAAACACAAATAGCTTTTTTGTTAAATAGATCCGTGTCAAAACACAAATAGCATTTTTGTTAAATTCATTTGTGTTACAACAAAGTTATCCATTTTGTTAAGTTAGAGTTGTTACAAAATGAATCATCACTTTTATCAATTTTGTTAAATTAGAGTTGTTAACAAAATGAATTATCACGTTTATCCATTTTGTTAAATTAGAGTTGTTAACAAAATGAATTATCACTTTTATCCATTTTGTTAAATTAGAGTTGTTAACAAAATGAATCATCACTTTTATCCATTTTGTTAAATTAGAGTTGTTAATAAAATGAATTATCACTTTTATCCATTTTGTTAAATTAGAGTTGTTAACAAAATGAATCATCACTTTTATCCATTTTGTTAAATTAGAGTAGTTAACAAAATGAATCATCACTTTTATCCATTTTGTTAAGTTAGAGTTATTACAAAATGAATTATCACTTTTATCCATTTTGTTAAATTAGAATTGTCAACAAAAATGAATGAATCATTTTTAATCATTTTGTCGAAATAGAATCGTCAACAAAAATAAGAGAATCATTTTTATTGGTAAAAAATACATTAGAATTTGTATGATAAATAAAGAATCGTTTTTATTGTTAAAACTTACATTAGAATTTGTATGTTAAATAAAGAATCATTTTTACTGTTAAAACATACATTAGAATTTATATGTCAAATAAAGAATCATATTTATTGTTAAAACATACATTAGAATTTATATACAAATATAAGAATCATTTTTATTTGCAAAACATACACTAGAATTTAAACGCAAATATAAGAATCGTTTTATTTGTCAAAACATACATTAGAATTGTATGTAAATTAAAGTGACATTTTATTGTTAAATTGTACAACAGAATTTTTATGCAAATCAAAGTGACGTTTGAATTGTCCAATTATACATTAGATACATGTAGGGAAATTTTGCAAGTAAAATACATTTTCATTTGGCACTAGGAATATAATAACATGTTTGTTATTTATCATCAACATGTTAGCGGAATTAAAATTGGTTAACTTCATTAACCAATGATTTATTTAGATGAATTGTTGTTGTCTAGAAACCCCATACGGATATTGGGATGATATTTGACATTCGCTAATCCCAATATTTAGTTGTATGTCAATCGGTGGATTGACAGGCTGTGATGAGCGTTATTTATTCATTTTAATGCTCACACAGTTGTAAATTTTACTTTGTATGTGAATGGATTTTTTAATGATTATTTATCATTATTGTCATATACATGCGATGTATGAAATCCATATAACTGAAGTTATACAGAAATGATTGAGCCGCATTCCGATTCTGAATATCTTTTTAATAAAGAATACTTTAAAATAGAGAACATTGTAATATAAAGAATATTTTAAAATAAAGAACATTGTAATATAAAGAATCTTTTTACATAAAGAATCTTTTTATATAAAGAATATTTTAAATAACGAATATTTTAAAATAATATTCAACGACGAAAAAAATGATGATTTCTATGTCCGTCTTTGAATGGACAAAAGATTAAAAAAAAATTTTTTTGAAATGAACTAGTTATTAACTAGATTAAATCTTTTAAAGTAAGATTTGATGAAGTCTTCCAATTAGTTAATATTTAGTTGGAATTAAATAAAAGAATTGGATTTTGGGTTGTCGTGGATGGTGACTTAAATAACACTATTCCTAAATCCCGTATGTAAAGAATAAATCTTTTAATTAAGATTATTAGAGTTTCCAATTATATTTTGTGATTAAAATAAATTGGTATGTGAATTGGTTTATCGTGAATTGTGTTTTTTAAACAACATTTGTTCTTTAACCCAATTAACAGTGAAAATATAATTTGGAATTTATAAACCTCTTATTAAGATTTAAAAAAAGAAAATTTCGAAAGTCAAGTTTTCCAAATTAATATGTTAAATTAGAATTGAGTGGAAATTTGATTTGATAATTATCGAGATAGGCTTCTGTAAAAGAATATATGGAATTTAAAAGGCTTTGCCGTTATTCCATTTATATTATTAGTCGGATACGGAAATTTATATCGATTATATATTGATTTTATTTCTGTCGAAATTCCATATTTAATGGAATATGATTTTGGGTTTATCGTGAACTATGTTTTAAATGACATTGGTTCTTTAACCCAGTTAAAGGTAAGATTAAATTCTTAAAATTGAATAATCATAAAGTAATGATTTTTGATATTAAAATCAAATTGGAGTTTTAATGAATCCTTAAAAAAAGAAGATTAAAGAATTAATTTAAAAGAATTTATCTCTGATAAAATTGATGGGAACCTTTCCCTAATGATATAAATATTTTATTAAAAGAATACTCTGAATTGGAATGAGGCGTATGATGTGCCTTTATAGAATTTGATTTTTAATTATACAATACACGAGTTATTCAGAAAGACCGGGTTTAACCCATTCTGAATAAGTACTATGACGATTAAAAGTCGAAGACATTGAAGATGGTGATTGAAGAACGGCGATCTTCACATCGAATGGACGACTACTGATTCCATGAACTGGGTCGCTCCTAGGAAAGGGTTAAAGTGGTAGTTGTCCAGAAGTACTTATTGATTGTCCAGATATGCGAACACCTCTCTTCCGTATTGGACATACGGGACGAGGAATAGGGTGTCTCCAGTTTCGTTCAAACCCAGAACGGACTTGTAAATAGATGCGTGTCTGACGTTGAATTTCATTCTATATAAATTAATTTCTATTTATTATATATCTGTTTGGTGGCAGAGAATTTATTCTCTCGCTTAACACCCTTCTCTGAGACGCATGAGCTAAGAGGTTATATGTTGGTAGTTATTGATCGCATGGCGTGGATTGTCAATTTGGCATGCCAAGATGCAAATGATCAAGGCTTTTGTTGAAAAGCAGAGCCTTGTGTTTGATGATCAAAGCAAAACCATTTAGGCATAGCTTTCTGTATAGTGTTACTTCGCGAGCCTCACGCCCCGGTAAATTCAGAAACGGGACAAGGGAACGCAGGGAGTGCACACGTTTCTGTCTAGCTAGAAGTGGTATCAGGGTTTTGCAAGCCCGGACATTTTACTTATGTGGTTGATGGAATGAGGCGCTCTGTTATATTAGTCGATAGTGACCAATTTATAGGTTCAATAGGACCGGGAAGCGTGTATTCAGGCATAACTAATCCACTAAACTATTTATGGATCGGCCCTGTAGGATCCAAGGGTTTTCCAGTGTCCGAATCCTGAGACATCGCTGTAGTGTCTTGAATCGGTAACGAGATCGTCTTTAGCCTTGACTCGTGATGGAAACTCAACTTCCAATATGATATTACGGTTTTGATTGTAAACCTATATATGGATACATAGTAGGATGGGGTACTATGCCATTTAGGATTGATACATTTACTTTGAAGTATTTTAAACTGATTAGACACTAATAATAATATTAAAATATTATTTTCTACGTATCAAGCATGCTTGATCATTATAAGGTAGAACTCTATCCTCCGGTTTGCGTTGCATTGTGTGATGGGACTTGATTCTTATAATGATTTCATTTTTCTAAAAAGCATTGCGTTGTTTTGAATAAAATTTATTTAAATTATGCACTGGTAATCCAATGGAGTAAACCCGGTCCGCGTTAGCGGCGTGGTCCTATGATTAGCCATATTGTTAGACAAGTTAGGAAAGATTTCTCATACCAGTCCCATGACTGACCTGTAGTTTGTTTCACTTTGCAAACTCGGGTGCCCTCTTTTCCACACGGGCAGTCGAGTAACTTATTTTGCAGATATATTGAGCAGGATTCTGGATCAAAGCTTAAAGCTGTGTCCAGAGCATTGATAGACTTCCGTTGTATCAGTTTATTAGTTCTGCTTCACTGTATTATGTTCATTGTAAATTATCTTCCGCTGTTGTATTATTATGTTCGATGTACTCTAATTTTCTGTACTCTGATGTACCATTATTATAATGTTTATAAAAGTCTTCTGTTACTTATTCTGATGTGTTGTATGCCCAGAGTTAGCGTATTCGGGTTTTTGAATGGTCTTAGTCAATTTCGCGATCGATTAGGTCCGGGCGAAATCTGTGTTGTTACATTTGTTCCAGCAGTTTAGGAGAAAATGTCGTTTTTGTGTTTCACAATTTGTTGTTCAGGTTTTTGAACCATTAGTGGGTTAGTTTGGAGAGGCCCATTAGTGGTCTAATGGGAGGCTATAAATAGAGGGTTAGAGGTGTGGGAAGAGGGTTACCTTTCTTCATTCTCTCATTTGATTTAGCTCGTGATCCCCCTTGCTCGATTAAAAACACATTTCCACCATTAAAATTCTAGATCTACATAAGAGAATCAAAGATCTACACCTTTTGAAGCTAGATCAACATCAATCGAAGAGAGATTTCATCAAATCAAAGAGTTTGAAGCTAATTCTTCGCTGTTCGGGTTTACATCCAAGTGTTTTTGTGTTATTTTGGAGATTTGGTGAGTGATATGCATCTCTCACACGGATTCAATAAAGTGTATGAGTTGTTTGATCATAATTTCATCATTTTCAAGTTGTTTTCACCTAGGTCTACATGATGGTAAGCATATTTTCATATGAATCACCATAGGATCTAATCGAGCAACTTTAAACTAGTTATTTCTATGTCAACCCATATGTTTATGCGAGCTCAGATCTATTATTTTGTTTGACTTATTGTTTTATCATGATTTGGTGAATTCTATATGATTGTATATGATTATTGATTAAATCTTGTCGAGAAAAAGTTGGAGTTTGATTAGTTTGTGAGTATGAAATCGAGTTGTGTGCAAGCGTGAAGATTAGTCGATGTTTGACCATTTCAATGTATGGTTCAGACATGTATGGGTCGGACATGTATGGTCGGACATATATGGTCGAACAAGTATGGGTCGGACAAGCATGGTCGGACATGAATGGGTCAGACATGTATGGTCGGACATGTATGGGTCGGACATGTATGTGTCGTACATGTACTTCTGGATGAGTCGGACATGTACTTCTTGATGGGTTGGACATGTATGGGACGGACATGTATGGGTCGGACATGTACGTCTAGATGGGTTGGACATGTTCTTCTGGATGGGTCGGACATGTATTTCTGGATGGACCGGACATGTTTTCTTTTATTTTTTGCTAGAGTGGAATGCAAAAAGGAAATGTTGTGGAATATTTTCATAGAGGAAAGGATGAGATGCTATGGATTGAATATCGACCAAACGACGTATGTTTTTGGATCAATGATGATCGTGGATTCGAAGTAAATTCAAGGAGGGGTATTTGAGGTGTTGTGATGTGTTCTATGATCAGTGTAAAGCAATGAATATGAAGACGACTCAAGCGTGTTTTGAGTTCGTGAATAATGGTTGCTCGAGGGGGACTTAAGCTTGTAAACGGTCATCGAGGTTGATGGCTAGAGATATGAAGGCTAAGTGATTATCATTTTCATAGGTTCTAGAGGACACAAAGTAGGGGTACATCCAAAGACCAGGTGTATGGCCGAGTACCTTGGGTAGTCATGAAGGGCCTAGTTGTCGAGATCAGAAAGGCAAATGTACGAGTTGTGAAGACGTATGGATTTTTTGCTAGAACCGGGGTTTACCATTATTCCTTGACATTTGGACGGTGGTCATCATACGATTAATGATGGTTCTGAAGTAGGAAAGGCAGTGATGTCCAGGGTCATGAGTGTTGGTTGTTTTGCTTTTACCATATCACGTAAGTTGTCCGATGTCAAAGGAGATGTTTCTTAGGTGATTGTCTTATATTGGTGTAGGTCTCTGGGGCTTGTGCTTGAGGGATGTTGATCTCGATTAGGTGGTTTACATGAGACATAATTAGATGCTATAATTGTTATTGAATGATGGTTGTTTTGCTATTGATTGGTTACTCCTTGTTGCCAAGGTTGAACTGTCGTTTGCACAATTTCTTGTTTGGGAAGGCTATCACTGTCAGATGGGGAAGACATCTTTGGGTTCTTCTATGGTGTTTGGTAGATTGGTTTATTAGTCTACCTATTTGCATAAATTTTTTTGATGATGTTATATAGTTATTTTATCGCTCAAAGTTTTATGTTTCCTCTTATTACCTTGGGTTTTTCATCCGGTTTTGGATGGGCAGACTAGGTGGTAGGTGACATGTGATTAGCGAGGACGATGGTGCTGTGCGGTGGAGAGCAAGAGGCTGACGTATTAATTTGCTATTATATAGTGCCTTTGTTTCCGCTGTTTGAGAGTGTTTTTAGTGAGGCTTCATGTACAGAGTTTGATGTTTCCAATGATGTGACGACCCACCCCGAACCAGCCAACATTTCCCCGAAATGCGCTGTGCTAATGCCCGACTAGCACGGGACAATCGTCAAAGGAAAAGGGTTTGAAACTATAAATTATCAAGAAACTTTAGTATATCACACAGCGCATGGAACAAAATATAATAATAATATAACCGGATATAAAACAGGCGAGATAGTGCATAAGGTGAAAACTAAACTATATCCATCAAAGTAGTGGAATCGAAAATATAGCTTATGATTAAAACCATTATTACAACTTCCAAATATTGTCTCTAAAGAAAAATAGAAAGGGTACACTACTAATGCCCAAAGTAGTAACCAGCAACAACACAGGGAGAATATACGTATATAGTACGTGGAAGCCTCTTGCTCGTCTCCGAATAGCTACTCGTGTATAACCACCCGGCCTGTCTCTAGTTTGCTCGTTTAAGAGCACCCGGAGTAATAAGAAGAGACATAAAACTCTGGGTCAGACAAAAGTCTGGTATGAGCGATAACAGCAAAACAAAACAATAACAGGTATAAATAATCATACCTGAACCTAGATATGCAACCAAAAAGTTAGCACAATAAAGATGTGCACTACTCTAAGGTAAACACTAACTTAGAGTGTAAAATGGGAGTGTGTATGTCATGGTGATAGCAAACATTAAACATAGCAATCATCCTCACATCTCCCACTCAGTGAGTAAAGCATATGATATCCACCGCTTTGATCGCCAAATCTATTGGGGTCGTGATGGGTCCATGCCCTTCTGGACTCCGTACAACTAGTTGCCTGACGTGTCTATGCCCTTCTGGACTCCGTAGAACTAATTGCCATGACCATGCCCTTCTGGTCTATAGCCAATAACCCTTCCCAGTCCATACATCATATGGCTATGCTTTGTCTACATGCCCCCTCTCTCAACGGTGAGCCAAAGTTATGGATATCAATAACCCCTTTGCACGCGTCCCGCAACAAAGCCCAACTCTAGAAGTTAACTCGTTGGTTTCCAAATGGATCCTGAGTAATAACTTCTCACTTGGACTTTCTTTGTATCTCGGATTTTTGATCATCATCTCAGTTCGGTCTCCATTCGGTTTGTGGTTCACAGTTCATGCCCAAGCTCCTCGGTTAGGTTTGTGAATGCCCTTCCCCAGTTCGTGAGACATTGCTCACCGGTTCAAGTCTGGTCATGAGTGGCGATTCGTGATTCAAGCTTCCTCGATTCCTGTTCGGTTCGTGACCCACTAGTCCTCATGCTCGTAGCGGCTGGTGGCCACGCTGTTCTCACCGGTTCGTGGCCCTCCCATCGGTTCGGCTCGTGGCTCTAATCTCCAGTTCGTGATCGCCTTTTGGGTTCGGGTTGGTTCCTCAGAGCATCGGGTCGTTGCATGTAACACCCCACATCCATTAGTGTCACTCACAAAAGGAATGCACTAAGTTCTGTGAAGTATTATAGGTAAAAGATGCAGATAAACTACAAGACAGATAAACAAAGCAGCGGAAAAGTGAATAAAACTTTATTTCATTTATAACAGCTTGTACAAAGATTTTTTTCCAACAAACAAAGTATCTATCTTGTTTAACAAAATAAAGAAGCATAAATATACAATGATATTCCCCAATAAAACATTAGCCAGCCATAGCGGTGGAAAAGAAAGTCCAAAGCAGCACATCAAAGGGTCTTCAAGCTTGGAAAGAGTAACAGGCCCATACAAATCTGAGATATTCCCTCCCTGACTACCTGGGTGGGGGGAACAGAAGACGAAAGAAAACATAGAGTCAGACATAAAGCCTGGTAAGTCTAGTAGTGTTTCGGTATATGAATAAGGAAAAGGACATGACAGGCATAAACTGAAAATGGGAAAATACCATAAACTAAGGCAAAGCAGTTTAGAATCGAAATTACTATCGCACCCCATACTAATCTCTGCACCACCTAACTAGTATCCTAACTAGTGATCTGTATAAAATGATAACGTGATCCCAGTCCCTGTAACTGTGGTTGCCATCAGGAGCACATTTATTTATTACCTAGATTTAATCTAGGGTTTTCTATCGAGCGTTCCCTAGATTCAACTAGGGTTTATGCGACTTGTATAATACTTCTCAGATTCAGGATTTATGCCACCTAGGTCCACTAGGGATTATGCTACCTGTCGAACGATGCCCCTAGTCTAGGACACACTACCTAGAGTGGTATATGTTCCTAGACTTTCCCCATGTATGTGTCGCGAATCGTTTATCGCTGTCTAGATGCACATGTCCTGAAATGTGCGACCCGAGTCCCGTGGCATGGCTATTCTAGAAACACGGAACTCGGTCGAGAGCTTTCAGATATCTGCCGATGCAGATGCTAAGGTCTATTTTTCTACTAGTGGTTATGGTCCCACGTGACCCCTCCCTCAACTAATGAAAGGCAATCCAAGAAAATCAAGCACGAGAACTATACTTCTGCCACCTATGCCCCCACTTTCCTATTGGGCAGCCTCACCCATAACTAGATAGAAAGGATATGGTCTGTTGGGGGTTCTCCGCCTTTCCGCATGCATACTACGATTAACTCAAGATGTTAGGTAGACGACGAGTCATTGTCACAGGGCTACTGGTATCGTCGAATCACGCTGGTCCATCCCAGTATTTAGGTTGCCTTAAATTGCAACCAAGGCTTACCCTTGGTTCTTCTGACGCAGACCTTAACCTCTGTGAGCCCAGGCGGATCATCTGCAACCTCACAGAGGGATACCAAGAGTATCCTCACGTCCCCCGAAGCTACATGCTTCTAAAGCCAGTCCGTTGGAGCCTTTTTCGAAATCGGATAAACGTTTGCTCCTTCTCACGTACTTGTTAAGCGATGATCTACCATATCGGGTTATTCATTTATTATGGACCGGCTCAGTATTCTTGACTAAGAATTATTATTTAGTTGTTCCCAACTAAGGTTTACCACATAGTTTCTTTTCCCATAAATCTGATTAATTAAGGTTTATCAGTTAGTTTCTTTAACTGGGGATTTCAACTTAGCTCCTGTTCTCGATTGTTTCTTAACTAGGGTTTACTACTTAGCCCTCTTTCTCGTCAAGTTGGATTGGTTAAGTGTCATTAGTCAATTCAGGTTAAGTGTCATTAGTCAATTCAGGTTAGCTTAGCCCCTTCCTTTGTCATATTAAACCGGCTAAGTGTTATCAGTAGTTCATGTTGACTTAACCCTATCACAAACCAAGTTATATTGGTTAAGTATTTCTTATTACTTAACCCTACCCATTCATCTTGTATTGGTTAAGTGTCCCCTAACCTAATCTTGCCCATCTGTTTTAACTAACATGTTATAGCGGTTAAGTGTTCCCTTAGTTCACTTAACCCTAACATCTGTTTAATTAACATGTTCTAATGGTTAGGCATTGTCCCTTCATGTTTCAACTTAACCCTATTCAATTTATCACACTATGATGGTTAAGTGTTCTAAGTTTACTTAACCCTACCCTCTAGTCCAGCTAACATATTAAATTGGCTAAGTGTATTTACTTAACCTCACCCACTTATCTAGCTAACGTGTTATAAGGGTTAAGTATTCTGATTTCACTTAACCTCACCGTCCAGTCTAGTTAATATGTTAAATTGGTTAAGTGTATTAACTTTGCTTAACCTCACCTTCTAGTCTAGTTAACACGTTAAATTGGCTAAGTGTTTTCTTAGTTACTTAGCCCCTACAAGTCTTGTCTTGTTAACACGTTAAGTTGGTTAAGTGTTCAGCTTAACTTAACCCTACCAATCCTAACTTAGCTTCTTAGAGCACATGACCGCTCACATTAGATAGGTATTGCTACGGTTACTAGATGTGCTGGTTGGTTCCGGGCAGGTTTACACCGTAGCTCAGTCTAACCTCGGGTCCTTATTGGGCTCAATGCTTAACCACCCACATTGGATACGTATTGTTGTGACTACTGGACAGCCGGGCGGGTCCGCGCAGGTTTACATCACAACTCAATCCAACCTCGGGTTAAGCATGTTCGTATTGTCTAAATTTACACTTTTACTTATGTAAATATTTCATGTCACATGTTTTATTCCAAACTAATGGTACATAATTTATATCATTTATGGCCTTAACCCATTTCATGGTTTTTAGGCACGCCGACATATTAACATACTTTAATTTAATAGTTAATCCCAACGTTACCCTCGCTCGATTATTCATATTAATCGTATGAAGATATTGGGCCCGCTAATAGGCCCAATCCATAAACAAAGTTAAGGATGGAGCATAGGTTCAATGAACCTATACTATGAAATTTGGCCTAAACATAGTTATCGATTTGCGTGTGACATAAAGGTGTAACTAGATTAATAAGGTGATCTCACATAACATGGATTATAACATTGCATAACATGTCACAAACTTGCACATGAATATTGGGTCTAGTTAGATAGGTGTCACGTAAATCATAAATTCTGGACTATTATAAAGATATAACATGCTATAGCATAATAGGTGTCACATGAAATGGCGTACTTTTAGACTTGTTTAAACATGATTTTATACACATATAACTAGGCATAATGTCAAACACCAAACTAGCATAAAAATGTCCACTTTTTGACATAACCCAAGGGTGTAAACAAACTTTACATCAAATAGCCTATTTCAACATGAAACTAGTATAATTTGTGTAACCAAAAGGTACTTGCATAAACCCAATTATCACTTGTAAATAAACATAATAATGTATACAAAGGTTTTGAGGTGTGTAGGCATAAAAGGTTTCAACTTGAAACATGTTTACATGAGTCTCAACTTAGGCCTAAAAAGAATGTATGCTAACCATGTTAATGACATAACATAAAGATGTCAGTTCTAGTTTTTACTACAAACTTGCAAGTGATATTTATTTTCATATACAAATGTCAATAGGCTCGCATCAACCAGTTTATGCCAAAAACACCCAATACAAAATATGACATAATCAACGCAATACACATAATTTACATCAATATTTTACAATAGTAAAACCCCAATTTCAATTACATCGAATCACATCGCAATTTCTATTCATATTCAGAAAACCACTATACTTACAACGGGTGCTGAAGCTTGTTTTCTGGTTTCTGTTATTCTGAATTTGCAAAGCTTTCCCTTGGAGTAGAAAATGATGCGTAGAAATTAGATTAGACTTTTGTTTCTTGAATTGTTGTTCGTCTCTTTTCAAGCGGAGGCTCTCCTTAGTTTTCTTCTGACATCATGACGGCTCAAGTTCTTATTTTTGTGTGAAATTTAGTTAGTGACCCAGGGTGTTTTTATAGAGTTGCAAGTTAATTAGAGCCGTCGATGAAGCCAGGTTTGATCAAAGCCATTCGTTCTAAAGAGAAGCCAATCAAAAGAAGAAAACTCATCCCTAGTTACAAGACTAGGCCTAAAAATTCGACCAGAACACAGACCAGGCCAGCCAGACCTGACCAGGTCGATAGGGGGGTCGACCCTATGGTCGACCTGGGTCAACCAGGTTGACACTATGGTCGACCTGGGTAACCCAGGTCGACACTATGGTCGACCTGGGCCCTGGCCAGGAATGTTCCTGCCCAGCCCGGGTCTGGTCCTATTTTTGAATTTTGAATCCGTTTTTCGAGCAGTTTGAATTTTAAATAAATTCTTAAACTTCCGGAGGTCATAACTCCTTCGTACGGAGTCCGATTTACGCAAACTCGGACTCTATCTCAAGTAGAATTTCGAGACGAATGCAATGGGGTAACCCGTTTACCTTAATTCTCCTTCTAAAATTTAATTATACTTTAATTTTTGAAACTTAATGTTACAGAGCTAAGGGGTGTTACATTCTCCCCCTCTTAAAAGGATTTCGTCCTTGAAATCTTCAAGTTAGGAAGAATGTGTCCTGCTATCCAATCACTCAACTACTCAACCATTCAATCAAAGGCGTTCATTATCCTTAAAAAAAATTCTAATGCTTTCATGTTCATATGCATAGTTTGTGCATATGTCTTTATCTAATGCAAAATCAGGCGGTCTACTGATTCAGTTCACCTCCTTAATGTGAATTATGTCAATGCCACGTGTCCAATCGTGTATGCAAGCATCCCTAGTTATGTAAATACTACATGTGTGCATAGCCATTCATCCATATGCAACATCCATATGATAACATATCAAGTTAAATCCGTTAAGCAAATACATATATACGAATGCAATATGAAAGTGACTAAGTCGTTCTAGCGCATACGGTGTGTATATGCATCCACGAGCAACCACTTGCAACTATCAATCATAACATGTTTCAAATACATGTTTTCATCCATTGGCTTCTACCTAAGCATCGATGATACGTCCTAGAGGATATACCTTAAAAGTTAGAAACAAGTAGGCATAAAACTCCTAGAGAAAGGATATGCCCTTAAGAAACAGGGTATGATGCACGTATCTAGTCTTCAGTCTTCTAAGTCGCATCTTCTTGAGCTTCTCTGTACCGTACCTTATTTAGTTAATCTTCACGATTGTGAAGCTTTTTGACCTCCATTTCCAAACTGTCGTTGATCGGATAACTGGCTTTTCATTGTCAACTAGATATATGTGGAAGTCTATCCCGCGTTTTAGGGGTAAACCCCTAACCTAATCAAAACATCTGCATACTCATGAACTATTCTAATGGATTGTAAATTGTTGATAAATGTGTTAAGCGATTCTAGATAGCTAAGCCTAACTGATCCTCATAATCTCGAGGGTATTTCCGAGGCAAGTCAAAAAGTCTAATTTTCGGAATTACTAGCCAACCAACCCATGCCTAGGATCAACTCATAACCCATGGAACCAAAACATTATGCTTAAATTCAGTATTAATGTGGTCGTTCTCAAATCCCTACAAATCAAAGGTAAACGGGCCGAACCACCTATTTGGATCTGAAACTAATTGGGATCTTCTACTATACAAGTACCTAGGTGCAGAGGCTCAACTATGAAAGCAGGTATAAACGAATGCGAAGCGCTAAGATCAAAAGAGTACTAACAGGTTGATCAACTGAAAAGCTAAACTTTTCTAATGGAGACTTTTACTACCTCTCTCCTAAGCATTCTGTTGGTGAAAGCACACACTCGTCCTCCTGAAAATCCTTTCCGCCATCCTTGCCCTTGTCCTTAATTATATACCCTATTCTACCATAGAAAAGCTACTTCCTTTTGTCTTAGGTTTATTATTCCTTCCTTCTTCGTGAGCCAAGTCCACATCCATGAATTCCTCATCCTTGGGTTGTGCCCCTTAGCCAAATTTCTCATCCTCTTCCTTGTGTAATCATATTGATAAATCTCTCTCAAAAGATGCCTCCATCGTACAGAAAACCCTACAAAGCTTGAAAGAAAACTAGCCGCAGGTGAAACTATTATGGCTATAGATGGAAGTTGGGCACTACTACGCCGTTCGACGAGGTTACCTCCCAGAAAGCCAGGAGCCCCAAAGACTCAAGAAAGAAGGAAACAAGGACTCAAATAGAGAATCAAAAGATAGTGCCTATGGCTTTGGGGAATATGCCTTTTAAAACAAAACTTTTCTTTTGAAAATGCTTCTTTTAAAACCATTTTGAAAATAATTTTTCAAATCTTTTATCTGATCCGGTAACCTTCAGATCTGATACCACGTGTAACACCCCACATCCATTAATGTCACTCACAAAAGGAATGCACTAAGTTCTGTGAAGTATTATAGGTAAAAGATGCAGATAAATTACAAGACAGATAAATAAAGCAGCGGAAAAGTGAATAAAACTTTATTTCATTTATAACAGCTTGTACAAAGATTGTTTTCCAACAAACAAATTATCTATCTTGTTTAACAAAATAAAGAAGCATAAATATACAATGATATTCCCCAATAAAACATTAGCCAGCCATAGCGGTGGAAAAGAGAGTCCAAAGTAGCACATCAAAGGGTCTTCAAGCTTGGAAAGAGTAACAGGCCCATACAAATCTGAGCTATTCCCTACCTGACTACCTGGGGGGGAACAGAAGAAAAGAAGACCAAAGAAAACATAGAGTCAGACGTAAAGCCTGGTAAGTCTAGTAGTGTTTCGGTATATGAATAAGGAAAAGGACATGACAGGCATAAACTGAAAATGGGAAAATACCATAAATTAAGGCAAAGCAGTTTAGAATCCAAATTACTATCGCACCCCATACTAATCTATGCACCACCTAACTAGTATCCCAACTAGTGATATGTATAAAATGATAACGTGATCCCAGTCCCTGTAACTGTGGTTGCCATCAGGCGCACATTTATTTATTACCTAGATTTAATCTAGGGTTTTCTATCGAGCGTTCCCTTGATTCAAACTATGGTTTATGCGACTTGTCTAATACTTCTCGGATTCAGGATTTATGCCACCTAGGTCCACTAGGGATTATGCTACCTGTCGAACGATGCCCCTAGTCTAGGACACACTACCTAGAGTGGTATATGTTCCTAGACTTTCCCCACGTATGTGTCGCGAATCGTTTATCGCTGTCTAGATGCACATGTCCTGAAATGTGCGACCCGAGTCCCGTGGCAGGGCTATTCTAGAAACACGGAACTCGGTCGGGAGCTTTCAGATATCTGCCGATGCAGATGCTAAGGTTTGTTTTTCTACTAGTGGTTATGGTCCCACGTGACCCCTCCCTCAACTAATGAAAGGCAATCCAAGAAAATCAAGCACGAGAACTATACTTCTGCCACCTATGCCCCACTTTCCTATTGGCCAGCCTCACCCATAACTAGATAACAAGTATATGGTCTGTTGGGAGTTCTCTGCCTTTCTGAATGCGTACTACGATTGACTCAAGATGGTAGGTAGACGACGAGTCGCAATCACAGGGCTACTGGTCTCGTCGAATCACGCTGGTGCATCCCAGTCTTTAGGTTGCCTTAAATTGCAACCAAGGCATACCATTGGTTCTTCTGATGCAGGCATTAACCTCTGTGAGCCCAGGCGGATCATCTGCAACCTCACAGAGGGATACCAAGAGTATCCTCACGTCCCCCGAAGCTACGAGCTTCTAAACCAGTCCGTTGGAGCCTTTTTCGAAATCGAATAAACGTTTGCTCCTTCTCACGTACTTGTTAAGCAATGATCTACCATATCGGGTTATTCATCTATTATGGACCGGCTCAGTTTCCTTGACTAAGAATTATTACTTAGTTGTTCTCAACTAAGGTCTAGCACTTAGTTTCTTTTCCCATAAATCTTATTAACTAAGGTTTATCAGTTAGTTTCTTTAACTGGGGATTTCGACTTAGCTCCCATTCTCGATTGTTTCTTAACTAGGGTTTACTACTTAGCCCTCTTTCTCTTCAAGTTGGATTGATTAAATGCCATTAGTTAATTTAGGTTAAGTGTCATTAGTCAATTCAGGTTAGCTTAGCCCCTTCCTTTGTCATATTAAACCGGCTAAGTGTTATTAGTAGTTCATGTTGACTTAACCCTATAACAAACCAAGTTATATTGGTTAAGTATTTCTTATTACATAACCCTACCCATTCATCTTGTATTGGTTAAGTGTCCCCTAACCTAATCTTGCCCATCTGTTTTAACTAACATGTTAGAGCGGTTAAGTGTTCCCCTAGTTAACTTAACCCTAACATCTGTTTAATTAACATGTTCTAATGGTTAGGTATTGTCCCTTCATGTTTCAACTTAACCCTGTTCAATTTATCACACTATGATGGTTAAGTGTTCTAAGTTTACTTAACCCTACCCTCTAGTCCAGCTAACATATTAAATTGGCTAAGTGTATTGACTTAACCTCACCCACTTATCTAGCTAACGTGTTATAATGGTTAAGTATTCTGATTTCACTTAACCTCACCCTCCAGTTTAGTTAATATGTTAAATTGGTTAAGTGTATTAACTTTACTTAACCTCACCTTCTAGTCTAGTTAACATGTTAAATTGGCTAAGTGTTTTCTTAGTTACTTAGCCCCTACAAGTCTTGTCTTGTTAACACGTTAAGTTGGTTAAGTGTTCAGATTAACTTAACCCTACCAATCCTAACTTAGCTTCTTAGAGCACCTAACCACTCACATTAGACAGGTATTGCTACGGTCACTGGATGTGCCGGTCGGTTCTGGGCAGGTTTACACCGTAGCTCAGTCTAACCTCGGGTCCTTATTGGGCTCAATGCTTAACCACCCACATTGGATAGGTATTGTTGTGACTACTGGACAGCCGGGGGGGTCCGGGCAGGTTTACATCACAACTCAATCCAACCTCGGGTTAAGCATGTTCGTATTGTCTAAATTTACACTTTTACTTATGTAAATATTTCATGTCACATGTTTTATTCCAAACTAATGGTACATAATTTATATCATTTATGGCCTTAACCCATTTCATGGTTTTTAGGCCCGCCGACATACTAACATACTTTAATTTAATAGTTAATCCCAACGTTACCCTCGCTCGATTATTCATATTAATCATATGAAGATATTGGGCCCGCTAATAGGCCCAATCCATAAACAAAGTAAAGGACGGAGCATAGGTTCAATGAACCTATACTATGAAATTTGGCCTAAACATAATTATCGATTTGCGTGTGACATAAAGGTGTAACTAGATAAATAAGGTGATCTCGCATAACATGGATCATAACATTGCATAACATGTGACAAACTTGCACATGAATATTCGGTCTAGTTAGATAGGTGTCACGTAAATCAAAAATTCTGGACTATTATAAAGATATGACATGGTATAACATGGTATAGAATAATAGGTGTCACATGAAATGGAGTACTTTTATACTTGTTTCAACATGGTTTTATACACACATAACTAGGCATAATGTCAAACACCAAACTAGCATAAAAATGTCCACTTTTTGACATAACCCAAGTGTGTAAACTAACTTTACATCAAATTGCCTATTTCAACATGAAACTAGTATAATTTGTGTAACCAAAAGGTACTTGCATAAACCCAATTATCTCTTGTAAATAAACATAATAATGTATACAAAGGTTTTGAGGTGTGTAGGCATAAAAGGTTTCAACTTGAAACATGTTTACATGAGTCTCAACTTAGGCCTAAAAAGAATGTATGCTAACCATGTTAATGACATAACATAAAGATGTCAATTCTTGTTTTTACTACAAACCTGCAAGTGATATTTACTTTCATATACAAATGTCAATAGGCTAGCATCAACCAATTTATGCCACAAACACCCACTACAAAATATGACATAATCAACGCAATACACAGAATTTACATCAATATTTTACAATAGTAAAACCCCAATTTCAATTACATCGAATCATATCGCAATTTCTATTCATATTCAGAAAACCACTATACTTACAACGGGCGCTGAAATTTGTTTTCTGGTTTCTGTTATTCTGAATTTGCAAATCTTTCCCTTGGAATAGAAAACGTTGCGTAGAAATTAGATTAGACTTTTGTTTCTTGAATCGTTTTTGGTCTCTTTTCAAGCGGAGACTCTCCTTAGTTTTCTTCTGACATCATGGCGGCTCAAGTTCTTATTTTTGTGTGAAATTCAGTTGTAGACCTAGGGTGTTTTTATAGAGTTGCAAGTTATATAGAGCCGTCAATGAAGCCAGGTTTGATCAAAGCCATTCGTTCTAAAGAGAAGCCATTCAAAAGAAGACAATTCAACCCTAGTGACTAGACCAGGCCTAGAAATTCGACCAGAACACAGACCAGGCCAGCTAGACCTGACCAGGTCGACAGGGGGGGTCGACCTTATGGTCGACCTGGGTCAACCAGGTCGACACTATGCTCGACCCTATGGTCAACCTGGGTAACCCAGGTCGACACTATGGTCGACCCTAGGGTCGACCTGGGCCCTGGGCAGGAATTTTCCTGCCCAGCCCGGGTCAGGTCCTATTTTTGAATTTTGAATCCGTTTATCGAGCTGTTTGAATTTTAAATAAATTCTTAAACTTTCGGAGGTCATAACTCCTTCGTACAGGGTCCGATTTACGCAAACTTGGACTCTATCTCAAGTAGAATTTAGAGACGAACGCAATGGCGTAACCCGTTTCCCTTAATTCTCCTTCTAAAATTTAATTATACTTTAATTTGTGAAACTTAATGTTACAGAGCTACGGGGTGTTACATGGCACCTAAGTCACGAGCGGGTTGTGGTTCCATAGTCACGAGCCGGTTTGGGGTCCAGATGTGATCCATTTCCTGCACTTTTCCAGCAAGCTTGTTTCGTCCATTTTCGCCATATGATGGAGTTTTCAAACATTCTAACTTCACTAAACAATCATAAAACATTCCAAACAATAGTAACAAAATACTGGTTCCATCAAAAAGGTCAAACATCAATCACATAGGTTATTTTAGATCAGACATACCCAAAAAGCATGATGTTCCCCTTAATCCCCTTAACCATGTTTTAACTATAGGAATAGCAAACTTAATCCAAATTAATCCAAGTTTCTACCAGAGGCCTAAAATAATATTTAAGAATTTCTACATATTTTTCTAGATGTTAATAATGCATAATTTCGCTAATTATCACTAGTCACGCCTAGTTAGCTATAATTAGTGAATAAAAGTGCAAATTACTCAACTTAGCCACAAATAAATTATAGATCTGAAAACTCCACTAATATGGCACGGATCCCGATGTATTGTAGCAGCTCTATCTCTGATTTGATGCTAATTTCTCTTGATTTGGTGTAGTTTTGCTTATTTAGCGATTAGGAAGCGATGAGGATGGAGGCCATTACTAGGGTTAGAGAAATGTTTGTGGCGGCTGGGAAAATAAAAAAGAATCATTCTCTAACCCATTTCATCCCTCCCATAAGCCTAATCCCGGAATGGGTTATGGGCCTAGCCGCTAATCATCCATTAAGCCCAACTATGCTGTTTTTCATCTCCTAAACCTTATTCAGCGATATCTCCCAAACGAAAAGTCCGTTTAATTAATCTGACCATTCTACGAAAAGGTAAACCATCATCCAAATCCAAGTGGTCTCAGGTCAAAACTTCTTACCAATCAAAAGTTATAGGCGAAAAAAGACTCGCTTGGGGCACAACAGTCATTTAAAATTCGGCAAAAATCATGAACATGGGAAATGACTCCAATAGTCATTTCCCAAAGTTACACGACCATACGACTTCGTATGAAAATAAAATAAATATTTTATGATATTTCGATACATAGAATGCGGGTCATTACACTCCCCCCCCCCCCCAAAAAAAAAAAAATTCGCCATCGAAATTCCTTAATCAAGAAAACGTCCAAAAGGTCCTGCATGCCTATCAACCATTTACAATCAATCAAACATGCATAACAAACACAACAAACTTATCCTAGCATATGGTTTACTAACTTAGGAATAACTATATCGCGATTTAAACTTTACCAGCCAAAGAGCTCTGGATATGACTTCCTTAGCTTTCCTCGGTTTCCCGAGTAGAGTTATTCTCATTATCACCCCACTGGGAATTAACCAGTTTCACCGTCTTCCTTCGAATTTGCTTCCTATCATGTCCAATTATATGAATCGTTCTATGGCTCCTAATTGCCTCAGTTTCTACCTCGATATCATCCAACTGATCTGGTGAAATAGTCATATCAGAATCGTGCACGAACTTCCTTAACTGGGAAACATGAAATACGTTGTGCACTCCCACCATCTTGTCTGGTAATCTAACTTTATACGCTAAATTACCAACATGTTTGAGAACTGGAAATGGACCAACAAACCTTGGGGCCAACTTACCTCTCCTACCAAATCGAATCACACTCTTTAACAGAGAAATCTTTACGATTACCAAGTTGCCAATGGACAATTTCAAATATCTTTGCCTTTTACCAGCATAACTCTTCTTCCTATCTTGGGCAGCCTTCATTCGTTGATGGATAACCTTGATCTTATCTGAAGTTTCTCTTATTAAATTCGGCCCAAGCACAAATTTCTCATTGGTTTCCAACCAACATGATGGTGAGTTGCACGGCCTCCCGTACAAAGCTTCAAATGGAGCCATTCCAATATTGGACTGAAAAATATTATTATATGTGAAATCAATCAGATGCAAATGGTCATCCCATGACCCACCAAAATTCCATATACAAACTCTCAAACGATCCTCTAATGCATGATTCACCTTCTCAGTTTGACCGTCGGTTCGACAATGGTACGCAGTACTGAGATCTAATTCTGACCCTAAAGCCTCTTTTAAGCTCTTCCAAAACCCACTAGTAAATAATGGATCTCAGTCACTTACAATACCTTTAGGTACTCCATGAAATCTCACCACCCATTTTATATACACTTCGGGCTAATTTAGTTGCCGTTCTATTTGACTTGACTGGTATATACCTTGCACTTTTGGTCAATCGATCCACAGTCATCCGAATACTATCCTGACCCGATCTAGTACTTGGAAACCCATCAATGAAATCTATTGAGACTTGATCCCATTTCCATTCGGGAATTTTTAGTGGTTGTAACAAACCACTAGGCTTCTTTTGTTCGACTTTAACTAACTGGGAGTTCATGCACTTGGATTTAAATTTTCCAATGTCTCTCTTTATCCCTTCCCAGTAATAGGACTGCTTCATGTATCGATACATTTTCTTACCACCGGGATGTATAGTCAGTTTCGAGTGATGACACTCTCTAAGCACTTCATCTCTCAATCCATTAACGTTGGGTACAACTAGCCTCCCTTTCTTTCGAAGCCATCCCTCTCGATCAAGACCATACTTGTTCATCTCCTCACCATCGATATGCATCTGTATCTTCGAGATGATTTCTAATAGGTGATCGACCCTCTGATAGGAACCAATCCGCTCAGTCAAAGTGGGTCTGATCATCAAACTTGCTAACATGTAAAACCCCGTATTTTCTATGAACATTAAAGTAACGAATTAAAAAAAAACTTAATTTTAAAAGTGGAAATTAAGGGAAATGGGTTTCGCCATTGCGTTCGTCTCGGAATTCTGCTTGAGATGGAGTCCGAATTTACGTGAATAGGACTCCGTATGAAGAAGTTATGTAGTTCAGAAGATTTCAAGTTTAAACGGAAATTAAATATAAATAATAATTAAATCAAAAAGCAGTTCAAATTCAAAAATTCTGAGAGAAGCGGCTTGGCGGGAAAATTCCCGCCCATAGGGCTCGACTTCTTGTTGGCTCTGTTTGGTCTGAATGGCTCTGATTTCTCCTAGGATGATCTAACAACTCTCATTAATCTAAACTTCTATATAAACAACCCCAACTCTCAACCCTAAAACCTCATAAAATTGCTCTCTGAAGCCGTCATGCGGTCCATGGCCAAACTAGCGTAGCCTCTATTTTTTCTCTAAACTAGAAAGCAAGTTAGGAAGTCCAAATCAAGTCCGAACTAAAGAATTAAAAGTCTACATCAAAGGATAGCTTTTCAGTTTCAGAAAACAGATCCTAGAAAACAAGATTTGTTCTTTTGTTTGTAAGTTCAGTTATTCTCTAGATTTGAACAAATAAAAGTCATGACTTGTAATGAAGAGAAACTAGAATTGTGCCTAGTTGTAAGATAATCATATACTGATTCTGAAATTACTTATGCCTACGAGGCTATTGTGATTGATACAATCTATCATGTTGTATCTTAATTTAGTTATGAATCTATCATGTTGTATCTTAATTTGGCGATGAATCTATCATGTTGTATCTTAATTTGTTGATGAACCTATCATGTTGTATAATAATTTAATGATGAACCTATCATGTTATATATTAATTTGGCGATGAACCTATCATGTCTTATATAGATTTGGTGATTCTTTTATGATATGTTATATGCAAGTTCATAAGCTAAGTCATGTTCATATAGGCTTATATGTCTAGGTCTACATGCTTAGATGTTTAGATCTATGTTAATTTGGTCCAACTCAAATGCAAGTTCACATTTACGTGCTTAATTAAATTTATGTAGTACTATGCCAAATTTATATCACACATGCTTAGTTGATCTATACTGTTTTATGTCATTGGAATGTTACATATCCCTTTTCCTTTTCCCTTTTGTTTATGAGTTAGGCTAATTTGCGAGCATAACGTTCTATGTAATTTATGCGAACGAATAACCGGGGACACGTTGGAAAAAATATCAAATTATATGCTATTAGCATAGATTGGCTCATAATCATGTAAATGATTAATGGCATAAAATGGTATAATTTTTATACCTAAGTATTATGGACATAATCTAGAGGGTAAATGGGACATGACTTGAGTTGACAACATTTGTGGATAATTTACATATAAACATAAAAAGTAAATATGTAAATTAATGGAAAGATGGATATGCCTAACCCAAGGTTAGATTGAGTTACGGTGTAAGACTGCCTGGAACCGCCCGGCACATCCAGCAACCATAACAATACAGATCTAATGTGAGAGGTTAGCACATTAAGCCCATAAACCTGAGGTTAGATTGAGTTGTGGTGTAAGACTGCCTGGAACCACCCGGCACATCCAGCGACCGCAACAATATAGATCTAATGTGAGAGGTTGGTGCTTTAATGAATGAATTAAAGCTAAGGAAGGCTGAGAATGGTAGGGTTAAGTTAATTGAGGCAACACTTAACCAATACAACATGTTAACTAAAATGATGGGTGGGGTTAGGTTAGTTTGAGAACACAACCATTTTAACATGTTGATTAGGAAACCCTAGTAACCGGGACCCATTTCAGCAGTAACCCACATATATGAATCAAGGTACCCTGAACTAGGCAGGGTGGGGCACGATTACTGGGCTGATTATAAGCGGTCAAAATAACGGCGGGTGGTGCAGCAGTGTAGGTTCCAACGGAGTATGGGCGTGCACGTACTCCGGCATGGACAAATCAGGCACTGGGCATCAGTAGTATACACTGTGCATCTTGAATTTGTGTCGGATTGCCACCATAGGAATTGATACACCCCATGGTGGGACCACAGGTATCTACAATCAAGCGGGGCCAAGTGACACAAGTCATAAATGCATGCGAGTAGGAGCCGATCGATAAAAGGGTCATTTTATCATAAACACATGGTGCTAGTTGAAACACTTGTTAGTAGGTGCAGAGAAATAGAAATGAGTGCGATAGTATATTCAGCTTATCTTTCCTTATTTATTGTTATCTTATTTCTAGGGTATTGTCCTAGGTTCAGTTTATTCATGTCATGATCCTTTTACCTGTTTACATGCTAAATAATCACTGGACTTACCAGGCTTATGTCTGACCCGTTTTCTTTTGTCTTCTTGTCTTCCATTCCCCCTAGGTGCGCAGGGAGGGAATACATCAACTTAGTCTAGACCTTTTCCAGCATGAAGAGAGTAGATATATTGTTTGGATTTTTTTTTGTTGGGCTATGGCTGTGGTTACACTCTTAATTGGGGATTTATGCTGCTTTATTATTGTTTATGCTTCTTTATGTTTTAGTCAAGACAGAGGCTTTATTGTAATGATTTTGGAAGTTGGTTTTTAAGACAGTTGTTGTAATGTTTTGACTGGAACACGTGCTTATGAAATAAAATTTAGTCTTTCTGCTGTTTATATTGTCTGTCTTGTAAATTACCTGTAACTTTTACCTATAATACTCCACCAAAGTTAATGCATTCTCTTTGTAAGTGACCTTAATGGAGGTGGGCTGTTTACATAACATCTCTGGATCCAATTCGCACTTAGGTCTGAAATCATATCCTGCAATATACTCCAATTTCTTCCATTCCAGAAACATAACCACCAAATTGGCATGTCTCCTACTCAATGCATCATCTACCGCATTGCGCTTCCCGGGTGTGTATGCGATATTGAAATCATACGAAGCCAAGAAATCTAACCATCTTTGCTAACCAAGATTTAAATCCTTCTGAGAGAATAGATACTTTAATGACTTATGATCGGTAAATAACTTGAATCTTTCTCCTAAGAGATAATGTCTCCACATCTTCAATGCGAACAAGATCGCTGCCAATTCAAAATCATGGGTACGTTATCTTTTCTCATGCGGTTTCAGTTGCCGACTACCATAAGCTACAACCCTACCTCCTTGCATCAATACAGCACCTAGTCCAGTACCACAAGCATCCATGTATACTGTCATCTCTTTTTTCCCTTTAGGAATAACTAACACGGGTGCGCACATTAACTTCTCCTTACGGCTCTTAAATGCATTCTCACACCTTCCGTCCCAAGCAAAAGCTTGATTCTTCTTGGTCAACTGAGTTAACGGTGCCTCTATCTTGAAGAAGTCTTGAATAAACTTACAATAATATCCAGCTAATCCCAAAAAACTTCTCCCGTCTGTTGCATTCTTGGGCATAGACCAATCTTGCACCATAACCACCTTCATGGGATCCATGCCAATACCATTTTCTGAAACGACATGGCCCAAGAATCTCGCTTCCTTCCTCCAGAAGTGACACTTAGGAAATTTTGCTTTCAATCGGTGTTTCCTCAACACCTTCATCACTGTCCTCAAATGTTCCTTGTGTTCTCCCTCTATCCTCGAGTAAACCAAGATATCGTCCATGAACACAAGAACAAACTTATTTAATTGATCCCTGGATACCCTAATCATAAGATCCACAAAATATGCAAGTGCATTGGTCAACCTGAATGGCATGACCAACCACTCATACAATCCAGACGGCGTCCAAAATGTCGTTTTAGATATACTCTCAGCTGCTGCTCTGAGCTGATGAAACCCTGTCGCCAGATCTAACTAGGAGAACACTCTTGCTCCATTTAACTGATCAAACAAATCATTTATCCATGGAAGAGGATACTTATTCTTCCTAGTCATCTTGTTCAACTTGCGATAGTCCATACATAAGTGAAGGGAACCATCTGCCTTAGTAGAAAATACAACTGGTGCTCCCAACTCGGAAACACTCCTTCGAATAAATCCCTTCTTCAGAAGATTGCCTACATTCACTTCGAGCTCTCGCTGCTCCCTTGGTGTCATATGACAAAGTGGCATCACTATAGGTCTGGTATCTTTCACTAAATCAATCTGAAACTCAATCTCTCGGTGTGGTGGAAGTCCGGTCACTTCCTCGAACATGTCCGGATACTCTCCAGCAATACATCTGATAACTCATCCTGGGGATGCCGAGGGAATGTAGAAAACTAGCCATCACCTCATCACTAGATAGGCAACCCAATACCACATTTCTCCCATCAACCGCTCTAATGGTCACCGAAGACCCTCATAGTATACCACCACCCTATATCTTTGGCGATAATCGACTCCCAAAATAATGCCAAACCCAGTAAAGCCTAAAATAAAACAATCACAAGAAAACATACATCCATGACTCGATAAGGATAAATTATGACAAATCATACTAAGGCTAGTCGAACCACCGATTGGGTTTGTCACAACTAAAGGTCTATCGACAATTTTGGGTTCCAATTCCAAACTATCTACTAGGTCACTAGATGCGAACGAATGGGAAGCCCCGGTATCAAACAATACTCGAATAGGAACATTATAAATAGAAAGTATACCTTGAACAACGACACCCTTTCCCTTCTCCGCCGCACTTGGGGCATTCGATGAAGAAGGAACAACGTTAATAACATATGCTTCCACAATCTACTTCTACTTAGGAGGTTGTGGACATTCTTCTTGAGATGTCTCACTTGGTCACGGTTGAGGCACTTCCTTCCCCCCTTCTTCGCTTGACAATCTTTGATATAGTGGCCCTTCTTGCCGCAGCCAAATAACTGAGCATCTTTCTTATTCTTCTTTTTCTAACCATCCTTAGTCAAGTCCTGTTTCCTCTTATTCTGAGAATTATTCTTACCTCTATTGCTTACCTGCGGCTTCGGCTCCTCTGCAGATGTAACAACAACCTCGATCTTCGACTTAGGGTAAAGGCTCTCAGATTTCAATGCTTTTCCCACAAAAGATTCGAAAGTCTCGTCGATATGGTTTATACATCTTTCCCCTAAGTGCTCATCTAGGCCAGTTATGAACCTTTCATTCTTCTTCTTAGCAGTATCGATAAGAGATAATCCATACTTCGATAAAGTATCGAACTCAGCAATATATTCAGAGACTGCCCTACCAGTCTGCTTACGCTCTAAGAATTTTATAAACAATTCTGATTTTTGAGAAGCTGGGATAAACCTATCACTAAAGCGAGTCTTAAAATGATTCTAAGTAACTTGATCCTCAGGAGTAACTACTTTGATAACATTCCACCAATTCATTGCCCGCCCTTGAAGTTGACGCGATGCTAGCTTTCTTTTCGTTGCATCATCGATTCCCAAATCCTCGAAGATGTGCACACGACTATCAAGCCAATCTTGAACATCCGTAGCCGATTTCGTTACGTGGAACGGATTTCCACCAAGATTATTATAATCCTTGCAGAGCTTAGCGAAATCGGCTCTAGAAGCCTGCACTACTGCACCACCAACGTTAGCAGCATTAGGAGCTGCTCCCTGAGGGTCCCTAAGTATCTCTCGCATGAAGGCAGTGAACATCGTCCTCATATCAGGGACATTCCCATTGTTTGTCCCTGAACCCATACTCCTCGTATTTCGGCTCATCGTTCAAGCTGTAAAAAGAAAACGATTAACCATCTCCTTAGTGGTGCCAGTGCAGTGCGACTTCATCCTTAGATATACTAATAGTACATATATATAGTTTTTGAAAACCAAAATATCACAAGTACGTGCTCTCATATACGTATACTATCTCTCCCTGATGTCTTCCCTAGGTTAAACTATGCAACCTAGGCTCCGATACTAAGTGTGACGGCCCGCTCCGAACTAGCCAACATTTCCCTAAAATGCGTTGTGCTAATACCCGACTAGCACGGGATGGTCATCAAAGGAAAAGTGTTTGAAACTATGAATTATCAAGAACCTGTAGTATATCTCACATCGCATCGATCAAAATATAATAATTACATAACTTGATATAAAACAGTGAGACAGTGCATAAGCTGAAAACTAAACAATATCCATCAGAGTAGCAGAATCCAAAATCCAGCTTATGATCCAAACCATTATTACAACTTCAAAATACTGTCTCTAAAGTAAAATAGAAAGGGTACACCACTAATGCCCAAAGTAGTTAGCAGCAACAACACAGGGAGAATATATGTATATAGTACGTGGAAGCCCCCTGCTCATCCCCGGACAACTACTCGTGCATAACCACCCGACCTATCTCTAGTCTGCTCGTTTTGGATCACCCAGAGTAATAAGAAGAGACATAAAATTCTGGGTCATACAAAAGTATGGTATGAGCGATAGCAATAAAATAAAACAATAACAGTTATAAATAATCATACCTGAACCTGGACCTACAACTAAAGAGTTAGCACAACAAGATGTACAATAGTCTAAGGTAAACACTAACATAGAGTGTAAAATGGGAGTGTGCATGTCACGGTGATAGCAAACGTCAAACATAGCAATCATCCTCACTTCTCTCACTCAGTGCGTAAAGCATACGATATCCACCGCTTTGATCACCAAATCCATTGGGGCCATGACGGGTCCCTTCTGGACTCCGTACAATTAGTTGCCGAACTAGTCCATGCCCTTCTGGACTCCGTAGAACTAATTGCCATGACCATGCCCTTCTAGACTATAGCCAATAATCCTTCCCAGTCCATACATCCTCTAGCTCTGGTTCGTCTACATGCCCCCTCTCTCAACCGTGAGCCAAAGTTATGGTTTTCGATAACCCCTTTGCACATGTCCCGCATCAAAGCCCAACTGAAGAAGTTAACTCATTGGTTTCCAACTAGATCCTGAGTAATAACTTCTCACTTAGACTTCCTTTGCATCTCGGGTTTTTGGTCATCATCTCGATTCGGTCTCCACTCAGTTTGTGGTTCACGGTTCATGCCCAAGCTCCTCGGTTTGATTCGTGAACGCCCTTTCCCGGTTCGTGAGTCATGGTGCTCACCAATTCGAGTCGGGTCGTGAGTGGCGATTCGTGATTAAAGCTTCCTCGGTTTGATCCTCTACTCCACTTCCTTTTTGGTTCATGACCCACTAGTCCTCATACTCGTGGCGGGTCATGGCCATGCTTTTCTCACCGGTTTGTGGCCTTCATGTCGGTTTGTCTCGTGGCACCAATCTCTGGTTCGTGATCGCCTTCTAGGTTCAGATCGGTTCTTCAGGGCATCTGGTTGCGGCACCGAGGTCACGAGCATGTCGTGGTACCATAGTCACGAGTCGGTTCGGGGACCCGATCCGATCCATTTCCTGCACTTTCCTACGAGCTTGTTTCATCCATTTTCGCCATACGACGGTGTTTTCAGCCATTCTAACTTCACTAAACAATCATAAAACATTCCAAACAACAGTAATAACATATTGGTTCCATCAGAAAGGTCCAACATCAATCACATATGTTATTTTAGCTCAAACACGCCCAAAAGCATGATCTTCCCCTTAATCCCCTTAACCATGTTTTAACTATATGATTAGCAAACTTAACCGAAATTAACACAAATTTTACTAGAGGCCTAAAATAATATTTAAGAATTTCTACATATTGTTCCTGATTTTTATAATGCATAATTTCACTAATTAGCACTAATCACCCCTAATTAGCCGTAATAAGTGAATAAAAGTGCAAATCGCTCACCTTAGCCACAAATAAATTTTAGATCTTAAAACTCCACTAATGTGGCAAGGATCCCAATGTTTTATAGCAGCTCTATCCCTGATTTGATGCTAATTTCTCTTTATTTGATGTAGTTTTGCTTAATTAGCGATTGGGAAACGATTAGAATGAGATTTGGAGGATGGAGGCCATTATTAGGGTTAGAGAAATGTTTGTGGAGGATGGGAAAATGAAAAAGAATCATTTTCTAACTCATTTCAGCCCTCTCATAACCCTAATCCTGAAATGGGTTATGGGTCTAGCTGCTAATCACCCCGTTAAGCCTAATTATGCTACATTTCATTATCCAACCTTATTTCAGCCATATCTCCCAAACGATAAGTCCGTTTGATCAATGTGACCATTCTACGGAAAGGTAAACCATCGTTCGAATCCAGCGGAAGTGGTTTCAGGTCAAAACTCCTTACCAATCAAAAGTTATAGGCGAAACAAGATTCTCTAGGGGAAAAACAGTCATTTAAATTCCGGCAAAAATCGTGAACATGGGAAATGACCATAATAGTTGTTTTCCAAAGTTACACGACCATACGACTTCGTATGAAAATAAAATATATATATATTCCACGATGCTTTGGTACGTAGAATGCGGGTCATTACAAATGATGTATGGATAATCCTTCAGGATGTTATGAAAATTTGAAAAGTTTGTTATATGATGCTCCACTATTTCTGCTTATTGTATATGTTCTATTATACTTTATTCTTGCACTGTGAGTTATACAACACGTTCTGCATGTGTTTCACATGTCGATGATCGTTCATAGCTGCTTAACATGTCTTTCAGTGCGTTATTCCTCTTGTTAATTGCAGGAGTTCTGGGTGGTCATCACATTTGGTATCATAACTCTAGTTAATCCATTTTAGCCAAAGTTCAAAGATGTAATTACGTATGAGAGACGTATTTGTAGATTTTGATGGATGTCTACTATATTATACTATATAGTATAGTAGCATTTGAACTCCGTTAGAAATTTTCTTGTAAGTGACTAATCATTCTATATTGCAGATTTAAAACGAGTCGACGAACTTCAAGACATAGTGTTATGGAGGAGGTTGTGCCTAAAGGGGGAAATAGAGGTACACCAGATTACCCAACCATGATAGAGGCATTCATGAGAAGGGTACCCGCTCAAGTGGCAGCCACGGTAGATGTAGGTGTGAGGTGCCTAAGGTTGTGGATTTTGTGAAGCTGTGTAAAGACTTCACATCTCCAAGGAGAAAGCAATTCAAGGGGACAGAGCTGACCAAAGAGGCTCAGAGATGGTTTGATGCTTGTATGAGGATTTTTGGAGATTTGGGAAATGATGATGCGACAAAGAGGAAGCTTGCATCAAGGCAGCTACATGGCAGAGCCATGGAGTCGTGGAATTCTGTTACGCTTGAGACTCCGGAAGAAGGGATAACTTGGGAGCAATTCAAAATCAAATTCGAGTTGAAATTTATCTTTACTGCTCAGAAGTCCGTTCTGTTTAAGAAATTTATGGAGCTAAAACAAAATGGTAGACCGATGCTTGATTATGTTTCTGACTTTGAGGCATTGTCCAAATATACTCGTTCATACATTGACTCTCCTTACCAGAAGAATGAGAAGTTTTTTATTGGTTTGGATACCTACATAAGGAGACCATTGGTGGATCATGTTGATGATCCTTATGAGAAGATAATGGAAAAAGCCGTGAGACATGAAAGCTTGTTTCCAAAGGAAGGAACTGTTGTTGTTGCAACCAAGGAAGCACAAAAACCACAGTCGGACGGTAATAACAATAAGAAGAGAAAGCAGGAACATCAAAAAGGAAAGGATGGCAAGAAGAAGCCAAAGAGTGAGGTGATTTTCTTTAACTGCCAACGAAAATGTTATTTTGCTAATGAGTGCAGGAATCCATAGGTTGAGAGGAAGTGTTACAACTGTGGAAAGACTTAACATCTCAAGAAGGACTGTCTAGAACCGGCTAAAGGAAGGCAGATTGTGAAGGCTTATGCTTTGGAAGTTGTGTCGTCTTCATCAATAACTCCTACTGCAGGGCAAAGGGAACGGCTGTCGTCGTTAATGATATCTTTCACTTAATGGTGTTTCAGTTCTTATGTTATTTGATACTAGAGCATCACATTCTATAATCTTTAATTAGCTTCTGTGCCTCTTGGGTTTGGAACCTGAGATATGTGATAGACCTTTGGTAGTGACTAACCCAATTTGGGGTTTGTCTGGCCTTTGTATTCTTTGTCGTGGTCTAGTCTTATCGAGTCATGGTTGCTCTTTTGTGTGTGATTGTTTTGTTTTGAACTTTTCTGGATTTGCGATCATCTTGGGCATGGATTGGCTTAAGAGGCATGCGACTAGAGTGAATTGCGACAAGCTCGCGGTGAGAGTCGGAGATGTGGATGGGCAAAAGGTTTTGATTCGATGTAAGCTCGAAGATGGTATGTTTGTGAGCATTTTATATTCGCTTATGATTCCACATGAGGACTTGTCATTTATGATGATCGCAAATGAGTTTGAGGATGTCTTTGAAGAAGTCAAAGGCTTGCCTCCGCATCATGAGATTGAGTTCATAATCGATTTGGTGAGGGTGCTAGACCTATTGTTATGCCTCTTAGGCAAATGGCGCCTAAGGAACAGCGAGAGTTAGAGGTGCAAGTTCTTGACCTTTTAGGAAAAGGATTCATTCAGAGAAGTGTATCTGAGTGGGGTGCAATAGTTGCATTTGGAACCAAGGCAGATGGCACGTTTAGATTGTGTGTGGATTATCATAAGCAGAATAAGGTGACCAAGAAGAACAATTATCCGTTGCCAAGGATTGATGGCTTGTTGAATCAGCTTCACGATTCCAAAGTGTTTTCTCAGATGGATTTGGCAATGGGATTTCACCAGTTGAGGGTGGCGAAGGATAGTGTGTCGAAGACTGCTTTTAGGACACGACCAGGTTTCTTCGAATGGTTGGTGATGCCATTTGGGTTGACTAACGCGCCAACGTACTTCATGGATCTTATGAATAGGGTTTTCAGAGATCAGTTGAACAAGTTCGTGTTTGTGTTCGTGGATGATACTCTGGTTTATTCTCGGAATGAGGAAGAGAAAAAGACGCACTTGCGAGTTGTTTTGGAAATCTTGTGAAAGCATCAGCTTAAGGCCAAGTTTCCGAAGTGTCACTTCAGGAAGAGCGAATTGAGACTCTTAGGCCATGTAGTTTCTTAAAATGGAATAGCGGTTTACCCCGCTAAGGTGGCAGCAATCCAGGACTGGGATAGACCTAATAATGTGACAGATGTTGGGAGTTTCCTTGGGTTGGCGGGATATTATCGCCGGTCTATCAAGGATTTCTTCAAGATAGTTGCACCATTAATTGGATTGACGAGAAAGAATCAGGTGTTCACATGGGATGTGAAGTGTGAGCAGGATTTTGGAATCATGAATAAGAGACTGACGAGTGCTTCTATTTTGACAATTCCAAGTGGGAAAAAAGAAATGGTGGTATAAACTGATGCATGTGGTACTGGACTTGAAGCAGTCCTGATGCAGAAGGATAAGGTTGTAGTCTATGCACGTCGATAGCTGAAACCGCATGAAAGGAATTACCCAACTCATGATTTAGAGTTGGCAGCAATTGTGCTTGCTCTGAAGATGCGGAAACATTACCTGCTGGGAGTTCAATTCGAGTTGTTTATGGATCATAAGTTGTTAAAATAACATTTCTCCCAAAAGGATTTGAATCTTCGGCAGCAAATGTGGTGGCATTGTATGATTTTTGTATAGCCTACACTCTTGGTAATGGTAACGTAGTTTTAGATGCTTTGAGTCGAAGACATGCAGGATTAGGAGCTATGTCTTTAGAATGGAAAATCCTCGAGTACTTGGCAGCATTTATTTCAAACCACGGTGTGAGTTGGAGCCTGAAATGTTGGCAAACTTGTCGATAAGACCTACTTTTATCGAAAGGATTGGTGAAAGCCAAATGTAAGATGCATAGCTTGTCTATTTAATCTAGAAGCTAGTACTAGAGAATAAAGAGTTTGAGGTCGATCGAGAGGGATGGCTTTGAAAGCAAGGACAACTGGTTGTTCCTGATAACGACGGATTGAGAGATGAGGTTCTGAGGGAATGTTATCACTCGAAGTTGATGATTCATCCCGATGGTAATAAAATGTATCAGGACATGAAGCGATCTTACTACTGGGAAGGGATGAAAAGAGATATTGGAAAGTTTATTTCCAAATGCATGAACTGTCAATTGGTGAAATATGAATAGAAGACGCCGAGTGGATTGCTTTAGCCATTGGAAGTTCCAACGTGGAAATGGGAGCAGATATCAATTGATTTTATCGATGAACTACCTAGAACCAGGGCAGGAAACAAAGGAATTTGGGTCATCGTGGATTGCTTGAACAAAAATGCAAGTTTCATTCCTATCAAATCAACTAGGACAATAACGAATTTGGCTGGGTTTTATATAAAATGGATACTTTGATTCCATGGTATCCCGAAGAGCATGGTGAGTGATCAAGAACCATTGTTCACGAGTGGATTTTGGAAAAGTTTGCACGAAGCTTTGGGAGCCGAGTTGTGTTTGAGTATGGATTTTCATCCCTAAACAGATGGTCAAACCGAGAGGGTTAATTTAGTTTTGGAAGATCTTCTACAAGTTTGTGTATTAGACTTCGGAGAATTGTGAGAGGACCATCTATATCTAGTTGAGTTCGCATATAATAATAGCTACCAGTCGAGCATTGGGATGGCACCATATGAGGCATTGTATTGTTAACCGTGTAATTCTCCGGCATATTCGTTAGAAACCGGGGATAAGTTGATTCTTGGGTTTGAGATGATAAGAGAAAACTCGGATTGTATCGAGATTGTTCGACAATGAATGAAGGCAGCCCAAGATCGTTAGAAGAGTTTTATTGATAAGCATCGTAAGGATTTGGAATTCGACTTTAGAGATATGATTTTCGTGAAATCTCTCCACTAAAGCATGTTGCTCGGTTCGAAAGGGAAGGAAAGTTATCTCCTAGGTTCGTTGGACCATTTCCGATATTCGAGCGAACAGGAAAGCTCGCATATAGGTTGGAGTTACCCGAGAAGATGTTGAATGTGCATAATGATTTCCATGTATCATTTCTATGAAAGTGTGTGCATGGTCCGAATGTGGTGGTATCCCCGGAGCAGTACAAAGACCTAGAAGTCGAGACTATAGTTATGAAACCTCATAAGTTGCTTCATTTTGTGGGGAATGACACGAAACAGCTTAGGAGGAAGACGGTTAGTGTAACACCGCGCATTTTTAACTTAAGATAATAAAATAAGAATAACTTAATTAAATATTCAGAATTACCTGAAATGGACTATATCATTGCGTCTATCTCGAAATTCTGTTCAAGATAAACACCTGGTTTACGTAAAACAGACATCGCATGAAGAAGTTATTAAGGTTTGAAGTTTGTATACCGCAGGAAGAATATATATATATATAATAGGTTCAGAAATTCAAAAATCGGTTCAAAATTCAAAATTTGGGGAGGAAGCAGATTTCCCACCCAGGGGTGTCGACCCCCTAAGGGGGGTGTCGACCCTGGGTCGACCCCTTAAGGGGTGGATCAACCCACCTGCGACATATTTTGGCAGATTAGGGTTTTGGGGGTTTAACTAGCCTCATTTCACTTGTTTTTCCACACAAAAAAATAATGGAGAACTAGATGTTGCCTCTGCCTAGATTAAATCAAGTCTTTTCTTCTTCTGCAATCCAGTTATTCACGTTTAGAGATCTGCAAACCTTCTTCTATCACAGTGAATCTACATTAATTTTAGATCACTTATCAAAGTGAGGTAATTCCTAGATCTGGTCTATTTTTCAATTCTCCTCTCTTTCTTTCCTTTTCTTTTAGTAGAAATCATAGATCCATGATTGTTAGGTTTTGAATCTAATTGGGGGAAGATCATGGAATGTTAGACCTGGACCAGATCTAGAATTTGGAAAGCAAAATGAGGTGAGTGGATTTAAGCTATATCATTTTAGATAATGATATGTTATCGTTTAGCATTCCCCATTATGTATAATTGAAATATGATGTTTAAACATATGTTAATAATGATTAAAGTGATAATTATGACATGTGGGAATAATCAATATGCTAATATATTAATTTATATGTTGGAATATAAGCTTGTCAAATTTTGCTAGTAATTATTGTTATTTCAATTTCATGTTAGTTTGTGATAATTGTGTACCCAGACCATTAACGGTAGAAATAGAGAATAGTACATGTTAGTTTATGTGATTTGAACAATTATCTTATTAATTGATTACATGTTAGAATCAAATTGATTATATGTGAAAAAGAACATATAACATAAAACAAGAATAATATGATGACATGTAAATTGTAAATTATAGTGGAAATTTGAAAGAAGAGACATGCCTATATTATATAAAAGATTACAGTAATTTAACACTGTAACGCTCTTAGACACGAGGTTAGATTGCACTTGTGATAGAAGTCTTCCCGGAACCACCCGGCATCACAAGTGGTAAATCTAATGTGAGGGGTCTGAGTACATAATTAAAACATGTAACGGTGCTAAGACACGAGGTTAAGTCAACTTGTGGAAGAAATCTGCCCGAAATCGCCCGGAAAATCCAGCATCCACATGTGTAGGCTTAATGTGAGAGGTCTTGTACATAAGCATATATATATATATATATATACACACACACATATGGCAGGACCGATAAACATCATTAATTGTAATTAATGGTAATAAATGGAATTGAATGAAAGATGATAACAACAATAAATGGAATTGGGGAATGATAATAACCTATTATAAATAAATTGCATTAATGAGAATGTCGTCTAATAGGTAGACTTGTCCTAGGGACAAGTGAAGATTATAACTTAGTTTATAATAAACTAATAAGGAAATGAGATAACTAGTGAAATGAGATAAGTGGCACTTAATTGTAAATTAAGTAATCATTAAATGGGGAAGACCGAAACCGGTTGTTTGTAATAAGTAGAGAAAAGGGGGAAAGTTTATGGAATGTAAGAAGTTGTGTTTAATTACAAATTAATTAATATGTAAACTTGGAAATCTGAAATCTACTGATAAGAATAACATGTTAAGGCTTGTCCTAGGGACAAGTGAGAATTATAACTTAGGTTATAGTAAAACAATAAGAAAATTGGTATAACTTATGTTAAGAGATAAATTGTACTTAACTGTAAATTAAGTTATTTGTGAGAATAAGAGTATGATATCTACGGTTGAGGACAACATAAGTTATGGGAAAAGAAACTTATTATTGGACCTTAATTAAGAAAAATAAATTGATCAGTAAACAACGATAAGTTGCAGTGGCAATATAAGATGGAATTATGATTAAATGAGAAAGAATGAGGAAAACTTATGAATTGAAATAAGTTATGTTTAATCATAAATGGTAAGTGACATGTTAATTAGAAAACATGTGAATTTAGATATACTTAATAATATATTAAGTAGAACATGTTATTGTAACCTTGAAATCAAACAAGAATATAAAGGGATTGTGGATTACAGACCTTTGATCACAATCTAGAAAATAACATGTTGTGGGTTTATTAGTAAACTTAAATGGGTTAAGTTGAATGATTGAAATAAATAAGCAAGAGGAACTTGGTAACTTGATTAAGAATTCAACAAGGATGGGAATGACCAAGTTAAATGGAAACCTGATGAGGTAAGGCAAGCGCATAAAGGAATGTTTAGACATAGGGTCTAATAACATGTTAAAATGAGGTGTTTAGACCAGTCTTCACGTTTGACGGTGAATAACCCAACGGGGTAGATCACCGTTGTGTCTTGAGGCACGAGGAGGAGCGCACATTCATATGTTCATTCTGTTGGCCCAGAAGGACTGAAAGGGGAAGCACGCGGTTTCCTGAGATACGTAAGGTGCTCCTGGAAGTCCTCTGTGCGGTGGTAGATATTTAGGCTGTGCACGCAGAGGTTGGGTCTGTGCGTACCTACTAGGTTGGTGGGCCTTGACAGCAAAAGTAGCTTTGAAGTCAGAATGTTGTGACATGGTGACACCAAGGTGATTTGGCGGTCGCCTCAATGGGGAGGCGGAGGGTCACGACCAACAAGGATAGTAGATCGTCGGATACCCATCATCGGTAGCTAGTGGGATGCGAAAAGACTAGAGCAAAACCCAATAGACCATTTACCTTTCACTATCGAGGTATGGTGCTTAAGGGGAGATGCCAAAGGGATGTTTAAATTGTTTTCTTCTAGTGGCATGTCGCTTAGCTCTTGTAGTCTTTACTAGTCGAGGGAGGGGCCAAGGTGGGCTCATAGCTACCATGAAAAACATAACCTAGGAATATTTGTATTTTGAGGCTCTTAAAGGCAGGTCTGTACAGATATAGAAAAGATCCCGATCGAGTTCTATGTTTCTTGTATCACCCTGCCACGGAACTCAGTGCTCATTAGAGGATGTGAGGTTGAGGCATCGAGCTACAATTAAGGGTACGTATGTAGGACAGTATAGATACATGCATATCTTCTCTGGATGGTGTATCATAGACTTGAGGGCACTACTCCGTTATGAAATCTGATTTGAAGAAAGGTGGCAGTTCGTACATTTGCATAGCATAATAATGACAGATATATGCGGAACGTAATATTATTATATAGAGGTCCATACGTCACTCCGAGGTAGGATGAGGGACTACGTACATTTACATTTCGGTGGTGTTATGCCAGAGACCGTGTGAGTGGGGTACCACAGGGTGTACCTTAATATTGGGATAGCTGTTGCAACACCCCACGTCCATTAATATCACTCACAAAGGGAATGCATTAACTTCCATGGAGCGTGTTTAGTGTATAGAACAGAATATAACAAGACAGACATAAATAATGGTACTTGAAGAATTTAAAACAACTTTTATTGCAGTGGAGAAATAGTTTGATTATAACAACTTCATAAACCAAGTACACTTAATATCCATCTTGATAAATTGTTTCAGAGTACATAAAATAAAAAGCATGAACCCCAAACACAAGTAGCCATAAAAGAGATGAGTTAAACTTTACTTTCAGCAATCCAAGCACTTCCAAAAGAGAGAGAAAGAGATCCAAGTTCAAGCTCCACTAGTACTAGTCCCACCCTGAGAACCTTGGGGGGAGGAAGAAAAGAGGAGAAAACAAGGGTGTCAAACATAAAGTCTGGCGAGTATAATAACTTTAACAATATAATTATTAAAGTAACTAGGGTAAGGCAGAAATTGGTAAGATAAGGTATGATCATGAAACAAGTGGGCATGACAAAGCAATTAAGAGGAATATTCTGGCGTTAATCTCGTTCCTAATCACTCTAGGATAATTACTATACTGCACCACCACTAGTCACCCTAAAAAGTTGATCCCGCCTACAGAACTTAATAATGATAATTGTAGTTTCGTGTACACCTAACTGCCTTCATAGGTGTCGTCTACCCCTATCTCCACTAGTTGTACCCACTACCCTCATGCGATAGGCTCCCTAACTCATAGATACCCGTGTTGGTCCCACAGTGGGGTGTATCACTTCCCAAAGTGGCAACCCGTTACCATCAAAGATGCATGGCTTATATTTACACGATGCAACAACGTCTTACCTACCAGCCCGGGCCCATACACGCATATGACCCCGTTGGACTTGCGTTGCCACTGCTAACCCGTTTTGACCTCTTACAATCAAATCCAGTAAGCGTGTCCCGTCCTCGACTTGGGTCGAGCTCACAAAGATACTTAATGGGTTACTGGTTTAAAAAGGGCCCCCATGCATGACACAAGCTTTCCACCTAGGCTTGGTCCCCACTAAGGTTTCCCCCCTTAACCCCATTTTTATTCATGTCTTCTTACATGTTTCAACATGGTTAAGTGTATCTAATCGTATATCACATGCCACCCAAGGCACCCACTTAATTTCACATGCAACCCAAGGAACCCACTTAACCCCCTCATGTCCCACCATATGTTTATCTGGTTAAGTGTTAATTTATTCATTAGAACAGTAACCTTGTAAAGACCTCTCACATTAGACTGGCATTTGCGATTGCTGGATTTGCCGGGCGGGTCCGGGCAGTCTTATAACGCAAACGAGCCTAACCTCATGTCTTTACAATTGTTACGCATTTAATTTGTGCCTTTGACCTCTCACATTAGACTGACGTTTGTGGTTGCTGGATTTGCCGGGCGGGTCCGGGCAGTCTTACACCACAAAAGAGTCTAACCTTGGGTCTTAGGCGGTTAATTATTACACATCTTTATTTAACCCCAAATTGGATTAATATCCTTATTCAAATTTATCAATAAATTCCAAATTTATTTATGTCCATAATTGTCTCTTAAATTATGTCCATAAATACCAATTATGCCAATTAATATCTCAAATTAATTATATGCCTTTTAAGGCCATTTTATGCCAATTCACAATTTATGTATATTTAATATTATCCTATCATCCCCACGCTATTCGTACGTTTTCATATGACATATGTTTGACTCGCAAATTGTCTAACTTATAAAAAGAAAAGCAACATCACATCACACATAAAATAGATCTAAGGATCAGGACATAAACTTGCATATGAATTTCATTCAAACTAGCATATGATAGGAAACTAGCATAGGTAATGGGCATAAACTTGCATAACTAATGTACTGCCGTGGATCTAAATATAAATCTGAACATAAAGATGTGAACTTGAATATAGATCCAAACATGAAGATGTGAACTTGCATATAGATCTAAACATAAAAATGTGAACTTGCATATAGATCTAAATATAAAGGTGTAAAATTGCTTATGGATCTAAACATAAAGATATGAAATTGCATATGGATCTAAACATATAGATTAATATCACATAAACTAGCATATGCATATACATGTTTCACGTATATTTTAACAACCGAAACTTGCATAAGATTCATATAAGAATATATGATCCAATCACCACAAACTTACATAAGATATATGATTCAGCTTGCATAAGATTCGCATATGATCCAACTTGCATAAAATTCACATAAGAACTAACATATGATCCAACACCACAAACATACATATAATTTACATCACATGATTCAAAATCATTTTCTCATAATCCCAACTATATCTTATCATAATTAAATTAAGTAATTATTTTGTGAAAGCTATCATACTCACAATCAAAAGAATAATCTTGTCTTTCTGGGATCTGTATTTTGAAACTGAATTGCTCGCCTTTGATGTAGACTAATCGTTATTTGAATTAGGTTAGATTTGATTTTGATTCAAGCCTCTATCTTGCTTTAGGGTTGAAAGTGTATGGCGGCTAATCTAGTTTCTCCATTGACGGCATGGCGGCTCTTGTATAAATTAATGTTATTAGGGTTTAGGGTGTTTTTGTAGAAGATTAGTTAATTAAAAGCCGTCAGATTAACCTATAATCAATCAAGACCATCCAGTCAAGATAGAATGGCACCCCATCCCTAATGACTCAGCACTGAATCAAAAAGTCGTCATCTTTCAGATCTGCCTCAGGGGGGGAGGGGAGAGGAGGCAGGTCGACCCTAAGGTCAACATGTAAAGGGGAGGTCGACCACCTGGTCGACCTGGTCCCTGTTTTGAATTCAAATTTTGAATTCCGGAACTTGAGCTGTTTTTAATGTAATTAAATTCTGAAACTTCGGCAGGCTATAACTTCTTCATACGAAGTTCAATTCACACAAACTCGGATTCTATCTTAAGCAGAATTTCGAGACGAACGCAAAAGTGCAACCCATTTCTCTTTATTCCCACATCTGTAATTAAGTATTCTTAAATTTGTTAACTATAACATTTAAAATTACGGGGTGTTGCATTCTCCCCTCCATAAAGGATTTCACCCCCGAAATCTCCAAGTTAAGGAGAATGCATATCCTAACATCCAATCATCCATCTACTCAACCATCAAACACAGGCATCCATTGTCCTTACAGGATTTCTAATGCTGTATGAACATATGCAAAGTGTGTGTGTATATGTTCCTTATCTAATGCAAAATCAGGGGGTCTACTGATTCAGTTGACCTCTTTAATGCAAATCATGATAGTGCCATGCGTCCATTATGTATGCGAAAGAAACCTATTGATACATATTATTTTTACATGTGTGCACAACCATTCATCAAAATGCAGCATCCATATGATAACACAACCATTATACATCCATTAATTTAAATATGCACACACATTTATATGCAACATGAAGGTGATTGAGCCGATCTAGTGCCTTATGTGTGTGTACATGCATCCACGAGCAACCACTAGCAACCACTTGCATCCATTTGCATCCACCAAACATAACATGTCTCAAACACATGTTTGCAACCATAGGGTTCTTCCTAACTAAAGATCGAAGATGTCATCGCCAAGATAATACTAAAAGACAGGACAAGTGTCAACAAAGCGATAGAAAAAGGAGAAAATAAAACATACCCTCAAAAAGGAAAGGGTACAGCGTACGCATCTTATCTTCCGTCTCCCAAATAGCGTCTCTTTGATCATCTCCCCATTGCACTTTGACCAACTTGACCTCTTTGTTGCGAAGCTTTTTGACCTCCGATCCAAGAATGCGTGTAGGAGCTCGTCTGATCGTGGCATTGCGCTCTACTTCCTCTTCTTCGAGCGTGCTTGACTCAACTACTTCCGCCGTATCGTGTAAACACTTACGCAAATGTTAAACGTGAAACACGTCATGAACTCCACCGAGCTTCTCTGGTAACTTTACTCTATACACCATCTGCCCAATCCTCTCCGTAACTGGAAAAGGTCCTACGAACCTCGGTGCCAACTTCCCTGCTGATCCAAAGCGGACGACGTTTCTCAATGGTGACACCTTAATAAAAACCATGTCCCCAACATTGAACTCAAGATCTGTAACAACCCGTATTTTTGAATAACATGTTATAACATAAATGGAGGCAGAATTAAACTGTAAAATCTGAATCAAGGGAAACGGGCTGTGCCATTGCGTTCGTCTCGGAAAAATACGCGAAATAGAGTCCGAGTTTTCGAAAATCGGAGTCCGTATGACCAAGATATGGCCTCGCGAAGTTTCACGAAAAATTCACAAATTAAAGTATACTTAATTAAGTGAAATGGGTTGCGCAGAGAAATATATATATATTGATATATATATATATATAATTGAAAATTAAATAAATAAATATGCAAAAATGTTCAAAACAGAGAATTGGGAGAGGGGAATAACCGAACCGGCCGATTTTTGAGGTCGACCCGAGTCCGCTGGTTCGACTAGGGGTTAATCCAGGGTGTTTGGCTGTCAACCCGTGGGCCGATTCGCTCAAATGCAGATTTTGCATTTGAATGGTTCTCATGGTTCAGCTTTAATCTAAAGGCCCTAGATGGTTCCTACACTTGACTTCTTCCCCAAGACATTGTAACACCCCGCCTCCGCCAGGGTGACTCTTGCAAGCACTCTGACTTTGGAGGGGCGTTTGAATCAGGTAAACATGCATAATGATATATTAAGGCAGAACAAGAACATATGTATATGCGTAAACAGAGTAAATAACATAGATAAAACAGCGGAAGATTTTAAACCATTTCAAAACAAGTCTGTTACATCATAATGTCAACTTTCCAAATAAACAAGTCTAGATAAAACAACATCAACTGAAAAACTGAAATACATAAATACTAATCCCCAAAAGAAGTGATAGCCATAGCTAGCTTCATGTCAAACCGTACATGAGCTAAATCCCACAAGCAAGCGGTCAGAAATCCAGCTAAGCTCCAATATTCCCTCCCTGAGAACCTAGGGGGGGAACGGAAGAAAAGAGGCAAAAGAAAACAGGTCAGTCAAAAAGACTGAGTAAGCCCTACTACAATCAATGTAAACTGATAAAGTTAACGGGCATGAGCAGCAGGGATGAACATAAGGATAACAATATACTAGCATGATGATTAACTAACAAGGTAGATAAAGGTGTCATCGCATAATCAGGATTAAGGTTTTGCACCACAGGTGTACTAGCAAACTAACATGACTTGAATAAACAAGTATTGATCCCTTGACCCAAGCTTTGGCCCAATAACATGAAGTGACCCTAACCCGCGGTCCAATAACATGAAATGACCCAAATACAAGGTCCAACCAAACGGTCTAGTCGATCGGCTCCCTAAGCCTAACTCGTCACGTGTTGGTGTCAATACGGCCCAAACATGATTGTAGTCAGACTGTGCAGGGTCTCCCGTCGGGTGTATCAAGCCCTAGGGTGGCAACCCCTGGACACCATAAACATGAGTGCACAGTCTCGATCTACTGGTACCCGTGCATGCTTTCCCCGGCTTCGGACTATGTGCACGACCATGGTCCGCCCGGAACTACACCGGCGTACCCTCTGTCGTCGCTTTTGGTCGCTTACCTCCAGCCCAGTAATCGTGCCCCCACCCTAGCCTAGTCCCTAGGGTCATGATGATACTAACTTGGGATTACTGCTGGAGTGGGCCCCCCATTGCTAGGATTTTTCTAGTGGGTTAAGTACGGTTTAACCCCCTTGCAAATCATGGATTAACTTGGTTAAGTGTAACGATGAGTTCACGACTTAACCCCGATTAATCTACCGAACCCAAATTGGTTAAGTACTAAGTGGACCATGACTTAACCCTAATCATGAGGCATTAATTAATTTAATGCGCCTTAACCTCTCACATTAGACTTTATTGCGGTTACTAGTTAAGCCGGGCGGGTCCGGGTAGCTTTACACCACAACTTGGTCTAACCTCGGGTCCAAGGTACAACATGACCAACTTCTCACATTGGGTCCTATCGTTTGTAGCAACTAGTTAAGCCGGTCGGTTCCGGGTAGGTTTATGCTACCAACTCAACCCAAACTCGAGTTGGCCACACTTATCTTTTCTAAGTGTCATGTCCATCATGTTTCCAAAACACATTACAAGTTTTCAAGCAATTGGGTAGACCTAACTTAATAGGTAAATTCCCAATGGGTAGACCTAACTTAATAGGTAAATTCCCAAGCTTATGTTTTATGTCTCTTAAGTTTACCCAACCCCCAAACGCAATCCCATCGCTTACATATCGCAATAGCGCATAAAGGATAGAAAGAGGGAACTTGGCATAATCATGACATAAAGGTGTTGAAGCCACAAGTTTAACATGGTGGCATATAAAATGTTCATGTGTTCATATACTTGCATATTACATATTTTGGCCTCAAAAGCATGCATAAAACCAAACTTAGCATATTGGTGATACATGGTGATAAATGACATGTAGAAATGGCCATAAGTTCGCATTTAGCCTCACATGCAAGTTATCATAAGAGATATGATAACTTACATGTTGCCAAAGTGCAACCTTTGGCATAAAGCTTGAAGCTTTATGTTCATAAACCCAAGATAAGCTTACATAACATGATAGCATGAACAAAATGTTCAACCCAAACTTGCATAGCATAACTTGCATATCATATGACAACTTGCATATCAAACTTGCATAACATAACATGATGAACTTGCATATCATATCATAGCATACTTGCATAACATGATAAACTTGCATATTACATCATAGAAAAACTTGCATAACATGATAAACTTGCATATTACATCATAGAAAACGTGCATAACATGATAAACTTGCATATTACATCATAGAAAATGTGCATATCATACATTTAACTTTAGAGTTTAAGTATGAAAGTAGAATAGGGCTTACAATGATTATGAAGTCACAAAAATATGACAAAGCCCTTATGAAATCAATTAAACCCAAAAATGCAAGCCAAAATGATCAAAACCCTTCCTTTAGGATGCAAATATAGAAACTTGACTTGAATGCAAGCTAATGATGCTCATACAAGTTTGAAAACACTTGTATGCATGGAAAATCACTTAGAAATTGGTTTAGGAATTTTATGAAGAGAGTGGAGGCCATGAGAGGATTGATTTTGCCATAGTTTAGTTCTATGAATGAATAATGATGATTTAGGGTAGGTTAGGGTCTTATTTATAGATTAGGCAAGTGTTTTGGGCCATAGGATTAAACCCTAGTTCCAATCTCAGCCCTCAAAACCGAATCTGGCCCCCAAGCTCAACACAATCTCAAAATGGTGCACCAGGCTAAACAGCCCGGCTGGACCAAGTCGACAGCCAAGTCGATAGGGCTGTCGACTTGGGTCCAACCAAGTCGACTCCCAAGTCCATAGGGCTGTCGACTTGGGTGCTCTGGCGGGAATTCTCCCGCCTGGCCCAAACTGGCCCAAATTTTCAAATTCAAACTTGAATTTTAAATCTGTTTTTGCTTTGGAATTTTCTGAAAACTTCGTTGGGCCTTAATCGGGTCATACGGACTCCGATTTTCGAAAACCCGGACTCTATTTCGCGTATTTTTCCGAGACGAACGCAATGGCATAGCCCATTTCCCTTGATTCAGATTTTTGAATTAAATTATGCCTCGATTTACGTTATAACAGGTTATTGAAAATACGGGTTGTTACATTCTCCCCTCCTTAAAGGATTTCGTCCTCGAAATCTTCAAGTTAGGAAGAACGTATCCTACCATCCAACATCCATCTACTCAAAACATCATCCACGAGCAATCATTGTCCTTACAAGATTCTAAATGTTGTATGAACATATGCAAAGGTGTGTGTATATGTACCTATCTAATGCAAATATCATCAATGCAGATTATGTTAGTGAAATGAATCCATATGTATGCAATTCCTAACATAATGTATAACATCTATATGTGTGCACATAACATACATCCATATGCAACATCCATGTGATAACACAAAAATTTTCATCCATGAATAAGCATAAACACTTATGCATATGCAATATGAGGAGTGTGTGAGCCGATCTAGTGCCTAACGTGTATAATGCATCCACAAGTAACCACTTGCAAACACTTGCAACCACTTGCAACCATCAAGCATAACATGTTTCAAACACATGTTTCATCGAAAGGGTTTCTACCTAAGGTTCTCATGACAAGATTAACACGATAAACTAGATAAACATGGATAGCAAGGAGAAAGATATGCTAATAAAGAAAAGAGATTGAGAATGTACCCTAAAAAAGGAATGGATAAAGCCCACGCATCTTCTCCTCGGTTTCCCAAGTTGCGTCTTCTTCGGCTTCACCCCACTGAACCTTCACCAATTTGACCTCTCGATTCCTTAGCTTCTTGGTCTCCGTCCCCAAGATACGAATCGGAGCTCTCCTCAAGGTAGCCTCTTTCTCCACTTCCACATCTTTCAGAACACTTGGCTCAACAACCTCTGCTGATTCATGTAAACACTTCCGGAGATGCGAGACATGAAAAACATCGTGTACTCCGGCAAGCTTCTCGGGCAACTTCACTCTATAAGCCATCTGCCCGATCCTCTCTATAATAGGGAATGGTCCAACAAACCTCGGTGCCAACTTCCCAACGGCTCCAAATCGGACCACATTCCGCAAAGGAGAAACCTTCACGAAAACCATATCCCCAACATCAAACTCCCAATCCGTTCTTCGCTTATCAGCATAGGATTTATGTCGGTCTTGGGCCGCTTTCATCCATCTCCGAATCAACTCGATCTTCTCGGATGTATCTCTGATCATATCAGGCCCAAGTATAAGCTTATCTGTAGCCTCCCACCAACATGCAGGCGACTTGCACGGCCTCCCATATAAAGCTTCAAATGGTGCCATCCCTATGCTTGCCTGATAACTGTTATTATATGCAAACTCAACAAGAGGAAGATGGTCTTCCCAAGTACCACCAAAATCCAGAATACAAAGCCTCAACAGATCCTCGAGTACCCTATTCACCCTTTCGGTTTGACCGTCCGTCTGTGGGTGATAAGCCGTACTTAGATTCAACCTCGTGCCCATAGCTTCTTGCAAGCTGTTCCAGAATTGACTTGTAAAGATTGGGTCACAGTCACTGACAATACTAGAAGGGACTCCATGAAGTCTCACAATCTCACGAAGATATACAGACGCTAGCCAAGATGCGGTCCTCTTGCTCTTCACCGGAATGAAATGAGCACTCTTCGTAAGTCTATCCACAATAACCCAAATGCTCGTATTCCCTTTCCTTGACCTTGGTAACCCATCGATAAAATCCATGGAAATACTCTCCCACTTCCAAAGTGGAACGTCTAGAGGATGCAATAGCCCACCGGGCTTCTTCGACTCGGCCTTAACTTACTGGCAAATGATACATCTAGAGACAAACTCTGCCACATCCTCCTTCATCCTAGGCCAAAAGAAAATGCTCTTCATATCTTTATACATCTTATCTCAGCCTGGATGTATAGTCAACTTAGAGCGATGCGCTTCCTCAAGAACCTTTCTTACCAAATCTTCTACCATGGGAATACATAACCTTCCGTCTCTCCTCAGCCAACCCTTGTCATCAATAGAATATCGAGCGAGGTGACTAGACGTCTCTCCTCGAATCAGCTTATCCATAATCTCAACTATCTGAGGTTCTTCTCTCTGCGAAGCCCCAACTTGATCAAGAAGGGTAGGTCTGAGTTCCAGAGATGCTAAAGAACCGGTCATCGACTCAACCGCCAAAGAGAAATCAAAGGTTGCCACATACTCTAAATTCTTCATCTCAACGAATAGAGGACTTAGGGTCAACCTTCTTCTACTCAATGCATCAGCTACCACATTCCCCTTGCTAGGGGTATAGGCTATCTCAAAATCGTAGGACGCCAAGAATTCCATCCATCATTGTTGCCTCAGATTCAGATCCTTCTGAGAAAAGAGATACTTCAATGACTTGTGATCGGTATAAAGCTCAAATCTTTCGCCCAGAAGATAATGGCGCCAAGCCTTGAGTGCATATACTATTGCTGCCAACTCTAAGTCATGAGTGGGATAATTCTTCTCATGCACTTTGAGTTGTCTACCGCCAAAGCATATCACTCTTCCTTCTTGCATCAACACAGCTTCTAACCCCGTGCCACATGCATCGGTGTATAATGTAAATAACTTCCCTCCATCGGGCAAAGCTAGAACAGGTGCTGATGTAAGAGCTCTCTTGAGCTTCTGAAAAGCAAGCTCGCATTCTATGCTCCAAGCAAAAACTAAATTCTTCTTCGTCAATTTAGTGAGAGGAGCGGATATCTTTGCGAAGTCCTTGATGAACTTCCGGTAAAAACCCGCAAGACCTAGAAAACTTCTCACTTCGGTTGCATTCCTTGGAGTCTTCCAATCCTGAACTGCAACTACCTTGGCGGGATCCACCGCTAAGCCTTGCTTAGATACTATATGCCCAAGGAATCTAACTTCCCTTCTCCAAAAGTGACACTTGGAGAACTTGGCCTTCAACTGATGCGCCCTAAGCGTATCCATCACCTCCATGAGATGCCTTGCGTGCTCTTCCTCATCCTTAGAGAAGATCAGAATATCATCCACGAAGACCACGACAAACTTGTTCAAGAACTCCCTGAACACCCTACTCATCAAGTCCACGAAATATGCGGGTGCATTAGTCAAGCCGAACGGCATGACAAGCCATTCGAAGAATCCATCTGGAGTTCTGAACGCAGTCTTGTCTATACTATCTTCAGCTACCCTGAGCTGATGGAATCCAGTAGCAAGATCAAGCTGAGAGAAAACAGAAGCACCGACAAGCTGGTCAAAGAGATCATCAATTCTCGGTAACGGGTGTCTGTTCTTCTTAGTCAGCTTATTCAACTCTCGATAATCAACACAAAGTCGGAGAGAACCATCTGCCTTGGTAGCAAATACCACAGGCGCTCCCCATTCAGATATACTTCGTCTAATGAAGTTCTTCTCAAGCAACTCCTTCACTTGCTTACTTAGCTCCCGCCTTTCACGTGGAGCCATGTGCCGAACGAGCAAAGAAACCGGCTTTGCATTATCCACCAGATAAATGCGGAAATCAATCTCTCGCTTAGGGGGCAACCCCCTAACTTCATCGAAAACATCCGGATACTCTCGAACCACTCTCACAGACTGAAGAGTTTCCATTGACGAGTCGAGTGATTCAAGATAGCATAACATGACGGGACCTCTCGGATCACAAGAAATCTCTAGGGTGTTTCCGAGGCGAGTCACGAGCCTCACAACCCTATGCTCACAATCAAGGATGGCTCCATATCTAGACAGCCAATCCATGCCCAATATCAATCCGTATCCCCTGAAACCAAGAACATAAGCACTACACAAGAACTCTACACTCAGTATAGAGATCCTCAAATCCCCACATATCATAGACAGATGGGCGGAACCCCCAATAGGATTTGAGACACAGACGGGATCATCTACCAAGCTAGTACTAAGGTGCAAATTATCAACAAGATCAGATGAGATAAAGCTATGCGATGCACCAGAATCAAACAAGGTACGAACTGGAAAATCAGAAATATATACAAGGCTCTCAACAGAAATACTACCTCGATCGGGAACTGGAGCGACATTGAGAGCATGAACTTGCCCTCCTGAAGGTCCAGCACGCTGAGTCTGACCCTGGCCTTGCCCTTGCTTCCTCGGGCAATCCTTACTGAAATGTCCAGTCTCACCGCAGAAAAAGCATTCACCATTCTTCCTTTTCCTCTTCTTACAATCCTTAATAAGATGCCCAACTGAACCGCAATAATGGCACTTCCCCTTGTTGTTCTTGCCCTTGTTGTTGTTCCCTTTGTTGCCTTGACCCTTGTTCTTGTTCTTGTTCTAATTGCCTTGACTGCTTTGACCACTTGGATTACCCTGATTTCCTTTTCCCTGGGAATCAATCTTCTTGGCTTGAGTATCATTCATCTTGGTTTCTTTCTTGACATCTCCCTGAAGTAACGCCATATCAACCAAACTCTCAAATGTGGCCCCATGGTTAATATGTGACATAGCCAATCCCTGCAACGGCTCATTCAATCCTCTAGCAAAACGAAGAGCCTTCTTCTGAGGAGTATTCACCATATCCAAGCCAAAACGAGCTAACTGATTGAACTTGTTCACATATTCTTTGACAGACATATCTCCTTGTCTCAAAGTTATGAACCTCTCCATTTGCAGATTCTCGTCAGCAGAAGATAGAAACTTAAGCATGAACCTTGCCCTGAAATCGGCCCAAGTCTCAACAGGCCTAGTACCATTGGTGACTTCCCACCAATAAGCGGCTTCATCCTTCATAAGCCAAACCGCCAACAAGAGCTCCCTCTGATCGTCTAACCCAAAGATAGCAAACAAATCCTCGGTCTCTTTCAACCAATTTCTGGCCTCTACAAAAGTCTCAGTACCTTGAAAGTTCTTGCCACCCATTACTTTGAAATCTTTGCAAGTCTTTGCGAAGTCTGCTTGAGGATGCTGAGGGGGAGGAGGAAGAGGAACCTCAGCAACAGGAGGAGGAGGAACATTAGCGACAGGAGGAGGAGGAATATTAACTACTGGAGGAGGAGGAGGAGGAGGAACATCTGCGGGGCCGGCTTCGGTCGCCCTAGCCTCCAAAAGTCTCCTATACCAAACAGGTACGTGTACTCCCTCCGGAATAGCAAAGTTATCGGCCATACTGAAACGAAGAAAAAGACAGATTCAGAATGGAGAAAAACGAAGGAATTTTGCTAATGGCTTTTTGGGGAATAGCCTTTAAAATAAACTCGACTTTTCTTTGGAAAATACTTTATACTTAGTTTTGAAAATAGTTTTTCAAAAGTTTTCTAAAAACCTTTTTGTTCCTTCTCGTAAACCATATGCTCTGATACCAAATGTAACACCCCGCCTCCGCCAGGGTGACTCTTGCAAGCACTCTGACTTTGGAGGGGCGTTTGAATCAGGTAAACATGCATAATGATATATCAAGGCAGAACAAGAACATATGTATATGCGTAAACAGAGTAAATAACATAGATAAAACAGCGGAAGATTTTAAACCATTTCAAAACAAGTCTGTTACATCATAATGTCAACTTTCCAAATAAACAAGTCTAGATAAAACAACATCAACTGAAAAACTGAAATACATAAATACTAATCCCCAAAAGAAGTGATAGCCATAGCTAGTTTCATGTCAAACCGTACATGAGCTAAATCCCACAAGCAAGCGGTCAGAAATCCAGCTAAGCTCCAATATTCCCTCCCTGAGAACCTGGGGGGGGGGGGGAAACGGAAGAAAAGAGGCGAAAGAAAACAGGTCAGTCAAAAAGACTGAGTAAGCCCTACTACAATCAATGTAAACTGATAAAGTTAACGGGCATGAGCAGCAGGGATGAACATAAGGATAACAATATACTAGCATGATGATTAACTAACAAGGTAGATAAAGGTGTCATCGCATAATCAGGATTAAGGTTTTGCACCACAGGTGTACTAGCAAACTAACATGACTTGAATAAACAAGTATTGATCCCTTGGCCCAAGCTTTGGCCCAATAACATGAAGTGACCCTAACCCGCGGTCCAATAACATGAAATGACCCAAATACAAGGTCCAACCAAACAGTCTAGTCAATCGGCTCCCTAAGCCTAACTCATCACGTGTTGGTGTCAATACGGCCCAAACATGATTGTAGTCAGACTGTGCAGGGTCTCCCGTCGGGTGTATCAAGCCCTAGGGTGGCAACCCCTGGACACCATAAACATGAGTGCACAGTCTCGATCTACTGGTACCCGTGCATGCTTTCCCCGGCTTCGGACTATGTGCACGACCATGGTCCGCCCGGAACTACACCGGCGTACGCTCTGCCGTCGCTTTTGGTCGCTTACCTCCAGCCCAGTAATCGTGCCCCCACCCTAGCCTAGTCCCTAGGGTCATGATGATACTAACTTGGGATTACTGCTGGAGTGGGCCCCTCATTGCTAGGATTTTTCTAGTGGGTTAAGTACGGTTTAACCCCCTTGTTAATCATGGATTAACTTGGTTAAGTGTAACGATGAGTTCACGACTTAACCCCGATTAATCTACCGAACCCAAATTGGTTAAGTACTAAGTGGACCATGACTTAACCCTAATCATGAGGCATTAATTAATTTAATGCGCCTTAACCTCTCACATTAGACTTTATTGCGGTTACTAGTTAAGCCGGGCGGGTCCGGGTAGCTTTACACCACAACTTGGTCTAACCTCGGGTCCAAGGTACAACATGACCAACTTCTCACATTGGGTCCTATCGTTTGTAGCAACTAGTTAAGCCGGTCGGTTCCGGGTAGGTTTATGCTACCAACTCAACCCAAACTCGAGTTGGCCACACTTATCTTTTCTAAGTGTCATGTCCATCATGTTTCCAAAACACATTACAAGTTTTCAAGCAATTGGGTAGACCTAACTTAATAGGTAAATTCCCAATGGGTAGACCTAACTTAATAGGTAAATTCCCAAGCTTATGTTTTATGTCTCTTAAGTTTACCCAACCCCCAAACGCAATCCCATCGCTTACATATCGCAATAGCGCATAAAGGATAGAAAGAGGGAACTTGGCATAATCATGACATAAAGGTGTTGAAGCCACAAGTTTAACATGGTGGCATATAAAATGTTCATGTGTTCATATACTTGCATATTACATATTTTGGCCTCAAAAGCATGCATAAAACCAAACTTAGCATATTGGTGATACATGGTGATAAATGACATGTAGAAATGGCCATAAGTTCGCATTTAGCCTCACATGCAAGTTATCATAAGAGATATGATAACTTACATGTTGCCAAAGTGCAACCTTTGGCATAAAGCTTGAAGCTTTATGTTCATAAACCCAAGATAAGCTTGCATAACATGATAGCATGAACAAAATGTTCAACCCAAACTTGCATAGCATAACTTGCATATCATATGACAACTTGCATATCAAACTTGCATAACATAACATGATGAACTTGCATATCATATCATAGCATACTTGCATAACATGATAAACTTGCATATTACATCATAGAAAAACTTGCATAACATGATAAACTTGCATATTACATCATAGAAAACGTGCATAACATGATAAACTTGCATATTACATCATAGAAAACGTGCATATCATACATTTAACTTTAGAGTTTAAGTATGAAAGTAGAATAGGGCTTACAATGATTATGAAGTCACAAAAATATGACAAAGCCCTTATGAAATCAATTAAACCCAAAAATGCAAGCCAAAATGATCAAAACCCTTCCTGTATGATGCAAATATAGAAACTTGACTTGAATGCAAGCTAATGATGCTCATACAAGTTTGAAAACACTTGTATGCATGGAAAATCACTTAGAAATTGGTTTAGGAATTTTATGAAGAGAGTGGAGGCCATGAGAGGATTGATTTTTCCATAGTTTAGTTGTATGAATGAATAATGATGATTAAGGGTAGGTTAGGGTCTTATTTATAGATTAGGCAAGTGTTTTGGGCCATAGGATTAAACCCTAGTTCCAATCTCAGCCCTCAAAACCGAATCTAGCCCCCAAGCTCAACACAATCTCAAAATGGGGCACCAGGCTAAACAGCCCGGCTGGACCAAGTCGACAGCCAAGTCGACAGGGCTGTCGACTTGGGTCCAACCAAGTCGACTCCCAAGTCGACAGGGCTGTCGACTTGGGTGCTCTGGCGGGAATTCTCCCGCCTGGCCCAAACTGGCCCAAATTTTCAAATTCAAACTTGAATTTGAAATCTGTTTTTGCTTTGGAATTTTCTGAAAACTTCGTTGGGCCTTAATCGGGTCATACGGACTCCGATTTTCGAAAACCCGGACTCTATTTCGCGTATTTTTCCGAGACAAACGCAGTGGCATAGCCCGTTTCCCTTGATTCAGATTTTTGAATTAAATTATGCCTCGATTTACGTTATAACAGGTTATTGAAAATACGGGTTGTTACAGACATGCTTTGATGGCTTGGATTGAATCTAGGGTTAATCCTATGGCTAATACTATCCTAATCCTCTATAAAAAGACCCCTAAGCCTAGCCTAAATCATCATTATTCATTCCTACAACTAAACTATGTCAAAATTGTTCCTCTCATGGCCTCCACTCTCATGCTAAAATTTCTAAGTTTATTTCTATGAGAGGTTTTGAATGCATACAAGTATTTTCAAGCTTGTATGAATGTTCTTAGTTTGCATTCAAGTCAAGTTGCAACATTTCTATTTCAAAGCAAGGATTTTTATTGATTTGGCTCAAGGGTTTTCATTTGGAGCTTGCATATTTGGGTTTTTGGTGCTTGCATAAGGGCTTCGTCTCAATCTTTAAAATAAATATTTATTTGTGTCTTCATAGTATTGTAAGCCCTTTTCTACTTTCTTTTTATTGAACTCTAAAGTTAAATGAATGATGCAAGTTTGGTTGATCATTATATGCAAGTTTGGTTGATCATTATATGCAAGTTTGGTTGATCATTATATGCAAGTTTGGTTGACCATTATATGCAAGTTTGGTTGATCATTATATGCAAGTTTGGATGATCATTATGCAAGTTGGTTTAATCATTATGTATGACACATGTTGCTATGTTATGCAAGTTTGGGTTGATCATTATACACATGTTATCATGTTATGCAAGTTAAACTTGAGTTTATGGCCTTAAAGCTTCAAGCTTTATGTTAAAGGTTGCATTTTGGCAACATGAAAGTTATCATATCCCTTATGATAACTTGCATGTGAGCCTAAATGCGAACTTCTAGCAACTTCTACATGTTATTTATCACCATGTATCACTCATATGCTAAGTTTGGTTTTATGCATGCTTTTGAAGCCTAATAATGCAATATGCAAGTATATGAACATATGTACATTTCATATGCCACCATGATAAACTTGTGGCTTCAATACCTTTATGTCATGATTATGCTAAGTTCCCCCATCTTATCCTTTATGCGTTGTTGCGACTATGTAAACGATGGGATTACGTTGGGGTTGGGTAACATTATGACATAAACATGGTTTTTATAACATAACGTGATATGTTAACTTGTAATTATGTTTTGGAAACATAATGGACATGACACTTAGCAAATATGAGTGTGGCCAACTCGAGGTTGGGTTGAGTTTGTAGCATAAATCTACCCGGACCCGCCCGGCTTAACTAGTGGCTACAAACAATAGGACCCAATGTGAGAAGTTGGTCATGTTGTGCTCGAACCCGAGGTTAGACCTAGTTGTGGTGTAAAGCTACCCGGACCCGCCCGGCTTAACTAGTAACCACAACAAAGTCTAATGTAAGAGGTTAAAGCGCATTAAGTTAATTAATGCCTCTTGATTAGGGTTAAGTCATGGTCCACTTAATACTTAACCAATTTGGGCTTGATGGATTAATCGAGGTTAAGTCAGGAGCCTTGGGTACTTCTAACCAATTTAATCCACGTGTGGATCGGGTTAACCACATTTAACCCTTTAAGAAACCCTAGTTGCGTGGTCCTTTTCAGCAGTAACCTTCTAGGTAGTATCATAAGACCCTAGGACTAGGCTAGGGTGTGGCACGATTACTGGGCTGATTGTAAGAGACCAAAAGAGACGGCTGAATGATGCCCCGGTTGTTCAGGCGGACCATTGTCGTGCACATCAAGTCCGGAGTTGAACAAGGGCACCGGTAGGTTTGGATTGTGCATCATGTAATGGTGTCAGAGGGTTACACCATAGGGCCTGATACACCCTAGGGTGGACCCTGCACAGTCAACTACATTACATGATTAGGCCGTATGACACCGACACTTGACAAGTTAGGCTAATAGGGAGCCGATCGACTAGACTGTGTAGTTGGACCTTGATTTAGGTCACCTCATTAGATTGGGCCAAGGGATCAATTCTTGTTTTTACTAGACATGTTAGAATGCTAGTACACCCGTGGTGCAAAACTTAACCTTGATTATGCGATGACACCTTTATCTATCTTGTTAGTTAATCATCATGCCAGTATGTTGTTATCCTTATGTTCATCTCAGCTTCTCATGCCAGTTAACTTTACTAGTTCATAGACAGATAGTAGTAGGGCTTACCAGTCTTTTTGACTAACCTGTTTTCTTTCGCCTCTTTTCTTCCATTCCCCCCCCCCCTCAGGTTCTCAGGGTGGGAACATTGGAGCTTAGCTTGGATCTTTACAGCTTGCTTACTGGATTTGCTCATGTACGGTTTTCGACATTGAGCTAGCTATGGTTTATCACTTCATTTTGGGGATAGTACTTTATGTATTTCAGTTTTTCAGTTTATGCTTTTATCTAGACTTTGTTGTTGGAAAATAATGACCAAGTATTTTGTTGTAACATGACTATGGTTTTGAAATGCTAAGTTTTATCCGCTGCTTTACTACTCTGTTTTACTTATATGTTCTGTCTTGTGATATCTGCATGCATGTTTACCTTGTTTAACGCCCCTCCAAAGCTAATGTCCTTGCAAGAGTGGCATTGGCGGAGGTGGGGTGTTACATTTGGTATCAGAGCATAAGGTTTACAAGATTTGAGCAAAAGTGTTTTTGAAACTTACCTTTTGAAAAACTATTTTCAAAACCAATTAAATATTTTCCAAGAAAAGTCTAGTTATTTTAAAAAGGCTATTCCCCAAAAGCCATAGCACTATCCTTCGTTTCTTCGTTCTGAATCTATCTTTTTCTTCGTTTTAGTATGGCCGATCGCTTTAACATCCCGGAAGGCGTACAAGTACCCGTCTGGTTCTGGAGATTTATGGAGGCAAGGGCGAATGAAGCCGGCCCCGCGAACATTCCTCCTCCTTCCCCCATCGCTAACATATCTCCTCCTCCCGTAGCTGAGGTTCCTCCTCCCCCTCAGCATCCGCAAGAGGATTTCGCAAAGCTTTGCAAAGACTTTAAGGCGATGGGTTGCAAGAATTTTGTCGGAACGGAGACTCCCGTGGAGGCAAGAAACTGGTTAAAGGAAACTGAAGACCTCTTTGCTATCTTTGATGTGGAAGATCGTAGGAAAGTTCTGTTGGCGGTATGGCTACTGAAAGGGGAAGCTGCTTATTGGTGGGTAGTCACCACCACTACTAGACCAATTGAGACTTAGGATGACTTTAGGAGAAGGTTTGGACTAAAGTTCCTATCACCGACAGAAGAGAATCTTTAGATGGAGAGGTTCCTATCTCTAAAGCAAGGGGACATGACAGTTAGGGAATACGTGGATATGTTTAATCAACTTGCTCGGTTCGGCCTAGAATTGGTAAACACAGCTCAGAAGAAGGCCCTACACTTTTCTCTAGGATTGAATGAGCCATTGCGCGGTTTGGCCATGTCTCATATACCCCTGGGGGCAACTTTCGAGAGTTTGGTGAATATGGCCCTACTTCAAGAGGAAGATAAGAGTGGCAAGAAGGAGGTCAAGGCAAATGAGTCTCAAGGCGAGAAGGTAGATTCCGGAAAAGGAGGCAAGAACAACAATAGCAAGGACAACAAGTCAAGAGAAAGGAGGAAGTGCAACTTCTGTGGGATTACTGGGCACATAGCCAAAGACTGTAGGAAGAAGAAGAGGAAGTTGGGCAAATGCTTTCATTGCGGAGAATCTGGACATCTTAGCAAGGATTGTCCCAAGAAGCATGGACAAGGGCAAGGACAAACTCAGCAAGTAGGACCCTCTGGAGGGCAATTGCAGGCTCTCCTCGCTCTTCCAGCTTTTGATCGAGGTAGAGTTTTTATAGAAATTCATGTTTACATTTCTGATTTTCCTGTTCGCACCTTATTTGATTCTGGTGCATCGCATAGTTTTATCTCTTCTGATATTGTTGAAAGTTTGCACCTAAGTACCAGCTTAGTTGAGGATCCCATTTGTGTTTCAAATCCAATTGGGGGTTCCGCCCATCTGTCTACGATTTGTGTGGATTTGAAAATTTCTATCTTGGCCGTAGAATTCACGTGTAGTGCTTATGTTCTCGGGGTCACGGGATATGGGTTGGTCTTGGGCATGGATTAGTTGTCCAGTTATGGAGCCATCCTCGATTGTGAGCATATGGTGGAGAGGCTCATGACTCGCCTCGGTAACACCCTAGAAATTTCTTGTAACCCTAGAGGTCCCGTCATGTTATGTTATCTTGAATCTCTCGACTCGTCCATCGATGATCTGCAATCTGTAAGGGTGGTCCGAGACTATCCTGATGTCCTTGAAGAAGTTAGGGGGTTACCCCCTAAACGAGAGATAGATTTCCGCATTTATCTAGTCGATAATGCCAAGCCAGTATCATTGCCCGTTAGGCACATGGCCCCTCGTGAGAGAAGGGAGCTCAGTAAGCAAATCAAGGAGCTGCTTGAGAAGGGTTTTATTAGACGAAGTATTTTCGAATGGGGTGCTCCGGTGGTATTCGCTACTAAGGCGGATGGTTCGCTTCGTCTATGTGTTGATTATCGATAGTTGAACAAGCTGACAAAGAAGAATAGGCACCCATTACCGAGGATTGATGATCTCTTTGACCAGCTTGTAGGTGCTTCTGTTTTCTCTCAGCTCGATCTAGCCACCGGATTCCATCAGCTTAGAGTGGCCGAGGATAGTATCGATAAGACTGCGTTTAGGACTCCAGATGGATTCTTTGAATGGCTTGTCATGCCATTCGGTTTGACTAATGCACCCGCATACTTCGTGGACTTGATGAGTAGGATGTTCAGGGAATTCCTTAACAAGTTTGTTGTTGTCTTCGTGGATGATACTCTGATCTTCTCAAAGGATGAGGAAGAGCATGCTAGGCATCTCAAGGAAGTGATGGATACGCTTAGAGCGCATCAGTTGAAAGCCAAGTTCTCCAAATGTCATTTTTGGAGAAGGGAAGTTCGGTTTCTTGGACATATAGTTTCTAAGCAAGGCATAGCGGTGGATCCTGCGAAAGTGGTTGTGATTCAAGACTGGAAGACTCCTAGGAATGCAACCGAAGTAAGAAGCTTTCTCGGTCTGGCGGGCTACTATAGGAAGTTCATCAGGGACTTCGCTACGATTTCAGCCCCTCTTACTAAGTTGACGAAGAAGAACTTAGTCTTTGTATGGGACTTGGAGTGTGAGCTTGCTTTTCAAAAGTTCAAAAGAGCCCTTACCTCAGCTCCAGTTTTGGCAACGTGGATTGGCACTTGTTTTCAAGAGATAGTTTTCTGCGTGGGATACCGTATAGTATGTAAGCGAGATCCGAGATTCACTAACGAATCTTGGAAAGCTTGCACGAAACCATGAGCACGCAGTTATGTTTATGCCAAGTATTTTTGGCAAAGAATAAGTGGAAGTGGAACGAGAAGCAACGGTGAAATGAGTTCTAACTCATATTTTGGGAACAAGAATTAAGAACTACGGAATTGCGAAGATAAAAGACGGTCAGGTCACGATGGGAATAAGCACAAGAAAAATGCGGCTTAGAAGATTGAAGTCTAGATACGCGCATTTAATCTCTTTCTAAGAGTATATCCTTGATCCCTATTGTTCCGTAGAGCTTACTTGCATGCTACCTTTTAAGTATATCCTCTCAGTCCTATCCTCAACCTTAGTTCTGTTACAAACCCCCTAAGGAGTATGGCTAGCCTATTTGTGATATATGGTTGGGGTGAAGAAGTTCGCCACCAAACTATTTGGGCTTTATGGGATATGGGTAATAATTGATAGATTTACAAAGAGAGCCCATTTTATTCCGGTGAAAAGCAAAAGGACCGTATCGCGGCTAGCATCTGTTTATCTTCAAAAGATAGTGTGGCTGCATGGAGTTCCTTCTAGCATAGTTAGCGAGCGTGACCCAATTTTCGCTAGTCAGTTCTGGAACAGTTTGCAAGAAGCAATGGGTACGCGATTGAATCTGAGTACAGCCTATCACCCCCGGACGGATGGCCAAACCGAAAGGGTGAATAGAGTGCTAGAAGATCTTTTAAGGTTTTGTGTTCTCGACTTCGGTGGTACTTGGGAAGACCACCTTCCTCTTGTAGAGTTTGCTTATAATAATAACTATCAAGCCAGCATAGGGATGGCAGCATTTGAAGCTTTGTATGGGAGGCCGTGCAAGCCACCAACATGTTGGTGGGAAGACGACGGATAAGCTTATAATTGAGCCCGACATGATAAGGGACACATCCGAGAGGGTTGAATTGATTCGAAGACGGATAAGAACGACCCAAGACAGACAGAAATCCTATGCAGACAAGCGAAGGACAGACTTGGAATTTAAAATTGGAGATATGGTCTTTGTGAAGATTTCTCCTTTGCGAAAAATGGTTCGCTGACACCAAGGATCGTAGGACCCTTCCCTACTATAGAAAGATCGGGAAGATGACTTATAAGGTGGAATTGCCGAGAAGCTGGCCGGCGTGCATAATGTCTTTCATGTCTCGCATCTCCGGAAGTGTTTGCACAGACCCGCCAAAGTGGTTGAACCAAGTATTCTTGAAGACATGGAGGTAGAGGATGAAGCAACCCTGAGACGAGCTCCGATTCGTATCATGGAAATGAAGACAAAGAAGCTAAGAAGCAAAGAATTTAAGCTTGTTAACGCGCAATGGAGTGAAACAGAGGGAGACGCAACTTGGGAAACCAAGGAAAAGAGGCGCGTGCTTTATCCATTTCTCTTGGAGGATACATTTTCAATCTCTTTTCCTAGATTGGTATATCTTCCCTTTGCCATCCATGCTTATCTAGTTTATCTTGTTTCGTAAATTTTGTCATGAGAACCTTAGGTAGAAACCCTTGGTTGAAACATGTATTTGAAACATGTTATGTTTGATGTTTGCAAGTGGTTGCAAGTGTTTGCAAGTGGATACTCGTGGATGCATAATACACGTTAGGCACTAAGATCGGCTCACACACTTTCATATCGCATATGCATGAGTGTTTATGCTTATTCATGGATGAAAACTTGTTATGCTATCATGTGGATGTTGCATATGGATGAATGTTATGTGCACTCATGTAGAGATTATAAATTATGTTAGGAATTTGCATACATATGGACTCATTTCACAAACATATTTTGCATTAAGGGGGTTTACTGAATCAGCAACCTCCTGATTTTCGCATTAGATAAGTACATATACACACACCTTTGCATATGATCATACAGCATTTAGAACCTTTTAAGGAAAATGATTGCTCGTGGATGATGTTTTGAGTAGATGGATGATGGATGGTAGGATACGTTCTTCCTAACTTGGAGATTTCGGGGACGAAATCCTTTAAGGAGGGGAGAATGTAACAACCCGTATTTTTGAATAACATGTTATAACATAAATGGAGGCAGAATTAAACTGTAAAATCTGAATCAAGGGAAACAGGCTGTGCCATTGCGTTCGTCTCGGAAAAATACGTGAAATAGAGTCCGAGTTTTCGAAAATCGGAGTCCGTATGACCAAGATATGGCCTCGCGAAGTTTCACGAAAAATTCACAAATTAAAGTATACTTAATTAAGGGTTGCGCAAAGATATATATGTATATTAATATATATATATATATAATTGAAAATTAAATAAATAAATATGCAAAAATGTTCAAAACAGCGAATTGGGAGAGAGGAATAACCGAACTGGCCGATTTTTGAGGTCGACCCGAGTCCGGTGGGTCGACTAGGAGTTAATCCATGGTGTTTGGCTGTCAACCCGTGGGCCGATTCGCTCAAATGCAGATTTTGCATTTGAATGGTTCTCATGGTTCAGCTTTAATCTAAAGGCCCTAGATGGTTCCTACACTTGACTTCTTCCCCAAGACATGCTTTGATGGCTTGGATTGAATCTAGGGTTAATCCAATGGCTAATACTATCCTAATCCTCTATAAAAAGACCCCTAAGCCTAGCCTAAATCATCATTATTCATTCCTACAACTAAACTATGTCAAAATTGTTCCTCTCATGGCCTCCACTCTCATGCTAAAATTTCTAAGTTTATTTCTATGAGAGGTTTTGAATGCATACAAGTATTTTCAAGCTTGTATGAATGTTCTTAGTTTGCATTCAAGTCAAGTTGCAACATTTCTATTTCAAAGCAAGGATTTTTATTGATTTGGCTCAAGGGTTTTCATTTGGAGCTTGCATATTTGGGTTTTTGGTGCTTGCATAAGGGCTTCGTCTCAATCTTTAAAATAAATATTTATTTGTGTCTTCATAGCATTGTAAGCCCTTTTCTACTTTCTTTTTATTGAACTCTAAAGTTAAATGAATGATGCAAGTTTGGTTGATCATTATATGCAAGTTTGGTTGATCATTATATGCAAGTTTGGTTGACCATTATATGCAAGTTTTGTTGATCATTATATGCAAGTTTGGTTGATCATTATATGCAAGTTTGGTTGGTTATTATATGCATGTTTGGTTGATCATTATATGCAAGTTTGGTTGATCATTATATGCAAGTTTGGTTGATCATTATATGCAAGTTTGGTTGGTCATTATATGCAAGTTTGGTTGATCATTATATGCAAGTTTGGATGATCATTATGCAAGTTGGTTTAATCATTATGTATGACACATGTTGCTATGTTATGCAAATTTGGGTTGATCATTATACGCATGTTATCATGTTATGCAAGTTAAACTTGAGTTTATGGCCTTAAAGCTTCAAGCTTTATGTTAAAGGTTGCATTTTGGCAACATGAAAGTTATCATATCCCTTTTGATAACTTGCATGTGAGCCTAAATGCGAACTTCTAGCAAATTCTACATGTTATTTATCACCATGTATCACTCATATGCTAAGTTTGGTTTTATGCATGCTTTTGAAGCCTAATAATGCAATATGCAAGTATACGAACATATGTACATTTCATATGCCACCATGATAAACTTGTGGCTTCAATACCTTTATGTCATGATTATGCTAAGTTCCCCATCTTATCCTTTATGCGTTGTTGCGATTATGTAAACGATGGGATTACGTTGGGGTTGGGTAACATTATGACATAAACATGGTTTTTATAACATAACGTGATTTGTTAACTTGTAATTATGTTTTGGAAACATAATGGACATGACACTTAGCAAATATGAGTGTGGCCAACTCGAGGTTAGGTTGAGTTTGTAGCATAAATCTACCCGGACCCGCCCGGCTTAACTAGTGGCTACAAACAATAGGACCCAATGTGAGAAGTTGGTCATGTTGTGCTCGAACCCGAGGTTAGACCTAGTTATGGTGTAAAGCTACCCGGACCCGCCCGGCTTAACTAGTAACCACAACAAAGTCTAATGTGAGAGGTTAAAGCGCATTAAGTTAATTAATGCCTCGTGATTAGGGTTAAGTCATGGTCCACTTAATACTTAACCAATTTGGGCTTGATGGATTAATCGAGGTTAAGTCAGGAGCCTTGGGTACTCTTAACCAATTTAATCCACGTGTGGATCGGGTTAACCACATTTAACCCGTTAAGAAACCCTAGTTGCGTGGTCCTTTTCAGCAGTAACTTTCTAGGTAGTATCATAAGACCCTAGGACTAGGCTAGGGTGGGGCATGATTACTGGGCTGATTGTAAGAGACCAAAAGAGACGGCTGAATGATGCCCCGGTTGTTCAGGCGGACCATTGTCGTGCACATCAAGTCCGGAGTTGAACACGGGCACCGGTAGGTTTGGACTGTGCATCCTGTAATGGTGTCAGAGGGTTACACCATAGGGCATGATACACCGTTGGGTGGACCCTGCACAGTCAACTACATTACATGATTAGGCCGTATGACACTGACACTTGACGAGTTAGGCTTATAGGGAGCCGATCGACTAGACTGTGTAGTTGGACCTTGATTTAGGTCACCTCATTATATTGAGCCAAGCTTGGGGCAAGGGATCAATTCTTGTTTTTACTAGACATGTTAGAATGCTAGTACACCCGTGGTGCAAAACTTAACCTTGATTATGCGATGATACCTTTATCTATCTTGTTAGTTAATCATCATGCCAGTATGTTGTTATCCTTATGTTCATCTCAGCTTCTCATGCCAGTTAACTTTACTAGTTCATAGACAGATAGTAGTAGGGCTTACCAGTCTTTTTGACTGACCTGTTTTCTTTCGCCTCTTTTCTTCCGTTTCCCCCCCCCCCTCAGGTTCTCAGGGTGGGAACATTGGAGCTTAGCTTGGATCTTTACAGCTTGCTTACTGGATTTGCTCATGTACGGTTTTGGACACTGAGCTAGCTATGGTTTATCACTTCATTTTGGGGATAGTACTTTATGTATTTCAGTTTTTCAGTTTATGCTTTTATCTAGACTTTGTTGTTGGAAAATAATGACCAAGTACTTTGTTGTAACATGACTATGGTTTTGAAATGCTAAGTTTTATCCGCTGCTTTACTACTCTGTTTTACTTATATGTTCTGTCTTGTGATATTTGCGTGCATGTTTACCTTGTTTAACGCCCCTCCAAAGCTAATGTCCTTGCAAGAGTGGCATTGGTGGAGGTGGGGTGTTACAAGATCGGTTCGTCTCCTATCAGCATATGATTTCTGTCGGTCCTGCGCCATCTTCATCCGCCATCGAATCAGGTCTATCTTCTCTGAAGTCTCCTTAATCAGGTCGGGTCCAAGCAAAACCTTATCCGTGGATTCCCACCAACATGTAGGTGATCGGCACGGTCGTCCATAAAGAGCCTCAAAAGGCGCCATGCCAATGTTAGCCTGAAATCTATTATTATAGGCAAACTCCACTAGTGGAAGGTGCGCTTACCATGTTCCTCCAAATCCTAGGATGCATAGTCTCAGAAGGTCTTCTAACCCGATTTACTCTCTCGGTCTGGCCGTCCGTCTGAGGGTGATAAGCGGTACTTAAGCATAATTGCGTTCCAACCGCCTCTTGTAAGCTTTTCCAAAATTCGCTTGTGAAAATGGGATCTCTATCGCTCATAATGCTAGAGGTATGCCGTGCAAACGAACTGTCTCTCGAAGGTAAACAGATGCTAACCATGCGGCAGTCCTTTTACTTTTAATGGGAATGAAATGGGAACTTTGAGTAAGTCTGTCTACAATTACCCAAATCCCCGTATTACCCTTCCTTGATCTTGGTAACCCATCTTCAAAATCCATGGAAACACTTTCCCATTTCCAAAGAGGAATCTCTAAGGGATGGAGCAAACCTCTAGGCTTCTTTTGTTCTGCCTTGACTTGTTGGCACACTAAGCATCTAGCAATGAACTCGGCCACGTCCTCCTTCATTCCGGCCCAAAAGAAAACTCGCTTCATATCCCTAGACATCTTATCACCAGTGGGATGTATGGTCATCTTAGAGAGATTTGAGTCTTCAAGAATTGCCTTCTTCAAACTCTCGTCTTGTGGTACGCAAAGTCTCCCATCTCTACGTAGCCAGCCTCTCTCATCTATGGCATATCTATCAAGATGACTTGAGGACTCCCCTCGTATAAGCTTGCCTACTATCTCAACCAACTGTGGGGCATTTCGTTGTGCCTCTCCAACTCGACCCAAAAGTGTAGGTTGCACCTCTAACGATGCCAACAATCCAGGTACATAATCGACAGAGGGTCTGAAGTCAAAGGAAGATATATACTCCTAACTCTGTCGCTCTATGAACAAAGGACTTAAAGTTAACTTCTTTCTACTTAAGGCGTCGGCTAAAACGTTACCCTTGCCAAGGGTATATGCGTTCTCAAAATTGTAGGATGCCAAAAACTCCATCCATCTCTGTTGCCTCAAATTTAGGTCCTTTTGAGAGAATAAGTACTTTAGCGACTTATGGTATGTATGCAACTCAAACCTTTTGCCAAGCAAAGAATGACGCCATGACTTAAGCACAAAAACTATGGCCGCCAACTCTAAGTCGTGGGTAGGGTAATTTTTCTCGTGGGCTTTCAACTGCCTTCCACCATAGCATATCACAATTCCCTCTTGCATTAAAACTGCATGAAGCCCTGTCCCGCAAGCATCGGTATATACTGTGAATGTCTTACTCCCGTCTGGCAAAACTGAAGCTGTCGTCAAAGCTCTCTTCAGAAGTTGGAAAACATCGTCACAATCAATGTCCTAAGCAAAAGTCAAGTTCTTCTTTGTTAATCGAGTAAGTGGGGCTGATATCTTCACGAAGTCCTTATTGAACTTCCTATAATAGCCAGCCAGCCCTAAAAAGCTTCTTACTTCTGTTGTGTTCTTAGGCGTTTTCCAATCTTGGTTTGCAACTACCTTGGCGGGATCCACAGTTATCCCTTCCTTAGAGACCACAAGTCCTAAGAACCTCACGTCTTTTCTCCAAAAATGGCACTTGGAGAACTTAGCTTTAAGCTGATGTGCTCGTAGGGTCTCTAAGGCTTCCCTAAGACGTAGGGCAAGCTCTTCTTCAATTTTAGAGAAAAACAGAATATCGTCTACAAAGACTACCACAAACTTGTTTAGAAACTCTCTAAACACCCTACTCATTAAGTCAACAAAGTATGTGGGTGCATTCGTCAAACCAAAAGGCATGACGAGCCACTCAAAGAAACCGTCAGAAGTTCTAAATGTAGTCTTATCGATGTTATCTTCAGCCACCCATAGCTGATGAAACCCTATAGCCAAATCCAGTTGCGAGAAAACCGAAGCACCCACCAATAAATCGAATAAATCGTCTATCCTCGGTAACGGGTGTCTATTCTTCTTTATTAGCTTATTCAGCTCTCTATAGTCCACACACAATCTAAGTGAACCATCAGCTTTTGTAGCAAAAACGACTAGAGCACCCCACTCCGAAATACTTTATGAACCCCTTCTCAAGCAACTCTTTCACTTGCTTACGGAGTTCTCTTCTCTCTCTCGGAGCCATGTGGTGCACTGGTAATGCAACTGGCTTTGCATTATCTACTAAGAACATTCGAAAGTCTATCTCATTCCTCGGAGGTAAACCCCAGCCTCATCGAAGACGTCACTATATTCACGGACCACACAAACAGATTTCAAATCATCATTGGATGCGTCAAGGGATTCTAGGTAGCTAAGCATTACCGGAACTCTAAGGTCATAAGAAATATCAAGGGTCTTTCCACAACGAGTCATCAATCTAACTACCCTTCTTTCATAATCTAGGATGGCCACGTATCTAGCTAGCCAATCCATACCTAGAATCAAGCCGTAGCCAATGAAGCCAAGAACAAAGGCGTTGCATTCAAACCCAACGCCCAAGATAGACACTCTCAAATCCGAACAAATCATAGAAAGATGAGCCAAACCACCAATAGGATTTGAGACTACTATGGGATCCATAACTAGACTAGTATTTAGGTGCAGTGTTTCAACTAACGAAGCAGATACAAACGAGTATGAAGCGCCAGAGTCAAACAAAGTACGAACAGGATGATCAAACAAAAAAACTAAACTTTCAATGGAAATGTTTCTACCTCTCTCCTGTCCTGGTGCCATGAGAGCCTAAATCTGCCCTCTTGCCTGCTCTGGTGCCATGAGAGCCTGAAGCTGCCCTCCATAAGTTCTTTGCCCTTGTTTCTTTGAGCAGTCCTTAACTAGGTGACCTGCCTCTCTACAGTGGAAACAGCTAGTCTTCTTCTTTTTCCTACAGTCTTTGCTCAGATGGCCTGGTGTCCCACAATTAAAGCACTTTTTCCCCTTGCTATTATTGTTCTTCGCGCCTTTCTTGTTTTGCTTTTGTGGTTTCTTTTGGTCCCCTTTCTTCTCCGGTGCCTTATTAGCATTAGCACCTTTCTCTTCCTCATGCATAAGCGCCATGTCAACCAATTTCTCAAAGGTAGCCCCCATAGGAATGTGGGTCATAGCTAACCCATGTAGTGGCTCGTTTAAACCTTTAATGAACCTTAGGGCCTTCTTCTCAGGTGTGTTTACCAATTCCATGCTAAATCTCGCCAACTGATTGAACTTGTTGACGTACACCTTTACTGATAAATCCCCTTGCTTCAACGCTAAGAACCTTACCATATATAATTTTTCTTTTGCTCATGAGAGAAATTTTATTTTGAACCTACGCTTGAAATCCATCCATGCCTCCACCGGACGCTCTCCGTTCGTGACCTCCCACCAAAACGAGGCTTCGTCCTTCATTATCCAAGCAGCCAATTGGACCTTCATTCCATCTTCCACCTCGAAAATACCAAATAGATCTTCCATCTCCTTAAGCCAATTTCGAGCTTCAGCAAACGTCTCTGATCCGTGAAAAGGTTTCCCGCCCATTGCCCTAAAATATTTGCATATCTTTGCAAAAGTATCAACACGGAGGGGGGGAGGATGAGGAGCAGCATTTGCTGGGCCTGCGACATTGGCCCTAGCTTCCAGAAACATTATAAAACATTCTTTTATCGGTATCTCCTCGGGTATCTCAGAAATTCCATACATGATGAAAAGAAAATGAATAGATTCAAAACGGAGAATTCGAAATAAAGATATATGGATCTTGGGGGTTATGTTTTTAAAACAAACTTTTCTCTTGAAAATACTTTCCTTAAAACATATTTTTGAAAGTATTTCTATAAAAATGCTTTTGAAAAATAGTTTTTCAAAATTCATATCTGTTCTGGGAACCTTTAGCTCTGATACCACGTGTAACACCCCACGTCCATTAATGTCACTCACAAAGGGAATGCATTAACTTCGATGAAGCGTATTTAGTGTATAGAACATAATATAACAAGACAAACATAAATAATGGTACTTGAAGAATTTAAAACAACTTTTATTACAGCGGAGAAATAGTTTGTTTACAACAACTTCATAAACCAAGTAAACTTAATATCCATCTTGATAAATTGCTTCAGAGTACATAAAATAAAAAGCATAAACCCCAAACCCAAGTAGCCATAAAAGAGATGAGCTGAACTTTACTTTCAGCAATCCAAGCACTTCCAAAAGAGAGAGAAAGAGATCCAAGATCAAGCTCCACTAGTACTAGTCCCACCCTGAGAACCTAGGGGGAGGGGAGGAAGAAAAGAGGCGAAAACAAGGGGGTCAGACATAAAGTCTTGCGAGTATAATAACTTTAACAATATAATTACTAAAGTAACTAGGATAAGGCATAAACTGGTAAGATAAGGTATGATCATGAAACAAGTGGGCATGACAAAGCAATTAAGAGGAATATTTTGGCGTTAATCTCGTTCCTAATCACTCTAGGATAATTACTATACTGCACCACCACTAGTCACCCTAAACAGTTAGTCCCGCCTACAGAACTTAATAATGATAATTGTAGTTTCGTGTACCCCTAGCTGCCTTCATAGGTGCCATCTGCCCCTATCTCCACTAGTTTATCCACTACCCCCATGCGATCGGCTCCCTAACTCGTAGATACCCGTGCTTGTCCCACAGTGGGGTGTATCACTCCCCAAAGTGGCAACCCGATACCACCAAAGATGCACGGCTTATATCTACATGATGCAACAACGTCTTAGCTACCAGCCCGGGCCCGTACACGCACATGACCACGTTGGACTTGTGTTGCCACCGCTAACCCGTTTTGACCTCTTACAATCAAATCCAGTATGCATGTCCCATCCTCGACTAGGGTCGAGCTCACAAAGATACTTAATGGGTTACTGGTTTGAAAAGGGCCCCCATGCATGATACAAGCTTTCCACCTAGGCTTGGTCCCCACTAAGGTTTCCCCACTTAACCCCATTTTTATTTATGTCTTCTTACATGTTTCAACTTGGTTAAGTGCATCTAATCGTATTTCACTTGCCACCCAAGGTACCCACTTAATTTCAGATGCCACCTAAGGCACCCACTTAACCCCCCATGTCCCACCACATGTTTATCTGGTCAAGTGTTACTTAATTCATTAGAACTGTAACCTTGTAAAGATCTCTCACATTAGATTGGCATTTGCGGTTGCTGGATTTGCCGGGCAGGTCCGGTAAGTCTTATACCGCAAACGAGCCTAACCACATGTCTTTACAATTGTTACGCATTTAATTCATGCCTTTGACCTCTCACATTAGACTGACATTTGTGGCTGTTGGATTTGTCGGGCGGGTCCGGGCAGTCTTACACCACAAAAGAGTCTAACCTCGGGTCTTAGGCGGTTAATTATTACACATCTTTATTTAACCCCAAATTGGATTAATATCCATATTCAAATTTATCAATATATTCCAAATTTATTTATGTCCATAATTATCTCTTAAATTATGTCCATAAATACCAATTATGCCAATTAATATCTCAAATTAATTAATGCGTTTTAAGGCCATTTTATGCCAATTCACAATTTATGTATATTTAATATTATCCCATCATCCCTACGCTATTCGTACGGTTTTATATGACATATGTTAGACTCGCAAATAGTCTAACTTATAAATAGAAAAGCAACATCACATTACACATAAAATAGATCTAAGGATCATGACATAAACTTGCATATGAATTTCATTCAAACTAGCATGTGATAGGAAACTAGCATAGGTAATGGGCATAAACTTGCATAACTAATGTACTGCCATGGATCTAAATATAGATCTAAACATAAAGATGTGAACTTGCATATAGATCCAAACATAAAGATGTGAACTTGCATATAGATCTAAACATAAAGATGTGAACTTGCATATAGATCTAAAAATAAAGGTGTAAAATTGATTATGGATCTAAACATAAAGGTATGAACTTGCATATGGATCTAAACATATAGATTAATGTCACATAAACTAGCATATGCATATACATGTTTCACATATATTTTAACAACCCAAATTTGCATAAGATTCATATAAGAACATATGATCCAATCACCACAAACTTACATAAGATATATGATTCAACTTGCATAAGATTCGCATATGATCCAATTTGCATAAAATTCACATAAGAACTAACATATGATCAACACCACAAACATACATATAATTTACATCACATGATCCAAAATCATATTCTCATAATCGAAACTATATCTTATCATAATTAAATTAAGTAATTATTTTGTGAAAGCTATCATACTGACAATCAAAAGAATAATCTTGTCTTTCTGGGATCTGTATTATGAAACTGAATTGCTCGCCTTTGATGTAGACTATTCGTTATATGAATTAGGTTAGATTTGATTTTGATTCAAGCCCCTTTCTTGCTTTACGGTTGAAAGTGTATGGCGGCTACTCTAGGTTCTCCATTGACAGCATGGAGGCTCTTGTACGAATTAATGTGATTAGGGTTAGGGGTTTAGGGTGCTTTTATAGAAGATTAGCTAATTAAGAGCCGTCAGATTAACCTAGAATCAATCAAGACCATCCAGTCAAGATAGAATGACACCTCAGCCCTAATGACTCAGCACTGAGTCAAAAAGTCGTCATCTTTCAGATCTTCTCAGGGGGGTAGGTCGACCCCCAGGTCGACACAAAGGTCGACCTGTATAGGGGAGATCGACACTAGGGTCGACCCCCTGGTCGACCTGGTCCCTGTTTTGAATTCAAATTTTGAATTCTTGAACCTGACCTATTTTTAATTTAATTAAATTCTGAAACTTCGGAAGGCCATAACTTCTTCATACGAAGTCCAATTCACACAAACTCGGACTCTATCTCAAGCAGAATTCCGAGACGAACGCAATGGCGCATCCCGTTTCCCTTATTCCGACATTTGAAATTAAGTATTCTTAAATTTGTTAAATTTAATCTTTAAAATTACGGGGTGTTACAGCTACGTAGATACTGTATTAGGTTAATCCACTGGGAAGTAAATGGGTGCGACGTGTGTGTAAGCCTTGAGTGTTGTTAACCCAAGTAACCTAACAATTAAGAAAATATGATTGAATGGTATATGTAGTGTTATCCAAAGTGTATAATTTGAATCCAGTCACCAGAACTTGTGTTCTGACCCCCTCCTCATAATATACTCACAGATTAGATTTGTGGCAGAGACATGATAGCTTTGGATATTGGTTAGGCGTATTATTAATACGGTAAGGCTATACTTTGAGTATATTATATTTTATCTATTTCGCTGTGAGATAATTTCTGAGCTCTAACATATTTTATGTCTCTATCTTTTCTATAGGATACCAGAGCAAACAAACACGAGTTTTTGTAGATTAGAATTTTGAAAAAAAAAATGGTCTGTCGGAATTCGAGTTGTTACATCTGGTATCAGAGCTTAGGTTTAGGATTCCTGTATAAATAGTGAGTGAACGAATTTGTATTTTTAAAAATATAAATATTATATATATATGCCTAGATCCATAGAGGAACCCACTAAATAGAAAGAGTATAGTATGGTAGGAAATGGGATGTTTGTTTTGTACACTAAAGGAATGAATATGGAAATCTGAGACCCATAGGTGATTTGGGTAGAAATTGTACAATGTACTTTGTATGGAAGGAAAGCGAATCCCATATGATTAGTATTTTGGGTTAGTGGGCTTGAAAACCTTACAGATTGGAAAAGGTTAAAAAGAGAAAAATGGATTAGGAATATATATTGCTGAGAGAATTGTTTTTGGGAGTGTCTAGGAAAGCCTAGAAAATTGGGAACCCGCTTTGAGTCTGACCCCATTGTTAATTTTTAAGAACTTGAAATTATAAAAGTTTGGGAGAAGGGTTTATGGTGTTTTCAAGTTTTAATCTTAAAAGTTATAGTTTTAAACATGTAAAGAATTACATATTGGGTTTTAAATTAAAATGGGGTCTATTATGGAAATAATGATTTCTTATGAAAATTTTGTCTAAAGTAAAATTCTCTCAGAAAAAGGTGCATATTATAAAGAATGTATGGCTCGCTAATTTTCTTGTTGTATTTCATACAAGAATTTTTAATAAGGAAAGTTTTGAAATCTCTATTCTTTTGACAATCATTTTTGATAAATTGTTTTAGTAAGAAATTTTGTTGGGACAAAATAAGTTATAGAAATTAATAATAAAGTGGGTATTTGCACCTTGAAGTAAGAGACTGAACCGACCTTATAGGTAAGAACAGGTCATAAACTTGATTAAGAAATAGTTGTCCTTATCTACTCCAGTTTTTGTGATTTGAAAAAAAAAATGATTTTCATTTTTTTGACATGTTTTTTGGTTTGGCAGAAGTAGGTTATCATGAGGAAAATAACGTTTAGACATTTTTAAATTTTTGGAAGAAAGTTTAAATGAAAAGGATAAACCATGTTTTATACGTATGGATTATGTAAGGATTAGTGCCTAGGAAAGATGGGAATTTTTTTGAGTCTATGAAGCAGATAGCGAGAATTATCTTAGAATAATAGTAAGTTCACGTAGAATTCGTAAGCATTGAAATGCTTAGGGTGTTGCTTGAAGTAATTGTTGGTACACAGCTAAAACTAGTGGTGACTACAAGATTGTAAAAAGGGAAAGTAAGTGTTTAGATCCATTTACTAATTTTGATGTTAGGGCTAAAACCCATTACAACATTCCTATTGGGATCATTATTTTGTTCTTGTTCGATAGTTAGGGTAACACCTAAACCTGTCGTGGATCCCATAGTTTGGACTTTTCTATCTGAGAGGGACACAGTCCCGAGATTCTTGGCCCCTAGTAGTAGTTGTGTATGGTGTCTGTTCTCCTATTTTAGTTGAAAGACTAGAAGCTTAATTAAATTTAAACTAAGATCAGATGATTAAATAAGCTAATGAAAGAGAAATGGTACAACTAAAAAGAAACAGCAAAAATTCAGTAAAGCAACAAACATGATAGCTAAAGAAAAATGGAAAATTATGAGAAAAGATGGATAAGAATAAAAATTTCCAAGAAAAGATGAAAAAGAAAAGATGTAACAAAGGAAATTTTCTTATGTGGGTTGTGCTTGGATAGAAAAATAGGGGAATCTTTATAAATAGTATCATAAAATCCAAGTATGGTTTGAAAAAGGTCAAAAGGGAAAAACGGAAGATGTGAAATTTTCCGTTTTCCACCTGTTTGTAACATAAGAAGTTGAATTTAGGAAATAAAAATTTTCTAGAATTCAAAAAATATAGTTAGTTGGTAGGTTTTTGGATGTAACAATTGGATGAACTACGCACTTGCTTAGTAAGAGTGTGGGAAAATTTGGATGAAAATATATTTTGAATTTCAAAATATTGCATTCATATAGAACTGCCAGAATATTTAGGATGTGAGCATCATATTTTAAAAAATAAAGTATCTTTGAAAAAAAATTGCATACATATAGGAGGTACTGCTTAGGCATGTATTATTATGTTGTATTTCACTTTGCACAAGGGCACAATGGTTGCAAAAATTGGACGCACACATGATGGATGTATATATTGTGAGGGGTTAATTAATTTTACCCTTATTAAATTTCAGGAATGAAATTTCCTATGGGTGGGAGAATGTAACACCCCACATTTTTAACTCAAGATAATAAGATAAGAATAACTTAATTAAATATTCAGAACTAAGTGAAATGGACTGCACCATTGTGTTCATCTCGAAATTCTGGCCAAGATAGACACCTAGTTCGCTTAAAACGGACATCGTATGAAGAAGTTATTAAGGTTTGAAGTTTGTAGACACGCAGGAAGAATATATATATATACACACACACACACATATATATATATATATATACACATATATATATATATAATAGCTTCAGAAATTCAAAAATTGGTTCAAAATTCGAAATTTGGGGAGGCGGCAGGTTTCTCGCCCAAGGGTGTCGACCCCTGGGTCGACTCACCTGCCGCAGATTTTGGTAGATTAAGGTTTGGGGTTTGGCTATATATATGGCCTCATTTCACTTGTTTCTCCATACAAAAAAATAATGGAGAGCTAGATGCTGTCTTTGCCCAGATTAAATCAAGTCTTTTCTTCTTTTGCAATCCAATTATTCAAGTTTAGAGATCTGCAAACCATCTTCTATCACAATGAATCTACATTAATTTTAGATCTCTTATCGAAGTGAGGTAATTCCTAGATCTGGTCTATTTTTCAATTCTCCTCTCATTCTTTCCTTTTCTTTTAGTAAAAATCATAGATCCATGATTGTTAGGTTCTGAATCTAATTAGGGGAAGATCATGGAATGTTAGACCTGGACCAGATCCAGAATTTGGAAAGCAAATTGAGGTGAGTTCATTTAAGCTATATCATTTTAGACAATTATATGTATAATTGAAATATGTTGTTTATACATAGGTTAATAATGATTAAGGTGATAAGTATAACATGTGGGAATAAATAATATGCTAATATATTAATTTATATGTTGGAATATAAGCTTGTCAAATTTTGAGTAGTAATTACTGTCGTTTCAATTCCATGTTAGTTTGTGATAATTGTGTACTCAGGCAATTAATGGTAGAAATTAAGAACAGTACATGTTAGTTTATGTGATTTGAACAATTATCTGATTAATTGATTATATGTTAGAATGGAATTGATTATATATGAAAAAGAACATATGACATAAAATAGGCATAATGTGATGCCAAGTAAATTGTAAATTATAGTGGAAATTTTAAAGAAGAGACAAGCCTATATTATATAAAAGATTTACAGTAATTTGACATTGTGACGCTCTTAGGCACGAGGTTAGATTGCACTTGTGATAGAAGTCTGCCTGGAACCTCCTGGCATATCCAGCATTCACAAGTGGTAAATCTAATGTGAGGGGTCTAAGTGCATAATTAAAACATGTCCGGTGCTAAGACATGAGGTTAAGTCAACTTGTGGAAGAAGTTTGCATGGAACCTCCTGGCAAATCCAGCATCCACAAGCATAGGCTTAATATGAGAGGTCTAGTACATAAGCATATATATAAAAAATATGTATATATGGCAGGTGTGACGGCCCGCCGCGCACCAGCCGACATTTCCCTCTGAATGTGCTGTGCTGATGTCCAACTAGCACGGGACGGTCGTCAAGAGAAAGGAAAAGAAAGGGATTTGAACTAACAAGGAACCTGTAAAATGTCTCACAGTGCATGGGATAAAATATAATAATAAAATAACTTTGACATAAAACAGGCGAGACAGTGCATAAGATGGAAACCACACATCATACTAGCGGAAAACCCAAAATTACAGCTTATGTTCCACATCATCATTATTACAACTTTTAAAACTGTCTCTAAAGCAAAGTTAAGAAAAGGTACACTACTAATGCCCAAAGTAGTGATCAGCAGCGACACAGGGAGAATATATATATGTCATACGTGGAAGCCTCCTGCTCGTCTCCGGCACAGCTACTCATGCATAATCACCTGACCTATCTCTAGTCTGCATGTTTAAGAGCACCCAGAGTAATAAGAAGAGACATAAAACTTTGGGTAAGACAAAAGTCTGGTATGAGCGATAAGCAGCAAAACAGAATAATAACAGGTATACTAAACCATACCTGAACCTGGACCTGCAACCAAAGAGTTAACACACAAGACATACAATACTCTAAAGTGACATTAACATATTGTGTAAAGATACGGGGGAGGGTTGTGCATGTCATAGTGATCTCAAACAATAAAGCATAGCAATCATCCTCGCATCTCTCACTCAGTGCATAAAGCATATCATATCCACTGCTTTGACCACCCAAATCCTTTGCTATGATCACCCTACCCCATGTAGTCATGATGGCTCCATTGCACTGATCCATAGAGACTAATCCCTTGCTATGTCCACTCTGCCTCATGAAGTCATGACGACTCCACTGCACTGGCTCATAGCCATGCTACGATCACTCTACCCCATGGAGTAATAACTACCCCACTGCACTGATCCGTTGCCTAACATCCGTCTTGGTGGTGAATCAAAGTTATGGATGTCGATAACCCATTAGCACTTGTCCCACAGCAAAGTCCGATCATGAAGTTAATTCGTTGGTTCCTACTTCCCAGTTGGACTACCTTTGCATCTCGGGTTTTGGTCTTCTTCGGATTGGTTTGGTATTTCCTCTTCACCCTGCTTTGGATCGGTTCGTGAGTCATGATGTTCCCCAGTTCGATTCGGTCTCCTTCCATTCGTGATCATCATATAGGCTATACTCGTCTTCTTCCTCCATCCGGGTTGGATCGTGATCGCCATTTGGTTTCGGGTTGTGGTCACCGAATTGGGTCGGGTCGGGTGCATCCTCGCAGGTCTTCGGTTCGTGATGAGCATCTGGGTCGGGTCGTCTTCCTCAAGTGCTAGCTCGTGGATGCCTCGCTCGTGGTGATCAAACTCAAAGCGGTGAGGGACATCTGGCGGATCATGGGGTTGGACCCACGATCGGGTCGGTTCGGGTAGGGGCGATCTGATCCAGTCCCTGCATATTTTTCCTACAACTTCCAACGACTGTTTTTATGCCACACGATGGCATTTTTGACCATTCTAACTGCTCTAATCAATCACAAAGCATACCATACAGTCATAGCAACATATAGAATTGACCACAAACACCAAACAACAATTTGATATGTCAAAATGGATAAAACATACTCAAAACCCATATTTTTCCCTTAAGCGTGTTTAAGCAAATCTAACGATAGGATTAGCAAAAATTAACCAAATTAACCCAAATTTCCTAAAGAGGCATAAAATGTTGTTTTAGAATTTCACAAATTTTTTCAGATTTTTCTGAGCCATAATTTCGCTAATTAACACTAATCACCCTAAATTAGCCGTAATTAGTGTAAAAAGATGCTAATCACTCATCTTTGCTACAAATTATGGTATAAGATCTGAAACTATACTGTTTGGGTCGAATTACTAAGCAACACAGCAGCTCCAACTCGGATTTGGTGTTGATTTGATCTAGATTAGGCTAAAACTTGATTAAACTGTGATTAGAAGGTTATTTGGGTGTTGGAGGCCATTGTTAGGGTATCTAAGAGGCAAAAGGCGGCTAGAAAACTGAAATAGAATGAAAACCTAACTCATTTCAGCCTCCTCATAACCCTAATCCCGAAATGGGTTATGGGCCTAGCTGCTAATCACCATAATTAGGCCCGGTTAAGCTATTTTTCACCTCCTAAACTTTATTTCAGCCATATTTCCCAAACGGTGAGTCTGTTTGGCTAATATGACCACTCTACGGAAAGGTAAACCATCATTCGGTTATAATGGAAGTGGTTTCAGGCCAAAACTCCTTACCAATCAAAAGTTATGGCCGAAACAAGATCACCTAGGGGGAAAACGGTCATTTAAAAATCGGCAAAAATCATGACCATGGGAAATGGCCCCAATAGTCAGAAATGACCCCAATAGTCATTCTCCAAAAGTACACGACCATACGACTTCACATGAAAGAGAAATAAACATTCTATGATCCTCCGATGCGTAGAATGCGGGTCGTTACATTCTCCCCCTTAAGAAATTTCGCCTCTGAAATTCCTTAACTAAGAAACAAGTAAAGGATCACGCATGCCTACCAACCATTCACAACAACCAAACATACAAAACAACAAGCAAGTCTATCCTAGCATGCGGAAAACTAAATCGCAATTAGAATCCTACCAGGCAAAGAGTTCTGGATACGTCTTCCTAATGCTCTCCTCTGTCTCCCAGGTACAGTCATTCCCTTTCTCGTCCCACTGAACATTGACTAGATCCACCGCTTTCCTTCAAAGTTGCTTCGTATCATGCTCGACAATACAAATTGGCTTGCGGTTCCCAACCGCCTCGGGTTCTACTTCGACATTATCCAACTGGTCAGGTGAAATAGTCGTATCGGGATCGTTCACGAACTTCCTTAACTGGGAAACATGAAATATGTTGTGAAATCCCGCCATCTTGTCTGGTAATTCAACTTTATATGCCGAATTCCCAACTTTTTCAAGAACTGGGAATGGACCAACAAATCTTGATCCTAGCTTTCCTCTCCTTCCAAATCGAATAACATTCTTTAATGGAGAGATCTTGAAAAATACTAGGTCTCCAATGGAGAATTTCAAATCCTTTCGCCTCTTATTGGCATAATTATTCTGCCTATCTTGGGCAACCTTCTTTCGCTGTTGAATGATCATAATCTTGCATGAAGTTTCTCTTGTCACATTTGGTCCGAGCACAAACTTCTCACTATTGTAACACCCCGTAATTCTGTAACGCTAAGATTCACAAATCAAGGCAGAATTAAAAGTTAAAATCAAAATCAAGGGAAACGAGCTACGCCATTGCGTTCGTCACGGAATTCTGCATGAAAACGAGTCTGAGTTTGCGTAAATCGGAGTCTGTATGAGGACGATATGGCCTCCGAATGTATCAGCAAAGTTCAAATTTGAAAACAGTTCAGAAAAACGAGTTCGAAATTCAAAATAGAACCAGATTGGGCAGGGCGGGAATTTTCCCGCCCAAGGCACCCAGGTCGACTGGGTAGTCGACCAAGGTCACCCAGGTCGACTGGGTAGTCGACCTGGGGGTCGACCCCCCTGCTTTTTCCAGTTTTCTGCACTGGTTCGTTCGGATGTATTTGGTCACGTTTCTGCCTAGGTTCGTCCGCCTAACACTATATAAAGAGCCCTAGTCTTCTTCTCTATTCACAATTCTTTTCTACCCTTATGCTGCAAAGATTCTTGTTAGACATGGCTTCTCCTCCTCCTCTAAAATTTATAAATAAAGAATATATATAAAATAAACCAAGACGAGGAAATGCTGCTAAAAGATTTTCAAGAAGAGGTTCAAGTCAAGCTAGGATTCAAGAGGAGGTTCAAACGACTGCAACGACTGTTTTTCTACGAATCTTAGCAACGCCATCTTTCTGTTCTGATCTAAATCTCTGTAAGTCAGTTATTTCTAGATTTGAACGTTTTTCTCTATTCATGACATGAAATTAAAGGAATAAAAGAATATGCCAAATCTCTCTCTCTCTCTATTCGGATCAGTGCCTATACTCTTGAACCTAATTAAGAACTGTTATGATTCGAGGACAAATAAGACCGTGACTATGAAACTATGGACCTTAAAACCATATGCCTATGACTATGAACATTGCTTATGACTATGGGCATTGCCTATGACCGTGACTGCGACTATGAGAATTATTTTCTTGACTGTGAACACCAGCCTATGCCTTTGATTAGGAAAAGCATAAACTATTACCTATGACATAACAAGGACAACTGTGACTAAACACCTATGATCCCTGACTAGGAAAGTGTTGCTTAAGTTTTGTAACTATGAAATTGGGTCTAAACCTGATTTTTCTATTCTGTCTATTCTTGATTTTCTATTGTTTTAGACCTTGGGAATTTACCTATTAAGTTAGGTCTACCCATGTTCTGAACGTACTCTATCTATCCTTGGTTTTAGACCTTAGGAATTTACCTATTAAGTTAGGTCTACCCATGTTCTTGAACAAACGTCGTTATGCAACCCTTTTTATGCCAGTTATTATGACTATCTTTTGCCTAGCATCTTTGGTTCATTCCCTATTTTCTACGAATCTAGATTTATCTATAATCTAGATTAAATTACGATTATACGAACGGTGGAAATTCGATTGGGCAAAATATGAAATTTACTAAAATCATAGTTATAAACTAGGAAATGGGCATAAATTGGGAACATGTAGTATGGCATGTTCATAGGAATGCAAATTGGGTAAATCTGATATGAATTATAGATTGTGTAACCTGAGTCTAGTATTGACATGTAAATCTAGCATTTACATGAATAGTGAACTAGAGTAATAAGTCTAGTTTGACGTGAATTAGAATGTTGAATCGGAATTGGATTAGCTAATTTGGCACGGTAAGTATATTGGCATAAATGTGAAGTAGGCCATAATTGAGAATAACTGTCAGGTTTAGAAAAGTCATGGTTAGTGACACTTAATTTGGTATAGTTTACATACCAAAAAGCATAAATATGATTTAGGAAGGGAAATGGGCCATATAAATAAATGTAGACAATTTACATTAAAAGAGTAATTGGGAAATAAGTAAATTAGGAATAATTTACCTATAGAATCTGGCCTAAATGAGGAAATGTGAATTTAGACAAATTAAAGGTTTATTAACGACATCTCTTTTAATAATATGCCAGAAAGTTCTAGGGTGACAGAGAGGATTGTGTTTAGGCTTGAGTTTGGAAAATACAAGTTTCCTGCTCTCCCTGGCTATCCCTAACTGATCCGACGGACGGGATGGTTACTTTCAAAACCTGATTTGAAAACTAATCAAAACCCCTTTGAACTTAGAAAACACGAATATTCCTAACCCAAGGTTAGACTGAGTTGCGATGTAAACCTGCCCGGAACCAACCGGCACATCCAGTATTCACAACAATATCTGTCTAATGTTTAGCGGCTTTAATTTATTTAGTTAAAGCTAGAACAAGAATGGGAGGGTTAAGTCCATAGGAACACTTAACCAACTTAACACCGTTAAGCTAGAATGGGAGGGCTAAGTCCATAGAGACACTTAACCAAACTCAAGGTAGCAAAACGAGACTTGTAGGGGTTAAGTAAAGTTAATACACTTAGCCAAATTAATATGTTAACTAGACTAGAGGTTGAGGTTAAGTCTAAAACATGAAGGGATAATACTTAACCATTAATAACATGTTAGTTAAGACAGACGGGCAAGGTTAAGTTAAAAAGGAACACTTAACCAATACAGGGTGAATGGGTAGGGTTAAGTAATTAGAAATACCTAACCAATATAACTTGTTTTGTAGTGGGGTTAAGTCAACATGAATTACTGATAACACTTAACCGGTATAACAGGATGAATAAAGAGGGTTAAGTTGGCTTGAATTGACTAATGACACTTAACCAATCCAAATTGACGGGAAAAGGAACTAAGTAGTAAACCTTAGTTAAGAAAACAACGATTCTGGAAACTAAGTGGTAAATCTTAGTTAGTAAAACTAAGTAGTAATTCTTAGTATAACACGGGAAGGAGCGAATGTCCGTCTGAGTAGAAAGAAGGCTCCAACGAATTGGGTTACGAAGCCCGAGGCTTCGAGGGGACGTGACGGTACTCTTGGTATCCCTCTGTGAGGCTGCAGATGATCCGCCTGGGCCCACAGAGGTTAAGGTCTGCGTAGAAGAACCAGGGGTATGCCTTGGTTGCAATACATGGCAACCTAAAGACTATGATGGACCGGTGTGATTCGGCGAGCAAACGGTAGCCCTGTGATAGCGACTCGTCGTCTACCATCCATCTTGAGTCAATCGAGATACGTGAAGCGGAAAGGCGGAGAACTCCAAAAGACCATATACTTGCTATCTAGTTATGGGTGAGGATGGCCATAGGATAGTGGGGCACCGGGGGCCGGCGTATAGTTCTCATTTTACAAGGTGTGCTTTTCATTAGTTGAGGGAGGGTTCAAGTGGGACCATAGCCACTGGAATAAAAACAGACCTTAGCATCTGCATCAGCAGATATCTGAAAACTGCCGACCGAGTTCTGTATTCCTTGATTTGCCCTGTCACAAGACTCGGACCACACATTACAGGACATGTGCATCTAGACAAGCGATAACGATTCGCGATACATGCGTGGGGAAGTATAGGAACATATACCACTCTAGGTGGTGTGTCCTAGACTTGGGGGCATCGCTAGACAGGTAGCATAATCCCTAGTTGGACTAGGTGGCATAAATCCTGAATCCGAGAAGCGTTCAGCAGATTGCGTAAACTCTAGTAAAATCAAGAAAGCACTTGATAGAAAACCCTAGATTTTATCGAGGTAATAAATAATGAATGTATGCCGGAAGGCAATGGAAAATACAGGGATTGGGATCACGTTATCGTTACTAGTTGGGACACTAGATAGGCGGTGCAGAGATATAGAAACCAGTATAAAGGTAATAGCGAAGCGGAGAAAGTATTAGAGCATATCCAGTTTATCTTATCTTAGCATATCTTGTGATTATCTTGTCTAATCTTGTTGACACTATTGTCATGGTGTAATCTTGTATTCAGTTAATTCATGTCGTTTTGTTTTTCCATGTTCACATGCTAGAAATTACTGAACTTACTCAGGCTTTAGGTCTGACTCTGTTTTTCTTTCGTCTTCTTTTCTTCCGTTCCCCCCCCCCCAAGGTAGTAAAGGAGGGAATAGTATGGCTCAGGTTAAGTTGGACTGTCACTCTTTCCCAGCTTGAAGATTTGTCGAAGTTTTGCTTGGATTTTCTTTTCAGATGCTATGGCTGGCTCTTGCTAAGATCGGGGAATATAAATGTATTTTTCTGCTTCTTTATTTTGTAAGACAGATGATACTCTGATATTGTAAAGAAACCATTGTACAAATTATTTTATCGATAAAGCAAAGTTTTATTTTCCGCTGTTTAATTTCTGTTTGTCTTGTAATTTATCTGCATCTTTTACCCTAAATGCTCCACAGAACTTAGTGCATTCCCTTTTGTGAGTGACAATAACGGATGTGGGGGTGTTACACCTATTCTCTAGCCAACATGACAGCGAGTTGCACGGTCTTCCGTACAAAGCTTTAAATGGAGCCATACCAATACTGGATTGGTAGCTATTATTATATGCGAACTCAACCAAATGCAAATGGTCATCCTATGTGTGACGACCCCATTTCCTGTACGGATGGAGACAAGGGTAATCTTTGGAATATAACACAAAAACAGATAATAGCAGAACAGAAATAAATAAATACACCAGAATGAACAATAGAATATACTGGATAAAAGTAATCATCAGAGTTACACAGTATACAAGCATACTTAGTACAAATACAGTTCAGCTATACATAAATGTCTATAGCGGAAAACAAACAAAATATGTACAATAGGAGCTGAACAGCATAAAAAGAGATAAATAATAGAATCCATCTTCAGCTCCAGCAATCCAGAGAAAGCCAGCTAAACCTGAATACAAGGCTGCCCGTGTAGAAAAAGGGGAACCCGAGTTTGAAAGTGAAACAAACTACAAGTCAGTCATGGGACTGGTATGAGAAATCTTCTCAACACATTCATAATATGGCTAATCACAGGACCACGCCACTTTCGTGGAACGGGTTTACTCCACTGGATTGCCAGTGCTTTAAAAACAAATCTTTCTTTTAAACATCGCAATGCTTTTTTATAAAAATGAAGCCATTATAAGACTCAGTTCCCATCACACAATGCAACGCAAACCAGAGGATAGAGTTTTACCTTATAATGGCCAAAATATGCTTGATACGAATAAAATAAAAGCATTTGATATTATTACTAGTGTTTATATGTTTCAAAATAATTTCAATCATAACTATCAATCATAGATGGCATGGGTACCATATATCATGTCGCCATATATATATATATATACAAATAAAACCGCACAGTCACGTATTTGGAAATTGGATTTTCATCATGAACCAAGGCAAAAGATAGTCCTTACCGAATTCGAGACTGTCTAGCCCGAGTCTTAGGTACAACCGCAACCGTACCTTGGATCGTCAGGGCCGGTCCACGCGAAGTGGATTATAATGCCTGAACAATGCGTTTCTCCGCCCTTTGGGGCGTAAATGAGCCAACGAATGACTCCATCGGACCCGGATCATCCGATCAAACCGAGGCGCCTCACAACAGCAACAACCATATAAGTCAAACTCGTCAGGGCGTGTAAAACCACTGACACCACTTTTAGCTAGAAAGAAAACGCACGTCCCCCCTGAGGTCCTGCTCCCGTTTCTGGTTCATACCGGGGTGTGAGGCTCGCGATTTTACGTTATACACAAAGCTACGCTACACAGGCGGTGCTTTGATCATCACCACAAGACTTTGCTTTTCAACAGAAGCCCTGGTCATTTGCCACTTAGGCATGCCACACTAGCAACTCATGCCATGCGACTGATGTCCATCGATATACAATCTCTGAGCTTGTGCGTTTCAGAGAAGGGCATTAAGCAAAAGAATAAATTCTCTGCCGCCAAACAGATGTATATTTAATAGAGATCAATCAACACAAAATAAAATCTAATGTCAGACACACAGTCCATTTACAAGTCCGTTCTGGGTCTGAACGAAACCGGAGGCACTATATACCTCGCAAAGCCATCGATCACCACGTACGTCTGGACGATCACCACTCATTATCCATATTTCGGGATGCCTCCCAATCAGGACCTCGGTTACCACCCAAACGAGGTGAAGATCTCCGGTCTTCGACCACCGTCTTCATCTTCGACTTTCAATCGTCGATCAATTATTTGTAATGAGAATTAACTCGGCCTTTTCAAATAATTCACGTATATTTAGAATTTCAAATCAATTTATTTCAATGGTTAAATCATTCGACAACACCAATTTTGTTCTTTAATGTAATTTTCACACCAAACACATTCAACCATCAAATACCACATAAATCGAGCAAATTCAGTTTATTTCCATTCCATATCGTTTATGATATTTTATAACGATTTATCGCTATTTTTATTTATTTTAAAATAGCCAGTTTATTCAAAACGACACTTCGGGCCATAACGCGTTCATGGCGCTGTTTTTCTTCAGATTTGATTTGCACATATCTGAAAATCTAACCGTTGGATCTTCACTGTAACACCCCGCCTCCGCTAGGGTCACTCGCAAAGGAATGCACTAGCTTTAGAGGGGCATTATTGGTAAACATGCACAGAAATATCACAAGACAGAACATATAAAATAGCGGAAGTAAAATCAAACTTCATAACATTAATAAATGAGGTCAAAAGCCTTTTTACAGCAGAGTACATCAAAACCTGTCTTGCTGAAATAAAGAAGCATGAAACCTTTTTCCTAAATTATTCCCCAATTAAAAACAGTAAAGTAGCCATAGCCAAGGAAAGTCCAAGCCATCCAAGATGACCTTCAAGCCGAAGAAGTCTGAACTAAACAACAGTATTTCCTCCCTGTAACCTTGGGGGGGGGGAGAAACGAAAGACAAGAAGCGAAAGAAACGGGGTCAGTCATAAAGACTGGTAAGTCCTATCTACTTCCAGCATAAAAACAGATAAAGGTGACATGACATGCATAAACTGAAAGTAAACACAAGGATGATGTCAAGATAGATAAACTGAACCAAAATAACAGGATGAACTACTGTACCCAGATAAACTAAGGTGTCATGATAAATTACGATGTCAGATAAAACAAGGTATCAGGCCGTCAGGTTCCTATCAAGCATCACGTCCCATGGTATCTATTTAGTCTAACGTTCTAGGGAATTTTTCATATATATATATATATATATATATATATCTTTACTGGTTTTTACATGTATATTTGCTCTGCACCCTCCGTACTAGCATCCCAGCCTTGTTATGTGTTAACCATGAATGTCCCTTACTCAAAGTCGTGTAATGGTCCATGTCAACCTAATATATCGTATATATAGGTTACTCAAATCATATGTTTCTTTCCATGTATATAAGTTCAGTCCTTTGCCGTACCTCGTACGGGCTTCCTCATGTCGTATTATCCTTGAAATCGTTTGGACTGTCACCCTTGTTCTAGCTAGGCTCTTCCATATGAATCATCGTTTGAACTACTAGGACATACGCCACCTAGCACCACTAGGGATCACGCTTACCTATTGCACGCTTTCGTATTTCGGTTTGGGTTAAACCACCTAGGCCACTAGGGATTACGCTAACCCTCAACCGCGCCCTTTTTCCCACGCATTCATCGTGAATCGTTTTTCTATAACTGTATGCACATGTATCACATCGTGCCATCCGAGTCCTGTCACAGGGCAAAACAAGAAATACAGGACTCGGTCGGGAGCTTTAAATTTATCTGCCGATGCAGATACTAAAGTCTGCTTTTCTACACGTGGCTATGGTCCCACGAGACCCCTCCCTCAACTAGTGAAAGGCAACACAAGAGAAAATCTTGCATGAGAACTACACTCCGGCCAGCCCACATCCTACGGCCTACCTCACCCATAATTAGATAGCAATTATGGTCTGTTGGGTGTTCCCTGCCTTTCCGTACGTACACGCTTGACTCAAGATGGTAGATGATCGACGAACTTGCTATCTCGGGCACCTTATGTATTCGTCGACTCACTGCTATCCACCCCAGTCTTTAGGTCGCTCGCATAGCAACCAAGGCATATTCTTGGTTCTTCTACCGCAGACCTCAACCTCTCGTGAGCCTAGTATAATGACCTGGCAACTCACAGAGGGATCCCAAGAATATCTTCACGTTCCCCGAAGCCGCTGCTTCGTTACCCAGTTCGTTGGAGCCTTTATCTAAATCAGATAGCCTACTCCTACACGCATACTTAAACGTTGACCTAACGTATCGGGTTACTAATCTATCTAAGAAATGGTCCAAATTTCCTTGACTAAGAATTATTACTTAGTTTCCCTTAACTAAGGTTTACCACTTAGCCTTGTTCCCATAATCCTTGTTAACTTTGGTTATTTACCTAATCCTCCGAATTAGGGTTTATCTAATGGGTTAAGTGTCACTTAAGTTCATAACTTAGCCCGTCTACAAACCATGTCAAAATTGGCTAAGTATCCAAGTCCAAGACTTAACCCTACAAACCATGTGTCAAGTTGGCTAAGTATATTAAGTAATCCATAACTTAACCTCGTCTAATTATCATTTTAGATTGGTTAATTATATAAATTAACTTGACCTTGTCAAATTACCGAGTCAAATCGGTCAAGCGTATTCAAGTGATTCGTGACTTAGCCTTATCATGTTTTCACGTTATATTGGTTAAGTATGGGTTAACTTAACCTCCATAAATTCACGAGTTAGATTGGCTAAGCATAGGTCACTTAACCACATCCAATTAACGAGTTAGATTGGTTAAGTTTAGGTCACTTAACCACATCAAATTAACGAGTTAGATTGGTTAAGTTTAGGTCACTTAACCACATCAAATCATCATGTATAATTGGTTAAGTATAAGTTGCTTAACCCCATTAAATTATCACATTAAGTTGGTTAAGTATTGGTTACTTAACCTCATTGAATTACCAAGTTTAAATTGGTTAAGTGTTTAACGTAACCCTATCGAATTACCGTGTTTAGATTAGTTAAGTGTGGTTTACTTAACCCCATCTAATTACCGTGGTTAGGTTGGTTAAGTATCAATTACCTAACCTCATCTAATTACCAAGTCGGATTAGTGAAGTATAAATTACTTAACCCTATCCCCTAATCATCTTGCATGGTTAAGTGTCATTAAGGAAATCAAGCCCGGTCCCACTTAACCTACCCATTCGTGTCATATCGGTTAAGTATCATTAGTCAAATTTACTTAACCTTATCATGTGGCATTAATTTAATTAATGCACTCTTAACCTCTCACATTAGACCTTGTTGTGGTTACTAGTTAAGCCGGGCGGGTCCGGGTAGATTTACACCACAACTTAGTCTAACCTCGGGTCTTAAGCGCGACATGACCAACTTCTCACATTGGATCCTATTGTTTGTAGCTACTAGTTAAACCGGGCGGGTCCGGGTAGATTTATGCTACAAACTCAACCCAACCTCGAGTTGGCCACTTTCATGTTTAGCCTAGTGTCATGTTCATGGTCAAGTTTTCAAGCAATTGGGTAGACCTAACTTAATAGGTAAATTCCCAATGGGTAGACCTAACTTAATAGGTAAATTCCCAAGCCCATGTTTTTATGCATATTTACATGTTAACTTCCATGCATATATTTCAAGTCATATTTTCAAGTATAAACACATGTCATATTCAAGTTAAGATTTCGCGACATGTTCATGTTTATCTAACTACCCAAAATCGTCTTTTCCCAACGCAAGCAAAGCGAGTCAACATAGTAAGGATACTATGTCACATATTGGTCTCAAAACACGCATGATGCCAAAAAGGGCTTGGCTTCCCCATGCATAACATCATAAAGGGATTGGCCATAATCATGCATAGTGTCATAAGGTAATTTGGCCACAAACATGCATGTTAGCATAAGGGGTTTGGGTTCATAAACATGCATAAGCCCCAAAATCTTGTCTTAGCCAATGTTTCACAAGTAAAGTGGTTCCTAAAGGTTCATGCTAGCATTTCATGCATAAAGATCCAAACTTGCAAGTTAAACTAGGTTATGCATAGCATGAGAGGCATGATTAAGTCACTCACATGGCCTAAAATCATAAACATGAACACAAGAGGCAAGGTAAGGTTCATATAGGTTCGCATAATCATGTTTAGCCTCATTTTATCCCATGTCATTATCAAAACTACCGTTTCCATCTAAAAGTAGCTAGAACTTACATAGTTAGGCATAGGGAAAGGAGCATGAATCATCTTGGCTAAGAAAGGTGCCTCCTTTGTTGAAGAATCGTCATGGAACTCACATAGCAATGTTGATCTCCCTCCGATTTGGTGTAGCAAGATTTCTCCTCTTGATTTGAACCCGATTTGAGTGCTTAGGCTTTAGGGATTGGAGATGGAGGCCATGGTCACTTGGCATTTGGGCAGCACTTCGTGGAGAGAGTGATTTATGAGGGTTTAGGAGGGGGCTTAGTGGTGTTTTTATAGAGATTAGGAGTGTTTTAGGCCATAGGATTAGATCTAGGATAGACTAGGACCATCAGATCTCGGAAGCTTCCAGAATCAGCCCAAGAACAAGACCAGGTGAGACAAACAGGTGCGCCAGGCAACTTGCCCCGGCCACCCCCTGTCGACAGGCAAGTCGACACGGCTGTCGACTTGGTCTGGGCCCAAGTCGACAGGCCTGTCGACAGCCCTGTCGACATGGCCTAGGCGGGAAACTTCCCACCTAGCCCCAGATCTGATTTTCAAAGCTATTTCCGAAGTTCAAATTTCCAGAAATCTTCTTTGGGCCTTTTACGGGTCATACGGACTCCGATTCTCGAAAACTCGGACTCTATTTCGCGTATTTTTCCGAGACGAACGCAATGGCACAGACCGTTTCACTTGATTCAGAATTTATAATTTAATTCTGTCTTGATTCTTGATTTAACGTGTTGTAAAAATTCGGGTTGTTACATTCTCCCCTTCTTAAAGGATTTCGTCCCCGAAATCTCAAAGTTAGGAAGAACATATCCTACCATCCATCATCCATCTACTCAAACCATCATCCACAAGCAACCATTGTCCTTAGACGACTTCTAATGCTTTATGAATGTATGCAAAACGTGTGTGTACATGTACCTTAGCTAATGCTAATGATCAGGCCCAAAAAAAAATCTTTTGAATGCAAAAATATGTTTAGTGCTATGAATCCATCATGTATGCAAATAGTCCTAGTCATATACACTATATGCGTGCACAAACATTCAACCATATGCAACATCCGCATGATAACACATTCAATTTCATCCATAAACAAGTATAAATACTCGTGCATATGCAATATGAAATGTGACCAAGTCGAGCTAATATCTAATGTAAATTCGCGCATCCACGAGCAACCACTTGCAACCATTTGCAACCATATCAACCATAACATGTTTCAAATACATGTTTACATCCACAGGGTTCTACCTAAGATTCCCTGAAACAGGGTCGAGAAGATAAACAAAACAAACTCCGTACGGGGTTTGTAACAGAGACAGGACCGAGAGGATATCCATAAAAGATAGCCTACAAGCAAGCTCAACAGAAAAACAGGGATCGAGGATATATTCCCAAAAAGGATATCATGCATGTATTTAGTCTTCAGTCTCCTGAGTCGCATTACCTTGAGCTTAGTTCCATCGTGCCTTGACCGCCCCTCTTACTTCACGATTTCAGCTTCTTATTTCTTGTTTCCATAACATGAGTTGGAACTCATTTCCTCGTCGCCTCTCGTTCCACTTGCACTTATCCTCCTTCTAGAATACTTGGCGTAAACAGGACTGCGTACTCATTATTCCATGCGAGCCCTCAAAATTCACTAGTGAATCCTGGACCTTGTACCATAAGGTATTCCACATAGAAAAACTTTCTCTTGAAAGTAAACAAGTTACCGTGCGCACTTACTAGGGTAATTCCCATAACCCATACATAATCGAAGTAAACCATCCGTCTTATTAGCGAACACCATTCGATCGGGTTTCTAATTTCCAACAAAGGCATCTAGGGATTCTAAGTAACTAATCATGACAGAACCCAAAAGGTTACGCGATACTTCAAGGGTATTACCAAAGCAAGCCAAGAGTCTAACTACCCTCCTTCTAAAACCGAGAGTGGCACCCCTTACTGGATAACCACTTCATCCCTAGAATCCATCCACAACTTATAAACATAAGCATTATTTCCAAGCTCAACACTTGATATAGACATTCTCAAATCCAAACAAGCCATGAGTAAATGGACCGATCTTCCAATAGGACTTGAGACAAAAACGGGATCCTCTACTATGCTAGTACTAAGGTGCAGAGACTCAACTATCGAAGCGGACTTAAAAGATGCGGTGATCAAAACAAAGTCCCGACAGGATGATAGAGAAGAAAAGCTAAACCTTTAACAAGATCGTTACCCTCCTTCTGAGGTACCCTAGAAATGAGAGCATACTATTGCCCTCTGAATGATCTTGTCCCTGTTCCATGATACTTAACTATCCGTCCCGTTTCACCATGCCAAAGGTACTCTCTCGTCATGGGTTTCATTGTTCATCTTTCTCCCTCCTTTTAGGACTCAGCCATACCAACATGTTGCTTATCCCTGAGCTCGTATCCTTTATCCTTGTTCTTAATATCCTTTCATGCATAACTCTGCAACGGTCTCTCGAGAACCACCTCCATCGTACGGGAAACACTTACGCAGCTAGAAAGACTAGTCGCAGTCAAAACCACTATGACTACAGATGGAGGAAAGAAAGGAAAAGAGATTCAATCAAGGAAACAAGGATAATGCTAATGGCCTTTGGGGAATAGCCTTTTTCTTTTTTTTAAAAGAAAATTTTCTTGAAAAATGCTTCTTTGTAAATGGTTTTTCAAATAATTTTCAGAAGGTCTTTAAAAACTTTTGCCCAGTCTAGTAACCTTCTGCTCTGATACCAAATGTAACACCCCGCCTCCGCTAGGGTCACTCGCAAAGGAATGCACTAGCTTCAGAGGGGCATTATTGGTAAACATGCACAGAAATATCACAAGACAGAACATATAAAATAGTGGAAGTAAAATCAAACTTCATAACATTAATAAATGAGGTCAAAAGCCTTTTTACATCAGAGTACATCAAAACCTGTCTTGCTGAAATAAAGAAGCATGAAACCTTTTTCCTAAATTATTCCCCAATTAAAAACAGTAAAGTAGCCATAGCCAAGGAAAGTCCAAGCCATCCAAGATGACCTTCAAGCCGAAGAAGTCTGAACTAAACAACAGTATTTCCTCCCTGTAACCTGGGGGGGAAACGGAAGACAAGAAGCGAAAGAAACGGGGTCAGTCATAAAGACTGGTAAGTCCCATCTACTTCCAGCATAAAAACAGATAAAGGTGACATGACATGCATAAACTGAAAGTAAACACAAGGATGATGTCAAGATAGATAAACTGAACCAAAATAACAGGATGAACTACTGTACCCAGATAAACTAAGGTGTCATGATAAATTACGATGTCAGATAAAACAAGGTATCAGGCCGTCAGGTTCCTATCAAGCATCACGTCCCATGGTATCTATTTAGTCTAACGTTCTAGGGAATTTTTCATATATATATATATATATATATATATATATATATCTTTACTGGTTTTTACATGTATATTTGCTCTGCACCCTCCGTACTAGCATCCCAGCCTTGTTATGTGTTAACCATGAATGTCCCTTACTCAAAGTCGTGTAATGGTCCATGTCAACCTAATATATCGCATATATAGGTTACTCAAATTATATGTTTCTTTCCATGTATATAAGTTCAGTCCTTTGCCGTACCTCGTACGGGCTTCCTCATGTCGTATTATCCTTGAAATCGTTTGGACTGTCACCCTTGTTCTAGCTAGGCTCTTCCATATGAATCATCGTTTGAACTACTAGGACTTACGCCACCTAGCACCACTAGGGATCACGCTTACCTATTGCACGCTTTCGTATTTCGGTTTGGGTTAAACCACCTAGGCCACTAGGGATTACGCTAACCCTCAACCGCGCCCTTTTTCCCACGCATTCATCGTGAATCGTTTTTCTATAACTGTATGCACATGTATCACATCGTGCCATCCGAGTCCTGTCACAGGGCAAAACAAGAAATACAGGACTCGGTCGGGAGCTTTAAATTTATCTGCCGATGCAGATACGAAGGTCTGCTTTTCTACACGTGGCTATGGTCCCACGAGACCCCTCCCTCAACTAGTGAAAGGCAACACAAGAGAAAATCTTGCATGAGAACTACACTCCGGCCAGCCCACATCCTACGGCCTACCTCACCCATAATTAGATAGCAATTATGGTCTGTTGGGTGTTCCCTGCCTTTCCGTACGTACACGCTTGACTCAAGATGGTAGATGATCGACGAACTTGCTATCTCGGGCGCCTTATGTATTCGTCGACTCACTGCTATCCACCCCAGTCTTTAGGTCGCTCGCATAGCAACCAAGGCATATTCTTGGTTCTTCTACCGCAGACCTCAACCTCTCGTGAGCCTAGTATAATGACCTGGCAGCTCATAGAGGGATCCCAAGAATATCCTCACGTTCCCCGAAGCCGCTGCTTCGTTACCCAGTTCGTTGGAGCCTTTATCTAAATCAGATAGCCTGCTCCTACACGCATACTTAAACGTTGACCTAACGTATCGGGTTACTAATCTATCTAAGAAATGGTCCAAATTTCCTTGACTAAGAATTATTACTTAGTTTCCCTTAACTAAGGTTTACCACTTAGCCTTATTTCCATAATCCTTGTGAACTATGGTTATTTACCTAATCCTCCGAATTAGGGTTTATCTAATGGGTTAAGTGTCACTTAAGTTCATAACTTAGCCCGTCTACAAACCATGTCAAAATTGGCTAAGTATCCAAGTCCAAGACTTAACCCTACAAACCATGTGTCAAGTTGGCTAAGTATATTAAGTAATCCATAACTTAACCTCGTCTAATTATCATTTTAGATTGGTTAATTATATAAATTAACTTGACCTTGTCAAATTACCGAGTCAAATCGGTCAAGCGTATTCAAGTGATTCGTGACTTAGCCTTATCATGTTTTCACGTTATATTGGTTAAGTATGGGTTAACTTAACCTCCATAAATTCACGAGTTAGATTGGCTAAGCATAGGTCACTTAATCACATCCAATTAACGAGTTAGATTGGTTAAGTTTAGGTCACTTAACCACATCAAATTAACGAGTTAGATTGGTTAAGTTTAGGTCACTTAACCACATCAAATCATCATGTATAATTGGTTAAGTATAAGTTGCTTAACCCCATTAAATTATCACATTAAGTTGGTTAAGTATTGGTTACTTAACCTCATTGAATTTCCAAGTTTAAATTGGTTAAGTGTTTAACGTAACCCCATCGAATTACCGTGTTTAGATTAGTTAAGTGTGGATTACTTAACCCCATCTAATTACCGTGGTTAGGTTGGTTAAGTATCAATTACCTAACCTCATCTAATTACCAAGTCGGATTAGTGAAGTATAAATTACTTAACCCCATCCCCTAATCATCTTGCATGGTTAAGTGTCATTAAGGAAATCAAGCCCAGTCCCACTTAACCTACCCATTCGTGTCATATCGGTTAAGTGTCATTAGTCAAATTTACTTAACCTTATCATGTGGCATTAATTTAATTAATGCACTCTTAACCTCTCACATTAGACCTTGTTGTGGTTACTAGTTAAGCCGGGCGGGTCCGGGTAGATTTACACCACAACTTAGTCTAACCTCGGGTCTTAAGCGCGACATGACCAACTTCTCACATTGGATCCTATTGTTTGTAGCTACTAGTTAAGCCGGGCGGGTCCGGGTAGATTTATGCTACAAACTCAACCCAACCTCGAGTTGGCCACTTTCATGTTTAGCCTAGTGTCATGTTCATGGTCAAGTTTTCAAGCAATTGGGTAGACCTAACTTAATAGGTAAATTCCCAATGGGTAGACCTAACTTAATAGGTAAATTCCCAAGCCCATGTTTTTATGCATATTTACATGTTAACTTCCATGCATATATTTCAAGTCATATTTTCAAGTATAAACACATGTCATATTCAAGTTAAGATTTCGCGACATGTTCGTGTTTATCTAACTACCCAAAATCGTGTTTTCCCAACGCAAGCAAAGCGAGTCAACATAGTAAGGATACTATGTCACATATTGGTCTCAAAACACGCATGATGCCAAAAAGGGCTTGGCTTCCCCATGCATAACATCATAAAGGGATTGGCCATAATCATGCATAGTGTCATAAGGTAATTTGGCCACAAACATGCATGTTAGCATAAGGGGTTTGGGTTCATAAACATGCATAAGCCCCAAAATCTTGTCTTAGCCAATGTTTCACAAGTAAAGTGGCTCCTAAAGGTTCATGCTAGCATTTCATGCATAAAGATCCAAACTTGCAAGTTAAACTAGGTTATGCATAGCATGAGAGGCATGATTAAGTCACTCACATAGCCTAAAATCATAAACATGAACACAAGAGGCAAGGTAAGGTTCATATAGGTTCGCATAATCATGTTTAGCCTCATTTTATCCCATGTCATTATCAAAACTACCGTTTCCATCTAAAAGTAGCTAGAACTTACATAGTTAGGCCTAGGGAAAGGAGCATGAATCATCTTGGCTAAGAAAGGTGCCTCCTTTGTTGAAGAATCGTCATGGAACTCGCATAGCAATGTTGATCTCCCTCCGATTTGGTGTAGCAAGCTTTCTCCTCTTGATTTGAACCCGATTTGAGTGCTTAGGCTTTAGGGATTGGAGATGGAGGCCATGGTCACTTGGCATTTGGGCAGCACTTCGTGGAGAGAGTGATTTATGAGGGTTTAGGAGGGGGCTTAGGGGTGTTTTTATAGAGATTAGGAGTGTTTTAGGCCATAGGATTAGATCTAGGATAGACTAGGACCATCAGATCTCGGAAGCTTCCAGAATCAGCCCAAGAACAAGACCAGGTGAGACAAACAGGTGCGCCAGGCAACTTGCCCCGGCCACCCCCTGTCGACAGGCAAGTCGACGGGGCTGTCGACTTGGTCTGGGCCCAAGTCGACAGGCCTGTCGACAGCCCTGTCGATATGGCCTAGGCGGGAAACTTCCCACCTAGCCCCAGATCTGATTTTCAAAGCTATTTCCGAAGTTCAAATTTCCAGAAATCTTCTTCGGGCCTTTTACGGGTCATACGGACTCCGATTCTCGAAAACTCGGACTCTATTTCGCGTATTTTTCCGAGACGAACGCAATGGCACAGACCGTTTCACTTGATTCAGAATTTATAATTTAATTCTGTCTTGATTCTTGATTTAACGTGTTGTAAAAATTCGGGTTGTTACATTCACAAAATTTACATCATTAGAAAGATCTTTTCAAAACGAATCCAACGGTTCCAGTTTCGGGAAAATCCGACGGTCGGATCTCCCGGTATAATCGTTTAAAGTTTCGATTTCAAAATACGAACTGCAGCGTCGTTATTCGATTAAATATAATTATATTTATATATATATATATAATCGTTTCCGGCACTGTTTTTCTTCATACTTGAATTAAACATTCCAAACAATCCAACCGTCGGATCTTCACAAAGTTGGTGCCATTGGAAAGATATTTTCAAGGCGAACCCAACGGTTGCGGTTTCAGGAAAATCCAATGGTCGGATTTCCCGCACTCGTTGTTTGAAATCACGGTTTCAAAACATGAACTGCACGACCACATTTCGTTTTAATTTTATTTATATTTATATATTTATATAAATATAGTTCATTCAAAAATCCCTACAACGTTTCCACTTCAAATATTTCACTAACGCCTTTGAATTTTGGAAATTTTCGTCATAACCTCCTTTGTACGGGAGGGGCTGGGAAAATTCCCAAATAGCCACACGGGCGTCTCATGTCAAAAGAAAGAAATAAAAAGCCAAGCGGCTAGCCAACAGGCTCATAAAATCATCACCCAAACAAAACAGTAAATGTGTACCTATTTGTCGGGCACAAAATTTTATTCCTCTTCTCTAGCCCCTTTGCTATAACCTGTTCAATAAATATGCATGAACATATATACAGTTCTTATCACTTATCATTTTCCATTCAACTTCATATTTGATTCAATTTGGTTTAGAAACACCATTCATTCTAATGTTGCATGCATAGGCAAAAATCATATCATTAGCTAATTAATGAATATTTCAACTCATGCATATTTATTTGAACGAGTGGCTATTTTTAACACTTCATATTTCAACAATTCATGTATATAATAAAAATGTGATTTTTATTGTAAAAGAATTCTTTTCAAAATACTATTATTTTATATAGTTTATATAGGTAATAAAAATAGGATTTTTATTATAAAATAGTTTCTTTTAAAACGCGATTATTTTACATAGTTCATATAGATGATAAAAAGGTGATTTTTATTATAGAACAATTTATTTCAAAATATGAATACCATTCAACACATGAATTTCTATTCAACGAATGAATTTCAATTCAACACATGAAAGTTTTCTATTCAAAGAATAAATATAGTTTCAGCAAATGAAAATAATTCAAACACATGAATATTATTCAAAATTTCGGCAGCATAACGGCAGGGTAGTTAAAACCGGGACCGTCCCTAGTACGGCTCCTCGCTCTACCTTAAAACCTCGCGGTTTTTGACAATGGGGATCATGCATCTAGTTCGCACGCAGGAGGCATGTATATATTTATTTCATTTCCACAAACTAATCCTATGTGGTTTCAACCAAATATTTCTAAACCACAAACGGGTATTTTTCAACCACAATCAATCAATATCAACCACAAACAATCCCAATCAACCATTCGCTATCAATCAATTTTCACACCAATCACAACCAATAAATATCGTCCATGGTTTGTAGACGAGGGGCGTATATATATATATATATATATATATATATATATATATATATATATATATATATATATAGCAATTCACTTCTATTTCAACACATATATAACTTTTACAACGCATATATAACTTATACATCAAGCGTACAACTTATACAACGCTTATACAAAAGGTGTACAATGCTTATATAACTCATACATCGATTATATAATTTATACATCGTCGTTTTCCATATCGTTTATAAATTAGATATCTCACATTGGGTTCCACTCCAACAAAAATAGCAGAAGGCTCAGAAAAATACGCAGTCTCTTCTAGAAGGTAGAAGACGTCCACACAGTCATGATGTTTCCTATTTCATCAAATTTCATTAACGAACGAAAAAGATATGATTTTTCAAAGGTTGGAACACTTTAAAGTGTTTAAACAATATAAAGGAACCACCTTTATAAGCTGTTCAAAACTAGGTCGGAGAAATTCGCGAAATCCGGGAAGAACTTGGATGATCGGTGGCTGCAGCGTCGTAGAGGGAGGTGAGGGCTGTCGGTCGATGGTGGTTTGAGGGGGTACGGTGTTCGGATCTGTCGTCGGCGGCGTCAGGAAGATCGGAACTTTGGAGGGTCGATTCCGGCGATGTGGGCGTCGGTCGGGGTCGTGGTGGGGTCGGATTGGAAGAGGAGGGAGCGGCGCTTCGAGTGGTGGCGGCAGCAAAGGCTGGAAGTGCCTGTAGCGGCGGCGGCGGAGGAGAGAAGGAAAGAAGGGGGAGCGCCGTTCGTTCGGGGAGAGAGAAAGGGTTTTCTTTTTTTTTAAAAAAAAAATTGATTGGTCGGGGAAATTTTAAAGGGGTTTTCTGACACGACCACCAATCTAAACCCAACGACTGTCGTCCCTAGCGTTTTACCCCAATTCCGAACACAATGGGATATGTTTCGTAGGCCCATTCGACTGTTTCAGTTAGTTTTCCTTCAAATTAAAATATATAACATTCACTATTCAATTTGAACGTACATTTCAATTTGCCAGGGCTACAAACTGATTCAAACAATTCCAGAAAAATAAATCTAGCTATGTTTTGACGATACGGTCCCAACAAAACTAGTTTCGTCGAATTCTGAGACCGTTTGCAAAAAGGCCCATTTCTGGTCGATCCAATTTAACTATAATTGACCAAAACACATTTTCCTTTGCTACGCTCACATACTAGCTTCAAAAATTATGAAATTTGAAACCTAGCAATAACTTCACATCCCGGATCCAACAAAAGTGGTTTCGTCGAATTCCGAGGTCGTATGCAAAATGGCCAATTTCACGGGCTTTATAAATTCCATAGCGACCTTTCTGAAAATTCATTCGGCCGTAACTTTTGCTTTCCGCTATGAAAATTCAATTTTTCAGATTCATTAGAAAGGTATTCACTAACAGATTTAAATATTTTTGGTTTCACTCAAATCCGTTTGTTTTGCACCCGGTACAGTCCGACAAATTTGAATTCCAATTTTTGAAACTACAGTGCCTTTTCAGGCCTTGTTTATAATTATAATTAATTATATTCGTTTTCAATTGTCGATTCAAACTCAGTTTTCATCTCTATTATTTAAAATATTTATTTTAAATATTTAAAATTCATTATTTTAGCCAATTTAAAAAATTTAAATTGGTTCAGATTTTCTGGGTCGTTACAATCTCCCCCACTTAAAACTTTTCGTCCCCGAAAAGGAACAAAGTCGAAAGTGGTTTGATTAATCAACTCCACGTTCAATCTGGCTTCAATTCTGCAACTTTTCAGTTTCTGAGAATTTTCAAATTCTTCGAAAATTTGTCTAACACCCGGAAATTTCGAAAAATTTCGCCATAATTCTATCATTGATTAGATTAACTATTGTTTCAATAATTCAATTAATCAAATCTACAGTCACCCTACACAACCAACAATCAAATTGTTTTTAACTTTTCAAAATCATACAAATTAATTCCTATTCTCTTTTAAAGTCATTCAGACTATAGAGTTAAAAGTGGACATCCATGGAAAGAAAATAATAATAGAATAGAGCACTAATTGGTAATGCAAAGTATGGTAAATGTACCTTGCGCCGGAGTCAATCAGAGATATCCACTCGGCATCTAGGATAAGCTTTCTGAATGCTCTCCTCAGTTTCCCAAGTACAATCTCGCGGATCTCCACTCCATTGCACTTTGACTAAGTGAACTTCCTTGTTCCTCACCTCTTTGGTTTCTTTGCCGATAATCTTTAGCGGCTCTCTTCTCACAGCTAATTCTGGAGTAATTTCAATATCCTGTTGAGCTGCTTCTTCCACGATCAAGTCTGGATCATGAACGTGCTTTCGAAGTTGAGATATATGAAATACATCATGAACTCCAGGCAACCAATCTGGCAATTTAACCCTACAAGCGAGAGTTCCGATCCGTTCCAGAATAGGAAACGGAACAATGAATTTGGGAGCCAATTTTCTAGTTTTCCCGAACCGGATAACTCCTCTCATTAGCGATACTTTCAAATATACGTAGTTGCCAACAACAAAGGATATATCTCTTCTTCTCCTATCGGCATAGCTCTTTTGTCGGCTTTGAGCGGCGAGTAATCGCTTCCTAATAAAGTCGACTTTGTCGGCAGCTTCTCGGATCATATCTGGCCCTAACACAAGTTTATTTCCAGGTTCAACGCAACAAGCAGGGGATCGGCACAGTCTACCGTACAATGCTTCGAATGGAGACATTGTCAGACTTGCCTGATAGTTGTTGTTATATGCGAATTCAGCCAAATGCAGATGTTCTTCCCACGATCCACCAAAATCTAGAACACAAGCCCGCAATAGATCTTCTAAAATACGATTCACCCTCTCAGTCTGACCGTCTGTCTGAGGATGATAAGCGGTGCTCAAGTTCAACTTCTTTCCCAGCTTAACTTGAAACGCCTCCCAGAATTTGCTCGTGAATATTGTGTCTCTATCACTGACTATACTGAGCGGCACTCCATGTAGTCTAACTATTTCCTTGAAGTATATCTGCGCCAGACTCTGAGCAGTTCTGTTTGATCTGACAGGTATGAAATGGGCGGTCTTCGTGAAGCGATCTACGATCACCCAAATACTGTCATTCCCTTTTTTGGTTCTCGGCAGACCATTAATGAAATCCATAGAAATATGTTCCCACTTCCAACTAGGAACGTCTAGCGGTTGTAACAATCCAGCCAACTTCTGTTGGTCGCTCTTGACTAGTTGGCAAGTAGGGCATCGGCTAACGTATATTGAAACGTCCCTTTTCATAGCCTTCCACCAGAATGTTCGCTTGAGATCGTTATATTCCAGAACTAAGCTTAACCAAAGCTCTGATACCACGTTGTGACGACCCCATTTCCCGTACGGATGGAGACAAGGGTAATCTTTGGAATATAACACAGAAACAGATAATAGCAGAACAGAAATAAATAAATACACCAGAATGAACAATAGAATATACTGGATAAAAGTAATCATCAGAGTTACATAGTATACAGGATCATACTTAGTACAAATACAGTTCAGCTATACATAAATGTCTACAGTGGAAAACAAACAAAATATGTATAATAGGAGCTGAACAGCATAAAAAGAGATAAATAATAGAATCCATCTTCAGCTCCAGCTATCCAGAGAAAGCCAGCTAAACCTGAATACAAGGCTTCCCGTGTAGAAAAAGGGGCACCCGAGATTGAAAGTGAAACAAACTACGAGTCAGTCATGGGACTGGTATGAGAAATCTACTCAACACATTCATAATATGGCTAACCACAGGACCACGCCACTTTCGTGGAACGGGTTTACTCCATTGGATTGCCAGTGCTTTAAAAACAAATCTTTCTTTTAAACATCGCAATGCTTTTTTTATAAAAATGAAGCCATTATAAGACTCAGTTCCCATCACACAATGCAACGCAAACCGAAGGATAATGTTTTACCTTATAATGACCAAAATATGCTTGATACGAATAAAACAAAAGCATTTGATATTATTACTAGTGTTTATATGTTTCAAAACAATTTCAATCATAACTATCAATCATAGACGGCATGGGTACCATATATCATGTCGCCATATATATATATATATATATATACAATCAAAACCGCACAGTCACGTATTTGGAAATTGTATTTTCGTCATGAACTAAGGCAAAAGATAGTCCTTACCGAATTCGAGACTGTCTAGCCTGAGTCTCAGGTACAACCGCAACCGTACCTTGGATCGTCAGGGCCGGTCCACACGAAGTGGATTATAATGCCTGAACAATGCGTTTCTCCGCCCTTTGGGGCGTAAATGAGCCAACGAATGACTCCATCGGACCCGGATCGTCCGATCAAACCGAGGTGCCTCGCAACAGCAACAACAACATAAGTCAAACTCGTCAGGGCGTGTAAAACCACTGACGCAACTTTTAGCTAGAAAGAAAACGCACGTCCCCCCTGAGGTCCTGCTCCCATTTCTGGTTCATACCGAGGTGTGAGGCTCGCGATTTAACGTTATACACAAAGCTACGCTACACAGGCGGTGCTTTGATCATCACCACAAGACTTTGCTTCTCAACAAAAGCCCTGATCATTTGCCACTTAGGCATGCCACACTAGCAACTCATGCCATGCGACTGATGTCCATCGATATACAACCTCTGAGCTTGTGCGTTTCAGAGAAGGGCGTTAAGCAAAAGAATAAATTCTCTGCCGCCAAACAGATGTATATTTAACAGAGATCAATCAACACAGAATAAAATCTAATGTCAGACACACAGTCCATTTACAAGTCCGTTTTGGGTCTGAACGAAACCGGAGGCACTATATACCTCGCAAGCCCATCGAACACCACGAACGTCTAGACGATCACCACTCATTATCCATATTTCGGGACGCCTCCCAATCAGGACCTCGGTTACCACCCAAACGAGGTGAAGATATCCAGTCTTCGACCACCGTCTTCATCTTCGACTTTCAGTCGTCGGTCAATTATTTGAAATGAGAATTAACTCGGCCTTTTCAAATAATTCACGTATATTTAGAATTTCAAATCAATTTTTTTCAATGGATAAATCATTCGACAACACCAATTTTGTTCTTTAATGTAATTTTGACACCAAACACATTCAACCATCAAATACCACATAAATCGAGCAAATTCAGTTTATTTCCATTCCATATTGTTTATGATATTTTATAACTATTTATCGCTATTTTTATTTATTTTAAAATAGCCAATTTATTCAAAACGACGCTTCGGGCCATAACGCGGTCGTGGCGCTGTTTTTCTTCAGATTTGATTCACACATATCTGAAAATCTAACCGTTGGATCTTCACAAAATTTACATCATTAGAAAGATCTTTTCAAAACTAATCCAACGGTTCCAATTTCGGGAAAATCCGACGGTCGGATCTCCCGGTATAATCATTTGAAGTTTCGATTTCAAAATAAGAACTTCATCGTCGTTATTTGATTAAATATAATTATATTTATATATATATATAAATACAATCGTTTCTGGCGCTGTTTTTCTTCATACTTGAAATAAACATTCCAGACAATCCAACCGTCGGATCTTCACAAAGTTGGTGCCATTGGAAAGATATTTCCAAGGCGAACCCAACGGTTGCGGTTTCAGGAAAATCCAGTGGTCGGATTTCCCGCACTCGTTGTTTGAAATCACGGTTTCAAAACACGAACTGCACGGCCACGTTTCGTTTTAATTTTATTTATATTTATATATTTATATAAATATAGTTCATTTAAAAATTCGTACATTGATTCCACTTCAAATATTTCACTAATGCCTTTAAATTTTGGAAAATTTCGCCATAACCTCCTTTGTACGGGAGGGGCTGGGAAAATTCCCAAATAGCCACACGGGCGTCTCATGTCAAAAGAAAAAAAGAAAAAGCCAAGCGGCTAGCCAACAGGCTCATAAAATCATCACCCAAACAAAACAGTAAATGTGTACCTATTTGTCGGGCACAAAATTTTATTCCTCTTCTCTAGCCCCTTTGCTATAACATGTTCAATAAATATGCATGTACATATATATAGTTCTTATCACTTATCATTTTCCATTCAACTTCATATTTGATTCAATTTGATTTAAAAACACCATTCATTCTAATGCTGCATGCATAGGCAAAAATCATATCATTAGCTAATTAATGAATATTTCAACTCATGCATATTTATTTGAACGAGTGGCTATTTTTAACACTTCACATTTCAACAATTCATGTATATAATAAAAATGTGATTTTTATTGTAAAATAATTCTTTTCAAAATACTATTATTTTATATAGTTTATATAGGTAATAAAAATAGGATTTTTTATTATAAAACAATTTCTTTTAAAACGATATTATTTTACATAGTTCATATAGATGATAAAAAGGTGATTTTTATTATAGAACAATTTATTTCAAAATATGAATACCATTCAACACATGAATTTCTATTCAACGAATGAATTTCAATTCAACACATGAAAGTTTTCTATTCAACGAATAAATATAGTTTCAGCAAATGAAAATAATTCAAACACATGAATATTATTCAAAATTTCAGCAGCATAACGGCAGGGTAGTTAAAACCGGGAGCGTCCCTAGTACGGCTCCTCGCTCTACCTTAAAACCTCGCGGTTTTTGACAATAGGGATCATGCATCTAGTTCGCACGCAGGCGGCATGTATATATTTATTTCATTTCTACAAACTAATCCTATGTGGTTTCAACCAAATATTTCTCAACCACAAACGGGTACTTTTCAACCACAATCAATCAATATCAACCACAAACAATCCCAATCAACCATTCGCTATTAATTAATTTTCACACCAATCACAACCAATAAATATCGTCCATGGTTTGTGGACGAGGGACGTATGTATATATATATATATATATATATATATATATATATATATATATATATAGCAATTCACTTCTATTTCAACACATATATAATTTTTACAATGAATATATAACTTATACATCGAGCGTACAACTTATACAACTCTTATACATGAGGTGTACAACGCTTATATAACTCATACATCGATTATATAATTTATACATCGTCGCTTTCCATATCATTTATAAATTAGAAATCTCACATTGGGTTCCACTCCACCAAAAATAGTAGTAGGCTCAGAAAAATACGTGGTCTCTTCTAGAAGGTAGAAGACGTCCACACGACCACGATGCTTCCTGTTTCATCGAATTTCATTAAAAACGAAAATGATATGATTTTTCAAAGGTTGGAGCACTTTAAAGTGTTTAAACAATATAAAGGAACCACCTTTATACGTTGTTCAAAACTAGCTCGGAGAAATTCGCGAAATCCGGGAAGAACTGGGATGATCGATGGCTGCAGCGTCGTAGAGGGAGGTGAGGGTTGTCGGTCGATGGTGGTTTGAGGGGGTACAGTGGTCTGATCTGTCGTCGGCGGCGTCAGGAAGATCGGGACTTTGAAGGGTCGATTCCGGCGATGTGGGCGTCGGTCGGGGTCGTGGTGGGGTCGGATTGGAAGAGGAGGGAGCGGCGCTTCGAGTGTTGGCGGCGGCGAAGGTTGGAAGTGCCTGTAGCGACGGCGGCGGAGGAAAGAAGGAAAGAAGGGGGAGCGCCGTTCGTTCGGGGAGAGAGAAAGGGTTTTCTTTTTTTTTATAAAAAAAAATTGATTGGTCGGGGAAGTTTTAAAGGGGTTTTGTGAGACGACCACCAATCTAAACCCAACGACTGTCATCCCTAGCGTTTTACCCCCATTCCGAAAACAATGGGCTATGTTTCGTAGGCCCATTCGACTGTTTCAGTCAGTTTTCCTTCAAATTAAAATATATAACATTCAATATTCAATTTGAACGTACATTTCAATTTGCCAGGGCCACAAACTGATTCGAAAAATTCCAGAAAAATAAATCTAGCTATGTTTTGACGATACGGTCCCAACAAAACTAGTTTCGTCGAATTCTGAGACCGTTTGCAAAAAGGCCCATTTCTGGTCGATCCAATTTAACTGTAATTGACCAAAACACATTTTCCTTTGCCACGCTCACATACTAGCTTCAAAAATTATGAAATTTGAAACCTAGCAATAACTTCACATCCCGAATCCAACAAAATTGGTTTCGTCGAATTCCGAGGTCGTATGCAAAATGGCCAATTTCACGGGCTTTATAAATTCCATAGCGACCTTTCTGAAAATTCATTCGGCCATAACTTTTGCTTTTCGCTATGAAAATTCGATTTTTCAGATTCGTTAGAAAGGTATTCAGTAATTGATTTAAATATTTTTGGTTTCACTCAAATCCGTTTTGTTTTGCACCCAGTATAGTCCGACAAAGTTTGAATTCCAATTTTTGAAACTGCAGCGCCTTTTCAGGCCTTGTTTATAATTATAATTAATTATATTCGTTTTCAATTATCGATTCAAACTCAGTTTTCATCTCTATTATTTAAAATATTTATTTTAAATATTTAAAATTCATTATTTTAGCCAATTTAAAAATTATAAATTGGTTCAGATTTTCTGGGTCATTACACTATGATCCTCCAAAGTCCAATATACATGCTCACAAAAGATCCTCTAATACACGATTCACCCTCTTTGTTTGACCATCTGTTTGAGGATGATACGCAGTACTGAGATATAATTATGACCCTAGAGCCTCTTGTAAGCTCTTTCAAAACCCACTAGTAAACAATGGGTCTCGATCACTCACGATGCTTTTAGGTACTCCATGGAATCTCACTACCCATTTCAGATACAGCTCAGCTAAATTAGCTGTTGTTCTATTTGACTTGATGGGTATAAACCTTGCACTCTTGGTCAATCGGTCCACAACCACCCAAATGGTATCTGGCCCGATCTAGTCCTTGGTAACCCATCAATGAAATCCATTGAGACTTGTTCCCATTTCCATTCAGAAATTTCTAATGGTTGCAACAAACCACTAGGCTTCTTTTTCTCAGCTTTAACTAGCTGGAAATTCATGCATTTGGATATAAACTTCACAATGTCTCTTTTTATCCCTTCCCAGTAGTATGTCTGCTTCATGTCTCTATACATTTTGTTACCACTGGGGTGTATAGTCAGTCTGGAGTGATGACATTCTCTTAGCACTTCATCTCTCAATCCATTCACGTTGGGTACAACTAACTTTCCATTCTTTCGAAGCCATCCATCTCAATCAAAGCCCATACTCGTTCATCTCCTCATCGATGCCCATCTCTAACTTGGAGATGATTTTCAATAAGTTAGGATCGTCTCTCCGACTGGAACCAATCCGCTCAATCAAAGTGGGTCTGATCGTCAATCTTGCTAACATTTCTAGATCCAATTCGCATTTTGGTCTGAAATCATACCCAGCAATGTACACCAGTTGCTTCCACTCAAGAAACTTAGCCCCTAAACTGGCATGTCTCCTACTCAAGGCATCAGCCACCGCATTGCCCTTTCCTAGCATATATGTGATGTCGAAATCGTAGGAAGCCAAGAATTCTAACCATCTCTGCTATCGGAGATTTAGATCATTCTGAGAGAAGAGATACTTTAATGATTTATGATTGGTAAACAACTCGAATCTTTGTCCCAAGAGATAATGTCTCCAAACTTTCAATGCGAACACGATCGCCGCCAATTCCAAATCATGGGTAAGGTATATTTTCTCATGCGGTTTCAGTTTCCGACTAGGATAAGCTACAACCCTACCTCCTTGCATCAATACAGCACCTAGTCCGGTACCACATGCATCCGTGTATACCGTCATCTCTTCATTCCTTTTAGGAATGACTAACACTAGTGCACATGTCAACTTTTCCTTTAGACTCTTGAATGCATCCTCGCACTTTTTGTCCCAGACGAAAGCTTGATTCTTTTTGGTCAATTGAGTCAACGGTGCTGCTATGTTAGAGAAGTCTTGGATAAACTTACGATAATATCTAGCTAATCCCAAGAAACTTCTTACGTCTGTTGCATTCTTGGGCGTAGACCAATCTTGTACCGTAGCCACTTTCGAAGGATCCACGACAATACCATTCTCCGAAACAACATGGCCCAAGAACCTCACTTCCCTCCTTCAGAAGTGACACTTAGAAAACTTCGCTTTCAATTGGTGTTTTCTCAACACCTCCATCAACATCCTCAAATGTTCCTTGGGTTCTTCCTCTGTCCTCGAGTAAACCAAGATATCGTCCACGAACACAAGAACAAACTTATTCAACTGATCTCTGAAAACTCTATTCATAAGATCCACAAAATATGTTGGTGCATTGGTCAACCCAAATGGCATAACCAACCACTCATAGAATCCAGACGGCGCCCGAAATGCCGTTTTAGCTATACTCTCAGCTTCCACTCTAAGCTGATAAAAACCTGTCACAAGATCCAACTGGGAGAACACTCTCGTGTCACTCAACTGATCAAACAAATCATCTATCTACGGTAGAGGATACTTATTCTTCCTCGTCACCTTATTCAACTCGCGGTAGTCCACACACAATCGAAGGGAACCATCTTCTTTGGTAGAAAACACAACTGATGCTCCCCACTCAGAAATACTTCTTCTAATAAATCCCTTCTTCAAAAGATCGCTCACTTGCACCCGGATCTCTCGCTGCTCTCTTGGTGCCATACGACGAAGTGGCATCACTATAGTTCTGGCATCTTTCACTAAATCAATACGAAACTCAATCTCTTGGTGTGATGTAAGTCCAGTCACTTCCTCAAAGATATCCGGATACTGGCCAACAACGGTAATTCCTGCTAACTCGTCCTATGGGATGTTAAGGGAATTTAGAAAACTAGCCATCACCTCATCACTAGGTAGGCCACCAAACACTACTCTCCGCCCATCATCCATCCTAATAGTCACCGAAAATCCCTCACAGTCTACCACCACCCCATATCTTTGGAGCCAATCGACTCCCAAAATAATTCCAAACCCAGTAAAGCCCAAAACAATGCAATCACAAGCAAACATACATCCATGACTCGATAAGGTCAAATTTCGACAAATCATACTAAGGCTAGTCGAACCACCAATCGGGTTCGTCACCGCTAAAGGCCTATCAACTATCTCGGGTTCCAATCCCAACCTATCTACCAGGTCACTAGATATGAAGGAACGGGAAGCCCCGGTATCAAACAGTATTCGAACAGTAACATCACAAATAGAAAGCATACCTTGAATGACGACATTCTTTCCTTTCTCCATCGCAGTTGGGCCATTCGACGAAGAAGGAACAACATTAATAGCATATACTTTAACTATCTGCATCTCTTTCAAATGTTGTGGACACTTATCCTTTTGATGTCCAACTTGGCCACAGTTGAAGCACCTCCTGTCCGCTGGCTTTGCTCGGCATTCTTTATAATAATGGCCCTTCTTGCCATAGCTAAAGCACTCAACATCTTTCTTACTCTTCTTCTTTTGGACTCCGTGGTTTGATTCTGCTTTCTCTTATTCTTAGAACCATTCTTGCCTCCTACGCTCGCTTGCGGCTTTGGCTCTTCTGCAGATGCAACCTCAGTCTTCGACTTAGGGTATAGGCTCTCTGATCTCAAAGCTTTCACCACAATCGATTCAAACGTCTCATCGATGTGGTTAATAAGCCTTTCCCCCAAGTACTGATCTAAGCCTATTATGAACTTCTCATTCTTCTTCTTGGGAGTTTCAATGAGGGATAATCCATACTTCGATAAAGTATCGAACTCTGCAATATATTCCGAGACTGCCCTACCATTCTGCTTAAGCTCCAAGAACTTCCTAAAGAACTCTGATTTCTGAGCAGTTGGGATAAACTTTTCACTGAATTGGGCCTTAAACTGATCCCTTGTAACTTGATCCTATAGAGTAGCTTCCTTAATAGCATTCCACCAATTCATCCCCCGTCCTTGCAGCTGACAAGATGCTAGATTTCTCTTCTTCACATCGTCAATCCCTAAGTCGTCGAAGATGCGCTCACAGCTATCCAACCAATCCTAAACATCCATAGTCGACTCCGTTCTGTGGAACGGCTTTCCGCCAAGGCTAGTGTAATCCTTACAGAGCTTGGCGAAATCGGCCCTAGGCACCTGCACCTCTACACCACCACCATTAGCAGCATTGGGAACTTCCCTCTGAAGATCCCTAAGCATCTCTCTCATAAAGTCGGTGAACATCGTCCTCATATCAGGAGCATTCCCATTATTGGCTCTTCTACCAGTACCCCTCGTATATCGGCTCATCGTTCAATCTGTAAGGAGAAAATGATTAACTATCCCTTCCGGGGTGCCAGTGCAGTGCGACTTCATCCTTAGATATACTAATAGTATATATATAGCCTTTAAAAACCAAAATATCACAAATACGCGCTCTCGTATATGTACTATCTCTCCCTGGTCCTAGGTTAACAACGCAAATTAGAGCTCTGATATCAAATGTGATGGCCCGTCAGCCGACATTTCCCTCGGAATGCACTGTACTGATGTCCAACTAGCACGTGACAGTTGTCAGAAGAAAGAAAAAGAAATGGTTTTGAACTAACAAGGAACCTGTAAAATGTCTCACAGCGCATGGGATAAAATATAGTAATAAAATAACTTTGACATAAATAGGCGAGACAGTGCATAAGCTAGAAACTAAACATCATAGCAGCGGAAAATCCAAAATTACAGCTTATGTTCCACATCATCATTATTACAACTTTTAAAACTATCTCTAAATCAAAGTAAAGAAAAGGTACACTACTAATGCCCAAAGTAGTGACCAGCAGCGACACAGGGAGAATAACTATATATATCATACGTGGAAGCCTCGTGCTCGTCTCCGGCACAGCTACTCGTGCATAATCACCTGACCTGTCTCTAGTCTACCCGATTAAGAGCACCTAGAGTAATAAGAAGAGAAATAAAACTCTGGGTCAGACAAAAGTCTGGTATGAGAGATAATCAGTAAAACAGAACGATAACATGTATACTAAACCATACCTAAACCTGGACCTACAACCAAAGAGTTAGCACACAAGACATACAATACTCTAAGGTGATACTAACATAGTGTGTAAAGAAACGGGAGAGGGATGTGCATGTCATAATGATGTCAAACAACAAAGCATAGCAACCATCCTCACATCTCTCATTCAGTGCGTAAAGCATATGATATCCACTGCTTTGACCACCCAAATCCTTTGCTATGATCACTCTACCCCATGGAGTCATGATGGCTCCATTGCACTGATCCATAGCCACTAATCCCTTTCTATGTCCACCCTACCCCCATGAAGTCGTGACGACTCCACTACACTGGCTCATAGCCATGCTACGATCACTCTGCCCCATGGAGTAATAACTACCCCACTGCATTGATCCATTGCCTGACATCTGTCTTGGTGTTGAATCAAAGTTATGGATGTCGATAACCCCTTAGTACACGTCTCGCAGCAAAGTCCGATCATGAAGTTAACTCGTTGGATCCCATCTAGATCCTTAGTTCTACTTCCCATTTGGACTACCTTTGCATCTCGGGTTTTGGTCTTCTCCGGATCAGTTCGGTATTTCCTCTTCACCCTGCTTCGGATCGGTCCGTGAGCCATACTATTCCCCAGTTCGATTCGGTCTCCTTCCATTCATGGTCATCATATAGGGTCGACTCGTCTTCTTTCTCCATCCGGGTCGGTTCGTGATCGCCATTTGGGTTTGGGTCATGGTCACCCAACTGGGTCGGGTCGGGTGCATCCTCCAAGGTCTTTGGTTCATGATGAGCATCCGGGTCGGGTCGTCATCCTCAAATGCTGACTCGTGGATGCCTCGATCATGGTGATCAAACTCAAAGGGGTGAGGGACATCTGGCGGCTCGTGGGGTTGGACCCACCATCGTGGCGGTTCGGGTAGGGGCGATCCAATCCGGTCCCTGCATATTTTTCCTATAACTTCCAATGACTGTTTTTAAGCCATACGACGGCTTTTTCGACCATTATAACAATTCTAATCAATCACAAAGCATACCATAGAGTCATAACAACATATAGAATTGACGACAAATGCCAAAACAACAATTTGATCTGTCAAAACGGATCAAACATACCCAAAACCCATATTTTTCCCTTAAGCATGTTTAAGAAAATATAATGATAAGATTAGCAAAACTTAACAAAATTAGCCCAAACTTCTAACAAAGGCATAAAATAAAGTTTTAGAATTTAACAAATTTTTTCAGATTTTTCTGAGACATAATTTTGCTAATTAACACTAATCACCCCCAATTAGCCGTAACTAGTGTAAAAAGATGCTAATCACTCACCTTTACCACAAATTAAGGTATAAGATCTGAAACTCTACTACTTGGGTCGAATTCCTAAGCAACACAGCAGCTCCAACTCTGATTTGGTGTTGATTTGCCTTGATTTGATCTAGTTTAGGATAAAACTTGATTAAACGGTGATTAGAAGGTGATTTGGGTGTTGGAGGCCATTGTTAGGGTTTCTAAGAGGTAAATGGCGGCTACAAAACTGAAATAGAATGAAAACCTAACTCATTTCAGCCTCCACATAACCCTAATCCCGAAATGGGTTGTCGGCCTGGCTGCTAATCACCCTTATTAGGCCCGGTTAAGCTGTTTTTCACCTTTTAAACCTTATTTCAGCCATATCTCCCAAACGGTGAGTCTGTTTGGCTAATGTGACCACTCTACGGATAGATAAACCGTCATCAAGATCTAATGGAAGTGGTTTCCGGCCAAAACTCCTTACTAATCAAAAGTTATGGCCGAAACAAGATCAGCTAGGGGCAAAATGGTCATTTAAAAATCGGCAAAAATCGTGAACATGGGAAATGACCCCAATAGTCATTCTCCAAAAGTACACGACCATACGACTTCACATAAAAAGAAATAAATATTCTACGATCCTCCGATGCGAAGAATGCGGGTCGTTACAGCAAGACTGATAAACATTGTTTATTGTAATTAGTGGTAACAAATGGAATTGAATGAATGATGATAACAACGGTAGATGGAAATGGGGAATGATAATAACATATTATAAATAAATTGCATTAATGAGAATATTGTATAATAGGTAGACTTGTCCTAGGGGCAAGTGAAGATTATAACTTAGGTTATAATAAAGCAGTAAGGAAATGAGATGACTGGTGAAATGAAATAAGTGACACTTAATTATAAATTAAGTTATCAGTAAATAAGGAAGGTCGAAACCAGTTGTTTGTAATAAGTAGAGAAAAGGGGGAAGTTTATGGAATGTAAGAAGTTGTGCTTAATTATAAATTAAGTAATCCGTAAACTTGGAAATCTGAAATCTACTGATAAGAATAACATGTTAAGGCTTATCCTAGGGACAAGTGAGAAATATAACTTAGGTTATAAGAAAACAATAAGAAAATTGGAATAACTTGTGTTAAGAGATAAATTACACTTAATTGTAAATTAAGTTGTTTGTGAGAACAAGAGTATGAAATCTATGGATGAGGACAACATAAGTTATGGGAAATTGGACCTTAATAACTAAGTTGATAAGTAAACAACGATAAGTTGTAGTGGCAATATAAGATGGAATTATGACTAAACCAGAAAGAATGAGGAAAACTTATGAATTGAAATAAGTTATAATTAATCATAAATGGTAAGTGACATGTTAATTAGAAAACATGTGAATTGAGGTAAACTTAATAATATATTAAGTAGAACATGTTATTGCAACCATGAAATCAAACAAGAATACAAAGGGATTGTGGATTATAGACCCTTGATCACAATTTAGGAAATAACAAGTTATGGGCCTATTAATAAGCTTAAATGGGTTAAGTTGAAGGATTGAAATTAGTAAGCGAGAGGAACTTGGTAACTTGATTAAGAATTCAATATGAATGGTAATAATAAAGTTAAATGGAAACCTGACGAGGTAAGGCAAGCACATAAAGGAATACTTAGACATAGGGTCTAATAATATGTTGAAATGAGGCGCTTGGACCAGTCCGCAAGTTCGGGGGTGAATAACCCAATAGGGTATTTCATCGTGGTGTCTTGAGGCATGAGGAGGAGCGCCCTTTTATCTGATCATTATGTCGGCTCCGAAGGATTGGAAGGGGAAGCATGCGGTTTCCTAAGATACGTAAGGTGCTCCTGGCAGTCCTTTGTGCGATGGTAGATATTTAGGTTGTGCTCGAAGAGGTTGGGTCTGCGCCTAACTACTAGGTGGATGGGCCTTGACTACAAAAGTAGCTTTGTAGTCAGAATGTTGTGACGTGGTGACACCAGGGTGATTCGGCGGTCACCTCAATGGGGAGGCGGAGGATCACGACCAACAAGGATAGTAGATCGTCGGATACCTGTCATCGGCAGCCAGTGGGATGCGAAAAGACTAGAGCTAAACCCAATAGACCATTCACCTTTCACTATCAATGTATGGTGGTTGAGGGGAGACGCCAAATGGATGTTTAGATTGTTTGTTGTTAGGGGCATGTTGCTTAGCTCTTGTAGTCTTTACTAGTTGAGAGAGGGGCCGAGGTGCGGCTATAGCCACCTTGAAAAACGGACCCTAGGAATATTTGTATTTTGAGGTTCTTAAAGGTGGGCCTGTACAGATATGGAAAAGCTCTCGATCGAGTTTTGTGTTTCTTGCATCGCCCTGTCATGGAACTTGTGCACATTAGAGGACGTGCGGTTGAAGCATCGAGCTACAATTAATGGTACGTACGTGGGTCAGTTTAGAAACATGCATATCTACTCTCGGTGGTGTATCGTAGACTTGAGAGCATTACTCCAGTATGAAATCTGATTCGAACAAAGGTGGCAGTCCATACATTTGCGTAGTATAATGATGACAGATATACGCGGAACATAATATTGTTATATATAGGTCTGTACGTCACTCTGACGTAGGATGAGGGACTGCGTACATTTCGGTGGTGTTACCATGGGGTGTACCTTAATATTAAGATAGCTACATAAATACTGTATTAGGTTAATCCACTGGGAAGTAAATTGGTGCAACGTGTGTGTAAGCCTTGAGTGTTGTTAACCCAAGTAACCTAAAAAGTAAGAAAATATGATTGAACGGTATATGTAGTGTTATCCAAAGTGTATAATTTAAATCCAGTCACCAGAACTTGTGTTCTGACCCCCTCCTCATAATATACTCGCAGGTTAGATTTGTGGCAGAGACATGATATCTTTGAATATTGGTTAGGCAGCATTATTAATACGGTAAGGCTTTCCTTTGAGTATATCATATTTATCCATTCCATTGTGAGATAATTTCTGAGCTCTAACATATTTTATGTATCTATCTTTTCTGCAGGATACCTTCTGCAGGATACCGGAGCAAACCAACACGAGTTTTGATAGATTAGAATTTTGAAAAAAAAAACGGTCTATCGGAATTCGGGTTGTTACAGTTAGGCTAGTCAAGGTACAATGGAGTGAGGATGATGACGACTGTATGTGGGAGACGGAAGAGAGTATGAAGACGAGCCATCCAGAACTCTTCGTTGGTATGACCCATAAATATTGCGTCATCATTACATCATTGTAACTTGTACCATTGTGATTGTGATTATTGATAGAGTTCTGCGTGCTAGGATAAGGATGTGGATGTATGGTCTAATGGATGCTAGTTTGGGTGAGAGAATTGGCTGCTCATGGATGATAGGCATGCAGAATTGTTTTGGTTGCTTGTGTTGTTTGGATTTCAGGGGGAAAATTCCTAAAGGGGGGAGAATGTAACAGCTCGCATTCAACGTATTAGAGGATCATAAAATATTTTTATTTAATTTCATGAGGGACGTATCATTCTCATATTTTGATATGTTGGTCATGAGGATGTGAGACATGTCCATAATTTTTACCAATTTTTATCACTACCATTTTACCCCTATCAGTTTTGTACAGGGCATAACTTTTGACTGGGATCGAATCAAGTGATGGGGTTGGACTCACTGGAAAGGAAATAGTGTTGCCAATTCCGTAGAGTGGTCACATTAAAGATTTGGTTTAGCTATTTGGGTGGAATCGTTGTTTTTGTGTTTCACAGTTTGTTGTTCAGATTGTGAACCATTAGTGAGCTAATTTGGAGAGACCCATTAGTGGGTTGGTGGGAAGCTATAAAAAAGGGGTTAGAGGTATGGAGAGAGGGTTATTTTTCTTCATTCTCTCTTTTGGTTGAGCTCGTAATCCTCCTTGCTCAATCAAATACACCTTTCCACCATTAAAATTTTAGATCTATGTAAGAGAATCGAAGATCTACATCATTTGAAGCTAGATCTACATTAATCGAAGAGTTTAAAGCTAATTCTTCACTGTCCGGATTTAGATTCAAGTTCTTTTGCGTTGTTTTAGAGATTTGGTGAGTAATATGCATCTCTCACATGGATTCAATCAAGTATATAAGTTGTTTGATCATTATTTCATCATTTTCATGTTGTTTTCACCTAGATCTATATCATGGTAAGTATATTTTCTTATGAATCACCATACGATCCAATCGAGCAACTTAAAACTGATAATTTCTATGTTAACTCATATGTTTATGCAAGTTTAGATCTATTATTTTGTTAATTCATTGTTTTATAATGATTTGGTGAATACTATTTGATTGTATAATGGTTATTGATTAAATCGTTATTGAGAAAAAGTTGGAGTTTGATTAGTTTGTGAGTATGAAATCAAGTCGCATGCAAGCATGAAGATTAGTCGAAGTTTGACCATTTCAATGTATGGGTCGAACATGTGTGGGTCGGACATGTATCGTCTGACATGTATAGGTCGGACATGTATGGTCGGACATGTACGTCTGGATGGGTCAGACATGTTCTTCTGGATGGGTCGGACATGTATTTCTAGATGGACAAGACATGTTTTTTTTTCTTTTTTTTCCTTGAGTGTAATGCAAAAACAAAACGTTGTGGAATGTTTTCATAAAGGAAAGGATGAGACGTTATGGATTGAATATCAACAAAACAACGTATGTTTTTGGATCGGCAATGATCGTGGTTTCGATGTAAATTCAAGGAGGAGTGTTCGAAGTGTTTTGATGTGTTCGTTGATCAGTGTAAAGTAATGAATGTGAAGACAACTCAACGGTGCTTTGAGTTCGTGGATAATGGTTGCTCGAGGGGACATAAGCTTGTGAACGATCATTGGGGTTGATGGTAAGAGATATGAAGGCTGAGAAATTATCGTTGTCGTAGGTTCTAGCGTACGTAAAGCAGGGGTACAACAAAAGATCAGGTGTATGTAGGGCTGCACAAAGTATGGGTTGGGTTGGATTAGACTAAATACTTCATCCGACCCGCATAAGTATGGGTTTAAGGAAGTTCAACCTGTATTCGACCCTATTTGAGATTGGATATGGGTTGGGTTGAAGTATGGGTTAGGTCGCGTTAAGCATGGTTGGGTTGGGTTTCTTGAATATAATAAAAAATGAGAACATGATGGAATTTTTTAAAAATAATATTAAAATATTCAACATAATATATCATATTTTACCTAGTATAATGCATTTGAAATAATTGATTCATTATAAGACATATTTTATTAAAATTTCATTGTAAAACACATCATATTTAATTAATTTACTGCATAATAGAAAAGTGTTTCATTTCAAAATACATTGAAATGCTCTTTAAAATATATTTGTCAAAATATGTCTAGTTTGAATTGACATTTTTTTTGTATATTTACTAATGAATACGTAAACATTATTCTATGATTACACTATTATAATTTTAATCGGCTGATATTAAATAATTTAATATAGGGATGGGGTGAGTTAAATAAGGTTGGGTTGAACAAAATATTAAAATTGACCCGTATATAGTATGGGTTACAAATTATAACCCATAACCGACCCGAAATAGGATGGGTTAGGTTGGATTTATGTGGGTTGGGTCTGGTTGGTAGGTTGGATCGGATTGGACATGGGTTGTGTGCAGCGCTAGGTGTATGGTCGAGTACCTTTGGCAGTCATGAAGGGCCTAGTTGTCGAGATTGGAAAAACAAACATACAAGTCATGAAGGCATATGGAGTTTTTGCTAGAACCGGGGTTTACCATTAGCCCTTAAAATTTGGCAGGTGGTCATCATACTATTAATGATGGTTTCGAAGCAAGCAAGCTAGTGATAGCCAGGGTCATGAGTGTTGGTTGTTTTGCTTGTACGATATCACGCAAGTTGTCTAATGCCAAACGAGATGTTTCTTGGGTGCTTGTTTGATATTGGTTTAGGCTTCTAGGGCTTGTGCTTGAGGGATGTTGATCTCGATTAGAATGGTTTACATGAGATATAACTAGATGTTGTGATTGCTATTGAATGATGGTTTATTTTCTATTGATTGGTTACTACTGGTTGCCATGGTTGAATTGTCGTTTGCACAATTGCTTGTTTGTGAAGGCTATAAATGTCAGATGTGGGGAAAACAGGTTTGGGTTCTTCTCTGGTGTTTGGTAGATTAGTTTGTCAGTCTACCTATTCTCATATACTTTGTTGATGATGTTAGATAGCTATTTTATCGCTCAGCAAGACTGTTCTCTGACTCAAGGTTTTATGTTTCCCTCTTATTACCTTGGGTTTTTCATCTGGTTTTGGATGGGCAGACTAGGTGGAAGGTGATAGGTGATTAGTGAGGACGATGCTGTTGTGCGGTTGAGAGCAGGAGGCTGGCGTATTACTTTGTTATTATATAGTACCTTTATTTCTATTGTTTCAGAGTGTTTATAGTGAGGCTTCATGTACAGAATTTGATGTTTCCAATGATTTATGGATAATCTTTCAGGATTTTATGAAAGTTTGAAAAGTTTGTTATATGATGCTCCACTATTTCAGCCTGTTGTATATGTTCTATTATATTTTATCTTTGCGAAGTGAGTTATATGATAGGTTCCGCATGTGTTTTACATCTCGAGGATCATCCATAGCTGCTTGGCACATATTTCAGCGTGTTATTCCTCTTGTTAATTGCAGGAGTTATGGGCGGTCGTCATAGGGGTCTAGAAGTGCAAAGACACTGCCAGTTCCAGTCAGGAGCCTCAGCTAGGCAAGAAGGAGAAGCCCCCTAAAAGGATAATTAGTGAGGGAGCCAGAATCCTTCTCCAAAAGATGCATTCACTGAAGAGCCTACAAAATAGATCACTGAGGAAGGACCCAAAGATTCCCCTCTAAAATATACCATAGCTACGAAGCAGCGGTCTTCTCCAAAAATTTCACCTCCAGTTAAATCTTCAGTTTATGAATCTGGACAAAGAATTTATGTCACTGTTTTGAGGCTTAGGCGAGCTTCCTTTAACGGAAACTATCTATCTCCTCAAGATCTTGGTTCTGACACCTTTTTTCTGACCTCTAAAGAGGAAATCACGCCCATAAAAGAAGGGTTAACCACACCAACTAGCCAAACTCCGGGCTCTGGTCTGTTGGGGGGAGGGGTCATTGCCTCACACACAACACGAGCACTACACGTCACAACACTCTTTTCATCATATGTCTTCCTAATCCTGATTTGAATTCCTTTTTGTAGGTATAATGACTAGGGGAAAGAAATATGCTCAGTAGTTTGGTTCATGGCTTTTCGACAGTAGGCATGGCCATAGAAGCTCTTCAAACCGAGATATGTGCAATCGCGAAGAATTAAAGTACAGAGGACCAGGGAGAAGAAGAAGGAAAGGGAACAAAAAAAAGAACTAGCGCTTCGACAATTTGAAAAAGAATGGAAGAAGAAAAAGGAGCTTCATAAAGGGAAACGTCATTACTATTCCAGTCATCACTCTCACGATAATTCCGTCCAGGGCTCTAAAGACAAAACCCTTAGCGGTAACTCTGATCAAGGACTCGTCTTAGTTTAAGCTTCTTTTAGCTCACCATTCTCAATCTAAAAAGACTCCTCAACTACAGATTGCACCACTTCCTCAAGCAGGGGTAGTGAGAAAGAAATCCTGGTTGCACCTCCTTAGGGTCCAGAATTGTCCACTAAAGAGAGGAAGATGCTATTGGTGGAAACATTCCCAGACTTGTGCTTCGACCATATTCAATTCTTGCCTTTCATTAAACCTATTACATTGTCCTTTGAGGATAAGTACAAATACATGACGACTTCATCATCTCACAATATCATGAGATGTATATTTATGCATGGACACTATCTGAGGCTATCAGGAAACTCGAGCTCAAGATTGCCAGCATGAATCAGGAGTGGGATTATGATAAAAACCATTTGGGGTCCATTCAAAAAGAGTTGGATGAGTGTGTAGTTCAGCTTGTAGAGGTAATGAAATGATACGACTGCACTAAGGAGGAGCTTGACAACTTGACATGTTAGAATGAACACTGAGCTCAGTGAGTGGTCGCTCCTGATCAAGTCTGTCAAGGATAAGCTGAAGCTAGTGTCGGAATCGAATAAAGTTCTGATTGTGGACCTGGTATCTATCAATAGCGAGAAAGAGAAGTTGGCATAGGGAAATGCCAAGCTCAAGGCTTTGGTACTTCATGAAAATTCCCAGCTTAAGGCTCAGCTGGTGGCTTCTGAGAAAGCCAAAGGGGAGGCTAAGGCCAATGTCAACGCCGCTCTTAAGTCAGTATCCATCACTTAAGCCAAATGTGACGAAGAGGTTCAAGAGTTGAAACCCAAAGTGGTTGAGGCTGAGGAAATGCAGGTTAATCTTTTATGTGTGAACCCTTAGGCACCAAGATCTGTCATGGACTAAAGATTATTTGCAGACTCTAGCGGATACTTAGGAAATCTTCTTGCAGGAAGAAGGAGATACTTCAGAAGGCAGCATCGTCGATGAAGCTAAGTTATAGGCTACATATTTGAAAGGCAATGAGCCGCAAGTCCTTCCAAAGGCCAGAGGCTGCTTAAAGAGGAGGAAGACATAGAACATCTCAGGCTCAAAGGAAAATTTTCCCAGAATATGAGTCTAGTATTGCCAAGGACGATGTGGTCGATGCTCAATCAAGTAGCCAGCTTACTCTGGGCACCAGCTCCTCTAGTGTAGTCATCGTTGTTTCGCCTCCTCCCATTCAGGACTCTACTATCATGGAGGGTTACAATCCCAATGACCCATGATATGCTACACGCAAGCCTCTTTCTCCAATTGTTGAGGAAAAAACTCCTGCAACTCCTGGAAATCATTCTACTAAAGTTATCCCTACATTCTAACCCTCAATTTTAAAAAGTAGTGATGGGATCTCCAATTGACAGGCCTATACTTTCTCCAAGGCTAACAATCGTTGCTTTCCCTACTTTAGGTAAGAATCCTGACGAAGTCGCCATGTAGTAGGAAACAAAGGCAGTTGATGTGCCTACAATTCCTCTTGGACATGACGTACCAAGGGAAGAGGAGATGATATCGACACTGATAGACCTTCATGGCAATGACGGTGACAATGATATCATTTACACCGGAGAGACCAGTAAGACCGAAGAGCTATCAGTTGCAGAAATCAAGGCAAGGAATGAGGGCAAACTCTTGCAAGTCAAATTCGAGGTCCTGCCGTCAACTTTTCCTATCGATCCTATCAGTATGATTCTCCCTTTCAGCACATAGGTCTCTACTGAGCTACCCAAGCTGCCCCCACAAGATATACGCTCCAAACCAATATTTAAAACAGAAGAATCTTCGATTCGGAAGACTAGGAAAAAGAAGTGTATAATTATTGATAACGAAAAGGAGGATCTAAAGAATCCGAGGGAGCAGAAAAAGTCAAAATTCCCTAAACTCAGTGATCGTTTACCTTGTTTTTTTCTTTCGTACGCCTGCCGTGGTTGTTGCAAGTGCAGCCCTCGCGTTTTTCTTTGTATCTCTGTACAAAACCTATGATTAATAAAGAATTTTGTTTCTTTATCCCACTTTCCATTCAATGTACTTGCTTTTTAATTTATAAGTTACCTCGTTTGAATGACCAAGCATGTTAGTATAGTTTGGAGGTATAGTGTATATGCCCCCAATTAACCTAGAACCATGCGCCAAGTCAAAGGCATGTTTGAGGTTAATTTATAGGCTCATGTTTGTGCCCTCAGCGTCGGTGGGGACCTAAGCAAAGTCTATATTCATGTCCCTACGAACTCTCAAGGATGGAGTCAAGTCCATTAGACTTTTAGTGTTTTTTTTTATACTTTCCTATTGAGATTTTGGGTCAGAGTCATGGGTTATAGCGGACTTAATTCATGGTACACCATCCACGCTTATCGAGGTGGTTCATACTTCATTCCAAACTATAAGGAATGTATTACTCGAGAAAGCAGTCAGATCATACTTGCCTTAGCATCGTTCCTTTTGCCCCTGTGTTAGAGGAAAAAGGCCTCCATATTGAGTGTCGATATGAAACTTGAACTTGGTTAACTCTTGGTCGACTAACTTTGGAGTCGGTTTCACTCTTTGAAATGTGAGCTGGTTAACGTCGTTAGGGAATCAATTTTTCCTTCGTTCAAGTTTGGAATAGGCCGATCGAATTATGACACGTAGCCAAATTAACATAAATAGTCATAGAGCTTGGAAAGAGCTTTCTTTTATTAACAACAACTTTCGGCAAATCGCGCCATATCACATAGTTTAAAAATAAGATAAATAGCAGAAATAAAAGTTGTCATAGATGCTCAGAATTCCATGCTTCTAGGAGATATTCACAATCAACGGTTGCTAGCCTGAAAGCTCCACTATCAAGCTTCCGTTGGATGACATATGGTCCTTCCCATTTCTGGCCTATGTGGACGGTGGCCGGAAATACACACTTCAAAACGAAGTCGCCAGGTTCAAATGTTCTTGGTCAAACCTTCCGTTATAGCACCAGGCAACCTGATGTCTACGAGCTGAAGCACACAAGTCTGCTTCCTCTCTTTTCATCTATCATATCCAATGACTTAAGGAGAATATCCTTGTTAGTCAAAGGATCATAATACTTCATTCTATGAGTAGGGACTTCAAGCTCTAACGAAATGACTGCCTTTGAGCCTCATGACAGCATGAAAGGAGTATGACTATTTGTTGACTTGTGAGTATTCTGGTATGTCCACAGGGCTAATGGTAATTCATCGAACCACTTGGCCTTTGCTTTCTCTAGTCGATTCTTCAAAATGAACTTAATGATCTTGTTTACAGCTTTGGCTTTTCCATTCAACTATGGTTGTGCAACTGATGTGTATCTCTTCTCGATATGGTGTCATCGACAGAAATCTTTAAATTCTATGTTATCAAATTATTCCCTTTTTTCCCCTCTGGGCTGTTAGAGTTGGCCAGTTTGACCAACCTGTCAGCCTTTTCATTCTCCTTCTGTAACGACCAGCATTCTACAGATCGAAGGATCGTAGAATATTTATTTCTTTTTCATATGAGGTCATATGGTCGTGTAACTTTGGGGAACGACTATTGGTGTAATTTCCCATGTTAACGATTTTTGCCTATTTTTAAATGATCGTTTTGCCCCTAGCGAATCTTGTTTTGCCCATAACTTTTGATTGGTAAGGAGTTTTGACCTGAAACCACGTCCATTGGATTTAGATGATGGTTTATCTTTCCGTCGAGTGGTCACATTAGCCAGACGGACTTACCGTTTGGGAGATATGGCTGAAATAAGGTTTAGAAGGTGTAAAACAGCTCAACCAGGCCTAATAAAGGTGATTAGCTGCTAGGCCCATAACCCATTTCGGGATTAGGGTTATGGGAGGGCTGATAGGGTAAGGGAATTCAGTTTTTGTTATTTTTCAGCCGCCACTTTTCATCTCTTGAACTCAAGCAATGGCCTTCAACACCCAAATCGCCTTCTAATCTCACTCTAATCACATATTGACCTAATCAACATCAAATTAAAGTCAATTAGCTTGTAGATCAAGGTAGAGCTGTTGTGTTGCATAGAGATTTGAGCCAAATCGGAGCTAGTTTCAGATCTAAGTTCTATTTGTGGCTAAGGTGAGTGATTTGCATTGTTATTCACTAATTACGACTAATTAGGGATGATTAGTGTTAATTAACCAAGTTATGCATGTTAAATTTCTGGAAAAATATTTAAAAAATTCTTAAATATTATTTTAGGGCTCTGATAAAAATTTGGGTTAATTTGGACATGTTTTGTAAATCCTATTGTTAAAACTTAATTAAGGGGATTAAGGGGAAAATCATGCTTTTGGGGTATGTTTGATCTTAAATGACCTATATGCTTGATGTTTTGACCTTGTTGATTAATCCTATATGATATTACTACTGTTTGGAATGTTTTATAATTGATTAGTGAAGTTAGAATTGTTGAAAACGCCATCGTATGGCGAGAATGGACGAAAAATAGCTTATCGGAAATGCTACAGGGATCCGCATCGGATCGGATGAGGGGATCGGGTGAGTTAGTCGAACCGAAACAGGGTTATGGCATCGTCAGCAGCGTAAAATTGCAATGGCAACAAAGAAGGCCCGGACCGGATTGAATTGGGGTGAAACAAGTGGGATTAGAGCGAATGGGAATTGGGGATTTCGAACCGATCCGAGGGAGCTTGAAAGACCGAACCGAACTGAGGAAGCTTGAGGAGGACCGAACTGGTAGCTTGAGTATTATATACACATATACCCGAACCGAACCGCCCATGGAGCTACAAGACCCAAACTTAGGTGTGGATAACGAGCACCGAACAGAACCAGGCATGGGGCACCGAACCGAACCGTTACATAAGCCACTACCACGCGATGACTTTTCTAAAGACCAATTCAAGTTCGACCAAAAATCGAGATGCGAAGGAAGTCCAAATGGGAAGTAGAACTTTGCTTCATGACGCATGCTAAGGGGTTATCGATGTCCATAACTTTGATTCACCACCAAGGCGGATGTTAGGCTATGGATCAGTGCAGTAGGGTAGTTAATACTCCATGGGGCAGAGTGATCGTAGCATGGCTATGAGCCAATGCAGTGGAGTCGTCATGACTTCAAGGGGACAGAGTGGACATAGCAAGGGATTAGTGGCTATGGATTAGTGTAGTGGAGCCATCATGACTCCATGGGGAAAAGTGATCATAGCAAAGGATTTGGGTGGTCAAAGCGATGGATATCGTATGCTTTATGCACTGAGTGAGAGATGTGAGGATGGTTGCTATGCTTGATTGTTTGACATCACTATGACATGCACACCCCTCCCCCGTATCTTTACACCATATATTAGTGTCACTTTAGTGTATTGTACATTTTTTTGTGCTAACTCTTTAGTTGCAGGTCCAGGTTTAGGTATGGTTAGTTATACCTGTTATTGTTCTGTTTTGCTGCTTATCGCTCATACCAGACTTTTGTCTGACCCAGAGTTTTATTTCTCTTCTTATTGCTCTGGGTGCCCTTAAATGGGAAGACTAGAGATAGGTCAGGTGATTATGAACGAGTAGCTATACCAGAGACGAGCAGGAGGCTTCCACGAATGATATATATATATATATATATATATATATATATATATATATATATATATCTAATATCCCTGTGTTGTTGTTGGTCACTACTTTGGGCATTAGTAGTGTACCTCTTTCTATTGCTTTAGAGACAGTATTTCAAAGTTGTAATAATTTTGGTTTGGATGATAATCTGTATTTTGGATTTCTGCTGCTATGATGGTTTAGTTTTCATCTTATGCACTACCTCGCCTGCTTTATGTCAAAGTTATGTTATTATTATATTTTATCCCATGCGCTGTGAGATATTCTACAAGTTCCTTGTTAGTTCAAATTCCTTTCTTTTCCTTTCTTTGGAGACTGTCCCGTGCAAGTCGGGCATTGGCACAACGCACTTTCTTTGGAAATGTCGGCTAGTGTGAGGCGGGTGGTCACACTTGGTATCAAAGCTCTAAGTTGCATAGTTAACCTAGGGAAAGACCCCAGGGAGAGACAATACGTATATGAGAGCACGTATTTGTTATATTTTGTGTTTTCAAAAGTTATATATATACTATTAGTATATCTAAGGATGGAGTCGCACTGCACTGGCATCACTGAAGAGATGGTTAATCATTTCCTCCCTACAAATTGAATGATAAGTTGATATATGAGGAATATTGGTTCAGAAGCCAATAATAGGAATGCTCCTCATATGAGGACGATGTTGACTGAATTCATGAGAGAGATGCTAGGGATGTTCAGAGGGCAGCTCCTAATGCTGTAAATGGTGGTGTTGCAGCGCTACAGGCGCTTGGGGCCGATTTTGCCAAGCTGTGTAAGGACTACACTAGTCTTGGTGGGAATCCGTTCCTCGGAACGGAATCGGCTGCAGAAGTTCAGGATTGGCTCGATAGTTGTGAGCGCATCTTCGAGGACTTAGGGATTGATGATGCAATGAAGAGAAAGCTAGCGTCGCGCCTACTGCAAGGACGGGCTTTGAATTGGTGGAATGCTACTAAGGCAGCTACCCCTGAGGATCAAGTTACTTGAGATCAGTTTAAGGCCCGATTCAGCGATAAGTTTATCCCAGCTGCCCGGAAGTCAGAGTTGTTTAGGAAATTCTTGGAACTTAAGCAGAACGGTAGGGCAGTCTCAGAATATATTACTGAGTTCGATACTTTATCGAAGTGTGGATTATCCCTTATTGATACTCCCGAGAAGAAGAATGAGAAGTTTATAACAGGCTTAGATCGGTACTTAGGGTAAAGGCTTATAAACCATATTGATGAGACTTTTGAATTGATTATTGGGAAAGCATTGAGATCAAAGAGCCTTTATGCTAACCCAAGGCTGAAGTCGTTATTACATCTGCAGAGGGACCAAAGCCACAAGCAAGTGGTGGAGGCAAGAATAATTGTCAGAATAAAAGGAAGCAGAATCAGACTAAGGATATTCAGAAAAAGAGCAAGAAAGATGTTGAGTGCTTTAGCTGTGGCAAGAAGGGTCACTATGCCAAAGAATGTCGAGCAAAGCCAGCGGACAAGAAGTGCTTCAATTGCGGCCAAGTGGGACATCACAAGGTTAAATGTCGGCAACCCCCTAAAGAGAAGCAGATTATGAAAGCATATGCTATTAATGTTGTCCCTTCTTCGTCGAATGGCCCAACTGCGGCATAAAAAGGAAAGAATGTCGTCATTCAAGGTATGCTTTTTGTTTATGATGTTCCTGTTCGAGTACTATTTGATACTGGGGCTTCCCGTTCCTTCATATCTAGTGACCTGGTAGATAGGTTGGGATTGGAAGCCGAGATAGTCGATAGACCTTTAGTTGCGACGAATCCGATTGGTGTTTCGACTGTCCTTAGTATGATTTGTCGTAATGTAGTCTTATCGATCATGGATGTATTTTTGCTTGTGATTGCTTTGTTTTGGGCTTTACTAGGTTTGGCATTATTTTGGGAGTCGATTGGATCCAAAGATATTGGGTGGTGATAGACTGTGAGGGATTTCCGGTGACTATTAGGGTGGATGATGGACGGAGGGTAGTGTTTGGTGGCCTACCTAGTGATGAGGTGATGGCGTGTTTTCTAAATTCCCTCGACATCCCGCAGGAGGAGTTAGCAGGAATTCCCATTGTTGGCCAGTATCCGAATATCTTCGAGGAAGTGACCGGACTTCCACCACACCGAGAAATTGAGTTCCATATTGATTTAGTGAAAGATGCCAGACCTATAGTGATTCCACTTTGTCGTATGGCACCAAGGGAGCAGAGAGAGTTCGGGGTGCAAGTAAGTGATCTTTTGAAGAAGGGATTTATCAGAAGAAGTGTTTTCGAGTGGGGAGCACCAGTTGTATTTGCTACCAAGGCAGATCGTTCCCTTCGTTTATGTGTGGAATATCGTGGGTTGAATAAAGTGATTAGGAAGAATAAATATCCTCTTCCAAGGATAGATGATTTGTTTGATCAACTGGAGGGGGCAAGGGTGTTCTCCCAATTGGACCTCGCGATAGGATTTCATCAGTTCTGAGTAGCAGCTGAGAGTATTCCTAAAACGACATTTCGGATGATGTCTGGATTCTATGAGTGGTTGGTCATGCCATTCGGGTTGACCAATGCACCAACATATTTTGTGGATATTATGAATAGGGTATTCAGGGATCAATTGAAAATTTTTGTTCTTGTGTTCGTAGATGATATCTTGGTTTACTCGAGGACAGAGGAAGAACACAAGGAACATTTGAGGGTAGTGATGGAGGTGTTGAGAAAACACCAATTGGAAGCAAAGTTTTCGAAGTGTCACTTCTGGAGAAGGGAAGTGAGATTCTTGGGTCATGTTTTTTCAGAGAATAGGATTGCCGTGGACCATGCGAAGGTGGCTACGGTACAAGATTGGTCTACACCCAAGAATGCAATAGACGTAAGAAGTTTCTTGGGATTAGCTAGATATTATCGTAAGTTTATCCAAGACTTCTCCAAGATAGCGGTACCGTTAACTTAGTTGACCAAGAAGAACCAAGCTTTCGTCTGGGACAAAAAATTGTGAAAATGCATTTAAGAGTCTAAAGGAAAAGTTGATGCGTGCGCCAGTGTTAATCATTCCTAAAGGGAATGAAGAGATGACAGTATACACAGATGCATATGGTACGGGACTAGGTGTTGTATTGATGCAAGGAGGTAGGGTAGTAGCTTACGCTAGTCGGCAACTGAAACCGCATGAGAAAAGATATCCTACCCATGATTGGTAATTGGTAGCAATCCTATTCGCGTTGAAGATATAGAGACATTATCTCTTGGGAGAAAGATTCGAGTTGTTTACCAATCATAAATCATTAAAGTATCTCTTCTCTCAAAAGGATCTAAATCTATGACAGCAAAGATGGTTAGAATTCTTGGCTTCCTATGATTTCGATATTGCATATACACCAGGAAAGGGCAATGTAGTAGCTGATGCATTGAGTAGAAGACATGCCAGTTTAGAGGTTATGTTTCTGGAATGGAAGCAACTGGAATATATCGCTTGGTATGATTTCAGACCAAAGTGCGAATTGGATCCAGAGATGTTAAAAAGTTTGACGATCAGACCCACTTTGATTGAGTGGATTGGTTCCAGTCAAAGGGATGATCCTAACCTACTAGAAATCATCTCCAAGTTAGAAATGGGTATTGACGGTGAGGAGATGAATGAGTACGGGCTTGATCGAGAAGGATGGCTTCGAAAGAATGGTAGACTGGTTGTACCCAATGTCAATGCATTGAGAGATGAAGTGCTTAGCGAATGTCATCACTCAAAACTGGTTATACATCCCGGTGGTAATAAAATGTATCGAGACATGAAGCAGACCTACTACTGGGAAGGGATGTAAAGAGACATTGGGAAGTTTATATCCAAATACATGAACTACCAGCTAGCTAAAGCTGAGCAAAAGAAACCTAGTGGTTTGTTACAACCATTAGAAATTCCAGAATGGAAATGGGAACAAGTCTCAATGGATTTCATTGATGGGTTACCAAGGACTAGATCGGGCCATGATAGCATTTGGGCAATTGTGGACCGATTGACCAAGAGTGCAAGGTTTATACCCGTCAAGTTGAATAGAACAACAGCTAAGTTAGGAGAACTGTATATGAAGTGGGTAGTGAGATTTCATGGAGTACCCAAAGGCATTGTAAGTGACCGAGATCCGTTGTTCACTAGTGGTTTTTGGAAGAGCTTACAAGAGGCTTTAGGATCAGAATTACATCTCAATACCGCGTACTATCCTCAAACCGACGATCAGATAGAGAGGGTGAATCGTATATTGGAGGACCCTTTGAGAGCTTGTATATTGGATTTTGGAGGGCCTTGGGATGACCATTTGCATCTAGTGGAATTCGTATATAATAATAGTTATCAGTCCGGTATTGGTATGGCTCCATATGAAGCTTTGTATGGAAGACCGTGCAATTCACCATCATGTTGGTTAGAAACTGGTGAGAAATTTGTGCTTGGACCGGATGTGATAAGAGAAACCTCAGATAAGATCAAGGTTATCCAACAGCGAATGAAGGCTGCCCAAGATAGGCAGAAGATTTATGCCGATAAAAGACGAAGAGAATTAAAATTCTCCGTTGGCGACTTGGTGTTTGTCAAGATTTCTCCGTTGAAGAGCATGATTCGATTTGGTAGGAGAGGCAAGTTAACACCAAGATTTGTAGGCCCATTCCCAGTTTTCGAGTAGGTTGGGAATTTGGCATATAAAGTTGAGTTGCCAGACAAGATGGCGGGAGTTCATAACGTGTTTCATATTTCCCAGTTAAGGAAGTACGTGCAGGACCCCGATATGACTATTTCATTGGATCAGTTGGATGGCATCGAAGTGGAACCCAAGGCGGTTGGCAACCGCAAGCCGATCCGTATTGTCGAGTACGAGACGAAGCAACTTCGAAGGACGGCAGTGAAACTGGTCAAGGTTCAATGGAGCGAGAATGAAAATGACTGTACTTGGGAATCAGAGGAGAGTATAAGGGAATCATATCCAGAACTCTTTGCCTAGTAAGGTTTTAAATTGCCTTTGGGTTATTCTGCATGCTAGGATAGACATAATGTGTTTGTAATGTATGTTTGAGTGTTTGTAAATGGCTGTTAGGCATGCAGGACCCGTTGTATGCTTAGGGAATTTCAGGGGAGAAATTTCTTAAGAGGGGGAGAGTGTAACGACCCGCATTTTACGGATCAAAGGATCGTAGAATATTTATTTGTTTTTCATATGAGGTTGTATGGTCGTGTAACTTTGGGGAATAACTATTGGTGAAATTTCCCATGTTTATGATTTTTGCCGATTTTCAAATGACCGTTTTGCCCCTGGCTTAATCTTGTTTTGCCGATAACTTTTGATTGGTAAGGAGTTTTGACCTGAAACCACTTCCATTGGATTCAGATGATGGTTTATATTTCCGTAGAGTGGTCACATTAGCTAGACAGACTTACCGTTTGGGAGATATGGCTGAAATAAGGTTTAGAAGGTGAAAAACCGCTTAACCGGGCCTAATTAAGGTGACTAGCAGCTAGGTCCATAACCCATTTCGGGATTAGGGTTATGGGAGGGCTGATAGGGTTAGGGAATTTAGTTTTTGTTATTTTTCAGCTGGCACTTTTCATCTCCTGAACCCTAGCAATGACCTCCAACACCCAAATCACCTTCTAATCTCATTCTAATCACGTATTGACCTAATCAACATCAAATTAAAGCGGATTAGCGTTAGATCGAGGTAGAGCTGCTGTGTTGCATAGAGATTCGACCTAAATCAGAGATATTTTCAGATCTAAATTTTATTTGTGGCAAAGGTGAGTGATTTGCATTGTTTTTCATTAGTTACGGCTAATTAGGGGTGATTAGTGTTAATTAACGAAATTATGCATGTTAAAATTATGGAAAAATATGTGAAAGTTCTTTAATATTGTTTTAGGGATCTTATAAAAATTTGGGTTAATTTGGACATGTTTTGTTATTCCTATTGTTAAAACATGATTAAGGGGATTAAGGGGAAAATCATGCTTTTGGGGTATGTTTGATCTTAAATGACCTATGTGCTTGATGCTTTGATTATGTTGATTGATAATATATGTTATTACTATTGTTTGGAATGTTTTATAACTGATTAGTAAAGTTAGAATGGTTGAAAACGTCATCGTATGGCAAGAATGGATGAAAAATAGCTTGCTGGAAATGCTACAGGGATCCGGATAGGATCGGATGAGGGGATCGGGTCGGTTAGCCGAACCAAACCAAGGTGATGGCATCTTCAGCTGCGTAAAATTGCAAGGGCAACTAGGAAGGCCTGGACCAGATCGAATTGGAGTGAAACAAGTGGGATCGGAGTGAATGGGAATTGGGGATTTCGAACCGAACCGAGGGAGCTTGAAAGACCTAACCGAACCGAGGAAGCTTGAAGAGGACCGAATAGGTGGCTTGAGTATTATATACACATATACCCGAACCGAACCACACATGGAGCTCCATGACTCGAACTGAGGTGTGGACTACAAGCACCGAACCGAACCAGGTATGGGGCACCGAATCGAACCGTTACTTAAGCCACTACCACACGATGACTTTTCTGAAGACCAATTCCAATTCGACGAAAACCCGAGATGCGAAGGAAGTCCAAATGGGAAGTAGAACTCAAGATCCAGATGGGAACCAACGAGTTAACTTAATGAGTTAGACTTTGTTGCGGGACGTGTGCTAAGGGGTTATCGACGTCCATAACTTTGATTCACCACCAAGACGGATGTTAGGCTACGGATCAGTGCAGTGGGGTAGTCACTACTCCATGGGGCAGATTGATCGTAGCATGGCTATGAGCCAGTGCAGTGGAGTCTTCATGACTTCATGGGGGCAGAGTGGACATAGCAAGGGATTAGTGGCTATGTATTAGTGCAGTGGAGCCATCATGACTCCATTGGGCAGAGTGATCATAGCAAAGGATTTGGTTGGTCAAAGCGGTGGATATCGTTTGCTTTACGCACTGAGTGAGAGATGTGAGGATGGTTGCTATGCATGATTGTTTGACATCACTATGACATGCACACCCCTCCCCCGTATCTTTACACCATATGTTAGTGTCACCTTAGAATATTGTAAATCTTGTTGTGCTAACTCTTTGGTTGCAGGTCCAGGTATGGTTAGTTATACTTGTTATTGTTCTATTTTGCTGCTTATCGCTTATACCAGACTTTTGTCTGACCCAAAGTTTTATGTCTCTTCTTATTACTCTGGGTGCTCTTAAACGGGCAGACTAGAGACAGGTCAGGTGATTATCCACAAGTAGCTATACAGGAGACGAGTAGGAGGCTTCCACGTATGATATATATATAATCTTCCTGTGTTGTTACTAGTCACTACTTTGGGCATTAGTAGTGTACCTCTTTCTTTTGCTTTAGAGACAGTATTTCAAAGTTGTAATAATGTTGGTTTGGATGATAAGTTGTATTTTGGATTTCCGCTACTATGATGGTTTAGTTTTTAGCTTATGCACTCTCTTGCCTATTTTATGTCAAAGTTATGTTATTATTATATTTTATCCCAAGCGCTGTGAGACATTCCACAAATTCCTTGTTAGTTCAAATTCCTTTCTTTTCCTTTCTTTGGCGACCATCCCGTGCTAGTCGGGCATTGGCACAACGAACTTTCGTTGGAAATGTCGGCTGGTGCGGGGCGAGCCGTCACACCTTCTATGGAATGTGGAAGATGTTATGATAGTTAAAGCTATCTAAAGTTCTTCTACTCGCTCCAGGTAGGAAGCAAGTCGTGGCCCCTTTGTGTGATACTCTTTCCGGACCTGAAAGACAACAATTTGGGAGTCATAGTTAATGCCCAAAGCAACTACACCTAATTCAGGGCTTCATACTCAAAATCATTGCTAATAGCATGAAAGTTGTGACGGCCCGCCCAACCAGCCGACAATTCCTTGAAATGCATTGTACCAATGCCCGATTAGCATTGGACGGCCGTCAAGGAAAAAGGGTTTGAAACTATGAGTCACCAATGGACCTATAGTATATCTCATAACACATGGAATAAAATAATAATAACATAACTTGACATAAAACAAGTGAGACAGTGCATAAGTTGAAAATTAAACCATGTCAATCAAAGTAGCGGAAAACCAAAATACAGCTTCTGATCCAAACCATTATTACAACTTCAAAATAATTTCTCTTAAGCAAAATAGAAAAGGTACACTACTAATGCCCAAAGTAGTGACCAACAACAACATAGGATGAATATATGTAAATAGTACGTGGAATCCTCCTGTTCGTCTCCGGACAGCTACTCGTGCATAACCACCTAACCTATCTCTAGTCTGCTCGTTTAGGAGCACCTAGAGTGATAAGAAGAGACATAAAACTCTGGTTCAGACGAAAGTCTGGTATGAGCGATAGCAGCAAAGTAAAACAATAACAGGTATAAATAATCATACCTGAACCTGGACCTGCAACCAAAGAGTTAGCACAACAAGATGTACAGTGCTCTAAGGTAAAACTAACATAAAGTGTAAAATGGGAGTGTGCATGTCATGGTGATAGTAAACATCAAACATAGCAATCATCCTCACATCACTCACTCAGTGCGTAAAGCATATGATATCCACCGCTTTGATCACCAAATCCATTGGGGTCATGGTGGCAACTCTGTAAAACTATTGCTATGACTATACTTCCCCAGTCTATAGTCAATAACACTACCCAGTCCATACATCCCTAGCTCTATGTTAAGGGCCAACCAGTCCACACTTCCATGGCTCTGGTTCGTCTACATGCCCCCTCTCTTCAACGGTGAACCAAAGTTATAGATATCGATAACCCCTTTGCACACGTCCCACAGCAAAGCCCAACTCTAGAAGTTAACTCTGTTGGTTCCCATCTGGATCTTGAGTGATAACTTCTCATTTGGAATTGCTTTGAATCTCGGGTTTCAGTCGGTTTGAAGTTGATCTCCAGAAGAGTTCATGATCGTTGTCGCGTGGTAGAAACACAACCTAGGCTTTGATACCAAGTGTGACAGCCCGCCGCGAACCAGCCGACATTTCCCTGAAATGCGTTGTACCAATGCCCGACTAGCACGGGACAGTCATCAAGGAATAAGGATTTGAAACTATGAGTCACCAAAGAACATGTAGTATATCTTACAGCGCATGGAATAAAATATAATAATAACATAACTTGACATAAAACAGGCGAGACAGTGCATAAGTTAAAAACTAACCATGTCCATCAGAGTAGCAGAAAACCAAAATACAGCTTATGATCCAAACCATTATTAAAACTTCAAAATACTATCTCTTAAGCAAAATAGAAAAGGTACACTACTAACGCCCAAAGTAGTGACCAACAACAACACAAGGAGAATATATGTAAATAGTACGTGGAAGCCTCCTGCTCGTCTCTGGACAGCTACTCGTGCATAACCGCCTAGCCTGTCTCTAGTCTGCTCTTTTAGGAGCACCCAGAGTAATAAGAAGAGAAAAAACTCTAGGTCAAACAAAAGTCTGGTATGATCAATAGCAGCGAAGTAAAAAAATAACAGGTATAAATAATCATACCTGAACCTGAACCTGAACCCACAACCAAAGAGTTAGCACAACCAGATGTACAGTACTCTAAGGTACCACTAACATAAAGTGTAAAATAGGAGTGTGCATTTCATGGTGATAACAAACATCAAACATAGCAATCATCCGCACATCACTCACTCAGTGCGTAAAGCATAGGATATCCACCGCTTTGATCACCAAATCCATTGGGGCCATGACGGCAACTCCGTACAACTATTGCTATGACCATACTTCCGTGGTCTATAGTCAATAACCCTACCCAGTCCACACATCCCTAGATCTAGGTTAAGGGCCAACCAGTCCACATGCCCCCTCTCTTCAACAGTGAACCAAAGTTATAGATATCGATAACCCCTTTGCACACGTCCTACAGCAAAGCCCAACTCTAGAAGTTAACTCTGTTGGTTCCCATCTGGATCCTGAGTGATAACTTCTTATTTGGACTTCCTTTGCGTCTCGGTTTTCGGTCGGTTTGAAGTTGTTATTCAGAAGAGTTCGTGATCGTCGTCGCGTGGTAGAAACTCAAATCTGGTTCGGTTCGTGACCCTCCCCTAGTGGCGGTTCATGACCCTCTCCTGGTGGCGGTTCATGACCCCAGTTCGTGACCCTCGGTTCATGACCACCGGTTTATGGACATCATTTTGGGGTGGTTCGTGACCATCATTTGGGCGGTTCGTGAATCCCTAGGCGGTTCCTGACAATCATTTTGGGGCGGTTCATGACCATCATTTTGGGCGGTTCATAACTATCATTTTAGGGCGATCCGTGACTCCCTGAGCGATTCGTACCATCATTTTGGGGCGGTTCATGACCATCACTTTGGGCGGTTCGTGACCATCATTTTGGGCAGTTCGTGACCCCTATCCCCTTCAGTAGGCAAAATTCTGCAGTTTTTCCTATGAGCTAATTTCGCCAAACGATGGCGTTTTCAACCATTCTAACCTTCCTATGACATCACAAAACATTCGAAACAGCAGTAACAACATACACAATCAATCACAAACATTAAAACATCATTCACATGAAATATTTAGATCAAACATACCCAAAAAAGCATGATTTTCTCTTTAATCCCCTTAACCATGTTTTAACTGATGGATTAGCAAATTTAATCCAAATTAACCCAAATTTTCACCAGTGACATAAAATAATAATTTTGAATTTCTACATATTTTTCCATATTTTTTGAGTCATAATTTCGCTATTTATCACTAATCACCCCTAATTAGCCGCAATTAGTGTATAAAAGGGCAAATCACTCACCTTAGCCACAAATGAAATCTTAGATCTGAAACTTTGCTGTTATGGCACGGATCTCTATGTATTATAGTAGCTCCAACTCTGATTTGGTGCTAATTTGACTTAATTTGGTGCAGTTTTGGTCAGTTAGTGGTTAAAAAGCGATTAAGAAGCGATTAGAACGAGATTTGGAAGATGAAGGCCATTGCTTAGCGATTAAGAAGTGATTAGAATGAGATTTGGAAGATGGAGGTCATTGCTAGGGTTAGAGAAATGTTAGTGGCGGCTGGAAAAATGAAAAAGAATCATTCTCTAATTCATTTCATCCCTCCCATAAACCTAATCCGGAAATGGGTTATGGGCCTAGTTGTTAATCACCCCGTTAAGCCTAATTATGTTGTTTTTCATCTTCCAAACCTTATTTCAGCCCTATCTCCCAAACGGTAAGTATGTTTGATTAATGTGACCACTATACGGAAAGATAAACCATCATCCAAATCCAATGGATGTGGTTTCAGCTCAAAACTCCTTACCAATCAAAAGTTATAGGCAAAATAAGATTCGACAAGGGTAAATTGGTCATTTAAAATTCGGCAAAAATCATGAACATGGGAAATGACCCCAATAGTCGTTTCCCAAAGTTACATGACCATACAACTTTGTCTGAAAATAAAATAAATATTCTACGGTCCTTCAATACGTAGAATGCGGGTCGTTACACTCTTCCCACTCCCCCCTCCCCCCTTTAAGAAATTTCACCCCCGAAATTCCTTAACTAAGAAAACAACAATGAGTCCCGCACGCCAATCAACCATTTGCAACAATCAAACATACATAATAAACACAACAGACCTATCCTAGCATGCGGAATAACTATATTGTTAATAAAACCTTATTAGGAAAAGAGTTCTGGATACGACTTCCTTATGTTCTCCTCTGTTTCCCAAGCACAGTCATTCTCACTATCACCCCACTAGACTATAACTAGTTCCACCGTCTTCCTCCGAAGTTGCTTTATATCGTATTCGACAATACGAATCGGTCTACGGTTCCTAACCACCTCGGGTTCTACCTCGATATCATCTAATTGATTTGGTGAAATAGTCATATTTGAATCATGCACAAACTTCCTTAACTAGGAAACATGAAATACGTCGTGCACTCCCGCCATCTTATCTGGTAATCTAACTTTATATTGGATTTCCCCGAAACTAAAACCGTTGGGTTCGCTTTGAAAATATCTTTGCAACGATATAAAATTCATAAAGGTCCAACGGTTAGATTTTGCTAAATGTTTAAATCAAATTTGGACGAGAGCAGTGCCAGGGCCATCGAATGACCTGAAACATCGTTCAACAGAAATGGACTATTTTTAAATAAATAAAATAGTGAAAAATCATTTTAAAATATTTTAAACAATGTGGAATGGAGATAAACCGATTTTACTTGGTTTATCAGATATTTTGATGATTGGATGTATTTGACATGAAAATTATACTAATGAACTGTAATGTGGATGTCAAATAGTTTAACCATTGAAAGAATTGATTTGAATTCTTTATATGTGTGAATTATTTGAAAAGGTCGATTTAATTCTCATTTCAGATAATTGATCGACGATGAAAAGTCGAAGATACGAAGATGGTGGTTGAAGACCGGAGAACTTCACATCGTTTTGATGATTACTGATGTGTTGATTGGGAGGCATCCCAAAACAAGGTAATAAGTGGTGATCATCCAGACGTACTTGGAGAACGACCGGATATGCGAGGGCCTCTCTCCTGTATTGGACATACGGGACGAGGAATAAGGTGCCTCCAGTTTCGTTCAAACCAAGAACAGACTTGTATATGGATGTGTGTCTGACGTTGTAGATTGACAATGTGGCATGCAAAGATGTTGTGATCAAGGCTTTTGTTGAAAAGAAGAGTTTTGTGGTTGATGATCAAATCACGGCTTTAATATAACATAGCTTGTGTATAGCATTAATTCGCGAGCCTCACACCCCGGTATGAACCAGAAACGGGAGAGGACCTCAGGGAGGACATGCATTTCTTTCTAGCTAGGAGTGGTGTCAGTGTTTTGCAAGCCCTAGAATTTTACTTTTATGGATGATGGAAAGCGAGGCGCCTTGGTTAAATCAGTCACTGCGGTGTCGATGGATGGTTTGGTCGATATATAACCAGTTTACGCCCCATAGGGAAGGGAGACGTATTGTTTAGGCATTTTAATCCACTTCATGTGGACCGGCCCTAACAATCCAAGGGTCACTCGAGCTCCGACCCTGAGACATGGTAGGATAGATTGTCTTGAAGTCGGTAAGGACGTTCTCTTGCCCTGGTTCATGATGGAAATCCAACTTCCAATACGACATGTGCGGTTTTGATTGTAAACCTATATATGGAGACATGATATATGGTACCCATGCCATCTATGATTGATAGATTATGATTGAAATTGTTTTTTTGAAATATATATGCACTAGTAATAATATCAAATGATTTTTATTTATAGGTATCAAGCATATTTTGGCCATTATAAGGTAAAACCCTATCCTCCGGTTTGCGTTGCATTGTGTGATGGGACTTGAGTCTTATAATGGCTTCATTTTCTATGAAAAGCATCGCGATGTTTAAATGATTTACTTGTTTTAAGCACTGGCAATCCAATGGAGTAAACCCTTTCGCGTTAGCGGCGTGGTCCTGTGATTGGCCTTATTATAAAATAAGTTAAGTAGATTTCTCATACCAGTCCCATGACTGACTCGTAGTTTGTTTCACTTTGCAAACTCGGGTGCCCCTATTTCTACACAGGCAGCCTTGTGTTCAGGTTATAGCAGGCTCATTCTGGATAGCTATGGAGCTGTTGATGGATTCTATCATTTCTGTTTTGCTGTTCAGCTTTTGTTATGTATATTATGTTTGATTCCGCTGCAGACATTTTATATAAAGCTAAAAACTGTATTTTGTACTAAGTGTGATCCTGTTAAACTATGTAACTCTGATGATTATATTTTTTTCTAGTGTAATTTATTGTACATTATCTGGTGTAATGATATATTTTTGTTCTACGGTTATTATTTATGTGTTATATTCTAAAGATTATCCTTGCTTCCGTGGCATGGTAGTCTAGGGTCATCACATCTGATATTAGAGCTTTGGTTAATCTTAGTTCTGGAATATAACATATTAACGAACTCGTCAGAAATAGAATCAGAAGTATTCTAAGACGAATAACTCATGTAGATAGGATCCGTAAGGTCCTAGAATTTGTGTAGAAGAATAAAATTATGCCCAAATAGATGCGTATACATTTAAATATATGTCTCTATGCTTTACAATATCTTTTCTGTTGGCCTGACTCCTTGTCTGTTATTTGCAGACATAGCAGAAAATGAGTGGCGAAAGCAGAAGAAGTAATTCTATGGTTCAACAATCTAATGAGCCAATCGTGCTCCCACAGCCATAATCAGATATAGAAGCTCTATTAAAGAAGTATCAAAATCTGTGTGGAGTACAATTCTTGGGCAAAAAATCTATTATTGAAACTCAAGCATGGATATGTTCTGCTGAGAGAATTTTAGAGGGTTTAAAGCTGAGGGATGATCAGAAAAGATTACGGGCATCTTGGGTACTCAAAGATAAAGCTTTAATCTCATGGGAAACGGTTATTAAGGATAATCTAGAAGGTAATATTACCTGGGATAGATTTAAAGAAATTTTCAATGAAATATTTATTCCTCCAGAAGCAACTAAATGATGAGTTCTACTACCTGAAATAAGGAGATATGACCATTCAGGAGTATCAGGATAAATTCAGCAGACTTTCTCATTTTTTCCTGAAGCTAATTGAAAATCCTAAGAGGAAGAATCTGAGGTTTATTAACGGGCTTCAAAGAAGGTGCAAAAATTGGGTAACTGCACATGTGAAGTTTCCGTTTTTCGAAATGATATACATGGCTTATCGCTATGAGGATCTTGACAAGCAAGGCCTTTCGGAGGATGAACAGGAAGTCAGTTCTAGAAACAAAAGGAAGTTTGAAACTGATAACCCAGAGACAATTGCGTAGCCTGAGGCATGTATGAAGTCTGAGGTCAGTAAGAGGCCAAAGTCCAGTCAGAAAAAGGTAAAGTCGTATGTCTAAAGAGTAATCAGCAAGGGCATTCGATAAAGAACTGTAAATCTTCGAATAGACAAAAGGGTGATAGGTTTAAATCCAAGAAGAGGTTTCAAGAGAATAGAAAATGCAATCAATGCAATCAGTCAGGTCATCTTTCAAAAGTTTGCCAGATATTAAAAAAATCTGAAGAAGTAAAGGTAAATAAAGTGGCAGAAGTTCTTGCACCCTCTGCTAGTCAGGGAAGGCCAAATGTTTTGGAAGGCACGCTTATTGTTAAAAATATTCTAGTTAAAGTACTGTTTGATACAGGCGCATCACGAAGCTTTATTGCAAGTAATGCGGTTAAGAAATTAGAGTTAAAACTGAAAACGCTCAAACAACCCATCACTGTCCAAAATCTGGTTGGGGGTTCCCTCAATCTTAGTTGGATTTGTGGGGTGCCTATTTCTTTTTCCCTTTATTGTTCCCTACCGTCTCGATCATCATGAATTTTACCGAATTTGATCTCATTTTGGGATTGGATTGGTTAACCAAATATGAAGCTGAGGCTAAATGCGCCGAGAGAGTTGTTAAAGCAAAGACTAAATCAGGGGAGTATATAACCATACCATATCAAGGTCTGAGTTCGGATAGAATACACTTTTTGTTAGCACTTGATGTTTCTTCTGCTCCAATAGAAAATACTCTTGTTGTCACAAAAAATATTCCTATCGTCGAAAATTATGCGGATGTGTTTGAAGAAGTGGATAGCTTACCTATGCATAGAGAAATTGATTTCAGGATTGATTTAATTTCGAATAACAGGCCAGTAGTGCACCCTATTCAGAGAATATCTTTAGAGGAGAAAGAAGAATTGGGGGACTAGACACAACAATTACTTTGGAAAGGTCTGATCAGGCCTAGTTTCTCTAATTGGGGAGCAGCAGTGGTGTTTGTCCCAAAGTCAGATGGTACTCTCAGACTATGTATGGATTATCGTGACTTGAATAAGCAGACATTGAAGAATAAATATTCATTGCCGCGAATCGATGAATTGTTGGATCAATTGAATGGAGTGCAAGTATTTTCCAGAATGGACCTAGCTACAGTTTTTCCATCAACTTCGTATTGCTGAAGAATGTGTTCCTTTGACAGCATTCAGAGGTCCAGACTTATTTTATGAGTGGTTAGTAATGTCGTTCGGTTTATGTAACGCTCCAACTTATGTCGTCGATCTAATGAACAAAGTATTCAGAGAAGTATTGAATAAATTCATACTAGTTTTCATCGATGACATATTGATCTTCTCTAAGTCAGAGAGCGAGCATGCTAAACATTTGGAACAAGTGTTGGAAATTTTCAGAAAGAATGTTTTAAAAGCCAAATTTTCCAAATGTATATTCTGGCAAGAAGAAGTGAAGTTCCCTGGTCACGTTGTATCAAAGGAAGGAATTTTAGTTGATCCAAGCAAGATTACAACTATTCAGGATTGGAAACAACGTAGTATGCCCATAAAAGTCAGAAGTTTTCTTGGATTGGCTAGATATTATCGGAAATTCGTTAAGTATTTTTCGAAGCTATCTAGTCCATTAACGCAGCTTACTTAGAAGCACGTAAGATTTAATTGGACTCCAGAATGTGAATCAGCTTTCCAAGAGCTGAAATTGAGATTGACTACAGCTCTAGTGTTGACTATCATTGATGGCAATCAAGATTTGACAGTCTATACACATGCTTTTATCGAAGGTGCTGGTGCAGTATTAATGCAAAGAGGCAATGTAGTTGCTTATGCTAGCCGTCAGTTGAAACCGCATAAGAAGAGATATGCTACTCATGATCTTTAGTTGCTAGCCATCGTGTTTGCTTTGAAAATCTAGAGGCATTATCTATTGGGTGAGAAGTTCAAATTGTATACAGATCACAAGTATATATACAATTTTCTTCGAACCTATGGCAGCAGTGTTTGCTAGAATTTCTTGCAGCGTACGATTTTGATATTTTGTATACTCCGGAGAAAGCCAATGTTGTACTGATGCGCTTAGCAAAAAGAACGTAATCATCGCCAGTCTTAGTATTACGTCTTCATTGGTTGATGAAATATCTGCTCTTCAGAAGGATGATCACTTCATTCAGAGGATCAGAGAGAGGATTCAGAAAGGCGAACCCTCAAGTTTTCAGATTGATAACAATGGGGTTTTGAGGTTAAAAGGTCGAATTTGTGTTCCAAACGTTTCTGAGCTCCGGAGAGAAGTACCGGATGAATGTCACAAATCCAAACTTAGTATCCAACAAAGAGTGAGTAAAATGTATAATGATATCAAACGCACCTTCTGGTGGAGTATGAAAAGGGACATTTCTTTATACGTTAGCAGGTGTTCTACTTGTCAACAAGTTAAAAGCGATCAACAGAAACTCGCCGGATTGTTACAACCATTGGAGATTCCGAATTGGAAGTGGGAGCAAATTTCCATGGATTTCATAGATGGTTTGCCCAGAACAAAGAAAGGAAATGACAGTATATGGGTCATCGTAGATCATTTCACCAAGACCTCCCATTTATACCAGTCAAATCAAACAGAAAATCTCAGAACCTAGTGCATATTTATTTCAAAGAGATCGTTAAACTGCATGGAGTTCCCTGTAGTATAGTTAGTGATCGTGATCCGATATTCGCTAGTAAATTATGTGAAGTGTTTCAGGAAGAGGTAGGAACAAAGTTAAACCTTAGTACCGCATATGATCCTCAAATCAATGGCCAAACTGAGAGGGTGAATCGTATAAGAGAAGATTTATTGCGGGCATGTATTATTGATTTTGGCGGATCGTGGGAAGATCACTTGCATTTGGCTAAGTTCTCGTATAATAACTGCTACCAAGTGAATTTGGGAATGGCGCCATTCGAAGCATTATATGGACGACCATGTAGATCTCCCGCATGTTGGGTATAATCAGGCAATCAATTAGTATTGGGTCTCGACATGATTTGTGAAGCTTCGGATAAAGTCGATTTCATTATGAAGCGACTGAAAACAGCTCAAAGCCGACAAAAGAGTTATGCAAATTCTAGGAGAAGAGATTTAGCATTTTTTGTTGGTGACTATGTGTATTTACGAGTCTCTCCGATGAGAGGAGTGGTCCAATTTGGCAAAACAGGGAAGTTGGCACCGAGAATCATTGTTCCATTTTCCTATACTTGAAAGAATTGGAACTCTTGCTTATAGGGTTCAATCACTTGACTGGTTGCCAGGAGTGCATGATGTATTTCACGTGTCTCAACTTCGGAAGCACGTGCATGATCCAGATCTAGTTGTAGAAGAAGCATCGCGGTAGGATTTAGATATTACTCCAGAATTAGCTATGAGAAGAGAGCCGATAAAGATTGTTGGCAAAGTTAACCAAAGAGCTAAGGAACAAGAAGGTTCATTTAGTCAAAGTGCAGTGGAGCGGTGATCCTAGAGACTGTACATAGGAGACAGAAGATATCATCAAACAGGCTTATCCGAAGTGCAGAGTGGACATCTCCGATTAGCTCTGGTGCAAGGTACATTATAGTATATTATATTTTCCATTTTGTTTCCTACTTTACTGTTGTTTCCTTTTCGGGGATGAAAAGTTTTAAGTAGGGGAGATTGTAACTACCCGGAAAATCAAAAACAATTTAAAAAATTTTAATTTGGCTATTTTAATGAATTTAGAATATTTAAAATAATTTATTTTAAATAATAACGACTAAAAATTTATTCAAATCGAAGCTACAACGAATATATTTATTTTAAATATAAAAGGAGTTAGAAATAGCGCTGCAGTTTGAAAATTTAACTTTGAACTTTGACTAAATGTACAGGATTCAAAATAAACCAGATTTTGGTGAAAGAAAAAATATTTAAATCTGTTTATAAATATCTTTCTAACGAATCTGAAAAATCAAAATTTGATAGTGGAAACCAAATGTTATGGCCAGCTGAATATTTAGAATGGTCGCCATAGAATATAAATATAGCCTTGAAAATAGACTTCTTGCAAACGATCTCCGTTTTCGACGAAACCACCTTGGTTGGATCCGGAATGTCAAATTGTTTCTACGTTTCAAATTCCATAATTTTTGGAATTAATACGTGAGCGTGGCAAAAGAAACCGCGTTTGGTAATTTCAGTTTGAATTAGATCGACCAGAAAAGTCCATTTTTCAAACGGTCTCCAAATTTTTGATGAAATTAATTTTATTGGGACTGTATCGTCCCAACATAGCTAGATTTATTTTTTGGGAATTTTTGGAATCAGTATGTGGCCCCGGCAAATTAAAATGTACGTTCAAACCTAAAATTGAATGTTTTATATTTTAATTTGAAGAATAACCGACTGAAATAGTTGAATGGGCTTACGAAACATATTCCATTTTGTTCGGAATGGGGGTATTTAGTTTGGGGCGACAGTCGTTGGGTTTGAATTGGTGTTCGTATGGAGTGAGGGGTATTTTCGGATTTAATTGAATTAAAAATTAAAATAAAAACCACGGGCCAATAGAAAAAAACGTTGACTAAATTCTTTTCTTCCAGAACCCGATAGCCCCTCATACGAATGGCGGAAGTTGTTCTTTTCTTCTCTCCTCCTTAACTCTTCAAACACTCAACGAAATCATTCCATCTAGTTGAAGATTTTATAGAGAATCCTTAGAGCTTAGAATCCATACCCGCTTTGTATTTTATCGTCAAGTGGTTAGCGAGATCCAATGCCCTGAAGTTGGCAACTTCAAACTGTCGTCGGCCCTCCTCCGCAGTGTCAAACTAGACCCCATCCCCCGGCGCAGGTGTGCCCTCCCTAGCTCGACAATGTCATACCATCCGATCGTGTCCAAGTTGCACAGATTCGAAGAAAATTCCTAACCTAGATTTGAACAAAAACTAAAAGGTATCGTCTTTGAAATTTTAGAAGGGTTTTAACAATTAAAAGCATCACGATTTAAGATTTTAGAATTAAAATCGTATCTTTATCATACGATAACGAAATTCGATGAAACAGGAGACATTGGACTCGTGACGAGGTTCTCTACATTCTAGAAGAGACCGGAGAATTTTTGGAGCTTCCGACAATTTTAGGAGTGGAACCCAATGTGAGATTTATAAATTCAAATTTGAATGGAATAGCGATGTATAAGTTATATAATCGATGTATAAGTTATATAAGCATTGTATATCTCACATACAAGCATTGTATAAATCATATGTGTGTTGAATAGAGTTGAAATGAAATTGAAATGGAAAAAAAAATATTTATACACACATATATATATTCCCTTCGTCCACAAACCATGGACGATATGAATTGATTGTGATTGGCGTGAAATATGGTTGATATTGCGAATGGTTAATTATGATTGTTTATGGTTGAAACAAAATTGGATTAGTTTGTGGAAAAATTCATTGTGATATGAAAAATGGTCGAAATGTTTAGATCATTGGAATAAGCCCCATAGGGAATGCCGCGAGGTCTAAGGTAGTGCGAGGAGTTGTACTCGGGACGGTGCCGTTTTTAAACCCCCTACCGTTATGCTGCCAAAATTTTATGAAATATTCTTGTGTTTGAATTATATTCATATGTATTCATGATTGAAATAAATTGCTTAGATAGTAAAAATCACATTTTTATTATGGATATGAATTTTATAAATATTCATGTGTTGAATAAATGGATTGAACAATAAAACTAACATTTTTATTGTGAATATGAAGTGCTAAAAAACCTTCATGTGTTGAATAAAATATTGGAACGATAAAAAATATCATTTTTATCATGTATACGACTCACTAAAAATACTCACGTAAGTAAATATATATTTGTTAGCTATAAATATTATTTTTAACATATTTATGAACTAAATAAAATAGTCATGAATTAAAATATATTTTTGTTTGCCAGAAATATCATTTTTATATGATGTATGAAGTGTTAAAAATAACCATGTATGGAAATAAATATTTGTTGATTGAAAATAATATTTTTAACATATATATAAACTGTTAAAAATAACCAAAGGTTGAAATAAATATTTGTTTATTGAAAATAATATTTTTAACATGAACACGAACTGTTAAAAATAACGAAAGGTGAAATAAATATTTGTTGATTGGAAGTAAGATTTTTAACATATATATGAAGTATTAAAAATCATCATGAATAGAAATAAAAGTTTGTTCGCTAAAAATTATTATTTTTAGCTTAGATATGAAGATATATATACATGGTTGAACAGGTTATGGATTAGCTGTTGAGTAAAGAATTTATTTGCGTGCCCAATAAATAGTTATGTTTTTATGAGCCTAAGGCGGGTCGCTTGGCATTTTCCTTTTCTTTTAAAAATTTATGAGCCTAAGGCTGGTCGCTTGGAAATTTTCTTTTCTTTTAAAGATTTATGAGCCTAAGGCTGGCCTCTTGGCATTCTTCTTTTCTTTAAAAGATTTATGAGCCTAAGGCTGGCCGCTTTGCCATTTTCCTTTTTTTAATGACTATTGAGCCTAAGGCTGGCCGCTTGGCACTTTCTGTTCTTTTAGATGAATGAGAGCCCAGCGAGGCGAGTTATGGATTTCCAAACCCCTATCCATACAAAGGAGGCTACGGCGAAATTTTCCCAAATTTCAAGGCGTTAGCCAAATCTTTGAAGTAGAAACGGTTTAGAAATCACAGAATGAATTATATATATATATATATATATATATATATATATATATATATATAATAAAACGAATAACGACGATGTAGTTCGTGTTTTGGAATCGTGATTTTAAACAATTATACCGAGAAATCCAAGCATCGGATTTCCCTGAAACTGAAACTATTGGGTTTGCTTTGAAAATATCTTTCCAACGATATAAAATTTGTTAAGATCCAATGGTTAGATTTTGTGAAATGTTCAAATCAAATTTGGACAAGAGCAGCGCCAGGGCCATCGAATGACCTGAAACGTCGTTCGATGGAAATGGACTATTTTTAAATAATGAAAAATAATGAAAAATAATTTTAAAATATTTTAAACAATGTGGAATGGAGATAAACCGATTTTACTTGGCTTATCAGATATTTTGATGGTTGGATGTATTTGACATGAAAATTATACTAATGAACCGAAATGTTGATGTCGAATAATTTAGCCATTGAAAGAATAGATTTGAATTCTATATATGCGTGAATTATTTGAAAAGGCTGAGTTAATTCTCATTTCAAATAATCGATCGATGATGAAAAGTCGAAGATATGAAGACGGTGGTTGAAGACAAGAGATCTTCCCATCATTTGGATGATTACTGATGTCTTGATTGGGAGGCATCCCAAGACAAGGTAATAAGTGGTGATCGTCCAGATGTACTTGGAGATCGACCGGATATGCGAGGGCATCTCTCCTGTATTAGACATATGGGACGAGGAATAAGGTGCCTCTGGTTTCGTTCAAACCCAGAACGGACTTGTACATGGATGTGTATCTGACGTTGTAGATTGACAACGTGGCATGCAAAGATGCTATGATCAAGGCTTTGGTTGAAAACAGAGTCTTGTGGTTGATGATCAAAGCATGACTTTAATATAGCATAGCTTTGTGTATAGCGTTAACTCGCGAGCCTCACACCCGGTATGAACCAGAAACGGGAGAGGACCTCAGGGAGGACATGCATTTCTTTCTAACTAGGAATGGTGTCAGGGTTTTGCAAGCCTTAGCATTTTGCTTATGTGGATGATGAAAAGCGAGGCTCCTCGGTTATATCGGTCACTGCGGTGCCGATGGATGTTTTGGTCGATATATGACCAGTTTAGGACCCATAAGGCGGGGAGACGTATTGTTCAGGCATTTTAATCCACTTCATGTGGACCGGCCCTGACGATCCAAGGGTCACTCGAGCTCTGACCCTAAGACATGGTAGGCTACATTGTCTCGAAGTCAGTAAGGACGATCCCTTGCCTTGGTTCATGATAGAAATCCAACTTCTAATATGACATGTGCGGTTTTGATTGAAAACCTATATATGGCGACATGATATATGGTGCCCATGCCGTCTATGATTGATAGATTATGATTGAAATTATTTTTTTGAAACATATTTGCACTAGTAATAATATCAAATGATTTTTATTTATACGTATCAAGCATATTTTGGCCATTATAAGGTAAAACTCTGTCCTCCGGTTTGCGTTGCATTATGTGATGGGACCAAAGTCTTATAATGGCTTCATTTTCTATGAAAAGCATTGCGATTTTTAAATGATTTACTTGTTTTAAGCACTGGCAATCCAATGAGTAAACCCGTTCAGTGTTAGCGGCGTGGTACTGTGATTGGCCTTATTAAAAATAAGTTAAGTGAATTTCTCATACTAGTCCCATGACTTACTCATAGTTTGTTTCACTTTGCAAACTCGAGTGCCCATATTTCTACACGGGCAGCCTTGTATTCAGGTTTTAGCAGGCTAATTCTGGATAGCTATGGAGCTAAAGATGGATTCTATCATTTCTATTATGTTGTTCAGGGTTTGTTATGTATATTATGTTTGATTCCGCTACAGACATTTTATATAAAGCTGAAACTATATTTTGTAATAAGTGTGATCCTGTTATACTGTGTAACTTTGATGATTATATTTGTTCCAGTGTAATTTATTGTATATTATCTGGTGTAATGATATATTTTTGTTTTGCTGTTGTTGTTTATATGTTATATTCCAAAGATTATCCTTGCTTCTGTGGCACGGGAGTTTAGGGTCATCACAGCTAACATAAAGTGTAAAATAGGAGTGTGCATGTCATGGTGATAGCAAATATCAAACATAGCAATCATCCTCACATCACTCACTTTGTGCATAAAGCATACAATATCAAATGCTTTGATCACCAATTCCACTGGGGCCATCATGGCAACTCCATACAACTATTGTTATGACCATACTTCCCAGGTCTATAGTCAATAACCCTACCTAGTCCACACATCCCTAGCTCTAGGTTAAGGGCCAACCGGTCCACACTTCTCTGGCTATGGTTCGTCTACATGCCCCCTCTCTTCAACGGTGAACCAAAATTATAGATATCGATAACCCCTTTGCACACGTCCCGCAGCAAAGCCCAACTCTAGAAGTTAACTCTGTTGGTACCCATCTGGAACCTGAGTGATAAATTCTCATTTGGACTTCCTTTGCATCTCGGGTTTCGGTCGGTTTGAATTTGAACTTCAGAAGAGTTCATGATCAGCGACGCGTGGTAGAAACTCAAATCTGGTTCGGTTCGTGACCCTTCCCTGGTGGCAGTTCATGACGCTCTCCTAGTGGCAGTTCGTGACCCTCGGTTCGTGACCCCCGGTTCGTGACCCCCGGTTCGTGACCATCATTTTGTTGTGATTCGTGACCACCATTTTTTGGCGGTTCATGACTCCCTGGGCGGTTCGTGACCATCATTTTGGGGAGGTTTGTGACCATCATTTTGGGCGGTTTGTGACCATTATTTTGGGGCGGTTCGTGACTCCCTGGGCAATTCGTGACCATCATTTTGGGGTGGTTCACGACCATAATTTTGGGCAGTTCGTGACCATCATTTTGGCAGTTCGTGACCCCTGCCCCCTTCAGGAACCGAATTTCTACAGTTTTTCCTGCGAGCTAATTTCGCCAAACGACGGCGTTTTTAACAATTCTAACCTTACTATGACATCAAAAAACACTCCGAATAGCAGTAACAACATATAGAATCAATCAAAAATATTAAAACATCATTCACATGAAATATTTAGATCAAACATACCCAAAAAGCACGATTATCCCCTTACTCCCCTTAACAATTTTTTAACTGTAGGATTAGCAAACTTAATCCAAATTAACCCAAATTTTCACCAGTGACATAAAATTAAATTCTAGAATTTCTACATATTTTTCCATATTTTTCTGAGTCACAATTTCGCTAATTTTCACTAATCACCCCTAATTAGCCGTAATTAGCGTATAAAAGTGCAAATCACTCACCTTAGCCACAAATGAAATCTTAGATCTGAAATTTTGCTGTTATAGCATGGAACTCTATGTATTGTAGCAGCTTCAACTTTGATTTTGTTCTAATTTGACTTGATTTGGTGTAGTTTTGGTCAATTAGTGGTTAAAAAGCGATTAAGAAGCGATTAGAATGAGATTTGGAAGATGGAGGTTATTGCTAAGGTTAGAGAAATGTTAGTGGAGGCTGGAAAAAATAAAAAGAATCATTCTCTAACTCATTTCAACCCTCCCATGACCCTAATCCTGAAATGGGTTATGGGCCTAGCTATTAATCATTCTCAACCGGTTAAGCCCAATTATGTTGTTTTTCATCTTCCAAACCTTATTTCAGCCATATCTCCCAAACGGTAAGTCCGTTTGATTAATATGACCACTCTATGGAAAGGTAAACCATCATTCAAATCCAATGGAAGTGGTTTTAGGTCAAAACACCATACCAATCAAAAATTATATGCGAAACAAGATTCGTCAAGGGTAAAATGGTCATTTAAAATTCAGCAAAAATCGTGAACATGGGAAACGACCCCAATAGTCGTTTCCCAAAGTTACATGACCATACAACTTCGTATAAAAATAAAGTAAATATTCTATGATCCTTCGATATGTAGAATGCAGGTCGTTACAAAAGTTTAGCCTCAAGGCGTAGTAGATCGATCGCCCCTTATGAGTTAATAAGACAACTCCGGCGCTAGAACGTCAATCATTACGAGCAGCATTCGTATGCAGCTTCCAAGCGCCTTCTCCTGATTTTATTTCAGGTGTATCTACTTCGTAGTTCTGGATACCATCCTCGAGGTTTGTAAATTCAGCTCTAAAATCATCTAATGCTTGTCCTCGGGATGACTTCCATTGAAGAAAAGTGAGATCGATCTAACTTAGCTTGATGTTCCACTTGAGTAAACTTCCAGATTCCTCAGGTCATTGAAGGACCTGTCATAGTGGTTGGTCGACAAGTCAGCGTACACTTTAATTGGATGAGCCTGAAAAAAGTGGTGGAGCTTTCTTGTGGCGGTTAATAAGCTGTAAGCGAGATTCTCGATCTTTGGGTATTTACGTTTTTCTCTCGTAAACTTCTTTCTCACGTAATACACAGGTCTCTGGATCCTATTGTAACACCCCGTTTACTTAACTTTAAATGTAAGAGTCAAGGGAAACGGGTTACGCTATTGTGTTCGTCTCGAATTCTGGTTGAGATAGAGTCCGAGTTTGCGTAAATTGGACTTTGTATGAAGAAGTTATGGCTGTCGGAAGTATCCAGAAATTCAAATTTAAATTCAAAAACGAATTCAGACTCAGAACTGGGTAGGGTGGGAAATTTCCCGCCCAAGGCCAGGTCGACCTTAGCGTCGACCTCCCCCTATACAGGTCGACCTTAGTGTCAACCTGGGGGTCGACCTGCCCCCTCCCCCCAGGCAGATCTGAAAGATGACGATTTTGTGACTTAGTGCTGATTCATTAGGGCTGAGGTGTCACCTTATCTTGGCTGGATGGTCTTGATTTGATTCTAGGTTGATCGGATGGCCTAAATTAATCCTAAATTCTATATAAACACATGTAGACTCAAACCTTAAAACCAAATAAAAATTAGCACCATGGCCATCATGCTATCACCTTGCAACCCATAGTAGCCGCCAGGCCCGCCACCAACTAGAGGGAAAGTGAAGCTAATCAACTCAATTCAACTCAAATTTTTAACAACAACAACAACAACGAATTTGTCTACTTCAAAGGGGAGCTGAATCAATTTCAGAACTCAGATTCCAGAACTCAAGACCTTCTTTGAGTTGTGAGTTCAATATCTTTAATAAGATAATTAATAAGTTAATTGGGTTGAGTTATAAATTGGGTTATATAGCTATGTTTGTGAGGCATTGGAAAAATGTGATATTTTGTGAATATATGCTAGTTGTTCATAATGATAGTTTTGTTGTGGATCCCTTTTCATATGCCAAATCACCTATGTTCAACTTGATTCACGTTTGATATCATTTTATATGCAAGTTTGGGTGTAGATTATATGCTAGTTTCTACATGAGTTGTACACAAGTCCACATGTGAATCAAATAAAGTGACTATATGCAAGTTTAGGTAGAAACTGGATTCACATATATGCGAGTTTACACCTTTAGATTTAGATATATGATGTACATAGTTTTATACAAGTTTATGACTATGGCCTAAAACTATATTATATATATGCAAGTTTACACCTTTGGATTTAGATCTATGATGTACATAGTTTTATGCAAGTTTGTGACTATGGCTTATGCATGTTTTGGATGAAAACTAAATTATATATATGCAAGTTCACACCTTTAGGCTTGTGTTTAGATTCATGACAATAACAAGTTTATGCAAGTTATGTTGTAATCCTTATTTGCAAGATTAGATCCATTTTGTGTGTTATGCAAATCTACGATGTTTCTTCCCTTTTATGTGTTAGATTAATTGCTAGTCTAATACAGATATATGATATGATAAACGAACGAACGACGTTGGGACGATGGGGGTAATATTGAATATACACATGTTGAAAATTGGCATAAATGGCCTTAAAAAGGCATATAATTAAATTAAGACATTAACTGGAAAAATTGGCACTTATGGACATAATTGAGACAATTATGGACATAAGTATATTTGGAATTTATGTACAAATTTTGAGTAGGGATATTAATCCACTTTGGGGTTAAATAAAGATATGTAATAATAAACCGCCTAAGATACGAGGTTAGACTCGTTTGTGGTGTAAGACTGCCCGGACCCACCCGGCAAATCCAGCAGCCACAAATGCCAGTCTAATGAGAGAGGTCGAAGGCATGAATTAAATGCATAACAATTGTAAAGACACGAAGTTAGGCTCGTTTGTGGTGTAAGACTACCCGGACCCGCCCAACAAATCCAGCTGCCACAAATGCCATTCTAATGTGGGAGGTCTTTACAAGGTTACGGTGTTAATGAATTAAGAAACACTTAACCAGATAAACATGTGGTGGGACATGAGGGGGTTAAGTGGGTGCTTTGGGTGGCTTGTGAAATTAAGAGGGTGCCTTGGGTGGCATGTGAAATACAATTATATGCACTTAACCAAGATTGAAACATGTAAGAAGACATGGATAAGAATGGGGTTAAGTAGGGAAAAACCTTAGAGGGGATCGAGCATAGGTGGAAAGCTTGTGTCATGCATGTGGGTCCTTTTCAAACCAGTAACCCATTAAGTATCTTTGTGTGCTCGACCAAAGTTGAGGACGGGACACACAAACTGGGTTTGATTGTAAGAGGTCAAACCGGGTTTAGCGGTGGCAATGCAAGTCCAACGGGGTCATTGCATGTATGGGCCTGGGCTGGTAGGTAAGACGTTGTTGCATCGTGTAGGTATAAGCTGTGCATTTTTGGTGGTATCGGGTTGCCCCTTTAGGGAGTGATACACCCCACTGTGGGGTCAGCACGGGTATCTACGAGTTAGTGAGCCGATCGAATGAGGGTAATGGGTACACCTAGTGGAATAGGGGCAGACGACATCTATGAATGTAGCTAGGGGTACACGAAACTACCATTATCATTATTGAATTCTGTAGGCGGGACCAACTTTTAGGGTGTTTGGTGTGGTGCAGTGTAGTAATTATCCTATAGTGATTAGGTACGCCTTTAACGTTATCTTAGTTCATCCTATTACCTTTGTTTGTTCTGTCGTACCCATTTGTTCACATTCATTTCCTTATTTTCCAGCTTATGCCTTGTCCTAGTTACCTAATGTAACTTTATTGTTGAAGTTATTGCACTCACCAGACATTATGTCTGACCCCTTTGTTTCCACCTCTTTTCTTCCTCCCCTCCCCCCCCCCCCAAGGTGCTCAGGGTGGGACCAGTACTAGTGTAGCTTGATTTGGACAGCTTTATCTCTTTCTCTGGAAGTTTGCTTGGATCGCTCAAGTAAAAGTTCAGCCTATCTTACTTATGGCTATTTTATGTTGGGGTTATGTCTTTCATTTTATGTACTCTGATTTAGTCAAGATGGATATGACGTACTTGACTCTAGTCTTTGGTTTTTGATGATGTAATCAAACTTATTTGTTTACCGCTGCAATGAATGAAGTTCTAAATTTTTAAGTACTGTTTTATATCTATCTTGTTGTTAAGTTTCTATTCTATATACACTTAAAACGCTCCAAAGAAATTAATGCATTTCCTTTGTGAGTGATATTAATGGACATGGGGTGTCACACGTGGTATCAGAGATGAAGGTTACCAGAACAAATAAGATATTTTGTAAAAACTATTTTTCAAAAGCATTTTACAAAGAAATACTTTCAAAAAGTATGTTTTAAGATGGAATATTTTCAAGAGAAAAGTTTATTTTAAAAACATAACCCCAAGAGCCATATATCTTTCTTTCGAATTCTTCGTTTGAATCTCTTCATTTTCTTTTCAGCATGTCTGGAATTCCCGAGATACCCGAGGGGATACCTTTACCACGATGGTTTAAAAGGTAACTGGAAGCTAGGGCCCATGTCGCAGGCCCAGCAAATGCTCCTCCTCCTTCCCGTGTTGACACTTTCGCAAAGATATGCAAGGACTTTCGGACAGTGGGCGGCATTTTCACGGGTCGGAGACGTTTGTTGAAGCTCGAAATTGGCTAAAGGAGGTGGAAGAATTGTTTGGAATCTTTGAGGTAGAAGATGGAAGGAAGGTCCAGTTAGCTGCCTGGTTAATGAAGGATGATGCCTCATTTTGGTGGGAGGTCACTAATGGAAAGCGTCCAGTTGATACATGGCCGGATTTCAGGCGTTGGTTTGAGGCAAAGTTTCTCTCATGGGCTGAAGAGAATCTATACATGGAAAGGTTTTTGGCATTGAGGCAGGGGAATCTATCAGTGAAAGAATACGTCAACAAGTCCAATCAGTTCGCAAGATTTGGCTTGGACTTGGTGAATACACCCGAAAAGAAGGCCCTGAGATTTGTTAAGGGTTTGAACGAGCCACTACATGGGTCGGCTATGACCCACATCCCTATGGGGGCCACCTTTGAGAGACTAGTTGACATGGCACTTATGCATGAAGAGGGGAAAGGCACCAATGCTAATAAGGCACCTGAGAAGAAAGGGGATCAAAAGAAACCACAACAGCAACAGTAGAACAATAAGGGTGGTAAAGACAACAATGGCAAGGGAAAGAAGAAATGCTCTAACTGTGGGACACCAGGCCATCTAAGCAAAGACTGTAGGAAGAAGAAGAAGACTGGTTGTTTCCACTGTGGCAAAGCAAGACATCTAATTAAGGACTTCCCAAAGAAAGGGCAAAGGGCAGGGCCTACCTCTGGAGGGCAGATTCGGGCTCTCAATGGCTCCAGGGCAGTCAAGGGGGCAGGTCCAGGCTCTCGTGGTCCCACAGCTTCAAGAACGAGGTAGAGCGATTTCCGTTGAAAGTTTAGTTTATCTTTTCGATCATCCTGTTCGCACTCTTTTATATTCACTGCTTTAGTTGAGACACTACACCTAAACACCAGTATAGTAAAGGATCCCTTAGTTGTTTCAAATCCAATTGGGCGCTCAGCCTATTTGTCGATGATTTGTTTGGATTTGGAAATTTCTATACTTAGAGTTGGGTTCAGATGTGATGCTTATGTTTTTGGTTTCACGGGCTATGGGTTAATTTTGGGCATGGATTGGCTATACAGTAATGGAGCCATCCTGGATTGTGAAAAGAGGGTGGTTAGGCTTATGACTCGCTTGGGCAACACTCTCGAAATCTCTTGTAATCCCGTGAATTCTGTTATGCTAAGTTATCTAGAATCGCTTGATGCGCCTGTTGATAATTTGCAGTCTGTTAGAGTGGTCCGTGAATACACGGATGTCTTCGATGAAGTTCGAGGTTTACCCCCGAGGCGTGAGATAGACTTTCGAATATACTTGCATTACCAGTGCGCCATATGGCTCCGAGAGAGAGAAGAGAACTTAGTAAGCAAGTGAAAGAATTGTTTGAGAAGGGGTTCATAAGAAGGAGTATTTCAGAGTGAGGTGCTCCAGTCGTTTTTGCTACAAAAGCCGATGGTTCACTTAGATTGTGCGTGGACTATAGAGAACTGAATAAGCTAACAAAGAAGAACAGACACACGTTAACGAGGATAGATGATTTATTCGATCAATTGGTGGGATCTTTGGTTTTCTCGCAACTAGATTTGGATACATGGTTTCATCAGCTAAGGGTGGATGAAGATAGCATCGATAAGACTGCATTTAGAACTCCTGACGGTTTCTTCGAGTGGCTCGTCATGCCTTTTGGTTTGACGAATGCACCCGCATACTTCGTTGACTTAATGAGTAGGGCGTTTAGGGAGTTTCTGAACAAGTTTGTGGTAGTCTTTGTAGACAACATTCTGGTTTTCTCTAAAAATGAAAAAGAGCATGCCCTACATCTTAGGGAAGTCTTAGAGACCCTATGAGCACATCAGCTAAAAGCTAAATTCTCCAAGTGTCATTTTTGGATAAAAGAAGTGAGGTTCTTAGGACACGTGGTCTCTAAGGAAGGGATAGCTGTGGATCCCGCTAAGATAGTGGCAATCCAAGATTGGAAAACGCCTATGAACGCAACCGAAGTAAGAAGCTTTTTAGGGCTGGCTGGCTATTATAGGAAGTTCATTAAGGACTTCGCGAAGATATCATCCCCTCTCACTAGATTAACGAAGGAGAATTTAACTTTTACTTGGGACGTTGACTATGACGATGCTTTCCAACGTCTGAAGAGAGCTTTGATGAAAGCTCTAGTTTTAGTTTTTCCAGACGGGAGTAAGGCAGTTACTGTATATACTGATGCTTACGGGACAGGGTTTGGCGTAGTTTTAATGCAAGAGGGAAGGGTGATATGCTATGGTGGAAGACAGTTGAAAACCCACGAGAAAAATTACCCTACCCACGACTTGGAGTTGGCGGCCATAGTTTTTGCGCTTAAGTCGTGGCGTCATTATTTGCTTGGCGAGAAGTTTGAGTTGTATACAGACCATAAGTCGCTAAAATACTTATTCTCTCAGAAGGACCTCAACTTGAGGCAACAGAGATGGATGGAGTTTTTGGCATCCTACGATTTTTAGATCGCATATACCCCTGGCAAGGGTAACGTTGTTGCTGGCGCCCTAAGTAGGAAGAAGTTAACTATAAGTCCTTTGTTTGTAGAGCGGCAGAGTTTGGAGTATATATCTTCCTTTGACTTCAGACCCTCTGTCGATTACGTTCCCAGATTGTTTGCATCATTAGAGGAGCAACCTACACTTTTGGGTCGAGTTGGAGAGGCACAATGAAACGACCCACAATTCGTTGAGATAGTAGGAAAGCTTATTGGAGGGGAGTCCTCAAGACATCTTTATAGATATGCTATAGATGAAAGAGGTTGACTACGTAAAAATGGAAGACTTTGCGTACCATAAGACGAAAGTTTGAAGAAGGCAATTCTTGAAGACTCACATCGCTCTAAGATGACCATACATCCCGGTGGTGATAAGATGTATAGGGATATGAAGTGATTTTTCTTTTGGGCCGGAATGAAAAAGGACGTGGTCGAGTTCATTGCTAGATGCTTAGTGTGCCAGCAAGTCAAGGCGGAGCAAAAGAAGCCCGGGGGTTTGCTCCATCCCTTAGCGATTCCGCTTTGGAAATGGGAAATCATTTCCATGGATTTTGTAGATGGGTTACCAAGATCAAGGAAGGGTAATACGGGGATTTGTGTAATTGTAGACCGACTTACTAAAAGTGCCCATTTTATTCCCGTCATAAGTAGAAGGACCGCCGCATGGTTAGCATCTGTTTACCTTCGAGAAATAGTTCGTTTGCACGGCATACCCTCCAGCATTGTGAGCGATAAAGATCCTATTTTCACAAGCGAATTTTGGAAGAGCTTACAAGAGGCAGTTGGGACGCAGTTATGCTTAAGTATCGCTTATCATCCTCAGACGGACAGCCAAACCGAGAGGGTGAATCGGATTCTAGAAGACCTTCTGAGGCTATGCATTCTAGACTTTGGAGGAACATGGGAAGAACACCTTCCACTAGTAGAGTTCACCTATAATAATAGTTTTCAGGCTAGCATTGGCATGGAACCTTTTGAGGCTCTTTATGGACGACCGTGCCGATCTGCTACATGTTGGTGGGAATCCACGGATAAGGTTTTGCTTGGACCTGACATGATTAGGGAAACTTCGGAGAAGATAGACCTGATTTGACGGCGAATGAAGACGGCGCAGGACCGACAGAAGTCATATGCTGATAAGAGACGAACCGATCTTAAGTTCAATGTTGGGGACATGGTTTTTATTAAGGTGTCACCATTAAGAAACGTAGTCCGTTTTGGATCAGTAGGGAAGTTGGCACCAAGGTTCGTAGGATCCTTTCCAATTACAGAGAGGATCGAGCAGGTGGCATATAGAGTAAAGTTACCAGAAAAATTCAGCCGAGTTCATGATGTGTTTCACGTTTCACATTTGCGTATGTGTTTACACGATACGGCGGAAGTGGTAGAGCTGAGCACGCTCGAAGAAGTGGAAGTAAAGCGCAATGCCACGATCAGACGAGCTCCTACACGCATTCTCGGATCAGAGGTCAAAAAGGTTCGCAACCAAGAGGTCAAGTTGGTCAAAGTGCAATAGGGAGACGATCAAAGAGACGCGACTTGGGAGACGGAAAATAAGATGCTTACGTTGTACCCTTTCCTTTTTGAGGGTATGTTTTAACTTCTCCTTTTTCTACCGCTTTGTTGATACTTGTCCGATCTTTTAGTATTATCTTTACGATGACATCTTCGATCTTTAGTTAGGAAGAACCATATGATTGAAACATGTGTTTGAGACATGTTACGTCTGATGGATGCAAATGGATGCAAGCGGTTGCTCGTGGATGCATATACACACACCTTAGGCACTAGATCGGCTCAATCACCTTCATGTTGCATATAAATGTGTGTGCATATTTAATTTAACGGATGTATAATGGTTGTGTCATCATATGGATGCTGCATTTTGATGAATGGTTGTGTACTCATGTAGAAATAGTATGTATCGATAGGATTCTTTTGCATACATAATGGACGCATGGCACTATCATGCTTTGCATTAAGGAGGTCAACTGAATCAGTAGACCGCCTGATTTTGCATTAGATAAGGAACATATACACACACTTCTTGCATATGTTCATATAGCATTAGAAATTTTGTAAGGACAATAGATGGTTGTGTTTGATGGTTGAGTAGATGGATGATTGGACGTTAAGATATGCATTCTCCTTAACTTGGAGATTTCGGGAGCGAAATCCTTTAAGGAGGGGAGAATGTAACACCCCGTAATTTTAAATATTAAAGTTAACAAATTAGAGAATACTTAATTTTAAATGTAAGAATCAAGGGAAATAGGTTACGCCATTGTGTTCTTCTCGGAATTCTGGTTGAGATAGAGTCTGAGTTTGCATAAATTGGACTTCATATAAAGAAGTTATGGCTGTCGGAAGTTTCCTGAAATTCAAATTTAAATTCAAAAACGAATTCAGACTCAGAACTGGGCAGGGCGGGAAATTTCCCGCCTAAGGCCAGGTCGACCTGGGGTCGACCTGCCACCCTCCCCCCCCCCTCCCGGGGCAGATCTGAAAGATGACGATTTTGTGACTCAGTGCTGAGTCATTAAGGCTGAGGTGTCACCCAATCTTGGCTGGATGGTCTTGATTTGATTCTAGGTTGATCGGATGGCCTAAATTAATCCTAAAATCTATATAAACATATGTAGACTCAAACCCTAAAACCAAATAAAAATTTGAACCATGGTCGTCATGCTATCACCTTGCAACCTAGAGTAGCCGCCACCAACTAGAGGGAAAGTGAAGCTAATCAACTCAATTCAACTCAAATTTATAACAACAACAACAACGAATTTGTCTACTTCAAAGGTGAGCTAAATCAATTTCAGAACTCAGATTCCAGAACTCAAGACCTTCTTTTGAGTTGTGAGTTCAATATCTTTAATAGGATAATTAATAAGTTAATTGTGTTGAGTTATAAATTGGGTTATATGGCTATGTTTGTGAGGCATTGAAAAAATGTGATATTGTGTGAATATATGCTAGTTGTTCATAATGATACTTTTGTTGCGGATCCCTTTTCATATACCAAATCACCTATGTTCAACTTGATTCACGTTTGATATCATTTTATATGCAAGTTTGGGTGTAGATTATATGCTAGTTTCTATATGAATTGTACATAATTCTACATGTGAATCAAATAAAGTTACTATATGCAAGTTTAGGTAGAAATTGGATTCACATATATGCGAGTTTACTGTAACACCCCACACCCGCTAAGGTCACTCACTAGGGGAATGCCTTAACTTCGGTGGAGTATTTTAAGTGAATATAGAACAGAAAATTTACAACAAGACAGATATAAGTAATACTTGAAATTTAAAACATCATTTCATTGCAGCAGAAGGTAAACATGTTTGGTACATACCAAAAACCAACAAGAGTCAAGTACAAAATATCCATCTTGATAAAACATAAGTACATAATCCCACTACATAACTAATAGCCATAATAGAAAAGATAACCGAGCTTTACTTCAAGAGTCCAAGCTCCAAGATAGATAAAGCAGTCTGAATCAAACTCCACTAGAACTAGGCCCAACCTGAGGACCTGAGGAGGAAAAAGATAAAAACAACGGGGTCAGACATAAGTCTGAGTGAGCCCTATAACTTTAACAATACAATCATTAAAGTAATTAGGGTATGATATAAACTTGGTAGGGTAACGACTGGGGATAAATGACTACACTAAGCAGCCAACTAGACATAGGAAGAACTAAGATATCGATAAAGACACATCTACCCACCCAAGGGTAATTACCACACTGCACCACACCAGTCATTCCTACTTAAAGGTTGATCCCACCCATGGACTTAGAAAACATAACTAGTAGTTTCGTGTACCCCTAGCTGACCACATAGGTGTCGTCTGCCCCTATCTCCACTAGGTGTACCCACTACTCCCCAAGCGATCGGCTCCCTAACGTAGATACCCGTGCTGGCCCCACAGTGGGGTGTATCACTCCCCAAAGTGGCAACCCGATACTACCAATGGTGCACGGCTTATACCTACACGATGCAACAACGTCTTACCTACCAGCCCGGGTCCACACACGCATATGAAACCCGTTGGACTTGCGTTGCCACCGCTAACCCGTTTTTGGCCTCTTATAGTCAAGCCCAGTATGCGTGTCCCGTCCTCGACTTGGGTCGAGCCCACAAAGATACGTTTTGGGTTACTGGTTGAAATGGGACCCCACAAGCTACCCACCTAAGCTTGTCCCTTTTCTAGTGCATCCCACTTAACCCTTTAATCATGTATAATTACATGTTTCCACTTGGTTAAGTATTCTAATCGTATTTTCTATTGCCACCCAAGGCAACCCACTAGATTTCCACATGCCACCCAAGGCACTTACTTGATTTCCACATGCCACCCAAGGCACCCACTTAACCCCTCATGCCCCACTACATGCTTATCTGGTTAAGTGTTTCTTAATTGATTAAGACCGTAACCTTTGCAAAGACCTCTCACATTAGACTATCTTTTATGGCAGCTGGATTTGCCGGTCGGGTCCGGGCAGCCTTACGCCATAACCGAGTCTAACCTCGTGTCTTTACACTTGTCACGTATTTAGTTTATTCCTAAGACCTCTCACATTGGGCCAATCATTTGTAGCCGCTGGATTTGCCGGTCGGGTCCGGGCAGTCTTATGCTACAAAAGGATCCAACCTCATGTCTTAGTCGATTAATTACTCCTAAATAATCACCCCCATATTTCGAATTAATTTTCCCTAATTAATTCCAATTTAATGATGTACATAATTGACTCAATTATGTCCATCCACTCATGGTATGCAACATCATACCAATTTCACCACAATTTTGTTAACATGAATATTAACCCCATCGTTCCCCACGTAATACGCTAACATGACATACTTAAAAGGGACGATTCATCACAAATGCAATGGGTTCTACTTAGCATACATTAGCATCATCATGGGTTTTAAAGGTGTCAACTTGCATATATGACCATAGCATCAAACCCAACTAGCATAAATAACCAACCCAAACTTGCATGAATCACATATGTCATAAAGAGGGTAACTTGCATAGATGTTCATGTCATAGACCTATCATAAAGGGATAAACTTGCATACATGTCATAGGTCTAAAAAGGGATGAACTTGCATATGTTACTCATATCATAAAAAGGGGTAAACATGCATATATATGCATGACATACAAAGGGGTAAACTTGCATATGTATGCATATCATACAAAGGTGTAAACTTGCACATGTTACTTGCATATAATCAAACACCAAACTTGCATAACATGGTGTCATAATGGATCAATGTTTATCATAGTGATTTGCATAACTAGCATCATGAACATATAGCATAAAACTTGCATAACTAGCATCATGAACATATAGCATAAAACTTGCATAGATCCACATTCATAACCATAACCTCATTATATCCTATCATAATTAGTTTAGCAATTGCTTGCTAAAGGCATAGAAACTCACAACTTGTTGCTTAGCACTCCTATGAAGAAGATTAAGTTGCTAGAGTTGATTAGAAGTTGATTTGAGAAGCTATCTTCCTCTTTAATTTGTTGGTGGCTCCTTCAAGTTGCAATTTGACGGCATGACGACGTTGTATCCAATTTTTGTATGAATTAGGGTAGTCTTAGGGTGTATTTATAGATTAGTTAAGTGTTTTAGGCCATTAGATTAACCCTAAATCAAATTAGAGCCGTCAGATATCGTCACTAGCCACCAAAACACAGCCCAGATCTCAAATCAGTGCACCCAGGTCACCTGGGCTCGACCAGGGAGGTCGACCCCCAGGTCGACACTAGGGTCGACACCCATGTCGACCTGGTGGGCAAGTCGACCCCTAGGTCGACTCCCAGGTCGACCCCCAGGTCGACCTGGTCTGGGCGGGAATTTTCCCGCCTAGCCCATATTCTGCATTTTTGAAATCTGTTTCGTTTTCTGATTTTTCGTGAAACTTCTAAAGGCCATATCTCAGTCATACGGACTCCGATTCACGAAATTTCGGACTCTATTTCGCGTATTTTTCCGAGACGAATGCAACCGCGAAACCCGTTTCCCTTAATTCTCACGTCTGAGCTTAATTATTCTTTAATTACCAAACATTAATATTAAGTGAAATTCGGGGTGTTACATTCTCCCCTACTTAAAGGATTTCGTCCCCGAAATCTCTAAGTCAAGAAGAACGTATCCTACCAACCAAACAACCATCTACTAAACCATCAAACACGGGCACCCAATGTCCTTAAAGTTTCTAATGCTGTATGAACATATGCAAGAAGTGTATGTATATGTTCCCTATCTAATGCAAAATCAGGCGGTCTACCGATTCAGTTGACCTCCTTAATACAAACCATGATAGTGCCATGCATCCAATATGTATGCGAAAGAACCCTATCGACACATACTATTTCTACATGTGTGCACAACCATACACCAAAATGCATCATCCATATGATAACACAACCATTATACATTCATTAATATAGCTACCTACACAAAATTATATGCAATATGAAGTGACTGAGCCGATCTAGTGTCTAAAGTGTGTGTATATGCATCCACGAGCAACCACTAGCAAACACTTGCATCCACACGCATCCGTCAATCATAACATGTCTCAAACACATGTTTCAACCATAGGTTTACCCTATCTAAAGGTCAACGGTACTAACGAGAGGACATACTAAAGATAAGATAAGTACTAGACAAACGATAAAGGAGAAGTTAAAAGACATGCCCTCAAAAAGAAATGGCTACAGTGAACGCATTTTCGCTTCTGTCTCCCAAGTAGCGTTGCTTTCATCATCTCCCCATTGCACTTTGACTAGTTGAACCTCTCTGTTTCTCAACCTCCTAATCTCTGACCCAAGGATGCGAGTAGGAGCTCATCGAATCGTCGCATCACGCTCTACCTCCACTTCTCTAAGCAAGCTCGGCTCTGCCACCTTTGCGGTCTCATGTAGGCACTTCCTCAAATGTGACACATGGAATACATCATGTACTCCACTAAGTCTCTCGGGCAACTCTACTCTATATGCCATCTGTCCAATCCTTTCCTTAATAGGAAACGGTCCTACAAACCTTGGTGATAACTTCCCAAAGGACCCAAAGCGAACTATATTCCGTAATGGAGACACTTTAACAAAGACCATGTCCCCAACATCAAACTCAAGATCCGTCCTCCTCTTATCCACGTAAGATTTCTGTCTGTCCTGCGCCGCTTTCATCCTTCTTCTAATCAAATCAATCTTTTCCGAAGTCTCTCTAACCATATCAGGCCCAAGCAAGATCTTATCCGTAGATTCCCACCAACATGTAGGTGACCGACAAGGTCTTCCATAAAGAGCTTCGAAAGGAGCCATACCAATACTAGAATGAAAGCTGTTATTATACGCGAACTACACCAATGGAAGATGCTCTTCCCATGTACCTCCAAAATCTAAGATACATAGTCTCAAAATGTCTTCTAGAACACGATTCACCCTCTCGGTCTGGCCGTCCGTCTGAGGATGATATGCGGTGCTCAAACACAACTGAGTCCCTACTGCCTATTGCAAACTCTTCCAAAACTCGCTAGTGAAGATAGGATCTCGATCACTCACTATGCTAGAAGGTACACCATGCAACCGAACTATCTCTCGAAGGTAAACTGAAGCTATCCATGGAGCAGTCCTCTTACTCTTCACGGGTATGAAATGGGCACTCTTAGTAAGTCTGTCTACCATAACCCAAATTCCCGTATTACCCTTCCTCGATCTCGGTAACCCATCAATAAAATCCATCGAGACGCTATCCCACTTCCATTGCGGAACCTCCAATGGGTGAAGCAACCCACCGGGTTTCTTTTGCTCCGCTTTCACTTGTTGGCACACCAAGCATCTAGCAACATACTCAGCCACATCCTTCTTCATACCGGCCCAAAAGAAAACTCGCTTCATGTCTTGGTACATCTTGTGCCCATCGGGATGAATGGTCATCTTTGAACGATGTGCATCTTCAAGTATAGCCTTCTTCAAACCCTCGTCTTGCGGTACACAAAGTCGGCCGTCTCTACGCAACCACCCCTTATCATCTAGGGTGTACCTACTCAAATGGCTGGACGACTCCCCCCTTATGAGCTTCTCTACTAACTCAACCAACTGTGGGTCGTCCCGTTGTGCTTCACCAATCCGTCCCAAAAGAGTAGGTCTGACCTCTAAGGATGCTAGCAAACCGGGTACAAAGTCAACGGAGGGTCTGAAGTCAAACATCGAGATAAATTCCAAGCTTCGTCGTTCAACGAACAATGGACTCAAAGACCACCTTTTTCTACTTAAGGCGTCCGCCACCACGTTACCCTTGCCAGGGGTATACGTTATCTCAAAATCATAGGATGCTAAAAACTCCATCCACCTTTGTTGCCTTAAGTTCAAATCCTTTTGAGAAAACAAGTACTTCAATGATTTGTGGTCAGTGAATAATTCGAACCTCTCGCCAAGAAGATAATGGTGCCAAGACTTAAGCGCAAAAACAATAGCGGCCAACTCTAGATCATGTGTAGGGTAATTTTTCTCATGCTTTCTCAACTGCCTTCCCCCATAGGCTATTACCCTTCCCTCTTGCATTAAGACTGCGCCTAGTCCTTTCCCACAAGCATCGGTATAAACAACAAATGGCTTACTCCCATCTGGCAACATTAGGACTGGAGCTGTGGTTAAAGCTCTCTTTTACCGTTGGAATGCATCATCACAATCTACGTCCCATGTGAAGACTAGATTCCTCTTTGTCAAGCGAGTTAATGGGGCTGATATCTTTGCGAAGTCCTTGATAAACTTCCTATAGTATCCAGCCAACCCCAAGAAACTCCTCACCTCGGTAGCATTCTTCGGAACCTTCCAATCTTGGATGGACACTACCTTCGCGGGATCCACAGCTATCCCTTCCTTAGAGACCACGTGCCCTAAGAACCGCACCTCCTTCCTCCAAAAGTGACATTTAGAAAATTTAGCCTTAAGGCTATGCGCTCGAAGAGTCTCCAACACTTCCCTAAGATGTAGGGCATGCTCTTCTTCACTCTTAGAAAAGACTAAGATGTCATCCACAAAGACCACCACGAACTTATTAAGGTACTCCCTGAACACCCTACTCATCAAATCAACAAAGTATGCAGGGGCATTCGTCAAACCAAAGGGCATCACCAGCCACTCATAGAAACCATCCAGAGTCCTAAAGGCAGTCTTGTTTATGCTATCCTCAGCCACTCTCAACTGATGAAACCTCGTGGCTAAGTCCAACTGCGAAAACACTGAGGCGCCAACCAACTGATCAAAGAGATCATCAATCCTCGCAATGGGTGTCTATTCTTCTTTGTGAGTTTATTGAGTTCTCTATAGTCTACAAAAAGTCTGAGGGACCCATCTGCCTTCGTGGCAAAAACTACTGGAGCACCCCACTCCGATATACTTCGTCTTATGAACCCCTTCTCAAGCAACTCCCCTACTTGCTTATGGAGTTTCCTCCTCTCACGAGGAGCCATGTGGCGCACTGGCAAAGATACTGGCTTAGCATTGTCTACCAGATATATTCGGAAGTCTATCTCCCGCTTCGGAGGTAAGCCCTTCACCTCCTCAAACACATCCGAGTATTCCCGGACCACTCTAACATATTGCAAACTCTCGACCGAAGCGTCAAGCGAATCAAGATAACTTAGCATAACAGAATTCATGGGATTACAAGAGATCTCGAGAGTGTTCCCCAATCGGGTCATGAGCCTAACAACTCTCCTTTCACAATCAAGAACGGCACCATTACTGGATAACCAGTCCATGCCCAAAATCAACCCATAGCCCGTGAAGCCCAAAACAAAAGCATCACATCTAAACTCAACGCTAAGTATGGAAATCTTCAAACCCAAACATATCATGGACAAATAAGTGGAGCCCCCAATTGGGTATGAAACAACCAAGGGATCATCTACTAGACTGGTGTCTAAGTGCAGTGACTCAACTAATGATGATGAGATAAACGAATGCGATGCGCCAGAGTCAAATAAAGTACGGACAGGATGATCCAACAGAAAAACTAGACTTTCAACGGAAATAGTTCTACCTCTTTCCTGAATCGGTGGAACTGCGAGAGCCTGAACTTGCCCCCTTGCCTGACCTGGTGCCATAAGAGCTTGCACCTGTCCTCCTGAGGTAGATCCTGTCCTCTGCCCCTTCTTAGGGCAGTCCTTCACTAGATGCCCTGCTTCGCCACAGTGGAAGCAGCCAGTCTTCTTCTTCTTCCGATAATCTTTGCTTAGGTGGCCTGGTGTCCCGCAATTGAAGCACTTCTTCTTTCCCTTGCCACCGTTGCCTTTCCTACCCTTGTTTTGCTGTTGCTGTTGAGGTCTCTTCTGATCTCCTTTCTTCTCGGGTGCCTTATTAGCATTGGGACCCTTCTCTTCCTCATGCATGAGTGCCATGTCCACTAGCTTCTCAAAGGTGGCCCCCATAGGGATGTGAGTCACAGCCAATCCATGCATCGGTTCATTCAAGCCCTTAACGAACCTCAAAGCCTTCTTCTCCGGTGTATTCACCATGTCTATGCCAAATCTTGCTAGCTGATTAAACTTGCTGACATATTCCTTCACTGATAAGTTTCCTTGCTTTAGAGTCAAGAACCTTTCCATATACAGATTCTCTTCCGCCCTTGAGAGAAACTTTACCACAAACCTTTGTCTAAAATCCACCCAAGAGTCAACTAGGCGTTCTCCATTAGTGACCTCCCACCAGAACGAGGCCTCTCCCTTCATTAACCAAGCAGCTAACTTGACTTTCTTTCCTTCTTCCGTCTCAAAGATATCTATCAATTCTTCCACCTCCTTAAGCCAATCCCTAGCTTCCACAAAAGTTTCTGATCCTTGAAAAGGTTTCCCTCCCATAGCCTTAAATTCCTTGCAAGTCTTAGCAAAAGTATCCGCGCGAGGAGGAGGAGGAGGAAGATCGGGTGCAACTGGTGGTGGAGGAACATCTGCTGGACCCGCAGTGGCGGCCCTAGCCTCCATCAACCTCCTATACCATACTGGTATCGCTACACCCTCCGGAAAGTTAAGATCTTCAGCCATGCTGAAACGAAAGAGGAAAGATTCAAAACGGAGAATTCGAAAGATAAAGATATGGCTATTGGGGATTATGCTTTTCTTTCAAAAACTTTTCTCTCAAAAGACATGTTTTTGAAAATACTTCTTCCAAAAATGTTTTAGAAAAATAGTTTTTCTAAAAAAATTATCTGTTCCGGTAAACTTTAGCTCTGATACCACGTGTAACACCCCACACCCGCTAAGGTCACTCACTAGGGGAATGCCTTAACTTCGGTGGAGTATTTTAAGTGAATATTGAACAGAGAAATTACAACAAGACAGATATAAGTAATACTTGAAATTTAAAACATCATTTCATTGCAGCAGAAGGTAAACATGTTTGGTACATACCAAAAACCAACAAGAGTCAAGTACAAAATATCCATCTTGAAAAAAAACAGTACATAATCCCACTACATAACTAATAGCCGCTGGATTTGCCGGTAAACAAGAGTCTAAGTACATTGGGCCAATCATTTGTAGCCGCTGGATTTGCCGGTCGGGTCCGGGCAGTCTTATGCTACAAAAGGATCCAACCTCGTGTCTTAGTTGATTAATTACTCCTAATTAATCACCCCCATATTTCGAATTAATTTTCCCTAATTAATTCCAATTTAATGATGTACATAATTGACTCAATTATGTCCATCCACTCATGGTATGCAACATCATACCAATTTCACCACAATTTTGTTAACATGAATATTAACCCCATCGTTCCCCACGTAATACGCTAACATGACATATTTAAAAGGGACGATTCATCACAAATGCAATGGATTCTACTTAGCATACATTAGCATCATCATGGGTTTTAAAGGTGTCAACTTGCATATATGACCATAGCATCAAACCCAACTAGCATAAATAACCAACCCAAACTTGCATGAATCACATTTGTCATAAAGAGGGTAACTTGCATAGATGTTCATGTCATAGACCTATCATAAAGGGATAAACTTGCATACATGTCATAGGTCTAAAAAGGCATGAACTTGCATATGTTACTCATATCATAAAAAGGGGTAAACATGCATATATATGCATGACATACAAAGGGGTAAACTTGCATATGCATGCATATCATACAAAGGTGTAAACTTGCACATGTTACTTGCATATAATCAAACACCAAACTTGCATAACATGGTGTCATAATGGATCAATGTTTATCATAGTGATTTGCATAACTAGCATCATGAACATATAGCATAAAACTTGCATAACTAGCATCATGAACATATAGCATAAAACTTGCATAGATCCACATTCATAACCATAACCTCATTATATCCTATCATAATTAGTTTAGTAATTGCTTTCTAAAGGCATAAAAACTCACAACTTGTTGCTTAGCACTCCTATGAAGAAGATTAAGTTGCTAGAGTTGATTAGAAGTTGATTTGAGAAGCTATCTTCCTCTTTAATTTGTTGGTGGCTCCTTCAAGTTGCAATTTGACGGCATGACGACGTTGTATCCAATTTTTGTATGAATTAGGGTAGTTTTAGGGTGTATTTATAGATTAGTTAAGTGTTTTAGGCCATTAGATTAACCCTAAATCAGATTAGAGCCGTCAGATCTCGTCACTAGCCACCAAAACACAGCCCAAATCCCAAATCAGTGCACCCAGGTCACCTGGGCTCGACCAGGGAGGTCGACCCCCAGGTCGACACTAGGGTCGACACCCATGTCGACCTGGTGGGCAGGTCGACCCCCAGGTCGACTCCCAGGTCGACCCCCAGGTCGACCTGGTCTGGGCGGGAATTTTCCCGCCTAGCCCATATTCTGCATTTTTGAAATCTGTTTCGTTTTCTGATTTTTCGTGAAACTTCTTAAGGCTATATCTCAGTCATACGGACTCCGATTCACGAAATTTCTGATTCTATTTCGCGTATTTTTCCGAGACGAACGCAACCGCGAAACCCGTTTCCCTTAATTCTCACGTCTGAGCTTAATTATTCTTTAATTACCAAACAATAATATTAAGTGAAATTCGGGGTGTTACATTTACACCTTTAGATTTAGATCTATGATGTACATAGTTTTAATCAAGTTTATGACTATAGCCTAAAACTATATTATATATATGCAAGTTTACTCCTTTGGATTTAGATCTATGATGTACATAGTTTTATGCAAGTTTGTGACTATGGCCTATGCAAGTTTTGGATGAAAACTATATTATATATATGCAAGTTCACACCTTTAGGCTTGTGTTTAGATTCATGACAATAACAAGTTTATGAAAGTTATGTTGTAATCCTTATTTGCAAGATTAGATCCATTTTGTGTGTTTTGCAAATTTGCGATAATTCTTCCCTTTTATGTGTTAGACTAATTGCTAGTCTAATATACATATATTTCATGATAAACGAACGAACAACGTTGGGACGATGGGGGTAATATTGAATACACACATGTTGAAAATTGGCATAAATGGCCTGAAAAAGGCATATAATTAAATTAAGACATTAATTGGAAAAATTGGCATTTATGGACATAATTGAGACAATTATGGACATAAGTATATTTGTAATTTATGTACAAATTTTGAATAGGGATATTAATCCACTTTGGGGTTAAATAAAGATGTGTAATAATAAACTGCCTAAGACAGGAGGTTAGAATCGTTTATGGTGTAAGACTGTCCGGACCCGCCTGGCAAATCCAACAGCCACAAATGCCAGTCTAATGTGAGAGGTCGAAGGCATGAATTAAATGCGTAATAGTTGTAAGACACGAGGTTAGGCTCGTTTGTGGTGTAAGTCTGCCCGGACCCCCCCCCCCCAGCAAATCTAGCTGCCACAAATGCTAGTCTAATGTGGGAGGTCTTTACAAGGTTACGGTGTTAATGAATTAAGAAACACTTAACCAGATAAACATGTGGTGGGACATGAGGGGGTTAAGTGGGTGCTTTGGGTGGCTTGTGAAATTAAGAGGGTGCCTTGGGTGGCATGTGAAATACGATTAGATGCACTTAACTAAGATTGAAACATGTAAGAAGACATGGAAAAAATGGGGTTAAGTGGGGAAAAACCTTAGAGCGGACCAAGCATAGGTGGAAAGCTTGTGTCATGTATGTGATCCCTTTTGAAACTAGTAACCCATTCACTATCTTAGTGGACTCGTGCCAAGTCGAGGACGGGACACGCGTATTGGGTTTGATTGTAAGAGGTCAAAACGGGTTAGCGGTGGCAACGCAAGTCCAACGGGGTCATGTGCGTGTGTGGTTCTAGGCTGGTAGGTAAGACGTTGTTGCATCGTGTCGGTATAAGCCGTGCATTTTTGGTGGTATCGGGTTGCCACTTTGAGGAGTCATACACCCCACTGTGGGGCCAACACGGGTATCTACGAGTTAGGGAGCCGATCGAATGGGGGTAGTAGTACACCTAGTGAAGATAGGGGAAGACGGAACCTATAAAGGCAGCTAGGGGTACATGAAACTACCATTATCATTATTGTGTTCTGTAGGCGGGACCAACTTTTTGGTGTTTTGTAACACCCCACATCCGTTAGTGTCACTCACAAAGGGAATGCACTAAGTTCTATGGAGCATTTAGGGTAAAAGATGCAGATAAATTACAAGACAGACAGAAATTAAACAGCGGAAAATAAAACTTTGCTTTATTGATAAAATAGTTTGTACAATGGTTTCTTTACAATATCAGAGTATCATCTGTCTTACAAAATAAAGAAGCATAAAAACAACATTTATATTCCCCGATTTTAGCAAGATCCAGCCATAACATCTGAAAAGAGAATCCAAGCAACTTCGACAGATCTTCAGGCTGGGAAGAGCGGCAGTCCAACTTAACCGGGGCTAAACTATTCCCTCCTTTACTACCTGGGGGGGGACGGAAGACAAGAAGACGAAAGGAAAACAGAGTCAGACATAAAGCCTGAGTAAGTTCAGTAACTTCTAGCATGTGAACATGGAAAAAAAACGACATGAATTAACTGAATAAAAGATTACACCATGACGATAGGGTCAATTAGATTAGTCAAGGTAATCACAAGATATGCTAAGATAAGATAAACTGGATACGCTCTAATACTTCCGCCACTTCGCTATTTCCTTGTTATACTGGTTTCTATATCTCTGCACCGCCTAACTAGTGTCCCAACTAGTAACGATAACGTGATCCCAATCCCTGTATTTTCCATCGCCTTCAGGCATCCATTTATTTATTTGTTACCTAGATTTAATCTAGGGTTTTCTACCAAGTGCCTTCTAGATTCAACTAGAGTTTACACTGTATGCTGAACGGTTCTCGGATTTAGGATTTATTCCACCTAGTTTAACTAGGAATTATGCTACCTGTCGAACGATGCCCCCAAGTCTAGGACACACTACCTAGAGTGGTATATGTTCCTCTACTTCCCCACGCATATATCGTGAATCGTTATCGCTTGTCTAGATGCACATGTCCTGTAATGTGCGACCCGAGTCCTGTGTCAGGGCAAATCAAGGAATACAGAACTCGGTCGGGAGCTTTCAGATATCTGCCGGTGCAGATGCTAAGGTCTGTTTTTATTCCAGTGGCTATGGTCCCACTTGACCCCTCCCTCAACTAATGAAAGGCACACCTTGAAAATGAGAACTGTACGCCGGCCCCCCTATGCCCCACTGTCCTATGGTCATTCGCAACCATAACTAGATAGCAAGTATATAGTCTTTTGGAGTTCTCCACCTTTCCGGTTCACGTATCTCGATTGACTCAAGATGGATGGTAGACGACGAGTTGCTATCACAGGGCTACCGTCTTCTCGCCGAATCACGCTGGTCCATCCTGGTCTTTAGGTTGCCATGTATTGCAACCAAGGCATACCCCTGGTTCTTCTACGCAGACCTTAACCTCTGTGGGCCCAGGCGGATCATCTGCAGCCTCACAGAGGGATACCAAGAGTACCCTCACGTCCCCTCGAAGCCTCGGGCTTTGTAACCCAATTCGTTGGAGCCTCTACTCAGACGGACATTCGCTCCTTCCCGTGTTATACTAAGAATTACTACTTAGTTTTACTAACTACCACTTAGTTTCCAGAATCGTTGTTTTCTTAACTAAGGTTTACTACTTAGTTCCCTTTCCCGTCAATTTGGATTGGTTAAGTGTCATTAGTCAATTCAAGCCAACTTAACCCTCTTCATTCATCCTGTTATACCGGTTAAGTGTTATCAGTAATTCATGTTGACTTAACCCCACCACAAACCATGTTATATTGGTTAAGTATTTCTTATTACTTAACCCTACCCATTCACCCTGTATTGGTTAAGTGTTCCTTTTTAACTTAACCTTGCCCATCTGTTTTAACTAACATGTTATTAATGGTTAAGTATTATCCCCTTCACGTTTTAGACTTAACCCTATTCCTTTATCACAATTTGATGGTTAAGTGTTCAAGTTACTTAACCCTACGGTCTAGCCCAACTAACATATCAAATTGGCTAAGTGTATTAAACTTTACTTAACCCCACCTCCTAGTCTAGTTAACATGTTAATTTGGCTAAGTGTTTCCTTAGTTACTTAACCCCTACAAATCTTGTCTTGTTACGATGTGAAGTTGGTTGACTGTCCCTATGGACTTAGCCCTCCCATCCTAGCTTAACTGTATGGCCCTAACCCCACCCACCAGTCTGGTTATCATGTTGAATTGGTTAAGTGTCTTAGTGAACTTAACCCTACCATTCTTGTTCTAGCTTAATTAAATAGATTAAAGCCACGACCACTCACATCAGACAGATATTGTTGCGATTAGTTGATGTGCCGGTTGGTTCCGGGCAGATTTACATCGCAACTCAGTCTAACCTCGGGTTAGGCCTGTTCGTGTTTTCTAGTTCAAAAGGTTTTTTTATTAATTTTCAAATCAGGTTTTGAAAGTAACCATCCCATTCGTCGGATCAGTTAGGGATAGCCAGGGAGAGCAGGAAACTTGTATTATCCAAACTCAAGCCTAGACACTATCCTCTCTGTCACCCTAGAACTATCTGGTTTATTTTTGAAAGAGATGTCATTAATAAACCTTTAATTTGTCTAAATTAACATTCCCTTATTTAGGACAAATTTTATAAGTAAATTAATCCTAATTTACTTATTTCCCAATTACTCTTTTAATGTAAATTGTCTACATTCATTCTTATGGCCCATTTCCCCTTCTAAATCATATTTATGCTTTTTGGTATGTAAACTATACCAAATCAAGCGTTACTAACCATGATTTTGCTAAACATGACAATTACTCCCTATTATGGCCAATTTCAAATTTATGCCAATATACTTCTTATGCCAAATTAGCTAATCCACTTCTGATTTAGCATTCTAATTACAGTTCATGTCAAACTAGACTTATTGTTCTAGTTCACTATTCATGTAAATACTAGATTTACATGTCAATACTAGATTCAAATTACACATCTTATAATTCTTGTCAAATTTATCCAATTTGCATTTCTATGAATATGCCATAATACATGTTCCCAATTTATGCCAATTTCCAAGTTAAACCACGTTTTTAGTAAATTTCATATTTTGCCCAAACCGCATTCCCACCGTTCGTATAATCATGACTCATTCTAGATTATAAATAAAGCTAGGTTCGTAGAAAATAGGGAATGAACCAAAATTGCTATGCAAAAGATAGACATACTAACTGGCATAAAAAGGGTTGAATAACGATGTCGGTTCAAGAACATGGGTAGACCTAACTTAATAGGTATATTCCCAAGGTCTAAAACCAAGAATAGACAGAATAAAGGCGTTGGTTCAAGAACATGGGTAGACCTAACTTAATAGGTAAATTCCCAAGGTCTAAAACCAAAGAAACAAAGAACAGACAGGATAGATAATCGGGTTTAGACCCAATTTCACAGTCACAAAACCTAAACAACACTTTCCTAATCATGAACCATAGGTGCTTAATCACAGTTGTCCCATTTATGTCATAGACAATTGTTTATGCTTCTTAATCGAAGGTATAGGCTTGTGTTATAGTCATGGAAATAATTCTCATAGTCACAGTCACAGTCATAGGCAATGTCCGTAGTCATAGGCAATGTTCATAGTCATAGGCAATGTTCATAGTCATAGGCATATGGTTTTAAGGTCCATAGTTTCATAGTCACGGTCTTATTTGTCCTCGAATCATAACACTTCTTAATTAGGTTCAAGAGTATAGGCACTGATTCGAATAGAGAGAGAGAGAGAGATTTGGCATATTCTTTTATTCCTTTAATTTCATGTCACGAACAGAGAAAAACGTTCAAATCTAGAAATAACTGACTTACCGAGATTAGATTAGAACAGAAAGATGGCGTTGCTATGATTCGTAGAAAAACAGTCGTTGCAGTCGTTCGAATCCTCACTTGAATTCTAGCTTGAATCTCCTCTTTGAAAGTCTTTCAGCAGCACCTCCTTGTCTTGATTTATTATATATATTATTTTATTTTTTTATTTAATTAAGAGGAGGAGAAGAAGCCATGTTCGCCAAGCATCTTTGCAGCATAAGGGTAGAAAAGAATTGTGAATAGAGAGGAAGACTAGGGCTGAACCTGGTCAGAAAACGCGACCAAATACATCAGAACGAACAAGGTGCAGAAAGCTGGAAAAACAGGGGGGTCGACCCCCAGGTCGACTATGTAGTCGACCTGGGTAGCCCAGGTCGACTACCCAGTCGACCTGGGTGTCTTGGGCGGGAAAATTCCCGCCCTCGCCAATCTGGCCCGATTTTTGGAATTTGAATTTGTTTTCTATCTGTTCGAATTTTAAACTGAATTCTGAAACATCCGGAGGCCATATCTCCCTCATACGGACTCCGATTTACGCAAACTCGGACTCGTTTTCATGTAGAATTCCGAGACGAACACAATGGCGCAGCCTGTTTCCCTTGATTTTGATTTTAACTTTTAATTCTGCCTTTATTTGTGAGTCTTAGCGTTAAAGAATTACGGGGTGTTACATTCTCCCCCACTTAAAAGGATTTCGTCCCCTAAATCTTCAAGTTAGGAAGATTGTGTCCTACCATCCAATCACCCATCCACTCAACTATTCAATCACAGGCATTCATTGTCCTTAAAAGATTTCTAATGCTTTCATGTTCATATGCATAGTTTGTGTATATGTCTTTATCTAATGCAAAATCAGGCGGTCTACTGATTCAGTTGACATCCTTAATGCAAATCATGTCAGTGCCATGCGTCCAATCATGTATGCAAGTATCTCTAGTTATGTAAATACTACATGCGTGCACAGCCATTCAACCATATGCAACGTCCATATGCTAACATATCAAGTTCAATTTACAAACAAATGCATATCTGTAAATGCAATATGAAAGCGTCTGAACTGATCTAGTGCTTAACACGTATGCATATGCATCCACGAGCAACCATTAGCAACCACTTATAACAACCAGCCATAACATGTTTCAAGTACATGTTTACATCCATTGGCTTCTACCTAAGGATCGAGGATACGACCTGGAGGATATACTTTGGAAAGAGAGAAACAATTATGCATAAAGCTCCTACCAAAGAAATCAAGGATGCACCCTTAAGGAAAAGGGTATGATGCTAGTATCTAGCCTTCTTGAGCTTTACTCCACTGTATCCTAACTAACTTAACTTCACGATTGTGAAGTTCCTGACCTCCATTTCCAAAATAAACAGATGTCAATCACGGTACCTAGTGTATATACCAAGATGGCTTGAGGTCTCTCCTCTTAGCTTATCCATCACGCCATAACTATAAGGGTTGAAAGGCCACTACGTACTTTTTAGAGTGCTTGCCACCACTATTCATCTCTCACGCAAACCATCCTAGTCGAACTCGACATTCCTCAAGTACAAGCCCCAAAGGCCTAAACCAATATCAGACAAGCACCCAAGGAATATCTCCTCCGAATTCAGACGATCTACGTGAGATGATATAAGCAAACTCGATAGCTATTCTCAAATCCCTACTAACCAAAAATAAACTGGTCGGACCACCAATTGGATTTGAAATTCTAGTGGGATCTTTCTACTATACAAGTGCTATGGTGCGGAGACTCAACTATGGAAGTAGATATAAACAAATGCGAAGCGCTAAAGCCAAAGGAAATAGTACGAATAGAAAACTAGACTCTTCCAGCCAGACTACCTTTCTCCTAGGTACGCTTGGTAGCGAAAGCATGTACTTGTCCTTCTGAAAATCTCGTCCTCGTTCTTGTCCTATCATACCCTAGTAAAGATACTTCCTCTTGTCTTAGGTTTTATAATTTCTTCCTCCTTCGTGTGCTAAGTCTACATCCATGAATTCCTCATCCTAGGGTTATGCTCCTTAGCCAAACTCCTCATCCCCTTCCGTGTGTAGTCATGTTTACAAATCTCTCGAAAACTGCCTCCATCGTTCGGAAAATCCTATAAGCTTTGAAAGAAAACTGCCCGTAGATGAAACAACTACGGCTATGGATGGAAACCGGGCACTACTTTGCCCTTCGATGAGGTTGCCTCCCAGAAAGCCAGGATCTCCAGAGACTCAAGAAAGAATGAAACAAGGATTCAAACAGAGGAAGAGAAGATAGTGCGTATGGCTTTGGGGAATATGCCTTTAAAACAAATCTTTTCTCTTGAAAATGCTTCTTTAAAAACCGTTTTGAAAATAATTTTTCAAATCCTTTATCTGATCTGGTAACCTTCAGCTCTGATACCACGTGTAACACCCCACATCTGTTAGTGTCACTCACAAAGGGAATGCACTAAGTTCTGTGGAGCATTTAGGGTAAAAGATGCAGATAAATTACAAGACAGACAGAAATTAAACAGCGGAAAATAAAACTTTGCTTTATTGATAAAATAGTTTGTACAATGGTTTCTTTACAATATCAGAGTATCATCTGTCTTACAAAATAAAGAAGCATAAAAACAACATTTATATTCCCCGATTTTAGCAAGAGCCAGCCATAGCATCTGAAAATAGAATCCAAGCAACTTCGACAGATCTTCTGGCTGGGAAAGAGCGGCAGTCCAACTTAACCTGGGCTAAACTATTCCCTCCTTTACTACCTTGGGGGGGGGGAACGGAAGACAAGAAGACGAAAGTAAAACAGAGTCAGACATAAAGCCTGAGTAAGTTCAGTAACTTCTAGCATGTGAACATGGAAAACAAAACGACATGAATTAACTGAATACAAGATTACACCATGACGATAGGGTCAATTAGATTAGTCAAGGTAATCACAAGATATGCTAAGATAAGATAAACTGGATACGCTCTAATACTTTCGCCACTTCTCTATTTCCTTGTTATGCTGGTTTCTATATCTCTGCACCGCCTAACTAGTGTCCCAACTAGTAACGATAATGTGATCCCAATCCCTGTATTTTCCATCGCCTTCAGGCATCCATTTATTTATTTGTTACCTAGATTTAATATAGGGTTTTCTACCAAGTGCCTTCTAGATTCAACTATAGTTTACGCTGTCTGCTGAACGCTTCTCGGAATTAGGATTTATGCCACCTAGTTTAACTAGGAATTATGCTACCTGTCGAACGATGCCCCCAAGTCTAGGACAAACTACCTAGAGTGGTATATGTTCCTATACTTCCCCACGCATGTATCGCGAATCGTTATCGCTTGTCTAGATGCACATGTCCTGTAATGTGCGACCCGAGTCCTGTGTCGGGGCAAATCAAGGAATACAGAACTCGGTCGGGAGCTTTCAGATATCTGCCGGTGCAGATGCTAAGGTCTTTTATTATTCCAGTGGCTATGGTCCCACTTGACCCCTCCCTCAACTAATGAAAGGCACACCTTGAAAAATGAGAACTATACGCCGGCCCCCCTATGCCCCACTGTCCTATGGCCATCCGCAACCATAACTAGATAGCAAGTATATGGTCTTTTGGAGTTCTCCGCCTTTCCGCTTCACGTATCTCGATTGACTCAAGATGGATGGTAGACGACGAGTTTCTATCACAGGGCTACCGTCTTCTCGCCGAATCACGCTGGTCCATCCTGGTCTTTAGGTTGCCATGTATTGCAACCAAGGCATACCCCTGGTTCTTCTACGCAGACCTTAACCTCTGTGGGCCCAGGCGGATCATCTGCATCCTCACCGAGGGATACCAAGAGTACCCTCACGTCCCCTCGAAGCCTCGGGCTTCGTAACCCAATTCGTTGGAGCCTCTACTCAGACGGACATTCGCTCCTTCCCGTGTTATACTAAGAATTACCACTTAGTTTTACTAACTACCACTTAGTTTCCAGAATCGTTGTTTTCTTAACTAAGGTTTACTACTTAGTTCCCTTTCCCATCAATTTGGATTGGTTAAGTGTCATTAGTCAATTCAAGCCAACTTAACCCTCTTCATTCATCCTGTTATACCGGTTAAGTGTTATCAGTAATTCATGTTGACTTAACCCCACCACAAACCAAGTTATATTGGTTAAGTATTTCTTATTACTTAACCCTACCCATTCACCCTGTATTGGTTAAGTGTTCCTTTTTAACTTAACCTTGCCCATCTGTTTTAACTAACATGTTATTAATGGTTAAGTATTATCCCCTTCACGTTTTAGACTTAACCCTATTCCTTTATCACAATCTGATGGTCAAGTGTTCAAGTTACTTAACCCTACGGTCTAGCCCAGCTAACATATCAAATTGGCTAAGTGTATTAAACTTTACTTAACCCCACCTCCTAGTCTAGTTAACATGTTAATTTGGCTAAGTGTTTCCTTAGTTACTTAACCCCTACAAATCTTGTCTTGTTACGATGTGAAGTTGGTTAAGTGTCCCTATGGACTTAGCCCTCCCATCCTAGCTTAACTGTATGGCCCTAACCCCACCCACCAGTCTGGTTATCATGTTGAATTGGTTAAGTGTCTTAGTGAACTTAACCCTACCATTCTTGTTCTAGCTTAATTAAATAGATTAAAGCCACGACCACTCACATCAGACAGATATTGTTGCGATTACTTGATGTGCCGGTTGGTTCCGGGCAGATTTACATCGCAACTCAGTCTAACCTCGGGTTAGGCCTGTTCGTGTTTTCTAGTTCAAAAGGTTTTTTTATTAATTTTCAAATCAGGTTTTGAAAGTAACCATCCCATTCGTCGGATCAGTTAGGGATAGCCAGGGAGAGCAGGAAACTTGTATTTTCCAAACTCAAGCCTAGACACTATCCTCTCTGTCACCCTAGAACTATCTGGTTTATTTTTGAAAGAGATGTCGTTAATAAACCTTTAATTTGTCTAAATTAACATTCCCTTATTTAGGACAAATTTTATAAGTAAATTAATCCTAATTTACTTATTTCCCAATTACTCTTTTAATGTAAATTGTCTACATTCATTCTTATGGCCCATTTCCCCTTCTAAATCATATTTATGCTTTTTGGTATGTAAACTATACCAAATCAAGCGTTACTAACCATGATTTTGCTAAACATGACAATTACTCCCTATTATGGCCAATTTCAAATTTATACCAATATACTTCTTATGCCAAATTAGCTAATCCACTTCTGACTTAGCATTCTAATTACAGTTCATGTCAAACTAGACTTATTGTTCTAGTTCACTATTCATGTAAATACTAGATTTACATGTCAATACTAGATTCAAATTACACATCTTATAATTCATGTCAAATTTATCCAATTTGCATTTCTATGAATATGCCATAATACATGTTCCCAATTTATGCCAATTTCCAAGTTAAACCACGTTTTTAGTAAATTTCATATTTTACCCAAACCGCATTCCCACCGTTCATATAATCGTGACTCATTCTAGATTATAAATAAAGCTAAGTTCGTAGAAAATAGGGAATGAACCAAAATTGCTATGCAAAAGATAGACATACTAACTGGCATAAAAAGGGTTGAATAACGACGTCGGTTCAAGAACATGGGTAGACCTAACTTAATAGGTAAATTCCCAAGGTCTAAAACCAAGAATAGACAGAATAAAGGCGTTGGTTCAAGAACATGGGTAGACCTAACTTAATAGGTAAATTCCCAAGGTCTAAAACCAAAGAAACAAAGAACAGACAGGATAGATAATCGGGTTTAGACCCAATTTCACAGTCACAAAACCTAAACAACACTTTCCTAATCATGAACCATAGGTGCTTAATCACAGTTGTCCCATTTATGTCATAGACAATAGTTTATGCTTCTTAATCGAAGGTATAGGCTTGTGTTATAGTCATGGAAATAATTCTCATAGTCACAGTAATAGTCATAGGCAATGTCCATAGTCATAGGCAATGTTCATAGTCATAGTCAATGTTCATAGTCATAGGCAATGTTCATAGTCATAGGCATATGGTTTTAAGGTCCATAGTTTCATAGTCACGGTCTTATTTGTCCTCGAATCATAACACTTCTTGATTAGGTTCAAGAGTATAGGCACTGATTCGAATAGAGAGAGAGAGAGAGATTTGGCATATTCTTTTATTCCTTAAATTTTATGTCACGAACAGAGAAAAACGTTCAAATATAGAAATAACTGACTTTCCGAGATTAGATTAGAACAGAAAGATGGCGTTGCTATGATTCGTAGAAAAACAGTCGTTGCAGTCGTTCGAATCCTCACTTGAATTCTAGCTTGAATCTCCTCTTTGAAAGTCTTTGAGCAGCACCTCCTTGTCTTGATTTATTATATATATTATTTTATTTATTATTTAATTAAGAGGAGGAGAAGAAGCCATGTTCGCCAAGCATCTTTGCAGCATAAGGGTAGAAAAGAATTGTGAATAGAGAGGAAGAATAGGGTTGTTTATATAGTGTTAGGTGGACGAACCTGGTTAGAAAACGCGACCAAATACTTCAGAACGAACAAGGTGCAGAAAGCTGGAAAAACGGGGGGGTCGACCCCCAGGTCGACTATGTAGTCGACCTGGGTGCCCCAGGTCGACTACCCAGTCGACCTGGGTGTCTTGGGCGGGAAAATTCCCGCCCTGGCCAATCCAGCCCGATTTTTGAAATTTGAATTTGTTTTGTCTGTTCGAATTTTAAACTGAATTCTGAAACTTCCGGAGGCCATATCTCCCTCATACGGACTCCGATTTACGCAACTCGGACTCGTTTTCATGCAGAATCCCGAGACGAACACAATGGCGCAGCCCGTTTCCCTTGATTTTGATTTTAACTTTTAATTCTGCCTTGATTTGTGAATCTTAGCGTTACAGAATTACAGGGTGTTACATGTTTGGTGTGGTGCAGTAGTGATTAGGTACGCTATTAACGTTATCTTAGTTCATCCTATTTCCTTTATTTGTTCTGTCATACCCATTTGTTCACAGTCATTTCCTTATTTTCCAGCTTATGCCTTGTCCTTCTTACCTAATGATTATATTGTTAAAGTTATTGCACTCGCCAGACTTTATATCTGACCCCTTTGTTTCAGCCTCTTTTCTTCCTCCCTTCCCCCCCCTTCCAGGTGCTCAGGGTGGGACTAGTACTAGTGGAGCTTGATTTGGACAGCTTTATCTCTTTCTCTGGAAGTTTGCTTGGATCGCTGAAGTAAAAGTTTTGCCTATCTTACTTATGGCTATTTTATGTTGGGGTTATGTCTTTCATTTTATGTACTCTGATTTAGTCAAGATGGATATGATGTACTTGACCCTAGTCTTTGGTTTTTGATGATGTAATCAAACTTATTTGTTTACCGCTGCAATGAATGAAGTTTTAAATTTTTATGTATTGTTTTATATCTGTCTTGTTGTTAAGTTTCTGTTCTATATACACTTAAAACGCTCCATAAAAATTAATGCATTCCCTATGTGAGTGACATTAGTGGACATGGGGTGACACACCTATCTTCCTCACGGAAGAGTGATGAGCTGATAGCATGTACAGATACTGCCAAATACACAAATAAATCCTCGTGTTTTATTGGTTTGGATAAAGTGGAAGGCCTTTCAAGGTGATTCAACAAGTTTTGAAAAGCCTCGACATAATTGGGGGTGCAATAAAAGTTGTGTTTCCCTCGCATTATTAAGTCAAATAAGGGAATGCACCTGTCGATTGCTCTGGAAATAAATCTGCCCAAATTGGCCACCTTTCCTGCTAAGCTCAGCACATCTTTAATATTCTAAGGCTCCTGGATGCCCTTGATTTCTTCATTCCGATCTGGATTGATTTCAATTCCTCGAGAACTGGCGATAAAATCCAAAGTCTTCCCTGAAACAATGCCAAAAGAGCATTTCAAATGGTTGATTTCATCCCTTAGCACCAGAGAATATTGAATATCTCCGTAAGTCATTGACATGGCTAGTTGATCGCTTCGATTTCACAAGCATGTCATCCACGTATACCTTCGTCGTCTTTCCAGTTTGATTATGGAACATGCGGTTGAACAATCATTGATTCGTCGCATCGACGCTCTTTATTCCAAAGGGCATAACAACGTAGAAGTAAAACCCAAGATCCATAATAAAGACAGTATGTTCCTAGTTTGGAACATGCATCAGGATCTGGTTATATCCATAGTAAGCATCCATAAATGACAGGGGTTTGTGTCTATATATTGAGTTGACAGGTTGATCAATCTGAAGAAGTAGGAAGATGTCTTTAGGGCATTCCTTGTTTAAGTTGAGAAATCAATGCATGGATGCCACTTCCCATTAGCTTTCTTTATTAGGACCGAGATGGACATCCACTCAGGGTATGTTGTCTTAAATAAATCCATTGTCCTTCAGGTTTTCAACTTCTTCTTTCAAAGCTGCCGACCTCTATGGGCTAAGCATATGCCTCTTTTGTTTGACTGGGACATATTTTACGTCAATGTTGAGCGAATGGCTCACGTCGATGGAGGTATCCCACACATGTTAGCATGGGACCATGCAAACACATTAAGGTTTGCACGAAGAAAGTCATTCAATTCCCTCATTCGAAGGGGATCCAGGTGGGATCCAATCTTCTAGACCCTAGTTTGGTTGTCGTTATCAATTGGAATCTCCACTATAGTTTCATTGGGAATCTCCCTTCTACATCCTGGTTCTTCATTCTCTCTAGGATCACTGCCCTCGAGTGAGCGATTGGATGATTTCGGCCGGGATATCTCATTTATTTGATATGTTGTTGCCTGCTTATCAGTAAAAGGGACATCTTTTTGCTCTTACTCTTCTCCGTTGAGGACCTCTTTCCATTCTGCTAAGTAGCATGCTCATCCTGCTACTTGATCTCCTCGGACCATTCCAACTCCAGCTTCGGTTGGGAACTTCAAGGGCAAGCACCAAGAAGTTATGCATGCTCGAAATTCTACCAGGGTTGGTCGGCCCAAAAAGGCATTGCAAGGAGAGTTGATATCCATCACAAGAAAACAGGAGGATTCATACTCTCCTACGATCTCCTTCGCCAACTCTACCGGTAATTCAACTACTCTTACCGGTTCGGTAGTCGAGCCATTGAAGCCATGTATCCTCCACTTACATGGCTTTAAATCTCTCGCTTCCAACTTCTTTTGTTCGAAAGCTTTTTTAAACAAAATAATGATGGAACTCCCAAAATCAACAAGGAGCTTTCATACAGTTGCTAGGCCAACAATGGATGAAATCACTAGCGGAACTATGCTTAGGGTCTCCATTCCCTTAAATTCTCTACCTTAGAAAACGGTATCTCCCGTCATCGTTTTCTAGTGCTTGATCGGAATAGCATCTTTGCGGGTGTTGCATTCCCCCACATCCACATGCTTTGCAGCATTCACATATGATTCCATTGTTCTTGCACTAAACCCTACCGGATGCGTTCCTCCTCCGATGGTGTTTATAACAATTTCTTTGTCTTTTTGTTTGCAATGGCTCTAGAAGCCACCTGACCTTGATTAGGGGTTGTAGGCCCTGCCCCCTATCACTTGGTGCCACCTTATACTCATCTAATTTCCCTTCTCGCAAGATGTTTTCAATCACATCTCTCAAATCAAGACACTCACTCATAGTATGACCAAAGGTTTCGTTAAACCAACAAAACTTTCTTGATTTACGCTCCTCCGTGGAATCCCGTGGAGGCAGTTTCTTGTATTGCATCATATTGCATGTCTCAAGATATATATTCTCCAAGGTATCGCTCAATGGAATGTAGTTATCAAACTACTGAAATCTGTGTCGCTTCTTAGCATCCCCTTTTTTATTTCAATCTCCTATGTTTCCGTTCTTACACTGGTTTTCATTCTTCTTGCTATAGTTCCCAACATTGACTTCCACCTTTCAAGAATAATCACCGGATTTCTTCACGGTGACATTGCTCTGAATTTCTTCTTTCACCACTTCACTAATCTTCCTTTTTTGGCCTACCAACGCATCCTCCTGTCGCAAGTGTACATTTGCTTTCTCATAAAATACTTCTATTGACATGGAAGGTTTTCCAATTAAATATCTCTCAAAATCCGTTTCTTTGTCCACGCGGTTAACGATGTTTTTGGTCAACACCAGAGATAGGTCTATGGAAGTGGACCTAAAGGAACAACTGAGGTTATTTAGCTTTTACTAGGTTAAGTTAGTTCATCGTTTCCTAGATATCAAGGTTTAGAGACCAAAAGATTAGTTACTCTTCCCTCATTGGGGTGGGCACCACGCTTAACCGACTCAAAAACCTATAGTTATCTTGGGACAAGGGTTCCATAAAAAACCCTCGATAAAGGGCTAAACGGCTTGTAAGAAGGGGTTCTGCACTAACTCTGCAGATGGGTCTAGCATTGAGTCGGAATCTATGACCGTGTAGAAAGCATATGGTGTGTTGCATAGGAGATAGCTAAGAAATCACATAAGTCGCTCATAAGAAAATATGCTAAGTGTCGATTCGCGCTTTATTGACACTTGATTTGGAATACATAAGTGATTATAATAGAAATCCTCAAATTGATTTAGAAATTAAGGTTTACTCTAGAGAAAAAGAGTACAAGAATGAGAAATGAAAATCCGATCCCCAAAATGAGACCCCTACAGTCTTATTTATAGACAAATCAGGCCTCCTTTTGTCATTGGGCCAGCAGAATTGCTTAGTGCAAAGATCAGGTTTGGTCCCAAATGGAAAGGGTTAATGCTCCAATGATCAAGATCATAAGGCTCTACATCTCCTTCTTTATCTTGAATGCTTGAGGTTTCCAACTTAACCTTCTCGAATGTGCATGGCTCATTAATGCTTGATGTAACCATGGGAAGCTCACTACTTACTCGTAGAGGCCTTCCATTCATGATTTCCGCTTCTTCAAAGCCTAGTCCAATTCGGGATGGAACAACATAGTCAGATATGTGGCTATTAACCACAAGGTCGGATGTTCAAACCCACCCTCTAGCACAAAAATGTTAATGATATTTTTCGTCAACACTGGAGATAGGTCTACGGAAGAGGACCTAAACGAACAAATGAGATTATTTTGCTTTTACAAGTTTGAGTTAGTTCACCGTTTCCTAGATATCAAGGTTTAGAGCCCAAAAGATTAGTTACTCTTCCCTCAATAGTGGTGAGCATCACGCTTAAGCGACTCAAAAACCAACAATTATCTTAGGACAAGGGTTCCCTAAACACAACCCTCGATAAAGGGCTAAACGGTTTGTAGGAAGGGATTTGGCACTAACTCTGTGGAAGGGTCTAGCCTTGAGTCCGAATCTGTGACCATGTAGAGAGCATATGGAGTGTTGCATACGAGATAGCTAAGAAATCACATTAAGTCACACATAAGAAAATATGCTAAGCGTCAATCCACGCTTTATTGACATTTGATTTGGAGTACATAAGTGATTACAATAGAAATCCCCACATTGATTAACAAATTAGTGTTTACTCTAGAGAAAATAGTACAAGAATGAGAAATGAAAATTCGATCCCCAAAATGTGACCCCTAGGGTCTTATGTATAGACAAATCGGGCCTCCTTTTTTCATTGGGCTAGTAGAAGCCCTTGTCGGCCGCCTTTTCCTTCAGTTCCGGGTGCTTTGGCTTTCGGCTGCTCTTTTGGCTTTGCTTATTGCATTTAAGGCATCGGTTCTGGCTCTTGGAAGGATGGTCCTGGTCTTTGGAATTTCTCTTTGATGTCACGTCTATTTTCTTTGTATCGATACCGAGCCTGTCGGTATGGATAGCTTTTGGAAGGCTCCGGGCTTTCGAATATGGTCTTCTGGTCTTTCTTGTAACCCTTCATGGAACTTGGCTTCATGATTAAAGTAGTTGGTTACCAGATCTTCCACCCCTACCGGTATCGACACTAAGTAAATTAGTGTGGATAGATTGTCTCCTTCTGAGGTCTCAGGTTGCCTTTTGGTAAATCTCTAAAATGTATCTCGGCCTTCCGGAGGGGTGCCATTGGTGCTTTATTAGTTGCTAACTAAAGTGACCTCTCGGTGACCATCTGATTGAGGTTCCGGTAGGTGGTCTCCGGACAACTTCCTTATGTTTTGAAATTCGTGCTCTCGGTGCTCCCGTTTCTTAATATATCGGTATTAAACTAGTTAATACCGATAGCCCTTTCATCCTTCTAGATTTTGGGTTGTGATGTCCTTTTCTTTCCTCTTTATTGGCTCCCGGTTTTGGATGACTTTTTGTCGGTTATCCTTCCTACCAGGATTACTCTGTTTGTAATCTTTCTTCGCACTCGATTCTTGGGTTCCTTCCTTATCGAGGGTGCCGGTTGCTTGCCCTTTCGGAGATTTCTCTTAGGTTTTTTATTTTCCTCTGCGCTCAGTTTCTACATACGGATTACTTTTCTTTGCCTGTGTCGCTCCGATACCCCTTCACCGCCAGCCTGTTTGGAGTTAATTTTAGTAGTAACATTTGCCCGCTTTGTGAAGGGGTATTTTCGACTTTCCAATTCAAACTTCGATGTCGCTTCGGCATTTTGATTTCCTGTCTCTTGACCTTCCTCAATCGGGCCTGTTGATTGGTTCTCGCTTATACAGTTTGGATTAAGGTAATTTGATATAATTATCATCACTTCTTCTTCCTCATTTTTACCTATGACATTAATTACTCAAACCAGATTATTGTTCACTGAGAATTGCCAAAGCTTTTTTGAAAACTTCTGATTTAATCCCTAGTGAGTTTTCTTACTTTAAACAATAAGCTGAAATTTAAACTATTCACTTAAATCAATTAGGGTTTGCGTGCTAAATGTAAGTTATTAATAATAGGCGATTTAGATTACGATTCATGGTGAATCATACGAATGCTCCTCCCGTAATGTAATTCCTTGGTGGTTTGAAATACACAATTTCACAAGAAGGGTTATTTACTGTTACTAAATGCAATTTATGCTATCGATACTGGTGAACTCATTGTCAATGTCATTGGCTTATTTGTTCTGTCCTTACCGACACCAATTCCTGTCTTTTTTCAATATGTAAGTGTTGAATTAATCCAAGAATTGTGAACCATCTGAAAGGGTTGTCGAAGGGATGGTTTTTTCTTCGGTTTTGGGTGTCGGTAAAGTTTAAAAGCTTTATTGTTGTAACCTTTTGACTTTGATTTCATGTGTGTCAGACCCCAAGGCCAATCAGGCTCTTGGTGATGACTTGGGATCATTTGGTCTCAGTTTATCCATTACCAGTTCTTTTTAGTCTTCCCGACACCATTTTTCATTTCTTTCTGTCTTTGGTGCTAGGATGAATAATTTTGTCATCATTAAGGGCTTGATTGTTTTTAAGTGAATGCAGAATTAGCATGAATTTTGTCCAACTTAATATTTAGGACTATCTTGATATGCAGTAGTTTAAATTTCCAGCATTAATTGGTTTATATGTTATCTACCCATTTCATATTAATGAATGCAGTACTAATTCACAGGTTATGAAATTATATCACTTGACAGCATTATGTCTAACAAGAAGAGTTCTAGTCAAACTACAGTCTGGCATTCTTAGCACCTTTCGGAAGAAGAAACCAATCACCTTGAAGAAATCCCTCATTATTTCTCAGGGTGAAGTAAACTTCATTCTGGATAGCTTTGGAATGTCTGATGCAGATGATGTTCGCGCCACTAATCGGGATAATATCAGAAATCCTCCAAAAGGTTACTTTGCATACTCTGCCATCAACATTTGCCATGGAGGCTTCTTCCCCTTTTCGATTTTTATATCTCGACTTTTACGGGACCTAGGAATTGCACCCATCCAACTTCTGCCAAACACTTACACTTTGCTTTTATGTCTCGAAATTCTGGCACTCGAATCAGGTCAATCTTCCCTTACTTCTAATCTTATTCCGCATTTGGTGCAATTTTCGAAAGAAGCAGATTCACCTATCCTGTGTGTCAACCCTTTGAAGAAAACCATCAGTGATGGTATTAGTAAGACTAAGCCTTGGGAAGATCAGTTATTTTTCATCAAAAGCCATGCTGTCATTTTAGAAAATTTTAAATATTTTGGTGAGTCCACTTACTTACTCATGAGTGACCAACACTTTTTCTAAGCTTTGTTTAACTTTTCTTGCTTTCTAGATCACGCTTCCAAGAGAGTTGTTTTAGCGGAGAGTGAGTCTCATGTGCTTGAAATTATCTCTAAAGCATTTAAAGTACCGTAGAGTCGATCAGTTTTATTGACCTTGGATAAATTGCGTCAATATAATCTCCTTCTTGGTGGGAAAAAGATCTGGGAGCGCCAACCTATTCATTTTTTAAGATCCAAGCATTTGACTTTGGGGTAGGACGTGTTTACTATTTCATCTCATTTGTTCCCAGGTATCCTTAATGGGATTGCCACTTCCTTTTCGAAGCAGCCTTAATTTGTAAGATATTCATTCTTGAGTTTATCATTGTATTTACCTTTGATTAGGGGCCTTGGCATTTGAAGTTGTAACTCTCACCGATGCTCTAGATCGATCCACTGTCGTCGCTATCAAGAGGCTGGCCGAATCAACCGTTGGGCTACTGACTAAAAGATTTAAATATGACACCTATGTTCCTCTTTCTCAGGATATCATTGTTAAGGTTGTTGATCAGGAAGTTTCTGTCTCTACAGCCCCTGCTGTTGATTCTACCATCGTGTCTACTACTGTCTCTCCTGAGGGTACCCTTAGCTATGAGCATGAGGGTCATGTTCTACCATCAACCTTTCCAAGTACGTCAGAAGTGGACAAGAATGCCATGACCCAAACTTCCGATTCATAGCATGTCGAGCCCCCGAGGCTTCCCGCACCCCCATTGGCTTTGATGACCTTGTGAAGCTTGCTCTTTCTTGTCCTGAAGCTACGAACATATTATTAACTTTCACTTCTTCAGACAAGGAAGATTTTTATCAGCATTAAGTCAATCAACAGCTCTTAGTATATATTTTTCTTTCTTAATCCTTCTTTTATCTTTAATTTGCTATGAGACTAATTTGATTATATTTCGTTCTCAGGTTACTAAAAGATGGCTTCTGTATAAAGCAATTCAATCTTCATCTTCTCCCGGAGTTACTCGACTCCGAAAAGTAAATGAAGCTTTAAGCGACAAATGTGAAAGGTTGATAGCTTCTATTGAACATGCCGAAACAGCTCTTGAAAAAGAGAGGAAGGCAAAGGGTCTTATATCTGATCAAGTTTCAAGCTTCGAGCACCAAATAGCAGAAAATGTGGTTAGTTATGTTGATAAACTTAAGAGGAAAGATGATAAGCTTTCCCATGCGGCGCAGATAATCTACAAGACCAAGGGCATAGTTTCTAACTTTTTGCAAGTTCAGATTCCTCAGATTAAGACTGAATATTATGAGGATGCCTTATTCCATGTTATGTTTGATAGACTTCAGATTCTTTCCGAGATGCAATTCACCACCATCACCTCCTTTATTAAGGATAAGGCTATGGGAGGGATTAATAAGGCCAAGCAAAGGGTCAAGATTCCATAGAGGGACAAGCTCAAAGCTAAAGATTTCTTATTCATTGAGGATCTCTCTGATGACTCAGTTGAGGAATAGGAGCCTTCGGCTTTTGTTGATGATGACAGAGGCGAGGATAGAGATGGTCCTGACGGTAGTGACCGCTGGGATAAGCATGACAAGGATGGGGATGATCCTTCTGCGGCTCCTGGTGTCTCACATGATTCTACAAGATATAGTCTTGATGTTGGAGGCACTCATGCTGCTCAAGATTCTGAAGCTCCTACCGCCAAGAAAGGTGGTAATTCCGGGCCCTCTGAAAGAGAATAACCTACCCAACCTAGGGTTTCTCCTTCCAAGGTATAGCTTTTGTTTTTCGCAATGCTCTTCCCTTTCTCATGTGCATGATGTTAACTAGTTTCCTGTTGTTATATTAAATAGACAAAAAGAAATATCATCTCACGACTTAGAGCAGAATTAGATGAAAAATAAAGGTAAATAACTCGATCTCGTGTAGAGCAAGGAAGATTATTAAAAGATTATAATGCATTATCCCAGAGATATCATGATTTAGATAAGAGCATGTCTAAGCTTATGTATCACAAGGAGCACGAAGATGCACCCAGAATAAGGAAAGCTCGTAAGCATAGGGAATCCCTTCGCGAGGAAAACAAAGAATTGATGAACTTATTTTGGATGTTGATTGAGGATAGAGATATATTAGTTAACTTTTTGTATGAAGTTTATACATGACACACAATGGTGGATTTTTCTTTCTTAGGGTATCATAGTGACAGTTTAATATGTCGCCTTTATAGGGTTTATCTAGATGAGTTTGGAGTTGACCCACATCTCGGGAGTTGTTGGAACCTTGAAAGGGTTCTTTCAATACGTAGAGATCTTCCTCTAGAGAAACTTGAGTATAACAAGGATAGGTCTATTACTGAACAATTCAAGAGGTCGATTTTGTATGAGGAGGATGAGTATTTGTAACTTGATGTGGTGAATGTACAAAATATATTTGCAATTTCACTTGTTACTTACGGTTGCTGATTTTCTTATTTATATTATGATAGATTTTCATTTATCATGAAGACGCATTACGTTTGATTTGTGAGCTGAGAAAGGAGTTTTCAACAACACCACACATTTTTGAAAGAAAGCATTTTCTAAGAAAGCTTAAGAGTATTTACACGAAATTCCCTCATCTCTCCCTTAACTTCTTATTTGAAGACCGTGAAGTGAACCTAAAAGACTTAGGATTGAACATGCTGAGTTGATATGTGAACAATAGGTGTATTGATACGTGAGTTTGAACCCTTGTAACTCTGTTTGGCTTACATGTGTGCCGAAGCGATTAAAAATTGGTTTTAAACAATGTTCATGTAAAAACATCTATCTAGAAGATCAATACTGTCCCTCTGGGTAAAAAGACATGCATAACCACTTTTTGTTTTTGTGAGCAGGCGGATCGCCATGATATTTTTCCACCCCAAAGATGATTTGCCATTATTTGTTGAGAAAAAGGGCAGGGAAAATGAGAGACTCTCTATATCGAGAGAGAATGATCTTCCTTCAAGATTTATCCATCAAACATTTGAATGAAAGAACAGTGCTTTGAAAGGTCAATTAGAAAAGAAAGAAAGACAGACTTGTATTTGGATTAAAGACATATATAAAGACCAAACCTTCTATTGAGTTCGAAAATGATTTAAGAGGTTTACGCCAACGCATCACTAATTTGGAAATTAAGTTAGACAATGTTAATGTAAAATGTAATACACGGAAATACTCCTTCAAGAACATCCATATCATAACACCGTCTCAGCCTTCTAGTGTCGCGATTGAACCTAGGGCCTCGGCCTCTCAAAAGCATTTTTAATTGAAGAACCCCCCTCGAGGGTTAGAAGAATCAATCGTTTCTAATGGTGCAAAAGAGTGAAAGCTGAGTGGAAAAGTGTCTATTACACCAAGTTAATTGAGGATACATTTAGTCGTGTTAACCAGTATGTTGACCAGATCAAACTTTTGCAAGGGAAAGACATGATTTATGTGCATGTGTTTTTGAGTTAGAGAAAGACCACAAGTCTCTTTGGGCCATGTGCAGATCTTACGATAGGGCTTTGAAATTCCAGGTCAAACTTTCTGAAAACCTTGGTGAAGTCAGCAGAAAGGTGCGTAAACTTAACAAGCTCGTAAGCATCGCAATCTGCTACGCCATCAATCCCCTTTTGCCTGAGGATGAAGGGACTCAGGATATTTAAATGTGTTTGTAATTGTAATGTGTACATATCCATATTTAAAAAGTCAATGATGTAATTCTTGTAAATGAACTTGTAAATCGTGTATGTTACTTGTCATGTGACTTATTGCCTATATTAAATAGAAATAATAATGACTTGTACATAAGAGGTTTAAGAAATCTCCCTGAACGAGGTGGAAGATGGTTATATTTGTTTGAAGAACCCTTTTAACAATAGACTTTGAATTTCCCTTAAAGTCTTGTTTTGATGATCCCTATCCGGGAGCAAATCTTTATGTCTTTGTGATCCAAATGAGAGTGCTAACAAAAGTTGGCCAGAGCAACTTTTCTGGTAATGACTGGAAGCTTTGGTCAACATTTTGAATCATAACTTTAGGATGAAATCCGGGAATTCTCCTCTAGTAATAATAGAAGTTTTAGGTCCAATCCAGACTCAGATTGCTTAATAAATAACTAGGAACTCACTCCTGGTGTTTTAATAGAAATCCTAAATTAACCCAGATTTGGGTATTTAATAGAAGTCTCAAACTGACCCAGATTCGGGTATTTAATATAAGTCCCGAACTAATCCAAATTCGGGCATTTAATAGAAGACAGGAACGCATTTCTGGTTATTTGTTTTGTTTCCACTTCTAGGTTTGATTTTCTAAGCAGAGGATGTATGTGCTTCCTGAGCCACTCTCTGGGCTTTTGGTTATGAAAACAGAGGATGTACATGCTTTGTTGACCACTCTCTAGGCATGTGTGTCTGGTGCGCTTGGTTGGCTTATCCACAAGCAGGGCCCAAGGATTTACCCAACCTCCCTCCAGGAGGCGCCTTATCCTGACCATCGTAGGCGATGATAGGGTCTTAGGGGCTTAAACCGGGCCATCGTATACGTGGAATTGAGGCTTACCCTTTTGATGCTCTACCCTGGCCATCGTAGGCGGTGATGGAGGCTTACACTCCACCCCCCTCCCCTAGCCCTCCAAGGGGTGCCTAATCCTGACCATCGTAGGCGATGATAGGGGTTTTTGTTCCATTTTGTGGGTAAAGCGGAACATAAGAAGAGGTAGGACCTGCTTTTCTACGAGCAGAGGTTGGACATTCTTAGTTTATAGCAGAGTCAGGGCGTATTTTTCAGCGAGCAAAGGTAGGGTGTGCTAATTAGATGATCCATTATGACCATTTCTTGGGTGGGTCGAAGGCTTACGCTTTCGATGCTTTAACTTGGCCCTTTCTGATTCGGGCATAGAGAAAGGCTTACACACTACTACCCTCGGGGGAGTGCTTTGCCCTGACCAAATCGGCGGTGATAAGGGTTTCTATCCATTTGTGATTTGACCCACCTTTGGGCATTTCAAGTTTTGAGGGGGTTTCCATCACTGTTATTAGGTAGACAATCATTTTCTCAAAGAATCTACTATTATATTGACTATGCTTTCTTTACATATCTGTGTAGCATTCCTTGGCTTAAGAAGTTGATAATCATTCCTACTAAGGCTTTGCAATGACTGGTTTCATGTCCATTCATCATATGGTAGTAGCAATAAGGTCCTCCCAACTTGGTTTCATTCTAAGGTTTCTTCTTTGATGAAGGCAAAATGTTTAACGCATTCTTAGTGAGAAAGTAGATACCCTCGACTGATGTAGTAAGCTCACAACCTTTTGGTAATCTTGATTCGATGGCTTTCTTTCAATGTTGGAACTTAGCCTTTTTACCACTCGATTCCACTGTTTCCTCTATGTCCTTGAACTTTCTTTTAGTCGTGCCTTGATACAAGGGCGTACTCCTTTTAAACTCTTTTGCAGTAGGATAAGCAGAATCCTTTTCAATTCCTTGCCTGAATATTGTTCCTTTAGCTTGTGTTTGAATGGCTTCCTTAATACAAATAATTAGATAATGTTCTTCTGTTGTAGAATTGCTTAGGGCAAAGATCGGGGTTCGTCCCAAATGGAAAGGGTTAATGCTCCAATGATCAGGATCATAAGGCTCTATATCTCCTTCTTTATCTTGAATGCTTAAGGTTTCCAACTTAACCTTCTCGAATGTACATGGCTCATTAATTCTTGATTTAACTATAGAAAACTCACTAGTTACTCTTAGAGACCTTATATTCATGATTTCCGCTTCTTCAAAGCCTAGTCCATTCTGGGATGGAATAACATAGTAAGATATGTGGCCGTTAACCACAAGGTCGGAAGTTCAAACCCTCCCTTTAGCGCCATAATGTTAATGATATTTTTCATCAACACCGGAGATAGGTCTATGGAAGAGGACCTAAACGAATAAATGAGGTTATTTATCTTTTACAAGTTTGAGTTATTCCACCGTTTCCTAGATATCAAGGTTTAGAGCCCAAAAGCTTAGTTACTCTTCCCTCAATGGGGTGAGCATCATGCTAAAGCACCTCAAAAACCAACAGTTATCTTAGGACAAGGATTCCCTAAACACAACCCTCGATAAAGGGCTAAACGGTTTGTAGGAAGGGGTTCTGTACTAACCCTGTGGAAGGGTCTAGCCTTGAGTCGGAATCTGTGACCATGTAGAGAGCATATGGGGTGTTGCATAGGAGATAGCTAAGAAATCACATAAGTCACTCATATGAAAATATGCTAAGTGACAATCCGCGCTTTATTGACATTTGATTTGGAGTACATAAGTGATTACAATAGAAATCCCCACATTGATTAACAAATTATGGTTTACTCTAGAGAAAATAGTACAAGAATGAAAAATGAAAATTCAATCCCTAAAATGAGACCCCTGGGGTCTTATTTATAGATAAATCGGGCCTCCTTTTGTCATTGGGCTAGTAGAAGCCCTTGTCGGCCGCTTTTCCTTTGGTTCCGGGTGCTTTGGCTTTCTGCCGCTCTTTTGGCTTTGCTTATTGCTTTTAAGGTGACAGTTCTGGCTCTCGGAAGATGGTCCCGATCTTTGGAATTTATCTTTGATGTCATGTCTATCTTCTTTGTATCGATACTGAGCCTGTCGATATCGATAGCTTTACGAAGGCTCCAGACTTCCGGATATGGTCTTCCGGTCTTACTTGTAATCTTCGTTGAGCTTGGCTTCATGATTTAAGTGGGTGGTTACCATGTCTGCCCCCCCCCCCCTATTTGTTTCGACACTAAGTAAATTAGTGTGGATAGCTAGTCTCCTTCTGAGGTCTTGGGTTGCCTTTTGGTAAATCTCTGAAATGTATCTCGGCCTTCCGGGGGGATGCCTTCGGTGCTTTGTTAGTTGCTTACTAAAGTGAATTCTCTAGGGTTGTGATGTCCGTTATTAAGATAATTAATACCAATAACCCTTTCATCCTTCTAGATTTCGGGTTTTGATGTCCATTGTTTTCCTCTTCATTAGCTCCCGGCTTTGAACTACTTCTTGTCGGTCATCCTTCCATACGGGATTACCATACCGATGATATTTCTTCGTACTGGATTCTGATATTCCTTCCTTGTCGAGGGTGTCGGTTGCTTGCCCTTTCGGAGAGTTCTCTTAGGTTTTCGTTTTTCCTCTGTGCTCAATTTATGCTTATGGCTTACTTTTCTTTGTCTGTGTCGGTCCGATACCCCTTCACCATCTGTCTATCTCAGAGTTAATTTTGGTAGTAACACACACCATCGACCATTGCCATTAAAATAGACTCTGAATTAGGATTGCTTACTTCAGTGATAGCTATGTTGAAATGGCCGAGATTTAGTCAAGATATATATGTTGAAATGGCCGAGATTTAGTTAATTTTGGTAGTAACACACACCATCGACCATTGCCATTAAAACAGACTCTGAATAGGATTACTTTTCTTTGTCTGTGTCGGTCCGATACCCCTTAAATTCTCTTTATGGGCTTGCTTAATAATGGAAAGTTCCATTACAAATATTTACATAGACGCATGCAGTTGAAACTAATTAAAAAACTTATCGCTCAAGTCCTTAAAGTTGGGAACTGGTCTGGGAGGGAGCCTGGTAAACCACATTAATGTGATTTAGTCAAGATATATAGGGAAGGCCTTGCACATTGTTAACCCATCTTAATAGCTCAGTGGGCAAATATTTAATGAATTGTTTGATCCATGGTATAGAGATGGATCAGTCATGAAAAAGATAACGGATCGGGTCATTGAAGGTAATGGATTGAACTGGTTATAATAGTATGGATCAGAACATGGTTGATCAAGTACATGTATATGATGGATTAGTCTCGGTTATAAAGCCACGTATCAGTTATAAAGCCATGGATCGGTTATAAATCCATGGATCAGCTACAAAGCTACGGATCGCGCATAATGTGAATAAGTGAAAAGGGTATGGTTCGACCGCATGCATGGATCATTGGAGAATCTAGATCGTGCATAAAAGATGGATCGTGCATTTCCATGAGCTGCCAAAGATAGATGGAATGCTCGCAACCCATAGACCATGGATCGCTCATGATCCATTGATGAATTTCTCACGATCCATTGATGGATTGCTGGCCGATCTAGGAGGACAACGTACACTTCATTTTGAGGTCCACACCAGTCCAAACTTCACCTATAAATACTAGACCCCCTCACACGTAAAAGGGGTTAGCTTTTCTCCTCCCGAAGGGCTGCCATTATTGATTGTCAAGCGTCTCCAACACCATTAAAGCTTCTTCAGGCATCATACAATCTTCTCCAACATCATTTTCAACCAGAAATCACAGAAGTTCTTCACTGAGCTCGATTATCGAAGATCAAGTCCGATAATCATCGCTACTAGTGAGATTCGAGTGTTTCTACTCTGAATTTCGAGAATTATCGAGAGATTGCTAGAGAATAGATCGAGAATCATATAGAATTATCGAGAGATTACTATAGAATTGAGAAAGAATCATTATAAAAGATAGAGAAAAGTGTAAATCGAGATCAATATGTACCTTGTAATGGAGAAATCAATGAAATCCTCATTCAAAGTGGACATAAGCCAAAATAGAGGTTTAACCACTATAAATTTTCTCTCTACTTTACTATTTTCTTCTTTTAACCATGTGTTCTACAATTTAGAGGTGTTCCTTCACCTCCTTAGGTGTTAGCGTCGTTTTTCAGTGTCAACATTTTGGCACCCACCGTGGGGATCGAACCCACGACCACAAGGTTAAGAGCCTTGACTTAGAAGCCTATTCTTTTACGATAAATCCACAAGGTCAAAAAATTTGGTCCATTGAAAGGATTTATACAAAGATTAGAAAGTTGTCCAGTATCATGGAACCTTTGAAGAAAGGTAGTAAATCCGCAAGAGTTTATGGAAATGCTACTAATGATGCTACAGCTAGTCCTCAAACTAACAATTCGACTTCTTCTCAAACTTCAGGAGCTGGTGTAACTTTGGGTGAATTGGATGTTGTTGTGGCCAAATTGAATCAATAAATGGAATCCCTGAACAAAGATTTGATGGATAAGCTAGATGCTCTTCTTGCTGCTTAAGCCAATCCCACAAACCATAAAGTTGAAAATGACTTGGAAGATAATGCACATTCTTTTGCATTGAACCACAATCGTGATTGCTACGTGGAGGAAGTGGCTGAGTTGTTGAGTAATAAGGAAGGTGCCGACATCGAGGATTCCAAGGAAAGTGCTAAGAATCATTCTGAAAAGCATACTTCTCGCAAAATTGCTAGTCCCACCAAAGGGGCACCTCCCCAAGCTGGTGGTCCAAGGCCCCGGTTCCCTAACCGCGATCGCTTGCCAAGACAAGCATCCGGTGAAGGAACTAATCTCCACCCCATGGAATGACACAACGACAAGGAGTATATTTCGAAAATGACTAGGCTAATCATGAAGGAAAGTATGGCTAGAAATGTAGATGAGAGAGTGTGGGATTTTGGTCCAAGTAAAACTTTATTCACGAAAAGATTTCGGAAGGCTAAATTTCTGTAAAAGTTTGTTCCTCCTACTATTTCGGCTTATAACGGAGTTGCTGATCCTAATATGCTTTTGTACAAGTATGAGTGGCACATGAATGGTATAAGGACGATGGATGAAATCAAGTCTATATTTTCCCATCTATTTGGAAGGAGTAACATCGCTATGGATCACCAAGCTGCCATCGAGATCCGTAGATCGGTTTTCTAATTTGGCAAGGAAGTTCAGGGAACAATTCAGATTGTGTACTGCAAAAGCCAAGGACATTATGTTGCTATCAGGATTGGAGCAGTATCCAGGAGAATCAGTGAAATCTTTTCTTACTTGTTTCAATGATGTAATAGAAGTTGGAAATCCGGAGCCTCGGATGATATTAATAGTCCGAGCTGTTGATAAGAAGATCAAGTTCGGGAAATGGGTAAAGATGAAGGATCCCAATATGCTTGACAAATTCTATAAGAAAGTAGAAGAGTTCATCAGGGTGGAAGCAGACCCTTCTACTACTCAGAAGGTGGCCGAGTCCAGTACTGTAGAGGATAAGAAAGATAATGATACTTAGGGCAATCAGAAGAATACCGAAGTCCAAAAGAGGGGAAATGATGGAAAAGAGAACAAGAATAACAAGAGAATTCACTTTTCCAAGACCGTAGAGTTGACCCCCTTGACTGATACCCTGGTGTTGACGGGCAAAATTGTCGCACGCCAACACTCAAATGTGTGTATGTGAACAATTATCCAAATAAGTTGTAAAGTATATAAATACAGGGAGACACAACTTTTATAGTGGTTCGACACTAACGCCTACATCCACTTTATAATCATTATTCATCATATCTTTGGTTGATTACATGGTTGTACAAGTTCGGACAAAAGCTAAGTTCAGAGTGTTACAATGGAATAGCAGAATATAGGCTTGTTCTACACTTTGACTAAATTACCCTTCTTCTTCTTCATTGAAAAGCGTTGACTTGATCAACAATATCCAAGTATGGTGTTCATGTCTATGAAGTTCAAAAGTGGCATAACAATCCTTGTTAATGTTCAAGTGTTGAAGGAAAACATGCATGCCATGTTTTAATTATCCACGTCATCTCCCATGGCCATGGTGGAGGTGTTGGAAGCCATTAATGAGTGTTTGAAGCTCTCAAGGTCCAAAAATTCCAAGGGACAAGGATCCAAATGAAGGCCAAGGCTTGGGGTATTTATAGGAGGGAGGTTAGGTGGGAGAAGGTGAGCAGCGGGACCCACAATAGAGAATTTCTCACCCCAAAGCAAGCCATATGCAGAAAATTCGCACCCCTCCTAGGCAGGTTCGAAATTTAAACCCACTGGTGGGGTTTGAAATTTTGACCCCACTAGGGGGTTCGAAATTTCAAACCCACCAGTGGGGTTCGAAATTTCGACCCCACCAGGGGGTACGAAATTTCGAGCACCCTGAAGGGGTTCAAAATTGACAGAGTGTAAGGTGGAAGTCATACTGCAGATGGAGTCGAAATTCCTGAATGCGAAGTGAAGGAATCCGTGGTTTTGCTGGTCCGAAGTGAAGGAATCTGAGCTTCTGGCATGGAGAAAATCGGATGAATCAGTCGGTGCTGTGGGACCCCAGACCCCCACCGGTGTTGCGCCCGTGCCCGCTTGATGGCTCGCCTTCGGCTTGGAGCATGGCTCGCCTTTGGCTCTGAGCACGGCTCGTCTTCAACTCGGAGCATGGCTCGACTAAGAGTTCATTGGGCCCGATAGAGGCCACTTGGTGTAGGCTTCGGGTCTCCTTGCGTTTGCGATGCGACTTCGACCCTACTGCTTCATGCTTTTTGACGCTTGAGCGCGTTGCTTAGCAAATACTTGAAGTGTGACAGCTTTGACAAAAAAGCGTGTCAACATTTGCCCCCCAAAACATATCTTTCTTGGTCCGAGGAAGGTGTGTTTTGCGAGGAGGAGAGAGATCTAGAGATCAAAGCTGGGAGAAGTCCGAAGCCAGCTGCTATATTCATGAGATAGAGGAGCCATGACCACGTCTGACCGTATTATCTAGAAAGCCCAAGCTGATAAGCCAGAGATCCGTGATCGCTTCGGATCATGTTAGTGGAGGGCCACGATCGCTTAGGATCGTATTAAGGAGAGAAATCCGATGATCGCTTGGGATCGTATTAATAGAAAGCCGGAACAGTCAGAGTATCCGAGAGACCGGAGGAGCCCAGTAACCTGCATAGAAAAGGTGTACATATAACCATATGTGAGTGGTCTTGCAGTGTTGCTGACAAGGCTGCCATAGGTCATCGTATTGATTTGATAAACTGCATTCAAGTCGGTCTCACATTGGTGAGATGACTAGGGCATGTAGGAGCATTCAAGGAAACCTCACGTTAGTGAGCTGGCCTAGGCGAGTAGCATTCAAGGAGATCTCACATTGGTGAGATAACCTCGGGAAGTGGCATTCAAGGGGATCTCGCATTGAGAGAGATGACTTTGGCAAGTAGCAATCATGGAGATCTCACATTGATGAGATCAACTTGGCATGTAGCAATCAAGGAGATATCACATTGGCAAGATCACCTTGGCATGAAGCAATCAAGGAGATCTCACATTTGTGAGATCACCTTGGCATGTAGCAATCAATGAGATCTCACATTGGCGAAATCACCTTGGCATGTCGCAATCAAGGAGATGTCACATTGGTGAGATTAACTTGGCATGTAGCAATCAAGGAGATATCACATTGGCGAGATCACCTTGGCATGTAGCAATCAAGGAGATCTCACATTGGTGAGATCACCTTGGCATGTAGCGATGAAGGAGATCTCACATTGGTGAGATCACCTTGGCATGTAGCAATCAAGGAGATCTCACATTGGTGAGATCACCTTGGCACGTAGCAATCAAGGAGATCTCACATTGGTGAGATCACCTTGGCACGTCGCAATCAAGGAGATCTCACATTGGTGAGATCACCCTGGCATGTCGCAATCAAGGAGATCTCACATTGATGAGATCACCATGGCATGTCGCAATCAAGGAGATCTCACATTGCTGAGATCACCTTGGCATGTCGTAATCAAGGAGATCTCACATTGGTTAGATCACATTGGCATGTCGCAATCAAGGATATCTCACATTAGTGAGATCACCTTGGCATGTCGCAATCAAGGAGGCCTCACTCTGGTGAGATCACCTTCGCATGTCGCAATCAAGGAGACCTCACGCTGGTGAGACCACGTTGGCATGTGGCAATCAAGGATATCTCACATTGGTGAGATTACCTTGGCAATTTGTGATGACCTATAGTATGGGGGCAACACAACCACATTGGAATGGAACAATGCTTAGAGGGCATACCACAAGCTCATCATCACATCGCAACAAACAAAAGACTTGCACTCAACATGGAAGCGAATGCATGAAAGTACGACAAAGCTAAAGCAAGAGCTAAAGTACAAAAATAACAAAAATCAATCTTATTTCACTAAAGCAAGTTCTTCATAAAGTTCGGAAGCAAGGGTCAGCACTCATAAAAGATCCGATCACAAGAAACTACCCACAAGGATACTACATAAAGCAGAAAGAGCATTCGAAAGCCTCAATCCTTCAACTTCCCACCTTTAGAAGAGCTACATAACCTTAGAGTGAGCATTCTAGATCTGGTAGGAGGAGGTGTAATGGGGGGTTGGCTCCCATTATTGTCTTCTTCATCACCTTCTGCAATGTCAAGGGAAGGTGAGCCAAGTGTTCTCTTACGGGCACCACGTTTTCTCATGTGCCTTTTCGTTGGGGACTTAACATATTTTCCTGAAAGGCCTTTGATGTCTTTCTCTGGGCTCTCTTCTAGCTCTTTGACATCTTCCATTCCCCCTCCAAATAAGCCAGTTGGGTCATCTAAATCACGAAGTGCATCGATTTGCTTTGATTGGGACCCAGACTGAGAAGTAGAAGCGAAGTACACTTGAGAGCTAAGGAAGGATTTCCTGGTGGAGGAGTAGCTAGTTAAAGCACTTGTTGTCACTTGAATAAGAGTAAAGACAGCTTCAGTTCCAGTTCCTTCAGGCACAATAGGAGAAGGCTTCGGAGTGACCCGGCCTAATTCAAACGAATGATAATCAAGGAACTCAGCATGCCCATAGGGCTATAATAAGAAGTCCAAGTCTGGTAAGAATGGATCAATGCCAGTTTTACCTAAGATGAGAGGACTTCTAAGCTTTAATTCATAGTCATCTGGGTTGTCATCATTGCCACCATAGCCTTTTGAATTCTCCTTAACAGCCTCCTTCTTTTCCTCAGGATTAGTAGCGGGCTCTGTGCAAGGCATAACAGGAGGCTTAGGATCAGACATGTTAGCTTTAGTGAAAGTAGTATTGGCACTGGTAGCGGCTATATATGATACATTCTCTTTAGAAGATCTAGCTCCAGTCGCTAAGCCACGCTCCTTCCTAAGTTCTTCTTTTCTCTTGGCAAGGGCAACGCGGGATTCATCATTCAAGTAATGCTCTAAGTGCTCCTCCTCGGCATAACCACTGCCCTCGAGCTACGCAAGTATTGACTCCCAAACCTCGGCCAAAGTGATTGGATACTTATCCTGAAGGAAAGATAAACTCCTTCGCCCCATGATGCTGAAAGTGTAGAATTTAAATAAAGTATAGAAATTAAATAAAGTGTCATTGAATCTGACCTTGGTATCAAAATATGCTTTCCCAACATCCGCCTTACTTGAAAGAGATCGATTACTCTCTCGCTCAAGTTCCTCTATTAGGGCTTTCAGCAAAGAAATCTCTAAGTCCTAACAATCAACTTTTTTCTGCAAGCTGGCAGTGCTTTCTCTATATGTTTCAATATCTCTCTGCTCCACAGCCAGTCTATCTTTAGCATTCTTTTGAGCTGAGTGAGTTCCTTAACTTGAGTAGTCATCATGGTTTCCTCATGCTGATGGGAAGAAGCAATAGCAGAAAACTTCTACTTAATCCTTTGATTCTCAACCTCCAACTCTTCATTTCGCTTAGAAAGGAATTCGATGTCGGTATCGTGGGCCTTAAGTGTTCTATCACATTCAGCCTTGTCATTCTCCATGGTCAGAAGAGCTTCATAATTAAGTTTGTTGACCCTTTGGAGTTCATCGAACAGCTTTTGCCAGTTAGTCAATTTTTCAACATCGTCTTCATCGTCTCCAGGTTCTTGAGCATCACATCCTTATCCATTGGATTTATGTTTAAATAAAAGAGAACATCTTTTAAGAACCAGTGGGAAAATAGAGAATAAAGTGTGCTAGGTGCTTTTGGGAGAGAGTAGAGTGGCATTTGAATAATTTCCTTGATATCAACTGGAGGGGAAGTAGCAAATGGAGGAGCAATTGGTTGAAGGCTTGTGAAAGTTTGAATAACGAAAACAGGATCTTTGTCGGTTTTAGCATGTTTATGTGAGGTATTTCCACCATGATCCTTTCCCTTATCATCAAGCTCTTTTTTCTTCTTTTGGTCCTATTCCTCCCGTTTGTCCCGGGCATGACGATCATCTCGGATTTTCCTACTCTGCTCACCGTCCTCATGTCGGTTCTGTGCCACTCGATCCTTTGTCGATTGTCGCTCTTCATCAGTCTCCCTCCTATGAGGGTGAGGTGGCACATAGCGCCGTGGATTATAAGAGCCCGTATAACAATTGAAGTCATCCACATAAGAACGGCTCATGGTTTGACTGAAACAACAGAAAATGAGAGTTAGGTCTTTAAAGCAGGAAGCACCAGGAAAAGATAGAATATATATGTAGGAAGATATGCATATGAAAAGGCCTAAGTGTGTGTTGTGTGTGATCAAATGTGCATCGAGCAACGAACCACTCGTCCTTTCCGGAGTCAAAGTGGTTGCAATCTCAAAGATGGATTTTCTAGAAGAAGGAGCTAGAGCCAATTCAGTGGATGTCTTTGAAGCTGATGTAATAAGTCAAAAAGTCGCAATATCACCAGTAAAAAGCTCGCCATAAGTTACAGCGATGTTGCCCAAACCCCCATAGATGTCAGAAAAGTCTTCGTTAGTTGTGACTGGAAACGTTAGGTTGGCATCAACTCTTCCTATTAGGTTTTAGATCTAATCAATAACCTATTTTAACATGTTTTAACATTTAAAAGTAAGATCTAAGGGAAAAAATTATAAATCAAAATCATACCATTTTAGGGTTTCTAATTATGATGCTCAAGAGAGAGATTGAATCGAAATCCAAACGCTTGATTTGGGCGCCTCTACTTGGTCCACGAACGTCTGCCTCTCGATCATCGAAAGATCCAAGTAAGATGAAGGTCATTACTAGCCAATTAGCTACCCTTTTTCGTCCATTTTTAGTTCGTTTGAATTTTCTTTGAGATCTGATATCTCATGTCTGTTAATAAAAGGGGTTAACCCTTTTTATTAAAACCGACCGAAATAAATGGGGACCGAAAATCACGTGACTACCATTTCAAATTAAACAGCAAAATCAACATGTTTGATTTATCTACGTTATTTATTTGAAATGGTCCTTCTCTATCAAACGTTCTGATGTATGACATCATAGGTTATTATAATGTTGGCAATAATTTAAACAGTATTTAAATTATAAACAGTGATTGGCATCTAGTAATACATCATAGTTACCTAGGTTATAATAATATCAATGATTCAATACAACCTATTTGTGAGTAGTGTATCAATGTAATGTAATCTTTTTAACCACTATATCCAGGATTAAACTCGAGGCATGGATTGTATTATCCTCTTTATAATTTACTCCTTTTATCTTGATCGATGAGTAGACTATTTTAAAACAAATCAATATTTGAGCATAGCCATGCATTTCACAGTCTCACTCAATCAAGAGACCCATGAATATCACTACAAATATATCGTAGGGTCAAATACCATCTAGATCATTCATATTATTCATTCGATTCGAGATGTATCGAATAATCAGCGTTATCGTCTACTCTGTTACAAGTAACTTTAGATGATGTCAAAACAAAAATATCCTCGAATAAAATTATAATGATTTCAGGTCTGAGGACCATTACATCACTGTCACTATGAGAATGCCTTATGTTACTGTTTAATTATATTCCATGTAGATTTATCATGGTGGGTCGGTCCAATATGCTATTCTCCAATATGTATTTATGTCTTGACATTAATATCACGCATATTAATGATCAATGAGATGTGATCATCAGTCAATCAACATACTAGTTTCAGTGTTTATTGTTGTCCTATATAAGTAATAAAACTTGACTCGGGACAATTAAGAATTATAATACTTAATATATTATATAATCTCAAGTCCAACTCTTACTTGAAATATATAATTTCATATTATTATTCTGAGGACTTCTATTACATTAATATTTATATTACGCAGTAAATATAACATAACAAAATATTTTATTGCAAATAAACAATAACATCAACAATGTTATTAATCACATCAAATGGATGCCTCTAGGGCTTAAACTCTCACAATCTCCCACTTGCACTAGAGTCAATCATTCATGTATCGTATACTCATGAAAATATTGTGACTATTAAACTTCCGCTGCAATAGATTTTAATTCAGTAGGTCTGCAACATTACAACTTTGCAGATATGTTCATTTCCTCTATGAACAACTTCACATGAGGATTATATTTCTTAAATATACGTTTGGGTCGATAATAAATTAACATATTAGGCATGAGCAATAGCCACATTGTTATCGCTATGTATATCATTTAATCAACAATGAATTAAGTTCAATTATGAACTTCTTAACCTAAACATTTTTCTTTCTTAGAATCAGTATATGTTCCTAGTTTTAAAACCTAACATTATACATAATAATTAATGTGTTATTGATATATAACATTAGAATTATTGTGTCACTCCCAATCAATTTCTTGTCTATACAAGATTTAATGGTATTTTATGGTTTTCGAGATATTTCGAGTTCTATTTTATTCCCATCGGTATCTTAGAGACTAACTCTCCTTTAAAAGGATACTAATTCGAGCAATAAACATTTTATTCTTAGAGGATTTATAGAAATAATATCCATTTGTTTCTTTTGGATAGTCCACAGAATAGTTATCTAATTTGGGTCTGATCTTATCAGAGGAAGGATGTTTAATAAACGCCTTACGTTCCAAATCTTCGGATTAGACATACTAGGACATTTCCTAGTCCATATCTTATATGGCGTCTTTAAAACGTTTTAGTGGGATTAAATGCAATTGTTCTAAATTTAATTTATTGGAAGATCTATATGAATTATCATTAATCGTGCTATATCTTATAAGTTGTGGTTTCTCCTTTCAGATACACCATTCCAATATGGTGTTCTAGGTGGACTGGGTTGTGAAACAATTTCAAACTTATCTGGATGGTCATTAAATAATTGGCTTAAATATTCTCTTTGATCTGTTTGAAGAGAATTTATTTTCTATCAAAATTGGTTTTGAACTTCATTTTTGAATTCTTTGAAATTTTCAAAGGATTCTTTGTGTTTCATAAGATACATATATCTATATCTACTAACATCATCAGTGAATATAATGAAGCAATAAAACCTGCCTCTAGCTTATGTATTCATTGCCCCCATATACATCATTATGTACGAGACCCAATACTTATCACCTTATTCACTATGTCTAGTGAAAGTGATTTAGTTATTTTGCCTAATAAACAAGATCTGCATTCTTCATAGATTCCAAATCAAATGATTTCAAAATTCCAACTTCATAGAGTTTTGATGTGCTTTTCTTGTTTATATTGGCTAACTGTCCATGCTAAAGGTGTGCAAGATTTAAATCATTAAATTTAAACCGTTTGGTTTTTATGTCAAGTACATCATAGTTAAAGATTTATAAAGATCATTAACTATTTGTGAAATTCCATATGATATTTCTTTTAAATAAAATGAATAACAATTGTTCTTCTATTACAAATGAAATTCAAACTTATCTAAACAAGATCTACTATAACATTTATTTTAAATGGAATTTCATAATAACAATTATTTATTTATTTAAGCCAGTATATAGAACAAGAATGAACTTTCTATGGATAATCCAGCAACATTTGCTTTGTTTCCAATGGTAGGTCCACTTGGCTTTTATCAGATTTCTACTTATTTAGTCATTTTGTAAATTTACATACATTTATGTGATTCATAACCAGTATCTAATACTATAAATGTATAATTAGATTGTTATAACATTTACATCTTATTTGGCTGAAGTCACACTTCAGCTTTCTTTTAGATCATCAACATTTGTAAAACAATTACGTTTATTTTTTTGAGGACAATCCTCAAATTTCAATGTTAGTCAAGAAATTTGATTTAATTAAATTTATCCTTCTTAAGGATTAATTTAAATTATCGGAGTTATTTATTATTTAATATCTACAGTAGATAATAAATAATAATTAATTCTATAATATTTATTTAATATAAATTCAAAAAATTTGACAATCAAAATTTATATTAATATAAATATATGGTTTAAACTAAAATATACTCCCACTCAAGTTAACATTACATACATACATACATACATATATATATATATATATATATCAATGTGTGTTCGTGTGTGTGTATATATATATATATATAATGGTGCTCCAAGATCCATATCTAGTCATGCTTTGACATAGCTTTGAATAATCCCCAAAACACAACCTTTTAGGAAGACATATTATGTCAATTATATCGTGTATATAATTCTTGGATCGCATGATAAACATTTTGTTCAGTATTATTCATTTTCTCAAAATATAGAATAATTCATGTTATTGTCTCTAAGGCCATAATCATGTTATGCAACCTTAGTTAAATCAGACCCAATAATACAGTCGAAGCACCACAATTACTTCTACCGCATATAACCAAAATATGAGGATACACAATATTTTGGCATTACCTACATCCAATGAGATTGTCCATTGATGGGTGTACATATTGATAGACATCACCATGACTTAATATAACAAGAAATTACTTTAAAAGGAATTTATAGTTAGTAATGGCGAACCATATTAGAATTATTTACATATATCAAAATACATGTAATGTATATACGTAATATATATATATATATTACATTTAAATAAAATTAGATGTAACATAAGAACCAAGTTTATTTTCTTTGAACATTTCAAAATAAAATTGGTTAACTTAAATCTTGCATGTAGTGCATCAGTACACACACACACACACACTAAATTTCAATTATGCAATAACAATTTCAGATTTATACAACATACAGACCTTAACATCTTAAGACCAAGTTATGTTTAATCAAGAGTTTGAGCCCATACAAATATCCAGAAATATTCATAATAAACAGACGTGCCAGCAAAATAGAATTAAAATGATCTTTATCAAATAGACAACTAATGCAGATAACAAGGCACTCACGTGTTATATATATATATATATATTAAAATTCTAAACGCAGGTTTCTAGGAATTGTCAAACAATATTAGTTGTGTATTGACTGTAAATGTTAATACTTGTGCATACATTTATACATGTTAAATAAAATTTACAACCATTGTGCCTATATGTCCTATATAGTTTCAAATATATCTCTAAAACAAATATTTACACTACATTCACCTAAATTAATTGACACAACAGCACAATAGAAAATTGTAGTGCCAACTACTGTCGAACTCTGCCCTACATTTTGAGTTGATCTTTCTGCTGAAACGATTTCAGCAATCACAACTCTTGCAATGGTATAACAATTTTAATCCACACGATTAACTTATTAAAATACATCTAAATGCATGTAATCATGTGGAATTAAACATACAGTAGTGTATGTATGTGTATCAATATTGAAACATTTTTCATTTTGATACAACAAATGAAAGGAGAATTAATATATATCATCTGCTGCATGTTTAATTTCATGCTTATGTATCATATACACCAAATCAAATTTACCCTTCTTGCAAATCATATTCGCAATTTTGTCATAGGGTGGGTTAGAATTAAAACCGTACATTTATATGTATGTAACTATAGACTGATGATATATATATAATATGAATGTGTGTCAAGGAAAACAAATGTCACCAATATCAAATTAGCCTACTGTAATCCTATATAATCAAATCATACTTCTTTAAATATAGGTATCAACAATTTTTTCAAAATTACACAGGAATTACAGCCATTATTAAAACATATTCAATTAATATCTGTAGCCAGTGCATATTAACATATATATATATATATATATATATATATATATATGGAATAGGTTTTTTTATTTGCAAGTTTGACTGGTTTTTGTAGTGATCCGTGATACTCTTTTATTTATTACAAAATAAAAGTACATATTTGTTCAGGTTATATGCATGGACATATCAGCTAAATTCACTTCCATACGTGGAAATAAACAACCACAAAGCTTATGAGCCTACAAATTTGACTTAAACGATATAACATGATCTTAACATTACAACTAACATGATTTTATGACTTGAATTCACCAAGAATTCAAACTTATTAAAAACTTTATCCCTTGTCATCTTCTAGTCCCTTAAGAAGCTCAATCTTCTTACTTCTTGTAATCGGCGCGCTCCCCAGCGAACGTCCACATGAAGAGGCTACATGCGAGTTAATGATAGGTTCAGGAGGTGCTTTGTAACCTAGAGGAGGGGGAATGTGGTCATAAGGGCCTGGAATTCTTTTGTCTGTTTCTTTGTTTTTGTGACATGAAAGAGATTTAGAGGGGTTGATACTACACATTGGGTTCTTTTTGTTTACTTCACTGATGTTTTCATGGAGACCACCTTCTCTAACATAATCTAAGTTAAGGAATCCAGGCTTTAAAGCATGTGGAGACTTGTCTTTTCTCTCTTTAGGTTGAATAGGCCCTGACTTACTTCTATCGGCAACAAAACACTCCATAGTATTATGGTTCTCAATCGTTGTTTTCATTAGTTTAAACTTTTCACTGCAAACTAAAGATCAAATATACCACTATTAATTTCAGCTCTTAGGCTCTCTATTGTCTCTCGAACTCCTTTCTCTTGATACTTGAATTTAGGTTTGGTTTTTGGTTCAAAATGCTTCTTTTATATTTTTTCATTCTTTTCTATGCAGTCAAAATTAGCATGTAAGAAGATGTCCAGATTAGTTGCATCACTCAGATTAGCGCTAGCTGTTGCTTGGTTGAGATTGTAGTCACTTACAGTTACCATGCATTCCTCTTCAAGACTGTCCGTGATGGCATCAGTATCCGCTTTAGTGGATAGAACATCAGCTTCTCCGTGTTTACCATCCCGGTAACACATCAACTCCTCTTGTATTTTCATGCCTCCATCAATAGTTGTAATACTGGATACAGTATAGATTTCAACTGGAATTGTTGAGCATGCCTTAAGGACTGCTGCTACATTGGCATTTGAATCTGTGCAAGACGAAAAAGCAAGAGCTAGCAACTCGTTTACCTACCTGATTTCTTCTTCCTCATGATCATCCTCATCATCAACAACTAGTTCATCCACCTACATTGCAGCAAGCAAGGAGAAATTATTCTTGCTTGTATTACCTACTTGTTGTTCCCCTATTTCTTTTAACATGCCAAACTTCTCCTGAGTTCCAGAAGAGAAATTCCTTTTACCATTAACTCTCTGCCAAGAACTAAAAGGTTTAGGCATTGTACCTACACAACTATTCTCAGATCCTTTAAACTGTCCTCGAACATCAACCGTTTCATTACGCGTCCTCACATCAATCTTCCTAGTTATTTCTTTGACATGAGCCTCTTTGAATTTTTCGCATTTAACTGTTAAGTGACCAAAGGATTTACAATTAACACATATCGCAAGTCTCCATAGATAAGTAATGAACACCATTTGCTGGCTACCATCGGGTAGTGCCACATGGAATTCTGTAGGTAGCTCGTAATGGGGGGTTATCTCCACCATACACTTAGCGAATTCAAGACGCTCAAGCTTTTCCGTAGATAAATCCATACACAAAAATTTACCAACACGCATAGCCAGGTAACTATTCCTTTCTTAGACCATCCATACAAGGGTAAGTTCGTGAGCTTAATCCACATATGAACATAGGTTCTAGCTTTATTCAGGTCTCCTAGACTAGCTACCCATGGCCTTACAAAGAACAATTTGTTTTGAATTAGTACAGGGTGTTCACGTAGTTTCTTTTCCCTATCCTCTAAACTTTCGAAGTAGAAAAAATACCGCACCAGTAGATCAGATATTAATTCCTCTTGGAGGTTGCAAGAGATTCTTTAATTGATTCATGACCACAGAGTAAGGCAGCAAAAGGTCAAGAAAATGACCAATGAGGTATCCGTCCCACTGCTCCTTAGCTACTATATGGATCTCGTTAGTAGGTTGCAAGTTTTTCCCTTTGAAAACTAATTTCATTGGCGAAGGCATATAGGAACCGGCGTTCCTAGGTTTTGATTCAAATAAGGATGACCATTTAAGGGGGTAAGTTAGGGTTAGCAAAAGGCAATTTGGACGTCTGATTTGGTACCAGAGGAGGATCTGGGGGAGGAGGTGTAGGTGTTGGGGTCTGAATTGAAGAGGCGAAGCAAGATGGTGGTTAATTTTGGTAGGAGAGAGACGAGAGGAAAGGTTAGGGTGGACGGAATAAAAAGGCGGAATGAACCTCACCATGAGAGGAAAAAGTAGTATGTTCTATGAAATAGGTTCTTAACCCCATCATAATGCAGCAAGGGAAAGAATAAATACCATCAAGTTATGATATAAATTCAGTTCTCTAATTATTTTAAGTTTGTGAATCCAAATATCACAAGATAAAGCTATAGAATGATTAGCATTATAATTATAAAAGGTAATAATTATATCTGGAACTGCTGCAAATTAACATGTAAACATTTTACACTTGATAAAGTGATTTAAAACACACTGCTTATCAATATAATATTTTAGCAATGAAACAAATTGAATCATATTCTGATACAGCTTATAAAAGCTAGATTCAAACACATTTTAAATATTCATAGAATTAACAAATTTAATCCATAGTTATATTTTATCCTAGACAGTTGTGTTTGATAAAATAAGTAAACCTTTTGATTTTTGAAATCAAACAAGAACAGGGATGGATTTTATGACTGCATTCAAAAATGAGAGGCTTAATTCGAAAATTAAACCCACAATCCTATTATTATTATTATTATTATTATTATTATTTTGTAGTCAATATAATTAATCTAGTTTGTAAGGATTAACAGAATAGAATTTGGTAATAGAGTTGATATCCAATATCACTCCATAAATCACCTTTACTAATTTAAATTAAACATGATAATTTTGTTTTAGTATTGACAGTCGACCTTGCATTACATTTATCAATATAAATGTCAGTAGCTCACTAAATAGGGAACTAAGTTATTTGCAACAATTTGTATAGCAGATATTATATGTCAATATATATATATATACATATATATATATATATATGACCTTACTGTAAACTATTTCATTAAATATAGTGTTAATGTGTATGTCAGGTGAAAAGGTTCTGGTAGATATAAATAAATGAAATTTGTGCAACTAGGAGGGATGAAAGACATGCTTGTGATACAATAAATCATATTACCTTGAATCAGTCCCGTTTAATAAACAGAATTCAACATAGATTTAAAAATGTTCTCAAATTGAATTCAAAGATACGAACCATAATTCGAAAGTCAAAACTTTAAACAGTCTATACTTTCCTACTAGTAAATCATTCTAGTCATTAAAATTCAATCATGATATAAATTAGCATTATAAACATGAATCAAAATCAAATAGCAATCCATTGATTCACTTCACAATTTACATCAAATGTAAAATTATTTTCAGAAAAATGATTTAACATCAAAAATGTATTAGAAAGTAAAGTTTACAAATCAGATTTGTGTTATATAATCATGTGTACACATAATGATCATGCCAATAGATTCATGTATGTTATTTTAAGACAGCTAATAACCTATGAGATATCCAGTAGATTATACTTAAATTTGTGTATCTATATATACAATATAACTTATCTACGTTGGCAAAATTAGGATTGGATTTGGCATTCTTAAATACCCAATCAAGCTTGTAATGACCTAATGTACATATGATAAGGCTTAGGTTAGTACTGATAAAACATTAATTCGAAATAATTGACTTTCAGTTCTCCAAATTACTGTTTAAGAGTTTCATGTTAGTCTAAAACCATATACGTACATTAGTACATTAAAAAAATATAGAGGCTATAATGAAACAATATATTTCCAAATGTTAACTGGTAAAATTGTCAATACATATAGCATTATTAATATCGAGTATTAATTTATAATCCTTTCAGATTATGTTTGATCAGGACAAACATTGTAGTTACACAGATTACCAAAAAATGATCCATAATTGATTTAACACCTTTGATTAATCAAAACTAACTTGTGATTAATCGACGGGTTTCCAAAGTTAATCAAACAACAATAACAAATTAAATTAAAATTTTATAATCATTTAAGTATTAATTTCGATATTTTATATCATATATAAAACTGAATTATAGTAAAACAATTTTTACAGTAAGCATCGAATACAAATTCTTAATAATAGTGAAATAATTTCACTTTTAAAATGATTACTTGTTTAGATTTTGAATCCATGATTTTGAAATAATCAATTACAAAGTGATCATAGAATATTAGAGTGATCTAACAGTTCACAGATCCGAAACCATATATATGCATTCAGACAGATTACGAACAATTAATTAATATCACAAGTTTTGGCATGTTAGAACTGGGATTTTAAATGCATATGACTGAATTAATATCATATAATAATTCTAGATTGTTTACTAATAACAAAACAGAATTTTTGTTGATTATAAAACATTTCCATTGCAGAATCAACTCTCTTTTATATTTCGGATTCAATCAAATATTTAGAACATATAATTTCAGCATATCAATCTATATGCTCATAATTTAACATCGAAAAACTAGCAATGATAGAACAGGGTTAATATCAGATATTAGTCCATTATATCATCTCATACTTTGTACCAAATACAAGTCTAATTCGTGATGGAACATATTCATTTAAGAAACGAATTTCCATCAAATTTTAGCATCTTTACTTATTAAAATATTTGCACACTCATGTAGATAAGCTTGTAAGCCGAAAACATGATTTAAAATATAGTATTTTCGCAACTTATAAGCACTGATAACATTTTTAGGTTTTAGATCTAATCATTAACCTATTTTATCATGTTTTAATATTTAAAAGTTGGATCTAAGCCAAAATTTTGTAAATCAAAATCATACCATTTTAGGGTTACCAGTTCTATGGCTCGAGAGAGAGATTGAATCAAAATCCAAGCGCTTGATTTGAGCGCCTCTACGTGGTCCACGAACATCTGCCTCTCGATCGTCCAACGATCCAAGGAGGATAAAGGTCGCTACTAGCCAATTCGCTACCCTTTTTCCCCTATTTTTATTTCGTTTGAATTTTCTTAGCGATTTGATATCTCGTATCAGTTAATAAAAGGGGTTAATCCTTTTTATTAAAACCAACCGAAATAAAAGGGGACTAAAAATCATGCGACTACCATTTAAAATTAAGCAACCAAATCAACATGTTTGATTTATCTATGTTATTTATTTGAAACGGTCATTCTCTATCAAACGTTCTGATGTGTGACCTCAAAGGTTAATATAACGTTGGCAATAATTTAAACAGTATTTAAATTATAAACAATGATTGGCATCTAGTAATACATTACAGTTAACCAAGTTATAATAGTATCAATGATTCGATACAACCTTTTTGTGACCAATGTATCAATGTAATATAATCCTTTTAACAAATATATGCAGGTTTAAACTCGAGGCATGGATCGTATCATCCTCTTTATAATTTAATCATTTTATCTTGATCGATGAGTAGACTGTTTTAAAACAAATCAATATTTGAGCATGGCCATGCGTTTCACAGTATCACTCAATCAAGAGACCTATATATATCACTACAAATATATCGTAGCATTAAATTCCATCTTGACCATTCATAATTTTCATTCGATTCGAGATGTATCCAATAATCAGTGTTATCGTCTACTCTATTACGAGTAACTTTAGATGATATCAAAACACAAATATCCTCGAATAAAATTATAATGATTTAACGTATGAGGACCATTACATCACTGTCACTATGAGAATAACTTATGTTACTGTTTAATTATATTCCATGTAGTTTTCTCATGGTGGGTCAGCCCAATAGCTATTCTCCAATACGTATTTATGTCTTGACATTAGTATCACGTATATTAATGATCAATGAGATGTGATCATCAGTCAATCAACATGCTAGTCTCAATGTTTTATTGTTGTCTTATATAAGCAATAAAACTTAACTACGGACATTTAAGAATTATAATACTTAATATATTATATAATCTCAAGTCCAAGTCTTACTCTAACTATATAATCCCGTATTATTATTCCAAGGACTTCTATCATGTTAATATTTATATTACGCAGTAAATATAACATAGAAAAATATTTTATTCCCAATAAACAATAACATCAACAATGTTATTAATTACATCAAATGGATTGTCACTAGGGCATAAACTCTAAGACTTGTAACAACAGAATCGCCTTTATCCGCAATCACTCTTTCTTCAAGCTTCTCTGTAACGAACCGTATTCTACACATCATAGGATCGTAGAATATTTATTTCTTTCCCATGTGAAGTTGTATGGTCATGTAACTTTGGGAAACATCTATTAGAGTCATTTCCTATGTCCATGATTTTGTCGATTTTTAAAATGACCATTTTGCCCCTAGTTGGTACTGTTTTGGCCATAACTTTTAATTGGAAAGGAATTTTGACCTGAAACCACTTCCATTTGATTTGTTTGATGGTTTCTCTTTCCGTAGAGTGGTCGCATGGGAGATATGGCTGAAACAAGGTTTGGAGGGTGAAAAACTGCTTAACCGGGCCAAATCGGGTGATTAGTGAGTAGGCCCATAACCCATTTCGGGATTAGGGTTATGGGAGGGCTGAAATGAGATGGAGAATCATTCCATTTCAGTTTTCTAGCCTCCACTTATCACCAAGGATCCCTAAAAATGGCCTCTAACCTCTAAATCACCTCCAAATCATCTTTTGGTCAAGGATTAAGCTTAGCAACCCCTAATCAAGGAAGATCTTCACCAAATCAACATAGGAGCTGCTGTTGGCATTGAGATTCACATCAAATCAGAGAATTATTTCAGATCTTAGTTTATTTTGTGGCTAAGGTGAGTGATTTGCATAGTTTTGCACTAATTATGGCTAATTAGGGGTGATTAGTGCTAATTAGCGAATTCAAGCATGATAAAATTCGGGGAAAATGTTCATAATTTCCTAAATGATGTTTTAGACCTCTGATATGAATTTGGGTTAATTTGGTTAAGTTTTGCTAATCCTATTATTAGTTTCACCTAAACATGCTTAAGGGGAAATATGGGATTTTGGGTATGTTTGATCCATTTTAACCTATCATATTGATGTGAATGATGTTTGTGGTTGATTATGCATGTTGCTATGACTGTATGAAATGCTTTGTGATTGATTTCAATAGTTAGAATGGTCGAAAACGTTGTCGAATGGCGTAAACACTTGCTGGAATAGTTTCAGAAAACAGTGCAGAGTTCGGATCGGATCGGATAAGGGGGCTCGAATCGGATATGTGGAACTGAGCAAAGAATCTGATCGGATCGGAACCCAACACTTGGGAAAGTGGCAAAAAAAGGAAGGCCACGCTAGCTGAACTGGGATCGGATCGGATGGAGGAAGACGGATCGGATCGAAGAGGACGGATCGGATCGGAAATACAAAGGCGAATCAGAGTAGGAGCAAGGAAAGCGGATCGGATAGGAGCATATGAAGGGGAGCATGAAGACGGATCGAAAGCACGAACCAAGAAGGACCCGACCCGACCTGAAAGGAAGCACCGACCCGACCCGAAGAAGAAGAAGTAACTGACTCGAACCCAGAGGAACCCGACCCGAACCGCATCAGAAGATGAGTGCCGACCCGAACCGCACCAGAAGGGGGAACCCGACCCGAACCGATGGCTTGATGAGGAACCCGACCCGACCCAGTATTGACCAATAACCTGAAATGCAAAGGTAGTCCAATAGGAGAAGTTAGAGCTCAGGATCCCGGAACCAGTTGGGAACCAACGAGTTCACTTCATGGTTGGACTTTGCTGCGGGACGTATGCTAAGAAGTTGTCGACGTTCATTACTTCGATTCACCACTAAAAAGGAATGATGGGCTACTTATCAGTGCAGTAGGGTCATTATGACCCAAGGGGCAAGGTGATGGTAGCAAGACTACGTTATCAGTGCAGTAGGGTCATTATGACCTGAGGGGCAAGGTGATGCGTAGTAAGACTATGAGCCAGCGCAGATGGGGTGAATAACTCCATGGGGCAAGTGGACATAGTAAGGATTAGTAAGACTATGAGCCAGCGCAGATGGGGTAAATAACTCCATGGGGCAAGTGGACATAGTAAGGATTAGGAAGGCTATGAGCCAGCGCAGATGGGGTGAATAACTCCATGGGGCAAGTGGACATAGCGAAGAATTAGTGGCTACGTTATCAGTGCAGTGAAGCCATTTATGACTCCATGGGGCAAAGTGATCGTGGCAAGGAATGTTGGGTGATCGAAGTGGTGAACATCGTATGCTTTATGCACTGAGTGAGAGATGTGAGGATGGATGCTATGTTTGATTGTTTGCCATCCCTATGACATGCACACCTCCTCCACCTCCGTATCTTTACACTGTTTGATATGATACCTTAGAGTGTGGTACAGTATGTAGTGCTAACTCTTTGGTTGCAGGTCCAGGTTCAGGTATGTTTTAGTCTACCTGTTATTGTTCACTTTAGATGCTTATCGCTCATACCAGGCTTTATGTCTGACCCAGAGTTTTATGTCTCCTCTTATTACTCTGGGTGCTCACACGAGCAGACTAGAGACAGGTTAGCTGGTGATGTGCGAGTAGCTGACTCGGAGGCGGGCAGGAGGTTTCCACGTATTATATATATACACATTCTCCCTGTGTCGTTGGTGGTCGCTACTTGGGCATTAGTAGTGTACCTCCTTTATCTTGTTTTGCTTTGAGAAAGTTTGAATGTTGTAATAAGCTGTATTTTGGACTTCCGCTGCTATGATGTTTAGTTCTGATTTTCAGCTTATGCATTGCCTCCCCTGTTTTATGTCAAGTATGTTACTATTATATTTTGTTCTATACGCTGTGAGACATTCTACAGGTTCTTTGTATATTCACTTCCTTCTTCCTTTTTCCCTTCTGGCGACCCGTTCCGTGCTAACTGGACATGTGTACAGCGCACCTTTGGAGTAAATGTCGGTTGGTGCGGGGCGGGCCGTCACACTTGGTATCAGAGCTCTAGGTTGCGTAGTTAACCTAGGGAAAGACACTAGGGAGAGTTAGTACGTATATGAGAGCGCGTATTTGTGATTACTTTGGTTTTCAAAAGCTATGTATATATATACTATTAGTAGTATAAAGATGAAGTCGCACTGCACTAGCACCACTGTAGGGTCGTTAATCGTTTCCCTTTTTACAGATTAACGATGAGCCGAGAGACGAGGGGTGCTGGTAGAGGGACCAACCAAGGGAATGCCGCTGACATGAGGGCTATGTTTACTAACCTCATGAGAGGCATGCTTAGAGAAGTGCAAGGGGCAATTCCCAATCCCGGAGTTGGTGCTGGCCCAGTTGTGCAGGCGCCTAGGGTCGATTTCGCCAAGTTGTGCAAAGATTACACTAATCTTGGTGGGAAGCCGTTCCACGGAACGGAGTCGGCCACGGATGTTCAGGACTGGATGGATAGCTGTGACCGTATCTTTGATGACTTGGGTCTTGAGGATGCGATGAAGAGAAGACTAGCGTCTCGTCAGCTGCAAGGGCGAGCGATGAATTGGTGGAATGCCATTAGAACAGCTACTCCAGAGGACCAGGTTACTTGGGTTCAGTTCAAGGCTCGCTTTAGCGAGAAGTTTATTCCAGCTGCCCAGAAGTCAGTGTTGTTTAAGAGGTTCTTGGAACTCAAGCAGGGTGGCAAGGCAGTTTCTGATTATATTGCTGAGTTCGACACTTTGTCGAAGTATGGACTGTCTCTCATTGATACTCCTGAAAAGAAGAATGAGAAGTTCATTACTGGTTTAGATGGATACTTGGGGGAAAGGCTTATCAACCACATCAATGAGACTTTTGAATCGATCGTGGGGAAAGCTTTGAGATCAGAGAGTCTTTACCCTAAGTCAAAGACTGAGGCTACATCTGCAGAAGGGCCAAAGCCGCAAGCAGGCGGTGGAGGCAGGAATAATTCTCAGAATAAGAGGAAGCAGGACCAATCTAAGGGTGGCCAGAAAAAGAGCAAGAAGGATGTTGAGTGCTTCAGGCCATTATGCTAAAGATTGTCGGGCCAAGCCAGCGGATAAGAAGTGCTTCAACTGTGGTCAAGTGGGACATTTCAAGGACAAGTGTCCGCAACCTCTTAAGGAGAAGCAGATCATGAAATCATATGCTATTGATGCCGTTCCTTCTTCGTCGAATGCCCCAACTGCGGCGGAGAAAGGAAAGAATATTGTTATTCAAGGTATGCTTTCTGTTTATGATATACCAGTTCGAGTTTTGTTTGATACTGGGGCTTCCCGTTCCTTCATATCTAGTGACCTGGTAGATAGGTTGGGACTGGAACCCGAGATAGTCGATAGACCATTGATTGTGACGAACCCGATTGGCGGTTCGACTAGCCTTAGTATGATTTGCAGGAATTTGGTTTTATCGAGTCATGGATGTATGTTTGTATGTGATTGCTTTGTTTTGGGCTTTACTGGGTATGGCATTATATTGAGAGTCGATTGGCTCCAAAGATACGGGGTGGTGGTAGACTGTGAGGGCTTTTTGGTGATAGTGAGGGCGGATGATGGGCGGAGGGTAGTGTTTGGTAATCTACCTAGTGATGGGGTTATGGCTAGTTTTGTAAATTCCCTCGACATCCCGCAGGATGAGTTGTCAGATGTGCCCGTGGTTGGCCAGTATCCGGACGTCTTCGAGGAGGTGACCGGGCTTCCACCACACCGAGAGATTGAGTTCCGTATTGATTTAGTAAAAGATGCCAGACCTATAGTGATGCCACTTCGTCGTATGGCACCAAGGGAGCAGCGTGAGCTCGGGGTGCAAGTCAGCAACCTTTTGAAGAAGGGACTTATTAGAAGAAGTGTCTCCGAGTGGGGAGCACCAGTTGTATTTGCCACTAAGGCAGATGGTTCCCTTCGTTTGTGTGTGGACTATCGCGAGTTGAATAAGGTGACGAGGAAGAATAAGTATCCTCTACCGCGGATAGATGATTTGTTTGATCAGCTGGAAGGAGCTAGAGTGTTCTCCCAGTTGGACCTCGCGACAGGATTTCATCAGCTTCGAGTAGCAGATGAGAGTGTTCCGAAAACGGCATTTAGGACGCCGTCTGGATTTTATGAGTGGTTGGTCATGCCGTTTGGGTTGACCAATGCACCAGCCTATTTTGTGGATCTTATGAATCGAGTATTCAGAGATCAGTTGAATAAGTTTGTTCTTGTATTCGTGGATGATATCCTTGTTTATTCAGGGACAGAGGAGGAACACAAGGGACACTTGAGGACAGTGATGGAGGTGTTGAGGAAACACCAATTGAAAGTGAAATTCTCTAAGTGTCATTTTTGGAGAAGGGAAGTGAGATTCTTGGGTCATGTCGTTTCAGAGAGTGGTATTGCCGTGGACCCTGCGCAGGTGGCTACGGTACAGGATTGGCCTACACCCAGGAATGCTACAGATGTAAGAAGTTTCTTGGGATTAGCTGGATATTATCGTAAGTTTATCCAGGACTTCTCCAAGATAGCAGCACCGTTGACTCAGTTGACTAAGAAGAATCAGTCCTTCGTCTGGGACGGAGTGTGTGAGGATGCCTTCAAAAGTCTAAAGGAGAGGTTGACGCGTGCGCCAGTGTTAGTCATTCCTAAAGGGAATGAAGAGATGACGGTATACACAGATGTTTGTGGTACCGGACTGGGTGCTGTATTGATGCAAGGAGGTAGGGTTGTTGCTTATGCTAGTCGACAGCTAAAGCCGCATGAGAAGAAGTACCCTACCCATGATTTGGAATTAGCAGCGATTGTATTTGCGCTGAAGATGTGGAGACACTATCTCTTGGGAGAAAGATTTGAGCTGTTTACCGATCATAAATCGTTAAAGTATCTCTTCTCTCAGAAAGATCTGAATCTCCGTCAGCAGAGATGGTTAGAGTTCTTGGCTTCGTATGATTTTGATATCGCGTATACACCTGGGAAAGGTAATGCAGTGGCCGATGCCTTGAGTAGGAGACATGCCAGCTTAGGGGAAATGTTTCTTGAATGGAAGCAACTGGAATATATCGCGGGGTTTGATTTCAGACCAAGGTGCGAATTGGATCCGGTTATGCTAGATAGTTTGAAGATCAGACCCACTTTGATAGAGCGGATTGGTTCTAGTCAGAGGGACGATCCTAACCTATTGGAAACCATCTCCAAGTTAGAGATGGGTATCGATGAGGAGATGAATGTGTATGGGCTTGATCGAGATGGATGGCTTCGCAAGAATAGAAGACTAGTTGTGCCCAACGTGAATGGTTTGAGAGATGAAGTGCTTAGAGAATGTCATCACCCAAAACTGACTATACATCCCGGTGGTAATAAGATGTATCAAGACATGAGACAGACTTACTACTGGGAAGGGATGAAAAGAGACGTTGGGAAGTTTATATCCAAATGCATGAATTGCCAGCTAGTTAAAGCCGAGCAAAAGAAGCCTAGTGGGTTATTGCAACCATTAGAAATTCCCAAATGGAAATGGGAGCAAGTTTCGATGGATTTCATCGATGGCTTACCAAGGACTAGATCGGGATATGATAGCATTTGGGTAATTGTGGATCGATTGACTAAAAGCGCAAGGTTTATACCAGTCAAATCGACCAGAACAGCAGCCAAGTTGGCAGAATTGTATATGAAGTGGGTAGTGAGATTTCATGGAGTACCCAAAAGCATTGTGAGTGACCGAGACCCGTTGTTCACTAGTGGGTTTTGGAAGAGCTTACAAGAGGCTCTAGGGTCAGGATTACATCTCAGTACCGCATATCATCCTCAGACCGACGGTCAGACGGAGAGGGTGAATCATATATTGGAAGATCTCTTGAGAGCTTGTATATTGGATTTTGGTGGATCATGGGATGACCATTTGCATCTAGTAGAGTTTGCATATAATAATAGCTACCAATCCAGTATTGGTATGGCTCCATATGAAGCTTTGTACGGAAGACCGTGCAACTCACCATCATGTTGGATAGAAACTGGCGAGAAGTTTGTGCTTGGACCAGATGTGGTGAGGGAAACTTCAGGTAAGATTAAGATCATCCAGCAACGAATGAAAGCTGCTCAAAATAGGCAGAAAAGCTATGCCGATAAGAGGAGAAGAGACTTGAAATTCTCCATTGGTGACTTGGTGTTTGTAAAGATCTCTCCGTTGAAGAGCGTGATTCGATTTGGCAGGAGAGGCAAGTTAGCACCAAGATTTGTTGGCCCGTTCCCTGTTCTTGAACTAGTCGGGAATTTGGCATATAGAGTTGGCTTACCAGAGAAAATGGCAGGAGTTCATAATGTATTTCATGTTTCCCAACTAAGGAAGTTCGTTCACGACTCAGATGTGACTATTTCACCTGATCAGTTAGAGGACTTCGAAGTAGAACCTGAGGCGGTTGGGAACCGCAATCCGATTCGTATTGTGGGGCACGATACGAAGCAACTTCGAAGGAAGTCGGTGAAGCTAGTCAAGGTTCAGTGGGGCGAGGAGGAGAATGATTGTACTTGGGAGACAGAGGAAAACATTAGGAAGGCATACCCAGAACTCTTTGCCTGGTAAGATTTACTTTGCGATTTAGTTATTCCGCATGCTAGGATAGACTTGTTTTGCTTATTTTGCATGTTTGATTGTTGTTTTATGACTGATAGGCATGCGGGACCTTTGTGTGTGTTTGGATTAGGGAATTTCGGGGGCGAAATTTCTTAAGGGGGGGAGAGTGTAACGAACCGTATTCTACACATCATAGGATCGTAGAATATTTATTTCTTTCCCATGTGAAGTTGTATGGTCATGTAACTTTGGGAAACATCTATTAGAGTCATTTCCCATGTCCATGATTTTGTCGATTTTTAAAATGACCATTTTGCCCCTAGTTGGTACTGTTTTGGCCATAACTTTTGATTGGAAAGGAATTTTGACCTAAAACCACTTCCATTTGATTCGTTTGATGGTTTCTCTTTCCGTAGAGTGGTCGCATGGGAGATATGGCTGAAACAAGGTTTGGAGGGTGAAAAACTGCTTAACCGGGCCAAATCGGGTGATTAGTGAGTAGGCCCATAACCCATTTCGGGATTAGGGTTATGGGAGGGCTGAAATGAGATGGAGAATCATTCCATTTCAGTTTTCTAGCCTCCACTTATCACCAAGGATCCCTAAAAATGGCCTCTAACCTCTAAATCACCTCCAAATCATCTTTTGGTCAAGGATTAAGCTTAGCAACCCCTAATCAAGGAAGATCTTCACCAAATCAACATAGGAGCTGCTGTTGGCATTGAGATTCACATCAAATCAGAGAATTATTTTAGATCTTAGTTTATTTTGTGGCTAAGGTGAGTGATTTGCATAGTTTTGCACTAATTATGGCTAATTAGGGGTGATTAGTGCTAATTAGCGAATTCAAGCATGATGAAATTCGGGAAAAATGTTCATAATTTCCTAAATGATGTTTTAGACCTCTGATATGAATTTGGGTTAATTTGGTTAAGTTTTGCTAATCCTATTATTAGTTTCACCTAAACATGCTTAAGGGGAAATATGGGATTTTGGGTATGTTTGATCCATTTTAACCTATCATAATGATGTGAATGATGTTTGTGGTTGATTATGCATGTTGCTATGACTGTATGAAATGCTTTGTGATTGATTTCAATAGTTAGAATGGTCGAAAACGTCGTCGAATGGCGTAAACACTTGCTGGAATAGTTTCAGAAAACAGTGCAGAGTTCGGATCGGATCGGATCGGATAAGGGGGCTCGGATCGGATATGTGGAACTGAGCAAAGAATCTGATCGGATCGGAACCCAACACTTGGGAAAGTGGCAAAAAAAGGAAGGCCACGCTAGCTGAACTGGGATCGGATCGGATGGAGGAAGACGGATCGGATCGAAGAGGACGGATCGGATCGGAAATACAAAGGCGAATCAGAGTAGGAGCAAGGAAAGCGGATCGGATAGGAGCATATGAAGGGGAGCATGAAGACGGATCGAAAGCACGAACCAAGAAGGACCCGACCCGACCTGAAAGGAAGCACCGACCCGACCCGAAGAAGAAGAAGTAACTGACTCGAACCCAGAGGAACCCGACCCGAACCGCATCAGAAGATGAGTGCCGACCCGAACCGCACCAGAAGGGGGAACCCGACCCGAACCGATGGCTTGATGAGGAACCCGACCCGACCCAGTATTGACGAATAACCCGAAATGCAAAGGTAGTCCAATAGGAGAAGTTAGAGCTCAGGATCCCGGAACCAGTTGGGAACCAACGAGTTCACTTCATGGTTGGACTTTGCTGCGGGACGTATGCTAAGAAGTTGTCGACGTTCATAACTTCGATTCACCACTAAAAAGGAATGATGGGCTACTTATCAGTGCAGTAGGGTCATTATGACCCAAGGGGCAAGGTGATGGTAGCAAGACTACGTTATCAGTGCAGTAGGGTCATTATGACCTGAGGGGCAAGGTGATGCGTAGTAAGACTATGAGCCAGCGCAGATGGGGTGAATAACTCCATGGGGCAAGTGGACATAGTAATGATAAGTAAGACTATGAGCCAGCGCAGATGGGGTGAATAATTCCATGGGGCAAGTGGACATAGTAAGGATTAGTAAGGCTATGAGCCAGCGCAGATGGGGTGAATAACTCCATGGGGCAAGTGGACATAGCGAAGAATTAGTGGCTACGTTATCAGTGCAGTGAAGCCATTTATGACTCCATGGGGCAAAGTGATCGTGGCAAGGAATGTTGGGTGATCGAAGTGGTGAACATCGTATGCTTTATGCACTGAGTGAGAGATGTGAGGATGGATGCTATGTTTGATTGTTTGCCATCCCTATGACATGCACACCTCCCCCACCTCCGTATCTTTACACTGTTTGATATGATACCTTAGAGTGTTGTACAGTATGTAGTGCTAACTCTTTGGTTGCAGGTCCAGGTTCAGGTATGTTTTAGTCTACCTGTTATTGTTCACTTTAGATGCTTATCGCTCATACCAGGCTTTATGTCTGACCTAGAGTTTTATGTCTCCTCTTATTACTCTGGGTGCTCACACGAGCAGACTAGAGACAGGTTAGCTGGTGATGTGCGAGTAGCTGACTCGGAGGCGGGCAGGAGGTTTCCACGTATTATATATATACACATTCTCCCTGTGTCGTTGGTGGTCGCTACTTGGGCATTAGTAGTGTACCTCCTTTATCTTGTTTTGCTTTGAGACAGTTTGAATGTTGTAATAAGCTGTATTTTGGATTTCCGCTGCTATGATGTTTAGTTCTGATTTTCAGCTTATGCACTGCCTCCCCTGTTTTATGTCAAGTATGTTACTATTATATTTTGTTCTATGCGTTGTGAGACATTCTACAGGTTCTTTGTATATTCACTTCCTTCCTCCTTTTTCCCTTCTGGCGACCCGTTCCGTGCTAACTGGACATGTGTACAGCGCACCTTTGGAGTAAATGTCGATTGGTGCGGGGCGGGCCGTCACATTCTCACCAACCTTTGCAGAGCTTTTCCCTTACAATGTGTAATCTCTTCCTCAACAATGGAAGGTAGCTTAAGCTGAGAACATGAACCAGCTCCACCAGTAGGGTCCGAGCACTTTTTAAATACGGACTCCTCGGTAGAACTTTCCAATGCAATGTCTTCTCCAGAGGTAGGGGCAGCCGATGCTTTAGGTATAGAAGGAGAAGCAGAAGAAATTTCCCAGTAAAGAAAAGAACGAGATGAGTCGAGCAACCCAAATTGATGAAGAAGTTCCTCAGTGATCGAAAACTTTTTAGTCCTCTCTTTTTCGCTAACGGCCTTCAGTGTCTCAAGAGAAGATTTGCTAATGATTGAATCTTTGACAAGAGATGGTTGTTCTGCAAAAAAGAGGAAAAATTTAATGATCAAGACTTAGAAAAAATTGGGCAAAGTGCTCTGAACAGACATGTTCACCTCTTTCCACCTAGATCCCGTAGAAGCTTTTCAGGCATCGAACATAAAAGAATTGTTTCAAGAACTCCAAAGCGCTATCTTGTAAATCGAGGATAAGCCGACAATTTCGAGCGCCTTCAACGAATATAATAGAGGGATGTTCCTTTCTCCTTTTAAATACCCATAAAAAACAGATGTCCTGAAGAGTAGGCATCCAATGCATCGTCCTCATAAAAAGCACACATAGCCCTATTAAAATGGCATAGCCATTCGGGTGTAGCTGAAAGGAAGCGATCGCTAAATGTCGAAGGGCCATCTGTAGAAATGGGTTGAAGGGAGGAACGACTCCACTCATTAACATATGTCAATTAAGTACAATAAAGCCAAAGGGCGGACGATCAACAAACTCATCTCTCCTTGGTAATCTTATGTCGATTTCAGGAATGCTGAATTAAGTGCATATTTTCTTAAAAGAACGCTGAGTAAGCATTGAAGGGCATCTCTTTAACAGTGGATTTCCAAGAGGGTAGGGAGTAGAAAAAGGCTGATTTGCTACCGACCCTGGAACTACAGTCGTACCAGCTTCAGAAACTTGACTGGAATATCCGGCCTGAGCAGAAGTAGTTGTCTTTTCAGAGTGATGACGAGTCTTCTATCGAGTATTCATTCAACACATGCAATCTTATTTTTAAATAATTTATAGGTGCGCATTTCATAAAGTGTGAAGTGTTGTGCAAAATTATAAAAGTTATTTAAAACGAAGCTTAAAATCTTCAGTTGGCGTGTGTCGATTAATTAATATCAAGCATCATCGTGAATTCACTTTAGAATGTCATGTCTATACAAGCAATGTTTGACTAGTTATAAATGGTTGAACATTTTTTTTTTCTATAGGCACGTAATTCAGTTCAAGTCAGGAAATTCGATGTAATTCGTTTTTAATGATTAAACTAATCTGTCGTTGATGTGGGCAATCGAAGGAAAACTATTCAACGTGCAAGTGTTTGTCTTATTACATGACAATTAGCGAAGAAAAGAATGTTCAATCTACAAGTTGCAAGCTTGGATCGTCCAAAGTTTGGATCGCTCAAATATTAACAACATCAACGACCACTATCAAACCAAAGCCGATCGATGCAATTTCGGGTCAAGCAATCCATGGTCCTAGCAAGCTCAATGAAGAAAATTTTAAATCGAGATCAATATGTACCTTGCAATGGAGAAATCAATGAAATCCTCATGCAAAGTGAATGTAGGCCAGAATAGAGGGTAAAACACTATAAATTTGCTCTCTACTTTACTGTTTTCTTCTATTTTCTGCTTTTAACTTTGTTTTCTATAGTTTAGAGGTGTTCCTTCACCTCCTTGGGTGTTAGTGCCGTTTTTTGGTGTTAACACACATCATGGCATCTAGAGCTGCGACTCCGTTCATAAACCATGAATAAGGCATTGAATGCTGATGGAGGTACATCCTACCCGAATAATGGCTCATTGTGCTGAGATTGAAACATCTTTGGAACTGCGCTTATAGAATTTCATCAGTGAAAGGAATATGGCTAAGATCTAAGCCCCAGTCCTTATTAGTATATCCTCTGTTATCATTCATTACTTGTCGTACCATCGCTGCAACTTCTACATTAGTTAGCATATGTTCTAGCTCAGCACTTTCAATTCATCGAGGTCCTTCGGTTCCCATTTCGGGCAACATCGCCTGATCCACCATCCGGGCGGTACATCCTTGCCCATATTGTTGTAACACCCCACTCCCGCTATGATCACTCACTAAGGGAATGCCATAGCATCGGTGGAGTATTTTAGTGAATATAGAACAGAAAAATTACCACAAGACAGATATAAATAGTACTTGAAATTTTAAAACATCATCTCATAACAACGGAAGTAAAACATGTCTGGTTACATCAGAAACCCACAATAAAAGTCAAGTACAATATCCATCAAAATAAAGAAGTACATAATCCCACTCTCATACAATAGCCAAAACAAAAGAAAAGATAACTGGATAACTGGAGCTTTACATCTATCCAAGCTCCTAAAGACTGGAACAGCAATCCGATCAAGCTCCACTACTGCTAGGATCCACCGTAGGACCTGAGGGTTGGGAAAAAGATAAAAACAACGGGGTCAGACATAAGTCTGAGCGAGTCCTATAACTTTAACAATACAATCGTTAAAGTAACCAGAGAAGACATAAATTGATATACGGTAACATATAGGGATGAACGGCTATACTAAGCAGTCAACTAAACTAAGATAAAGGATAAAGATAAAGACGCATCTACCCTTCCTAAGGTAAATTACTAAACTGCACCACACCAGTCGTTCCTAACTTAAAGGTTGATCCCACCCATGGACTTACAAAATTAACTTAATAGTACTTGCGTACCCCTAGGTGACCAAGTAGACGCCACGGGGCCCTACAATCCACTAGGTGTACACACTACTGCCCATTCGATCGGCTCCCTAACGTAGATACCCGTGCTGGCCCCACCATGGGGTGTACCATTCCCCAACGTGGCAACCCGATATAATTAACGGTGCACGGCTTATATCTACCCGATGCAACAACGGCTTACCTACCAGCCCGGGCCCACTCACGCATATGAAGCCCGTTGGACTTGCGTTGCCACCGCCAACCCGTTTGCCTCTTACAGTCAAACCCAGTATGCGTGTCCCGTCCTCGACATGGGTCGAGCCCACAAAGATACGTATGGGTTACTGGTTGAAATGGGCCTTCCACAAGCTACCCACCTAAGCTTGTCCCTTTTTCTAGTGTATCTCACTTAACCCTTTAATCATGTTTTAATTACATGTTCCACTTTGGTTAAGTATTCTAATCGTATTTTCTATTGCCACCCAAGGCAACCCACTAGGTTCCTTATGCCACCCAAGGCACCCACTTAACCTCTCATGCCCCTCTACATGCTAATATGGTTAAGTGTTTCTTAATTAATTAATTAAGATCGTAACCCTTGTAAAGACCTCTCACATTAGACTGTCTTTTATGACCGCTGGTTAAGCCGGTTGGGTCCGGGCAGCCTTATGTCATAACCGAGTCTAACCTCGTGTCTTTACATTAATCACGTATTTAGTTTGTGCCTAAGACCTCTCACATTGGGCTAACATTTGTAGCAACTGGTTAAGCCGGTTGGGTCCGGGCAGTTTTACGCTACAACTGAGTCCAACCTCGTGTCTTAGTCAATTAATTACACCTAATTAATCACCCTCATAATTTATATTAATTATCCCTAATTAATTACACATTTTTAAGAATATGGGTAGACCTAACTAAATAGGTAAATTCCCAACTCCAAAGTGTGGGTACACCTAACTTAATAGGCAAATTCCCAACACATAGTATGGGTACACCTAACTTAATAGGCAAATTCCCATACTATGTTCATTTATTTTATGTTATGCATAATTATGTTAATTTCACACAATCTTATTAATTTATGCATTGAATTAACCCCATCGTTCCCACGTAATTTCGTTCTCATGACATAACACATATAAAAGGTGTCAACTTACATATGTATGAACATGTTTCAAAAGTGCCATCTTGCATATTAACAAACACATAACTTACATGTGAACTCGCATAACATGTCACATATCTTGCATATAATCTTGTATAACATGTCACATAACTTGCATATAATATGTCATATACTTACATATTAACTTGCATAACATACTTGCATATTAACTCATAAACTTGCATAATGTCATCATGAACTTGCATATTAACAAACATGTAACTTGCATAGCATATCTTGCATATTAACATACATGTAGCTTGCATACTAACAAACATGTAACTTGCATATAAATAAACATGTAACTTGCATAGCATATCTTGCATATTAACATACATGTAACTTGCATATTAACAAACATGTAACTTGCATAGTAATAAACATGTAACTTGCATATTAATAAACATGTAACTTGCATAGCATATCTTGCATATTAACATACATGTAACTTGCATAGTATATCACCATGAACTTGCATAACATGCATATGATCACATAGCCCACAACTTACATATTTAGCATCATGCAAACATAACATACATCAAATTAAACTTGCATAAACTTACATACTCAACATGCATAAACATAGGATTAATGTTAACATCATATCATATGATTCAAGACTCATTAATCCACATACAAAACCATAAATCTCATCACATCTCATCTACTTAGTTTAACAAAAGATCATCAAAGTGATAGAAACTCACAACTAGCAAATTTGCACTCCAAATGAAGAAGATTAAGATGCTAAGAATGGATTAGAGGTTGATTAGAGAGTGATTAGCTTGCAACCCTCTTCATTGATTTGTGGAGGCCATGATCAAGTTCCATTTTGCCATAGTTTAATTACAAGATTTAATTATGAATGAATTAGGGTAGGGTTAGGGTCTTATTTATAGGATTAGGTGAGTGTTTTAGGCCCTTAGATTAACCCTAGATTAGTTTAGGACCCTTAGATTTAGGAAGTCTCTAGAACCAGCCCTCTAAGCCAGCCTAGAACCTAACCTGGTGCAACCTGGTGCACCCAGGTTCACTGGACGCCGCACCCCTGTCGACAGGCAAGTCGACAGGCAAGTCGACACCCCTGTCGACAGGCCTGTCGACAGCCCTGTCGACATGGGTAGGGCGGGAATCTTCCCGCCTGACCCCGCCTGTTCCTTTCCAAATCTGAAATTTAAATTTCTAAATCTGTTTTTAGTTTTGAATTTTCTGCAAACTTCATCGGGCCATAACTGGGCCATACGGACTCCGATTTTCGAAAACTCGGACTCTATTTCGCGTATTTTTCCGAGACGAACGAAATGACGCAGCCCGTTTCCCCCAATTCTCACATATGAGATTATTTATTCTGTAACTAGTATTAATTGAAATTCGGGGTGTTACAATTGTCGTGGTTGAGCATTGGACGAGTGGGTAATGGGTGCTCGAGTAGCTGGAGAATCACCACAATCCCTTGGAAGCAGAAGGTTTCGATTCGAGGTATGGCCCAGCTCGAGATGTCCCATATCAAGATTTTTGATCCAAAATGGTTGCCCTGTTCTAGCCGGGATCATTCCAAATTACAGCTCATCCACATTACGTGCCTGTTGGAACAGGTGTTGTTGACTTTCTCCACTCCTTTTTGACGATGAATATGCTACGTCAGCCTGGTGTCATGAAGGAGACGTAGCATGTTGTTTTTGAAAATCTCGCCACTACCTCTTCATCATATCCATATCATGCCTCATCATGGAATTTTCTCGTCTCTAGGCGGTCAGGGCAGTAGTGGCCTCGCCCAAGTTATTTAGTAAGAGCATGAAGTCCTCACGCGTAACGAAAGTTGAAGGAGGGGATTGAGTACTCGCTGTAATAGAAGGATCATTGCTAGGGCCTGATTGGTTTGAATTTGATCTGGGGACAAACGATCTAGGAGCGTTCTACTTGGGGACATTTGAACCAGGGGCATCCTGGGTTGATTCAGGCTGTGAAGTGGTCTATTGTGTCGCTGGATATTGCTCTAAGGGTAGTCTGTTAAGCTCTGTCTCTTTTGGAAACCATGGTTATCAAAGGTGTTAAAAGTGTAGATTACTCCCTCAGATTGGTGATCTGAACAGTTGGGAAACAATCCAAAAGGGCTAAGAATTCAAGTCTTCTCAGTGATTGCACCAAATGTTTGACCAAAAATGGCACAAACACAAAAAGTAGAGAATATGTATACAAATAAACTAAGAAATATAAAATGAAAATGAGGAAAGCAACAATCACACACGATTTATAGTGGCTTAGCATTAATGAGCCTTCGTCCACTTGATAATTTCTTGATTCATTAAGAAATTACAAATACAATGCCTTTGATTCACTAACACTCGAATTACATTGCTCAATCTCTTGAATTACAATGATTAGATTAGAGAATAACTTGGATCCTAGTTGTTGGAGACAGGCGTGATTTATCAGAGTGCCAGAAGTCCCTCAGTTACCTTCAAAATGTTGTATTTATAGGCTCGGTAATGGCCTGGCAGGGAACATGCATGTGGCCTTCGAACGAGGATTATAGGGATGTAGTGGAGGCGGTTACATAGTAATTACAGCACCATTCCCGGAATATATTGGGCTGGTTCGACACGTGTCGATTCGATGGTGAACATGTGGCACAAGGTCTAAGGCAGTAGACGACAGTGGGAGGAGCGCTAATAGTGTGATCCAGTGTAACAACCCTTCTCGAATTAAATAGTACACGGATTGAAACATTGGACTCGGGTTCCATCTGAACCGAGAGTCTTCAATCATGGGTTATAACTCTATTCAACCAAGAGATTCATGCGAGTTGAGGCGAGGGTCATGGTCTCTCCTCGACCAGAGACTATGCATGTTATATTCTTCGACCCGACTACTTGGAACCGGGTGTCAACTTTCAACTTGGGAAAACTTGGAAGTTTCAAACCTCTTGGTCATGAATATTTGAATCTTTGACGGCCTTGCTGAAAGGCATGTCAATAGTGTGATTCTGAGCGACTTTAATCTATGGAATTTTTTGCAAAATCCTAATTCTATGTCGCCATTCATTGGCATTTTCAAACATTCAGACACAACAAACCAAACATAAAATAATCGAAAATAACATACTAGAATAATCAGTTACTTCAACTATTTCATAGAATCTAGATTAAAAATAGAAATAATATATTTGCATAGATCTATAAGTGGTTTCATAGGAAAATTTAACAATCTATTTCCTATCCATTTGAATAAATTTAATCCAAAGTTGTAAATTCCTAACATAATTAACGTTTTAGAATAAATTAGAGGTTGGGAAACTTAGAATTTTGTAAATAAGATTAGTATCAACAACCAATGTCTATGAAATGTCAAGTATGAATAGGAATACTTAATCTGAATGGATCTCTCCCCTAGCAGTTTTAGATATGTTGACTGAAAAATTTGTTCTCTTAAGTACAACACCCAAATTCCAATAATAATCACAAAATCACAACAATATCAAATCACAATGAACAAGAATGGTAGAGAACACGCCAAATTTATAGTGGTTCGGCAATCAAGCCTACGTCGACTTGATGTAATCTATCATTCATTATACTATATGAGTAAAATTCAGTTAGTATAAAGTAAGAAAGTAGAGTGATAAGCGTTAAGTTGGCACCAACAAAGTCCTTTCATGTATGTTCCAATTTCCCAAGAAACGATCCCTTGAAATGTACAAATTTCAGGTGTAACAGAATAAACCGAATCTGGTTTGGCATTGCTATGTGGAAGCGTGGTGGAGGAAGTGGAGATCAAGGATTCAGCCATGTTAAGCAGTGGGGCTAGTGGGACATGACATTGGTATGTGGCCCTTTCGATTTGGCATAACCGAACCAGACATGCCGATCTGGAGGGAATTTCTTCTCCCTATCAACTTTTATTTAATCCAAGTTTTATGCCATCCAAATTTGGAATAATTTGAGTCGAGGATAGGGAGTGTAAGCCTATTCGAAACCACAAAGATTTGCATTGGACTAGAGATGGCTGAATCGAAAGGGGCGAACCGAGCAGGCCGATTTGAATTGGCCGAACCGAATCTTTCCACGATGAATTCCAATTCATTGAGATATCTAGTGCTTTAGTCCAAGATGTCTTGGCTTTCCTATGTCCGTACTCAAATCTTGAGCACTTTCACATCTGGAAATCCAAAACGTGACGGCCTTGTAAAAAAGTGGGTCAATACTTTCCCTCCTAAACATGTCTTTTGATGGAAGACGTACTTTGGATAATCCATAAATCCATAATTCGAAATTCGAGAGAATACTTGAAAATATTAAATAATGAAGACCATGGAACCATTATCGCTTCAGATCGTATTAATAGAGAACCTCGATCGCAATGTATCGTATTAACAGAAAACCACTATTACACCAGATCGTATTAATAAAGAATTAGAAATACAGAAAACTAATTAAGCCTTATGGTCACTCCAAGTAGCATTATATAGAATCCCACAATCTCTCCAGATTGTATAATGAGAGAAATCTAAATCCACGGCATCCAAAATCCTAGAATCCTATATCCATAATATCCAATCAAGGGTCCAACGATCTCTCCGGATCGTACTATAAGAGAAGTCTAAAATCCATGGCCTCGCTTGGCCTAACCAATGCCAGTATGATCCATACGAACAATAAACAAAGTGAACTACTTTGCCAAATATTGACAAAACAATTCAAATCCATTCAAGTATAGTCCATACTTGAGTCATGACCAAGCGATCTTGGCATATCCTGACAAGATAGCCTAGACCCTCAAACATAGTTCATGCTCGAAAATCCATATTGAGTATAGTCAATATCAAGCCATGACTAAGGGATCTTGCCAAATCCTAACAAGATAGCTTAGTCCCTTAAGCATAGTCCATGCTTGGAAATCCATTTTACCAAAGTTCCGACAGTCCCAAAACATTACAGCATCAAAACCTGATCTAGCGGTTCATCGTAGGGCACAGAACATGCCTAGGGGTTAAATCTTAACCCGCTACGTGAGTAAATCGACTTTGCCATTTTTAATTACAAATACATTATTTTTTTTAGTGGATGATTTGATGTTGGGTATAGAACATGTGTAGGAATTAAGACCTAATCTCATATATAGGTGGACCGACGTAACCATCAAAAACAAAGAGCCAAAATCTAAAGAAATCAAATATCCATACGATCAGATATCCATGAAATCTAGAGATATCCACATCATTTATTGATCAAGCTGCGTAAGCCAGATCCTGGCTCGTTCATATTCCATGGGAAAAAATATGAATGCATTTGTTCCACTATTGCTGCTCGATTCCTAACATATTGTGTTGGTTCTCTATGACTGACACACTCTTTTGATTACATCATGCAAATGACTGCATTTATTCATAGCATAGCCATCTAGCTCCTGGAACAGGCAGTGCTTTCTAGACTCCCATTCTTTCTGTGTGGAATCCCTCTTGGGAGGCTTTTTGAATGGAGCTAATTCATGAATGTCCAAGTAGATAGCCTTCAACAAGAAATTGTATACAATCCGCCCAGAACAGGCTTAAATGCCAACCCAGAAAAGGCCTATTGGAACTTAGAGCCATTTCAAGCAAGTCATTGGTTTCTATAAGAAACAAATAACAGAGAAAATTTAAGGTGAAATCAGAATCTAAAATCAAATGGGACAAAATATAATAATTAAAAATAGATGTACCACTTCATTAAAATTGAAATAATGTTGATTACATCACATATTAAAATTTCATAATAATGGTACATCAATGATATCGTATAGATACAATTAACTTCTAGACATAATAATACAGCCTGGAATAAATTTTTCATCGCCAAGGTCTTGACTTCATTATATCCTCAATCAAGCAACTCCATATACTAAACTATTTTGTAAAGAGGAAAGGGTCAAAACAACTTGTTCTGATGGATGAAAATCATTTAAGTTTAAAGTAAAACAATTTCCTATACTTGGCAAAATTCATCAAATTATGTCTAGGAGATTTCAATACACAATTAAATATGACATACACATGCATTAAATAGGCGGAATATCCTACGATCACTTAAGGCCATCATATATATGTAAGGGAGGATTTCTATTATCACTGAATACCCTATGAGGCGGACTATCATTCGGTCACTTAAGTCCAGTTTATATATTTATTTATTGGGGATTCCTATAATCACTTAAATACCTATGGGTGGATTCTTCTGATCACTTAGTACCATATGGCGAACACTAGTCACATAAGACCTCATTTAACGTTATCAAATATTCTCTCAATTGTAATGCGAGAAATAGTATTATTCAACTTATTATTGGGTGAGGGTAGACACTCTTCGCCATTTATGACCTCTTTGGGGGACCCATGTGTTTTTATTTAATAGGAATTACGAGTGAACTCCTAGTTACTTAATATTTCCCTTAGATGAATGGTCCCTCTTACATGCTCTTTGGAACTCTTATTATCTCATCCCTTGATATGCACTCATATAGCCCCTAGATAAGAAGTAGATAACCTCCCCACTCATATGCCTATCATTTTATTTAAGACCATTTAATACCTCACAAGGTTATTAGATAAATGCGGACCTAATAATCAGTTAATACCTAATAAGGGCGGGTCCGATGACTTTAGTACAAACCCAAGGAGTGAACGTAGGAAGGGTCCTAGTCCTAACCACTTAATACCCAAATAAGGTAGGTCAGCCACTTAATAGTTCTCAATGCAGGCCTACTTCACATAAGTATTTATGATACTAGACGTCTCATACTAAACCGACTTCTTGTAATTGTGGATTTACTGGTCGGTTTTGAGTAAACTTCTACTATTAGTGGAATCCTCGCGTCTTTAAGTATTTATAATGATGCCATATGGCACTAGACATCTCACATTAACCCGAATTATTATAGATGTTTGATTTGTTGGTTTGTTCTAAGCAGGCTTCAACTATAAGTAGGGGTTAACTCGTGCCTCGTGTCTTTAATATTAATGAAAATCATTAATACTCGCACACATATAAATTTTCTATGTGGACATTTTAAATTTGAATTCCTAATTAAATGCATTTAATATGCAGTTATAGTAAGTTAATTACATTTATTAAAGTACATAAATAAAGGCTTAATTTTTGGTGCACTAAAGGAAATGTTCTAACATAGAAATGTCAATCCTAAAAAAGTCATGCTTTACAAGTTATATTTCTCAAGCTTTCTTAATATAACATATAATATTAATTCCATATCTGAAGCAATAATAGGGAAATAATAGAATACAAACAAAATAACTTGCAACCTAGCTACTTAGGATTATTACAATAATAATAAAAAGACAAGGTGTAGTACGACAATATATGTAATTTCTTTTTAGTACTGCTTTACTTTCATATAGGATATTACACAAAAAAATGATTTTGGTAATATGTGTTTTATTGCATTTAAACTATCTGTTTTATAAAAACAGAGATTTAAATATATATAAATTACAATCACTACTACAAAACAAGTCAGTTGCTTTGGTTATTTACCCCATGTTGCTTCTGTTCTGGAACTGAAGCAACTACAGATGATACAACAGACCAAAATTTGTTGCTTTGGACAAACAACCGAAGAAAAATATAGGTGATACCCCAACATAAACACATACCATCTGTTGCTTCAGTTCAATAACCGAAGCAAATGTAGATGATGCAGCAGGTCTATACCTGTTGCTTCCGTTCTACGGAGGAAGCAAATGGCCAATATTTTGCTTCAGTTGTGCCAAACAACTGAAGCAAAAAAGTGGCTGAAGCAGGAAAAAAATATTGCTTTAGGATTTAATTAAAACCTAAACAGCATCAAATTGCATTTATAGTCAAAATAGAAAGTACAACAATAAACCTAACTACAATATCATCATAAAACATTGAAATAAAACTAGATATAAATAATATATCTACATATAATATTAAATTCTAACTAAATGTCAATGTTACACAACGGAGTAAAACTAAATAATATAACAAAGTGAAATAAGACTAACTGCAGTATCAAATTCAGCCAATACACAACGCACATCGCATTGTTATTTTCTAAAAATATAAAAATAAATTCAGGGTATGAGCATGTGAAAGTCAATAGCATTGTATGTTCCACCAATGCAAGTAAAACAATTATGAGCTTACTGCAGTGAATATAAATGTAAGATGATTATGCAATTAAAAACAAATTTGACTAATTTTTTAAAAGATAATCATGCTGCAACTATATTTATTTCTAAGATAACATATTTGAGATACATAGAATTTAAGAACAATTAAAATGTACTTGATTACTCTATACAAATAAGGAGCACTCTCATATACATCGACAACTCGCTTACTCAAGCTAGGTGCATATTCAAAAACCAAATGCACCTGCAGCATAAAACAAATAAAAAAGAATGAATTATTATTTTATCACATATTTACTCCTATAAATATGCAGCAAGATATTTAGTGGCACCAATTCATAATGTAGCTTCTTTTTGGTAGGCAACAAGACATATAAACAATGTTTGTTACATGGGTGAAACTAATAAAATAAATAAAAACTATTTGGCAGTATGTACATACAGTGTTCGTTCCATGGGTGTGAATATCATTACAAAATATGCATCAAACTTTGAACAGTAGTGTCGTCAATTAAATTGTATGGTACAAGAGATATCAAACTTTGAACAGTTGTGCCTTTTACTAAATTGTATGGCAAAATTCATGGGCTTGTTCAGAATACAGCACTTCAACATAAGATATAAAACGGTATATGAATGGTTTAAAAAAATTAGTACATGGGAAAATTGGTTAAAACAACTGGTACAATAAAATAATCTTCATATTATTATAGTGGCGTGAAAAAATGAATGGTGAAACTCTGGCATACACCCAAGAGAATGAAAACAGGGGGCACAGATAGAGTAAATATAAAGGATAATAAATAATATTTCAGGGCATAACTCAATTGAAAACAGACATATTAAAGGATTTAAATAATCCTGGGTACATAATCTAGAAAAAATACACCCAAAAACTAAACCAAGTATCAATAAAAAGAATATAGGAGTCCAGATTAGAGTGAAAACAAACTTAGAAAAATTCAAAAAGAATGCAGGTAAACCCACTTGAACCTGATAAAAACTGGACAAATTCTTATGACAATCTCCAAAACTCATAAAATTGCCCATGATTTGCAAAAACATTACCAAATTAATTACATAAAGTAGACTGGTTTAAAAGAAGAAGTAATTGATCACACACTACATGAAGCACGAAAATAAGTAGCAGAGTTCTACTCAAAGGCTTTACGAAGAATGTAATGTCCAGGCTTACCTGGAGCTTTCATCACGACATTACTTCCGACCATGAGCAGGGACCAAATTTTGCCACCAAGCCATGAAAAACATCCAACTAAGTACCAAAAAATGAATCCAGCTGCGAAAGTTGCTCATTTTGCCAGCGCTCCTGATATACCCATTTTCACCGTCTCGGTGTATCAGAATCGAATCATCACACCAAATCGGTATTACACGATGAGGCTAATTAACAACCCAATACAAAACCCAATGTTTTACAAAAGGGATCGGATGTAGTTGGTTTCAGACCAATTCACATAAACATTTTTTATGTAATTGATAATACCAAATAAATATTGCAATACAAACGGAAATAGGCAACAATTATCACACCGCTAATTAAGTTATCGTCATCATTGTTGAGGCTGATTGAGAAAAACATCCGTAAGAACTAGGGTTGTCAATGGGTCAGGCTGGGTCGGGTTCGGGTTGAGTCAATTCATATTCGGGTTGAGTTCGGGTTAGGTCAGCTCAACCCATTTATTAAACGGGTCGGTTTCAGGTTGACCCATTTATAATCGTGTGGGTTTCGGGTTTGATTCGTGTAACCCATTAAGAAAATATTTGTATAAATAACTTTACCGGTTTCAAATGATGGTTGCATTTGTTCGAGTCTTTGTAGAATAAATTAAGAAAGAAAAAGGACTATGCTACAACAAAGTGCTCATAGAATCTAGAGACAATGCTCGAGTCTCGAGACGATGTTGTTGCTAATGCTTTTTACTGGTGCCGTCGTTGTTCTTCGATCTGATGCACGATTTCAGAAGGATATCATAGAATATAGGGCTCGGCATAAAAAGGAAAGAGTAAACTGAAGTCTGAAGGAGTGAAGAGGTAAAACCGCATAAATTAAAATGGCCGAATGAGTGGCGGCTTGGTAATTGGTAAATTAGGGTAAAGCGGAAAATGGGTAGTGGACAGGACTGGTCTATGTTTTGTAGATTGTAGGCTAATAGAAATATGTTTTATATTAAATGGGTCATGACAAGTCAGAAACGAGTTCATGGGTCAGGTGGGTCAACCCGTTTGGGTCAGAGCGGGTTGACCCGAAATTGACCAATTCATAAATGGGTCAGGTCAGGTCGGGTTTTTTTCGTGTGGGTTACGAGTTGTGTTTTAGGTTATGTTATAAATTGATGGCCCTAGTAAAAACTGTCTTGGGCAGCTTGGACCGCAAGGAAGCCATCAACAACTCCAACCCCTGTCAACAATTCTACATATAAATACTTCAACGTCATAGCAAATATACAATTAATAAACTAATAAAACAGAAAAGAAAAGGACCTACTTGATGTTCAACTCAACACGTTTCTCCAGAAGTGCGCTACTGTCCTTAACTTGGAACTCGTTAAGCATAATAATACTTGATATGGTAGACATGGACATCACAATCAAATCATCCATAACAGTATATGTCACCACTCCTTTAACAAATCATCCATAACAGTAGACATGGGAATCAGATCTCGGCACTGTTTTTCACACCGTCGGGAATAATGAAAAGATTCGAAGCTTCAGGTTCGGCTGCTTTAGATCGACATTAGAAGATGAGGCTGATAAAACTAACACCAAATCACGCGACAATATAGAATTATTTTGAATAATCAATCTCAACGCAAGAACAAAAAACGAAGAACAGGGAAAGAAAGGAGGCGACGAAATGGAAAGCGTGAAAACCTAAAGGGCAAAAGCACGTGATTCTAATAACTGGTAGCGGTAGATTGATTTGCGAAGCGGATGCAGATACTATGAGGACCGTATAGGCTTTGAGGCTTGCATTTAGAAGCCCAAGCACCGTCTGTTCTCAGATTATAGCATTCAGACTAGTTGTCACTTGATGATGCCATTATAATACTTATTACTTAGCAAGAATTAGAAATTAATTACTAAATATTACACCTTAATTACTAAATATTACTTATTGATTAATTATAAAATCTTAAACATTAAAATTTAGATATAGTTTATTAAATGTAATTAATAAAGATTAACTATTATTTATACTAATTACTAATAATTATATTAATTATTATTAAGTTTGCTTATTATTATTGTTACGTATTAGACTTAATTATTATGTAATTTTTCGTTAAACAATTATTTTGTAATAATTATCAATTAATAAATATTACTTGTTAATTATTAAATATTAAGCATTAATTATTTAATATCGATGATTATTTATTCAATATTAAATGTAATCAATTCAATATTAATTATGTAATCAATTCAATATTAATTATAGTCTACTAATTATTAATAATTAACTATAATAAATTATTATATAAAATTATCTCTGTTAATTATCTATAATAGTTATTAATTATGAGTAATTTATAGATAATTATGAATTATTTATAGATAATTATAAATTATACAAAATATTGCATCTTGATTATTTTGCAATTTACTAATTATTAACATTGGTTTTTACAATTTACTAGTTACAAATCATTTATGATTACAAATGATGAATTATTAACTATTAAATAGAAATTATTATTATTTAATTTAAAAAAATATTAATTATGGTTTTTAATTATAATTATAAATATTATAATAAATATTACTTCTTAATTATTAATATTTCTCATTAATTACAAATTAGAAGATATTTTTCTCATTTATTGATTATTTATAAATTATTAATATTTTAGTAGTCATTATTAACTAATAATTATTTCAAATAAACAATTATACTAAATATCATTTCATATTTACTAATAATTATGACTTATTAAATACTAGTCTTACTTAGTATATAATTATCAATAATTAATTATTTAACAGTAATTGCTAAAAGCTAATTATTAAATATTAAATATTACTTATTAATTTTTAAACTTACTAATTAAATGTTAAATAAATAGTTATTGTATATTTATTTTTAATTATTTGACATCAAGTATTAATTTATTTATTACTGACTAAATATATTTGTTAAATATGAATTATAGTTTACTAATGGATGGATAATTATCAAAAACTAATTATTAGATATTGAATATTACATCTTAATTATTAAATACTGCATATTAATTAAATGTTAAATATTGTTAATTATTTAGTATCATTTATTTATTATTAAATGTAATTAATAAATACTAACTATAATTTACTAGTTATTATTTATTACCTATAATAAATTATTTAATATAAAAAATAATTATTCATTATTTATAACAATTAGTAATTATAAATTATTTACTTACAATCATTAACTACAACCGACTACAAATAATGATATATGTAAGTTGTTCATGGTTATTGATATAAACGTTTTGCTAATTAAAAAAATTAGCAATTGCATTGGTGCATTTGCTTCGGTTCTTAAGAAACCAATGCTTATAATATTTCTTGCTCTGTGCATTTGCTTCGGTTCCTAAGAACCGATGCATATAATGTTATTTGCTTCGATGCATTTTTCTTCGGTTGTTAAGCAAACCGAAGCTGATAATAATATCTGCTCCGGTTATGAGCACAACCGAAGCAAATAACATTATTTGCTTCAATGTATTTGCTTCGGGTGTTAATATAATAGAAGCAAATTATACAATTTGCTTTCGTTGTAAGCATAACCGAAGCAAATGAAGCGACACAACAGACATATTTTGAACCAGTGAATACCCAAATCTATGATTTTGTATGAACTAGATTTCCAATAAAACAAAAAGAAAGTAAATCAGACCAAAAGATAAAATTACACAAATACCGAAAAATCTAGTCTTTTCTTACATTCACAATCCAAAACCCAAATTAGCACATAATTGACCGTTTCCGATATTATTTAAAGATTTGGGGATTTATAAATATTTCATTTTCGTGGGAATCCAAATATATTTTAGGCATAAACAATCCAAATTCTACACTAAAAATTACAGAAAATAGTATACTTAAGTAATTTTCACTCACATAATAAAAAGAAGAAAGAGGAAACTGTGTTGAACAAAACAATAGATTGTAGCCTTGAAATTGCAAACTCCAAATATTTCTTCTAAATTATTATACATGTATATAAGAATCAAGTTAAAATTTAATATACATATAAATCTAATTTCATATTTGTTAACGATATTTTTCATCAACACTGGAGGCAGGTCGACTAGGGTGGATCTAAAGGAGGAAATGGATGATTGTTAATTTATGGGTTAAATCAGGTTATTGCCCTGGAAATTAAATCGGAGAAGTAGGGGTTTGCCAAGGGCGGTCAGAATGGGTTTAGACTCGGGGGATGAAGCATGTTTTCATATTCGAAGCTGTATTGAGGAGGAAATCCAGGTTTAATTTGAAAAAATAACAAATAACTGCATTGGTGATAGTCAGAAAATGACAGTACACACTTACATAGCAACCTTCTTATAACAGATTCCTTTTTACTCAATTTTCACTGAGAATACATGGATGTCATAGGGAGGATTCCCTCATTGATCTCTCTAATAAGCTAAATTTAAGAGTACAATGTTTTAGGAGGCAAAAAATCCATCCGATGAATTTAACATCTATGGTCTTATTTATAGTGGTTCGGGGCTCCTTTCGTTAATGGGCTATTGGGCTTGTGGAAGTCTTTGTCAGTTGCTTTTTCCTGAGTTTCGAGCGCATGCCAGTCGTCCTTTCTTGGAGTGTCAGTCATGGTCTTCAAATGAAATTTGTGCCTTTGGCAACGGCTTCGAATATAGGCTCTTGAATATAAGCTCTCAGATATAGGCCTCCGGCTTTATCATGAATAATTAGAGAGGCCTGCTCTCATGTTGTATGTTGACAACTACTTGTTTGAAGCCGCCACGGTTTTCGGTACTAAGTGAATTAGTACGGGTAGCCTGTATATCTGCTTGGGTCTCGGTAAGCCTTTCGGTGGGGCTTTTGTAGTAGCCTGGATTCCCAAGGGATGGCATCTGATGTTCTTCCTATTATTTATGAGTTCGTCCTTTCGGTATCCATGCAGCAGGTGCCCTGAAATTTGGTTCTGGATGGTCTTTGTGTTTCTCTTGGTTTAGTACGCTCGACGCTCTCGTTTTCAGATGTGTCGGTATTTGGGTAGGTCATCATCGAAGACTCATTTGTTTGATTTACTACTTCTAACTTACTTGGTTTCGGGTTAGGATGGCCCTTTGTCGCGGAACTCATTTGTTGGACTGATGCTGCCTAGGGAATTCTCGTGGATTGACCATGGCGGATAAGTCCCGCCAGTTACACCTTGTAGCTTTCATGATCCTTTTCCCTAAGGAGGATCCGATTGGTGCCACCTTTCGGGTTATTCTTTCTTTCTTTTGGCCCCTCCTGATACCGAATTCCACTTTCTGTTGAGCCCTTGGTGAGCCCTCAGTTGTCTAATACCCGTACAACTCCAGCTCGCTTCATTGTCAATTTTGGTAGTAACATTTGCCCCCTTCCTAGTGAGAGGTATTTTCGACTTTACAAGTCAAACTTTTGTCTTTTCTTCAGAGTGTTGATCCCGTATCTCTTGTTTTCCTTCGATCGGGCACGTTTATTGGTCTCCTTTTGGGTGGTTTAGATCGTCTTTGGATTCTGAATTGAATTCTATTTTCTTTTACTTTTTACCCCTGGGTAATGTTCCCATTTTCCTTGTAGGAATCCCGTTCGTTGATTCGGCCTTTGGTGTACGACTAAGAGGCAAGGTAAATCTTTTTCTCTTCTTCTCTCCTCTTTTCCCTACATAGCATTTCACTAAAGCAAGATTACTATTCATCGGAATTTTTCGTATTACTTTCCTTGGATTTCGGCTCAATCAGATAGTAAGTTTTTTTTATCGATTTGGTTTGTGCTTTGAGTCTGGAATTGATAATTCTAATGTAGATTGAACTCTCACTAATCGTCTGAATTGGCAATTAATGGTGGCCCTTTACGAAGTCATACCCACCCCCGTTCATTACCGGGGTTTGGATAGCTGAACCTGTGTAAATGAAGAATGCATTGTTGTATATGATGTAGTTGTATACACAATTATATGATTTTTGTGTTTGATGATGACAACCAAATAAATATTATTTTAAATGTGTTCGCTACTGTACAATTTTATATATACATCACAGACGGGAACATAATATTTATATTTAAATAGAATACGACTGTACAGACATTCATATATTCATACAGTATTTTATTTAAATATAAATATCATAATTCAACAGTCATGCAGTACAAATTGTATGAATCCGCTATTTGTACACATTCACGGATATTACACATGATATTGTACTTGTATATAAACTGAATACGATAAACAAATTTGCTTGAACACAAATTTGAGCATAATAAAATAATATTTTATTTCAAACAAATTTGTTTAATACAAACATCAGTACAATTCTGTTGTTACACAGCTCCTCACATTAACACTCAGTCTATACATCTCATATATATACCATCACTCAGTTTACAGACACATTGACACTGATACATTAACACGTCTTTATATTGTCTTCATCTTCATTCGTCTACCTTCACAGCTCAGTCAGTCCATTCTTCATACCTGTCTTATACAGAAACAAACACACAATGTATGGAACAGAAATAATATTCTAAATTCTAGCGAATATAAATTTTAATTTTAAAATTTTATTTGCCTTAGATTTCGGTGTGTTTCTCATCATTTTTCATGACTTGATCTGATATATGAATGTAGCACATGCATGATATATGTGTACACACATGTGTATGTATATACACATATTATAGTGCAGGGATAGGAAAATCTATTCTGGATGGCTGCATATACACACGTGTGCACTGCCTCGCCAATCCAGTGTGCATTTGAGGAGTAGCCACGTGGACCATCTCAACTCAGTGCAACATAGTTGAAGTACAAGCCAAAATTAAATCAGTTCAATGGTGAAATACAAACAGTTCAGCAAAAACAGAAGGTGGTCGAGCACGATGGTGAGAAAAGGATGGTTCAAATACAATATGACTGAACAACGGTGAAAACAGATCATCACAGCACGACTCTAGTGAATAATGCAAACTGGTTCTAAACAAGTCAATGATAAAACAAGCCATTTTCAGAGATGAGCACAAACATTAGTCGAGCATATAGAGTACATTGAAGCAACACGACCAGTTTACATGGTAATGACAAAATACATGGTCAAGCTTATCATATATGGGCCAAGTCAACATTGTTTACTGCGGCTTGATCAGTGGAGCTCAACATGGAGTCGAATCAGTATAGAGTTAACATCTCAAGTATACATGCATGAAAATTTTCAGATGCAAATGGTATAACAGAATGTGTGCATGTCTCATGCATAATATAAAAGCAAGTAGTAAACAAACTGTATGGTACTCACAGTATATACATGGAAATAAGAAAAATGTACAAGTGCAGATTTACATGACTGGTAGTACAGCAAGAACGGTGGAGCTGAAATGATGTGTTCAGTGTGGTTCAACACAAAATACATTGTGGTCGAGAAAAGGGGACAAAGCAATGGTGTAACATCATATCAGCAAGTCAGATAAATGGGAACATCCAACAAATACATGGTGCATGTGATTTCAAGTAATCTAAGAAAGTACATTATTATAACTTGGCTCCAGATTTACCAGTGTGTCATGGGTGATTGCAGAATGGTCAAAGGGAAATCAACAGCACAATATATGACAAGAGCATTGGCAAACAATATATGGCCAGTGTATTGAAGGACTATAACATCATATCAGCAATTCAGATAAATGGGAACATCCAACAAATACATGGTGCATGTGATTTCAAGTAATCCAAGAAAGTACATAATTATAACTTGGCTCCAGATTTACAAGTGTGTCATAGGTGATTGCAGAATGATCAAAGGGAAATCAACAGCACAATATTTGACAAGAGCATTGGCAAACAATATATGGCCAGTGTATTGAAGGACTATAAATACAAATCCTTTAATTTCCAGAAACTCAAGATTGGAAAGAAAAATCACTCAAGTGAATTCATGGAAACAAAGAGGGGACAACAAATAAATATTTCCAGATTTTCTTAACAAACATTCATGGCAAGAAACTTCAATCATGTTTTTCAGAATATCAACAGCACAAAGGTTTAAAACTTTTCAGTTTTGCCAAATAGACATTTTTTGACATAAATCATCTTTAAAAATCACTTTATACATTTGGCAAGAAAACCCACATATACAATCAGTTTCTAATTCCAGAAATCACAGTGAATTTAGGTAAATAATTCTTTTTTTAGCAACTATTCAAGAATTTATTTCCAACATTCAACAATCAAGGGAGAGTAAGTATATCTGGAAAGAAATCAGGTTGAATCTTTTCTGAAATCAACTAATCAGGCATGGCAAGTATTGTTCAAACAAATCTCACAATTCAATCACGCAAAGGAACATGGAAAACATTTATTTTGTTTTCAGAATTTTGCATCTGAATCAATTAAGTTTTTCATGCCAAAGGAAATCAACTTATTCAAGGAAACAAAGAGAGAGTTCATGCAACAAACTGGACCACAAATATCAAGCAAGCAATCAGGGAATATTCATGGCAAAAATAATTTCTTTTGTTCCAAGGAATGAACAATTTTAGTTCGGTAGTTTATAAAACATTTCCAGATATTTTTTTTTGGAAAACATTAAGTTCTGGTTTCAAATTAACCTTCAAAAATATTCAGCGGAAAGTCGAGGAAAAAAATTTATTTTCCAGATTCATCAATCATTTGTCACGGCAACAAATTCAAGTTCAATCGAAAGATCAAAAAGGGAAACAAGCAATCAACCAGAGCAAGTCAATATTGGTGAAATTAGAGAGCATTTTAAGGATTCTATAATCCTACTTAATCACCATTCATCACAGGCACAAAAGGGATCGAATCCATATAACAACAATTTCAAGCTTAAAAATAAATTCAGAGAAACTCACGAGTTTTCAGAGGGATACGATCTCGTTCCCAAATCGTTGAACAAGAGAGAAGGAACAATTGAAGCTAGACTGAAGAACAACATCGATTTTATCATCGAATCGACCTGGATTGGGAGGATTTCCAAAACCTTAACTACCGCCATACTTTTTCCAAAGAGAACGGGAAAAAAGAAATAAAAAGGCGGAACGGACTATAGGTGTAACGACCCGCATTCTACGCATCATAGGATCGTAGAATATTTATTTCTTTCACATACGTAGTCGTATGGTCATGTAACTTTGGGAGACGACTATTGGGGTCATTTCCCATGTTCATGATTTTTCTCGATTTTTAAATGACCATTTTACCCCTAGTTGGCACTGTTTTGGCCATAACTTTTGACTGGAAAGGAATTTTGACCTGAAACCACTTTCATTGGCTTCGGATGATGGTTTCTCTTTCCGTAGAGTGGTCACATTAGCCAAACGGACTTACCGTTTGGGAGATATGGCTGAAACAAGTTTCAGATGGAGAAAGACAGCTTAATTGGGCTTAACCGGGTGATTAGCAGCTAGGCCCAAGGGGAATTTCGGGTTTAGAGGTATAGGAGGTCTGATTAGGGTTAGGTTATCACTTTCATTTCAGTTTTGAGCAGCCACAAACCTTCTTGACACCTTAGTAATGGCTTCCTACATCTAAAACACCCAAAATCACTCTCTAATTGAAGATTAGGCTTAGCAACACCAAATTAAGGAGAAAAAGCACCAAAGCAAGGTTAGAGCTGCTGTTAGACACCAGTTTTCGCCCCAAATCAGAGGAGTTTCAGTTCTGAGAATTTCATTTGTGGCCAAGGTGAGTGATAGCATCATTTTGACACTAATTACGGTTGATTAAGGGTAATTAGTGAAGATTAGCGAATTTATACGTAAATAAATTCTGGAAAAATTCTTAAAATTCTAAAATAATGTTTTAAGGCTCTGTTAGAAATTTGAGATAATTTCGATGTGTTTTGCTAATTGTATGCTCAAGCATGATTAAGAGTGCTTAAGGGAAAAATATGAAGTTTTAGTCACTTTTGATCCGTTTTGATTCATTTAAATTGTTGTTTGTTGTTTGTGGTTGCTATTACATGTTACTATGACTCTGTGGTATGTTTCATGATTGATTAGAATAGTTAAATTGCTCGAAAACGTCGTCGAATGGCGTAGAAAGCTTGCTGGAAAATTGCAGAAGTGTGCAGGTTCCGAACCGGTTCGGATCGGAGAAAGGGGGTCGGATCGGATTTGTGAACTGACCAAGGGGATTCGAACTGGATTGGAACTTGTCGCTGGAGAAGGCTTGGCAAAAAGGAAGGCTGTTCACTTAGAGTTGGGGTGGACAAGGGGATCGGATCGGAGTAAGCTAGGGAGCGGAGCGGATCGGATCGGAAGAGTGATTGGAGGCCAGATCGGATCGATTGAGATGCAGGGCTCGGATCGGAAGCAAACACTCGGGAGAACTAGCAAGAGGGAAGCCACGCGGATCAGATGGCCAGGAGGGATCGGATCGGAATACGTGAAGAAATAAGCTAGGGATCGGAGCGCTGGAAGGAAGGATACCCGACCCGACCTGGAGGAGGACCCCGACCCGACCCGGAGCGAAGTACCCGACCCGAATCGAATGAAAGAAGACAAGGAGAAGGACCCGAACCCAGAGGAAAGTGGCACTCCGAACCGAACCGAGCATGGGTGACCGAACCGAACCGAGCATGGGTGACCGAACCGAACCGAATTCTAGAGCTGCTGCTGCACGACAACTTTTCTGAAGACCCACTCCAATTCGACCAAACCCGAGATGCAAAGGAAGTCCAAATGAGAAGTTAGAGCTCAAGATTCAGATGGGAATCAACGAGTTCGCTTCATGGTTGGGCTTTGCTGCGGGACGCGTGCTAAGGAGTTATCGACCCCTATAGCTTTGGACCACTATGGTAGGAGGTACGAAGGCGGATTCAGGGCCATTATGGCATTGGTAGAACCAAGGGCTATGACCAATGAAGTGGGTCATTGAAATGTTTGGTCATGACTCCAAGTGTTTGGCTTGGTCACGGCAGGGTTTCTACAAGTCGGGATTCGTCGTTGCCTCAGTTTGTCTAGTGTCCCAAAGTGGTAGATGTCGTATGCTTTACGCACTGAGTGAGAAATGTGAGGATGGTTGCTATGGATGATTTGCTTGCTATCATTGTGACATGCACACCCCACCCCCGTATTCTTACACTATTTATTATGGCACCTTGGAGTATTGTACGGTATGTGGTACTAACTCTTTGGTTGTAGGTCCAGGTTCAGGTATGGCTTAGTATACCTGTTATTATTCTGTTTAGATGCTTATCGCTCATACCAGGCTTTATGTCTGACCCAGAGTTTTATGTCTCTTCTTATTACTCTGGGTGCTCACACGAGCAGACTAGAGACAGGTTAGCTGGTGATGCACGGGTAGATGATCCGGAGACGAGCAGGAGGCTTCCACGTACTATATACATAATATTCTCCCTGTGTTGTTGAAGATCACTGCTTGGGCATTGTTGGTGTATCTTCTATTTTAGCTTTCTTTTGTTTAGAGACAGTAAATTTGGAAAGTTGTAATAAGCTGTATTTGGATTTCCGCTGCTTTGAGATTGATGTTGGTTTTAGTTATCAGCTTATGCACTGTCTCGCCTGTTTCATGTCAAGTATGTTATTATTATATTTTATTCCATGCGCTGTGAGACATTCTACAGGTTCTTTGATTAGTTCATTCCCTTCTTTCCTTTCTCCTGACGACCGTCTTGTGCTAGTCGGGCATGTGTACAGAGCACTTTTGGAGGAAATGCAGGCTGGTGCGAGGCGGGCCGTCACACTTGGTATCAGAGCTCTAGGTTGCGTAGTTAACCTAGGGAAGTTATCAGGGAGAGATAATATACGTATACGAGAGAGCGTATTTGTGATTACTTTGGTTTTTAAAAGCTATATATATATACTATTAGTAGTATAAGGATGAAGTCGTACTGCACTAGCACCACTATGGAATCGTTAATCATTTCCTTTTTCAGATTGACGATGAGCCGAGATACTAGAGGTGCTGGTAGGGGAGCCAATAATGGGATTGCTGCTGACATGAGGACGATGTTTACTGACCTCATGAGAGAGATGCTTAGAGATGTTCAGAGGGCAGCTCCCAATGGTGGAAATGGTGGTGGTCCAATGGTGCAGGCGCCAAGAGTCGACTTCGCCAAGCTGAATAAGGATTATACTAGCCTTGGTGGGAAGCCGTTCCACGGAACGGAGTCGGCTACGGATGTTCAGGATTGGGTGGATAGTTGCGAACGTATCTTCGAGGATTTGGGTATCGAGGATGCGATGAAGAGAAAGCTAGCGTCCCGTCAGCTGCAAGGGCGGACAATGAATTGGTGGAATGCTATAAAGGCAGCTACTCCCGAGGACCAGATTACTTGGGAGCAGTTTAAGGCTCGCTTTAGTGAGAAGTTCATTCCAGCTGCTCAGAAGTCAATGTTGTTTAAGAAATTCTTGGAGCTCAAGCAGAATGGCAGAGCTGTCTCGAAGTATATTGCTGAATTTGACACTTTGTCAAAATATGGGTTATCTCTTATTGATACTGCCGAGAAAAAGAATGAGAAATTTATAACTGGTTTGGATCAGTACTTAGGGGAAAAACTTATTAACCACATCGATGAGACGTTTGAGTCGATTGTGGGGAAAGCATTAAGATCAGAAAGTCTCTACCCTAAGTCGAAGACTGAGGTTGCATCTGCAGATGAGCCAAAGCCACAAGCTAGTGGTGGAGGCAAAGGTGGTTCCCAGAATAAGAGAAAGCAGAATCAGGCTAAGGATGGCCAGAAGAAAAAGAATAAGCAAGATGTGGAGTGCTTCAGCTGTGGTAAGAAGGGCCATTATGCTAGTAGTTGTCGGGCCAAGCCAGCGGATAGGAAGTGCTTCAATTGTGGCCAATTGGGACATCACAAGGACAAGTGTCCGCAACCCCCTAAGGAAAAGCAAATGGTGAAAGCATATGCTCTTAATGCTATTCCTTCTTCGTCGAATGCCCCAACTGCGGCGGAGAAGGGAAAGAATGTCGTCATTCAAGGTATGCTTTCTGTTTATGATGTTCCTGTTAGAGTTTTGTTTGATACCGGAGCTTCCAGTTCTTTCATATCTAGTGACCTGGTAGATAGGTTGGGATTGGAACCCGAGATTGTCGATAGACCTTTAGTAGTGACGAACCCGATTGGTGGTTCTACTAGCCTTAGCATGATTTGTCGTAAGGTGGTCTTATCGAGTCATGGATGCATGTTTGTTTGTGATTGCTTTGTTTTGGGCTTTACTGGGTTTGGCATTATTTTGGGAGTAGATTGGCTCCAAAGATACGGGGTGGTGGTAGACTGTGAGGGCTTGTTGGTGACAGCTAGAGCGGATGATGGGCGGAGGATAGTGTTTGGTGGTCTACCCAGTAAGGGGGTATTGGCTAGTTTTCTAAACTCCCTCGACATTCCGCATAGTGAGTTGTCAGGGTTGCCCGTGGTTGGCCAGTATCCGGATGTTTTCGAAGAAGTGACCGGACTTCCACCACACCGAGAGATTGAATTTCGTATTGATTTGGTAAAAGATGCCAGGCCTATAGTGATGCCACTTCGTCGCATGGCACCAAGGGAGCAGCGAGAGCTCGAGGTGCAAGTCAGCGATCTTTTGAAGAAGGGATTTATCAGAAGGAGTGTTTCTGAATGGGGAGCACCAGTTGTGTTTGCTACCAAGGCGGATGGTTCCCTTCGTTTGTGTGTAGACTACCGCGAGTTGAATAAAGTGACGAGGAAGAACAAGTATCCTCTACCGCGGATAGATGATTTGTTTGATCAGTTGAGTGGCGCGAGAGTATTTTCTCAGTTGGACCTCGCGACAGGTTTTCATCAGCTTAGAGTGGAAGCTGAGAGTATAGCTAAAACGGCATTTCGAACGCCGTCTGGATTTTATGAATGGTTGGTTATGCCATTTGGGCTGACTAATGCCCCGGCATATTTTGTGGACCTTATGAATAGGGTATTCAGAGATCAGCTGAATAAGTTTGTCCTTGTGTTCGTTGATGATATTTTGGTCTATTCGAGGACAGAGGAAGAACACAAGGAACATTTAAGGGTAGCGATGGAGGTGTTGAGGAAACACCAATTGAAAGCAAAGTTTTCTAAGTGTCACTTCTGGAAGAGGGAAGTGAGGTTCTTGGGCCATGTTGTATCAGAGAATGGTATTGCCGTGGACCCGGCGAAGGTGGCTACGGTACAGGATTGGCCTACGCCCAAGAATGCAACAGATGTAAGAAGTTTCTTGGGGTTAGCGGGATATTATCGTAAGTTTATCCAAGGTTTCTCCAAGATAGCAGCACCGTTGACTCAGTTGACAAAGAAGAATCAAATTTTTGTCTGGGATGAAAGGTGCGAGAATGCATTCAGAAGTCTAAAGGACAAGTTGACAAGCGCACCAGTGTTAGTCATTCCTAAGGGGGATGAAGAGATGACGGTATACACGGATGCCTGTGGTACCGGACTGGGTGCTGTATTGATGCAAGGCGGTAGGGTTGTAGCTTATGCAAGTCGGCAATTGAAACCGCACGAGAGGAGATACCCTACCCATGATTTAGAATTGGCAGCAATCGTGTTCGCGTTAAAGATGTGGAGACACTATCTCTTGGGAGAAAAGTTTGAGCTGTTTACAGATCATAAGTCGTTAAAGTATCTATTCTCCCAGAAGGATTTAAATCTCCGTCAGCAGAGATGGTTAGAGTTCTTAGCTTCCTATGATTTTGACATCGCATACACACCAGGAAAGGGCAATGCGGTGGCTGATGCATTGAGTAGAAGACATGCCAGCTTAGGGGCTATGTTCCTTGAATGGAAGCAACTGGAGTTTATCGCGGGGTTTGATTTCAGACCAAAGTGCGAATTAGATCCAGAAATGTTAGCAAGTTTGACGATCAGACCCACTTTGATTGAACGAATCGGCTCTAGTCAGAGGGACGATCCTAACCTATTGGAAATCATCTCCAAGTTAGAGATGGGTATCGATGAGGAGATGAACAAGTATGGGCTTGATCGAGATAGATGGCTTAGAAAGGATGGAAAGCTTGTTGTACCCAATGTCAATGGATTGAGAGATGAAGTGCTTAGAGAATGTCATCACTCAAAGCTGACTATACACCCCGGTGGTAATAAGATGTATCGAGATATGAAGCAGACTTACTACTGGGAAGGAATGAAACGAGACGTTGGGAAGTTTATATCCAAGTGCATGAATTGCCAGCTAGTTAAAGCCGAGCAAAAGAAGCCTAGTGGGTTGTTACAGCCCTTGGAAATTCCCGAATGGAAATGGGAGCAAGTCTCGATGGATTTCATCGATGGATTACCAAGGACTAGATCGGGATATGATAGCATTTGGGTAATTGTAGATCGACTAACTAAAAGTGCAAGGTTTATACCAGTCAAATCGACCAGAACGGCAACTAAGTTAGCAGAATTGTATATGAAGTGGGTAGTGAGATTTCATGGAATACCTAAAAGCATTGTGAGCGACCGAGACCCGTTGTTCACTAGTGGGTTTTGGAAGAGCTTGCAAGAGGCGCTAGGGTCAGAGCTACATCTCAGTACCGCATATCATCCTCAGACCGACGGCCAGACGGAGAGGGTGAACCGTATTTTGGAAGATCTCTTGAGAGCATGTATATTGGATTTTGGAGGATCATGGGATGACCATTTGCATCTAGTAGAGTTTGCATATAATAATAGCTACCAATCCAGTATCGGTATGGCTCCGTTTGAAGCTTTGTATGGAAGACCGTGCAACTCACCATCATGTTGGATAGAGACTGGCGAGAAGTTTATGCTTGGACCAGATGTGGTGAGGGAAACTTCAGGTAAGATCAAGATCATTCAACAACGAATGAAGGCAGCCCAAGATAGGCAGAAAAGTTATGCTGATAAGAGGCGAAGGGACTTAAAATTCTCCGTTGGCGACTTGGTGTTTGTCAAGATTTCTCCGTTGAAGAGCGTAATACGATTTGGCAGGAGAGGCAAGTTGGCACCAAGGTTTGTTGGCCCATTCCCTGTTCTTGAATTAGTCGGGAATTTGGCATATAGAATTGACTTACCAGAGAAGATGGCGGGAGTTCATAACGTATTTCATGTTTCCCAACTAAGGAAGTTCGTTCACGACTCGGATATGACTATTTCACCTGATCAGTTAGAGGACTTCGAAGTAGAACCCGAGGCGGTTGGGAACCGCAAGCCGGCCCGTATTGTCGAGTACGACATGAAGCAACTTCGAAGGAAGGCGGTGAAGCTAGTCAAGGTACAGTGGAGCGAGGACGAGAGTGATTGTACTTGGGAAACAGAGGAGGACGTAAGGAAGAAGTATCCAGAACTCTTTGTCTGGTAAGATTTTGACTTCGATTTAGTTTTTCCGCATGCTAGGATAGGCTTGTTTGCTTGTTTTGCATGTTTGATTGTTGTTATATGTGGTTGTTAGGCATGCGGGACCCTTTGTATGTTTTGGGTTAAGGAATTTCGGGGACGAAATTTCTTAAGGGGGGGAGAGTGTAACGACCCGCATTCTACGCATCATAGGATCGTAGAATATTTATTTCTTTCACATACGTAGTCGTATGGTCATGTAACTTTGGGAGACGACTATTGGGGTCATTTCCCATGTTCATGATTTTTCTCGATTTTTAAATGACCATTTTACCCCTAGTTGGCACTGTTTTGGCCATAACTTTTGACTGGAAAGGAATTTTGACCTGAAACCACTTCCATTGGCTTCGGATGATGGTTTCTCTTTCCGTAGAGTGGTCACATTAGCCAAACGGACTTACCGTTTGGGAGATATGGCTGAAACAAGTTTCAGATGGAGAAAGACAGCTTAATTGGGCTTAACCGGGTGATTAGCAGCTAGGCCCAAGGGGAATTTCGGGTTTAGAGGTATAGGAGGTCTGATTAGGGTTAGGTTATCACTTTCATTTCAGTTTTGAGCAGCCACAAACCTTCTTGACACCTTAGTAATGGCTTCCTACATCTAAAACACCCAAAATCACTCTCTAATTGAAGATTAGGCTTAGCAACACCAAATTAAGGAGAAAAAGCACCAAAGCAAGGTTAGAGCTGCTGTTAGACACCAGTTTTCGCCCCAAATCAGAGGAGTTTCAGTTCTGAGAATTTCATTTGTGGCCAAGGTGAGTGATAGCATCATTTTGACACTAATTACGGTTGATTAAGGGTAATTAGTGAAGATTAGCGAATTTATACGTAAATAAATTCTGGAAAAATTCTTAAAATTCTAAAATAATGTTTTAAGGCTCTGTTAGAAATTTGAGATAATTTCGATGTGTTTTGCTAATTGTATGCTCAAGCATGATTAAGAGTGCTTAAGGGAAAAATATGAAGTTTTAGTCACTTTTGATCCGTTTTGATTCATTTAAATTGTTGTTTGTTGTTTGTGGTTGCTATTACATGTTACTATGACTCTGTGGTATGTTTCATGATTGATTAGAATAGTTAAATTGCTCGAAAACGTCGTCGAATGGCGTAGAAAGCTTGCTGGAAAATTGCAGAAGTGTGCAGGTTCCGAACCGGTTCGGATCGGAGAAAGGGGGTCGGATCGGATTTGTGAACTGACCAAGGGGATTCGAACTGGATTGGAACTTGTCGCTGGAGAAGGCTTGGCAAAAAGGAAGGCTGTTCACTTAGAGTTGGGGTGGACAAGGGGATCGGATCGGAGTAAGCTAGGGAGCGGAGCGGATCGGATCGGAAGAGTGATTGGAGGCCAGATCGGATCGATTGAGATGCAGGGCTCGGATCGGAAGCAAACACTCGGGAGAACTAGCAAGAGGGAAGCCACGCGGATCAGATGGCCAGGAGGGATCGGATCGGAATACGTGAAGAAATAAGCTAGGGATCGGAGCGCTGGAAGGAAGGATACCCGACCCGACCTGGAGGAGGACCCCGACCCGACCCGGAGCGAAGTACCCGACCCGAATCGAATGAAAGAAGACAAGGAGAAGGACCCGAACCCAGAGGAAAGTGGCACTCCGAACCGAACCGAGCATGGGTGACCGAACCGAACCGAGCATGGGTGACCGAACCGAACCGAATTCTAGAGCTGCTGCTGCACGACAACTTTTCTGAAGACCCACTCCAATTCGACCAAACCCGAGATGCAAAGGAAGTCCAAATGAGAAGTTAGAGCTCAAGATTCAGATGGGAATCAACGAGTTCGCTTCATGGTTGGGCTTTGCTGCGGGACGCGTGCTAAGGAGTTATCGACCCCTATAGCTTTGGACCACTATGGTAGGAGGTACGAAGGCGGATTCAGGGCCATTATGGCATTGGTAGAACCAAGGGCTATGACCAATGAAGTGGGTCATTGAAATGTTTGGTCATGACTCCAAGTGTTTGGCTTGGTCACGGCAGGGTTTCTACAAGTCGGGATTCGTCGTTGCCTCAGTTTGTCTAGTGTCCCAAAGTGGTAGATGTCGTATGCTTTACGCACTGAGTGAGAAATGTGAGGATGGTTGCTATGGATGATTTGCTTGCTATCATTGTGACATGCACACCCCACCCCCGTATTCTTACACTATTTATTATGGCACCTTGGAGTATTGTACGGTATGTGGTACTAACTCTTTGGTTGCAGGTCCAGGTTCAGGTATGGCTTAGTATACCTGTTATTATTCTGTTTAGATGCTTATCGCTCATACCAGGCTTTATGTCTGACCCAGAGTTTTATGTCTCTTCTTATTACTCTGGGTGCTCACACGAGCAGACTAGAGACAGGTTAGCTGGTGATGCACGGGTAGATGATCCGGAGACGAGCAGGAGGCTTCCACGTACTATATACATAATATTCTCCCTGTGTTGTTGAAGATCACTGCTTGGGCATTGTTGGTGTATCTTCTATTTTAGCTTTCTTTTGTTTAGAGACAGTAAATTTGGAAAGTTGTAATAAGCTGTATTTGGATTTCCGCTGCTTTGAGATTGATGTTGGTTTTAGTTATCAGCTTATGCACTGTCTCGCCTGTTTCATGTCAAGTATGTTATTATTATATTTTATTCCATGCGCTGTGAGACATTCTACAGGTTCTTTGATTAGTTCATTCCCTTCTTTCCTTTCTCCTGACGACCGTCTTGTGCTAGTCGGGCATGTGTACAGAGCACTTTTGGAGGAAATGCAGGCTGGTGCGAGGCGGGCCGTCACAATAGGTAGTGGACTTAACCTAGCCAATGCATTAAAAAGGGGATGACCCTTATTTTTAATTCCTAGGGTTTTTTATTTTATATGTTTTTTTATTTTGTGTTGTATTTTCTTTTTGTTTCGAAATTCGTCCAAATAGTTCTAAAGTCTGTAAAATCTTGGTGTATCCAGTTAGGGTGTTAACTGGCAGTTTACTAGAGTCTGTAAAAACTAGGGTGACTGGTTATGGGATAGTAATCAGGGGAAATCTGATCTAGGGGATTCGATCAGTCTAGGGTTTTGAGCGTAGGGTTAGTACAGGAGCAGGGAGTGCGAGTTTACATCGTCTTGTAAGTGGGATCTGTTCTATCACCTAGTAGAAACCTTGGGAATGCAGCAGTAGGAAAGATTTTGCCGAAGGTGGGTATATCTTGTGTCATTTACTTCCTGCATTTACGTTTCTGCTATATTATGTGATCTGTTTATCATTATATATCCCATTAGATTTTTAACTCAGCGAAAAACTGTGAAAACCCCTATTCACCCTCCTCCCCCCTTCTAGGGTTATTCTAGATCCAACAAGTGGTATTAGAGTAGGTATTTCTTTAACTCTAGAGTCATGGGTAACCCTTGTTGTCAGTCCATAGAGAGTCAGTCCAGTCGTATTCCATCTATTTTTAATGGCACAGATTTTTTTAAATTGGGAATCAGAAATGAAATCTTATTTAAAATCTGCTGATATTAAATGTTGGACTAGTATTTTAAATGGGTATGATATTGTAGATAGGAATGATATTGAATTTAATTCTCGTACTATTCATATTATGTATTCTTATATTGATGATGTATAATATAGCCTTATCTCCCATTGTTTTACTGCGCAGGAAATCTGGAAAACTCTCAATGCGTTGTATGGAAAATCCGACAGCAGCTCAAATCCCCAGAATGACAACACAACTTCAGATCTATGCTTGACAAGTTTCACAGAAGATAACTCAGATGATTAGTTGATGGAGACTCAACAGAAAATGAAATAGAAATTTTCTCTTGTGAAGATCTGGTTTATTTTTGTGCTAATTTAACTAAATCTGTTGATAAACTCCAACTGAAAAATAACTCTTTGAAATATAAGAATCTTGAGTTGACTAGCAAAAATCAATGTTTGGAATTAAAATTTGAAAATGTCATGAAATTTGAAAATTCAGATTGTAAAAATTGTTTGAAATTAAAAACAGATCTCGCTCATCTCAATAATAGCATTCAAAGGCTTGAAGAAGAAATTCTAATTTTAAAAGATAACGAGATTGAGCTAAAAGATGCAAACAATTGTTACAAAAGCAATTTATAAATTTTAAGGATACCAAAAATTCCAAACATGATATTGCTGAAAAACAAAGTTTGTTGAAAACAGATTTGATTTTAAAAGAGCTTGAAAATGAAATTAAGGATTTTAAGATTTTTGAGATTGAAAAACAAAAACAGTTTGATACTAAAATTTCTGAGTCTAAAATCAAAACTGAGAAGCTTCTAATTGAGAATGATCTTTTGAAATCAAAAATCAATAGTCTTGAGTTGAGTTAGAAACGTTTTTCTAGTGGAGAAAAATCTTTGGATATGCTGTTGAAAAACCAAGTTTCTTCTGGTAATAGGAATGGTCTCGGTTTTGGGAAAACAAATGATTTTGAAAAATTGAATTCTTGTGATTTTCCTTTAAGTTGCTTCAAAAAGGATCTTTTTGAAAATTTGAAAATTGAAAATTCCAAAAGGTTTTGAAATCACAAACGAGGCAAGGATTGGTTTGATAACCATCCAGTTGAACAATTGTGGACCCCAAAAAGAAATAAAATGATTTTTGGAAAAACTAAACAAATTTGGGTTCCAAAGGGTGCTCTAGTTGATTTTAACATATTGTTATACAAACACATTTGGGTACCAAAAGATGTGAACAAAACTGTGAGTGGTTTTACTACTTTCGTTAGACCACTCAATCCTCTTAACAGTTAGGTACCGAAGATGGCTGAGGAACTGCTTTGCTAAAGAGAATCTGAAATCAAACTGCCTCATCTCATTGAATCATTTGAAGTTCCTTGGCCAAGTCTATTGAGTTAGAGATTCTGGTTTACATCGACTTCAGGTATGATCCCTAAACTCACCTTTGTAAATATTCTCTATTGTTATTTTCTTTGTTTATTCCTCTTTCTATCCTTTCTATTTTTGTTTTGATTTTGATTTGTCACTGCCATATTATTATTCTTCTATTCTGGGCTTCCTTAACTTCCAATTGCAGAACTCTTGATTTTCTGGAAATTTGCTTTATTTGAATAAAAATCTGATGTTTTAACTATTTCTATACCTTGAATTTAAACTTGTAAATATCTGCAATTATTTTGAGGTTTATTTTTTGTTTTCTGAATTCATAACAGTGTTGATGTATTCTTGTCATATCTTGAACACTATTGATTTGAATTTTAAATTTTTAAAGTTCTAAAAAATAATTGAAATTTCACACACCTCTGTTGTTTTGAGTTTCTTCTAATTCATTTTAGAAAGGCTTGAAATATTATACTCATTACAGCACACTGCTACTTCTCAGTTGTGATAATTTCATTGATTTTCAGATTGGCTTGGAAATTTTATTTTGTTTTGTTTCACTGATACATCTTGAAATTCATCTTTATTCATGATCATTACGTTTGAAATTGGTTTGTTTGAAATCCTCTGAAATTCTTGATATTCTGAATATCACACACCTCTTAAAATTGAAATTATCAATCTTGTGTGACTGATTCATTATATCTCAAATCTTAACATTAATTCAAGTGATTTCAAATGAATTATTTCTAATTTTCTAGATCACGAATATCACTCAAGTTTGATGTAAATGATCTGAAATTATTCTTGGCTTGTCAGAAATATATTGGAATTCCTTTGAAAATCTGATCTCGAAATTTACTCTTATTTCATGATTATTTGATTTAAATATTTATTTATTTAAAATCATTTGAAATTATTTATTTATTTAATCTCACACAGACCTTGGATCTGAAATTAATAATCTGGTGTGATTAATTCATTGAATCTAGAGTTATTCATATTCCTCAAATGATTTCAAATAAACGGTATTTTTAATCTTGGATAATGAATCATCTTTACATGACCATCATCCTCTGACGAGTCTATTGTGCCTTTGGTTTCTATGCTGCTCTGATACTGTTTTTGAAAAATGTTTTCAAAAATCTGCTTGGTTCTGACTACTGCTATGATAAATGAAATTAGTTTGCTTGTCTTGTCTGCTTGGGCCTTATGATTGAATTTCTATTTGTATCTAGTATCCTGGTTTGTCTCCAGTGCCTTTTTACAATCCTCATTAATTGAGACACTAATTGGTATCAGAAGTGATGTTTTTTTTTTGTTTTTTTCTATTCCCTCTTGCTTTGCATAGAACTTTTCAATTTCCTCTTGTAATTGATTTTCAATTTTAAAATTATTTATTGATTACTCATTCAGAAATTGAAATCAATATCCAAAATTGAATTGTATTTATAATTCATCAAAATTGTTATCAGTTTTTGAAATTGTGATGAATTGTGACTGCAGTATATTTCACAACAAGAGGAGATTTTATTTAGAATTTCATGTTGATTGAACATTTATTATAATATCTTTGAACTGGCAATTATTACACAACCATCTCTGTTATCTACCATCATTCTTCCATCCATGATAATTTTATATAAGTGTGGAGAGTTAACATGTTTTTTTAAAAAAAATAAACAGTGGAAATATTTGTGATAGAAATGGTACTATGCTATTTTTCAGAATTAGTGACAATTGAAGATTTTCAGTGTTCCCGGCACAGTCGAGCATATTTCATAATATAATTAAGTTAAAAATATATTTCACAGTCCATCTCTATACCTACCGCATTTCTATCATCCATATTGGTTTTAAATACCGAGGAGTTTTTTTCTTTTAAATATGAAAATAATAAATATATAATTAATATATAAATGTGTCTCTAACCTCATTTAAAAATCCAAGCTCTGGTTATGCATGGTTATGAGACAACTTATAATCTAAGCTACGACTGACCTCATTTAAAAATTCAAGCTCTGGTTATGCGTGGTGAAGCGACCAGAACTTCCCCGGTCTCCGAAGAGATGAGAAAGAACGAATTACTGTGAGGACAAGACAAATCAGAACGCAGATGGGAGAACATTTCATTGCTATTACAACAATTCCATCAGAATACAAGAATATACAGAGTATAAATGAATAAATTACATTCGACAAATATCAGAGATTACAATAAATTACATAGCAGCGGAAAATAATACAAGCACAACTGAAGGTGATATACGGATATAGAGCTTTCCGGATATCATTCCAGCTGTAAACCAGGATCCTGTGAAGATAAATCTGCAAAACCAAAACTACTAGCTGCCCATGTCGAAAATAAGGGCACCCAGAGTTTAGGTTAAAACAATAAACTCCAGGTCAGTCATGTGACTGGTGTGAGAACTAAAACAGTTATTTAAACCTTACTTTAAAAGAGAGTAATTCAAGGGACCATGCCGTATAACACGGAACGGGTTTCCTCCCAAGAATACCAGTGCATATCAATAAACAACGCAATGCTTTTTCGAAAAATGAAGCTATTATAAGACTCAGGTCCCATCACAAAAAGCAACGCAAACCGGAGGATAGGGTTTTACCTTATAACAGCCAAACATGCTTGGTACGTTTAAAACAAATCATTTGATACTATAATAAGTGTATAGTGTCAAAACAATTTCAATCATAAATATAAATCATAGACGGCATAAGTGCCCCATACCACTATGTCGCCATACTAGGCTCTACAAATAAAACCGAAATACACGTATTGGAAATTGGATTTCCATCATGAGTCGAGGCAAGGGGCAAGCTCCTCTCCGCTTCGAGACACTCTAGCAAATTCCTCAGGACTACACACTCTGGGTAACCCTTGGATCGGCTGGGCCGGTCCTCTCTTACGTTTGAGGATTGGCAATTCCTAAACACATGTTTCCCGGTCCTTACAGACCTAATATCGAGGCGCCTCATTCCAACAACCACAAAGGTGAAAATTATATAAATTTCAAGGCTGGTAAGTCACTGACACCACCAAAGCTAGAAAGAAACGTCGTGTTCTCCCAACGGTCCGTATCCCGTTTTTAACTCATACCGAGGTGTGAGGCTCGCGAATTCACGTTATACACAAAGCTGCCACGTAGGCCGTGCTTTGATCATCAACCACAAGACTTTGCTTTTCAATAGAAGCCTTGATCCATGCAACTCAGCATGCCACACAGGAAATTCATGTCATGCGATTGATATCTATTGATATATAACCTCGAAGCTCGTACGTCTCAGAGAAGGGCGTTAAGCAAGAGAATAAATCCTCCGCCGCCAAACAGATATATATTTAACAGAAATCAATCAACACAGAATAAAATCCAATGTCAGACACACAATCCATTTACAAGTTCGTTCTGGGTCTGAACGAAACCGGAGGCACTTTCCTCGCATATCCATCGATCTCCAAGTACGTCTGGATGATCACTAACTGATTCCCTCATCTTGGGTGTACAGCCCAATCAAGATCATCAGTAATCACCAAAACGATGTGAAGACTTCCAGTCTTCAACCACCGTCTTCATCTTCGACTTATCGTCGAATCGGTTATTCAGAATGGGTATAAACCCGATCTTTACGAACAACCCGCGTATATTAAAAACAAATGTTACAAAAACACAACATACGCCTCATTCCAATTCAACAGCCACTAACCGCAAATTAGCATGAGAACAATTTCCCAAATATTAACCCCGAAGGCCGAAACCAACATCAGATCAATACCCAGGAAACCATTCTTCTTAACTAACCTACAGCTAGTTTCTAAATTTCATATTCTTAGGGAAAGGTTCCCATTAATTTTATCCAAGATAAATTCTTTAAAATTTATCCTTTATTCTTCCTTTGGATGTCATTTCAAACCAAATTATGGTTTTCCAAACTAGTCGAGATTAGCGAATCACATCGGAGTAATTATTTATTTTATTTCCCAATCCCAACCTATTCATCCCATAAAGCAAAACTGGTAATACTCCATATCTAACACCACGGTGTTATCGGTAAAATTAATTACCATTTCACGTTCAAACCTAATTAAAGATTTAACTATCGCTTTGGAGCAAAACTGGTGATACTCCATTCTCGCTCAATTCCTAAATTTGATCATTTAGAATATCAATTCACATTTCAATCTAATTACAGATTCATTAAAACTCCTTTTACTGGGTTAAAGAACTAATGTCTTTTAAAACACGGTTCACGACAAACCCAAATCAAATTCTATTTATCTATCGGGTTAAAGAACAAGTGTCATTTAAAACACCCTTCACGATAAACCCACAAATCAATTCAATTTACAACCCATTTCAAATCCAATTTATTTATTTTAAAAATAAATGGGTTTTAATTTTAGTTCAAAACTAGTTCATTTTGATAAAAATCAATTTTTATCTTTTCAAGTATGGAGTTTTTCATCCTGATTTTTCCCAAATAATTTCTTATGATTTTACACAAATTATTACTATTTTTAATAATTTTATCAAGGCCCGTACAGTCGATTTCCAACAACAGCCATCGAACTGCACTTACAACGACCTTTTCCAAATTTGATTCGGACGTATCTCCAAATCCAACCATTAGATTTCAAATTTCTAATATTCGTTCGAAAGCTCTTTTCGATACGAACCCAACGGTTCCGGTTTTAGGAGAATCCGACGGTCGGATCTCCCGTAATGTCCGTTCAAAGTCAATGGTCGAAAATCGCGAACTACCGCAGCGCGGTGCGTTCTATTCAGGCCATTATATTATATATAATATATATAATATATATTTTGTCGATTTCCTTTTAAAACGAATTTTATAAATCGTTTTAATTTCGTTTTCAAAACAAATTCAACTTCCTTTTCAATTCAAATCAAAATTGATTTTTTCCTTATAAATTCGTTTTAAAATTCATTTGAATTCAATTCAAATTTCAATTCAATTTGAATTCATTTCAAATTCAAATCGATTTCAATTCAATTTCAGTTCGTTTTCTATTCAATTCAATTCGAATTCGTTTTCTATTCAATTCAATTCGAATTCGTTTTCTATTAAATTCAATTCGAATTCCTTTTCTATTAAATTCAATTCGAATTCGTTATATATTCAATTCAATTCGAATTCGTTTTCTATTCAATTCAATTCGAATTCATTTTCTATTAAATTCAATTCGAATTCGTTTTCTATTAAATTCAATTCGAATTCGTTTTCTATTCAATTCAATTCAAATTCGATTTCTATTCAAATCAAATTCGAATTCGTTTTATATTCAATTCGGATTCGTTTTCTATTCAATTCAATTCAATTTCGATTTCTATTCAAATCAAATTCGAATTCGTTTTATATTCAATTCAATTCGAATTCGTTTTCTATTCAATTCAATTCAATTTCAATTTCTATTCAAATCAAATTCGAATTCGTTTTATATTCAATTCAATTCGAATTCGTTTTCTATTCAATTCAATTCAATTTCGATTTCTGTTCAAATCAAATTCAAATTCGTTTTATATTCAATTCAATTTGAATTCGTTTTCTATTCAATTCAATTCAATTCGTTTTCGTTTTCTATTCAATTTGAATTCATTTCAAATTGATTCAATAAAATTTCAATTTGAATTTTAATCTAATTTAATTTGAATTTTTATTTCAAAATATTAAATTTTGAAATCACTTTTCAATATTCATTGTAAAACGAATAAAATCGATATAAATATCGTTCACGTCAAAATAGCGCAACTCTAATCAACACGGCTTTATATATTTCAATAATTCCATTATTCTGTTCAACAAATGAATATTTATTTTTGTCAACACATGACTAATCTCAACGAATGAGTACTGTCCACGTGTGACTATTTTTGTTTTTTTAATATATGATAAAGATATAAAGTTTATTGTTAAAATATGATAAAGATATAAAGTTTATTGCTAAAATATTTCGTTCAACACATGACTAATCTCAACGGATGAGTACAGTCAACACATGAACCTTTATTTTATAATATTCTTTACCTTCTAAATTGGAATGAGGGCCAATCAATTACCATATAAAGTTAATTATATGGATTCCATACAACACATGTACATAATAGCAACGATAAATAATCAACCATCATCCAAAGTGCACTGCACTGTATAAGCATCAAATATAGATATCTAACGCTTATAACAGCCTGTCAATCAATCGATCGACATACAACTAATTATTGGGATTAGTGTATGCTGTATTTTATCCCAATACCCGTGTGGGGTTTCAAATCAACAAACACATATTTTTATTTGTGCAGTTTGGCGATGTGTAAAATTTATCGTCCCAATCAATGTCCTTCAAATAAGTGTGCATAAACAAACCGTCCGGTTTGTAAATGAATATTTATTTATTCACATTCACTCTATTCCTATTCACGTTAAAAATTATATTTTTAACGATAAGATATTTTATTTTAACACATAAATTTCTATTCAGTCCATTTACAAAGTAAAAATGGTATTTTTATTTTTCTAACTTATTTTAGAAAATTTCGGCGGCATAACGGCACGATACTAGAAACGGGACAAGGCCTAGCCTTATCCCCGGTCTAGTGAAGGCCCACGCCATTCACACATCAATCAAATCCATTCCATTTCACCAAACAACTCACTTCAAACCAAATAATCTAACCAACTACACAACCAAACAAACAAGTCCATGGTCTGTGGACGATTGTGTCGGGTGCTACTAAACACCGTCTGCATCCTAGTATATATATATATAACTAGAAAAAGAAATTTAGAGTGAGAAGTTCTCACCAAATCTATCCCAATTCCACGACTCTTCTTATGTAGAAAATCTTGTCGTTCTTGCCTTTTGTCACTTTCGCTGCCCGTAGTCACTACATATGTAAAAATCGAATTTTTACTTTGCTATTCAATATATAAAAATCAAATTTTTATTTTGCTACTATATAGATAAAAATTCTATTTTTACTTCGCTATTCTCTATATAAAGATCTCGCCTTTTCAACTATAAAGATTTCGTTTTTATTCCATCACTATAAAATTCACATCTTTATTTCAATGTATATATATTTTTACTATCTTACCTATATAAAAAATTATATTTTTATACTTCTACAATATAAAAGATTATATTTTTATTATTTATATAATATGAAAATTATATTTTCAACCTTTACATACGATAAAAATTATATTTTTAACCTCCTTATCATATAAAAATCATATCTTTAACTCTCTGATCGAATAAAAATTCTATCTCTAATTTTCCTATCGAATAAATTCAGTTTTAAAATCAAATAATATGGTAACTGAAAATAGAAAAATAAAATAAAAACTTACATAGAAATAGAAGGGAGAAGAGCAGCGTTCACTGTTGGAGGGGGGTCTCTGGTGCGCAGCAGTCGGAGAAAAAAGGGGGGGTATCGCGGTCGGCATCAGGAAGGGGGGGTTCGATCGAGGCTGAGGAGGAGGGGGGTTTGCGGTGGCGCGACCTCGGGGATTGGTGGCTGGCGATTTGGGGTGGAGCAGGCTCCGCCCCCTTCTCCTTTTCTTTTTTTTTCTTTTTTTTTTATTTCTGTTTGAAGAAAGTAAACGGGGGGGGCTGAGGATATAGGAGAGGGTTTTTTATTTTTAATTTATTTAATTAATTTATTTTCAAAAAGCAACTTTTCATACGACCTCTAAACGAGGCCCACCGCCTGTCATCCGTACCTATTTACCCTCATTCCGAACACAATGGGATATGTATCGTAGGCTGATTCGATCGTTACTATTAGTTTCCGTTTAAAATCAACACATAACTCTATATATTGATTTTGAACGCGCATTTCAATTTACCGGGATCACATACGAACTCTAAAAATTCCAGAAAAATATTTTCTAGCTTCGTATTGACGATACGGTCCTAACAAAACTAGTTTCGTCGAATTCTGAGACCGTTGGAAAAATGGCCATTTTCCAGTCGATTAAAATCAACTAACACTGGTCAAACGCGTTTTTCTTTGCCACGCTCACATATTAATTCGAAAAATTATGAAATTTGAAACCTAGCAATAACTTGACATCACGGACCCAACAAAAGTGGTTTCGTCGAAATACGAGGTCGTTTACAAAATTCCCATTTTTAAGGGCCTGAATTCCATAGCGACTATTCAGAATTTTCAAGTAGACATATCTTTTGATTCCCGCTATGAAATCTTGATTTTTCGGATTCGTTGGAAAGATATTCTCAATTAGATCCTATGATTTTTGGTTTCACTAAAATCCGGATTGTTTTGCATTCGGTACATTCAATTGAAGTTTGAAATCAAATTATCGAACTACCGCGCCATTTTCAATTCTATTTATAATTATATATAATTATTTATATTCTAACGACGACGCGTATAATATATACGTTCTAAATATATTCAAAATGAATTTTCGTCAAAATTATTTAAAATATTCTATTTTAAATATTCAAAATTCGTTAAAATTGCCAAAATAAAAATTTTAAACTGGCCTAGATTTTCGGGTTATTACAATCTCCCCCACTTAAAACTTTTCGTCCCCGAAAAGGAACAAAGTCGAAAGTGGTTTGATTAATCAACTCTACGTTCGATCTGGCTTCCATTCCCCAACTTTTCAGTTTCTGAGAATTTTCAAATTCTTCAAAAATTTGGCTAACACCCTAAATTTTCGAAAAATTTCGCCATAACCTCCCCTGCACCGGGAGCATCGGGGAATTTCAAATAGCTTCCCCGGTCCTTCAGATCTCAAAAAGAAAAAGAAAAAGCCAAGCGGCTAGCCAATAGGCTCATAAAATCATCATCACCCAAACAAAACAATAAATTATAGTAAATATGTACCTATTTGTCGGGCAAACAAATTTTATTCTTCGGCTCTAGCCTCCTTGCTATGACTTGTTCAATGTAAGTACATGTATATGCAAGCAAATGCGACCAATTTTCAATACAGTTCAATATTTGATTCATTTAGGCGTAATGGTTCAAAATTATCAAACAAATAAACAAACAACACAAACATCAATCAATTAGTGAATTTAACGTTTCAAATTCATAATTTTGATATATATACTGAAAATCATGTTTTTGATGCCAATTCACAACAATAAACCTATCGATATTAGTTTTGGTTCTCACACCAGTCTAATGGAAATAAATAGATATCATACCTTCGAAACACGAACATAAATACTGATGATGTCATGACAATCATCAGTACCATCTCCGGGCGACTAGGGTGTGATTCTATATCCATCCAGTATATTAAAACTTCGAATATACGTTCATGACGCGTATATGCAAAAATTTTATATACTAGATTGTCCAAATCAATACAAATAAAATATTCAAATACGTATAAAACGATTTAAATTTTCAAAACAAAATTGTTTTCAATTGAAAAATATACTCTTCACACTCGTTCTAGGATACTACGGATCCTATCTCTAACGAGTCATTCTAATTGGATATTACTAATCCAATATCTGATGAATTCTTTTGTATGGTTCTAATGTGTCTTGTTCTCGAGCTCTGTAAACCAAAGGTCTGATACCAAATGAAGCGGCCCGAACTTCCCCGGTCTCCGAAGAGATGAGAAAGAACGAATTACTGTGAGGACAAGACAAATCAGAACGCAGACGGGAGAACATTTCATTGCTATTACAACAATTCCATCAGAATACAAGAATATACAGAGTATAAATGAATAAATTACATTCGACAAATATCAGAGATTACAATAAATTACATAGCAGCGGAAAATAATACAAGCACAACTGAAGGTGATATACGGATACAGAGCTTTCCGGATATCATTCCAGCTGTAAACCAGGATCCTGTGAAGATAAATCTGCATAACCAAAACTACTAGTTGCCCGTGTCGAAAATAAGGGCACCCAGAGTTTAGGTTAAAACAATAAACTCCAGGTCAGTCATGTGACTGGTGTGAGAACTAAAACAGTTATTTAAACCTTACTTTAAAAGAGAGTAATTCAAGGGACCACGCCGTATAACACGGAATGGGTTTCCTCCCAAGAATACCAGTGCATATCAATAAACAACGCAATGCTTTTTCGAAAAATGAAGCTATTATAAGACCCAGGTCCCATCACACAATGCAACGCAAGCCGGAGGATAGGGTTTTACCTTATAACAGCCAAACATGCTTGGTACGTTTAAAACAAATCATTTGATACTATAATAAGTGTATAATGTCAAAACAATTTCAATCATAAATATAAATCATAGACGGCATAAGTGCCCCATACCACTATGTCGCCATACTAGGCTCTACAAATAAAACCGAAATACACGTATTGGAAATTGGATTTCTGTCATGAGTCGAGCAAGGGGCAAGCTCCTCTCCACTTCGAGACACTCTAGCAAATGCCTCAGGATTACACACTCTGGGTAACCCTTGGATCGGCTGGGCCGGTCCTCTCTTACGTTTGAGGATTGGCAATTCCTAAACACACGTTTCCCGGTCCTTACAGACCTAATATCGAGGCGCCTCATTCCAACAACCACAAAGGTGAAAAGTATATAAATGTCAGGGCTGGTAAGTCACTGACACCTCCAAAGCTAGAAAGAAACGTCGTGTTCTCCCAACGGTCCGTATCCCGTTTTTAACTCATACCGAGGTGTGAGACTCGCGAATTCACGTTATACACAAAGATGCCACGTAGGCCGTGCTTTGATCATCAACCACAAGACTTTGATTTTAAACAGAAGCCTTGATCCATGCAACTCAGCGTGCCACACAGGCAATTCATGCCATGCGATTGATATCTATCGATATATAACCTCTAAGCTCGTACGTCTCAGAGAAGGGTGTTAAGCAAGAGAATAAATCCTTCGCCGCAAAACAGATATATATTTAACAGAAATCAATCAACATAGAATAAAATCCAATGTTAGACACACAATCCATTTACAAGTTCGTTCTGGGTCTGAACCAAACCGGAGGCACTTTCCTCGCATATCCATCGATCTCCAAGTACGTCTGGACGATCACCAACTGATTCCCTCATCTTGGGTGTACAGCCCAATCAAGATCATCAGTAATCACCCAAACGATGTGAAGACTTCTGGTCTTCAACCACCATCTTCATCTTCGACTTATCGTCGAATCGGTTATTCAGAATGGGTATAAACCCGGTCTTTCCGAACAACCCGCGTATATTAAAAACAAATGTTACACAAACACAACATACGCCTCATTCCAATTCAACAGCCACTAACCGCAAATTAGCAAGAGAACAATTTCCCAAATATTAACCCCGAAGGCCGAAACCAACATCAGATCAATACCCAGGAAACCATTCTTCTTAACTAACCTACAGCTAGTTTCTAAATTTCATATTCTTAGGGAAAGGTTCCCATTAATTTTATCCAAGATAAATTCTTTAAAATTTATCCTTTATTCTTCCTTTGGATGTCATTTCAAACCAAATTATGGTTTTCCAAACTAGTCGAGATTAGCGAATCACATCGGAGTAATTATTTATTTTATTTCCCAATCCCAACCTATTCATCCCATGAAGCAAAACCGGTAATACTCCATATCTAACACCACGGTGTTATCGGTAAAATTAATTACCATTTCACGTTCAAACCTAATTAAAGATTTAACTATCGCTTTGGAGCAAAACTGGTGATACTCCATTCTCGCTCAATTCCTAAATTTGATCATTTAGATTACCAATTCACATTTCAATCTAATTACAGATTCATTAAAACTCCTTTTACTGGGTTGAAGAACTAATGTCTTTTAAAACACAGTTCACGACAAACCCAAATCACATTCTATTTATTTATCGGGTTAAAGAACAAGTGTCATTTAAAACACCCTTCACGATAAACCCACAAATCAATTCTATTTACAACCCATTTCAAATCCAATTTATTTATTTTAAAAATAAATGGGTTTTAATTTTAGTTCAAAACTAGTTCATTTTGATAAAAATCAATTTTTATCTTTTCAAATATGGAGTTTTTCATCCTGATTTTTCCCAAATAATTTCTTATGATTTTACACAAATTATTACTATTTTTAATAATTTTATCAAGGCCCGTACAGTCGATTTCCAACAACGGCCATCGAACTGCACTTACAGCGACCTTTTCCAAATTTGATTTGGACGTATCTCCAAATCCAACCGTTAGATTTCAATTTTCTAATATTCGTTAGAAAGCTCATTTCGATACGAACCCAACGGTTCCGGTTTTAGGAGAATCCGACGATCGGATCTCCCATAATGTCCGTTCGAAGTCAATGGTCGAAATTCGCGAACTGCCGCAGCGCGGCGCGTTCTATTCAGGCCATTATATTATATATATAATATATATTTCGTCGATTTCCTTTTAAAACGAATTTTATAAATCGTTTTAATTTCGTTTTCAAAACAAATTCAACTTCCTATTCAATTCAAATCAAAATTGAATTTTTCCTTATAAATTCGTTTTAAAATTCATTTGAATTCAATTCAAATTTCAATTCAATTTGAATTCATTTCAAATTCAAATCGATTTCAATTCAATTTCAGTTCGTTTTCTATTTAATTCAATTCGACTTCGTTTTTTATTCAATTCAATTCGAATTCGTTTTCTATTAAATTCAATTCGAATTCGTTTTCTATTAAATTCAATTCGAATTCGTTATATATTCAATTCAATTCGAATTCGAATTCGTTTTCTATTCAATTCAATTCAAATTCGTTTTCTATTAAATTCAATTCGAATTCGTTTTCTATTCAATTCAATTCAAATTCGATTTCTATTCAAATAATTCAAATTCGATTTCTATTCAAATCAAATTCGAATTCGTTTTATATTCAATTCGAATTCGTTTTCTATTCAAATCAAATTTGAATTCGTTTTATATTCAATTCGAATTCGTTTTCTATTCAATTCAATTCAATTTCGATTTCTATTCAAATCAAATTCGAATTCGTTTTATATTCAATTCAATTCGAATTCGTTTTCTATTCAATTCAATTCAATTTCGATTTCAATTCAAATTAAATTCGAATTCGTTTTATATTCAATTCAATTCGAATTCGTTTTCTATTCAATTCAATTCAATTCATTTTCGTTTTCTATTCAATTTGAATTCATTTCAAATTAATTCAATAAAATTTCAATTTGAATTTTAATCTAATTTAATTTGAATTTTTATTTCAAAATATTAAATTCTGAAATCACTTTTCAATATTCATTGTAAAACGAATAAAATCTATATAAATATCGTTCACGTCAAAATAGCGCAACTCTAATCAACACGGCTTTATATATTTCAATAATTCCGTTATTCTATTCAACAAATGAATATTTATTTTTGTCAACACACGACTAATCTCAACGAATGAGTACTGTCCACGTGTGACTATTTTTGTTTTTTTAATATACGATAAAGATATAAAGTTTATTGTTAAAATATGATAAAGATATAAAGTTTGTTGTTAAAATATTTCGTTCAACACATGATTAATCTCAACGGATGAGTACAGTCAACACATGAACCTTTATTTTATAATATTCTTTACCTTCTAAATTGGAATGAGGCCCAATCAAATACCATATAAAGTTAATTATATGGATTCCATACAACACATGTACATAATAGCAACGATAAATAATCAACCATCATCCAAAGTGCACTGCACTGTATAAGCATCAAATATAGATATCTAACGCTTATAACAGCCTGTCAATCAATCGATCGACATACAACTAATTATTGGGATTAATGTATGTTGTATTTTATCCCAATACCCGTGTGGGGTTTCAAATCAACAAACACATATTTTTATTTGTGCAGTTGGGCGATGTGTAAAATTTATCGTCCCAATCAATGTCCTTCAAATAAGTGTGCATAAACAAACCGTCCGGTTTGTAAATGAATATTTATTTATTCACATTCACTCTATTCCTATTCACATTAAAAATTATATTTTTAACGATAAGATATTTTATTTTAACACATGAATTTTTATTCAGTCCATTTACAAAGTAAAAATGGTATTTTTATTTTTCTAACTTATTTTAGAAAATTTCGGCGGCATAACGGCACGATACTAGAAATGGGACAAGACCTAGCCTTATCCCCGGTCTAGTGAAGGCCCACGTCATTCACACATCAATCAAATCCATTCCATTTCACCAAACAAATCACTTCAAACCAAATAATCTAACCAACTACACAACCAAACAAACAAGTCCATGGTCTGTGGACGATTGTGTCGGGTGCTACTAAACACCGTCTGCATCCTAGTATATATATATAACTAGAAAAAGAAATTTAGAGTGAGAAGTTCTCACCAAAGCTATCCCAATTCCACGACTCTTCTTATGTAGAAAATCTTGTCGTTCTTGCCTTTTGTCACTTTCGCGGCCCGTAGTCACTACATATGTAAAAATCGAATTTTTACTTTGCTATTCAATATATAAAAATCGAATTTTACTTCGCTATTCAATATATAAAAATCGAATTTTTATTTTTCTACTATATAGATAAAAATTCTATTTTTACTTCGCTATTCTCCATATAAATATCTCGCCTTTTCAACTATAAAGATTTCGTTTTTATTCCATCACTATAAAAATCACCTCTTTATTTCAATGTATATATAATAAAAATCAGATTTTTATTTCGCTACATATACAAAGATGATATTTTTACTATCTTACCTATATAAAAAATTATATTTTTATACTTCAACAATATAAAAGATTATATTTTTATTATTTATGTAATATGAAAATTATATTTTCAACCTTTACATACGATAAAAATTATATTTTTAACCTCCTTATCATATAAAAATCATATCTTTAACTCTTCGATCGAATAAAAATTCTACTCTAATTTTCCTATCGAATAAATTCAGTTTTAAAATCAAATAAAATGGTAACTGAAAATAGAAAATAAAATAAAAACTTACAAAGAAATAGAAGGGAGAAGAGCAGCGTTCACTGTCGGAGAGGGGGGTCTCTGGTGCGCAACAGTCGGAGAAAAAAAGGGGGGGTATCGCGGTCGGCATCAGGAAGGGGGGGTTCGATCGAGGCTGAGGAGGAGAGGGGGTTTGCGGTGGCGCGACCTCGGGGATTGGCGGCTGGCGATTTGGGGTGGAGCGGGCTCCGCCCCCTTCTCGTTTTCTTTTTTTTATTTTTTTTATTTCTGTTTGAAGAAAGTAAACGCGGGGGGGGGGGGGGGCTGAGGATATAGGAGAGGATTTTTTATTTTTAATTTATTTAATTAATTTATTTTCAAAAAGCAACTTTTTCATGCGATCTCTAAACGAGGCCCACCGCCTGTCGTCCATAGCTATTTACCCCCATTTCGAGCACAATGGGATATGTATCGTAGGCTGATTCGATCGTTACTATCAGTTTCCGTTAAAATCAACACATAACTCTATATATTGATTTTGAACGCGCATTTCAATTTACCGGGGTCACATAAGAACTCTAAAAATTCCAGAAAAATATTTTCTAGCTTCGTATTGACGATACGGTCCTAACAAAACTAGTTTCATCGAATTCTGAGACCGTTGGAAAATTGGCCATTTTCCAGTCGATTAAAATCAACTGAAACTGGTCAAACGCGTTTTCCTTTGCCACGCTCACATATTGATTCGAAAAATTATGAAATTTTAAACCTAGCAATAACTTGACACCACGGACCCAACAAAAGTGGTTTCGTCGAAATCCGAGTTCGTTTGCAAAATTCCCATTTTTAAGGGCCTTAATTCCATAGCGACTATTCAGAATTTTCAACTGGACATATCTTTTGATTCCCGCTATGAAATCTTGATTTTTCGGATTCGTTGGAAAGATATTCTCAATTAGATCCTATGATTTTTGGTTTCACTAAAATCCGGATTGTTTTGAACCCGGTACATTCAATTGAAGTTTGAAATCGAATTATCGAACTACCGCGCCATTTTCAATTCTATATATAATTATATATAATTATTTATATTCTAACGACGACGCGTATAATATATACATTCTAAATATATTCAAAATGAATTTTCATTGAAATTATTTAAAATATTCTATTTTAAATATTCAAAATTAGTTAAAATTGCCAAAATAAAAATTTTAAACTGGCTCAGATTTTCGGGTTATTACACATGGTCAGTGTGCTCTTAAATAAAATAAAAAGAAAAAGGAAATATTGTGCTACAAATTGAAATGAATCTGAAATTCTCCTTGGTGTATAAGAAAACAGCCTATCAATCCATCTTCTAATCTGTGAAGTATGTTAATATTTTATGACGTATTATGATTTGTTGATTGATAGCTATTGGGATTTGAGAGTATTTGATTTTGTCACTAAAATAGAATTATTAATTATAGTCCAAATCCATCACTGTTTTTTAAACTTCATTTTTAATTTTTTTTTTGAAAATAATTGAAAATCATACTTTTTAACTCTCCCCATTTGTATAAATTTCATCGTAAATCCGTCATTCTCTAAAATGTGAAATATGCCACTAGTTCTTAGAATATTATTATTTTTGTTTGACTGATTGAAATTTATGATGATCGTTCTTCCTTTTAAGCTGATATTATATTTTTAGTCATTGTTCATCTGTATTTCAAATTCTGAATCCTTTTGATGATAACAAAAGGGGGAGAATGGGTTGAGATTTCGATTTATAAGTGAACATTTTATAAATATTTTAATACTGAAAATTCCATTCTATTTTTTTCATTGTTTTCACTCATGCATAGTTATAGGGGGAGTTTCTGTTGTAGGGGGAGCTTTCAAATAGGGGGAGTTCTGTTCTTCACATTCAAACACATTTATTGTTTTCGAAATCTTCATATTTGTTTGTCATCATCAAAGTTGTATAAACAATTATATGATTTTTGTGTTTGATGATGACAACCAAATAAATATTATTTTAAATGTGTTCGTTACTGTACTGTTCTTTATATACATCACAGACAGGAATATAATATTTATATTTAAATAGAATGCGACTGTACAGACATTCATATATTCGTGCAGTATTTTATTTAAATATAAATATTATAATTCAACAGTCATGCAGTACAAATTATATGACTCCACTATTTGTGCACATTCACAGATATTACACATGATATTGTACTTGTATATAACCTAAATAAGATAAACAAATTTGTTTGAACATAAATTGAGCATAATAAAATAATATTTTATTTCAAACAAATTTTTTTAATACAAACATCAGTACAATTCTGTTGTTACACAGCTCCTCACTATAACACTCAGTCTATACATCTCATTTATATACAATCACTCAGTTTACGTTTCAATTTATAGACACGTTGACATTGATACATTGACACGTCTTCATATTGTCTTCATCTTCAATCTTCTACCTTCACAGCTCAGTCAGTCCAGTCTTCATACCTGTCATATACAGAAACACACACACAGTATATGGAAAAAAAATATTCTAAATTCTAGCGAATATAAATTTTAATTTTAAAATTTTATTTTCCTCATATTTCGGTGTGTTTCTCATCATATCATGACTTGATCTGATATGTGAATGTAGCACGAGCACGATATATGTATACACAGATATGTGTATGTATATACCCATATTATAGTGCAGGGATAGGAAAATCTATTCTGGATGGCTGCATATATATACACGTGCATATATACACACGTGTGCACTGGCTCGCCAATCCAGTGTGCATCTGAGGAGTAGCCACGTAGACCATCTCAACTCAGTGCAACATAGCCGAAGTACAAGCCAAAATTAAATCAATTCAATGGTGAAATACAAACAATTCGGCAAAAACAGAAAGTGGTCGAGCACAATGGTGAGACAAGGATGGTTCAAATACAACATGACTGAACAACGGTGAAAACAGATCATCATAGCACGGCACAAGTGAATAATGCAATCTGGTTCTAAACAAGTCAGTGACAAAATAATCCAGTTTCAGAGATGAGCACAAACATTAGTCGAGCATATAGAGTACATTGAAGCAACACGACCAGTTTACATGGTAATGGCAAAATACATGGTCAAGCATATCATATATTGGCCAAGTCACCATTGTTTACTGCAGCATGATTAGTGGAGCTCAATATGGAGTTGACTCAGTATAACTCAGTATAGAGTTAACATCTCAAGTATACATGCATAAAAAATTTCAGATGCAAATGGTATTACAGAATGTGTGCATGTCTCATGCATAATGCAAAAGCAAGTAGTAAACAAACTGTATGTTACTCACAGTATATACATGGAAATAAGAAAAATGTACAAGTGCAGATTTACATGAATGGTAGTACAAAAAGAATGGTGGAGCTGAAATGATGTGTTCAGTGTGGTTCAACACAAAATACATTGTGGTCGAGAAAAGGGGACAAAGCAATGGTGCAACATCATATCAGCAAGTCAGATAAATGGGGACATCCAACAAATACATGGTGCATGTGATTTCAAGTAATCCAAGAAAGAACATAATTATAACTTGGCTCTGGATTTACAAGTGTGTCATAGGTGATTGCAGAATGATCAAAGGGAAATCAGCAACACAATATATGACAAGAGCATTGGCAAACAATATATGGCTAGTGTATTAAAGGACCATAAATACAAATCCTTTATTTCCAGAAATTCAAGACTGGAAAGAAAAATCACTCAAGTGAATTCATGGAAACAAAGAGGGGACAGCTAATAAATATTTCTAAATTTTCTTATCAAACATTCATGCCAAGAAACTTCAATCATGTTTTTCAGAATATCAACAACACAAAGGTTTAAAGCTTTTCAGTTTTGCCAAATAGACATTTTTGGACATAAATCATCTTTAAAAATCACTGTATACATTTGGCAAGAAAACCCACATACACAATCAGGTTCTAATTCCAGAAATCACAGTAAATTTTGGTAAATAATTCTTTTTTTAGCAACTATTCAAGAATTTATATCCAGCATTCAACAATCAAGGGGCAGCAAGTATATCTGGAAAGAAATCAGGTTGAATCTTTTCTGAAATCAACTAATCAGACATGGCAAGTATTGTTCAAACAAATCTCATAATTCATTCACGCAAAGGAACATGGAAAACATTTATTTTGTTTTCAGAATTTTGCATCTGAATCAATTAAGTTTTTCATGCCAAAGGAAATCAACTTATTCAAGGAAACAAAGAGAGAGTTCATGCAACAAACTGGACCACAAATATCAAGCAAGCAATCAGGGAATATTCATGACAAAAATAATTTCTTTTGTTTCTAGGCATGAACAAATTTATTTCGGTAGTTTATAAAACATTTCCATATATTTTTTTTGGAAAATATTAAGTTCTGGTTTCAAATTAACCTTCAAAAATATTCAGTGGAAATTCGAGGAAAAAAATTTATTTTCCAGATTCCTCAATCATTTGTCACGGCAGCAAATTCAAGTTCAATCGAAGGATCAAAAAGAGAAACATGCGATCAACCAGAGCAAGTCAATATTGGTGAAATCAAAGAACATTTTAAGGATTCTATAATCCTACTTAATCACTATTCATCACAGGCACAAAAGGGATTGAATCCATACAATAACAATTTCAAGCTTAAAAATAAATTTAGAGAAACTCACAAGTTTTAAAAGAGATTCAATCTCATTCCCAAATCGTTGAAAAAGAGAGCAGGAACAATTGAAGCCAGACCGAAGAACAACATCGATTTCATCATCGAATCGACCTGGATTTGGGAGGATTTCCAAAACTTACTGCCGCCATACTTTTTTCAAAGAAACGAGCAAAAAGAAATAAAAGGGTGGACCAGACTTAAGCTAGTGGACTTAACCTAGCTAATGCTTTAAAAAGGGGATGACCCTTATTTTTAAGTCCTAGGGTTTTTTATTTTATATGTTTTTTTTATTTTGTGTTGTATTTTCTTTTTGTTTTGAAATTCATCCAAACATTTCTAAAATCTGTAAAATCTAGGTGTATCCGGTTAGGGTGTTAACTGGCAGTGTACTGGAGTCTGTAAAAACTAGGGTTATTGGTTACGGGATTGTAATCAGGGGAAATCTAATCTAGGGGATTATATCAGTCTAGGGTTTTGAGCATTGGGTTAGTATAGGAGCAGGGAGTGCGAGTTTACATGGTCTTGTAAGCGGGATATGTTCTATCACCTAGTAGAAACCTTAGGAATGCAACATTATGTAGGATTTTGCCGAAGCTGGGTATATCTTGTGTCATTTACTTTCAGCATTTATGTTTTTGCTATATTCTATGATCTATTTATCATTATATATCCCATTAGATTTTTAACTCAGCGAAAAACTATGAAAAACCCTATTCACCTCCCCCCTCCAGGGTTATTCTAGATCCAACATGCATAACAGTAGGTAACCCAGCATGTTGACATCAACTTTCATATTTAGGATTATTGTCCCATAGGATAATGAAATTTTAAATAGCTTATATGCCTATATGTTGTTTGTGTATAATCATCAAATAGAAATTAGGTTAAGCTATATGTTTATGTTAGGGTATCACCTGGTAGGTCTATGTACCAGTTCACCCAGACTGGCGGTTTCATTTCGAACAAGTTCGGATTTTGCTTGACGGAGGTGGAACTTGAAGAGGAGGAACCCCAAGTGTGCAATGTTACAGATGAAATCCCAGGTGTCAGCGTTCCAAACTGTTATTCTCGAACTTTCCTTACGGGTCTGTCTCTTCACTTTTGGGACAAGATTGTCAAGAACAAACTTCTCCCCATTGTTCTGTGTTTCTTGGAGATGGTTCATTCCAACCTTCTGTGGTTTCTCCTCCTCCTGAATTCTCACCTAAGAAGAGACCTGCTCCAGTTTTTGGTAGCGATCCTTTACGGAATCCAAAGGGAGAATTCTATTTCCCATTCTTTCGAAGGTGAAATTGTTGAGTCGCCTTATCATCAGCTACTGCATATCCCTACCGTACTTCCTCCTGGAGTTTTCCATAACATTTGCCCCTCCTCTGTGGAGACCGTAGGAAGTGACTTCATTACTGGTTTCCCGAGATCCGATTCTCAAGGAGATTGGGATATAAGAGAGTGTGAACCTTCCCTTTCTCCTCATCGTCCGTGTAACCCTGGGAATTCTTCTTTTTAGGCCTTATACTTTGATACAATTATCGAATTTGTTTTGACCTTTATTGATGTCTCTGATATTCCGAAAATTGCTTCTGAAGGATGGTTTAAGCTTTACCTCAACTTCATCAAACGAGAACTTTTGGTTCGTGTTTTTATTCTTCTGTGGCTCTCTATTTGTCTTATTGATGTAAGGACTAATTTTGTATCGTTCTTACTTCTCTCTCCCCCTCTTTCTTTTTCCAATTTTTTTTAGATATCAAAGAATTGGTATGTTGTTAGGTCTACGGTAGCCTCCTTATTCCGGGATAAGGAAGAATTCTAGGGAGAAGGCTGTATTGGAGTCTAAGTTTCACAACCTAACCTTCGAGAAGAGTAGCAATGAAAAATCTTATAGTCAACTGAAGGAGTCCCTCGAGAGGGCGTGGGCTGTTAATAGTTCCCTAACTGCTGAAGTATCGTCTATTAAGCATGAGCAGTTAGATATGTTGATGAAGCATGTGGGGAGACTGAAAGCAAAGGAAGCAACTCTTTCCGATGCCTGGCGGATAATTCACAAAACTAAGGACCGGATTTCTTTGTTTCTAAAAGCACATTTTCCAGACATGATGCAAGAATGTTATGAAAAGGTTCTCCTCTTAGTTTACTGTGGTAACTGTGCAAAGTTCCCTGACATGGACTTTCCTCCCCTTCCTCCGTTCCTTTGAAATAAAATCTTGAGAGGTTTTATTGCCTCGGATTAGGGTACTGGAGATTCTGAAGAAAAGAAAGTGAAGGTTGAAGATCTTTTGTTCTTCGAAAAGGTTTTCAACTGCCAATCGTCTAGGGGTGATGAAAATCTGATCTTGCATAAAGAAGGTGGCAATGTTGACGATCCGTGTGGAGACGATGGATTTGCGGAGGGGGTAGATCCGTCGGGGCTTGGTGAGAGAGAGTAGGCAGTGCATGCAGCTTCCCCTATTCTCCAGGTATAAATTCCAGCTTCTGAATTCATTCTTTACTTGTACCATTTGACCCTTGATGACTTGTTCCCATAGTGGTAGGAATTATTTCCTTGTTGCTCACCTCTCCTCTTTTTTTTTAAGGATGATCTTCATTCTCTCTCTAAACTACGGAGGGAATTTCTCACAAAGCCCCCTTTCAGATCCAGCAGAAAACATTTCTTGAAAGAACTCAAACATATTTACATGAAGCACCCTCAATTATCTTTCAACTTCTTGGGGAACGACAAGGAGATAATATTAAAGAAACTTAGGACTCATTATGCAACGCTAATATGTAACATGAAGGAAAAGAATACCGGGGAAAGAAGATGATTTGTTGTATCTATATATTTCTTGACAATAATGCGTGCGAATGTGAATTGTATTTGTTTTTACCTCCTTTTTGTCACCTTTTTTTTGTGGGTTCAATATAGTCTTGCAAAAGATATCTTATCTGCTTATTTAAACAGGAAAAATTACCTGAAGACGCTCCTTCCTTCATAAATAGAGGTGCTTCGGTTACTTTGCGTTTGGGAGACTCTTCGAGAATACCTTCTACCGACAACGGTGGTGGATGTGCCCTGTCTGGGGAACAACTTATGCAATGCTTGGCGGAACAAATAAGTGTGTTGGAGACTCAAATAAGGCAAAGAGATAAAGACATCCTTGAGGTAAAAAGGGGTTTAAAAATGAACCCTTATGTCGATTTCAATAAAGAAAGGGACGAGCTGCAGCGTCAAGTTAGGGACTTAGAGGCGAGATGCAAAGACGTTCTAGTAAAATGCAAATAATGAGAGACTGTATTTGATGTGTTCTTGGGGTCTTTGCCTTTAATGAGTCGCAGGCCTCGACGGAATACGTTCCTTTAGAATTTGAGATTGGGGAACCCTCCCCCCGGGATGGATCATTCTTTTACGCCTATGGCAGAGACAGGTTAAGGAGAGCGTAAAAGGTTTTTTTGACAGGAAGGAGATTGAGGGTAGCTTTCATTGTGCCGACTTTTATGCCTCTAGATTAAGCAATTACAAAAGGGAAAACAGACCTTGTGCGGATATGCTCTCAACCTGAAGAAGGAGAACAAAACCCTCCGCGTAATGGGAAAGGCTTTCAATCAAGCTTTAAAGTGGCAACCGAAACCTTTGGACGACCCTGGCGTGGTTATGGAAAAGGTGCAAAGGATCGACGAGCTTTTACGTGCGGAAATTCATCATTCTGCTAATTCTTCTTGGTTTCATGAATAGAACACATCCTATCATAGGTTGGTCTATTGCTCATACAGGAGTTGCTGTGTCGGGGCATACTTTCTTCCCCTTCCTCGCTCTTTCTCTTAAGCATCTATGTAATGCATAAAATACCTTGTATTTTGACAATGAAGTGTATCATTTCATATAAATAGCACATGCAGATAAGGGTAGGACCTATAATGATATGACTTGGCATGTAATTGTGTATTTTGATCTAGGCGTTTTCCTTTCAGCCATCGCTATATCGTGACTAGGCGCAGAATACTATGTTGGGGTCCTTCTCGTGGTCTTCTAAACAATGTCCCGTACCCTTTTTGGGATTAATAATGCCATAGTGCGTTCAATCATAAAAGATCTAAGATGCTCGCTTGTGTATTGTGTGTTAGTGTTAACATTTGATCCATCCGTATAAATCAGAGATACTTTTCTGGGCACAAAGGAGAAATGAGAAAGGCTACCGGTATGTGCTTAGTAATGGTGGAAACGCTCTCTTGAGATGGATCTGAATCAGGACAAGGGTTGACTAGTTTCTCCCTGCCCAGCTCCAAGAACTTGAACTGATCTAGGTCTGAGCGCCTTGTATTGAGACTGGGGTTCTATACCCGATCGTGACTTGCATTATGGTTCGGTGTCGAGACGGAGTTGGATTGCTTCTCCCAACGTTTGTAAAGAATTAGGTTGACCCTGTTTTGAGTATGTACAAAAGACGAGAACCTCCTTCGGTATTTTTGAAGCGCTGAATCGACCCAGATTCGGGTATTAGCATAGAAGACCAGAACCCTCTCCGGCATTGGTAAAGCGCTGAGTCGACCCAGATTCCGGTATTAGCATAGAAGACCGGAACCCTCTCCGGTATTGGTAAAGCACCGAATCGACCCAGATTCGGGCATTAGCATAGAAGACCGGAATACTCTTTGTTATCGGTAAAGCGCCGAATCGACCCGGATTCGGGTGTTAGCATAGAAGACCGGAACCCCCTCCGGTATTGATAAAGCGCCGAATCGACCCAGATTCAGGTATTAGTATAGAAGACCAGAACCTCCTTCGGTATTTGTGAAGCACCGAATCGACCAAGATTCAGGTATTAGCATAGAAGACCAGAACCCTCTCCAATATTGGTAAAGCGCCAAATCGACCCAGATTCAAGTATTAGCATAGAAGACCGTAACCCTCTCTGATATTGTAAAGTGTCGAATCGACCCAGATTCAGGTATTAGCATAGAAGACCGGAATCCTCTTCGGATTTGATTTGGGAAGCAAAGGTTGTATGTGCTTCTTGAGCCTCCCCTTGGGCTTTTGATGTCAAAGCAGAGGATGTACGTGCTTTGTTGGCCACTTTCTAGGCATGTGCGTCCGAAGCGCTTGGCCGGCTTATCCACAAGAAGTGCCCAAGGACTTACCCAACCTCCTTCCAAAAGGTGCCTTATCCTGACCAGCGTAGGCGATGATAAGGGCTTACAAACTTAGACGGGGGCCATCGTAGGCATAGAACTAAGGTTTACTCTTTTGAAGGTCTATACGGGACATCGTAGGCACTGAAGAGGCTTATACGTCACTACTCCTCCAACGGGTGCCCTATCCTGACCATCGTAGTAGATGATGGGGTTTACGCTCCCTACTGCAGGTAATGTGGAACATAAGCAAAGGTAGGATGTGCTCAGTTCTAGCAGAGGTAGGGCATACTCTTCTGCGAGCAGAGGCAGGGCATGCTAATTTTAGATGCACCGCCCCGACCACTTCTGGTGTGAAACGGCGGCTAACACTTTAACCCTGCCCCCTCTAGTTTGGGCATGGAGAAAGACTAACACACCATCCCCCTCCGGAGGATGCCTCATCCCGGCCAATTTGGCGATGACGAGGGATTTAATCCGTTTGTGATTGGACCCCTTTTGGGTTTTCCTTTTTAATTCCGAGGAATGGGCTTTCCATACAACGACACACGTTTATTAATCCTTTTCCTAAGGATTTCCCCAAATTCATCTCGATTTTTTGATAAACTCTCGTAATCAGCCCTGATAGACGAATCTGACGATGGTTTTACCAAGAGTTCTGTAGTGATTAGTCTTGTGTCTGTTCATCAAGTGGTAATGGCAACAAGGCCCTCTTGTCTTTCTTTCGCATTTAGGCTTCTTCTTCGTGGAAGTCCAATAGTCGAAGTAAACATTCTCCATCGAAGTAGTGAGGTAGCATTTCTTGCGTATCTTCAGCGTATGCTTCCCTTTTTTGATGGGATCTAATCATCCTACGACTCATCCCAGTTGTGGTGCCTATACTTTCGTCCTTTCTTTCCGTAACATACCGGAATCGAGTTGACATCTCTTTAGACCATTTGTTGGCGAAGTGGTTGAAATCGTCCATTATTTCGCGTTCGAGTGTCATTCCCTTAACTTGCCCGTAGAGAGCATCTTTTATGCGGAAGAAAACGCTAGTGTCCTCTAATGTAGATCCACTGGGTGGGAACGCCATGGTTAGTCCTATGTCGGAAGTGCTGCTATTCTCATCTCGTAAGCATGTAGTTCCATTTTCCTCTTCCGTTTTATTACTCGCAACGCTTCTTCTCTTAACTCTTGCTCCTCCATTATCCTATGGCTGGTGGTTCTCAACTTATCTGCTCGAGGTCTTGAAAGCCTTCGTCTAGGCTTCTTTCTCATAAATTCGCTTCTTCAAAGCTAGTCCGATCCGAAACGGAATAGCACGGGTGGATATGTGGTTGTTAACCACAAGGTCGGAGGTTCAGGCCCCCCTTCTAGTGACAAAACGTTAAGGATATTTTTCGTCAACGCCGGAGATAGGTCGACTAGGGTGGATCTAAAGGAGGAAATGGTTGATTGGTTATTTTATAGGTTAAATCGGTTTGCTTCCCTGGAAGTTAAATCGAAGAAGTAGGGGTTTGCCAAGGGCGGTCAGAATGGGTTTAGACTCGGGAGATGAAGCATGTTTTCCTATTCGAGGGTGTATTGAGGAGGAAATCTAGGTTTAATCTGAAAATGAAAACAAATAACTGCAATGGTGATAGTCATAAAATGACAATACACACTTACAGAGCAACCTTCTTGTAACAGATTCCTTTTTATTCAATTTTCACTGAGAATACTGTGATGTCATAGGGAGGCTTCCCTCATTGATCTCTCTGCTAAGCTAAATTTAAGAGTATAATGGTTTAGGAGGAGAAAAATCCATCTGTTGAATGTGACAACTGGGGTCTTATTTATAGTGGTTCGGGGCTCCTTCCGTTGATGGCTATTGGGCCTGTGAAAGTCTTTGCCGGATGCTTTTTCCTGAGTTTTGGGCGCTTGCCTTTCAGCCACTCTTGGAGTGTCAGTCATGGTCTTCGGATGAAATTTGAGCCTCCGGCAATGGCTCTGAATATAAGCTCTCGGATGTAGGCCTACGGCTTTATCGTGAATACTTAGAGAGGCCTGCTCTCATGTTGTATATTGATAACTATCGGTTCGAAGCCGCCACGGGTTTCTGTACTAAGTGAATTAGTACGAGTAGCCTGTATATCCGCTTGGTCTTGGTTAGCCTTTGGGTGGGGCTTTTGTGGTAGCCTAGATTACCAGGGGATGGCTTCTGATGTTCTTCCTGTTATTCGTGAGTTCATCCTTTCGGTATCCATGCAGTAGGTACCCTGAAAGTTGGTTCTGGATGGTCTTTGCGTTTCTCTTGGTTTAGTACCCTCGACGCTCTCGTTTTCAGATGTGTCGATAATGGGATAGGTCATCATCGAAGAGTCGTCTATCGGATTTACTGCTTCTGACTTACTGGATTTCGGGTTAGGATGACCCTTTGTCGTAGAACTCTTTTGTCGGACTGATGCTGCCTGGGGAGTTCTCGTTGGATTGACCCCGGTGGATAAGTCCCTCGAGTTACACCTTGTAGCTTTCACGATCCTTTTCCCCAAGGAGGTTCTGGTTGGTGCCGCCTTTCGGGTTATTCTTTCTTGCTTTTAGCCCCTCCTGATATTGAATCCCACTTTCCGTTGAGCCCTTGGTGAGCCCTTAGTTGTCTGATACCCCTTCATCTCTAGCTCGCTTCATTATCAATTTTGGTAGCAACAATATTCTATAATGAAATTAGAATAGAAAAAAATAGAAAATGGGTTAAATAGAAGGAGAAATTAACCTGGCCTGACTCTGGAATTTAGGCAGAATGGATGCAGAGTTTGGAAGAGAATGTAGGGTTTAGGGAGGAGGGTAGGGCCTTATATATATTTATTGAAGTTGTGTGTGTGGACCGTCCGATTCATTTTATAAAATCTCTAAAATTCGTTTCAACAAGCAGTATATAAAACCTAATTTAAACCAGCCTCCACCGACCCCTTTCCCTTAAGGATGGTCAACACCCTCCCTAGGAGGGCAACCGATCACTAGGTCAACCACCCTTAAGGGGATGCGGTCAAACCCCATTAAGGACTGGGCATGGAGAACTTATTTCTTAATGGCGTTGTTTTTTATATTAATACATTATTAATGTTGATTGATTATTTCTGATTTCTTATGATTCTTGTCCACTCTTACATATTAATATATACACACAAGTTTGAAATCCAAAAGGAATATTCCATCATGTTATAGGTGTTAATTTTTATTTCTAATTTATTTACGATTCAAAATTCAAACGTTGTTTGTATGTTATTCTTGTCCAACTTCTCTTATTCGTAACTTTCCCACATCAACTTCGTTTTCGATAAACAAAATATGAAAACGGCCTTGAGTCTCACCACGAGTACAATGGTAATATTTTCATGGCCAAATTCCCTATTGTTAAATATTCATATTTCTATTCACTAGTATTTTATTTATTATTATTTATTCTTAATTTAATTATCTATGTCTATTTAAAGTATATTTTCATAAGGTGTTACATTCTCTCCGCTTAAGACAGATTTCGTCTTAAAATCTTTTCGAAGCAGCGAAAAACATAGCTCGCTCTAGCAAACATTTTATACAACCAATATATTTATTATACACCTATAATACAGCCATACTCAATGTGATTATGCACTGCAGACTTGCTAAAGTGTGCTCGGTCCTAGCGTGAAATTGTAATATGCGATGTTGTATGTATGCAAAACACCCTAACATGCATATAATTCTTATATGAGTGATCGATGCATTTGTGATGCAAACAATCTCTGCCATCAATCTAGCAACCACAGTGCAACCATAAAGGAAATAATTACCCATGAAAATCTCTGGTTGAGTTTGTCTCATCTTTTGTTTCATTTCCAATGTGCTTTCCATAGGGTTATCTCCCTCATCGTACTCGCACGAGGTAGATTGATTTATTGTGAAGCCATTTTATTTTGTGCTCCATAATTCCCATGGCGGCACGAGGTACCTAGACTCCAACTCAATGCTTCCTAAATCCCCAATCTGATCTAGCTCGAGTCTATTAATAGAGTCGTGAAGGCGCTTCCTAAGGTGAGAAATGGTGAAAACATCATGGACCCCTAATAATCTCTTAGAAAGTTCCAAACAATAAGGCGGTTTCCCAATTCTAGGTGCTAACTTCCTTAACTTTCCAAACTAGATGGTTTTCCTAAGAAGAGAAACTTTTACAAAGGCCGAATCACTAAACACCAAACTCATGTTCCTTCCTCCTCCTATCAGTGTTAGATTTCTTCCGGACTTGGGTTGCTTTAAATCTTTGTCGTAGTAAAGGAATCTTCTTTGTGGAATTACAGACAAGTTTGGGTCCAAGTAGAATTATGTCAATAGTTTCCCACCAATAAGTTCACTATTTGCATGACTGCTCATACAATGCTTCATAAAGGGCAATACCAAATGTCGGTCGAAAACTATTATCATACAAGTACTCCACTAACCCCAAATTTTGCTCATATGCTCCTTTAAAATTGATTATGCAAGCTTAAGTAAATCTCGAAGAATTCGGTTGACTCTCTCAGTTTGACTATTGGCCTACAGGTGGTATGTAGTGCTCAAATTAAGCATCGTCCCAAATCTACTTGTAGGCTCCTCCAAAACTTACTCGTGACCAGAGGGTATCCATCGCTCACTATACTTTTAGGCGTTCCATGTAGTTGCACTATCTCCTTGACATAAAGCTCGACTAACAAAGCTGGGGTTTTACTCTTCTTCACCAGAAGGAAGTGAGCACTTTTCATCAGTCGATCCACAAAACCCAAATATATTCATTCTCTTTATGACTCCTCGGTTTCCAATATATGAGATCCATCGAAATATTCTTCTATTTCCAACTGGAAACCTCAAAGGTAATAATAATGCTCTGAGCCTACCTTGCTCTGCTTTGACTTCCTGACATGTCAAACACCTCGCAACGAACTCAACAACATATTTCTTCATGTCATACCAATAGAAATTCCTTCTTATATCCTTAAACATCTTATCCCCTCTGGGATGTATGGTAATCCTTGAACGATGGCTTTCCTTGTGGATCTCTTTTCTTAAACTACCAGTCCTAGGGACATAGAGTCATGCGTCTCTTCTCAAGCTTCCTTCACTATCAAATGAATACCTATCAAAATAGGGAAAGTCCTCTCCTCTAGCATTTTTTTCCCTTAATGTGCTTAACACTTAATTGAGACCTTGCTCATGCTTAATCCTATCGATTATGGTTGATCACACTTTCGAAATTGCAAGAAATCCCTGGGATGACTCAAATGGTGGTTACTGGACAAAACTGAAAAGAGATTCTAACTGGCTCCACTCGGAAATAACACTAAAGTTAGCATGTCTCTTACTCAAAGCATCCACAACAACATTACCCTTCCTCGGGGTATATTGAATATTGAAATCAAATAAACTTATATACTCCATCCACCTTTGCTGCATAAGATTCATGTCTCGTTAGGAAAATAAATTTGTAAGAGATCTGCGATATGTAAAAGCTCAAACTTATCTCCCAAGTGATAATACCTCTGCACCTTAAGGGAAAACACAATGATTACTAGCTCCAAATCGTACATTGGGTATCTCATCTCATGATCCTTTAGTTGTCAACTTGCATGGGAAACTACCCTTCCTTCTTGTGTAAGCACTACTCCTAACCTTGTTCCACAAGTGTCCTTGAAAACCGTAAATATTTTAGTCCCATCAAGAATGATGAGGATAGGTGCTCTCGTAAGAGACTCCGTCAACTTCTCGAAAGAACTACTACACTTATCACTCCAAAAAACTAAAGATTCTTCTTAGTCAAACGGGTCAGAGGGTCTGCTATTCTTGCAAAGTCTTATAACGAATTTCCTATAATAGACCTGCAATATATTACATGAAATCTTCCATCCTTGAATAACTTCTACTTTTATGGGTCCGCAGCCAAACCTCTCCTCGAAATTATATGTCTAAGAAACTTAAATTACACTCTCCAAATTTGGCACTTGTAAAACTTATCCTTAAGCTGATTCTTCCTCAGGATTTCTATGTCCTTCCACTGATGATTTTCATGCTCTTTATAATACTTAGAGAGTATGAAAATGTCGTCCATACACACCCAGAATATCTTATTAAGAATGCCTTTAAACCCTCTACTAGTCAAATCCACAAAGAAGGCAGGGGAATTCGTTAATCCAAAGGGCATCACCTTCCATTCAAATTGACCATCATGTGTCCTAAATGCTCTATTAGGTTTTCTTTCCTCAAGAATTCTAGCTGGTAAAATCCTGTCACTAGGTCTGACTGAGAAAACACATTTTGCACCTCCCAAATGATCGAATAGGTCATCTATCCTAGGCAAGGGATATATTATTCTTGGTCAACTAATTAAACTCCCTATAATCAATGCACAATATTAATGATCCATCAGCCTTAGTGGTAAAAACTATGGGTGCTCTCCACTTCGCTGTACTTTGTTTGATGAATCCTTTCTGTAGAAACTCAAAATAATTCTTATCCAATTCTCTCCTTTCTTTAGGAGCCATAGGCCTCCATAGCAACGCAACTGGTCTAACGACTTTCTCTAGATATATTGTAAATGCATTCTCTCTGTGGGCAGAAAGTCCCATCGCTTCTTCAATGAATTCAAGAACTCATACATAACGGGCACCGAGATGGCCTTTCAAAATTAGAAGATATGGAATGTAAGAAGGCTGAATCCTTTATATTTCTAACCTGGATCACCAACGCACCACCTTTACAGCTCCTAAGGCAAACAATCTTCCTATCATAGTCAAGGATGGCCGCTTAATAAGATTGCCTAATAAATAAATCCATACACTCGAAGTACAAAACATACGCATAACAAGAGAAATCGACATCATCGATGTCTAGTACTAGGTCTTTGCAAATAAACAAGAGCCTCTTAGATCCTCTGGTAGGATTGAAACGACCATCGAACTTCTAGCAATAAAAGTAGGAAATTTAGATAAATCTACAACGTTCCTAGCTATGGAGGAATGGGATGCTTTGAAATCGAATAGGGCACAAATAGATGTCCCTAAAATAGAAATGATACCTTCAAGGTGGCTTTCCTTGGTCCTTCGATGGTCAACACAAAAGGTGTGCTACCTTTAAAGTGTAGTTCTGCCCACTCATTCCTTCCTTAAGCTTTAGGCAGTTCCAAGCAAGATGTCCTTCTTCATGACAATTACAACACTTCCCCTTAAATTTTTGCTTTATCAGGTTGACCCAACAGTCTTTGGGATCATGGCCTTTCATATGGCATCTCTCATACTCCTTTGCTTTTCTGTTGAATTTTCCATTCTTCTTCTTCATTAACCAAAATATCTTATCTTTATTTATCCAAAATTTTAAAGTATAGTCACTCTTATCACCCTTAACCACCTTCCTTTCCACCATAGAGTATAAAATGGTAGTCTTCACAAGTTCTTCAAAACATTCTCCGAATGGCACTTAAGCCAAAATTATCTCTTTGAGAAGGGAGTTAAGTCCCTTTACAATTCTCAGTGCCTTATTCATAGGCATATCTACAAGGAATCTGCCAAATGTAGACAACTCTATGAACTTAGCGATGTATTCCCTTAAAGATGGCTCTCCTTGCTTAAGTTGGATGAACTTCTCCATCTGCAAACTCACTTCGGCATTGGGTAAAAACTTAACCTCAAATCGGGTCTTGAATTCATTCCAAGTGAATATCTTACCCGTATTATCCTCAACAACCATATTTTACCACTCCAATGCTTCTCCTTTAAGATGCCAAGCAGCTACCTACTTTTTAACGAGTCTTCCTGTATTGTAGCCTCAAAGACAAGGTCACATTCTAATAGTCATGCCTTAGCTTTAAGAAATCCTTCGGTTCTGAAAAATGTCTTGTCTCAAAGATTGACAAATTCCTTACAAAGAAGAGGTAAATTAAGGGCTATATCAGCGGGTTGATTTGATGATTCCACAGGGGGCTGCATTGTTCCATAATCCTTAGATACTGCTGGAATCATTCGAGTAAGTGCCGAGGTCTTACCGGATTCCCTTGCTCATATTGGTTTTCAGCTACTTTTACTATCTATAAGAAGAAAACTTACAGTGGAAATCCCTAATATAGTATTTAAGCTAAAAGAAAAAAGGAAGAGAGAGAGAGAGAGAGATTGTCTATTATAATCACATATGTCTTAGGGATATAATAAATATATAATTTGAAAACCTTTCAAATAATAAGTACGTCTCTCATACGTATATTTCCCTATAATTGGGTAACTTAGGTCTGATACCAAATGTAACGGGCCACACGACCCACGCCATAGGGGGAGTGGCTACACTTGGTAACTTCAGACTCACTTGTTTTACATCCATCCTTTCGAATGTCCCAATCTAACCCATCCACTCGGGAAGTGTAGAGGTAAAAGTCAATGATTTTCCACTGATCACAAGACGAGAACCCCCTATAACGTAAGCATAAATATGCCAACATGTTCAGGTGAATGAAAATCATATAAGTTTAAAGGAAACCTATTCCCTATACTTGGAAGTATAAATTCATCAAGTTATGTCTAGGCGATTTCTACACACAATTAAATATGATATACACATGCATTAAATTGGGGGACTATCCTACAGTCACTTTAGGCCATCATGTACGTGTAAGGGAGGATTCCTACGATCACTTAATACCATACGAGGAAGAATATCATTTGGTCACTTAAGGCCATTTTATGTATTTATTATGGGTGGATTCTTACATCACATAATACCCTATGGGTGGATTCTTCTGATTAGTTAGTACCCTATGGCGGACCCTAGTTACTTAAGACCTCGTTTAAGGTTATCAAATATTCTCTCAATTGTAATGCGAGAAATAGTAATCTTCCACTTAATACCAAGTGAGGGTAGACACTCATCATCATTTACGACCCCTCCGACGGACCAATGCATTACAACTTAACTAGCATTACAGTTGAACTCCTAGTCACTTAATATTTCTCTTAGACAGCTAGTCTCTCTTGCATGCTCATTAGAACTCTTGTTAGACCATTCCTATTTATGCTCTAACATATCCCCCAGATAAGAAGAAAACAACTTTCGGAGAACTACCCAACTCATACATCTATCTTTTTATTTAAGACCATTTAATACCTCACAAGTTTATTACAGAAAGGAAGACCCAGTAACCACTTAATATTTACTAAGGGCGGATCCTATGACTTCAGTCAAAAACAAAGGAGTGAACCTTAGGAACGGAACTTGTCCTAACTTCTTACTGCCCAAATAAAATAGGTCATCCACTTAATATCTTCTCGAGGTAGGCCTACTTCACACAAGTATTTATTACACTAGACACCTCACATTAACTGGACTTTTTGTAGAGGCTGGATTTGTCGGCCGGTTCCGGGCAGACTTCTACTATAAGAAGAGTTTAACCTTGCATCTTTGTGTATTTATTATAATAACCCACAGTACTACACATTTCACATTAACCCGATTTCTTGTAGATGTTGGATTTGCTAGTCAGTTTCAGGTAGGCTTCTACTACAAGTAAGGGTTAACCTCATGTCACGTGTCCTTAATATTAATAAAAAGCCAATAATACTCATAGCATACAAATTTCCTTTGGGAGCATTTTAAATGTGAATTCCTAATTAAACGCATTTACTACGCATTCATAATAAGTTAATTACGTTTTCTACTATACATTAATAATGGCTTAATTTGTAGCGCATGTAAATGAAATGTTGCATCGTAAAAATATCAATCCTAACTAGAAGTCAAAGTTTACAAGTTATATTTCCCATACTTTCTCAACATAACATATAATATTCATTCAACATCTGGATCATTAATAGGGAAATAACAAAATATAAACAAAATAACTTGCAACCTAGGTTCTTACTATTATTTCAATAATAAAAAAGGACAACGTGCAGTACGATAATTTTATATGTTATTCCTTTTAGTACTGCTTTGCTTTCATACAAGATAACTAAGATTTTAGTAATATGTGTCTTATTATATTTAAACCATACATTTTATAAAAACAGGGATTTTAAAATATATAAATTATAATACCCAAATTTGTGCTTTTGTATAAACCAGATTTGCAATAAAATGAAAATAAAATAAGTCAGATCGAATGGTAAAATTTCACAAAAGCCCAGAATTCCAATCTTTTTTTACATCCACGACTGAAAACCCAAAATAACACATGATTGACCATTTTTTTATATTATTTACAGATTTGGGGGATTTATATATATTTTGTTTTTTTGAGAATCCCAAATCTATCTTAGGCGTAAACAATCCAAATTCTATAATAACAATTACAGAAAATAGTGAACGTATGTAATTCCCAGTAAAAGGATAACAAGAAGAGGGAGCAGAAAACTGCATAGAACAGAACTTTGGAGTGTAGCCATGAAATTATGTACTCCAAATATTTCTCCTAAATTATTATATCATAATAAATAAGTTACAATCTTATATACATATAAATTTAATTACAAATTCTATAAAGAAATTGGAATAGTGAAGATAGAAAATTGGTTAGTTAGAAGGAGAAACTAACCTGGCCTAATTCTGGAATCTAAACAAATTGAGGGGGAGACAAAATGGTAGCGGAGTTTAAAAAAGAATGTAGGATTTGGGAAGGAGTCTAGGGCCTTATTTACAGCTGTTGAACTGTGTGTGGACCATCAAATTCATTTTATAAAAAACAGTATATGAATACCTTACCAAAACTAGCCTCCACAAACCTCTTTCCCTTAATGGCGATCGACACCATCCCTAGGATGGCGCTCGTCCCCTTTAAAGGGAGGAGTTTGACCCACCTTGAGGACTGAGCAAGAAGAATTCATTTGTTCAGAATGTTGCTTTTTATATTAATATGTTATTACTATTGATTGATTATTTCTATTTTTTTACGATTCTTTTCCCCTTTTATATATTTATATATGTACATAAGTTTGAAATCCAAAAGGAATATTCTAATATTCCATATGTATTTATTTTTGTTTCAATTTTATATTTATAATTTGGAATTCAAATGATGTGTGTATATTATTCTTGTCCAACTTGTTTTATTCTAAATTTCTCATATGAACTTTGTTTTCAATAAATAAAATGTGAAAATAGGCTAGAATCTCGCCATGAATAAAATGATAATATTTTTGTGGCTAATTTCCCAATTATTAAATACTCATATTTTCAACAATTAGTATTTTTGTAGTTATTATTATTTATTCTTAATTTAATTATATATATTTATTTAGGGTATATTTTTACAGGGTGTTTCAATATGAGTTCTACATATTTAGATAATTTGGATTCTCTTCGTTGTTGAACATTTCCATCATTCTTTGTTGGGGCTTTTCCCTAACCATTACCCTTATCTCTGCCTTTTCCTTTATCAAATCCTGATGGTCCTCCGCCCTCAGCCATATTCACCTCGAGAATTTCCATGTTGACTTTAGCAACTTCTTCCCATAGAAATCTATCTGCTTCAAAGTAGATTCGCCAAGGTCCCTTGGCGGATCCTGGTGGAATGAAATCTTACAATATGGCCTATCAAAGACGCTGGAAATTGAATCCATAAGAACCATTGATGGTTTCGATTGATCTATTGATGCTTTCGTCGCGTTATATCTTTCTAAGAAAGAGCACAGAGTTTATCTAGTTTTCTGCTTAATCGATGTGAGAGTTGTTAAATACTTGGGTCTAGAGATGTGGACCCTGAGTTGTTAAACAAATATTATGAACAAAGTGCTTCAACTGTTAATCGAATCTGATTCTAGCTGCTTAAGCCATAGCAGCGATATCAGTAAGGTAGAGCGAGAAGCGATTACTGACGACGGTATCCGATGCCGATAGCGCTTCCATATGATGTATGCAGTGCATCTAGTGGATAGCATGATCCCTTCTACCATCATATGCCTTCAAGACTGATAGTTTGAAATCTAGCGGGTTCCAAGAATGAGTGATATCCAGAGTGAAAGGATTACGGTTAACCCAATCCACATCTGCTGAGGTGTCGCGCCTCTTCTAATCCATTAAATCACATCCACAATTCAATTTCCATCGCCGAGCGATTGTTTCTAGTCGTCTAATCCTATGCTATTGCTCCCAGTGTTCAGTCCAGTAAAGTTTTATGCCTATCCACAACGTCTATGTTCAGATCAGCCATGCCGCCAGGATAAGGTTTTGCATGGTTGAACCAGAATTCTTGTGAGGTGGCGTTATTTCTTTCTAAAGTTACACATATCCTAGCCTGAGCAATGTTAGAGCAACAGCACCGAGAGCACGATGAGATGAATTGCCACAAGCCATATCATCACTTTCGAAGCAGTTGCCCACATCCAGGGCTGATTCGACATTCATACCGAACTGGATTGGATCTACCATCGACTTGGGACTTTTTTGATGCATTGTTGTGTTGGTGGGTCCTGCCCAATGATGATACCTTGGCACATTGGCCTTTCAAATGCGTCCATTCATAATAGAAAGTTATTTATCATCTCCACTTGTTTGCATAGGACTTCATCCTATCGCTCCATATGCGACTACAATTTCTTCAAAACTCCATCCATCTCCTCTATGGTTAGATAAATGGAGGGATTACCAACGGAGTAAGCCTCGTAACTTCCTTCTATTCTCACGCCTTCATCTTGAGTGCTTACGTCAGCCTTCTCTTGTTTAATCATTTCTAAATCCTACAGTAGGATATTTCCTTTAAGCTAGAAATTGAGTTGCGTGTCCCTCTTCCTTGCACGAAAAAATGTTGATTGAAAAAATGGTTCTCTTGAGTACAACAGTCAAATTCTAATAACAATCATAGAATCACATCAACATCAAATCATGATGAAAAAGGAAGGTAAAGAACATGGTAAATCACATCAACATTCAAATTCTAATAACAATCATAGTTAAGTGTGGCAGCAGCAGAATCCTTGCATGTATGTGCCAATTTCCCAAGAATTAGTCCTTTGAAATGTTTAAATTTAATGTACTTATAAAAGAAACCAAACCTGGTTCAGCATTGGCCCGTGGAAGCATGGTGAAGGTAGTGGAGATCATGGTTTAGGCCACGTTGAGGAGTTGAAGAAGTGGGACACGTCATTGGGATGTGCCCCTTTCGGTTTGGAATGGTCGAACCGTGCGGTTTCCGCATGGCCGAACCATACGGTTTTGGCATAGCCAAACCAGACATGTTGATCCGGCGGGGATTCCTTCTCCCTATCAACTTTTCTTGAATCCAAGTTTCATGCTATATGAAGTTAGGCTACGTGTTGAGGCCAGGTAGTGTATGCATATCTGAAATCATGAAGATATGCAATGGAGGAGAGATGGCTAAATCGGGCTGGCTGATCCAAACTGGAAGAACCGAAGCCTGCCACGATGAAGTCCAACTCTTCGAGATATCCAGTTCTTTAATCTAAGCTTTTCCAGGCTTAGTTATGTCCTTGCTCAAGTCCAGAGCACTTCCATAGCTAGAAATCAAAAATGTGACACCTTGTCAAAACACGGGTCAATAGATATGCTTCTCTAGTATGGAACTATCAATCTCCGTATTCAATTTAAGTTTTGTGAAGAATTTAGGTTATCGGATAAAGAAAAATTTATTGTAATGGAGGTAGAAGCTCTAGGGAAAAGTAGATCGAAATGAAATAACAAAAATGAGTTACAGTAACTCATTCCAGCCCTTCATCCTCTTAATCCTTAAATCCAAACCGGACCTACTTGAAAATTGGGCCAGATGGCTGGAAATAGGATGTTTGTGTCCTAAAAATCCTTCAAACAGCCATATCTCTGAATGGTTTGTCTATTTTCAAAATATAACCACACTACGCAAAGGGAAACCATCATCGCGATCCAATGGAAGTGTTTTCAAATAAGAATTCCACTAAGTCAAAAGTTATGGAAGAACTAAGATGTTTTCAGGATTAAAACAAACACAAGAAAACCGAAAAAAAAATCTAAGAGTGAGAATTTCCCCTAATAGCCATATCTCAAAATTTTAGATTGATACGACCTAATATGAAAATAATATTTTGTATTTATGCATTAAAAACGGGAAAAACTATGGGTTGTTAATTAAAAAACTATAAACAACGAAAACAAAATATTTTTTGACTTGTCATAATTTGGACTCGAGATTTATATCATTGTGTTTATAGCAATTTTCTGATTAATTTACATGTATAATATGTTTCAAATGGAATAGTTATTAACATTCGAAGTTCCGTGTCGAAAAATAATTATATATTTAACAAATGCGTTTGGGATCTTTACCTAACCGACCCAATTCGGATCGGTGTAGCAACATTGATCTGGCTTGGCTTACCCAGATTAGTGTAGTTACACCAACCAGGCTCATCATGGCAAGCCGGATCGGTGTAACTACATTGATCCGGGGTATTCCAAGCTTGATTGATGTAACTACAGTAATCTGAGTATGCTGAACGAGATCAGTGCGGCTATCCGATCCAGATTGGATCGGTTTTTCTGGCTCAAGGTTTATGTATCCTCTTATAACATAGGAATGCTCACCAACGATTCTGCTTAGTAAACTGAGTAGCAGGTAGCTGTGAGAACCCCAAAAAATATCAATAATTTTTTATATTTTAGTTACTAATTTATCACCCATTCCTTTACCCAGTTTCCTTTTTGATTTAGAGAGAGAGAAAAGTTTGCTACATATATAATATAGGTTGTTGCTTTATGTTTTCAATAAAAGATTCTTTCTATTTTCCATTTATACCCCTTTTGTAATGACCCGCATTTTCTGCGATATATAATTAATTTATTTAATTATATAATTGGTGATTTGGAGAAGTTAATGATCCTTAAATTAAATAATATTGAATATTTAATAAATAATTATAATATAATAATATATTATAATGTCGAAATAGTCGGAAATAGTGAAATTCACAATATCGTGTGAATTGAATAGCATACGAGATTTGGTGGAGTTTCGATTCGAAATATAATAACGATTATATTGAATCGACGATAGTTGAACGTATAGTTTATAATATATTTATAAACAAGCTCGAAATGGCGCTGCAGTTCGCTAATTGGCGATTCGAACTTCAACTGAATGTACAGGATTCGTTTTAAGCCGGATTTCTGTGAAACAAGAAACGTGTGGAGCTGGTGGAGTATATCTTTCTAGTGGAGGAGAAAAATCGGGATTTCGTCGTGTAGATTTTGATTTATGTCCAAATCAAATATTCAGAAAAACAGCGGCATATTCATTTATGGCCATAATGGTTATTTGAGTATATTTAAATATCGGATTCGAATATGGGCAGGGTTCTTTTAAGACATATCGATAATTTAATTTTTAGAATTTTATGGAAATTTTTAATTAATTAAATAAGCGACTTTTTATTTGGGGTATTTTGCACCCTGTAATCAACATTTTGAGGTTTCAAAATATGAGTCAATCTACCGGTATTATTATATTTCTGGGATTGTGGCACATTGATCGTCACGATGGTGTAGTTGATCCGGTAGATAGCAGTTTGAAATTAACGAAGTTTTGTAAAATTAGATGACCAAAATCTTTTTAACTCAAAACAAAATATCCTAATCTATTTCCGGCCAAAAACAAGGCCACACCCCCCTTCATTTTTAAGTACGTGCACCTCAAACTTTCACTTATTTTCCCTGGACACAAACAATATAGCACATCCTATATAATCAATTTTATAGCCGCCGTGTTCATTTCTTTCCAGAAACCCATTTCGGTCCTATCTAAAATCAATGAGAAATGGAAATGAAATCTACAAATCTTATAACTTAGATATTTGGATTCATTTCTTGAATCTCTTCATCACAGTATAATTTATGGGGAGCTCGACGGTCTTTTGAAACCGACGCAGTGGTACTAGGGTTCGGGTATTAGTGAATTTGGGGGCATCGATGGAGTAAACGAGTGGTGTTTTTGGGTTAACGAGATCGAAGAGTGGTTGTTGGTTGATTCTTGGGGTATTCGATTACGGGTTGTGTCGATACCTGCTGTGGGGTTTTCCGCAGTACTGTTCGAACGCAAGGAAAAATCGAGAGCTCGAGTTCATCGTTTCAGGTATAGGTTGAATCCGATTTTGGTAAGGAAGGTGGTGGCGATTTTGACTACGGTGGAGGGAGGCAGAAAGCGACGGCATGGTTGTTTTGGGGGAGCAGCATGTCGAGATAGGGAGTTGGGGATCGAGTTTGTAGTGGTGGTTACTGTCGGGTAGAGGAGGAGATGCTGAATAGTGTAGTGGAGGCGGTGCCGAAGATTGATGGCCGGAGTAGAGGGGAGCGCCTGTCAATGTTCGGTCAAGGGCATTTACTGGAGATGGCAGTTTTCCAATTTCGAAATGGGGTAGCAGCTTTTGACAGTTCGTATTGGGAAGATCACTATTCATTTCGGGTTTAAGGGTGTTGGGCTGAAAAACGATATTAGTAAGGCCCAAAAGAAAATCCTTATAAGTTTCATTGTTTTAAAAACTATATGAATAATGAATTAACTTGTATCTTTAATATCTTGGTCATATGGAGTCAGATTGACGAACCGTAAGTTGCGTTCGGATCGTATGGACGGACACTACACGATGACACTGACTGGGAGTCCATCGGAGCTCGATACAATTTATGGCAAAATAAATTATCCGTCGAAATCAAATAACGCAAACCGTTATTTAACGGTTAACGCGCTGATGTGAGTAAAACTCACCAACTCTGAACAGTTCTATTTTCACGTTGTATTGTTAGAACTGTTAAAATTGTCTGTTTGACTGTGTGTTGGTTGATTGATTGAACTGCTAGTCAGTTAGTAGAAATATTATATATATATATGTGTGTATATATATATATATGTATATATATATATGTATATATATATAAACTGTTAAATATCTATATGTCGATTCTGTTTATCAGAATATTTAACAGTGAAGTGAAATCGATGTTATTCTATTGTCTAACATCTATGATGTAGGGAAACAGGTTGGAGGAATCCAACTGGATTCCTCAACAGTTATTTTATTGTTTTTCATATATGGTTATATGACGTGATATAAAATCTGTGGGCGATTATATGTGCTTGGACGATATTGAACATCGTGATTTGATATGATTGAATACCATAACATACCGAAATGTTGATAAGGGGATTTTCAAAGTGATATTGAAAACAGAATATTTATAAAATTGGAATATTTATAAATAAAAGATATTTATAAATTTAAATATTTATAAATAAGGAATATTTATATATTGGGATATTTATAAATAGGAGATATTTTAAAAAGGAAAATAAATTCAAAACATTTCTTTTTGAATGGAAAGGCCTGTGTGGCGAGTTTGGGGATTTTCCCGATGCTCCCGATACAAAGGAGGTTATGGCGAATTTTCCCGGGAATTTAAGGAGTTGGAATATTTTTAAGAATAAATTTGAAAAGGGAATATTTGCAAACCATTTGCAAATAGAATAAAATAGAGAAAAGAAATATTTGTAAACCATTTACAAATAAAATTGAAAGGGGAATATTTAGAAAATAAATAGAGTTAATAAAAAGGAAATTGGTTTATAAAGGAAACCGTTATAAAAAGGAAAACGTTATTAAAAGGACATTTATAAAGTGAAGAACCGTTACTAATAGTAAATATTTATAAATGAATAAACGTGTTAAAAAGGGGATCTTTTTAAAATGGATAAACGTTATAAAAAGGAGAAATCGAATATGGTGTTCGAAGGTAGTAATCGAATATGGTATTCGAAAGTTAGTTAATCGAACATGGTATTCGAAGTTAGTTAATCGAATATGGTATTCAAAGTTAGTTAATCGAATATGGTATTCGAAAGTTAATTAATCGAACATGGTATTCGAAGTAAGTTAATCAAATATGGTATTCGAAGTTAGTTAATCGAATATGGTATTCGAATTTAGTTAATCGAATATGGTATTCGAAGTTAGTTAATCGAATATGGTATTCGAAGTTAGTTAATCGAATATGGTATTCGAAGTTAGTTAATCGAATATGGTATTCGAAGTTAGTTAATCGAATATGGTATTCGAAAGTTAGTTAATCGAATATGTTATTCGAAAGGGGTTAGTCAAGTCGAGTTAGTCAAATAGAGTTAACCATTTAGAGTTAATCAGTTAGAGTTAACCAGTTGGAGTTAATTAGTTAGAGTTAATCGATTAGAGTTAAAACGAACTAGAGTAAATCAAATATAGTTATTTGAGACAGATTTAATCAAACATAGTTATTCAGGATAAGTTGCCATCTCTTACGACTGTTAGCGTAATTCGCAGGGCTGTAAATAGCCTACGGCGGTCGGATGTTTCCTGAGGGAATCAGGTGAAACCATTTGTGATCGCTGCGATCTAGAGTCAAACGAATGGAGTTAAATCGAATATTAGTTATTCGATAGGAGTTAATCAAGTTGAGTTAATTAAACCAAGTTAGTCGAGCCTAGTTAATCGAATCGAATCGGTCGAACCAAGTAGGTTAAGATAGTCGAGTTAGTTGAGTTAAGTTCGTCGAGTTAAATTTATCGATGTTAGTTTCATCGAAAGGAGTTATCGATGTTAGTTTCATCGAAAGGAGTTATCGATGTTAGTTTCATCGAAAGGAGTTATCGATGTTAGTTTCATCGAAAGGAGTTATCGATGTTAGTTTCATCGAAGGGAGTTATCGATTATAGTTTAATCGAAGTGAGATTTTCAAATATGAGATATTTGAAAAGGAAGAGTTATCGAATATTAGTTATTCGAAGAGAGATTATCGAATATCGTTTATTCGAGAAGGAGTTAATCGAATATAGGTTATTCGAAGAGGAGTTAATCGAATATAGGTTATTCGAAGAAGAGTTAATCAAATAGAGATTTCTCGAAGAGAGTTAATCGGCAAATTCGATTATATCAAATTCAGGAAAGTACTTATACTTTCCAGTGTTTAATTAGAGATTTATTTATTTATAAATAAATAAGTGTTAGGTTAATTATTCACTAATAAGAATAGAAGTTATAATTGAAGTTTGATAATTCGAAAGGAGGGATTATAACGTTATTGTTATAACCAATGTTTTAAATATAGAAGTGGATTAGTAAAATTGGATCCGAGAAAGGCGTAAAGAAGTTGTTAAAGATTAAAAGATAAACTTTGACCATTTCGAAGTTATAACGTTGTTCAGTTAAGGTCTGAGAGGTAATTATACCCCAACTTGAGTGACTTCCTTCTTAACTAAGAAATGGTAAGGTTTGATCGTAAAGGAGTTTTGGAAATGTTTTCCAAATGAGAATCAGAAATGTTTTCTGATAAAAGAAAATAAGAATTTAGAATATAGGGAAACAGGAGATAAGTAAATAAATGAACTAAAGAGATTAATGTTAAATGATGTTTGTTCGATATAATTTCCATCTGGAAATAATATCGTTGTTTGCACACTTGTTTTTCTTTGATAGTTAACTCACAGACTATCGAAGTTTTGACCATTTTAACGTTGTTAATATGGAGAGACCGGTTGGATTATTATCCAAAGAACCACTCTGTGTTGGCATAAGCGTTGCGAATCATATATGCCAAAGACAATTGAAGACGGAGTAAAATGCAAGGGCTGTTGTATAAGTCTTAGATAACAGTGACTAAGATAGATATACTGAATAGTGCCTTCGGTTTGTCCAGTCCCAGGACAACTTGTATGGACGAAGGTCTGACAGAGTATATACAATGGATCGCATAAGTTGATCTGTTCAAACGTATTCACGTTTGGTGGCGGAGGAATTCGTTTCTCTTAGCTGTATACCCGTGTTATTTTTGGATAAGTCAATTTGTGATTTGGCGGGTATGACGATGTGACATTTTAAGTGAATGAAGATGGATGTTTGACATAGTATTTCCAGAAAGGTCACGTACATTGATTTCTTCAACCGTACCAAGAATGGAAGCGGAGAAGGAAACTTCTTTTAGCTAACACGTAATGTACTGTTGTAAACGTCAATTAGTGATTTCGATGGATTTGACAATGTGGCATTCGAAGTGAATCTGATGTAATGAAAAAGCGTAGCTTCTAGCCTCATCAACCGGTAAATGACAGAAATCGGGCAGGCAGCATGGCTAAGTCGGTCACACCGAAGTAGGGTGTATAATCACCTATCTAGAGAATATTCATTTGTTTCTTAAATCTATCAATGTTGTCCCATATATATACGGGAACGGTTGCTGATCCCAACCATTGGTGATGTACATTCGATACACTCAAGCGAAATGAGTGGTCGGTCATGTGTGGCTGAGTTGCAAGATGCTCTTATTGAACTCCAGTGTATCGTTCCTAGAGTACACTGATCGGAAGGTGGTTCCATACCTTGTCATAGTTGGAAATCCATTATCCAATACGTGCTTGCGATTTTGATTGTATACTATATATGTAGAACGTGAGATGAAAGCGTTTCTGCTAGTTGATATCTATTTGTACATAGACATTATTATAATATCAAAAGGTTTTTGATATAAAGATATTTTGGATTCTCATAAGGGAAAAACCCATTCCGTTCTGCGGCATGGTCTTATGGGATATCATTTACTTGTTCATATACCTGTTTAAGCTGTTTTACTCATACCAGTCCCATGACTGACCCGGAGTTTACTTTGTTGTTTTCCCTAAACTCTTGGGTGCCTAAATTTGTACGGGCAGTTAAGTAGTCGGGATTTACAGATATACCTGAAGAGCTGGAGCAGGAGGCTTCTGGATCATATAGCTATAGTTTATTTCCGCTGTGTTGTAAGTGCTGTACTCTGATAAGTGCTATTGTATACATAACTGTTATATTTCAAAGTTATGTTATATATATTATATGTTATTCGTTCCGCTATGAGGTTCGTGTTACTCTGATATTGTGTTCTTCTTCTTCTTCTATTCTAAGTTTCTATCTTATCTATTCTCACCTTCTAATTTCTTTCATTAATTACCGGGATTTTTCGATGTTTTGGTTATCGACATCGAGCTTATATCGATAACCAAAGTCGCTCAAAATCCGGGTCGTTACACCTTTGAATCATGCTTGTTGCACATTTCCTTCCTTACTCTATGTGCCAAAGAGGTTTAGTGATTATATACTTTATTCATTTCTATTAATATGTGCAAGGTGTAAATGTAACGAGCCCATCTTTCTTTATACAAGAACCTGTAACCTACCTAAATTTTAATTTATATATATATATATATCTCTGTGTGTGTGTGTAACCCTTCATTCAAACCAACATATGTTCTTTTATGTATCATTAAACATGGGTTCTTAGGTATTGTAACACCCCGCATTTTCTGTGAATATTAAAATTAACAAATCTAAGAACACTTAATTTTTAAAAGAAGAATTGGGTGAAACGGGTTACGCCATTGCGTTCGTCTCGGAATTCTGCTTGAGATAAAGTCCGAGTTTGCGTGAATCGGACTCCATATGAAAAAGTTATGGAGGTTAGAAGATTTCTAGTGTAAGCAGAAATTAAATTAAAAATAATAAGTAAATAATCAATTCAGTTCGAAATTCAAAAACTCAGAAATCGGCTGAGCGGAAAATCTCCCGCTCAAGGGTGTCGACCCTCCCCCCCAAGGGGTGTCCACATGGGAGTCGACCCCCTTAGGGGTGTCGACATAGGTGTCGACCCCCCCCCCCCCCACCTGTAGGGGTCGACCCCTGCCAACTGTGCTGGATAGTGACGATTTTCTGAGTCATAGAGCTACGTGGCGACTTTTGATTGGCCTCATGATGCATTTTCTTGGACTGGACGGCTCTGATGACTCCTAGGTTGATCTAAAGGCTTATATTAATCCTAAACTTCTATATAATCACCCCAAACCTCAACCCTAGACCGCATAACCCTATACTATGAAGCCATCATGCTGTCCAAGTCTAAGCTAGCCTAGCCTCCATCTTCTCCAAACTAGAAATCAAATTAGAAAGATCCAAACCAAATCCAAACTAGAGAATCAAACGTCTACATCAAGGGTTAAGCTTAACAAATTCAGAAATCAGATCCCAATATACGAGATCTGTTCTTTTTCTATAAGTTCAGTTATTATTCAAATTTGAACACCTAATAGAAATCATGATTGTAATAATCGGATCTAGAACTATGCCTAATTCTGATTCATTCTTATCCTTTTGCCAAATCTGAATTGCCTATACCTATGGGACTATTGTGATTGATATAATGAAACCTATCATGCATATGAGACTATTGTGACTGATATAATGAAACCTATCATGCTTATGAGACTGTTGTGATTGACATAATGGAACTTATCAAGCCTATGAGACTGTTGTGATTGATATGATGGAACCTATCATGTTGTACATCCTATGCCTATGAGACTATTGTGATTGATATAATGGGACTTATCATGTTGTACATCAAAATTAGTGATTCTCTTAAATCTAATTCTATCTAATCTTTATACCTATGGTGTAAATTGCTTAGCTTGTCCACACTTATTGTTAATGTACAACATGCCTATTGAAACATGATTCTTGAATTGGGTATACCTTTACATGCCTATTTTTCCTTACGTCAATTCTTATGCTCCTTCTCTATTTTCCCCCTTTTTATTTTCTTTTATGAGTACTAAGTTCATTCGAAACTTAGATCGAATCTCGTTGTACGTGCGATTATAACGCGGGAAAATTGGGTATAATTTAATTGAGTCAATTTTGGACATAGCATGTGAATGTGGAATAAAGCTTGTACTGACTACACTTGGGAAATATTGACATAAAAAGACCATTACTTGGACACATATGACAAATATGTAAAATGGCTAAAGATGATCATGCCTAACCCGAGGTTAGATTGAGTTGTGGTTTAAGACTGCCCGGAACCGCCCGGCACATCCAGCGATCGCAACAATATAGATCTAATGTGAGAGGTTAGCGAATTAAGTCTAAAAATCCGAGTTAGATTGAGTTGCGGTGTAAGACTGCCCGGAACCACCCGGCACATCCAGCGACCGCAAAAATATAGATCTAATGTGAGAGGTTGGTGCTTTAATGAATAAATTAAAGCTAAGGGACGGACAGGCTAAGAATGGTAGGGTTAAGTTAATTAAGGCAACACTTAACTAATACAAATGTTAATTAAACAGATGGGTGGGGTTAGGTTAATTTGAAAACACTTAACAGTTATAACATGTTGATTAGGAAACCCTAGTAATGGGGACCCATTTCAGCAGTAACCCACATAGATGTATCACGTTACCCTGAACTAGGCAGGGTGGGGCATGATTACTGGGCTGATTATAGGCGGTCAAAATAGCGGTGGGTGGTGCAGCAATGTAGGTTCCGGCGGATTATGGGTGTGCACGTACTCTGAAGTGGAAAAAGCAAGCATTGGGCATCAGTAGTATACACTTTGCATCTTGAATTTGTGTCGGGTTGCCACCATAGGATCTAATACACCCCATGGCGGGACAAGCACAGGTATCTATAATCAAGCGGGGCTGAATAACACGAGTAATAAATGCATGCGAGTAGAAGCCGTTCGGAAAAGGGATCACTTTGTTAGGAACACATGATGGTAGTTGAAACATTCGTTAGTAGGTGCAGAGAAATGGAAATAAGTGCGATAGTATATTCAGTTTATCTTGCCTTATCTTATGTTATTTTATTGCTATGGTATTGTCCTATGTTCAGTTTATTCATGTCATGATCCTTTTACCTGTTTACATCTGAATAATCACTGGACTTACCAGGCTTATGTCTAACCCATTTTCTTTCGCCTTCTTTTCTTCCATTTCCCCCCACCCCCTCCAGGTCCGCAGGGAGGGAATACTTCAGCTTAGTGCAGACCTTTTCCAACTTGAAGAGAGTAGATGTATTGCTTGGATTCTCTTTTCTTGGGCTATGGATGTGGTTACATTTTTATTGGGGATTTATGCTGCTTTACTACTATTTTATGCTTTTTTATGTACTTGGAGTTTTAAATCAAGACAGATGTTTTATTGTAATAATTTAGAAGTTGGGTTTGAGACAATGCTTGTAATGTTTTGACTGAACCACGCTATTTATGAATTGATTTCAGTTTTCCGCTGTTTATATGTATGTCTTGTAAATTATCTATGCCTTTTACCTAAAATGCTTCACCAAAGTTAATGCATTCCCTTTGTGAGTGACCTTAACGGAGGTGGGGTGTTCCACTTGGTATCAGAGCAATGGTTTACCAGATCAGATAAAAGTTTTTGAAAACTATTTTTCAAAAAGAATTTTAAAGAAGCATTTTCAAGAAAAGTGTTGTTTTATTTTAAAGGCATAATCCTCAAAGCCATATGCACTATCTTTCTATCCTTTGTTTTGAACCTTTTCTTTTCATTTCAGCATGTCTGGGGATCTTAATCTTCACGAGGGCGTATGGATACCTGGCTGGTTCAGAAGGTATCTGGAGTCTAGGGCTAATGAAATAGGCCCAGCAGACGTTCCTCCTCCCCCAGCTGTAGTCGTTCCTCCTCGTTCACGTGTGAATGCTTTCTCGAAGATATCTAGAGACTTTCAAGCTATGGGTGGAAAGAACTTTAATGGGGCTGAGTCATTTGTGGAAACAAACAACTGGCTCAAGGAAACAGAAGATTTGTTTGTTATCTTCGAAGTGGACGATAGGTAGAAGATACAATTGGCTGTATGGTTACTTAAAGACGAAGCCTCTTACTGGTGGGAAGTTACTAGTGCTGAGAGACCAGTTGAAACTTGGGAGGATTTCAGAATGAGATTTGAAATGAAGTTCCTCTCGCAAGCTGAACGAAGCCTACAAATGGAGAAGTTATTAGCACTCGAATAGGGAAGCCTACCAGTTAAGGAATACGTCAACCAATTCAACCAGCTGGCTAGATTCAGACTGGAGTTGGTAAACACTCCACATAAAAAGGCTCTCCGTTTCATGAAAGGGTTGAATGAGCCACTGCACAGCCTAGCTATGTCCCATATACCTATGGGTGCGACTTTTGAGAGACTGGTAGACATGGCACTGTTACAGGAGGAAGACAAGGATGGCAAGAAAGAGGTAAAGGTGGAAGAACCTCGAGACAAGAAAGTGGAGGGAACACGGAATAAGAAGACGGATTCCAAGAAAGGCGGGAAGAATAACAAACCCCGTGACAAGAGGAAGTGTAAGTTTTGTGGCATACCTGAACATCTAATTAAAGACTGCAGGAAGAAGAAGAGGAAGATGGGTGATTGTTTTCAATGCGGCGAGACATGACATATGGCTAAGGATTGCCCAAAAAGGAAAGGTCAAGGGCAGAGGACTGGATCTTTCTGGAGGGCAGATTCACGCTCTCATAGCACCTCCGCAAGAAAGAGGTAGAAATATTTCTGTTGAGAGTTTAGTTTATCTTTCTGATTATCGAGTTCGTACACTTTTTTATTCTGGCGCATCGCACTCTTTTATATCTACTGCTTTAGTTGAATCTCTGCACCTAGATACCAGTATAGTTGAGGATCCCATGGTTGTTTCAAATCCAATTGGGGGTTCGGCTTATTTGTCAATGATTTGTTTGGATTTGGAAATTTCTATACTAAGCATTGGGTTTAGATGAAATGCTTATGTTTTGGGTTTCACGGGCTATGGGTTGATTCTAGGCATGGATTGGTTATCCAGTAATGGTGCCTTCCTCGATTGTGGAAGAGAGTGGTTAGACTTATGACTCGCCTTGGTAATATCTCGAAATCTCTTGTAATCCCATGAATTCTGTTATGCTTAGCTACCTAGAATCTCTTGATGTGTCTGTTGAAAACTTGCAATCTGTTAGAGTAGTCCATGAATACTCGGATGTCTTTGAAGAGGTGAAGGGTTTGCCTCCAAAGCGAGAGATAGACTTCCGCATATACCTTGTTGATAATGCAAAACCTGTTGCTTTACCCATTCGACACATGGCTCCAAGGGAAAGGAAAGAGCTCAGCAAGCAAGTTAAAGAATTGCTTGAAAAGGGGTTCATAAGGCGGAGTATTTCTGAATGGGGTGCTCCAGTGGTGTTTGCAACCAAAGCGGATGGTTCACTTCGCCTGTGCGTAGACTATAGGGAGCTAAACAAGCTGACCAAGAAGAATAGGCACCCACTTCCTAGAATAGACGACTTATTCGACCAGCTCGTAGGTGTCTCGGTTTTCTCCCAACTAGATCTGGCCACCGGATTTCATTAGCTATGAGTGGATAAAGACAGCATAAATAAGTCCGCTTTCAGGACCCCGGATGGTTGCTTCGAATGGCTTGTCATGCCTTTTGGCTTGACAAACGCACCCGCCTATTTCGTAGACTTGATGAGTAGGGTGTTCAGAGAGTTCCATAATAAATTTGTAGTGGTCTTCGTGGACGACATTTTGATTTTCTCAAAAAGTGAGGAAGAACATGCTTTGCATTTAAGGGAAGTTATGGATACTCTTCGAGCACATCGTCTGAAAGCAAAATTTCCAAATGCCATTTTTGGAGAGAAGAAGTAAGGTTTCTTCGACAGGTGGTGTCCAAAGAGGGAATAGCTGTGGATCCCGCAAAAGTAGTTGCGGTGCAAGATTGGAAGATTCCACAGAATGCAACCGAAGACGAATTTTTCTTGGGCTAGCGGGCTTTTACAGAAAGTTCATTAAGGACTTTGCGAAGATCTCAGCCCCACTTACTAGGTTGACAAAGAAGAACCTAACTTTTTCTTCGGATTTGGATTGCGATGCTGCTTTCCAACGACTGAAAAGGGCTCTGACAGCGGCCTAGTTCTGACATTGCCTGATGGGAGTAAGATGTTTACAATGTACACAGACACATGCGGTACCGGACTAGGCGTTGTCTTGATGCAAGAAGGCAAGGTAGTTTGTTATGGGGAAAGGCAGTTGAAGGTACATGAGAAAAACTACACAACTCATGATTTAGAACTAGCTGTCATTGTTTTCGCTCTTAATTCATGGCGTCATTACCAATTAGGAGAAAGTTTTGAATTGTTTACTGACCATAAATCGTTAAAGTACATTTTCTCATAAAAAGATCTTAACTTAAGACAACAAAGGTGGATGGAGTTTCTTGCCTCATATGATTTTGAGATTGCATATACCCCTGGCAAGGGCAATGTGGTAGCAGACGCCTTAAGTAGGAAAAAGATGACCTTAAGTCCTCTCTTTGTAGAAAGGCAAAGCTTGGAGTACATGGCAAACTTTGACTTTAGACCCTCTTTTGAATTTGTACCTGGTTTGCTAGCATCGCTAGAGGTGCATCCTACTCTTTTGGACTCATTAGGAACCACGCAACGTGAAGACCCTCATCTAGTTGATGTAATGGATAAGCTAATTAGAGGTGAGACTTCTAGACACCTCAATAGATACTCCATCAATGAAAAGGGTTGGTTGAGACGGGACGGAAGATTATGCGTCCCACAAGCAAGGGATTTGGTGAAAACTGTTCTCGAAGAAGCACACCATTCTAAGTTGACCATACACCCAGGTGGGGACAAGATGTATAAAGACATAAAAAAGGGTTTTCTACTGGAATGGAATGAAGAAGGATGTAGCTGAGTTTGTCTCTAAATGCTTGATATGCCAGCAAGTCAAGGCAGAGCAGAAGAAGCCTGGTGGTCTGCTTCATCCTCTATAGGTCCCACAATGGAAATGGGATAGCATTTCGATGGACTTTATTGATGGGTTGCCTAGGTCAAGAAGGGGCAATACCAGTATTTGGGTAATAGTGGACAGGCTCACTAAAAGCGCTCACTTTATACCTGTTAAGACTAGAAGGATTGCCTCATCGTTAGCATCCATTTATCTTAAAGAGGGGGTTCGACTGCATGGAATACCCTCTAACATAGTAAGTGATCGAGATCCTATCTTTACGAGCGAGTTTTGGAAGAGTTTGCAAGAGGATGTAGGCACACAGCTATGCTTAAGAACTGCCTATCACCCTCAAACCGATGGTCAGATGGAAAGGGTGAATAGAGTATTAGAAGATCTTTTGAGATTGTGCATTCTTGATTTTGGAGGAACATGGAAGGATCATCTTCCTTTGGTGCAGTTCGCCTACAACAATAGCAACCAAGCCACCATAGGCATGGCACCCTTTGAGGCTTTATATGGAAGACCATGTCGATCACCAACTTGTTGGTGGGAGTCTACAGACAAGTTCGTACTTGGGCCTGACATGATCAGAGAAACTTCAGAGAAGGTGGACTTGATACGAAGATGAATGAAGACCGCACAAGATAGACAGAAGTCCTACGCGGATAAAAGAAGGACCGACCTTGAGTTTGAGGTTGGAGACAGGGTTTTCCTTAAAGTATCTCCTTTGAGGAATGTCATTCGCTTTGGGTCCATAGGAAAATTGGCACCAAGATTTGTAGGGCCATTTTCTATCATTGAGAGGATTGGGAAGATGACTTATAAAGTAGAGCTGCCCGAAAGATTGGCTGGAGTTCATAATGTTTTTCATGTCTCTCATCTACGGAAGTGATTACATGAGTCTGCGGAAGTTGTGGAGCCGAGCATACTAGAGGAAGTAGAAGTGGAGCGAGAAGCGACAGTGTGAAGAGTACCAACTCATATCTTGGGTACAGAAGTTAAAAAGCTACGCAATCGTGAGGTCCAGCTAGTTAAAGTACAATGGAGTGATGCTGAAGGGGACGCGACTTGGGAGACTGAAGACAAGATACGCGCATCCTACCCTTTTCTTTTTGAGGGTACATCCTTGATCTCTTTTTCCATAAGTTTATGCATGCTTGTATCTATCTCTTAAGTATATCTCCTTGGTCCTATTATTGATGCTTAGGTATAAACCAATGAATGTAAACATGTATTTAAAAACATGTTATGATTGATGGTTGCAAGTGGTTGCTAGTGGTTTCTCGTGGATGCATATACACACACTAAGTACTAGATTTGCTCAGTCACTTTCATATTGCATATGCATATATGTATTTATATATGGATTGAAACTTGATGTGTTATCATGTGGACGTTGCATTTGTATGAATGATTGTGCACTCATGTAGAAGTTACAAAATACGATTAGGAATAATTGCATACATGATGGACTCATAGCACCGACATGATTCGCATCAAGGAGGTCAACTGAATCAGTAGACCGCCTGATTTTGCATTAGATAAGGACATATACACAAACTATGCATATGATTATGAAAGTATTAGAAATATTTTTAAGGACAATGGATGCCTTTGATTGATGGTCGAGTAGATGGATGTTAGATGTTAGGATACATTCTTCTTAACTTATAGATTTCGGGGACGAAATCCTTTAAGGATGGGAGAATGTAACACCCTGTATTTTCTGTAAATAATAAAATTAACAAATCTAAGAACACTTAATTTTTAAAAGAAGAATTGGGTGAAACTGGTTATGCCATTGTGTTCGTCTCGGAATTCTGCTTGAGATAAAGTCCGAGTTTGCGTGAATCGGACTCTGTATGAAGAAGTTATGGAGGTTAGAAGATTTCTAGTGTAAGCAGAAATTAAATTAAAAATAATAATTAAATAATCAATTCAGTTCAAAATTCAAAAACTCAGAAATTGGCTAAGCGGGAAATCTCCCGCTCAGGGGTGTCGACCGCCCTCCCCAAGGGGGTGTCGACATGGGAGTCGACATAGGTGTCCCCCCCCCCCCCCCCGTAGGGGTCGATCCCTGCCAACTATGCTGGACAGTGACGATTTTCTGAGTCATAGAGCTACGTGGCGACTTCTGATTGACCTGATGACGCATTTTCTTGGACTGGACGACTCTGATGACTTCTGGGTTGATCTAAAGGCTTGCATTAATCCTAAACTTCTATATAATCACCCGAAACCTCAACCCTAGACCGCATAACCCTATACTATGAAGCCGTCATGTTGTCCATGTCTAAGCTAGCCTAGCCTCCATCTTCTCCAAACTAGAAATCAAGTTAGAAAGCTCCAAACCAAATCCAAACTAGAGAATCAAACGTCTACATCAAGGGTTAAGCTTAACAAATTCAGAAATCAGATCCCAGAATACAAGATCCGTTCTTTTTCTGTAAGTTCAGTTATTATTCAAATTTGAACACCTAATAGAAATCATGACTGTAATAATCGGACCTAGAACTATGCCTAATTCTGATTCATGCTTATACTTTTGTCAAATCTGAATTGCCTATGCCTATGGGACTATTGTGATTGATGAGAGACTGTTGTGATTGACATAATGGAACCTATCATGCCTATGAGACTGTTGTGGTTGATATGATGGAACCTATCATGTTGTACATCCTATGCCTATGGGACTATTGTGATTGATATAATGGGACTTATCATGTTTTACATCAAAATTAGTGATTCTCTTAAGTCCAATTCTATCTAATCTTTATACCTATGATGTAAATTGCTTAGCTTGTCCACACTTATTGTTAATGTACAACATGCCTATTGAAACATGATTCTTGAATTGGGTACACCTTTACATGCCTATTTTTCCTTATGTCAATTCTTATGCTCCTTCTCTATTTTTCCCCTTTTTATTTTCTTTTATGAATACTAAGTTCATTTGGAACTTAGATTGAATCTCGTTGTACGTGCGATTATAACGCGGGAAAATTGGGTATAATTTAATTGAGTAAATATTGGGCATAGCATGTGAATGTGGCATAAAACTTGTACTGAATACACTTGGGAAATATTGACAAAAAAAGACCTAAACTTGAACACATATGACAAATATGTAAAATGGCTAAAGATGATCATGGCTAACCCGAGGTTAGATTGAGTTGCGGTGTAAGACTGCCCGGAACCGCCCGACACATCCAGCGACCGCAACAATATAGATCTAATGTGAGAGGTTAGCGCATTAAATCCAAAAACCTGAGTTTAGATTGAGTTGCGGAGTAAGACTGCCCGGAACCGCACGGCACATCCAGCGACCGCAACAATATAGATCTAATGTGAGAGGTTGGTGCTTTAATGAATAAATTAAAGCTAAGGGACGGACAGGCTAAGAATGGTAGGGTTAAGTTAATTAAGGCAACACTTAACCAATACAACATGTTAATTAAACAGATGGGCGAGGTTAGGTTAATTTGAAAACACTTAACCGTTATAACATGTTGGTTAAGAAACCCTAGTAACGGGGAACGATTTCAGCAGTAACACACATAGATGTATCACGGTACCCTGAACTAGGCAGGGTGGGGCACGATTACTGGGCTGATTATAAGCGGTCAAAATAGCGGTGGGTGGTGCAGCAGTGTAGGTTCCGGCGGAGTATGGACGTGCACATACTCCGAAGTGGGAAAAGCATGCACTGAACATCAGTAGTATATACTGTGCATTTTGAATTTGTGTCGGGTTGTCACCATAGGAATTGATACACCCCATGGCGGGACCAACACAGGTATCTACAATCAAGTGGGGCCGAATGACACAAGTAATAAATGCATGCGAGTAGAAGTTGTTCGGAAAAGGGATCACTTTGTTAGGAACACATGATGGTAGTTGAAACATTCGTTAGTAGGTGCTGAGAAATGAAAATGAGTGCGATAGTATATTCAGTTTATCTTGCCTTATCTTATGTTATCTTATTGCTATGGTATTGTCCTATGTTTAGTTTACTCATGTCATGATCCTTTTATCTGTTTACATGCTAAATAATCACTGGACTTACCAGGCTTATGTCTGACCCATTCCCCCTCCCTCCAGGTCCGCAGGGAGGGAATACTTCAGTTTAGTGCAGACCTTTTCCAGCTTGAAGAGAGTAGATGTATTGCTTGGATTCTCTTTTCTTGCGCTATGGCTGTGGTTACACTTTTATTGGGGATTTACGCTGCTTTACTACTATTTTATGCTTCTTTATGTACTTGGAGTTTTAAATCAAGGCAGATGTTTTATTGTAATAATTTAGAAGTTGGGTTTTGAGACAATGCTTGTAATGTTTTGACTGAACCACGTTATTTATGAATTGATTTCAGTTTTCCGCTGTTTATATGTCTGTCTTGTAAATTATCTGTGCCTTTTACCTAAAATGCTTCACCAAAGTTAATGCATTCCCTTTGTGAGTGACCTTAACGGAGGTGGGGTGTTTTAGGTTTGTTTTATTAATGTTACCCGATCCCTTTTTTTTAGGGGATATAATAACGTATATATGCATATATATATATATATATATATATATATATATATATATATATATTCTAGTGCAAATATATTATTTGTTTGCCAAAAGATGCCGCCTATGCTTGTACTTATATATTCATTCTTTCATATTTAAAGTATCATAATACATAGTTTATACAAACAATTTTACATATACACTATTATTATTATTATTTTTCCCAATCCTAGGCTTTTCGTTTTTAGTGTCTTATATATATATATATATATATATATATATATATAGTGTGTGTGTGTGTGTGTGTGTGTGTGTGTGTGTGTCATTTTCAGAATATAAATGTGCACATCGTGCACATGCACACCCAAGCAACAAAATTTAATTAGTTACCCTTTTTCTAGAGTGCTTGCTTACTCTATAAATCATGATTAATATATATGTAAATCTAGGGTTATCACATATATCCTTTCTTTTAGGAATTGTGTCCCACAATTTGGCAATACTTAACTAAGTATATCATTCATAACAAATTAGTATCACATCTGATTTAAAATCATTCCCAACCCAACTACTTGGCTTGTATTTTAATGTATATAAAAGCAAACACCTTAACATATACATATTCAACAAACAACTTTTTTTTTTAATGTCACACAAGTTTGTGCTTACAAATATTATGTCTTCCTACCAGTTATATAAACCTGTAGCTTATATAAAGCTAACTCCTCAAAATCAAATGGGCATGCACATCAATTATTATTATTACGTTAGGCACGTCCGTTGGACGTGTGCATAGATAACCAAGAGTAAATTTATGGACTGTGAAATTTTAGCCATATGCGTAGATAATTTGTAATTACAAATAAATATGTTAGTTAATTTCTGCAAGCATGACCCGTGATACGCACATGGGAAGTTGTGTAGTTTTTGGCCTGATGGTTTTTTTACTTCCTTTGTTTCTTATTTCAACCGCCTCTAAGAGCATTCCCAACCGTGTGTCAGTTGGGAATCAACTAATCCTCAACAGGGGTCAGTTGAGCTCATTTGGGGTGCTTTGATAAACTTGATAGTCATATCATGAGCACACATGAGCATATGATATATAAATCATTTCCTTCGAAACTCAAGCATTCCAACCTAAATTTTATTGATATCCTTGTGTGATTATCATCATTAATGTTGTATGCATTTTCTTCCATAAATGGTCCAATACAATACTAAAAGTGAAATAATTTCATTATAGGCTATTAAACAACTGAACTTGGTATATTTAAACTTGTGATTCTCGGTTATAAATGTCAAATTTAGGTTTTTAACCAAACCGCTTACATAAACATCACTCATCTTTCTTCTTCCTTTTTTTTTTAAGATTCAAGATACATTATTGAGATCAGAAAACTACAGCTTATAACTCACAATACACGCTGCAAAAAAGAAAGTCCCCGACATGAATACAACAAAGGTTTCCAACGTAACAACGATATAAGTTAATAGCCAAAACGTTGCTTCTGATCTCTTCTACAAATTTCAACACAGTGTATGTGTTTGATCCTTGCATAAAACACTGAATTACAACCATAAATTTAAAATCAATAGTCTGGTTCAACATCCATCACCCATGCAAATTCTGCCATAAGAGATTTGTTCAAATTCTGATATAGGTCGTCTATACAGCCTAATGATGAACATTTTAAAATAGGTTGTCACCATGTTGAAATTCTGATATAGGTCCTCAAAAGTTTAGGGTAGATATATAAGTCAAAATAAGTAACTGCTTTACAATTAATTATGGACATAAACATGGATCTACAAAGCAAACACAGCATGGTTTAAGACAACAAATGAAGAAAATAAGGCCTGATATAGCCAACCCTCGAAATAATAGGCCTGCATCAACACAATTAGTTGACATTCTAAATAACCACTCCTTTCTACAAAATTTCTTCTTGCCAAGTATAAATAAAATTCAGTTCAATGCTCTACACCTATTTTTAGCCTGTAAACAAATGGTTAGCTGATAATTACATTATATAAACGGTAACTATGCCCAGCAGCATTATTGGACTACTAATGAAATTCATCATATATAAGGTCTTCATCTTCGCTATAAATAGAACTATAAAAGATGTATGAGTGTTCTATCATTTCTTTCAAACTAAGCTTGCCGTCTTTATCTGCATCTGCCTGCCAGGTCAGAAAGATTGCGAGGTTATTTTAGTATGATAACAAAGCATTTGTACAGATAGTCAGAGACTAAATTTATAGTAACTGTAATCCATGGTTTAAAGGCAAGGTTCACCATGATAAGGTGTCACCATGATGTAAGAAACTAATAACATTTGTATTCAAACACTCTATAGAGAAGATAAGGTGTCACCATGTATTAAAAGTAACTTTGGGCTCTTACGGGATTAAACATAATAAATATTGCTTTATATATTTCATATATTATGAGAAAAATGGTAATTTTAAAATAGGTTACATAGACAACCTATATAATCGCCCATGCAAATTCTGCCATTAGCATCTTCTCTATGGGAACTTCATTGCGCTTACACCATGCAACTAATATCCTGGGATCTAGATAATTAATTTTGGAAGTACCTCCTATAGATGAGAAGGCAACCTGATGTTAAGACATTTCTTAGCTTGGAATAGTACTAAAAATATTTGATGCAACAAACTTTGGTCAAGTGAGTTCTGAACACAAAATAGTAGAGAAGACAGATGTCTTGAACATGAATAAATGAATTGGCAATTTCATCTCGATGAATAAATAAATGAATTGGTGATTTGATACACAAACCTGATGTTATTAAAGATGCGAGTTCTGAACACATTGAAACCCCAAGAATTTGCGATTTCATCTCGACGAATCCCGTTCTTTTTGTCAGTTTTCAGCGTTGCTGAAACGGAAAATGATAAGCGTCCTGTGATTCAGAAGCCTGTGGAAGAAAGGTAAATGAGGTTCGAATGAAAACCAAAATACTGGCAAATTGTGTAAATTGTGGTGTAGTCGTATGAAATTAAATACAGATCTAGTTATAAAATTATATAACAAATGGCCTTAATAAATAACAACTTTCCGACCACTCCAACTATTTAGACAAAGTTTCATCTTCTTAGCTCAGGTAGGACACCATTATGGCCCTGACCTTGTTGTGACATAAAAGGAAAGCACGATTTTTTCACATGGATATTCATAAGCTTGAAAGGAAACCATGAACAAAGTTATTTGACTTATATATTTTGGGTAAATTAGATACGTTAATTAATCACATGTAAATTAAAGATTTACCATTGATAACACATCCATCCTACTTCGAATTGAAGCATGATCCTTATTTATTCCTTTCCTTTTTCTACTTCGTTTTTGTTGTCTATCCTTTAAAATCTCTCTCCTCTTATGCATTTCTACTAACACGTATGCTTTATGCACGTGGAGTTTTCTGGAATGTGAATGGAATAAATTGCAATTAATGTGATGTTGCGAGAATTAATGACGAAATGTCAAAATATGGAATGAAATGATACAAAAACTTTTGAGCATAAAAAACATTCTTGACATAATTGCTCTACGTAGAAATATATATATTCTCATTAAGTTTTCTGCAACAGAAAATATTCTTTAATTTTTTTTATAAAATTATCAAAACTTATCTACCTGCATGGTATGAAAAAATAAAATATTAAATTTTTTGACACATGTAAATCATACTTACGATTTTATAACATGAATTAATTCAAGCAGACTGGATTATGCCAACTTAATATGATAACTTGTGGAAGACATTGTTAAGTTACTATCTCTATTATACAATATTTTTTAACATTAAAAAGCCAACAATTCAGTTTAAATTCATATGTGACTTTATATTCCACGGTGTAATGTTTAAGTAAAAAATACAATATATGACTGAGTGATAAAAAGATTCATAATAACAATCTAGTTTTGGTTTTTAATCTGAAGGTACTGTTAAAATCGTTTACTTCATAATAGTTCTTAAAGATATAAATCCAAATTTTTCGAACAGTATCGCCATCATGAAATAAATCCAATGTCTGATAATAGAAAGAACAAATCCAATTAAGATTGGCAAAAGGAAATATGAAATTGGTAAAAAAGAAATATAAACATAATCATTTTATGTAAAAGTATAAAATTTTACACGATGAAATATAAAATTTTATAAAATTCGATACATTTACCTCATATGGTAAGAATTAAAAAATGTAAATTTTTAACATTCCAGAACCGAAATAGTCATTAGCTATTTCAATCTTATTACAATAACACGTAAAATAACTTCAATGGGTAGTGACAGAGCTGTTGCTACAATACTAAGTTAATTAAACTGCCAACTATGTATTATCAACGGTGACACATATCTGCACAAATCAACACTATACGAAATTTACCTATACAAAGATTTTCCAACGTTCTTCCTGCTATAGATCCTTTCACTTTCCACTATTTTCAATTACGTACAAACAGGTTGGAAACTAATCATACTGTATGGTGCAAAACTATGCATGTGCATCATTATTTTATTATTTACTTTAGATTTTAAGTTTTCAACCAAAACGCACATCAATAATTTGCTCTCTGTATATTTCCAGTTAACCAACATGCACCACTTTTCTAAGCAGTGTACAATCTACCATCTAACAATATGGCAGTAGTACAGGTAATCCAAACATTACTATTACTGCTACTTGGACGTGTTTTAACTGACAAACCTTGCTATCTAAAATTATTTTAATCCCTACTCTATATTTTATGTACACAGTTTAGATTTTGTTTCTTTAATATTGATTTGATATTAATTGTTACTCGTTTGCTTAGACTACACCTAGCAAGCTCCTCTCAGCTATAAAAGGTAGTTGTTCCTAAAGCATTCAAAAATTCTCCCCTCTGTTAACTTCACAATTAGCACAGAATTGATGTAGCACTTTCAGTAAACCATGACCATGCACACTAAAAACCTACTTATTACAAACCACAATATATTATTGATTACATATGTGTATCAATTCCATCATTAATCTATGCATTCTTTGGATTATTATATCCATTCTTACTCCTAGTTTAAATATGCTGTATAAATGGGAAGAAAATTTAATTGCAATGTTTAGTTTTTATCTTCACTGTTACTTTAAAAAGTTCAGTAATTAGCAAGTGTGTAGCTTAAACTTGGCATATAGTATGAAATTCAGAAAACTCACCCCTGAAATATATGAAATCTAGAATACCTAACAATACGTGCATCATTCATTATTAATTCTTATATCATCTTATTTAATCAGGAGACAAAACCATGATAGTAATTTTGAGCATTGCTACTTATACCAACTGAACAAAAATTTAATGTTGTAGAGAAGTTTCATACCTTCCATACTAAAGCAAATATCCAATTAGCAGAACTCCAACACCAATTATTGGATGAAGATCCACGAATTTTACACCAATAGAATGTCTAAGCTATGAAAATTCCAACAACACAAATAAGAAAGCTCGGATCTACCATATGCTAGTTTAATATTAAAAAATGCTTCAAAGTAAAAAATTAGAATAAAGAAAAATCAACCAAAAGCAAGAGAAATCACGGCTTCAAGTACCTAATTGGAACATGTAAAGCATAGGGGTTTTTGTCGTGTAGGTTGTCAATGGATCTGAATTTAAGTCTAGATAGCACTTGCTATATTTCTAAAGACAAACTGCCAAATCATGATAAAACAGCTAATGGTACTGTATTATTATTTTTAATATGAAAATGCAAACGCATAATCCACTTATGTTGGCTTTTAAAGATCAAAATACAGATATGCCTAATTAGAATAAACAATAGGAAAACTGTGCGAAATTAATTTGCTCTCTGAAATTATAGGCACCAAAATTGGAGTTCAATTTAGGTTCTACACAGACATAATAATGGAAAGGAATAACTTTGAAACAAAGTTAAATAGCAGATTTAATACATTAAAAAAGAGCAGGCCCCAAAATTGGAGTTCAATTTAGGTTCTACATAGAAGTAATAATGGAAAGAAATAACTTTGAAACAAAGTTAAATAACAGATTTAATACATTAAAAAAAAAAACAATTCGGGATAACAAACATGAAACCGAGTTCATCCATAGTAGATATATTTCTGTCGAGTCCTCAACCATAATATCAGCTATTATGACTGTATGAAGACACTCTTGTCTCGTTAATTGGATCTGAAGCTTATGAAAACATCTTAAGCATACTCAATCCCATATATTATTTTCAATGCGTGCTTTTAAAAACCACTACAATGTTCATACAAAATATTCAACTAACAAATTCAAGGAATGGAAACTGATAATTATGAGGCTTTTCGGGTTTCGCTTCTCAAACAAAATTAAATTGGCAGTACACTGATTGTTCACCAAAGGAAGCATAAACTAAAACTTCAGTTTTATTCAATTAGAAAAACATCGAATGAATGAATGCCGTAAACAACCAACGTAACCATAAGAAATAATTGTTTGATTACAAATTTAGGTGTTCAATAATAGCGAATTACCTGAGTTTTGGAGGAGCTGAAAAGCAAGTTCCGTAATCTTCCCCTTCACCTGGTTCCAGTTCAGCGAACACCCAATTTATGTGCTACAGACATAACTACCGTCCATGAACTTCACACCTACCAAGCCATTAACTGTTAAAGGTTAACAATCCAAACGAAATTTGCTTCTTCGTAGAAGATGTTGACTGAAGAGCATCAAAAAGCACTTGAAGGAAAAAAAATTACCTACCGATTGATTGAATTGAAGGTATCCAAAAGCAAAAATCTCTTATTTAGACCCTGAGCAAATTATGACGAAACTAACAATTCATAAAAAAAGAAGATAATTTAAGTAGAGTAAACTAATGTAGATAAAAAATAAAGAGGGGCGCAGAGAATTACCGTTTTTTATTAAATGCGTCAATTCTTGTCTGTGTCAACAGCCAAGGAACCTGCTCGCCTGTTTTTAATTTTCTGCTTCCGCCATTACTATCGTTTTTGCTGAAAGCCAAAGCAGTAATTTAGGCTTGATTTTGAAATTTCATTAACCGATTTAGGTGGTAATTACTGGAGAAATTCACGAAAATTTTAGGTTTGGATTCATGGAAGAAGTTGATATTTCATTCACTGACGAAACACGAAAGAGAAGGATGAAAATTAGGGGTGAGCAAATCCACGTTCGGTTCGGTTCGGTTCGGTTTTGGGGTAAAACCGGAACCGAAAGATCTCGGTTTTAAAAATCGATAACCGAAACCGTAACTAAAGCATCGGTTTCGGTTTCGGTTTCAAAACCTTGGTTTCGGTTTTAAAACTGATTTAAAGAAAAATATTATAAATTTAAACAACCATAAAAGAAATTGTTTCAACCGAGTGTATTGAGACACATGATACAAAATACAAACTAATAAACTATTAGTCATTCAAAGTAGTACAAAGCTAAGCTAGCTAGTTCTAAGCCGAAGACAAGAAACAAAAAAAATGAAATGAGCAGGAGCACTCCAGTGAACCATACAGCAGCAAACCAGCAGCAACTTGGAATTCTAGAAAATAGTCTACTGGTACTTCAACTTTCATCTTCAATTCAAAACATCCAAGAATCTACAAAAACAAGAAATGGACATTTTATATTAATCTACGCCTAATCTTGTATTCACCTAAATCAAATGAGTCAAGCAGTGGTCAGTGTTTATATACTACATAATACGAAACAACATGCAGCAAGAGACAATATGCAACATTTTATAATTCGGTTCGATTCGGTTTTTTTTGGGTCTGGTTTGGACCTAAAACCGAAACCGAAATATTAATTCGGTTCGGTTTTCTTATTTTCGGTTTCGATTTTATTCTGCTCGGTTTTTTTTGGTTTGTTTTTGGTTTTATTTCGGTTTTTTGTTCATCCCTAATTGAAATAATGGAAGAGTGGGGAAGAGAAACCGTCGGTTTTGGCTTAAGTGAAACCGTAATGACTGAAAAATCCTTACTGCACAATAGAAATTTTGGAGGGTGATTTGAACATTTCAAAAACTTCAAATCCAAGTATTCCTATTATATATAGATTATATATAAAAAAAAATCTACCATAGTGCTTGAGTTACTGGGTATTTATACAAGGTGTACCCATTTCAGCATATACGTTTCTAAGTAGGAATGCACTTCATTTTCTGGTGCAAAATCGTACTTTAACTAACATTTGTAATAGTTCATACTTACACTAACACTGTATTTCTTACTTGAAATAGATCTTATAAGTCAAGTCATTTATGTGCCATATCCTCGGCCTTATCTAGCTAATACATATTTACACAAACAACTCCCTTTTATTTAATCCAGTTTCACTTTCTTTTTACTTGTGAACGTACCAATTCAGTTGAGCTACAGTTGAGCACTTGCTTTACTTCATAGTGCACAAAAAATTCAATTTACACTAGTGGCATCTTTCAGGTAATATCCATAGTATAAGTTTTATGAGAAAAGGGGGGGGGGGGGGGGGTTTGTTCTTAGTTGAAATATCACACTTCTAAACCATAGCTTGTACTTCCTATTACACACATAATTTACATGTATGAATAAGCATGTACCTGGCTACAATATATCACCATGTTAGGCTTGTTAGCCTTGCTTGTTAATGCATATAACCTATTGCCATGATGTTTTTCTACTGACTTTTAGTGAGGTTAATCCTCCTAGCATCACATACAATATACACAGGGACGCAGTTGGAGGGACAAGTGGGGGCAGTGCCCCCCCTAGATTTTAAGAAATAGCAATATATATATATATATATATATATATATATATATATCGATTTAAGCAAAAATGACCACATTTAAGGCATTTTTATTGATAATATAAGACATTATACGTTGAAATTAAGGGTAAACTGGTGTTAAAAAAAAAAGAATTTGACCCCTCCCCCTTTGCCGATTTCCTGGCTTCGTCCCTGAATATACATAAAGAACATCAAGACGGTCCAACACCAATTCCTCTCTTTCTTAACTCATTACTAATACTTTACTTTCCCCCTTTTTTTTCACAACTACTCAATCTACATGAAACTTCCAAGAAATTCGGTGTTATTTATATTAAAAATAGTATATGCTTTCTCACTATTTCCAGCAATACATATATCTATTTTCAAAACCAGGATACCATCACACTTGTCACAAGAAATTTTAGATGTACCTGGCCTTACATTTTACACCAACTTTACATAAGTTTTCACATGCATTTGGTATAAATACAATATGACCGTTCGCTTAAATAAAGAAATTTTAATAAAATGTTATTCTTCTCATTAAAAATATCATGCCACCTGATTATATTCATTTGTAAACTTTGGTCGAACAAAGCCACTTTCATCATAGTATTTGCCTTTAAAACCAAAAAGATCGAGTTTCATTTTTGTATATAGTTTATAGTATTTCAAAGCAACGCCGGTACACTATACATAGGTTCTATGTCCTACCCCTGGGGATTACTCTGTCACCTAGGTATGCTAGCACAGAGATAAAATATGTATTTGCGGCCATACTTTATCACATGCACAATCCCATCTGTGCAAATATTTGTATAAAAATCAAGACTTAGGGTGTGTTTGGCGCAAGTGGAAGCGGAGAATTTGAGCGAGATTTTGAGAGGAGAATGTTAGCGGAGAATTGTAGTTAGCGGAGAATGTGTTTGACGCGTTAAGCGGAGAATTTGAGTGGAGTATTTTATTTTTATTTTGTAATTTAATTATTTAATGATTAAAACTTAACAATATAATAAATGCAAAATGACACATTTAACCAAACATATCATTTCAGTACATGATAATGTTTCATAACAGTTCACTACATAATAATAAAACGAAAACATACAACAAACTACTAAGTTACTAACATCTGCAGAATCTTGTAAGATGATAATCCATGTACCTCCAACAACTCTATATCAGGTAAGGTCTCCACCACCTTCAAAATAGACCGGTCGACACTATAATGTATCGGACAAAGCTAATGGCTAAGGTTCATGAGCTTTTTAAGAAGCTGTATCAGCATTTATCCTTTTTTCTTCAATCACTGTTGTTTTGTCACCTTTTACAAAATCAAGTTTCTGATATACGAATTTTTCTATACACTAGGATATATTATGTTGCCAATAAAAATATCTTCCAACTAGCTCCTATCACGGTCTATTTTTGCAGTCGCTTAAGCTTCTATATTTGGCCATATATATTTAATATTTCTGAGTTTGAGCATTAGCAATATTGTGTAACTATGTATTATTATTGGACACAAATATTTGAAATGAAACCTTCAGCCAAATTCAAGGTATAGGAACCGAAGCTATTATTGGTTTTGGTTACTGGATTCCAACATATGAAAAGACGAAATTACTTATGTCTGCCTTGGACAATTTGAAAGCTAAAAGCTACTTAAATAACTCGATCCAAACGATGGTTAGTTGCTACAAAATGTCGTTGAAACCATATATTGATGTTGGTGGACAATTTGAAGCTCTCCAATACACTCGGATTCTCACTGATCCAAGGATTCTTATATCTAAGTTTACAGATAGTTTTATTCATGGATTAAAACTTTCATTTGCTCCCTTTCTTTTTCGATTCCGTTGAAGATGGATTGTATTTCATAGGAACTAACTAGATTTTCATTTCATAATAGTGTCGTATAAAATGTATGAATATATAGGATTTTTTAGTTATGCGTCGTATATTCTATATGGTTCAATGCTATGAGATTGGTTACTATTAATTCTTAATATTGAAAGGGAAATATTACGGTTCTGGTTTTTCAAAATGTACTTTGTTTTCCAACCTTCAAATCAATGAACCATGCAACACTAAGAATAATAGGTATCCAAAAGCAGAAATCTCCTATGTAGATCCTGAGCAAATTGTGACGAAACTAACAATTCATAAAAAAAAAAATGATAATTGAAGTAAACTAATGTAGATAAAAAAATAAAGAGGGGCGCAGAGAATTACCGTTTTTTATTAAATGCGTCAATTCTTGTCTGTGTCAACTGCCAAGGAACCTGCTCGCCGGTTTTTAATTTTCTGATTCCGCCATTACTATCGTTTTTGCTAAAAGCCAAAGCAGTAATTTAGGCTTGATTTTGAAATTTCATTAACCGATTTAGGTGGTAATTACTGTGAGAAATTCACGAAAATTTTAGGTTTGGATTCATGGAAGAAGTTGATATTTCATTCACCGATGAAACACAAAAGAGAAGGATAAATTAAGGGCGCATTGCCAATGACACCCCTTTTTGCTTAAGGGGTGTCACAGTTTTTAGTTTTAATTTGTTGTTAAGGGGTGTACATTAAAGACTAAACCCCCCTTAATAATTTATGGTTTCATGACAAAATTGCCTTTTTCCCAATAAAGTTACTTAACGTAAATACAAGTAAAGCTACGGTAAACAATGGGACAATTCCATCGATGCTTTTAAGAAAATATTAATGGTTCTCAGAAACCCTAATTATGAGATAGATGACGAAGATGTAGTAAATTGCACACAAAAATGTGAATTATACGAAGATGATGATGACCGATCTGCTAATGACAAGGTTTGATATTTAATTTTCCGTTAATACCTACGGAATTGAAGAAGAAGCACGGATGAAAAATTCGGTTGCGATGGACCATGTTTATAGCGAACAATCAGTATGAAGATACAAAAATAATGATCGTTTTAAGTATGAAAACACGGTATAGTATGACCGGTTTTATCAAGTACGAACTACAGTTTGATACAGAGATAGAGAAACGTAAAAGAGCCACCGTGTTTATTAATTTTTCTCCGTATTATATTACCGTGTATACGATTTTGTGGTTCCAATGTTACCATGCATGTTTTGTACCAAGCAGTGGTTATTTAATCGACAGGGTGATACCGTTTTTAGTTTATTTCTATGTTATTTCTTTGTGGTGTGAATAATATTCAGTTGTTTTACAGTTTGATGCAATTGCTGTCGTGAACGAAGTATACGGGAATGAGGATTATTCAGTTAATGAGAAGTCTTATGAAACGGACGATGTAAATGTTAATGATAAGGTTTGTTGGTTGGAAAATGGTGACAGCAACGATCTTTCACATGAGGAAGCAGGAATATTGTGTAGCGCGTACCCCAATTTAACTTCCCATTTCACCACCGATAAGGTTTGAAAATTAGTACTTATGTTTTACATTAAGTACGTTACTCTAATCGTAATATCTTATTTGTTGATGCAGTTGTTCGTTTCCAAAGAGGACGTACGTAAATGGTGCTTCGATGTGGACTTGATGTGAATTGTGTCATTGTTATCAAAAGAAGTAAAACAAAAAATCTCTTAGATAATGGGAAAGGCTCATGGATGCTGCTTACTTGTGAAAGAAGTGGAATGTACATTGATCATAAGACTAAGGAGCATGTACCAATAACCCAAAAGAAAAGGCGTAGATCGGGAAGTAGAAAATGTGGTTGTCCATTTGAACTAAGAACACATTGCCAAGATGATGGAAAATGGACTTTGAAAGTTATAAACGGATGTCATAATCACAATCTTCCCGTTGTTTTAACCGGGCATCAGTATGTTGCGTGATTAAAAAAAATGAAGTAAAGACCTTTGAAACAATGACAAATAGTGGGGTAAGGCAACGAAATATTCTAACTGCTCTTAAACTTGACAACCCAAAAAATAAGTCTACAATCAGAAATGTGTACAATGCCAAAGTGAAGCTTAAACTTCATAATACAGAAGGTAGATCGATTATGCAATAGTTTATGAAGTTGGCTTGCAGTCATCACTATTTTGTGCATCATAGAGTCGACGATATGACAAATGAAGTTATTGACTTGTTCTTTAGTCATCCGAAATGTGTTCTACTTGCGCAATGTTTTTATTAAATTTTGTTTTTGGATTGCACTTTCAAGACTAATAAGTACAAGTTGTCATTTTTTCATATGGTGTCGCAAACTTCAACGGGTGCATCCTTCACCGTTGCCCAAGCTTTTATTACTCGGGAGACCACTGAGTCATATATATGAGCTTTGGAGTGTGTTAGAAAATGTTATCGAGAAAAAGAATTTCCAAGTGTTATCATAACGGATGCGGAAATTGCTCTTAGCAATGCAGTGGCCACTGTGTTCCATCAGCACGTCATATTCTTTGTGCGTGGCATATTTCAAAAAACATTCAAGCAAATTGCAAACCAAATTTCATTAAAAAAAAGGTAATGATTAGGGATAGAGAGACCGTAGTAGAAGATGAGGAAGGAAAAAGAGAGTACAAGTTATTTTGGGAGGGTTGGAGCAATGTGATTAGTTCGCTGTTTGAAAAAGAGTGATTAGTTCGCTGTTTTCGTGAAGCATGGCGGGAGAAGCAAAAAAAGTCGTTGAACTATGTTTTCAAGAACTGGTTGAACAAGTATAAGGAGATGTTTGTATTAGCTTAGACAAATGAAGTTAAACACTTTGATAATGTATTAACTAGTGTAGTTGAAAGCGCGCACCATCGTCTGAAATTTTATTTTGATTCAGCTGCAGGTAGTTTTGTTCAGTGTTGGACAAGCGCGCATCTCTGCTGTGAGAATGAATTAGTTGCAATTGAACATGCGTTTGAAACGAGTTCATCTAAGTCACTTCATAGATTTCGAGATGAGCCAATGTTTAAAGAAGTGTTGGGGTTTGTTTCTCATAAGACGCTTGATTTATTGCAAACCGAATTATGTAGTATTCCAAAAGGTGGCACGAGTATTCAAACTTGCAGTTGTATTTTATGGAAAGTTAATGGTCTACCTTGCGCACATATGCTAGTAGACTTTAGACATTCATACGACTTCATACCCCTCAGTGGTATAGACTGTTATTGGAAACAGTTGTCATGTATTCCGCCTACACCGAATCGGTCCACTCTTGATTTTATGGACTTGCCTGAATTTCATGCATTGAAACATAGGTATGAAAATGCTAGTGATAATGTGAGGAATGATATTTAGCAAGGTATGAAATTGTTAGTCTTCCTTCCTACTACAAAGATTAAAGAACCTCTCATGGCGACTATAAGAAAAGGAAGACCATCTAAAAAGGAGAAGTCGACTAAACGAGATCCTTCTTACTTTGAGCATGTTGACGTTGCATTGTCTTGCAGCCCAAAACTTACTCCAATTAGTCGATGTTTAAAGAAACTTGGAGTAAAAGGAAATGCACCTAAAACCAGTCAAATTGATGAACATTTCTTATTACAAATGCCCAAATATATGCGACCATATATAACTCGTATAGACTACATGCCCGCTGATGGTAACTGTGGATATTGGGCGGTGGTTAAACAACTAAATCCTCATAATCGAAGACCAGAGAATACTTGTAAGTTCGTACGTGAGGCCATGGTTGATATTTTAATAACTCATTCAGAGATGTACAAAAGCATGTGGGATGAAGGTGGCTTCGAAGAAATGAAAAAGAGGATACAAGGCGATAACTCGTTGGGGGTAGATGAGTGGATGCAAATGCCAGAATCCGGTTTTATAATTGCAGAAACATTTGGTACTGCTGTTGTCTTGCTTAGTATGGACATAAGTTTCTTGTTTGTCCCGTCAACAGTACAAGTAACCTTGTTAAACCGGGACAGGATGGTCGTAATGAGATACGTAGATAGCTCACATTTTGTTGGTGTTACTTTGAAATACGAATCGCCTTTACCTAATTCTCTTTCGTTAGCATTCTTTTACCGAATTTACAACATCAATACGTAGGATTGGGTCAACACATATGCAGAGAGAATTTCTTGCTTCGTTGATGGAGAAGAAGATGGATATGTTGACGAAGATAAAAAGGTTGTTGTGTTAAGTTAATCGAATACGTGCATGTGCTCGTAGTTTAGTGTAATGTAACAGAATCTTGAAGTATTAATGCAAATGTAAACTTTTCTGGCACGTGTTGGTTACTCTTTTGATGCAATGCAGTTGTATTTTTTGTTTACTTAGCTTCAAATACTTTCGTTTTCTTTTGCTCTTCCAATATGCGTTACCTTTCCTTAGCAAGTTTATGCCTATTAGAAGCAGTAGGCGGTACATGACCAGACGTAGACGAAGTCGGTTTCCTGCAATCAACCACATAAACAATTTAGTTATACGCCGTCGTCAACAAAGTACGACAACATATAGCCTACTTCATTACTATAAGAAGGTACAAAGCCACCATGTAAACAACAAGTAAAAATGAATGTGTAATCTAAATTTCGACAACAACTAACCATAAGTCGACATCAACCAACCATTTATAACAACTATATTCGGACTACACAAACCGAAAACAAAATACAACACATTTTGAAGACATGAAAATTATACATGGAAAACACAAGCTGATTTTGAATTATAAAAACGGTGACAACATGCCAAATACTAGAAAGGACAAGCTTTCATATGTATTTTAATATTCACAAACCACAGTACCCTTTTTCAACCATAAGTTGACATTAATCAACCATTTTTAATACGTATATTCGGACAACACAAACCGAAACCAAAATTCACATGATCTTTGAAGAAATGAAACTTATATATGGAAAATATAAACCGATTTTGAATTATAAAAACAGTAACAACATGTCAAATACTAAAAGGGATAAACTTTCATATTCCAGAAGTTTTACCCACCCAAAAACGTACCCTAAAACCGTATTCTCTGCAAATCAAACAAAATTCCCCAAAGTTTAGCCCTTCTTCCCCACCAAACCCCACCACATGCAAACCCATTGCTCACAATTAGTAATATCAAGCCCTACCGTACCATACATGTGATAATACCAACTGAAATTACCATTAATCTACTACAAACATACCTTTTTTCCACGATTTTCTTCTTGGCAATGGATTCCTTCGTCTTCCTCGCAGTATGCTTGAATCGAACCATCGTTAATGCATGCCAAACCCTAGCTCCGATGAACACGAGCGTGAGCAAGAACCCTAGTTCTGAATATATTTTTTGAGAAACGCGATTTGGAAAATAGAGCGCGGGCTTTGAAATGCGTAGGTGAAGTTTGAAGGACACAAGGGTTATTTTTGTCTGAGAAAATTGTAAGTGGTGTTGCCCCTTAACAAGTTTTTGTACACCGGTGTCCCCTTAACAAAATGGCACCTCTTAACCAAAAAAAGGGTGTCATTAACAACGCCCAATTAAGGGCGAGCAAATCCAGGTTAAGTTCGGTTTTGGGGTAAAGCCAAAACCGAAAGACCTCGGTTTTAAAAATTGATAACCGAAACCTTAACTGAAACATAGGTTTCGGTTTCGGTTTCAAAACCTCGGTTTCGGTTTTAAAACCGATTTAAAGAAAAATATTATAAATTTAAACAACCATAAAAGAAATTAAAATAAATTATTCCAACCGAGTGTATTCAGACACATGGTACAAAATACAAACTAATAAACTATTAGTCGTCCAAAGTAGTACAATGCTAAGCTAGCAAGCTCTAAGCCGAAGACAAGAAACAAAAAAATGGAATGAGCAGAAGCACTCCAGTGAACCATACTGCAGCAGACCAGCAACAACTTTGAGACGACCCGAAATCCCGTTCTAACGGGGACAAGGGTAATCTTTGGAATATAACACAGAAACAGATAATAGCAGAACAAAATTAAATAAATGCACTAGATAATGAACAATAGAATATACTGGATAAAAGTAATCATCAGAGTTACACAGTATACAGGATCTTACTTAGTACAAATACAGTTCAGCTATACATAAATGTCTACAGCGGAAAACAAACAAAATATGTACAATAGGAGCTGAACAGCATAAAAAGAGATAAATGATAGAATCCATCTTCAGCTCCAACTATCCAGAAAGAACCAGCTAAACCTGAATACAAGGCTGCCCGTGTAGAAAAAGGGGCACCCGAGTTTGAAAGTGCAACAAACTACGAGTCAGTCATGGGACTGGTATGAGAAATCTATTCAACACATATATAATATGGCCAATCACAGGACCACGCCACTTTCGTGGAACGGGTTTACTCTATTGGATTGCCAGTGCTTTAAAACAAATCTTTCTTTTAAACATCGCTATGCTTTTTGTAAAAATGAAGCCATTATAAGACTCAGTTCCCATCACACAATGCAACGCAAACCGGAGGATAGAGTTTTTACCTTATAACGGCCAAAATATGCTTGATACGAATAAAACAAAGGCATTTGATATTATTGCTAGTGTTTATATGCTTTGAAAACAATTTCAAATCATAATTATCAATCATAGACGGCATGGGTACCATATATCATGTCGCCATATATATATATATATATACAATCAAAACCGCACGATGTCGTATTTGGAAATTGGATTTCCGTCATGAACCAAGGCAAAAGATAGTCCTTACCGAATTCGAGACAATCTAGCCCATGTCTCAGGCAAGCGCGCAGGCAAGCCTTGGATCGTCAGGGCCGGTCCACCGATGTGGATTATTATGCCTGAACTATACGTCTCTCCGCCCTTTGGGGCGTAAGTGAGCCAACGAATGACTCCATCGGACCCGGATCGTCCGATCTAACCGAGGCGCCTCGCAACAACAACAACCACATAGGTGAAAAGTATATAAATGTCAGGGCTGGTAGGTCACTGACACCACCCTAGCTAAAAAGAAACGCATGCCCTCCCTGAGGTCATTCTCCCGTTTCTGGTTCATACCGGGGTGTGAGGATCGCGAATTTACGTTATACACAAAGCTACGTCACACACGCGGTGCTTTGATCATCACCACAAGACTTTGCTTTTCAACAGAAGCCCTGATCACTGCATCTTAGCATGCCACACAGGCAATTCATGCCATGCGACTGATGTCCATCGATATACAACCTCTGAGCTCGTGCGTCTCAGAGAAGGGCGTTAAGCAAAAGAAAAAATTCTCCGCCGCCAAACAGATGTATATTTGACAGAGATCAATCAACACAGAATAAAATCCAATGTCAGACACACAGTCCATCTACAAGTCCGTTCTGGGTCTGAACGAATCCGGAGGCACTAAATACCTCGCAAACCCATCGATCACCACGTACGTCTAAACGATCACCACTCATTATCCATATTTCGGGATGCCTCCCAATCAGGACCTCGGTTACCATCCAAACGAGGTGAAGATCTCCGGTCTTCGACCACCGTCTTCATCTTCGACTTTCAATCGTCGGTCAATCATTTGAAATGAAAATTAACTCGGTCTTTTCAAACAATTCACGTATATTTAGAATTTCAAATCAATTAATTTTAATGGTTAAATCATTTGACAACATCAATTTTGTTCTTCAATGTAATTTTCACACCAAACACATTCAACCATCAAATACCACATAAATCGAGCAAATTCAGTTTATTTCCATCCCATATCGTTTATGATATTTTATAACGATTTATCGCTATTTTTATTTATTTTAAAATAGCCAATTTATTCAAAATGACGCTTCGGGCCATAACGCGGCCGTGGCGCTGTTTTTCTTCAGATTTGATTTATACATATCTGGAAATCTAACCGTTGGATCTTCACACAATTTATATCATTAGAAAGGTCTTTTCAAAACGAATCCAACGGTTCCAGTTTCGGGAAAATCCGACGGTCGGATCTCCCGGTACAATCGTTTGAAGTTTCGATTTCAAAATACGAACTGCAGCGTCGTTATTCGATTAAATATATAATTATATTTATATATATATATATATATAAATATAATCGCTTCTGGCGCTGTTTTTCTTCAGATTTGAATTAAACATTCCAGACAATCCAACCGTTGAATTTTTACAAAGTTGGTGCCGTTGGGAAGATATTTCCAAGGCGAACCCGACGGTTGAGGTTTCGGGAAAATCCAATGGTCGGATTTCCCGCACTAGTTGTTTGAAATCATGGTTTCAAAATGCGAACTGCACGACTACGTTTCATTTTAATTTTATTTATATTTATATATTTATATAAATATAGTTCATTCAATGATTTCAATATCGTTTTCACTTCAAATATTTCACTAACACCTTAAAATTTTGGAAAATTTCGCCATAACCTCCCCTACACCGGGAGCATCGGGAATTCTCAAATAGCTTCCCCGGTCCTTCTAATCTCAAAAAGAAAAAGAAAAAGCCAAGCGGCTAGCCAACAGGCTCATAAAATCATCACCCAAACAAAACAGTAAATGTGTACCTATTTGTCGGGCACAAAATTTTATTCCTCTTCTCTAGCCCCTGTGCTATAACCTGTTCAATGAATATGCATGTACATATATATAGTTCTTATCATTTATCATTTTCTATTCAACTTCATATTTGATTTCTATTTGGTTTAAAAACACCATTCATTCTAATGTTACATACATAGGTACAAATCATATCATTAGCTAATTAATGAATACTTCAACTCATATATATTTATTTGAACAAGTGGCTATTTTTAACACTTCACATTTCAACGATTCATGCATATAATAAAAATGTGATTTTTATTGTAAAACAACTCATTTCAAAACACTATTATTTTATATATCTCATATTGGTGATAAAAATAGGATTTTTCTTATAAAACAATTTCTTTCAAAACGAGATTATTTTACACAGTTCATATAGTCGATAAAAGGTGATTTTTATTATCGAACAATTTATTTCAAAATATGAATACCATTCAACACATGAATTTCTAATCAACGAATGAATATCAATTCAACACATGAAGGTTTTCTATTCAATGAATAAATATAGTTTAAGTAGATGAAAATAATTCAAACACACGAATATTATTCAAAATTTCGGCAGCATAACGGCAGGGTAGTTAAAACCGGGACAGTCCCTAGTACGGCTCCTCGCTCTACCTTAAAACCTCGCGGTTTTTGACAATGGGGATCATGCATCTAGTTCGCACGCAGGCGGCATGTATATATTTATTTCATTTCCACAAACTAATCCTATGTGGTTTCAACCAAATATTTCTCAACCACAAATGGGTATTTTTCAACCACAATCGATCAATATCAACCACAAATAATCATTCGCTATCAATCAATTTTCACACCAATCACAATCAATAAATATCGTCCATGGTTTGTGGACGAGGGGCGTGCATATATATATATATATATATATTTATATTTATATATAGCAATTCACTTTTATTTCAACACATATATAATTTTTACAACGCATATATAACTTATACATCGAACATACAACTTATACAACGCTTATACATGAGGTGTACAACGTTTATATAACTCATACATCGACTATATAATTTATACATCGTCGTTTTCCATATCGTTTTTAAATCAGAAATCTCACATTGGGTTACACTCCGCCGGTTTTATCTGAAATTCTGTTCTGTTTCGATTTGCTTCCTCGTGTTGTGTTCTTCACCGTGTTTCCAACGCAATCTGTGTCACGCAGTTTGTATTAACAATCACACTTTTTTATACTGCGTTAGTTCTTTTAAAAATCATGCTATTCATATTTTTTTTTTAAATCAATGCTATATATAAATTAAAAATCACATTTTTAATTTAACACTATTTTTATAAAAATCCATATGCTATTTTTGTTTTTAAGAACATATGCTATTTATATTTTCAAGAATATCACTACTTATATTTTCAAATCAAAGATGTTTATATTAAAAGATTGATTTTCAAACTAATGATGTTCATATAAAAGATTTGATGCTTAAACTAATGATGTTCATATAAGAGTTTTGATCTTTAAACTAATGATGTTCATATAAAAGTTTTGATCTTTATTATTTCCCTAATCAAAGTCATTAAGGGTTGAATACCCTTCTAAAAATATATATTTTTTCTTCGCATAAAAATCTAATTTTTCCTATGCTAAAATATATATAAAAACTGATTTCTATTTACAATGCTTTTTCTTCTAAAAACTAATTTTAACAATGCATTTATATTTAATAAAAACTGAAAATAAAACTTTGTTTTATTTTTAATAAAAAAAAACTGAACTTAAACAAAGTTATAAATAATTAGAAAATCAGATTTTTAAATTAAATAAACTAAATTAAATAGCATAAACACTCACATTTTCTTATACAAGAGGGAGGGTTTTCAGTATGAGTGGCGGCCAGAGGATGGGTGTTGGCTTGTTCCAACGCAGGTAGAGGAGCTGCAGCGCCTCACAGTGGCTACGGTCGGTAGAAAGAGCAGCTACCGATCCACGGTGGAGTTCCAGCGCGAGCAGGTGGCTCCAAGCCTGCTGTGTTTCAGCGTATGTGAGGAGGTCGTGGTGGAGTCGGAGCTTGATATGAGGAGCGAGGTGTTAGGGTGGTGGTTGGCGCGGATTTGACGAGGTCTTGGGGTTTTTCGCCGGAGAAGGGAAGAGCCAGAAGAGAGGGGGTCGGAGCTGAAGGGAAGGGTCGCCGGAGGATCGTCGGCTCGCGGTGAAGGTGGTGGGTCCGCCTGGAGGGTGGCGCACTGGCGGATTTCCCCCTTCCGTCGAGCGGTTTTTGTTTTTTTTTTTTACTTTTCAGATCTGAAAGATATCGTGGGAGGGAAAGGGGATTATAGGGTTGACCAAGAATTTATATAATTATTTAATTATTTTATTTTCCCTAAAAAGTACGTTCTCAATTCGAACTCGAAATCAAACCCACCGACTATCGCCCCTAGCTAATTACCCCCATTCCGAACCCAATGGGATATGTTTCGTAGGCCGTTTCAACTGTTACAGTTGGTTATTCTTCAAATTAAAGTATAAAACATTATATTTAAATTTTAAACGTACATTTCAATTTGCCGGGGCCACAAACTGATTCTAAAAATTCCCCAAAAATAAATCTGGCTATGTTGGGACGATACGGTCCCAACAAAACTGATTTCGTCGAATTCTGAGACCATTTGAAAAATGGTCATTTTCAGGTCGTTCAATTTTTAACTGAAATTGACCAAAACACATTTTCTTTTGCCACGCTCACATACTAGCTTCAAAAATTATAAAATTTGAAACCTAGCAATAACTTCACATCCCGGATCCAACAAAAGTGGTTTCGTCGAATTCCGAGGTCGTATGCAAAATGGCCAATTTCACGGGCTATATAAATTCCATAGCGACCGTTCTGAAAATTCATTCGGCCATAACTTTTGCTTTCCGTTATGAAAATTCGATTTTTCAGATTCGTTAGAAAGGTATTCACTAACAGATTTAAATATTTTTGGTTTCACTAAAATTCGTTTTGTTTTGCACCCGGTATAGTCCGACAAAGTTTGAATTCAATTTTTGAAACTACAGCGCCCTTTCAGGCCTTGTTTATAATTATAATTAATTATATTCATTTTCAATTGTCGATTCAAACTCAGTTTTCATTGCCATTATTTAAAATATTTACTTTAAATATTTAAAATCCATTATTTTAGCCAATTTAAAAAAATTTAATTGGTTCAGATTTTCTGGGTCGTTACAAACTTGGAATTCTAGAAAATAGTCTGCTGGTACCTCAACTTTCATCTTCAATTCAAAACATCCAAGAATCTACAAAAACAAGAAATGGACATTTTATATTAATCTACCCCTAATCTTGTATTCAGCAAAATCAAATGAGTGAAGCAGTGACCAGTGTATATATACTACATAATACGAAACAACATGCAGCAAGAGACAATAAGCAACATTTTATAATTCAGTTCGATTCAGTTTTTTTGGGTTCGATTTGGCCCTAAAACCGAAACCGAAATATTAGTACGGTTCGGTTTTTTTCGGTTTGATTTTTATTAGTTTCGGTTTGGTTTCGGTTTTATTTCGGTTTTTATCTCACCCTTAGTTGAAATAATGGGAGAGTGGAGAAAAGAAACCGTCTGCTTAAGTGAAATCGTAATGACTGAAAAATCCTTACTGCACAATAGAAAGTTAGGAGGGTGATTTGAACATTTCAAAAGCTTCAAATCCAAGTATTATATAGATTATTATAAAAAAAATCTACCATAGTGCTTGAGTTACTGGGTATTTATACAAGGTGTACCCATTTCAGCATATATGTTTCTAAGTAGGAATGCACTTCATTTTCTGGTGCAAAATCGTACTTAAACTAACATTTGTAATAGTTCATGCTTACACTAACACCGTATTTCTTACTCGAAATAGATCTTATAAGTCAAGTCATTTATGTGCCATATCATCGGCCTTATCTAGCTAATACATATTTACACAAACAACTCCCTTTTATTTAATCCAGTTTCACTTTCTTTTTACTTGTGAACGTACCAATTCAGTTGAGCTACAGTTGAGCACTTGCTTTACTTCATAGTGCACAAAAATCTCAATTTACACTAGTGGCATCTTTCAGGTAATATCCATAGTATAAGTTTTATGAGAAAAGGGGGGGGGTTTGTTCTTAGTTGACTTATCACACTTCTAAACCATAGCTTGTACTTCCTATTACACGTATAATTTACATGCATGAATAAGCATGTACTTGGCTAAAATATATCACCATGTTAGGCTTGTTAGCCTTCCTTGTTAATGCATATAACCTATTGCCATGATGTTTTTCTACTGACTTTTAGTGAGCTTGATCCTCCTAGCGTCACATATAATATACACAGGGACGCAGCTGGGGGGGGGGGACAAGTGGGGGCAGTGACCCCCCTAGATTTTAAGAAATAACAAAAAAAAATCCGATTTAAGCAAAAATGACTAATTTTAAAGCATTTTTATTGATAATATAAGATATTATACATTGAAATTAAGGATAAACTGATGTAAAAAAAAAAAAGACCCCCCCAATGAATCCGGCCCCCTTGGTCGATTTCCTGGCTTCGTCCCAGAATATACATAAAGAACATCAAGATGGTCCAACATTGATTCCTCTCTTTCTTAACTCATTACTAATACTTTACTTTCCCCCCTTTTTTTTCACAACTACTCAATCTACATGAAACTTCCAAGAACTTCGGTGTTATTTATGTTAGGAATAATATATGATTTTGGCAATGCTTTCTCACAATTTCCAGCTATACATTATACATATATCTATTTTCAAAACCATGACACCATCACACTTGTCACAAGAAATTTTAGGTGTACCCGGCCTTACATTTTACTCCAACTGTACATAAGTTTTCACATGCGTTTGGTATAAATACGATATGACCGTTCGCTTAAACAAAGAGATTTTAATAAAATGTTATTCTTCTCATAAAAATATCATGCCACCTGATTATATTCATTTGTAAACTTTGGTCTAACAGAGCCACTTTCATCATAGTATTTTCCTTTAAAACCAAAAAGATCAAGTTTCATTTGTATATATAGTTTATAGTATTTCAAAGCAACGCCGGTACACTATACATAGGTTCTATGTCCTACCCCTAGGGATTACTCTGTCACCTAGGTATGCTAGCACAGAGATAAAATATGGATTTGCAGTCATACTTTATCACATGCACAATCCCATCTGTGCAAATCATTTTGCATTGTTATCCTTTTTTTTGTACGAATAGCTCTGTTTTGCGAAAAATTACAAATATAGCTCACTTTTGGTCAGCTCAGTGCTGAGTTGGCCAAAATTGAACAAAATGTACTGGCGCAATCTGGGATTGCGCCGGTACACGTGTACACATGTATATTGATGGTGTACATTAGTACAATCCTGGATTGCGCCAGTTCAGAAAATAAAATAAAATTCATGTCACTTGGGCGCAATTTGAAATTGCACCCATTCATTTAAACTGTACGCAACAACATGTATGCCCCGTATCCTCCCTCCTATTCTTGCAATGCTCCCCTTCTATTCAAAAAAGGGAACTTTAGCCACCCCTTTCTTCCCGTGCAATTCCATGTAAAATAGCCTCATCCCATAGCACCACTACATCCGAATTCGTAACCTCTTTTCCTTTCCCTTTCATCCCTAGGCATCTATTTAACAAACTCCGGGCAGCTGGTTAACAAACTATTTATTAATTACAAAAATTTGTCACATTCAAATTGATTCACTTCAATAAATATATAAACATCTGTAGCTAACAAAAGAAAGCCATAAAATTCACTGCAATTCATATAATGTTGATTGATCATACATAGAAGCAAAACATACAAATTCAGATATCTGAGTTCAGATTCAACATTGACTTGTTACTACTGGGTAAGGATGAAACTGTTTCTACAATAACTTCCTTGAGTTCAAAAAGATGAATTAAAACCTCAACAGAAAAGTTCTTATCTCCATTGGTCCAAGCTCGACAATAAACGTAGAGTTGCTAACGGGACCTCCTCTGACTGGTGTACGATCATTTCCTGCATCTCCTTCGACCCTCCAGTTCATCGTTTTCATTTTTGACTTGTCTTGATTTTCCTATAAGCTTGTTTCATTCAATTCTTTAATCTGCATTTTTATTTTTAAAGAAAGCTATGGAGAAAATTGTCCATCTTCATGGATATAAGAAAGGCAATGGGCTATAGCATCAATGAGATAACGTTTCCCTTTCCTTCGGGGCCGACGCTCCGTTCGCCTTCGGCGTGCTCGTGCTAGCCTGTAGTGCAACCATGTCGTGCTCCACACCCACCACTGGTGCCACTGTCGCGGACGATGATCCACTAAAGGTCGGGCTGGATGCGGATGAACTAGTAGTCGGAGCGGACGAGGATCCACTAGCAGCCGAGGCGAATGATGATGCACTAGTAGTTGGTGCGAACGTCGTTGTACTAGCCAGAAGGTGCATGAGATTATCTAGGCATAATAGTTCATGTACTTATCATGCATGCATATGAATTGTTGTCTTCGGGGCCGACGCTCCGCTCGCCTTCGGCGTGCTCGTGCTAGCCTGTGGTGTCAGCATGTCGTGCTCCACGCCCACCACTGGCGAAGTCGGCAAAAACGTCATATGGCGTCCGTTTTTCAACGCTTCCGTTTATTCTCAGACCGTCCATCCCTGGTCGATGCATTCTCCGGCGACGTCATCACCTTTTTCCATGTTTAAAACCAGTCCGACCATAAACAAGTTGCAAAATAACAGAAGATAAGAAAGAATGGACAGCAGTTCAAAACCGGTCCAATAGGAAGAAGGCAAGCCATGTTTAAAGATCCCGCATAGTGCATACATGTAATTTCATATCAAACTAAATTAGAATCTTCATTTCATTAGCTATTGTCACTCTCACCTGCATGATCTATATCCAAATCTAAGGCTGAAGCCATATTTCTGTAGAAATTACTATTTGATCAATTATTTTCCTACCAATATTTTCATTAAATCTCTGTCAGATAGTACTTCTATGTTCTAAGATTAAAGCCCGAGACTGAAGTATGTCTTTCAAAGTATGGATGCTCTGTTTTGCTGCATGTTAAACTTCTTGAAGAAATGCTGAAATCAGAAGAGAAGATGCACACTTTTAGAAAAGGGAATTGAATTATTGACCATGCAACACCATGGAGTAGACTTGATAAGTATGTAGTAAACAGTAGTAAATGAAATATGTAAAATAACAAATAATAATATTTTATTGTATATGAGTGAAGTAATTGTATAGTAATCGGTTGTGAACTTGTGCTGCAATACGGTAAGAGAGAAGCAACGGAAAAGAAGATGTGCACAGAAGTCAACGAACTAATGTAAATTTACTTTTACGTTTGTTTACTAAAAAAGAACTGGGCGCAATTTCGGATTGCGCCCAGACGAGACATTTTTTTTCATCTTTTAGTGAACCGACGCAATCCGAAATTGCGCCAGTATACACGTGTACCGGCGCAATTCCAAATTGCGCCAGTGCATTCAGACCAATTCTGGCCAACTCAGCGCTGAGTTGGCCAAAATTAGGCTATATTTGCAATATTTTGTAAAAGTGGGCTATTAGTGCAATACAAAAAAAAGGGAGCTAAAAATGCAAAATGTAAATCTTTGTAGAAAAATCAAGACTTAGGGCACTTTTAGCAATGTCAATTTCAATCGAAATGAGGATGAAATGGTGTTGTTTGCGCTACAGCAGTGTCGCGACGAGAGTGAGGAGCAAATTGGAATGGGCGTGATCGCCATTTCAAAATTAAAGCGGCGACAGCTAAATGGTTTTCTGAAAACCGTTTAGGCCTTAAACGGTTTTCAGAAAACCGTTTAAGGTATTTTCAATTTTAAAAAATAAATATATTTACCCTTAAATGGTTTTCTGAAAACCGTTTAAGCCTTAAACATTTTTCAGAAAACTGTTTAAGGATTTCAAATTTTTTATAAAAAATAATAATCTTGAGCGTCCCCTCCTCCCCACTGCCGGAAGGGTAGCGGGAATTACAATGTCAAAATTGATTTTAACACTCGAATCCCCGCTTAGTGTTGTGAATGCTTTTAGTATTACTCGTTTCCCACTTCTTTAGGCCCCGCTAATTAACAAACAAGTATATAAAATAGTTATATTCATAAGGCTATGAATTCATGTTACCTATTTAGGACCTGTTCTTTTGCCCAATCGGGGCATTTTATGCATGGACGCGTCCGACGCGTCCGTTAATAACGGGCCATAATGCTTTGTTTGCCCAACGGCTCAAAAGTGAGCCGTTGGGCACCGACGCGTCGGGTCCCAAACAGCCCAATTTTGAGTTGTTGGGTATAATTTATTTGTTTATTTATTTATTTATTTTAGGTTATTATTAACTTTAAAAATTGATAACTTGTGCATATGAGATCCGTTTGAGACGCGGTTTTTTGCGTTGTGATCGTATCGAAATGCTCTACGTAATGGAGTTGGTTTGAACTGAATTGGAACAACTTATAATTTTTCAATTTTTTATTTTATTTATTTATTTGTGTAAATTATTGATATATATTATTTATTAAAAACAAATGATTGATTAATTAACCATTAATTAATTAAATTACAAAATAAAAACAAAATGGTCCACTTAAATACTCTGCTTGACGTGCCAAACACATTTTCCGCTAACTACAACTCTCCGCTCAGATTCTCCACTTCCGCTTGCGCAGAACGCACCCTTAATATGTTCTTGTTACAACCATGTTGAGGTTGAGATAATCCATGTGACTTATATTTTTAATGTTATTAACACAGTTTATATATATGTATGTATGTGTGTGTGTGTGTGTGTATATATATATATATATATATATATATATATATATGCAAGCGTTCGGTTGCACCCCAAAAATGGAGCACCCCAAATGCAATCCTAATTTTCACCACCAGTTTATATTAAAGAATGTGAGTGCGAAGTGAGAAAATGAGTGGAAGGAGAAAGAATGGGAAATACTTGGTGGAGACTGAGAGGCATTTGGGGTGCTGCACTATTTAGGGTGCTCTCGAACCTCTCTCTTTGGCGTCCAATGCCACAGGTTCAATGCCACCCGAAATAGTGGAGCACCCCTTTGGCGTTCCTATTTTTCACCACATTTATTTCCTCTCTCCTTCCATTTATTCTCTCACCTTCCACTCACTTTCTTTAATTTCTTTAATATAAATGCGGAGTGGAAATCAATGGGCTTTTGGAGTGCTCCATTTTTGGAGTGCAACCGAACGCTTGTCGCTTGTCATATATATGTATATATGTATATATATATATATATATATATATATATATATGGTAACTTAGTAGCTTAAAGTACTAGATATTAAAATCAATAAATCATGTAGTCTTTGATTATCCATAGGTACACTCAAGTAAAGCTTTCTTGTTTCTTTTGTTCACCTATATAAATTTATGTACATATCCATTTTTTATGACTTGCCGAGTAAGGAAGTTGACACTTGCATATATCAACTGTGTGCCATATCCTAACTTCCACAACACCTGATATATATAAATATATCTAAATATCTTCAAACACACTTCATTTTTTATAAATAAACATGGTATTTATTCTGATAATCTCTTCAGTTACAAAGAGCTATCCTAGGCAGTTTCTATTAAAACATAATAGGATAATTTAGCTCACGTTCTGGCCAATTTAACAAGCACATAAATTCATCTGACATACATAAATTCAACTAAACAATTTAGCAAACAAGATTGAAGTGCTCAATCTAATACTTACAGACATATTAAAGCATTCAATCTGGTTATCCCAATGAGACATACCAGTTACTAACTTAACTTGAAACAAGATTTTGTAACATATTTCAAAGTGCTGCTTTCAACCAAATAAACACATTCAGTCAAAACAATCAAAGAAAAATCCATGAAGTTTTAAATCAATGGTCTACCATTTACTACTTAAATTTAATTATTTTCAGTTGTGTATCCTATTAACACAACTCTCATACCAACTGTGAGAACCTAAAAAAATTTCAACAATTATTTATTTATTTATGATTTACTTCAACCCTGAGTCCTCTACTCAAGGGTTTCTCCATTCAAACTTACAAATTCCAGGATCACTTGCCATAAATATAAAAATATTAGTTCAATTCAATACGGGTTATAGCTTGTATATATGAAGATATTCAAGCCACTTTTGTTTAGCATCAGAGTTTAATTCTAAAAGCAAAAGTTAACTGATTAGTTCAGATTTAACTAATCGTTACAAAGCAAAATGAAGTTCAAAAGCGATTATTTTTCCTAATGTAAGTATCACTTGCAAATGTATGAAATTTACACGCCTTCATAAGTATCACAAAAATTATAATCCTTTTTATTATAATACACGTGATTGCCCAGTTTCAACAAGTATCGTAACCCTTTTTACATGTATCTTAAACTGCTGCTAAAATATAAAATCCTGTTTTGTACAAAACTGGGTTAATACCTTCTCTCTGTTATTTTCAAGGGTGGCATCTTCTAGAAACATACTGTAATCTTCAATTAAATCAGCAGTACATTTTGTACTAAATATAATTGAGTTTCTAAAACATTTATATACGGATAAATGAACGGGTTAACATCAATACTCATGTCATTATAAAAGCCACCAATGCCATGGTCCACGTAACCCTCATGCTGAAGCATATATAAAATATTGAGATCTGATGCATCTGTAATTTAACTTTATGCGTATAGCATGTACTCTTTACTTGCACAAATAGACATGTGCCTAACTTCTCACATTTTTACCAGTATTCTATTTTAATGCGTGTGCATAAAGTGCCGATATACAATATTATTTGCTCACTAAAACTAAGAACTCCCTGGCATTTTACGTAAAATGTGTTGGAAAATTTTCTTTATCAATACATGATTGTATTACAAAGTTAAATCTTCTGTCAATACATCATTGTATTGCAAATTAAACGGTAACAACAAACAATGTTGTTCAATAATTGTAACAAATTCAATGTTACTAATTTATTCAACAATTGTCACGTCAAACTGTGTTCATAGTAACCACAGAAAGCGCAATCGATTGTTCAACAAATTAAAGCAGTACAGAACCGTCTTCAATAGAAAAGAAGAAGAAAGTAATGTCCGAGTCCAGAGATGTTTCTGTTTCCTTGAAATAATATTGCTGTCGTATGCACCAAAAGACGTTGTTGCAATTTGTTTCCCAGGATAAAACGGACCAACTCCGTAGCGTAGTGCCAGCATACAGAGCCCTGACGAACTGAAAAAGTTATAGAAACTAGATCGGAGAAATTACGTTGAAGAAGAAGCAATGCAAGCAGATCCAAAGGTATGTTCTGTCTTGTTTTGTGTAGTGAATTTATAGGCTGGAGGAGTGCCTATTCGTATGTATTAGTAACCGCTGAAGTGGAAAGGTTGCGACCTTTTAACCACTCGGTTATTAATGTGCATGTGCTCAGAATTCCAATGGTTGTAATTTGAACAGTCATGCCTTTCGAATTTCGAACTGAACAGGCATGCCTTTCATATTCTGAGTAAACAATTCTCATTTAACGCACTAGCCCAAGTAGCAACTATAGTCCCTACATTTTAATGATGTTGAGTAATAAATTGCTAACTCTTCTTTTTCCCAAATTTCTCTTATTCATGCTCATTCATATTCCAACAATCCCCCACATGAATGAGCAGTTGATCTTAGTTTTCGCGAACCATTTATCGCATCGGTTAAAGTAGCACATGGGCCTTGAACTTTCCTAGTAATTACCTATTTGAATCACAGGCGAATCAGTAGACATAGGTTGTCCTTGAACTGTAAGCCGTTTGTGTAATTCCAAAGTAGATAACACACGATAAATGTTTCTTATAACCCTTCGTTCTCTATATGTGTTCGTTTTTGCCTTGAACACCTGCCTGGTCTCATAAGTGCTTAGAGAATTTGGCCTCATAATTCTCTTTGAAGCGGCGCCTTCGCACTTACGTAGGTGATTCTATAAAGGGTATTCTCTAATTCCTCAAATACAGACATCATTAAAAGTATTAATACTTATCCTTATTCACCATATAGTGCACTGACTTATCATAGGAATGGTTTGTGTATAACAGTGCCATCAAGTTTCTCTTAAACTTCGTTGTCCCTTTGAACCTAGATCTTGGGATCTCCAGTCAACTAGGTGGGGTTTCCATTTTAGAAAAACCTTTAGTTTACAGGCCTTAGCTTCATTCCCTTCGATAAGGTTTGAACTTTCTCTCTTGGCAAGCCTTTTGTAAGTGGATCCGCTAAGTTATCTTTAGATTGAAGGTAATTTATTGTGATAACCTCCGTTAGAGAGAAGTTGTCTTATCTTTTTATGTCTACGACGAATATGCCTAGACTTACCTTTGTATAGTGTACTATTGACTATCACAATGTATACATATTGGAGGCATATGTTTTCTCCAATTAGGAATGTCTTCTAAGAAGATTCAAACCCATTTTGCTTATTATGCAGTCTTGTCTAGTGCAATAAACTTCAATTTCATTGTAGATCTAGTGATACAAGTCTGTTTGGATGATTTCCATAAAATTGCTCCATTTCCTAATGTGAACACATATCCACTTGTAGACTTTGTATCATGTAATCCAGTGATCCAATTTCCATCACTGTATCCTTCCACTATTGAAGGATATTTTGTATAGTATAGACCATAGCTCTGCGTATACATTCGATATCCTAGAGCTCTGATTATCGCTTTCCAATGATGTTTACCAGGATTGCTAGTAAATCTTCTTAGTTTGCTTACAGCATATGTGACATAACATACATGTTACTTCCTAGTATACGAGAGTATTCTAACTGGTAGATACCATCATCAGTGTTCTTTATCCAATTTTGGATCATATCTACTGATGATTTTGCAATAGTTACATTGTATTGCTTGAATTTTTCAAGTGTTTTAGTGATGTAATGCGATTGGGATAATTCATTTCCCTGTGTTGTTCTCATAATTTTTACACCTAATATCACATCAGCCAGTCCTAGGTCTTTCATATTCAATCTAAAGGATGACATATCCTTTGTAAATGTTATTATGCCCTTGTTATTGCCTAGGAGAAACATGTCATCAACATAGAGACAAACAATGACATATCCAATATGTGTGTGTTTTATGTACACACATTTGTCTGATTCATTTATCGTGAATCCATAGTTTTATCAAACTTCTCATACCACTGTTTTGGAGCTTACTTAGGATCATAAAGTGATTTTTACCAGTTTGCAAACTTTATTCTCATTTTCTGAGGTCAGAAATCCTTCGGGTTGTTTCAAATAGATTTCTTTCTCTAGTTCACCATTCAAAGGTGCGGTTTTAACATCCATTTGATGTATTTCTAAGTCATGTAATTGCAATAATCATTATTATTGACGTTATCCGTGTTCTAAGGAGATATACACGACAATAACTGGTACATTCGTTAATGAATGTAATAAAGTACCCTTTTCCACCTCTAGTTTGACAAATTTTCAAATCGCATACATTAGTATGTATTAAGTCTAGAGGTTTGGTTTCTCGTTCAACATGATGAAACGAGGTTCTTGTCAATTTTATTTCTGCACAAACTTGACATTTATAGTTGGAATTTATATTGCATTTTGATAAAAATTCTAGATTAATCAGTTTTCATAATGTATCAAATTTTACATGCTCTAATCTAGAATGCCATATGTTGGAAGATTCAACAATATAAGCAGAAGATGCACTTTTATTCTTATTAATGTGTGGTGCAATAGTGGTTACATTTGCTTTAAACAAACCATCGCACACATATCCTCTTCCAACACACTTCATTCTTGGAAAGTACAAATTTATCAGTTTCAAAGATTAAGTTGAAACCATGATTACTCAGTAATGATCCTGAATTCAAGTTCATTTAAAGTTAGTTCCTTTCCAGAAATCAGTTTCAGCACAACTTTTCCTTTGCCTTCCACCTTTGAAGTAGATGAATTGCCCATAAAAGTTGTACATCAGCATTTGTAGTTTTGTACTTGTCTATTGAACCATCAAGTTTCAATTTCCTTTTAAGTATCCATTTATTACCTAAGGTCTTACAACATTGAGGTAAATCAACCAATTCACATGTATGATTGGACATAATGTACTCAATCTTATTGTTAATCGCCTCTTTCAATGAGGGGCATTGCTGGAAGACACATTTTGTTTGTATGACAATGGATCATCTTCTAACACAAAAGTATAGAAGTCTGTTCCAAGGTTTGTAAGGTCCTTGGCCTTTTTCTTTTTCTTGGTTCTTCCACTTGCTGCTCGCTGAGTTTTATTTTGTTCAATATTCTCAAGAGAATAAGGAACTTCATCTTCCCTTGGTCTCTTAGGTGCATGATTTTCACTACCATGTTTCAAGGGAAATACAAGTTCGAAAAATCTAGCATTTCTCGACTCAATGATGGTATTTTCATAAATATCATCAATTTCAGATTTGTGTACCAAAAAATTGATATGCGACATTGTTTTGTGCATATCCAATGAATACACAATCAATTATTTTGGTCCAATTTTTACCTTATTTAGTTTTGGTACCTCTACTTTGGCAAGACACCCCCACACTTTTAGCTATTTGTAGGATGGTGGTCTAATTTTTTTTTTCAAAGTTCATGAGGAGACTTTGAAGTTTTCTTCCGGGATTTTATTTAAAATATGATTTCCCAAAGGAATAGCTTCTCCCCAAAAGTTATCTGACAAGCCCCAAATTGACATCAATAAAATATTGTGTCACGGACTCCAAGAATCCCAAGGAACTAGGCCCAATTTGACATCAATATAATATTGTGTCTTGGCTTAGCCACACCTGTTTACAAGTCCCCTTCCCCTTTATTTATATTAGCATATAGAGAGGTGGGTACTCATATTTCATAATGTGGGACTTTTGTTTGCTTTCCTCTCTTTCCATTTTGCTTTTCATTTTCTTATTAAGTTGATTCGCAACTTCCATCTTGTATTGTTTAAACACATCAAATGCTAACATTACCAAAATAAATTGCAACTATATGGCAATATAGAAAAGTCAAACCTTGGAAAGCAAGCCAAAAAAGCAATTTCATAATATAATTCATACAATTCACACTAAGATATGAATATGTTGAAACATGTCATGCGTTACAAGCCAAATGATTCATTAAATATACTTTTAAAGAACAAATCATTTTGAATATGAATATGAATAGTCAAATGTCAGTTACCAACATATGAATTTCATATTTAATTCACACAAGTTTCCAATTTCAGAAGAGGAAAAGACTGACAATATATATGTATGACCTTTAAATGGTATTGCGATTGATATAATATAAATGGATCATTTAATAATATAAATGAATCATTTAATAATATAAATGAATCATTTAATAATATAAATGAATCATTTAAAACTTGAAGATGTTTGCAGCAACTGAATCAGAGAAGAAGAAAAATGAATCTTAAGAATATCAGTACAAATCCAAACAAATTCAACATATCTTAAGATTCAAATGTTTCAATAATTCATGTCTTAAATAAAAACAAAGATTCCTCAATAGAATTAACCAAGAGTGGCTTTGATACCACTTGTAGGAAACACAATGTTTTTAAATCTGAACATGAAACTCAGGTTAATTTAATTGAGAAACAAATACGCGAAAATAACTGAATCAACAGCAAAGCATACCTGAGTGTATAGTAAATTTATGAAGATAAGATATGTTTATAATCTATCAAATTAGCATACGTTCAAACAAGTAAAATATTGTTTCAAGATTGTTGGAAAAATTTCTTTATCAATACATGATTGTATTACAAAGTTAAATCTTTTGTCAATACATCATTGTATTGCAAATTAAACGGTAACAACAAACAATGTTGTTCAATAATTGTAACAAATTCAATGTTACTAATTTATTCAACAATTGTCACGTCAAACTGTGTTCATAGTAACCACAGAAAGCGCAACCGATTGTACAACAAATTGAAGCAGTACAGAACCGTCTTCAATAGAAAAGAAGAAGAAAGTAATGTCCGAGTCCAGAGATGTTTCTGTTTCCTTGAAATAATATTGCCGTCGTATGCACCAAAAGACGTTGTTGCAATTTGTTTCCCAGGATAAAACGGACCAACTCCGTAGCGTAGTGCTAGCATATAGAGCCCTGACGAACTGAAAAAGTTATAGAAACTAGATCGGAGAAATTACGCTGAAGAAGAAGCAATGTAAGCAGATCCAAAGGTATGTTCTGTCTTGTTTTGTGTAGTGAATTTATAGGCTGGAGGAGTGCCTATTCGTATGTATTAGTAACCGCTGAAGTGGAAAGATTGCGACCCTTTAACCACTCAGTTATTAATGTGCATGTGCTCAGAATTCCAATGGTTGTAATTTGAACAGTCATGCCTTTCGAATTTCGGACTGAACATGCATGCCTTTCATATTCTGAGTAAACAATTCTCATTTAACGCACTAGCCCAAGTAGCAACTATAGTCCCTACATTTTAATGATGTTGAGTAATAAATTGCTAACTCTTCTTTTTCCCAAATTTCTCTTATTCATGCTCATTCATATTCCAACAAAATGTACATAATATATCTTGCTGAAAATAGTCGTTCTTAACTCGCGGTTATATTTTAGCTTTGCTAACATAGGACCATACACCATTAACTCCTTTTATTTCCTAAGTCAACTTATAACAATAAGTAGAGGTTTAGCAAGTAAATTTTAGATAGTATTACTTGGCAAGTTAATTGAACAGTGTGCTTTCAAGATACAAATTGCATTAGATTAGGCAGGTTTTATTCTTGGTAAAAAGGGTCCTATGACTGGTTATACAATTCTTGCAGCAGACAAATTCAACCGAGTTATTTATACTAAGTTTCTTCATTCCGAAACTCAGCATACATTTGTGCCGCATACGTATCTATATATTTATCTCTAACCTTATACTGTCTGATTTATCATAGCAACGAACTAACATACTCAGTAAAATATCAATTTACACTGCTGGCTATACTAGGATAATAAACATTCACTCATCTAAATGAAAATATATACAGCTAGGTTTATTTTGTCTAATTCTTAAGTTCCCTTCATGTGTCTACGTAAATGGTTTCATCAAATATAAACCTGGGTATGTTATGTAACGACGGTCAGAACAAAGCCCCCTTCCTTGCACGCATATGAGCTGGCACACAACTCCCATATAACAAAAGGAATCTCTGATGTCACGTGTCTACCAGCTCATATTTGTACACAATTCCTTCAATATATTCCATGATGTGGGACTATTAATTCCAAACCATCATTCCTCCTTAACAACATGCGAGACAATCATAACAATCTCCCCCTTGACTCGCATCCTACGAGTATCTTTAGAGAGCATTGCCTTGCCCGCATGGTCCAGCCCATAACCTTCGGCTCTGATACCACTGTTATGAAACGGACGTCGGAACAAAGCCCCCCTCCCTTGCACGCATATGAGCTGCCACACAACTCCCATATAACAAAAGGTTCCCTTATGTTACGTGTCTTATAGCTCATATTTGTACACAATTCCTTCAATATATTCCATGATATGGGACTATTAATTCCAAAACATCATTCTTCCTTAACAACTTGCGAGGCAATCCTAACAATCTCCCGCTTGACTCGCATCCTACGAGTATTTTTTGAGAGCATTGCCTTGCCCGCATGGTCCAGCCCGTAACCGTCGGCTCTGATACCACTGTTATGAAACGACGGTCGGAACAAAGCCCCCCTCCCTTGCATGCATATGAGCTAGCATACAACTCCCATATAACAAAATGAATCTCTGATGTTATGTGTCTACCAGCTCATATTTGTACACAATTCCTTCAATAAATTCCATGATATGGGACTATTAATTCCAAACCATCATTCCTCTTTAACAACATGCGAGACAATCCTGACAGGGTATTTATACACAATCCAACTGACCCTAGAAGTTAACTATTTACCACCTTCAAACCAATTAACATTTCCAGTTTAACTCAGAGATTTTTCATAGTTTAAGCAATATTTTATTAGAGCATTCCCAGCAGTATATGACTTTTTGAGCGTGAATCGCTTATGTTTAGCGTTGATTACCCCCCCCCCCCCCGTTCCAACAGACAGTGGGGGGACGCTCAGTTTTTTTTTTAAAAAATGGATACTAAACGGTTTTTTGAAAACCGTTTAGTGGATAAACGGTTTTTAGAAAACCATTTAGTGTTTGGGAATATATATATATATCGCAAGCTGCTGTTTACAGAGTCATTATTCTCTGTAAACAGCAGCGCGCGATTATCTTCAAAATCCAAAAAAAATCAAAACTCTAGTTCATAAGTTGAGTGAAAAACAAAGGATTTTTTGCAACATCTTCAATATCTACTCTTTCTCATCTCTTTAGCACAATCAATTCCATCATTCTCCACCTTAAACCCATCATTTTTGACATTTTTGTTGATTTAGCAAATTAGTTGAATTTGTTGATGATGGAAGAGGAAATCATTGAAGGCACTAGCGCTGCGAGTGAGTTACCGAGGAGAAAAGTTCACGAAAAAGTCGTAAAACGATTGAACGCGAAGAAGGTGGCTACAGAGCTCGGAAGGAGACTATAATCGATTTGACGTTTCCATTCATGTCTATCTCGAGTCTACAAGAAGGAGTTACACATATCTACAACAGTGGAAAAGAGCTTACAGTATTTTTTTTGTTTTAAAGTGCGTTAAATAGAATTATTCGGTACGAAAAGATTATGTAACTGATTTATTTTTATAACCAGAATCGCAATAAGATGAGATGTCATGAAGCATTTACGACAATGTTGAAATGGTGGAAGAAACTTAAAGTCTATCCGCAAATTCATGATTCGATTGTGAGTATATTAGGAAAATTTATAAAAATTGAATTGAAAAACTCTGATAACAGATGCATACATGCTATTGTTGAGCGTTGGTGGCCGACTACGCATACCTTTTTATTTCCTAGTACGGTACACCGTTAGATTTTACTATGCTAACATCCATTCCTGTGGGAATGAATAATCAAACGATACCGTATGATGAGGGTTGGGGGTAATTCGAGAATGCAAAGGAACTATTGCCACTTCTTGAGGAGAAAGATATTCGGGTAGGAAATGTTGCTTTATCGCATCTTGTGAAGTACTTTCATGACGATTATCTGGAGGCCAATGATAACAAAAGTCATATTGCTCGCATTTTTGTTTTATATATGATGGGTACTCTATTTTTAGGACAACAAATGACACTATTAGTCTGGGATATTTGGAGGCCGTATTTGATTTATGCTTAGCGGAACAGTTCAATTGGGGTTCGGCGATTATGGGTTACCTCTACCAGAGATTGAATGTTGTTGTAACTAAGGGAGGACATATAACTGGTTCCGTTGAGCTACTGCAGGTATGGTTACCTATAGTAAGCACAAAGTTTTTGATGTTACGATGGTTTATTCTAGTGTTTAATATTGCATCTTTCCTTATTACAGTACTGGTTTTTTGAGTACATGACGGTGTGTGGCTATATTGTCAAAGAAAAGGTGAAACAAGCTTCATATCCGAGATTAAGAGCCTGGGAGAAAGAAAATAGGCTCATCACGCATGATACTTCGGCTCATTTGTTCTCTAGCACACGGTATCGTAGTGATCATCTCCACGCAGCGCATATAAATTCAAATCCATGGAAAAATTCAGTCGCATTCGCTAATGCAGAGGTTGTCCATGCACACAACCTATCGATGAAACGGCTGCCTTTGATTGTTCCACCCGATAGCTCATATGAGATGTATTTAGGAGAGAGGTGTATGCGGCAGCTTATAGGCTGAGCGACTATTCCCATTGATCCTCCCGCACACATGACCTGCAAGATGACATATTCTACATATGCGGAGTTGCAAGAAGCCTTATACCAAGATGACTGTCAACAGTATATATATATAATGAGCCAGACATGGACTACAACACGTATTGGCGCTCAGTGGGCAGAGCTGTTGGTCCATTACTAGATGCTTCTATCTGTATCGGTAATATGGATTTTTTTGGACCTTCTGCTTTGAAGGCAGGAATTGAAGCTCCAGTCGTCACGTCTTCAGAAGTTAATTACGCATCTCGGTTTTACCAACAACCACAACAAAGTGAGTGGGCCGAGGATCCTGGATGGAACTTGCAATGGACAGGACATGATCCGTTACCCATTCCTTATTTGATGGATACACCGCCATTCTATCCCATTACACCATTGATAGTCTATGGGAAATGAATATGGGTATGCGACAGTTAGCTCTTGAACAGTCGAAGTGTTATGAAGAGGGTTTGAATAGGATTAACACATTTGCAGACGATTTTGTAAGTTATCGATTTAATTTTTGTGAAACATGTTTGTTTTCCAATATTGCTCAGAACATAGAATCCCTAGTATTATTTGTATACTGATATTGTGTTTGTTTTTAAATACTGCGCAGAACATGCAGGTTTTTAGGGAATCAGTGTTGCATTTGGGGTCTCGGGGAGGTTGTACAAAAAGCAGGAAAAAAAGAAAAACTCGTGTACAGATGGAAGAGGAGGAGGAATAAAATGACGAGGGTGACGATGAGGACGAGGGTGACGATGAGGATGACGATGATGGCGATGAAGGTGGTCAACCCAGGGATGCACGTACTAATCAATATGGTGTTAAGCTTAGATATCCAACCTCATCATTGTCGACGCCGGCTACTTGTTAATTTAACTCCATACGCACTTGTAACTAGTGCACCTATATATATTTATTTAGTTCTAAGTTTAGTAAAGTTCACATATAACAAAGTGTTTATGTATGTGCAGGCAAGAGTCTGGACAAAGGGAAGCAAAAGAGCAGTGGTTTCGTCAGCAAGGTGAAGTCTCTATTTATGGGAAAGGGAAAGTAGAAAGGAAGTGGAATTTACATTCCAGGCATTGAGGACATTCAATGAAGTTCGAAGAGATGTTTGTATGACTTTTTAGGTGCTAATGTTAATGTAATGGTTTGTTTTAGTGTAATGGTTTGTTAGTTGAATGGTATTATAATATTGTTGTGTCTACTGTTATGTGTTAATGTAATGATTTGTTTATGTAATGATGTGTTACTGTAATGGTTTGTTTATGTAATGGTGTGTTACTGTAATGGTTTACTATAATGATATGCGTATTGTCAAACTGGTAATGGTAAGAACTACAAAAATTAAACAAACAAACATCAAATTCATTACATTACCGAGAAGCTTACAACAACGACGATTACAACATTAAGACATGCAAACTACACGAGTACGAACTATAACAATTAAACATACAAACATCAAATTCAAAGTAAAATAAAAAACATTGCGGTCGTTTCCATGTACACCTACCACGGACGTGGGAAAAAAATCAGCTTTAGCTGCATCAGAAACATGCTTGTTCAAGCGTGTTATTTCGGCTTGCGCTTCCAGTGCATATCGCGCTCCACGTTCACACATCGGAGTGTCAATCCACTGCTTAAAGTAACAACAATCAATTTTGTCAGGATAAATCTTGTGGGCCTTGTAAGCTTGACACCCGAAAAAGCGACGACCAACACTTTTTACAGTTTTTGAAACAACCACAACCGATTTTTCACCACAACCACTAATTGGGTTGGATCCACCCGGACGTAGTGGCTGGACAACGCGCCCTTCAACTACTCTTTCTTTTCCAGGTCGTTGAGTAGCTACCGCTTCATCGTCATTTTCCCATTTGTCCATAGTTAAGCCTACACTTTCATTTTCGTGTTTCGACATAATGAAAGAGGGTAGAGGAGGTGGCTTTAGAGAAGCCGATATATATAGGAAAAAACTGGGTCGTCCTTTCACCACACAAAGGAGTTAAAAAACATAACGGAGTTGCCAAACATTAAAGTTGGACCTGAGTAGTCATATTGCTTTAGTGCTCTGTTAGAAAACATAGCTGGGTCGTCCTATCCTATCACTTTAGTGCTTTGTTACAGTGCTCCAGTGTTGCATTGTTACAGCCCATTGCTACTGACTTGTCATATCCTATCCTATCATATCCTAGCACGTTAGTGCTTTGTTAAAAAACATAATTGAGCCCACTGACTTGTCATATCACCTTAGTTTAAAGGGTCATCACATGTACACTACTACAACCCTGCACTGACTAGTCTAATGTTTCTCCAGCATACGTATGTTTACTCCACATAATGCCCCTATAAATATCTACGGTTACTACTTTTTTGTTATCTGGAACCAAAATTTTCGTCAACATAAAAAAATGCCTTCGTGGTCATGGCCCTCGTCAATGGATCCGAACTATGATCAAAACTTTTCTGAGCCTCCGCCTTCAAGTCCAAGAACATACATTGATTGGAATATCGAATACCAAGAGCAGCACTACGACGACATGCGTCGTGACTACCCGGAGTTGGCCTTCCTGACGATTCATCCACCAATTGCTCACGTTCCAGACGTAGGTCATCAAGAAGTCCAAACTGCGAATGATGAACGCTTACGAGTGGCTACAGCCCTTCGTCCTCCGACTGTTCCAGATGTAGGTCATCAGGAGGTACGACGAGATTCAGTTAACCAGACTCCTAATGAGCAGGAGGTTAACTCCTATCCCGTTTGTTGCCATTGTGGTTACGCGGTGGAGGTAATATTGGTCGTAGGATCCAGTTATGCTCGCAATGGCCTAACGGATGCAATTATTTTGAGTGGATAGACGACCGTTTCCCTCCAAGGGCTATTTCTTACGCCAACGAGTTAGAACAAGAGAATAGGAGACTTCGAACCTCTTTAGAATCCCTTCAGATTGAGCGTAACAATTAATGTGCTTGCGTACTGAATTTCCTAGTTTAACATCTTTTGTATCCTATATTTTAGTGGCTAGTATTTAGTTTTTTCTCTTGTATCCTACGTTTGGATAGTCATATTATAATGAACATTTGTTGTATCGCACGTGTTTTGTGGAATTAGTGTCGTTGATACCGTTTTTAATAATTAGCATATGTTATACCAACTGACAACTATCAAACTGGAAAGATATAAAGTGCTTAAGGATAACAAATGATTTGAAACAATTAATTATGCGTATATAATTTTAAATACACGGGAAAAATAAAAATTGAGTGGAGGTGATTCTATGATGTAATAAGAGCAAATTTAAAATTTAAAACTAAAAAAAATAGTTACTACTATAATTTTATAACTATAAAAATTACGTAATCTAAGATAAGATAAAAAAACAAATTTTCAAACTTAAACAGAATTAAAAAAATGTAAAAATATATTTCCAAACTTACAAAATCAATGAATTTAAAAATACGAATCAAATTTTCAAACTTAAAAGCATTAAAACAAATTTAAAAAAATTTAACTACAAACTGTAAATAATTAAATAATTTTAATATACGACATGAACTAAACCAAATTCAGAATACTCAAACAAAATGCTTATGGATCGGTATTTAAACACAATGGAAGATATCATATAAACGGTTTTGTGAAAACCATTTATATGTTAAACGGTTTTCAGAAAACTGTTTAACATATTAACGGTTTTCATAAAACCGTTTACATACCTCCGCTCCAAATTGGAAATGGCGAGCGTCGCCATTTCAAATTTGCCCCCACACTCATCGCGCTTCTGCTGGACAGCGTCTTCACCTCTTTCTCCCCCATTTCACCTCCCCCTACTCTGCTGGGAATGCTCTTACAAGCTTTACATATTCCCTATCTCAGCATATAAACAGATTCCTAATGCATACCGTATGGCAAACAATACAGCACAACACATCAATCTTAACTACTCATTTTAGTTACATATTACTGTCAAAATAATATAGCACACATGTCATCCTTTCAAGAAATCCTCTTTACTCTTACACGACCTTCCTATTGCCTGCAAAACATTGGTGACTGCCCCATTATGAAAGAAGACACTCCAATACATTAGAGTAAAAGGGTCAGACATATATTACCTGGTGTGAGAATTCACTAAATATATGGCATTATATTTATTTAACTGGCTAAGTTTACATTTCTTTATTCCTGCTTACTAACAGGAAATTCATATGTATTATATGATTATCAACATCGTACAGGTTATATGCATATATACTATCAAAGTTCTTTAAAACTATACTAGCAACCTTCGTAAGTATGCCATCTTAACCATTTTAAAGGTTCAGCCCATCATTCAGCATATTTATTGTTCATCCTTTTCATTGACATATTACAATTGATTAAGAACAGCACATTACCAGGGATTTATTAAATCATTCCACTAAGCATAAGCATACATAACTTGGCAGAATAAATCATCACAAGTATCCATTCATCCCAGTTGAATCAAACATTAATCTATATAACATATTAAACTCTACATAACCCACCCTATTCAGCAACTTCCCTTGCACTTTCCAGTGGGCCTATGTCTAGTTTTAATTTATTCATGAGCTCATCAATTACATTCCTAATCAGATCATAATACTATCAACTATAAAATGCACATTGTTTGGTCCATACCTTACACCAGACACTTGGATCCCTGAGCTTAAACAAGCCATGTACAAGCTTGCATTGTGGTCCATGCCAAGCTGTTCAAGTAGCCTTTCCCTGATCTGACTAGGCTTAGTTAATTATTAGAAAATAAAATAGAAGAAACAAGATTGAAGAGAAGTTTTATTATTGATCAATTATATTGTAGATTATGATAGAAATCAAAGAAAATGGATGAAATTTACTTTAGTCCCACATCGGCAAAATGAAGAAAAGATTTAAGTATATATATTTATTCATTACTACCTATATTGGCCCTTAGGGTTAGGTAATTTTGTGTGAGGGGGAGGACTTAGATCATGTGAACCAAACACACGCGCGCCGCCCGTCCGTCCATACCGAACCGGGTCGGGTTTGGTAAGAAATCTTATTTTTGCTACAAAAAGGCCACCATTTTCTGGTTTGTTTTGAATGGATGCAGCAATAAAATGGGTGTACCAACAAGAGAAGCAAATGGGTGCGACCCAGAAACAGACGCGAGTATGATTATATAAACTGATCGATCCTGATCAAATCGATATAGTTTTAAATTATTTCCTTCTTCTTTCCGTCTGCTTTCTTCTCTTTCTCTGCTGCCATTACCCAGACACATTGACTGACATAGTCATCACTATTCTGTGCAGCAATGTCTGTTGTATCCTGGGAGGCTGAAAATTAAGTCTTAAGGAAACTGTATTTACAGGCCTTAGACGAACTCGGTTAGACTTTATTTGTTTGCGGTTTAACTTTCTTCCTGTATAACAGTTACTACTGTATACTGTATTTATATTATAGCAATACTCAATTGTTGCTAATTTTATGCTCTGATATTCATCTTACAAACTTGTGATAGAAGTTTGTGTTGTTGCGAATTCTGTTTTGGTCTACTAAGAATAACATCTTAAGACTCTCTTGTTTTTGACAAAAAAGAGATGGAAGTAGAGCAAATGTCAATAAAAACTGGTAATTTGAACAAACCAGACTTGTTCAAAGGAGAAGGTGATGGTTTTCTGACGTGGCAGAGTTAGATGCTATTCTATCTCACCACCCTTGGTTTGCAGAAGTATCTTGAAGAAGATGAACCGGTGCCGCCTACACTAGGAAACGCCAAGGATGCAAATAAGCATGATGGTCCTTCTATTAATGTGTGGAGGCATTCTGCCTTTTTTATGTAGAAACTACATTCTCAACTGCCTAGACAAGGTCTTGTACAAAGTGTACCAGCCCATAAAGACTGCAAAAGCTCATTGGAATGCACTGGATACAAAGTACAAGACGCAGAATGTGAGTTTGAAAGGTTCATCATTGACAAGTTTATGGACTATAAAATGGTGGACTCAAAGTCCGTGACTTCTCAAGTGCAAGAGTTGCAAATTATTATCCATGAAATGGAAGCAGAAGGCTACAAAGTTGGTGAATCATTTCTAATCGAAGAAATTATTGGAAAATTGCCACCATCTTAGAGGGACTAATGCAACTACTTGAAGCACAAAAAGAAGGAGATATCCTTACAAGACCTCATCGTCAGATTAAAGATAGAGGCAGATAATCACGGAGTCACTCAACCTAAAAATGAAGAGGCGCTTGTTGCTGAATGGTCAAAGAAGAAAGGACACTTCAAAAATAAAAACAATAAAAGAAAGGCGCCAGAAAATAAGCAAAATAACCAAAAGAAGTCCAAGAAATACAATGGTGAGTGTTGGGTTTGTGGCAATACTGGTCATCAAGCAAAAGATTGCAGACACAAAAAAAAAAATTCGGAAGCAAATGTGGTGGACAACATGGACATCAATGAATCAAACTTTTCAGGAGTTGTGTCCGAATGCAACTTGATTCAGAATTCTGCACAATGATGGTTGGACACGGGTGCTACTAGGCATATATGTTCTAACAAATCTGTATTTTCAACCTACAACAAATTGGATAAAGACGAGAAAATCTATATGAGCAATTCATCAGTTTCCATGATTGAAGGCAAAGGAACAGCCACCCTCAAGTTTACTTCTGGGAAGACTATTAAACTGAATGATGTCCTTCATATTCCAGATATCCACAAGAATCTCATTTCTGGATCCGTGCTTTCGAAGAAGGGATTTAAGATGGTCTTCGAGTCAGACAAGATGGTTCTGTCCAAGGCAAAAATCTACATAGGAAGGGGTTACTTATGTGATGGCCTATTTAAGGCAAACGTAGCTGCAATCGGCAATAATATGTATTCTGATAATGCTATGAATAAAAAGGAAGTTTCTTATATCGTTGAGCATGAAACTTTATTATGGCATGATAGATTAGGACATATTAATTTCCGAAAAATGAAAAAAATTGCAAATTTATAGTTAATTCCTAAATTTCAAGTGGATAAAAATTACAAATGTGAGACACGCGTAGAAGCAAAAATGGTTAAGAAACCATTTCATACTATTGACGGAAGAACTGAACCATTGAGAATGATTCATATTAGCTTATGTGATTTCAAAAACATACCTACAAGAGGTGGAAAAAAGTATTTTATCACATTTATTGATGATTATACACGATATTGCTAAGTATATCTTTTAAATAGTAAAGATGAAGCAATCACATTGTTTATAAAATATAAAGTTGAAGTAGAAAATCAGCTTGATAAGAAGATCAAGATATTAAGATCTGATCGAGGTGGAGAATATGAATCGCCGTTTGAACAATTCTGTGCAGAAAATGGAATAATTCATCAAACGACAGCATCATATTCACCACAACAAAAAGGCATTGCCGAGAGGAAGAACATAACATTAAAAGACATGATCAATGTTATGCTCATAACCTCTGGCCTATTGACAAACTTGTGGGGGGAAGCATTGAATATGGCTAATCACATATTAAATAAAGTTCCTCACAGTAAGACGGGAAAAATTCCATATGAATTATGGAAAAGACACCTACCAAGCTTCAAATACCTCAAAGTGTGGGGGTGCTTGGCAAAAGTTCCTATCCCGCCTCCAAGAAGGTCAAACTTGGACTAAAAACAATAGATTGTTACTACCTAGGGCCTGCACAGAATAGTAGTGCATATAGATTTTTGGTATTCAAGTATGATATAAATGATATTCATGTAAATACAATCATGGAATCAAGAGATGCTTCATTCTTTTAAGATGTGTTTCCACACAAGAGAAATGATGGAAATAATGTCCCCAAAAAGACACGAGAAGAATCAAGTATCCCACATAAAGATGAAACTCATTGTGAAGTTGATGAATTTGAACCAAGAAGAAGCGTAAGGGCTAGAAATTCTAAGTCTTTTGGCTCGGAATTCCTCACTTACGTACTTGAACATGAACCTTAAACATATAAAGAGGCAATGTCGTCTTCTAAATCTTTGTGTTGGAAAGAAGCAATCCAAAGTGAGATTAACTCAATTCTAAGTAATAAAACTTGGGAATTTTTGATATTCCACCTGGAATAAAACCAATTGGCTACAAATGGATTTTCAAAAAGAAAATGAAAGCTGATGGCTCTGTCGACAAATATAAAGCCAAATTAGTAGCTAAAGGATATCATCAAAAAGAAGGAGTAGACTTTTTTGATACGTATTCACCGGTAACAAGAATAACCTCAATAAGAATGCTGATAGCAATTGCATCCATTTATAATTTAGATATTCATCAAATGGATGTAAAGACAACATTCTTAAATGGCGATCTCGATGAGGAAATCTACATGGAGCAACCAGAAGGTTTCATTTCAAAAGGAAATGTAAACAAAGTCTGTAGATTAGTAAAATCTTTATATGGACTAAAACAAGCTCCAAAACAATGGCACGCAAAATTTGATAGTGTCATGAGGAAAAATGGGTTTCGTATTAATGAGTGCAATAAATGTGTTTATTATAAATAAGTTGGGCAATCATATGTGATGGTTTGTCTCTATGTAGACGATATGCTAATCTTTGGTCCGAATACCCAAGTAATAGAGACCATAAAGAAAATGTTAATAAACAATTTCGATATGAAAGATTTAGGAGTTGTGGATGTTATTTAGGGAATCAAAATAATGAGAACACCTAATGGAATTGAATTGTCTCAGTCACACTATGTAGGCAAAGTGATTGATAAATTTAAAAACCTATGAATTAAAGGAGTACGAACACCTTTTAATCCATCTGAAGTACTGCATAAAAACACTAATGAGAGTGTAATGCAACTGGAATACTCTCGTGTAATAGGATGTCTCATGTATCTCATGAATTGCATAAGACCAGATATAGCTTATGCAGTAAATCGATTGAGTAGGTATACAAGCAATCCAAGTAAGGAAAACTGGAAAGCACTAATGAGAGTGCTTGGATATTTGAAAAATACCACAAACTATTCCCTACACTATGGAAAATATCCTGCCATATTAGAAGGATATAGCGATGCAAAATGGATTGCTGATTCAGAGGAATCAAAATCAACAAGTGGTTATGTATTTACCCTAGCAGGGGCAGTAGTGTCATGGAAATCTACTAAACAGACATGCATAGCTCGATCCACAATGGAACCAGAGTTTATCGCTTTAGACAAAGGAAGCGAAGAAGAAGAATGGCTTTGTCATTTTTCAGAAGATATTCCATTTTGGCCTAAACCTGTACTGGCCATATGCATACGCTGCGATAACCAAGCGGCGCTAAGTAGAGCACATAACTTTGTGTATAATGGAAAGTCACGACACATTAGTCGACGACATGACACAGTTAGGCAGTTACTCTCAAATGGAACTATTTCCATAGATTATGTGAGAAAAAATAATAACCTAGCGGATTCATTTACTAAAGGTTTATCAAGAGAGAAAATTGACTGCGCATTAAGGGGAATTGGTGTAAAAGCCTAAACCAACAAGAGTTGCCTTATACGGAAACCTATCCTAGCGACTGGAGAACCCACGGACTAGGATCAATAGGCAAACTAGTTATGACTAACTCAAGATGTAATGCATTTAATTGGACGTAGTCCTATTCCATTCCTATGGTGCATAATATAAATGCATGCCTACAGAAGTATTGACAGGTTAAAACTATGTTTTTTAATGATGGCCGTATCTTGTAAAAAAAGAAGAAGTGGGGTATATGTAGGATACTCTTAATGGTTGTGATCACCTATGTTAGTGTGAGTTGGGTGGGCTCCATGAGAATTTTAAAAAGGCTTTAATTCTCTATATCACTCGCAGAACCAGAAAGTGTTCAGGACCAAAATGAACACAACCAAGAAATTGGATGGGAAGGGAAATAATGTTTTGTTAAACTTATTGTCTGGTTATACAATAACGACAGACGGTTCAAGATGAAATAATTCACCGATTAGCCAAGTATATCCGATAAGTTTTAACTAAGGAAAGTTCAAAGTTAAATATCCACTTATCCTAAATAAAGCATTGTTCCATATGTAGTCAGTGATATTTCAATTTGTGTGGGGGATTATCATTCATGTGGGGGATTGTTATAAATCAAAGAAAATGAATGAACTTTACTTTAGTCCCACATCGGCAGAAAAGATTTAAGTATATATATCTATTCCTCACTCCCTATATTGGCCCTTAGGGTCAGGTAATTTTGTGCGAGGGGGAGGACTTATATCATGTGAACCAAACACACATGAGCGCGCGCCGCCCGCCCGTCCCTTACCGAACTGAACCGGGTCGGGTCGGGTTCGGGTTTGGATTTGGTAAGAAATCTTATTTTTGCTACAAAAAACGTCACCATTTTATGGTTTGTTTTTTGAATGGATGCGACCAACAAGAGAAGCAAACGGGTGCGACCCACATAAACTGAACGGATGCAACTAGTTAATACACGTTACCATTTGAATTCAAACAGTAATGGGTATATTCCAAACGGGTGTGATGCAGACAGATGCATCTGTTCAAACAGACGCGAGTAGGATTATATAAACTAATCGATCCTGATCAAATCGATATAGTTTTAAATAATTTACTTCTTCTTTTCGTCTGCTTTCTTCTCTTTCTCTACTGCCATTACCCAGAAACATTGACTGACATACTCATCACAATTCCATGCACTAGCGTATGTAGGCTGAAAATAAAGTCTTAAGGAAACTGTATTTACAGGCCTCAGACGAACTTGGCTAGACTTCATTTGTTTGCAGTTTAACTTTCTTCCTGTATAATAGTTACTACTGTATACTGTATTTATACTATAGCAATACTCAATTGTTGCTTATTTTATGCTCTGATATTCATTTTACAAACTTGTGATAGAAGTTTGTGTTGTTGTGAATTCTGTTTTGGTCTACTAAGAATAACAGATTATACAAATTGTATATAGGAGTCCTCTATTTATAATAAAAGAAATAATTGTAAATAGGCTTGAATAATAGGCATGTGATTGTTGCTTTGTTATAATAGACATGTGACCGTTACTATGTTATAATGGGAATGTGACCGTTGCATTGTTATAATAGGCATGCGATCGTTGCTATGTTATAATGGGAATGTGACCGTTGCATTCCCACTATTCTTACTTTCCTTTATTACCGCACTTCAAATTAGGTTTAGGTTTTACTGCCTTAATTTTCCGAGAAACATTCCATCTTCTACTTCATATTTGTTTGCAATTCTTCAATTCCAAGTGCTTCTCTGAATCTATGAATTTTTTTAGCTGAAAGTGATTTTGTTAGAATGTCAACCCTTTGATAATAAGCTAGAATGTGATTAACTTGAAAATTCTTCTTTTGGACTTGCTATCGAACAAAACAAATGTCCATTTATATGTGTTTAGTTCGATTATGCTGGATAGGTCTATTGTCATGAAGATTGTGCTTAGACTATGTAACACCCCACCTCCGCCAGGGTAGCTCTTGCAAGCACTCTGACTTTGGAGGGGCGTTTGAATCAGGTAAACATGCATAATGATATATCAAGGCAGAACAAGAACATATGTATATATGTAAACAGAGTAAATAACATAGATAAAACAGCGGAAGATTTCAAACCATTTCAAAACCAGTCTGGTACAACATAATGTCAACTTTCCAAATAAACAAGTCTAGATAAAACAACATCAACTGAAAAACTGAAATACATAAATACTAATCCCCAAAAGAAGTGATAGCCATAGCTAGCTTCATGTCAAACCGTACATGAGCTAAATCCCTCAAGCAAGCGGTCGGAAATCCAAGCTAAGCTCCAATATTCCCTCCCTGAGAACCTGGGGGGGGGGGGGACGGAAGAAAAGAGGCGAAAGAAAACAGGTCAGTCAAAAAGACTGAGTAAGCCCTACTACAATCAATGTAAACTGATAAAGTTAACTGGCATGATGAAAGCTGAGATGAACATAAGGATAACTACATACTAGCATGATGATTAACTAACAAGGTAGATAAAGGTGTCATCGCATAATCAGGATAAGGTTTTGCACCACAGGTGTACTAGCAAACTAACATTACTTGAATAAACAGGTATTGATCCCTTGGCCCAAGCTTTGGCCCAATAACATGAAGTGACCCTAATACGAGGTCCAACCAAACGGTCTAGTCGATCGGCTCCCTATAAGCCTAACTCGTCATGTGTTGGTGTCAATACGGCCCAAACATAATTGTAGTCGAACTGTGCCGGGTCCACCCTTCGGGTGTATCAAGCCCTAGGGTGCCAACCCCTGGACACCATAAACATGAGTGCACAGTCTCGATCTACTGGTACCCATGGGTGACTTCTCCAAATACGGACTACGTGCACGACCATAGTCCGTCCGGAACTACATCGGCGTACCACCCGGCCGTCGTTTATTTGGTCGCTTACCTCCAGCCCAGTAATCGTGCCCCTCCCTAGCCTAGTCCCTAGGGTCTTGATGATACAAACTTGAGATTACTGCTGGAGTGGACCCCCATTGCTAGGATTTTCTAGTGGGTTAAGTACGGTTTAACCCTCTTGCTAATCATGGATTAACTTGGTTAAGTGTAACGATGAGTTCACGACTTAACCCCGATTAATCTACCAAGCCCAAATTGGTTAAGTATTAAGTGGACCATGACTTAACCCTAATCACGAGGCATTAATTAATTTAATGTGCCTTAACCTCTCACATTAGACCTTGTTGTGGTTACTAGTTAAGCCGGGCGGGTCCGGGTAGCTTTACACCACAACTTGGTCTAACCTCGGGTTCAAGGTACAACATGACCAACTTCTCACATTGGGTCCTATTGTTTGTAGCAACTAGTTAAGCCGGTCGGTTCCGGGTAGGTTTACGCTACAAACTCAACCCAACCTCGAGTTGGCCACACTTATCTTTTCTAAGTGTCATGTCCATCATGTTTCCAAAACATGTTACAAGTTTTCAAGCAATTGGGTAGACCTAACTTAATAGGTAAATTCCCAATGGGTAGACCTAACTTAATAGGTAAATTCCCAAGCTTATGTTTTATGTCTTTTAAGTTTACCCAACCCCAAACGCAATCCAATCGCTTACATATCGCAATAGCGCATAAAGGATAGAAAGAGAGAACTTGGCATAATCATGATATAAAGGTATTGAAGCCACAAGTTTAACATGGTGGCATATGAAATGTTCATATGTTCATACACTTGCATATTACATTTTTAGGCCTCAAAAGCATGCATAAAACCAAACTTAGCATATTGGTGATACATGGTGATAAATGACATGTAGAAATGGCCATAAGTTCGCATTTAGCCTCACATGCAAGTTATCATAAGAGATATGATAACTTACATGTTGCCAAAATGCAACCTTTAGCATAAAGCTTGAAGCTTTATGTTCACATGCTCATGATAAGCTTGCATAACATGATAACATGAACAAGATGATCATCCCAAACTTGCAAAACATACTTGCATATCATAACATGGCATACTTGCATAGCATAACATGGTAAAGTTGCATAACATGACATGATGAACTTGCATATCATAGCATAGTAAACTTGCATATAAACTTGCATATCATACATTTAACTTTAGAGTTTAAGTATGAAAGTAGAATAGGGCTTACAATGCTTAAGAAGTCACAAAAATATGACAAAGCCCTTATGAAATCAATCAAACCCAAAATGCAAGCTCTAACATAAAAACCCTTGAGCCAAAATGATCAAAACTCTTTCTTTATGATGCAAATATAGAAACTTGACTTGAATGCAAGCTAATGATGCTCATACAAGTTTGAAAACACTTGTATGCATGGAAAATCACTTAGAAATTTATTTAGGAATTGTATGAAGAGAGTGGAGGCCATGAGAGGATTGATTTGCCATAGTTTAGTTGTAGGATAGATTAATGATGATTTAGGGCTAGGTTAGGGCCTTATTTATAGATTAGGCAAGTGTTTTAGGCTATAGGATTAAACCCTAGTTGCAATCTCAGCCCTTAAAACCGAATCTGGCCCCCAAGCTCAACACAATCTCAAAATGGTGCACCAGGCTAAACAGCCCGGCTGGACCAAGTCGACAGCCAAGTCGACAGGGCTGTCGACTTGGGTCCAACCAAGTCGACTCCCAAGTCGACAGGGCTGTCGACTTGGGTGCTCTGGCGGGAATTTTCCCGCCTGGCCCAAACTGGCCCAATTTTTCAAATTCAAACTTGAATTTGAAATCTGTTTTTACCTAGAAGTTTTCTGAAAACTTCGTTGGGCCTTAATCGGGTCATACGGACTCCGATTTTCGAAAACTCGGACTCTATTTCGCGTATTTTTCCGAGACGAACGCAATGGCATAGCCCGTTTCCCTTGATTCAGATTTTAGAGTTAAATTCTGCCTCGGTTTATATTATAACTGGTTATTGAAAATACGGGTTGTTACATTCTCCCCTCCTTAAAGGATTTCGTCCCCGAAATCTTCAAGTTAGGAAGAACGTATCCTACCATCCAACATCCATCTACTCAAAACATCATCCACGAGCAATCATTGTCCTTACAAGATTCTAAATGTTGTATGAACATATGCAAAGGTGTGTGTATATGCCCTTATCTAATGCAAATATCATCAATGCAAATTATGTTAGTGAAATGAATCCATATGTATGCAATTCCTAACATAATGTATAACATCTATATGTGTGCACATAACATACATCCATATGCAACATCCATGTGATAACACAAAAATTTTCATCCATGAATAAGCATAAACACTCATGCATATGCAATATGAGGAGTGTGTGAGCCGATCTAGTGCCTAACGTGTATCATGCATCCACGAGTAACCACTTGCAAACACTTGCAACCACTTGCAACCATCAAGCATAACATGTTTCAAACACATGTTTCATCCAAAGGGTTTCTACCTAAGGTTCTCATGACAAGATTAACACGATAAACTAGATAAACATGGATAGCAAAGAGAAAGATATGCTAACAAGGAAAAGAGATTGAGAGTGTACCCTCAAAAAGGAATGGATAAAGCCCACGCATCTTCTCCTCGGTTTCCCAGGTTGCGTCTTCTTCGGCTTCACCCCATTGAACCTTCACCAACTTGACCTCTCGATTCCTTAGCTTCTTGGTCTCCGTCCCCAAGATACGAATCGGAGCTCTCCTCAAGGTAGCCTCTTTCTCCACTTCTACATCTTTTAGAACACTTGGCTCAACAACCTCCGCTGATTCATGTAAACACTTCCGGAGATGCGAGACATGAAAAACATCGTGTACTCCGGCAAGCTTCTCGGGCAACTTCACTCTATAAGCCATCTGCCCGATCCTCTCTATAATAGGGAATGGTCCAACAAACCTCAGTGCCAACTTCCCAACGGCTCCAAATCGGACCACATTCCGCAAAGGAGAAACCTTCACGAAAACCATATCCCCAACATCAAACTCCAAATCCGTTCTTCGCTTATCAGCATAGGATTTCTGTCGGTCTTGGGCCGCTTTCATCCGTCTCCGAATCAACTCGATCTTCTCGGATGTATCTCTGATCATATCAGGCCCAAGTATAAGCTTATCTGTAGTCTCCCACCAACATGTAGGCGACTTGCACGGCCTCCCATATAAAGCTTCAAATGGTGCCATCCCTATGCTTGCCTGATAACTGTTATTATATGCAAACTCAACAAGAGGAAGATGGTCTTCCCAAGTACCACCAAAATCCAGAATACAAAGCCTCAACAGATCCTCGAGTACCCTATTCACCCTTTCGGTTTGACCGTCCGTCTGTGGGTGATAAGCAGTACTTAGATTCAATCTCGTGCCCATGGCTTCTTGCAAGCTATTCCAGAACTGACTTGTAAAGATTGGGTCACGGTCACTGACTATACTAGAAGGGACTCCATGTAGTCTCACAATCTCACAAAGATATACAGACGCTAGCCCAGATGCGGTCCTCTTGCTCTTCACCGGAATGAAATGAGCACTCTTCGTAAGTCTATCCACAATAACCAAAATGCTCGTATTCCCTTTCCTTGACCTTGGTAGCCCATCGATAAAATCCATGGAAATACTCTCCCACTTCCATAGTGGAACGTCTAGAGGATGCAATAGCCCACCGGGCTTCTTCGACTCGGCCTTAACTTGCTGGCAAATGATACATCTAGATACAAACTCTGCCACATCCTTCTTCATCCCAGGCCAAAAGAAAATGCGCTTCATATCTTTATACATCTTATCTCCGCCCGGATGTATAGTCAACTTAGAGCGATGCGCTTCCTCCAGAACTTTTCTTACTAAATCTTCTACCATTGGAACACATAACCTTCCGTCTCTCCTCAGCCAACCCTTGTCATCAATAGAATATCGAGCGAGATGACTAGACGCCTCTCCTCGAACCAGCTTATCCATAATCTCAACTATCTGAGGGTCTTCTCTCTGCGAAACCCCAACTTGATCAAGAAGGGTAGGTCTGAGTTCCAGAGATGCTAAAGAACCGGTCATCGACTCAATCGCCAAAGAGAAATCAAAGGTTGCCACATACTCTAAATTCTTCATCTCAACGAATAGAGGACTTAGGGTCAACCTTCTTCTACTCAATGCGTCTGCTACCACATTCCCCTTGCCAGGGGTATAAGCTATCTCAAAATCGTAGGACACCAAGAATTCCATCCATCTTTGTTGTCTCAGATTCAGATCCTTCTGAGAAAAGAGATACTTCAATGACTTGTGATCGGTATAAAGCTCAAATCTTTCTCCTAGAAGATAATGGCGCCAAGCCTTGAGTGCATATACTATTGCTGCCAACTCTAAGTCATGAGTGGGATAATTCTTCTCATGTACTTTGAGTTGTCTACCGCCAAAGCATATCACCCTTCCTTCCTGCATAAGAACAGCTCCTAACCCCGTGCCACATGCATCGGTGTATACTGTAAATAACTTCCCTCCATCGGGCAAAGCTAGAACAGGTGCTGATGTGAGGGCTCTCTTGAGCTTCTGAAAAGCAAGCTCGCATTCTATGCTCCAAGCAAAAACTAAATTCTTCTTCGTCAATTTAGTGAGAGGAGCGGATATCTTTGCAAAGTCCTTGATGAACTTCCGGTAAAAACCCGCAAGACCTAGAAAACTTCTCACTTCGGTTGCATTCCTTGGAGTCTCCCAATCCTGAACTGCAACTACCTTAGCGGGATCCACCGCTAAGCCTTGCTTAGATACTATATGCCCAAGGAATCTAACTTCCCTTCTCCAAAAGTGACACTTGGAGAACTTGGCCTTCAACTGATGCGCTCTAAGCGTATCCATCACCTCCATGAGATGCCTTGCGTGCTCTTCCTCATCCTTAGAGAAGATCAGAATATCATCTACGAAGACCACGACAAACTTGTTCAAGAACTCCCTGAACACCCTACTCATCAAGTCCACGAAATATGCGGGTGCATTAGTCAAGCCGAACGGCATGACAAGCCATTCGAAGAATCCATCTGGAGTTCTGAACGCAGTCTTGTCTATACTATCTTCAGCTACCCTGAGCTGATGGAATCCAGTAGCAAGATCAAGCTGAGAGAAAACAGAGGCACCGACAAGATGGTCAAAGAGATCATCAATCCTCGGTAACGGGTGTCTGTTCTTCTTAGTCAGCTTATTCAACTCTCGATAATCAACACAAAGTCGGAGAGAACCATCTGCCTTGGTAGCAAATACCACAGGCGCTCCCCATTCAGATATACTTCATCTAATGAAGTTCTTCTCAAGCAACTCTTTCACTTGCTTACTTAGCTCCCGCCTTTCACGCGGAGCCATGTGCCGAACGGGCAAAGAAACCGGCTTTGCATTATCCACCAGATAAATGCGGAAATCAATCTCTCGCTTAGGAGGCAACCCCCTAACTTCATCAAAAACATCCGGATACTCTCGAACCACCCTCACAGACTGAAGAGTTTCCATTGACGAGTCAAGTGATTCAAGATAGCACAACATGACGGGACCTCTCGGATCACAAGAAATCTCTAGGGTATTTCCGAGGCGAGTCACGAGCCTCACAACCCTATGCTCACAATCAAGGATGGCTCCATATCTGGACAGCCAATCCATGCCCAATATCAATCCGTATCCCCTAAAACCAAGAACATAAGCACTGCACAAGAACTCTACACTCAGTATAGAGATCCTCAAATCCCCACATATCATAGACAAATGGGCGGAACCCCCAATAGGATTTGAGACACAGACGGGATCATCTACCAAGCTAGTACTAAGGTGCAAACTATCAACAAGATCAGATGAGATAAAGCTATGCGATGCACCAGAATCAAAAAAGGTACGAACTGGAAAATCAGAAATATATACAAGGCTCTCAACAGAAATACTACCTCGATCGGGAACTGGAGCGACATTGAGAGCATGAACTTGCCCTCCTGAAGGTCCAGCACGCTGAGTCTGACCCTGGCCTTGCCCTTGCTTCTTCGGGCAATCCTTACTGAAATGTCCAGTCTTACCACAGAAAAAGCATTCACCATTCTTCCTTTTCCTCTTCTTACAATCCTTAATAAGATGCCCAACTGAACCGCAATAATGGCACTTTTCCTTGTTGTTCTTGCCCTTGTTGTTGTTCCCCTTGTTGCCTTGACTCTTGTTCTTGTTCTGATTGCCTTGACTGCTTTGACCACTTGGATTACCCTAATTTCCTTTTCCCTGGGAATCAGTCTTCTTGGCTTGAGTATCATTCATCTTGGTTTCTTTCTTGACATCTCCCTGAAGTAACGCCATATCAACCAAACTCTCAAACGTGGCCCCATGGGGAATATGTGACATAGCCAATCCCTGCAACGACTCATTCAATCCTCTAGCAAAACGAAGAGCCTTCTTCTGAGGAGTATTCACCATATCCAAGCCAAAACGAGCTAACTGATTTAACTTGTTCACATATTCTTTGACAGACATATCTCCTTGTTTCAAAGTTATGAACCTCTCCATTTGCAGATTCTCCTCAGCAGAAGATAGAAACTTAAGCATGAACCTTGCCCTGAAATCAGCCCAAGTCTCAACAGGCCTAGTACCATTGGTGACTTCCCACCAATAAGCGGCTTCATCCTTCATAAGCCAAACTGCCAACAAGATCTTCCTCTGATCGTCTATCCCAAAGATAGCAAATAAATCCTCGGTCTCTTTCAACCAATTTCTGGCCTCTACAAAAGTCTCAGTGCCTTGAAAGTTCTTGCCACCCATTGCTTTGAAATCTTTGCAAGTCTTTGCGAAGTCAGCTTGAGGATGCTGAGGGGGAGGAGGAAGAGGAACCTCAGCGACAGGAGGAGGACGAACATTAACCACCGGAGGAGGAGGAGGAGGAACATTAACTACTGGAGGAGGAGGAGGAGGGACATCTGCGGGGCCGGCTTCGGTCGCCCTAGCCTCCAAAAGTCTCCTATACCAAACAGGTACGTGCACTCCCTCCGGAATAGCAAAGTTATCGGCCATACTGAAAACGAAGAAAAGGACAGATTCAGAATGGAGAAAAAAACGAAGGAATTTTGCTAATGGCTTTTTGGGGAATAGCCTTTAAAATAAACTAGACTTTTCTTTGGAAAATACCTTATACTTGGTTTTGAAAATAGTTTTCCAAAAGTTTTCTAAAAACCTTTTTGTTCCTTCTCGTAAACCATATGCTCTGATACTAAATGTAACACCCCACCTCCGCCAGGGTAGCTCTTGCAAGCACTCTGACTTTGGAGGGGCGTTTGAATCAGGTAAACATGCATAATGATATATCCAGGCAGAACAAGAACATATGTATATATGTAAACAGAGTAAATAACATAGATAAAACAGCGGAAGATTTCAAACCATTTCAAAACCAGTCTGGTACAACATAATGTCAACTTTCCAAATAAACAAGTCTAGATAAAACAACATCAACTGAAAAACTGAAATACATAAATACTAATCCCCAAAAGAAGTGATAGCCATAGCTAGCTTCATGTCAAACCGTACATGAGCTAAATCCCTCAAGCAAGCGGTCGGAAATCCAAGCTAAGCTCCAATATTCCCTCCCTGAGAACCTGGGGGGGGGGGGGGGGGGAACGGAAGAAAAGAGGCGAAAGAAAACAGGTCAGTCAAAAAGACTGAGTAAGCCCTACTACAATCAATGTAAACTGATAAAGTTAACTGGCATGATGAAAGCTGAGATGAACATAAGGATAACTACATACTAGCATGATGATTAACTAACAAGGTAGATAAAGGTGTCATCGCATAATCAGGATAAGGTTTTGCACCACAAGTGTACTAGCAAACTAACATTACTTGAATAAACAGGTATTGATCCCTTGGCCCAAGCTTTGGCCCAATAACATGAAGTGACCCTAATACGAGGTCCAACCAAACGGTCTAGTCGATCGGCTCCCTATAAGCCTAACTCGTCATGTGTTGGTGTCAATACGGCCCAAACATAATTGTAGTCGAACTGTGCCGGGTCCACCCTTCGGGTGTATCAAGCCCTAGGGTGCCAACCCCTGGACACCATAAACATGAGTGCACAGTCTCGATCTACTGGTACCCATGGGTGACTTCTCCAAATACGGACTACGTGCACGACCATAGTCCGTCCGGAACTACATCGGCGTACCACCCGGCCGTCGTTTATTTGGTCGCTTACCTCCAGCCCAGTAATCGTGCCCCTCCCTAGCCTAGTCCCTAGGGTCTTGATGATACAAACTTGAGATTACTGCTGGAGTGGACCCCCATTGCTAGGATTTTCTAGTGGGTTAAGTACGGTTTAACCCTCTTGCTAATCATGGATTAACTTGGTTAAGTGTAACGATGAGTTCACGACTTAACCCCGATTAATCTACCAAGCCCAAATTGGTTAAGTATTAAGTGGACCATGACTTAACCCTAATCACGAGGCATTAATTAATTTAATGCGCCTTAACCTCTCACATTAGACCTTGTTGTGGTTACTAGTTAAGCCGGGCGGGTCCGGGTAGCTTTACACCACAACTTGGTCTAACCTCGGGTTCAAGGTACAACATGACCAACTTCTCACATTGGGTCCTATTGTTTGTAGCAACTAGTTAAGCCGGTCGGTTCCGGGTAGGTTTACGCTACAAACTCAACCCAACCTCGAGTTGGCCACACTTATCTTTTCTAAGTGTCATGTCCATCATGTTTCCAAAACATGTTACAAGTTTTCAAGCAATTGGGTAGACCTAACTTAATAGGTAAATTCCCAATGGGTAGACCTAACTTAATAGGTAAATTCCCAAGCTTATGTTTTATGTCTTTTAAGTTTACCCAACCCCAAACGCAATCCCATCGCTTACATATCGCAATAGCGCATAAAGGATAGAAAGAGGGAACTTGGCATAATCATGACATAAAGGTATTGAAGCCACAAGTTTAACATGGTGGCATATGAAATGTTCATATGTTCATACACTTGCATATTACATTTTTAGGCCTCAAAAGCATGCATAAAACCAAACTTAGCATATTGGTGATACATGGTGATAAATGACATGTAGAAATGGCCATAAGTTCGCATTTAGCCTCACATGCAAGTTATCATAAGAGATATGATAACTTACATGTTGCCAAAATGCAACCTTTAGCATAAAGCTTGAAGCTTTATGTTCACATACTCATGATAAGCTTGCATAACATGATAACATGAACAAGATGATCATCCCAAACTTGCAAAACATACTTGCATATCATAACATGACATACTTGCATAGCATAACATGGTAAACTTGCATAACATGACATGATGAACTTGCATATCATAGCATAGTAAACTTGCATATAAACTTGCATATCATACATTTAACTTTAGAGTTTAAGTATGAAAGTAGAATAGGGCTTACAATGCTTAAGAAGTCACAAAAATATGACAAAGCCCTTATGAAATCAATCAAACCCAAAATGCAAGCTCTAACATAAAAACCCTTGAGCCAAAATGATCAAAACTCTTTCTTTATGATGCAAATATAGAAACTTGACTTGAATGCAAGCTAATGATGCTCATACAAGTTTGAAAACACTTGTATGCATGGAAAATCACTTAGAAATTTATTTAGGAATTGTATGAAGAGAGTGGAGGCCATGAGAGGATTGATTTTGCCATAGTTTAGTTGTAGGATAGATTAATGATGATTTAGGGCTAGGTTAGGGCCTTATTTATAGATTAGGCAAGTGTTTTAGGCCATAGGATTAAACCCTAGTTGTAATCTCAGCCCTTAAAACCGAATCTGGCCCCCAAGCTCAACACAATCTCAAAATGGTGCACCAGGCTAAACAGCCCGGCTGGACCAAGTCGACAGCCAAGTCGACAGGGCTGTCGACTTGGGTCCAACCAAGTCGACTCCCAAGTCGACTTGGGTGCTCTGGTGGGAATTTTCCCGCCTGGCCCAAACTGGCCCAATTTTTCAAATTCAAACTTGAATTTGAAATCTGTTTTTAGCTAGAAGTTTTCTGAAAACTTCGTTGGGCCTTAATTGGGTCATACGGACTCCGATTTTCCAAAACTCGGACTCTATTTCGCGTATTTTTCCGAGACGAACGCAATGGCATAGCCCGTTTCCCTTGATTCAGATTTTAGAGTTAAATTCTGCCTCGGTTTATATTATAACTGGTTATTGAAAATACAGGTTGTTACAGACTATTGCACCAAATTATATGGTTCATGTTGGATGATAGCTTTAACTCCTTTAATAATGATTGCAATCATAAGATTTCTGTTGTAGTGCTAGCAACACTCCTATACTCTGCTTCCGTACTAGATCTCGAGATGGTTGTTTGCTTTTTAGAACGCCATGAAATAAGAGTTTCTCCTACATAAATACACTAACCAGAAACTGATTTTCTATCGTCTATATCTGTAGTCCAGTCTACTTCTGAGTACGCTGTAATGCTTATGTCTCTGCTACCTTTTAGTGATATGCCAAAGTTGATTGTTGCCTTTAAATATCTGAGTATTCGTTTCACTATTGCCCAACGCTCACTTTTAGGTTCCTGCAAAAATTGAGACACTTTTTTAAAAGTAAAAGAAATATCAGGTCGTGTTATAGTAGCATATTGTAATGCTCCTACAACACTCCTATATTGTTTAATATTCAAGATAGCTTCCCCCCTGTTTTTTTAATAAATGTTGGTTTGAGATCATAGGAGTTGGTTGACCATTTACTTCAATCATATTTGTCTTGTTTAGAAGCTCTGCAATGTACTTTCTTTGATAGAGATGAATTTCTTTATTTGATTTCCTTTTGACTTCTATTCCAAGAAAATAAGATAAGTCACCCAAATATTTTATTGAGAACTGATGGTTCAAATAATCTGTCAATTTTCTGATTTCAGTTTCACTACTGCCTGTAATAATTAAATCACTACAAGAAAACATAAATATGGTTACATTCATTGGTAGCGTTGATATGTATATGTAACTAATGTGTTTTTTAATTTTATCTTTGGGATTTTGGTTACGTTAATTTCATGTGTGATTACATTTATTTCACGTTTCCACTAATTTCCCGGTTACATTTCATTCTTCCCCACATTTACGTTTCCCTCTCTTATTCTGATTTTTCCACCTAAAACCTGTACTTTCCTAGGTCTTCCACAAAATTACTTTCCTTGATTTTTTTCCCATTTCAACGTCCCTCCATTCACTCGACTCACCTTCGTCTTCACTCGACTCACCTTCCTCTTCACTCGACTCAATTGAGGGCCGGCGCTCAATCGCCACTTTGCCAACTGCCTGGACGGTGAAACATAAGGTAGCTGCTTGGGCAACTCAAACTAGTGCTTCGTCGTTGTAACCTGCCTTGACTAAATCATGTAAGTTAATTTCCTAAATTAGGGCATTTGTTGACTCAATTGGAACGTGTTCATAGCTTATGAAAATAGGTTATCTTGTAGTTTCACAGCAGGTTTGAAGCCTGAATTGGAAGCAGTCATTTATCAGAGTTAGATATATATTGAATAATTGGTTTCTAGCTATACTTTGAGAGTGACGTTAAACATCTCATTAATAAATGTTATCATGAAGATGACAACTTGTAGCTAGCATCTAACTATAGAAAGTATACGTGCTTTACTTTCTTTTTGATATTTTATTTGGCCTCAGTTTTCCCTTTTTTAATTTACATCTACATTTGTCGCGTATGTTAGTAGATGTATCAATAAATAAATTGTCTAAGGATTAATATGAAATATCATTTTGAGATAATAAAGGAAAATAAAGGCAACTGGAAATACCATTTGATTAATATTATTAATGTGCATTGAACCATCTCATATTATATGTGAGAGTGGTGGGCAACTCTTTCGCACTAAGCCTAAGTCAATGATATAGATTGCAGACTATGCAGATATCTACTATAAAATGTCAATTATTATGATCAAGCAAGTAAATGTGTTAACTACCAAATTAATATTGAGTTTTTCTTTCTTTCCTCTATAGTCATACACTATTTTGTTGTTTAATTTTAAAGATAGGCTAAACCACTGTTCTAAACATGCGAAAAGGAGTTTAAATATTGTATCATTTTCCTCTTCTTCAGTATATGTTTGTATTATTTGTATTATATATTACAACACAAAGTCAAATTATGCATTGTAGGGCGCTAAAGCTTGAACCGGTCTAATCACAATTCATGGTGCAATATCCACTAGCAATCTCAAAATTTTCCATGTTATTCTGTCTTTTCGATTGATAGCATACATCTATTATTATTTCGTGGTTATTAGAATGGTATTGATTTATTATGTTGTCACTTTCTTATTTAGTGGATCATTCTTTTGATGATTTTCCCATGAAGATGTCTACATTACCAAAGGGAAAAACATTACCTTGGCATAAACGTGTGTTGATAGAAAATTGAATATAATCAAATTCATGGAACTACTATTATAATTACTAGTAAATTAGGTTGAATGATTGCGATGGTGTTGAATTGCCATAGAGTAATGGCTTGTCGTAAAGTTGGATAGGGAAGATGTGAATAAATGGAAGGAAGGAAATGAAATTAAGAAGGGAATTTATGGTACTTCAAAAAAAAAAAAAAAGGTTTGAGTAGTCAAATTCTTTGTTCGTTAGGATTCGGTAGCTAACATCTGTGTTTCTTTTCTTCTTTTAACTTTACGTCTCTATTTTTCATTTTTTCCGACCATATATAACAACGTGGTGCAAGACTTTTCTAGCTGAGGCACATGATATTCTATGTTCAAATGCCTGAACTGCCTTACTATTCATGTTAGTAGGAGGTTAGCAACATTAGCTTCTTTATGTTAAAATGCATGATTGGCTTCAGTTTGTTGAAACAATCTACTCCCATGCAGTCACTAAATACATTATAAACTAATTTCTGAAGGATAAAACATAAAAGCTTCCGCCTCTACAAACTATCGTTATGAATGTATCTATCCAACGTTTATAGTTATATATTAATTGTATATAATTTTGTATATTTGTTTGTTTGGTTGCTGAAATTACCCTTTCAAAATATTTTTCATACATGCTCATACTCTGTAGGCTTAATATCTATACTATCCTAACAGTTGAAAATATGGATCAAAATGCTAGAGCGTGTATTTTTATTTTGTAAAATTAGATTAAACCAGGAGTGTATATCATGAATCTTGTCATGTAAAGCTTGTCGCATGTTAGGCCTGATCATAATGCAGTTGATCGCAAAGCAAGGTCACTATAGTTCATCAAATTGTTCTTGATCAAAAGCAAACCACAAATTTTGATAGTAGAGTTCTTTTATAAAGGTGTTATCAAAATTTGAATCTGGTAGCTACCATTTTCAAGTTCACATTGCAAGTGATCGGATATTATCCCCCTTGGTGAATTCGCCCTTTCTTTATCGACTGATAGATTACAAAATTATAGGTTTGTAAAAGAGGGTTCAATTTTAGATCATGCAGAGTAAGATGGCATTAAAACCATGATGCCATATCACTATATTGGTCTGGTACTAGAAGGTAGTTGAGCAGCTACGGAAGCTACATTTTTCCAACTTTTAGTTGCTTTATTGGAATTACAATCACAAGTTGACTGATTTGTCTGTAGTCTGGTCTGTTTATTGTGGAAGGTGTCACAATTTTACTTTTATAAAATCTTAAAGGTAATTATCTCCCTAACTTAGAAATACTCATTCAATGATTTTAAGACAATTTTAGGTGAAATATATGTGCATTAATCAACTTGGGTGCATCCTCGCACATTTGCAACATCAAATCATTTTGCTTAAAAGTTTCGTTCTACAATTGCAACCTTGTGTTAACCATTTTCATGCATGCCCATTGCCAGTGCTCCTTGCTTCAACATCAGCATATGTCTACATCAATCGCGCTACACACTTCAACAACTTAGTTACAGTAGTATGCAACTCAGAATTCAATTCTAGCATGATCGACATTGGCAATTCAGTAATATAAGTTAGTTCACACACTTCAATTGCTTCAACAACTCTCGCTTCCATTAGCATCATAACATCATAACTATTCACGTCATTCTACTATGCTACACTATCGTAACTTCAAATTTTAATCTTTTTTTCAGTTCTCAAGGTAGCAACCGTATACCGGTAGTAGTCAAACTATATACCGATTATTGCAACTTCACATATCAATCTTATTTAAAGCTTTTGCAGCTCACACTTCAGTTAACGTCAGCACATGATTGCAATCCTAATTCATGTCAGGTCCATTAATTCCCACTTTCTGTCCCTCCACAGCTTGAACCTACATAACCTTCTATGGCCTAAACAATTCATGGTGCAATTCAAGCTAGTGCTTTTCATTTGCTAGTAACCATACCTGCAACCGGTCATGTATTGTCTTAATTGCTCCATGATGTCGCACTAAATCATGTTGAAGAAATGCGATTTTTTTGAAACAAATGCCTTTTTTTAACAAATGCAGATATTTTCTTATAAAAAAATGCAGTTTTATTTTTAAAGTTTTGAACAAATGCAGTTTTTTTTGGAACAAATGCAGATTTTTCTTTTGAACAAATGCTATTTTTTTTTTAAGTTTTAACAAATGCAGTTTTTTTTCAAAAACCAGTGTAGTTTTTTTTATATATAACAAGTGCAGTGCAGTTTTTTTTATTTTTTCAAACAAGTGCAGTTAGTTATTTTTACGTTGTTAACCATTCTCTTTTTATCGCATCCTTGTGGGACAGAAGCAAAACAATCTTGAAAAATGTGTCTGGTGATACAAATTCAGCCCTGCTTGAAGAAGTGCTTTTGAATGCATTGTTTATTTTTTGGTAAAAATAAAAATGTAAAGAAAACCATTTGTATTGAAGCCTTAACTTAAATGGCATATTCAGTTCGTCATGTGGCCACTGTATTCTATTCACTAAGTTATATATTGTTTTATTTTTTTATTATCTATTTGGATGTTGTTGTGTTCAATTGAGTTAAATGTGTTGCATGCTTGCAGTACTTGAATATTCCAAAGTTTCATGCTTATCCATTATCATTAACCAGCTCGTGTACATATTGTTGGATTGCCTATAACGCCGATGGAAAAAGATTGGGTGTATTTAAACAGGTGACTATATAAATACTTAACTTAAAACACATTTTGAGAATTAACACATATATGCTAATATTAAAACTTAAAAAAAATATGCAACAAGGAGCTATGAATTTCGTGCGTGTGGCAAAGACAAATATGAGAGATGTGGAGAAAATTTTGTGCCCATGCATAGATTGCTGAAATCTTAGACGTCATGATGACAACATCATCGTTGATCATTTAATTATAAAAGGAATGGATCCTAAATATAAGAGCAGCATGTGGTATAGTCACGGCGAGCAAATGAATAAGGATAAAAAACAAATTCGTTTGATATGTATGACTTATTCAAGATGATTCACTATGAAGATGAAGATTTTATGAATCATGATGTTTTTGATGATGATAAGGATGATGTTGATGGTCAAAGAAGAGAGGATGAGTTACTTAAGAATTTGGAAGATGCGGAAACTCCATTGTATCCTGGTTGTACAGAACATACAAAATTATCTGCCATCATTGTCTTATATAATCTTAAATGTGAGACCGGTCTACCTGATAATGAGTTTGAAAAGCTTCTAAATGTACAACAATTGTTTCTACCAAAAGATAACGTACTTCCTAAGACTTTATGTGAAGTAAAAAAATTTCTTAAGCAATTTGATATGGGTTTTGAATAAATACATGCTTGTGAAAACGATTGTCGTCTTTTTAGAAAAGAATACAAAGATTTAAATGCTTGTCCAAAATGTGGGTCTTTAATATGGAAAATAAATCAAGATACCAAGAAGATTATACAAGGTGTTCCAGTTAAAGTGTTGAGATATTTTCCAATAATTCCAAGACTTAGAAGATTGTTTAGATCTCATAAAATGGCAGAAGATTTAAGATGGCATTTCAGTAATAGAAGCAACGATGGAAAAATGCATCATCCTGTGGATTCTATGGCATGGAACATGGTGAATGAACAATGGAAATCTTTTTCAGCCGATCCACGCAATCTTAGACCTGGTCTTGTTACAGATGGATTTAATCAATTTTCTATGTCAAATTCTAAATATAGTTGTTGGCCGGTAATGCTTGTGACATACAACCTGTCACCTATGTTGTATATAAAGAAGAAAAATATTTTGTTAACGCTACTTATTCCTGGTCTGAAGCAGCCCGAAAACGATATTGATGTATATTTGGCACCTTTGATTGAAGACTTGCAGTATTTGTGGAGTAACGGAGTTGATGCGTATGATGCATTTAGTAAAACAGTGTTTAAACTGAAAGAAATCTTGCTATGGACAATAAATGATTTTCCGGCCTATGGAAAAGGCTGCGGGCATGTGGGCAGACAAACTTCCTCTAGCTCAATGGGCTTACCGCACCACCCACAAGACAGTAATCGGTCACACTCCTTTCGCCCTTGCATATGGATCTAAAGCCGTCATTCCCATTGAGCTCAAGCTTCGATCCCATCGAGTCACATACTTCAATTCAAAGACGAACCAAGATTTACTTCTAAGATCACTCGACTTGCTAGAAGAAAAAAAGGAACGAGGCCGATATCAAAGCCGCAGCCCAACGACAACGAGTAGACCGATACTTCAATTCCAGGGTCTGCCACAAGGACCTCAACATCGGCGACCTCGTTCTTAAGTGGGTTTTTCCCCTGCCAACAGGTCTCGTGCCTCGCTGGGATGGCCCGTACTCCATACATCGGAAGCTCAGCGATGGAACCTTTAGGCTCGCCACCGTCGACGGAGCCGAACTCCCAAGGGTGTGGAATAGCGAACATCTCCACCGCTACTTTACATAACTCATTTTACGGTCGCTTATGCTTTTCAAACAATGTTCTGTTTTTTAGAAATCCAAGGCATCGTAAAGTCTATTACTGCCAAAGTTATTAGTAGAAATGATGTTCAATTTCCTATCTCCTTGTTGTTTACTTCTCACATAGTGCGTCTTGTTTTCCAACAACCTGCTTGATTCACGCCAACAACCGCCACATCGGCACCCTGAGCACGGGAGCCGGCGCGGCCATTTCAATTTCTAGGCAACATCGAGTCTGAAACACTTGGCTATGGCCGACACCCCGAGCACGGGAGCCGTTAATGCCACTCGAATCGCCATCCCGCGGTGCGACCGAGTCTAAACAACCACTAACTCGAACCCCGGCCTATTGCCGAGGCCAAGGATAAAACGTTCCGCGTCCTAGTCCAGACATCTTGGCGCCACTCAGCGACCGACTAAGAATGATGGAAATCTCTTCTTGTCGATTGCAGGTGCCGGTCGAATCTTAGCGCAGCACCAAGACTAACCTTAAATCGTTTCTTCCCCTTAGCTCTCATGGCTAGGGGCAACCCGTGGCCACGATCGGACCTTACGAGCTGATGATCGGGGCTAAAAACTACACCGGCGAATAAATGATGTCTTGCGGCTCGCCTCAACCCGGAACGATGGGAGAGCCACCCACCTCGCGGACCGCACAATGCGACGCCGTACGCCTTCTCTATACTTGGGTTTAACCCCGAGCCACCCAAAACAGCAGGCACACAGCCTGGTTTCGCAAACTACGGGTTCCATGAGCTAAGGGGAACTTACTAAAACCAGCGCTCTACATCACCTCTCTGGAATAGTTTATCCAGAGACGTCCCCTAATAGCTTTGGTGACAAGTGTAACGATAAGTAAGTTTATGCAAGTACAGGACGCTAGAAAATATAAAAAGAACATCCGAACACTTGACATAAATAGTGATCTTTACTAATTCATATTTCCTTATCATACACGCATACTAAACAAACAACGTGTCTAACACTTTTACTTTCTAATGACAGGGTGTACATGAGAACCACACCATGTCTTGAAAAACAAAAGCGAGGGTCGTACTCGCGTAAACTATCGGCCTACACTACCAAAATAACGGTAACCTCTATTTAGGCTACTAACACTAACAATGTTTCCTTTTCTTATGCTTGTGCTTCTACTTTTTTTGCAAATTCCACGCTTAACAGTTCATCCTTGGTTCTGGGCTTCTTCTTACCAAACTCGCTCTTTCCATCTCCGCCCCTCCGGGAAGTGGTCAATTCATGAGAAGTCGAGAGGCGTCTCTCGCCCGTCCCATCACCACTAGAAACCTAGGTAATGTCAATCAGAGTGGCCTACGACATAGGCTTGGCGGCACCCCCAGTAGTGAGGCTGACCACAGCTTCACTCGTCTCAGGGACCGCCTTGCCTTCCCGCTCAGCTTTCTCCTTGGCTTCTTTGGCGGCCCTCCGGGAAGCAAGCTTTTGGGACCTATGAGACGTGACGTCACCAGCTTTGGCTTTCTAAAGGGACTTAGTAGTCCTCTGCTGCGCTTCCTTATCCTCCCTCTTCTTCCGGGACTCATCGTTGGCCCTCTTCTTCTCAGCCTCCTCATCGGCTCTCTTCTTCACGACAGTGTCAACAGCCCTTGCCTCGGCCTCCTGCCAAGTCTTCACTAAGAGCTCCTTCCTGGCAGCCTCATCGTGCTCTCGCTTCTTCACGCTTGGCCACCATCTTGGCCTATTTCCTCTCCACCAGAGTATCCATCGAAGCCACATCAGCTTCTACCGGGCCTTTTGTAGCGGCACTCTGCCGATCGACCACCTCTCCTTCTTCGTTAAGAATGTCAACCATGCTAGAAGTTACTCTTTTGTCGGAAAAGGTGTCAAGTGGGTCGCTACCTTCTCCTGCCTGTGTCCCTATGAGGCCCGGCCCAGTTTCAGTCATTGGAGGGATCGTGGGAGTAGGGTCCACCGCCATCGTAGACTCAAGAGGAACTACATAAGCAAAGACACAACCTTTTTTAGTCCATAAATTCGGTAATCACTTCGTTCTCAGGGATGCAGGCTAAAAGGGATTTACCTATGGCCAAGGATGGCATTAGAATAATAGGAAGGGTGCTTGCAATGGTGGGTAAAGTGAGCCTGGTATCCCCCAGTGCCAGGAAATCAGGATTATACTCAGTAGTAGTTTGGGCCATATCCCCAGGATCACTCACCATGACAGATCTGGGGCCTAGGGGCGGATGAGAACTTCTTTCTGCAAATGCTTTCGCCACAACCGCGCTCCCGATCACCGCAAACTTTCCTTTCTCTTCGGCAAGCCTCGCCAACCTTTCGTTCTCGGTATCCTCTTGAAACAGCCTCCTTCCCTCCTCCAGCTGCTCACGTTCGTCGTTGTTCAAATGGACATTCGCGAGTTGGTGCTCGTCCAGGGTGCATACATCCACTTGACGCAAGAAGGCCTCATAAGGGATTAACCTCTCCCAGGTTGTGGCTAGCTTGCGGGGGTAGTCTTTAACCCACGAAATCCCTCGGAATCTTAAAGCTTTTACGTACATATCATGGATACTCTCCTCGAAGGAGGACCCAACGTGGAACTCCGCATCATTCAACTGTTCCCTCAGCTGCCCTATCTCCCTTTCAGGTTCAGCTCTTACACTCTCAGCCATACTCAAAACGTCCCTGTTGCTAGCCTCAACGTCCTTCGCTTTCTTTATTGCCTCGAGCTGCCTCTTTAACTCAGCAACCTTGGCATTCTCAGCCTGTAACCTCTCGTTTTCCTCCCTCAAAGTGGTATTATCATTCTGGAGCTGAGTATCCATCCCAATTTCCTTTTCCATCTCAGCGCATACTTTGGACCACTCATCCTTATCATTCTTAAGGGTTGTATTTTCGAGGGTCAAGCGACTTACTGCATCGCTAAAAGTCTCACGGTCGTGCGTAGCCCCTGTCTTTAAAGTCGTGTAGGCTCGCTTCAGCTCCGCTGCAATGACAATGTCAAAAGTTAAAACTGGGAAACGCACAGGGTAGTAGTAAATTAGCCACAACGCAGTAGAGAAACCCACCTATCTCGGCTTCCAAGTGGGTAACCGAGGTCTTCTCACCATCGATGGTCAGTTGACGGTTGATGAGCTCCAGGCTTTTCCTCTTGTTCAACTAAGAAAGATGAAGGCAATACTTGGTAACTTCGTTGGCATGGTGGTACGTAGCCTGTACATGCATCCATATATCTCCGGATTCCCTACTAGGAACAGGACGGAGATAAGGGAGAGACGGCAGCTCGTCAAAATGATATTGCGGGAAGTACAACTTCAAAAACATCCTCCTCTCCTCTATAGAAAACGCTCGGATTTGGGACTCTGTCAGATTCTGCATTCCCATCACGACTTCCATGTCTGACCTTGGTTGACCAAACAGCAGCTCCCTCCCCTTAGCAGGTTGAATGGGAGCCGGAGTGGCGGTTTACGGGGGAGTTGTCGAAGGAAAAGGTCGAGGCCCACCTATGTTGAGCCGAGTATCTCCTACGGATACACGAATAGGATGAGGAGGAGGTGTCGGAGATTACCTAGATTGATCCCAGTCTCGATGACTGCTGCCTCGATTTAACGGAGGTGGAGCACCATACAAGCTGGCGGATCTTTGTAATATCTCGAAGGAAGAACTCTGGAGATGCTGGTGATCCCTGCTCCCGTAGCTTCGTCCGCTGCGTCCACCTGCCATATCACCTGCCAGCGGAACAAGCCGAAGTTAGTCAGGTAACTAATGTAGGCAAACATCTAAGCTATGCAGTTTTATGGATGTACGCTATAAGTGTTCTCCCAACAGACCAGATTGTGGTCCGATCAAGGGAGTTAACACCTCAGCAGCACAGGAAAGTTCATCCAGGCTTGTTATATTCGACCATGGAGTCACTACTAAAGCAAGTCCCTTTAAGCCATCAAACTGGCCCGCGGGTTCAAGCGAGGTAGTGGCCCCTGAGTGAGTCGCAGGAGACTGCGGTCTAGCCAACACTCCTTCCCCTCCCCTGTCGGAGACAGGACGGGAGTTCTCAGCAATCCCTCATCTTTGGCAACCTCCTCTTGATCATGAACCTCGCTTCTACGCACATCTCCTTGAGGCGGAGCAGTCCTTTGCGATTCTCCCCTAACTGGGGGCATTTTCCTCTTCCGCCCCGTGGGGGTAGAACATGACGCAACTCCTTCCTTTGGCACACTAACAACAACCGCGGGCCTTATCACAGCCCGGTTGTCCAGCAGCAACCCAGCGCGGCGAAGGTGAACCTGACTTGTCACGGTACTGGTGTCGTGAAGATTCTCCGGTATCGCCCGCAAACCAATAAGGCGTTGCCGGTATTCGTCTCCAACCGGCGCCTTTGGATTTCCTGTCATATCCCATTTCAAAACCATGAAAAAAGGAAGGAATCTTAAAAGTACGGCAAGGAACAGAGTCAGAGGAACACTTACTTCCCTTAATCCACCTTCTGGCAAATCCGGGAGGGCAGCTAACGAAGAACCACTCGCGCTTAAACACAAAAAGCTTGGGCCACGTCCCAAAAAAGAATTTTGTAGCAGCTGTCGCTTCCAGAGACCATTGGGAGGGTGAGTCAGCGCTCATTTTCCTTAAGAGGAAGAAGTATCGAATATCTTCTCCAGTGGGCTCCATATTCAAAAACTTATCGAAGAGGACATAAGTACCCAGAAGGGAAGCATAAGCATTGTGGTGTAGCTACGATGGCGCGAGGCGGAAATAGAACAACATATACCGAATAAAATTATTAGTGGGGGGCACACACCCGACGAAGCAAGCTTGACGGTTCTAGGCAGTAAGGCCTTCGGGCGGCACATGAGCTCTGTCATCTCTCCCGGGGGCATGGGCGTCATTCACCGGTATGTTAAATCACACTGCCATCTTCCTGACCGCAGTAGCATCTAGGCACGAAGGTACTGAATCGACGGGATTCTCCAAAATCACTGCATCAGGCAACATGTCCGGAGCTACCGGAGGTACGGGCTCATCCTCGCCCATGATATCTACATTCTCGGCCTCTTCAGTTACGAACGGAGAATATTGTAGCTCATGTTGCTCCCGTGCTCAGATGCTTCGGGCGAGCTGGTCGAAGTCGAATGGGAAGGAGTCGATCCTTCAGTGGTCACAAGCTCGCTGCCAGACGAGCTACCTCCAAGGGTAGGGTCGGATGTTTGTAAGGCGGGCTGGGAAGCCTCAGATTCCATAGTCTTTCCGGTCCTTGATCTGGTTTGCATCTTTAGCTATACTTTAACGTATCAGTGTTAGAACGGATGGTATAGTGACCTGTGCGCCTCGTGTTGCACACAACTTATATGTGTGTGAAATGCTATGCAAGGATAAGCTACATAAAGAAAGTTCAGAACGATTCGCAATAGTCTAAGTCCCAGTCCGGTTGTACGCTCAACCCTATGAGAACAATCCTAAACACCGCGTGTGCGGTTAACAGTATATGCATCAACGCTAAACATACAAATCCAGGGGCGGATATTTGAAAGTCAAAGTCCATTGGCAGGACAAATTGGGAACCCGGCAATGGTCATGTCCCAAACCATGTCGGGCTCGAAATTTCGAGCTCCAGGTTCAAAGTTTCGAACCCAGAAGGGTTCGAAGTTTCGAACCCAGAAGGGTTCGAAGTTCCAAACCAACCAGTTTTTGAAAACTCGAGCCCCTCTGGGTTCAAAATCTCAAACCCAGACAGGGACTCGAGAATTCGAACCTACGGGGTTCGAAAATCCGAACCCACGAGGGTTCGATACATCGAACCCCCCGGGTTTAAAAATTCGAACCCGTGAGGGTTTGAGACTTTGAACCGGATGGGTTCGAAAATCCGAACCCACGGGAGTTCGAAAATTCGAGCCTATCTGGGTTCGAAGAATCAAACCCGCAAGGTCTCGAGGTCTCCCCCATGGCCCTTCGACCTCCTCCCCTTCTCACCACCTCTAGTCAAGGTCTTCTAATTCGGTTCAAAATTTTTGGGCCTGAAGTTATCAGGTTCGAAGCCTTCAGCAATGGCGGCAAGAGAAAGAAAATTTAGGAGGAAGAAAAGTGATGGGGGCCTATTTATAAAAGGAAAAAAAGGTCCCTTCATATTCCAGTATGGGTTCGAAAGTTCCGAACCCACTGGGTTCAAAATTTCGAAGCCCCTGGGTCGAAATTTCGGACCCCTAGGCTCAAAATTTCGACCCCGCTAGGTTCGAAATTTCGAGCTTACGGGTTTGAAAGTTTCCACATATATATATATATGTATGTATGTATGTATGTATGACGATGGTGACGATGGTCGCACCTTTAGGATCGGGAACACTACGACATGTTGCCTTGTGTACATACTCTACACGCGCGCATGCCAATTCCCATGCATCCACGGAGGCTACGCACTATGGACACTTAACGATTTGAGCAAGGTCCATCCTCCAAACGAAGGCTCATTTGCACCGCCAAGGGGAATGAGCCCTACAACTAACACCTATTTACTTTTTGAATCACTGGAAAAATAAACAACTTCACCACAACCTCAACCTATGCAAACTACATCTGTTAAAGACAAGACATACTTTGGGGGGCAAATGTTAACCAATTTTTTGGTCCGGTTCCCAGGAGAGCATCAGACACGCTCAACTCAACGTACCTCGAAAAGTTGAGGCCGAAAAGCGACACACAAGAGTGAAGGGAATAGGATCAAGATGGGACTACTCCGCTTATAACTTCACGACATCCAGAAGCCATCCGAGAACCAAGGCCTCGAACCCCGAAGTAGCCACGAGCCTCAACCACCCAGTCCCGGAATCCTCGCGCCCCTCGGAAGGACCTCACCCAGGCATGATGCGGAATTCGCACCCAGCCGGGTGCGAAATATCGCACCCATGCCTAGGTTCAAAATTTCGAACCCGTACCTGGGTTTGAAATTTCGAACCTAGTGGGTGCGAGATCTCGAGCCCAGTGGTTGCGAAATTTCGCACCCGTGGCTGGGTTCGAGATTTCGATCCCAACGGGGTGAGATCTCCCACCCGCGCCTGGGTTCGAAATTTCGAACCCACCGGGTTCGAAATTTCAAGGCACGCGGGTGGTGGGTTCGAATTTCCTGCATGTGATCCGTATTTCTACCTAATCCTCTCTACTCCTACCTACTCCCACTCCTATAAATAGCCCATGGCCTCACACTTCAAAGGGGTTTGATTTTCTTCACTTAAGACCTTCCTAGAGCTCCATGGACTCCATTAATGGCATCTACTATTTGAGGAAAAAGGAGAATTAAATATTCTTTTTCCCAAATACCTAGCATATGGCAATTATAAAAGTTAATGTAATGAGCATGGCTCTACCTTGTAATTCTTAAGTGATTAATAAAAGTTTAACATCCTTCCAAAGTGGACGTAGGCCTAATCCGCGGCTGAACCACTTTAAATACCCGTGTCATTTACCGCTTTCTCTTACTTAGTCTTGTGACCAAATTAACTATTCCTAGTAATAGGATTCTTTTGTGTTTACAACATTTTTTGCCATCAACAGTGCACATAAATGAAATGTTGTGTCATAAAAATGTCAGTCCTAACCAGAAGTCAAGGTTTACAAATTATATTTCCCAAACTTTCCCAATGTAACATATAATATTCATTCAACATCTGGATCATTAATAGGGACGTAACAGAACACAAATAAAATAACTTGCAACCTAGGTTCTTAGTATTATTTCAATAATAAAAAAGGACAACGTGTAGTACGACAATATATGTAATTCCTTTTAGTACTTCTTTACTTTCATACAAGATATTTACACAAAAACTAAGATTTTAGTAATATGTGTCTTATTATATTTAAACCATACATTTTATAAAAATGGGGATTTAAAAATATATAAATTATAATACCCAAATTTGTGCTTTTGTATAAACTATATTTGCAATAAAATGAAAACAAAATAAATAAAATTGAATGATAAAATTACACAAGAGCCCAGAATTCAAATCTTTTCTTACATCCACGATTGAAAACCCAAAATAACACATGATTGACCATTTATGTATTTTGTTTTTGTGAGAGTCCCAAATATCTTTTAGGCATAAACAATCCAAATTCTACACTAACAATTACAGAAAATAGTGAACATATGTAATTCCCACTAACAGGATAACAAGAAAAGGGAGCAGAAAACTGCATAGAACAGAACTCTGGAGTGTAGCCACCAAATTATACACTCCAAATATTTCTCCTAAATTATTATATATAAAGAACTAAGTTAGAATCTTATATACATATAAATTTAATTACAGATTCTATAAAGAAATTGGAATAGTGAAGATAGAAATTGGTTAGTTAGAAGGAGAAACTAACCTGGCCTAATTCTAGAATCTAAACAAAATAAGGAGGAGACAAAATGGTAGCGGAGTTTAAAAAAGAATTTAGGATTTGGGAAGGAGGCTAGGACCTTATTTATAACTGTTGAAGTGTGTGTGGACCATCAAATTCATTTTATAAAATCTCAATGGTTCCTTTCAACAAACAGTATATAAAAACCTTACCAAAACTAGCCTCCACAAACCCCTTTCCCTTAAGGGCGATCTACACCATCCTTAGGAGGTCTCTTATCCCCCTTAAAGGGAGGAGTTTGACCCACCTTGAGGACTGGGCATGGAGAATTGATTTGTCTAGGATGTTTCTTTTTATGTTAATATGTTATTACTGTTGATTTATTATTTCTGTTTTCTTACGATTCTTATCCCCGTTTATATATTTATATATATACATAAGTTTGAAATCCAAAAGGAATATTCTGATATGCCATATGTATTTATTTTTGTTTCAATTCTATATTTACCATTTGGAACTCAAACGCTGTGTGTATATTATTCTTGTCCAACTTGTTTTATTCTAACTTCCTCATATGAACTTTGTTTTCAATAAATAAAATGTGAAAATAAGCTAGAATCTCGCCATGAATAAAATGATAATATTTTCGTGGCTAAATTCCCAATTATTAAATACTCATATTTTCAAAAATTAGTATTTTATTAGTTATTATTATTTATTCTTAATTTAATTATATATGTTTATTTAGGGTATATTTTTACAGGATGTTTCAATATGAGTTCTATGTATTTATAGAATTTGGATTCTCTTCATTGTTGAACATTTCCGTTATTCCTTTTTGGGGCTTTTCCCTTACCATTACCCTTATCTTTGCCTTTTCCTTTAACAAATCCTGACGGTCTTCCGCCCTCAACAATATTCACCTCGAGAATTTCCTTGTTGATTTTTTTTAAGACAACACTACAACCAAATAACACCACAATAAATTACAAAAGACAACAATGAGAAAAGTCTAAAATTAGGAAGACGAAATCACAACAGACGGAGGAGCCGCAAAGCAAACCAAATCTCCGTAATGCAAATCATAGTAAAAAATCAATGGACTAGGCCTCCAAGGGTGGTAGTAGGCAAAGGAAGGAAGACCCCATGCAAGGTCCCAAAAGCTTCGAGAACTCCGACTCCTCAAGCTCCCACAAAGCATGGTGGGAAGCAAGACCACAGCCAAGGCAAAGTGATAAGCCTCCTACTCTACCAACAATCTCAGCAGAACCTGCTCTAGGGATCCACCCCGAGAGCGCCATGAAGCTCTAGATAGATCAAATCCAGCACCTAAAAACCATAATCTGCACAACTAGCAAACATAAGACCTAGTGGAGGAAGAGAGCTTCATAGAAAAAAGCAGCAGTAACTCAAAGAAAAATAAAAAAAAGAAGACGCAAAAGCAGAAAACAAAACTCAACCAATGCCTTCCCTAGGAGTGGCGTTCACCGATAAGACATCAAAGATAACAACTAATCTACTAGAGCGGGAGCCAATGACTTCCCTAAAAGGCCTGCCACGAAAAGCAAGGAACACATCATTCCTATTTTTTCGGATAATGGTAGGAGGGTCCATCGCCACATTGTCAAAAACAGCCTTATTCCTAGCACACCAAATGTGCCAGCATACGAGGCAAGGAATCTGATGATGGAGAATAGAACGTAAAGACTTTCCTGAGATGCCAGACCACCAGAGTCTTAGAAAATCTTCCATTGAAGTGGCATTGCCTCGACAACCTATCAAATTCCCAAAGTAATTCCAGACAGCCTTGGCACAAGAACTAGATATCAACAAATGAAAGGAGGATTCTGAGAATCCAAAATTGCAGCACCCGCACCTGGATACAAGAGGGATGCCAATACGCTGAAGATTCTCATCTATATGTAATCCCTCATGCAAGGCTTTCCACATAAAGAGAGAAACCTAAGGGGGAATACGGACATTCCAAACAGAGCAGAAAACAAGGAGACATGGCCTAGGAGATCTAATCGAATTCCACGTCGCCTTAAGCGAGAAAGGCCTAGCGTCCCAATTGATACCATCCCCAAAAGCATCCGTTAAACCCTTCAAGGAATGCATATGTTTCCCGTCTCATTGGAGTAGGACGGTATACTGGTGAAGTTAGCAAGAGCAAGCCTACGGTACTTGGCATGGAGTAACGTCGCCCAAAGAGAGTTGTTCGCTCCAAACCGCGCCCACAGCTTACAGGAAAAGGCCAAAAAAATGTCCTTAGGCTTGCAGAGACCTAGGCCTCCCTCACTTTCGGAACGACAGATGGCGTTCTAAGAAATCCAGTGGTGGCACGAAGTATTATCCTTACTTCCCCAAAAGAAAGAGGAAACCAAGGACCAATAGAAGCGGAAGAAGGATGCAGTGGGAGTCATAGCAGCAAAATATGAGATCCCATCGAGTCAAGGACAGACTTGATGAGAACCAGTTTGCCAGCCTGGGAAACGAGGGAACCATTCCACCTAATAATCTTGCCCCTGACTTTCTCGGTTAGGGGATCAAAAATGGCATTAAGATTCCTACCTCGTTATAATATTATGCCCAGGTAAGGAAGTGTAAGAGAGGCCGCCTTAAAACCAATAGCAGACTCAATCCACCAGGATCTAATCGCCGACAGATTTTTCGCGGGCACGAAGCATCTTTTAGAGGAGTTCACGAGTTGCCTTGAGATACTATCATACTGCTTAATAAGGGCTAGCAAGGACTGGATAGAACGACGATTTCCATTCGTGAAATTGATGATGTCTTCCGCGAAAGACAAGGAGGAGATAAGTGGAAAACCTTTAGGGATCCCGAACTTATGAATCTACCCAGCTATCGTAAGAGAGTGCAGACATCTAACGAATGCCTCGACAACAATGACAAAAAGGGTTGGGGACAAAGGGTCCTCGTGATGAAGACCTCTTCCTGATCTGAAATAGCCTACGGCCGATCCGTTGATGAGAACGGAAAACCAGTAGTTAGAGATAAGCCTCCAGACAATGCTAATGAGGGGTTCCGGAAACCCAAAAGCCCGAAGAACCCTGATGATGAAGAACCACGACATTCGGTCATAAGCTTTAGCCATATCATGCTTAATGACCACATTAGAGCCACGAACCTTCTTATCAATCTAAGAAATTCGCTCCTGGGCTAGAAGAATGTTATCAGTGATCAAGCGTCCTTTTACAAACCCAGCCTACGAGGCGGAAATAATATGCTCGAGAAATGGTACTAGCCTAGAGGTTAGAACCTTATAAATGACCTTATTAGAGAAGTTACACAAGCTAATCAATCTGAAGTCCACACAAGAACTCGGATGATTACATTTAGGGATAAGAACCAGATAGGTGAAGGACCATCCTTGTGGGAGATCAGCTCCAGAGAAGAAGGACTGAATGGCGAGACAGAAATTCGCTTGAATAATAGTCCAGACACTCCTGAAAAACACTCTTTTGAATCCACCCGACCCACTCGCACTGTCCTTGCTTAGTGAAAGTACGCATCCATGTATTTCTTCTAAGGAAGGGGCTACAGCTAGGTTGGTGCAATTCGACGGGAGGATCAGACTGGGGATGAAGTCAAGCATGGATGGATCTAAAACAGAAACCAAAGCAGAGCTAAGGAAGGATTGGAAATGGAAAAGAGTTGTTTCCTTGACTTCAATAGGAGTTGAAGCCAACGAGTGATCCAACCTACAGATCTGGCGAATGGAGAGGAGACTATTTTTTTACTAATGGACGAGTGAAAGAACCTGGAGTTTGTATCTCCATCAATAAGCCACTTAATCCTAGCCTTCTGTCGAAGGTAGTCGTGTTCGATATGAAGTTCTTAAGAGAAGGCTAGCTGGGCCAACGCCTAAGCCTCCTTGTTGGAAGCATTGGGATCTTCATCAAAAGATGCTTCTGCAAGGATAAGGGTTTCTTCAGCCGCTTTGACACGGTCAAAGATATTTTTGAATACGAGCAGATTCCACGCCTTGAGACATAGGGGATATTCAGGAGTCTTCGACGACTCTCTGGAAAGAGTAGTGCGATCTCCACATACTGTGGAATCTAAAAGAAGATGGACTAGAGAGGGAAAGGTAGGAACAGCTAAGGAACATAGGAGCATGGTCAGAAAAGGTACGATGAAGATAGTAGATAGAAAACGTGAAGGGTAGGCTGAACCATCCTTCAGTGGCAAAAAATCGGTCAAATCTTAAAAGAATCCGGTTGGGGCCTTCTTGGTTGTTACTCCAGGTAAAAGCCGATCCAACAAAAGACACTTCGGAAAGACCCGAGTTAAGGATGAAGGATTTAAAATCTGCAACCGCCAACCGGTTAACAGCATTACCTCCACGCTTTTATGCTTGGCTGGTGACTATGTTAAAGTTGCCACCTAGAACAGAAGTAGAGAAGCGGAAATCAGATAGAGAAATGATATCGGCCCAAAGGCCTTGTCTTTGAATCCGGTCGCACTTAGCATAGATAGCGGATAACATAAAGGACGAAGAGAAAGAGGGGAGCGAACAAGCCACCGACAATAGCTGGTTCGAATCGAAAATAGGGTGGATGACAACGTCTTTGGACCACATGATCCAAATCTTGTCGGACACGTTAGCTAAGGCACCACCAAAACCTAAAGAAAGTACAGTAGAGGTGATGAATTTCCTTGTTGACTTTCGTGTCTTCTTCCCATAGAAATCTATCTACTTCAAAGTAGATTCGCCAAGGTCCTTTGGCAAATCTTGCTGGAATGAAATCTTACAATCTGGCATATCGAATACACTGGAAATTGCATCCATAAGAACCATTGATGGTTTTGATTGATCTATTGATGCTTTTGTCGTGTTATACTTTTCCAAGAAAGAGCACAGAGTTTCTCTAGTTTTCTGCTTAATCGATGTGAGAGTCGTAAAATTCTTAGGTCTAGAGATGTTGACCCTGAATTGTTAAACAAGTATTATGAACAAAGTTCTTCCAACTGTTAATCCACTCTGATTCTAGTTGCTTAAACCACATAGCAGTGATATCGGTAAGGTAGAGCGAGAAGCGCTTACCCATGACGGTGTCCGATGCCGATAACACTTCCATATGATGCAAACAGTGCATCAAGTGGATAGTAGGATCCTTCTATCAATATATGCCTTCAAGACCGATAGTTTGAAATCTAGTGGGTTCCAAGAATGAGTGATATCCAGAGTGAAAGGGTTACGATTAACCCAATCCACATCTTTCTGAGGTGTCGCGCCACTTGTAATCCATTAAATCACATCCACAATTCGATTTCCATCGCCGAGCTGTTGTTCCCGGTCATCCAATCCTACGCTATTACTCCCAGTGTTCGGTCTAGTAAAGTTTTATGCCTATCCACAATGTCTATGTTTAGATCAACCATGCCCCTAGGATCAGGTTTAGCATGGTTGAACCAGAATTCTTGTGAGGTGGCGTTATTTATTTCTTAAGTTACACATGTCCTAGCCTGAGCAATGTTAGAGCGACAACACCGAGAGCACCATGAGATGAATTGCCATGAGTCATATCATCATTTTCGAAGCAGTTGCCTACATCTAGGGTCAGTTCGACATTCATACCAATTTAGATTGGATCCACCATCAACTTGGGCCTTGTTTGATGCATTGTTGTGTTGCTGGGTCCTGCCTAATGATGATGCCTTGGCACATTGGCCTTCCAAATGCGTCCATTCATGATAGACGGTTATTTATCATCTTCTCTTGTTTGCACAGGAGTTCATCCTATCGCTCCATATGCGACTACAGTTTCTTCAAAACTCCATCCATCTCCTCTATGGTTAGATAAATGAAGGGATTGCCAACAAAGTAAGCCTTGTAACTTCTTTCTATTCTCGTGTCTTCATCTTGAGTGCTTGCATCAGCCTTCTCTTATTTAACCATTTCCAAATCCTAGAGTAGGATATTTCCTTTAAGCTAGAAATTGAGTTGAGTGCCCCTCTTCCTAGCACGAAAAAATGTTGATTGAAAAAATGTTTCTCTTGAGTACAACACTCAAATTGCAATAACAATCTTGGAATCATAGCAACATCAAATCACGATGAAAAAGAGAGGTAAAGAACATGGCAAATTTACTGGTTCGACAATCAAGCTTACGTCCACTTGATGTAACCTATCATTTATTATACTATATGATTACAAATACAGTCAATCTTAAGTAAGAAAGTAGAAATATAATAGTTATGTGTGGCAGCAGCAGAGTCCTTGAGTGTATGTGCCAATTTCCCAAGAAACGATCCCTTGAAATGTCTAAATTTCACGTACTTATAAAAGAAACCAAATCTGGTTTCGCATTGCCCCATGGAAGCGTGGCGAAGGTAGTGGAGATCATGGTTTTGGCCATGTTGAGGAGTAGAAGCAGTGGGACAGGTCATTGGGATATGCCCCTTTCAGTTTGGCATGGCCGAACCGTGCGGTTTCCATATGGCCAAACCGTACAGTTTCAGCATAGCCAAACCAGACATGTGATCCGGGGGGAGAGGGGGATTCCTTCTCCCTATCAACTTTTCCTGAATCCAAGTTTCATGCAATATGAAGTTAGGCTAATATGGTTGAGGCCAGGTAGTGTATGCCTATCTGAAATCATGAAGATATGCAATGGAGCAGAGATGGCTAAACCGGGCTGGCTGATCCAAACTGGCAGAACTGAAGCTTGCCATAATGAAGTTCAATTCTTCGAGATATCCAATTCTTTAATCCAATCTTTTCCAGGCTTAGCAATGTCCTTGCTCAAGTCATGAGCACTTCCATAGCTAGAAATCAAAAATGTGATGACCTTGTCAAAACACGGGTCAATAGATATGCTTCTCTAGTCTGGATCTATCAATCTCCATATTGAATTTAAGTTTTGTGAAGAATTTAGGTTATCGAATAAAGAAATTTTTATTGTAATGGATGTAGAAGCTCTAGGAAAAGTAGAGGGAAATGAAATAACAAAAATGAGTTACAATAACTCATTCCAATCCTTCATCCTCTTAATCCCTAAATCCAAACCGATCCTACTTGAAAATTGGGCCAAATGGCTGGAAATTGGATGTTGGTATCCGAAAAATCCTTCAAGCAGCCGTATCTCCCAAATAGTTTGCCTATTTTCAAAATATTACCACTTTACGCAAAAGGAAACCATCATCGCGATCCAATTGAAGTGTTTTTGAATAAGAATTCCACTAAGTCAAAAGTTATGGAAGAATTAAGATGTTTTCAGGGTTAAAACGAACACAAGAAAAACCAAAAAAATTCTAAGAGCGAGAAACGCCCCTAATAGCCATATCTCAAAATTTTAGATTGATACGACCTAATATGAAAGTAATATTTTATATTTATGCATTAAAAAGGGAAAAAACTATGGGTCGTTAATTAAAAAACCATAAACAACGAAAATAAAACATTTTTGACTTGTTATAATTTAGTCTTGAGATTTATACCATTGCGTTTATAGCAATTTTCTGATCAATTTACATGTATAATTTGTTTCGAATGGAATATTTATTAACATTCGAAGTTCCGGATAGAAAAATAAATATATGTTTAACAAATGCGTTTGGGATCTTTACCTAACCGATCCAATCCGGATTGGTGTAGCAACACTGATCTGGCTTGTCTTACTCGTATCAGTGTAGTTACACCAACCAGGCTCGTCATGGCAAGCCGGATCAGTGTAACTACATTGATCCGGGGTATTCCAAGCTTGATTGATGTAACTACGCTAATCCGAGTATGCTGAACAAGAACGGAGTGGCTATACCGATCCAGATTGGATCAGTTTATCTGACTCAAGGTTTTATGTATCCTCTTATAACATTGGAATGCTCATTAACGATGCTGCTTAGTAGACTGAGTAGCAAGTAGCTGTGAGGACCCCAAAAATTTTCATTAATTTTTTATTTTTTAGTTACTAATTTATCATCCATTCCTTTACCCAGTTTCCTTTTTGATTTAGAGAGAGAGAAAAGCTTGCTACATATATAATATAGGTTGTTGCTTTATGTTTTCAATGAAAGATTCTTTCTATTTTCCATTTATACCCCTTTGAATCATGCTTCTTGCATGTTTCCTTCCTTACTCTACGTGCCAGAGAGGTTTGGTGATTATATACTTTATTCTTTTCTATTAATATATGCAAGGTGTAAATGTAACGAGCCCATCTTTCTTGATACAAGAACTTATAACCCACCTAAATTTTCATTTATATATATATATAATACTCTTCATTCAAACCAACATATGTTCTTTTATGTATCATTAAACATGGGTTCTTAGGTTTGTTTTATTAATGTTACCTGATTCCTTTTTTTAGGGGATATAATAATGTATATATGCATATATATATATATATAAGGAGCGTTCAATAGCACCCCAAATAGTGTAGACCCCTTTAGCCCCCTAATTTTCACCACACATTCTCGTTTCTCTCTCCTTCCACTAATTCTCTCTCCCTCCACTAACTTGTTTAACTATACATACTAGGCCACAAATGAGGCGCAAAAGGGAGGCCAAAGAAATGGGTTGACGTATAACCCTCCTCTCCCTCTCTCTCTCTCTCTCTCTCTCTATATATATATATATATATATATATATATATGCTAATGCAAATATCTTATTTGTTTGCCAAAAGTTGTCGCCTATGCTTGTACTTATATATTCATTCTTTCATATTTTAAGTATCATAATACATTGTTTATACAAACAATTTTACATATACACTATTATTATTTTTCCCAATCCTAGGCTTTTCGTTTCTAGTGTCTTTTGTATATATATGTCATTTTCAGAATATAAATTTGCACATCGTGCACATGCACACCATGCAACAAAATTTAATTAGTTACCATTTTTCTAGAGTGCTTACTTACTCTATAAATCAAGATATCACATATACCCCTCCTTTTAGGAATTGTGTCCCGCAATTTGGTCATACTTAACTAAGTATATCATTCAAAAAAACTAGTATCACATTTGATTTAAAATCATTCCCAAGCCAACTACTTGGCTTGTATTTTCATGTATATAAAAGCAAACACCTTAACATATACATAATCAACAAAAAACTTTTTTTTTTAATGTCACACAAGTTTATGCTTACAAATATTTTGTCTTCCTACCATTTATATAAACCTGCAGCTTATATAAAGCTAACTCCTCAAAATCAAATGGCCATGCACATCAATTATTATTATTATTATTATTATTATAAAAAATTCTACCATAGTGGTGCTTGAGTTACTGGGTATTTATACAAGGTGTACCCATTTCAGCATATATGTTTCTAAGTAGGAATGCACTTCATTTTCTGGTGCAAAATCATAATTGAAACTAACATTTGTAATAGTTCATACTTCCACCAACACTGTATTTCTTACTCGAATTAGATCTTATAAGTCAAGTCATTTATGTGCCATATCCTCGGCCTTATCTAGCTAATACATATTTACACAAGCAACTCCCTTTTATTTAATCCAGTTTCACTTTCTTTTTACTTGTGAATGTGCCTATTCAGTTGAGCTACAGTTAAGCACTTGCTTTACTTCATAGTGCACAAAAATTTCAATTCTCACTAGAGGCATCTTTCAGGTATATCCATAGTATTAGGGTGCGTTCGCAGCCAAAATTTGGCACGCTCATTTTTTTTTGGCGTTCGCGAGCACATTTTAACCCTTCCATATTCCACGATTCTCGAACGTTGGAAAAGTAGCCGTTGGCGTTCGACGCGTCAAACGCGTCGGATGCCAACGGTTAATTTTCCAACGTCCCGATTCGCTGGCTATAAGAACGAAACCCCCTTCCTCCTCATTCCAACCCGAAACCTCTCCCCTTTTACCCCTTATTTTGAATTTTTTGAGCAATTTCGAGCTGCAAAAACGGTAAATTTTTTTATAGTTGAGTTTATTTTTCAATTCTCTACCATATATATTTTTTTCGATTTTTTTTGAAATTTTTTTTTGTTTACGCAGATGGCTTCCACTTCCACCACTACTACCTCGCAGCCTTTTGCGAATTGGACGGACGACCGGGAGTCCGCTTTCATAGATGTTTGCGTTGAGTTCATAGCGGAGCGCAATACAAGCATCAGTGGGTTCTACGCAACAGTCGCAACAACAATGAACAACCGTTTTAATCTGGAGTTCACAGAAAACCAGAATAAAAACAAATGGGACAACATGAAGCGAGCTTTTCGTGATTGGGACATGCTGCTTAGAACACCTGCGGGTGTATGGAATGAGGAGTTCGATTATCTAGACGGTCCTGATGAATTTTGGAGTACCGGCGGTGGCAGACGATTCAGAAAATTTAGGAAGCACTCGCCGATGAAGTTTCGAGAGCAGGACATTATGTTCGAGGGTTGTTTGCGGAAAGATACTTGTGCGTATCTGATTCCTCAGGTTGCGCCTCCTACTGCACCAGCACCTCCACCAGTGCCTGCAGCAGCTGGTTCTTTCTCCCCCGGGGACGCGAGTTTCTATACTGGTTGGATGGCTTCGGGCGATCCACCGTCTGGTCAGCCCTCTAGGCGCAGACAGGCAGAGCGTGCCAGCTCGTAGGTGACCGACCATACGAGACAGCTTGCTGCTCGTTGTTCGGAGCTTGTTCGGAGATCGGGGACGCCTGTGGATCTTTGGGAGATTCTGACGATTTTTCGCAACGATGAGCGGAATGTTGATATTGCTCAGGAGCTTAGCGATGAGGGCTTATGTGCCTTTATTTCATCGGAGTTGAACTTATTACCTCATCGTCTTTTATTGTAGATTTTCATGTATTTGTTTTAATTCCAGTACCGTTGTGTTCTTTATGTTTTATGAAAAAAGTGGTCGTGTTATGAAATATGTTGTCGTTATAGTTTGATGCAATTAGAATTTAATTAAATCAAAACCATTAATTTAACAATTAAATACCACGCTCAAATACCCCGTTCGTCGCTAAAAACACAATTCCCCTTCGCGACAGTACCACGCTCAAATGGCACGCTCAAATGCCACGCTCAAATGCCATGCTCACGTTCGTTAAGAACGCACCCTAAGTTTTATGAGAAAAGGGGGTTTTTGTTCTTAGTTGAAATATCACCCTTTAAACCATAGCTTGTACTTCCTATTACATGTATAATTTACATGCATGTACCTGGCTACAATATATCACCATGTTAGGCTTGTTTGCCTTCCTTGTTAATGCATATAGCCTATTGCCATGATGTTTTTCTAGTGACTTTTAGTGAGCTTAATCCTCCTAGCATCACATAGAATATACATAAATAACATCAAGACGGTCCAACAATGGATTCAATTCCTCTCTTTCTTAACTCATTACTAATACTTTACTTTCCCCCTTTTTTTTCACAACAACTCAGACTACATGAAACTTCCAAGAACTTCAGTGTTATTTATATTAGGAATAGTATATGCTTTTGTCCATGCTTTCTCACTATTTCCAGCAATACTACATATATCTATTTTCAAAACCAGGATACCATCACATTTGTCACAAGAAATTTTAGGTGTACCTGGCCTTACATTTTACACCAACTACACATAAGTTTTCACATGCATTTGGTATAAATACAGTATGACCGTTCGCTTAAACAAAGAGATTTTAATGAAATGTTATTCTTCTCAGTAAAAATATCATGCCACCTGATTATATTCATTTGTAAACTTTGGTCAAACAGAGCCACTTTCATCATAGTATTTGCCTTTAAAACCAAAAAGATCGAGTTTCATTTATATATATATAGTTTATAGTATTTCAAAGCAACGCCGGTACACTATACATAGGTTCTATGTCCTACCCCTAGGGATTAATCTGTCACCTAGGTATGCTAGCACAGAGATAAAATATGTATTTTCAGCCATACTTTATCACATGCACAATCCCGTCTATGCAAATATTTGTTTAAAAATCAAGACTTAAGGCACTTTTAGCAATGTCAATTTCAATCGAAATGGGGATGAAATGGTGTTGTTTGCGCTACAACAGTGTCGCGACGAGGGTAGGGAGCAAATTGAAATGGGCGCGATCACCATTTCGAAATTAAAGTGGCGACAACTAAACGGTTTTCTGAAAACCATTTAAGGTATTTTCAATTTTAAAAAATAAATATATTTACCCTTAAATGGTTTCTGAAAACCGTTTAAACCTTAAAGGGTTTTCAGAAAACCGTTTAAGGATTTCAAATTTAAAAAATAAATATATTAAGCGTCCCCCCACCCACACAGGAAGGGTGGGTGGAATTACTATTTCAAAATTCATTTTTACCACTCTAATCCCCGTTTAGTGCTGGGAATGCTCTTAGTTTTACTCGTTTTACACTTCTTTCGGCCCCGCTTATTAACAAAAAAGTACATAAAATAATTATTTTCATAAAGCTATGAACTCCTGTTACCTATTTAATATGTTCTTGTTACAACCATGCTCAGGTTGAGATAATCATGTGACTTGTATTTTTAATGCTATTAACACAGCAACTTAGCACACAGTTTATATATATATACACACACACTAAATCCAAACAAATTAATTTTTAACACCTCATACCCGGTCAGGTGGCGCACCAATTGTTTTGTCCCCGTTTTTGGTGTCTCACCCAATTACAGCCCCTGATTTCCACCTTTTTGCAGTTAAATCATTCAATTGTTGGGGACTTAAATGCAAAAAAGCGGAAATCAGAGGATTTGATTGGAGGGACACGGGTAACAGGGGAAATGAGGACATAAGAATTGGTCTTGTCAGGTGTTAACTTAGTAACTTAAAGTTATGCCAGCGATAGTAAAACCTGTGTTGATACGGTAACAACAGACTATGAACAGTAATCTGGAAACTTTTGCAAAGAGAATGCAGCAATAGTACAACAGAACGGAGAATATACCGTTGCTATCGATCAAAAATGTGTTGGTCAGTAATCCGAGTCCAACCGAAAGTTGACTGTTTCCTTAAATCGTATTTGCTCCCCTTTCTTAGCACTTTAGGGTTTTGGTGCAAATTGATTCCGAAGATAAAACGGGTTCAACTTCGCGGTGCAGTGCAGCAGGCGAAGCAACGACGAACGGAAGGTTGTTTTATTTACAGATCAGAGCGTTTGAGGAAGAAGGGGGAAAGGCAGAAAAATTGATGCTGATTTGATTTTTTGCTGCCCTTTATATAGGCTGTGAAGAGGTATTTATTCGTGAAGGGATGCCACTATTCGAATTGCAATGACAACGACTGTTGGAAAGGTTGCGACCCTTTACCAACAGTCATTTCCGTTGGTATTTGCGCGGCTATTTAAAAAAATAGTCGTTTGAACAACGCAAGCATGCCTAGCAGCATACAGAGGCCTTATACGATCACGAGACCCCAAGAGCCCTAAGGCCCAAGGCTCTAATCTTTGACCTTTTAATTTAATATGAAATATATGCATGCTTTGTTCATGCTATTCCATTGCCTCTCTCTCTTCCTCTTTCTTTTGATATAACATATCAAGCTTTTGTATATGTAGTGAATTAAGGCACAAGTTTTCCCGATGTGGGACTTAGTGATTTTGCCAAATCCACTTATTCACTTCTAACAATCCCCCACATGAATGAGTGGTTGTCTAATCTATTCTGATATTTTTGTGGAATATTTATCATATCGGTAAAAGTAGCAGAGAGACCTTGAACTTTTCCAAATGTTTTATCGTTATAACTAACTGGCGAATTAGTGGATTAGACTGTCTTTGAACTGTAATCCGTTTGTGTAAGTCTATAAAGATAACACATGATAAATATTCTTTAACTCCTTGGTTCTTCGTTTGTGTTCGTTTTTGCCATGAACACCATCTTGCTTTCATGAGTGCTTGAAGAATTTGACCTTACAACTCTTCTTGAAGCGGCGCCTTCGCACTCATATAGGTGATTATATAATGAGTATCTCATAATACCCCACTTGGTTCTTTATAACACCACATTATAGACATCACAAAAAGCCATGCTTATCCTATTCTCCGAAGGGTAGTGCACTGACTTTTCATAGGAATGGTTTGCATTAACAGTGCCATCAAGTTTATCTTAAATTTAGTTGTCCCTTCGAACCTAGATCTTGGGATCTCTAGTCAACTAGGTGGGGTTTCCATTTTAGAAAACTTTTAATTCATAGGTCTTAAACCCAATCCCATCGACAAGGTTTGAAATTTCTCTCTTGGCAAGCCTTTGGTTAGTGGATCCGCTATGTTATCCTTTGACCTTACATAGTCTATAGTGATAACTCCATTAGAGAGAACTTGTCTTATGGTTTTGTGTCTACGACGAATATGTCGAGACTTACCATTATACAATGTACTATTTGCCCTTCCTATAGCAGATTGTCTATCACAATGTATACATATTGGAGATACAGGTTTTTCCCAATTTGGGATATCTTCCAAGAAACTCCTAAGCCAATCTGCTTCTTCTGCGGCTTTATCTAGAGCAATGTACTCTGATTCCATTTTCGACCTTGCTATGCAAGTCTGTTTGGATGATTTCCAAGAGATTGCTCCATTTCCTAGTGTAAAAACATATCCACTTGTGAATTTTTTGTCATTAGAGCCCGTTATCCAATTGGTATCACTATATCCTTCTACTACTGAAGGATACTTCTCATATTGCAACACATAGTTTTGTGTGTACTTTAGATATCCTAGTACCCTGATTATTGCTTTCTAGTGATGTTTTCCAGGATTACTGGTATATCTACTCAACTTGCTTATAGCATATGCAATATCAGGCCTACTACAATTCATGACGTACATAATACTTCCTAGTATACGAGAGTACTCAAGCTGATATATTGCATCACCGGTGTTCTTTACCCAATTGTGGTTCATATCCACTGGTGATTTTGCAATGGTTATATTATACTGCTTGAACCGTTCAAGTAATTTGACAATGTAATGTGACTAAGATAATGCATATCCTTGTGGTGTTTTTATAATTTTCACACCCAAGAATACATCTGCCACTCCTAGGTCCTTTATATCAAATCTACAAGATAACATGTCCTTCGTAGATTTTATTATGACCTTATTATTTCCTAGGATCAGTAAATCATCAACGTAGAGACAAACAATGACATATCCAACATCTATACATTTTATATAGACGCGTTTCCCAGATTCATTTATTTTGAATCCATTTGATAACATTGTTTCATCAAATTTCTCATGCCATTGTTTTGGTGCTTGTTTAAGTCCATAAAGCGATTTTACTAATTTGCATACCTTATTTTCATTTCCTGGGCTTAGAAAACCTTCTGGTTGCTGTGTTTATATTTCTTCTTTCAGTTCACCATTCAAAAACGTAGTTTTCACATCCATTTGGTGTATTTCCAAATTCAATATAGATGTGATTGCAACAAGCATCCTAATTGATGTTATTCTAGTAACTGGAGAGTATGTTCAAAGTAATCCAGATCTTGCTTCTGTCTGGAACCTTTTATTACAAGTCTTGCTTTATACTTGTCTATTGAGCCATCAGCCTTTAGTTTCTTCTTAAATATCCATTTATATCCTAGTGGTTTTGATCCTTTAGGGAGATCCACTAGTTCCCACGTATGGTTTTGTAGAATGGATTCTATTTCACTATTGACGGCTACTTTCAAATAAGGAGCATCGGGAGATCACATTGCTTGTTGGTAAGTTAGAGGTTCATTTTTTATCATATATGCATAGAAATCAGGTCCAACGAATTTAGAGATCCTTTGTCACTTGCTCCTTCTCGGTTCCTCTATCTCAGTTTCATCATTCATTTTTCTTTGATCAGCATTATCCTCGGGAGTATCAGGATCTCTTGGCCTCTTTTGAACACTTGTTTCAATAGAGGTTTTTAGAGGATAAATGTGTTCAAATAATCTTGCATTTCGAGACTCGATAATGGTATTTTCAGGAATGTCATCAATTTCAGATTTATACACCAAAAATCGATATGCACTACTATTATGAAAATATCCAATGAATATGCAGTCAATAGTCTTTGGTCCTATTTTTACATTTTCCGATTTTGGAATTTCCACTTTGGCAAGATACCCCCATACGTTTAAGTATTTGTAGGATGGTGGTCTGTTTTTCCAAAGTTCATGTGGAGTCTTAGATGTTTTCTTTCATGGTATTTTATTCAAAATGTGATTTGCTGAAAGAATAGCTTCTCCCCAAAAGTTATCTGGCAATCCAGAACTAATTAGTAAGGCATTCATCAGTTCTTTAAGAGTTCTATTTTTCCGTTCAACTATACCATTGGATTGAGGAGAATACGAAGTTGTAGTTTGATGTATAATTTCATGCTCAGCACAGAATTCCTCAAACGGAAACTTGTATTCTCCTCCTCTATCACTTCTTAAAATTTTATTTTCTTATTGAGTTGATTCTCAACTTCTGCCTTATACTGTTTAAACATGTCGATTGCTTCGTCCTTACTTATAAGAAGATATACATGACAATATCTAGTACAATCATCAATGAATGTGATAAAGTACCTCTTTCCACCTCTAGTTTGACACGTTTTCAAATCACATACATCAGTATGTATTAATTCTAGAGGTTCGGTCTCTCATTCAACGTGATGAAACGAGGTTCTAGTCATTTTTTCTTCTGCACAGATTTGACATTTATAGTTGGAGTCTATGTTACATTTTGGTATAAAGTCTAGATTAATCAATTTTCGCAATGTTTCAAAGTTAACATGCCCTAATCTAGAATGCCAAATATTAGAAGAGTCTACGATATAAACAGAAGATTCAACTTTATTCATATGGTCTTTCAGTACAATGGTAGTTACATTAGCTTTAAACAAGCCATCACTAACATAGCCCCTTCTCACATACACCCCATTTTTCGATAATACAAATTTCTTGGCGACAAATATTAGTTTGGAACCATGCTTGCTAAGAAGCGTTCCAGAAATCAAGTTTTTACAGATGTCTGGAATGTGAAGGACATCGGTCAAGGTAAGTTCCTTTCCGGAAGTCAATTAGAGCGCAACATTTCCTTTTCCTTCAACTTTTGATGCAGACAAGTTGCCCATATACAACTGTTCCACTTCGGTAGCAACTTTGTAAGTCGTGAACATCCATTTATTTGCACAAATGTGGTGAGTGGCCCTGGCGTCCACGGACCATTCCTTGTTGTTGCCAACAAGGTTACATTCAGAAACTACGGCGCACAAGTCCATGTCAGAAATGCCATCAGAAACTTCAGCCACATTTGCTTCAGACTTCTTCTTCTTTCCGCGACATTCTGCTGCCTTGTATCTTTTCTTTCCGCAGTTATGACAAGAACCTTTAAACCTTTTAGCCTTTTTATTAGGACCATTTTTGCGCTTTCTTTTGTTGGGCTTTTCTTCTTTAACTACATTTGCCTTCGCTGCCATGTTGAAGGACCCTTTTTCTCTGATTTTCGGTTGTCTTCCTCAATCCTCAATCGAACCACTAATTCTTCAACAGTCATCTCCTTGTGCTTTAAATAATTTTTGAAATCCTTCCATGAAGGTGGAAAATTTTCAATTGCAGCAGCGTCATTCCTTCGTCATTTAACTCGTTGAAGATGACTTGCAGTTCTTGCATTTGACTGATAACAGTCTTGCTATCAATCCTCTTGAAGTCGAGGGATTACCGTGCTATGAACTTCTTCATTCCTGCATCCTCATATTTGTATTTCTTGTCGATTGCAGTCCGTAGTTCCTTGGAAGTTGCAGCAATACAGCAAACATTATACAGAGAATTATCCAAGCCATTAAGTATATAATTCTTGCACATAAAATCTGCATTTTTCCAAACATTGAGGGCTTCAACCTTCGTTGCATTTGGTTCCAATTCAGCCACCGTTGGAGCATCTTCTGTCAGATACTTCGCAAGGCCCAGAGTCGTCAAATAGAACAACAACTTTTTCTTCCACCTTTTGAAATCTATCTCTGTAAATTTTTCAGGTTTTTCGCCATTGGATAGGCTAACTGCTGGAAGGACTGACGGAGGATGAGTCACAGTCACCACTGGTGCCGCGGTGTTGGTTTATTTAGACATATTTGCCCGCACAAACAACAGCAACAAACAATATGCGATTTACGATTGTTATGCCAAGATAGTAAAAACTGTGTTGATACAGTAACAGTAGATTATGAACAGTAATCTGGAAACTTTTGCAAAGCAAATGCAACAAAAGTATAATAGAACGAAGAACATACCGTTACTGTCGATCAGAAATGTGTTGGTCAGTAATCCGAGTCCAGCCGAAAGTTGACTGTTTCCTTAAATCGTATTTGCGCCCCTTTCTTAGAACTATAGGGCTTTGGTGCAAATCGATTCCGAAGATAAAATGGGTTCAACTTCGCGGTACAGTGCAGCAGGCGAAGCAACGACAAACGGAAGGTTGTTTTATTTACGGATCAGAGTGTTTGAGGAAGAAGGGGGAAAGGCAGGAAAATTGATGTTGATTTGATTTTTCGCTGCACTTTATATAGGCTGTGAAGAGGTATTTATTCATGAAGGGATGCCACTGTTCGAATTGCAACGACAACGACTGTTGGAAAGGTTGCGACCCTTTACCAAAATCATTTCTGTTGGTATCTGCGTGGCTATTTAAAAAAATAGTCGTTCGAACAGCGCAAGCAGGCCTGACGGCATACGGAGGCCTTATACGATCACGAGACCCCAAGAGCCCCAAGGCCCAAGGCCCTAATCTTTGACCTTTTTAATTTAATATGAAATATATGCATGCTCTGTTAATGCTATTCCATTGCCTCTCTCTCTCTTCCTCTTTCTTTTGATATACCATATCAAGCTTTTGTATATGTATGACTTAAGGGACAAGTTTTCCCAATGTGGGACTTAGTGATTTTGCCAAATTTTGCCAAATACACTTATTCATTTCTAACAATCCCCCACATGAATGAGTAGTTTTCTAATCTATTCTGATATTTTTGTGGAATATTTATCATATCAGTAAAAGTAGCACAGAGGCCTAGAACTTTTCCTTGTGTTTCATCGTTATAACTAACTGGCGAATCAGTGGACTAGATTGTCTTTGAACTGTAAGCCGTTTGTGTAAGTCTATAAAGATAACACATGAAAAATATTCTTTAACTCCTTGGTTCTCTGTTTGTGTTCGTTTTTGCCATGAACACCATCTTGGTTTCATGAGTGCTTGAAGAATTTGACCTTACAACTCTTCCTGAAGCGGTGCCTTTGCACTCATATAGGTGATTATATAATGAGTATCCCGTAATACCCCACTTGGTTCTTTATAACACCATAGTATAGACATCATTAAAAGCCATGCTTATCCTATTCTACGACGAGTAGTGCACAGACTTATCATAGGAATAGTTTGCAGTTAACAGTGCCATCAAGTTTATCTTAAACTTAGTTGTCCCTTTGAACCTAGATCTTGGGATCTCCATTCAACTTGGTGGGGTTTTCATTTTAGAAAACTTTTAATTCATAGGTCTTAAACCCAATCCCATCGATAAGGTTAGAATTTTCTCTCTTGGCAAGCCTTTGGTAGTGGATCCGATATGTTATCCTTTGACCTTACATAGTCTATAGTGATAACTCCATTAGAGAGAACTTGTCTTATGGTTTTGTGTCTACGACGAATATGTCGAGACTTACCATTATACAATGTACTATTTGCCCTTCCTATAGAAGATTAACTATCACAATGTATACATATTGGAGGTACAGGTTTTTCCCAATTAGGGATATCTTCCAAGAAACTCCTAAGCCAATCTTCTTCTTCTACGGCTTTATCTAGAGCAATGAACTCCGATTCCATTGTCGACCTTGCTATGCAAGTCTGTTTGGATGTTTTCCAAGAGATTGCTCCATTTCCTAGTGTAATCACATATCCACTTGTGGATTTTGTGTCATTAGAGCCAGTTATCCAATTGGCATCACTATATCCTTCTACTACTGAAGGATACTTCTCATATTGCAACACATAGTTTTGTGTGTAATTTAGATATCCTAGGACCCTGATTATTGCTTCCCAGTGATGTTTTCCAGGATTACCGGTATATCTACTCAACTTGCTTATAGCGTATGTAATATTAGGCCTAGCACAATTCATGACGTACATAATACTTCCTGGTATACGAGAGTATTCAAGCTGATATATTCCATCACCGGTGTTCTTTACCCAATTTTGGTTCATATCCACTAGTGATTTTACAATGGTTATATTATACTGCTTGAATCATTCAAGTAATTTGGCAATGTAATGTGACTGAGATAATGCATATCCTTGTGGTGTTTTTATAATTTTCATACCCAAGATTACATCGGCCACTCCTAGGTCCTTTATATCAAATCTAGAGGATAACATGTCCTTCGTAGATTTTATTATGACCTTATTATTTCCTAGGATCAGTAAATCATCAACGTAGAGACAAACAATGACATATCAAGCATTTATACATTTTATATAGATGCGTTTTCCTGATTCATTTATTTTGAATCCATTTGATAACATTGTTTCATCAAATTTCTCATGCCATTGTTTTGGTGCTTGTTTAAGGCCATAAAGAGATTTTACTAATTTGCATACCTTATTTTCATTTCCTGGGCTTAGAAAACCTTCTGGTTGCTGCATATATATTTCTTTTTTCAGTTCACCGTTCAAAAACGTAGTTTTCACATCCATTTGGTGTATTTCCAAATTCAGTATAGATGTGATTGCAACAAGCATCCTAATTGATGTTAATCTCGTAACTGGAGAGTATGTATCAAAGTAATCCAGATCTTGCTTCTGTCTGAAACCTTTTATTACAAGTCTTGCTTTATACTTGTCTATTGAGCCATCAGCCTTTAGTTTCTTCTTAAATATCCATTTATATCCTAGTGGTTTTGATCCTTTGGGAAGATCCATTAGTTCCCACGTATGGTTTTGTAGAATGGATTCTATTTCACTATTGACGGCTTCTTTCCAATAAGGAGCATCGGGAGATCACATTGCTTGCTGGTAAGTTAGAGGTTCATTTTCAATCATATATGCATAGAAATCAAGTCCAAAGGGTTTAGATACCCTTTGTCGCTTGCTCCTTCTCGGTTCCTCTATCTCAGTTTCATCATTCATTTTTCTTTGATCAGCATTATCCTCGGGAGTATCAGGATCTCTTGGCCTCTTTTGAACACTTGTTTCAATAGAGGTTTTAGAGGATAAATGTGTTCAAAGAATCTTGCATTTTGAGACTCGATAATGGTATTTTCATGAACGTCATCAATTTAAGATTTATACACCAAAAATCGATATGCACTACCATTATGAACATATCCAATGAATATGCAATCTATAATCTTTGGTCCTATTTTGACCTTTTCGGTTTTGGAATTTCCACTTTGGCAAGACACCCCCACACTTTTAAGTATTTGTAGGATGGTGGTCTATTTTTCCAAAGTTCATGTGGAGTCTTAGACGTTTCTTTCGTGGTATTTTATTCAAAATGTGATTTTCTGAAAGAATAGCTTCTCCCCAAAAGTTATCTGGCAATCCAGAACTAATTAGTAAGGTATTCATCATTTCTTTAAGAGTTCTATTTTTTCGTCGGCTATACCGTTGGATTGAGGAGAATACGGAGTTGTAGTTTGATGTATAATTCCATGCTCAGCACAGAATTCCTCAAACAGAAACTCGTATTCTCCTCCTCTATCACTTCTTAAAGATTTTATTTTCCTATTGAGTTGATTCTCAACTTCTGCCTTATACTGTTTAAACATGTCGATTGCTTCGTCCTTGCTTCTAAGGAGGTATACATGACAATATCTAGTACAATCATCAATGAATGTGATAAAGTACCTCTTTCCACCTCTAGTTTGACACATTTTCAAATCGCATACATCAACATGTATTAATTCTAGAGGTTCGGTCTCTCGTTCAACGTGATGAAATGAGGTTCTAGTCATTTTTACTTCTGCACAGATTTGACATTTATAGATGGAGTTTATGTTACATTTTGGTATAAAGTCTAGATTAATCAATTTTCGCAATGTTTCAAAGTTAACATGCCCTAATCTAGAATGCCAAATGTTAGAAGAGTCTACGATATAAACAGAAGATTCAACTTTATTCATATCGTCTTTCGGTATAATGGTAGTTACATTAGCTTTAAACAAGCCATCACTAACATAGCCCCTTCCCACATGCACCCCATTTTTTGATAATACAAATTTATCAGCGACAAATATTAGTTTGAAACCATGCTTGCTAAGAAGCAATCTAGTAATCAATTGTTTACGGATGTCTGGAACGTGAAGGACATCGGTCAAGGTAAGTTCCTTTCCAGAAGTCAATTTGAGCACAACCTTTCCTTTTCCTTCAACTTTTGATGTGGGCTAGTTTCCCATATACAACTATTCCTCTTCGGTAGCAACTTTGTAAGTCATGAACATCCATTTATTTGTACAAATGTGGCGAGTGGCCCCGGTGTCCACGAACCATTCCTTGTTGTTGCCAACAAGGTTACATTCAGAAACTACCGCGAACAAGTCCATGTCAGAAATGCCATCAGATACTTTAGCCACATTTGCTTTAGACTTCTTATTCTTTCTACGACATTCTGCTGCCTTGTGTCCTTTCTTTCCGCAGTTATGACATGAACCTTTAAACCTTTTATCCTTTTTATTAGGATCATTTTCACGCTTTCTTTTGTTGGGCTTTTCTTCTTCAACTACATTTGCCTTCGCTGCCATGTTGAAGGACCCTTTTTCTATGATTTTCGGTTGTCTTCCTCAGTCCTCAATCGAACCACTAGTTCTTCAGCAGTCATCTCCTTGCGCTTGTGATTTAATTAATTCTTGAAATTCTTCCATGAAGGTGGAAGTTTTTCAATTGCAGCAGCCACTTTGAATGATTCGCTGAGCGTCATTCCTTCGTCATTTAACTCGTGGAAGATGACTTGCAGTTCTTGCATTTGACTGATAACAGTCTTTGTATCAATCATCTTGAAGTCGAGGAATTTACCTGCTATGAACTTCTTCATTCCTGCATCCTTAAATTTGTATTTCTTGTCGAGTTCAGTCCATAGTTCCTTGGAAGTTGCAGCAGTACAGTAAACATTATACAGAGAATTATCCAGGCCATTTAGTATATAATTCTTGCACATAAAATCTGCATTTTTCCAAACATTGAGGGCTTCAAACTTCGTTGCATCTGGTTCCAATTTAGCCACCGTTGGAGCATCTTCTGTCAGATACTTCGCCAGACCCATAGTTGTCAAATAGAACAACATCTTTTACTGCCACCTTTTGAATTCTATCCCCGTAAATTTTTCAGGTTTTTTGCCATGGGATAGGCTAACTGGTGGAAGGACTGTCGGAGGATGAGTCACAGTCACAATTGGTGCCGCGGTGTTGATTTGTTTAGACATATTCGCCTGCACAAACAACAACAGAAAACAATATACGATTTAAGATTGTTATGCCAACGACAGTGAAAACTGTGTTGATACAGTAACAACAGATTATGTATAGTAATATGGAAACTTTTGCAAAGTGAATGCAACAAAAGTACAATAGAACGGAGAATATACCGTCGCTGTCGAACAGAAATGTGTTGGTCAGTAATCCGAGTCCAGCCGAAAGTTGACTGTTTCCTTAAATCGTATTTGCGCCTCTTTCTTAGTACTCTAGGGTTTTGGTGCAAATCAATTCCGAAGATAAAATAGGTTCAATTCCAGGTCGAGTTGTAATCCGGTCATCGTCTCGGATCGTGGTGGATCGGTGTCGGCGGCTCGCAGCATCCCCCTGGGATCGGATCGTGGTAACATTGGGAGGGAGGTTCGTGGTTTTATCATGGGACTGGGTGACAACCCCTTCAACGGTTCGATTCAGATCGTCCTCCACGGTTCGGTTCGCCATCTCCGTTCCGCGATTCGAGGGTCTTTCATTGTCCTGTTCATGCACGCTTTCTTCAATTGCTTCATTCGCAGCTTCACTCGCCAGTGAAGCTCGCACTTCCTTAGACTTCTTTCCAGCCATGATATCAGGTATTGTTGAAATCTTAGAAGGCCTGAGCAGTGAGGTTTCGGGACTGTTTTCTTCGGACTTAAATATCCAAACAACGTAGAAACAATCCAATATCTTGGGTTCAATTCTCAGTGAAAGCACCAAAATGTTAGATCAAAATTTGGCTCTAACACCCAAATTGTTCTGATTTGTAGAGAATTATAACTTAAAAATGAGAAAAAAAGCAGATAACATACAAGTTTTATAGTGGTTCGGCGTTTACGAGCCTATGTCCACTTTATATGCTATTGATTATACTTTGAATACTAGTACAACCAATGATTTCTCTCAAACTCACTCTTACAATTATGATTTCTCTCAGTAATCTCGAAGTAATACTGATAAGAAATAGTGGTGCGACAGTAATGGTGGAATCAATACTCAATATTGCCAAAAGATCCTGAAAAATGCCAGTCTCTGGGCTATTTATAGCTGATTCTGTCAGGCGGTTCGCGGTCACACGTGGTGTAGATCCCGAGAAAATCGGATCGGATCGAACAATGAGGAGGAATTGGTTAATATGACAGTTGTGGACAGGTGTCGCGAGATCCGTGCATTTCGGATCGCTGAAGACCAGTTCGTGGTTGAACAAGTCCGGGGCTTCGCTGCGCGTCGGGGGATCGGATCGGAGCGAGGTAGTGGCGCAGGTGCGGATCGAGTCGTGATGAGGTGGACGGATCGATGATGCGATAGGGGCGATCCGAGGAGGGTAGCGATCCGTTCTTGCGATCCGAGGAGGGTAGCAGGGCCATGGCCAAACCTTTCATGAATTAAAGGAACGTAGTTTCATACTTTCTTCTTGTGTGTGAACCTTGGTGGCTTGGTCAAAAAGCTAGCCAACAAACCCGATAATTAATGGAATGTGAACTGGGTTTATCACGAACTGTGTTTTAACGACATTCGTTCTTTAACCCGATTTATAGTGAAATGTAATTTGGAATTTATCAATCTTTTGTTAAGATTTAAAGAAGATTTTCCAAAGTAAAGTTTTCCAATTTAATAAAATAAATTGGAATGGAATGGAATTCGATTTGGTAATAATCGAAGTGAATTTCTGTGGAGGAAGACAACTAATATATCTGGAATTTAAAAGGCTTTACCGTTATTCCATTTATATTATTAGTCGGATATGGAAGTTTTTATCGATTATATATATCAATTTATTTTCCATGAAGATTCCATTGTAAATGGAATGTGATTTTGGGTTTATCGTGAACCATGTTTTAAATGACATTGGTTCTTTAACCCAATTAAAGACAGGATATGATTTCCCAAGTTTAATAATAATTGATGGTGATTTTTGGGAAGATTAAAACCAAGTATAGTTTTAATGAATCTTTAATTAGATTGAAATGATTGAGAATGGAGTATCACCAGTTTTGCTCCAAGCGATAGTTAAATCTTTAATTAGATTTGAACGTGAAATGGTAATTGAATTTACCGATAACATCGTGGTGTTAGATATGAAGTATTACCAGTTTTACTTCATGGGATGAATAGGTTGGGATTGGGAAATTTATACAAATGATTACTTCGGTAAGGTTCGTTAATCCCGACTAGTTTTGATAAACCATAATTTGGGTTGAATTGATATTAGAAAGAAGATTAAAGAATAAATTTAAAAGAGTTTATCTTTGATAAAATTAATGGGAACCTTTCCCAAAGTATATGAATATTTGAATAAAAGAATATTATGAATTTGAATGAGACGTATATTGTGCTTGTGTAACACCTGTTTATTATATACGTGAGTTATTCAGAAAGACAGGGTTTATCCCATTCTGAATAACTGATTCGACCAGGTGTTGAGGATGAAGATGGTGGTCGAAGACCGGAGGTCTTCACATCGTTTGGATAATTACTGATGATGTTGATTGGGTTGTACACCTAAGAGGAGGGAATCAGTTGGTGATCGTCCAGACGTACTTGGAGATCGATGGATATGCGAGGTACAAGGTGCCTCCGGTTTCGTTCAGACCCAGAATGGACTTGTAAATGGACTGTGTGTCTGACATTGGATATCATTCTGTATGACTGATGGATATCAGTTGCATGGAGTGGTTTGCCTGTGTGGCATGCTAAGATGTAAATGATCAAGACTTCTGTTGAAAAGCAGAGTCTTGTGGTTGATGATCAAAGCACGGTCTTTATGGCATAGCTTTGTGTAGCGTTAATTCGCGAGCCTCACACCCCATTGTGAACCAGAAACGGGAGAGGACCTCAGGAAGGACATGCATTTCCTTCTAGCTTGGGTGGTATCAGTGACCAACAGCCCTGACATTTATATTATTTTCACCTGTGTGGTTGTTGGATTGCGAGGCGCCTCGGATATATCGGTGACTATGTGGAGCCGATGGAGTCATTTGGCTCATTGATGCCCCAAAGGGCGGGGAAACTCATTGTTGAGGCATTATAATCCACATCGGTGGACCGGCCCTGACAATCCAAGGTGCAGTTGCAGCTGTTCCTAAGGGGCGGGCTAGAGCGTCTCGAAGCGGTGAGGACGATCCCTAGCCTCGGTTCACAGATGGAAATCCAACCTCCAATACGTGACATTTGCGGTTTTGATTGTAGAGCCTAGTATTGGCGACATGATATATGGTACCCATGTCATCTATGATTGATATTTATGATTGAAATTGTTTTGACACTATACACTTATAGTATTAATAAAAGATGAAATTTAGCGTATCAAGCATTCTTTGGCTATTATAAGGTAAAACCCTATCCTAAGGCTTGTGTTGCATTGTGTGATGGGACCTGGGTCTTATAATAGCTTCATTGTTCTTTATTTAGCATTGCGCTATTGTTTTATGCACTAGTATTCTTGGGAGGAAACCTGTTCCGTGTTATACGGCGTGGTCCCTTGATTTACCTAACTTTAAAATAAAGATTAATAACTTCACACCAGTCCCATGACGATTTGGAGTTTATCGTTTTAACCTAAACTCTGGGTGCCCCTATTTTCCACACGCGTAGCTTGTAGTTTTGGTTTTGCAGATTTATATTCGCAGGATCCTGGTTTATAGCTGGAACGATACTCGGAAAGCTCTGTATCCGTGTATTACTTTCATTTGTGTTTTGTATTATTTTTCCGCTGCTATGTAATGTAAATTGAATCTCTGATATTTTCCTGATGTGTAATATTTATTCATACTCTGTTTATTACTGTATTCTGATGAATTGTTGTAATAAGCAATGAAATGTTCTTCTGTTTGTGTTCCGATGTGGCTTGTCCTCAGTACAATCCGTGCTTTCCTTCACGGGGGAGTTCGGGTCATAACAATGTTGATTAAGTTTGCTCTCATGGTTTGTTTTCTTTTTTGACTATCTCTTTCTGTTCTTTGTAAAGTTGGTCATTTTGACGAAATGTTTCCAACAAATGGGTAAAGGATAAAAAGCTATAAACAATTGCTTCACAATATACAGTCATGCAAACAAATGAAATGCCAATATTGATTTTCCCTATATAATTAATGCTAAGAGCATAAAATCATAAGTTGTACCTGGGTTATTCATAATGGTAAGGTATAAAAGGCTGAATAGTTTCTTAAATAATTGAGAAAATGTAATGAAACAAAGCACATTTACAATTCTAGGTCACTTATCAAATCAAATTAAGTCACCAACATCAAATGTAAAGTAATATCTTTATTTTTGGCATCAGCTAACTTCCATCATTTGCACCAATTCGGCATTGCATTTTGTCTTTAAATATTCCACTATTGATGATCGTACAACTTACCAAGCACTGGCTTACATATATATATTGGGATACTCTATTTAGACACAAAATTTTGACACAAACGGTGACATAATTAATTTGCACCATTAGATCATTCCATGAATTCCACCTCTCCCTATAAAGAGAAAAAAATCCAATGGTTGAGGCTTTGTGTCTCTCATTTTGTGTCTAATTTTGTGTTTAAATAGCCGCTTCCATATATATTTTACAGCTTTTCTTTGGAAATTCATGCCTTTCTTTTTTAAGTTCATAACTTAGTGTGATGTTGGTAACATATCAGTAATATTTCAAAAAGTTGCAAACAATAGTTGCATACAAAGAGACTAATAATAGTTATCAACGAATATCAAAGGGCAATCCATCAATATAGAAAAGGTTATGTGATCTAGTTTGAAACAACAAAGTTTACCAGCTCAAACCGTTTTCAAGAATAAAAGGTAAATAAGCATTGTTCTATGGGATATCATTTTGAATGGACATAACAAAAAAACCTTAAAAAACCTGAACATGAGGTCGGGCTTCAAGAGCTAGACAGAATAAAAAATGCTTCCAATTAAGAAATAGCGGTGAGATTGACATAAATCAAAGAATCTAAGCAGCAATTACGGGTAGCAAAAATGAGTGTGAGAGGAAAAAATTAGGGTTTGTGATGCTTGAGTGACAGAATAGCCTAATCGACTCAATGAAAAAAAATCACCTGTTCGCCCTATGGAATTACTAAAGGAGGTCACAACAATCTGTGGAAAGAGCAGCGAGGCAGAGAGGAAACCGCTAATAGATTAAGCTTTTCCTACCGAGGCGAAGAAACATGGAATAGAGAGGGAGCTGAATAGATGGGAACTAAATTGCGACATTTGAAAAGGAAATGTGAAGCCGACTTGAGTCGTTGGATCTGAATCAATCACACGTGTCAGCCATGTATTTTTTTTTGTCAAAATGAAACCCAAAGGTCGTTGAAAGAAGGAAGCATTCTTTATGTGCCAGATCTAATTCGAAGAGGCGGCGGAAGGTAATTTGAAATGGTATAAGCGGTCACCGAAGAGATTGGACGGTTATTTTAGTGTACGGTTAGGATTGAAACGCTGTACACGTGTCAATCCGTGGATTTTTTGAAAAATCTGGATCTGAAAGGTCATCAGATAAAGATTGTGCTTTCATATAATATAATACATATGAAATATATGCATGCTTTGTTCATGCTATTCCATTGCCTCTCTCTCTTCCTCTTTCTTTTGATATAACATATCAAGCTTTTGTATATGTAGTGAATTAAGGCACAAGTTTTTCCGATGTGGGACTTAGTGATTTTGCCAAATTTTGCCAAATCCACTTATTCATTTCTAACAAGTACTAGATATTAAAATCAACAAATCATATATTCACTGATTATCCATAGGTACACTCAAATAAGGCTTTCTTGCTTCTTTTCTTCACCTATATAAATATATGTACATGCAGATCTATTCATTTTTTATGACTTGCCGAGTAAGGAAGTGGACACATGCATATATCAATTATATGCTATTTCCTAACTTCCACAGCAGCTAATATAAATATATCTAAATATCTTCAAACACATTTCATTTTTTATAAATAAATAGGGTATTTATTATGATAATCACTTCAGTTACAAAGAGCTATCCGAGGCAGTTTCTATTAAAACATAATAGGATCATTTAGCTCACATTCTGGCCAATTTAACAAGCACATAAATTCATCTGACATACACAAATTCAACTAAACAATTTAGCAAACAAGATTGAAGTGCTCAATCTAATACCTACAGACATATTAAAACATTCAATCTGGCTATCCCAATGAAAATTTATACATACTAGTTACTAACTTAACTTGAAACAAGATTTTGTAACATATTTCAAAGTGCTGCTTTCAACCAAATAAACACATTCAATCAAAACGATCAACGAAAAATCCACGAAGTTTTAAATCAATGGTATACCATTTACTACTTAAATTTAATTATTTTCAGTTGTGTATCCTATTAACACAACTCTCATACCAACTATGAGAACCTAAAAAGTTTTCAATAATTATTTATTTATTTATGATTTACTTCAATCCTGAGTCCTCTACTCAAGGGTTTCTCCATTCAAACTTACAAATTCCAGGATCACTTGCCACAAATATAAAAATATTAGTTCAATTCAATACAGGTTATAGCTTGTATATATGAAGATATTCAAGCCACTTTTGCATATCATCAGAGTTTAATTCTAAAAGCAAAAGTTAACTGATTAGTTCAGATTTAACTAATCGTTACAAAGCAAAACAGTGTTCAAAAGCGATTATTTTCCTAATGTAAGTATCACTTGCAAATGTATGAAATTTACACGCCTTCATAAGTATCACAAAAATTATAATCCTTTTTATTATAATACACGTGATTGCCCAGTTTCAAGTATCGTAACCCTTTTTACATGTATCTAAACTGCTGCTACAATATAAAATCCAGCTTTGTACAAAAATAGGTTAATACATTCTCTCTGTTATTTTCAAGGGTGGCATCTTCTAGAAACATACTGTAATCTTCACTTGAATCAGCAATACATTTTGTACTAAATATAATTGAGTTTCTAAATCATTTATATACGGATAAATGAACGGGTTAACATCAATACTCGTGTCATTATAAAAGCCACTAATGCCATGTTCCACGTAACCCTCATGCTAAAGCGTATATACACTACAAGAAATCATCCATATAAAGACTGAAAAATAAAGACTGCAATTATTCAGTCTTTAAATAAAAACTGATTATAGACTAATAACAGCCAGTCTTTAAATTTTGAAGTCAAAGACTGATAGTTAGTCTCAAATCAGTTTATAAATATTAAGACTGATTAGAAAACATATCTCAGTCTTTAATTCAGTTTCAAAGAAGTCTTAAAACCGTGATTTGAAATTCTGTCCGATACGCCCGAATTTTGGTCATTTCGACCCGGTTCGGGAGGTGACGGGACCGAAATAAGGCAAAAAACCCGATTTTGAATATCAATGAAAAAAATCAAAAATTGATTTAGAAAATTCTGAAAATACCAACTACATGAATTGAAGGAAGGAAAATATACAAAATATGAAGCAGCGGAAGGGAGAAGTAGCGGGCAATGGTTTTTCTTTTCTCTTTTGGATTCAGCAGCGAAATGAGAAAGAGAAGAAGACGCAATTTCCTGATTATAGTTAGGAACATATAATACTTTGGGTTTATTTATCAAATGGACTGTTTTTAAAAAAAGTCGAGCCTCATTATTTTTAGTACAATGACTTGATTTGGGCTTGTTCAATTATTTTATAGTGTTTGAGCAATTGACTTTTTTTTTAATGTAGTAAGATCACATTTAAAGCAAGCAATTGAGATATAATACCTCCAAAAACAAACTTTTTGTATTTACTGCTACATAATTTTTTTTAAATCATTATAAAGTCCGGAACCAGAAATTGAACAAAATTTCTGAAACGAAAACGAAGTTTTAAAATTCTCCAATGACCGGGATGGTACCGGAACCGGACTTCGAACCTTGCTTACAACTACATAACGTCCATTATTATAAGTAAATCTAATGATTGGTGTTGATAATTTATGTGAATGAAGTTGCACCTATAAACCTTATTCATGATAATGTATAATTAGTATCATCGTCCAGTCAAAAAAGAACATAAATTTTATGTTTGTCAACACAAACTTAATTAGTTGGACAAAACTTGGACTTACTAGCTAATTCGAGCTAACATCATAAAAATATATGCTAAATATTCCTTTATTTACATATATAAGAACTATCTTCTCCTTCCACTCTCAATAACTAATAATAGATTTTAATTTTATAAGCATAGTATATTGGTTCTACAATCCAAACTTATCCTTGTAGTGTTTCGAATCAATGATTAGATTTCTGCCAATCCAAACTTATTCATTTAGTGTTTTGAATAAATGATTAGATTATGGAATTAATCTACCATCATCAGTTTGTTAACAAATAATAAAAATTGAGCAAAAATATAATAAAAAATAAATAAAGAAAATCAATCTATTCTATTTCTTTTTAAACCAAATCTAAGCACAACCTTATACGTTCCTACAGTAAAATTAATTCAATTTTTATAATTATTGAAACTCAAGTCTACTTTTTTTACATAATTACTAACATGCTTAATGCTGCTTTATTTTCTCGTAATTATTTAACAGGCCAATTACAATTAGGGTTGTAAATGGGCCGTGTCGAGTTCAGGTCGGGTCAAGACGGGTTTGGATTGATTTATAAACGTGTTGAATCGCCCCGTTTATTTAACGGGTCATTTTTCCCCAACCCTAACCCGACCTGTTTATAAACGGGTTGACCGGACCATACCCGTGTAACATGTTTAACAAAATGGGTCGTATCAAGTCGTGTCGGTTTACCCGTTTGACCCATTGGAAAATATTGTCTATCAGTATAAGCAACAACAGAACCAAATCACAAATAGGCAACACTATTAGATAATCACCAACAGATAGCACATATATAAAGCATGAAATCACCATATCCAAAAATCATTTTCCATAAATAATAACCTATGAGCATACTGTATACATAAAAGATGAATTAACAGTATAAAAGATGAACTAATCATTAACTGAACCAGTCTTGCTGGTCCAAACCCATCACCTCAAAGTCACTTCAATTATTGGTGAACATTAATCCAAACAACCTAACAGTTGACATATTTTTCAGGACTAGATCAAGAGTGATCCGTCCTTTGCTCGGCTCCATCACAACTGTCTTCATTTCCTAAGAAGAAGGTCTCATCGTCGCATAACCAACCTGGTACCTTGATCGCAGGTTGATCCATAGTAGTATTCAGTTTTCTTCTTACCTTCAATAATCAACCATCCTTCTCAACATACCTTTCCATGTAGGCATGCAGAAGTAAGTAGAAAGGCAAAAGACCAAACATGCAACATAGAAATGTTTAAAATATGTTTACTCCTATACCAAATCGTGAATCATCAAGTATGGATGATGCTTGACGGCAATCAATCCAAGTCGAAGCGTTAAGTATGGATAATGCTTAACAATAGCATAGAGAGCCTCCAAACCATCATGTATGTATGGGCTATACATAACCAAAACCTGGAGAAGTTCTAGCAAAACGACTATGGATTATGCTCGATCAAAAGCCTGGAGAGGCTAGGAATTCAAACTATGATTACAATTAGTTAGGACAAACTTTGGATCGTCAAATGTGGATGGAACATGGCAAGAAGTCCACTAGGAGCGGCCGCGAACTCTCAGCATCAACCTGGAGAGGTTGCAGAACTCAACGAAGCACGACAAAGCCATTAATACCAGCTCAAAGAGGCTTTTGAATACGTAAAAGATCAAGTGAGATCATGGACAACTATTATGACTCAAAATAACCATAACATGCAAGATCAATCCAGAGAGATTGCAGAAATTGGACTTGTACAAAACAAGTCTTCCACAGCAATACATGTTTGGATAGCAAGTGTTAACCCGACTTTTAGCAATCTCGTTATTCTTTGGATATGGACATCCGGATTGCTCATGGTTCGAGCGTGGACTCATGCAAACTAGGACTAAGCATCATAATCGATGCTCGCTTGGAAATCAGAAGTTACTCAACTCGAATCGATCGCCTTTGGACATCGTCCGATCACTCAGAAAATGCCCAATCAACTCACAGGACAATTCAAATTCCATTTGTTTGATCATGCTTAGGATTAGATCGATCACTTTAGAAAAGCTTGATCGACATAGTTTGATCACCCTGGAAACCAAGTGTAATAACCCGGATTTTCAGAACCAATTTAAAAATTTTATTTTAGCTATTTTAATGAATTTAAAAATTTTAAATGATTTATTTTAAATAATAACGACTAAAAATTTATTTAAATCGAAGTTAGAATGAATAAATTTTACAATTCGCCCAACTGCACAAATAATATTCAGTATTTGTTGGTTGAAACCCCATACGGGTATTGGGATGATATTTGACGTACACTAATTCCAATTGTTTAGTTGTATGTCAATCGATTGGTTGACAAACTATTGTAAGCGTTAATTGTTTATATTTAATGCTTATGCAGTTGCGTACTGCACTCTGGATGATGGATGATTGTTTATCATTGTTGTTGTGTACATGTGATGTATGAAATCCATATAAATAACATTATATGGTAATTGATTATGTCTGATTCCAATTCAGGAATAACGAATAATGGGAAATAACGAATTTTTTAGAATAATACTCAGCAAAAGATTAAAATTTGAATTTGATGTCCGATTTTGGATGGACACGAAAATATTAAAATGTGTGAAGCCGTATTGATTAGATACGCGCTATTTTGATGCGAATGATTTTTATATCAATTTTATTCATTTTTACAATGAATATCGAAAAGGAAATGATTTCAAAATCTGATATTATGTAAATATTATCAATTATATATTAATGATATGGAATATTCAATTTTGATTTAAAATTAAAATGGAAGTGGGAATCGTTTTTAAAACAAATTTATAAAATACGTTTTGAACGGATATATATATATATGTATTATATATATATATATAAATTGTTTGAATAGAACGCGCCGCGCCGCAACCATTCGCGAATTTCGACCATTGACTTCGAATTGATATTACGGGAGATCCGACCGTCGGATTCTCCTAAAACCGGAACCGTTGGGTTCATATCGAAAAGAGCTTTCCAACTAATATAAGAGATTTGAAAGCTAACGGTTGACAAATCTTTAATTTTACCGATAACACCGTGTTGTTAGATATGGAGCACTACCAGTTTAGTAGCATGTGATACTATGCCGTCTATGATTGATATATTTATATTTGAAGTTGATTTTGACACTATACACTTATAGTAATATCAAAATGATTTGTTTTAAACGTACCAAGCATGTTTGGCTATTATAAGGTAAAACTCTATCCTCTGGCTTGCGTTGCATTGTGCGATGGAACCTGAGTCTTATAATAGCTTCATTTTTTCAAAAAGCAATGCGTTGTCTATAAACTGTTTTATGCACAGGTATTCATGGGAGGAAACCCGTTCCGTGTTATACGGCATAGTCCCTTGATTTACTTTATTTTTAAAGTTAAGTTTTAAATAAATGATTTAGTTCTCACACTAGTCACATGACTGACCCGGAGTTTGTTGTTTTAACCTAAACTCTAGGTGCCCCTATTTTTCACACGGGCAGCTGGTAGTTTCGATTTTGCAGATTTCTTTTTACAGGATCCTGGTTTACAGCTAGAGCTATATTCGGAAAGCTTTGTATCCGTGTATTTCTTTCAGTTGTATTTGTTGATATATTTCCGCTGTGCATTGTATTAATTTTCCGTTGCTTTGTAATTTAATTTCTGATATATTTCTGATGTATATTATGTATTCATACTCTGTTATATTCTTGTACTCCGATGTAATTGTTGTAACAGCAATGAAATGTTCTTCTATTTGCGTTCTAATTTGTCGTGTTCTCAACTCAATCCGGGCTTTCCCTTACGGGCGAGTTTGGGTCCCTTCACCAAGGATCAGAATGATCTGCCACTTTCATATTCATCTAAGAAAAGTCAGATTTGTATTAGCTTAAACTGTAATCAACTCGAGCGGATAACCTGAATTATGTGGAACGACACATAGGAATGACGAAAAGCATTTGCACGACCATCACTTGATCGAATCGGTAGAGATAATGATTTATATTGACACACTAGCTTTAAACCCATTTCCTAAATCGACACACTAGCTTTAAATTCGACTCCTAAATCCATTACTAAAATTTAATGCTTAAGCTTAAGTTTGTTGAATTGATTCACTTATCCTCGCTAGTTAATAAATAAATAACTATACTAACTATCTTGAATAAGTAAATTGATTCACTTTAGTCCAAACCTCATTATTGAATACATTGATTAATTTCTACTCCCTATAAAAAATAATTATAAAACATAATCCTTGTTATCAAATAAGTAATTAAGTTAAACCACTTATTAATTAATTTTTAAAACATTCATGTACAAATTCAAACTATCTGTTTATAAATATTTCAATCCTTAGTATCGTTTGAAAATAGAATCTGATGAACAAAGTTCTTTTACAAATTGAAATCATTCTACTATAAATACTATTAATTAAAAAGGGATCTATCGAATAAACTGTTAATTAAAAATATACATTTTGTATAAAAATAATTCATTCGCGAAGCGCTAGCTATTATCACACACGAATCATGCGCCAAATATACACACACGCGCGCACACCCCCCCCCCCCTCAAAACTGCTTTGATTGTCATGGAGTTGAAAGAGAAGGGGTGGTAGAGTGAGCTCAAAGGCAATTTGGGCCAGCCTTTGGCTAGTTTGGTTCTTGCTGTTTGACTTTTTTAATTATGTATGTAACTATGTATATTGTGTAAACAAGCAGAAATGGGACGAGTTTCAATTGTTGATATTTACCATATTACATGGGTGGTGGCAACTTTTTTTTCAAGGCCTTTAATGAATCAGGTTTTTATGGTTACTGTATCCTAGCTGCATTCTTTTGATTGAAAATTTCTAAATGTAAACCTCAATGGAACTAATAACATTACAAGCTCAACCAATCAAAGGCTCTCGTTATTCGAGGTGTGCCCATTCAGCCTATTTACTCAGTATCAGATGCATTTATTATTGCCCATGAACTTCTAAAGAGCCGAGTATGGCTGAAAAAGTGAATGTTGTTAATACGCTACTTCTCCATCTTACATCTCAAAGCTTATTTGGTGTTCGTTTTATTTCATAGGTAATTCATAATCGTCTATCTGATAAAAATCTATACTAATTAAAAAAATACACCTTGGTTCAACAATTCTTCCTCGAAAATTAACTAATAAATTATATTATATTAAAAATGGATCGGTAATTATTTTATTAGTTATATAGTATTACAAAGTCGGTTTTTCCACCGCTGTGCAGTTATACTAGTTTAATCAAATTAAACTAGGTTTTCAGATTGTGTTAACTAAAAAAATTAACAAAAGGTAGAAAAGAGGTTGATAGTTAACTATGAGAATAGAAGGCAATTTAGAGGCAAATTCACTCTCATGATCACACAAATCAATATGTAATGATTTTATGTTCTTTTATTTTTGATTTTTGTGTAGCTAGCGAATGTATTTATTGGCAACATTGGAAAAATTGGTAATTTTTAGTCGTTTAGTAGTAAACTTCTCAATATTTGAAGGAACTAAAAAAATTGTTTGAAGCATCCACTATTATTGTTAATATAGAACATCTATTTTTTGAAAAAATTTGAGTACTTATTAAATTTATTTGTCATCATGAACAATATGCCTTTTTTTTGTTATTCTTGTCATATATTTAGCTATAATTATTTGGAAAGTCATTTGGAAACTATTAATTAACAATATACTAGTTTTAAAAAATACACCTTGGTTCGGGCCCCGACCTCTTCACATAATGTGAGGGAAAGGCTACGCGCGCTAATCGACCACCCCTAGAGCCTGTAAAGTCGTGAGAATAGTACCAGATGGGAGACTATCTAGGAACTCCTCACGCTTGAGTACAGGAGCCTTCGGCACTGGGTATCCACCTAGTCTAACATCTATATGAAATAAAGTAACATGAAATGATTTTATATTACATGATACCACTATCACAAACCATTGTGATTAGACATTAAAAGCTCCAAACCCCTAGAGAAACTTTGCACACAACTTTCCTGTAAACCCTAATAGGCTGATATCATGCTCAAAGGTACCCATTGGCAAAGTCATTGCAATATAAAATAATTATTTCCTGATATAATCGCTTTTTCTCTCCCAATCCTCAACTTCGTAGATCTAACGCACAAATCGGCAAAAAATAGGAAATGGAAATTTTCGATCTGGCGCTTAAACCCTGTTTCCCCATCTTTTCACGATTCTTCCGCAACTCACTTATCTTCAATTATGGAGACACAACCTCTAACTATCTGAAATCAAAATCAACGGGTACTTCGTTTTGTCCGATTTTTGCAAAATTTGAGTTTTTTTTATAGTGATTTTGACTTATAAATAACCTAATATTTTCTCTTGTCGATTGTAATTCAGGTTGGTTAGCGAATGAATTCGGTCTGTGTATTTCAGAAGCATTCGCCATAGTTCTGTCTCAGAACAGTAGCGCAGCAGCTGATCCTTAAGCGACAATCTACGACGATTTCCATCATCCATGAAACTTCGGGTCCATTGGTAATTCTCTGTCCATTTCTGTTTGATATATCATTCAACCTGCAGTTTTACATTTCACCCTTCTAATATGCTATGTGAATGTTTTAGTTAACATGCTTTGATTTAGTCATCTTTACTTAGTTCTCCAATATTGTGACGACCCCAAAACCCCGTACGACGGTGGCAAGGGTAATCTTTGGAATATAACACATAAACAGATAATAGCAGAACAGAATTAAATAAATACACCAGATAATGTACAAATAATACACTGGATAAACATAATCATCAGAGTTACACAGTATACAAAACCTAATATGTACAATAGGAGCTGAATATCATAAAAAGAGATAAATGATAGAATCCATCTTCAGCTCTAGTTATCCAGAAAGAGCCTGCTAAAACTTGAATACAAGGCTGTCCGTGTAGAAAGAGGGGCACCCGAGTTTACAAGTGAAACAAACTACGAGTCAGTCATGGGACTGGTATGAGAAATCTACTTAACACATTTTATAATATGGCTAATCACAGGACCACGCCACTTTCGCGGAACGGGTTTACTCCATTGGATTGCCAGTGCTTTACAACAAGTAAATCTTTTAAACATCGCAATGCTTTTTATAAAAATGAAGCCATTATAAGACTCAATTCCCATCACACAATGCAACGCAAACCGGAGGATAGAGTTTTTACCTTATAATGGCCAAAATATGCTTGATACGAATAAAACAAAAGTATTTGATATTATTGCTAGTGTTTATATGTTTCAAAAACCACTTCAAATCGTAAGTATCAATCATAGACGACATTAATGCCCCGTACCACTATGTCGACATATATAGGTATACAATCAAAACCGCAAAGTCACGTATCTGGAAATTGGATTTCCGTCATGAACCAAGGCAAAAGATAGTCCTTACCGCTTCGAGATGCTCTAGCCCGTGTCTTAGGACCCAGACTCAGGTGGGCCCTTGGATCGTCAGGGCCGGTCCACACGGAGTGGATTAAAATGCCTGAACAGTGCGTTTCCCCGCCCTTTGGGGCGTAAATGTGCCAACGAATGACTCCATCGGTCCCGGATCGACCGATATAACCGAGGCGCCTCACAACAGCAACAACCACACAGGTGAAAATAATATATATGTCAGCCAGTTTAAGCACTAACACCACCTCTAGCTAGAAAGAAACACACGTCCTCCCTGAGGTCCTCTCCCGTTTCTGGCTCATACCGGGGTGTGAGGCTCGCGAATTCACGTTATACACAAAGCTATGCCACACAGGCCGTGCTTTGATCATCAACCACAAGACTTTGCTTTTCAACAGAAGCCTTGATCACTGCATCTTAGCATGCCACACAGGCAATTCACACCATGCAACTGATGGCTATCAATCACACAGAATGAATTCCAATGTCAGACACACTGTCCATTTACAAGTCCGTTCTGGGTCTAAACGAAACTGGAGGCACTACATACCTCGCATATCCATCGATCTCTACGTACGTCTGGATGATCACCACTTATTATCTATATTTCGGGATGCCTCCCAATCAAGACATCAGTCACCATCCAACCGAGGTGAAGATCTCTGGTCTTCAACCACCGTCTTCATCATCGACTTCTTATCGTCGATTCAGTTATTCAGGGATAAACCCAGTCTTTATGAGCAACTCGCGTATATAATAAACAAGTGCTACACAAACACAACATACGCCTCATTCCAATTCATTAGTCACTAACCGTAAATTAGTAAGAGAACGATTTCCCAAGTATTAACCCCGAAGGCTGAAACCAACATCAGATCAAAACCCAGGAAACCATTCGACTTAGCTAACCTTCAGTTAGTTTCTAAATTTCACATTCTTAGGGAAAGGTTCCCATTATTTTTATCAAAGATAAATTCTTTAGTAATATTTTCATGTCAAACACATGCAACCATCAAATATCTAATAAACCAGGTAAATTCGGTTTATTTCCATTCCATATCGTTTATAATATTTTATAACGATTTATCGCTATTTTTATTTACTTAAAAATAGCCAATTTATTCAAACGACGCTTCAAGCCATAACGCGGCTGTGGCGCTGTTTTTCTTCAGATTTGATTTACACATATCAAAAATCTAACCGTTGGATCTTCACAAATTTTATATCATTAGAAATATTTTTTCGAAATGAATCCAACGGTTTCAGTTTTGGGAAAATCCGACGGTCGGATGTCCCGGTACACTCGTTTGAAGTTTCGATTTCAAAATACGAACTGCAGCGTCGTTATTCGATTTAATTTAATTATATTTATATATATATATATATATAAATATAATCGATTCTGGTGCTGTTTTTCTTCAGATTTGATTTAAACATTCCAGACAATCCAACCGTTGGATCTTCACAAAGTTGGTGTCGTTGGAAAGATATTTCCAAAGTGAATCCAATGGTTTCGGTTTCGGGAAAATTCGATGGTCGGATCTCCCACACTAATTGTTTGAAATCACGATTTCAAAACACGAACTGCAGCTTCGTTATTTGATTTATTTTAATTATATATATATATAAATATAATCTATTCTTCGATTTCAAAATCATATTCTTTCCATACATTTAATAAAAAAGATATTTTTATCCAATAGACATTTATTTTAACACTTCACTATTTTTAACAATTCATGTTTATGATAAAAATGTGACTTTAATTGTAAAACAGTTTGTTTCAAAACACGACTATTTTATTTAGTTCATATAGATGATAAATATATGATTTTTATTATAAAACAATTTATTTCAAAACACGACTATTTTATATAGTTCATATAGATGATAAAAATATGATTTTTATTATAAAACAATTTATTTCAAAACACGACTATTTTATATAGTTCATATAGATGATATTTATTATAAAACAATTTATTTCAAAACACGACTATTTTATATAGTTCATATAGATGATAAAAATATGATTTTTATTATAAAACAATTTATTTCAAAACACGACTATTTTATGTAATTCATATAGATGATAAAAATATGATTTTTATTATAAAATAATTTATTTCAAAACATGAATATCGTTCAACACATGAATTTCTATTCAACACATGAATATAGTTTCAATACATGAAAATAATTCTAACACATGAATATTATTGAAAATTTCGGCAGCTTAACGGCAGGGTAGTTAAAACCAGGACCGTCCCTAGTACGGCACCTCGCTCTACCTTAAAGCCTCGCAGCTTTTGACAATGGGGATTTCATGCATCTAGTTCGCACGCAGGCGGCATGTTTATTTTCTTTTCCACAAACTAATCCTATGTGGTTTCAACCAAATAATTCTCAACCACAAACGGGTATTTTTCAACCACAATCAATCAATTTCAACCACAAACAATTCTAATCAACCATTCGCTATAAACCAATTTTCACACCAATCACAACCAATATATATCGTCCATGGTTTGTGGACGAGGGGCGTATATATATATATATATTCATATAAGTATATTTCACTTATATTTCAACACATATAATTTTTACAATGCATATATAACTTATACATCGAACGTACAACTTATACAATGCTTATACATGAGGTGTACAACGCTTATGTAACTCATACATTGACTATATAATTTATACATCGTCGTTTTCCATATCGGTTATAATTCAGAAATCTCATATTGGGTTCCACTCCACTAAAAATAGCAGAAGGCTCAGAAAAATATGCGGTCTCTTCTAGAATGTAGAAGACGTCCACACGAGTCCACTGTCTCTTGTTTCATTGGATTTCGACTAAATAGCAAAATGATATTATTTTTATTGTAAAATCATAAACTGTAGCACTTTAAAGTGCTATTAAACAGTTTAAATAATATCAGCCGTTACCTTTCTGAAATTCTTCAAATCTAGATTTGGATTTATCGGCCAATCCGTTGCACTTGAAGACGATCGGGTTTCTCCACGTTGTCGAGCTAGGGAAGGCGCAGCTGCTCCGAAGGGGGGGCCGAGTTCGGTGGCGCCAGTGAACGGCGGTGGCGGGTTGAATTCCCGGACTTCCCGAGCGCGATTCTCGATGCACACAGCTCGAGGGAAGGCGCGGCTGCTACGGATTTGAAGCTCTCGTCGAGCTCTTCGAAAACCTCAACTGGGGGGAGTGCTAATTCGGCGTGTGGCGGTCGGAATCGGGGCTGGAAGGTTTAAATGGCTTTCCGCCTTTAATCGTGGAGGGAGAGAGAATGTCGGGGAGAGAGAGGGAGGGTGCTGGCCAATAGATTTTTTTATTTTTTTCTATATTTTTAAATTTCTAAAATACCCCTTATCTTCTACGAACTCCAATCCAAACCTAACGACTGTCGTCTCTAGCTAAATACCCCCATACCGAACACAATGGGATATGTTTCGTAGGCCCATTCGACTGATTGAGTTAGTTTCTCTTCAAACTAAAATATAAAACGTTCAATATTTAATTTGAACATACATTTCAATTTGCCGGGGCCAAATATTGATTCTAAAAATTCCCGAAAAATAAATCTAGCTATGTTTTGACGATACAGTCCCAACAAAACTAGTTTCGTCGAATTATGAGACCGTTTGAAAAATGGCCCTTTTCTGGTCGATCCAATTTAATAGAAATCGACCAAACACATTTTCCTTTGCCACACTCACATACTAGCTTCAAAAATTATGAAATTTGAAATCTAGCAATAATTTGACATCCTGGATCCAACAAAAGTGGTTTCGTCGAATTCTAAGGTCGTTTGCAAAATGGCTATTTTGACGGGCTATATGAACTCTATAGCGACCTTTCTGAAAATTCATTTAGCCATAACTTTTGCTTCCCGCTATGAAACTTTAATTTTTCAGATTCGTTAGAAAGATATTCACTAATAGATTTAAATATTTTTGGTTTTACTAAAATCCGTTTTGTTTTGCTCCCGGTATAGTCAGTCAAAGTTTGAATTCAAATTTTGAAACTACCGCGCCATTTCAAGCGTTCTTTATAATTAGAAATAATTATATTAATTTTCAAACATCGATTCAAAATTACTTTTCATCGTTATTATTTAAAATATTTATTTTAAATATTTAAAATCCACTAAAATAGCCAATTTAAAATTTTCAAACTGGTTCAGATTTTCCGGGTTGTTACAATCTCCTGCACTTAAAACTTTTCGTCCCCGAAAAGGAACAAAGTCGAAAGTGGATTAATTAACCAACTCAACTTTCAATCTGGCTTCCATTCTTCAATTTCGAAGAATTTTCAAATTCTTCAAAAAAATTGGCTAACACAATAAATTTTCGAAAAATTTCGCCACAACCTCCTTTGTACGGGGAGGGGTTTGGAAATTTATTGGGCCGTATTAGGTACCAAATAAATCCTAATAAGCATGCACATATTTATAGTGATATATTCCGATGTCCACAGGGGAGTGTGTATAGATCATAACTCCAGAGAATAAATTCTCGTCACCCTATAAATGGTTTATGTGCCTTAATGACCATAGAGACGTGTTTATTGTCATCTCCAGACCCGTGTGGGGTTTTTATTAATCTTGTAATTTACCATTACATTTTATATGGTCCATATCAGTCATCAGTTCAACCTGTAATATATAGACATCGCCATACAAGCCTCTCACTCGTATGGTAAATCTTCAACCTCGTCACACAAGCTCCAAATGCTTATGTGGTATATGATGAAGTGTGCCTATCTTCAAGAAGTATGCCATGTAGTGTAGTTCAAAATTAATTGTTACTATCCTATGGCAACATTTATTATTACACACAGAACAACCAGCACTTCGCATCCAATGGCATTCACAGGAGTTGATATAATAATAATATTGCGCATCCAACGCATTAAGGTTTACCTATTTGTCGGGCATGCAAATAAATTCTTTACTCAACAGCTAATCCTTTTACCTGCTCAAACATATATAATGCACATATATATATATATTTCTATCTATTTTTAAATCAGTTCCATACTTGATTTAATTTCATAAATTTACCATCATTCTCTTCTTGATTAAATTAACTATCGTTCTAATAATTTAATTAATCATATCCACTATCACACAACACCAACAACAATCAATTTGTTTTTAACTTTTCAAAAATATACTAATTGATTCATATATTCTTTAAAAATAATCAGTCTATAGAATTAAAAGTTTACATCCATGAAAGAAAATAACAACAAAGTAGAGAACATAATGGAAATTTCAAAATATGGCAAATGTACCTTGCACCAGAGTCAATCAGAGATATCCACTCTGCACTTAGGATAGGCTTTCTTAATGCTTTCCTCTGTTTCCCAAGTACAATCTCGCGGATCTCCACTCCATTGCACTTTGACTAAGTGAACCTTCTTGTTCCTCAGCTCTTTGGTTTCTTTGCCAACAATCTTTAGCGGCTCTCTTCTCACAGTCAATTCTGGAGTAATTTCTATATCCTGTTGCGCGGATTCTTCCACGATCAAGTCTGGATCATGAACGTGCTTTCGAAGTTGAGATACGTGAAATACGTCATGCACTCCAGGCAACCATTCAGGTAATTGAATTTTATAAGCGAGAGTTCCAATCCGTTCAAGAATAGGGAATGGACCAATAAATCTGGGCGCCAACTTCCCAGTTTTTCCAAATCGAATCACTCCTCTCATCGGAGAAACCCTTTGATACACATAATCACCAGCATAAAAAGCCAAATCTCTCCTCCTCGATTCTGCATAGCTCTTCTGTCGACTTTGTATGGCGTGCAATCGTTTCTTAATGAAATCGACTTTATCCGCAGCTTCACGAATCATATCTGGTCCCAATACAAGCCTATTGCCAGGTTCTACCCAACAAGCAGGAGATCGACATGGTCTACCATACAAAGCTTCGAATGGTGACATTGTCAGGCTCGCTTGGTAGCTGTTGTTGTATGAGAACTCAGCCATATGTAAATGGTCTTCCCATGATCCACCAAAATCTAGAACACAAGCCCGCAATAAATCTTCTAATATACGATTCACCCTCTCAGTTTGACCATCTGTCTGAGGAAGATAAGCGGTGCTCAAGTTCAGCTTCATTCCCAGTTCTACTTAAAATGCCTCCCAGTATTAGCTAGTAAATATTGGATCTCTATCAATGACTATACTGATCGGCACTCCATTTAGCCTAACAATTTCCTTGAAATAAACCTGCGCCAGACTCTGAGCAGTTCTGTTCGATCTGACAGGTATGAAATGGGCGGTCTTCGTGAAGCGATCTAAGATCACCCAAATACTGTCATTTCCTTTCCAGGTTCTGGGCAAACCATCTATGAAGTTCATGGAAATATGTTCCCACTTCCAACCCGGAACGTCCAGCGGTTGCAACAATCCAACAAGTTTCTGTTGGTCTCTTTTGACTAGTTGGCAAGTAGAGCACCTGGTAACATATATTGAAACGTCCATTTTCATAGCCTTCCACTAGAATGTTCGCTTGAGATCGTTATACATTTTGGTCACACCTGGATGGATACTCAACTTGGACTTGTGACACTAGTGTAACACTTCCCTTTTTAACTCGGGGATGTCGGGAACAAAATCCTTCCTCTCAATCTTAGGGTCCCATCGTTATCTATTTGAAAACACGAGGGTTCGCCTTTCTGAATCCTTCTGATCATATCCTTAATAAAATTATCATCCTTCTGAAGAATAGATATTTTGTCAATCAAGGAAGTCGTAATAATAAAGCTGGCGATTATTGCATTCTTTCGACTTAGCGCATCGGCCAAGACATTGGCTTTCCCTGGAGTGTACAGAATCTCAAAATCGTATGCTGCAAGGAACTCTAGCCAACGTTGCTGCCTCAGATTCAAGTCTTTCTGGGTGAACAGATACTTTAGCGACTGGTGATCTGTAAACAGTTCGAATGTCTCACCCAGAAGATAGTGTCTCCAGATTTTTAAAGCAAATGCAATGGCTAACAACTCAAGATCATGAGTAACGTAGTTTTTCTCATGCGGCTTCAGCTGACGGCTAGCATAAGCAACCACTTGACCTCTTTGCATTAATACTGCACCAAGGCCTTCTCTAGAGGCATCTGTCCAGACTTTCAAGTCTTGATTGTCGTCGATAATCGTTAACACCGGAGCCGTTGTTAATCTTAACTTTAGCTTCTGAAAAGCCTCCTCACATTCGGGAGTCCACTTGAATTTTGCGTGCTTCTTTGTAAGCTTTGTTAAGTAACTAGATATCTTCGAAAAATCTTTAACGAACTTCCAGTAATAACTAGCCCATCCAAGAAAACTTCGGACTTCTGTGGGAGTATAGGCTGTTTCCAATTTTGAATAGCGGTGATTTTACTTGGATCTACAGCAATTCCCTCCTTTGATACGACGTGGCCAAGAAACTTTACTTCATCTTGCCAGAATATACATTTGTACAGTTTGGCCTTTAAAACATTCTTTCGCAGAATTTCTAGAACTTGTTCGAAATGTTTTTCATGTTCGACTTTTGACTGAGAGAAGATTAGAATATCATCAATAAAAACCAGAACAAATTTATTCAAGACTCCTATGAACACTCGATTCATTAAATCGACGAAGTAAGCTGGAGCGTTACACAAGCCGAACGACATTACTAACCACTCATAGAACAAGTCTGGACCTCTGAATGTTGTCATAGGAACACACTCTTTGGCAATACGAAGCATATGGAAACCTGTAGCTAGGTCCATCCTTGAAAATACTTATGCACCATTCAATCGATCCAACAAATCATCGATTCGCGGCAATGGATATTTATTCTTTATTGTATGCTTATTTAAGTCACGATAATCTACACATAGTCGAAGAGTACCGTCGGAATTTGGGACAAACACCATTGTTGCTCCCCAATCCGAGAAACTAGGCCTGATCAGACCCTTCCATACCAGCTGTCAAGTTTGATTATCCAGTTCTTCATTTTCCTTTAGAGTCATTCTCCGAATAACATGCACTACTGGCCTTGCATTCGGAATTAAACCGATCTTGAAATCAATTTCTCTCTGCGGAGGTAAGCTAACAACTTCTTCGAACACGTCTGCATAGTTCTTAACGACATGAATATCTTTTATGAGGTCTGGAATATTCTCTGTGACTACAGGGATATTTTCTATTTGAGCAGGAGAAACATCAAGAGCTGACCAAAAGTCTTTTTTGTCTGAATTCGGGCCTTCACATGGTATGGTGATATAATCCCCTGATTTAATCTTTGCCTTAACCATTCTCTCGGCACATTTAACCTCTGCTTCATATTTGGTTAACCAATCCAATCCCAATATAAGATTGAATTCGGTAAAATTCATGACGTTCGAGATGGTAGGAAACCGATATCGGGAAAAAGAGACAGGCACCCCACATATCCAACTAAGATCGAGGGAACCCCCAACCGGATTATGGACAGTGATGGGTTCTTTAAGCCTTTTCAAATTCAAATCCAATTTCTTAACCGCCTTCTTTGCAATAAAGCTTCAGGACGCGCCTGTATCAAACAACACTTTAACTGGAATATCTTAGACAGTAAGTGTGCCTTATAAAACATATGACCTTCCCTAACTAGCTGAGGGTGCTGAAGTTTCTGCCACTTCATTTACATGTACCTTTTCAGATTTCTTTGATAGTTGACAATTTTTCGCAATATGACCAGCCTGATGGCACTTATGGCATCCTCTGCCCTCATGAACCTTCTTACCGGATCTAAATCCACTCTTGATTCGTTTCTTTAAGGGTCCGCAATTTATCGACAAATGCCCTTTCTGATGACAGTTATTGCATATGGCAGTTTTTACTGATTCTTTCCTAGACCGGACCCATTTCCGATTGACTTTGGGCTTCTTACTGACCTCAAACATCGTACTAGCCTCGGGACTATCAGTTTCAGACTCCTTCTTGTTACTAGAACTGACTTCCGCTTCGAAGCGCAACATACCTTTCTTGTCAAGATCCTCATACTGGTAAGCCATGTATATCATTTCAAAAAAAGGAAGCTTCACATGACCAATTACACTATTCTGGTACCTTCTTCGAAGACCATAAATAAACCTCAGATTCTTCCTCTTTGGATCTTGGATCAGATGCGGGGAAAAATGAGAAAGTTCATTGAATCTATTATGATATACTGGAATGGTCATATCTCCTTGTATCAGATAAGAGAATTCATCACATAACCGCTCAGTTGCTTCAGGAGGAGTAAATCTTTCTAGGAAAATCTCTTTAAATCTATCCCACGTAATATTACCTTCTGGATTATCTTTAATAATCGAATCCCACCTAAACAAAGCTTCTTCTTTAAGTATCCAAGAGGCCAGTAATCTTTTCTTATCATCTCTTAGCTGGAAACGTTCAAAGATTTTCTCAGCAGAACAAATCCAAGCTTATGTTTCCATAATGGATTCTTTGCCCAAGAATGGTGATCCACCCAGATTTTGATACCTCTTTACTAGAGCTTCTATATCTGTTTCTGGCTATGGGAGCACAACCGACTCATTAGCTTGTCGAGTCATACGATTATTTCTTCTGTTCCTGCCGCTCATTTTCTAGTGCGCCTCCAATTAGCAGACAAAGTTTCAACTCAACAGAAAAGATATTTAAAAACATAGAGACAAATACTTGAATGTAAATGTGTCTACTAGGGTGTATTTCATTCTGCTTTACTCATTCAAGGATATTGCTAATCCTATCTGAAATGAGTTATTTGCCTTAGAACACTACTGGTTCTATTTCTGACGAGCTTGTTAATATGTTATATTCCAGAACTAAGCTAAACCAAAGCTCTGAAACCACGTTGTGACGACCCCAAAACCCCGTACAACGGTGGCAAGGGTAATCTTTGGAATATAACACATAAACAGATAATAGCAGAACATAATTAAATAAATACACCAGATAATGTACAAACAATACACTGGATAAACATAATCATCTGAGTTACACAGTATACAGGATCATACTTAGTACAAAGTTCAGCTATACATGAATGTCTACAGCGGAAAACAAAACATAATATGTACAATAGGAGCTGAACAGCATAAAAAGAGATAAATCATAGAATCCATCTTCAACTCTAGCTATCCAGAAAGAGCCTGCTAAAACCTGAATACAAGGCTGCCCGTGTAGAAAGAGGGGCACCCGAGTTTGCAAGTGAAACAAACTACGAGTCAGTCATGGGACTGGTATGAGAAATCTACTTAACACATTTTATAATATGGTTAATCACAGGACCATGCCACTTTCGCGGAACGAGTTTACTCCATTGGATTGCCAGTGCTTTACAACAAGTAAATCTTTTAAACATTGCAATGCATTTTATAAAAATGAAGCCATTATAAGACTCAGTTCCCATCACACGATGCAACGCAAACCGAAGGTTAGAGTTTTTACCTTATAATGGCCAAAATATGCTTGATACGAATAAAACAAAAGTATTTGACATTATTGCTAGCGTTTATATGTTCAAAAACCACTTCAAATCATAAGTATCAATCATAGACGGCATTAATGCCCCATACCAGTATGTCGCCATATATAGGTATACAATCAAAACCGCAAAGTCACGTATTTGAAAATTGGATTTCCGTCTTGAACCAAGGCAAAAGATAGTCCTTACCGCTTCGAGACGCTCTAGCCCGTGTCTCAGGACCCAGACTCAGGTGGGCCCTTGGATCATCAGGGCCGGTCCATACGGAGTGGATTAAAATGTCTGAACACTGCGTTTCCCCGCCCTTTGGGGCGTAAATGAGCCAAAAAATGACTCCATCGGTCCCGGATCGACCGATATAACCAACGCGCCTCGCAACAACAACAACCACACATGTGAAAATAATATATATGTCAGCCAGTTTAAGCACTGACACCACCTCTAGCTAGAAAGAAACGCATGTCCTCCCTGAGGTCCTCTCCCGTTTCTGGTCAAACCGGGGTGTGAGGCTCGCGAATTCACATTATACACAAAGCTATGCCACATAGGCCGTGCTTTGATCATCAACCACAAGACTTTGCTTTTCAATAGAAGCCTTGGTCACTGCATCTTAGCATGCCACACAGGCAATTCACACCATGCAACTGATGGCTATCAATCACACAGAATGAATTCCAATGTCAGATACACAGTCCATTTACAAGTCCGTTCTGGGTCTGAACGAAACCGGAGGAACTACATACCTCGCATATCCATCGATCTCCACATACCTCTGGACGATCACCACTTATTATCTATATTTCGGGATGCCTCCCAATCAAGACATCAGTTACCATCTAACCAAGGTGAAGATCTCCGGTCTTCAACCACCGTCTTCATCATCGACTTCTTATCGTCGATTCAGTTATTCAGAATGGGATAAACCCAGTCTTTCTGAGCAACTCGCGCATATAATAAACAAGTGCTACACAAACACAACATACACCTCATTCCAATTCATCAGTCACTAACCATAAATTAGTAAGAGAACGATTTCCCGTGTATTAACCCCGAAGCCCGAAACCAACATCAGATCAAAACCCAGGAAACCATTCGACTTGGCTAACCTTCAGTTAGTTTCTAAATTTCACATTCTTAGGGAAAGGTTCCCATTAATTTTATCAAATATAAATTCTTTTGTAATATTTTCATGTCAAACAAATTCAACCATCAAATATCTAATAAACCATGTAAATTCGGTTTATTTTCATTCCATATCGTTTATAGTATTTTATAATGATTTATCGCTATTTTTATTTATTTAAAAATAGCTAATTTATTCAAAAGACGCTTCAGGCCATAACGCGGTCGTGGCGCTGTTTTTCTACAGATTTGATTTACACATATCTGAAAATCTAACCGTTGGATCTTCAAAACTTTTATATCATTTGAAAGATTTTTTCAAAACGAATCCAACTGTTTCAATTTTGGGAAAATCCGACGGTCGGATCTCCCGGTACACTCGTTTGAAGTTTTGATTTCAAAATTCGAACTACAGCGTCGTTATTCGATTTAATTTAATTATATATATATAATCGATTCTAGCATTGTTTTTCTTCAGATTTGATTTAAACATGCCAGACAATCCAACCGTTGGATCTTCACAAAGTTGGTGTCGTTGGAAAGATATTTCCAAAGCCAACCCAACGGTTTCGGTTTCGGGAAAATCTGATGGTCGGATCTCCTACACTGATCGTTTGAAATCACGGTTTCAAAACACGAACTGCAGCTTCGTTATTCGATTTATTTTAATTATATATATATATAAAATCTATTCTTCGATTTCAAAACCATATTCTTTTCATACATTTGATAAAAATGATATTTTTATCCAACAGACATCTATTTCAACACTTCACTATTTTTAACAATTCATGTTTATAATAAAAATGTGACTTTTATTGTAAAACAATTTGTTTCAAAACATGAACATTTTCTATAGTTCATATAGATGATAATAATATGATTTTTATTATAAAACAATTTAGTTCAAAACACGACTATTTTATATAGTTCATATAGATGATAAAAATATGATTTTTATTATAAAACAATTTATTTCAAAACACGACTATTTTATATAGTTCATATAGATGATAAAAATGTGATTTTTATTATAAAACAATTTATTTCAAAACACGACTATTTTATATAGTTCATATAGATGATAAAAATATGATTTTTATTATAAAAAAATTATTTCAAAACACGACTATTTTATATAGTTCATATAGATGATAAAAATATGATTTTTATTATAAAACAATTTATTTCAAAACATGAATGTCGTTCAACACATGAATTTCTATTCAATACATGAATATAGTTTCAACACATGAAAATAATTCTAACAAATGAATATTATTGAAAATTTCGGCAGCATAACAACAAAGTAGTTAAAACCGGGACCGTCCCTAGTACGGCTCCTCGCTCTACCTTAAAGCCTCACAGCTTTTGACAATGGGGATTTCATGCATCTAGTTCGCACGCAAGCGGCATGTTTATTTTCTTTTCCACAAACTAATCCTATGTGTTTTCAACCAAATAATTCTCAACCACAAACGGGTATTTTTCAACCGCAGTCGATCAATTTCAACCACAAACAATTCTAATCAACCATTCGCTATCAACCAATTTTCACACCAATCACAACCAATATATATCGTCCATGATTTGTGGACGAGGGGCGTATATATATATATAAGTATATTTCACTTCTATTTCAACACATATATAATTTTTACAATGCATATATAACTTATACATCGAACGTACAACTTATACAATGCTTATACATGAGGTGTACAACGCTTATATAACTCATACATTGACTGTATAATTTATACATCGTCGTTTTCCATATCGTTTATAATTCAAAAATCTCACATTGGGTTCCACTCCACCAAAAATAGCAGAAGGCTCAGAAAAATATGCAGTCTCTTCTAGAATGTAGAAGACGTCTACATGAGTCCACTGTCTCTTGTTTCACTGGATTTCGACTACATAGCAAAAAGATATGATTTTTATTGTAAAATCATAAACCGTAGCGCTTTAAAGTGCTATTAAACAGTTTAAATAATATCAGCCGTTACCTTTCTGAAATTCTTCAAATCTAGGTTTGGATTTATCGGCCAATCCGTTGCACTTGAAGACGATCGGGTTTCTCCACGTTGTCAGGCTAGGGGAGGCATAGCTGCGCCGAATGGGGGTGCCAGTTCGATGGCGCCAGTGAACGGCGGCGGCGGGTTGAAGTCCCGGACTTCCCGAGCGCGATTCTCGACGCACACAGCTCGAGGGAAGGCGCGACTCCTACGGATTTGAAGCTCTCGTCGAGCTCTTCGAAAACCTCAACTGGGTGGAGTGCTAATTCGGCGTGTGGCGGTCGGAATTGGGGCTGGATGGTTTGAATGGCTTTCCGCCGTTAATCGTGGAGGGAGAGAGAGGGAGGGTGTTGGCCAATAGAATTTATTTATTTATTTATATATTTTTAAATTTCTAAAATACCCCTTATCTTCTACGAACTCCAAACCAAACCCAACGATTGTCGTCCCTACCTAAATACCCCTATCCTGAACACAATGGGATATGTTTCGTAGGCCCATTCGACAGATTGGGTCAGTTTCTCTTCAAATTAAAATATAAAACATTCAATATTTAATTTGAACGTACATTTCAATTTGCCGGGGCCACATATTGATTCTAAAATTTTCCGAAAAAAAAATCTAGCTATGTTTTGATGATACGGTCCCAACAAAACTAGTTTCGTCGAATTCTTAGACCGTTTGAAAAATGGCCCTTTTCTGTTCGATCCAATTTAATAGAAATCGACCGAACACATTTTCCTTTGCCACACTCACACACTAGCTTGAAAAATTATGAAATTTGAAACCTAGCAATAATTTGACATTCTGGATCCAACAAAAGTGGTTTCGTTGAATTCTAAGTTTGTTTGCAAAATGGCTATTTTCACGGGCTATATAAACTCTATAGCGACCTTTCTGAAAATTCATTTAGCCATAACTTTTGCTTCCCATTATGAAACTTCGATTTTTCAGATTCATTAGAAAGATATTCACTAACAGATTTAAATATTTTTGGTTTCACTAAAATCCGTTTTGTTTTGCTCCCGATATAGTCAGTCAAAGTTTGAATTCAAATTTTGAAACTACCGCGCCATTTCAAGCCTTGTTTGTAATTAGAAATAATTATATTCATTTTCAAATATCGATTCAAACTTACTTTTCATCGTTATTATTTTAAATATTTAAAATCCACTAAAATAGCCAATTTAAAATTTTTAAACTAGTTCAGATTTTCTGGGTTGTTACAAATATCGTATGTTCGGGGGTGTTATTTCAATTCTACTTTTGTCATAAAATAATCAATTCTTAACTACTGTTGGTCGCGCTAGATATTCTGCTTAATATCTTTTTTAGCAGTAATTTTTTCTCAATTTTTTGGGACTTAATTGTTTTCTTAGTCTCGACTATAAATGAAAAAAAAATGTTTTCATAGGCCAAAATAACCTTGTTAAAAATCAACATCTCAGCAATTTGTTACCTTTTAACTTCCTTTTAAAAAGTTGGTTTCTAGAAAGTTAAAGCTTTGTGTGATAGATAACTGTTGATTTTGTTTATAGCATAATTTTTCCACACGAAGAGAATGCACATAAAAAATTTGTAGTCCGAAGGATATTTTCTTTTCAAAAATAACATAATGATTCATTTTGATCATCATTATAATTAGTGTATGATATAAGACAAAACCTTTTTTTTTGGGATATATTGTATTTCCATGTTCACTGTGCAAAGCCTTCACAAAGTCATCTTGCATTAAAATAAATAGGTTACCATGTAAGCTTAAAAGTGTTTTAAGAATGAAACATCTGATCATATTTATTATTATAAGGCAATTTGTATTTCTTACAAATTATATATTTGTATAATTTGGCATTACTAATTTACTTTTCTTAATTTATTTTAATCGGTCAAAATTCATTTTACTATAGGGTTATTATATTAATGGATGATCGATTATGGATGTATCGAAGGGTTTGTAATGGTTTTGTAAGTAAAGAATTTTATGATGGTTTTGTAAAATTTGTTAATTTTGCATTTTCTCAAGCATCACCATTGAGAGTTGTCAGATGTCAATGTGTGAAATGTGATAATAGAAAATTTCAAAATAAAGAGATTGTCATGGTGCATTTGCTACGAAAAGGGTTTACTCCTAATTATTTGCGTTGGATATATCATGGGGAGAGGATACAGAAGAAACGTCATTATTAGAATCTTCGCATAATAATGTCCATAATGTTAACCCATATAGAGAAATGCTTATGGATGCAATTAGTGAAAATTATGTCCATTCAAATGAAGAATTTGATTATATAGATGATGAAATGCTTAATTCTGAAGCTAAAGTATTCTTTGATATGTTGAAAGCCATTAATGAGCCTTTATACAATGGTTGCAAAACTGAGATTGTATTGTCAGCTTGTGTGAATATGATGGTATTAAAGGCTCAAACAAGATTGACACAAGCCGGTTTTAATTCTGCTAGTTCCATGATAAAGAGCTTTTTGCCAGAAGACAACAAATTAACTAATAATTTTTATAAGGCAAAGAAAATGCTAAAAACCACTGGGACTTGGTTACAAAAAAATTGATGTATGTCATAACTTTTGCATGTTATATTATAAAGAGAATGAAGCAAAGAATTTTTGTAATATTTGTAAAGAACCAAGAATTAACTCGATTAATTGCAATAGCTGCAAGAAAACAAAATCCAAAGTGCAATTACGTTATTTCCCTATCATACCACATTTAAAAAGACTTTTTATGTCTTCAAAGCATGCTAAAGACATGACATGGCATTATTACAATCGTTCCACTAACGGTAAATTGGCTCATCCAGTTGATGGCAAGGCATGGAAACATTTTGATCAATGTTATCCAGATTTCGCTAATTCTCCATGTAGTGTTAGGCTTGGCCTTTGTACAGATGGTTTTAGCCCATTTGGAATTAAATCGACAACTTACTCTTGTTGGCCTATGATTTTGGTTGCGTATAATTTGCCACCATGGAAGTGTATGAAAAAACCATTCATGTTCTTAAACATGATCATCCCTGGTCCAAAAAGTCCAGGAAGAAACTTGGATATATTTCTACGACCTTTGATTGATGAGTTATTAGATTTATGGCGTGGTGTAACAGCTTGTGACGTGCATAGAAAAGAAAGTTTTCTTTTACGAGCTTCACTCATGTGGACCATTAGTGACTTTCTAGCTTATGGAATGTTGTCTGGTTGGAGTACACATGTTAAACTGGCATGTCCTTATTGTATGAAGCAAACAAAATCCTTTACTCTTGAGAAGGGTGGTAAACATTCATGGTTTGATTGTCATCGATGTTTCCTACCATTGGACCATCCTTTTAGGAAATAAAAAGACAAGTTCAAGAAGAATAAAATTGAGTTAGATATTGCTCCCATCCATCGTTCTGGTAGTGATTTGAAAAATATTGTGTCACAGCTGCCTTATATTGCACCTAGGTTTAAATCAGGAAATAATAAAATACCAGGTTTTGGTGAAACACACAATTGGGTTCGTAGAAGTATATTTTGGGATCTTCCATACTGGGAGAGCAATTTGATTCGCCATACTATAGATGTAATGCATGTGGAGAAAAAAAATTTTGACAATGTATTTGAGACTCTAATGGATACTGAGAAAATAAAAGACAATTTAAAGGCTAGAATTGATCTTGAGAAGTATTGCAGTAAAACACGATGGATGAGCTTGGTTAAACATCACAACGGTCGCTATTACAAGCCGAAAGCTCCTTACAGCCTTACAAAAGCCAATCAAAAGGATGTTTATAGGTGGGTTAAATCAATTAAATTTCCAGATGGATATGCTTCTAACATAAGAAGATGTGTAAATGAGCTTGAAACAAAAATAAGTGGGTTCAAAAGCCATGACTGTCATGTGTTTATGCAAAGACTCCTTCCTACCGCATTTCAATCATTTGTACCAAAACACATATAGGAAACTTTGGTGGAATTATGCAACTTTTTCCATGAACTTTGTGCAAAAAATATAAACATGGAAAATATGGTATTTTTAAATAAGAATATCATTGAGATTTCTTGTAAACTCGAGAAGATATTTCTACCTAGTTTTTTTAATTGTATGGAACATTTAGTCGTTCATCTACCATATGAGGCTATGCTATGTGGTCCGGTTGGATATCACTGGATGTATCCATTTGAACGGTATGTCCTTTAACTTTTGAATTTTTTTCATGTTTTATTATTAATATTCGAACCATGTCTTTTTAATACATGAAGGTATTTATTTTATTTAAAACGAAAAGTAGCTAATAAAACACATGTTGAAGGATCCATCGCTGAAGCGTATGTGCTTGATGAAATTTCAAACTTCGCATCATGTTATTTTGGACCAAATATTGAAACAATTTGGAATCAACCTCCAAGAAATGATGATGGTGGGGAAGTCATATTTAGTGGGCGTTTGGCTATATTTTTCTTTTCAGGGAAAGTATTATCCAACGCATTTGTTCGACGAAATCTCTCTCGATTTTAACATCATGCGATCCATAAGTATGAGCTTTTCAACTGCCCTGAAATAGAAGATTATGTGAAGTGTGTATTTTATGTTTTATAGCCAAGTACTTGAAGCATATAATATTTAATTTAACTTTATTTTTGTTGCTTGTAGTGAATGCAAAAATGAGTTAATAAGTCAGTATCCCATGGAAAGTGAAAGTTTCAATGTTGCGCAGCTTGAATCCATATTTCCTACTTGGTTAAAAAACCGTGCAAGTATTTTTATTACAAAGTAGTTTGTAAATAAATAAATAAACTGAATACTATTACCTATTATTTTTTTCTTTTTTCTTTGTAAATAGATTCCATTTTAAAGGAGTGGTAATGGACATCAGTTATATTTACTTGCACAACAACCAGATTATAAAGTAGAGTGCTACAATGGTTATTATGTAAATGGTTTTAAATTTCGTACACTGAATTATGGAAAAAACAAGGCGACGATGAATAGTGGTGTTTGTGTGAAAGGGAGTTGTTGTAATGATTCAAAAAATGATTATTATGGACTATTAAAAGAAGCCATAAAGGTTAGATATCTTGGAGAAGGAAATGAGATATTTAAATTTAATTCTAAATGGTTCGATACATTAAGTAGAAATGGAATCAAAGTGCACCATACAAATGGATACATAGAATTAAACAAAAATTCTCGACTACAGTTCGATGATAACTTTGTATTTGCCCAACAATGTCAGCAAATTTATTTATTGTCCAAACCTGGTCGTGGCTTAAATGAATGGGTGACCGTAATTAAAACTGCGCCTAGAAGTTGATTTGCAAGTGAATTGTTGAGCCCTAACGTAATGGAGGATAGTGCAGATGTCAATCAAGTGGACGAGATATATCGGCCTTCTATTATTACTATCAATGATATCTTAGATCAACCATTTGTAGTGGAGGATTTTGACATAGTTGATGAAGAAGAGTTGGAATATGTAATGCAATTAAATGATGTTTACTATTCTGGGTCATCTGAAGATGATGAAAGCGCAAATGATGCTGAGGTGGATTATGAGGAGGATGTTGACTTTAATGACGAGGAAGAGAAGATGGTTTTCAAAATGAGAATATTAATTATGAAGACACTGAAGATGAGTTTGCATTATAATCAACTTGAAAATATTGTGTGTTGAATAAAATTATGCAAGTACATTAGTTTGATTTAACTTATCAGTTTTTTTTGTAGGGCATTTTCCAATTTTTAAGCAAATTAATGCATTCCCTTAGACCTAATCTTTTATTCAGATTTTAGAAGCCTTATCTACGTGAGATACAATTGATTTTTATTTTTTTATTTTTTCAAAATTGCATGTAATAAATTGTAGATCATCAATGCAATTTTTTAGCATATGAATTTGACTTGTTAGTTGAAAGATAACGTGACATATTTAGTAGGCTCATATAAATTAAAAGGGGAAAAACAATAGATGAACAGATGTGAATGTTTTTTTAGAAGGAGTTGTAATAGATCACTAATCTCTCACTTTTGGTTTGTAATATCTGATTTAACAAGTCTTATTTATAGCATGGAATCTAGGATGGTTCAATCAAGTGCATGAATCAGTCTATTTGTGCACGCTTCAACTTGCTTATCTGGTGCTTGCTTCATGCATGCTTCTAGCATGTAGTTTTAACCCATTTTTCAAGAATATTAATACTCGTGTTATGATTTACAAGTTTAGAATAATGCTTTAACCAGCTCTGTCAGGTTTTGGTTCCATGATCAGTCCACTATTTATATAAAGTTGGTGGCTACAGACTGAAGCCATTGTTGGAGTTTTCATTAATAATGGTTGTTTAACTCATGTCTCTTTCTCTCTTAAGTAAACATTCTGTATCCAAAACAGCATCAATACCATATAGTTGTTTGTGATGAATTTGTGAACATATGAGTTTGTTTCTGAGGCATAAAATTCAGAAGTAATTTTTGCTTTTTTACCTACACTTTATATTTGGATTTTTTATCCTCTATTTTGATGCTATTGAGATTGAAGCCTTTGCTTATTGATTTATGTAATGCCTGAGATCTATGTATTCAGTGCATTGTTTCAATGTGCTATACATTCAAATTTTGTTCGATGTAGTTTTTTGTGAAGGTATAATGCCAGGTGGGTCAACAATTCGACGTCTTCTCCAAAGAAGAACTTATTCGAATCAACCAAATAGTTTTCCCACATCTAATTCTCAATATAGTGGTGGCCCATCAAATGAAGAAGAGTTAGAGAGGATGAACAATGTTGATGATGGAAACAAAGAAGATGAAGAAGATTCCGAAACAATTCCTACTCAGGGTTACAATCCTGTAGTTGATCCTGTTGCAAAAAAACCTCCGCTGGAATGGAAAGGAAACTGGTATTTTTTAATATTAGTCCTGAATACTTATTTGAATATAGGTAAATTATGATATTGTTTAATGCAAAACTGTTTTTTTAGTTTCCTCAATCAAAAGGCCTCACGTATAATTGGGCAAATATGGTCTAGACGTTTTATGGGACCATGGTACGAATTTAAGTTGGTACCTCACGAAACTAGAAGCGTACTCTTTGATGAATTCAAGGTATTATTTCTTTGACCATTTATTGTTTTTTTATGAGAAATTATGAAGTCACTAATACTATTATAATTTCACATGGATGCACTAAGTTTCAACAAGTTCAGATAAAGTTTAGGATTACGTTTTCATGAGCGAAGATTATAATTTAATTGAACAGTAACAATAAACAAAGCATACAACATAATGACAATAGGACAACCCTTTTTTAAAACCAAACATAATGAGGGTTATGCTGTTTGATGCCATTACTTTTCATTTTTTTTATTCTAGTGTTCTTAAGGCCTTTACTACTATATTTTTTTAGCACTATAGGACAGTCTTATTAGTTGTGTAGTACTTTCATATTTTTGTGTACTTCCTGAGAGTAACAAGATCTTTTATGCAGAGACATTTGTCATATGATGAAACTCATGAACCGACAATTCGAAGAATATGGAAAGCTACAGCAAAAGAAAATTTGAAGAAAAAACTAAACCGTGCACGTGAAGCAGCAAAAATAGCGAATAAGACAACTAGTATAAAGGAATGCAAGGATTATCCACCCGTTTGGATTCCTCCCGATATATGGAATAAGATGATTGATGTCTGTTGGGCGCAAGAGGAATTTGAGAAAAGAAGAGAAATAATGCGAAAGAATCGCCTTACGTCGAAAGAAGGGACCCACACCCGTCATTGTGCCGGTTTTGTTTCAATAGCCTCGCATAACGAACAAATTGTAAGTCATATTTTCAAATCATTTTTCGTCTACTAAGAAAATGAATAATTTATATATGTCCACACAGTTTTTTGAAAACTATACACGCACTTATAAATACATCATATATAGATTTGTACCCTATTATTCTTATGTCAAAAGGTATAGAATCTTGTATATTCCCATTGTATCATCCCTAATCTGAAAACTAATAGAATTATTAAATGTGAACTCCTAGTAACTGGGTGTCTAAATATAATTGCTCAACAATTTAGAGGTAGATAGTACATAAAAAATTTCTAATAATATTATTAATTACCACAAATTTCTAATATTCATGGAATGCAGAAAGCTGTAACAGGAAAGAAACTGGCGTTTCATGAGGCATTTCGATATTGGCATGTTTTGAAAGATTCGTCTAACTCCTCAAAAAATACCAAAAAAATATGTAAGAGAAGTAGATATGTGGATAACAAATCTGCAAAGACAATGGTAATTATTTTATTAAGTTTACATAGTCAGCATGTTTGTAGTTACTGAAGATTTTATTTTTCTTACTCAGGAGAATTACCTTAAGAAAAAGGATGAGACAGAGGAAGCAATGGATGTTTTCAATCCACAACATTAGGTGAATTCGTCAGGCGGATTGACAAAAGGAAAGATTTATGGAGCACCTCATGTAGATATTAATATTTTACATGGAGGATCTCAGTCTTCTTCAGCCAGTACTAATCAGGGATGTACTTCTGCTATAGTTTCATCTACCCATCCATTACATTCTCAATTTTCATTGGAAGAAGTTGTTCAAAGGTTTGAGCTATAAATTTTGAATATACAACCAATGCTGAGTTTTTTATATAGCTATCTATTTCAAAGGTGTGAACCCGTGCTTCGCACACGGGATGGACATAATCCTTTTTGAAAGTCTTGATTAGCATATATGCAAATATCATACATGTTAAGTTGTAGAAATATTTCCAATGATCTAAACCCAGACCATGCAAGTGATAAGGAGTGAGTTATGTATGTAAAATACTAATTATTCAAATACAAACAGTTAAGCATTGAGCATTCTGAAAGTTATATCCACAAACAGCTTATTGTCCAAGTTAACATGCCCAAAATCCTCTAACGAACAAATGGTGTAGTAGAGTAGTATTTGAATAATTAGTATGTCCTCTACACATATGATAAATCGTAAAAGTCAAATAAAGTATAACATAATAATAAATACATGATATGCGTTTACATGTTATAGACTCGCTCTCCATATAGGTATGCTTGAATTCTCTCTCCATTTAGAATTCAGCTAGTTTGCTTCTGATCCATTCAACCAATTCTTTGTTGGTTCAGGCTCCCTACCCCAGCTGTTACCCAATTCAGCACATAAACTTTTTCACTTCCGTATTTCGGCACCCTATCTGCCTTTCAGCCTGCGTTTGAGCATGATTTACTTCAAACTCGCGGACTCCTTTCCAGCATGCATGTAACCTCTTCAACATTTCAAAGCTTTGCAACTTATCCTGAAGCGCAGATTCAACACCCTATGCAGCCAAGTATCCCAGCCAGCATCCAAGTTCTCTCGCATGCTTTTATCTATTGCTAAGTCACGATGATATCATCTGAATTCTTTAATATGCTTGCTTTTCAACATTTTTTCCTATTTTTCTTGTTACTAATGATCCTGAGCAATTGTAATAACTTGTTCAGAACAAATTTCTATATGCAGTTGATTTTCTACTGATAAAATAGAAGTGTTGTCCCAATAAGAGGACCAATTTGATAAAAAAAAAATTACAGCCAACCGATTTTTATAAATATATGTAAGCAGTAAAATAAATGTTTAAAAATAGGAATTTTTGTACACAATCATGAGTACAAATTTAAAAGGGACAAATTTTCCTTAAGTTGTCGGAAAGAGTAGTTGCAAATTCAAACATGTTAATGTAAGGAAAAAAGCAGTCTCAAAATGCATGATTTATGACCTAAATCAATTGGCTTATAAACGTGCAATTTATTCTGGGTGTAAGTTAAATGGTTTCATTAAATTATGTATAGAACTAATAATAAATATTTTTCGATGACAGAACTTAACATATTGAAGACAAAAAGAACATTACAAATTCAAATATGCTTTATAAATTGACTGCACATTGTTAGCACTGTATATATAATTAGTAGCAAAGATAAGGTTGCATCAACTATCGGTTCTATTTTATTCAATCTTTTCTCTGTCTAAAATGTGATGCAAGCATCCTAAAATATGGAAGTATAATTCTATATGTACTTCTGCATATGCTTTGCACACGGGTTATTAAATTTTGAAAACCCAATTTGCTCTAAAATAAAGAGCGAACCCGTGCTATGCACATTGGTTATCGCTATAAGGTTGCATTGAAAATGCCATAAAACTATTATATTATTCGACCTTGCGATAATTTGTCTCGACCAACTATTATTTTAAACATAAATATTGTATACTATTCTGTTAACTTAGCGAGTAACACAAAAATACCAGCAAGTACAGATGATCATGTTTTTGTGTGAGGGTGTAATAGGATGGAATAAAAGCAGCACATTCTTGAATAAGTACAGTTCATTTTTAGGCAGGTACAAATGGTAATATATTGACCAAGTAGATCGTGATAAAAAAATGACATAAGTTAATAGCATTTTCACTTTATAGTACAGACCAAGGAAGTAAATATGTTTCAATTACACGTATTACAATATAAGATCTGACAGTTTGCAACTTCCCAACCATAAAGCATGGATTTGTTGTTAAAATACTTCGGCCAGCATGCATCAGTTGATTCAATTGCAGGCCCAGCCTTGACTGCATGGAGGACGTAGGCCAATAGTAGAAATTAGAACTGTAGTAATAGAACATAAGGGGGCCTCGAAATAAAGGTAGGAAAAATTGAGCAGGAGGCAAAGGCAGGCAAAAAAGAACAGGAGACCTCAAAACAAAAGCAGGCAAAAATGATTTTCTTACTCCAGGATCAGTCCCTGCTTGCCCCCTTTCCAATTCATGCAACATTCCACTAAGCTGCAGACAATTATATCCGAAGTTATATAAGATATCTATATATAAATCATATATTTATATTTTGGTCCAGAGCCGGGCATGTTCATTTGTCAGCCTTATTCGCTTCCTTCATGCAATGGGCAACAAATGCTTTTGTATCAGTATCGAAAATTGAAAAAAAAATGTAATAAAACAACATATACATCTACATTCAGCTTCTGACTATGCCTGGTAAAAAGAAAATTGACGAATATCATACTATAACCCAGAACACGGTTAATGGTAAATATAGTCAAGCGTTGCTGAATACAATTACTGACCACTTTTTACATCAATTTGACTAACGTGGAAATGATCGCAGTTCCTTTAATAAAATGACTTAAAGAACTTACTACAAACGAATAAAAGATGTAATTAACTAAACAGTAAAATTCTATAAAAATTAAGCTAAACTGACATCTTATAATTAAATGCATAGATGTCAATATCTACAGAAACATCTCTCTCCTCCATCGTACCATAGACAAATAATTTGTTCTAAAATCGGTTGTAACATCAATTTGAAAGAGAAAAACGACGCTATCTAAAGAAAGAATTGCCTTTCTTAAATGAATAATAAAGCATACCTCGAGACATCATTAATTTAGAGAAAGACAGTGATGGGGTCTTTTCCATTAAAGCAACCTGAAAGTACAAACACATCCATTTTATGCAATATAAAATACACTGTTGTCTCAGAAAGATGTATATGCAGTATTAGTATGTTTTCATAATAAATTCTATTTAATATATTGAGAGCTATATATATTGTAATACAAAAATAAAACTATAATATAAAGATAATAAGACAATTGTAAATATAATGTGCTACTTTAGATTATCATAAACAAATTATGTTTATCACATAGCTATTTTATGCAATTGTAAAAGTTCTTTTTTGACGTTAAGAAATTAATATGTGGTGTATCAAAAGTCGTGCATTGTCGAAACCAATAACTATCATGTTACGTGTTGACAATATAATGCTAAGCTTATTTATGATTCTCATATAAGCAATGAGAACTAATTCATAAATTAGCTTTAAGGCAATTAGTTACACAATTCATCCAACATAAAGTGTATTCTTCATTAACACAATATCAGTTTGCAAATAATGAAGGCAGTGCATGGCTTTATTAGTGTTTTTCATACAGATTTATCTAGTTCCTGGACAACAAAATTAAACATTAAAAGTGGATACTTGAAGAATATAACATTATGAGCTATATAATTTTTATTAGTATGAATACTATGGCTAATGACATCCTTGTACAGAAAACAATTTTATTTAATGCATGAATCATAGACATGTGACATGTAAAATGACCCATGATACTAATCTTACATAGTATTTGATTATAGGTCTGTACGTTAAAATATGTCATAGTTAAATAATAGCAGTACATAGAATTGATTTGACATGTGGTGCAAAATAAGGATGATAAGTAGCACAATCTCATTGTAATCTGTTCAAAATGTATCTCGTTATGAAATTAGTCGCTATAACTTAATGATCTATTGAAGTTGGAACAAAAAGATTTCAGTGGCCAAACCTGCAATTCTCATAAAGTTATAAAAAATTTGTTGTTAATTACAATAAAATATTATAGTTCGAACACATGCCAAGTTGAAAACTTTTAGTGCAACGGGTATTATTTACTATTTTAGAAGGGAGTAAAAAAAAATATTGATTAAGCGAAGTCTTAATTTTGTTCCTATTAATAGTTGAAGACTAACTTCATTTATTTTCAAGACTAAAAATATTCAAATTTCACAAATTGGACAACTATACTAAATGTATGATGTAATTTAATTTAAATATTAGCAAAGAGTTACATATGTAAAAATAAATTTACTATAATAATTTAGATCTTTTATATTTTCATTATGTTGTTGATGATAACAGACATATATAATATATCCTATTTTTTTTTTGTTTCTTTTATCACCGAATACTTAAAAGAAAACTAAGAAATAGGACACACGGTATAGCAGATAATGATAAATGCAAATGTAAATAGTTTATGTCATACCAATAGACCGCTCCATTATTAATCAAGTCTGCCTAAGCTTATCCCTTGCATATATATGACCATGCTCCCTCTTCATCATGATTGTATAAATGAGAGTTAATTGCCTTCCTAAGCTCCAATAGTTGAAACTGTTCGACCATACCTTTAAAAGTTGGCACCTATTACCAATAAAAGACCAAGGGCCTTTTTTGAAAGGTGAAATAAAAGCCGGTTCACCAAACTGTAATCCCCAAGCAATATATCAAAATGATTAAGAAAATAGAGTAAGCATGCTTATCTGTGAGCTTAAAGACATGTACATGTCACATAATGATTACGTGAGCACTGAAAATGCCGGTTACGCACATATACATCAAAACAAACATGCCTCAAAATACGGAGTACGCACATTCTAAAAAATTCAAGAGATTTATGTTAACCGTATACCGGGGTTAGCTTGAACACTCCTGATCCTTACGCCAAATACTTGGTCGATGACATTATAGAAAAGAGAATAAACGACTATTTCCTAAGTAAAACAAAGACAATGTCGCCCAATGTTCAATACTTGCTAAGTACGTACAGGTGATAAAAATATTTTATTCTACACTTGTGGGGGTAAGTTGTTTTGTTGTTTCGTATTTTGTATTCTAATTAATTAATAATATAATCTCAATAATTTGCTGTAAGAAGGAATTTGACATGAATTTTTTACACTTGGCATACATCTGCAGGTAAGCAGTAATTGCAATTCTCATAGAAATCAATAATTGGCAGATATTAATGTTGAACTAAGGTTATAAAATCTATAGTCAAATATATGGTAACCATATACAATCAAATATATGGTAACCAATCAAATATGTTTGTGAAATCGGTTCACAACCCTGAACTTCTCTTATAGTTTTAAACTCAAGTTAAAATTCAGAAGAATAGTTCTTATTCTAAGAATTTTGAACTGTTGATATGATTGCAAAATCAGTTGATATGTAATCGTTGTTGAATATTAAGGGATATAGCAAAGTTTGAATTATTGTAAATTGTACCAATTATCTAGAAGGGAGCATTTAATTAAAATGGACCCTTTCCAACTATGGATTCAATCCTCTCATGTAATCCCACCTAGTGCTGGTTTAAATATGATTTTTGAATCTATTACCAATTTGCAGATTTAAGCTTAGTGCATACATAATTATGTTTCAAAAACCTATTTGCTAACTAATTGAATGTACAAATCCATTTTTATTACTTCAGTTTTTGTATGAGAGCTTATCTTTAATCTTGAATGCCATATGCATAAGAACAATTGATGATGTCAAAGATTTTGGCAAACCAGAAATGTAAGAGAGAGTAACATGTTGACAAAAATGAAGATATATGGTGAATGTATTAAAAGTGAAGGGAATATCCACCGTAAGTTTTTATATTTTGCTATTAATTATGTCAACCTTATGAAGCAAGGTTTCATTACTAACCTTTTTCATGTTCATATTTTGCAAATTATTCACAACTTGGCAATGTATATTAAATTTACTCACATCTTTTTCTTTTTTTTACAATAATTTTAAAAACATTTGAAATAAAGTTGTAAGATAACATGTTATTTAATGACAAAAATATAATAGTTTCAATATATTAAAATTTTAATAGTAATTGATTGAATTACCCAAACTGTTTATCCTATGTTGTTGAAAAGCACTGGCTTACTTGGAACTTAAAAAGGTCTGGAATATGTAGTTTAATAAAGTCTATAATATATCACAACTAATGATTTGATGAAAAGAAATGTTCTAACTTAATTTTTTTCTATAGATTTTGTGTCTATAAAGTTCCAACCAAGTCAAATTAGATAATTGTCTTGTAGAAATAAAAAAGCTGCACCTTTAGCATAGTGCATATAATCATTTTGTAAACTATTATTTAATCAATGAATTTTCAAATCCAATATGTATCTGCGAGTAAGCTATTTAACATAAAACAATAGTAAATTGCATTTAGTGAGTCAATTTTGTTGTGTCTAATATCTTTTGCTGATATAGTACAATCTTCTTACCCTTAACATTCATATCATGAAATAAATAATGGAGCCTTCTTTCGGAAATCTGAAATGTAATAAGTATACAATAGTGGATGAACAAACATGAAGGCATATGGTGTCCATGGTGAATCTATTAAAAGCGAGGGGAACCAACTAACCCTTCTTAACTCCTCAAAATTCCCTATTAATACAATTAACCATTTGAAGCAAGCTTACTTTCTCTTTTTGTTCACTTTTTATTTCATTCATTTCTTGTTCTCTTTAGTAAAAAACTATGACCAATGAAAATGACAAATTCTTATGTTCATGTTTTGAAAATTGTTCACAAAAGTAACTTGACAATTTTAATTAAATTTAATCACCACTTGCAAGTTTTGTTAAAGTACTTCTTCTTTTGAAATAAAGGTGTAAAATAATGTTGAAAGAAAAGAAGACATGGTGTTTACAGGAAAAGAGCAAAAGTTAGGTGGAAAAATAAATTTGAAATAATAAATGACATGGCTTTCAATAACAGTGTATTTTGTATTATTGATGCATAGTGGAAAAACCGAAAAAGTATTTAATTACCTGCTTTAAATAAAGGGGAGTGAAGTAGCCATAGTTTACCCGGAGCCTGCAAAAATTAGATAAAACAATGTAGTTTAAAAAGATGCATTATACGCTGCAACAACTAATGATTTAAGAGGTTGAACATGAAATAGATTTTCACATATTTCATGTGTGAAAATTTCCAACCTGCCTTAGTCTAAAATATAAATTAGTTGCTAACAATCTGCACATACATGCATTAATCTCTATTAATTTTCAATATAATATAAATAGAAAATAGTGGAAAATATTGAAAATAAGATGCATTAAATCATACAAATAACAGGCAATTGAAAATTAATAAGAAGATAATTGGCAAGAAAATATTAGATCGCCGATTCAAACTCGATTAATAACTCCTTTATTACCTTCATGGTAGCCTTATCTTGAATGAAAAAATCAACCTTTTTTGGTAAATAATAAGCAAAAATATAATCAAGGTAGATGCAACATAATATAACATGTAGTGCTGTTGTGTTGGTTTACTTATTATATTTTCTAGAAATGGAGCAAAACCTCATGGGTGAGGATGCTATATACACATACACTCTTATTAGAATAAATGCAACTTTTACCTTTTTTTATTTTTTTATTTTATGAAAATACAATGATTTTCCCAACTTTCATGATAAATGCAAAACATAGAAATCTTAATTCGTATATTGTCAGGAGAAAGGGAAAGATAAGTATAAGGTTAACAATTTAAAAATCTAAATAATTCCCACTTTCATGATTTTGAATTAATTAACATAACACTGATTGAAAATTAATTCCAAATTATGCGTATTTATTTGAAGTCATTTAATGTTCGGAATAAATTTATATAATCTAAGATATACATAAAGCACCTAAAATGTAAATATGTTTACTCAAAATCATTTTAATCAAACAATAGATCTATGTAAGTCCAAAACGGAAAAAAGATGTCAAAATAAAGAATGGTTTCAAGTCTGGATTTTTTTCATCCTTCCATAAGAAAACCGTCTTTAAAAAGTTGGCCTTTTTTCAACTACAAAATTTTAGTACGTGCGTACAATGTTAGTTTTTTCAAGAACTAATGAGATTCATGGAATAACAAAGTAAAGAAACATGTTGTGTGGCATAAATAGAAGATGGTTAAAAATTAAACAATGTAACAAATCAAACTATATGATCCTATACAACAAATATATTATATAACTTATTAAAATGCATGTGGAAGCAATAAATATAAAGGGAATAATAATCATGGGCTTACCTCAATTAGTGACTAATGCAATTCCTCCCTTCTTGGTGCCTGTTGCATTATCGTATGTTGTAAATGCAGCAAATAATGCCAATTTTTCATCATCTTTAACCTTTATGCACTCAACCTATAACCGCAGGGAATCCAAATTAGGAGTTCAAAGTATTTGTCTCAATTGTAATTTTTTTATTTATATAAAAAAAAAGTTATACATTTATTGTATGAGACACAAATATAACCTAATATATGAAATCACCAACTCTGCATGCAAAAGACAATCCAATTGAATAACACAAAAAATTGTTGTGAAATGTTTTAATATTTTGTAAAGAATAGAAAAGGAAGGAGACTAACGTAAATGTCTTGATTCTGTTTGAAACTATAGTACTTTGATGCAACAATATTCCAGAGTCATTTTTAATTTTCAGACTTTGTATGGCAACGCCCTTCTTTGCCAGTTAAGGCCTCTACGCTGAACCTACTTGCAAACTTCGAGGAACACCAAGCCAAGATAAAAAATAATTCAATTAGGTTGCATAAATGTTGACATGTGTATAATAGCGGTAAACATCTCAGGTTGAAACTATCATATAAAATATGAAAGATTATAGGGATATTGGTAAGGTATTGAGAGGACGCTAGTTGGTTTTCCATTGATTCAAGCTTATGTTAATTTAGGCTATAGAACAAAGTAGAGTCGGCCTTTTCATCATTGCTTTGATATGTGTATGCAATATAATATACATATCTCGGGTCTAAATTATCAAACGCTCTATCTAATCATTTTATTTGTATTATATTGGGAATAAAAAAACACCTATTACTCAATATTTTCTTGCAAGTAACATATTAGAAAAATTCGACTTAAACTAACAACTGTTCTAACTTAAACCAAGAATAGGGAAAACAAAAATAGAAATGTTACTGGATCACTTACATCAATGAAAAATAAAATACAGGTCACTCATATATATAAACCATATATGGAACAACTTGAATAAATAATTGTAGCAAGAATGAGAAGTAGTATATGTAATGAAGTAGGCATACCTTTCAAGAGTACGAATGAAAAAATATGATGCCTTTTTGATGCTGCAATAACCCACCAAATCCAAAATAAACAACAGGTCGTCTGAACCTTTTTGTGGTCATTGCCCATCCACCACTGCTAAGTGGTTTTTGCTAATTATAGGAAAGACTTGCAATTTAGAGAAAACAAATGAAAAGTAAGTAGTGCATAATTAGAGCAAACATCTAGCACAACAATTTTTTCGTAACCTCTATCCATCATAAATTTCTCATTCTATTTTTTTTAACCCCGCCGTGGAATGAAAAAATTGAGCAATCATTGATCCTAAGGGAAATTACTAACAGGAAACTTTTAGAGCCACATCATTGCCACTAATATCAATTTTACCAAAAGACTTTTTATCCTATGGAATGATTCAATGTAAATTAATACTGGTTACTGACAAATATAATGACATACTTCATACCAAAAGATATCAAACGCCCATTTAATCTCAGTGGGGATAAAAAAGATTGAATAACGACGATTAATTTCTATAGCCGATCTGAAATAAATCACATATGAATTTAATCAATCTTCAATTGGAAAGGATATAAGGTAGAATTCATAATTCAAAGATGTCAAACAAATTTTATGATGGAAATCAGAAACTTTATAGGATGAATTAAATTTTGTTAAAAAAACATACATGTTCTTTATACTGCTCATATGACCAAGAGTTCTCGAAACTTTCTAAATAAAAATAGCCTTGTATTAAAATCAAGCAAAGGCCATATAAATTTCGAAGGAAGTGAAACATGTTATCCTGTGTCATTCACATATTCAACCAGAAAATAACATTTCAGTATATAGGAAATGGGATATATAAACATAGACACACGAAAATGAATCTAATATAATAAGGTAATCCATTAATACTATGAATAACGCATGTATTTATTTTTCCTCAATATTCACATTGATTGGGTTCTGAAACCAATATCATGACAATCAATATATCATAAAATGACTAACATTGTTACAGTTACAGATTTATAAAAAGTGAACAATAGTTTTGAGTCTTACCAAAACATGCAACCAGTTATGAAATTTGCATAGAAATATTTGTTCTAAAAATTGCCACTTAATGATTTCCTTAGCTAATTACACTACACAAAAATTTCTATAAAGCTAAGTTAGCTTCTAACGTATTGAAAAATGTAATCACAAATGAGCCTCAAAGCAATTCATGATATAATTACATTATCCCTATGTTTTCAGATTTGTTACATTAAAATTAAGGCAATGCCAAAACACATTAGGTACACTAATTAGATTTTTACACCAGCACATAAACTTGTTAATGACCTGATGTACCAAATAAAAGCATGAATTAAATATCTTTGAGACTTTCACTGCATATTTTCGTATTCCTCCCCCCCCCCCCCCCAATATCCCATGGATCGAAAATAAAATACAAATCTGTAAACCTGGTGAATGGATGTAAAATATCATCATTGAAAGAGAAAGTTGAACATGAATCAAGTCTTAATCCGGTCATATGTACCCAATTCCAATCAACATATCTTAAGCAGTCAACTTATTTCTATTCACATCTTGTAGCATTTCAACAAAAGAGAGTTTTATACTATGGACATCAATAAAAACATTTCAAAATCAGTGTCCTTCGTCTACATGTGACAAAGCTCATTATGTATGTAGACCAAAAAAACACCAATGACTATTACACTATATATATATATATATGTGTGTGTGTGTGTGTGTATATATATATATATAATTATAATTATATATATATGTATGTATGTATATTACAGTTAGCATTAAGTTCAAGTGCCTCGATGACAAACAAAGAGTATTACAACCATTATTGTGAAACCAAAAAAGGGGTATGTTCTATTCAACAGGAAGACATGAATTTAAGATAAAAATTTGTACACAAATAGAAATACTCAAAGGAAAAGTAACATTAACAAACTATGAAAGAAACAAATCATGAGGAAACGACAATTTCAGTGTTCAATGTAAAGCCATTAATGATGGATAAAACAAAGGATTACAGTATAAATACAACAGAACATATACCTATGTACATAGCGGGCAAAACGGTGGCATCCCTAACGATGTATCGTTTGGAAAAGAATTACCATCCTTGACAATAGATCGAGAAAGTAAGATCGAAGAGTCCTGTTGTAACAACCCGAATTTTTAACAACGTGTTGAGAAAAAATCAAGGCAGTATTAAATGTTAAAATCTGAATCAGGGGAAACGGGCTATGACATTGCGTTCGTCTCGGAAAAATACGCGAAATAGAGTCCGAGTTTTCAAAAATCGGAGTCCGTATGACCAAGTTATGGCCCGTCAAAGTTTTCAGAAAATTTCAAGTTCAAAAACGGTTCAAATTTGAATTCAGATTTCACAGCCAAAACAGACTGGGCGGGAAAATTCCCGCCCAGACAGGTCGACAGGGTGGTCGACACTAGGGTCGACCTCCCCCCCAACAAGGTCGACACTAGAGTCGACCTAGGGGTCGACCTGGGTGTCGACCTCCCTGGTCGGCCAGGTCGGCCTGGTGCACCTGTTTTGGTTCCTGGGTCCTGTTTTGGAGGCTTGTGACGATTTTTGAGGGCTTGGATCTATCCTAGGGTTAATCTAACGGCCTAAACTACTCCTAATCTCTATAAAAAGACCCCTAAGCCTACCCTAAACCCTCACAAATCACTCATGCCATGAAGTGCTGCCCAACTGCCAAGTAATCATGGCCTCCATCTCCAACTCCAAGAGACTATGCATGCAAATCGGATCCGAATTGAAAGGTGCAAGCTTGCTACACCAAATAGAGGCCAAATCAACGTTGCTACGATGGTTTCATGACGATTCTTCCACAAAGGAGCCACCTTTCTTCATCAAAACGATTCATGCTCCTAGCCCTCTTGCCACGCTATGTAAGTTCTAGCTACTTCGAGATGTTAACGGTAGTTTAATCATGGCATGGAATAAAATGTTATTAAACATGAATGCTATAACCTATGCGAACCTAGTTTGCTCCTTTATCATGAACATATGACTTTGGGTTATGTTTTAGCGAATAAACCGTGCTATTCATGTTGCATTGGACTTAGTTTGCCATGCAAGATTGGACCTTTACTTGTAGTATGATAGCATGAACACTTAGAGCCACTTTGACTTGTGAAATAGTTGCATAAATTGGACTTTGGGGCTCATGCATGTAAATGAAACCAACCCCCTTATGATATCATGTTTATGTAAGGTCAAATCCCGTTATGACAACATGCAAGTTCGTGGGCAAATTTCCTATGATAATATGCAAGTTTGTGGCCAAATCCTTTATGACATTATGCAGGCTTATGGCCAATCCCTATATGACACTATCATTCATGTTTTAAGGCCAAACCCCCTTATGATACCATGCATGTTTGGAGCCAATCCCTTTTGTGGCATCGTGCATGTTTTGGGGTCTATATGTAGCCATAGTATACCTACTATGTTGACTCGCTTTCACTCAAGTGAAAACACGATTTTGGGGTAGTTAGATAAACATGAACATGACGCGAAATCTTGACGTGAATATGACATGAAAACTTGACTTGAGGTTACATGTGAACACGACATGTAAGTTGAACCAAAATGGGGGCATGACATGTGGGGTAAACATGGGACTTGAAACTAGACACGGGGGTTGTAAGTGTAATATGACACTAGACCAAACATGAAAGTGGCCAACTCGAGGTTGGGTTGAGTTTGTAGCATAAATCTACCCGGACCCGCCCGGCTTAACTAGTGGCTACAAACAATAGGATCCAATGTGAGAAGTTGGTCATGTCGCGCTTAAGACCCGAGGTTAGACTAGGTTGTGGTGTAAAACTACCCGGACCCGCCCAGCTTAACTAGTAACCACAACAAGGTCTAATGTGAGAGGTTGAGAGTGCATTAATTAAATTAATGCCACATGATAAGGTTAAGTAAATTTGACTAATGACACTTAATCGATATGACACGAATGGGTAGGTTAAGTGGGACCGGGCTTGATTTCTTAATGATACATAACCATACAAGACAATTAGGGGATGGGGTTAAGCAATTTACGCTAACTAGTCCGACTTGGTAATTAGATGGGGTTAAGTAATTAAGACTTAACTAATCTAAACACGGTATTTAGATGGGGTTAAGTAACCTATACTTAACTAATCTAAACACGGTAATTCGATGGGGTTAAGTTAAACACTTAACCAATCTAAACTTGGTAATTCAATGAGGTTAAGTAACCAATACTTAACCAATTTAACATGATAATTTAATGGGGTTAAGTAACTTATACTTAGCCAATTATACGTGATGATTTGATGAGGTTAAGTAACCTACACTTAACCAATCTAATATGGGACCTGGTAGGGTTAAGTCGCAAGACCTTTTAAATTAGGCTTAACCATTGTAATACGATTAGTGGATGGGGTTAAGTTAACCTATACTTAACCAATCCGACTCGATAATCTGATGGGATTAAGATAATCTATGCTTAATCAATCTAACATGAAAATCTGATAGGGTTAAGACAAATAAATACTTAACCAATTTGACTTGATAGGGTTAAGGCATGAGCTTCTTAGTACACTTAACCAACTTGTAGGGCTAAACCTTGAACTTGAGTACTTAGCCAATCTTGACACGATTCGTAGGCGGGTTAGGTCATGAACTTGGATAACAACACTTAACCCATTTGGAAAAACCCTAGCTCAAGGGACTAGGTTGAAAATCGTGGTTAACAAGGATAGCGGGAAAGAGAAGCTAAGTGGTAAACCTTAGTTAAGGATAACTAAGTAATAATTCTTAGCCAAGGACATGGGACTAGTTCATAAATGATGAGTAACCTGATACGGTAGGTCATCGCTTAGTATACGAGGAGGAGCAACTTATCTGACTTGGATAAAGAGCTCCAACGAACTGGGTGGCGAAGCGGTAGCTTCGAGGGACGTGAGGGTACTCTTGGTATCCCTCTGTGAGGTGGCAGATGGTCCATGAAACCCGGCCTCACAGGGGTTAAGGTCTGCGGTAGAAGAGCCAAGAGTATGCCTTGGTTGCTATGCAAGCGACCTAAAGACTGGGATGGATTAGCGTGGAGTCGACGATATTTGTTTTTGCCCTGGATAGCACGTCGCCGACTACCTACCATCTTTAGTCAATCGTGTACGTACGGAAAGGCAGGGAACTCCCAACAGACCATATACTTGCTATCGAGTTATGGGTGAGGTTGGCTATCTGGAAGTGGGCATCGATGGGCCGTAGTGTAGTTCTCATACATGATTTTTCTTGGATTGCCTTTCAGTAGTTGAGGGAGGGGTCACGTGGGACCATAGCCACGGGTACAAAAACAGACCTTGATATCTGCATCAGCAGACGACTTAAAGCTCCCGACCGAGTTCCGTATTTCTTGATTTTCCCTGGCACGGAACTCGGATGGCACATTGAGGAACATGTGCGTCTAGACATGGAAAACGATTCACGATACATACGCGGGATAAAGGGCACGGTTGACGGGTGGCATAATCCCTAGTGGCCCTAGATGGCTGAACCCAAACCGAGACACGGAAACGTTCATTAGGTAGCATAATCCCTAGTGGTCCTAGGTGGCATAAATCCTAAGTGAACACGCGATAGTCCATGGTAAGAAAACATAACTAGATTTTGGGTAGCAGTCCAAAATAACCTCAAGGATAAAACGTTTACATGGGAAAGCCCGTATGGCCTACGGCAAAGGACTGAACTTATACATGGAAAGAAACATACGAGTTGGGAAAACCTACATATGTTGTATATTAGGTTAACATGGACCATTACATGACATTGGGCAAGGGACATTCATAGTTAACACATGACGCGGGTTGGGATACTAGTACGAGAGGTGCAGAGCAAATATACATGTTAGAACCAGGAGAAATATACATGATAGATACCGTGGGATGTTATACAGGATAGGTACCTTGGGATAGTATACTTGATAGAAACCTGACGATGTGATACCTTGATTTATCATGACACCGTAGTTTATCATGATATCTTAGTTTACCTTGCTACAGTAGTTCAGCCTGTTACCCTGGTTTCGTTTATCTATCTTGTAGTCATCCTTATGTTTACTTTTAGTTTATGCATGTCATGTTACCTTTACCTGTTTTTATACTGGAAGTAGATAGGACTTACAAGTCTTTATGACTGACCCCGTTTTGTTTCGCCTCTTTGTCTTCCGTTTCCCCCCCCTCCCCAGGTTTCAGGGAGAAACAATGTTATCTAGTTCAGACTTCTTCTGCTCGAAGGTCATCACGCATGGCTTGGACTTTTCTTGGCTATGGCTACTTTACTGTTTTACTTGGGGAATAATTCATGAAATGGTTTTATGCTTCTTTATTATTGCAAGACAGGTTTTGATGTATTCTGATGTAAAAGGCTTTAGACCTTATTTTATAAGGTAATGAAATTTGTTTTACTTCCGCTGTTTTATATATGTTCTGTCTTGTAATATTTCTGTGCATGTTTACCTCGATAATGCTTCACCAAACCTAGTGCATTCCCTTTGTGAGTGACCCTAGCGGAGGTGGGGTGTTAAATTTGGTATCAGAGCAGAAGGTTACCAGACTGGGCAAAAGTTTTTAAAACCTTCTGAAAACTATTTGAAAAACCGTTTACAAAGAAGCATTTTTCAAGAAAATTTTGTTTTTAAAGGCTATTCCCCAAAATCCATTAGCACCATCCTTTGTTTCCTTGATTGAACCTCTTTTCCTTTCTTTCCTCCATCTGTAGTCACAGTAGTTTTAACTGCGACTAATCCTTGTCTAGCTACGTAAGTGTTTCCCGTACGATGGAGGTAGTTCTCGAGAGACCTGTTGTCGTGGTACAAGGAAGGATAATAAGAGTAAGGATAAAGGACGCGAGCTTAAGGATGAGCAACTGTTGGTATGGCTTAGTCCATCAAGGAGGACAAGGACAAGATCATCAGAGAGGGCAATTGTACGCTCCCATTTCTTGGGTACCTAAAAGAGATTGTAACACCCCGAATTTCGGTTAATGCTAAAATTCACAAATTAAAGAATAACTAATCCCGGATGTGGGAATTAGGGGAAACGGGTTGCACCATTGCGTTCGTCTCGGAAAAATACGCGAAATAGAGTCCGAGTTTTCGAAAATCGGAGTCCGTATGAAGAAGATATGGACGAACGAAGTTAGGCAGAAAAACCGAAAAACTAGCCAGAATGCACTGGCGCACTTGTGAAGTGCGCCAACACAAAAATGCACTGGCGCACTTGTGAAGTGCGCCAACACATTTTTACACTGGCGCACTTGGGAAGTGCGCCCGTGCCGAGCCAGGAAACCTGCACAGTTTCTAGAGAGTTCTGTGGTTGGGTGCACCAGTTTGGGGTTTGGGCTTGGTCTTAGGGATGGTTTCTGGAAGGTTCCGAAATCTAAGGGTCCTAATCTAATTTAGGGTTAATCTAAGGGCCTAAAACACTCACCTAATCTATAAATACACCCTAATACTACCCTAATTCATACTAAAAATAGAAATGATGCCACCATGCCGCCAAAATCAAACTTGAGAGGAACCTCCACTAGTTTATGAAGAAAGTTGCAAGCTAATCAACCTCTAATCATCATCTTCTTCTTGTATAGCAACTAGTTCTACTACATAAGTTTGCTAATCTTGGTTTTGGTGAGTTCCTATAGCTTTAATAATCAATTGTTAAATTGATTATGGTAGGATGTGATAAGACATGGCTATGTTTGTGGATAAATGTGTTTATGCAAGTTTGTATGATATGTGTTTTGCAAGTTTTATGCTATATGCAAGTTTAATGCCATGTTTTATGATGCAAAACACTATGTTGAACATTTATTCATATGTAACATGTTATGCAAGCTATATGGGAGATTATATGCAAGTCTATATGTAACATGTTATGCAAGTTATGTATTTGGTTTTATGCATGCTAAGTATTTGGTTTTATGCATGCTATGTATTTGGTTTTATGCATGCTAAGTATTTGGTTTTATGCATGCTATGTATTTAGTTTTATGCATGCTAAGTATTTGGTTTTATGCATGCTAAGTGTTTGGTTTTATGCAAGTTATGATGCAAGTTCATATGCAAGTTATGATGCAAGTTCATATGCAAGTTATGATGCAAGTTCATATGCAAGTTATGATGCAAGTTCATATGCAAGTTATGATGCAAGTTCATATGCAAGTTATGATACATGTTCATATGCAAGTTATGATGCAAGTTCATATGCAAGTTATGATGCAAGTTCATATGCAAGTTTATGTGCAAGTTCATATGCAAGTTGTCTCTTTTATGATATGCATAATGCAAGTTTGGGTTAAATACTAGTTGGGTTTAATGTATGCTCATATATGCAAGTTGACACCTTTTGAACCCATGATAAAGTTATAAGCTATGTTGGTTAAACCCATGACATTTGTGATGAATCTTCCCTTTTATTATGTCACGTTACGAGAACGAATTACGTGGGGAACGATGGGGTTAATATGCATGTTAATAAAATGATGTGGAATGGGTATGCTTAAGAGTAACATAAATTAAATGGACATAATTGGGAATTTACCTATTGAGTTAGGTCTACCCATATTATGGAGTTGGGAATTTACCTATTGAGTTAGGTCTACCCATACTACGGAGTTGGGAATTTACCTATTGAGTTAGGTCTACCCATATTCTGGAAAACATGATTAATTAATTAGGGATAATTAATATAAATTAGGAGGGTGATTAATTAGGTGTAATTAATCGACTAAGACACGAGGTTGGACTCAGTTGTAGCGTAAAACTGCCCGGACCCAACCGGCTTAACCAGTTGCTACAAATGTTAGCCTAATGTGAGAGGTCTTAGGCACAAATTAAATACGTGATTAAAGTAAAGACACGAGGTTAGACCCTTTTTATGACGTAAGGCTGCCCGGACCCAACCGGCATATCCAGCAGTCATAAAAGACGGTCTAATGTGAGAGGTCTTTATGAGGTCATGATCTTAATTAATTAATTAAGAAACACTTAACCATATTAGCATGTAGAGGGACATGAGGGGTTAAGTGGGTGCCTTGGGTGGCATGAGGAATCTAGTGGGTTGCCTTGGGTGGCAATAGAAAATACGATTAGAATACTTAACCAAAGAGGAACATGTAATTAAACATGGGTAAAGGGTTAAGTAAGTGCTTTGGGTGGCATGTGGAAATCTAGTGGGTGCCTTAAGTGGCAATTGATATATGATTAGATGACTTAACCAAACCTTAACATGTAGGTGGGCATGATTATAACAGGGGTTAAGTGGGATACACTAGATAAAATAACAAGCTTAGGTGGTAGCTTGTGGGGGCCCATTTCAACCAATATCCCAAACGTATCTTAGTGGGCTCGACTCTAGTCGAGTGACGGGACACGCATATTGGGCTTGACTATAAGAGGCCAAAATGGGTTAGCGGTGGCAACGCATGACCAACGGGTTTCATATGCGTGTGTGGACCCGGGCTGGTAAATAAGACGTTGTTGCATCGTGTAGATATAAGCCGTGCACCGTTAGTTTTATCAGGTTGCCACGCTGGGGAATGGTACACCCCACGGTGGGGCCAGCACGGGTATCTACGTTAGGGAGCCGATCGAATGGGGAGTAGTGTGTACACCTAGTGGATTGTAGGGCCCCGTGGCGTCTACTTAGTCACCTAGGGGTACGCGAAAACTATTAAGTTAATTTTATAAGTCCAGGGGTGGGATCAACCTTTAAGTTAACAATGACTGGCGTGGTACAGTGTAGGAATTACCCTTGGGTGGGTAGATCTGGGGTGGTGTAATCCAGTAATTATCCTTGGGTGGATAAATGCGTCTTTTCGGTTATCTTAGTACATCCTGTGTTTAGTTGGCTACTTAGTGTAGTCATTATCCCCAGAGGTACCGTACCTTGTTTATATCATACCCTAATTACTTTAATGGTTGTATTGTTAGGGTTATAGGACTCACTCAGACTTATGTCTGACCCCGTTGTTTTTATCTTTTTTCCCAACCCTCAGGTTATCAGAGTGGGCCTAGTACGAGTGGGCTTTGATCAGGCTGCTTTATTCTCTTTTGGAGCTTGGACCATAGATGTAGAGCTCAGCTTACCCTTTCTTTTATGGCTATCAGTTCATGTATTGGGATTATGTACTTTTATTTATCAGGATGGATATTTTGTACTTGACTCTTATTATGGTTTTGTGATGTAACCAAACATGTTTTACTTTCCGCTGCAATGAAATGATGTTTTAAAATTTTCAAGTATTACTTATATCTGTCTTGTTGTAATTTTTCTGTTCTATATTCACTTAAAATACTCCACCGATGTTATGGCATTCCCTTAGCGAGTGACCATAGCGGGTGTGGGGTGTTACAGAGATGGTACCGTTTCTGGTAAAGGTTTAGTCGTTCTTTTCTATCATCCCGTTCAGACTTTGTCTTGATCATCATATCATTTAAGTCTGCTTGGATAGTTGAGTCTTTGCACCTTAGTACTAGCATGGTAGAAGATCCCACTTTAGTCCCAAAATCTGGTTGGAGAGTCGGACCATTTATTCATGACTTGTTGGATTTGAGAACGTCTATGCCAAGTGTTGAGATTAGAAGCAATACTTCTATTGTTGAGCTATGGATGGATTCTAGGGGTAAAGTGGTTATCCAGTTAGGGATACCATTCTCGGTTTTGGAAATAGGGTAGTTAGATTCTTGACTTGCCTTGGTAATACCCTCGAAGTCTTGTATAACCTTTGGGTTCTGTCATGGTTAGTTACCTAGAATCTCTTGATGCATTTATCGGAAATCTCTGATCCAATCGAGTAACGTCCGCCAATAAGACGGATGGTTCATTCCGCTTGATCATGGGTTATAGGAACCACCCTAGTAAGTGCACGTGGTAACATGGATTGGCATCGGTAAACGAGGTCCAGAATTCACTAGTGGATTTTGGAGAGCTTGCATGATTACGCAAATATGTTTGAGCCGAGCATACTAGGGAAAGAATAAGTGAAAGTGAAACGAGAGACGACAGTGAAATGAGTTCCAACTCATACCTTAGAAATAGGAATCAAGGAGCTACGAAATCATGAAGTCAAAGGAGGTCAAGGCACAATGGAATTAAGCTCATGGAAATGCGGCTTAGACGCGCGCATCATATCTCTTTTTAGGAGGATACCTTTGATCTCTGGTTCTCCTGTAGAGCTTACTTGCATGCTATCGCCTGGTGGATATCCTCTCGACCCTGTTTCTGTTGTAAACCCCGTAAGGAGTTTATCTTGCCTATCTCCTCGATCCTATCTTAAGAAACTTAGGTAGAATCCTATGGATGTAAACATGTATTTGAAACATGTTATGATTGATATGGTTGCAAATGGTTGCAAGTGGTTGCTCGTGGATGCGCGAATACACATTAGATACTAGATTGATGCGGTCACGTTTCATGTTGCATATGCACGAGTATTTATACTTGTTTATGGATGAAATTGAATGTGTTATCATATGGATGTTGCTTATGAATGAATGTTTGTGCACGCATATAGTACTTATATGACTAGGACTATTTGCATACATGTTGGACTCATGGCACTAAACATATTTTGCATTAGAAAGATCATTCAGGCCTGATCATTAGCATTAGCTAAGGAGCATATACACACACGTTTTGCATATGTTCATATGGCATTAGAAATCGTCTAAGGACAATGTTTGCCTGTGGATGATGTTTTGAGTAGATGGATGATGGATGGTAGGATGTGTTCTTCCTAACTTGGAGATTTCGGGGACGAAATCCTTAAAGGAGGGGAGAATGTAACAACCCGAATTTTTAACAACGTGTTGAGACAAGAATCAAGGCAGAATTAAATGTTAAAATCTGAAACTGGGGAAACGGGCTATGCCATTCCGTTCATCTCGGAAAAATACGCGAAATAGAGTCCGAGTTTTCGAAAATCGGAGTCCGTATGACCAAGTTATGGCCCGTCAAAGTTTTCAGAAAATTTCAAGTTCAAAAACGGCTCAAATTTGAATTCAGATTTCAAATTCAGCCAAAACAGACTGGGCGGGAAAATTCCCACCCAGACAGGTCGATAGGGGGGTCGACACTAGGGTCGACCTCCCCCCCAACCAGGTCGACACTAGAGTCGACCTGGGGGTCGACCTGGGTGTCGACCTCCCTGGTCGGCCAGGTCGGCCTGGTGCACCTGTTTTGGCTCCTGGGTCCTGTTTTGGAGGCTTATGACGATTTTTGAGGGCTTGGATCTATCCTAGGGTTAATCTAACGGCCTAAACTACTCCTAATCTCTATAAAAAGACCCATAAGCCTACCCTAAACCCTCACAAATCACTCATGCCACGAAGTGCTGCCCAAATGCCAAGTGATCATGGCCTCCATCTCCAACTCCAAGAGACTATGCATGCAAATCGGATCCGAATTGAAAGGTGCAAGCTTGCTACACCAAATAGAGGCCAAATCAACGTTGCTACGATGGTTTCATGACGATTCTTCCACAAAGGAGCCACCTTTCTTCATCAAAACGATTCATGCTCCTAGCCCTCTTGCCACACTATGTAAGTTCTAGCTACTTCGAGATGTTAACGGTAGTTTAATCATGGCATGGAATAAAATGTGGTTAAACATGAATGTTATAACCTATGCGAGCCTAGTTTGCTCCTTTATCATGAACATATGACTTTGGGTTATGTTTTAGCGAATAAACCGTGCTATTCATGTTGCATTGGACTTAGTTTGTCATGCAAGATTGGACCTTTACTTGTAGTATGATAGCATGAACACTTAGAGCCACTTTGACTTGTGAAATAGTGGCATAAATTGGACTTTGGGGCTCATGCATGTAAATGAAACCAACCCCCTTATGATATCATGCTTATGTAAGGTCAAATCCCGTTATGACAACATGCAAGTTTGTGGGCAAATTTCCTATGATAATATGCAAGTTTGTGGCCAAATCCTTTATGACATTATGCATGCTTATGGCCAATCCCTATATGACACTATCATTCATGTTTTAAGGCCAAACCCCCTTATGATACCATGCATGTTTGGAGCCAATCCCTTTTGTGGCATCGTGCATGTTTTGGGGTCTATATGTAGCCATAGTATACCTACTATGTTGACTCGCTTTCACTCAAGTGAAAACACGATTTTGCGGTAGTTAGATAAACATGAACATGACGCGAAATCTTGACGTGAATATGACATGAAAACTTGACTTGAGGTTACATGTGAACACGACATGTAAGTTGAACCAAAATGGGGGCATGACATGTGGGGTAAACATGGGACTTGAAACTAGACACGGGGGTTGTAAGTGTAATATGACACTAGACCAAACATGAAAGTGGCCAACTCGAGGTTGGGTTGAGTTTGTAGCATAAATCTACCCGGACCCGCCCGTCTTAACTAGTGGCTACAAACAATAGGATCCAATGTGAGAAGTTGGTCATGTCGCGCTTAAGACCCGAGGTTAGACTAGGTTGTGGTGTAAAACTACCCGGACCCGCCCGGCTTAACTAGTAACCACAACAAGGTCTAATGTGAGAGGTTGAGAGTGCATTAATTAAATTAATGCCACATAATAAGGTTAAGTAAATTTGACTAATGACACTTAACCGATATGACACGAATGGGTAGGTTAAGTGGGACCGGGCTTGATTTCTTAATGATACTCAACCATACAAGACAATTAGGGGATGGGGTTAAGCAATTTACGCTAACTAGTCCGACTTGGTAATTAGATGGGGTTAAGTAATTAAGACTTAACTAATCTAAACACGGTAATTAGATGGGGTTAAGTAACCTATACTTAACTAATCTAAACACGGTAATTCGATGGGGTTAAGTTAAACACTTAACCAATCTAAACTTGGTAATTCAATGAGGTTAAGTAACCAATACTTAACCAATTTAACATGATAATTTAATGGGGTTAAGTAACTTATACTTAGCCAATTATACGTGATGATTTGATGAGGTTAAGTAACCTACACTTAACCAATCTAATATGTGGACCTGGTAGGGTTAAGTCGCAAGACCTTTTAAATTAGGCTTAACCGTTGTAATACAATTAGTGGATGGGGTTAAGTTAACCTATACTTAACCAATCCGACTCGATAATCTGATGGGATTAAGATAATCTATGCTTAATCAATCTAACATGAAAATCTGATAGGGTTAAGACAAATAAATACTTAACCAATTTGACTTGATAGGGTTAAGACATGAGCTTCTTAGTACACTTAACCAACTTGTAGGGCTAAACCTTGAACTTGAGTACTTAGCCAATCTTGACACGATTCGTAGGCGGGTTAAGTCATGAACTTGGATAACAACACTTAACCCATTTGGCAAAACCCTAGCTCAGGGGACTAGGTTGAAAATCGTGGTTAACAAGGATAGCGGGAAAGAGAAGCTAAGTGGTAAACCTTAGTTAAGGATAACTAAGTAATAATTCTTAGCCAAGGACATGGGACTAGTTCATAAATGATGAGTAACCTGATACGGTAGGTCATCGCTTAGTATACGAGGAGGAGCAACTTATCTGACTTGGATAAAGAGCTCCAACGAACTGGGTGGCGAAGCGGTAGCTTCGAGGGACGTGAGGGTACTCTTGGTATCCCTCTGTGAGGTGGCAGATGGTCCATGAAACCCAGCCTCACAGGGGTTAAGGTCTGCGGTAGAAGAGCCAAGAGTATGCCTTGGTTGCTATGCGAGCGACCTAAAGACTGGGATGGATTAGCGTGGAGTTAACGATACTTGTTTTTGCCCTGGATAGCACGTCGCCGACTACCTACCATCTTTAGTCAATCTTGTACGTACGGAAAGGCAGGGAACTCCCAACAGACCATATACTTGCTATCGAGTTATGGGTGAGGTTGGCTATCTGGAAGTGGGCATCGATGGGCCGTAGTGTAGTTCTCATACATGATTTTTCTTGGATTGCCTTTCAGTAGTTGAGGGAGGGGTCACGTGGGACCATAGCCACGGGTACAAAAACAGACCTTGATATCTGCATCAGCAGACGACTTAAAGCTCCCGACCGAGTTCCGTATTTCTTGATTTGCCCTGGCACGGAACTCGGATGGCACATTGAGGAACATGTGCGTCTAGACATGGAAAACGATTCACGATACATATGCGGGATAAAGGGCGCGGTTGACGGGTGGCATAATACCTAGTGGCTCTAGGTGGCTGAACCCAAACCGAGACACGGAAACGTTGATTAGGTAGCATAATCCCTAGTGGTCCTAGGTGGCATAAATCCTAAGTGAACACGCGATAGTCCATGGTAAGAAAACATAACTAGATCAAGGGTAGCAGTCCAAAATAACCTCAAGGATAAAACGTTTACATGGGAAAGCCCGTATGGCCTACGGCAAAGGACTGAACTTATACATGGAAAGAAACATACGAGTTTGGAAAACCTACATATGCTATATATTAGGTTGACATGGAACATTACATGACATTGGGCAAGGGACATTCATAGTTAACACATGACGCGGGTTGGGATACTAGTACGAGAGGTGCAGAGCAAATATACATGTTAGAACCAGGAGAAATATACATGATAGATACCATGCGATGTTATACAGGATAGATACCTTGGGATAGTATACTTGATAGAAACCTGACGATGTGATACCTTGATTTATCATGACACCGTAGTTTATCATGATATCTTAGTTTACCTTGCTACATTAGTTCAGCCTGTTACCCTGGTTTAGTTTATCTATCTTGTAGTCATCCTTATGTTTACTTTTAGTTTATGCATGTCATGTTACCTTTACCTGTTTTTATACTGGAAGTAGATAGGACTTACCAGTCTTTATGACTGACCCCGTTTTGTTTCGCCTCTTTGTCTTCCGTTCCCCCCCCCCAGGTTTCAGGGAGGAAACAATGTTATCTAGTTCGGACTTCTTCTGCTTGAAGGTCATCACGCATGGCTTGGACTTTTCTTGCCTATGGCTACTTTACTGTTTTACTTGGGGAATAATTCATGAAATAGTTTTATGCTTCTTTATTATTGCAAGACAGGTTTTGATGTATTCTGATGTAAAAGGCTTTAGACCTTATTTTATAAGGTAATGAAATTTGTTTTACTTCCGCTGTTTTATATATGTTCTGTCTTGTAATATTTTTGTGCATGTTTACCTCGATAATGCTTCACCAAACCTAGTGCATTCCCTTTGTGAGTGACCCTAGCGGAGGTGGGGTGTTAAACCTGTGCGATGGCGCGATGGAGTCAGTTGTCGGTGACTTTGGAAGAGTTCGGTCATTTGATAGCGTCAATTCAACGGAAATTGATTTTTGTGAAGATTAGGGTTTAGGAAATGTAACACCCCACCTCCGCTAGGGTCACTCACAAAGGGAATGCACTAGCTTTGGTGGAGTATTATCTAGGTAAACATGCACAGAAATATTACAAGACAGAACATATAAAACAGCGGAAGAAAAACATGATTTCATTACTTTATAAAAGTAGTAAGGTCTAAAACCTTTTACATCAAAGTACCATTTAATTACTTACATCGAAACCTACCTTGCAACAATAAAGAAGCATAAAACCACAGTCATAAATTATTCCCCAAGTAAAACAGTAAAATAGCCATAGCCAAGAAAATTCCAAGCCGTAGATGATGATCTTGAAGCAGAAAATCCACACTAAGTAGCAACATTTCCTCCCTGTAAACCTGGGGGGGGAATGGAAGAAAAAGAGGCGAAACAAAATGGGGTCAGTCATAAAGACTGGTAAGTCCTAGCTACTTTCAGCCTAAAAACAGGTAACGGTAACATGACATGTATAAACTGAAAGTGAACATAAACATGATGACAAGATAAACAGATCAAACTAAGGTAACAAGATAAACTCAAGTAACAAGATAACCAAGGTAACATGATAATCAAGGTAACAAGATAACAAGATAAACTTGGAACAGCATCGCATGTCTAACGTCCTCTGCACTAACCATACTAGCATCCTAACTCGTATCATCCCTTCCATGTATATGTATAGTCCCTTGCCATATATCGTACGGGTTCCATCACGTTATTCCGTACCACTACAATGTAGTGTCACCATCCTTGAAATCGCTCGGACTTCCATCCTTGCTCTGGCCAGACTCCATTATCATGAATTATCGCGTGTTCAACTAGGATTTATGCCACCTAGGACCACTAGGGATTATGCTACCTATTGGACGTTTTCTATATTCGATCAGGGTTTATGCCACCTAGGACCACTAGGGATTATGCTACCTATCGAACAACGCCCCTTTTCCACGTAACGATCTAATCGATCGGCTCCCTACAAGTCCTAACTCGTCGTGTGTCGGTGTCATACGGCCCAATCACGAATGTAGCTACTCTGTGCTAGGTCCACCCTAGGGTGTATCAAGCCCTAGGGTGTCAACCACTGACACCATTCCAAGCACGCACAGTGTACAACTACTGGTGCCCATGCCTGCTTTTTCAACTCCGGACTCATGTGCACGACCATAGTCCGCCTGAACCTACAATGGCGCACCAACTCAGCCGTCGTTCTGGTCGCTTACAATCAGCCCAGTAATCGTGCCCCACCCTAGCCTAGTCCCTAGGGTATCGTGATACATCCAAGAGGGTTACTGCTGAAAAGGACCACGTAACTAGGGTTTCCGTCTAGAAGGTTAAGTGTTATCATCTAAATTCAAGACTTAACCCCTATCAGTCTAGCATGTCAAGCTGGTTAAGTGTGGTCATTCAAGTTCGTGACTTAACCCGTCTACATGTCATGTCAATTTGGCTAAGTGTTGTCATTCAAGTTCATGACTTAGCGCTATGAATCACGTGTCAAGTTGGTTAAGCGTATTCCAGTGGTTCATGACTTAACCCTATCCAAATCATCGTGTCAAATTGGTTAAGTATATTCAAGCTTAACCCCATCAAATTACCGTGTTAGATTGGTTAAGTATATTCAAGCTTAACCCCATCAAATTACCGTGTTAGATTGATTAAGTATCTTCAAGTGACTCATGACTTAATCCTCATCAAGTTACCGTGTTAGATTGGTTAAGTATATTCAAGTGATTCATGACTTAACCCCATAATGTTATCATGTTAGATTGGTTAAGTATATTCAAGCGATTCATGACTTAACCCCATCAAGTTATCATGTTAGATTGGTTAAGTATATTCAGTTATCATGTTAGATTGGTTAAGTATATTCAAGCGATTCATGACTTAACCCCATCACTAGTTAAATTATAATGGTTAAGTGTTACCCTCGTGAGTTTACTTAACCTTACCATGCATCACGTTATACTAGTCGGGTGTTATCGACCCATTCAGGTTAAACTAACCCATCCTCTAATCGTGTTATATGGTTAAGTATCATCAAGAAATCAAGTCTGGTTTTACTTAACCCACCCATCCATGTTATATTGGTTAAGTGTCATTAGTCTAATCAAGTTACTTAACCCACCCGTCCATGTCATATTGGTTAAGTGTCATTAGTCTAATCAAGTTAATTAACCAACCCGTCCATGTCATATTGGTTAAGTGTCATTTGTCTAATCAAATTACTTAACCCACCCGTCCATGTCATATTCATCTATTATTTATTAATGCATCAACCTCTCACATTGGACTTATTTGCGGTCACTGGATATGCCGGGCGGTTCCGGGCAGAATTACACCGCAAACCCATTCCAACTCGGGTTCAAGCATTATCACAATATAATCTTTGCCTACGACCTCTCACATTAGACTATTATTGTTGTGGTCACTGGATATGTCGGGTGGTTTCGGGCAGAATTACACCACAACTCAAGTCTAACCTCTTGTCGAAGGCATCCGTTAGATTGTCAATTACATATGTGTCATCTAAGTCAAAATCCCCACTTTACATATTACTAAACATATGCCCAAGCTCCACATTACATGCCCATGAAAATATGTACCCAATTCTAGCCACTTTACATATGTCCAATTCTCGCCTATTTGCATGTATGCCAAGTTTATGACATCCCAACCCTATCAAGTTCTAGCCAAGGTTACATGTTGTCAAGTTCATGCCCAAAAACCCAAATCATGGTTCATGTTTCCAATTCTACTAATACCTAGTTAACGTAAGCCCGACCCCTTGATTTAACTTGCATAGTGTCAAAACCCGTGATTTAATTCATATGTCAACTCATGTATGCCCAAACTTGCAAATAATATTGGCAATACCCAAAATTTTCCTTGTTCATGTTATGCACAAATTCGACCACCCACATCTATATCCAAATAGGTGAAATCCCAATACCCCCCCCCCCCCCCCGGTATACAAATCGCACGTAAATCGTAGTTTAGGCCTAGGTCCGAAATCGACCAAGGTTCATCAAAAGAAAATAAATAGGGGAAGGTAGAAACTTTTCATAAAACAAGATCCGTGAGAAAATCATCATTACATGCATGATAAGAACATGAAAAAGTGATTTGCAACATGCATAGGTTCAAATTAATGTCATAGCGACATCCCCAAAGGTCAAGATCCAAAATGAACAAGAATGAGCATGGATTGAATATCATGCATAAATCCAATTCCAACTTTATCACATGTCATATTCAAGTTATCGTTTCAATCTAAAAGCATCTAGAACTTAGAAATCGTGGCTAGTGAATTAGGAGCAAGAATCGTCATAGAATCGTTGTAGCGACGTTGATCTACTCTCTTGATTTGATGTAGAAAGCTTGCTTCTTTGTCATGGATCTAGTTTGAATACTCAAGCCTTTGAAGTTGGAGATGGAGGCCATGATCAAGAGAGATTTTGGCAGCACTTCGTTGTTAGAATGAATTGTAGTGAGTTAGGCTAGGTCTTAGGGTGTTTTTATAGAAGTTAGGACTAGTTTAGGCCATAGGATTAACCCTAGTTTAGATCTGAACCATTGAAAATCGTCACAGGCCAACCCACCAGACCACACAAGCAAGCAGGTGCACCAGGCCAACCTGGCCCGACCAGGGAGGTCGACCCCCAGGTCGACACCCAGGTCGACTGCACAGTCGACCTGGTCCTGGGGAGGTCGACTACCCAGTCGACTCCCCAGTCGACCTGGGTCCTGGGCGGGAAATTTTCCCGCCCAGTCTGTTTGGGGCTAAATTCGAAATTCGAATTCGAATTTGAACTGTTTTCGTTTTCTGATTTTTCGTGAAACTTCTAGAGGCCATATCTCGGTCATACGGACTCCGATTTACGAAATTTCGGACTCGTTTCCAACCAGAATTCCGAGATGAACGCAACGGCGCAACCCGTTTCGCTTGATTCTTAATTTATAATTTAATTATTCCCTGATTTCTTGTTTTAACATGTTATAAAATTTGGGTTGTTACATTCTCCCCACCTTAAAGGATTTCATCCCCGAAATCTCTAAGTTAGGAAGAACGTGTCCTACCATCCATCATTCATCTACTCAAAACATCATCCACAAGCAACCATTGTCCTTAAAAGATTTCTAATGCTGTATGAACATATGCAGAAAGTGTGTGTATATGTTCCTTATCTAATGCAAATGATCAGGCCTGATTGATCTTCTCAATGCAAAATATGTTTAGTGCCATGTATACACATGTATGTAAATGGTCCTAGTCACATAAACACTATATGTGTGCACAAACATTCATCCATATGCAATATCCACATGCTAACACATTCAATTTCATCCATAAACAAGTATAAACACTCATGCATACGCAACATGAAAATGTGTCTGAGCCGATCTAGTGCCTAATGTGTATTCATGCATCCACGAGCAACCACTTGCGACCACTTGCAACCATTTCACAAACATCAATCATAACATGTTTCAAATACATGTTTGCATCCATAGGGTTCTAGCTAAGGTTCTAAAGATAGGATCGAGAAGATAAGCAAGATAAACTCCTTTTTGGATTACAAGAAATCCCTTTCTAAACCCAACCCATATCCTATAAAGCCCAAAAGGTTTAGTCAACCTAACAGACATCTTCAAACCCTGACATATATTATTAACCGATGAGTCATACCCCCTATGGAGTTTGTAACAGAAATAAGATCGAGAATAGGACCGAGAGGATATGCATAAAAGATAGCATGCGGGTAAGCTCTACAGGAAAACAGGGATCAAGAATATACTCTTAAAAAGAGATATGATGTGTGTATCTTGTCTTCAATCTTCTAAGTCGCATTTCCTTGAGCTTAATTCCATTGTGCTTTGACCATCTTTAACTTCATGATTTCGTGGCCTCTTAACTTCTACTTCCAAATATGAGCTGGAACTCTCTTCATTGTCGCCTCTCGTTCCACTTTTACTTATTCTCCCTTTGGTATATTTGGCTCAACCATGCAAGCTCTCCAAAATTCACTAGTGAACTCTGGATCTCGTTTACTCACTATGCGGCATTCCACGCAGAAGAACTATCTCTTGCAAACAAACAGATGCCAACCATGTTACCAAGTGTACTCACTAGAGTGATTTCCATAACTCATGCACAAGCAAAGTGAACCATCCGCCTTAGTGGCGAACTCTACTCGAACGAATTACCAACAAATGCATCAAGAGATTCTAGGTAACCAATCATGACAGAACCCTAAAGGTTACATGAGATTTCGAGGGTATTACCGAGGCAAGTCAAGAGTCTAACTACCCTCCTTTTAGAACCGAGAATGGCACCCTTACTGGATAACCACTCCAATCCTAGAATCAACCCATAGCTCAAAAACATAAGCATTATTCCCAAAAGTCATAGATGTCCTCAAATCCAAACAAGTCATGAATAAATGGGACGATCCCCCAACATGATTTGAGACAAAAACGGGACCCTCTATTGTGCTAGTACTAAGGTGCAGGGACCCAACTATCGAAACAGGATTAAAAAAGGATGCGATGTACAAAACAAAGTCCTAACGGGATGATAGAAAGGAAAAGCTAAACTTTTACCAGAAACGTTACCACCCCTCTTAGGCACGCTAGTAGTGAGAGCATACAATTGCCCTCTCGACGATCTTGTTCTTTGCCTATGTCCTTGTCCAATAGTACTTAACTACCTTCCTGTTCTGAACCTCATTCGCCTTAACCACTCCTATCCTTTCTTGTATAACGCCGTAACAGGTCTCTTGAGAACTTCCTCCATCGCATGGAAAACATTTACGTAGCTAGAAAAGGATAAGTCATAGTTAAAACTACTGTGACTATAGGCGAAGGAAAGAAAGGAAAAGAGATTCGATCAAGGGAACACGGGATAGTGCTAATGGCTTTTTGGGGAATAGCCTTTTTCTTTAAAAAAATTCTTGGAAAATGTTTCTTTGAAAAATGGCTTTGAAAATAGTTTTCAGAAGGTTTTAAAACTTTTGCCCAGTCTGGTAACCTTCTGCTCTGATACCAAATGTAACACCCCACCTCCGCTAGGGTCACTCACAAAGGGAATGCACTAGCTTTGGTGGAGTATTATCTAGGTAAACATGCACAGAAATATTACAAGACAGAACATATAAAACAGCGGAAGAAAAACATTATTTCATTACTTTATAAAAGTAGTAAGGTCTAAAACCTTTTACATCAAAGTACCATTAAATTACTTACATCGAAACCTGCCTTGCAACAATAAAGAAGCATAAAACCACAGTCATAAATTATTCCCCAAGTAAAACTGGAAAAAAGCCATAGCCAAGAAAAGTCCAAGCCGTAGATGATGATCTTGAAGCAGAAAATCCACACTAAGTAGCAACATTTCCTCCCTGTAAACCTGGGGGGGGGGGAACGGAAGAAAAAAGGCGAAATAAAACGGGGTCAGTCATAAAGACTGGTAAGTCCTAGCTACTTTCAGCCTAAAAACAGGTAAAGGTAACATGACATGTATAAACTGAAAGTGAACATAAACATGATGACAAGATAAACAGATCAAACTAAGGTAACAAGATAAACCCAAGTAACAAGATAACCAAGGTAACAGGATAACCAAGGTAACAAGATAACAAGATAAACTCGGAATAGTATCGCATGTCTAACGTCCTCTGCACCAACCATACTAGCATCCTAACTCGTATCATCCCTTCCATGTATATGTATAATCCCTTGTCGTATATCGTACGGGTTCCATCACGTTATTCCGTACCACTACAACGTAGTGTCACCATCCTTGAAATCGCTCGGACTTCCATCCTTGCTCTGGCCAGACTCCATTATCATGAATTATCGCGTTTTTAACTAGGATTTACGCCACCTAGGACCACTAGGGATTATGCTACCTATTGGACGTTTTCTAGATTCGATCAGGGCTAATGCCACCTAGGACCACTAGGGATTATGCAACCTATCGAACAACGCCCCTTTTCCATGTAACGATCTAATAGATCGGCTCCCTACAAGTCCTAACTCGTCGTGTGTCTGTGTCATACGGCCCAATCACCAATGTAGCTACTCTGTGCTAGGTCCACCCTAGGGTGTATCAAGCCCTAGGGTGTCAACCACTAACACCATTCCAAGCACGCACAGTGTACAACTACTGGTGCCCATGCCTGCTTTTTCAACTCCGGACTCATGTGCACGACCATAGTCCGCCTGAACCTACAATGGCACACCAACTCAGTCGTCGTTCTGGTCGCTTACAATCAGCCCAGTAATCGTGCCCCACCCTAGCCTAGTCCCTAGGGTATCGTGATACATCCAAGAGGGTTACTGCTGAAAAGAACCACGTAACTAGGGTTTCCGTCTAGCAGGTTAAGTGTTATCATCTAAATTCAAGACTTAACCCCTATCAATCTAGCATGTCAAGCTGGTTATGTGTGGTCATTTAAGTTCGTGACTTAACCCGTCTACATGTCATGTCAAGTTGGCTAACTGTTGTCATTCAAGTTCATGACTTAGCCCTACGAATCACGTGTCTAGTTGGTTAAGCTTATTCCAGCGGTTCATGACTTAACCCTATCCAAATCATCGTGTCAAATTGGTTAAGTATATTCAAGCTTAACCCCATCAAATTACTGTGTTAGATTGGTTAGTATATTCAAGCTTAACCCCATCAAATTACCGTGTTAGATTGGTTAAGTATATTCAATCTTAACACCATCAAATTACCGTGTTAGATCGATTAAGTATCTTCAGTGACTCATGACTTAATCCTCATCAAGTTACCGTGTTAAATTGGTTAAGTATATTCAAGCGATTCATGACTTAACCCCATCAAGTTATCATGTTAGATTGGTTAAGTATATTCAAGCGATTCATGACTTAACCCCATCAAGTTATCATGTTAGATTGGTTAAGTATATTCGCTTGACTTAACCCCATCAAGTTATCATGTTAGATTGGTTAAGTATATTCAAGCGATTCATGAATTAACCCCATCAAGTTATAATATTAGATTGGTTAAGTATATTCAAGCGATTCATTACTTAACCCCATCACTAGTTAAATTATAATGGTTAAGTGTTACCCTCGTGAGTTTACTTAACCTTACCATGCATCATGTTATACTAGTCGGGTGTTATCGACCCATTCAGGTTAAACTAACCCATCCTCTAATCGTGTTATATGGTTAAGTATCATCAAGAAATCAAGTCCGGTTTTACTTAACCCACCCATCCATGTTATATTGGTTAAGTGTCATTAGTCTAATCAAGTTACTTAACCCACCCGTCCATGTCATATTGGTTAAGTGTCATTAGTCTAATCAAGTTACTTAACCCACCTATCCATGTCATATTGGTTAAGTGTCATTTGTCTAATTAAGTTACTTAACCCACCCGTCCATGTCATATTCATTTATTATTTATTAATGCATCAACCTCTCACATTGGACTTATTTGCGGTCACTGGATATGCCGGGCGGTTCCAGGCAGAATTACACCGCAAACCCATTCCAACCTCGGGTTCAAGCATTATCACAATCTAATCTTTGCCTACGACCTCTCACATTAGACTATTATTGTTGTGGTCACTGGAAATGCCGGGCGGTTCCAGGCAGAATTACACCACAACTCAAGTCTAACCTCGTGTCGAAGGCATCCGTTAGATTGTCAATTACATATGTGTCATCTAAGTCAAAATCCCCACTTTACATATTACTAAACATATGCCCAAGTTCCACATTACATGCCCATGAAAATATGTACCCAATTCTAGCCACTTTACATATGTCCAATTCTCGCCTATTTGCATGTATGCCTAGTTTATGACATCCCAACCCTATCAAGTTCTAGCCAAGGTTACATGTTGTCAAATTCATGCCGAAATAAACCCAAATCATGGTTCATGTTTCCAATTCTACTAATACCTAGTTAACGTAAGCCCAAACCCTTGATTTAACTTGCATAGTGTCAAAACCCGTGATTTAATTCATATGTCAACTCATGTATGCCCAAACTTGCAAATAATATGGGCAATACCCCAAATTTTCCTTGTTCAAGTTATGCGCAAATTCGACCACCCACATCTATATCCAAATAGGTGAAATCCCAATATCCCCCCCCCCCCCCGTATACAAATCACACGTAAATCGTAGTTTAGGCCTAGGTCCGAAATCGACCAAGGTTCATCAAAAGAAAATAAATAGGGGAAGGTAGAAACTTTTCATAAAATAAGATCCGTGAGAAAATCATCATTACATGCATGAAAGAACATGAAAAAGTGATTTGCAACATGCATAGGTTCAAATTAATGTCATAGCGACATCCCCAAAGGTCAAGATCCAAAATGAACAAGAATGAGCATGGATTGAATATCATGCATAAATCCAATTCCAACTTTATCACATGTCATATTCAAGTTATCGTTTCAATCTAAAAGCATCTAGAACTTAGAAATCGTGGCTAGTGAATTAGGAGCAAGAATCGTCATAGAATCGTTGTAGCGACGTTGATCTACTCTCTTGATTTGATGTAGAAAGCTTGCTTCTTTGTCATGGATCTAGTTTGAATACTCAAGCCTTTGAAATTGGAGATGGAGGCCATGATCAAGAGAGATTTTGGCAACACTTCGTTGTTAAAATGAATTGTAGTGAGTTAGGCAAGGTCTTAGGGTGTTTTTATAGAAGTTAGGACTAGTTTAGGCCATAGGATTAACCCTAGTTTAGATCTGAACCACTGAAAATCGTCACAGGCCAACCCACCAGACCACACAAGCAAGCAGGTGCACCAGGCCAACCTGGCCCGACCAGGGAGGTCGACCCCCAGGTCGACACCCAGGTCGACTGCCCAGTCGACCTGGTCCTGGGGAGGTCGACTACCCAGTCGACTCCCCAGTCGACCTGGGTCCTGGGCGGGAAATTTTCCCGCCCAGTCTGTTTGGGGCTAAATTCGAAATTCGAATTCGAATTTGAACTGTTTTCGTTTTCTGATTTTTCATGAAACTTCTAAAGGCCATATCTCGGTCATACGGACTCCGATTTATGAAATTTCGTACTCGTTTCCAACCAGAATTCCGAGACGAACGCAATGGCGCAACCCGTTTCGCTTGATTCTTAATTTATAATTTAATTCTGCCCTGATTTCTTGTTTTAACATGTTATAAAATTTGGGTTGTTACAGGAAAAATGGGGGAGGACGAAGTGAATTGCTTTAGTAACTCTGTCAGAGCTAGCGCAGTTGATAGGCGTCAATCCAGTGGACATCCGATTTCATGAAGGTTAGGTTTAAGGAAAAAGGGGGAAGAGGATAGGTCGACATCGATAGAGCAAAAAAAAATAAAAAAATTGAGGGAGATTATATTAGGCAGTCATGCGAATCGGGAGGAAAAGAGAAGCAGCGATAATCCGTAGAAATAAAATTTAGCCGCGACCGTTGAGCCTTAGATAAGCAGATGCTCTGCGCGCTCTCCAATTCTTACTCAGTAATTATAATATAGTATAGATTATGTTTACACAGGGTATTGGATAGATTAAAGCAATCTTCTGATATACCGATGCAGTCCACTGTACATGCGTCAACCACTGATCATGTTGTAATGTCCTCTCAACCGACTGTGCCAACGTCACCTTATATATCTGATTAGCCACCATGCCTGCATAGGCCACCATGCCTGCACAGCCACAACAAATGGGAATTTCACCGTTTAATGGCACATTTCCTAATTTTACAGGTTAGTTTACTTTTATTCCCTGTTTCTTTTATTCACTACTGTTTTAGGTAATTTACATGATGTGTTCCCACTCTCTACGAGCTTTTCCTATTTAATCATTGTGCGCTGCTAGAAGGCATCATAATATGTACTTTCTAACACTATAACATGGTATTAAAAAGTGTCGAATATTAGGCTTCTAACTGAGCCCAGGTACTGAAGTTGAGTAGAATATCAGCCTTCTCAATGAATGGGCCACGTGACAAGTTGATATGGACATTTTAGCCTTTTTTCAATTATAGCTTTTGTTCTCTAAAACTACAATAGAAATTATACCTTTGAGTATAATTTTTTATTATCCATATAGGTGTGAGAAAAAGGTGATTTACACGATGCTAATCAAAATCTAAAATTATAGGTTTGTGCTGTATGGGCTACCTGTTAGTTTGAGCCCCTTGGTATATTGTTATTAACATTAAAGTTCATGACATAACCATCAATATTTCAAATCTAAAACATTGCTAATCCTCGGAACTAATGGACCTGACTATCTTATTTATTAACTAATAATTTTGTACATAACTTTTAACTTGATAGAAATTTAGGTATAACACACACCTATCAAAGTTTACTTCGTAGGAATCATTTGTATGGTTACCACTAATTGAACGTTTTTCTGTGAACTGTATCAATAATTTTTGCCAACCAATTAATATTATTTGTATATATCAATGGTTTTATTTAAACTTATATATATATATATATATGCAATGCATTACTGATAGTCTGATATTCAAAAGAAGTGCCTTTTTTTGGTGATCTTAGCAGAGAAGCTATTAAATGAAAGACTTACTGTTCTCAGACTCATGGCAGACAACTTCGACCAAAACCACCTTAAAAGTTGTAGTTTCTTTCAACTGTATTGGGCTTAACCAGTACACAAATGAAAAACCAATACTTGTTTTCACATCATTCACATATACTAGTCCTGTAGCTTTTACGCCCTTCATAATCAATCATTGCGTTAATTGTTCAGTCCCTATTTTCGTCTGAGTAGTTAAATATTCTATTTTAAAGAGCATATCCATCATTGGGAGCATAACCTTCATGGAAACAAAATTCTGAACATCATACCTTTTCAAAATTTACTATTTGGTATATATACCAGAAAATTCTAGTTTCAATATATCTTGTTGTTCTTACAGTAATTTGTACGTATTTTATTTACCAGGTCACGGATCTATGCCATTCGGAGCATATCCATCGCAACAGTCACCTATGCATTCCAGCTCATTCAGGACTACGCAACAAAGCATGCCATTTTTTGAACTAATGCAACAACTACCATATACGCAACAGCTTTCAGGACCTATGCCGCGTCAGTCGCCTCGCAATTTCGAAGAAAACCATCATCATGAGGGTATGGAGTGATTGACTTTTTACTAGTTTGCTTTGTTTTTCTTGAAATAATGTATGAACATATATGTTAGTGGACTTGTTTCCTTTGTTTTTTTGTTTGTTTGTTTGTAGTAACTTGTATTCTTGTTCTGCAAACCATGTTGGATCCTTTTTTAATGTAATATGTTTGGACATACATCTTTGCTTTCTTGCTACTGTATATATACATGTCTTAATGCATGTGCACTTCAGGGCTTTATCATTGTATGTTGTTGGATGCTCAGAACTTTTATATACTAATAAATATATTTTGATATGTATCAAATTGTAGTGTCGGTATGTTGGAATCCTTGATATTCATTTACCATTGTGGATGTTTTATTAGTTTACATTGCAAATTTGAGACTGGCTAAAGACAAAATTTCAGTTTTTAATATTCAGTTTTAAACATATTTAAGACTGCAGTGTCAGTCTTTAGATCTTGAGACTGAGATCTCAGTCTCAATATTTTTTTGCGATAAAAAATTCAAAGACTGAATTTTCAGTTTTTAATCAGTTTTTAATAATAATTTAAAGACTGAACTGATTGATTAAAAACTGAAATTTGCAGTCTTTAATTCAATATTTTTTTGTAGTGATGAAATATTGAGATCAAATGCATCTGTAATTTAACTTTATGCGTATAGCATGTACTCTTTACTTGCACAAATAGACATGTGCCTAACTTCTCACATTTTTACCAGTATTCTATTTTAATGCGTGTGCATAAAGTGCCGATATACAATATTATTTGCTCGTTAAAATTAAGAACCCCCTGGCGTTTTACGTAAAATGCACATAATATATCTTGCTGAAAATAGTCATTCTTAACTCGTGGTTATATTTTAGCTTTGCTAACATAGGACCATACACCATTAACTCCTTTTATTTCCTAAGTCAACTTATAGCAATAAGTAGAGGTTTAACAAGTAAATTTTAGATAGTATTACTTAGGCAAGTTAATTGAACAATGTGCTTTCAAGATACAAATTGCATTATATTAGGCAGGTTTTATTCTTGTTAAAAAGGGTCCTATGACAGGTTATACAATTCTTGCAGTAGAAAAATTCAACCGAGTTATTTATACTAAGTTTCTTCATTCCGAAACTCAGCATACATTTGTGCCACATATGTATCTATATATTTATCTCTAACCTTATACAGACTGATTTATCATAGCAATGAACTAACATACTCAGTAAAATATCAATTTACACGACTGGCTATACTAAACATTCACTCATACAAATGAAAATATATACAGCTGTAAAAACGGAAGCTCTGATAACAATCTGAAATTTTAGAAGAGGAATTTTATTTTGAGGAGGAATTGGATACACAAATAACTTTACTTTTTTAACTCAACTTTCCTTTACAACATTTTCTTTTTTCTTCTCCTCTCTCACTTTCTCTCACGCTTCACTCTTTTCTTTTCTCTTTTTTTCTCTTACAACACACAAAATGACCACCTATATTTATATAGTGGTCTACATGACCTTATAACTCAATAGACACCATTTCACTAATTGACATGACACTTAACGAACAAACACGACTCTTCACTTTAACGGACACGACTATTCATTTCAACCAACACGACTCTTCCTTTCAACAGACATGACTCTTCGGTTGAATGGACATGACTTTTGACTCTAAAGACACAAGCTTAATTAACTTGATTCTTAAACACGTCATTAATTAACATGACACTTGACTCATAAAAAGACTTATGACTCTTTATTTTTATTCATTATCAATAGCAATTAAAGTTTACCCAACAAAACTCCCTCGTAAACTTTAAATGTTTTAGTCTTTCAGGGCGGCTTGTATATGTCACCAGCTAGCTCTTCACGTTTCTCTCTGAATTCGGGAGGTTTCTTAATGTATATTTCATCCTTGATCCTATATTTCATATAATAAACATAGCTCTCCAACACATTCTTAGCTTCTACCTTTTTCTTGTGCATCTCTATCTCTTCCCTGACAGAAGCTCCTCCCTGTTGATACATCTTTCCAATAATCGGACTGCACAATTCCTCCAAGAAGTGTTTAACGATCATGGTATTGTTCTTTTGTCCGAATGTCTTATGTTCAGCAGTCACGCATAGCATTCCATTCAAATCAATGTGAAAGCATATATCGATCTGGGGCATTCCTATAAGTGTTGGGGTAATTCTAGATAGCTCAGATTTGCCCAATAAATTGTTATCTTTTGCCCTTGCTCTCTCTTCCTCCTTTTTAACATGTTTTCTCTCTCCACCTTCTCTTTTTCTTTTACTTCTTCATTTGCCTTGTCAGCCTCAATGCTTGTCTTGCCAGCTGCTTCCTCAACCACACCGGCTTCTACATCTACATTGTTTGTATTCTTTGAATCGTCATCATTATGCAATTCCCCTTTTCTAATTTCTTCGCTTGTTATGCAAGCATCATGCTCATCCTTAGAGTTGTTCTCACTTTCACTTATGTCTTCCTCAATCTTGTACTCTTTTTCGTTGTCAGCTTTCTTCCTTATCAGCTCTTTTTTAGCTTTTTCGACCTCCTCTTCATCTTCTTTTTCTTTTGCAACTTTCTTTCCCATAAGCACTGCTTTGAATCTTTCAATCTCCTCTTCATCATCTTCATCAACTTCCTCTTCATCTTCTCCTTTGTAATCGTTTGCGTAAACCTCTTTTAGAAAATTCCATGAATCTTTTGCCGTTTTTTCTCCATTAATATGACACCATGCTTCTTTATCTACGTTCTCACTCAGCACCATAAAAACTTGAAGATCTTTCCTTCTCAAGCTTGTGAATGCCTCACTCTCTTTCTCCGTCATGTTTTTAACGTCTTTTGGCCACTCATAGCCACTCTCAACAATCTCCCATAGTCCTTTGGAGATTAACTCTTCTTTCTTTCTATTACTCCACTTTTCGAAGTTTTCTTTTGTGAGAACGAACGATGAGAAGAATAAAAATACCATAGTTTCAACCTAGGCTCCAATACCAATTTGTAAAAACGGAAGCTCTGATACCAATTTGAAATTTTAGAAGAGGAATTTTCTTTTGAGGAGGAATTGGATACACAAATAACTTTACTTTTTAGCTCAACTTTCCATTACTACGCTTACAACATTTTCTTTTTTCTTATCCTCTCTCACTTTCTCTTACACTTCACTCTTTTCTTTTCTTTTTCTCTTAAAACACACAAAATGACTACCCATATTTATACAGTGGTCTACATGACATTATAACTCAATAGACACAATTTCACTAATTGACATGACACTTAACGAACAGACATGACTCTTCACTTTAACGGACACGACTATTCATTTCAACCAACATGACTCTTCCTTCCAACAGACATGACTCTTCGGTTGAATGGACATGACTTTTGACTTTAAAGACACAAGCTTAATTAACTTGATTCTTAAACACGTCATTAATTAACATGACACTTGACTCATAAAAAGACATATGACTCTTTATTTTTATTCATTATCAATAGCAATGAAAGTTTACCCAACAACAGCTAGGTTTATTTTATCTCATTCTTAAGTTCCCTTCATGTGTCTACATAAATGATAAATGGTTTCATCAAGTATAAACCTGGGCATTTATACACAATCCAACTGACACCAGAAGTTAACTATTTATAATTTACCACCTTCAAACCCCATTAATATTTCCAGTTTAACTCAGAGATTTTTCATAGTTTAAGCAACACTTTATTACAAGCTTTACATATTCCCTACCTCAGCACATAAACATATTTTTAATGCATAGCATATGACAAACAATACAGCACATCAATCTTAACTAGTCATTTTAGTTACATATTACTGTCAAAATAATATAGCACACATGTCATCCTTTCAAGAAATCCTTTTTACTCTTACACGGCCTTCCTATTGTCTGCAAAACATTGGTGACTACCCCCATTATGAAAGGAGACACTCCAATACATTAGAGCAAAAGAGTCAGACATATATTGCCTGGTGTGAGAATTCACTAAATACATGGCATTATAGTTATTTAACTGGCCAAGTTTACATTTCTTTATTCTTGCCTACTAAAAGGAAATTCATATGTGTTCTATGAAAAATCAAATAAGCTCTGATACCAATTTGTAGAAACTGATAAGAAAAGGAATTAATATGGATGAGGAATAGTTATTTTAAGAGGAGGAATACTTTCAATTACTTAGAGAAGGAATTCGTTCGATGATTTCCTTACAGCACTTCCTTACAGAAATTTTCTTTTCCCTCGTCTCACTTTTTCCTCTCACTCCCTCTCTTACAATACTCACTTTTCACTTCCTCTTACGACCACACAAAATGACTACCCATATTTGTATAGTGGTCTACATGACCTTACAACTCCAATAAACACCTTTTCATCAATAGACATAACCCTTCGTAAATAGACATGACTTTTCACGAATAGACACGACTCTTGACAAACGGACACGACACTTGACAAACAGACATGACTCTTCATGAACAGACATGAGTTTTCACTTTAACGGACACGACTCTTTATTTCAACCGACACGACTCTTCAGTTGAACAGACGTGACTTTTGACTCTAATGACACTACCTTTTCACTAACTGACATAACCATTCAACTTTTTTATTTCCCAATAATCTTGCATTTAATGTTTACCTAACAAAACTCCTCCATAAACTTAAATGATTTATTCCTCCAAGGGGGTTTGTATACGTCACCGACCAAATCAGTATACGGAGGCGTTTCCTCCTTAGCAGCATCCTTTTTCACATACTCCATGTACTCTTATAATGTGGTTGCACCAATGCACCTCAGCTGCCAGCTAGCCAACATTGGTTTGAACAAACTGATAGCATCGATACTTCCCTCAGTCCTTCCTTCCCAAGCACCAAATGTATCTCATTAACGAACAATACCACTTTCCCATCTGAATCCTCCACTTCTTTTAGCATAGATTTCGGCCTCTCCTCAAATTCTCTTCTATATTTCACACCAATCACCAATGCTCTTTGCTTCTCTTCCTTCGACTTCTGAAGTTCTATCTCCTCTTGCAACCTTTTACAATCATCATCATATTGCAGTTTCAAAGATTTGAATTGAATCTCATGCTTCCTCCTCAACAATGAAGTTTTCTCTCTTATCTCATTTTCAGCATGAAGCTCCAATCGCTGCATCTCTTCTTTGTGATGAGCTCGAAAGCTTGCCTCGTTCTGTTCATAATCTTTTTGACCTTTGCTGAGCATTGCAACATGCTCCTCGTTAGCTAGCAACAAAGACTGTTGTATGTAACACCCCACGTCCATTAATGTCACTCACAAAGGGAATGCATTAACTTCCATGGAGGTTTTAAGTGAATATAGAACAGTAAAATTACAACAAGACAGATATAAAATAGTACTTGGAAATTCAAAAACTTTATTTCATTGTAGCAGAAGTCAAAACATGTTTGATTACATCATAACACCATATTCAATGTCAAGTACAATATCTATCTTGATAAAACAAGTACATAATCCCATTACATGAATAGCCATTAAAAAGAAAGATAACAAGCTGGACTTTACTTCAGCAGTCCAAGCTTTCCAGAAGATAAGCGATCCAACTAGACTCCACTAGAACTTGGCCCAACCTGCGGACCTGAAGGGAGAAAAAGGATGGAAAAGAGGGGGTCAGACATAAAGTCTGGTGAATATGATAATTCTACAATACTATTACCAAAATAACTGGACTAAGGCATAAGTTGGAAAACAAGAAAATGTCTATGAAGAGCAGATTAAGGACATAGACAATCGCTAAAGGCAACGTTATAGGCGCTCCTAAATACTAAAGGATAAACACTATACTGCACCACACCAGTCACCCTAAAGATTCATCCCACTTAGCTTCACTTAGAAACTTTCCCAATGGCTTTACGTACCCCTAGCTGACTACATAGGTGTCGCCTGCCCCTATCTCCACTAGGTGTACCCTACTTCCCATTATTCGATCGGCTCCCTAACTCGTAGATACCCGTGCTGGCCCCACAGTGGGGTGTATCACTCCCCTAAAGTGGCAACCTAATACAACGGACATGCACGGCTTATACCTACACGATGCAACAACGTCTTACCTACCAGCCCGGGTCCACACACGCATATGAAACCCGTTGGACTTGCGTTGCCACCGCTCCCTGTTTTGGCCTCTTATAGTCAAACCCAGTATGCGTGTCCCGTCCTCGACTTGGGTCGAGCCCACAAAGATACGTTTTGGGATACTGGTTGAAATGGGCCCCCACTATTTACCACAAGCATTCAACCTAAGCTTGTCCCCATTAGTCCATCCCACTTAACCCACTTAGTCATGTTCATTTACATGTGTGTTTGGTTAAGTCTAATCGTATTTCAAATGCCTCTAAAGGCAACCACCAGATTCCTCATGCCACCCAAGGCACCTACTTAACCCCCATGTCCCACCTTACATGATTATCTGGTTAAGTATTTCTTAGTTCATTAAGGCCATAACCTCATAAAGACCTCTCACATTAGACTGGCATTTATGGCAGCTGGATTTGCCGGGCGGGTCCGGGCAGTCTTACACCATAAAAGAGTCTAACCTCGTGTCTTTACAACTGTTATGCTTTAGTTTGGGCCTAGGACCTCTCACATTGGGCCGACATTTGTGACTACTGGATTTGTCGGGCGGGTCCGGGCAGGTTTACATCACAAACGGGTCCAACCTCGTGTCCTAAGCATTGATTATTAATAATAATCCACTTTCCCCCAATTTTAATAATTCCCTACTTGAATTATTAATTACTTCCAATTTTTAACAATGTCCATAATTGACTCAATTATGGACATTCATTCATGGTATGCAACATCTTACAAAATTGCACCCAATTTATTAATTCCTAATATTACCCCTACCCCACGTTTGAACGTTTATTCGCAAAATATATGTTAGACTCGAATAGCCTAACTCATAGCATAAAAGAGATTATCATAATAACAACATGTATATGTGACCAAATGAATCATAATAAGGGGTGAAACTTGCATATGTCCAACTTGCATAGATTATACATGTCATGGATCTAAAGGTGTCAACTTGTTCAAAATTCACCTAATATGATCTCAATCAATTTTCATAAACTTACATATGAACATGTGTGAATCAACATCATCTAATTTTTTAACAACATGGTTTTATATGGGTACACCTAACTCAATAGGCAAATTCCCATAATCAAGTTTTATTTAATTATAGTTTCAAGTTTATGGGTACACCTAACCTAATAGGCAAATTCCCATAAACAAGATCCATTTAAATTAAGAAAAAAAAAACATAACTTTAAGCATGATCCAACAACATGATTTTTCAACATAATATAGCATGATTTATAACATGGCATAGTATGATATCATAACATAGCTTGACATGATTCTCAACATAGCACGACATAGCATAAGAGAATTTACAACATAGCATGACATAGCATATATAATTTACATCATACGACAGCATAATAACATAATAAGAGATCCACAATATATAGAATTTACAATTACAAATCACATCACTTTCTTGTGATCCATTCATAACTGAGTCAAATTAGTTTGTAATAGTCTTGTGAGAATCATCATACTCACCAACAAAAGAAAAGAATTGGAGAAAGAGAGATCTTTTGATTTGATTTGTGTAGATTTAGTTGTAGATGATTAGGCTTCCTCTTCTTAGTTTGTGACGGCTATGCTGAACTCCATGGCAGCAGCATGACGGTAGCTTCTCTAATTTTACAAGTGATTTAGGTCTAGGGTCTACCCACTTATTTATAGATTTTAGAATTCATTTAGGCCATTAGATTTAACCTAGAAATAACCGCAGCCGTTCAGACAAGATGGGGTTTATCTTGTTGACTCAGCAATGAGTCAGAAGTGACTCAGCAAACACTCAGCATATTAATAAACTTCTATTCATGTCATAAATATATATATATTTTCTACAATGTACATATTAGATACATCCCCCTTTACTTATTATTGTTTTTATATACATATTAGATACATCCCCTCTCTTACACACTTATTAATATTTTTATATTCATATTAGATACATCCCCTCTCTTACATACTTATTAATATTTTTATATTCATAATAGATACATCCCCTCTCTTACATACTTATTAATATTTTTATATTCATATTAGATACATCCCCTCTCTTACATACTTATTAATATTTTTATATTCATATTAGATACATCCCCTCTTCTACACACTTATTATTATTTTAGCAACTTTAGTGTTAATAGAAAATTCGGGGTGTTACATTCTCCCCTCCTTTTAGGATTTCGTCCCCGAAATCTTCAAGTCTGGAAGAATGTATATCCTACCATCCAAACGTCCATCTACTCATCCATCATACACAGGCATCCATTGTCCTTACAGACTTCTAATGCTTTCATGTTTAAATGCACAGTGTGTGTATATGTCCGTATCTAATGCAAAATCAGGCGGTCCACTGATTCAGTTGACCTCCTTAATGCAACTATGATCGTGCCATGCATCCATTATGTATGCAAAAGATTCTTAATGCTACATAATACTTCTATATGCGTGCACAACCATCATCTGAATGCAGCATCCACATGATAATACAACCATCGTTCATCCATTTTACTAAATACATCCATATATATATGCAATATGCAATATGTAGTGACTGAGCCGATCTAGTGCCTAAAGTGTGTGTATATATGCATCCACGAGCAACCACTAGCAAACACTTGCATCCATTTTGCATCCATCATACATAACATGTCTCAAACACATGTTTCAACCATAGGATTATCCTAACTAAAGGTCAAAGACACTAATGAGAGGACATACTAAAGATAAGATAAGATAAGCTAAGCGATAAAGGAGAAATTAAAAGACATACCCTCAAAAAGAAAAGGGTACAACGAACGCATCTTCTCTTCTGTCTCCCAAGTTGCGTTGCTCTCATCATCTCCCCATTGCACTTTAACCAGTCTGACCTCTCGATTCCTCAACTTTTTGATCTCCGACCCAAGAATGCATGTAGGAGCTCGTCTAATTGTTGCATCACGCTCTATTTCCACCTCTTTAAGCAAGCTCGGCTCTACCACCTCCGCGGTCTTGTGCAAACACTTCCTCAAATGTGATACATGGAATACGTCGTGTACTCCACTAAGTTTCTCAGGCAACTCCACCCTATATGCCATCTTCCCAATCCTGTTTTTTACAGGAAACGGCCCTACAAACCTTGGTGCTAATTTCCCCACGAACCCAAAGCGAACAACATTCTGTAACGGAGATACTTTGATAAAAACCATGTCCCCAATGTCAAACTCAAGATCTGTCCTCCTCTTATCAGCATACGATTTTTGCCTATCTTGTGCTGCTTTCATCCTCCTTCGAATCAACTCAATCTTCTCCGAGGTTTCCCTAACCATATCGGGCTCAAGTAGGATTTTATCGGTAGATTCCCACCAACATGTAGGCGAACGGCAAGGCCTTCCATAAAGAGCTTCGAAAGGTGCCATGCCAATACTAGACTGAAAGCTATTATTATATGCGAATTCTACTAACGGAAGGTGCTCTTCCCATGTACCCCCAAAGTCTAGGATACAAAGCCTTAAAAGATCCTCTAGAATGCGATTCACCCTCTCGGTCTGGCCGTCTGTCTGAGGATGATATGCGGTGCTCAAACATAGTTGAGTCCCTACCACCTCTTGTAAACTCTTCCAAAATTCGCTAGTAAAGATGGGGTCACGGTCGCTTACTATACTAGAAGGAATACCGTGCAAACGAACTATCTCCTTAATGTATACAGAAGCCAACCACGGAGCAGTCCTCTTACTTTTCACGGGAATAAAATGGGCGCTTTTAGTAAGTCTATCTACTATAACCCAAATCCCCGTGTTACCCTTCCTTGATCTTGGTAATCCATCCACAAAATCCATTGAGATGCTTTCCCATTTCCATAGTGGAACTTCTAATGGGTGAAGCAACCCACCGGGTTTCTTTTGTTCTGCTTTAACTCGTTGGCACACCAAGCATCTAGCGACGTACTCGGCCACATCCTTTTTCATACCGGCCCAAAAGAAAACCCGCTTCATATCTTTGTACATCTTATCCCCGCCGGGATGAATGGTCATTTTTGAGCGATGAGCATCATCAAGAATGGCCTTCCTTAAGTCTTCGTCTTGTGGTACACAAAGTCTATTATCCCTTCGTAACCAACCCTTATCGTCTAGGGTATACCTACGAAGATGGCTTGACGACTCCCCCCCTTTGAGCTTTTCTACTATCTCAACCAACTGTGGGTCGTCTCGCTGTGCCTCACCAACCCGTCCTAGAAGTGTAGGTCTAACCTCCAAGGATGCTAACAGACCGGGTACTAAGTCAACGGAGGGTCTAAAGTCAAACATAGAGATGAATTCTAAGCTTTGTCGTTCAACAAACAACGGACTCAAGGACAACCTTTTCCTACTTAAGGCGTCTGCCACCACGTTACCCTTGCCCGGGGTATATGCTATTTCAAAACCGTAGGAGGCTAAGAATTCCATCCACCGTTGCTGCCTTAAATTCAAATCCTTCTGAGAGAATAAGTATTTTAATGATTTGTGGTCAGTGAACAGTTCGAATTTCTCACCAAGAAGATAGTGACGCCAAGACTTAAGCGCGAAAACAATTGCGGCTAGCTCTAAGTCATGCGTGGGGTAATTCTTTTCATGAACCCTCAACTGCCTTCCACCATAGGCTATTACTCTTCCCTCTTGCATGAGGACCGCGCCAAGTCCCGTCCCACAAGCATCAGTATAGATGGTAAACGGTTTATTCCCGTCTGGCAGCACTAAGACTGGGGCTGAAGTTAAGGCTCTCTTTAAACGTTGGAACGCATCATCGCAATCTTTGTCCCACGTAAAAACCAGGTTCTTCTTCGTTAACCGTGTTAATGGAGCTGATATTTTTGCGAAGTCTTTGATAAACTTCCTATAATAGCCAGCCAACCCCAAGAAACTTCTTACTTCGGTTGCATTTTTAGGGACCTTTCAATCTTGGATGGCCACCACCTTTGCGGGATCCACTGCTATCCCTTCTTTGGAAACCACGTACCCTAAGAACCGTACTTCCTTCCTACAGAAGTGACACTTAGAAAATTTTGCCTTAAGGTTATGCGCTCGAAGGGTTTCCAACACTTCCCTAAGATGTAGGGAGTGCTCTTCTTTATTCTTAGAAAAGACTAAGATGTCATCCACAAAGACTACCACGAATTTGTTAAGGTATTCCCTAAACACCCTACTCATCAAATCAACAAAATATGCAGGGGCGTTTGTCAAACCAAAGGGCATCACTAGCCATTCATAGAATCCGTCAGGAGTCCTAAAAGCAGTCTTATCTATACTATCCTCAGCCACTCTCAGTTGAAGAAAGCCAGTGGCTAAGTCCAACTGCGAAAACACTGAGGCGCCAACTAACTGATCAAAGAGATCGTCAATCCTCGGCAGTGGGTGTCGGTTCTTTTTAGTAAGCTTGTTTAGTTCTCTATAGTCCATACAAAGTCTAAGAGACCCATCCGCCTTTGTGGCAAAAACTACTGGAGCACCCCACTCCGATATACTACGTCTTATGAACCCCTTCTCAAGCAACTCCTTTACTTGCTTATTGAGTTCCCTCCTTTCACGAGGAGCCATGTGGCGCACTGGCAAAGATACGGGTTTAGCATTATCCACAAGATAAATTCGAAAGTCTATCTCCCGCTTTGGAGGTAAGCCCTTCACCTCCTCAAACACATCCGGATATTCCCGGACCACTTCTACCGATCGCAGGTTCTCTACAGACGCGTCAAGCGATTCAAGATAACTTAGCATAACGGAATTTATGGGATTACAAAAGATGTCGAGAGCATTACCAAGGCGAGTCACAAGCCTAACTACTCTCCTTTCACAATCAAGAATGGCCCTATTTCTAGACAACCACTCCATTCCTAAAATTAGCCCATAGCCCGTGAAGCCCAATACATAAGCATCACATCTAAATTCAACGCTAAGTATAGAGATTTTCAAATCCAAACATATCATGGTCAAATGAGCCGAACCCCCAATTGGATTTGAAACGACCAAGGGATCCTCTACTAAACTGGTGTTCAAGTGCAGTGATTCAACTAATGATGCAGAGATAAACGAATGAGATGCGCCAGAATCGAATAAGGTACGGACAGGATGATCAAACAGAAAAACTAAGCTTTCAACAGAAATTGTTCTACCTCTTTCTTGCAGCGGTGGGGCCGCAATAGCCTGAACTTGCCCCCTTGCCTGCCCTGGTGCCATAAGAGCCTGCACCTGTCCTCCCGAGGTAGACCCTGCCCTCTGCCCCTTCTTTGGACAGTCCTTCACTAAATGTCCCGCATCTCCACAATGAAAACAACCAGTCTTCTTTTTCTTTCTACAATCTTTGCTGAGATGGCCAGGCGTCCCACAATTGAAGCATTTCTTCTTCCCTTTGCCATTATTGTTTTTACCACCCTTCTTATTTTGCTGTTGGGGTTTCTTCTGATCCCCTTTCTTTTCAACTGCCTTATCCTCATGCATAAGTGCCATTTCTACTAGCTTTTCAAAGGTGGCTCCCATAGGGATGTGGGTCATAGCCAACCCTTGCAACGGTTCATTCAAGCCTCTAACGAACCTCAAAGCTTTCTTCTCTGGCGTGTTCACCAACTCCAAGCCAAACCTTGCTAACTGATTAAATTTATTGACATATTCCTTTACTGATGAGCTCCCTTGCTTTAGTGCCAGGAATTTTTCCATATTTAAGTTCTCCTCTGCCCTTGAAAGAAACTTTGCCTCAAACCTTCGTCTGAAATCCGCCCATGAATCAACTGGATGTTCCCCGTTAGTGACCTCCCACCAAAACGAGGCCTCTCCCTTCATTAACCAAGCAGCTAAACGGACTTTCCTCCCATCTTCCACTTCAAAGATATCCAACAATTCCTCAGTCTCCTTAAGCCAATCTCTGGCCTCCACAAACGTCTCAGTCCCTTGAAAAGTTTTTCCTCCCATAGCCTTGAATTCCTTGCACGTCTTTGCAAAAGTGTCAACACGAGGAGGAGGAGGAGGAGGAGGAATGGGTGCAACTAGGGGTGGAGGAGTATCCGCTGGGCCTGCAGTGGTGGCCCTAGCCTCCAAGTATCTCCTAAACCACCCTGGAATCGTCACACCTTCTGGGAGATTAAGATCTTCAGCCATGCTGAAACGAAAAAGGAAAGATTCAAAATGGAGAATTCGAAAGATAAAGATAAGGATGTGGCTATTTGGGATTATGTTTTTCATAAAAACTCTCTTTAAATAACATGCTTTTTTTTTTTTGAAAGCACTTCTTCCAAAAATACTTTAGAAAAAAAAAATATTTTTCTAAAAAAAAAAATTATCTGTTCTGGTAACCTTATGCTCTGATACCACGTGTAACACCCCACGTCCATTAATGTCACTCACAAAGGGAATGCATTAACTTCCATGGAGGTTTTAAGTGAATATAGAACAGTAAAATTACAACAAGACAGATATAAAATAGTACTTGGAAATTCAAAAACTTTATTTCATTGTAGCAGAAGTCAAAACATGTTTGATTACATCATAACACCATATTCAATGTCAAGTACAATATCTATCTTGATAAAACAAGTACATAATCCCATTACATGAATAGCCATTAAAAAGAAAGATAACAAGCTGGACTATACTTCAGCAGTCCAAGCTTTCCAGAAGATAAGCGATCCAACTAGACTCCACTAGAACTTGGCCCAACCTGCGGACCTGAAGGGAGAAAAAGGATGGAAAAGAGGGGGTCAGACATAAAGTCTGGTGAATATGATAATTCTACAATACTATTACCAAAATAACTGGACTAAGGCATAAGCTGGAAAACAAGAAAATGTCTATGAAGAGCAGATTAAGGACATAGACAATCGCTAAAGGCAACGTTATAGGCGCTCCTAAATACTAAAGGATAAACACTATACTGCACCACACCAGTCACCCTAAAGATTCATCCCACTTAGCTTCACTTAGAAACTTTCCCAATGGCTTTACGTACCCCTAGCTGACTACATAGGTGCCGCCTGCCCCTATCTCCACTAGGTTGCCCTACTTCCCATTATTCGATCGGCTCCCTAACTCGTAGATACCCGTGCTGGCCCCACAGTGGGGTGTATCACTCCCCTAAAGTGGCAACCTAATACAACGGACATGCACGGCTTATACCTACACGATGCAACAACGTCTTACCTACCAGCCCGGGTCCACACACGCATATGAAACCCGTTGGACTTGCGTTGCCACCGCTCCCTGTTTTGGCCTCTTATAGTCAAACCCAGTATGTGTGTCCCGTCCTCGACTTGGGTCGAGCCCACAAAGATACGTTTTGGGATACTGGTTGAAATGGGCCCCCACTATTTACCACAAGCATTCCACCTAAGCTTGTCCCCATTAGTCCATCCCACTTAACCCACTTAGTCATGTTCATTTACATGTGTGTTTGGTTAAGTCTAATCGTATTTCAAATGCCTCTAAAGGCAACCACCAGATTCCTCATGCCACCCAAGGCACCTACTTAACCCCCATGTCCCACCTTACATGATTATCTGGTTAAGTATTTCTTAGTTCATTAAGGCCATAACCTCATAAAGACCTCTCACATTAGACTGGCATTTATGGCAGCTGGATTTGCCGGGCGGGTCCGGGCAGTCTTACACCATAAAAGAGTCTAACCTCGTGTCTTTACAACTGTTATGCTTTAGTTTGGGCCTAGGACCTCTCACATTGGGCCGACATTTGTGACTACTGGATTTGCCGGGCGGGTCCGGGCAGGTTTACATCACAAACGGGTCCAACCTCGTGTCCTAAGCATTGATTATTAATAATAATCCACTTTCCCCCAATTTTAATAATTCCCTACTTGAATTATTAATTACTTCCAATTTTTAACAATGTCCATAATTGACTCAATTATGGACATTCATTCATGGTATGCAACATCTTACAAAATTGCACCCAATTTATTAATTCCTAATATTACCCCTACCCCACGTTTGAACGTTTATTCGCAAAATATATGTTAGACTCGAATAGCCTAACTCATAGCATAAAAGAGATTATCATAATAACAACATGTATATGCGACCAAATGAATCATAATAAGGGGTGAAACTTGCATATGTCCAACTTGCATAGATTATACATGTCATGGATCTAAAGGTGTCAACTTGTTCAAAATTCACCTAATATGATCTCAATCAATTTTCATAAACTTACATATGAACATGTGTGAATCAACATCATCTAATTTTTTAACAACATGGTTTTATATGGGTACACCTAACTCAATAGGCAAATTCCCATAATCAAGTTTTATTTAATTATAGTTTCAAGTTTATGGGTACACCTAACCTAATAGGCAAATTCCCATAAACAAGATCCATTTAAATTAAGAAAAAAAAACATAACTTTAAGCATGATCCAACAACATGATTTTTCAACATAATATAGCATGATTTATAACATGGCATAGTATGATAGTATAACATAGCTTGACATGATTCTCAACATAGCACGACATAGCATAAGAGAATTTACAACATAGCATGACATAGCATATATAATTTACATCATACGACAACATAATAACATAATAAGAGATCCACAATATATAGAATTTACAATTACAAATCACATCACTTTCTTGTGATCCATTCATAACTGAGTCAAATTAGTTTGTAATAGTCTTGTGAGAATCATCATACTCACCAACAAAAGAAAAGAATTGGAGAAAGAGAGATCTTTTGATTTGATTTGTGTAGATTTAGTTGTAGATGATTAGGCTTCCTCTTCTTAGTTTGTGACGGCTATGCTGAACTCCATGGCAGCAGCATGACGGTAGCTTCTCTAATTTTACAAGTGATTTAGGTCTAGGGTCTACCCACTTATTTATAGATTTTAGAATTCATTTAGGCCATTAGATTTAACCTAGAAATAACCGCAGCCGTTCAGACAAGATGGGGTTTATCTTGTTGACTCAGCAATGAGTCAGAAGTGACTCAGCAAACACTCAGCATATTAATAAACTTCTATTCATGTCATAAATATATATATATATTTTCTACAATGTACATATTAGATACATCCCCCTTTACTTATTATTGTTTTTATATACATATTAGATACATCCCCTCTCTTACACACTTATTAATATTTTTATATTCATATTAGATACATCCCCTCTCTTACATACTTATTAATATTTTTATATTCATAATAGATACATCCCCTCTCTTACATACTTATTAATATTTTTATATTCATATTAGATACATCCCCTCTCTTACATACTTATTAATATTTTTATATTCATATTAGATACATCCCCTCTTCTACACACTTATTATTATTTTAGCAACTTTAGTGTTAATAGAAAATTCGGGGTGTTACATTGTATGTCCTTCTTTTGTTCTGAAATCGTTGCCTCGCATTTCATTTCTTCTTTGCTGTCCGTTATTGTCTCATCAATATTACCTGCAATATTCTTCATTGCAACCACTTTCTTTTCTTCAATAGGATCCATAGTCTCGTCTTTGGATTCTAGAACCACAATTTTAGCTTTATAGCGTCCTCTTTTTCATCGAACTTTTTCTCATCTTCCACTCTCAACATTTTAGCTTCAACATCGCTCTCCTCAAATTTTTGTGTTTCACTATTGTCTTCCTCAACCTCGTCCTCTTTTTCGTTATCTTCAAAATTTTCTTCCAAGTCCTCTACTTTTTCAACCTTCTCTTCTACTTCAGGTTCTTTGTCTTTAGCAATTTTCTTTACCATCATCTCCGCTTTGAAACTTTCGATCTCTTCTTCGTCATCTTCATCAACTTCCTCTTCATTTTCTTCTTTATCATCCTTTGTATACACCTCTTTCAGCAAATTCCACGAATCTTTTGCTTTTTTTCTCCAATAATGTGTTTATACGCTACTCCATCGATGGTCTCACACATCACAATGCGATCACTATGGTCTTTCCATCCCAAGCATGTAAACACTTTACTTTCTTTCTCTGTCATGTTTTTAACATCTTTTGGCCATTCGTAGTCATTCTCAACAATCTTCCATAACCCTTTGGAGAATAACTCTTCTTTTTTCCATTACTCCATTGTTCAAAGTTTCTTTTTGTGAGAACATATGACATACAGAATAGAAATCGCATTGTTTCGACCTAGCTCTGATACCAATTTGAAAAATCAAACAATCTCTGATACCAATTTGTAGAAACTGATAAGAAGAGGAATTAATATGGAGGAGGAATACTTTCAATTACTTAGAGGAGGAATTCTTTCGATGATTTCCTTACAACACTTCCTTATAGAATTTTCTTTTTCCCTCGTCTCACTATTCCTCTCATTCCCTCTCTTACAATACTCACTTTTCACTTCCTCTTACAACCACACAATATGACCACCCATATTTATACAGTGGTCTACATGACCTTACAACTCCAATCGACACCTTTTCATCAATAGACATAACCCTTCGTAAATAGACACGACTTTTCACGAATAGACATGACTCTTGACGAACAGACGTGACACTTGACAAACAGATACGACTCTTCATGAACAGACATGACTTTTCACTTTAACGGACACGAATCTTCATTTCAACCGACACGACTCTTCAGTTGAACGGACATGACTTTTGACTCTAAAGACACTACTTTTTCATTAACTTACGTAACCATTCACCTTTCTAAACTTCCTAATAATCTTGCATTTAATGTTTACCCAACATTCTATGATTATCAACATCGTACAAGTTATATGCATATATACTTATCAAAATTCTTTAAAACTATACTAGCAACCTTCTTAAGTATACCATCTTAACCATTTTAAATGTTCAGCCCATCATTCAGCATATTTATTGTTCATCCTTTTCATTGACATATTACAATTGATTAAGAACAACACATTATCAGGGATTTATTAAATCATTCCATTAAGCACAAACATACATAACTTGGTAGAATAAATCATCACAAGTACCCATTCATCTTAGTTGAATCAAACATTAATCTATATTTAAACTCTACATAAACCACCCTATTCAGCTACTTCCCTTGCACTTTCCAGTGGGCCTATGTCTAGTTTTCATTTATCCATGAGCTCATCAATTACATTCCTAATCAGATCATACTACTATCAACTATAAAATGCACATTGTTTGGTCCATACCTTACATCAGACACTCGGATCCCTAGGCTTAAACAAGCCATGTACAAGCTTGCATTGTGGTCCATGCCAAGCCATTCAAGTAGCCTTTCCCTGATCTGACTTGCCCTTAGTTAATTACTAAGTTTTACCTTGCCTCTTTTTATTAATTCAGCACTATTTTTCTTGGGTGTCTTAGTATTCCCAGAGACAACCCCATACAAACTGTATGCTAAAATCCATTCATTTATATATACACATATCGACAACTAGTAGGTTAACAAGCATGAATTCATCCTTTAAACAGCACCCATAACATTCTACATGGATGTAAGGCACGTTGATCATTCATGCATAATCAGCAATCAAACGTGTATATTATAATATTCATCATGAATATACAACATGAGTTTTCTATATTTTTCCTTATGGTTTTGTATTGCTAACAATATGTAGCCATGGGTGTTTGTATATGGAACACCCTAAAGCCACTGTTTCCAGTCACCTATGCTTCAGCTTGAACTCATTTATTTGCTGATTCTAGCTAAATCACAGTTTGTATTTTGGAAATATTTATGAAACTAGAAGCTCAGCACATGGCAAGCCATTGCACCTTTAGTTCCCTTCTTTTGAATATTATACATAAGCAATATCCATTTATACTGCTGCCTAGTACCCTTCATTATTCAGACTACAATTTGTTACCAATTTTACAAAATAACTCGTATATACTGATTTAAGGATTGCCACAACAATGAATGTTCAACCGAGCACACAATATCATCCACACGAGATTCATAGCAGATGAGCTAGAAACTACTTACATCGATTTTATTTAATATGTGTCAGTATTATATTTAAAATCATAGCATGGTGACTATCTAGATAATGCATATAAAACATCCAAAATACATGTTTCAAACATCACATTTTAATACTTAATAAACAAGCAGATTCATAAAATACTAGGCTTCCTTTATAGGACTTAATGCCATGTTTTTAAGTGAGGTTTACTCACCTAGATATCTTCTAGCTTTAATCCTTATTTAGTCCTCTATTTTTCTGATTTGATTCGACCACTTGCTTCCACCTAGAGATTACTGCCATTACCTCATTTTATTTCATGTTTTTGCTGAGAGGAAAAGTCCCGTGGCAGCCTAAATGTCGCTGCCTTTATTTGGTTAATTCACTAGGGTTTTCATGGATAGGCAATGTCTATTTTATCCAAGAAATAATTATTTTTTAGTTACTAATTTATCACCCATTCCTTTACCCAGTTTCCTTTTTGATTTAGAGAGATAAAATTTGCTGCATATATAATATAGCCTGTTGTTTTATGTTTTCAATAAAATGGGTTTTGTTATTGACACTCCAACTATTGTTAAGGGAGAGGGGCATTTTTTAAAAACACTTCACTCTTTGAAAAATTGTTAAGGGGCTATACAAACATATTATTTCACGCTACTTAATATTCATGGGTTTCCCCTTCAAAATAGATTTTTAAAAAAAACTTATTTGATAAGAGAAACCGAATTAAAATAACCAGTTCATTACCATTGCACTGAATGCAACACGTAATCAATTATATATGTAATCGACAGTGATATGTCAAAAATAAATAATCATTTCGGTGCAATGCCTCCGTAATTATAAAGTTCAGCATATTTATGTCGACCAAAAAAAATTGTTCTATCCTATTCCTCCGAAAACGCTTATCCTTTAGGGTTTAAAAAAAATCGATATATGCGAATAAAAAAAAATTAATGCGGCCCTTGCAATATTTGTTAATCTAAAATTACATTTACTTGTTAAGGGGCTAAATGGGTAATAAGAGAAAATTACCTTTATTTGTTAAGTGACTACTTTCCTCATTGGTACTCCCCTTAACAATTTTTTAAAAGAAAAAAAATTGACCCCCCTTAACAACATTTGAAGTGTCAAAAACAATGCCCTACAAGATTCTTTCTATTTTCCATTTATACCCCCAGGAATCATGCTTCTTACTCGTTTCCTTCCTTACTCTACATGCCAGAGAGAGGTTTTGTGATCATATACTTTATTCTTTTCTATTAATATATTGTAACGACCTAGGAATTTTGGCGTTTAAAATATAATTTAAATTAAGATTTAACATAAAATAAATATTTATATTTGGAATAATATTTAATAGACCATTTCCGTTATTTATAAACCGTTAAAACGAGATTACAATTCTAACCAATTCGAATCTTTAAAAGTTGAATTTCCTCTGTCGTTTTAGTATGAACGTTATAGAAAACAAGAGTATTGTTGTTATAAATTGATTCTGTAGTTTAATTAAGGCATACATTATTTTTAATTTTGATCTTGTAATACAAAAGAAAAATATATGCTTATATTTGAAATTCAAAATATAACTTGGACATTTGTTTATTTGAACAAAGTATTCACTTTTAAATTAAAAAAGGGCATTTGTAAATATAAGCTTAGTTTAAACATTTGTAAAAAAATTTGAAAATAGGATGATGAAAATAAAATCAACTTTGAACTAAATTCTGAAATTTAATTAAGAAACAATTTAGTGATTTTCAAACGAAGAAATTTAGTTTGCGTAAAATAATATTGTTGAAATTTATTTATTTCAAGTCAAGCCACTAAGTGTAAAAGAAACGATAAATTTAGTTCAGAATTCCTTTGTGTGAGATGCGTTTAACATAGCGAGACAAAGAAAAAAATCATGAAATAAAATACACTCGTTAGTGCGTTCGCATTTACTTATTCATAAGTGTTGAAATTTAAACAAACAACGTTGTCTGTCAGTCAGTGTTATAGCCTAACGTTGCATACCGTTCAAAAGGAACAAATTAAATTTTCCTCCTTTTAAAGAGATATTGCGGGCAACAATATCTGGAAAAAAAATCTGGTCTAGAACTTGCCATATCAGTACAAGATTTGAGGAACAGTACCCAAAGATTTTGAATAGTTTATGTGTAGAGGAATCAATATTGTACACAAAACAACACTTATTCACTTCCTGTTTACACGTTGATACTGCTTTTTGTCCCTCTTCTTTCGTTATAAAATGGACATATCTCCTTTCGTTGGTCCTCCGAAAACTCTTCTCTCTTTCTGATTTAAAAATGAATGTTAAAACTTAAACTCCTTCCTCTCGCAAGCAGTAACTCTTCCCTTCCCCTTCTAAAACCGCATATCTCCCCCATAAAAAAACAGCTCGCCCTTTTGATAAACACGTTCATCTCCAACCACGCTTCCTTTCCAGCCCATCGCATTGCTCCGAACACCATCACCTTGCCTGAAACCACCCGGTTGTGCCGCCTCCTCCACCAGTTCACCCACCTCGGCCGTCAAACTCATGCCTTCTTCACCGTGACCATCTTCCTCTTCCCACACACATTTTACCTCCACCGTACCTCCTCCATATCAGCACCACTTCAGCAGCTCCGTTCCCAGTTGTGACAGCCCGCCCCGGACCAGCTGACATTTCCCTCGAAATGTGTTGTGCTGACGTCCAACTAGCATGGGACGATCGTCAGAAGAAAGGAAACTTAACGGTGAACTAACAAGAAACCTGTAGAATGTCTCACAGCACATGGAATAAAATATAATAATAACATACTTGACATAAAACAGGCGAGACAGTGCATAAGCTGAAAACTAAACCATAATCATCATGGCAGTAGAAATTCAAAATACAGCTTATTACAACTCCAACATACTATCTCTAAGCAAAGAAAAAGGGGCACTTCTAATGCCCAAAGTAGTGACCAGCAACAACACAGGGAGAATATCTATATATATCATACGTGGAAGCCTCCTTCTCATCTCCGGTACAGCTACTCGTGCATACCACCTAACCTGTCTCTAGTCTACCCGTTTAAGAGCAACTAGAGTAATAAGAAGAGATATAAAACTTTGGGTTAGACAAAAGTCTGGTATGAGTGATAAGCAGCAAAACAGAACAATAACAGGTATACATAACCATACATGAACCTGGACCTGCAACCAAATAGTTAGCACAACAGGATGTACAATACTCTAAGGTGACACTAACATATGGTGTAAAACTACGGGGGAGGGGGTGTGCATGTCATGGTGATAGCAAACATCAAACATAGCAACCATCCTCACATCTCTCACTTAGTGCGTAAAGCATACGATATCTACCACTTTGATCACCCAATCCTTTGCTACGATCACTCTGCCCCCATGGAGCCACAGTGACTTCACTGCACTGATTCATAGCCACTAATCCTTTGCTATGTCCACTCTGCCCCATGGAGTCATAACAACTCCACTACAATGGCTCATAGCCTTGCTATGATCACTCTGCCCCCATGAAGTCATGACAACCTCACTGCACTGATCCATAGCCAATATCCATCTCTCAGTGTTGAATCAAACTATAGATGTCGATAACCCCTTTGCACACATCCCGCGGCAAAGTCCGATCATGAAGTTAACTCGTTGGTTCCCATTTGGATCCTGGGTTCTACTTCCCATTTGGACTACCTTTGCATCTCGGGTTTTGTTCTCCTAAGGATCGGTTTGAATGTGCGTAGTACCCCAATTATCATCGGTTCGGTTCGGCCATCCTGGTTCGGTTCGTGATCCCCTTTCCATAGCATCAGGACGGTTCGGCTCGTAGTCCCCATCTTCGATTCGGTTCGTGATGTCTTCACTCGAGCGGTCGAGTCGTCATCTCCCTCTCATGGTGGTTCGTTTCAAGCTCCTTCACTCGAGCGATCGAGTCATCAGTTCGTTCTCATGGAGGTTCGAATTGGGCTCCTTCATTGGCTCGTAGGTCGAGCCTTTATTGATTCAGTTCGAGCTCCAATTCGGTCGTGGTCTTCTCCAAGCTCCATATCGGCTCGTGACACCAAGGATGAAGATTTGTGATGGCGAGTCAGTTCAATTCGGAAACATGAGGCGACTCATGGGTGGGCTACACGACCCAACCTAGTCCCCCTCCACTGACCCGATCCGGTTCCTACACCATTTGCTGCAACTTTTCGAGCGACTGTTTTACGCCAGACGACAGCGTTTTCACCCATTTTAATTGTTCTATGCAATCACAAATCATACCAAACAGTAATAGCAACATGTATAATCATCCACAAATATCAAAACAACAATTTAACATGTTTATACAGATCAACCATACTCAAAAACCCATGTTTTCCCTTAATCCCCCTTAATCATGTTTAAGCATACAATTAGCAAAACTTATCCAAATTAGCCCAAATTTCTATCAAAGCCCTAAAATAATATTTTAGAATTTTACAAATTTTTCTAGAATTTTAACGTGCATAGATTCGCTAATTAACAATAATCACCCCAAATTAGCCGTAATTAGTGAAAAACAATGCAAATAACTCACCTTGGCCACAAATTAATCTTAGAACTGAACATTGCTACTGTTATAGGTCGAATTCCAATGCTTAGCAGCAGCCCCAACTCTGATTTTCCACTAGACTTCCTTAACTTACTGTAGATTAAGCTAATACGCGGTTAAACGGTGATTTGGGATGAATTTAGAAAGTGGAGGCCATTGTTCGGGTTGAAGAGAGGTAAGTGGCGGCTGGAAAATGACAAAGAAAATATTTCTCTAACCCTAATCAGCCCTCATATAGCTCTAATCCTGAAATCCCCCAATGGGCCTAGCTGCGTATCACCCGGTTAAGCCCAATTAAGCTGTTTTTCACCTTCTAACCCTTAATTCAGCCATATCTACCAAACGGTAAGTCCGTTTGACAAGTGTGACCAATCTACGGAAAGGTAAACCATCATCCGAATCAAATGGAAGTTGTTTTAGGTCAATACTCCTTAACAATCAAAATTTATAGGCGAAACAAGATTCGTCAGGGGTAAAATGGTCATTTAAAAATCGGCAAAAATCGTGAACATGGGAAATGACCCCAATAGTCGTTCCCCAAAGTTACACGACCATACGACTTCATATGATAATGAAACAAATATTCTATGATCCTCTGATGCATAGAATGTGGGTCGTTACATCCCCCCTTTAAGAAATTTCGCCCCTGAAATTCTTTAACCAAAAACATATAAAGGGTCCCGCATGCCTATCAGCCATTTACAAACAATCAAACATACATAGTAACACAACAAGTCTATCCTAGCTTGCGGAATAACTAAATCGCAATTAAAATCTTACCAGGCAAAGAGTTCTGGATACGACTCCCTTATGCTCTCCTCTGTTTCCCAAGTACTGTCATTATCGTTCTCGCCCCACTGAACCTAGACCAGTTTCACCGCCTTCCTTCGAAGTTGCTTCGTATCGTACTCGATAATACGGATCGGCTTGCGGTTCCCAACCGCCTCAGATTCAACTTCGATGTCATCCAACCGATCCGGTGAAATAGCCATATCAGGGTCGTGCACGAACTTCCTTAACTGGGAAACATAAAATACGTTGTGAACTCCTGCCATCTTGTCAGGCAACCCAACTTTATATGCTAAATTCCCAACTGGTTCAAGAACTGGGAATGGACCAACAAATCTGGGTGCTAACTTGCCTCTTATACCAAATCGAATCACACTCTTTAACGGAGAAATCTTGACAAACACCAAGTCGCCAATAGAGAATTTTAATTCTCTTCATCTCTTATCAGCATAACTCTTCTGCCTATCTTGAGCAGCCTTCATTCGCTGTTGGATAACCTTGATCTTAGCTGAGGTTTCTCTTATCACATCTGGCCCAAGCACAAATTTTTCACCAGTTTCTAACCAACATGATGGTGAGTTGCATGTTCTTCCGTATAAAGCTTCAAACGGTGCCATACCAATACTGGATTGATAACTGTTATTATATGCAAACTCTACTAGATGCAAATGGTCATCCCATGATCCACCAAAATCCAATACACAAGCTCTTAAGAGTTCTTCTAATATACGGTTCACCCTCTCCGTCTGACCGTCGGTTTGAGGATGGTACGCGGTACTAAGATGTAGTTCTGATCGTAATGCCTCTTATAAGCTCTTCCAAAATCAACTAGTAAATAACGGATCTCGGTCACTCACAATGCCTTTGGGTACTCCATGAAATCTCACTACCCACTTCATATGCAATTCCGCTAACTTAGCTGCAGTTATATTCGACTTGACGGGTATAAACTTCGCACTCTTGGTCAATCGGTCCACAATCACCCAAATGCTATCATGACCCGATCTAGTCCTTGGTAACCCATCAATGAAATCCATTTAGACTTGTTCCTATTTCCATTCGGGGATTTCTAATGGTTGCAACAAACCACTAGGCTTCTTTTGCTCAGCTTTAACTAGTTGGTAATTCATGCATTTGGATATAAACTTCCCAACGTCTCTTTTCATTCCTTCCCAGTAGTAGGTCTGCTTCATGTCTCGATACGTTTTGTTACCACTGGGATGTATGGTTAGTTTTGAGTGACGACGTTCTCTACGCACTTCATCTCTCGATCTATTGACATTGGGCATAACTAGTCTTCCATTCTTTCTAAGCCATCCATCTCGATCAAGCCCATACTTGTCCATCTCCTCATCGATACCCATCTCTAACATGGAGATGATTTCCAATAAGTTAGGATCGTCCCTCTGACTGGAACCAATCCGCTCAATCAAAGTGGGTTTGATCATCAAACTTGCTAACATTACTGCCAATTCACACTTTGGTATGAAATCATACCTTGCGATATACTCCAGTTGCTTCCATTCAAGAAACATAGCCCCTAAATTGGCATGTCTCCTACTTAATGCATCAGCTACCGCATTGCCTTTCCCAGGTGCATATGTGATATCAAAATCATATGAAGCCAAGAACTCTAACCATCTCTGCTGATGAAGATTTAAACCCTTTTGGGAGAAAATATACTTTAACGATTTATGATCAGTAAACAACTCGAATCTTTCTCCCAAGAGATAATGTCTCCACATCTTCAACGCGAATACAATCGCTGTCAATTCCAAATCATGGGTAGGATATCTTTTCTCATGCGGTTTCAGCGTAAGCTACAACCCTACATCCTTGCATCAATACAGCACCTAGCCCGGTACCACATGCATCTGTGTATACCGTCATCTCTTCATTCCCTTAAGGAATGACTAACACTGGCATGCACGTCAACTTTTCCTTTAGACTCTTAAATGCAACCTCGCACTTTTCGTCCCAAATAAAAGTTTGATTCTTCTTGGTTAACTGAGTCAACGGTGCTGCTATCTTGGAGAAGTCCTGGATAAACTTACGATAATATCCAGCTAACCCCAAAAAACTTCTTACGTCTGTTGCATTCTTGAGCGTAGACCAATCTTGTACCGTTCCACCTTCGTAGGGTCCACGGCAATACCATTCTCTGAAACAACATGGCCCAAGAATCTCACTTCCCTTCTCTAGAAGTGACACTTAGAAAACTTTGCTTTCAATTGGTGTTTTCTCAAAACCTCCATCACTATCCTCAAATGTTCCTTGTGTTCTTCCTCTGTCTAGTAAACCAAGATATCGTCTACGAACACAAGAACAAACTTATTCAATTGATTCTTGAATACCCTATTCATAAGATCCACAAAATATACTGGTGCGTTGGTTAACCCGAATGGCATGACCAACCACTCATAAAATCCAGACGGTGTCCGAAATGTCATTTTAGGAATACTCTCAACTACTACTCGGAGCTGATGAAATCCTTTCGCGAGGTCCAATTGGCAGAACACTCTTGCTCCCTCCAGTTGATCAAACAAATCATCTATCCGCGGAAGAGGATACTTATTCTTCCTAGTCACTTTATTCAACTCGCGCTAGTCCACACATAAACAAAGGGAACCATTGTTGGATCTAGATTAACCGTAGAGAGGGTGAATAAGGTTTATCACAGTTTTTCGCTGAATTAAAAATCTGACAGGATATTAAAATAATAAACAGATCACAGAATGCAGCAAAATTAAAAGTGCAGAAAATAAATCACACACAGATATACCCAGCTTCGGCAAAACCCTACCTACCGCTGCATTCCTAAGGTTTCTACTAGATAAAAGAAAAGATCCCGCATACAAGACCATGTAAACTCGTGAACCCCTCGCTCCTATTCTAATCATATGCTCAAAACCCTAGACTGGTCTATGTCCCCTAGACCAGATTTTCCCTTAGTTTTACAGATTCTAATAAACTAACAGTTAACCCCTAACTGAATCCCTAGATTTTACAGACCTAGAAACTGTTTGTTTGTTTACAAAGAAGACAGAATTAAAAAACAATACAAAATAAAACAATACAAGCTAAAAACCCTAGGAATTAAAATAGAAGGGTCATCCCCTGATCCATTTAGAAACTTGGCCGGCCCATTTCAACGTGGTGCACCCACACTTCTATGTCCCGATCCCTTTTTCTCTTGAAATAAAAAAATGGCGGCTGCCCTAAAAGTAATTATATGGTTTTCCTTGTTCTTTCCCAAATCGATCGATAGATGGAAATTGACAAGATTGGTGACGTTGATAGCTTTGGTATATGATGCTTCCTGCTCAATGACCTAGGGTTTTACAGGCGATCGAAAAACTTGTGAGTAAATCTGAATTTGAATATTGTTGCTCTCGAATTTTTGTTGAGATTTTTGATGCAATGCCAGTGATGAGAATGGTGTTAGAAATAGGATTTCAAATCCTTAGATTGCTCTTTGATTTCAATTAAATGACTTGGCTGATTTGTGTGGATTCCTCTTTTGATTTGCCTTGATTAAATTTGAATTTTGTTGCCTTGTTTAAAAGTTGTGAATGGTGAGATGAACCTGGACTTCTGAAAATATGATTCTTCGATGACACACCACATTTAAATTTCCCTGATTTTTGCGGTTTCCCCTTTTGACTGTCCTCGATTGAAATTGAGATTTGTTGCCTTGTTTGAATTGATGATTCGTGTGTGAGTTCAGATGTTAATAATCCCTTGTCCTTAAACATCTTGATTAATTGCTGCAAAGTAGGAAATGCAAACATGCCAAACATAATTCTGTGATTCCCTTATTGTCACTGGGATAATAGATATGCAAATTTGCTTATGTATTTCATTGCTAAAAAAGCTCTCTTGAATTCCTTGTCCACACATGTATTATTGATTTCAGGAATGGCAAACCGATTTAAAAACTTGCTTAAAAGAGTATTATGATTTTTGCTAATTTATAACTTGTGTGAAACATGTTGTCAAAACCTGGAAACCGAATTTCTGTCACACAATTAAAGTCTTCATCCCTGTGTTTGCTGATTTTCCCTTGATTGTGTATTTCATCCCAAATACTGAATTTCTGAAAATACAATATAAGTTTGCCCAAAAAAAATCGAACACTTATGTATTCTTGGCAATCTTCGTGTGATGTTGTACACTTGAATGTATGTAGCTAGTACACCACCATATGTGTTACTGCATCCATGATCATGTGCTTACCCCACTGTTGTCAACTTGAGCTGAAATATCCTATTGCATGCACATGTACTTGTGCATGATATTAGCCTTGGCCATTCTTTTGAGTTTTGATGAATCATTTATCATGTGAACACCTATGTTGTTGTTGCACCATACCCTTTTGTTGCTGCTTGGTCTGGTTTGAACTTGTAGCTGAATTTCGATAACTTGCATGAACCAAATTGTACTTGAGTTTATCACCATGCCGAAACATACATAGTAAATCTGAGATGTTCTTGGCTGTTTGCACAATGATGCATCATGTAGGGCTGTTTGACTTGTGTGTTTCACCCAGTCTTGAAATTTCTGAAACTTCTTGTTTACATTTGGCGCTTGCTTCTTCTTTGTTCATGTAAACAAACAGAAGCACTTCTTCTTGACCTTGTGAGCTTGTGGTTGTGTGCACTTGCTCGAACCTTGCTCCACTATACATCAATTGTTTGTATACTTGTTTTGCTGAAACCTTGTAGTTTGTACAAGCGCACTGTTTTGCTGGACATTGAATTTATATGTTGCTGCCTCCATGTTAACTTGATATTGATCACACTGACTTGTACATATGTTATTTTCCACTGCTTCATTTATGTGTACTTCATGTTGACTTGAACTTGCTGCATATAGTTGTGCACCACTTTGCTTGTGCTCGGCCATTGATTGTTGATTTTCTTTGTATTCATTGATGTTTTTGTTTTAGGTTGCCTCGACCGTATTGATTATTGTTGCACTGAGTCGAGATGGTCCATGTGGCTACTCCTCATTTGCACACTGGATTGGCGAGGCAGTGCACACGTGTGTGTATATATATATACACGTGTGTATATGCAGCCATCCAGACAAGTTTTCCTGTCCTTGTAAAATATATGTATACAGTCTACCTTGTGATATTTATAGTGTATCACTGTGAATATCACAAGTTGTCTATACACAGTCGGATGGATATGAAAATCAGATCGAGTCAGAAAAATGATGAGAAACACACCGAAATTCTGATTCATATAAATTTTAAAAATAAAATTTATATTTGCATGTATTCTATTTTATTTCTATTGTAGTGTACTGTGTGTGTGTGTTTCATGTGACAGGCAAGCAAATGATGACTGGACTGACAATGACAAAACTGACAGAAGATAGAGACCGAAGATGGCAGTGACAGTGAAAAGAATATCAGAGTATGTAAAGTGTAAAGAATGTATATATGAAAATGTATATGAATGAGCAGAGAACTGTAGTGAGGAGCACTGTATATGAAACTGTATATGTATGAAATGAAATGTACAAATAGTGGAGTTACAAGAGTTGTACTGTTTGAATGCTTGAAATAAAATATTCTATTTAAATAAAATACTGTGTGAATAATAGAAATTCTGTACAATCATATTTTATATAAATATAAATATTATATTCCTTTCTGTGATGTATATATGAAACAGTACAGCAACAAACCCATTTATAATAATATATATTTGGTTGTTATCATCATACAAAAATCATATAATTGCGTATACAACACCATTATATACAACAATCTCCACCTTTTGATGATGACAAAAAAATAAAAGATTTTGAGCACAATAAATGTGTTTTGCAGATAATATTGAACTCCCCCTATTCGTATGCTCCCCCTACAACCAAACTCCCCCTATAACTGTGCATGAGTGAAAAGAATGAATTCAATAAATTTTCAAAATTAAAAATATTTATAAAATATTCACTCATAAACCAAAATCTCAACCCATTCTCCCCCTTTTGTTATCATCAAAAGGATTCAGAATTTAAAATATAGATGAAAAAAGACTAGAAAACATAATTTCAACCGAAGAGGAAGAACGATCATCATAAATCTCAATCAGTCAAACCAAAATAATAATGTTCTGAGAACAAGTGGCATATTTCACATTTTAGAGGATGACAGATTTACGATGAATTTATTGAAATGGAGAGAGTTTAAAAATATGAATATTTTCCAATTATTTTCAAATAAATTTTATAAAATGAAGCATAAAAACAGTGATGGATTCGGACTATAGTTAATAATTCAATTTAAAGTTACAAATCGTATAATCTCAAATCCCAATAGCTATCAATCAACAAATCATAATACATCATAAAATATTAACATATTTCACATATTAGAAGATGGATTGATAGACTGGTTTTTAAACACCAAGGAGAATTTCAGATTTATTTCAATTTACAGCGCATTATTTTCTTTTCTTTTTTATTTTTTTTATTTAAGAGCACACTAACCACACATAATCAGAGCTTGGATTTTTAAATGAAGTCAGTCGCAACTTAAATTATAAGTTATCTCAAAACCATGCATAAGCAGAGCTTGGATTTTTAAATGAGTTAGAGAAACACTTATGTATTAATTATATTTTTATTATTTTCAGTTTCAAAATGAAAAACTCCTCAGTATATAAAACCAATATGATGATAGAAATGTGATAGGTACAGAAATGATTTGTGAAATAAATTTCTAAATTAATCATATTATGAAATATGATCAACTGTACCGAGATCGTTGAAAAATTTCAATTATCACTAATTCTGAATAATAGTATAACCACAATTCCTTCACAAATATTTTCACTATTTATACAAGATGATTTAAAAAAATTAAACTCTCCACATTAATGTAAAAACATGATGGATGGCAGAATCACGGTAGATAAAGAAAATGGTCGTGAAATAATTGCCAATTCAAAGATATTATAATAATTATTCAACCGTCATGAAAATCTAAATAAAGCCTCCTCTTGTTGTGAAATATATTGCAGTCATAACTCATCACAATTTTAAATTCTGATAATAATGTTGATGAATTATAAATACAGTTCAATTTGGATATTGATTTCAATTTTTGATTGAATAATCAATAAATAATTTAAAATTTGAAAATCAATTACAAGAGGGATATAAAGATCTATACAAGACATGAGGGATTAAAAAATATATACGAAAAAAATTCAGCACATCTAAACTGATACCACTTGATGTCTTTTTAATGAGGATTTTAACATGACACTAGAGACGAACAAGAATATTACAAATAGTATAATTTTAACCACAAAGACCAAACAGACAAGAAAATCATATTAGGCACATCTATCAAAGCAGCAGACAAAAAAATAGTTATCTGAATCATTTTTTCAAAAGAGATTCCTTTTATTAGACCAACAGTCAAGGAATAATCAAAGCAAGCACTTTATCAGACAAATTTGAAAAAGAAATATCAGAGCAGCACCAGAAAACAGTTATGAATCAGACTTGTCAGAAAATGTTTCACAGAAGTTTCAGATGGTCACAAAAGATGATTCATGATCCCAGATTTTAAAATATTTTTTGTTTTAAATCATTTGAAGGGATATGAAAATATCATAATTTAATGAATCAATCACACCAGATTATATATTTTTGATTCTAGATATGTGTGTAATTCAGTAAATCAATAATTTCAAATGATTTTAAACAAACAAATATTTAAATAAAATAACCATGAAATAATAGAGAGATTTAAGACCATTTTTTCAAAGAATTTTCAAAATTATCTCTGATAAGTATAAGAGAAATTTCAGATCATATACATCAAGTTTGAGAGGTATTCATGATCCATAAAATTAAAAATAATTTATTTGAAATCATTTGAATCAATGTTAAGTTTGAGATATAATGAATTATTCACACAAGGTTGATAATTTCAAATTAAGGAGGTGTGTGAAATTCATAAAATTAAGAATTTCAGATGATTTCAATTAAACACATTTCAACCATACTGATCATAAATATAAAAAGAAATTCAAGATGTATCACTGAGATTCAAGACAGATCAAAAAATATCCAAGGCAATCTGAAAACCAATGAAATTATCATGACTAAGGAACAATAATGTGCTGTAATGAGTATAAATTTTCAAGCCTTTCTAAAATGAATTAGAAGAACCTCATAACAGCGGAGATGTGTGATATTTCAATTGCTTTTCAGATCTTCAAAAAATTTAGAATTCATATTAACAGTGTTCAAGATATAAAAAGAATACATTAACACTATTAGGAATTTAGAAAACAGAAAATGAACTTCAAAACAATTGCAGATATACACATGTTTAGATTCAAGTTCTGGATAAGATTAAAACATCATATTTTCATTCAAGTGAAGCAAAGTTCCAAAAAAAAAAAGAATTCTGCAATTGGAATTTAAGAAGGCTTATAGAAGAAAAATAATATGAAAGTTATAAATCAAAAAAGATAATAGACATAAGAGGTAGAAGAAGGAAAAATAGATAAAAGAATAAAAACAAGGAATATACAAAGAGTGAGTCTGGAGATCATACCTGAAATCGATGTGAACCAGAATCTCTAACTCAACAAAACTTGACTAAGGAACTGTGAACAATCTGATGATATGAAGCTGTTTGAAATCAGTTTCTCTTTTGCAAAGTAGTTCCTCAGTCTCCTTTGGTACCTAACAGTTTAAAGGATCAAGTGGTCTAACAAAATTTGTAAAACCACTGTGAAATGTGTTCACAACTTTTGGTACCCAAACTTGTTTGTATAACCCATTCGAATCTATCTTTGTACCTTTTGGAACACAGATCTGTTTGAAATTATTGAAGTTTGTCTTATTTACTATTGGGAACCAGAATTGTTCAAATGGATTATTATAAAATAAATTCATATCACGATTATGATTCAAAAATCCTTTGCGATTATTAAAGTTTGAATTTTCAAATTGATTCTTTCCAAAGTAGTTTGAAGGATTTTTAAGATCATTAGACTTCTGTTTTTCAAAAACATTGTTTTACTCAAAACCAAGGCCACGTTTATTTCCAACAGAAATTAGGTTTTTCAACAACATATTCAAAGATTTTTCTCCATCAGAAAATTTAGTCAAAGTTGACTCTAGTCGTTGAATTTTGAATTTAAGATCACCATTCTCTTTTATTAATCTGAACAACGGTTATCATTGATCTTCCTTCTAGCATCATATTGTTTCAAAACCAAAGTTTCATATTCAAGTAATTTAATTTTGAGTTTGGGATTCAGCAATTTCAAATTCAAAATGTTTTCGACTTTCAGATTCAAAATTCTTGAGTTTTTCAATCTCAATTTCTAGCTCATTCAGAATAGACTCAGTTTTCAACAAATTGTGTTTTTCATCTAAAATATATTTGGAATATTCAGTCGTCTTAAAATTTTCAAATACTTTTTGCAAACAATTGTTTGTGCTTTCAAGCTCTATATTTTTCTCTTTTAAAATCAGGATTTCATTCTCAAGTTTCTGAATATTTTTATTTTGATGAACAAGATCATTTTTCAAATTTAAACAATTTTTGTAATTAAAATTTGAAGACTTCTTAACATTTTTGAGTTTTGATTCCAAAAGGTTAATTTTGCAGATCGACTCAAGCTTCTCAGATTTCATAAGTTTATTTTTAGATTTTAGATTCTCAACAGATTCAGTTAAGCCATTTAAACGATGAGTTAAATCTTTATAAGAAATATTGAGTCTCCATCTGAATTTCCATCTATACAACCTGTTAAGCGCAAATCTGAACCTGAGTTGACTTTCTGGGGTTTTGAGCAGTTGTCAGTTTTTCCATACATTGCGTTGAGAGTTTTCCAGATATCATGCACAGTTAAACAATGGGAGATAAGATCAAGTTGATTATTACTAAGATAAGAATAGAGAATATGAATGACACGAGCATTTATAACTTTATTTTTCTTATCTGGCATATCACCCATATTTATAATAATATTCCACATTCATAATTATTAACAGATTTTAAATAGAATTCGATTTTCGGTTTCCAAATTAAAAAATTTGTACCATTGAAAATAATTGGAATATCACTGGACTGACTCTCCATGGACTGACAACCAGGAGATACCATGACTCTAGAGTTAATGGAAATACCTGCTCTTATACCACTTGTTGGATCTAGATTAACCCTAGAGGGGGTGAAGAGGGTTTATCACAGTTTTTTGTTGAATTAAAAATCTGACAGGATATTAAAATAATAAACAGATCACAGAATGCAGCAAAATTAAAAGTGCAAAAAATAAATCACACACAGATATACCCAGCTTCGGCAAAACCCTGCATATTGCTGCATTCCTAAGGTTTCTACTATATAAAAGAAAACTGTCAGTTAGCCCCTAACTGAATCCCAAGATTTTACAGACCTAGAAACTATTTATTTGTTTACAAAGAAGACAGAAATAAAAAACAATACAAAATAAAAAACACAAGCTAAAAACCCTAGGAATTAAAATAGAAGGGTAATCCCCTTATCCATTTAGAAACTTGGCCAGCCCATTTCAGCGTGGTGCACCCACCACTTCTATATCCCGATCCCTTTTTCTCTTGAGATAAAAAAAATGGTGGCTCCTCTGAAAGTAATTATAGGGTTTTCCTTGTTCTTCCCCAAATCGATCGATAGATGAAAATTTACGAGATTGGTGATGTTGATAGCATTGGTATATGATGCTTCCTGCTCAATAATCTAGGGTTTTACAGGCGATCGAAAAACTTGTGAGTAAATCTGAATTTGAATCTTGTTGCTCTCGAATTTTTGTTGTGATTTTCGATGCAATGCCAGTGATGAGAATGGTGTTAGAAATAGGATTTCAAATCCTTAGATTGCTCTCTAATTTCAATTAAACGACTTGGCTAATTTGCGTGGATTCCTCTTTTGATTTGCCTTGATTAAATTTGAATTTTGTTGCCTTGTTTAAAAGCCATGAATGGTGAGATGAACCTGGACTTCTGGAAATACGATTCTTCGATGACACACCACATTTAAATTTCCCTGATTTGTGCAGTTTCCCCTTTTGACTGCCCTCGATTGAAATTGAGATTTGTTGCCTTGTTTGAATTAAAGATTCGTGTGTGAGTTCAGATGTTAATAATCCCCTGTCCTTAAACATCTTGATTAATTGCTGCAAAGTAGGAAATGCAAACATGCCAAACATAATTATGTGATTCCTTTATTGTTACTGGAATAATAGATATGCTAATTTGCTTATGTATTTCATTGCTAAAAAAGCTCTCTTGAAATCCTTGTCCACACATGTACTGTTGATTTCAGGAATGGCAAACCGATTTAAAAACTTGCTTAAAAGAGTATCATGATTTCTGCTAATTTATAACTTGTGTAAAACATGTTGTCAAAACCTGGAAACCGAATTTCTGTCACACAATTAAAGTCCTCATTCCTGTGTTTGCTGATTTTCCTTTGATTGTGTATTTCATCCCAAATACTGAATTTCTGAAAATACAATATAAGTTAGCCAAAAAAAATCGAACGCTTATTTATTCTTGGCAATCTTCATGTGTGTTGTACACTTGAATGTATGTAGGTAGTACACCACCATATGTGTTACTGCATCCATGATCATGTGCTTACCCCATTGTTGTGAACTTGGGCTAAAATATCCTATTGCATGCACATGTACTTGTGCATGATATTAGCCTTGGCCATTCTTGTGAGTTTTGCTTAATCATTTATCATGTGAGCACCTGTGTTGTTGCTGCACCATACCCTTTAGTTGCTGCTTGGTCTGGTTTGAACTTGTAGCTGAATTTTGATAACTAGCATGAACCAAACTGTACTTAATTTTATCACCATGCTGAAACATACATAGTAAATCTGAGAAGTTCTTGGCTATTTGCACAACGCTGCATCATGTATGGACTGTTTGACTTGTGTGTTTCACCCAGTCTTGAAATATCTGAAACTTCTTTTTTACATTTGGCACTTGCTTCTTCTTTGTTCATGTAAACAAATAAAAGCACTTCTTCTTGACCTTGTGAGCTTGTGATTGTGTGCACTTGCTCGAACCTTGCTCCACTATACAACAATTGTTGTATACTTGTTTCGCTGAAACCTCATAGTTTGTACAAGCACACTGTTTTGCTGGACATTGAATTTATATGTTGCTGCCTCCATGTTGACTTGATATTGATCACACTGACTTGTACATATGTTATTTGCCACTGCTTCATTTATGTGTACTTCACGTTGACTTGAACTTGATGCATATAGTTGTGCACCACTTTGCTTGTGCTCGACCATTGATTGTTGATTTGCTTTGTATTCATTGATGTTTTTTTTGGGTTTCCTCGACCATATTGATTATTGTTGCACTGAATCGAGATGGTCAACATGGCTACTCCTCTGTTGCACACTGGATTGGCGAGGCAGTGCACACGTGTATATATATACACGTTTGTATTTGCAGCCATCCAGACAAGTTTTCCTGTCCCTGTAAAATATATGTATACAGTATACCTTGTGATATTTACAGTGTGTCACTGTGAATATCACAAGTTGTTTAGACACAGTCGGATGGATATGAAAATCAGATCGAATCAGAAAAATGATGAGAAACACACCGAAATTCTTAGGCATATATATTTTAAAAATAAAATTTATATTTGCATGTATTCTGTTTTATTTCTATTGTAGTGTACTGTGTGTGCTTCATGTGACAGGTATGCAAATGATGGCAGGACTGACAATGGCTGGACTGACAGAAGACAGAGACATAAGATGACAGTGACAGTGAAAAGAATATCAGAGTATGTAACAGTGTAAAGAATATATATATGAAAATGTATATGAGTGAGCAGAGAACTGTAGTGAGGAGCACTGTATATGAAACTGTATATGTATGAAATGAGATGTACAAATAGTGGGGTTACAAGAGTTTTACTATTTGAATGCTTGAAATAAATTATTCTATTTAAATAAAATACTGTGTGAATAATAGAAATTATGTACAGTTTATTTAAATATGAATATTATATTCCTGTCTATGATGTATATATGAAACAGTACAGTAACAAACACATTTATAATAATATATATTTGGTTGTTATCATAAAACAAAAATCATATAATTGTGTATATAACACCGTTATATACAACAACCATCTGCCTTGGTAGCAAACACAACTGGTGCTCCCCACTCAGAAGCACTTCTTCTGATAAATCCCTTCTTCAAAAGATCGCTCACTTGAACCTCGAGCTCTCGCTGCTCCCTTGGCGCCATACGACGAAGTGGCATCACTATAGGTGTAATAACCCGGAAAATACGAGCCAATTTAAAAATTTTAAATTGGTTATTTCAAAGGAATTTGAACAATTGAAATAGAATATTTCAATAAAATAGTGAATTAGAAATAGTGAGTCGGTTTGAAAATTTGAATTCAAACTTTGACCGACTATGCAGGGTGGAAAATATAACGGATTTTAGCGAAACCAAAAATATTTAAATCTGTTAGTCAATACCTTTCTAACGAATCTGAAAAATCGAAGTTTCATAACGGGAATTAAAATTTATGGCCGAATGAATTTTCAGAGGGGTCGGTATATAGAATATATAGCCCTGGAAAATTGATATTTTTCATACGACCTCGGAATTCGACGAAACCACTTTTGTTGGGTCCGGGATGTCAAACTATTGCTAGGTTTCAAATTTCATAATTTTTGAAGCTAGTATGAGAGCGTGGCAAAAGAAAATGTGTTTGGTCGATTTCTGTTAAATTGGATCGACCAGAAAATGGCCATTTTTCAAATGACCTCAGAATTCGACGAAACTAGTTTTGTTGGGACCTTAGCGTCAAAACATAGCTAGATTTATTTTTATGGAATTTTTCGAATCAGTTTGTGGCCCTGGCAAATTGAAATGTGCGTTCAGAGTTAAAAATTAAATGTTTTATACTTTAATTTGAAAAATAACTGACTGTAACAGTCGAATTGGCCTACGAAACATATCCCATTGTGTCCGGAATGGGGGTATTTAGCTAGGGGCGACAGTCGTTGGGTTTAAAAAGGAGTTCGTTTGAGAAAACACTATTTAAAAATTTAATATAACCCTCGGCCAATCAGAATTTTCCTTTCATAAATTTAAACCCCCCCCCCCCCCCCCCGTTAAACGGCGAAACCGCTCCCTACCTTCTCCCCTAAATCGCCGCCGCCACAGGCGTTTTCCGCCTGTGCCACCCCCCTACCTCGACGCGCCTCCTCCTCCTCTTCAAATCTGACATCACCGCCGCCGCCACAGTCGCCACCTCCGCCCGTATCGAAGCCAGGAAGTCGAGCACTTCCCGCCGCCGCCCTGAACGCCACCGACCACCGAACGCCACCAAACCACCACCGATTTGAAGCCCTCTCTTCCCTCTTCCACGTCCAACTCCCCGATCGTCCCCACGTGCCACTGATTTCGCGAAAACTGTAAACCTAGTTTTGAAGCTTCGTGAAAGTGAGTTTTTCTTTGATCTTTACACTTTGAAAAATCATATCTTTTTGGTGTGTTGACGAAATTCGATGAAACAGGAAACATCGAGACCGCAAGGAAGCTCTCTACCCAATAGAAGAAGCCGCGGATTTTTCTGACATCGTATCGATTTTTAGCGCTCAGAAAACCAAGGTGAGAAATCTAAATTAACGTGAAATTGAATGGAAAATGTCGTGTATAATTTATATAAGCGAAATATAAATTACATACATGTTGTATACCTCATGTACATACGTAGTGTAAGCTATATAAGCGAAGTATGAATTTTTACATGCATAGAATAAGTGATATATGTGTTGAAATGCTAGTGAAATATAGCAAATATATATATATTATATATATATATATATACTCCCCTCGTCCACAAACCATGGACGATATTTATTGTGGTGAATTGGTGTGAAATATTGGATGAAAAATACGAATGGTTGAATAATTGTTTGTGGTTGATATTGTTTGGTTGTGGTTGAAAAATACCCATTGGTGATTGAAATGAATTGGAAATATTTGTGGAAAGAAAAATAAACATGCCGCCTGCGTGCGAATTAGATGCATGAATCCCCATTGTCAAAAACCACGAGGTTTTAAGGTAGAGCGAGGAGTCGTACTAGGGACGGTGCCGGTTTTAACTACCCTGCCGTTATGCTGCCGAAATTTTGAATAATCTTTGTGTGTTAGAATTATTTTCATATGTTGAAATTATTTTCTTGCGTTGAAATTAAATTCATATATAGAAACTATATCCATGTGTGGAAATATTCATGTGTTGAAAAGTGTTGTGTGAAAATTAAATTCATTTGTGAATGAGTGAAGTGTTTAAACAATAAAAATCAAATTTTTATATGTATATGAAGTAAATAAAAATATTCGCCTTATATAAATAATTTCAACAATAAAAATCCCATCTTTCTAATATAAACAACATAAATAAAATGTCCATGTGTGGAGACGCTCATTTGTTGAGAAGTGTGTGTAGTGGAAAAGTTCATGTGTTGAATAAAAAGATCGAACGATAAAAATTACATTTTTATTGAAACTATGAAGTGCTGAAACATCTATTTGTCGAATAAATATTTTAAATGATAAAAATATCATTTTTATCATATGTGTGATATGCTAAAGATATGCGGACGTTGAAATAAATATTTGTGATAGAAATATTATTTTTAACATGCATAGGAACTAAATAAAATAGTCATGTGTTGAAATCTATTTTAGTTCGCCAAAATTATCATCTTTGAAATGTGAAGCGTTAAAAATAGCCACTTGTTCAAATAAACGTGCATGAGTTGAAATATACATTAACTAGCTAATGATATGATTTTAGCCTATGCATGCAACATTAGAATGAATGGTGTTTTTAAACCAAAGCAAATCAAATATGAAATTGAATGGAAAATGATAAATGTTAGAAATTGTATATATGTACATGCATATCAATTGAACAGGTTAAAGCAAAAGGGGCTAGAGAAGAGAAATAAAATTTTGTGCCCGACAAATAGGTACACATTTACCGCTTTGTTTGGGTGATGATTTTATGAGCCTGTTGGCTAGCCGCTTGGCTTTTTCTTTTTCTTTTTGATATGAGACGCCCGTGTGGATATTTGGGAATTTTCCCAGACCCTCTCGTACAAAGGAGGTTATGGCGAAATTTTCCAAAATTTAAAGGCGTTAGTGAAATAATTGAAGTGGAAACGATATAGGAATTTTTGAATGAACTATATTTATATAAATATATAAATATAAATAGAATTATAACGAAACGTGGCCGTGCAGTTCATGTTTTGAAACTGTGATTTCAAACGACTAGTGCGGGAAATCCGACCATTGGATTTTCCTGAAACCGCAACCGTTGGGTTCGCCTTGGAAATATCTTTCCAACGGCACCAACTTTGTGAAGATCCGACGGTTGGATTGTCTGGAATGTTTGATTCAAAACTGAAGAAAAACAGTGCCAGAAACGATTATATTTATATATATATATAAATATAATTAAATTAAATCGAATAATGACGCTGCAGTTCGTAAATTGAAATCGTAACTTCAAATGGTTAGTGTGGAAGATCCGACCGTCGGATTTTCCCAAAACTGAAACCGTTGGATTCGTTTTGAAATGACCTTCCTAATGATGTAAAATTTGTGAAGATCCAACGGTTAGATTTTCATATATGTGTAAAACAAAATTAATGAAAAGCAGCGCCAGTGCATCGACACGACCTGAAACGTCGTTTAATTAAATATGGCCGTTTTAAATTAAATAAAAATGGCGATATATCGTTATAAAGTACTATAGACGATATAGAGTGAAAATAAACCAATTTTGTTGTGTTTGCTTGATATGTGATGGTTGAATGTATTTGACATGAAAATTATAACTAAATAACTGAAATGTGAATGTTGAATAGTCCAACCACGTGATTAATTGATTTGAAAATCTAAGTATACGTGGGTTATTTGAAAAGGCCGAGTTTAACTCATTTCAAATAATCGATCGACGTTGAGAAGTCGAAGAGTCGAAGACGACTGAAGACCGACGATCTCCACATTGGATGGATGGACGCTACTGATGCTCGTGATTGGAGTAGCTACCATGAAGGAATTGAAGTAGTAGCCGTCCACACATACTGTTGATTGTACGGATATGCGAGGAATTGGTGCCTCCGGTTTCGTTCAGACCCAGAACGGACTTGTAAATGGACTGTGTGTCTGACATTGGATTTTGTTCTATGTTGATTGATCTCTGTTAAATATATATCTGTTTGGCGACGGAGAATTTATTCTCTTGCTTAACGCCCTTCTCTGAGACGTACGAGCTCAGAGGTTATGTATTGACAGAAATCAGTCGCATGGAGTGGATTGCCTGTGTGGCACGCCTAAGTGGCATATGATCAAGGCTTCTGTTGCAAAGCAAAGTCTTGTGGTTGATGATCAAAGCATGGTCTGTGTGACGTAGCTTTGTGTATAACGTGAATTCGCGAGCCTCACACCTCGGTATGAGTCAAAAACGGGAGAGTGACTACAGGGAGAGCATGACGTTTCTTTCTAGCTAAGGTGGTGTCAGTGACCTACCAACCCTGACATTATATATACTTTTCACCTGTCTGGTTGTTGGAATGCGAGGCGCCTCGATATAGGTCTGTAAGGACCGGGAAACGTGTGTTCAGGAATTGCCAATCCTCAAAAGTAAGAGAGGACCGGCCCTGAAGATCCAAGGATCATAGTGGGGTCCTGGGACATTTGCTAGAGTGTCTCGAATCGGAGAGGAGCTTGCCCCTTGCCTCGACTCATGAAGGAATCCAATTTCCAATACGAAATATGCGAATGTGATTGTATTACTAGTATGGCGACATAGTAGATGGTAGTTATGCCGCCTAGGATTGATATTTATGATTGAATTGCTTTTGAAACATATATGCACTAGTAATAATATCGAACACCTTTGTTTTATTCGTATGAAGCATCTTTGTCCATTATAAGGTAAAAACTCTATCCTCCGGCTTGTGTTGCATTGTGTGATGGGACCTGAGTCTTATAACGGCTTCATTTTATAAAAAGCATTGCGTTGATTTAATCATTTACTTTATTTCATGCACTAGCACTCATTGGAGTAAACCCGTTCCGCGAAAGTGGCATGGTCCTTTGATTTGCCTTAATATTGCTGTTAATAAGTTGAGTAGATTTCTCATACCAGTCCCATGACTGACTCGTAGTTTGTTTCACCTTGCAAACTCGGGTGCCCTCATTTTCACACGGGCAGCCTAGTTACAGGTTTCTGACGCACCTTTTGGCTCATGGCGAGGCTTGACTACACTGTGCTGACTTGGATTTTCTCCGCCATTATTGTATCTATATTATGATTCCGCCACTGGCGATGTAGACTGATATTCCTTTTGTGTACTCTTCATGTATGATTCCGCCTCAGGCGATGGTGACTGATTATGTATCATTATGCACTAAGTTGTATCTTGTACTGTGCTTCTCTGATGTGATGATATCTATATGATTCCGCTGTCATATGTGTGTAAATTATTCTATTTTCTGTTTATGCTATTATCTGCGATCTGCTAATGATGATTAATGTGTTATATTCCAATGATTATCCTTAACACCGTGTCACGGGGTTTTGGGATCGTCACAATAGGTATGGCATCTTTCACTAAATCAATCTGAAACTCAATCTCTTGATGTGGTGGAAGTCCGGTCACTTCCTCGAAGACGTCCGGATAATGGCCAGCCACGGGCACATCTGACAACTCATCATGCAGGATGTCAAGGGAATTTAGAAAACTAACCTTTACCCCATCACTAGGTAGACAACCAAACACTACCCTCCGCCTATCATCTGCTCTAACTATCACCAAAAAGCCCTCATAGTCTTCCACCACCCCGTACCTTTGGAGCCAATCGACACCCAAAATAATGCCAAACCCAGTAAATCCCAAAATAAAGCAATCATAAGCAAACATACATCCATGACTCGATAAGTCCATATTACAGCAAATCATACTAAGGCTAGTGGAACCACCAATCAGGTTCGTCACAACTAAAGGTCTATCGACTATCTCAGGCTCCAATCCCAACCTATCTACCAGGTCACTAGATATGAAGGAATAGGAAGCCCCGGTATCAAACAATACTCTAACCAGAACATCATAAACGGAAAGCATACCTTGGATAACGACATTCTTTCCCTTCTCCGCCGCAGTTGGGTCATTCGACGAAGAAGAAATAGCATTGGTAGCATATGCTTTCACAATCTGCTTTTCTTTAGGGGGTTGCAGACACTTATCCTTATGATGTCTCATATGGCCACAGTTGAAGCACTTCCTGTTCGCTGGTTTTGCTTGACATTCTTTGGCATAGTGGCCCTTCTTGCCACAGCTAAAGCACTCAACATCTTTCTTGTCTTTCTTTCTCTGACCATCCTTAGCTTGGTTCTATTTCTTTTATTCTGAGAATTATTCTTGCCTCCACCGCCTGCTTGCGGTTTTGGCTCTCCTGTATATACAACAGCAACTTCATCTTTGACTTAGGATAAAGACTCTCCGATCTCAATGCTTTTCCCACAATGGATTCAAACGTATCATTGATGTGGTTTATAAGTCTTTCCCCCAAGTACCCATCCAAGCTAGTTATGAACTTCTCGTTCTTCTTCTCGGCAGTGTCGATAAGGGATAATCCATACTTCGATAAAGTATCAAACTCTGCAATGTACTCCGAGAGAGCCCTTCCATTCTGCTTAAGCTCTAGAAATTTCCTAAACAACTCTGATTTCTGAGCAGTTGGGATAAACTTATCACTGAAGCGGGTCTTAAACTGATTCCAAGTAACTTGATCCTCTGGAGTAGCTGCTTTAATAGCATTCCACCAATTCATAGCTCGTCGTTTAAGCTGACGGGATGCTAGCTTCCTCTTCATAGCATCTTCGATTCCCAAATCTTCAAATATGTGCTCACAACTATCCAGCCAATCCTGAACTTCTGTAGCCGACTCCGTTCAGCGGAACGGCTTCCCACCAAGACTAGTGTAATCCTTGCATAGCTTGGCGTAATCGGCTCTAGGCGCCTGCACCGCTGCACCACCACTGCTAGCAACATTAGGAACTGCTTCTCACACATATCTAAGCATCTCTCTCATGAATTCAGTGAACATCGTCCTCATATCAGAAGCATTCCTATTATTGGCTCCTGAATTAGTATTCCTCGTATATCGGCTCATCGTTCAATCTGTATGGAGAAAACGATTAACCATCCCTTCAGTTGTGCCAGTGCAGTGCGGTTTCATCCCCATATATACTAATAGTACATACATATAGCTTTTGAAAACCAAAATATCATAGATATGCGCTCTCATGTATGTATTATCTCTCCCTGGTGTCTTTCCCTAGGTTAACTATGCAACCTCGCTCTGATACCAAGTGTAACGGCCCACCCCGGACTAGCTGACATTTCCCTCGAAATGCGTTGTGCTGACGTCCAACTAGCACGGGACATTCGTCAGAAGAAAGGAAACTTAACGGTGAACTAACAAGAAACCTGTAGAATGTCTCACAGTGCATGGAATAAAATATAATAATAACATACTTGACATAAAACAGGAGAGACCGTGCATAAGCTGAAAACTAAACCATAATCATCATGGCAGCGAAAATTCAAAAAACAGCTTATTACAACTCTAATATAATGTCTCTAAAGCAAATAAAAAGCACTATTATTCCCAAAGTAGTGACCAACAACAAAACAGGGAGAATATCTATATATATCATACGTGGAAGCCTCCTTCTCGTCTACGGTACAACTACTCGTACATACCACCTAATCTATCTCCAGTCTGCCTGTTTAAGAGCACCCAGAGTAATAAGAAGAGACATAAAACTCTAGGTCAGACAAAAGTCTGGTATGAGCGATAAGCAGCAAAACAGAACAATAACAGGTATACATAACCATACCTGCACCTGGACCTGCAACCAAAGAGTTAGCACAACAGGATGTACAATACTCTAAGGTGACACTAACATATGGTGTAAAGATAAGGGGGAGGGGGTATGCATGTCATGGTGATAGCAAACATCAAACATAGCAACCATCCTCACATCTCTCACTTAGTGCGTAAAGCATACGATATCTACCACTTTGATCACCAAATCCTTTGCTACGATCACTTTGCCCTCATGGAGTCACAATGACTCTACCGCACTGATCCATAGCCACTAATCTTTTACTATGTTCACTCTGCCTCATGGAGTCATAACAACTCCACTGCACTGGCTCATAGCCTTGCTATTGTCACTCTTCCCCACGAAGTCATGACAACCTCACTACATTGATCCATAGCCAATATCTGTCTCTTAGTAGTGAATCAAAGCTATAGACGTCGATAACCCCTTTGCACACGTCCCGCAGCAAAGTCTGATCATGAAGTTAACTTGTTGATTCCCATCTGGATCCTGAGTTCTACTTTCCATTTGGACTACCTTCACATCTTGGGTTTTGGTCTCCTCCGGATCGGTTTGAATGTGCGTAGTACCCCGATTATCATCGGTTTGGTTCGGCCATCCTGGTTCGGTTCGTGATCCCCTTTCCATAGCATCGGGTCGTTTCGGCTCGTAGCCCCCATCTTCGGTTCGGTTCGTGATGTCTTCACTCGAGCGGTCGAGCCGTCAGCTCCCTCTCATGGTGGTTCGGATCGGGCTCCTTCACTCGAGCGATCGAGTCGTCAGCTCCTCTTACGGCGGTTCGAATCGGGCTCCTTCATTGTCTCGTATGTCGAGCCTTCATCGTTGCGAGTTCGAGCTCTGGTTCGGTCGTGGTCTTCTCCAAGCTCCAGATCGGCTCATGACACCAAGGGTGAAGATTTGTGATGGCAAGTCAGTTCGGTTTGGAAACATGAGGCGGCTAGTGGGTGGGCTACACGACCTAACCCGGTCCCCTTCCACCGACCCGATCCGGTTCCTGCACCATTTCCTGCAAATTTTCCAGCGATTGTTTTACGCCACACGACAGCATTTTCGACCATTTTAACTGTTCTATGCAATCACAAATCATACCAAATAGTAATAGTAACATGCATAATCATCCACAAACATCAAAACAACAATTTAACATGTTTACACGGATCAAACATACCCAAAAACCCATGTTTTTCCCTTAATCCTCCTTAATCATGATTAAGCATACAATTCGCAAAACTTATCCAAATTGCCCCAAATTTCTATCAGAACACTAAAATAATATTTTAGAATTTTACCAATTTTTCTAGAATTTGAATGTGCATAGATTTGCTAATTAACACTAATCACCCCTAATTAGCCGTAATTACTGAAAAACAATGCAAATCACTTACCTTGTCCACAAATTAATCTTAGATCTGAATTGTTCTACTGTTATAGGTTGAATTCCAATGCTTAGCAACAACCCCAACTCTGATTTGCCACTAGACTTCCTTGATTTGGTGTAGATTAAGCTAATACGCGATTAAACGGTGATTTGTGATGAATTTAGAAAGTGGAGGTCATTGTTAGGTTTGAAGAGAGGTAAGTGGCGGGTGGAAAATGACAAATAAAAGGTTTCTCTAAACCTAATCAGCCCTCATATAGCTCTAATCCCGAAATCCCCCAATGAGCCTAGTTGCTAATCACCCGGTTAAGCCCAATTAAGTTGTTTTCACCTTCTAAACCTTAATTCAGCCATATCTCTCAAATGGTAAGTCCATTTGACAAGTGTGGCCACTTTACGGAAAGGTAAACCATCATCCGGATCTAATGGAAATGGTTTCAAGTCAAAACTCCTTACCAATCAAAAGGTATAAGCAAAACAAGATTCTCCAGGGGCAAAATGGTCATTTAAAAATCGGCAAAAATCGTGAACATGGGAAATGACCCCAATAGTCGTTCCCCAAAGTTACACGACCATACGACTTCATTTGATAATGAAATGAATATTCTACGATCCTCCGGTGCGTAGAATGCGGGTCGTTACACCAGTCACTGCACTGCCACCCACCTCCACTCAATGACAACCCACCTACCGTACTCCACCTTCGCTCTCCTCTCTCGTCCAACTTGCTATCTTTCTCTTTGGAAAACAACACGTCTCACGTGCAAAAACCAGTTTAACCTTCCCTGTTCCAGCCTTCATCTATCGTGCCCAGCTCCGACAAATCCCGAAGTCGCCACCCAGTCGCTGGACCACTAACTCTGCTTACTGAAAACTTCCTCTTGCACCACTGAACCTGAGCTCGCCTTCCTTGCTTCCCCTTAGCTATTCTCTGCAAGACAGCATACCGTTTCCCTTTTTGCAAGTTTCCACCACCACACGGTCAACCACCGTACCACGCTCAGTCACCACCCTCGAGCCTCTAACACACCGTCCAGTCATTGTTCAGTCCGCCAGTCCCAACAACTCCCTTCGCCATGTGGCTAACTCCTGCTCTTCCCTCCAAACAACTGCTGCCTCCTATAAACTTACCCGCTAACCACCTTTTCTCTCTCCTGTCCACCCACATCAGCTCGGCCCGAAGCCACTACGACCATCCACGTCGGGCAGTCCGCTCGTCACAATCCGGTAGAGGAACTAACAACACTTGTGTTAAAAAAATCCAGCTGAAGTATATATAGTATATACATGTTGAATTACAAGAAGGAGAACAGTGCGCGATGTCCGTGAAAGGAGTACGAGATCAAACGAGACTTAAACGCGTTCGCCTAGGGTTTATTCGTAGTTGATACGAAGTATTAATGGTGTAGACTTGGAAGCAATTATTAGCAAGAACATTTATTTAAATTAAATTTAATAAGTAGAAATGTTAAAATTGCTAGTAGTTGATCAATTAATGATTATCAAGTTCATATTGATGGTTGCCATTGTTGCGATGATTTGAATGGATGTTTGTGTAAGTTAAAAGCACTAAAAACACTAAGTATTATTTAACGTAACGCTTGCACATAAATTTGATGGTTGCTTAAATTTTGCAATGTTGATGGATGGACTAGCGTTCATATGGATTGATTTTGTTGTATCACACACCGTAGTTGTGGAGTTATATGGGTAGTCGATTTAAATCTCCTTCTTATGTGAATCGTGATTAGAAATAAAGGTTAAATTCTGAATTCAAAATTCTAAGTAATTGGAAATCTAAGTCACGAATAATTAAATGATTTTCTTAATAACAAAATGATTTTGAAAATATCTTAAAAAATTGTTTTGGACTCTTAAGATTGAAACCAGCTTTGAAATCTAACTAAAAAAATATTTTTAAGTTATATTCGTTCATATAAATGTTTAGTTTATAGCTACTCATAAGCTTTGAAATTTAATTACAAATCGATTTGAATTGTATGACTATATATCGATTTTATTAAATCAATTAGTTCTATTATATTAACGACCATGTGCAAGTTTTGAAAGCAAGTTAATTTTTTTTAATAGAGATATTGTATTCAAAGGGAAAAATAAAATGTGGCTTTGATTTAAGTTATGGAACTTTAATAGAACGGACGATTTATAAGGCATCAGCAAATGGGTGAATATATATAGTGGACAACATCTTTCTATAACATACCAGAACGTCCTAGGATGACAGAGAGGATATTGTCTAAGGCCTTGGTTTGGAAAATACAGTTTCCTACTCTCCCTGGCTATCCCTAATTGATTCGACGGATGGGATGGCTAAGTAAAAATCGAATTTGGAATTCAATATAAAGCTTATTAGAATTTAGAAAAAGTTTGGAATTTAATAAGCATTGTTCATTATTTAAAATGACTTGAGCGAAGGATTTGAACTTTGAATGATTCCGAACCTATTTGGTCAAATGGCTATTCTATAGCACTTTGAATAACACTTTAATATTTCCTCGGAATAACTTGGTTTTGAGATTTCTAAATCAAGAATTATTATTACACTTTAAAAAGGCTTTCTAAAATGTTGGAAGGTTAAAAAGTGATAAATATTTGTGTATGACACTTTAAATACAAAATTTTATTTGGTGGTTGAGAAGACGTATGAAAATAATAACAACAAATAAAGGGATTTTGAATATGGGATTTATTATGATGAAATAAGGTGGTAATGAAATTTAAGGAATTTGAAATGAATCCAAACTTGCGCTGAAATGAATTGATAACAATTGGGAAGGAGATTTGAATTGAAATCGGTATACTCCATATCTTTTGTTTCAAAATGTGCTTATTACTTGGAAGGACCGGGATCGGATTTAAGTCCGAAAACCATTCCAAGTAATAATACGACGCTATGAAGCAAATTGAAGACTGGAAGTGATAAATGAAGGCCGGGAATCTTTGGATTATTTGGATTGAATGCTGATGTCTCGAATCAGGCTGTACACTTGATTCAAGGTTATAGGTGGCACGAGGTCTGAATATATTTATGGATTTTCGGATGTTGTTCCATTCATACCCAGAATGGACTTGTGTGGATTGTTGTCTGACATTGTAATTGGCCACGTAGCACTGATTCCTGTTAATATGTATCGGATTTTTGGCAATAAGCATTCCCGTCTCTAAGACATGGGAGCTTAGAGGTTATGTATTGATCGAAATCAGTGACTTGTGGTGAATGGATAATGTGGCATACTCAAGTTATGGAATGAGCTAGTGATGATCAAAGCATGGCTTATTGAAGCATAACTTTGTGTATACCACGACATCGACAAGCCTCACACCCCGGATGATGAGAAACTGACGGTTAGGTTGTTGACATATACATAATCTGTGATTGGAAACTGAGGCAGTGGTACCTCTTGTGAACTTGAGGAATAGGGTATGTTCGGGGTTTCGAGTCTGGAGAAAACCGTTGATCAACCTCACGATTTGTAGTTAGTGTCCGAGTCTGGATGTAAAAACCGTGGTGCATCCCTTTATGTTCCCGATTGATCTCTCGTGCCAGGAATCATCAAGTTGGAAACCCAAATCTCCAGTACGATCCCTACGATTTTATTTGTATACATATGGCGACATAGTAGGATAGGGTACTATGCCGTCTAAGACTAATATATTTATTTTTGAACAAAATTATACACTATGCACTAATAATAATATGAAAGAGGATTTTCACGTATGAAGGCATTTTGGTTATCATAAGATAAAACTCGCTCATCTGGGGTGTGCGCTTGCATTGTGTGATGTGGGACGAGCATATGATAGCTCCATTTCCTAAAAGTCATTGTGAATTTATATGCACGGGTATTCACATGGAGTAAACTCGTTCCGCATTAGCAGCGTGGTCCGGTGAATTTTCCAAATTTAAAATAAACCCTAAAGACAAACGTTTTATGTTCTCACACCGGTCCCATGACTGACACAGAGTATATTGTTCCTTCCTAAACTCTGGGTGCCCACTAATTTTCACATGGACAGCTAGTAGTTTAGTCTTACAGTTATAGACCTTTGGAGTAAGATTTGGAGCGCTTTATGAGTTAGAGCTTCGAGCTAAAGTAGGAGTTTTCGCTATATCATTTTGCTTCTTCCGCTGAGAGTATATTTGTGTTTTCCGCTGTATATGTTGTAACTCTGATATTCATTGTAGCTCTGATTAATATTGTATTATGATATGAAAGGTTCTGTTATTTTGTTCAGTATATGTTAGAACCCATAACAATCTGCCTTTGTGAACGGATCAAGTTGATTTAACTACCAGTGAAAATCGGGCAAAAAGACGAGTCGTTACATATATGCAAGGTGTAAATGTAACGAGCCCATCTTTCTTTATACAAGAACCTATATGTAACGACCCGCGTTCTACGCATCATAGGATCGTAGAATATTTATTTCTTTCACATACGAAGTCGTATGGTCATGTAACTTTGGGAGACGACTATTGTGGTCATTTCCCATGTTCATGATTTTTCCCGATTTTTAAATGACCATTTTACCCCTAGTTATCACTGTTTTGGCCATAACTTTTGACTGGAAAGGAATTTTGACCTGAAACCACTTCCATTGGCTCCGGATGATGGTTTCTCTTTCCGTAGAGTGGTCACATTAGCCAAACGGACTTACCGTTTGGGAGATATGGCTGAAACAAGTTTCAGATGGTGAAAAACAGCTTAATTGGGCTTAACCGGGTGATTAGCAGCTAGGCCCACAGGGGAATTTCGGGTTTTGAGGTATAGGAGGACTGATTAGGGTTAGGTTATCACTTTCATTTCAGTTTTGAGCCGCCACAAACCTCCTTGAGACCTTAGTAATGGCTTCCATCCTCTAAAATCACCCCAAAACACATTTTTAGCGAAGATTAAGCCTAAACTACATCAAAACAAGGCCAAATAGCAACAAAGCAAGGTTGGAGCTGCTGCTATACATAGGAATTCGACCCAAACAGAGGATACTTCAGATTTGGTGTTTCATTTGTGGCCAATGTGAGTGATTAGCATAGTTTTTGCACTAATTACGGTTAATTAAGGGTAATTAGTGAAGATTAGCGAATTTATACACTAATAAATTCTGGAAAAATGTTTAGAAATTCTTAAATAATGTTTCATGCCTCTGTTAGAAAATTTAGACGATTTGATTAAGTTTTACTAAGTATATGCTTAAACATGATTAAGAAGGATTATAGGAAAATGTGAAGTTTTAGCCACTTCTGATCTATTTTGATTCATTTGGATTGTTGTTTGATGTTTGGGGTTGTTCTTACATATTGCTATGACTCTATGGTATGTTATATGATTGATTAGAATAGTTAAATTGGTCGAAAACGTCGTCGAATGGCGTAGAAAGCTCGCTGGAAAGTTGCAGAAAAGTGCAGGTCCCGAACCGGTTCGGATCGGAGAAGGGGTCGGATCGGACTAGTGAACTGGCCAAGGGAACCCGAACTGGATTGGGACTTGTCACTGGAAGGAGCTTGGCAGGAAGGAAGGCCATTGCTTAGAGTTGGAGTGGACAGAAGACCGGATCGGAGCAATAGAGCAGATCGGATCGGAGAAAGGGAACAGGACGGATCGAAGCAGACAAACAGGTCAAACAGAAGGAATCGGATCGGATGAATTACCTCCGAACCGAACTCAAGCAGAGACACCCGGACCGAACCGATATCTGAAGGGGGAGAATCACTGAACCGACCCGACCCGGAGGAAGACACCGACCCGACCCGAAGTGGACTACCGACCCGACCTGATGAAGGTAATGACTACCGAACCGAACAGAATCCTAGAGCTGCTGCTGCGCGACAACTCTTCTGAAGACCCACTCCAATTCGATCAAATCCCGAGATGCAAAGGAGGTCCAGATGAGAAGTTAGAGCTCAAGATTTAGATGGGAATCAATGAGTTCGCTTCATGATTGGGCTTTGCTGCGGGACGCGTGTTAAGGAGTTATCGACGTCTATAACTCTGGACCACTATGGTAGGAGGTGCGAAGGCGGATTCAGGGCCATTATGGCATCGGTAGAACCAAGGGCTACGACCAATGAAGTGGGTCATTGAAATGTTTGGTCATGACTCCAAGTGTTTGTCTTGGTCACAGCAGGGTTTCTACAAGTCGGGATTCGTCGTTGCCTCAGTTTGTCTAGTGTTCCAAAGTGGTAGATGTCGTACGCTTTACGCACTGAGTGAGAGATGTGAGGATGGTTGCCATGGATGATTTGTTTGCTATCATTGTGACATGCACACCCCACCCCCGTATTCTTACACTATTTATTATGGCACCTTGGAGTATTGTACGGTATGTGGTACTAACTCTTTGGTTGCAGGTCCAGGTTCAGGTATGGTTTAGTATACCTGTTATTATTCTGTTTAGATGCTTATCGCTCATACCAGGCTTTATGTCTGACCCAGAGTTTTATGTCTCCTCTTATTACTCTGGGTGCTCACACGAGCAGACTAGAGACAGGTTAGCTGGTGATGCACGGGTAGATGATCCGGAGACGAGCAGGAGGCTCCCACGTAATATATATAGTATTCTCCCTGTGTTGTTGAAGATCACTGCTTGGGCATTGTTGGTGTATCTTCTACTTCAGCTTTCTTTTGTTTAGAGACAGTAAATTTGGAAAATTGTAATAAGCTGTATTTGGATTTCCGCTGCTTTGATGATTGATGTTGATTTTAGTTATCAGCTTATGCACTGTCTCGCCTGTTTTGTGTCAAGTATGTTATTATTATATTTTATTCCATGCGCTGTGAGACATTCTGCAGGTTTCTTGATTAGTTCATTCTCTTCTTTTCTTTCTTATGACGACCGTCTTGTGCTAATCGGGCATGTGTACAACGCACTTTTGGAGGAAATGCAGGCTGGTGCGGGGCGGGCCGTCACACTTGGTATCAGAGCTCTAGGTTGCGTAGTTAACCTAGGGAAGTTATCAGGGAGAGATAGTGTACGTATACGAGAGAGCGTATTTGTGATTATTTTGGTTTTCAAAAGCTATATATATATACTATTAGTAGTATAAGGATGGAGTCGTACTGCACTAACACCACTATGGAGTCGTTAATCATTTCCTTTTTCAGATTGACGATGAGCCGAGATACTAGAGGTGTTGGTAGGGGAGCCAATAATGGGAATGCTGCTGACATGAGGACGATGTTTACTGACCTCATGAGAGAGATGCTTAGAGATGTACAGAGGGCAGCTCCCAATGGTGGAAATGGTGGTGGTCCAATGGTGCAGGCGCCAAGAGTCGACTTCGCCAAGCTGAATAAGGATTATAATAGTCTTGGTGGGAAGCCGTTCCACGGAACGGAGTCGGCCACGGATGTTCAGGATTGGTTGGATAGTTGCGAACGTATCTTCGAGGATTTGGGTATTGAGGATGCAATGAAGAGAAAGCTAGCGTCCCGTCAGCTGCAAGGGCGGGCAATGAATTGGTGGAATGCTATAAAGGCAGCTACTCCCGAAGATCAGATTACTTGGGAGTAGTTTAAGGCTCGCTTTAGCGAGAAGTTCATTCCAGCTGCCCAGAAGTCAATGTTATTCAAGAAATTCTTGGAGCTCAAGCAGAATGGCAGGGCTGTCTCGGAGTATATTGCTGAATTTGACACTTTGTCAAAATATGGACTATCTCTTATAGATACTGCCGAGAAAAAGAATGAGAAATTCATAACTGGATTGGATCAGTACTTGGGGGAAAAACTTATTAACCACATCGATGAGACGTTTGAATCGATTGTGGGGAAAGCGTTGAGGTCAGAAAGTATCTACCCTAAGCCAAAGACTGAGGTTGCATCCGCAGATGAGCCAAAGCCACAAGCTAGTGGTGGAGGCAAAGGTGGTTCTCAGAATAAGAGAAAGCAGAATCAGGCTAAGGATGGCCAGAAGAAAAAGAATAAGCAAGATGTGGAGTGCTTCAGCTGTGGTAAGAAGGGCCATTATGCTAGTAATTGTCGGGCCAAGCCAGCGGATAGGAAGTGCTTCAACTGTGGCCAGATGGGACATCACAAGGACAAGTGTCCACAGCCCCCTAAAGAAAAGCAAATGGTGAAAGCATATGCCCTTAATGCTATTCCTTCTTCGTCGAATGCCCCAACTGCGGCGGAGAAGGGAAAGAATGTCGTCATTCAAGGTATGCTTTCTGTTTACGATGTTCCTGTTAGAGTTTTGTTTGATACCGGAGCTTCCAGTTCTTTCATATCTAGTGACCTGGTAGATAGGTTGGGATTGGAGCCCGAGATTGTCGATAGACCTTTAGTAGTGACGAACCCGATTGGTGGTTCGACTAGCCTTAGCATGATTTGTCGTAATGTGGTCTTATCGAGTCATGGATGCATGTTTGTTTGTGATTGCTTTGTTTTGGGCTTTACTGGGTTTGGCATTATTTTGGGAGTAGATTGGCTCCAAAGATACGGGGTGGTGGTAGACTGTGAGGGCTTGTTGGTGACAGCTAGAGCGGATGATGGGCGGAGGATAGTGTTTGGTGGTCTACCCAGTAAGGGGGTATTGGCTAGTTTTCTAAACTCCCTCGACATTCCGCATAGTGAGTTGTCAGGTTTGCCCGTGGTTGGCCAGTATCCGGATGTTTTCGAAGAAGTGACCGGACTTCCACCACACCGAGAGATTGAGTTTCGCATTGATTTGGTAAAAGATGCCAGGCCTATAGTGATGCCACTTCGTCGTATGGCACCAAGGGAGCAGTGAGAGCTCGAGGTGCAAGTCAGCGATCTTTTGAGGAAGGGATTTATCAGAAGGAGTGTTTCTGAATGGGGAGCACCAGTTGTGTTTGCTACCAAGGCGGATGGTTCCCTTCGTTTGTGTGTAGACTACCGCGAGTTGAATAAAGTGACGAGGAAGAACAAGTATCCTCTACCGCGGATAGATGATTTGTTCGATCAGTTGAGTGGCGCGAGGATATTTTCTCAGTTGGATCTCGCGACAGGTTTTCATCAGCTTAGAGTGGAAGCTGAGAGTATAGCTAAAACGGCATTTCGAACGCCGTCTGGATTTTATGAATGGTTGGTTATGCCATTTGGGCTGACTAATGCCCCGGCATATTTTGTGGATCTTATGAATAGGGTATTCAGAGATCAGTTGAATAAGTTTGTCCTTGTGTTCGTTGATGATATTTTGGTCTATTCGAGGACAGAGGAAGAACACAAGGAGCATTTAAGAGTAGCAATGGAGGTGTTGAGAAAACACCAATTGAAAGCAAAGTTTTCTAAGTGTCACTTCTGGAAGAGGGAAGTGAGGTTCTTGGGCCATGTTGTATCAGAGAGTGGTATTGCCGTGGACCCGGCGAAGGTGGCTACGGTACAGGATTGGCCTACGCCCAAGAATGCAACAGATGTAAGGAGTTTCTTGGGATTAGCGGGATATTATCGTAAGTTTATCCAAAGTTTCTCCAAGATAGCAGCACCATTGACCCAGTTAACTAAGAAGAATCAAGCTTTTGTCTGGGATGAAAGGTGCGAGAATGCATTCAAGAGTCTCAAGGACAAGTTGACAAGCGCACCAGTGTTAGTCATTCCTAAAGGGGATGAAGAGATGACGGTATACACGGATGCCTGTGGTACCGGACTGGGTGCTGTATTGATGCAAGGCGGTAGGGTTGTAGCTTATGCAAGTCGGCAATTGAAACCGCACGAGAGAAGATACCCTACCCATGATTTAGAATTGGCAGCAATCGTGTTCGCGTTAAAGATGTGGAGACACTATCTCTTGGGAGAAAGATTTGAGCTGTTTACAGATCATAAGTCGTTAAAGTATCTCTTCTCTCAGAAAGATCTGAATCTCCGTCAACAGAGATGGTTAGAGTTCTTAGCTTCCTATGATTTTGACATCGCATACACACCAGGAAAGGGCAATGCGGTGGCTGATGCATTGAGTAGAAGACATGCCAGCTTAGGGGCTATGTTCCTTGAATGGAAGCAACTGGAGTTTATCGCGGGGTTTGATTTCAGACCAAAGTGCGAATTGGATCCAGAAATGTTAGCAAGTTTGACGATCAGACCCACTTTGATTGAGCGGATCGGCTCTAGTCAGAGGAACGATCCTAACCTATTGGAAATCATCTCCAAGTTAGAGATGGGTATCGATGAGGAGATGAACAAGTATGGGCTTGATCGAGATAGATGGCTTAGAAAGAATGGAAAGCTTGTTGTACCCAACGTAAATGGATTGAGGGATGAAGTGCTTAGAGAATGTCATCACTCAAAGCTGACTATACACCCCGGTGGTAATAAGATGTATCGAGATATGAAGCAGACCTACTAGTGGGAAGGGATGAAAAGAGATGTTGGGAAGTTTATATCCAAGTGCATGAATTGCCAGCTAGTAAAAGCCGAGCAAAAGAAGCCTAGTGGGTTGTTGCAGCCTTTAGAAATTCCCGAATGGAAATGGGAGCAAGTCTCGATGGATTTCATCGATGGATTACCAAGGACTAGATCGGGATATGACAGCATTTGGGTAATTGTAGATCGACTGACTAAAAGTGTAAGGTTTATACCAGTCAAATCGACTAGAACGGCAGCTAAGTTAGCAGAATTGTATATGAAGTGGGTAGTGAGATTTCATGGAGTACCTAAAAGCATTGTGAGCGACCGAGACCCGTTGTTCACTAGTGGGTTTTGGAGGAGCTTGCAAGAGGCTCTAGGGTCAGAGTTACATCTCAGTACCGCATATCATCCTCAGACCGACGGTCAGACGGAGAGGGTGAACCGTATTTTGGAAGACCTCTTGAGAGCATGTATATTGGATTTTGGTGGATCATGGGATGACCATTTGCATCTAGTAGAGTTTGCATATAATAATAGCTACCAATCCAGTATCGGTATGGCCCCATTTGAAGCTTTGTATGGAAGACCGTACAACTCACCATCATGTTGGATAGAGACAGGCGAGAAGTTTATGCTTGGACCAGATGTGGTGAGGGAAACTTCAGATAAAATCAAGATCATTCAGCAACGAATGAAGGCAGCCCAAGATAGGCAGAAGAGTTATGCTGATAGGAGGCGAAGAGACTTAAAATTCTCCGTTGGTGACTTGGTGTTTGTCAAGATTTCCCCGTTGAAGAGCGTAATACGATTTGGCAGGAGAGGCAAGTTGGCACCAAGATTTGTTGGCCCGTTCCCTATTCCTGAACTAGTCGGGAATTTGGCATATAAGATTGACTTACCAGAGAAGATGGCGGGAGTTCATAACGTATTTCATGTTTCCCAACTAAGGAAGTTCGTTCACGACTCAGATATGACTATTTCACCTGATCAGTTAGAGGACTTCGAAGTAGAACCCGAGGCGGTTGGGAACCGTAAGCCGGCCCGTATTGTCGAGCACGACATGAAGCAACTTCGAAGGAAGGCGGTGAGGCTAGTCAAGGTTCAGTGGGGCGAGGACGAGAATGATTGTACTTGGGAGACAGAGGAGAACATTAGGAAGACTTATCCGGAACTCTTTGTCTGGTAAGGTTTTGACTTCGATTTAGTTTTTCCGCATGCTAGGATAGGCTTGTTTGCTTGTTTTGCATGTTTGATTGTTATATGTGGTTGTTAGGCATGCGGGATCCTTTGTATGTTTTGGGTTAAGGAATTTCGGGGGCGAAATTTCTTAAGGGGGGGAGAGTGTAACGACCCGCGTTCTACGCATCATAGGATCGTAGAATATTTATTTCTTTCACATACGAAGTCGTATGGTCATGTAACTTTGGGAGACGACTATTGTGGTCATTTCCCATGTTCATGATTTTTCCCGATTTTTAAATGACCATTTTACCCCTAGTTATCACTGTTTTGGCCATAACTTTTGACTGGAAAGGAATTTTGACCTGAAACCACTTCCATTGGCTCCGGATGATGGTTTCTCTTTCCGTAGAGTGGTCACATTAGCCAAACGGACTTACCGTTTGGGAGATATGGCTGAAACAAGTTTCAGATGGTGAAAAACAGCTTAATTGGGCTTAACCGGGTGATTAGCAGCTAGGCCCACAGGGGAATTTCGGGTTTTGAGGTATAGGAGGACTGATTAGGGTTAGGTTATCACTTTCATTTCAGTTTTGAGCCGCCACAAACCTCCTTGAGACCTTAGTAATGGCTTCCATCCTCTAAAATCACCCCAAAACACATTTTTAGCGAAGATTAAGCCTAAACTACATCAAAACAAGGCCAAATAGCAACAAAGCAAGGTTGGAGCTGCTGCTATACATAGGAATTCGACCCAAACAGAGGATACTTCAGATTTGGTGTTTCATTTGTGGCCAAGGTGAGTGATTAGCATAGTTTTTGCACTAATTACGGTTAATTAAGGGTAATTAGTGAAGATTAGCGAATTTATACACTAATAAATTCTGGAAAAATGTTTAGAAATTCTTAAATAATGTTTCATGCCTCTGTTAGAAAATTTAGACGATTTGATTAAGTTTTACTAAGTATATGCTTAAACATGATTAAGAAGGATTATAGGAAAATGTGAAGTTTTAGCCACTTCTGATCTATTTTGATTCATTTGGATTGTTGTTTGATGTTTGGGGTTGTTCTTACATATTGCTATGACTCTATGGTATGTTATATGATTGATTAGAATAGTTAAATTGGTCGAAAACGTCGTCGAATGGCGTAGAAAGCTCGCTGGAAAGTTGCAGAAAAGTGCAGGTCCCGAACCGGTTCGGATCGGAGAAGGGGTCGGATCGGACTAGTGAACTGGCCAAGGGAACCCGAACTGGATTGGGACTTGTCACTGGAAGGAGCTTGGCAGGAAGGAAGGCCATTGCTTAGAGTTGGAGTGGACAGAAGACCGGATCGGAGCAATAGAGCAGATCGGATCGGAGAAAGGGAACAGGACGGATCGAAGCAGACAAACAGGTCAAACAGAAGGAATCGGATCGGATGAATTATCTCCGAACCGAACTCAAGCAGAGACACCCGGACCGAACCGATATCTGAAGGGGGAGAATCACTGAACCGACCCGACCCGGAGGAAGACACCGACCCGACCCGAAGTGGACTACCGACCCGACCTGATGAAGGTAATGACTACCGAACCGAACAGAATCCTAGAGCTGCTGCTGCGCGACAACTCTTCTGAAGACCCACTCCAATTCGATCAAATCCCGAGATGCAAAGGAGGTCCAGATGAGAAGTTAGAGCTCAAGATTTAGATGGGAATCAATGAGTTCGCTTCATGATTGGGCTTTGCTGCGGGACGCGTGTTAAGGAGTTATCGACGTCTATAACTCTGGACCACTATGGTAGGAGGTGCGAAGGCGGATTCAGGGCCATTATGGCATCGGTAGAACCAAGGGCTACGACCAATGAAGTGGGTCATTGAAATGTTTGGTCATGACTCCAAGTGTTTGTCTTGGTCACAGCAGGGTTTCTACAAGTCGGGATTCGTCGTTGCCTCAGTTTGTCTAGTGTTCCAAAGTGGTAGATGTCGTACGCTTTACGCACTGAGTGAGAGATGTGAGGATGGTTGCCATGGATGATTTGTTTGCTATCATTGTGACATGCACACCCCACCCCCGTATTCTTACACTATTTATTATGGCACGTTGGAGTATTGTACGGTATGTGGTACTAACTCTTTGGTTGCAGGTCCAGGTTCAGGTATGGTTTAGTATACCTGTTATTATTCTGTTTAGATGCTTATCGCTCATACCAGGCTTTATGTCTGACCCAGAGTTTTATGTCTCCTCTTATTACTCTGGGTGCTCACACGAGCAGACTAGAGACAGGTTAGCTGGTGATGCACGGGTAGATGATCCGGAGACGAGCAGGAGGCTCCCACGTAATATATATAGTATTCTCCCTGTGTTGTTGAAGATCACTGCTTGGGCATTGTTGGTGTATCTTCTACTTCAGCTTTCTTTTGTTTAGAGACAGTAAATTTGGAAAATTGTAATAAGCTGTATTTGGATTTCCGCTGCTTTGATGATTGATGTTGATTTTAGTTATCAGCTTATGCACTGTCTCGCCTGTTTTGTGTCAAGTATGTTATTATTATATTTTATTCCATGCGCTGTGAGACATTCTGCAGGTTTCTTGATTAGTTCATTCTCTTCTTTTCTTTCTTATGACGACCGTCTTGTGCTAATCGGGCATGTGTACAACGCACTTTTGGAGGAAATGCAGGCTGGTGCGGGGCGGGCCGTCACACTATAGCCCACCTAAATTTTCATTTATATATATATATATACACACACAAATACATCCACACACAAACACTTGTTACTCTTCATTCAAACCAACATATGTTCTTTTATGTATCATTAAACATGGGTTCTTAGGTTTGTTTTATTAATGTTACCTGATTCCTTTTTTTAGGGGATATAATAACATATATATGCCATATATATTCTAGCGCAAATTTTTTATTTGTTTGCCAAAAGATGTCGCCTATGCTTGTACTTATATATTCATTCTTTCATATTTAAAGTATAATACTGATCCCTCCTAATACATTGTCTATACAAACAATTTTACATGTACACTATTATTATTATTTTTCCCAATCCCAGGCTTTTCGATTTTAGTGTCTTATATATATCATTTTCAAAATATAAATGTGCACATCGTGTACATGCACACCCAAGCAACAAAATTTAATTAGTTACCCTTTTACTAGAGTGCTTACTTATTCTATAAATCATGATATATATATATATATATATATATATATATATATATATATTTATTTATTTAGGGTTATCATAGTAGCAGGTTTGATGATGATGCAACTTTTCAATGAAGAGCTGGAGGCTTGTGTTTACTAGTATTATTATATAGCTACTTGGTTAATTCCTATATTTGATTTATATATACTCTAATGAGTGTAGTTAGGATTGATGTATGTTGTATTAAGGTGTGTTGCATATGTTTTCTGAGATTTTTTGGAGATGGGATTTTATGCTTTCTCATGCTTCACTACTATATCCTATTGTATATTTTATTATTATATGTTATACATGCGCTGTGAGTTATACGACATGCTTTGTTTTTGTTTATCTTCCTTAATGATTGTTCCATACTGGTCTGGAACAATATACACCGCACTTTTCCTATAGTTTGGTGTGGGATGTATGGGGTAGTCGTCACACCTGGTATATCTGACTGAATTTCTTTGTAGCATGTACAATGGGTTTACTCTTTTGAGGGATTCAAAGAATTTTTGATATGGTAGATCTGTGCAGTTAAAGCGCTCAGCGGATCCAATGCAGCGGAGGTGCAAAAAGTTGTAGCGAGAAGATAGCGTGAAATTTACGGGATATAGCTGATGAGCCTAAAATAACATATAAAACTCGTTTTAATGCTTTTACAAATATATAAGTGATAAATAAATGGAAATTTAACATTCAACTCAATTATAATAAGTACATTCTTAATTTTAAAGCACAAGCAAATATATGTAAACAGATGTAAATTTTTATTTGGCCTGATTAAATTTAATAGAGTATTATAGTATTTTGTATTTTGAAAACTACATGTTAAAAATAATATTGAAAAACTAATTCACAAATTTTATAATATATAAATATTGTTTTTAAATTCATTTCTTTAATATAAGATATAGCAAAAATAGTGAACTATGGCTAAAATAATGGGATGTATCGGGAATATTGGAGTTTAGCGAGGCTTAAAGTGGAAAACCTATTTCAGAGGATATTTGGAAATAGTGTAGCGACAGAAATCTGCAACATGATATAGCGTGGATATGGCGTGGTAATAAGGGGGCATTAACTGCATAGCGATAGATATATGCTTACTTGTGATGAGAGTGCATCTTTCTCATACGCATAGCATGCGACGGTGATATCGCAATATGGCGACACCTAGGTAGTTAAAACCACGCAATATCCCAATACAGGCCGCAACACTCTTCAACCATTATGTTATTTCAATTTAGCGTTGATAAACGGTAAATCCCACTATTTTCCGCTTTACCCGCTAAATTAAGGCTATTTAGCATACGCTTTAGCAATATTGATGCATAAGGCCTGATTTTTCATGTTCTCTTTTGAGAAAAATCAAAAAGTTATCTTAAAGAGAAAATTTAAAGGCATGAGTACCTAATTTAAGGTAGAAATCTATTATAACCATCAAATCTAATATGCAAAACCCTGATATTCTTCAATTTTATTATATAAGATTAGCTAATATTAGTTTCTTCTGCTTAAATGATGTGATAATGATAATTAATTAACTTCAAACATTTTATTTTACATCTAATGAACCTTTTATCCCATCTTCTATAACTGCACAGGGCGAGACAGTAGATTCAGTGATGTTATTGTGAAAGATAATAGAGGATAATATCTATGTATGAAATGGACTAAGGGATAAAAATATATACATACATACATATATATATATATATATATATATATATATATATATATATATATTAGATTAAATCTACTTAGAAGTAGATAAGTACAATACGAGCACGATATTGGACTTGAATGACTTAATAAAATTTAGTGTAACATAAACGGTAGACTATCAATATATATATATATATATATATATATATATATATATATATATATATATATATATATATATTTGAAAGGCAAGCCGGTTTTTTTATAGTGGGTCGTGCCAATGTTTATTAGAAATAAGATAAGAGAAAGAATTCTGCACAAGCACAGAACTCCATATCTAGTTTGAAGTGTCAGAACACTAAACATTAAAATACAGGTGAGTATCAAAGTGCTACTACAGCTAGAAAAGACGACTACTCTCCCACATCTGATGAAAAAGAAGAACCACTAGTTGACCTAGGACCTACGACAAGGGTCAAACTTGCAAAGAGGACACCAGTGTTAGGAACATACGATGGATAGTCATTACCATGAATGAAACTCCTATCCCACTCTTGATCCTCTAAACCAACTTGTTTTTGTCACCATAGTAGCCTTCAGAAATAAGACATAAGTTAGTACCATCATCAATATAATATAGGCACCTAAGATATAATATAGGCACCTAAGCTTGTCCTCTTCTTTACCAACAAATAAGTAATAAACCTTATTCGAAGATCATATTACACATCAGAACACCTATGATGCCAAGCTCTCTCAATAGAATTCCATTTCAAATCAACTAACGTTTGTACCATAGGAGAATTTGAGTAGGAGGGATGACCGGAGTAATTCCTTCTAAGGCCTTGGGTTTGGCTACCTAAACACTAGTAGAAGGACGCAACAGTGGGATTTTAACTAGTATGGGATCATTAGCATTTCTTTTTCATTCCGACAACAAGCGACCAAAAGAATGGCAATTAGAGCAAATGTCAAGCCTCCAAGTAAATTAGACATCCACAAAGGTATCAAAACCATCAATTGAAACTTTAAGCTTGTTTGGTAGTGGTTTACTCGAAGATATTTCAACGAGAGTTTTCGCAAAAACAAGATTTTCCTCGCCTTAGTTTTAGCGTTAAAACATTTAAAATTTCCAACCCTACTGGCTAACCAACTCAGACCAGGAAGAGTTTGAAGGACTGAAGGAATCCTCGTGAAAATAGCCCAAATATGAATAGACATAGCTCTCTCCCTAGCACGTTCAACTGTTGGGCTCCACATTGTAATTATAAATGGTTTTCCTCCTACTGGATCAGATTCCACGACTCTTCTTCTTTCTTCAGCTAATGAGAATTTGAAATAGAACATTTCATTCACAAAATTTACCAGTAGACCACTCCTCAATTTCCACGCACTACAGCATTGTTTATGGACATCTAAATAAGGTCATTCTTATCTAAAAAACCGCACTAGGTGATCCTTCCACACATTAATTCCAACTTGCACTATTTCAGCAGGCGGTGTAGGGTTATCAGGCAAGGAAGAGAAGTCTCTAGGAATATAAGATCCTGCACATCGAGGGAGGGAATTGAAAAATGATGAATAGGTGGGGCAGGCTTCAGGGATGGATGCAACATTTTCACAAACAGTTTGGGAGTGTATCACTATTTGTAAGGGCATTGGATTATTATTGCGATTGGAAGGGACCGTGCACTCATTAACAATCACATTTTGATGAGCAGCACTAACAGATACCTCTGAGCACTCAACCACATTTGCATCTACCTTTAACTCAGAACCCAAAACCACAGTTGGTATAATTATTTCCACTTCAACACTGCTAAAATTTTCAAGGAAACTACCTGCTGCCTCCGTTGAGTTGAGTAACACATTATCATTCTCAACAACTTCAGTGGACAAAAATCGGTATTTGCACCAACGAGTAAAGGAGACAACTGCATGCCTTTTTGAACCTCCAGACCTGAAAGAGGCAGGGTAGCTAACTCATCCACCAAAGAATGAAGTTCGTGGATCTGTAACGCTGCAGGAAGGACAACAGGGTCAACCTACATTTGCAAATCTTGGATCTGGAAAATGGTCACCATAGAGTCTGCCTCATCGATCACGGTATGTAACAGGGTATCGGTAGTAGCCAATACAGGATTAATCGCGACAGCTTATGACGCGTCAGGCATCGAGTAACTCTTACTAGATCTAGTGGCACTTGAAGAAAATTGAGCTTTTGATTTACGGATTTTCGCCATAGGAATAAAAAGAGAGGGAAGAAGCGACGAGAGAGGATGGAAGAAATAAAATGATTATGGAGGGAGAGGCAAAATTCTTTCGCTGGGGTGATAGCTTGTCGTTATCTTATTCTCGAACTTGAGTGATCATTAAGTTTGGATGGATATTATCAATATATATATATATATATATATATAACATTAGATATAAATTTTTATAATTTATTAGTCAGCAGAACATTGTTCTAACCCCTTCCTTAAAACAAGCCACAAGATAAACAAAAGACAGTTATCAAAAATCTGGGTAGGATTAGAGTTATTTTGGACACTTGATTTAAAAAAGTAAATTTTAATGTCGGTGCTTACTTATTATTATACTTTGAATTATTCCACTATGAGTTATTTCATTGATCTTCGATGAGCATCTTTGTTCATCTTTAGGGTAGCAAACGAGCGAGTAGTGTTCCAATGGACTTGAGTTTTCAGTTTTTAAGAAAAATTCAAGCCTGCTAGGGTGTGGGCTATCACATTTGTATTAGAGCTTAGGTTAGTAGATCCTACAAATATACGAAGTAAATGAATGTGTACTTTTAATAAAAATATAAATTTAAGATATATACTAGGATCCTAGTAATCCCATTTATGGAATAGTAACATGTTGAAGTTCTTTGAAGATAGATTTATAGATGATATTTTCTAGTTGGGTAAAGGAAATCCAAAGCTATTAAGTCCCAGTGAGATTGTTGATTATTGATGTATAATATGTCCAGTTATAGAAAAGTTTGTATACGTGTGTTATATGAAGTGGGATGCATAGGCACTTCCTATAGTTAAAGGAATGAACATGTGTGTTTAAGAAAGAAAATGGATTTTTACAATAGAAGAAGGATTTGCAATATTTGAAAAGGAAATAGTTCAGAAAATTAAAAGTATTAAAAGTCTTCTTTAGGTTTAACCTTATATATGATTTTGAATTTTTTGGTTCAAATACTTCAAAAAAATTTATTCCCTTGAAACCTATAATAATAATAGATGTTATTCCAAGGCATTTGTAAATAAATGATTTGAAAAGTAAACTAGATTAAAAAAGAAAATTTGTATGTGTGATAAAGAAAATTATACATTTATATGGTTGGACAATATAATTGGAAGGTTAAGAGAGATTTTTCAAAAAAAACAAAGTGGTTTTAAACTATACAATAGTTAAAAAGGTAGGTACATGAACAATGTTGAAGGCCCGTATGCTCTACTTGGAAGACAGAGTAGGCTATGGAAACCTAAAATGAAGTGAAATGGTAACTAGACATTATAGTACTTGATAGAGGTGGTTCGGACTAAGAATGAGAGAGGGAATGAGAAGGATTGAAAAAAGATCAGTCAACCGTGGCGGTTGACCGACCCCTTATAGTTGTCGGCCCGCACTGTTGAATTTTGTTTTCTATATATAAATAAAGTTCAAACATATTCCACACTCCTCCGGCCCTCCTCCATAAAATGAAAAACTCGAAAGCAAACTACACAACTTCCAATCGAACATCCACCGCCCTAAACAACCACCAAATCAACCCCAATCACCATCAAACTTCACCAAAAAAGAGAGCCCTAGATCTACCTATACTACATTTATTTATCTAGATTTGACTAGTTTTTGCAATGCCTTCTAGAGGACCTTTTATAACACCCTAAAACATAATACCCTATAACCATAACAAATATTCAGAATTAACTAAAATCGTCATTATTGTCACGTTCGTCTTAGAATTTTGGTTTAGATAGACCCCAAATTTGCGTAAAACTGACAACGTATGAAGAAGTTATGAGCTCTCGAAGTATGTATACATATATGAGGCTTATGTATAAATATAACAAACCAGAATAATTCAAAACAATTCAAACGAACGAGCGGGAAAACAACCGGCAAGAAGAACCGTTGGGGGTCGACCGCACCCTGCCTAGGTCGACCCATGGGTCAACCCAATAAGGGTCGGCTCAACCCTAGGGTCGACCCTGTGGTAGGTGGGTCGACCCATACGTGATCTGGCCGAATTCTAAACTATGAACCTGGATTTTTTTGTGTCTCTAGTCATGCTGACTCAGCATGACGTGTACGGTTCATATTTATAACCTGGATCTAACGGTTAATGTTGGCTCTGTAACTCTATAAATAGATGGCTTCCCTCATTCAGGAATTCACACAAATTCTTCACATCTTACTCTACCTCTAAAATATTCTAAAAATATAAACACATAATAGGGGATTGCTGCTAAAGATTGGATCAAATAGAAGCAACATAATTCTTGCATACATACACCTGGATTGGACTTGGACTTTCTGTGGCTTAGTATTATACATGTTTATCTGCACTAAGTCTCACAGTGAGTTACAGTTATTTATAGATCTAATTTTTAGGCCTTGAACATGACCGTTAAATAAAACTAGCTAGGATCTACAGATAAATAAATATACCTGATTCAGTATTATCACCTATGTCATTATAAACATGTTATATATATGCCTGTGATGTCGTTATAAACTTGTTATACAAATGCATGTATTACATATGCCTGTGATGTCGGTATAATTTTATATGTGTGCCTGTGATATTGTTATAATCCTATTACACATATGCATGTGTTACATATGCCTGTGATGTCGTTATAAACATGTTATACATATGCCTGTGATGTTGCAATCGAACAAGTTATACACATGCCTGTAATGTAGAAAAGATTAACAAGTTATATGTATCTATCTTCATTTTCCCATTTTCTATGTTTATTTCCAGTCTTGCCTGTATACTTAAGTGATTTGATTATATTCCTCTCCCTCTGTTTTTGTTTTATTTTACGCCAAGCCTAGGCCTTAGAAAGTCAAGGTTATACCCAATTTGAATGGGCATACACTTGGGGGAAATAATGAATAATATAGAAGAGGAATTTAGGCATGTTATTACTTGGACTTAATTGATTATAATTTGGGAAAAAGGATATTTACACCTGTTCAGACTTAATGTAAATACTTGCTATAAATGAACATTATGCATAAACCTGTAACTTGGGAATGTAGTTAACGAATATTATGCATATGGCCTAGACATGTTAACTTTGACACAAACGTGCATGACATATTAAGATAGGGTTGTACACACATAATGACATTACAACCTTGCCTATTAGTAAGCCTGATCTGCTAGGTTAAACATGATAATTAATAAGCAAAGAGGTCCCGCGTCTGCTGTTGTATCAGGTTTTGGGAACTCTTAAATCCTAGTTTATTGGGGGAACAAGCTTAGGGGGTTTGGTGTGTGTCAATCTGTTGTTTGGGACCCATATCAGTCAGTATCCCTGTAGGTATCTTTTTTGGGGGTCCCGCACTAGGTAGGGGCCATGGCACGCTTTACTGAACTTGAGAGTAAGAGGTTCACATGGCGTGGTTACGGGCGCGTACCGGTAGAGTCATGAGTGTCCATGGGTCTGACTAGGGAAGATAAGACGCTATAACACCAGTAAATAGGTTTGTGTCATATAGTTGTTGGGTTGGATTGTTGGGTTGGGGAATGATACGCCCTACTGTCGGGGTTGACACATGGTATTTACGAAGTAGGGACCCCGATCGCTTGGGTAGTAATTAGGGTACACCTAGTCCTATTGTTATGTAATTAGGTTAGCACCTAATTCTGTTATGTAATTAGGATACACCTAATCCTGTAGTTTAATCTTGCCGTTTAATCCTGCTGTTTATTTCTATTGTAATCTTGTTGATATGTAATTAGGCAATGAACCTAATCCTGTTGATTAGACTTTTTGAGGTTGATGACCGAAGAAAGATACGATTGGATGCATGGAAACTCAAAGATGAAGCTTCCTACTGGTGGGAAGTAACACAAGTTGGACAACCGTTGGTGATTTGGGATGATTACAGGCAAAGGTTCGAGATGAAATTTTTATCTCAGGCAGAAAAGCGACTGCAAATGGAAAGGTTCTTGGCTTTGCAAGGGGACATGCCAACTAAGGAATATGTGAATAAGTTTAATCAACTAGCAAGGTTTAGACTAGAGTTGGTGAATACGCCCCATAAGAAGGCGCTCAGATTTGCAAGAGGATTGAATGAATCTCTCCAAGGACTTGCTTTATCCCACATACCGATGGGGGCAACTTTTGAAAGACTAGTTGATATGGCGCTTATGGACGAGGATGGTAAGGAGAAAAGAAAGAGACTAAGACCGAGGAAACTCAAGCTAAGGGAGAAAAGCAGAAATGGTGGCCCAAGAAAGAAAAGCAACAAAAGAAAGGTGGAAAACCTGACAAAGCCCAACTCAAAAAGGAGGTAAAGTGTCTTGGTTGCGGTGGTATGGGTCACTTTATAAAAGACTGCAGAAAGACCAAGGGAGCTTGCTTTGATTGTGGACCTATGGGACACTTTACAAAGAAATGCCCTAGAAAGCAAGGGCAAGGGGTAGTAACTTCTGGACAAGTGCATGCTTTGGAAGCAAGTGGATCTGATCGAGTTAGGAAAGTCATGGTTGAAGGTTTGATTTCCCTTTTTGACTACCCTGTTCGAACCCTGTTTAATTCTGGCGCTTCACATTCATTTTTATCTAGTTCTTTAGTAGATAGTCTACACCTAAATACTAGCACTGTCTCTGAATCTGTAATAGTCTCAAACCCCATAGGAAGATCGACTCATTTATCCATGATGTGTAGGGGTTTGAGAATTTCTATCTTGGGCGTTGAGTTTGAATGTGACACATACGTGCTGGGCTTTATGGGCTATGGTTTAATTCTAGGCATGGATTGGCTAGCCATGTATGGTGCCATCCTTGATTGCAAAAAGAGAGTGGTTAGACTTCGTTCTTGTCATGGTATAACTCTCGAAATTTGCTACGACCCACGGGGGTCGGTGATGCTCAGTTTTCTAGAATCACTTGATACTTCAGTTAATGACTTTCAATTTGTGCCCATAGTTAGAGACTACTCGGATGTGTTTGAGGAGGTTAAGGGACTACCTTCAAAGCATGAGATAGACTTTCGAATTTACCTGGTAGAGAACGCGAAGCCAGTTGCTCTACCAGTGCGCCACATGGCTCCTAGGGAAAGGAGGGAGCTCAACAAACAATCGGGAGCTATTCGAGAAAGGTTTTATTAGATGAAGCATTTCAAAATGGGGAGCACCAGTCATCTTCACAACTAATGCAACCGTCTTACTTCATCTATGTGTGGATTATAGAGAGCTGAATAAGCTTACTAAGAAGAATAGGCACCCGTTACCTAGAATTGACGACCTGTGTGATCAGCTGGTAGCGCATCAATTTTCTCGCAGATGGATCTAGCCATAGGGTTTCACCAGTTAAGAGTGACAGAAGACAACATTTATAAGACTGCATTCAGAACTTCAGATAGCTTCTTTTAATGGTTGGTTACGCCTTTTGGGTTAACCCAATGCACCCGCTTATTTTGTGGACTTGATGAGTAAGGTGTTTAGGGAGTTTCTAAACAAGTTTGTGGAGGTCTTTGTAGATGACATTCTTATCTTCTCAAAGAACGAAGTGGAGATTCCCAATACTTAGTGGAGGCTCTACGCATCCTCAGGTCACATCAGCTCAAGGCGAAATTTTTCAGCGTCACTTGTGGAGAAAAGAAGTAAGGTTCCTAGAGTATGTGGTCTCCAAGGACGGAATAGTTGTAGATCCCACAAAAGTCGTTGCATTTCAAGACTGGAGGGTTCCATAGAATGCAACGAAGGTGAGAAGTTTCCTAGGGTTGGTGGGCTACTATAGAAAGTTTATAAATTTTTTGCAAAAGTCTCATCCCCGCTTAACCGAGCGACGAAAAAGAACTTGGCTTTTTCGTGGAGCGTGGATTACGAGAATGTTTTTCAGAGATTAAAGTAGGCTCTGACAACTTCCCTAGTTCTAACTCTCCCAGACGGAAGCAAGATGTTTATGGTTTACACCGATGCTTGTAGCACAGGGCTTGGTGATGTACTAATGCAATAGGGAATGGTAGTGTGCTATGGAAGCAGATAGTTGAGGTTTCGTGAAAAGAACAACCCAACCCACGATCTAGAGTTGGTTGCTATAGTGTTTGCACTGAATTCTTGGCGGCACTATCTACTTGGAGAAAAGTTTAAGCTATACACAGATCATAAGTTGCTCAAGTACTTGTTCTCTCAAAAAGATCTCAACTTGAGACAACAACGGTGGATGGAGTTTCTAGCGTCCTACGACTTCAAGGTAGCTTATACCCTTGGCAAGGGTAATGTAGTGGCGGAGGTACTGAGTAGGCAGAGGATGACTTTGATTCCTCGATTTGTAGAAAGGAGGAGCTTGGAGTACATCACAACCTTTAATTTTAATCCTTCTACGGATTTCACGGTTGGATTATTAGCCTCAATGGAGGTGCGACCTACTATATTGGAGAAGGTTGGGTCTAGACAACGGGAGGACCCACATATTTCAGACATCTTGGACAAGCTTAGTAGAGGAGAGACTTCTAGTCACCTTTCTAGATATATCATGGATGATAAGGGGTGGCTAAGATGAGATGAAAGGCTATGTGTCCCTAAGATTAGGGAATTGCTTGAGGCAGTGCTCGAGGAAGCACATCATTCTCGGATGACTATCCATTCGGGAAGAGACAAAATGTATCAAGACATGAAGAGGGTTTTCTTTTGGACTGGCATGAAGAAAGATGTGGTGGAGTTTGTAGATCGATGCATGACTTGCCAAAGAGTAAAAGATGAACAAAAGAAACCTGGAGGATTGCTCCAGCCCTTAGATATCCCGCAATGGAAGTGGGAGAGTGTCTCTATGGATTTCATCGATGGATTGCCACAATCAAGGAAGGGCAATGCTAGAATTTGGGTGATAGTGGATAGACTTACAAAGAGCTCTCATTTTATTCTTGTAAAGAGTAAGAGGACGACGTCTTGGATGGCATCAGTTTATCTCTGAGAGATAGTCCAGTTGCACAGGGTACCTTCTAGTATAGTAAGCAACCGCGACCCCATCTTTACTAGTGAATTTTGGAAAAGCTTGCAAGGGGAATTAGGTACACAGCTACGATAGAACACATCATATCATCCTCAGACAGATGGATAGACTGAGAGGGTGAATAGAGTTCTTGAGGATCTACTAAGACTGTGTATCCTAGACTTTGGAGGGACTTGGGAGGAGCACCTTCCTTTGGTAGAGTTTTCCTACAACAATAGTTACTAGTCAAGCGTAGGCATGGCACCTTTTGAAGCACTATATGGACGACCTTGTAGATCGTCAACTTTTTGGTGGGAGTCTAAAGACAGACTTCTACTTGGGCCAGACATGATTTGTGATACTTCTGAGAGGATCGATCTTATTCGAAGAAGGATGAAAGTTGCTCAAGACAGACAAAAATTTTATGCTGATAAGAGAAGGGCCAACTTGGAATTTGAAGAGGGAGATATGTTCTTCATTAAAGTGTCACCACTAAGGAACGTAGTTCACTTTGGCTCAGTAGGGAAGTTTGCACTAACATTTGTAGGACCCTTCCCTATATGTAGAGAAGATAGGACATATGGCTTATATGATTAAGCTACCAATAGACTTACGGATGTACACGATGTATTTCATGAAATGTCTCCTTGATTCAGTAAAGATAGTAGAGCCGAGCACTCTTGAGGATGTAGAGGTTGAGAAGGAAGCAACAATAAGATGAGTTCCTACTCATATCCTTGGATCAGAAATCAAGAGGTTGAGGAACAAGGAAATTAAATTAGTTAAACTACAATGGGGAGAAGACTTCAAAGATGCGACATGGGAACCCGAAGATAGGATTCGCGATTCTTATCCTTTTCTCTTTGAGAGTATATTTTTGACTTCTTTTCCAAGCTTTTATTTTGCAGTTGCTACTACTGTTCGAATTTATTCTATCCTATCGTTTAAACCTTAGGTAGAAACCGATGGCTAGAAACATGTGTTTGAAACATGTTATCTTTGATAGTTGCAAGTGGATACAAGTATTTGCTAGTGGTTGCTCGTGGATGCATATACACACACTAGGTACTAGATCAGCTCAATCACTTACGTGTTGCATATGGATGTGTGTGCATTTTAGATTTTCTATGGATGGAAATGGATGTGTCATTATATGGATGTTGCATTTGGATGGATGATTGTGTAGACATTTAGAGTTTACATGATATACTAGTACTATTTGCATACATTTTGCATTCATGGCACCAACATATATTGTAATAAGGAGGTCAACTAAATCATTCGACCGCCTGATTTTCGCATTAGGGTAAGGACATATACACACAACATTTTTCATAAGTTCATACAAGCATTAGAAATCTCTTAAGGACAATGGATGCCTATGAATGATGGATGAGTAGATGGTTGTAGATAGATGTTAGGATAGTAACATTCATCTAGATTTGGAGATTTCGGGGACGAAATCCTTTAAGTAGGGGAAAATGTAACACCTCAAAATATAATACCCAATAACCATAATAAGTATTCAGAATTAACTGAAATTGGCATTACCGTTGCGTTCATCTCGGAATTCTAGTTCACATAGACCCTAAGTTTGCGTAAAACAGACAATGTATAAAGAAGTTATGAGCTTAGAAGTTTGTATACATATAAGTCTTATGTATAAATATAATAAAATAATTCAAAACAATTCAAACGAACGAGCGATAAAAGAAGTGGTAAGAAGACCCATTGGGTGTCGAACGCATCAAGCCTGGGTTGTCCCATAGGTCGACCAATAAGGGTTGGGTCGACCCAGTGGTAGGTGGGTTGAACCATACGTGATCTGGCCGAATACTGAATTATGAACATAGATTATTTCATGTCTCTATTCATGCTGAATCAACATGACATGTACAGTTTGGATTTATAACCTAGATCTAACAGTTGATGTTGGCCCTGTAACTCTATAAATAGATGGCTTCCCTCATTCAGGAATTCACAAAAAATCTTCATATCTTACTCTACCTCTAAATTATTCTGAAAAATATGAACACATAATGGGGAATGCTACTAAAGATTGGATCAAACAGAAGCAACATCAATCTTGTATACGTACACCTAGATTGGACTTGGACTTTCTGTGGCCTAGTGTTATACGTATTTATCTTCACCAAGACCCACTGTGAGTTACAATTATTTACAGATCTGATTTCTTAGGCCTTGAACATGACAGTTAAATAAAACCGGCTAGGATCTACAGTAAAATAAATATACCTGACTCATTGTTGTCACCTATGTCATTAAAAACCTGTTATATATATTCTTGTGATGTCGTTAATAACCTGTTATACATATACATGTGTTACATATGCCTGTGATGTCGTTATAAACCTGTTATATATATGCCTATGATGTCGTTATAAACCTGTTATACATATGCATGTGATGTTGTAATTGAACAAGTTATACATATGCCTGTAATGTAGAAAAGTTAATAAGTTATATGTATCAATCTTCCTCTCACATTTTCTATGTTTATTTCCGGTCTTCCTATATACATATGTGAATTGATTCTATTCCTCTCCCTATGTTTTCCTTTTTATTCTATGCCAAGCCTAGGCCTTAGAAAGCCTAGGCTATACCCGATTTGAATGGGCGTACACTTGGGGCAATAATTAATAATATAGAAGAGGAATTTAGGCATGTTATTTAATTGGACTTCATTGATTATAATTTGGAAAAAAAGATAGATACAGCTGTTTAGATTTACAGTAGATACTTGTTGTAAATGGACATTATGCATAAACCTGTAACTTGGGAATGTAGTTGATCAAGATTATGCATGTGGACTACACATGTTAACTTTGACATAAACAGGCATGACATGTTAAGAATAGGGTTGTACACACATAATAACATTATAACCTTGCTTATAGTAAACCTGGACCTGCTAGGTTAAACATGATAATTACTAAGCAATGAAGTCCCCCGTCTGCTGTTGTACCAGGTTTTGGCGACTCTTAAATCCTTGTTAATTGGGGGCACAAGCTTAGGGGGTTTGTCTTATGTCAATCTGTTGTTTGGAACCCATATCAGTCAATATCCCTATAGGTATCTTATTTGGGGATCTCGCACTAGGTAGATGCCAGGGCATGCTTAACTGAACTTGACTGTAAGAGGTTCACATGAGGGTGGTTACGGGCGCGTTCCAACGGAGTCATGAGCGTGCATGGGTCTTACTAGGGAAGATAAGATGCTATAACACCAGTAAATAGGTTTGTGTCATATAGTTGCTGGGTTATGGAGTGATACACTCTACTGTCAGGGCTAACACATGGTATTTACGAAGTAGAGAGTCGATCGCTTGGGTAGTAGTTAGGGTACACCTAATCCTGTTGTTATGTAATTTGGTTAGCACCTTATCTTGTTATGTAATTAGGGTGAACCTAATCCTGATGTCTAATCCTACTGTTTATTTCTACTGTAATCCTGTTGATATGTAATTAGACAAAGAACCTAATCCTATTGAACATATTATACTAATATTGGTGCAAACACATATGTTTGGACATTACCTGTTTTTAGGATATTAATATGAAGCATAACTTGATCATGATTTATTCCTGTCCATTATACTATCATGTTTTTTTATTTGTTTTGGTACTATACCTTTCTTATCCAGTCTTATTTACCTGTCTTGCAATTCCTATTTTATGCATATTTGTAAATCACTGGAACTCGCCAGACTTTATGTCTGACCCTGTTTTCTTTCGCCTCATTCTTCCTTCCCCCCTCGGGTCCTTAGAGTGGCAGCACTCAGCAGTAGCTAGGATTTCTCTTCAGCTTGGACTTGATTTGGACTTCTTGAGATGTATCGTTTTGACTTGCTTTCCACTTTAGTTTGGCTTGTGGCACGGGCTATGATTTTATGTACTTCAATTTTTTATTTTCTGAGATATTTTGAAACACAGGCTTGAAATAGATTGCTAGTTGTAACTGGGTTTTGATGTATTTCTGATACTATGCTTTATTTTCTTTAATAAGGTTTAAAATTTTCCTCTGCATATTTTATCTGTCTTTGCAATGTTATGTAATAATTACCTATTGCGCTTCACATAACTTAACGCATTCTCTTATGAGTGACTTTAACGGATGTGGGGTGTCACACCTTTAGCTTCTGCTTATCCCTAAATAACACCATAGGAGTTGGTGTTATGCCAAAATAGGAGGAGGATTATTATAACATATTTGGCAACTGCTCACTTCAGGATTCTCCTAGGAAAGAGTGGTCAATTTTTGGGCGCTTGCTACTGTAGGATTGGAGCTACTATTTACTAAGGTTGGATGGGATCATATTTTGAGACATAACATCTTCAAACAGACTTGCTACTGCTTTTGGTATCTCCCTTTGATGCCGGTTTATTCACAAGTTTGCACCCCAATTCACATTTAGATCGGAGGATAAAAGGGGTACCGGTCAAATTTTTTGATGCTCTATTGGAAAAGATGTTAAACATCCGTAGAGTGGGTACCAATCTGGATGAGGCAGAGATGATAGACCTATCTTGCATACATTTTTATTCCACCACACTATGTATGGCATACAGAGTGTGTTTTCACTTGAGAGCTAGGTTGATTGTACGCATTCTATAGTGCGATCTTATCCCCAAGATGGAGAGCGATGATCAAATCTACCCAGCTATACAGTGAGTCACATATGCAATTACTGGAAGTGTATAGCTAAACTGGGCCTGAGTGTTTATGGCCCATTTCTCTGGACATAGAGAATTCGATGCTAAGGGGACTTCACTTCCTTACTACCACCTTTAAACCATCGTAGTTTGGCAGTTTCGAGTCCATTTTATAAGGAATGTGCCTAGTGTTAGTAGGTAGGTTATTTTGGAGGCTTCATCTTTAAGAAGGTTGGACACTGACTTAGACAAGCAATATGAGGATGGTCAGGAGATGGAGGGGAGCCTCCACAATAGTACAAGCAGCCTAAGCTTGTGGAGTATTTTGAGCCTTAACATGAATATCAATAATAATATATGTTAGGGTAATGCAGGAGGAGTAGGATCCGCGTTCTGATCATTAGGCCAAAGGGGATTAGCAGCAAACTAAAAAGGCCTCTCAGCAGTTTGTGAGGCCCATGGATATTTTTGAAGAATTTAAGCTCTTTGCCACATACTAGATTAGTCGGAGCATGTTTAACAGGATATAATGCAGGTATAGTAGTAGTAGAGTCAATGTTGGGATGCATAGAGAATTCCTCTATAAGAGGGATTCGAGCTCTTACGCCCTTAGTCTTTAGGCCTAGTTGTAGTTATCTTGTCATCGTTATTTGGTACTGTTTGTATGTCCTTCCATTGATGTAAATATTAGTGTGGGTTGCATGTTAGAATTTGTGCCCTCTATGCAATCTATTTGATGTGATTGAAAAACATTATTGATGTTATGTTTTATTTTCAACAAAAGATTTATTGTGTTATATTTACTATGTAATATAAATATCAACATAATAGAAGTCCTTAGAATAATAATACAGAATTATATAGTTTCAAGTAAGTGACTTGAACATAAGATTATATAATATGATAAATATTGTGATTCTTAAAAGTCGCTAGTCAGGTTTGGTGTAAATAGGACAACAATGATCATTGAGACCACTATATTGATTGATTGATGATCATATCTCACTAATCGTTAATATATAAGATATAAATATCAATACATAAATACGTGTTAGAGAATAGTGTATTGGGCAGACTCAGCATGAGAAATCTTCATGGAGTATGATTAATAGTGTCATAAGTAATTACCATAGTGACAATGATGTAATGGTCCTCATACCTGAAATCATTATATTTTTATTCGAGGAACTTGCTTTGATATCATCAAAAGTTACTCTTAACAGGGTAGACGATAAAGGTGATTATTGGGTACATCTTTAATCGATTAAATAAAATGAATGACCTAAATGGAATTTAACCCTACAATATAAGTAGTGATATCCAGGGGGGCTCTTGATCAAGTGAGACTATGAACTGCATGTCCATGCTCAAATATTGATTTGTTTTATATAATTTACTCATATATCAAGATAAAAGGATAAAACTATAAAGAGGATGATACATTCCATGCCTTGAGTTTAATTTTGGATATAATGGTTAAAAATGATTAAATCACGTCAAGACATTAGTCATAGAAAATGTTGTATCGAATCATTGATTTTATTATAATTTAGGTAACAATGATGTATTACTAGATCCTGCTCATTGTTTATAATTTTAAATATGATTTGAAATTATTGCCAACATTGTAATAACCTATTGGGTCATACACTAAGAACTTTCATATAGGAGAACTGACTTTTTTTAGCAATTAAAATATCGTACCACTGATATTTTAATTTGGCAAAAGAATAGGTGGTCAACATTTCCTTTGTTTTAACTCGGGTTACGCATATTTAATTGGGGATCTCTCTCCTTTATAATAAGGAATGAAGAACCCAAAATTAAACAGAGAAAACAGCGATCTTTAGGATAGTACCTTCTCTTCATTCTCAGATTCGTGAAGACGAAAAACAAGGGCATTCATGTGGATACCTTAGAGTTGTTGTTCAATTTGGGTAACGTTCGTGATTCGGGGCATTAGGGATTTCGTTGACGTTGCAATTTCTGCAAATCCAAATAGGTACTCAACTCTCGATCTATTGTTTTGCTTGGATTCTGATTTGGGTTTTGATTATTTTGTAATTCTGCTGCAATATTTTTAATTAAACCCAACAATGGTATCAGAGCTAACTTGCAAAATAATTTATTGAGTTTGTTATGTATTCGGTTTTGCATGTGTGATTGCTTGTGAGAATTGATTGATGTTGTGAATGCTAATGCAAGAATTCTGGTTGTAGAAATAATTCTGAACATACTAAGCATATGTTCTGTCTCGTTTTAATATTATCTGAAATTATACGAATAGATGGTATTGATTAATATTAATTAATGATATTGTTCGTGTTTGAAATATATATTCGGAAAGCATTTATGTGTTGAGGAAGATTCTTTAGTTGTTTCTTTAATCCTCACACGGGTGACGACCACACTATTATAATATTTTCAATAATATATGAATTGATATGATTAAGGGTCCATCTATTTGCACCCCAGTATTTGCTCTTCCGACCCCACTAATTCATAAAAAAAAAGCTTCTCCCCATTTTTTTACTCTTCCCACCCCGTTTATACCCGTATTACCCTACCATTTTTCATCAGTGTGTTGTCTACTCTCTTACATTAGTTCCCAAATCCCTGAATTTAAAAAAAAAAAAGAAAAAAAAAAAGAAAAAAAAAATGCGAGCTGCAAAAACAAAGACGATAGGAAGAGGTAACCGAAAAGAGGAAGAAATTAGATCCAAGAAACACCATGTTAAGATCCAAATTCCTTTTCCTGTTGTTGTTTTGACCTACGGCATGACTGTGCGTTGATTCGATTAATCCCTGAAACTGAGATGAGTTTTATATACTAGAAACAATTTAAATTTTGGTAATTTGGACGAAATTCTGGGTATATATTGCATATGATTATATTGTAAATAAGTATATTACAAACATAAGTTTGATCGTGCTGTATACATTGTAAATAAGTATATAAGTTTCTAATAAATATTGAAGGGCATAATTGGTATTGAAATTTTAAATTATTAAGGGGGTGTGAAGAGCAATCAGTGGGGTGAAAATAGACGGACCCTATGATTAATTGATGTGGAGAATTTGCTAAAGCATACTTCTTCATCTGATTTTGATCTTACCGCCAGAATCAATAACAAGTCATTTGACTCTGTTATGTTTTCAGATTAAAACAATTCTAATTTTGATCAAATAATTTGACTAAGAAATTCATAGTTGAGTCCTCCTGAATTTTTCATATATATGATATTATGTTTCTAATTCTTTGGAACCGAACATACAGACAGTTTTGATTAGCTTACTAATACTGTGCATGTTTTGTATGTGTTTGAACATTGTTCTTGACTTGATGTAAACCATTCAACTGTTTAGTTTTATACTGTTTCTTTTTTGTACACTCTAGTAAAATTGTGAACCGGTAAACATGTTTAATGTGAAGAATATGTTCTCTTCTGATGTTAATCTTGATGGCTGAAAGACTTTCAAGTCAATATAAAATCATACCAATGTAAAACCTATGACTTGGCTTAATCTGTCATTTTTTCCCAATCAATTTAATCATGTTTTTGATCTATTTATCTAATTTATATATCATATACAGTTGAGTCCTCTTGGCTCTTGAATTTACATGACATATTGTTTGCCTTGCTGTTATGTGCTAAATTGTTTTATTAGAAATGGTTTACTGTTATGTTATATATATATATATACAGCGCGCGCGCTCTCTCTCTCTCGTTCTCTCGTGTACCTAATGTGTTGTATAAGATACACATATTTCATGAGTATGCTGCTTGTATATTCATTGATATTTACATACTGCAAATATGATTTGCAGTTTCACTCTATGTAATTCACATGATGTAATACACTTACAATGGCAAATTTGATTTGCTGATTGCCTTTATATATATAGTGGCACGCTCCAGGGCACCCATATTAGGTAGCACCCCTTTTGCACCCTATTCTAGACCATTTATTTATTGTTTAATAAGGTAGTGGAGGGAGAGAGAATTAGTGGAAGGAGAGAGAAAGCAGATTGTGTGGTTGAAATTAGGGGGGCTAAAGGGGTGCTACAATATTTGGGGTGCTCTTGATCCTACCTCATATATATATATATATATATATATATATATATATATGATTACATTTCGTGTACATTATCACTTGGTTGGGTGCTGATCACATTAGTGTACCACTTGAATACAATATTCCTTGTATGTAGCAAACTTGATTTACATGGCTCTTTCTCACTCATTGCTGTATACCTGATCTATTATACAATATACAATCTCCTGTTAGTATACTGCTTGTATGTACTGACATATGTATACTGGAATTTTGATTTCAGCTACATTGCCCTTATATCACACATGATGAAATACACTAGCAGCAACAAATATGATTTGTCGATTGACTTATTCTGTATTTGATTTTGTGTAAAATGTAGTTCATATTGTTGTACTTTTTCACTCGAAAAATATTAGAATGAATTAGTTGCATAAAACAATTAGTTCACATTTGTATACTTTTAGTGTATAAAACTTGTCAAGATTCTACTTGTATATTTTTCAGTAGCACATACACTGAAATATACATTTAAATATATTATCTAGTTCTATGAACGTAGATGTTTATACAAGTGCATGCTATTATATATATATATATATATATATATATATATATATATATATATATATATATATATATAAAACACACACACACACACACACACACACACACACACACACACACATATATATATATATATATATATATATATATATATATATATATATATATATATATATATATATATAGCTGTTGCACATATAAACTAATAATATTTCATTATTGAGACCTCGAGTTTCTAAAATATGCATAACGTAATAATATTTCCTGAAATACAAATGGCACATGCATAATCTGAAAATAACACGAGAGCTATAAGCAAAAACAAAAAAAAAAACAAAAAAACCCTGATAAGGTCAGGACTTCCCACTACAAGTGCCTTATGCACTTTAAAGCACATTCTCCACATTCCTAGAATAGTTACAACCCTGACGGTCATACCTAGCCTTGTTCATGTAGAAGGCTATTTGTAAATCATTACTCGTATAAGTAACCATTCGAAGGACATCAACTGACTTGTGAAAATTCTAGCAAACAACGCTGAGATCATCCCAATTGGTTTGCACTATGAAATCACAGTTCTCCAAAACACGGTGCTACCATCTAGTAATCAAATACAGTACACTTACAATTGTAGTATAACTTTCAGCAGTATATCCATGAAGTCTGTAAGTGGGAGTCATAACCACAGAAATCTCCATTTTGTTACTTAAAAACATCAAGATCGGTACGCATGTTCGTGAACAACTGCGTTAGAAGAAATTGGCAGCTTTGACTCTACTAAAAATTATGAGCATTATACTTCTTATATCCAATGTGAGCATCACCTACAGTAGAACAGCAAGCACCGCCTTACCTCTAGACCAAAGCACCCAATTCTGATATGTGTCTAATGTCCTGAAAACTCAATACTGCAAAACCAACATGATCAGCGTGAACTCAGACACGATATAGTAAAAGATTTACAGGCCATTAAAAGTCTTCTTTCGATTACGCTTGTGAGGTTTCAAACTAGGTTTCAAAGTCATAAGCATAGGTACAATGATACTGGCTGAACTGGACTAAAATTTGGAACACATATGAACTAAATTGCAAATCCAATCTTGACATTTTTGAAATTGTGTATCTCTGAAAAATGTAGCTTCCATTTACACCCAACAATGGACAGAGGTGTAAATCGCGTTGTTGTAAGGAAGATGCACGAAACAGTGTGCATCATAAACTAAAGGCTCGTTTTACACATCAAAGTGCAAAGTAGTTAGCAGTCTTGTGTATTGATAATCCCGCAAAATTTGACAGCAATCCAAACCCCGATAATATAAAGAAGACCCAAGAAAAGAGAATATTTATCACTCCAGATCGAATCGAATTTAACTTTCTCACCTTTCATAAATTAGGTCTAAGTCGAATTTAAATCGAATTAAAGAATACCGGTTTTGGGACTCCGGAGATCTGGTTTTGGATGGTCGCGATTAGTTCAGGTTCATCAGATCGCATAGGTCCAGTAGTGGCTTGATCTTCAATGACGTGGCTTAAAGAAGTGATCTGAAAGGGAAGCTTCAACCTTTAGGTTTCGTTGACGGTCGAAAATTTGAAGCGATGAATTCAGATGGGGGATTCTTTAGTTTGATGAATGGAGTTCGACCAAAATGGTGTAGAGTGGTTTAAGAGAAGAATAAAACGTGTAGAGTAGAAGAGTATATATGGGAAACAGGTTGTATAAAGCGAATTTTCATTGAAGAAAAAAATCGCCATTTCCTCTCCTCCATGGGAGAGTAAACCATTCCCTCCTCGTGTCAATATTCTATATATATACATATACATATATATATATATATATATATACCTATATATACATATACATATATATACCTATATATATATACCTATATATATATATATACACACACACACACACCAATATACACATCCATGTCACCATATGAATAGTTGCGAGTTGAATGCATGTATAATTTGCTCGAATAATGTACTAGAAGAAATGTTATACATATACTTTTGAATGCATCTGTGTGCAATTGTTCTCACCAAACTAATATATATTCGAAATGAATTGACATCAACTAATGTAGTTTGTTGATTATATATTTATATGTGTACTTAGTTATGTGTTTGACATATAGTCAATTGCTTTATTCACTATTTAAATATATATTTTTACTGTAGAAGTATAGCAAAACATACGTTAATATTATATTTTTTGAATGACACAGTAAACATGGATTTGCTTAATGAAATAGAATAATTAAGTTGCACACTTCCAGTTGCAAAATCTCTTTAAACTGAATATTAATATTAAGTTTAAAGTGATGTCTTCCAAGAACAACACTCATAAGCGCGACAATCAATGGTTGTGGGTTATGCCAAAGCATAAGTATGTTGTTTATTATAGCTGCATGCAATAGAGTAATTGTGATGCTCAAATTGTTTAAACTTGGGTCTGACTTAACTAGGTAGCCATAATAAGGTTATGGGCTTAGAGACACAAGAGCATGAATATATCCAAAATTGGAAATGAATAGAGTTTGTTCTATCCAAGAATTATATATGTGATATAAGTGACATAAGATGTCTACCTAAAAGAGTATGCTTTGGGCATTAGCCAATGAAAACTCAAGACATGATAAAATATGGATCTTGGCTCACTTAAATAAATAAATAAATTTTTTAAAATAGAGGGATTTTGATTTGAGTGGGAGCATGTATATATATATATATATTATATATATATATATATATATATATATTTGTATGAGAATATTTTATATAGATGCACTTGAATGAATATGCAAGATTGTATGTGAGTGTAGAAAACATCATTGTGTGGATAATCACCAATTACTTCACAATTTGTACATATATGAAGCGATGTCATACATTTTTCTTATTATCTCCTGTAAATATTAAATGGCAAGAAATACGAATAATTTATCACTTAGATCAGTACTTAAGAAGGATAAACAGAATGGAACTAATTTCCTTGACTGACATCGAAATTTGAGAATGGTTCTCAAACAAGACGATGATTGTCACTATTATGGAAAGCCAAGTCATTGGAAATGCAATTGTTTTTCATATTTAAAAGATCTGAAATGAAAAACGGAAGTGTGACCTGAAGCGAATTAGGTATAAATGCTATAAGTATCAATTTATCTACTTCTACCTCTTGGGTATTAGATATTGGACGTGAATCACATATATGTGTGAGTTTGCAGGAAATGCAAAAGAGTAGAAATTTGGCAAAAGAGGAAGTGGACCTATGAGTGGGAAATGGAGCAAATGTTGCTGCATTAGCCATTGGAAGCTGCCACTTATCCTTACTTAATGGCTTAGGTTTAGAATTAAAATACTGTTATTATATTCCTTCCATTAGAATAAATATTATTTTTGCATCTTGTTTAGACAAGCTTGGTTATTCATTTGTAATAAAGGTCAGTTACCATTCATTTTATTTGAATGAAATATTTTATGGAAATGCACAATTAATTAGCAGTCTTTATTTTCTTAACTTTGATGTGCCTATTTATAACATAAACAATAAATGGATTAGATCTAATGGTTTAAATCCAACATATCTTTAGCATTATCATTTGAGCCATATAAATGAGAAACGCATATCAAAGCATCATAAAGATGGAATTTTTAATTCATTTTGTTTCGAATCATATGAAGAATGCAAATCTTATTTATTGGAAAAAAATGACAAAACAACCTTTCATTTGACACAGTGGATGGGCAAGTGAATTATTTGGCTTTATACATAGTGATGTGTATGGACCCATAAGTACATCAGCTAGAGGTAGGTTTTATTATTTCATTACATTTACTAATGATTTCAGTAGATATGGTTATGCGTATTTTATGAAACACAAATCATAATCCTTTGAAAAGTTCAAAGAAATTAAAAATGAAGTTCAGAACCAACTTGAGAAGAATATTAAAACTCTTCGAACAGATCGAGGAGGAAAATATTTATGCCAAAAATTCAATTACTTCCTTAAAGTGTGTGGGATTATATCACAACTCACTTCGCCTGGAACACCACAATGAAATGGGGTGTCCAAAAGGGGAAATCACACTATATTAGATATGGTATGATCAATGATGAGTCATACAGATCTTCCTATAAGCTTTTGGGGTTACGCCCTTGAAACAGCTGCATTTATACTTAATCGTGTTCCTATTAAAACAGGTCTGGAAACACCATATGAGATATGGACTGGGAAATTTCTTAGTGTCTTTTATGAAGATTTGGGGATGTGAGGCGTTTGTTAAATGTCTTGCTTCTGACATGCTTGGGCCCAAATATAATCAGTATAATTTTGTAGGATATCCGAAAGAAACAAAAGGATATTATTCCTACAAACCTTATGTGAATAAAGTACTTATTTCTCATACTGGTATTTTTTTGGAAAGAGAACTAGCCTCTAAAAGTACAAAGTAGAACTCGAAGAGATTCGAGAACCACAGGATACCATTAAACCTGAACTGGAAATTGAACAGGAACCACAAACTATTATGGAAACTGAACATGCTGAAATTACACAAGATATCTGTAGATCTAGTGGAATACATCGTGGGCCTAATGGTTATTTCGGATTTCTTATTACTCAAATTGGAGACGTGATGCTCATAGACCAAGATGATCTCACTTCTTACCAAGAAGCTATGAATGGACCCAGAATCTTAGAAATGGCTTGAAGCCATGAAATCTGAAACGGATTCCATTCACACCAACCAAGTATTGACTTTGGTTGATCCATCTGACGGGGTAAAATCAATCGGGTGTAAGTGGGTTTTCAAGAAGAAAACTGACATGGATGGTGAAGTACAAGCCTATAAAGGTTGATTGGTGGCAAAAGGTTGCAAGAAAATTCAAGGAGTTAGCTATGATGAAACCTTCTCTCCAGTAGCAATGGTTAAATCCAATAGGATTATACTTGCAATTACACCCTTCCACGACTATGAAATCTTACAATGGATGTCCTTAACGGGAATCTTATCGAGGATGTGTACATGATACAACTTGAGGGTTTTGTCAATCCAAAAGATGGTAGAAAGTATGCAGGCTGCAATGATCCATTTATGGATTAAAGCAAGCACCTTGAAGCTGGAATCTTCATTTTGATGAAACAGTCAAAGAGTTTGGCTTCATTAAGAATGAAGATAAACCTTTTGTATACAACAAAGTCAGTGGGAGTAACATTATATTCCTAGTATTATATGTTGATGACATATTGCTTACTGGGAATGATGCTAGTTTATTACAAGCGGTAAAGACATGTTTGGGAAAAAGTTTCACCATAAAATACTTAGGCGAGGAAACCTATATCTTAGTTATCAAGATCCATTAAAATAGATTAAGAAAGTTGATCGGCTTAAGTCAAATACATATATTGGAAAAGTGATAAAATGGTTAGGCATGCAAGAGGCAAAGTGAGGATACGTACCCATGTCACATGGTATAACACTCTCTAAAACCCACTGGCTAATGTTCTTTTGCAGCAGAAGAATGATAGTTACACTAGTTTCATGGGTACACGATACATAAGTGATTGGCTCTAGTGCAAGTGGAAATTGTTAGAGTTTTTGCCATAGAGGCAATGCATTTGATGTGATTGAATAACATTATTATGCTATGTTTTATTTTGAATAAAATATTTTATTAAGTTATATTTACTGCTTAATATAAATATCAACATAATAGAAGTCCTTAGAATAATAATACAAAATAATATAGTTTCAAGTAAGTGACTTGAACATGAGATTATATAATATGTTAAGTATTGGATTCTTAAAAGTCCCCAGTCAATTTTTGTTGTAAATAGGATAAAAATGAAACACTAAGACCAATATGTTGATTTACTGATGATTATATCTCATTGATCATTGATATATGATATATTAATGTCAATACATAAATACATGTTAGAGAATAATGTATTTGGCAGACCCAACATGAGAAATCTTTATGGAGTATGCTTAATAGTGTCATAAGTAATTCTCATAGTGACAATGATGCAATGTTCCTCAGACCTGAAACCATTATATTTATATTTGAGGATCTTGTGCTTTGATATCACCAAAAGTTACTCTTACCAGAGTAGATGATAAAGGTGATTATTGGGTACATCTTGAATCAATTAAATAATTAAATGACCTAGATGGAATTTAACCTTACAATATAAGCAGTGATATCCATGGGTCTCTTGATTGAGTGAGACTATGAAATGCATCGTAATGCTCAAATATTTTTTTATATAGTCTACTCATAGATCAAGATAAACGGATTAAGTTATAAAGAGGATGATATTTTCCATGCCTTGAGTTTAATCTTGGATATAATGGTTAGAAATGATTAAACTATGTCGAGACATTAGTCATAGAAAACGTTGTATCGAAGCATTGATTTTATTATAATTTGAGTAACAACGATGTATTATAGATGCCTCTCACGTTTTATAATTTTAAATATGATTTAAAATTATTTCCAACATTATAATAACCTATAGGATCACACATTAAGAACGTTCAAATGGGAGAACTGATTTGTTTAGTAATCAAAATATCAAACCATTCAGTGTTACAAATCACTATAAAAGTCGGTATGTCTTGCCAAAAAATATATATCAAACCATTGATTTTTTGTCAAAATAACAGGTGGTCAATGTTTGGGATTGCGGAATGGATCATTAAGGCAAACTAACACTGGAGGGGGGGGGGGTGAATAGTGTTTTTGAGAAATTAAACAAAATCTAAAACTTATATGATCTACTATATGAATCACACACCACAGAAACAATCACAGACGCAGAATCAAACACAAACATAAAGATAAACAAAAATAAAATGCAGAAAAGGAAAGAACACATCAGATTTTATACTGATTGGATTACTCCTACGTCCAGTCCCATATAATGCTAGATTGCGTAAAGTTTTATTATAATATCAATATCCAAGTACAACCCCCTTGATTTCACGGCTAAAAGGTTAACACTGATTCCAAACACCCTTGATCAAATATATTCCCCTTGATCTCACGGCTACAAGGTTAACACCGCTTCGGTTCCTTGAATTCAAGACTACAAGAAACACCTTTTTCTCAAATACTTCCCAAACAATTACAACAGCCCTATAACTCTTCAATAGCACTTCGATTCAGAGAGTAATGAGTAGAGAGTAAGAAGAGAAGAAGTTTTATGTAAATAGAGTTAAATTCGACAGAGTATAAGTTAGAAATCATAAAAATAAGAAATGATAATGGTGTAGATAAAGGGGATGAAGATGGTGAAGAAGAATGATTAAAAAAACTCAAAATCAGCGCCTATTTATATGATTTAAAAGGTTGCAACGCTTCTGGAATGTTACAAATAATGAAAAGACATTTCCTTTCAAAATCAAAAATATGACAGTTATATGTCGACATAGGCATAAATGTATGTCGACATAACCTAGTATAAAATTGAATTTTGAGCATTTTTGAAGTGTTTCAATATATATATATATATATATATATATATATATATATATATAATTCTGGAAACTCTTGAATTAAAATATAGTGTTGTAAATGAATATTATGAAGTAGAAAATCATTTGAAACCATAAGTATAAACTATATAAACATATTTATAAAATTATAAAGTTTAAAACTATATAAATATAAAGTATATAATATATAAAACCTATAAACTATAAAACTTGAGTTTAAAATCAAAAGTAAAAGAGAAAGTAAAATATAGAAGATAAAGATGTTGGGTACAACAATGAGTTGTATGATTTTTGTTTGATGATAACAAACATATAATACTATTTAAATGTGTGTGTAATTGTACTATTTTATATTTCATTTCATAGAAATAAATATTTATTGAATAATATATTGTTATACATTATTCACAATATATTTATTCAATTAAATATTTTATTTCAAAATCTGAAATAGTATAGCATTCTAACTCCACTATTGTATATTCACAGTTATAATATTTTACATGAAATTGTACTACTGAATTAATTTGAATACGATAAACAATTTGATTTGAACACAATAAAATAAATTTTATTTTAATCAAATGTGTTTATTACAAAGATTAGTACAATCTTCTTATTCAGTACATTTGTTCCTCACTACATCACTCATCACTCAATATATATTCACTTGTTCACTCATTTACATATTCACAAACACTAACATACATACTTGTCCTCATGTGCTCCAGCACCTGTCCAGCAATCCGGCCCAGCCACATGTACACCTGTCACAAACACACACACAGAGTAAGCTGAAACAAAAATAAAAATTGAATACATGCAAATCTAAATTTATTTTAATTTTTTATTTGCCCGGAATTTCGGTGTGTTTCTCATCATTTTTCTGATCTGGTCTGATATATATTTTGCAAGTATGACACAATACTATACAAGATCAGAAACGATCAAGTATAGCAAGAAAACCAAATACTTGAATTTACCAAACTCGAACATGGTTGAACCAAATCAAGAATTGTATCTGTTCTTTTCAGTTTGTTTTTACAGGTTCAAATATACAAAGCAATTCAACTGAAAATGGACAAAAATAATCAAAGGACATTAAGGTAGAGATGGCAGAAAACATCACAACCATGCAAATGCAAACAAGAATGGGACAATGGTATGGCACAGCAAAATGGAACACAACTACAGGGGATCGAGCACAATGGCAAGCAATACAACATAATGCGTATGACAAGAGCACCAGCTAATAATTTTAAGTTAAAGTTTAAATTTGTGTACAAAAGCTAGTGGACACAGTAAAGTATAGTGGAGCATATAAAAGAAATAGAGCATGCTCAATCCAATTCATGACTCAAATGCCTGACAACAGATCAAATGCAAATGGCGAGTGCATGCACAAATAATGGTGAAACAAAACAGAAATAAATACTGCATGAATCAAATTCATATGGACAAATGCACTTAGCAGTTCAAGTTCATGGAAACAGGTGTTCAACTCATAAATAGGAATATGGTGCATGTGCATCTTAATATGGTTCAAATCACATGGAGTAACTGTCTTTGTTAGTTCAAAATTTCCAAGTTCAAGCTGTCCAGGAATAACTAAAGAATGCTATGCAACAATAAGCCATGAATATCAAGCGAAAGGCTAACGCAAGGAGGTAAACGCACAAAATTCTTTCATACTAAAATGTCGTTCAAGAAGAACTGCAACAATCAATGTAGTACATTTGTGGCAATGGGGAACTTTGTTAAAAATCATAGAATAGTTCAAGGAGGAAGTAATTATTTACTTTTCTAACTTATATAGTGGACAGTATACTGCTAATATACCTCTTTAGAGCTACATATTCATATCAGTTTTTTAAGGAAGCAGTATTGAAAAATTCCATTTGAATAATAAGGGAAAAGATCAATTTAGAAATGGTCAACCAGAAAGTATAATCAAAGTTCCAGAAAAATTGTTCTAGGCTGTAATCGATAGAGACCATTTCAAAGTCCAGAAATCATGCAAGTTCAAGAACAATTCTCATCTGAATTCAAGCTCCAAAAATTTCGTATATATCATGACCCAAGACGTATAAGAAATCATAGAATATCTCGGATCTAAAATCCTATTTAAACACCCATCATCGTTGGAATATTAATCCAAGTTCAAGCAAAATAAAAAGAAAAATTCAAATTGAATTTTCATACCAGAAAACCGAGAAAACTTGTATCAAAATCAGCTTCCTTCAACTCAATAAAGTTGAGATTGCCACTGGATACTGAAGCACATCAAAGAAGAGAAGAGCGAAAACTTAATTCGAGGATTAGAAACCTTAATTTTAAATTTCCAATTACCGTCGCCGTTTTTGTTCCAGGAACAAAAAAGGGATCAGGCATAAATGAAGAAGGGTGAAGCAAGAAAGAAAAGTGCCCGGCCAACATTACTTAAGGGCTAAAGGATTTATTTAGTTTTTTAAAAAAACTAGGGTTTTAATATTTTGAATTGTTTCTACTTTTAAGTGTTTTTAATTTGTAATCGAATTCGAAGTTTTCTGGTCTATCTGTAAAACTAAGGAGACGAATTACGGGATTGTAATTCGGGCAAATCTGGTTTCGGGGATAGAAACCAGTGCAGGGTTTTGAGTGTAGGATTAGTAAAACTGGAGCGAGATTATGAGGCCTTTTGTGTAGCTCCTAGTAGAAACTGGGGATAAGTTTTGAGCATAGGGTTAGGACAAATAGGCTAGGAATTGTCGCAAGTTTACGGGTGTTGTAAGCGTTGTAATTGTTGACTAATACCTATTATAAACCTTGGGGAATGCAGCAATAGGCAGGTTTTTCCGAAGCTAGGTATAGTTGTGTGTAATTTATTTTCCGCATTTACATTGATTATTATCTGTGATTAATATTATTTAATTACTCGGCAAAAACTGCGATAAACCCTATTCACCCCCCCAATCTAGGGTTAATTTTGATCCTATAAGTGGTATAAGAGCAGGCATTTTTTATTTTTAATAACTCTAGAGTCATGGATTTTCCTAACGGTTAGTTTTCTAGTTTTCAATCTAGCGAGAATTTTTCCAGTATAACCCCAACTATTTTTGATGGAACGGGTTTTTTAAATTGGAAATTAAAAATGGAATTTTATTTAAATATGTTAATACTAGATGTTGGGATATTATTGAAAGGGCCGGGCTATTTGGACACAAAATTAAACACAAACTTAGGGACACAAAGCCTCAACCGTTGGATCTTTTGTCCGTATGTGGAGATGTGTAATTCATGGGGTGATCCAATGGTAGAGATTAGTTGTGTCGTCAATTGTGTCTAAATTTTGTGTTCCAATAGACTTTCCCTTATTGAAAATGGATATGATATGGTAGATAAGAATGACATTATAATTAATTCTCGTGCTACGCACATTTTATATTCTTATATTAATGATGATCAGTATAACCATATCTCCCATTGTTTAACTGCACAGGAAATTTGGAAAACTCTTGACGCGTTGTATGGAAGAAAAGACAACAATAGCTCAAAACCCCCGATTGCCAACTCAGTTTCAGAATTATGCTTGACAGGATTTACAAAAGAAGAATCGGATGATAACAGTAATGAAGATTCAGTAGATTGTGAGCACGGTGAATTTCCTTTGAAAGGTTAATTCTTATTTGTGATAAATTAACTAAAACTGTTGAGAATCTCAAACTGACAAATAAAAATTTAAAATATGAAAATATTGAGTTAGGCAATAAAAATCATGATTTGGAATTAAAACTTGAAAATGTAAAAAAGATAGAAAACTCGAATTGCAAAAAATGTTTAGATTTGAAAAATGATTTCGTTCATCTTAATGAAAAGTTTCAAAAGCTTGAAAAGGGAATTGTGTTTTTAAAAATGAACAAGATTGAACTAAAAACAAAAAAAGATTTTTTGCAAAAAGAGTTGGATAAGTTTAAGAAGGTTAAAAATTCCAAACATGAAATTTTAGAGAAAGAGAGTTTATTGAAAACTGAATCGATTTTGAACGAAATTGAAATTGAAACCAAGAAAATCAAAAATCTCAAATGCGATAAATGCATGACTTTTCAAAAAGAATTGCTTGAAAAAAAAAGAAAATTTCAAAACCCTTGAAAACGAAAACGTGATTTTTAAAAATAATGAATCTGAAATTACTCGTATAAATCACGATTTGGAAAAAGAATTGAAAAATTCAAGGATTTTGAAAAACTTGAAATTGAAAAGCGTAAACAATTTGAAAGTGAGATTTTTGAGTCCAATGCGAAAATTAAAATGCTTGAAAACGAAAATATGGTTTTGAAACTAAATGATTCTGAAAAGAGAAAGATCGCTATAAATTGTTGTTCGATTTTAACGAAAGAAAATAGTGATCTTAAATTTAAAATTCATTGACTTGAGTCAACTTTGTCTAGATTTTCTAAAGGAGAGAAATCATTGAATATGTTGTTAAAAAACCAATTTTTTGTTAAGAACAAAAAAGGACTTGGCTTTGCAGAAATTGATCCAGTTGAAATACAAAATTCTAATGTTTTTAAAAATCCTTTAAATGGTTTTGAAAACGATCAAATTGAAAATTTGAACTCCAATAATTTCAAATGGTTTCTAAATAATAAACGATATGAAAACTCGTTTAGAAACAATTCAATTAAACGAATTTGGATTCCAAAAATTAAGAAAATGAATTTGAATAAGTTTAAACAAATTTAGGTTCCAAAGGGTACGTTAGTGGATAATAATGGACTGTTATATAAACGGGTTTGGGTACCAAAACGTGTAAACGAAGATAAGAGTGGTAAAACAACTTTTATTAGACCACTCTATCCTATGAACATTTTGGTACCGTGGGAGGCTATGGAACAATTGTGCTTAAGAGGGATAAAATTCAAATTGATTCATATTATCGAATTATTGGAGTTCCTTAGCCATATATTTCAGAGTTTGAGAATCATTGGTTCACATCGATTATGGTCAGTCAGGTATGATCCCTAAACTCGTGTTTTTTATTTTCTTTTATTTTATCTTATTTTTTTATGCTGATTTGTTTTGACACTGTCAAAGTATTTTGAGCATATCTTGAACACAGTTAATCGAATGTTTAAAATTTGTGATGTTTTTGAAAGGCTAATGAAATTTCACACATCTTCGTTGTTTTGAGTTTCTTCTTATTCTCTTTGGAAGATATTTGAAAACTGAACTCAATACAGCGGACTACTTAGAAGCCATGATTGATTAGTTATGAAAATTTCAATTTTTTCTATTTGGCTTGATTATATTGATTTTGATATCATTCGTGATTGATTGCTGAATTTCTTGGATTATAAAATTTGATTTTTTTCTCAAGTGATTTCAAATAATTACCTTTAGATTTGATCGTTGACTGTTACTTATGCTTGTTTAAAAATTCTCTGAAAAATTCACTTGTGATTCTTGCTTTGAAAATGATTTTTCGCTGCTCTGATGAGAAAATTGATTTGATTGTTTAAGTGTCTTGGTGATTGAACGATAGTTTGGAAAATCAGTGACTGGATTTCACTAAAATTCATAGGCAATTTGAATTAAATATACAAGTGGTTTTAAAATTGTCTAGGAGCAATCAACATTAGAAATATTAGATAATTTCACGTTCTACTGATTGATTTTTGAAACTAATTTTCAACTTGCATTGATATTTTCAGAAAACTCCTCTTGAAATTGATATTCCCAATATTTAAAATTATTCTTGGTTATTTATTCAGAAATTAAGATTATCGACTAATTTGAACCGTCTTCGAACTCATCAAAATTATTAACAGGTTTATGAAGTTGTGATGAGTTGTGACTATGGTATAATTCATAACTAGAGGAGATGTTATTTTAAAATCTCATGATGATTGGACAAAATTTATAATATCTTTGAATTAGAGCTTATTTCAAGATTATTTTCTATTTCTACTATATTTCTATCACTCATCATGGTTTTATATAATGTGGGGAGTTTAAATTATATTTGGAAATAAAGAAATTTTTGATGAGATTATCAAATAATAGTAAATAAAAAATTTGAATTTTTTTATCCTTGGTATTCACTTCATTTAAAAGTCCTCGCGGTTATGCATGGGTGAATTACCTTAATTTCTTTGTGCTTCCATTCTCACTTAAAAGACCTTTGGGCTGTGCATGGATGGAACTTAGTAGAGAGGATAAAATTTAAGTTACTACTAACCCCATTTAAAAGTCCTAGCAGTTATGTGTGGTTAGAAAGTGCTTAAATAATTTTAAATTATTTTGTGCTTAAATTTGAAATTTATTTGAAAATTATGGGATTCATAAACCTATATTTGAAATTTAAATGCTCTCCTCATTCTATAAAATAGTAAATTCATTCATTATGAAAGTGAAGTTTGCTTTTTGATTTGAAGATTATTATGATTTTTGTTTGATTAAATGGGATTTACGATATATATTCTCTCTCTTAATTTGAATTTATATTTATGGTCTAAATTCGTCACTATTTCGATTTTATTATTCTTTTGATGATAACAAAAGGTGGAGAATGGTCAAGATTTTGATTGATGAGCATTCAATTCAAGAATATTTTAAGATTAGAAATTAAATATCTAGAGGAAGAATGATCAATTGAATTTCATTATTAATATTTTCTACATATATAGGGGAGTTTAGTTGTAGGGGGAGTAATATATTTCATGTTCAAACACATTTAACACATTCAAAATCTTGTATATGTTTGTCATCATCAAAAGAGGGAGATTGTTGGGTACAACAATGTGTTGTATGATTTTTGTTTGATGATAACAAACATATAATACTATTTAAATGTGGTTGTAATTGTATTATTTATATTTCATTTCATATTAATAAATATTTATTGAATAATATACTATTATACACTATTCATGGTATATTTATTCAATTAAATATTTTATTTCAAAATCTGAAATAGTACATCATTCTATCTTCACTATTGTGTATTCATAGTTATAATATTTTACATGAAATTTTACTACTGAATAAATTTGAATACGATAAACAATTTGATTTGAACACAATAAAATAATATTTTGTTTTAATCAAAATTTTTTATTACAAATATTAGTACAATCTTCTTATTCAGTACATTTGTTCCTCACTACATCACTCATCACTGAGTACATATTCACTTGTTCACTCATTTACATATTCACAGACACTGACACATACACTTGTCTTCATGTGCTCCAGCACCAGTCCAACAATCTGGTCCAGCCATATGTACAGTTGTCACAAACACATACACGCAGTAAACTGGAACAAAAATAAAAATTGAATACAAGCAAATCTAAATTTAATTTAATTTTTTATTTGCCTCAGAATTTCGGTGTGTTTCCCATCATTTTTCTGATCTGTTCTGATATATATTTTACAAATATGGCACAATACTATACAAGATCAGAAACAATCAAGTGTAGCAAGAAAGATGAATACTTGAATTTACCAAACTCGAACATGGTTGAACCAAATCAAGAATTGTATCTGTTCTTTTCAGTTTGTTTTTACAGGTTCAAATATACAAAGTAATGCAAACTAAAAATGGACAAAATAATCAAACCACATTAAGGTAGAGATGGCAGAAAACATCACAACCATGCAGATGCAAATAAGAATGGGACAATGGTATGGCGCAGCAAAGTGGAACACAGCTACAGGGTGTCAAGCACAATGCCAAGCAATACAGCATAATGAGTTTGACAACAACACCAGCTAATAATTTTAAGAAGTTTAAATTTGTGTACAAAAGCAAGTGGACACAACAAAGTATAGTGGAGCATATAAAAGAAATAGAGCACGCTCAATCCAATTCATGACTCAAATGCCCAGCAACAGATCAAATGCAAATGGCGAGTGCATGCACAAATAATGGTGAAACAAAACAGGATCAAATACTACATGAATCAAATTCATATGGACAAATGCACTTAGCAGTTCAAGTTCATGGAAACAGGTGTTCAACTCATAAATAGGAATATGGTGCATGTGCATCTCAACATGGTTCAAATCACATGGAGTAACTGTCCTTGTCAGTTCAAAATTTTCAAGTTCAAGCTGTCCAGGAATAACTAAAGAATGTTATGCAACAATAAGCCATGAATATCAAGCGAAAGGCTAACGCAAGGAGATAAACGCACAAAATTCTTTCATACTAAAATGTTGTTCAAGAAGAACTGCAACAATCAACGTAGTACATTAGTGGAAATGGGGAACTTTGTTTAAAAACATAGAACAGTTCAAGGAGGAAGTAATTATTTATTTTTCTAACTTATATATCGGACAGTATACTGCTAATATACCTCTTTTGAGCTACATATTCATATCAGTTTTTATGGAAGCAGTATTGAAAAATTCCATTCGAATAATAAGGGAAAAGATCAATTTAGAAATGGTCAACCAGAAAGTATAATCGAAGTTCCATAAAAATTGTTCAAGGTTGTAATCGATAGAGACCATTTCGAAGTCCAAAAATCATGCAAGTTCAAGAACAATTCTCATCTGAATTCAAGCTCCAAAAAATTCGTATATATCATGACCCAAGACATATAAGAAATCAGAGAATATCTCGGATCTAAAATCCTATTTAAACACCCATCATCACTGGCAAATATGCATCCAAGTACAAGCAAAATTCGAATTGAAATTTCATACCAGAAAAATGAGAAAACTTGGATCCAAATTAGCTTCCTTCAACTCAATAAAGTAGAGATTGCCACTGGATACTGAAGCACATCAAAGAAGAGAAGAGCGGCAGATTAATTCAAGAATTAGAAATCCTAATTTTAAATCGCCAATCGTCGTCTCCATTTTTATTCCAGAAACAAAAAAGAGATCGGGCATAAATGAAGAAGGGTGAAGCAAGAAAGAAAAGTTGTCGGCCAGCATTACTTAAGGGCTAAAGGATTTATTTACTTTAAAAAAAACTAGGGTTTTAATGTTTTGAATTATTTCTACTTTTAAGTGTTTCTCATTTGTAATCGAATTCGAAGTTTTCTAGTTTGTCTGTAAAATTAGGAAGACAAATTACGGGGTTATAATTCGAGGAAATCTGGTTTCGGGGATAGAAACTAGTGCAGGGTTTTGAGCGTAGGATTAATACAACTGGAGCGAGATTGTGCGGCCTTTTGTCTTGCTCCTAGTAGAAACTGGGGATAAGTTTTGAGCGTAGGGTTAGGACAAATAGGCTAGGAAATGTCACGAGTTTACAGGTGTTGTAAGCGTTGTAATTGTTGACTAATACCTAGTAGAAACCTTGGGGAATGCAGCAGTAGGCAGGGTTTTGCCGAAGCTGGGTATATCTGTGTGCTATTTATTTTCCGCATTTACTCTGATTATTATCTGTGATTGATATTATTTAATTACTCAGCAAAAACTGCGATAAACCCTATTCACCCCCCTCTAGGGTTAATTTAGATCCTACAAAAGGTAGAATGTGAAATCAGAAATTGAAAATCAGAATTTGAATTTGAACCTGGAGTGCTATTCAGAGTCTTACATAAAATAGACTCTATTTCTATATTTATCTTGAAATCTTAATAACTCATGAGTCTTGAATCTTCTTTGAATTCTGAATCTCTAATATCTTTAAACTGTATGGTCTTCAGTATTAATTCCTATATATAAATCCTGCATATGTATGTATGTATGTATATATATATATATATATTCTAAATAAAGGTATTAATATATATATATTTTATAATCAATTAATACTGAAATAAGGTTGTTGTCATCAAAACCCCATTCTCCAACAATCTCCCCCTTTTGGATGATGACAACCTTTGTTTATAAAATATCATACCTGTTCATTCCTGTTGATGATGATCCTTCTAATACTCCCCATGTCTATATGAATCCTATAAACTATGTCTATTTTATAATTACTCCCTCTTTGTCATTATCAAAAAGAAATTCTAAAAATACTCCTCCTTAATCCTATATCTATATATCTTATGATTATACTGAATTAAATTACTCCTCCAAAATTCATGACTATAAAATAATCCTATAGTAGACTATACTAAACTAAGTTATACTCCCCCTAAGTCTATGGTATATGATCCTAATAATTATACAATACTTCCTAAATTGAATAACCGTATATTTCCCTCTAAATCTATGATTCTAAACTTAAAGTATTATAATTCCCCCTAAAATTATGACTATGCTAGTCTAATACACTAAATAAAAGGATAATAAACTAAGCAAACCAATCAATATCAATTCAAACAAGAAAATCAATCCAAACAAGCAATTCAAACAGTCAATCTAAACAATCTAAACCAAATCAACGAAATTAAATAATATATTTGAATAAACACTTCTTGAACCTTCAACTAATCCTAGAAACTATAAAACACCCCCTTAATCTAATACAAGACTAAACCTAGCCTATACTCTAATTCCCTTAAAAATATAATAAGACTTTAATCTAGACTAAGAAATAATTCTGATAAGATATCTTAAAACTATAATATAAGTTAAGTAAAGGAGTTTAATCCAAACAATCAACCAATTTAAGTTGTGTTGTCATAAAACATCAATTCCAATAAATTCAAACATAAAGCTAACCATTTTTTTAACTCTTTTTTATCCTAAAAACCTATAACACTCCTACCAACCACACGTGCATAAGTATATTTCTAACGCACTATTAATGAGATTCAAACATATCAAACAAGTCAATCAAGTTATTCAAGTCAAACAATTCAACCAAGTCAACCAAATCAAACAAATAAATCAAGTCAAACAAGTCAACCAAATCAATCAAGCAAAACAAGGCAATTAAGTCAAAGTAAATATGCTATGTGTTTAATTAATAATCCTATATATTTCTAAGATAATAATTCCCTATATAGTATACTTGTAATAATGATTTAAAAGTTAATATGTAATGCAATGTGTGAAGTATGTTGGTTATAATGTATTATGGAATGTATGTCATATGAAAAACAATATGAAATGATATATTTAAATGAAATGCAACTTATGATGTGAATGATTTTAATTTGAAATGTAATTGTAATTTATATTAATAATGAATGATATGAAATAAGATGTATAATGATAGTATGTAGAATTATTTGGTGATGATATCTATTTCTGTAAAATATTCAAAGTGCTATCTAACTACTATGCATATATATTATGAATCAAATATCTAGACTTTCGTTAATGAAAGTGATTGAAAGAATAATAAATGTAAGAGTTTAATTAAAAAATATTCATGGTAAGTAGTAAAACATTCAGAAAATTATGGAGTTAAATAATATTAGTAGGGTAAATATAGTAAAAATTGAAGATTTTTTTAAAAAAATATAAAAATTGTATCATATAAAGTAAACTATATAAACTTATATTCATAAGTATATATAAAACTAATTTAAAATGACTTAAAATTTAATTTATTATGAGATATACATCAATATTTTGATACAAATTAATTTTAAATTTAAACTTTCGAAATCAAAATATATTTATTTTCTAAAAAACCATTTATACTTTAAAAGAAACCTATAGTTATAAAAACATTATAAAGTAATCTATAAACTATAACTTTATATTTAAACTACTTATTAAGACATAAAAATCACACACACATACACATATATATACATATATATTTATATTTCTTTATACCAAAATATTTATTAAATATACAAGTTTTAATCAAAATTAATATTATGTTAAATGATAATGTAACCCAAAATTATTATGAAATTATATGTGAAATAAGTTAAACTATGTATGTTTAAACTACATATGTTACACCCAACGTCTGTTAATGTCACTCTTTATCAGAATGCATTAAGTTTCGTGAAGCGTTATAGGTAAATAGAAACAGAAACATTATAAGACAGATATGAAATAGCAGCGGAATTAAAACTTTATTTAATAGAAAAGCTTCGTGGTTCAAACCCAGTTACATAATAAGTCTGGAATACTGAAAACATAAAACTTCTGCCTTGTACAAAAATCATCATCAGAGCACAATAATACATAAAAGAGCATAATCCCAAAAATATAACCATAGTAGAGAAAATTTGAAATTGAGCAATACATCTAAGAAGCTCCAAGCAGAAAAGAAGAATCCTGATCAAGCTTGAGTATTCCCACCCTAAGAACCTAGGGGGGAACGGAAGAGAAGGAAAAGGAAACGAAACGGGTCAGACATAAAGTCTGGCAAGTCCAGTTACTTTTAGCATATAAAAAAGTAAAAGCATCAAGACATGCATATAAGTTGGAAAGAGATAACAGTGGCATAAGGCAGTTATAACATGGTAAACAAGATAAACATGATAGAATATGTTGCACTTCTTTGATACTTTTCTCTCTTGCACCAATACTAGTATAACAAGAACAAGGTGATCCCAACATGTACAGTATGGTAGACTTAGGTGTACTTCTAGTGAGAGGTTTTACCCTATACAATAACAGGTAGCCCAACAAAACTAACAAGTGTTAACCCCCAATGACATGAATGGGCTCCTAAACAAGCAAGACTAGATGTACCCCAATTACTACCCCCAATCGATCGGCTCCCTAACTCGTAGATACCCTATGCTGGTCCCACAGTAGGATGTATCTCTTCCTAAGTTGGCAACCCGTTTGTTTACGAGATGTGCTGAAACCATATCTACAGATGTCACAATGTCTTATCTTCCCTAGCAAGCGGACCCATGCACGCACATGACTCCATTGGAACGCGCCGTGAACACCCCCACTCAAGTGACCACTTATAATCAGCTCAGTAAGCATGCCCATACCCCGACCTAGTTCGGGGTTCCCCGTTTGATACCAAGATGGATTACTGATTGAAACGGGTCCCACACACCATATGATAAAAGCTTCCCCCTAGGATTATATCCCCACTACTAGGATTTCAACCGGTTATGCCTACTGGTTTATCAACATTGCATAACCTCGACAGGCTAAGTTTGTGGGCCTATTTAGGTAAATATTACCCACCACCGCAAGATTTACTTAACCCTCCCACTGTTTCAAACAGGTTTACTTAACCCCTACTCAAGTTAACTGGTTCATGTAACCCTTATGGATTCAAATAGGTTAAATATTACTAGCTCATCATCATTCATTCATTTATGATTATAATGCACTAGACCTCCCACATTAAGTCTACAACTTGTGGACGCTGGATATGCCAGTTGGGTCCGGGCAGACTTCTTCCACAAGTCGGACTTAACCTCATGTCTTAGCACGTTACATGTTTATGCACTTAGACCCCTCACATTATATTTACCACTCGTGGACGCTAGATATGTCGAGCGGTTCCGGGCAGACTTCTAAAATAAGTGTAATCTAACCTCGTGCCTAAGCGCGGTTACAGTTTCTAATTACTGTAAATCTAGGCATTTCCATTACTAACCAATTTTCATGTTTATCATGCTCCAAATCCCCTTCCGATCTACGATACAAGTTATGCCCCAGATCAAGGTTTAAGTCAAGAAATAGATTATGCCCCTAAATCTCAAGTTTTGGCTTAAGGTACAAATTTTTGCCCAAAATTCCCAATCATGTTTTACGATATGAATTATTCCCCAAATTAATCATTCCCAACTATTTCCAATTTCATGCATTCGCGTATTTCAGTGATTATCCTAGGCTCGAAGGTAGCCTAGCTATAAAAACAAAAAGGGAAAGAGGGGGAGAAGAGAACAAGAATGGGCATAGTGAATAAAAACTGGCATAAGATGACTTGATTAGGCAAACTAATACAATAGGCATACGGTGACATGATTAGGCAAACTTAACATGATAGGCATAAGGTGACATGATTAGGCTAACTTAACATAGTGGGGATATCATAAAAGGGAATGATGAGATCTAAACAGTGAATTAGATACATAATTAATGACAGATCTGTTTTGATTCAGATTACTAACAGATATAGGCTTAGATTCAAACTTGTAGGCATGTCAAGATTACAGATTAGGTGTTTGTATCAAAAATCAATATAAACTCACTATGATTGGATCTAGAATAGAAGATTGACTGTAGATGTTGAAACACAGACCTTTGAATACGTATAACTTGTTGATGGCGAAGAATCGGCTATTTTATTCTAAGTTGTGGTAGCACCTCGTTGTCTCCATTGATTTAGATGAATAAAACAATGGGATTAAGGTCCTTTATATAGCCTAGGGTTAATGAATCGGTTAAGAAACATTTCCACATACACAGAACTAGATCTACCCCAGATCAGGGGGGGTCGACATGGGGGTCGACACCCCTATTGTGGTGTCGACCCGTGGGTCGCCACCCTTAGGTTGGGGGTCGACCCCTAACAGGCCGATTTCCCACCTAATTCTCCCACCTTCGATTTTGATTTTCTGGAATGGTTTTATTTATATATAAATGTCTTATATGTATATAAACTTCAAACCTTGATATCTTCTTCGTACGATGTCTGTTTTATGCAAACTCAGAGTCTATCTTAAGAAAAATTTCGAGACGAACGCAATGGCGCAGTCTGTTTTACCTAATTCCCAATGTTTAATTAAGTATTCCATAGTTTATCATTTTAATGTGTTATAAAATTATGGGGTGCTACATTCTCCCCTACTTAAAGGATTTCGTCCCCGAAATCTCCAAGTTAAGAAGAATGTATATCCTAACATCCATCATCCATCAATCACAGGAATCTATTGTCCTTAAAAGATTTCTAATGCTTATATGAACGTATGTAAAGGTGTGTGTATATGTCCTTATACTAATGCGGAAGATCAGGTGGTCCACTGATTCAATCGACCTTCTTAATGCAACATATGTCAGTGCCATGAATCCAACATGTATGCAAATAATCCTATTATAACATGTAAGTTCTATATGTCTGCACAATCATTCATCCAAATGTGACATCCATATGATGATATACCCACTTTCATCCATTAAAATAAAAAAGTGCACACATTCATACGCAGTATAAGAGTGATTGAGCTGATCTAGTGCCTAGTGTATGTGTATATGCATCCACGAGCAACCACCAACAATCACTTGCATCCATCAAACATAACATTTCTCAAACACATGTTTACATCCATGGAATTCCTACCTAAAGGTTGAAGATTCAATTGATAGGATATACTTAAACGATAGGAACAAGCATGAATACAAGCTTTGGAAAGGAAGTTAAAAACATCCCCTTGAAAAGAAAAGGGTACGAAGCACGAATCTTGTCTTCAATCTCCCAAGTTGCATCCTCTTGGTTATCTCCCCACTGAACTTTCATCAACTTGACTTCTCGGTTGTGTAGCCTCTTAACTTCTAATCCATGAATACGGGTAGGTACTCGTCTAACTGTCGCCTCCCGTTCCACCTCTACTTCCTCTAGCATACTCGGCTCAACTACTTCTGCAGTATCATGCAAGCATTTCCATAAACGAGAAACGTGGAAAACATCATGAACGCCAAACAATCTTTCTGGTTTCTTTACTCTATAGGCCATTTGGCCAATCCTTTCGGTTATGGGAAATAGCCCTACAAATTGTGGTGTCAACTTCCCTAGAGGTTCGAAGCGAACCACATTCCTCAAAGGTGATACCTTGATTGAAACCATGTCTTCTACTTCATACTCAATGTTAGTCCTTCTCCTATCTGTGTAGGACTTCTGCCTATCCTGACCTGTCTTATTACGTCTATGGATAAGGTCAATCTTTTTTGAAGTTTACCTAATCATCTCAGGTCCAAGTAAAAGCCTTTATTAGATTCCATCAACAAGTTGGTGATCTAAAGGGTCGTCCATACAATGCTTCGAAGAGTTCCATACCAGTACTAGCCTGGTAACTTTTGTTGTAGGTGAGCTCTATTAAAGGAAGATGTTGTTCCCAAGTACCTCCGAAGTATATGATACACAGCCTTAAAAGATCCTCAAGAACTCTATTTACTCTTTCCATCTATCCATCGGTCTATAGGTGATAAGCGGTGCTCAAACACAACTGTGTACCTAATGCCTCTTGCAAGCTTCTCCAAAACTCACTAGTGAGTATGGGGTCACAATCACTTGCAATACTGGAAGGTACTCCATGCAGACGGACTATCTCACGAAGATAAACTGCCTACCAACCATGCCGATGTCCTCTTATTCTTAACGGGAATGAAATGAGAGCTCTTAGTAAGCCTGTCCACTATAACCCAAATACTGGTGTTGTCTTTCCTTGATCTAGGCAAACCATCAATGAAATCCGTAGAGATGCTCTGCCACTTCCACTTTGGGACTTTCAAAGGATGAAGTAAACCATCGGGCTTCCTTTGCTCAGCCCTGACTTGTTGGCAAATCAAACATCGAGAAACAAACTCCGCCACATCATTCTTTATCCCAGCCCAAAAGAGAACCCTCTTCATATCTATATACATCTTATAACCGCCTGGATGAATAATCATCAATGATGGGCTTCTTCAAGGACTGTCTTCAACAAACTCCCAACTCAGAGAACACAAAGCCTTCCATCTCATCGTAACCACCCTCTATTGTCTATGGAGTATCTACTGAGGTGACTAGAAGTCTCCCCTTTACTAAGCCTATCCAAGACATCTGCTAGATGTGCGTCCTCTCGCTGTGAAGTCCTTATCTAATCTAATAGAGTAGGCCGCACCTCTAATGATTCCAATAAACTAGGTGTAAACTCGGTGGAGGGTCTAAAATCAAAAGTCGCTATAAACTCCAAGCTTTTTCTCTCCACAAACAAAGGACTCGAGGTCATCATTTGCCTACTCAATGAGTCTGCCACCAGATTACCCTTGTCAGGGGTATGAGAAATCTTGAAGAAGCTAGGAACTCAATCTAGCTTTGTTGCCTTAAATTAAGATTCTTCTGCAAGAACAAGTGCTTGAGATATTAATGATCGATGTACAACTCGAACTTCTCTCCAAGTAGACAATGGAGGAAAGTCTTAAGTGTGAATACCATGTCAGCTAACTTTAAGTCATGGGTAGGGTAGTTCTTCTCATGAACTCTTAGCTGTCTACCTCTATAACATACTACCCTTCCCTCTTGCATCAGAACCACACCAAGCCATGTACAACATGCATCAGTGTATATTATGAACACTTTGTTCCCATCGGGCAAGGGCAAGACTGGGACTATCATTAAAGCCCTCTTCAACCCCTTAAAAGCATCATCATAGTCTATGTCCCAAGAAAATGTCAGATTTTTTTTTGTCGGTCTAGTGAGTAGGACTGATATTGTAACTCCCCGAAATTTTACCGACACTATAAGAGGATAAATTAAATAATAATTAACTTAATATTAAGAATTAGAGGAAACAGACTGCACCATTGCATCTTTCTCGAAATTCTGGTCAAGATAGACATTTGGTTTGCGTAAAACGGACACTGTATGAGGAAGTTATGAGGGTTTTAAGTTTGTATACACACAGAAAAATTATATACATATGTATGAGTCAGAGATGAGTCAGAATTCTATCCAAAACCGTTCTAATTTGAAAAATTCGTCAGAGTGCCAAAATTCCCGCTCTAGGGGGTCGACCGCCCTAGAGGAGTGTCGACCGCCCTAGAGGAGTGTCGACCGCCCTAGAGGGGTGTCGACCTAGGGGTCGACCAAACCACAGGGGTGTCGACACCCCTAGGGCTGAGGTGTCAGTCGATTTCATAGGGCTCTGCAGCTATAAATATGTGGATATTTATCATATTTTCTTCATTGGAAGTCATGGAGGCCATATGCTGCTGGAGTGCGAACTGAACCGTTTTCTACAACAACATACTTTGATAATCAAATTCAGAAATTCTAGATCCGTTCTTTCTCAATTCTCTAAACCTAATGTTGTGAGTTTCTAGATTACTTTTAGGTTTAGATAAATAAATGTAAACTGTGAAAAACTATGACTTGGATATGTTGTAAATATGATTCTATGCAAGTGTTAAATCATATACTATGTCATGATAGATCTAATTCCCTGGATCTAATACAGCTGTTATTATTCTATTATATTGTCTATGTGGATCTGAACTTGTTACTGTATTATAGTGAATGTACATCTATTGGATAGTTGTAACAGTGGTTAGATCTAGTTCTTTATGTAAATCACCTTTCACCTGTCATATTGTGATTAGTTTAAATATGTTGTAAACTTGACATGTGAAGCCATTTTTAGATCTAAACATGTTGCTATGTTACCCTAATTATGCTAGATCTAAATAGTTGGACTAGATCCGATTATGTTGCTTTTACAACGTAGTTGCCATAAGTTCATTAGTTTTATGTCCACCTTGTTATGATGAAAATTACATGTCCACTCATCTTGTTATCATGTTAAGTTTATGTGTATGCCAAGACATGTTGAAAAACTATCATCCTTTGTCATATTCCCTTTTTCATTTTTGGGGCTAGGCTACTTTATAGCCTAGATGCCGCCAAAATACGAGAGAATACGTTAGTTAAGAAACAGGGGTAAAGGGGTTTATAATTGGCTTAATTTATGTAATATTGGACATACAATTCAAATAGGGAAACATAGAAATAATTACATATAATGACATAGGTAGATTTGGATAATAATGGAATGTTTATTAATTACAATTAGGAAGTGCAGTTGTACTTATGACACGAGGTTAGGTTGCATTAATGGCGGAAGTCTGCCCGGACCCGACCGACATATCCAGCAGCCACTAATGCTAAACCTAATGTGGAAGGTCTAAGTACGTAAATACGAATCGGGCTAGGACACGATGTTAGGCCTAACTATAGAATAAGACTGCCCGGACCCGACCGACATATCCAACATCCACACGTTGTAGGGCTAATGTGGGAGGTCTAGCCCATTATAACCATAATTGGACATGGCATTGAATTGGACTACTTAACCTAATTTAAAGATTGTATGATTACGAACGTAAGTCAGGGTTAAGTAAAATTGGATGGGTAGTGGGTGGGTTAAGTAAATTAGAGGGGGTGGGTAATATTTATATATAGGCCCACGAACTTAACCCAATAAGGTTATGTAATTAAAGACACCTAGTGGTATACATAACCGATAGATAATGTAATGAAGTTACGAAATTAAAGACACCCTTTAGGGTAAGCATAACTGGTATAGGGCTATGTAATTAAAGGCACCTAAGGGTATACATAGTCAGTGGAAAACCTAGTGGGGATACAAGACAAGGGGGAAAGCTTGTATCATATTGTGTGGGACCCATTTTAGCCAGTAACCCGGAGTTGGTATCAAGTAAAAAACTCCGTACTAGGCGGAGAAGGGACACACTTACTGATTGATTGTAAGAGATCCAAACGATACGGATGGTGTGGGCGACGCAAACCGACCGGGGACATGTGCGTGCATGGGCCGGGCAGAGGGGGCTAAGACGACTGTGACACCAGTAGATATGGTTGTGCACATCTTGGGTTGCCACTTTAGGAAGTGATACCTCCTACTGTGGGGGCAACATAGGATATCTACGGAGTAGGGAGCCGATCAATTAGGGTAGTGGTTATGGTATACTTGGACGTATGACCTAAGCCTACCAACTCATAGTGGAAGGGATCATCTCATTTCAGTTATATTAGTAATAGTGCAGAGTAATCATTAGTGAGGCACATACACCTTATCTTGCTTACCTTGTCACACCTACCAATTATGTAGTAATCTCTCTCTTATCCACTTTATATGCCTATCATGTTGCTTTTATTTGTCTACTAGCTAAAAGTAACTATACTCGCCAGACTTTATGTCTGACCCTGTTATTTCTCCTTCTTTCTTCCGTTTCCCCCAGGTTCTCAAGGAGGAAACACTCAGACTTAATCAGGACTCGGATATCATCTTGCTAGGAGCTACTTCTGAAGTATGGCTCAAGTTCTTGTCTCTACTATGCCTTAACTCTTTTAATTGGGGGAAAAAATGTTTTTCATATTCTAATATACTTTGATGATGCAAGACAGAAGTTATTTTATTGTAATGGTTTTTGTGGCTTATGAAATTGTGAATCACGGTATTATGCTTTGTGGTTAAAATAAAATATTAAATTTTCTGTTGCTGCCCTATTTATATCTGTCTTGTAATTATTCTATGTCTTTTTACTTATAGCACTTCACCAAACTTAATGCATTCCCTTAGTGAGTGACATTAACGGACGTGGGGTGTCACACTTGGTATCAGAGCAGAAGGTTACCAGATTAGATAAAAGTTTTTGGAAATTATTTTCAAAAAGGTTTTAAAAGAAAAGCATTTTCGAAAGAAAGTCTATTTTGAAAAACATTCCCCAAAAGCCCATATGTAGTATCCTTCGGTCCTTTATCTAAATTTCTTCCTTTTTCCTTTTTTTCCAGCATGTCTGGGAACAAAACATACCTAATATCCCAGAGGGCGTCATAATAACCGGATGGTTCCATAGGTATTTGGAGGCCACGGTGTCGGCCGAAGGACAAAGAGACGTTCCTCCCCCAGCTGCACCAGTCATTCCTCCTCCTCCTCCCCCTCCAAGAGCTGGCAACTTTGCCAATATCTGCAAAGACTTCTGGGCTATGGGAGGAAGGCCATTCCATAGGAACAAGACATTCATAGAAGCTCGGAATTGGCCTAAGGATACCGAGGACTTATTCGTAATCTTTAAAGTGGAGGACCGACGAAAGATTCAGTTAGCTGCTTTGCTGTTAAACGACAAAGCCTCATTTTGGTGGGAAATCACCCAAGCTGGACATCCGATGGAAACTTGGGAAGATTTTAGATGGAGGTTTGAAATGAAATTTCTTTCCCAAGCTGAGAGAAGCATACAGATGGAGAGGTTCTTAACACTCAAACAAGGAAATATGACAGTAAAGGAGTATGTGAACAAGTTCAACCAGCTGGCAAGGTTCGGGCTAGAGTTGGTGGATACACCACACAAAAAGGCTTTGCGGTTTGCTAAAGGACTGAATGAGCCTCTGCATGGTTTAGCTATGTCCCATTTTCCAATGGGAGTCACCTTTGAAAAGCTTGTTGATATGGCCCTAATGGATGAGGAGGACAACAGATAAAAGAAGGAAACAAAAGCTGAGGGGACATCACAAAATAAGAAGATGTGGCCCAAGAAGGGGCAGCAACAACAGAAGAAGAAAGGAGGGAAAGATGATAAAGCCAAGGATAAGAGAAAATGTCACAATTGTGGGAAGGAGGGTCACTTGATCAAATATTGCAAGAAAAGGAAGGCCAATTGCTTTAATTGCGGAGAGGTCGGGCACTTCTCTAAAGAGTGCCGAAGAAAAAGGGATCGCAGGGACAAGGTCAAAGAGCAGGGACTTCTGGAGGGCAAGTGCATGCTCTCACGATCAGTGCTCCTGAAAGAGGTAGAAGAATTTCCATAGAAAGTTTAGTTTCTCTTTCAAACTATCCAGTTATAACACTTTTTGATTATGGTGCTTCACACTCATTTATATCAAGTTTAGTTGTTGAATCTCTGCACTTAATTACTAGTATGGCAGTGGATCCTGTAGTTGTTTCAAACCCCATTGGCGATTCGGCTCATTTATCAATGATTTGTCGGGGTTTGAAAATAACTGTGTTAGGCTTCGAGTTTGAATGCGACACATATGTGCTCGGGTTTATGGGCTATGGGTTGATTCTTGGAATGGATTGGCTTACCATGTATGGGGCCATTCTGGATTGTGAGAGGAGGGTTGTTAGACTCCTGACTTGTCATGGGAAGACCCTCGAAGTTTCTTGTGACCCCAAGAGTCTGTTATGCTTAGCTTCCTAGAGTATCTAGATGCATCCATAGATGATTTGCAATCTATTCCAATGTTTTTGATGAGGTACGGGTTTACTTCCAAGTTGCGAGATTGACTTTCGCATATATCTGGTGGACAATGCAAAGCCAGTTGCATTACCAGTACGCCACATGGCTCCAAGGGAGAGAAGAGAGCTGAGTAACCAAGTAGGGGAGCTACTTGAGAAAGGGTTTATCAGACGAAGCATATCAGAATGGGGTGCTCCAGTAGTATTCGCAACTAAAGCGGATAGTTCATTTCGTTTGTGTGTTGACTATAGAGAATTGAATAAGCTCACCAAGAAGAATAGGCACCCACTTCAGAGGATTGATGATTTATTTGATCAGCTTGTTGGTGCCTCGGTATTTTCTCAATTGGACTTGGCTACGGGCTTCCTTCAGTTAAGGGTGGCTGAGGACAGCATAGATGAGACTGCTTTCAGAACTCCGGACGGTTTCTTTGAATGGCTAGTTATGCCTTTTGGGTTGACAAATGCACCCGCCTATTTTGTTGATTTGATGAGTAGGGTGTTTCGGGAGTACCTAAACAAATTTGTTGTAGTCTTTGTTGATGATACTTTGATCTTCTCTAAGAATGAATAGGAGCATGCCCAACATTTGAGAGAAGTTTTGAAAACTCTCTGTGGCCATCAGCTTAAGGAAAAGTTCTCCAAATGCCATTTTTGGAGAAAAGAGGTGAGATTTTTAGGGCATGTAGTCTCCAAAGAAGGGATAGTTGCAGATCCTGCCAAGGTGGTTGCAGTGCAAGATTGGTAGATTCCTAAAAATGCAACCATGGTGAGAAGCTTTCTTGGGTTGGTAGGTTATTATAGAAAGTTCATTAAGGATTTCGTGAAGATATCAGCCCCTTTCACCAGGCTGACAAAGAAGAATTTGGCATTTTCATGGGACATAGACTGTGATGTTGCTTTCCAAGGACTGAAGAGGGCTCTGACAACAGCCCTAGTCTTGACCTTGCCTAATGGAAGTAGTGTTTACTGTTTACATTGATGCGTACGGTACAGGGCTTGGTGCCGCACTAATGCAAGAAGGGAAAGTAATAAGTTATGGGGGTAGACATTTCAGAATTCATGAGAAGAACTACCCTACCCATGATCTAGAGCTAGCTCCCATAGTATTCGCATTAAAGACGTAGCGTCATTATTTACTTGGAGAAAAGTTCGAGTTATATAGCAATCATAAATCTCTCAAGTATCTTTTCTCACAGAAGGATCTAAACTTAAGGCAACAACGGTGGATGGAGTTCTTAGCTTCATATGATTTTGAGATTGCTTATACCCCTAGCAAGGGTAATGTGGTGGCAGACGCACTAAGTAAGCAGAGGATGGACCTGAGTCCTCTGTTTGTGGAGAGAAAGAACTTGGAGTTCATACCAGCTTTTGGTTTTAGACCCTCCATCGAGGTTTTACCTTATTTTTTTGCATCCTTTGAGTTACGACCGACCCTTATGGATCAGATAGGAGCTTCGCAACAAGGTGACCCACAAATTGTAGACATCATGGATAAGCCTCGAAGAGGGGAGACTTCTAGTCACCTCAGTAGATATGCCATAGATGAAAAGGAGTGGTTGCGACGAGATGGAAGGCTTTGTGTTCCTCAAACTGGAAGCTTGATAAAGAAATTCCTAGAAGAAGCCTACCATTCTAAGATGACTATTCATCCAGGTGGTGATAAGATGTATAGAGACATGAAGAGGGTTTTCTTTTAGGCTGGGATGAAGAAAGATGTGGCTGAGTTTGTTTCTCAATGTTTAGTCTGCCAGCAAGTTGAAGCTGAGCAAAAGAAGCCCGGTGGATTACTTCATCCATTGGAGGTTCCGCAGTGGAAATGGGAGAGCGTCTCTATGGATTTCATAGATGGGTTGCCTAGATCGAAGAAAGGTAACACCAGTATTTGGGTGGTAGTGGATAGACTCACTAAGAGCGCTCACTTTATTCCAGTAAAGAGTAAGAGGACGGCATCATGGTTGGCAGTAATTTATGTTCGTGAGATAGTTCGTCTTCATGGAGTACCTTCCAGCATCGTGAGCGATCGTGACCCCATCTTTACCAGCGAATTTTGGAGGAGCTTGAAAGAATCATTAGGTACACAGTTGTGTTTGAGCACCACTTATCATCCTCAGACCGATGGACAGACAGTGAGGGTGAATAAGATTCTTGAAGATCTTTTAAGGCTGCATATCCTAGACTTCGGAGGGACTTGGGAAGAGCATCTTCCTTTTATAGAGTTTTCCTACAATAATAGCTATCAAGCCAGCATTGACATGGCGCCCTTCGAAGCATTCTACGGACGACCCTGTAGATCGCCAACTTGTTGGTGGGAATCTACAGAAATATTATTACTCGGGCCAGATATGGTTAAGAAAACATCCGAAAAGATTGGCCTTATTCAACGACAGATGAAGACGGCTCAAGATAGGCAGAAGTCCTATGCAGACAAGAGAAGGACCGACATCGAATTCGAAGTGGGAGACTTGGTTTTTATCAAAGTATCGCCTTTAAAGAATGTGGTTCGCTTCGGATCAGTAGGGAAGTTGGCTCCTAGGTTTGTGGGATCATTTTCCATAACCGAGAAGATTGGCCAAATGGCCTACCGAGTAAAGCTCCCAGAAAATCTATTTGGCATTCATGACGTTTTCCACATCTCTCATCTGCGGAAGTGCCTACATGACACCACGGAAGTTGTTGAGCCGAGCATGTTGGAAGAAGTCGAAGTGGAACGTGAGGCGACATTCAAACGAGTCCCTACCCGTATTCTTGGGTCAGAAGTTAAGAAGCTGCGCAATAAGGAGATGAAGTTGCTAAAGGTTCAATGGGGAGATAACCTAGAAGATGCGACTTGGGAGACCGAAGACAAGATTCGTGCTTCGTACCCTTTTCTTTTCGAGAGTATGTTCTTAACTCCTCTTTCCTAAGTTTTATCAGTGCTTGTTTCTGTCAATAGAATATATCTTATCCATCGTATTTTTGACCTTTAGATAGGAATCCTATGGATGTAAACATGTGTTTGAAACATGTTATGTTTGATGGATGCAAGTGGATGCTAGTGGTTGCTTGTGGACGCATATACACACACATTAGGAACTAAGATCGGCTCAATCACTCTCACACTACACATGGACGCATGTGCATTTTCTTTTCTTTTATGTATGGAAATGGATGAGTTAGCATATGGATGTTGCATTTAGACGAATGAATGTGCACACATATAAAACTTATATGATATGATAGGTTTACTAGCATACATATTGGATTCATGGCACTAACATACATTGCATTAAGGAGGTCAACTGAATCAGTAGACCACCTGATCTTCGCATTAGCGTTGGGACATATACACACAACTTCACGTATATTCATATAAGCATTAGAAATCATTAAGAACAATGTATGCTAGTGATTGGTGGATGAGTAGATGGATGATGGATGGTAGGATACACATTCTTCTCAACTTAGAGATTTCGGGACGAGATCCTTTGAGTAGGGGAGAATGTAACACCCCGAATTTGTACCAACACTAAAAGAGGATAAATTAATTAATAATTAATTTAATATTCAGAATTAGAGGAAACAAACTGCACCATTGCGTGGTTCTCGAAATACTGGTGAAGATAGACATTTGGTTTGCGTAAAACAAACAACATATGAGGAAGTTAAGAGGGTTTTAAGTTTGTATATGCGCCGAAAAATTATATACATATGTATGAGTTAGAGACGAGTCAGAATTCTATCCAGAACCGCTCGAATTTGAAAAATTTATCAGAGCGCCAAAATTCCCGCTCTACGGAGTCGACCCCCCTAGAGGGGTGTCGACCTAGGGTTCGACCCCCTAGAAGGGTTGTCGACCTAGGGGTCGACCCAACCACAGAGGTGTCGACACCCCTAGGGCTGAGGTGGCAGTCGGTTTCAGAGGGCTCTGCAGCTATAAATATGTGGTTATTTCTCATATTTTCTTCATTGGAAGTCATGGAGGCCATATGCTGCTGGAGTGCGAACTGTACAGTTTTAACAACATATTTTAATAATCAAATTCAGAAATTATAAATCCGTTCTTTCTCAATTCTCTAAACCTAACATTGTGAGTTTCTAGATTACTTTTAGGTTGAGATAAATAAATGTAAACTGTGAAAGGCTATGACTTGGATATGTTGTAAAGTATGATTCTATGCAAGTGTTAAATCATATACTATGTCATAATAAATCTAATTCCCTAGATCTAATAAAGTTTTTATTATTCTATTATGTTGTCTATGTGGATCTGAACTTGTTACTGTATTATAGTGAATGTACATCTATTGGATAGTTGTAACATTGGCTAGATCTTGTTCTTTATGTAAATCACCTTTCACCTGTCATATTGTGATTAGTTTAAATATGTTGTAAACTTGACATGTGAAGCCATTTTTAGATCTAAACATGTTGCTACGTCACCCTGATTATGCTATATCTAAATAGTTGGACTAGATCTCCTTATGTTGCTTTTACAACGTAGTTGCAACAAGTTCATTAGTTTTATGTCCACCTTGTTATGATGAAAATTACATGTCCACTCACCTTGTTATAATGTTAAGTTTATGTGTATTCCAAGATATGTTGAAAAACTATCATCCTTTATCATATTCCCTTTTTCATTTTTGGGGATAGGCTACTTTATAGCCTAGATGCCACCAAAATACGTGCAAATACGTTAGTTAAGAAATGGGGAAAAAGGGGTTTATAATTGGCATAATTTATGTATTGTTGGACTTACAATTCAAGTAGGGAAACATAGAAATAATTACGTATAATGACATAGGTAGATTTGGATAAGAATGGAATGTTTAGTTATTACAATTAGGAATTGCAATTGTACATATGACACAAGGTTAGATTGCATTTTTGGCGGAAGTTTGCACGGACCCGACCGGCATATCTAGCAGCCACTAATGTCGAACCTAATGTGGGAGGTCTAAGTACGTAAATATGAATCGGGCTAAGACACGAGGTTAGGCCAAACTGTGGAATAAGACAGTCCGGACCCGACCGACATATCCAACATCCGCACGTTGTAGGCCTAATGTGGGAGGTCTAGCTCATTATAACCATAATTGGACATGGCATTGAATTGGACTACTTAACCTAATTTGAAGATTGTATGATTATGAACTTAAATTAGGGTTAAGTAAAATTGGATGGGTAGTGGGTGGGTTAAGTAAACTAGAGGGGTGGGTAATATTTATATATAGGCCCACGAACTTAACCCAATAAGGTTATGTAATTAAAGACACCTAGTGGTATACATAACCGATAGATAATGTAATGAAGTTATGTAATTAAAGACACCCTTTAGGGTAAGCATAACTGGTATAGGGCTATGTAATTAAAGAGACCTAAGGGTATACATAGTCAGTGGAAAACCTAGTGGGGATACAAGACAAGGGAGAGAGCTTGTATCATATTTTGTGGGACCCAATTCAGTCAGTAACTCAGAGTTGGTATCAAGTAAAGAACACCGTACTAGGCAAAGAAGGGGCACGCTTACTGATTGATTGTAAGAGATTTAAACGAGACGGATGGTGTGGGTGGCGCAAACCGACCGGGGACATGTGCGTGCATGGGCAGGACAGAGGGAGCTAAGACGACCGTGACACCAGTAGATATGGTTGTGCACATCTTGGGTTGCCACTTTAGGAAGGGATACCTCCTACCGTGGGGCCAGCACAGGATATCTACGGAGTAGGGAGCCGATCGATTAGGGTAGTGGTTAGGGTATACTTGGACGTATGACCTAAGCCTACCAACTCATATTTGAAGGGATCATCTCATTTCAGTTATACTAGTAATAGTGCAGAGTAATCATTAGTGAGGCACATATACCTTATCTTGCTTACCTTGTCACACCTGCCATTTATGTAGTAATCTCTCTCTTATCCAATTTATATGCTTATCATGTTGCTTTTATTTATCTACTGGCAAAAAGTAACTAGACTCGCCAGACTTTATGTCTGACCCTATTGTTTCTCCTTCTTTCTTCCGTCCCCCCCAAAGGTTCTCAGGGAGGAAACACTAAGACTTAATCAGGACTCAGATATCATCTTGCTAGGAGCTACTTCTGAAGTATGGCTCAAGTTCTTGTCTCTACTATGGCTTAACTCTTTTAATTGGGGAAAATTATGTTTTTCATATTCTCATGTACTCTGATGATGCAAGACATAAGTTATTTTATTGTAATGGTTTTTGTGCCTTATGAAATTGTGGACCACGGTATTGTGCTTTATGGTTGAAATAAAAATTTAAATTTTCCGCTGCTGCCTTATTTATATCTGTCTTGTAATAATTCTATGTCTGTTTACTTATAGCACTTCCTATAATAGCCCGTTAAGCCAAGAAAACTTCTCACCTCCATTGCACCCTTTGAGATCTGCCAATCTTGAACTATAACTACCTTTGAGGGATATATTGCTATCCCATCTTTAGAGACCACATGCCCCAGAAATCTCACTTCTTTTCTCCGAAAATGACATTTGGAGAATTTCTCTTTAAGCTAGTGCACGCGAAGAGTTTTCAAAACCTCCCTTAAATGTCGGGCATGCTCTTCCTCACTCTTCGAGAAAATCAAGATGACATCAACAAAAACCACAACGAACTTATTTAGAAACTCTCGAAACACACTACTCATTAGATCAACAAAATAGGCGGGTGCATTCATCAACCCAAAAGTCATGACGAGCCACTCGAAGAAACCACCTGGAGTTCTAAAAGCGGTCTTGTCTATATTGTCCTCGGCCACCCTTAACTGATGAAACCCCGTAGCCAAGTCTAACTGAGACAAAACAGATGCACCAACAAGCTGGTCAAACAGATCATCTATTCTCAGAAGTGGGTGCCTATTCTTCATAATGAGTTTATTCAACTCTCTATAATCCACGCATAAGTGAAGCGAACCATGCATTAGTGGTGAATACTACTGGAGCACCCCATTCAGATATGCTTCGCCTAATAAACCCTTTCTCAAGTAGCTCCCCTACTTGCTTGCTGAGATCCCTCCTTTCTATTGGAGCCATATGGCGCATAAGCAATGCATTGACTTTGCATTTTCCACTAAGTATATACGAGAATCAATCTCCCGCCTTGGAGGTAAGCCCCTAACCTCCGCAAAAACATCAGGATACTCACAGACTACTGGTATAGATCGTAAACCATCGATAGATGCATCAAGCGACTCTAGGAAACTAAGCATGACAGACCCTTTAGGATCACAAGAAATCTCAAGGGTCCTCCTATGGCAAGTCAAAAGTCTAACGACCCTCCTCTCATAGTCTGGAATGGCACCATACATGGTTAGCCAGTCCATCCCTAGAATCAAACCATAACCCATGAAACCAAGCACGCATGTGTTGCACTCAAACTCAACGCCTAACACAGATATTCTCAAACCCCTACAAATCATAGATAAATGATCCGTACCACTAATGGGGTTTGACACAACAACGGGATCCAAAACCATACTAGTACTAAGGTGTAGAGACTCAACCATAGAATCAAATATAAAAGAATGCGAAGCACCAGAATCAAAAAGAGTTCTAATTGGATGATTGGAAAGATAAACCAAACCTTCGACAGAAATTTTCTTACCTCTATCTGGCGCACTGGCCACAAGAGCATGCACTTTCCCTCCAGAAGATCCTGCCTTTTGCCCTTGTCCTTGCTTCTTCGGGCAATTCTTAACAAGATGCCCGACCTTTCCACAATAGAAACAAGCAATCTTCCTTCTTTCATTTATGTTCCCTTCTTAAGCCACCATTTTTCTCATCCTTGGTTTGTGTTCCTCAGCTTTAACTTCCTTGTTCTCCTCTTTACCATCCTCGTGTAACATGTTAAGAAGTCTTTCGAAAGATTCCTCCATCGCACAGAAATATTTACGAAGTTTGAGAGAAAATTAGCCGCAGGAGGAACTATTGTGGCTATAGATGGAGTTTGGGCACTTCCTTGCCCTTCGATATGTGCTGTAGTTTTAACATGCCTACGGAACCGTGCCGCAATGGGGACACCTTTCGAGAAGAATCGGTTCCCCAGACATGCTGAAAAGAAAAGGAAAAGGGACTCAAGCGGAGAATCGAGAGATAATTTATATGGCTTTGGGGATTATGTTTTTCAAAACAGACGTTTTCTTTTGAAAATGCTTTCTTTTAAAATCTTTTTGAAAACAATTTTCAAAATATTTTATCTGATCGGGTAACCTTTAGCTTTGATACCAAATGTGACGCCCCACGTCCGTTAATGTCACTCTTTATCAGAATGTATTAAGTTTCGTGAAGCGTTATAGGTAAAAAGTAAAAGAAACATCGCAAGATAGATATGAAATAGTAGCGGAATTAAAACTTTATTTAATAGAAAAGTTTCGTGGTTCAAACCCAATTACATAATAAGTCTGGAATACTGAAAACATAAAACTTTTGCCTTGTACAAAAATCATTAAAGTACAATAATACATAAAAGAGCATAATCTCAAAAATATAGCCATAGTAGAGAAAATGCAAAATCTAGCAATACATCTAAGAAGCTCCAAGCAGAAAAGAAGAATCCTGATCAAGCTTGAGTATTCCCACCCTGAGAACTTGGGGGGTAACGAAAGAGAAAGAAGAGGAAACAAAATGGGTCAGACATAAAGTCTGGCAAGTCCAGATGTTTTTAGCATATAAATAAGTAAAAGCATCAAGACAGGAATAGAAGTTGGAGAGAGATAACAGTGTCATAAGGCATGTATAACAAGGTAAACAAGATAAACATAACAGAATATGTTGTGCTTCTTTGATACTTTTATCTCTTTCACCAATAATAGTATAACAAGAACAAGATGATCCCAATAAGTACAAGTTGGTAGACTTAGGCGTACTTCTAGTGAGAGGTTTTACCCCATATAATAACAGGTAGCCTAACAGACCTGACAGGTGTTAACCTCCAACGACAAGAACATGCTCCTAAACAAGCAAGACTAGATGTACCCCAATTACTACTCCCAATTGATAGACTCCCTAACTCGTAGATACCTTGTGCTGGCCGCACAATAGGATGTATCTCTTCCTAAAGTGGCAACTCCTTTGTTTACGAGATGTGCACAAAACATATCTACAGATGTCACAACATCTTATCTTCCCTAGCAAGCGGACCCATGCACGCACATAACTCCATTGGAACGCCCCGTCAACACCCCTACTCAAGTGATCTCTTATAATCATCTCAGTAAGCATGCCTAGACTCCGACATAGTTCGGGGTTCCCCGTTTGATACCAAGATGGGTTACTGACTGAAACTGGTCCCACACACCAGATGATACAAGCTTCCCCCTAGGCTAGTATCCCCACTACTAGGATTTCAAAAGGTTATGCCTACTAGTTTATCGAGATTGCATAACCTCAACAGGTTGAATTTATGGGTCTATATATGTAAACATTACCCACCACCACAAGATTTACTTAACCCTCCCACTGTTTCAAGTAGGTTTACTTAACCCCTAATAAAGTTAAATGGTTCATGCAACCCTTATGGATTCAAAAATTAAGTATTACTAGTTCATTATCATTCATTCATTTATGGTTATAATGCATTAGACCTCCCACATTAAGTCTACAACTTGTGGACGCTGGATATGCCGGTTGGGTCCAGGCAGACTTCTTCCATAAGACGAACTTAACCTCGTATCTTAGCACATTACATGTTTATGCTTTAGATCCCTCACATTAGATTTACCACTCGTGGACGCTAGATATGCCAGGCGGTTCCAGGAAGATTTATACCACAAGTGTAATCTAACCTCGTGCCTAAGCGCGGTTACTGTTTCTAATTACTGTAAATCTAGGCATTTCCATTACAAACCAATTTTCATGTTTATCGTGCCCCAAATCCCCTTCCGATCTACGATACATGTTATGCCCTAGATCAAGGTTTAAGTCAAGATATATACTATGCCTCCAAATCTCAAGTTTTAGCTTAAGGTAAAACCTTTTGCCCAAAATTCCCAATTATGTTTTACAATATGGATTATGCCCCAAATTAATCATTCCCAATTTCGTGCGTTCGCGTATTTTAGCAATAGGCCTAGGCTCGAAGGTAGCCTGGCTATAAAAACGAAAAGGGAAAGACGGAGAGAAGAGAACAAGAATAGGCATAGCAAATAAAAACTGGCATAAGATGACATGATTAGGAAAACTAACACAATAGGCAAACAGTGTCATGATTAGGCAAACTTAACATGATAGGCATAAGGTGACATGATTAGGCAAACTTAACATGGTAGGGATATCATAAATAGGCATGATGAGATCTAAACAGTGAATTAGATATACAATTAACGACAGATCTGTTATGACTGGCTTAAATCCAAACTTATAGGCATGTCCAGGTTACATTTTAGGTGTTTATATCCAAAAGCGACATAAACTCACTGTGATTGGATCTAAAGAACATAAGATTGATTGTATATGTTGAAGCACAGAACTCTGAATACGTATAACTTATTGTTGCAGAAGAATAGGATATTTTATTCTGAGTTGGGGAACCACCTCGTTGTCGCCATTGATTTAGATGAATAAAACAATGGGATTAAGGTCCTTTATATAGCCTAGGGTTAATGAATCTGGTCAAAAAACAAGTCCACATACGTAGAACTGGATCTGCCTTGGATCTATGGGGTTGACATGGGTGTCGAAACCCCAGTTGTGGTGTCAACCCATGGGTCGAAACCCTTCGGGTGGGGGTCGACCCCTAACGGGCCGATTTCCTACCTAATTATCCTGCCTCTGATTTTGCTTTTTTGGAATGGTTTTATTTACATATAAATGCCTTATATGTATATAAACTTCAAACCTTGATTTCTTCTTCATACAATGTCCGTTTTACGCAAACTCGGAGTCTGTCTTAAGAAAAATTTCGAGACAAACACAATGGCGTAGTCCGTTTTACCTAGTTCCTAATATTTAATTAAGTATTCCTTAGTATATCATTTTAATGTGTTATAAAATTACGGGGTGTTACAACATATAAAAGACATATAAATTTATATTTTATAACAATATCAAATGTTTGAAAATCATATTTACATATCTATGTACTATATATATACTTTCAATATATATTTGAAATACATACTAGATGATCAAAATTGATGACTAGAGTTTGAACTGACATTTTCACATTTGAAAAGATGTCCTTACAAAACCAAATCGAAGAGTAGTGAAATTTAAATTTAGAATCAGAAAAGAGATAAATTTTAATTAGATTGGTATATATGTATATTATGGTGTATTGATATATGAACCAAAATTTCTAGAATTATAAATGAGAAAGATTTCTATTCCTAACTATGTGCATAGATGTATACTCCTGAATATAATGATAATTATGAAATATTGTAAGGCATACCTCATTTTGCAATCCTCCATTTTTTTATCGTTCCATTGTTATGAACCACACATTCACATCTTTCAGAATTTGACGATGAGATCTGCTCTATTGCGACGGGCTCATTTTTCTGATCAGCATAGTATATCCATTTGCTGAATTTAGACACCGTACAGGAAAGATATTCAAGATTCAATAGTTTAACCAACTTGGTGCCAAAATTTGGATTTGAATTTGAATTTTGAATGAATGGATGCTTCCACTACTATACAAAGACCTAAAAGTCATGTCTCCTCCCAATCTTTTCTCTTCTTCTTCTCCTCCTTCTCGTTTTTCATTTTCAATCAAACTTTCAAGAGGCATAACTTCTTCGTTTCTTAATAGAATTATATGAAATTAGCGGAAAATCAAAGAGAAATGCAAGAACTACGATTAAGTAACAATTTAGGGATGAATTTAGATGGTATTTGTGTGTAGCAAGTCGAAACAGTAAGAGAGATGCATGAAATCCCGTAATAGTTTTTCAGTTTTGCATAGCCAATTTCAAATAGTCATATCTCACTCATTTTTGATCAGAATTTGATGATCTACCCATCAAAATGACCGTGAGAACGAGAACTACAATCTGGAAAAGGATTTGGAACAAAATAGTATAATCTATGGATGCAATTTGAAGATAATCGTCGATAATTTTGGTTTCGTTATCTCTTTATTCACCAAAACTTCATTTGATCATTACTTAGTCAATTCTTGACGGATTCACATGAAACCTACGGCATTACGAAGCACAAAAGAGAAGTACATTATGAATATAAGTTGTAGATGAAAAATGCAAAGTTGTAAATTGATCTGGTCCCTATTTATTTGTTAATTTACATTACATATATCCATTTCTTCTTGATGTCTTTTTGCCAACCATTGTTACTCTTCTTCTGCAAAACAAAACAACTTTTCAAATAATCAAATAACTTTCCAAATAATCTAACGAATTTTCAAATAATCGAATGACAAAATAACTGACTACAATTTTAAACAATAATATCATGATGGTTTTATAACATATCCATATATCAAAAATTTCAAAAATTTCAAATTTCAAAAAATCAAATCATAGTAACTTGATTTTTCAATAAAATTGAATTCAGACTCAACTAACACTGATGCAATACATAAATTTAAACTAGTGTTATAAATCATTTCAAAATTTTCGATTTAATTTTTTTCAAAAATCAGATTATGAACTTTTTGAAAGACCTTGCTCTAATACCAATTGTTAAGGATTGCGAAATGGATCGTTAAGGAAAAACTAACACTAGAGGGGTTGAATAGTATTTTGAGAAATTAAACAAAATCTAAAACTTGTATGATCTACTATATGAATCACACACCATGGAAACAATCACAGACATGGAATCAAACACAAAAACAAAGATAAACAAAAATAAATTGTAGAAAAGGAAAGAACACACAAGATTTTATACTAGTTCGGATTACTCCTACGTCCAGTCCCACGCAATGCTAGATTACGTAGAGTTTTATTACAGTATCAATATATAAGTACAGCCCCCTTGATTTCACGGCTACAAGGTTTACACCGACTCCAAACACCCTTGATCAAGTATATTCCCCTTGATTTCACGGCTACAAGGTTAATACCACTCCGGTTCCTTGATTTCAAGGCTACAAGGAAATACCTTTTTCCCAAACACTCCCAAACAATTACAACAACCCTGTAACTCTTCAATAGCACTTCGATTCAGAGAGTAATGAGTAGAGAATGAGAAGAGAAGAAGTTTTATGTAAATAGAATCGAATTCGGCGGAGTATAACTGTATAAGTGTACAAATCATAAAAATAAAAAATAATAATGGTGTAGAGAAAGGGGATAAAGATGGAGAAGAAGAATGATAAAAAAATTCGAAACCAGCCCCTATTTATAAGATTTGAAAGGTTGCAATGCTTTTGAAACATTACAAATTGTGTAAAGACACGTCCTTTCAAAATATAAAATATGATAGTTATATGTCGACATAGGCATAAATGTATGTCGACATAACCTAGTATAGAATTGAATTTTAAGCATTTTTGGGGTATTTTGATATATATATATATAATTCTGGAAACTCTTGAATTAAAACATAGTGTTGTAAATGAATATTATGTAGTAGAAAATCATTTGAAACCATAATTATAAACTATATAAACATATTTATATAATTATAATGCTTAAAACTATATAAATATAAAGTATATAAATTATATAATATATAAAACTTATAAACTATAAAAATTGAGTTTAAAATCAGAAGTAAAAGAGAAAGTAAAATAGAGAAGATAAAGATAGAATTTGAAATCAGAAATTGAAAATCAGAATTTGAATTTGAATTTGAACCTGGAGTTCTATTCACTACGCCATAGATGGCCTATGGAAACCCCAGAGTAATGACGCAGTAGGTGCCAAAACGTGTTGGTATCGGCAAAAAATGATCTGTGGCAACACTTTTTTTGGGTTGTTTTTTGCCGCGTTGCCTTAAAGCCAAAGGCAACACATTTGCAACCCTAAGGCAACATCATTACCGGTGTTGCTACAGGTACTTAATTTACAAAAATGTGGGGTCCACCACAATCTGTAACTCGGGTTCACGGAATCCTGTTGTGGCTGTAGCCCGGGTTCACGGAATCATGTTGTGGAACCCACATGCATTAATCTTTGCAACACTTTTACCATCCAATGACAACACCATATCATAACAATGGCAATAGTTCACATTACATACAACAACATTATATAAGAGCTACGGCAACATTAAATCACATACTGCAACACTACAGAATTTAACATCACATTGATCAATTTACTGATTATCTCGGATTCACAAGCGACATAAATATTAGTACTTTCAAACATACTTACAAACGTAGCCAGAAAAATCATGTTCACAGAGCATACTTACAAACACAACTAGTACTTGCTAAATATCAATTCATGTTCACTGCAGTTGCGCACAAAGATCCCTAATATCATGACTAAGAGCGCGAGCCACCACTGCGTTCACTGCTTTCAGTTTCAGTGCCTTCACTGCGAACTATCGCACAAAAATCCCCAATATCAATGTGCATGTGCAGGTTTGCGTCACCCAATTTTTCAGCATCCTTGTCAAGGTCTCCTGAACTTTTTCGTCCACCTTTGCATCAAATTCTCTTTGGACCATCTTGTTCACCTTTGGTTCGACTTCGTCGGCTATATCTTCCCTTATCTTCGTTGCCAGCTCCTGTATGTGTGTGCCTGCTGTTGGAGCAGCTTTTGAAACTTTTGGAGACTTGGCGTGCCGTCCTATAAGCCATGATGGACCGTGCGACTTTCCATCAGAAACAAGTTCATGAACAACTCCATCATTGCTTCCTTCACCAATTGCTTTTTCAATCTTCTCCTGCAAAATAAAGCAGTTTTAAAATGTGACATTAAATAAAATTAACAATTTTTAAACAAGAATTGCGGCATATACACACTGAAACCCAAAGTAAAAGATCACACCCATTGCTTTGGTCGATCCTGCTATCGGTTTCAACAAAAGAGGATCTAATTCTACAATAATGATGATCATGTGCAAAATGAAGCATTGTTTTTGACACCTGATTAAAAAGAAAATAAAATTATTACAATTCTGTAGTTCATTATTGAAGCATCAGTCTTGTACACCTTTCCTTCTTTCCGCTAGCGAGTTTTAACATAAAGTTCTCCATCAGATTCCTTGGCCTGATACAAATTAAAAAACATTAGATAGTAAAAGGATATCAAACCAATTGTTCCAGAACATATATCACTAATATTGCTTAAAAAGTTAAACAAGGATACTGCAATATTCAAGTTAAACAAGGATACTGCAATATTCTAGTTAAATAAGCAAAATACATACCATTTTATGCCGAATTTGGGAAAGAAGTTTTGGATCAGCAGTGTGCATGTCAGTATATGATTTCCGATTTGCAGAATTTGTAAGGGCCTTGGACTACAAACAACATGAAATAAATATGTTTATCTGACTGATTTGAAAGAATAAAATGGGAAAAAATTCTGTGATAAAACTTAAAATTATACCTGAACTTTTTCATCTCCCCAGAACTGCAAGAGTACTTTGAAATCCTGAAGTGGAATTTCGTCCGGCCTATTTTCAAGCCTCTCTTCATCAGTTTCATTAGCCGTATAGTGTGCCTTTTTAATACGACTCTTGTACCCCCTCCAAGCGTCACGAATTGACCTCAAAGCCCAATATTCACATTCATTCGGAATAATATACCATTGATTAAATACAAATCAAACATTAAAAAGAACAGTCATGCTACTTTTGTGACAAATTTATTATATTTAAGTAAAATTCAGCTAAGTTTGCAAATTACCTTCACATAGCTCCACAGCGTGTCTTTCAAACTTGCAGGAACATCAAACCAAGACTTGTAAGTAAGTTGAACACTCCTCTTCAGTGTTCCTAAAAAATAACTCAGTTCAGTCATTACCTGGTCATCGTCTGAAATAGGTTGGCCCCGATCATTCATTTGGATTACAACTCTTTTGTCATATGGCCTTGAATGAACTTTATCCATCTTTGTTTTTCCCCTGAGCCTTCTGGGAGCTCCGAGTACCGTTACAAGGTACATACAATAGTAATGAGAAGGCTAGGCAAAACATAAATGAGAACTTAAACTATTAAAATCAGAACTCAATCAAACACTACCTTCATCTTCTGCTACTTCATCTTCTTCGTTTTCAATATTAGTCGAGACATCTCCGATAACAGTCTTATTCCTTATACTTCCACTTCCACTACTGTTAATCGTCTGGCGTTCTCGCATAGCCAAATAAGCCGCCATTGTTCCTATCCCTTCATTGTGTGGTAACTCAACGCAACATGGTGGACCATCAGATTGCGTACGAACTGGTACTTCCCCTGCCTTAGGAGTTGCATTATTATCAGTTGCAGATTCGACATTGGCTCGTGAACGAGTTGTTGGTCCAGACTGAGGCTTTGTAACCCTATCTTTTTTGGTTCTCTAAAATACGCACACAAAAACAATAAAATAAAAAAATAATGAAGTTAGTCTATGATTACCAACATAAAGTTAATTCTTTAGCTATAATGCACCTTTGCCTGATTTTTTGAAGTATCATCTTCAAATTCTGGAACATAATCTTCACTTTCCTCATCAAGCATCTTTGATTTTGCTTTATTTTTTCCAATTTCATTTCTCATTCCAGAAACTAATTTAGGCATCCCAAGTTTTTTAAAAACTTTATTCTTTTGTGAGACATTTTTGTCTCTCTCCATTTCGTACTCTGTAAGTGGTGGAGGAGGCGGAGGTGATAGATCATCATTTTGAAAGCAATTAAACAAGACATTATTGTAAATATTACCAAAATATGTAGATCATATATTAGAAGATTAGATTGTAGTCTTCTTACCAGAAACTCATTTCCATCTGTATTTTCCTCTTCATCTTGTGGAGTATTGAAATCCAATTTACTCTTGACACCTGCTGAGTTGGTATTCAAAGTTGCATCGCTGACTTCAGTTGGATTTTCCTTCTCGGGTAACTTCATCGAACTACTGACTCTAGTTGACTTCTTGTTGACTGCCTTTTTCTTCTTCATATGTGGACTCGCAGCGGTTTTGCTTATCACTTCTGGATTGTTCGTCACTGGATTATTTAGCCGTGCCGACTTTCTAGGAGTAAAGACTTGATCGGTATGCTTGTTGTTGATAGGTGGACTCACAGCAGCTTCGCTGATCATTTGGGAATTATTTAGCCATGTCGACTTTCTAGGAGTAAAGACTTAATTGGTCTGCTGCTTCTTTTTTGCTACCTGTTGTAGATGGTGAGAGGTGACAAACTGCTGTTTCTGTGATTTTGCAGCTGCAACATACAAGTTCTTTATTATTCTACTAAGTGCACTAAAAATCAAACAAGTCCTAAATGAAAAACATATTCAGCAAAATGGCCAACTTCATCAAAATAGTACAAATAAGAAGATATGTTTATACCTAGAAATAGATTCTTCCTCGGGCCAATGTGGCTGGATTTGTTTAATTGGCTCAGTACCATCCTCGATGATAGCGTCGACATAGAAATCAATGTAATCACCATTATTTTTTATTTGCATCATAAACAATAGCTCTACATCATCGGCCACCAATTTCCACCCACTCATTGGACCTTTCCATGCATATATTCCTCCAATTTCGGTGTACTCTAGTTCTTCCTTGACAAACTCCATCAGTACTGTGTATGAAAACCTATCCAGATCAACATCCTTGACAATAGCCTCTTCTCCATCAACATATCCATTCTTCCCAAATTTTCCCTTGTGATGGAACCTAAGATATGCCTCCATCCTACACAAAATGGAGTAATTAGCAATCGATTGAAATAATTACAAAAAAAAAAAAAACCAACCGCATTATAAAATAAAATAGCCACTTCACTAACATGTAATATAGGCAGAAACAACATTTTCTTACTTAAATAGCATGTAGTTATTTTCCTTGAAACACCACAAGTTTTGCATTTATTTTCCTTTTCATTTTTTCCCATATATAGCATGCAGTCATTTGGACATGCATGTATTCTTTGGTAATCAAGGCCTAAATTTACACACAAATAACATGCAGCCATCTGAACTTATAAAGTTCTACCCATATTTTTTCCTCGTTCATCACTAATTTACACACAAATAACAAATACAAATATTATTTAGCCATGACTATAAGGCAAAAAACAGAATAATATCATATAAGCAGTGCTCAACATAAGCTTGTTACGAAAATAAACATAATAATAAAATCAGGAATATGATTACGCCTGAATACACAAGTAAATCTGTGAATTAGGCAACACAACAATCAAATTAGGAAATACTTGAAATATACATTGAGTGATACCTTAAGCAGCAGATTAAATTGAAGCCCTAACTAAAGTTTGAGACCCAGACAAACCCAATTGAAGACCTAATTGAAACATCGAAGCCATAATTGAACTTGAACTCGAACTTGTCGTAATCGAACCCTAATTATGCTTGTAAACTTGAACCTTTAGCCCTAATTGAAAATTTGGCTAAGTTTTTTGCCGCTTTGTTTTTTGTTTTTGCTTCCCGCGTTAAAGATTATTTCACATCACGCGGATTACTAACATGGACCATTGGATCGTAATCACCCGGATTGATAAATTTACTCACGTGGCTGCTGCAGCACCTTGGATTTTCTATGGTAACACTTTGAAGCCTGTGTTGCAATAGACAAAAAACAGCATAGCCATAGTAACATTGTAGCTAGCATCACCTTGGATTTTCGTTGCGATAGGCCATCTATGGCGTAGTGATTAAGAGTCTTACATAAACTAGACTCTATTACTACTTTATCTTGAGTTCTTGAAATCTTGATTACTCATGAGTCCTAAATCATCTCTGAATTCTGAATCTCTAATATCTTTAAGTTGTACAGTCTTTAGTATTAATTCCTGCATATAAATCATGGATATGTGTGTGTATATATATAAATCCTAGTTAAAGGTGTTAGTATATGTTTTATAATCAATTAATATTGAAATAAGGTTGTTGTCATCAAAACACCATTCTCCAAAAGTCAACATTTCCTTTGTTTTAACTCGGGTTATGCATATTTAAAAGGGGATCTCTCCTTTGTAACAAGCAATGAAGAACCCGAAACAAAATGGATAAAATATTGATCTTTAGGCTAGTACCTTCTTAGATTCATGAAGACATAAAAGAGGGGTGTTCGTGTGGATACGTTTGAGACGTTGTTCAATTTGGGTAACATTTATGATTCGTGGCATAAGGGATTTCATCGCCATCGCAATTTCTGCAAATCGAAACAGGTACGCAACACTCATCTATTGTTTTGCTTGGATTCTGATTTTGGTTTTGATTATTTTGTGATTCCTCTGCAATTTTATTTGAATTAAACCCAACATTCGTGTGTTGGTTGTTATTAAAATCTGCATATGTTAATGGTAATGATCCATTTTATGTGTGCTCTGTAAGGACGACTATATTATAAGAAAATGATAAAGTGAAAAATATAATGAGGATCTGTTAACCAATAGAAATATATATTTAAACTGGAAGGTCGAAAATAAATTAAAGTGAATGTAAAAACAAATTGGAAGATTTTACCAAAAACCTTATTAGCAATTGTAAAGTACTTAAAAGATGAATTTTAAAATGGAAATGTTTATGAACTTTAAAAATAAAATCTTAATTGTACAGGGAAAAGGGGGCATAAGAGAAGTTTCAATGTATAGGGAAAAAGGTACATAAAAAAATAATGGAAATAAGGAATTTTCCATTAAGGCTATTTACTAGCACAAGGAATCAGGTTTAGAACTTAATTTTTTCTTAAATTTGAATGTTAGCAATGGTGTGCTAATGTTTCGGATAATAAAATTTGCTGGCAAAATTGGTTGAACTACACTTCTATTTTGTAGAAATGTGGTAAAAATTGGATGAAAAACTATTTGTGTTTTCCAAAAATTTCATTCCTGTAGAATTGCCACTATATTTTGGTGTTATCATCATATTTTTGAATAGAATTCTAAAAGAATCATTCGTGTAAGAGTACAATTAACAATTATTCTTAGTACATATCATGTAAGAGTACAAGGATTGTTGCAAAATTGAATGTACACTAAATAGTTGTTAGTGTTTAATGGATATGTGAAGGTTTACATGAGTGAACCCTTATCGATTTTCAGGGATAAAATTCCTAAAAAGGAGGTAATGTAACATCCCTAAGTTTTTAAATAATTTGATAATATGTATTTAATTAATATAACTTGAAAAATGGATAAAATGACATTCGTAAATATTGAAATTTGGCCATGAATATACCATTGTGTTCATGGTGATTTTCTAATGAACTTTCGTATATAATGTTTCTCGATATGAGTACAAATGAAAAGTTATGACTATTTAAAGTTTTAAGGTTGAAAAAATTATATATTTATTTATGTATAAGATCTTAATCAATTGTATATGTTTGAAATTGAAATTTAAATTTTGAGTAAATGCCAATAAATATGTAATGGAAGAAAATAATGAAGAAGGGTTATAATGGTTAAGGATAATATAACACCCCGTAAAATATACCTAATTTATAAATAGGTTAATTTAATTTAAAAGTAAATATTAATAACTAGCAATATATTAAAAAGGCTGAAAATGGAATTTTGGACAATTAGTAGCTGCGTCTGTGGCGAGATTTGATCTGTTTTCATATTTTATTTGCCGAAAACGGAGTTCGTATGCAAAAGTTATTAATTAATATGTTGTACGTATATATTATTACACAAAGGTTTGAATCTCAAATAAATATATACATATACATATACATACATATATATATACAAGCTGGGAATATATTAAATAGGATAAACTAGAAAAGAATATTCCCTTTCATTTCAAACACATGTGTACATATTCAAAAATGATAAAGGACAAGAATAAATTAACCGAGGAAAGAAATTAAGAGAATTAATCAAGGAACGATAACAAAGTAACGTACAGGAGGTAATTGTCACCTGGGCTCGACCCAAAAGGGGTGTTTACTGACCCTCATGGAGGGGTGTCAACCGCCCTCCTAGGGAAGGTGTCAACCGCCCTTCTACAGGGAATCCCAGTGAGGGTTGTTTTATATAAAGGCTTATTTATAAATACTATCAATCAGACCTCTTATATTTAATTAATTATGTAACGTTCCTAAATTTTACGGTTAGTAAATCAGGATTTTGTCCCAATTTAAAATTTTTAGTTTAATAAGTATATAAAATTTTAGGATAAATTGGAGACTTATTTGAAGTTTAAAACAATTGATAATAGGGTCAGGATGTGTTAGTATTGTTTGTCGTTCGATTGGAATTCTCAAAAGTTAAATAAAAGTTGAAATATACTAATATATGTAAGCATAACCATTCTGTAACTCCGCAAATAAGCACGGCCAATACCATAGCAAAACCATGTACATTAGTCCATGGTTTTCAATTTACAAAAGTGTATGGTTTTTCCATGGAAAAATTCACCTAACCCCCTTGGAAAATTTCATTTAGCCCCATCCCTTACACCTATAAATATTCACCACTTTCTTTCTCTTTTCATTCATTCCATCTTTCCCATTTTCTACCTCTTTCCTTATGTTAAATCATGGCTTACATGGCCTTCTAATTCCCTCTTTCTTCCTCTGTTTTTCCTTCTCCTTAAATTTTGGCCCTTAGCCTTCCCTTTTTCCACCTCCTTTTCACACCAAAACCTCCCCTCCTCCTCCTCCCCCTTTCCACCCCCTACCTCCCTCTTCTCATAGCCTTCCCCTTGCCACCTCACCCACAATGCCAAGCACCTCCTCCAACCAGCCCACTTCGGCCTTCACCTTACCCATAAACTCGGCCTCCACCCTCGCCTATAAAAAAAAGTAAATTATTGTTTAAAGTATATATATGTATGTGTTATATATTTGTTGAAAAGTCAGTGATGTCAAACAATCAGTCTGGGATAGTTGTAGTCGGTCTAGTAGCCTAGCAATTAAGTTTGGTATAGTGGAACCCCAAAGTGAGAACTAGACACTTATATTTGTTCACTTTTGATGTTGTATGAATGGTAGTTAATTATGTGGTTAATTAGTAGTTATTGCAATGTAAGCGTTTATTGAGAAAACGCTTATACATACACATGTGTACACATACGTGTTGTTATATATGCTTGTGTGATGGATAAATGGATGCTTCGTGGTTGTTATTAGTGATAGTTTGTGCACTACACTTGTTACACACACTGATGTGGATTTATACGGGTATCGGTTAAGTCTCAAACCAAGTCGGTATCGTAAATGAATATTTTATTCATTTAATTATAAGATGAAATTTGAAAAGTTAAAATATTATTTTAAAATAATATATATATATATAAGTATATAATGGTTTTCTAAATTATTTGAAGTTATTCGGAATTATTTTTATAATAAGTTATATTACGGCCAAAATAAGACGTGTCACGCACCAATAGTTCACGTTTTTGGCCTTTAACTTTAAACAGCTATAACTTGTGAAAATTAAATCGAATTTTCCTGAAACTGGTAACGTTTAGTCTCAAATTATATTAGCTTTCAATAAAAAAAGGGAATTTTCAGATTTCGATATAAAGTTTTCAAGTTATGTTCAAAACAATTATGAAAAAGGTTTTTATAAGTGTAGTTCGTCAATCGTAATTGTAAAAAGTCATTTAAATGTTTTAAAAATCTAATTTTTTCTGTAAAATCATAATTAACTAGCTAAAAGTGATTTACGTTGAAATTATGAAGTTTTGGGCGTTATAAAGGTTATTTTATTTAAACTAGCTAATATCGGTATTTTGAAACACCTTTGTAACGCTTTTGTAACACTGTTTATTTCAATATTGAGTTTTAAAGGGGTTTAACTTTATATATCTTTTCCAAACCTTAGTAAATGATTTCTAACAAGTAATAAAGTGTTTTAAATGATAATTTGAGTTTCCAAACACTGAGTATGGATTGAGACTTGATTTGGTCATGTATATCCGTATGGTTTTTTAAAATTGCGCTTATAATTTGGAAAGAGTGGGATCAGTTATTGGATCTGATAACCATTTCATATATATGACGTTTGGCAGGGAAAATAAGCATTTGAAGACGGTATTGAAGACCGAGACCCTTCATATCGAAAGGGCGGCTTACTAAATGTCTCGAATGGTTCGCTTCTATTTGCAGGTTGATTTCATATCAGTTAAGTAGCAAGTAGTCTAGGCGTATTTGGAGGAATTCCAGATTTTGGTTTTGTTCAGACGCAGAATGGATTTGTATAGATTGTGTGTCTGACATTGTAATTGACTGTGTAGCACTGATCTCCGTTAAATATATATCTGTTTGGTGGCGGAGAATTTATTCTCTTAGCTTAACAATCTTCTCTGAGACGTATGAGCTTAGAGGTTATACATTAATAGATATCAGCGATCTGTGGTGAATGGACAATGTGATATACTTAAGTGATGAGTTAGTGGTGATCAAAGCATGGCTTCTTGAAGTGTGGCTTTGTGTATATTGTGACCTCGACATGCCTCAAACCCGGAAAAATGGCTGAAACAGGAAAGTTGTAGCGAGGATATGGGTAACCATCCCCTTTTAGATAAAAGGTGTACTAAGGTATGGAGCCCACGTATTAACCTATGTGGAAAACTGCTTTTGTGGTTGTATTGGTGCGGATACCCGGTTTGAAGGTTGGTAACGATCGGGGGATGACTTACTTAGGCGTGATCTAATCAATCCAATAACGGAGAGACCGACCTCGTGTTGGCAGACACCACATTCGGTTCTTGGGGCATCTCTCTAGCGGCGTACCCATCAGTTTGGAAAGGAAGTTCCTTTGCCTGGTCATTTGTTGGAAACCCAATCTCCACTACGAGCCCGTATGGTTTTAGTTGTATAACCTGCTGGTTAATGTTAGGAACACGTCAGTATAATGGGATGGAGCATTATGTTGGCTAAGATCGATACATTTACTTTCAAAATTGTTTTTCACACTATGCACTAATAATAATATCAAAATGGCTCTCGTATTTAAAACATTTTTGACTCTCATAAGGAGAAACCTCGCCCGAGTGTGCATTTGCTTTGTGTGTGCGCCACGAGACATTATGTTAGTTTCATATTTCAAAAAAAAAAGCATTGCGAATTTTATTGTACAAACAAATACAATGAGTTCTACACCAGTCCCATGACTGATCTGGAGTTGTTTTGGTTTCACACAAAACTCTGGATGCCCAAAATTTTCCACATAGGCAACCTAGTGTCAGATTTAGTAGTAGTGTTTGGAGATTGTGTCTTGGAGCCTTTCCTAGTATGTCTTTTGCTTTCGTGGAGTCGTTATTGTTGTGGAACATCTTTAACTATTTTCTTTGGAGCATCTTATTTTGTGGGCATCAATGATCTAGAGCTATTCAGGTGAAGACAGAGTCTGTTTTTGGATTCACCTTATTTAGTCAGTTTTCGTTGTTATTTTGTTATCCTGTAGTTGTGGATTATGTTGTACTATGATATTGTATCAATTGTAAACTCTGATGTAATCTCATGTTATATAAATGAGAAGTTGTTTTATTTCATTGTGATTGTTCTAATGTGTTATATCCTCAAACAACTTGAAACCCAACACTTGAATCTTCGGCATTTTGAATACAAAAAGGTATTATTAAAGTGTCGACTTTCGAGGGTCGAAATTCTGGGTCATCATAGTTGGTATCAGAGATTTGGTTTATATATATATATATATATATTTGGGATATAACTCATTAGATAGCTCACTAGAGATGGGGCTAGCAATACCCTAGAATGAGTAGAATCCAATGAAAAGAGTTTAAACTATTTCAAACTCCTTAGGTGATTCGTACGCATGTCTAACAACATTTTCATACTATTTTCAGGTGGTATAAAATGAGCATTAGAGGCAGACATAGAGGAGGAGGAAGTACCACCACCAACGGTCGTGATGCTACGACAATTAATTAAACTACAATTCAAATCCTAACTCAAACTAGCCTTCTGGTTCTGAACAAAAATTACGCGAAATTGGGCAGGAAACTATTTAAGGGATTTGACGATGTTATAGAAGCTCAAACATTGATTAACTCATGCGAGAAAACATTCAAAGGACTTAATCTGGATGATAACTAGAAAAGGCTATAGCTACATGGAAATTACAGGAAGGAGCTGCTACACGGTAGGAGACTATGGTCCACGGGAAATCGGATGACGACCTTTTATGGAAGGATTTCAAAGATTTTTTCGAAGAATGTTACACGCCTTCAGCAGGAGTTTCCCGAGTGTAAGAAGAATTTATGACTCTTAAGCAAGGTGATATGTCATTTGAATGAATAAGTTTAACAAGCTTTCTCACTTTGGACCTGAGCTGATAGACACCCCGTTGAAGAAGAATGAAAGGTTTATTAAGGGGATGAATCTAAAGTATCACAAGAGGATGACAGCGCATATAAATCAAACATTCATTGACCTAGTAGATATGGGATATAGGTATGCCACCATTGATAATAAGAAGGGTACTAAAGTGAAGGAAGGAAATAGTGGCGGAAATGGGAAGAAAAGCAAGCTCGAAGGAAAGAAGCCTTGGTAGAAAAAAGAAAAGATGCGAGCTAAAGAAGATTATATTAATAAAGTCACCTGCTACAATTGCCAAGAGAAAGGCCACTATTCCCATGATTGTAAGGAGCCAAAAAAGTCAGGGAAGCCAAACCCAGGAATGCCAGAATGTTTCTAATTCCACAAACCATGACACATGATGAGAGACTGTCCTGTGGTGAAGAAAGCTGAAGTAGCAAAGGTCTATGCTATTAAGGATGAGCCCTCGAATTCTACGGGTGATAAAGAGAAATATGTTTTAAAATATTTTTTTTTGATAGGTTAGTTCGAGTTTTGTTCGATACTGGTGCCTCACATAGTTTCATTTAAAAACCTCTCGTAGAAGAGTTAAAACTTAAACCTAAATTTATAGACAAACCCTTGTGTGTATGTAACCTGGTAGGAGGCCCTACAAGCATGTGTTTGTATTGTGAAGATATTCTTATCTCTTATTCACACTATAAGTTCCCTTCGATTTAATTATCCTTGGTTTTGACGAATTTGAGATTATTCTCGGAATATATTGGTTAAATAAGTATGAATTCTAATTAGACTGTGTAAATAGAAAAGCACCGATAAAAGCGAGTTTTGAATTTTTATCGAATTATCCTCTTTAGGCCCTAGCCTTAAAAGAGACAGTTTAATGTATATACTTGGTTATCCTAGCACCGACCTGGAAACCATACCTATCATTAGGAATTTTATCGATGTATTTTAAGAAGTCAATAACCTTCCTCCCCACCGAGAAAGTGAATTTAGAATCAACTTAGTGTGTAATGCTAGACCCGTTGTCCATCCTAGTCATAGAATGTCCCCAAAATAAAGGGAAGAGATAAATAAGCAAATCCAAGTTATTTTAAATAAACGATTCATTCGACCTAGCCGTTGAATTTGGGGATCTGCAGTAGTATTCGTAGCTAAATCCGATGGTTCCTTGAGGCTGTGCGTTGACTATAGAGACCGTTATAAACAAACCTTCAAGAATAAATACTCGTTGCCTTGTATAGACGACCTATTTGATCAGGTAAGTGGTACCCGATTATTCTTAAAGATGGACTTTGCTACCGGTTTCCATCAATTGAGAATTTGTAACACCCCACATCTTAATTAAATAATAAAATAAATATTTGAAAAGTTTTCAGAATTTGGTCACGGAATTAGTGGCATTGCCTCCGCGGCAATTTTTTGACCAATTTAGACCTGTGGTTTGCTGAAAACGGATTTAAAATGAAAAAGTTATCTTTAATTGAAGTATTACAACAAACGTGAAAAAGAAGATATAAGAACACTAAAAAGAACAATGACCACCATTATTTTTAGTCTTTTGAACAAAAGCATATGTAGTCCAATTGGTAAAGGTGTGTCTCTCCCAAGTGAGTGGTGCAAGTTCGAGTCCTGCTGGCACCATATTTTTAGCTTTAGGGTGATGACTAAAGAAATGCGTATTCTAAGAGAAAATATGTATAAATGTACATATAAGGAAAATTATACACATAGGTAAGTATAAATATATATATATATCAGTGTATGTGTGTAAAATATATACATATAAATAAGAAATTCAAAATAAACCTACAATCAATCAAAATGGGTAAGAAATAAATTACAGCACAACGCCATTTGAATTTTGAACAAAAATAAAGATTGCACATATGTATATACGCATAAATTCAAATGTTAAATTTAAAAAAGTGCAAGTTATGAACAGAAATTAATAAATGCATAATAAATGGAAAATGGACAAGAAGATAACAACATTTGAAATTAGAATATATTAAAGGGAAAAAACAATGGATTGATAGCGTTATTAACTTCATCAATTGAGCAGTTGTTAACAAGCAAAGATTTGAAAGATTGTACATATATATACATGCAAAATTTTGAAATTTGAAATCTAATATATGTTATAAGAGGAAAAATAATAATTCTCATAATGTGTAATTGGAAATAAATTGAATGTTAGTATTAATGTTAATCAGAAAATAAAAGTCGCAGAAATCACGTTCAAGACCCAGGAGTTGGGTCGACCCAGGCTTCATATGGGTCGACCCAACTCTATGGTGGGTCGACACACGTGTCGACCAACCCGGGCCAGATCTATTCTTTTATGGCATTTTTTTTTGATTTAAACAATTCAGATTTTATATTATTTAATCTGATGGATCAGAGTGACCTGTACACCTATTAATAGACTAGTAGGGTCTTGCTTTCAACTCATGTTTCCTGAGACGACGCCAAGGCTTTTCCATTTTCTTTCCTCTCCAAATCTTTTAGAAATTAGAAAATTAGCTTTAGGAAATTCTGATTCAAGATTTGAAGATGAAGAATGTAAATCTACAACGTAGGCGTTCAAGTTTCTGATCAACGTGAGGTAAGTCCTGTGAATCTGATTTATTTATGTTTCTTTCCTTCTTTTAATATCATATTTGTAAATCCTTGGTTGTTTTAATACTAGATTCAGTTAGGAAGACCAGGAAATCACAAATCTAAATTAGATTCAAGGATTGGAAAGCTGTCAGGTGAGTGGATTTAGAATTATACCTTTTGGGTTACGGCATATTTTCCATTTATGTTCCCCGTTATTCTTGACATGTTAAATAACTGTAATTTGTGATCTAATTTATTTTCAAGTATGTTAAGGATATGTTGTTGTATGAACCCATTCTATTTATTCTCTGTTTGGATTAAGAATTATTGTAATACTGGAATTGTGGAATTTACAATAAACGTGAATATGTTACTGAAGACGTTGTTTAATGACAAATTGGATATATTGTAAATCAAATTACAGTGAAATTGGGAATATTGTAAAAAGAATAGATGTGCTTAATTTGTATAGAAAATTTACAATGATTTGGAAATGGTAAATAACATCTAACTCAAAAAATAAAAAGGGAAAATTAGTAGTGGACTAGGTTAGATGGATTTGGGAAAAAAATTAATACATTTCCATAACAGGAAAATTACTAAGAACGTAGTTGCAAAAAAAGAATTGAAAAAGGGACTATTGTGAAATAGGGATTCTTATACCGTATTTCACACTAATCAAATAAAAAGATATATGTATGCCTATGACAAAAATAAAAGAAATAGTTCGCAACTACGAATCTTGATTTATGTGCATTACGGAAATTGATCTTTATATCTTTCCACTAATCAATATAATGAGGAATGTGGAATATTTTTCTGAAATAATAAGAATATACAAGATGATAATTAAATGGATGTTACAATGGTAAAGGTTTGGTTAATGTTAAGGAACCAAGGGAAAAAATTATGAATGGGGAATAGAACCTATTATAATTAATTATATGAATGATAAGGTAATATAATAGTAGGCTTGTCATAAGGACAAGTGGAATTATAACATGGGTTATAATAAATGAAAAAGAGAGCTTATTAATAAACCTTTGTTAAGAGAACTAAGCTAATCACTAAACGACAATAACAGGTTGTGATGACAGTGTAAGACGAGGTTATAATTAAATAAGAAAGAATAAAGAAGACTTATAAAATGAAATAAGTTGTACTTAATTATATATTAAATAGACATGCCATAGGAAAACATGAGGATTGGGAACATATATACTTAAATTAAGTAAAACATGTTATTGAACATGTAAACATGTAATTAGATAGTAAATGACATGGAAATAAAAAGGGGTTGTAGATTACCTTCGTTAATTACAATCCAGGGTAAAAGGGGTTGTAGAATACTTTCGTCAATTACAACTTAAGGAATAACATGCTATGTCACTGGGCTTATTAATGAACCTAAATCATGATTAAGTTAAACTTCTCTAATTAATAAGCTAATCTTGAATGGGTCCGTTCTAGTGAGATATAAGGGGCTCAGGGAAAACCTAATAACTTGAACAAAAGTGAATATGTGGATAATCAAGTTAATTTGTAATCTGATAAGATAAAGCAAATGTTGGATTAAAAGATTAGACATAGGGTCTAATAACATGTTTGCGTGATGCGCTTGGACCAGTCCGCATGTGCGAAGGTGAAGAACCCAACGAGGTAGATCATCCAGGTGTCTTTAGACATCGGAGGAGCACGTCCATCTGATTATTTTTCTTGGTTATTCTACAGGTTATTGTGTTTGCTTGTTTTGTGGAACTGGAGGGAAACACGCGACTTCTGAGGGGGTAGTGTACTCCTTGGTGGTCCTATGTTGCGATAAACGCTCAGGCGGTACTCGTAGAGTTTTGGTCCATGCGGTACCACCAGGTGAGTATACCTTGACTACAACTGTAGCTTGGCAGTCATAAAGCTGTGGCGGATAGCGTTGGGTGATTCTGTGATTGCCCCAGGAAGAGGCTGGGTAAGGACAAATAGAGGATAATAGTCATTAGGTACTTATCATCAGAAGTTAGAGGGATGCAGAAAGACTAGGGCTAAACCAAGAGACTATCGATCTTTTATTGTTGAGACATTGGTTGCGGGAAACGCTAAATTGGATGTTAAATTGTTTGAAAACGGCACGCCACTTAGCTCTTAATGTAGTCTTTCACTAGTTGAGGGAGGGTCCTGGGTGGGGCCATAGTCGAAATGTAGACCATACCTGGATATCTGTATTGTAGGCCTCATGAGCCAGACCTTTATAGATATGGAAAGCTCCCGACCGAGTTCCGTGCATTGGATGTAGTCCTATTATCAGACTTCGGTTATAGTAGGTAATACATTCATGTGAGGGTCTAAATACACACAATGGGTGGTGTATCGTAGACAGCATGGCACTACTTCGTGTTGTGACTTGATTCGACTGGGGAGTTCAGATACGACGATCCATACGCTTATGTAGCATAGCGATGGTAGTTTTATGTGATTACGTGGCGTAATGATATATATTTCTGTACGTGAATTGGCTGAGAACATATGTTGTATACGCTTCGGTGGCATGACGGCGGAGACCGTACGAGGAGGGTACTAGGGGTGTACAATGAGAAGTTGGGTTTAGCCATATATATACTATATTAGGTCTAATCTACCGGGGTGTAGACGGGTACAATGTGAGTATGGATCCTTGAGTGTTGTTAACCCAAATAACCTAATAATTAATAAACATAACTAAAAGGTTATGTAGGGTAATTTCAGAATATATAATTTTTCCAGTCACAAGAACTTTATGTACTGACCCCTCCTCATAATATACTCACAGGTTAGGTTTATGAAGAGATTTAGCAGCCTTTGCACTAGATAGACAGTGTTATTATTTTGGTAAGGATATATTTGATTATTATATTTTATCCATTCCGCTGTGAGATGTTTTATCGAGCTATGATATATTTATTATCATAGTCTTTTCTGTAGGATACAAGACAAGACAACTCGAGCTTCGATAGATTGGAATATTAAAAAAAGTCAGTTTGTCAAAATTCGAGTTATTACCAAATTGCAGAGGATTGTATCCATTTAACTACTTTTTGTGGACCCGATAGCTTCTACGAATGGTTAATAATGCCATTTGGATTAACAAACTTCCCCGCCTATTTTGTGGACCTAATGACTTGATTATTACGTGATGTGTTGAATAAATTCGTGTTAGTCTTCATTGATGACATCTTGGTTTATTCTAAAACCATAGAAGAACACGCTAAGAATTTGAGTATTGCCATGGAGATATTAAGAAAGAATGTGTTTAAAGCTAAACTTTCCAAATGTCACTTTTGGAAGAGAGAAGTAAAATTTCTCGGGCATATTGTATCTGAAAAGGGAATCTCAGTGGATCTTGGAAAGATTTTCGCTATTTTAGATTAGAAACAACCTTCAACCTCGAAGGAAGTTTGAAGTTTCTTAGGATTGGCTGGATACTACCGAAGGTTTGTCTAAGATTTTTCAAAAATAGCATCTCCTTTGACAAGACTAACCATGAAGAATGTTAAATTTGATTGCTTTTCCAAATGTGAAGAAGCTTTCAATGAATTAAAAAAGATTAACCACCGCACCAGTAGTAGCTATTATTAATGGCAATAAAGGATTATCCGTTTATAAAAATTCTTGTAAAGAGGGAGTTGGTGCTGTTTTGATGCAAGAAGGCAGAGTGATCGCCTATCCAAGTGGACAATTGAGATCGCATGGGAATTATCCGACATATGATCTTGAACCTCTCATGGTGATGTTTGCTTTGAAAATTTGGAGACACTATCTGCTTGGAGAAAAATTTGAGGCGTGCACTGACCACAAGCCTCTGAAGTACCTGTTCACTAAGAAGGATCTGAGTTTGAGACAACAAAGATGGTTAGAATTCCTAGCATCTTACGATCTAGATATCTAGTATACCCCAGGGAAAGGCAATCTTGTTGTTGATGCCTTAAGCCGAAAGTATGTTATCCTTGCTACTTAGTTATTGCTCTGACTCTCCTAGTGAAGATTGCTCACAGGCAAAGAAAGGATGGGTTTCTCCAAGGATTTGTTAAAAGAATTCAACAAGGTGAGAAGAGGAGCTTTGAAACGGATGATAAGAGAACAATAAGGTTAAAAGGAAGAATTTGTGTCCCGAATTTTAAAAAGCTCAAGCAAGAGGTGTTGAACAAGTGCCACAAGTCCAAGTTTGGCATCCATCCAGGAATCAATAAAATGTACCATGATATCAAGAACACTTTTTGGTGGAAAACGATAAAAACGGACATATCTATTTATGTCAGCCGATGTGACACTTGCTAGCAAATAAAAAGTGATCACCAGAAGACTCCGGGATTACTTCAGCCTCTGGAGATACAAAAATGGAAGTGGGATCAAGTTTCGATGGACTTCATCGATAGTTCGCCTCACACTTGTAAAGGAAATGAAGGAATATAGGTTATTGTAGATCGCCTAACTAAAAGTGTCCATTTCATTCCAATAAAGCCCATTAGGACTGCTGCTAGTTTAGCAGAGTTATACATCAGGGAAATCGTTCGGTTACATGGAATACCAAGTAGCATCGTGAGTAATCGTGTCCCTATCTTCACCAGTCGTTTTTGGGAAGCTTTTCAAGATGCTTAGGGAACTAAGTTAAACATTAGCATTGCCTATCGTCCATAATCGGATGGACAAACGAAAAGAGTTAAAAGTATTTCGGAAGATTTGCTATTAGCATGTGTTCTCGATTTCGGAGGTTCATGGGAAAATCATTTGCCATTAGTTGAATTTTCTTATAACAATAGTTACGAGGTGTAACAGCCCACATTTTACGCATCAAAGAATCATAAAATATTTTTATTTTATTTTCAAAAGGTTGGATCATTCTCATATTTTGGTATGTTGGTTATGAGGATGTAATACATATCCATAATTTTTACCAATCTTGTTTGTGACCATTTTGCCCCTATAAGTCTTGTACAGGGCATTACTTTTGACTTGGATCAAACCAGGTGCTGAAATTGGTCTCATTGGAAAGGAAATGATGATTCCCATTCCATAGAGTGGTTACATTAAAGATTTGGTTTGGCGGTTTGGAAGGAATCGTTGTTTCAAGGTTTAATAGCTAGTTGTTCATGTTTTAAAAATATACTGGGATGATTTGGAGAGGCCCATTAGTGGGCCGGTGGAAGGCTATAATTAGGGGGTAAGAGGCATGGAGAATAGTTTATTTTCTCCATTTCCTCATTTAGAAGAGCTAGAGCTCCTCCATTACTCCATCTTCTACACTTTTCCACCATTAAAGCTAAGAGAATTGAAGATCTACATCGTTTGAAGCTAGATCTACGCCATTCCAAGAGAGAGTTCATCAAATCAAAGAGATTAGAGCAAATTCATTGCTGTCTGGATCTAGATCTAAGTGGTTTTGGGTTGTTTTAGAGATTTGGTGAGTGATATGCATCTCTCACGTGGATTCAATTAAGTATATGAGTTCATCTTAATTTCATCATTTTCAAATGTTTTCTCCTAGATCTACATCATGGCAAGTTTATTTTTATATGAATCGCCATAGGATCTAATTTAACAACTTAAAACCAGTAATTTTCATATATTCTTATATGTTTATCCAAGTTAGATACATAATTTAGTTCATATGTTCATTTATCATGATATTTTTTAGTTTGCATAATTTTTTATGATAGTTGTGATTTTCATGATATTAGCGAATTAATAACATGTTTATGGTCATATTGGATGAATGGTTTCGTTGAATTTGTTGTTTGGCGAAGTTTTGGTCAAATTTCGAGTTGAAATGGTGATGGATCGGATCTGAAATGGGTGGATCAGATCGGGATTGAATGGGTCGATTGTGGTGTGGCTTGGAGAAAAAGTCAGGAGATGAATCGGTCGGCAGCAATATGGACCGGTCGGAATGACATGGGTTGGCCTGACGTTCTTTCCAAGAAGTGACGAATCGGTCGGTGGGAAAAGTTGAGGGGTCGGTCGACACGAAGAAGGATTAATCAGATGCTTCTGGTGATGGGTCGGTCGTAAACCTAGGGCGATTGATCGGTCGGTCATGGTTCTGGAGGACGGGTCGGCAAGCTAAATTGGATGGCTCGGTCAGTCATGGTTCTGGGGGACAAGTCGGCATGTTCAAGTGGATGGATCGGTCGGCGTGGAATTTGATGGATTGGTCGGCATGGTACTCGATGGGTCGGTCGTGTCTTCAGAGGATGGGTCGGTTGGATTTCTATGGGTCAGTCTAGACTAGCATGTATTGAAACTTATGACAGCGCTTTGAAACGCTATGGTTGATAGCATAAAACGTTGTGGTTTCTAGACCCTATATTCATTATTTTTCTTTGGTTCGAGAATGGTGATGAGCTCGAAGTAAATTCAATAGGGAACGTTGAAGTGATTGGATGCATTCATTGATTGTTGAAATGCAACGAATGTAATGACAACTCTAAGGTGCTTTGAGTTGGTTGATAATGGTGGGATGGTCACCGTCGATGACGACTAAATGTAGCGAAGGCCAAGGAATTGTCGTTGTCGTAGGTTCTAGCGGACTTAAAGCAGGGGTACGTTTAAAGACCGGTTGTATGGTCAACCATTCCAAGTGAGAATGAAGAGCGCTCCTGTGTTGACCATTCCAGGTGGGAATGAAGAGATGGTGGCATACACCGATGCATGTGGTACTGGACTTGGAGCAGTACTAATGCAGAAGGATAGAGTTGTGGCCTACGCGAGTCGATAGCTGAAGCCGCATGAAAAGAATTACCCAACTCATGATTTGGAGTTGGCATAGATTGTGTTTGCACTGATGATGTAGAGACATTACCTGCTGGGAATTCGATTCGAGTTGTTTGCGGATCACAATTCGTTAAAGTGTCTTTTCGCCCAAAAAGTTTGAATCTTCGGCAGCAACATTGGTTAGTGTTAACCCCATTAAAACACGGTTCAAAGAATTGGTTCTTCTTTCAGGATTTCAAACGCTTGTTTACACTTCGCATCCCATGTGAACACTTGATTCTTCTTTGTCAATGTTGTCAGTGGTGCAGCTATCTTTGAGAAATCCTTGATAAACCGTCGGTAATAACCAGCCAGCCCAAGTAAACTTCTTATATCTGTCGGACTCTTAGGTCTATCCCTGTCCTGGATTGCTGCCACTTTAGCAGGGTCAACCGCTATTCCATTTCCAGAAACTACATGGCCTAAGAACCTCATTTTGCTCTTCCAGAAGTGACACTTCAAAAACTTAGCCTTTAGCTGATGTTTTCGCAAGATTTCCAACAAAACTCTCAAGTGCGTCTTGTATTCCTCCTCATTCCGGGAATAAACCAGAATATCATCCACGAATTCAAGCACGAACTTGTTCAATTGGTCTCTGAACACCCTATTCATAAGATCTACAAAATATGTTGGCGCGTTAGTCAACCCGAATAACATTACAAACCATACGAAGAACCAGGATGGTGCACTAAAAGCAATCTTTGACATACCATCCTTTGCCACCCTCAACTGGTGAAATCCCGTTGCCAAATCCATCTGAGAAAACACTTTGGGTTCGTGAAGATGATTAAACAAGTCGTCTATCCTTGGCAACGAATACTTGTTCTTTTTGGTTACCTTGTTCATCTTACGGTAGTCCACTCACAATCTTAACGAGTCATCTGCCTTGGTTGCAAACATGACTGGTGCACTCCACTAAGAAACACTCCTCCAATGAATCCTTTTCCCAAATGGTCACGAACTTGTACCTCTAACTCTCGCTGTTCCTTAGGCGTCACCCGCCTAAGAGGCATAACAATTGGTCTATCACCCTCGACCAAATCGATTTTAAACTCGATGTCGCGATGCAACGGCAACCCTTTGACCTCGTCAAAGACATCCTCATACTCATTAGCGATCAGCACAGATGACCAGTCTTCCTGTGGAATCAATAGCAAATATAGATAGCTCACGAAGACACCCTCTTCATGCTTACATCTAATAAAAACCTTTTGCACTTCCATATCCCCGATCCTCACCTCTTGCTTCTCGCAATTCACCCTTACCACATACCTTTTGAGCCATTACATGCCCAACATTATCCCAAACCCAGCAAAGTTAAGAACAAAGCAATCACACACAAAAGAGCAACCATGACTCGACAACATTAGACCATGACACAACATGCAAAAACTGGACGAACCGCTAACTGGATTAGTCACGATCAATGGTCTATCACAAATCTCTAGCTCCAAACCCAAGCAGCACACAAGATCCTTGCAAATGAAAGAATGTGATGCTATGATTTCAAACAAAACTCGAACTGAAATACCATTAACTAAAAGAGTACCTTGCACAACAACACCCTTTCCCTTCTCCTCTGTAGTAGGAGCTCTTTAAGAAGATGGCACGGCTTCCAAAGCATATTCCTTCTCAACCTGCTTGCCGTTAGCTGCTTCTGGACAATCTTTCTTTTCATGCCCATGCTTTCCACATTTGAAGCACTACTTCCCAGCTTTGTGATTCTTGTACTCATTAGCAAAATGGCCTTCCTGTTGGCAGTTAAAGAAAACCACCTCACCCTTAGGCTTCTTCTGGCCATCCTATCCTTTTTGCTGTTGTTTCTTCCTCTTCTTATTATTACCACCATACCGCGGTTTCTGAATTTTTTTGGTTGCAGTGACAACATTTGCTTCCTTAGGAAACAAGCTCTCATGGCGAACAGCTTTTTCCACAATCTTCTCAAATGAATTGTCGAGATGATCCACCAACGGCCTTCCAATACAGGTATCCAGACCCATAACAAACTTCCCGTTCTTCTGATGGGGTGTATCAATGTAGGAATGAGCATATCTGGACAAGGCATCAAAATCTGAAACATATCAAGCACAGAACGACTATTCTGTTTCAGCTCTATGAACTTCTTGAGTAGAGCAGATTTATGATCTGTGGAGATAAACTTTGCTTCAAACTTGGCCTGAAATTGCTCCCATGAAATCTCCTCTTTTGGAGTCTCAAGTGTAATCAAATTCCACCATTCCATGGCCCTGCCTTGCAGCTGCCTTGACGCAAGCTTTATCTTAGTTGCATCTTCCAATCCAAAGTCTCCAAAAATACGAACACAAGAATCCATCCACATCTGAACCTCTTCAGCTGGCTCAGTTCCTTTGAATGGTTTCCCTCCTCGAGATGTATAATCTTTGCATAGCTTCACAAAATCCACAACCCTAGGCAATTGAACTCCAACGTCTACCATAGCTTCCACTAGAGCGGGGACCCTTCGCATGAATGCCTTCATCATGGTTTCAAACATGGTAGGGTAGTATGGTTCACCGCCATTTCCCTTCCAGTATTAGCTCCCCAAGCAGCATGTCTTGATGGTCATCTACTCATTCTAAATCTGCAATTTAGAATAATTAGACGCTTCTAAGAAAAACTGCTAAAGGAATACAACTGTTACTACTATATATGCTAATATATATAGTGAGCAACTAACTGAAATCTACAAGTATATCCCTCACTACGTAATTACATCTTCTAACTTTGGCTAAAATCGTTAACCAGAGCTCTAATATCAAATGTGATGACCGCCCATAACCCCCGCACTAAACAAGAGGAATAATGCACTGAAAGTTGTGCCAGGTAGCTATGGACGATCATCAGAGTAGGTAAACAACATCGGAACCTGTCATAGAACTACAGCGCAAGGATAAAATATAATGTAACATATTCAACATGTAATAGTAGTGAAGCATTGTATAGCAAACTTTTCAAACTTTCACAACATCTTGAAGATTATCCCAACATCATAGGAAATATCAAGTATGTACGTAAGGCCTCATTACAACACTCATAGAGCAACTCAAACGGCAGAAACAGAAATACTAGATAGTAGTAAAAGTAATACGCCAGCCTTTTGCTCGCCTTCGCACAGTAGCATCGTCTCACTAATCATCTGTCACCTGTCACCTGCTACCAAATCTTCCCATCCACAACTGGATGAACAACCCAAGGTAATAAGAGGAAACATAAAACCTTGAGTCAGACAGCAGTCTTAGTGAATGATAAAATAGCTAACAAACTTCATCAATAAATTATATGAGGATGGATAGAAAAACATACTAATCTACCCAAATATCAGAGAAGAACTCAACTCCCGTCTTCCCCACATCGGACAGTGATAGCCTTTACGATAACATTTCAACCATGCATCCATGAAAACCAAAACACCCATTCAATCATGGCAAAGCATTCATGACATCTATCTTATGTAAACCATCCTAGTCGAACTCAACATCCCTCGAGTACAAGCCCAAGAGGCCTAAACTAATATCAGACAAGGACCCAAGGAACATCTCCTTTGACGTTGGACAATCTACGTGAGACGGTTCAAACAAGGCAACTAATCAACCATGACAGACTCTGGCTATCACCGCCAATCCTGCTTCGAAACCATCGTTAATCGTATGATGGCCAACCTTGCCATATGTCAAGGGCTAATGGTAACCGTAGTTCAAGCATAAACTCCATACGCCTTTCAATGAGACATATGTATGTCCAACCTTGACAACTAGGCCTTTTAACGATACCCAGGGTACTCGACCTACAAGAGGTCTTTTAGGTGCCCTTATCGTACCCCTGCTTTGAGCCTGCTAGAACTTATGACAATGATAATCTCTCGGCCTTCTCATCTCTAGCAACCATTATCCACCAACTCACGACCTTTGAGTTGTCACCTCATTCGTTGTTCTACACCGATCAACAAACACCTTTCAACACTTCAAACGTTCCTACTTGAATTTACTTCAAATTTGCAACATCACCGAGCCAATTACATCGCTACGCTGCGGCTAGGGTTTCAGGGGTTGCCCTCGAAAAAAATTTAAAAGCCCTTTTTTCTTCAAATCTGGATCGTTCCCGAAACTAGATATTTTCCAGAAAATGGCCTTGTACGACCGACCAGAGCGATCGACCCTTTACACTACTCGACCGACCCTTCATCATCTCAACGGAGACCGACCGAGCAATACAACCAGGAGTGACCGACCCAAACCACCTGGGTATGACCGACCCATTCACTTTACCATTTTCAGGCTTCACAACCGACCAAGAGAGATGTACGACTGACCAACTCCTTAACCTGTACACTTATGCTCGAGCTAACCTCGGTCAACTGACCACTTTTGTTGAACCATACGTCTACACTCCAAAACGTGTGCGACCGACCAGCTCCTCCTTGCACGACCAGCAGATGATCGACCGCCCTGATTTACTTCAAACTAACCATGAACGACCAATCAGGATATATGAACGACCGACCGAACATTCCCCTCACGTACGACCGATTCCCTTCCTGTCTTGTTCCCCAAGAAATCCACGCCCTTGTGCGACCGACCCCATACGTGCGACCAGAAACCTACACTTTCCAATTCGACTCCAATTTCGACCAAAACTCCGCCAAAGGATAAATTCAACGAAACCAACTCGTCTCACTTATCAATAATGGCCACAAACATGGTATGAAACCATCATCAACATGAATACAATGATTTTCACCAAAATTACACAAATTACCCCAAATCATGGAAAAATTATCATATGAATAAAACTATGGATCTAACTTGCATAAGCATATGAAATAGCATATAAATTACCTATCTAAACTTACTAAATGAGATCATAGGGTAATTTATATGAACATAGACTTACCAAAGTGAAGATATATGAGAAAATGGTTGAATTTGATGAAAAACATGACTAGACATTCACATACTTCATTGAATCCATGTAAGAGATGCAAATCACTCACCGATTCTCCAAAACAAGCTAAAATCATTGAAATAAGACTCCGAACAGCAAATACCTCACACCAATCCCCTTGATCTGATGAACTCTTGCTTCAATTGATGTAGATTTAGACGTCAATGGTGTAGATCTATGATTTGCTTCCTTAGATTTTGAATTTTTAATGGTGGAAAGGTATTAGAGGAAGGAGGAACATAGGCCACCAAATGAGAGAATGGATAAACTAAACCATTTCCCATATCCCTCACCCCCTATTTATAGCTTCCGCCAGCCCACTAATGGGCCTTTACCAATCAGTCCATTAAGGCTCCCAAAACCTGAACAGCCAACTGAAAAACCTAAAAACAGCGATTCCTCCCAAACTGCTAAGCCAAATCTTTAATGTAACCCTCTACGGAAAGGCAATCATCATTTCCTTTCTAATGGCACCGGTCTCCCCACTTGATTCGACCTGAATCAAAAGTTATGCCTTGTATAAGACTGACAGGGGTAAAATGGTCACAAATAAAATTGGTAAAAATTATGGACATTTCTCACATCCCCATAAGCAACATATTAAAATATGAGAATGATTCAACCCTCAGGGAATAAAAATAAAATATTTTACGATCCTCCGATACGTTAAATGCGGGCTGTTACATTATCCCCCCTTAGGATTTCGTCCTCGAAATTCCAAGCAACCACAACAATTTTGCATGCTATCATCCATGAGAAGCATTTCTATCATCCAAACTAGCAATCATCCAGTCATGCATCCATAGCCTCATCCTCGCATGTAGAATTCTATCAAATAACATCTAGATACAACGATATAATGAGGATACGATATCAAAGGGTCCTACCGACGAAGAGTTCTGGATGAGTCGCCCTCATGCTCTCTTCCGTCTCCCACGTATAATAATCATCGCCATCTTCACTCCAATGTACCTTGACTAGCTTAACCGTCTTCCGCCTAAGCAGTTTCGTGTCATTTGCCACAACACGAAGCGGCTTACGAGGTTTCACAACTATGGTCTCTACTTCTAGGTCTTCGTACTGCTATGGATATACCACTACATTCGAATCATGCACGAACTTCCGTAGAAATGATACATGGAACACATTGTGCACACTCGACATCTTCTCGGGTAACTTCAATCTATATGCAAGCTTTCCAATTCGCTCGACTATCGAAAATGGTCCAACGAACCTGGGAGCCAACTTTCCTTTACTTTCGAATCGAATTACATGCTTCAATGGTGAAATCTTCACGAAAATCATATCGCCTACGTCGAATTCCAAGTCCTTATGATGCTTATCGGCGTAACTTTTCTAACGATCTTGGGCTACCTTCATTCGTTGCCGAACGATCTCGATACAATCCGGGGTTTCTCTAATTATCTCTGGCCCAAGTACCAACTTATCTCTAGTTTCTAACCAACATGACGGGGAAATACATGGCCTACCATACAATGCCTCGTATGGTTCCATCCCAATGCTAGACTGGTAGCTATTATTATTTGCAAACTCAACTAAATGTAAATGGTCTTCCCATGATCCCCCAAAATCCAACACACAAGCTCTTAGGAGATCTTCCAAATCACGGTTAACCCTCTCGGTTTGACCATCAGTTTGGGGATGATAGGCCGTACTTAAGCATAATTTGATTCCCAAAGCTTCTTGCAAACTCTTCCCAATTCAACTTGTAAATAATGGATCTCGGTTACTCACCATACTCTTTGGGACACCATGGAATCAGACTATCCATTTCACATAAAGTTCAGCCAATTTCGATGCCGTCCTCGTCGACTTGACAAGAATGAACCTTGCACTTTTGGTCAAGCGTTCCACGATGACCGAAATCCCTTCGTTTCCTGCCCTGGTTCTAGGTAGTCTATCGATAAAATCCATCGATATCTGTTTCCATTTCCATGTAGGAACTTCCAATGGCTGAAGTAAACGACTCGGCTTTTTCTGTTCAGCTTTAACCAACTGACAGTTCATGCATTTGGAAGTGAACTTTCCAATATCTCACTTCATCCCCTCCCAGTAATAGATTCTCTTCATGTTCTGATACATCTTATTACCACCGAGATGAATCGTCAACTTCGAGTGATAAGATTCTCTCAGAATCTCACCCTTCAATCCGTCAATATCAGGAACCACTGATCGCTCTTGCTTTCGAAGTCAACCTTCTCGATCAACTTCGAACTCTTTATTCTTTGGTTCCAATTTCTAGATAAACTCAAAAAGCTTTGCATCTTTCTTTTCGCTCTTGCCAATCCTTTCAATAAGAGTGGATATTATCGATAAGCTTGCCAACATTCCGCGTGTCTTCGGCTTAATGCACCTGCAACAGCGTTTCCCTTGCCTGGAGTATAGGCTATGCCATGATCATATGACGCCAGAAACTCCAACCATCGTTGTTGCCGAAGATTCAAATCTTTTTTGGGAGAAAAGATACTTCAATGACTTATGATCCGTAAACAAGTCGAATTGAACTCCCAACAGGTAATGTCTCCACATCTTCAGAGCAAACACAATCGCCGCCAACTCCAAATCATGAGTTGGGTAATTTCTCTCATGCGGCTTTAACTATCGACTCGCGTCGGCTACAACCTTGCCCTTCTGCATTAGCACTGCTCCAAGTCCAGTACCACATGTGTCGGTATACACAATCATCTCTTTATTCCCACTTGGAATGGTCAACACAGGAGCACTCGTCAGTCTTCCTCTCAGGATTCCAAACGCTTGTTCACACTTTGCATCCCATGTGGACACTTGGTTCTTCTTTGTCAATCCTTTCAACGGTGCAACTATCTTTGAGAAATCCTTGATAAACCGTCAGTAACAACTAGCCAACCCAAGGACACTTCTTACATCCATCGTATTCTTAGGTCTATCCCAGTCCTGCATTACTGCCACTTTAGCGGGGTCAACCGCTATTCCATTTCTAGAAACTACAAGGACTAAGAACCTCACTTCGCTCTTCCAGAAGTGACACTTCGAAAACTTAGCCTTCAGTTGATGTTTTTGCAAGATTTCCAACACAACTCTCAAGTGCGTCTTGTGTTCCTCCTGATTCTGAGAATAAAATAGAATATCATCCGTGAACACAAGCACGAACTTGTTCAATTGGTCTCTAAACACCCTATTCATAAGATCTACGAAATATGTTGGCATGTTAGTCAACCCGAATGGCATTACCAACCATTCGAAGAAGTCGTCTATCCTTGGCAACGAATACTTGTTCTTTTTGGTCACCTTCTTCATCTCACGATAGTCCACACACAACCTTAACGAGTCATCTGCCTTGGTTGCAAACACGACTGGGGCACCCCATCGGAAACATTCCTCCGAATTAATCCTTTTCCCAAAAGGTCACGAACTTTCACCTCTAACTCTCGTTGTTCCTTAGGCGCCATCTGCTTAAAGAGGCATAACAATTGGTCTAGCACCATTGATCACATCGATTCTAAACTCGATCTCGCGATGCGGCGAAAACCCTTGGACCTCATCAAAGACATACTCATACTCATTAGCGATCAGCATAGATAACAGGTCTTCCTGTGGAATCCCAAGCAAATATAGGTAGCCCACGAAAACGCCCTCTTCGCGCTTACATCTAACCAACACCTTTCGCCCTTCTACATCCCCGACCCTCACCTCTAGCTTCTCGCGATTCACCCTTTCCGCATACCTCTTGAGCCAATCCATGCCCGAGATGATCGAAAACCCAGCGAGCCAATCCATGCCCGAGATAATCGAAAACCCAGCGAAGTTAAGAACAAAGCAATCACACACAAAAGAGCAACCATGACTCGACAACACTAGACCACGACACAACATGCACAAACTGGACGAACCCCCAACTGGATTAGTCACGATCAATGGTCCATTGCAAATCTGTGGTTCCAAACCCAAGTGGCACACAAGCTCATTGCAAATGAAAGAATGTGATGCTCAAATATCAAACAAAACTCGAACTTAAATTCCATTAACTGAAAGAGTACCTTGCACAACAACACCCTTTCCCTTCTCCTCTGCAGTAGGAGCTCTTGAAGAAGATGGCACGACTTTCAAAGCATATGCTTTCACAACCTGCTTGCCCTTAGCTGATTCTAGACAATCTTTCTTTTCATGCCCAGACTTTCCACACTTGAAGCACTTCTTCTCAGCTTTGGGATTCTTACACTTATTATGAAAATGGCCTTTCTTTTGGCAGTTAAAGCAAACCACCTCACTCTTAGGCTTCTTCTGGCCATCCTTTCCTTTTTGCTATTGATGCTTCCTCTTCTTATTATTACCACCCTGCTCTGGTTTTTGAACTTCTTTGGTTGCAGAGACAACATTTGCTTCCTTAGGAAACAAGCTCTCATGGCGAACGGCTTTTTCCATAATCTTCTCAAATGAATCGTCGAGATGATCCACCAACGGCCTTCTAATACAGGTATCCAGACACATAACAAACTTCTCGTTCTTCTGATAGGGTGTATCAATGTAGGAATAAGCATATCTGGACAAGGCCTCGAAATCAGAAACATAGTCAAGCATAGAACGACAATTCTGTTTTAGCTCTACGAACTTCTTGAATAGAGCAGATTTCTGAGTTATGGAGATAAACTTTGCTTCAAACTTAGCCTGGAATTGCTCCCATGAAATCTCTTCTTTTGGAGACCCAAGTGTAACCAAATTCCACCATTCCATGGCCCTGCCTTGCAACTGCCTTGACGCAAGCTTTCTCTTAGTTTCATCTTCCAATCCTAAGTTTCCAAAAATACGGACACAAGAATCCATCCACCTCTGAATCTCTTTAGCTGGCTTAGTTCCTTTGAATGGTTTCCCTCCTGAAGATGTATAATCTTTGCATAGCTTCGCAAAATCCACAAACCTAGGCAACTGAACTCCTACGTCTACCATAGCCGCCACTAGAGCGGGGACCCTTCGCATGAATGCCTCCATCATGGCTTCAAACATGGTAGGGTAGTCTGGTTCATCGCCATTTCCCCTCCAGTATTAGCTCCGCTAGCAGCATTTCTTGATGGTCATCTACTAATTCTAAATCTGCAATTTAGAATAATTAGATACTTCTAAGAAAAACTGCTAGAGGAATACAACCACTACTACTATGTATGCTAATGTATATAGTAAGCATCCAACTAAAATCTACAAGTATGTCCCTCATACGTAATTACATCTTCGAACTTTGGCTAAAATCGTTAACCAGAGCTCTGATACCAAATGTGACAACCGCCTATACTCCCTGCACTAAACAAGAGGAATAATGTGCAGAAACGTGTGCCAGGTAGCTATGGACGATCATCAGAGTAGGTAAACAACATCGGAACCGGTCGTGGAACTCACAACGCAAGGATTAAATATAATAGAACATATACAATAGGTAATGGTAGTGAAGCATCATGTAGCAAACTTTTCAAACATGTCACAGCATCCTAAAAGATTATCCCAACATCATAGGAAATATCAAGTATGTACATAAGGCCTCACTACAACACTCATAGAGCAACTCAAACAGCGAAAACAGTAATATTATATAGTATTAAAAGTAATACGCCAGCCTCCTGCTCGTCTTTGCACAGCAGCATCTTCCTCACTAATCACATGTCACCTGCTACCTAGTCTGCCCATCCACAACTGGATGAACAGCCCAAGGTAATAAGAGGACACATAAAACCTTGAGTCAGACAATAGTCTTAGTGAGCAATAAAACAACTAACAAACTTCGTCAATAAAGTATATGAGAATGGATAGATAAACATAATAATTTACCCAAAATAACATAGAATAACTCAACTCCAGTATTCCTCACATCGAATAGTGATAGACTTTACGATAACATTTCAACCATACATCCATGAAAACTAGAACACCCATTTAATCATGTCAAAGTATTCATGGCATCCAAATTATATATCTTATATAAACCATCATAGTTGAACTCAACATCCCTCGACCATAAGCCCCAGAGGCCTAAACCAATATCAAACAAGGACCCAAGGGACATCTCCTTTGACGTTGAACAATCTACATGAGACGGTTCAAACAAGGCAACTAATAAACCATGGAAAACTCTGGCTATCACCACCAATCCTGCTTCGAAACCATCGTTAATCGTGTGACGACCAACCTTGCAATATGTCAAGGGCTAATGGTAACCCCAATTCTAGCATAAACACCATACGCCTTTCAACGATACGTATTTATGTCCAATCTTGACAACTAGGCCTTTCAACGATACCCAGGGTACTCAACCTACAACCGATCTTTTGGGTGCCCCTGTCGTACCCCTTCTTTGAGCCTGCTAGAACTTATGACAACGATAATCTCTTGGCCTTCTCATCTCTAGTCATCCAACTCGATGACTTTTCATAGCCTAAGCAACCTTCTCGAGCAACCATTATCCACCAACTCACGACCATTGAGTTGTCACCTCATTCGCTGTTCTACACCGATCAACGAACACCTTTCAACTTCGACCTTCCTACTTGAATTTACTCCAAAGTCAGACCATCACGAGCCAATTACATCACTACGATGCAGTTAGGGTTCGGGGGTTGCCCCTAAAAAAAAAAGTAAAAGCCCCTTTTCTTCAAATCTAGGTCGTACCCGAAAATATAAATTTTACAAAAAATGGCCCTGTGTGACCGACTAGAGCGACTTCACAACCGATCAGGAGAGAAGCACGACCGACCAGCTCCTAGACCTGTACACTTCTGCTTGAGCTAACCTCGCTCGACCGACCACTTTTGTAACCATACGTCCACACTCCAAATTGTGTTCGACTGACCAGCTCCTCCTTGCACGACCAGGAGATGATCGACCACCTTGATTTACTTCACACTAAACATGAATGACCAACCAGGATATATGAACGGATGACCAACCATTCCCCTTACGTACGAATGATCCCCTTTCTGTCTTGTTCCCCAAGAAATCCACACCCTTGTGCGACCGACCCCGTACGTTCGACCAGAAACCTGCACTTTCCAAATCGACTCCAAATTCGACCAAAACTCCGCCAAATGATAAATCTGAACGAAACCAACTCGTCCCACTTATCAATTATGGCCACAAACATGGTATGAAACCATCATCAACACAAATGCAATGATTTTCACTAAAATTATGCAAATCACCCCAAATCATGGAAAAAATGATCATATGAACAAAACTATGGATCTAACTTGCATAAACATATGAAATAGCATAGAAATTACCTATCTAAACTTGCTAAATCAGATCATAGCGTGATTTATATGAAAATAGACTTACCAAAGTGAAGATCTACGAGAAAATGGTTGAATTTGATGAAAAACATGATTAGACATTCACATACTTCATTGAATTCGTGTAAGAGATGCAAATCACTCACCGATTCTCCAAAACAGGCTAAAATAATTGAAATAAGATTTCGGACAGTAAGTACTTCGCACCAATCCCCTTGATCCGATGAACTCTTGCTTCAAATGATGTAGATCTATCCTCCAATGGTGTAGATCTATGATTTGCTTCCTTAGATTTTGACTTTTTAATAGTGAAAAGATGTTAGAGGAAGAAGGAACATAGGCCACCAAATGAGACAATGGAGAAACTAAACCATTTCCCATATCCCTCACCCCCTATTTATAGCTTCCGCCAGCCCACTAATGGGCCTTTACAAATCAGCCCATTAAGGCTCCTAAAACCTAAACAGCCAACTGTAAAACCTTAAAACAGCGATTCCTCCCAAACCATTGAGCCAAATATTTAATGTAACCACTCTACGGAAATGCAATCATCATTTCCTTTCCAATGGCACATGTCTCACCACCTAATTCGACCTGAATCAAAAGTTATGCCCTACACAAGACCTACAGGGCTAAAATGGTCACAAACAAAATTGATAAAAATTATGGACATGTCTCACATCCCCATAAGCAACATATTAAAATATGAGAATGATTCAACCCTCAGGGAATAAAATAAAAATATTTTACGATCCTACGATACGTAAAATGCGGGTTGTTACAGAGCATCCCACAACGTGGCCGATAAAGCTACACCACTTACTAATCGCTATTAAATTGGCCTGTGCTCGACAGGCGAAGCCAGACTAACTAGAGCCAAGTTAAACATAGTTATCACCAATTTAAACCAACGAATGGATGGTTCTACTAAGGCTTTCATGGACAAGTAGGATGCGGTTCTTAATGCTTGACCAAATTCAGCCCCTTAAAGTTCCATGTTGGTCTTAACGAAGATGTCTCCGCCACTTCTCAAACTAATGATCTGACCATTGGTCGAGTTTTGAGGGATATTGTACCTCGAGAAGAGTTCGACAATGCTATGGCTAGTTTACATCTAAAAATGATGCTTCGAATGAGATATTTTAAACCAGCTTTATGTTCTCAAAACCGCTCAAGCCAATCTTGCGAATTTCCTAACAAACATCGGTTTGAAAGGAAATGCATATTCTATGCTTTGGGTTTTCATAAAGGGAAGTGTGTTTACTGTGGTCAAGAGGAAGTTGAGCTTAAGCAACCTTTTTTTCCCGTCAATTTGAAGGATAATCAGAAAAATACTCAGGGGAAAAAACGCGCCAACGATGGAAAGAGCAACAAAGAATATAAGAAAATTCGCCTTTTCAACCCACCAGAACTAACTCCTTTGAATGACACCTTTGAAAATATCTATCTTGCAACGAAGAATTCTGAAGAATATGCGGAACCAAAACCAGTAAGGATAGGCGATAAAGCAGCAATGTCTGGAAGTTTTTGCCTCTATAACAATCAGCTTGACCATGATACCAATAATTGCAGACATCTAAAAAGCTCAATTGAAATATTGGTTAGAAGGGACAAGCTGCAACAATGTGTCAAGAAATCGCATGCAATAAGTTCTCTTCCAACTACCTAGGGGCAAAGTGTACCCACCAATCAACTGGGCTTGAACGGAAAGCTCCAAAAGCAAATAGTTCTTGCTCATCCGATAAAAGCTGGGAGAAGATGCAAAGCTACGCAGATTCTCTGTAGTACAATCCAACAGAAGCAATAACTCCAGTGGAATTAAAAGCTCATGTTCATCCAATGATCGCCAGGCACTTTCATTCCAAAGCTTAATAAAGGCTAGACGGCATCTACAAATTGTTAACCCTTGATGGAATCTCAATACCAAGAATCTGGAATAATGACTACTTGTGTCAACATTCTGCAAAAAAGCACTACTTAATGCTTATGAAAAATTGATATACTTTCTTTTACAAATGTAAACCTCCCTTGGTAAAGGAGCGATTGTAATAGAATATCATATCTACTACTAAAAGCAACCTACCTATGTAAATCACTTTCTTGCAAAATTTGCGTAAAGTTGATTTCATATTGCAGGCTACCCGTCGAGCGCTCGTTCCATAAAAATCCTACGAAACATGGCGACCCTAGCAACGCTAGTTCAAGTGCCAAATGCTATAAATATCAACATGCACAGATGTAAAGAAAGAAAAGCACTACCTTGGAAAGTGAACGGGAAGAGCCACAAAGATTCAAACAATGAACAAGCGGCATGACAAACAAACGAGAGGGCTGTAACTTTCGTCGAAGGGGCATTTCTTCCAATGAGAGGTTCAAAGCCCCAGCTCCAAAACTGAGATAGCTCGCCAACTTAAATATCCGACAAAGGAACTGGTGCCTACCCCGTGGAACGACACAACAACCATCCAATTCATTTGCGTAGCATCTGATAATTTCAGATGTGAAGAATTACGAAATCCATTTGCATAACATTTGATTATCTCAAATGTGAAAAGTGACAAACCTCCAAACAACTTGCGTAGTGTTTGAATATCTCAGGTGCGACAAGTTTTGGACCTTAACCAATTAACTTACGTAGTGTCTGTATATCTCAGATGCGACAAGTGTTGAACCTTAACCAATTAACTTGTGTAATATCTGAATATATCTAATGTGACAAGTGTTGGACCTTAACCAATTAACTTGCGTTGTGTCTGAATATCTCAGATGCGACAAGTATTGGACCTTAACCAATTAACTTGCGTAGTGTTTGAATATCTCAAATGCGACAAGTGTTGGATTTTAACTAATCAACTTGCGTAGCGTCTAAACATCTCAGATGTGACAAGTGTTGGACCTTAACCAATTAACGTGCATAGTGTCTGAATATCTCAGATGCGACAATTGTTGGACCTTAACCAATGAACTTGTGTATCTAAATATCTCAGATGCGAGAAGTGTTGAACCTTAACCAATCAACTTGTGTAGTTTCTGAATATCTCAGATGCAAAAAGTGTTGAATCTTAACCAATCACCTTGCGTAGTGTTTGAATATCTCAGATGCGACAAGTGTTGGATCTTAACCAACTAACTTGCGTAGTGTCTGAATATCTCAGATGCGACAAGTGTTAGACCTTAACCAATTAGTTTGCGTAGTGACTGAATATCTCAGAATAGACAAGTGTTGGATCTTAACCAATTAACTTGCGTAGTGTCTGAATATCTTAGATGCGACAAGTGTTGGATCTTAACCAATCAACTTGCGTAGTGCCTGAATATCTTAGATGCGACAAGTGTTGGATCTTAACTAATCAACTTGCATAATGTCTAAATACCCTAGATGAGACAAGTGTTAGATTTTAGCCTAAGCAGGGGGACGAAATTCAAAGTCCTCCCCAAGTGGGGGCATAACAACAAAAGTCCCTTCATGGAAAGGGCAACTTATCCATAACAGAGATCAACTATCCTCAATGAAGTCCATAATGTCGATCCAATCGGCAGAAGAAGACAAGCATGGAGTTATAAGCGACCTTTCTATAGTAGGGGCATCCAATGGAGTCTCCGATGTTAGAACTAACCGACAAAGCAGACAAACATTGAGTAGCGAAAGTCCTTTCCATAGCGAAGACTAATGACGACTCTCTAAGCTGGGGCACAAATATCTAAGACTTTTCCAAAAGGAAGCAGAAAATAAATCATAGATATGTATTTCCCGAATATGAAATATCATACACCACCATATAAGTCAATTAAAACGATGATATTTGAAATCCACAGTCGGATTTAGTCGATTAGTTGATCTTAAGCATTAATGCGAATCCGAATTAGAATATCGTGCTTGTGTAAATAATATTCGACGAGTTATAAACCGTTGAATATAAAGTTCCTATGCAAACACTTTATTGAATCCAAAATAAAGTTCGCTATAATTCATTTTCCAACGATTAAACTAATCTGTTATTTATGTGGACGATTAATAACAAAGTATAGGTCCAAAATCATGCAAATACTTGTTATCATTACAAAACAGGTAGCATGAGTTATATAAGTTCAAGGCATGATTTGCCATAACAAACAAAAAGCTGCAACTAGACATCAATATATCAACATTGTTCATTTTGAAGCCCATATTTCCTACAAGAAAATACAAGCTTCGAGGGGCAAATGTTAACCCCGTTAAAATGCGGTTCAAAGAATTAACATTAAAGGATTATGGATTGGTTACGGTCTAAGCATGTCGTTCACAACAGCTCAGTCAAAACATATGCAAACCATATCATTGGAATTAACTCGTTAACATGATATGGAATTACTTCATTCAACATGCCCTGGCATTAACGCGATCAGCATGACATGCGATATGGTATCAAGTCGTTCATGCAACATAAATCAGGTCGTGATCTTCATAAGAAGCAGGTCATCATGTTGAAGGGTTCAAATCATCTCGTTCACCATACATAGAGGTTTGCTATTTACTCTCACGTGCATTAATGAGGCGATAGGTTGTTAACCATCTGTTTTAACAGCACGTTCACATTATGAATACATGGCGACCGTAACGACCTACGACATAGTATCATGTCATTCATATGACATAGTCATGACGTAAAAACTGCATAAGATCGCTCAGCTTTAGATATGCCAAGTCGTTATTCACATGAGCAACCGGGTCACTGCATACAAATATACGTCAGATCATTCATGTACATGGAGAGCAAGCCACTCGAGCCTACAGATGCAATCAGGTCATTGCCACATCATTAACTGTTTATCCTTGACTTACTAAGTGAGCATGTGGCAATCATTGAATAAAGCATGCTCCAACCTATACTAAAGCAACCCGAAGATATATATAAGAAGTGGTTACATTATGGAGACTACCAAGCTTCGTGGATCGTTGTAAACATGTGACATGTAATGGTGAACTGACATATGTTTAAATACTACAAACGTAACAAGCTCCAGTTTGCAGAAACTTTTGAAGCCCATGGTAGTAGATCGTTTATGCGACATCAATCATAATCAGGTCGTCAAAGAGGTGGACACGTGGTGGCACTCATCTACTCAAGTTGTTATTTACAAAATGTATTCATGTCGCAAAGGTATTCCCAAGCCATGTCAATATTCAGATCGTTACCAAGCATCCAAACAGTGAGTGTATTCCCAAGCCGCCTGACTTAATACGGACCAAAATATGGATTGCGATATGTTTAAATAAATTAAGAAGATAAAGGAAGGTTACGTGGTTATATTTTAATGATTCAAGTCGTTAAGAGCAAACAGATATCAGGACATAAAATGTCCATGCGGATTGATAATAATATATAGCAGGTTGTTTGTACAACTTGACTTGGATTGCTCACATGTATTAAAGCAAGTAGCATATTGACATAGCTGTCAATAGCTGTAAAGAAGGCCGCCAGCTAGAATTAGGACGTGTCGTATATGCTTCATCTGAACCGTAATTATCCTTGTCGATCCCTACTTAAAAGCATGACGTTCCAATTCATATTTTGAAAAGTTCATGTTGTATGCCGCATCCCAGTGCATGTGAGTCATGCCGTTGGTTGAGACAACGGGCACCAGATGTAAAGGAAATAATTCTAGCTGTACACACATATTTACAAGTGTGACACTACCCCTAAAACACTTCTATAAATACCCCACTACACGATACTTGAAGGGGATGGATTCTTCTACCCTAAAGAGCCTCCAAATCATTTCTCCAACACTTCAAGCTTCATTCCAAGCTCCATTAATGCCTTCCCAAGCTCACTCCATCTTCCCCTAACATCAAGTAAATTTAATCTTCTCCAAACACCATTAATTCTCTCTCAGTTTCAATCCAAGCTGCTCTAATCTCTGCTAATCCTCTCTAAAGCCTAGATCTAACGCTAAATCACTATGGAATCCATGAAGATCATTCAATTGCTAAAATGATCGAACATTCATACATCCACCATCACAAAGTAAGAGATATCACCAATTCCTTTGCAAATTCAAGCGAAATTTAGATCATCAAAGAGAGAAAAGAGAGAGATGAAGAATATGAGTGAATTCATGTATTTTGTAAACTTGAATATGGTAATGAGAAGTGATTCCATAGTGGACGTAGGTCTAAATTGACCGAACCACTCTAAAAATTCCTTGTTCTTCATTTTTTTCTCTTTATTTTGTGATTGTGGCTCCATTTTCCTAATTCCGACTGCTTGGTAAAGTGCTCTAATAGCACCTTTGGTGTTGTAAACCAATTTTGGTTTCAATAGTTAGAGTTTCTGGCATCGTATGATTTTGGTATAGCCTACACCCCAGGAAAAGGCAACACAGTTACGGATGCAGTGAGTCGAAGATATGCAGGACAGGGAGCAATGTTTTCGGAATGGAAGAGCCTTGAGTATTTGGCGAGATTTGATTTCAGGCCAAGGTATAAGTTGGAACCTGAAATGTTGGCAAGCTTATCGATAAGACCTACTCTCATTGAAAGGATTGGTGAGAGCCAAAAGCATGTTGCAAAGCTTGTCGAGATTATCTAGAAGTTTGAACCAGAGGGTAAAGAGTTCGAGGTCGATTGAGAAGGTTGGCTTCGAAAGCAGGGGCGATTGGTTGTTCCTGATATCGTCGAATTAAGAGATGAGGTTCTGAGGGAATGTCATCACTCGAAGTTGAAAATTTACCCTAGTGGTAATAAGATGTATCAGGACATGAAGCGAGTCTACTACTGGGAAGGGATGAAAAGAGAAATTGGAGAATTCATTTCCAAGTGCATAAACTGTCAGTTGGTGAAAGCTGAACAGAAGAAGTCGAGTGGTTTGCTTCATTCATTAGAAGTTCCTACATGGAAGTGAGAACAAATATCGATTGATTTTATTGATGGACTATTAAGAATTAGGACAAGAAACAAAGGAATTTGGGTCATCGTGGATCGCTTGACCAAAAGTACAAGGTTCATTCCTGTCAAATCGACTAGGACGACAGAGCTTTATATTAAATGGATAGTTCAATTCCATCTTATTCCAAAGAATATAGTGAGTGATCGAGATCCACTGTTCATGAGTGGATTTTATAAGAATTTGCAGGAAGCTTTGGGAACTGAGTTGTGTTTGAGTATGACTTATCATCCCCAAACTGATGGTCAAACCAAGAGGGTTAACCGAATTTTGGAAGATCTCCTAAGAGCTTGTGTATTGGACTTCAGAGGATCATAGGAAGACCATCTGCATCTAGTCGAGTTTTCATATAATAACAGCTACTAGTCAAGCATCGAGGTGGCACCATATGAGGCATTGTATGGAAGACCGTGCAATTCTCCAGCTTGTTGGTTAGAAATTGGAGATAAGTTGATACTTAGGTCTGAGATGATTAGAGAGACATCGGATTGTATCGAGATAGTTCGACAACGAATGAAAGCGGCCCGAGATCGTTAGAAAAATTCTGCTAATAAGCGTCAAAAAGATTTGGAATTCAACGTTGGTGATATGGTTTTCATGAAGATTTCACCGTTGAAGCATGTGGTTAGATTCAGAAGTAAAGGAAAGTTAGATCCTAGGTTCGTTGGACCATTTCCGATAGTCGAGCGGATTGGAAAGCTCGCATATAGATTAGAGTTACCTGAGAAAATGTCGAGTGTGCATAATGTTTTCCATGTGTCGTTCCTACGGAAGTTCGTGCATGATTTGAATATGGTGGTATCTCCAGAGCAGTACAAAGACTTAGAAGCCAAGACCGTAGTAACAAAACCTCGTAAGCCACTTCGTGTTATGGGGCACAACACGAAACAGCTTAGGAGGAAGGCGGTTAAGCTAGTCAAGGTACAATGGAGTGAGGATGACAACGATTGTATATGGGAGCGGAAGAGGGTATGAAGGAGACCCATCCAAAATTCATCTTCGGTATGACCCATTAGTACCGTGACACCTTACGTCATTGTAGCTTGTATTATTGTGTTTGCTTTATAATTCCGCGTGCTAGGATAAGGCTATGGATGCATGGTTTGATGGCTGCTAGTTTGGATGATAGAATTGGTGGCTCATGAGTGATAGTCATGCAGAATCGTTTGATTGGTTATGTTTGTTGGAATTTCGAGGGCGAAATTCCTAAGGGGGGAGAATGTAACAACCCACATTTTACATATTGAAAGATCGTAATTTTTCATATTTTATTTTCAGAAGGTTGGATCATTTTCATATTTTGGTATGTTGGTTATGAGGATGTAATACATGTCCATAATTTTTACCAAATTTGTTTGTGACCATTTTGCCCCTATCAGTCTTGTATAGGGTATAACTTTTGACTCAGATAGAACCAGGTGTTGAGATCGGTCTCGTTAGAAATGAAATGATGATTCCCATTCTGTATAGTGGTCACATTAAAGATTTGGTTCAACGGTTTGGAAGGAATCGCTGTTTTAAGGCTTAACAGTTGGTTGTTCAGGTTTTAAAGCCATAATGGGATGATTTGGAGAGACCCATTAGTGGGTTGGTTAAAGGCTATAAATAGGGGTAAGAGGATGAAGAATAGTTTACTCTCTCCATTTCCTCATTTGGAAGAGCTAGGGGTCTTCCATTACTCCATCTTCTACACCTTTCCACCATTAAAGCTTAGAGAATCGAAGATCTATATAGTTTAAAGCTAGATCTATGCCATTCCAAGAGAGAGTTTCATCGAATCGAAGAGTTTAGAGAAAATTCCTCATTATCTGTATTAGATCTAAGTGTTTTTGGGTTGTTTTAAAGATCTGGTGAGTGATATGCATCTCTCACGCGGATTCGATCAAGTATATGAGTTCTATGGTCTTAATTTCATCATTTTCAAATATTTTCTCCTAGATCTACATCATGGTAAGTTTATTTTCATATGAATCGCCATAGGATCTAATGCAACTTAAAGCCAGTAATTTTCATATATTCTCATATGTTTATGCAAGTTAGATCCATAATTTAGTCCATATGTTCATTTATCATGATATTGGTTAATTTTGCATAATTTTTTATGACAGTTGTCATTTTCATGATACTAGGGATTTCGTAACATGTTTATGATCGTATTGGATGAATTGGTTTCGTTGAATTTGTTGTTTGGCGAAGTTTTGATCAAATTTCGGGTTGAAATAGTGATGGATCGGATCTGGAATGGGTGGATCGGATCGGGATTGAATGGGTCTGTTGTGGAGTGGCTTGGAGAACAAGTCAGGAGATGGATCAGCCGTAAGAAATATAGGTCGGTCGGAATGACATGGGTCGGCCTAGCTTTCTTTCCAAGAAGTGATGGATCGGTCGGTGGGAAAAGTTGAGGGGTCAGTTAGCACGAAGAAGGATTGGTTAGATGCTCCTGGTGATGGGTCGGTCGTAACCCCAGGGTGATGGATCGGTCGCGATCGGTCATGATTCTGGAGGACGGGTCGGCATGTTCAAGTGGATGGATCAATCGGCCATGGTTTTGGAGGACGGGTCGGCATGTTTAAGTGGATAGATCAGTCGGCATGGAACTCAGTGGGTCGGCCGTGTCTTCAAGGCGATGGGTCGGTCGGATTTCTATGGGTCAGTCTTGACTGGCATGTATTAAAAGTTATGGCAACGCTTTGAAACGCCATGGTTGATAGCATAAAATGATGTGGTTTTCTTTAGACCTTATATTGATGAATTTTCTTTAGTTTGAGAATAGTGATGGCTTCGAAGTAAATTCAATAGGAATGTCGAAGTGATGGGATGCATTCGTTGATCGTTAAAATGCAACGGATGTGATGACAGCTCTAAGGTTCTCTGAGTTGGTTGATAATGTTGGGATGGTCGCCGTCGATGACGACTAATGTAGCGAAGGCCGAGGAATTATCGTTGTTGTAAGTTTTAGCGGACACAAAGCAGGGGTACGTCTAAAGATCGGTTGTATGGTCGAATACCTTGGGTATCGTTGAAAGGCCTAAGTACGTATCGCTGAAAGGCGTATGGAGTTTCTTTTAGAACCGGGGTTACCATTAGCTCTTGATATATGGCAAGTTTGGCCGTCATACGATTAACGATGGTTTCGAAGCAAGATTGTCGGTGATAGCCAGAGTCTATAATGCATGCTAGATGTTTGTTTGTACCGTCTCATGTAGATTGTCCAACGTCGAAGGAGATGTTTCTTGGGTGCTTATCTGATACAGGTTTAGGCTTTTGGGGCTTGTACTTGAGGGATGTTGAATTCAACTAGGATGGTTTACATGATATATATATATATATAATCTGGATGCTATGAGTGCTATTATTTTGTTGCTTATGATTTCCATGAATGAATGGTTGTTCTGGTTTCCATGGATGTACGATTGAAATGTTGTTGTAAAGGCTATCACTGTCCGATATGGGGAAGATGGGGTTGAGTTCTTCTCTGGTTTTTAGGGTAGATTGGTCTGTTAATCTCCCTATTCTTATATACTTTATTGATGATGTTATTTAGCTGTTTATTGCTCATTAAGACTATTGTCTGACTTAAGGTTTTATGTTTCCCTCTTATTACATTGGGTTGTTCATCCGGTTTTTGGATGGGCAGACTAGGTGACATGTGATATCTTGGTGAGGATGACGTTGTAATTCGGAGGTGAGTAGGAGGCTGGTGTATTATCTTTCCTATTATATAGTATCTTTTATTTCTATTGTTTGATGTTTGACTCTGAGTGCTATAGTGAGGCAAATTTGTACAGACTTATGTTGAACTCCCGATGTTTGGAAATAGTTTGTAGTTGTTATGAAAGTTTGAGGTTTTCTGTTCTAATATGTTTCACTATTACTGCCTGTTATATATGTTCTATTGTATTTTATCCTTGCGCTATGAGTTATACGACAGGTTTCTCTTGCATTTCATACCTTGATGATCGTCCATAACTGCCTGGCACATCTTTCAACGCATTATTCCTCTTGTTTAGTGCCGGGATTGTGGGCGGTCATCACACCAGGCTAGTGTTAAGATGTCGCCGTTTGAACCACTCTATGGTCGTTCATGCAAACCACTAATATGTTGGGTTGAGTTTGGAATTAGACTTGTTCTTGAGCCAGATATGATCATAGAAGCGATAGAGAAAGTGTATTTCATTCAGAAGAAGCTAAAAATCCCCCAGGATCGACATAAATGTTATACTGATCGAAGGAGAAGAGCTTTGGAATTTACGGTTAGAGATTCTGTATTTCTGAAAGTGTCCTTGATGAAAGGAGTTGTCAGATTTGGGAAAATGAGTAGTTAGCTTCGCGGTATATTGTATTGTTTCTTGTTCTAGGGAGAATTGGACTGTTAGCCTATCGAGTACAGTTATTAGAGTGGTTGTCTAGTGTGCATGATCTGTTCCACATATCTAATCTTATGTAGTACGTGCATGACCCAAACCGGATTATAAAAGAAGTTGCTCAACATGATCTAGAGATTACACCCAATTTGGCAGTTAAAAGGGAGCCTATACAGATCATGAATCGAGATGAGGAAAGATTAAGAAACAAGATTGTGAAGCTTGTTAGGGTACAATGGAGTGGTGATCCAAATGAATGTACGTGGGAAACGGAAGAGAACATGCAAAAACTCTACCCCGACTATCGAATCAATATTGAGACTTAGCCAAACCCCTCGATAAACTCCTATATTTTATCAATTTTCTTTTGTATTCCTTTCTTATTCAGTTTCGAGGAGGAAACTTCTTTAGAGGGGGAAAGATGTTACATTCCTAAATTTTGCTGGTTAGTAAATCAGGATTTTGTCCTAATTTAAAATTTTAAGTTTAATAAGTGTATAAATTTTTAAGGATAAATTAGATACTTATTTTCAGTTTAAAACGATTGATAATAGGGTTAAGATGTGTTAGTATCGTTTGTCGTTCGATCGGAATTATCAAAAGTTGAATAGAAGTTGAAATATAGTGATATATGTAAGCATAAACATTCCGTAGCACTTCAAAACGCTACAAATAAGTGCTGCCAATACCATGGCAAAACCATGTACACAAGTCCATGGTTTTCAATTTAGAAAAGCACATGGTTTTTCCTTAAACCCCATGGTTTTGCCATGGAAAAATTCACCAAACCCCCTTGGAAAATTTCATTTACCCTCATCCTTACACCTGTAAATATGCACCACTTTCTTCCTCTTTTCATTCATTCCTTCTTTTTCAATTTCTACCTCCTTCCTTAAGCTAAGTCATGGCTTTCATGGCCTCCGAATTCCCTCCTTCTTCCTCCATTTTTCCTCCGCTCCACCTCCTTAAATTTTGGCCCTTAGCCTTCCTCTTTTCCACTTCCTTTTCAAGCCAAAACCTCCCCTCCTCCTCCCCCTTTCCACGCCGCCACTTCCCTCCTCTCACGGCCCCCTCCTTACCACCTTACCCACGACGCAAGCACCCCCTCCCACGACTCCACTTGGGCCATCACCTCACCCTTAAACCCAGCTTTCACCCTCTCCTCCTATAAAAAAAAGGAAATTATTGTTTAAAGTGTATTATATATATATATATATATATATGTGTGTGTGTGTGTGTGTGTATTTGCTTCAAAGTCAGCGACGTCAAACAGTTAGTCTGGGATAGCACTAGTCGGTCTAGCAGCCTAGCAATAAATGTTAGTGTAGTGGAACCCCAAGGTGATAACTCGACACTTATATTTGTTCACTTTTGATGTTGTGTGAATGGTTGTTAATTATGTGGTTAATTAGTGGTTATTGCAGTGTAAGCGTTTTTTGATAAAACGTTAATACGTACACATGTATACACGTGCATGTTGTTATATATGCTTGTGTGATGGATGAATGAATGCTTCGTGGTTGTTATTAGTGACAGTATGTGCACTACACTTGTTACACACACAGATGTGGATTTATATGGGTATCGGTTAAGTCTCAAACCAAGTCAGTATCGTAAATGAATACTTTGTTCATTTAAATGTAAGATGAAATTTAAAAAGATAAAATATTATTTTAAAATGTTTTAAAATAATTTAAGTATATAATAGTTTTCTAAAGTATTTTGAAGTGATTCGGAATAATTTTTATATTAAGTTATATTACAGTCAAAATAGGACATGTCGTGTAGCGGTAGTTCGCGATTTTTAACACTAACTTTAAACGACTATAACTTGAGCAAATTATAGTGGATTTTCCTGAAACTGGAAATGTTTGGTCCCAAATTATAAGCTTTCAATGAAAAAATAAATTTCAGATTTCAGTGTAAAATTTTCAAGTTATGTTTAAAACAGTTTCGAAAAAGGTCGTTGTAAGTGCAGTTGGTCAACGGTAACTGTAAACAGTTATTTTAAATGTTTTAAAAATATGGATTTTTTTTTGTGAAATCACAATTAATTATTTAAAAGTGATTTATGTTGAAATTACGAAGTTTTGGGTATTATAAAGGTTATTTTACTTAAACTAGCTAATATCAGTATTTTGAAACATATTTTTGTAACGCTGTTTATTTTGATATTGAGTTTTAAAAGGGTTTAACTTTATAAATCTTCTCCAAACCTTAGTAAATGATTTCTAATGAGTAATAAAGTGTTCTTAATGATAATTTGAGTTTCCAAACATTGAGTATAGGTTGAGACTTAATTTGGTCCTGTATATCCACATGATTTTTTAAAATTGTGCTTATTATTCAGAAAAACCGGTATCAAGTATTGGATCTGAAACCATTCTGAATAATAATACGATGTTTGGAGCAAATAAGCATTTGAAGATGGTATTGAAGACCGGGACCCTTCATATCGAAAGGATGCCTTGCTAAATGTCTCGAATGGGTCGCCCTCATTTGCAGATGGATTTTATATCAGTTAAGTAGCAAGTAGTCCGGACGTATTTGGAGGAATTTTGGATTTTGATTTTGTGTAGATTCAGAACGGATTTGTATGGATTGTGTGTCTGACATTGTAATTGACTGACTGATCCCTGTTAATGATGTATACTCTAATATAATTAGGGCTGTCAACGGATACTTTCGGATATGGATAGTGCTATATTCGTATCCGTATCCAAAATCATTTTCGGATATCGGATATCCGTATCCGTGGATACGGACGGATATCGGATAATTATCCTATCCGCCGACGATCGATAAATCAATAAATATAATGAAATTTAATAGTTTAAAATAAATGTTTTTCAATTTCTTTGATCACAAAAGTGTAAAAAATAAGCACACATGATGAAAATAAATAGATTTAAGTAGCTAATATGCATCTAGTGCATATAATATAAACCTTCGACTTGGTAAAGCAATAAATAAATCTGGTTTATTATACCAAAATACATATAAATTTGAGCATAATGTTAAAAAAATTCAGATGAATAATTTTCGAATGTGGATATCTATGTATCTGTATCCGCATCCGTTTTATTGAATATTGAATACTTATCCGTTTTTCGGATACGGATGCGAACGAATATCGAATTTTTTGGGTATCTGTTGGCGGCCCTAGCTATAATCAGTGAGTCACATGTAAGAGGTCACACGCAAATTTGGCTATGTTAAAACGAAGGGTCGCGTGCCTATTTCTGCAGTATCGTTCCATCCTCATTCTGTGTTTATTTCCTCCATTTCCTTCCCCCTTTGATGCCCATGCCTACTTCTACTTTTCCTAATAACTCTCAGATCCACCAACGTAGAAAGGACACATGGTCGCCTCCTCAGCGCTAAACCATGCCACTCCAATTCCTAATACGTTCGATTTATTACAATCAGAAGTTCAACCTAACCCTAGTATTGGTATACTTTAATGTTCGTCCCTCTACTGCGTACCAATTACCATACTCCGGGGAATCGATTGACAGCTGCCTCCACTGCAGCAGCGCTTCCAATCTTTTTCATCCCGTCATCATGAGTATCAATCTTCTCAAATTTTAGTTAGGTATTTACCGAATTTTTGTCAGTATGGTATTTATTACCTAATTTATGCTGAATTTGAATTTTCTTATTTAATGTCGACGTCAAATTTCTATCATATGACTGGATTTTTTTGGCTGTAGTAGATAAACTTGAACTATACTGCAGTATTGAGACCATGTTTATCAGTGCCTTTTGTTATCTATACCCTTTGTTTCACTGTTTAAGGAAAATTGTTAAGTAGTACAGTTTTTTCTTTATATGGTAATAAAACCATTTTCCCAATTTGTTAATTTTCTGTGAACTTTCCAAATACAACTCAATATAGCACAGTGTCTTCTGAGATATTAGAGATGTAATGCTACATAGTCTGTTCATGGAATCATCAGAATAGTTAAATTTGAAGAATGCATATAGTTTAGGCTTACGGTGTTGTTCTTGTGCAATTTGTTAATTATCCAGTGTTCAGCAAAATGGACGTAATATTATTAATTTGATGTCTTCACATTCGTCGACCTAAAGTTCTAAGTGGTAGTTCTTTCATTGACATGAGATGGCTAAAGGTCCTAAGAGGAAAGCTAAATCAAACGATCCCGGTTGGAAGTATGCATTTTGGCCAAACTTGAGCAATGAAGATGTGGTTAAATGCATTCTTTGCGGGAATGAAAATCATGCCTGAATTAACAGATTCAAGAAACATTATGGGTTTTATTTTGTTGCGACTAGGATCTATTTATGAATGTTTGTTGAATTTGAACCTATTATTATGTTATCTTTGTTGAATTTGAATATATTATTATGTTATCTTTACATCTAATTATATTATATATTTAAATCTAATAAATATATGTATATAAAAGACTTGTCGACTAGTCACGACTAGTCAGACGACTTATCGACTAGTCTTTTAGACGGCAGTGGCTCGACTTGGCGTCGTGATAACCTTGGCTAGCGTATCCCTGCTATTAATACAAGAAACTCATTCAGTATGCTTTAACCGTGACTTTTTTATTTCCCTAAAATGCCCCTGTCTCCGTGAAATGATGTCATCTTATTCATTTAATCCTTGGTTTCATTCTTGGATGCGATAACAAAATTTTATCGCATATAGATAGATTCATCCATTTGATCTTCATGAATTTAGTAACCTTTATCTCATCATCTGTTCAGTGGTTCACGCAAAAAACAAAGTAATGGAGAAATAGATGACGAATGTCATACTTTTACTATTTTATTACCTGTCAAAGGCACTACTATTGACCCATCATCTATGATCTACGGTTGGCCTTATCAGTACAGGTGTACCATTCATTTGATGTCGTATTGAGCAGAGGAGGAGGTGGTGGCTCTACTGGGAATTATGTACCTCACATTGACCTTTGTTAGGTGTACTTTAATTCCTGGACACCTTTTGTTTTATGTTTGGATTTAGTCTGAACTAAAATGAGTAGTTGATATTGTTATATTACTATTGGAATGGAGTTTCGTAACATGTATTTTTGTTTATTATAGTGTCTGATATGTGAATCTTATATGATACTTGGTCTTAAGGTTGGAAAATTCAAAGAACTACTCATCTCTTCAAATATAAGTACAGAATCATTTAACTACATTCTTTATTACTATTGAAGGAAATTCTATCAACCTTTGCGAAATGATTGTTATGCACCCATTAACCACGGTGTATATCTCGCTTACTGACATTTATATCATAAAGTAATTTAATGTCACAATTAAACCCATTGTTGGTAACTTATATGTGAAAATTCATTACCCAAATTGGAAAAGAAAAAAGAATTTTTAAGTATTGTACTATCTTTAATATATGAAATAGCATGTTATACGATAACTGACATAAATATAAATGATTATCCAGTTAATCATAACCTATAAAGATGATGTTATTATCATTGTTTAATGTAAGAACTATTCCTAGCAAATGCTATATGTATTATACTTAAGCTTAGAATATGGACATGAATATTGACATAAGCTGATTCAGAATTTAAGATAGCCATAATGTCGTTTTAGGATGCACTTATATATCATAAAATCGGGGGGGGGGGGGGGGGGGGTGCGTACACGCGTGTGTGTGCGAGCATGCATAAGTTAGCTGCGTGTTCTTACTGATTCTCTTCCAATGATTTCCTTTAGCCAATAAAGTAAATATTATTTTTCCAGCCATCACAAATTTATTTTAAATTTTAATATTTTTAGAAATAGCCCAAAGCTAGTTGATCACAATTTCCTGACTTAATTTTCTCAATCAAATTGTGTTCATCCAGGGTTTCGTTCAAATTGGTTTTCTCTATTTTGGATTGAGTTAATGTTGTATTCTAAGTTTTATCCTTTTAAAACGATCAATTAAATTGTTACTATTCCACTTTAGGCCATATCTGCAATGATTTTAATTTCATGGATTTTGAATCTGCTTTATTCATACTCCTTAGATCACTTGATTTAACTATTTTGTTTAGTGAAATCTATCTATATAAATACTAATCAGATAACCAAACTATTTTATTATCGTGAAAGAGCTCAAAACATTGATTATCCAGTTTGGGCTGAGAAGACGATCAAAGAATTTCGTTACACACATCCTTCTAATCAACCAGATGTTTGGTCACCTTCTCCATCTTTGTTTACATGTCAGCTTCTTCCTTTTCTGTTTCTTGACATGCTCTTCCAATTTATTATACATAATCTTCATACGTGAAGTTAAAAAAAAATCATCATGTTTTGGAGTTTAAGATTTATAAGATTTTTTTTTTTTGTAATCATCATTATGAAGTTTCAGATTTTCAAAATACTAGTTTGGTGTTTAATGATATGTATGAATCCAAACCAATTAAACTACATAAGTAAATGATGATTTCCCTCATTTTACTTTCCATTAAAGAGGATTACAAACAGCTAAATAAATTTTATGATAGGATAGGATCTGACTTCTGTTGGTGCCAATTGTTAATATGATTAATCATTCCAGCTAAATCATATTGACATCTCCATCTCTATCAATGCGGCATGTGGAAATTAATACAAGTATGACACATGTTCTAAACAACCAAGTACGTTTATAACGATCGTTTATAAGATTTTAACATACTATTGCAAATATAATGGTTAGTAATTTATGGATGAATAGGAAATTGACTTGAAAATTGGCTTTAATTTGAATTACTTACCTACCACAGGTCAATAGGGAGTTTTTTTCTTAAATATTAGTGAGTGCAGCAACTAAACATTTATATCAATTCACCAGTAAGTGTGACTACTGTGTATGCGGAAAGCAATGTGAAATTTGGATAGTGTAGTGTGTGTGTCTGTACGCATAGACTGTAATACACACACATCGATGATAGCAACCCAATGAATATATGTTAAATTTATCGTGCTTACTTACTGTTAACCATTTAGTAAAAACATTGAGCTCAGTTCTGCTTAGTCCATGTTAATAGTTCATTATTATGCTTGATTCTTATGCTCCTTTTCTCGGTTTAGGCCCTGCTTTTTTTTTTTTTTTTTTTTACATTCTTTTCATCCTTACTCAAGGGGTGTTGGAAATAGAAACCATACGAAGGCACACACAACCATCATTGTCACAGATCTACCACATTGGTAATTTGTCATGACCAAGTGTTATTACTCACCAAATGTTTAGAGTACGCACTGGTCCACTTAAAGCAAATTTGTTGATTAGTAATTTAGGGAAAACTTGGCATATTTGTGTTTGAACTAACTGTGAGAAATTTTATGATATATGATCTACTTTTGTACACTTTGGTTTGATTCAAAATGCGCTGATTTGCAACATAAAGTGTGATCATTTTTTCAGTCATGGTAGGTCGTGTTCATGGAAAAAAAATTAACATAATATTTGTGAACCATTTAATATTTTCTATAAGCATGTACATTTAAATAAGTCTCTGAGAGTAAAGATTATGCGAATTTGATTTATCAAGAATGTGACTTTCCTTTCCATTTTCTCCTTATTTTGTGTCAGGTTTAACAATGGAATTTTTTAACGTAATATTAGGCGAAACATATGTTATTAATTTTGTGTGCATGTATATTAGGATACGATCATAGGCTAACGTGTCAATATTACAAAAGGTGCTAGTCTCCTTTACATTTTCCACTTCTTTTTTTTTTTTTGTATATAACATCAACAATAACTACCGAGTCATAGTGCCTCCGATGAAGAGTTAGAACATGATTAATATGGATTTTGTTATGCATTTTTAATAGGCAAACTTCTTAGATTATGCACTATTATTATTTTTAATTATTTTTTTCATTTCAAATTTAAGATTCAGACTTCTTATTTCAGGCAGAATTGACAAGTATACCATTATGTCATTTCCCATTAGAAGCCAATTGCTGGCAATATATCAACATGCACGATTTTTTAAAACATTTATCCATTATAGTCCTTTACTACATCGGTATAGGTGGTTTGTTTTATAATACCGTGGATAATAATGTTTGATGGAGTTGTAAATAATGTCATTAGGCCAAAAGGTTGGCATGAGGACTTAAACACACACACACACATATTTATGTATTAATAGCCCAGAAACAATATTAAATATTGCTATCATATCATATTATTGTTTTTAAGTCTGCATTTGGTAATGAACTGATAACCCTAGAGATGTCTTTGTCTTATATATTAAAAATATTAAAAAATATAGTTGTACTTAAATGCTTCGTACATAATGCAAACTCATAAGTTGTGAGGAATTTTTTAATTTAGTCCAACATTTTATATGCATGCTTTTTCAAACTTAGAATGGTTGGTTTGTATGTTTTCTCCGTGATTGTGAAAATGTCGAGTATTTGCTTGATGTGTGTGCATTTCACTTATCAATCATACCTGCTGAATTTTCCCCATAGTTATTACAATATCAAATAAATACACATTCTCTATCCTGGATGAACATCCTAATACATCAATTTTTAGTTTTTTCCTATTTTGATTTCAAGCTTATTATTTGGTTCGACTGTGTATTACTGAAAATAGGTTAGCTGAAGTTCTCAAATTACTGTTTGTTTTTTATCTACTAACATTTAATTCATTCTTGCACTATACCTGCTACGTACGCATTCACGTTGTTTGGTAACTGCATTACTTTATTAATATTATACGTTAATATAAAAAATAGCTTGATCGAGTCAAAGTTAAAAGCAAGTGAAGTATTCATTTTTATCATTCAAGAAAGCACCCAGCTAACTTAGAATTTTAAATGCTTATTCACAACTACAAAAACAAAAAATAATTGATCATCTTAAATCATTATTTTAAAATTACATAATCACATTGACACTTATCGTCTTTCGGTTAGGAATGAAATCCATGAACACTTAGACTGTTATTTTTAAAATTATATAATCATATAGACACTAATATTGTAGTGGTTATGAATGCAATTCATCAACACATAATGAATCTACCAAAAATAATTGATAATTATACACGGTTTGCTAGCAACCTATATAGCACGATTCAATACTATATAAATACACTTTGTGAGAACTAGAGGAACATTGTTAGAAAATTTTGAAATATTTGCACCCATAATATTCTTACAAAAATATATGCTAACTGTCAATTTGATAGATTTTTTTACAAACAAAGCCGTTAATTACCTATATGGTTGCAAATCTGTTTGCGTAGTGCGGGTTCGTGTAACCCATTTTAACTAGCATTTTAAATTCGGTTCAAATTGGATTATTTGTTGTGGATGGGATGTGTTTATCTTTTATAGGTTGAGGATAAGTTTGGTTGGGGTTGAGGGTTTGAATCAAGGTTTTAAATCTCGGATATCGGTCGCGTTTCGTCTCTGGGATTTTATAATCTCGGTCTCGTATCAAGAGAGATCTCGGACGAGATGAGTCTAACTCAAGAGTTTGTCTCGATTTTTCATCTCGGGTCTGAAAGTTCATATCGGAACAATCTCGGGGTACATGATATGTTAAAAGTGGTATTTTAACAAAATGGTTTTTATGAATGCTATCAAAAACATAGTAACTTAAACTTAAAATGCAAAATAACTTTATTATTCTTTATTTTGCGAAAGATCATTCATACTCTAAATCGTAATATGCTTAAAATAGGAATATTGTTAGACAGGAAACATTAAAAGGATCGAAAACAATAAAAAAATCTAGCATAAATAGACCATAAAATACATAATTTGTAACATGTATGTAAAAAGACAAATATGAAAATCATAAGCATTGTAAAACATATACAAACATACAATATAGTCATTTAACATGCAAAATGTAAAATAACAAAAGATTGATATGGCTAGATTTGAGTTTTTTTAATTATAGTTCTAGTTCAGGCACAAATTTAAATTTTAACCAAAAAAACTAAGATCTTGGACGATATTCTAGTATTTCGTCTCGGTCGATATATCGTTCGATATTGCAATATCTTGGGCGATATATTCGAACGGAGATTTAGAGTAATATTTGTTGTTTCGTTTCGGAAGGAGCCCAAAACGAGATCTCGGAGGAGATCTCAGATGATATTTGCGTGATTTGAAACAGTGGTTTGAATGAAAAAAAAATGTTTAGTAACCCTTTGGGTTGGGAATATTCTAAATGTATTTACTGTCATATGTATGTGAAAATGTAAATCCTTATCTATTTTGGACTCATAACTAGTGCATTTAATTTGTTAGAATAAAATGAGATGCAAAGATAATCAAATTATGTTCTAAGACTGGGAGCAGGTTGTTATTATCTACCACATGATAATTTTATAAACAAATACTACTTTAGTCAAACTTATAGCTTTCCATATTACACAATAGGCTACTTCTATATTGTTTTATTAGTACGATTGATAGCTTATTGTAAACATATGATAGCTTATTATAAACCACTACGAGAAAATTGATTTTTTGTTGCAAAAATTGGTGGCGTTTATTCTCAAGTGGAAGCAAATGTGTTTTCACAAACGATATAAATGCAGCAAAAAATATTTCATATTCCCGCCTTCGTAAAAATAAGTTCGCATGGTCCAAAATAAACGTGACCACCTATTTCTCACCGTTTCCCAGATCAGCTACTCATCTTCTTGCTCCCTTCTCTACTTGCGAATGCACCTTCCTTCTTCCCCCCCCCCCCCCCCCCACAAGCAAACTTCCCTCCCTCATCCATGTTATCTACCCACTTTTCTCCCATCGTTAACTGCTGCAGTTCAACAGAAAAAATTACCTCCTCCTGACATTTTTTGGCTCAAAATATTTTTAACGAAGACGAATCATGGCTGCTTCTTATTTGTTATCTCTACTCCCGTTCAGTCCGTTGATTTTATCGATCCAGGTAACTACCTCCTCGCTTTAATTTATTTCTTTAGATCAATTCAACGTTCTACTTGTTTCGTTCGGTTCTTCTGCATAGATTTAGGGTTCAACAAGAATTGGCACCGCTATTTGCATAATTTTATTTAGTGTTTTTTTTGGTTACTTACTGATTAACAATTGAACGTCATTTAAACAAAACAAAAATTAATTATTTCACATTGAATGCTAATTCTAGTTTCTTTTTATACGCTAAACTGTGTTTGTTGGTTGGGTTTTGTCAAAGGATTTGACAAAATATATATAATTCACTGCTTCATGGATAATTTTGATCACACTTGTGCAGTCAAGTTGTTATTCCAGCTAATATAACTTTGTGCCGTTAAAGGTGCTAAACTGATAAGCATGGTGTTTCCAGGAAAAGAAAGTTATGCATGATCAATTTTGGTTAAATGTAGCAGCTACACTGGGAGGCAATATTTGGAAGAGGAGGAAAATAAAGTAATTTTGCAACATTATCCCCATGCTACTTTTCTATTTTCTCATTTGTTAAAACTCTATGATAAGCTTACCCTGTTACTGTTTTATTTGCTTTCAGTTAGTGCTTGTGAACCTATGGCATCAAAGCCAACTTGTAACAACCTGAAATTTCGGGCAGTAAATATTTAAATATTAAGGTTATTTAAATATTTAAATGTTGGATTTAATATTTTTATAACCGTGATTAAATCCCTTTATAACTAATAATTAAGGAGAAGAAAATATGTTGTTGAATTTTTGTTTACAAATATAAGTAGTTCAAAGAAAAATCGATAATGTGGCCGAAAACAATTTTGTCGATAAACGAGGTTTGGCTTATTAAAAGTTGTTGGAATATCGTGCATGTAGTAACGTTAGAAGAACACATATATGTGTATGTACATATCATAGAAGTAATATACAAATGGTATATGTGTACATGTTCTAGAAAATGAGAAATGGCTTAAAATGATAGGGACATGTATCATAAAATGAAAGGTGCACATGTCATGAGAATTAAGGAGGGAAAGTGTAGTAACCCGTAACTTCCCCAGTAAGATAAGCACGAATTACTTTGAGGACAACACACATCTGAACACAAACAGAAGAACATTTCATTGTTTATTACAACAATTCCATCAGAATATAAGAATATACAGAGTATGAATAAATATTACACATTCGAGAAATATCAGAGATTTAAATTACATTTAAATACATAGTAGCGGAAAAATAATACAAAGCACAACTGAAAGTAATACACGGATACATAGCTTTCCGAGTATCGTTCCAGCTGTAAACCAGGATCCTGTGAATATAAATCTGCAAAACCAAAACTACTAGCTGCTCGTGTCGAAAATAGGGGCACCCAGAGTTTAGGTTAAAACAATAAACTCCAGGTCAGTCATGTGACTGGTGTGAGAACTAAAACAGTTATTAATCTTTATTTTAAAAGAGAGTAATTCAAGGGACCACGCCGTACAACACGGAACGAGTTTCCTCCCGAGAACACTAGTGCATATAACAAAACAGCACCATGCTTTTTGGAAAAATGAAGCTATTATAAGACCTAGGTCCCCATCACACAATGCAACGCAAGCCGGAGGATAGGGTTTTACCTTATAAAAGCCAAAAATGCTTGGTACGTGAAATTTCATCTTTTATTATTACTATAAGTGAAGAAAACAGGTTCAATCATAATGTATAAATCATAGACGGCATAAGTGCCCCATCCGACTATGTCGCCATACTAGGCTCTACAAATAAAATCGAAATATCACGTATTGGAAATTGGATTTCCATCATGAGTTGAGGCAAGGGGAAAACTCCTTAACGCTTCGAGACACTCTAGCAAATGTTTCAGGACTACTCACTCTGGGTAAACCCTGGAATCGGCTGGGCCGGTCCTCTCTTACGTTTGAGGATTGGCAATTCGTGAACACACGTTTCCCGGTCCTTACAGACCTATAGTCGAGGCGCCTCGCAATCCAACATCCACATAGGTATAATAATCAACGATGTCAGCGCTAGTAAAACACTGACACCACCCATAATTAGAAAGAAATGTCTTGTTCTCCCAGCGGTCCGTATCCCCTTTTTAACTCATACCGAGATGTGAGGCTCGCGGATTCACGTTATACACAAAGCTATGCCTCACAGGCCGTGCTTTGATCATCAACCACAAGACTTTGCTTTTCAACAGAAGCCTTGATCATTTGCCACTTAGGCATGCCACACATGCAATTCACTCCATGCGTCTGATGTCCATCGATATACAACCTCTGAGCTCGTACGTCTTAGAGAAGGGCGTTAAGCAAGAGAATAAATTCTCCGCCGCCAACCAGATGTATATTTAATATAGATCAATCAACACAGAATAAAACCCAATGTCAGACACACAGTCCATTTACAAGTTCGTTATGGGTCTAAACGAAACCGGAGGCACTTTCCTCGCATATCCATCGATCTCCAAGTACGTCTGGACGATCACCAACTGTTTCCCTCCTCTTGGGTGTACAACCCAATCAAGATCATCAGTAATCACCCAAACGATGTGAAGACTTCCGGTCTTCAACCACCGTCTTCATCTTCGACTTATCGTCGAATCGGTTATTCAGAATGGGTATAAACCCGACCTTTCCGAATAACCCGCGTATATAATAAACACATGTTACACAAACACAACATACGCCTCATTCCAATTCAGAATATTCTTTTATTCAAAATTTCACATTCTTAGGGAAATGTTCCCATTAATTTTATCAAAGATAAATTCTTCTAAATTTATTCTTTATTCTTCCTTTGGATATCATTACAAACCATATTATGGTTTCCCAAACTAGTCGGGACTAGTGAACCACACCGAAGTAATTATTTATTTTATTTCCCAATCCCAACCTATTCATCCCATGGAGCAAAACTGGTAATACTCCATATCTAACACCACGGTGTTATCGGTGAAATTAATTACCGTTTCACGTGCAAATCTAATTAAAGATTTAATTATCGCTTTGGAGCAAAACTGGTGATACTTCATTCTCGATCACTTTCCAAATTTGATTATTTAAATCATCAATTCACATTTCAATCTAATTACAGATTCATTAAAACTCCACTTAGTTTTAATCTTCTCAAAAATCAATATCCTGTCTTTAACTGGGTTAAAGAGCCAATGTCATATAAAACACGGTTCACGATAAATCCAAAATCACATTCAAATTCATTTCCAATTAAATATTATTTAGTTGGTACACTTCATTAAATCTAAATAGAAAGATTTAATCTTTTCTACACTAGGTCCAAGAACAGTGTTATTCAAGACACCATTCACGACGAACCCAAAATTCCCTTTAATATTAAATACAATGCTCTGAATAGAAAATATATCGGCTTATATTCAATGTCAAATTCTGAAACCAACAAATATCGTATTAGAAATAACGATATAAATGTACCTTTCAAATTTCCACAACCATATCTGTATAATCACGAAATCCACCATCGAAATATTCTCAAGATAATTTTGATTCAAATCCATTCCAATTCACGCATTGGAAATTCTGATTATTTTCAAAACCACTTCGAATCCAATTTATTTATTCTAAAATAATGGATTATATTTCTAGTTCAAAATTAGTTCATTTCGATAAAAATCTAATTTTATCTTTACAAATGTGGAATTTTTCATCCCAGTTCTTTCCAATTCATATGTTGTGATTTCACACAAATTATTAATATTTTCAATAATTTTATCAAGGCCCGTACAGTCGGTTTCCATCAACGGCCATCGAACTACACTTACAGCGACCTTTTCCAAATTTGATTTGGACATAATTCCAAATCCAACAGTTAGATTTCAAATTTCTAATATTCATTGGAAATCTCTTTTCGATACGAACACAATGATTCATGTTTTAGGAGAATCCGACGGTCGGACCTCCCGCAATGTCAATTCGAAGTCAATGGTCGAAATTCGCGAACTGCCGCGGCGCTGCGCGTTCTATTCGGCCATTCTATATATAATATATATATTATATATATTTCTTCGATTTCCTTTTTCAACGTATTTTATAAATCGTTTTAAATTCGTTTTCGAAACGATTTCAACTTCATATTCAATTTCGAATCGAAATTGAATATTCCACATCATCGATATACAAATGACAATATTTTCAAAATGTTATATTTTGAAATCACTTCCTTTTCTATAATCATTATAAAAAGAATATAATCGATATAAATATCGTTCGCATCAAAATAGCGCATCTCTAATCAACACGACTTTATATTTTTTAGTAATTTCGTTATTCTATTCAACAAATGAATATTTATTCTATTCAACACATGACTATTCTCAACACATGAGTACTGTCAACACATGACTATTTTTGTTACTTAATATATTTTTTAAAATTATGATTTCTATCGTTTAATTTTATATCAAACTCTAACCGTAAATTAGTAAGAGAACGATTTCCTAAATATTAACCCGAAGGCCGAAACCAACATCAGATCAATACCCAGGAGACCACTCATCTTATCTATTTTCCAGTTAGTTTCTAATTTTATATATGATAAAGATGTAAATTTTATTGTTAAAATATTTCGTTCAACACATGACAAGTTTTAACACATGAACATTCTCAACACATGAGCATCGTCAACACATGGCTATTTATTCTATTCAACACATGAATCTTTATTTTATAATATTCTTTATTTTTTCAATTGGAATGAGGCCCAATCAATTACCATATAATGTTAATAATATGGATTTCATACAACACATGTATATAATAGCAACGATAAATAATCAACCATCATCCAAAGTGCACTACACAACTGCATAAGCATTAAATATAACTAATTAACGCTTACACGGTCTGTCAATCAAACGATCGACATACCACTAATCAATTGGGATTAGTGTACGTCAAATATCATCCCGACACCCGTGTGGGGTTTCAAATCAACAAACACTGAATATTATTTGTGCAGTTGGACGACGTGTAAAATTTATCGTCCTAATCAATATCCTTCAAATATGTGTACATAAACAAATCGTCTGATTTGTAAATGAATAATTTATTTTATTCACATTCACGTTAAAAACTATATTTTTTTACGATATTTAATTTATTTCAACATATGAATGTTTTATTATCCATTTCACATCAACATCACAAAACAAACTTCACAGCACATCAAACAAGCATACAAGTCGCCCATGGTCTGTGGACGACGGGTGTCGGGTGTTGCTAAGCACCGTCTGCATCCTAGTATATATATTTTATTTAGAAAACAAGATTTTAAGTAAGAAGTTCTCACCGACTAGCTAAACCAAAGCCATGACTCTTCTTATGTAGAAATTTTCGCCGTGCTCGCCTTTTGTCAATTTCATTGTCCGTAACCACTACATATATAAAAATCCCATTTTTATATTGTTGCTATGTATATAAAAATAACATTTTTATAATCACTCTATATGGATAAAAATCACTATTTTTAAACCATTACTATATAGATAAAAATTCTATTTTTACACCGCTACTATATAGAAAAAATTCTATTTTTACACCGCTACTATATAGATAAAAATTCTATTCTTACACCGCTACTACATAGATAAAAATTCTATTTTTATAACGGTGTTCATATAATAAAGATCACATTTTTATCACGCTAACTTCATAATAAAAATTATATTTTTATCACTTCATTTCAATAGATAAAAATCATATTTTTATTTCTACTTCATATATAAAAAATCGTATTTTTATTATGCTATGGTATAAATAAAAATCACACCTTTACATAATTAAAAATCTAATTTTTTCTTGTTTTGAAAATATAATCTTTTCTATTAATAACTTCCTACTACAATGAAAAATCTAATCTTTTCTCCATGTAAAAATCTCGTCTTTCTTCCTATTGTTATTCTATATTTTTTTTCTACGATGTTTATATAGAAAGATTACATTTTTAATAAAACAAAAGCATAAAAATCATATTATTAATCGCCAAAAATGATTAGAATTGAAATAAAAGCTCACTGGCATTGTCAGGTGGCGGAGGAGGCTCGAGGGAGAGCTGCAATGGGTCAGGGACTGTTTTACAAAACTGAAAAATGTTAAAAATCCAATTTTTAATTGATCTGGGGCCTATGGTCAAGGTTGGTGGCTGTGGGGGGTGGCGCTGGGGTGTATGAAGGCTTCACAGGTGGGTGCGGTGGTCGAGGTGTGGGCCAAGGGCGGAGGCGTGGCGGTTTTAGTGGGAAGAGGGGGTTTGGACGCGTTCGGTTTTGGAAGAAGGGAGGGAAGGAGAAGGTGGCGTGGAGGAGGAAGAGAGAACAGGAGGAAGGAGGTGCATGGGGGGGGGGGGGGGGGCGATGGCGAACGGCGGTGGATGGAGGTGGGGGAGCGGCTGCGTTTCCCCCCCTTTTTTTTCTTCTGAATCGATTTTGAACGTGGAAAGGTAAAGGAGGAAGAGAGAGAATATATATTTTTATTTTATATTATTTTATTTTCTAAATGGTTGACTTTTTCATTCGAACATGAAATCAAACCCAACGACTGTTGTCCCTAGTTAAATACCCCCATTCCGAACACAACGGGATATGTATCGTAAGCCAGTTCGGTTATTTCGATCAGTTTTCATCAAAATCGAAATATAACTCTATATATTGAATTTGAATGTGCATTTCAATTTACCGGAGCCACATATGAACTCTAAAAATCACCGAAAAATATTTTCTCGCTTCGTATTGACGATACGGTCCTAACAAAATTAATTTCATCGAATTCCGAGACCGTTTGAAAAATGGCCATTTTCCAGTCGATTAAAATCAACTGAAACTGGTCAAACGCGTTTTCCTTTGCCACGCTCACATATTAATTCGAAAAATTACGAATTTTGAAACCTAGCAATAATTTGACATCATGGATCCAACAAAAGTGGTTTCATCGAAAACCGAGGTCGTTTGCAAAATTTCCATTTTTAAGGGCCAGAATTCCATAGCGACTATTCTGAATTTTCAACTGGACATAACTTTTGATCCCCGCTATGGGATTTCAGTTTTTCGGATTCGTTGGAAAGATATTCTCAAACAGATTCTAATATTTTTGGTTTCGCCAAAATCCGGTTTATTTTGCATCCGGTACATTCATTTGAATTTTGAAATCGAATTATCGAACTACCATGCCATTTTCAATTCCTTTTATAATTAAAATAAAATATTTATATTCTAACGTCGAGCTATATAAATATATACATTCTAATTCTATTTAAAATAATTTTCTCGTCGATATTATTTAAAATAATTCATGTTAAATATTCAAAATTCATCAAAATTGCCAAAATAAAATTTTTAAATAGGCTCAGAATTTCGGGTTATTACGATCTCCCCCACTTAAAACTTTTCGTCCCCGAAAAGGAACGAAGCTGTAAGTTGTTTTACTAACCAACTCAACTTCCATTATTTTCTTTACGACTTAAGTTCTTCAACTTTTCAGTTTCTAAGAACTTTTCAAATTCTTCAAAAATTTGGCTAACACCCTAAATTTTCGAAAAATTTCGCCATAATCTCCCCTACACCGGGAGCTTCGGGATATTTCAAATAGCCTCCCATGGCCCTCACCAGTCCAAAAAGAAAAAGAAACAGCCAATCGGCTCATAAAATCATCAAATCCCAATAAATTTGTAAACATGTACCTATTTGTCGGGCAAACAATTTTATTCTTCTGCTTTAGCCTCCTCGCTATGACCTGTTCAATGTAAGTACATGTATATGCATGCAATTCCAAATAATTTTCAATACAGTTCGATATTTGATTCAATTAGACTAAATGGCTCAAAATTTCAAACCACTAATCAAACAACACAATCAACAATCAATTAGTTGAATTATCTTTTCAAATTCATAAATTTGATATATATATATATATATATATATACAGAAAATCATGTATTTGATGCCAAATCACAACAATAAACCTGTCTAGTTTTGGTTCTCACACCAGTCTAATGGAAAATATAGAAATCCCACTTTCGAAACTCGAACACGAATACTGATGATGTTGCAATCATCATCAGAATTGTCCCCGGGCGACTAGAGTGTGATTCTATATCTATCCAGTATATTAAAACTTCGAATATACGTTCATGACGCGTATATGCAAAATCTTTATTTACTCGATTGTCCAAATTCAATACAAATAAAATATTTAAATACTTATACTTGAATTTAACTTTCAAAACAAAATTTATTTTCATTTTTATTTTCTATAAAATATACTCTTCACACTCGTTCTAGGATACTACTGATCCCATCTCTAACGAGTCATTCTAATTGGATATTACTAATCCAATATCTGATGAATTCTTTCGTTTGGTTCTAATGTGTCTTGTTCTCGAGCTCTGTAAACCAAAGCTCTGATACCAAAATGTAGTAACCCGTAACTTCCCTGGTAAGGAAAGCACGAATTGCTTTGAGGACAACACACATCGGAACACAAACAGAAGAACATTTCATTACTTATTACAACAATTCCATCAGAATACAAGAATATACAGAGTATGAATAAATATTACACATTCGAGAAATATCATAGATTTAAATTACATTTAAATACATAGTAGCGGAAAAATAATACAAAGCACAACTGAAAGTAAAACACGGATACAGAGCTTTCCGAGTATCGTCCCAGCTGTAAACCAGGATCCTGTGAATATAAATCTGCAAAACCAAAACTACTAGCTGCCCATGTCGAAAATAGGGCACCCAGAGTTTAGGTTAAAACAATAAACTCCAGGCTAGTCATGTGACTGGTGTGTGAACTAAAAAAGTTATTAATCTTTATTTTAAAGAGAGTAATTCAAGGGACCACGCCGTATAACACAGAACGGGTTTCCTCCCGAGAACACTAGTGCATATAACAAAACAGCGCCATGGTTTTTGGAAAAATGAAGCTATTATGTAACAACCCGTATTTTCAATAACCTGTTATAACATAAATGGAGGCAGAATTAAACTGTAAAATCTGAATCAAGGGAAACGGGCTATGCCATTGCGTTCGTCTCGGAAAAATACGCGAAATAGAGTCCGAGTTTTCGAAAATCGGAGTCCGTATGACCAAGATATGGCCTCGCGAAGTTTCACGAAAAATTCCCAAATTAAAGTATACTTAATTAAGTGAAATGGGTTGCGCAGAGAAATATATATATATTGATATATATATATATATAATTGAAAATTAAATAAATAAATATGCAAAAATGTTCAAAACAGCGAATTGGGATAGGGGAATAACCGAACCGGCCGATTTTTGAGGTCGACCCGAGCCCGCTGGGTCGACTAGGGGTTAATCCAGGGTGTTTGGCTGTCAACCCGTGGGCCGATTCGCTCAAATGCAGATTTTGCATTTGGATGGTTCTCATGGTTCATCTTTAATCTAAAGGCCCTAGATGGTTCCTACACTTGACTTCTTCCCCAAGACATGCTTTGATGGCTTGGATTGAATCTAGGTTTAATCCTATGGCCTAAAACACTTTCCTAATCTATAAATAAGACCCTAACCTATCCTAAATCCTCATTATTCATTCATGCAACTAAACTATGGCAAAATTCCTACTCTCATGGCCTCCACTCAACTATCCTAGCCTCCACTTCATTTCTATGAGAGGTTTCATGATCACGAGAGTATTAGAGAGTCCCTATGTTAGTATGAGAGCTTCTCAAGTTGATTTCAAGGCTAAAGCTTTGATCTTTGTTCATAAAGATGGGGTTTTTATTGATTTGGAGTGTTCATCTTTGGGTTTTTGGGTGATGGCATGCATAGGCTTCATCACAAGCTTTAGTTTAATCGATTTAGGCCTTCATAGCTATGTAAGCCCTTCCCTACTCTTAGATATTAACTATGAAGTTAAATGTTCATGTTGAAAGTTTGGGTTTGATTAATTGGAATGATGCATGCTATCATGTTATGCAAGTTTATGAAGTCATTATCTTGATCTTATGAGCTAAAAGCCACAACCTTTATGTTGAAATGTTGCATTATGCAACATGAGAATCTTCATAATCATTATGTCAACTTGCATGTGAAGTCATAATCCTTATATGATGATATATGCGAGTTTCTAGCCATCATTCCATGTCTTTTGTCACCATGATTCGCTTATGTACCAAGTTTGGGTTTATGCATGTTTTGAGGCTTAAGAATGTAACATGCAAGTTAATGAACACATTATGTCTCATTTGCCACCATGTTCAACTAGTGGCTTTATACCCCCTTTTGTCATGCCTTTGACAAGTTCCTTCTTTGAATCCATTATGCGAGTTTAAAAGCGTTGGGGTCACATTATGGGAAAACATAATGACATGAACATGATTTGGGTAAATGGGTATAAACATGACAACATGTAATGTTAAATATGACATGTGTTTATACTTGAAAACATGACTTGAAATATAACATGGAAGTTGACATGTAAGTATGCATAAAAACATAAGCTTGGGAATTTACCTATTAAGTTAGGTCTACCCATTGGGAATTTACCTATTAAGTTAGGTCTACCCAATTGCTTGAAAACTTGACTATGAACATGACACTAGACTAAACATGAAAGTGGCCAACTCGAGGTTGGGTTGAGTTTGCAACGTAAAACTACCCGGAACCGACCGGCCTAACTAGTAGTTGCAAACAATAGGACCCAATGTGAGAAGTTGGTCATGTTGTGCTTGAACCCGAGGTTAGACCAAGTTGTGGTGTAAAGCTACCCGGAACCGACCGGCTTAACTAGTAACCACAACAAAGTCTAATGTGAGAGGTTGGGGTGCATTAAGTAATTAATGCCACATGATAGGGTTAAGTTAATTTGATTAATGACTCTTAACCAAATATGACATGGGTAAATGGGTTAAGTAAATTGGTTAGGCTAATGATACTTAACAAAACATGACAAGGTTGGGTAGGTTAAGTGATTTGATTTGCCTAATGACGCTTAACCATTTTTATACGACTAGTGGACGGGGATTAAGTTAACCAACACTTAATCAATCCAACATGATAATTTGGCAAGGTTAAGTAAGTTTTCTTAATGACACTTAACCATACAAGATGATTAGGGGATGGGGTTAAGTAATTTGCACCTAACTAATCCGACACGGTAATTAGATGGGGTTAAGTAATCCACACTTAACTAATCTAAACACGGTAATTCGATGGGGTTAAGTTAAACACTTAACCAATTTAAACTCGGTAATTCAATGAGGTTAAGTAACCAATACTTAACCAACTTAACGTGATAATTTAATGGGGTTAAGCAACTTATACTTAACCAATTATACATGATGATTTGATGGGGTTAAGTAACTTACACTTAACCAATCGAATACGCGGACCTGATAAGGTTAAGTCACAAGACCTTTTTTGAATGTACTTAACCATTGTAGTACGATTAGAGGATGGGGTTAAGCCAACCTATACTTAACCAATCCGACTCGATAATTTGATGGGATTAAGATAATCTATGCTTAATCGATCTAGCAAGATAATCCGATAGGATTAAGGTAAGCTAGTACTTGACCAATTTGACTTGATAGGGTTAAGTCATGAGCCTCTGGGTACACTTAACCAACTTGTGGGACTAAGTCTTGAACTTAAATACTTAGCCAATCTTTGACGTGATTCGTGGGCGGGTTAAGTCATGGACTTGAATGATAACACTTAACCCAATAGACAAACCCTAGCTAGAAGAACTAGGTAGAAAACCGTGGTTAATCAAGGATAACGGGAAAGGAAGCTAAGTGGTAAACCTTAGTTAAGGGTAACTAAGTAATAATTCTTAGCTAAGGACATAGGACTAATTCTCAAAACGATGAGTAACCTGATACGGTAGGTCATCGCTTAGTATACGAGGGGGAGCAAGTTATCTGACTTGGATAAAAGCTCCAGCGCACTGGGTGCCGAAGTGGAAGCTTCGGGGGACGTGAGGATATTCTTGGGATCCCTCTGTGGGCTGCCAGGTAATTATACTAGGCCCATGAGTGGTTAAGGTCTGCGTTAGAAGGACCAAGAGTATGCCTTGGTTGCTATGCGAGCAACCTAAAGACTGGGATGGATTAGCGTGGAGTCGACGATTCTTGTTTTTGCCCTGGATAGCGCATCGCCGACTACCTACCATCTTTAGTCAATCGTGTACGTGCGGAAAGGCAGGGAACCCCCAACAGACCATGTGCTTGCTATCGAGTCATGGGTGAGGTTGGCCCGTAGGAAAGTGGGCTATAGTGGGGCCGTGGAGTGGTTCTTATACATGATTTTTCTTGGATTGCCTTTCAGTAGTTGAGGTAGGGGTCACGTGGGACCATAGCCACGGGTACAAAAACAGACCTTGATATCTGCATCGGCAGACGATTTAAAGCTCCCGACCGAGTTCCGTATTTCTTGATTTGCCCTGGCACGGAACTCGGATGGCACATTGGGGAACATGTGCATCTAGACATGGAAAACGATTCACGATACATACGTTGGATCAAGGGCGCGGTTGACGGGTGGCGTAATCCCTAGTGGTCCTAGGTGGCCAAAACCCAAACCGAGACACGGAAACGTTCATTAGGTAGCATAATCCTTAGCGGTCCTAGGTGGCATAAATCCTAAGTGGACGCGCGATAGTTCATGGTAAGGAAACACAACTAGATCAAGGGTTGCAGTCCAAAACAACTTCAAGGATATACCGTTTACATGGGAAAGCCCGTACAGCCTATGGCAAAGAACTGAACTTATACATGGAAAGAAACATATGAGTAACCTATATATGCGGCATATTAGGTTGACAGGGACCATTACACGACTTCTGAGTAAGGGTCATTCACGGATAACACGTAATACAGTTGGGATACTAGTACGGTAGGTGCAGAGCAGATATACAGGATAGATACCATGGGACGTTATACGTGATAGATATCTTGGAATATTATACTTGATAGGAACCTGACGATGTGATACCTTGTTTTGTCTTGACATCGTAATTTATCATGACATCTTAGTTATCTGAGTTCAGTAGTTCATCCTGTTATTTTGATTTAGCTTACCTATCTTGTTATCATGCTTATGTTCATCTCAGTTTCTCATGTCAGTTAACTTTACTAGTTTTTATACTAATAGTAGATAGGGCTTACTCAGTCTTTTTGACTGACCCGTTTTGTTTCGCCTCTTTTCTTCCGTTTCCCCCCCAGGTTACAGGGAGGAAACACTGCTGTTTAGTTCGGACTTCTTCTGCTTGAAGGTCATCATGGATGGCTTGGACTTTTCCTGGCTATGGCTACTTTACTGTTTTTATTTGGGGAATAATTTATGAAAAAGTCTTTATGCTTCTTTACTATTGCAAGACAGGTTTTGATGTACTCTGATGTAAAAGCCTTTAGACCTTATGTATTCATGTTTATGAAAGTTCGATTTTACTTCCGCTATTTTATATGTTCTGTCTTGTAATATTTCTGTGCATGTTGACCAATAATGCCCCTCTAAAGCTAGTGCATTCCTTTGCGAGTGACCCTAGCGGAGGCGGGGTGTTACATTTGGTATCAGAGCAGAAGGTTACCAGACTGGGCAAAAGTTTTTAAAGACCTTCTGAAAACTATTTGAAAATCGTTTATAAAGAAGCATTTTTCAAGAAAATTTTCTTTTAAAAGAAAAAGGCTATTCCCCAAAGGCCATTAGCACTATCCTTGTTTCCTTAATTGAATCTCTTTCCCTTTCTTTCCTCCATCTGTAGTCACAATGGTTTTAACTGCGACTATTCTTTTCTATCTACGAAAGTGCTTTCCATGCGATGGAGGTGGTTCTCGAGAGACCAGTGGCCGCGTTATAAGAAAGGATAGTGAGAAAGAGGATAAAGGATACGAGCTTAAGGATGAGCAACTGGTTGGTATGGCTTAGTCCTCAAAGGAGGGAGAAAGATGAACAATGAAACCCATGACGAGAGAGTACCTTTGGCATGGTAAAACGGGGTGGATAGTTAAGTATTATGGGACAAGGACAAGATCATCGGGAGGGTAATAGTATGCTCTTATTTCTAGGGTACCTCGGAAGGAGGGTAACGATCTTGTTAAAGGTTTAGCTTTTCTTCTCTATCATCCCGTTAGGACTTTGTTTTGATCATCGTATCATTTAAGTCTGCTTCGATAGTTGAGTCTCTGCACCTTAAGTACTAACGTAATAGAGAATCCCATTTTTGTCTCAAAGTCCTATTGGAGAATCAGTCCATTTATTCATGGCTTGTTTGGATTTGGGAATGTCTATGCCAAGTGTTGAGTTTGGAAATAATGCTTATGTTTATAAGCTAAGGATGGATTCTAGGGATGAAGTGGTTATCCAGTAGGGGGTGCCACTCTCGGTTTTGATAGGAGGGTAGTTAGACCTTTTGACTAGCCTTGGTAATGCCCTCGAAGTATCGGGTAACCTTTTTGAGGTTCTATCATGACTAGTTACTTAGAATCCCTTGATGCCTTTATTGGAAATTTGATGCCCAATCGAGTGGTGTTCGCCAATAAGATGGATGGTTTACTTCATTTATGCATGGGTTATAGAGATCATCCTAGTAAGTGCGCATGATAACCTGGTTGACATCTGTTTACTTTCAAGAGAAAGTTCTTCTACATGGAATACCTTATAGTATATAAACGAGATCCAAGGTTCACTAGTGAATTTTGGAAAGCTTGCATGAGATCATGAATACGCAGTCATGTTTGCGTCAAGTATTCTAGAAAAAGGATAAGTGCAAGTGGAACGAGAGGCGACGAAGGAATGAGTTCCAGCTCATGTTATGGAAACAGGAAATAAGAAGCTACGAAATCGCGAAGTTAAAAGACGGTCAAGGCACAATGGAATTAAGCTCAAGGAAATACGACTTTGATGGTCGAAGACTAGATACGCGCATGATATCTCTTTTTGGGAGTATATCCTTGATCCCTGTTTTCTGTAGAGCTTACTTGTAGGCTATCTTTTGTGGACATCCTCTCAGTCCTATTTTCTGTTACAAACCCCGTAAGGAGTTTGTCCTGTTTATCTTCTCGACCCTGTTTCAGGGAATCCTAGGTAGAACCCTATGGATGTAAACATGTATTTGAAACATGTTATGATTGATATGGTTGCAAGTGGTTGCTCGTGGATGCGCGAATACACATTAGATACTAGCTCGACTCGGTCACATTTCATATTGCATATGCACGAGTATTTATACTTGTTTATGGATGAAATTGAATGTATTATCATGCGGTTGTTGCATATGAGTGAATGATTGTGCACGCATATAGTATCTATATGACTAGGACTATTTGCATACATGTTGGATTCATGGCACTATACATATTTTGCATTAGAAAGATTATTCAGGCCTGATCATTAGCATTAGCTAAGGAACATGTACACACACGTTTTGCATATATTCATACAACATTAGAAATCATCTAAGGACAATGGTTGCTTGTGGATGATGATTTGAGTAGATGGATGATGGATGGTAGGATATGTTCTTCCTAACTTGGAGATTTCGGGGACGAAATCCTAAAAGGTGGGGAGAATGTAACAACCCGTATTTTCAATAACCTGTTATAACATAAATGGAGGCAGAATTAAACAGTAAAATCTGAATCAAGGGAAACAGGCTATGCCATTGCGTTCGTCTCGGAAAAATACGCGAAATAGAGTCCGAGTTTTCGAAAATCGGAGTCCGTATGACCAAGATATGGCCTCGCGAAGTTTCACGAAAAATTCCCAAATTAAAGTATACTTAATTAAGTGAAATGGGTTGCGCAGAGAAATATATATATATTGATATATATATATATATATATATAATTGAAAATTAAATAAATAAATATGCAAAAATGTTCAAAACAACGAATTGGGATAGGGGAATAACCGAACCGGCCGATTTTTGAGGTCGACCCGAGCCCGCTGGGTCGACTAGGGGTTAATCCAGGGTGTTTGGCTGTCAACCCGTGGGCCGATTCGCTCAAATGCAGATTTTGCATTTGGATGGTTCTCATGGTTCATCTTTAATCTAAAGGCCCTAGATGGTTCCTACACTTGACTTCTTCCCCAAGACATGCTTTGATGGCTTGGATTGAATCTAGGTTTAATCCTATGGCCTAAAACACTTGCCTAATCTATAAATAAGACCCTAACCTATCCTAAATCCTCATTATTCATTCATGCAACTAAACTATGGCAAAATTCCTACTCTCATGGCCTCCACTCAACTATCCTAGCCTCCACTTCATTTCTATGAGAGGTTTCATGATCATGAGAGTATTAGAGAGTCCCTATGTTAGTATGAGAGCTTCTCAAGTTGATTTCAAGGCTAAAGCTTTGATCTTTGTTCATAAAGATGGGGTTTTTATTGATTTGGAGTGTTCATCTTTGGGTTTTTGGGTGATGGCATGCATAGGCTTCATCACAAGCTTTAGTTTAATCGATTTAGGCCTTCATAGCTATATAAGCCCTTCCCTACTCTTAGATATTAACTATGAAGTTAAATGTTCATGTTGAAAGTTTGGGTTTGATTAATTGGAATGATGCATGCTATCATGTTATGCAAGTTTATGAAGTCATTATCTTGATCTTATGAGCTAAAAGCCACAACCTTTATGTTGAAATGTTGCATTATGCAACATGAGAATCTTCATAATCATTATGTCAACTTGCATATGAAGTCATAATCCTTATATGATGATATATGCGAGTTTCTAGCCATCATTCCATGTCTTTTGTCACCATGATTCGTTTATGTACCAAGTTTGGGTTTATGCATGTTTTGAGGCTTAAGAATGTAACATGCAAGTTAATGAACACATTATGTCTCATTTGCCACCATGTTCAACTAGTGGCTTTATACCCCCTTTTGTCATGCCTTTGACAAGTTCCTTCTTTGAATCCATTATGCGAGTTTAAAAGCGTTGGGGTCACATTATGGGAAAACATAATGACATGAACATGATTTGGGTAAATGGGTATAAACATGACAACATGTAACGTTAAATATGACATGTGTTTATACTTGAAAACATGACTTGAAATATAACATGGAAGTTGACATGTAAGTATGCATAAAAACATAAGCTTGGGAATTTACCTATTAAGTTAGGTCTACCCATTGGGAATTTACCTATTAAGTTAGGTCTACCCAATTGCTTGAAAACTTGACTATGAACATGACACTAGACTAAACATGAAAGTGGCCAACTCGAGGTTGGGTTGAGTTTGCAACGTAAAACTACCCAGAACCGACCGGCCTAACTAGTAGTTGCAAACAATAGGACCCAATGTGAGAAGTTGGTCATGTTGTGCTTGAACCCGAGGTTAGACCAAGTTGTGGTGTAAAGCTACCCGGAACCGACCGGCTTAACTAGTAACCACAACAAAGTCTAATGTGAGAGGTTGGGGTGCATTAAGTAATTAATGCCACATGATAGGGTTAAGTTAATTTGATTAATGACTCTTAACCAAATATGACATGGGTAAATGGGTTAAGTAAATTGGTTAGGCTAATGATACTTAACAAAACATGACAAGGTTGGGTAGGTTAAGTGATTTGATTTGCCTAATGACGCTTAACAATTTTTATACGACTAGTGGACGGGGATTAAGTTAACCAACACTTAATCAATCCAACATGATAATTTGGCAAAGTTAAGTAAGTTTTCTTAATGACACTTAACCATACAAGATGATTAGGGGATGGGGTTAAGTAATTTGCACCTAACTAATCCGACACGGTAATTAGATGGGGTTAAGTAATCCACACTTAACTAATCTAAACACGGTAATTCGATGGGGTTAAGCTAAACACTTAACCAATTTAAACTCGGTAATTCAATGAGGTTAAGTAACCAATACTTAACCAACTTAACGTGATAATTTAATGGGGTTAAGCAACTTATACTTAACCAATTATACGTGATGATTTGATGGGGTTAAGTAACTTACACTTAACCAATCGAATACGCGGACCTGATAAGGTTAAGTCACAAGACCTTTTTAGAATGTACTTAACCATTGTAGTACGATTAGAGGATGGGGTTAAGCCAACCTATACTTAACCAATCCGACTCGATAATTTGATGGGATTAAGATAATCTATGCTTAATCGATCTAGCAAGATAATCCGATAGGATTAAGGTAAGCTAGTACTTGACCAATTTGACTTGATAGGGTTAAGTCATGAGCCTCTGGGTACACTTAACCAACTTGTGGGACTAAGTCTTGAACTTAAATACTTAGCCAATCTTTGACGTGATTCGTGGGCGGGTTAAGTCATGGACTTGAATGATAACACTTAACCCAATAGACAAACCCTAGCTAGAAGAACTAGGTAGAAAACCGTGGTTAATCAAGGATAACGGGAAAGGAAGCTAAGTGGTAAACCTTAGTTAAGGGTAACTAAGTAACAATTCTTAGCTAAGGACATAGGACTAATTCTCAAAACGATGAGTAACCTGATACGGTAGGTCATCGCTTAGTATACGAGGGGGAGCAAGTTATCTGACTTGGATAAAAGCTCCAGCGCACTGGGTGCCGAAGTGGAAGCTTCGGGGGACGTGAGGATATTCTTGGGATTCTCTGTGGGCTGCCAGGTAATTATACTAGGCCCATGAGTGGTTAAGGTCTGCGTTAGAAGGACCAAGAGTATGCCTTGGTTGCTATGCGAGCAACCTAAAGACTGGGATGGATTAGCGTGGAGTCGATGATTCTTGTTTTTGCCCTGGATAGCGCATCGCCGACTACCTACCATCTTTAGTCAATCGTGTACGTGCGGAAAGGCAGGGAACCCCCAACAGACCATGTGCTTGCTATCGAGTCATGGGTGAGGTTGGCCCGTAGGAAAGTGGGCTATAGTGGGGCCGTGGAGTGGTTCTTATACATGATTTTTCTTGGATTGCCTTTCAGTAGTTGAGGGAGGGGTCACGTGGGACCATAGCCACGGGTACAAAAACAGACCTTGATATCTGCATCGGCAGACGATTTAAAGCTCCCGACCGAGTTCCGTATTTCTTGATTTGCCCTGGCACGGAACTCGGATGGCACATTGGGGAACATGTGCATCTAGACATGGAAAACGATTCACGATACATACGTGGGATCAAGGGCGCGGTTGACGGGTGGCGTAATCCCTAGTGGTCCTAGGTGGCCAAAACCCAAACCGAGACACGGAAACGTTCATTAGGTAGCATAATCCCTAGCGGTCCTAGGTGGCATAAATCCTAAGTGGACGCGCGATAGTTCATGGTAAGGAAACACAACTAGATCAAGGGTTGCAGTCCAAAACAACTTCAAGGATAAACCGTTTACATGGGAAAGCCCGTACAGCCTACGGCAAAGAACTGAACTTATACATGGAAAGAAACATATGAGTAACCTATATATGCGGCATATTAGGTTGACAGGGACCATTACACGACTTCTGAGTAAGGGTCATTCACGGATAACACGTAATACAGTTGGGATACTAGTACGGTAGGTGCAGAGCAGATATACAGGATAGATACCATGGGACGTTATACGTGATAGATATCTTGGAATATTATACTTGATAGGAACCTGACGATGTGATACCTTGTTTTGTCTTGACATCGTAATTTATCATGACATCTCAGTTATCTGAGTTCAGTAGTTCATCCTGTTATTTTGATTTAGCTTACCTATCTTGTTATCATGCTTATGTTCATCTCAGTTTCTCATGTCAGTTAACTTTACTAGTTTTTATACTAATAGTAGATAGGGCTTACTCAGTCTTTTTGACTGACCCGTTTTGTTTCGCCTCTTTTCTTCCGTTTCCCCCCCAGGTTACAGGGAGGAAACACTGCTGTTTAGTTCGGACTTCTTCTGCTTGAAGGTCATCATGGATGGCTTGGACTTTTCCTGGCTATGGCTACTTTACTGTTTTTATTTGGGGAATAATTTATGAAAAAGTCTTTATGCTTCTTTACTATTGCAAGACAGGTTTTGATGTACTCTGATGTAAAAGCCTTTATACCTTATGTATTCATGTTTATGAAAGTTCGATTTTACTTCCGCTATTTTATATGTTCTGTCTTGTGATATTTCTGTGCATGTTGACCAATAATGCCCCTCTAAAGCTAGTGCATTCCTTTGCGAGTGACCCTAGCGGAGGCGGGGTGTTACATATTATAAGACCCAGGTCCCATCACACAATGCAACGCAAGTCGGAGGATAGGGTTTTACTTCATAACAGCCAAAAATGCTCGGTACGTGAAATTTCATCTTTTATTATTACTATAAGTGAAGAAAACAGCTTCAATCAAAATGATAAATCATAGACGGAATAAGTGCCCCATCCCACTATGTCCCCATACTAGGCTCTACAAATAAAATCGAAATATCACGTATTGGAAATTGGATTTCCATCATGAGTTGAGGCAAGGGGAAAACTCCTTAATGCTTCGAGACACTCTAGCAAATGTTTCAGGACTACTTACTCTGGGTAACCCCTGGAATCGGCTGGGCCGGTCCTCTCTTACGTTTGAGGATTGGCAATTCGTGAACACATGTTTCCCGGTCCTTACAGACCTATAGTCGAGGCGCCTCGCAATCCAACATCCACATAGGTATAATAATCAACGATGACAGCGCTAGTAAAACACTGACACCACCCATAACTAGAAAGAAACGTTGTGTTCTCCCAGCGGTCCGCATCCCTTTTTAACTCATACCGAGGTGTGAGGCTCGCGAATTCACGTTATACACAAAGCTATGCCACATAGGTCGTGCTTTGGTCATCAACCACAAGACTTTGCTTTTCAACAGAAGCCTTGATCATTTGCCACTTAGGCATGCCACACAGGCAATTCACTCCATGCGACTGATGTCCATCGATATACAACTTCTGAGCCGTACGTCTCAGAGAAGGGTGTTAAGCAAGAGAATAAATTCTCCACCGCCAACCAGATATATATTTAATAGAGATCTATCAACACAGAATAAAATCCAATGTCAGACACACAGTCCATTTACAAGTTCGTTCTAGGTCTGAACGAAACCGGAGGCACTTTCCTTGCATATCCATCGATCTTCAAGTACGTCTGGACGATCACCAAATGTTTCCCTCCTCTTGGGTGTACAACCCAATCATGATCATCAGTAATCACCCAAACGATTTGAAAACTTCCGGTCTTCAACCACCGTCTTCATCTTCGACTTATCGTCGAATCGGTTATTCAGAATGGGTATAAACCCGGCCTTTCCGAATAACCCGCGTATATAATAAACAAATGTTACACAAACACAACATACGCCTCATTCCAATTCAGAATATTCTTTTATTCAAAATTTCACATTCTTAGGGAAAGGTTCCCATTAATTTTATCAAAGATAAATTCTTCTAAATTTATTCTTTAATCTTCCTTTGGATATCATAACAAACCATATTATGGTTTTCCAAACTAGTCGAGATTAGCGAACCACACCGAAGTAATTATTTATTTTATTTCCCAATCCCAACCTATTCATCCCATGGAGCAAAACTAGTAATACTCCATATCTAACACCACGATGTTATCGGTAAAATTAATTACCATTTCACGTTCAAATCTAATTAAAGATTTAATTATCGCTTTGGAGCAAAACTGGTGATACTCCATTCTCGATCACTTTCCAAATTTGATAGTTTAAATCATCAATTCACATTTCAATCTAATTACAGATTCATTAAAACTCCACTTAGTTTTAATCTTCTCAAAAATCAATATCCTGTCTTTAACTGGATTAAAGAACCAATGTCATCTAAAACACAGTTCACGATAAACCCAAAATCACATTCAAATTCAATTCCAATTAAATATTATTTAGTTGGTACACTTTACTAAATATAAATAGAAAGATTTAATCTTTTCTACACTAGGTCCTAGAACGGTGTTATTCAAGACACCATTCACGACGAACCCAAAATTCCCTTTGATATTAAATACAAGGCTCTGAATAGAAAATATATCGGCTTATATTCAATATCAAATTCTGAAACCAACAAATATCGTATTGGAAATAACGATATAAATATATCTTTCAAATTTCCACAACCATATCTTTATAATCACGAAATCCACCATCGAAATATTCCGAAGATAATTTCGATTCAAATCCATTTCAATTCACGTATTGGAAATTCTGATTATTTTCAAAACCACTTCGAATCCAATTTATTTATTCGAAAATAATGGATTATATTTCTAGTTCAAAATTAGTTCATTTCGATAAAAATCTATTTTTATCTTTACAAATGTGGAATTTTTCATCCCAGTTCTTTCCAATTCATATATTGTGATTTTACACAAATTATTAATATTTTCAATAATTTTATCAAGGCCCGTACAGTCGGTTTCCATCAATGGCCATCGAACTGCACTTAAAGCGACCTTTTCCAAACTTGATTTGGACATAATTCCAAATCCAACCATTAGATTTCAAATTTCTAATATTCATTGGAAAGCTCTTTTCGATACGAACACAAGGGTTCCAGTTTTAGGAGAATCCGATGGTCGGATCTCCCGCAATGTCAATTCGAAGTCAATGGTCGAAATTCGGGAACTGCCGCGGCGCGGCACGTTCTATTCAGGCCATTCTATATATATATATTATATATATTATATATATTTCATCGATTTTCTTTTTCAACGTATTTTATAAATCGTTTTAAATTCGTTTTCGAAACGATTTCAACTTCATATTCAATTTCGAATCAAAATTGAATATTCCTCATCATCGATATACAAATGACAATATTTTCAAGACATTATATTTTGAAATCACTTCCTTTTCTATAATCATTATAAAAACGAATATAATCGATATAAATATCGTTCGCGTCAAAATAGCGCATCTATAATCAACACGGCTTTATATTTTTCAATAACTTCGTTATTCTATTCAACAAATGAATATTTATTCTACTCAACACATGAATCTATATTTCTTTCAACACATGACTATTCTCAACACATGAGTACTGTCAACACATGACTATTTTTGTTATTTAATATATTTTATAAAATTTTGATTTCTATCGTTTAATTTTATATCAAACTCTAACCGTAAATTAGTAAGAGAACGATTCCCTAAATATTAACCCCGAAGGCCGAAACCAACATCAGATCAATACTCAGGAGACCACTCATCTTATCTATTTTCCAGTTAGTTTCTAATTTTATATATGATAAAGATGTAAATTTTATTGTTAAAATATTTCGTTCAACACATGACAAGTTTCAACACATGAACATTCTCAACACATGAGCATCGTCCACACATGAATATTTATTCTATTCAACACATGAATCTTTATTTTATAATATTCTTTATTTTCCCAATTGGAATGAGGCCCAATCAATTTTATATGGATTCGATACAACACATGTATATAATAGTAATGATAAATAATCAACCTTCATCCAAAATGCACTACACAACTGCATAAGCATTAAATATAACTAACTAACGCTTATACAGTCTGTCAATCAAACGATCGACATACCACTAAACAATTGGGATTAGTGTACATCAAATATCATCCCAACACCCGTGTGGGGTTTCAAATCAACAAACACTGAATATTATTTGTGCAGTTGGGCGACGTGTAAAATTTATCGTCTCAATCAACATCCTTCAAATAGGTGTACATAAACAAATCGTCTTATTTGTAAATGAATATTTTATTTTATTCACATTCACATCAAAAATTGTATTTTTTTACGATAATTAATTTATTTCAACACATGAATGTTTTATTATCCATTTCACATCAACATCACAAAACAAACTTCACAACACATCAAACAAGAATACAAGTCGCCATGGTCTGTGGACGACGGGTGTCGGGTGCTGCTAAACCAAATACCACGACTCTTCTTATTTAGAAATCTTCGTCGTGCTCGCCTTTTGTCAATTTCAATGTCCGTAGCCACTACATATATAAAAATCCCATTTTTATATTGTCGTTATGTATATAAAATTCACATTTTTATAATCACTCTATATGGATAAAAATCACTATTTTTATACCATTACTATATAGATAAAAATTCTATTTTTACACCGCTACTATATAGAATTTTTTTTATTTTTACACCGCTATATATAGATAAAAATTCTATTTTTACACCACTACTATATAGATAAAAATTCTATTTTTACACCGCTACTATATAGATAAAAATTATATTTTTATAACGGTGTTCATATAATAAAGATCACATTTTTATCACGCTAACTTCATAATAAAAATTATATTTTTATCACTTCATTTCAATAAATAAAAATCATATTTTTATTTCTACTTCATATATAAAAAATCGTATTTTTATTATGCTATGGTATAAATAAAAATCAAACCTTTAAATAATAAAAAATCTAACTTTTTCTTGTTTTAAAAATATAATCTTTTCTATTAATAACTTCCTACTACAATGAAAAATCTAATCTTTTCACCATGTAAAAATCTCGTCTTTCTTCCTATTGCTATTCTATTTTTTCTTCTTCGATGTTTATATAGAAAGATTACATTTTTAATAAAACAAAAGCATAAAAATCATATTATTAATCGCCAAAAATGATTAGAATTGAAATAAAAGCTCACCGACATTGTCGGGTGGCGGAGGAGGCTCGAGGAAGAGCTGCAATGGGTCAGGGACTGTTTTACAAAACTGAAAAATGTTAAAAATCCAATTTTTAATTGATGCGGGGCCTATGGTCGAGGTTGGAGGCTGTGGTGGTGGCGCTGGGGGTGTATGGAGGCTTCGCAGGTGGGTGCGGTGGTCGAGGTGTGGGCCAGGGGCGGAGGCGCAGCGGTTTTAGGTGGAAGCGGGGGTTTAGGCGCGTTCGGTTTTGGAAGAAGGGAGGGAAGGAGAAGGCGGCGTGGAGGAGGAGGAGAGAAGAGGAGGAAGGAGGTGCGGGGGGGATGGCGAACGACGGTGGATGGAGGTGGGGGAGCGGCTGCGTTTTTCCGCTTCTTTTTTTATTTTCTTCTGAATCGATTTTGAACGTGGAAAGGTAAAGGAGGAAGAGAGAGAGAATACATATATTTTTATTTTATATTCTTTTATTTTCTCAATGGTTGACTTTTTCATTCGAACATGAAATCAAACCCAACGACTGTTGTCCCTAGCTAAATACCTCCATTCCGAACACACTGGGATATGTATCGTAAGCCAGTTCGGCCGTTTCAATCAGTTTTCGTCAAAATCAAAATATAACTCTATATATTGAATTTGAACGTGCATTTCAATTTACTGGGGCGGCATATGAACTCTAAAAATGACCAAAAAATATTTTCTCGCTTTGTATTGACGATACGGTCCTAACAAAACTAATTTCATCGAATTCCGAGACCATTTGAAAAATGGTCATTTTCCAGTCGATTAAAATCAACTAAAACTGGTCAAACGCGTTTTCCTTTGCCACGCTCGCATATTGGTTTGAAAAATTACAAATTTTGAAACCTAGCAATAATTTGACATCACGGATCCAACAAAAGTGGTTTCGTCGAAAACCGAGGTCATTTGCAAAATTTCCCTTTTTAAGGGCCAGAATTCCATAGCGACTATTCTGAATTTTCAACTGGACATAACTTTTGATCCCCGCTATGAGATTTCAATTTTTCGGATTCGTTTGAAAGATATTCTCAAATAGATTCTAATATTTTTGGTTTTGCCAAAATCCGTTTATTTTGCACCCGGTACATTCATTTGAATTTTGAAATCGAATTATCGAACTACCGTGCCATTTTCAATTCTTTTTATAATTAAAATAAAATATTTATATTCTAACGTCAAGCTATATAAATATATACGTTCTAATTCTATTCAAAATAATTTTCTCGTCGATATTATTGAAAATAATTCATTTTAAATATTCAAAATTCATCAAAATTGCCAAAATAAAATTTTTAAATTAGCTCAGAATTTCGGGTTATTACATAAAGACACATATACACATTAGGTGTCCATGTGTAGAATCCTCTTAAGACACATAAGAGGGAATGTGTCTACATCCTAAAGAATGCATGAATATGTAGTGGACAAGTGTCGAAAGCTAAATTACCAAACTAGCCTTGAAAACTACTATATAAAGGGATGAAATATTCACTTCATTTCATACATTCACAAGTGGAAAACAAATGCAAGAGAAGGATTAGAAGTTTAGGAGAAGCTTAGAGGATAAATACAAGATGAAGATACAAGTATAAAGTGAGAAAAATAATTTAAGTTTATATATTCATTTCATGTTTTGAAGAAAAGTTGTGAAAGTTAAGAATGAATGATTACTCTCGACCTTTGGAAATGTTGTTCGTTATTTCGGGCATAACTTTTACAATTCTTGATGAAATTTCGAGTTCTCTATCAATTTGGAAAGCTAATCAAAAGGCTACAAGTTTCGCCTATGCACTTTTTTCTAGTTCGGCCGTTTGCATACCCAAAAACTGGATGTAAAGTATGGTAAAAATCAGCCCGAATTAGACATGTTAAAAATGCCTTGAATTATTGAATTTTATTTATTGATTAAATAAATAATTTTAAGGGTCTCTTTTTATGATAATTAATTAGACTAAGAGAGCTTCTTACTGTAGAAAATTTGGAGTCAAAAGCTATTTTTATTATGGAGAAACGAAGTCAAACTTTTTGCCCAAAAGCAGGCTTAAAATAGAATTTCGGAGCTTTTTGTAGTGTTTTAAAATGTTATCTTTTCCCTGAATTAGTTATGAAGCATAATAGGCTATACAGAACTTTTCATAGCATCGCAAAAATGCTATATTAAGTTGCATTTGTCTAAAATCATCAAAAACTAACCAGAACTTGCGATAGCATTTCTGGAAACGTTGTCTTTCGCTGTGTTGATTGTGAAGTACTTTAAAATGAGCAGAACTTTTCACAGCGACATAGAAACACAATAATATCCGTTTTGAGTCCAAAAAAAAAAAAATATTCCAAACTACACAAAACTATACATAGCGTAACCGAAACGCTGTAATAGATGTTTTGAGTATAAAACCATGGTAAATTGCTCCAAATCCTCTCAAATTTGGATTTGACATTTGATGTGACATATAATAATAAATGATTGATGAAAGCTTTGATGTGACCTTTGATGTGACCTTTGATGTGACATTTGATGTGATATTTGACGTGACAATTGATGTGATATTTGATTTGACATATAATATTAATAAATGAGTAACGCATAACGAACTTTTTAGAGAAATACAAAGGTGAGTTGAAGCTTGTTTATAAAGGAGCTTTTGCAAAAAGAAGATGATTAGTATTTAAAATAAAAGATGTTTATCTTTTGAAAGGAAGATCTATAGGAGATATATAGATGTTTTTCAAATAAAAGGCTGGAACGCTCTAGCGTGACAGGGAGGATAGTGTCTAGGCTTGGGTTTGGAAAATATAGTTTCTTGCTCTTCCTACCTATCCCTAACTGATCCGACGAACATGATGGTTAGTTCAAAATTATTTGAAAAGTAATTTAAGATTACTTTTGAAAATCTCTACACGATACGAAGAGTATTTTGAAAGTTATCAATGATGATGATTTTAAATGTTTGTGTAAAGAAGAACTACGTTGGTTTGATCCTATATCTAATACCCAATTAGATAAAGGTACGTAGGCAGTCACAAGGGGTAGTGATGCAGCTGCTTTATTAATAAAAAATATATTTTTTGTTGATATTACAAAATAGAGCTATCATAAAATGGCAATTCGCGTGTTTGAGTTATAAACATTAAACATTTATAACTTTTGGAATTTAAATCGGATTTTCACCAAACAGAGAACGTTTGATTTATATTGACAAAAGCTTTCAAATGAGTGAAAGCAGATTTTAATTTCGGGGTATAATTTTCAAGTTATGTTTCAAACTGTTTCGGAAAAGAACGCTATAAGTGCAATTATCGACCGTAACCATAGATAGTTATTTTTAATGTTTTAAAAATATGGAAAAATACTGTAAAATTATTATAAATTATGTAAGAGTGTATTGAATTGGATTGATGTATTTTTCATGTTTATTATTTAAGTCATGCTAATGTGTTTATCAAGTGTGCAGGAATGAATATTGGTGTCCATCTTAGCTGCAAAATGGTAGATTTACGGTAATTGTGTTTAATTTAAGCACAAACAGTTAATTAGATAAGTGACATTTATTAAAAAAATAAATTATGTAGAGCAATTATTGATATTGTATGCTTATCAAATAAATGGCAACTATCATTGTTTGTTGTTTTTGGGCGCACGGCGTTTTCGGCAATTTTGACTGGTTGGAAATTCCGGGGCGTTACACAACTACTCAACATGTATAACATATTTAATTTTACAAACTAAATCTCAGCAGTTAAAGTACTTCGCTTAGTCGGTGCGGATACCTCCCATGAAAGATCTAGGGTCCAAGCAATTTCCAAAGTTCATCCTGGGAGAAATCAAATCATGGATTCAATTCTTAAAATCTCTGCAGCATGATGTGCTTTTTCTCCTCGGTTTCTTTCAAAGTATCCAATCTGGCAATCCAATCTGACCATGAAATGGTAAATACCAGGTTTGCCTTTTGTCTCTTTTCTGAAGTGTCAAATGTTTTACATCGTCTTTGACTGTCCAATAAGGACGAATCTGTCCTCACTTACAATCACACTTTCAATGTAAAGATGCTCTTTTTAGGGCATGCTTACCGCTTATTGGATGCTTCGGTAACAACGGTAACCAAAAAACTGATCAAAAATGGAAAGGTATTATTTATCATTATTAGCTAGAAGTGAAGTTCATTTCTATTAAACTTTTCACTCTATAATTTAGAATAACAGATGGCTTAACTTTTTTTATTCCATGTCTGAGAATAAAAAAATGAATTGTCAATTTTAGTTGATGAGAACATGTAACCTTTCAGCTCGCCAAATGTAAAATAGGATGTTGGGATGCCATTATATCTTACCTTGACAATGGTTATACCTCATAACTATAACACAGAAACAAAATTACTGCTAAAAGTTGTTAGTTTATTAACTTATTATGTCATTAATTTTATACCTTTTTTCGTTTTTAATTCTAAACTAGGACCAAAATTTTGTCGTTACACTTGGTTAAAAAAATATTCGTACTTCTACTCAGCAAGCATAGGCTCTTTCTCATAGTAGCATCATAAAAAATTGATACACGTATGATTATTTATTCTATTGGATATGAGAGTTACACTGATTTTTAACCTTTATTTTTCAGTATATAAGGTTCTAAGCTGGGGACTACGCTTGCAGTAGAATATCATGTAACAAATTATGATTATCTTAATAAAATTTGGCAATTCATGTTCAGATAACAATTATCAAAATTGAATACATGATAGTATTTAATAGTTTTGGATCCTATCGGTGGTTCAATTGTGTCACAGTTGAAAATAACTTAGTTCCTCCCTACCAAGATGTCTTTCAGTTGCGTTTAAGGTGTTCGCAACCTTTATTTAGTATGCAACATTAGTGATGCATTGGATGCAACATTAGACATTTTGAACCATGAAAGTAGGCCTCGAGATGTATGAAATAAATGTGTGAAAACCATAATCATCTTATCAAGTGGGGCCATCATGTATATAGTTGTTTGTAAAGTCATGCATGTGTTAGAGGAGTAGAAATTAGAGGAAGAGTGCTTGATTTAAAATGAAGAACTTCTTTTGATTTCTTGCTCTCAGCTTACAAAATGACCACATATTTATAATGGTTTGCATAACCGTTCACCCAATAAACATGTCTTTACAACAACCAATAGACATGTCTTTTCAATATTCTAGATACATGATTACAATGCAAATATTAATTATTTAATAAGTCAACATTTCAAATTATATTTTCAACACTCCCTCCTAATTTGAAATTTCCTTTCTTACTCCAAGCATAGCTCTCATTCTACGAAAATCTTCAATCTTCAATGGCTTGGTAAAAATATCCGCAACTTGATCTTGAGTTTTCACATATTTTAGCTCCACTTCATTGTTGGCAATGCATTCCCGAATAAAATGATATCTCGTGTCGATATGTTTGCTTCGATCATGAAATATCGGGTTCTTTGCAAGTGCTTGTGCTGATTTATTATCATTGCAGATTTCAGTAGCTCCTTTTTGCGGCAAATGAAGTTCTTTTAGCAGCTTTCTTAACCATAAAGCATGACATGTACTTGAACTTGCAGCAACATATTCAGACTCACAGGTTGATAACATGACAATAGATTGCTTCTTTGATAACCAAGAAATAGCACAATCACCCAAGAAGAATACATACCCCGTAGTACTCTTTCTATCATCGATGTCACCAGCAAAATCACTATCGCAAAATCCATGCAACAGAAGATCATTGGATGAGGAATAAAATATTCCAAAATCAAGCGTTCCTTTAATGTAACGAAGAATTCGCTTAGCTGCAATCATATGGACAGAAGTAGGAGTCTCCATGAAACGACTTATCACTCCAACGGCATAAAGTATGTCGTGCCTTGTACTTGTCAAATATCTCAAACATCCCACAAGACTTTTGTAAAGAGTATGATCTACCTTTTCTCCATCTTCAAACTTGGACAATTTCATTCCAGCTCCCATGGGTGTGTTCACAGGATTGCAATCGATCATCTTAAACCTTTTCAATACTTCCTTTGCATAATCTGTTTGAGAAAGAAATATACCTTCCTCCATTTATTTCACTTACAATCCCAAATAATATGTCATTTGCCTCAAATCTGTCATCTCAAATTCTGTCGACATGCAACTTTTAAATTCGTAAAATAAATCGTGATTATTGCCCGTGAAAATGAGATCACCAACGTAAATGCAAATAAACATAACATCTCCATTATTGTGAAACTTAGAATATAAAGCATGCTCATTTAAGCAACGAACAAACCTGTGATCTTGAAAGTATTGATTGATGCGGCTGTTCCATGCTCGTGGGGCTTGTTTCAATCCATACAATGATTTCTTGAGTTTGAGTACCTTCTTTTCATTCCCTTCAGCTACGTAGCCCAACGGTTGATCAACATAGACCTCTTCTTTAAGATATCCATTCAAAAAATCCGTCTTGACATCCATCTGGTAAAATTTCCATTTCTTTTGAGCAGCGAGAGAAATCAACAAGCGAATAGTCTCCATATGTGCAACTGGAGCAAACACTTCATCATAATCAACTCCATGCTTTTGTTTATAGCCCTTCGCCACAAGTCTTGCTTTATATTTCTCTACTTCTCCTTTTGCATTTCTTTTCACCTTGTATATCCATTTAACGCCAATGGATCCATGACCTTTGGGAAGAGAAGTTAATTCCACTACAACAAAACAGTCCTTTTACAACGGGCAAAAACCGTTGTTATATGCTTTTCACAACGGGCAAATGCTCGTCCTAATATGCGTCGTCGTAATATGTCCTCACTAAATTACAACGGTCAGTGAGTGTTGTAAAAGACCGTTGTAATAATGCGCTCTGTCACGTGCAACGACTCTATGACAATGGCTACAAACCCGTTGTAATAGCTAATAAATTACAAGCGGCTTCTGCCCGTTGTAATACATTATATTACAACAGGCATAGCCCCTTGTTAAAAGTCTGTTTTTTTTAAATCTGGTCGTAGTAATATAGAAATATTGCATAAATTAAAATATTGAACTCAATTTCTTATTTTAATATAAATACGTTATTACACTCTTGAACAATACATAGTTTTATTTCTTTCTATTACACAATTACTATACAAAATATGAAAATACTTATTTGTACAAATATTATTTCACTACATACACTTAGTTACATTCACTAACACCCTCTCATGCTCAATGTCTTCGTCTTCGGTGATTGTTCCAAAATGTGCATTAAAAGAACTGGATGAAGAAGAACAAACAAGTTAAAAATGTGCATTGAGCTAAATTTACTTTGATAATGCAAGAGATTGGATTTTCAAATTCAAGAAATGCAAGAAAAGGGATAAGCTGAATCAAGACACAAGCTGAATTGATTTGTATTTAGAAACTAAGATAAGAATTACTGTAGTTGACATTGTAATAGCTGAAACAAAAGTAATAGGAATGCTACCTGCAATATTTCTTTTCATGTCTGAATAGCTTTTCCTGCCGTTCAAATTTCGCTGCTCGGGTAGAAATTCTACTCATTGGGTGACTACCTAGACTAGCTTGTGAAAAATCAAGAAACAGGTCCTCGACTCCATTTTTCATTGCCTGTATAACCCATTGGGAAGCTTCTTTTGCAAATACATTCACACTGCATAAAATAGTAAAGGGATGCAATATGTTTTAAAACTTGGCTTTCTAATCAGCTCTATAATTGTAGTTTGTTATGCTAAATATGATAATAAGAACAGCTTAAATTTCAGGCTTTACCATATAACCAATCGTTGAAACGTAAGTGAAGAGCACAAGCTAGTTCCTATTTCTTGCTCTCCTCCAGTTGAGCGTTTCTCATAACTTGCTGAATTTCACACAAAAATTAATATTGGAGAATGAAAAGGATATCATAGATGAGAGCGTAGAGTTAAGATGTTTAAAAAAACACACTTTAAAAGGAACTAGTTATTTTCAAGGATTAAACTTACAGTTTTTTTAACCGATGCCAAGTAACTCAGGTAGAGGAAGTGGGCTGTCTTTTGAAGGTTGTGTCGGTTTAGTTCCAAACACCTTCGGAATCTGCATATTAAATAACACGCATGACTGGTAGTATACAAGCAAAACAAAGCAAAGTATCAAAATAACACAGCAACCTTCAAGCTTTAAATATAAAAGGATTGTAAAAGCATCAGGTGTCCATAAAGCTAATATGTACCTAACTTCTTAAACATCTACACACCCAGTAAACATTTCCATATAATTTCAACATGTATGCTTATTTCTTTAACAATGCAATAAGATGAATATGCATTTACATCCCATATACCAATCGAGGAAGCTTGGCACGCATGGGGTTGCTTAAGTAATACAAATACATGCAACAGTTTAGCTTAAGGGTTCAAGAATGGCGCAAGTCAAGGAAAAGAAAAAAAAACTTAAAGACAATACAATTCTCAAATTCTCAATATTTGTTTTGACAGTAAAATATTAGCTAGTTTGTCATCTTTTCATTGCAAAACCAAGTGAGGGTATTCATACATAAGGCTACTGCAGCTTATATGATGTAAATACATATGAGTACATTTGGTAATATGTGACCCAATAACATAAAATAGGATATTTGATGAAGTTTCACAGTTAAACCACAATCTGAAACAAACATGGAGATGAAGCACCCTAAGGGGAAAGTCAGTGCAAAGTTCTTCAATGAATCAATACATGGAGCTCAGCCTACTTATATAAATCTTACAAGTGACAAAGAAGATGACGGTCAAAGGTGCAAATCGCGTACAAGTAACATATGAATTATAACTTATACCAATGAATCTCAAGCTAGAAGTGGACAATCAACAGAAATGCGCACAAAGAAAATGGGAACAAACTTTATCTTATTCAAGAACATGCAAATACTCTATAACAAAAATGAACCATAACCATACTACAACAAGACAATAAACCCAATCGACATGAACAGCAGCCAAGTAACCCAAACAATTCATATTTAGAGGCCGATGTAGCCAAATTGAAATAAGAATAATCGTAAGCGAACTTACCATTTTACGGTGATGGACTGGTTGTAAAAAGAGCGTTGTAATAGGGTATTTTTGTTGTAGTGTTACTTTAAAGCAATATCACATAATGCAAGCCATAAGCAGCAAAGATGTCCATAACTCATATTATACTAAGTTTTAATCAAAGCTTTGAAAAAAGATTAGATTGAATGGTAAATTTCAATCAAAATGATCGTTGGAAGTTCCTAACTATTAATTCTTCCACTACTTCAAAGAACACCAGATCATGTAAATTCACAATTGCTTGCTGCATCGGTTTCCTTTACGAAGTTTCCACTCAAAATTTTTAGCCCACATTCAATTTATAGTGCACTAATTACCTTTTATAACACTATAGTTGCAAAAACCCAAAAGATAAATATATGCATCTGGATATCGAAATTGCAAAAACCCAAAATATAAATATGCATCTGGATATCAAAATTGCAATAGCTGATTCATCAGTTGAACATACTTAGGGAAGCAATAATATTTTCAAATGAATCAATACCTCTAAACAAAGTTAGATAGAATCATGGCAAAAAAAAAAAAAAAAAAAAAAAAAAAAAAAAACGAAGCTTGAAGATGAATTCTTGTGCCACAACAAATGGTTAAAATGAAAAAATGTTTCATCAAATTAACAACCGTTGTCAAGCGAAAAGTAATTCTTCTCTCGTTATTTGCTAAAACAAAATTTTGTTGCTGCATAAAAAAATTCAAGTTTTTTCTTATATAAATGCAAATTAAAAATCAACTGTATGTGCAAATTTATTAATTTTTCCAAAAGAAAAACATCTAAGCATCCACAAAACAAATTTTTTGGGGAAAAAGATATAATTCAGAAGAAATGATTGCTCACTTCAACAGAATCCCAGTTTTTGCAACTTGATGAAGACATCATGACACTTATCCCCGTGTTAAGAGCCAAAAATTTCTAACTAGTTAACTATCCAGTTATTTGAACTTGAAGATGCATCCACCGCTGCTTTCTTTTCTCATCATTTTTTTATGCAACATTTGTTGATGCTGCTATACGTAGACCCACAACTACCGTTATGTAGCAGCTTAAACCGCTGCCATGCAGCCAGCAGGAACTGCTGCCCCCCATGTTTTTTTATGTGTTTTGTTTTCATTCGATTATTCATTCATTCAAAATTAAACCTACTAATAAAGTGGGCTCAATGACAAGAGTATAAAAAAGAGGAATTAAAAAGAAAACGAGGCAAAGTAAAAGAGAAAACAGATCAAATCAAATGATCAAAATAATCGAGCAAAGCAAACCTTGTTTAAATGTGAGAAATTCATCAGAACCTGCAACTGTCTTGCCCGGGCCAGCACAAGCAATTGTCACGGCCTTCGTCCCCTCCTTCCCCTTCATCTCGCACTCCTCCATCATTGCTGCACCATGGTCCTTCCAGCGATAATCAATGGGTTCCTTGAGTTCAATTGTAACGACCTGCCTTTTTGACCGCTCTAAGTCGGTATTTAAACCTACTCAGAACGTTCAAAATGATAGTTCGTTATTATTAGCTTACATGGTTTAAATAATTTTTTATACAAATAGTATCAGAGTTGTACAAATTTTAACTATACACAGCGGAAGAAATATAAACTGCAAACATAGATTTTGAAGATAAAATGTTACAATTTAGACGAGCCTTGAGCGCGCACATGCGTCTTCACATCCCTCTCCACTTGCGAGCTAAAAATTTAAAATCTGCAACACTCGTATCTGACCCGAGCGTTCCATGAAAAAACATAAAACACTCGAGTCAGGATTAATCATAGCTCAAGTAAATTAGTTTCAATAAAAACTGAAATATAAGGGTTAATCCTATCAATTTGTTAAAATTTCATATGCAAATTATATGGTCGGCTACAGGACAAGGAAATTTAAGCATAGTGGTCAAATACTTCTTGTATATAACCATAGATATATATACGTGCATCAATACACGTGTATACATACATATAAATATGTATGTATACACGCATTTATATAAATACGCTACACACTTATATAGTTATCATGTACAAATTCCATCGACAAGGGGTTCAAGTTTTACACAGTGCGGTAGGGCAACATGGTACAGTCTGTTAACACGAAGATAATTTGCTTCAAAACGTGATGCTATATGGAGTGAACAAAGGAAACTTAAATGCATTAGATTGAACTGCTAACACTTCAGGTTCTAGTCATGCAGTAATACAAAAATATGTGCAGCAAAAGGCACTAAACAGTACCAGCACTTTATAAAAAAAAGTTATTTAGCAAGGTTGAGGTGTATATATTCATATTAAATGGTGGTGCAAAATATACATATGCTGCAATAATTTCAACAGCATGAAATTTCCATTTTTAATTATCTGAACTTCATATGGCTTCCTGCCTATGCATGCCACGCATTCCCCAATCACTTGGTCCCAACTTCACTACTCCCACATGAACAATATCAATGAGTATACCAGTTTTCCAAAATGGGATTTAAGGCAACAAAAGCAGGGTGTGAAAACATAAAACAGGGGGTATATAAACATGACTATTTCAGTTTCTTACTTCCATTATCAGTACATAAATATGGTACACAATCAACAACCAACGCGTTTCATGGATGCAAAGCACAGCAAGGGCATGCTCAGTTTTACAACCAATGTAGTCATATTATGATCCAAATCCTATTACAGCAAATACATACTCAAGTGAAAAGCCTAGGATTAATACCAACTTCATGCATAGCACTACAAAGCAATTCCATGTTAACAGTAAGACATATATTGCTTTCATGTCGACGCATACTCATACAACTTACAACGGAAAAGGAGATTGTAACAGGCAAGTACTATACAACATAGACAATTCGAAATGAGGCCAAGACAATGATCCATAATGTCTGTGCTATGTCTACAAAGCACAATGCAACAACAAGACAATGGGTACAAGGCTAACAAAACAATCACCAACACGCAGTCAACAAAATCATCCAAGTTACTATTTTATACTCAGTATTTGTTGAAGTTAAGATACTTGAAACGTAGCTAATCGTAAGATAAACTTACTTGTAGTTAATAAAACGGGGACGATAACAGCATCAGCGAGGCGACGAGTCGGGGAACTGACAAGGCAGAGCTTTGAAGCTCGATTTGGGTTCTGGGTGCAACAAGGCAGATCTGGAGGACATGCTTCGGACAGAGATTGCGGTGGTTGAGAGCGAACCAAATCGAAGTTGAGGAAGGCGGTGGTAACCGAGGAAGAGGGCGGAAAGGTGTTGGCCACGAGGAGGTGGTTGCGGTGGCCAGCCTTGGTGAATGGTGACCGGTCGTTGGCATGGCTGCGGTTCTCACCGTTGTGCTGATTTGCGAGGCACAGGAACAGAATTTCGGTGGGAGGAAGCAGAGCTGAACCGAGGCGCGATGGCTTCAAAGAGAGGACAGTGGCAATCGATTTGGGTGTTGGTCAACGATTAGCGGACCTGAAGCAAAATTTAAGTGGCCATGGATTCGAAATTTAAGGACCAAAATTGGAGATTAGGGGAACAAAACAGATCGGCCATGATTTCTTTGATTTGGGCAAAATAAAATTTTGGGAAGAAATGAACTGGTAAAAGAGGAATCAGCTGATAATACAAAGGGAAGAGAAATAAAGAAAACAAAGGGGATGCGTGAAACCACTGTCCGCAGATAATTCTGATGAACTTGGACTGGTATACCACTGTCCGCAGATCATTCTGCTAAAATTTTGTTTTGCTAACAGAAGTTACACAATCTTGGTGCACGGAAAATTGCATTTGTTGGTACTGGACCAATTGGATTTTGCCCTGCCCAAAGAAGAAACACAAAATGGATCAATTTGTCAAATGAGTCGATAGATGATGGAGGTCGGATAGATTTAGGATACGATTTAGCATTATAGTCCAGAAAAGCTAAGAATTCACTTGCTCGATCTTCATACTTTCGACGACGACTTCTGGTATCTTTTTGCTCGTGTGGAAATCGAGCGTCATGCACGAGTAGTAGCGTACGATTACTTGGTGAAAGCTTGGATTGAATGGATGAATTTCCACTAGTATCCATTGGAAGACGAAGAGGAAGATTGGGAATTAAAAATGGAGGCGGTGAAGGAAAAGATTATCGGTATATGCGGAATATATTTAGGGTTTCAGGGAGTTGGCTAGCGGATGCGGTTTTGAGATAATGGTCTGCTATCTACACCAATATCTGAGTGCAGTTTTTTTTCTTCTGGCAAAGCAATATCTGAGTGCAGTTTTGCATGTTCATATGTTTTGTTCTTCCAATCCTGCGACATGCCTTATCAAATGCAAATACACGGTGACGTGTAATATAACGTAAAGCTGTTGGTAGACGTAGACAAAAAAGAATATTAACTATAATTCATTGTATTGTGAAAAGTTAATTCAAATTATTAATTATAATTTATGGATTATTGTTTATGAATTAACAGTTATAATAAATTATTAATTATAAATAGTTTTATATTAAGTATATATATTATTATTTATTCATTTTTCTTAATTATTTATTCATAATTATTAATTAGTAAAAATTAATTATTAAATGTTACTTCATATTTATTAATTATAACTTAATGTTAATTATTAACTTTTAATAATTATTATGTATATATTATTAATTTTTAAGTTTAAATATAAATGTTTAATAGTAATTATTAATCATAAATTATTAATATTTATTGTTAATTATAAATTATTATATATTTAGTATTAATCACTCGATATTACTTACTAATAACGAAAAATTAAACCTATTGGAATACCGATCATATATGATAATTAATAATCAATGATTATTTATTAATAATCATTAATTATTATAAGTTATAAAAGATTGATATAATACTATTAATGATTAATTATTGTAAGAAAGCATTGTAATTATCAATTACTGATTGTCACCTATTACAACGGGCATTTTTAGCACGTTGTAAAATTGACACCTATTACAACGGGCAATCTGAGAACTTCGTAAAATTAACATTTGTTACAAGGGGCACAAAAGCGACCGTTGTAATAGCACTCTATTGCAACGGGCAGCAGGTGCCCGTTGTTAAAAAGGCGTTGTATGGGCATCTATTACAGCGGTCCTCAAATGACCGTCGTATTATCCTTCTATTACAACGGGCATAACATGCCCGTTGTAACAAGGGCGTTGTAATAGAGTATTTTTGTTGTAGTGTTCCCATGTGTCATTTTTTTCAATGGATTTAGTTTGTTCATCCATAGCGTCTCTCCACCTCTTGTCTTGCACGGCTTCTTGAAAATTTATTGGCTCCCTATCTGCAAAAAGACAATAGAGTTCATCATTATTAAGAGTAATTTCTTCACTTCTTTCATATAAATCAGCAAGGGATTTCATCTTTGGCGGCCTTTCATTTGAGCCTTCAAGATCTGAAACTGGAGATGAAGGTTCTTGTATAGTTTCAACATTCTCTGATCCTTGATCATCATCAAAATATGAAAGAAAATTATATGTGCTCTCTTGTTATCCATTCCAATCCCAAGTTGCTCCTTCATCGAATTCAACATCACGACTTACCACCACTTTGCCATTGTTAGGATTATACAACCTGTATCCTTTGGAATGATAATCATATCCAACAAAAACATACTTGACACTTCGATCATCTAGCTTTGAACGCTCTTGCTGTGGAACTTGAGCATAAGCGATGCTTCCAAATACTCGCAAATGATGGACACTTGGCCTTTTTCCATTCCATGCTTCTTGAGGGGTTTGATCCTTGACATTCACAGTTGGAGAGCGATTTGACAAATACACCGCACAAGAAACGACTTCAGCCCAAAACTCCTTTGGCATATTTTTTTGTTTTAAGCATACACCTTGCCATATTAAGAATTGATCTATTTTTTCTCTGCACCACGCCTTTTTGCTGAGGTGATCTAGGAACAGTGAGAGGACGACGAATTCCATTTGCTGCACAGAAATTATTGAATTGCTTTGAAGTGAACTCGCCTCCCCGATCAGACCGCATTGCCTTGATATTATAGCCACTTTCTTTCTCAACATGCATCTTGAAATTTTTGAATGTGGTGAAAGCTTCTGATTTCTGTTTGAGAAAATAAACTCATGTTTTTCTGCTATAATCGTCAATAAAGAGTATAAAATATTTACTTTTACCAAAATACGGTGGATTGATAGGCCCGCAAATATCCGTATGCACCAATTCAAGTGGTTTGGAGGCTATAGATGTTGCTTTCTTTGGAAAACTTTTCCTTGCATGCTTGCCAAGAAGACATGCTTCACACAAATGATTTTTATTTTCAATTGCAGGCATCCCCTTTACCATCATCTTTTCTCCCATTGCTTTCAAAGATCCAAAGTTCAAGTGTCCAAATCTCATGTGCCAACACCATGCCACATCTTGTACATTAACCTTCAAGCATCTTGCTTCAACAGTTTGGACATTCAATTTGAACATCCGGTTCCGTGACATGCCCACCTTTGCAATCAAGTTATTGTTTCTATCTTTAAGCCAAAAATAATTATCTTTCATCAAAACTTCATAACCATTCTCAACAAATTGTCCGAGACTAAGAATATTGCTTCTTAGTTTAGGAACATAATAAACATCAGAGATCAATTTGTGGTCACCATTCTTTGAAGAGATGAGAATTGTACCTTTGCCTTCAATGTGAATTTTCGAATAATCTCCAAAGGAAACATTACCTTTCACCTTGTCGTTGATCTCCACAAATTTTTCTTTGTATCCGCACATATGATTGCTAGCACCATTATCCAAATACCACGAGCTTTCAACTTCCTTTTCTTCCTTTTTCTCAATTAGCAACAAGGTGGATTCTTCAACTTCTTGGTTATCATTAACAAGATTGGCTCTTTCTTCAGTATTAGCAGATTCTCGACATTCCCATGAATAATGACCAAATCGATGACATTTATAACATTCAGTTTTGGACTTGTCATACCTTCTATCATTTGATCTTTGATAATTTACGCGGCCTCTTCCTCGACTTCTTCCACAGCCTCTAAAATATGAAGGATTTCTCTCATCATTATTTGAACTTTCACCATTGCTTCTTTCTTGTTCGCGCCCTTGCTTTCCGCGTCCTCTTCCTCGTCCATATCCGCGTCCTCTTCCTCTAAAGTACTGCTTTTTTTTTCTCTTTATTTTTCAAAGTTGCTTTAGTGTTAAGAACTTGCTCTTGTGGTTCTTCTTGTCTTCTCTTAATTTTCTCTTCTTGAGCATGTAAAGAACCTTCCAATTCTTCTACTGTCATTTCTTCGAGGTCCTTCATTTTTTCAATGACACACACAACATAATCGAACTTCGGTGTCAAAGAATGAAGAATCTTCTCCATCACTCGAACATCTTCGATTTTTTCGCCATAGTCTCTTGATTGATTCACATTCGCCTTCACCCTTGTACAGTAATCCGAAATCGATTCGGATTCACTCATCTTCATTGCTTCGAAATCACTTCTTAGTGATTGAAGCTTAACCTTTTTTACTTTATCAACTCCTTGAAAAGATTTTTTTAAAATTTCCCAAGCTTCATTTGAAGTGGTTGCATCAGATTTTTTGTCTATCATTGAATCATCCAAACATTGATGGATGAGGCTAAGTGCAAGTTGATTTTTTTCCTTCGTCTTTGCTAAAGCATCCTTCTTCGCTCGAGATAATGCAGCTTCATTTTCTGGCTCATCGTAGCCTTTGTCTACGATCTCCCACACTTTTTGTCCACCAAGTAAAGCTTTCATTCGAATACACCATTTTTCATAATTTTCTTTTGTGAGACGAGGGTATTGAAAGGAAAACATTCCATTGTTTGTCATTTATCACACCTATACTAACCTCGCTCTGATACCACTTTGTTAGAGGAGTAGAAATTAGAGGAAGAGTGCTTGATTTAAAATGAAGAACTTCTTTTGATTTCTTGCTCTCAACTTACAAAATGACCACATATTTATAATGATTTACATAACCATTCACCCAATAGACATGTCTTTACAACAACCAATAGACATGCCTTTTCAATATTCTAGATATATGATTACAATGCAAATATTAATTATTTAATAAGTCAACATTTCAAATTATATTTCCAACATCATGCACATAAGCATTCATAGTAGTTACTCTACAAATATACTTCAACTGAAACCGTGTATTGATTATGTTTTGGGATTCTTTAGTAAATTTAGAAAACGTATTGCTATTGGTATAATAAATATGTAGAACTACAAAATTCAAATTTACCTGGAGAAATAGACAAATAACTGAAGATCGGAAATATTGTATAAAATACCATCTGGGTCCCTGCTACTGGTATGTCTAATCCTTAAGTTATATGTAGACAAATCGTAATTTCTAATACCAAGACAGATTTTTTTTTCCCTATGGTATACTATTATAGCTGACAATTTATTGTTGAATGAGATATATTTGTTTAATACTATGCTGCTGCAAACTTTTTTAGGATATGAAACAATTGAGATTCAGTATCATTTATGCCCAAACAACTATCTGTCATAGATGATTATTTTTTAGGATACGAAACAACTGAGATTCAGTATGCCTAGATTGGAAACATCTTATATAAAATAGAAGCAAGTGGTCTCTTTTGTTTAATGATTTTGATGTTGTCCACAAGTTATTTTATTTTAGGTTTGTTACTTTAGAAGACTGCTGATTTGTGATCATGTTTTTGTTAGTATTGACACTCAAATCTCTAAAACATTAAAAATGTTCAGAACAATAGATCATTCATTAAATAATTAGTAGAACATATAAATTTCACTGTTTGGCTCATCTGGCATGTTCAACCTTTGATATGTCTTATTTTGTGTCTACAACAGGATATATTCAAGGAGTTCTATTTAAGCAAGTACAGTGGAAGACGGTTGATGTGGCAAAATCATATGTATAATCAGAAATGGCTTGAGCGGCATGAGCCGTTTGATGTTCTTGTGGATAGAGCAAACGTTGCAATGCATAATCAGAAGAATAACTTCAACATTTTCCAGATTTGTATATTGAAATTTTAATTTACTTTAAAACTGAGGAAAAGCATTTATGAATTGTTTTCGACTTAATGACAGTTGAATTCCATTGTGAATGGATTGCGACAAATGAGTCCATCAAAAAGATTGCCTCTAGTTACTTTGCATACTAGGAGGGTGAAAGGTGGCCCTGTCAATAATCCAAATCACAAGAAGATACTGGACAACTTGCAGAGAGCTAGTGCACTTTATGCTACTCCAGTTGGATCAAATGATGACTGGTAATTGTTCTAACTTCCTCCTAACTAATATCGGTTCCCTATTACAGTGAGGCCAAACTGTAGAACACCATCATAGTTATGACTGAACTCCGTGTTATCTGTTTCTTCTTTTGCGATTGTCTCTATGATAGCTATAGTAATGATCAATTTCTAAATGCGACATTTGTATCCTTTCATGGGTGTTTCCCCCTTTAATAGCATCATCCACATAATAATATGCTCATTTTAGCGCTCTAAGTTCCGTTCTATCTGAACCATTGAGGTGCTGCTATGAGCTTTCTTTTAAGTATTATCTTGAATAAGATTGTTATAGAACGATATGCTAGGAATAAATATAGTACCTGAGCTGTCAAGGATGGCTAGCTCAAGTGACAAGGGGTAAAACTGTCTAAATATAGTTTGTGAAGGTCTTGGGTTAGAATCTCCAAGACATAAAATGAGTGCTCTACTTGGATAAACTATCACTCTTATCCTAAAATAGAAACAGTCTCCGAGCAATGTAGTCCTAATTGTGCCATAATACTTCGCTCATGTATGCCTACGGCATGACGGTTGTAGATAAAAAATCCAGTGATGAATCGTATTTTCTGTGAAGTATGTTATGTGCTATCGGTCTTTTTTGGCTTGTAATTTATGCCATGTGTTGTTGGCATTTTTTTTTAAATAACTTTAGAGAGCTATATAGTTTGTTCACAAAACCAATTGGTTAATGTGAACTATAGCCTCTTAGTATTTATCTAGGATCTTAATTGATTATTTCCCGATGTGGGACTATTATTTTCATCACTCCCCCTTCACGTGTGGCGTATTTGAGCCATTTACGTGAACATAGTATTTTGGATGGAGTGGGGAACATATGGCGGTTAAGCACATACGTATTTTTTGCATTGGCTCTAATCCTGAGCTCCGATACCACTGTTGCATTTGAAGAGGCAAGCAAAGAAGATGTGTGGATTGAAGAAATAAAAGAAGAAGGCAAATTGAGTGACGTGAAAGAAAAAAAGAAAATTGCTGAAAAGGAGAAAGATGTGATAATATTGCCAATTGGGTTTGTGATAATAAGGAGATTAAGAAAAAAATTCTAACATGTGTATCATATGCGAAAGCTATGCATCTTTGCCAAAAGTTAGTATATCCAAAGTAGATGAATAGCCCAGCAGTGCTGGAATTGTTAACCCTTTTATGTTTCAATGATTCACTGGTAATTATGTCCAGTGAATTACTTTAGAGAAGCAACATGGAGTTTTAATATGAAGTTTCTGTTTTACATCACTATAGGACTGGTGCATACTGTCTAGAATTTTAGGTAGTCAATCATACATAAGCCGGTTCTTCTTTGATGCAAGTACTATGTGCTATCTGATAAGGATTCGGTCTGGAAAGGGGGGAAAATGAGGTTAGAGAAGGAACACAGCTAGGAAGAAGAAGAAATATAGCTAAGAGAAATTTCTGTAATCATTTTTTCTATATCTTTCCTCTTGCATTCATTACATATTTATAGCATAATTGCTAACAACTTTCTTCCTACGTGGCATTGTACGTGCCTATTCAATGCAACAATTTGTGACAAACAAAAAGCAGTAACAGAAAGAAAATAAAATATCAAAAGGAAAATAACAATTTTGCAGAGAGGAAAATACGTCTGGGATGTGCTGATATTCCAACAAACACAGTGGATGCACTATCCTATAACTGTATCATTACCGACCGCTTGAAAACGACCTTGTCCTCAAGGTCGAAGATGTGCTGAAGATTGAAAATGCCACCAGGATCGAAGATGTATACTTTGCTTTCGCGTTTCAGCTTATACATTTCAACAAACATGTTGTGTGCATTGGTCCATTCCTGCTCTTTACACACTCTGGGTTTCAACGCTGGTTTCAGACAGAAAACCATAGGCAGCATGACTCTCAGGGGGGACGTATCGAACTGGATAAGGGAGGTGATTTCAAAGAAGTAGCGAGCTTGGGCTACGGATTTGTCGATCTCACGCTCGATGGAGGCAGTACCAGAGATTGTCCAAGGTGCTATTATAGGAGTGTTGGTGGTTTTTTTGAGAATGACGGTTTTGGAAGGGATAAGAAAAGATGTATGGGGATCAGATCTGACGGGAATCGAAGGGAAAAGAGGAGTTATAGAATTTGTAGCAGGTGGTGGCATAGTTGGAGGTGTTGAGGACTTAGGCAAGGTAGGAGCGGCTGCAGAGGTTAGAGGTAGATCTGGTGTTGTAGAAATCATGACAGTGGCAGGCAGCGAAGTTGTAGGATGCGGTGGTTGATTGTCTAATTTTTGGGCGAGTTCGGACACGGATTTAGCGAGTTCGGACACGGATTTGCTGAGATCTTGAAGTAGTGCTTTAATGTCAATAGTGTTGGCACGTAGGTTTTCCAACATGGTGGTTTGATTGGCTAGAATGGTGTTCATGGTTGTGGTGATGTTTGGATCTTAGGGAGGATGAAGGAGCAGATCTAAGATGAGGAAGAGAATTGAGTTGAAGAGCAGATCTGGACAATGAGGGAGGAGAGAACCTTGGTGAAAGCACCAGTTGATAAGGATTCGGTCTGGAAAGGGGGGAAAATGAGGTTAGAGAAGGAACACAGCTAGGAAGAAGAAGAAATATAGCTAAGAGAAATTTCTGTAATCATTTTTTCTATATCTTTCCTCTTGCATTCATTACATATTTATAGCATAATTGCTAACAACTTTCTTCCTACGTGGCATTGTACGTGCCTATTCAATGCAACAATTTGTGACAAACAAAAAGCAGTAACATAAAGAAAATAAAATATCAAAAGGAAAATAACAATTTTGCAGAGAGGAAAACACGTCTGGGATGTGCTGATATTCCAACAAACACAGTGGGTGCACTATCCTATAACCGTATCACTATCTAATGGATGCAGTTTATTGAAAAAATAAATATGCTTCGTCTCAAAGTTCTTCAGAAATCACTGAGTTCACCAAATTATTACTTGCAGGTACTGGTTGTATGCAACCGTCCACTTCAAATCTCTGCTTGTTACGAATGATGAAATGAGGGATCACTTGTTTCCATTTTTAGCAACTAATTTTTTTCCAAGATGGAAAGAGAAGCATCAGGTTTACTTCTTTAGCTTGTCTCAGATATATGGTTAAACCTTAATAGTTAACCTCACATTATACACTACATTTGGATAAAGAAATTCATCTTTATAAATATTCAACATACAGTTGGTTTTTCTATATTCTATAGGTGTGATTAACAAATATATCACTGGCTTTCTAATGTTTCAGACTGTTGTTTTGATGTTGTTTAATGATGCGCAAAAACTTAGTTTTCAAGACATCAAAGAGTCCACAGGCATTGAAGATAAAGAACTTAGAAGTACTTTGCAGTCGTTAGCCTGCGGAAAAGTCTGTGTCCTCCAAAAGGTTTGTCAGCTGTTATAGATCTTTTTCTTTCTTCTTTCTTTTCTGTGTATCAAATGAAAATGGCATCTTTTCTTGTAGTTCCCAAAAGGAAGAGATGTAGAGGATAATGATACATTTGTGTTCAATGAGGAGTCTAATCCTCCTCTCTACGGCATCAAGGTAAATACGGTATACTGTTACCATCGGTATGCAGTCGCTAAAAGAAAGAGATAATACAGTCATTTTATCCATTTTTTTGTCAGGTAAATGAAATTCAGATGAAGAAAACTGTGGCGGAAAACACTAATACCACATAGAGGGTAATTAAAGAATGTCAGTATCAGGTATAAGTTAATTGATAGCTTTGCCTCATTATTAAATTAGACATTAGCAATTGTTGATGTTTGACACAAAGGCTAAATTTAAATTGATTGTGCTTTTATCGTTCAAACAATACTTGTGTTAATATGCTAAAAGCAAGTTGTGGTACGATGCATAAGTTTTGACTCATTCTCTTTGGCTGGTGCAAAGTAAACAAACTTTAGAAACCTGATTTGAATGCAGACGCTCTGCTTCCTTTGCTTAGGTGTAAAAATGAAGGTTGTAGCTTTTCTTTTTCTTTTCGTGTTTACAAGTTAAAACGTATTCATTTAGAAAAATTCAGAGCTAATCACTGGCATTTGGTATTGAAGTCTGTTGAATGTTTGGTCAGGATCCATAACTGTTTTACTCTTCAATCTTTTGAATTGCACAAGTATAAGGATCACGAGGCTTAAATTCTTATTAACATGATTCCTTTGTAGGTTGATGCGGCTATTGTTAGAATCATGAAAACAAGGAAATTTCTTAGCAGTGGTACCTTGGTTATTTCAGATGTTTATTTCAGTTTTTAATGTACTTTGGCTGCATACAGTTTGGTTATGACATTGTTAATGATAGTTTGGTTGTGTAAATGCACGGCTAACTTTTTGTCTTGATATTTATGTATGTTTTGGTTGCTTGAATGTGTATGTATCTTGTGAATCTTTGAATGTATATGTATTTTGTGGTTGTTTAATATGTTATATTCAAAAGAGTATGTGTTTGTGTATTACGTTGTTATGTAATTGAAGGCAAAATTATGGGTAAGTCTGCGATATTATGATAAGAATGGGGAATAAACAGTGGTGGAAAATTACGTTACAGAATATTATCATTTTTTGTAGCATTTAAAAATCGCTACAAACCAGTGATTAAAGTACTTAAGAACCTTTGCGGCGGCGTTTACTAAATGCAATAAAAAAATAAGTGGACGCCATTAAAATCAGTAGCGAAGTTGAGTAACCTTTTTCGGTGGCGTTATAGAGACGCTACAAAAAATAACATTCGTATCGTTTAAAAAACCAACATTAAAAATAAATATTTAGTGGCGTTTAAAAAGGTGCAATTAATACTCAAAGAATTTTTAGTGGTATGTCTTCTCGTAACGATTATCAAAACGTCATCAAAAATGCTCGGTACCAGTTACAAAAAATCAATTTTATTGCAGTGAACATATATGAATAATAAGGTAAATCTGTCCTACAAAGTTTTGTCTACTTACTATTTCAAACCAGTTGATAAAATTTGGGTTCCTAAAAAATTCTATGTTTTTTGATATAATATTACTTTATTTATACCATGGTTTATGAATGGATACTTCTGGATGCAAATTATTTCATATCCACACGCATGTTCAAAATTATTATCAAGTATTTGCACTCAAAGATATCAGATGTTTATTCTATTTGTTGATTATCGATGAATGAAGAGACATATATACAAATCTTGGTGTATATCGTAAAATAAAATTCAGTCTGATCAAATATGAAGTCATGAAAAAATAATGTATATAGTAATAATAAATAGGTTTGAATATGTTCTTTTTTCATTCTTAAAATGACTGCCCTATAGAATATGTTCTTTTTTTCATTTTGTTAGTTAAAAAGTGCACTTTTAAGAAAATAGGACTTCTAATTTATTTCAAATATTTGAATTCCCAATAAATGTTTTTTCACCTCCTTTAAGAAAAAAAATAGATATAGTGGGAAAATTTCGTGTTTGAATTTTATTTTTAGAATTGTCTATTAGGGAATCATAAAGACTGTAACTATAGAATGTAATGACTAATCATCATTAAGAAAGAACCGCATGAGCTGCATCAGATGCAATACGACGTGAATTACATAATATGTCGACAGACCCGACCCAGGGGGAAGCCCACCAAGCCCGTGGGCTGGGGCAACCCCTGGTGAAAAGCAACCCGTGAAACAAATGTTATATATATAGGCAAGATATAAATGACAGCTAAAGAAGTGTTGTAGATTGTAGCAGTGTCCTAATGGTTAGTATGCTCAAGTTATGGATGAAGGCTCCCAGGTTCAAATCCTGGTAATGAGGGTAGTTTTGTTTAAAAAAAGACTGCAATTTCATACGGATTTGCTCTGTCTACTTGCAGCAAAGTGTAAGAACTCATGTTCATGTATTCCTTCCTGCTAAGAGCATATCCAACAAAGTATTGGATTTCCGAAATGCTGAAATCCAACCTCAAAAACGTGTCCAATAGGGTATACATTTTGCCCACTGTTCGGAAATCTGGTTGTATAGTTCTGGAATCTCCAAATTGTCCACGCGCTTGTTCAACAAGCTCATAGACTTACGCGCTTGTTTAACAAACGCGTAATGTTCAACGGCTTTATTTTGTGCGCGTCTGTTGAACAGACGCGAGGAGGTCAACGACTTGATTTATCAACGGTTATGCCTAACGTTTATATTTTTCAAACACTACAAATACACCACCCCTCATCTACTCTTCTTCTACCACATCCAAATTTACTAAAAAAAATGGTTACTGATTTTGATGTCGATGCCGCAAGAATTGGGTTTGAAACTTTCGATTTACAAGATCAAAGCCAACCGTTTGGTGGAATGCTAACTACTTCAAGTTGGAGTGCTAATGAAGACTATGATCTTAGCTACATATACTGCTCACTTTCGCTAGATCCTGTCCGTGGTGCCGATCAAAGTGGTGAAACATTTTGGGGTAGAATCACTAATGCATACAACAGAAAGAACATGGATCGGAATAGAAGTGTAGCTTCCATCAAAGGTCGTTATTGTAACGTTAATCGTCAAACTCAATGTTTTGATTCGCAGATGTTGAAGCTGAAGCAGAGTAACCCAAGCGGATTTGGAAGAGATACTCATATGGTAATAACTGTTTATGTTTTTGTGTACTTTACATCTTTGCGTTGTTAAATAACTTCATATTATTGATGCAGAGACTTGCCGCAAACAAGTTATTCAAACAAATATATAAACCAGATAGTAAACAAGGACCTCATTTCTATCAGTTCATGCATGTGTATGACCTACCGGTTAATCATGTGAAATGGAAATCTTCACTTCAGAAAACAGTCCAAGAAGTCCAATCAAGCTGTAGTCGTGGGAGAGCTACAAGATTTGGAGACAGTTGCAGTCCGAGAGATTCACAGGATAGTGCAACTATGGGCTTAGAAGAAGATGTTCACCTTACTGATGACCGATATGACAGGCCCGAAGGATCCAAGGCGGCAAAGAAAAAACAAGTGGAAGGAGCGAATGAAGGCGAAATCAGAAAACTATTAAAGGAGTCTAACGATATGTATCAGAGCGCACTCCAGAGCAGAAGCATTCAGCACTAAGAAAGGATTGACGCAATTCATCAACTTGTTGAGGTAAAACGACGAAAGGAGGAAGCTGCAGTCATGTTTACGGATATTTCGCAAATAGATGATGTGCAACGCGAGTATACGGAGTATCGAAGATTTGAGATCTTGAGGCGAAGAAGATAAGGAGGTGGGTGATTGTAGATAACTTGGATGTAAACATTAGTTGGCTTTGTATGCCCTAGTTTGGTGTTAGTTGCAATTTGTTTATGTAGCGTAGGAATGGAGTTTGAAATTTAAAATGGAGTTTGAAATGGAGTGTGAAATGTAGTTTGAAATTTAAAATGGAGTTTGAAATATAGATTGAAATTGAAAATGGAGTTTGAAATTTATAATGGACTTTGAAATTTAAAATGGAGTTTGAAATGGAATTTGAAATTTTAAATGAAGTTTGAAATTTAAAATGGAGTTTGAAAGTTAAAATGGAGTTTGAAATTTGAAATGGAGTTTGAAATTTAAAATGAAGTTTGAATTTTGAAATGGAATTTGAAATTTAAAATGAAGTTTGAAATTTAAAAAGGAGTTTGAAATTGTAAATGGAGTTTGAAATTGTAAAAGGAGTTTGAAATGGAGTTTGAAATTTAAAATGGAGTTTGAAATGGAGTTTGAAATTTAAAATGGAGTTCGAAATGTAGATTGAAATTGAAAATGGAGTTTGAAATTTATAATGGACTTTGAAATTTAAAATGGAGTTTGAAATGGAATTTGAAATTTAAAATGAAGTTTGAAATTTAAAATGGAGTTTGAAATTGTAAATGGAGTTTGAAATTTAAAATGGAGTTTGAAATTTGAAATGGAGTTTAAAATTTGAAATGGAGTTTGAAATTTAAAATGGAGTTTGAAATTTGAAATGGAATTTGAAACGGAGTTTGAAATTTGAAATGGAGTTTGAAATTTGAAATGGAGTCTGAAATTTGAAATGGAGTTTGGTTTGGTATAATTTATTTTAATTTAAAATGGAGTTTTAATTTAATATTTGAAATGGAGTTTTTTTTCTAAAAAAAAAAAATTCCATAGCGACTTTTTTAAATTTTAAACTGGACATAACTTTCAATTTATATTACGAAATCTGAATTTTTCACATTCGTTGGAAAGATACAATTAAACAGATTCAAATGTTTTTGGTTTTACTGAAATCCGACTTATATTGAATCCTACACATTCAATTGAAATTTAAAATCGAGTTTTCAAACTGCCGCGTCGTTTTAAAGTCCATTTTTAATTAAAATAAATCATACCAAACTCCATTTTAAATTTCAAACTCCATTTCAAATTTCAAACTCCATTTCAAATTTAAATTTCTAATTTAAATATTCAAACTCCATTTTAAAATTCAAATTCAAATTTAAATTTCAAATTTAATTTTCAAACTCCATTTTAAATTTCAAATTTAAATTCCAAACCCTATTTTAAATTTCAAACTCCATTTTAAATTTCAAACTCCATTTTAAATTTCAAACTTCGTTACTAATTTCAAACTCCATTTTAATTTTCAAACTCCATTTTAAACTCCATTTCAAATTTCAAATTCAAATTTAAATTTAAATTTAAATTTAAATTTCAAATTTAAATTTAAATTTAAATTTAAATTTCAAATTTAAATTTAAATTTAAATTTCAAATTTAAAATTAAATTTAAATTTCAAATTTAACTTTTCAAACTCCATTTTAAATTTCAATTTCAAATTTCAATTTCAAATTTAATTTTCAAACTCCATTTTAAATTTCAAACTCCATTTTAAATTTCAAACTTCATTACTAATTTCAAACTACATTTCAAATTTCAAATTTAAATTTCAAACTCCTTTTTAAATTTCAAACTCCATTTTAAATTTCAAACTTCATTACTAATTTCAAACACCATTTTAAATTTCAAACTCCTTTTTAAACTCCATTTCAAATTTCAAATTCAAAATTAAAATTTCAAATTCAAATTTCAAATTTAAATTTCAAATTTAATTTTCAAACTCCATTTTAAATTTTAAATTTAAATTGCAAATTCCATTTTAAATTTCAAACTCCATTTTAAATTTCAACATACCATCAGCAAAAACATGGTAGACATAACACTGTACAGTTATCATCAACATACCATCAGCAAAAACATGGCAGACATAACACCGTACAGTAATACAAACCATGTCACATGACATATAATACAACCATGTCATCATCAACAACACATGTAATATAAAACATGTCAGCCAAAACAAAAACATACAACCATGACGCTGCATGAACCATAAGTCAATATGCATAGAAGGGCTACCTCCCCCATTGGAACTGTCATCATTAACATCATCAAAATCATCATCCATAAGTGATCCATCACCAAAACCCTACTACTGTAACTGAGTCTGTAGGGAAGCAATCTGGGCCTCGTATTGAGCCTGCTGCTGTGCCAAAGCTCCGTGTAAACTCTGATACATCAACTGTGTGTAATCCAACGTCATACGCTCAAAAGAAGCCAATATCCGTCTATCATGGTCCATATATAGCGGGTACTATTAATGAGACAACTTGTGTTACACAAATGCAGTTTTTATAATGAAATCGCATGCCAGTATTATTATATAACTCTTATGTACCTGATGTGAATGATACAAACCGGCTGATGGTACTCCGGGAGGGTCAACAGGTGGATACTGCAACAAAATCTCTACAATCTGACCCTGTACGTCATACGCCCTAAAAGTGTGTGGCGGAGGGTCCAACGCACCACTCTGCGTGAACTGAGACGATACAGGTGCGAAGGTAGGGGGATGCGTCGGGAATCTGCCTGCTACTGAAGATGGCCCGATATGGTCGGAGTTCAAACCCCGAATATAGTCTGGTAAAGCATAAGCGTGTGGCGCAACTTGAGCCCAATAGGTATCAAAATCTTCGGGCACTGTAAAAGCCTCACCGTCCACCCAGCCTGCAGCCCTCATATCCGCAATATATGCTGATCCTACTTGTATATCCCCGAACATCTGATCCCATGGGAGTGGATCGGAAGGAATGCGCTCTAACCCGTATAGATGTAGACAACATCGCTCCCCCAAATACCAAATGAAAGGGCATGTAGGCACCTGGAAGCATACCCTATGCCTCAAAAGACTAGAATGGAGAATGAGCGCGTGGTCCTCATAAGGAGCCATAAAATCTATGTACGTCTGCCATGGACGTCGAATAATGCCATCCCGCTCTCTCAAATCAATCTGCGTGCGCGCCTCCATAAGCTCGTTATGCACACCCTATGCAAAACGAGCGAGATGCATAGAAGGACCCCATCGTCGTAATCTCGGAAAGTATATGTAAGGTGTACTGATGGCCTCATCAATAAGTCGGGGGTGCATGTTCGCCATGTACTCGTAATACCAAAATGGCAGAATATACTACAAACCGTACAACTGCTTGCAGCGTTGTACGGCGTAGAGATCCAAAGCTACATACAAATAGCCTAATATCGTTGTACCCCAATCGAACAAATACAGCTGCTCTATGTCTATAAGGCTAGCCAAAAAAACAAGTGTAATAGTCCCCCTGTTGTTGCTAAAAAATGCGGAACCAAAAAGATATAATAAAAAGGCCCGGATAAGGGGGGTGTGCATAACCACAGTGGTCTGATGTGCAGTGATATAGGCATACAGAGTAGGTAGGCTAATGGCTCCTTAAGAAACGATATGAGGATCTAAACCCGGTAACTGCTCTGAAAAGCTATCAAACTCCTCAAATGATACATCAAAGGGAATGGGGAGACGACATGGACGACCAATCTCGATGCCCATGAGGACGTAAAAATCCAAAGGAGTAAGCCCTAACTCAAAATCAGCAAAGTGAAATGTGTGTGTAGTAGGCCACCATCGCTCACTGATAACCTCTACAAGGCTTCGGTCAACATAAGCAAATCCAGGTAAATCTAAAAAGGCGCCAAATGGTGAATCTAGGAGTCTAACTAATATAGGCTGTGGTAACTGCTGAAAAAAGTGACGTACAACGTGACCAACTACCTCACATAGCAATATGTCGAACCTAAACGTATGTAAATTTGTTGTAAACATATAATATTAAACAACATTCCTGAATAGTTAAAAGGTTGTACGTGACAGAGTTATAAAATTATACCTGAGGCGTCGCAACAGCAACAGACGCTCGGTGTGTAAATGTCGCAGGCAGATCATGCAATACTCTAAGGCTTGCAACAGTCATGGTGGCATCTGGTGGAGCATGTATTGGTCCGACAGTAGGATCTGTCGGAGGATGGCTGACCCGTCTACCAGATTTAACTTTACGTGGCGGCATTTCGTCGTCGAAATTAAATTAAAAAAATTAAAAAGGAGGGAAATTAAAATTTTACAAATGGAAAAACGGGTATTTCCGCCTGATATAGGTGGAAATATTTAAGCGGTTGTTGAACAACCGCGTAGACTCTATGTGGTTGCTCAACTAACGCGCGCTTTTTTTCTTGTGGAGCCGGTTTTAAAAATACCCACGCGTTTGTTGAACGACCGCGTGTAACTAAGCGGTTGTTCAACAAGCGCGTGGACTTGAAACTGTTGTGATTCCCCAATTTCCGGGGTGTGGATAATCGAAAAACGAAAATCCACACTCCGGAACAGTTGGAAATGCTCTAATATGGATTTTTGTTTCAAAAAAACTGCAATTTTAAATGGATTGACTCTGTCTATTTGCAGCAAAATATAAAGACTCCTGTTCATGTATTCCTTGATGTGACTTGTTTGTTTACTACATGATTAATAAACAGATTAGCAGGTTTAGTTCGAAGACATCATACATAATGCTAACATGGAAGTGACTTGTTTGTTTACTACTATGTTACAAGATTAACAAAGAGATCAATAGGTTTTGTTCGAAGATATCATACATATATATGTTGTCCTAATATAAGGCTAATTAATGACAGAATTTCTACTTTCTGTTTTAATAGTCTGGTTTATAAACATATTGGTTTTCAATAGTCTGGTTTATAAGCATATTGGTTAAAAAGGGTATATGGAATTTGAAGGTTTGTAACATGTATTCTGTTTTGCGAAAATATTTTCAAATGCCGTAGGAAATCAAGTTTGGCTGACATCAACCGCAGTTCCGTTTGAAAAAAAAAATCGTGACTGGCTTGAATGCTGGGTGTAAGGGGCAACTTCTGCTCTAAATTTTTTTCTACCCACTTAAAGTGGGCTTGGGAAGCATTTTATACGGGCCGGCTCTGTATGTCGGTAGCATTCATATCCTGTTCACTCATGGAAAAGTCCATCTACTTTCACCCCTGTGAACCATTTTTTGATTACTTCATTTCCAGTTCTACCTTATGCATCAAAATCAATTTTTTACATGATTAACAAAGTGAGAATATTTGAGTTTTTAAGACTAATTTTGTAGTTGTTCAACTGTCATCACACTTTTTTTTAATCACGGACTATTGTTTCAAAATACACGCTTTGTTAGTGAAATCTTAGTTTCCAATAGGCTTACCAAACTGTATAGCACATAGATCAGCATTCTTTTGCAGTAAAGGGATGAGATTGCATGCATTAGTTAGGTGATGTATGGTAACACAACATTAAAATATCAGGCCATGTTTTATACACAAATATTAATACGCTAGGTAGAATAATTTTAGTAAGATTTTGATTCACTAAAAAACACTTAAACTTAATTTATGTGAGTAAACAGATTAAAAGTACTATCATGGATTCAGAATAGTAAGCTACGTTCTTAAATCTATTCCTGATTATATATTTGTCACAATGAGATGACCAGATTCCAGTAATGTTGTTTTTTTCTTTACCATCTTTGTTGATAAACTTTTTTTATCATGATTTCCTGGCACTATTTATCTACTACTAATGTAGATAAATATTTGAATATTTGAAACAAAACCGTGTCCATGACCGTAATATAGACCGATTTCATTGCATCCATATGGATAATAAGACCTTTTCGTAACTTTTCCCGTTTTTATAACAATTGATAACATATAATATTCCTATATATTAACCATTTAATAATACCATTTTATCTTGATGATGTATATTAAATTTATAGCTAACCATTAGTCTACTTCCAACTCGAAATTCAAGTTTAATTTTTGTTTTAAATCATTATATAGTTAGATTATGTTGACAAATATAGCTTGATGGTTAATTGGAGTTTATACATCTGAGCATTGTAAATTTTCGTGTTATCAGGTATTAAAGATCAAATTTAGTTTTAATATATATGTGTGTCATGCAAACATTAAAAAAGTTGTAGTTACTATAAATTCATTGCTGTAGGTGGACAAAAAATCATTGATTTTTACCACTTTTTATTACTAATAATTGTTGGTACTAACATTCAATCTACCCAATTATATCTTGCTCCAGTATACTTTTTGGAGTATAATTCCAAACCAGGTCTTGCCTTGATCGTAAGGCTAGAATTTGTAAGCAATAAAAGATTGAAGAATGATTTTCAAGAGAACTAACGTCAACAACATATTAAGCACATTCAAACAGGGTATATTCTTTTTGTTCCATTTTCTTACTTTATGGATTTAATACATTCCACAAAACTTGGTTTATAGATAGCTCAATTATTGTTGATGGCAAAAAGTGTCGTAAACACCCAAGATTTCAAATACTTAGAAATTATCGTTTCGGTCGAACAAGTAAGTGCGGAAAGCAATAAATAACAAAAAAGATTTAGGGTCCTTTTGATTTTAAATGGGAAGGAGAAAATGAAAGGGGTACTTTGAAGGGGAATTGTTACGAAAGGGGATGTGTTTTTTTTTATGAAAGGGGTAAACTGAAAGTGTTAAAGTTATTATTTTATTAATCATTTGTATGTGTTTTATTTGTATGGGTATGTATAAAAAGGGAAAAAAAATTAGCTGTTTGCTTGCGTCGGACGCGTCGCCGCATCGAATGCGAAAACTAGCTTTTGAACTGTTCGGTTGGAAGGGGCAAATGGTGCGGACCCCACATCGATGCGTCCGACGTGGACGCGAACATTAGCTGGGCAGTTTAAAAATCAAACACTACCTTTTAGTGGTTCGCCCTTGCGAGAGACCTACATCCACTTTGGAAGAGTCGTTGGAATATTATTAATAACAAAGAGTTACAAGTTGGAGAACATCTCATTACATCTCTATACATACATTTCCATGTTATATGATGCCATAATTATCATATATTAAAATATTAGGAAAAAGATAATTTTGCCCTCCTTCCTCAAAGTGGAGATGCCATTAATGTGGCCACTTGGAGCTCTTAAGAGATATCAAATCACCAAATTCCAACCCCTTTGAAGTGTGAGTTCAAGGGGTATTTATAGTGGAGTGGTTAGGTGAGAGTAGGTAGGAGTAGGTAGAAATAGGGGGCCACACCAGGAATTTCGTATCCCCTGTACTCGACCACCAGAATCTCGGACCCCGTAGTGCGCGCACCCCGAAAACTTGTACCCCATGGGATACGAAGTTCGTACCCCAAGGGGTACGAAATTCGTATCTGAGGGGCACGAAAAATATATGAAAGTGAGCATGGGAGCCAAGGCTAGGACTTGTGGCTTTCTGGGGTTCGAGGTGTTGGTTTGACAATGTTTGGAGGAGCGGCAAGGTTCCCGTTGGCGTGATCCCATCTCGGCTTGTTTCCTTTACTCCTTGGCGACACTCTCGGCTTTGAGTCAATCTGGAGATTCTAGGCAACATATTTGTTGGCGGAAATCAAATGAATCGGGCGTTTCCCACTTATTCGACCTAGCCGGTTAGGTCGATCGCCGCTGGGACAGTGGGGCCTCGAACTTCCATCCGCGCTGTGCCTGGACCTACTGACGGCCCGCCTTCGGCTTGGAGCATGACTCGCCTTCAGCTCGGCTGCGGATGGATACTGGTGGATGTCGCACCCAAGGGATGCGACATCCTGCCAGTGGCCCAACTCGAGTCTTCTGGTGCTAGACTCCTGATGGTGTTGGAAATACTTCTGGGCTGTAGTATCACGCGATATGTTGAGTCGAGCGTGCATTGCATAATTTTGGGAACCGGACCAAAAGGCCGGTTAACATTTACCCCCTCAAAGTATGTCTTGTGTTAATGGGACGTGCTTTGAAGTGAGATGAGTCTAATACGGGCGATGTAACACCCAACCTCCGCTAGGGTCACTCGCAAAGGAATGCACTAGCTTAAGAGGGGTATTATTGGTAAACATGTACAGAAATATTACAAGACAGAACATATAAAATAGCGGAAGTAAAACCAACTTTCATATCATTAATAAATAAGGTCTAAAGCCTTTTACATCAGAGAATTTCTTACATGAAAACCTGTCTTGCAATAGTAAAGAAGCATAAAAAACTTTTCATAAATTATTCCCCAAGTGAAACAGTAAAGTAGCCATAGCCAAGAAAAGTCCAAGCCATACATGATGACCTTCAAACAGAAGAAGTCCGAACTAACAATAGCATTTCCTCCCTGTAACCTGGGGGGGGGGAAACGGAAGACAAAGAGGCGAAACAAAACGGGGTCAGTCATAAAGACTGGTAAGCCCTATCTACTATCAGTATATAAACTAGTAAAGTTAACTGGCATGAGGAACTGAGATGAACATAAGTATGATGATAAGATAGATAAGCTAAACCAAAATAACAGGATGAACTACTGTACCAAGATAAACAAGTGTGTCATGATAAACTACGGTGTCAAGATAAGTCAAGGTATCACATCGTCAGGTTTCTATCAAGTACTATATCGCAAGGTATCTATCATGTATATTCACTCTGCACCTCCCGTACTAGTATCCCGGCCCGCGTCATGTGTTAACTATGAATGTCTCTTGCCCAATGTCATGTAATGGTCCATGTCATCCTAATATATCGTATATGTAGGTTTCCTGATTCATATGATTCTTTCCATGCATAAGTTCAGTCCTTTGCCGTAGGCCGTACGGGCTTTCTTATGTAAATCTATACCACTTCAACGTAGTACCGTTTTATCCTTGAGGTTATTTTGGACTGCTACCCTTGATCTGGTTATGTTTTCTTACCATGAACTATCGCGTGTTCACTTAGGATTTATGCCACCTAGGGTCACTAGGGATTATGCTACCTAATGAACGTTTCCGTGTTTTGGGTTCAAGCCACCTAGGGCCACTAGGGATTATGCTACCCGTCAACCGTGCCCTTTATCCCACGTATGTATCGTGAATCGTTTCCATGTCTAGACGCACATGTATCTCAATGTGCCACCCGAGTTCCGTGCCAGGGCAAATCAAGAAATACGGAACTCGGTCGGGAGCTTTAAGTCGTCTGCTGATGCAGATACCAAGGTCTGTTTTTGTATCCGTGGCTATGGTCCCACGTGACCCCTCCCTCAACTACTGAAAGGCAATCCAAGAAAAATCATGTATGAGAACTACATCCCGGCCCCACTATAGCCCCACTTTCCTATGGGCCAACCTCACCCATGACTCGATAGCAAGAACATGGTCAGTTGGGAGTTCTCTGCCTTTCCGTTCGTACACGATTGACTAAAGATGGTAGGTAGTCGGCGACGTGCTATCCAGGGCAAAAACAAGTATCGTCGACTCCACGCTAATCCATCCCAGTCTTTAGGTCGCTCGCATAGCAACTAAGGCATACTCTTGGCTCTTCTACCGCAGACCTTGACCTTTGTGAGGCCGGGTTTCATGGACCATCTGCCACCTCACAGAGGGATACCAAGAGTACCCTCACGTCCCCCGAAGCTACCGCTTCGTCACCCAGTTCGTTGGAGCCTTTATCTAAGTCAGATAATTCGCTCCTCCACATGTGTTCAAGCGATGACCTACCGTATCGGGTTACTCATCTATCCATGAACTGGTCCAGTTTCCTTGACTAAGAATTATTACTTAGTTATCCTTAACTAAGGTTTACCACTTAGCTTCTCTTCCCGCTATCCTTGTTAGCTACGATTTTCAACCTAGTCCCCTGAGCTAGGGTTCAATCTAATGGGTTAAGTGTTGTCATTCAAGTTCATGACTTAACACGCCTACGAATCATGTCAAGATTGGCTAAGTATTTAAGTTCGAGGCTTAGCCCTACGAGTTGGTTAAGTATACCAAGGAGCTCATGACTTAACCCTATCAAGTCAAATTGGTTAAGTATTTATTCGTATTAACCCTATCAAATTATCGGGTTAGATTGATTAAGCATAAATTATCTTAATCTCATCAGATTATCGAGTCGGATTGGTTAAGTACGGGTTAGCTTAACCCATCCACTAATTGTATTACAATGGTTAAGTATATTTAAAAGGTCTTGTGACTTAACCCTAACAGGTCCGCATATTAGATTGGTTAAGTATAGGTTACTTAACCTCATCAAATCATCATGTATAATTGGTTAAGTATAAGTTACTTAACCCCATTAAATTATCATGTTAAGTTGGTTAAGTATTGGTTACTTAACCTCATTAAATTACCAAGTTTAGATTGGTTAAGTGTTTAACTTAACCCCATCGAATTACCGTGCTTAGATTAGTTAAGTGAAGGTTACTTAGCCCCATCTAATTACCGTGTTTAGATTAGTTAAGTCTAAGTTAATTAACCCTATCTAATTACCTAGTCGGATTAGTTAAGTGTAAATTACTTAACCCCATCGAATTTACCGTGTTAGATTAGTTAAGTATGGATTACTTAACCCCATCTAATTACCGTGTTTAGATTAGTTAAGTGTAGGTTACTTAACCCCATCTAATTACCCAGTCGGATTAGTTAAGGGTAAATTACTTAACCCCATCCCCTAATTGTCTTATATGGTTAAGTGTCATTAAGGAACCAAGTCCGGTTTAACTTAACCTACCCATTCGTGTCATATCGGTTAAGTGTCATTAATCCCAATTACTTAACCTTTTCATGTGGCATTAATTAGATTAATGTACCCCAACCTCTCACATTAGACTTTGTTGTGGTTACTAGTTAAGCCGGGCGGGTCCGGGTAGATTTACACCACAACCTAGTCTAACCTCGGGTTTTAAGTGCTATATGACCAACTACCCACATTGGGTCCTATTGTTTGTAGCCACTAGTTAAGCCGGGCGGGTCCGGGTAGATTTATGCTACAAACTCAACCCAACCTCGAGTTGGCCACTTTCATGTTTGGTCTAGTGTCTTATTACACTTACAACCCATACGTGTCAAGTTTTCAAGTCCCATGTTCATAGCCAAAATTACATGTTGTCATGTTTATACCAATTTACCCAAATCATGTTTCATGTCATTAAAGTTTACCCATAACGTAACCCCAACGCTTTTAAACTCGCATATACATTCGCAACAACGCAGAATGGATTAAAAGAAGGAACTTGGCAAAGGTATGACAAAAGGTGTATAAGGCCGCAAGTTAAACATGGTGGCATATGAGGCATAAATGTGTTCATTAACTTGCATGTTACATTATTAAGCCTCAAAAACATGCATAACCCCAAACTTAGCACATAGGCGAATCATGATGATAGGTGACATAGAAAGATGACTAGATGTTCGCATATAGCATTATATGCAAGTTATCATAAGGGATATGATAGCTCTCATGTTGCATAATGCAACATTCAACATAAAGCTTATAGCTTGTAGCCCACAAGATCAAGATAATGTCTTTACAAACATGATGAGATACATAACATGATAGCATGTATGATACTTAATGTTCAAACCCAACTTGCAACATCCATTTAACTTCATAGTCTAAAAAAGAAAGTAGAAAAGGGCTTACAATGCTATAAAGGCAATAAAACGACATATAATACAAAGATTGAGACGAAGCCACTCAAGCAACACCAAAAACCCCAAATGATAAGCTCCAAATGAAACCCTTGAGCAAATATCAATAGAAATCCTTGCCTTGAAGTAGAAAGGTTGCAACTTTGGCTAGAATGCAACTTATGAACTCTCATACAAACTTGAAATCACTCATATGATCATGTAATCTCTCATGTGAATGAAGATAGAATTTATGACAAGAGGATGGAGGCCATGACTAAACATTTTGGCATAGTTTAGTTGTAGGATCAATTTATGAAGGTTTTAGATTAGGTTAGGGGTCTTTTTATAGAAGATTAGGATAGTTTATGCCATAGGATTAACCCTAGTTTAGATCCTAGCCACTGAAATTCGTCACAAGCTAACAAACCAGACCAAAAGCATGTCTTGGGGAAGAAGTCAGGTGCACCAGGCCAAACTGGCCAGGCCACCTGTGTCGACTCCCCAGTCGACTTGGCAGTTGACTTGGGGGGGTGGTGTTGACTTGGCAGTCGACACCCCCTTTGACTTAGCCTGTGTTGACTTTTTGAATTCTTGATTTGAATTCGAATCTGTTTTGAACTCTGAAAATTCTGAAAACTTCGACGGACCATATCTTGGTCATACGGACTCCGATTCTCGAAAACTCGGACTCTATTTCGCGTATTTTTCTGAGATGAACGCAATGGCACAGCCCGTTTCCCTTGATTTGGATGTTATAATTTAATTCTGCCTTGATTCTTATTTTATTACGTGGTTGAAAATTTGGGTTGTTACATTCTCCCCTCCTTTAAGGATTTCGTCCCCGAAATCTCCAAGTTAGGAAGAACGTATCCTACCATCCATCATCCATCTACTCAAAACATCATCCACAGGAAACCGTTGTCCTTAGACGATTTCTAATGCCATATGAACATATGCAAAACGTGTGTGTATATGCTCCTTAGCTAATGCTAATGATCAGGCCTAAATGATCTTTCTAATGCAAAGTATGTTTAGTGCCATGAATCAACCATGTATGCAAATAATCCTAGTCATATAAGTACTACATGCGTGCACAAACATTCATTCATATGCAACATCCGCATGACAACACATTAACATTCAAACAGGTATAAATACTCGTGCATATGCAATGCAAAATGTGAGTGCGTCGATCTAGTATCTAACGTGTATTCGCGCATCCACGAGCAACCATTTGCAACCATATCATAACATGTTTCAAATACATGTTTACATCCATAGAGTTCTACCTAAGGTTCCCAAGATAGGATCGAGAAGATAAACAAGACAAACTCCTTACGGGGTTTGTAACAGAAACAGGATCGAGAGGATATCCACCAAGCGATAGCATGCAAGCAAGCTCTACAGGAGAACCAGGGATCAACGATATACTCTTAAAAAGAGTGACGTGATGCGCGCGTCTAAGCCGCATTTCCCTGAGCTTAATTCCATTGTGCCTTGACCGCCTTTGACTTCATGATTTCGTAGCTCCTTGATTTCTATTTCCAAGGTATGAGTCGGAACTCATTTCACTGTCGCCTCTCGTTTCACTTTCACTTATTCTTTCCCTAGTATGCTCGGCTCAAACATATCTGCATACTCATGCTAGCTCTCCAAAATTCACTAGTGAATTCTGGATCTCGTTTACCAATGCCAATCCATGTTATCACGTGCACTTACTAGGGTGATTCCTATAACCCATGCTTAAGCGGGATGAACCATCCGCCTTAGTGGCGAACGTTACTCGATCGGATCAGAGATTTCTAATAGATGCATCAAGAGATTTTAGGCAACTAACCATGCCAGAACCCAAAAGGTTACACGAGGCTTCGAGTGTATTATCAAGGCAGGTTAAGAGTTTAACTACCCTCCTTTCAAAACCGAGAATGGATTCCCTTTACCGGATAACCACTTCATCCCTAGAATCCATCCATAACTCAACAATAGAAGCATTGCTTCTAATCTCAACACTTGGCATAGAAATTCTCAAATCCAAACAAGTCATGAATAAATGGATCGACTCTCCAACCAGATTTTGGGACTAAAGTGGGATCTTCTACAATGCTAGTACTAAGGTGCAGAGACTTAACTATCGAGGCAGACTTAAATGATGCGATGATCAAAACAAAGACTGGACGGGATGATAGAAAAGAAAGGCTAAACCTTTAACAGAAACGATGACATCCCCCTTGGGTACGCTAGGAGTGAGAGCATACAATTGCCCTCTCGCTGATCTTGTCCTTATCTTCCTTCGTGGACTAATCCATACCAACTAGTTGCTTATTCTTAAGCTCGTGTCCTTTATCCTTGCTCTTATTATCCCTTCTTATAGCTTCGGTAACAGGTCTCTCGAGAACTTCCTCCATCGCACGGGAAAAACACTTACGTAGCTAGACAAGGATTAGTCGCAGTTTAAGACTACTGCGACTACAGATGGAGGAAAGAAAGGAAAAGAGATTCAATCAAGGAAACAAAGGATAGTGCTAATGGCTTTTGGGGAATAGCCTTTAAAAACTTTTCTTGAAAAATTCTTCTTTGTAAACAGTTTCTCAAATAGTTTTCAGAAGGTTTTTAAAAACTTTTGCCCAGTCTGGTAACCTTCTGCTCTGATACCAAATGTAACACCCAACCTCCACTAGGGTCACTCGCAAAGGAATGCACTAGCTTTAGAGGGGTATTATTGGTAAACATGTACAGAAATATTACAAGACATAACATATAAAATAGCGGAAGTAAAACCAACTTTCATATCATTAATAAATAAGGTCTAAAGCCTTTTACATCAGAGAATTTCTTACATGAAAACCTGTCTTGCAATAGTAAAGAAGCATAAAAACCTTTTCATAAATTATTCCCTAAGTGAAACAGTAAAGTAGCCATAGCCAAGAAAAGTCCAAGCCATACATGATGACCTTCAAACAGAAGAAGTCCGAACTAACAATAGCATTTCCTCCCTGTAACCTTGGGGGGAAACGGAAGACAAAGAGGCGAAACAAAACGGGGTCAGTCATAAAGACTGGTAAGCCCTATCTACTATCAGTATATAAACTAGTAAAGTTAACTGGCATGAGGAACTGAGATGAACATAAGTATGATGACAAGATAGATAAGCTAAACCAAAATAACAGGATGAACTACTGTACCAAGATAAACAAGTGTGTCATGATAAACTACGTTGTCAAGATAAGTCAAGGTATCACATCGTCAGGTTTCTATCAGGTACAATATCGCAAGGTATCTATCATGTATATTCGTTCTGCACCTCCCGTACTAGTATCCCGGCCCGCATCATGTGTTAACTATGAATGTCTCTTGCCCAATGTCATGTAATGGTCCATGTCATCCTAATATATCGTATATGTAGGTTTCCTGATTCGTATGATTCTTTCCATGCATAAGTTCAGTCCTTTGCCGTAGGCCGTACGGGCTTTCTTATGTAAATCTATACCACTTCAACGTAGTACCGTTTTATCCTTGAGGTTATTTTGGACTGCTACCCTTGATCTGGTTATGTTTTCTTACTATGAACTATCGCGTGTTCACTTAGGATTTATGCCACCTAGGGTCAATAGGGATTATGCTACCTAATGAACGTTTCCGTGTTTTGGGTTTAAGTTACTTAGGGTCATTAGGGATTATGCCACCCGTCAACCGCGCCCTTTATCCCACGTATGTATCGTGAATCGTTTCCATGTCTAGACGCACATGTATCTCAATGTGCCACCCGAGTTCCGTGCCAGGGAAAATCAAGAAATACGGAACTCGGTCGGGAGCTTTAAGTCGTCTGCTGATGCAGATACCAAGGTCTGTTTTTGTATCCATGGCTATGGTCCCACGTGACCCCTCCCTCAACTACAGAAAGGCAATCCAAGAAAAATCATGTATGAAAACTACATCCTGGCCCCACTATAGCCCCACTTTCCTATGGGCCAACCTCACCCATGACTCGATAGCAAGAACATGGTCTGTTGGGAGTTCTCTGCCTTTCCGTTCGTACACGATTGACTAAAGATGGTAGGTAGTCGGCGACGTGCTATCCAGGGCAAAAACAAGTATCGTCGACTCCACGCTAATCCATCCCAGTCTTTAGGTCGCTCGCATAGCAACCAAGGCATACTCTTGGCTCTTCTACCGCAAACCTTAACCTCTGTGAGGCCGGGTTTCATGGACCATCTGCCACCTCACAGAGGGATACCAAGAGTACCCTCACGTCCCCCGAAGCTACCGCTTCGTCACCCAGTTCGTTGTAGCCTTTATCTAAGTCAGATAATTCGCTCCTCCACATGTGTTCAAGCGATGACCTACCGTATCGGGTTACTCATCTATCCATGAACTGGTCCAGTTTCCTTGACTAAGAATTATTACTTAGTTATCCTTAATTAAGGTTTACCACTTAGCTTCTCTTCCCGCTATCCTTGTTAACTACGATTTTCAACCTAGTCCCCTGAGCTAGGGTTCTGTCTAATGGGTTAAGTGTTGTCATTCAAGTTCATGACTTAACTCTCCTATGAATCATGTCAAGATTGGCTAAGTATTTAAGTTCGAGGCTTAGCCCTACGAGTTGGTTAAGTATACCAAGGAGCTCATGACTTAACCCTATCAAGTCAAATTGGTTAAGTATTTATTCGTCTTAACCCTATCAAATTATCGGGTTAGATTGATTAAGCATAAATTATCTTAATCTCATCAGATTATCGAGTCGGATTGGTTAAGTACGGGTTAGCTTAACCCATCCACTAATCGTATTACAATGGTTAAGTATATTTAAAAGGTCTTGTGACTTAACCCTATCAGGTCCGCATATTAGATTGGTTAAGTATAGGTTACTTAACCTCATCAAATCATCATGTATAATTGGTTAAGTATAAGTTACTTAACCCCATTAAATTATCATGTTAAGTTGGTTAAGTATTGGTTACTTAACCTCATTAAATTACCAAGTTTAGATTGGTTAAGTGTTTAACTTAACCCCATCGAATTACCGTGCTTAGATTAGTTAAGTGAAGGTTACTTAGCCCCATCTAATTACCGTGTTTAGATTAGTTAAGTCTAAGTTACTTAACCCCATCTAATTACCAAGTCGGATTAGTTAAGTGTAAATTACTTAACCCCATCGAATTTACCGTGTTAGATTAGTTAAGTATGGATTACTTAACCCCATCTAATTATCGTGTTTAGATTAGTTAAGTGTAGGTTACTTAACCCCATCTAATTACCCAGTCGGATTAGTTAAGGGTAAATTACTTAACCCCATCCCCTAATTGTCTTATATGGTTAAGTGTCATTAAGGAACCAAGTCCGGTTTAACTTAACCTACCCATTCGTGTCATATCGGTTAAGTGTCATTAATCAAAATTACTTAACCTTTTCATGTGGCATTAATTAGATTAATGCACCCCAACCTCTCACATTAGACTTTGTTGTGGTTACTAGTTAAGCCGGGCGGGTCCGCGTAGATTTACACCACAACCTAGTCTAACCTCGGGTTTTAAGTGCTATATGACCAACTACCCACATTGGGTCCTATTGTTTGTAGCCACTAGTTAAGCCGAACGGGTCCGGGTAGATTTATGCTACAAACTCAACCCAACCTCGAGTTGGCCACTTTCATGTTTGGTCTAGTGTCTTATTACACTTACAACCCATACGTGTCAAGTTTTCAAGTCCCATGTTCATAGCCAAAATTACATGTTGTCATGTTTATACCAATTTACCCAAATCATGTTTCATGTCATTAAAGTTTACCCATAATGTAACCCCAACGCTTTTAAACTCGCATATACATTCGCAACAACGCAGAATGGATTAAAGGAAGGAACTTGGCAAAGGTATGACAAAAGGGGTATAAGGCCGCAAGTTAAACATGGTGGCATATGAGGCATAAATGTGTTCATTAACTTGCATGTTACATTATTAAGCCTCAAAAACATGCATAACCCCAAACTTAGCACATAGGCGAATCATGATGATAGGTGACATAGAAAGATGACTAGAAGTTCGCATATAGCATTATATGCAAGTTATCATAAGGGATATGATAGCTCTCATGTTGCATAATGCAACATTCAACATAAAGCTTATAGCTTGTAGCCCACAAGATCAAGATAATGTCTTTACAAACATGATGAGATACATAACATGATAGCATGTATGATACTTAATGTTCAAACCCAACTTGCAACATCCATTTAACTTCATAGTCTAAAAAAGAAAGTAGAAAAGGGCTTACAATGCTATGAAGGCAATAAAACGACATATAATACAAAGATTGAGACGAAGCCACTCAAGCAACACCAAAAACCCCAAATGATAAGCTCCAAATGAAACCCTTGAGCAAATATCAATAGAAATCCTTGCCTTGAAGTAGAAAGGTTGAACTTTGGCTAGAATGCAACTTATGAACTCTCATACAAACTTGAAATCACTCATATGATCATGTAATCTCTCATGTGAATGAAGATAGAATTTATGACAAGAGGATGCAGGCCATGACTAAACATTTTGGCATAGTTTAGTTATAGGATCAATTTATGAAGGTTTTAGATTAGGTTAGGGGTCTTTTTATAGAAGATTAGGATAGTTTAAGCCATAGGATTAACCCTAGTTTAGATCCTAGCCACTGAAATTCGTCACAAGCTAACAAACCAGACCAAAAGCATGTCTTGGGGAAGAAGTCAGGTGCACCAGGCCAAACTGGCCAGGCCACCTGTGTCGACTCCCCAGTCGACTTGGCAGTCGACTTGGGGGGGGGGGGGTGTCGACTTGGCAGTCGACACCCCCTTTGACTTAGCCTGTGTTGACGTTTTGAATTCCTGATTTGAATTCGAATCTGTTTTGAACTCTGAAAATTCTGAAAACTTCGACGGACCATATCTTGGTCATACGGACTCCGATTCTCGAAAACTCGGACTCTATTTCGCGTATTTTTCCGAGACGAACGCAATGGCATGGCCCGTTTCCCTTGATTCGGATGTTATAATTTAATTCTTCCTTGATTCTTATTTTATCACATGGTTAAAAATTCGGGTTGTTACAGGCGAAAACATGTCCACGTGGTGCTTAGAGATTGGTCGTGACCTTTCTATTGAGTTATACGCCGAGAGCGTGCTGCTTTGGAGCGGTTGGGACGCCTTGTTGAAACATGTCGGTATAAGCTTAGGATTCCGGCATTGTTAAGAGCTTTGCCTCGCTTGAGCCTTGCCGCTTGGTTTTGATCCTGTCCAAGGCATCTAGTTCACATTGCACGTGGTATTACGCGATGCGATCTGAGTTGGAATAGGTATCATGAAAGCGAATTGTATGCCCTGGGCTTGTGGTTGTGCAATTTTAGCTTTCGTAGTGTTTTTGGATCAGGAGCCGACCGTTTGGTGTACACACTTCCGTTAAGGCTTGTGAGCACGCATTTGTTTAATGAATCAAGTAGGTCTGCTCGGTTGAGATTTCAAAAGTGCATACGCTTGGTCACTGCTGTGGCTTGGGCGCGCGATCGCCCCATTTGGTTATCGAAACGTCATTGGAGTGGAGCTTGATTGTTTGGAGTGTCCCATTGAGTCACTTGGATTCGTGAGCCCAAAATCATTCAACGATCCAAGCTGGTCCCAATGATCAAAGTTTTGTTAACTCGTATATGCGAATGTCGTTGTAAGGACAATATTTGTCATATGTCATGGCATATATTCGCGTAGATTTTCCTTTGAGGCGAGGTCGGACCGAGATGCCAAGTGCATGTACTTTGATGATTGGGCATTTGGTGAGTACATGAGTGGTCGATGAGCCGTGATTGATTTAGTAGTTGGGTCTTCAAAGATAAGTGAATGTGACCATAACTTGGTGTACGACCCCCAATTCTGAGCCTGGAACGTTCGTTTGGAGCATGCCGACCCACTTATTGTAGTAGCTTCTATTATTCTCTTCTCCGGATTGAAAATCATCTTAAAGCGTGGAGGACACAAGATACCTCTTTTGAACTTTGGGTATTCGAGTTGTTTTTAGGTTTTCAGGAGAAGGGAAAGGAGATATGTAAAGTGAGGGCTTTCGGGATTAGCACTCAAGAACGTGAAGCAGTGGATTTTGGGAAACAGAAGTAGGAGTTTGGAGAAAAACCACCAAGTTTGTGCAGATATGGGATTGGATTTTGTATCCCGGGCCCTTAATAAACCTTCTTGGCTTTTGAAGGGGTCGAAGTCGGTTTGAGGGACATGATAACCTAGCAAGTGTGAGGGAGCAAGGCGCATAACCTCGCACTCTGATGACTTTGCTGAGCCTTGGCTTCGAGCTTGAACTAGTGAACTCGAACCTTTGCATGGCGTCGGATGATCGGGTAATGATTGGTGAGTTGTGGTCTTGTGATGTGGTTCTCGAGGAATGGAATTGCTTGGACTGTCGGCTCGAAAGTGTATGCAGGTGTGGACACATAGTTGAGCTATTAGTTTGGGGATCCGATCCGTGACCCAACCACGATGCAGTAGCATTTCGACTTGAGCGTCGTATCGGTGGTTACTTATGGACATGGCGTTAGCTGTTACGGCTAAAGATTGTCATCATGTTCCAGAGTGTCTTCTTTTATGGAATCCAGGAACTGATGGAAAGACGAAAAAACTTCCGGAGCCTGGACTCCTTTCTGAATTGCCTTCTTCGCGGGGTGGAGGCGCTCTCAAGACGGTGGCTCTAAGGGCTGCGGTGAAGATGATGGCAGTGCAGGGACTGAAAGGGATCTGATCGGGTCCTGCGATGGCCAGGCTAGTGCAATAATCGGTAGAGGGATGCCCCCGAGCCCGAGTGCTTGCCAACTAAAGAGGATGCGAGCGATGAATGCCCAGAAACCAAATAGTTGTGCCTTTTGCCATGCACCCCCCATCAGAGCGGATGCGACACCTGGTTTTTCCCTCCATGTTTCCTCAAGCATTGGAGCCCTGATTGGGGTTTCAGCGGGAACAATATGGAGAAGTAGGAGAACCTGTGGATACATTCTCAGATGTGGATTTGGGATCCAACATTTATAAGAGTCTTCTTGAAGGAGAATGAGTTGCGGATGGTCGAAGTGCTCAGGTGACGTGTGTAGCTGATGCAAGGGTGCCAATAATACAAGTTGTGGTGGAAGATCTGGAAGCCCACATTGTGGCGAAGCCTGAGGAGCCGGAGGAGAAGAGGAACATTATGAGTTGGCACACGAGTAGCATGGAAAAAGGCTAAATAGGATGCCGAGGGGAAAACTGCCGTTGTGGTGGCTAAGAAGCAGGTCGATGCCGAGGCAGAGAAGGAGAGGGCCGCTGAGGAGGCCAAAAAAGGGAAGCCAATGATGGTGCCCGTCTGAGAGGGTCGAGGAGACCTTTAGAGAACACTAAGCAAATGCAGTTATGCGACTCCAGGCCAAGAAGCTAGCTAATCTGTAAGCCGCTCAAGACGCCAAGATGAAAGCGGAGTTGGATGTCAAGAAGGCTCAGGGAGAGACTGAGGCTGTCTTAGACCTTGCCTCTTAGATTTCCCCCAAGTTGTTGCTATGTATTGGCCCGCGGGGAGGTCGCGGTGATTACAAGAGGCGAGGATGATGGAGGGAGGCATATATCGATGTCTAATAAGTCCGTTACTCCTGTGATGAGCAGAGGAGGAGAAAGCGGAAGCGATTCTAGAAGGAAGCGGCCCATCTCTAGTGGTGTCCTGCCTAGTGCCGAACCTGTATAGAAAAAAGAAAAAGAAAAGAAAGGAGAAGAGTAAGTAGCATCAGTAATTGTTATAGAAATTGAAGATACTTTGGTTTAGGTAGACCAATAGTATATGCGAGTGTGGCACTCGCTTTTGGTCCTTAAGGACATGGTGTGGTTTTCATGTACACTCTGTCATCAGAAAGAAAAGATGTTAGACATGTAGTTTGTTTATTGTGTGTGTTGTGAAGTGAAATATGAATTAGTAAAAATCGCATTTAATGTTAAGTGTTCGAATGTTCTTCTCATGTTTTCCAGCGTCCTGTACTTGCACAAGCGTACTTATTGTTACACCGACAGAAATGCGATCAGATATCTCACTCTGGGTCGTTTCCAGATGGGTGAGATCAAGCACTGGTAGTGCTCATGGGGGGTCTCTCTCAGCTCAGGAATCCCACGGAACACCATGAACCTGGCCAGTCGCATTCTGCCTCGGGCTGCCCAGGGTTAGTCCCAAGTAGAGCGAAGGCAATAAACGTTGCGATTCGTCCAATAGGAGTCTCTCCCATCGTCCATTCGGGTTATGAGCGCATAAGTCGTTTATTCACCAGAGTAAGCCCGGATCATTATCCCGTAGGGTCCGATCGTGGCCATGGGCTGCACTTAATTCTTGAGAGCTTCGGGGAGGAAATGATTTAAGTTCAGTCTCGGTGCAGCACCGAGATTCGACTGGCACCCATAGCCAGGTGATATGTTTGCATCACACTAGGTTGGCTGTTGGGCGGTCCCAAGTACTAGGACTTGAGCGCGGAACGATTTATCCTCGATCTCGGTGCGGGGCCGAGATTCGAGTTAGTGGTTATTTATACTCGGTCGCGTAGCGGGCAGGGGACTCGAGTAGCAATGCTGGCCCCCGTGCTCGAGGCGCCGATCGTCACCGATGTTGTTTACCCTCGATGTTGGCTCGAGGTTTGGATGACGGCACCGGCTCCCGTGCTTGGGGTTTCGATGCGGCGATCGAATGTTTGTACGTAAGCCAATTGTAAGGGTAAATCAAACATATCGTGCATGGAGTAAACACGGAAGGGAGACAGAAAACTGAACATCATTTCTACTGATAAGTTTGGTAGTAACAGCTTTTACAGTGCCTTGAATTGCAAGAAAACAAGACATCGTTGGAAAGCAAAAACAACTGTACACTAAGTTATGTAAAGTAGCAGCGGAGATGTTTGCTATTCCATGCCCTTGGGAGTTTGGCTCTGTCCACGGTCGCGAGTTTGAAAGTTCCATCACTGAGCATGTGTTGTATGGAGTACGAGCCTTCCCAACGAGGAGAGAGGCCTGCTGGCAGGGGAAGACCTGATTTAAGAGGAGGTTGCCGATGTTGAGGTCTTTATGGCGGACTCTGGAGTTGAAGTATCGGGTTACTCGTTGTCGTTGGGTGACGATCCTGAGGTCTACTTCGTTGCTCTTTTCCTCTAGTAAATCGAGCAACTCCAAAAGTAAGTCTTGATTCGTCTTTGGGTCATAGTAAGTAACTCGATGAGACTGAAGCTTTAGCTCAATGCGAATGACAACTTCATATTCATAATCAAGGGCGAAGGGAGTTTGTCTGGCCACTGACTTCTGAGTGATTCTGTAGTCCCACAGGACCAGAGGGAGTTCGTCCGCCCACATGCCTCCGGCTTTTTCCAAATTCTTCTTGATGACGGATTAAATTACTTTGTTAACAGCCTCGACTTTACCATTGGCTTGAGGATGAGCAACCATTGAGAACCTTTTTTTCGATTTTGTATTGCTAAAGAAGGCTTTGAATTCAGTGCTCTCGAACTGGGTGTCGTTGTCGGAAATGATAGCTTACGGCCAACAAAGTTGATCATTTTATTGGTGGTTATTGTAGCGAGAGCCTCGGTCTCTGCCCATTTGGTGAAGTAATCAACTGCGACGATAACATAGTGTCCCCACCGCTGGCCATTGGAAGGGTTCCAATGATGTTGTTCCAAACGACCAAGGGCTGACCATTTGCGTCAATTTGGTGGGTGGGGCTCTTGGAATTTTCGAGAAGCGTTGGCACTTGTCGCACTATTGTGCGTAGTCTATGGCGTCTTGATCGATTGTGGGCCAATAATAGCCATGCCTAATGATCTTCCTTGGTAGGGTCTGCTACCCGGTGTGGTTGCTGCACTCTCCTCCTTGCACGTCTGCGAGTACACGATCTACATCATCGAGGTCTACACATCACAGTAGTGGGATGGAGAAGCCTCTACGGCAAAGTATTCCATCCATGAGAATGTAGCGAGTTGATTGGTGAGTGAGCGCTCGTCTTTCTTTGTAACACCCCGAGAAGGTCTCGTGTTGCAAGTAGTTCTTTATCGGGGTCATCCAGGACTCGAGTTCGGTTTTGGTGCCCATAACCATATCAGTCTTTATCTGGCCAACGTATGGTGAGCTGAGTACCTCGACTGGTGCGTTCCCCATAAGCTGTGCATCTTCGGAGCTTGCCAACTTAGCCAACAAGTCTGCTTTTTTCATTTTGCTCTCGGGGAATGAGTGTTATGACGAAGTGGTTGAAGTTGGTGAGCAACTCCTAGACCTGGGCAAGATACGGGGCGAGCCGTGCCCCCTTGGCTTCGAATTCTCCCTGTATATGGCGCACAATGAGCTCGGAGTCATAAAAGACCTAGATGTCCCTTAGATTAAGTTCGATTGCGATTCTGAGCCCAACTATTAAGGCTTCATACTCTACGTCGTTGCTGGCAGTTGGGAATTTGAGCTTCAGAGCATAGCATATCGAGCGCTCTTCTGGAGTGATGATCCGACATCGGAGGATTTGCAGTTAGAAGATCCATTCACATATAGTTTCCATTGGAGATTAGAGGTTTTGATGTTTTCGGGAGGTAGCTCCTCAGGAGTTGTGAACTCTACTATGAAATCAGTGAGGGCCTGCCCCAGGATGGCGCCACGGAGGATGAATGTTATCTCAAACTGACTCAACTCTATGTTCCACTTCAATACACTACACCATAGATTGCATACTGCAACACCAGAGAAGTGATGCAGTAAGTGCCAAAAAATGTTGCTATAGGCCAAAAATGATATGTGGCATCAATTTCTCAATGTTGCCTTTTGCCACGTTGCCTTAGAGTGAGTCTAAGGCAACATCTTTGCGACCCTAAGGCAACATCGGTACAAGTGTTGGCATAGGTACTAAATTTACAAAAATGTGGGGCTACTAAAATCTGTAGCCTAGGCTCATGGAATCCTGTTGTGGTTGTAATACGGGATCACAGAATCATATTGTGGGGCCCATATGCATTAGTTTATGGCAACACTTCTACCATCCAATGGCAACACTATATCATAGCTATTGCAACATTTAACATCACAAACTGCAACAATATATTATAGTTATGGAAACATTACATCACATACTGCAACATTACAGAATTTAACATCACACTGAATTAAACAATGAAATTCTCATCTCAGATTAACAAGCAACACAAATAGTACTTACAAACATAGCCAGTAAATTCATGTTTACATACCATACTAACAAACACATCAATTCATGTTCATTGAAAATTATTGCACAAAGATCCCTAATATCAATGACTAATATTGCGTTTAGTGCTTTCAGTTTCATTGCTTTCACTGCCAATTGTCGCAAAGATCCCCAATATCAACGTGCATGTCAGGGTTTGCTTCACCTAATTTTTTAAGCATCCTTGTTAAGTTCTCCTAAACTTTTTAGTTCACCTTTGCATCAAATTCATCTTGGACTGTCTTGTTCACCTTTGCATCGACTTCGTCAGCTATATCTTCCCTTATCTTCGTTGCCAGCTCTTTTATGTATGTGCTTGTTGTTGGAGCAGATTTTGAAACTATTGGAGACTTTGTGTGCCATCCAATAAGCCATGATGGACCGTGGGACTTTCCATCAGAAACAAGTTCTTGAACAACTCCATCACTGCCTCCTTCACCTATTTCTTTTTTAGACTTCTCCTGCAAAATAAAGTAGTTACAAAATGTGACATCGTTAATGAATAAAATCTAAGTAACTCTTTAGTACAAACAATGTTTTCACAGTGAATAAACTATTTCAGCACAACCAAAGTCATGCATGCCTCAGTTACAAACTGAGGCAATGCCTCGTTTATATTTCAACACAAAATGAGAGGCATGCCTCAGTTGCATTTCAGTTGCAAATCTATGCCATAACATAACTATGCCATGACTCGTTCAACAAAACAGGATATAATCCTACAATAGTGTTGATCATGTGCAAAATGAAGCATTTTTTGATATCTGATCGAAGAGAAAATAAAATTCTTACAATTCCATAGTTCATTAATTAAGCCTTAGTCTTGTACATCTTTCCTTCTTTCCGATTGCGATTTTTAACAAAAAGTGTAACGTCCCGCCTTTTCGACCGCTTCATTTAACCTACTTAAAACGTTCAAATCGACAGATCGTTATTTAGCATACAAAGTTTAAAATAAAGATTCAACATAAAAATACAGAATAAATAAATAACTCAGTATTAAACAATGAAAATAAACTTTTAGATATTAATCAAAGTTTTGATACAAAACTTCTTTCTATACAGCGGAATATAAATATAATTTAAATACAGGGAAAAATCTTTATTATTTAAAATCTTCAGAGTGCGCTACCTTTGGAATCCCCAGCTTCGCCAATCTTCGAATCCTAAACTGGAATCTTTAAATCTGTAACAATCGGGTCTGACCCGAGTGTTCCATGCAAAAACATAAAACACTCGAGTCAGGATTAATCATTTGTTCAAGTAATTTAACTTCAATATAAACTGAATATAATGGTTAATTTCAACTTCCAAAATATATGCAAAATAAAAGTGGTGTAGTATATGTCCATATCATTTGTATATGATGGATAGTATCAGTTTTATATCAGTGACTAATCAAGTGTGATATCTGTTCTATCATTTTTATATTAAGTGTAACGACCCGGAAAATTCGACACTCGAATTTTCAACAATAATACATCTCTCTGTATTACTTGCCAAAAACCCAAGTATCCAATTCCGAATTGTCAATAGAAAGAAGTTAGAGGGCGAGAGAAGAAAGAAATATTAGAATTGAAGAATAAAAGACCAGAGTCTCACAGCGGAATGGTCAAAATATAATATATCAAATAATTTCTACAAAAGAACTGTATATACATTACAACATCAGAGTAAACATTCAGATCAATACAATACACAACAGAAATGAAGTAGTACCAGTAAATATATGAGATACGTCTCGACTTCAACACCTTCTCTAGAACTCCAAGCGAATCCTAACCTGGAAATATACTCGATCTGACCCGAGCACATTTGAAGCGAAGCAAAATTCACCCGGATCAGTCTGAAATACTATCAGTGGTAAATTCATAACACAACCAACTTGTTTAACTTTGAAAAATCCTTTGGAAGAAAAAGGATAATAGTAAGACCAGTCCACACATAAACACAGACGGTTTTTACCTTATTATAACCCAAAACATTTTGGTATGACAAAATCCAGTGATATTATAATAGTGTCTATCAAACCACAAATAAATAACCATCTAGTAGAACGCTTGCATCTCACGCTTTACATATTTATTATATAATCAAAATCACAAGGCGCTTATTGGGGAATGGGTTCCAACTATGACAAGGTATGGGACCACCTTCCGATCAGTGTACTCTAGAGGGTATGCACTGGGGTTCAACAAGAACGTCTTGCAACCCGACCCACACATGACCGACCACTCATTTTGCTTGTGTGTATCGAATATATTGTTACCCATTATGGTTTTAAGGGCCCACCGTACATCCGTGTAGATACAGAAATTGAAAGAAGAACAAATATGAATTTTCTCTAGATCGGTAACAATATACCCTGCTTGGGGATGACCCATCTAGCCATGCTGCCTGCCCAATTTTTGTATTTCCCGGTTGATGAGGCTTGAGGTCACGTTTAACTTTTTAGAACTTCTAGCCATCATTCACTTTGAACGCCACATTGTCAGATCCGTCAACTACACTAATTGACGTCCACAAAAATACCCTAGCGGTTAAGCTAAGAGAAGTGCCCCTCTCCGCCACCAACTATGGTACGTTTGTAAAAATCAACGTACGTGAGTTTTCAGGAAATAATCTGTCAGACATTCGTCCATACAAGTCATCCAGGAATAGGATGAACCGAAGGCACCCTCCTACCGCATCCTTACATAGGAATCACCCAAGGATCAGTAGCGAGTAGTCCTTGCAATCCGTAAATTCCAATCACGATAGAACACAGTGTATCTCTTTATGGGAGCTACCCAGAGATTATAAGAAGTTCTTCCGTTTCATGAAGATCTACGGTCTTCAATGCTCCATCTTTATTTGCTACCAGTTAGTTTCGATCGCAACGTTGGATCGAAGTGGTTTTGGGTCAGGTTCCCATCCCGGTCTCTTCGAAACAACATGTTAAAAAGGTCCAATAAGTTATTTCATTGATAGTTGGGTTTTTTTAACTATCAATTCACACAATAGTATTTTCAAGTATATTGGCAGCTCAGGCGCTTAACATTATTTATAATTATTCATTTAACCTCTTCCTCGATCTTTAAACCATTTCATTGATTAATCAATTCCATTCCCTTATTTGGAACAAGCGTATTTCAAATCAAATCATTTCCATTTTCTAGAAAATGGTGTTATATATTCAGCTAATTTATAAAACTTAATTGTATTTCCAATTTGATCCAAACAAATGTGTAATGATACACTTGTTTATTTAAAATCCCAATAGTTCAGTTTTAATTCAAATCTTGCCAATAACTTTGCAATATTCCTTCTTATGGAATTGATAAACTAATTTTCAACTTCCTTTACCGTAACAAACTAATACTATTCCTTGATAATAGTGAAGCCGTTCAAGTTGGTGTATTTTATTTACCTCTCAAACCTTGATCGACGACATTCTTACCTTAGAATAGATAGAAGTTTGTAACTTAAAATCCATAATACTTAACCAAAATGTGGTTTTATATACCATATTCTACTTTAGGGAGGTTCAGTCAATTATAAACTTCTCTACTCAATTTGTATATTAAGTCATTCGCCAAACCATTCCTTTATCTTTGAATTCTTTTTATTACCATTCCACTTATAACTTGGAAACTATTAAACATCATATTACAAAACCAAAATTCATTTATCCCTCTTTACACAAAACCATTTACTATCATATATCATATCTTAAATTGGATATTTTATTAATGAATCCATCAATCGTCTCCTTTTCATAAATCCAATAAGTATTTCTTTTCATTCTTGAAATTAACCCTTTTATTCTCAATTCGAATATTAAATAAAAATATTTAATTTGAACCTACATTAGTTCAAATCACTTTTATAACTTCTTTTACGGAACTCGGATTTTTAAAACAATAATCCATTTAACGTTCCTTTACCAAAATCATTTAACATTCATCTTCTTTGCCTCTTCTACATTTTCTTTCTATTTAAATCATTTGCTCAAAACATCACCTTTTAAATCAATACCTTAGTTTTGATTTCACTTTACAAACCCTTTCCAAATATTTGAATTTTTATAATATAATCTTTGCGATTATCCAGTTTAACCCCATTATAAAGCGGTCATTATCTTAAATGAATTCCATTTAAGAATTTATTACTTTAATTAATATTAATTAAAATAATAATTAACTTCATCATTTCCTGAAGTAAAACAGTTTTCTTCTCCATTAACTATAGTAGATTAGTTAACAACTTAGTTAAACAATAACTAGTTACATTAGTTAAATAATCATTTTTTATCGTCATTAAATAAAATATAATTAATATTTAAGAAATCTAATTAATTATTTAACAACCTTTTTCCATTGGATTAATTGGAATTTAATCTAATAATTTATTTCAAATAAAAATATTGACTTAGTCAGCTTCAAACAATTAGTTAATTTGTTTAACTATTTCCAGTAAACTCTTCCTCATAGGTTAATATAATCAATCTAACTAAATTGGTACCTTATAAACAATTATTCCAATTGATTAATCCGTAGATTATTTACTGCTTTATTTACTTATAAAATCTTATTTAATCGTTAAATTCTTATTATAAAATTACTTTATAATGCTTATAAAATCAATTTATAATTATAGATTTATTTTTAGAACTCCATTAAAAAAAATATAATAAACAAATCTTACTTCAGTTATAAGAATAAATTTTATAACCGAACTGCATCAATTCACTTGACATCAAATCAACGACTAAATAAAAATGTGTATTTCAGGCCATTTGCTGCCAATTCTTCAATTAATGCCATATATTGATTAAAAATACAACAACTTTGAATTTCAATTCAACGTCAACATCCAAACAGTTTCTCGGTGTCATTTGGGTTCAATCAATGCATATAAAAATAATGAATAGTACTTATAATATTTGAGGAATCCGGTTGGATTCCTTAAACACGTCCTTCCCTACATCACAAATAATAGTATCTGAAATAATTGTTTTAATTTAAATCATCCAATTCAACATAAATAATGTCAACAAGTGATAAACAACCATTAATCAACCAAGCAACCAACAATCCAATTTTTATACTAACAATGATATATTATAATTATATGAATTTAATCACATCAAAGTATTTTAGAAAGCGTGATAATTAACTCACATTATTTTGGATTGATGATTCCGCATTGTTTCATTTAATTTTAAACAATGTTTAAAATTAAACGAAATTCTGACAAATTTCAAATCATTCCGTCTCAGCTCAGCATTGTAATATTTTCCATTGCGATTCCAACGCCTTTGGTTTAGTTGAATTCTGATCACGGAGCAAAAAGTCATTAATGTTTTACAATACACATTTTTAATTAAATTAAATAACTCTCTTAAACTAATTGATTAGATATAAATTACTTTAATTAACACTGTGCAGGCCTGATTGCATTCATTCCCTTCTTCGTATTACCCAAATTGCGATCGATTTCTATTCTGAAACATCATGCACAAATTATTCTTGTTAGATTAATAATTGATGCATTTAATTAAAGATTAGTATCGTTAGTTACTTTGGTTAGAGAATTCATGGGTCCAGACAAAATTTTGTTCCCTTTTTGTACTTGTTGATTTGCAGATCTTCATTCACGAGTATCAGCTTCTTTGTTCTACGAGAATTGCAGATATCAAAAGTTAGTTGATTTAAATCCTTTAATTAAAATTTAAGTGAACTAATTACTTAGTTTACTGTACAGGATGATATACCACTCTCCTCGTCACAGTCTTTGTTCCTGCCTGAACGTCGAAGTCATGCTCATAAGAAACAAATCATCACCGCGCCCAACTCCGTTGATCAGAGTGCCATCCAACTCCTCCGGCCGACGTGCCTCCGCGTCCACAGCTTTCGCCAGCAGCCTCGAGACCGCGTCTTCACCAACCACTTGTAGGAACCCCATCAACAAGCTTTCTCCTTCCAACGTTGTATACTTTCTTCTTCATTTGTTCCCATATTCTTTTACTTCATGCCCGCCCACTTTGAACGCAACAACATAGTGTCTTCACCCATGCTCAACACTTCTTCTCCCCCATGCATCTGTTATGCGCGTCATACCCCACCAAAACAAGCTGCTGCATCTCCAAGTCCTTGACTGGACATCCATCTGATACCGTCTCTGTGTGCGCCCAACCGCCCTTAGTCACCGCCCAAAACAACTCCTCCCTCGATGCCGTGGACCGCTAGTAAACCCACCCCAACTGCCGATGCTTCTGTTCGTCGATCCGTCCATCCTAGGTCCCTGAAACCAATCACCACCGTTCAGAAGCTTGATCTCGCCTAGCTGAAAGTATTCAGCTCAGGATTCATCTCAAAATAATTTAAAACGGAGGAGATTGGGGTCGATTCTTTGGGGAAGACGAGGGCCGTTGGTTCGTTTTGGAATGAATGAAGGAACCGCGGTTTGTATGGGACCAGTTGAATTGGCGTTGCATTATTTTCCAGCGTATACAGCATAATGGGATGACATGGTATTAAACAAGTACATATATATATATATATATATATAAATGTTAGACCCAAAAGTGGTTCTAACACCCAAATTGATTAAAAGCAAAATGAAACGAGATAAAAATAAAAATGAACACACAGGATTTATAGTGGTTCGGCGAAGAAATGCCTACGTCCACTAATCTTTTACTATATTCAATGATTCAGTTGCAAATACAATGTAAGATTCACTTGATTCCACTCACAACTCACTTATATTCACTCAATTGACTAAAACAAATAATGAAAGATGATTTGGATTCTCCGGGAGTATTGGAGTTCGGACTATGGAGGTGGTTGAATTCTCGAAATGCCAAAAAAAAGATCCTTTTCTTTGTCTCCAGACGGGGTATTTATAGGTGTGAATTTGCTCAAAATCCCATCCGGATCGGATCCACGTGTCGTCCATCCCATTAGCCTCGGGTTCGGATGAATTATTGTGTTGACAACGCATCAGAGTAATGAATGTTATGGGTAGGAACTGGTCATAGCCGATCCGGATATCCAGGCGCTTTTGCTGGAGAATAATATGGAACATGGGCTCGGGTCGGAGACACACATATAAGGGGTTCGGATCGGGATACCCGATCCGACCCGGATTGGCTTGGATGCAACGCTCTCTTCTTCTTTAATCTGCTCCGCTCCGATCTATTTCCGTGGCAACCAGGTGGCTTTCCGATCCGATTGAGATTATATTGTCCTCCGATCCGAATAGCTATGCCTTACCAATTTCCTCAGCAACAGTTCACCGATCCGAACAGAAGATTTTATCCGATCCGAACCGATATGTTGCTCTGACCCAACCCGAACAATTGCAGCTGTCCAATCTAGGTTGTAGTGTCTTCTCCAATCCGAACCGAAGTCTTCTAATTAAAAATGTTCTTCAATGTCTGATTTATTGACTTTGTGTTGCCTAGTTCACAAAGTAGGCTAACACTTTGCCCCCTCAAAGGATGCTTCTGTTGGAAACGGAGCATGCTTTGACTGCCATAGCACAAAAGCTTCATCCTTCCTTTTGAATTCACATGCCAGGCTGTCGTACTTCATCCTGTTCGGTTCGGATTCCGACCCGAACGGATTTCTGCTTTGGGTTCCGACCCGAACTGATCTCCTTCTTCTCTGCAATGTATTAGTGGGCCAAGCTGCGTCATTGGGCATTTCGAACCGGTCCGATCGGGAATACGAATAGTCAGCTTGTTTTTTATATAAATTCACTTCACTTTTCTTCCTTTCTCTCATTCACCGTTTCTGCTCATCCGAACCGATTCCACATCAAAATTTTAGTCTTTCCAAGAAACTCCAAAATTCTCGCTTCAACCTTTGAATCAAATACATAAGTAGCCTTGTAATCTTGAATCTCGTTGCCATAATTGTTTTTAATTTACATCCACAGTTAAGATAAACGATTCTAACAAGGTAATTGATTAATTCCATCGCCATGGCTTCCTTCATCCTCCGCCTTCGTCGCTGATGGCATCGACGCCATTTCGAGGCGTTGGTGGAAGATGTTGAAACTCGTCGTTGAATACTTGAATGCTTTAGCACTTGGCTTTAATTAAGGCTTGGGATATCAAGTTGGGTTCGCTACTTAAGAGAAGGAAGAGGAAGGAAATTGAAGGAGATCGGTTCGGGTGGGGGAACAGTAGGAGAAACAGGAAAAGAGACCAATTCACAGAATCGGACCGGGTCGGAGCAATAGGGCAAAGAAATAGGACTTACTTTGTTTGACCAGGTCGGGTCGGATCTATGAAAAAAAATGGAGGTCAAGACTTATGCGCTCGGGTCGGACCGGGTTATGAAACAAAAGAGAGAATAGGGGCCGGGTTATCCAGGTTAATCCGACCCGCTCCGAGAGTCAATCCCCGAACCAATCCGGATATATCTTTCTGAGCGCGAACCTTTGCTTATCCGATCCGAACCTGGTGTCTGCATCCGAACCGAAAACTACTCAATCTAAAACACAAACTTTCGTCCAACTATTTAAAAGATATTACTTCCAACTTCATGAACAGTTAGGATAGTGCCTTGCGGACATAAATGAACATTAAGAACTACTCTGACTATCACTTTCTCTTCAAAGTTTCGTCTTACATTGTTGCACTTTTACCTTGCATTTCTCACATTTGCTGCACGCATTTTAGTTCACACACACGCACAGGGGGGTACGGGCTAATTTACTCTAATTTGTGCTATTGCTTCTTCAATAGTTCTATGACAATGAGACCCAGACGCTCTTCCAGACTAGCTGAGAGGAAAGAAGCCCCGGAAACCTCTAACAAAATCACTCTCGAGGATATATCTTCTTCTTCGGATCCAGAATGGGACAGTGAGGGTCCAGACTACGGGGTTGGAAATCGAGAAAGCAACGAGGCGTCTTCAGAGAACGAGGTTTCTCTGGGTTTTGAGGAGGAAGGAGGGATCGGTGACGATCGAGCCCCTGACGAATTTGAATCAGCCATTATATTGGAATCACCTCCAGACTCCGTTGAATCGACAATCGACAACGATCGACTTGTCCGAATTTGCTTAAAGTACGGAATAATGAAAAGGGACACTCTAGTGCCTTCACGCTCTGATCGTCCCCACAACCCTCCAGAAGGATATATGACGGTCACTCGACTGATGTGCATGGTCGGCGCCATTCCTCCATTCTCTCCCTTCATCGTTGACTTTTTAAGACAAATGCGGATTGCCCCCATGCAATTGCACCCCAATTCATATGCCTATTTGCACACCTTGTACATAGCATATCGTGAAATCTTAGGCACAGAGCTCACGTTCGATGACGTTCACTTCTTCTATAATTTCAAGCATCGGACTCGAGAGACTCCATCTTTCTACTACTTTGAGTCAGTTCCCAAAAGGAAGATAATCTCTACACCATTTAGCAGTAAAGCTGGAGATTCCAGACTAGAATGGTTCTACGTGAAGCGACAGCCTGGATGCGCCAGGAGGTGGACAAAATCAAGTAAAGCACTGATTTTCTAAATCCGGGCTCTATACACTTGAATCATCACCTTGACTTGTTTTCCTTTTTGTTTGCAGTCGACAATCCCAAACAGATATCAGACCAGGTGTTCTTCGACCGGATGCACCGACTCCTTAATGGCGATCAGAAATTCTTGACTATCGACGAAGCCCTTAAAGACGAATACCTTCACTTTCATGGGCTATTATCTGTCTTTCGTAGCATTGGTCATGGGACGGTTCCATACGCATACATTCCTCCAGTGGAGGTAGTCCCAGAGACAGGAGAAGGCTCAGGAGTTCCTACAGCGCCTCTTCAAACTTCACCTTCTCCATCTTCTACACAAGACGATGAATTGGCTAATCTGGCCGAAAAGCATCATGAAGGATATATTGCCCCCGAGGAAACTACTTCTCTAGAAAAGTCAAAATCCTCCCAAGAGTCGCCACTTCATGCTTCCGAGGGGGATGTCCCTAGTACTGATGAGCAAATATTTCAGGGTTTGGGGGATCTCCCCTTACCTGAGACTATATACACTTCAGAGGATTTCAGGAAGTATCCTTTAGTCTTCACCTCTTCTGAAGAGACCACTCCCGCTAAGGCCAAAGAGCCTGCCCGTACTAGTCTAGCTTCGGACTCGGGTTGATTGGGGGGAAACACACCACTTAGGATACACTTTATAACGGCATTAGCATTCATTGCACCTCTTTCCTTGTGAATCCATTAATTCTAAATTTCGTTTGTTTTATCGTGCAGGTACGATGTCTCGGTCCTACTACGATATCAGGAAGCTTCGTCGCAGCATGTCCAATCCTCCTCAGGATGTCGAGTATGATCGCCGGGATGATCGTGGTAGGGAGGAGAGAAGACCTTATGATCCCTATCGTTCTCGACCCTCACATTCCCGCTCACCAGTTCGACCGGAACAAGAGAAATATAAGGGTTATCAAAGCCGCAGGGAAGAGGACAGACCACCATCTAAAGACTCCACTTCTTCCAATGAAAAGCGCAGCAGAGAGAGAACTCCTCCGAAAGAAACTGGGTCTCGAAGCAAGCACAAGGTCCCTGCTACTAAACGACCTAGGACAGACAAAGAGTCTACCGAATCCTCTTCACACAGGGACACCGAATTATCGATCCCCGCTCCTCCCCCACTAGATGCGGAAACTGCAGTAAAACGGGCATATTTGGTGGAGCAATTTCCCGAGCATTACTTCGAGACTTTGACTTTTTTACCTGCCCTTGAACCTATTTCGTCTAAATGGGCAGATGAGGCCAAAGCAAAAATAGATGCGGTGGAAAAACAGTATACTGAGATGTTCAAATATTCATGCAATCTTTCTAGAATCATCCGCACTCTAATCAAAAATACTGATTCAATGCAAAAGACCGCGGAGGAGGATGCTAAGGCCTTAAAAGCTCTAGGAAAAGATTTAGAAGACACTCAAGCTCAGCTAGCTGTCGCTCAAACGGACGCTTCTAATTTCAAACAACAATTCGAGGACATGCAAAAGCATTATCACGACTTGCTTGAATCTCATACTCAGGAGCGCTCTGAATTAAAAAAGCAAGCTGACGAGGCCAAGTCAGAAGCTGCTAAGACACGCCTTGCTTATGCTGAGCTTGAACGGAAAAACGCCGAGTTAGCAAAGAGGAGTGCCGAATTAGAAAAGAAGAATGCCGACTTGGCTTCAAAGCTGTTGGAGGCAGAGAACAGGGCTGCCCTGGCCGAGGGCAATGTAGAGTGTGCTATTAAATCTGCGGAGGAAGCCCGCAAGCAACTATCAGAGGCGGAGGCTGATATTCAGGGTTTCGGCGAACTAATGATTGAATTCTTCGCACATATTATTCGTCGCCGAAACATTTCTTGGATCGAGGACTATCCATCCACTCTAGTTCAAGTATGGAATCAGATCGTCGAGTGGGAAAAAGAGGAACTTAAGGTCGATTCCCTCGATGAAGATAAACTAATGGAGAAATACTTGAGGGATGATGAACCAGAGCGCCTAGCTGAAGGGCGCCGCCTTATTGCTGAGGCCATGGAAGAAGAGAGACGAAAGTCTAAACAAAAAACTGTTCTCGAAGCTGGTTCCTCTTCTTCTGCCCCTGCAACTTCTGAAGTAGAGGGGTATGATCCTGAAAATCCGGGAATTCCCCGAACAACTCTGCTATCTCCTATTCCTGAAACAACACCAGAGGTAGTAGCCACCCCCACAGAAAAGTCTTCGGAAGGTATCCCTACCTTTTCTCCTCAATTTGCCAAGGCTATTTCTACTTTTCGCCACGTGATTGAACAATCGATGAAAGACCCATTGTTTTCGCCTGAGTTGATAACTGTTGCTTCTCATTCTGTAGGTGTTGAATCATCCGTAAAGACAGATGTGACTCAGGGAGCCACCGCTGGGAGAAAGCCCGCAGATAAGGCCAAAAAAGGGGAAGACAAGGCTGCTTCTATAGATTTGGGAGAAGGAGGTGAGCCAACTAAGGTCGCCACTCCCCATGATGAAGAAATGATAGCAGCTTTAAAGGACGATGGCGGAGACGGGGGGCATGAAGAGGAACCAGAAGTTGCAATAGCCGGGGAGTCAAAAAATGCTGATGATGTTACCTTGGTTGCGATGAAAGCCGATCAAGACAAACGCTTGCAATTAAAAGCTGAAGAGCTAGACCCCGAAGTCCTCAAACCCCTCGCAGTCGTGGATGCGGGATCAAGGTTAGTTGTTAAGCTCTCAACTAGATCTATTACAGAGGAACTCGCTAAAAAATCTTCTCTTGATTCCAGCGCCCCGCCCTCCGGGAAGAAGTCTACTGGCTCCAGCACCGCATCTTCAGGAAAAAAGAAGACAAAACGAATCTTGATGGAGGCTAAGAAAGAAGCAAAGGACGCGGAGAAAGCCGCCAAGAAATCCAAGGCTCATTCAAAATCTAAATAGTGGATTGCCTTGTATCGTTTTAGCATTTAGTGAACCAATAATTGCTGCTACAAGAGTAGCTCCTGCACTTTCTTTTTTGGCTAATTTCCTGTACAAATTCATTCATTTGTAAATAAAAATAACTCATTTTTTGCAATGTTTATTTGTCAGTAGTTCTGCACTTATGTAAAAATGCATGTCTATAGTTATGAAACGAAGTTGTGGAGGGGGTAATATGCGTGTACATAAGTGTCCCCAGTCAATTCCCACAAATTATTTAATGCTTAATCAAGCAATCCGAATGCTCCCGATTTTCTGATGGGATAGCACTTCCTGTGCCGTCAGTACCTATCGTTTTTTCTGGCATTTCTTTTATACTCTCTCTCTTTCTCTTGAGAGTTAGAGTTTGAGCTCAGTCATCTGTTTATTCCCCGGTCTTTCAACGGGGAAAGATTTCTTTCTCAGCGCTCAGTCGGAGACGCCTTTATACTCTCTTTCTCTCTGGAAAGTTAGAGTTGGGAGGAGAATTTCTTTTTCAGCGCTCAGTCGGAGACGCTTTTATACTCTCTCTCTCTCTCTGGAGAGTTAGAGTTAGGAGGGGAATTTCTTTTTCAGCGCTCAGTCGGAGACGCTTTTATACTCTCTCTCTCTCTCTGGAGAGTTAGAGTTAAGAATGTCGTTTTCTCATTCTTTTATGTCTTATCGCACAAATAGTCGTTGTGCTTCTTTTTCTGTCTAAACTGTTTTCCACCTTTTTAGGCTGTGAGTTATCCTGTATCTTATAATCACAACAGAATAACTGATAAATGTATATATGTAATGCATAAAAGTAAATAGCACACAGTATTTTTATAGTGGTTCGGCTAAGTCGTAGCCTACATCCACTTTATAGTTCTTTATTCATATCGTCAGATTTTCCCAAGGCAAGTCGTGCCTTATTACAGAGTTCATAAGAAAAATAATACAAAGTACAACATTTCTAATCCAAATATCGCATTAAGTGCTGGGCATTCCATGCTCTGGGGATTTCTTCGCCATCCACGGTCGTTAACTTGAAGGTTCCTTTTTCAAGTTTCCGTTGAATGACAAAGGGTCCTTCCCATTTTGGACCAAGGTGAGGAAGGGATGGAAAGACTCTCTTTAGCACCAAATCTCCTGGTTCAAAAGTCCTGAGGCGAACTTTTTTGTCGTAATAGCGTGCCATCTGACGCCGATGTCTTGCCGCACGCAAATCTGCTTCGTCCCTTTTTTCTTCGACTTCATCAAGAGACTCAAGTAAAAGTGCCCGATTTGTCATCGGGTCATAATATGTCACCATGTGGGAAGGAACTTCTAGTTCAACTGGAATTACAGCTTCTGAGCCAAAGGAGAGAGAGAAAGGGGTATGACCGGTGGCCGTTTTAAATGTTGTTCGATATGCCCACAAAGCTAGGGGCAATTCATCAACCCATTTTGCCTTTGCACGCTCTAATCGTTTCTTGAGGATGGATTTTATTACTTTGTTTATTGCCTCGACTTGCCCATTCGATTGCGGATAGGCAACTGCAGTATATCGTTTGTCTATCTTATACTTCTGGCAGAAATTTCTGAATTCAGTACTATCAAATTGGGTTCCGTTGTCAGTTATAATCGTTCTTGGGATCCCGAACCGGCATATGATATTTCTGACCACAAAACTTATCACCTTTCTTGCCGTGATTTTGGTCAAGGGCTCAGCTTCCACCCACTTCGTAAAATAGTCCACGGCCACTATTGCATACTTAGCTCCTCCTTTAGCAATTGGTAGAACTCCAATGATATCAATTCCCCACGTGGCAAATGGCCAAGGACTCACCATTGATTTAAGTTGGGTCGATGGTGCCCTGGGGATTTTGGCGAATCTCTGGCACTTATCGCAGCGTCGTGAATAATCAGCTGCATCTTTATTGATCGTAGGCCAGAAGTATCCGTACCGCAATATCTTCTTTGCTAAAGTTTGACCTCCTGTATGATCTCCACACTCACCTTCGTGCACTTCTCTTAGTACACGCTTGATGTCGTCGTGTGCTATACATCGTAACAGGGGCATAGAAAATCCTTGCCTATAAAGAGTATCATCTTGTATGACATATCTGGTAGCTTTGCGAACTACAGCTCTTTTCTCACTCTTCTTTGATGGGAGTGTCCCATTCTTAAGGAAATTCTTAATTGGAGTCATCCACGACTCCTTCTCTGGTTCCGCTTCAAAAGCGAATTCAATTTCCATTGACTCAAAGCTTGGCGATTCCAACGTTTCAATTGGAATTATTTCAGTCTCTTCTGGATTGTCAGAACCAGCCAGCTTTGCCAGCCTATCCGCTTTCTGGTTTTCAACTCTGGGAATGTGTGTTATGTTGTACCGCTCTAAGCTATTCAATAGCTCTTTCACTTTCTTGAGGTAGGCGATAAGTCGAGGTCCTCGAGCCACAAATTCCTCTCGCACTTGGCAAACAACAATTTTAGAATCACAGAATATATCTAACATTTTTACTCCGAGGTCTTTAGCAAGCTTCAGCCCGGCAATCAGGGCTTCATATTCAGAGTCATTGTTAGTCGCCGAAAATTCTAATCGCAGGGCGTAATATAATGACCGTCCTTCGGGAGTGACTAAGACGATTCCAGCTCCGGACCTTCGGTCGTTCTTGGCTCCATCTATATATAGTTTCCACGGATCTATTTTTAACTCATCCTCAGACTTAACCACTCTATCATCGACTACCTCCTCCTCTGGAATGGTGAACTCCGCAATAAAGTCTGCTAGAGCTTGCCCCCTAATCGACTTTCGTGGTTGAAAATTCAAATCAAACTGACTTAGTTCTATGTTCCATTTGATCAACCTTCCCGATGCTTCGGGTCTCTGCAACACCTGCCTTAAGGGCTGGTCGGTGTATATGGTTATTGGATGAGCTTGGAAATAGTGACGAAGTTTTCGGGATGCGATCAAGAGGCTGTAAGCGTGCTTCTCAATTTTTGGGTAGTTGCGCTCTGCCGCCGCTAATTTCTTGCTTACATAATACACTTGCCTTTGTATTTTGTCTTCTTCTCGAACCAGGGCTGTGCTGACGGCATGAGCCGAGACTGCCAAGTAAACAAACAATCCTTCGTGATCTACGGGCTTTGATAAAATCGGCGGTTTCTCTAGCAGTTCCAATAGATTTCGAAAGGCCTCAACACAGTCCGGAGTCCACTCAAAGTTCTTCTTTCCTCTTTTAATCAAATCAAAAAATGGAACGCATTTGTCTGTGGCTTTGGAGATGAATCTACTCAGCGCCGCTACTTTCCCTGCAAGACTTTGGACGTCTTTAATTCTCCTCGGCTCTTCGATATTTCTAATTGCTGCTATCTGGCTAGGGTTGATTTCAATTCCTCGGGAGCTTACAATGAAGCCAAGGAACTTTCCCGATGCCACTCCAAATGAGCATTTCAGAGGATTCAATTTCATCCGATACTTTCGCAGGATACCAAACATTTCCGCCAAGTCTTGCGTATGGCTGGAGGACTGTTTCGATTTGACAAGCATATCATCCACATAAACCTCCATAGTTTTTCCTATTTGATTATAAAACATTCTGTTCACCAAGCGCTGATAAGTAGCTCCAGCGTTTTTCAATCCGAATGGCATTACAACATAACAATATAATCCCAAATTCGTAATGAAGCTCGTATGTTCTTGGTCTGGTACGTGCATAGGAATTTGGTTGTATCCAGAATATGCGTCCATGAAAGAGAGAAGTTCATGACCTGCTGTCGAGTCTACAAGCTGGTCAATCCTGGGAAGTGGGAAACTATCTTTTGGACAAGCTTTGTTTAAATCTGAAAAGTCAATGCAAGTCCGCCACTTTCCGTTTGGCTTCTTTACCAAGACGGGATTCGATATCCAGTCGGGATATGTCGAATCTCGAATAAATCCATTCTGCTTCAACTTCTCTACTTCCTCTTTGAGAGCAGCCGACCTCTCTGGGCCCAGCATGCGTCTCTTTTGCTTCACAAGTGGATGCTTCGGATTTACATTCAATTTGTGACTTATAATGGATGGCGATATCCCACACATGTCAGCATGGGTCCAGGCAAACACGTCTAAGTTTGCCTTCAAGAAGTCCGTTAGTTCTTTAGCTCGACGTGGATCCAATTGAGAACCAATCTTCAAAACTTTTGTCGGATCAGCTTTATCAATGGGAATTTCCACTGTCGCTTCATTAGGAGTTGCATTCCTAGCCTCTGGTTCCTCGTCTTTTCTGGGATCCAGGTCTTCAGGCGTTCCTTTGGGCAACTCCTTTGGGGTCAATCTCTCTAATTGCTATGCCGAGTCCCCCTTTGAGGGAGACGAGGCATCTTTACTCTCAACGTTAAGTCCTTTCATCAACATATTTAATTCGGCCATATAGCAGGCCCGTCCGGAAACTTGATCCCCTCTCATTACTCCAGTTCCGGCTTCGGTTGGGAACTTAAGTAACAAGCACCAAGGGGCGATACAAACTCTGAATTCAGCGAGGGCAGGGCTCCCCAAAAATGCATTATAAGGCGAATCTACGTCCAATACTACGAACTGAAGCATCCTCACTCTTCTACGTTCTCCTTGCCCCAGGGTCACGGGCAACTCTATGTATCCCATGGGAGCTGTCGATTCCCCGTTGAAGCCTCTGATCCATCCTTCACATGGCTTCAGATCTTCAGATTCAAGCTTCATCTGATCAAATGACTTCTTGAACAAAATATTAACGGAACTTCCGTTGTCTACTAATACCTTATGGACCAAGGCCGGCCCAATGGTGGTAGTAATAACCAACGGATCATTGGTGGGTGATTGTATCCCAGTATTGTCTCGGCTGCGAAATACCACGTCGTCAAACATGGTCTTCTGTTGTTTTATGGTGGTGATATCTTCCAAATCATCACCTTCATTCACGTCTAGGTGCTTGGCAGCATTCACATATTGATCCATTGATCTGAAACTTCGGATTGCCGGGTGAGGTCCGCCTACTATGGAGTTGATAACAATTCCTTTACCTTTCTGCTGCGCTGTAGGCTTGGGAGCAGGTAGAATCTGTTTTGGAGCCTGCTCTCCTTGCCCCCTGTCCCTCGGGGCAACCTTGTATTCATCCAACTTCCCTTCACGCTGCAGCTTCTCAATCACATCCCTCAAATGCCGACATTCATTGGTTGAATGCCCATGAGTTCCATGAAACAAACAAAATTTCCCTGTCGCCATTTCTTTCTCGGTCGAATCACGAGGTGGCGGTCTTTTGTACTGTAACTCATTGTACGTATCCAGGTAAATATTTTCCAGGGTGTCGTTCAATGGTGTATAATTCTCGTAGTTCTGGAATCGGGGTCTTTTGTTAGGATCACTTCCCCTATTTCTGTTTCTTCTGTTACCGTTCGGATTACGGTTATTGTTGTGGTTACCCCCGCTTCCAGCATCGCTGTTTCCATCCTTGTTTCCTACATTTACTTCAACCTTGCCAGAACTTTCCCCAGACTGCTTCACGGCGATATTACTCTGCACATTCTCCTTTGAAGCCGTCTCAGATTTTCTTTTTCGGTTTGCCCTGGCCTCCTCTCGCCTTAGATAAATATCGGCTTTTTCGTAGAATATCTCTCTTGTGGAGGGTGTTTTCCCAGAAAGATAATCTCCGAACTCGGATTCAGGATCGACTCCTTCCTTCAATGCCATCAGAATAGTGGGCTCATGCGGGTCACTGACCTCAGTCACCGCTTGGTTAAAACGGTCAAGATATGCCCTCAAAGACTCTCCTGGTGCCTGCTTGATTCTCGATAATTCAATAACACTCTTGGACTTTCGGGCATGGAGTCGGAACTGGTTCATGAAACGCTCGCTTAATTCCTTGTAATTCGAAATCGAACGAGGAGGAAGTCGGGTAAACCAGAACAGCGCCACATCTTCTAAGTAGATTGGGAATGCTTTGCACTTCACTTCATCAGGGGCAGCAGCTGCATTCATGAGCCACGAGTATCGCATTAAATGCTGTCCCGGATCAGTCCTTCCGTTGTATTTATCCATCTGTGGCAAGTTAAAGCGTCGGGGAAATTGAAAGTCGAGTATATCATCGGTGAAGGGAGTATGGCTTCGTTTGATGCCATAATCTTCATTTGTATAGTTCCGGCTCTCGGACATGATCTGGCGAACCATTGCCTGCACATCAGCATTAGTTAGGGGCCGCTCAGGTTCCCTGGTCCTAGTATCCGAGTTCCTTCTCGGCTCTTGTTCAGGAGATGCCCTTCTTCTTCGGGCTGCCTCTGCTCGATTCCGTTCCCTGCGCTCCCGGTCGATCTCGGGAGGAGGGGACTGGAGTCTTTGCCTCCGAGTGGGGTCATTGTTTCCTAGCGCTCGTGCAATATCCTCACGAGATCCCAAAGATCCAAATGTCAGCTGCTCCACGTTCTGAGGTCGTTCGAACGGCCTTCGTTCACGGGGCCGCTCTTCCTCGGAAGATGAAGATTGATCCACTAGTGTTTGACGAACCGGTGATGGAGTTCTCTGTCGACGGAGTTCACTAATCTCCCGACTCATGAGCCTCATATTTTCCTGCATCATGAGATTAGTGCGCTCGTGAACTTTCATAGCCTCCCTTGTGCTCTCAAGCATGTCAAGTAAGCGCGAGAAATCTCCTTGAGTGATGGGCACAGATGGATTGACCTGATCACTAACCCTGGTGGCTGGAATCGGAGCATTCGTAGGGACTCGAGTAGAGGTTCCAGCTTCACCAAGCATCGGGTCGGATCGGAAGTAGGAGGTCGGGTTGGTTCGGAGCTGAGGAGCCTGGTCGGATCGGTACGTAGTAAGCTGCTTGGGTCGGTTCAGATTGGGGGAATGCACTGCTTCAGAATCTCCTACCCGGATCGGATCGGAGCTTTCCCCCTGTTGGCGGCTCGGATTTCCTGCATTGGTTCTTCCTGCTGCTGAACTCTGCCCCCGAGACCTTGTTACAACCGCATTTTGCTGATCTTCGCCAGCTCCATTTCCTCGAACAGACTGAATTTCTTTGCCTTTTCCTTTGGCCATGACTCTTTGACAATCACTTCAACAAATATAAAAGAACGAAGAAACTTAAGGATTAACTTCTTTGAACTCAACGGTCCAAAAAGTAGAAAGAAATCCCGGAAAATAAAGAATTTAGATGAGGATTCTCAGTGAAAGCACCAAAATGTTAGACCCAAAAGTGGTTCTAACACCCAAATTGATTAAAAGCAAAATGAAATGAGATAAAAATAAAAATGAACACACAGGATTTATAGTGGTTCGGCGAAGAAATGCCTACGTCCACTTATCTTTTACTATATTCAATGATTCAGTTGCAAATACAATGTAAGATTCACTTGATTCCACTCACAACTCACTTATATTCACTCAATTGACTAAAACAAATAATGAAAGATGATTTGGATTCTCCGGGAGTATTGGAGTTCGGACTATGGAGGTGGTTGAATTCTCGAAATGCCCAAAAAAAGATCATTTTCTTTGTCTCCAGACGGGGTATTTATAGGTGTGAATTTGCTCAAAATCCGATCCGGATCGGATCCACGTGTCGTCCATCCCATTAGCCTCGGGTTCGGATGAATTATTTTGTTGACAACGCATCAGAGTAATGAACGTTATGGGTAGGAACTGGTCATAGCCGATCCGGATATCCAGGCGCTTTTGCTGGAGAATAATATGGAATATGGGCTCGGGTCGGAGACACACATATAAGGGGTTCGGATCGGGATACCCGATCCGACCCGGATTGGCTTGGATGCAACGCTCTCTTCTTCTTTAATCTGCTCTGCTCCGATCTATTTCCGTGGCAACCAGGTGGCTTTCCGATCCGATTGAGATTATATTGTCCTCCGATCCGAATAGCTATGCCTTACCAATTTCCTCAGCAACAGTTCACCGATCCGAACAGAAGATTTTATCCGATCCGAACCGATATGTTGCTCTGACCCGACCCGAACAATTGCAGCTGTCCAATCTAGGTTGTAGTGTCTTCTCCAATCCGAACCGAAGTATTCTAATTAAAAATGCTCTTCAATGTCTGATTTCTTGACTTTGTGTTGCCTAGTTCACAAAGTAGGCTAACAATAAACTTGTAGGTGTGAATGCAAACAAAAGGAGCTGAAATTGCTGAATTCAAAGGGCTGAGCTGGCCTCATTTTCCCAAGATTTGTGGCAGATGTCATTTTCTATTTAGTGTTATTGTTATACGTTGCTTTATGTCTACAGTGATATGTTGGAAATAGGACATACAAGGTTTCATTAATTTCTCCTTTAATTGACCAGCGCATCGTATTCGAAAGGATGAAAGATATGGGTCTGGATAAATAACAAATGAAAGATGCCAGCTCAATTTTTTTTTCTTACTGGTATACAGACAAATATACTTTTTCTTTATATGGCCACTTGTTCTGTATTGTCAGAAACAGAAGCATATGTGGTGACAAAATAAGATTTTTCTCTGTGTTAAAACGTAAATACTTGGTTGAAGAAAAAGCTGCTGTTGTTTTTGACCAGTCTAGGTTTTTAAATGAGCTTATTCAATTTTAAACGAAATGAGGACAGAGAATCATGCCCCAGCTTGTTACACAATTTGATATAACCCGTGTAGCGTGCACATGTTCATTAGTGAAGATAAGGTACAGAAAATAAAGCTGAGCCAACAATTGAACAGTATTTGCATGTGTTGTTATATCCAAGGATCGCTGTACATAAACTATGAAAATATCAAAGCACAGACGAAATTTTCCTTGGCGATATTTGCATAGGGATTTGGATAGATTGTGGCATAGTTTAATTGCTGAGTTCCTTGTATTTTGCAGCGTTGCATTGGAAATACGTCAGATGAAGACAAATTTAGCGGTAAATATTAGGGGTGAGCAATATTCGGTTCAAACCGAATTAACCGATCAAACCAGTTCATTTCGGTAGGTTCGGTTCGGTTTCAAAACTAAATCGGTTTAAATTCGGTTTGTCAAATATAATAGATCAAATCTTATCATAAACATAAATTTTACCATATAAACTTTCTCCAAACATCAATTTATGGTTTACTTTGAGTGAATGCGTCGTTAAAATTATAATATATCCTTCAAGTTTGGTTAAATCGAATACCGACCGAGTTAACCGAAATTATTTTGGTTCGATTCGGTTCGGCTTGAAAAAAATTCGGTTTCAATTCGGTTTGAGTTTTTCTATGTCCAAACCAACCGAACCGACCGAACGCTCACTCCTAGTAAATATAATCTTGCTGATATTTTTGAAGACTTGTAGAAGATTATCAAAGGTTTCAGCAGCTTTGGAATTTCATCCAAGATTTGATTTTAGATTTCATATTTAGTTTTCAAGGATTCACTGCGGATATTTCAAAGATTCGAAAGTGACTTATACAACTTGGCCAACATTTTGTAAATATTGTATAAGATTTATATACTGTTTACACATTCTGACATAAACCCTTATTTGTATAATATGTAGTGATTTCGGACTTCAATCAACTGCCGTGACTGACGATTTTCGACTTTAACTAGTATGATAAACATACACGAATAAGAATTCGAAATTTAACTCGAACATATGGAAAAAATACCAATTTATTAATATTGTTTTCAAAATTAACTATTTTAACTTAATTAAATTAATATAAAATTTACGTTAACGCCAAATCAACATTTAAGTTCAAATTAAATGCTTAAATAAAACAGTTAAAAATATGGGCCATCACATTCCTTCCCCCTTAAAAGAATTTCATCCCCGAAATTACTAAGATAAGAAGGACGGTACAAACCTAGTAAGTTTAAAAAATCTAATTAGTTCTAGTCGAAACCCAATTTATTTATATAAATAAAAATTTCAAAAATCTCAAAAAAAATTCTAACACCTTAAATTTTAGAATTTTTTTGGCAGAGTCTTCTCTATACGGAGTGACATCTGCAATATTGCAGGAACAATAGATAAGTCCATCAACCAATACTGTCGGAAAATCCAATTCAAAACCCAAATCGAAAACCAAAAAATTATTTTTTGCATAAGCGTACCTTTTTGCGAGCGTTATTAAGCGATTAGCAACAAGCTATACTCGAGTGTGCTCTATTATAATACAACTCTTAATAAACTGGATTCAAACAACATCCAGTCTCAATCCAATTGGCTTAAAGACGATTAGCTCTTCTGCACCTGTTCTTAACTCAGATGAATTTCATCAGTTCCATAATCATTCACATTATCCACTTCCACTATCCAATTCATTTGAGATTTATTGATAACCCGTAGCAATCCATTTTGAATACATCCATTAATTCCTTATGGTCAATTTGAATTCATTTCACTTGAATTAATTCACTCATGGGTTCCCAACCAATTTTATACATGTATGAATTTCAACCATTCAGTCCCATTAATTCTCAAACAATCCACTTGAATTCATTAATCTGCATTTATTTCTATTGACTTACGCCAAATTTTATTTTAATATACAACCCAATCATGACTTATTTGATTCCTTTTAGTTAACATAAGAAAAAAATAAATATTCTCATTCATATTTGAGGTTATTGATTCACTAGTTCTCAATGAAATCTATTTGCTTTCAAATTTACATCCATGCGATCAACAACATAATCTAGCCATTTATTTGGTTTCATTAACTGGAATCGCTTTTTATTTCCCAAACATTAATCAAATTTTGTTTCCAATTTCATCTCATGAGATTTGTTTTAACTTAGTACAAGTTAATATATTATCTGAAATTTCATAACCCAATTTGGATTCCAATTCAAATCAAAATTACTTGATTATAATAATTTATGGAAATAACTTTTTTTTCTTTTTACAAAATATACTAGTCAATATAGTTTAAAAATAATTATATATCAAATACAAATACGCGCTCTTGTATACTCAAACTCAATCCGGGGTACTACTAACCCAATCTCTGTTGAGTTACGCCATAGAGCAAGGTTATCACTAAACCTTATGCTCTGATACCAACTGTATCGACCCGGAAAATTCGACACTCGAATTTTCAACAATAATACATCTCTCTGTAATACTTGCCAAAAATCCAAGTATCCAATTCCAGATTGTTAATAGAAAGAAGTTAGAGGGCGAGAGAAGGAAGTAATATTAGAATTGAAGAATAAAAAGATCAGAGTCTCACAGTGGAATGGACAAAATATAATATATCAAATAATTTCTACAAAAGAACTGTATATACATTACAACATCAGAGTATACATTCAGATCAATACAACACGCAACGAAAATAAAGTAGTACCAGTAAATATATGAGATACGTCTTGATTTCAACACCTTCTCTGGACTCTAAGAGAATCCTAACTTGGAAATATACTCGGCCTGACACAAGCACTTTTGAAGCAAAGCAAGATTCACCTGGATCAGTCTGAAATACTATCAGTGGTAAATTCATAACACAACCAACTTGATTAACTTTGAAAATCCTTTGGAAGAAAAAGGATAATAGTAAGACCGGTCCACACATAAACACGGACGGTTTTTACCTTACTATAACCCAAAACATTTTGATATAACAAAATCCAGTGATATTATAATAGTGTCTATTAAACCACAAATAAATAACCATCTAATAGAACGCTTGCATCTCACGCTCTACATATTCATTATATAATCAAAATCGCAAGGCGCTTATTAGGTAATGGGTTCAAACTATGACAAGGTATGGGACCACCTTCCGATCAGTGTACTCTGGAGGGTATATACTGGGGTTCAATAAGAACGTCTTGCAACCTGGCCCACACATGACCGACCACTCATTTAGCTTGAGTGTATCGAATATATTGTTACCTATTACGGTTTTAAGGGCCCAACGTACATCCACGGAGATACATAAATTGAAAGAACAAATATGAATTTTCTCTAGATGGTAACAATATACCTTGCTTCGGAATGACCCACCTAGCAATGCTGCCTGCCCGATTTTTGTCATTTCCCGGTTGATGAGGCTTGAGGTCACGTTTAACTTTTTAGAACTTCTGGCCATCATTCACTTTGAATGCCACATCATCAGATCCGTAAACTACACTAATTGACGTCCACAAAAATACCCTAGCGGTTAAGCTAAGAGAAGTTTCCCTCTCTGCTACCAACTATGGTACGTTTGTAAAAATCAACGTACGTGAGTTTTCAGGAAATACTCTGTCAGTCATTCGTCCATACAAGTCATCTAGGAACAGGATGAACCGAAGGCACCCTCCTACCGTATCCTAACATAGGAATCACCCAAGGATCAGTAGCGAGTAGTCCTTGCAATCCGTAAATTCCAATCACGACAGAACACAGTATATCTTTTTATGGGAGCTACACACAAATTATAAGTAGTTCTTCCGTTTCATGAAGATCTATGGTCTTCAATGCTCCATCTTTATTTGTTTCCAGTTAGTTTCGATCGCAACGTTGGATCCAAGTGGTTTCGGGTCTAGCTCCCATCCCGGTCTCTTCGAAACAACATGTTAAGAAGGTCCAATAAGTTATTTCATTGATAGTTGGGTTTTTTTAACTATCAATTCACACAATAGTATTGTCAAGTATATTGGCAGCTCAGGCTCTAACCATTATTTATAACTATTCATTTTAAATCTTCCTCGATCTTTAAACCATTTCATTGATTAATCAATTCCATTCCCTTATTTCGAACAAGTGTATTTCAAATCATATCATTTCCATTTTCTAGAAAATGGTGTTATATAATCCGCTAATTTATAAAACTTAATTGTATTTCCAATTTGAGCCAAACAAATGTGTAACGATACATTTGTTTATTAAAAATCCCAACAGTTAAGTTTTAATTCAAATCTTGCCAATAACGTTGCAATATTCCTTATTATGGAATTGATAAACTAATTTTCAACTTCCTTTACTGTCACAAACTAATACTATTCTTTGATAATAGTGAAGCCGTTCAAGTTGGGGTATTTTATTTCATCTCAAACCTTGGTCGACGATATTCTTATCTTAGAATAGATAGAAGTTTGTAATTTAAATTCCATAATACTTAACGAAAATATGGTTTTATATACCATATTCTACTTCAGGGAGGTTCAGTCAATTTAAATTTCTCTACTCAATTTGTATATTAAATCATTCGCCAAACCATTCCGTTATCTTTGAATTCTTTTTATTACCATTCCACTTATAACTTGGAAACTATTAAACATCATATTACAAAACCAAAATTCATTTATCAATCTCTTTAAAAAACCATTTACTATCATATATTATATCTTAATTTGGATATTTTATTAATGAATCCATCAATCGTCTCCTTTTCCTAAATCCAATAAGTATTTCTTTTCATTCCTGAAATTACCCCTTTTATTCTCAATTCGAATATTAAATAAAAATATTTACTTTGAACCTACATTAGTTTAAATCACTTTTATAACTTCTTTTACAAAACTAGGATTTTTAAAACAATCATTCATTTAACGTTCCTTTTCCAAAATCATTTAACATTCATCTTCTTTGCATCTTCTACATTTTCTTTCTATTTAAATCGTTTGCTTAAAACATCACTGAGACGCCCCGAAATCCCGTACAGACGGAGACAAGGGTTATCTTTGGAATATAACACAGAAACAGATAATAGCAGAACATAATTAATTAAATAGACCAGATAATGAACAATAGAATATACTGGATAAAAGTAATCATCAGAGTTACACAGTATACAGGATCATACTTAGTCAAAATACAGTTCAGCTATACATAAATGTCTACAGCGGAAAACAAACATAATATGTACAATAGGAGCTGAACAGCATAAAAAGAGATAAATGATAGAATCCATCTTCAGCTCCAGCTATCCAGAAAGAACCAGCTAAACCTGAATACAAGGCTGCCCGTGTAGAAAAGGGGGCACCCGAGTTTGAAAGTGAAACAAACTACGAGTCAGTCATGGGACTGGTATGAGAAATCTACTCAACACATATATAATTTGGCTAATCACAGGACCACGCCACTTTCGTGGAACGGGTTTCCTCCATTGGATTGCCAGTGCTTTAAAACAAATCTTTCTTTTAAACATCGCTATGCTTTTTATAAAAAATGAAGCCGCTATAAGACTCACTTCCCATCACATAATGCAACGCAAATCGGAGGATAGAGTTTTTACCTTATAACGGCCAAAATATGCTTGATACGGATAAAACAAAGGCATTTGATGTTATTGCTAGTGTTTATATGTTTTGAAAACAATTTCAAATCATAACTATCAATCATAGACGGCATTAATGCCCCATACCACTATGTCACCATATATAGGTATACAATCAAAACCGCACGATGTCGTATTTGGAAATTGGATTTCTGTCATGAACCAAGGCAAAAGATAGTCCTTACCGATTTCGAGACAATCTAGCCTACCATGTCTCAGGATCAGAGCTCGAGTGACCCTAGGAGCGACAGGGCCGGTCCACCGATGTGGATTAAAATTCCTGAACAATACGTTTCCCCGCCCTTTGGGGCGCAAACGAGCCAACGAATGACTCCATCGGACCCGGATCGTCCGATCTAACCGAGGCGCCTCGCAACTGCAACAACCACACAGGTGAAAAGTATATAAATGTCAGGGCTGGTAGGTCAATGACACCAACCTAGCTAGAAAGAAACGCATGTCCTCCCTGAGGTCCTTCCTCCCGTTTCTGGTTCATACCGGGGTGTGAGGCTCGCGATTTTACGTTATACACAAAGCTACGCCACACCGGCGGTGCTTTGATCATCACCACAAGACTTTGCTTTTCAACAGAAGCCCTGATCACTGCATCTTAGCATGCCACATAGGCAATTCATGCCATGCGACTGATGTCCATCGATATACAACCTCTGAGCTCGTGCGTTTCAGAGAAGGGCGTTAAGCAAAAGAATAAATTCTCCGCCGCCAAACAGATGTATATTTAATAGGGATCAATCAACACAGAATAAAATCCAATGTCAGACACACAGTCCACTTACAGGTCCGTTCTGGGTCTGAACGAAACCGAAGGCACAAAATACCTCGCAAACCCATCGATCACCACGTACGTCTGGACGATCACCACTTATTATCCATATTTCGGGATGCCTCCCAATCAGGACCTCGGTTACCATCCAAACGAGGTGAAGATCTCCGGTTTTCGACCACCGTCTTCATCTTCAAATTTCAATCGTTGATCAATTATTTGAAATGAGAATTAACTCGGCCTTTTCAAATAATTCACGTATATTTAGAATTTCAAATCAATTTATTTCAATGGTTAAATCATTCGATAACACCAATTTTGTTTTCTAATGTAAATTTCACACCAAACACGTTCAACCATCAAATACCACATAAATCGAGCAAATTCAGTTTATTTCCATTCTATATCGTTTATGATATTTTATAACGATTTATTGCTATTTTTATTTATTTTAAAATAGCCAATTTATTCAAAACGACGCTTCAGGCCATAACGCGGCCGAGGCGCTGTTTTTCTTCAGATTTGATTTACACATATCTGACAATCTAACCATTGGATCTTCACAAAATTTACATCATTAGAAAGGTGTTTTCAAAACGAATCCAACGGTTCCAGTTTCGGGAAAATCCGACGGTCGGATCTCCCGGTACAATCGTTTGAAGTTTCGATTTCAAAATACGAACTGCAGCATCGTTATTCGATTTAATATAATTATATTTATATATATATATAAATATAATCGTTTCTGGCACTGTTTTTCTTCAGATTTGAATTAAACATTCCAGACAATCCAACCGTTGGATTTTTACAAGGTTGGTGCCGTTGGAAAGATATTTCCAAGGCGAACCCGACGGTTGCGGTTTTGGGAAAATCCAATGGTCGGATTTCCCGTACTAGTTGTTTGAAATCACTGTTTCAAAACACGAACTGCACGACCACGTTTCGTTTTAATTTTATTTATATTTATATAATTATATAAATATAATTCATTCAAAAATTCCTATATCGTTTTCACTTCAAATATTTCACTAACGCCTTTAAATTTTGGAAAATTTCGCCATAACCTCCTTTGTACGGGAGGTGCTGGGAAAATTCCCAAATATCCACATGGGCGTCTCATGTCAAAAAGAAAAAGAAAAAGCCAAGTGGCTAGCCAACAGGCTCATAAAATCATCACCCAAACAAAACAATAAATGTGTACCTATTTGTCGGGCACAAAATTTTATTCCTCTTCTCTAGCCCCTTTGCTATAACCTGTTCAATAAATATGCATGTACATATATACAGTTCTTATCATTTATCATTTTCCATTCAACTTCATATTTGATTCCATTTGGTTTAAAAACACCATTCATTCTAACGTTGCATGTATAGGCAAAAATCATATCATTAGCTAATTAATGGATATTTCAACTCATATATGTTTATTTGAACGAGTGGCTATTTTTAACACTTCACATTTCAACGATTCATGTGTATAATAAAAATGTGATTTTTATTTTAAAACAATTCGTTTCAAAACACTACTATTTTATATAGTGTATATATAGGTGATAAAATAGGATTTTTCTTATAAAACAATTTCTTTCAAAACGAGATTATTTTTCACCGTTCATATAGTCGATAAAAGGTGATTTTTTATTATCAAACAGTTTATTTCAAAATATGAATACCATTCAACACATGAATTTCAAATCAACGAATGAATATCGATTCAACACATGAAGGTTTTCTATAGCTACCATATATAGATAAAAATGTGATTTTTATATTTAAAACACGAATACCATTCAACACATGAATTTCTAATCAACGAATGAATATCAATTCTACACATGAAGGTTTCCTATTCAATGAATAAATATAGTTTCAGCAAATGAAAATAATTCAAACACATGAATATTATTCAAAATTTCGGCAGCATAACGACAGGGTAGTTAAAACCGGGACCGTCCCTAGTACGGCTCCTCGCTCTACCTTAAAACCTCGCGGTTTTTGACAATGGGGATCATGCATCTAGTTCGCACGCAGGCGGCATGTATATATTTATTTCATTTCCACAAACTAATCCTATGTGGTTTCAACCAAATATTTCTCAACCACAAATGGGTATTTTTCAACCACAATCAATCAATATCAACCACAAACAATCCCAAACAACCATTCGCTATCAATCAATTTTCACACCAATCACAACCAATAAATATCGTCCATGGTTTGTGGACGAGGGGCGTATGTATATATATATATATATATATTTATATATAGCAATTCACTTTTATTTCAACACATATATAATTTTTACAACGCATATATAACTTATACATCGAACATACAACTTATACAACGCTTATACATGAGGTGTACAACGCTTATATAACTCATACATCGACTATATAATTTATACATCGTCGTTTTCCATATTGTTTTTGAATTAGAAATCTCACATTGGGTTCCACTCCACCAAAAAAAGCAGAAGGCTCAGAAAAATATGCGGTCTCTTCTAAAATATAGAAGACGTCCACACGGTCACGATGTTTCCTGTTTCATCGAATTTCGTTAACGTATGAAAAAGATATGATTTTTCAAACATCAAACCATTTAAAAACGTAATTAATAGAATTTATAGCGAAAAAAAACACTACCTTATCTCCTATTTAAAATCCACTGCCGATGTCGATTTCCCCCTTTCCAAGACTAGGGTTCTGCCTTTCATCGCCGGAGGACCACCGTACGTCGATCAACCTCCACCATCTTGCTCCCCTTCGCGTCGCCTACCCACACACCCCCATGACGTCGAACTCGAGCTCCCCACGGCGGTGCAAAACAGGTCCAAGCGTCGGCCCTTCCAGCTCCAATTTCACGCAGCACACTCAGCTAGAACCCATCACACCCGTTCAAATTATAGAGGGCGTTTAGCTCTTCGATTCGGTAGTTTGGATTTTGATTTTCGTAAAGTAGAGAGGGAGATCGTGCGGCTTGATTTGGAGCGATTCCTGTCGTCGGTTTTGACAAAGAGCGGCGGCTAGGGTTTTTGAGGGAGGATGGGGTTATTTAATATTTATTTAAATATTTTAATATTATTTATTGCTAACATACTTGTTTATTGATACTAACCCCAAATCAAACCCAACGAACGTCGTCCCTAGCGTTTTACCCCCATTCCAAACACAATGGGATATGTTTCGAAGGCCCATTCGACTATTTCAGTCAGTTTCCATTCAAATTAAAATATAAAACATTCAATATTTAATTTGAACGTGCATTTCAATTTGCCAGGGCCACAAACTGATTCGAAAAATTCCATAAAAATAAATCTAGCTATGTTTTGACGATACGGTCCCAACAAAACTAGTTTCGTCGAATTCTGAGACCGCTTGCAAAAAGACCCATTTCTGGTCGATCCAATTTAACTATAATTGACCAAAACACATTTTCCTTTGCCACGCTCACATACTAGCTTCAAAAATTATGAAATTTGAAACCTAGCTATAACTTCACATCCCGGATCCAACAAAAGTGGTTTCTTCGAATTCCGAGGTCGTTTGCAAAATGGCCAATTTCACGGGCTATATAAATTCCATAGCGACCTTTCTGAAAGTTCATTCGGCCTTAACTTTTGCTTTCCGCTATGAAAATTCGATTTTTCAGATTCGTTAGAAAGGTATTCACTAAAAGATTTAAATATTTTTGGTTTCACTAAAATCTGTTTTGTTTTGCACCCGGTACAGTCCGACAAAGTTTGAATTCAATTTTTGAAACTGCAGCGCCATTTCAGGCCTTGTTTATAATTATAATTAATTATATTCGTTTTCAACTGTCGATTCAAACTCAGTTTTCATTGCTATTATTTAAAATATTTATTTTAAATATTTAAAATCCATTTTTTAGCCAATTTAAAATTTTTAAATTGGTTCAGATTTTCTGGGTCGTTACAATCACCTTTTAAATCAATACATTAGTTTTGATTTCACTTTACAAACCCTTCCAAATATTTGAATTTTTATAATAAAATCTCCTTTACAAAATCTTTGTGATTATCCAGTTTAACCCCACTATTACACGGTCATTATCTTAAATGAATTCCATTTAAGAATTTATTACCTTAATTAATATTAATTAAAATAATAATTAACTTCATCATTTCCTGAAGTAAAACAGTTTTCTTCTCCATTAACTAGAGTAGATTAGTTAATCGCTTAGTTAAACAATAACAATTTACATTAGTTAAACAATCATTTATTTATCGTCATTAAATAAAAGATAATTAATATTTGAGAAATCTTATTAATTATTTAACAACCTTTTTCCTTTGGATTGATTGGAAATTAATCTAATAATTTATTTCCAACAAAACTATTAACTTAGTCAGCTTCAAAACCATCAGTTAATTTGTTTAACTGGTTCCAGTAAACTCTTCCTTATAGGTTAATATAATCAATCTAACAAAATTGGTACCTTATAAACAATTATTCCAATTGAATAATCCATAGATTATTTTCTTCTTTATTTACTTATAAAATCTTATTTAAACGTTAAATTTTTATTATAAAATTACTTTATAATGCTTATAAAATTAATTTATATTTATAGATTTATTTTCAGAACTTCATTTAAAAAATATAATAGACAAATCTTACTTCCATTATAAGAATAAATTTTATAACTGAACTGCGTCAATTCACCTGATAGCAAATCAACGACTCAATAAAAATGTGTGTTTCAAGCCATTTACTGCCAATTCTTCAATCAATACCATATATTGATTAAAAATACAACAACGTTGAATTTCAATTCAACATCCACATCCAAACAGTTTTTCGGTGTCATTTGGGTTCAATTAGTGCATATAAAAATAATGAATAGTACTTATAATATTTGAGGATCCGGTTGGATTCCTCTAACCTGTCCTTCCCTACATCATAGATAATAATATACGAAATAATTGTTTTAATTTAAATCATCCAATTCAACAAAAATAATGTCAACAATCGATAAACCACCATTAATCAACCAAGCAGCCAATCATCCGATTTTTATACTAACAATGATATATTATAATTATATGAATTTAATCACATCAGAGTATTTTAGAAAGCGTGAGAATTAACTCTTGGATTGATGATTTCGCATTGTTCTGTTTATTTTAAACAATGTTTAAAATTAAACGAAATTCCGATAAATTTCAAATCATTCCGTCTCAGCTCAGCATTGTAATATTTTCCATCGCGATTCCAAACCCTTTGCTTTCGTTGAATTCTGATCACAGAGCAAAAAGTCATTAATGTTTTACAATACACATTTTGAACTAAATTAAATAACTCTCTTAAACTAACTGATTAGATGTAAATTACTTTAATTAACACTGTGTAGGCCTGATTGCATTCGTTCCCTTCTCCCTATTGCCTAAATTGCGATCGATTTCGGTTCTGAAACATCACGCACAAATTGTTGTTGTTTGATTAATAATTGATGCATTTCATTAAAGATTAGTTTGGTTAGAGAATTCATGGGTCCAGACAAAATTTTGTCCCCTTTTTGTACTCGTTGATTTGCAGATCTTCATTCACGAGTATCGGCTTCTATTTTCTGCGAGAATTGTAGATATCAGAAGTTAGTTGATTTAAATCCTTTAATTAAAATTTAAGTGAACTAATTACTTAGTTTACTGTATAGGACGATATTCCACTCTCCTCATCACGGTCTTTGTTCCTGACTGAACATTGAAGCCATGCTCACAGGAAACAAATCATCACTGCGCCTAACTCCGTTGATCGGAGTGCCATCCAACTCCTCCGGCCGACGCGCCTCCGCGTCCACAGCCTTCGCCAGCAGCCTTGAGACCCACGACTTCACCAACCGCTTATAAGAACCCTATCAACAAGCTTTCTCCTTCCAACGTTGTATACTTTCTTCTTCATTTGTTCCCATATTCTTTTACTTCACACCCGCCCACTTTGAACACAACAACATAGTGTCTTCACCCATGCTCAACACTTCTTCTCCCTCATGCATCTGTTACGAGCATCATACCCCACCAAAATAAGCTGCCGCACCTCCAAGTCCTTGACAGGACATCCATCTGGTACCACCTCCGTGTGCTCCCGACCGCCCTTAGTCACTGCCCAAAACAGCTCCTCCCTCGGTGCCGTGGACCGCCAGTAAACCCACCCCAACTGGCGATGCTTCTCGTCGTTGATCCATCCATCCTAGGTCCCTGAAACCAATCACCACCGTTCAGAAGCTTGATATCGCCTAGCTGGAAGTATTCAGCTTGGACTTCATCTCGAAATAATTTAAAACAGAGGAGATTTGGGTCAATTCGTTGGGGGAAGATGAGGGCCGTTGGTTCGTTTTGGAATGAATGAAGGAACCGCAGTTTGTATGGGACCAGTTGAATTGTCATTGCATTATTTTCCAGCGTATACAGCATAATGGGGTGACATGATATTAAACAAGTATATATATATATAAACTTGTAGGTGTGAATGCAAACAAAAGGAGCTGAAATTGTTGAATTCAAAGGGCTGAGCTAGCCTCATTTTTGCAAGATTTGTGGCAGTTGTCATTTTCTTTTTATTGTTATTGTTACACGTTGCTTTTTGTCTATAGTGACAGCACATCGTATTCGAAAGGATGAAAGATATGGGTCTGAATAAATAACAAATGGAAGATGCCAGCTCAAGTTTTTTTCCTACTGGTATACAAACAAATATACTTTTCTTTCCATGGCCACGTGTTCTGTATTGTCAGAAACAGAAGCATATGTGGTGACAAAATTAGATTTTTCTCAGTGTTAAAACGTAAATACTTGGTCGACGAAAAAGCTGTTGTTGTTTTTGACCAGTCTAGGTTTTTAAATGAGCTTATTCAATTTAAAAAGAAACGAGGACAGAGAATCATGCCCCAGCTTGTTACGCAACTTGCTATAACCCGTGTTGCGTGCACATGTTCACTAGTGAAGATAAGGTACGTAATATAAAGCTGAGCCAACAATTGAACAGTATTTGCATGTGTTGTTATATCCAAGGATCGTTGTACATAAACTATGAAAATATCAAAGCATAGACGAAATTTTCCTTGGTGAGATTTGCATATCGATTCGGATAGATTGCGTGGCATAGTTTAATTGCTGGGTTCCTTGTATTTTGCAACTTTGCATTGGAAACACGGCAGACGAAGACAAATTTAGCGGCAAATATAATCTTGCTGATATTTTCGAAGACTTGTAGATGTTTATCAAAGATTTTGGCAGCTTTGGAATTTCATCCAAGATTTGGTTTTAGATTTCATATTAAGTTTTCAAGGATTCACTGCGGATATTTCAAAGGTTCGAAAGTGACTTATACAATGTAACGACCCGGTTTTTTGGTGACTTTGGTTATTGACATAAACTCAATGACGACTAACCAAACATCGAAAAAACCTGGTAGTTAATGAAAGAAATTAGAGGGTGAGAATAGATAAGATAGAAACTTAGAATAGAAGAAGAAGAAGACAACAACAACAACATCAGAGTAACACGAACCTTACAGCGGAATGAATAAAATACAACATAACTTTGAAATAAAAGATCGTACTTGAATATACATATCATTATCAAGTACAGCACTTACAACACAGCGGAATAATAATAGCTATATATTCCTGAAGCCTCCTGCTCCAGCTCTTCAAGTATCTGTAAATCCCGACTACTTGACTGCTCGTACAAAATTGAGTACCCAAGAGTTTAGGGAAAACAAAACAAAATAAACTCTGGGTCAGTCATGAGACTGGTATGAGTAAAACAGTTTAAAACAACTTGAGCCATTAAACGATATCTCATAAGACAACGACGTATAATGGAACGGGTTTTTCCCTTATGAGAATCCAAAATATCTTTATATCAAAAACCTTTTGATATTATAATAATGTCTATCAACCACAATAATAATAATCATCCAGCAGAAACGCTTTCATCTCACGTTCTACATACATATTATGCAATCAAAACCACAAACACGTATTGGGTAATGGATTTCCAACTATGACAAGGTATGGAACCACCTTATGCTAGTGTACCTCTAGAGAGGAATACACTGGGTTCAACAAGAACATCTTGCAACCCGGCCACACATGACCGACCACTCAATTTGCTTGAGTGTATCGAATGTATATCACCAACGGTTGGGATCAGCAACCGTTTCCTGAATGGGACATCATCAACAATAGATTTTTAGTTTTAAATGAAACTCTAGATCAGGTGATTATACACCCTAATAGGTGCGACCTACATAGCCATGCTACCTGCCCGATTTTTGTCATTTACTAGTTGATGAGGCTTGAGGTTACGCTTTATCATCACATAAGATTCACTTTGTCAGATCCATCAAAAATCACTAATTTGACGTCTACAACCATACATTACGTGTCAGTTAAAAGAAATTTCCTTCTCCGCTTCCACTCTTGGTACGGTTGAAGAAATCAATGTACGTGACCTTTCTGGAAATACTCCGTCAGACATTCATCCATACAAGTCATCCAGTAATAGGATGAACCGAAGGCACTATTCAGTACATCCATCTTAGGCACTGTTATCTAAGACTTACACAATAGCCCTTGCATTTTTCTCCGTCTTCAATTATCTTTGGCATATATGATTCGCAACGCTTATGCCAATACAGAGTGGTTCTTTGGATAATAATCCAACCGGTCTCTCCATATTAACAACGTTAAAATGGTCAAAACTTTGATAGTCTGTGATTTAACTATCAAGGAAAACTCGTGTGCAACCAACGATATTATTTCCAAGTGGAAATTATATCGATCAAACATCATTTAACATTTATCCCTTTAGTTCATTAATTTACTTATCTCCTATTTCCATTTATTCTAAATTCTTATTTTATATTATTAGAAAAACATTTCTGATTCTTACTTGGAAAACATTTCCAAAACTCCTTTACGATCAAACCTTACCATTCCTTAGTTAAGAAGGAAGTCAATCAAGTCGGGGTATAATTACCTCTCAGACCTTAACTGAACAACGTTATAACTTCGAAATGGTCAAGTTTATCTTTTAAATCTTTTAACAACTTCTTTACATAACTCTCGGATTCTATTTACGTATCCACTTCTTTTTTTAAAACCATTGGTTATAATGATAACGTTATAATCCCTACTCCCGAAATATCTAACTTAACAATCTAACTCTTATTACCTAAACTGGATGATTAACTTAACAACTAATTTATTTATAGATAAATAAATCTCGATTTAAAAACTGGAAAGTAAATAATACTTTCCCGAATTCGATATAATCAAATTCGGCATATAACTCCCTTTCGAGAAATCTCTATTTGATTTACTCTCCTTCGAATAACCTATATTCGATAACTCTTTCTTTTCGAATACACTATATTCGATTACTCTTTTCCGAACAAACGATATTCGATAATCTCTCTTCGAATACTAATATTCGATAACTCTTTCTTTTCAAATAACTTATATTTGAAAATATCACTTTCGAATAAACTAGATTCGATAATCTCTTTTCGAATACTAATATTCGATAACTCTTTCTTTTCAAATAACTTATATTTGAAAATATCACTTTCGAATAACTAAATTCGATAATCTCAATTTCGAATAACTAAATTCGATTAACTCCTTTCGATTAAACTATAATCGATAACTCCTTTCGATTATACGATAATCGATAACTCCTTTCGATTATACAATAATCGACTAACTCGACTAACTCTACTAACTTAACTCGACTCGACTAACTCGACTCGATAACTCAACGTACTTGGTTCGACCAACTCGATTCGATGATTTGGTTAACTTAACTTGGTTCGATTACTTGGTTAACTTAACTTGGTAACTTAACCTCGATAACTTAATCTCGATGACTTACTTGATAACTGATTTCGATAACCAAATCTCGATAACTTAATGTCCATAACTTAATCGATTTACTTAACTTGATTCACTTTCATCGATTAACTTAACTCGATAATCTAACGCGATAACCTAACTCGATTATCTTAACTCGATAATCTTAACTCGATTATCTTAACTTAATTCACCTAACACGATTCACTTAACTCGATTAACTCTTATCGATTATCTTAACACGATTCACTTACATCGATTAACTAACTTGATTCACTTATCGATTAACTTGACTTAACTTATCTTTACTCGATAACTTAACTCGATAAACCTTAACTCGATAATCTAACTCGATTATCTAACTCTAATCGATTTACTTACTTTAATCGATTAACTCAATTTGATTACTTTATTGATTTATAAAGATTTCCCTTTTTACAACGTTTATTCATTTATAAAGATTTACTTTTAGTAACAGTTCTTCACTTTATAGATGTTCCTTTTATAACGTTTTATTCATTTTCTATAAATAAATATTTCCATTTAATCTATTTGTAATGTTTAACAAATATTTTCCCTTTCAAATTCTTATTTGGCTTTCCAAATATTTCCTTTATAAAATCCTTTGATTTTATAAATGGTTTCCTTTATAAATTCTATTTATAAATAACCATTCCTTTTATAATTCTATTTACTTTCTAAGCAAATATCTTCTCCTTTGATTTAACCCTGTTTATTTTCTAAAGTAAATAATCCCTTTATAATATCCTTTTTATTTACCAAATAAATAATCCAATTAATGACTTATTTATTTATCTTAGATAAATAAATTCACTTTATAAATACTCCATTTACAAGTATCCTTTTTATAAATATTTCCTATTTATAAATATTCCCGTTTATAAAATCTTCTTTGATTTTATAAATATTATCCCTTTTATAAAATCCTTTGATTTTATAAATATTTCCTTTTCAATATAACATTGAAAATTTCCTTTTATAATTATTCTATTTATTCTCCCAATAAATATTCCACTTTATAAAATCTTATGATTTTATAAATACTTTAATTCCAAAATATTTCCTTTTTATAAAATCGGTTGATTTTTATAAAATTCCTTTATTTCAATATACATTGAAATATTTCTTTTTACATCCCAGGGTCTCTTATGACATTAAAAATATCGAATAACAATGGTCAACATCATTCTGACTCATATAATCCCTAACAGATGATATATCACATCATGCATCAACATATATGAAAAACAGTAAAATAAATGTTGAGGAATCCAGTCGGATTCCTTCAACCTGTTTCCCTGCATCACATGTGTTAGACCATACGAGTATAAAATATTCTGATAAACAGAATCAATATTCGATTAACGGTTTATATATATATATCATTATCGAGGATTTCAATCAATACACAAACGACTCAACCAGACAGTTAAAACACATCAATCAATCATTTATCAGTTCTAAATATACGTTATAAAAATAGAACTGTTCAGAGTTGGCGAGTTTTACTCACATTGGCAGTTCATCGTTAAAGAACGATAAACTGTTTGTTTGATTTGAATCAAACAATTTATTTTGCCATAAATTGTTATGAGCTCCAATGGGCTTCTAGTCAGTGCCATCGTGTAGTGTCCGTTCTTACGATCCCAACGGATCTTGTTTCGCTGAATACCGATATCGTATGCATGAGATATGGTTTATATAAGTTTGTGTATGTAAAAACAAATATAAATGGATTAAATAAATTGGGCCCTCACACTATTCATCTCAGCCCAGCCCAAATCGCTCCTTTCAAAACCCGACCCGCCTTTTCTTGGTCCTCCTTCCATGAGACTGCGCTGCTCCCAAACATCCATGTTCATTAACGGATCGTAACATCCCCATTCCTTCTTCATTTCATCACCGTTCTTCAAACCAAATACACCCCGATCCTTCTCTCAAACTCCTCGTTCGATTTTCCTTCCTCCCAAACCACCATTTGTCCAACTCGAAGCCATTCCTCCGTCGCGTTGAACTACTCTGGCTACAGACATCGACAAAAATAACAACCGAAACCCACCAAAAACTCACACCGAGTGCTAAATCATCACATGAGTACAAATCCGACATCCTTTTCATGCATCGATGCTTCAATCCGCAACTAACTCGAACCCTAGCCTCTACTGTACACGTTCATTACTTTGAAAATGATATCAAACTGAATAGAAATGGTCTGAAACTGATGTCCTTCCACTCGTGATCCCAAATATATAGATATCATGATTTTATGATTTTTATTTCTATTTCAAATGATTTACAAAGATCAATTTCTTATTCCTTTGAGAAAAAAACTTGCGGCTGATAAAATTGACCTAGGGAAATGAATGAATTAGGTTAAGGGAGTTTAAGGTATTATATAGTAAAATTTTAGTAATTAAATATTCGATTATTTAATTTATTTTTAAGCAAACGCTATTTACATATGTCCTCTAAAATTTCTGTGATCACATACGATTCCCAAAAATCATGAAAATTGACATGCACCTTCAGTTCGACATTATGGTCCCAATGAAAATGGTTTCGTCGAATTCCGACTTCGTTTGCTCAAACAGCGTATTTTTAAAGGTCCAATTATCGACTGTTTTTCACATTAAAATCGGCCACGGCCACATACTGACTCTAAAAATCACGAAACTTGGAATCTAACAATAATTTAACATTACGGATCCAATAAAGTTAGTTTCGTCGAATTCCGAGGTCGTTTGCAAAAATGGCTATTTTTAAAGCCTTGAATAACCCTTTTAAATATATTAATATATTTAGAAGAAATTAAATTAAATATTTATAAATAAATATTTTCGTATATATATTCACAGTGGAATACCGTACAGCTCTAGAATATTTCTATATGAATTTCTAGCTTGATATTTCAAATCCCGATTAAATCGATATTCGATTTATATTGAAAATCCTTTATAACGTAAATAAAGCGTCGCAAATTATAAAGGAATTCCACAGCGACTTTTCTAAAAATTGATTTGGACGTAAATCAAAATCTACATGACGAAATCTCAATTTTTCTCTTCCACTAGAAAAATATACTCCATCAGCTCCTAACGTTTTTGTTTCACAGAAATCTGACTTAAAACGACTTCTGTATATTCGTTTAAAGTTCGAATCGCCAAATCGCGAACTGCCGCGTCGTTACGCGCTCGTTTATAATTAAATTATAATTATATGCTCAACGATTGTTATTTAAATATATTCGTGAATATAATTCAACTCTAAACTGAATTATACCTTATATATAATCCAATCACACTGTATTGTGAATTCCACAATTTTTGATTATTTCCGAATTAAATATATTATTTAATTATTATTTAAATTAAATATTCACAGTTATTTAATTCAACGACCATTAAATCCTCTTAAACACCTTTTAAATAATTAAATAAATTAATTATTATATCGCTGAAAATGCGGGTTATTACATACAACTTGGCCAACATTTTGTAAATATTGTATAAGATTTATATATTGTTTACACATTCTAACATAGACCCTTATTTATAATATGCAATGATTTCGGGCTTCAATCAGCTACCGTGACTGTTGATTTTCGACTTTAACTAGTATGGTAAACATACACGAGTAGGAATTCGAAATTTAACTCGAACATATGGAAAAAAAATACCAATTTATTAATAATGTTTTCAAAATTGAGTATTTTAACTTAATTAAATCAATATAAAATTTACGTTAATGCCAAATCAACATTTAAATCCAAATTAAATGCTTAAACAAAACAGTTAAAAATCTGGTCCATCACATTAGGTGTAGTATATGTGCCTGTCAGTTTCTGCTTCAGGAACAAATGGTCACGGGAGCTTGCACGTACACATGTGTATGTGTACACATGTGCACTGCCCCAACATCCCTTAACCAAACAAATAACTGGTGCCGGAAGTTCATTAGTGTTGCGCAAATAAATGGCACGACAGTGCAACAAACCAGCAACAAGGCAGTGTATTTCAATGTCCCAACAACATGATTTAAGACCCAAATTTATTCCAAATATTTAAGGGCTACATATCCACACGTCGTAGTAATATCTATATCTTATTACTATGGAGACCAAAGGTAAATGCAAACTAAGTCCATGCATAATGTTCAAGTATTCCAGATTTTTAAATTAACATGTATGCCATTTAGTTTCAGTATGAATAGTCCCAGAAGGACTTATTCAAAGAATAATACGCATGGGATCAAAACATAGAAGCTTAATCAAACTTCCAGTCAAGGTTAACTGCAAATATACTAAACACAAACTTTTCCACATAATATGTAAGTCCAATTATATAAGTTACTTGGGTTTCACTCATAATTTCCTTTCAAGACTATGCATGGGACACTGGAAAACTTCATGACAATTTTACTCAAATTGGTACATATGCATAATATATTGAACCAGTTACCTCATATATTTTTTTTATTTAAAAAACCTCATTTTAAAGGAAATACGGAAAAAGAAAAGGATCACACACATATACACACGCATGTTATCCAGAACAAACATTATTAACCCATATACTTGATTTAAACTAACTTACCCAATGCTTACTTTCAAAACATTATTAAATGCTTACTATCAAAACGTAATGGGCAAAAATTTACCAAATTGTTATCCAAATCTTTAGGTCGACATTCGCAAAATGAATTTAGGGTATGACAGTAAGTGCCCGAAAATCAAAACACATAGGTCGAACAAAGAAAGCAGGGAATATACATTTATGTTTCCTTCTGGTTTCAAACGAAATGGGCCAATCACGATAAAAATGGCTATGCAAAAGTATACAACATGTACATGGTTTTGGATCCGCAAGCTTAGCTGGGTGTATGCAAACTGAACAGATAAATATATATATGCAGGGTGTGGTTAGATAATGCCAGTATGAAAATAATATGGGGACTGACAAAGCCATATCCAATAAGTCAGGTTACATTGTACATATCATACATTCAGGTTCAAATTCATAGTTAGAATAAATAATTGAGAAGCAACATATATCAATGATTTCAGAAACAGGGCAGGGTATAAATCTAATGTATTCAAGCAAAACAGGAATAACTATGTGCGACAATTACATATAAGAAGATAACATCAGTGTCAAAGATCCATATACGAGCTGTTAGTATGCGTACAACAAAAAGGGGTAATACTGTTCTGCACAAATATGACCAAAATATATATTTAGGAGATACAGTTTGACAGCAGTAAAATCGATCCAAATAAGGTTTCAGTTACATAACAAGGTGATGGTGATTATACACATGTGCATTGTTCAATATACCCATTTCTAGCATTCACTATTTCAAGCATTAATTAATATTTCTGGCCATTTAAGGTGAAGAACAGTGATCGACAAATGGCAAGAGAGAATGTACCAATTTTCCGCTACAAGCAGTTTTACAATGACAGCATACTATTTCCAGTGGAAAAAAAAACAGGAAATTTCCTTTTAATTTTGTCCAATGCTTCAACGCTTGCATATGACTACACAGTAACAACCAACCCCATTAGAAATACACGATAAACAAGTAATATACCCGAACCCATTAGAAAAAATACAACAAACAATTAATGGTTGGAACTCATTTTATACTAATATGTATTCATGTATATCCTAGAGCATCACGACTCTAATATGTAGCTACTCTAATTAGCAACTAAAGTTTTGAAATTCTATGTTACCCTGATCTTAGTAAAGATTCAAGCTATATCCATACTAATATCTTATGAAGATACCAAGAAGGTGTAAAGTATCATACGAGCTTTGCACTCATTACAATAAACATTATCGATTTCGAAATGCCATTCTATCTCCTTTATGTACCATAAAACTAACATAGGAAACCTAAAGTATTTGAAAGGGATTTTAAGTTTTAAAGAACATTGATTTATTTTCCTTTCAAAAGTAGGGTCTTTGTTCTAATAGACTTTAACTAAAAATAAGCTTTGATCTAACATTTGTCTACATATACATGCATAGTCTTAGACATGTAAATGCGTGCCTTTGAAAATGACAAACATATGAGGATGCAAAGTATTCAATTTAGATTTATAAAAAATGGTAGCAACGTTTTGGTATATAGTTCCAAGCTCTAAGCAAAATAGTTCTCTCCTCATATTTCGATTATATTATATATAAACTTTATCAGACATGTATAATTATGAATGTAGGCCATCTCTCAATCTAAAAAAAAATCGGCAATAAGTACCAATGTATGCTTCATGCATTTGTCATCGAGGCTAATCAATTTAAGTGAATTTGTTTGGTTAGTTATTTTGATAGGATTGTTTAAAGCAAAGGAAAAGGGGTAACTGAGTTTGAAGTGGGAGGTCATGTATTCCTTGTATTTATTGGAGAATGCATTGGCTGCAAGCACTGCATTTCTAATAAGAGTAACATGCGAAGGTCACACCATCTTAGTATGTTCAACATGATAGGAATGGTATCACATATATATATAGAGTATTGCGTATGGCAGAAAGGTTTAATTTCTATAATTTAATTACATGTGCAAGCAAACAAGACACCGTTCAACAGTAATTAAAAGTAAACAAGACAAGGCAGTAAGCGAAATATAGTGACCACAAGTTCACCAAATCATAGGCAACCGCAACTCAACCAATCCTATCTTTTCCCAGTTTAATACTGAAATTAAAATACTTGAATAAAGCAAATCATGAGTTCCAAAGAAACTCACCTTGAAACCATGAAAAAGAAGATGTAGGTATCACAGGTGATTGCTGGTCACGGCCAAGGCTCAATGGAGTAGCTACTGCAGCTGCGACGCAGTGGAGTGAAGCGGCTTTGTAGCGATGGATGGTGGAGCAGCACGCTCGAACGGTGCTGAAATTGGCGCAACTTCAATTTGGGCTAAGAATAGCTGGAAGCAGTGATGAATTTAGGCCGATTAGGGTGCTTGCGAGTTGGTAGAAGGGGTAAGAATCGATTTTGATATGGGATGGAAGAAATCATTGTTTGAAACTAAAAAGAGGCATGAGGAATGGCTTCGTCCATTTAATTTGGGGATGAATCAGATCACGGAGGCCGTGAAAAAGAACGATTTCTTTTCTGAGGGATTGAAAAAAAAAATCTGAAGGAAGGAAAGGAGGTGCTTGTTTTTATTAAGGAAGAATAAAGAGATAAGAATGATGTAAAATCATACAGGTATAAGGATGGTAGTGCGTTACATTGGTAGGTCGGCGTGGGTTTCTGATGTGGGGTTATAATTGTTTTAAATTAAATATTAAACAGTGTAGCAAAATATCATTGAACGCTCCATACTTGTATCGTCGACAAAATCTCTAAACGTAACGAAATTTGACACACCTCTATATTTCAACGTTCTGAATCCAATAAAATTATTTTGGTTGTAACTCGACTCTGTTTACATACGACGTATTTTTTAATTTTAAATTATTTATCGGTTGACCAATTTTATTTCGTTTTGTCTACCAATTACTTCGTTCATTTCCAATTTTGATCCGTTAAGTTTCAATTCCTTTATATACAAATACACACATATCAAAACCAATTTCCATATATTTAAACAAATAAAATTTCCAATTTATTTAATGTTAATAACGTTTATTTTTAAATCCAACCATTTATTTTCAATCGAATTTTAAATATCCAATCAAAATTCAATTCAAATATACAAAATATTTGATTCTCAACCAACCGTACTAGAATAAATATTGATACCAGTTCATACTCAAACCTATATATTTGATTTTTAAATCCAAGTATCAATATAAAATTGATTATTAATAGTTAAACGTTAATTTATCCCAATTTCGGTTGTCGAAATTTCTGGGCCATTACAATCTCCCCCATTTAAATCTTTTCATCCTCGAAAAGGAGAGACTGTTAGAGATATACTAATGTATACTTCAAATTTTCATATTTGCGTGTAATTTTCCCACAACTAATTTAAATATCGATATTTAAATCATCAATCTTCTTTTTTTATTCATCTTACTCCATTAACTCAGAAAAATCAAATTCTCTTTCTTATAGTTAGAGATCAGTTTTGTTCAAACACGATTTTCTTGTCTTCCGACTCGGGTTTTAATTTATTTCCATTCCTTTTAAAACTATATTCAATTTCTATCTCAAATTTTCTTGAGATATCTCCTAATTTTCATTCTATCTAATCTTCTACGAGATTCAAACCATATAATTTCTTCTCAAAACCAGGCTCATTTAAAATTTCAATTCCTGCATATATCGTAGTTATGCATCTCAAATTATTATCAATTCCTTTATAAACCTCATTCGTCAATATTCACTTATCCGTCGTTCCACTTAATTCCTCACAATCTCAGTTCAACCAAATCTTCTTACATTTAACCCATTTAATTTTTCCACCCACCCATTTAAGAGCGCAACTAACATCTCCTCTTCAAGGTACAATTTGTCGACTTGAAAACACTCTAAAATCTTTTCTTATTTTTTAAATTAGGTATATTTTAATTTCAAATTATTTACTTCTTTTAAAAAAATATTTGATAACTCGAATTTTGACAAGTCTATTGCCGCTCTCACAGATGTAAGACATACGCTGGCCAAGCACACAACAAAAATCTCCAAGTACTAAATATCCTTGTTTCAACTCCCAGTGAAATATTTTAAAAATTACATTTTAAAAGAAATAAAATATGGAAAGTACCAATGTGATGATATGTTGATTGTTCATGAATTGCAGATACACATTTGTTTCATCTGGATCCCCAAGAAAACATCTCTAACCGTAGGAAATCAGTTGCTTTCTAGTTTTGTCATGGACAGATCAACATAAGATATTTAAGAATCAGAAGGAAATCTGAGGTAACCCGAACTTCCTCGGTCTCCGAAGAGAAGAGAAAGAACGAAGTGTTTTGAGAACACGACAAATAGAACGCAGACCGAAGAACATTTCATTGTATTTACAACAATTCCATCAGATACAAGAATATACAGAGAATGAATAAATAATATACATCACAAATTATCAGAGATTACAATAAATTACATAGCAGCGGAAAATAATACAATACACAAGTAGAAGAGATATACGGATACAAAGCTTTCCGGATATCATTCCAGCTATAAACCAGGATCCTGTGAATATAAATCTGCAAAACCAAAACTACTAGCTGCCCATGTCAAAATAAGGGCACCCGGAGTTTAGGTTAAACAATAAACTCCAGGTCAGTCATGGGACTGGTGTGAGAACTAAAACAGTTATTAATCTTTATTTTAAAGTTCGGTATATCAAGGGACCACGCCATATAACACGGAACGGGTTTCCTTCCAAGAACACCAGTGCATAAAACAACAGCGCAATGCTAAATAAAGAACAATGAAGCTATTATAAGACCTAGGTCCCATCACACAATGCAACACAGACCGGAGGATAGAGTTTTCCCTTATAATAGCCAAAGCATGTTTAATACGTTTAAAAACAAATCATTTGATACTATTATAAGTGTATAGTGTCAAAACAATTTCAATCATAAATATCAATCATAGACAGCATGGGTACCATATATCATGTCGCCATACTAGGCTCTACAATCAAAACCACACAGTTACGTATTTGGAAGTTGGGTTACCATCTGTGAACCGAGGCAAAAGATAGTCCTCTACCGAATTCGAGACTCTCTAGCCCGAGCCTCAGGCAAGTACTCTGTCAAGCCTTAGGAGCCATAGGGCCGGTCCACCGATGTGGATTAAAATGCCTGAACACTACGTTTCCCCGCCCTTTGGGGCGTAAATGAGTCCACGAATGACTCCATCGGATCCGGATCGTCTGATATATCTGAAGCGCCTCGCAACAGAAACAACCACACAGGTGAAAAGTATATAAATGTCAGGGCTGGTAGGTCACTGACACCACCCTAGCTAGAAAGAAACGCATGTCCTCCCTGGATCCTTCTCCCGTTTTTAGTTCACAACCGGGGTGTGAGGCTCGCGAATCAACGCTACACAAAGCTATGCCACACAGGCCGTGCTTTGATCATCAACCACAAGACCCTGATTTTCAACAGAAGCCTTGATCATCTGCCACTTAGGCATACCACACAGGCAATTCACTCCATGCGATTGATATCCATCAGTATATAACCCTTGAGCTCGTACGTCTCAGAGAAGGGCGTTAAGCAAGAGAATAAATTCTCCGTCGCCAAACAGATATATATTTAATAGAAATCAATCACATAGACTAAAATTCAATGTCAAACACACAGTCCATTTACATGTTCGTTCTGGGTCTGAACGAAACCGGAGGCACCTAGTACCCCGCACATCCATCGATCTCCAAGTGCGTCTGGACGATCACCAACTGTTTCCATCTTCTTGGGTGTACAGCCCAATCAAGATCATCAGTAATTACCCAAACGACGTGAAGACCTCCGGTCTTCAACCACCGTCTTCATCTTCGACACCACGTCGAATCAGTTATTCAGAATGGGATAAACCTGGTCTTTCTGAACAACTCGCGTATATAATAAACACGTGTTACACAAACACAACATACGCCTCATTCCAATTCAGAATATTCTTTTATTCAAATATTCTTATATTTTGGGAAAGGTTCCCATTAATTTTATCAAAGATAAATTCTTTAAATTTATTCTTTAATCTCCTTTGAATATCAATTCAAACTAGTCGGGATTAGCGAACCACACCGAAGTAATCATTTATTTTAATTTCCCAATCCAAACCTATTCATCCCATTAAGTAAAACTGGTAATACTTCATATCTAACACCACGGTGTTATCGTTAAAATCAATTACCATTTCACGTTCAAATCTAATTAAAGATTTTACTATCGCTTGGAGTAAAACTGGTGATACTCCATTCTAACACCTTTTAAATCTATTTAAAGATTCATTAAAACTCCACTTAGTTTTAATCTTTAACTGGGTTAAAGAATCAGGGTCATTTAAAACACGGTTCACGAGAAACCCAAAATCACATTCCATTAATTATCGGGTTAAAGAACAAGTGTTATTTAAAACATTGTTCACGATAAACCCAAAAATCAATATCAATTCAATTAAATATTATTTAATTGGTACACTTCATTAAATCTAAATAAAAAGATTTAATCTTTTCTCAACTGGGCTTAAGAACAGTGTTAATGAAAACACCATTCACGACAAACCCAAATCACATTTGATATTAAATACAAGGCTATGAATAGAAAATATATCGGCTTATATTCAACATCAAATTCTGCGACCAACAAATATCGTATTGGAAATAACGATATATATATATATATATATATATATCTTTCAAATTTCCATAACAACATCTGTATAATCACGATATCCAACATCGAAATATTCCAAAGACAATTTCGATTCAAATCCGTTCCAATTCAATTATTGGAAATTTTGGTTATATTTCAAAACCATTTCAAACTCACTTTATTTATTTTAAAAAATAAATAAATTACTATTCTAGTTCAAAACTAGTTCATTTCGATAAAAATCTATTTTTATCTTTTCAAATATGGAGTTTTTCATCCCAATTCTTCACAAATCATTTCTTATGATTTTACACAAATTATTACTATTTTTAATAATTTTATCAAGGCCCGTACAGTCGATTTCCATCAACGGCCATCGAACTGCACTTACAGCGACCTTTTCCAAATTTGATTTGGACATAATTCCAAATCCAACCGTTAGATTTCAAATTTCTAATATTCGTTAGAAAGCTCTTTTCGATACGAACCCAACGGTTCCGGTTTTAGGAGAATCCGACGGTCGCATCTCCCGCAATATCCGTTCGAAGTCAATGGTCGAAATTCGCGAACTGCCGCAGCGCGTTCTATTCAGGCCTTTATATTATATATATAATATATATAATATATACTTCGTCGATTTCAATTCAAAACGTGCTTTATAAATCGTTTTAAATTCATTTTCAAAACGGTTTCAACTTCGTATTCAATTTCAAATCAAAATTGAATATTCCAATATAAATTCGTTTTAAATTCATTTCAAATTGATTTCAATTCAATTTCAATTTAATTCGAATGCAATTCCTTTCGATTTCAATTCGAATTCAATTCTATTCAATTTCAATTCGAATTCATTTCTATTCAATTTCAATTCGAATTCACTTCTATTCAATTTCAATTCGAATTCATTTCTATTCAAAATATCAGATTTTGAAATCACTTTCGATATTCGTTATAAAATGAATAAAATCGATATAAATATCGTTCACGTCAAAATGGCGTCAATTTAATCAACACGGCTTCATATATTTTCTATTTTCAAATATTCTATTTCAAATATTTCGTTTTCAAAACTGGAATGAAGCCCAATCAATTACCATATAATGTTAATTATATGGATTTTCTACAACACATGTATACAATAACAACGATGAATAATCAACCATCATCCAAAGTGCATTCTACACTGTATAAGCATCAAATATAAATATTTAACGTTCATAACAGTCTGTCAATCAATCGATCGACATACAACTAATTATTGGGATTAGTGTATGTCATATATCATCCCAATACCCGTGTGGGGTTTTCAAACAATCAAACACAGATTTTATTTGTGCAGTTGGGCGATGTGTAAAATTTATCGTCCTAATCAATATCAGTCAAATGTGTGTATATAAACAAATCGTCCGATTTGTTTATATTTATTTATTTCATTTCATATACACGTTAAAAATTCTATTTTTAACTATAAAATATTTTCAACTATATAAATATTTTATTTCATTTCACATCACATCACACAATCAACTACACATCAAAATCAAACAATCAAGCATATAAGCCGTCCATGGTCTGTGGACGACGGGTGTCGGGTGCTACTAAACACCGTCTGCATCCTAGTATATATATATATATATATATATATATATATAACTAGAAAAAGAGATTAAAGAGTGAGAAATTCTCACAGATTAGTTAATCCAATCCCATGACTCTTCTTATGTAGAAATCTTCGCCGTTTCTTGTTTCGTCACTTTCTTCATCCGTACTCACTACATATATAAAAATCACATTTTTACTTCGCCATTCGATATATAAAAATCGAATTTTTACTTTGCTATTCCATATATAAAAATCGAATTTTTACTTTGCTATTCAATATATAAAAATCGAATTTTTACTTTGCTATTCAATATATAAAAATCGAATTTTTACTTTGCTATTTCATATATAAAAATCGAATTTTTACTTTGCTATTCAATATATAAAAATCAAAATTTTACTTTGCTATTCCATATATAAAAATCGAATTTTTACTTCGAACATTATATTTTTAAAATTGTTTTTAAAACTAATCCTATAGAAGATAAAATAAATAAAATAAATAAAAACTTACTTTCCTTCAACGGAGAGGGAGGAGGCATTCATCAGCGTCAGAGGGTGGCCAGAGGTTGAAGGGGATCGGCGGGGTGTTATTTGCAAAACCTAAATAATTAAAAATTGGGTTTTTATTTGCCGGAGGGCTCGGGGTCGGAGCTGGGTGGTTTGTGGGGCGGCGCTGGGGTCGTGGGTGATCGAGGAGGGCGGCAGGGGGTTGCGGCAGGGGGTGCGTGGCCAGTGGTGGCCGGAACAGGCTGATTTTGGGCGTGGGTCTTTATTGGATGGAGAGGAGAGAGAGGGGGGAAAAGGGGGGGTCGCCGTGGGGTCAGGAGTTAGCGGCGAGGGTAGGGGTGGCCGACGCTGGGGTGCGATGGCACCTGGAGGGCGGTGGCGGCGGGAAATTGAAGGTGACGGGGTATCGATTTGGGGGAACGACGGGTTAGGGATTTAGGGTTTTTATTTTTTTATTTTTTTTTCTTTTGAAAATTGTGGCCTTCAAAATATATATATAACTCTCACATTCAACCACCAAATCGAACCCGCCGCCTGACGTCCCAAGATAAATACCCCCATTCCGGACACAATGGGATATGTCACGTAACCCAATTCGGCCGTTACGATGAGTTTTTACTTAAATCAAAATATAAATCTTTATAATTTCCGTTTGAACATACATTTTAATTTACCGGGGTCACATACAGTCTCTAAAAATTCCATAATTTTTTTTTCTAGCTTCGTATTGACGATACGGTCCTAACAAAACCAGTTTCGTTGAATTTCGAGACTGTTTGAAAAATGGTCAATTTCCAGTCGATTAAAATCAACTGAAATTGGTCAAACGTGTTTTCTTTTGCCACGCTCACATATTGATTCGAAAAATCATGAAATTTGGAATCTAGCAATAATTTGGCATCACGGACCCAACAAAAGTGGTTTCGTCGAAATCCGAGTTCGTGTGCAAAATTCCCATTTTTAAGGGCCTGAATTTCATAACGACTATTCAGAATTTTCAACTGGGCGTATCTTTTGATTCCCGCTATGAAATTTTGATTTTTCGGATTCGTTGGAAAGATATTCTCAATTAGATTCTATTATTTTTGGTTTCACTAAAATCCGGTTTATTTTGCACCTGGTATGTTCAATTGAAGTTTGAAATCGAATTATCGAACTACCGCGCCATTTTCAATTCCTTTTATAATTATAAATAATTATTTATATTCTAACGTCGATTCAAACGAATATATACGTTCAAGTTATATTCAAAATAAATTTCTGGTCGATATTATTTAAAATAATTCATTTTAAATAATCAAAATTCGCTAAAATTGCCAAAATAAAAATTTTAAATTGGCCCAGATTTACGGGTTATTACAGTAACCGAGTGTTGACTGCTTTATCTCAGTGTCACGAAAACAAATCATGAAAATGAATCAAGACACAAGGATCAATCAAGTCACAAGGACAACTCCCGTCACGAAGACGATTCAAGTCACGAAGACACAGTGCTGCATGAACTGGGTGGCACCACATCACTAAGGTATCTCAAACATTGCGTGGCTCCATTCTACCTTTAGTAACTCTAATGGTTACATCTCTTTCACTTGTAGATATGCCATGTGGATCGCATATACACAATGATTATGCCTGGGTTCCCCAGGAAACATCCGTACCCGTAAGCTCTCACAGCTCTATGGATTACGCCATTATCAGGACTGTAGATCGCAGTAGACACAATGGTTACACTTGGTTCCCCCAAGAAACATGCATCCGCCGTAGGCCATCTACAGCCCTGCGAATTACGCTACACGGTCATGTACTTTCAGGAACAATGACAACTCATGGATTTTACATCCGGATAACCTACTACCACCAACAACACATCTTACTGAGCTCGAAATTCAAAGGAGATGGAAGGTATTTTCCTTATTTTTCTTTGAAAACATATAATACTATAAACATATAGTACTCCTTTTACCTTCCGCATATCTTGTTATAAATTTTCCTCAACACATTTTTCCAAATCATGTTTTTCAATTCTTCATTCTTATATAAATTCTGTTATATAAGATTCCATTTCAAATCGTTACCTTCCAATCCGGTAGTTTCAAATCCACTAATTTCTTGTGTGTGTATGTATGTATGTATATATATATATATATATATGAGTTTCGGAAATTTCTATATCCATATCCAAAATCGAATACCCTTAAATTCCACTCTAACTTCAAAATTTCGGTTTGATCAACTCAGCTATTTGATAGCTTCTCAAACTCAAATTTTATGAATCCATTGGTTATAAACCAAATTTTTCTTCCAAATTCCCAATTATTAAGTTCATTACTTAATTCCAACCTTGCCGATTTAAACTTTTTCGTTTGAATCTATTGACTATTACATTTCATGCATCCTTGTACTAATAAACTCGAATTCAAATTCAATTACTATTTAAAATCTCTTTTATTTTTCTATCAAATCACTGCTTACGAAATTCTCGAATTCATATTACAAATCCATTTCTCTTATGTCTCGCCGCCCTTCGTTCTCAACGTGCGGCTCTTTGTTCTTTAGTTCTTGCCATTCTGATTTATGTTAGCCTCTCACGGTCTTTTGAAAACATTTCCAGTTATCATATTTAATTTCTATAATTTTAGAAAATCTCCTATCATCATTGGGAAAACATTTCCCAATATTCACAAATCTTTATTTTCTATGGGAAATATACTTTATTCAGGGGAAAACATTTCTAAATTTGTTATTTTAATTAAAACTGATATTAAATAAAACACCACTATTTGCACTTAACTGCTGACACTTATTTACTTACTTCACTTAACTACTCTTATTATCGAACCTTAGTCATTTCTTAGTCAACAATGAGGTCAATCAAGTTAGGGTATATTTACCTCTCAGACCTTAACTTAATAACATTATTATCTTCGAAATAAATCAGGTTCACATCTTCGACCACCAACAAAACATTCATTCTCGTAACTTCCGAAGTTAAGAATTTACTTCTTGTTAATTAACTAACAAGTTTATACTTACTATCGAATTCATATATTCGGTCATGCATTATTGGTTCGAAACCAATTAAAGTTTATCTTGCCATGTTCTGAATAATCCAAATAAACTAGTAATAAAATTTAACACAATCGAATTCCAATTATAATCTTCTTGATTTTATTTCTATTAATTTAAATTTCTAATATCAGAATAAAATTCACCGTTTCATCTTCGAAACAATTTCATATTTCCCCTTTTCATTCAAATTCCCATCAGAATTCTAATTTCTAATAATTTCAATTATCTTTGATTTCCAAAATACATAATTAGAAAAATCGATTCGTTGTCTCTTTTATACTTATTTTCCATACATACCATTCGATAAAGGATTCAAGAATCGACCCTAGGGAAACCTTATCGAAGAACAGTTGAGGAAAATATAGATTTGAAGACTGGGGATTCCCAAAAAAAATTAAACTTCAAAATAAATTTCCCCGTTGTATTGGTCCCAAAATACTATCTTCAAAATATATAACATCTCCAATATTATTTCCTTTTCAAAATTTACTTTAATATGTTTCATTTTCAAATAATATATTTCGAAACCTGTTTATTTCCAAATTTTTCTTTTCCAGTGTTGATCCTACTCATTTAAACTCGATAAGCTAAGATTTTAATAAACCAAAGATCTGATACCACTCCCGTCTTTTTGACTACTTCAAATTGATATTTTAACCAACTTAAAACGTTCAAATCGACGGATCGTTATTTAGCTTACAGATTTTAAAATACAGCACCATAGAAATACGGAATATATATATATATATATATATATATATATATATAACACAGTACTGAACAACGAAAATAAATTATAGATATTAATCAAAGTTTTGATATAAAACTTCTTTCCATACAGCGGAATATAAAAATAATTTGAATACAAGGAAAAATATTTGTTGTTTAAAATCTTCAGAGTCCGTCGTCTTTGGAATCCCCAGCTTCGCCAATCTTCGAATCCTAAACTAGAATCTTTAAATCTGTAACACTCGGGTCTGACCCGAGCGTTCCATGCAAAAACATAAAACACTCGAGTCAGGATTAATCATTTGTTCAAGTAAATTAATTTCAATATAATCTGAATATAATGGTTAATTCCAAATTCTGAAATGTACGCAAAATAAAAGTGGTATGGTATCTGTCCATATTAGTTTTATACGATGGATAGTATCAGTTTTATACCAGTGACTAATTCAAGTGTGATACCTGTTCAATTACTTCTATATTAAGTGTAGTATATGTGTCTGTCTGTTTCTGCTTCAGGGACAAATGGTCACGGGAGCCTGCACATACACACATATACGTGTACACGTGTGCACTGCCCAAGCATCCCTTAACCAAACAAATAATAGGTGCCGAAAGTTCGTAAGTGTTGCGCAAATAAACGGCACGATAGAGCAGCAAACTAGCAACAAGACAGTGTATTTCAATGTCCCAACAATATGATTTAAGACCCAAATTTATACCAAATATTTAAGGTCTACATATCCACACATCACAGTAATATCTATATCTTATTACTATGGAGACCAAAGGTAAATGCAAACCAAGCCCATGCATAATGTTCAAGTATTCCATATTTTTAAAATAACATATGTTCCATCTAGTTTCAGTATGACTAGTCCCAAAGGATTTATTCAAAGAAGAATGCACATGGGATCAAAACATAGAAGCTTATTCAAAGAAGAATACGTATGAACACAAACTATGCCACATAATATGTAAGGCCAATTATATGAGTTACTTGGGTCTTACTCATAATTTCCTTTCAAGACTATGCATGGGACAGGGGAATCATGACAATTTTACTCAAATTGGTACATTTAAGAACTGATCATGCATAATATATTGAACCAGTTACCTCATATATGTTTTTTTTTTAAAAACCACGTTAAAGGAAATATGGAAAAAGAAAAGGATCACACACATATATACACACACGTTATCCAGAACAGGCATTATTAACCCACATACATGATTTAAACCAACTTACCCAATGCTTACTTTCAAAACACTATTAAATGCTTACTATCAAAACATAGTGAGTAAAAAGATTACCAAAATTTTATCAAAATCTTTAGGTCGACATTTGGGAAATGAATTTAGGGTATGACAGTAAGTGCCCGAAAATCAAAACACATGTGCCGAACAAAGAAAGCAAGGAATTTACATTTATGTGTCCTTCCGGGTTCAAACGAAATGACGGTAAAAATGGCCATGCAGAAGTATACAGCATGTACATGGTTTTGGATCCGCAAGCTTAACTGGGTGTATGCAAACTGAACACACACAAACACACACATATACATATATATATATATATATATATATATATATATATATATATATATATATATATACATACATACATACATGGAGTGGTTAGGGAATGCCAGTATGAAAACAATATGGAGAATGACAAAGCCATATCCATATCTGGTAAGTCATGTTACATATGGTACATATCATACATTCAAGTTCAAATTCATGGTTAGAATAAATAATTGACAAAAAACATATATCAGTGATTTCAGAAATAAGGCAGGGTATAAATCTAGTGTATTCAAGCAAAACAGGGGTAACTATGTGCGACAATTACATATAAGAAGATAACACTTGTGTCAAAGATCCATATTCGAGCATTTAGTATAGTGCAACAAAAAAGGGTAATACTGTTCTGCATAAATATGACCAAAATATATATTTAGGAGATACGGTTTGACAACAGTAACAGTGATCCAAATAAGATTTCGGTTACATAACAAGGTGATGGTGATTATACACATGTGCATTGTTCAATATACCCATTTCTAGCGTTCAATATTTCAAGCATTAATTAATATCTCTGGCCATTTAAGGTGAAGAATAGTGATCGACAAATGGAAAGAGAGAATGTACCAATTTTCTGCTATAAGCAATTTTACAATAAAATGACAGCATACAGTTTCCAGTGGAAAAAAAAACAGGAAATTTCCTTTTAATTTTGTCCCATGCTTCAACGCTTGCATATGACTACATAGTAACAACCAACCTCATTAGGAATACACGATAAACAAGTAATATACCCTAACCCATTAGAAATAATGCAACAAACAATTAATGATTGGCACTCATTTTATACTAACATGTATTCATATATATCCTAGAGCATCACCACTCTAATTAGCAATTAAAATTTTGAAATTCTACGTTACCCTGATCTTAGTAAATATTCAAGCTATATCCATACTAATATCTTATAAAGATACCATGAAGGTGTAAAGTATCATACGGGCTTTGCATTCATTACAATAAACATTATCGATTTCGAAATGCCATTCTATCTCCTTTGTGCACCATAAAACTAAGTAACTAACATAGGAAACCAAAAGTATTTGAAAGGGATTTTAAGTTTTAAAGAACATTGATTTATTTTCCTTTCAAAAGTAGGGTCTCTGTTCTAATAGATTTTAAGTAAAAATAAGCTTTGAGCAGACATTTTTCTACATAAACATGCATAGTCTTAGGCATGTAAATGCGTACCTTTGAAAATGACAAAAATATTGGGATGCAAGATTTATAAAAGATGGAGAATGTAGCAAAATTTTGGGATATAGTGTTTTGTTCTAGGCTCTAAGCAAAATAGTTCTCTCCTCATATTTCGATTATAACATATGTAAACTTTATCAGATTGTATAATTATGAATGTAGGCTATCCCTCAATCTAAGAAAATTTCGGCAATAAGTACCAATGTATGCTTCATGCATTTGTCTTCGAGGCTAATCAATTTAAGTGAATTTGTTTGGTAAGTTATTTTGACAGGATTGTTGAAAGCAAAGGAGAAGGGGTAACCGAGTTTGAAGTGGGAGATCATGTATTCACTGTATTTATTGGAGAATGCATAGGCTACAAGCACTACATTTCTAATAAGAGTAACGTGCAAAGGTCACACCGTCTTAGTATGTTCAACATGCTGGGAATTAAATTACATGTGCAAGCAAACAAGGCACCGTTCAACAGTAACTAAAAGTAAACAAGACAAGGCAGTAAGCGAACTATAGTGACCACAAGTTCACCAAATCATAGGCAACTGCGACTCAACCAATCCTATTTTACCTAGTTTTATACTGAAATTAAGATACTTGAATAAAGAAAATTGTGAGTTCCAAAGAAACTCACCTTGAAACCATGAAAAAGAAGGCATAGGTATCGCAGGCGATTACAGGTCATGGCCAAGGCTCAATAGCAGCTGATACACCTGTGACGTAGTGGAGTGAAGCGGCTTTGCAGCTATGGATTGTAGAGCAGCACACTCGAACGGTGCCGAAATTGGCGCAACTTCAATTTGGACTAAGAATAAATGGAAGCGGTGATGAATTTATGCTGATTAGGGTGCTTGCAAGTTGGTAGAAGGGGGAGGAATCGATTTTGATTTGGGATGGAAGAAATCTTCGTTTGAAACTAAAAAGGGGCATGAGGAATGGCTTCGGCCACTTAATTCGGGGATGAGTCAGATCTTGGAGGCCATGAAAAAGAACGAATTCTTTTCTGAGGGATTGAAAAAAAAAATTCTAAAGGAAGGAAACGAGGTGCTCGTTTTTGTAAAGGAAGAATAAAGAGATAGGAACGATGTAAAATCATACAGGTATAGGGATGGCAGTGCGTTACAATGGTAGGTCGGCGTGGGTTTAACTGATGTGGGTTATAATTGTTTTAAATCAAATATTAAATGGTGCCGCAAAATATCGTCGAACACTCCATATTTGTATCGTCAACAAAATCTCTAAACGTAATGAAATTGGACACACCTCTATATTTCATTGTTCTGAATCCAATAAAATTATTTCGGTTGTAACTTGACTTTGTTTGCATACGACATATTTTTTTAATTTTAAATTATTTATCGGTTGACCGATTTTATTTCGTTTTGTCTGCCAATAACTTCGTTCATTTCCAAATTTGAACCGTTAAATTTCAATTCCTTTATATACAAATACACAAATATCTAAACCAATTTCCATATATTTAAACAAATAAAATTTCCGTTTTATTTAACACTAATAACGTTTATTTTTAAATCCAACCAATTTTTAATGACCCGCATTCTACGTATCGAAGCATCGTAGAATATTTATTTTATTTTCATACGAAGTCGTATGGTCGTGTAACTTTGGGAAATGACTATAGGGGTCATTTCCCATGTTCATGATTTTTGACGAATTCGCCTATAACTTTTGATTGGTAACGAGTTTTGACCTAAAACCACTTTCATTGGATTCAGATGATGGTTTACCTTTCCGTGAATGGTCACATTAATCAGATGGACTTACCGTTTGGGAGATATGGCTGGAATAAAGTTTGGAAGATGAAAAACAACATAATTGGGATTAACGGGGTGATTAGCAGCTAGGCCCGTAATCCATTTCGGTATTAGGGTTATGGGTGGGATCAAATGAGTTAGAGAATGATTCTTTTTCATTTTCCCAGCCGCCACAAATATTTCTCTAACCCTAGTAATGACCTTCATCCTCCAAATCTCATTCTAATCGCTAATTAAGCAAAACTACATCAAATCAGGAGAAATTAGCATCAAATCAGAGATAGAGCGCTATAATACATTGGGATCCGTGCCTATTAGTGGAGTTTTCGGATATAAAATTAATTTATGGCCAAGGTGAGTGATTTGCACTTTTATTCACTAATTACGGCTGATTAGCGATGATTAGTGATAATTAGCGAAATTATACATTATAAAAATCTGGAAATATATGTAGAAATTCTTAAATATTATATTAGGCCTCTGGTAAAAATTTGGGTTAATGTGGATTAAGTTTGTTAATCCTATAGTTAAAATATGGTTAAGGGGATTAAGGGGAAGATCATGCTTTTTGGGTATGTTTGATCTAAAATAACCTATGTGATTGATGTTTGACCTTTTTGATGTAACCTATATGTTGTTAGTGTTGTTTGGAATGTTTTATGATTGTTTAATCAAGTTAGAATGGTTGAAAACGCTGTCGTATGACGAAAATTGACTAAACAAGCTCGCTGGAAAAGTGCAGGAAATGGATCGGATCGGGTCACCGAACCGGCTCGTGACTGTGGTACCACGACCCGCTCGTGACCTAGGTGCCATGACCCGATGCTCTGAGGAACCGACCCGAACCCAGAAGGCGGTCACGAACCAGAGATTGGAGCCACGAGCCGAACCGACATAAGGGCCACGAACCAGTGAGAACAGCATGGCCATGAGCCGCCACGAGCATGAGGACCAGTGAGTCACGAACCGAATAGGAAGTGGAGTAGAGGGTCGAACCGAGGAAGCTTGAATCACGAACCACCACTCACGACCCGACCCGAACCAGTGAGCACAATGACTCACAAACCGGGGAAGGGCATTCACGAACCGAACCAAGGAGCTTGGACATGAACCGTGAACCATGAACCGAATGGAGACCGAACCGAGATGATGACCAAAAACCCGAGATGCAAATGAAGTCCAAGTGAGAAGTTATTACTCAAGATCCAGTTGGGAACCAACGAGTTAACTTCTGCAGTTGGGCTTTGCTGCGGGACGTGTGCAAAGGGGTTATCGATATCCATAACTTTGGCTCACCGTTTAGAGAGGGGGCATGTAGATGAACCAGAGCCAGAGGATGTATGGACTAGGAAGGATTATTGAATATAGACCAGAAGGGCATGGTCATGGCAATTAGTTCTATGGAGTCCAGAAGGGCATGGACCCGTCAGGAAACTAGTTGTACGGAGTCCAGAAGGGCATAGACCCGTCATGACCCCAATGGATTTTGTGATCAAAGCGGTGGATATCGTATGCTTTACGCACTGAGTGAGAGATGTGAGGATGATTGCTATGTTCGATGTTTGCTATCACAATGACACGCAAACTCCCATTTTACACTCTATGTTAGTGTTTACCTTAGAGTATTGTACATCTTGTTGTGCTAACTCTTTAGTTGCCGGTCTAGGTTTAGGTACGATTATTTATACCTGTTATTGTTTTATTTTGGTACTATCGCTCATACCAGACTTTTGTCTGACCCAGAGTTTTATGTCTCTTCTTATTACTCTAGGTGCTCCTAAGCGAGCAGAATAGAGACATGTCAGGTGGTTATGCACGAGTAGCTATTCAGAGAAGAGCAGGAGGTTTCCACGTACTATATATTCTCCCTGTGTTGTCGTTGGTCACTACTTTGGGCATTAGTAGTATACCTTTTCTATTGTGCTTTAGAGACAGTATTTTGAAGTTGTAATAATGGTTTGGATCATAAGTTGTATTTTGGATTCCTCTACTCTGATGGATATAGTTTAGTTTTCAGCTTATGCACTATCTCTCATGTTTATATCAAGTTATGTTATTATTATATTTTGTTCCATGCGTTGTGAGATATACTACAGGTCCTTGATAATTTATAGTTTCAAACCCTTTTCCTTTGACGATCGTCCCGTGCTAGTCGGCCATTATCACAACGCTTTCGGGGTAACGTTAGTTGGTTCGAGACAGGCCGTCATAATTTTATTTTCAATCGAATTTTAAATATCCAATCAAAATTCAATTCAAATATACAACAATAAATATTTGATTCTCAACCAACCACACTAGATTAAATATTGAATCTAGTTCATACCCAAGCCTATATATTCTATTTTTAAATCCAAGCTAGTATCAATATAAAATTGATTATTAGTAGTTGAACGTTAATTTATCCAATTCCAATTTTCGAAATTTCCGGGCCATTAGAAAAAGTTCCCCATCTGATTCGTTGGACTGATACAAAAAACATTAGACAGTAAAAGGATATCAAACCAATTATTCCAAAACATATATCACTAATATTTAAAAAGTTAAAACATCTCCATATGAATCTTCATTAATATATGTAGTTTATTCATAAGTGAAATAAGGATACTGCATTCGAGTTAAACAAGCATGCCTTCATATGACTTATATTGTTAAACAAGCTAACCATAAAAATAAGCAAAATACATACCATCTTATGCTAAATTTGGGAAAATATTTTTGGACCAGCATTGTGTGTGTCAGTATATGATTTCCGATTTGCAGAATTTGCAAGGGCCTTGGACTACAAAAACATGAAATAAAGATGTTTATCTGCCTGATTTGAATGAATTAAAAGGGAAAATATTCTATGATAAAACTTAAAATTATATCTGAATTTTTTCATCTCCCCAGAACATCAAGAGTACTTTGAAGTCCTCAAGTGGAATTTCGTCCAGCCTATTTTCAAGCCTGTCTTCATTAGTTTCATAAGCCATATTATGTGCCTTTTTAATACGACTCTTGTATCCCCCTACCCCCAAGCGTAATGAATTGACCTCAAAGCCCAATATTCACATTCATTTGAAATAATATACCGTTGCTTAAATACAAATCAAATATTAAAAAGAACAATCATGCTACTCTTGTGACAAGTTTCATATGTTTAAGTAAAATTCAGCTAAGTTTGCAAATTACCTTGACATAGTACCACAACGTGCCTTTCAAACTTGAAGGAACATCAAAACAAGACTTGTAAGTAAGTGGAACACTCCTCTTCAGTGTTTTTAAAAAATAACTTAGTTCATAAATTTCTTGGTCATTGTCTGAAATAGGTTGGCCTCGATTATTCATTTGGATTATAACTCTTTTGTCATATGGCCTTGAATGAACTTTATCCATCTTTGTTTTTCTCCTGAACCTTCTGGGAGCTCCGACTACCATTACAAAGTACATACAAAAGTAATGAGAAGGCTGGACATAACATAAATGAGAACTTAAACTATTAAAATCAGAACTCAATTAGATAATACCTTCATCTTCTTCTATTTTATCTTCTGCGTTTTCAAAATTTGTCGAGACATTTCGGAGAACAGCCTTATCCCTTGCTAAGACAACCCGAATTCTGATAGACCGATTTTTTTTCCAAAAACTCCAATCTATTGAAACTCGGATTGATTTGCTGTGGTATCCTGTAGAAAAGTCAGAGACATAAAATATGTCAGAGCTTAGAAAATATCTCACAGCGGAATGGATAAAATATAATACAATAAAAATATAGCCTGACCGTATTAATAATACTACCTAACCAATATCCAAGGCTATCCTGTCCCTGTCACAAATCTAACCTATGAGTACGTTATGAGGAGGGGGTCAGAACACAATTTCTGGTGACTGGATTTAAACTATACACTTTGGATAATCCTACATATACCGTTCAATCATATTTTCTTATTTATTAGGTTACTTGTGTTAATAACACTCAAGGCTTACACACACGTCGTACCCATTTACTTCCCAGTGGATTAACCTAATACAGTATATGTGTAGCTACCCCCAATATATAGGTACGCCCCATGGTACCCCACTTGCACGGATGCCACCGAAATGCCCGCAGTCCCTCATCCTACGCCAGAATGACGTACGGATCTCTATATAACCATGTTGCGATCAACATCTAGACTGTCCCTCGTACGTACTGTTAATTGTAGCTCGATGTGTCAATCGCACGTCCTCTAATGTGCACCGAGTTCCATGGCAGGGCGATACAAGAAACATGGAACTTGGTTGGGAGCTTTTCCACATCTGTATAGGCCTGTTTTTAAAGTGCCTCTATATACAGATATACCTATGGTTTGTTTTCACGGTGGCTTTGGCCCTACTTAGGCCCCTCCCTCAACTAGTAAAGACTAAAAGAGCTAAGCGACTGCCTCCACGCAAACAATCTAAACATCCAGTTGGCGTCTCCCCTTAACCCCTTACCCCGATAGTGAAGAGTGAAATGGTATCTTGGGTTTAGCTCTAGTCTTTTCGCATCCCACTGGCTGTCGATGACGGGTATCCGACGATCTACTATCATTGGTCATGAACTTCCACCTCCCCGTTGAGGCAACCGTCGAATCAACCTGGTGTTACCCCGTCACAACATTCTGACTGCATAGCTACTTCTACAGTTAAGGCCCACCCACCTAGTAGTTATGCGCAGACCCAACCTCTGCGAGCACAGCCTAAGACATCTGTCACCGCACAAAGTACTACTAGGAGCACCTTACGTACCTCAGGAAGTCGCGTGCTTCCCCTTCCAGTCCTCTGGAGCCGTCAGAACAACCAGATGAATGTGCGCTCCCCTCATGCCTTATAACACTTCGATGATCTACCCCATTGGGTTATTCACCCTTAACCGTACAGACTGGTCCAAGCGCCTTATGTTGTTAGACCCTATCACTACACCATAATGGCCATTTGGTGACCCTTTTTTTTTCCAATCGCCAACACTTATTTGTGTTGTAGTGCAATAACAAGAATAAGCATTGCTATATTAAAAAAGTGTTGCCAAAAATACATAATTGTAATTTTTTATTGCCAACGCTTATTTGTGTTGTTGTGGCTGGTTTCGGAGGGTAAAACCGTAAACTAACGTGTGTAACCCTATTTCTCATTTCCCATTCCTTTCTCCAACGCTTTTACCAAACACGGCCGCCTAAACCAGGAATCTAGATCCCACGATTTCAGAAGAAAGAAAAATTACAAATCCGCAAAGATGAACAAATTCAAATTGGTTCCTTTATAATCGGATTTCGTGGGTCGCTTCAGGTAACAACTCGCATTCAAATTTGGGGATCTTTGTTCGATTTGTCCTCACATCCATCTCGCATTCTGTCGCTTCAGGTATAATTTTTTTCGAATTGTTCTTTGTCCAATTCGTGTATAAATTTAGCAATTTTCCTTCGATAATATTATACTAGTTTGGGTTGGCTTTCTTACAACAGCTGGATTTTATTGTTTTGGTATGACAAATTATGCCACAAAGCTGTGTTAGTATTGGGTATAGAGGATTCTTTGTGTTGTGCTATTAATTATTTGCTAACGATTATCATTTGAAGCATATTTCACATACACTTAAGTTGATGTAACTTTTGCTACTTTTCAAACCTGAATTGTTGATTATCTTGTGTTTTGTTCATTTTAGAAGGCCGATATTGTGTAATCCCTTCGGATGAAAACAGTGAATGGTTAGGATGCTAGGAGCTGTTAGCTAATTTTTGAAACTGCTATTGTCCTTAAACTTGATTATAGTTATTTCGGTCACTATTATTGTTAGATAGTTTTACCTGCAGTTGAGATGGATGTCTTCATTGCATTCCACAAATTAAAACGTTCATACTTGGACCCAAAGTCTTAAGGTTACAGATAGCGTCCCATCTGAGGCTTTATTAGAAAGCATTTAGTTATTGACATAACATTGATGAGTGCTTGTAGTTTGATAGGGGATGTTAGAATTGGGAACTACGCGAGGAAGAAACTGATTGAATTAGACCCTGAATATGTTGGTGATGATGTGTTGATGTCAAACGCCTACTCTAATTTAAGTATGTGGGAAGAGAAAGAGAAGATTAGAAGAAGTAAATTAAGAAGAGCTCCTGGTTGCAGCGTACTTGAGATTGGAAGTGAAATGCATGAATTTGTTGCGACAGATAAGAGACATGTGAAGAAAGTTCAGACAGCGGCGAGTTTGGATTTCAACTCCTCAATCTCTTTCTTAAGGTTGTTGTTCCCAGTCGTAAGCGCTTGGTTGTCATTTTTAACAGAAGTTAGCATTAGAGAACGATCATCAAGCTTTCGACGAAACCTCTCTTCTTTCTTCATCACTGTTTTCTTAAGAGCTTCAATCTCTTTATTCATCTTGGCCATCTTATTATTGTAACCAGCTAACTCCTTGTCCAAGCACATCCTACATCTTCTTATACACAACATCCAGAACTTTCCTATCAGCATCTATTGATAATGGATGGATTTGAGTAACAAATTTAACCCGACCAAAGTGTAAATCCAGAAAAACGGTTTGGACTTGATTTTTCTGCACTTAGGTGGCTAGATTTGGATTAGGGATGATAACACTGTGGCTCGAAAACAAAGCTTTCACATTCTTATTATCAGTCTATAATTATTAAAACCAAGACTGAGATCGTTAGGATCATTTAAATGTTTGTAAAAATACCCTTTTAATCTATATGGCAAGATATATGTTATGTGACTACTATATAATGCGAACTCCTACTTTAAGGCTAATGTCGTGCCAGGCTCTCATAGTTAACTCTGCATTTTCACGGTCCCTACAAAGTATTAGTAAAGATCAATAAAAGCTACTAAGGACTCCAAATTATTACCTCAATTCCCATGATTCTGCATGGCTTTTGACCGGATATATGCGTCATAATGATCACCATTGCTTAAGATAACCAGGGTATAATCTTTATCTTATTAGCACACAAAATCATCAGCATAACTAAATTGATAGCTCACCAAGATCCATATTGGTAGACGAAAGCAACATTCCATCCAAGACTTCTCGAATCTAAATATAGACATTATGGCAATAGTATCCTTTGGTAATCGAGATTAAAGCTGTCATCTTGATAGTATTCAGTGTTACATGCCAATTTGATAAACTTCAAAGATGTGCAGGCACTCTGAGTTATGGTTGCGCATGAAGATCATTTATGCGTACAACCGAATTGCTACTTTGCTTAACAAAACACTGCTTAACAAAACACGTTAAGTCTGCAAGTAACAATTCACTTGTTGATAGGTATATTATGTAGAGTACTGCCTGTTAACCTTATTAAAAATCTAATCCGTTGAGTTGTAGAATTGGATGGTGTTTATTACCACTTTCTTGCATCTTTACGTTATAACTTATGATGTCTGCATGTTCTTCTATACCTTGTGCAGGTCAGAAAATTGACTAACAACATACAGTACATTTTGGAGACTATTCGGTTCTCTTCCCTTGTAAAAGTGCAGGTAAACATTTATGGACATTGATTTTTTAAATTAACTTTCTCGAAAGTAAACGAAACTACAGAAGAAGCGGCAACCTCTTTATTTTCTTAAGCGGCAGCTTCTTCATTTTCTCTACCTTTGTTGCCAGGACCCATGAATATCTTACTACTTCCATATTTTTTCTATTTATTCACTTGCATATACATGTTATTTTGTGGTGTAGACACGCACGCACGTACACACACACACTCACACACAAACACAAATAGTTAACGGATATCGACGAGTGTCAGTTTGTAGTTGTCATTACTGTCGGTCTGTACACGGGTTCTGAGATATTGATATGTGTCAGTTTTTAGTCTTAAATCTGAAATAATAGTATTTTAAAATTAGTGCTCATTCATCTTGCAGCTATCTTTAGAGCAGAGTGTCGTGTCTATTCTAATATTAGTTTTATGTTATTTCATATGAAAGACAATCCAAATTTTCAGGTTTTATCCCAGTAACGTGTCCTTTAACCAACTTCTTAATGTTTGTTAGCCTATTGCTGTCAAACCAACCATTTGCAATTTGAATATCTGGTACCCTCATTTTTCATTGAAGTAATTGATTTTCTTTGTTTCTGTTTGACCTTCGCTTTTTTAATCTCTTAGTAATGTGGACCTTAGTTGTTTATTTTATACATAATTTTTCTGTGAATGAAGTCTGAGAAGAAAAGGAAAAAAGCTCAATTTCAAGAGTTGGAAAGAAGAAAGCAATGGGGGTGATAGAGAGAAAGATGGCTGTTGTGGCGAGAGAAAATATCAGAAAGGTTTGAGAGAATTATAAATCTGGAGTAGAGGTATAATTTTAGTAAATTTGCTTTAAAATTTTATTTTATTTTATATTCCAAAGCATAAAATTCGTTATTATGGAATGGAATTTAGGTTCGAAAGCCAAATTGATCTCATTATTACTCATTTTCTATCAGTTGCATGCTGCCATAATACCATTTTATTGAATAACCGTATGTACCTTCATACCAGCTCTTCTCACTATATATATTTCTATATCACCTTCTATGGCACCAATAGGGATCCCTCACCGCATTCATACTAAGGCCGACCTCATCTGCTATATGTTGTAAAAAAAAAATGTTGTTGCAGCCTACTCAGCATTTTGAAAAGGAAAAAAAACACACACACACACACAAACACTTCATGTTGTTGCCACTCAATCTAATTCGGTTCCTCGGATCATATCGTTAAATTCGATGTCCAGTGCATTCCAATATTTATTTAATTTCGAGAGAAGTGCTACCATGTTTTGTATTCGGTATTTGTAGAATTTCATTTTTCAATTGAATTTTGCGACTTAATTATGTATCGAATTTAGCAACTTAGTTATGTATTATAGTTATATATTGTTGACTGATATTAATTCTATGTCGTTACTTAGTTATGAATGTTGTCTATTGGTATTCATTGAATTATACTTTTTAAATTGAGAATAATATCTATTTTGGATTCATATTAAATATCGTCTATATTATAATCAAGGTAGTTATTGTGAATGAAAATCTTGCAACATGTATAAGCGTTGCAAACAAAAATATTGCAACATGTATAAGCGTTGCAAACAAAAAACTACCAATGCTTATAAGCGTTGCGAATGAAAATATACCAACGCTTATAAGCGTTGGGACAGAAAATCTACCAACCCTTATAAGCGTTGGAACTACATTGCCACCCCCCTGTAGCAACATTAATAAGCGTTGCTGAAATTGTTTGCGACGGTTATACTCGTTGGCAATCACCTATTTTGGTGTAGTGTATGTCTAAACATTATTTTACGCGCTTACCTCACCGCATCTGGTTTCCAGTTAACTTGTTTATTCCCATTCATATTGAATTCTTATTCAAATTACCAAGTTTCTCTTGCTTATTAATTTAGGTCATACAACTTAACCCATTTAAGTTTATTAATAAGCCCACAACATGTTATTCTCCAAATTATGGCCCAAGGTCTGTAATCCACAATCTCTTTTATATTCTTGTTTGATTTCATCATTACAATAACATGTTTTACTTATTATGTAATTAAATATACCCTATTCACATGTTTTCTAATTAACATGTCACTTACCATTTATGATTAAATATAACTTATTTCATTTCATTAATTTTCCTCATCCTTTCTCATTTATTCATAATTCCATTTTACATTGTCAATACAATTTATCGCTGTTTACATATTAACTTAGTTCTATTAACTAAGGCCCATTAATATGTTTCTCTACCTGTTTATTATAACCTATGTTATAATTTCCTCTTATCCCTAGGACATGCCTAAACATTCTTATCGGCGGGTTTCAGACTTCCAAGCTTACAGATTACTTAATTTATAATTAAGTACAACTTCTTATATTTCATATATTTTCCCCCTTTTCTCAACTGGTTTCCCAGTTTCCCCCATTTACTACTTACTTAATTTACAGTTAAGTGTACCTTAACTCATTTCACCAGTTACCCAATTTCCCTATTAGTTTATTATAACCAAAGTTATAATCCCCACTTGTCCCTAGGACAAGCTTACCTATTATACAACATTTTCATTAATGTTATTTATTTATAATAGGTGATTATCATTTCTACAAGTTATGCTTACCCTAAAAGGTGTCTTTAATTACATAACTTTATTATTTCTACCGGTTATGTATACCACTAGGTGTCTTTAATTACATAACCTTATAGGGCTAAGTTTGAGGGGCTATATGTAAATATTACCCCCCCCCCCCCCCCCGCAGATTTTCTTAGCCCACGCACTGTCCAACCAATTTTACTTAATCCTAACGTTAGTTCATATTCATACAATCCCTATGAATTAGATTAGGTTAAGTAGTCTAATTCATTACCATGTCCATTTATGGTTTATAATGGGCTAGACCTCCCACACCAGGCCTACAACTTGTGGACGCTGGATATGCCGGTCGGGTTCAAGCAGACTTCTCCTACAAGTTGGGCTTAACCTCGTGTCATAGGTCGTCTCGTATTTGCGCACTTAGACATCTCGCATTAGGTTCAACATTAGTGGCTGCTGGATATGCCGGTCGGGTCCGGGCAGACTTCCACCACTATTGCAACCTAACCTCGTGTCATAAGTGCAATTACAATTTCTAATTTAATCCTAGGTATTCATTATTAATCAATTATTTAAGCCTATGCCTTTATTGGTTCTAATGCCCATTTACCCAATTATTTTCATGATGGATTATATGTCTAAATTCATATTATTCAAATTATGCCAATTCATATTTTACATATGATCCCATTTGCATCCAAATCATTTTTATATACTTATGATCAAATTTAAGATCTTTAAATATAATTTGGTCGACGCCTCAAACCCATATTTATTTATTCAATACTATGTTAACATGAATCCTTATAATCATATGCTTACTCCAATTATTCCCTGTATGTAATTGGGACAAATTTACATGTAAACTTTTTGGCACTCCAACAAATCCAATATATGAATTTTTCCCACATGTTCAAATTAATATTATAACATGTAAACATTCCAACATTTCAACTGACTCAATATATGAATTATTCATATTAACAATCCGACGTTATATCATGTTAATCATTCCCACATGTCATCTACACCACTTTTATCATTATTAGCATATGTTTAGGCATCTTAACATGTCATATTCCAATTCATCATAATGGGGAATGCTAAACGGTAATATACCATTATCTATAATAATATGGCTTAAATCTGCTCACCTTTCATGCTTTCCCCACATTTTGGATCTGATCCTTCCTATCATCCATGGTTTTCCTTTCCCCTTTAATTTGATTTGAAACCTAATAACGTGGATTGACTATTTTCATTAAAAGAGAAGTGAAAGAAAATAGGAAGAATATGAATAGATTGTATCTGGAATGTTACCTTACTTCCATGATTCAATAATCTTCTTATTAATGTTGATTTTCTCTTCCATATCTGGATTCATGTTTTCCTACGTTAATATTAATTTTTAGAATAGATTTGAGAAGAGAGAGAGAGAGAGTAATGGCAGAGGTGTAGCATAGCCACCGAATTATGAGACTTAGGGTTAGGACTAGGGTCTTATTTATCAGAGTATGGAGTAACCAGGACCCTCAGATTTGCCCAAAAGCCATCTGAATCGTCAAAATATCGAAAAACCCTAATCTGCCAAAATCTGCCGCAGGTGGGTAGACACCCCTTTGAAGGGGTCGACCATGGTGTCGACCCACCCTTGAGGGGGTCGACCCACCTGGGCGGGAAATCTGTGGCCTTCTGAAATTTTGAATTTTGAACTGGTTTTCGAATTTCTGGACCCATTTTTGAATTTATAAATCTAATATATATATATATATTCTTCCTACGTGTATACGAACTTCAAACCTTAATAACTTCTTCATACGGTGTCTGATTTACGCAAACAGGTGTCGATTTTGACCAGAATTTCGAGATGGATGCACTGGCGCAATATATTTTTCGTAATTCTGAATATTTAATTAAGCTATTCTTATTTTATTATCTTAATAATATGGGGTGTTACATTCTCCCACCCTTAGGAAATTTCATCCCCGAAATTTAATAAGGGTAAAATCAATTAACCCCTAGCATAGTATACATCCATCATGTGTGCATCCAATTTTTGCAAACATTGTGTACTTGTTCAAAGTGAAGTACAACATAATAATGCTTGTATGCCTGAGCGGTACCTCCTATGTGTATGCAAGTTTTTCAAAATTCTTTTTTAAAATATGATGCTCACATCCTAAATATACTGGCAGTTCTATATGAATGCAATATTTTGAAAAATCAAAATGCTTTTTCATCCAAATTTTCCCACACTCTTACTGAGTAAGAGCATAGTTCATCCAATTGTTGCATCCATAATCCTACCAACCAACTTTATTTTTCGAATTTCAGAAAAAACTAATTTTCTAAATTCGATTTCTTATGTTATAAAAAGGTAGAAAATGAAAATTTTCACATCTTTCGTTTTTCTTTTATGTACCTTTTTCCAACCGTACTTGGATTTTATGTAACTATTTGTAAAGATTCCCTATTTTCTTATCCAAGCACAGCCTACATAATAAAATTTCTTTGTTAGTGATTTTCTTTTCATCTTACTTTGGAAATTTTCCATTCTTATCCATCTTTTCTCATAACTTTCCATTTTTGTTGTTTACTAAATTTTTTGTTTCCTTTTTAATTATACTATTTTTCTTTTCCTTAGCTTATTTAATTATTTGATCTTAGTTTAAATTTAAATAAGCTTCTAGTCTTCCAACTAAAACAGGAAAACAAACACCCTACACAGCTACTACTAAGGGCCAAGAATCTCGAGACTATGTCCCCTTCAGAAAAAAGGTCTAAACTATAGGATCCACGACAGGTTTAGGTGTTACCCTAACAACCCAACAAGAACAAAATAATGGAACGATCCCAACAAGAGTGTAGTAACAGGTTTTACCCCTAACATGACAATTAGCAACAAGATCTAAACACTTACTTGCCCTTTTTTCTGAGAGTATTTTTCTTTAAAACTCAATATGTGTACTTTTTTACATATTTAAAATTATAACTTTTAAGATTAAAACTTGAAAACACCATAAACCATTTTCCCAAAACTTATATAACTACAGGTTCTTAAAAGTTAATAATGGGGTTAGACTCAAAGCGGGTTTCTAATTCTTCTAGGCTTTCCAAGACACTCCCCCAGGTCAATTCTCTCAACTATATATATTCCTATTCCATTTTGTTTTTCTCTTTTTAACCTTTTCCAATCTACAAGGTTTTATTGCCAAACCCACTTAACCCAAAATACTAATCATATGGGATTCATCTTCCTTCCATACAAAATACATTGTACACTTTCCACCCAAATCACCTAAGATTCTCATATTCATTCCATTAGTTTACAGAACAAACACCCTTTTCTTACCACGTTATACTCTTTCTATTTAGTTGGTTCCTCTATGGATCTAGGTATATATATAATATATTTATATTTTTAAAAATACAAATACTTTCACTCACTATTTATATAGGAATCCTAAACCTAAGCTCTGATACCAGATGTGACAACCCGAATTTCGACGGACCGAATTTTTTTCTTCTAAAAACTCCAATCTATCGAAACTCGGATTGAATTGCTCTGGTATCCAGTAGAAAAGACAGAGACATAAAATATGTTAGAGCCCAGAAAATATCTCATAGCGGAATGGATAAAATATAATATAATCAAAATATAGCCTTACCGTATTAATAATACTGCCTAACCAGTATCCAATGCTATCCTGTCCTTGCCACAAATCTAACCTTCGAGTTAGAGTTTATGCCCTTAAGGCAATCTCTTATATGTGAATAACATTATTGATGTTATGTTTTATTTGGAATAAAATGTTCTGTTATTTTATATTTACTGCGAAATATAAATATTAATATAATAAAAGTCCTTAGAATAATAATACGGGATTATATAGTTCGAGTAAGACAAAACTTGAGATTATAGGATATGTCAAGTATTATAATTCTTAAATGTCCCTAGTCTAGTTTTATTGTTTATATAGGGCAACAATAAAGCACTGAGACTAGTATATTGATTAACTGATGATCACATCTCATTGATCGTTAATATACGTGATACTAAAGTCAAGATATAAATACGTATTGGAGAATAGCGTATTGGGCTGACCCACCGTGAGATAACTACATGGAATATAATCAACAGTACCATAAGTTGTTCTCATAGTGATATAATGGTCCTCAGACCTGAGATCATTATAATTTTATTCGAGGATACTTGTGTTTTGATATCATATAAAGTTATTTTATAACATATTAATGATAACAGTGATTATTGGATATATCTAGAATCGAATAAAAAATTATGAATGATCTAGATGAAATTAAACCCTACGATATATTCGTAGTGATATCCATGGGCCTCTTGATTGAGTAAGACTGTGAAATGCATGGACGTGCTCAAATATTGATTTGTTATAAACAGTCTACTCATTAATCAAGAAAACAGATTAAATTATAAAGAGGATGATACGATCTGTGCCTCCAGTTTAATCTTGGATATAACGGTTAAAATGATTAAATTATATTGATACACTATTCACAAAGGTCATATCGAATCGTCGATATTGTTGTAGCTTGGATAGTAGTAATGTATTACTAGATGCCGCTCAGTGTTTATAGTTTAAATGTTTAAATTATTGCTAACGCTACAACAACCTATAGGGTCCCACATATAGGTGTTGCAAATGGAGAGAGTATTTAAATTAAAAGGATATCAAAATTAGTTTGACACATTCTTTTAGAATGGGTAAAAGTGTTAAGAAAATATCGCGCAAGGGTTTTCTTTATAAAGGAATAAGAGGCCGCTCCTTTTATTCATTCATTCTGAAAACCCAAAATAAAATTTTCTAAAACCCTAGATCTCGTTCAATTCATCGGCTAGTACCGAACCTTCAATCTCGGATTTCGATTGTCGTTCTCGAGAGCATCATCTTTGGATCTCCAATAGAGGTTCTCAAATTCAAGCACTGGATTTGATTTGATCTAGAATTAGATTCAACGGTTTAAAGCTTAATCCCCTTCTAATTTGATTCGGATATCAGAAGAAAGGAACATGTTTTAATCTCTATTATGGATTTGATTGTAAATTAGGGCTAAAATATGATAACATCTGCTGCTATTCGATCCTAATTTCACTTCAATGGTATCAGAGCCAGGTTTATGTCAATTCAAATATTGGTTAGGCCTTGAAATTACTACTGTAACGTACTAATCGATGTTGTGAAAATCGAAAAGATAAGATCTGGAATTCATGAACATTCATTTAAGAACTGAAATTAATTTGTGATAAACAAAATTCTGTGTTGTTCATTTGGTTGAATCTGAATTAGTATACGATATTAATTCAGTTATGAATGTCTAAATTTCCTATTCTTATATCAGTATAATTTGGTTTAACCTATACTAATTTAAAAAGGAATCAAGTGTTGTCTCTATTCTGTAATTGTTATAGAGGTGTATAAAAAATTGATTTCGAATCATATCTATTATATGTATTTAGTTGTGCTCTGTTGGATTCCATGAATGAGATTAAAATGATACACAGTTTACACATCAGTATGTGTATGGATATGATAATTTGATTAACTCCTAAAATTGTTACTTATCACTCTGTTACAATCCTAGTTATTGAACTACAGAAGTGGACTTATGGATAATCTTATTTCTTTATAGATGTGACATGGTTATTCATTCCTATAAACATAGGTTAATCTGTTATAATCTGAACTGAGCATTAAACTCACCTTAGTTTCATATTCTGGTGAGTTCAGATTTAGTTGTACATACATTTTATCTTCAGATTATATGTAAGGTAGTCCTATTATTTAAGCAAGATGCAAGTTTCTTGTATAAACTCTCATGTATGTAATACTATTAGTTAGCTATTCAGATAGTGTTAAATGATTATATAATAAATTGCCATAGTTTATTCACCTTTGGAATATATTTATATACACGTATATATAAACATCTATGTTGCCATGTAGCACACTATTATATGTTTGACATATATAAAAACATGTGATGATTAAACATAGAAAAACAGGTCATGGTTTAATCAGATTTGATCTAGTTATCTATGTCAAGCAAAACAGTTATAAACACATCAAACTTGATCTGATTTATTCTGTTTAATATCACAGTAACATGTATTAACTGATATAAACACATCAGATTTGATCTGATTTTATCTTGTTTTATATTTCAGTTACATGTAAATATGTAATACTGTAGTACATATATCAGATCTGATCTGATTTACTCTGTTTCTATGTTACAGTCATGTATATATGAATGAAACTGATATTAACATATCAGATATGATCTGATTAATCTTGTTTTATTCCAGATACGTGTGTATATGATGAACAACAGTGAGCATTATCAGATGCTGATCTGGTTTCTCCTGATTCATGTTCCAGATTAAACATATGTATTGAATCTGTTCAGTACAAAGCACATTTGATCAATTAAATTGTCCTCAGAGTATAAGCATACATTAGGTTGCTGTGAATTTTTTCTGACATGTTCTGATATGTCCCTGTCATGTTATGATTGTATACATATGTATGTAAACTGCTGAGATTTCATCTGATTCAATCTTGTTTGTAATAATTTAAATTCTGAAATGGGTTCATATGTGATGTTGATTATCTGCACCTGCTTATGCTATATTTGATATACAATTTAGTTTTGTATAGATATCTCAAATTTGTCCAGAAGTGTTTGAACATTTGACTGTACATAAGTTGCATGTTTATTTAATTTTATGTTAGTCATAAAATAAAGGCAGTTTAGATTTTATCCGAGATTTTACTGTGAAAATTTCATATGGGTTTTCTGGGTTGTCTATTTGCATGATTGGGCCATCATCTTATTTAATGGGCTGATTTGTTAAACTGTTAGGGCCGGGTTTAAATGCAAATTTGAATGGTTTTGTTTAATTTTGTTTTGCAAAAACTCTATCGTATGCAAAAAATTCCTGAAAACGTTTCGGCTGAATTATTTGATGTAATACCATTACATGGGCAAAAATATATTTAACTCCAAATTAGTATTTTTTGGAAATCTGTGTTCTTCTATTTTGGAATTAAAACCTTCGATTTAAAATATTGTATTTTAAACATGTGTAAATAAATTGTTTTGCCTATTCAATTTTAAATCCCTTTCAAAACTATTGTTTATATTAAATCACGGTGACGTCTTCCAATAATATACTCATCACTGTCCAAAATTACAGGTCGTAACTAACGCCAAAGCGTTGTGCATCTTTTAACTTTGGTTATATGCGATGGAGTAAAATGTGTTGCTCCAACCTGTTATTGGGTCTGATTTAACTAGGCTGCATAATAAGATTATGGCCTTAGATACAAACAACATGATTTATTCTATATTTTGAGCAAATGAATAATACTGAATAATATGTTCAACATGCGATCCAAGAGTTATATAGATGATATAATTGACATAAGATATTTACCTAAAAGGTTGTGTTTTGAGTTTAGCCAAAGTTGGGTCAAGGCATGATTAGAATTGGATTTTGGAACACCAATATATTTATATGTTTAAATGGGGATGTTGATTTGAGTAGGAGCATATTTATTCATACGTTTATTATTAGCCATGATTATTGTCATTTTGATTGTCAAAAATTATTTATTACTATTTATTTTCTCTTGTAGAATCTAAATGGCTAGCAGCACCAATAATTTGTCATTAAGATCTGTTCTTAAAAAGGAAAAACCGAATGGAACAAATTTCCTAGACTAGCACCGAAACTTGAGGATTATCCTCAAGCAAGAAAAGAAACTGTATGTAATTGATGGACCTATTCCAGAGGCTCCACCAAGTACTGCATCCCGTCCAGAGATCAATGCCTATAAGAAACATCAAGACGATGTTTTTGCTGTTAGCTGTCTCATGCTGGCAACCATGAATCCTGTGCTTCAGAAGAAACATGAGTTCATAGATGCTTATGATATGATCGAGCACCTTAAGAAGTTGTTTGAAGGGCATGCTCATTAAGAAAGGTATGACACGAGCAAAGCACCATATCACTGCAAGATGGGTGACAAGGAACCCATTGGTCCACACGTATTGAAGATGATTGGTTATATAGAGTATCTTGAGAGATTAGGGTTTCCTTTGACACCGGAAGCTCAAACCGATCTTGTGCTCCAATCATTAAACAATAATTATTCTCAATTCGTTATGAACTATCTCATGAATGAGATTGAGAAGCCCTTGACTGAGTTATTGAGCATGTTAAGAACTGCTGAGAAAAACATGAAAAAGGCAGAATTGGCTTCCATAATGATGGTACAAAAGGAGACTTCTAAACACAAAGGCAAGGGAAAGAACAAGAAAAAGCAGCTTAAGAAGACTGCTAATAAGACGAAATTCAAAAGGGGGTCAAAGCCTAAAAGAGGTGTTACGACCCGAACTTCCCCGGTAAGGAAAGCCCGGTTTGAATTGAGAACAAGCCACGTCGGGACACAAACAGAAGAACATTTCATTGTATATTACAACAATTCACTTAGAATACAAGAATATACAGAGTATGAATAAGTATTACACAAAAAATATCAGAGATTTAAATTACATTTGAATAGCAGCGGAAAATAATACAATACACAACTAGAAGTAATACACGGATACAGATCTTTCCGACTATCGTTTCAGCTGTAAATAAAGATCCTGTGAATATAAATCTTCAAAACCAAAACTACTAGTTGCACGTGTCAAAATAAGGGCACCCAGAGTTTAGGTTAAAACAATAAACTCCAGGTCATTCATGTGACTGGTGCGAGAACCAAAACAGTTATTAATCTTTATTTTAAAGTTAGGTAAATCAAGGGACCATGCCATATAACACGGATCGGGGTTCCTCCCAAGAATACCAGTGCATAAAACAACAGCGCAATGCTAAATAAAGAACAATGAAGCTATTATAAGACCCAGGTCCCATCAGACAATGCAACACAAGCCGGAGGATAGGATTTTACCTTATAATAGCCAAAGAATGCTTGATACGCTAAATTTCATCTTTTATTACTACTATAAGTGTATAGTGTCAAAACAATTTCAATCATAAGTATCAATCATAGACGGCATGGGTACCATATATCATGTCGCCATACTAGGCTCCACAATCAAAACCGCAAAGTCACATATTTGGAAGTTGGATTTCCATCTGTGAACCGAGGCAAAAGATAGTCCTCTACCGATTCGAGAAAATCTAGCCCATGTCTCAGGCAAGCGCGCAGACAAGCCTTGGATCGCCAGGGCCGTTCCACCGATGTGGATTAAACTTAAACCCTGGACACTGCGTTTCCTCGCCCTTTGGGGCGTAAATGAGCCCAATGACTCCATCGGCTCCACACAATCACCGATATATCTGAGGCGCGCCTCGCAACAGCAACAACCACATAAGTCAAACTTGTCAGGGCGTGTAAAACCACTGACGCCACTTCTATCTAGAAGGAAACGCATGCCCTCCCTGAAGTCCTCTCCCATTTCTGGTTCACAACCTGGGTGTGAGGCTTGCGAATCAATGTTATACAAAGCTACGCCACACAGGCGGTGCTTTGATCATCAACCAAAAGACTTTGCTTTTCAAAAGAAGACTTGATCAATTGCCACTTAGGCATGCCACACAGGCAATTCACTCCATGCGATTGATATCCATCAATATATAACCCCTGAGCTCGTACGTCTCAGAGAAGGGCGTTAAGCAAGAGAATAAATTCTCCGCCGCCAAACAGATATATATTTAATAGAAATCAATCACAAAGAATAAAATCCAATGCCAGACACACAGTCCATTTACAAGTTCGTTCTGGGTCTGAACGAAACCGGAGGTGTAACAACCCAGAATTTGGGGCCAATTTAAAATTTTCATGTTAGGGATTTTAGGGGTGTTTAAAAATTTAAAATAAATTATTTCAAAATAATTATGAATGGAAATTTACTTCGAGCAAAGTTAATGCAAATATATTCAAATAAATTACAATAAGATTAGAAATAGGATGGTAGTTTGAAAAGTCAAACTTGAACTTTGACTGACTACCCAGGGTGCAGAATAAACCGGATTTTGACGAAACAGAAAATATCTAAATCTGTTAATAAATATCTTTCTAACGAATCTGAAAAATCGAAGTTTCATAGCAGAAATCAAAAGTTATGGCCAAATGAATTTTTAGAAAGGTCGCTATAGAGAATATATCGCCCTTGAAAATAGACATTTTGCATACGAAGGAATTTTAACTCGAAACCACTTCCATTGAGTTCAGAATTACGTTTCTGCATTGAAAAACAGTAAACACTTATATATTTCGAGTTTCAGAAATTATTTGTTTCAAAATGTATTTTTAATATTTAATATATACGCCTTGAAAATAGCCATTTTTCAAAAAGTCTCAGAATTGAATGAAATTAATTTTGTTAGGACCGTATCATCATCACGAAGCCAAAAATAATTTTTCTGGATTTTTCTGAGTTAATTTGTAGCCCCGGTAAATTTATTTGTACGGTAAAATTAAAATAAAGGACTTAAATATTAAAACTGAAAAACGGGGGTCAAGATGATCTTTTGGGCTAACGGGACAGGTCCAGATGAGTTCGGAACGGGGGCTAAATGGTAAGAACGACAGTCGTTGGGCCTAAATCGGAGTTCGGACAAAAACGGGCTTTAACGGGCTAATTAAATAACAATTAGATTAACCTAATATTTTAATATAAATACCATCGCTACAGTACTTCTTCCCCATCGTTACTTTCAGCTGCAATGAACCCATAACCATTCAAAATTTCAAACTTCGATTTCTCTTTCGTTTCTCAACGAAAACCTTCGCCGTTTGTCACGTTTCGAAGAGATTTTCAAGCTCTTCGATTCCATACGAATTTCCCCCGGTCTTGTCGCCTGTAGCCGCCGCACCATCTACCTAAAGTCGCCTCCGTTCGCACCAAACCGGGCCCACCACGTGCGTGCGTACCTCCCCGGATTCCTGGCGCCGATAGCTCTCTCCAAGGCGGTCAATCTCCCGCAAACCGTTCGTAAAACCGTTAACCACAGCTCCCGATTTCTGGATCCAAAGTTTTGAACAGTTTAGGTATGAAATTCACTTCAGAATTTGCTACGCTTCTGGCTATAGCAACTGCGGTTGTTAAAAGTTGATTTTTAATTATTCATATGAACTTGAATTTGAATCATTCCAGATCCGAAATCAATTTGAATTCGAACACCAAATCTGATCGAACTCGAGTCTTCTCCTTAGTCCAGACCACTGCGAGAATTTATTTTTAATTTAATTTAATTTAATTTATTTAATTATTATTTCCAAATGATTATTCCTTACTTTCACCTCGTGGAAGTTTGGGGTCATCACAGTTGGTATCAGAGCTTTGGTTAAACTTAGCTTTGGAATATAACATATTTATGATAATCCGTTTACGTAGAATCACAATATTCTACGGCGAACATTTCATGAATACATAATAGTCAGTCATTCTATCATCATCTTTTCATCCGTCCTTTTATCTCTATCAATTCTTCAAATCACCATTATAGTTGTTCTGACTCTTTCCTTTACCATACATAACTAACTAGACATGAGTACCGCCGCTGCTAGAGCCGCTAGATCTAGAAGAAGGCAGAATAATACCGAAACGAAGGAGCCCACTGTTCAATAAGCACCACCACCCCAGCCCTTTGATTTGGATAAAGTGGCGAAGAAGTTCAAAAACTTAGGTGGAGTGCCATTCAAGGGTACTGAAACTGTGACACAGGATCAAGCTTGGCTGAGGAAATGCGAGAAGATTTTTGGAGGATTGGAGCTGGAGGATCAGAGGAAAAGATTAGTGGCTTCATGGCTGTTACAGGAGGAAGCTCAAAACTGGTGGGACACTGTCACGATTGGAGGAATTTCAGACAATATGACTTGGACGAGGTTTAAGGAGCTTTTCAATGACAAATATATTCCAAGGCAAGAGGTAGAGAAGCTACATGATGAGTTCGCCAATCTGAAGCAAGGCGACAAGACCATTTCAGAATATGTACGAAAATTTGAAGACCTTTCCCGCTATGCCCCTGAGTTGGTTCAAGATGACTTTCAGAAGAATAAGAGATTCATAAATGGGCTTGCGAGGAAGTATATTGATAGAGCCACTGCCCACATCGACCTCTCTTTCAATAGGTTGGTGGAGTTCACTTGTCGTTATGAGGAAAATGATAGGAAGAATTCTCAACAAGACAGGGAAATGAGCTTAGCTAACAACAAGAGGAAGCAAACAGAGAAGAAGATGGAGGGAAACAACTCTGGAGCTGCTAGGGGGCGCGATAAGTCAAAGGTGCAATGCTACAACTGCCAAAAATTTGGGCACTACAACAAGGACTGCAGGAATCCTAAGAAGGCCCAAAACGACGACACCAAGGAATGCTACAATTGCCACAAGAAGGGTCACATCAAGCCAAACTGTCCGCTGTTGAAAGGAGCGCAGGTAGCACGTGTGTATGAAGGGGCAAGTGCACCATCTTCTTCCGCTCCTACTTCTTTCAAAGGAGCAGGTAAGCCTAATGTTTTAGATGGTACCATTTTTGTTAAAAGTATCCCTGTTACTGCCTTATTTGATACGGGTGCATCGAGAAGCTTTATTTCTAGTAATGCGGTCCAGAAATTGAAACTAAAGCAAAGATGTCTTAAAGAGCCAATTAATGTTCATAATCCTGTAGGAGGTTCTATCGCTCTTGATTTATACTGTAGGGTGCCTATTTCTTACTCTTACTTTCGGTTCCCTTTTGACTTAACCATTATGAATTTTTCCGAGTTTGATATCATCCTTGGTCTTGATTGGCTAACAAAATTTGAGGCCAAAGTAAGATGTGCAGATAGAATAGTTGAAATCAAAACGAAATTTGGAGATGTTATTTCTATACCTTGTCAAGGCTCAAAACCTGATAGAAAGGAATTCTGGTCTTCTCTCGAGATCACTCCTACTCCTTTAGAAAATATTCCCGTGGTCAAAGATTACGCAGATGTATTTGAAGAAGTGGACAGCCTACCCCCGCGAAGGGAAATCGATTTCAGGATTGATCTTGTTCCTAATGCAAGACATGTAGTTCATGCTATCAGAAGGATGACTCCTAAAGAAAAGGAGGAATTGCAAACCCAAACCAAGCAGCTTCTGTGGAAGGGGCTCATTCGACCAAGCTTTTCAAATTGGGGTGCAGCTATGGTGTTTGTCCCCAAATCGGACGGTACTCTAAGACTTTGTGTCGATTACCGTGATCTTAACAAACAAACATTGAAGAACAAATATCCCTTGCCCCGCATAGATGATTTGATGGACCAATTGAATGGAGCCAAGGTGTTTTCAAAGATGGACCTAGCCACAGGTTTCCACCAACTCCGCATAGCAGAAGAATGCATACCTTTGACCGCCTTCAGGGGTCCCGATATATTCTACGAATGGTTAGTGATGCCGTTCGATCTATGCAATGCTCCAGCCTACTTTGTTGACTTGATGAATAGGGTCTTCAGGGAGGTCCTAAATAAATTCGTCCTAGTTTTGATTGACGATATTCTAATCTATTCTAAAACTAAGGAGGAGCATGAAGGGTATTTGTAACGACCCGTATTCTACGCGCCATAGGACCATAGAATATTTATTTCTTTCACATACGAAGTCGTATGGTCAGGTAACTTTGGGAGACGACTATTGGGGTCATTTCCCATGTTCACGATTTTTCCCGATTTTTAAATGACCATTTTACCCCAAGTTGGTACTGTTTTGGCCATAACTTTTGACTGGAGAGGAATTTTGATCTGAACCCACTTCCATTGGCTCCGGATGATGGTTTACAATTCCGTAGAGTGGTCACATTAGCCAAACGGACTCACCGTTTGGGAGATATGGCTGAAACCAGTTTCAGATGGTGAAAAACAGCTTAATTGGGCTTAACCGGGTGATTAGCAGCTAGGCCCAGAGGGGAATTTCGGGTTTAGAGGAATAGGAGGGCTGATTAGGGTTAGGAAATCACTTTCATTTCAGTTTTGAGCCGCCACAAACCTTCTTGAGACCTTAGTAATGGCTTTCATCCTCTAAAACCACTCCAAAACACATTTTTAGTGAAGATTAAGCCTAAACTACATCAAAACAAGGCCAAATAGCAACAGAGCAAGGTTGGAGCTGCTGCTATACATAGGAATTCGACCCAAACAGAGAGTATTTCAGATTTGGTGTTTTATTTTGTGGCAAAGGTGAGTGATTTGCATAGTTTTTGGACTAATTACGGTAATTAAGGGTAATTAGTGAAGATTAGCGAATTTATACACTAATAAATTCTGGAAAAATATTTAGAAATTCTTAAATAATATTTTATGCCTCTGTTAGAAATTTGGTTCGATTTGGTTAAGTTTTGTTAACTCCATGATTAGTTTTATTTCATCATGCTTAAGGGAAAAATGGGATTTTGGGTATATTTGATCCATTTTGACACGTAAATTCATTGTTTTGGTGTTTGTGGTTAGTTTGCTATGTTGCTATGACTGTTTGGGATGATTTGTGATTGATTAGTATAGTTAGATTTGTCGAAAACGTCGTCGAATGGCGTAAACAAGTTGCTGGAAAAAGTTGCAGAAAGTTGTGTAGGGTTTCGGATCAGATCGGATATGGGCTCGGATCGGATTAGAGACCTGGGCAAGGAACCCGACCCGAACCAGAATCTGGCACATAAGAGGCTTGGAAAAAAGGAAGGCCATGTTGGTTAAGCTGGGGATCGTACTAACATAAAGATGAAGGGCTCGGATCGGATCGACTTAAGGATGAAAGGCTAGGACTGGAGTAAGGCGAAGGGATCGGATCGGCTAAAGGAGTAGGATCGGATTAGATGAAGAAGGAGGGATCGGATCGGAGCACGTGAAGAACGAGGGAGCGGATCGGAGCGGAAGCACGAACTGGAAGGGAGATGGCACCCGACCCGACCCGAAGTGGAACACCCGACCCGAACCAATGCGACGCTGTGGACCCGAACAGAACCGCTACAGGAGAAGACTACGAACCGACCCGAAGTAGAGGACCAGACCCGAACCGATGGCTAGAAGGAGAAGCCGACCCGGCCCAGTATTGACCAATAACCCGAGATGCAAAGGTAGTCCAATATGGGAAGTTAGAGCTCCGGATCCAGTTGGGAACCGATGAGTTCACTTCATGATTGGGCTTTGTTGCGGGACGTGTGCCAAGGGGCAGTCGATGTTTATGACTTTGGATCACTATGTATGGGAAGTACGTGAACGGATTCAGGGCTGCAATGGCCTAGGTATGACTAAAAGGCTATAAACCAATGAAGTGGGGTCATTTGTAAAGATTTGGTCATGACTCCATGTGGTAAGCTTGGTAGTAGCAGTAGTTGTACGAGTCGAACTCCGTCACTACTTCAATGGGTCTAGTGATTAACAGTGGTGGACATCGTTTGCTTTATGCACTGAGTGAGAGATGTGAGGATGGTTGCTATGGATGATTTGTTTGCTATCATTATGACATGCACACCCCACCCTCGTATCCATTACACTATTTATTATGGCACCTTAGAGAACTGTACGGTATGTGGTACTAACTCTTTGGTTGCAGGTCCAGGTTCAGGTATGGTTTAGTATACCTGTTATTGTTCTGTTTAGATGCTTATCGCTCATACCAGGCTTTATGTCTGACCCAGAGTTTTATGTCTCCTCTTATTACTCTGGGTGCTCACACGAGCAGACTAGAGACAGGTTAGCTGGTGATGCACGGGTAGATGATCCGGAGACGAGCAGGAGGCTCCCACGTAATATATGTAGTATTCTCCCTGTGTTGTTGAAGATCACTACTTGGGCATTGGTGGTGCTTCTTCTACTTTAGCTTTCTTTTGCTTAGAGATAGTAAATTTGAAAAGTTGTAATAAGCTGTATTCGGATTTCCGCTGCTCTGATGTTGATGTTGGTTTTAGTTATCAGCTTATGCACTGTCTCACCTGTTTTATGTCAAGTATGTTATTATTATTATATTTTACTCCCTGCGCTGTGAGACATTCTACAGGTTCTTGATTAGTTCATTCCCTTCTTTCCTTTCTTCTGACGACCGTCCCGTGCTAGTCGGGCATGTGTACAGCGCACCTTCGTAGGAAATGTAGGCTGGTGCGGGGCGGGCCGTCACACTTGGTATCAGAGCTCTAGGTTGCGTAGTTAACCTAGGGAAGTTATCAGGGAGAGATAATATACGTATACGAGAGAGCGTATTTGTGATTATTTTGGTATTTAAAAGCTATATACATATATATACTATTAGTAGTATAAGAATGAAGTCGTGTTGCACTAGCACCACTATGGAGTCGTTAATCGTTTCCCTTTACAGATTGACGATGAGCCGATATGTTAGAGGTACCGGTAGAGGGGCCAATAATGGGAATGCTACTGACATGAGAACGATGTTTACTGACCTCATGAGAGAGATGCTTAGGGATGTGCGGAGGGCAGCTCCCAATGGTGGAAATGGTGGTGGTCCAATAGTGCAGGGGCCGAGGGTCGACTTTGCCAAGCTAAATAAGGATTATACTAGCCTTGGTGGGAAGCCGTTCCACGGAACGGAGTCGGCTACGGATGTTCAGGATTGGTTGGATAGTTGCGAACGTATCTTCGAGGATTTGGGTATCGAGGATGCGATGAAGAGAAAGCTAGCGTCCCATCAGCTGCAAGGACAGGCAATGAATTGGTGGAATGCTATAAAGGCAGCTACTCCCGAAGATCAGATTACTTGGGAGCAGTTTAAGGGTCGCTTTAGCGAGAAGTTCATTCCAGCTGCTCAGAAGTCCGTGCTGTTTAAGAAATTCTTGGAGCTCAAGCAGAATGGCAGAGCTGTCTCGGAGTATATTGCTGAATTCGACACTTTGTCGAAATATGGGTTATCTCTTATTGATTCTACCGAGAAGAAGAATGAGAAATTCATAACTGGTTTGGATCATTACTTGGGGGAAAGGCTTATTAACCACATCGATGAGGCGTTTGAGTCGATTGTGGGAAAAGCATTGAGGTCAGAAAGTCTATACCCTAAGCCGAAGACTGAGGTTGCATCTGCAGAAGAGCCAAAACCACAAGCAATTGGTGGAGGAAAGGGTGGTTCCCAAAATAAGAGAATGCAGAATCAGACTAAGGATGGCCAGAAGAAAAGGAATAAGCAAGATGTTGAGTGCTTCAGCTGTGGTAAGAAGGGCCATTATGCTAGTAATTGTCGGGCCAAGCCAGCGGACAGGAAGTGCTTCAACTGTGGCCAAATGGGACATCACAAGGACAAGTGTCCACAACCCCCTAAAGAAAAGCAAATGGTGAAAGCATATGCTCTTAATGCTATTCCTTCTTCGTCGAATGCCCCAACTGCGGCGGAGAAGGGAAAGAATGTCGTCATTCAAGGTATGCTTTCTGTTTATGATGTTCATGTTAGAGTTTTGTTTGATACCGGAGCTTCCAGTTCTTTCATATCTAGTGACCTGGTAGAGAGGTTGGGATTGGAGCCCGAGATTGTCGATAGACCTTTAGTAGTGACGAACCCGATTGGTGGTTCGACTAGCCTTAGCATGATTTGTCGTAATGTGGTCTTAACGAGTCATGGATGCATGTTTGTTTGTGATTGCTTTGTTTTGGGCTTTACTGGGTTTGGCATTATTTTGGGAGTAGATTGGCTCCGAAGATACGGGGTGGTGGTAGACTGTGAGGGCTTTTTGGTGACAGCTAGAGCGGATGATGGGCGGAGGATAGTGTTCGGTGGTCTACCCAGTGAGGGGGTATTGGCTAGTTTTCAAAACTCCCTCGATATTCCGCATAGTGAGTTGTCAGGTTTGCCCGTGGTTGGCCAGTATCCGGATGTTTTCGAGGAAGTGACCGGGCTTCCACCACATCGAGAGATTGAGTTCCGTATTGATTTGGTAAAAGATGCCAGACCTATAGTGATGCCACTTCGCCGTATGGAACCTAGGGAGCAGCGAGAGCTCGAGGTGCAAGTCAGCAATCTTTTGAAGAAGGGATTTATCAGAAGGAGTGTTTCTGAATGGGAAGCACCGGTTGTGTTTGCTACCAAGGCGGATGGTTCCCTTCGTTTGTGTGTAGACTACCGCGAGTTGAATAAACTGACGAGGAAGAACAAGTATCCTCTACCGCGGATAGATGATTTGTTCGATCAGTTGAGTGGCGCGAGAGTATTTTCTCAATTGGATCTCGCGACAGGTTTTCATCAGCTTAGAGTGGAAGCTGAGAGTATAGCTAAAACGACATTTCGGACGCCGTCTGGGTTTTATGAGTGGTTGGTCATGCCATTCGGGCTGACCAATGCCCCAGCATATTTTGTGGATCTTATGAATAGGGTATTCAGAGATCAGTTGAATAAGTTTGTCCTTATGTTCGTTGATGATATTTTGGTCTACTCGAGGGTAGAGGAAGAACACAAGGAACATTTAAGAATAGTGATGGAGGTGTTGAGAAAACACCAATTGAAAGCAAAGTTTTCTAAGTGTCACTTCTGGAAGAGGGAAGTGAGTTTCTTGGGCCATGTTGTTTCAGAGAATGGTATTGCCGTGGACCCGGCAAAGGTGGCTACAGTACATGATTGGCCTACGCCCAAGAATGCAACAGATGTAAGAAGTTTCTTAGGGTTAGCTGGATATTATCGTAAGTTTATCCAAGGTTTCTCCAAGATAGCAGCACCATTGACCCAGTTGACCAAGAAGAATCAAGCTTTTGTCTGGGATGAAGGTTGCGAGAATGTGTTCAAGAGTCTAAAGGACAAGTTGACAAGCGCACCCGTGTTAGTCATTCCTAAGGTGAATGAAGAGATGACGGTATACACAGATGCCTGTGGTACCGGACCGGGTCTTGTATTGATGCAAGGCGGTAGGGTTGTAGCTTATGCAAGTCGACAATTGAAACCGCACGAGGGAAGATACCCTACCCATGATTTGGAATTGGCAGCGATCGTGTTCGCGGTGAAGATGTGGAGACACTATCTCTTGGGAGAAAGATTTGAGCTGTTTACAGATCATAAGTCATTGAAGTATCTCTTCTCTCAGAAAGATCTGAATCTCCGTCAGCAGAGATGGTTAGAGTTCTTAGCTTCCTATGATTTTGACATCGCATATACACCGGGAAAGGGCAATGCGGTGGCTGATGCATTGAGTAGGAGACATGCCAGTTTAGGGGCTATGTTTCTAGAATGGAAGCAACTGGAGTATATCGCGGGGTTTGATTTCAGACCAAAGTGCGAATTCGATCCAGAAATGTTAGCAAGTTTGACGATCAGACCCACTTTGATTGAGCGGATCGGCTCTAGTCAGAGGGACGATCCTAACCTATTGGAAATCATCTCCAAGTTAGAGATGGGTATCGATGAGGAGATGAACAAGTATGGGCTTGATCGAGACGGATGGCTTAGAAAGAATGGAAAGCTTGTTGTACCCAATGTCAATGGATTGAGAGATGAAGTGCTTAGAGAATGTCATCACTCAAAACTGACTATACACCCCGGTGGTAACAAGATGTATCGAAACATGAAGCAGACCTACTACTGGGACGGGATTAAAAGAGACATTGGGAAGTTTATACCCAAGTGCATGAATTGACAGCTAGTTAAAGACGAGCAAAAGAAGCCTAGTGGGTTGTTACAGCCATTAGAAATTCCCGAATGGAAATGGGAGCAAGTCTCGATGGATTTCATCGATGGTTTACCAAGGACTAGATCGGGACATGATATCATTTGGGTGATTGTGGACCGATTGACTAAAAGTGCAAGATTTATACCAGTCAAATCGACTAGAACGGCAGCCAAGTTGGCAGAATTGTATATGAAGTGGGTAGTGAGATTTCGTGGAGTACCTAAAAGCATTGTGAGTGACCGAGACCCGTTGTTCACTAGTGGGTTTTGGAAGAGCTTACAAGAGGCTCTAGGGTCAGAGTTACATCTCAGTACCGCATATCATCCTCAGACCGACGGTCAGACGGAGAGGGTGAATCGTATTTTGGATGATCTCTTGAGAGCATGTATATTGGATTTTGGTGGATCATGGGATGACCATTTGCATCTAGTAGAGTTTGCATATAATAATAGCTACCAATCCAGTATCGGTATGGCTCCGTTTGAAGCTTTGTACGGAAGACCGTGCAACTCACCACCATGTTGGATAGAGACTGGCGAGAAGTTTATGCTTGGACCAGATGTGGTGAGGGAAACTTTAGATAAGATCAAGATCATTCAACAACGAATGAAGGCTGCCCAAGATAGGCAGAAGAGTTATGCTGATAAGAGGAGAAGAGACTTAAAATTCTCCGTTGGTGACTTGGTGTTTGTCAAGATTTCTCCGTTGAAGAGCGTAATACGATTTGGCAGGAGAGGCAAGTTGGCACCAAGATTTGTTGGCCCATTCCCTGTTCTTGAACCAGTCGGGAATTTGGCATATAGAATTGACTTACCAGAGAAGATGGCGGGAGTTCACAATGTATTTCATGTTTCCCAACTAAGGAAGTTCGTCCACGACTCAGATATGACTATTTCACCTGATCAGTTAGAGGACTTCGAAGTAGAACCCGAGGCGGTTGGGAACCGCAAGCCGGCCCATATTGTCGAGCACGACATGAAGCAACTTCGAAGGAAGGCGGTGAAGCTAGTCAAGGTTCAGTGGAGCGAGGACGAGAATGATTGTACTTGGGAGACAGAGGAGAACATTAAGAAGACATATCCAGAACTCATTGCCTGGTAAGATTTTGACTTCGATTTAGTTTTCCGCATGCTAGGATAGGCTTGTTTGCTTGTTTTGCATGTTTGATTGTTGTATGTGATTGTTAGGCATGCGGGATGTTTTGTATGTTTTGGATTAAGGAATTTCGGGGACGAAATTTCTTAAGGGGGGGGGGGGGGGGGAGAGTGTAACGACCCGTATTCTACGCGCCATAGGACCATAGAATATTTATTTCTTTCACATATGAAGTCGTATGGTCAGGTAACTTTGGGAGACGACTATTGGGGTCATTTCCCATGTTCACGATTTTTCCCGATTTTTAAATGACCATTTTACCCCTAGTTGGTACTGTTTTGGCCATTACTTTTGACTGGAGAGGAATTTTGACCTGAAACCACTTCCATTGGCTCCGGATGATGGTTTACAATTCCGTAGAGTGGTCACATTATCCAAACGGACTCACTGTTTGGGAGATATAGCTGAAATAAGTTTCAGATGGTGAAAAATAGCTTAATTGGGCTTAACCGGGTGATTAGCAGCTAGGCCCAGAGGGGAATTTCGGGTTTAGAGGCATAGTGTAACGACCCAGAAAATCTGAACCAATTTAAATTTTTTAAATTGGCTAAAATAATGGATTTTAAATATTTAAAATAAATATTTTAAATAACGGCGATGAAAACTGAGTTTGAATCGACATTTGAAAACGAATATAATTAATTATAATTATATATAGAATTGAAAATGGCGCGGTAGTTCGATAATTCGATTTCAAACTTCAATTGAATATACCGGGTGCAAAACAATCCGGATTTTAGTGAAACCAAAAACATTAGGATCTAATTGGTAATATCTTTCTAACGAATCTGACCAATCGAAATTTGATAGCGGGAATCAAAAGATATGTCCAGTTGAAAATTCTGAATAGTCGCTATGGAATTCAGGCCCTTAAAAATGGACATTTTGCAAACGACCTCGGATTTCGACGAAACCACTTTTGTTGGATTCGTGATGTCAAGTTATTGCTAGGTTTCAAATTTCATAATTTTTCGAATCAATATGTGAGCGTGGCAAAGGAAAACGCGTTTGACCGGTTTCAGTTGATTTTAATCGACTGGAAATTGGCCATTTTTCAAGCGGTCTCACAATTCGACGAAACTAGTTTTGTTAGGACCGTATCGTCAATACGAAACTAGAAAATATTTTTCTGGAATTTTTCTAGTTAGTATGTGACCCCGGTAATTTGAAATGTACGTTTAAAATTCAACATAAGGATTTAAATGTAAATTCAACGGAAACTATTTGAAACAATCGAATCAACTTACGATACATATCCCATTGTGTTCGGAATGGGGGTAAAACGCTATGAGCGACAGGCGGTAGGCCTCGTTTCGAGGTCGTATGTAAAAGTCAACTTTTTTGCAAAATAAAAAAAAAAAAAATATATTTTTAATTCCCCCCCCTTTATCTCCCTTTCTGGCCCCCCCGACTCATTAAACAGAAAACGAAAAAAAAAGAACCCTAAAACTATCGCGAGCTCCAGTTCGACGCCACCGATCCACCGCCCCCCTCCGTCCAGCTTCCCTCCTCCCAGTGGCGCAACCCCCGAAGCCCCCCAGATCGCACGAGCTCCGACGAAGACGAGCCCCCCCCCGTTCGAGACGCTGAAGCCGCCGCCCCCTCGAGGCTAGCTCCGCCAGTTCGAGACCCACCGCCGACGTCTTCTTTCCCCCCCCCTCGCAGATCAATGTAAGTGTTTTATTTCATTTTTATTTTTATTTTTAATTCTGAAAATTTCTGATTTTAATTAGGATTTAAAACTTATTTTAATTAGGGTTTCAAACTGATTTTAATTATGATTTTAAAACTGATTTTTAAAGAAGTTAAAAACTGATTTTTAAAGAAGTTAAAAACTGATTTTTAAAGAAGTTAAAAACTGATTTTTAAAGAAGTTAAAAACTGATTTTAAAGAAGTAAAAAAAAAACTGATTTTAAAAAAGTTATAAAAACTGATTTTAAAAGGTTATAAAAACTGATTTTTAAAGGGTTCTGTTGGCTCGCTTTTTGACCAAGCCATCCAGGATCATTCATAAAAGGAAACCAGGAAACCAAGTCCCCCAAGGAATTGGAAGAATGGATCGCACGCCATCGTCTCGCCCGGGAACGGATCGCACGCCATCGTCTCGCCCAGGAATGGATCGCACGCCATCGTCTCGCCCAGGAATGGATCGCACGCCATCGTCTCGCCCAGGAACGGATCGCTCCCATCTCGTCGACGAACGGCACCTCCAGGCGATCCGATCCCTTGGTACGAACCGAACCCCCTGACCCGTTCAACCACGAGCTGGTCTTCAGCGATCCGAATCGCACGGATCTGACGACACCTGTTCACAACGGCTAGTTTGACTGTTTCTTCAATGGTGACGATGCGATCCGAAAATTTCGGGATTCGTGCCACGTGTCCGCGATCCGCCTGACAAAATCAGCTATAAATATCCCAGAGCTTGGCATTTTTCGGGATCCTTTTGGCAATAGTGAATACTGAGTCCGCCATTGTTGTCAAACCACTGAAATATTGAGAGAAATCACTGTTGTACTAGCTTTTAAAGCATAATCAATAAGATACAAAGTGGACGTAGGCTCGTTAACGCCGAACCACTATAAATTCTGAGTGTTATTTTCTTTTTCCTTGTTCCCCATTTAGAATTCTCTACAGTTTATAACAATTTGGGTGTTAGGTCCAAATTTCGATCTAACATTTTTGGTGCTTTCACTGAGAAACTCAGTCTTTAAGTTTCGTCATTCGTTTTCTTGAAGATTCCAGCGATTCGGATATCATGGCTGGAAAAAGATCTAAAGTTTCGCAGACCAACGAAACGATCGAGGAGAGTGTACACGAACTGGGCAACGAAGAGATTCTGGATCGCGGAGCGCAGGGGGCGATCCGATCCGATGAAAACACCTCGTTCCGAGTCGATGAGAACGAGACGATCCGTGCTACTGAAGGGGTTGTTACTCGATCCCGGGGCAACAACTCGCAGCCTCCGCGCACCACGACCACGAGTCGATCTCAGGGGGACGCAGCGAACCGCCCTCCACGAACCGCAACTACCCGAACTGATGGTCAGAACACAACTCGACCTGGAAAAGAACCTATGGCCCACTCCTATCGTCCTGGAACTTCTGCTCGACCCGGTCCGAGCACTTTGCCCATAAGAGAGGGTGATGATGACCACTATGATCCTGCTGCTCCTGTCACTGAGGGGGATCTTTCCCGCTTTGTCGAAATGTGGGATAGGTTATTTGATGAGTTAGCCGCCCAAAGGCAGGAAAGTTCTATCCTACGGCAAAACCTGACGGCTATGGATAGAAGACTTGATGAGTTAACAAGGCAAAGAACATCGCCAGTTCGTCCACTCACCCCAGCATATTCCTCTTCATCTGAAGAATCGCCGAGACCTCCGTGGCGACCGTATGAAAGAGCTGAAAACATAGAACAGCTTCGGTTCGGGACCCTGCCCTCACAAGAAGAAGAAGAATTGGGGGCAAGACCCACAGACCGTAATATGGATGGTCAGGCAACGACCCTCAGGACTCGAGGTGTGAACAGTCCTGTGCATGACAGACCACCTCAGCCCCGTCGCCGTACGCATACTCATGATAACAGGGGGCAGCGAGGCCCCGTCCAAGCCCCGGACTTTGTAGCTACTCCCCGAAGAGAGATCAGAGAACCTCGTCGGGCCAGAGGCACTGACCCCGAACCTCCTTTGACTAGTGCAAACGTTGCAGCCATGGTTCGCCAGATTTTGGCTGACAGCCGTGGACAGCGGAACGAAGATTGGGGGATTGACCGCAGTCATACTCCTTTTACTGACGATATTTTGGATGCAACTTTTCCAAGGCGTTTCAACATGCCACAAATGAACCGATATGCAGGGAGGTCTGATCCTGTTCAGCACCTAATGAGATACTCTTGGTCGATGACTGCTGCCGCCGCTTCTGACGCGGTTAAGTGTAAAGCGTTTCCCATATTCCTGGAGGACGTGGCTTTGCTATGGTTTACTCGCCTGCCGGCAAGATCGATTTCTAGCTTCAGGGAACTAAGCGAGAAGTTCGTAGAGCAATTCCGTATCTACGCACAGAAGACGAAAAGCGTGATCGATCTATTTCTTGTCAAACAGCGACCAGGCGAAAGTCTAAAGATGTACCTGGATCGTTTCAATTTGGCCGCCACTGAGGTCAAAGATCCTCATGAGCCGACCATTGTCGCAGCACTAATTGATGGAGTGGATAAGGACACTGAATTCGGGAGGTACTTGGCAGGCAAACCACCCCACACCAGAGAATTATTCTATGAGAAAGCCAATGTACATCTACGCCGGGAAGAGGTATACGCGAACCGAAAGCTTAAAACAACTGATAAGGAAGAAGTTCAGAGCAATGTCGCCATCAAACAGACTGGAGACAGCTCGGGGAAAGTTGAGGTTAATGTCGGAAATCAGAACCAGGGTGGTCGCCGACCGGGTAACAACAATAACAATGCTAACGGCAACAGCCGGAAGAGGGGCCGAGGGAACGACTCCCAGAGAAGGACTCGTCCCAGGGCCTTTGAAAGTTATACACCCATAAATGACACTCTGGAAAATATCTTCATGGATGCGTATGAAGTCCTCCAGAATAAGAGGCCACCTCCTAGAGAGTCGACAGAAAAAGAGCGTGAGACAGGGAAGTTTTGCCTCTTTCATCAAATCCACGGCCATTCGACGAATGAATGCCGTCACCTGAGGGACGTAGTCGAAAGGCTTCTTCGAGAAGGGAAGCTAGACGAATACAGAGTAACGCCTAGGGACAGGGGACAAGCAGTGCAGGCCCCGAATCAGAATCAAAATCAACTTGCTGCTAGGCCAACTGCTCAGCAAAAGGGAAAGAATATTGTAATCAACACCGTGATCGGTGGACTTTACCTTGCTGGGCATAGTTCCAAAGCTTTAGATCAATATGTCAACGCAGCCAAACAACACCTCGAAGTGGGGGAATGTAGCAACCCCGAGGACAGTGCCCCGGTGAAGCAGCAAAAGATGATGACTGATGACGTTGTTTTCCGAGAACGAGAAAGCATCGGGGTCCATGCTCCAACTGAAGATCCACTTGTAATTACGATACCCATCGGGCCAGCCACTGTACATAAGGTACTGGTGGACAACGGGAGTTCCGTTAATATCCTTTTCAAAAAAGCCTTTGACCAGATGAATCTTGAGATAAAAGACTTGAAGCCCTGCCAAGGATGGATTCGTTGATTCAACGGAGCATCCACCGCACCTATGGGTTACGTAGAATTGCCAGTTACACTTGGGGAAGGAGAACGCCAGAGAGTGAGAATCCTTCCCTTTGTGGTTTTGGATGTCGAATCGCCATACAATGCCTTCTTGGGCCGACCGGCCCTCGCAAAATTCAGAGCCTGTATAGCCCCCTGGTGCTTGCTATTGAAGTTCCCCACAGAAGCTGGCATTGGTATCGTCAGAGGGGATCAAGTTGCTACGCGAGCATGTTATGTTGCCGAATTAAAGTTGCTTCGCAACGGCGGGGATATCGAAACTAAAGGCACTCCTCCCCCTTTGGGGGCGGAAACCTTATAGCAACCAAAGTGGATAATTGTTGGAGAGTTGCCTAGAGTGATGCCCGAGGATATAGATCCCAGAGAGGATCAAGAACCCGGGGGCAGAACGGCAACTCCCAACGAAGCAACTGTGGATGTGCCAATCGATGACAGTGATCCGGAGAAGGTCCTTAAGATTGGATCCCAGTTAAGTCCGACTCTTGCCGAAGAATTGACGAATTTCTTAAAGAATAACTTGGATGTATTCGCTTGGACCCATGCGGATATGTGCGGGATATCCCCATCAATCATGAGCCATTCTTTGAGCATTAACCCCAAACATCCTCCAGTAAAGCAAAAAAGGCGAATGCTGGGCCCAGAGAGGTCCGCTGCCTTGAAAGAAGAGGTTGGAAAGCTAAAGAGTAATGGGTTTATCAGAGATTCCACTTACCCAGACTGGATTTCGAATCCAGTCCTAGTAAAGAAGGCCAACGGAAAGTGGCGAACGTGTATCGACTTCTCGGATCTAAACAAAGCTTGTCCAAAGGATAGTTTCCCATTACCTCGAATTGACCAGTTGGTAGACTCGACGGCAGGTCATGAGCTTCTCTCATTCATGGATTCTTATTCAGGATACAACCAAATTCCGATGCACGCTCCGGACCAAGAGCATACTAGCTTTATCACTGATCTGGGATTATATTGTTACGTAGTAATGCCCTTTGGTTTGAAGAATGCAGGCGCTACGTACCAACGTCTGGTCAACAGAATGTTTTATAACCAAATCGGGAAAACAATGGAAGTATACGTCGACGATATGTTGGTTAAATCCAAGCAATCCTTTCAACACACTACTGACTTGGCAGAGATGTTCGGCATTCTTCGAAAGTATGGGATGAAACTCAATCCCACCAAATGTTCATTCGGGGTTGCTTCTGGAAAATTCTTAGGATTCATTGTCAGTTCGCGCGGTATCGAGATTAATCCGGACCAGATCACGGCAATCAGGAACATTCAGGAACCTAGGCAAATTAGGGATGTGCAAAGCCTTGCCGGAAAAGTGGCCGCACTAAGCAGATTTATCTCCAGGGCTACGGATAAGTGCATCCCATTCTTCGAATTAATAAAGCGAGGAAAACGCCACTTTAAATGGACACCTGACTGCGTAGAAGCGTTTCAGAATTTGCTCAGACACTTGGAGAAGCCTCCAATTCTATCTAAACCAATAGACCACGAGGATTTATTCGTGTATTTGGCAGTATCATCTCATGCAGTCAGCTCAGCATTGGTAAGGGAAGAGGAAAAGGTCCAAAGACCTGTGTATTATGTGAGCAAAAAATTGACAGCAGCCGAGCGTAATTATCCACGGATAGAAAAACTGGCGTATAGTTTACTGATTGCCTCCAGAAAACTTCGGCACTACTTTCAGGCACATCCTATTACCATATATACTGATCACCCACTCAAGCAAGTTCTACAGAGACCAGAGGCATCTGGAAGGTTACTCAAATGGAATATTGAGTTAAGTCAATTTGACTTGAACTTTCAGCCCAGACGATCAATTCGGGGGCAAGTGATAGCTGACTTCATAGCAGAGTTCACTGTTCCTGAAGAAGACATAGCAAACGAAGAAGTGGAACCCTCAAAGTTACTTTTCGACCCTAATGTCTGGAGATTATATACTGATGGTGCTAGAAACAACGAAAGATCCGGCGCTGGAATAGTGCTTGAAACCCCCGAGAAACGATTAATAACTTATGCCATCCGAATGGAGTTTCAGGCCACTAACAACGATTCTGAATATGAAGCTCTGATAGCCGGATTAAAGATTGCAAAGGTGCTAGAAGTCACAAAACTGAACATCTTCTGCGATTCCAAGTTAATTGTGAACCAAGTTACTGGGAGATTCCAAGCTAAAAGTGCAAGATTGATTCTATACTTAAAGAAAGTGAAAGAACTGCTGAATGAGTTTGATCACTACAGCATATCTCATATTCCGCGGTCAGAAAATCACCAGGCAGACAAGTTGGCAAAGATGGCTAGTTCTAACGATCCTGAAGTGATAGGGCTAGCCCCCGTTGAAGTACTTCGGTCTCCCAGCATTGATCAGATGGAAATCGACCTAGTACTAGAGACGGAACCAGAAAAGGAGTCGTGGATGACCCCTATAAAGAATTTCCTAATGGATGGAGCGCTTCCGACCAGGAAAAGCGAGAGGCGTAAAGTGATTCGTAAAGCCGCCCGATACGTACTGCAAGGCGGAGTCCTTTATAGACAAGGGTATTCAGTGCCCCTCCTTCGGTGCATAGCCCACGATGACGTCAAACGTGTGCTGCAAGAAGTCCACGAAGGCGAATGTGGCGACCACACCGGGGGGCAAACTTTGGCGAAAAAGATATTGCGGCATGGTTACTTCTGGCCTACCATAAACAAGGATGCAGTAAGATATGCACGACGATGTGATGCGTGCCAGAGATTTTCAAAGATACCTAGGGCGCCTCCAAGCCAGTTAAAAACGATGATGAGTCCATGGCCTTTTGCTATGTGGGGAATTGATATCATAGGAAGTCTCCCCATAGCGAGGGGCGGAGCAAAGTTCGCCATTGTGGCCGTAGATTATTTCACTAAGTGGGTCGAGGCAGAACCACTAACTACAATCACGACTAAACGGGTGATCAACTTCATCGTGAGAAACATCATTTGTCGGTTCGGGATTCCAAAGATTGTGATAACAGACAACGGAACTCAATTTGATAGTGCTGAATTCAGAGACTTCTGCCAAAAATATCACATCGAGAATCAATACACCTCCGTGGCACACCCACAATCGAACGGGCAAGTCGAAGCTGCAAATAAAGTAATTAATCCATTCTGAAAAGAAGAATGAAGCGGGCTAGAGCCATGTGGGATGACGAATTGCCCTTGGCACTATGGGCCTACAGAACGACATACAAATCAGCGACAGGACACACCCCGTTCTCCCTTGCTTTTGGAACGGAAGCAGTCATCCCGATTGAGATAAAGGTACCTTCTCATCGGGTGACCTATTATGATCCAATGACCAATAACGAATTGCTCCTTGAGTCCCTGGATATGATCGAAGAAAAGAGGGATGAAGCCGACCTGCGTGCTTTGAGATGCAAACAACAGGTCGCCAGATATTACAACAAAAGGGTCCGAGCCCGGACCTGGGAACCCGGAGACTTGGTTCTGAAACGTGTCTTTCCGCCCCCAACTCATATGGGAGCGAAGTGGGAAGGGCCGTACTCTATTCTCAGCAAGCTTGATAACGGAACCTTCAAGCTGGCAACCGTAGATGGAAAGGAGATCCCCAGAGTGTGGAATGCCCAACATCTACGGCCATATCTAACATGAGAAGTTTCAAATCTATTCTTTTGTTTTGTTAAAGAACTATGTACAGGGCATGACTTGCCTAGAACAGTCTGATTCCTTAAATCAAGAGATTATAAAGTGGACGTAGGTCATGATTCGACCGAACCACTATAAAAATACTGTGTGCCATTTACCTTTATTGCGTCTTTATTTATTTGCCTATGAGAATCAGTGTGAATAATGCAGGTACCCGAAGTCCAGTGCCGACGGTTCCTCTCGTACACTAATCAGAGGAACCCAAAGCCTTGGTAAATGCTCTAGCTGCTTGTCCGACTGGTTTTAATCCTCGGAGCTTGGATTAAAATGTAAACCTGAGACGAGTTTGAGGAGCATGCATGATCGCAGACGGCTGAGTCCCAACTCTAAACTCTCCAGAGAGAGAGAGAGAGTATAAAAGCGTCTCCGATTGAGCGCTGAGAAAGAGCTCCTTTCCCGCTGAAGGATCGGGGAGCGAATGAATCGCTGAGCTCGAACTCTAACTCTCCAGAGAGAGAGAGAGTATAAAAGCGTCTCCGATTGAGCGCTGAGAAAGAGCTCCTTTCCCGCTGAAGGATCGGGGAGCGAATGAATCGCTGAGCTCGAACTCTAACTCTCCAGAGAGAGAGAGAGTATAAAGGCGTCGCCGATTGAGCGCTGAGAAATAGCTCCTCCCCCGCTGAAGGATCGGGGAACGAACAAATCGCCTAGCGTAAAACTCTAACTCTAACTCTCCAGAGAGAGAGAGAGAGTATAAAGGCGTCGCCGATTGAGCGCTGAGAAATAGCTCCTCCCCCGCTGAAGGATCGGGGAACGAACAAATCGCCTAGCGTAAAACTCTAACAATTGATTAGGGGGCATCACGCGCTCCTATGCATACACTAAACTTTGATATAACAGTGTAACATAGCATGAACATTCTTCTTCCTGTTGATTGACTGACTTATAATTATTGATAGTTGGCTAACGACTAAACATGGAAAGTTTCTATGAATACAGGTACACAATGATGTAAGAAGAAACAAATCCTTGTTTATGTATCACAAGTCAGCAGAATGGAAAAACAAGCTAGAAACAAAAGTGAGGGCCAGTCTCACAACTACACTTTCTGGCCAGTGGGAAACCGAAATACAAAATATCAACAAACATCCTATTTATGCTTTGATTTCTTCTCTCGCTTCTGCCTCTCCAGCCTCTCCTTGTCGGCTTTAGATGGATCCTCCTTCTTCCTTTTCCGCTTGTCCACGAGGGGAGCATCTGACTCCTCTGAGGTCTCCTCTCCCCCTTCTTTTTCCTTGCTTCTGCCGGAGAGGGAAGCCGGGAAGTCATCAGGGTTTGCAAAGTGAAGTTGCCGGCTGATGGACTTGGACTGGATTTTCATAATCATCCCAGTTTTGGGATCAAACTCTGCAAGAGGAACCACATCCAAAGCCTCATCCCCCACCTTCTTCAAAGCCAACTCTTTCTCTTGTCTGGCTTTTCGGCTGGCCAGGGGTTCCTCATCATCATCATCGTCGGCCTTTTTGGTGCCGGTAGTATCTTCTTCGTCATCCACGTGGCGACCATCCATGTCTTTTAAAGCTTCGATGGTCTCGGCATCCTTGAGTACATCGGAACCAGCACCCGGCAGGACGGTCTCCTCCTCCACTTCTCTCTCTTTTCCAACGCCCTTGTCGACGGGCTCGCCACCTGCATTATGAGAGACACACATTACTAATTCAATGGGTTGTCCTGTTAGACGACGACAATTCGCAATCGCTTTAGCAAATTGTTGGGAAAAGAGAAAGGTACCTTCAGCAGATACTCCCTCTTGAGTAGATCCGGATGCTCCAACAACCACGGGAGTTAAGCCTAAGGGGATTAGCGGATCGGAGGTTTTAGACTTCGCGGCGGAGCTGGAACCCTCGTCAATTTTGCTTTTTCCTTTAGCCATGGTTCTCTCCTTCTCCATTTCCGCCAGGATTAAGCGACGACCCTCTGCCAAATCCTCAGGCTCGTTGTCCCTTAGGATGCTCTTCATCAATTCATCTTCATTGATCTCTTCAACCCCTAGTCTATGTTTTTCGCCCTCCACGATGGCATCCCATAAGTTAGCCAAAGTAACATGATAATCCGGGATCCATGAGATATTGCGAGTTTTGAGAACCTGGCCAAGGAAATCAAAAATCATCTCCTCAAACCCCTCGATTTCTTTCTCTCTTTCAAGGAGTTTGTTGTTGGAGGCAGTGGCCATTTCAATGGCGCTGTCAACGTTCTTTTCGGCAAGAGCTGCCCGTCTCTCCGCGTCTGCCACCTGATCATTCAAGATCACTTTTTCCGCCTCTGCTAGAGCCAACTTTTCTTTTAGACTCGCTTTTTCCACCTCCCAAGCAGCCTTCTCCGTCAAAAAATGGCCTTGTGCCGTTACCAATTCGATGTTGGCCATTCTGAGGTCTTCAACCTCTTTTTTTAAGGCCATTTTTTCCTGGCTATTGGAATCCAGTTCCGAATGAAAGCGCTGCTTGGCGTTTTCTAATTCAGTTTTATAGTTTGCGGCGTCTCTCTGTGCCAAAGCGAACTGTGCTTGAGCGTCTTCCAGGTCCTTCTCTAATTTTGTCCTAGCCCTTTCATTATTTTCGAGTTTTGCTTTAGACCTGTGGGCTTCTATTTCGAGTGTTCGGATGACCTCCGAAAGTTTAAGTGCGTGCTTTTTCATCGTCTCATACTGCTTGGCCACGTGACGGATATGCCCGATAACTTCTTTATCCCAGTTTTTAGGGACCGGCTCCAAGGCAGGAACAAAGACCATCCTATCAAAGAACATTCCTGGAAATTGTTCCCGTAGCTTTTCCAGCCTACCTTGGATTTCAGGACAGTGAACGTAGTCCCGTGAACCGGAGGCAGCTAACTCTGGTTGGCTGGTGGGGACAATGTTACTTCTCTCTTGCTCAGTTTCTTTGGATGAATCTCTGTCCCCATCTTTGGATTCGTGACGCCTTTTGGACGACCGGCTGTGGGAAGGCGCACTCTTTGGAGGGGTCAACTCTTTTGGAAGTGTCTTCCCCCCGGTCGGAATTGTCGGATGACTCGAAGGCCTGGTAGAAGTTGATTTGGGTGGAGATCGAGGTTGCGAAGAGCTCGGCCTATGAGGAAGACCGCGAGGACGCTCGGTACCCGGACGAAGGCTGGGGGTGCCTTCGCGAAGAGAACGGTACGAATAGGATTTCCTGCGAGACATCGCTCCTGTAAAAAGAAAAGAAGAGCATATTATCACTTTGAATATCCACAACGTAAAAGTGCACGGTCAGGCAGTGTGTGTGAGGTGTGCATCCCATATAATTCCCCCTAACAGACCCGGGCCTGGAGACAGGCTCATCTGGCTCGTTTCACGTCCCCTTGTTGAATCAGTCGCCTCTTCGGGAGCAGAAAAGAAAGGTTCCTCGCCGAAGTCTTTTTCCGTATATTCAATGTCGGGCAGAGGGATTTTATTCAGCTCGTCGAATAACTGTTCTTCTGTCAATTCGTCATCACCGACAGTTTCCATTGGAGCAGGTGTAGGGATTTCCTTCGACACATCACCACGAGACTCATCCCCCCTGTATACATTCAAGTCTTCGTCGTCTTGGATGACTATCGGAGAAGGACTTTTGTGAAATTTGGTTGTCTCCACCGCTTGTGAAGTTCCCTCTCCTTCCGTCGGGGGCACATATTTATAAGGTTTGCCGCCAGTTCCAAGTCCAAATTTCCTATCCAAGAGGCGTTGCTTATGAAGGTTGTCATCCGTAATGCATTTTTTAATCCTTAAAAAGTCGGATCTGCTTTGCAAAAGAATGGATAACCGGTTGTTGTATAATGCACCCTCTGTTTTTGGGAAGACATGATCTGTTTAAGACAAAGGAAAAAGCGGAAGAATGTTATTACTTAGGCTCCCCAAGCAGGATATTCAACTAGGCGATCAAAGTTTACTTGATTTGAGCCATCTCCGTGAGCATCCAGCCTGTTTTCTTATGTAAAACCAGTCGGACTTAGGATCCCCAATGTTGCTGTATCCGTCGTACAGAACTTTCCTGTTCGCCACTGATTCAAAAAAGGAAAAGTTGGGAGTTGCAGAAGAACGGTGCTTGAAGAGAAAGAAGAACACCAGATCTCTGAATTTGAGTTCGGCGTGCAAGATCTCCGCATAAGCAACATATAAAGAGTATAGAGACGCGTAGGCGTTTGGATGAAGCTGCATCGGGGCAATACCTAATCGTCTCAGAGTTTCAATGACAATTGGAGGGAACGGAGGAATGGCTCCTACTAGACACATTGTTCGGCTGATCGACATGTACCCTTCCGGAGCTAGATGGGGTCTATCTTCGCTTCCAGGTGTCAAGACATCGTCCCAAGGAATGCCGTGTCTTAGGCAGATTCTTTTGAGTTTTATCTCGTCAAGCTTGGACGCTAAAGAATCAGAGAATTTATCTATCCCGACTGCGCCTGGAATTTCGTCCGGAGCTCGCTCGTCAGACTCGGAGTTGTTACTGGATGAAGTACTTTCAGTCGGATCTGACTCTGTAGCTTCATACTCAGACCCGGAATCTTCACCTCCTGGATTGGTTGGAGGAATTTGGGGATTATACTGCTCAGGAGTCTCGGATTCCGTTTCGGCTACGGATCTTGAGGAAGAGTGATCGTTCGACATTGCTGCTAGGACGAGAAAATATGAACGATAAGATCAACACTACCCATCCCCCGTGCGTGCAAGTGTTGATGTGTGTGTGCTGGTGTGTGCGCATTATTAAAAACAATAATAAAACATGAAGGCAGTCAAGGTTATTAAAGGTCGTTAGTCGCCATATGCAGTCAAATCATGAGGCCATTTAGTCCAGAAAGATCAACATCAAGGCTCTATCCTAACTGTCCAGAGTTTTGTAGCGACAAGGCGTTGATTAAAGACTGAAATTTCTTCGTATCACCAGCCGTGAGACGGATCGCATAGCAGAGGGATCGCCCCCTTCGACTCGCATAGCAGAGGGATCGCCCCCTTCGACTCGCATGGCAGAGGGATCGCCCCTTTCCGGATCGTAGAGCAAAGAGATCGCCCCTCATCGAATCGCCGGACGAAGGGAAGGCTCCCTCACGAACCGTTGCGACTACCGTGATACGACCCTTGGTTGCCATCTCAATCTTTCGTCTCGCCACTTGCTTCCGTCTTCAATCATTGACCACGATCCGAGTCGGCCTTCCTTCCCCTTCTGCATCCTTCTTCTTCCTCATCTCCTTCCCATCCTCAAGCTCTGAGCTCCACGCTCAATGGCCATGGCGACTTGGTGATTTATTCAGAAAGTAGCGGATTTATATTGTTTCTCTCTTGAATCAGCCGTAGAAATTCAGGAAAGTAATATGAGAGTGCTTTCTATAAAGTTACCTTTCTAAAAACTGAGAGAATTCTTGGATTTTCGAAAGTTTTAAAAGGTTGGATTCGTTTTTCGATAGCTCGCGCGAGACGATTCAGCAGAGAGGAAAAAGAAGGAGAATGAAGAGGGGAGCGTCGGCTTATATAGGCAAAGAAGGTGACCGTTAGTCTCCCCTCCTTTGTCTTATTCGGTCCACGAAGCACCATGCAGGCCACGATCCAGAGATAGAATCGCATAGAAGCCCACGGACCGCTTTGAAATGATGACCCACAATACTCAAAGCCCGACACGACTCGAAGGAAGATACGCCCCGTTTCGCACGAGAGCCTAGGAACTCAGCACGAGACGAGCAGATGACCAAATCGGATCGTGTCGTCCTATGGCGATCCGGTTCATACATTTGTTGATTTGAACCAATGCGACTGTTGACTTACATCCCTTCAGGAGAGGGTAAATAAGAATCTTCGAAGCATGTTTCATCATCAATAAAACATACTTCGAGGGGGCAAAATGTTGGCTCGCTTTTTGACCAAGCCATCCAGGATAATTCATAAAAGGAAACCAGGAAACCAAGTCCCCCAAGGAATTGGAAGAATGGATCGCACGCCATCGTCTAGCCCGGGAACGGATCGCACGCCATCGTCTCGCCCAGGAATGGATCGCACGCCATCGTCTCGTCCAGGAATGGATCGCACGCCATCGTCTCGCCCAGGAACGGATCGCTCCCATCTCGTCGACGAACGGCACCTCCAGGCGATCCGATCCCTTGGTACGAACCGAACCCCCTGACCCGTTCAACCACGAGCTGGTCTTCAGCGATCCGAATCGCACGGATCTGACAACACCTGTTCACAACGGCTAGTTTGACTGTTTCTTCAATGGTGACGATGCGATCCGAAAATTTCGGGATTCGTGCCACGTGTCCGCGATCCGCCTGACAAAATCAGCTATAAATAGCCCGGAGCTTGGCATTTTTCGGGATCCTTTTGGCAATAGTGAATACTGAGTCCGCCATTGTTGTCAAACCACTGAAATATTGAGAGAAATCACTGTTGTACTAGCTTTTAAAGCATAATCAATAAGATATAAAGTGGACGTAGGCTCGTTAACGCCGAACCACTATAAATTCTGAGTGTTATTTTCTTTTTCCTTGTTCCCCATTTAGAATTCTCTACAGTTTATAACAATTTGGGTGTTAGGTCCAAATTTCGATCTAACAGGTTCTAAAAACTGATTTTAAAAGGTTAAAACAGATTTTTTTTAAAAGGTTAAAACAGATTTTTTTTAAAAGGTTAAAACAGAATTTTAAAAAGGTTTAAAACTGAGTTTTTAATGATTTACAAACTGATTTTTAAAAGGATGTAAAACAGATTTTTTAAAACATTAAAAACTGATTTTTAAAAGGATGTAAAACTGATTTTTTAAAAACATTAAAAACTGATTTTAAAAAAGGATTTACAAACTGATTTTTAAAAAAACATTTAAAACTGATTTTATTTTAAGATTTAAACTTCAAAAAGAAAAAGATTTGTATGAATAGAAAAGTTATAATGTTTGGTCATGAAACAAAAAGCTTTGATTCTTCATATTCAAAAAAAAAGGGGTAAAAATCAGATTTTTATATATTGAAAGTCGAAGTAAAAATCAGATTTTTATATATTGAAAGTCGAAGTAAAAATCAGATTTTTATATATTGAGAGTCGAAGTAAAAATCATATTTTTATATATTGAATAGCCTAGTAAAAATTCGATTTTTATATATTGAATAGCATCGTAAAAATTCGATTTTTACATATGTAGAGAATACGGGCGAAAGCGACAAAAAGGCGAGATTGGCGAAGATTTCTAAAAGAAGAGTCGTGGGATTGAAATAGCTATTGGTGAGATTTCTGATTTAAAAATATATATATATGTGAAATGAAAGTGAATTGCTATATAATATATATATATATATATATATATATATATATATATATATATACGCCCCTCGTCCACAAACCATGGACGATATTTATTGATTGAAATTGTTGTGAAAATTGATTGATAGCGAATGATTGTTTGGGATTGTTTGTGATTGATATTGGTTGATTGTGGTTGAAAAATACCCATTTGTGGTTGAGAAATATTTGGTTGAAAGCACATAGGATTAGTTTTGTGGAAATGAAATAAATATATACATGCCGCCTGCGTGCGAACTAGATGCATGATCCCCATTGTCAAAAACCGCGAGGTTTTAAGGTAGAGCGAGGAGCCGTACTAGGGACGGTCCCGGTTTTAACTACCCTGCCGTTATGCTGCCGAAATTTTGAATAATATTCGTGTGTTTGAATTATTTTCATATGCTTAAACTATATTTATTCATTGTATAGAAAACATTCATGTGTTGAATTGATATCCATTCGTTGATTAGAAATTCATGTGTTGAATGGTATTCATATTTTAAAATAAATTGTTTGATAATAAAAATCACATTTTTATCTATATATAGAAATTATAGAAAACATTCATGTGTTGAATTGATATCCATTCGTTGATTAGAAATTCATGTGTTGAATGGTATTCATATTTTAAAATAAATTGTTTGATAATAAAAATCACATTTTTATCTATATATAGAAACTATAGAAAACATTGATGTGTTGAATTGATATTCATTCGTTGATTAGAAATTCATGTGTTGAATGGTATTCATATTTTGAAATAAATTGTTTGATAATAAAAATCACATTTTTATCTATATATAGAAACTATAGAAAACATTCATGTGTTGAATTGATATTCATTCGTTGATTAGAAATTCATGTGTTGAATGATATTCATATTTTAAAATAAATTGTTTGATAATAAAAATCACATTTTTATCTATATATAGAAACTATAGAAAACATTCATGTGTTGAATTGATATTCATTCGTTGATTAGAAATTCATGTGTTGAATGGTATTCATATTTTAAAATAAATTGTTTGATAATAAAAATCACCTTTTATCGACTATATGAACTGTGTAAAATAATCTCGTTTTAAAAGAAATTGTTTTATGATAAAAATCCTATTTTTATCACCTATATGAACTATATAGAAAAATAGTGTTTTGAAATGAATTGTTTTACAATAAAAATCACATTTTTATTGTATGCATAAATCGTTGAAATGTGAAGTGTTAAAAATAGCCACTTGTTCAAAATAAACATATATGAGATGAAATATTCATTAATTAGCTAATGAAATGATTTGCACCTATGTATGTAACATTAGAATAAATGGTGTCTTTAAACCAAACAGAAATCAAATATGAAGTTGAATAGAAAATGATAAATGATAAGAACTGTATATATATGTACATGCATATTTATTGAACAGGTTATAGCAAAGGGGCTAGAGAAGAGGAATAAAATTTTGTGCCCGACAAATAGGTACACATTTACTGTTTTGTTTGGGTGATGATTTTATGAGCCTGTTGGCTAGCCGCTTGGCTTTTTCTTTTTCTTTTTGAGATTAGAAGGACCGGGAAAGCTATTTGCGATTTCCCGATGCTCCCGGTGCAGGGGAGGTTATGGCGAAATTTTCCAAAATTTTAAGGTGTTAGAAAAATATTTGAAGTGAAAACGATATGGAAATCATAGAATGAACTATATTTATATAAATATATAAATATAAATAAAATTAAAACGAAACGAAGCCGTGCAGTTCGTATTTTGAAACCATGATTTCAAACAACTAGTACGGGAAATCCGACCATTGGATTTTCCCGAAACCTCAACCGTCGGGTTCGCCTTGGAATAATCTTTCCAACGGCACCAACCTTGTAAAAATCCAACGATTGGATTGTCTGGAATGTTTAATTCAAATCTGAAGAAAAACAGCGCCAGAAGCGATTATATTTATATATATATAAATATAATTATATATTTAATCGAATAACGACGCTGCAGTTCGTATTTTGAAATCGAAACTTCAAACGATTGTACCGGGAGATCCGACCGTCGGATTTTCCCGAAACTGGAACCTTTGGATTCGTTTTGAAAAGACCTTTCTAATGATGTAAATTTTGTGAAGATCCAACGGTTAGATTTTCAGATATGTGTAAATCAAATCTGAAGAAAAACAGCGCCACGGCCGCGTTATGGCCCGAAGCGTCGTTTTGAAGAAATGAGCTATTTTAAAATAAATAAAAATAGCGATAAATCATTATAAAGTACCATAAACAATATGGAGTGGAAATAAATTGAATTTGCTTGATTTATGTTGTATTTGATGGTTGAATGTGTTCGGTGTGAAAATTACATTAAAGAACAATATTGGTGTTGTCGAATAATTTAACCGTTGAAATAAATTGATTTGAAATTCTAAATATACGTGAATTATTTGAAAAGGCCGAGTTAATTCCCGTTTCAAATAATTGACCGACGATTGAAATTCGAAGATGAAGACGACGGTCGAAGACCGGAGATCTTCACCTCGTTTGGATGGTAACCGAGGTCCTGATTGGGAGGCATCCCGAAATATGGATAATGAGTGGTGATCGTCCAGACGTACGTGGTGATCGATGGGTTTGCGAGGTATTTAGTGCCTCCGGTTTCGTTCAGACCCAGAACGGACTTGTAAATGGACTGTGTGTCTGACATAGGATTTATTCTGTGTGGCATGCTAAGATGCAGTGATCAGGGCTTCTGTTGAAAAGCAAAGTCTTGTGGTGATGATCAAAGCACCGCCTGTGTGGCGTAGCTTTGTGTATAACGTAAATTCGCGAGCCTCACACCCCGGTATGAACCTAAAACGGGAGGAAGGACCTCAGGGAGGACATGCGTTTCTTTCTAGCTAGGGTGGTGTCAGTGACCTACCAGCCCTGACATTTATATACTTTTCACCTATGTGGTTGTTGCTGTTGCGAGGCGCCTCGGTTTGATCGGACGATCCGGGTCCGATGGAGTCATTCGTTGGCTCGTTTACGCCCCAAAGGGCGGGGAAACGTATTGTTCAGGCATTTTAATCCACATCGGTGGACCGGCCCTGACGATCCAAGGGTCGATGCGCTCTGACCCTGTGGCTCGGGCTAGAGAGTCACGAAGTCGGTAAGGACTATCTTTTGCCTTGGTTCATGATGGAAATCCAATTTCCAAATACGTGACGATGCGATTTTGATTGTATACCTATATATGGCGACATAAGTGTATGGGGCATTAATGCCGTCTATGATTGATAGTTATGATTTGAAATTGTTTTCAAAACATATAAACACTAGCAATAATATCAAATGCCTTTGTTTTATTCGTATCAAGCATATTTTGGCCGTTATAAGGTAAAAATCTATCCTCCGGTTTGCGTTGCATTGCGTGATGGGAACTGAGTCTTATAATGGTTTCATTTTTATAAAAAGCATAGCGATGTTTAAAAGAAAGATTTGTTTTAAAGCACTGGCAATCCAATGGAGTAAACCCGTTCCACGAAAGTGGCGTGGTCCTGTGATTAGCCAAATTATATATATGTGTTGAGTAGATTTCTCATACCAGTCCCATGACTGACTCGTAGTTTGTTCACTCTCAAACTCGGGTGCCCCTTTTTCTACACGGGCAGCCTTGTATTCAGGTTTAGCTGGTTCTTTCTGGATAGCTGGAGCTGAAGATGGATTCTATCATTTATTTCTTTTTATGCTGTTCAGCTCCTATTGTACATATTTTGTTTATTTCCGCTGTAGACATTTATGTATAGCTGAACTGTATTTGTACTAAGTAAGATCCTGTATACTGTGTAACTCTGATGATTACTTTTATCCAGTATATTTTATTGTTCATTATCTGGTGTATTTATTTAATTCTGTTCTGCTATTATCTGTTTCTGTGTTATATTCCAAAGATAACCCTTGTTTCCGTGAGAACGGGATTTCGGGTCGTCTCAACGTGGTATCAGAGCTTTGGTTAAGCTTAGTTCTGGAATATAACATTTGAACGAACTAGTCAGAAATAGAACCAGTTGTGTTCTAGGACGGGTAACTCTATACAGATAGGATCAGTAATATCCTAGTATGAGTAAAGCAGAATGAAATTACACCCCAGTAGACACATTTACATTAAAGTATGTGTTTCTATATTTTTAAAACACCTTTTCTGTGACCTGACACTTGATCTGCCATTTGCAGAAGTACTAGAAAATGAGTGATAGGAACAGAAGAAGTAATCGTATGGCTCGACCAGCTAATGAGCCTGTTGTGCTCCCGCAGCCAGAATCCAATATAGAAGTTCTATACAAGAGATTTCGAAATCTTGGTGGATTGCCATTCTTAGGCAAGGAGTCCATTATGGAAACACAAGCTTGGATTCGTTCTGCAGAGAAGATCTTTGAGGGTTTAAAGCTGAGAGACGATCAGAAAATACTACTGGCGTCTTGGGCACTCAAAGAAGAAGCTTTGTTTTGGTGGGATTCAATTATTAAAAATAATCCAGAAGGTGATATCACCTGGGGCAGATTCAAAGTAATTTTCTTAGAAAGATTTACTCCTCCCGAAGCAACCGAGAGATTATCTGATGAATTTTCCTATCTAATTCAAGGCGATATGACCATCCCAGAATATCACAAGAAATTCAATGAACTTGCTCACTTTGCTCCCCATCTGATTCAGAATACAAAGAGGAAAAATATGAGATTTATTCACGGGCTTCAAAGGAAATACCAGAATAAAGTATTGGGGCATGTGAAGCTTCCTTTTTCTGAAATGATATACATGGCTTATCAGTATGAAGATCTCCATAAGAAAGGAATGTTGCGAGACGAAGAAGAAGTTTGTTGTAGTGACAAAGAAGAGTCGGAAACTGATATTGCTGGAGCCAGTACGAGGTCTGAGATCAGTGAGAAGCCCAGTGCCAAGAGAAAAAGGGCTAAGTCTGGGAAAGAACCGGTGACAACAGCAATTTGCTCTAACTGCAATAAGAAAGGACATTTGTCGATAAGTTGCAGATCTTTAAAGAAACAAAGAAAAGAGGGATATAGAGCAAATCGAAAACAAAAGAAGAAAAGGTTCAGAACTGATGGGATGTTCCAAGAGAATAGAGAGTGCAAACAGTGCCACGAGGCTGGTCATCTTGCAAAGGATTGCCCACAGTTAAACAAGCCTGAAATGGTTCAAGTAAATGAAGTGGCAGAAACTTCTGAGCCCTCAGCTATTCAGGAAAGGCCAGATGTTTTAGAAGGCACGCTAACTGTCAAAGACATCCCAGTTAAAGTACTGTTTGACACAGGCGCGTCACGAAGTTTCATTGCAAAGGATGCAGCTAAGAAACTGGAATTGAATTTGAAAAAGCTCAAGGAACCCATGACTGTCCAGAATCCGGTTGGGGGTTCTATTGATCTCAATTGGGTTTATGGAGTGCCGGTTTCTTTCTCTCGTTATCGGTTTCCTACCATCGCGGTCGTCATGAATTTCAAAGAGTTTGATCTTATCTTGGGGTTAGACTGGTTGACCAAATATGAAGCTGAAGTTAAATGCGCCGACAGAGTCGTAAAGACGAGGATTAAATCAGGCGATTATATAACCATTCCCTTTGAAGGTCAGAATGCTAATAGAAAAGACTTCTGGGCAGCTTTGAATGTTTCTCCAGCCCAAATTGAAAATGTTCCTGAAGTCGCAGAGAATATTCCTGACCTCATCAAAGACATTCCTGTCGTCAAGAACTATGCGGATGTGTTCGAAGAAGTTGTTCGCTTACCTCCGCAGAGAGAAATAGATTTCAAGATTGCTTTGATTCCCAATGCAAGGCCGGTAGTTCACGCTATTCGAAGAATGTCCTTGAAAGAGAAGGAAGAATTAGACAATCAAACACGACAGCTAGTATGGAAAGGTCTGATCAGGCCTAGTTTCTCTGATTGGGGAGCAGCAGTGGTATTTGTCCCAAAATCTGACGGTACTCTACGGCTATGTGTGGATTATCGTGATCTGAACAAACAAACAATAAAGAACAAATATCCATTGCCGCGAATAGATGATTTGTTGGATCGATTAAATGGAGCACAAGTATTCTCACGAATGGACCTAGCTATAGGATTCCATCAACTTCGAATTGCCGAAGAGTGTGTTCCAATGACAGCATTCAGAGGTCCCGACTTATTCTACGAGTGGTTAGTAATGCCATTCGGCTTATGTAACGCTCCAGCTTATTTCGTCGATCTAATGAACAGGGTATTCAGGGGAGTATTGAATAAATTTGTTCTGGTTTTTATTGATGATATTCTAATCTTCTCTAAATCAAAGGCCGAACATGAAAAGCATCTGGAACAGGTTCTAGAATTCTAAGACGGAATGTATTAAAAGCCAAATTTTCCAAATGTATATTCTGGCAAGATGAAGTGAAATTTCTAGGCCATGTGGTATCGAAAGAAGGAATTGCTGTGGATCCAAGTAAAATCACAGCTATTCAGAACTGGAAACAGCCTAGTACCCCCGCTGAAGTCCGCAGTTTTCTCGGATTGGCTAGCTATTATCGGAAGTTCGTTCAAGACTTTTCGAAGATATCTGGTCACTTAACGAAGCTTACAAAGAAGCATTCTAAGTTCAAATGGACTCCAGAAAGTGAGGAAGCTTTCGAAGAGCTAAAGTTGAGATTAACAACTGCTCCAGTGTTAACCATCATCGATGGCAACCAGGATTTAAAAGTCTGGACTGATGCTTCTAGAGAAGGCCTTGGCGCAGTGTTAATGCAAAGAGGCCAAGTGATAGCTTATGCTAGCCGTCATTTGAAGCCGCACGAGAAAAACTACGTAACTCATGATCTTGAGTTATTGGCTATTGTGTTCGCTTTGAAAATCTGGAGACATTATCTTCTGGGTGAGAGGTTTGAACTGTTTACAGATCACCAGTCGTTAAAGTATCTGTTCACTCAGAAAGACCTGAACTTGAGGCAGCAACGTTGGCTGGAGTTTCTTGCAGCATATGACTTTGAAATTATATATACTCCAGGAAAAGCCAATGTCGTGGCCGATGCGCTGAGCAGAAAGAATGTAATGATCGCCAGCTTTATTATCACGACTTCCTTGATTGATAAAATATCTATTCTTCAGAAGGAGGATAACTTTATTAAGGAAATGATCAAAAGGATTCAGAAAGGCGAACCCTCGTGTTTTCAAATAGATAACGACGAGACCCTGAGATTGAAAGGAAGGATTTGTGTTCCTTACATCCCCGAACTCAAAAGGGAAGTGTTAGACGAGTGTCACAAGTCCAAGCTAAGTATCCATCCTGGCGTGGCCAAAATGTATAACGATCTCAAAAGAACATTCTGGTGGAAGGCTATGAAAAGAGACGTTTCAATATACGTTAGCCGATGCCCTACTTGCCAGCTAGTCAAAAGCGACCAGCAGAAATTGGCTGGATTATTACAACCGCTAGAAGTTCCTGGCTGGAAGTGGGAACATATTTCTATGGATTTCATTGATGGTTTGCCCAGAACCAGAAAGGGAAATGACAGTATTTGGGTGATTGTAGATCGCTTCACGAAGACCGCCCATTTCATACCTGTCAGATCAAATAGAACTGCTCAGAGTCTGGCGCAGATTTACTTCAGGGAAATAGTTAGACTGCATGGAGTGCCGCTCAGTATAGTAAGTGATAGAGATACAATATTCACTAGCAAATTCTGGGAAGCATTTCAAGTCGAGCTGGGAACGAAGTTGAACTTAAGCACCGCTTATCATCCTCAGACAGACGGTCAGACTGAGAGGGTGAATCGCATTTTAGAAGATCTATTGCGGGCTTGTGTTCTAGATTTCGGTGGATCATGGGAAGACCATCTGCATTTGGCTGAATTCTCTTATAACAACAGCTACCAGGCGAGTCTGACAATGTCGCCATTCGAAGCATTGTATGGTAGATCGTGCCGATCTCCTGCTTGTTGGGTCGAGCCTGGAAATAGACTTGTGTTGGGTCCTGATATGATTCGAGAAGCTGCCGACAAAGTCGATTTTATTAAAAAGCGATTACTCGCCGCTCAAAGCCGACAAAAGAGCTATGCCGATAGAAGAAGAAGAGATATATCCTTTGAAGTTGGCGACTATGTATATTTGAAAGTATCGCCGATGAGAGGAGTTATCCGGTTCGGTAAAACTGGAAAGTTGGCACCCAAATTCATAGGTCCGTTTCCTATTCTGGAACGGATCGGAACTCTCGCTTACAGGGTCAAACTTCCTGATTGGTTGCCTGGAATTCATGATGTATTTCATATATCTCAACTTCGAAAGCACGTTCATGATCCAGACTTGATCGTGGAAGAAGCAGCTCAACAGGACATTGAAATTACTCCAGAATTAGCCGTGAGGCGTGAGCCGCTAAAGATTATCGGCAAAGAAACCAAAGAGCTGAGGAACAAGAAGGTTCGCTTAGTCAAAGTGCAATGGAGTGGAGATCCGCGAGATTGTACTTGGGAAACGGAGGAGAGCATTCAGAAAGCTTATCCTAGATGCCGAGTAGATATCTCTGATTGACTCTGGTGCAAGGTACATTTACCCTGCTTTGCATTACCATTTAATTCTCTACTCTATTGTTATTTTCTTTTCATAGATGTGCACTTTTAATCATATAGGCTGAATGATTTTGAAAATAATATAGAGATTAATTAGTATATTTTTGGAAGATTAAAAAACAAATTGGTTGTTGTATTGTGTGACTGTAAATTTATCAAACCACTTTCGACTTTATTCCTTTTCGGGGACGAAAAGTTTTAAGTGGGGGAGATTGTAACGACCCAGAAAATCTGAACCAATTTAAAATTTTTAAATTGGCTAAAATAATGGATTTTAAATATTTAAAATAAATATTTTAAATAATGGCGATGAAAACTGAGTTTGAATCGACATTTGAAAACGAATATAATTAATTAGAATTATATATAGAATTGAAAATGGCGCGGTAGTTCGATAATTCGATTTCAAACTTCAATTGAATATACCGGGTGCAAAACAATCCGGATTTTAGTGAAACCAAAAACATTAGGATCTAATTGGTAATATCTTTCTAACGAATCCGACCAATCGAAATTTGATAGCGGGAATCAAAAGATATGTCCAGTTGAAAATTATGAATAGTCGCTATGGAATTCAGGCCCTTAAAAATGGACATTTTGCAAACGACCTCGGATTTCGACGAAACCACTTTTGTTGGATTCGTGATGTCAAGTTATTGCTAGGTTTCAAATTTCATAATTTTTCGAATCAATATGTGAGCGTGGCAAAGGAAAATGCGTTTGACCAGTTTCAGTTGATTTTAATCGACTGGAAATTGGCCATTTTTCAAACGGTCTCAGAATTCGACGAAACTAGTTTTGTTAGGACCGTATCGTCAATACGAAACTAGAAAATATTTTTCTGGAATTTTTCTAGTTAGTATGTGACCCCGGTAATTTGAAATGTACGATTAAAATTCAACATAAGGATTTAAATGTAAATTCAACGGAAACTATTCGAAACAATCGAATCAGCTTACGATACATATCCCATTGTGTTCGGAATGGGGGTAAAACGCTATGGGCGACAGGCGGTAGGCCTCGTTTCGAGGTCGTATGTAAAAGTCAACTTTTTTGCAAAATTAAATAAATAAAAAAAAATATTTTTAATTCCCCCCTTTATCTCCCTTTCTGGCCCCCCCGACTCATTAAACAGAAAACGGAAAAAAAAGAACCCTAAAACTATCGCGAGCTCCAGTTCGACGCCACCGATCCGCCGCCCCCTCCGTCCAGCTTCCCTCCTCCCAGTGGCGCAACCCCCGAAGCCCCCCAGATCGCACGAGCTCCGACGAAGACGAGCCCCCCCCGTTCGAGACGTTGAAGCCGCCGCCCCCTCGAAGCTAGCTCCGCCAGTTCGAGACCCACCGCCGACGTCTTTTCCCCCCCCCCCCTCGCAGATCAATGTAAGTATTTTATTTCATTTTTATTTTTATTTTTAATTCTGAAAATTTCTGATTTTAATTAGGATTTAAAACTTATTTTAATTAGGGTTTCAAACTGATTTTAAAACTGATTTTTAAAGAAGTTAAAAACTGATTTTTAAAGAAGTTAAAAACTGATTTTTAAAGAAGTTAAAAACTGATTTTTAAAGAAGTTAAAAACTGATTTTAAAGAAGTAAAAAAAAACTGATTTTAAAAAAGTTATAAAAACTGATTTTAAAAGGTTATAAAAACTGATTTTTAAAGGGTTCTAAAAACTGATTTTAAAAGGTTAAAACAGATTTTTTTTAAAAGGTTAAAACAGATTTTTTTTAAAAGGTTAAAACAGAATTTTAAAAAGGTTTAAAACTGAGTTTTTAATGATTTACAAACTGATTTTTAAAAGGATGTAAAACTGATTTTTTAAAACATTAAAAACTGATTTTTAAAAGGATGTAAAACTGATTTTTTTAAAAACATTAAAACTGATTTTAAAAAAGGATTTACAAACTGATTTTTAAAAAAACATTTAAAACTGATTTTATTTTAAGATTTAAACTTCAAAAAGAAAAAGATTTGTATGAATAGAAAAGTTATAATGTTTGGTCATGAAACAAAAAGCTTTGATTCTTCATATTAAAAAAAAAGGGGGTAAAAATCAGATTTTTATATATTGAAAGTCGAAGTAAAAATCAGATTTTTATATATTGAAAGTCGAAGTAAAAATCAGATTTTTATATATTGAGAGTCGAAGTAAAAATCATATTTTTATATATTGAATAGCGTAGTAAAAATTCGATTTTTATATATTGAATAGCATCGTAAAAATTCGATTTTTACATATGTAGAGAATACGGGCGAAAGCGACAAAAAGGCGAGATTGGCGAAGATTTCTAAAAGAAGAGTCGTGGGATTGAAATAGCTATTGGTGAGATTTCTGATTTAAAAATATATATATGTGTGTGAAATGAAAGTGAATTGCTATAATATATATATATATATATATATATATATATATATATATATATATATATATACGCCCCTCGTCCACAAACCATGGACGATATTTATTGATTGAAATTGTTGTGAAAATTGATTGATAGCGAATGATTGTTTGGGATTGTTTGTGATTGATATTGGTTGATTGTGGTTGAAAAATACCCATTTGTGGTTGAGAAATATTTGGTTGAAACCACATAGGATTAGTTTTGTGGAAATGAAATAAATATATACATGCCGCCGGCGTGCGAACTAGATGCATGATCCCCATTGTCAAAAACCGCGAGGTTTTAAGGTAGAGCGAGGAGCCGTACTAGGGACGGTCCCGGTTTTAACTACCCTGCCGTTATGCTGTCGAAATTTTGAATAATATTCGTGTGTTTGAATTATTTTCATATGCTTAAACTATATTTATTCATTGTATAGAAAACATTCATGTGTTGAATTGATATCCATTCGTTGATTAGAAATTCATGTGTTGAATGGTATTCATATTTTAAAATAAATTGTTTGATAATAAAAATCACATTTTTATCTATATATAGAAACTATAGAAAACATTCATGTGTTGAATTGATATCCATTCATTGATTAGAAATTCATGTGTTTAATGGTATTCATATTTAAAAATAAATTGTTTGATAATAAAAATCACATTTTTATCTATATATAGAAACTATAGAAAACATTCATGTGTTGAATTGATATTCATTCGTTGATTAGAAATTCATGTATTGAATGGTATTCATATTTTGAAATAAATTGTTTGATAATAAAAATCACATTTTTATCTATATATAGAAACTATAGAAAACATTCATGTGTTGAATTGATATTCATTCGTTGATTAGAAATTCATGTGTTGAATGATATTCATATTTTAAAATAAATTGTTTGATAATAAAAATCACATTTTTATCTATATATAGAAACTATAGAAAACATTCATGTGTTGAATTGATATTCATTCGTTGATTAGAAATTCATGTGTTGAATGGTATTCATATTTTAAAATAAATTGTTTGATAATAAAAATCACCTTTTATCGACTATATGAACTGTGTAAAATAATCTCGTTTTAAAAGAAATTGTTTTATGATAAAAATCCTATTTTTATCACCTATATGAACTATATAGAAAAATAGTGTTTTGAAATGAATTGTTTTACAATAAAAATCACATTTTTATTGTATGCATAAATCGTTGAAATGTGAAGTGTTAAAAATAGCCACTTGTTCAAAATAAACATATATGAGATGAAATATTCATTAATTAGCTAATGAAATGATTTGCACCTATGTATGTAACATTAGAATAAATGGTGTCTTTAAACCAAACAGAAATCAAATATGAAGTTGAATAGAAAATGATAAATGATAAGAACTGTATATATATGTACATGCATATTTATTGAACAGGTTATAGCAAAGGGGCTAGAGAAGAGGAATAAAATTTTGTGCCCGACAAATAGGTACACATTTACTGTTTTGTTTGGGTGATGATTTTATGAGCCTGTTGGCTAGCCGCTTGGCTTTTTCTTTTTCTTTTTGAGATTAGAAGGACCGGGAAAGCTATTTGCGATTTCCCGATGCTCCCGGTGCAGGGGAGGTTATGGCGAAATTTTCCAAAATTTTAAGGTGTTAGAAAAATATTTGAAGTGAAAACGATATGGAAATCATAGAATGAACTATATTTATATAAATATATAAATATAAATAAAATTAAAACGAAACGAAGCCGTGCAGTTCGTATTTTGAAACCATGATTTCAAACAACTAGTACGGGAAATCCGACCATTGGATTTTCCCGAAACCTCAACCGTCGGGTTCGCCTTGGAATAATCTTTCCAACGGCACCAACCTTGTAAAAATCCAACGATTGGATTGTCTGGAATGTTTAATTCAAATCTGAAGAAAAACAGCGCCAGAAGCGATTATATTTATATATATATATAAATATAATTATATATTTAATCGAATAACGACGCTGCAGTTCGTATTTTGAAATCGAAACTTCAAACGATTGTACCGGGAGATCCGACCGTCGGATTTTCCCGAAACTGGAACCGTTGGATTCGTTTTGAAAAGACCTTTCTAATGATGTAAATTTTGTGAAGATCCAACGGTTAGATTTTCAGATATGTGTAAATCAAATCTGAAGAAAAACAGCGCCACGGCCGCGTTATGGCCCGTAGCGTCGTTTTGAAGAAATGAGCTATTTTAAAATAAATAAAAATAGCGATAAATCATTATAAAGTACCATAAACAATATGGAGTGGAAATAAATTGAATTTGCTTGATTTATGTTGTATTTGATGGTTGAATGTGTTCGGTGTGAAAATTACATTAAAGAACAATATTGGTGTTGTCGAATAATTTAACCGTTGAAATAAATTGATTTGAAATTCTAAATATACGTGAATTATTTGAAAAGGCCGAGTTAATTCTCGTTTCAAATAATTGACCGACGATTGAAATTCGAAGATGAAGACAACGGTCGAAGACCGGAGATCTTCACCTCGTTTGGATGGTAACCGAGGTCCTGATTGGGAGGCATCCCGAAATATGGATAATGAGTGGTGATCGTCCAGACGTACGTGGTGATCGATGGGTTTGCGAGGTATTTAGTGCCTACGGTTTCGTTCAGACCCAGAACGGACTTGTAAATGGACTGTGTGTCTGACATAGGATTTATTCTGTGTGGCATGCTAAGATGCAGTGATCAGGGCTTCTGTTGAAAAGCAAAGTCTTGTGGTGATGATCAAAGCACCGCCTGTGTGGCGTAGCTCTGTGTATAACGTAAATTCGCGAGCCTCACACCCCGGTATGAACCTAAAACGGGAGGAAGGACCTCAGGGAGGACATGCGTTACTTTCTAGCTAGGGTGGTGTCAGTGACCTACCAGCCCTGATATTTATATACTTTTCACCTATATGGTTGTTGCTGTTGCGAGGCGCCTCGGTTTGATCGGACGATCCGGGTCCGATGGAGTCATTCGTTGGCTCGTTTACGCCCCAAAGGGCGGGGAAACGTATTGTTCAGGCATTTTAATCCACATCGGTGGACCGGCCCTGGCGATCCAAGGGTCGATGCGCTCTGACCCTGTGGCTCGGGCTAGAGAGTCACGAAGTCGGTAAGGACTATCTTTTGCCTTGGTTCATGACGGAAATCCAATTTCCAAATACGTGACGATGCGATTTTGATTGTATACCTATATATGGCGACATAGTGGTATGGGGCATTAATGTCGTCTATGATTGATAGTTATGATTTGAAATTGTTTTCAAAACATATAAACACTAGCAATAATATCAAATGCCTTTGTTTTATTCGTATCAAGCATATTTTGGCCGTTATAAGGTAAAACTCTATCCTCCGGTTTGCGTTGCATTGTGTGATGGGAACTGAGTCTTATAATGGTTTCATTTTTATAAAAAGCATAGCGATGTTTAAAAGAAAGATTTGTTTTAAAGCACTGGCAATCCAATGGAGTAAACCCGTTCCACGAAAGTGGCGTGGTCCTGTGATTAGCCAAATTATATATATGTGTTGAGTAGATTTCTCATACCAGTCCCATGACTGACTCGTAGTTTGTTCACTCTCAAACTCGGGTGCCCCTTTTTCTACACGGGCAGCCTTGTATTCAGGTTTAGCTGGTTCTTTCTGGATAGCTGGAGCTGAAGATGGATTCTATCATTTATTTCTTTTTATGCTGTTCAGCTCCTATTGTACATATTTTGTTTATTTCCGCTGTAGACATTTATGTATAGCTGAACTGTATTTGTACTAAGTAAGATCCTGTATACTGTGTAACTCTGATGATTACTTTTATCCAGTATATTTTATTGTTCATTATCCGGTGTATTTATTTAATTCTGTTCTGCTATTATCTGTTTCTGTGTTATATTCCAAAGATAACCCTTGTTTCCGTGAGAACGGGATTTCAGGTCGTCTCACATAGGAGGGCTGATTAGGGTTTGGAAATCACTTTCATTTCAGTTTTGAGCCGCCACAAACCTTCTTCAGACCTTAGTAATGGCTTCCATCCTCTAAAACCACTCCAAAACACATTTTTAGTGAAGATTAGGCCTAAACTACATCAAAACAAGGCCAAATAGCAACAGAGGAAGGTTGGAGCTGCTGCTATACATAGGAATTCGACCCAAACAGAGAGTATTTCAGATTTGGTGTTTTATTTTGTGGCAAAGGTGAGTGATTTGCATAGTTTTTGCACTATTTACGGTAATTAAGGGTAATTAGTGAAGATTAGCGAATTTAAACACTAATAAATTCTGGAAAAATGTTTAGAAATTCTTAAATAATATTTTATGCCTCTGTTAGAAATTTGGTTCGATTTGGTTAAGTTTTGTTAACTCCATGATTAGTTTTATTTCATCATGCTTAAGGGAAAAATGGGATTTTGGGTATATTTGATCCACTTTGGCACGTAAATTCATTGTTTTGGTGTTTGTGGTTAGTTTGCTATGTTGCTATGACTGTTTGGGATGATTTGTGATTGATTAGTATAGTTAGATTTGTCGAAAACATCGTCGAATGGTGTAAACAAGTTGCTGGAAAAAGTTGCAGAAAGTTGTGCAGGGTTTCGGATCGGATCGGATATAGGCTCGGATCGGATTAGAGACCTGGGCAAGGAACCCGACCCGAACCAGAATCTGGCACATAAGAGGCTTGGCAAAAAGGAAGGCCATGTTGGTTAAGCTGGGGATCGGACTAACTTAAAGATGAAGGGCTCGGATCGGATCGACTTAAGGATGAAAGGCTAGGACTGGAGTAAGGCGAAGGGATCAGATCGGCTAAAGGAGTAGGATCGGATTAGATGTAGAAGGAGGGATCGGATCGGAGCACGTGAAGAACGAGGGAGCGGATCGGAGCGGAAGCACGACTGGAAGGGAGATGGCACCCGACCCGACCCAAAGTGGAATACCCGACCCGAACCAATGCGACGCTGTGGACCCGAACCGAACCACTACAGGAGAAGACTACGAACCGACCCGAAGTAGAGGACCCGACCCTAACCGATGGCTAGAAGGAGAAGCCGACCCGACCCAGTATTGACCAATAACCCGAGATGCAAAGGTAGTCCAATATGGGAAGTTAGAGCTCAGGATCCAATTGGGAACCGATGAGTTCACTTCATGATTGGGCTTTGTTGCGGGACGTGTGCCAAGGGGCAGTCGATGTTTAAGACTTTGGATCACTATGTATGGGAAGTACGTGAACGCATTCAGGGCTGCAATGGCCTAGGTATGACTAAAGGGCTATAAACCAATGAAGTGGGGTCATTTGTAAAGATTTGGTCATGACTCCATGTGGTAAGCTTGGTAGTAGCAGTAGTTGTACAAGTCGAACTCCGTCACTACTTCAATAGGTCTAGTGATTAACAGTGGTGGACATCGTATGCTTTATGCACTGAGTGAGAGATGTGAGGATGGTTGCTATGGATGATTTGTTTGCTATCATTATGACATGCACACCCCACCCCCGTATCCATTACACTATTTATTATGGCACCTTAGAGAACTGTACGGTATGTGGTACTAACTCTTTGGTTGCAGGTCCAGGTTCAGGTATGGTTTAGTATACCTGTTATTGTTCTGTTTAGATTCTTATCGCTCATACCAGGCTTTATGTCTGACCCAGAGTTTTATGTCTCCTCTTATTACTCTGGGTGCTCACACGAGCAGACTAGAGACAGGTTAGCTGGTGATGCACGGGTAGATGATCCGGAGACGAGCAGGAGGCTCCCACGTAATATATATAGTATTCTCCCTGTGTTGTTGAAGATCACTGCTTGGGCATTGGTGGTGCATCTTCTACTTTAGCTTTCTTTTGCTTAGAGATAGTAAATTTGAAAAGTTGTAATAAGCTGTATTCAGATTTCCGCTGCTCTGATGTTGATGTTGGTTTTAGTTATCAGCTTATGCACTGTCTCACCTGTTTTATGTCAAGTATGTTATTACTATTATATTTTACTCCCTGCGCTGTGAGACATTCTACAGGTTCTTGATTAGTTCGTTCCCTTCTTTCCTTTCTTCTGATGACCGTCCCGTGCTAGTCGGGCATGTGTACAGCGCACCTTCGTAGGAAATGTAGGCTGGTGCGGGGCGGGCCGTCACAACATTTAAGGGAAGTGTTGGAAATTCTGCGAAGAAATGTTCTAAAAGCAAAGTTTTCCAAATGCACATTTTGGCAAGAGGAAGTAAAATTATTGGGCCATGTTGTGTCAAAAGAAGGAATCGCAGTTGATCCAAGTAAAGTTGCCGCCATTCGAGATTGGAAGCAGCCCAGTACACCCACTGAAGTAAGAAGCTTCCTAGGTTTGGCCGGATATTATAGAAAATTTGTCGAAGGTTTCACCAAGCTGTCTAGCCCATTAACAAAACTTACCAAGAAGCATGCCAAGTTCAATTGGACATCAGATTGTGAGGAGGCATTCCAAAAGCTAAAGGTGAGTTTGACTACTGTTCCCGTACTCACCATCATCGATGGCAACCAAGATTTAAAGGTCTATACGGATGCTTCTCAAAGTGGTGGTCTTGGTGCGGTACTGATGCAAAGGGGCGGAGTTGTTGCATATGCAAGCCGTCAATTAAAGCCGCATGAGAAAAATTATCGGGTCCATGACTTAGAGTTGATGGCCGTAGTCTTTGCTTTAAAAATTTGGAGACATTATCTTTTGGGCGAAAAATTTGAATTATACACAGACCATCAATCTTTGAAATATCTCTTTGATCAAAAGGATCTGAATTTAAGGCAGCAACGATGGCTAGAATTTCTGGTGGCCTACGATCTTGACATCTTATATACTCCAGGGAAAGCCAATGTTGTGGCAGACGCACTTAGTAGGAAGGAAGTCATTGTCGCAAGCCTCACCGTCACCCTTTCTTTGATTGATAAGATCGCCTCTATTCAGAAAAGTGATGCTTTTATTCGGAAAATGATTGAAAGAATTCAAGGAGGTGAAATCACGGACTTCCAAATAGATGATAAGGGAGTCCTCAGATTGCACGGGCGGATTTGTGTTCCAAGTGTCCCCGAGCTCATAAGAGAAGTTTTAGATGAGGGTCACAAATCAAAGCTTTGCATCCACCCCGGTGTGAGCAAAATGTATCAAGACTTAAAGCGCACATTTTGGTGGAGGTCTATGAAGAGGGATATATCCATTTATGTGAGTAGATGCCCCACATGCCAACAAGTAAAAAGTGATCAACAAAAGTTGGCAGGGTTGTTGCAGCCATTAGAAGTTCTAGATTGGAAGTGGGACCAAGTCCCCATGGATTTCATAGATGGTCTGCCTCGTACTAGGAAAGGAAATGACAGCATATGGGTGATCGTGGATCGCTTCAGCAAGTCCGCTCATTTCATACCTGTCAAATCCACTAGAACTGCTCAAAGTCTGGCGTAAATCTATTTCAAAGAAATCGTCAGGCTACACGGGTAATGAAACTAAATCTTTCCTTCTCTTCATAAATTGAATGGAAATTTTCTTTTGCATAATAAATATTAATCTTTTCTTTTTCACAGAGTCCCTAGTAGCATCGTTAGCGACCGTGATCCTATCTTTGCTAGTAAATTTTGGGAAGCATTCCAAAATGAGTTGGGAACAAAGTTGAATCTTAGCACCGCGTATCACCCTCAGACTGACGGCCAGACTGAGCGAGTGAATCTCATTCTTGAAGATCTATTGCGAGCTTGCATACTCGATTTTGGGGGGTCTTGGGAGGATCACTTGCATTTAGTTGAATTCTCGTACAACAATAGCTATCAAGCAAGTTTGAAAAAGTCTCCATTTGAAGCCTTATATGGTAGGCCGTGTAGATCGCCAGCATGTTGGGTTAAAAAAGGAAATCGGCTTGTATTGGGCCCTGACATGATCCGAGAAGCTTCGGACAAAGTTGACTTTATTAAGAAGCGACTATTGGCGGCCCAAAGTAGACAGAAAAGTTACGCAGATGTAAGAAGGCGAGAGCTAGCTTTTGATGTGGGTGACTATGTCTATCTGAAAGTCGCTCCAATGCGAGGTGTTATCCGTTTTGGAAAAACAGGAAAACTAGCACCTAAATTCATCGGCCCCTTCCCCATTCTTGAAAAGGTTGGTACCCTAGCTTACAGAATTCAGATGCCCGACTGGATTCCTGGAGTGCACGATGTATTCCATGTATCTCAACTTCAAAGGCATGTCCATGATCCGGATCTAGTTGTGGAGGAAGCTGCACACCAAGATTTGGAAATTACCCCAAGCCTAGCAGTGAAGAGAGAACCACTGAAAATCATTGGCAAGGAAACTAGGGAGCTTAGAAACAAGAAGATCAACCTAGTCAAGGTGCAATGGAGCGGTGATCCTAGAGACTGCACTTGGGAAACCGAGGAGAGTATCAAACAAGCCTATCCCAAATGCAGAGTGGACATCCCCGATTAGTTTTATTTTGAGGTATGCTTAAATTATTTTCTATTCTTTATGTTGGTTCCTACCCTTCTACTATTCTCTTTTCCTTTTCGAGGACGAAAAGTTCTTAAGAGGGGGAGACTGTAACAACCCGGAATTTGGGGCCAATTTAAAATTTTCATGTTAGGGATTTTAGGGGTGTTTAAAAATTTAAATAAATTATTTCAAAATAATTATGAATGGAAATTTACTTCGAGCAAAGTTAATGCAAATATATTCAAATAAATTACAATAAGAATTAGAAATAGGATGGTAGTTTTAAAAGTCAAACTTGAACTTTGACTAACTACCCAGGGTGTAGAATAAACCGGATTTTGACGAAACAGAAAATATCTAAATCTGTTAATAAATATCTTTCTAACGAATCTGAAAAATCGAAGTTTCATAGCAGAAATCAAAAGTTATGGCCAAATGAATTTTTAGAAAGGTCGCTATAGAGAATATATCGCCCTTGAAAATAGACATTTTGCATACGAAGGAATTTGAACTCGAAACCACTTCCATTGAGTTCAGAATGACGTTTCTGCATTGAAAAACAGTAAACACTTATATATTTTGAGTTTCAGAAATTATTTGTTTCAAAATGTATTTTTAATATTTAATATATACGCCTTGAAAATAACCATTTTCCAAAGTCTCAGAATTGAACGAAATTAATTTTGTTAGGACCGTATCATCATCACGAAGCCAAAAATAACTTTTCTGGATTTTTCTGAGTTAATTTGTAGCCCCGGTAAATTTATTTGTACGGTAAAATTAAAATAAAGGACTTAAATATTAAAACTGAAAAACGGGGGTCAAGATGATCTTTTGGGCTAACGGGACAGGTCCAGATGAGTTCGGAACGGGGGCTAAATGGTAAGAACGACAGTCGTTGGGCCTAAATCGGAGTTCGGACCAAAACGGGTTTTAACGGGCTAATTAAATAATAATTAGATTAACCTAATATTTTAATATAAATACCATCGCTACAGTTTCCCCATCGTTACTTTCAGCCACAATGAACTCATAACCATTCAAAATTTCAAACTTCGATTTCTCTTTCGTTTCTCAACGAAAACCTTCACCGTTTGTCACGTTTCGAAGATATTTTCAAGCTCTTCGATTCCATACGAATTTCCCCCGGTCTTGTCGCCTGTAGCCGCCGCACCATCCACCTAAAGTCGCCGTCGTTCGCACCAAACCGGGCCCACCACGTGCGTGCGCACCTCCCCGGATTCCTGGCGCCGATAGCTCTCTCCAAGGCGGTCAATCTCCCGCAAACCGTTCGTAAAACCATTAACCACAGCTCCCGATTTCTGGATCCAAAGTTTTGAACAGTTTAGGTATGAAATTCACTTCAGAATTTGCCACGCTTCTGGCTGTAGCAACTGCAGTTGTTAAAAGTTGATTTTTAATTATTCATATGAACTTGAATTTGAATCATTCCAGATCCGAAATCAATTTGAATTCGAACACCAAATCTGATCGAACTCGAGTCTTCTCCTTAGTCCAGACCACTGTGACAATTTATTTTTAATTTAATTTAATTTAATTTATTTAATTATTATTTCCAAATGATTATTCCTTACTTTCACCTCGTGGAAGTTTGGGGTCATCACATGAGGCACCTTGTACCTCTCATATCCATCGATCTCCAAGCATGTCTGGACGATCACCAACTGATTCCCTCCTCTTGGGTGTACAGCCCAATCAAGATCATCAGTAATCACCCAAATGACGTGAAGACCTCCGGTCTTCGACCACCGTCTTCATCCTCGACACCATGTCGAATCAGTTATTCAGAATGGGATAAACCCGGTGTTTCTGAAAAACTCGCGTATATAATAAACAAGTGTTACACAAACACAACATACGCCTCATTCCAATTCAGAATATGCTTTTATTCAAATATTCTTAAACTTTGGGAAAGGTTCCCATTAATTTTATCAAAGATAAATTCTTTAAATTTATTCTTTAATCTTCTTTTGAATATCAATTAAAACTAGTCGGGATTAGCGGACCACATCGAAGTAATCATTTATTTTATTTCTCAATCCCAACTTATTCATCCCATGAAGTAAAACTGGTAATACTTCATATCTAACACCACGGTGTTATCGGTTAATTCAATTAACATTTCACGTTCAAATCTAATTAAAGATTTAACTATCGCCTGGAGCAAAACTGGAGATACTCCATTCTCGATCATTTCAATCTAATTGAAGATTCATTAAAACTCCACTTGGTTTTAATCTTCCCAATAATCACTATCAATGATTATTTAACTTGGGAAATCACATCCTGTCTTTAACTGGGTTAAAGAACAAATGTCATTCAAAATATGGTTCACTATAAACCCAAAATCACATTCCATTAATTATCGGGTTAAAAAACAAGTGTTATTTAAAACACCGTTCACGATAAACCCAAAAATCAATTCAATTTCAATTCCAATTAAATACCATTTAATTGGTACAGTTCATTAAATCTAAAAAAAAGATTTAATATTTTTCTCAACTGGGTTAAAGAACAATGTTAATGAAGACACCATTCACGACAAACCCAAATCCCATTTGATATTAAATACAAGGGTCTAAATAGAAAATATATCGGCTTATATTCAATATCAAATTCTACAACCAAAAAATATCGTATTGGAAATAACGATATAAATATATCTTTCAAATTCCCATAACAATATCTGTATAATCATGAAATCCAACATCGAAATACTCCAAAGACAATTTCGATTCAAATCCATTTCCACTTCACTTATTGGGAATTCTGGTTATTTTCAAAACCCTTTCAAATCCACATTATTTATTTTAAAAATAAATAGAATTATAATTCTAGTTCAAAACTAGATCATTTCGATAAAAATCTATATTTATCTTTTCAAATATGAAATTTTTCATCCCAATTCTTCATAAATCATTTCTTATGATTTTACACAAATTATTATTATTTTTAATAATTTTATCAAGGCCCGTACAGTCGATTTCCATCAACGGCCATCGAACTGCACTTACAGCAACCTTTTCCAAATTTGTTTTGGACATAATTCCAAAGCTAACCGTTAGATTTCAAATCTCTAATATTCAATAGAAAGCTCTTTTTGATACGAACCCAACGGTTACAGTTTTAGGAGAATCCGACGGTCGGATCTTCCGTAATGTCCGCTCGAAGTCAATGGTCAAAATTCACGAACTACCGTAGCGCGGCGCGTTCGATTCAGGCCATTATGTATATAATATATATTATATATATTTTGTCGATTTCCTTTCAAAACATATTTTATATATCATTTAAAATTCATTTTCAAAGCGATTTCATCTTCATATTCAATTTCGAATCAAAATTGAATATTCCACTTCATCGATATACAAATGATAATATTTTCAAAACGTTAAATTTTGAAATCAATTCCTTTTCGATATTCATTATAAAAATGAATAAAATCGATATAAACATCGTTCGCATCAAAATGGCGCAGATCTAATCAACAAGGCTTTATATATTTCAATAATTTCGTTATTCTATTCAACAAATGAATATTTTCTTCAACACATGAATATATAATTTATTCAACACATGAATATATATATTTTATTTCAACACATGAATATATATTCTAAAATATTCTTTATTTTCTAAATTGGAATGAGGCCCAATCAATTACCATATAATGTTAATTATATGGATTCCATACAACACATGTATATAATAGCAATGATAAATAATCAACCATCATCCAAAGTGTACTACACAGCTGTCTATCAACCCATCGATTGACATACAAACTAATTATCGGGATTAGTGTACGTCAAACGTCATCCCAATACCCGTGTGGGGTTTCAAATCAACAAACACCATTTTTATTTGTGCAGTTGGGCGACGTGTATAATTTATCGTCCCAATCAATATCAGTCAAATCAGTGTACATAAACAAATCGTCTGATTTGTAAATGAATATTTCTTTTTATTCACATACACGTTAAAAATTATAATTTCAACGATAAAATATTTTATTCAACTTATGAATATTCTATTCAGTTCATTTATTCAATAAAATGATCTTTTTATTTTTCTAACTTATTTTCGAAAATTTCGGCGGCATAACGGCACGATACTAGAAACAGGACAAGCCCTAGCCTTATCCCCAGTCTAATAATGGCCTACGCCATACACATACCAATTTTTATCAATTCCATTTCACCCAAACAACCAAATTCAGACAAATAATCTAATCAACTACAAAACCAAACAAACAAGTCGTCCATGGTCTGTGGACGACGGGTGTCGGGTGCTGCTAAACACCGTCTGCATCCTAGTATATATTTTTAACTAGAAAAGAAAATTTAAAGTGAGAAGTTCTCACCGAGGGTTTCACTCCTCCATTTTCTATTTCTGAACGGGTTGGATTTTGTTTAGATTACCGTCGGTTCCATCACAATGTATTTCAATTTGTTCATAGTAAAAATCACATTTTTATCGCTTCTTTATATATGTAAAAATCAAATTTTTATCGCTACTTCATATATGTAAGTCTAATTTTTCTATAATGAAAAATCTAATTTTTTCTTCTATTAAAAATCAAATCTTTTTAATGAACAAAATCAAATCTTTTGAATTAAAAATCTATTCTTTTCACATCGTTAAAAATCATATTTTTTTTATAAAGCGACACAGATAAAAATCACCTTTTTCTAACACGATGTTTATATTTTGAATCGATGTTTTTATTTACAAATCTATTTTAAAACAATGCTATATTTTTTTAAAATGATTTTATTACAATGTTTTTTTTTATATTTTCAAAACTGAGTTTATTACAATGTTTTCATATTTATAAAAACTGACTTTTTAACACTGTATTTAATTTAAATAAAATTAAAGGTATCACCTTTCTTCATCAACTTTTGATGCTCCTGGAATGCTTGAACGAAACACGCACCCCCGTCGAGCTACTGTCAACCGCTAGGGTTGGATTTCGCGCCCAAAACACAGCACCGGACGACGATCGAAGGCTTCCACCTCGAAGAGCACACTGCCCTCTACCGCCGTCGGGACTGGCTTGTCGTTCGATCTATCACGACAGCCCAAAAACTGGTGCGAATGGGCACGGTTGGAGGCAGAAAATCTCGTGATACGCTTCACCAATTTCGATCACACTTATATGGAATTAAGGAGGAAGAAAATCTCTCTGATCTTTGCTTTGGAAGCACGAATTAATTCAGCGTGGATTAATCATGATTTGGGATTCAATTCCGGAGCTTTTGGTGCCTGGATCGCAATTGGGGGGGGGGGGGGGCGTTGACCAACGGGTTTGAATTTTAGGGTTATGAACAAGTTTGACCCACTATGTATATTTATATTCTTTTATTTCTTTTAATTTCCAAAATAACTAATTAATCGTGGCGAACTTCAAATCAAACCCAACGACGGTCGCCCCTGGCCAAATACCCTCAATCCGAACACAATGGGATATGTATCGCAGGAAAATTCGACTGTTTCAATCAGTTTTTATCAAATTTAAAATATAAATCAACATATATTCTATTCGAACGTACCTTTTAATTTACCGGGGCCACATACTGACTCTGAAAATTCCAGAAAAATTATTTCTAGCTTCGTATTGACGATACGGTCCTAACAAAACTAATTTCGTCAAATTCTGAGACCGTTTGGAAAATGACCATTTTCTGATCGATCGAAATTGACTGAAACCGACAAAACACGTTTAACTTCGCCACGCTCACATATTGATTCGAAAAATTATGAATGTTGAAACCTAGAAAAAATTTGACTCCTGGATACAACAAAAGTGGTTTCGTCGAAAACGAAGGTCGTTTGCAAAATTTCTATTTTTAAGGGCTTTATATATATATATTAAAATATATATAAATTCCACAGCGACTTTTCTGAATTTTAAACTGGACGTATCTTTCAACTTCTAAAACGAAATATTAGTTTCTTACATCCGTTAGAAAGATATGATTCAACAGATTCAAATATTTCTTGTTTCGTCCAATTCCGACTTAAAGCGAATTCTGTATATTCAATTGAAATTCGAAATCGAAATTTCGAACTGCCGCGCCATTTCAAGCTCGTTATATAATTAAAATAAATTTATTCGTTTTAATTTCGTCGAAAATAAATTACTTGTTGTTATTATTTAAAATAAATCATTTTAAATAATCAAAATTCGCTAAAATTGCCAAAATAAAATTTTTAAATTGGCTCGGATTTCCGGGTTATTACAATCTCCCCCACTTAAAAATTTTCGTCCCCGAAAAGGAACGAAGCCGAAAGTTGTTTAACTAATCAACTCAACTTTCATTATTTTCATTACGGCTTAAGTTCTTCAACTTTTCAGTTTTTAAGAACTTTTCAAATTTTTCAAAAATTTGGCTAACACCCTAAATTTTCGAATTTTTTTGCCATAACCTCCCCTGCACCGGGACTTCGGGATATTTCAAATATCCTCCCATGGCCCTCACCAATCCAAAAAAAAAAGAAACAGCCAATCGGCTCATAAAATCATCAAAAAGCCAATAAATTTGTAAACATGTACCTATTTGTCAGGCAAACAATTTTATTCTTCTGCTCTAGCCTCCTTGCTATGACCTGTTCAATGTAAGTACATGTATACCATGCAAATGCGACAAATTTTTAATACAATTCACTATTTGGTACAATTTGGCTAAAGGTTCAACGTTTAATTAATCAAACAATAATCAAACAACACAACCATCAATCAATTAGTGGATTAACATTTCATATTCATAATTTTGGTACATAGTCAAAAAATTAGATTTTTGATGCCAAATCACAACAATATGCCCTATCTAGATTTGGTTCTCACACCAGTCAATTGGAAATATATAGAAATCTCACTTTCGTCACTCGAACATAAATACTGATGATGCGGCTGCATCATCTGAATTATCTCCGGGCGTCTAGAATGTGATTCTATATCTACCCAGTATATTAAAACTTCAAATACACGCGGATCAGACGTATACGCAAAATCTTTATATACCTAATAGTCCAAATCAATATAAATAAATATTCAAATACGTATAATTGCTTTAGATTTTCAAAACAAAACTTGTTTTCAATTTAAAAATATACTCTTCACACTCGTTCTAGGATACTACTGATCCCATCTCTAACGAGTCATTCTTATTGGATGTTACTAGTCCAATCTCTGATGAATTCTTTCATATGGTTCTAATATGTCTTGTTCTCGAGCTTTGTAAACCAAAGCTCTGATACCAAGCTGTTACGACCCGAACTTCCCCGGTAAGGAAAGCCAGGATTTAATTGAGAACAAGCCACATCGAGACGCAAACAGAAGAACATTTCATTGTATATTACAACAATTCCATCAGAATACAAGAATATACAGAGTATGAATAAATATTACACAGAAAATATCAGAGATTTAAATTACATTTGAATAGCAGTGGAAAATAATACAATACGCAACTAGAAGTAATACACGGATACAGAGCTTTCCGAGTATCGTTTCAGCTGTAAATCAGGATCCTGTGAATATAAATCTGCAAAACAAAAACTACTAGCTGCCCGTGTCAAAATAAGGGCACCCAGAGTTTAGGTTAAAACAATAAACTCCAGGTTAGTCATGTGACTGGTGTGAGAACTAAAACAGTTATTAATCTTTATTTTAAAGTTAGGTAAATCAAGGGACCACGCCGTATAACACGGAACAGGGTTCCTCCCAAGAATACCAGTGCATAAAACAACAGCGCAATGCTAAGTAAAGAACAATGAAGCTATTATAAGACCCAGGTCCCATTGCACAATGCAAAACAAGCCGGAGGATAGGGTTTTACCTTATAATAGCCAAAGAATGCTTGATACGCTAAATTTCATCTTTTATTATTGCTATAAGTGTATAGTGTCAAAACAATTTCAATCATAAGTATCAATCATAGACGGCATGGGTACCATATATCATGTCGCCATACTAGGCTCTACAATCAAAACCGCAAAGTCACGTATTTGGAAGTTGGATTTCCATCTATGAACCGAGGCAAAAGATGGTCCTCTACCGATTCGAGACAATCTAGCCCATATCTCAGGCAAGCGCGCAGACATGCCTTGGATCGTCAGGGCCGATCCACCGATGTGGATTAAATTTAAACCCTGGACGCTGCGTTTCCCCCGCCCTATGGGGCGTAAATGATCCCAATGACTCCATCGGCTCCTCACAATCACCGATATATCGGAGGCGCCTCATAACAGCAACAACCACATAAGTCAAACTTGTCAGGGCGTGTAAAACCACTGATGCCACTTCTATCTAGAAGGAAACGCATGCCCTCCCTGAAGTCCCCTCCCGTTTCTGGTTCACAACCGGGGCGTGAGGCTCATGAATCAACACTACACAAAGCTATGCCACACAGGCGGTGCTTTGATCATCAACCACAAGACTTTACTTCTCAACAGAAGCCTTGATCAATTGCCACTTAGGCATGCTACACAGGCAATTCACTCCATGCGATTGATATCCATCAATATATAACCCCTGAGCTCGTACGTCTCAGAGAAGGGCGTTAAGCAAGAGAATAAATTCTCCACCGTCAAACAGATATATATTTAATAGAAATCAATCACACAGAATAAAAACCAATGTCAGACACACAGTCCATTTACAAGTTCGTTTTGGGTCTGAACGAAACCGGAGGCACCTTGTACCTCGCATATCCATCGATCCCCAAGTACGTCTGGGCGATCACCAACTGATTCCCTCCTCTTGGGTGTATAGCCCAATCAAGATCATCGGTAATCACCCAAACGACGTGAAGACCTTCGGTCTTCAACCACCGTCTTCATCCTCGACACTACATCGAATCAGTTATTCAGAATGGGATAAACCCGGTCTTTTTGAAAAACTCGCGTATATAATAAACAAGTGTTACACAAACACAACATATGCCTCATTCCAATTCAGAATATTATTTTATTCAAATATTCTTATACTTTGGGAAAGGTTCCCATTAATTTTATCAAAGACAAATTCTTTAAATTTATTCTTTAATCTTCTTTTGAATATCAATTCAAACTAGTCGGGATTAGCGAACCACACCGAAGTAATCATTTATATTATTCCTCAATCCCAACCAATTCATCCCATGAAGTAAAACTGGTAATACTTCATATTTAACACCACGGTGTTATCGTTAAATTCAATTACTATTTCACGTTCAAATCTAATTAAAGATTTAACTATCGCCTGGAACAAACCTGGTGATACTCCATTCTCGATCATTTCAATCTAATTAAAGATTCATTAAAACTCCACTTGGTTTTAATATTCCCAATAATCACTATTAATGATTATTTAACTTGGGAAATCACATCCTGTCTTTAACTGGGTTAAAGAACCAATGTCATTTAAAACATGGTTCACTATAAACCCAAAATCACATTCCATTAATTATCGGGTTAAGGAACATGTGTTATTTAAAATACCGTTCACGATAAACCCAAAAATCAGTTCAATTAAATACCATTTAATTGGTACACTTCATTAAGTCTAAAAAAAAAAAGATTTAATCTTTTTCTCATATGGGTTTAAGAACAGTGTTAATGAAGTCACCATTCACGACAAACCCAAATCCCGTTTGATATTAAATACAAGGCTCTGAATAGAAAATATATCGGCTTATATTCAATATCAAATTCTACGACCAACAAATATCGTATTGGAAATAACGATATGAAGATATCTTTCAAATTCTCATAACAATATCTGTATAATCACGAAATACAACATAGACATACCCGAAAAATAATTTCGATTCAAATCCATTTCCACTTCACTTATTGGGAATTCTAGTTATTTTCAAAACCCTTTCAAATCCACTTTATTTATTATAAAAATAAATAGAATTATAATTCTAGTTCAAAACTAGTTCATTTCGATAAAAATCTATTTTTATCTTTACAAATATGGAATTTTTCATCCCAATTCTTCACAAATCATTTCTTATGATTTTACACAAATTATTACTATTTTTAATAATTTTATCAAGGCCCGTACAGTCGATTTCCATCAACGGCCATCGAACTGCACTTACAGCGACCTTTTCCAAATTTGATTTGGACATAATTCCAAATCCAACTGTTAGATTTCAAAATTCTAATATTCATTAGAAAGCTCTTTTCGATACGAACCCAACGGTTCTTGTTTTAGAGAATTCGACGGTCACATCTCCCATAATGTCCACTCGAAATCAATGGTCAAAATTCGCGAACTGCCGCAGCGTGGCGCGTTCTATTCAGGCCATTATATATATATATATATATATAATATATTATATATATTTCGTCGATTTCCTTTCAAAACGTATTTTATAAATCGTATAAAATTCGTTTTCAAAGCGATTTCAACTTCATATTCAAATTCGAATCAAAATTGAATATTCCGCTTCATCGATATACAAATGATAATATTTTCAAAACGTTAAATTTTGAAATCAATTCCTTTTCGATATTCATTATAAAAATGAATAAAATCGATATAAATATCGCTCGCGTCAAAATGGCGCAGATCTGATCAACACGGCTTCATATATTTCAATAATTTTGTTATTCTATTCAATAAATGAATATTTTCTTCAACACATGAATATATAATTTATTCAACACATGAATATATATATATATATTTTATTTCAACACATGAATATATATTCTAAAATATTCTTTATTTTCTAAATTGGAATGAGGCCCAATCAATTACCATATAATGTTAATTATATGGATTCCATACAACACATGTATATAATAGCAATGATAAATAATCAACCATCATCCAAAGTGCACTACACAGCTGTCTATCAACCCATCGATTGACATACAACTAATTATCGGGATTAGTGTACGTCAAACGTCATCCCAATACCCGTGTGGGGTTTCAAATCAACAAACACCGTTTTTATTTGTGCAATAGGGTGACGTGTAAAATTTATCGTCCCAATCAATATCAGTCAAATCAGTGTACATAAACAAATCATCTGATTTGTAAATGAATATTTCTTTTTATTCACATACACGTTAAAAATTATAATTTCAACGATAAAATATTTTATTCAACTTATGAATATTCTATTCAGTTCATTTATTCAATAAAATGATCTTTTTATTTTTCTAACTTATTTTAGAAAATTTCGACGGCATAACGGCACGATACTAGAAACGGGACAAGCCCTAGCCTTATCCCCAGTCTAATAATGGCCTACGCCATACACATACCAATTTTTATCAATTCTATTTCACCCAAACAACCAAATTAAAACAAATAATCTAATCAACTACACAACCAAACAAACAAGTCGTGCATGGTCTGTGGACGACGGGTGTCGGGTGCTGCGAAGCACCGTCTGCATCCTAGTATATATTTTTAACTAGAAAAGAAAATTTAAAGTGAGAAGTTCTCACCGAGGGTTCCACTCCTCCATTCTCTATTTCTGAACGGGTTGGATTTTGTTTTGATTACCGTCGGTTCCATCGCAATCTATTTCACTCTGTTCATAGTAACAATCACATTTTTATCGCTTCTTTATATATGTAAAAATCGAATTTTTATCGCTACTTCATATATATAAATCTAATTTTTCTACAATGAAAAATTTAATTTTTTCTTCTATTAAAAATCAAATCTTTTTAATTAAAAATCTATTCTTTTCACAGCGTTAAAAATAATATTTTTTTTCTAACACGACATAGATAAAAATCACCTTTTTCTAACACGATGTTTATATTTTGAATCGATGTTTTTATTTACAAATCTATTTTAAAACAATGCTATATTATTTTAAACTGATTTTATTACAATCTTTTTTTTATATTTTAAAAAATGAGTTTGTTACAATGTTTTTATATTTATAAAAACTGAATTTTTAACACTGTATTTAATTTAAATAAAATTAAAGGAATCACCTTTCTTCATCAACTTTTCATGCTCCTGGAATGCTTGAACGAAACACGCACCCCCGTCGAGCTACTGTCAACCGCTAGGATTGGATTTCGCGCCCAAAACACAGCACCGGACGACGATCGAAGGCTTCCACCTCGAAGAGCACACCGCCCTCTACCGCCGCCGGGACTGGCTTGTCGTTCGATCTATCATGGCAGCCCAAAAACTGTTGCGAATGGGCGCGGTCGGAGGTAGAAAATCTCGTGATACGCTTCACCAATTTCGATCACACTTATATGGAATTAAAGAGGAAGAAAATCTCTCTGATCTTTGCTTTGGAATCATGAATTAATTCAGCATGGTTATTCATGATTTGGGAATCAATTCCGGAGCTTTTGGTGCTTGGATCGCATTTGGGGGGGCGCCGTTGACCAACGGGTTTAAATTTTAGGGTTATGACCAAGTTTGACCCACTATGTATATTTATATTCTTTTATTTCTTTTAATTTCCAAAATAACTAATTTATCGTGGCGAACTTCAAATCAAACCCAACGACTGTCGCCCCTGGCCAAATACCCCCATTTCGAACACAATGTGATATGTATCGCAGGCAAATTCGACTGTTTGAATATGTTTTTATCAAATTTAAAATATAAATCAACATATATTCTATTCGAACGTACCTTTTAATTTACCGGGGTCACATACTGACTCTGAAAATTCCAGAAAAATTATTTCTAGCTTCGTATTAACGATACGGTCCTAACAAAACTAATTTCGTCAAATTCTGAGACCGTTTGAAAAATGACCATTTTCTGGTCGATTGAAATTGACTAAAACTGACAAAACACGTTTAACTTCGCCACGCTCACATATTGATTCGGAAAATTATGAATTTTGAAACCTAGCAAAAATTTGACATTCCGGATCCAACAAAAGTGGTTTCGTCAAAAATGAAGGTCGTTTGCAAAATTTCTATTTTTAAGGGCTTTATATATATTAAAATATATATGAATTCCACAGCAACTTTTTTGACTTTTAAACTGGACGTATCTTTCAACTTCTAAAACGAAATCTCAGTTTCTTACATCCGTTAGAAAGATATGATTCAACAGAGTCAAATATTTCTTGTTTCGTCCAATTCCGACTTAAAACGAATTCTGTATATTCAATTGAAATTCAAATTGAAATTTCGAACTGCCGCGCCATTTCAAGCTCGTTATATAACTAAAATAAATTTGTTCATTTTAACTTCGTCGAAAATAAATTTCTCGTCGTTATTATTTAAAATAAATCATTTTAAATAATCAAAATTCGCTAAAATTGCCAAAATAAAATTTTTAAATTGGCTCGGATTTTCGGGTTATTACAGGAAGGGTTCCCAAAGAAGGTGATTGTCACCACTGTGGAAAGCCAGGTCACTGGAAATGCAACTGTTATGCTTATTTGGAAGAACTAAAGAAGAAGAAGAAGGGAAGTTTGACTTCACCCGATTCAGGTATAAATGTTATATATGTCAATTTATTCACTTCTACATCATGGGTATTAGATACTGGATGTGGATCACATATATGTGTCAATTTTCAAGAAATGCAAAAGAGTAGAGACTTGGCAGAAGGGGAAGTGGACTTACATGTGGGGAATGGAGCAAAAGTTTCCGCATTAGCCATAAGAAGCTGCCACTTGTCCTTACCAACTGGATTAGTTTTAAAATTAGAAGATTGTTATTTTGTGCCTTCTTTCAAGACAAATATTATTTCTGTTTCTTGTTTGGACAAGCTAGGATTTTCGTTTGTAATAAAAGGTAGATGCTGTTTATTTTATTTGAACGAGATATTTTATGGAAGTACATAGTTAATTAATGGTTTCTATGTTCTTAATTTTCATATGCTAGTTTATAACATTAATACTAAAAAGATTAAATCAACTGATTTAAATCCAACATACCTTTGGCATTGTCGTTTAGGCCATATAAACGAGAAACGCATATCAAAACTCCATAAAGATGGAATTTTGGATTCATTTGTTTTTGAATCATATGAAGAATGCAAATCTTGTTTATTAGGCAAGATGACAAAAGCTCCTTTCACTGGACATAGTGAACGGGCTAAGGATCTATTGGCCCTTGTACATAGTGATGTAAGTGGACCAATGAGTACATCTGCTAGAGGTGGGTTCTATTACTTCATTATATTTACTGATGATTTCAGCAGGTACGGATATGTGTATCTTATGAGACACAACTCTGAATTCTTTGAAAAGTTCAAAGAATTCAAGAATGAAGTTCAAAACCAACTTGGTAAGAATATAAAAAATTCTTCGAACAGATCGAGGAGGAGAATATTTAAGCTAAGAGTTTAATGACTATCTGAAAGAGTGTGGAATCGTTACACAACTCACTCCATCGGGAATACCACAATGGAATGGTATATCTGAAAAGAGAAATCGTACCTTGTTAGATATGGTACGATCAATGATGAGTCATATAGATCTTCCAATAAGTTTTTGGGGTTTTTCCCTTACAACAGCTGCATTCATACTTAATCGAATGCCCACTAAAGCGGTTCAATTGACACCATATTAGATATGGATAGGGAGATGTCCTAATGTCCCTTACATGAGGATTTGGGCATGTGAGGCTTATGTTAAGCTTCCTAACTCTGACAGGCTCAGACCCAAATCAGAAAAATGTTATTTTGTGGGATATTCAAAGGAAACAAAAGGATATTATTTCTACAAACCTTCATAGCATGAAGTGTTTGTTGCTCAAACGGGCTTTTTCGTTGAAAAAAATCTAGTCTCTAATAATATCAACAGAAATAAAGTAGAACTCGAAGAAATTTGGGAACCACAAAATGTCGTTGAACCTGAATATGAAATTGACCAAGAACAACAAACTGTTGTGGAAACCGAACCTGCTCAAATTACTCAAAACGTTCATAGATCTGGTAGAATACGTCATGAGCCCGATAGATATTTTGGATATCTAGTAACTCAAACAGGGGACGTAATGCTCATAGATCAAGATGAGTCGACTTCTTATCAAGATGCTATCAATGGACCAGAATATAAGAAACGGCTTGAAGCTATGAAATCTGAAATGGATTCCATGTACACCAACCAAGTGTGGACTCTGGTTGATCCACCTGATGGGGGTAAAACCAATCGGGTGTAAATGGGTTTTCAAGAAGAAAACTGGCATGGATGGTAAAGTACGAACCTATAAAGGCCGATTGATGGCGAAAGGTTTCAAACAAATTCAAGGAGTTGATTATGATGAATCTTTCTCCCCAGTGGCTATGGTTAAATCCATAAGGATTATGCTTGCAATTGCCGCCTTTTACGATTACAGAATCTGGCAGATGGGTGTCAAAACTACATTCCTAAACGGGAATCTCATCGAGGATGTGTCCATGACACAACCTGAAGGTTTTGTCAATCCAAAGGAAGCTAGAAAAGTATGTAAATTACATCGATCCATATATGGATTGAAACAAGCATCTCGGAGTTGGAATCATCATTTTGATGAAACAACCAAAAAGTTTGGTTTCACTAAAAACGAAGATGAACCTTGTGTATACAAGAAAAATAGTGGGAGTAACATAATATTCCTAGTATTATATGTGGATGACATATTACTTATTGGGAATAATGTTGAATCTTTACAAGCAATAAAGACATGGTTAGGGAAAAGTTTCTTAATGAAAGACTTAGGCGAGGCTTCCTATATCTTAGGTATTAAAATCTATAGAGATAGATCAAGTAAATTAATAGGCCTAAGTCAGAATACATACATTGATAAAGTGCTGAAAAGGTTTGGCATGCAAGAGGCAAAGAAAGTACATGTACCCATACCACATGGTATATCACTTTCTAGGTCTCAATTTCCTAAGTCATCAGATGATAAGGAATGCATGAAGATGATCCCTTATGCCTCGGATATTGGATCAATCATGTATACAATGTTATGTACTCATCCAGATGTTTCTTATGCTTTAAGTATGACAAGTAGATTCCAATCAGATCCAGGTGAAAGTCACTGGACTGCTGTCAAGAACATTCTTAAGTACCTAAAAAGGACTAAAGACTCATTCTTGATATATAGAGGCGAAGAGGAATTAATGGTAAAAGGTTACATAGACGCTAGTTTCCAGACTGATAAAGATGACTACAAGTCACAGTCAGGTTATGTGTTTTTCCTGAATGGTGCTGCTGTTAGTTGGAAAAGTTCAAAGCAAGAAATAGTTGCTGATTCGACTATGGAGGCTGAATACATTACCGCTTCAGAAGCTGCTAAGGAGGCTGTTTAGATTAAGAAATTCATCACTGAACTTTCTGTTGTTCCGTCCATTGCTGATCCAATAGATCTTTATTATGACAACAATGGCGCCATGCTCAGGCTAAGGAACCTAGATCACATCAACGATCCAAACACATACTTCGGCGATACCATCTCATCCGTGAAATTGTTGACAGAGGAGACATACTTGTCTGCAAAGTCCCAACGGATAATAACGTTGCAGACCCATTGACTAAAGCATTGTCACAACAGAAGAACGATAGTCACACTAGTTTCATGGGTATTCGATACATGAGTGATTGGCTCTAGTGCAAGTGGGAGATTGTTAGAGTTTATGACCTAGAGGCAATCTTTTAGATGTGAATAACATTATTGATGTTATGTTTTATGTGGAATAAAATGTTCTATTGTTTTATATTTTGTTGCGAAATATTAATATAATAGAAGTCGTTAGAATAATAATACGGGGTTATATAGTTCGAGTAAGACTGAACTTGAGAGTGTATGATATGTTAAGTATTATAATTCTTAAATGTCCCTAGTCGAGTTTTATTGTTTATATAGGGCAACAATAAAGCATTGAGACTAGTATATTATTTGACTGATGATCATATCTCATTGATCATTAATATACGTGATATTAAAGTCAAGATATAAATACGTATTGGAGAATAGCGTATTGGGCTGACCCACCGTGAGATAACTACATGGAATATAATCAATAGTATCATAAGTTGTTCTCATAGTGATAGTGATATAACGGTCCTCAGACCTGAGGTCACTATAATTTTATTCGAGGATATTTGTGTTTTGATATCATCTAAAGTTATTTTGTAACCGATTAACGATAATGGTGATTATTGGATATATCTGGAATCGAATATAAATTATGAATGATCTAGATGGAATTTAACCCAACGATATATTCGTAGTGATATCCATAGGCCTTTTGATTGAGTGAGACGGTGAAATGCATGGCCGTGCTCAAATATTGATTTGTTCTAAACAGTCTACTCATTGTTCAAGAAAACAGATTAAATTATAAAGAGGATGATATGATCCATGCCTCCAATTTAATCTTGGATATAACAGTTAAAAGGATTAAATTATGTTGATACACTATTCACAAAGTTCATATCGAATCATTGATATTGTTGTAGCTTGGGTAGCAGTGATGTACTGGTAGATGTCGCTCACTGTTTACAGTTTAAATGTTTAAATTGTTGCCAACGCTACAACAACCTATACGGTCACACGTATAGGTGTTGCAAATGGAGAGAGTATTTAAATTAAAAGGACATCAAAATTAGTTTGACACATTCTTTTAGAACGGGTAAAAGGGTTAAGAAAATATCTCGTAAGGGTTTTCTTTATAAAGGAATAAGAGGCTGCACCTTTTGTTCATTCATTCTGAAAACCCAAAATCGAATTTTCTAAAACCCTAGATCTCGTTCAATTCATCGGCTAGTACCGAATCTTCAATCTCGGATTTCGATTGTCGTTCTCTAGAACATCACCTATGGATCTCCAATATAGGTGCTCGAGTTCAAGCACTAGATTCAATTTTATCTGGAATTAGATTCAACGGTTTCAAGCTTAATCACCTTCTAATTTGATTCGGATATCAGAAGAAAGGTACCTGTTTTAATCACTATTATGGATTCGGTTGTAAATTAGGGCTAAAATATGATAACATCCACTGAGGGGGTCAGAACACAAGTTCTGGTGACTGGATTTAAACTATACACTTTGGATAATCCTACATATACCGTTCAATCATATTTTCTTATTTATTATGTTACTTAGGTTAACATCACTCAAGGCTTACAAACACGTCGTACCCATTTGCTTCCTAGTGGATTAACCTAATACAGTATATGTGTAGCTACCCCTAATATCGAGGTACACCCTATGGTATCCCACTCGCACGGTCTCCACCGCAATGCCACCGAAATGCCCACAGTCCCTCATCCTACGCCAGAATGACGTACGTATTTCAATATAACCATGTTATGACCATCATATATCTGCCATCACTACGCTACATAAGCATACGGACGACCACCCTCGATCGAATCAGATCTCATACGGAGTAATGCCCTCAAGTCAACGATACACCACCAGAGATGATATGCATGTATCTAGATTGCCCCTCGTATGTACTGTTAATTGTAGCTCGATACCTCAGTCGCACGTCCTCTAATGTGCACCGAGTTCCGTGGCAGGGCAATACAAGAAACACGGAACTCCGTCGGGAGCTTTTCCACATCTGTACAGGCTTGTCTTTAAAGAGCCTCTATATACATATATACCTAGGATCTGTTTTCACGGTGGCTATGGCCCCACCTTGGCCCCCCCTCAACTAGTAAAGACTACAAGAGCTAAGCGATTGTTCCTACGCAAACAATCTAAACATCCATTTGGCGTCTCCCCTCAACCCCTTACCCTGATCGTGAAGAGTGAAATGGTATCTTGGGTTTAGCTCAAGACTTTTCGCATCCCACTGGCTATCGATGACGGGTATCCGACGATCTACTGTCCTGGGTTGTGACCCTATGCCTCCCCATTGAGGCAACCGCCGAATCACTCTGGTGTCATGTAACACCCCTAAGTCCCACATCATGGAAGCCTGTGTGCAGTTGGTGCTTATATAGTAGAGCTCATCTCTTACTAACGCCGAGGCCTAGTGACGGAAAATCCTACACCTGAGAGGTGTCAAAGTAGGGACAATATCGGTGTTAGTAGGGAGGTTGGCTCAGTCTGTGTGGCAAAGCCATGTGTTGGCGGATCTCGAAACATAGCCGAGGCCTTTTGAGGAGCAAAACCCCACACCTATAAGGTGGCTAAGTTGGGGACAATATCTTGCGTGAATGGTGGTGCAGGTTGTTACAGTGGTATCAGAGCCAATACCCAGCCAGAATTGTGGCTCCTGTGTGGACCACAACGCCTGGGTGAGGTGTTTGTGAGCCAACGGGGACGTTGGGCTCTATAGAAGGGGAGAATGTAACACCCCTAAGTCCCACATCATGGAAGCCTGTGTGTAGTTTGTAATAACCCGGAAATCTGGGCCAGTTTAAAATTTTTATTTTGGCAATTTTAGTGAATTTTGATTATTTAAAATGAATTATTTTAAATAAAATCGACGAGAAATTTATTTTGAATATAATTCGAACGTATATATTATATACGTCGTCGTTAGAATATAAATATTTATATATAATTATAAATAGAATTGAAAATGGCGCGGTAGTTCGATAATTCGATTTCAAACTTCAATTGAATGTACCGGGTGCAAAACAATCCGAATTTTAGTGAAACCAAAAACATTAGGATCTAATTGATGATATCTTTCCAACGAATCCGAAAAATCAAAATTTCATAGCGGGAATCAAAAGATATGTCCAGTTGAAAATTCTGAATAGTCGCTATGGAATTCAGGCCCTTAAAAATAGACATTTTGCAAACGACCTCGGATTTCGACGAAACCACTTTTGTTGGGTCCGTGATGTCAAATTATTGCTAGGTTTCAAATTTCATAATTTTTTGAATCAATATGTGAGCGTGGCAAAGGAAAACGCGTTTGACCAGTTTCAGTTGATTTTAATCGACTGGAAAATGGCCATTTTTCCAACGGTCTCAGAATTGGACGAAACTAGTTTTGTTAGGACCGTATCGTCAATACGAAGCTAGAAAATATTTTTCGCGAATTTTTAGAGTTAGTATGTGACCCCGGTAATTTGAAATGTACGTTTAAAATTCAATATAGTGATTTAAATGTAAATTCAATGGAAACTGTTCGAAACGATCGAATCAGCCTACGATACATATCCCATTGTGTTCGGAATGGGGGTGAAACGCTGTGGACGACAGGCGGTGGGCCTCGTTTTGAGGTCATATGTAAAAGTCAACTTTTTCATAATTAAAATAATTAAAAATTGGAATCCTCTCTCCTCTACCCTTAAATCTTTCTGTCCCCTCCCCCTTTCTGATTTTAAATCGACAGAAGAAGAAAAAAAAAAGAGTAGAAGGCGCAGCCGCGCCCTGGCGGTCGCCGGCGCCCCCCCCCTCGATCCACCGCCCTCATCCCCGAACCCCCTCCCTCCACATCCGATTCGAGGTCGCCCCCCCCCCCCCCCAGCGAGCCATCGACGACGCAGCCGCCGCCCCCCTCCATCCACCGACCTCGTCCAACCCACCGCAACCACCCTCCGACCTCCTCCTCCCCTGCTCTTCCTCGACTGCAACGCCCAGACCCCCCTACTGCGCCTCCCTCTCCTCTCTCACCTTCCACCGTTCATCACCCGAACGCCCCCCGTAAACCCTAATCCGCCACCGCCTATTGTCGCAGCCCCCCCTCTGAAGACTGACGTGAACACCCCTTTCCCCTTAAAAGTGAAAGGTAAAGTTTATTTATTTTATTTATTTCAGTTCTTATAATTATTTATTTTAGAGGATGCTGAAAAATAAAACGATAATTTTTATAAGGGAAGACTAAATTTTTATATAACAAAAGATTTGATTTTTATTATATACGAAGATTCGATTGTATCATATATACACAAAGATTGGGTTTTTATAATAAAAATACGATTTTTATTGTTTAGGAAGATCCTATTTTGTTATAAGAAAGTTTATATTTTTACAAAAGGCGATGTAAAAATAAAATTTCTATTTTATATGAAGCGCTGACATTTATTTTTACGTAAGGGAAATATATGATTTTTATAAAGTAGAGACAACAAAAATATGAATTTTTATATATTTAAGTTGCGAATAAAAATTGGATTTTTCTTATATGAATGATGGCATAAAAATTCGATTTTTACAATATGAAGTTAGCAATAAAAATTCGATTTTTATTTATTTGAATAGAAAATAAAAGTTTGATTTTTATATATATGAATTTGAAATAAAAATTCGATTTTTATTTATTTGAACAGCGAATAAAAATTCGATCTTTATATATGAAGTAGGAATATAAAAATATAATTTTTATATAGAATGAAGCGTCGAAAATATATATGAAGAAGGAATAAAAATATGATTTTTATTTACATAAAGGACGGAATTTTTATCTATATAAGTAGCGGTGTAAAAATAGGATTTTTATAAATATAGTAGTGGCATAAAAATATGATTTTTATATAATAGAGAATATAAAAATGTGATTTTTATATGTGTAGTAAATACGGACAACGAAGATGACAAAGATATGATAACGATGAAGATTTCTATCAATGAAGAGTCGTGGTATTGGATAACTTTCGGTGAGAACTTCTCACTCTTTAATTTCTTTTTCTAGTTATATATATATATATACTAGGATGCAGACGGTGTTTAGTAGCACCCGACACAATCGTCCACAGACCATGGACTTGTTTGTTTGATTGCAAAAATTAGTTAGATTATTTGATTGAAATTGAATTGTATGGTGAAATGAATGGATTTGATTGATGTGTGAATGGCGTGGGCCTTCACTAGACCGGGGATAAGGCTAGGCCTCGTCCCGTTTCTAGTATCGTGCCGTTATGCCGCCGAAATTTTCTAAAATATGTTAGAAAAATAAAAATATCATTTTTATTGTGTAAGTGAACTGAATAAAAATTCATATGTTAAAATAAAATGTTGTATCGTTAAAAATATAATTTTTAACGTGAATATGAATATAGTGAAAGTGAATAAAATAAAATATTCATTTACAAACCGGGCGGTTTGTTTATGTACACCTATTTGAAGGACATTGATTGGGTCGATAAATTTTACACATCGCCCAACTGCACAACTAAAATCTGTGTTTGATTGTTTGAAACCCCACACGGGTGTTGGGATGAAATTTGAAGTTCACTCATCCTGATTGATTAAATTTGTCGATCGATTGATTGACAGGCTGTTATAAGCGTTAGACATCTATAATTGATGCTTATACAGTGTAGTGCACTTTGGTTGATGGTTGATTATTTTCAATGCTATTATATACGTGTGATGTATGAAAATCCATATAATTAACATTATATGGTGATTGATTGGGCCTCATTCCAATTTAGAAAATAAAGAATATATAAAATAAAGGTTCATGTGTTGACTGTACTCATCCGTTGAGATTAGTCATGTGTTGAACGAAATATTTTAATAATAAAATTTACATCTTTATCAATATAAAATAAAGGTTCATGTGTTGACTGTACTCATCCGTTGAGATTAGTCATGTGTTGAACGAAATATTTTAATAATAAAATTTACATCTTTATCAATATAAAATAAAGGTTCATGTGTTGACAGTACTCATCCGTTGAGATTATTCATGTGTTGAACGAAATATTTTGATAGTAAGAAATATTTGAAATCGAAATATTTGAAATAGAATATTTGAAAATAGAATTATATGAAGCCGTGTTGATTAGATTGACGCCATTTTGACGTGAACGATATTTATATCGATTTTACACGATAACGAAATGAATTGAAAACGATTTCAAAATGAAATGAATAGAAAACGATTTCGAATTGAATTGAATAGAAAACAATTTCGAAATGAATTGAATATAAAACGATTTCGAAATGAATTGAATAGAAAACAATTTCGAAATGAATTGAATAGAAAACAAATTGAATTCAAATGGAATAGAAAACCAATTTGAATTGAATCGAATAGAAAACCAATTTGAATTGAATCGAATAGAAAACGACTTTGAAATTGAATTGAATTGAATTGAAAACGAATTCAAATTGAATAGAAAGCGAATTGAAATGAATTCAAATTGAATTGAAATTTGAATTGAATAGAAATTAATTTTAAAACGAACTTATAAAGAAGAATTCAATTTTTCTTTGAATTGAAATGGAGGTTGCAATTGTTTTTGAAATGAATTCAAAACTATTTATATAATTCGTTTTAAATAGAAATCGACGAAATATATATTATATATATTATACATATAATATAATGGCCTGAATAGAACGCGCCGCGCCGCGACAGTTCGCGAATTTCGACCATTTATTTCAAACGAACATTACGGGAGATCCGACCGTCTGATTCTCCTAAAACCGGAACCGTTGGGTTCGTATCGAAAAGAGCTTTCTAACGAATATTAGAAATTTGAAATCTAACGGCTAGATTTGGAGTTACGTCCAAATCAAATTTGAAAAAGGTCGATGTAAGTGCAGTTCGATGGCCATTGTTGGAAAACGACCGTACGGGCCTTGATAAAATTATTAAAAATAGTAATAATTTGTGTAAAATCATAAGCAATGATTTGGGAAAATTTGGGATGAAAAACTCCATATTTGAAAAGATAAAAATGGATTTTTATCGAAATGAACTAGTTTTGAACTAAATTTAAAACCCAATTATTTTTAAATAAATAAATTAGATTTAAAAAGGGGTTTTAAATAATCGGAATTTCTAATATATTTGATTGGATTTGAAATGGGTTTATCGTGAACGGTGTTTTAAATAACACTAGTCCTTTAACCCGATAATAAATAGAATGTGATTTGGGTTTGTCGTGAACTGTGTTTTAAATAACACTAGTTCTTTAACCCAGTAAAAGGAGTTTTAACGAATCTGCAATTAAATTGAAATGTGAATGGATAATCTAAATTATCAAATTTAGGAAATAAGCGAGAATGGAGTATCACCAGTTTTGCTCCACAGCGATAGTTAAATCTTTAATTAGATTTGAACGTGAAATGGTAATTAATTTTACCAATAACACCATAGTATTATATATGGAGTATTACCAGTTTTACTTCATGGGATGAATAGGTTGGGATTGGGAAATAAAATAAATAATTACGTCGGTGTGGTTCGCTAATCTCGACTAGTTTAGAAAACCATAATTTGGTTTGAAACGACATCCAAAAGAAGATTAAAGGATAAATTTTAAAGAATTTATCTTGGATAAAATTAATGGGAACCTTTCCCTAAAAATGTGATTTTGTGAATAAAAGAATATTCTGAATTGGAATGAGGCGTATGTTGTGTTTGTGTAACATTTGTTTTAATATACGCGGGTTGTTCGGAAAGGCCGGGTTTATACCCATTCTGAATAACCGATTCGACGATATGTCGAAGATGAAGACGGTGGTCGAAGACCAGAAGTCTTCACATCGTTTGGATGATTACTGATGATCCTGATTGGGCTGTACACCCAAGAGGATGGAAATAGTTGGTGGTCGTCCAGACGTACTCGGAGATGGATGGATATGCGAGGAAAGTGCCTCCGGTTTCGTTCAGACCCAGAACGAACTTGTAAATGGATTGTGTGTCTGACATTGGATTTCATTCTGTGTTGATTGATTTCTGTTAAATATATATCTGTTTGGCGGCGGAGAATTTATTCTCTTGCTTAACGCCCTTCTCAGAGACGTACGAGCTTAGAGGTTATATTTCGATAGATATCAATCGCATGACATGAATTGCCTGTGTGGCATGCTGAGTTGCATAGATCAAGGCTTCTGTTGAAAAGCAAAGTCTTGTGGTTGATGATCAAAGCACGGCCTACGTGGCAGCTTTGTGTATAACGTGAATTCGCAAGCCTCACACCTCGGTATGAGTCAAAAACGGGATGAGGACCCAAGGAGCGCATGACGTTTCTTTCTAGCTATGGGTGGTGTCAGTGACCTACCAGCCCTGACATTTATATACTTTTCACCTTTGTGGTTTGGATGCGAGGCGCCTCGATTATAGGTCTGTAAGGACCGGGAAACGTGTGTTCAGGAATTGCCAATCCTCTAACGTAAGTGAGGACCGGCCTTGGAGGATCCCAGGATTGCCCAGAGTGCGTAGTCCTGAGGCATTTGCTAGAGTGTCTCAAACGCGGAGAGGAGCTTGCCCCTTGCCTCGACTCATGACGGAAATCCAATTTCCAATACGTGTATCGCGGTTTTAATTGTAGAACTAGTATGGCGACATGATAGATGGTACCCATGTCGCCTATGATTTATATTTATGATTGAAATTGTTTTGACACTATACACTTATTATAGTATCAAATGATTTGTTTTAAACGTACCAAGCATGTTTGGCTATTATAAGGGAAAACCCAATCCTCCGGCTTGCGTTGCATTGTGTGATGCGACCTGGCTCTTACAATAGCTTCATTTTTCGAAAAAGCATTGCGTTGTTTATTCTATGCATTGGTATTCTTGGGAGGAAACCCGTTCCGTGTTATACGGCGTGGTCCCTTGAATTACTATCTTTAAAAATGAAGTTTTAATAACTGTTTTAGTTCTCACACCAGTCACATGACTGACCTGGAGTTTATTGTTTTAACCTAAACTCTGGGTGCCCCTATTTTCTACATGGGCAGCTAGTAGTTTTGGTTTTGCAGATTTATATTCACAGGATCCTGGTTTACAGATGGAATGATATCCGGAAAGCTCTGTATCCGTATATCACCTTCAGTTGTGCTTTGTATTATTTTCCGTTGCTATGTAATTTATTGTAATCTCTGATATTTATCGAATGTAATTTATTCATTTATACTCTGTATATTCTTGTATCTGATGGAATTGTTGTAATAACAATTAAATGTTCTCCCGTCTGCGTTCATTTGGGTGTTTTTCTCAAAGTATCCGCTCTTTCCTTCACGGGGAAGTAACGGGTTCTCACAGTGGTATCAGAGCTTTAGTTTACAGAGCTCGAGAACAAGACACATTAGAACCACACGAAAGGATTCATCAGATATTGGATTAGCAATATCCAATTAGAATGACTCGTTAGAGATAGGATCAGTAGTATCCTAGAACGGGTGTGAAGAGTATATTTTTCAAATGAAAACAATTTTGTTTTGAAATTTAAACCATTTTATACGTATTTGAATATTTATTTATTTTGCATATGGACAATCCGCTATATAAAGGTTTTGCATATATGCGTCATGAACGTATATTCGAAGTTTTAATATACCGGATAGATATAGAATTACACTCTAGTCGCCCGGAGATGATGTTGATAATGACCATGGCATCATCAATATTTATGTTCGTGTTTCGAAGGTGTGATTTCTATATATTTCCATTAGACTGGTGTGAGAACCAAAACTTATATAGCTAGAACACATTGTTGTGAATTGGCATCAAAAACATGATTTTAGACTATATATCAATTTATGAATTTGAAACGTTAATCCACTAATTGATTGATGTTTGTGTTGTTTGTTTATTTGTTTGATAATTTTGAACCATTATGCCTAATTGAACCAAATATTGAATATTATTGAAATTGGTCGCATTTGCTTGCATATACATATACTTACATTGAACAGGTCATAGCAAGGAGGCTAGAGCAGAGAATAAAATTTGTTTGCCCGACAAATAGGTACATGTTTACTACATAATATACTGTTTTGTTTGGGTGATGATGATTTTATGAGCCTATTGGCTAGCCGCTTGGCTTTTTCTTTTTCTTTTTGAGATCATAAGGCCTGTATGGCAATTTCGGGATTTTCCCGTGGCTCCCGGTGCAGGGGAGGTTATGGCGAAATTTTTCGAAAATTTAGGGTGTTAGCCAAATTTTTGAAAATTCTCAGAAACTGAAAAGTTCGAGAATGGAAGCCAGATAGAAGGTAGAGATGATAATCAAACCACTTTCGACTTTGTTCCTTTTCGGGGATGAACAGTTTTAAGTGGGGGAGATTGTAATAACCCGGAAATCTGGGCCAGTTTAAAATTTTTATTTTGGCAATTTATTTGAATTTTGATTATTTAAAATGAATTATTTTAAATAAAATCGACGAGAAATTTATTTTGAATATAATTCGAACGTATATATTATATACGTCGTCGTTAGAATATAAATATTTATATATAATTATAAATAGAATTGAAAATGGCGCGGTAGTTCGATAATTCGATTTCAAACTTCAATTGAATGTACCGGGTGCAAAACAATCTGGATTTTAGTGAAACCAAAAACATTAGGATCTAATTGATGATATCTTTCCAACGAATCCGAAAAATCAAAATTTCATAGCGGGAATCAAAAGATATGTCCAGTTGAAAATTCTGAATAGTCGCTATGGAATTCAGGCCCTTAAAAATAGACATTTTGCAAACGACCTCGGATTTCGACGAAACCACTTTTGTTGGGTCCGTGATGTCAAATTATTGCTAGGTTTCAAATTTCATAATTTTTCGAATCAATATGTGAGCGTGGCAAAGAAAAACGCGTTTGACCAGTTTCAGTTGATTTTAATCGACTGGAAAATGGCCATTTTTCCAACGGTCTCAGAATTCGACGAAACTAGTTTTGTTAGAACCGTATCGTCAATACGAAGCTAGAATATATTTTTCGAGAATTTTTAGAGTTAGTATGTGACCCCGGTAATTTGAAATGTACGTTTAAAATTCAATATAGTGATTTAAATGTAAATTCAACGGAAACTGTTCGAAACGATCGAATCACCCTACGATACATATCCCATTGTGTTCGGAATGGGGGTGAAACGCTGTGGACGACAGGCGGTGGGCCTCGTTTTGAGGTCATATGTAAAAGTCAACTTTTTCATAATTAAAATAATTAAAAATTGGAATCCTCTCTCCTCTCCCCTTAAATCTCTCTGGCCCCTCCCCCTTTCTGATTTTAAATCGACAGAAAAAAAAGGGGAGAAGGCGCAGTCGCGCCCTGGCGGTCGCCGCCGCCCCCCCTCGATCCACCGCCCTCATCCCCGAACCCCCTACCTCCCTCCACGTCCGATTCGAGGTCGTCCCCCCCCTCCCAGCGAGCCATCGACGACGCAGCCGCCGCCCCCCTCCATCCACCGACCTCGTCCAACCCACCGCAACAACCCTCCGACCTCCTCCTCCCCTGCTCTTCCTCGACTGCAACCCCCAGACCCCCTACCGCGCCTCCCTCTCCTCTCTCACCTTCCACCGTTCATCACCCAAACGCCCCCCGTAAACCCTAATCCGCCGCCGCCTATTGTCGCAGCCCCCCCTCTGAAGACCGACGTGAACACCCGTTTCCCCTTAAAAGTGAAAGGTAAAGTTTATTTATTTTATTTATTTCAGTTCTTATAATTATTTATTTTAGAGGATGCTGAAAAATAAAACGATAATTTTTATAAGGGAAGACTAAATTATTATATAACAAAAGATTTGATTTTTATTCTATACGAAGATTCGATTGTATCGTATATACACAAAGATTGGGTTTTTATAATAAAAATACGATTTTTATTGTTTAGGAAGATCCTATTTTGTTATAAGAAAGTTTATATTTTTACAAAAGGCGATGTAAAAATAAAATTTCTATTTTATATGAAGCGTTGACATTTATTTTTACGTAAGGGAAATATATGATTTTTATAAAGTAGAGACAACAAAAATATGAATTTTTATATATTCAAGTTGCGAATAAAAATTGGATTTTTCTTATATGAATGATGGCATAAAAATTCGATTTTTACAATATGAAGTTAGTAATAAAAATTAGATTTTTATTTATTTGAATAGAAAATAAAAGTTTGATTTATATATATATGAATTTGAAATAAAAATTCGATTTTTATTTATTTGAACAGCGAATAAAAATTCGATCTTTATATATGAAGTAGGAATATAAAAATATAATTTTTATATAGAATGAAGCGTCGAAAATATATATGAAGAAGGAATAAAAATATGATTTTTATTTTCATAAAGGACGGAATTTTTATCTATATAAGTAGCGGTGTAAAAATAGGATTTTTATAAATATAGTAGTGGCATAAAAATATGATTTTTATATAATAGAGAATATAAAAATGTGATTTTTATATGTAGTGAATACGGACAACGAAGATGACAAAGATACGATAACGATGAAGATTTCTATCAACGAAGAGTCGTGGTATTGGATAGCTTTCGGTGAGAACTTCTCACTCTTTAATTTCTTTTTCTAGTTATATATATATACTAGGATGCAGACGGTGTTTAGTAGCACCCGACACAATCGTCCACAGACCATGGACTTGTTTGTTTGATTGCAAAAATTAGTTAGATTATTTGATTGAAATTGAATTGTATGGTGAAATGAATGGATTTGATTGATGTGTGAATGGCGTGGGCCTTCACTAGACCGGGGATAAGGCTAGGCCTCGTCCCGTTTCTAGTATCGTGCCGTTATGCCGCCGAAATTTTCTAAAATATGTTAGAAAAATAAAAATATCATTTTTATTGTGTAAGTGAACTGAATAAAAATTCATATTTCAAAATAAAATGTTGTATCGTTAAAAATATAATTTTTAACGTGAATATGAATATAGTGAAAGTGAATAAAATAAAATATTCATTTACAAACCGGACGGTTTGTTTATGTACACCTATTTAAAGGACATTGATTGGGTCGATAAATTTTACACATCGCCCAATTGCACAACTAAAATCTGTGTTTGATTGTTTGAAACCCCATACGGTTGTTGGGATGAAATTTGAAGTTCACTCATCCTGATTGATTAAATTTTTCGATCGATTGATTGACAGGCTGTTATAAGCGTTAGACATCTATAATTGATGCTTATACAGTGTAGTGCACTTTGGTTGATGGTTGATTATTTTCAATGCTATTATATACGTGTGATGTATGAAAATCCATATAATTAACATTATATGGTGATTGATTGGGCCTCATTCCAATTTAGAAAATAAAGAATATATAAAATAAAGGTTCATGTGTTGACTGTACTCATCCGTTGAGATTAGTCATGTGTTGAACGAAATATTTTAATAATAAAATTTACATCTTTATCAATATAAAATAAAGGTTCATGTGTTGACTGTACTCATCCGTTGAGATTAGTCATGTGTTGAACGAAATATTTTAATAATAAAATTTACATCTTTATCAATATAAAATAAAGGTTCATATGTTGACAGTACTCATCCGTTGAGATTAGTCATGTGTTGAACGAAATATTTTGATAATAAGAAATATTTGAAATCGAAATATTTGAAATAGAATATTTGAAAATAGAATTATATGAAGCCGTGTTGATTAGATTGACGCCATTTTGACGTAAACGATATTTATATCGATTTTACACGATAATGAAATGAATAGAAAACGATTTCGAAATGAATTGAATAGAAAACGATTTCGAAATGAATTGAATTGAAAACGATTTCGAAATGAACAGAATAGAAAACGATTTCGAAATGAATTGAATAGAAAACAAATTGAATTCAAATGGAATAGAAAACCAATGTGAATTGAATCGATTAGAAAACCAATTTGAATTGAATAGAATAGAAAATGACTTTGAAATTGAATTGGATTGAAAACGAATTCAAATTGAATAGAAAGCGAATTGAAATGAATTCAAATTGAATTGAAATTTGAATTGAATTGAAATGAATTTTAAAACGAACTTATAAAGAAGAATTCAATTTTTCTTTGAATTGAAATGGAGGTTGAAATTGTTTTTGAAATGAATTCAAAACTATTTATATAATTCGTTTTAAATAGAAATCGACGAAATATATATTATATATATTATATATATAATATAATGGCCTGAATAGAACGCGCCGCGCCGCGGCAGTTCGCGAATTTCGACCATTTATTTCAAACGAACATTACGGGAGATCCGACCGTCGGATTCTCCTAAAACCGGAACCGTTGGGTTCGTATCGAAAAGAGCTTTCTAACGAATATTAGAAATTAGAAATCTAACGGTTAGATTTGGAGTTACGTCCAAATCAAATTTGAAAAAGGTCGCTGTAAGTGCAGTTCGATGGCCATTGTTGGAAATCGACTGTACGGGCCTTGATAAAATTATTAAAAATAGTAATAATTTGTGTAAAATCATAAGCAATGATTTGGGAAAATTTGGGATGAAAAACTCCATATTTGAAAAGATAAAAATGGATTTTTATCGAAATGAACTAGTTTTGAACTAAATTTAAAACCCAATTATTTTTAAATAAATAAATTAGATTTAAAAAGGGGTTTTAAATAATCGGAATTTCTAATATATTTGATTGGATTTGAAATGGGTTTATCGTGAACGGTGTTTTAAATAACACTAGTCCTTTAACCCGATAATAAATAGAATGTGATTTGGGTTTGTCGTGAAATGTGTTTTAAATAACACTAGTTCTTTAACCCAGTAAAAGGATTTTTAACGAATCTGCAATTAAATTGAAATGTGAATGGATAATCTAAATTATCAAATTTAGGAAATAAGCGAGAATGGAGTATCACCAGTTTTGCTCCACAGCGATAGTTAAATCTTTAATTAGATTTGAACGTGAAATGGTAATTAATTTTACCAATAACACCATAGTATTATATATGGAGTATTACCAGTTTTACTTCATGGGATGAATAGGCTGGGATTGGGAAATAAAATAAATAATTACGTCGGTGTGGTTCGCTAATCTCGACTAGTTTAGAAAACCATAATTTGGTTTGAAACGACATCCAAAGGAAGATTAAAGGATAAATTTTAAAGAATTTATCTTGGATAAAATTAATGGGAACCTTTCCCTAAAAATGTGATTTTGTGAATAAAAGAATATTCTGAATTGGAATGAGGCGTATGTTGTGTTTGTGTAACATTTGTTTTAATATACGCAGGTTGTTCGGAAAGGCCGGGTTTATACCCATTCTGAATAACCGATTCGACGATATGTCGAAGACGAAGACGGTGGTCGAAGACCGGAAGTCTTCACATCGTTTGGATGATTACTGATGATCCTGATTGGGCTGTACACCCAAGAGGATGGAAATAGTTGGTGGTCGTCCAGACGTACTTGGAGATGGATGGATATGCGAGGAAAGTGCCTCCGGTTTCGTTCAGACCCAGAACGAAATTGTAAATGGATTGTGTGTCTGACATTGGATTTCATTCTGTGTTGATTGATTTCTGTTAAATATATATCTGTTTGGCGGCGGAGAATTTATTGTCTTGCTTAACGCCCTTCTCTGAGACGTACGTGCTTAGAGGTGATATATCGATAGATATCAATCCCATGGCATGAATTGCCTATGTGGCATGCTGAGTTGCATAGATCAAGGCTTCTGTTGAAAGGCAAAGTCTTGTGGTTGATGATCAAAGCACGGCCTACGTGGCAGCTTTGTGTATAACGTGAATTCGCGAGCCTCACACCTCGGTATGAGTCAAAAACGGGATGAGGACCCAAGGAGTGCATGACGTTTCTTTCTAGCTATGGGTGGTGTCAGTGACCTACCAGCCCTGACATTTATATACTTTTCACCTTTGTGGTTTGGATGCGAGGCGCCTCGATTATAGGTCTGCAAGGACCGGGAAACGTGTGTTCAGGAATTGCCAATCCTCTAACGTAAGTGAGGACCGGCCTTGGAGGATCCCAGGATTGCCCAGAGTGCGTAGTCCTGAGGCATTTGCTAGAGTGTCTCGAACGCGGAGAGGAGCTTGCCCCTTGCCTCGACTCATGACGGAAATCCAATTTCCAATACGTGTATCGCGGTTTTAATTGTAGAACTAGTATGGCGACATGATAGATGGTACCCATGCCGCCTATGATTTATATTTATGATTGAAATTGTTTTGACATTATACACTTATTATAGTATCAAATGATTTGTTTTAAACGTACCAAGCATGTTTGGCTATTATAAGGGAAAACCCTATCCTCCGGCTTGCGTTGCATTATGTGATGGGACCTGGGTCTTATAATAGCTTCATTTTTCGAAAAAGCATTGCGATGTTTATTCTATGCACTGGTATTCTTGGGAGGAAACCCGTTCCGTGTTATACGGCGTGGTCCCTTGAATTACTATCTTTAAAAATGAAGTTTTAATAACTGTTTTAGTTCTCACACTAGTCACATGACTGACCTGGAGTTTATTGTTTTAACCTAAACTCTGGGTGCCCCTATTTTCTACACGGACAGCTAGTAGTTTTGGTTTTGCAGATTTATATTCACAGGATCCTGGTTTACAGCTGGAATGATATCCGGAAAGCTCTGTATCCGTATATCACCTTCAGTTGTGCTTTGTATTATTTTCCGCTGCTATGTAATTTATTGTAATCTCTGATATTTATCGAATGTAATTTATTCATTTATACTCTGTATATTCTTGTATCTGATGGAATTGTTGTAATAACAATGAAATGTTCTCCCGTCTGCGTTCATTTGGGTGTTGTTCTCAAAGTATCCGCTCTTTCCTTCACGGGGAAGTAACGGGTTCTCACACAGTTGGTACTTATATAGTAGAGCTCATCTCTTACTAACGCCGAGGCCTAGTGACGGAGAATCCTACACCTCAGAGGTGGCAAAGTAGGCACAATATCGGTGTTAGTAGGGAGGTTGGCTCAGTCTGTGTGGCAACGCCATGTGTTGGCGGATCTAGAAACTTAGCCGAGGCCTTTTGAGGAGCAAAACCCCACACCTATACGGTGGCTAAGTTGGGGACAATATCTTGCGTGAATGGAGGTGCAGATTGTTACATGTCACCGCGTAACATCATTCTGACTGCATAGCTACTTCTGCAGTCAAGGCCCACCCACCTAGTAGTTACGCGCAGACCCAACCTCTGCGAGCACAGCCTAAGACATCTGTCACCGCATAGAGGACTACTAGGAGCATCTTACGTACCTCAGGAAGCCGCGTGCTTCCCCTTCCAGTCCTTTGGTTCCGTCAGAACAATCAGATGAATGTGCGCTCCTTTCATGCCTTATAACACCTCGTTGATCTACCCCGTTGGGTTATTCACCCTTAACCGTATGGACTGGTCTAAGTGCCTTATGTTGTTAGACCCTATGTCTAAACATTCTTTTACGTGCTTACCTCACCTCATCAGGTTTCCAGTTAACTTGGTTATTCCCATTCATATAAGTTTCTCTTGCTTATTAATTTTGGTCATAGAACTTAACCCGTTTAAGTTTATTAATAAGCCCACAACATGTAATTCTCTAGATTGTGGCCCAAGGTCTGCAATCCACAATCTCTTTTATATTCTTGTTTGATTTCATCGTTACAATAACATGTTTTACTTAATACGTAATTAAGTATATCCAATTCACATGTTTTCTAATTAACATGTCACTTACCATTTATTATTAAATATAACTTATTTAATTTCATAAGTTTTCCTCATCCTTTCTCATTTAATCATAATTCCATTTTACATTATCAATACAACTTATCGCTGTTTACTTATTAACTTAGTTCTATTAACTAAGGACCATTAATAAGTTTCTCTACCCGTTTATTATAACCTATGTTATACTTTCTGCTTTTCCCTAGGACAAGCCAAAACATTCTTATCAACGGGTTTCAGACTTCCAAGCTTACAGATTACTTAATTTATAATTAAGTAAACCTTCTTATATTTTATATATTTTACCCCTTTTCTCAACTGGTTTCTCGCCTTTCCCTATTTAGTATTTACTTAATTTACAATTAAGTGTCCCTTAACTCATTTCACCAGTTATCCAATTTCCCTATTAGTTTATTATAACCGAAGTTATAATCCCCACTTGTCCCTAGTACAAGTCTACCTATTATACAACATTTTCATTAATATTATTTATTTATAATAGGTGATTATCATTTCTACAAGTTATGCTTACCCTAAAAGGTGTCTTTAGTTACATAAATTAATTATTTCTACCAGTTATGTTTACTACTTGGTATCTTTAATTACATAACCTTATCGGGCTAAGTTTGCGAGCCTATATGTAAATATTACCCACCCCCCAAGATTTGCTTAGCCCACCCACTATCTAAACAATTTTACTTAACCCTAACTTTAGTTCATATTCATACAATCCCTATGGATTAGATTAGGTTAAGTAGTCTAATTCATTTCCATGTCCATTTATGGTTTATAATGGGCTAGACCTCCCACACTAGGCCTACAACTTGTGGATGCTGGATATGCCGGTCAGGTCCGGGCATACTTCTTCCACAAGTTGGGCCTAACCTCATGTTGGTCCGGGCAGACTTCTTCCGTAGTTGGGCCTAACCTCTCACATTAGGTTCAACAGTAGTGGCTGCTGGATATGTCGGTCGGGTCCGGGCAGACTTCCACCACTATTGCAACCTAATCTCGTGTCATAAGTGTAATTACAATTTCTAATTGTAATCCTAGGCATTCATTATTAATCAATTATTTAAGCCTACGCCTTTATAGGTGTTAATGCCGATTTACCCAATTATATCCATGATGGATTATATGTCTAAATTCATATTATTCAAATTATGCCAATTCATATTTTTCATATGATCCCATTTGTGCCTAAATCATTTTTATAATTATGATCCAATTTAAGATCTTTAAATATAATTAGGTCGATGCCCTAAACCCATATTTATTTATTCAATTCTATGTTAACATGAATCCATATAATCATATACTTACTCCAATTATTCCCTATATATAATTAGGACAAATTTACATGTAAACTTTTTAGCACTCCAACAAATCTAATATATGAATTTTTCCCACATGTTCAAATTAATATTATAACATGTAAACATTCCTACATTTTAACTGACTCAATATAGGAATTATTCATATTAACAATCCGGCATTATATCATGCTAATCATTCCCACATGTCATCTACACCACTTTAATCATTGTTAGCATATGTTTAGGCATCTTAACATGTCATATTCCAATTCGTCATAATGGAGAATGCTAAATGGTAATATACCATTATCTAAAATAATATGGCTTAAATGCACTCACCTTTCATACTTTCCCCAAATTTTGGATCTGATCTGTTCTATCATCCATTGTTTTCCTTTCCCCTTTAATTTGATTTGAAACTTAATAATGTGGATCGAATATTTTCTTTAAAAGAGAAGGGAAAGAAAATCGGAAGAATATGAATAGATTGGATCTGGAACGTATGTTACTTCCATGATTCAGTAATCTACTTATTAATGTTGATTCTCTCTTCCAGATCTGGATTCGTATTTTCCTAGGTTAATATTTTAATTTTCAGAATAGATTTGAGGAGAGAGGTGGAGAGTAATGGAAGAGTTCCAGCGTAGCCACCGAATAATGAGACTTATGGCTAGGTCTAAGGTCTTATTTATAGTAGTATGGAGCAACCAGGACCCTCAGATTTTCCCAAAAGCCATCCGAATAGTCAAATTATCGAAAAACCCTAATCTGCCAAAATCTGCCGCAAGTGGGTAGACACCCCTTTGAGGGGGTCGACCATGGTGTCGACCCACCTGGGCGGGAAATCTGCCGCCTTCCGAGATTTTGAATTTTGAACAGATTTTCGAATTTCTGACCCATTTTTGAATTTCTGAACCTAATATTTATATATATATATCTATATATATATATCTATATATATTCTTCCTGCATGTATACGAACTTTGAACCTTAATAACTTCTTCATACGGTGTCTGATTTACGAAAACCAGGTGTCGATTCTGACCAGAATTTTGAGACGGACGCACTGGCACAGTCCATTTTACTTAATTCTGGATATTTAATTAAGTTATTCTTATGTTATTATCTTAAAAATACGGGGTGTTATACTTGCCTTATTCCTTGCACTTCAACTTCCACTACTATTACTCTTCTGGCTTTCTCGCATAGCCAAATAAGCACCCATTGTTCTTATTCCTTCATTGTGTGGTAACTCAATGGTACATGGTGTATCTTCCGTTTGTGTACGAATTGGATTTTCCCCTGCCTTTGGAGTGGCATTCTTATCAGTTGCAGATTCAACATTGGCTCATGAACGAGTTGTTGGTCCAGAGTGAGGCTTTGTAACTATAACCTTTATGGTTCTCTAAAATACACACACAAAAACAATAAAATAAAAAATTGAAGCTAGCCTATGATTACCAACATAAAATTAAATCTCCAACTATAACGCACCTTTTCCTGATTTTTTGAAGTATCATCTTCACTAAGTTCATCAAATTCTGGAACATAATCTTCGCTATCCTCAACAGGCTTCTTTGATTTTGCTTTATTTTTTTCAAATTCATTTCTCAATCCAACAACTAATTTAGTATTCCCAAGTTTTTCAAAAACACTATTCTTCTGTGAAACATTTTTGTCTCTCTCCGTTTTGTATTATGTAAGCGTTGGAGGTGATAGATCAACATTCTAAAAGTAATTTTACAAGACGTTATTGTAAATATTAGCAAAATATGTAGATAATATTAGAAGATCAGATTGTAGTCTTCTTACCAAAATCTCATTTTGATCCGTATTTTCGTCTTCAAGTGGAGAATTATCAAAATCCAATTTGCTTTTGACACCTACAGAGTTGATATTCAAAGTTCCATCGTTGACTTCAGTTGGATTTTCCTTCTGTGGTAAGTTCGTTGAACTACTGACTCTAGTTGACTTATTGCTGACCACATTTTTCTTGTTGCGACATGGACTCGCTGCAGCTTCGCTGATCTCTTATGGATTGTTGGTAACTGGATTATTTAGTCATGCCGACTTTCTAGGAGTAAAACTTCAGTTTGCTTGTTGTTGATAGGTGAACTCTCAGCGGCTTCGCTGATCACTTATGGACTGTTTAGCCATGCCGACTTTCTAGGAGCAAAGACTTGATCAGTCTACTTCTTCTTTTTTGCTACCTATTGCAGATGGTGAGCAGTGACAAACTGCAATTTCTATGATTTCGCAGTTGCAATATAAAATTTCTTTATTATTATACTAATTCAAACATAAATGTATAGAAAATTTATGTGCACTAAAAGCAGCAAAAAGACTAAGGGATGCAGTAAAATGACCAAATTCATCAAAATAGTGCAAATGAGAAGATATGTTTATATCGAAACAGATTCTTCATTGGGCGTACGATGACATGTGGCTGCGTTTGTTTCACTGGATCAGTTTTATCAACGACCCCAGTGTCAATATAGAAATCAATGTAATCACCATTGTTATTTATTTACATCATAAGCAACAGCTCTACATCATCGGTCACTAACTTCCACCAACTCGTTGGACCTTTCCATGAATATACTCCTCCAATTTCGGTGTACTATAGCTCATCCTTGACAAACTCCATCAGTATTGTGTACAAAAACCTATCCAGATCTACTTCCTTGACAATAGCCTCTTCTCCACCGACATATCCATTCTTACCAAATTTTCCCATGTGGTGGAATCTATGATTTTCCACCTCCGTCCTACACAAAATGAAGAAATTAACATTATAATGACATAATTAAAAAATAAAATAAACCAAATGCATTATTAAATAAAACAACCACTTTAGTAAAATGTAATATAGGCAAAACAGTAAAAAAAAAAAGATACAAAAAGAAGCCACAAATATGATACATCAGTTACAACATTTAATCAAGGAAAAAACAGCATTTTCTTACTTAAATTTGGTACATTTAATCAAGGTAGAAATCACAAGTTTTACAGTTATTTTCCATTTTATTTTTTGCCCAATATATCATGCAGTCATTTGGACATGCATGTATTCTTTGGTAATCGAGGCATAAATTTACACACAAATAACATGTAGTCTTTTGAACTTAGGATGTAACAACCCGTAATTTTATAACATATTAAAATGATAAACTAAGGAATACTTAACTAAATATTGGGAATTAAGTAAAATGGACTGCGTTATTGCGTTTCGTCTTGGAATTCTGTTTAAGATAGACTCCGAGTTTGCGTAAATCGAACATCTTATGAAGAAGATATTAAGGTTTGAAGTTTATAAATATATAATCCATTTATATATATACACACAAAACCAGTCAAAATAGTTCAAAATAATTCAAAATCAGAAGACATAGGACAGAGCGGGAGTTCAGACAGTTGGGGGTCGACGCCACCCTAGTCCACCCATGGGTCGACACCACAACAAGGGTGTCGACACATAGATCCAATCCAAATTTGTTTCTATGTATGTGGACTTCTTTTCTGACCAGATTCGTTAGCCCAAGGCTTAATAAAGGACCTTAATCCCATTGTTTTATTCATCTAAATCATTGGTGACAACGAGGTGCTGCCCTAACTCAGTCTGATCTAACCTATTCATCTTCAACAAACAAGTTATTCATGTTCAAATATTTACGCTTCAACATATGCAATAAATTCCCTGTTCTTTAGATCCAATCACAATGAGTCTATGTTAATTTTAGGTATAAATACCTAGACTGTAATCTTGACATGCCTATAAGTGTGGATCTAAGCCTATGCCTATTAGTAATCTGAAACCATACCAGATCTGTTATTAATTGTATATCTAATTCACTTTTTAGATCTCATCATGCCTGTTTATGATATCCCCATTTTGTTAGTTTGCCTAATCATGCCACCGTATTCCTATTATGTTGGTTTGCTTGATCATGTCACTATGCCTATTCTGTTAGTATGAGGGTCTAAGTTGTAAAATCCAGCGTCCATAAGTGGTAAAATCTAATCTGAGGGGTCTAAGTGCATAAATACGTGATGTGCTAAGACATGAGGTTAAGTCCGACATGTGGAAGAAGTCTGCCCGAACTCGACCGACATATCTAGCATCCATATGTGGTAGATTTAATGTTGGAGGTCTAGCACATTATAACCATAAATGAATAATGATAATGAACTTGTAATACTTAACCTGTTTGAATCCACAGGGATTACATGAACATGTTAACTTGAGTAAGGGTTAAGTAAACTTGCTTGAAACAGTGGGAGAGTTAAGTAAATCTTGGGGCGGTGGGTAATATTTATATATAGGCCCACATACTTAACCTGTGGGGTTATGCAATCTTGTTAAACTAGTGGGCATAACCTGTTGAAATCCTAGTAGTAGGGATGCAGGCCTAGAGGGAAGCTTGTATCATCTGGAGTGCGGGACCCATATCAGTAATTAACCTATATCGGTATCAAACGGAGAACCTCGAACTAGTTCGGGGCTATGCAGTTAAAGCGGTTAGTGGTCCCATAACGATGGAGGTGCAAAAAGTTGTAGCGGGGATAAAGCGAGGAAATAGCGGGGATATATCGGATGCATGAAAAAAGTTCATTAAATGTTTAACTAGATATTTGTAGTTAATAAATTCAAATACTCATATCATTTTTGTAGAAGAAACAAATATTAATTTGTATTATATAACAAAATCAAAGAATATCCTATTTTTACACATTATGCTTGACGATTATTATAGTTTTTTTACTTTATATCATGCACTTTTGTCTTAAAATAGATCTTTACACTAACTTTTTTTAGTCTGTTTCAGAAGAGAAAGAATCAAATCATCCTCTGATTGCAAAAGCGGATTCTAAATAGCCTTGATTTAGCGGGTGCAGGAAAAAATAGCAGGGCTACAAGCGGATCTACTGTTCATCAGCGTTGAATAGAAATACCATAGGAGTTGGAAAGTGCTATGGGCTATAACGGGGATTTCGCGTGGCTTTAGCACGGATTTAACTACAGAGTGTTGGGGTCAGGGCACACTTACTGAGCTGGTTATAAGAGGTCACTTAGGTGAGGATGTTTTGACGGCGTGTTCCATCGGGGTTATGCGTGCATGGTCCGCTTGCTCGAGAAAATAGACATCTGTAGGTATAGATGTGCATCTTGGAAAATAACGGGGTTGCTACTTTAGGAAGTGATACATCCTACTGTGGGACCAGCACGGGTATCTACGGGAAAGGGAGCTGATTGACTGGGGTAGTAATTAGGGTACATCTAGTCTCGCTTGTTTAGGATCCCGTTATCGTTGTTGGGGGTTAACACTTGTCAGTTATATTGGGCTACCTGTTATTATATGGGGTAAAACCTCTCACTAGAGGTACACCTAAGTCTACCATCTTGTACTTATTGGGATCATCTTGTTCTTGTTATACAAGTATTGGTGCAGAGAAAAGTATTTAAGAAGCACAATATATTCTATCATGTTTATCATGTTCACCTTGTTATACCTGCCTTATGACACTGTTATCTATCTCTCTAGTTTACATGCACATTATGATGCTTTTACGTGTTTATATGCTTAAATTAACTGGACTTGCCAGATTTTATGTCTGACCCATTTTGTTTCCTTTTCTTTCTCTTCCGTTTCCCCTTAGGTTCTTAGGGCGGGAATACCCAAGCTTGATCAGGATTCTTCTTTCCTTCAGCTTGGAGCTGCTTATAAGTATTACTCGACTTCGAATCTTATCTACTATGGCTATATTTTGGGGATTATACTCTTTTTATTTATATTGTACTCTGATGATGATTTTGGTACAAGACAGATGTTTTATGTTGATGTAATAATTTTTCAGTATTTCAGACTTATTATGTAATTGGGTTTGGACAACGAAGCTTACCTATTTAATAAAGTTTTAAATTCCGCTATTATTTTATATTTGTCTTGTATTGTTTCTGTTTACCTATAATGTTTCACAAAACTTAATGCATTATGATACGAGTGACATTAACGGACGTGGGGTGTCACATTTGGTATCAGTGCTGAAGGTTACCAGATCGGATAAAAGATTTTGAAATTTCTTTTCAAAAAGTTTTAAAAGAAAGCAATTTCAAAAGAAAAGTCTATTTTGAAAAACGTATTCCTCAAGATCCTTAAGAAATATCTTACGATTCTCTGTTTGAATCCCTTTTCCTTTTCTTTTCAGCATGTCTAGGGAACCTAATATTCCAGAGGGCATACCGATACCAGCTTAGTAACGTCCCGTATTTTTACGGTATAATAATTACTTTATTTAATTAATTAAATAGTGATTTAGAGATTTAAATGGTTGTTTAATTAAATAATATTGAATATTTAATTAATATAAATAATAGAATAATATATTTATTTCCAAAATTGTCGGAAATAGTGGAATTCACAATATTGTGTGAAATGGATTATTTATAAGATTTGATTCAGTTTAGAATTGAATTATAATAACAAATTTATTATTTAAATGAAGTTTTAACGTACTAGTTATAATATAATTTAAATCAAGCTCATAATGGCGGCAGTTCGTAAGTTGGCGGTTCGAACTTTAAACGAATGTACAGAATCCGTTTTAAGTCGGATTTCTGTGAAACAAGAAACGTTCGGAGCTGGTAAGCATATTTTTCTAATGGAAGAGAAAAATCGAGATTTCGTCGTGTAGATTGTGAGTTATGTCCAAATCAAATTTTTGAAAAATCACTATGGAATTCCTTTATAATTTATAACAATTTATTTATATTATAAAAGGTTTTTTAATATAAATTGGGTATCGATTTAACACCGGGTTTGGAATATCGAGTTTTAAATTCAGATGGGAATATTTTGGAGCTGTATGATATTCTATGTGAACATATATACAATAATATTTATTTATTAATATTAAATTAAATTGTTTTTAAATATATTAATTTTTAAATGGGTTTATTTAGAGCCTTAGAAAATAACCATTTTTACAAACGAACTATGTTTTCGATGAAATTTATTTTGTTGGATCCGGAATATTAAATTATTTCTAGATTTCAGTTTTAATAATTTTTGGAGTTAGTATATGGCCATACGGGATTTTAATAGGAAAAACAGTCAATAATTTTACTTTAAAAGTACATTGTGTGAGCAAATGGACTCGGAATTCGACGAAACATGTTTCGTTGGGTCCGTAATGTCGAACCATAGTTGCGTGTCCATTTTCGTCGAAATTGGATATCGTATGTGACTACACGAAATTTTAATTGACGAATACAAGCAGTGATGGACTAAAAATCAATATAATAATTGAATAAAATAATATTAAAATCTATCTACAAATATAACCCTAAAGTTTTTCTAACCCAATTCAATTTACATTCCTTTGGTCAAAAATTCGATAGCCGCCTCCAAGGAAATTCAAACAATAAAATTGGAGACTTTGAAAATCAAAACAAATACAAATCAATTTCTATAAATCTCTAAATTCAAGCATTTGGATTCCTAATGACTCCCTCTACAAATTGATGGTCTTTTTGAAAGGATCGGATAAACATTCAGTCGCATGTTTTTTGGAAGTCATAACCTAGGGTTGCGATTTTGGGTAAACTGGAGGCGGGGTTAGGGAACTGGGTTAACTCGAAGTGGTGGAGGGGGATGCAAGCTTCCATACGATAGTGGCGACGCTGACTCCGGTGGCTTGAAGAGGGAAAATCACCGGTTGGAAGAAGTGATGTTTGGGGGTACTTTTCCAGTGATAAATTGAAGGGTAGGAGGCGAGGCTTAAAGGAAATGTAGAGGGGAAGGCGCAACTTCTATTTCCGGTGGTGGCGCTAACTTTGGTGATTGGAGGAAGTGGCGTAGGGGATTTGAAGTTACATGATGATGGATTTAACAATAACGAGTTCCCTATTTCACTGATGGAGATGAAGGATTGGAATTGGTCGGTGAATTTAAATGGATTTGGGCAATTTGGCCGATTTCCAGGAAAAGTTAAGCCCAAATTTAAATAAGTTTAATTTAATTATATAAACGCATACACAAACTTATAAATGCAATATCTTTTTCATACACGATCAGAATTCAGTGAAACAAGATCCGTTGGGATCATATGGATGAGGGCTACATAATGGAATTGATTCAGAATGAATTAGAGCTCGTTATAATTTATAGCAATATAATTTCCTGATCTGAATCAATGACAGTTTATCGTTATTTAATGATAAACTATCAAAGTGAGTAAAACTCACCAACTCTGCCTAGTTTATATTTTTATAAACGTAATTTAGTATTGATAAATGATGATTAATTTATGTGTGATGATTGTTTGAATGAATTTCTAGTCAATTGGTTGAAAATATAGATATAGTTATATATATATAAATCATTAACTTGGATGGTAGATGGTAGGATATACATTCTTCTTAACTTGGAGATTTCGGGGACGAAATCCTTTGAGTAGGGGAGAATATAACACCCCGAAATTTTAACAACACTAAAGATGATAAATTTAAGAATAATTAATTAATAATCAAAAAGTGAAATGGAACGTTCAACTCGGAATTCTGGTCAAAACAGACACCTGGTTTGCGTTAAACGGACACCGTATGAAGAAGTTATTATGGTTTGAAGTTTATATATGCGCAAGGATAATATAAATAATTAGTCCAAAAATCAAAAATTAGTTCAAAATGGTTCAAATCACAGAAAATTAGGGAAGCGGGAATTCTCCCGCCCAGGGGTGTCGACCCCTTAAGGGGGTGTCGACCCCTGGGTCGACCCCCCGGCATCAGATCTGAGCCGAGTTCGAGTTTCAGAATATGGACTTCTTTCTTGACCTAGTTTATTGGATTTAGGCTATAAATAAGACCCTATTTCTCTTGTTTCTCCACACCTTAAACAATGGAAAACTAGATGCTGCCTCTGCCCAGATTGAATCAAGTCTTTTCTTCTTCTAAAATTAGAGATATTCAAGTGTAGAGATATGTGATTCAACATCTACTATTCTCCTTCTGTTTTTCAAGATCCAAAATCACAGTGAGTCTATGTTAATTTTAGATCTAAATAATTAAAAGTTAATGTGATATGACTATAACTTGGATCTACGCCTGTGACTATTTGAATCATATCAGATTTCTATAACCTATGTATCTCAGTTATTCTGACACGACTATAAATTAGATCTAAGCCTATACTTATTTATCATGTAAGATCTGTCATTGTTAGTATATCTAATTTACTGTTTAGATCACACCATGTCTTATTATGTTTGTGACTAAATAATATATATAGTTAGTTGGTTATCTAATTCATTAACTAGATCTTATCATGCCTATTTATGATGTCCCCATTATGTTTTGTTGACACATGTTCATCATATCTATCTTGCTACTATGCCACTATATGTTTATGCCTATTTCTGCCATTATATGTCAACCTAGTTAGTATGATCATTTATGTCCTCTTCCCTTCATCTTTTCCCTTTTAATTTTATAGCCAGGCTATTTTCGAGCCTAGGCATGCCGCTGAAATACGCGAACGAGTTAAATTGAGAATGAGGGGAAAACGCTAAAATTGGGGCATAACTTGTAATTGGAAATATGGGCATAACTTGAATGAAATACATGAATTTGGTTTCAGGACATAAATCAAATTGAGAATAATTTTGGGCATATGGTTCACTATAATCATAACTTGGGAAAGGGGCATGGAAACCTATAATGACATAGGAATAATTGGTTACTAATGAAAATGCCTAGAATTAAAGTAATTAGAAACTGTAACTGCGCTTATGTAACAACCCGTATTTTAATAACATGTTATAACCATAAATCAAGGCAGAATTAAATTTTAAAATAAGAATCAAGGGAAATGGGTTGTGCCACTGCGTTCATCTCGAAATTTTGCGTGGAAACGAGGCCGAGTTTTCGAAAAACGGATTCCTTATGAGGGAGATATGACCCTCCAAAGTTTCAGGAATTTTCAGAAACCAAAACAGCTCGAAATTCGAATTCAAACCCAGAAGCGGGCTGGGTGGGAAATTTCCCTCCCAGGACCCAGGTCGACTGGGTAGTCATGTTGTAAATTAACTTTTGGAATACTGCTATGAAAATTAACTTTTGGAATACTGCTATGAAAATTAACTTGGGCCTATTCATGTTGTAAATCAAATATTATCATGCCTATGGCATTGAAACTATTGTTAATGGCCAAAGAATATGCCTATGCCTATAACTGAGAACATAAGACTATTTCCTATGACTATGACAAAGACAATTGGGGCTAATCACCTATGACTCGTGACTATGAATTACTGCCTATGATTATGAACAGAAGACTATTGTCTATGACCATGACCTTGAAACTATTATAGTTAATTGCCTATGACTATTTAGGGTATTTGTCCAGAACTATTTTGGATAATTCATGACTATTGTGATTAATCGCTTATGATTCACTACGACTATGACTATTGTGGCCAGTTGACTATTACAGTTGAGTTGAACACCGTGTTTCACACCAAGACCATAGATCCATTATCCTTGTGTTCGGCTTGCTTTTGCATGTCAATTTTTATCATGACTATCATCTTATTATACAAGATTTGAAAGCCTGTTATTCTCTATATGCCAGTGATGTTGTAACCAATTATCCCAAGCTATATCATGCCAGATTTATCACCTTGTTCTCGTTCTTTTGCCTGTCATAGTTGGGATGTTATTCCCTTTTATTTTGGACCTGGATCTACTTGTAATTTAGATCGATTTACGTTTACATGCAATGGGGATACAAATTGGGTAGGTTAGGCAAACATGAATTGGTTATGAATATGAATCATGAACTTGATAATAGGCATAAGTGGAAATCTGAAAACTTGATATGAGAACTTGACATGAAACTCGCTTAGAAACTTGACACGAACTTGACATGAAAATTGAACATGGACATGACACTTAGAATGAACTTGAAAATGGCCAACTCGAGGTTGGGTTGAGTTTGCAGTGTAATTCTGCCCGGAACCGCCCGACAAATCCTGTAACTGCAAACAATAGGATCCAATGTGGGTAGTTGGTCATATCGCACTTGAAAACCCGAGGTCAGACTGAGTTGTGGTGTAATTCTGCCCGGAACCGCCCGGCATATCCAGTGACCACAACAATAGGTCTGATGTGAGAGGTTGGGTGCATTAATGAATTAATGTCACATGGTAGGGTTAAGTCATGAATCGCTTGAATATACTTAACCAATTTAACACGATTATTTGATAGGGTTAATTCATGAACCGCTTGAATATACTTAACCAATTTGACACGATGATTTGGTAGGGTTAAGTCATGAACCGCTTGAATATACTTAACCAATTTGACACTATGATTTGGTAGGGTTAAGACATGAACCGCTTGAATATACTTAACCAATTTGACACGATGATTTGATAGGGTTAAGTCATGAACCGCTTGAATATACTTAACCAATTTGACATGACACGTAGACGGGTTAAGTCACGAACTTGAATGACCTCACTTAACCAACTTGACATGCTAGACTGATGGGGTTAAGTCTCGAATTTAAATGACAACACTTAACCTGCTGGACGGAAACCCTAGTTACGCGGTCCTTTTCGACAGTAACCCACTAGATGTATCATGGTACCCTGGAACTAGGCAGGGTGGGGCACGATTACTGGGCTGATTGTAAGGGATCAGAACGATGGCTGAGTTGGTGCGCCATTGTAGGTTCAGGCGGACTATGGTCGTGCACGTAGTCCGAAGTTGAAAAAGCAGGCATTGGGCACCAGAAGGTTTACACTGTGCGTGCTTGATTCGTGTCGGTGGTTGGCACTCTAGGGCTTGATACACCCTATGGTGGACCTAGCACAGGTGACTACATTTCGTAATTGGGCCGTATGACACAGACACATGAACGAGCTAGGACTTGTAGGGAGCCGATCGATTAATAGATCGTTACGTGTAAAAAAGTTGTTGTTCGTTAGGTAGCATAATCCCTAGTGGTCCTAGGGGGCATAAACCCTAATTGAATCTAGAAAACGTTCAATAGATAGCATAATCCCTAGTGGTCCTAGGTGGCATAAATCCTAGTTGAACAGCGATAGTTCATGATAAGGAAACCTAGCCGGAACAAGGGTGGCAGTCCAAATGATTTCAAGAATGGTAACACTACGTTGAAGTAGTATAGAAATACGTGATGAAACCCGTATGATATACGTCAAGGGACTGTACATATACATGGAAAGGATGATACAGGTTGGGGTACTAGTACAGTTGGTGCAGAGAATGTTAAACATGCGATGCTATACGTAGTTTATCTGGTTTGCATAGTTTATCTTATTACCGTAGTTTATCTGGTTAGTATAGTTTATCTTGTCATCTTAGTTTAACTTGCCTATCTTGTCATCATCCTTATGTTTACTTTCAGTTTATACATGTCATGTTATCTTTACTTGTTTCTATGCTGAAAATCACTAGGACTTACTCAGTCTTTATGACTGACCCCTTTTGTTTCGCCTCTTTTTCTTCCGTTCTCCCCCCCCCCACCCCAGGTTCGCAGGGTGGGAATACAGCTTAGTTCGGATCTTACCAAGCTCCAAGGCTCTTTCACGAATGGCTTGGATTTCTCTTGGCTATGGCTTGCTTCACTATTTTACTTGGGGAATGATTTATGACTATGGTTTTATGCTTCTTTACTATTGCAAGACAGATTTCGATGTAATGGATTTAATGGCATTTTGATGTAAAAGGTTTTAGACCTTTCTAGATTTTAAAGAAATGAAATTTGGTTTTTCTTCCGCTGTTTTATATGTTCTGTCTTGTAATATTTCTGTGTATGTTTACCTAGATAATGCTCCACCAAAGCTAGTGCATTACCTTTGTGAGTGACCCTAGCGGAGGTGGGGTGTTGCAGCTTATGACACGAGGTTAGATTACACTTGTGGTGGAAGTCTGCTCGGAACCGCCTGGCATATCCATCGACCGCAAGTGATGAATCTAATGTGAGGGGTCTAAGTACACAAATATGAGACGTGCTAAGACATGAGATTAAGCCCTACTTATGGAAGAAGTCTGCCCGGACCCGCCAGACATATCCAGCATCCACAAGTTGTAGGCCTAATATGGGAGGTCTAGCACATTATAACCATAAACGAATATGGTAATGAATTGGAATACTTAACCTAGTTGAATCCGCAGGGATTGAATGAACATGATAACTTGATAAGGGGTTAAGTAAAAATTCTATGAATCAGAGGGAGGGTTAAGATATCTGGTTTGGTGGATAATATTTGTATATATAGGCCCATAAACTTAACCTGTTGGGGTTATGCAATTTTAAGACCCCAGTAGGTAGGCATAACCTGTGGAAAACCTAGTAGTGGGGATGCAAAGAAAAGGGGAGAGATTGCATCATCTTGTATGTGGGACCCATTTCTGTCATAACCCTATGTAGGTATCAAACGAGTACTCCGAACTAGGTCGGAGTCGGGACACGCTTACTGGGATGATTGTAAGAGATCCAAACGTGGAGGATAGTGTGGGCAGCGTGTACCGACCAGTTCATGTGCATGCATGGTCCAGACAGAGGAAGATAAGACGATGTGACACTTGTAGATATGGTTGTGCACATCTTAACAACGAAGGGTTGCCACTTTAGGAAGTGATACATCCTGCTGTGGGACTGACACAAGGTATCTACGGAGTAGGGAGCCGATCGATTGGGGTAGTAATTAGGGAACATCTAGTCTCACTTGTTTATGAGCCCGCTATTATCCTTAAGGGTAACACCGGTATATTCAGTTGGGCTGCCGGTTATTGTATAAGGTAAAACCTCTCACTAGAAGTACGCCTAAGTCTACCATCTTATACTTGTTTGGGATCATCTTGTTCATATGACACTAGTATCAGTGCAGTGAAATCTTTTGAGAAACGCAATATACTCTATCATGTTTATCTTGTTTACCTTGTCATACCTACCTTTTATGATGTTATCTCTCTTATCCACTTTATATTCCTGTCATGACACTTTTACTTATTTATATGCTAAAAGTAACTAGTCCAACCAGACTTTATGTCTGGTCTATTTTGTTTCCTCTTCTTTCTCTTCCGTTCTCCCCTCCTCCCCCAAGGTTCTTAGGGTGGGAATTCTCAAGCTTAATTAGGACTCTGCTTTCATCTTGTTTGGAGTTGCTTAGATGTACTGCTCGGTTTTATATCTCTCTACTATGGCTTATGTTTTGGGGAATTATGCTTCTTTTATTATTGTACTCTGATATTTTAAGTACAAGACAGAAATTTCAATGATGTATTGGGTTTATGTATTTTCAGACTTATGATGTTTTGAACTACAATGCTTTATGACTAATAAAGTTTTTAATTCCGCTGCTATTTGATATGTCTTGTAATGTTTCTGTTTATGTTTACCTATAATTCTTCACCAAACTTAATGCATTCACTTAATAATTGACATTAACGGATGTAGGGCATCACACACTGTAGGTGCCGAGTTTTCTTGGCCCCGTCGGGGCCTGGCCGTTGTTTTGATCACCCTGCCTATTATTATTCGACCTTTGTCTACAGGGACCTGCCCCTTTGTCCTTATCGAAGGGATCTCCGACCTGTTTCCCTTGGACGCTGTTATTCATGGTATCCGTATGCGGATTATTAGAGCAACTAGTTTTGAAGACCCGACACCGTCTCGCTTCTTCCTGTCACAAGTACTACCCCACCTTTTCATAGAAAGCATCGAGGCTTTTAAGTTGCTTCCTATCGATCCGCGCCCTGAACTCGGAAGTAGAGAAACACCTTTTGCTAGCTGAAAAAGTACGGTGCGAGGATCTGGGTCTTCAACCTCGGCGAGGGCAGTGTTGAACCGGGAAAGGTAGCTCCTAAGTGACTCGGTGGCTCCTTGGTATAGGTTAGAGAGAGTGAGGGCATTCTTTGGAGTCGGGATGTGTACTCTGAATTGCTTAACCAATTCTGTTGCTAGTTGGCCGAAGTTGTTGATGGAATTGAGTGGGATACGAGAGAACCAGAGTAAAGTTGTTCCTGACAACTAGACCAGGAAGCACTTGCATTTGACTGGGTTCTTGCCCTAACTAGAGTCCATTTGCCACTCGTATCGATTCAAGAAGTTGCAGGGGTCGGTCGTGCCGTCATAGAGGGGCATTTACGACATGCTGGAGCATCACAGCCATTCGACTTCATTTACCCTTCTTATGTAGGGGTTGCATCTTTTGTGGGCTTCCCATGAGTCATTTACGTTCCCTCGCATTTCACTCATAAACCTTCGGACCATGTGGGGGAGATAAGTTGGATAGGGATCCACCATTGGGATCCATGGATTTTGGCAAGATTCAGGAGTTTTATTGCGAGGGCGCCTCCAATGATGAATGTCCAGGTCATCTTCTTCCATATCCTCAACATCTATCATTGGGTTTTGGTATGGACATCGCGGCTGAGCGGGTTATGCACATCTTGCTCTAGAAGAGCGCGGGCCGCTGAGACAGTAGGTCCATCATCCTGGGCAGCGACATTTGGGTTCTTTCGAAGAAAGGGTTGGTTGTTTGGACCCGGTCCATCGTTGATAATCAATCGGGAGCGATCTCGATACTGTGCCCCATCGTTATAAGTGACTGTAGTTCGTTCGACATTTCCGTTTCCAAATCTGTTAGCGTTGCCATTTCCATTGCCGTTGTCCAGGGCGTTGGTGTGGACGACGACATTGTTGATGAGGCTAAATGTCCTTCTCTGATGTGGGCCCCATGACTTGGAAGAGGAAGTTTTTGAGACAGTAGGTTGAGGTCAGGCGTTGTTCTGAGCTAGCTGGAGTCGAGCGACGACGCGCTGACTTTTCTAAAGTTAGCGCATAAAGTCGATGTTATTTCTTAGTGCTCGATTGAGTTCGACGACAGTGTTCTCATATTTTTGGCTAAGCACACAGATCTGCGCTTGTGTTGTGGGAGCTTTGGGGTCCATAGGAGGAGTGGTTTCCAAAGTGGTTGGGATATTCGTCGGCTAAACCTGTTGGGATGTTCCGGCTTTGGCTGCGGTAGAAGAGTCGATCATTGTGTTATTTGGTCGCTTTACCATCGTAAGTGGACTCGGCGGCAGGTTTAGCAAAGGAACCTAAAGCTCATCGAAGTCGAGACGATAATGTGTGATAAGGACGCAAATTCGAGTTTTCTCAGTGGAAGCACCAAAATGTTGACGACAAAAAAGGTTGTAAACACCCAAGATTCCAAATACTTAGGAATTATCGTTTCAGTCGAAAAAGTAAGTGTGGAAACCAATAAATAGCACCCGAGATTTATAGTGGTTCGACCTCGCGAGAGACCTACGTCCACTTTGGAAAAGTCGTTGTAATATTATTAATAACAAAGAGTTACAAGGTGGAGACCATCTCATGACATCTCTTTACATATATTTCTAAGTTATATGATGTCATAATTATCATATATTAAAATACTAGGAAAAAGACAATTTTGACTTTCTTCTTCCTCAAAGTGGAGATGCCATTAATGAGGCCACTTGGAGCTCTTAAGAGATGTCAAATCACCAAATTCCAATCCCTTTGAAGTGTGAGGTCAAGGGATATTTATAGTGGAGTGGTTAGGAAAGAGTAGGTAGGAGTAGATAGAAATAGGGGACCATACCTGGAATTTTGTATCCCCTGTAGTCGGCCACCAGAATCTCGGAACCCCTAGTGCGCACAACCCAAAAACTGGTACTCCTCCTTGAGGTACGAAAAATATATGAAAGTGAGCATGGGGAGTCAAGGCTAGGACTTCTGGCTTTCTGGGGTTCGAGGTGTTGCTTTGGAAATGTTTGGAAGAGCGGCGAGGTTCCCGTTGACGTGATCTCATCTCGGCTCGTTTCCTTTACTTCTTGGCGACACTCTCGGTTTTGAGTCGATTTGGAGATTCTGGGCAACACACTTGTTGGCGGAAATCGGATGAATCGGGCGTTGCCCACTTATTCGACCTAACCAGTTAGGTCGATCGCTGCCGGGACTATGGGGCCCAAAACCCCCACCGGCGTTGCGCCTGGACTCGTTGATGGCTCGCCTTCGGCTCGGACCATGGCTCTCCTTCGGCTCGCTTGTGGATGGATACTTGTGGATATTGCAACCAAGGGATGCGACACCCTACCAGTGGCCCGACTCGAGTCTTCCGTTGCTAGACCGCTGATGGTGTTGGCGGCACTTCTGGGCTGTAGTATCACGTGATATGTTGAGTCGAGCGTGCCTTGCATATTGTTGGGAGCTAGACCAAAAGGTTGGTTAACAATTATATAGTATGATGTTATGGTCATATTGAATATTGCATTTTTTTGTATTTCCATTATTAGAATTCGTTCTTTTAACACTTTAGATATTCTATGAAGATGAAATAGTCTTCCTTCTTTAAAGTGGTTATAACAATTATATCAGATAGATTTAATCTCTACTGTAATTTATTTATTTATTTTAAATCAAGCACAATATAACCTCAAATATGTCTAACACTTCGTGCGAAAGTTGTATAAGTTGCATTTTTATGTGCTTTGTAACACCCTGTATTTTCTGTGAACATTAATGAATTAAAGAATAATTAATTTTAGAATTGGGAATTAAGTAAAATGGGTTATGCCATTGCGTTCGTCTCGGAATTCTGCTTGAGATAGAGTCTGAGTTTGTGTGGACCGGACTCCGTATGAAGAAGTTACGGAGTTCAGAAGATTTCAAGTATAAACAGAAATTAAATTAAAAGTCAAAAAATAGTTTGAAATTCGAAATTCGGTCAGAACAGCTGGGCGGAAAATTTCCCGCTCAGGAGTGTCGACGCCCCCCCTCCGAGGGGAGTCGACATAGGTGTCGTTCCCTCTATAGGGGTGTCGACATAGGTTTCGACCCCTCTATAGGTGTGTCGACATAGGTGTCGACCCCCCCGTAGGGAGACGACCCCTTTGAGATCCAATTACTGTGACGAATTTTAATAGCCCTGAGCTGATGTGGCCTTCTCTGATTGGCCTGATGACCAATTTCAGAGGTATTAGGGCTTATGTGTTGTGCTATGGTTGGCTGGATGACACATCTCTTTGGTTTGGATGGCTATGATTATTCCTAGACTAATCTAAAGGCTAGAATTAATCCTAGACTTCTATATAATCACCCCCAAACCTCAACCCTAGGCCTCATAACCCTATTCTATGATGTCGTCATGCTGTCCATGTCTAAATTAGCCTAGCCTCCATCTTCTCCAAACTAGAAATCAAGTTAGAAAGCTCCAAACCAAATCCAAACTAGAGAATCAAACGTCTACATCAAAGTATTAGCTTAACAAATTCAGAAATCAGATCCCAGAATACAAGATCCATTCTTTTTCTGTAAGTTCGGTTATTATTCAGCTTTGAACACCTAACAGAAATCATGACTGTAATAATCGCCTAATTCTGATTCATGCTTATCCTTTTGGCAAATCTGAATTGCCTATGCCTATGAGACTATTGTGATTGACATAATGAAACCTATCATGCCTATGAGACTGTTGTGATTGACATAATGGAACCTAGCATGCCTATGAGACTGTTGTGATTTATATGATGGAACCTATCATGTTGTACATCCTATGCCTATGAGACTATTGTGATTGATATAATGGAACTTATCATGTTGTACATCAAAATTAGTGATTCTCTTAAGTCCAATTCTATCTAATCCTTATACCTATGTTGTAAATTGCTTAGCTTGCCCACACTTATGGTTAATGTACAACATGCCTATTGGAAACATGATTCTTGAACTGGGTACACCTTTACATGCCTATTTTTCCTTATGTCAATTCTTATGCTCCTTCTCTATTTTCCCCCTTTTTATTTTCTTTTATAAATACTAAGTTCATTCGGAACTTAGATTGAATCTCGTTGTATGTGCAATTATAACGCGGGAAAATTGGGTATAATTAAATCGAGAAAATTTTAGGCATAGCATGTGAATGTGGCATAAAATTTGTACCGACTACACTTGGGAAATATTGACATAAAAAGACCTAAACGTGGACATATATGACAAATATGTAAAATTGGCTAAAGATGAACATACCTAACCCGAGGTTAGATTGAGTTGCGGTGTAAGATTGCCCGGAACCGCCCGGCACATCCAGCGACCACAACAATATAGATCTAATTTGAGAGGTTAGCGCATTAAGCCCAAAAGCCCGAGGTTAGATTGAGTTGCAGTGTAAGACTGCCCGGAACCGCCCGACATATCCAGCGACCGCAAAAATATAGATCTAATGTGAGAGGTTGGTGATTTAATGAATAAATTAAAGCTAAGGGACGGACGGGCTAAGAATGGTAGGGTTAAGTTAATTAAGGCAACACTTAACCAATACAACATGTTAATTAAACAGATGGGTGGGGTTAGAATAATTTGAGAGCATTTAACCGTTATAACATTTTGCTTAGGAAACCTAGTAATGGGCACCCATTTCGGCGGTAACCCACATAGATGTATCACGGTACCCTGAACTAGGCAGGGTGGTGCACGATTACTGGGATGATTATAAGCGGTCAAAATAGCGGCGGGTGGTGCAACAGTATAGGTTCCGGCAGAGTACGGGCGTGCACGTACTCCGGAGTGGAAAAGCAGGCACTGGGCATCAGTAGTATACACTGTGCATCTTGAATTTGTGTCGGGTTGCCACCATAGGAATTGATACACCCCATGGTGGGACCAACACAGGTATCTATAATCAAGCGGGGTCGAATGGCATAAGTAATAAATGCATGCGAGTAGAAGCCGATCGGAGAAGGGATCACTTTGTTATGAACACATGAGGGTTGTTAAAGCATTCGTTAGTAGGCGCATAGAAATGGAAATGAGTACAATAGTATATTCAGTTTATCTTGCCTTATCTTATGTTCTCTTATTTCTATGGTATTGTCCTATATTCAGTTTTTCATGTCATGATCCTTTTACCTGTTTACATGCTGAATAATCACTGGGCTTACCAGGCTTATGTCTAACCCATTTTCTTTTGCCTTCTTTTCTTCCGTCTCCCCTCCTCCCAGGTCCGTAGGGAGGGAATATTTAACGTAGTGCATAACTTTTCCAGCTTGATGAGAGTAGATATATTGCTTGGATTGTCTTTTCTTGGGCTATGGATGTAGTTACACTTTTATTGGGGATTTATGCTGCTTTACTACTATTTCATGCTTCTTTATGCACTTGGAGTTTTAAATCAAGACAGATGTTTTATTGTAATAATTTGGAAGTTGGGTTTTGAGACAATGCTTGTAATGTTTTGACTGAACCACGCTATTACTGAAATGATTTCAATTTTCCGCTGTTTATATGTCAGTCTTGTAAATTATCTATGCCTTTTACCTAAAATGCTTCACCAAAGTTAATGGATTTCCTTTGTGAGTGACGTTAACGGAGGTGGGGTGTTTCAATTGGTATCAGAGCGATGGTTTACCAGATCGGATTAAAGTTTTTGAAAACTATTTTTCAAAAAGAAATTTAAAGAAGCATTTTCAAGAAAAGTGTTGTTTTATTTTAAAGGCATAATCCGTAAATCCATATGCACTATCTTTCTATCCTCTGTTTGAATCTTTTCTTTTCTTTTTAGCATGTCTGGGGATCTTAATCTTCCCGAGGGCGTACCGATACCTGGCTGGTTCAGAAGGTATCTAGAGGCTAGGGCTAATGACGTAGGCCCAACAGACGTTCCTCCTCCCCCAGCTGCAGCCGTTCCTCCTCCTCCACGTGTGAATGCTTTCTCGAAGATATGTAGAGACTTTCGAGCCATGGGTGGAAAGAACTTTAATAGGAATGAGTCATTTATGGAAGCAAGAAACTGGCTCAAGGAAACGGAAGATTTGTTTGTTATCTTCGAAGTGGACGATAGGCAGAAGATACAATTGCCTGTATGGTTACATAAGGACGAAGCCTCTTGCTGGTGGGAAATTACTAATGCTGAGAGAACAGTTGAAACTTGAGAGGATTTCAGAATGAGATTTGAAATGAAGTTCCTCTCGCAACCTGAATGAAGCCTACAGATGGAGAAGTTCTTAGCACTCAAACAGGGAAGCCTATCGGTTAAGGAATACGTCAACCAATTCAACCAGCTGGCTAGATTTGGACTGGAGTTAGTAAATACTCCACATAAAAAGGCTCTCCGATTCGTTAAAGGGTTAAATGAGCCACTACACAGCCTGGCTATGTCCCATATACCTATGGGTGCGACTTTTGAGAGACTAGTGGACATGGCACTGTTACAGGAGGAAGACAAGGATGGCAAGAAAGAGGTAAAGGTGGAAGAACCTCTAGACAAGAAAGTGGAGGGATTGCAGAATAAGAAGATGGATTCCAAGAAAGGCAAAAAGAATAACAAACCCCATGACAAGAGGAAGTGTAAATTTTGTAGCATACCTGGACATCTGATTAAGGACTGCAGAAAGAAGAAGAAGAAGATAGGTGGTTGTTTTCAGTGCGGTGAGACGGGACATATGGCTAAGGATTGCCCAAAAAGGCAAGGGAAAGGGCAGAGGACTGGATCTACTTCTGGAGGGAAGGTTCACGCTCTCATGGCACCTCCGCAAAAAAGACGTAGAAATATTTCTGTTGAGAGTTTTGTTTATCTTTCTGATCATCCAGTTCGTACTCTTTTTGATTCTATCCCATCACACTCTTTTATATCTAATGCTTTAGTTGAATATCTTCACCTAGATACCAGTATAGTAGAGAATCCCATGGTTGTTTCAAATCCAATTGGGGGTTCGGCTTATTCGTCAATGATTTGTTAGGATTTGTAAATTTCTATACTAAGCGTTGGGTTTAGATGTAATGCTTATGTTTTGGGTTTCATCGGCTATAGGTTGATTCTAGGCATGGATTGGTTATCCAGTAATGGTGCCATCCCTGATTGTGAAAAGAGAGTGGTTAGACTTATGACTCGCCTCGGTAACACTCTCGAAATCTCTTGTAATCCTATGAATTCTGTTATACTTAGCTACCTAGAATCCCTTGATGCGTTTGTTGAAAACTTGCAATCTGTTAGAGTGGTCCGTGAATACTCGGATGTCTTTGAAGAGATGAAGGATTTACCTCCGAAGCAAGAGTAGACTTCCGCATATACCTTGCTGATAATGCAAAACCTGTTGCTTTACCTGTTAGATACATGGCTCCAAGGGAAAGGAAAGAGGTCAGCAAGCAAGTTAAAGAGTTGCTTGAAAAGGGGTTCATAAGGCGGAGTATTTCTGAATGGGGTGCTCCAGTGGTGTTTGCAACCAAAGCAGATGGTTTACTTCTCCTGCGCATGGACTATAGGGAGCTAAACAAGGTGACCAAGAAGAATAGGCACCCACTTCCTAGAATAGATGACTTGTTCGACCAGCGTGTAGGTGCCCCAGTTTTCTCCCAACTAGATCTGGCCACCGGATTTCATCAGCTAAGAGTGGCTGAAGACAGCAAAGAAAAACTGTGTTTAGGACCCCGGATGGTTTCTTCGAATGGCTTGTCATGCCTTTCGGCTTGACAAACGCACTCGCCTATTTCGTAGACTTGATGAGTAGGGTGTTCAGGGAGTTCCTTAATAAATTTGTAGTGGTCTTCGTGGACGACATTTTGATTTTCTAAAAAAGTGAGGAAGAACATGCTTTGCATTTAAGGGAAGTTATGGATACTCTTCGAGCACATCGGCTGAAAGCAAAATTCTCCAAATGCCATTTTCGGAGAGAAGAAGTAAGGTTTCTTGGACATGTGGTGTCTAATGAGGGAATAGTTGTGGATCCTGCAAAAGTAGTTGCGGTGCAAGATTGGAAGATTCCACGGAATGCAACCGAAGTACGAAATTTTCTCGGGCTAGCAGGCTTTTACAGAAAGTTCATTAAGGACTTTGCGAAGATCTCAGCCCCACTTACTTGGTTGAAAAAGAAGAACTTAACTTTTGCCTGGGATTTGGATTGTGATGTTGCTTTCCAACGACTGAAAAGGGCTCTGACAACGGCCCTAGTTCTAACATTGCCTGATGGGAGTAAGATGTTTACGGTATACACAGACGCATGCGGTACCGGACTAGGCGCTGTCTTGATGCAAGAAGGCAAGGTAGTTTGTTATGGGGGGAGGCAGTTGAAGGTACATGAGAAGAACTACCCAACTCATGATTTAGAACTAGCTGCAATTGTTTTCGCTCTTAAGTCATGGTGTCATTACCTACTATGAGAAAGGTTTGAATTGTTTACTGACCATAAATCGTTAAAGTACCTTTTCTCACAGAAAGATCTTATCTTAAGACAACAAAGGTGGATGGAATTTCTTGCCTCATACGATTTTGAGATTGCTTATATCCCTGACAAGGGCGATGTGGTAGCCAACGCCTTAAGTAGGAAAAAGCTGATCTTAAGTCCTCTCTTTGTAGAAAGGCAAAGCTTGGAGTACATAGCAAACTTTGAATTTAGACCCTCCTTTGAATTTGTACCTGGTTTGTTAGCATCGCTAGATGTGCGGCCTACTCTTTTGAACTCAATAGGAACCGCGCAACGTGAAGACCCTCAGCTAGTTGATGTGATGGATATGCTAATTAGAGGTGAGAATTCTAGTCACCTCACTAGATACTCCATCGATGACTAGGGTTGGTTGAGGCGGGATGGAAACTATGCGTCCCACAAGCAAGGGATTTGGTGAAAACCACTCTCGAAGAAGCACACCATTCTAAGTTGACCATACACCCAGGTGGGGACAAGATGTATAAAGACATAAAAAGGGTTTTCTTTTGGAATGGCATGAAGAAGGATGTAGTTGAGTTTGTCTCTAAATGCTTGATATGCCAGCAACTCAAGGCAGAGCAGAAGAAGCCTAGTGGTCTACTTCGTCCTCTAGAGGTCCCACTGTGGAAATGGGATAGCATTTCGATGGACTTTATTGATGGGTTGCCTAGGTCAAGAAGGGGTAATACCAGTATTTGGGTAATAGTGGACAGGCTCACTAAAAGCGCTCACTTTATACCTGTTAAGAGTAGGAGGACTGCCTCATCATTAGCATCCATTTATATTAAAGAGGTAGTTCGACTGTATGGAATACCCTCTAGCATAGTAAGTGATCGAGACCCTATCTTTACGAGCGAGTTTTGGAAGAGTTTGTAAGAGGCTGTAGGCACACATCTATGCTTAAGCATTGCCTATCACCCTCAAACTGATGGTCAGACGGAAAGGGTGAACAGAGTATTAGAAGATCTCTTGAGATTGTACATTCTTGATTTTGGGGGAACATAGGAGGATCACCTTCCTTTGGTGGAGTTCTCCTACAACAATAGCTACTAAGCCACCATAGGCATGGCACCCTTTGAGGCCTTGTATGGGGGACCATGCCGATCACCAACTTGTTGGTGGGAGTCCACAGACAAGCTCGTACTTGGGCCTGACATGATCAGAGAAACTTCAGAGAGGTGGACTTGATACGAAGACGAATGAAGACCGCACAAGATAGATAGAAGTCCTACGCTGATAAAAGAAGAACCAACCTTGAGTTTTAGGTTGGAGACAAAGTTTTTCTTAAAGTATCTCCTTTGAAGAATGTCGTTCGCTTTGGGTCCGTAGGAAAATTGGCACCAAGATTTGTAGGGCCATTTCCTATCATTGAGAGGATTTGGAAGATGGCTTATAAAGTAGAGCTGCCCGAAAGATTGGCTGGAGTGCATAATGTCTTTCATGTCTCTCATTTATGAAAGTGCTTACATGAGTCTGTAGAAGTTGTGGAGCCAAGCACACTAGAGGAAATAGAAGTGGAACGAGAAGCAACAGTGAGAAGAGTTCCAGCTCATATCTTGGGTACAGAATTTAAAAAGCTACGCAATCGTGAGGTCAAGGTAGTTAAAGTACAATGGAGTGATGCTGAGGAAGACGCGACTTGGGAGACTGAGGACAAGATACGCGTAGCCTATCCTTATCTTTTTGAGGGTACATTCTTGATCTCTTTTCCATAAGTTTGTGCATGCTTGCATCTATCTTTTAAGTATATCTCCTCGGTCCTATTCTTGATCCTTAATTAGAAACCAAAGGATGTAAACATGCATTTGAAACATGTTATGATTGATGGTTGCAAGTGGTTGCAAGTGGTTGCTTGTGGTTGCTTGTGGATGCATACACACACACACACACACACTAGATACTAGATCGGCTCAGTCACTTTCATATTGCATATGCATATATGTATTTATACATGGATTGAAACTTGATGTGTTATCATATGGACGTTGCACTTGTATGAATGATTGTGCACTCATAAAGAAAGTAGGATTAGGAATGATTGCATACATAATGGACTCATGGCACGGACATGATTCGCATCAAGTAGGTCAACTGAATCAGTAGACCGCCTGATTTTGCATTTGATAAGGACATATACACACACTATGCATATGATCATGAAAACATTAGAAATCTTTTAAGGACAATGGCTGCCTGTGTTTGATGGTTGAGTAGATGGATGTTGGATGTTAGGATACATTCTTCTTAACTTAGAAATTTCGGGGACGAAATCCTTTAAGGAGGGGAGATTGTAACACCCTGTATTTTCTGTGTACATTAACGAATTAAAGAATACTTAATTTTAAAAGTGGTAATTAAGTAAATGGGTTACGCCATTGCATTCGTCTCGGAATTTTGCTTGAGATAGAGTCCGAGTTTGCGTGGATCGGACTCCGTATGAAGAAGTTATGGAGTTCAGAAGATTTCAAGTATAAACATAAATTAAATTAAAAGTCAGAAAATAGTTTGAAATTCGAAATTCGGTCAGAACAGCTGGGCGGGAAATTTCCCATTCAAGGATGTCGACCCCCCTCCAAGGGGAGTCACATAGGTGTCGACCACCCTGTAGGGAGTCGACCCCTTTGAGATCCAATTCCTGTGACGAATTTTTATAGCCCTGAGCTGATGTGGCCTTCTATGATTGGCCTGATGACTAATTTCTGAGGTATTAGGGCTTATGTGTCGTGCTGTGGTTGGCTCGATGACACATCTCTTTGGTTTTGATGGCGCTGATTACTCCTAGACTAATCTAAAGGCTGAAATTAATCCTAGACTTCTATATAATCACCCCAAACCTCAACCCTATGCATCATAACCCTATTCTATGAAGCCATCATGGTGTCCAGGTCTAAGCTAGCCTAGCCTCCATCTTATCCAAACTAGAAATCAAGTTAGAAAGCTCCAAACCAAATCCAAACTAGAGAATCAAACATCTACATCAAAGGATTAGCTTAACAAATTCAGAAATTAGATCCCAGAATAGAAGATCCGTCCTTTTTCTTTAAGTTCAGTTATTATTCAGATTTGAACACCTAATAGAAATCATGACTGTAATAATCGGATCTAGAATTATGCCTAATTCTGATTCATGGTTATCCTTTTGGCAAATCTGAATTTCCTATGCCTAAAAACTATTGTGATTGACATAATGAAACCTATCATGCCTATGAGACTGTTGTGATTGACATAATGGAACCTATCATGCCTATGAGACTGTTGTGATTTATATGATGGAACCTATCATGTTGTACATCCTATGCCTATGAGACTATTGTGATTGATTTAATGGAACTTATCATGTTGTACATCAAAATTAGTGATTCTCTTAAGTCTAATTCTATCTAATCTTTATAACTATGGTATAAATTGCTTAGCTTGCCAACACTTATGGTTAATGTACAACATGCCTATTGGAAACATGATTCTTGAATTGGTTACACCTTTACATGCCTATTTTTCCTTATGTTAATTCTTATGCTCCTTCTCTACTTTTCCCCTTTTTATTTTCTTTTATGAATACTAAGTTCATTCGGAACTTAGATTGAATCTCGTTGTACGTGAGATTATAACGCGAAAAAATTGGGTACAATTTAATTGAGAAAATTTTGGGCGTAGCATGTGAATGTGGCTTAAAACTTGTACCGACTACACTTGGGAAATATTGACATAAAAAGACCTAAACGTGGACATATATGATAAATATGTAAAATTGGCTAAAGATGAACATGCCAAACCCGAGGTTAGATTGAGTTGCGGTGTAAGACTTCCCGGAACCGCCGGGCACATCCAGCGACCACAACAATATAGATCTAATGTGAGAGGTTAGCGCATTAAGCCCAAAAACCCGAGGTTAGATTGAGTTGCGATGTAAGACTGCCCGGAACCGCCCGGCACATCCAGCGACCACAACAATATAGATCTAATGTGAGAGGTTGGTGCTTTAATGAATAAATACATTAAAGCTAAGGGATGGACGGGCTAAGAATACAACATGTTAATTTAACAGATGGGTGGTGTTAGGTTAATTTCAGAACACTTAACCGTTATAACATGTTGATTAGGAAACAATAAATTAAAGCTAAGGGACGGATGGGCTAAGAATGGTAGGGTTAAGTTAATTAAGGCAACACTTAACCAATACAACATGTTAATTAAACAGATGGGTGGGGTTAGGTTAATTTGAGAACACTTAAACGTTATAACATGTTTATTAGGAAACCCTTGTAGCGGGGACCCATTTCAGCAGTAACCCACATAGATGTATCACGGTACCCTGAACTAGGCAGGGTGGGGCACGATTACTGGGCTGATTATAAGCGGTCAAAATAGCGGCGGATGGTGCAGCAATGTAGGTTCCGGCGGAGTATGGGCGTGCACGTACTCCGAAGTGGAAAAAGCAGGCACTAGGCATCAGTAGTATACACTGTGCATCTTGAATTTGTGTCGGGTTGCCACCATAGGAATTGATACACCCCATGGTGGGACCAACACGGGTACCTACAAGCAAGCGGGGCCGAAAGACTTAAGTAATAAATGCATGCGAGTAGAAGCCGATCGGAGAAGGGGTCACTTTTTTATGAACACATGAGGGTAGTTAAAACATTCGTTAGTAGGTGCAGAGAAATGGAAATGAGTGCGATAGTATATTCAGTTTATCTTGCCTTATCTTATGTTATCTTATTTCTATGGTATTGTCCTATATTCAATTTATTCATGTCATGATCCTTTTACCTGTTTACATGCTGAATAATCACTGGACTTACTAGGCTTATGTATGACCTGTTTACTTTTGCCTTATTTTCTTCCATTCACCCCCCCCCCCCCAGGTCCGCAGGGAGGGAATACTTCAGCCTAGTGTAGACCTTTTCCAGGTTGAAGAGAGTAGATGTATTGCTTGGATTCTCTTTTCTTGGGCTATGGGCGTGGTTACAATTTTATTGGGGATTTATGCTGCTTTACTATTGTTTTATGCTTCTTTATGCACTTGGAGTTTTAAATCAAGACAGATGTTTTATTGTAATAATTTAGAAGTTGGGTTTTGAGACAATGCTTGTAATGTTTTGATTGAACCACGCTATTACTGAAATGATTTCAGTTTTCCGCTGTTTATATGTCTGTCTTGTAAATTATCTGTGCCTTTTACCTAAAATCTTCACCAAAGTTAATGCATTCCCTTTGTGAGTGACCTTAACGGAGGTGGGGTGTTTCATGCTTGTTTTTTTAAATCTGATGCAGTGGTAGTATTATGTATTTCATCTGCACACATTCAATGTTTAATTGGATTGTAGCCTTAGTTTATGCTTAATAGCTTCCACTGTCCACTTATTTTGAACTACGTTCTTGGTAAACCTATTCATACACATGGTAGTACATCCCTCTTGTGTTAACTAAAGATATTAAAGCTTGAGATTAAAATGATTCATGGGATATTTTCTTTACGAGGTTGTTGTTTTGGGCATAATGTATGGCTAGGCGTCAGATGATTTTATGCATCTGCTTCACAATTATTTATATTATCATTTAGATAATTTTGCATTTTCGAAAATAAGAAAAAGAAAAAAGAAAAAAACAATGTAACAATATTCTGTACACCAAATATGTCTTTGTTGCTATAGGTTTACTACTGTTTTGATTCCTTTTATATGTAGAAATTTTAGGTTTAAATTTTCTCTCTATATGTTAACTGACCTTTTTCTTCCAATTTAGTCTTATCAACATGTTTATTTATAGCCCTGTCTATTTTTTTTGTACTACATCAATATTGGGGATTCATTTGGCAGCCGTCCATGAAGTCATTTTGTTTTTTAACTATGTACAAATAGTCAATTTGTAATCCTGCTATCATGTAATTCTCCTTACAGAAAATTTCAAATTTTGGGTTGGTCTGTGGCTTATTAGATAAGTAAATCTATATCATATGTTTCCATTTTTTTAAGATATCATGCATGTTCGGTTTCTACTGCTCTCCAAAGTGGGTACAAATTCACTTTGACAATGCTTCTTCAAATGTTGGTTCATGTACCAGTCACATCTTTGACGACTTTCAGTTTTTATAAATGTCATTGTAATGTTCATTGCTTATGACAATATTTTATGCGTATAACTCTTAAGTTGTTGAATCCTACAGCTCGCAGATACCAAAAATAATCCATGTGATATTCTACTGTCAGGCAGTTTGTTATGTTTGCTTGTATTCGTAGTTGCAAACAAATAATACTCTTTTTTTGTATATGAGGGTTTTGCTACTATAATGAGAAGAGATGAATAAGGTGAATCACTACTCACGTGAGTGATGTTTGAATTTGTATTGAACATACAAAAGGAAGAAAGTTGTGTCCAAAATTTTGTTAACCATAATATTGGATTATAATTATATCGATCTAAACATTTGGTACTTGAAACGGGTCATGGCTCTCACTATGGGTGATCTGTCGGAGAGAGACGAGAATGCTCATCTATGTCAATGATTGTCATAAAGTGGCGATAACTACTTTGTTTCTCTGTTATGTAAAGACAATGATTCATTTCTATCGATTAGATGATTTATTTAAGAAAATCCATCAACAAAATTTTTGTAGTGTTTAAGACATCAATAATTTAATAAGTATAATTCATATATACGGGCTTCTATCTCCATATAACTAAAAATTCTAAAAAAGCATGTTAACAAAATAATACAGCAAACTTTCTATTTAAATACATAGGATTTGAATTTATTTGTTTGGAAGGACCTAATATTAACAGATATAGCTGAGATGCGTTTGATTATAGAAAAAAATACATACCATGCTGTATTTCATGGATGTAGCTAATGACCATTTCACCGCAAAATATCACTATTGTGGACTAATTTTTTTTCATGATTCTGGTCCATTAGTATACACTTTGTAAATTGTCATATATATTTATTTTTTAATAGAAAGAGGCTATGTACATAGTATATGTTCATTCTGATACTACCACAAATTAAAATTATCAAAGTAATATTCCAAAAGTAAAATGAACAAAAAATGAAGGATTAGTATAAAAGTATAGCTCGAGCCTGTGTTCGAAGCACATGTTCACACTTATATATCTGTTTGGTGGCAGAGAATTTGTTCTCTTAGCTTAACACACTTGTTTGAGACGTATAAGCTTAGAAGTTATATATTAATAGATATTAGTGATATGTGGTGAATGGACAATGTGACAAACTTAAATGATGAGCTAGTGATGATCAAAGCATGGCTTTATTGAAGCGTACCTTTGTGTATATCGTGACCTCGACAAGCCTCACACCCCGGAAAATGGCTGAAACAGGAAAGATGCGGCGAGGACATGGGTAGTCATCCCCTTCTAGATAAAAGGTGTACTATGCTATGGAGGCCATATATTAACCTATATGGAAAACTGCTTTTGTGGTTGTGTTGGTGCGGGACCCGGTTTAAACGTTGGTAACGACCGGAGGATGACTTAGGCGTGATCTAATCAATCCAATAAGGGAGAGACCGGCCTCGTCTTATGATAAAGCCTGTTGGTTCTTGGGGGGGGCGTCTGTCTAGAGGCGTACCCATTGGTTCAGAAAGGAAGTTCCTTTGTCTGGTCATTTGTTGGAAATCCAATCTCCACTGCGAGCCCATATGGTTTTAGTTGTATATCAAGCTGTTTACTGCCAGAAATACGTTAGTATAATGGGATGGGGCATTATGCTGGCTAAGATTGATACATTGACTTTTAAAATTGATTTTCACACTATGCATAATAATAATATCAGAATGATTCTCGCGTGTTAAAGCATTTTTGACTATCATAAGGAGAAACCTCGCCCAAGTGCGCGTTTACATTGTGTGTGTGCCGTGAGACCATAAGTTAGTTTCATTTTTCAAAAAAAAAAAAAAACTTGCAAACTTTATTGCACAAAAAAATATAATGAGTTCTCACACCAGTCCCTTGATTGACACGGAGCTGTTTTGATTTCACGAAAAACTCCGGGTGCCTATAATTTTCCACATGGGTAGCCTAATGTCAGGTTTAGCAGCAGTATTTGGAGCTTGTATAACGACCCGGTGGAAATTCGACGCCAGAATTTCGACAATATTACATAAGCTCGTATTACTTGCCAAACTCCAAGTATCAAAAACACCAGACAATTAATAGAAAGAAATTAGATGGTGAGATAAGAAAGAAAGGATTATTAGAATAGAAGAAGAACCAACACAACACAGAGTCTCACATTGTAGTGGAACAAAATATAATATAGAAATAAATCTTTGTTGACGGCATGCAAAATACTTACAATCATCAGAGTACATCAACACATTTGGATGGTTATAATAACCTGTCCTCATATACAACACACCGTAGAAAAATACTATATAATATCATACGTCTGAACTCTTCCAGCTCGTCTTTTTATAACATCCGTTAACCTGAACCTACAAAACTCGGTCTGACCTGAGCATTGCAAACGCCAGGATCAGTTTGGTGAACCAACATGAGAAAAATCATTAAATTTAAAAGTACCAACCAATTTGATTTTAAAATAAGAATCTTCTCGAAAGAAAAGGATAATTGTAAGACCAATCCGCACATAAATACGGATGATTTTTACCTTATGATAACCCAAAACATTTTGAAGTCATATATCTTTTGGTATTTTAATAATGTATAAATCAAATAAATAACAATCTAGCAGAACACTTGCATCTCACGCTCTATATACATAGTATATAATCCAAACTGCGGGCTCTTATTGGATAACAGATTCCAACTATGGCAAGGTGACCACCTTCTGACAGTGTATCTCTAGAGAGGAATATACCGGGTTCAACAAGAACATCTTGCAACTCAGGCTAAGCATAACCGGACATTTACTTCACTTGAATGTTCCGTATATATTGTCACCTTACAATTGCTAGCAACATAACAATTCCCAGAAGATATAGTAGCGAAAGAAGAACAAATATAAATTTCTCTAGATGGTGAAAATACACCCTAATTGGGATCGACCCATTAGCCATGCAGCCTACCCTATTTTATGCCATTTCCCAGTCGAAGAAGCTTGAGGTTAAAATTTCCTTTTTATAACATCTGGTCACCATTCACTTTGAATGCAACATCGTCAAATCTGCCAGAAAATCACTAATTAACGTCCAAAAAAATACCCTCGGTTGTAAGCTAAGAGAAAGTGTCTTCTCCGCCACCAACAGAAATACGTTTGAGGAAATCAACGTATGTGACCCCTTTGGAAATACTCTATCAAACATCCGTCCATACAAGTCATCCAGGAACAGGATGAACCGAAGGCACCCTCCAACCATATCCTAGATATCACCCTATGGATCAGTAGCAAGTAGTCCTTGCGATTCGAAGATTTCAATCACGACAGAATCACAAGTCATAATAACTCTGGCAGCCAAACCAGAGAAATTTAACGAGTAGTCATTCTGCTAAGAAAAATCTATGGTCTTCAATTGCCCCATCTTCGATCAACATCTCCCATCATCCACGTATTTGCTGGTTGGAATGGTATTCGAATATAAATTTGATCCCGGTCTTTCTGTACCAACATTCGTATAGGCCAGATTTGATAGTCGGTTATTTAACTATCAAATAAACAATCGTTTATCCATGAAAAATAAAATAAATTTACAGATTTAGTACCCAACATCATTTAGCCTCTTTAATTAACTAGACGTTAATTAATTATTAAAATTTCTAATTCAGAAAACAATCCCTTTCTTATTTTAATAAGAATATTCAACTATCATTCCGCTTCTGCTTCATTAGACCCTTATTGTAAATTGGTAAATGAATAAATCTCTAAGTATACAACCCCTAAGGCCGAAACCAACATAGATTGACACCTCGAAAGTTACTCAACTCAACCAACGTACAACAAGTTCCAATTTCAAAAACCACATAATTTCTTTTTTAATTATTTTAAAACGATTGTATCCCTTCATAATCTCACAAATCATTTCCAATTTTATTTGAAATGATATTTCATAAAATTTACTAAATAGTTCAATTTAACTTCTGTAACAAATGTTACATATTCCATTTCAAAAACCGTCCACCTTTCATTTACAAACTTCTTAACCTTTCATTTATAAAATTCCTTTCTTATTTGCAAATATAAATTCCATTCTCTTCATACATTCCATTTATACGTATTTCCATTTATGATCTTTTTGCAAATCTTGACTTGAAAACTTAAATGCCAAGTATTTCTCTTAAATCCAGTTACACTCCAAATCAATATCCCATTTCCAATTCTATTTATTCGCTAATATCATTTACGAAAACCCTTTTTTATCACATTTCATATTTTTATAAACAACATTTGTAGAAACGTTCATTTATTACAAAAATCACTTGTCAACTCTTTTAAAATTCCTTAACGACACTTACGTTCTTACAAAACCATGTTAACATCACATTTTTTTATTGGAAAATTTTATACCACTTACCTATTTATTTTAATAATATCTTGGAATTTCTATTAATTTATAATTTAAATAATTATAAAAACATAAATAAAACTTCGACGTACACTATTAAATTAAACATCGTATTTCAAATCCTTATATAAAAATAACTTTGAAAATGTTCAGAATCGATTTAACATCGATTCCAAATTCTTTTCTTTTATCAATGTTACTAAAGAGGTAAATATCTACTAAAGTACCAAACTGTGAAATATAAAACAATTTCACATCTAATAAGAATTTAACTGATAATTTCTATAACATTAAATTACGACTATTTAACATCGACCAATTTATCAAAACAATTCAAACATCACATTAAATTAAACATGTTTATTTTATAAATGTGAACAAACAAGATAAGTCACCTCAACTGGTTCTAATCGTTAGAATAATGATTTGGTTTTAATTAAATTAAATGAAAGTTTAATTTAATTGGTTTAGTCAATGTAAATATCATTTCGTAATCATCAAACAATAAACAACCATAGAACACAAATATTAAAACCCGACTTATATAAAATATAAGTAGGACAAACTAAGTGAGTAAACTCACCTTGATCTGATTTATCATTGAAACAGTATGTTTTTGTTAAATTAAACAAGAGTTTAATTTGACTGAAAATTCAGTTAATTCCAATCTGGTCCAAATCTGTTCCGTAGCGTAGAACCTACCAAGACGATTCCAATGGCACCTTGTTTTCCGATTCTGATAAAATGTGGTTGGGTTATTAATATTTAAAGTTAAACTAAATTAATAATAATTATTAATTCCTAAGTTACTCATTATTTACCCTAATTTAAAAAGGCGGCCTAATCCACGACGCGCACTGCCTAATCCACGACGCTGCGCCACCGTCCTTTAACCAGAGTTCGATCCAACATCATCGGAACGTACGTTTTAGGTCTACCGTCCATCGCCTGGAGTCTGTTGCAGCTCGACATCCCAAGCTGTTTCCAAATCAACTTCGAACCCCCACTGATTCGAGACAAAATCCGGTCACCAGAACCCTTTATTTTCGATCATAGTCGTTCTGTGATGACCCCAAACCCTATAAGACGGTGGCAAGGGTAATCTTTGGAATATAACACATAAACAGATAACAACAGAACAGAAATAATTAAATATACCAAATAATGTACAATAGAATACACTGGATTAACATAATCATCAGAGTTACACAGTATATAGGATCATACTTAGTACAAATACAGTTCAGCTATACATAAATGTCTACAGCGGAAAACAAAACATAATATGTACAACAGGAGCCGAACAACATAAAAAGAGATAAATGATAGAATCCAGCTTCAGCTCTAGCTATCCAGAAAGAGCATGCTAAAACCTGAATACAAGGCTGCCCGTGTAGAAAAAGGGGCACCCGAGTTTGTAAGTGAAACAAACTACGAGTCAGTCATGAGAATGGTATGTGAAATCTACTTAACACACTTTATAATATGGCCAATCACAGGACCATGCCACTTTCGCGGAACGGGTTTACTCCATTGGATTGCCAGAGCTTCAAAACAAGTAAATCTTTTAAATTTCGCAATGCTTTTTATAAAAATGAAGCCATTATAAGACTCAGTTCCCATCACACAATGCAACATAAACCAGAGGATAGAGTTTTACCTTATAATGGCCAAAATATGCTTAATACGAATAAAACAAAAGCATTTGATATTATTACTAGTGTTTATATATTTCAAAAAAAAAAATCAATCATAAGTATCAATCATAGACGGCATTAATGCCCCATACCACTATGTCGCCATATATAGGTATACAATCAAAATCGCACGATGTCGTATTTGGAAATTGGATTTCCACCATGAACCAAGGCAAAAGATAGTCCTTACCGATTTGAGATAATCTAGCCCATGTCTCAGGATCAGAACGCATCGACCCTTGGATCGTCAGGGCCGGTCCACCGATGTGGATTAAAATGCCTGAACACTGCGTTTCCCCGCCCTATGGGGCGTCAAATGGTCATATCTGACCACACCATCGACTCCAAAGAGACCGAAGCAAACCGAGGCCTCGCTTTCCATCATCCACATAAGTAAAATACCCGGGCGTGCAAAACCCAAAGCACCACTCCTAGCTAGAAGGAAACGCATGTCCTCCCTGATGTCCTTCTCCCGTTTCTGGCTCATACCGGGTTGTGAGGCTCGCGAAACAACGCTATACACAAAGCTATGCCACACATGCCATGCTTTGATCATCAACCACAAGACTTTGCTTTTCAACAGAAGCCTTGATCATCTGCCACTTAGGCGTGCCACGCCAGCAATTCACTCCATGCTACTGATTTCTATCGATATATAACCTCTGAGCTCGTACGTCTCAGAGAAGGGCGTTAAGCAAGAGAATAAATTCTCCACCGCCAAACAGATATATATTTAATAGAGATCAATCAGTACAGAACAAAATCCAATGTCAGACACACAGTCCATTTACAAGTCCGTTCTGGGTCTGAACGAAACCAGAGGCACTCAATACCTCGCATACCCGTACAATCAACAAGTACGTCCTGACGGCTACTACTTTAACCCCTTCAAGGTAGCTACTCCTATCATGAGCATCAGTAGAACCCCTCCATCGGCGTAAAGATCATCGTTCTTGCACCGTCTTCATATCTTCGGCTTTCACTTGTCGAAAAATTATTTGAAATGAGAATCAACTCAGCCTTTTCAAATACTTCACGTATATTTAGAATTTCAAATCAATTCATTTCAATGGTTAAATTATTCGATATCATTAATTCTGTTCTTTAATGTAATTTTCACACTAAACACATTCAACCATTAAATATCACATAAACCGAGCAAATTCAGTTTATTTCCATTCCTTATCGTTTGTAATATTTTATCACGATTTATCGCTATTTTTATTTATTTAAAAATAGCCAATTCATTCAAACGACGCTTCAGGCCATAACGCGGCCATGGCGCTGTTTTTCTTCAGATTTGATTTACACATATCTGAAAATCTAACCGTTGGATCTTCACAAATTTTATATCACTAGAAAGATCTTTTCAAAACGAACCCAACGGTTCCAATTTTGGGAAAATCCAATGGTCGGATCTCCCGCACTAATCGTTTGAAGTTACGATTTCAAAATACAAACTGCAACGTCGTTATTCGATTTAATTTAATTATATATATATATATAATCGATTCTGGCGCTGTTTTTCTTCAGATTTGAATTAAATATTCCAGACCATCCAACCGTTGGATCTTCACAAGTTGGTGTCGTTGGAAAGATATTTCCAAAGCTTATCCAACGGTTTCGGTTTCGGGAAAATCTGATGGTCGGATCTCCCGCACTAATCGTTTGAAATCACGGTTTCAAAACACGAAGTACAGCTTTGTTATTCGATTTATTTTAATTATATTTATATATATAAATATAATTCATTCTTCGATTTCAAAACCATATCCACTTTATATATTTGATAAAAATAATATTTTTATCATCAAAAATATTTATTCCACACATTACCATTTTTAACACTTCATATTCACAATAAAAATGTAGATTTTATTGTTCAATCTATATATTCAACACATGAACGTTTTCGACGTCACACATACGATAAATATTATTTTTATCGTTCTAATCCTTTATTCAACACATGAATATTTTCTATAGTTGATATATATAATAAAAATGTGATTTTTATCGTAAAACAATTTATTTCAAAACACGATTATTTTATATAGTCTATACATAAGGTAAAAATGTTATATTTGGTGTTAAAACAATTTATTTAAAATACTAATATTTTATATAGGCTATATATAATAAAAATGTGATTTTTTATCTTTCAAATAATTTACTCAACACATGAACTCATTCAACACATGAATTTCTACTCAACACAAGAATTTCTATTCAACACACGAATATAGTTTCAACACATGAAAATAACTCTAACACATGAATATTATTGAAAATTTCGGCAGCATAACGGCAGGGTAGTTAAAACCGGGACCGTCCCTAGTACGACTCCTCCCTCTACCTTAAAACTTCGCGGTTTTTGACAATGGGGATTTCATGCATCTAATTCGTACGCAGACGAGCATGTTTATTTTTCTTTTCCACAAACTAATTCTATGTGGTTTCATCCAAAAATAATTCTCAACCACAAACAGGTATTTTTCAACCACAATCAATCATTCATGATTTTCACCAAATTTCACATCAACCATAATCCAAACAATATCACAACCAATAAATATCGTCCATGGTATGTGGACGAGGGGAGTATATATATATATATATATATATTTGTATATAAATATATTTCAATTCACTTCAATTCATTTCAATGTCATTTCAACGCATATATAATTTTTACAACGCATATATAACTTATACATCGAACATACAACTTATACAACGCTTATACATGAGGTGTACAACGCTTATATAACTCACACATCGACTATATAATTTATACATCGTTGTTTTCCATATCGTTTATAATTTAGAAATCTCACATTGGGTTCCACTCCACCAAAAATTGCAAAAGGCTCAAAAAAATATGCGGTCTCTTCTAGAATGTAGAAGATGTCCACACGAGTCCAGTGTCTCTTGTTTCACTGGATTTCGACCACAAACGAAAAAGATATGATTTTTATAGTGAAATCAAAAACTGTAGCGCTTTAAAGTGCTACAGAATAGTTTGAAATAAAATAACCCGTTACCTTCAAATTTCGTTCAAAACTAGGTTTGCCGATAACTTTCGATCCGTGGCACGATGTTGGAATCAGTCATTACCACATGGAAGAGGAAGGAGAGGGCTTTCCACGAAGGGTGGTGGTGCTAGGATCGAACGGCCTAGCGGTGACGGTGGCTCCCTGAAGTCGACGACTTCGTGCTAGCAGATCTCGACGCAAATGAGGAGAGGGAGGGCGAGGGTGGGATGGATTTGAAGAGGAGGCTCGGCTCTACGAAAAACTCCAAAGAAGCATGTGGTTTCGATTCGTGTAGGAGGAGGAAAGGAGGAGAGAAGGGTTAAACCATTTTCCGTCATCCCGTATAGAGGATCAGGGAGAGAAAAGGTTGTTTGGGCCAATGAGATTTTTTCCTTTTATTTATATATTTTTAAAAATTCGAAAATACCCCTTGTCTCATAAGAACTCCAATCCAAACCCAATGACTGTCGTCCCGAGCTAAATACCCCATTCCAAACACAATGGGATATGTTTTGACGGTCCATTAGACTGTTTCAGTCAGTTTTTCTTCAAATTAATATATAAAACATACAATATTTGATTTGAACGTACATTTCAATTTGCCAGGGCCACATACTGATTCTAAAAATTCCCGAAAAATAAATCTAGCTATGTTTTGACGATACAGTCCCAACAAAACTAGTTTCGTCGAATTCTGAGACCGTTTGAAAAATGGCCATTTTCTGGTTGATCCAATTTAACTGAAATCAACCAAACACATTTTCCTTCGCCACGCTCACATATTTACTTCAAAAATTATGAAATTTGAAACCTAGCAATAATTTGACATTCCGGATCCAACAAAAGTAGTTTCGTCTAATTCAGAGGTCATTTGCAAAATTACTATTTTCAAGAGCGATATATTCTCTATAGCGACCTTTCTGAAAATTCATTTGAAAATTCATTTGGCCATAACTTTTTATCCCCACTATGAAACTTCGATTTTTCAGATTCGTTAGAAAGATATTCACTAACAGATTTAAATACTTTTGGTTTCAATAAAATTCGTTTTATTTTGCACCCGGTACAATCAGTCAAAGTTTGAATTGAAATTTTGAAACTGCCGCGCCTTTTCAGGCCTTGTATATAATTCAAAATAATTATATTTATTTTCAAACATCGATTCAAACATACTTTTCGTCGTTATTATTTAAAATATGTATTTTAAATATTTAAAATCGACTAAAATAGCCAAATTAAAATTTTTAAATTGGCTCAGATTTTCCGGGTTGTTACAAGTTCGGTGCGGAGATCTCACAAAGCCCTACCTATTTGTAGTTAAACATTTTGGATAAAAATCAGTGGATGGAGAGAAAATTAAGGGGGAAGATGATGAAGAACTGGCTATTTAATTCGTGTTAAGTGGCAGCTATGAATGGGGTTGACCACGTAGGCATCAAACGACCGTGTTTAGGTTTTGGTGGCCCCTTTTTATAGGCAAACCATTTAATTAAAATAATATTAATTGAACCTTCAACATGAAGTAATGCGCAGTATCACCTACAAACGACTTCCAATCGAGATGAAAATGGAAATCCTAGCAAAAACAATATTCCGGACACGATGGAAAAGGTTTCGTCAAATTCTGAGATCATTTGTGAAAATTCCTTTATAACTCAATAACGTGAATCGATACGCTTTTAAATTGCGTACGATCATAAAATAAATCCAATTGACTTGAAATTTGAAATACTACAAAAATAAATCATTGCGGATATGATAAAATTAGTTTAATTGAAAACGGAGTTTGTTAGAAAATCGGTTATTCTTAATTTCCAAACTAAATCGATAAAACGTTTAAATGAAATTCGAGGCGTTCACCACTCTCACGATCGAATGGTAAATCCGACTAACATGAAAATGAAAAAATAACTAACTAATATGAATCCAACATCACAAGTTTCGCCGCATTCCAAGACATTTTCCCGGAACACTATTTTATATGCCAAACAACGCTATTTTGGACACCAAAATATACGGTGTTCAAAAATAATGAACTACCTACCTATTCTGACTCTAGACATCAATACAAATCCAACGGAATTGGTCTCGTAGCTTAGTTTTATTGTTTGCTCAATTTATACACAAAAATCCATCTATTTAAATTAATTTAATTTAATTAGGCGCTATACAAAATGACTGAGAGTTTATGGCTACCGTTGTCACATATGACATCGGATTGCCACGAATTTTGATTATGTACAGTAATTTAACGTTAAGGTTCCAATGAAACTAGTTTCATCGAAAATTGAGGTCGTTTGCAAAATGGCCAATTTTAAAGCTTATATAATATCGATAAAATATTATTAAATTTCAAAACAATTCAATCGAATAATAATAAATTATTATTATCGTAAATATCCAAATGGAATATATAGATAACTTTAAATATAAACAAATATGGATTATACAACTCAATATTAACATTTCTAGTGAAACGATATCCAAATTATATAAAAATCCTTTTAAATTTATTAAATAAACGTTATCATTTATAAACGATTTCCATAGCGACTATTTAAAAATTCGAATTGGCCACAACTTACAATTTATAACATAAAATCTCGATATTTCTCTTTCATTAGGAAATTATAATCAAATAGATTCAAATGTTTCTTGTTTCACAGAATTCCGACTTATATCAGATCCTGTATATTCAATTAAAGTTCAAAACTCAATATTACAAACTACTGCGAAGTTACGAGCTCGTTTATAATTAAACATAAATTTATATGTTTAAACTTTTTTTTATAAACGAATTCAATATTATAAATCCATTTATATTTCAAATTCAATATTTAAAATAATAAAATAATTTGAATATCTGACTACCAAAAATACAAAACATTACAACTTGTGTCTTGGAGCCATTCCTAGTGTGTCTTTTACTTTCGTGGAGTCGCTATTGCTGTGTAGCATCTTTAGCTACTTTCTTTGCATCATCTTATTTTGTGGGCATCTATGATCCGGAGCTATTCAAGTGAAGATGGATCGGTTTTTGGATTCACCTTGTTTAGTCAGTTTTCATTGTTCTTTTGTTATCATGTAGTTGTGGATTATGTTGTACTCTTATATTGTATCCGTTGTAAACTCTGATATAATCTCATGTTATAGAAATGTAAAGTTGTTTTATTTCATTGTGATTGTTCTAATGTTTAATATCCTCGGACAACCAGGAATCCGACACTTGAATCTCCAACATTTTTAATACAAGAAGGTATTAAAGTGCCAACTTTCAAGGGTCGAAATCCCAGATCATCACTAATTAGATCTGACGGTTTGAAAACATGATAGCAACTATAAAAAGAGCCCCAACCCCTCAATTCAAACATTATCTCTATTCTCTTCCCAGCATCTGCCATGCCTTTCTCTCATTATTGAATCTTCAGAAAAGAAAATAGGTTCTTCTTCTATCTTCTAAATCTATTTTCATTTCTTCTATTCTACACTATTTAGAATTAGATTTAGAATTAATAAGAGATTTGGATTTATACATATAAGAATTATAATATATATGATTCTTATATATATATATATATATATATATATATATATACATACATATTTGAAAAGTTTGAGGCATACGTTCATTATTGAACGCCAAATCCAATTTTTGTACTATTCAAGCTTACTGCTTTTCTTCCTAATAGCTCTGTGAGTGGAATCTAACTAAGTTACTATTTTCTATAATTCGATAGTTATAGATTTGGATTATTGTGCCTTAGGGGATCTGGGATATACGAAAAAAAAACATGATTAAACCCCCCAAATCCTCCATTTATTTTTTTGTTCGTCGAAATGTTCGATCAAGTTATTTTTTGGTTTTAGGTTGTTGTAATAATAAAAGAACGACATAATTCTTTTGTATGATTTTCTATTTCGTTTGTATTTTCCATATTAAATTGATTCATTTTTATTTTATTTTCATGTAAATTCACATGTATGGTTTTAGGGTAAAACATTAAGATTTGGATAATTTGTAAATTTAATAGGTTTGAATCTCTATTCCTTAAAACAGAGAATTTGAACGTATTATTTACTACGTGTCCAAATATTAATGTTTTGCTTATAAACAAACATAAGAAAAGGGATCTATTCAAACTAGGAGTTGTATGGTTGACGTTGTGCTCATCTTTTATTGTTATAATAATCACGCAAAAACCTAGGTTGCAAGTTTATATGCTATTATGGTTGTTTTTCCCATTTTATTGTCATATGCACACTTATGTTATAGTTGAGGAAAATATTGGAAAATGACTTGTACACCTTAAGAATTTGATAGGATTGACATTTCAAATGCAGAGGAGTACACATACATACGTTTTAACCAGCTCATTCATTTACGGAATACAAAAAGTTTTTGCAATTGTAGTTTGATCGGTATCACTTGTCGTTGGAAAAGGATCGATGGCCGAAGACATGGACTTTAGAGAGATGGCTGGCCTACGAAAGCACCTTGCAGCACTTGAAAGGAAAGCTGGTAATAGCAAAGACGCAGTCATGCAGTAGCCTTCTGCTATAGATCTAACCGCTCCATTTTCTACCGCAACTACTTTGATGCGTACCAAACTCCACGTCCACTCCATGTGTCGGTTATTCTTATGCCATGAGTGCGACATCAGCTGCACAGCTTAGGAAGCCCCTCCCAAATCAAATCATAATACATTGAATAGCAGTGGGCAGATTTCAGCGAATCTCAAAAATTGCCAGACCCTAAAATCCATACTTTATGATCGAATCAGAATCTTCCCCAAATTTGTGTGTATTAGAACTAAATCTGTACGTTCTAGCATCCCAATCTGAACTCCATTTGTAGAAATGAAGGAACCCGCATAGGAAAAGAATTTGAGAAACGATTTCGCTTTTATCCTTTAGGATTTCAATCTTGGAATGATGTGTCGGCTTGGCAAAAGGATTTGATATCAATAGAAATGGTTTCAAGCGTATCGTATGTAAGGGATGCCGGATCCCATCAGAAATGAAGAAACCCGCAGAGGAGAAAAAGCACAACTTTACAGTTCAAGATTAGATTGTACTCATCATTTAAAAGCTAAGTTTTATAAACTTAAAAGTGAAAACTTGAAACGGTGAAAAGTGAAAACTTGAAAAGTGGGACCCTAGTTACTTACGGCAGCTATAGAAAAAAGTGAAGCAATGATTCCTAACCCCTAAGTTGTGGGATAACAAAGAACTGCAATTCACTTTTAATAAGCTAAATGGGTGTTGCACTATTTGAGGTGCAAAAGGGAGGCTAAAGTTGAGGTTTAAATAGTGCAGCACTCCTTTAGCCTCCCCGATTTCCACCACACATTTCTGTTTCTCTCTCCTCCCACTAATTCTCTCTTCCTTCACTAACTTATTTTACAATAAACATGTGGATTAAATTGAGGTGCAAAAAGAGGACTAAAAAAATAGGGTGCTCTAGAACGTGCCTCATATATATATATATATATATATATATATATATATAGAGAGAGAGAGAGAGAGAGAGAGAGAGAGAGAGCGGCTATTGGAACATAAATTTATCACAAAATCTGAACCACAAGATTTGTTTGCTTTTATGTGGAAGGTGAAATTCAGAGGAAGATCTGATGACTCAAATTTTGTGTATTTAATTTTGTATCCACATTTTGTGTTCATTTAGACATATATAACATAACTCATACAAAATCGTACGGCATGACTCATACACCTAAACAACAAGATCATATGACATGGGATGCTTTAAAGAATTATTATTTTGGCTAAAACATGCCGTTATACGAAATCAAAATGAATATATTTTGCGCCTTAACAATATGACATCTTTCTTCAAAACAATCAATAAATCAAGCGCAATTTTCTTGATAAAAATATTCCAAGTCCAACTTCCTGTCACCGCGTCTAAGGGAAACCAAATAAGTGCCTGAAACGTGAAACTGGTCGACTAGATTCCAGTAGTTGTGGACATGGAGGACAGTTGGCTTTACATTCTTGTAGGGTAGAAAAACAAACATTTGTAGCACCACACAGAGCATTGTCGTTAGTGCTGCATGCATCACGCACGCAACAAGGGGCTCCACCACTGAGCAATGCGTTTATCACTTTCTTTTGGTCATCTGATGTCCCCCGACCTGTGATAATTGTTTATTACTTCCAAAATCAAAAGTATTTGTGATGAAAATGCATATCTTAAAACCACAGTAGGTTACCTCTAAAGCTGACTACCATTCAAGTAATAAGGACATTGTCAAAATTATACTAGGGAAACAAAGGAAATTATTTGTTGTTTATATTTGCTAATTAGTTCAATAAGAAAGAAGAGACATTTTGATTAAAACTACAATTAATGATTTTTTGCTTTCTTCTGAAAATAAAGAAGCTCTCAAGAAAATCAAATTATTTATTCATTAACTTTTTCCATGCAAATCAATAATAATTATTCATTTATCTCCATCTATCAATAAACTACATGTGTATTATTTACCTCACTAAAAATAGGTTAATTATATTCCTTCGTTTTTAAATCAAAAACATGTTCCTAACTGTGTTTAGATTTTAAGTAACATTTTTTGATAAATATTAAGTAGCAATTTAGTAAAAACACTCACTAATCATGAAAAATATTTGTGTTTTAAAGCTAAAATAGGAAGAAGACCTTAGCCATGAAATGTTACATTATTATATGTTCGTTAAAGATTTAATTGTTAGTTTCATTTTAGTGCCACCATTATCCATGTATTCAATGGTAAATACTCACATGAAACAAATCAATGCTAAAAAATTAGAAACAATCCAGAAAACTGAAGAATATCTCAGAATTTCAATTTTGATTGAATAAAGAATAGAATACTGTGCTTTTTTGTCAGATATTTCATGTCGATGTGACCATCTTTTTTTATAATCAGCTTGCGTCCTCAATTTTGTTTAAATGGCAATTATCATGTATATGTTCGAGAATCCCTAGTATTTTTCGTTATTTGCAGTGGGAAAGAAACACAGATCAACATTTTTTACTATTAGGAGCTAAATTTATGAATAGGCTAATGAATCATAAAACCAAAAAAAAAAAAAAAAAACATTGTTAACAAGATTTCAAACATATAACTGGGAAATATTATTATGTAATATAAATATTGACTTGCATTCATTTGAGGCATAAAGGATTGCAAAAGTAAGAAAAAAATAATTGCCAAACTTGAAGTCTTCATTTGTTAAGTATAAGGATTATAAAACTATTACGATCTATTTATACCGAGCCACATTGCCAGTTGAATTAATTGTATGAGAACGCATCCAAAGCTCTTAAATTTTTGCGTTACAAATGTAACATAACTTTTAATAACTTTAACATTTCAAGAGTGAAATATATTAAATTGGCAGTTCGTTAGTAAATGAGAATAAATAAATCTGGAGAGCCCTTAATGTTCCAAGTAACAATTTAATTTAGTTTCCATCAACATGAAATTCTTGATACATTTTCTTAAATACACAGACGCATACACACACAAAACAAATTTATTTTTTCCTCCTAAGTAGCAATACATTTTTTATTTTTAATGGTTATTCACGGTCAATTCTATGTCTTTTGACTTTTGACAATTGTTCGTTGACATGCCACTACAAGGAATGTTCTGTATAGGGATCATTTTTTGCGACGGCCAGCGTCAGGTAGAAAAAACAGTGGCTGTCACCATATCAAATGGTAACCAACGAGTTAAAGACCAAAATTTCACAATCTCACTCAAACATATTTGGTAAACCGTGAAACGGAAAAAAAAAAAAAACCTAAGCCATGCTCGCTTCCAACTACCTCCAGCCATCGTCGTTTAGTAGTTGTCGCCCTTCTCATATCGTTCTTTCCTCTCCAATTTTCAAGGAATAATAATTTGAACCCAATTTCTAAAAATCATTTTATTGTAGATCTGAATATATTGATTAATTGCTATTAGTTGATGATAATAATATACTAGTTGATTTGGGAATATAATTAAAACCCTAGTTCATAAAATTAGCTGATTATGGATTCTAAATTGATAACTAATGCATATTAGTTCATGACAAAAGCATATTAGTTTAATGTTTCAGGGAAATACATTTTATACATTTTATATAAAAAAAGGTAAGTTCATTCAACTTCAATGGCAGACAGTTAAATCGCTTTGGCGATCGATTTTATCTTCTGCGTGCTTTTTCTCTCTTCGTAACCAACTTCCTAAATTGTTCCAGATTTTGTCCTCTCTCCTCGATTCGCGTTGCTCTTCAGTATTCCCATGACGTGTAAAGTGAATCGCTTCAGGCCTTTGGCGATTGATCTTGTGTGCCTAGTCGTATCAAGGATGTGAGATCTGATGTTCAGGGCAAGCTCCCTCATGTGCCTCCTTGGGTTGGTTCTTCTAGCGATTTCCTGCTCTCCCTCGAACTTGTATGGGTCTGTTTCCCGTGCTGGCAATTCAGGAATTGAATGCTCTACCGTACGAACAGGTTTTGCAATGGGTAAATCATTTTTTGTAAATTCGCAGCAGGTTGATGCCGATTTGACTAATGTTGGTAATACGTTATGCTCAAAAGACTGCACTTGTAATGTTTGTTGTAATGTCACTATGAATAGAGTACCCGTTGAGCCATTTTGCTCTGCTAAGTGGACTTCCCTTTTCGAGTCCCTGCCTAGGAATGCCGACGATTACACCCTCATTGATTTTGATGTAAACATCATTGATGGAATTTCTCAGCTCACCCCGGATCTTGTTACTGTTGGTTCGGAGTTTCGGCCCGGTTATGTTATCGGTTTCTTTCTAGATCCTATGCAAAAAATTCCTCAGCCTGTATCCTTTTGTCGCCGTCTCTGAAAGCTTAGAGGGAATCCCCAAGTTCGACTCCTTGATACGATCTACTACGTCAGATTCTCCTCGGATGAGGAACGTCTTCGTGTCCTTCAATCTGAGCCTTCCTTCATTGAAGGCATGCCTTTTATTATGTCCCGTTGGACCCCTTCTGCTTCGTGTGCTAGAGAGCAGGTATTATCCATTCCTACCTGGACATACTCTTCACATATCCTATCGGTTTTACAGCCTCTGATTGGTTCGAATTGGCTTGCTTGCCATATTGGTAAGCTGCGTTGTTTTGATGAGAGCATGATTGCACATGAGAAATTGGTCTATGCGAAAGCCCTTATTGAAGTTTCACCCACCAAAGCATTCCCTTCTTCTATTAAAGTTCAAACTGCCCTGGGCTCTGTTGATGAGGTTTGATTTCATTATGGATAGACTCCCGAGATTTGTACCACGTTACGATCCTTTGGGCATCTTGCCTCCTCTTGCAGGCTCCCACGATCTTCCCCTCCGCCTGAGAAAATCCCTTTATCAAAGCATCCTTCCATTTGTTGGGTTCCCAATGCTATTCCTGTTGCTATTCTTGCTAACCATCCTGCATCGAATATAGTCTCATCCCGCCTTTAGTCACTTTGGCTTCCACTTCGCCATTGTTGTTCTTGAGCCTGAGGCGCCTTCTGATACCCCTCATTCTCGATAGATCCACTCATACATAGTCCTGAATTGATTACATCAACCACCTCTACTCCCTATAGTGTACTTGAGCCAACTGAGTGTTTGGATGTCAGCCCCTTTGTTTGGACTCCATCTGAGTACTACTGGGTTCACAGCCCTTCTGACTTTTGTTTGTTTCTTGACAAGAAATCTTTCATGCGTTTTGTTTCTAGTGATACTAGAGAACATTGTATGCTTCACTATCAAATTTTAGATGAAGATTTTATCTTGCTATTGAAGGGTCACTGGGGGACTCAAATAAAATTGTTCTTGTTGATCCATAATGGGATAAATATTATTTGTATACTTCTGATTCCAGATACTATGTTCCTAACCTTGCTCCCAGGTTTGCTGCCCTCATTGCTAAAGTTGTCCTTTCGTTTGGTCTGCTGGCCTCTCCACCGTGAGGGAAGTTTTTGTTTGTACCTGCCTTTGATTGTTGTCTTGTTTTTTCGTTCCTTTTTTTATGCTTCCTATGGTTGAAGCAATTGTTTTCCCTATATTGTCCATCATTGGTTTTACTCATGATAGATCTATATTTTGCACTCTTAATGCTTCAACGAATAAGGTCGGGGCCTTTTAGTCCCATCAGCCATGACAAAAAAAAGCATATTAGTTTATATGAGAATCTTAATTAGCGTTTTGATTGTTTAACTTTGATAAAAATTAGGATTTGTTTAAAATCCAAAAATTAGTGTATAATTATTGATTAATATGTTTATTGATAAGTTTATGTTTACCCGGATTTTTATTCTAGTGGAAAATAGTGTTTTTTATAGTGTACGCAAAATTAATGGATGATTATCGACTAGTGGGTGACCTATGCTATCCACATGGATAGTGTCATATTCCATTATTTTAGCAGATGTACCAAGAGAGCTAATATTTGGATAATGATATAGCTTCAAATCCAATGCGAATACAATTTTCCTATTACCACCGTGCAGTTTTAATTCATCGACGTGAGTTAATATCCTATATATAACCATTCATCATATTCAATACTAATTTATATTTTCTACTTTGGCCAGACGATCGTAAAGAGAATCTTCGAACATAATAGGCATAATCATAAATGGATTGAAATAAAATTGGTCACATCCATATAAACATGAGCAATTTCATGGAGTTGTTGAAATTCAACAATTGGTTGGACTGCATAGAAAACCTAACAATCTTATTTCCATCAGTACCTGCCATTTTACGGCATTAGGTATCATAAACGCATTTTCATTTTTAATTTTTAGACCGAACATTCACGTATTAAACAATCTATTTGACAAATGCTACTTCAACTTGCTCGTTGACATTGGCAGATGCATTAAAGGACTAGTGAGGGCAGTGGTCCACATTGAGATTTATAAAATTACAAAAAAAGAAGAGCTTTTTTTATTTATATAATATGTTTAGTGACCCCACTCATCACATACACCAACACTGCATTCAGTTTTTTTTTTCATTTTTGCCACCTAAAAGAAATAGCACTAGGTCCAGCAGTCCAATAACAAGCACTAGGTTCTTTTGGAAACAATCCAAAAGCCAACAGCTATGAAGATCAACACTATAAAAATACATATTTTCTAATTGGTATGATCTCTAATTTTTATTGATACGTTTCTTTTTTGCTTTGTACTTGGTTTTATCTGAGATGATACTATGAGGTTTTCTCCAATTTTTGTGAATTTACAGTGCATACTATATGTTTGTGAAAATGCCCTAACCATGTAGTGTAACTTAATTTATTTTTTCTATGAAAATAAATAATATGCGTATTACAATATGAGTGTATCATTGTCAATTTAATATAGGTAGGCATGGAAAAGTATTTCAAAAGAGCATTATCAAATATTGTGACACCCCACGTCCATTAATGTCACTCACTAAGGGAATGCATTAACTTTTGTGAAGCGTTATAGGTAAATAAGAACATAATATCACAAGATAGACATGTAAAATAGCAGCGGAATTAAAAACTTTATATTTAGATCATAAAATCATGGTCCCAAATACTGAGTTTACATCGTAGGTTTGAAATAACCAGTTACATGTTTAATAACCCATCTTTCCAAACATATCAGAGTACAAAAGCATAAACCATATTTCCCAAGCAAAGCCACAAGAGAGTTGACAATAAGTCAAAGTTGTACATCACTTATCCAAAATCCGATTTAAGCTGAAAGAACCCAAATCAACTCTAAGCACTTCCACCCTGAGAACCTGGGGGGTGGGGAGGTTGGAAGAGAAAGAGAGAGGAGAAAACAAAAAGGGTCAAACATAAAGTCTGACGAGTCCAATTACTTTTAAATATAAATAAATAAAAGTATCATGGCAGGTATATAAAAACTGGAAGAACAAGATAACAATAACAAGTGTGAACTGATCAAGATAAGATGAACAAGATATATTACACTTCTTGAATATATTTCTATGCACCGCGCAAATACTAGTATATCGGAAGTAGAATGATCCCTACTAATATCGTTCCATTATATTTTCTTGATTATTAGGTTACTTGGGTTAATAGCACTCAAGACTTATACGCGCATCATACCCATTTACTTTTCCATGGATTCACTTAATACAATATATGTAGCTATCTCTCAATATTGAGATACATCTCATGGTACCCCACTCGCACGGTCTCCACCGAAATGAATGCAGTCCCTCACCCTACGCCGGAGTGACGTACGGATCCTTACATAACAGTGTTACGCTCCGCATAGATCTATCATTACTATGTTATGTAAGCGTATGGACTGCCACCATCGATCGAGTTAGATTCCATGTGAGAATAATGCCTTCTAGTCTACGATACACCACCCAGAGCAGATATGCATGTACCTAGACTGTCCCACGTATGTACTGTAATTGTAGCTCGATGCCTCAATCGCACGTCCTCTATTGTGCACCAAGTTCAATGACAGGGCTAAACACGGAATTCGGTCGGGAGCTTTTCCATACTTGTACAGGCCCGTCTTTAAGAGCCTTCAAATACAGATAATCCTCGGGTCTGTTTTCCATGGTGGCTATGGCCCTACCTCGGCCCCTCCCTTGACTGGTAAAGGCTATAGAGCTAAGCGACCACCCCTAAAACAACCAATCTAAACCTCCATGTGGTGTCTCTCCTCAACACCGTACCTCGATGGTGAAAGGTGAAATGATATCTTGGGGTTAGCTCTAGTCTTTTTGCATCCCATTGGCTACCGATGATGGGTATCCAATGATCTACTATCCTTGTCGGTCCTGACCTTCCACCTCCTCGTGAGGCAACCATCGAATCACACTGATGTCATCTCGTCACAGCATTCTGACTGCATAGCTACCTCTACAGTCAAGGCCCACCCACCTGGTAGTTACGCGCAAATCCAACCTCTGTGAGCACAGTCCAAAACTACACCACCATAGAGGACTACCAGGAGCACCTTCAACGTCTCAGGAAGCCGCGTGCTTCCCCTTCCAGTACTTCGGAGCCATCATAACAATTAGATGAATGTACGCTTCCCTCCTGCCTTATAACACCTCGATGATCTACATCGTTGGGTTATTCACCCTCAAATGCATGGACTGGTCTAAGCACCTCATTTTAATATGTTATTAGACCCTATGTCTAAACATTCTATTACGCGCTTGCCTTACCTCATCGGGTTTTCATCTAACTTGGTTATTACAATTCATATTGAATTCTTATTCGAATTACCAAGTTTCTCTTGCTTATTATTTTCAATCATACAATTTAATCCATTTAAGTTTATTAATAAGTCCACAACATGTTATTCTCTAGATTGTGGCCTAAGGTCTGAAATCCACAATCTATTTTATATTCTTGCTTAGTTATATCGTTACAATAACAAGTTTTACTTAATATGTAATTAAGTATATCCAATTCATATGTTTTCTAATTAATATGTTACTTACCATTTATGATCAAATATAACTTATTTCATTTTACAAATTTTCCTCATTCTTTCTCATATAATCATAAATTCAATTCACATTGTCACTACAACGTATCGTTGTCTACTTAGCAGATTACTGCACATGTCTATTTCTACAAGTTATGCTTACCCTACAAGGTGTCTTCCAATTACATAACTTTATTATTTCTACAAGTTATGTACACCACTAGGTGTCTTTAATTACATAACCTTAATGGGTTAAGTTCGTGGGCCTATATGTAAATATTACCCATCCCTTCTAATTTACTTAACCCACCCTTTACCCATCCAATTTTACTTAACCCTAACTCAAGCTCATAATCATACAATCCTAATGGATTAAATTAGGTTAAGTAATCCAATCATTACCATGTCCAATTATGGTTATAATGGGCTAGACCTCCCACATTAGGCCTACAACGTGTGGATGCTGGATATGCCGGTCGGGTCCGGGCAGTCTTATTCCACAGTTGGATCTAACCTCGTGTCTTAGCCCGATTCGTATTTATGTACTAAGACCTCCCACATTAGGTTCAACATTAGTGGCTTCTGGATATGCCGGTCGGGTCCGGGAAGACTTCCTCCACTAGTGTAACCTATCCTCGTGTCATAAGTACAATTAAAATTCCTAATTGTAATTACTAAACATTCCATTATTAATTAATTAATCAATTAAACCTTTCCCTATTTGAATTATGTCTAATTCACTAGTCAAATTATAGACTTTTATGCCTTGTTTTAATTCAGCTTTTAATTATGCACTACATGCCCCTTATCATAAATTAAGGCATACATATATGTATGTACGTATGTATGTATATGTATGTATGTATTGCACAAACCCAAACCCACATATTTTTCAGTTTATACCTAAACTTCTTATTCACATACGTTCTAATTTATGTCCCAAATTAATATTTAGACATGTCACATTCTATACCCAATTCCATATTTATATATATTCCAATACAAGTTGTACCCAAACCCATATTTGCATATTTCTAATGTATGCCTAAAATTCATATTCATACATGTACTAAATTATATGCCAAATTAATATTTACATGGTCCAATACAAATTAACCCAAATTCATGTTTTCCAATTTGTGCCTAAAATTCGCATTCATATTATCCATTATGAAACATGGCCCCAAATCCATATTCGTATATTTTCCCCATTTTATGCCCAATTTATATTCATATTTTCCAATATCAATTATGCCCTAAATTCTGTCTTTTCCTATTATTCTCAATTTCGCACATTCGCATTTTTCAGCGTTAGGCCTAGGCTCGAAGGTAGCATGGCTATATGAAAACAAAAAGAAAAAAAAGAGAAAGAAAAGAATCATAACAGGCATAATAACGAATCAATGACATAACAGTAGAAATATGCATAAAACTAAATGGACATATTATGACAAGTTTAGATTTGGTGACGATATAAACATATAAGAATAGATCAGAGGAATATGTCATAATAGAACTGATTAGGCACTGATTCAAGATCCAATATTTATATACATATCACGATTACTAATTAGATATTCAGATCTACAAATAACATGAACTCATAGTAAATTCGCTGCGAAGAACATGTTGAATAAATTGTTGTAGCCACTGCTGATTTTGTTGTAGAAATCTTTGAATATGTATAATCCTTAGTTTTTTTGAATTGATTTAGAAGAAGAAGAACCATTTTAATTTCCATCATAGCAGAGTTTCTCTTCACCATTATTTTTCTATGAACAAAACCTAGGTTTAGGGTTCTTTTTTATAGGAGTAGCGGAGTAACCAAGACCATTGGATTAGATTAGGAGCCATAGGAATCGTCCACGTCATCCGACCAATAGAAAATAGCCATGTTGCAAAAAAAACAATCTTTAACCAATAAAAATGCGCCATGTGTGCAACATGATGCACAGTAGGGGTGTTGACACCCACACGTCGTGTGTATATATATATATATATATATATATATATATATATACACTGGAAATTAGGTTTTGGTGACCGTACTTTATACTGTATTTATTTTAAGGACCGATGTTTTAAAAAATAAGTTTTCAGGCCATGGTATATATCCTACAGCGTCTTTCTCCACAAATTTCTCGCTCAAAACTTCTCTCTCTTTAATAAATCTTTTTCAAAAAAATTGATTTCATCGCCCACTTTCGATTGGCTATATACTGTGTTTCGATTTCAGGTAATTATTTCACTTCTTTTGATTTCTTCAGATTTTGATTTCGATTATCAATTTGATTTGGATAGTTCATATTTTTATTGGTTCGTTCGGATTTCAAATTTTGATTGGTTCAGATTTCGATTTCAGGTAATTATTTCAATTTTTTTTCCAGTTTTTGATTGGTTTGTATAGTTTTCAGAGAAATTATCAATTCTATTTTTATTGGTTCTTTCATATTATTTTCTGATTGGGCTGCAGAAAGATGAATATTTCGGATGATCATAGGTATGCTTAATAATCTTTTGTTAATGTATTTTTGTTTAATGATAAATTGTTTTATCTTTTTCTGTTTTTTTCAGTGATGTTCCAACTGACGTTCTAAGTGTTCTGGTTGTTATTGATTTAAAGTAAAACAACTTTGGTATTAGGCTTTCTCTGGATTATGTCATTTCTATTGTGCGGAATCAGTTGTGGCATTGTTTGTTCAGTAGTTTATCTGTTCTGTGATAGGCACAAATTTGCAATTGATTTGAACATATTAGGTCAGTTGAGATGAGCAAGATGTAACATAGTTAAGGATGAGTAACTCTCACTGTTGATTTTACAGTCTGTTATAGGCTTGTATATTTGCTTCTTTGAGTCGGTGGATAATTCCAGGGAGTAAGTTGAGATTGTACACAATATTGCATTTAATTTATTTTCGTCCCTACTGTGCACAAGTGGGACATGTGTTCTCATAACACTCAAGCTCCTAGCCTAAGTGCAGTGCTAATGCTGTTGTTTTCTCCTAGCCTAAGTGCAATACTGTGTACAAGTGGGATAGTCAAATCTACAATATGATACCATTACACTAGTGCATAATGCTCCAATAGACCATAACTCGCTAGTCCGTTCTTTGTTTGTTCTTTTATTTATTATTTCAGCCTCCCTACATGTGTATGTATATCCTATGCTAGCACAAACTTATATTAAAACGTTTTTCCTTAGTCATTTTTCGATTCCAGCATCAAGTAGCCCCTGCCAAGAACAAATACATCTATGTATATAAACTTTCTAGCTTATTTTCACAAATTTTAGCAATAAGCAATATTGCAAGCATGGGTTGTCCCCTTGTTTCTCGCTTGCATGTGGTTTGGCTCCAGAATTTCATTTTTGCAATTATTCAAAGTGCATAAATTTCGTCTCGCTGCCTCTCGCATGAGCTTGCTTTTTCTGAACTTGTATGTGTGCATTACAATTGGAAATGCAAATACGTGTTGTTCTCGTCCGGGGGATGAATGTGGTCTTGCTTCCTTAATGCCATTTCTAGCATACACATGTTTTTTTCTTACCTTCATTTTCATGCGTGTGCTGCTAAGTATGTCATGGTCTCTGTGTTTTGGTCTTGTGTTGTGCCACTGTTTTAGTGCTGCATTTTTTTAAAACCCATATTTACAAAATTTTGCACACAGTTTTGCTTCACTTTGTTGAGTGGTGCTTTGGGTTATTGGATCATGTTCCATTCCATGTGTATGTATTGTGTCCCATGCAATTTGTACTGCCTTAGATTTAGTTCTTGCACTAGCATGTATTATGCGTGCGCATCTTCAAACGTCTGTACTTTGTTGCTTTCGACATGCTCTATTAGTTCTTGCACTAATGTGTAATGGTACATACAGTCGCATGTCTTACTTACTCTACTTGTAATGGTATCGTACTGCATAATGCTCTATAAGTACAGTACGATAGCCTAAGTGCATAATGCTAATGCTAAGTGCTAGTGCTATCTTCCTCCAAAAATTATTAAGGAAGACATGTTTTAACACAATTATATTTATAAATTGGTAATATTTTTTAAGCTACAATTAGAGTTGTCAAAAATGATAAATAACTTTATCTTTTTAAACAAATATCATATTTTTATGCAAAAATATAAAACATTAGATTTTTACTACAAGATCTACAATCTTTCATGCAAAAAGTTAGTTGTTTATGCATATAATAAGTAATTTACACAATTTGCAATAATGTTAGTAGTCTTCACAAAGATCCGTCTTTGAAAGTATAATCTTTCGTAAAACAATTATGCAAGTTATAAGGCAAATGACATTTTAAGGGAGCATATAGTTTTATTTGACAATTGAATTGTATTAAACCACAACTGAACCAGAAAGATAAAATAATTTAACATTTTATAAAACCAAAACTTAAATTTAAAAAATCTATCACAAAACATAAAATAAAATATTAACTTAATATGTGAACAAAAATATTAATTTAATATAAATAAAATACAAAAAATTAATCCACTAAATCAAATAAAAACCACAGAAAAAAGATAAAATCTTTTATCTTTTTCCACATTATACACAAGAAATTTATCTAAAAAATTATGTAACTATACATTTAACATACTTCAAATTTGAAAAATAATGATAAAGCAAGTTATCTTTTTAAAGGTCCATTTATATTACCAGTAATGTTCATGCATATGTACATTTATATGCAATGCAGTTTACAGTCGACTAAATGATTTTTTCCTTTTTCCTTTTTTTTTAAAAGGTACCTGAGCTCAAGGAAAACTCTACCCATTTTTTGTTCAATTGTGGTTTCATTCATTTAGAAGATGTTGAATATAATATTTCTATAGTATGTGAAATATGCAGTAAGAGATAAATTGGTTATGTATAATGCGAAACATGATAAAAGATTTTATTTTTTTTGGTTATTTTTATTTAATTTACTGGATTTTTAGGAGGAGTGAATTTATACTGTAAGAAAAGAAAATGAGTACACCAACAAAAGAGTCTTCCACGAAGTAAGTAGCATCAGGTTGAGAATTTGAAAGAGAAGCAAACTGAGAAGATGGGTGATCAAGGGAGGCAGGAGAATGTGGAGAGTCATGCACGAGTTGCTAGAAGGATGAGCATATACAACCATAATATGTTGAGAGAGTAGGACTGATCCTGTCAAGCAGTAGATTGATCGCTAGAATCAAAGCTGCTAGGAGTGAGCATCAAGAAATAGCATATTTAAAAAGGCAACAGGTCGATCATTGGAAGCCAAAGATATTTAAGAGGTGGAGTGTTCATGTAATTGTGTCTTAGGATCAGCAACTGGAAAAGCATTTGTAAAGGAGGCTCAATGCTTACAAACATGTGTAGGATTTGAGCCACGCACGATAGCATTGTCAGTTAGCTATGAAGAAGTAGGAGCTTCAGAAATCACACAGTTAAAACTAACAAGTGAACAAGAAACAACTACTTGTTTGGAGCAGCAAGAAAGATCTGCGGACTTGAAGCCAAAGTTGGAGTATAGTAGCACGGGTCAGTCCAAAAATGTGTGAGTCATATATCGGAGCACATACAATGCAACCTCTAAATGAGCAGGTGCAGCACTAGCAACTCAGCGTTGACTATGAAAATAAACCATTATATTTATAGCTAGTGTACATTTATATGCAATGCAGTTTACAGTCGACTAAATGATTTTTTCTTTTTTCCTTCTTTTTTTAAAAGGTACCTGAGCTCAAGGCAAACTCTACCCATTTTTTATTCAATTGTGGTTTCATTCATTTAGAAGATGTTGAATATAATATTTCTATAGTATGTGAAATATGCAGTAAGAGATAAATTGGTTATGTATAATGCAAAAAATGATAAAAGATTTTATCTTTTTTGGTTGTTTTTTATTTAATTTACTGGATTTTTAGGAGTGAATTTATACTGTAAGAAAAGAAAATGAGTACACCAACAAAAGAGTCTTCCGCGAAGTAAGTAGCATCAGGTTGAGAATTTGAAAGAGAAGCAAACTGAGAAGATGGGTGATCAAGGGAGGCAAGAGAATGTGGAGAGTCATGCACGAGTTGCTAGAAGGATGAGCATATACAACCATAGTATGTTGAGAGAGTAGGACTGATTCTGTCAAGCAGTAGATTGATCGCTAGAATCAAAGCTGCTAGGAGTGAGCATCAAGAAATAGCATATGTAAAAAGGTAACAGGTCGATCATTGGAAGCCAAAGATATTTAAGAGGTGGAGTGTTCATGTAATTGTGTCTTAGGAACAGCAACTGGAAAATCATTTGTAAAGAAGGCTATATGCTTACAAACATGTGTAGGATTTGAGCCATGCACGACAGCATTGTCAGCTAGCTATGAAGAAGTAGGAGCTTCATAAATCACACAGTTAAAAATAACAAGTGAACAAGAAACAACTACTTGTTTGGAGCAGCAAGAAAGATCCACGGACTTGAGGCCAAAGTTGGAGTACAGTAGCACGGGTCAGTCCAAAAATGTGTGAATCGTATATCGGAGCACATACAATGCAACCTCTAAATGAGCAGGTGCATCACTAGCAACTCAGCGTTGACTATGAAAATAAACCATTATATTTATAGCTAGTGCACTACTCAGTGCTTTAATGCGTTGATTATGAAAATTATAATTCAATTTTTCCCCCATATTTGATTAGTGAAAAGAAATTATGACCGTGCTATCTTCCTCTGCTTCAAGTATAAATTTCAGGTTGGATGGTATTAGAAAGTTGTAAACTACTCTAAAGTATTCTATAATTTATATTTCGTATGTAATAAATACTCAGGTAGTGAAATGAAAGAGCAGAGCATGGGCTTTTTTTTTTTTTTTTTGCTTTTCCTACTATTTGGATATATGCAAATTCACTGAACAATTTTTGTCACCACAAGTGCAAGGGATTGTCGGTGGAATACTACAAATAAGCTTCTCTTATTCTATTTTGCGCAATGCTTTGCCACTTTCCAGTTGTACCTTGAAATATCAAAAATGCTAAGGTTAAACCAAGATAGCATGGCATAATGGTAAGGTTCTGTTTTTAGTTTGAGTTTTTGAGGTTATTTGTCTGCATGTTGGCTGTTTTTGTCATCGTGTTATCTATGTGAGGTTGTGGATGTTTGCAAGTTGTATTTGCCTATTGTCCATGTGAGGTTATAGATGTTTGCAAGTTGTATTTGCATGTTGTCTTAGGTCTGCTTGCACTATCCCCATTTGGTTTCATTGCAATTGTTGTGGCAACAATGGAGTGCAAATATTTTCTGCCTGGGATAGGTGGTTGAGCATCGATAATGAACATTTTATATTGTCGTTTGGCAGCTGTGCACTACTGCATAATTTCGACTATGTGTATAAATAACTTATGGAAATAAATATTAGCTTTGTTGACAGTTTTTTGGATCCTGGTGCACATGGTACCTGAGATTGAGGGAAAAGATTGGAGGAAAGGTCCACAGTAGTTTTCTGTCAAAACGCAGCATGCATTGCTAATCACTGCTGACAATTTGTATTACACAAAGTTCAAACAGTATTGCAAACCAGGCATGGAAGGCCGTCGCAATTGGTATGCTGATGTACACTATCTACCCAACATTTTCAATGATCCTAGTGGAATTGCAAACTGGTCCGAAGGCAAATGGCATCATGCAGCATATAGAGCTCAAGATGTTGCCTTTGAACTCTCTAAAAACATATCCTCTATGGATGTAGTGTACATGTTACAAGTAATGCCACGGGAGAAGTGATGAAGAGTCCATGCCTGTGGAATGGAATGAAAAGACAATGCTATTTATTTGCTAGGAAATTCTATCCTGAAGCTCTTGATAATTTAATGCATATCTTTTCGAACTTCACTGACAATTTGCATGAATTATTATACATGCAAAATTTGTAATTTAAGGTAAGGACCTTGTAAATTTGAGAGTTAGTTCTTAGTTTGGTTGCATATGCATTGTAAGCTTCTGTAAATTTTTCCGGTGAGAATATTTAACTTTTCACCATAAGCATTAAGGCTTTTGCTATGTTGTCTTCTCAACGCAGACATGGTATGGGAATTTAATTAAAGAGAAATTTTTTAAAGAACTAAATTAATCTGCTTGTAATTTACTTTGATATGTACGTGCCTATTAATATGTGCAAGAGAAAACAAGCTCTTATTCTTTTTTTGGCCTTTTGATATCGTTTTACATAAAAAAATTGGAACCATGTTAAGTGATCCTTATGGCATAATTTATTAAAGAACCTGTTATTGTCATGATTTCACCCAATGTTATTCTTCTTAGTACAAAATGTGTAAACAAAAACCAAGAAACAAATATCATTGAAACGACCCGAACTTCCCCGTGAAGGAAAGCACGGATTGAGTTGAGAACAAGCCACATCAAAACACAAACAGAAGAACATTTCATTGTTTATTACAATAATTCCATCAGAATACAAGAATATACAGAGTATGAATAAATATTACACATCAGAAAAATATCAAAGATTTAAATTACATTACATAGCAGTAGAAAATAATACAAAACACAACTGAAGGTGATCTACGGATACAGAGCTTTCCGGATATCATTCCAACTGTAAACCAGGATCATGTGAATAAAATCTGCAAAACCAAAACTACTAGCTGCCCGTGTGGAAAATAGGGCACCCAGAGTTTAGTTTAAAATAATAAACTCCAGGTTAGTCATGCGACTGGTGTGAGAACTAAAACAATTATTAATTTGATTTTAAAGTTAGGTAAATCAAGGGACCATGCTGTATAACATAAAACGCTTTACCCCCAAGAATACCAGTGCTTAAAACAACAGCGCAATGCTAATTAAAGAAAATGAAGCTATTATAAGACTCAGTCCCATCACACAATGCAACGCAAGCCAGAGGATAGAATTTTTACCTTATAACATCAAAAATGCTTGGTACTTGAAATTTCATCTTTTATTATTACTATAAGTGCATAGTGTCAAAACAATTTCAATCATAAGTATCCATCGTAGACGGCATAAGTGCCCCATACCACTATGTCGCCATACTAGGCTCTATAATCAAAATCGCAAAGTCACATATTGGAACACTACAACAAAATGACCCTATTACAACGGTGGAACACCGTCGTTATATACATTTTACAACGGTGGGCTAACCGTCGTGTATTAAGAAGTTATAATAGACTAAAATCGTTTACAACTTTTTTGCACCATTGCAACACTATTGTAATATGTGTATATTACAACTTTTTTTTCATCGTTGTAATTAACTTTATTACAACAGTTATGCACTGTTGTAATAATATCTTCTACAACTGTTATGCACAGTTGTGATTGACATTTGGGTTTTAAAAAAAATAGACATCTTTTGCAACTAAAAAGAACAATACACTAAACATAGCAATACTCCATAAGCAAATCAAATATTAAAGTTATTTGCAAACTAATTTATTAAAATACTCAAATATTCAGTATTACAAACAATAAGTTTTAGACAACATTTCATGCATTATTACATACTTGACCATTACAAAGCAACTTGCATACAATATCTTGCCGACTAGAAACTACTGGACTTCACAATGACCATTACAAAGCAACTTGCATTATTACATACTTGACTTCACAATAACCAACTATGAACAAGCACAAAACTACGGGACCGGATGCCCAAATTGCATACAATATCTTGCCGACTAGAGACTGGAACTGCTTCTCACAAGGACCTGAAATTACCATTCACTAGAACAAGGGAGTTATTTGACCCTCACAAGCTCAAATAGGCATATTACTTAAGCAATTTATGGCATGGAGATGACCAACCTTCTCCATGCAAACAGCGAACCAAAAAGAAACAACCCAATGCGAACTTTGACAACCGAAAACAACCAGCACAACCAAAATCTACAAGCATAGAGCCACCACATCCTTACACGTACAATAAAAAATAGTACGCCATACTCCTAGGAAGATGCACTCACAGAAATGGACATCTGTCTCAACACCATCTCGTCGAAAAAGTCGATCCACAACTAGAACCATTCTCAAAAGTGTGGGGACAGGCTAGCCTTTCAATGAGATCCTGAGGCGCCGGATCAAGGAGATTGAAGGGAAAAGACAAGCCGGGTTAGTCGCGATATGCCACGAACAGCAGTCAGAGTTCAGGCATTTGAAATACTATCAGACAATATTTAGAATAAAGGTAAGGGAATGGGCTAGAGTTAGGGCAGATCTGGAAACAAAAAGGAGGTGCGATGGAAAATTTAAGGCAAAGTCAGAGAGAACGAAAGGGAAGCTATTTGAAAAAAGTGAAGAAGCATTTGATTGAGCATCTCAGCTACATCAACAAGGCTCACTGCTCTTGGTTTATCCTGGAGCTTGTTCAACTTACAAGTGTACAAATACTCTACTGTATCCGCTGTAATGATGTCGATCTCCATCAAAAAACAAGTGTCCAGATCGATACTGCAAGTTGGAGAAATAATAAACTGCACTTTTAAAAAAATGTGTCAAAAGGTCAATACCAGTTGCATGTGGAAGTGCTCTGAGATGATCAGATCTCGGGGCTGAGGACAGATCAAACGCCACTTGAGGAAGTTCCAATTACGATCTGGAATGCCTGCGCTGGACTTCTAGTTGAGGCTCACGTTCACTACTATCTTCATACGCGCAATCATCAAGAAATCTAATCTCAGTCCAAAAACTTCATTGACATCTTCATCAGCCTCATTGATCAACACCAAAAGCATCGCAACTGACTTAGATCTGAAGGACGAAGTGCTTACAGCGAACTTTGATTTGAAGTAGATCCGCTTTGATCCAGATCTGCGTTAAAGGAAAAAGACTCTGATGACCATCAAAGTTGGCCGGAAGGTTGCAGATTTGCGACGAAGTCACTATGAATCTGGTCTGAGAAGAATCACCATGTATCTTTTCAAGTTGAAATTAGGGATTCGTCTGGCTTCTTCTCAGCCGGCTTCTTTGTTCAGTTCTAACGAGTTGTACCCCAAATATTTGAGCTAACCAGAGCTCTGATACCAGCTGTAAAGAACCGAAAATCGCCATCCTTTAGATCGGCCATAAACCACACAGGTCTGATCCAAAAATTGAAAATCCACGAATACTTTAACTCTGGGCATACAACACATTAGAACAAATAACAGAAGACCTATATAAACATCATAATAATGTTACATCAGAGTACAGAATATCAGAGTACATTGGATACATAATACAGCGGAAGATAAATTACAATAATCTACTACAATACACAGCGGAAGACCTTCTATGCTCTGGACATAGCTTTAAGCTTCAATCCAGAATCTTGTCAAGAGATAAATATCTGCAAAAAGATACTCGACTGCCCATGTGGGAAAGTGGGCACCAGAGTTTGCAAGTGAAACAAACTACAGGTCAGCATTGGGAATGGTATGAGAAATATTTCTTAACCTATTTAATAATAAGGCTAATCACAGGACCATGCCGCTAACGCAGAACGACTTTACTCCATTGGATTGCCAGTGCATAAATAAAGTAAATCGTTAAAGAAAGCAATGCTTTTTATAAAAATGAAACCATTATAATACTCAAGTCCTATCACATAATGCAACACAAACCGGAGGATAGAGTTTTACCTTATAATGGTCAAAAATGCTTGATACGATAAAACAGAGTTGATATTATTATTAGTGTATATATGTTTTAAAACATTTCAATCATAATATCAATCACAGACGGCATAGCTACCATATACTATGTCGCCATACTAGTTATACAATCAAAACCTCATAGTCGTATTGGAAGTTGAATTTCCATCATGAACCAAGGAAAAAGATAGTTCTTACCGAATTCGAGGCAATCTTCCTACCATGTCTCAGGATCACCCGCAACTGACCCTTGGATCTTCAGGGCCGATCCACCAAAGTGCAATGGTTGGATTAATATTCCCTGAACAATACGTTTCCCTGCCCTACGGGGCGTAAATAGAGCCACTAGGGAATCAAATAATAGAGGCGCCTCATTCCATCATCCACATAAGTAAAAATGTCAGGCTTTGTAAAAACCATGACACCACTTCTAGCTAGAAAGAAACGCACGTCCTCTCTGCTCCTTACTCCCGTTTCTGGTTCATACCGGGGTGTGAGGCTCGCGAAGTATCACTATACACAAAGCTATGCTATTTAAAGATGTGCTTTGATCATCAACCACAAGGCTCTGCTTTTCAACAATAAGCCTTGATCGTTTGCATCTTAGCATGCCACATTGTCAATCCATACCATACCATTGATTTCTGCCAATATTTATGTAACAACCCGGAAATCCGAGCCAATTTAAAATTTTTATTTTGGCGAATTTAATGAATTTTGAATATTTAAAATGAATTATTTTAAATAATAACGACGAAAAATTTATTTTGAATGGAATTAGTACGTATATATTTATATACGTCATCGTTAGAATATAAATAATTATTTATAATTATAAAAGGAATTGAAAATGACGCGGTAGTTCGATAATTCGATTTCAAATTTCAATTGAACATACCGGGTGCAAAATAAATCGGATTTTGGCGAAACCAAAAATATTTGAATCTAATTGAGAATATCTTTCCAACGAATCTGGGAAATCAAAATTTCATAGTGGGAATCAAAAGTTACATCCAGTTGAAAATTCAGAATAGTCGCTATGGAATTCTAGCCCTTAAAAATGGAAATTTTGCAAACGACCTCGGATTTTGACGAAACCACTTTTGTTGGATCCGGGATGTCAAGATATAGCTATATTTCAAATTTCCTAATTTTTCGAATCAATATGTGAGCGTGGCAAAGGAAAACGCGTTTGACCAGTTTTAGTTGATTTTAATCGACTGGAAAATGGCCATTTTTCAAACTGTCTCGGAATTTGACGAATCTAGTTTTGTTAGGACTGTATCGTCAATACAAAGTTAGAAAATATTTTTTGGGAATTTTTAGAGACTCTATGTGGGCCCGGTAAATTGAAATGCGCGTTCAAATTCAATATATAGAGTTATATGTTGATTTTGACGAAAACTGGTCGAAATGATCGAATTGGCTTGCGAAACATATCCCATTATATTCGAAATGGGGGTAATTAGTTATGAGTGACAGTCGTTGTCGTTTGATTTAGAGATCGAATGCGAAAACTGACTTAATGGAAATTAAATAATAAAAATAAAATAGAAGGGGCTATAAATACACCAATTTGACCGTTCAAAAAAAAGGAAACCCTAATTCAATATCGAACCAAGCCGCCTCCGTTCAAAAGGCAAAATCAGAGGCCAGGAATCGATTTGCCAATCCACGCGTTATTGGGTTCCGGGGGCAAAGGAAAGGTTGATCGGCGTAGGGAGGGGATCTAATCGATGGTCATGGCTCGACCATCGGAGCACAGCGGCGGCGGAATTCTTGCATCGAAGTTGGCGGGTTTTATTTTGGTTTTCAGGGGACTGCTGACCACTAGAGGGGACAACGTTGGTGGCATTGGGGGCGGCGAGGCCTGGGCCATCCACGGCGGCCAGAGGTGGACCTCCGATCAATGGAGGAGGCGCCAACAGGGGTTTAAAGAGGGGGCGATGGGTTCCTGCGTGAACATGGAAGGAGCATTACAGTGAGCTCCTCTTCTTTTCTTTATAATTTTTATTTTATTCTTGTAATTAGTAAAACTTTAAATACATACATATATATATAAACATAAAACATTTGTTTAAAATATGAAATAAATATAAATTAGCATATGGTTAAATAAAAACATACTTTGTTTTAAAAATATGAAAGTGTTGGTTTGAAAATATACATTGTTTTTAAAATATAAAATGAACATTGTTTTTAAAATAATAAAATTAGCATTACTTTTAAAAATATATAATAGAATTTATTTTAAAAATATATAATAGAAAGAAGCGTCGAGAAAATATATGAAGTGGAAATAGAAATATGATTTTTATTTATTGAAAGGAAGTAATAAAAATATAATTTTTATTATGAACAGCGTGAAAAGAACTGCATTGGAATTTCAAACAGATCCAGACGGTTCAGCAGTTCAACAGTAAGGCAAGGCGGAGTGGAACCCTCTCTGAGAACTCCTCACTTTTATTTTAAATTTCTAGTTTAAAATATATACTAGGATGCAGACGGTGCTTAGCAGCACCCGACACCCATTGTCCACAGACCATGGATAACTTGTTTGTTTGGTTGCTATGTTGTGAAATTTGATTGTGTGATGTGGAATGAAATAAAATATTTTATAGTGGAAAATATTCTATAGTTAAAAATATAATTTTTAACCTGTATATAAAATAAATATTTATAAATGAATCGGACGATTTGTTTATATACACTGATTTGACTGATATTGATTGGGACGATAAATTTTACACATCGCCCAACTGCACGAATAAAATCTGTGTTTGATTGTTTGAAACCCCACACGGGTGTTGGATGATATTTGGCGTACACTAATCCCAATTATTTAATTGTATGTCGATCGATTGGTCGACAGACTGTGTAAGCGTTAATTACATATATTTAACACTTATGCAGTTGTGTGGTGCACTTTGGATGATGGTTGATTATTTATCGTTGCTATTATATACATGTGTTGTATGGAATCCATATAATTAACATTATATGCTAATTGATTGGGCCTCATTCCAATTGGGAAAATAAAGAATATTATGAAATAAAGATTCACGTGTTGACGGTACTCATTTGTTGAGATTAGTCATGTGGTGAAAGAAATATAGATTCATGTGTTGAATAGAATAAATATTCATTTGTTGAATAGAATAACGAAGTTATTGAAAAATATAAAGCCATGTTAATTAAAGATGCGCTATTTTGATGCGAACGATATTGATATCGATTATATTCGTTTTTTTTAAATGAATATTTAGAAAATGAATTCGAATTGAATAGAAAATGAATTCGAATTGGTTTGAAATTAATTTGAGAAGAAATCGAATTGAATTGAATTGAAATCGAATTGAATTGAATTGAATTGAAATTGAAATTGAATTGAATTGAAATTGAAATCGAATTGAATTGAATTGAAATCGAATTGAAATTGAAATCGAATTGAATTGAAATTGAAATCGAATTGAAATTGAAATCGAATTTGAATTGAATTGAAATGAATTTAAAACGAATTTATAAGGAAAAATTTAACTTTGATTTGAAATTGAAAACGAAGTTGAAATTGTTTTTGAAACGAATTTAAAACGATTTATAAAATTCATTTTAAATAGAAATCAACGTAATATTATATATATATACATATATATATATTATATAATGGCCTGAATAGAACGCGTCGCGCCGCGGCAGTTCGTGAATTTCGACCATTGACTTCGAATGGATATTGCGGGAGATCCGACCGTCGGATTCTCCTAAAACTGGAACGGTTGGGTTCATATCGAAAATAGCTTTCCAATGAATATTAGAAATTTGAAATCTAACGGTTGGATTTGGAATTGTGTCCAAATCAAATTTGGAAAAGGTCGCTGTAAGTGCAGTTCGGTGGCAGTTATTGAAAACCGACTGTACGGGCCTTGATAAAATTATTAAAAATATCTACAATTTGTGTAAAATCATAAGAAATGATTTGAGGAAAAACTAGGATGAAAATTCCATATTTGAAAAGATAAAAATAGATTTTTATCGAAATGAACTAGTTTTGAACTAGAATTAAAATACATTTATTTTTGAAATAAATAAGTTGAATTTGAAATGGGTTTTAAATAACCAGAATTTATAATATATTTAATTAGAATTGAATTAGAATTGATTTGTGGGTTTACCGTGAACGGTGTTTTAAATAGCACTTGTTCTTTAAACCGATAATAAATAGAATGTGATTTGGGTTTATCGTGAACTTTGTTTTAAATGACATTAGTTCTTTAACCCAGTAAAAGGAGTTTTAATGAATCGTTAATTAGATTGAAATGTGAATTGATAATTTAAATTACCAAATTTGGAAAGTGAGCGAGAATGGATTATTACCGGTTTTGCTCCAAAGCGATAGTTAAAATCTTTAATTAGATTTGAACGTGAAATGGTAATTAACTTTACCGATAGCACCGTGGTGTTAGATATGGAGTATCACCAGTTTTGCTCCATGGGATAAATAGGTTGGGATTGGGAAATAAAATAAATAATTACTTCGGTGTGGTTCGCTAATCCCGACTAGTTTGGAAAACCATAATATGGTTTGAAATGATATCCAAAGGAAGATTAAAGAATAAATTTAAAAGAATTTATCTTTGATAAAATTAATGGGAACCTTTCCCTAGGAGCGTGAATATTTGAATAAAAGAATATTCTAAATTGGAATGAGGCGTATATTATGTTTTATAGCACTTGTTGATTAAGATACGCGAGTTATTCAGAAAGTCCGGGTATAACCCATTCTGAATAACTGATTCGACGACGAGTCGAATAGATTGAAGACGGTGCAAGACCGACGATCTTCACATCGAATGGATGGGTGCTACTGATGCTCACGATGGGAGTAGCTACCTTGAAGGGGGCTAAAGTGGTAGCCGTACGGACGTACTTGGAGGTCGACGGATATGCGAGGAAAGTGCCTCCGGTTTCGTTCAGACCCAGAACAAACTTGTAAATGGATTGTGTGTCTGACATTGGAATTTATTCTGTGTGATTGATTTCTATTAAATATATATCTTTTTGGCGGCGGAGAATTTATTCTCTTGCTTAACGCCCTTCTCTGAGACGTACAAGCTCAGAGGTTATATATTGATGGATATCAATCGCATGACATAAATTGTGGCATGCCTAAGTGGCAAATGATCAAGGCTTCTGTTGAAAAACAAAGTCTTGTGGTTGATGATCAAAGCACAACTTTAAATAGCGCCGCTTTGTGTATAGCGTTGATTCGCGAGCCTCACACCTCGGTATGGTGGTAAACTGATGGTTTGATCAGTATGCTTCTTAGTGGATGGGCACCTTAGTGGTGTCGTGGATTCGGTCGACCGAGATTGTGCATAGTGCTCAGAGGGATAGGGTAAGCGGTGTTTTCTCTTGCTGAGACGTAAGCCGCAGTGATACTCGATTTCCCAAAAGTGCGGATGTGCATTAAGGTGTTTTCTGTCGCTGAGACGTAAGCCGTTGTGGATGTCACTACGCGATCGATCTTTCGAATCAGAAGCCACCATGATGGAAATCCAATTTCCAAATATGACATTTTGCGGTTTTGATTGTAGAGCCTAGTATTGGCGACATGATATATGGTACCCATGCCGTCTATGATTGATACATTTATATTTGAAGTTATTTTCCTCACTTATAGTAATAATATAAGATGAAATTTCACGTATCAAGCATATTTGGCTGTTATAAGGGAAAACCCTATCCTCCAGCTTGCGTTGCATTTTGTGATGGGACCTGGGTTTTATAATAGCTTCATTGTTCTTTATTTAGCATTGCGCTGTTTGTTTTATGCACTGGTATTCTTGGGAGGAAACCCGTTCCATGTTATACGGCGTGGTCCCTTGATTGACCTAACTTTAAAAACAACGGTTAATAACTGTTTTAGTTCTCACACCAGTCACATGACTGACCTGGAGTTTATTGTTTTAACCTAAACTCTGGGTGCCCCTATTTTCCGCACGGGCAGCTAGTAGTTTTGGTTTTGCTGATTTATATTCACATGATCCTGATTTACTGCTGGAACGATATCCGGAAAGCTCTGTATCCGTATATCTCTTCTAGTTGTGTTTTGTATTATTTCCGCTACGATGTATTTAAATGAAATTTAAATCTCTGATATTTTTTGTGTAATATTTATTCATACTATGTATATTCTTGTATTCTGATGGAATTGTTGTTATAAGCAGTGAAATGTTCTTCTGTTTGTGTTCTGATTTGTCGTGTTCTCGAAGTATCCGAGCTTTCCTTATCGGAGAAGTTACGGGTTCTCACAGTGGTCTCAGAGCTTTGGTTTACAGAGCTCGAGAACAAGACACATTAGAACCAAACAAAAGAATTCACTAGATATTGGATTAGTAATATCCAATTAGAATGACTCGTTAGAGATATGATTAATAGTATCCTAGAACGAGTGTGAAGAGTATATTTTTCAAATGAAAACAACTTTGTTTTGAAATTTAAATCGTTTTATTCGTATTTGAATATTTATTTATTTTGAATTTGGACAATCAAGTATATAAAGGTTTTGTATATACACGTCATGAACGTATATTCGAAGTTTTAATATACTGGATAGATATAGAATTGCACTCTAGTAGCCCAGGGATGATTCTACTGATGACGTACGACATCAGTGGTTTATTTTCGTGTTTCAAAGGTGTGATTTCTATATATTTCCATTAGGCTGGTGTGAGAACCAAAACTAGATAGATTTATTGTTGTGATTTGGCATCAAAAACATGATTTTCTGTATATATATATATATATATATCAAAGTTATGTGTTTGAAATTCTAGTCAACTAATTGATTGATGGTTATGTTGGTTGTTTATTTGTTTGATATTCCTAACCATTTAAGCCTAATTGAACCAAATATTGAACTGTATTAAAAAATGATTACAAATGCATGCATATACATGTACTTACATTGAACAGGTCATAGCAAGGAGGCTAGAGCAGAGAAATAAAATTGTTTGCCCGACAAATAGGTACATGTTTACCATAATTTACTATTTTGTTTGGGTGATGATGATTTTATGAGCCGATTGGCCTTTTCTTTTTCTTTTGGATTGAAGAAGGCCATGGGAGGCTATATGAAATATCCCGAAGTCCCCGGTGCAGGGATGGTTATGGCAAAAAAATTCAAAATTTAGGGTGTTAGCCAAATTTTTTAAAAATTTAAAATGTTCTTAGAAACTGAAAAGATGAAGAACTTAAGCCGTAATGAAAATAATGAAAGTTGAGTTAATTAGTTAAACAATTTTTAGCTTCGTTCCTTTTTGGGTTGAAAAGTTTTAAGTGGGGGAGATTGTAACAACCCGGAAATCCAAGCCAATTTAAAAAAATTATTTTTGCGAATTTAATGAATTTTGAATATTTAAAATGAATTATTTTAAACAATAACGACGAAAAATTTATTTTGAATGGGATTAGAACGTATATATCTATATACGTCGTCGTTAGAATATAAATAATTATTTATAATTATAAAAGGAATTGAAAATGGCGTGGTAGTTCGATAATTCGATTTCAAATTTCAATTGAACATACCAGGTGCAAAATAAACCGGATTTTGGCGAAACCAAAAATATTAGAATCTAATTGAGAATATCTTTCCAACGAATCCAGGAAATCAAAATTTCATAGCGGGAATCAAAAGTTACGTCCAGTTGAAAATTCAGAATAGTCGCTATGGAATTCTGGCCCTCAATAATGGAAATTTTGCAAACAACCTCGGATTTCTACGAAACTACTTTTGTTGGATCCAGGATGTCAAGATATTGCTAGATTTCAAATTTCATAATTTTTTGAATCAATACGTGAGCGTGGCGAAGGAAAACGCGTTTGACCAATTTCAGTTGATTTTAATCGATTGGAAAATGGTCATTTTTCAAACGGTCTCGAAATTTGATGAAATAAGTTTTGTTACGACCGTATCGTCAATACGAAGTTATAAAATATTTTTCAGGAATTTTTAGAGACTGTATGTAGGCCCGGTAAATTGAAATGCGCGTTCAAATTCAATATAGAGAGCTATATGTTGATTTTGACGAAAACTTGTCGAAATGATCGAATTGGCTTGCGAAACATATCCCATTGTGTTCGGAATGGGGGTAATTAGTTATGAGCGACAGTCGTTGGGTTTGATTTAGAGATCGAATGCGAAAACTGACTTAATGGAAATTAAATAATAAAAATAGAATAAAAGAGGCTATAAATACACCAATTTGACCGGTCAAAAAAAGGAAACCCTAATTCATTATCGAACCAAGCCGCCTCCGTTCAAAAAGCAAAATCAGAGGCCAGGAATTGATTTGCCAATCCACACGTTATTGGGTTCCGGGGGCAAAGGAAAGGTTGATCGGCGTGGGGAGGGGATCTAATCGATGGTCATGGCTCGACCATCGGAGCACGGCGGCAGCGGAATTCCTTCATCGAAGATGGCGGACTTTGTTTGGGTTTTCAGGGGATTGCTGACCATTAGAGGGGACGGGGTTGGTGGCATTGGGGGCGGCGAGGCCTGGGCCATCCACGGCGGCCAGGGGTGGACCTCCGATCAACGGAGGAGGCGCCAGCAGGGGTTTAAAGGGGGGGCGATGGGTTCCTGCGTGAACCTGGAAGGAGCATTACAGTGAGCTCCTCTTCTTTTCTTTATAATTTTTATTTTATTCTTGTAATTAGTAAAACTTTAAATACATATATATATATCATTTGTTTAAAATCTGAAATAAATATAAAATCAATTTAAAAATATAAATTAGCATATGGTTAAATAAAAACATACTTTGTTTTGAAAATATAAAAGTGTTGGTTTGAAAATATACATTGTTTTTAAAATAGAAAACGAACATTGTTTTTAAAATAATAAAATTAGCATTACTTTTAAAAATATATAATAGAATTGATTTTAAAAATATATAATAGAAAGAAGTGTCGAGAAATATATGAAGTAGAAATAGAAATATGATTTTTATTTATTGAAAGGAAGTAATAAAAATATAATTTTTATTATGAACAGCGTGAAAAGAACTGCGTTGGAATTTCAGACAGATCCAGACGGTTCAGCAGTTCAACATTAAAGCAAGGCGGAGTGGAACCCTCTGTGAGAACTCCTCACTTTTATTTTAAATTTCTAGTTTAAAATACATACTAGGATGCAGACGTTGCTTAGCAGCACCCGATAACCGTCGTCCACAGACCATGAATGACTTGTTTGTTTGGTTGCTATGCTGTGAAATTTGATTGTGTGATGCGGAACGAAATAAAATATTTTATAGTGGAAAATATTCTATAATTAAAAATATAATTTTTAACGTGTATATAAAATAAATATTTATAAATGAATCGGACGATTTGTTTATATACACTGATTTGACTGATATTGATTGGGACGATAAATTTTACACATCGCCCAACTGCACGAATAAAATCTGTGTTTGATTGTTTGAAACCCCACACGGGTGTTGGATGATATTTGGCGTACACTAATCCCAATTATTTAATTGTATGTCGATCGATTGGTCGACAGACTGTGTAAGCGTTAATTATATATATATTTAATGCTTATGCAGTTGTGTGGTGCACTTTGGATGATGGTTGATTATTTATCATTGCTATTATATACATGTGTTGTATGGAATCCATATAATTAACATTATATGGTAATTGATTAGGCCTCATTCCATTTGGGAAAATAAAGAATATTATGAAATAAAGATTCACGTGTTGACGGTACTCATTTGTTGAGATTAGTCAAGTGGTGAAAGAAATATAGATTCATGTGTTGAATATAATAAATATTCATTTGTTGAATAGAATAACGAAGTTATTGAAAAATATAAAGCCGTGTTAATTAGAGATGCGCTATTTTGACGCGAACGATATTGATATCGATTATATTCGTTTTTTTAAATGAATATTTAGAAAATGAATTCGAATTGAATAGAAAATGAATTCGAATTGATTTGAAATTAATTTGAGAAGTAATCGAATTGAATTGAATTGAATTGAAATCGAATCGAATCGAATTGAAATCGAAATCGAATTGAATTGAATTTAAATTGAAATCGAATTGAATTGAAATTGAAATTGAGTTTAATTGAAATTGAAATCGAATTTAATTGAATTGAAATTGAAATCGAATCGAATCGAGTTGAAATTGAAATCGAATTGAAATTGAATTTGAATTGAATTGAAATGAATTTAAAACGAATTTATAAGGAAAAAATTAACTTTGATTTGAATTTGAAAACGAAGTTGAAAATGTTTTTGAAACGAATTTAAAACGATTTATTATATAATGGCCTGAATAGAACGCGCCGCGCCGCGGCAGTTCGCGAATTTCGACCATTGACTTCGAATGGATATTACGGGAGATCCGACCGTCGGATTCTCCTAAAACCGGAACCGTTGGGTTCGTATCGAAAAGAGCTTTCCAATGAATATTAGAAATTTGAAATATAATGGTTGGATTTGGAATTGTGTCCAAATCAAATTTGGAAAAGGTCGTTGTAAGTGCAGTTCGATGGCAGTTATTGAAAACCGACTGTACGGGCCTTGATAAAACTATTAAAAATATCTACAATTTGTGTAAAATCATAAGAAATGATTTGGGAAAAAACTGGGATGAAAATCCCATATTTGAAAAGATAAAAATAGATTTTTATCGAAATGAACTAGTTTTGAACTAGAATTAAAATCAATTTATTTTTGAAATAAATAAATTGAATTTGAAATGGGTTTTAAATAACTAGAATTTATAATATATTTAATTAGAATTGAATTAGAATTGATTTGTGGGTTTACCATGAACGGTGTTTTAAATAACACTTGTTCTTTAACTCGATAAGAAATAGAATGTGATTTGGGTTTATCGTGAACTGTGTTTTAAATGACATTAGTTCTTTAACCCAGTAAAAGGAGTTTTAATGAATCGGTAATTAGATTGGAATGTGAATTGACAATTTAAATTACCAAATTTGTAAAGTGAGCGAGAATGGAGTATTACCAGTTTTGCTCCAAAGCGATAGTTAAAATCTTTAATTAGATTTGAACGTGAAATGGTAATTAACTTTACCGATAGCACCGTGGTGTTAGATATGGATTATCACCAGTTTTGCTCCATGGGATAAATAGGTTGTGATTGGGAAATAAAATAAATAATTACTTCGGTGTGGTTCGCTAATCCCGACTAGTTTGGAAAACCATAATATGGTTTGAAATGATATCCAAAGGAAGATTAAAGAATAAATTTAAAAGAATTTATCTTTGATAGAATTAATGGGAACCTTTCCCTAGGAGTGTGAATATCTGAATAAATGAATATTCTGAATTGGAATGAGGCTTATATTGCGTTTTATAGCACTTGTTGATTAAGATACGCGAGTTATTCAGAAAGTCTGGGTATAACCCATTCTGAATAACTGATTCGACGACGAGTCGAAGAGATTGAAGACGGTGCAAGACCGACAATCTTCACATCGAATGGATGGGTGCTACTGATGCTCACAATGGGAGTAGCTACCTTGAAGGGGGCTAAAGTGGTAGTCATCCGAACGTACTTGGAGGTCGATGGATATGCGAGGAAAGTGCCTCCGGTTTCGTTCAGACCCAGAACGAACTTGTAAATGGACTGTGTGTCTGACATTGGAATTTATTCTGTGTGATTGATTTCTATTAAATATATATCTGTTTGGCGGCGGAGAATTTATTCTCTTTCTTAACGCCCTTCTCTGAGACGTACGAGCTCAGAGGTTATATATTGATGGATATAAATCGCATGGCATGAATTGCCTGTGTGGCATGCCTAACTGGCAAATGATCAAGGCTTCTGTTGAAAACAAAGTCTTATGGTTGATGATCAAAGCCCAGCTTTAAATAGCGCCGCTTTGTGTATAGCGTTGATTCGCGAGCCTCACACCCCGGTATGGTGGTAAACTGATGGTTTGATCAGTATGCTTTTTAGTGGATGGGCACCTTAGTGGTGTCGTGGATTCGGTTGACCGAGATTGAGCTTAGTGCTCAGAGGGATAGGGTAAGCGGTGTTTTCTCTCGCCGAGACGTAAGCCGCAGTGATACTCGATTTCCCAAAAGTGCGGATGTGCATTACGGTGTTTTCTCTCGCTGAGACGTAAGCCGTTGTGGATGGCACTACACGATCGATCTTTCGAATCAGGAGCCACCATGATGGAAATCCAATTTCCAAATATGACATTTTGCGGTTTTGATTGTAGATCCTAGTATTGGCGACATGATATATGGTACCCATGCCGTCTATGATTGATACATTTATATTTGAAGTTGTTTTCCTCACTTATAGTAATAATATAAGATGAAATTTCACATATCAAGCATATTTGTCTATTATAAGGGAAAACCCTATCCTCCGGCTTGCGTTGCATTGTGTGATGGGACCTGGGTCTTATAATAGCTTCATTGTTCTTTATTTAGCATTGCGTTGTTTGTTTTATGCACCGGTATTCTTGGGAGGAAACCTGTTCCGTGTTATACGGCGTGGTCCCTTGATTTACCTAACTTTAAAAACAAAGATTAATAACTGTTTTAGTTCTCACACCAATCACATGACTGACCTTGTAACACCCTGAATTTTAGTTAATGCTAAAATTCACTAATTACCGAATAAATAATCTCAGATATGGGAATTGGGGGTAACGGGCTGCGTCATTGTGTTCGTCTCGGAAAAATACGCGAAATAGAGTCCGAGTTTTCGAGAATCGGAGTCCGTATGGCCCAGTTAAGGCCCAATGAAGTTTGCAGAAAAATTAAAGCTAAAAACAGATTTAAGGATTTAAAATCAGATTTCAAAATGGAGCCAGCGGGGGTAGGCGGGAAGCTTCCCGCCCTAACCATGTCGACAGGGCTGTCGACAGGCCTGTCGACAGGGGTGTCGACTTGCCTGTCGACTTGCCTGTCGACAGGGGCGCAGCGTCCAGAGAGCCTGGGTGCACCAGGTTGGGTTTTAGGCTGGCTTGGAGGGCTGGGTTCTAGAGATTTCCTAAATCTGACGGACCTAAACTAATCTAGGGTTAATCTAAGGGCCTAAAACACTACCTAATCCTATAAATAAGACCCTAACCCTACCCTAATTCATTCATAATTAGATCTAGTAACTAAACTATGGCAAAATGAAACTTGATCATGGCCTCCACAAATCAATGAAGAGAGTTGCAAGCTAATCAACCTCTAATCAACATCTTCTTCAACTAAAGCTACTAGTTCTACTACATAAGTTGCTAATCTTGGTTTTGGTGAGTTCCTATGGCTTTAATAATCAATTGTTAAATTGATTATGGTAGGATGTGATAAGACATGGCTATGTTTGTGGATAAATGTGTTTATGCAAGTTTGTATGATATGTGATTTGCAAGTTTTATGTGATATGCAAGGTTAATGCCATGTTTTATGATGCAAAACACTATGTTGAACATTTATGCATATGTAACATGTTATGCAAACTATATGTGAGAGTATATGCAAGTTATATGTAACATGATATGCAAGTTATGCATGCGATTTTATACATGCTAAGTATTTGGTTGTATGCATGCTAAGTGTTTGGGTTTATGCAAGTTAAGTGGTGTGTTTATGCATAACAAGTAATTGATTCTATGCATGCTAAGTAAGTGGTTTTATGCATGCTAAGTGTTTGGTATTATGCATAAATCATGATATATAAGTTTACCCTTTTAAATGTGATGCATACATATGCAAGATGACACCTTTATATGCTATGCATGTTTACCCTCCTTTAAGATGCAAGTCATATATGCAAGCTCAACATGTTATGCAAGTTATGTGCATGATGTTATGTAAGTTATGTGCATGTTGTTATGCAAGTTTATATGCAAGTTATGTGTATGAGGGTATGCAAGTTACGTGCATGGTGTTATGCAAGTTAAGTTTATGAGATTATGCAAGTTATGTGCATGATGTTATGCAAGTTATGTATATGCTTAAATGCAAGTTTAATGTGATATGCAAGTATGTGAATGCTTATGCAAGTATGAGAATGCCTATGCAAGTATGTGAATGCTTATGCAAGTTATGTGTAGGCTCAAATGCATGTTTAACATGTTATGCAAGTTATGAGAATGCTTATATGCAAGTTCAACATGTGATGCAAGATATGGGTATGATAATATGCAAGCTCATATGCAACATGTTATGCAAATCATGTGTATGATAATGTGCAAGTTTGGGTTAAATGTAGTTGGGTTAATATATGCTCATATATGCAAGTTGACATCCTCTTAACCCATGACAAAGTTGTATGCTAAACCCATGATATTTGTGATGATCTTCCCCTTTCTTATGTCATGAAATGAGAACGGTTTACGTGGGGAAACGATGGGGTTGGTAAATATGTTAATTAAAGTATGGTTGGGTATGATTAAGCATACCATAAAAATAAACTACCATAAGTGGGAATTTACCTATTGAGTTAGGTCTACCCCATGGGAATTTACCTATTGAGTTAGGTCTACCCATGTTATGGAAAACTTGATATTAATTAGGGACAATTAATATGGGGGTGATTAATTAGGTGTAATTAATCGACTAAGACACGAGGTTGGACTCATTTGTAGTGTAAAACTGCCCGGACCCGACCGGCCTAACCAGTGGCTACAAATGGCAGCCCAATGTGAGAGGTCTTGGCCATAAATTAAATACGTGATTAAAGTAAAGACACGAGGTTAGACTCTGTTATGACGTAAGACTGCCCGGACCCTACCGGCTTAACCAGGCGGTCATAACAGCCAGTCTAATGTGGGAGGTCTTTATGGGAGATCACGGTCTTAATTAATTAAGAAACACTTAACCATATTAGCATGAAGTGGGACATGAGGGGTTAAGTGGGTGCCTTGGGTGGCATGTGGAAATTTAATGGGTGCCTTGGGTGGCATGAGGAAACTAGTGGGTTGCTTTGGGTGGCAATAGAAAATACGATTAGAATACTTAACCAAAGTGGAACATGTAATTAAACATGATTAAAGGGTTAAGTAAGTGCCTTGGGTGGCATGTGGGAATTAAGTAAGTGCCTTGGGTGGCATGTGGGAATCAAGTAAGTGCCTTGGGTGGCATGCGGAAATCTAGTGGGTGCCTTAAGTGGCAATTGAAATATAATTAGATGACTTAACCAAACCTTAACATGTAAGGGGGCATGATTATAAAAAGGGGTTAAGTGGGATGCACTAGATTAGATGACAAGCTTAAGTAGTAGCTTGTGGGGGCCCATTTCAACCAATATCCCAAACGTATCTTTGTGGGCTCGACCCATGTCGAGTGACGGGACACGCATATTGGGTTTGACTATAAGAGGCCAAAACGGGTTAGCGGTGGCAACGCGAGTCCAATGGGTTTCATATGCGTGTGTGGGCCCGGCCTGGTAGATAAGCCGTTGTTGCATCGTGTAGATATAAAGCCGTGCGCCGTTGATATTATCAGGTAGCCACTTTAGGGGAGTGATACACCCCACTGTGGGACCAGCACGGGTATCTACGTTAGGGAGCCGATCGCTTGGGAGTAGTGGGTACACCTAATAAAGATAGGGGCAGACGGCACCTATGTAGGGGTACACGAAACTACTGGGTAAAATTACTAAGTACACCTAGTGGAGATAGGGGCAGACGGCACCTATGTAGTGGGCTAGGGGTACACGAAATTACTGGAAAAAATTTCTAAGTCCTTGGGAGGGATCAACCTTTAAGTAGGAATTACTCTTGGTGGATAGAACTGGTGTGGTGCAGTGTAGGAATTACCCTTGGGTGGGTAGATCTGGGGTGGTGTAAGCTAGTAATTATCCTTGGGTGGTTAAATACGTCGTTTGGTTATCGTAGTACATCCTGTGTTTTGTTGGCTACTTAGTGTAGTCATTATCCCCAGAGGTACCGTATCTTGTTTATATCATACCCTAATTACTTTAATGGTTGTATTGTTAGGGTTATAGGACTCACTCAGACTTATGTCTGACCCATTGTTGTTTATCTTTTTCCCCACCCTCAGGTTATCAGAGTGGACCTAGCACTAGTGGGCTTGGACCAGACCGCTATATCTATCTTTTGGGGTTTGGACCGTAGAAGTAAAGCTCGGTTTATCTTTTGGCTATTATCTATGTAATGGGATTATGTACTTCTATTTTATCAGGATGGATATTATGTACTTGACTCTTGTTATGGTTTTGTGATGTAACCAAACATGTTTTGTTAATGAAATGATGTTTTAAATTTTCAAGTGTTACTTATATCTGTCCTGTTGTAATTTTTCTGTTCTATACTCACTAAAAATACTCCACCAAAACTAAGGCATTCCCTTTGTGAGTGACCTTAGCGGGTGTGGGGTGTTACACGTGGTATCAGAGCTTAAGGTTACCAGAACAGACAAAATTTTTAGAAAAACTATTTTCTAAGAATATTTTTGAAAGGAGTATTTTCAAAAACATGTCTTTTAAGAGAAAAGTTTTTGAAAGAAAAGCATAATCCCCAATAGCCATATCCATATCTTTCGAGTTCTCCGTTTCAAATCTCTTCCTCTCTCTCATTTTGAGTTTCCCCTCCGCGTATAGATGATCTTTCTAAGATAGATAAGAATGGAAAACCACTTCAAGGGACTTAGACGTTAGTCGGATTAGAAGTTGGTTCAAGAAGGAGGAGGACTGGTAGGTATCTATTGGATAGACGATGGGAGGAAGGCTCAAATAGTTGTTTGGTTAATGAAGGACGAAACCTCACTGATGGGAGGTTATGAATGGAGAATGGGAAGAAGGGGGTTAGTTGTTACCCTTTTGGGAGGAATAGGACACCTTATTAGGATTGTCCAAAGAAGCAAGGGCAAGATATGGAATCTCCTGGAGGGTGGTTGTATTCCCTCACGACTAAGGTACCAGATGGGGATAGGACCGTCTAGGTCGGAACTTGGATTTCTTTATTATCCGATCCGAACTTGTTTGATTCTGACGCATCGAATTCGTTTATCTCATCATTGTTAGTTGAGTCACTGCACTCAGACACCAGTTTGGTAGATGATCCCTTAGTTGTTTCAAACCCAATTGGGCTCCATGATGTGTTTGGGTTTGAAAGTTTCTATACTTAGCATTGAGTTTAGGTGTGATGCTTGTTGGGCTTCACGGGCTATGGGCTAGTTTTGGGCATGGACTGGTTATCCAGTAGAGGTGCTGTTCTTGATTTTGAAGGGAGAGTTGTTAGGATTATGACCCGTTGGGGTAACACTCTCGAGATCTCTTGTAATCCCATAGAATTTGTTATGCTAAGTTATCTAGAATCGCTTGACACGTCGGTCTAGAGTCTGCGATCTGTTAGAGCGGTCCAGGAATACCCGGATGTGTGGGAGGAGGTGAAGGGCTTACCTCCGAAGCGGGAGATTGACTTCCAAATATATCTGGTGAATAATCCTAAACCAGTATCTTGGCCAGTGTGCCATATGGCTCCTCGTGAGAGGAGGGAACTCCATAAGTAAGTAGGCGATTTGCTTGAGAAGGGGTTCATAAGACGAAGTATATCGGAGTGGGGCGCTCCAGTAGTTTTTGTCATGAAGGCGGATGGGTCCCTCAGACTTTGTGTAGGCTAAAGAGAACTAAATAAACTCACAAAGAAGAATAGACACCCATTGCCGAGGATAGATGATCTCTTTGATCAGTTGGCTGGCGCCTCAGTATTTTTGTAGTAGGACTTAGCCACGGGATTTCATCAATTGAGAGTGGCTGAGGATAGTATAGAGAAGACTGCCTTTAGGACTCCGGATGATTTTTTTTATGAGTGGCTGGTGGTGCCATTTGGTTTGACGAACGCCCCCGCATACTTTGTTGATTTGATGAGAAGGGTGTTCAGGGAGTACCTAAATAAGATGTGATGGTCTTTGTGGTTGACATCTTGGTCTTTTCTAGGAGCAAAATAAGTTTTCGTATGTGCTCAATAGGCTGAGCAAAGCCAGTATGGGATAAACGGTGGCTTTGGAGCGAGACTGGCGAGGACATCCAGAATTGGACAAGGGCTTAATTATTTAGCCATTTTTACTAGTATCATCTCACGTAGGTCGTCTGAATTCGAAGGAGGTATCCCTTGGGTGTTTGTCTGATATTGGTTTAGGCCTTTGGGGCTTGCATTTGGGGGATGCCGAGTTCGACTAGGGTGGTCTGCGTGAGAGACAGTTGTGATGATTTTGGATGATATCCTGGTGGAGAAGAGCATGCCCTACATCTTAGGGAAGTGTTGGAGACTCTTCGAGCGCATAATCTTAGGACAGTAAAAGTGGATGGGATTCTTAGCATCCTATGAGTTTGAGATAGCGTATACACCTGGCAAGGGTAACGTGGTGGCGGACGCCTTGAGCAGAAAGAGGTTGTCCTTGAGTCCGTTGTCCGTGGAACAACGAAGCTTGGAATTTATCTCGATGTTTGATTTCAGACCTTCCGTTGAGTATGTACCCGGTTTGCTAGCTTCCTTGGAAGTTAGACCTACTCTTTTGGGGCGGATTGGAAAAGCACAGAGGGACGACCCACAGTGGGTTGAGTTGGTGGAGAAGCTCATAAGGGGGGAGTCGTCCAGCCATTTGAGTAGGTACACCCTAGACGATAGGGGGTGCTTGCGTAGAGACGGTAGACTTTGTGTACCGCAAGGCGAGGGTTTGAGGAAGGTTGTTCTTGATGATGCACACCGTTCTAGGATGACCATTCATCCCGGTGGGGACAAGATGTACCAAGACATGAAGAGGGTTTTCTTCTGGGCCGGTATGAAGAAAGATGTGACCGAGTATGTCGCTCGATGCTTGGTGTGCCAACAAGTGAAGGCGGAGCAAAAGAAACCAGGTGGGTTGCTTCAACCATTGGAGGTTCCGCAATGGATGTGGGACAGCGTCTCGATAGATTTTATTGACGGATTACCCAGATCGAGAAAGAGTAATACAGGAATTTGGGTGGTAGTAGACAGGCTTACTAAGAGCGCCCATTGTATACCTGTGAAGAGTAAAGGAACCGCTCCATGGCTATCTTCAGTTTACATTCGAGAGATTATTAGATTGCATGGTGTACCCTCCAGTATGGTGAGCGACCGAGATCCTATCTTCACTAGAGAGTTTTGGAAGAGGGTGCAAGAGGCGGTAGGGACTCAGTTGTGTTTGAGTACCGCATATCATCCTCAGACGGACGGCCAGACCGAGAGGGTGAAACATATTTTAGAAGACCTTTTGAGGCTATGTATCTTGGATTTTGGAGGTACATGGGAGGAGCATCTTCCATTGGTGGATTTGCCCGACAGACTTAGTGGTGTACATGATGTATTCCATGGGAGGAAGTGCCTACATAAGACCGCAGAGGTGGTAGAGCCAAGTTTGCTTAGAGAAGTGGAAGCAGAGCGTGATGCGACGATTCGACGAGCTCCTACTTGCATCCTTGGGTCAGAGATTTGGAAGTTGTGAAACTGAGAGGTTCAACTAGTTAAAGTACAAAGGGGAGATAAAGAGAGTGACGCTACCTGGGGACGGAAGCGAAGATGCGTTCGAGGTACCCTTTTCTTTTGGAGGGTATGTCCTTTTGCTTCTCCTTCATCGCATACCTTGTGCTTATCTTATCCTTAGTATGTCCTCTCGTTAGTACCTTTGACCTTCAGATAGGATAGTCCTATGGTTGAAACATGTGTTTGAGACATGTTATGTATGATGGATGCAAGTGGATGCAAGTGTTTGCTAGTGGTTGCTCGTGGATGCATATACACACACTCTAGGCACTAGATCGGCTCAGTCACTTCATATTGCATATTGCATAAAATGGTGTGTAGGAAGCTATATCTATGGATGTATAATGATTGTGTTATCATATGGATGATGCATTTTGGGTGAATGATTGTGCACTCATGTAGATATTGTATGTGTCGATAGGGTTCTCTCGCATACATAATGGATGCATGGCACTATCATGGTTTGCATATGTTCATACATTAGATAGGGAACATATACACACACTTTTTGCATATGCTCATACATCATTAGAAACTGTGTAAGGATAATGGATGCCCGTGGTTGATGGTTTGAGTAGATGGTTGTTTGGATGGTAGGATATGCATTCTCCTTAGCTTAGAGATTTCGGGGACGAAATCCTTTTAGGAGGGGAGAATGTAACACCCTGAATTTTAGTTAATGCTAAAATTCACTAATTACAGAATAAATAATCTCAGATATGGGAATTGGGGGTAACGGGCTGCGTCATTGTGTTCGTCTCGGAAAAATACGCGAAATAGAGTCCGAGTTTTCGAGAATCGGAGTCCGTATGGCCCAGTTAAGGCCCAATGAAGTTTGCAGAAAAATTAAAGCTAAAAACAGATTTAAGGATTTAAAATCAGATTTCAAAATGGAGCCAGCGGGGGTAGGCGGGAAGCTTCCCGCCCTAACCATGTCGACAGGCCTGTCGACAGGGGTGTCGACTTGCCTGTCGACAGGGGCGCAGCGTCCAGAGAGCCTGGGTGCACCAGGTTGGGTTTTAGGCTGGCTTGGAGGGCTGGGTTCTAGAGATTTCCTAAATCTGACGGACCTAAACTAATCTAGGGTTAATCTAAGGGCCTAAAACACTACCTAATCCTATAAATAAGACCCTAACCCTACCCTAATTCATTCATAATTAGATCTAGTAACTAAACTATGGCAAAATGAAACTTGATCATGGCCTCCACAAATCAATGAAGAGAGTTGCAAGCTAATCAACCTCTAATCAACATCTTCTTCAACTAAAGCTACTAGTTCTACTACATAAGTTGCTAATCTTGGTTTTGGTGAGTTCCTATGGCTTTAATAATCAATTGTTAAATTGATTATGGTAGGATGTGATAAGACATGGCTATGTTTGTGGATAAATGTGTTTATGCAAGTTTGTATGATATGTGATTTGCAAGTTTTATGTGATATGCAAGGTTAATGCCATGTTTTATGATGCAAAACACTATGTTGAACATTTATGCATATGTAACATGTTATGCAAACTATATGTGAGAGTATATGCAAGTTATATGTAACATGATATGCAAGTTATGCATGCGATTTTATACATGCTAAGTATTTGGTTGTATGCATGCTAAGTGTTTGGGTTTATGCAAGTTAAGTGGTGTGTTTATGCATAACAAGTAATTGATTCTATGCATGCTAAGTAAGTGGTTTTATGCATGCTAAGTGTTTGGTATTATGCATAAATCATGATATATAAGTTTACCCTTTTAAATGTGATGCATACATATGCAAGATGACACCTTTATATGCTATGCATGTTTACCCTCCTTTAAGATGCAAGTCATATATGCAAGCTCAACATGTTATGCAAGTTATGTGCATGATGTTATGTAAGTTATGTTCATGTTGTTATGCAAGTTTATATGCAAGTTATGTGTATGAGGGTATGCAAGTTACGTGCATGGTGTTATGCAAGTTAAGTTTATGAGATTATGCAAGTTATGTGCATGATGTTATGCAAGTTATGTATATGCTTAAATGCAAGTTTAATGTGATATGCAAGTATGTGAATGCTTATGCAAGTATGAGAATGCCTATGCAAGTATGTGAATGCTTATGCAAGTTATGTGTAGGCTCAAATGCATGTTTAACATGTTATGCAAGTTATGAGAATGCTTATATGCAAGTTCAACATGTGATGCAAGATATGGGTATGATAATATGCAAGCTCATATGCAACATGTTATGCAAATCATGTGTATGATAATGTGCAAGTTTGGGTTAAATGTAGTTGGGTTAATATATGCTCATATATGCAAGTTGACATCCTCTTAACCCATGACAAAGTTGTATGCTAAACCCATGATATTTGTGATGATCTTCCCCTTTATTATGTCATGAAATGAGAATGGTTTACGTGGGGAAACGATGGGGTTGGTAAATATGTTAATTAAAGTATGGTTGGGTATGATTAAGCATACCATAAAAATAAACTACCATAAGTGGGAATTTACCTATTGAGTTAGGTCTACCCCATGGGAATTTACCTATTGAGTTAGGTCTACCCATGTTATGGAAAACTTGATATTAATTAGGGACAATTAATATGGGGGTGATTAATTAGGTGTAATTAATCGACTAAGACACGAGGTTGGACTCATTTGTAGTGTAAAACTGCCCGGACCCGACCGGCCTAACCAGTGGCTACAAATGGCAGCCCAATGTGAGAGGTCTTGGCCATAAATTAAATATGTGATTAAAGTAAAGACACGAGGTTAGACTCTGTTATGACGTAAGACTGCCCAGACCCTACCGGCTTAACCAGGCGGTCATAACAGCCAGTCTAATGTGGGAGGTCTTTATGGGAGATCACGGTCTTAATTAATTAAGAAACACTTAACCATATTAGCATGTAGTGGGACATGAGGGGTTAAGTGGGTGCCTTGGGTGGCATGTGGAAATTTAATGGGTGCCTTGGGTGGCATGAGGAAACTAGTGGGTTGCCTTGGGTGGCAATAGAAAATATGATTAGAATACTTAACCAAAGTGGAACATGTAATTAAACATGATTAAAGGGTTAAGTAAGTGCCTTGGGTGGCATGTGGGAATTAAGTAAGTGACTTGGGTGGCATGTGGGAATCAAGTAAGTGCCTTGGGTGGCATGCGGAAATCTAGTGGGTGCCTTAAGTGGCAATTGAAATATAATTAGATGACTTAACCAAACCTTAACATGTAAGGGGCATGATTATAAAAAGGGGTTAAGTGGGATGCACTAGATTAAATGACAAGCTTAAGTAGTAGCTTGTGGGGGCCCATTTCAACCAATATCCCAAACGTATCTTTGTGGGCTCGACCCATGTCGAGTGACGGGACACGCATATTGGGTTTGACTATAAGAGGCCAAAACGGGTTAGCGGTGGCAACGCGAGTCCAACGGGTTTCATATGCGTGTGTGGGCCCGGACTGGTAGATAAGCCGTTGTTGCATCGTGTAGATATAAAGCCGTGCACCGTTGATATTATCAGGTAGCCACTTTAGGGGAGTGATACACCCCACTGTGGGACCAGCACGGGTATCTACGTTAGGGAGCCGATCGCTTGGGAGTAGTGGGTACACCTAATAAAGATAGGGGCAGATGGCACCTATGTAGGGGTACACGAAACTACTGGGTAAAATTACTAAGTACACCTAGTGGAGATAGGGGCAGACGGCACCTATGTAGTGGGCTAGGGGTACACGAAATTACTGGAAAATTTTTCTAAGTCCTTGGGAGGGATCAACCTTTAAGTAGGAATTACTCTTGGTGGATAGAACTGGTGTGGTGCAGTGTAGGAATTACCCTTGGGTGGGTAGATCTGGGGTGGTGTAAGCTAGTAATTATCCTTGGGTGGATAAATACGTCGTTTGGTTATCGTAGTACATCCTGTGTTTTGTTGGCTACTTAGTGTAGTCATTATCCCCAGAGGTACCGTATCTTGTTTATATCATACCCTAATTACTTTAATGGTTGTATTGTTAGGGTTATAGGACTCACTCAGACTTATGTCTGACCCGTTGTTGTTTATCTTTTTCCCCACCCTCAGGTTATCAGAGTGGACCTAGCACTAGTGGGCTTGGACCAGACCGCTATATCTATCTTTTGGGGCTTGGACCGTAGAAGTAAAGCTCGGTTTATCTTTTGGCTATTATCTATGTAATGGGATTATGTACTTCTATTTTATCAGGATGGATATTATGTACTTGACTCTTGTTATGGTTTTGTGATGTAACCAAACATGTTTTGTTAATGAAATGATGTTTTAAATTTTCAAGTGTTACTTATATATGTCCTGTTGTAATTTTTCTGTTCTATACTCACTAAAAATACTCCACCAAAACTAAGGCATTCCCTTTGTGAGTGACCTTAGCGGGTGTGGGGTGTTACAGACCTGGAGTTTATTGTTTTAATCTAAACTCTGGGTGCCCCTATTTTCCGCACGGGAAGCTAGTAGTTTTGGTTTTGCAGATTTATATTCATAGGATCCTGATTTACTGCTGGAACGATATCCGGAAAGCTCTGTATCCGTATATCTCTTCTAGTTTTGTTTTGTATTATTTCCGCTACGATGTATTTAAATGAAATTTAAATCTCTGATATTTTCTATGTAATATTTATTCATACTCTGTATATTCTTGTATTCTGATGGAATTGTTGTAATAAGCAATGAAATGTTCTTATGTTTGTGTTCTGATTTGTCGTGTTCTCGAAGAATCCGGGCTTTCCTTACCGGGGAAGTTACGGGTTCTCACAATATAACTTCTAAGCTCGCACGTCTCAGAGAAGGGTGTTATGCAAGAGACTAAATTCTCTACCACCAACAAATATATATTTAGCAGAGATCAACGAATATAGTATAAAGGAATACAACGTCAGGCATACAATCCATTTAAAAGTTCGTTTTGGGTCTGAACGAAACCGGAGGCACTTTATACCTCGCCTATCCGAACGATCAACAATACGTCCGGACAACTACCACTGGAACCTTCTCAAGGCAGCAACTCCAATCAAAGGCATCAGTAGTCCTCATCCATTCGATGTGAATATTGTCGGTCTTCAACCACTGTCTTCCTCTTTGAGTTTTAATCGTTGTAGCGTTTATTCAGAATGGGTTAAACCCGGTCTTTCCGAATAACTCGCGCATTTTATAATAAAAATCAAGTGTTGTAAAACACGTCATTACGCTACATTCCAATTCAGAATATTCTTTTAATCAGATATTCACATTATAGGGTAAAGATTCCCATTAATTTTACCAAAAATAAATCCTTTCAAATTTATTCTTTAATCCCCCTTTAAAGATTCATTAAAACCCAATTTGGTTTTAATATCCAAAATCATTACTTTATGATTATTCAGACTTAAGAAATAAATCTTATCTTTAACTGGGTTAAAGAACAAATGTCATTTAAAAACATCGTTCCCGACAAACCCACAAATCCAGTTTATCTTATTTGATTACAATTAAATATCAGTTAATTGGAAAACTTCATTAAATCTTATTTTCAAGATATATTCTAGTTAATAACTAGTTCAATTCGATAAAAATATATTTTTTTCTTTTCAAATATGGAATTTTTCATCCCAACTCTTTCCAAATCATTTATTATGATTTTACATAATTTCTCCATATTTTTTATAATTTTATTATCGCTCGTACAGTCGGTTTCCAATAGCGGCCACCAAACTGCATCCATAGCGACCTTTTTTGAAATTGATTTGGACATAATTCCAAATCCAACGGTTAGATTTCAAAACTCTTATATTCATTAGAAAGCTCTTTTCGATACGAACCCAACGGTTCTGTTATAGAAGAATCCGATGGTTGGGCCTTCCGTAATGTCAATTTGAAGCTAAGGGTCGAAATTCGCGATCGATCCCTGCGTGGCGCGTTCTATTCAGGCCATTAAATAAATATATATATAATATATGTATCATCTATTTCTATTATAAATCATTTTTATAGAATATTTATAAATTCATCAATTACCATACAATTTCAGTTGTATGGATTTCATACATCGCATGTGTGTGTGTGTATATATATATATATAACAATAATGGTACATAATCACTAAGCAATCCATTCACAATCAGAGTGAATTTTATAATTGTGTGAGCGTTAAAATAAATAAATATATAATGCTCAACACAAACTGTCAATCCATCGATTGACATACAATTAAATATTGGGACTAATGTATGTCATCCCTATTGGGAAAAAATTGGTTCGAATTCATATACAATAAACAAATTTCAACCAAAATACTATAAGATCTTTATGTTAATCGGTAAACCGAGAGTCATTACCTTGATAAAGATTCAACTTTTCATGCAATTGATTCTGGATCTCGATTGATTCGAATCTGAGCCCCCAAATTAGCTAGCCTCTACAAATAATCCACTAGAACGATGTTCACCTTCAATCGAATTGAAGATGAAGAGGGAGTCAGCGATACTAGCCGCCTCCATTAATTTCTAGGGTTTTGGAGATGTAAAAATATCGGGTCGGTTATTTTTCTTTTGATCGAATATCACCTAAACTAGTGTGGAAGTGTATATTTAAAAGAGTAGGATAAATATTCCCTTTTAAATTTAAACTCCCACATTTGAATAGGTACCGACCCGTTTATTAACTCCAACTTCAAATAAAATTCTAACAAATTGTTGTTTTAAATGACCCAAAGTAAATAATTTCTCCCTTGTTACGTTCTAGTTGTGTGACCCTGTAGGTTATTACAACGTTGGCAATAATTTAATTCGCATTTAAATCATAATATAGTTTAAGAAATCAGTGTTTACAATGACTTGTCAATACATGTCAATAAAGACAGGGGTTTTAGCAAACAGTAGGATTCCAATTTTAATCAAGAAAGCAACAACGATTTGCAGCTTATTTGTTTTTCAGACTTAACTAACAAAATAGGCTATAAAACTATCAAACACTTTGATAATTTGTTTGGTATTTTAAATATCCAACAAGTCTGTAATGGCCCAATGTATATATATCCCAGACTTGTGTTACACTGATAACATAGAAACTTATAATCATAGAGTTTGAACTTTCAAGCTACTGTCAAACAGATTACATATTCATCCTAAAACCAATTATGTATATTAGAACAAAACATACATAGATAATTATAAATGAATATGTTTCAGGATGTAAAAGGTAAGATTGGCAATACCTGCATCATTATTAATATCGAATACTAATACGTATACATACATATGTATTATCCTATCAGGTTATTTCATATCCATGTATAACACTGTATTTACACATTGTAACATGGGTAAGATAACACAAACATACACATTTACATTTACAGGATATGTGTCATTTTAATGAATCATATTCATTTAAAAAAAAATCATATCTGTTATGAGACAAGCACTGATACAGTTTATATGTATATATATAGTAGGAGGTTGATAAAGGATATATACATATATATACCATATATCAAAATGATCACCATGTTAAAGATTTAAACAAAATTTTAAATCCAAAAAATTGTACACAACATATTCCACAATATGTCTTTAAAATAAAATTTACCCAACAGATTTGAGTTAAATAATCATCAGTTTATCTAGATACAAAAGATGATCATATAAACAAATTCAAGTGTGCTATCATAAGCTGTTTCGAAAACAGTCCATAATTCATTAGCACAAAAAAAAAATTGTATATCTTTATATACAAAATAGGCCCATCTGAATTGGAAAAATGATGAGTTTACAATCATGTATACTTTCTAATCTCAAACACTGGTACAGACTTAATCATATTGGTCTGTCTACATATAATGTTCAAGAATTAAAACTCAGATTCAATCAAATATTGTTATAATATAGATCTCCATATATATTAAAACAAAAAAAATATAATCCAATATTGATTCAACTTAATCAAAACTAGCTTTTGATTAACCCACTGGGTTCATCAATTTATCAAAATAAACTTAACATTATAGTCAACTAGAACACATACAATAAACTATATCTGATCTGGTATCAATTACTGATATTTAATAACAATGAAACAATTTCAATGTCATTAATGAATTTAGTCTAAATGATATCATCATAAGCCAAAACTGATTAAGTAGTTCTTCATAACAAATCAGATTTGTTAAGTCAGGATTTAATAAAACAGATTTTGGATACACTAATATAGTGTAAATACATTTTATATTCAGGCATTTAATAAAAGGTCTAAATCTGTTTAATGAAGCATACCAAGGAAATATATGTATATATATATATATATATATATTCAAGATATATATGTACATCTATATCTCATATTCTCCAATATAATAAGTAAGATCTGAGCTTTGAACAAAATCGATATCTTATATTCACTTATGATTCATCTCAGACCCAAAACAATATCAATTCTGGGTTTATATTTAAATCATAACAAACCAGAATTTTAAGCATTACCTTTATATGATTTAAACACTTTAAACCATAATAAAACCAGTACTACTAGACCAGAAATCCATTTAATTTTCGTATCATATACGAAAACTTCCAAACAAAACAATTTTACTTTTAAATGAATCCATGTTGAATTACCCTAGTAGCTGTGTATAAAATGCAATCGGGTTTGTCAAAAATCGAACAGATCGAAACCCTAATTCAACTCAATAAACAGATTAGCATAAAACCCAAGCTCTGATACCATTGTTGGGAAAAAATTGGTTTGAATTCATATACAATAAACAAATTTCAACCAAAATACTATAAGATCTTTATGTTAATCGGTAAATCGAGAGTCATTACCTTGATAAAGATTCAACTTTTCATGCAATTGATTCTGGATCTCGATTGATTCGAATCTGAGCCCCCAAATTAGCGAGCCTCTACAAATAATCCACGAGAACGATGTTCACCTTCAATCGAATTGAAGATGAAGAGGGAGTCAGCGATACTAGCCGCCTCCATTAATTTCTAGGGTTTTGGAGATGTAAAAATATCGGGTCGGTTATTTTTCTTTTGATCGAATATCACCTAAACTAGTGTGGAAGTGTATATTTAAAAGAGTAGGATAAATATCCCCTTTTAAATTTAAACTCCCACCTTTGAATAGGTACCGACCCGTTTATTAACTCCAACTTCAAATAAAATTCCAACAAATTGTTGTTTTAAATGACCCAAAGTAAATAATTTCTCCCTTGTTACGTTCTAGTTGTGTGACCCTGTAGGTTATTACAACGTTGGCAATAATTTAAATCGCATTTAAATCATAAACAGTGAGCGGCATCTAGTAATACATCACTGCTACCCAAGTTATAATAAGATCAATTAACGATTCGAAACAACCTTTTGTGACCAGTGTATCAATGTAATATAATCCTTTTAACCGTTATATCCTGGATTAAACTCAAGGCATGGATCGTATCATCCTCTTTATAATTTAATCCGTTTTTCTTGATCGATGAGTAGACTGTTTAAAACAAATCAGTATTTGAGCACGGCCATGCATTTCACAGTCTCACTCAATCAAGAGGCCCATGGATATCACTACAACTATATTGCAGGGTCAAATTCCATCTAGATCATTCATAATTTCTATTCGATTCGAGATGTATCCAACAATCATCGTTATCATTACTCAGTTACGAATAACTTTAGATGATATCAAAACACAAATATCCTTGAATAAAATTATAATGATTTCAGGTCTGAGGACCATTACATCACTGTCACTACGAAATAACTCATGATACTGTTAATTATATTCCATGGAGTTATCTCACGGTGGGTCAGCCCAATACGATATTCTCCAATACGTATTTATATCTTGACTTTAATATCACGTATATCATGACCAATGAGATGTGATCATCAGTCAATCAATATACTAGTCTCAATGCTTTATTGTTGTCCTATATAAACAACAAAACTTGACTAGGGACATTTAAGTATTATAATACTTATCACATTATATAATCTCAAGTTCAGTCTTACTCGAACTATATAATTCTGTATTATAACTCTAAGGACTTCTATTATATTAATATTTATAATTACACAGTAAATATAATATAATAGAATACTATTTTATTCTAGATAAAATAATAACATCAACAGTGCTATCAATCTCATCAAATGAATTGCCTCTAGGGCATAAACTCTAACAATCCCAACACCCGTGTAGGGTTCAAACACAACAGTTTATATACATGCATCATTGGTTAATAAATTTAACCAATTTCCACCGTTTAAATTATAATTAAATATTTATAATTTAATTTCAACAAAACATATATTTTGACAATATGACATTTTTATTTGACCAAACATGTCCTACTAAATGGCATTTTGTAATGCTAACAATGTTAAGTGACACTATTTTCAATGGATCAACATATGTTTCGTAAATGAACATTTTTCTTTTTCACTAAAATGAAAATGGTTTTAATCAATAAGACGTAAATAATCAAATGAAAATTTTACTATTATTCTAACATATGAATGATAATGTTTTAACTAACTAAAACATATATATTCAAATGAACATTTTTCTATTTTAAACAATGCATGTTTTTAACCATTTCTAATGTGCAATAAAAATGTAAAATTTTATTATGAAACAATTTTCCACAATTTCTATGCTCACATATGACAAATAAAAAGGGAATTTTATTTTCAATAACTTCAGCGTTCACATATGACAAATAAAAAGATGGTTTTTATTTTTAATAGTTCCAATGTTCATATATGACAAATAAAAAGCTGGTTTTTATCTGCATAACCTTGTTTACATTTCGAATGACAAAATAAAAGAGAATTTATTTGTCATAACAAGTTTTACATTTAAAATGACATGTTTTATTTAACCTAACATATGCTAATAAAATGATGTGTTATTCTAATGTAACATTTGTTAACAAAATAATGTTTTTATACTAATGTAACATTCTACAACAAAATGTTCTTTTTTTTCTAACATAAATTTCCCTTTTTAATTCTAACATAAATGTTGTTTTTGTTCTCACATAAATGTCTCTTTTAATTCAAACATAAATGTTGTTTTTATTCTAACATAAATGACAATTTTAATTAAATGACAATTCCTAACAAAAAATGATGTTGTAATTAACATGACAATTCCTGACAAAACGACATTTTATTCTAAATAAACATTCCTAACTAAATGACATGAATATTCTATTATGTCATTTTTAACAAAATTGACATTTTTATACTAGCATGACTTTTCTAACAGATGTGTTATTTTTATCTAACATGACTATTTTAACAAATGTGTTTTTTTATCTAACATGACTATTTCAACAAATGTGTTATTTTTATCTAACATGACTATTTTAACAAATGTGTTATTTTTATCTAACATGACTATTCTAACAAATGTGTTATTTTTATCTAACATGACTATTTTAACAAATGTGTTATTTTTATCTAACATGACTATTCTAACAAATGTGTTATTTTTAATCTCATGCAACATTTAAACTAAAAATGTTGTTATTTTATAAAAAAAGATGATATTTATGTTTTTTAACAAAAGATGTCAATTTATTTTCTAACCAAAGACGACAATTATGTTTTCATGAATACTTTTTAAATAAATGATCTTTTTAGGTAACATGAACTCATTCTAAATAAATGATCAATTTATTTTAACCTAACATTTATACTAACTAAATGACATATCTAATTTAACATAACATTTACTAATTTAAAAACATTTTTATCTTGCTAATTCTACTGCAACAAAAGGGACATTTCTATTATGTCAATTCTAATGCAACCAAATGAACATTTCTAAATAAAATGATGTTTCATATGATATTTCTAAATAAAATGACATTTCATATTAATATGATATACAAAAATATAATTTCTATTCTAATGTAACATTTTATACAAAAATGAAATTTCTATTCTATGTACATTTTATACAAAAATGTAATTTCTATTCTAATGTACATTTTCTAACAATTTTTTTTTTTAATATCACATCTCAAACAAAAATGATATTTTTAATTGACCATTCTAATTCTATATCAATGACATTTTATTTTGTCGATTCTAATACGACAAAATTATTCCATCAAGTCAACAGATTGATAAACAACAACAAATAATTTAAATCAAATCACGAATGACAATGTATGGAAATCAACAGATCTAATCATGATTAATTTATTTAGATTATATATATATATATATATGTAAAAAAAAAAGAATTTCTCACACTGATTATTTTCTGAATTTTCTAAATTCTCCATTTCAGATCTGGTTAGTCCCATGATGTAGATCTCGTTTCAAGGATTCCTACGCACTTCGTTTTTCTGAATTTCGATATTGTTTTATATAGATATGCTGATTTAAATGTTGGATACATTATTAAATTAATAAATAAAAAAATTTCCTTAATTATATTTTTACCCCTAACACAAACTAAGGCCGCTCCTTCCTCTTCCTATTGTTGTCTGCTTGTAAAATCGAACCCAAACTCATCCGCCATCACACCACTACCGCACCACCGTCGGGGCACCAGTCACCGATCACCCAACACCATGTCGAAGCCCTCGACTCCACCTCCCAACGCCGTGAAGAAGGGTGCACTCGCAGCCCCCAAGAATCTCGAAATCTGAACTAAAGTCGCGCCTTTGAACCTCAAAATCAGCCACCACTGATCCTTGTTTCAGATCAAACCCGTATGAAAATCTAGATTGCCACTTCGATTTTCCCTTAACAAGTTTTTGACATTAGTTAGTGGATTAGGAATAATTAGTGAATCGTTTCCGGAGCATTATGGCCATTGTTTTCTCAAGTGGTGGTTGTCTCTCTAATGGATTAGGTTTTAGTTAGGTTAGACCGTATTTATACTAGTATATGTAGCGTATTTTATTTTATTTTAATTTATTAATTTAAGAAAATAACTTGTTCGTTGATACTAACTCCGAATAGAACCCAATGAGTGTCGCCCCCAGCCAAATACCCTCGTTCCGAACACAATGGAATAGGTTTCGTAACCTAATTCAATTGTTTTGATAGGTTTTTCTTTGAATTTAAATATAAAACATTTAATTATTTAATGTAAACGTACATTTTAATTTACCGGGGCCACATACTGACTCTAAAAATTCAAGAAAAATTATTTCTACTTATGTTTTGACGATGCGGTTCTAACAAGACTAATTTCGTCGAATTTTGAAACCGTTCGAAAAATGGCCATTTTCTGGTCGATCGAATTTGACTGAAATTGACAAAACACATTTTCTTTCGCCACGCTCGCATATTAATTCTAAAAATTATGAAAATTGAAACTTGGCAATAATTTGACATTCCGGTTCAAAAAAAATTGGTTTCGTCGAAAACAGAGGTCGTTTGAAAAATGGCTATTTTGAATATTAAAAAATAATATTCTACAGTGACTATTCTGAAAATTAAACTGGGCATAACTTTTGATTCTCGTTATGAAATTTCAATTTTTTGCATTCGTTAGAAAGATATTTTTATATAGATTTACATATTTTTGGTTTCACTAAAATCCGATTTATTTTGCATCTTGTACATTCGATCAAAGTACAGGTTTGACTTTTCAAACTACCATACTATTTCTAACTCCTTTTATAATTAAAATAAATATATTCGTTCCAACTTCGATTTAAATAAATTTTTAATCATTATTATTTAAAATAAACCATTTTAAATATTCAAAATCCATCAAAATAAAATTTTTAAATTGGTTCAGAATTTCCGGGTTGTTACACGAACAATGAATCTGGTTGTACTGTGATGGTGTGTGATAAGTTTTGATCCGAGTTAGCTGTGGTTTGGTCCTCTGGTTGTGCTTGTCTCCTTGGATTTTGGGTGTTTGTACAGTGTTGATGTTGTTGGTTTACTAGTGTCGCTAGTTTTGGTTGGCTTCTGTTCTTGTTGGGTTTGTAGTTGCGTTGTGGTTGTTTGTTTCGGGTCTTCGGTTCCCTGCGAGCGGTGTCAACTTCTTGTGTCTTGTCTTGGTCGTATGATGGACTAGTGTAGCTGCTATTATCGTCTTGGGTGTCTGTTTTCTGCTGTGTTCTGGATCTGTAATAGAAGTATCAAATTGAAGTATGCCAAATAGCCTTGTGTTGCGTCCTGATTGTGCTTAGTGCCTTGCATATTAGCTGCTGTCATACCGTCTCTTCAATCTAATCCAACTTCCATCCTGCTCCTTCTTTCAACTTCTGCTTCATTTCAACTTCTGCTTCATTTCAACTTCTGCTTTTCATTATTTTGATATGTTACAGATGACAGAGTAGTATTCTAATATAATTAGAAAATCAATTATCTGGACAGAGAAAACTTTTGTTTTTTTAACATACCATGACTTATGATATGTGACACAAAGAAAATTTTCATGACATAAAGCTAGAATAACACTTGAAAAATATCATGACATAAGTGCAGCTTTAGGAATTTTTTAATGATCAACTACATAATCAATTTATTTGAAGCAAAAAGGAAATGCTTAAACAGAACAACACAAGGTATTTATCATTTTGTTATGTTTTCAAGATGTGTTCGATAATACTGTAAAAATATTTTCATTAAAAAACTTAGTTGCATATCTTTTGGTCTAATTGCTTTTATTATGTATATTATTTTGTATGAAAACACATAACTTGTTTAAAAAGATAAATGTATTTATCTTTTTAAAATGATAAACATATTAATTTATATGACCACCTAAGCTTCTTTATTTCAGCATATAATAAATTCTCTTACTCGTAATCATATGAAAACGTATGATATGATAAAAATGTGATGTATATTATCTTGTATGAAAATATATAACTTGTTTAATAGATGAATGTATTTGTCTTTTTGAAATGATAAACATATTAAAATCATATGATCAATTGAGCTTCCTTGTTTCATCATATAATAAATTCTCTTACTTAAAATCATATGAAAAATATGATATGAAAAAAAATGTATATATCTTGTATGAAAACATATAACATATTTAAAAAGATAAATGTGTTTATCTTTTTAAAATAATAAACATATTAAAATTATATGATGACCTGAGCTTTTTTATTTCAGCATATGCTAAATTCTCTTACTCATAATAATATGAAAACATATGATATGATAAAAATTTCATATTTATATTATCTTGTATGAAAACATATAACTTGTTTAAAAAGTTAAATGTATTTATCTTTTTAAAGTAATAATCATATTAAAATCATGTGATCACCTGAGCTTCTTTGTTTCAGCATATGATAAATTCTCTTACTCACAATCATATTAAAACATATGATATGTTAAAAATGTAATATGTATATTATCATGTATGAAAACATATAACATATTTAAAAAGATAAATGTATTTATCTTTTTTAAAATGATAATCATATTAAAATCATATGATCACCTGAGCTTCAGTGTTTCAACATATGATAAATTCTCTTACTCACAATAATATGAAAGCATATGATATGATAAAAATTTAATATGTATATTATCTTTACGAAAACATATAACTTGTTTAAAAAGATAAATGTATTTATCTTTTTAAAATAATAATCATATGATCAACTGAGTTTCTTTATTTCAAATTGTTAATTAATCTGTGTTGTGTGGTACTCAATGAGTGAAAAGTAAATATAGTGTGTACGTCTGGAAATGGTGTAGAATCAAATTGTAATGTCCGAATGTCTCATATAGTACAAACATGCTCCAATTATAGACATAAAGGTCGAAAAACATGATTTAAAAATAGAACAAAAATAAAAGCAAGGTTATTCCAATTAATGTATAAAATTGTAATCATACAAGTAACAAGTTTTAGAGCAAGCACCATTATAGTTTGAAAAGATATGTGTGACTAAAAACATATGACTGAATAAGTGAACATCATGCATATCATTTAACAAATATATAGGCTTACTTGTTGTCACCGAGTATTTTGAAGAAGTCTGTTATAATCTTAACTTCATTGCCAAGCAAATATTTTAGGAGTTGACAATCTTCTATTTTTGTTTTACTTCTCTTCTTTTCATTCTTTTCCAGTGTGCTCACAGTGTCCAGATCTATTGATTTTTTTTTTGTTAAACCAAAGCAACAAATACATTAAAACAAAAACAAAAAGTAAAAAATTACATGAACGAATTAAACCAAAAACTGTTTATTTTGAAGAAGTCAATGTTTTAATACATGAATGAATTAAACCAAAGCAACAAAAACATTAAAACCGAAACAAAGAGTAAAAAGAATCCATTACATATAATTAGAATAATGCGTAAAAACTGTTATCCAACAAATCCAAAAACTGGGTATAAAAATTGTTAAACAGGGTATCAAATAACATGGACATAGGGAAACTATTGCAGTTTGCCATATTATTCGGCAGCACGGTTAATAATCTAAAATTTATTTTACTTACTGTAGGAGTTCGTTAAGGGGTTGGCGGATTTTGCGCTGACTGACAGTGTATATCACAGAAATCAGCTTGATTGATGCCTAATATTAAAAAATTGTTGTCCATTTATGTTGATGAAAATACACTGCGGTGCATTTTCAAAAACTCGTTGATCAACCTTGGCTGATCTTCTTGTATGCATTTATTTCTGCATAGAAATAGCAATTTTGTTATTTAACAAACTTTAAACTATAAATAGCTATTTATATTTGAAGTAATTATCAGTCATAAGTAATTAGGTTAACTATGCTAGTTATTATCAATCAAAGTATTTAAAATAACATCATTTTTTAAAACATAAATATATTAAAAATGATAAACATATTAAAAAATGATTGCTTAATACTTTAACAAAATTTTAAGTAAGAAGTTAATGTTTATACGGTTTTGTATAAAAATACAATATCTCTTTAAAAAGATGGACTTGTTTATCTTTGTAACAACCCGGAAATTCTGAGCCAATTTAAAATTTTTATTTTGGCAATTTTGATGAACTTTGAATATTTAAAATGAATTATTTTAAATAATGATGACGAGAAATTTATTTTGAATAGAATTAAAACGTATATATTGATTCGAATCGTTGTTAGAATATAAATATTTATTTTTAATTATAAAAGGAATTGAAAATGGCTCGGTAGTTCGAAAATTTAATTTCAAAATTCAAATGAATGTACAGGATTCAAAATAAAACGGATTTTAGCGAAACCAAAAATATTAGAATCTAATTGAAAATATCTTTCCAACGAATTCGAAAAATCAAAATTTCATTGCGGGAATAAAAAATTACGTCCAGTTGAAAATTCAGAATAGTCACTATGGAATTCTGGCACTTTAAAATGGAAATTTTGCGAACGATCTCGGGTTTCGAGGAAACAACTTTTGTTGGATCTGGGATGTAGAATTATTTCTACATTCCTAAATTCATAATTTTCCGAATCAACATTTGAGTGTGGCGAAGTTAATTGTGTTTTAACAGTTTCAGTTAATTTCGATCGACCAGAAAATGGCCATTTTTCAAACAGTCTCAGAATTTGATGAAATTAGTTTTGTTAGAACCGTATCGGCAATATGAAGCTAGAAATAATTTCTCTGGAATTTTTAGAGTTAGTATGTGGCCCTGGTAAATTGAAATGTGCGTTCAAATTCAATATATAGAATTATATTTTGATCTTGACGGAAACTGATCGAAACAGCCGAACAGGCTTACGATACATATCCTATTGTGTTCGGAATGGGGGTAATTAGCTAAGGACGACATTCGATGGGTCTCGTTTGGGGCTCAAAATAAAAAGTTACTTTTTGGATTTAAAATTAAAATAAATATATATATTTATATAAGGGCCCCCCTTTTTTCTCTTCTGCCATGTCAACGCCCCCCCTTCTCAAAACAGATCGAAATATGAGAAAAAGGAAAAGAAACAAAAGCTGCAGCCGTTCCTCCTCCTCCTCCCCGTGTGAATGCTTTCTCGAAGATATGTAGAGACTTTCGAGCCATGGGTGGAAAGAACTTTAATAGGAATGAGTCATTTGTTGAAGTAAGAAACTGGCTCAAGGAAACAGAAGATTTGTTTGTTATCTTCGAAGTAGACGATAGGCATAAGATACAATTGCCTGTATGGTTACTTAAGGACGAAGCCTCTTACTGGTGGGAAGTTACTAATGCGGAGAGAACAGTTGAAACTTGAGAGGATTTCAGAATGAGATTTGAAATGAAGTTCCTCTCGCAAGCTGAATGAAGCCTACAGATGGAGAAGTTCTTAGCACTCAAACAGGGAAGCCTTTCGGTTAAGGAATACGTCAACCAATTCAACCAGCTGGCTAGATTCGGACTGGAGATAGTAAACACTCCACATAAAAAGGATCTCTGATTCGTTAAAGGGTTAAATGAGCCACTACACAGCCTGGCTATGTCCCATATACCTATGGGTGCGCCTTTTGAGAGACTGGTGGAAATGGCACTGTTACAGGAGGAAGACAAGGATGGAAAGAAAGAGGTAAAGGTGGAAGAACCTCTAGACAAGAAAGTGGAGGGATTGCAGAATAAGAAGACGGATTCCAAGAAAGGGAGGAAGAATAACAAACCCCATGACAAGAGGAAGTGTAAATTTTGTGGCATACCTGGACATCTGATTAAGGACTGCAGAAAGAAGAAGAAGAAGAAGAAGATAGGTGATTGTTTTCAGTGGGGTGAGACGGGACATATGGCTAAGGATTGCCCAAAAAGGCAAGGGAAAGGGCAAAGGACTGGATCTACTTCTGGAGGGCAGGTTCACGCTCTCATGGCATCTCCGCAAGAAAGAGGTAGAAATATTTCTGTTGAGAGTTTTGTTCATCTTTCTGATCATCCAGTTCGTACTCTTTTTGATTCTATCCCATCACACTCTTTTATATCTACTGCTTTAGTTGAATCTCTTCACCTAGATACCAGTATAGTAGAGGATCCCATGGTTGTTTCAAATCCAATTGGGGGTTCGGATTATTTGTTAATGATTTGTTTGGATTTGTAAATTTCTATACTAAGCGTTGGGTTTAGATGCAATGCTTATGTTTTGGGTTTCATGGGCTATGGTTTGATTCTAGGCATGGATTGGTTATCCAGTAATGGTGCCATCATTGATTGTGAAAAGAGAGTGGTTAGACTTATGACTCGCCTCGGTAACACTCTCGAAATCTCTTGTAATCCCATGAATACTGTTATGCTTAGCTACCTAGAATCCCTTGATGCGTTTGTTGAAAACTTGCAATCTGTTAGAGTGGTCCGTGAATACTCGGATGTCTTTGAAGAGATGAAGGATTTACCTCCGAAGCAAGAGATAGGCTTCCGCATATACCTTGCTGATAATGCAAAACCTGTTGCTTTACCCGTTAGATACATGGCTCCGTGGGAAAGGAAAGAGCTCAGCAAGCAAGTTAAAGAGTTGCTTGAAAAGGGGTTCATAAGGCGGAGTATTTCTGAATGGGGTGCTCCAGTGGTGCGCATGGACTATAGGGAGCAAAACAAGCTGACCAAGAAGAATAGGCACCCATTTCCTAGAATAGATGACTTGTTCGACCAGCGCGTAGGTGCCCCGGTTTTCTCCCAACTAGATCTGGCTACCGGATTTCATCAGCTAAGAGTGGCTGAAGACAGCATAGATAAGACTGCGTTTAGGACCCCGGATGGTTTCTTCGAATGGCTTGTCATGCCTTTCGGCTTGACAAACGCCCTCGCCTATTTCGTAGACTTGATGAGTAGGGTGTTCAGTGAGTTCCTTAATAAATTTGTAGTGGTCTTCGTGGACGACATTTTGATTTTCTCAAAAAGTGAGGAAGAACATGGTTTGCATTTAAGGAAAGTTATGGATACTCTTCGAGCTCATCAGCTGAAAGCAAAATTCTCCAAATGCCATTTCTGGAGAGAAGAAGTAAGGTTTCTTGGACATGTGGTGTCCAATGAGGGAAAAGCTGTGGATCCTGCAAAAGTAGTTGTGGTGCAAGATTGGAAGATTCCACGAAATGCAACCGAAGTACGAAATTTTTCGGGCTAGCAGGCTTTTACAGAAAGTTCATTAAGGACTTTGCAAAGATCTCAGCCCCACTTACATGGTTGAAAAAGAATAATTTAACTTTTGCCTGGGATTTTGATTGTGATGTTGCTTTCCAATGACTGAAAAGGGCTCTGACAACGGCCCTAGTTCTGACATTTCTTGATGGGAGTAAGATGTTTACGGTATACATAGACGCATGCGGTACCGGACTAGGCGCTGTCTTGATGCAAGAAGGCAAGGTAGTTTGTTATGGGGGGGAGGCAGTTGAAGGTACATGAGAAGAACTACCCAACTCATGATTTAGAACTAGTTGCCATTGTTTTTGCTCTTAAGTCATGGTGTCATTACCTACTAGGAGAAAGGTTTGAATTTTTTACTGACCATAAATCATTAAAGTACCTTTTCTCACAGAAAGATCTTATTTTAGGACAACAAAGGTGGATGGAATTTCTTGCCTCATATGATTTTGAGATTGCTTATATCCCTGGCAAGGGCAATGTGGTAGCCGACGCCTTAAGTAGGAAAAAGATGACCTTAAGTCCTCTCTTTGTAGAAAGGCAAAGCTTGGAGTACATAGCAAACTTTGACTTTAGACCCTCCTTTGAATTTGTACCTGGTTTGTTAGCATCGCTAGATGTGCGGCCTACTCTTTTGAACTCAATAGGAACCGCGCAATGTGAAGACCCTCAGCTAGTTGATGTGATGGATATGCTAATTAGAGGCGAGACTTCTAGTCACCTCACTAGATACTCCATTGATGACAAGGGTTTGTTGAGGCGGGATCGAAACTATGCGTCCCACAAGCAAGGGATTTGGTTAAAACCACTCTCGAAGAAGCACACCATTCTAAGTTGGCCATACACCCAGGTGGGGACAAGATGTATAAAGACATAAAAAGGGTTTTCTTTTGGAATGGCATGAAGAAGGATGTAGCTGAGTTTGTCTCTAAATGCTTGATATGCCAGCAAGTCAAGGCAGAGCAGAAGAAGCCTAGTGGTCTGCTTCATCCTCTAGAGGTCCCACAGTGGAAATGGGATAGCATTTCGATGGACTTTATTGATGGGTTGCCTAGGTCAAGAAGGGGTAATACCAGTATTTGGGTAATAGTGGACAGGCTCACTAAATGCGCTCACTTTATACCTGTTAAGAGTAAGAGGACTGCCTCATCATTAGCATCCATTTATATTAAAGAGGTAGTTCGACTGTATGGAATACCCTCTAGCATAGTAAGTGATCGAGACCCTATCTTTACGAGCGAGTTTTGGAAGAGTTTGTAAGAGGATGTAGGCACACAGCTATGCTTAAGCATTGCCTATCAACCCTCAAACCGATGGTCAGACGGAAAGGGTAAACAGAGTATTAGAAGATCTATTGAGATTGTGCATTCTTGATTTTGGGGGAACATAGGAGGATCAACTTCCTTTGGTGGAGTTCGCCTACAACAATAGCAACCAAGCTACCATAGGCATGGCACCCTTTGAGGCCTTGTATGGGAGACCATGCCGATCACCAACTTGTTGGTGGGAGTCCACAGACAAGCTCGTACTTGGGCCTAACATGATCAAAGAAACTTCAAAGAAGGTGGACTTGATACGAAGACGAATGAAGAACGCACAAGATAGACAGAGGTCCGACGCTGATAAAAGAAGAACCAACCTTGAGTTTGAGGTTGGAGACAGAGTTTTTCTTAAAGTATCTCCTTTGAAGAATGTCGTTCACTTTGGGTCCGTAGGAAAATTGGGACCAAGATTTGTAGGGCCATTTCCTATCATTGAGTGGATTGGGAAGATGGCTTATAAATTAGAGCTGCCCGAAAGATTGGCTGGAGTGCATAATGTCTTTCATGTCTCTCATTTACGAATGTGCTTACATGAGTCTGCAGAAGTTGTGGAGCCAAGCATACTAGAGGAAATAAAAGTGGAACGAGAAGCAACAGTGAGAAGAGTTCTAACTCATATCTTGGGTATAGAAGTTAAAAAGCTACGCAATCGTGAGGTCAAGCTAGTTAAAGTACAATGGAGTGATGCTGAGGAAGACGCGAGTTGGGAGACTGAGGACAAGATACGCGCAGCCTACCCTTATCTTTTTGAGGGTACATTCTTGATCTCTTTTTCCATAAGTTTGTGCATGCTTGCATCTATCTTTTAAGTATATCTCCTCGGTCCTATTCTTGATCCTTAATTAGAAACCAATGGATGTAAACATGCATTTGAAACATGTTTTGATTGATGGTTGCAAGTGGTTGCTAGTGGTTGCTTGTGGATGCATATACACACACACACACACTAGGTACTAGATCGGCTCAGTCACTTTCATATTGCATATGCATATATGTATTTATACATGGATTGAAACTTGATGGGTTATCATATGGACGTTGCACTTGTATGAATGATTGTACACTCATAAAGAAAGTAGGATTAGGAATGATTGCATACATAATGGAATCATGGCACTGACATGATTCGCTTCAAGTAGGTCAACTGAATCAGTAGACCGCCTGATTTTGCATTTGATAAGGACATATACACACACTATGCATATGATCACGAAAACATTAGAAATCTTTGAAGGACAATGGCTGCCTGTGATTGATGGTTGAGTAGATGGATGCTGGATGTTAGGATACTGAAACACCCCACCTCCGTTAGGGTCACTCTCAAAGGGAATGCCCTAATTTTGGTGGAGGTTTATAAGTACAAGTCACAGATATACAAGACAGATATAAGAACACATATTTGTAAACAGCGGAAGAACAACAAACTTTATTTCATTAAGTCAAATACGTGTTACAACAACATCCTTTCCAAAAACATAACATAACACTTCCATAATCTGTCTTGAGTACATTATTTAGAGAAGCATAAATAAAACATAGATAAACTGCCAAAGCCCCATAGTGGATTGTCCAAAGCCATAGCTCAAAATAGGAAAGTCCAAGCAATACATTTCTCTTCTTCAAGCTGGATGTTGAGGCTGGTCAAGCTGCTGTGTTCCCTCCCTGAGGACCTGGGGGGGGGAAACGGAAGAAAGAAGACGAAAGAAAAATAGAGTCAGACATAAAGCCTGAGTAAGTCTAGTACTACTTTGTCTATGAATAAAGAACTGGGTATGATAAGTAAAACAGGAAGTGGGCAAACACTATGAACTTGGTTAAGTTATCTAGGGTCGAATATACTATCGTACCCCATGTTAATCTCTGAACCCATATAAACTAGTTTCCAATTTGCACCCCATAATCAGGGTGATGTGATCCATTCAATGATGATCGGCTCCTACTCGCATAGTTACATGTGTCTTACGGCCCCCGATGTCTGTAGTTACCTATGCTGGTCCCACCATGGGGTGTATCAAGTCCCATAGTGGCAACCCGACACAACCTTAGAGTGCACAGGTATGCTACTGGTGTCCAGTGCCTTATTTTTCTGCGCCGGAGTGTGTGCACGCCCGCACTCCGTTAGAACCTACACTGCTACACCACCGCCGTCGATTTGACCTCTTACAATCAGCCCAGTAATCGTGCCCCACCCTGCCTAGTTTCAGGGTATCCTGATACACCTTTTAGGGTTACTGCTGAAAAGGGTCCCTCGTTACTAGGTTTTCTATCTCTAGCCAACATGCTAAGTTGGTTAAGTGTTCCCTACCTAACCCCACCAGTCTGTTTAGTTTAGCATGTTCCATTTTGATTAAGTCTTTAGTTCACTTAATCCTAACAATCCTGACTCAGCCTTAATTGTCTTATTAAGGCCCTGACCTCTCACATTAGACAGGTATTGTTGTGGCTGCCTGTTGCCGGTTGGTTCCGGGCAGTCTTACGCCACAACTCAGTCTAACCTCGGGTCCTTGCTGGGCTCCATGTTTAACCTCCCACATTGGATAGGTATTGTTGTGACTACTGGACAGCCGGGCGGTTCCGGGCAGGTTTACATCACAACTCAATCCAACCTCGGGTTAAACACATCGTATTTTCTACATTTACATATCTTGTCATTCTTCTTTATTTCTTATATGTAAATATTTGCGGCCCATTATTAAGTTAATGGTGTAAAGATTACACCAATCACGGGCCCAACCCATACTTGAATTTGGGACCTTCTATTTTATATTTTCATTCATTAATTCATTTTAACCCAACGTTATTTTCCCCCGTTTTACACGTCCGTTCATATATATATTGGGCTTAGCCTTTTAAAGCCCAATTTAGCCATGCGAAAGGGGAGGCTTATGGCGTATACACAAAGAGGGGAAGGTGAGCGCATGAACTTGCAATACGACGTTGGAAATACAAAATAGATATTGGTGTACTTGCATAGTGGCAACATAGGTGACATAAATCAAAGCATGTGAACTTGCATAGGTTTAACTACAACATGAACCTATATTCTTATTTAGGCATAATGTCAAACATAAGCATGTCATAAATATTCCTAGCATAGGCATAGCATAATGTCAAACATAAGCATGGCATAAGTAAAGTTAAATTTGTTCATGGCATAAACATAAACAAGTCATGTCCATAAGGTTCCTACATGTTTACAAAGGGGATACTTTGTTACTAACACAAAAGCATAGTTCAACTTAATCATGGTTTAAGTCTAATCACATAACGATGGTATAAACATACTTATGCATAAAAATTCCTAATCATGGTTTTTGCTTAAACTTGCAAAAAGGGATTTTTGAGTCTAACCTAGCCATGTCTCACATATGTCATCATATAATTCTTTTAAACAAGATAGACTTAATCATAGATTTCAATTATGCCAAATATCATTCATAGCCTAGCCATATTCATAAGCATGACTTAATACATGGATTATGGTGTCAAAATTCCAATATAGTTTCATATGAACTACAACAACCAAACTTGTCTCAATTGCTTGCAAAACGATTTATGCACAAAATATACATCATGACAACATAATAACAAAACCCCAAACTTGCATAAATTTCACTCAACTACATACATGTAGCTTCAACAAAGATTACATAATTTGCGCAATATTCCAAACGTATTTTTGCATAGAACTACCGCATGTAGTTCTTTATAATGAATAACATAATTTTGCACAAACATGAATTACTTCCATTGCCACAATTCAAGCATACACATCAACACAGTTGTTTATTATACCAAAGTAATACTCTACTTACAATGGTTGCGGTGAATTCTCTAATTAAGAGACACGGTTCCTTTGTTGAATTGATTAGCTTTAGGTTGCTTTGAATTGCTTTAGGCTTTAGAACTCTCTCCCTAATCCTCTCTCTAGTCGGCGGCTAATCTTTGTCGTTCCTCAGCAACATGGCGGCTATAATCTTATTTTGAATGAATAGATTAGGGTTTAGTCTAGGGTTGTTTATATAGAGGTTAGGAATTGATTAGGACCCTTGATGTTGCTAGGATTGATCATAGCCATTCATTAGATAGAGAGACCAATAAAAACCCGCCACCTAGCCCTAATGACAAAGCAAGCTTCTGAAAATCGGCCAAACACAGACCTGGCCAGCCAGGGCTAGACCAGACTTGGCCAGCAGGTCATTTTTGACCTGGGCGCACTTGGCAGGTGCGCCAGGTCAAAAATGTACTGGCGCACTTCACAGGTGCGCCAGTGCATTTTTGTTCTGGCGCACTTCCCAAGTGCGCCAGTGCATTCTGACCCGTTTTCCGGTTTTTCGCCCAACTTCGTTCGTCCATAACTTCTTCATACGATATCCGTTTTTCGAAAACTCGGACTCTATTTCGCGTATTTTTCCGAGACGAACGCAATGGCGTATCCCGTTTCCCTTAGTTCTTTGATTTGAAATTAATTATACTTTAATTTGTGAGTTTCACAGTTATAGAATTTGCGGGGTGTTACATTCTCCCCCACTTAAAAGGATTTCGTCCCCGAAATCTTCAAGTTAGGAGGAATGTATATCCTAACATCCAATCATCCATCTACTCATCCATCAAACACGAGCATCCATTGTCCTTAAAAGACTTCTAATGCTTCATGATCATATGCGAAGTGTGTGTGTACATGTACTTATCTAATGCAAAATCAGGCGGTCTACTGATTCAGTTGACCTCCTTAATGCGAATTATGTAAGTGCCATGAATCCATTATGTATGCAAATTTTCCCTATTCTTGATTCTACATGAGTGCACAATCATTCAATACAAATGCAGCATCCACATGACAACATATTAAAGTTCAACCACATACGAATGCAAACATATATGCATATGCAATATGAAGTGACTGAGCCGATCTAAAACCTAGATTGTGTGTGTATATGCAACCACGAGCAACCACTAGCAATCACTTGCAACCACTTGCAACCATCATCCATAACATGTTTCAACTACATGTTTCCATCCAAAAAGATTCTATCTAAAAGATACGGTCGAGGAAATATACCTAAAAAGATAGATAAAAGCGCAACTTAAGGAAAATGAAAGATCAAGGATGTACCCTCGAACAGAAAAGGGTAGGCTGTACGGATTCTAGCTTCAGTTTCCCAAGTCGCGTCTCCCTCGGCGTCGCTCCACTGAACTTTGACGAGCTTGACTTCACGGTTGCGTAGCTTCTTCACTTCCGTTCCTAAGATGCGGGTTGGAACTTTTCTTATGGTTGCTTCGCGTTCCACTTCGGCCTCTTCGAGGATATTTGGCTCTACCACTTCAACAGACTCATGCAGACATTTTCGGAGGTGTGAAACGTGAAAAACGTTGTGAACTCCGGCCAATCTTTCGGGTAGCTCTAATCTATAGGTCATTTTCCAAATTGTTCCTATCTAAAGGTATAGTCGAATGATAGAAGCAAGTAAAAACTTTGTGCCCATTAGGCAATGTCAAAACTGAAAACCTATGCCACATATATACTGATTAGGAGAAGAACTCTCCAAGCATCAGCCCCGAAGACCGAAATCAACATCAGACTGACACCCAAAGAATTACTCAACCCAACCACCATATATGATTCTAAGAAACTAAACATGATGGACTCCTTTTAGGTCACAAGGGAGTCCCTTCCTAAGACCAATCTGTATCATATAAAACCCAAAAACTTTAATCTTCTAAGTCGCATTTCTTGAGCTTAACTCCATTATGCTTTGTCCGTCTATAACTTCACAATTTCGGAGCTTCTTAATTCTTGTTTCCAAAATATGAGTTGGAACCTATTTCTCGTTCCTCTTTCACTTATTCTCCTTCTAGTATACTTGGCTCAAGCCTAACTGCGTACTCATGGTTCCATGCAAGCTCTCCAAAATTCATTAGTGAATCTTGGATCTTGTTCACTTACTAGAAGGTATTCCACACAGATGTATTATCTCTTGAAAATAAACAATTGTCAACTTCGTGAGCGGAGCTGAGATTTTCGCAAAATCGCTTATGAATTTTCGATAGAAACCCGCTAGTCCTAGAAAACTTCGGACCTCAGTTGCATTCCTTGGTGTCTTCCAATCCTGTACCGCCACTACCTTAGCAGGGTCCACTGCTAACCCTTGTTTGGATACTATGTGCCCAAGGAACCTCACCTCTTCTCTCCAAAAGTGGCATTTGGAGAATTTGGCTTTTAGTTGATGGACTCGCAAAGCTTCCATGATTGCCCTTAAGTGCTGAGCATGTTCCTCTTCACTCTTTGAGAAGATAAGGATATCATCTACGAAGACCACTACGAATTTGTTGAGGAAATCTCTAAATACCCTACTCATTAGGTCTACGAAGTAAGCAGGTGCATTTGTCAAGCCGAAAGGCATGACAAGCCATTCAAAGAAACCGTCTGGGGTTCTGAACGCCGTTTTATCGATGCTATCTTCAGCCACTCTTAGCTGATGAAAACCGGTTGCTAAATCGAGTTGGGAGAAAACAGACGCTCCTACAAGCTGGTCAAATAAATCGTCAATTCTAGGGAGAGGGTGCCTATTTTTTTTCGTTAGCTTGTTGAGCTCCCTATAGTCAACACATAGACGGAGTGAACCATTCGCCTTTGTAGCGAACACCACTGGAGCGCACCATTCTGAAATGCTCCTCCTAATGAACCCCTTTTTCTAGAAGCTCTTTAATCTGTTTACTGAGCTCTTTCCTTTCTCGTGGAGCCATATGTCTAACGGGCAACGCAACGGGCTTTGCATTATCTACAAGATATATGCGGAAGTCTATTTCCCGCTTCGGAGGCAAGCCCTTCACCTCTTCAAAGACATCCGGATATTCCCGGACCACTCTAACTGATTGCAAATTTTCAACAGAGGCATCTAGCGATTCAAGATAACTAAGCATAACCGCATATGAGGGATTACAAGAAATTTCCAAAGTATTACCGAGCTGGGTTAGGAGCCTAACAACCCTTTTCTCACAATCAAGGATGGCCCCATTACTGGATAGCCAATCCATACCCAAAATCAAACCATACCCCGAAAAGCCCAAAACAAAGGCACTACACTTAAGTTCTACGCTTAGAATAGAAATTTTCAATCCCAAACAGATCATAGACAAATGAACTGGGCCCCCAATTGGGTTTCAAACAATTAAGGGGTCCTCTACCATACTAGTTTTTAGGTGCAGAGATTCTACTAAAGCAGACGATATAAAGGAGTGTGATGCGCCAGAATCAAATAAAGTGCGAACGGGGTGATCATAAAGACAAACTACACTTTCTACAGAAGTGTTTATACCTCGCTGTTGCAGAGGTGGCGCTTCTAGCATATGAACCTGTGCCCCTGGGGTGGATCCAGCGCCCTGCCCCTGTCCACGTTTCTTTGGGCAGTCCTTAGCCCTGTGGCCTGTCTCACCGCACGAAAAGCACCCACCATTCTCCTTGGCCTTCTTTTTCCGGCAGTCCTTTACTAAGTGCCCCACTTTGCCACAGAATTTACACTTCCTCTTCTCTTTGTTGCCTTTCCCGCCCTTCTTAAAGTCTGTCTTCTCAGGGCGGCCTTTGCTGATGTGTCCAGTCTCCCCACAATGAAAACATTCTCCTTTCTTTCTTTTCCTCTTTCTACAATCCTTGGCTATGTGCCCCTCCGTACCACAAAAATTGCATTTCCTTTTTTCTCGTTTCTTATTATTACTGTTATGATACTTTCTTGTTTGACTATTATTCGTCTTCCTACTCTGGGACTCTTCCGCTTGCTGGTTCACGTGGAGGAGGAGGAGTGAAAGCGTCAGCAGCTGGGGAGTAAGGTCTCCAGACATGCTGGAACAGAAAGGATAGATTCAAAACGAAGGATAAGAGATAGTTCCTATGGCTTTGGGGAGTGGACTTTGCCTTTTTAAAATAAAATAATATTTTTCTTTTAAAAATGCTTCTTTAAATTTCCTTTTTGAAAATAATTTTTCAAAACTTTTTATCTTATCTGGTAAACCTATGCTCTGATACCAAGTGAAACACCCCACCTCCGTTAGGGTCACTCTCAAAGGGAATGCCCTAATTTTGGTGGAGGTTTATAAGTACAAGTCACAGATATACAAGACAGATATAAGAACACATATTTGTAAACAGCGGAAGAACAACAAACTTTATTTCATTAAGTCAAATACGTGTTACAACAACATCCTTTCCAAAAACATAACATAACACTTCCATAATCTGTCTTGAGTACATTATTTAGAGAAGCATAAATAAAACATAGATAAACTGCCAAAGCCCCATAGTGGATTGTCCAAAGCCATAGCTCAAAATAGGAAAGTCCAAGCAATACATTTCTCTTCTTCAAGCTGGATGTTGAGGCTGGTCAAGCTGCTGTGTTCCCTCCCTGAGGACCTGGGGGGGGGGGGGGGAAACGGAAGAAAGAAGACGAAAGAAAAATAGAGTCAGACATAAAGCCTGAGTAAGTCTAGTACTACTTTGTCTATGAATAAAGAACTGGGTATGATAAGTAAAACAGGAAGTGGGCAAACACTATGAACTTGGTTAAGTTATCTAGGGTCGAATATACTATCGTACCCCATGTTAATCTCTGAACCCATATAAACTAGTTTCCAATTTGCACCCCATAATCAGGGTGATGTGATCCATTCAATGATGATCGGCTCCTACTCGCATAGTTACATGTGTCTTACGGCCCCCGATGTCTGTAGTTACCTATGCTGGTCCCACCATGGGGTGTATCAAGTCCCATAGTGGCAACCCGACACAACCTTAGAGTGCACAGGTATGCTACTGGTGTCCAGTGCCTTATTTTTCTGCGCCGGAGTGTGTGCACGCCCGCACTCCGTTAGAACCTACACTGCTACACCACCGCCGTCGATTTGACCTCTTACAATCAGCCCAGTAATCGTGCCCCACCCTGCCTAGTTTCAGGGTATCCTGATACACCTTTTAGGGTTACTGCTGAAAAGGGTCCCTCGTTACTAGGTTTTCTATCTCTAGCCAACATGCTAAGTTGGTTAAGTGTTCCCTACCTAACCCCACCAGTCTGTTTAGTTTAGCATGTTCCATTTTGATTAAGTCTTTAGTTCACTTAATCCTAACAATCCTGACTCAGCCTTAATTGTCTTATTAAGGCCCTGACCTCTCACATTAGACAGGTATTGTTGTGGCTGCCTGTTGCCGGTTGGTTCCGGGCAGTCTTACGCCACAACTCAGTCTAACCTCGGGTCCTTGCTGGGCTCCATGTTTAACCTCCCACATTGGATAGGTATTGTTGTGACTACTGGACAGCCGGGCGGTTCCGGGCAGGTTTACATCACAACTCAATCCAACCTCGGGTTAAACACATCGTATTTTCTACATTTACATATCTTGTCATTCTTCTTTATTTCTTATATGTAAATATTTGCGGCCCATTATTAAGTTAATGGTGTAAAGATTACACCAATCACGGGCCCAACCCATACTTGAATTTGGGCCCTTCTATTTTATATTTTCATTCATTAATTCATTTTAACCCAACGTTATTTTCCCCCGTTTTACACGTCCGTTCATATATATATTGGGCTTAGCCTTTTAAAGCCCAATTTAGCCATGCGAAAGGGGAGGCTTATGGCGTATACACAAAGAGGGGAAGGTGAGCGCATGAACTTGCAATACGACGTTGGAAATACAAAATAGATATTGGTGTACTTGCATAGTGGCAACATAGGTGACATAAATCAAAGCATGTGAACTTGCATAGGTTTAACTACAACATGAACCTATATTCTTATTTAGGCATAATGTCAAACATAAGCATGTCATAAATATTCCTAGCATAGGCATAGCATAATGTCAAACATAAGCATGGCATAAGTAAAGTTAAATTTGTTCATGGCATAAACATAAACAAGTCATGTCCATAAGGTTCCTACATGTTTACAAAGGGGATACTTTGTTACTAACACAAAAGCATAGTTCAACTTAATCATGGTTTAAGTCTAATCACATAACGATGGTATAAACATACTTATGCATAAAAATTCCTAATCATGGTTTTTGCTTAAACTTGCAAAAAGGGATTTTTGAGTCTAACCTAGCCATGTCTCACATATGTCATCATATAATTCTTTTAAACAAGATAGACTTAATCATAGATTTCAATTATGCCAAATATCATTCATAGCCTAGCCATATTCATAAGCATGACTTAATACATGGATTATGGTGTCAAAATTCCAACATAGTTTCATATGAACTACAACAACCAAACTTGTCTCAATTGCTTGCAAAACGATTTATGCACAAAATATACATCATGACAACATAATAACAAAACCCCAAACTTGCATAAATTTCACTCAACTACATACATGTAGCTTCAACATAGATTACATAATTTGCGCAATATTCCAAACGTATTTTTGCATAGAACTACCGCATGTAGTTCTTTATAATGAATAACATAATTTTGCACAAACATGAATTACTTCCATTGCCACAATTCAAGCATACACATCAACACAGTTGTTTATTATACCAAAGTAATACTCTACTTACAATGGTTGCGGTGAATTCTCTAATTAAGAGACACGATTCCTTTGTTGAATTGATTAGCTTTAGGTTGCTTTGATTGCTTTAGGCTTTAGAACTCTCTCCCTAATCCTCTCTCTAGTCGGCGGCTAATCTTTGTCGTTCCTCAGCAACATGGCGGCTATAATCTTATTTTGAATGAATAGATTAGGGTTTAGTCTAGGGTTGTTTATATAGAGGTTAGGAATTGATTAGGACCCTTGATGTTGCTAGGATTGATCATAGCCATTCATTAGATAGAGAGACCAATAAAAACCCGCCACCTAGCCCTAATGACAAAGCAAGCTTCTGAAAATCGGCCAAACACAGACCTGGCCAGCCAGGGCTAGACCAGACTTGGCCAGCAGGTCATTTTTGACCTGGGCGCACTTGGCAGGTGCGCCAGGTCAAAAATGTACTGGCGCACTTCACAGGTGCGCCAATGCATTTTTGTTCTGGCGCACTTCCCAAGTGCGCCAGTGCATTCTGACCCGTTTTCCGGTTTTTCGCCCAACTTCGTTCGTCCATAACTTCTTCATACGATATCCGTTTTTCGAAAACTCGGACTCTATTTCGCGTATTTTTCCGAGACGAACGCAATGGCGTATCCCGTTTCCCTTAGTTCTTTGATTTGAAATTAATTATACTTTAATTTGTGAGTTTCACAGTTATAGAATTTTCGGGGTGTTACAGATACATTCTTCTTAACTTAGAAATTTCGGGGACGAAATCCTTTAAGGAGGGGAGATTGTAACACCCTGTATTTTCTGTGAATATCAACGAATTAAAGAATACTTAATCTTAAAAGTGGGAATAATTAAACGGGTTACGCCATTGCATTCGTCTCGGAATTCTGCTTGAGATAGAGTCCGAGTTTGCGTGGATCGGACTCCGTATGAAGAAGTTATGGAGTTCAGAAGATTTCAAGTATAAACAGTAATTAAATTAAAAGTCAGAAAACAGTTCGAAATTCGGTCAGAACAGCTAGGCGGGAAATTTCCCACTCAGGGATGTCGACCCCCCTCCAAGGGGAGTCGACATAGGTGTCGACCTCCCTGTAGGGAGTCGACCCCTTTGAGATCCAATTCCTGTGACGAATTTTTATAGCCCTGAGCTGATGTGGCCTTCTCTGATTGGCCTGATGACTAATTTCTGTGGTATTAGTGCTTATGTGACGTGCTGTGGTTGGCTCGATGACAAATCTCTTTGGTTTGGATGGCTCTGATTACTCCTAGACTATTCTAAAGGCTAAAATTAATCCTAGACTTCTATATAATCACCCCAAACCTCAATCCTATGCCTCATAACCCTATTTTATGAGGCCATCATGCTGTCCATGTCTAAGCTAGCCTAGCCTCCATCTTATCCAAACTAGAAATCAAGTTAGAAAGCTCCAAACCAAATCCAAACTAGAGAATCAAACGTCTACATCAAAGGATTAGCTTAACAAATTCAGAAATTAGATCCCAGAATAGAAGATCCGTCCTTTTTCTTTAAGTTCAGTTATTATTCAGATTTGAACACCTAACAGGAATCATGATTGTAATAATCGGATCTAGAATTATGCCTAATTCTGATTCATGGTTATCCTTTTGGCAAATCTGAATTCTATAAAACTATTGTGATTGACATAATGAAACCTATCATTCCTATGAGACTGTTGTGATTGACATAATGGAACCTATCATGCCTATGAGACTGTTGCGATTTATATGATGGAACCTATCATGTTGTACATCCTATGCCTATGAGACTATTGTGATTAATTTGATGGAACTTATCATGTTGTACATCAAAATTAGTGATTCTCTTAAGTCCAATTCTATCTAATCTTTATAACTATGGTATAAATTGCTTAGCTTGCCAACACTTATGGTTAATGTACAATATGCCTATTGGAAACATGATTCTTGAATTGGGTACACCTTTACATGCCTATTTTTCCTTATGTTAATTCTTATGCTCCTTCTCTACTTTTCCCCTTTTTATTTTCTTTTATTAATACTAAGTTCATTCGGAACTTAGATTGAATCTCGTTGTACGTGCGATTATAACCGGAAACATTGGGCACAATTTAATTGAGAAAATTTTGGGCATAGCATGTGAATGTGGCTTAAAACTTGTACCGACTACACTTGGGAAATACTGACATAAAAAGACCTAAACGTGGACACATATGATAAATATGTAAAATTGGCTAAAGATGAACATGCCTAACCCGAGATTAGATTGAGTTGCGGTGTAAGACTTCCCGGAACCGCCAGGCACATCCAACGACCACAACAATATAGATCAAATGTGAGAGGTTAGCGCATTAAGCCCAAAAACCCGAGGTTAGATTGAGTTGCGATGTAAGACTGCCCGGAACCGCCCGGCACATCCAGCGACTACAACAATATAGATCTAATGTGAGAGGTTGGTGCTTTAATGAATAAATACATTAAAGCTAAGGGATGGACGGGCTAAGAATACAACATGTTAATTAAACAGATGTGTGGGGTTAGGTTAATTTCAGAACACTTAACCGTTATAACATGTTGATTAGGAAACAATAAATTAAAGCTAAGGGACGGACATGCTAAGAATGGTAGGGTTAGGTTAATTAAGGCAACACTTAACCAATACAAGATGTTAATTAAACAGATGGGTGGGGTTAGGTTAATTTGAGAACACTTAACCGTTATAACATGTTGATTAGGAAACCCTAGTAACGGGGACCCATTTCAGCAGTAACCCACATAGATGTATCACGGTACCCTGAACTAGGCAGGGTGGGGCACGATTACTGGGCTGATTATAAGCGGTCAAAATAGCGGCGGATGGTGCAGCAATGTAGGTTCCGGCGGAGTATGGGCGTGCACGTACTCCGGAGTGGAAAAAGCAGGCACCGGGCATCAGTAGTATACACTGTGCATCTTGAATTTGTGTCGGGTTGCCACCATAGGAATTGATACACCCCACGGTGGGACCAGCACGGGTATCTACAAGCAAGCGGGGCCGAATGACACAAGTAATAAATGCATGTGAGTACAAGCCAATCGGAGAAGGGGTCACTTTGTTATGAACACATGAGGGTAGTTAAAACATTCGTTAGTAGGTGCAGAGAAATGGAAATGAGTGCGATAGTATATTCAGTTTATCTTGCCTTATCTTATGTTATCTTATTTCTATGGTATTGTCCTATATTCAATTTATTCATGTCACGATCCTTTTACCTGTTTACATGCTGAATAATCTCTGGACTTACCAGGCTTATGTCTGACCTGTTTTCTTTTGCCTTCTTTTCTTCCGTTCACCCCCCCAGGTCCATAGGGAGGGAATACTTCAGCCTAGTGTAGACCTTTTCGAACTTGAAGAGAGTAGATGTATTGCTTGGATTCTCTTTTCTTGGGCTCTGGCTGTGCTTACACTTTTATTGGGGATTTATGCTGCTTTACTACTGTTTTATGCTTCTTTATGCACATGGAGTTTTAAATCAAGACAGATGTTTTATTGTAATAATTTAAAAGTTGGGTTTTGAGACAATGCTTGTAATGTTTTGATTGAACCACGCTATTACTGAAATGATTTCAGTTTTCCGCTGTTTATATGTCTGTCTTGTAAATTATCTATGCCTTTTACCTAAAATGCTTCACCAAAGTTAATGCATTCCCTTTGTGAGTGACCTAACGGAGGTGGGGTGTTTCATGCTAGTTTTTTAAAATCTGATGCAGTGGTAGTATTATATATTTCATCTACACACATTCAATGTTTAATTAGATTGCAGCCTTAGTTTATGCTTAATAGCTTCCACTGTCCACTTATTTTGAACTACGTTCTTGGTAAACCTATTCATACACATGATAGTACATCCCTCTTGTGTTAACTAAAGATATTAAATCTTGAGACTAAAATGATTCACGGGATATTTTCTTTACGAGGTTGTTGTTTTGAGCATAATGTATGGCTAGGCGTCAAATGATTTTATGCATCTGCTTCACAATTATTTATATTATCATTTAGATAATTTTGCATTTTCGAAAATAAGAAAAAGAAAAAAGAAAAAAAAACAATGTAACAATATTCTGTACACCAAATATTTTGTTGTTGCTATAGGTTTACTACTGTTTTGATTCCTTTTATATGTAGAAATTTTAGGTTTAAATTTTCTCTCTATATGTTAACTGACCTTTTTCTTCCAATTTAGTCTTATCAACATGTTTATTTATAGCCCTGTCTATTTTTTTTGTACTACATCAATATTGGGGATTCATTTGGCAGCCGTCCATAAACTCATTTTGTTTTTTAACTATGTACAAATAGTCAATTTGTAATCCTGCTATCACGTAATTCTCCTTATAGAAAATTTCAAATTTTGGCTTGGTCTGTGGCTTATTAGATAAGTAAATCTATATCATATGTTTCCATTTTTTGTAAGATATCATGCATGTTCGGTTTCTACTGCTCTCCAAAGTGGGTACAAATTCACTTTGACAATGCTTCTTCAAATGTTGGTTCATGTACCAGTCAAATCTTAGACGACTTTTAGTTTTTATAAGTGTCATTGTAATGTTCATTACTTATGACAATATTTTATGCGTATAACTCTTAAGTTGTTGAATCGTACAGCTCACACGTACCAAAAATAATCCATGTGATATTCTACCGTCAGGAAGTTTGATATGTTTGCTTGTATTCGTAGTTGCAAACAAATAATACTCTTTTTTTGTATATGAGTGTTTTGCTACTATAATGAGAAGAGATGAATAAGGTGAATCAGTACTCACGTGAGTGATGTTTGAATTTGTATTGAACATACAAAAGGAAGAAAGTTGTGTCCAAGATTTTGTTAACCATAATATTGGATTATAATTATGTAACGACAAGGAATTTGGCTCGATCAGAATCAGTCGTTAAACCGATCTAGACCGTTCGAAACCCCTGATCGTTTTGAGAACAACACACAAATGAACGCAGACGGAAGAACATTTCATTGCTATTACAACAATTCCATCAGATACAAGAATTTACAGAGTATGATTGAATAAATTACATTCGATAAATATCAGAGATTACAATAAACAACATAGCAGCGGAAAATAATACAAAGCACAACTGAAGGTGATACACGGATACAGAGCTTTCCGGATATCATTCCAGCTGTAAACCAGGATCCTGTGAATATAAATCTGCAAAACCAAAACTACTAGCTTCCCGTGTCGAAATTAAGGGCACCCAGAGTTTAGGTTAAAACAATAAACTCCAGGTCAGTCATGTGACTGGTGTGAGAACTAAAACAGTTATTTAAAATACTACTTTAAAAGAGAGTAATTCAAGGGACCACGCCGTATAATACGGAACGGGTTTCCTCCCAAGAATACCAGTGCATAGAATAAACAGCGCAATGCTTTTTCGAAAAATGAAGCTATTATAAGACCCAGGTCCCATCACGCAATGCAACGCAAGCCGGAGGATAGGGTTTTCCCTTATAATAGCCAAACATGCTTGGTACGTTTAAAACAAATCATTTGATACTATAATAAGTGTATAGTGTCAAAACAATTTCAATCATAAATATAAATCATAGACGGCATGGGTACCATATATCATGTCGCCATACTAGTTCTACAATTAAAACCGCAATACACGTATTGGAAATTGGATTTCCGTCATGAGTCAAGGCAAGGGGCAAGCTCCTCTCCGCGTTCGAGACACTCTAGCAAATGTCCCAGGGCTACGCACTCTGGGCAACCCCTGGATGCTTCAGGGCCGGTCCTCACTTACGTTAGAGGATTAGTATTCCTGAACACACGTTTCCTGGTCCTTAAAGACCTAAAATCGAGGCGCCTCATCCAACAACCACATAGATGAAAAGTATATAAATGTCAGGGCTGGTAAGTCACTGACACCACCAAAGCTAGAAAGAAACGTCGTGCTCTCCCTGCAGTCCTTATCCCGTTTTTAACTCATACCGAGGTGTGAGGCTCGCGAATTCACGTTATACACAAAGCTACGCCACAAAGGCCGTGCTTTGATCATCAACCACAAGACTTTGCTTTTCAACAGAAGCCTTGATCTATGCAACTCAGCGTGCCACACAGGCAATTCATGCCATGTGATTGATATCTATCGATATATAACCTCTAAGCTCGTGCGTCTCAGAGAAGGGCGTTAAGCAAGAGAATAAATTCTCCGCCGCCAAACAGATATATATTTAACAGAAATCAATCAACACAGAATAAAATCCAATGTCAGACACACAATCCATTTACAAGTTCGTTCTGGGTCTGAACGAAACCGGAGGCACTTTCCTCGCATATCCATCCATCTCCAAGTACGTCTGGACGACAACCAACTGATTCCCTCATCTTGGGTGTACCGCCCAATCAAGATCATCAGTAATCACCCAAACGATGTGAAGACTTCCGGTCTTCAACCACCGTCTTCATCTTCGACATATCGTCGAATCGGTTATTCAGAATGGGTATAAACCCGGACTTTCCGAACAACCCGCGTATATTAAAAACAAATGTTATACAAACACAACATACGCCTCATTCCAGTTCAGCAGCCACTAACCGTAAATTTCATATTCTTAGGGAAAGGTTCCCATTAATTTTATCCAAGATAAATTCTTTAAAATTTATCCTTTAATCTTCCTTTGGATGTCGTTTCAAACCAAATTATGGTTTTCCCAAACTAGTCGAGATTAGCGAACCACACCGAAGTAATTATTTATTTTATTTCCCAATCCCAACCTATTCATCCCATGAAGCAAAACTGGTAATACTCCATATCTAACACCACGGTATTATCGGTAAAATTAATTACCATTACACGTTCAAATCTAATTAAAGATTTAACTATCGCCTTGGAGCAAAACTGGTGATACTCCATTCTCGCTCAATTTCTAAGTTTGATAATTTAGATTATCTATTCACATTACAATCTAATGGCAGATTCATTAAAACTCCTTTTACAGGGTTAAAGAACTAATGTCATTTAAAACACAGTTCACGATAAACCCAAATCGCATTCTATTTATTATCGGGTTAAAGAACTACTGTTATTTAAAACACCGTTCACGATAAACCCACAAATCAATTCGATTAAAACTCGTTTCAAATCCAATTTATTTATTTAAAAATAAACGGATTTAATTTTAGTTCAAAACTAGTTTATTTCGATAAAAATCTATTTTTATCTTTTTAAATATGGAGTTTTACATCCCAATTTCTCCCAAATCATTTCTTATGATTTTACACAAATTATTGATATTTTTAATAATTTTATCAAGGCCCGTACAGTCGATTTCCATCAACGGCCATCGAACTGCACTCACAGCGACCTTTTTCGAATTTGATTTGGACGTATCTCCAAATCCAACCATTAGATTTCAGATTTCTAATATTCGTTAGAAAGTTCTTTTCGATACGAACCCAACGGTTCCGGTTTTAGGAGAATCCGACGGTCGGATCTCCCGTAATGTCCGTTTGAAATAAATGGTCGAAATTCACGAACTGCCGTGGCGCGGCGCGTTCTATTCAGGCCATTATATAATATATATAATATATATAATATATATTTCATCGATTTCTATTTCAAATGAAGTTTATGAATAGTTTTAAATTCGTTTCAAAAACAATTTCAACTTCCATTTCGATTCAAATCAAAATTGAATTTTTCCTTATAAATTCGTTTTAAAATTCATTCCTATTCAATTCAAATTTCAATTCAATTTGAATTCATTTCAAATTGATTTTACTTCTATTTTAATTCGTTTTCTATTCAAATCAATTCAAATTTGTTTTCGATTCAAATTGGTTTTCTATTCGATTCAATTCAAATTGGTTTTCTATTCGATTCAATTCAAATTCGTTATCTATTCGATTCAATTCAAATTGGTTTTCTATTCGATTCAATTCAAATTGGTTTTCTATTCGATTCAATTCAAATTGGTTTTCTATTCGATTCAATTCAAATTCGTTATCTATTCGATTCAATTCAAATTGGTTTTCTATTCGATTCAATTCAAATTGGTTTTCTATTCGATTCAATTCAAATTGGTTTTCTATTCGATTCAATTCAAATTGGTTTTCTATTCGATTCAATTCAAATTGGTTTTCTATTCGATTCAATTCAAATTGGTTATCCCTTCGATTCAATTCAAATTCGTTTTCTATTCGATTCAATTCAAATTGGTTTTCTATTCGATTCAATTCAAATTGGTTTTCTATTCGATTCAATTCAAATTCGTTATCTATTCGATTCAATTCAAATTGGTTTTAAATCTCATTTCAAAATATTCGATTTCGAAATCACTTTTCAATATTCATTTTAAAATGAATAAAATCGATATAAATATCGTTCACGTCAAAATGGCGTCAATCTAACCAATACGACTTCAGATACTTCTATTTTCAAATATTCTATTCAACAAATGAATATTTATTTTTGTCAACACATGACTAATCTCAACGAATGAGTACTGTCCACGTGTGACTATTTTTGTTATTTAATATATTTTATAAAAATTAGGGTATCTATCGTTTGATATCAAATCAGACTCCAACCGTAAATTAGTAAGAGAATGATTCCCTAAATATTAACCCCGAAGGCCGAAACCAACATCAGATCAATATCCAGGAGACCACTCATCTTATCTATCTTCCAGTTAATTCCTAATTTCATATATGATAAAGATGTAAATTTTATTGTTAAAATATTTCGTTCACCACATGACTAATCTCAACGGATGAGTACAGTCAACACATGAACCTTTATTTTATAATATTCTTTATTTTTCAAATTGGAATGAGGCCCAATCAATCACCATATAATGTTAATTAAATGGATTTTCATACATCACACGTATATAATAGCATTGAAAAATAATCAACCATCAACCAAAGTGCACTACACTGTATAAGCATCAAATATAGATATCTAACGCTTATAACAGTCTGTCAATCAATCGATCGACATATTTAATCAATCAGGATGAGTGAACTTCAAATTTCATCCCAATTTCTCCCAAATCAACAAACACAGATTTTATTTGTGCAGTTGGGCGATGTGTAAAATTTATCGTCCCAATCAGTGTCCTTCAAATAGGTGTACATAAACAAACCGTCCGGTTTGTAAATGAATATTTATTTATTCACATTCACGTTAAAAATTATATTTTTAACGATAAAATATTTTATTTTAACACATGGATTTCTATTCAGTTCATTCTTTAAATAAAATGATATTTTTATTTTTCTAACTTATTTTAGAAAATTTCGGCGGCATAACGGCACGATACTAGAAACGGGACGAGGCCTAGCCATATCCCCGGTCTAGTGAAGGCCCACGCCATTCACACATCAATCAAATCCATTTATTTCACCAAACAATCCAAATTTCAATCAAATAATCTAACTAATTTTTGCAATCAAACAAACAAGTCCATGGTCTGTGGACGATTGTGTCGGGTGCTACTAAGCACCGTCTGCATCCTAGTATATATATAACTAGAAAAAGAAATTGAAAGGTGAGAAATTCTCACCGAAAGCTATCCAAAACCACAACTCTTCATTTATAGAAATCTTCGTCGTTCTCGCCTTTTTGTCGCTTTCGTTGCCCGTATTCACTACATATGTAAAAATCGAATTTTCACTTCCCTATTCAATATATAAAAATCGAATTTTTATTATGCTATTCAATATATAAAAATCGAATTTTTATTATGCTATTCAATATATAAAAATCGAATTTTTATTATGCTATTCAGTATATAAAAATCGAATTTTTATTATGCTATTCAATATATAAAAATCACGCCTTTTCAAATTTAAAGATTTCGCCTTTTTCAAATATAAAGATGATATTTTTAATATTCCTATCATGTAAAAATTATATTTTTAATTCTCTACATAAACAAAAATCATATTTTTAATTCGCTACATATATAAAGACTGAATTTTTATCTCCTTTACCTTATAAAAATTATATTTTTAACTTCTTGCTTATATAAAAATTATATTTTCAACCTTCATGCTTATATAAAAATTATATTTTTACAACGCCCACCTCATAATAAAAATCCCATCTTTTCTATGAACAAAAATCCTATTTTTGATTATGTAAAAATCGAACCTTTCACTCATATAAAAATCGTTTCTTCACGTTATTAAAAATCTAATTTTTACCTAAGGAAAAATCTAATCTTTACATAACTAAAGATCATAACCTTATCGGCTATTCATATAAATCAAAATCATATTTTTAATTTCAAAACTATATGTAAAAACCATATTTTTAATTTCAAAACTATATATAAAACTCATTTTTCTTTATGGTTATATATATATTAATAACTTATTTTTTAAACACGGATATTATATAGTAAAACTAAAAATTAAAAATTAAAAACAATGTAAACTATAAAACTTACAAATTTTCGGATATGAGGAGGGTTGAGGGGGACGTTGGCCTTCAAGTGGGAGGCGGGGAGGGGGTCTTCGGTCGGTGGATGAGGGGGGGTCTGGGCGTCGGTGGATGGGGGGGGGGGTCTGGGCGTTGCGGTCGAGGAAGAGCAAGGGGGAGGAGGAAGAAGAATGGAGGGGGAAGAAGAGGAGGGGGTGGCAGGTGGTGGCTGCGCCGCCCTGGGCGCGGCGGCTCATCGGGGGGGGGGGGCATCAATCGCGCCCCCCTTCCGTTATTTTTTTTTCTTTTTAAAAAATGATTTTGAACGGGGGGGGGGCATAGATTAAAGGAAGGAGAGAGATATTTATTTTTATTATTATTATTATTTTAATTGCAAAAAGTTGACTTTTACATACGACCTCAAAACGAGGCCCACCGCCTGTCGTCCATAGCGCTTCACCCCCATTCTGAACACAACGGGATATGTATCGCAAGCTGATTCGACTGTTTCGATCAGTTTCCATTGAAATCAACATATAACTCTATATATTGAATTTGAACGCGCATTTCAATTTATCGGGGTCACATACTAACTCGAAAAATTGCAGAAAAATATTTTCTAGCTTCGTATTGACGATACGGTCCTAACAAAACTAGTTTCGTCAAATTCTGAGACCGTTGGAAAAATGGCCAATTTCCAGTCGATTAAAATCAACTGAAACTGGTCAAACCCGTTTTTCTTTGCCACGCTCACATATTGATTCGAAAAATTATGAAAATTGGAATCTAACAATAATTTGACACTGCGGATCCAACAAAAGTGGTTTCGTCGAAATCCGAGGTCGTTTGCAAAATTCCCATTTTTAAGGGCCTGGATTCCATAACGACTATTCAGAATTTTCAACTAGACATATCTTTTGATTCCCGCTATGAAACTTCGATTTTTAGGATTCGTTGGAAAGATATTCCCAATTAGATCCTAATGTTTTTGGTTTCAATAAAATCCGGATTGTTTTGCACCCGGTACGTTCAATTGAAGTTTGAAATCAAATTATCGAACTACCGCGCCATTTTCAATTCCTATTTATAATTATATATAATTATTTATATTCTAACGACGACGTATATAATATATACGTTCGAATTATATTCAAAATAAATTTCTTGTCGATATTATTTAAAATAATTCATTTTAAATATTCAAAATTCGCTAAAATTGCCTAAATAAAAATTTTAAACTGGCTCAGATTTTCCGGGTTATTACAATCTCCCCCACTTAAAACTTTTCATCCCCGAAAAGGAACAAATTCGAAAGTGGTTTGATTAATCAACTCTACGTTCGATCTGGCTTCCATTCTCCAACTTTTCAGTTTCTGAGAATTTTCAAATTTTCAAAAATTTGGCTAACACCCTAAATTTTCGAAAAATTTCGCCATAACCTCACCTGCACCGGGAGCCACGGGAAAATCCCGAAATTGCCGTATAGGCCTTCTGATCTCAAAAAGAAAAAGAAAAAGCCAATAGGCTCATAAAATCATTATCACCCAAACAAAACAGTAAACTACATAGTAAACTTGTACCTATTTGTCGGGCAAACAAATTTTATTCCTCGGCTCTAGCCTCCTTGTTATGACCTGTTCAATGTAAGTACATATATATGCAAACAAATGCGACTAATTTTCAATATAACTCAATATTTGATGCAATTTAGGCATAATGGTTCAAAATTATCAAACAAACAACACAAACATCAATCAATTAGTGGATTAACGTTTCAAATTCATAATTTTGATATATATACAAAAAATCATGTTTTGATGCCAAATCACAACAATAAATCTATCTATATAAGTTTTGGTTCTCACACCAGTCTAATGGAAATATATAGATATCACACCTTCGAAACACGAAAATAAACACTGGTGATGGCGCGTCATCATCAGAATCATGTCCGGGCGATTAGAATGTGATTCTATATCTATCTAATATATTAAAACTTCGAATATACGTTCATGACGCGTATATGCAAAATATTTATATATTGGATTGTCCATATTCAAAATAAATAAATATCAAATACGTTTAAAACGATTTAAATTTCAAAACAAAATCATTTTCATTTGGAAAATATACTCTTCACACTCGTTCTAGGATACTACTGATCCTATCTCTAACGAGTCATTCTAATTGGATACTACTAATCCAATATCTGATGAATTCTTTCGTATGGTTCTAATGTGTCTTGTCCTCGAGCTCTGTAAACCAAAGCTCTGATACCAAATGTAACGGCAAGGAATTTTGCTCGATCCGAATCAGTCGTTAAACCGATCTAGACCGTTCGAAACCCCTGATCGTTTTGAGAACAACACAAAAATGAATGCAGACGGAAGAACATTTCATTGCTATTACAACAATTCCATCAGATACAAGAATTTACAGAGTATAATTGAATAAATTACATTCGATAAATATCAGAGATTACAATAAACAACATAGCAGCGGAAAAAAATACAAAACACAACTGAAGGTGATACACGGATACAGAGCTTTCCGGATATCATTCCAGCTGTAAACCAGGATCCTGTGAATATAAATCTACAAAACCAAAACTACTAGTTGCCCGTGTCGAAATTAAGGGCACCCAGAGTTTAGGTTAAAACAATAAACTCCAGGTCAGTCATGTGACTGGTGTGAGAACTAAAACAGTTATTTAAAATACTACTTTAAAAGAGAGTAATTCAAGGGACCACGCCGTATAACACGGAACGGGTTTCCTCCCAAGAATACCAGTGCATAGAATAAACAGCGCAATGCTTTTTCGAAAAATGAAGCTATTATAAGACCCAGGTCCCATCACACAATTCAACGTAAGCCGGAGGATAGGGTTTTCCCTTATAATAGCCAAACATGCTTGGTACGTTTAAAACAAATCATTTGATACTATAATAAGTGTATAGTGTCAAAACAATTTCAATCATAAATATAAATCATAGACGGCATGGGTACCATATATCATGTCGCCATACTAGTTCTACAATTAAAACCGCAATACACCTATTGGAAATTGGATTTCCGCCATGAGTCGAGGCAAGGGGCAAGCTCCTCTCCGCGTTCGAGACACTCTAGCAAATGTCCCAGGGCTACGCACTCTGGGCAACCCCTGGATGCTTCAGGGCCGGTCCTCACTTACGTTAGAGGATTAGTATTCCTGAACACACGTTTCCCGGTCCTTACAGACCTAAAATCGAGGCGCCTCATCCAACAACCACATAGGTGAAAAGTATATAAATGTCAGGGCTGGTAAGTCACTGACACCACCAAAGCTAGAAAGAAACGTCGTGATCTCCCTGCAGTCCTTATCCCGTTTTTAACTCATACCGAGGTGTGAGGCTCGCGAATTCACGTTATACACAAAGCTACGCCACAAAGGCCGTGCTTTGATCATCAACCACAAGACTTTGCTTTTCAACAGAAGCCTTGATCGATGCAACTCACCGTGCCACACAGGCAATTCATGTCATGCGATTGATATCTATCGATATATAACCTCTAAGCTCGTGCGTCTCAGAGAAGGGCGTTAAGCAAGAGAATAAATTCTCCGCCGCCAAACAGATATATATTTAACAGAAATCAATCAACACAGAATAAAATCCAATGTCAGACACACAATCCATTTACAAGTTCGTCCTGGGTCTGAACGAAACCGGAGGCACTTTCCTCGCATATCCATCCATCTCCAAGTACGTCTGGACGACAACCAACTGATTCCCTCATCTTGGGTGTACAACCCAATTAAGATCATCAGTAATCACCCAAACGATGTGAAGACTTCCGGTCTTCAACCACCGTCTTCATCTTCGACATATCGTCGAATCGGTTATTCAGAATGAGTATAAACCCAGACTTTCTGAACAACCCGCGTATATTAAAAACAAATGTTACACAAACACAACATATGCCTCATTCCAATTCAGCAGCCACTAACCGTAAATTTCATATTCTTAGGGAAAGGTTCCCATTAATTTTATCCAAGATAAATTCTTTAAAATTTATCCTTTAATCTTCCTTTGGATGTCGTTTCAAACCAAATTATGGTTTTCCCAAACTAGTCGAGATTAGCATACCACACTGAAGCAATTATTTATTTTATTTCCCAATCCCAACCTATTCATCCCATGAAGCAAAACTGGTAATACTCCATATCTAACACCACGGTATTATCGGTAAAATTAATTACCATTACACGTTCAAATCTAATTAAAGATTTAACTATCGCCTTGGAGCAAAACTGGTGATACTCCATTCTCGCTCAATTTCTAAGTTTGATAATTTAGATTATCTATTCACATTACAATCTAATGGAAGATTCATTAAAACTCCTTTTACAGGGTTAAAGAACTAATGTCATTTAAAACACAGTTCACGATAAACCCAAATCGCATTCTATTTATTATCGGGTTAAAGAAGAAGTGTTATTTAAAACACTGTTCAAGATAAGCCCACAAATCAATTCGATTAAAACTCGTTTCAAATCCAATTTATTTATTTAAAAATAAACGGATTTAATTTTAGTTCAAAACTAGTTTATTTCGATAAAAATCTATTTTTATCTTTTTAAATATGGAGTTTTACATCCCAATTTCTCCCAAATCATTTCTTATGATTTTACACAAATTATTGATATTTTTAATAATTTTATCAAGGCCCGTACAGTCGATTTCCATCAACGGTCATCGAACTGCACTCACATCGACATTTTTCGAATTTGATTTGGACGTATCTCCAAATCCAACCGTTAGATTTCAAATTTCTAATATTCGTTAGAAAGTTCTTTTCGATACGAACCCAACGGTTCCGGTTTTAGGAGAATCCGACGGTCGGATCTCCCGTAATGTCCGTTTGAAATAAATGGTCGAAATTCACGAACTACCGCGGCGCGGCGCGTTCTATTCAGGCCATTATATTATATATATATAATATATATAATATATATTTCGTCGATTTCTATTTCAAATGAAGTTTATGAATAGTTTTAAATTCGTTTCAAAAACAATTTCAACTTCCATTTCGATTCAAATCAAAATTGAATTTTTCCTTATAAATTCGTTTTAAAATTCATTCCTATTCAATTCAAATTTCAATTCAATTTGAATTCATTTCAAATTGATTTTACTTCTATTTCAATTCGTTTTCTATTCAAATCAATTCAAATTCGTTTTCGATTCAATTCGATTCAAATTGGTTTTCTATTCAATTCAATTCAAATTGGTTTTCTATTCGATTCAATTCAAATTCATTATCTATTCGATTCAATTCAAATTGGGTTTCTATTCGATTCAATTCAAATTGGTTTTCTATTCGATTCAATTCAAATTGGTTTTCTATTCGATTCAATTCAAATTGGTTATCTATTCGATTCAATTCAAATTGGTTTTCTATTCGATTCAATTCAAATTGGTTTTCTATTCGATTCAATTCAAATTGGTTTTCTATTCGATTCAATTCAAATTGGTTTTCTATTCGATTCAATTCAAATTGGTTTTCTATTCGATTCAATTCAAATTCGTTATCTATTCGATTCAATTCAAATTGGTTTTCTATTCGATTCAATTCAAATTGGTTTTCTATTCAATTCAATTCAAATTGGTTTTCTATTCGATTCAATTCAAATTGGTTTTATATTCGATTCAATTCAAATTCGTTATCTATTCGATTCAATTCAAATTCGTTATCTATTCGATTCAATTCAAATTGGTTTTAAATCTCATTTCAAAATATTCCATTTCGAAATCACTTTTCAATATTCATTTTAAAATGAATAAAATCGATATAAATATCGTTCACGTCAAAATGGCGTCAATCTAACCAACACGGCTTCAGATATTTCTATTTTCAAATATTCTATTCAACAAATGAATATTTATTTTTGTCAACACGCGACTAATCTCAACGAATGAGTACTGTCCACGTGTGACTATTTTTGTTATTTAATATATTTTATAAAAATTAGGGTATCTATCGTTTGATATCAAATCAGACTCCAACCGTAAATTAGTAAGAGAACGATTCCCTAAGTATTAACCACAAAGGCCGAAACCAACATCAGATCAATATCCAGGAGACCACTCATCTTATCTATCTTCCAATTAATTCCTAATTTCATATATGATAAAGATGTAAATTTTATTGTTAAAATATTTCGTTCACCACATGACTAATCTCAACGGATGAGTACAGTCAACACATGAACCTTTATTTTATAATATTCATTATTTTTCAAATTGGAATGAGGCCCAATCAATCACCATATAATGTTAATTATATGGATTTTCATACATCACACGTATATAATAGCATTGAAAAATAATCAACCATCAACCAAAGTGCACTACACTGTATAAGCATCAAATATAGATATCTAACGCTTATAATAGTCTGTCAATCAATCAATCGACATATTTAATCAATCAGGATGAGTGAACTTCAAGTTTCATCCCAATTTCTCCCAAATCAACAAACACAGATTTTATTTGTGCAGTTGGGCGATGTGTAAAATTTATCGTCCCAATCAATGTCCTTCAAATAGTTGTACATAAAAAAACTGTCCGGTTTGTAAATGAATATTTATTTATTCACATTCACGTTAAAAATTATATTTTTAACGATAAAATATTTTATTTTAACACATGGATTTCTATTCAGTTCATTCTTTAAATAAAATGATATTTTTATTTTTCTAACTTATTTTAGAAAATTTCGGCGGCATAACGGCACGATACTAGAAACAGGACGAGGCCTAGCCATATCCCCGGTCTAGTGAAGGCCCACGCCATTCACACATCAATCAAATCCATTCATTTCACCAAACAATCCAAATTTCAATCAAATAATCTAACTAATTTTTGCAATCAAACAAACAAGTCCATGGTCTGTGGACGATTGTGTCAGGTGCTACTAAGCACCGTCTGCATCCTAGTATATATATATATAACTAGAAAAAGAAATTGAAAGGTGAGAAATTCTCACCGAAAGCTATCCAAAACCACGACTCTTCATTTATAGAAATCTTCGTCCTTCTCGCCTTTTTGTCGCTTTCGTTGCCCGTATTCACTACATATGTAAAAATCGAATTTTCACTTCGCTATTCAATATATAAAAATCGAATTTTTATTATGCTATTCAATATATAAAAATCGAATTTTTATTATGCTATTCAATATATAAAAATCGCGCCTTTTCAAATTTAAAGATTTCTCCTTTTTCAAATATAAAGATGATATTTTTAATATTCCTATCACGTAAAAATTATATTTTTAATTCTCTACATAAACAAAAATCATATTTTTAATTCGCTACATATATAAAGACCGAATTTTTATCTCCTTTACCTTATAAAAATTATATTTTTAACTTCTTGCTTATATTAAAATTATATTTTCAACCTTCATGCTTATATAAAAATTATATTTTTACAATGCCCACCTCATAATAAAAATCCCATCTTTTCTATGAACAAAAATCCTATTTTTGATTATGTAAAAATCGAACCTTTCACTCATATAAAAATCGTTTCTTCACGTTATTAAAAATCTAATCTTTACATAACTAAAGATCATAACCTTATCGGCTATTCATATAAATCAAAATCATATTTTTAATTTCAAAACTATATGTAAAAACCATATTTTTAATTTCAAAACTATATATAAAACTCATTTTTCTTTATGGTTATACATATAATAAAAACTGATTTTTTAAACACGGATATTATATAGTAAAACTGAAAATTAAAAATTAAAAACAATGTAAACTATAAAACTTACAAATTTTCGGATATGAGGAGGGTTGAGGGGGACGTTGGTCTTCAAGTGGGAGGCGGGGAGGGGGTCTTCGGTCGGTGGATGAGGGGGGGGGTGTCTGGGCGTCGGTGGATGAGGGGGGGGGGGGTCTGGGCGTTGCGGTCGAGGAAGAGCAAGGGGGAGGAGGAAGAAGAAGGGAGGGGGAAGAAGAGGAGGGGGCGGCAGGTGGTGGCTGCGCCGCCCTGGGCGCGGCGGCTCTTCGGGGGGGGGGGGGGCATCGATCGCGCCCCCTTCCGTTATTTTTTTCTTTCTTTCTGAAAAATGATTTTGAACGGGGGGGGGGGGCAGAGATTAAAGGAAGGAGAGAGATATTTATTTTTATTTTTATTTTTATTATTATTTTAATTGCAAAAAGTTGACTTTTACATACGACCTCAAAACGAGGCCCACCGCCTGTCGTCCATAGCGCTTCACCCCCATTCTGAACACAACGGTATATGTATCGCAAGCTGATTCGACTGTTTCAATCAGTTTCCGTTGAAATCAACATATAACTCTATATATGGAATTTGAACGCGCATTTCAATTTACCGGGGTCACATACTAACTCGAAAAATTGCAGAAAAATATTTTCTAGCTTCGTATTGACGATACGGTCCTAACAAAACTAGTTTCGTCAAATTCTGAGACCGTTGGAAAAATGGCCAATTTCCAGTCGATTAAAATCAACTAAAACTAGTCAAATGCGTTTTCCTTTGCCACGCTCACATATTGATTCGAAAAATTATGAAAATTGGAATCTAACAATAATTTGACACTGCGGATCCAACAAAAGTGGTTTCATCGAAATCCGAGGTCGTTTGCAAAATTCCCATTTTTAAGGGCCTGAATTCCATAGCGACTACTCAGAATTTTCAACTGGACATATCTTTTGATTCCCGCTATGAAACTTCGATTTTTCGGATTCGTTGGAAAGATATTCCCAATTAGATCCTAGTGTTTTTGGTTTCACTAAAATTCGGATTGTTTTGCACCCGGTACGTTCAATTGAAGTTTGAAATCAAATTATCGAACTACCGCGCCATTTTCAATTCCTATTTATAATTATATATAATTATTTATATTCTAACGACGACATATATAATATATACGTTCGAATTATATTCAAAATAAATTTCTTGTCGATATTATTTAAAATAATTCATTTTAAATATTCAAAATTCGCTAAAATTGCCTAAATAAAAATTTTAAACTGGCTCAGATTTTCCGGGTTATTACAAATTATATCGATCTAAACATTTGGTACTTGAAACAGGTCATGGCTCTCACTATGGGTGATCTGTCGGAGAGAGATGAGAATGCTCATCTATGTCAATGATTGTCATAAAGTGGCGATAACTATTTTGTTTCTCTGTTATGTAAAGACAATGATTCATTTCTATCGATTAGATGATTTATTTAAGAAAATCCATCAACAATATTTTTGTAGTGTTTAAGACATCAATAATTTAATAAGTACAATTCATATATACGGGCTTCTATCTCCATATAACTAAAAATTCTTAAAAAGCATGTTAACAAAATAATACAGCAAACTTTCTATTTAAATACATAGGATTTGAATTTATTTGTTTGGAAGGACCTAATATTAACAGATATAGATGAGATGCGTTTAATTATAGAAAAAAATACATACCATGTTGTATTTCATGGATGTAGCTAATGACCATTTCACCACAAAATATCACTATTGTGGACTAATTTTTTTTCATGATTCCGGTCCATTAGTATACACTTTGTAAATTGTCATATATATTTATTTTTTAATAGAAAGAGGCTATGTACATAGTATATGTTCATTCTGATACCACCACAAATTAAAATTATCAAAGTAATATTCCAAAAGTAAAATGAACAAAAAATGAAGGATTAGTACAAAAGTATAGCTCGAGCCCGTGTTCGAAGCACATGTTCACACTTATATATCTGTTTGGTGGCAGAGAATTTATTCTCTTAGCTTAACACCCTTGTTTGAGACGTATGCGATTAGAAGTTATATATTAATAGATATTAGTGATATGTCGTGAATGGACAATGTGGCAAACTTGAATGATGAGCCAGTGATGATCAAAGCATGGCTTTATTGAAGCGTACCATTGTGTATATCATGACCTCGACAAGCCTCACACCCCAGAAAATGGCTGAAATGGGAAAGATGCAGCGAGGACATGGGTAGTCATCCCCTTCTAGATGAAAGGTGTACTATGCTATGGAGTCCAGGTATTAACCTATATGGAAAACTACTTTTGTGGTTGTGTTAGTGCGGGACCCGGTTTAAACGTTGGTAACAACCGGAGGATGACTTAGGCGTGATCTAATCAATCCAGTGAGGGAGAGACCGGCCTCGTCTTATGATAAAGCCTGTTGGTTCTTAGGGGGGCGTCTGTCTAGAGGCGTACCCATCGGTTCAGAAAGGAAGTTCCTTTGTCTGGTCATTTGTTGGAAATCCAATCTCCACTGCGAGCCCGTATGGTTTTAGTTGTATATCAAGCTGTTTACTGCCAGAAATACGTTAGTATAATGGGATGGGGCATTATGCTGGCTAAGATTGATACATTGACTTTCAAAATTGATTTTCACACTATGCATAATAATAATATCGAAATGATTCTCGTGTATTAAAGCATTTTTTGACTATCATAAGGAGAAACCTCGCCCAAGTGCGCGTTTACATTGTGTGTGTGCCGTGAGACCATAAGTTAGTTTCATTTTTCAAAAAAAAATCTTGCAAACTTTATTGCACAAAAAAATATAATGAGTTCTCACACCAGTCCCTTGATTGACACAGAGCTGTTTTGATTTCACTCAAAACTCCGGGTGCCTATAATTTTCCACATGGGTAGCCTAATGTCAGGTTTAGCAGTAGTATTTGGAGCTTGTGTAACGACCCGGTGGAAATTCGACGCCAGAATTTCGACAATATTACATAAACTCGTATTACTTGCCAAACTCCAAGTATCGAAAACACCAGATAATTAATAGAAAGAAATTAGATGGTGAGATAAGAAAGAAAGGATTATTAGAATAGAAGAAGAACCAACACAACACATAGTCTCACATTGTAGCGGAACAAAATATAATATAGAAATAAATCTTTGTTGACAACATGAAAAATACTTACAATCATCAGAGTACATCAACACATTTGGATGGTTATAATAACCTGTCCTCATATACAACACACTGCAGAAAAATACTATATAATATCATACGTCTGAACTCTTCTAGGTCGTCTCTTTATAACATCCGTTAACCTGAACGTACAAAACTCGGTCTGACCTGAGCATTGCAAACACCAGGATCAGTCTGGTGAACCAACATGAGAAAACTCATTAAATTTAAAAGTACCAACAAATTTGATTTTAAAATAAGAATCTTCTGGAAAGAAAAGGATAATTGCAAGACCAATCCGCACATAAATACGGATGATTTTTACCTTATGATAACCCAAAACATTTTGAAGTCATATATCTTTTGGTATTTTAATAATGTATAAATCAAATAAATAACAATCTAGCAGAACGCTTACGTCTCACGCTCTATATACATAGTATATAATCCAAACTGCGGGCTCTTATTGGATAACAGATTCCAACTATGGAAAGGTGACCATCTTCTGACAGTGTATCTCTAGAGAGGAATACACCAGGTTCAACAAGAACATCTTGCAACTCAGGCTAAACATGACCGGACATTTACTTCACTTGAATGTTCCGTATATATTGTCACCTTACAGTTGCTAGCAACATAATCGTTCCCAGAAGATATAGTAGCGAAAGAAGAACAAATAGAAATTTCTCTAGATGGTGACAATACACTCTAATTGGGATCGACCCATTAGCCATGCGGCCTACCCTATTTTATGCCATTTCCCAGTTGAAGAAGCTTGAGGTTAAAATTTCCTTTTTAGAACATCTAGTCACCATTCACTTTGAATGCAACATCATCAAATCCACCAGAAAATCACTAATTGACGTCCACAAAAATACCCTCGGTTGTAAGCTAAGAGAAAGTGTCTTCTCCGCCACCAACAGAAATACGTTTGAGGAAATCAACGTATGTGACCCCTTTGGAAATACTCTATCAAACATCCGTCCATACAAGTCATCTAGGAACAGGATGAACCGAAGGCACCCTCCAACCACATCCTAGATATCACCCTATGGATCAGTAGCAAGTAGTCCTTGCGATCTGAAGATTTCAATCACGACAGAATCACAAGTCATAATAACTCTGGCAGCCAAACCAGAGAAATTTAACGAGTAGTCATTCTGTTTAGGAAAATCTATGGTCTTCAATTGCCACCATCTTCGATCAACAACTCCCATCATCTACGTATTTGCTGGTTGGAATGGTATTCAAATATAAATTTGATCCTGGTCTTTCTGTACCAACATTCGTATAGGCCAGATTTGATAGTTGGTTATTTAACTATCAAATAAACAATCGTTTATCCATAAAAAATAAAATAAATTTACCGATTTAGTACCCAACATCATTTAGCCTCTTTAATTAACTAGTCGTTAATTAATTATTAAAACTTCTAATTCAGAAAACATTCCCTTTCTTATTTTAATAAGAATATTCAACTATCATTCCGCTTCTACTTCATTAGACCCTTATTGTAAATTGGTAAATGAATAAATCTCTAAGTATACAACCCCGTAGGCCGAAACCAACGTAGATTGACACCTCGAAAGTTACTCAACTCAACCAACGTACAACAGGTTCCAATTTCTAAAACCACATCATTTCTTTTTTAATTATTTTAAAACGATTGCATCCCTTCATAATCTCACAAATCATTTCCAATTTTATTTAAAATGATATTTCATAAAATTTACTAAATAGTTCAATTTAACTTCTGTAACAAATGTTACATATTCCATTTCAAAAACCGTCCAACTTTCATTTACAAACTTCTTAACCTTTCATTTATAAAATTCCTTTCTTATTCGCAAATATAAATTCCATTCTCCTCATACACTCCATTTATACGTACTTCCATTTATGTTCCTTTTTGCAAATCTTGACTTGAAAACTTAATTACCAAGTATTTCTTTTAAATCCAGTTACACTCCAAATCAATATCCCATTTCCAATTCTATTTATTCGCTAATATCATTTACGAAAACCCTTTTTATCACATTTCATATTTTTATAAACACCATTTGTAGAAATGTTCATTTATTACAATAATCACTTGTCAACTCTTTTAAAATTCCTTAACGACACTTACGTTCTTACAAAACCATGTTAACATCACATTTTTTTATTGGAAAATTTTATACCACTTACCTATTTATTTTAATAATATCTTGGGATTTCTATTAATTTATAATTTAAATAATTATAAAAAAATAAATAAAACTTCGACGTACACTATTAAATTAAACATCGTATTTCAAATCCTTATATAAAAATAAACTTGAAAATGTTCAGAATCGATTTAACATCGATTCCAAATTCTTTTCTTTTATCAATGGTACTAAAGAGGTAAATATCTACTAAAGTACCAAACTGTGAAATATAAACCAATTTCACATCCAATAAGAATTTAACTGATAATTTCTATAACATTAAATTACGACTATTTAACATTGACCAATTTATCAAAACAATTCAAACATCACATTAAATTAAACATGTTTATTTTATAAACGTGACCAAACAAGATAAGTCACCTCAACTGTTTCCAATCGTTAGAATAATGATTTGGTTTTAATTAAATTAAATGAAAGTTTAATTTAATTGGTTTAGTCAATGTAAATATCATTCAGTAATCATCAAACAATAAACAACCATAGCACACAAATATTAAAACCCGACTTATATAAAATATAAGTAGGACAAACTAAGTGAGTAAACTCACCTTGATCTGATTTATCATTGAAACGGTATGTTTTTGCTAAATTAAACAAGTGTTTAATTTAACTGAAAATTCAGTTAATTCCAATCGGGTCCAAATCTGTTCCGTGGCGTAGAACCTACCAAGACGATTCCAATGGCACCTTGTTTTCCGATTCTAATAACATGTGGTTGGGTTATTAATATTTAAAGTTAAACTAAATTAATAATAATTATTAATTCCTAAGTTACTCATTATTTACCCTAATTTAAAAAGGCGGCCAATCCAATTCTATTTCTTCCCACACTTGCTTTGTTAAAACCTCCTGAAGCGCACTGCCTAATCCATGACGCTGCGCCAACGTCCTTTAACCAGATTTCGATCCAACATCATCGGAACGTACGCTTTAGGTCTACCGTCCATCGCCTGGAGTCTGTTGCAGCTCGACATCCCAAGTTGTTCCCAAATCAACTTCGAACCCCCACTAATTCGAGACAAAATCCGGTCACCAGAACCCTTTATTTTCGATCGTAGTCGTTCTGTGATGACCCCAAACCCCATAAGACGGTGGCAAGGGTAATCTTTGGAATATAACACATAAACAGATAACAGCAGAACAGAAATAATTAAACACACCAAATAATGTACAATAGAATACACTGGATCAATATAATCATCAGAGTTGCACAGTATACAGGATCATACTTAGTACAAATACAGTTCAGCTATACATAAATGTCTACAGCGGAAAACAAAACATAATATGTACAACAGGAGCCGAACAGCATAAAAAGAGATAAATGATAGAATCCAGCTTCAGCTCCATCAATCCAGAAAGAGCCTGCTAAAACCTGAACACAAGGCTGCCCATGTAGAAAAAGGGGCACCCGAGTTTGCAAGTGAAACAAACTACGAGTCAGTCATGGGACTGGTATGTGAAATCTACTTAACACACTTTATAATATGGCCAATCACAGGACCACGCCACTTTCGCGGAACGGGTTTACTCCATTGGATTGCCAGTGCTTCAAAACAAGTAAATCTTTTAAACATCGCAATGCTTGTTATAAAAATGAAGCCATTATAAGACTCAGTTCCCATCACACAATGCAACATAAACCAGAGGATAGAGTTTTACCTTATAATGGCAAAAATATGCTTAATATGAATAAAACAAAAGCATTTGATATTATTACTAGTGTTTATATATTTCAAAAACAATTTCAATCATAAGTATCAATCATAGACGGCATTAATGCCCCATACCACTATGTCGCCATAAATAGGTATACAATCAAAACCGCACGATGTCGTATTTGGAAATTGGATTTCCACCATGAACCAAGGCAAAAGATAGTCCTTACCGATTTGAGACAATCTAGCCCATGTCTCAGGATCAGAACGCATCGACCCTTGGATCGTCAGGGCCGGTCCACCGATGTGGATTAAAATGCCTGAACACTGCGTTTCCCCGCCCTATGGGGTGTAAACTGGTCATATCTGACCATACCATTGGCTCCAAGGAGATCGAAGCAAACAGAGGCCTCGCTTTCCATCATCCACATAAGTAAAATACCCGGGCGTGCAAAACCCAAAGCACCACTCCTAGCTAGAAGGAAACGCATGTCCTCCCTGATGTCCTTCTCCCGTTTCTGGCTCATACCGGGGTGTGAGGCTCGCGAAACAACGCTATACACAAAGCTATGCCACACAGGCCGTGCTTTGATCATCAACCACAAGATTTTGCTTTTCAACAGAAGCCTTGATCATCTGCCACTTAGGCGTGCCACACATGCAATTCACTCCATGCTACTGATTTCTATCGATATTTAACCTCTGAGCTCATACGTCTCAGAGAAGGGCGTTAAGCAAGAGAATAAATTCTCCGTCGCCAAACAGATATATATTTAATAGAGATCAATCAGTACAGAACAAAATCCAATGTCAGACACACAGTCCATTTACAAGTTCGTTTTGGGTCTGAACGAAACCAGAGGCACTCAATACCTCGCATACTCGTACAATCAACAGGTACGTCCAGAAGGCTACTACTTTAACCCCTTCAAGGTAGCTACTCCTATCATGAGCATCAATAGAACCCCTCCATTCGGCGTGAAGATCATCGGTCTTGCACCATCTTCATATCTTCGGCTTTCACTTGTCGAACAATTATTTGAAATGAGAATCAACTCAGCCTTTTCAAATAATTCATGTATATTTAGAATTTCAAATCAATTCATTTCAATGGTTAAATTATTCGATATCACTAATTCTCTTCTTTAATGTAATTTTCACACCAAACACATTCAACCATCAAATATCACATAAACCGAGTAAATCCAGTTTATTTCCATTCCTTATTGTTTATAATATTTTATCACGATTTATCGCTATTTTTATTTATTTAAAAATAGCCAATTCATTCAAACGAAGCTTCAGGCCATAACGCGGCCATGGCGCTGCTTTTCTTCAGATTTGATTTACACATATCTGAAAATCTAACCGTTGGATCTTCACAAATTTTATATCATTAGAAAGATCTTTTCAAAACGAACCCAACGTTTTCAGTTTTGGGAAAATCCAACGGTCGGATCTCCCGCACTAATCGTTTGAAGTTACGATTTCAAAATACAAACTGCAGCGTCGTTATTCGATTTAATTTAATTATATATATATATATATATATATATAATCGATTATGGCGCTGTTTTTCTTCAGATTTGAATTAAACATTCCTGACCATCCAACCGTTGGATCTTCACAAGTTGGTGTCGTTGGAAAGATATTTCCAAAGCGTACCCAACGGTTTCGGTTCCCCGGAAAATCTGATGGTCGGATCTCCCGCACTAATCGTTTGAAATCACGGTTTCAAAACACGAACTACAGCTTCGTTATTCGATTTATTTTAATTATATATATATAATTCATTCTTCGATTTCAAAACTATGTCCACTTTATATATTTGATAAAAATGATATTTTTATCATCAAAAATATTTATTCCACACATTACCATTTTTAACACTTCATATTCACAATAAAAATGTAGATTTTATTGTTCAATCTATATATTCAACACATGAACGTTTTCGACTTCATTCATACGATAAAATATGATTTTTATCGTTCTAATCCTTTATTCGACACATGAATATTTTCTATAGTTGATATATATAATAAAAATGTGATTTTTATTGTAAAACAATTTATTTCAAAACACGATTATTTTATATAGTCTATACATAAGGTAAAAATGTTATATTTGGTGTTAAAACAATTTATTTAAAATACTAATATTTTATATAGGCTATATATATAATAAAAATGTGATTTTTTATCTTTCAAATCATTTACTCAACACATGAACTCATTCAACACATGAATTTCTACTCAACACATGAATTTCTACTCAATACATGAATTTCTATTCAACACACGAATATAGTTTCAACACATGAAAATAATTCTAACACATGAATATTATTGAAAATTTCGGCAGCATAACGGCAGGGTAGTTAAAACCCGGACCGTCCCTAGTACGGCTCCTCGCTCTACCTTAAAACCTCGCGGTTTTTGACAATGAGGATTTCATGCATCTAATTCGTACGCAGACGAGCATGTTTATTTTTCTTTTCCACAAACTAATTCTATGTGGTTTCATCCAAAAATAATTCTCAACCACAAACAGGTATTTTTCAACCACAATCAATCATTCATGGTTTTCACCGAATTTCACATCAACCAATAATCCAAACAATATCACAACCAATAAATATCGTCCATGGTCTGTGGACGAGGGGAGTATATATATTTGTAAATAAATATATTTCAATTCACTTCAATTCATTTCAATGTCATTTCAACGCATATATAATTTTTACAATGCATATATAACTTATACATCGAACATACAACTTATACAATGCTTATACATGAGGTGTACAACGCTTATATAACTCATACATCAACTATATAATTTATACATCGTTGTTTTCCATATCGTTTATAATTTAGAAATCTCACATTGGGTTCCACTCCACCAAAAATTGCAGAAGGCTCAGAAAAATATGCGGTCTCTTCTAGAATGTAGAAGATGTCCACACGAGTCCAATGTCTCTTGTTTCACTGGATTTCGACCACAAACGAAAAAGATATGATTTTTACAGTGATATCAAAAACCGTAGCGCTTTAAAGTGCTATAGAATAGTTTGAATAAAATAACCCGTTACCTTCAAATTTCGTTCAAAACTAGGTTTGCCGATAACTTTCGATCTGTGGCACGATGTTGGAATCAGTCGTTACCACATGGAAGAGGAAGGAGAGGGCTTTCCACGCAGGGTGGTGGCGCTAGGATCGAACGCCCCTAGTGGCGGCGGCAGCTCCCTGAAGTCGAAGACTTCGTGCTAGCAGATCTCGACGCAAATGAGGAGAGGGAGGGCGAGGGTAGGACAGATTTGAAGAGGAGGCTCGGCTCTACGAAAAACTCCAAAGAAGCATGTGGTTTCTATTCGTGTAGGAGGAGGAAAGGAGGAGAGAAGGGTTAAACCATTTTCCGTCATCGCCGTATAGAGGATCGGGGAGAGAGAAGGTTGTTTGGGCCAATGAGATTTTTTCCTTTTATTTATATATTTTTAAAAATTCGAAAATTGTAACAACCCGGAAAATCTGGGCCAGTTTAAAATTTTTATTTTGGCAATTTTAGCGAATTTAGATTATTTAAAATGAATTATTTTAAATAATATCGACGAGAAATTTATTTTGAATATAATTCGAACGTATATATTTATACGCGTCGTCGTTAGAATATAAATATTTATATATAATTATAAATAGAATTGAAAATGGCGCGGTAGTTCGATAATTCGATTTCAAACTTCAATTGAATATACCGGGTGCAAAACAATCCGGATTTTAGTGAAACCAAAAATCATAGGATCTAATTGATGATATCTTTCCAACGAATCCGACGAATCGAAATTTCGTAGCGGGAATCAAGAGATATGTCCAGTTGAAATTTCTGAATAGTCGCTATGGAATTCAGGCCCTTAAAAATGGACATTTTGCAAATGACCTCGGATTTCGACGAAACCAGTTTTGTTGGATCCGCAGTGTCAAGTTATTGCTAGATTCCAAATTTCATAATTTTTCGAATCAATATGTGAGCGTGGCAAAAGAAAACGCGTTTGACCAGTTTCAGTTGATTTTAATCGACTGAAAAATGGCCATTTTTCCAACGGCCTCAGAATTCGACGAAACTAGTTTTGTTAGGACCGTATTGTCAATACGAAACTAGAAAATATTTTTCTGGAATTTTTCTAGTTAGTATGTGACCCCGGTAATTTGAAATGTACGTTTAAAATTCAATATAGTGATTTAAATGTAAATTCAACGGAAACTAATTCAAACGATCGAATCAACTTGCGATACATATCCCATTGTGTTCGGAATGGGGGTAAAACGCTATGGACGACAGGCGGTGGACCTCGTTTAGAGGTCGTTTGTGAAAGTCAACCTTTTGCAATTAAAAATAAATAAATTAAATAATATATATATATATATTTTTATATACCCCCCCTGGTTCCCTTCCCCATTCAGAATCGAAATCATAAAAAAAAAAAAAAAGAGCAGCAGAGCAATCCGCCGCCGCCCCTAGGGCTTTGCCGCCGCTCCTCCGTCGAGAGGCGCCGACCATCGCGAGGACCCCCCCATCCTCCAGCTCCTCCCTCCATCGCGAGCGAAACCCGCGCCCCCTTTTTCCCCTGCGCCGCCGCGAAGTCAGACCCCACCCTGCTCCTCCTCCTGCTGCCGAAGTCGACGCCCGCCTTCCCCCGAAGCCCTCCGACGACCTGCTAAACCCCCCCCCCCCCCCCCCGCCGTAAGTCCTTTTTTTTCTTCTTTCAACTGATTATTTTATTGTTTTAAAAACTGATTATTTTATTGTTTTAAAAACTGATTATTTTATTGTTTTAAAAACTGATTTTGACATAACTTAGAAACTGATTTTAACATAATTTAAAAACTGATTTTAACATAATTTAAAAACTGATTTTAACATAATTTAAAAACTGATTTTATTTTGAGTTATAAAAGATGTGATTTTTGAGATATAAAAGATTTGACCTTTTTTTAAAATGATTAGAGAATAAAGATAGGATTTTTATCTAAGTAAAAGTTCATATTTTCGTTTAGAAAAAGGATCGTAGTTTTGATTTAGGAAAAAAAAATAGATTTGTTTAGAAATAAAAATAGGTTTGTTTAGAATAGAAAAATAGCATTGTTGTAGAAAAATAGCATTGTTATAGAAAAATAGAAACCTCTTTCATTTGAAAACAAATACATACATTGTTTTGAAAGAAAATATATTTTAGTTTTTTTTATATTTGAAAAGCTAAAATCTTTTTATGTAAAAAGACGAGATCTTTATATAGAAAATAGAGTAGTAAAAATATGATCTTTATATTTTTAAAGTATTAAAAATATGATTTTTATATTTTTAAAGTATTAAAAATATAGTCTTTACTATATAGATGATGTAAAAATATGATTTTTGGTTAGGTAGAGAATTAAAAATATAATTTTTACATCATAGGAATATTAAAAATATAATCTTTATATTAGAAAAATTCGAATTTTATATATTGAACTTCGAACTAAAAATTCGATTTTTATATATTGAACTTCGAACTAAAAATTCGATTTTTATATATTGAACTTTGAACTAAAAATTCGATTTTTATATATTGAACTTTGAACTAAAAATTCGATTTTTATATATTGAACTTTGAACTAAAAATTCGATTTTTATATATTGAACTTTGAACTAAAAATTCGATTTTTATATATTGAACTTTGAACTAAAAATTCGATTTTTATATATTGAACTTCGAACTAAAAATTCGATTTTTATATATTGAACTTTGAACTAAAAATTCGATTTTTATATATTGAACTTTGAACTAAAAATTCGATTTTTATATATTGAACTTTGAACTAAAAATTCGATTTTTATATATTGAACTTTGAACTAAAAATTCGATTTTTATATATTGAACTTTGAACTAAAAATATGATTTTTATATATTGAATAGAGAAATAAAAATGTGATTTTTATATATATAGTGACTACAGCAACGAAGGTGACAAAAAGGCGAAACGACGAAGACTTCTGCAAATGAAGAGCCGTGGAGCTAGGATAGCTATAGGTGAGAACTTCTCACCTTTCAATTTCTTTTCTAGATATATTCATATACTAGGATGCAGACGGTGCTTAGTAGCACCCGACACCCGTCCACAGACCATGGACTTGTTTGATTGGTTGAGTAGTTAGTTAGAATATTTGATTGAATGGAAATTGTTTGGTGAAATGAAATTGATATGATTGATGTGTGAATGGCGTGGGCCTTCACTAGACCGGGGATAAGGCTAGGCCTCGTCCCGTTTCTAGTATCGTGCCGTTATGCCGCCGAAATTTTCTAAAATATGTTAGAAAAATAAAAATATCATTTTTATTAGAAATGAATAAAATAACATATTCATTTACAAATCAAAACGATTTGTTGATGTACACCCATTTGACTGATATGGATTGGGACGATAAATTTTACACATCGCCCAACAGCACAAATAAAATATGTGTTTGATTGTTTGAAACCCCACACGGGTGTTAGGATGAAATTTGAAGTTCACTCATCCTGATTGATTAAATATGTCGATCGATTGATTGACATGCTGTTATAAGCGTTGAATATCTATATTTGATGCTTATATAGTGTAGTGCACTTTGGTTGATGGTTGATTATTTTTCAATGCTACGATATACATGTGTTGTATGAAAATCCATATAATTATCTTTATATGGTAATTGATTGGGCCTCATTCCAATTTGAAAAATAAAGAATATTATAAAATAAAAGTTCATGTGTTGACAGTACTCATTCATTGAGATTGGTCATGTGTTGAACGAAATATTTTGATAATAACAACTATTTTGAAAATAGAAATTTATGAAGCCGTGTTGATTAGATTGACGCCATTTTGACGTGAACGATATTTATATCGATTGAAAACGAATTCAAAATGAATTGAAAACGATTTCGAAATGAATTGAATTGAAAACGATTTCGAAATGAATTGAATTGAAAACGATTTCGAAATGAATTGAATTGAAAACGAATTCAAAATGAATTGAAAACGATTTCGAAATGAATTGAATTGAAAACGATTTCGAAATGAATTGAATTGAAAACGATTTCGAAATGAAATGAATTGAAAACGATTTCGAAATAAATTGAATTGAAAACGATTTCGAAATGAATTGAATTGAAAACGAATTCAAAACGAATTGAAAACGATTTCGAAATGAATTGAATTGAAAACGATTTCGAAATGAATTGAATTGAAAACGATTTCGAAATGAATTGAATTGAAAACGATTTCGAAATGAATTGAATTGAAAACGAATTCAAATGGAATTGAAAGCGAACTGAAATGAATTCAAATTGAATTGAAATTCGAATTTGAATAGAAATGAATTTTAAAACGAATTTATAAAGAAGAATTCAATCTTGAAGAATTGAAATGGAAGTTGAAAATTTTTTTTTTGAAACGAATTCAAAACTATTTATATAATTCGTTTTAAATAGAAATCGACGATATATATATTATATATATTATATATATAATATAATGGCCTGAATAGAACGCGCCGCGCCGCGGCAGTTCGTGAATTTCGACCATTTATTTCAAACGGACATTACGGGAGATCCGACCGTCGGATTCTCCTAAAACCGGAACCGTTGGGTTCGTATCGAAAAGAGCTTTCTAACGAATATTAGAAATTTGAAATCTAACGGTTGGATTTGGAGTTGCGTCCAAATCAAATTCGAAAAAGGTCGCTGTAAGTGCAGTTCGATGGCCATTGATGGAAATCGACTGTACGGGCCTTGATAAAATTATTAAAAATAGCAATAATTTGTGTAAAATCATAAGAAATGATTTAGAAAGAATTGGGATGAAAAACTCCATATTTGAAAAGATAAAAATGGATTTTTATCGAAATGAACTAGTTTTGAACTAGAATTATAATTCTATTTATTTTTAAATAAACAAATTGAATTCGAAAAGGGTTTTAAAAATAACCAAAATTTCCAATGATTGCATTGGAGTGGATTTGAATCGAAATTGTCTTCGGAATATTTCGATGTTGGAATTCGTGATTATACAGGTGTTATTATGGAAATTTGAAAGATATATATTGATATCGTTATTTCCAATACGACATTTGTTAGTCGTAGAATTCGATATTGAATATAAGCCGATATATTTTCTATTCAGAGCCTTGTATTGAATATCGAATGTGATTTGGGTTTGTCGTGAATGGTGTCTTCACTAACACTATTCTTGAACTCAGTTGAGAAAAGATTAAATCTTTTTATTTAGATTTAATGAAGTGTACCAATTAAATAATATTTAATTGGAATTGAATCGATATTGATTTTTGGGTTTATCGTGGACAGTGTTTTAAATAACACTTGTTCTTTAACCCGATGATTAATGAATGTGATTTTGGGTTTATCGCGAACCGTGTTTTTAAATGACACTGATTCTTTAACCCAGTCAAAGATTAAAACTAAGTGGAGTTTTAATGAATCTTTAATTAGATTGAAATAATCGAAATGGAGTATCACCAGTTTTGCTCCAGGCGATAGTTAAATCTTTAATTAGATTTAAACGTGAAATGGTAATTGAATTTACCGATAACACTGTGGTGTTAGATATGAAGTATTACCAGTTTTACTTCATGGGATAAATAGGTTGGGATTGGGAAATTAAAACCAATGATTACTTCGGTAAGGTTCGTTAATCTCGACTAGTTGAATCGAAATTCAAAAGAAGAATAAATTCAAGGAGTTTATCTTGGATAAAATTAATGGGAATATTTCCCTATGAATGTGAAATTTAGAAACTAACTGTCGGTTGGCCAAGCAGAATGGTTTTCTGGATATTGATCTGATGTTGGTTTCGGCCTTCGGGGTTAATATTTGGGGAATTATTCTCTTGATTAATTTACGGTTAGTGACTAATGAATTGGAATGAGGCGTATGTTGTGTTTGTGTAACACTTATTTAAATATACGCGAGTTATTCGGAAAGACCGGGTTTATCCCATTCTGAATAACTGATACGACGATAAGTCGAAGATGAAGACGATGGTCGAAGACCGGAGGTCTTCACGTCGTTTGGGTGATAACTGATGATCTTGATTGGGCTGTACACCCAAGAAGATGGAAACAGTTAGTGATCGTCCAGACGTACTTGGAGATCGATGGATATGCGAGGTACTAGGTGCCTCCGGTTTCGTTCAGACCCAGAACGGACTTGTAAATGGACTGTGTGTCTGACATCGGATTTCATTCTGTGTGACTGATATCGGTTGCATAGGATGGTTTGCCTGTGTGGCATGCTAAGATGCAAATGATCAAGGCTTCTGTTGAAAAGCAAAGTCTTGTGGTGATGATCAAAGCACGGCCTTTGTGGCGTAGCTTTGTGTAACGTTTACCTCGCGTGTTTCACACCAGGTATGAACCAAAAACGGGAGACGGACCTCAGGGAGGACTTGCGTTTCTTTCTAGCTAGAAGTGGCGTCAGTGGTTTTACACGCCCTGACGAGTTTGACTTATGTGGTTGTTGCTGTTGCGAGGCGCCTCGGATTGATCGGTCGTTCTCGAACCGATGGAGCCATTCGTTGGCTCGTTTGCGCCCCAAAGGGCGGGGAGACGTATTGTTCAGGCATAATAATCCACATCGGTGGACCGGCCCTGACGATCCAGGGGGCAGTTGCGGCTGTTCCTGAGACATGGTAGGCTAGATTGTCTCGAATCGGTAGAGGACGATCCCTGGCCTCGGTTCATAGACGGAAATCCAATTTCCAAATACGTGACTTTGCGGTTTTATTTGTAAACCTATATATGGTGACATAGTGGGATGGGGCGCTTATGCCGCCTATGATTGATACTTATGATTTGAAGTTGTTTTATACACTTATACTAGTATCAAATGATTTGTTTTAAAACGTATCAAGCATCCTTTGGCTGTTATAAGGGAAAACCCTATCCTCGACTGCGTTGCATTGTGTGATGGGACCTGGGTCTTATAACAGCTTCATTTTTCTTTATTTAGCATTGCGCTGTTTGTTTTATGCACTGGTATTCTTGGGAGGAAACCCGTTCCGTGTTATACGGCGTGGTCCCTTGATTTACCTAATGATTTAAAATAAAGATTAATAACTGTTTTAGTTCTCACACCAGTCACATGACTGACCTGGAGTTTATTGTTTTAACCTAAACTCTGGGTGCCCCTATTTTGACACGGGCAGCTAGTAGTTTCGGTTTTGCAGATTTATATTCACAGGATCCTGGTTTACAGCTGGAACGATATCCGGAAAGCTTTGTATCCGTATATCTCTTTCTAGTTGTGTATTGTATTATTTTCCGCTGCTATGTATTTAAATGTAATTTAAATCTCTGATATTTCTGTGTAATATTCATTTATACTCTGTATATTCCTGTAATCTGATGCATTGTTGTAATATACAATGAAATGTTCTTCTGTATGTTTTCTGATTTGTCGTGTTCTCAAACGATAGGGCGTTTCGAACGGCCTGGATCGGTTTAGAGACTGGTTCGGACCGAGCGAGATTCCTTGCCGTCACAGTTGGTATCAGAGCATTGGTTTACAAAGCTAGAGAACAAGGCACATTAGAACCATACGAAAGAATTCATCAGATATTGGATTAGTTATATCCACTTAGAATCACTCGTTAGAGATGGGATCAGTATTATCCTAGAACGAGTGTGAAGAGTATATTTTTGAAAATGAAAACAAATTTTTGGTTTTGAAGATTTAAATCAATTATTCGTATTTGATTATCTATTTAGATTGATGTGGACAATCCAGTATATATAGATTTTGCGTATACGTCTGATCCGCGTGTATTCGAAATTTTAATATACTGGATAGATATAGAGTCACACTCTAGTCGCCCGGACATGATTCTGATGATGGCGCGCCATCACCAGTATTTATTTTCGTGTTTCGAAGGTGTGATTTCTATATGTTTCCATTAGACTGGTGTGAGAACCAAAATTAGATAGGGCCTATTGTTGTGATTTGGCATCAAAAACCTGATTTTTGACTATGTATCAAAGTTATCAATTTGAAACTCTAATCCACTAATTGATTGATGTTTGTGTTGTTTGTTTATTTGTTTGCTAATTTTTAGCCATTTAGCCTAATTGAATCAAATATTGAATTGTATTGGAATTTGGTCGCATCTGCTTGCATATACATGTATATCATTGAACAGGTCATAGCAAGGAGGCTAGAGCCAGAGAATAAAATTTGTTTGCCCGACAAATAGGTACATGTTTACTACATAATTTCCTGTTTTGTTTGGGTGATGATGATTTTGTGAGCCTATTGGCTAGCCGCTTGGCTTTTTCTTTTTCTTTTTGAGATCTGAAGGACCGGGGAAGCTATTTGAAATTCCCCGATGCTCCCGGTGCAGGGGAGGTTATGGCGAAATTTTTCAAAAATTTAGGGTGTTAGCCAAATTTTTGAAATTTGGAAAATTCTCAAAAACTGAAAAGTTGGAGAATGGAAGCCAGATCGAACGTAGAGCTGAATAATCAAACCACTTTCGACTTTGTTCCTTTTCGGGGACGAAAAGTTTTAAGTGGGGGAGATTGTAACAACCCGGAAAATCTGGGCCAGTTTAAAATTTTTATTTTGGCAATTTTAGCGAATTTAGATTATTTAAAATGAATTATTTTAAATAATATCGACGAGAAATTTATTTTGAATATAATTCGAACGTATATATTTATACGCGTCGTCGTTAGAATATAAATATTTATATATAATTATAAATAGAATTGAAAATGGCGCGGTAGTTCGATAATTCGATTTCAAACTTCAATTGAATATACCGGGTGCAAAACAATCCGGATTTTAGTGAAACCAAAAATCATAGGATCTAATTGATGATATCTTTCCAACGAATCCGACGAATCGAAATTTCGTAGCGGGAATCAAGAGATATGTCCAGTTGAAATTTCTGAATAGTCGCTATGGAATTCAGGCCCTTAAAAATGGACATTTTGCAAATGACCTCGGATTTCGACGAAACCAGTTTTGTTGGATCCGCAGTGTCAAGTTATTGCTAGATTCCAAATTTCATAATTTTTCGAATCAATATGTGAGCGTGGCAAAAGAAAACGCGTTTGACCAGTTTCAGTTGATTTTAATCGACTGAAAAATGGCCATTTTTCCAACGGCCTCAGAATTCGACGAAACTAGTTTTGTTAGGACCGTATCGTCAATACGAAACTAGAAAATATTTTTCTGGAATTTTTCTAGTTAGTATGTGACCCCGGTAATTTGAAATGTACGTTTAAAATTCAATATAGTGATTTAAATGTAAATTCAACGGAAACTAATTCAAACGATCGAATCAACTTGCGATACATATCCCATTGTGTTCGGAATGGGGGTAAAACGCTATGGACGACAGGCGGTGGACCTCGTTTAGAGGTCGTTTGTGAAAGTCAACTTTTTGCAATTAAAAATAAATAAATTAAATAATATATATATATATTTTTATATACCCCCCCTGGTTCCCTTCCCCATTCAGAATCGAAATCATAAAAAAAAAAAAAAAAGAGCAGCAGAGCAATCCGCCGCCGCCCCTAGGGCTTTGCCGCCGCTCCTCCGTCGAGAGGCGCCGACCATCGCGAGGACCCCCCCATCCTCCAGCTCCTCCCTCCATCGCGAGCGAAACCCGCGCCCCCTTTTTCCCCTGCGCCGCCGCGAAGTCAGACCCCACCCTGCTCCTCCTCCTGCTGCCGAAGTCGACGCCCGCCTTCCCCCGAAGCCCTCCGACGACCTGCTAAACCCCCCCCCCCCCCCCCGTAAGTCCTTTTTTTTTTCTTTCAACTGATTATTTTATTGTTTTAAAAACTGATTATTTTATTGTTTTAAAAACTGATTATTTTATTGTTTTAAAAACTGATTTTGACATAACTTAGAAACTGATTTTAACATAATTTAAAAACTGATTTTAACATAATTTAAAAACTGATTTTAACATAATTTAAAAACTGATTTTATTTTGAGTTATAAAAGATGTGATTTTTGAGATATAAAAGATTTGACCTTTTTTTAAAATGATTAGAGAATAAAGATAGGATTTTTATCTAAGTAAAAGTTCATATTTTCGTTTAGAAAAAGGATCGTAGTTTTGATTTAGGAAAAAAAAATAGATTTGTTTAGAAATAAAAATAGGTTTGTTTAGAATAGAAAAATAGCATTGTTGTAGAAAAATAGCATTGTTATAGAAAAATAGAAACCTCTTTCATTTGAAAACAAATACATACATTGTTTTGAAAGAAAATATATTTTAGTTTTTTTTATATTTGAAAAGCTAAAATCTTTTTATGTAAAAAGACGAGATCTTTATATAGAAAATAGAGTAGTAAAAATATGATCTTTATATTTTTAAAGTATTAAAAATATGATTTTTATATTTTTAAAGTATTAAAAATATAGTCTTTACTATATAGATGATGTAAAAATATGATTTTTGGTTAGGTAGAGAATTAAAAATATAATTTTTACATCATAGGAATATTAAAAATATAATCTTTATATTAGAAAAATTCGATTTTTATATATTGAACTTCGAACTAAAAATTCGATTTTTATATATTGAACTTCGAACTAAAAATTCGATTTTTATATATTGAACTTTGAACTAAAAATTCGATTTTTATATATTGAACTTTGAACTAAAAATTCGATTTTTATATATTGAACTTTGAACTAAAAATTCGATTTTTATATATTGAACTTTGAACTAAAAATTCGATTTTTATATATTGAACTTTGAACTAAAAATTCGATTTTTATATATTGAACTTCGAACTAAAAATTCGATTTTTATATATTGAACTTTGAACTAAAAATTCGATTTTTATATATTGAACTTTGAACTAAAAATTCGATTTTTATATATTGAACTTTGAACTAAAAATTCGATTTTTATATATTGAACTTTGAACTAAAAATTCGATTTTTATATATTGAACTTTGAACTAAAAATATGATTTTTATATATTGAATAGAGAAATAAAAATGTGATTTTTATATATATAGTGACTACAGCAACGAAGGTGACAAAAAGGCGAAACGACGAAGACTTCTGCAAATGAAGAGCCGTGGAGCTAGGATAGCTATAGGTGAGAACTTCTCACCTTTCAATTTCTTTTCTAGATATATTCATATACTAGGATGCAGACGGTGCTTAGTAGCACCCGACACCCGTCCACAGACCATGGACTTGTTTGATTGGTTGAGTAGTTAGTTAGAATATTTGATTGAATGGAAATTGTTTGGTGAAATGAAATTGATATGATTGATGTGTGAATGGCGTGGGCCTTCACTAGACCGGGGATAAGGCTAGGCCTCGTCCCGTTTCTAGTATCGTGCCGTTATGCCGCCGAAATTTTCTAAAATATGTTAGAAAAATAAAAATATCATTTTTATTAGAAATGAATAAAATAACATATTCATTTACAAATCAAAACGATTTGTTGATGTACACCCATTTGACTGATATGGATTGGGACGATAAATTTTACACATCGCCCAACAGCACAAATAAAATATGTGTTTGATTGTTTGAAACCCCACACGGGTGTTAGGATGAAATTTGAAGTTCACTCATCCTGATTGATTAAATATGTCGATCGATTGATTGACATGCTGTTATAAGCGTTGAATATCTATATTTGATGCTTATATAGTGTAGTGCACTTTGGTTGATGGTTGATTATTTTTCAATGCTATGATATACATGTGTTGTATGAAAATCCATATAATTATCTTTATATGGTAATTGATTGGGCCTCATTCCAATTTGAAAAATAAAGAATATTATAAAATAAAAGTTCATGTGTTGACAGTACTCATTCATTGAGATTGGTCATGTGTTGAACGAAATATTTTGATAATAACAACTATTTTGAAAATAGAAATTTATGAAGCCGTGTTGATTAGATTGACGCCATTTTGACGTGAATGATATTTATATCGATTGAAAACGAATTCAAAATGAATTGAAAACGATTTCGAAATGAATTGAATTGAAAACGATTTCGAAATGAATTGAATTGAAAACGATTTCGAAATGAATTGAATTGAAAACGAATTCAAAATGAATTGAAAACGATTTCGAAATGAATTGAATTGAAAACGATTTCGAAATGAATTGAATTGAAAACGATTTCGAAATGAAATGAATTGAAAACGATTTCGAAATGAATTGAATTGAAAACGATTTCGAAATGAATTGAATTGAAAACGAATTCAAAATGAATTGAAAACGATTTCGCAATGAATTGAATTGAAAACGATTTCGAAATGAATTGAATTGAAAACGATTTCGAAATGAATTGAATTGAAAACGATTTCGAAATGAATTGAATTGAAAACGAATTCAAATGGAATTGAAAGCGAACTGAAATGAATTCAAATTGAATTGAAATTCGAATTTGAATAGAAATGAATTTTAAAACGAATTTATAAAGAAGAATTCAATCTTGAAGAATTGAAATGGAAGTTGAATTTTTTTTTTTTGAAACGAATTCAAAACTATTTATATAATTCGTTTTAAATAGAAATCGACGATATATATATTATATATATAATATAATGGCCTGAATAGAACGCGCCGCGCCGCGGCAGTTCGTGAATTTCGACCATTTATTTCAAACGGACATTACGGGAGATCCGACCGTCGGATTCTCCTAAAACCGGAACCGTTGGGTTCGTATCGAAAAGAGCTTTCTAACGAATATTAGAAATTTGAAATCTAACGGTTGGATTTGGAGTTGCGTCCAAATCAAATTCGAAAAAGGTCGCTGTAAGTGCAGTTCGATGGCCATTGATGGAAATCGACTGTACGGGCCTTGATAAAATTATTAAAAATAGCAATAATTTGTGTAAAATCATAAGAAATGATTTAGAAAGAATTGGGATGAAAAACTCCATATTTGAAAAGATAAAAATGGATTTTTATCGAAATGAACTAGTTTTGAACTAGAATTATAATTCTATTTATTTTTAAATAAACAAATTGAATTCGAAAAGGGTTTTAAAAATAACCAAAATTTCCAATGATTGCATTGGAGTGGATTTGAATCGAAATTGTCTTCGGAATATTTCGATGTTGGAATTCGTGATTATACAGGTGTTATTATGGAAATTTGAAAGATATATATTGATATCGTTATTTCCAATACGACATTTGTTAGTCGTAGAATTCGATATTGAATATAAGCCGATATATTTTCTATTTAGAGCCTTGTATTGAATATCGAATGTGATTTGGGTTTGTCGTGAATGGTGTCTTCACTAACACTATTCTTGAACTCAGTTGAGAAAAGATTAAATCTTTTTATTTAGATTTAATGAAGTGTACCAATTAAATAATATTTAATTGGAATTGAATCGATATTGATTTTTGGGTTTATCGTGGACAGTGTTTTAAATAACACTTGTTCTTTAACCCGATGATTAATGAATGTGATTTTGGGTTTATCGCGAACCGTGTTTTTAAATGACACTGATTCTTTAACCCAGTCAAAGATTAAAACTAAGTGGAGTTTTAATGAATCTTTAATTAGATTGAAATAATCGAAATGGAGTATCACCAGTTTTGCTCCAGGCGATAGTTAAATCTTTAATTAGATTTAAACGTGAAATGGTAATTGAATTTACCGATAACACTGTGGTGTTAGATATGAAGTATTACCAGTTTTACTTCATGGGATAAATAGGTTGGGATTGGGAAATTAAAACCAATGATTACTTCGGTAAGGTTCGTTAATCTCGACTAGTTGAATCGAAATTCAAAAGAAGAATAAATTCAAGGAGTTTATCTTGGATAAAATTAATGGGAATATTTCCCTATGAATGTGAAATTTAGAAACTAACTGTCGGTTGGCCAAGCAGAATGGTTTTCTGGATATTGATCTGATGTTGGTTTCGGCCTTCGGGGTTAATATTTGGGGAATTATTCTCTTGATTAATTTACGGTTAGTGACTAATGAATTGGAATGAGGCGTATGTTGTGTTTGTGTAACACTTATTTAAATATACGCGAGTTATTCGGAAAGACCGGGTTTATCCCATTCTGAATAACTGATACGACGATAAGTCGAAGATGAAGACGATGGTCGAAGACCGGAGGTCTTCACGTCGTTTGGGTGATAACTGATGATCTTGATTGGGCTGTACACCCAAGAAGATGGAAACAGTTAGTGATCGTCCAGACGTACTTGGAGATCGATGGATATGCGAGGTACTAGGTGCCTCCGGTTTCGTTCAGACCCAGAACGGACTTGTAAATGGACTGTGTGTCTGACATCGGATTTCATTCTGTGTGACTGATATCGGTTGCATAGGATGGTTTGCCTGTGTGGCATGCTAAGATGCAAATGATCAAGGCTTCTGTTGAAAAGCAAAGTCTTGTGGTGATGATCAAAGCACGGCCTTTGTGGCGTAGCTTTGTGTAACGTTTACCTCGCGTGTTTCACACCAGGTATGAACCAAAAACGGGAGACGGACCTCAGGGAGGACTTGCGTTTCTTTCTAGCTAGAAGTGGCGTCAGTGGTTTTACACGCCCTGACGAGTTTGACTTATGTGGTTGTTGCTGTTGCGAGGCGCCTCGGATTGATCGGTCGTTCTCGAACCGATGGAGCCATTCGTTGGCTCGTTTGCGCCCCAAAGGGCGGGGAGACGTATTGTTCAGGCATAATAATCCACATCGGTGGACCGGCCCTGACGATCCAGGGGGCAGTTGCGGCTGTTCCTGAGACATGGTAGGCTAGATTGTCTCGAATCGGTAGAGGACGATCCCTGGCCTCGGTTCATAGACGGAAATCCAATTTCCAAATACGTGACTTTGCAGTTTTATTTGTAAACCTATATATGGTGACATAGTGGGATGGGGCGCTTATGCCGCCTATGATTGATACTTATGATTTGAAGTTGTTTTATACACTTATACTAGTATCAAATGATTTGTTTTAAAACGTATCAAGCATCCTTTGGCTGTTATAAGGGAAAACCCTATCCTCGACTGCGTTGCATTGTGTGATGGGACCTGGGTCTTATAACAGCTTCATTTTTCTTTATTTAGCATTGCGCTGTTTGTTTTATGCACTGGTATTCTTGGGAGGAAACCCGTTCCGTGTTATACGGCGTGGTCCCTTGATTTACCTAATGATTTAAAATAAAGATTAATAACTGTTTTAGTTCTCACACCAGTCACATGACTGACCTGGAGTTTATTGTTTTAACCTAAACTCTGGGTGCCCCTATTTTGACACGGGCAGCTAGTAGTTTCGGTTTTGCAGATTTATATTCACAGGATCCTGGTTTACAGCTGGAACGATATCCGGAAAGCTTTGTATCCGTATATCTCTTTCTAGTTGTGTATTGTATTATTTTCCGCTGCTATGTATTTAAATGTAATTTAAATCTCTGATATTTCTGTGTAATATTCATTTATACTCTGTATATTCCTGTAATCTGATGCATTGTTGTAATATACAATGAAATGTTCTTCTGTATGTTTTCTGATTTGTCGTGTTCTCAAACGATAGGGCGTTTCGAACGGCCTGGATCGGTTTAGAGACTGGTTCGGACCGAGCGAGATTCCTTGCCGTCACAAAAATACCCCTTGTCTCATACGAACTCCAATCCAAACCCAACGACTGTCGTCCGTAGCTAAATACCCCATTCCGAACACAATTGGATATGTTTTGATGGCCCATTCGACTGTTTCAGTCAGTTTTTCTTCAAATTAAAATATAAAACATTTAATATTTGATTTGAACGTACATTTCAATTTGCCGGGGCCACATACTGATTCTAAAAATTCCCGAAAAATAAATCTAGCTATGTTTTGACGATACGGTCCCAACAAAACTAGTTTCGTCGAATTCTGAGACCGTTTGAAAAATGGCCATTTTCTGGTTGATCCAATTTAACTGAAATCAACCAAACACATTTTCCTTCGCCACGCTCACATATTAACTTCAAAAATTATGAAATTTGAAACCTAGCAATAATTTGACATCCCGGATCCAACAAAGTGGTTTCGTCGAATTCTGAGGTCATTTGCAAAATTACTATTTTGAAGGGCGATATATTCTCTATAGCGACCTTTCTGAAAATTCATTTGGCCATAACTTTTTATCCCCGCTATGAAACTTCGATTTTTCAGATTTTAGAAAGATATTCACTAACAGATTTAAATACTTTTGGTTTCACTAAAATCCGTTTTATTTTGCACCCGGTACAGCCAGTCAAAGTTTGAATTTAAATTTTGAAACTGCCGCGCCTCTTCAGGCCTTGTATATAATTCAAAAAAATTATATTTATTTTCAAACATCGATTCAAACATACTTTTCGTCGTTATTATTTAAAATATGTATTTTAAATATTTAAAATCCACTAAAATAGCCAAATTAAAATTTTTAAATAGGCTCAGATTTTCCGGGTTGTTACAAGTTCGGTGCGGAGATCTCACAAAGCCCTACCTATTTGTAGTTAAACATTTTGGATAAAAATCACTGGATGGAGAGAAAATTGAGGGGGAAGATGATGAAGAACTGGCTATTCAATTCGTGTTAAGTGGTGGCTACGAATGGGGTTGACCACGCAGGCATCAAACGACCGTGTTTAGGTTTTGGTGGCCCCTTTTTATAGGCAAACCATTTAATTAAAATAATATTAATTGAACCTTCAACATGAAGTAATGCACAGTATCACCTACAAATGACTTCCAATCGAGATGAAAATGGAAATCCTAGCAAAAACAATATTCCAGACACGATGGAAACGGTTTCGTCAAATTCTGAGATCATTTGTGAAAATTCCTTTATAACTCAATAACGTGAATCGATACGCTTTTAAATTGCGTACGCTCACAAAATAAATCCAATTGACTTGAAATTTGAAATACTACAAAAATAAATCATTGCGGATTTGATAAAATTAGTTTCATTGAAAACGGAGTTTGTTAGAAAATCGGTTATTCTTAATTTCCAAATTAAATCGATAAAACGTTTAAATGAAATTCGAGGCGTTCACCACTCTCACGATCGAATGGTAAATCCGACTAACATGAAAATGAAAAAATAACTAACTAATATGAATCCAACGTCACAAGTGTCGTCGCATTCCAAGACATTTTCCCGGAACACTAATTTATATGCCAAACAACGCTATTTTGGACACCAAAATACCCGGTGTTCAAAAATAACGAACTGCCTATCTATTCTGACTCTAGACATCAATACAAATCCAACGGAATTGGTCACGTAGCTTCATTTTATTGTTTGCTCAATTTATACACAAAAATCCATCTATTTAAATTAATTTAATTTAATTAGGCGCTATACAAAATGACTGAGAGTTTATGGCTATCGTTGTCACATATGACATCAGATTGCCACGAATTTTGATTATGTACAATAATTTAACGTTACGGTTCCAATGAAACTAGTTTCATCGAAAACTGAGGTCATTTGCAAAATGGCCAATTTTAAGGCTTATATAATATCGATAAAATATTATTAAATTTCCAAACAATTCAATCGAATAATAATAAATTATTATTATCGTAAATATCCAAATGGAATATATAGATAACTTCAAATAAAAATAAATATGGATTATACAACTCAATATTAACATTTCGAGTGAAACGATATCTAAATTATATAAAAATCTTTTTAAATTTATTAAATAAACGTTATCATTTATAAACGATTTCCATAGCGACTATTTAAAAATTCGAATTGGCCATAACTTACAATTTATAACATAAAATCTCGATTTTTCTCTTTCATTAGGAAATTATAATCAAATAGATTCAAACGTTTCTTGTTTCACAGAATTCCGACTTATATCAGATCCTGTATATTTAATTAAAGTTCAAAACTCAATATTACAAACTACTGGAAGTTACGAGCTCGTTTATAATTAAATATAAATTTATATGTTTAAACTTCGTTTTATTAACGAATTCAATATTATAAATCCATTTATATTTCAAATTCAATATTTAAAATAATAAAATAATTTGAATATCTGACTACCAAAAATACAAAACGTTACAACTTGTGTCTTGGAGCCTTTCCTAGTGTGTCTTTTACTTTCGTGGAGTCGCTATTGCTGTGTAGAATCTTTAGCTACTTTCTTTGCATCATCTTATTTTGTGGGCATCTATGATCCGGAGCTGTTCAAGTGAAGATGGATCGGTTTTTGGACTCACCTTGTTTAGTCAGTTTTCGTTGTTCTTTTGTTATCATGTAGTTGTGGATTATGTTGTACTCTTATATTGTATCCGTTGTAAACTTCGATGTAATCTCATGTTATAGAAATGTGAAGTTGTTTTATTTCATTGTGATTGTTCTAATGTGTAATATCCTCGGACAACCAGGAATCCGACACTTGAATCTCCAACATTTTTAATACAAGAAGGTATTAAAGTGCCAACTTTCGAGGGTCGAAATTCCAGATCGTCACTAATTAGATCCGACGGTTTGAAAACATGATAGCAACTATAAAAAGAGCCCCAACCCCTCAATTCAAACCCTATCTCTATTCTCTTCCCAGCATTTGCCATGCCTTTCTTTCATTATTGAATCTTCAGAAAAGAAAATAGGTTCTTCTTCTATCTTCTAAATCTATTTTCATTTCTTCTATTCTACACTATTTAGAATTAGATTTAGAATTAATAAGAGATTTGGATTTATACATGTAAGAATTATAATATATATGATTCTTATGTATATATATATATATATATATATTTGAAAAGTTTGAGGCATATGTTCATTATTGAACGCCAAATCCAATTTTTGTACTATTCAAGCTTACTGCTTTTCTTCCTAATAGCTCTGTGAGTGGAATCCAACTAAGTTACTATTTTCTATAATTTGATAGTTATAGATTTGGATTGTTGTGCCTTAGGGGATCTGGGATATACGAAAAAAAACATTTGTAGAAACGAAGGAACCCGCATAGGAAAAGAATTTGAGAAACGATTTCGCTTTTATCCTTTAGGATTTCAATCTTGGAATGATGTGTCGGCTTGGCAAAAGGATTTGATATCAATAGAAATGGTTTCAAGCGTATCGTATGTAAGGGATGCCGGATCCCATCAGAAATGAAGAATCCTGCAGAGGAGAAAAAGAACAACTTTACAGTTCAAGATTAGATAGTACTCATCATTTAAAAGCTGAATTTTATAAACTTAAAAGTGAAAACTTGAAACGGTGAAAAGTGAAAACTTGAAAAGTGGGACCCTAGTTACTTACGGCGGCTATAGAAAAAAGTGAAGCAATGATTCCTAACCCCTAAGTTGTGGGATAACAAAGAATTGCTGTTGCACTATTTGAGGTGCAAAAGGGAGGCTAATGTTGAGGTTTAAATAGTGCAGCACTCCTTTAGCCTCCCTGATTTCCACCACACATTTCTGTTTCTCTCTCCTCCCACTAATTCTCTCTTCCTTCAATAACTTATTTTACAATAAACATGTGGATTAAATTGAGGTGCTAAAAGAAGGCTAAAAAAATGGGGTGCTCTGGAACATGCCTCATATATATATATATATATATATATATATATATATATATATATATATAGAGAGAGAGAGAGAGAGAGCGGCTATTGGAACACAAATTTATCACAAAATCTGAACCACAAGATTTGTTTGCTTTTATGTGGAAGGTGAAATTCAGAGGAAGATCTGATGACTCAAATTTTGTGTGTTTAATTTTGTATCCACATTTTGTGTTCATTTAGACATATATAACATAACTCATACAAAATCGTATGGCATGACTCATACACCTAAACAACAAGATCATATGACATGGGATGCTTTAAAGAATTATTATTTTGGCTAAAACATGCCGTTATACGAAATCAAAATGAATATGTTTTGCGCCTTAACAATATGACATCTTTCTTCAAAACAATCAATAAAACAAGCGCAATTTCCTTGATAAAAATATTCCAAGTCCAACTTCCTGTCACCGCGTCTAAGGGAAACCAAATAAGTGCCTGAAACGTGAAACTGGTCGACTGGATTCCAGTAGTTGTGGACATGGAGGACAGTTGGCTTTACATTCTTGTAGGGTAGAAAAACAAACATTTGTAGCACCACACAGAGCATTGCCGTTAGTGCTGCATGCATCACGTGCGCAACAAGGGGCTCCACCACTGAGTCATTGCGTTTATCACTTTCTTTTTGTCATCTGATGTCCCCCGACCTGTGATAATTGTTTATTACTTCCAAAATCAAAAGTATTTGTGATGAAAATGCATATCTTAAAACCACTATAGGTTACCTCTAAAGCTGACTAACATTCAAGTAATAAGGACATTGTCAAAATTATACTAGGGAAACAAAGGAAATTATTTGTTGTTTATATTTGCCAATTATTTCAATAAGAAAGCAGAGACATTTTGATTAAAACTACAATTAATGATTTTTTTCTTTCTTCTGAAAATAAAGAAGCTCTCAAGAAAATCAAATTATTTATTAATTAACCTTTTCCAGGCAAATCAATAATAATTATTCATTTATCTCCATCTATCAATAAACTACATGTGTATTATTTACCTCACTAAAAATAGGTTAATTATATTCCTTCGTTTTTAAATCAAAAACATGTTCCTAACTGTGTTTAGATTTTAAGTAACATTTTTTGATAAATATTAAGTAGAAATTTAGTAAAAACACTCACTAATCATGAAAAATATTTGTGTTTTAAAGCTAACATAGGAAGAAGACCGTAGCCATGAAATGTTACATTATTATATGTTCGCTAAACATTTAATTGTTAGTTTCATTTTAGTGCCACCGTTATCCATGTATTCAATGGTAAATACTCACATGAAACAAATCAACGCTAAAAAATTAGAAACAATCCAGAAAACTGAAGAATATCTCATAATTTCAATTTTGATTGAATAAAGAATAGAATACTGTGCTTTTTTGTCAGATATTTCATGTCGATGTGACCATCTTTTTTTATAATCAGCTTGCGTCCTCAATTTTGTTTAAATCGCAATTATCATGTATATGTTCAAGAATCCCTAGTATTTTTCGTTGTTTGCAGTGGGAAAGAAACACAGATCAACATTTTTTACTATTAGGAGCTAAATTTATGCATAGGCTAATGAATCATAAAACCAAAAAAAAATTATCATTGTTAACAAGATTTCAAACATATAACTGGAAAAGATTATTATGTAATATAAATATTGACTTACATTCATTTGAGGCATAAAGGCTTGCAAAAGTAAGAAAAAATATAATTGCCAAACTTGAAGTCTTCATTTGTTAAGTATACGGATTATAAAACTATTACGATCTATTTATACCGAGCCACATTGCTAGCTGAATTAATTGTATGAGAACGCATCCAAAGCTCTTAAATTTTTGCGTTACAAATGTAACATAACTTTTAATAACTTTAACATTTCAAGAGTAAAATATTTTAAATTGGGAGTTCGTTAGTAAATGAGAATAAATAAATCTGGAGAGCCCTTAATGTTCCAAGTAACAATTTAATTTAGTTTCCATCAACATGAAATTCTTGATACATTTTCTTAAATACACAGACGCATACACACACAAAACAAATTTATTTTTTTCCCCCTAATTAGAAATACATTTTTTATTTTAAATGGTTATTCACAGTCAATTCAATGTCTTTTGACTTTTGACAATTGTTCGTTGACATGCCACTACGAGGAATGTTCTGTATAGCTATCATTTTTTGCGATGGCCAGCGTCAGTTAGAAAAAACAGTGGCTGTCACCATATCAAATGGTAACCAATGAGTTAAAGACCAAAATTTCACAATCTCACTCAAACATATTTGGTAAACCGTGAAACGGAAAACACAAAAAAATACCTAAGCCCTGCTCGCTTCCAACTACCTCCAGCCATCGTCGTTTAGTAGTTGTCGCCCTCATCATATCGTTCTTTCCTCTCCAATTTTCAAGGAATAATAATTTGAGCCCAATTTCTAAAAATCATTTTATTGTAGATCTGAATATATTGATTAATTGCTATTAGTTGATGATAATAATATACTAGTTGATTTGGGAATATAATTAAAACCCTAGTTCATAAAATAAGCTGATTATGGATTCTAAATTGATAACTAATGCATATTAGTTCATGACAAAAGCATATTAGTTTAATGTTTCAGGGAAATACATTTTATACATTTTATATAAAAAACGTAAGTTCATTCAACTTCAATGGCAGACAGTTAAATCGCTTTGGCGATCGATTTTATCTTCTGCGTGCTTTTTCTCTCTTCGTAAACAACTTCCTAAATTGTTCTAGATTCTGTCCTCTCTCCTCGATTCGCGTTGCTCTTCAGTATTCCCATGACGCGTAAAGTGAATCGCTTTGGGCCTTTGGCGATTGATCTTGTGCGCCTAGTCATATCATGGATGTGAGATCTAATGTTTAGGGCAAGCTCCCTCATGTGCCTCCCTGGGTTGGTTCTTCTAGCGATTTCCTGCTCTCCCTTGACCTTGTATGGGTCTGTTTCCCGTGCTGGCAATTCAGGAATTGAATGCTCTACCGTACGAACAGGTTTTGCAATGGGTAAATCATTTTTTGTAAATCCGCAGCAGGTTGATGCCGATTTGACTAATGTTGGTAATACGTTATGCTCAAAAGACTGCACTTGTAATGTTTGTTGTAATGTCACTATGAATAAAGTACCCGTTGAGCCATTTTTCTCTGCTAAGTGGACTTCCCTTTTCGAGTCCCTGCCTAGGAATGCCGACGATTACACCCTCATTGATTTTGATGTAAACATCACTGATGGAATTTCTCAGCTCCCCCAGGATCTTGTTACTGTTGGTTTGGAGTTTCGGCCCGGTTATGTTATCGGTTTCTTTTTAGATCCTATGCAAAAAATTCCTCAGCCTGTATCCTTTTGTCACCGTCTCTGAAAGCTTAGAGGGAATCCCCAAGTTCATCTCCTTGATACGATCTACTATGTGAGATTCTCCTCGGATGAGGAATGTCTTCGTGTCCTTCAATCTGAGCCTTCCTTCATTGAAGGCAGGCCTTTTATTATGTCCCATTGGACCCCTTCTGCTTCGTGTGCTAGAGAGCAGGTATTATCCATTCCTACCTGGACATACTCTTCACATATCCTATCGGTTTTACAGCCTCTGATTGGTTCGAATTGGCTTGCTTGCCATATTGGTAAGCTGCATTGTTTTGATGAGAGCACGATTTCACATGAGAAATTGGTCTATGCGAAAGCCCTTATTGAAGTTTCACCCGTCAAAGCATTCCCTTCTTCTATTAAAGTTCAAACTGCCCCAGGCTCTGTTGATGAGGTTTGATTTCATTATGGGTGGACTCCCGAGATTTGTACCACGTTTTGATCCTTTGGGTATCTTGCCTCCTCTTGCAGGCTCCCACGATCTTCCCCTCCATCTGAGAAAATCCCTTTATCAAAGCATCCTTCCATTTGTTGGGTTCCCAATGTTATTCCTGTTGCTGTTCTTGCTAACCATCCTGCATCGAATATAGTCTCATCCCGCCTTTAGTCACTTTGGCTTCCACTTCGCCATTGTTGTTCTTGAGCCTGAGGCGCCTTTTGATACCCCTCATTCTCGATAGATCCACTCATACATAGTCCTGATTTGATTGCATCGACCACCTCTACTCCCTATGGTGTACTTGAGCCAAATGAGTATTTGGATGTTAGCCCCTTTGTTTGGACTCCATCTGAGTACTACTGGGTTCACAGCCCTTCTGACTTTTGTTTGTTTCTTGACAAGAAATCTTTCATGTGTTTTGTTTCTAGTGATACTGGAGAACATGGTATGCTTCACTATCAAATTTTAGATGAAGATTTTATCTTGCTATTGAAGGGTTGCTCGGGGACTCAAATAAAATTGTTCTTGTTGATCCATCATGGGATAAATATTATTTGTATACTTCTGATTCCAGATACTATGTTCCTAACCTTGCTCCCAGGTTTGTTGCCCTCATTGCTAAAGTTGTCCTTTCTATTGGTCTGCTGGCCTCTCCACCTTGAGGGAAGTTTTTGTTTGTACCTGCCTTTGATTGTTGTCTTGTTTTTTTGTTCCTTTTTTTATGCTTCCTGTGGTTGAAGCAATTGTTTTCCCTATATTGTCCATCATTGGTTTTCCTCATGATGGATCTATATTTTGCACTCTTAATGCTTAAACGAATAAGGTCGGGGCCTTTTAGTCCCATCAGCCATGCAAAAAAAAGCATATTAGTTTATATGAGAATCTTAATTAGCGTTTTGATTGTTTAACTTTGATAAAAATTAGGATTTGTTTAAAATCCAAAAATTAGTGTATAATTATTGATTAATATGTTTATTGATAAGTTTATGTTTACCCGGATTTTTATTCTAGTGGAAAATAGTGTTTTTATAGTGTACGCAAAATTAATGGATGATTATCAACTAGTGGGTGACCTATGCTATCCACATGGATAGTGTCATATTCCATTATTTTTAGCAGATGTACCAAGAGAGCTAATATTTGGATAATGATATAGCTTCAAATCCAATGCGAATACAATTTTCCTATTACCACCGTGCAGTTTTAATTCATTGACATGAGTTAATATCCTATATATAACCATGCATCATATTCAATACTAATTTATATTTTCTACTATGGCCAGACGATTGTAAAGAGAATCTTCGAACATAATAGGCATAGTCATAAATGGATTGAAATAAAATTGGTCACATCCATATTAACGTGAGCAATTTCATGGAGTTGTTGAAATTCAACAATTGGTTGGACTGCATAGAAAACCTAACAATCTTATTTCCATCAGTACCTGCCATTTTACGGCATTAGGTATCATAAACGCATTCTCATTTTTAATTTTTTGACCGAACATTCACGTATTAAACAATCTATTTGACAAATGCTACTTCAACTTGCTCGTTGACATTGGCAGATGCATTAAAGGACTAGTGAGGGCAGTGGTCCACATTGAGATTTATAAAATTACAAAAAAAAGAAGAGATTTTTTTATTTATATAATATGTTTAGTGCCCCCACTCATCACATACCCCAACACTGCATTCAGTTTTTTTTTTCATTTTTGCCACCTAAAAGAAATAGCACTAGGTCCAACAATCCAATAACAAGCATTAGGTTCTTTTGGAAACAATCCAAAAGCCAACAGCTATGAAGATCAACACTATAAAAATACATATTTTCTAATTGGTATGATTTCTAATTTTTATTGATATGTTTCTTTTTTTGCTTTGTACTTGGTTTTATCTGAGATGATACTATGAAGTTTTCTCCAATTTTTGTGAATTTACAGTGCATACTATATGTTTGTGAAAATGCCCTAACCATGTAGTGTAACTTAATTTGTTTTTTCTATGAAAATAAATAATATGCGTCTTACAATATGAGTGTATCATTGTCAATTTAATATAGGTAGGCATGGAAAAGTATTTCAAAAGAGCATCATCAAATATTGTGACACCCCACGTCCATTAATGTCACTCACTAAGAGAATGCATTAACTTTCGTGAAGCGTTATAGGTAAATAAGAACATAATATCACAAGACAGACATGTAAAATAGCAGCGGAATTAAAAACTTTATTTAAATCATAAAATCATGGTCCCAAATACTGAGTTTACATCATAGGTTTGAAATAACCAGTTATGTGTTTAATAACCCGTCTTTCCAAACATATCAGAGTACAAAAGCATAAACCATATTTCCCAAGCAAAGCCACAAGAGAGTTGACAATAAGTCAAAGTTGTACATCACTTATCCAAAATCCGATTTAAGCTGAAAGAATCCAAATCAACTCTAAGCACTTCCACCCTGAGAACCTGGGGGGTGGGGAGTTGGAAGAGAAAGAGAGAGGAGAAAACAAAAAGGGTCAGACATAAAGTCTGACGAGTCCAATTACTTTTAAATATAAAAAAATAAAAGTATCATGGTAGGTATATAAAAACTGGAAGAACAAGATAACAATAACAAGTGTGAACTGATCAAGATAAGATGAACAAGATATATTACACTTCTTGAATATATTTCTATGCACCGCGCAGATACTAGTATATCGGAAGTAGAATGATCCCTACTAATATCGTTCCATTATGTTTACTTGATTATTAGGTTACTTGGGTTAATAGCAGTCAAGACTTATACGCGCATCATACCCATTTACTTTTCCATGGATTCACTAAATACAATATATGTAGCTATCTCTCAATATTGAGATACATCTCGTGGTACCCCACTCGCACGGTCTCCACCGAAATGAACGCAGTCCCTCACCCTACGCCGGAGTGACGTACGGATCCTTATATAATAGTGTTACGTTCCGCATAGATCTATCATTACTATGCTATGTAAGCGTATGGACTGCCACCATCGATCGAGTTAGATTCCATGTTAGAATAATGCCTTCTAGTCTACGATACACCACCCAGAGCAGATATGCATGTATCTAGACTGTCCCACGTATGTACTGTAATTGTAGCTCGATGCCTCCATCGCACGTCCTCTAATGTGCACCAAGTTCCATGATAGGGCTAAACACGGAATTCGGTCGGGAGCTTTTCCATACCTGTACAGGCCTGTCTTTAAGAGCCTTCAAATACAGATAATCCTCGGGTCTGTTTTCCATGGTGGCTATGTCCCCACCTCGGCCCCTCCCTTAACTGGTAAAGGCTACAGAGCTAAGCGACCACCCCTAAAACAACCAATCTAAACATCCATATGGTGTCTCTCCTCAACACCGTACCTCGATGGTGAAAGGTGAAATGATATCTTGGGGTTAGCTCTAGTCTTTTTGCATCCCGTTGGCTACCGATGATGGGTATCCAACGATCTACTATCCTTGTCGGTCTTAACCTTCCACCTCCTCGTGAGGCAACCATCGAATCACACTGATGTCATCTCATCACAGCATTCTGACTGCATTGCTACCTCTGCAGTCATGGCCCACCCACCTGGTAGTTATGCGCAAATCCAACCTCTGTGAGCACAGTCCGAAACTACACCACCACAGAGGACTACCAGGAGCACCTTCAACGTCTCAGGAAGCCGCGTGCTTCCCCTTCTAGTCCTTCGGAGCCGTCATAACAATCAGATGAATGTACGCTTCCCTCCTGCCTTATAACACCTCGATGATCTACCTCGTTTGGTTATTCACCCTCAAATGTATGGACTGGTCCAAGTGCCTCATTTTAATATGTTATTAGACCCTATGTCTAAACATTCTATTACGCGCTTGCCTTACCTCACCGGGTTTTCATCTAACTTGGTTATTACAATTCATATTGAATTCTTATTCGAATTACCAAGTTTCTCTTGCTTATTATTTTCAATCATACAATTTAATCCATTTAAGTTTATTAATAAGTCCACAACATGTTATTCTCTAGATTGTGGCCTAAGGTCTGAAATCCACAATCTATTTTATATTCTTGCTTAGTTATATCATTGCAATAACAAGTTTTACTTAATATGTAATTAAGTATATCCAATTCATATGTTTTCTAATTAATACGTTACTTACCATTTATGATCAAATATAACTTATTTCATTTTACAAGTTTTACTCATTCTTTCTCATATAATTATAAATTCAATTCACATTGTCACTACAACGTATCGTTGTCTACTTAGCAGATTACTGCACATATCTATTTCTACAAGTTATGCTTACCCTACAAGGTGTCTTCCAATTACATAACTTTATTATTTCTACTGGTTATGTACACCACTAGGTGTCTTTAATTACATAACCTTAATGGGTTAATTTCGTGGGCCTATATGTAAATATTACCCATCCCTTCTAATTTATTTAACCCACCCTTTACCCATCCAATTTTACTTAACCCTAACTCAAGCACATAATCATACAATCCTAATGGATTAAATTAGGTTAAGTAATCCAATCATTACCATGTTCAATTATCGTTATAATGGTCTAGACCTCCCACATTAGGCCTACAACGTGTGGATGCTGGATATGCCAGTCGGGTCCGGGCAGTCTTATTCCACAGTTGGGTCTAACCTCGTGTCTAAGCCCGATTCGTATTTACGTACTAAGACCTCCCACATTAGGTTCAACATTAGTGGCGGCTGGATATGCCGGTCGGGTCCGGGAAGACTTCCCCCACTAGTGTAACCTATCCTCGTGTCATAAGTACAATTACAATTCCTAATTGTAATTACTAAACGTTCCATTAATAATTAATTAATCAATTAAACCTTTCCCTATTTGAATTATGTCTAATTCACTAGTCAAATTATAGACTTTTATGCCTTGTTTTAATTCAGCTTTTAATTATGCTCTACATGCCCCTTATCATAAATTAAGGCATATATATATATGTATGTATGTATGTATGTATATGTATGTATGTATGTATGTATGTATGTATTGCACAAACCCAAACCCACATATTTTTCAGTTTATACCTAAACTTCTTATTCACATATGTTCTAATTTATGTCCCAAATTAATATTTAGACATATCACATTCTATACCCAATTCCATATTTATATATATTCCAAGACAAGTTGTACCCAAACCCATATTTGCATATTTCTAATGTATGCCTAAAATTCATATTCATACATGTACCAATTTATATGCCAAATTAATATTTACACGGTCCAATACAAATTAACCCAAATTCATGTTTTCCAATTTGTGCCTAAAATTCGCATTCATATTATCCATTATGAAACATGCCCCCAAATCCATATTCGTATATTTTCCCCATTTTATGCCCAATTTATATTCATATTTTCCAATATCAGTTATGCCCTAAATTCTGCCTTTTCCTATTATTCTCAATGTCGCACATTCGCATTTTTCAGCGTTAGGCCTAGGCTCGAAGGTAGCATGGCTATATGATAATAAAAAGAAAAAAAAGAGAAAGAAAAGAATCATAGCAGGCATAATAACGAATCAATGACATAACAGTAGAAATATGCATAAAACTGAATGGACATATTATGACAAGTTTAGATTTGGTGACGATATAAACTTATAAGAATAGATCAGAGGAATATGTCATAATAGAACTGATTAGGCACTGATTCAAGATCCAATATTTATATACATATCACGATTACTAATTAGATATATAGATCTACAATTAACATGAACTCATAGTAAATTCGCTGCGAAGAACATGTTGAATAAATTATTGTAGCCACTGCTGATTTTGTTGTAGAAATCTTTGAATATGTATAATCCATAGTTTTTTTGAATTGATTTAGAAGAAGAAGAAGAACCATTTTAATTTCCATCACAGCAGAGTTTCTCTTCACCATTATTTTTCTATGAACAAAACCTAGGTTTAGGGTTCTTTTTTATATGAGTAGCGGAGCAACCAAGACCATTGGATTAGATTAGGAGCCATAGGAATCGTCTACGTCATCCGACCAATAGAAAATAGCCATGTTGCGAAAAAAACAATCTTTAACCAATAAAAACGCGCCATGTGTGCAACATGATGCACAGCAGGGGTGTTGACACCCACACGTCATATATATATATATATATACACTGGAAATTAGGTTTTGGTGACCGTACTTTATACTGTATTTATTTTAAGGACCGATGTTTTAAAAAAAAAGTTTTCAGGCCACGGTATATGTGACGACCCGCCCTATACTAGCCGACATTTCCTCCGAAAGTGCGCTGTACACATGTCTAACTAGCACGGAACGGTCGTCGGAAGGAAAGAAAGAAGGTGAAGAACTAACACAGAACCTGTAGAATGTCTCACAGCGCATGGAATAAAATATAATAATCACATAACTTTGACATAAAACAGGTGAGACAGTGCATAAGCTGAAAAACTAAATCATGTCTAACATGGCAGCGGAAATCCAAAATACAGCTTATGATCCAACATCCTTATTACAACTTCAAAAATACTGTCTCTAAACAAAAGAAAGGAAAAAGGTACACTACTAATGCCCAAGCAGTGACCATCGATAACATAGGGAGATAATACATAAATATCATACGTGGAAGCCTCCTGCTCGTCTCCAGTACAGCTACCCGTGCATCCACCTAACATGTCTCTAGTCTGCTCGTGTGAGCACCCAGAGTAATAAGAAGAGACATAAAACTCTGGGTCAGACATAAAGTCTGGTATGAGCGATAAGCATCTAAACAGAATAATAACAGGTATAATCCAATCATACCTGAACCTAAACCTGCAACCAAAGAGTTAGCACTACATACTGTACAACACTCTAAGGTGCCCTTTCAAATGGTGTAAAGATAACGGGGGTGGGGGTGTGCATGTCATAGTGATGTCAAACAATCAAGCATAGCAATCATCCTCACATCCCTCACTCAGTGCGTAAAGCATACGATATCCAGTACTTTGGTCACCTAATACTTTGGGCCATGGTGGAATCCAATCCCGCGTAACTATCACTACAAGCCCACTATCCATCTCTCAGTGGTGAACCAAAGTTATGAATACCGACAACTCCTTAGCACACGTCCCGCAGCAAAGCCCAACTATGAAGTGAACTCATTGGTTCCCAACTGGATCCTAAGCTCTAACTTCCCATATTGGACTATCTTTGCATCTCGGGTTATTGGTCAATACTGGGTCGGGTCGGGTTCCTTCTCAAGCCATCGGTTCGGGTCGGGTGTCCTTCATCTGTTCGGGTCGGGTCTTCTCCTGGTGCGGTTCGGGTCGGGTCTTCTCCTAGTGCGGTTCGGGTCGGTTGTCCTCCATCGGTTCGGTTCGGGTGCTTTACCTCGGGTCTGGTCGGTGTCATCTCCCCTCCAGCTCGTGCCTCCGTTCCGATCCGTGCCCTCGTCCTTCACATGCTCCTATCCGATCCATCCTCATGCCTTCACTCCGATCCGTCCTCCTCGATCCGATCCATCCTCCTCGATCCGATCCGTCCTCCTCGATCCGATCCGATCCCAGTTCAGCTAGCGTGGCCTTCCTTTTTGCCATTTTCCCCCAAGTGTTGGGTTCCGATCCGATCGGATTCTTTGCTCAGTTCAACATATCCGATCCGAGCCCTATGTTCGATCCGATCCAAACCCTGCACTGTTTTCTGAGACTGTTCCAGCAAGTGTTTATGCCTTTCGACGACGTTTTCGACCATTCTAACTATTGAAATCAATCACAAAGCATTTCATACAGTTATAGCAACATGCATAATCAACCACAAACACCAAAACGACAATATGATAGGTTAAAACGGATCAAACATACCCAAAAATTCATATTTTCCCCTTAAGCATGTTTAAGAACAACTAATGATAGGATTAGTAAAACTTAACCAAATTAGCCAAATTTTCTAACAGAGGTCTAAAACAATATTTATGAATTTCTGAATATTTTTCCAGAATTTTATCATGCTTAATTTCGCTAATTAACACTAATCACCCCTTAATCCCCTAAATTCCGGGATTAACAAAATTAGTCCAAATTAACCCAAATTCATATCAGAGGCATAAAATGATGTTTTAGAATTTTGGGAATTTTTCTAGATTTTTCTGAGCCATAATTTCGCTAATCTTCGCTAATTACCCTAATTAGCCGTAATTAGTGAAAAAACTAAGCAAATCACTCACCTTTGGCACAATTAAACTTTCAGAACTGAAACTCCTCTGATATAATTCCAATCTCTATGTGTTCCAGCAACTCTCTCTCTGATTTGGTGCTAATCCCCTTTGGTTTGTTTCAGTTTTGCTTAATCTTTGATTAGAAAGTGATTAGAGGTGATTTGGAGTGAAATTAGAAGGTGGAGGCCATGGCTATACTTGAAGGAATGTCTTAGGCGGCTGGAAAATGAAGTAAAAACCGAAATCATAACCCTAGCAGCCCCTAAGTACCACTAATCCCGAAATCCCCCTTTGGGCCTAGCTGCTAATTACCCGGTTAAGCCCAATTAGCTGAAAATAACCCTTTAAACCTTAATTTAGTCATATCTCCCAAACTGTAAGTCCGTTTGGCTATTATGACCACTCTACGGAAAGAGAAACCATCATCCGGAGCTAATGGAAGTGGTTTCAGGTCAAAATTCCTTTCCAGTCAAAAGTTATGGACGAAACAAGATGAACTAGGGGCAAAACGGTCATTTAAAAATTGGCAAAAATCATGAACATGGGAAATGACCCCACTAGTCGTTTCCCAAAAGTACACGACCATACGACTTACCTAGAAAAAGAAATAAATATTCTACGATCCTAGATGCGTAGAATGTGGGTTGTTACATTCTCCCCCCCCCCCCCCCCTTAATAAATTTCGCCCCCGAAATTCCTTAACTAAGAAACAACAATGGGTCCCGCATGCCTATCAACCAATTTCAAACAATCAAACATACGTGATAGTACAACAAGCATATCCTAGCATGCGGTTTTCTAACAAAGGAAGAATCATCGCTACTAAGATCTTACCAGACAAAGAGCTTCAAATACGACCTTCTTATGTCATCCTCTACTTCCCAAGTACAGTCGTCCTCTCGCCATCGATTCCCATCTTTATCCTAGAGGCGATTTCCAATAGGTTAGGATCGTTCCTCTGACTGGAACTGTTCCACTCAATCCAGATCGATCTAATCGTCAAGCTTACTAGCGTTTCTGAATCCAATTCACACTTTAGGTCTGAAGTCATGCCCCATAATATACTCTAGTAGCTTTCCTTCCAGAAACATAGCCTCTAAACTGGCATGTCTCCTACCCAATGCATCAGCTACCGCACCTAGTCCGGTACTACGGCATCCGTCCGTACTGTCATCTTCTTAGGTAATCCAACCATATACGTCAAATTACCAACTACATTCCAAATGTCCTTTCGAGTCTAACCCGAATCTTGCCTACATCCATACTGCACGTCCAACGTATATTCACCTCTTAGAGGAAACTAGATCCATCCAATGACCCTAGGCACTACATCTATATCCGTACTGTACGTCTAACGTACATTCACCTTCTAAAGGTGAACTAGACTCATCTAATGAATCTAGGTACCTTACCCATATCTGTACTGCACGTCCAACGTACATTCACCTTCTAAAGGTGAACTAGACTCATCCAATGAATCTAGGTACCCTACCTATGAGTCCAAGTCCAACTTGAATCTCCTATATCCGCGGAATCTCCAAGATCAACGGATGCTCCACAATGCCCAAACATACTTCAAGTCTAACGTAAAGTATCATACACCCATAATCTCGCTATGATCAACAAACCTATCCTATTTCCATTTAACAGGATCCTTACAGGTGATAGTCTAATCAAGAGAAGAAAGGTAGGAACAAACATAGCAACCATAGCATCCATCAAACAAATCCTATCTATCACCTGCTAAATCCTTGAATACATCAACACCTATATGTCTGGTCCAACCAACATCAATAACTAATGGAAGCCCAGCCTCCAAACGGACTACCGTACGTCCAACGCACGTTTATCCTCCAAGGATAACTAGATCACGTCCAACGGATCCAAGGTAACGGGCGTCCCCAGATACCCCTGCTTTTTAGTCCGCCTGAAACACTCGAGTCCCACCCAAGCCTATCCATTATCCTGCTGCCCTCTCGAGTCTAACTCGAGCCAGTCCAATTCCTTGCAGCCTCGTCGAGTCCAACTCGAGTCAATCTATTACCCCTAACTCAGACCCAGTCTTGAGTATCCATTACCTACAAACTCTAGTCCAACGTGAGTCGTCTCCCTATTCGTTGCATCTCTAAGATCAATCGAACATCTATTTTATTTTACGAGTTCAAGTCCAACTTGAATCGTCCTAACCTTCGTTGCACCTTCCTGGACCAACGAACACATCCTATTCTTTCAAAAAGAACATTAACATATGGTCCCAAACGATTCATTACTTTGCATCTTTCTTGAGTCCCACTCGAGTCATCTCATAACCCTATCAAGTCTAACTCGGGGTAGTCCATACCATCGAATAGTCTTATCATGTCACAACTGCCCATCACTCTTCGAGTAAACCAAGATATCATCCAATGAAAATCGCAACAACTACCTATCTCTCATGCAGACCATCCTAGTCGACCTCGACATTCCCCGAGCACAAGTCCTAAAGGCCTAAACCAATATCAGACAAGCACCCAAGGAACATCTCCTCCGAGTTCAGACGATCTACGTGAGATGACATGAGCAAAACATCCAAACACTCAAGCATCCATAACTGACTTTGGCTATCCTTGCCAATCTTACTTGAAATTATCATCGACCGCATGACCAAGTCCTGACCAACTACTGTACATCCAATGTACATTTTCTTCTCTAACTCCCGTTATCATTTTCATCATAAGGTAGGCGATCCAATACCACCCTTCATCTATCATCCACTCTAACGGTCATCAAAGGCTCTTCACAATCTACTCTCACTCTATACTTTTGGAGTTAATTAGCTCCCAAAATCAAGCCAAACCTAGTAAAGCTCAAAATAAAGCAATAACAACAAACATACATCCATGACTCGATAAGACCAAATTACGACAAATCCAACAAAGGCTAGTCAAACCACCTATCGGGTTTGTCACTACTAAAGGTCTATCGACTATCTTGGGTTCCAATTCCAACCTATCTACCAGGTCACTAGGTACGAAGGAATGGGAAACCTTGCTATTAAACAAAACTCGAACAGAAACATCATAAATAGAAAGCACACCTCGAATAACGACACCTTTTTCCTTCTGCGCCGCAGTTGGGGCATTCGACGAAGAAGGAATAGCGTTGATAGCATATGCTTTCACGATCTGCTTCTCCCTAGGAGATTGTGGACATTCATTCTTGTGATGTCCCGCTTGGCCGCAATTAAAGCACTTCCTTTCCCTAGGCTTTTCTCGACAATCTCTGGCATAGTGGCCCTTCTTGCCACAGCTAAAGCACTCGCCATCTTTCTTATTCTTCTAACTCTGACCATCCATGGTTTGGTCTTGTTTCCTCTTAGTCTGGGAATTATTCTTGCCTCCGCCGCCTGCTTGTGGCTTTGGCTCCTTTGCAGATGCATTAGCGACCTCAGTCTTAGGCTTAGGGTAAAGACTTTCTGACCTTAATGCCTTTCCTACAATCGATTCAAACGTCTCATCGATGTGGTTTATAAGCCTTTCCCCCAAGTACCCATCTAAACCAGTTATGAACTTCTCGTTCTTCGTCTCGGCAGTGTCGATAAGAGACAACCCATATTTCGATAAAGTATCGAACTCAGCAACATACTCTGAAACTGCCCTTCCGTTCTGCTTAAGCTCCAGAAACTTTCTAAACAATTCTGACTTCTGAGCAGCTGGTATAAACTTATCGCAGAAACGAGCCTTAAACTGATCCCATGTAATCTGATCCTATGGAGTTGCTGCCTTAATAGCATTCCACCAATTCATTGCTCGTCCTTGAAGCTGACGGGATGCTAGCTTCCTCTTCATGGCATCTTCAATACCCAAGTCTTCGAAGATACGCTCACAGCTATCCAACCAATCCTGAACAACCGTAGCCGACTCCGTTCCGTGGAACGGCTTCCCACCAAGACTAGTATAATCCTTGTTAAGCTTGGCGAAATCGGCCCTAGGCGCCTGCACTGCTGCACCACTACCGTTAGCAACATTAGGAGCTGCCCTCTGAACATCCCTAAGCATCTCTCTCATGAGGTCAGTAAACATCGTCCTCATCTCAGCAGCATTCCCATTATTGGCTCCTCTACCAGTACCCCTCATGTATCGGCTCATCGTTCAATCTGTACAGAGAAAATGATTAACTATCTTCTTTGTGGTGTCAGTGCAGTGCGACTTCATCCTTAGATATACTAATAGTATATATATATATAGCTTTGAAAACCAGTTTTGAAAAATCAAAATAATCACAAATACGCGCTCTCATATACGTATAATATCACTCCCTGATGACTTTCCCCAAGTTAACTACGCAACCTAGAGCTCCGATACCAAATGTGACGACCCGCCCTATACTAGCCGACATTTCCTCCGAAAGTGCGCTGTACACATGTCTAACTAGCACGGAACGGTCGTCGGAAGGAAAGAAAGAAGGTGAAGAACTAACACAGAACCTGTAGAATGTCTCACAGCGCATGGAATAAAATATAATAATCACATAACTTTGACATAAAACAGGTGAGACAGTGCATAAGCTGAAAAACTAAATCATGTCTAACATGGCAGCGGAAATCCAAAATACAGCTTATGATCCAACATCCTTATTACAACTTCAAAAATACTGTCTCTAAACAAAAGAAAGGAAAAAGGTACACTACTAATGCCCAAGCAGTGACCATCGATAACATAGGGAGATAATACATAAATATCATACGTGGAAGCCTCCTGCTCGTCTCCAGTACAACTACCCGTGCATCCACCTAACCTGTCTCTAGTCTGCTCGTGTGAGCACCCAGAGTAATAAGAAGAGACATAAAACTCTGGGTCAGACATAAAGTCTGGTATGAGCGATAAGCATCTAAACAGAATAATAACAGGTATAATCCAATCATACCTGAACCTGGACCTGCAACCAAAGAGTTAGCACTACATACTGTACAACACTCTAAGGTGCCTTTTCAAATGGTGTAAAGATAACGGGGGTGAGGGTGTGCATGTCATAGTGATGTCAAACAATCAAGCATAGCAATCATCCTCACATCCCTCACTCAGTGCGTAAAGCATACGATATCCAGCACTTTGGTCACCTAATACTTTGGGCCATGGCGGAATCCAATCCCGTGTAACTATCACTACAAGCCCACCATCCATCTCTCAGTGGTGAACCAAAGTTATGAATACCGACAACTCCTTAGCACACGTCCCGCAGCAAAGCCCAACTATGAAGTGAACTCATTGGTTCCTAACTGGATCCTAAGCTCTAACTTCCCATATTGGACTATCTTTGCATCTCGGGTTATTGGTCAATACTGGGTCGGGTCGGTTTCCTTCCCAAGCCATCGGTTCGGGTCGGGTGTCCTTCATCTGTTCGGGTCGGGTCTTCTCCTGGTGCGGTTCGGGTCGGGTCTTCTCCTAGTGCGGTTCGGGTCGGTTGTCCTCCATCGGATCGGTTCGGGTGCTTTACCTCGGGTCGGGTCGGTGTCATTTCCCCTCCAGCTCGTGCCTCCGTTCCGATCCGTGCCCTCGTCCTTCACATGCTCCTATCCGATCCATCCTCATGCCTTCACTCCGATCCGTCCTCCTCGATCCGATCCGTCCTCCTCGATCCGATCCGATCCCAGTTCAGCTAGCGTGGCCTTCCTTTTTGCCATTTTCCCCCAAGTGTTGGGTTCCGATCCGATCGGATTCTTTGCTCAGTTCAACATATCCGATCCGAGCCCTATGTCCGATCCGATCCGAACACTGCACTGTTTTCTGAGACTATTCCAGCAAGTGTTTACGCCTTTCGACGACGTTTTCGACCATTCTAACTATTGAAATCAATCACAAAGCATTTCATACAGTCATAGCAACATGCATAATCAACCACAAACACCAAAACGACAATATGATAGGTTAAAACGGATCAAACATACCCAAAAATTCATATTTTCCCCTTAAGCATGTTTAAGAACAACTAATGATAGGATTAGTAAAACTTAACCAAATTAGCCAAATTTTCTAACAAAGGTCTAAAACAATATTTATGAATTTCTTAATATTTTTCCAGAATTTTATCACGCTTAATTTCGCTAATTAACACTAATCACCCCTTAATCCCCTAAATTCCTGGATTAACAAAATTAGTCCAAATTAACCCAAATTCATATCAGAGGCATAAAATGATGTTTTAGAATTTTGGGAATTTTTCTAGATTTTTGTGAAAACCCGTAACTTCCCGTAAAGGAAAGCGTCGGATAGTTCGAGAACAAGCCACAACAGAACACATACAGAAGAACATTTCAATGTATATTACAACAATGCATCAGATTACAAGAATATACAGAGTATAAATGAATATTACACAGAAATATCAGAGATTTAAATTACATTTAAATACATAGCAGCGGAAAATAGTACAATACACAACTAGAAGTAGATATACGGATACAAAGCTTTCCGGATATCATTCCAGCTGTAAACCAGGATCCTGTGAATATAAATCTGCAAAACCAAAACTACTAGCTGCCCGTGTCAAAATAGGGGCACCCAGAGTTTAGGTTAAAACAATAAACTCCAGGTCAGTCATGGGACTGGTGTGAGAACTAAAACAGTTAATCTTTATTTTAAAGTTAGGTAAATCAAGGGACCACGCCGTATAACACGGAACGGGTTTCCTCCCAAGAATACCAGTGCATAAAACAAACAGCGCAATGCTAAATAAAGAAAAATGAAGCTGTTATAAGACCCAGGTCCCATCACACAATGCAACGCAGCCGAGGATAGGGTTTTCCCTTATAACAGCCAAAGAATGCTTGATACGGTTAAAACAAATTGTTTGATACTATTATAAGTGCATAGTGTATAAAACAACTTCAAATCATAAGTATCAATCATAGGCGGCATGAGCGCCCCATCCCACTATATCGCCATACTAGGCTCTACAAATAAAACCGCAAATGTCACGTATTTGGAAATTGGATTTCCATCTATGAACCGAGGCAAAAGATAGTCCTCAACCGATTCGAGACTGTCTAGCCCGAGCCTCAGGACCCAGACTCAGGTGGGCCCTTGGAGCGACAGGGCCGGTCCACCGATGTGGATTAAAATGCCTTAACACTACGTTTCCCCACCCTATGGGGTGTAAATGAGCCAACTAAATGACTCCATCGGTTCGAGAACGACCGATCAATCCGAGGCTCCTCGCAACAGCAACAACAACATAAGTCAAACTCGTCAGGGTGTGTAAAACCACTGACGCCACTTCTAGCTAGAAAGAAACGCAAGTCCTCCCTGAGGTCCGTCTCCCGTTTTTGGTTCATACCGGGTGTGAAACTCGCGAATCAAACGTTACACAAAGCTACGCCACAAAGGCCTTGCTTTGATCATCACCACAAGACTTTGCTCTTCAACAGAAGCCTCGATCAATTGCCACTTAGGCATGCCACACAGGCAATTCACTCCATGCGTTTGATATCCATCAATATATAACCTCTGAGCTCGTACGTCTCAGAGAAGGGCGTTAAGCAAGAGAATAAATTCTCCGCCGCCAAACAAATATATATTTAATAGAAATCAACCACACAGACTAAAATCCAATGTCAGACACACAGTCCATTTACAAGTCCGTTCTGGGTCTGAACGAAACCGAAGGCACCTAGTACCCCGCATATCCATCGATCTCGAAGTACGTCTGGACGATCACTAACTGTTTCCATCTTCTTGGGTGTACAGCCCAATCAAGATCATCAGTAATTATCCAAACGACGTGAAGACTTCCGGTCTTCAACCACCGTCTTCATCTTCGACTTATCGTCGTATCAGTTATTCAGAATGGGATAAACCCGGTCTTTCCGAATAACTCACGTATATTTTAAAATAAGTGTTACACAAACACAACATACGCCTCATTCCAATTCATCAGTCACTAACCGTAAATTAATCAAGAGAATAATTCCCCAAATATTAACCCCGAAAGCCGAAACCAACATCAGATCAATATCCAGAAAACCATTCTGCTTGGCTAACCGACAGTTAGTTTCTAAATTTCACGTTCATAGGGAAAGGTTCCCATTAATTTTATCCAAGATAAATTCCTTGAATTTATTCTTTATTCTATTCTTTTGAATTTCGATTCAACTAGCCGGGATTAACGAAACTTACCGAAGTAATCATTTGTTTTAATTTCCCAATCCCAACCTATTCATCCCATGAAGTAAAACTGGTAATACTTCATATCTAACACCACGGTGTTATCGGTAAATTCAATTACCATTTCGCGTTCAAATCTAATTAAAGATTTAACTAACGCCTGGAGCAAAACTGGTGATACTCCATTTCGATTATTTCAATCTAATTAAAGATTCATTAAAACTCCACTTAGTTTTAATCTTTGACTGGGTTAAAGAATCAGTGTCATTTAAAAACACGGTTCACGATAAACCCAAAATCACATTCATTAATCATCGGGTTAAAGAACGAGTGTTATTTAAAACACTGTCCACGATAAACCCAAAAATCAATATCGATTCAATTCCAATTAAATGTTATTTAATTGGTACACTTCATTAAATCTAAATAAAAAGATTTAATCTTTTCTCAACTGGGTTCAAGAACAGTGTTAGTGAAGACACCATTCATGACAAACCCAAATCACATTCGATATTCAATACAAGGCTCTGAATAGAAAATATATCGGCTTATATTCAATATCAAATTCTACGACTAACAAATGTCGTATTGGAAATAACGATATAAATATATATCTTTCAAATTTCCATAACAACACCTGTATAATCACGAATTCCAACATCGAAATATTCCGAAGACAATTTCGATTCAAATCCACTCCAATGCAATCATTGGATATTTTTGTTATTTTTAAAACCCTTTTTAAATTCAATTTATTTATTTAAAAATAAATAGAATTATAATTCTAGTTCAAAACTAGTTCATTTCGATAAAAAACTATTTTTATCTTTTCAAATATGGAGTTTTTCATCCCAATTCTTTCTAAATCATTTCTTATGATTTTACACAAATTATTACTATTTTTAATAATTTTATCAAGGCCTGTACGGTCGATTTCCATCAATGGCCATCGAACTGCACTTACAGCGACCTTTTTCGAATTTGATTTGGACGTATCTCCAAATCCAACCGTTAGATTTCAAATTTCTAATATTCGTTAGAAAGCTCTTTTCGATACGAACCCAACGGTTCCGGTTTTAGGAGAATCCGACGGTCGGATCTCCCGTAATGTCCGTTTGAAATAAATGGTCGAAATTCACGAACTGCCGCGGCGCGGCGCGTTCTCTTCAGGCCATTATATTATATATATAATATATATAATATATATTTCATCGATTTCTATTTAAAACGAATTATATAAATAGTTTTTAAAATTCGTTTCAAAAGCAATTTCAACTTCCATTTCAATTCAAATCAAAATTGAATCCTTCTTTATAAATTCGTTTTAAAATTCATTTCTATTCAATTCAAATTTCAATTCAATTTGAATTCATTTCAATTTGCTTTCAATTCAATTTGAATTCGTTTTCAATTCAATTCCTTTCGAAATCGTTTTCAATTCATTTTCAATTCAATTTGAATTCGTTTTCAATTCAATTCCTTTCGAAATCGTTTTCAATTCATTTTCAATTCAATTTGAATTCGTTTTCAATTCAATTCCTTTCGAAATCGTTTTCAATTCATTTTCAATTAAATTTGAATTCGTTTTCAATTCAATTCCTTTCGAAATCGTTTTCAATTCATTTTCAATTCAATTTGAATTCGTTTTCAATTCAATTCCTTTCGAAATCGTTTTCAATTCATTTTCAATTCAATTTGAATTCGTTTTCAATTCAATTCCTTTCGAAATCGTTTTCAATTCATTTCTAAATGAATAAAATCGATATAAATATCGTTCACGTCAAAATGGCGTCAAACTAATCAACACGGCTTCATAAATTTCTATTTTCAAATATTCTATTTCAGATATTTCTTTTTCAAAATAGTTGTTATTTTCAAAATATTTCGTTCAACACATGACCAATCTCAATAGATGAGTACTGTCAACACATGAACCTTTATTTTATATTGATAAAGATGTAAATTTTATTACTAAAATATTTCGTTCAACACATGACCAATCTCAATAGATGAAACTGTCAACACATGAACCTTTATTTTATATTGATAAAGATGTAAATTTTATTACTAAAATATTTCGTTCAACACATGACCAATCTCAATAGATGAAACTGTCAACACATGAACCTTTATTTTATATTGATAAAGGTGTAAATTTTACAACTAAAATATTTCGTTCAACACATGACCAATCTCAATGGATGAAACTGTCAGCACATGAACCTTTATTTTATATTATTCTTTGTTTTTCAAATTGGAATGAGGCCCAATCAATTACCATATAAAATTAATTATATGGATTTTCATACAACATATGTATATAATAGCATTGAAAATAATCAACCATCAACCAAAGTGCACTACACTGTATAAGCATCAAATATAGATATTCCACGCTTATAACAGCCTGTCAATCAATCGATCGACATATTTAATCAATCAGGATGAGTGGACTTCAAATTTCATCCTAACACCCGTGTGGGGTTTCAAACAATCAAACACAGATTTAGTTGTGCAGTTGGGCGATGTGTAAAATTTAACGACCCAATCAATGTCCTTCAAATAGGTGTACATAAACAAACCGTCCGGTTTGTAAATGAGTATTTTATTTTATTCACTTCCACGTTAAAAATTATATTTTCAACGATAAAAACATTTTATTTCAACATATGAATTTTATTCAGTTCATTCCTTAAATAAAATGATATTTTTATTTTTCTAATATATTTTAGAAACTTTCGGCGGCATAACGGCACGATACTAGAAACGGGACAAGGCCTAGCCTTATCCCCGGTCTAGTGAAGGCCCACGCCATTCACACATCAATCAAATCACTTTCGTTATGCAAACCACAAAATTTGGAGTAAGAGTCTAACCTAGCCTTACTCCTTCGCCTTATAACGGCGCACGTCTAATCCTAACCCATTTATCGATTCGATTTTCCACACCACAAACCACATTCAAACCAATATCGCAATCAATCACCAAACAGCCAAACAAACAAGTCCATGGTCTGTGGACGATTGTGTCGGGTGCTACTAAACACCGTCTGCATCCTAGTATATATATATATAACTAGAAAATAAATTGAAGAGTGAGAAATTCTCACCGAAAGCTATCCAATACCACGACACTCCTATTGTAGAGATCTTCGTCGTTCTCGCCTTTTCTTCTCCTTTGTTGCCCGTAGCCACTACATATAGAAATCACACATTTTTATATTTCGATGTCTTTAAAATAAAAATCACATTTTTATTTATTCACTTTCAATTTAAAAATCATATTTTTATAATCACTTCATATATTTAAAAATCGAATTTTTACTATGCTATTCAATATATAAAAAATCATATTTCCTTACCGCTAATATATAGATAAAAATTCTATTTTTATAACGCTATTCTCTATATAAAGATTTCGCCTTTTCAAAAATATAGATTTCATCATTATAAAAATCATCACTTTACTTCAACGTATATAAAATAAAAAATCAGATTTTTATTTCGCTACATATACAAAGATGATATTTTTATATTCTCTATCCTATAAAGATTATATTTTTAATACTTTAAAAATATAAAAATCATATTTTTAATATTTCTATATAGTAAAGATTATATTTTTAATACTTTAAAAATATAAAAATCAAATTTTGATTATCTTCCTTATATAAAAATTATATTTTTACTATGCTATTCACTATATAAAAATCGAATTTTTACTTTCACTTCCTATATGTAAAAATCGAATCTTTATTTCATTGCTACTACATGAATAAAAATCGAATCTTTTTATGTAAAATCTATATGATCTTTTCTTGAAACAAAGATCGTATTTTTCTTCTTTACATTGTATGAAAATCACCGTTAGTTACTATCTAATCACTTTTATTACAAAAAAAAGAAGAAGAAACAAAGTCAAATAGAAGAGATAGAAAACTCACTTCAATGAAAAGGGAGGAGGAGGGGGTTTTCACGGCGGATCGGCGGTTGTAGGCGGAGGGGGGGGGGAAGAGGCGCGGGGGTGAACGACGGCGAGGGTGTCAAATTGAATTTGGGGTGGGCTGCGGTTTCAATTAGGGAAGAAGAAGTAAGTCGGAGGAAGGAGGGGTTGGAGGCGCCGGCGTTGGGGGGGGGGGGGGGGGGGAAGAGCACGGCGGTGAACGGCGGCGAGAAAAAAAAGGGGGGGGGGGCGATGGCGATTGGGCATGAAGGGGGGGGGGGTTTCTGGTTTGAACGGGTTTTTTTTTCTTTTGAGGGGTGGAGAGAGAAAGTGAGGGAGGGAGGGGTTTATATTTATTTTAATTTTATTTTATATTTAATTCCTTAAGGTTGACTTTTCGTTCGAATCCCTAATCGAGCCCAACGACTGTCGTCCCTAGCTAATTACCACCATTCCGAACTCAATGGGATATGTATCGCAAGTTGATTCGAACGTTTTGATCAGTTTTCTTTAAATTTACATTTAAATCATTATATCGAATTTTAAACGTACATTTCAAATTACCGGGGCCACATACTAACTCTAAAAATTCAATAAAAATATTTTCTAGCTTCGTATTAACGATACGGTCCTAACAAAACTAGTTTCGCCGAATTCTGAGACTGTTGGAAAAATGGCCATTTTCCAGTCGATTAAAATCAACTGAAACTGGTCAAACGCGTTTTCCTTTGCCACGCTCCCATATTGAATCGAAAATTTATGAAATTTGAAACCTAGCAATAACTTTACATCACGGACCCAACAAAACTGGTTTCGTCGAAATCCGAGGTCGTTTGCAAAATTCCCATTTTTAAGGGCCTGAATTCCATAGCGACTATTCAGAATTTTCAACTGGACATATCTTTTGATTCCCGCTATGAAATCTTAATTATTCGGATTCGCTGGAAAGATATTATCAATTAGATGCTATTGTTTTTGGTTTCACTAAAATCCGGATTGTTTTGCACCCGGTACATTCAATTGAAGTTTGAAATCGAATTATCGAACTACCGCGCCATTTTCAATTCTATTTATATTTATATATAAATATTTATATTCTAACGACGACGCGTATAAATATATACGTTCTAATTCTATTCAAAATAAATTTCTCGTCGATATTATTTAAAATAATTCATTTTAAATAATCAAAATTCGCTAAAATTGCCAAAATAAAAATTTTAAACTGGCCCAGATTTTCGGGTTATTACAATCTCCCCCACTTAAAACTTTTCGTCCCCGAAAAGGGACAAAGTCGAAAGTGGTTTGATTAATCAACTCTACGCTCGATCTGGCTTTCATTCTCCAAATCTTTAGTTTCTGAGAATTTTCTAAATTTCAAAAATTTGGCTAACACCCTAAATTTTCGAAAAATTTCGCCATAACCTCCCCTGCACCGGGAGCATCGGGGAATTTCAAATAGCTTCCCCGGTCCTTCAGATCTCAAAAAGAAAAAGAAAAAGCCAAGCGGCTAGCCAATAGGCTCATAAAATCATCATCACCCAAACAAAACAGTAAATTATGTAGTAAACATGTACCTATTTGTCGGGCAAACAAATTTTATTCTCTGCTCTAGCCTCCTTGCTATGACCTGTTCAATATAAGTATATGTATATGCAAGCAAATGCGACCAATTTTCAATACAATTCAACATTTGGTTCAATTAGGCTAAATGGTTCACAATTTTCAACCAAATAAACAAACAACACAAACATCAATCAATTAGTAGATTAACGTTTCAAATTGATAATTTTGATATATATACAGAAAATCATGTTTTGATGCCAAATCACAACAATAAGCCCTATCAAATTTTGGTTCTCACACCAGTCAATAGGAAATATATAGAAAGCCCACTTTCGTCACTCGAACATAAATACTAATGACGACTAGTCAATCATCAGAATCATCTCCGGGCGATTAGAGTGTAATTCTATATCTATCCAGTATATTAAAATTTCTAATACACGCGGATCAGACGTATACGCAAAATCTATATATACTGGATTGTCCACATCAATATAAATATATAATCAAATACGAATAATTGATTTAGATTTTCAAAACAAAATTTGTTTTCACGTTAAAAATATACTCTTCACACTCGTTCTAGGATACTACTAATCCCATCTCTAACGAGTCACTCTCATTGGATATTACTAACCCAATATCTGATGAATTCTTTCGTATAGTTCTAATGTGCCTTGTTCTCTAGCTTTGTAAACCAAAGCTCTGATACCAACTGTGAAAACCCGTAACTTCCCGTAAAGGAAAGCGTCGGATAGTTTGAGAACAAGCCACAACAGAACACATACAGAAGAACATTTCAATGTATATTACAACAATGCATCAGACTACAAGAATATACAGAGTATAAATGAATATTACACAGAAATATCAGAGATTTAAATTACATTTAAATACATAGCAGCGGAAAATAGTACAATACACAACTAGAAGTAGATATACGGATACAAAGCTTTCCGGATATCATTCCAGCTGTAAACCAGGATCCCGTGAATATAAATCTGCAAAACCAAAACTACTAGCTGCCCGTGTCAAAATAAGGGCACCCAGAGTTTAGGTTAAACCAATAAACTCCAGGTCAGTCATGGGACTGGTGTGAGAACTAAAACAGTTAATCTTTATTTTAAAGTTAGGTAAATCAAGGGACCACGCCGTATAACACGGAACGGGTTTCCTCCCAAGAATACCAGTGCATAAAACAAACAGCGCAATGCTAAATAAAGAAAAATGTAGCTGTTATAAGACCTAGGTCCCATCACACAATGCAACGCAGCCGAGGATAGGGTTTTCCCTTATAACAGCCAAAGAATGCTTGATACGGTTAAAACAAATCATTTGATACTATTATAAGTGCATAGTGTATAAAACAACTTCAAATCATAAGTATCAATCATAGGCGGCATGAGCGCCCCATCCCACTATGTCGCCATACTAGGCTCTACAAATAAAACCGCAAATGTCACGTATTTGGAAATTGGATTTCCATCTATGAACCGAGGCAAAAGATAGTCCTCAACCGATTCGAGACTGTCTAGCCCGACCTCAGGACCCAGACTCAGGTGGGCCCTTGGAGCGACAAGGCCGGTCCACCGATGTGGATTAAAATGCCTGAACACTACGTTTCCCCACCCTATGGGGTGTAAATGAGCCAACTAAATGACTCCATCGGTTCGAGAACGACCGATCAATCCGAGGCGCCTCGCAACAGCAACAACAACATAAGTCAAACTCGTCAGGGCGTGTAAAACCACTGACGCCACTTCTAGCTAGAAAGAAACGCAAGTCCTCCCTGAGGTCCGTCTCCCGTTTTTGGTTCATACCGGGTGTGAAACTCGCGAATCAAACGTTACACAAAGCTACGCCACAAAGGCCTTGCTTTGATCATCACCACAAGACTTTGCTTTTCAACAGAAGCCTCGATCAATTGCCACTTAGGCATGCCACACAGGCAATTCACTCCATGCGTTTGATATCCATCAATATATAACCTCTGAGCTCGTACGTCTCAGAGAAGGGCGTTAAGCAAGAGAATAAATTCTCCGCCGCCAAACAGATATATATTTAATAGAAATCAACCACACAGACTAAAATCCAATGTCAGACACACAGTCCATTTACAAGTCCGTTCTGGGTCTGAACGAAACCGGAGGCACCTAGTACCCCGCATATCCATCGATCTCCAAGTACGTCTGGACGATCACTAACTGTTTCCATCTTCTTGGGTGTACAGCCCAATCAAGATCATCAGTAATTATCCAAACGACGTGAAGACTTCCGGTCTTCAACCACCGTCTTCATCTTCGACTTATCGTCGTATCAGTTATTCAGAATGGGATAAACCCGGTCTTTCCGAATAACTCACGTATATTTTAAAATAAGTGTTACACAAACACAACATACGCCTCATTCCAATTCATCAGTCACTAACCGTAAATTAATCAAGAGAATAATTCCCCAAATATTAACCCCGAAGGCCGAAACCAACATCAGATCAATATCCAGAAAACCATTCTGCTTGGCTAACCGACAGTTAGTTTCTAAATTTCACGTTCATAGGGAAAGGTTCCCATTAATTTTATCCAAGATAAATTCCTTGAATTTATTCTTTATTCTATTCTTTTGAATTTCGATTCAACTAGCCGGGATTAACGAAACTTACCGAAGTAATCATTTGTTTTAATTTCCCAATCCCAACCTATTCATCCCATGAAGTAAAACTGGTAATACTTCATATCTAACACCACGGTGTTATCGGTAAATTCAATTACCATTTCGCGTTCAAATCTAATTAAAGATTTAACTAACGCCTGGAGCAAAACTGGTGATACTCCATTTCGATTATTTCAATCTAATTAAAGATTCATTAAAACTCCACTTAGTTTTAATCTTTGACTGGGTTAAAGAATCAGTGTCATTTAAAAACACGGTTCACGATAAACCCAAAATCACATTCATTAATCATCGGGTTAAAGAACGAGTGTTATTTAAAACACTGTCCACGATAAACCCAAAAATCAATATTGATTCAATTCCAATTAAATGTTATTTAATTGGTACACTTCATTAAATCTAAATAAAAAGATTTAATCTTTTCTCAACTGGGTTCAAGAACAGTGTTAGTGAAGACACCATTCACGACAAACCCAAATCACATTCGATATTCAATACAAGGCTCTGAATAGAAAATATATCGGCTTATATTCAATATCAAATTCTACGACTAACAAATGTCGTATTGGAAATAACGATATAAATATATATCTTTCAAATTTCCATAACAACACCTGTATAATCACGAATTCCAACATCGAAATATTCCGAAGACAATTTCGATTCAAATCCACTCCAATGCAATCATTGGATATTCTGGTTATTTTTAAAACCCTTTTTAAATTCAATTTATTTATTTAAAAATAAATAGAATTATAATTCTAGTTCAAAACTAGTTCATTTCGATAAAAATCTATTTTTATCTTTTCAAATATGGAGTTTTTCATCCCAATTCTTTCTAAATCATTTCTTATGATTTTACACAAATTATTACTATTTTTAATAATTTTATCAAGGCCTGTACAGTCGATTTCCATCAATGGCCATCGAACTGCACTTACAGCGACCTTTTTCGAATTTGATTTGGACGTATCTCCAAATCCAACCGTTAGATTTCAAATTTCTAATATTCGTTAGAAAGCTCTTTTCGATACGAACCCAACGGTTCTGGTTTTAGGAGAATCCGACGGTCGGATCTCCCGTAATGTCCGTTTGAAATAAATGGTCGAAATTCACGAACTGCCGCGGCGCGGCGCGTTCTATTCAGGCCATTATATTATATATATATAATATATATTTCATCGATTTCTATTTAAAACGAATTATATAAATAGTTTTTAAAATTCGTTTCAAAAGCAATTTCAACTTCCATTTCAATTCAAATCAAAATTGAATCCTTCTTTATAAATTCGTTTTAAAATTCATTTCTATTCAATTCAAATTTCAATTCAATTTGAATTCATTTCAATTTGCTTTCAATTCAATTTGAATTCGTTTTCAATTCAATTCCTTTCGAAATCGTTTTCAATTCATTTTCAATTCAATTTGAATTCGTTTTCAATTCAATTCCTTTCGAAATCGTTTTCAATTCATTTTCTATTCAATTTGAATTCGTTTTCAATTCAATTCCTTTCGAAATCGTTTTCAATTCATTTTCAATTCAATTTGAATTCGTTTTCAATTCAATTCCTTTCGAAATCGTTTTCAATTCATTTTCAATTCAATTTGAATTCGTTTTCAATTCAATTCCTTTCGAAATCGTTTTCAATTCATTTTCAATTCAATTTGAATTCGTTTTCAATTCAATTCCTTTCGAAATCGTTTTCAATTCATTTCTAAATGAATAAAATCGATATAAATATCGTTCACGTCAAAATGGCGTCAAACTAATCAACACGGCTTCATAAATTTATATTTTCAAATATTCTATTTCAGATATTTCTTTTTCAAAATAGTTGTTATTTTCAAAATATTTCGTTCAACACATGACCAATCTCAATAGATGAGTACTGTCAACACATGAACCTTTATTTTATATTGATAAAGATGTAAATTTTATTACTAAAATATTTCGTTCAACACATGACCAATCTCAATAGATGAAACTGTCAACACATGAACCTTTATTTTATATTGATAAAGATGTAAATTTTATTACTAAAATATTTCGTTCAACACATGACCAATCTCAATAGATGAAACTGTCAACACATGAACCTTTATTTTATATCGATAAAGATGTAAATTTTATTACTAAAATATTTCGTTCAACACATGACCAATCTCAATAGATGAAACTGTCAACACATGAACCTTTATTTTATATTGATAAAGATGTAAATTTTATTACTAAAATATTTCGTTCAACACATGACCAATCTCAATGGATGAAACTGTCAACACATGAACCTTTATTTTATATTATTCTTTGTTTTTCAAATTGGAATGAGGCCCAATCAATTACCATATAAAATTAATTATATGGATTTTCATACAACATATGTATATAATAGCATTGAAAATAATCAACCATCAACCAAAGTGCACTACACTGTATAAGCATCAAATATAGATATTCCACGCTTATAACAGCCTGTCAATCAATCGATCGACATATTTAATCAATCAGGATGAGTGGACTTCAAATTTCATCCTAACACCCGTGTGGGGTTTCAAACAATCAAACACAGATTTAGTTGTGCAGTTGGGCGATGTGTAAAATTTATCGACCCAATCAATGTCCTTCAAATAGGTGTACATAAACAAACCGTCCGGTTTGTAAATGAGTATTTTATTTTATTCACTTCCACGTTAAAAATTATATTTTCAACGATAAAAACATTTTATTTCAACATATGAATTTTATTCAGTTCATTCCTTAAATAAAATGATATTTTTATTTTTCTAATATATTTTAGAAACTTTCGGCGGCATAACGGCACGATACTAGAAACGGGACAAGGCCTAGCCTTATCCCCGGTCTAGTGAAGGCCCACGCCATTCACACATCAATCAAATCACTTTCGTTATGCAAACCACAAAATTTGGAGTAAGAGTCTAACCTAGCCTTACTCCTTCGCCTTATAACGGCGCACGTCTAATCCTAACCCATTTATCGATTCGATTTTCCACACCACAAACCACATTCAAACCAATATCGCAATCAATCACCAAACAGCCAAACAAACAAGTCCATGGTCTGTGGACGATTGTGTCGGGTGCTACTAAACACCGTCTGCATCCTAGTGTATATATATATAACTAGAAAATAAATTGAAGAGTGAGAAATTCTCACCGAAAGCTATCCAATACCACGACACTCCTATTGTAGAGATCTTCGTCGTTCTCGCCTTTTCTTCTCCTTTGTTGCCCGTAGCCACTACATATAGAAATCACACATTTTTATATTTCGATGTCTTTAAAATAAAAATCACATTTTTATTTATTCACTTTCAATTTAAAAATCATATTTTTATAATCACTTCATATATTTAAAAATCGAATTTTTACTATGCTATTCAATATATAAAAAATCATATTTCCTTACCGCTAATATATAGATAAAATTTCTATTTTTATAACGCTATTCTCTATATAAAGATTTCGCCTTTTCAAAAATATAGATTTCATCATTATAAAAATCATCACTTTACTTCAACGTATATAAAATAAAAAATCAGATTTTTATTTCGCTACATATACAAAGATGATATTTTTATATTCTCTATCCTATAAAGATTATATTTTTAATACTTTAAAAATATAAAAATCATATTTTTAATATTTCTATATAGTAAAGATTATATTTTTAATACTTTAAAAATATAAAAATCAAATTTTGATTATCTTCCTTATATAAAAATTATATTTTTACTATGCTATTCACTATATAAAAACCGAATTTTTACTTTCACTTCCTATATGTAAAAATCGAATCTTTATTTCATTGCTACTACATGAATAAAAATCGAATCTTTTTATGTAAAATCTATATGATCTTTTCTTGAAACAAAGATCGTATTTTTCTTCTTTACATTGTATGAAAATCACTGTTAATTACTATCTAATCACTTTTATTACAAAAAAAAGAAGAAGAAACAAAGTCAAATAGAAGAGATAGAAAACTCACTTCAATGAAAAGGGAGGAGGAGGGGGTTTTCACGGCGGATCGGCGGTTATAGGCGGAGGGGGGGGGGGGGAAGAGGCGCGGGGGTGAACGACGGCGAGGGTGTCAAATTGAATTTGGGGTGGGCTGCGGTTTCAATTAGGGAAGAAGAAGTAAGTCGGAGGAAGGAGGGGTTGGAGGTGCCGGCGTGGGGGGGGGGGGGGGGGGAAGAGCACGGCGGTGAACGGCGGCAAGAAAAAAGGGGGGGGGGGGGCGATGGCGATTGGGCATGACGGGGGGGGGGGGGGGTTCTGGTTTGAACGGGTTTTTTTTTCTTTTGAGGGGTGGAGAGAGAAAGTGAGGGAGGGAGGGGTTTATATTTATTTTAATTTTATTTTATATTTAATTCCTTAAGGTTGACTTTTCGTTCGAATCCCTAATCGAGCCCAACGACTGTCGTCCCTAGCTAATTACCCCCATTCCGAACTCAATGGGATATGTATCGCAAGTTGATTCGAACGTTTTGATCAGTTTTCGTTAAATTTACATTTAAATCATTATATCGAATTTTAAACGTACATTTCAAATTACCGGGGCCACATACTATGTAACACCCCGCAAATTCTATAACTGTGAAATTAACAAATTAAAGTATAATTAATTTGAAATCAAAGAACCAAGGGAAACGGCATACGCCATTGCGTTCGTCTCGGAAAAATACGCGAAATAGAGTCCGAGTTTTCGAAAAATGGAGTCCGTATGAAGAAGATATGGCCTTCGGAAGTTTGAGAATCAAGTTTAAATTCAAACAGAATAAATCAGGTTTAAATTCAAAAATGGGGCCCAATGGGCCAGGGCGGAAAAACACCCGCCTGACCCACCAAGTCGACTGGGCTGTCGACCTGGTCTAACCAGGTCGACAGGCCTGTCGACAGGGCTGTCAACCGGGGTGTCGACCTGGTCCAGACCAGGTCGAGCCCAGTCTAACCCGGCTGGCCTATTCTCTATGTGGTCGATTTTCTGTGGTCTGCTTTATCACTAGGGCTAGGTGGCAAGTTTTAATTAGTCTCTCCTTAGAATGAATGGCTACGATCTAACCTAGCAACATCAATGGTCCTAATCAGTTCCTAACCTCTATATAAACAACCCTAGACTAAACCCTAATCTATTCATTCAAAATAAGAACATAGCCGCCATGTTGCTGAGGAACGACTAGGAGTAGCCACCAAATTGGAGAGAGGATTAGGAGGAAGATTCTAAAGCTTAAAGAAACCTAAACAAATCAATTCAACAAAGGAATTTGCGTCTTCAATCCCTAAATTAGAGAATTCATCAACCATTGTAAGTAGAGTATTACTTTGGTATGAATAAACAATTGTGTTGGTTTGTATGCTTGAATTGTGGCAATAAAGTTATTCATATTTGTGCGTTCTTATCAATTTGAAATATTATATACGTTTGGATATTCTTGAATTATGTTATTCATGTTATAAAGAACTACATGCGGTAGTTCTATGCAAGCATACGTTTGGAATATTTCGCAAATTATGTAATCCATGTTGAAGCTACATGTATGTAGTTGATTTAAATTTATGCAAGTTTGGGGTTTTGCTACTATGCCATCATGATGTATATTTTTGTGCATAAATCATTTTGTAAGTAATTAGAACAAGTTTGGTTATTATAATCCATAGGAAATTATGTTGAGAATTTGGCATCATGTATTAAGCCATGCTTTTGTACTAGAAAACCTATTTGCAAATTTATGAATATGGCTAGGCTATGAATGATATTTGGCATAATTGAAAACCATGATTAGGTCTATCTTGTTTACAAGGATTATATGATGACATATGTGGTACATGGCTAGGTTAGGTTCAAAAAGTCCCTTTTTTGTAAGTTTACATGACTAAAGTAAGAATCATGATTTCATGTTAGAAATATTTATGCCATGGTTATGTGAACAAATTTAACTATACTTATGCCATGCTTATGTTTGACATTATGCCATGTTTATGCTAGAAATATTTATGCCATGCTTATGTTTGACATTATGCCATGCTTATGCTAGAAATATTTGTGCCATGCTTATGTTTGACATTATGCATAAATAAGAATATAGGTTCATGTTGCAGTTAAAGCTATGCAAGTCCACATGCTTTGATTCATGTCACCTATGTTACCACTATGCAAGTACACCAGTTTCTATTTTGTATTTCCAACGTCGTATTGCAAGTTCATGCGCTCACATTCCCCTCTTTGTGTATGTAATTACGCTTTAAGCCTCCCCTTTTCGCATGGCTAAATTGGGCTTTAAAAGGCTAAGCCCAATATATATAAACGGACGTGTAAAACGGGGGAAAATAACGTTGGGTTAAAATTAATTAATGAATGAAAATATAAAATAGAAGGGCCCAAATTCAAGTATGGGTTGGGCCCATGGTTGGTGTAACCTTTACACCATTAACTTAATAATGGGCCGCAAATATTTACATATAAGAAATAAAGAAGAATGACAAAATATGTAAATGTAGAAAATACGATGTGTTTAACCCGAGGTTGGATTGAGTTGTGATGTAAACCTGCCCGGAACCGCCCGGCTGTCCAGTAGTCACAACAATACCTATCCAATGTGGGAGGTTAAACAGGGAGCCCAGCAAGGACCCGAGGTTAGACTGAGTTGTGGCGTAAGACTGCCCGGAACCAACCGGCAACAGGCAGCCACAACAATACCTGTCTAATGTGAGAGGTCAGGGCCTTAATAAGACAATTAAGGCTGAGTCAGGATTGATAGGATTAAGTGAACTAAAGACTTAATCAAAATGGAACATGCTAAACAAAACGGACTGGTGGGGGTTAGGTTAGGAAACACTTAACCAACTTAGCATGTTGGCTAGAGATAGAAAACCTAGTAACGGGGGACCCTTTTTAGCAGTAACCCTAAAAGGTGTATCAGGATACCCTGAAACTAGGCAGGGTGGGGCACGATTACTGGGCTGATTGTAAGAGGTCAAATCGACGGCGGTGGTGTAGCAGTGTAGGTTCTAACGGAGTGCGGGCGTGCACACACTCCGGTGCAGAAAAATAAGGCACTGGACACCAGTAGCATACCTGTGCACTCTAAGGTTGTGTCGGGTTGCCACTATGGGACTTGATACACCCCATGGTGGGACCAGCATAGGTAACTACAACATCGGGGACCGTAAGACACATGTAACTATGCGAGTAGGAGCCGATCATCATAGAATGGATCACATCACCCTGATTATGGGGTGCAAATTGGAAACTAGTTTATATGGGTTCAGAGATTAATATGGGGTACGATAGTATATTCGACCCTAGACAACTTAACCAAGTTTATAGTGCTTGCCCACTTCTTGTTTATACTTATCATACCCAGTTCTTTATTCATAGACAAAATAGTACTAGACTTACTCAGGCTTTATGTCTGACTCTATTTTTCTTTCGTCTTCTTTCTTCCGTTTCCCCCCCCCCCAGGTCCTCAGGGAGGGAACACAGCAGCTTGATCAGCCTTGACATCCAGCTTGAAGTAGAGAAATGTATTGCTTGGACTTTCCTGTTTTGAACTATGGCTTTGGACAATCCACTATGGGGCTTTTTGCAGTTTATCTATGTTTTATTTATGCTTCTTTAAATAATGTACTCAAGACAGATTATGAAAGTGTTATGTTATGTTTCCGGAAAGGATGTTGTTGTAACACGTATTTGACTTTTTGAAATAAAGTTTGTTGTTCTTCCGCTGTTTTCAAATATGTGTTCTTATATCTGTCTTGTATATCTGTGACTTGTACTTATAAACCTCCACCAAAATTAGGGCATTCCCTTTGAGAGTGACCCTAACGGAGGTGGGGTGTTTCACTTGGTATCAGAGCATAGGTTTACCAGATAAGATAAAAAGTTTTGAAAAATTATTTTCATTCAAAAAGGAAATTTAAAGAAGCATTTTTAAAAGAAAAATATTATTTTATTTTAAAAAGGCAAAGTCCACCCCCCCAAAGCCATAGGAACTATCTCTATCCTTCGTTTTGAATCTATCCTTTTTGTTTCAGCATGTCCCAAGAACTTAACTTGCCAGAAGGGGTGCCAATACCTGGTTGGTTTAGACGGTTCTTAGAAGCAAGAGCCACTCAGCCAGGTCCTACCATTCCTCCTCCCCCAACGGAAGGAAATCATCCAGCTGCAGCAGTACCTTTTCCCCACCTCCTCCTCGGGGAAACACGTTCGCTAAGATATGTAAAGATTTTAAAGCTATGGGAGGAAGGGATTTCCATGGAACTGAGTCCTTCGTGGCAGCTAGGAATTGGCTGAAAGAAACGGAGGACCTATTCATCATCTTTGAGGTAGAGGATAGACAAAAAGTACAATTGGCAGTATGGCTATTGAAGGGCGAGGCTTCCTACTGGTGGGAAGTCACTAATGCTGAAAGACCAGTGGAGACAGGGGAGGACTTTAGGGCAAGGTTTGAGACCAAATTTCTCTCAGATGCGGAAAGAAGTTTGCAGTTGGAAAAATTCTTATTTCTTAAGCAAGGGGACAAGACAGTCAGAGAGTATGTGAATCAGTTCGATGAGCTGGCTAGGTTTGGGCTTGACCTAGTCAACACCCCGCACAAGAAGGCTCTCCGTTTCGTCAAAGGGTTGAATGAGCCATTACACAGTTTGGCCATGACCCATATACCCATGGGAGCCACGTATGAAAGATTGGTGCAAATGGCATTGCTGAATGAAGAGGATAAGGGCAAGAAGAAAGAGGGTTTGCAGCCTAAGAAGACAGACTTTAAAAAAAGCGGGGAAGGCAACAAAGAGAAGAGGACGTGTAATTTCTGTGGCAAAGTGGGGCACTTAGTAAAGGACTGCCGGAAAAAGAAGGCCAAGGAGAATGGTGGGTGCTTTTCTTGCGGTGAGACGGGCCATAGGGCTAAGGACTGCCCAAAGAAACGGGGACAGGGGCAGGGCGCTGGATCTACCCCAGGGGCACAGATTCATGTGCTGGAAGCGCCACCTTTGCAACAGCGAGGTACAAACACTTCTGTAGAAAGTGTAGTTTATCTTTACGATCACCCCATTCGCACTTTATTTGATTCTGGCGCATCACACTCCTTTATCTCGTCTGCTTTAGTAGAATCTCTACACCTAAAAACTACTATGGTAGAGGACCCTTAATTGTTTCAAACCCAATTGGGGGCCCAGCTCATTTGTCTATGATCTGTTTGGGATTGAAAATTTCTATTCTAAGTGTTAAATTTCAATGTAGTGCCTTTGTTTTGGGCTTTTCGGGGTATGGTTTGATTTTGGGTATGGATTGGCTATCCAGTAATGGGGCCATCCTTGATTGTGAGAAAAGGGTTGTTAGGCTCCTAACCCGGCTCGGTAATACTTTGGAAATTTCTTGTAATCCCTCGTATGCGGTTATGCTTAGTTATCTTGAATCGCTAGATGCCTCTGTTGAAAATTTGAAATCAGTTAGAGTGGTCCGGGAATATCCGGATGTCTTCGAAGAGGTGAAGGGCTTGCCTCCGAAGCGGGAAATAGACTTCCGCATATATCTTGTAGATAATGCAAAGCCCGTTGCGTTGCCCGTTAGACATATGGCTCCACGAGAAAGGAAAGAGCTCAGTAAACAGATTAAAGAGCTTCTAGAAAAGGGGTTCATTAGGAGGAGCATTTCAGAATAGGGCGCTCCAGTAGTGTTCGCCACTAAGGCTGAAGGTTCATTTCGCTGATGCATGAGTTGTAAAGAATCACCTTAGTAAGTGCATTTGGCAACATAGTTGACATTTGTTTATTTTCAAGAGATAATTCATCTATGTGGAATACCTTCTAGTAAGTGAACAAGATCCAAGATTCACTAATGAATTTTGGAGAGCTTGCATGGAACCATGAGTACGCAGTTAGGATTGAGCCAAGTATACTAGAAGGAGAATAAGTGAAAGAGGAACGAGAAATAGGTTCCAACTCATATTTTGGAAACAAGAATTAAGAAGCTACGAAATTGTGAAGTTAAAGACGGACAAAGCATAATGGAGTTAAGCTCAAGAAATGCGGCTTAGAAGATTGAAGACTAGATTCGTGCATCGTATCTCTTCTTAAGAGTATATCCTTGATCCCTCTCTTCCTGTAAAGCTCACTTGCATGCTATCTTTTGTGTATATCCTCTCGGTCCTATTCTTAATCCAATTTCTATTGCAAACCCCATAGGGAGTATGACTCATCTGTTAGTAACACATGTTGGGGCTCGAGGGTGTTTGTTGATTTTACTAAAGTTTTTGGGCTTTATAGGATACGGGTTGGTTTTAGGAAGGGACTCCCTTGTGACCTAAAAGGAGTCCATCATGCTTAGTTTCCTAGAATCATATATGGTGGTTGGGTTGAGTAATTCTTTGGGTGTCAGTCTGATGTTGATTTCGGTCTTCGGGGCTGATGCTTAGAGAGTTCTTCTCCTAATCAATATATATGTGGCATAGATTTCCAGTTTCGACATTGCCTAATGGGCACAAAGTTTTTACTTGCTTCTATCATTCGACTATACCTTTAGGTAGGACCATTCCCTATCATTGAGAAAATTTGGAAAATGGCCTATAGATTAGAGCTACCCGAGAAGTTGGCTGGAGTCCACAACGTTTTTCACGTTTCACATCTCCGAAAATGTCTACATGAGTCTGCTGAAGTGGTAGAGCCAAATATACTCGAAGAAGCCGAAGTGGAACGCGAAGCAACCATAAGAAAAGTTCCAACCCGCATATTAGGAACGGAAGTGAAGAAGCTACGCAACCGCGAAGTCAAGCTCGTCAAAGTCCAGTGGAGCGACGCCGAGGGAGACGCGACTTGGGAAACTGAAGCTAGAATCCGTACTGCCTACCCTCTTCTATTCGAGGGTACATCCTTGATCTTTCCTTTTCCTTAAGTTGCGCTTTTATCTATCTTTTAGGTATATTTCCTCGACCTTATCTTTTAGGTAGAATCTCTTTGGATGGAAACATGTAATTGAAACATGTTATGGATGATGGTTGCAAGTGGTTGTAAGTGATTGCTAGTGGTTGCTCGTGGTTGCATATACACACACAATCTAGGTTTTAGATCGGCTCAGTCACTTCATATTGCATATGCATATATGTTTGTATTCGTATATGGTTGAATTTTAATGTGTTGTCATGTGGATGTTGCATATGTATCAAATGATTGTGCACTCATGTAGAATCATGAATAGGAAAATTTACATACATAATGGATTCATGGCACTTACATAACTCGCATTAAGGAGGTCAACTGAATCAGTAGACCGCCTGATTTTGCATTAGATAAGTACATGTACACACACACTTCGCATATGATCATGAAGCATTAGAAGTCTTTTAAGGACAACGGATGCTCGTGTTTGATGGATGAGTAGATGGATGATTTGATGTTAGAATATACATTCCTCCTAACTTGAAGATTTCGGGGACGAAATCCTTTTAAGTGGGGGAGAATGTAACACCCCGCAAATTCTATAACTGTGAAATTAACAAATTAAAGTATAATTAATTTGAAATCAAAGAACCAAGGGAAACGGCATATGCCATTGCGTTCGTCTCGGAAAAATACGCGAAATAGAGTCCGAGTTTTCGAAAAACGGAGTCCGTATGAAGAAGATATGGCCTTCGGAAGTTTGAGAATCAAGTTTAAATTCAAACAGAATAAATCAGGTTTAAATTCGAAAATGGGGCCCAATGGGCCAGGGCGGAAAAACACCCGCCTGACCCACCAAGTCGACTGGGCTGTCGACCTGGTCTAACCAGGTCGACAGGCCTGTCGACAGGGCTGTCGACAGGGGTGTCGACCTGGTCCAGACCAGGTCGAGCCCAGTCTAACCCGGCTGGCCTATTCTCTATGTGGTCGATTTTCTGTGGTCTGCTTTGTCACTAGGGCTAGGTGGCAAGTTTTAATTAGTCTCTCCTTAGAATGAATGGGTACGATCTAACCTAGCAACATCAATGGTCCTAATCAGTTCCTAATCTCTATATAAACAACCCTAGACTAAACCCTAATCTATTCATTCAAAATAAGAACATAGCCGCCATGTTGCTGAGGAACGACTAGGAGTAGCCACCAAATTGGAGAGAGGATTAGGAGGAAGATTCTAAAGCTTAAAGCAACCTAAACAAATCAATTCAACAAAGGAATTTGCGTCTTCAATCCCTAAATTAGAGAATTCATCAACCATTGTAAGTAGAGTATTACTTTGGTATGAATAAACAATTGTGTTGGTTTGTATGCTTGAATTGTGGCAATAAAGTTATTCATATTTGTGCGTTCTTATCAATTTGAAATATTATATACGTTTGGATATTCTTGAATTATGTTATTCATGTTATAAAGAACTACATGCGGTAGTTCTATGCAAGCATACGTTTGGAATATTTCGCAAATTATGTAATCCATGTTGAAGCTACATGTATGTAGTTGATTTAAATTTATGCAAGTTTGGGGTTTTGCTACTATGCCATCATGATGTATATTTTTGTGCATAAATCATTTTGTAAGTAATTAGAACAAGTTTGGTTATTATAATCCATAGGAAATTATGTTGAGAATTTGGCATCATGTATTAAGCCATGCTTTTGTACTAGAAAACTTATTTGCAAATTTATGAATATGGCTAGGCTATGAATGATATTTGGCATAATTGAAAACCATGATTAGGTCTATCTTGTTTACAAGGATTATATGATGACATATGTGGTACATGGCTAGGTTAGGTTCAAAAAGTCCCTTTTTTGTAAGTTTACATGACTAAAGTAAGAATCATGATTTCATGTTAGAAATATTTATGCCATGGTTATGTGAACAAATTTAACTATACTTATGCCATGCTTATGTTTGACATTATGCCATGTTTATGCTAGAAATATTTATGCCATGCTTATGTTTGACATTATGCCATGCTTATGCTAGAAATATTTGTGCCATGCTTATGTTTGACATTATGCATAAATAAGAATATAGGTTCATGTTGCAGTTAAACCTATGCAAGTCCACATGCTTTGATTCATGTCACCTATGTTACCACTATGCAAGTACACCAGTTTCTATTTTGTATTTCCAATGTCGTATTGCAAGTTCATGCGCTCACATTCCCCTCTTTGTGTATGTAATTACGCTTTAAGCCTCCCCTTTTCGCATGGCTAAATTGGGCTTTAAAAGGCTAAGCCCAATATATATAAACGGACGTGTAAAACGGGGGAAAATAACGTTGGGTTAAAATTAATTAATGAATGAAAATATAAAATAGAAGGGCCCAAATTCAAGTATGGGTTGGGCCCATGGTTGGTGTAACCTTTACACCATTAACTTAATAATGGGCCGCAAATATTTACATATAAGAAATAAAGAAGAATGACAAAATATGTAAATGTAGAAAATACGATGTGTTTAACCCGAGGTTGGATTGAGTTGTGATGTAAACCTGCCCGGAACCGCCCGGCTGTCCAGTAGTCACAACAATACCTATCCAATGTGGGAGGTTAAACAGGGAGCCCAGCAAGGACCCGAGGTTAGACTGAGTTGTGGCGTAAGACTGCCCGGAACCAACCGGCAACAGGCAGCCACAACAATACCTGTCTAATGTGAGAGGTCAGGGCCTTAATAAGACAATTAAGGCTGAGTCAGGATTGATAGGATTAAGTGAACTAAAGACTTAATCAAAATGGAACATGCTAAACAAAACGGACTGGTGGGGGTTAGGTTAGGAAACACTTAACCAACTTAGCATGTTGGCTAGAGATAGAAAACCTAGTAACGGGGGACCCTTTTCAGCAGTAACCCTAAAAGGTGTATCAGGATACCCTGAAACTAGGCAGGGTGGGGCACGATTACTGGGCTGATTGTAAGAGGTCAAATCGACGGCGGTGGTGTAGCAGTGTAGGTTCTAACGGAGTGCGGGCGTGCACACACTCCGGTGCAGAAAAATAAGGCACTGGACACCAGTAGCATACCTGTGCACTCTAAGGTTGTGTCGGGTTGCCACTATGGGACTTGATACACCCCATGGTGGGACCAGCATAGGTAACTACAACATCGGGGGCCGTAAGACACATGTAACTATGCGAGTAGGAGCCGATCATCATAGAATGGATCACATCACCCTGATTATGGGGTGCAAATTGGAAACTAGTTTATATGGGTTCAGAGATTAATATGGGGTACGATAGTATATTCGACCCTAGACAACTTAACCAAGTTTATAGTGCTTGCCCACTTCTTGTTTATACTTATCATACCCAGTTCTTTATTCATAGACAAAATAGTACTAGACTTACTCAGGCTTTATGTCTGACTCTATTTTTCTTTCGTCTTCTTTCTTCCGTTTCCCCCCCCCAGGTCCTCAGGGGGGGAACACAGCAGCTTGATCAGCCTTGACATCCAGCTTGAAGTAGAGAAATGTATTGCTTGGACTTTCCTGTTTTGAACTATGGCTTTGGACAATCCACTATGGGGCTTTTTGCAGTTTATCTATGTTTTATTTATGCTTCTTTAAATAATGTACTCAAGACAGATTATGAAAGTGTTATGTTATGTTTCCGGAAAGGATGTTGTTGTAACACGTATTTGACTTTTTGAAATAAAGTTTGTTGTTCTTCCGCTGTTTTCAAATATGTGTTCTTATATCTGTCTTGTATATCTGTGACTTGTACTTATAAACCTCCACCAAAATTAGGGCATTCCCTTTGAGAGTGACCCTAACGGAGGTGGGGTGTTTCATACTAACTCTAAAAATTTAATAAAAATATTTTCTAGCTTCGTATTAACGATACGGTCCTAACAAAACTAGTTTCGCCGAATTCTGAGACTGTTGGAAAAATGGCCATTTTCCAGTCGATTAAAATCAACTAAAACTAGTCAAACGCGTTTTCCTTTGCCACGCTCCCATATTGAATCGAAAAATTATGAAATTTGAAACCTAGAAATAACTTTACATCACGGACCCAACAAAACTGGTTTCGTCGAAATCCGAGGTTGTTTGCAAAATTCCCATTTTTAAGGGCCTGAATTCCATAGCGACTATTCAGAATTTTCAACTGGACATATCTTTTGATTCCCGCTATGAAATCTTAATTATTCGGATTCGCTGGAAAGATATTATCAATTAGATGCTATTGTTTTTGGTTTCACTAAAATCCGGATTGTTTTGCACTCGGTACATTCAATTGAAGTTTGAAATCGAATTATCGAACTACCGCGCCATTTTCAATTCTATTTATATTTATATATAAATATTTATATTCTAACGACGACGCGTATAAATATATACGTTCTAATTCTATTCAAAATAAATTTCTCGTCGATATTATTTAAAATAATTCATTTTAAATAATCAAAATTCGCTAAAATTGCCAAAATAAAAATTTTAAACTAGCCTAGATTTTCGGGTTATTACAATTTTTCTGAGCCATAATTTCGCTAATCTTCGCTAATTACCCTAATTAGCCGTAATTAGTGAAAAAACTAAGCAAATCACTCACCTTTGGCACAATTAAACTTTCAGAACTGAAACTCCTCTGATATAGATCCAATCTCTATGTGTTCCAGCAACTCTCTCTCTGATTTGGTGCTAATCCCCTTTGGTTTGATGTAGTTTTGCTTAATCTTTGATTAGAAAGTGATTAGAGGTGATTTGGAGTGAAATTAGACGGTGGAGGCCATGGCTATACTTGAAGGAATGTCTTAGGCGGCTGGAAAATGAAGTAAAAACCGAAATCATAACCCTAGCAGCCCCTAAGTACCACTAATCCTGAAATCCCCCTTTGGGCCTAGCTGCTAATTACCCGGTTAAGCCCAATTAGCTGAAAATAACCTTTTAAACCTTAATTTAGTCATATCTCCCAAACTGTAAGTTCGTTTGGCTATTATGACCACTCTACGGAAAGAGAAACCATCATCCGGAGCTAATGGAAGTGGTTTCAGGTCAAAATTCCTTTCCAGTCAAAAGTTATGGACGAAACAAGATCAACTAGGGGCAAAACGGTCATTTAAAAATTGGCAAAAATCATGAACATGGGAAATGACCCCACTAGTCGTTTCCCAAAAGTACACGACCATACGACTTACCTAGAAAAAGAAATAAATATTCTACGATCTTAGATGCGTAGAATGTGGGTTGTTACAGTATATATCCTACAGCGTCTTTCTCCACAAATTTCAAGCTCAAAACTTCCCTCTCTTTAATAAAACTTTTTCAAAAAAATTGATTTCATCGCCCACTTTCGATTGGCTATATACCGCGTTTCGATTTCAGGTAATTATTTCACTTCTTTTGATTTCTTCAGATTTTGATTTCGATTATCAATTTGATTTTAATTGGTTCGTTCGGATTTCAAATTTTGATTGTTTCAGATTTCGATTTCAGGTAATTATTTCAATTTTTTTTTCCAGTTTTGATTGGTTTGTATAGTTTTTAGAGAAATTATCAATTCTATTCTGATTGTTTCTTTCATATTATTTTCTGATTGGGCTGCAGAAAGATGAATATTTTGGATGATCATAGGTATGCTTAATAATCTTTTGTTAATGTATTTTTGTTTAATGATAAATTTTTTTATCTTTTTCTGTTTTTTCAGTGATGTTCCAACTGACGTTGCAAGTGTTCTGGTTGTTATTGATTTAAAGTAAAACAACTTTGGTATTAGGCTTTCTCTGGATTATGTAATTTCTATTGTGCGGAATCAGTTGTGGCATTGTTTGTTCAGTAGTTTATCTGTTTTGTGATAGGCACAAATTTGCAATTGATTTGAACATATTAGGTCAGTTGAGCTAAGCAAGATATAACATAGTTAAGGATGAGTAACTCTCACTGTTGATTTTCCAGTCTGTTGTAGGCTTGTATATTTGCTTCTTCGAGTCGGTGGATAATTCCAGGGAGTAAGTTGAGATTGTACACAATATTGCATTTAATTTATTTTCGTCCCTACTGTGCACAAGTGGGACATGCGTTCTCACAACACTCAAGCTCCTAGCCTAAGTGCAGTGCTAATGCTGTTGTTTTCTCCTAGCTAAGTGCAATACTGTGTACAAGTGGGATAGTCCCATATACAGTATGATACCATTACACTAGTGCGTAATGCTCCAATAGACCATAACACACTAGTCCGTTCTTTGTTTGTTCTTTTATTTATTATTTCAGCCTCCCTACATGTGTATGTATATCCTATGCTAGCACAAACTTATATTAAAACGTTTTTCCTTAGTCATTTTTCGATTCCAGCATCAAGTAGCCCCGGCCGAGAACAAATACATCTATGTATATAAACTTTCTAGCTTATTTTCACAAATTTTAGCAATAAGCAATATTGCAAGCATGGGTTGTCCCCTTGTTTCTCGCTTGCATGTGGTTTGGCTCCAGAATTTCATTTTTGCAATTATTCAATGTGCATAAATTTCGTCTCGCTGCCTCTCGCATGATCTTGCTTTTTCTGCACTTGTATGTGTGCATAACAATTGGAAAAGCACACACGTGTTGTTCTCGTACGGTGGATGAATGTGGTCTTGCTGCCTTAATGCCATGTCTAGCATACACATGTATTTTTTTTACCTTCATTTTCTTGCGTGTGCTGCTAAGTATGTCATGGTCTCTGTGTTTTGGTCTTGTGTTGTGCCACTGTTTTATTGTTGCATTTTTTTAAAACCCATATTTACAAAAAAATTCACACAGTTTTGCTTCACTTTGTTGAGTGGGGCTTTGGGTTATTGGATCATGTGTCATTCCATGTGTATGTATTGTGTCCCATGCAATTTGTACTGCCTTAGATTTATTTCTTGCACTAGCATGTATTATGCGTGCGCATCTTCAAACGTCTGTACTTTGTTACTTTCGACATGCTCTATTAGTTCTTGCACTAGTGTGTAACGGTACATACAGTCGCATGTCTTACTTACTCTACTTGTAATGGTATCATACTGCATAATGCTCTATAAGTACAGTACGATAGCCTAAGTGCATAATGCTAATGCTAAGTGCTAGTGCTGTAACACCCCACGTCCATTAATGTCACTCACAAAGGGAATGCATTAACTTCTATGGAGGTTTTAGGTGAATATAGAACAGTAAAATTTCAACAAGACAGATATAAAATAGTACTTGGAAATTTAAAAACTTTATTTCAATTGCAGCAGAAGTCAAAACATGTTTGATTACATCATAACACCATAATCAAAGTCAATTACAATATCTATCTTGATAAAACAAGTACATAATCCCATTACATAAATAGCCATTAAAAAGAAAGATAACAAGCTGGACTTTAATTCAGCAGTTCAAGCTTTCCAAGAGATAAGCAATCCAATCAGACTCCACTGGAACTTGGCCCAACCTGAGGACCTGAAGGGAGAAAAGGATGAAAAAGAGGGGGGGGGGGTCAGACATAAAGTCTGGCGAGTATGATAATTCTACAATACTATTATCAAAATAACTGGACTAAGGCATAAGCTGGAAAACAAGGAAATGTCTATGAAAGAGCAGATTAAGGACATAGACAATCGCTAAAGGAAACGTTATAGGCGCTCCTAAATACTAAAGGATAAACACTATACTGCACCACACCAGTCACCCTAAAGATTGATTCCACTTAGCTTCACTTAGAAACTTTCTTAATGACTTTACGTACTCCTAGCTGACTACATAGGTGCCGCCTGCCCATATCTCCACTAGGTGTACCCCACTTTCCATTTTTCGATCGGCTCCCTACTCGTAGATACCCGTGCTGGCCCCACAGTGGGGTGTATCATTCCCTTAAAGTGGCAACCCGATATAACAGAGATGCACGGCTTATACCTACACGATGCAACAACGTCTTACCTACCATCCCGGGTCCACACACGCATATGAAACCCGTTGTACTTGCGTTGCCACCGCTCCCTGTTTTGGCCTCTTATAGTCAAACCCAGTATGCGTGTCCCGTCCTCGACTTGGGTCGAGCCCACAAAGATACGTTTTGGGATACTGGTTGAAATGGGCCCCCATTATTTCCCACAAGCATTCCACCTAAGCTTGTCCCATTAGTCCATCCACTTAACCCACTTCATGTTCATTTACATGTGTATTTGGTTAAGTCTAATCGTATTTCAAATGCCTCTAAAGGCAACCACTAGATTCCTCATGCCACCCAAGGCACCTACTTAACCCCCATGTCCCACCTTACATGATTATCTGGCTAAGTATTTCTTAATTCATTAAGGCCATAACCTCATAAAGACCTCTCACATTAGACTGGAATTTATGGCAGCTGGATTTGCCGGGCGGGTCCGGGCAGTCTTACACCACAAAAGAGTCTAACCTCGTGTCTTTACAACTGTTATGCTTTAGTTCGGGCCTAGGACCTCTCACATTGGGCCGACATTTGTGACTACTGGATTTGCCGGGCGGGTCCGGGCAGGTTTACGTCACAAACGGTTCCAACCTCGTGTCCTAAGCATTGATTATTATTAATAATCCACTTTCCCGAATTTTAATAATTCCCTACTTGAATTATTAATTAATTCCAAATTTAACAATGTCCATAATTGACTCAATTATGGACATCCATTTAAGGCATGCAAAATCATATCAATTGCACCCCAATTTATTAATTTCCTAATATTACCCCTACCCCACGTTTGAACGTTTATTCACAAAATGTATGCTAGACCCTATTAGTCTAACTCATAGCATAAAAGAAAATATTCGCAACAACAACATATATATGTGACTAAATATAACAAGGGGTAAAACTTGCATACATTACAACTTGCATAAGGTTATACACGTCATGGATCTAAGGGTGTCAACTTATTCATAATTCACATAATATGATTTTGATCAAATTTCATAAACTTGTATAGGACATGTGTGAATCAACATCATTAATAATATGGTTTTATATGGGTACACCTAACTTAATAGGAAAATTCCCAAAAATCAAAATTCATTTAATCATAGATTCATGTATATGGGTACACCTAACTTAATAGGCAAATTCCCATATTCAAGATCCAATTAATTTGTAGATTCATGTATATAGGTACACCTAACCCAATAGGCAAATACCCATAATCAAGATCTATTATAAAAAAACATAAACTTTAAACATGATCCAATTCGCATAAATACTAACATCATGATTTTACAACTTGTATGATTCAACACAACTTAACATGACATCATTATCATATAACATAAGTATTTCAACATATGTGATAATATGATATCTACAACATATATAAGATTTACAACATAGCATATCATAATTTGCAACATAGCATGATATGATTTACAACATAGCATAGCATGATTAATCACATATGACATAGCATAGGATTATTTACAACATAATCACTACAACATAACAACATATATATGATAACATAATAGCATAACAAGAGATCCACAACATAATTTACAAATATATAACAATTCATATCACTTTCTTGTGATCCATTCATAACTTAATCAAATTATTTTATAATAATATTGTGAGATTCATCATACTCACAATTTTAAAGAAGAGAAATAGAAAGAGAGAGAGCTTTTGATTTGATTTGAGTAGATTTAGTTTGTAGATTAGGCCTTCTTCTTCTTTAGTTTGTGACGGCTATGCTGAACTCTATGGCAACGGCATGTCGGTAGCTCTCCAATTTTTCAAGTGATTTAGGGTTAGAGTCTACCCACTTATTTATAGATGTTAGGATTCATTTAGGCCATTAGATTTAACCTAGAAATAACCGCAGCCATTCAGACCAGATGGGGTTTATCTTATTGACTCAGCAATGAGTCAGAAGTGACTCAGAAAACACTCAGCAAATTAATAAACTTCTATTCATGTTTACATTAACTGCCCATATATATATATATATATATATATATACACACACACACACGCACCTATTCATGAATTCAAATTAATCCATAATTAACTTATGACCATTAATTTTCCAATTAATGTCTTAATTCCATTTTTCGCCTTTTAAGGCAATTCACATATCTCAAATTTGTTATATGCCTTTTTAAGGCTATTTCGTGCAAATTATCAATATTAATTCTTTTAATTTGTGAATATTAGTATTAACAGAAATACGGGGTGTTACATTCCCCCCCTTAAGGGATTTCGACCCTGAAATCTTCAAGTTTATATCCTATCATCAACCATCTACTCAATCAACAAACACTGGCATCCATTGTCCTTATAGACTTCTAATGCTTTCATCTTTAAATGCACAGTGTGTGTCTATGTCCGTATCTAATGCAAAATCAGGCGGTCCACTGATTCAGTTGACCTCCTTGATGCAATTCATGATAGTGCCATGCATCCATTATGTATGCAAAAGATCCTAATTGCTTACAAACTACTTCTATATGCGTGCACATCCATTCAACCGAATGCAGCATCTATATGATGGTACAACCATTATACATCCATTATACTAAATACATTCATTTATGCAATATGCAATATGTAGTGACTGAGCCGATCTAGTGCCTAAAGTGTGTGTATATATGCATCCACGAGCAACCACTAGCAACCACTTGCATCCATTTTGCATCCATCATACATAACATGTCTCAAACACATGTTTCAACCATAGGATTATCCTAACTAAAGGTCAAAGATACTAATGAGAGGACATACTAAAGATAAGATAAGATAAGCTAAGCGATAAAGGAGAAATTAAAAGACATACCCTCAAAAAGAAAAGGGTATAGCGAACGCATCTTCCCTTCTGTCTCCCAAGTAGCGTTGCTCTCATCATCTCCCCATTGCACTTTAACTAGTCTGACCTCTCGATTTCTCAACTTTTTGATCTCCGACCCAAGAATGCATGTAGGAGCTCGTCTAATTGTTGCATCATGCTTTATTTCCACCTCTTTAAGCAAGCTCGGCTCTACCACCTCCGCGGTCTTGTGCAAACACTTCCTCAAATGTGATACATGGAATACGTCGTGTACTCCACTAAGTTTCTCAGGCAACTCCACCCTATACGCCATCTTCCCAATCCTGTCTTTTATAGGAAACGACCCTACAAACCTTGGCGCTAATTTCTCAACGGACCCAAAGCGAACAACATTCCGTAACGGAGACACTTTGATAAAAACCATGTCCCCAATGTCAAACTCAAGATCTGTCCTCCTCTTATCAGCATACGATTTCTGCCTATCTTGTGCTGCTTTCATCCTCCTTCGAATCAAATCAATCTTCTCCGAGGTTTCCCTAACCATATCGGGCCCAAGTAGGATTTTATCGGTAGATTCCCACCAACATGTAGGCGAACGGCAAGGCCTTCCATAAAGAGCTTCGAAAGATGCCATGCCAATACCAGACTGAAAGCTATTATTATATGCGAATTCTACCAACGGAAGGTGCTCTTCCCATGTACCCCCAAAGTCTAGGATACAAAGCCTTAAAAGATCCTCTAGAATACGATTCACCCTCTCGGTCTGGCCATCCGTCTGAGGATGATATGCGGTGCTCAAACATAGCTGAGTCCCTACCGCCTCTTGTAAACTCTTCCAAAATTCGCTAGTGAAGATGGGATCACGGTCACTTACTATACTAGAAGGAATACCGTGCAAACGAACTATCTCTTTAATGTATACAGAAGCCAACCACGGAGCAGTCCTCTTACTTTTCACGGGAATAAAATGGGCGCTCTTAGTAAGTCTATCTACTATAACCCAAATCCCTGTATTACCCTTCCTTGATCTTGGTAATCCATCCAAAAAATTCATTGAGACGCTTTCCCATTTCCATAGTGGAACTTCCAATGGGTGAAGCAACCCACCGGGTTTCTTTTGTTCCGCTTTTACTCGTTGGCACACCAAGCATCTAGCGACGTACTCAGCCACATCCTTTTTCATACCGGCCCAAAAGAAAACCCGCTTCATATCTTTGTACATCTTGTCTCCGCCGGGATGAATGGTCATCTTTGAGCGATGAGCATCATCAAGAATGGCCTTCCTTAAGTCTTCGTCTTGTGGTACACAAAGTCTATTATCCCTTCGTAACCAACCCTTATCGTCTAGGGTATACCTACGAAGATGGCTAGACGACTCACCTCCTTTGAGCTTTTCTACTATCTCAACCAACTGGGGGTCGTCTTGCTGTGCCTCACCAACTCGTCCTAGAAGTTTAGGTCTAACCTCCAAGGATGCTAACAAACCAGGTACTAGGTCAACGGAGGGTCTAAATTCAAACATGGAGATGAATTATAGGCTTTGTCATTCAACAAACAACGGACTCAAGGACAACCTTTTCCTACTTAAGGCGTCTGCTACCACGTTACCCTTGCCCGGGGTATATGCTATTTCAAAATCGTAGGAGGCTAGGAATTCCATCCACCGTTGCTGCCTTAAATTCAAATCCTTCTGAGAGAATAAGTATTTTAATGATTTGTGGTCAGTGAACAGTTCGAATTTCTCACCAAGAAGATAGTGACGCCAAGACTTAAGCGCGAAAACAATTGCGGCTAACTCAAGGTCATGCGTAGGGTAATTATTTTCATGAACCCTCAACTGCCTTCCACCATAGGCTATTACTCTTCCCTCTTGCATGAGGACCGCGCCAAGTCCCGTCCCACAAGCATCAGTATAGACGGTAAACGGTTTATTCCCGTCTGGCAGCACTAAGACTGGGGCTGAAGTTAAGGCTCTCTTTAAACGTTGGAACGCATCATCACAATCTTCGTCCCACGTAAAAACCAGGTTCTTCTTCGTTAACCGTGTTAATGGAGCTGATATTTTTGCGAAGTTTTTGATAAACTTCCTATAATAGCCAGCCAATCCCAAGAAACTTCTTACTTCGGTTACATTTTTAGGGACCTTCCAATCTTGGATGGCCACCACCTTTGCGGGATCCACTGCTATCCCTTCCTTGGAAACCACGTGCCCTAAGAACCGTACTTCTTTCCTCCAGAAGTGACACTTAGAAAATTTTGCCTTAAGGTTATGCGCTCGAAGGGTTTCCAACACTTCCCTAAGATGTAGGGCATGCTCTTCTTCATTCTTAGAAAAGACTAAGATGTCATCCACAAAGACTACCACGAATTTGTTAAGGTACTCCCTAAACACCCTACTCATCAAATCAACAAACTATGCGGGGGCGTTTGTCAAACCAAAGGGCATCACTAGCCATTCATAGAATCCGTCAGGAGTCCTAAAAGCAGTCTTATCTATACTATCTTCAGCCACTCTCAGTTGATGAAAGCCAGTGGCTAAGTCCAACTGCGAAAACACTGAGGCGCCAACTAACTGATCAAAGAGATCGTCAATCCTCGGCAGTGGGTGTCGGTTCTTTTTAGTAAGCTTGTTTAGTTCTCTATAGTCCACACAAAGTCTAAGGGACCCATCCGTCTTTGTAGCAAATACTACTGGAGCACCCCACTCTGATATACTACGTCTTATGAACCCCTTCTCAAGCAACTCCTTCACTTGCTTATTGAGTTCCCTCCTTTCACGAGGAGCCATGTGGCGCACTGGAAAAGATACAGGTTTAGCATTATCCACAAGATAAATTCGAAAGTCTATCTCCCGCTTTGGAGGTAAGCCCTTCACCTCCTCAAACACATCCGGATATTCCCGGACCACCTCTACCGTTCGCAGATTCTCTACAGACGCGTCAAGCGATTCAAGATAACATAGCATAACGGAATTTATGGGACTACAAAAGATGTCGAGAGCATTACCAAGGCGAGTCACAAGCCTAACTACTCTCCTTTCACAATCAAGAATGGCCCCATTTCTAGATAACCAATCCATTCCTAAAATTAGCCCATAGCCCGTGAAGCCCAATACATAAGCATCACACCTAAATTCAACGCTAAGTATAGAGATTTTCAAATCCAAACATATCATGGTCAAATGAGCCGAACCCCCAATTGGATTTGAAACAACCAAGGGATCCTCTACTAAACTGGTGTTCAAGTGCAGTAATTCAACTAATGATGCAGAGATAAACGAATGAGATGCGCCAGAATCGAATAAGGTATGGACATGATGATCAAACAGAAAAACTAAGCTTTCAACAGAAATTCTTCTACCTCTTTCTTGCAGCGGTGGGGCCGCAATAGCCTGAACTTGCCCCCTTGCCTGCCCTGGTGCCATAAGAGCCTGCACCTGTCCTCCCGAGGTAGACCCTGCCCTCTGCCCCTTCTTTGGGCAGTCCTTCACCAAATGTCCCGCATCTCCACAATGAAAACAACCAGTCTTCTTTTTCTTTCTACAATCTTTGCTGAGATGGCCAGGCGTCCCACTATTGAAGCATCTCTTCTTCCCTTTGCCATTATTGTTTTTACCACCCTTCTTATTTTGCTGTTGGGGTTTCTTCTGATCCCCTTTCTTTTCAACTGCCTTATCCTCATGCATAAGTGTCATTTCTACTAGCCTTTCAAAGGTGGCTCCCATAGGGATGTGGGTCATAGCCAACCCTTGCAACGGTTCATTCAAGCCTCTAACGAACCTCAAAGCTTTCTTCTCTGGCGTGTTCACCAACTCCAAGCCAAACCTTGCTAACTGATTAAATTTATTGACATACTCCTTCACTGATAAGCTCCCTTGCTTTAATGTCAGGAATTTTTCCATATTTAAATTCTCCTCTGCCCTTGAAAGAAACTTTGCCTCAAACCTTCGTCTGAAATCCGCCCATGAATCAACTGGACGTTCCCCGTTAGTGACCTCCCACCAAAACGAGGCCTCTCCCTTCATTAACCAAGCAGCTAAACGGACTTTCCTCCCATCTTCCACTTCAAAGATATCCAACAATTCCTCAGTCTCCTTAAGCCAGTCTCTGGCCTCCACAAACGTCTCAGTCCCTTGAAAAGTTTTTCCTCCCATAGCCTTAAATTCCTTGCACGTCTTTGCAAAAGTGTCAACACGAGGAGGAGGAGGAGGAATGGGTGCAACTGGGGGTGGAGGAACATCTACTGGGCCTGCAGTGGTGGCCCTAGGCTCCAAATATCTCCTAAACCACCCTGGAATCGTCACACCTTCTGGGAGATTAAGATCTTCAGCCATGCTGAAACGAAAAAGGAAAGATTCAAAATGGAGAATTCGAAAGATAAAGATAAGGATATGGCTATTTGGGATTATGTTTTTCATAAAAACTTTCTCTAAATAACATGTTTTTGAAAGCACTTCTTCCAAAAATACTTTAGAAAAATATTTTTCTAAAATTTTTATCTGTTCTGGTAACCTCATGCTCTGATACCACGTGTAACACCCCACGTCCATTAATGTCACTCACAAAGGGAATGCATTAACTTCTATGGAGGTTTTAGGTGAATATAGAACAGTAAAATTTCAACAAGACAGATATAAAATAGTACTTGGAAATTTAAAAACTTTATTTCAATTGCAGTAGAAGTCAAAACATGTTTAATTACATCATAACACCATAATCAAAGTCAAGTACAATATCTATCTTGATAAAACAAGTACATAATCCCATTACATAAATAGCTATTAAAAAGAAAGATAACAAGCTGGACTTTACTTCAGCAGTCCAAGCTTTCCAAGAGATAAGCAATCCAATCAGACTCCATTGGAACTTGGCCCAACCTGAGGACCTGAAGGGAGAAAAGGATGAAAAAGAGGGGGGGGGGGTCAGACATAAAGTCTGGCGAGTATGATAATTCTACAATACTATTATCAAAATAACTGGACTAAGGCATAAGCTGGAAAACAAGGAAATGTCTATGAAAGAGCAGATTAAGGACATAGACAATCGCTAAAGGAAACGTTATAGGCGCTCCTAAATACTAAAGGATAAACACTATACTGCACCACACCAGTCACCTAAAGATTGATTCCACTTAGCTTCACTTAGAAACTTTCTTAATGGCTTTACGTACTCCTAGCTGACTACATAGGTGCCGCCTGCCCCTATCTCCACTAGGTGTACCCCACTTTCCATTTTTCGATCGGCTCCCTACTCGTAGATACCCGTGCTGGCCCCACAGTGGGGTGTATCATTCCCCTAAAGTGGCAACCCGATATAACGGAGATGCACGGCTTATACCTACACGATGCAACAACGTCTTACCTACCAGCCCGGGTCCACACACGCATATGAAACCCGTTGGACTTGCGTTGCCACCGCTCCCTGTTTTGGCCTCTTATAGTCAAACCCAGTATGCGTGTCCCGTCCTCGACTTGGGTCGAGCCCACAAAGATATGTTTTGGGATACTGGTTGAAATGGGCCCCCATTATTTCCCACAAGCATTCCACCTAAGCTTGTCCCATTAGTCCATCCACTTAACCCACTTAGTCATGTTCATTTACATGTGTATTTGGTTAAGTCTAATCGTATTTCAAATGCCTCTAAAGGCAACCACTAGATTCCTCATGCCACCCAAGGCACCTACTTAACCCCCATGTCCCACCTTACATGATTATCTGGCTAAGTATTTCTTAATTCATTAAGGCCATAACCTCGTAAAGACCTCTCACATTAGACTGGCATTTATGGCAGCTGGATTTGCCGGGCGGGTCCAGGCAGTCTTACACCACAAAAGAGTCTAACCTCGTGTCTTTACAACTGTTATGCTTTAGTTTGGGCCTAGGACCTCTCACATTGGGCCGACATTTGTGACTACTGGATTTGCCGGGCGGGTCCGGGCAGGTTTACGTCACAAACGGGTCCAACCTCGTGTCCTAAGCATTGATTATTATTAATAATCCACTTTCCCCAATTTTAATAATTCCCTACTTGAATTATTAATTAATTCCAAATTTAACAATGTCCATAATTGACTCAATTATGGACATCCATTTAAGGCATGCAAAATCATATCAATTGCACCCCAATTTATTAATTTCCTAATATTACCCCTACCCCACGTTTGAACGTTTATTCGCAAAATGTATGCTATACCCTATTAGTCTAACTCATAGCATAAAAGAAAATATTCACAACAAAAACATATATATGTGACTAAATATAACAAGGGGTAAAACTTGCATACATTACAACTTGCATAAGGTTATACATGTCATGGATCTAAGGGTGTCAACTTATTCATAATTCACATAATATGATTTTGATCAAATTTCATAAACTTGTATAGGACATATGTGAATCAACATCATTAACAATATGGTTTTATATGGGTACACCTAACTCAATAGGCAAATTCCCAAAAATCAAAATTCATTTAATCATAGATTCATGTATATGGGTACACCTAACTTAATAGGCAAATTCCCATATTCAAGATCCAATTAATTTGTAGATTCATGTATATGGGCACACCTAACCCAATAGGCAAATTCCCATAATCAAGATCTATTATAAAAAAAACATAAACTTTAAACATGATCCAATTCGCATAAATACTAACATCATGATTTTACAACTTGTATGATTCAACACAACTTAACATGACATCATTATCATATAACAAAAGTATTTCAACATATGTGATAATATGAGATCTACAACATATATAAGATTTACAACATAGCATACCATAATTTGCAACATAGCATGATATGATTTACAACATAGCATAGCATGATTAATCACATATGACATAGCATAGGATTATTTACAACATAATCACTACAACATAACAACATATATATGATAACATAATAGCATAACAAGAGATCCACAACATAATTTACAAATACATAACAATTCATATCACTTTCTTGTGATCCATTCATAACTTAACCAAATTATTTTATAATAATATTGTGAGATTCATCATACTCACAATTTTAAAGAAGAGAAATAGAAAGAGAGAGAGCTTTTGATTTGATTTGAGTAGATTTAGTTTGTAGATTAGGCCTTCTTCTTCTTTAGTTTGTGACGGCTATGCTGAACTCCATGACAACGGCATGTCGGTAGCTCTCCAATTTTTCAAGTGATTTAGGGTTAGAGTCTACCCACTTATTTATAGATGTTAGGATTCAATTAGGCCATTAGATTTAACCTAGAAATAACCGCAGCCATTCAGACCAGATGGGGTTTATCTTATTGACTCAGCAATGAGTCAGAAGTGACTCAGCAAACACTCAGCAAATTAATAAACTTCTATTCATGTTTACATTAACTGCCCATATATATATAAATATATATATATACACACGCACCTATTCATGAATTCAAATTAATCCATAATTAACTTATGACCATTAATTTTCCAATTAATGTCTTAATTCCAATTTTCGCCTTTTAAGGCAATTCACATATCTCAAATTTGTTATATGCCTTTTTAAGGCTATTTCGTGCAAATTCTCAATATTAATTCTTTTAATTTGTGAATATTAGTATTAACAGAAATACGGGGTGTTACAAGTGCTACCTTCCTCCAAAAATAGTGTAATTTTTTATGTATTATATGTTTTAACACATATGTGTTTTAAAATAAGTAACGTATTTTTATTATACAAAAACAAATAACAAAAATAATAATATGATTTAACTTTTTAGAAAAGAAATGTCTTTACACAAAATCAAACTTACAACTTAGTTTTTAACATAAAAGTATTGTTAAATTATTAAGGAAGACATGTTTTAACACAATTATATTTTTAAATTGGTAATATTTTTTAAGCTACAATTAGAGTTGTCAAAAATGATAAATAACTTTATCTTTTTAAACAAATATCATATTTTTATGCAAAAATATAAAACATTAGATTTTTACTACAAGATCTACAATCTTTCATGCAAAAATTTAGTTGTTTATGCATATAATAAGTAATTTACACAATTTGCAGTAATGTTAGTAGTCTTCACAAAGATCCGTCTTTGAAAGTATAATCTTTCGTAAAACAATTATGAAAGTTATAAGGCAAATGACATTTTAAGGGAGCATATAGTTTTATTTGACAATTGAATTGTATTAAACCACAACTGAACCAGAAAGATAAAATAATTTAACATTTTATAAAACCACAACTTAAAATTAAAAAATCTATCACAAAACATAAAATAAAATATTAACTTAATATGTGAACAAAAATATTAATTTAATATAAATAAAATACAAAAAATTAATCCACCAAATCAAATAAAAACCATAGAAAAAAGATAAAATCTTTTATCTTTTTTCACATTATACACAAGCAATTTATCTAAAAAATTATGTAACTATACATTTAACATACTTCAAATTTGAAAAATAATGATAAAGCAAGTTATTTTTTTGAAGGTCCATTTATATTACCAGTAATGTTCATGCATATGTACATTTAAATGCAATGCAGTTTACAGTCGACTAAATGATTTTTTCTTTTTTCCTTCTTTTTTTAAAACGTACCTGAGCTCAAGGCAAACTCTACCCATTTTTTGTTCCATTGTGGTTTCTTTCATTTAGAAGATGTTGAATATAATATTTCTATAGTATGTGAAATATGCAGTAAGAGATAAATTGGTTATGTATAATGCGAAAAATGATAAAAGATTTTATCTTTTTTGGTTATTTTTATTTAATTTACTAGATTTTTAGGAGGAGTGAATTTATACTGTAAGAAACGAAAATGAGTACACCAACAAAAGAGTCTTCCGCGAAGTAAGTAGCATCAGGTTGAGAATTTGAAAGAGAAGCAAACTGAGAAGATGGGTGATCAAGGGAGGCAGGAGAATGTGGAGAGTCATGCACGAGTTGCTAGAAGGATGAGCATATACAACCATAGTATGTTGAGAGAGTAGGACTGATCCTGTCAAGCAGTAGATTGATCGCTAGAATCAAAGCTGCTAGGAGTGAGCATCAAGAAATAGCATATTTAAAAAGGCAACAGGTCGATCATTGGAAGCCAAAGATATTTAAGAGTTGGAGTGTTCATGTAATTGTGTCTTAGGATCAGCAACTGGAAAAGCATTTGTAAAGGAGGCTCTATGCTTACAAACATGTGTAGGATTTGAGCCATGCACGACAACATTGTCAGCTAGCTATGAAGAAGTAGGAGCTTCAGAAATCACACAGTTAAAACTAACAAGTGAACAAGAAACAACTACTTGTTTGGAGCAGCAAGAAAGATCCGCGGACTTGAAGCCAAAGTTGGAGTACAGTAGCACGGGTCAGTCCAAAAATGTGTGAATCATATATCGGAGCACATACAATGCAACCTCTAAATGAGCAGGTGCAGCACTAGCAACTCAGCGTTGACTATGAAAATAAACCATTATATTTATAGCTAGTGTACATTTATATGTACATTTATATGCAATGCAGTTTACAGTCGACTAAATGATTTTTTCTTTTTTCCTTCTTTTTTTAAAAGGTACCTGAGCTCAAGGCAAACTCTACCCATTTTTTGTTCAATTGTGGTTTCATTCATTTAGAAGATGTTGAATATAATATTTCTATAGTATGTGAAATATGCAGTAAGAGATAAATTGGTTATGTATAATGCGAAAAATGATAAAAGATTTTATCTTTTTTGTTTTTTTTTATTTAATTTACTGGATTTTTAGGAGGTGTGAATTTATACTGTAAGAAAAGAAAATGAGTACACCAACAAAAGAGTCTTCCGCAAAGTAAGTAGCATCAGGTTGAGAATTTGAAAGAGAAGCAAAATGAGAAGATGGGTGATCAAGGGAGGCAGGAGAATGTGGAGAGTCATTCACGAGTTGCTAGAAGGATGAGCATATACAACCATAGTATGTTGAGAGAGTAGGACTGATACTGTCAAGCAGTAGATTAATCGCTAGAATCAAAGCTGCTAGGAGTGAGCTTCAAGAAATAACATATTTAAAAAGGCAACAGGTCGATCATTGGAAGCCAAAGATATTTAAGAGGTGGAGTGTTCATGTAATTGTGTCTTAGGATCAGCAACTGGAAAAGCATTTGTAAAGGAGGCTCTATGCTTACAAACCTGTGTAGGATTTGAGCCATGCACGACAGCATTGTCAGCTAGCTATGAAGAAGTAGGAGCTTCAGAAATCACACAGTTAAAACTAACAAGTGAACAAGAAACAACTACTTGTTTGGAGCAGCAAGAAAGATCCGTGGACTTGAAGCCAAAGTTGGAGTACAGTAGCACGGGTCAGTCCAAAAATGTGTGAATCATATATCGGAGCACATACAATGCAACCTCTAAATGAGCAGGTGCAGCACTAGCAACTCAGCGTTGACTATGAAAATAAACCATTATATTTATAGCTAGTGCACTACTCAGTGCTTTAATGCGTTGATTATGAAAATTATAATTCATTTTTTCCCCATATTTGATTAGTGAAAAGAAATTATGACCGCACTATCTTCATCTGCTTCAAGTATAAATTTCAGGTTGGATGGTATTATAAAGTTGTAAGCTACTCTAAAGTATTCTATAATTTATATTTCGTATGTAATAAATACTCAGGTAGTGAAATGGAAGAGCAGAGCATGGGCTTCTTTTTTTTTTTTTTTTTTTTTTGCTTTTCCTACTATTTGAATATATGCAAATTCACTGAACAATTTTTGTCACCACAAGTGCAAGGGATTGTCGGTGGAATACTCCAAATAAGCTTCTCTTATTCTATTTTGCGCAATGCTTTGCCACTTTCCAGTTATACCTTGAAATAACAAAAATGCTAAGGTTAAACCAAGAAGCATGGCATAATGGTAGGGTTCTGTTTTTAGTTTCAGTTTTTGAGGTTATTTGTCTGCATGTTGGCTGTTTTTGTCATCGTGTTATCTATGTGAGGTTGTGGATGTTTGCAAGTTGTATTTTCCTGTTATCCATGTGAGGTTACATATGTTTACAAGTTGTATTTGCATGTTGTCTTAGGTCTGCTTGCACTATCCCCATTTGGCTTCATTGCAATTGTTGTGGCAACGATGGAGTGCAAATATTTTCTGCCTGGGATAGTTGGTTGAGCATCGATAATGAACATTTTATATTGTCGTTTGGCAGCTGTGCACCACTGCATAATTTCGACAATGTGTATAAATACCTTATGGAAATAAATATTAGCTTTGTTGACAGTTTTTTGGATCCTGGTGCACATGGTACCTGAGATTGAGGGAAAAGATTGGAGGAAAGGTCCACTGTAGTTTTCAGTCAAAACACAGCATGCATTGCTAATCACTGCTGACAATTTGTATTACACAAAGTTCAAACAATATTGCAAACCAGGCAAGGAAGGCTGTCGCAATTGGTATGCTGATGTACACTATCTACCCAACATTTTCAATGATCCTAGTAGAATTGCAAACTGGTCCGAAGGAAAATGGAATCATGCAGCATATAGAGCTCAAGATGTTGCCTTTGAACTCTTTAAAAACATATCCTCTATGGATGTAGTGTACATGTTACAAGTAATGCCAAGGGAGAAGTGATGAAGAGTCCATGCCTATGGAATGGAATGAAAAGACAATGCTATTTATTTGCTAGGAAATTCTATCCTGAAGCTCTTGATAATATAACGCATATCTTTTTGAACTTCACTGACAATTTGCATGAATTATTATACATGAAAAATTTGTAATTTACGGTAAGGACCTTGTAAATTTGAGAGTTAGTTCTTAGTTTGGTTGCATATGCATTGTAAGCTTCTGTAAATTTTTCCGGTGAGAATATTTAACTTTTCACCATAAGCTTTGAGGCATTTGCTATGTTGTCTTCTCAACGCAGACATGGTATGGGAAGTTAATTAAAGAGAAATTTTAAAAGAACTAAATTAATCTGCTTGTAATTTACTTGGATATGTATGTGCCTATTAATATGTGCAAGAGAAAACAAGCTCTTATTCTTTTTTTTGGCCTTTTGATATCGTTTTACATAAAAAATTTGGAACCATGTTAAGTGATCCTTAAGGCATAATTTATTAAAGAACCTGTTATTGTCATGATTTCACCCAATGTTATTCTTCTTAGTACAAAATGTGTAAACAAAAACCAAGAAACAAATATCATTGAAACGACCCAAAATTCCTCGTGAAGGAAAGCATGCATTGAGTTGAGAACAAGCCACATCAAAACACAAACAGATGAACATTTCATTGTTTATTACAATAATTCCATCAGAATACAAGAATATACATAGTATGAATAAATATTACACATCAGAAAAATATCAAAGATTTAAATTACATTACATAGCAGTAGAAAATAATACAAAACACAATTGAAGGTGATATACGGATACAGAGCTTTCCGGATATCATTCCAGCTGTAAACCAGGATCATGTGAATAAAATCTGCAAAACCAAAACTACTAGCTGCCGTGTGGAAAATAGGGCACCCAGAGTTTAGGTTAAAACAATAAACTCCAGGCCAGTCATGCGACTGGTGTGAGAACTAAAACAATTATTAATTTGATTTTAAAGTTAGGTAAATCAAGGGACCACGCCGTATAACATAGAACGGTTTACCTCCAAGAATATCAGTGCTTAAAACAACAGCGCAATGCTAATTAAAAAAAATGAAGCTATTATAAGATTCAGGTCCCATCACACAATGCAACACAAGCCGGATGATAGAATTTTTACCTTATAACAGCAAAAATGCTTGGTACTTGAAATTTCATCTTTTATTATTACTATAAGTGCATAGTGTCAAAACAATTTCAATCATAAGTATCCATCGTAGACGACATTAGTTCCCCATACCACTATGTCGCCATACTAGGCTCTACAATCAAAATCGCAAAGTCACATATTGGAACACTACAACAAAATGACCCTATTACAACGGTGGAACACCGTTGTTATATACATTTTACAACGGTGGGCTAACCGTCGTGTATTATGTGACGGCCACTCCGCACCAGCCTGCATTTCCTCCGGAAGTGCGCTGTACACATGTCCCGACTAGCACGGAACGGTCGCCAAAGAAAGGAAAGAGGGGAATGAACTAATCAAGGAACCTGTAGAATATCTCACAGCGCATGGAATAAAATATAATAATAACATACTTGACATAAAACAGGTGAGACAGTGCATAAGCTGATAACTAAAATCAACATCAATCATCAGAGCAGCGGAAATTCAAATACAGCTTATTACAATTTTCCAAATTTACTGTCTCTACACAGAAGAAAGCTAAAGTAGAAGATACACCACCAATGCCCAAGCAGTGATCTTCAACAACACAGGGAGAATACTATATATATATATTACGTGGAAGCCTCCTGCTCGTCTCCGGATCATCTACTCGTGCATCACCAGCTAACCTGTCTCTAGTCTGCTCGTGTGAGCACCCAGAGTAATAAGAGGAGACATAAAACTCTGGGTCAGACATAAAGCCTGGTATGAGCGATAAGCATCTAAACAGAATAATAACAGGTATACTAAACCATACCTGAACCTGGACCTGCAACCAAAGAGTTAGTACCACATACCGTACAATACTCGAAGGTACCATAATAAATAGTGTAAGAATACGGGGGTGGGGTGTGCATGTCACAATGATAGCAAACAAATCATCCATAGCAACCATCCTCACATCTCTCACTTAGTGCGTAAAGCGTACGATATCTACCACTTTGGAACACTAGACAAACTGAGGTAACGACGAATCCCGACTTGTAGAAACCCTGCTATGACCAAGCTAAACATATGGAGTCATGACCAAACATTTCAGTGACCCACTTCATTGGTTGTAGCCCTTGGTCCTACCAATGCCATAATGGCCCTGAATCCGCCTTCGTACCTCCTACCATAGTGGTCCAAAGCTATAGACGTCGATAACTCCTTGGCACGCATCCCGCAGCAAAGCCCAACCATGAAGCGGACTCGTTGATTCCCATCTGAATCTTGAGCTCTAACTTCTCATTTGGACTTCCTTTGCATCTCGGGTTTGGTCGAATTGGAGTGGGTCTTCAGAAGAGTTGTCGCGCAGTAACAGTCCTAGAATTTGGTTCGGTTCGGTAGTCATCACCGTCGTCGGTTCGGTTCGGTAGTCATCACCTTCATCGGTTCTGTTCGGTAGTCATCACCTTCATCGGTTCGGTTCGGATACTCCACTTCGGGTTAGGTCGGTGTCCTCCTCCGGGTCGGGTCGGGTTGCTGTCTTCCTTCTCGTGTTCCGATCCGCTCCCACGTTTCTTCACGTATTCCGATCCGATCCCCACTTGCTGTCTGATGCGCGTGGCTTTCCCTCTTGCTAGTCCTCCAAAGAGTTTACTTCCGATCCAAGCCCTGCGTCTCCAAGTCGATCCGATCTGGCCCCCATTATTCTTCCGATCCGATCCCCTTTTGTCCACTCCAACTCAAAGTAAACGGCCTTCCTTTTTGCCAAGTCTCCTATGTGCCAAACTCCAGTTCGGGTCGGGTTTTCTTGCCCAGTTCACATATCCGATCCGAGCCTTCATCCGATTCGAACCGGTTAGGAACCTACACATTTCTGCAACTTTCCAGCGAGCTTTCTACGCCATTCGACGCCGTTTTCGACCAATTTAACTATTCTAATCAATCATAAAACATTCCATAGAGTCATAGCAACATGTAATAGAAACCACAAACAGCAAACAACAATTCAAATGAATCAAAATGGATCAAAAGTGACTAAAAACTTCATATTTTCCCATAGCATGTTTAAGTAAAACTAATCATAGGGTTAACAAAACTTAATCAAATCGAACCAAATTTCTAACAGAAGCATACAACATTATTTAAGAATTTCTAAACATTTTTCCAGAATTTATTAGTGTATAAATTCGCTAATCTTCACTAATTACCCTTAATTACCGTAATTAGTGCAAAAACTATGCAAATCACTCACCTTGGCCACAAAGTTAAACACCAAATCTGAAATACTCTCTGTTTGGGTCGAATTCCTATGTATAGCAGCAGCTCCAACCTTGCTTTGTTGCTATTTGGCCTTGTTTTGATGTAGTTTAGGCTTAATCTTCACTAAAAATGTGTTTTGGAGAGGTTTTAGAGGATGGAAGCCATTACTAAGGTCTCAAGAAGATTTGTGGCGGCTCAAAACTGAAATGAAAGTGATTTCCTAACCCTAATCAGTCCTCCTATACCTTTTAACCCGAAATTTCGCTCTGGGCCTAGCTGCTAATCACCCGGTTAAGCCCAATTAAGCTGTTTTTCACCATCTGAAACTTGTTTCAGCCATATCTCCCAAACGGTGAGTCCATTTGGCTAATGTGACCACTCTACGGAAAGAGAAGCCATCGTCCGGAGTTAATGGAAGTGGTTTCAGGTCAAAATTCCTTTCCAGTCAGAAGTTATGGCCAAAACAGTACCAACTAGGGGTAAAATGGTCATTTAAAAATCGGGAAAAATCATGAACATGGGAAATGACCACAATAGTCGTCTCCCAAAGTTACATGACCATACGACTTCGTATGTGAAAGAAATAAATATCCTACGATCCTATGATGCGTAGAATACGGGTCGTTACACTCTCCCACCCTTAAGAAATTTCGTCCCCGAAATTCCTTAACCCTAAACACACAAAGGATCCCGCATGCCTAACAACCACATACAATAATCAAACACGCAAAGCAAGCAAACAAGCCTATCCTAGCATGCGGAAAACTAAATCGAAGTCAAAATCTTACCAGGCAAAGAGTTCTGGGTGTGTCTTCCTAATGTCCTCCTCTGTCTCCCAAGTACAATCTCGTCCTCGCTCCACTGTACCTTGACTAGCTTCACCGCCTTCCTTCGAAGTTGCTTCATGTCATGCGCGACAATACGGGCCGGCTTGCGGTTCTACTTCGAAGTCCTCCAACTGATCAGGTGGAATAGTCATATCTGGGTCGTGAACGAACTTCCTTAGTTGGGAAACATGAAATACGTTGTGAACTCCCTCCATCTTCTCCGGTAAGTCAATTCTGTATGCCAAATTCCCGACTAGTTCAAGAACAGGGAATGGGCCAACGAATCTTGGTGCCAACTTGCCTCTCCTGCCAAATCGTATTATGCTCTTCAACGTAGAAATCTTGACAAACACCAAGTCACCAACGGAGAATTTTAAGTCTCTTCTTCTCTTATCAGCATAACTCTTCTGCCTATCTTGGGCTGCCTTCATTCGTTGTTGAATGATCTTGATCTTATCTGAAGTTTCCCTCACCACATCTGGTCCAAGCATAAACTTCTCGCCGGTCTCTATCCAACATGATGGTGAGTTACACGGTCTTCCGTACAAAGCTTCAAACGGAGCCATACCGATACTGGATTGGTAGCTATTATTATATGCAAACTCTACTAGATGCAAATGGTCATCCCATGATCCACCAAAATCCAATATGCATGCTCTCAAGAGATCCTCCAAAATACGATTCACCCTCTCCGTCTGACCGTCGGTCTGAGGATGATATGCGGTACTGAGATGTAACTCTGACCCTAGAGCCTCTTGTAAGCTCTTCCAAAACCCACTAGTGAACAACGGGTCTCGGTCGCTCACAATGCCTTTAGGTACTCCATGAAATCTCACTACCCACTTCATATACAATTCTGCTAACTTAGCTGCCGTCCTGGTCGATTTGACTGGTATAAACCTTGCACTTTTAGTCAGTCGATCCACAACTACCCAAATGCTATCATGTCCTGATCTAGTCCTTGGTAAACCATCAATGAAATCCATCGAGACTTGCTCCCATTTCCATTCGGGAATTTCTAAGGGCTGTAACAACCCACTAGGCTTCTTTTGCTCGGCTTTAACTAGCTGGCAATTCATGCATTTGGATATAAACTTCCCAATGTCCCTTTTCATCCCTTCCCAGTAGTAGGTCTGCTTCATATCTCGATACATCTTATTACCACCGGGGTGTATAGTCAGTTTTGAGTGATGACATTCTCTAAGCACTTCATCACTCAATCCATTGACATTGGGTACAACAAGCTTTCCATTTTTTCTAAGCCCTCCATCTCGATCAAGCCCATACTTGTTCATCTCCTCATCGACACACATCTCTAACTTGGAGATGATTTCCAATAGGTTAGGATCGTCCCTCTAACTAGTGCCGATCCGCTCAATTAAACTGGGTCTGATCGTCAAACTTGCTAACATTTTTGGGTCCAATTCGCACTTTGGTCCGAAATCAAACCCCGCGATATACTCCAGTTGCTTCCATTCAAGGAACATAGCCCCTAAGCTGTCATGTCTTCTACTCAATGCATCAGCCACCGCATTTCCCTTTCCCGGTGTGTATGCGAAGTCAAAATCATAGGAAGCTAAGAACTCTAACCATCTCTGTTGACGGAGATTCAGATCTTTCTGAGAGAAGAGATACATTAACGACTTATGATCCGTAAACAGCTCAAATCTTTCTCCCAAGAGATAGTGTCTCCACATCTTTAACGCGAACACGATCGCTGCCAATTCTAAATCATGGGTAGGGTATCTTCTCTCGTGCGGTTTCAATTGCCGACTTGCGTAAGCTACAACCCTACCGCCTTGCATCAATACAGCACCCAGTCTGGTACCACAGGCATCCGTGTATACCGTCATCTCTTCATCCCCCTTAGGGATGACTAATACTGGTGCGCTTGTCAACTTGTCCTTTAGACTTTTAAATGCATTCTCGCACCTTTCATCCCAGACAAAAGCTTGATTCTTCTTGGTTAACTGGGTCAATGGTGCTGCTATCTTGGAGAAACCTTGGATAAACTTATGATAATATCCAGCTAATCCCAAGAAACTTCTTACATCTGTTGCGTTCTTGGGCGTAGGCCAATCTTGTACCGTAGCCACCTTCGCCGGGTCCACGGCAATACCATTCTCTGATACAACATGGCCCAAGAACCTCACTTCCCTCTTCCAGAAGTGACACTTAGAAAACTTTGCTTTCAATTGGTGTTTTCTCAACACCTCCATCGCTACTCTTAAATGTTCCTTGTGTTCTTCCTCTGTCCTCGAATAGACCCAAATATCATCAACGAACACAAGGACAGACTTATTCAACTGATCTCTGAATACCCTATTCATAAGATCCACAAAATATGCCGGGGCATTAGTCAGCCCAAATGGCATAACCAACCATTCATAAAATCCAGACGGCGTTCGAAATGCCGTTTTAGCTATACTCTCAGCTTCCACTCTAAGCTGATGAAAACCTGTCGCGAGATCCAACTGGGAGAACACTCTCGCGCCACTCAACTGATCGAACAAATCATCTATCCGCGGGAGAGGATACTTATTCTTCCTCGTCACTTTATTCAACTCGCGGTAGTCTACACACAAACGAAGGGAACCATCCGCCTTGGTAGCAAACACAACTGGTGCTCCCCATTCAGAAACACTCCTTCTGATAAATCCCTTCTTCAAAAGATCGCTGACTTGCACCTCGAGCTCTCGCTGCTCCCTTGGTGCCATACGACGAAGTGGCATCACTATAGGCCTGGCATCTTTTACCAAATCAATACGGAACTCAATCTCTCGGTGTGGTGGAGGTCCGGTCACTTCTTCAAAAACATCCGGATACTGGCCAACCACGGGCAAACCTAACAACTCACTATGCGGAAGGTCGAGGGAGTTTAGAAAACTAGCCAATACCCCCTCACTGGGTAGACCACCAAACAATATCCTCCGCCCATCATTCGCTCTAGCTGTCACCAAAAAGCCCTCACAGTCTACCACCACCCCATACCTTCGGAGCCAATCTACTCCCAAAATAATGCCAAACCCAGTAAAGCCCAAAACAAAGCAATCACAAACAAACATGCATCCATGACTCGATAAGACCACATTATGACAAATCATGCTAAGGCTAGTCGAACCACCAATCGGGTTCGTCACTACTAAAGGTCTATCGACAATCTCGGGCTCCAATCCCAACCTATCTACCAGGTCACTAGATATGAAAGAACTGGAAGCTCCGGTATCAAACAAAACTCTAACAGGAACATCGTAAATAGAAAGCATACCTTGAACGACGACATTCTTTCCTTTCTCCGCCGCAGTTGGGGCATTCGACGAAGAAGGAATAACATTAAGGGCATATGCTTTCACCATTTTCTTTTCTTTGGGGGGTTGCGGACACTTGTCCTTGTGATGTCCCATCTGGCCACAGTTGAAGCACTTCCTATCCGCTGGCTTGGCCCGACAATTACTAGCATAATGGCCCTTCTTACCACAGCTGAAGCACTCAACATCTTATTTTCTTTATCTTCTGGCCATCCTTAGTCTGATTCCGCTTTCTCTTATTCTGGGAACCACCCTTGCCTCCACCACTTGCTTGTGGCTTTGGCTCATCTGCGGATGCAACCTCAGTCTTCGGCTTAGGGTAGAGACTTTCTGATCTTAATGCTTTCCCCACAATTGATTCAAACGTCTCATTGATGTGGTTAATAAGTTTTTCCCCCAAGTACTGATCCAAACCAGTTATGAATTTCTCATTCTTTTTCTCGGCAGTATCAATAAGAGATAACCCATACTTTGACAAAGTGTCAAATTCAGCAATATACTCCGAGACAGCTCTGCCATTCTGCTTGAGCTCCAAGAACTTCTTAAACAGCACTGACTTCTGAGCAGCTGGAATGAACTTCTCGCTAAAGCGAGCCTTAAACTGCTCCCAAGTAATCTGATCTTCGGGAGTAGCTGCCTTTATAGCATTCCACCAATTCATTGCCTGCTCTTGCAACTGACGGGACGCTAGCTTTCTTTTCATCGCATCCTCGATACCCAAATCCTCGAAGATACGTTCGCAACTATCCAACCAATCCTGAACATCCGTAGCTGACTCCGTTCCGTGGAACGACTTCCCACCAAGACTAGTATAATCCTTATTCAGCTTGGCGAAGTCGACTCTTGGCGCCTGCACTATTGGACCACCACCATTTCCACCATTGGAAGCTGCCCTCTGTACATCTCTAAGCATCTCTCTCATGAGGTCAGTAAACATCGTCCTCATGTCAGCAGCATTCCCATTATTGGCTCCCCAACCAGCACCTCTAGTATATCGGCTCATCGTCAATTTGAAAAAGGAAACGATTAACGACTCCATAGTGGTGCTAGTGCAGTACGACTTCATCCTTATACTAGTAGTATATATATATATCTTTTAAAAACCAAAGTAATCACAAATACGCTCTCTCGTATACGTATATTATCTCTCCCAGATAACTTCCCAAGGTTAACTACGCAACCTAGAGCTCTGATACCAAGTGTGACGGCCCACTCCGCACCAGCCTGCATTTCCTCTAGAAGTGCGCTGTACACATGTCCCGACTAGCACGGAACAGTCGCCAAAGAAAGGAAAGAGGGGAATGAACTAATCAAGGAACCTGTAGAATATCTCACAGCGCATGGAATAAAATATAATAATAACATACTTGACATAAAACAGGTGAGACAGTGCATAAGCTGATAACTAAAATCAACATCAATCATCAGAGCAGCGGAAATTCAAATACAGCTTATTACAATTTTCCAAATTTACTGTCTCTACACAAAAGAAAGCTAAAGTAGAAGATACACCACCAATGCCCAAGCAGTGATCTTCAACAAAACAGGGAGATTACTATATATATATTATGTGGAAGCCTCCTGATCGTCTCCGGATCATCTACTCGTGCATTACCAGCTAACCTGTCTCTAGTCTGCTCGTGTGAGCACCCAGAGTAATAAGAGGAGACATAAAACTCTGGGTCAGACATAAAGCCTGGTATGAGCGATAAGCATCTAAACAGAATAATAACAGGTATACTAAACCATACCTGAACCTGGACCTGCAACCAAAGAGTTAGTACCACATACCGTACAATACTCGAAGGTACCATAATAAATAGTGTAAGAATACGGGGGTGGGGTGTGCATGTCACAATGATAGCAAACAAATCATCCATAGCAACCATCCTCACATCTCTCACTTAGTGCGTAAAGCGTACGATATCTACCACTTTGGAAAACTAGACAAACTGAGGTAACGACGAATCCCGACTTGTAGAAACCCTGCTATGACCAAGCTAAACATATGGAGTCATGACCAAACATTTCAATGACCCACTTCATTGGTTGTAGCCCTTGGTCCTACCGATGCCATAATGGCCCTGAATCCGCCTTCGTACCTCCTACCATAGTGGTCCAAAGCTATAGACGTCGATAACTCCTTGGCACGCGTCCCGCAGCAAAGCCCAACCATGAAGCGAACTCGTTGATTCCCATCTGAATCTTGAGCTCTAACTTCTCATTTGGACTTCCTTTGCATCTCGGGTTTGGTCGAATTGGAGTGGGTCTTCAGAAGAGTTGTCGCGCAGTAACAGTCCTAGAATTTGGTTCGGTTCTGTAGTCATCACCCTCGTCGGTTCGGTTCGGTAGTCATCACCTTCATCGGTTCGGTTCGGTAGTCATCACCTTCATCGGTTCGGTTCGGATACTCCACTTCGGGTCGGGTCGGTGTCCTCCTCCGGGTCGGGTCGGGTTGCTGTCTTCCTTCTCGTGTTCCGATCCGCTCCCACGTTTCTTCACGTATTCCGATCCGATCCCCACTTGCTGTCTGATCCGCGTGGCTTTCCCTTTTGCTAGTCCTCCAAAGAGTTTACTTCCGATCCGAGCCCTGCGTCTCCAATCGATCCGATCTGGCCCCCATTATTCTTCCGATCCGATCCCCTTTTGTCCACTCCAACTCTAAGTAAATGGCCTTCCTTTTTGCCAAGTCTCCTATGTGCCAAACTCCAGTTCGGGTCGGGTTTTCTTGCCCAGTTCACATATCCGATCCGAGCCCTCATCCGATCCGAACTGGTTAGGAACCTGCACATTTCTGCAACATTCCAGCGAGCTTTCTACGCCATTCGACGACGTTTTCGACCAATTTAACTGTTCTAATCAATCATAAAACATACCATAGAGTCATAGCAACATGTAATAGCAACCACAAACCGCAAACAACAAATCAAATGAATTAAAAGTGACTAAAAACTTCATATTTTCCCATAGCATGTTTAAGTAAAACTAATCATAGGGTTAACAAAACTTAATCAAATCGAACCAAATTTCTAACAGAAGCATACAACATTATTTAAGAATTTCTAAACATTTTTCCAGAATTTATTAGTGTATAAATTCGCTAATCTTCACTAATTACCCTTAATTACCGTAATTAGTGCAAAAACTATGCAAATCACTCACCTTAGCCACAAAGTAAAACACCAAATCTGAAATACTCTCTGTTTGGGTCGAATTCCTATGTATAGCAGCAGCTCCAACCTTGCTTTGTTGCTATTTGGCCTTTTTTTGATGTAGTTTAGGCTTAATCTTCACTAAAAATGTGTTTTGGACAGGTTTTAGAGGATGGAAGCCATTACTAAGGTCTCAAGAAGATTTGTGGCGGCTCAAAATTGAAATGAAAGTGATTTCCTAACCCTAATCAGTCCTCCTATACCTCTAAACCCGAAATTTCCCTCTGGGCCTAGCTGCTAATCACCCGGTTAAGCCCAATTAAGCTGTTTTTCACCATCTGAAACTTGTTTCAGCCATATCTCCCAAACGGTGAGTCCGTTTGGCTAATGTGACCACTCTACGGAAAGAGAAGCCATCGTCCGAAGTTAATGAAAGTGGTTTCAGGTCAAAATTCCTTTCCAGTCAGAAGTTATGGCCAAAACAGTACCAACTAGGGGTAAAATGGTCATTTAAAAATCGGGAGAAATCATGAACATGGGAAATGACCACAATAGTCGTCTCCCAAAGTTACATGACCATACGACTTCGTATGTGAAAGAAATAAATATCCTACGATCCTATGATGCGTAGAATACGGGTCGTTACATATTAAGAAGTTATAATAGACTAAAATCTTTTACAACTTTTTTGCACCATTGCCACACTGTTGTAATATGTGTATATTACAACTTTTTTTTCATCATTGTAATAAACTTTATTACAACAGTTATGCACTGTTGTAATAATATCTACTACAACTGTTATGCACAGTTGTGATTGACATTTGGGTTTTAAAAAAAATAGACATCTTTTGCAACTAAAAAGAACAATACACTAAACATAGCAATACTCCATAACCAAATCAGATATTACAGTTATTTGCAAATTAATTTATTAAAATACTCAAATAGTCAGTATTACAAACAATAAGTTTTAGACAACATTTCATGCATTATTACATACTTGACCATTATAAAGCAACTTGCATACAATTCTTGCCGACTAGAAACTACTGGACTTCACAATGACCATTACAAAGCAACTTGCATTATTACATACTTGACTTCACAATAACCAACTATGAACAAGCACAAAACTACTGGACCAGACGCCCAAATTGCATACAATATCTTGCCGACTAGAGACCGGAACTGCATCTCACAAGGACCTGAAATTACCACTAGAACATGGCAGTTATTTGAACCTCACAAGCTCAAATAGGCATATTACTTAAGAAATTTGTAGCATGGAGATGACCAACCTTCTCCATGCAAACAACGAACCAAAAAGCAACAACACAATGCGAACTTTGACAACCGAAAACAACCAGCACAACCAAAATCTACAAGCATAGAGCCACCACATCCTTACACGTACAATAAAAAATAGTACGCCATACTCCTAGGAAGATGCACTCACAGAAACGGACATCTGTCTCAACACCATCTCGTCAAAAAAGTTGATCCACAACTAGAACCATTCTCAAAAGTGTGGGGATAGGATAGCCTTTCAATGAGAACCTGAGGCGCCGGATCGAGGAGATTGAAGGGAATAGACAAGCCGGGTTAGTCGCGATATGCCACGAACAGCAGTCAGAGTTCAGGCATTTGAAATACTATCAGACAATATTTAGAATAAAGGTAAGGGAATGGGCTAGAGTTAGGGCAGATCTGGAAACAGAAATGAGGTGCGATGAAAAATTTAAGGCAAAGTCAGAGAGAACGAAAGGGAAGCTATTTGAAAAAAGTGAAGAAGCATTTGATTGAGCATCTCAGCTACATCAACAAGGCTCACTGCTCATGGTTTATCCTGGAGCTTGTTTAACTTACAAGTGTACAATACTCTACTGTATCCGCTGTAATGATGTCGATCTCCATCAAAAAACAAGTGTTCAGATCGATACTGCAAGTTGGAGAAATAATAAACTGCACTTTTTAAAAAATGTGTCAAAAGGTCAATACCAGCTACATGTGGAAGTGCTCTGAGATGATCAGATCTCGGAGCTGAGGACAGATCAAACGCCGCTTGAGGAAGTTCCAATTATAATCTGGAATGCCTGCGCTGGACTTCTAGTTGAGGCTCACGTTCACTACTGTCTTCATACGCACAATCATCAAGAAATCTAATCTCAGTCCAAAACCTTCATCGACATCTTCATCGGCCTCGTTGATCAACACCAAAAGCATCGCAACTGACTTAGATCTGAAAGACGAAGTGCTTACAGTGAACTTTGATTTGAAGTAGATCCGCTTTGATCCAGATCTGCGTTAAAGGAAAAAGACTCTGACGACCATCAAAGTTGGCTGGAAGGTTGCGGATTTGCGGCGAAGTCACTATGAATCTGGTCTGAGAAGAATCACCATGTATCTTTTCAAGTTGAAATTAGGGATTCGTCTGGCTTCCTCTCAGCCGGCTTCTTTGCGGCTTTGGGTGCCATAACAAAAATTAGGGATTCGAAAATTAGGGTTTAAACAACTAATTGGGGGTGCAGATGTAATGGAATGAAAGGAATAGGATAACGGTGTTGTTGATTGGAGGGGAAGTGGTGATGTAGATTAGAAGATGGATGAATTAGAAGCGTTGGATAATTTATGGGTGTATGGTTGTGATCTGTTAAGTATATTAGTATAAGATACGGACGTGGATTGATGAGCTGGATCCAGGGAGGGAGGCGTATGCTGTAGCATTGTGGTACTGTAAAAATGCTAATTGAAACAAACAGATGTTCTTCGTAGCGAATTAAAAAACTGGAGCACATTATTGCTAAATGGTAATTCTTTGGATTGTTAATATCTTTTTTATTAATTATGAATTATTAAATGTTTTTCTAATTTAATGATTATAAATTATTGAAAAATTAATCAAATATTAAATATGAATTCATAATGATTAAATATTACTTTTTAAATATTAATTATTAGTTACTACTTCATAATTCTTAATTAAAAATAAATTACTACTTATTAACTATTAATTATTTAATAATAATTGACAAATATTATTGATTCCCAAGTTTATCATTAATTATTATTAAATATCAATATAATTAGTTATTAAATATAGATATTATAAACATGAAGTTTGCACTAGGCATCTCTATTACAACAAATAAAATGAAAAGTTGTGATATATATGTTTATTACAATAGTGATTCTTTCACAGTTGTAAAAAATCATTTATTACAACAGTGCGTTTTGCACAGTTGTAAAAAAGCATTTATTGCAACAGTGCGTTTTGCACAGCTGTAAAAAAGCATTTATTACAACTGTGCTTTACGCACAGTTGTAAAATTAAAGTTGAAGTATTGTGTTTTTGTTGTAGTGGAAGTTGGATTTCTATATGTGAACCGAGGCAAGGGATCGTCCTCACCGCTTCGAGATGCTCTAGCCCGTTTCACATGACCTAGACTCAGGTGGGCCCTTGGATCGTCAGGGCATGTCCACTCGATGTGGATTAAAATGCCTGAACACTGCATTTCCCCGTCCTATGGGGCGCCAATGAGCCAAATGACTCCATCGGTCCCGGATCGACCGATATAACTGAGGCGCCTCGCAATCCATCATCCACATAAGTAAAATGTCCACGCGTGTAAAACCCAAAACACCACTCCTAGCTAGAAGGGAACGCATGCCCTCCCTGATGTCCTCTCCCGTTTCTGGTTCACACCGGGGTGTGAGGCTCACGAATTAACGCTATACAAAGCTACGCCACAAAAGCCGTGCTTTGATCATCAACCACAAGACTTTGCTTTTCAACAGAAGCCTTGATCATTTGCATCTTAGCATGCCACACAGGCAATTCACGCTATGCAACTGATGTATATCAATCACGTAGAATGAAATCCGATGTAAGCACACATCTATTTACAAGTCCGTTCTGGGTCTGAACGAAACTGGAGGAACCTTATTCCTTTCATATCCATCGATCTCCAAGTACGTCTGGACAATCACCAACTGATTCCCTCCTCTTGGATGTACAACCCAATCAAGATCATCAGTACTTATCCAAACGATGTGAAGACCTCTGGTCTTCAACCACCGTCTTCATCGTCGACTTATCGTCGATTCAATTATTCAGAATGGGTATAAACCCGGCCTTTCCGAATAACTTGCGTATATAATAAACAAGTGTTATAAAACACAACATATGCCTCATTCCAATCCAGAATATTACTTTATTTAAATATTCTTATATTTTGGGAAAGGTTCCTATTAATTTTATCAAAGATAAATTCTTTAAATTTATTCTTTAATCTTCTTTTGAATATCCGTTCAAACCAAATTATGGTTTATCTAAACTAGTCGGGATTGGCGAACCTTACTGAATAATCATTTGTTAAATTTCCCAACCCCAACTTATTCATCCCATGAAGTAAAACTGGTAATACTTCATATCTAACACCACGGTGTTATCGGAAATTTCAATTACCATTTTACGTTCAAATCTAATTAAAGATTTAACTATCGCTTGGAGCAAAACTGATGATACTCCATTCTCGACCGTTTCTTGAATTTGATAATTTTCGTTATCAAATTCACCTTTCAATCTATTTAAAGATTCATTAAAACTCTAATTCAGTTTTAATTTCCAAAAATCATTACTTAATGATTATTCAAAGTTAAGAAATAAATCTTATCTTTAACTGGGTTTAAGAACTAATGTCATTTAAAACACAGCTCACGATAAACCCAAAATCACATTCCATTACAATGGAAACTTCACGGAATACAGATCAATATATATAATCGATATGAACTTCCATATATGACTAATAATATAAATGGAATAAAGACAAAGCCTTTTAAACTCCATATATATTAGTTGTCTTCCTCCACAAAGATTCACTTCGATTATTACCAAATTGAATTCCATTCCATTCCAATTTATTTTATTAAATTGGAAAAATTTACTTTGGAAAATCCCCTTTAAATCTTAACAAAAGATTTATAAATTCCAAATCACATTTCACTGTAAATCGGGTTAAAGAACGAATGTCGCTAAAACACAGTTCACATTAAACCCAATTCACATTCCATTAATTATTGGCTTAAAGAACAAGTGCTATTTAAAACACCGTTCACGATAAATCCAAAAATCAATTCCAATTCAATTCCAATTAAATATCATTTAGTTGGTATACTTCATTAAATCTAAATAAAAAGATTTAATCTTTTTCTCAACTGGGTTTAAGAACAGCTTTAATGAAGACACCATTCATGACAAACCCAAATCTCATTTGATATTAAATACAAGGCTCTAAATAGAAAATATATCCGCTTATATTCAATATAAAATTCTACAACCAACAAATATAGTATTGGAAATAACGATATAAATATATCTTTCAAATTTCCATAACAATATATGTATAATCACGAAATCCAACATCGAAATATTCCAAAGACAATTTCGATTCAAATCCATTTCCTATTTATATATTGAAAATTCTAGTTATTTTTAAAACCATTTCAAATCCAATTTATTTATTTATTTATTTAAATAATTGAATTATAATTCTAGTTCAAAACTTGTTCATTTCGATAAAAATATATTTTTATCTTTTCAAATATTGGATTTTTCACCCCAATTCTTTCCAAATCATTTCTTATGATTTTACACTAATTATTGATATTTTTAATAATTTTATCAAGGCCCGTACAGTCGATTTCCATAAACGACCATCGAACTGCACTTACAACGACCTTTTCCAAATTTGATTTGGACATAATTCCAAATCCAACCGATAGTTTCAAATCTCTAATATTCTTTGGAAATCTCTTTTCGATACGAACCCAACGGTTCCAATTTTAGGAGAATCCGACGGTCGGATCTCCTGTAATGTCCGTTCGAAGTCAAAGGTCGAAATTCGCGAACTGCCGTGGCGAGGCGCGTTCTATTCAGGCCATTATATTATATATAATATATATATATTCGATTTTATTTTAAGACGTACTTTATAAATCATTTTAAATTCGTTTTCAAAACGATTTCAACTTCTTATTCAATTTCAAATCAAAATTGAATACTCCATATCATCGATATATAAATGATAATATTTTTAAAACATTAGATTTTGAAATCAATTCCTTTTCGATATTCATTATAAAAATGAATAAAACCAATATAAATATCGTTCACGTCAAAATGGCGTCAATCTAATCAACACGGCTTTATATATTTAGATATATTCATATCCATCCCAAATCGGATATCAAAATCAGATTTTTATCCTTTTACTGAATATTATTTTAAAATATTCGTTACTTTAAAATATTCATTCTTTCTGAACTGGAATCAGACACAGTCAATTACCATATAATTTGATTTATATGGATTTCTTACACACATGTACATAACAACAATCAAATAGAGTCAACCATCATCCAAAGTGCATTCTACACTGAATAAGCATCAAATATAAATATTCGATGCTTACACAGCCTGTCAATCGATCGATCGACATACAGCTAATTATTGGGATTAGTTGTGACGTCCCCATTTCCCGTACTGACGGTGACAAGGGTAATCTTTGGAATATAACACAGAAACAGATAATAGCAGAACAGTATTAAATAAATACACCAGATAAGGTACAATATAATACACTGGATAAACGTAATCATCAGAGTTACACAATATACAGGTTCATACTTAGTACAAGTACAGTTCAGCTATACATAAATGTCTACAGCGGAAAACAAACATAATATGTACAATAGGAGCTGAACAGCAAAAAAAGAGATAAATAATAGAATCCATCGTCAGCTCCAGCTATCCAGAAAGAACCAACTAAACCTGAATACAAGGCTGCCCATGTAGAAAAAGGGGCACCCGAGTTTGAAAGTGAAACGAACTACGAGTCAGTCATGGGACTGGTATGAGAAATCTACTCAACACATTTCAAATATGGCTAATCACAGGACCACGCCACTTTCGTGGAACGGGTTTACTCCATTGGATTGCCAGTTCTTTAAAACAAATCATTCTTTTAAACATCGCAATGCTTTTTATAAAAATGAAGCCATTATAAGACTCAGTTCCCATCACAAAATGCAACGCAAACCGGAGGTTAGAGTTTTACCTTATAATAGACAAAATATGCTTGATACGAATAAAACAAAGGCATTTAATATTATTACTAGTGTTTATATATTTCAAAAGCATTTTCAAATCATAAGTATCAATCATAGACGACATTAATGCCCCATACCACTATATTGCCATATATAGGTATACAATCAAAACCGCACAGTCACGTATTTGGAAATTGGATTTCCGTCATGAACCAAGGCAAAAGATAGTCCTTAACGACTTTGAGATGCTCTAGCCTGCCCCTCAGGATCAGAGCTCGAGTGACCCTTGGATCGTCAGGGCCGGTCCACCGATGTGGATTAAAATTCCTGAGCAATGCGTTTCCCCGCCCTATGGGGCGTAGATGAGCCAACGAATGGCTCCATCGGACCCGGATCGTCCGATCTAATCGAGGCGCCTCGCAATAGTAACAACCACATAAGTCAAACTCGTCAGGGAGTGTAAAACCACTGATGCCACTTCTAGCTAGAAAGAAACGCATGTCCTCCCTGAGGTCCTGCTCCCGTTTCTGGTTCATACCGGGGTGTGAGGCTCGCGATTTCACGTTATACACAAAGCTACGCCACACAGGCGGTGCTTTGATCATCACCACAAGACTTTGCTTTTCAACAGAAGCCCTGATCACTGCATCTTAGCATGCCACACAGGCAATTCACACCGTGTAACTAATAGCTATCAATCACACAGAATAAATTCCAATGTCAGACACACTGTCCACGTGCAAGTACGTTCTGGGTCTGAACGAAACCGGAGGCACTATATACCTCGTAGTCCCATCGATCACCACGTACGTCTGGACGATCACCACTCATTATACATATTTCGGGATGCCTCCCAATCAGGACCTCGGTTACCATCCAAACGAGGTGAAGATCTCCGGTCTTCGACCACCGTCTTCATCTTTGATTTCTTATCGTCGATTTAGTTATTCAGAATGGGATGAACCCGGTCTTTATGAGCAACTCGCGTATATAATAAACAAGTGCGACACTAACATACACACACATCGTTTCAATTCATTAGTCACTAACCGTCAATCAGTAAGAGAACGATTTCCCAAATATTAACCCCGAAGGCCGAAACGAACATCAGATCAACACCCAGGAAACCATTCGACTTAGCCAACCTTCAGTTAGTTTCTAAATTCCGCATCCATATCGTTTATAATATTTTATAAGGATTTATCGCTATTTTTATTTATTTTAAAATATCCAATTTATTCAAAATGACGCTTCGGGCCATTACGCGGCTGTGGCGCTGTTTTTCTTCAGATTTGATTTACACATATCTAAAAATCTAACCGTTGGATCTTCACAAAATTTACATCATTAGAAAGATCTTTTCAAAACGAATCCAACGATTCCAGTTTTGGGAAAATCCGACGGTGGGATCTCCCGGTATAATCGTTTGAAGTTTCGATTTCAAAATACGAACTGCAGCGTCCTTATTCGATTAAATATAATTATATATATATATATATAATCGATTCAGGCGCTGTTTTTCTTCAGATTTGAATTAAACATTCCAGACAATCCAACCGTTGGATTTTTAGAAAGTTGGTGCCGTTGGAAAGATATTTCCAAAGCGAACCCAACGGTTGCGGTTTCGAGAAAATCCGATGGTCAGATCTCTCGGTATAATCGTTTGAAATCACGGTTTCAAAATACGAACTACAGCTTCGTTATTCGATATATTTCAATTCTATTTATATATATATATATCGATTCTTCGATTTCAAAAACTATATTCTTTTCATACATTTGATAAAAATGATATTTTTATCTAACTGTCTTCTATTTCAACACTTCACTATTTTTAACAATTCATTTATATAATAAAAATGTGATTTTTATTGTAAAACAATTCATTTCAAAACACTATTATTTTATATAGTTCATATCGGTAATAAAAGTATGATTTTTATTATAAAAGAATTTATTTCAAAACGAGATCATTTTATATAGTTCATATCGATGATAAAAATTGGATTTTCATTATAAAACACTTTCTTTCAAAATATGAATACCATTCAACCCATGAACTTCAATTCAACGAATGAATTTCGATTCAACACATGAAGGTTTTCTATAGTTTATATATTTCGATAAAAAGGTGATTTTTATATTTAAAACACGAATACCATTCAACACATGAATTTCAATTCAACGAATGAATATCGATTCAACACATGAAGGTTTTCTATAGTTTCTATATATAAATAAAAATGTGATTTTTATATTTAAAACACGAATACCATTCAACACATGAATTTCAATTCAACGAATGTATATCGATTCAACACATGAAGGTTTTCTATAGTTTATATATATAGATAAAAATGTGATTTTTATATTTAAAACACGAATACCATTCAACACATGAATTTCTATCCAACGAATGAATATCAACTCAACACATGAAGGTTTTCTATTCAACGAATAAATATAGTTTCAACAAATGAAAATAATTCAAACACATGAATATTATTCAAAATTTCGGCAGCATAACGGCAGGGTAGTTAAAACCGGGACCGTCCCTAGTACGACTCCTCGCTCTACCTTAAAACCTCGCGGTTTTTGACGATGGGGAATCATGCATCTAGTTCGCACGCAGGCGGCATGTATATATTTTTCATTTCCACAAACTAATCCTATGTGGTTTCAACCAAATATTTCTCAACCACAAACAGGTATTTTTCAACCACAATTAATCAATTTCAACCACAAACAATTCCAATCAACCATTCGCTATCAATCAATTTTCACACCAATCACAACCAATAAATATCGTCCATGGTTTGTGGACGAGGAGCGTATATATATATATATATATATATATATATATATATATATATATATATATAGCAATTAACTTCTATTTCAACACATATATAATTTTTACAACGCATATACAACTTATACATCGAACGTACAACTTATACAACGCTTATACAAGTGGTGTACAACGCTTATATAACTCATACATCGACTATATAATTTATATGTCATCGTTTTCCATATCGTTTATAAATTAGAAATCTCACATTGGGTTCCACTCCACCAAAAATAGCAGTAGGCTCAGAAAAATATGCGGTCTCTTCTATAATGTAGAAGACGTCCACATGGTCACGATGTTTCCTGTTTCATCGAATTTCGTCAAGAAATGAAAAAGATATGATTTTTACAGTGAAATCAAAAACCATAGCGCTTAGAACTGCTATTAAATAGTTTATATAATTTAACAGCCGTACCTTTCTATTTCGTTCAAAACTAGGTTTTGATCTTGCGCTAAATCCGTTGTGCTATAGGTCGATCAGCCTTCACCACGAGGAAGAGCTTGGAATCACGCTCTGGCGCATGGTGGTGGGGTCCAGTTCGACTATGGCAGGAGGTGGCGGCGGCGGTTTCAAACCTGCAACTTTCGAAGCTCAATTCTCGAGAACCAGAGCACGAGGGAGGGAGCAATGGGTATGGATTTGGAGCTGGAGAGGAGAGCTTCAAAAAGCTTAACTGGAGGGGGGTCTAACTCGGGCTGTAGAGATCGGAATTTGCTAGGGAAGCGGAGACAGGCCTTCCGCCGTCGAGATCGTTTACCGGGGGGGGGGGGGGCACGGGGGGTTGAGATTTATTTTATTTTATTTTATTATGAATATAAAATTCTGATTGGCCGATGATTTTATAATTTCAAAAACTAGGGTTTTTACAAACGAACTTCAATTCAAACCCAACGACTGTCGTCCCTAGCGTTTTACCCCCATTACGAACACAATGGGATATGTTTCGTAGGCCCATTCGACTGTTTCAGTCAGTTTTCCTTCAAATTAAAATATAAAACATTCAATATTCGTTTTGAACGTACATTTCAATTTTCCAGGGCCACAAACTGATTCGAAAAATTCTAGAAAAATAAATCAAGCTATGTTTTGACGATACGGTCCCAACAAAACTAGTTTCGTCGAATTCTGAGCCCGTTTGCAAATTGGCCCTTTTCTGGTCGATCCATTTTAACTATAATTGACCAAAACACGTTTTCCTTTGCCACGCTCACATACTAGCTTCAAAAATTATGAAATTTGAAACCTAGCAATAACTTCACATCCCAGACCCAACAAAAGTGGTTTCGTCGAATTCCGAGGTCGTATGCAAAATGGCCAATTTCACGGGCTATATAAATTCCATAGCGACCTTTCTAAAAATTCATTTGGCCATAACTTTTGCTTTCCGCTATGAAACTTCGATTTTTCAGATTCGTTAGAAAGGTATTCACTAAATATTTTTGGTTTCACTCAAATCCGTTTTGTTTTGCACCCGGTATAGTCCGACAAAGTTTGAATTCAATTTTTGAAACTGCACCGCCTTTTCAGGCCTTGTTTATAATTAGAATTAATTATATTCGTTTTCAAACGTCGATTCAAACTCAGTTTTCATTGCTATTATTTAAAATATTTATTTAAAATATTTAAAATCCATTATTTTAGCCAATTTAAATAATTTAAATTGGTTCAGATTTTCCGGGTCGTTACATTAGTGTATGTCCAATATCATCTCGATACCCATGTGAGGTTTCAATCAACAAATAATGAATTTTATTTTTGCAGTTGGGCGATGTATAAAATTTATCGTCCAAATCAATATCAGTCAAATCAGTGTACATAAACAAATCATCCAATTTGTTTATGAATATTTATTTTATTCATATACACGTTAAAATTATAATTTTAACTACAAAATATTTTATTCCATTTCACATCACACAATCAATTTTCACAACAAAATCAAACAAACAAGTCGTCCATGGTCTGTAGACGACGGGTGTCGGGTGCTGCTAAGCACCGTCTGCATCCTAGTATATATTTCAACTAGAAAATAGAATAAAAGTGAGAAGTTCTCACCTTGGGGTTCCACTCTGCCGTTTCATTTCTGAATTTCTGAATGGCTTGAATTTTCCCGAAATTCAAAATACATTCTAATTTTTTTGGTTTCGCTAAAATTCAGTTTATTTTGAATCATGTACATTCATTTGAAATTTGAAATCGAATTTTCAAACTACCGCGCCATTTTCAATTCCTTTTATAATTAAAAATAAATATTTATATTCTATCATCGATTCAAATAAATATGTACGTTCTAATTCTATTCAACATAAATTTCTCGCCATTATTATTTAAAATAATTCATTTTAAATATTCAAAATTCACTAAAATTATCACAATAAATTTTTTTAAATTGTTTCTGATTTTCCGGGTTATTACAATCATACTTCGTCATTGCTCCATTACAAATTTAGGACCATGCTTTAACACAATACTTAAAGGTGAAAATAAAAAAGAATACCAGACACACATGCACAAGAAATTTAGGCTTAACATCTACTTTGTTATCGAAGTTATTGAATACAAATGTGCATAATTCTAGTTCATTTATTAAAGATATTGGGTACAACTGCTCATACGCCACCAAATACATATCTGAATAAAGAAACAAAAACACTTGCTCTTCAAAACAACATACATGCTGCACCTAACTTTGCAGTCAATATAAATGGGTTGAAGGACTAGCAGCTTTGGATCTAGAGTTGACTTCACACTTATTTCATTTTTCTTCACATTCAAGCATTGGAAAATTGAACATATGTAGGATCTACGCCCACCACTTTCAAACCTGGTATCCTTGTGACAAAAGTTATATGCTTAACCAAACACTCATATTAAACAATCAGAAGCAATAATAGTGAGAACTGACATGGGAATAATAAATTTTGTAGCAGAAAATGATATTTTCAACCATTTCAATACAACATACAATAATTATAATTTGCCTTCAACCTGCCATCTATCTTTAAAGCGCAGAACGCAACAACACCACCTTGCATCTCTATGCAACTTTCACTCTCCAGGCACATCTTATATCTTCACACAACATACAATCTACTTTCAGGCCAGCCATACTAATTCTTGTAAACATGCACTAAAATGCATCTTCAATGACTCTTATGTTGTGACTCTACAGTGAGTACACTACAACATTAACAGTTGATGAGTTGATGAACCTCCAGATCTCTCTATGCAGCACTGCAAGCTTTCTCATAAAGGCCGGCACATCACGTTACTTTGCAACAGCAGCACCTTAGCAGGAAGCACTGGATTCATTGCCTCTTCCACCACCCTTCACAATCACTCGCTGCAATTCTACCTCTTTTCCTACATGCAACACAAAACACCTCACTTCAGATTGTAATTTGATGCCAACACTAATCTATTATCTGGACAAAAAACACCATCAAAGTAATTAAAATAATGAACATATTCCATAAACCAATTAGATATTATTTTGACATGTTTTTTTAGCAAAGCCAGCCAGTTTTTATAGTGGACCGTACCACTTTTTCATTATAGCAAATTACGAGTACAAAATATAACAGGAGATAAGCTGAATGCTTATTTGCTACAGCCATACTGACTCTACTTACAAGATAACTGTATCAAAGCGATCAGTTATATGTAGATACAATCAGAAACATACATGCCCTTACAATATGTCATCATATACTTTCCAATACAGAAAACAGGGCAAGTGGATCAATTTAGTTCTCCAGGCCAATAGCAATACAAAGTAAATGAACACACCAGCAAAAACCAGAAGCGGAGCTGAAATACCAAGCAGAGCTTGAAGAAAAGCAGATTTGAAGAGGCAGCTAAAACATCCAACAAACGAACTGTAAATACCCGAAAATCCCCATCCTTTAGATCGACCATAAACCACACAGGTCTGATCCAAAAGATGGAAATCCACGAATACTTTAACTCTGGGCATACAACACATTAGAACAAATAATAGATGACCTTTATAAACATCATAATAATGTTACATCAAAGTATAGAATATCAGAGTACATTGGATACATAATACAGTGGAAGATAAATTACAATAATCTACTACAATACACAACGGAAGACCTTCTATGCTCTGGACATAGCTTTAAGCTTCAATCCAGAATCCTGCTCAAGAGATAAATATCTGCAAAAAGCTACTCGACTGCCCATGTGGGAAAGTGGGCACCCGAGTTTGCAAGTGAAACAAACTACATGTCAGTCATGGGACAAGTATGAGAAATCTTTCTTAACCTATTTAATAATAAGGCTAATCACAAGACCACGCCGCTAACGCAGAACGGGTTTACTCCATTAAATTGTCGGTGCATAAATAAAGTAGATCGTTAAACAACGCAATGCTTTTTATAAAAATGAAACCATTATAAGACTCAAGTCCTATCACACAATGCAACACAAACCGGAGGATAGAGTTTTACCTTATAATGGTCAAAAATGCTTGATACAATAAAACGGATTTGATATTATTATTAGTGTATATATGTTTTAAAACATTTCAATCATAATATCAATCATAGACAGCATAGCTACCATATACTATGTCGCCATACTAGTTATACAATCAAAACCGTATGTGTCGTATTCGAAGTTGAATTTCCATCATGAACCAAGGCAAAAGATAGTCCTTACCGAATTCGAGGCAATCTAGCCTACCATGTCTCAGGATCAGCCGCAACTGACCCTTGGATCTTCAGGGCCGGTCCACCAAAGTGCAATGGTTGGATTAATAATGCCTGAACAATACGTTTCCCCGCCCTACGGGGCGTAAATAGAGCCACTAAGGACTCAAATAACCGAGGCGCCTCATTCCATCATCCACATAAGTAAAAATGTCAGGCCTTGTAAAAACCATGACACCACTTCTAGCTAGAAAGAAACGTATGTCCTCCCTGCAGTTCTTACTCCCGTTTCTGGTTCATACCGGGGTGTGAGGTTCGCGAAGTATCGCTATACACAAAGCTATGCTATTTAAAGCTATTCTTTGATCATCAACCACAAGGCTCTGCTTTTCAACAATAAGCCTTGATCGTTTGCATCTTAGCGTGCCACGTTGTCAATCCATACCATACCATTGATTTCTGCCAATATATAACCTCTAAGCTCGCACGTCTCAGAGAAGAGTGTTATGCAAGAGAATAAATTCTCCGCCACCAACAAATATATATTTAGCAGAAATCAACGAATATAGTATAAAGGAATACAAAGTTAGACATACAATCCATTTACAAGTTCGTTCTGGGTCTGAACGAAACCGGAGGCACTTTATACCTCGCCCATCCGAACGATCAACAATACGTCCGGACAACTACCACTTGAACCTTCTCAAGGCAGCAACTCCAAACAAAGGCATCAGTAGTCCTCATCCATTTGATGTGAAGATCGCCGGTCTTCAACCACTGTCTTCCTCTTTGACTTTTAATCGTCGTAGTAATTATTCAGAATGGGTTAAACCCGGTCTTTCCGAATAACTCGCGTATTTTATAATAAAAATCAAGTGTTGTAAAACACATCATACGCTACATTCCATTTTAGAATATTCTTTTAATCAGAGATTCACATTATAGGGTAAATTTCCCATTAATTTTAACAAAGATAAATCCTTTCAAATTTATTCTTTAATCCCCCTTTAAAGATTCATTAAAACCCCAATTTGGTTTTAATATCCAAAATCATAACTTTATGATTATTCAGAATTAAGAAATAAATTTTATCTTTAATTGGATTAAAGAACAAATGTCATTTAAAAACATCGTTCACAACAAACCCACAAATCTAGTTTATCTTATTTGATTCCAATTAAATATCGACTAATTGGAAAACTTCATTAAATCTTATTTTCAAGATATATTCTAGTTAATAACTAGTTCAATTCGATAAAAATATTTTTTTCTTTTCAAATATGGAATTTTTCATCTTAACTCTTTCCAAATAATTTACTATGATTTTACATAATTTCTCCATATTTTTAATAATTTTATTATCGCTCGTACAGTCGGTTTCCAATAACGACCACCGAACTACATCCATAGCGACCTTTTCTGGAATTGATTTGGACATAATTCCAAATCCAACCATTAGATTTCAAAACTCTTATATTCATTGGAAAGCTCTTTTCGATACAAATCCAAGGTTCCGGTTTTAGAAGAATCCGACGGTCGAATCTTCCGTTACGCCAATTTGAAGCTAAGGGTCGAAATTCGCGAACGGTCGCCGCAAGGCGCATTCTATTCAGGCCATTAAATAAACATATAATATATATATATCGTCGATTTCTATTATAAATCATTTTTCAAATATATTTACAAATTCATTTTAAAATGATTTTAACTTCATTTTCAATTCTAAACATATTAAAATATTTATATTTTTAAAATATAAGATTTATAAATCACTTCTCTTCGATATTCATTTTAAAATGAATAAAAATCGATCAATAACCCGTTCGGGTAAAAAATGACGTTTGCTACTAAATTCGGCTTCACGTTTCTCTTCTTCACTGAATATTATTTAAAATATTCATTTTTTTTAAAGGTTCTTTATATTTGAATACTATTTATATTAAAAGATATTTTGAATCGGAATGCGACAATCAATTACCATACAATTTCAGTTGTATGGATTTCATACATCGCATGTATATATATATATATAACAATAGTTGTACATAATCACTAAGTAATCCATTCACAACTAGAGTGAAATTTATAATTGTGTGAGCGTTAAAATAAATAAATATATAACGCTCAACACAAACTGTCAATCCATCGATTGACATACAGTTAAATATTGGGACTAGTGTATGTCATCCCAACACCCATGTGGGGTTTTCAAATACAAAAGTTTATATACATACATCATTGGTTAATAAATTTAACCAGTTTCCACTGTTTAAATTATAATTAAATATTTATATTTTAATTCCAACAAAACATATATTTTGACAAGACAACATTTTTATTTTACCAAACATGTCCTTCTAAATGGCATTTTGTAATGCTAACAATGTTAAGTGACACTATTTTCAATGGATCAACATATGTTTCATAAATGAACATTTTTATTTTTCACTAAAATGAAAATGTTTTTAATTAACAAGACATAAATAATCAATTGAACATTTTACTATGATTCTAACATATGAATGATAATGTTTTAACTAACTAAAACATATATATTCAAACGAACATTTTTCTATTTAAAACAATGCATGTTTTTTTACCATTTCTAATGTACAATAAAAATGTAAAATTTTATTGTGAAACAATTTTACACAATTTCTATGCTCACATATGAAAAAATAAAAAGGGAACTTTATTTTCAATAGCTTTAGCGTTCACATATGACAAATAAAAAGATGGTTTTTATTTTTAATAGTTCCAATGTTCGTATATGACAGATAAAAAGATGGTTTTTATCTGCAATACCTCGTTTACATTTCGAATGACAAAATAAAAGAGAATTTATTTGTCATAACAAGTTTTACATTTAATGTGACATGTTTTATTTAACCTAACATATGCTAATAAAACGAAGTGTTATTCTAATGTAACATTTGCTAACAAAATAATGTTTTTATACTAATGTAACATTCTACAACAAAATGTTCTTTTTTTTATTCTAACATAAATGTCCTTTTTTAATTCTAACATAAATGTTGTCTTTATTCTCACATAAATGTCTCTTTTAATTCAAACATAAATGTTGTTTTTATTCTAACATAAATGACAATTTTAATTACATGACAATTCCTAACAAAAAATGATGTTTTAATTAACATGACAATTTCTAACAAAACGACATGTTTATTCTAAATAAACATTCCTAACAAAATGACATGTTTATTCTAATATGTCGTTTTTAACAAAATTGACATTTTTATACTAGCATGACTTTTCTAACAAATGTGTTATTTTTATCTAATATGACTATTTTAACAAATGTGTTATTTTTATCTAACATCACTATTTCAACAAATGTGTTATTTTTATCTAACATGACTATTTTAACAAATGTGTTATTTTTATCTAACATGACTATTCTAACAAATGTGTTATTTTTATCCAACATGACTATTTTAACAATTGTGTTATTTTTATCTAACGTGACTATTATAACAAATGTGTTATTTTTAATCTCATGCAACATTTAAACTAAAAATGTTGTTATTTTATAACAAAAGATGACATTTATGTTTTCTAACAAAAGATGTCAATTTATTTTCTAACCAAAGATGACAATTATGTTTTCATGAATACTTTTTAAATAAATGATCTTTTTAGGTAACATGAACTCACTCTAAATAAAAGATCAATTTGTTTTAACCTAACATTTATACTAACTAAATGACATATCTATTTTAACATCACATTTATTAATTTAATAACATTTTTATCTTGCCAATTCTACTGCAACAAAAGGGACATTTCTATTATGTCAATTCTAATGCAACCAGATGAACATTTCTAAACAAAATGATGTTTCATATGATATTTCTAAATAAAATGACATTTCAAATTAATATGATATACAAAAATATAATTTCTATTCTAATGTAACATTTTATACAAAAATGAAATTTCTATTCAAATGTACATTTTATACAAAAATGTAATTTCTATTCTAATGTACATTTTCTAACAAAAAGAATATTTTTATTTTAATATCACATCTCAAACAAAAATGATATTTTTATTTGACCATTCTAATTCTATATCAACAACATTTTATTTTGTCGATTCTAATATAACAAAATTATTCCATCAAGTCTACAGATTGATAAACAACATCAAATAATTTAAATCGAATCACGAATGACAATCAATAGGATATTATAGCGTATGAAAATCAACAGATCTAATCATGATTAATTTATTTAGATTATATATATGTAAACAAAAAAAGAATTTCTCACATTGATCATTGTCTGGATTTTCAGAATTCTCCATTTCAGATCTGGTCAGTCCCATGATGTAGATCTCATTTCAAGGATTCCAACGCACTTCGTTTTCCTGAATTTCGATATTGTTTGGCAAAGATATGTTGATTTAAACGTTGGATTACATTATTAAATTAATAAATAAACAATTTTCCTTAATTACAGTTTTACCCCTAATACAAACTAAGGCCGCTCCTTCTTCCACTTCCTATCGTTGTCTGCTTGTAAAATCGAACCCAAACTCATCCGCCATCACACCACTACCGCACCACCGTCGGGGCACCAGTCCCCGATCACCCAACACCATGTCGAAGCCCTCGATTCCACCTCCTTACGCCGTGAAGAAGGGTGCACTCGCAACCCCTAAGCATCTCGAAATCTGAACTAAAGTCGCGCCCTTTGAACCTCAAAATCAGCCACCATCGATCCTTGTTTCAGATCCAACCCGTATGAAAATCTAGATCTAACTTGCCACTTTGATTTTCCCTTAACAAGTTTTTGATATTATTAGTGGTGTAACGACCCGGATTTTTAGCGACTTTGGTTATCGACATAAGCACGATGTCGATAACCAAAACGTCGAAAAATCCTGGTAATTAGTGAAAGAAATTAGAGGGTGAGGAAAGATAAGATAGAAAATTAGAATAGAAGAAGAAGAAGAACACAACATCAGAGTAACACGAATCTCACAGCGGAACGAATAACATATAACAGATAACATATCTTTGAAATAAAAGATTTATATGTATACAATAACATTATCAGAGTACATCACTTACAACACAGCGGAAATAACTATAGCTATATGATCCTGAAGCCTCCTGCTCCAGCTCTTCAACTATATCTGTAAAATCCCGACTACTTGACTGCCCATACAAATTTAGGCACCCAAGAGTTTAGGGAAAACAACAAAGTAAACTCCGGGTCAGTCATGGGACTGGTGTGAGTAAAATAGTTTAAAAACAGTTCGAACAAGTAAACGATATCTCATAAGACCACGCCGCATAACGGAACGGGTTTTTCCCTTATGAGAATCCAAAATATCTTTATATCAAAAACCTTTTGATATTATAATAATGTCTATCCACCACAGTATATATAATCATCTAGCAGAAACGCTTTCATCTCACGTTCTACATATATAGTATACAATCAAAACCGCAAGCACGTATTGGGTAATGGGTTTCCAACTATGACAAGGTATGGAATCACCTTTCGCTAATGTACCTCTAGAGAGGAATACACTGGGTTCAACATGAACATCTTGCAACCCGGCCACACATGACCGACCACTCATTTCGCTTGAGTGTATCGAATGTATATCAACAACAGTTGGGATCAGCAACCGTTTCCCGAATGGGACAGCATCAACAATAGATTTTTAGAAGTAAATGAAACTCTAGATCAGGTGATTATACACCCTACTTCGGTGCGACCGACTTAGCCATGCTGCCTGCCCGATTTCTGTCATTTACCGGATGATGAGGCTAGAAGCTACGCTTTATCATCATATCAGATTCACTTTGAATGCCACATCATCAAATCCATCCAATCACCGATTGACGTCCTCAACAATACATTATGTGTTAGCTAAAAGAAGTTTCCTTCTCCGCTTCCACTCTTGGTATAGTTGGAGAAATCAATATATGTGATTGTCTGGAAATACTCTGTCAGACATCCGTCCATACAAGTCATCCAGGAACAGGATGAACCGAAGGCACTATTCTGTAAACAGGATAGCCCTTGCATAACTCCGTCTTCAATTTCCTTTGGCATATATGATTCGCAACGCTTATGCCAATATAGAGTGGTTCTTTGGATAATAATCCAACCGGTCTCTCCATATTAACACGTTAAAATGGTCAAAACTTCGATGGTCTGTGATTTAACTATCGAATAAAAACAGGTGTGCAACCAACGATATTATTTCCCAGAGGAAATTTATATCGATCAATCATCATTCAACATTTATCTCTTAATTTCATAAATTTAATTATCTCCTGTTTTCCTATAGTCAATATTTCTTATTTTCTAAATTTAGAAAATATATGTTATTAACAATGGAAAACATTTCCATTTCTTGTTTTCTTTATTAGAAAACATTTCTGGTTTCTTATTTGGAAAACATTTCCAAAGCTTCTTCATTGGACTTAGACATATGTTTAAACAAACCATCGCGATGCCCACTCAAACCATTTCCTTTACTGCCGAACCTTAACTATTCCTTAGTTAAAAACGAAGCCACTCAAGTTGGGGTAGAACTACCTCTCAGACCTTAACTGAACAACATTTCTAACTTTGAAATAGGCAAAGTTCACTTTATATTCCTTTTACTAACTTCCTTACTTAAACCTCCTTCGAATAGCTATATTCGATTGACTCTTATCAATTAACTCTATTGGACTAACCCCTATCAATTAACTCTATTGGACTAACACTATTTGACTAACGCTATTTATTTACTCATTTCACTTACTCTTTTCGAATAAACTATATTCGATAATTCCTTTTACTTTCTATTCGAATAACTATATTCGATTAACCCATTTGCTTCTATTCGAATAACTATATTCGATAACTCCTTTGCTTCTATTCTAATCGATTAAACTAACATCGATTATCTCCTTTCAACTTTATTCTCTAATCGATTAACTAACATTGATTAACTTCTTTTTAACTTTATTCTCTAATCGATTAACTAACATCGATTAACTTCTTTTACTTTAACTTTATTCTCTAATCGATTAACTTCTTTTTATCTTAACACTAATCGATTAACTAACATCGATTAACTTCTTTTTATCTTAACACTAATCGATTAACTAACATCGATTAACTTCTTTTTATCTTAACACTAATCGATTAACTAACATCGATTAACTTCTTTTTATCTTAACACTAATCGATTAACTAACATCGATTAACTTCTTTTTATCTTAACACTAATCGATTTACTAACATCGATTAACTTCTTTTTATCTTAACACTAATCGATTAACTAACATCGATTAACTTCTTTTGATAAACTACGTTTTTCGTTACAACTATTTTCTTTTTATAACGTTTACTTACCGTTACAAATATATCCTATTTATAACTTCTATTTACCGTTACAAATATTCCCTATTTATAACTTCTATTTACCGTTACAAATATTTCCTATTTATAACTTCTATTTACCGTTACAAATATTTCCTATTTATAACTTCTATTTACCGTTACAAATATTTCCTATTTATAACTTCTATTTATCGTTACAAATATTTCCTATTTATAACTTCTATTTACCGTTACAAATATTCCCTATTTATAACTTCTATTTACCGTTACAAATATTTCTTATTCATAACGTTTACTTACCGTTACAAATATATCTTATTTATAACTTCTATTTATTTTCTAAATAAATATTCCTTTTCTATTTCTATTTATTTTCTAAATAAATATCCCTTTTATAAAACCGTATTCGTTTTATAAATAATTCCTTTTATAAAATCCTGTGATTTTATAAAATTCCTTTATTTCAATATACATTGAAATACTTCTTTCTACATCCCAGGGTCTTTTATGATATTTAAAAATATCGAATAAAAATGATCAACATCATTCCAACACCCATAATCCATAACAGATTATATAACACATCATATATCACAATATATGAAAACAGTAAAATAATTGTTGAGGAATCCAGTTGGATTCCTCCAACCTGTTTCCCTGCATCACAGATGTTAAAAAATATAGATAACATCACTTTCAGTTCTATACGATATATTCTGTTAAACAGAATCAATATAGAAAATTAACTAACTGACTAGCAGTTCAATCAAACAATCAACACACAGTAAATCAGACAATTCCTAACAGTTCTAAAAATACAACATGAAATTATAAACTGTTCAGAGTTAGTGAGATTTACTCACATTGGCGCGTTAATCGTTAAATAACGGTTTGCGTTATTTGATTTAGTAAGACAATTTATTTCGCCATAAATTGTAACTGTCTCCTATGGACTTCCAGTCGGTTCCATGTTGTAGTGTTCGTCTCTACGATTCCAACGGATCTGACCGTTAAAAATTCCAAATCGGCCCACTTCCATTTAAATACCCAACTCGTATGAACATTGAGCCGTGGGTTCTTCTCCAATGTATTAGACCATGCAACTCATCTTTGCCGATAACTTCTCCTTCACGAAAACTTCATGCAAAAATTTCCATTAAACTCTCCTTCTATTTTCCTTTCATCTCATACTTAAAACGTATAACTCGAAACCATGAAACAGTAAACATTGACAAAAGTTGAGCAAGCTGATGAACGTACATTATTCCAAATTATTGTTGCCACCAATTTCAGTTCCTTTTCCTCTAATGACGACAACATTTTCTTTTTTATATGGGCTTTACTGAAATAAATCGGCCCAGTAAAATATCTTCTTCCCCCAAACAACGCCTGCTTCCTTCAACAACCAGTTTTCCACCGAACATCTCCTCGCCAATTCCGATTTTCCCCAAACGCACATCACAAAATTTAAAACAGACATCACCATAATTCTGCTCATCATCCTCTTCATGTTTTAAATAGCATATTATAAACCTCTCCACGTCCTTCCTTTCTTCAAACATGCACTCCCCGTCCATCTCTCTCCTGCTTACCATAAAAATATCATGGTCCAACTTCCTACCAAAAGAAACCCACGTATGCACTAAACAGTGCATTCTTGTTCCCCATATCATACCACTTCGGAGCCTTCTGCTCCTTGTATTTCACGGTTTTCACCATCATTTCCGAAACATTTAGCTCAGCGTCCTTGCTCTCACCCTCACAGCTAGCAGACTGCTTTTCAACCACTCACCCACACATCCTCATCTCTACACCGATATTCTCCTCTACGCATCACCTGACACGTCTGAGCAACCCCTGGCCGACGCCGCATTACACCAGCGGGGAGAGAAACGCATGACCCCTGCTGTAGCCGTACCTCATTTCAGAACTTATGGAGGAGAACTCGAGCTTTTGAAAGTTGCGATTTGATTTCATTTTTGCTGCGTTTCCTTGTTTGGTGGCGGCTTGGGAAAATGAGAAATGGAATTAGGTTTTAACGTTTTGAGTATGGTTATTTATAGGTAGGATCTTTTGGATATTTTATTTTGTGTGGTATATAGTTAGGTCACGTATTGGTTTTCGAGAAGAGAAACGGTGGCAACCCAATTTTCCGTGAAAATGAAGATAACTTTAGTCTTTGTTTTCAAATTTTAACATAACACGCTAAGTACAATTATATCCAGGTACGAGTGCTGTCGACTGAAATAAATATACCGTTGTGACGAGCAAGGTGACACGGTTCCAAAAATATAATAATACCGGTAGATTAACTCATATTTTGAAACCCCGAAATGTCGATACAGGGTGTCAAATACTCCAAATAAAAAGTTGCTTATTTAATTAATTAAAAATTACAATAAAATTCTAAAAATTAAATTATCACTACGTCTCTAAAGAACCTTATCTAAATTCAAACCCGGTGTCTAGTTATATCGAATAAATCCGTTACGGTCGATAAACGATTCTATAGCGACTTTTCTGAAATTTGATTTGGACATATCTCTAAATCTACACGACGAAATCCCGATATTTCTCTTCCACTAGAAAGATATACTTCACCAGCTCCACACGTTTCTTGTTTCACAGAAATCCGATTTAAAATGAATCCTGTACATTCAGTTAAAGTTCAAATCGCCAAATAGCGAACTGCAGCGCTATTTCAAGCTCGTTTATATTTATATTATAAACTATACGTTCAACTGTCGACGATTGAATATATTCGTTATTCAAATTCAATTCCAAGCTGAATTAAATATCACAGATGATCCAGTTCACACCATATCGTCATTTCAACCAATTCTTATTATTTCAAAATTAAATATATTATTTAATTTATTATTTAATTAAATATTCACTATTATTTTATTCAACGACCATGTAATTCACTAAACCACCATTTATACAATTAAATAAATTAATCATAATACCCCTGCCAATGCGGGTCATTACAATCTTCCCCACTTAAAATAATTTCGTCCTCGAAATTGCTAAAAGGTAGAGGACGACCCTATCGACTGGTTAGAACATATTGTTCACTTCTTAACTTCAGTTTCAACTGAACCAATTTAAATTTAATTAAATTATTAATTAATTCTTATCATCGAAAATTTTCAAAAAATCCGGAAAATTTTCTAACTCCTTATTCTTCGAAAAATTTCGCCAGCACCTCCTTTGTGCTGGTCAATACGCCAAACCACCACTCGCCTCTCTGTGCCATCTCCAACCCAAAAGAAAATCAAACAGCCAAGCGGCTTGCTAATTCGGCTCATAAATCTTATATCCAATAGAAATATAAACTTGTACCTTTTTGTCGGGCAAATCAACTCTATTACTTCCATATGTTATCAACTCAACATATACAAGGGTTATCCCAATCAAATCCCAATCACTTTTATCCACAACACAACCATACGCTTATATCTGAGCTAAATATCATTTCAAACTCAAGTTTCGTTCTTGATTCCCACTCTTAACTTGATTATCACATTACACTTCAAATTTGAATCTCACAATCCAATTTGTCTTGATATCATTCTGATTCAACCTCAGTTACCACTTTACTGGCTTTACTTGAATTCAAATTTGCTTTTACAAATTCCTATTTCATTTGGTTTTAATTCAACAGTCTTTCCCTGGGAGTTTTCAAACAGTTTACTCTTTTCAAAAATCAAATTTTCCTTTTTGAAATTTCTGAGCATATAATCAATATTCCATTAGTTAAATCACTTCTCTATTTCTTTAACAATATTTGTTAACCAATTATTTTCAATAACTATATTGGCCTTTTATGTTATTTAGAGAACATTTCCGAATATCGCCTTCCTTTATTTTCTAAACTTTAGAAAATATATGCTATTTATAATTGGGAAAATATTCTAATTACTTATCTCTTTTCCGATCTCGTTTATTTCTATACATAGGAAATATTCATTATTCTATTTCCAAGCTTACACTTATTTGGATTTAAAACGGATGGTGTGTAAAACATCGTTACGACAACCCAAATACTATATTCAACTAACTCTTATTCAACATCAATCTTCGAGCCTGAAATCTTACTGTTTGTTTGCTAATAATGAAATCAATCAAGTTGGGGTATAACTACCTCTCAGACCTTGACTGAATAACATTTATAACGTCAAAACAGATATGACTACTTACTCGAAAATCAATACCATACAACTACTTCTTCACTTTTAAACACGTATACGCTTCGTCTTTCTATTCTTTCGAGATTTTATTCCTAGTCTTCCTTTTTTGCTTTTACTATTCTATTTCTAAGTTCGTTTCCTGATCGACTTCTATATATTTTGATATATAGATTTCTAGTTATCAAATTATCCTAAAAATATTCTGTAACACCCCGAATTTTAGTTAATACCAAAATTCACTAATTACAGGATAAATAATCTCAGATGTGGGAATTGGGGGTAACGGGCTGCGTTATTGCGTTCGTCTCGGAAAAATACGCGAAATAGAGTCCGAGTTTTCGAGAATCGGAGTCCGTATGGCCCAGTTATGGCCCAATGAAGTTGGCAGAAAATTTAAGATAAAAACAGAATTAAATATTTAAAAATCAGATTTCGAATTGGGGCCAGCGGGGGCCAGGCGGGAAAAATTCCCGCCCTAGCCATGTCGACAGGGCTGTCGACAGGGGTGTCGACTGCCCTGTCGACTTGCCTGTCGACACAGGGTGTCGGCCCTGTTGATCTGGGTGCACCAGATCTGGTTTTTGGTTGAGTCTTGGGCTGGGTTCTAGAGATTTCCTAAATCTAACGGACCTAATCTAATCTAGGGTTAATCTAAGGGCCTAAAACACTCCCTAATCCTATAAATAAGACCCCAACCCTACCCTAATTCATTCATAATTAAATCTTGTAATTAAACTATGGCAAAATGAAACTTGATCATGGCCTCCACAAATCAATGAAGAGGGTTGCAAGCTAATCACTCTCTAATCAACCTCTAATCCATTCTAAGCATCTTAATCTTCTTCATTTGGAGTGCAAATTTTCTAGTGGTGAGTTTCTATCACTTTGATGATCAATTACTAAATTAAGTAGATGAGATATGATGAGATTTATGGTTTTGCATGAGGATTAATGAGTTTTCAAGTCATATGATATGATGTGAATATGCTAATCAATGTTTAATATTAATCATATGTTTATGCAAGTTAAATATGTGAGTTTATGCATGTTGAATATGTAAGTTTATGCAAGTGGTTTATTCAAGTTAAGTGGTGGGTTTATGCATAATAAGTAATTGATTTTATGCATGCTAAGTAGGTGGTTTTATGCATGCTAAGTGTTTGGTATTATGCATAAATCATAATATGCAAGTTATGCATGCTTATGCAAGTATATGAATGCTTATGCAAGTTATGTATATGCTTAAATGCAAGTTTAACATGATATGCAAGTTATGCATGCTTATGCAAGTATGTGGATGCTTATGCAAGGATGTGAATGCTCATGCAAGTTATGTGTATGCTTAAATGCATGTTATGCAAGTTATGAGAATGTTGTTATGCAAGTTCATATGCAAGTTTATGTGTATGATGTTATGTAAGTTATGTACATGTTGTTATGCAAGTTCATATGCAAGTTTATGTGTATGATGTTATGTAAGTTATGTACATGTTGTTATGCAAGTTCACATGCAAGTTTATGTGTATGATGTTATGTAAGTTATGTACATGTTGTTATGCAAATTTATATGCAAGTTTATGTGTATGATGTTATGTAAGTTATGTGCATATTGTTATGCAAATTCATATGCAAGTTATGTGTATGATGTTATGCAAGTTATGTGCATGATGCTATGTAAGTTATGTGTATGTTGATATGCAAGTTATGTTTATAATATTATGCAAGTTATGTGTATGATGTTATGCAAGTTAACATGTAACATGTTGTGCAAGTTCACACCTTTAAGACACATGCAAGTTCACCTTTGTATAACCTATGAACACTTATGCAAGTCGCCTTTATACATGACATATGTATGTTCATACAAGTTGGGTTATTTAGTAATGCTAGTTGGGTTAATGTCATTATGTAAGTGGACACCTTTTTAACCCATGTTAATGCTAATAAGTGAAACCCATGTTATTTGTGAAAGAATCTTCTCTTGGAAATATGTCGTGTTAGCATAAGTACGTGGGGAAACGATGGGGTTAATAGACATGATTAATGAATGGTGTGAAATGGTTATGATTAAGCATACCATAAAATGAATAAGCATAAGTGGGAATTTACCTATTGAGTTAGGTCTACCCCATGGGAATTTACCTATTGAGTTAGGTCTACCCATGTTATGGAATTGGGAATTTACCTATTAAGTTAGGTCTACCCATATTCTTGTAAATGTGAATATTAATTAGGGGTAATTAATAAATATGGGGGTGATTACTTAGGTGTAATTAATCGACTAAGACACGAGGTTGGACTCATTTGTAGTGTAAAACTTCCCGGACCCAACCGGCTTAACCAGTTGCTACAAATGTTAGCCCAATGTGAGAGGTCTTAGGCACAAACTAAATACGTGATTAACGTAGAGACACGAGGTTGGACTCGGTTATGACGTAAGGCTGCCCGGACCCAACCGGCTTAACCAGCAGTCATAAAAGATAGTCTAATGTGAGAGGTCTTTATGAGGATGACGGTCTTAATTAATTAAGAAACACTTAACCAAATTAGCATGTAGTGGGACATGAGGGTTAAGTGGGTGCCTTTGGTGGCATGTAGTAACTAGTGGGGGTGCCTCGGGTGGCATGAGGAAACTGGTGGGTTGCCTTGGGCGGCAATGGAAAATACGATTAGAATACTTAACCAAAGTTGAACATGTAATTAAAACATGGGTGAAGGGTTAAGTAAGTGCTTTGGGTGGCATGTGGAAATCTAGTGGGTGCCCTAAGTGGCAATTGAAATATGATTGATAACTTAACCAAATCTTAACATGTAAGTGGGCATGACTATATAAGGGGTTAAGTGGGATGCACTAGATAAAAGTAGCAAGCTTAAGTAGTAGCTTGTGGGGGCCCATTTCAACCAATATCCCAAACGTATCTTTGTGGGCTCGACTCTAGTCGAGTGACGGGACACGCATATTGGGCTTGACTATAAGAGGCCAAACCGGGTTAGCGGTGGCAACGCGGGACCAACGGGTTTCATATGCGTGTGTGGACCCGGGCTGGTTGGTAAGTCGTTGTTGCATCGTGTAGATATAAAGCCGTGCACTGTTGATATTATCTGGTAGCCACTTTAGGGGAATGATACACCCCAATCGTGGGACCAGCACGGGTATCTACGTAGGGGAGCCGATCGCTTGGGGAGTAGTGGGTACACCTATGTAGTCAGATAGGCGTACACGGAACTACTGAATTACTAAGTACACTTAGTGGGATCAACCTTTAAGTAAGAATAACTGGTGTGGTGCAGTGTAGTAATTATCCTTGGGTGGGTAGATGCGTCTTTACGGTTGTCTTAGTTTATCCTAAGTCTACCAAGCTGCTTAGTGTAGCCATTCATCCCCAGACGTCACCGTATATCAAGCTTATGTCTTCTCTGGTTACTTTAATGATTGTATTGTTAAAGTTATAGGACTCACTCAGACTTATGTCTGACCCCGTTGTTTTTATCTTTTTCCCAACCCTCAGGTTATCAGAGTAGGCCCAGTACGAGTGGGCTTTGATCAGGCTGCTTCATTCTCTTTTGGAGCTTGGACCATAGGTGTAGAGATCAGCTTACCCTTTTCTTTTATGGCTATCAGTTCATGTATTGGGATTATGTACTTTTATTTATCAGGATGGATATTTTTGTACTTGACTCTTATTTGGTTTTGTGATGTAACCAAACATGTTTTACTTTCCGCTGCAATGAAATGATGTTTGAAATTTTCAAGTATTACTTATATCTGTCTTGTTGTAATTTTTCTGTTCTATATTCACTTAAAATACTCCACCGATGTTATGGCATTCCCTTAGAGAGTGACCATAGCGGGTGTGGGGTGTTACACGTGGTATCAGAGCAAAGGTTACCGGAACAGATAAAAATTTTAGAAAACTATTTTTCTAAAAACATTTTTGGAAGAAATATTTTCAAAAACATGTCTTTAAAGAGAAAAGTTTTTGAAAGAAAAGCATAATCCCCGATAGCCATATCTTTATCTTTCGAATTCTCCGTTTTGAATCTTTCCTTTTTCGTCTCAGCATGGCTGAAGATCTTTATCTTCCGGACGGTGTAGCGGTACCAGTATGGTATAGGAGGTTGTTAGAGGCTAGGGCCACCGCTGCAGGTCCAGCAAATGTTCCTCCTCCACCCGTTGCACTCGTTCCTCCTCGCGCGGATACTTTTGCTATGACTTGTAGGAAGTTTAAGGCTATGGGAGGAAAACCTTTTGTGGGAGCTAGGGATTGGCTTAATGAGACGGAAGAATTAATGGAAATTTTGGGAGTGGAAGAGGGAAAGAAAGTCAGGTTAGCCGCTTGGTTAATGGAAGGAGAGGCCTCGTTCTGGTGGGAAGTCACTAATGGAGAACGCCCTGTTGATTCTTGGATGGATTTCAGGCAAAGGTTTGAGGCAAAGTTTCTCTCAAAAGCGGAAGAAAATATGCACGTGGAAAGGTTCTTGAACTTAAAGCAAGGGAACTTGTCGGTGAAAGAATATGTTAACAAGTTTAATCAGTTAGAGAGATTCAACATGGACTCGGTGATCACACTGGAAGAGAAAGCTTTGAGGTTCGTTAGAGGCTTAAACGAACCGATGCACGGATTGGCTATGTCTCACATCCCTATGGGGGCCACTTTCGAGAAGCTTGTGGACATGGCACTTATGCATGAGGAAGAGAAGGGTCCCAATGCTAATAAAGCACCCGAGAAGAATGAAGATCAGAAGAAATCTCAACAACAAAATAAGGGTGGGAAAGGTAACGGTGGCAAGGGAAAGAAGAAGTGCTTCAATTGTGGTACACTAGGCCACCTAAGCAAGGATTGTCGCAAGAAGAAGAAGACTGGCTGCTTCCACTGTGACGAAGCAGGACATCTAGTGAAAGACTGTCCTAAGAAAGGGCAAAGGACGGGATCTAACTCAGGAGGACAGGTGCAAGTTCTTTTGGCACCAACTCAGGCAAGGGGGAAAGCTCAGGCTCTCGCGGTTCGACCGATTCGGGAAAGAGGTAGAACTATTTCTATTGAAAGTCTAGTTTTTCTGATCGATCATCCTGTTCGTACTTTATTTGATTTTGACGCATTGAGTTCGTTTATCTCATCATTATTAGTAGAGTCACTGCACTGAGACACCAGTTGGTAGATGATCCCTTAGTTGTTTCAAACCCAATTGGGGCTCCATGATGTGTTTGGGTTTGAAAGTTGCTATACTTAGCATTGAGTTTAGATGTGATGCTTTTTGGGCTTCACGGGCTATGGGTTAGTTTTGGGCATGGACTGGTTATCCAGTAATGGTGCCGTTCTTATTGTGGAAGGAGAGTTGTTAGGCTTATGACCCGCTAGGGTAACACTCTCGAGATCTTTTGTAATCCCATGGAATCTGTTATGCTAAGTTATCTAGAATCGCTTGACACGTCGGTCAAGAGTTTGTGATCTGTTAGAGTGGTCCGGGAATACTCGGATGTGTTTGAGGAGGTGAAGGGCTTACCTCCGGAGCGGGAGATTGACTTCCAAATATATCTGGTAGGCAATGCCAAACCAGTGTCTTGGCCAGGGTGCCACGTGGCTCCTCGTGAGAGGAGGGAACTCCATAAGCAAGTAGGCAATTTGCTTGAGAAGGGGTTTTGAAGATGAAGTATATCGGAGTGGGGTGCTCCGGTAGTTTTTGCCACGAAGGCGGATGGGTCCCTCAGACTTTGTGTAGGCTAAAGAGAGCTAAATAAACTCACAAAGAAGAATAGACACCCATTGTCGAGGATTGATGATCTCTTTGATCAGCTAGTGGGCGCCTCAGTATTTTCGCAGTTGGACTTAGCCACGAGGTTTCGTCAGTTGAGAGTGACTGAGGATAGTATGGGGAAGACTACCTTTAGGACTCCAGATGGGTTTTATGAGTGGCTGGAGATGCCATTTGGTTTGACGAACGTCCCCGCATATGATGAGAAGGGTGTTCAGGGAGTACCTAAATAAGTTCGTGATGGTCTTTGTAAATAACATCTTGGTCTTTTCTAGGAGCGAAATAAGTTTTCGTATGTGCTCAATAGGATGAGCAAAGCCAGTTATGGGATAAACGGTGGTTTTTGGGAGCGAGACTGGCGAGGACATCCAGAGTTGGACAAGGGCTTAATTATTTAGCCGTTTTTACTAGTATCATCTCACGTAGGTCGTCTGAATTCGAAAGAGGTATCCCTTGGGTGTTTGTCTGATATTGGTTTAGGCCTTTGGGGCTTGCATTTGGGGGATGTCGAGTTCGACTAAGGTGGTCTGCGTGAGAGATGGATAGTTGTGACGATTTTGCATGGGAGAATATCCTGATTTTCTCTAGAAGTGGAGAAAAGCATGCCTTACATCTCAGAGAAGTGTTGGAGACTCTTCGAGCACATAGTCTTAAAGCTAAATTCTTTAAATGTCATTTTTGGAGAAGAGAAGTGCGATTCTTAGGGCATGGGGTCTCTAAGGAAGGGATAGCTGTGGATCCCGCAAAGAAAGTATCTATCCAGGATTGGAAAGTTCCTAGGAATGCTACCGAAGTAAGAAGTTTCTTGGGGTTGGCAGGATATTATAGGAAGTTCATTAAAGACTTCGCGAAGATATCAGCCCCGTTAAACCGCTTGACGAAGAAGAATCTGGTTTTCTCAGGGGACGAAATGTACCAAGACATGAAGCGAGTTTTCTTTTTGGCCGGTATGAAGAAAGACATGACCGAGTATATCGCTAGATGCTTGGTGAAAGCGGAGCAAAAGAAACCAAGTGGGTTGCTTCACCCATTGGAAGTTCCGCTAAGGAAGTAGGATAGTGTCTCGAAGGATTACCGAAATCAAGGAAGGGTAATACGGGGATTTGGGTTTTGGTAGATAGACTTACTAAGTGTGCCCATTTCATACCCGTGAAGAGCAAGAGGACTATTCCATGTCTAGCTTCAGTTTACATTCGAGAGATTATTAGATTGCATGATGTACCTTCCAGTATAGTGAGCGATCGAGATCCTATCTTCACTAAAGAGTTTTGGAAAAGTTTGCAAGAGGCGGTAGGGACTCAGTTGTATTTGAGTACCGCATATCATCCTGATAGACGGCCAGACCGAGAAGGTGAATCGTATTTTAGAAGACCTTTTGAGGCTATGTATCTTGGATTTAGGAGGTACATGGGAAGAACATCTTCCATTGGTGGGGTTGCCCGACAGACTTAGTGGTGTACGGGATGTATTCCATGTGAGGAAGGGCCTACATAAGATCGTAGAGGCGATAGAGCCAAGCTAGCTTAAAGAAGTAAGGTAGAGCGTGATGTGATTATTCGACGAGCTCCTACTCGCATCCTTGGGTCAGAGATTAGGGAGTTGAGAAACAGAGAGGTTCGACTAGTCAAAATGAAAAAGGAGAGAAAGTGAGAGCAATGCTACTTTGGAGACAGAAGCGAAGATGCGTTCGTTATGCCCATCTCTTTTTGAGGGTATGTACTTTAGACGTCTCCTTTATCGGTTGTTTAGTGCTTATCTTATCCTTAGTATGTCCTCTCATTAGTTCCTTTGACCTTTAGATAGGGTAAACCTATGGCTGAAACATGTGTTTGAGACATGTTATGTTTGATGGATGCAAGTGGATGCAAGTGTTTGCTAGTGGTTGCTCGTGGATGCACATACACACACTTTAGGCACTAGATCGGCTCAATCACTTCATATTGCATATTGCATAAAATTGTATGTAGGAAGCTACATTTATGGATGTATAATGATTGTGTTATCATATGGATGATGCATTTTGGTGAATGATTGTGCACTCATATAGATATTGTATGTGTCGATAGGGGTATCTTGCATACATATTGGATGCATGGCACTATCATGGTTTGCATATGTTCATACATTAGATAGGGAACATATACACACACTTTTTGCATATGCTCATATATCATTAGAAACTGTTTTAAGGACAATGGATGCCCGTGGTTGATGGTTTGAGTAGATGGTTGTTTGGATGGTAGGATATGCATTCTCCTTAGCTTAGAGATTTCGGGGACGAAATCCTTTAAGGAGGGGAGAATGTAACACCCCGAATTTTAGTTAATACCAAAATTCACTAATTACAGGATAAATAATCTCAGATGTGGGAATTGGGGGTAACGGGCTGCGTTATTGCGTTCGTCTCGGAAAAATACGCGAAATAGAGTCCGAGTTTTCGAGAATCGGAGTCCGTATGGCCCAGTTATGGCCCAATGAAGTTGGCAGAAAATTTAAGATAAAAACAGAATTAAATATTTAAAAATCAGATTTCGAATTGGGGCCAGCGGGGGCCAGGCGGGAAAAATTCCCGCCCTAGCCATGTCGACAGGGCTGTCGACAGGGCTGTCGACAGGGGTGTCGACTGCCCTGTCGACTTGCCTGTCGACACAGGGTGTCGGCCCTGTTGATCTGGGTGCACCAGATCTGGTTTTTGGTTGAGTCTTGGGCTGGGTTCTAGAGATTTCCTAAATCTAACGGACCTAATCTAATCTAGGGTTAATCTAAGGGCCTAAAACACTCCCTAATCCTATAAATAAGACCCCAACCCTACCCTAATTCATTCATAATTAAATCTTGTAATTAAACTATGGCAAAATGAAACTTGATCATGGCCTCCACAAATCAATGAAGAGGGTTGCAAGCTAATCACTCTCTAATCAACCTCTAATCCATTCTAAGCATCTTAATCTTCTTCATTTGGAGTGCAAATTTGCTAGTGGTGAGTTTCTATCACTTTGATGATCAATTGCTAAATTAAGTAGATGAGATATGATGAGATTTATGGTTTTGCATGAGGATTAATGAGTTTTCAAGTCATATGATATGATGTGAATATGCTAATCAATGTTTAATATTAATCCTATGTTTATGCAAGTTAAATATGTGAGTTTATGCATGTTGAATATGTAAGTTTATGCAAGTGGTTTATGCAAGTTAAGTGGTGGGTTTATGCATAATAAGTAATTGATTTTATGCATGCTAAGTAGGTGGTTTTATGCATGCTAAGTGTTTGGTATTATGCATAAATCATAATATGCAAGTTATGCATGCTTATGCAAGTATATGAATGCTTATGCAAGTTATGTATATGCTTAAATGCAAGTTTAACATGATATGCAAGTTATGCATGCTTATGCAAGTATGTGGATGCTTATGCAAGGATGTGAATGCTCATGCAAGTTATGTGTATGCTTAAATGCATGTTATGCAAGTTATGAGAATGTTGTTATGCAAGTTCATATGCAAGTTTATGTGTATGATGTTATGTAAGTTATGTACATGTTGTTATGCAAGTTCATATGCAAGTTTATGTGTATGATGTTATGTAAGTTATGTACATGTTGTTATGCAAGTTCACATGCAAGTTTATGTGTATAATGTTATGTAAGTTATGTACATGTTGTTATGCAAATTTATATGCAAGTTTATGTGTATGATGTTATGTAAGTTATGTGCATATTGTTATGCAAATTCATATGCAAGTTATGTGTATGATGTTATGCAAGTTATGTGCATGATGCTATGTAAGTTATGTGTATGTTGATATGCAAGTTATGTTTATAATATTATGCAAGTTATGTGTATGATGTTATGCAAGTTAACATGTAACATGTTGTGCAAGTTCACACCTTTAAGACACATGCAAGTTCACCTTTGTATAACCTATGAACACTTATGCAAGTCGCCTTTATACATGACATATGTATGTTCATACAAGTTGGGTTATTTAGTAATGCTAGTTGGGTTAATGTCATTATGTAAGTGGACACCTTTTTAACCCATGTTAATGCTAATAAGTGAAACCCATGTTATTTGTGAAAGAATCTTCTCTTGGAAATATGTCGTGTTAGCATAAGTACGTGGGGAAACGATGGGGTTAATATACAAGATTAATGAATGGTGTGAAATGGTTATGATTAAGCATACCATAAAATGAATAAGCATAAGTGGGAATTTACCTATTGAGTTAGGTCTACCCCATGGGAATTTACCTATTGAGTTAGGTCTACCCATGTTATGGAATTGGGAATTTACCTATTAAGTTAGGTCTACCCATATTCTTGTAAATGTGAATATTAATTAGGGATAATTAATAAATATGGGGGTGATTATTTAGGTGTAATTAATCGACTAAGACACGAGGTTGGACTCATTTGTAGTGTAAAACTGCCCGGACCCAACCGGCTTAACCAGTTGCTACAAATGTTAGCCCAATGTGAGAGGTCTTAGGCACAAACTAAATACGTGATTAACGTAAAGACACGAGGTTGGACTCGGTTATGACGTAAGGCTGCCCGGACCCAACCGGCTTAACCAGCGGTCATAAAAGATAGTCTAATGTGAGAGGTCTTTATGAGGATCACGGTCTTAATTAATTAAGAAACACTTAACCAAATTAGCATGTAGTGGGACATGAGGGTTAAGTGGGTGCCTTTGGTGGCATGTAGTAACTAGTGGGGGTGCCTCGGGTGGCATGAGGAAACTGGTGGGTTGCCTTGGGCGGCAATGGAAAATACGATTAGAATACTTAACCAAAGTTGAACATGTAATTAAAACATGGGTGAAGGGTTAAGTAAGTGCTTTGGGTGGCATGTGGATATCTAGTGGGTGCCCTAAGTGGCAATTGAAATATGATTGATAACTTAACCAAATCTTAACATGTAAGTGGGCATGACTATATAAGGGGTTAAGTGGGATGCACTAGATAAAAGTAGCAAGCTTAAGTAGTAGCTTGTGGGGGCCCATTTCAACCAATATCCCAAACGTATCTTTGTGGGCTCGACTCTAGTCGAGTGACGGGACACGCATATTGGGCTTGACTATAAGAGGCCAAACCGGGTTAGCGGTGGCAACGCGGGACCAACGGGTTTCATATGCGTGTGTGGACCCGGGCTGGTTGGTAAGTCGTTGTTGCATCGTGTAGATATAAAGCCGTGCACTGTTGATATTATCTGGTAGCCACTTTAGGGGAATGATACACCCCAATCGTGGGACCAGCACGGGTATCTACGTAGGGGAGCCGATCGCTTGGGGAGTAGTGGGTACACCTATGTAGTCAGATAGGCGTACACGGAACTACTGAATTACTAAGTACACTTAGTGGGATCAACCTTTAAGAAAGAATAACTGGTGTGGTGCAGTGTAGTAATTATCCTTGGGTGGGTAGATGCGTCTTTACGGTTGTCTTAGTTTATCCTAAGTCTACCAAGCTGCTTAGTGTAGCCATTCATCCCCAGACGTCACCGTATATCAAGCTTATGTCTTCTCTGGTTACTTTAATGATTGTATTGTTAAAGTTATAGGACTCACTCAGACTTATGTCTGACCCCGTTGTTTTTATCTTTTTCCCAACCCTCAGGTTATCAGAGTAGGCCCAGTACGAGTGGGCTTTGATCAGGCTGCTTCATTCTCTTTTGGAGCTTGGACCATAGGTGTAGAGATCAGCTTACCCTTTTCTTTTATGGCTATCAGTTCATGTATTGGGATTATGTACTTTTGTTTATCAGGATGGATATTTTTGTACTTGACTCTTATTTGGTTTTGTGATGTAACCAAACATGTTTTACTTTCCGCTGCAATGAAATGATGTTTGAAATTTTCAAGTATTACTTATATCTGTCTTGTTGTAATTTTTCTGTTCTATATTCACTTAAAATACTCCACCGATGTTATGGCATTCCCTTAGAGAGTGACCATAGCGGGTGTGGGGTGTTACATATTCTAACTCCTTAAATTTCCGGAGAAATTCGCCATAACCTCCTTTGTACCGGAAGCATCGGGAAAATCCCCAAACTGCCACACAGGCCTTCTCCAATCAAAAGAAAAAGAAAAGCCAAGCGGCTAGCCGATACGGCGCATAAAATCTCATATATGAATTGAATACATACCTTTCCGTTGAGCATTCTACTTATAACTCTTGCATTATCCTTATCCATACCTATCTTATGTATATTTATACCTGCCCAATCTATTTTAACTACCCCTGATCGTTTTAACTAAATTCGTTAATTAATTTGTTAATTAATTCTTTAGTCTATTTCACTTTTATAATTGAACATGACATGTTCATGTATATTTTAACTTGCTTACAACTAATTTGAACTCCATTTTCAACTTACGCTTCATATTCAATTTCGAATATAAATTCTCAAATCCCCTTTTGAATGCTATATTCAAATTCCATTTGAATTCTATTTGGATCCTATATTCAAATTCCTTTTTAACTCTATTTGAATTTTCCTATTTCAAATTCTATTTGAATTTCATATATTTAAACTCCTTTAAATTTCTATATTCAATTTGAATTACAAATATTCAAATCCCTTTTCAAATCCTTTATTCAATTTCTATGTCACTTCCCTTATTCAAATTCTATTCGATTTTTCATATGTCAAATTCTATTCGATTTCTCATATGTCAAATTCTATTCGATTTCTCATATGTCAAATTCTATTCGATTTCTCATATGTCAAATTCTATTCGATTTCTCATATGTCAAATTCTATTCGATTTCTCATATGTCAAATTCTATATCACTTCCATTGAATTTCATATATTCCAATTCCCATTGAATTATATATTCCAATTCCCATTTCAACTCTATTTGAATTCTATATTCAAATTTCATTATTACTCTATATGAATTCTATATTCAATTTTCCATTATTTAAATCTTCTTTATTCAAATCTCATTTGAATTTCTATATTCAAATCCCCTTTGAATTTTCTATATTCAATTCCTCTTTGAATTTTCTTATTCAAATTCTATGTTTGAACTTCCCTTCTTCAAATTCCTTTTCAAACTTTCTTTATTCATTCTTTACATAAGTCTCGATTTTAATTCCTTTTGAAATCGATATTACTACCTTTGGAAAATAGGTTTCCCTTTCAACTTCACACTTGTATTTTTATTTCTGAGTTATCCAATGATAATTCTCTTCACTTCATTTATAAACTTCGTTTATAAAAGAACTTTTTATAAACTTCGTTTATAAAGGAACTTCTCGTTTTATTTCTTTTAAAACAAGTTAATATTTCAAATCTATTTCAAAATTCAAATTCTATATTTTAAATCCCATTTTGAAATTCAACGCAACTTGTCTTTCCCAAAACAATTTCAAAACAGTATCTTTGGTAGTAATTCGTCACTTACAACTCGAAAATGAATACTGATGATGCAGCTGTCATCATCAGAATCTATTTTCCAGCGATCGAAGTGAGTTCAATACTATAAAACCTTTTCTAAACATTGCCACTTTGAAATTCATTTCAAAAATAATTCACACTGCTTGTAAAACAATTTAAAATCTCCCAGGATCTTAAATTTTCCTTATCTTTAATCCAAATCCATTCACAAACACTTATCCAATTCTCCAGAGTTTTAATTCAATTTCTGTTTTAAATTTCAGATTTCAACTCATCTGATTTCACGTATTTCACTTATATGAATTCTGATTGGTTATTTACATAACCGTTCAATTTATAATCTTACTCGATTATAATCACAACCAATATATCCAATATATTCAAAATATACGTTGGGTAAACTATTTTTATTTACCCTCTTTTCAAAACATATCGTGACGACCCATCGTATTCAAGTGTTTAGTAACTCCTACCGATACAGTGGATCAAACTGATCGACCAGAACTCATAAACAACTCAACCAATGAATCTCTACAATATAAAATTATTTTTATATCAATAACAAATACGCTCACTCGTATATATACACTCAATCTCAGTCTAGGGTATTGCTAACCCTATCTCTACCGAGTCACGCCACAGAGCCAAGTAATTCTTAACTTAAGCTCTGATACCAACTGTAACGACCCGGATTTTTAGCGACTTTGGTTATCGACATAAGCACGATGTCGCTAACCAAAACGTCGAAAAATCCTGGTAATTAGTGAAAGAAATTAGAGGGTGAGGAAAGATAAGATAGAAAATTAGAATAGAAGAAGAAGAAGAACACAACATCAGAGTAACACGAATCTCACAGCGGAACGAATAACATATAACAGATAACATATCTTTGAAATAAAAGATTTATATGTATACAATAACATTATCAGAGTACATCACTTACAACACAGCGGAAATAACCATAGCTATATGATCCTGAAGCCTCCTGCTCCAGCTCTTCAATTATATCTGTAAAATCCCGACTACTTGACTGCCCATACAAATTTAGGCACCCAAGAGTTTAGGGAAAACAACAAAGTAAACTCCGGGTCAGTCATGGGACTGGTGTGAGTAAAATAGTTTAAAAACAGTTCGAACAAGTAAACGATATCTCATAAGACCACGCCGCATAACGGAACGGGTTTTTCCCTTATGAGAATCCAAAATATCTTTATATCAAAAACCTTTTGATATTATAATAATGTCTATCCACCACAGTATATATAATCATCTAGCAGAAACGCTTTCATCTCACGTTCTACATATATAGTATACAATCAAAACCGCAAGCACGTATTGGGTAATGGGTTTCCAACTATGACAAGGTATGGAATCACCTTTCGCTAATGTACCTCTAGAGAGGAATACACTGGGTTCAACAAGAACATCTTGCAACCCGGCCACACATGACCGACCACTCATTTCGCTTGAGTGTATCGAATGTATATCAACAACAGTTGGGATCAGCAACCGTTTCCCGAATGGGACAGCATCAACAATAGATTTTTAGAAGTAAATGAAACTCTAGATCAGGTGATTATACACCCTACTTCGGTGCGACCGACTTAGCCATGCTGCCTGCCCGATTTCTGTCATTTACCGGATGATGAGGCTAGAAGCTACGCTTTATCATCATATCAGATTCACTTTGAATGCCACATCATCAAATCCATCCAATCACCGATTGACGTCCTCAACAATACATTATGTGTTAGCTAAAAGAAGTTTCCTTCTCCGCTTCCACTCTTGGTATAGTTGGAGAAATCAATATATGTGATTGTCTGGAAATACTCTGTCAGACATCCGTCCATACAAGTCATCCAGGAACAGGATGAACCGAAGGCACTATTCTGTAAACAGGATAGCCCTTGCATAACTCCGTCTTCAATTTCCTTTGGCATATATGATTCGCAACGCTTATGCCAATATAGAGTGGTTCTTTGGATAATAATCCAACCGGTCTCTCCATATTAACACGTTAAAATGGTCAAAACTTCGATGGTCTGTGATTTAACTATCGAATAAAAACAGGTGTGCAACCAACGATATTATTTCCCAGAGGAAATTTATATCGATCAATCATCATTCAACATTTATCTCTTAATTTCATAAATTTACTTATCTCCTGTTTTCCTATATTCAATATTTCTTATTTTCTAAATTTAGAAAATATATGTTATTAACAATGGAAAACATTTCCATTTCTTGTTTTCTTTATTAGAAAACATTTCTGGTTTCTTATTTGGAAAACATTTCCAAAGCTTCTTCATTGGACTTAGACAGATGTTTAAACAAACCATCGCGATGCCCACTCAAACCATTTCCTTTACTGCCGAACCTTAACTATTCCTTAGTTAAAAACGAAGCCACTCAAGTTGGGGTAGAACTACCTCTCAGACCTTAACTGAACAACATTTCTAACTTTGAAATAGGCAAAGTTCACTTTATATTCCTTTTACTAACTTCCTTACTTAAACCTCCTTCGAATAGCTATATTCGATTGACTCTTATCAATTAACTCTATTGGACTAACCCCTATCAATTAACTCTATTGGACTAACACTATTTGACTAACGCTATTTATTTACTCATTTCACTTACTCTTTTCGAATAAACTATATTCGATAATTCCTTTTACTTTCTATTCGAATAACTATATTCGATTAACCCATTTGCTTCTATTCGAATAACTATATTCGATAACTCCTTTGCTTCTATTCTAATCGATTAAACTAACATCGATTATCTCCTTTCAACTTTATTCTCTAATCGATTAACTAACATCGATTAACTTCTTTTTAACTTTATTCTCTAATCGATTAACTAACATCGATTAACTTCTTTTACTTTAACTTTATTCTCTAATCGATTAACTTCTTTTTATCTTAACACTAATCGATTAACTAACATCGATTATCTTCTTTTTATCTCAACACTAATCGATTAACTAACATCGATTAACTTCTTTTTATCTTAACACTAATCGATTAACTAACATCGATTAACTTCTTTTTATCTTAACACTAATCGATTTACTAACATCGATTAACTTCTTTTTATCTTAACACTAATCGATTAACTAACATCGATTAACTTCTTTTGATAAACTACGTTTTTCGTTACAACTATTTTCTTTTTATAACGTTTACTTACCGTTACAAATATATCCTATTTATAACTTCTATTTACCGTTACAAATATTCCCTATTTATAACTTCTATTTACCGTTACAAATATTTCCTATTTATAACTTCTATTTACCGTTACAAATATTTCCTATTTATAACTTCTATTTACCGTTACAAATATTTCCTATTTATAACTTCTATTTACCATTACAAATATTCCCTATTTATAACTTCTATTTACCGTTACAAATATTTCCTATTCATAACGTTTACTTACCGTTACAAATATATCTTATTTATAACTTCTATTTATTTTCTAAATAAATATTCCTTTTCTATTTCTATTTATTTTCTAAATAAATATCCCTTTTATAAAACCGTGTTCGTTTTATAAATAATTCCTTTTATAAAATCCTGTGATTTTATATAATTCCTTTATTTCAATATACATTGAAATACTTCTTTCTACATCCCAGGGTCTTTTATGATATTTAAAAATATCGAATAAAAATGATCAACATCATTCCAACACCCATAATCCATAACAGATTATATAACACATCATATATCACAATATATGAAAACAGTAAAATAATTGTTGAGGAATCCAGTTGGATTCCTCCAACCTGTTTCCCTGCATCACAGATGTTAAAAAATATAGATAACATCACTTTCAGTTCTATATGATATATTCTGTTAAACAGAATCAATATAGAAAATTAACTAACTGACTAGCAGTTCAATCAAACAATCAACACACAGTAAATCAGACAATTCCTAACAGTTCTAAAAATACAACATGAAATTATAAACTGTTCAGAGTTAGTGAAATTTACTTACATTGGCGCGTTAATCGTTAAATAACGGTTTGCGTTATTTGATTTAGTAGGACAATTTATTTCGCCATAAATTGTAACTGTCTCCTATGGACTTCCAGTCGGTTCCATGTTGTAGTGTTCGTCTCTACGATTCCAACGGATCTGACCGTTAAAAATTCCAAATCGGCCCACTTCCATTTAAATACCCAACTCGTATGAACATTGAGCCGTGGGTTCTTCTCCAATGTATTAGACCATGCAACTCATCTTTTCCGATAACTTCTCCTTCACGAAAACTTCATGCAAAAATTTCCATTAAACTCTCCTTCTATTTTCCTTTCATCTCATACTTAAAACGTATAACTCGAAACCATGAAACAGTAAACATTGACAAAAGTTGAGCAAGCTGATGAACGTACATTATTCCAAATTATTGTTGCCACCAATTTCAGTTCCTTTTCCTCTAATGACGACAACATTTTCTGTTTTATATGGGCTTTACTGAAATAAATCGGCCCAGTAAAATATCTTCTTCCCCCAAACAACGCCCGCTTCCTTCAACAACCAGTTTTCCACCGAACATCTCCTCGCCAATTCCGATTTTCCCCAAACGCACATCACAAAATTTAAAACAGACATCACCATAATTCTGCTCATCATCCTCTTCATGTTTTAAATAGCATATTATAAACCTCTCCACATCCTTCCTTTCTTCAAACATGCACTCCCCGTCCATCTCTCTCCTGCTTACCATAAAAATATCATGGTCCAACTTCCTACCAAAAGAAACCCACGTATGCACTAAACAGTGCATTCTTGTTCCCCATATCATACCACTTCGGAGCCTACTGCTCCTTGTATTTCACGGTTTTCACCATCATTTCCGAAACATTTAGCTCAGCGTCCTTGCTCTCACCCTCACAGCTAGCAGACTGCTTTTCAACCACTCACCCACACATCCTCATCTCTACACCGATATTCTCCTCTACGCATCACCTGACACGTCTGAGCAACCCCTGGCCGACGCCGCATTACACCAGCGGGGAGAGAAACGCATGACCCCTGCTGTAGCCGTACCTCATTTCAGAACTTATGGAGGAGAACTCGAGCTTTTGAAAGTTGCGATTTGATTTCATTTTTGCTGCGTTTCCTTGTTTGGTGGCGGCTTGGGAAAATGAGAAATGGAATTAGGTTTTAACGTTTTGAGTATGGTTATTTATAGGTAGGATCTTTTGGATATTTTATTTTGTGTGGTATATAGTTAGGTCACGTATTGGTTTTCGAGAAGAGAAACGGTGGCAACCCAATTGTCCATGAAAATGAAGATAACTTTAGTCTTTGTTTTCAAATTTTAACATAACACGCTAAGTACAATTATATCCAGGTATGAGTGCTGTCGACTGAAATAAATATACCGTTGTGACGAGCAAGGTGACACGGTTCCAAAAATATAATAATACCGGTAGATTAACTCATATTTTGAAACCCCGAAATGTCGATACAGGGTGTCAAATACTCCAAATAAAAAGTTGCTTATTTAATTAATTAAAAATTACAATAAAATTCTAAAAATTAAATTATCACTACGTCTCTAAAGAACCTTATCTAAATTCAAACCCGGTGTCTAGTTATATCGAATAAATCCGTTACGGTCGATAAACGATTCTATAGCGACTTTTCTGAAATTTGATTTGGACATATCTCTAAATCTACACGACGAAATCCCGATATTTCTCTTCCACTAGAAAGATATACTTCACCAGCTCCACACGTTTCTTATTTCACAGAAATCCGATTTAAAATGAATCTTGTACATTCAGTTGAAGTTCAAATCGCCAAATAGCGAACTGCAGCGCTATTTCAAGCTCGTTTATATTTATATTATAAACTATACGTTCAACTGTCGACGATTGAATATATTCGTTATTCAAATTCAATTCCAAGCTGAATTAAATATCACAGATGATCCAGTTCACACCATATCGTCATTTCAACCAATTCTGATTATTTCAAAATTAAATATATTATTTAATTTATTATTTAATTAAATATTCACTATTATTTTATTCAACGACCATGTAATTCACTAAACCACCATTTATACAATTAAATAAATTAATCATAATACCCCTGCCAATGCGGGTCATTACAAGTGGATTAGGAGTAATTAGTGAATCATTTCCGGAGCTTTATGGCCATTGTTTTCTCAAGTGGCAGCTGTCTCTCTAATGGATTAAGGTTTAGTTAGGTTAGACCGTATTTATACTAGTATATGTAGCGTATTTTATTTTATTTTAATTTATTAATTCAAGAAAATAACTTGTTCGTTGATACTAACTCCGAATCAAACCCAACGAGTGTCACCCATAGCCAAATACTCCCGTTCCGGACACAATGGAATAGGTTTAGTAACCTAATTTAATTGTTTCGATAGGTTTTTATTTAAATTTAAATATAAAACATTTAATTATTTAATGCAAACGTACATTTTAATTTACCGGGGCCACATATAGACTCTAAAAATTCCAGAAAAATTATTTCTAGTTATGTTTTGACGATACGGTGCTAACAAGAATAATTTCGTCATATTCTGAGATCGTTTGAAAAATGGCCATTTTCTGGTCGATCGAATTTGACTTAAACTGACAAAACACATTTTCTTTCGCCACGCTCACATATTAATTCTAAAAATTATGAAAATTGAAACCTGGCAATAATTTGACATTCCGGTTCCAACAAATGTGGTTTCGACGAAAACAGAGGTAGTTTGAAAAATGGCTATTTTTAATATTAAATAAATAAATATATATATATATTCTACATTGACTATTCTGAAAATTAAACTGGGCATAACTTTTGATTCCGGCTATGAAATTTCGATTTTTCAGATTCGTTGGAAAGATATTTTTATATAGATTTACATATTTTTGGTTTCACTAAAATCCGATTTATTTTGCATCATGTACATTCGATCGAAGTACAGGTTTGACTTTTCAAACTACCGTACTATTTCTAACACCTTTTATAATTAAAATAAATATGTTCGTTCCAACTTCGATTTAAATAATTTTTTAATCGTTATTATTTAAAATAAACCATTTTAAATATTCAAAATCCATCAAAATAAAAATTTTAAATTGGTTCGGAATTTCCGGGTTGTTACAGTCTCCCCCACTTAAAATCTTTTCGTCCTCGAAAAGGAACGGAGTTAAATATTGTTTAATTAACCTCTAAATTTTCATTCCTTAATTGGTTTCAATAATTTATTAGTTGATTAACTTTCAAATATATATAACTTTTATATGTTCAAAAATCGTATCATATTTTCTAAGATCGGATTATATATATAATCATAAATATGTTAATTATAGACTTTTTTACTCTGAACTCATTCTAGGGCATTACTAACCCTATCTCTAATGAGTTTTCTCATTCTAGGATGCTACTGATCCTATCTCTAATGAGTATTCTTATTGGATATTACTAATCCTACCTCTAATGAGTATTTTGTTCAGTTCTAACGAGTTGTACCCCAAATATATGAGCTAACCAGAGCTCTGATACCAGCTGTAAAGACCCGAAAATTCCCATCTTTTAGATCGGCCATAAACCACACAGGTCTGATCCAAAAATTGGAAATCCACGAATACTTTAACTCTGGGCATACAACACATTAGAACAAATAACAGAAGACCTTTATAAACATCATAATAATGTTACATCAGAGTACAAAATATCAGAGTACATTGGATACATAATGCAGCGGAAGATAAATTACAATAATCTACTACAATACACAGCGGAAGACCTTTTATGCTCTGGACATAGCTTTAAGCTTCAATCCAGAATCTTGTCAAGAGATAAATATCTGCAAAAAGATACTCGACTGCCCATGTGGGAAAGTGGGCACCCGAATTTTCAAGTGAAACAAACTACAGGTCAGCATTGGGACTGGTATGAGAAATATTTCTTAACCTATTTAATAATAAGGCTAATCACTGGACCACACTGCTAATGCCGAACGGGTTTACTCCATTGGATTGCCAGTGCATAAATAAAGTAAATCGTTAAACAACGCAATGCTTTTTATAAAAATGAAACCATTATAATATGCAAGTCCTATCACACAATGCAACGCAAACCGGAGGATAGAGTTTTACCTTATAATGGTCAAAAATGCTTGATACGATAAAACAGAGTTGATATTATTATTAGTGTATATATGTTTTAAAACATTTCAATCATAATATCAATCATAGACGGCATAGCTACCATATACTATGTCGCCATACTAGTTATACAATCAAAACCACATAGGTCGTATTGGAAGTTGAATTTCCATCATGAACCAAGGAAAAAGATAGTCCTTACCGAAATCGAGGAAATCTAGCCTACCATGTCTCAGGATCAGTCGCAACTGACCCTTGGATCTTCAGGGCCGATCCACCAAAGTGCAATGGTTGGATTAATATTGCTTGAACAATACGTTTCCCTGCCCTACGGGGCGTATATAGAGCCACTAGGGACTCAAATAATAGCGGCGCCTCATTCCATCATCCATATAAGTAAAAATGTCAGGCATTGTAAAAACCATGACACCGCTTCTAGCTAGAAAGAAACGTATGTCCTCCCTGCAGTCCTTACTACCGTTTCTGGTTCATACCGGGGTGTGAGGCTCGCGAAGTATCGCTATACACAAAGTTATGCTATTTAAAGATGTGCTTTGATCATCAACCACAAGGCTCTGCTTTTCAACAATAAGCCTTGATCGTTTGCATCTTTGCATGCCACATTGTCAATCCATACCATACCATTGATTTCTGCCAATATATATGTAACAACCCGGAAATCCGAGCCAATTAAAAAATTTTATTTTGGCGAATTTAATGAATTTTGAATATTTAAAATGAATTATTTTAAATAATAACGACGAAAAATTTATTTTGAATGGAATTAGAACGTATATGTTTATATACGTCGTCGTTAGAATATAAATAATTATTTATAATTATAAAAGGAATTGAAAATGGCGCGGTAGTTTGATAATTCGATTTCAAATTTCAATTGAACATACCGGGTGCAAAATAAAATGGATTTTGGCGAAACAAAAAATATTTGAATCTAATTGAGAATATCTTTCCAACGAATCCAGGAAATCAAAATTTCATAGAGGGAATCAAAAGCTACGTCCAGTTGAAAATTCAGAATAGTCGCTATGGAATTTTAGCCCTTAAAAATGGAATTTTGCAAACGACCTCGGATTTTGACGAAACCACTTTTGTTGGATCCGGGATGTCAAGATAGAGCTATATTTCAAATTTCGTAATTTTTCGAATCAATATGTGAGCGTGGCAAAGGAAAACGCGTTTGACCAGTTTTAGTTGATTTTAATCGACTGGAAAATGGCCATTTTTCAAACGGTCTCGGAATTTGATGAAACTAGTTTTGTTAGGACCGTATCATCAATACGAAGTTAGAAAATATTTTTTGGGAATTTTTAGAGACTGTATGTGGGCCCGGTAAATTGAAATGCGCATTCAAATTCAATATATAGAGTTATATGTTGATTTTGACGGAAATTGGTCGAAATGATAGAATTGGCTTGCGAAACATATCCCATTGTGTTTGGAATTGGGGTAGTTAGTTATGAGTGACAGTCATTTGGTTTGATTTAGAGATCAAATGCGAAAACTGACTTAATGGAAATTAAATAATAAAAATAAAATAAAAGGTCCTATAAATACAACAATTTGACCGGTCAAAAAAAGGAAACCCTAATTCATTATCGAACCAAGCAGCCTCCGTTCAAAAAGCAAAATCAGAGGCCAGGAATCGATTTCCCAATCCATGCGTTATTGGGTTCCGGGGGCAAAGGAAAGGTTGATCGGCGTGGGGAGGGGATCTAATCGATGGTCATGGCTCGACCATCGGAGCACAGCGGCGGCGGGATTCTTGCATCGAAGTTGGCGAGTTTTGTTTGGGTTTTCAGGGGACTGCTGACGGTGTTATTTTAAATTTCTAGTTTACAATATATACTAGGATGCGGACGGTGCTTAGCAGCACCCGACACCCGTCGTCCACAGACCATGGATGACTTGTTTGTTTGGTTGCTATGTTGTGAAATTTGATTGTGTGATGTGGAACGAAATAAAATATTTTATAGTGGAAAATATTCTATAGTTAAAAATATAATTTTTAACGTGTATATAAAATAAATATTTATAAATGAATCGGACGATTTGTTTATATACACTGATTTGACTGATATTGATTGGGACGATAAATTTTACACATCGCCCAACTGCACGAATAAAATCTTTGTTTGATTGTTTGAAACCCCACACGAGTGTTGGGATGATATTTGGCGTACACTAATCCCAATTATTTAATTGTATGTCGATCGATTGGTCGACAGACTGTGTAAGCGTTAATTATATATATTTAATGCTTATGCAATTGTGTGGTGCACTTTGGATGATGGTTGATTATTTATCGTTGCTATTATATACATGTGTTGTATGGAATCCATATAATTAACATTATATGCTAATTGATTGGGCCTCATTCCAATTGGGAAAATAAAGAATATTTTGAAATAAAGATTCACGTGTTGACGGTACTCATTTGTTGAGATTAGTCATGTGTTGAAAGAAATATAGATTCATGTGTTGAATAGAATAAATATTCATTTGTTGAATAGAATAACGAAGTTATTGAAAAATATAAAGCCATGTTAATTAGAGATGCGCTATTTTGACACGAACGATATTGATATCGATTATATTCATTTTTTTAAATGAATATTTAGAAAATGAATTCGAATTGAAAAGAAAATGAATTCGAATTGATTTGAAATTAATTTGAGAAAAAATCGAGTTGAATTGAATTGAAATCGAATTGAATTGAATTAAAATAAAATTGAAATCGAATTGAATTGAAATTGAAATCGAATTGAATTGAAATTGAAATCGAATCGAATTGAATTGAAATTGAAATCGAATTGAATTGAATTGAAATTGAAATCGAATTTGAATTGAATTGAAATGAATTTAAAACGAATTTATAAGGAAAAATTTAACTTTGATTTGAATTTGAAAACGAAGTTGAAATTGTTTTTGAAACGAATTTAAAACGATTTATAAAATTCGTTTTAAATAGAAATCGACGTAATATATATATATATATATATATATATATAAAATATATATAATGGCCTGAATAGAACGCGCCGCGCCGCGGCAGTTCGCGAATTTCGACCATTGACTTCGAATGGATATTGCGGGAGATCCGACCGTCAGATTCTCCTAGAACTGGAACCGTTGGGTTCGTATCGAAAAGAGCTTTCCAATCAATATTAGAAATTTGAAATCTAATGGTTGGATTTGGAATTGTGTCCAAATCAAATTTGGAAAAGGTAGTTGTAAGTGCAGTTCGGTGGCAGTTATTGAAAACCGACTGTACGGGCCTTGATAAAATTATTAAACATATCTACAATTTGTGTAAAATCATAAGAAATTATTTGGGGAAAAACTGTGATGAAAATTCCATATTTGAAAAGATAAAAATAGATTTTTATCGAAATGAACTAGTTTTGAACTAGAATTAAAATCAGTTTATTTTTGAAATAAATAAATTGAATTTGAAATGGGTTTTAAATAACCAGAATTTATAATATATTTAATTAGAATTGAATTAGAATTGATTTGTGGGTTTACCGTGAACGGTGTTTAAAATAACACTTGTTCTTTAACCCGATAATAAATAGAATGTGATTTGGGTTTATCGTGAACTGTGTTTTAAATGACATTAGTTCTTTGACCCAGTAAAAGGAGTTTTAATGGATCGGTAATTAGATTGGAATGTGAATTGACAATTTAAATTACCAAATTTGGAAAGTGAGCGAGAATGGAGTATTACCAGTTTTGCTCCAAAGCGGTAATTAAAATCTTTAATTAGATTTGAACGTGAAATGGTAATTAACTTTACCGATAGTACTGTGGTGTTAGATATGGTGTATCACCAGTTTTGCTCCATGGGATAAATAGGTTAAAATAAATAATTACTTCGGTGTGGTTCGTTAATCCCGACTAGTTTGGAAAACCATAATATGGTTTGAAATGATATCCAAAGGAAGATTAAAGAATAAATTTAAAAGAATTTATCTTTGATAAAATTATTGGGAACCTTTCCCTAGGAGTATGAATATCTGAATAAAAGAATATTCTGAATTGGAATGAGGCATATATTGTGTTTTACAGCACTTGTTGATTAAGATACGCGAGTTATTCAGAAAGTCTGGGTATAACCCATTCTGAATAACTGATTCGACGACGAGCCGAAGAGATTGAAGACGGTGCAAGACGGATGATCTTCACATCGAATGGATGGATGCTACTGATGCTCACGATGGGAGTAGCTACCTTGAAGGGGGCTAAAGTGGTAGTCGTCGGGACGTACTTGGAGGTCAACAGATATGCGAGGAAAGTGCCTCCGGTTTCGTTCAGACCCAGAACAAACTTTTAAATGGACTGTGTGTCTGACATTGGAATTTATTCTGTGTGATTGATTTCTATTAAATATATATCTTTTTGGCGGCGGAGAATTTATTCTCTTGCTTAACGCCCTTCTCTGAGACGTACGAGCTCAGAGGTTATATATTGATGGATATCAATCGCATGGCATGAATTGCCTGTGTGGCATGCCTAAGTGGCAAATGATCAAGGCTTCTGTTGAAAAGCAAAGTCTTGTGGTTGATGATCAAAGCACAACTTTAAATAGCGCTGCTTTGTGTATAGCGTTGATTCGCGAGCCTCACACCCCGGTATGGTGGTAAACTGATGGTTTGATCAGTGTGCTTTTTAGTGGATGGGCACCTTAGTGGTGTCGTGGATTCGGTTGACCGAGATTGAGCTTAGTGCTCAGAGGGATAGGGTAAGCGGTGTTTTCTCTCGCCGAGACGTAAGCCGCAGTGATACTCGATTTCCCAAAAGTGCGGATGTGCATTACGGTGTTTTCTCTCGCTGAGACGTAAGCCGTTGTGGATGGCACTACGCGATCGATCTTTCGAATCAGGAGCCACCATGATGGAAATCCAATTTCCAAATATGACATTTTGCGGTTTTGATTGTAGATCCTAGTATTGGCGACATGATATATGGTACCCATGTCGTCTATGATTGATACATTTATATTTGAAGTTGTTTTCCTCACTTATAGTAATAATATAAGATGAAATTTCACGTATCAAGCATATTTGGCTATTATAAGGGAAAACCCGTATCCTCCAGCTTGGGATGCATTGTGTGATGGGGCCTGGGTCTTATAATAGCTTCATTGTTCTTTATTTAGCATTGCGCTGTTTGTTTTATGCACTGGTATTCTTGGTAGGAAACCCGTTCCGTGTTATACGGCGTGGTCCCTTGATTTACCTAACTTTAAAAAAAAAGATTAATAAATGTTTTAGTTCTCACACCAATCACATGACTGAACTGGAGTTTATTATTTTAACCTAAACTCCGGGTGCCCCTATTTTCCGCACAGGCAGCTAGTAGTTTTGGTTTTGCAAATTTATATTCATAGGATCTTGATTTACTGTTGGAACGATATCCGGAAAGCTCTGTATCCGTATATATCTTCTAGTTGTGTTTTGTATTATTTCCGCTACGATGTATTTAAATGAAATTTAAATCTCTGATATTTTTTGTTTAATATTTATTCATACTCTGTATATTCTTGTATTCTGATGGAATTGTTGTAATAAGCAATGAAATGTTCTTCTATTTGAGTTCTGATTTGTTGTGTTCTCGAAGTATCCGGGCTTTCCTTACCGGGGAAGTTACGGGTTATCACAATATAACTTCTAAGCTCGGACGTCTCAAAGAAGGGTGTTATGCAAGAGAATAAATTCTCTGCCACCAACAGATATATATTTAGCAGAGATCAACGAATATAGTATAAAGGAATACAACGTCAGACATACAATTCATTTACAAGTTCGTTCTGGGTCTGAACGAAACCGGAGGCACTTTATACCTCGCCTATCCGAACGATCAACAATACGTCCGGACAACTACCACTGGAACCTTCTCAAGGCAGCAACTCCAATCAAAGGCATCAGTGGTCCTCATCCATTCGATGTGAAGATTGCCGATCCTCAACCACTGTCTTCCTCTTCGACTTTTAATCGTTGTAGTGTTTATTCAGAATGGGTTAAACCCGGTCTTTCCGAATAACTCGCGCATTTTATAATAAAAATCAAGTGCTGTAAAACACGTCATTACGCTACATTCCAATTCAGAATATTCTTTTAATCGGATATTCACATTATAGGGTAAAGATTCCCATTAATTTTACCAAAGATAAAGCCTTTCAAATTTATTCTTTAATCCCCCTTTAAAGATTCATTAAATCCCCAATTTGGTTTTAATATCCAAAATCATTACTTTATGATTATTCAGACTTAAGAAATAAATCTCATCTTTAACTGGATTAAAAAACAAATGTCATTTAAAAACATCGTTCACGACAAACCCACAAATCCAGTTTATCTTATTTGATTCCAATTAAATATCAGTTAATTGGAAAACTTCATTAAATCTTATTTTCAAGATATATTCTAGTTAATAACTAGTTCAATTCGATAAAAATATATTTTTTCTTTTCAAACATGGAATTTTTCATCACAACTCTTTCTAAATCATTTATTATGATTTTACATAATTTCTCCATAATTTTTATAATTTTATTATCGCTCGTATAGTTGGTTTCCAATAGCGGCCACCGAACTGCATCCGTAGCGAACTTTTGTTGAAATTGATTTGGACATAATTCCAAATCCAACCGTTAGATTTCAAAACTCTTTTATTCATTAGAAAGCTCTTTTCGATACGAACCTAACGGTTCTGTTTTAGAAGAATCTGATGGTCGGACCTTCCGTTATGCCAATTTGAAGCTAAGGGTCGAAATTCTCGAACGATCCCTGTGTGGCGCGTTCTATTCAGGCCATTAAATATAATATATATATATATATATATATATATATATATATATATATATATCGTCGATTTCTATTATAAATCATTTTTATAGAATATTTATAAATTCATTTTAAAATGATTTTAACTTCATTTTCAATTTTAAACATATTAAAATGTTTATATTTTCAAAATATAAGATTTATAAATCACTTCTCTTCGATATTCATTTTAAAATGAATAAAAATCGATCAATAACCCGTTCGGGTAAAAAATGGCGTTTGCTACTAAATTCGGCTTCACATTTCTCTTCTTCACTGAATATTATTTAAAATATTCATTTTTTTAAAAGGTTCTTTATATTTGAATACTCATTATATTAAAAAATATTCTGAATCGGAATGCGACAATCAATTACCATACAATTTCAGTTGTATGGATTTCATACATCGCATGTGTGTGTGTGTGTATATATATATATGTATATATATATATAACAATAATGGTACATAATCACTAAGTAATCCATTCACAATAAGAGTGAAATTTATAATTGTATGAGCGTTAAAATAAATAAATATATAACGCTCAACACAAACTGTCAATCCATCGATTGACATAAAGTTAAATATTGGGACTACTGTATGTCATCCCAACACCCGTGTGGGGTTTTCAAACACAACAGTTTATATACATACATCATTGGTTAATAAATTTAACCAATTTCCACCGTTTAAATTATAATTAAATATTTATAATTTAATTTCAACAAAACATATATTTTGACAAGATGACATTTTTATTTGACCAAACATGTCCTACTAAATGGCATTTTGTAATGCTAACAATGTTAAGTGACACTATTTTCAATGGATCAACATATGTTTCATAAATGAACATTTTTCTTTTTCACTAAAATGAAAATGTTTTTAATCAATAAGACGTAAATAATCAAACGAACATTTTACTATGATTCTAACATATGAATGATAATGTTTTAACTAACTAAAACATATATATTCAAATGAACATTTTTCTATTTTAAACAATGCATGTTTTTAACCATTTCTAATGTACAATAAAAATGAAAATTTTATTGTGAAACAATTTTCCACAATTTCTATGCTCACATATGACAAATAAAAAGGGAATTTTATTTTCAATAACTTCAGTGTTCACATATGACAAAAAAAAGAGATGGTTTTTATTTTTAATAGTTCCAATGTTCATATATGACAAATAAAAAGATGGTTTTTATCTGCATAACCTTGTTTACATTTCGAATGACAAAAAAAAAAGAGAATTTATTTGTCATAACAAGTTTTACATTTAAAGTGACATGTTTTATTTAACCTAACATATGCTAATAAAATGATGTGTTATTCTAATGTAACATTTGCTAACAAAATAATGTTTTTATACTAATGTAACATTTTACAACAAAATATTCTTTTTTTTCTAACATAAATTTCCCTTTTTAATTCTAACATAAATGTTGTTTTTGTTCTCACATAAATGTCTCTTTTAATTCAAACATAAATGCTGTTTTTATTCTAAAATAAATGACAATTTTAATTACATGACAATTCCTAACAAAAAATGATGTTTTAATTAACATGACAATTCCTAACAAAACGACATTTTATTCTAAATAAACATTCCTAACAAAATGACATGTATATTCTATTATGTCATTTTTAACAAAATTGACATTTTTATACTAGCATGACTTATCTAACAAATGTGTTATTTTTATCTAACATGACTATTTTAACAAATGTGTTATTTTTATCTAACATGACTATTTTAACAAATGTGTTGTTTTTATCTAACATGACTATTTCAACAAATGTGTTATTTTTATCTAACATGACTATTTTAACAAATGTGTTATTTTTATCTAACATGACTATTCTAACAAATGTGTTATTTTTATCTAACATGACTATTTTAACAAATGTGTTATTTTTATCTAACATGACTATTCTAATAAATGTGTTATTTTTAATCTCATGCAACATTTAAACTAAAAATGTTGTTATTTAATAACAAAAGATGATATTTATGTTTTTTAACAAAAGATGTCAATTTATTTTCTAACCAAAGACGACAAATATGTTTTCATGAATACTTTTCAAATAAATGATCTTTTTAGGTAACATGAACTCATTCTAAATAAATGATCAATTTGTTTTAACCTAACATTTATACTACCTAAATGACATATCTATTTTAACATAACATTTACTAATTTAATAACAAATTTATCTTGCCAATTCTACTGCAACAAAAGGGACATTTCTATTATGTCAATTCTAATGCAACCAAATGAACATTTCTAAATAAAATGATGTTTAATATGATATTTCTAAATATAATGACATTTCATATTAATATGATATACAAAAATATAATTTCTATTCTAATGTAACATTTTATACAAAAATGAAATTTCTATTCTAATGTACATTTTATACAAAAATGTAATTTCTATTATAATGTACATTTTCTAACAATTTTTTTTTAATATCACATCTCAAACAAAAATGATATTTTTAATTGACCATTCTAATTCTATATCAATGACATTTTATTTTGTCGATTCTAATACAACAAAATTATTCAATCAAGTCAACAGATTGATAAACAACATCAAATAATTTAAATCAAATCACGAATGACAATGTATGAAAATCAACAGATCTAATCATGATTTATTTATTTAGATTATATATACATGTAAGAAAAAGGAATTTATCACATTGATTATTTTCTGAATTTTCTAAATTCTCCATTTCAGATCTGGTTAGTCCCATGATGTAGATCTCGTTTCAAGGATTCCAACGCACTTCGTTTTTCTGAATTTCGATATTGTTTGATATAGATATGTTGATTTAAACGTTGGATTACATTATTAAATTAATAAATAAATAATTTTCCTTAATTACAGTTTTACCCCTAACACAAACTAAGGCCGCTCCTTCCTCTTCCTATCGTTGTTTGCTTGTAAAATCAAACCCAAACTCATCCGTCATCACACCACTACCGCACCACCGTCGGGGCACCAGTCACTGATCACCCAACACCATGTCGAAGCCCTCGACTCCACCTCCCAACGCCGTGAAGAAGGGTGCACTCGCAGTCCCCAAGAATCTCGAAATCTGAACTAAAGTCGTGCCCTTTGAAACTCAAAATCAGCCACTACCGATCCTTATTTCAGATCAAACCCGTATGAAAATCTAGATTGCCACTTCGATTTTTCCTTAACAAGTTTTTGATATTAGTTAGTGGATTAGGAATAATTAGTGAATCATTTCCGGAGCTTTATGACCATTGTTTTTTCAAGTGGTGGCTGTCTCTCTAATGGATTAGGGTTTAGTTACGTTAGACCGTATTTATACTAGTATATGTAGCGTATTTTATTTTATTTTAATTTATTAATTAAAGAAAATAACTTGTTCGTTGATACTTACTCCGAATAGAACCCAACGAGTGTCGCCCCTAACCAAATACCCTCGTTCCGGACACTATGGAATAGGTTTCGTAACCTAATTCAATTGTTTCGATAGGTTTTTCTTTAAATTTAAATATAAAACATTTAATTATTTAATGTAAACGTACATTTTAATTTACCGGGACCACATACTGACTCTAAAAATTCCAGAAAAATTATTTCTAGTTATGTTTTAATGATGTGGTTCTAACAAGACTAATTTCGTCGAATTTTGAAACTGTTTGAAAAATGGCCATTTTCTGGTCGATCGAATTTGACTGAAACTGACAAAACACATTTTCTTTCGCCACGCTCACATATTAATTCTAAAAATTATGAAAATTGAAACCTAGCAATAATTTGACATTCCGGTTCCAACAAAAGTGGTTTCATCGAAAACAGAGGTCGTTTGAAAAATGGCTATTTTGAATATTAAAAAATATATTCTACAGTGACTATTCTGAAAATTAAACTGGGCATAACTTTTGATTCCGGTTATGAAATTTCAATTTTTTGTATTCGTTAGTAACTTATTTTTATATAGATTTACATATTTTTGGTTTCACTAAAATCCGATTTATTTTGCATCTTGTACATTCGATCAAAGTACAGGTTTGACTTTTCAAACTACCATACTATTTCTAACTCCTTTTATAATTAAAATAAATATATTCGTTCCAACTTCGATTTAAATAAATTTTTAATCGTTATTATTTAAAATAAACCATTTTAAATATTCAAAATCTATCAAAATAAAATTTTTAAATTGGTTCAGAATTTGCGGGTTGTTACACGAACAATGAATCTGGTTGTACTGTGATGGTGTGTGATAAGTTTTGATCCGAGTTAGCAGTGGTTTTGTCCTCTGGTTGTGCTTGTCTCCTTGGATTTTGGGTGTTTGTACAGTGTTGATTTTGTTAGTTTACTAATGTCGCTAGTTTTGGTTGGCTTCTATTCTTGTGGGGTTTGTAGTTGCCTTGTGGTTGTTGGTTTCGGGTCTTCGGTTCCCTGCGAGGTATGTCAACTTCTTGTGTGTTGTCTTGGTCGTATGGTGGACTAGTGTAGCTGCTATTATCATCTTGGGTGTCTGTTTTATGCTGTGTTCTGGATCTGTAATAGAAGTATCAAATTGAAGTATGCCAAATAGCCTTGTGTTGCGTCCTGATTGTGCTTAGTGCCTTGCATATTAGCTGCTGTCATACCGTCTCTTCAATCTAATCCAACTTCCATCCTTCTCCTTCTTTCAACTTCTACTTTTCATTATTTTGATATGTTACAGATGACAGAGTAGTATTCTAATATAACTAGAAAATCAATTATCTGGACAGAGAAAACTTTTGTTTTTTTAACATACCATGACTTATGATATGTGACACAAAGAAAATTTTCATGACATAAAGCTAGAATAAAAATATCATGACATAAGTGCAGCTTTAGGAAATTTTTAATGATCAACTACATAATCAATTTATTTGAAGCAAAAAGGAAATGCTTAAACTGAACAATACAAGGTATTTATCATTTTGTTATGTTTTCAAGATGTGTTCGATAATACTGTAAAAATATTTTCAATAAAAAACTTAGTTGCATATCTTTTGCTCTAATTGCTTTTATTATGTATATTATTTTGTATGAAAACACATAACTTGTTTAAAAAGATAAATGTATTTATCTTTTTAAAATGATAAACATATTAATTTATATGATCACCTAAGCTTCTTTATTTCAGCATATAATAAATTCTCTTACTCGCAATCATATGAAAACGTATGATATGATAAAAATGTGATGTATATTATCTTGTATGAAAATATATAACTTGTTTAATAGATAAATGTATTTATCTTTTTAAAATGATAAACATATTAAAATCATATGATCACTTGAGCTTCCTTGTTTCATCATATAATAAATTCTCTTACTTAAAATCATATGAAAAATATGATATGAAAAAAATGTATATATCTTGTATGAAAACGTATAACATATTTAAAAAGATAAATGTATTTATCTTTTTAAAATAATAAATATATTAAAATTATATGATGACCTGAGCTTTTTTATTTCAGCATATGATAAATTCTCTTACTCATAATAATATGAAAACATATGATATGATAAAAATTTCATATTTATATTATCTTGTATGAAAACATATAACTTGTTTAAAAAGTTAAATGTATTTATCTTTTTAAAGTAATAATCATATTAAAATCATGTGATCACCTGAGCTTCTTTGTTTCAGCATATGATAAATTCTCTTACTCACAATCATATTAAAACATATGATATGTTAAAAATGTAATATGTATATTATCATGTATGAAAACATATAACATATTTAAAAAGATAAATGTATTTATCTTTTTTAAAATGATAATCATATTAAAATCATATGATCACCTGAGCTTCATTGTTTCAACATATGATAAATTCTCTTACTCACAATAATATGAAAGCATATGATATGATAAAAATTTGATATGTATATTATCTTTACGAAAACATATAACTTGTTTAAAAAGATAAATGTATTTATCTTTTTAAAATAATAATCATATTAAAATCATAATTCTCTGGAATTTTTAGAGTTAGTATGTGGCCCTGGTAAATTGAAATGTGCGTTCAAATTCAATATATAGAATTATATTTTGATCTTGATGGAAACTGATCGAAACAGCCGAACAGGCTTACGATACATATCCTATTGTGTTCGGAATGGGGGTAATTAGCTAAGAACGACAGTCGGTGGGTCTCGTTTGGGGCTCGAAATAAAAAGTTACTTTTTGGATTTAAAATTAAAATAAATATATATATTTATATAAGGGCCCCCTTTTTTCTCTTCTGCCATGTCAACGCCCCCCTTTCTCAAAACAGATCGAAATATGAGAAAAAGGAAAAGAAAAAAAGCTGCAGCCGTTCCTCCTCCACGTGTGAATGCTTTCTCGAAGATATGTAGAGACTTTCGAGCCATGGGTGGAAAGAACTTTAATAGGAATAAGTCATTTGTGGAAGCAAGAAACTGGCTCAAGGAAACAGAAGATTTGTTTGTTATATTCGAAGTGGACGATAGGCAGAAGATACAATTGCCTGTATGGTTACTTAAGGATGAAGCCTCTTACTGGTGGGAAGTTACTAATGCTGAGAGAACAGTTGAAACTTGAGAGGATTTCAGAATGAGATTTAAAATGAAGTTCCTCTCGCAAGCTGAATGAAGCCTACAGATGGAGAAGCTCTTAGCACTCAAACAGGGAAGCCTATCGGTTAAGGAATACGTCAACCAATTCAACCAGCTGGCTAGATTCGGACTGGAGTTAGTAAACACTCCACATAAAAGGCTCTCCGATTCGTTAAAGGGTTAAATGAGCCACTACACAGCTTGGCTATGTCCCATATACCTATGAGTGTGACTTTTGAGAGACTGGTGGACATGGCACTGTTACAGGAGGAAGACAAGGATGGAAAGAAAGAGGTAAAGGTGGAAGAACCTCTAGAAAAGAAAGTGGAGGGATTGCAGAATAAGAAGATGGATTCCAAGAAAGGCAGGAAGAATAACGAGCCCCATGACAAGATGAAGTGTAAATTTTGTGGCATACCTGGACATCTGATTAAGGACTGCAGAAAGAAGAAGAAGAAGAAGAAGAAGAAGAAGATAGGTGGTTGTTTTCAGTGGGGTGAGACGGGACACATGGCTAAGGATTGCCCAAAAAGGCAAGGGAAAGGGCAGAGGACTGGATCTACTTCTGGAGGGCAGGTTCACGCTATCATGGCACCTCCGCAAGAAAGAGGTAGAAATATTTCTGTTGAGAGTTTTGTTCATCTTTCTAATCATCCAGTTCATACTCTTTTTAATTCTAGCCCATCACACTCTTTTATATCTACTGCTTTAGTTGAATCTCTTCAGCTAGATACCAGTATAGTAGAGGATCCCATGGTTGTTTCAAATCCAATTGGGGGTTCGGCTTATTTGTCAAGGATTTGCTTGGATTTGTAAATTTCTATATTAAGCGTTGGGTTTAGATGCAATGCTTATGTTTTGGGTTTCATGGGTATGGGTTGATTCTAGGCATGGATTGGTTATCCAGTAATGGTGCCATCCTTGATTGTGAAAAGAGAGTGGTTAGACTTATGACTCGCCTCGGTAACACTCTCGAAATCTCTTGTAATCCCATGAATTCTGTTATGCTTAGCTACCTAGAATCCCTTAATGCGTTAAAACTTGCAATCTTTTAGAGTGGTCCGTGAATACTCGGATGTGTTTGAAGAGATGAAGGATTTACCTCCGAAGCAAGAGATAGACTTCTGCATATACCTTGCTGATAATGCAAAACCTGTTGCTTTACCCGTTAGATACATGGCTCCAAGGGAAAAGAAAGAGCTCAGCAAGCAAGTTAAAGAGTTGCTTGAAAAGGGGTTCATAAGGCGGAGTATTTCTGAATGGGGTGCTTCAGTGGTGTTTGCAACCAAAGCAGATGGTTTAATTCGCCTGCGCATGGACTATAGGGAGCTAAACAAGCTGACCAAGAAGAATAGGCACCCACTTCCTAGAATAGATGACTTGTTCGACCAGCGCGTAGGTGCCCCGGTTTTCTCCTAACTAGATTTGGCCACCGGATTTCATCAGCTAAGAGTGGCTGAAGACAGCATAGATAAGACTGCGTTTAGGACCCCGATGGTTTCTTCGAATGGCTTGTCATGCCTTTCGGCTTGACAAACGCACTCGCCTATTTTGTAGACTTGATGAGTAGGGTGTTCAGGGAATTCCTTAATAAATTTGTAGTGGTCTTCGTGGACGACATTTTGATTTTCTCAAAAAGTGAGGAAGAACATGCTTTGCATTTAAGGGAAGTTATGGATACTCTTCGAGCACATTAGCTGAAAGCAAAATTCTCCAAATGCCATTTTTGGAGAGAAGAAGTAAGGTTTCTTGGACATGTGGTGTCCAATGAGGGAATAGCCGTGGATCCTGCAAAAGTAGTTGCGGTGCAAGATTGGAAGATTCCAAGGAATGCAACCGAAGTACGAAATTTTCTCGAGCTAGCAGGCTTTTACAGAAAGTTCATTAAGGACTTTGCGAAGATCTCAGCCCCACTTACTAGGTTGAACAAGAAGAACTTAACTTTTGCCTGGGATTTGGATTGTTATGTTGCTTTCCAATGACTGAAAAGGGCTCTGACAACGGCCCTAGTTCTGACATTTCCTGATGGGAGTAAGATGTTTACGGTATACACAGACGCATGCGGTATCGGACTAGGCGCTGTCTTGATGCAAGAAGGCAAGGTAGTTTGTATGCGGGGAGGCAGTTGAAGGTACATGAGAAGAACTACCCAACTCATGATTTAGAACTAGCTGCCATTGTTTTCGCTCTTAAGTCATGGTGTCATTACCTACTAGGAGAAAGGTTTGAATTGTTTACTGACCATAAATCGTTAAAGTACTTTTTCTCACAGAAAGATCTTATCTTAGGACAACAAAGGTGGATGGAATTTCTTGCCTCATACGATTTTGAGATTGCTTATATCCCTGGCAAGGGCAATGTGGTAGCCGACGCCTTAAGTAGGAAAAAGATGACCTTAAGTCCTCTCTTTGTAGAAAGGAAAAGCTTGGAGTACATAGCAAACTTTGACTTTAGACCCTCCTTTGAATTTGTACCTGGTTTGTTAGCATCGGTAGATGTGCGGCCTACTCTTTTGAACTCAATAGGAACCGCGCAATGTGAAGACCCTCAGCTAGTTGATTGATATACACGTAAATGTGTATATTTAAGCTGCTTATTTATCTAGTTTTCTATATAAAATAATTAATATTGTGTATTTATAGCTGTGTTTTCAGATTGTTGATAAAAAGCTTGGTTTAGAGCATTTGATGGATAAAGCATGAAGAATTTGCTTAAAAAGAGTGAAGTTGAAATTACTAAAGCTTGAAGAGTTTAAAGCTTGAAGAACGGTTGCAAATAGAGTTCAGTTGGGTAGATTTGGCTCACTAAAGAATCATATTGCGTTCACATTGGCTCATTTGCAGGGGATCTCACTCTACAGTTGTGTTCACACTAGCTTATGTGTTAGTTGGGCTAATTCTTTAGTCCCACATTATGGAATTTGCCAAGTAGCCTTTGTCATATCAGCTATAAATACACTTTATCTCATTCATTGAAGAACACACTTAGTTTTATTCTGTAATCTTTCTCTTGGAATAAAACTCTTCTTCCTCTGTTCTATTTAGTTTTAGTTTTAATTATGTTCATGTTATTTAATTTCTGTTTTTCTTCTTCTTTAGCTATGTCTAGCTAATCCCCTTTGATTAGGGGGTGATGACGCTAATAGATATGATTCAACATGAATCACATAGCCAATAGATGAGGACTTTATATATGTAGATCTAGATCTGAATCAAGGGTTAGATCTGAACCTTCATATTCTGTGTCGTTTAAGAGCTATGCTCCTTCACAGGGTATATTCGTGTTCGATCTAACAATTATCAGATTTAGATCTAATTTTAAGTTTTTAGAAATTAATTTGTGAATCTGTCCTGATAGTCTATGGTTGTTTAAGAGCTCAGCTCCTGCATATGCTATGCTTGTCGTTATTTACTTATTTGTTTCTAAGAATCTATTTATCATTGATTCGTGTTTGTAACAGAAACATGAATTAGATCTATATTTATTTGTTGGCTATTGATGAGTGTGAATCTAATCTATGTCATTATCCCCTAATTGCTTTCTCTTATTAGATAAATCTCTCTTTTTTATTTAATTGCTGTTATTTTCTGTGTTTTCAATCAATCAAAATCCCGGAATAACTTGATTGGAATTACTAATTTAAATATTTTTGGTCCTAGAGTTCGACACCCTCTACAACAATCCTTGTTGTTTAGGAAAGCCGAACGGATTTTACAGTTGTTTACAATTGTATAGTTTGTTCACAAACAAATTTTGGCGCCTTTGCCGGGGACCAAAATAATTTTTATTTTTAAATCGTTTGGGTTATATTTTTGTTTATTTTATTTTTCTATTTTTCCTTTAGTTTTTCTTCATAAAAAAACACAAAAAAAAAATTCATTTTGTTTTTTTCCCTTTTTTTTTGCTAGCTTAGATAGAAAAAAAAAATCTTGTTAGTTGATTTGTTATTTGATCAGTGATACCGTAATCTACCAAATAAGAAAAAAAAACTTGCCAGATTTTGTTTTCAATTTCTTTCCTTATTTTTCATTGATTTCTTTCCGATTTGTTTACAATCTCTTTCCTTTTACAATTCTTACAATAAAAAAAAAATCTTTTTGTGATTTTCTGTCCTTCTCATCTATATCTCTTCCTCATTGCAATTGCTTCACGGTATGACTTCTTTCCTACTACATTTTCTATTTATCTTTTCAAATTAAAAAAAAATACAAACTTTTATTCTTTCTTCACTGCCAATTATTTTCTAATTTTGTTCTCGGTCTTGCAATTTTCTTCCCTCGCAAATCTCTTCTCTGCCTTAAAGCTCACGACAACTTTCTTTCACCTTCTGATCAAACCCAACTCAACGTCACAGCCATACATCAGCCGTCCACCACAAAACTCTTCTTCAAATTGCCCTATTCAACATCTCTTCTACTAGCTCCCTGGCCTCCCTCAAACCTTCATCACACTTTCAGTCCATGCAAGAACCAGAAGCCATCACATACAAGCCTCTTCCCCTGTGCAAAACACGTCTGAACCACCTTCAACGGTCACCGGCCTCCCTATACTCACTGCAATCACCAGCTTAGATCACTCTACACATCCACGCAAGCAAAACAACAAGACAATATACACTCATTCCACAGCAACCATCACCCTCCACTTTTCTGTCCTCGCACCATCTCTTTGAAACCACCGCAAGTCAGAACGAAACTCAACATAAATACAACTTCTGCACCGTACCTATCACGCCCATCCTCCTTAACAAATCACCTCGACAACCAAACCGAAATCAGTGCCACAACCCACATCTCCAAACATCACGCTCCTCAGTCAACACGCAAGCTGCCGACAACCGTTGATCACTTGCATCAGCCTACCATTCAGCAGATCCCCCAAATCGAACAACTAAACTCTCCACCACCCTTAACCATCACAATTTCAAAACTAGACTATACACTGCAACCCTCACTAACACCTGCCTGAACTGCTCACTAATACCCCGACCAGAGTACAGTCCTACACCACTCCATAACCAAGCAAGCCACCCTCCAAATCATCCCTCTTGAAAGTCTGACTTCATCACATACAATCAGACTTCTCAAACACGCCACAAACCATCAATCCATCAACGCCTTCACCGTGTTGCCAATACCATAAACGCATCTCGTCCATTCAAAAAAAACGATTCACGCCATTCGAAATTCAAATCTCAGAAACCCTAACCTCCACGCCACCGCTCGCCCCCCAATCAATACACCAAAACGTGAGTCACCCTCCTCCAATTCGAACCCAATTCACTGTCATCGATTACCCCCCAGATCGCTCCCAACACCCCAAATTCGAACTGGAAATCGGTATCACCACTCCGACGCAGACCAGCAACTCAACCCTAGTTCTAACAACCGCTTCAAAAAATCAAAAATTTAAAGGAATCAAAGACTCCAAGAGCTGTAAACAACAAATCCACCCCAGTTTTCGAACCTCTTCGAAAAATCAGAAGAAGAAAAAAAGGATTTGTTGTGTTTTGTGAAACCGGTTTTCTTTTGGGCAATTGATTTGTGGGGGAAACGTTTTTGGGCGTATATAAAAGAAGAAAGGAGGGCGGCTTGTTGACTAAGTTTATACCTGTTTCAGATTATGCGTGGATATTAGTTTTGTTTTTATGGGCTTCAAAATGGGCTGAGTTTTTATTTAACTTGAGTTTGTTTAATTGTTAGTATTAGCTTTAGTTTTATTTATCTCTTGTTCTCTCGACAAAAAAAAATAAAGTAGGAGAAAATTCTTCGAAAACAGGTACAGCGGTAATTTGAAAAAGGTCATAATTTTTTTTTCGGGCTCCTAGCCCGAACCCGTGCCGCAGCGCAGTCAAGCGATTAATTAGGAGGAGACAACAACAGGAAGCGGCGGACAATTCAGGGTTCGAGCGGTTGCACACCAAGTGGGGTTTGAATGCGCTAGCGCAACTCAACTGCACTGGATGGACTGCCGATCAAGGTGAGTATTTTCTAAACTCTACAGGGACTGCTGCTGCAAATAATAAAAATATAGACATTACTTGTAAAAATCTTCTGCAGGAGCTGCGGCTTGCTTGTAAAATCTTTTGATTTCTATGATTATTATTTCTGCATCTGTATTCATTCTGTTAAGGGCAATACCCCAATTCACATAAGGTGAGGGATTTCATCAACCTTTCCTTAGCCCTCAAACTGCATTCATCATAGAATCTGACTAATAATAACGGTTAGACATTGGACCTAAGGGAGTCACGGGCTCATATAGGGCTTAATTGTATTGTGATAGTTGATTTATTTGGAACGAATTATTTCTTGGTGTTTAGACTACGACAGAGAAATAACCGTATATAAATATTACGGTGATTCGTAAATATTATATCGGTTGTTACTCTGAAGGTATTTAAACCTTCGGCTACATTGCTAGGGTGATTCCTGGGGCACCGATAACTCCTGTCCGTTAACTGGCTGAGAAATCTTTTGGTCTAAGTAATCAAACGTGTCACTATATAATTTTGAGTTAGGAGCCATCAAGGACAGAAAATTTCATTGTAGCTAATTTCTGTGTGTGATTGTTTTGTGTATAAAAAAAATTCAAAATTCCTCAAAAACAAAAAAAATTTGAAAAACAAATAAAAAATTTACATTTTTTTCCTCTCTTTTAAATCACGCTAGTCTGTAGGTCGTACTTTTCCAAAAAAAAAAAAACTCCCATTTTCAAAACCTTTTTCCTTCTCACCTCTCTTTGAACTTCTCCATTGTCTAAATTTCTTTGACGAAATCTCTTCTTCTTCTTTCTGGTACATGCAAACTTGGACCCGTGACCAAGAATCTCGTCGTTTAGTTAGAATCGAACCACCTTCTCTTTCCTCAAAAACCAATTTTCCCGAACAACCTTTAGAAATGGGTAACGAACCCGCACCTCGTACCCTGATGGACAGAATCCTTCCCGATAGAGTTTCTGTCCCTTCTTGCATTCAATTACCCAATCCTGTGGGTAATCACTTTGAAATCCGATCGAGTCAAATAAACATCCTTCCCAAATTCGGAAATTTTTCTCATGATGAACTATATAGTTTCTTAACGAAATTTGAATATGCTTATGCAACCTTTAAATTAAAACAGTTACGTGAGGATGGTATTAAACTTCGTTTGATTCCATTCGCACTAACTGACTCTGCAGTGAAATGGTTTCGCAGCTTACCCCTAAATTCGATTAAAAAATGGGATGAATTTACAGCGGTTTTCCTTAAAAAGTTCTACCCCCCAGAAAAAACAGCTAGAGTCAGAAATGAAATCACCAATTTCCAGCAAAAAGGGGGTGAATCTTTTTGGCAATACTTCGAAAGATTTAAAGAACTGCTGTTGAGTTGTCCCCATCATGGTTATGAAACATGGTCGTTATGTCAAACTGTATACGATGGACTTGATAATAGTACTAGGCAAATGTTAGAGTCCATGTGTCAGGGCAATTTTCTAAAACAGACTGACGTAGAAGCTTGGGAATTTCTTGACAAGTTAGCGGAATAATCGAAACAATGGGAATGAACCAATGAAAAATCTCTTTATTCACGATCAAGCAGTAATTCTGTCGAGTACTCCTCTTCTTCTAATACTCTTTTTGATGCCATCCTGAACGTTGTTAGAACACACACTCAGTCTAATAACATTTCCCAAGCTATGTGTCACATATGTCTTGACACTAATCACATGGCTGATGACTGTCCCCAGTCCCTTGAGCAAGTAAACGCTTTCAACAGACCCAATAACCACCCAAATCTTTCTTATGGTCCGAATAACCCTCTGATGAATAGACCTTCGAATCGAGCATTTCCGAGCAATGCTGTGAACCCTCCTCTTAGGAAAAATCAGTACACTTTGAACCAGGCTCCTTTCCACAATCAAACGGTTGCTCCCCAATATGAAAAGCGCCTTTCTACGATTGAGGGGAATTTATCGGAGGTGAGCAACCTATTAGCGCAAATGACTAAGCAAACTGTTGAAAATCAAAACAAGTTAGACAACTACTTGCAATCATATATGCAAAACACGAATCAACAAATGAGTGAACTCCAAAAACAAATGTCTCAGCTTAACACTAGATTAAGTGAACGGGAAAAGGGTGCTTTTCCAAGTCAACCCATTCAAAACCCTAGAGGACAAAATTCAAACCCGAACCGAATTCACATCATTCAGGATTCAAACGTTAGTCACTTGAATGCAGTCACGACTCTTAGAGCTAGAAAAAAGATTGACAACCATGTGGGCAACCCAAATGATTTACCAGACGATCTTCCAAACCCTAGCGAAAATTCGACCAACTCAGATCAAAACGTTGAGCCAATTTCTGATAAGGACCATCCTCAAACTCAAGTGTCCCAACCTACTGAGTTGTCTGCTCCATTTCCTCATAGACTCCGACCTAGGAAAAAGACGGACCAGCTAGAAAATATCCTTGAAATATTTAAGCAAGTTAAACTGAACATTCCTCTTTTAGATATTATACAACAAGTTCCACAATACGCTAAATTTCTAAAAGATTTATGCACTCAGAAATGTCATACACATGTACCTAAGAAAGTGTTTCTAGTAGCAACTCTAAGCGAAGTCTTGTCCCAATCAATGCCAATCAAATACAAAGATCCTGGCTGCCCCACAATATCATGTACTATTGGGGACAAGAAAATCGATAGATGCCTTCTAGACTTAGGTACTAGTGTTAACTTGCTTCCATATTCCATCTATCGCCAATTAGGGCTAGGAGAATTGAAACCCACCAAGGTTACACTTCAGCTTGCTGACCGATCAATTAAGAAACCTATGGGAGAAATCGAGGATGTGTTGATCAAAATTGGCGAATTCATCTTTCCAGTTGATTTCATTGTCTTATAAACTCAACAGGTTAGCAATCCTGCAAACCAGATCCCTTTGATTCTAGGACGACCCTTCTTAGCAACCTCTAATGCTCTCATCAACTGTAGAAATGGGTCTATGAAACTTTCTTTCGGTAATATGACTGTCGAGCTAAACATCTTTAGAACTAAAAACTCTCCTAACTCTTATGTGGACCAGTTTTCTGAAATCCATGCTGTCCACGATAATGAATCTGAGCTCGACCATCTGAATAACGAAATTGAATCAGATTACGAAACTTTATTTCAAGATACTCCCGAAAATGTCTCTGATTCGATTCCTGTCGAGCCTCTCACAAATGAGTCTATCCCTCAACCAATTTCTTCGATTGAGTCGTCCCTAAAATCTGACCTCAAAGTATTGCCCAGTCATCTTAAGTACGCTTACTTAGGAGACAATGAAATGTTTCCTGTCATTATCGCTTCTGACCTTACTTTAGAGCAGGAACAATTGCTCCTTCACATCCTTAAGAAAAATAAGGAAGCAATTGGTTGGTCCATGGATGATATTAAGGGGATTAGTCCTTCGATAGTCCAACATCGAATCCACCTTATAGATGATGCCAAGCCCACTCGTGATCCCCAGCGTCGACTGAACCCCATCATGAAAGAAGCAGTTTGTGCAGAAATCCTTAAATGTCTTGACAATGGAATCATCTACCTGATTTCCGGTAGTCAATGGGTTAGTCTGATTCATGTTGTACCTAAGAAACCAGGGATTACCATGATCCAAAATGAAGCTAACGAGCTTATCCCAACCCGCACCCAGACTGGTTGGCGTGTTTGCATTGAATATAGGAAACTTAATGCTGCAACACGTAAGGATCAATTCCCTCTGCCATTTATCGATCAAATGTTAGAACGGCTAGCCGGTCATGAGTACTATTGTTTCCTTGACGGGTACTCGGGCTATAATCAAATCCCTATCGCTCTTGAGGACCAAGAGAAAACCAATTTCACTTGTCCATTTGGTACATTTGCGTACCGACGTATGCCTTTTGGTCTCTGTAATGCACCTGCAACCTTTCAGAGGTGCATGATTAGCATTTTTTCCGGTATGATCGATTGATTTTTGGAAGTATTCATGGATGATTTCTCCATCTTTGGGGATTCGTACACTGAGTGTTTACATCACCTGGATCTTGTTCTTAATCGTTGCAAAGATAAACACTTAACGCTTAATTGGGAAAAGTGTCACTTCATGGTCAAACATGGCATTGTTTTAGGACATGTAATCTCTAACAAAGGAATTGAAGTAGACAAAGCCAAAATCGAGGTTATCTCGAATCTTCCCATTCCCAAATCCGTTAAGGACATCCGATCCTTTTTAGGTCATGCTGGTTTTTACCGTCGCTTTATAAAAGATTTCAGCAAAATCACTCGACCTTTGACCAATCTTCTTGGTAAGGATGTTCCTTTCGACTTCAATTCTGATTGCATTTCATCTTTTGAGAATCTTAAAAATGAACTTGTCTCGGCTCTGATCATCTGCTCTTCCAACTGGAAGCTGCCTTTTGAAATCATGTGTGACGCCTCGAATTTCGCTGTTGGCGCTGTCTTAGGACAACGTATTGATAAGATTCTTCACGTCATTTACTACACGAGTAAAACTCTGAACAACGCTCAAATCAATTATACTACCACTGAAAAGGAACTCTTGGCAGTCGTTTTCGCTTTAGAAAAATTCAGGCCTTATCTAGTTGGCTCACACATCACTGTTCATACTGATCATTCCGCACTTAGGTATCTTCTATCTAAAAAGGATGCTAAGGCTCGTATCATTCGTTGGATCCTTCTACTTCAAGAATTTGACCTTACCATTAAGGATAAAAAAGGATCTGACAACGTTATCGCGGACCACTTGTCTCGTCTTCCAAATGCCCCGTCTTCTTCTCTCCCGATCAACGAGAATTTCCCTGATGAACAACTATTTTCTCTATCCACTAATCCTTGGTTTGCTGACATTGTCAACTACTTAGTCACCAAGTGGACCCCTTCCTTTTGGTCTAAGCAGGATAAACACAAATTCTTTTCCCAAGTGAAACATTTTTATTGGGACGACCCCTATCTTTTCAAGTATTGTCCCGACCAAATCATTCGAAGGTGTGTTCCCGACACTGAAACTCATAATGTCCTCTCTTTCTGTCATGACCAAGCCTGTGGTGGTCACTTCGGTCCCAAAAAGACAGCTGAAAAGGTTCTCCAATCGGGTTTCTACTGACCCAACCTTTTCAAGGACGCGTACGAATTTTGCAAAACTTGTGATCAATGTCAATTCTTAGGGAAAATTTCTAAACGGAATATGATGCCCCTAAACCCCATTCTAGAGGTCGAAATTTTTGATGTGTGGGTTATAGACTTCATGGGACCCTTCCCTAATTCTTTTGGGAACCTTTACATTATCTTTGCTGTTGATTATGTTTCCAAATGGGTCGAAGCTGTACCATGCAAAACAAACGATAACAAGGTTGTTGTGCGCTTCTTGAAAGAAAATATCTTTTCTAGGTTTGGCACACCTCGCACAATAATCAGTGATAATGGTACACACTTCTGCAATCGTTCTTTTGAAGCTCTCATGAGAAAGTATTTGATAACCTACAAGTTATCCACTCCTTATCATCCTCAAACTTGTGGGCAAGTTGAAGTATCGAATAGGCAGATTAAAAAAATCCTTGAGAAAACTGTGAATCGAAATCGCAAAGATTGGTCCCAAAAGTTAACCGATGCTCTTTGGGCTTACCGCACTGCTTTTAAAACAAACTTAGGTATGTCCCCTTATCGGTTGATTTTTGGTAAGCCATGTCACTTGCCAGTTGAACTAGAACATAGGGCATTATGGGTAATAAAAACTTTAAATCTTGATTTAGAACAAGCAGGTGAGCATAGGAAGCTTCAACTTAATGAACTTGATGAAATTCGAAATGATGCATATGAAAATGAACGAATTTACAAGGATAGAACGAAAGTTTTTCATGATGATTCAATTTTATGTAAAACTTTCATGCTAGGATAAAATGTTCTCTTGTATGACTCAAGATTGCATCTATTTCCGGGTAAGTTAAAATCTAGATGGATAGGACCTTACACCGTGCGGACCGTTTTTCCGTATGGTGCGGTAGAAATTGAGAATCCAGCTGATGGATCTTCCTATAAGGTCAATGGTCAACGCCTTAAACCTTACTTGGAACCAATACCAAACCAAGGGAAGAGCTCATGGTCCTCCATGAGCCACATTACATTCGGTAAGACACACTAACCATCTTTTGTACATATGTAAATAGTCTCTTATTTTATTTTTCCTTTCACTAAGATATGTCTGATTAAGACTGTGAGGACACAGTCACACTCAAGTGTGGGGGGGAATTTACATTACATCAGCAATCAAATTTTATGAACTAGGTCATTCATTGAACAAGGATTAACTTAAAGTCATAAATAACACCTTGGTTCTTGTTTGATAAGTTGAATTTCTGGGTGATGAGAGTGAACATTATTTATTCATTGAGTCGTAATGTGTCTTTTTAAGATGCTAGCTTGAGACTGTGCAGACGTTAGTCGTGTTCTGGAGTAAGCGTGTCAACCCTTGTTATACGTGTTAGAATGTGCAAGTAAAAAAAATTAAAAAAAAAATCATGAAATAAAAATGATTTTGCACCTACATTTGTTGGATTTTCTGAGTTCTTTTTCATGCATAATATTTTCTTTTCCACTCAAATTTTCAAAATCGTAAGTTCTAAAATCCACTTGGCCCAATTAAGGAGAAATGACTCATTGTAGCATTCTTCTTCGATACCCCACATTATTCAAACCAAAGTTTTAGTCGATTTACATCCATGTTTCGACAAGTTTATCTTATATTGGTATACTCAAGAACCTTTGTTTAAAGGTCAAAAACATCACTTTTTATACCGATATTACACCACCCACTCCGTACTTGTTTTAAGGTAGGATAACCATATACAACACCTTATTTTATATGGGTTATCTATCTTACGAAACTTTGCTTATCATTCCTTTCAGCTTTTTGTATAACATCAATCCAGACTTGTGTGTTGAATTAGAGTTATAGAAGTAGAGTGACTAGGGCACAAAACTTTCCTTTCATGAAGTGTTGGTTATGATTGGTTTAGTAGAGGAGGAATCAAATGAAATAATACGGTGTCATTCCATTCCATTTCCGCTCATCATTCATCATGCAAATATGAAAAAAAAAGTGAAATAAAGAGAGAGTCTCTCTGAATAAAATAGTCATTCATCATTCTTGGCTATAAAGCATTCATTTCCATTCCATCCACATCCATCATACCGTACTTAGAAGCGAGGATTGTAGTTGAGGAGATGAAAGGAAACAAAACGTCCACATGTGCCTTATTATTACTTTATCTTTTGTAGCTTGAAATTCAACTAATACACTTGCTCTCTTATCTAGAATATTTTTAGAACTTACAAAAATTTTCCTTCATCTATGCATAACTCATATCCAATACATTACAGTTACATTGGTGCAAAATTATTAAAGAAAAAAAGAAGAAGAAGAATAAAGAAATGATTGGGTGCACATTGTCGATGTGTAGAACTTTTGTTAACACCACGCTCTTAACCTTCAAGACAATTACAGTGTTATCAAGGAATTACGATTCAGCTTGAAAAATTTTGTTCATTTTTGCACTAATTATGGGATGGACAATTTGGGGCTAAACCGTTATTATTGAAGTTAGGTGAAATCCTTGGAATGTGAAAGACCTTAAATATATTGTTTGATTTATCCATGTACATAAGATGCTTTGGATTTTTTGGGTAGTATCCGCTGAAAACCCTCACGAGACAACACTCGTCCTACTGGGGACACCCAGAGGTTTAACGGCTTGTTGCATACGCTAAATGCAATTGTGTTTCCTACGAAAGTGTGACATATCTTAGTTTAGTTTATTCGAGGACGAATAAAAAGATAAGTGTGGGGGTATTTGATATACACGTAAATGTGTATATTTTATACGCTTATTTATCTAGTTTTCTATTTAAAATAATTATATTGTGTATTTATAGCCGTGTTTTCAGATTGTTGATAAAAAGCTTGGTTTAGAGCATTTGATGGATAAAGCATGAAGAATTTGCTTAAAAAGAGTGAAGTTGAAATTACTAAAGCTTGAAGAATTTAAAGCTTGACGAACGGTTGCAAATAGAGTTCAGTTGGGTAGATTTGGCTCACTAAAGACTCATATTGCGTTCACATTGGCTCATTTGCAGGGCATCTCACTCTACAGTTGCGTTCACACTAGCTTATGTGTTAGTTGGGCTAATTCTTTAGTCCTACATTATGGAATTTGCCAAGTAGCCTTTGTCATATCAGCTATAAATACACTTTATCTCATTCATTGAAGAACACACTTAGTTTTATTCTGTAATCTTTCTCTTGGAATAAAACTCTTCTTCCTCTGTTCTATTTAGTTTTAGTTTTATTTATGTTCATGTTATTTAATTTCTGTTTTTCTTCTTCTTTAGCTATGTCTAGCTAATCCCCTTTGATTAGGGGGTGATGACGCTAATAGATATGATTCAACATGAATCACATAGCCAATAGATGAGGACTTTATATATGTAGATCTAGATCTGAATCAAGGGTTAGATCTGAACCTTCATATTCTGTGTCGTTTAAGAGCTATGCTCCTTCACAGGGTATATTCGTGTTCGATCTAACAATTATCAGATTTAGATCTAATTTTAGGTTTTTAGAAATTAATTTGTGAATCTGTCCTGATAGTCTATGGTTGTTTAAGAGCTCAGCTCCTGCATAGGCTATGCTTGTTGTTATTTACTTATTTGTTTCTAAGAATCTATTTATCGTTGATTCGTGTTTGTAACAGAAACATGAATTAGATCTATATTTATTTGTTGGCTATTGATGAGTGTGAATCTAATCTATGTCATTATCCCCTAATTGCTTTCTCTTATTAGATAAATCTCTCTTTTTAATTGTTGTTATTTTCTGTGTTTTCAATCAATCAAAATCCCGGAATAACTTGATTGGATTTACTAATTTAAATATTTTTGGTCCCAGAGCTCAACACCCTCTACAACAATCCTTGTTGTTTAGGAAAGACGAACGGATATTACAGTTGTTTACAATTGTATAATTTGTTCACAAACATTGATGTGTTGGATATGCTAATTAGAGGTGAGACTTCTAGTCACCTCACTAGATACTCCATCGATGACAAGGGTTGGTTGAGGCGGGATGGAAACTATGCGTCCCACAAGCAAGGGATTTGGTGAAAACCACTCTCGAAGAAGCACACCATTCTATGTTGACCATACACCCAGGTGGGGACAAGATGTATAAAGACATAAAAAGGGTTTTCTTTTGGAATGGCATGAAGAAGGATGTAGCTAAGTTTGTCTCTAAATGCTTGATATGCCAGCAAGTCAAGGCAGAGCAGAAGAAGCCTGGTGGTCTGCTTCGTCCTCTAGAGGTCCCACAGTGGAAATGGGATAGCATTTCGATGGACTTTATTGATGGGTTGCCTAGGTCAAGAAGGGGTAATACCAGTATTTGGGTAATAGTGGACAGGCTCACTAAAAGCGCTCAATTTATACCTGTTAAGATTAGGAGGACTGCCTCTTCATTAGCATCCATTTATATTAAAGAGGTAGTTCGACCGTATGGAATACCCTCTAGCATAGTAAGTGATCGAGACCCTATCTTTACGAGCGAGTTTTGGAAGAGTTTGTAAGAGGCTGTAGGCACACGGCTATGCTTAAGCATTGCCAATCACCCTCAAACCGATGGTCAGATGGAAAGGGTGAATAGAGTATTTGAAGATCTCTTGAGATTGTGCATTCTTGATTTTGGGGGAACATAGGAGGATCACCTTCTGTAACACCCCGTGAATTCTATAACGTTAAGCTTCACGAATTAAAGTATAATTAATTATAAATGATGAAATCAAGGGAAATGTGTTACGCCATTGCATTCGTCTCGAAATTCTGCTTGAGATAGAATTCAAGTTTGCGTAAAACGGATATCGTATGAAGAAGATATGGACGAATGAAGTTGGGCAGAAAAAACGGAAAATAGGTTAGAATGCACTGGCGCACTTGTGAAGTGCGCCAGAACAAAGTTGAACTGGTGCACTTGGGAAGTTCGCCAGTACAATTTTGGCCTGGCACACCTACCAAGTGCGCCCAGGTCAGAAAGACCTGCTGGTCAGGTCCTGGCTGGCCTGGTCAGGGTCTGGTCGAATTCTGATGCTTGGCTGAGTCACTAGGGCTTACGTGTCACCTCTTGATTAGCTCTTTGAACTTTGTGTAACAACCCGCACCTCCGTTCACGCAAGATATTGTCCCCAACTTAGCCACCATATAGGTGTGGGGTTTTGTTCCTCAAAAGGCCTCGGCGTTAGTAAGAGATGGGTTCTACTATATAAGTACCCACTTCACACAGGCTTCCACGATGTGGGACTTAGGGGTGTTACATTCTCCCCTCCTACAGAGCCCAAAGTCCCCGTTGGCTCACAAACACCTCACCCAGGCGCTGTGGTCCACACGGGAGCCACAATTCCGGCTGGGTACCTGGCTCTGATACCACTGTAACAACCCGCACCTCCGTTCACGCAAGATATTGTCCCCAACTTAGCCACCATATAGGTGTGGGGTTTTGTTCCTCAAAAGGCCTCGGCGTTAGTAAGAGATGGGTTCTACTATATAAGTACCCACTTCACATAGGTTTCCACGATGTGGGACTTAGGGGTGTTACACTTTGTATGGTCTAGATTCCTCCTATCTTCATCTGACGGCTCAAAACAATTTAAAATTCTATAAATACAACTCAAGTCTAACCCTAAATTCACACAAATGATAGAATACAAAAGCCGTCATGCTGCTGGAGAGGAACTAGGAATGGCCGTCAATTAGAAAGCCTAGAGACAAGCCAACAAGCCTAAGAGACACATCAAATTAAAAGAAGATCAAAGCTTAATCAAATCATTCAATGCAACTTTGCTACCCAAAGGAGAGCATCTCCAAATCAGAATAACAGAAATCAGTCACACGTTGTAAGTATAGTGACCTTTCAAAATATGAATTTGTTTAAACATGTTATAGACCTTTTATGCCTACATGACCCAAAACCTATGATACCATCCTTATGTTTATTGGCAAGTAAAATTAGATCTATGTTTGCAAGAATAATTGGATATATGTTTCATAAACTATGTAAGTTCTTGTTTATTTGAAAAATATAATTGGCTCTATGTCAAACATCGTTTGGGTTTCATAAACTATGCAAGTTCAATATTGAAATAGGCTATATGATTAGATGTAAAAATTGTACATTTTGATGAATATATATAACATGCTAGTTTTGTGGTCGATATTATGCCAAGTTAACATGTTTAAACACAAGTTTGTATTTTCCTAAAACTATGCCATTTCATATATCACCTACTTAGTCATACTTTGATTTGAATGCAAGTTCACATGACCCATGTTAGTTGAATCGCCAAATTTCAAGTACATGTGCCACACACCTTTATGTATTACATGTTCTTGATTTCCCCTTTTTCCTCACATTTATAAAGTTGGGCTGACTTGTGACAAGCCTAACACATGTTATAACGATTGCGGACAAACGGGGGTAATAACGTTGGGTGTAAAATATGAAAACATATGTTGGCATGTTTGGCACATGCCAATGATTATGACACATAAGCGGTATGAATTGAAATACCCAAAAATAAAAGATATGACATTTACATATAGTTGAAAAGTAATAAAATATGTAAAGTTAGAAAACACGATATGCTTAACCCAAGGTTGGATTGAGTTGTGATGTAAACCTGCCCGGACCCACCCGGCTGTCCAGTAGTCACAACAATACCTATCCAATGTGTGTGGTTAAGCATTGAGCCCAATAAGGACCTGAGGTTAGACTGAGCTACAGTGTAAACCTGCCCGTAACCGACCGACATATCCAGTAACCGTAGCAATACCTGTCTAATGTGAGTGGTCTGGTGCTCCTAAGAGGCTAAGGACAGATGGTAGGGTTAAGTCAACTATAACACTTAACCAAATTCAATATGTTAACAAGAATTGATGGGTGGGGTTAGGTAAATATAGACACTTAACCACTTAACATGTTTGACTAGAAAATCCTCGTAACGAGGGACCCGTTTCAGTAGTAACCCAAAGTTAGGTATCAACGGTACCCTAAAACTAGGCAGGGTGGGGCACGATTACTGGGCTGATTGTAAGTGGTCAAACGACGACGGTGGGTGCATAGTGCAGGTCTAACGGGGTGCTGGCGTGCACACACTCCGGAGCAGACAACCAGGGCTCTGGGGACACCGGTAGTATAACCTATGTCTTCTAGTTTTGTGTCGGGGCCGCCACTATGGGTCTTGATACAACCCATGGTGGGACCAACATAGGTATCTACAATTCTTGGGGGCCGTATGACACATGTTAACGCGAGTAGGAGCCGATCTTTAATAATAATGGGGATCACTTCACCCTCACCATGGGGTGCCAGTTAGAATAAACTCGAGTAGGTGCAGAGATATAGTATGGGTGTGATAGTACATTCGACACTTCCTTAGCCTGTGAAACTTTCCTATTTTTAGTTTATACCCATCATATCCTTTTCTTATTCACGTATTGAAGAGTTACTAGATTTACTCAGGCTTTATGTCTGACCCTATTTTCTTTTCGTCTCCTTTTCTTTCGTTTCCCCCTAAGGTCCATAGGGAGGAAACAGCTCAACTCAATCAGGCTCTTTACAAGCACCAAGAACGTAGATGTATGATTTGGATCTTTCTTGCTCGGATAATGGCTTTGGATGTCACTATGGGGATTTTCATCACTTTATTTATGTTTTCATGCTTCTTTAATAATCAAGGCAGTTATGAGGTTGTAATGTTGAAAGTATTTTGAGACAATTATGGAAATCTTTGTTTGATACACGTATTGATGAAATAAAAGTTTGTTTGGTTTCCGCTGTTTAAAATATGTGTTTTTATATTTGTCTTGAGTTGATCTGTGGCTTTTACTTATAAACCTCCACCAAAGTTAAGGCATTCCCTTTGTGAGTGACCTTAATGGAGGTGGGGTGTTTCACTTGGTATCAGAGGTTTACCAGACAAGATAAAAGTTTTTGAAAATTGTTTTCAAAAAGAAAGTTTAAAGAAGCATTTTTTTTAGAAAAAGTGTTATATTTATAAAAAGACAAAATCCCCCAAAGCCATGTGCCTTATCTATCCCTTTCTATCGTTCGTTTTGAATTTTTCCTTTCTGTTTCAGCATGTCTGGGGACCTTACTCCCCAGCTACAGATGCTGTTACTCCTCCTCCTCCTCTACGTGAACCAGCAAACGGAAGAATCGTCAAATAAGAAGACGGATAATAGTCAAGAAGGAAAGGACCACAACAATAATAACAAGACCCGTGAGAAAAGGAAATGTTATTTCTGTGGCATTGTTGGACATGTGGTGAACGACTGCAGAAAGAAGAAGAGGAAGATGAGTGCTACTTGCTTCCATTGCGATGAGGCTGGACACATGGCTAGGGACTGCCCTAAGAAGCAAGGGCAGGGCCTGCAAGCAGGACCTTCTGGGGGTACCTCTTTAACTTCTTCTCCTAGATGCTTTATTTTATCCTGCTTATCTTCTCAATCCTATCTTGAGAACTTTAGGTAGTAATATTTCTGTAGAAAGTCTAGTTTATCATTATGATCATCCAGTTCGTACACTTTTTGACTCTGGCGCATCACACTCTTTTATTTCATATGCCTTAGTAGAATCTCTGCATCTAGACACTAGTATGGTAGAAGATCCCTTAGTAGTTTCAAATCCAATTAAGGGCTCCGCTTACTTGTCAATGGTTTGTTTGGGTTTGAAAATCTCTATTCTCAGCGTTGAGTTTAGTTGTAGTGCCTTTGTTTTGGGCTTCTCGGGATATGGTTTGATCTTAGGCATGGACTGGTTATCCAGTAATAGTGCCATTCTTGACTGTGAGAAAAGAGTAGTTAGACTCTTGATTTGGCTTGGTAACACTCTAGAAATTTCTTGTAATCCCTTGAATGCTGTTATGCTTAGTTATCTAGAGTCGCTTGATGCTTCAGATGAGAATTTGCAATCAGTTAGAGTAGTCCAGGAGTATCCGGATGTCTTTGAGGAAGTAAAAGGCTTACCTACGAGGAGGGAAATAGACTTCCGCATATATCTTGTGGATAACGCAAAGCCTGTAGCTTTACCTGTCAGACGCATGGCTCCAAGGGAGAGAAAGGAGCTCAGTAAGCAGGTTAAAGAACTTCTCGAAAAGGGGTTCATTAGATGGAGCATTTCAGAATGGGGTGCTCCAGTGGTGTTCGCTACCAAAGCAGACGGTTCGCTTTGCCTTTGCGTCGACTATAGGGAGTTAAACAAATTGACCAAGAAAAATAGGCACCCTCTTCCCCGAATCGACGATTTGTTTGATCAGCTTGTAGGTGCAACGGTCATCTCCCAACTTGATCTGGCAACTGGGTTCCATCAGCTAAGAGTAGCTGAAGACAGCATTGATAAGACAGCGTTCAGAACCCCAGACGGTTTCTTCGAGTGGCTTGTCATGCCTTTCGGCTTGACAAATGCACCCACTTATTTCATAGACCTAATGAGCAGGGTGTTCAGATAATTCCTCAACAAATTTGTGGTTCTCTTCGTAGATGATATCTTAATCTTCTCAAAGAGTGAGGAAGAACATGCTCAGCATCTGAAAGAAATCATGGATACTCTCCGTGCTCATCAACTAAAAGCCAAATTCTCCAAGTGTCACTTCTGGAGAAAATAAGTAAGGTTTCTTGGGCATATAGTGTCCAAAGAAGGGTTGGCTGTGGACCCCGCGAAAGTGGTGGCAGTACAAGATTGGAAGACACCAAGAAATGCAACCGAAGTTCGAAGCTTTCTTGGGCTAGCCTGTTTTTATTGAAAGTTTATTAGGGATTTTGCAAAAATCTCAGCCCCACTCACAAGGCTAACAAAGAAGAATCTGGAGTTCGCTTGGGATTTGGACCGTGACATTGCTTTCCAGTGATTAAAAAGGGCTCTCACAACAGCCCCAGTTCTGACCTTGCCAGATGGAAGAAAAATGTTCACAGTATACACGGATGCATGTGGAATGGGACTAGGCACTATTCTAATGCAAGAAGGAAGGGTAGTAGCTTATGGCGGAAGACAATTGAAAGTTCATGAAAAGAACTACCCAACCCACGATCTTGAGTTGGCCGCCATTGCTTTTGCACTTAAGTCTTGGCGCCATTATCTCCTAGGTGAGAAGTTTGAATTATACACTGACCATAAATCATTGAAATATCTCTTCTCCCAGAAGGATCTTAACTTGAGGCAACAAAGGTGGATGGAGTTTCTTGCCTCATATGATTTTGAAATTTCCTATACTCCCGGAAAAGGCAACGTGGTAGCAGACGCGTTGAGCCGAAAGAAACTAACACTAAGCCCTCTCTTTGTGGAAAGGAAAAACTTGGAGTATATAGCCAGTTTTAACTTTAGGCCCTCCTCGGATTTTGTACCGGGTTTGTTAGCATCTCTCGAAGTACGCCCCACTCTCTTAGACTCAATATGGGTAGCACAACGTGAAGACCCTCATCTTGTTGATGTGATTGATAAACTTTTTAGGGGTGAGACTTCTAGTCACCTCAGTAGATACGCCATCGATGATAAGGGTTTGTAACACCCCGTAATTCTGTAACACTAAGATTCACAAATCAAGGCAAAATTAAATTTTAAAATCAAAATCAAGGGAAACGGGCTACGCCATTGCGTTCGGCTCGGAATTATGCATGAGATAGAGTCCGAGTTTGCGTTAATCGGACTCCGTATGAAGGAGATATGGTCTTCAGAATTTTCAGAATTCGATTTAAAATTCGAACAGGTCAGAAACAAGTTCAAAATTCAAAATCGGACCCAGATTGGGCTGGGCGGGAATTTTCTTGCCCAAGACCGAGGTCGACTGGGTAGTCGGGGCACCTAGGTCGACTGGGTAGTCGACATGGGGGTCGACCCCCTGCTTTTTCCAGATCTGCAGTCTGGTTCGTTCTTCTGTATCCGGGCGCCATTCTGACCAGGTTCGTCCGCCTAATCCTATATAAACAGCCTTAGTCTCCTTCTCTATTCACAATTCTTTTCTATCCTTATGATGCCTCTGAGAAAATGTATAAATAAATAGTATATAAAATAAATCAAGACGAGGAAATGCTGCTCAAGACTTTCAAGAGAGATTCAAGTCAAGCTAGGATTCAAGTGAAGATTCAAACGACTTCAACGACTGTTTTTCTACGAATCTAATCTAATCTCTGTAAGTTGGTTACTTTTTAGATTTGAACGTTTTCTCTATTCGTGACATGAAATTAAAGGAATAAAAGAATATGCCAAATCTTTCTATTCGAATCAGTGCTTATATCTCTGAACCTAATTAAGAACTGTTATGATTCGAGGACCAATAAGACTGTGACTATGAAACTATGGACCTTAAAACAATATGCCTCTTTGACTATGAACATTTCCTATGAACATTGCCTATGACTGTGATTCATGACTGTGAGAACTATTTTCCTTTGACTATGAACATCGCCTATGACTGTGATTCATTAACTGTGAGGATTTATTGCCTATGACTATGGATATAAGATTATTATTTATGCCCATGACACAGTAGTTACAAAACCATGTTGTACCCCAAACTGGCATTATATTGGACCTAGGCTTGGCTTTCTATTTCAGTTTATTCTAAGGTCTTGATCATGGGAATTTACCTATTAAGTTAGGTCTACCCATGTTCTTGAATCTATACTATTCAACCCTTTTCATGTCGTAATCTATATGCCTGTGAATTATCATCTTATGCCAGTTGTTATGTCCGTTCTTTCATGGCATTTTAGTTCATCCCCTTTTATCGATGAATCTAGCTTTATTTATGATATAGGTTGAATCACGATTATACGAACGATGGGAATACGTTTTGGGGAAAAACATGAAATTGACTAGACTTGGAAATTGGCATAATTTGGGAACATGCATTATAGCAAGACTATTAAGATGAAAATTAGAATAACAAATCTAGTTTTGACATTAACTGAAATTAGAATATTAAATCAGAATTGGGTGGCTAAATTAAGCATGATAAGTATATTAGCATAATTTACATACATTGGGCGTAAATGGTAAATGGTTAAATGGGCCACAAAATAGGTAGTTGGTATGCAAATTAAGTTTTGGGCATAAACGGTGAACTAGAATATGAAATCTAGTTTGGCATAAACTGTAAACTAGAATATAAAATCTAGTTTTGGCATGAACTGTAAATTGGGGTGTTGGATCTAAATTACTATAAACTGTAAGATAGGCAAATCAAGATTTGGGCCTAGAATACAAGTCCATTAGTAGTCATGGCAAATGTATAGGGTATAGGACAAATTTATGGACTTTGAGGATAAATTGTTAACAATTTATTCATATACAAAAGAAAGGTTTATTAACGAAATCTCTTTTAATAATACACCAGAAAGTTCTAGGGTGACAGAGAGGATAGTGTCTAGGCTTGGGTTTGGAAAATACAAGTTTCCTGCTCTCCCTGGCTATCCCTAACTGATCCGACGAACAGGATGGTTACTTTCAAAACTTGATTTGAAAATTAATGAAAATTATTTAAAACCCTTTGAACTTAGAAAACACGAATATGCGTAACCCGAGGTTAGACTGAGTTGCGATGTAAACCTGCCCGGAACCAACCGGCACATCCAGTAATCGCAACATTACCTGTCTAATGTGAGTGGTAGCGGCTTTAATTTATTTAGTTAAAGCTAGAACAAGAATGGTAGGGTTAAGTTAACTAAGACACTTAACCAATTCAACCTGATAACCAAACCAGTGGGTGGAGTTAGGTTCATACAGACACTTAACACAGTTAAGCTAGAATGGGAGGGTTAAGTCCATAGGAACACTTAACCAACTTAACACAGTTAAGCTAGAATGGGAGGGCTAAGTCCATAGGGACACTTAACCAACATAACCTGGTAACAAGACAAGATTTGTAGGGGTTAAGTAACTAAGAAATTAACATGTTAACTAGACTAGAAGGTGGGGTTAAGTAAAGTTAATACACTTAGACAAATTAACATGTTAACTAGACTAGAGGTTGGGTTTAAGTAAAATTTATTACACTTAGCTAATTTGATATGTTAGTTGGACTAGACCGTAGGGTTAAGTAAACTTGAACACTTAACCATCAGATTGTGATAAAGGAATAGGGTTAAGTCTAAAACATGAAGGGATAATACTTAACCATTAATAAAGTGTTAGTTAAACAGATGGGCAAGGTTAAGTTAAAAAGGAACACTTAACCAATACAGGATGAATAGGGTTAAGTAATAAGGGATACTTAACCAATATAACTTGGGTTGTGGTAGGGTTAAGTCAACATGAATTACTGATAACACTTAACCAGTTTATCAGGATAAATGAAGAGGGTTAAGTTAGCTTGAATTGACTAATGACACTTAACCAATCCGAATTGACGAGAAAGAGAACTAAGTAGTAAACCTTAGTTAAAAGGAGCTAAGTAGTAAACGTTAGTTAAGAAAACAACGATTTTGGAAACTAAGTGGTAAACCTTAGTTAGTAAAACTAAGTAGTAATTTTTAGTATAACACGGGAAGTAGCGAATGTCCGTCTGAATAAAAAGAAGGCTCCAACGAATTGGGTTACGAAGCCCGAGGCTTCGAGGGGACGTGAGGGTACTCTTGGTATCCCTCTGTGAGGCTGCAGATGATCCTCCTGGGCTCACAGAGGTTAAGGTCTGCGTTAGAAGAACCAGAGGTATGCCTTTGTTGCAAGATATGGCAAACTAAAGACTAGGATGGACCAGCGTGATTCGGCGAGAAAACGGTAGCCCTGTGATAGCAACTCGTCGTCTACCATCCATCTTGAGTCAGTCGAGATACGTGAAGCGAAAAGGCGGAGAACTCCAAAAGACCATATACTTGCTATCTAGTTATGGGTGAGGATGGCCATAGGTTAGTAGGGCATAGGGGGCCTACGTATAGTTCTCATTTTTCAAGGTGTGCCTTTCATTAGTTGAGGGAGGGGTCGAGTGGGACCATAGCCACTGGAATAAAAACAGACCTTAGCATCTGCATCGGCAGATATCTGAAAGCTCCCGACCGAGTTCTGTGTTTCTTGATTTTCCCTGCCACAGGACTCGGGCCGCACATTACAGGACATGTGCATCTAGACAAGCGATAACGATTCGCGATACATGCGTGGGGAAGTATAGGAACATATACCACTCTAGGGAGTGTATCCTAGACTTTGGGGCATTGTTCGACAAGTAGCATAATCCCTAGTTGGACTATGTGGCATAAACCATGAATCCGAGAAGCGTTCAACAGATAGCGTAAACTCTAGTTGAATCTAGAAAGCACTTGATAGAAAACCCTAGATTAGATCTAGGTAATAAATAATAAATGTATGCCTGAAGGCAATGGAAACTACAGGGATTGGGATCACGTTATCGTTACTAGTTGGGACACTAGTTAGGTGGTGCAGAGATATAGAAACCAGTATAACAAGGAAATAGCGAAGCGGCGAAAGTATTATAGCATATCCAGTTTATCTTATCTTAGCATATCTTATGATTGTCTTGTCTAATCTTGCTGACCTTATTGTCATGGTGTTATCTTGTATTCAGTTAATTCATGCCGCTTTGTTTTTTCATGTTCACATGCTAGAAGTTACTGAACTTACTCAGGCTTTATGTCTGACTCTGTTTTTCTTTCGTCTTCTTTTCTTCCGTCCCCCCCCCAGGTAGTAAAGGAGGGAATAGTATAGCTCAGGTTAAGTTGGATTGTCACTCTTTCCCAGCTTGAAGATTTGTCGAAGTTTTTCTTGGATTCTCTTTTCAGATGCTAGGGCTGGCTCTTGCTAAAATTGGGGAATATAAATGTTGTTTTATGCTTCTTTATTTTGTAAGACAGATGATACTCTGATATTGTAAGAAATCATTGTACAATCATTTTATCAATAAAGTAAAGTTTTATTTTCCGCTGTTTAATTTCTGTCTATCTAGTAATTTATCTGCATCTTTTAACCTAAATGCTCCACAGAACTTGGTGCATTCCCTTTGTGAGTGACACTAACGGATGTGGGGTGTTACACGTGGTAACAGAGCTGAAGGTTACCAAATCAGATAAAGGATTTGAAAAATTATTTTCAAAACGGTTTTAAAAGAAGCATTTTTAAGAGAAAAGATTTGTTTTAAAGGCATATTCCCCAAAGCCATACGCACTATCTTCTCTTCCTCTGTTTGAATTCTTGTCTCCTTTCTTGAGTCTTTGGGGCTCCTGGCTTTCTGGGAGTTAACCTCATCGAAGTGCGGAGTAGTGCCCGACTTCCATTTATAGCCGTAGTAGTTTCACCTGCGTCCAGTTTTCTTTCAAGCTTATAGGGTTTTCTATACGATGGAAGCATCTTTCGAGATATTTGTCAACATGGTTACACACGGAAGGGGATGAGGAGTTTGGCTAGGGAGCACAACCCTAGGATGAGGAATTCATGGATGTAGATTTAGCTCACGAAGGAGGAAGAAATTATAAAACCTAAGACAAAAGGAAGTATCTTTACTAGGGTATGATAGGGAAAGAACGAGGAACAAGATTTTCAGAAGGGCAAGTACATACTTTCACCACCAAGCGTACCTAGGAGAAAGGTAGTAAAGTTCTGTTGGAAGAGTCTAGTTTTGCTGTTCGTACTCTTTCCTTTGGTTTTAGCGCTTCGCATTTGTTCATATCCACTTCCATAGTTGAGTCTCTGCACCATAGTACTTGTATAGTAGAAAGATCCCACTAGAGGCTCAAATCCAATTGATAGTCTGACCAGTTTATTTTTGGTTAGTAGGGATTTGAGAATAGCTATCGAGTTTGCTTATATCATCTCACATAGATCGTCTAAATTTGGAGGAGATATTCCTTGGGTGCTTGTCTGATATTGGTTTAGGCCTTTGGGGATTATACTTGAGGAATGTCGAGTTCGACTAGGATGGTTTGCATGAGAGATGAATAGTTGTGACAGGCACTCTAAAAAGCATGTAGTAACCTTTCGGCCCTTATAGTTATGGCATGGTGGATAAGAGGGAGACCTCTAATCATCTTAGTACATACACTCAGTATCATGGTTGACATTTGTATATTTTGGAAATGGAGGTCTGAAACTTCACCATCGTGAAGTTAAATTAGTTAAGATACAATGGAGTAAAGCTCAAGAAGGCTAGATACTAGCATCATACCCTTTTCCTTAAGGGTGCATCCTTGATTTCTTTGGTAGGAGCTTTACGCATAATTGTTTCTCTCTTTCCAAAGTATATCCTCTAGGTCGTATCTTCGACCCTTAGGTAGAAACTCTTTTGGATGTAAACATGTATTTGAAACATGTTATGGTTGATGGATGCGAGTGGTTGCTAATGGTTTCTCGTGAATGCATAGGCATATGTATTAGGCACCAGATCAGTTCAGACGCTTTCATATTGCATTTACAGATATGTATTTGTTTGTAAGTTGAACTTGATATGTTATCATATGGATGTTGCATATGGATGAATGGTTGTGCACACATGTAGTATTTACATAACTAGGGATGCTTGCATACATGATTGGACGCATGGCACTGACATGATTAGCATTAAGGAGGTCAACTGAATCAGTATACCACCTGATTTTGCATTAGATAAAGACATATACACAACACTATGCATATGAACATGAAAGCATTAGAAATCTTTTAAGGACAATGAATGGCTGTGATTGAATGGTTGAGTAGATGGGTATTGGATGGTAGGACACATTCTTCCTAACTTGAAGATTTCGGGGACGAAATCCTTTTAAGTGGGGGAGAATGTAACACCCCGTAATTCTGTAACACTAAGATTCACAAATCAAGGCAGAATTAAAATTTAAAATCAAAATCAAGGGAAACGGGCTACGCCATTGCGTTCGTCTCGGAATTATGCATGAGATAGAGTCTGAGTTTGCGTTAATCGGACTCCGTATGAAGGAGATATGGTCTTCAGAAGTTTCAAAATTCGATTTAAAATTCGAACAGGTTAGAAACAAGTTCAAAATTCAAAATCGGACCCAGATTGGGCTGGGCGCGAATTTTCCCGCCCAAGACCCAGGTCGACTGGGTAGTCGACCTGGGGCACCCAGGTCGACTGGGTAGTCGACCTGGGGCACCCAGGTCGACTGGGTAGTCGACCTGGGGGTCGACCCCCCTGCTTTTTCCAGATCTGCAGTCTGGTTCGTTCTTCTGTATCCGGATGCCATTCTGACCAGGTTCGTCCGCCTAATCCTATATAAACAACCTTAGTCTACTTCTCTATTCACAATTCTTTTCTATCCTTATGCTGCCTCTAAGAAAATGTATAAATAAATAATATATAAAATAAATCAAGACGAGGAAATGCTGCTCAAGACTTTCAAGAGGAGATTCAAGTCAAGCTAGGATTCAAGTGAAGATTCAAACGACTTCAACGACTGTTCTTCTACGAATCTAATCTAATCTCTGTAAGTAGGTTACTTTTTAGATTTGAACGTTTTCTCTATTCATGACATGAAATTAAAGGAATAAAAGAATATGCAAAATCTTTCTATTCGAATCAGTGCTTATATCTCTGAACCTAATTAAGAGCTATTATGATTCGAGGACCAATAAGACTGTGACTATGAAACTATAGACCTTAAAACCATATGCCTCTTTGACTATGAACATTTCCTATGAACATTACCTATGACTGTGACTCATGACTGTGAGAACTATTTTCCTTTGACTATGAACATCGCCTATGACTGTGATTCATTAACTGTGAGGATTTATTGCCTATGACTATGGATATAAGATTATTATTTATGCCCATGACACTGTAGTTACAAAACCATGTTGTACACCAAACTGGCATTATATTGGACCTAGGCTTGACTTTCTATTTCAATTTATTCTTAGGTCTTGATCATGGGAATTTACCTATTAAGTTAGGTCTACCCATGTTCTTGAATCTATACTATTCAACCCTTTTCATGTCGTAATCTATATGCCTGTGAATTATCATCTTATGCCAGTTGTTATGTCCATTCTTTCATGGCATTTTGGTTCATCCCCTTTTATCGACGAATCTAGCTTTATTTATGATCTAGGTTGAATCACGATTATACGAACGACGGGAATACGTTTTGGGGATAAACATGAAATAGACTAGACTTGGAAATTGGCATAATTTGGGAACATGCATTATAGCATGACTATTAAAATGAAAATTAGAATAACAAGTCTAGTTTTGACATGAAATGAAATTAGAATATTAAATCAGAATTGGGTGGCTAAATTAAGCATGATAAGTATATTAGCATAATTTACATACATTGGGCGTAAATGGTAAATGGTTAAATGGGCCACAAAATAGGTAGTTGGTATGCAAATTAAGTTTTGGGCATAAACGGTGAACTAGAATATGAAATCTAGTTTGGCATAAACTGTAAACTAGAATATAAAATCTAGTTTTGGCATGAACTGTAAATGGGGGTGTTGGATCTAAATTACTATAAACTGTATGATAGGCAAATCAAGATTTGGGCCTAGAATACTAGTCCATTAGTAGGCATGGCAAATGTATAGGGTATAGGCCAAATTTATTGACTTTGAGGATAAATTGTTAACAATTTATTCATATACAAAAGAAAGGTTTATTAACGACATCTCTTTTAATAATACACCAGAAAGTTCTAGGGTGACAGAGGGGATAGTGTCTAGGCTTGGGTTTGGAAAATACAAGTTTCCTGCTCTCCCTAGCTATCCCTAACTGATCCGACGAACAAGATGGTTACTTTCAAAACCTGATTTGAAATTAATCAAATCCCTTTGAACTTAGAAAACACGAATATGTCTAACCCGAGGTTAGACTGAGTTGCGATGTAAACCTACCCGGAACCAACCGGCACATCCAGTAATTGCAACAATACCTATCCAATGTGAGTGGTAGCGGCTTTAATTTATTCAGTTAAAGCTAGAACCAGAATGGTAGGGTTAAGTTAACTAAGACACTTAACCAATTCAACATGATAACCAGACCGGTGGGTGGGGTTAGGTTCATACAGACACTTAACACAGTTAAGCTAGAATGGGCGGGTTAAGTCCATAGGAACACTTAACCAACTTAACACAGTTAAGCTGGAATGGGAGGGCTAAGTCCATAGGGACACTTAACTAACTTAACCTGGTAACAAGAAAAGATTTGTAGGGGTTGAGTAACTAAGAAAACACTTAGCCAATTTAACATGTTAACTAGACTAGAAGGTGGGGTTAAGTAAAGTTAATACACTTAGCCAAATTAACATGTTAACTAGACTAGAGGTTGGGGTTAAGTAAAATTTAATACACTTAGCCAATTTGATATGTTAGCTGGACTAGACCGTAGGGTTAAGTAAATTTGAACACTTAACCATCAGATTGTGATAAAGGAATAGGGTTAAGTCTAAAACATGAAGGGATAATACTTAAGCATTAATAAAGTGTTTGTTAAACAGATGGGCAAGGTTAAGTTAAAAAGGAACACTTAACCAATACAGGATGAATAGGGTTAAGTAATAAGGGATACTTAACCAATATAACTTGGGTTGTGGTAGGGTTAATTCAACATAAATTACTAATAACACTTAACCAGTTTATTAGGATAAATGAAGAGGGTTAAGTTAGCTTGAATTGACTAATGACACTTAACCAATCCGAATTGACGAGAAAGAGAACTAAGTAGTAAACCTTAGTTAAAAGGAGCTAAGTAGTAAACCTTAGTAAAGAAAACAACAATTCTGGAAACTAAGTGGTAAACCTTAGTTAGTAAAACTAAGTAGTAATTATTAGTATAACACAAGAAGGAGCGAATGTCCGTCTGAGTAAAAAGAAGTCTCCAACGAATTAGGTTACGAAGCCCGAGGCTTCGAGGGGACGTGAGGGTACTCTTGGTATCCCTCTGTGAGGCTGCAAATGATCCTCCTGGGCTCACAGAGGTTAAGGTCTGCGTTAGAAGAACCAGGGGTATGCCTTGGTTGCAAGATATGGAAACCTAAAGACTAGGATGGACCAGTGTGATTCGGCGAGAAAACGGTAGCCCTGTGATTGCAACTCGTCGTCTACCATCCATCTTGAGTCAGTCGAGATACGTGAAGCGAAAAGGCGGAGAACTCCAAAAGACCATATACTTGCTATCTAGTTATGGGTGAGGACGGCCATAGGTTACTGGGAGCATAGGGGGCCTGCGTATAGTTCTCAATTTTGAAGGTGTGCCTTTCATTAGTTGAGGGAGGGGTCGAGTGGGACCATAGCCACTGGAATAAAAACAGACCTTAGCATCTGCATCGGCAGATATCTGAAAGCTCCCGACCGAGTTCTGTGTTTCTTGATTTGCCCTGCCACAGGACTCGGGCCGCACATTACAGGACTTGTGCATCTTGACAAGCGATAACGATTCGCGATACATGCGTGGGGAAGTATAGTAACATATACCACTCTAGGTAGTGTGTCCTAGACTTGGGGGCATCGTTCGACAGGTAGCATAGTCCCTAGTTGGACTAGGTGGCATAAACCCTGAATCCGAGAAGCGTTCAGTAGATAGCGTGAACTCTAGTTGAATCTAGAAAGCACTTGATAGAAAACCCTAGATTAGATCTAGGTAATAAATAATAAATGTATGCCTGAAGGCAATGGAAACTACAGGGATTGGGATCACGTTATCGTTACTAGTTGGGACACTAGTTAGGTGGTGCAGAGATATAGAAACCAGTATTACAAGGAAATAGCGAAGCGGCGAAAGTATTAGAGCATATCCAGTTTATCTTATCTTAGCATATCTTGTGATTATCTTGTCTAATCTTGCTGACCTTATCGTCATGGTGTTATCTTGTATTCAGTTAATTCATGTCGCTTTGTTTTTCCATGTTCACATGCTAGAAGTTACCAAACTTACTCAGGCTTTATGTCTGACTCTGTTTTTCTTTCATCTTCTTTTCTTCCGTTTCCCCCCTCCCCCCACCACAGGTAGTAAAGGAGGGAATAGTATAGCTCAGGTTAAGTTGGACTGTCACTCTTTCCCAGCTTGAAGATTTGTCGAAGTTTTGCTTGGATTCTCTTTTCAGATGCTATGGCTGGCTCTTGCTAAAATTGGGGAATATAAATGTTGTTTTATGCTTCTTTATTTTGTTAGACAGATGATACTATGATATTGTAAGAAATCATTGTACAATCATTTTATCAATAAAGTAAAGTTTTATTTTCCACTGTTTAATTTCTGTCTGTCTAGTAATTTATCTGCATCTTTTACCCTAAATGCTCCACAGAACTTAGTGCATTCCCTTTGTGAGTGACACTAACGGATGTGGGGTGTTACAGGGTTGGCTGAGACGAGATGGAAGATTATGCGTCCCACAAGCAAGGGAGTTAACAAAGAAGGTTCTTGAGGAAGCACATCATTCCAAGATGACTATACACCCTGGCGGTGATAAGATGTACAAGGATATAAAAAGGACTTTCTTTTGGAGCGGCATGAAGCAAGACGTGGCAGATTTCGTTTCTAAGTGCATGACCTGCCAACGGGTCAAGGTGGAACAAAAGAAGCCTGGAGGACTACTTCACCCTCTAGAGGTCCCACAATGGAAGTGGGATAGCATTTCAATGGACTTCATCGATGGACTGCCTAGGTCGGGAAGAGGCAACACTAGCATTTGGGTAATAGTGGATAGGCTTACTAAAAGCGCCCACTTTATACCTATCAAGAGTAGAAGGACTGCCTCATCTCTAGCATTTCTTTATCTCAAGGAAATAGTTCGACCCCATGGGATACCCTCCAGCATTCTTAGTGACCGAGACCCTATCTTCACCAGTGAGTTTTGGCGGAGTCTACAAGAAGCTGTAGGCACGCAGTTATGTTTGAGCACGGCCTATCACCCCCAAACTGATGGTCAGACGGAAAGGGTGAATAGAGTTTTAGAGGATCTTTTAAGACTTTGCGTTCTTGACTTTGGAGGGACGTGGGAGGATCACCTTCCTTTAGTGGAATTTTCCTACAACAACAGCTACCATGCTACCATCTGCATGGCACCCTTCGAAGCCTTGTATGGAAGACCGTGCAAATCACCAACTTGTTGCTGGGAGTCTACAGATAAGCTTATACTTGGGCCAGACATGATTCGGGAAACTTCAGAGAAAGTGGACTTGATACGTAGGAGAATGAAGAAAGCCCAAGACAGACAGAAATCATACGCTGACAAAAAAAGGACCGACCTTGAGTTTGAGGTTGGGGACAAGGTTTTCCTTAAGGTATCCCCTTTAAGGAACGTCGTTCGCTTTGGATCCGTAGGAAATCTAGCACCAAGATTTGTAGGATTGTTCCCTATCATCGAGAAGATTGGGAAAATGGCTTATAGAGTTGATCTGCCTGAAAGGTTGGCTGGAATTCATAATGTCTTTCACATTTCTCATCTCCGGAAATGTCTACATGAATCAGCGGAAGTGGTGGAGCCAAGCATTCTAGAAGAAGCCTAAGTGGAACACGAAGCAACTGTGAGGAGAGTTCCAACTCAAATCGTAGGAACTGAAATCAAAAAAACTACGCAACCGCGAAGTGAAGCTCGTTAAGGTTCAGTGGAGTGACGCCGAGGAAGACGCGACTTGGGAAACGGAGGATAGAATACGCGCGGCATACCCTTTTCTTTTTGAGGGTACATCTTTGACCTCTCTTTTTCTTACGTTGTGCTTGTATCTATCTTTTTAGGTATATCTCCTCGATATTATTCTTTATCCTTAGGTAGAAACCCCTTTGGATGTAAACATGTATTTGAAACATGTTATGGTTGATGGCTGAAAGTGGTTGCAAGTGGTTGCTAGTGGTTGCTCGTGGATGCATATACACACACAATCTAGGTCTTAGATCGGCTCAATCACTTCATATTGCATATGCATATATGTATTTTTATTTGTATATGGTTGTAAACTTTATATGCTGTCATATGGTCGTTGCATTTGTATGAATAGTTGTGCACTCATGTAGAATTATGAGTAGGAAAAAAAATTTGCATACATAATGGATTCATGACACTTACATGATTCGCATTAAGGAGGTCAACTGAATCAGTAGACCGCCTGATTTTTGCATTAGATAAGGACATGTACACACACTATGCATATGATCATGAAGCATTAGAAGTCTTTTAAGGATAGTGGATGCCCGTGTTTGTTGGTTGAGTAGATGGACTGTTGGATGGTAGGATATACATACTTCCTAACTTGAAGATTTCGGGGACGAAATCCTTTTAAGTGGGGGAGAATGTAACACCCCGTGAATTCTATAACATTAAGCTTCACGAATTAAAGTATAATTAATTATAAATGATGAAATCAAGGGAAATGGGTTACGCCATTGCGTTCGTCTCGAAATTCTGCATGAGATAGAGTTCAAGTTTGCGTAAAACGGATATCGTATGAAGAAGATATGGACGAACGAAGTTGGGCAGAAAAACTAGAAAACGGGTCAGAATGCACGGGCGCACTTGTGAAGTGCGCCAGAACAAAGTTGAACTGGCGCACTTGGGAAGTGCGCCAGTACAATTTTGGCCTGGCGCACATGCCAAGTGCGCCCAGGTCAGAAAGACCTACTGGTCAGGTCCTGGCTAGCCTGGTCAGGGTCTGGTCAAATTCTGATGCTTGGCTGAGTCACTAGGGCTTTGTCACCTCTTGATTGGCTCTTTGAACTTTGTATGGTCTAGATTCCTCCTATCTTCATCTGACGACTCAAAACAATTTAAAATTCTACAAATACAACTCAAGTCTAATCCTAAATTCACACAAATAATAGAATATAAAAGCCGTCATGCTGCTGGAGAGGAACTAGGAATGGCCATCAATTAGAAAGCCTAGAGACAAGCCAACAAGCCTAAGAGACGAATCAAATTAAAAGAAGATCAAAGCTTAATCAAATCATTCAACGCAACTTTTCTACCCAAAGGAGAGCATCTCCAAATCAGAATAACAGAAATCAGTCACACGTTGTAAGTATAGTGACCTTTCAAAATATGAATAAAAACTGTGATGTGATTCGATGTAAATGAAAATAGAATCGTGTTGTTATAATCTTTGTGTATTGTGATGGTTCTATCATGAGTTGTGTATTGCTGTTTGTGGAATAAATTAATTGATGCAAGCCTATTAAACAATTGTGTATGAAAAACAATGGCACTTGCAAGCTTGTGGCAAAAACTAGAAATTAATCCCTTTTTGTATATGTCGATGGCATGGACTATGTATATTCCCTTAGTCTAAATTAGAATTTGTGTAAACATGTTATAGACCTTTTATGCCTACATGACCCAAAACCTATGATATCATCCTTATGTTTATTGGCAAGTAAAATTAGATCTATGTTTGCAAGAATAATTGGATCTATGTTTCATAAACTATGTAAGTTCATGTTTATTTGCAAAATATAATTGGTTCTATGTCAAACATCATTTGGGTTTCATAAACTATGCAAGTTCAATATTGAAATAGGCTATATGATTAGATGTAAAAATTGTACATTTTGATGAATATATACAACATGCTAGTTTTGTGGTCGCTATTATGCCAAGTTAACATGTTTAAACACAAGTTTGTATTTGCCTAAAACTATGCCATTTCATATGTCACCTACTTAGTCATACTTTGATTTGAATGCAAGTTCACATGACCCATGTTATATGTTAGTTGAATCGCCAAATTGCAAGTTCATGCGCCACACACCTTTATGTATTACATGTTCTTGATTTCCCCTTTTTCCTCACATTTATAAAGTTGGGCTGACTTGTGACTAGCCCAACACATGTTATAACGATTGCGGACAAACGGGGGTAATAACGTTGGGTGTAAAATATGAAAACATATGTTGGCATGTTTGGCACATGCCAATGATTATGACACATAAGCGGTATGAATTGAAATACCCAAAAATAAAAGATATGACATTTACATATAGTTGAAAAGTAATAAAATATGTAAATTTAGAAAACATGATATGCTTAACCCGAGGTTGGGTTGAGTTGTGATGTAAACCTGCCCGGACCCACCCGGCTGTCCAGTAGTCACAACAATACCTATCTAATGTGGGTGGTTAAGCATTGAGCCCAATAAGGACCCGAGGTTAGACTGAGCTACGGTGTAAACCTGCCCGGAACCGATCGGCATATCCAGTAACCGTAGCAATACCTGTCTAATGTGAGTGGTCTGGTGCTCCTAAGAGCCTAAGGACAGATGGTAGGGTTAAGTCAACTATAACACTTAACCAAATTGAACATGTTAACAAGAATTGATGGGTGGGGTTAGGTAAATACATACACTTAACCACTTAACTTGTTTGACTAGAAAATCCTGGTAACGAGGGACCCGTTTCAGCAGTAACCCAAAGTTAGGTATCAACGGTACCCTGAAACTAGGCAGGGTGGGGCACGATTACTGGGCTGATTGTAAGCGGTCAAACGACGGCAGTGGGTGCACAGTGCAGGTCTAACGGGGTGCGGGCGTGCACACACTCCGGAGCAGACAACCAGGGCACTGGGGACACCTGTAGTATAACCTATGTCTTCTAGTTTTGTGTCGGGGCCGCCACTATAGGTCTTGATACAACCCATGGTGGGACCAACATAGGTATCTACAATTCTTGGGGGCCGTATGACACATGTTAACGCGAGTAGGAGCCGATCTTTAATAATAATGGGGATCACTTCACCCTCACCATAGGGTGCCAGTTAGAATAAACTCGAGTAGGTGCAGAGATATAGTATGGGTGTGATAGTACATTCGACACTTCCTTAGCCTGTGACACTTTCCTATTTTTAGTTTATATCCATCATATCCTTTTCTTATTCATGTATTGAAGAGTTACTAGATTTACTCAGGCTTTATGTCTGACCCTATTTTCTTTTCATCTCCTTTTCTTTCGTTTCCCCCCAAGGTCCACAGGGAGGAAACAACTCAACTCAATCAGGCTCTTTACAAGCACCAAGAACGTAGATGTATGATTTGGATCTTTCTTGCTCGGATAATGGCTTTGGATGTCACTATGGGGATTTTCATCACTTTATTTATGTTTTCATGCTTCTTTAATAATCAAGGCAGTTATGAGGTTGTAATGTTAAAAGTATTTTGAGACAATTATGGAAATCTTTGTTTGATGCACGTATTGATGAAATAAAAGTTTGTTTGGTTTCCGCTGTTTAAAATATGTGTATTTATATCTGTCTTGAGTTCATCTGTGGCTTTTACTTATAAACCTCCACCAAAGTTAAGGCATTCCCTTTGTGAGTGACCTTAATGGAGGTGGGGTGTTTCACCTTCCTTTGGTGGAGTTCGCCTACAACAATAGCAACCAAGCCACCATAGGCATGGCACCCTTTGAGGCCTTGTATGGGAGACCATGCCAATCACCAACTTGTTGGTGGGAGTCCACAGACAACCACATACTTGGGCCTTACATGATCAGAGAAACATCAGAGAAGGTGGACTTGATACGAAGACGAATGAAGATCGCACAGGATAGACAGAGGTCCTACGCGGATAAAAGAAGAACCGACCTTAAGTTTGAGGTTGGAGACAGAGTTTTTCTTAAAGTATCTCCTTTGAAGAATGTCGTTCGCTTTGGGTCCGTAGGAAAATTGGGACCGAGATTTGTAGGGCCATTTCCTATCATTGAGAGGATTGGAAAGATGGCTTATAAAGTAGAGCTTCCCGAAAGATTGGCTGGAGTGCATAATGTCTTTCATGTCTCTCATTTACGAAAGTTCTTACATGAGTCTGCAGAAGTTGTGGAGTCAAGCATACTAGAGGAAATAGAAGTGGAACGAGAAGCAACGGTGAGAAGAGTTCCAACTCATATCTTGGGTACAGAAGTTAAAAAGCTACGCAATCGTGAGGTCAAGCTAGTTAAAGTACAATGGAGTGATGCTGAGGAAGATGCGACTTGGGAGACTGAGGACAAGATACACGCAGCCTACCCTTATCTTTTTGAGGGTACATTCTTGATCTCTTTTTCCATAAATTTGTGCATGCTTGCATCTATCTTTTAAGTATATCTCCTTGGTCCTATTCTTGATCCTTAATTAGAAACCAATGGATGTAAACATGCATTTGAAACATGTTTTGATTGATGGTTGCAAGTGGTTGCTTGTGGATGCATATACACACACACTAGGTACTAGATCGGCTCAGTCACTTTCATATTGCATATGCATATATGTATTAATACATGGATTGAAACTTGATGTGTTATCATATGGACGTTGCACTTGTATGAATGATTGTTCACTCATAAAGAAGTAGGATTAGGAATGATTGCATACATAATGGAATCATGGCACTGACATGATTCGCATCAAGTAGGTCAACTGAATCAGTAGACTGCCTGATTTTGCATTTGATGAGGACATATACACACACTATGCATATGATCATGAAAACATTAGATATCTTTTAAGGACAATGGCTGCCTGTGATTGATGGTTGAGTAGATGGATGTTGGATGTTAGGATACATTCTTCTTAACTTAGAAATTTCGGGGACGAAATCCTTTAAGGAGGGGAGATTGTAACACCCTGTATTTTCTATGAACATTAACGAATTAAAGAATACTTAATTTTAAAAGTGGGAATTAAGTAAACGGGTTACGCCATTACATTCGTCTCGGAATTCTACTTGAGATAGAGTCCGAGTTTGCGTGGATCAAACTCCGTATGAAGAAGTTATGGAGTTCAGAAGATTTCAAGTATAAACAGAAATTAAATTAAAAGTCAGAAAACAGTTTGAAATTCGAAATCCGGTCAGAACAGCTGGGCGGGAAATTTCCCACTCAGGGATGTCGACCCCCCTCCAAGGGGAGTCGACATAGGTGTCGACCCCTCTGTAGGGAGTTGACCCCTTTGAGATCCAATTCCTGTGACAAATTTTTATAGCCCTGAGCTGATGTGGCCTTCTCTGATTGGCCTGATGATGAGTTTCTGAGGTATTAGGGCTTATGTGTCGTGCTGTGGTTGGCTCGATGACAAAACTCTTTGGTTTGGATGGCTCTGATTACTTCTAGACTAATCTAAAGGCTAAAATTAATCCTAGACTTCTATATAATCACCCCAAACCTCAACCCTATGCCTCATTACCCTATTCTATGAAGCCATCATGCTGTCCATGTCTAAGCTAGCCTAGCCTCCATCTTATCCAAACTAGAAATCAAGTTAGAAAGCTCCAAACCAAATCCAAACTATATAATCAAACGTCTACATCAAAGGATTAGCTTAAAAAATTCAGAAATTAGATCCCAGAATAGAAGATCCGTCCTTTTTCTTTAAGTTCAGTTATTATTCAGATTTGAACACCTAACAGATATCATGACTGTAATAATCGGATCTAGAATTATGCCTAATTCTGATTCATGGTTATCCTTTTGGAAAATCTGAATTTCCTATGCCTATAAAACTATTGTGATTGAAATAATGAAACCTATCATGCCTATGAGACTGTTGTGACTGACATAATGGAACCTATCATGCCTATGAGACTGTTGTGATTTATATGATGGAACCTATCATGTTGTACATCCTATGCCTATGAGACTATTGTGATTGATTTAATGGAATTATCATGTTGTACATCAAAATTATTGATTCTCTTAAGTCCAATCCTATTCTAACTATGGTATGAATTGCTTAGCTTGCCAACACTTATGGTTAATGTACAACATGCCTATTGGAAACATGATTCTTGAATTGGGTACACCTTTACATGCCTATTTTTCCTTATGTTAATTCTTATGCTCCTTCTCTACTTTTCCCCTATTTATTTTCTTTTATGAATACTAAGTTCATTCAGAACTTAGATTGAATCTCGTTGTACATGCAATTATAACCGGAAACACTGGGTACAATTTAATTGAGAAAATTTTGGGCATAGCATGTGAATGTGGCTTAAAATTTGTACCGACTACACCTGGGAAATATTGACATAAAAAGACCTAAACGTGGACACATATGATAAATATGTAAAATTGGCTAAAGATGAACATGCCTAACCCGAGGTTAGATTGAGTTGCGGTGTAAGACTTCCAGGAACCGCCAGGCATATCCAGCAACAACAACAATATAGATCTAATGTGAGAGGTTAGCGCATTAAGCCCAAAAACCCGAGGTTAGATTGAGTTGCGATGTAAGACTGCCTGGAACCGTCCGGCACATCCAGCGACCACAACAAAATAGATCTAATGTGAGAGGTTGGTGCTTTAATGAATAAATACATTAAAGCTAAGGGATGGACTGGCTAAGAATACAACATGTTAATTAAACAGATGGGTGGGGTTAGGTTAATTTCAGAACACTTGACCGTTATAACATGTTGATTAGGGAACAACAAATTAAAGCAAAGGGTCGGACGGGCTAAGAATGGTAGGGTTAAGTTAATTAAGGCAACACTTAACCAATACAACATGTTAATTAAATAGATGGGTGGGGTTAGGTTAATTTGAGAACACTTAACCGTTATAACATGTTGATTAGGAAACCCTAATAATGGGGACCCATTTCAGCAGTAACCCACATAGATGTATCACGGTACCCTGAACTAGGCAGGGTGGGGCACGATTACTGGGCTGATTATAAGCGGTCAAAATAGCGGCGGATGGTGCAGCAATGTAGGTTCCGGCGGAGTATGAGCGTGCACGTACTCCGGAGTGGAAAAAGCAGGCACTGGGCATCAGTAGTATACACTGTGCATCTTGAATTTGTGTCGGGTTGCCACCATAGGAATTGATACACCCCATGGTGGGACCAGCACAGGTATCTACAAGCAAGCGGGGCCGAATGACACAAGTAATAAATGCATGCGAGTAGAAGCCGATCGGAGAAGGGGTCACTTTGTTATGAACACATGAGGGTAGTTAAAACATTCGTTAGTAGGTGTAGAGAAATAGAAATGAGTGCGGTAGTATATTCAGTTTATCTTGCCTTATCTTATGTTATCTTATTTCTATGGTATTGTCCTATATTCAATTTATTCATGTCATGATCCTTTTACCTGTTTACATGCTGAATAATCACTGGACTTACCAGGCTTATGTCTGACCTGTTTTCTTTTGCCTTCTTTTCTTCCGTTCACCCCCCAAGTCCATAGGGAGGGAATACTTCAGCCTAGTGTAGACCTTTTCCAGCTTGAAGAGAGTAGATGTATTGCTTGGATTCTCTTTTCTTGGGCTGTGGCTGTGGTTACACTTTTATTGGGGATTTATGCTGCTTTACTACTGTTTTATGCTTCTTTATGCACTCGGAGTTTTAAATCAAGACAGATGTTTTATTGTAATAATTTAAAAGTTGGGTTTTGAGACAATGCTTGTAATGTTTTGATTGAACCACGCTATTACTGAAATGATTTGAGTTTTCCGCTGTTTATATGTCTGTCTTGTAAATTATCTATGCCTTTTACCTAAAATGCTTCACCAAAGTTAATGCATTCCCTTTGTGAGTGACCTTAACGGAGGTGGGGTGTTTCATGCTTGTTTTTTAAAACCTGATGCAGTGGTAGTATTATGTAATTCATCTACACACATTCAATGTTTAATTGGATTGCAGCCTTAGTTTATGCTTAATAGCTTCCACTGTCCACTTATTTTGAACTACGTTCTTGATAAACCTATTCATACACATGATAGTACATCCCTCTTGTGTTAACTAAAGATATCAAAGCTTGAGATTAAAATGATTCATGGGATATTTTCTTTACGAGGTTGTTGTTTTGGGCATAATGTATGGCTAGGCGTTTGATGATTTTATGCATCTGCTTCACAATTATTTATATTATCATTTAGATAATTTTGCATTTTCGAAAATAAGAAAAAGAAAAAAGAAACAAACAATGTAACAATATTCTGTACACCAAATATGTTGTTGTTGCTATAGGTTTACTACTGTTTTTATTCCTTTTATATGTAGAAATTTTTGGTTTAAATTTTCTCTCTATATGTTAACTGACCTTTTTCTTCCAATTTAGTCTTATCAACATGTTTATTTACAGCCCTGTCTATTTTTTTTGTACTACATCAATATTGGGGATTCATTTGGCAGCCGTTCATGAACTCATTTTGTTTTTTAACTATGTACAAATAGTCAATTTGTAATCCTGCTATCACGTAATTCTCCTTACAAAAAATTTCAGATTTTGGCTTGGTCTGTGGCTTATTAGATAAGTAAATCTATATCATATGTTTCCAATTTTTTTAAGATATCATGCATGTTTGGTTTCTACTGCTCTCCAAAGTGGGTACAAATTCACTTTGACAATGCTTCTTCAAATGTTGGTTCATGTACCAGTCACATCTTAGACGACTTTCAGTTTTTATAAATGTCATTGTAATGTTCATTACTTATTACAATATTTTATGCGTATAACTCTTAAGTTGTTGAATCCTACAGCTCGCAGATACCAAAAATAATCCATGTGATATTCTACCGTCAGGCAGTTTGTTATGTTTGCTTGTATTCGTAGTTGCAAACAAATAATACTCTTTTTTGTATATGAGGGTTTTGCTACTATAATGAGAAGAGATGAACAAGGTGAATCACTACTCACGTGAGTGATGTTTGAATTTGTATTGAACATACAAAAGGAAAAAAGTTGTGTCCAAGATTTTGTTAACCATAATATTGGATTATAATTATATCGATCTAAACATTTGGTACTTGAAACGGGTCATGGCTCTCACTATGGGTGATCTGTCGGAGAGAGATGAGAATGCTCATCTATGTCAATGATTGTCATAAAGTGGCGATAACTACTTTGTTTCTCTGTTATGTAAAGACAATGATTCATTTCTATCGATTAGATGATTAATTTAAGAAAATCCATCAACAATATTTTTGTAGTGTTTAAGACATCAATAATTTAATAAGTACAATTCATATATATGGGCTTCTATCTCCATATAACTAAAAATTTCTAAAGAAGCATGTTAACAAAATAATACAGCAAACTTTCTATTTATTACATAGGATTTGAATTTATTTGTTTGGAAGGACCTAATATTAACAGATATAAATGAGATGCGTTTGATTATAGAAAAAAATACATACCATGTTGTATTTCATGGATGTAGCTAATGACCATTTCACCGCAAAATATCACTATTGTGGACTAATTTTTTTTTCATGATTCCGATCCATTAGTATACACTTTGTAAATTGTCATATATATTTATTTTTTAATAGAAAGAGGCTATGTACATAGTATATGTTCATTCTGATACCACCACAAATTAAAATTATCAAAGTAATATTCCAAAAGTAAAATGAACAAAAAATGAAGGATTAGTACAAAAGTATAGCTCGAGCCCGTGTTCGAAGCACATGTTCACACTTATATATCTGTTTGGTGGCAGAGAATTTATTCTCTTAGCTTAACACCCTTGTTTGAGACGTATGAGCTTAGAAGTTATATATTAATAAATATTAGTGATATGTGGTGAATGGACAATGTGGCAAACTTAAATGATGAGCTAGTGATGATCAAATCATGGCTTTATTGAAGCGTACCTTTGTGTATATCGTGACCTCGACAAGCCTCACACCACAGAAAATGGCTGAAACAGGAAATATACGGCGAGGACATGGGTAGTCATCCCTTCTATATAAAAGGTGTACTATGCTATGGAGGCCAGGTATTAACCTATATGGAAAACTACTTTTGTGGTTGTGTTAGTGCGGGACCCGGTTTAAACGTTGGTAACAACCGGAGGATGACTTAGGCGTGATCTAATCAATCCAGTAAGGGAGAGACCGGCCTCGTCTTATGATAAAGCCTGTTGGTTCTTAGGGGGGCGTCCGTCTAGAGGCGTACCCATCGGTTCAGAAAGGAAGTTCCTTTGTCTGGTCATTTGTTGGAAATCCAATCTCCACTGCGAGCCCGTATGGTTTTAGTTGTATATCAAGCTGTTTACTGCTAGAAATACGTTAGTATAATGGGATGGGGCATTATGCTGGCTAAGATTGATACATTGACTTTCAAAATTGATTTTCACACTATGCATAATAATAATATCAAAATGATTCTCGTGTATTAAAGCATTTTTAACTATCATAAGGAGAAACCTCGCCCAAGTGCGCGTTTACATTGTGTGTGTGCCGTGAGACCATAAGTTAGTTTCATTTTTCAAAAAAAAACTTGCAAACTTTATTGCACAAAAAAATATAATGAGTTCTCGCACCAGTCCCTTGATTGACATGGAGCTGTTTTGATTTCACGCAAAACTCCGGGTGCCTATAATTTTCCACATGGGTAGCCTAATGTCAGGTTTAGCAGCGGTATTTGGAGCTTGTGTAACGACCCGGTGGAAATTCGACGCCAGAATTTCGACAATATTACATAAACTCGTATTACTTGCCAAACTCCAAGTATCGAAAACACAAGATAATTAATAGAAAGAAATTAGATGGTGAGATAAGAAAGAAAGGATTATTAGAATAGAAGAAGAACCAACACAACACAGAGTCTCACATTGTAGCGGAACAAAATATAATATAGAAATAAATCTTTGTTGAAAGCGTGAAAAATACTTACAATCATCAGAGTACATCAACACATTTGGATGGTTATAATAACCTGTCCTCCTATACAACACACTGTAGAAAAATACTATATAATATCATACGTCTGAACTCTTCTAGCTCGTCTCTTTATAACATCCGTTAACCTGAACCTACAAAACTCGGTCTGACCTGAGCATTGCAAACGCCAGGATCAGTCTGGTGAACCATCATGAGAAAACTCATTAAATTTAAAAGTACCAACCAATTTGATTTTAAAATAAGAATCTTCTCGAAAGAAAAGGATAATTGCAACACCAATCCGCACATAAATACGGATGATTTTTACCTTATGATAACCCAAAACATTTTGAAGTCATATATCTTTTGGTATTTTAATAATGTATAAATCAAATAAATAACATTCTAGCAGAACGCTTGCGTCTCACGCTCTATATACGTAGTATATAATCCAAACTGCGGGCTCTTATTGGATAACAGATTCCAACTATGGCAAGGTGACCACCTTCTGACAGTGTATCTCTAAAGAGGAATACACCAAGTTCAACAAGAATATCTTGCAACTCAGGCTAAACATGACCGGACATTTACTTCACTTGAATGTTCCGTATATATTGTCACCTTACAGTTGCTAGCAACATAATCGTTCCCAGAAAATATAGTAGCGAAAGAAGAACAAATAGAAATTTCTCTAAATGGTGACAATACACCCTAATTGGGATTGACCCATTAGCCATGCGGCCTACCCTATTTTATGCCATTTCCCTGTCGAAGAAGCTTGAGGTTAAAATTTCCTTTTTAGAACATCTGGTCACCATTCACTTTGAATGCAACATCATCAAATCCACCAGAAAATCACTAATTGACGTCCATAAAAATACCCTCGGTTGTAAGCTAAGAGAAAGTGTCTTCTCCGCCACCAACAGAAATACGTTTGAGGAAATCAACGTATATGACCCCTTTGGAAATACTTTATCAAACATCTGTCCATACAAGTCATCCAGGAACAGGATGAACCGAAGGCACCCTCCAACCAGATCCTAGATATCACCCTATGGATCAGTAGCAAGTAGTCCTTGCGATCCGAAGATTTCAATCACGGCAGAATCACAAGTCATAATAACTCTGGCAGCCAAACCAGAGAAATTTAACGAGTAGTCATTCTGCTCAGGAAAATCTATGGTCTTCAATTGCCCCATCTTCGATCAACATCTCCCATCATCCACGTATTTACTGGTTGGAATGGTATTCGAATATAAATTTGATCCCGGTCTTTCTGTACCAACATTCGTATAGGCCAGATTTGATAGTCAGTTATTTAACTATCAAAAAAACAATCGTTTATCCATAAAAAAATAAAATAAATTTACCGATTTAGTACCCAACATCGTTTAGCCTCTTTAATTAACTTGTCATTAATTAATTATTAAAACTTCTAATTCAGAAAACATTCCCTTTCTTATTTTAATAAGTATAAATAACTATCATTCCGCTTTTGCTTCATTAGAACCTTATTGTAAATTGGTAAATGAATAAATCTCTAAGTATACAACCCCGAAGGCCGAAACCAACATAGATTGACACCTCGAAAGTTACTCAACTCAACCAACGTACAACAGGTTCCAATTTCTAAAACCACATCATTTCTTTTTTAATTATTTTAAAACGATTGTATCCCTTCATAATCTCACATATCATTTCCAATTTTATTTAAAATGATATTTCATAAAATTTACTAAATAGTTCAATTTAACTTCTGTAACAAATGTTACATATTCCATTTCAAAAACCGTCCACCTTTCATTTTCAAACTTCTTAACCTTTCATTTATAAAATTCCTTTCTTATTCGCAAATATAAATTCCATTCTCCTCATACACTCCATTTATACGTATTTCCATTTATGTTCCTTTTTGCAAATCTTGACTTGAAAACTTAATTACCAAGTATTTCTCTTAAATCCAGTTACACTCCAAATCAATATCCCATTTCCAATTCTATTTATTCGCTAATATCATTTACGAAAACCCTTTTTATTACATTTCATATTTTTATAAACAACGTTTGTAGAAACGTTCATTTATTACAAAAATCACTTTTCAACTCTTTTAAAATTCCTTAACGACACTTACGTTCTTACAAAACCATGTTAATATCACATTTTTTATTGGAAAATTTTATACCACTTACCTATTTATTTTAATAATATCTTGGAATTTCTATTAATTTATAATTTAAATGATTATAAAAACATAAATAAAACTTCGATTTACACTATTAAATTAGACATCGTATTTCAAATCCTTATATAAAAATAACCTTGAAAATGTCCAGAATCGATTTAACATCGATTCCAAATTCTTTTCTTTTATCAATGGTACTAAAGAGGTAAATATCTACTAAAGTACCAAACTGTGAAATATAAACCAATTTCACATCCAATAAGAATTTAACTGATAATTTCTATAACATTAAATTACGACTATTTAACATCGACCAATTTATCAAAATAATTCAAACATCACATTAAATTAAACATGTTTATTTTATAAACGTGACCAAACAAGATAAGTCACCTCAACTGGTTCCAATCGTTAGAATAATGATTTGGTTTATTTAAATTAAATGAAAGTTTAATTTAATTGGTTTAGTCAATGTAAATATCATTCAGTAATCATCAAACAATAAACCACCATAGCACACAAATATTAAAACCCGACTTATATAAAATATAAGTAGGACAAACTAAGTGAGTAAACTCACCTTGATCCGATTTATCATTGAAATGGTATGCTTTTGTTAAATTAAACAAGCGTTTAATTTAACTAAAAATTCAGTTAATTCCAATCGGGTCCAAATCTGTTCCGTAGCGTAGAACCTACCAAGACGATTCCAATGGCACCTTTTTTTCCGATTCTGATAACATGTGGTTGGGTTATTAATATTTAAAGTTAAACTAAATTAATAATAATGATTAATTCCTAAGTTACTCATTATTTACCCTAATTTAAAAAGGCGGCTGATCCAATTCTATTTCTTCCCACACTTGCTTTGTTAAAACCTCCTGAAGCGCACTGCCTAATCCACGACGCTGCGCACCGTCCGTTAACCAGAGTTCGATCCAACATCATCGGAACGTACGCTTTAGGTCTACCATTCATCACCTGGAGTCTGTTGCAGCTCGACATCCCAAGCTGTTCCCAAATCAGCTTCGAACCCCCACTGATTCGAGACAAAATCCGGTCACCAAAACCCTTTATTTTCGATCGTAGTCGTTCTGTGATGACCCCAAACCCCATAAGACAGTGGCAAGGGTAATCTTTGGAATATAACACATAAACAGATAACAGCAGAACAAAAATAATTAAATACACCAAATAATGTACAATAGAATACACTGGATCAACATAATCATCAGAGTTGCACAGTATATAGGATCATACTTAGTACAAATACAGTTCAGCTATAAATAAATGTCTACAGTGGAAAACAAAACATAATATGTACAACAGGAACCGAACAACATAAAAGGAGATAAATGATAGAATCCAGCTTCAGCTCCAGCTATCCAGAAAGAGCCTGCTAAAACCTGAATACAAGGCTGCCCGTGTAGAAAAAGGGGCACCCGAGTTTGCAAGTGAAACAAACTACGATTCAGTCATGGGACTGGTATGTGAAATCTACTTAACACACTTTATAATATGGCCAATCACAGGACCACGCCACTTTCGCGGAACGGGTTTACTCCATTGGATTGCCAGTGCTTCAAAACAAGTAAATCTTTTAAACATCGCAATGCTTTTTATAAAAATGAAGCCATTATAAGACTCAGTTCCCATCACACAATGCAACATAAACCAGAGGATAGAGTTTTACCTTATAATGGCCAAAATATGCTTAATACGAATAAAACAAAAGCATTTTATATTATTACTAGTGTTTATATATTTCAAAAACAATTTCAATCATAAGTATCAATCATAAACGGCATTAATGCCCCATACCACTATCTCGCCATATATAGGTATACAATCAAAACCGCACGATGTCGTATTTGGAAATTGGATTTCCACCATGAACCAAGGCAAAAGATAGTCCTTACCGATTTGAGACAATCTAGCCCATGTCTCAGGATCAGAATGCATCGACCCTTGGATCGTCAGGGCCGGTCCACCGATGTGGATTAAAATGCCTGAACACTGTGTTTCCCCTCCCTATGGGGCGTATCATATCTGACCACACCATCGGCTCCAAGGAGACCGAAGCAAACCGTGGCCTCGCTTTCCATCATCCACATAAGTAAAATACCCGAGCGTGCAAAACCCAAAGCACCACTCCTAGCTAGAAGGAAACGTATGTCCTCCCTGATGTCCTTCTTCCGTTTCTGGCTCATACCTGGGTGTGAGGCTCGCGAAACAACGCTATACACAAAGCTATGCCACATAGACCGTGCTTTGATCATCAACCACAAGACTTTGTTTTTCAACAGAAGCCTTGATCATCTGCCACTTAGGCGTGCCACACAGGCAATTCACTCCATGCTACTGATTTCTATCGATATATAACCTCTGAGCTCGTACGTCTCAGAGAAGGGCGTTAAGCAAGAGAATAAATTCCCCGCCGCCAAACAGATATATATTTAATAGAGATCAATCAGTACAGAACAAAATCCAATGTCAGACACACAGTCCATTTACAAGTTCGTTCTGGGTCTGAACGAAACCAGAGGCACTCGATACCTCGCATACCCGTACAATCAACAAGTACATCCGGACGGCTACTGCTTTAACCCCTTCAAGGTAGCTACTCCTATCATGAGCATCAGTAGAACCCGTCCATTCGGCGTGAAGATCATCGGTCTTGCACCGTCTTCATATCTTCGGCTTTCACTTGTCGGACAATTATTTGAAATGAGAATCAACTCAGCCTTTTCAAATAATTCACGTATATTTAGAATTTCAAATCAATTCATTTCAATGGTTAAATTATTCGATATCACTAATTCTGTTCTTTAATGTAATTTTCACACCAAACACATTCAACCATCAAATATCACATAAACCGAGCAAATTCAGTTTATTTCCATTCCTTATTGTTTATAATATTTTATCACGATTTACCGCTATTTTTATTTATTTAAAAATAGCCAATTCATTCAAATGAAGCTTCAGGCCATAACACGGCCATGGCGCTGCTTTTCTTCAGATTTGATTTACACATATCTGAAAATCTAACCATTGGATCTTCACAAATTTTATATCACTAGAAAGACCTTTTCAAAACGAACCCAACGTTTTTAGTTTTGGGAAAATCCAACGGTCGGATCTCCTGCACTAATCGTTTGAAGTTACGATTTCAAAATACAAACTGCAGCGTCGTTATTCGATTTAATTTAATTATATATATATATATAATCGATTCTGGCGCTGTTTTTCTTCAGATTTGAATTAAACATTCCAGACCATCTAACCGTTGGATCTTCACAAGTTGGTGTCTTTGGAAAGATATTTCCAAAGCGTACCCAACGGTTTCGGTTTTGGGAAAAATCTGATGGTCGGATCTCCCGCACCAATCGTTTGAAATCACGGTTTCAAAACACGAACTACAGCTTCGTTATTCGATTTATTTTAATTATATATATATTTATGTATATAATTCAATCTTCGATTTCAAAACCATATCCACTTTATATATTTGATGAAAATGATATTTTTATCATCAAAAATATTTATTCCACACATTACCATTTTTAACACTTCATATTCACAATAAAAATGTAGATTTTATTGTTCAATCTATATATTCAACACATGAACATTTTCGACTTCACTCATATGATAAAATATGATTTTTATCGTTCTAATCCTTTATTCAACACATGAATATTTTATATATTTGATATATATAATAAAAATGTGATTTTTATTGTAAAACAATTTATTTCAAAACACGATTATTTTAAATAGTTTATACATAAGGTAAAAATGTTATATTTGGTGTTAAAACAATTTATTTAAAATACTAATATTTTATATAGGCTATATATATAATAAAAATGTGATTTTTTATCTTTCAAATAATTTACTCAACACATGAACTCATTCAACACATGAATTTCTACTCAACACATGAATTTCTATTCAACACACGAATATAGTTTCAACACATGAAAATAATTCTAACACATGAATATTATTGAAAATTTCGGCAGCATAACGGCAGGGTAGTTAAAACCGGGACCGTCCCTAGTACGGCTCCTCACTCTACCTTAAAACCTCGCGGTTTTTGAAAATGAGGATTTCATGCATCCTATTTGTACGCAGACGAGCATGTTTATTTTTCTTTTCCACAAACTAATTCTATGTGGTTTCATCCAAAAATAATTCTCAACCACAAACAAGTATTTTTCAACCACAATCATTCATTCATGATTTTCACCGAATTTCACATCAACCAGTAATCCAAATAATATCACAACCAATAAATATCGTCCATGGTCTGTGGACGAGGGGAGTGTATATATATATATATATATATATATATATATATATATTTGTATATAAATATATTTCAATTCACATCAATTCATTTCAATGTCATTTCAACGCATATATAATTTTTACAATGCATATATAACTTATACATCGAACATACAATTTATACAACGCTTATACATGAGGTGTACAATGCTTATATAACTCATACATCGACTATATAATTTATACATCGTTGTTTTCCATATCGTTTATAATTTAGAAATCTCACATTGGGTTCCACTCCACCAAAAATTGCAGAAGGCTCAAAAAAATATGCGGTCTCTTCTAGAATATAGAAGATGTCCACACGAGTCCAGTGTCTCTTGTTTCACTGGATTTCGACCACAAACAAAAAAGTTATGACTTTTACAGTGAAATCAAAAACTGTAGCGCTTTAAAGTGCTATAGAATAGTTTGAAATAAAATAACCCGTTACCTTCAAATTTCGTTCAAAACTAGGTTTGCCAATAACTTTCGATCCATGGCACGATGTTGGAATCAGTCATTACCACATGGAAGAGGAAGGAGAGGGCTTTCCACGCAGGGTGGTGGCGCTAGGATCGAACGCCCCTAGCGGCGGCGGCGGCTCCCTGAAGTCGACGACTTCGTGCTAGCAGATCTCGACGCAAATGAGGAGAGGGAGGGCGAGGGTAGGACGGATTTGAAGAGGAGGCTCGGCTCTACGAAAAACTCCAAAGAAGCATGTGATTTCGATTCGTGTAGGAGGAGGAAAGGAGGAGAGAAGGGTTAAACCATTTTCCGTCATCGCCGTATAGAGGATCGGGGAGAGAGAATGTTGTTTGGGCCAATGAGATTTTTTCCTTTTATTTATATATTTTTAAAAATTCGAAAATACCCCTTGTCTCATACGTACTCCAATCCAAACCCAACGACTGTCGTCCCTAGCTAAATACCCCATTCCAAACACAATGGGATATGTTTCGACGGCCCATTCGACTGTTTCAGTCAGTTTGTCTTCAAATTAAAATATAAAACATTCAATATTTGATTTGAACTTACATTTCAATTTGCCGGGGCCACACACTAATTCTAAAAATTCCTGAAAAATAAATCTAGCTATGTTTTGACGATACGGTCCCAACAAAACTAGTTTCGTCGAATTCTGAGACCGTTTGAAAAATGGCCATTTTCTAGTTGATCCAATTTAACTGAAATCAACCAAACACATTTTCCTTTGCCACGCTCACATATTAACTTCAAAATTATGAAATTTGAAACCTAGAAATAATTTGACATCCTGGATCCAACCAAAGTGGTTTCATCGAACTCTGAGGTCATTTGCAAAATTACTATTTTCATGGGAGATATATTCTCTATAGCAACCTTTCTGAAAATTCATTTGGCCATAACTTTTTATCCCCGCTATGAAACTTTGATTTTTCAGATTTATTAGAAAGATATTCACTAACAGATTTAAATACTTTTGGTTTCACTAAAATCCGTTTTATTTTGCACCCGGTACAGTCAGTCAAACTTTGAATTGAAATTTTGAAACTGCCGCGCCTTTTCAGGCCTTGTATATAATTCAAAATAATTATATTTATTTTCAAACATCGATTCAAACATACTTTTCATCATTATTATTTAAAATATGTATTTTAAATATTTAAAATCCACTAAAATAGCCAAATTAAAATTTTTAAATTGGCTCAGATTTTTCGGGTTGTTACAAGTTCGGTGCGGAGATCTCACAAAGCCCTACCTATTTGTAGTTAAACGTTTTGGATAAAAATCACTGGATGGAGAGAAAATTTAGGGGGAAGATGATGAAGAACTGGCTATTCAATTCGTGTTAAGTGGCGGCTATGAATGGGGTTGACCACGCAGGCATCAAACGACCGTGTTTAGGTTTTGGTGGCCCCTTTTTATAGGCAAACCATTTAATTAAAATAATATTAATTGAACCTTCAACATGAAGTAATGCATAGTATCACCTACAAACGACTTCCAATCGAGATGAAAATGGAAATCCTAGCAAAAACAATATTCCGGACACGATGGAAAAGGTTTCGTCAAATTCCGAGATCATTTGTGAAAATTCCTTTATAACTCAATAACGTGAATTGATACGCTTTTAAATTGCGTACGATCACAAAATAAATCCAATTGACTTGAAATTTGAAATACTACAAAAATAAATCATTGCGGATTTGATAAAATTAGTTTCTTTGAAAACGGAGTTTGTTAGAAAATCGGTTATTCTTAATTTCCAAATTAAATTGATAAAACGTTTAAATGAAATTCGAGGCATAACCACTCTCACGATCGAATGGTAAATCCGACTAACATGAAAATGAAAAAATAACTAACTAATATGAATCCAACGTCACAAGTTTCGTCGCATTCCAAGACATTTTCCCGGAAAACTATTTTATATGCCAAACAACGCTATTTTGGACACAAAAATACCCGGTGTTCAAAAATAATGAACTACCTACCTATTCTGACTCTAGACGTCAATACAAATCCAACGGAATTTGTCTCGTAGCTTCATTTTATTGTTTGCTCAATTTATACACAAAAATCCATCTATTTAAATTAATTTAATTTAATTAGGCGCTATACAAAATGACTGAGAGTTTATGGCTACCGTTGTCACATATGACATCGGATTGCCACGAATTTTGATTATGTACAATAATTTAACGTTACTGTTCCAATGAAACTAGTTTCATCGAAAACTGAGGTCGTTTGCAAAATGGCCAATTTTAAGGCTTATATAATATCGATAAAATATTATTAAATTTCAAAACAATTCAATCGAATAATAACAAATTATTATTATCGTAAATATCCAAATGGAATATATAGATAACTTCAAATATAAACAAATATGGATTATAAAACTCAATATTAACATTTCGAGTGAAACGATATCCAAATTATATAAAAATCCTTTTAAATTTATTAAATAAACGTTATCATTTATAAACAATTTCCATAGCGACTATTTAAAAATTCGAATTGGCCATAACTTACAATTTATAACATAAAATCTCGATTTTTCTCTTTCATTAGGAAATTATAATCCAATAGATTCAAACATTTCTTGTTTCACAGAATTCCAACTTATATCAGATCCTGTATATTCAATTAAAGTTCAAAACTCAATATTACAAACTACTGCGAAGTTATGAGCTCGTTTATAATTAAATATAAATTTATGTGTTTAAACTTCGTTTTATAAACGAATTCAATATTATAAATCCATTTATATTTCAAATTCAATATTTAAAATAATAAAATAATTTGAATATCTGACTACCAAAAATACAAAACGTTACAACTTGTGTCTTGGAGCCTTTCCTAGTGTGTCTTTTACTTTCGTGGAGTCACTATTGCTGTGTAGCATCTTTAGCTACTTTCTTTGCATCATCTTATTTTGTGGGCATCTATGATTCAGAGCTATTCAAGTGAAGATGGATCGGTTTTTGGATTCACCTTGTTTAGTCAGTTTTCGTTGTTCATTTGTTATCATGTAGTTGTGGATTATGTTGTACTCTTATATTGTATCTATTGTAAACTCTGATGTAATCTCATGTTATAGAAATGTGAAGTTGTTTTATTTCATTGTGATTGTTCTAATGTGTAATATTCTCGGACAACCAGGAATCCGACACTTGAATCTCCAACATTTTTAATACAAGAAGGTATTAAAGTGCCAACTTTCGAGGGTCAAAATTCCAGATCGTCACTAATTAGATCTGACGGATTGAAAACATGATAGAAACTATAAAAAGAGCCCCAACCCCTCAATTCAAACCCTATCTCTATTCTCTTCCCAGCATCTGCCATGCCTTTCTCTCATTATTGAATCTTCAGAAAAGAAAATAGGTTCTTCTTTTATCTTCTAAATCTATTTTCATTTCTTCTATTCTACACTATTTAGAATTAGATTTAGAATTAATAAGAGATTTGGATTTATACATATAAGAATTATAATATATAAGATTCTTATATATATATATATATATATATATATATATATTTGAAAAGTTTGAGCCATACGTTCTTTATTGAACGCCAAATCCAATTTTTGTACTATTCAAGCTTACTGCTTTTCTTCCTAATAGCTCTGTGAGTGGAATCCAACTAAGTTACTATTTTCTATAATTTGATAGTTATAGATTTGGATTGTTGTGCCTTAGGGGATCTGGGATATACGGAACAAAAACATGATTAAACCCCCCAAATCCTCCATTTATTTTATTGTTCATCGAAATGTTCGATCAAGTTATATTTTGGTTTTACATTTTTGTAATAATAAAAGAACGACATAATTCTTTTGTATGATTTTCTATTTCGTTTGTATTTTCCATATTAAATTGATTCATTTTTATTTTATTTTCATGTAAATTCACATGTATGGTTTTAGGGTAAAACATTAAGATTTGGATAATTTGTAAATTTAATAGGTTTGAATCTCTATTCCTCAAAACAGAGAATTTGAACGTATTATTAACTACGTGTCTAAATATTAATGTTTTGCGTAGAAACAAACATAAGAAAAGGGATCTATTCAAATTAGGAGTTGTATGGTTGACGCTATGCTCATCTTTTATTGTTATAATAATCACGTAAAAACCTAGGTTGCAAGTTTGTATGCTATTATGGTTGTTTTTCCCATTTTATTGTCATATGCACACTTACGTTATAGTTGAGGAAAATATGGGAAAATGACTTGTACACCTTAAGAATTTGATAGGATTGACATTTCAAATGCAGAGGAGTACACATACATACGTTTCAACCAGCTCATTCATTTACAGAATACAAAAGTTTTTGCAATTGTAGTTTGATCCGTATCACTTGTCGTTGGCAAAGGATCGATGGCCGAAGACATGGACTTTAGAGAGATGGTTGGCCCACGAAAGCACCTTGCAGCACTTGAAAGGAAAGCTGGTAAAAGCAAAGACGCAGTCACGCAGTGGCCTTCTGATGTAGATCTAACCGCTCCGTTTTCTACCACTACTACTTTGATGCGTACCAAACTCCACGTCCGCTCCATATGTCGGTTATGCTTATGCCATGAGTGCGACATCAGCAACACAGCTTAGGAAGCCCCTCCCAAATCAAATCATAACACATTGAATAACAGTGGGTAGATTTCAGCGAATCTCAAAAATTGCCAGACCCTAAAATCCATACTTTATGATCGAATCAGAATCTTCCCCAAATTTGTGTGTATTAGAACTAAATCCGTACGTTCTGGCATCCCAATCTGAACTCCATTTGTAGAAACGAAGGGACCCGCATAGGAAAAAAAATTGAGAAACGATTTCACGTTTATCCTTTAGGATTTCAATCTTGGAATGATGTGTCGGCTTGGCAAAAGGATTTGATATCAATAGAAATGGTTTCAAGCGTATCGTATGTAAGGGATGCCGGATCCCATCAGAAATGAAGAATCCTGCAGAGGAGAAAAAGCACAACTTTACATTTCAAGATTAGATTGTACTCATCATTTAAAAGCTGAATTTTATAAACTTAAAAGTGAAAACTTGAAACGGTGAAAAGTGAAAACTTGAAAAGTGGGACCCTAGTTACTTATGGCGGCTATAGAAAAAAGTGAAGCAATGATTCCTAACCCCTAAGTTGTGGGATAACAAAGATCTGCAATTTACTTTTAATAAGCTAAATGGGTGTTGCACTATTTGAGGTGCAAAAGGGAGGCTAAAGTTGAGGTTTAAATAGTGTAGCACTCCTTTAGCCTCCCTGATTTCCACCACACATTTCTGTTTCTCTCTCCTCCCACTAATTCTCTCTTCCTTCACTAACTTATTTTACAATAAACATGTAGCTTAAATTGAGGTGCAAAAAGAAGACTAAAAAAATGGGGTGCTCTGGAACGTGCCTCATATATATATATATATATATATATATATATATATATATATATATATATATATAGAGAGAGAGAGAGAGAGAGAGGCTATTGGAACACAAATTTATCACAAAATTCAGAGGAAGATCTGATGACTCAAATTTTGTGCGTTTAATTTTGTATCCACATTTTGTGTTCATTTAGACATATATAACATAACTCATACAAAATCGTATGGCATGACTCATACACCTAAACAACAAGATCATATGACATGGGATGCTTTAAAGAATTATTATTTTGGCTAAAACATGCCGTTATACGAAATCAAAATGAATATGTTTTGCGTCTTAACAATATGACATCTTTCTTCAAAACAATCAATAAAACAAGCGCAATTTCCTTGATAAAAATATTCCAAGTCCAACTTCCTGTCACCGCGCCTAAGGGAAACCAAATTAGTGCCTGAAACGTGAAACTGGTCGACTGGATTCCAGTAGTTGTGGACATGGAGGACAGTTGGCTTTACATTCTTGTAGGGTAGAAAAACAAACATTTGTAGCACCACATAGAGCATTGCCGTTAGTGCTGCATGCATCACGCGCGCAACAAGGGGCTCCACCACTGAGCATTGCGTTCATCACTTTCTTTTTGTCATCTGATGTCCCCCGACCTGTGATAATTGTTTATTACTTCCAAAATCAAAAGTATTCGTGATGAAAATGCATATCTTAAAACCACTGTAGGTTACCTCTAAAGCTGACTACCATTCAAGTAATAAGGACATTGTCAAAATTATACTAGGGAAACAAAGGAAATTATTTGTTGTTTATATTTGCTAATTAGTTCAATAAGAAAGCAAAGACATTTTGATTAAAACTATAATTAATGATTTTTTGCTTTCTTCTGAAAATAAAGAAGCTCTCAAGAAAATCAAATTATTTATTCATTAACTTTTTCCATGCAAATCAATAATAATTATTCATTTATCTCCATCTATCAATAAACTACATGTGTATTATTTACCTCACTAAAAATAGGTTAATTATATTCCTTCGTTTTTAAATAAAAAGCATGTTCCTAACTGTGTTTAGATTTTAAGTAACATTTTTTGATAAATATTAAGTAGCAATTTAGTAAAAACACTCACTAATCATGAAAAATATTTGTGTTTTAAAGCTAACATAGGAAGAAGACATTAGCCATGAAATTTTACATTATTATATGTTCGCTAAAGATTTAATTGTTAGTTTCATTTTAGTGCCACCATTATCCATGTATTCAATGGTAAATACTCACATGAAACAAATCAACGCTAAAAAATTAGAAACAATCCAGAAAACTGAAGAATATCTCAGAATTTCAATTTTGATTGAATAAAGAATAGAATACTGTGCTTTTTTGCCAGATATTTCATGTCGATGTGACCATCTTTTTTTATAATCAGCTTGCGTCCTCAATTTTGTTTAAATGGCAATTATCCTGTATATGTTCGAGAATACCTAGTATTTTTTGTTGTTTACAGTGGGAAAGAAACACATATCAACATTTTTTACTATTAGGAGCTAAATTTATGCATAGGCTAATGAATCATAAAACCAAAAAAAAAATTATCATTGTTAACAAGATTTCAAACATATAACTGGAAAAGATTATTATGTAATATAAATATTGACTTACATTCATTTGAGGCATAAAGGCTTGCAAAAGTAAGAAAAAATATAATTGCCAAACTTGAAGTCTTCATTTGTTAAGTATAAGGATTATAAAACTATTACGATCTATTTATACCGAGCCATATTGCCAGTTGAATTAATTGTATGAGAACGCATCCAAAGCTCTTAAATTTTTGCGTTACAAATGTAACATAACTTTTAATAACTTTAACATTTCAAGAGTAAAATATATTAAATTGGCAGTTCGTTAGTAAATGAGAATAAATAAATCTGGAGAGCCCTTAATGTTCCAAGTAACAATTTAATTTAGTTTCCATCAACATGAAATTCTTGATACATTTTCTTAAATACACAGACGCTTACACACACAAAACAAATTTATTTTTTCCCCCCTAAGTAGTAAAACATTTTTTATTTTCAATGGTTATTCACGGTCAATTCTATGTCTTTTGACTTTTGACAATTGTTCGTTGACATGCCACTACAAGGAATGTTCTGTATAGCGATCATTTTTTGCGACGGCCAGCGTCAGTTAGAAAAAATAGTGGCTGTCACCATATCAAATGGTAACCAACGAGTTAAAGACCAAAATTTCACAGTCTCACTCAAACATATTTGGTTAACCGTGAAATGGAAAACACAAAAAAAAACCTAAGCCCTGCTCGCTTCCAACTACCTCCAGCCATCGTCTTTTAGTAGTTGTCGCCCTCCTCATGTCGTTCTTTCCTCTCCAATTTTCAAGGAATAATAATTTGAACCCAATTTCTAAAAATCATTTTATCGTAGATCTGAATATATTGATTAATTGCTATTAGTTGATGATAATAATATACTAGTTGATTTGGGAATATAATTAAAACCCTAGTTCATAAAATTAGCTGATTATGGATTCTAAATTGATAACTAATGCATATTAGTTCATGACAAAAGCATATTAGTTTAATGTTTCAGGAAAATACATTTTATATAAAAAAACGTAAGTTCATTCAACTTCAATGGCAGACAGTTAAATCACTTTGGCGATCGATTTTATCTTCTGCGTGCTTTTTCTCTCTTCGTAACCAACTTCCTAAATTGTTCCAGATCCTGTCCTCTCTCCTCGATTCGCGTTGCTCTTCAGTATTCCCATGACGCATAAAGTGAATCGCTTCAGGCCTTTGGCGATTGATCTTGTGCACCTAGTCGTATCAAGGATGTGAGATCTGAGGTTCAGGGCAAGCTCCCTCATGTGCCTCCTTGGGTTGGTTCTTCTAGCGATTTCCTGCTCTCCCTCGACCTTGTATGGGTCTGTTTCCCGTGCTGGCAATTCAGGAATTGAATGCTCTACCGTACGAACAGGTTTTGCTATGGGTAAATCATTTTTTGTAAATTCACAGCAGGTTGATGCCGATTTGACTAATGTTGGTAATACGTTATGCTCAAAAGACCACACTTGTAATGTTTGTTGTAATGTCACTATGAATAAAGTACCTATTAAGCCATTTTGCTCTGCTAAGTGGACTTCCCTTTTCGAGTCCCTGCCTAGGAATGCCGACGATTATACCCTCACTGATTTTGATGTAAACATCATTGATGGAATTTCTCAGCTCACCCCGGATCTTGTTACTGTTGGTTTGGAGTTTCGACCCAGTTATGTTATCGGTTTCTTTCTAGATCCTATGCAAAAAAATCCTCAGCCTGTATCCTTTTGTCGCCGTCTCTGAAAGCTTAGAGGGAATCCCCAAGTTCATCTCCTTGATACGATCTACTACGTCAGATTCTCCTCGGATGAGGAACGTCTTCGTGTCCTTCAATCTGAGCCTTCCTTCATTGAAGGCAGGCCTTTTATTATGTCCCGTTGGACCCCTTCTGCTTCGTGTGCTAGAGAGCAGGTATTATCGATTCCTACCTGGACATACTCTTCACATATCCTAACGGTTTTACAGCCTCTGATTGGTTCGAATTGGCTTGCTTGCCATATTGGTAAGCTGCGTTGTTTTGATGAGAGCATGATTGCACATGAGAAATTGGTCTATGCGAAAGCCCTTATTGAAGTTTCACCCACCAAAGCATTCTCTTCTTCTATTAAAGTTCAAACTGCCCCAGGCTCTGTTGATGAGGTTTGATTTCATTATGGGTGGACTCCCGAGATTTGTACCACGTTTCGATCCTTTGGGCATCTTGCCTCCTCTTGCAGACTCCCACGATCTTCCCCTCCGCCTGAGAAAATCCCTTTATCAAAGCATCCTTCCATTTGTTGGGTTCCCAATGCTATTCCTGTTGCTGTTCTTATTAACCATCCTGCATCGAATATAGTCTCAACCCGCCTTTAGTCACTTTGGCTTCCACTTCGCCATTTTTGTTCTTGAGCCTGAGGCGCCTTCTGATCAGTGCCGGCCCTGGGTTGGATGAGGCCCTAGGCCAAAAAAAATCCGTGGCCCCAAGCTGGATAAAAGGGAACCAAGAAGAAAAAAAATGAAGGTTGCTTAATGTGTATGCTGGGTATAAAAGGGAACCAAAGACCTAAAAAATGGAAACTGGTATGTGTATGCTGGGTATTGAACTCATGACGCAAGGTGTAAGATTCCAAATGACTACCACTCAGCAACCGTAACTTTACAGAATCAACTAGAGGATCGATTCTAATTATAAAAACCATGAATGTTTGAGGCCCCCCATCTCCTTCCTCCTCCTCCTCCTTCCGGGTCCGAGGCCCTAGGCGGCCGCCTAGCTCACCTATGCCTAGGGCCGGCCCTGCTTCTGATACCCCTCATTCTCGATAGATCCACTCATACATAGTCCTGATTTGATTACATCGACCACCTCTACTCCCTATAGTGTACTTGAGTCAACTGAGTGTTTGGATGTTATCCCCTTTATTTGGACTCCATCTGAGTACTACTGGGTTCACAGCCCTTCTGACTTTTGTTTGTTTCTTGACAAGAAATCTTTCATGCGTTTTGTTTCTAATGATACTGGAGAACATGGTATGCTTCACTATCAAATTTTAGATGAAGATTTTATCTTTCTATTGAAGGGTCGCTGGGGGACTCAAATAAATTTGTTCTTGTTGATCCATCATGGGATAAATATTATTTGTATACTTCTGATTCGAGATACTATGTTCCTAACCTTGCTCCTAGGTTTGCTGCCCTCATTGCTAAAGTTGTCCTTTCGTTTGGTTTGCTGGCCTCTCCACCTTGAGGGAAGTTTTTTTTGTACCTGCCTTTGATTGTTGACTTGTTTTTTGTTCCTTTTTTTATGCTTCCTATGGTTGAAGCAATTATTTTCCCTATATTGTCCATCATTGGTTTTCCTCATGATGGATCTATATTTTGCACTCTTAATGCTTAAACGAATAAGGTCGGGGCCTTTTACTCCCATCAGCCATGCAAAAAAAAGCATATTAGTTTATATGAGAATCTTAATTAGCGTTTTGATTGTTTAACTTTGATAAAAATTAGGATTTGTTTAAAATCCAAAAATTAGCATATAATTATTGATTAATATGTATATTAATAAGTTTATGTTTACTCGGATTTTTATTCTAGTGGAAAATAGTGTTTATTATAGTGTACGCAAAATTAATGGATGATTATCGACTAGTGGGTGACCTATGCTATCCACATGGATAGTGTCATATTCCATTATTTTTAGCAGATGTACCAAGAGAGCTAATATTTGGATAATGATATAGCTTCAAATCCAATGCGAATACAATTTTCCTATTACCACCGTGCAGTTTTAATTCATTGACATGAGTTAATATCCTATATATAACCATGCATCATATTCAATACTAATTTATATTTTCTACTATGGCCAGACAATCGTAAAGAGAATCTTTGAACATAATAGGCATAGTAACAAATGGGTTGAAATAAAATTGGTCACATCCATATAAACGTGAGCAATTTCATGGAGTTATTGAAATTCAACAATTGGTTGGACTGCATAGAAAACCTAACAATCTTATTTCCATCAGTACCTGTCATTTTACGGCATTAGGTATCATAAACGCATTTCCATTTTTAATTTTTAGACCGAACATTCACGTATTAAACAATCTATTTGACAAATGCTACTTCAACTTGCTCGTTGACATTGGCAGATGCATTAAAGGACTATTGAGGGCAGTGGTCCACATTGAGATTTATAAAATTACAAAAAAAGAAGAGCTTTTTTGTTTATATAATATGTTTAGTGCCCCCACTCATCACATACCCCAACACTGCATTCAGTTTTTTTTTTCATTTTTGCCACCTAAAAGAAATAGCACCAGGTCCAACAGTCCAATAACAAGCTCTAGGTTCTTTTGGAAACAATCCAAAAGCCAACAGCTATGAAGATCAACACTATAAAAATACATATGCGTATTACAATATGAGTATATTATTGTCAATTTAATATAGGTAGACATGGAAAAGTATTTCAAAAGAGCTTCATCAAATATTGTGACACCCCACATCCATTAATGTCACTCACTAAGGGAATGCATTAACTTTCGTGAAGCGTTATAGGTAAATAAGAACATAATATCACAAGACAAACATGTAAAATAGCAGCGGAATTAAAAACTTTATTTAAATCATAAAATCATGGTCCCAAATACTGAGTTTATATCATAGGTTTGAAATAACCAGTTACATGTTTAATAACCCGTCTTTCCAAACATATCAGAGTACAAAAGCATAAACCATATTTCCCAAGCAAAGCCACAAGAGAGTTGACAATAAGTCAAAGCTGTACATCACTTATCCAAAATCCGATTTAAGTTGAAAGAATCCAAATCAACTCTAAGCACTTCCACCCTGAGAACCTGGGGGGGGGGGGTTGGAAGAGAAAGAGAGAGGAGAAAACAAAAAGGGTCAGACATAAAGTCTGACGAGTCCAATTACCTTTAAATATAAATAAATAAAAGTATCATGGTAGGTATATAAAAACTGGAAGAACAAGATAACAATAACAAGTGTTAACTGATCAAGATAAGATGAACAAGATATATTACACTTCTTGAATATATTTCTATGCACCGCGCAGATAATAGTATATCGGAAGTAGAATGATCCCTACTAATATCGTTCCATTACATTTTTTTGATTATTAGGTTACTTGGGTTAATAGCACTCAAGACTTATACGCGCATCGTTCCCATTTACTTTTCCATGGATTCACTTAATACAATATATGTAGCTATCTCTCAATATTGAGATACATCTCATGGTACACCACTCGCACGGTCTCCACCGAAATGAACGCAGTCCCTCACCCTACACCGAAGTGACGTACGGATCCTTATATAACAGTGTTACGTTCCGCATAAATCTATCATTACTATGCTATGTAAGCGTATGGACTACCACCATCGATCGAGTTAGATTCCATGTCAGAATAATGCTTTCTAGTCTACGATACACCACCCAGAGAAGATATGCATGTATCTAGACTGTCCCACTTATGTACTGTAATTGTAGCTCGATGCCTCAATCGCACATCCTCTAATGTGCACCAAGTTCCATGACAGGGCTAAACACGGAATTCGGTCGGGAGCTTTTCCATACCTGTACATGCCCGTCCTTAAGAGCCTTCAAATACAGATAATCCTCGGGTCTGTTTTCTATGGTGGCTATGGCCCCACCATGGCCCCTCCCTTAACTAGTAAAGGCTACAGAGCTAAGCGACCACCCCTAAAACAACCAATCTAAACATCCATATGGTGTCTCTCCTCAACCCCGTACCTCGATGGTGAAAGGTGAAATGATATCTTGGGGTTAGCTCTAGTCTTTTTGCATCCCGTTGGCTACCGATGACGGGTATCCAACGATCTACAATCCTTGTCGGTCCTGACCTTCCACCTCCGCGTGAGGCAACCATCGAATCACACTGATGTCATCTCATCACAGCATTCTGACTGCATAGCTACCTCTGCAATCAAGGCCCACCCACCTGGTAGTTACGCGCAAATCCAACCTCTGTGAGCACAGTCCGAAACTACACCACCACAGAGGACTACCAGGAGCACCTTCAACGTCTCAGGAAGCCGAGTGCTTTCCCTTCCAATCCTTTGGAACTGTCATAACAATCAGATGAATGTACGCTTCCCTCGTGCCTTATAACACCTCGATGATCTACCCCGTTGGGTTATTCACCCTCAAATGTATGGACTGGTCCAAGCACCTCATTTTAATATGTTATTAGACCCTATGTTTAAACATTCTATTACGCGCTTGCCTTACCTCATCGGGTTTTCATCTAACTTGGTTATTACAATTCATATTGAATTCTTATTCGAATTACCAAGTTTCTCTTGCTTATTAATTTCAATCATACAATTTAATCCATTTAAGTTTATTAATAAGTCCACAACATGTTATTCTCTAGATTGTGGCCTAAGGTCTGAAATCCACAATCTATTTTATATTCTTGCTTAGTTATATCATTACAATAACAAGTTTTACTTAATATGTAATTAAGTATATCCAATTCATATGTTTTCTAATTAATATGTTACTTACCATTTATGATCAAATATAACTTATTTCATTTTACAAGTTTTCCTCATTCTTTCTCATATAATCATAAATTCAATTCACATTGTCACTACAACGTATCGTTGTCTACTTAGCAGATTACTGCACATATCTATTTCTACAAGTTATGCTTACCCTACAAGGTGTCTTCCAATTACATAACTTTATTATTTCTACTGGTTATGTACACAACTAGGTGTCTTTAATTACATAACCTTAATGGGTTAAGTTCGTGGGCCTATATGTAACTATTACCCATCCCTTCTAATTTACTTAACCCACCCTTTACCCATCCAATTTTACTTAACCCTAACTCAAGCTCATAATCATACAATCCTAATGGATTAAATTAGGTTAAGTAGTCCAATCATTACCACGTCCAATTATGGTTATAATGGGCTAGACCTCCCACATTAGGCTTACAACGTGTGGATGCTGGATATGCCGGTCAGGTCCGGGCAGTCTTATTCCACAGTTGGATCTAACCTCGTGTCTTAGCCCGATTCGTATTTACGTACTAAGACCTCCTACATTAGGTTCAACATTAGTGGCTGCTGGATATGCCGGTCGGGTCCGGGAAGACTTCCCCCACTAGTGTAACCTATCCTCGTGTCATAAGTACAATTACAATTCCTAATTGTAATTACTAAACATTCCATTATTAATTAATTAATCAATTAAACCTTTCCCTATTTGAATTATGTCTATTTCACTAGTCAAATTATAGACTTTTATGCCTTGTTTTAATTCAGCGTTTAATTATGCACTACATGCCCCTTATCATAAATTAAGGCATATATATATGTATGTATGTATGTATGTATATGTATGTATGTGTATGAATGTATGTATGTATTGCACAAACCCAAACCCAAACCCACATATTTTTCAGTTTATACCTAAACTTCTTATTTACATACGTTCTAATTTATGTCCCAAATTAATATTTAGACATGTCACATTCTATACCCAATTCCATATTTATATATATTCCAATACAAGTTGTACCCAAACCCATATTTGCATATTTCTAATGTATGCCTAAAATTCATATTCATACATGTACCAATTTATATGCCAAATTAATATTTACACGGTCCAATACAAATTAACCCAAATTCATGTTTTCCAATTTGTGCCTAAAATTCGCATTCATATTTTCCATTATGAAACATGCCCCCAAATCCATATTCGTATATTTTCCCCATTTTATGCCCAATTTATATTAATATTTTCCAATATCAATTATGCCCTAAATTCTGTCTTTTCCTATTATTCTCAATTTCGCACATTCGCATTTTTCAGCGTTAGGCCTAGGCTCGAAGGTATCATGGCTATATGAAAATAAAAAGAAAAAAAAAGAGAAAGAAAAGAATCATAGCATGCTTAATAACGAATCAATGACATAACAGTAGAAATATGCATAAAACTGAATGGACATATTATGACAAGTTTAGATTTGGTGAGGATATAAACATATAAGAATAAATCAGAGGAATATGTCATAATAGAACTGATTAGGCACTGATTCAAGATCCAATATTTATATACATATCACGATTACTAATTAGATATTCATATCTATAAATAACGTGAACTCATAGTAAATTCGCTGTGAAGAACATGTTGAATAAATTGTTGTAACCACTGCTGATTTTGTTGTAGAAATCTTTGAATATGTATAATCCTTAGTTTTTTTGAATTGATTTAGAAGAAGAAGAAGAACCATTTTAATTTCCATCACAGCAGAGTTTCCCTTCACCATTATTTTTCTATGAACAAAACCTAGGTTTAGGGTTCTTTTTTATAGGAGTAGAGGAGCAACCAAGACCATTGGATTAGATTAGGAGCCATAGGAATTGTCCACGTCATCCAACCGATAGAAAATACCCATGTTGCGAAAAAAACAATCTTTAACCAATAAAAACGCGCCATGTGTGCAACATGATGCACAGCAGGGGTGTTGACACCCGCACGTCATATATATATATATATATATATATATATATATATATATATATATATATATATATACTGGAAATTAGGTTTTGGAGACCGTACTTTATACTGTATTTATTTTAAGGACCGATGTTTTAAAAAAAAGTTTTCAGGCCACGGTATATATCCTACAGCGTCTTTCTCCACAAATTTCTTGCTCAAAACTTCTCTCTCTTTAATAAAACTTTTTCAAAAAAATTTATTTCATCGCCCACTTTCGATTGGCTATATACTGCATTTCGATTTCAGGTAATTATTTCACTTTTTTGATTTCTTCAGATTTTGATTCCGGTTATCAATTTGATTTTGATTGGTTCATATTTTTATTGGTTCGTTCGGATTTCAAATTTTGATTGGTTCAGATTTCGATTTCAGGTAATTATTTCAATTTTTTTTCCAGTTTTTGATTGGTTTGTATAGTTTTCAGAGAAATTATCAATTCTATTTTGATTGGGTCTTTCATATTATTTTCTGATTGGGCTGCAGAAAGATGAATATTTCGGATGATCATAGGTATGCTTAATAATCTTTTGTTAATGTATTTTTGTTTAATGATAAAATGTTTTATCTTTTTCTGTTTTTTTTCCAGTGATGTTCCAACTGACGTTCCAAGTGTTCTGGTTGTTATTGATTTAAAGTAAAACAACTTTGGTATTAGGCTTTCTCTGGATTATGTCATTTCTATTGTGCGGAATCAGTTGTGGCATTGTTTGTTCAGTAGTTTATCTGTTCTGTGATAGGCACAAATTTGCAATTGATTTGAACATATTAGGTCAGTTGAGATGAGGAAGATATAACATAGTTAAGGATGAGTAACTCTCACTGTTGTTACAGTCTGTTGTAGGCTTGTATATTTGCTTCTTCGAGTCGGTGGATAATTCCAGGGAGTAAGTTGAGATTGTACGCAATATTGCATTTTTTTTTCATCCCTACTGTGCACAAGTGGGACATGTGTTCTCATAACACTCAAGCTCCTAGCCTAAGTGCAGTGCTAATGCTGTTGTTTTCTCCTAGCCTAAGTGCAGTGCTAATGCTGTTGTTTTCTCCTAGCCTAAGTGCAATACTGTGTACAAGTGGGATAGTCCCATATACAGTATGATACCATTACACTAGTGCATAATGCTCCAATAGACCATAACACACTAGTCCGTTCTTTGTTTGTTCTTTTATTTATTATTTCAGCCTCCCTACATGTGTATGTATATCCTATGCTAGCACAAACTTATATTAAAACGTTTTTCCTTAGTCATTTTTCGATTCCAGCATCAAGTAGCCCCTGCCGAGAACAAATACATCTATGTATATAAACTTTCTAGCTTATTTTCACAAATTTTAGCAATAAGCAATATTGCAAGCATAGGTTGTCCCCTTGTTTCTCACTTGCATGTGGTTTGGCTCCAGAATTTCATTTTTGCAATTATTCAAAGTGCATAAATTTCGTCTCGCTGCCTCTCGCGTGAGCTTGCTTTTTCTGCACTTGTATGTGTGCATTACAATTGGAAAAGCACATACGTGTTGTTCTCGTCCGGGGGATGAATGTGGTCTTGCTGCCTTAATGCCATGTCTAGCATACACATGTTTTTTTCTTACCTTCATTTTCATGCGTGTGCTGCTAAGTATGTCATGGTCTCTGTGTTTTGGTCTTGTGTTGTGCCACTGTTTTAGTGCTGCATTTTTTTAAAACCCATATTTACAAAATTTTGCACACAGTTTTGCTTCACTTTGTTGAGTGGTGCTTTGGGTTATTGGATCATGTGCCATTCCATGTGTATGTATTGTGTCCTATGCAATTTGTACTACCTTAGATTTAGTTCTTGCACTAGCATGTATTATGCGTGTGCATCTTCAAACGTCTGTACTTTCTAGCTTTCGACATGTTCTATTAGTTCTTGCACTAGTGTGTAACGGTACATACAGTCGCATGTCTTAGATACTCTACTTGTAATGGTATAATACTGCATAATGCTCTATAAGTAAAGTATGATAGCCTAAGTGCATAATGCTAATGCTAAGTGCTAGTGCTGTCTTCCTCCAAAAATAGTGTAATTTTTTATGTATTAGAAGTTTTAACACATATGTGTTATAAAATAAGCAACATATTTTTATTATACAAAAACAAATAATAAAAATAACAATATGATTTAACTTTTTAGATAAGAAATGTCTTTACACAAAATCACACTTACAACTTAGTTTTTAACATAAAAGTATTGTTAAATTATTGAGGAAGACATGTTTTAACACAATTATATTTTTAAATTGGTAATATTTTTTAAGCTACAATTAGAGTTGTCAAAAATGATAAATAACTTTATCTTTTTAAACAAATATCGTATTTTTATGCAAAAATATAAAACATTAGATTTTTACTACAAGATCTACAATCTTTCATGCAAAAAGTTAGTTGTTTATGCATATAATAAGTAATTTACACAATTTGCAGTAATGTTAGTAGTCTCCACAAAGATCCGTCTTTGAAAGTATAATCTTTCGTAAAACAATTATGCAAGTTATAAGGCAAATGACATTTTAAGGGAGCATATAGTTTTATTTCACAATTGAATTGTATTAAACCACAACTGAACCAGAAAGATAAAATAATTTAACATTTTATAAAACCACAACTTAAATTTAAAAAATCTATCACAAAATATAAAATAAAATATTAACTTAATATGTGAACAAAAATATTAATTTAATATAAATAAAATACAAAAAATTAATCCACCAAATCAAATAAAAACCACAGAAAAAAGATAAAATCTTTTATCTTTTTTCACATTATACACAAGCAATTTATCTAAAAAATTATGTAACTATACATTTAACATACTTCAAATTTGAAAAATAATGATAAAGCAAGTTATCTTTTTAAAGGTCCATTTATATTACCAGTAATGTTCATGCATATGTACATTTATATGCAATGCATTTTACAGTCGACTAAATGATTTTTTCTTTTTTCCTTCTTTTTCTAAAAGGTACCTGAGCTCAAGGCAAACTCTACCCATTTTTTGTTCAATTGTGGTTTCATTCATTTAGAAGATGTTGAATATAATATTTCTATAGTATGTGAAATATGCAGTAAGAGATAAATTGGTTATGTATAATGCGAAAAATGATAAAAGATTTTATCTTTTTTAGTTATTTTTATTTAATTTACTGGATTTTTAGGAGGAGTGAATTTATACTGTAAGAAAAGAAAATGAGTACACCAACAAAAGAGTCTTCCGCGAAGTAAGTAGCATCAGGTTGAGAATTTGAAAGAGAAGCAAACTGAGAAGATGGGTGATCAAGGGAGGCAGGAGAATGTGGAGAGTCATGCACGAGTTGCTAGAAGGATGAGCATATACAACCATAGTATGTTGAGAGAGTAGGACTGATCCTGTCAAGCAGTAGATTGATCACTAGAATCAAAGCTGCTAGGAGTGAGCATCAAGAAATAGCATATTTAAAAAGGAAACAGGTCGATCATTGGAAGCCAAAGATATTTAAGAGGTGGAGTGTTCATGTAATTGTGTCTTAGGATCAGCAACTGGAAAAGCATTTGTAAAGGAGGCTCTATGCTTACAAACATGTGTAGGATTTGAGCCATGCACGACAGCATTGTCAGCTAGCTACGAAGAAGTAGGAGCTTAAGAAATCACACAGTTAAAACTAACAAGTGAACAAGAAACAACTACTTGTTTGGAGCAGCAAGAAAGATCCGCGGATTTGAAGCCAAAGTTGGAGTACAGTAGCACGAGTCAGTCCAAAAATGTGTGAATCATATATCGGAGCACATACAATGCAACCTCTAAATGAGCAGGTGCAACACTAGCAACTCAGCGTTGACTATGAAAATAAACCATTATATTTATAGGTAGTGTACATTTATATGTACATTTATATGCAATGCAGTTTACAGTTGACTAAATGATTTTGTAATAACCCGGAAATTCTGAGCCAGTTTAAAATTTTTATTTTTGCAATTTTAGCGAATTTTCTATATTTAAAATAGATTATTTTAAATAATAACGACAAGAAATTTATTTTGAATTGAATTAGAACGTATATATTATATACGTCGTCGTTAGAATATAAATAATTATATATAATTATAAATAGAATTGAAAATGGCGCGGTAGTTCGATAATTTGATTTCAAACTTCAATTGAATGTACCGGGTGCAAAATAAACCGGATTTTAGTGAAACCAAAAATATTTGAATCTAATTGAGAATATCTTTCCAACGAATCTGAGAAATTGAAATTTCATAGCGGGAACCAAAAAATATGTCCAGTTGAAAATTCTGAATAGTCGCTATGGAATTCAGGCCCTTAAAAATAGACATTTTGCAAACGACCTCGGATTTTGACGAAACCACTTTTGTTGGGTCCGTGATGTAAAGTTATTACTAGTTCATAATTTTTCGAATCAATATGTGAGCGTGGCAAAGGAAAACGCGTTTGACCAGTTTCAGTTGATTTTAATCGACTGGAAAATGGCCATTTTTCCAACGGTCTCAGAATTCGACGAAACTAGTTTTGTTAGGACCGTATCGTCAATACGAAGCTAGAAAATATTTTTCTGGGATTTATAGAGTTCGTATGTGGCCCCGGTAAATTGAAATGCGCGTTTAAATTCATATATAGAGTTATATGTTGATTTTAACGGAAACTGATCGAAACTATCGAATCAGCCTACGATACATATCCCATTGTGTTCGGAATGGGGGTAAAACGCTATGGACGACATGCGGTGGGCCTCGTTTAGAGGTCGTATGAAAAAGTCAACTTTTTTATAATTAAAATAATTAAAAATTAAAAGCTTCCTCTCCTCCCCTTCAAAACCCGTTGCCCCCCCCTCAGATTTTCAATCGAACGATGCAGAAAGGAAAAAAAAGAAAACAAATCGCTCCACCAGCGAGACCGCCGCCGCGTCCAGGGAGTCGCCGCCCACCTCCCTATCCACCGCCGTGCATCTCGCCAGGCCCTCCCTTCTTCCACCTTCGCGCGCCACCCCGAACCCAAGCCACCCTCGTCGAAACCCCCTCTCCCTCTTGCTCCTCTGAAAACCCCTCAAGCCCTAACCAAATCCGCCGCACCCCCTAGAAGCCGACCACCACCAGACTGATGCTCCTCCGCCTCTTCGTCTCCTCCTGAAACCGACGTGAAGCCCCTCCACCCCCAGCGAGCGCGCAGCACCCCGCCACAGACCGATTTACAGTGGGTTTTTCAAATTTTTATTTATTTAAAAGTAAGATCTTTAGTGATTTAAAATTTTGATTTTGATATATCATGACATAGGATCAAAAAAAAATTCGATTTTTTATCATACAAAGATGAGATTTTTCATATGGAAAAGATTTAGATTTCTATTATGAAACTACCGAAATAAAAATACGATTTTTATCGAGGTAAAAATATGATTTTTATCATATGAATAAAAATACAATTTTTATATAGTGAAGAGAATAAAAATATAATTTTTATACTTGTGGCATAATAAAAATATGATTTTTATATTATATAGATAAGAAAAGGTGAAATCTTTATATTTGAAAAGGTGAAATCTTTATATTTGAAAAGGTGAAATCTTTATATTTGAAAAGGCGATGTCTTTATATAGAGAATAGCAATGTAAAAATAGAATTTTTATCTATATAGTAGCGGTATAAAAATAGAATTTTTATATATATAGTAGCAATGTAAAAATAGAATTTTTATCTATATAGTAGCAGTGTAAAAATAGAATTTTTATCTATATAGTAGCAGTGTAAAAATAGAATTTTTATCCGTATAGCAACGGTGTAAAAATAGAATTTTTATCTGTATAATAGCGAAGTAAAAATTCGATTTTTATATATGTAGTGGCTACGGGCAACGAAAGTGACGAAAAGCGAGAACAACGAAGATTTCTATAAATGAAATGTCGTGGCGTTGGAATAGCTATTGGTGAGAACTTCTCACTCTTAATTTATTTTTCTAGTTATATATATATATATACTAGGATGCAGACGGTGCTTAGCAGCACCCGACACCCGTCATCCACAGACCATGAATGGCTTGTTTGTTTGATCGATGTGTTGTGAAAATTGTTTGTGATGTTGATGTGAAATCGATAATCAAATATAGATAGTTTAAATAAATTAATTACATTTAAAAATATAATTTTTAATGAGAAATGAATAAATAAATATTTATAAACAAATCGGCCGATTTGTTTATACACACTGATTTGACTGATATTGATGGGATGATAAATTTTACACATCGCCCAACTGCACAAATAATATTCAGTGTTTGTTGATGTGAAACCCCACACGGGTATTGGGATGATATTTAAAGTACACTAGCCCTGATGGTATAGTTGTTTATTGATCGATAGGTTGACAAACAAGTGGTGTTGTGCACTTTGGATGATGGTTGATTATTTATCGTTGTTGTGATATACACGTGTTATATGGAATCCATATAATTAACATTATATTGTAATTGATTGGGCCTCATTCCAATTGGGAAAATAAAATATATTATATAACAAAAATAGTGGTGTTGACAGTACTCATTTGTTGAGATTAGTCAAGTGTTGAAAGAAATATAGATTCATGTGTTGAATAGAATAAATATTCATTTGTTGAATAGAATAAAGGAGTTTTTGAAAAATATAAAGCCGCGTTGATTAGAAATGCGTTATTTTGACGCGAACGATATTTTTATCGATTTCATTCATTTTATAATGAATATTGAAAAGTGATTTCAAAATTGAATATTTTGAAAAAAATTCGAATTAAATTAAATAAAAATTCAAATTGAAATTTAATTGAATCAATTTGAAATGAATTCAAATTGAAGTGAAATTGAAATGAATTCGAATCGAATACAAAATGAATTCGGTTCGAATTGAATAGAAAGTGAATTTGAATTTGAATTGAATAGAAATGAATTCAAATTGAATTAAATTGAAATGGAATTGAAATTGAATTGAAATCAATTTGAAATGAATTCGAATTTAATTGAATAGAAGGTAAATTCAAATTGAATTGAATTTAAAATGAATATGAATTAAAGTGGATTGAAATATAATTCAAAATGAATTCGAATTGAATTGAAACGAATTTGAATTCGAATTAAATAAAATTAAAAATGAATTCGAATTGAATTGAAATCAAATTGAAAACGAATTGAAATTGATTTGAAATTGAATATAGAGTTGAAATGGTTTTGAAAACGAATTTAAAACGATTTATAAAATGTGTTTTAAAAAGGAAATCGACGAAATATATATATATAATATATATATATATATTATATATATAATGGCCTGAATAGAACGCGCCGCGCCGCGGTAGTTCGCGAATTTCGACCATTAACTTCGAATTGACGTTGCGGGAGATCCGACCGTCGGATTCTCCTAAAACCGGAACCGTTGGGTTCGTATCAAAAAGAGCTTTCCAATGAATATTAGAAATTTGAAATCTAATGGTTGGATTTGGAATTATGTCCAAATCAAATTTGGAAAAGGTCGCTGTAAGTGCAGTTCGATAGCCGTTGATGGAAATCGACTGTACGGGCCTTGATAAAATTATTAAAAATATCCATAATTTGCGTAAAATCATAAGAAATGATTTGGGAAAAATTGGGCTGAAGGATTCCACATTTGAAAGGATAAAAATAGATTTTTGTCGAAATGAACTAGTTTTGAACTAGAATTAAAATTAATTTATTTTTGAAATTAATAAATTAAATATGAAAGTGATTTTAAAAACAATCAATATTCCCAATACGTGGATTGGACTGGAATTGAATCGAAATTATCTTCGGAATATTTCGATGTTGGATTTCGTGACTATATAGATATTGTTATGAGAATTTGAAAGATATATTTTATATCGTTATTTCCAATACGTTATTTGTTGGTTTCAGAATTTGATATTGAATATAAGCCAGTATATTTTCTATTCAGAGCCTTGTAGGTAATAACAAATGTGATTTGGGTTTATCGTGAATCGTGTTTTAGATGACATTGGTTCTTTAACCCAGTTAAAGGCAAGATGTTGATTTTTGAAAGGATCAAAACTAAGTGGAGTTCTAATGAATCTTTAATTAGATTGAAAAGTGAATTGATAATTTAAATTATCAAATCTGAAAGGTGATCGAGAATGGAGTACCACCAGTTTTGCTCCAAAGCGATAGTTAAATCTTAAATTAGATTTAAACATGAAATGGTAATTAATAGAACCGATAGCACCGTGGTGTTAGATATGGAGTATTACCAGTTTTCTCCAGGGGATAAATAGGTTGGGATTGGGAAATAAAATAAGTAATTACTTCGGTGTGGTTCGCAAATCCCGACTAGTTTGAAATGATATCCAAAGAAAGATTAAAGAATAAATTTAGAAGAATTTAACTTGGATAAAATTAATGGGAACCTTTCCCTAAGAATGTGATTTTGTGAATGAAAGAATATTCTGAATTGGAATGAGGCGTTCGTTGTGTTTGTGTAACATTTGTTTATTATTTACGTGGGTTATTCAGAAAGGCCGGGTTTACACGCATTCTGAATAACCGATTCAACGAGATGTCGAAGATGAAGACGGTAGTTGAAGACCGGAAGTCTTCACATCGTTTGGGTGATTACTGATGATCTCGATTGGGCTGTACACCCAAGATGAGGGAAACAGTTGGTGATCGTCCAGACGTACTTGGAGATGGATGGATATGCGCGGAAAGTGCCTCCGGTTTCGTTCAGACCCAGAACGAACTTGTAAATGGATTGTGTGTCTGACATTGGATTTTATTCTGTGTTAACTGATCTCTATTAAATATACATCTGTTTGGCGGCGGAGAATTTATTCTCTTGCTTAACGCCCTTCTCTGAGACGTACGAGCTCAGAGGTTGCATATCGATGGACATCAGTCGCATGGAGTGAATTACCAGTGTGGCACGCGTAAGTGGCAATTGATCAAGGCTTCTGTTGAAAAGAAAAGTCTTGTGGTTGATGATCAAAGCACGGCCTGTGTGGCGTAGCTTTGTGTATAACGTGAATTCGCGAGCCTCACACCTCGGTATGGGTCAAAAACGGGATACAGACCCAAGGAGTGCACGGCGTTTCTTTCTAGCTAGGGTGGTGTCAGTGAGCTACCAGCACTGACATTTATATACTTTTCACCTGTGTGCTTGTTGGATACGAGGCGCCTCGGATATAGGTCTGTAAGGACCGGGAAACGTGTGTTCAGGAATAATTAATCCTCAAAAGTAAGAGAGGACCGGCCTTGGAGGTTCCAAAGGATCAGAGTGGGGTCCTGAGGCATTGCAAGAGTGTCTCGAACGCGGAGAGGAGCTTGCCCCTTGCCTCGACTCATGATGAAATCCAATTTCCAATACATGATATTGCGGTTTTATTTGTAGAACCTAGTATGGCGACATAGTGGTATGGGTCATTCATGCCACCTATGATTGATATTTATGATTGAAACTGTTTTGACATTATACACCTATATTAGTATCAAATAATGTGTTTTAAACGTATCAAGCATGCTTTGGCTGTTATAAGGTAAAAACTCTATCCTCCGGCTTGCGTTGCATTGTGTGATGGGACCTGGGTCTTTTAACAGCTTCATTTTTCTTTATTTAGCATTGCGCTGTTTGTTCTATGCACTGGTATTCTTAGGAGGAAACCCGTTCCGTGTTATACGGCGTGGTCCCTTGATTTACCAAACTTTAAAATAAAGATTAATAACTGTTTTAGTTCTCACACCAGTCACATGACTGACCTGGAGTTTATTGTTTTAACTTAAACTCTGGGTGCCCCTATTTTCCACACGGGCAGCTAGTAGTTTTGGTTTTGCAGATTTATATTCACAGGGTCCTGATTTACAGCTGGAACGATGCTCGGAAAGCTCTGTATCCGTGTATCACTTTCAGTTGTGTTTTGTATTATTTTCCGCTGCTATGTAATTTATTGTAATCTCTGATATTTATCGAATGTAATTTACTCATTTATACTCTGTATATATTTGTATTCTGATGGAATTGTTGTAATAACAATGAAATGTTCTTCCGTCTGCGTTCCGATGTGTGTTGTTCTCATCTCAATCCGTGCTTTCCTTACCGGGGGAGTTCGGGTCGTTATAGAGTGGTATCAGAGCTTTGGTTTACAGAGCTCGAGAACAAGACACATTAGAACCATACGAAAGAATTCATCAGATATTGGATTAGTACTATCCAATTAGAATTACTCGTTAGAGATGGGATCAGTAGTATCCTAGAACGAGTGCGAAGAGTATATTTTTCAAACGAAAACAATTTTGTTTTGAAAATTGAAACCATTTTATACGTATTTGATTATTTATTTATTTTGAATTTGGACAATCGAGTATATAAAGATTTCGCGTATATGCGTCATGAACGTATATTCGAAGTCTTAATATACTGGATAGATATAGAATCACATTCTAGACACCCGGGGATAATTCTGATGATGTGGCCATATCATCAGTATTTATGTTCGTATTTCGAAGGTGTGATATCTATATATTTCCATTAGACTGGTGTGAGAACCAAAACCAATATAGCTAGAATGCATTGTTGTGAATTGGCATCAAAACATGATTTTTGCATATGTATCAAAATTATGAATTTGAAAATCTAATTCACTAATTGATTGATGTTTGTGTTGTTTGTTTATTTGTTTGATAATTTTGAACCATTATGCCTAATTGAATCAAATATTGAATTGTATTGAAAATTGGTCGCATTTGCTTGCATATACATGTACTTACATTGAACAGGTCAAAGCAAGGAGGCTAGAGCAGAGAATAAAATTTGTTTGCCCGACAAATAGGTACATGTTTACTATAATTTACTGTTTTGTTTGGGTGATGATGATTTTATGAGCCTATTGGCTAGCCGCTTGGCTTTCTCTTTTTCTTTTTGAGATCAGAAGGCCTATATGGCAATTTCGGGATTTTCCTGTGGCTCCCGGTGCAGGGGAGGTTATGGCGAAATTTTTCGAAAATTTAGGGTGTTAGCCAAATTTTTGAAGAATTTGAAAATTCTCAGAAACTGAAAAGTTGGAGAATGGAAGCCAGATCGAACGTAGAGTTGATTAATCAAACCACTTTCGACTTTGTTCCTTTTCGGGGACGAAAAGTTTTAAGTGGGGGAGATTGTAATAACCCGGAAATTCTGAGCCAGTTTAAAATTTTTATTTTGGCAATTTTAGCGAATTTTCTATATTTAAAATAGATTATTTTAAATAATAACGACAAGAAATTTATTTTGAATTGAATTCGAACGTATATATTATATACGTCGTCGTTAGAATATAAATAATTATATATAATTATAAATAGAATTGAAAATGGCGCGGTACTTTGATAATTTGATTTCAAACTTCAATTGAATGTACCAGGTGCAAAATAAACCGGATTTTAGTGAAACCAAAAATATTTGAATCTAATTGAGAATATCTTTCCAACGAATCTGAGAAATTGAAATTTCATAGCGGGAATCAAAAAATATGTCCAGTTGAAAATTCTGAATAGTCGCTATGGAATTCAGGCCCTTAAAAATAGACATTTTGCAAACGACCTCGGATTTTGACGAAACCACTTTTGTTGGGTCCGTGATGTAAAGTTATTGCTAGATTCCAAATTTCATAATTTTTCGAATCAATATGTGAGCGTGGCAAAGGAAAACGCGTTTGACCAGTTTCAGTTGATTTTAATCGACTGGAAAATGGCCATTTTTCCAACGGTCTCAGAATTCAACGAAACTAGTTTTGTTAGGACCGTATCGTCAATACGAAGCTAGAAAATATTTTTCTGGGATTTATAGAGTTCGTATGTGGCCCCAGTAAATTGAAATGCGCGTTCAAATTCATATATAGAGTTATATGTTGATTTTAACGGAAACTGATCGAAACGATCGAATCAGCCTACGATACATAACCCATTGTGTTCGGAATGCGGGTAAAATGCTATGGACGACAGGCGGTGGGCCTCGTTTAGAGGTCATATGAAAAAGTCAACTTTTTTATAATTAAAATTATTAAAAATTAAAAGCTTCATCTCCTCCCCTTCAAAACCCGTTGGCCCCCCCCCTTAGATTTCCAATCGAACGATGCAGAAAGAAAAAAAAAGAAAACAAATTGCTCCACCAGCGAGACCGCCGCCGCATCCAGGGAGTCGCCGCCCACCTCCCTATCCACCGCCGTGCGTCTCGCCAGACCGTCCCCTCTTCCACCTTCGAGCGCCACCCCGAACCCAAGCCACCCTCGTCGAAACCCCCTCTCCCTCTTGCTCCTCTGAAAACCCTTCAAGCCCTAACCAAATCCGCCGCACCCCCTAGAAGCCGACCACCACCAGACTGATGCTCCTCCACCTCTTCTTCTCCTCCTGAAACCGACGTGAAGCCCCTCCACCCCCAGCGAGCACGCAGCACCTCTCCACAGACCGATTTACAGTGAGTTTTTCAAATTTTTATTTATTTAAAAGTAAGATCTTTAGTGATTAAAAATTTTGATTTTGATATATCATGACATAGGATAAAAAAAATCGATTTTTTATCATACAATGATGAGATTTTTCATATGGAAAAGATTTAGATTTCTATTATGAAACTATCGAAATAAAAATACGATTTTTATCGAGGTAAATATATGATTTTTATCATATCAATAAAAATACAATTTTTATATAGTGAAGAGAATAAAAATATAATTTTTATACTTGTGGCATAATAAAAATATGATTTTTATATTATATAGATAAGAAAAGGTGAAATCTTTATATTTGAAAAGGTGAAATCTTTATATTTGAAAAGGTGAAATCTTTATATTTGAAAAGGGGAAGTCTTTATATAGAGAATAGCAATGTAAAAATAGAATTTTTATCTATATAGTAGCGGTATAAAAATAGAATTTTTATATATATAGTAGCAATGTAAAAATAGAATTTTTATCTATATAGTAGCAGTGTAAAAATAGAATTTTTATCTATATAGTAGCAGTGTAAAAATAGAATTTTTATCTATATAGCAACGATGTAAAAATAGAATATTTATCTATATAATAGCGAAGTAAAAATTCGATTTTTATATATGTAGTGGATACGGGCAACGAAAGTGACGAAAAGCGAGAAATACGAAGATTTCTATAAATGAAATGTCGTGGAGTTGGAATAGCTATTGGTGAGAACTTCTCACTCTAAATTTCTTTTTCTAGTTATATATATATATATACTAGGAAGCAGACGGTGCTTAGCAGCACCTGACACCCATCATCCACAGACCATGGATGGCTTGTTTGTTTGATCGATGTGTTGTGAAAATTGTTTGTGATGTTGATGTGAAATCGATAATAAAATATAGATAGTTGAAATAAATTAATTACAGTTAAAAATATAATTTTTAACGAGAAAGTGAATAAATAAATATTTATAAACAAATCGGCCGATTTTTTTATGCACACTGATTTGACTGATATTGATGGGATGATAAATTTTACACATCGCCCAACTGCACAAATAATATTCAGTGTTTGTTGATGTGATACCCCACACGGTTATTGGGATGATATTTAAAGTACACTAGCCGCGATTGTATAGTTGTTTGTTGATCGATAGGTTGACAAACAAGTGGTATTGTGCACTTTGGATGATGGTTGATTATTTATCGTTGTTGTGATATACACGTGTTATATGGAATCCATATAATTAACATTATATGGTAATTGATTGGGCCTCATTCCAATTGGGAAAATAAAATATATTATATAACAAAAATAGTGGTGTTGACAGTACTCATTTGTTGAGATTAGTCAAGTGTTGAAAGAAATATAGATTCATGTGTTGAATAGAATAAATATTCATTTGTTGAATAGAATAAAGGAGTTTTTGAAAAATATAAAGCCGCGTTGATTAGGGATGCGTTATTTTGACGCGAACGATATTTTTATCGATTTCATTCGTTTTATAATGAATATTGAAAAGTGATTTCAAAATTGAATATTTTGAAAAGAAATTCGAATTAAATTAAATAAAAATTCAAATTGAAATTTAATTGAATCAATTTGAAATGAATTCAAATTGAAGTGAAATTGAAATGAATTCGAATCGAATAGAAAATGAATTCGGTTCGAATTGAATAGAAAGTGAATTTGAATTTGAATTGAATAGAAATGAATTCAAATTGAATTAAATTGAAATGGAATTGAAATTGAATTGAAATCAATTTGAAATGAATTCGAATTTAATTGAATAGAAGGTAAATTCAAATTGAATTGAATTTAAAATGAATTTAAAATGAATTTGAATTAAAGTGGATTGAAATAGAATTCAAAATGAATTCGAATTGAATTGAAACGAATTTGAATTCGAATTAAATAAAATTAAAAATGAATTCGAATTGAATTGAAATCAAATTGAAATTGATTTGAAATTGAATATAGAGTTGAAATGGTTTTGAAAACGAATTTAAAACGATTTATAAAATGCGTTTTAAAAAGGAAATCGACGAAATATATATTATATATATATTACAAATATATAAAGGCCTGAATAGAACACGCCGCGCCGCGGCAGTTCAAGAATTTCGACCATTAACTTCGAATTGACGTTGCGGGAGATCCAACCGTCGGATTCTCCTAAAACCGGAACCGTTGGGTTCGTATCAAAAAGAGCTTTCCAATGAATATTAGAAATTTGAAATCTAACGGTTGGATTTGGAATTATGTCCAAATCGAATTTGGAAAAGGTCGTTGTAAGTGCAGTTCGATAGTCGTTGATGGAAATCGACTGTACGGGCCTTGATAAAATTATTCAAAATATCCATCATTTGTGTAAAATCATAAGAAATGATTTGGGAAAAATTGGGCTGAAGGATTCCACATTTGAAAGGATAAAAATAGATTTTTGTCGAAATGAACTAGTTTTGAACTAGAATTAAAATTAATTTAATTTTGAAATAAATAATCTAAATTTGAAAGTGAGTTTAAAAACAATCAATATTCCCAATACGTGGATTGGACTGGAGTTGAGTCGAAATTATCTTCGGAATATTTCGATGTTGGATTTCGTGACTATATAGATATTGTTATGGGAATTTGAAAGATATATTTTATATCGTTATTTCCAATACGATATTTGTTGGTTTCAGAATTTGATATTGAATATAAGCAGGTATATTTTCTATTCATAGCCTTGTAGGTAATATCAAATGTGATTTGGGTTTATCGTGAATCGTGTTTTAGATGACATTGGTTCTTTAACCCAGTTAAAGGCAAGATGTTGATTTCTGAAAGGATTAAAACTAAGTGGAGTTCTAATGAATCTTTAATTAGATTGAAAAGTGAATTGATAATTTAAATTATCAAATCTGAAAGGTGATCGAGAATGGAGTACCACCAGTTTTGCTCCAAAGCGATAGTTAAATCTTTAATTAGATTTAAACGTGAAATGGTAATTAATAGAACCGATAGCACCGTGGTGTTTGATATGGAGTATTACCAGTTTTCTCCAGGGGATAAATAGGTTGGGATTGAGAAATAAAATAAATAATTACTTCGGTGTGGTTCGCTAATCCCGACAAGTTTGAATGATATCCAAAGGAAGATTAAAGAATAAATTTAGAAGAATTTATCTTGGATAAATTTAATGGGAACCTTTCCCTACGAATGTGATTTTGTGAATGAAAGAATATTCTGAATTGGAATGAGGCGTTCGTTGTGTTTATGTAACATTTGTTTATTATTTACGTGGGTTATTCAGAAAGGCCGGGTTTACACCCATTCTGAATAACCGATTCGACGTGATGTCGAAGATGAAGACGGTGGTTGAAGACCGGAAGTCTTCACATAGTTTGGGTGATTACTGATGATCTCGATTGGGCTGTACACCCAAGATGAGGGAAACAGTTGGTGATCGTCCAGACATACTTGGAGATGGATGGATATGCGAGGAAAGTGCCTCCGGTTTCGTTCAAACCTAGAACGAACTTGTAAATGGATTGTGTGTCTGACATTCGATTTTATTCTGTGTTGATTGATCTCTATTAAATATACATCTGTTTGGCGGCGGAGAATTTATTCTCTTGCTTAACGCTCTTCTCTGAGACGTACGAGCTCAGAGGTTGTATATCGATGGACATCAGTCGCATGGAGTGAATTGCCAGTGTGGCACGCGTAAGTGGCAATTGATCAAGGCTTCTGTTGAAAAGCAAAGTCTTGTGGTTGATGATCAAAGCACGGCCTGTGTGGCGTAGCTTTGTGTATAACGTGAATTCGCGAGCCTCACACCTCGGTATGGGTCAAAAACGGGATACGGACCTAAGGAGTGCACGACGTTTCTTTCTAGCTAGGGTGGTGTCAGTGACCTACCAGCCCTGACATTTATATACTTTTCACTTGTGTGGTTGTTGGATAAGAGGCTCCTCGGATATAGGTCTGTAAGGACTGGGAAACGTGTGTTCAGGAATAATTAATCCTCAAAAGTAAGAGAGGACCGGCCTTGGAGGTTCCAAAGGATCAGAGTGGGGTCCTGAGGCATTGCTAGAGTGTCTCGAACGCGGAGAGGAGCTTGCCCCTTGCCTCGACTCATGATGAAATCCAATTTCCAATACGTGATATTGCTGTTTTTTTGTAGAACCTAGTATGGCGACATAGTGGTATGGGTCATTCATGCCGCCTATGATTGATATTTATGATTGAAACTGTTTTGACACTGTACACCTATAATAGTATCAAATAATGTGTTTTAAACGTATCGAGCATGCTTTGGTTGTTATAAGGTAAAAACCCTATCCTCCGGCTTGCGTTGCATTGTGTGATGGGACCTGGGTCTTATAACAGCTTCATTTTTCTTTATTTAGCATTGCGTTGTTTGTTCTATGCACTGGTATTCTTGGGAGGAAACCCGTTCCGTGTTATACGGCGTGGTCCCTTGATTTACCAAACTTTAAAATAAAGATTAATAACTGTTTTAGTTCTCACACCAGTCACATGACTGACCTGGAGTTTATTGTTTTAACCTAAACTCTGGGTGCCCCTATTTTCCACACGGGCAGCTAGTAGTTTTGGTTTTGCAGATTTATATTCACAGGGTCCTGATTTACGGCTGGAACGATGCTCGGAAAGCTCTGTATCCGTGTATCACTTTCAGTTGTGTTTTGTATTATTTTCCGCTGCTATGTAATTTATTGTAACCTCTGATATTTATCGAATGTAATTTATTCATTTATACTCTGTATATTCTTGTATTCTGATGGAATTGTTGTAATAACAATGAAATGTTCTTCCGTCTGCGTTCCGATGTGTGTTTTTCTCATCTCAATCCGTGCTTTCCTTACGGGGGGAGTTCGGGTCGTTATAGAGTGGTATCAGAGCTTTGGTTTACAGAGCTCGAGAATAAGACACATTAGAATCATACGAAAGAATTCATCAGATATTGGATTAGTAATATCCAATTAGAATTACTCGTTAGAGATGGGATCAGTAGTATCCTAGAACGAGTGTGAAGAGTATATTTTTCAAACGAAAACAATTTTGTTTTGAAAATTGAAACCATTTTATATGTATTTGATTATTTATTTATTTTGAATTTGGACAATCGAGTATATAAAGATTTCGCGTATACGCGTCATGAACGTATATTCGAAGTTTTAATATACTGGATAGATATAGAATCACATTCTAGACACCCGGGGATAATTCTGATGATGTGGCCACATCATCAGTATTTATGTTCGTATTTCGAAGGTGTGATATCTATATATTTCCATTAGACTGGTGTGAGAACCAAAACCAATATAGCTAGAATGCATTGTTGTGAATTGGCATCAAAACATGATTTTTGCATATGTATAAAAATTTTGAATTTGAAACTCTAATTCACTAATTGATTGATGTTTGTGTTGTTTGTTTATTTGTTTGATAATTTTGAACCATTATGCCTAATTGAATCAAATATTGAATTGTATTGAAAATTGGTCGCATTTTCTTGCATATACATGTACTTACATTGAACAGGTCATAGCAAGGAGGCTAGAGCAGAGAATAAAATTTGTTTGCCCGACAAATAAGTACATGTTTACTATAATTTACTGTTTTGTTTGGGTGATGACGATTTTATGAGCCTATTGGCTAGCCACTTGGCCTTTTCTTTTTCTTTTTGAGATCAGAAGGCCTATATGGAAATTTCGGGATTTTCCCATGGCTCCCGGTGCAGGGGAGGTTATGGCGAAATTTTTCGAAAATTTAGGGTGTTAGCCAAATTTTTGAAGAATTTGAAAATTCTCAAAAACTGAAAAGTTGGAGAATGGAAGCCAGATCAAACGTAGAGTTGATTAATCAAACCACTTTCGACTTTGTTCCTTTTCGGGGACGAAAAGTTTTAAGTGGGGGAGATTGTAATAACCCGGAAATTCTGAGCCAGTTTAAAATTTTTATTTTGGCAATTTTAGCGAATTTTCTATATTTAAAATAGATTATTTTAAATAATAACGACAAGAAATTTATTTTGAATTGAATTCGAACGTATATATTATATACGTCGTCGTTAGAATATAAATAATTATATATAATTATAAATAGAATTGAAAATGGCGCGGTAGTTCGATAATTTGATTTCAAACTTCAATTGAATGTACCGGGTGCAAAATAAATCGGATTTTAGTGAAACCAAAAATATTTGAATCTAATTGAGAATATCTTTCCAACGAATCCGAGAAATTGAAATTTCATAGCGGGAATCAAAAAATATGTCCAGTTGAAAATTCTGAATAGTCGCTATGGAATTCAGGCCCTTAAAAATAGTCATTTTGCAAACGACCACGGATTTCGACGAAACCACTTTTGTTGGGCCCGTGATGTAAAGTTATTGCTAGATTCCAAATTTCATAATTTTTCGAATCAATATGTGAGTGTGGCAAAGGAAAACGCGTTTGACCAGTTTCAGTTGATTTTAATCGACTGGAAAATGGCCATTTTTCCAACGGTCTCAGAATTCAACGAAACTAGTTTTGTTAGGACCGTATCGTCAATACAAAGCTAGAAAATATTTTTTTGGGATTTATAGAGTTCGTATGTGGCCCCGGTAAATTGAAATGCGCGTTCAAATTCATATATAGAGCTATATGTTGATTTTAACGGAAACTGATCGAAACGATCGAATCAGCCTACGATACATATCCCATTGGGTTCGGAATGGGGGTAAAACGCTATGGATGACAGGCGGTGGGCCTCGTTTAGAGGTCGTATGAAAAAGTCAACTTTTTTATAATTAAAATAATTAAAAATTAAAAGCTTCCTCTCCTCCCCTTTGAAACCCGTTGCCCCCCCCCCCTCAGATTTTCAATCGAACGATGCAGAAAGAAAAAAAAGATGACAAATCGCTCCACCAGCGAGACCGCCGCCGCGTCCAGGGAGTCGCCGCCCACCTCCCTATCCACCGCCGTGCGTCTCTCCAGACCCTCCCCTCTTCCACCTTCGAGCGCCACCCCGAACCCAAGCCACCCTCGTCGAAACCCCCTCTCCCTCTTGCTCCTCTGAAAACCCTTCAAGCCCTAACCAAATCCACCGCACCCCCTAAAAGCCGACCACCACCAGACTGATGCTCCTCCGCCTCTTCTTCTCCTCCTGAAACCGACGTGAAGCCCCTCCACCCCCAGCGAGCGCGCAGCACCCCTCCACAGACCGATTTACAGTGAGTTTTTCAAATTTTTATTTATTTAAAAGTAAGATCTTTAGTGATTTAAAATTTTGATTTTGATATATCATGACATAGGATCAAAAAAAAATCGATTTTTTATCATACAAAGATGAGATTTTTCATATGGAAAAGATTTAGATTTCTATTATGAAACTATAGAAATAAAAATACGATTTTTATCGAGGTAAAAATATGATTTTTATCATATGAATAAAAATACAATTTTTATATAGTGAAGAGAATAAAAATATAATTTTTATACTTGTGGCATAATAAAAATACGATTTTTATATTATATAGATAAGAAAAGGTGAAATCTTTATATTTGAAAAGGTGAAATCTTTATATTTGAAAAGGTGAAATCTTTATATTTCAAAAGGCGAAGTCTTTATATAGAGAATAGCAATGTAAAAATAGAATTTTTATCTATATAGTAGCGGTATAAAAATAGAATTTATATATATATAGCAGCAATGTAAAAATAGAATTTTTATCTATATAGTAGCAGTGTAAAAATAGAATTTTTATCTATATAGTAGCAGTGTAAAAATAGAATTTTTATCTATATAGCAACGGTGTAAAAATAGAATTTTTATCTATATAATAGCGAAGTAAAAATTCGATTTTTATATATGTAGTGGCTACGGGCAACGGAAGTGACGAAAAGCGAGAAATACGAAGATTTCTATAAATGAAATGTCGTGGAGTTGGAATAGCTATTGGTGAGAACTTCTCACTCTAAATTTCTTTTTCTAGTTATATATATATACTAGGATGCAGACGGTGCTTAGCAGCACCCGACACCCATCATCCACAGACCATGGATGGCTTGTTTGTTTGATCGATGTGTTGTGAAAATTGTTTGTGATGTTGATGTGAAATCGATAATAAAATATAGATAGTTGAAATAAATTAATTATAGTTAAAAATCTAATTTTTAACGAGAATGTGAATAAATAAATATTTATAAACAAACCGGCCGATTTGTTTATACACACTGATTTGACTGATATTGATGGGATGATAAATTTTACACATCGCCCAACTGCACAAATAATATTCAGTGTTTGTTGATGTGAAACCCCACACGGGTATTGGGATGATATTTAAAGTACACTAGCCCCGATTGTATAGTTGTTTATTGATCGATAGGTTGACAAACAAGTGGTGTTGTGCACTTTGGATGATGGTTGATTATTTATCGTTGTTGTGATATACACATGTTATATGGAATCCATATAATTAACATTATATGGTAATTGATTTGGCCTCATTCCAATTGGGAAAATAAAATATATTGTATAACAAAAATAGTGGTGTTGACAGTACTCATTTGTTGAGATTAGTCAAGTGTTGAAAGAAATATAGATTCATGTGTTGAATAGAATAAATATTCATTTGTTGAATAGAATAAAGGAGTTTTTGAAAAATATAAAGCCGCGTTGATTAGAGATGCGTTATTTTGACGCGAACGATATTTTTATCGATTTCATTCGTTTTATAATGAATATTGAAAAGTGATTTCAAAATTGAATATTTTGAAAAGAAATTCGAATTAAATTAAATAAATAGTCAAATTGAAATTTATTTGAATCAATTTGAAATGAATTCAAATTGAAGTAAAATTGAAATGAATTCGAATCGAATAGAAAATGAATTCGGTTCGAATTGAATAGAAAGTGAATTTGAATTTGAATTGAATAGAAATGAATTCAAATTGAATTAAATTGAAATGGAATTGAAATTGAATTGAAATCAATTTGAAATAAATTCGAATTTAATTGAATAGAAGGTAAATTCAAATTGAATTGAATTTAAAATGAATTTGAATTAAAGTGGATTGAAATAGAATTCAAAATGAATTCGAGTTGGATTGAAACGAATTTGAATTCGAATTAAATAAAATTAAAAATGAATTCGAATTGAATTGAAATCAAATTGAAAACGAATTGAAATTGATTTGAAATTGAATATAGAGTTGAAATGGTTTTGAAAACGAATTTAAAACGATTTATAAAATGCGTTTTAAAAAGGAAATCGACGAAATATATATAATATATACATATATATAAAGGCCTGAATAGAACACGCCGCGCCGCGGCAGTTCGCGAATTTCGACCATTAACTTCGAATTGACGTTGCGGGAGATCCAACCGTCGGATTTTCCTAAAACCAGAACCGTTGGGTTCGTATCAAAAAGAGCTTTCCAATGAATATTAGAAATTTGAAATCTAACGGTTGGATTTGGAATTGTGTCCAAATCAAATTTGGAAAAGGTCGTTGTAAGTGCAGTTCGATAGCCGTTGATGGAAATCGACTGTACGGGCCTTGATAAAATTGTTCAAAATATCCATCATTTGTGTAAAATCATAAGAAATGATTTGGGAAAAATTGGGCTGAAGGATTCCACATTTGAAAGGATAAAAATAGATTTTTGTCGAAATGAACTAGTTTTGAACTAGAATTAAAATTAATTTAATTTTGAAATAAATAATCTAAATTTGAAAGTGATTTTAAAAACAATCAATATTCCCAATACGTGGATTGGACTGGAGTTGAATCGAAATTATCTTCGGAATATTTCGATGTTGGATTTCGTGACTATATAGATATTGTTATGGGAATTTGAAAGATATATTTTATATCGTTATTTCCAATACGATATTTGTTGGTTTCAGAATTTGATATTGAATATAAGCCGGTATATTTTCTATTCAGAGCCTTGTAGGTAATATCAAATGTGATTTGGGTTTATCGTGAATCGTGTTTTAGATGACATTGGTTCTTTAACCCAGTTAAAGGCAAGATGTTGATTTCTGAAAGGATTAAAACTAAGTGTAGTTCTAATGAATCTTTAATTAGATTGAAAAGTGAATTGATAATTTAAATTATCAAATCTGAAAGGTGATCGAGAATGGAGTACCACTAGTTTTGCTCCAAAGCGATAGTTAAATCTTTAATTAGATTTAAACGTGAAATGGTAATTAATAGAACCGATAGCACCGTGGTGTTTGATATGGAGTATTACCAGTTTTCTCCAGGGGATAAATAGGTTGGGATTGGGAAATAAAATAAATAGTTACTTCGGTGTGGTTCGCTAATCCCGACTAGTTTGAATGATATCCAATGGAAGATTAAAGAATAAATTTAGAAGAATTTGTCTTGGATAAATTTAATGGGAACCTTTCCCTAAGAATGTGATTTTGTGAATGAAAGAATATTCTGAATTGGAATGAGGCGTTCGTTGTGTTTGTGTAACATTTGTTTATTATTTACGTGGGTTATTTAGAAAGGCCGGGTTTACACCCATTCTGAATAACCGATTCGATGAGATGTCGAAGATGAAGACGGTGGTTGAAGACCGGAAGTCTTCACATAGTTTGGGTGATTACTAATGATCTCGATTGGGCTGTACACCCAAGATGAGGGAAACAGTTGGTGATCGTCCAGACGTACTTGGAGATGGAAGGATATGCGAGGAAAGTGCCTCCGGTTTCGTTCAAACCCAGAACGAACTTGTAAATGGATTATGTGTCTGACATTCGATTTTATTCTGTGTTGATTGATCTCTATTAAATATACATCTGTTTGGCGGCGGAGAATTTATTCTCTTGCTTAACGCTCTTCTCTGAGACGTACGAGCTCAGAGGTTGTATATCGATGGACATCAGTCGCATGGAGTGAATTGCCAGTGTGGCACGCGTAAGTGGCAATTGATCAAGGTTTCTGTTGAAAAGCAAAATCTTGTGGTTGATGATCAAAGCATGGCCTGTGTGGTGTAGCTTTGTGTATAACGTGAATTCGCGAGCCTCACACCTCGGTATGGGTCAAAAACGGGATACGGACCTAAGGAGTGCACGACGTTTCTTTCTAGCTAGGGTGGTGTCAGTGACCTACCAGCCCTGACATTTATATACTTTTCACTTGTGTGGTTGTTGGATAAGAGGCACCTCGGATATAGGTCTGTAAGGACTGGGAAACGTGTGTTCAGGAATAATTAATCCTCAAAAGTAAGAGAGGACCGGCCTTGGAGGTTCCAAAGGATCAGAGTGGGGTCCTCAGGCATTGCTAGAGTGTCTCGAACGCGGAGAGGAGCCTGCCCCTTGCCTCGACTCATGATGGAATCCAATTTCCAATACGTGATATTGCGGTTTTTTTGTAGAACCTAGTATGGCGACATAGTGGTATGGGTCATTCATGCCGCCTATGATTGATATTTATGATTGAAACTGTTTTGACACTGTACACCTATAATAGTATCAAATAATGTGTTTTAAACGTATCAAGCATGCTTTGGCTGTTATAAGGTAAAAACCCTATCCTCCGGCTTGCGTTGCATTGTGTGATGGGACCTGGGTCTTATAACAGCTTCATTTTTCTTTATTTAGCATTGCGTTGTTTGTTCTATGCACTGGTATTCTTGGGAGGAAACCCGTTCCGTGTTATACGGCGTGGTCCCTTGATTTACCAAACTTTAAAATAAAGATTAATAACTGTTTTAGCTCTCACACCAGTCACATGACTGACCTGGAGTTTATTGTTTTAACCTAAACTCTGGGTGCCCCTATTTTCCACACGGGTAGCTAGTAGTTTTGGTTTTGCAGATTTATATTCACAGGGTCCTGATTTACAACTGGAACGATGCTCGGAAAGCTCTGTATCCGTGTATCACTTTCAGTTGTGTTTTGTATTATTTTCCGCTGCTATGTAATTTATTGTAACCTCTGATATTTATCGAATGTAATTTATTCATTTATACTCTGTATATTCTTGTATTCTGATGGAATTGTTGTAATAACAATGAAATGTTCTTCCGTCTACGTTCCGATGTGTGTTGTTCTCATCTCAATCCATGCTTTCCTTACCGGGGGAGTTCGGGTCGTTATAGAGTGGTATCAGAGCTTTGGTTTACAGAGCTCGAGAATAAGACACATTAGAACCATACGAAAGAATTCATCAGATATTGGATTAGTAATATCCAATTAGAATTACTCGTTAGAGATGGGATCAGTAGTATCCTAGAACGAGTGTGAAGAGTATATTTTTCAAACGAAAACAATTTTGTTTTGAAAATTGAAACCATTTTATACGTATTTGATTATTTATTTATTTTGAATTTGGACAATCGAGTATATAAAGATTTCGCGTATACGCGTCATGAACGTATATTCGAAGTTTTAATATACTGGATAGATATAGAATCACATTCTAGACACCCGGGGATAATTCTGATGATGTGGCCACATCATCAGTATTTATGTTCGTATTTCGAAGGTGTGATATCTATATATTTCCATTAGACTGGTATGAGAACCAAAACCAATATAGCTAGAATGCATTGTTGTGAATTGGCATCAAAACATGATTTTTGCATATGTATCAAAATTATGAATTTGAAACTCTAATTCACTAATTGATTGATGTTTGTGTTGTTTGTTTATTTGTTTGATAATTTTGAACCATTATGCCTAATTGAATAAAATATTGAATTTTATTGAAAATTGGTCGCATTTGCTTGCATATACATGTACTTACATTGAACAGGTCATAGCAAGGAGGCTAGAGCAGAGAATAAAATTTGTTTACCCGACAAATAAGTACATGTTTACTATAATTTACTGTTTTGTTTGGGTGATGACGATTTTATGAGCCTATTGGCTAGCCGCTTGGCCTTTTCTTTTTCTTTTTGGGATCAGAAGGCCTATATGGAAATTTCGGGATTTTCCCATGGCTCCCGGTGCAGGGGAGGTTATGGCGAAATTTTTCGAAAATTTAGGGTGTTAGCCAAATTTTTGAAGAATTTGAAAATTCTCAGAAATTGAAAAGTTGGAGAATGGAAGCCAGATCGAACGTAGAGTTGATTTATCAAACCACTTTCGACTTTGTTCCTTTTCGGGGACGAAAAGTTTTAAGTGGGGGAGGTTGTAATAACCCGGAAATTCTGAGCCAGTTTAAAATTTTTATTTTGGCAATTTTAGCGAATTTTCTATATTTTAAATAGATTATTTTAAATAATAACGACAAGAAATTTATTTTGAATTGAATTCGAACGTATATATTATATACGTCGTCGTTAGAATATAAATAATTATATATAATTATAAATAGAATTGAAAATGGCGCGGTAGTTCGATAATTTGATTTCAAACTTCAATTGAATGTACCGGGTGCAAAATAAATCGGATTTTAGTGAAACCAAAAATATTTGAATCTAATTGAGAATATCTTTCCAACGAATCCGAGAAATTGAAATTTCATAGCGGGAATCAAAAAATATGTCCAGTTGAAAATTCTGAATAGTCGCTATGGAATTCAGGCCCTTAAAAATAGACATTTTGCAAACGACATCGGATTTCGACGAAACCACTTTTGTTGGGTCCGTGATGTAAAGTTATTGCTAGATTCCAAATTTCATAATTTTTCGAATCAATATGTGAGTGTGGCAAAGGAAAACGCGTTTGACCAGTTTCAGTTGATTTTAATCGACTGGAAAATGGCCATTTTTCCAACGGTCTCAGAATTCAACGAAACTTGTATTGTTAGGACCGTATCGTCAATACGAAGCTAGAAAATATTTTTCTGGGATTTATAGAGTTCGTATGTGGCCCGGTAAATTGAAATGCGCGTTCAAATTCATATATAGAGTTATATGTTGATTTTAATGGAAACTGATCGAAACGATCGAATCAGCCTACGATACATATCCCATTGTGTTCGGAATGGGGGTAAAACGCTATGGACGACAGGCGGTGGGCCTCGTTTAGAGGTCGTATGAAAAAGTCAACTTTTTTATAATTAAAATAATTAAAAATTAAAAGCTTGCTCTCCTCGCCTTCAAAACCCGTTGCCCCCCCCCTCAGATTTTCAATCGAACAATGCAGAAAGAATAAAAAAGATGACAAATCGCTCCACCAGCGAGACCGCCGTCGCGTCCAGGGAGTCGCCGCCCACCTCCATATCCACCGCCGTGCGTCTCTCCAGACCCTCCCCTCTTCCACCTTCGAGCGCCACCCCGAACCCAAGCCACCCTCATCGAAACCCCCTCTCCCTCTTGCTCCTCTGAAAACCCTTCAACCCCTAACCAAATCCGCCGCACCCCCTAAAAGCCGACCACCACCAGACTGATGCTCCTCCGCCTCTTCTTCTCCTCCTGAAACCGACGTGAAGCCCCTCCACCCCCAGCGAGCGCGCAGCACTTCTCCACAGACCGATTTACAGTGAGTTTTTCAAATTTTTATTTATTTAAAAGTAAGATCTTTAGTGATTTAAAATTTTGATTTTGATATATCATGACATAGGATAAAAAAAATCGATTTTTTATCATACAAAGATGAGATTTTTCATATGGAAAAGATTTAGATTTCTATTATGGAACTATCGAAATAAAAATACGATTTTTATCGAGGTAAAAATATGATTTTTATCATATGAATAAAAATACAATTTTTATATAGTGAAGAGAATAAAAATATAATTTTTATACTTGTGGCATAATAAAAATACGATTTTTATATTATATAGATAAGAAAAGGTGAAATCTTTATATTTGAAAAGGTGAAATCTTTATATTTGAAAAGGTGAAATCTTTATATTTGAAAAGGCGAAGTCTTTATATAGAGAATAGCAATGTAAAAATAGAATTTTTATCTATATAGTAGCGGTATAAAAATAGAATTTTTATATATATAGTAGCAATGTAAAAATAGAATTTTTATCTATATAGTAGCAGTGTAAAAATAGAATTTTTATCTATATAGCAACGGTGTAAAAATAGAATTTTTATCTATATAGCAATGGTGTAAAAATAGAATTTTTATCTATATAATAGCGAAGTAAAAAATCGATTTTTATATATGTAGTGGCTACGGGCAACTAAAGTGACGAAAAACGAGAAATACGAAGATTTCTATAAATGAAATGTCGTGGAGTTGGAATAGCTATTGGTGAGAACTTCTCACTCTAAAATTCTTTTTCTGGTTATATATATATATATATATATATATATATATATATATATATATATACTAGGATGCAGACGGTGCTTAGCAGCACCCGACACCCGACACCCGTCATCCACAGACCATGGATGGCTTGTTTGTTTGATCTATGTGTTGTGAAAATTGTTTGTGATGATGATGTGAAATCGATAATAAAATATAGATAGTTGAAATAAATTAATTATAGTTAAAAATATAATTTTTAACGAGAAAGTGAATAAATAAATATTTATAAAAAAATCGGCCGATTTGTTTATACACACTGATTTGACTGATATTGATGGGATGATAAATTTTACACATCGCCCAACTGCACAAATAATATTCAGTGTTTGTTGATGTGAAACCCCACACGGGTATTGGGATGATATTTAAAGTACACTAGCCCCGATTGTATAGTTGTTTGTTGAACGATAGGTTGACAAACAAGTGGTGTTGTGCACTTTGGATGATGGTTGATTATTTATCGCTGTTGTGATATACACGTGTTATATGGAATCCATATAATTAACATTATATGGTAATTGATTGGGCCTCATTCCAATTGGGAAAATAAAATATATTATATAACAAAAATAGTGGAGTTGACAGTACTCATTTGTTGAGATTAGTCAAGTGTTGAAAGAAATATAGATTCATGTGTTGAATAGAATAAATATTCATTTGTTGAATAGAATAAAGGAGTTTTTGAAAAATATAAAACCGCGTTGATTAGAGATGCGTTATTTTGACGCAAACGATATTTTTATCGATTTCATTCGTTTTATAATGAATATTGAAAAGTGATTTCAAAATTGAATATTTTGAAAAGAAATTCGAATTAAATTAAATAAAAATTCAAATTGAAATTTAATTGAATCAATTATAAATGAATTCAAATTGAAGTGAAATTGAAATGAATTCGAATCGAATAGAAAATGAATTTGGTTCGAATTGAATAGAAAGTGAATTTGAATTGAATATAAATGAATTCAAATTTAATTAAATTGAAATGGAATTGAAATTGAATTGAAATCAATTTGAAATGAATTCGAATTTAATTGAGTAGAAGGTAAATTCAAATTGAATTGAATTTAAAATGAATTTGAATTAAAGTGGATTGAAATAGAATTCAAAATGAATTCGAATTGAATTGAAACGAATTTGAATTCGAATTAAATAAAATTAAAAATGAATTCGAATTGAATTGAAATCAAATTGAAAACGAATTGAAATTGATTTGAAATTGAATATAGAGTTGAAATGATTTTGAAAACGAATTTAAAACGATTTATAAAATGCGTTTTAAAAAGGAAATCGACGAAATATATATAATATATATATATATTATATATATATAATGGCATGAATAGAACGCACTGCGCCGCGGCAGTTCGCGAATTTCGACCATTAACTTCGAATTTACTTTGCGGGAGATCCGACCGTCGGATTCTCCTAAAACCGGAACCGTTGGGTTCGCATCGAAAAGACCTTTCCAATGAATATTAGAAATTTGAAATCTAACGGATGGATTTGGAATTATGTCCAAATCAAATTTGGAAAAGGTCGTTGTAAGTGCAGTTCGATAGCCGTTGATGGAAATCGACTGTACGGCCTTGATAAAATTATTAAAAATATCCATAATTTGTGTAAAATCATAAGATATGATTTGGGGAAAATTGGGCTGAAGGATTCCACATTTGAAAGGATAAAAATAGATTTTTGTCGAAATGAACTAGTTTTGAACTAGAATTAAAATTAATTTATTTTTGAAATAAATAAATTAAATTTGAAAGTGATTTTAAAAACAATCAATATTCCCAATACGTGGATTGGACTGGAGTTGAATCGAAATTATCTTCGTAATATTTCGATGTTGGATTTCGTGACTATATAGATATTGTTATGGGAATTTGAAAGATATATTTTATATCGTTATTTCCAATACGATATTTGTTGGTTTCAGAATTTGATATTCAATATAAGCCGGTATATTTTCTATTCAGAGCCTTGTAGGTAATATCAAATGTGATTTGGGTTTATCATGAATCGTGTTTTAGATGACATTGGTTCTTTAACCCAGTTAAAGGCAAGATGTTGATTTTTGAACGGATTAAAACTAAGTGGAGTTCTAATGAATCTTTAATTAGATTGAAAAGTGAATTGATAATTTAAATTATCAAATCTGAAAGGTGATCGAGAATGGAATGCCACCAGTTTTGCTCCAAAGCGATAGTTAAATCTTTAATTAGATTTAAACGTGAAATGGTAATTAATAGAACCGATAGCACCGTGGTGTTTGATATGGAGTATTACCAGTTTTCTCCAGGGGATAAATAGGTTGGGATTGGGAAATAAAATATATAACTACTTCGGTGTGGTTCGCTAATCCCGACTAGTTTGAAATGATATCCAAAGGAAGATTAAAGAATAAATTTAGAAGAATTTATCTTGGATAAATTTAATGGGATCCTTTCCCTAAGAATGTGATTTTGTGAATGAAAGAATATTCTGAATTGGAATTAGGCGTTCGTTGTGTTTGTGTAACATTTGTTTATTATTTACGTGGGTTATTCAGAAAGGCAGGGTTTACACCCATTCTGAATAACCGATTCGACGAGATGTCGAAGATGAAGACGGTGGTTGAAGACCGGAAGTCTTCACATCGTTTGGGTGATTACTGATGATCTCGATTGGGCTGTACACCCAAGATGAGGGAAACAGTTGGTGATCGTCCAGACGTACTTGGAGATGGGATGGATATGCGAGGAAAGTGCCTCCGGTTTCGTTCAGACCCAGAACGAACTTGTAAATGGATTGTGTGTCTGACATTGGATTTTATTCTGTGTTGATTGATCTCTATTAAATATACATCTATTTGGCGGCGGAGAATTTATTCTCTTGCTTAACGCCCTTCTCTGAGACGTACGAGCTCAGAGGTTGTATATCGATGGACATCAGTCGCATGGAGTGAATTGCCAGTGTGGCACGCGTAAGTGGCAATTGATCAAGGCTTCTGTTGAAAAGCAAAGTCTTGTGGTTGATGATCAAATCACGGCCTGTGTGTCATAGCTTTGTGTATAATGTGAATTCGCGAGCCTCACACCTCGGTATAGGTCAAAAACGGGATACGGACCCAAGGAGTGCACGGCGTTTCTTTCTAGCTAGGGTGGTGTCAGTGACCTACCAGCCCTGACATTTATATACTTTTCACCTGTGTGGTTGTTGGATACGAGGCGCCTCGGATATAGGTCTGTAAGGACCGGGAAACGTGTGTTCAGGTATAATTAATCCTCAAAAGTAAGAGAGGACCGGCCTTGGAGGTTCCAAAGGATCAGAGTGGGGTCCTGAGGCATTGCTAGAGTGTCTCGAACGCGGAGAGGAGCTTGCCCCTTGCCTCGACTCATGATGGAATCCAATTTCCAATACGTGATATTGCGGTTTTATTTGTAGAACCTAATATGGCGACATAGTGGTATGGGTCATTCATGCCGCCTATGATTGACATTTATGATTGAAACTATTTTGACACTATACACCTATAATAGTATCAAATAATGTGTTTTAAACAAATCAAGCATGCTTTGGCTGTTATAAGGTAAAAACCCTATCCTCCGGCTTGCGTTGCATTGTGTGATTGGACCTGGGTCTTATAACAGCTTCATTTTTCTTTATTTAGCATTGCGCTGTTTGTTCTATGGACTGGTATTCTTGGGAGGAAACCCGTTCCGTGTTATACGGCGTGGTCCCTTGATTTACCAAACTTTAAAATAAAGATTAATAACTGTTTTAGTTCTCACACCAGTCACATGACTGACTTGGAGTTTATTGTTTTAACCTAAACTCTGGGTGCCCCTATTTTCCACACGGGCAGCTAGTAGTTTTGGTTTTGCAGATGTATATTCACATGGTCCTGATTTACAGCTGGAACGATGCTCGGAAAGCTCTGTATCCGTGTATCACTTTCAGTTGTGTTTTGTATTATTTTCCGCTGCTATGTAATTTATTGTAATCTCTGATATATATCGAATGTAATTTATTCATTTATACTCTGTATATTCTTGTATTCTGATGGAATTGTTGTAATAACAATGAAATGTTCTTCCGTCTGCGTTCCGATTTGTGTTGTTCTCATCTCAATCCGTGCTTTCCTTACCGGGGGAGTTCGGGTCGTTATAGATTTTTTTTTCCTTCTTTTTTTAAAAGGTACTTGAGCTCAAGGCAAACTCTACCCATTTTTTGTTCAATTGTGGTTTCATTCATTTAGAAGATGTTGAATATAATATTTCTATAGTATGTGAAATATGCAGTAAGAGATAAATTAGTTATGTATAATGCGAAAATTGATAAAAGATTTTATCTTTTTTGGTTGTTTTTATTTAATTTACTGGATTTTTACGAGTAGTGAATTTATACTGTAAGAAAAGAAAATGAGTACACCAACAAAAGAGTCTTCCGCGAAGTAAGTAGCATGAGGTTGAGAATTTGAGAGAGAAGCAAACTGAGAAGATGGTTGATCAAGGGAGGCAGGAGAATGTGGAGAGTCATGCAAGAGTTGCTAGAAGGATGAGCATATACAACCACAGTATGTTGAGAGAGTAGGACTAATCCTGTCAAGCAGTAGATTGATCGCTAGAATCAAAGCTTCTAGGAGTGAGCATCAAGAAATAGCATATTTAAAAAGGCAATAGGTCGATCATTGGAAGCCAAAGATATTTAAGAGGTGGAGTGTTCATGTAATTGTGTCTTCGGATCAGCAACTGGAAAAGCATTTGTAAAGGAGGCTCTATGCTTACAAACATGTGTAGGATTTGAGCCATGCACGACAGCATTGTCAGCTAGCAATGAAGAGGTAGGAGCTTCAGAAATCACACAGTTAAAACTAACAAGTGAACAAGAAACAACTACTTGTTTGGAGCAGTAAGAAAGATCTGCGGACTTGAAGCCAAAGTTGGAGTACAGTAGCACGGGTCAGTCCAAAAATGTGTGAATCATATATCGGAGCACATACAATGCAACCTCTAAATGAGCAGGTGCAGCACTAGCAACTCAGCGTTGACTATGAAAATAAACATTATATTTATAGCTAGTGCACTACTCAGTGCTTTAATGCGTTGATTATGAAAATTATAATTCAATTTTTTTCCTATATTTGATTAGTGAAAAGAAATTATGACTATCTTCCTCTGCTTCAAGTATAAATTTCAGGTTGGATGGTATTAGAAATTTGTAAACTACTCTAAAGTATTCTATAATTTATATTTCGTATGTAATTAATACTCAGGTAGTGAAATGAAAGAGCAAAGCATGGGTTTTTTCTTTTTCTTTTTTGCTTTTCCTACTATTTGAATATATGCAAATTCACTTAACAATTTTTGTCACCACAAGTGCAAGGGATTGTCGGTGGAATACTCCAAATAAGCTTCTCTTATTCTATTTTGCGCAATGCTTTGCCACTTGCCAGTTATACCTTGAAATATCAAAAATGCTAAGGTTAAACCAAGATAGCATGGCATAATGGTAAGGTTCTGTTTTTGGTTTGAGTTTTTGAGGTTATTTGTCTGCATGTTGGCTGTTTTTGTCATCGTGTTATCTATGTGAGGTTGTGGATGTTTGCAAGTTGTATTTGCCTGTTGTCCATGTGAGGTTACAGATGTTTGCAAGTTGTATTTGCATGTTGTCTTAGGTCTGCTTGCACTATCCCCGTTTGGCTTCATTGCAATTGCTGTGGCAACGATGGAGTGCAAATATTTTCTACCTGGGATAGGTGGTTGAGCATCGATAATGAACATTTTATATTGTCATTTGGCAGCTGTGCACCACTGCATAATTTCGACAATGTGTATAAATAACTTATGGAAATAAATATTAGCTTTGTTGACAGTTTTTTGGATCCTGGTGCACATGGTACCTGAGATTGAGGGAAAAGATTGGAGGAAAGGTCCACAGTAGTTTTCAGTCAAAACGCAGCATGCATTGCTAATCACTGCTGACAATTTGTATTACACAAAGTTCAAACAGTATTGCAAACCAGGCATGGAAGGCCGTCGCAATTGGTATGCTGATGTACACTATCTACCCAACATTTTCAATGATCCTAGTGGAATTGCAAACTGGTCCGAAGGCAAATGGCATCATGCAGCATATAGAGCTCAAGATGTTGCCTTTGAACTCTTTAAAAACATATCCTCTATGGATGTAGTGTACATGTTACAAGTAATGCCAAGGGAGAAGTGATGAAGAGTCCATGCCTGTGGAATGGAATGAAAAGACAATGCTATTTATTTGCAAGGAAATTCTATCCTGAAGCTCTTGATAATTTAATGCATATCTTTTCGAACTTCACTGACAATTTGCATGAATTATTATACATGCAAAATTTGTAATTTAAGGTAAGGACCTTGTAAATTTGAGAGTTAGTTCTTAGTTTTGTTGCATATGCATTGTAAGCTTCTGTAAATTTTTCCAGTGAGAATATTTAACTTTTCACCATAAGCCTTGAGGCATTTGCTCTGTTGTCTTCTCAACGCAGACATGGTATGGGAAGTTAATTAAAGGGAAATTTTTAAAAGAACTAAATTGATCTGCTTGTAATTTACTTGGATATGTATGTGCCTATTAATATGTGCAAGAGAAAACAACCTCTTATTCTTTTTTTGGCCTTTTGATATCGTTTTACAAAAAAAATTTGGAACCATGCTAAGTGATCCTTAAGGCATAATTTATTAAAGAACCTGTTATTATCATGATTTCACCCAATGTTATTCTTCTTAGTACAAAATGTGTAAACAAAAACCAAGAAACAAATACCATTGAAACGACCCGAACTTCCCCGTGAAGGAAAGCACGGATTGAGTTGAGAACAAGCCAAATCAAAACACAAACAGAAGAACATTTAATTGTTTATTACAATAATTCCATCAGAATACAAGAATATACAGAGTATGAATAAATATTACACATCAGAAAAATATCAGAGATTTAAATTACATTACATAGCAGCAGAAAATAATACAAAACACAACTGTAGGTGATATACGGATACTGAGCTTTCCGGATATCATTCTAGCTGTAAACTAGGATCATGTGAATAAAATCTGCAAAACCAAAACTACTAGCTGCCCGTGTGGAAAATAGGGCACCCAAAGTTTAGGTTAAAACAATAAACTCCAGGTCAGTCATGCAACTGGTGTGAGAACTAAAACAATTATTAATTTGATTTTAAAGTTAGGTAAATCAAGGGACCACGCCGTATAACATAGAACGGTTTACCCCCAAGAATACCAGTGCTTAAAACAATAGCGCAATGCTAATTAAAGAAAATAAAGCTATTATAAGACTCATGTCCCATCACACAATGCAACGCAAGCCGGAGGATAGAATTTTTACCTTATAACAACAAAAATGCTTGGTACTTGAAATTTCATCTTTTATTATTACTATAAGTGCATAGTGTCTAAACAATTTCAATCATAAGTATCCATCGTAGAAGGCATAAGTGCCCCATACCACTATGTCGCCATACTAGGCTCTACAATCAAAATCGCAAAGTCACATATTGGAACACTACAACAAGATGACCCTATTACAACAGTGGAACACCATTGTTATATACATTTTACAACGGTGGGCTAACCGTCGTGTATTAAGAAGTTATAATAAACTAAAATCTTTTACTACTTTTTTGCACCATTGCAACACTGTTGTAATATGTGTATATTACAACTTTTTTTCATCGTTGTAATAAACTTTATTACAACAGTTATGCACTGTTGTAATAATATCTACTACAACTGTTATGCACAGTTGTGATTGACATTTAGGTTTTTAAAAAAATAGACATCTTTTGCAACTAAAAAGAACAATACACTAAACATAGCAATACTCCATAAGCAAATCATATATTACAATTATTTGTAAACTAATTTATTAAAATACTCAGATATTCAGTATTACAAATAATAAGTTTTAGTCAACATTTCATGCATTATTACATACTTGACCATTACAAAGCAACTTGCATACAATATCTTGCCGACTAGAAACTACTGGACTTCACAATGACCATTACAAAGCAACTTGCATTATTACATACTTGACTTCACAATAACCAACTATGAACAAGCACAAAACTACTGGACCGGATGCCCAAATTGCATACAATATCTTGCCGATTAGAGACCGGAACTGCTTCTCACAAGGACCTGAAATTATCATTCACTAGAACATGGCAGTTATTTGACCCTCACAAGCTCAAATAGGCATATTACTTAAGCAATTTGTAGCATGGAGATGACCAACCTTCTCCACGCAAACAGCGAACCAAAAAGCAATAACCCAATGCGAACTTTGACAACCGAAAACAACCAGCACAACCAAAATCTACAAGCATAGAGCCACCACATCCTTACACGTACAATAAAAAATAGTACGCCATACTCCTAGGAAGATGCACTCACAGAAACGGACATCTGTCTCAACACCATCTCGTCGAAAAAGTCGATCCACAACTAGAACCATTCTCAAAAGTGTGGGGATAGGCTAGCCTTTCAATGAGATCCTGAGGCGCCGGATCGAGGAGATTGAAGGGAAAAGACAAGCCGGGTTAGTCGTGATATGCCACGAACAGCAGTCAGAGTTCAGGCATTTGAAATACTATCAGACAATATTTAGAATAAAGGTAAGGGAATGGGCTAGAGTTAGGGCAGATCTGGAAATAGAAAGGAGGTGCGATGGAAAATTTAAGGCAAAGTCAGAGAGAACGAAAGGGAAGCTATTTGAAAAAAGTGAAGAAGCATTTGATTGAGCATCTCAGCTACATCAACAAGGCTCACTGCTCATGGTTTATCCTGGAGCTTGTTCAACTTACAAGTGTACAAATACTCTACTGTATCCGCTGTAATGATGTCGATCTCCATCAAAAAACAAGTGTCCAGATCGATACTGCAAGTTGGAGAAATAATAAACTGCACTTTTAAAAAAATGTGTCAAAAGGTCAATACCAGCTGCATGTGGAAGTGCTTTGAGATTATCAGATCTCGGGGCTGAGGACAGATCAAACGCCGCTTGAGGAAGTTCCAATTATGATCTGGAATGCCTGTGCTGGACTTCTAGTTGAGGCTCACGTTCACTACTGTCTTCATACGCGCAATCATCAAGAAATCTAATCTCAATCCAAAACCTTCATCGACATCTTCATCAACCTCGTTGAACAACACCAAAAGCATCGCAACTGACTTAGATCTGAAGGACGAAGTGCTTACAGCGAACTTTGATTTGAAGTAGATCCGCTTTGATCCAGATCTGCGTTAAAGGAAAAAGACTCTGACGACCATCAATGTTGGCTGGAAGGTTGCGGATTTGCGGCGAAGTCATTATGAATCTGGTCTGAGAAGAATCACCAAGTATCTTTTCAAGTTGAAATTAGGGATTCGTCTGGCTTCTTCTCAGCCGCTTCTTTGCCGCTTTGGGTGCCATAGCAAAAATTAGGGATTCGAAAATTAGGGTTTAAACAACTAATTGGGGGCGCAGATGTAATGAAATGAAAGGAATAGGATAACGGTGTTGTTGATTGGAGGGGAAGTGGTGATGTAGATTAGAAGATGGATGAATTAGAAGCGTTGGATAATTTATGGGTGTATTGTTGTGATCTGTTAAGTATATTAGTATTAGATACGGACGTGGATTGATGAGCTGGATCCAGGGAGGGAGGCGTATGCTGTAGCATTGTGGTACTGTAAAAATGCTAATTGAAACAAACAGATGTTCTTCGTTGCGAATTAAAAAACTAGAGCACGTTATTGCTAAATGGTAATTCTTTGGATTGTTAATATCTTTTTTATTAATTATGAATTATTAAATGTTTTTCTTAATTAATGATTATGAATTATTGAAAAATTAATCAAATATTAAATATTAATTCATAATGATTAAATATTACTTTTTAAATATTAATTATTAGTTACTACTTCATAATTCTTAATTAAAAATAAATTACTACTTATTAACTACTAATTATTTAATAATAATTGACAAATATTATTGATTCCCAAGTTTATTATTAATTATTATTATTAAATATCAATATAATTAGTTATTAAATATAGATATTATAAACATGAAGTTTGTACTAGGCATCTCTATTACAACAAATAAAATGAAAAGTTGTGATATATATGTTTATTACAACAGTGATTTTTTCACAGTTGTAAAAAATCATTTATTACAACTGTGCGTTTTGCACCGTTGTAAAAAAGCATTTATTGCAACAGTGCTTTTTGCACAGTTGTAAAAAAGCATTTATTACAACTGTGCTTTACGCACAGTTGTAAAATTAAAGTTGTAATATTGTGTTTTTATTGTAGTGGAAGTTGGATTTCCATCTGTGAACCGAGGCAAGGGATCGTCCTCACCGCTTCGAGATGTTCTAGCCCATGTCACAGGACCCAGACTCAGGTGGGCCCTTGGATCGTCAGGGCATGTCCACTCGATGTGGATTAAAATGCCTGAACACTGCGTTTCCCCGTCTTATAGGGCGTCAATGAGCCAAATGACTCCATCGGTCCCGGATCGACCGATATAACCGAGGCGCCTCGCAATCCATCATCCACATAAGTAAAATGTCCGCGCGTGTAAAACCCAAAACACCACTCCTTGCTAGAAGGGAACGCATGCCCTCCCTGATGTCCTCTCCCGTTTCTAGTTCACACCGGGGTGTGAGGCTCGCGAATTAAAGCTATACAGCTATGCCACAAAAGTCGTGCTTTGATCATCAACCACAAGACTTTGCTTTTCAACAGAAGCCTTGATCATTTGCATCTCAGCATGCCACACAGGCAATTCACGCTATGCAACTGATGTATATCAATCACGTAGAATGAAATCCGATGTAAGCACACATTTATTTACAAGTCCGTTCTGGGTCTGAACGAAATCGGAGGAACCTTATTCCTCGCATATCCATCGATCTCCAAGTACGTCTGGACGATCACCAACTGATTCCCTCCTCTTGGATGTACAGCCCAATCAAGATCATCAGTAATTATCCAAACGACGTGAAGACCTCTGGTCTTCAAACACCGTCTTCATCGTCGACTTATCGTCGATTCAATTATTCAGAATGGGTATAAACCCGGCATTCCGAATAACTTGCGTTTATAATAAACAAGTGTTATAAAACACAACATACGCCTCATTCCAATCCAAAATATTCCTTTATTTAAATATTCTTATATTTTGGGAAAGGTTCCTATTAATTTTATCAAAGATAAATTCTTTAAATTTATTCTTTAGTCTTCTTTTGAATATCAGTTCAAACCAAATTATGGTTTGTCCAAACTAGTCGGGATTGGCGAACCTTACCGAATAATCATTTGTTAAATTTCCCAACCCCAACCTATTCATCCCATGAAGTAAAACTGGTAATACTTCATATCTAACACCACGGTGTTATCGGAAATTTCAATTACCATTTTACGTTCAAATCTAATTAAAGATTTAACTATCGCTTGGAGCAAAACTGGTGATACTCCATTCTCGACCGTTTCTTGAATTTGATAATTTTAGTTATCAAATTCACCTTTCAATCTATTTAAATATTCATTAAAACTCTAATTCAGTTTTAATTTCCAAAAATCATTACTTAATGAGTATTCAAAGTTAAGAAATAAATCTTATCTTTAACTGGGTTTAAGAACTAATGTCATTTAAAACACAGCTCACGATAAACCCAAAATCACATTCCATTACAATGGAAACTTCACGGAATACAGATCAATATATATAATTGATATGAACTTCCATATCTGACTAATAATATAAATGGAATAACGACAAAGCCTTTTAAACTACATATATATTAGCTGTCTTCCTCCACAGAGATTCACTTCGATTATTACCAAATTGAATTCCATTCCATTCCAATTTATTTTATTAAATTGGAAAAATTTACTTTGGAAAATCCCCTTTAAATCTTAACAAAAGATTTATAAATTCCAAATCACATTTCACTGTAAATCGAGTTAAAGAACGAATGTCGCTAAAACACAGTTCATGTTAAACCCAATTCACATTCCATTAATTATCGGCTTAAAGAACAAGTGCTATTTAAAACACTGTTCACGATAAATCCAAAAATCAATTCCAATTAAATTCCAATTAAATATCATTTAGTTGGTATACTTCATTAAATCTAAATAAAAAGATTTAATCTTTTTCTCAACTGGGTTTAAGAACAGTGTTAATGAAGACACCATTCACGACAAACCCAAATCTCATTTGATAATAAATACAAGGCTCTAAATAGAAAATATATCCACTTATATTCAATATAAAATTCTACAACCAACAAATAATGTATTGGAAATAACGATATAAATATATCTTTCAAATTTCCATAACAATATATGTATAATCACGAAATCCAACATCGAAATATTCCAAAGACAATTTCGATTCAAATCCATTTCCAATTTATATATTGAAAATTCTGGTTATTTTTAAAACCATTTCAAATCCAATTTATTTATTTATTTAAATAATTGAATTATAATTCTAGTTCAAAACTAGTTCATTTCGATAAAAATATATTTTTATCTTTACAAATATGGGATTTTTCACCCCAATTCTTTCCAAATCATTTCTTATGATTTTACACTAATTATTGATATTTTTAATAATTTTATCAAGGCCCGTACAGTCGATTTCCATAAACGACCATCGAACTGCACTTACAACGACCTTTTCCAGATTTGATTTGGACATAATTCCAAATCCAATCGATAGATTTCAAATCTCTAATATTCTTTGGAAAGCTCTTTTCGATACGAACCCAACAGTTCCAATTTTAGGAGAATCCGACGGTCGGATCTCCCGTAATGTCCGTTCGTAGTCAATGGTCGAAATTCGCGAACTGCCGTGGCGCGGCGCGTTCTATTCAGGCCATTATATTATATATAATATATATTTTTTCGATTTTATTTTAAGACATACTTAATAAATCATTTTAAATTCGTTTTCATAACGATTTCTACTTCTTATTCAATTTCAAATCAAAATTGGATACTCCATATCATCGATATATAAATGATAATATTTTTAAAACATTAGATTTTGAAATCAATTCCTTTTCGATATTCATTATAAAAATGAATAAAACCAATATAAATATCGTTCATGTCAAAATGGTGTCAATCTAATCAACACGACTTTATATATTTAAATATATTCGTGTCCATCCCAAATCGGATATCAAAATCAGATTTTTATCCTTTTATTGAATATTATTTTAAAATATTCATTACTTTAAAATATTCGTTACTTTAAAATATTCATTCTTTCTGAACTGGAATCAGACACAGTCAATTACCATATAATTTGATTTATATGGATTTCTTACACATATGTACATAACAACAATCAAACAGAGTCAACCATCATCCAAAGTGCATTCTACACTGAATAAGCATCAAATATAAATATTCGATGCTTACATAGCCTGTCAATCGATCGGTCGACATACAACTAATTATTGGGATTAGTGTATGTCCAATATCATCCCAATACCCATGTGAGGTTTCAATCAACAAATAATGAATTTTATTTTTGTAGTTGGGCGATGTGTAAAATTTATCATTCCAATCAATATCAGTCAAATCAGTGTACATAAACAAATCATCCGATTTGTTTATGAATATTTATTTTATTCATATACACGTTAAAAATTATAGTTTTAACTACAAAATATTTTATTCCATTTCACATCACACAGTCAATTTTCACAACAAAATCAAACAAACAAGTCGTCCATGGTCTGTAGACGACTGGTGTCGGGTGCTGCTAAGCACCGTCTACATCCTAGTATATATTTCAACTAGAAAATAGAATAAAAGTGAGAAGTTCTCACCTTGGGGTTCCACTCCACCGTTTCATTTCTGAATTTCTGAATGGCTTGAATTTTCCCGACATTCAAAATAGATTCTAATTTTTTTTGGTTTCGCTAAAATTCGGTTTATTTTGAATCATGTACATTTATTTGAAATTTGAAATCGAATTTTCAAACTACCGCGCCAATTTCAATTCCTTTTATAATTAAAAATAAATATTTATATTCTAACGTCGATTCAAATAAATATATGTTCTAATTCTATTCAACATAAATTTCTCGCCATTATTATTTAAAATAATTCATTTTAAATATTCAATATTCACTAAAATTATCAAAATAAAATTTTTAAATTGGTTCTGATTTTCCAGGTTATTACAATCATACTTCGTCATTGCTCCATTACAAATTTAGGACCATGCTTTAACATAATACTTAAAGGTGAAATTAAAAAAGAATACCAGACACACATGCACAAGAAATTTAGGCTTAACATCTACTTTGTTATCGAAGTTATTGAATACAAATGTGCATAATGCTAGTTCATTTATTAAAGATATTGGGTAAAACTACTCATACGCCACCAAATACATATCTGAATAAAGAAACAAAACACTTGCTCTTCAAAACAACATACATGTTGAACCTAACTTTGCAGTCAATATAAATGGGTTGAAGGACTAGCAGCTTTCGATCTAGAGTTGACATCACACTTATTTCATTTTTCTTCACATTCAAGCATTGGAAAATTGAACATATGTAGGATCTACGCCCACCACTTTCCAACCAGGTATCCTTGTGACAAAAGTTATATGCTTAACCAAACCCTCATATTAAACAATCAGAAGCAATAACAGTGAGAACTGACATGGGAATAATATATTTTGTACCAGAAAATGATATTTTCAACCATTTCAATACAACATACAATAATTATATTTTGCCTTCAACCTTCCATCTACCTTTAAAGCGCAGAACGCAACAACACCACCTTGCATCTCTATGCAATTTTCACTCTCCAGGCGCATCTTATATCTTCACACAACATACAATTTACTTTCAGGCCAGCCATAATAATTCTTGTAAACATGCATTAAAATGCATCTTCAATTACTCTTATGTTGTGACTCTACAGTGAGTACACTACAGCATTAACAGTTGATGAGTTGATGAACCTCCAGATCTCTCTATGCATCACTGCAAGCTTTCTCATAAAGGCCGGCACATCACATTACTTTGCAACAGCATCACCTTAGCAGGAAGCACTGGATTCATTGCCTCTTCCACCACCCTTCACAATCACTCGCTGTAATTCTACCTCTTTTCCTACACGCAACACAAAACACCTCACTTCAGATTGTAATTTGATGCCAACACTAATCTATTATCTGAACAAAAAACACCATCAAAGTAATTAAAATAATGAATATATTCCATAAACCAATTAGATATTATTTTGACATTTTTTTTGGCAAAGCCATCCAGTTTTTATAGTGGACCGTACCACTTTTTCATTATAGCAAATAACGAGTACGAAATATAATAGGAGATAAGCTGAATGCTTATTTGCTACAGACATACTGACTCTACTTACAAGATAACTGTATCAAAGCAATCAGTTATATGTAGATAGAATCAGAAACATACATGCCCTTACAATATGTCATCATATACTTTCCAATATAGAAAACAGGGCAAGTGTATCAATTTAGTTCTCCAGGCCAATAGCAATACAAAATAAATGAGCACACCAGCAAAAACCAGAAGCGGAGCTGAAATACCAAGCAGAGCTTGAAGAAAAGCAGATTTGAAGAGGCAGCTAAAACATCCAGCAAACGAACTGTAAATACCCGAAAATCCCCGTCCTTTAGATCGACCATAAACCGCACAGGTCTGATCCAAAAGTTGGAAATCCGTGAATACTTTAACTCTGGGCATACAACACATTAGAACAAATAACAGATGACCTTTATAAACATCATAATAATGTTACATCAAAGTACAGAATATCATAGTACATTGGATACATAATACAGTGGAAGATAAATTACAATAATCTACTATAATACACAACGGAAGACCTTCTATGCTCTGGACGTAGCTTTAAGCTTCAATCCAGAATCCTGCTCAAGAGATAAATATCTGCAAAAAGCTACTCGACTGCCCATGTGGGAAAGTGGGCACCCGAGTTTGCAAGCGAAACAAACTATATGTCAGTCATGGGACTAGTATGAGAAATCTTTCTTAACCTATTTAATAATAATGCTAATCACAGGACCACGCCGCTAACACAGAACGGGTTTACTCCATTGGATTGTCGGTGCATAAATAAAGTAAATGGTTAAACAACGCAATGCTTTTTATAAAAATGAAACCATTATAAGACTCAAGTCCTATCACACAATGCAACGCAGACCGGAGGATAGAGTTTTACCTTATAATGATCAAAAATGCTTGATACAATAAAACGGAGTTGACATTATTATTAGTGTATATATGTTTTAAAACATTTCAATCATAATATCACTCATAGATAGCATAGCTACCATATACAATGTCGCCATACTAGTTATACAATCAAAACCGCATGGGTCGTATTCGAAGTTGAATTTCCATCATGAACCAAGGCAAAAGATAGTCCTTACCGAATTCGAGGCAATCTAGCCTACCATGTCTTAGGATCAGCCGCAACTGACCCTTGGATCTTCAGGGTCGGTCCACCAAAGTGCAATGGTTGGATTAATAATGCCCAAACAATACGTTTCCCCGCCCTACGGGGCGTAAATAGAGCCACTAGGGACTCAAATAACTGAGGCGCCTCATTCCATCATCCACTTAAGTAAAAATGTCTGGCCTTGTAAAAACCATGACACCACTTCTAGATAGAAAGAAACGTATGTCCTCCCTGCAGTCCTTACTCCCGTTTCTGGTTCATACCGGGGTGTGAAGCTCGCGAAGTATCGCTATACACAAAGCTATGCTATTTAAAGCTGTTCTTTGATCATCAACCACAAGGCTCTGCTTTTCAACAATAAGCCTTGATCGTTTGCATCTTAGCATGCCACATTGTCAATCCATACCATACCATTGATTTCGGCCAATATATAACCTCTAAGCTCGCACGTCTCAGAGAATGGTGTTATGCAAGCGAATAAATTCTCCGCCACCAACAGATATATATTTAGCAGAGATCAACGAATATAGTATAAAGGAATACAACGTCAGACATACAATCCATTTACAAGTTCGTTTTGGGTCTGAACGAAACCGGAGGCACTTTATACCTCGCCCATCCGAACGATCAACAATACGTCCAGACAACTACCACTGGAACCTTCTCAAGGCAGCAACTCCAATCAAAGGCATCAGTAGTCCTCATCCATTCGATGTGAAGATCACCGGTCTTCAACCACTGTCTTCCTCTTTGACTTTTAATCGTCGTAGTAATTATTCAGAATGGGTTAAACCCGGTCTTTCCGAATAACTCGCGTATTTTATAATAAAAAACAAGTGTTTTAAAACACATCGTACGCTATATTCTTTTAATCAGATATTCACATTATAGGGTAAAGATTCCCATTAATTTTAACAAAGATAAATCCTTTCAAATTTATTCTTTAATCCCCCTTTAAAGATTCATTAAAACCCCAATTTGGTTTTAATATCCAAAATCATTACTTTATGATTATTCAGATTTAAGAAATAAATCTTATCTTTAACTGGATTAAAGAACAAATGTCATTTAAAAACATCGTTCACGACAAACCCACAAATCTAGTTTATCTTATTTGATTCCAATTAAATATCAACTAATTGGAAAACTTCATTAAATCTTATTTTCAAGACATATTCTAGTAAATAACAAGTTCAATTCGATAAAAATATTTTTTTTCTTTTCAAATATGGAATTTTTCATCTCAACTCTTTCCAGATAATTTACTATGATTTTACATAATTTCTCCATATTTTTAAAAATTCTATTATCGCTCGTACAGTCGGTTTCCAATAACGATCACCGAACTACATCCATAACGACCTTTTCTGATATTGATTTGGACATAATTCCAAATCCAACCGTTAGATTTCAAAACTCTTATATTCATTGGAAAGCTCTTTTCGATACACACCCAAGGTTCTGGTTTTAGAAGAATCCGACGGTCGGATCTTCCGTTACGCCAATTTGAAGCTAAGGGTCGAAATTCGTGAACGGTCGCTGCATGGCGCGTTCTATTCAGGCCATTAAATAAATATAATATATATATATATATATATATATATATATATATATATATATCGTCGATTTCTATTATAAATCATTTTTATAAAATATTTACAAATTCATTTTAAAATGTTTTTAACTTCATTTTCAATTCTAAACATATTAAAATATTTATATTTTCAAAATATAAGATTTATAAATCACTTCTCTTCGATATTCATTTTAAAATGAATAAAAATCGATCAATAACCCGTTCGGGTAAAAAATGGCGTTTGCTACTAAATTCGGCTTCACATTTCTCTTCTTCACTGAATATTATTTAAAATATTCATTTTTTTAAAGTTTCTTTATATTTGAATACTCTTTATATTAAAAAATATTTTGAATCGGAATGCGACAATCAATTACCATACAATTTCAGTTGTATGGATTTCATACATCGCATGTATATATATAACAATAATTGTACATAATCACTAAGCAATCCATTTACAACCAGAGTGAAATTTATAATTGTGTGAGCGTTAAAATAAATAAATATATAACGCTCAACACAAACTGTCAATCCATCGATTGACATACAGTTAAATATTAGGACTAGTGTATGTCATCCCAACACCCATGTGGGGTTTTCAAATACAAAAGTTTATATACATACATCATTGGTTAATAAATTTAACCAGTTTCCACTATTTAAATTATAATTAAATATTTATATTTTAATTCCAACAAAACATATATTTTGACAAGACAACATTTTTATTTTACCAAACATGTCCTTCTAAATGGCATTTTGTAATGCTAACAATGTTAAGTGACACTATTTTCAATGGATCAACATATGTTTCATAAATGAACATTTTTCTTTTTCACTAAAATGAAAATGTTTTTAATTAACAATACATAAATAATCAAATGAACATTTTAATATGATTCTAACATATGAATGATAATGTTTTAACTAACTAACACATATATATTCAAACGAACATTTTTCTATTTAAAACAATGCATGTTTTTAACCATTTCTAATGTACATAAAAAATGTAAAATTTTATTGTGAAACAATTTTACAAAATTTCTATGCTCACATATGACAAATAAAAAGGGAACTTTGTTTTCAATAGCTTTAGCATTCACATATGACAAATAAAAAGATGGTTTTTATTTTTAACAGTTTCAATGTTCGTATATGACAGATAAAAAGATGGTTTTTATCTGCAATACCTTGTTTACATTTCGAATGACAAAATAAAAGAGAATTTATTTGTCATAACAAGTTTTACATTTAAAGTGACATGTTTTATTTAACCTAACATATGCTAATAAAATGATGTGTTATTCTAATGTAACATTTGCTAACAAAATAATGTTTTTATACTAATGTAACATTCTACAACAAAATGTTCTTTTTTTTTATTCTAACATAAATGTCCTTTTTTAATTCTAACATAAATGTTGTTTTTATTCTCACATAAATGTCTCTTTTAATTCAAACATAAATGCTGTTTTTATTCTAACATAAATGACAATTTTAATTACATGACAATTCCTAACAAAAAATGATGTTTTAATTAACATGACAATTTCTAACAAAACGACATGTTTATTCTAAATAAACATTCCTAACAAAATGACATGTTTATTCTAATATGTCGTTTTTAACAAAATTGACATTTTTATACTAGCATGAATTTTCTAACAAATGTGTTATTTTTATCTAACATGACTATTTTAACAAATGTGTTATTTTTATCTAACATCACTATTTCAACAAATGTGTTATTTTTATCTAACATGACTATTTTAACAAATGTGTTATTTTTATCTAACATGACTATTCTAACAAATGTGTTATTTTCATCTAACATGACTATTTTAACAAATGTGTTATTTTTTTCTAACGTGACTATTATAACAAATGTGTTATTTTTAATCTCATGCAACATTTAAACTAAAAATGTTGTTATTTTATAACAAAAGATGATATTTAGGTTTTCTAACAAAAGATGTCAATTTATTTTCTAACCAAAGATGACAATTATGTTTTCATGAATACTTTTTAAATAAATGATCTTTTTAGGTAACATGAACTCATTCTAAATAAAAGATCAATTTGTTTTAACCTAACATTTACACTAACTAAATGACATATTTATTTTAACATAACATTTATTAATTTAGTAACATTTTTATCTTGCCAATTCTACTGCAACTAAAGGGACATTTCTATTATGTCAATTCTAATGCAGCCAAATGAACATTTCTAAATAAAATGATGTTTCATATGATATTTCTAAATAAAATGACATTTCAAATTAATATGATATACAAAAATATAATTTCTATTCTAATGTAACATTTTATACAAAAACGAAATTTCTATTCAAATGAACATTTTATACAAAAATGTAATTTCTATTCTAATGTACATTTTCTAACAAAAAGAATATTTTTATTTTAATATCACATCTCAAACAAAAATGATATTTTTATTTGACCGTTCTAATTCTATATCAACGACATTTTATTTTGTCGATTCTAATATAACAAAATTATTCCATCAATTCAACAGATTGATAAACAACATCAAATAATTTAAATCAAATCACGAATGACAATCAATAGGATATTACAGCGTATGAAAATCAACAGATCTAATCATGATTAATTTATTTAGATTATATATATGTAAAAAAAAAAGAATTTCTCACATTGATCATTGTCTGAATTTTCAAAATTCTCCATTTTAGATCTGGTCAGTCCCATGATGTAGATCTCGTTTCAAGGATTCCAACGCACTTCGTTTTTCTGAATTTCGATACTGTTTGACAAAGATATGTTGATTTAAACGTTGGATTACATTATTAAATTAATAAATAAACAATTTTCCTTAATTAAAGTTTTACCCCTAATACAAACTAAGGCCGCTCATTCTTCCACTTCCTATCGTTGTCTGCTTGTAAAATCGAACCCAAACTCATCCGCCATCACACCACTATCGTACCACCGTCGGGGCACCAGTTACCAATCACCCAACACCATGTCGAATCCCTCGATTCCACCTCCCTACGCCATGAAGAAGGGTGCACTCGCAGCCCCCAAGCATCTCGAAATATAAACTAAAGTCGCGCCCTTTGAACTTCAAAATCAGCCACCATCGATCCTTGTTTCATATCCAACCCGTATGAAAATCTAGATCTAACTTGCCACTTCGATTTTCCCTTAACAAGTTTTTGATATTATTAGAGGATTAGGAGTAATTAGTGAATCATTTCCGGAGCTTTATGGCCATTGTTTTCTCAAGTGGCAGCTGTCTCTCTAATGGATTAGGGTTTAGTTAGGTTAGACCGTATTTATACTAGTATATGTAGCGTATTTTATTTTATTTTAATTTATTAATTCAATAAAATAACTTGTTCGTTGATACTAACTCCGAATCAAACCTAACGAGTGTCGCCCTAGCCAAATACTCCCGTTCCGAACACAATGGAATAGGTTTAGTAACCTAATTTAATTGTTTCGATAGGTTTTTCTTTAAATTTAAATATAAAACATTTAATTATTTAATGTAAACGTACATTTTAATTTACCGGAGCCACATACTGACTCTAAAAATTCCAGAAAAATTATTTCTAGTTATATTTTGACGTTACGATGCTAACAAGAATAATTTCGTCGAATTCTGAGATCGTTTGAAAAATAGCCATTTTCTGGTCGATCGAATTTGACTTAAACTGACAAAACACATTTTCTTTCGCCACGCTCACATATTAATTCTAAAAATTATGAAAATTGAAACCTGGCAATAATTTGACATTCCGGTTCCAACAAATGTGGTTTCGACGAAAACAGAGGTAGTTTGAAAAATGGCTATTTTTAATATTAAATATATATATATATATATATTCTACATTGACTATTCTAAAAATTAAACTGGGCATAACTTTTGATTCCGGCTATGAAATTTCGATTTTTCGGATTCGTTGGAAAGATATTTTTATATAGATTTACATATTTTTGGTTTCACTAAAATCCGATTTATTTTGCATCATGTACATTCGATCGAAGTACAGGTTTGACTTTTCAAACTACCGTACTATTTCTAACACCTTTTATAATTAAAATAAATATGTTCGTTCCAACTTCGATTTAAATAATTTTTTAATCGTTATTATTTAAAATAAACCATTTTAAATATTCAAAATCCATCAAAATAAAAATTTTAAATTGGTTCGGAATTTCCGGGTTGTTACAGTCTCCCCCACTTAAAATCTTTTCGTCCTCGAAAAGTAAACGGAGTTAAATATTGTTTAATTAACCTCTAAATTTTCATTCCTTAATTGGTTTCAATAATTTATTAGTTGATTAACTTTCAAATATATTTAACTTTTATATGTTCAAAAATCGTATCATATTTTCTAAGATTGGATTATATATATAATCACAAATACGTTAATTATAGACTTTTTTACTCTAAACTCATTCTAGGGCATTACTAACCCTATCTCTAATGAGTTTTCTCATTCTAGGATGCTACTGATCCTATCTCTAATGAGTATTCTTATTGGATATTACTAATCCTACCTTTGATTAGTCTTTTGTTCAGTTCTAACGAGTTGTACCCCAAATATTTGAGCTAACCAGAGCTTTGATACCAACTGTAAAGACCCGAAAATCCCCATCCTTTATATCGGCCATAAACCACACAGGTCTGATCCAAAAATTGGAAATCCACGAATACTTTAACTCTGGGCATACAACACATTAGAACAAATAACAGAAGACCTTTATAAACATCATAATAATGTTACATCAGAGTACAGAATATCAGAGTACATTGGATACATAATACAGCGGAAGATAAATTACAATAATCTACTACAATACACAGCGGAAGACCTTCTATGCTCTGGACATAGCTTTAAGCTTCAATCCAGAATCTTGTCAAGAGATAAATATCTGCAAAAAGATACTCGACTGCCCATGTGGGAAAGTGGGCACCCGAGTTTGCAAGTGAAACAAATTACAGGTCAGCATTGGGACTGGTATGAGAAATATTTCTTAACCTATTTAATAATAAGGCTAATCATAGGACCACGCCGCAAACGCAATGCTTTTTATAAAAATGAAACCATTATAATACTCCAGTCCTATCACACAATGCAATGCAACGCAAACCGGAGGATAGAGTTTTACCTTATAATGGTCAAAAATGCTTGATACGATAAAAAAGAGTTGATATTATTATTAGTGTATATATGTTTTAAAACATTTCTTCACAATATCAATCATAGACGGCATAGCTACCATATACTATGTCGCCATATTAGTTATACAATCAAAACCGCATAGGTCGTATTGGAAGTTGAATTTCCATCATGAACCAAGGAAAAAGATAGTCCTTACCGAATTCGAGGCAATTTAGCCTACCATGTCTCAGGATCAGCCGCAACTGACCCTTGGATCTTCAGGGCCGATCCACCAAGTGCAATGGTTGGATTAATATTGCCTGAACAATACGTTTCCCTGCCCTACGGGGCGTAAATAGAGCCACTAGGGACTCAAATAATAGAGGCGCCTCATTCCATCATTCGCATAAGTAAAAATGTTAGGCTTTGTAAAAACCATGACACCACTTCTAGCTAGAAAGAAACGTATGTCCTCCCTGCAGTCCTTACTCCCGTTTCTGGTTCATACCGGGGTGTGAGGCTCGCGAAGTATCGCTATACACAAAGCTATGCTATTTAAAGATGTGCTTTGATCATCAACCACAAGGCTCTGCTTTTCAACAATAAGCCTTGATCGTTTGCATCTTAGCATGCCACATTGTCAATCCATACCATACCATTGATTTCTGCCAATATATATGTAACAACCCGGAAATCCGAGCCAATTGAATTTTTTTTATTTTGGCGAATTTAATGAATTTTGAATATTTAGAATGAATTATTTTAAATAATAACGATGAAAAATTTATTTTGAATGGAATTAGAATGTATATATTTATATACGCCGTCGTTAGAATATAAATAATTATTTATAATTATAAAAGGAATTGAAAATGGCGCAGTAGTTTGATAATTCGATTTCAAATTTCAATTGAACATACCGGGTGCAAAATAAATCGGATTTTGGCGAAACCAAAAATATTTGAATCTAATTGAGAATATCTTTCCAACGAATCCGGGAAATCAAAATTTCATAGAGGGAATCAAAAGCTACGTCCAGTTGAAAATTCAGAATAGTCGCTATGGAATTCTAGCCCTTAAAAATGGAAATTTTGCAAACGACCTCGGATTTTGACGAAACCACTTTTGTTGGATCCGGTATGTCAAGATATAGCTATATTTCAAATTTCGTAATTTTTCGAATAAATGTGTGAGCGTGGCAAAGGAAAACGCGTTTGACCAGTTTTAGTTGATTTTAATCGACTGGAAAATGGTCATTTTTCAAACGGTCTCGGAATTTGACGAAACTAGTTTTGTTAGGACCGTATCATCAATACGAAGCTAGAAAATATTTTTTTGGAATTTTTAGAGACTGTATGTGGGCCCGGTAAATTGAAATGCGCGTTCAAATTCAATATATAGAGTTATATGTTGATTTTGATGAAAATTGGTCGAAATGATCGAATTGGCTTGCGAAACATATCCCATTGTGTTCGGAATGGGGGTAATTAGTTATGAGTGACAGTCGTTGGGTTTGATTTAAAGATTGAATGCGAAAACTGACTTAATGGAAATTAAATAATAAAAAAAAAATAAAAGGTCCTATAAATACAACAATTTGACCGGTCAAAAAAGAGGAAACCCTAATTCATTACCGAACCAAGCAGCCTCCATTCAAAAAGCAAAATCAGAGGCCAGGAATCGATTTGCCAATCCACGCGTTATTGGGTTCCGGGGGCAAAGGAAAGGTTGATCGACGTGGGGAGGGGATCTAATCGATGGTCATGGCTCGACCATCGGAGCACAGCGGCGGCGGAATTCTTGCATCGAAGTTGGCGGGTTTTGTTTGGGTTTTCAGGGGACTGCTGACCACTAGAGGGGACGGGGTTGGTGGCATTGGGGGCGGCGAGGCCTGGGCCATCCACGGCGGCCAGGGGTTCCTGCGTGAACTTGGAAGGAGCATTATAGTGAGCTCCTCTTCTTTTCTTTATAATTTTTATTTTATTCTTTTAATTAGTAAAACTTTAAATACATATATATATCTATATACATAAAACATTTGTTTAAAATCTAAAATAAATATAAAATCAATTTAAAAATATAAATTAGCAAATGGTTAAATAAAAACATACTTTGTTTTGAAAATATAAAAGTGTTGGTTTGAAAATATAAATTGTTTTTAAAATATAAAATGAACATTGTTTTTAAAATAATAAAATTAGCATTACTTTTAAAAATATATAATAGAATTGATTTTAAAAATATAAAATAGAAAGAAGCGTCGAGAAAATATATGAAGTGGAAATAGAAATATGATTTTTATTTATTGAAAGGAAGTAATAAAAATATAATTTTTATTATGAACAGCGTGAAAAGAACTGCATTGGAATTTCAGACAGATCCAGACGGTTCAGCAGTTCAACAATAAGGCAAGGCGGAGTGGAACCCTCTATGAGAACTCCTCACTTTTATTTTAAATTTCTAGTTTAAAATATATACTAGGATGCGGACGGTGATTAGCAGCACCCGACACCCGTCGTCCACAGACCATGGATGACTTGTTTGTTTGGTTGTTATGTTGTGAAATTTGATTGTGTGATGTGGAACGAAATAAAATATTTTATAGTGGAAAATATTCTATAGTTAAAAATATAATTTTTAACGTGTATATAAAATAAATATTTATAAATGAATCAGACGATTTGTTTATATACACTGATTTGACTGATATTGATTGGGACGATAAATTTTACACATCGCCCAACTGCACGAATAAAATCTGTGTTTGATTGTTTGAAACCCCACACGGGTGTTGGGATGATATTTGGCGTACACTAATCCCAATTATTTAATTGTATGTCGATCGATTGGTCGACAGACTGTGTAAGCGTTAATTATATATATTTAAAGCTTATGCAGTTGTGTGGTGTACTTGGATGATGGTTGATTATTTATCGTTGCTATTATATACATGTGTTGTATGGAATCCATATAATTAACATTATATGCTAATTGATTGGGCCTCATTCCAATTGGGAAAATAAAGAATATTATGAAATAAAGATTCACGTGTTGACGGTACTCATTTGTTGAGATTAGTCATGTGGTGAAAGAAATATAGATTCATGTGTTGAATAGAATAAATATTCATTTGTTGAATAAAATAACGAAGTTATTGAAAAAATATAAAGCCATGTCAATTAGAGATGCGCTATTTTGACTCGAACGATATTGATATCGATTATATTCATATTTTTAAATGAATATTTAGAAAATGAATTCGAATTGAATAGAAAATGAATTCGAATTGATTTGAAATTAATTTGAGAAGAAATCGAATAGAATTGAAATTGAATTGAATTGAATTGAAATTGAAATCGAATTGAATTGAAATTGAATTGAAATCGAATTGAATTGAATTGAAATTGAAATTGAAATTGAATTGAATTTAAATTGAAATCGAATTGAATTGAAATTGAAATCAAATTTGAATTGAATTGAAATGAATTTAAAACGAATTTATAAGGAAAAATTTAACTTTGATTTAAATTTGAAAACGAAGTTGAAATTGTTTTTGAAACGAATTTAAAATGATTTATAAAATTCGTTTTAAATAGAAATCGACGTAATATATATTATATAATGGCCTGAATAGAATGCGCCGCGCCGCGGTAGTTCGCGAATTTCGACCATTGACTTCGAATGGATATTGCGGGAGATTCGACCGTCGGATTCTCCTAAAACCGGAACCGTTGGGTTCATATCGAAAAGAGCTTTCCAATGAATATTAGAAATTTGAAATCTAATGGTTGGATTTGGAATTGTGTCCAAATCAAATTTGGAAAAGGTCGCTGTAAGTGTAGTTCAGTGGCAGTTATTGAAAACCGACTGTACGGGCCTTGATAAAATTATTAAAAATATCTACAATTTGTGTAAAATCATAAGAAATGATTTGGGGAAAAACTGGGATGAAAATTCCATATTTGAAAAGATAAAAATAGATTTTTATCGAAATGAACTAGTTTTGAACTAGAATTAAAATCAATTTATTTTTGAAATAAATAAGTTGAATTTGAAATGGGTTTTAAATAACCAGAATTTATAATATATTTAATTAGAATTGAATTAGAATTGATTTGTGGGTTTACCGTGAACGGTGTTTTAAATAGCACTTGTTCTTTAACCCGATGATAAATAGAATGTGATTTGGGTTTATCGTGAACTTTGTTTTAAATGACATTAGTTCTTTAACCCAGTAAAAGGAGTTTTAATGAATCGGTAATTAGATTGAAATGTGAATTGATAATTTAAATTACCAAATTTGGAAAGTGAGCGAGAATGGAGTATTACCAGTTTTTCTCCAAAGCGATAGTTAAAAACTTTAATTAGATTTGAACGCGAAATGGTAATTAACTTTACCGATAGCACCGTGGTGTTAGATATGGAGTATCACTAGTTTTGCTCCATGGGATAAATAGGTTGGGATTGGGAAATAAAATAAATAATTACTTCGGTGTGGTTCGCTAATCCCGACAAGTTTGGAAAACCATAATATTGTTTGAAATGATATCCAAAGGAAGATTAAAGAATAAATTTAAAAGAATTTATCTTTGATAAAATTAATGGGAACCTTTCCCTAGGAGTGTGAATATCTGAATAAAATAATATTCTGAATTGGAATGAGGCGTATATTGTGTTTTATAGCACTTGTTGATTAAGATACGCGAGTTATTCAGAAAGTCCGGGTATAACCCATTCTAAATAACTGATTCGACGACGAGTCGAAGAGATTGAAGACAGTGCAAGACCGACGATCTTCACATCGAATGGATGGGTGCTACTGATGCTCACGATGGGAGTAGCTACCTTGAAGGGGGCTAAAGTGGCAGCCGTCCGAACGTACTTGGAGGTCGACGAATATGCGAGGAAAGCGCCTCCGGTTTCGTTCAGACCCAGAACGAACTTGTAAATGGACTGTGTGCCTGACATTGGAATTTATTCTGTGTGATTGATTTCTATTAAATATATCTTTTTGGCAGCAGAGAATTTATTCTCTTGCTTAACGCCATTCTCTAAGACGTACGAGCTCAAAGGTTATATATTGATGGATATCAATCGCATGACATGAATTGTGGCACGCCTAAGTGGCAAATGATCAAGGCTTCTGTTGAAAAGCAAAGTCTTGTGGTTGATGATCAAAGCACAGCTTTAAATAGCATCGCTTTGTGTATAGCGTAGATTCGCGAGCCTCACACCCCGGTATGGTGGTAAACTGATGGTTTGATCAGTATGCTTTTTAGTGGATGGGCACCTTAGTGGTGTCGTGGATTCGGTCAACCGAGATTGAGCTTAGTGCTCAGAGGGATAGGGTAAGCGGTGTTTTCTCTCGCTGAGACGTAAGCCGCAGTGATACTCGATTTCCCAAAAGTGCGGATGTGCATTACGGTGTTTTCTCTCGCTGAGACGTAAGCCGTTGTGGATGGCACTACGCGATCGATCTTTCGAATCAGGAGCCACTATGATGGAAATCAAATTTCCAAATATGACATTTTGCGGTTTTGATTGTAGAGCCTAGTATTGGCGACATGATATATGGTACACATGCCGTCTATGATTGCTACATTTATATTTGAAGTTGTTTTTCTCACTTATAGTAATAATATAAGATGAAATTTCACGTATCAAGCATATTTGGCTATTATAAGGGAAAACCCTATCCTCCGCCTTGCGTTGCATTGTGTGATGGGACCTAGGTCTTATAATAGCTTCATTGTTCTTTATTTAGCATTGCGCTGTTTGTTTTATGCACTGGTATTCTTGGGAGGAAACCCGTTCCGTGTTATACGGCGTGGTCCCTTGATTTACCTATCTTTAAAAACAACGATTAATAATTGTTTTAGTTCTCACACCAGTCACATGACTGACGTGGAGTTTATTGTTTTAACCTAAACTCTAGGTGCCCCTATTATCCGCACGGGCAGCTAGTAGTTTTGGTTTTGCAGATTTATATTCACAGGATCCTGATTTACTGCTGGAACGATATCCGGAAAGCTCTGTATCTGTATATCTCTTCTAGTTGTGTTTTGTATTATTTCCGCTACGATGTATTCAAATGAAATTTAAATCTCTGATATTTTCTGTGTAATATTTATTCATACTATGTATATTATTGTATTTCGATGGAATTGTTGTAATAAGCAATGAAATGTTCTTCTGTTTGTGTTCTGATTTGTCGTGTTCTCGAAGTATCCGGGCTTTCCTTACCGGGGAAGTTACGGGTTCTCACAGTGGTATCAGAGCTTTGGTTTAAAGAGCTCGGGAACAAGACACATTAGAACCAAATGAAAGAATTCATCAGATATTGGATTAGTAATATCCAATTAGAATGACTCGTTAGAGATAGGATCAATAGTATCCTAGAACTAGTGTGAAGAGTATATTTTTCAAATGAAAACAATTTTGTTTTGAAATTTAAATCGTTTTATTCGTATTTGTATATTTATTTATTTTGAATTTGGACAATCTAGTATATAAAGGTTTTGTATATACACGTCATGAACGTATATTCGAAGTTTTAATATACTGGATAGATATAGAATCGCACTCTAGTAGCCCAGGGATGATTCCACTGATGACGTACGGCATCAGTGGTTTATTTTCGTGTTTCGAAGGTGTGATTTCTATATATTTCCATTAGGCTGGTGTGAGAACCAAAACTAGATAGATTTATTGTTGTGATTTGGCATCAAAAACATGATTTTCTTTTTATATATATATATATATCAAAGTTATGTGTTTGAAATTCTAATCAACTAATTGATTGATGGTTGTGTTGGTTGTTTATTTGTTAGATATTTTTAACCATTTAAGCCTAATTGAACCAAATATTGAACTGTATTGAAAAATGATTACAAATGCATGCATATACGTGTACTTACATTGAACAGGTCATAGCAAGGAGGCTAGAGCAGAGAAATAAAATTGTTTGCCCGACAAATAGGTACATGTTTACCATAATTTACTATTTTGTTTTGGTGATGATGATTTTATGAGCCGATAGGCTTTTTCTTTTTCTTTTGGATTGAAGAAGGCCATGGGAGGCTATATGAAATATCCCGAAGTCCCCGGTGCAGGGGAGGTTATGGCGAAATTTTTGGAAATTTAGGGTGTTAGCCAAATTTTTTAAAAATTTGAAATGTTCGTAGAAACTGAAAAGTTGAAGAACTTAAGCCGTAATGAAAATAATGAAAGTTGAGTTGATTAGTTAAACAATTTTCAGCTTCGTTCCTTTTCGGGGACGAAAAGTTTTAAGTGGGGGAGATTGTAACAACCCGGAAATCCGAGCCAATTTAAAAAATTTATTTTGGCGAATTTAATGAATTTTGAATATTTAAAATGAATTATTTTAAATAATAACGACGAAAAATTTATTTCGAATGGAATTAGAACGTATATATTTATATACGTCATCGTTAGAATATAAATAATTATTTATAATTATAAAAGGAATTGAAAATGGCGCGGTAGTTCGATAATTCGATTTCAAATTTCAATTGAACATACCGGGTGCAAAATAAACCGTATTTTGGCGAAACCAAAAATATTTGAATCTAATTGAGAATATCTTTCCAACGAATCCGGGAAATCAAAATTTCATAGCGGGAATCAAAAGTTACGTCCAGTTGAAAATTCAGAATAATCGCTATGGAATTCTGGCCCTTAAAAATGAAAATTTTGCAAACGACCTCGGATTTCGACGAAACCACTTTTGTTGGATCCGGGATGTCAATATATTGCTAGATTTCAAATTTCGTAATTTTTCGAATCATTATGTGAGCGTGGCAAAGGAAAACGCGTTTGACCAGTTTCAGTTGATTTTAATCGACTGGAAAATGGCCATTTTTCAAACTGTCTCGGAATTTGATGAAATTAGTTTTTTTACGACCGTATCGTCAATACGAAGTTAGAAAATATTTTTCGGGAATTTTTAGAGACTGTATGTGGGCCTAATAAATTGAAATGCTCGTCCAAATTCAATATAGAGAGTTATATGTTGATTTTGAAAAAACTGGTCGAAATGATCGAATTGGCTTGCGAAACATATCCCATTGTGTTTGGAATGGGGGTTATTAGTTATGAGCGACAGTCGCTGGGTTTGATTTAGAGATCGAATGCGAAAACTGACTTAATGGAAATTAAATAATAAAAATAAAATAAAAGAGGCTATAAATACACCAATTTGACCAGTCAAAAAAAGGAAACCCTAATTCATTATCGAACCAAGCTGCCTCCGTTCAAAAAGAAAAATCAGAGGCCAGGAATCGATTTGCCAATCCACGCGTTATTGGGTTCCGGGGGCAAAGGAAAGGTTGATCGGCGTGGGGAGGGGATCTAATCGATGGTCATGGCTCGACCATCGGAGCACGGCGGCAGCGGAATTCCTGCATCGAAGATGGCGGGCTTTGTTTGGGTTTTCAGGGGACTGCTGACCACTAGAGGGGACGGGGTTGGTGGCATTGGGGGCGGCGAGGCCTGGGCCATCCACGGCGGCTAGGGGTGGACCTTCGATCAATGGAGGATGCGCCAGCAGGGGTTTAAAGGGGGGCGATGGGTTCCTGCGTGAACCTGGAAGGAGCATTACAGTGAGCTCCTCTTCTTTTCTTTCTAATTTTTATTTTATTCTTGTAATTAGTAAAACTTTAAATACATATATATATATATATCATTTGTTTAAAATCTGAAATAAATATAAAATCAATTTAAAAATATAAATTAGCATATGGTTAAATAAAAACATACTTTGTTTCGAAAATATAAAAGTGTTGGTTTGAAAATATACATTGCTTTTAAAATAATATATGAACATTGTTTTTAAAATAATAAAATTAGCATTACTTTTAAAAATATATAATAGAATTCATTTTAAAAATATAAAATAGAAAGAAGCGTCGAGAAAATATATGAAGTAGAAATAGAAATATGATTTTTATTTATTGAAGGGAAGTAATAAAAATATAATTTTTATTATGCACAGCGTGAAAAGAACTGCGTTGGAATTTCAGACAGATCTGGACGGTTCAGCAGTTCAACATTAAAGCAAGGCGGAGTGGAACCCTCTGTGAGAACTCCTCACTTTTATTTTAAATTTCTAGTTTAAAATATATACTAGGATGCGGACGTTGCTTAGCAGCACCCGACACCCGTCGTCCACAGACCATGGATGACAGGTTTGTTTGGTTGCTATGTTGTGAAATTTGATTGTGTGACGTGGAACGAAATAAAATATTTTATAGTGGAAAATAGTATAATTAAAAATATAATTTTTAACGTGTATACAAAATAAATATTTATAAATGAATCGGACGATTTGTTTATATACACTGATTTGACTGATATTGATTAGGACGATAAATTTTACACATCTCCCAACTGCACGAATAAAATCTGTGTTTGATTGTTTGAAACCCCACACGGGTGTTGGGATGATATTTGGCGTACACTAATCCCAATTATTTAATTGTATGTCGATCGATTGGTCGACAGACTGTGTAAGCACTAATTATATATATTTAATGCTTATGCAGTTGTGTGTTGCACTTTGGATGATGGTTGATTATTTATCATTGCTATTATATACATGTGTTGTATGGAATCCATATAATTAACATTATATGGTAATTGATTGGGCCTCATTCCAATTGGGAAAATAAAGAATATTATGAAATAAAGATTCACGTGTTGACGGTACTCATTTGTTGAGATTAGTCATGTGGTGAAAGAAATATAGATTCATGTGTTGAATAGAATAACGAAGTTATTGAAAAATATAAAGCCGTTTTAATTAGAGATGCGCTATTTTGACGCGAACGATATTGATATCGATTATATTCGTTTTTTTAAATGAATATTTAGAAAATGAATTCTAATTGAATAGAAAATGAATTCGAATTGATTTGAAATTAATTTGAGAAGAAATCGAATTGAATTGAATTGAAAATGAAATTGAATTGAATTGAAATTAAAATCGAATTGAATTGAATTGAAATTGAAATCGAATTGAATTGAATTGAAATTGAAATCGAATTTAATTGAATTGAAATTGAAATCAATTTGAATTGAATTGAAATTGAAATCGAATTGAAATTGAAATCGAATTGAATTGAATTGAAATTGAAATCGAATTTGAATTGAATTGAAATGAATTTAAAACGAATTTATAAGGAAAAAATTAACTTTGATTTGAATTTGAAAACGAAGTTGAAATTGTTTTTGAAACGAATTTAAAATGATTTATAAAATTCGTTTTAAATAGAAATCGACGAAATATATATTATATAATGGCCTGAATAGAATGCGCCGCGCCGCGGCAGTTCGCGAATTTCGACCATTGACTTCGAATGGATATTGCGGGAGATCTGACCGTCGGATTCTCCTAAAACCGGAACCGTTGGGTTCGTATCGAAAAGAGCTTTCCAATGAATATTAGAAATTTGAAATCTAATGGTTGGATTTGGGATTGTGTCCAAATCAAATTTGGAAAAGGTCGTTGTAAGTGCAGCTCGGTGGCAGTTATTGAAAACCAACTGTGCGTGCCTTGATAAAATTATTAAAAATATCTAAAATTTGTGTAAAATCATAAGAAATGGTTTGGGGAAAAACTTCGATGAAAATTCCATATTTGAAAAGATAAAAATAGATTTTTATCGAAATGAACTAGTTTTGAACTAGAATTAAAATCAATTTATTTTTGAAATAAATAAATTGAATTTGAAATGGGTTTTAAATAACCAGAATTTATAATATATTTATATAGAATTTAATTAGAATTGATTTGTGGGTTTACCGTGAACGGTGTTTTAAATAACACTTGTTCTTTAACCCGATAATAAATAGAATGTGATTTGGGTTTATCGTGAACTGTGTTTTAAATGACATTAGTTCTTTAACCCAGTAAAAGGAGTTTTAATGAATCGGTAATTAGATTGGAATGTGAATTGATAATTTAAATTACCAAATTTGGAATGTGAGCGAGAATGGAGTATTACCAATTTTGCTCCAAAGCGATAGTTAAAATCTTTAATTAGATTTGAACGTGAAATGGTAATTAACTTTACCGATAGCACCGTGGTATTAGATATGGAGTATCACCAGTTTAGCTCCATGGGATAAATAGGTTGGGATTAGGAAATAAAATAAATAATTACTTCGGTGTGGTTCGCTAACCCTGATTAGTTTGGAAAACCATAATATGGTTTGAAATGATATCCAAAGGAAGATTAAAGAATAAATTTAAAAGAATTTATCTTTGATAAAATTAATGGGAACCTTTCCCTAGGAGTGTGAATTTCTGAATTAAAGAATATTCTGAATTGGAATGAGGCGTATATTGTGTTCTATAGCACTTATTGATTAAGATACGCGAGTTATTCATAAAGTCCGGGTATAACCCATTCCGAATAATTGATTCGACGACGAGTCGAAGAGATTGAAGACGGTGCAAGACCGACGATCTTCACATCGAATGGATGGGTGCTACTGATGCTCACGATGGGAGTAGCTACCTTGAAGGGGGCTAAAGTGGTAGCCGTCCGAATGTACTTGGAGGTCGACGGATATGCGAGGAAAGTGCCTCCGGTTTTGCTCAGACCCAGAACGAACTTGTAAATGGACTGTGTGTCTGACATTGGAATTTATTCTGTGTGATTGATATCTATTAAATATATATCTGTTTGGCGGCGGAGAATTTATTCTCTTGCTTAACACCCTTCTCTGAGACGTACGAGCTTAGAGGTTATATATTGATGGATATCAATCGCATGGCATGAATTGCCTGTGTGGCATGCCTAAGTGGCAAATGATTAAGAAATCTGTTGAAAAGCAAAGTCCTATGGTCAAAGCACAGCTTTAAATAGCGCCGCTTTGTGTATAGCGTTGATTTGCGAGCCTCACACCCCGGTATGGTGGTAAACTGATGGTTTGATCAGTATGCTTTTTAGTGGATGGGCACCTTAGTGGTGTCGTGGATTCGGTCGACCGAGATTGAGCTTAGTGCTCAAAGGGATAGGGTAAGCGGTGTTTTCTCTCGCCGAGACGTAAGCCGCAGTGATACTCGATTTCCCAAAAGTGCGGATGTGCATTACGGGGTTTTCTCTCGTTGAGACGTAAGCCGTTGTGGATGGAACTACGCGATCGATCTTTCGAATCAGGAGCCACTGTGATGGAAATCCAATTTCCAAATATGACATTTTGTGGTTTTGATTGTAGATCCAAGTATTGGCGACATGATATATGGTACCCATGCCGTCTATGATTGATACATTTATATTTGAAGTTGTTTTCCTCACTTATAGTAATAATATAAGATGAAATTTCACGTATCAAGCATATTTGGCTATTATAAGGGAAAACCCTTGATCGACGCTAGTCTATGAATTAGAAAAGCGCGACATTTGTAATAAATTCTGCAAGCATACAGGCGTGTAGCATACAGGTCGAACACAGGGAGGTTTAATTAAAAATTATTATTTATTTTTTCTTGGGCGTGTTAGACGAAGTTGGAGGTTGATTTTTTTCGCAAAGCAAAATAAAAACTGAAACTACGAATAAAAGATGCAATTAAATTCACTACAGATTCGAATCTAATCGGATCTGTAATAAATTCAATGATTAAAATAAAATCGAACACTGGAAATAAAATTGCAGAAAAGAATTCAACAACTGAAAATAAAAACTAGGATTACCGCTGAATCTAATCAGACGGTCAATCACTAGTAAGAAAAATAGAAGCAATAGCAAATTGTGTTCTAGCAAATCTAATTGACTAGACAACACAATATGCCATGAAAATAAAATGCAGAAACTAAAGAAAAGAAAGCTTTATTAAGACTGAAAGAGAGTACAGAAGAATGAATGAATTTTTACAATGGTTACAATCACATATTTATAGATGAGAATGGGAAACCCTAACTAGGTCTATGAATAAATGGGCCTCCTCATTCATGAATATCTCTTGCCTTCCTTGACTAACTTGATTGGAGAAAATCTGGCATATCAGGGTAAATATTTTCCATATCTTTCAATTCTCTCATGTGGCTAATTGATTGGTGCATGTAATTGATTCTTCCAAACAAGGATGCTTATTAGAATCCCAAGGCACAAAGGATAAAATCTTCACAATGGATCTTTTCTTGGCAGCAATTCAATCAGAAATTCTTCTAATTGAAATTGAATGATTTAAATTTAATTCCATGATAAGAATATGGCTATTGCTGAAATGTTAATTGGTGCACATCATAAATGCATACACATGAATATGTGTATGTATATTAATCCAAATATTCCTCAAAGCAAAGGGGCCAGTGTGAACGCGCTCCGTTTCTTTGGAAAAAAGTGAGCTTGACGGGGTTCGAACTCAGGTCTCTCAGCACCAATTCCTATGCCTTTACCAGTGAGCTACTACTTCTTTTGCAATTGAAATGAATTTGATGTGAGGAAGTAGTTCTTTCTTGTAGTTGGCCTTTGATTTGAATTGAAGGAGGCATTTCTTGACATCCTGTAAAAACATACAAAAGTAACCAAAGTATCATTTATTTATTTACAAAAGATAAAATATAAGAGCATAGAATAAACATTTTTCAATTACAATCAAATACCCCCACACTTATCTTTTACTCGTCCTCGAGTAAAACAAAAAATGAAAAACTAAACTAGATAGGCCACACTTTCGTAGGAAACACGATTGCATTGAGCGTATGCAACAAGCCGTTAAACCTCTAGGTGTCCCTAGTAGGACGAGTGGTGTCTCGTGAGGGTTTTCAGTGGATACTACCCACAAAATCCAAATGTAATATGCTATGATTCTAATGAAACTACATGAATGCAATGGATAAATGCAAATAAAGACGAAAAATGAAAACACGACTTGTTTCAAGAAAGTGGTACAACAAATTAAGTTAACAATTTCTAGTCAGTTGATTTTATTTTAGATACCTCGACTTGTCACAAATTTTCAATATAAATCAAGTTTTTAAATGTTAAATTCCAGTTTGGCCAGTTAGTTCGGTCGATAACATAGTGCAACCATGAAATAAATTCTTAGTTTGCGTGGCACAGTTTGCAAAGTGGTATTCTGATTTTCTCATGTCTGGCTAGTCAAATCAATAAGGTCAAGCAGTGTTTGGGTATCATCGCTTATTCTTTATTCTATAAAATTTTAAAATTTATGATTAAGTACATACACCTCACTAAAAAGACCAAGGTTTACCACCCATGCACTGCCTCGCGGACTAACGGAAAGTAGGTAAAGAGCTTGGCGGATTGTGCAGGCCGACTTTGACTTTGTCAACAACGTGTCGGTAATCCTTAGGTGTCCAATCTCATAAAATGAGACCAAGATATTCCAACTTTGACTTTGTCAACAACGTGTCGGATAGAGCTTGGCGGGTTTGCACACCAACGCTCGATATACAAGCAATGTTGGATACCCTTGGAATACTATTATTCTTATTATCGAAAATATAAGCACAAAAGAGAGTTATGCGAATTCAACTTAACACAACTTAGTTTTAAAGATTTGAAAAGCCAATATAAGTATTTTAAGTCCTCCACTTGTTTAAACAAAGTCTACAATATAGAATAGATTTCATGGCCATCACCTAAGAATCTCCCTATATACCGGTTACACTATTATCCCTCAAAATTAAACTTTTCATTATATTTCCTATACGATCTAAGTTGAGAGAGAAAAATACTATCAACTGGCTAAAAATTGTAAACTTATTTTGCTGTATCAATTGAAAATGAGTCGTATTTCAAAAAAAAAATTATGGTATGTTACTACAATCTAAAATGTATGATGGTCCTACTTAAATGGCTGAAAATAAAAAGAAATAAAAACAAAGAAAAATGAAAATGGATGAAATGCAGACTCCCCCCCACACTTGATTGAGATAGTGACCCAACTGTCTAAAGCAGAAAACAAGAATAAAATAAAAAAATGAAAATAAAAGAAAAAGAACGTGTACCACCTGATTTCATGGTGGATGATCATGCAGATCGATAGAGTCATCTTCGTCATATTGCTCGAATTCCAAAAATGGTTTCAGTCGTTGACCGTTTACTTTGAAGACTTTTCCATCCCTAGGATTTTCAAGTTCAACCGCTCCATGAGGATATACTGTTTTCACAACATAAGGTCCAGTCCATCGAGATCTGAGTTTTCCTGGAAACAAGTGAAGTCTAGAGTCGTATAAAAGAACTTTTTGACCTGCGTTGAATTCCTTACGAAGTATGTTTTTGTCGTGTTGGGCTTTGGTTCTTTCTTTGTAGATTTTCGCATTTTCATACGCCTCATATCTTAATTCCTCTAATTCCGAAATTTGTAACTTCCTATGTGAGCCGGCTTTTTCTAAGTCAAAGTTCAAAAATTTTATGGCCCAAAGAGCACGATGCTCTAATTCAAGAGGTAAGTGACAGGCCTTTCCAAAGACTAATCGATATGGTGACATCCCTAGATAGGTTTTATAAGCAGTGCGAAAAGCCCAAAGTGCATCAATCAGTTTTACAGACCAATCTTTTCTATTGGAATTCACGGTTTTCTCAAGAATTTGTTTGATTTGTCTATTGGAAACTTCTACTTGTCCACTAGTTTGTGGATGGTAAGGTGTTGACAGCTTGTGTGTGATTGAGTATTTCTTGAGCAAGGACTCAAAAGCACGATTGAGTGCCATTATCGCTAATGATAGCTCGAGGTGTGCCAAAGCGTGAAAAGGATGTTTTCTTTGAGGAATTTGACAACAACCTTGTTGTTGTTGGTTTTGGTCGGAATGGCTTCAACCCATTTTGAGACATAATCTACCGCAAGTAAGATGTAATGATTCCCAAATGAATTAGGGAATGGTCCCATGAAATCGATGCCCCAAACATCGAATAACTCAATCACTAAAATGGGGTTGAGAGGCATCATGTTTCGCTTAGAGATTCGACCCGTTCTTTGACAGCGCTCACATTTAGAGCAAAATTCGAAAGCGTCACGGAAGAGTGTGGGCCAATAAAAACCGCTTTGCAAAACTTTTGCAGCAGTTTTTCTTGCTCCAAAATGACCGCCACACACATGGTCATGTGAGAAAGAGAGAATACCTTGTTGTTCATGATCGGGCACACACCTTCGAATGATTTGGTCTGGACAGTATTTGAAAAGATATGGGTCATCCCAATAGAAGTTTCGAACTTTCGAGAGAAATTTTTGTTTATCTTGTTTCGACCATTCAGCGGGCATTTGTTGTGTGACAAGATAGTTTACAATGTCAGCATACCAAGGGGTGTTAGAAATCGAAAGGAGTTGTTCGTCAGGAAAATAGTCATCGATTTGGGTGTCGTTATCATTTTCGTGCACAATTCGAGAGAGATGATCAGCTACGACATTTTCAGAACCCTTTTTATCTCGTATTTCTATATCGAATTCTTGAAGAAGAAGGATCCAACGAATCAAGCGGGCCTTGGCATCCTTTTTAGAAAGCAAATATCGTAGGGCAGCATGGTCAGTGTAAACTATGACCTTGGATCCTATGAGATATGGTCTGAATTTCTCAAGAGCGAAGACAACTGCCAAAAATTCCTTTTCAGTAGTTGAGTAATTCAATTGGGCCTCGTTTAAGGTTTTGCTAGCGTAGTAAATGACTCGAGGGAGTTTATCAATTCGCTGACCCAAGATGGCTCCAATTGCAAAGTCAGAAGCGTCGCACATAAGTTCAAAGGGTTGAGTCCAATTAGGAGGTTGAATGATGGGAGTTGTGGTCAAGAGTGATTTAAGAGTTTCAAAAGATGTTCTGCAATCATTGGAAAATTCAAACTTTACGTCTTTGGCAAGTAAATTCGAGAGAGGTTTTGAAATTTTTGAGAAATCCTTAATGAATCTTCTATAGAATCCTGCATGGCCAAGAAATGAACGAACATCTTTGACAGACTTAGGAGGAGGTAAATTAGCAATCAAATCGATTTTGGATTTATCGACTTCTAGGCCATCTTTGGAGACGACATGACATAGAACTATCCCCCTTTTTACCATAAAGTGGCATTTCTCCCAATTAAGCACGAGTGATTTCTCCTTACATCGCTTAAGGACGAGTTCTAGATGAGTGAGACATTGGGAAAAAGATGATCCATATATTGAAAAATCGTCCATGAATATTTCCAAGAATTCTTCCACCATATCAGAGAAAATACTCATCATACACCTTTGGAAAGTCGCGGGGGCATTACAAAGACCGAAAGGCATGCGACGATAAGCAAAGGTTCCAAAGGGACAAGTAAAGGTGGTCTTATGTTGATCCTCTAAAGCAACAGGGATTTGGTTATAGCCAGAGTATCCATCGAGAAAACAGTAGTACTCATGTCCCGATAAGCGTTCGAGCATTTGGTCAATAAAAGGTAAGGGAAAATGGTCTTTTCGTGTGGCTGAGTTAAGCTTTCGATAGTCGATGCACACACGCCATTTGGTTTTGATTTTTGTTAGGACGAGTTCATTACTGTCGTTTTTGATCACTGTGACTCCCGATTTCTTTGGTATAACTTGTACCGGACTCACCCAAGTACTGTCAGAGATGGGATAGATGATGTTATTGTCTAGACATTTGATTATCTCCTCCTTGACCACTTCTCTCATGTTTGGGTTTAATCTCCCTTGAACCTCACGGGTGGGTTTAGCCTCATCAACTAAGTGTATGCGATGTTCCACAATTGATGGGCTAATTCCTTTTATATCGCTAATTTCCCACCCCAAGGCGTCCTTATTTTCCCGTAAAGTTTCCAAAACTTTTTCTTCTTGGTCTTCGATAAGATCAGAGGCCAAGATTACGGGGAAAGTTTTTGAAGAGTCTAGGTAGGCATACTTAAGGTCTGGTGGCAAGGTTTTGAGGTCTAACTTAGGAAGTTCTTGTGTACCAACATTGGTTAACATTCCTTGGTTAGATTCAGGTAACGAAGTGTCGGAGTCAAGAATTTTGTTTAGTTCAGAAATGTATTCGAGTTCGTCGAAATCGGAGTCGAAATGGTCAAGACACATTTTCAAGGCTTCAGAAGTGTCACTAGAGGTTTCATCAACTGTGGTTTGAATCATGTCAATTTCATCGATCTCAAAATCCCTAGGTTGCTTGTTGAGATTAAAGATGTTTAGCTCAATGGTTAGGTGCCCGAAGGAAAGTCGAAGCTGACCATTCCTACAATTAATGACAGCATTAGAGGTTGCTAAGAAAGGGCGCCCTAAGATCAATGGTATTTGAACGTTGGGATTTGAGACATGCTATGTTTCTAGAACTATAAAATCGACAGGGAAGTAAAACTGTTCGATCTGTATCAAGACGTCTTCGATAATTCCCAATGGCTTTTTGACAGATCGATCGGCTAGTTGAAGTGTGATGTTTGTTGGTTTAATCTACCCTAGTCCAAGTCGACGATAGACAGTATAAGGGAGAAGGTTGACACTGGCACCAAGGTCGAGTAGGGCACGAGAGATATGGGTGTTTCCTATTTTGCAATCAATCGTAGGGCAGCCAGGGTCTTTATACTTGACTGGGGCAAGATTCGAAAGAACAGAGCTTGTATTTGCAGTTAGAAAGGCGGTTTTTGGGACATTGGTCGCACGTTTTTGTGTGCACAATTCCTTAAGACATTTAGCATATTGAGGAATTTGTTCAATGGTGTCTAAAAGAGGAATGTTCACACGGACTTGTTTGAAAATTTCCAGAATTTTATCGAAATTTTCCGCTTTCTTCTTATTATTGAGTCTATGAGGAAAAGGAGCTACTGGTTTTTCAACTCTGTGATGAGTTTCATCATTCGAAGAAGAAGGTTCATCCAAGGGAATAGAAGGTGGTAAGGTCGTAGAGGATGGAATGTTGGTATTGCCAACATTAATTTTCGAAGGTGGGTCGGGTTTGCTGACACAAGTAGAAGAACTGTTGGGATTGCCAACATTTAAGGGAACCTGAGGTTTAGAAGAATTGGCATTCGAAGCCAATGGGTGGTCATCAAGATTGGGGGTTGGGGTCGAGTTAGAAGGTTCGTCAGGGTCGTCCACGTTGTTATCAATCCTCTTTCCAGATCGAAGGGTTGTAATAGCGTTGACTGGATTTTGATTTTCGTCCTCACAAGAATATACAGCACGAGAGTTATATTTTGGATTTACCTCAGGTTGACTAGGCAACTTTCCCTTCTCATGAGTTTTCATAAATTCCTTCATCATATTAAACATTTGGTCCATTTTGGCGTCTTGCGAGTTTATTTTAGCTTCGTAAGAGTTCATCTGTTTTTCTAGACGCCCAATATCGTGTGATGGTTGAGAAGATTGAGAGGATAAGTTTGATGATTGAAAATTGGGGTGCCTATAAGGTTGTTTGGATTGAGGTGTAGCTTGAGAGGTTTGAGAATTGGGGGGTGGACCTTGGTAAGTCGGATTGGGAATAAAGGGTTGCACATGAGATGGGTTAGCCGAATTATTGGGGTTTGACCAGGAAAAATTTGGGTGGTTCCTCCAACCAGGGTTGTACGTGGATGAGTAAGGATTATTTTGAGCTATGGCATTGGCTTGGTCTTGAGAGTAATAGTGGGGTAACCCTTCTCCGGCTTGAGGAGTTTGATTTTCTAAGGAAATTTGACTTGGGTCCACAACATGCACTCCTCTAGTAGAAGTACGAATGGGAACACGAATCGATTCCCACTGCATGTCCTTTTCAGAATAATCTTCTAAAAACCGCCAAGCTTCATCGGCTGTTTTAGACATAAAGTCTCCTCCACACATTGATTCTAGTTGAGTTCTAGTCTGATAGTTTAGCCCTTCATATGCAATTTGACATAAGTGATCTTTTAGAATTCCATGATGAGGGCAACTATATAATAGCTGGTTGAATCTCTCAAAGTATTTTGAAAAAGTTTCCCCCTCATTTTGACAAAATTGATTTATCTCGGTTCGGATTTTTAGAGTTTTATGGAAAGGGAAAAACTTTTTCAAGAATGCAGTGCCAAATTCATCCCAACTTCTTATGGAATGTCGTGGAAGAGAATTTAGCCATCTTTTAGCGCTTTCAAGTAGTGCAAATGGAATTAGCCTTAGCTTGATCGATTCGTTAGATAGTTGTTGCATTTTTGTTGTGGACGCATACAATTCAAATTCACTTAGAAATTCATAAGCATTTTCAGACCCAGTAAATTTTGGTACCCCTTGGATAAAAGAATGTTTAAGCTCAAAATTGTTTCCTTCAACTGGTGGGAACACAATGACAGATGGTTGAACGGTCCTAGTAGGATAACATCGATCACGAAGAGACAAGGGTCTATCCATTTGGATATTGAGGTTTTGAAAATTTTGATTTATTTGGTTTTGATCCCCGAAGTTTGGAAAATTTTGATTCACTCGATTTTGATCCAATTCGGGTGGAAAATTTTGGTTGATTCGAGAACCCCTAGGAGAATTTTGTTGGCTAACACTTTTTTCACTCATTGTTGTTAAATGCAAGCACAGAAATTAGCTACAATGAAGTTTTCTGTCCTTATTGGCTCTTAACCCAAAATTATAAAGTGATGTGTTTGATTACTTAGATCAAAAGATTTCTCAGCCAGTTAACGGACATGAGTTATCGGTGCACCAGGAATCACCCTAGCAATGCAGCCGAAGGTTTAAGTACCTTCAGAGTAACAACCGATATAATATTTACGAATCACCGTAATATTTATAAACGGTTATTTCTCTGCCGTAGTCTAGACACCAAGAAATAGTTCGTTCCAAATGAATCGACTATCACAATATAATTAAGCCCTAGATGAGCCCGTGACTCCCTTAAGTCCAACGTCTAACTGTTATTTTTAGTCAGATTCTGCGATGAAATGCAATTTGTGGGCTAAGGAAAGGGTGATGAAATCCCTCACCTTATGTGAATTGGGGTATTGCCCTTAACAGAATGAATAAAAGATGCAGAAATAACAGCAATCACACAAAATAATTGCAGAAATTAAAATTTGTACATTCAAAGCCGCTGCCCCTGCAGAATTTTTTTTACAACAATTGTCTATATATTCAAAGCAGCTTCAGCACCTGTAGAGTTTAGAAAAATATTACCGTGGGGTATGGCAGTCCATCCAGAAAGTTTGAGTAGTGATAGCTATTCAATTTCACTGATCGCAATTTGGTTGATCTTTGATTTGCTTAAATCTGTTTCTTCCTTGGCTCTTTGATTCGATTCTTTTGATTTGCTTGCTTGAACCTTTTCTTCACCTTGCTCCTTTGATGTCGATTTCTTTCTTTGGTCTTTTTTTAAAAAAAAAAGAAAAGTGAATAATAAAAAAAAACAATTGAAAAGAAGGAAAAGAAAAATTAAACTAGCAACTGACTCGACTAAAAAGAAAGAAAACAAGCGAAACAATTCAGCTTGGAAGAAAAAGACTAGACTCACAAGGAAAAAGGAAAAGACATTTAATAAAGAAATAAAAAAAAATTCAAAGAACTAAAGCTAAAAAAAATGACAGTCCAAAGAACTAAAGCAACCCAAACAGTTCAAGGTTTAATCGAGTGAAGGAGTTAAACCACGCCTATAGCTTGAACATTTTCCCTTATTTTTTCTTTTCCACAAAATGGAGCAGTCTACCAATTCCTCAAAAACCCAAATGTCAATGGACCGAACAAGTCTCGAGTCCCCCTTTTTTTTTTTTTGATTGATTTTGTTGGTCTTCGATTTTCAAGTCTGTTCTTCGAACACTTTCCTGACGTTTGATCTTTGATTTCCTTCTTTTTTTTGTTTTTTTTTTGTTTTTTGTTTTTTTTTTGAAAAGAAAGAGAAAAATGGAACTAAAACAAAAATTCAACTACGAAGAAAAAGAAGGAAGAAAAAGAAAAAAAAACTAACTGGCGAAACGAGACAAAATTAAATGGCACCAAAAGTAAAGCTAACCTAACCCACCCTCTTTCCAACTATTAAGCAGAACGCTTGCCTCAAATATTTATGGGTTTCTTTCTCCAAGTACACAAAACATTGCCAGATCAAAATAAAACCCACACAGATATAAAAACACGGAGCCCTTGTGTTTAACCGCACCCCTTATTTCATAAAATTCAGTTAAACCCTAAAAACAAAACGCACGCCATCTCTGTTCTTAAAGAAAAATAAAAAAAATCGAATTCGAGCTTCGGATATTTCAGAGCAAGGAAAGAAAAAGAAAAAGAGCTCGACCCCTTTTTTTCGATTCTGATTTGGGTTTCGATTATATTCCAGGTTGAAATTGGGGCTCGGCTTTGTTGCGAGTTGGGTAGGGAAGGTCTGTATTTGCGGATTTGGCGTAAGGGAGGTCTTGCGAGTTGGGGACGGGGTTGTGAAATTGTTTGAAGGGTGCTGCTGATGTTTTGGTTTTGGTGAAAGTTTGTTTGGATTTTTTTTTTATGGAGTTGGGTTTTTGGTGAGAATTACGTGATGGTCGGCTTGTTGACGCTGTATACGGGAGGATTAAAGTAAGGGGTTTGGATACTGGGTAGAAGAGGGATAAATGGTTTTGTGGAGGGTCAGGGTTGATGATCAGCAGTGAACGGATGTACAGAACGGAAGATGGTTTTGTGCGGTGGAGGCTGGATGGTGGAGCTGTGTACAGAAAATAGAGAAGAAAATATGTATTTATTTTTTTATTTTATTTTATTTTTTATAGAAAAAGTGTACTAGAAGGAAAGAAATCAAAATGCAATACGAAAAGAAATAATTGAAAAGAGGAAAGGAGATCGTATTGAAATCAGAAAGAAAATAAAAGAAGGGAACTTAAAACAAAAGACAAGTATTCTTTTCTCTCAATCAGAAGATTACGGTATCAATCAGTAATACCAAATCAAGGAGTCAAGATTTTTTTTGTTTTTTTTTTGTTTTTGGAGATTGAAATATCAATAAATAATATCCAATCTACCACTCAAGAGTTTTTTTTTTCTACTAAACAAAACAAAACAAAAACAAGAAGAAAATAAAACAAAAAAAACTAACACGAATTAGAATCAAATAAATAATAAAATTTAACGTTACCTCCCCGGCAACGGCGCCAAAAACTTGATCGACGCTAGTCTATGAATTAGAAAAGCGCGACATTTGTAATAAATTCTGCAAGCATACAGGCGTGTAGCATACAGGTCGAACACAGGGAGGTTTAATTAAAAATTATTATTTAATTTTTTCTTGGGCGTGTTAGACGAAGTTGGAGGTTGGTTTTTTTCGCAAAGCAAAATAAAAACTGAAACTACGAATAAAAGATGCAATTAAATTCACTACAGATTCGAATCTAATCGGATCTGTAATAAATTCAATGATTAAAATAAAATAGAACACTGGAAATAAAATTGCAGAAAAGAATTCAACAACTGAAAATAAAAACTAGGATTACCGCTGAATCTGATCAGACGGTCAATCACTAGTAAGAAAAATAGAAGCAATAGCAAATTGTGTTCTAGCAAATCTAATTGACTAGACAACACAATATGCCATGAAAATAAAATGCAGAAACTAAAGAAAAGAAAGCTTTATTAAGACTGAAAGAGAGTACAGAAGAATGAATGAATTTTTACAATGGTTACAATCACATATTTATAGATGAGAATGGGAAAACCCTAACTAGGTCTATGAATAAATGGGCCTCCTCATTCATGAATATCTCTTGCCTTCCTTGACTAACTTGATTGGAGAAAATCTGGCATATCAGGGTAAATATTTTCCATATCTTTCAATTCTCTCATGTGGCTAATTGATTGGTGCATGTAATTGATTCTTCCAAACAAGGATGCTTATTAGAATCCCAAGGCACAAAGGATAAAATCTTCAAAATGGATCTTTTCTTGGCAGCAATTCAATCAGAAATTCTTCTAATTGAAATTGAATGATTTAAATTTAATTCCATGATAAGAATATGGCTATTGCTGAAATGTTAATTGGTGCACATCATAAATGCATACACATGAATATGTGTATGTATATTAATCCAAATATTCCTCAAAGCAAAGGGGCCAGTGTGAACGCGCTCCGTTTCTTTGGCAAAAAGTGAGCTTGACGGGGTTCGAACTCAGGTCTCTCAGCACCAATTCCTATGCCTTTACCAGTGAGCTACTACTTCTTTTGCAATTGAAATGAATTTGATGTGAGGAAGTAGTTCTTTCTTGTAGTTGGCCTTTGATTTGAATTGAAGGAGGCATTTCTTGACATCCTGTAAAAACATACAAAAGTAACCAAAATATCATTTATTTATTTACAAAAGATAAAATATAAGAGCATAGAATAAACATTTTTCAATGTCAATCAACCCTATCCTCCGCCTTGCGTTGCATTGTGTGATGGGACCTGGGTCTTATAATAGCTTCATTGTTCTTTATTTAGCATTGCGCTGTTTGTTTTATGCAATGGTATTCTTGGGAGGAAACCCGTTCCATGTTATACGTCGTGGTCCCTTGATTTACCTAACTTTAAAAACAAAGATTAATAACTGTTTTAGTTCTCACACCATTCACATGACTGACCTGGAGTTTATTGTTTTAACCTAAACTCTGGGTGCCCCTATTTTCCGCACGGGCAGCTAGTAGTTTTGGTTTTGCAGATTTATATTCATAGGATCCTGATTTACTGCTGGAACGATATCTGGAAAGCTCTGTATCCGTATATATCTTCTAGTTGTGTTTTGTATTATTTCCGCTACGATGTATTTAAATGAAATTTAAATCTCTGATATTTTCTGTGTAATATTTATTCATACTCTGTATATTCTTGTATTCTGATGGAATTGTTGTAATAAGCAATGAAATGTTCATCTGTTTGGGTTCTGATTTATCGTGCTCTCGAAGTATCCGGTCTTTCCTTATCGGGGAAGTTACGGGTTCTCACAATATAACTTCTAAGCTCGCACGTCTCAGAGAAGGGTGTTATGCAAGAAAATAAATTCTCTACCACCAACAGATATATATTTAGCAGAGATCAACGAATATAGTATAAAGGAATACAACGTCAGCCATACAATCCATTTACAAGTTCGTTCTGGGTCTGAACGAAACCGGAGGCACTTTATACCTCGCATATCCGAACGATCAACAATACGTCCGAAAAACTACCACTGGAACCTTCTCAAGGGAGCAACTCCAATCAAAGGCATCAGTAGTCCTCATCCATTCGATGTGAAGATTGCCGGTCTTCAACCACTGTCTTCCTCTTCGACTTTTAATCGTTGTAGTGTTTATTCAGAATGGGTTACACCCGGTCTTTCCGAATAACTCGCGCATTTTATAATAAAAATCAAGTGCTGTAAAACACGTCATTACGCTACATTCCAATTCAGAATATTCTTTTAATCAGATATTCACATTATAGGATAAAGATTCCCATTAATTTTACCAAAGATAAATCCTTTCAAATTTATTCTTTAATCCCCCTTTAAAGATTCATTAAATCCCCAATTTAGTTTTAATATCCAAAATCATTACTTTATGATTATTCAGACTTAAGAAATAAATCTTATCTTTAACTGGGTTAAAGAACAAATGTCATTTAAAAACATCGTTCACGACAAATCTACAAATCCAGTTTATCTTATTTGATTCCAATTAAATATCAGTTAATTGGAAAACTTCATTAAATCTTATTTTCAAGATATATTCTAGTTAATAACTAGTTCAATTCGATAAAAATATATTTTTTTCTTTTCAAATATGGAATTTTTCATCCCAACTCTTTTCAAATCATTTATTATTATTTTACATAATTTCTCCATATTTTTTATAATTTTATTATCGCTCGTACAGTCGGTTTCCAATAGCGGCCACCGAACTGCATCCATAGCGACCTTTTTTGAAATTGATTTGGACATAATTCCAAATCCAACCGTTAGATTTCAAAACTCTTATATTCATTAGAAAGCTCTTTTCGATACGAACGCAACGGTTCTGGTTTTAGACGAATCTGATGGTTGGACCTTCCGTTATGCCAATTTGAAGCTAAGGGTCGAAATTCGTGAACGGTCCCTGCGTGGCGCGTTCTATTCAGGCCATTAAATAAATATATAATATATATATATCGTCGATTTCTATTACAAATCATTTTTATAGAATATTTATAAATTCATTTTAAAATGATTTTAACTTCATTTTCAATTTTAAACATATTAAAATGTTTATATTTTCAAAATATAAGATTTATAAATCACTTCTCTTCGATATTCATTATAAAATGAATAAAAATCGATCAATAACCCGTTCGGGTAAAAAATGGCATTTGCTACTAAATTCGGCTTCACATTTCTCTTCTTCACTGAATATTATTTAAAATATTCATTTTTTAAAAAGGTTCTTTATATTTGAATACTCTTTATATTAAAAGATATTCTGAATCGGAATGCGACAATCAATTAGCATACAATTTCAGTTGTATGGATTTCATACATCGCATGTGTGTATATATATATATATATATATATAACAATAATGGTACATAATCAGTAGGCAATCCATTCACAATCAGAGTGAAATTTATAATTGTGTGAGCGTTAAAATAAATAAATATATAACGCTCAACACAAACTGTCAATCCATCGATTGACATACAGTTAAATATTGGGACTAGTGTATGTCATCCCAACACCCGTGTGGGGTTTTCAAACACAACAGTTTATATACATACATCATTGGTTAATAAATTTAACCAATTTCCACCGTTTAAATTATAATTAAATATTTATAATTTAATTTCAACAAAACATATATTTTGACAAGATGACATTTTTATTTGACCAAACATGTCCTACTAAATGGCATTTTGTAATGCTAACAATGTTAAGTGACATTATTTTCAATGGATCAACATATGTTTCATAAATGAACATTTTTCTTTTTCACAAAAATGAGAATGTTTTTAATCAATAAGACGTAAATAATCAAATGAACATTTTATTATGATTCTAACATATGAATGATAATGTTTTAACTAACTAAAACATATATATTCAAATGAACATTTTTCTATTTAAAACAATGCATGTTTTTAACCATTTCTAATGTACAATAAAAATGTAAAATTTTATTTTGAAACAATTTTCCACAATTTCTATGCTCGCATATGACAAATAAAAACGGAATTTTATTTTCAATAACTTCAACGTTCACATATGACAAATAAAAAGTTGGTTTTTATTTTTAATAGTTCCAATGTTCATATATGACAAATAAAAAGATGGTTTTTATCTGCATAACCTTGTTTACATTTTGAATGACAAAATAAAAGAGAATTTATATGTCATAACAAGTTTTACATTTAAAATGACATGTTTTATTTAACCTAACATATGCTAATAAAATGATGTGTTATTCTAATTTAACATTTGCTAACAAAATAATGTTTTTATACTAATGTAACGTTCTACAACAAAATGTTCTTTTTTTTCTACCATAAATTTCCCTTTTTGATTCTAACATAAATGTTTTTTTGTTCTCACATAAATGTCTCTTTTAATTCAAACATAAATGTTGTTTTTATTCTAACATAAATGACAATTTTAATTACATGACAATTCCTAACAAAAAATGATGTTGTAATTAACATGACAATTCCTAACAAAACGACATTTTGTTCTAAATAAACATTCCTAACAAATTGACATGTTTATTCTATTATGTCATTTTTAACAAAATTGACATTTTTATACTAGCATGACTTTTCTAACAAATGTGTTATTTTTATCTAACATGACTATTTTAACAAATGTGTTATTTTTATCTAACATGACTATTTCAACAAATGTGTTATTTTTATCTAACATGACTACTTTAACAAATGTGTTATTTATATCTAACATGACTATTCTAACAAATGTGTTATTTTTATTTAACATGACTATTTTAACAAATGTGTTATTTTTATCTAACATGACTATTCTAAAAAATGTGTTATTTTTAATCTTATGCAACATTTAAACTAAAAATTTTGTTATTTTATAACAAAAGATGATATTTATGTTTTTTAACTAAAGATGTCAATTTATTTTCTAACCAAAGACGACAATTATGTTTTCATGAATACTTTTTTAATAAATGATCTTTTTAGGTAACATGAACTCATTCTAAATAAATGATCAATTTGTTTTAACCTAACCTTTATACTAACTAAATGACATATCTATTTTAACATAACATTTACTAATTTAATAACATTTTTATCTTGCAAATTCTACTGCAACAAAAGGGACATTTCTATTATGTCAATTCTAATGCAACCAAATGAACATTTCTAAATAAAATGATGTTTCATATGATATCTCTAAATAAAATGACATTTCATAATAATATGATATACAAAAATATAATTTCTATTCTAATGTAACATTTTATACAAAAATGAAATTTCTATTCTAATGTACATTTTAGACAAAAATGTAATTTCTATTCTAGTGTACATTTTATAACATTTTTTTTTTAATATCACATCTCAAACAAAAATGATATTTTTAATTGACCATTCTAATTCTATATCAATGACATTTTATTTTGTCGATTCTAATACAACAAAATTACTCCATCAAGTCAACAGATTGATAAGCAACATTAAATAATTTAAATCAAATCACGAATGACAATGTATGAAAATCAACAGATCTAATCATGATTAATTTATTTAGATTATACATATATGAAAAAAAAGAATTTCTCACATTGATTATTTTCTGAATTTTCTAAATTCACCATTTCAGATTTGGTTAGTCCCATGATGTAGATCTCGTTTCAAGGATTCCAACGCACTTCGTTTTTCTGAATTTCGATATTGTTTGATATAGATATGCTGATTTAGACGTTGGATTACATTATTAAATTAATAAATAAACAATTTTCCTTAATTACAGTTTTACCCCTAACACAAACTAAGGCCGCTCCTTCCTCTTCCTATCGTTGTCTGCTTGTAAAATCGAACCGAAACTCATCCGCCATCACACCACTACCGCACCACCGTCGGGGCACCAGTCACCGATCACCCAACACCATGTCGAAGCCCTTGACTCCACCTCCCAACGCCGTGAAGAAGGGTGCACTCGCAGCTCCTAAGAATCTCGAAATCTGAACTAAAGTCGCGCCCTTTGAACCTCAAAATCAGCCACCCCGATCCTTGTTTCAGATCAAACCATATGAAAATCTAGATTGCCACTTCGATTTTCCCTTAACAAGTTTTTGATATTAGTTAGTGGATTAGGAATAATTAGTGAATCATTTCCGGAGCTTTATGGCCATTGTTTTCTCAAGTGGTAGCTGTCTCTCTAATGGATTAGGGTTTAGTTAGGTTAGACCGTATTTATACTAGTATATGTAGTGTATTTTATTTTATTTTAACGAGCGTATAGGCACGCGCTTCGCGCGTGACGATGGCTCGCGCTTTATTTCTAGTATGCTTAAAAAATAACTTTGTAGAGAGTAAAGATATGCTCAAAAAATTACTTCGCAGAGAGTAAAGAATAAACTTACAATTTATAGATGTCGTAGAGGTGGTTTAGATATGAAATTGTATAAACTGATAAATATGCCTAAAAAAGTCGAAGTGGAGAAGAACTAGATTTATGTGAAAGGGATAAAACATGGCATCCTATTTATAGAGAGGAGGAAGATGTTTATGGGGATTTGGGGGCATGATATACGTATGAGAAATTAATTATAGAAATGAATGACATTAAAAATTTATACATATAGGAAGAGAAGTGGTCAAGGGCTTGATTGCTTTTAGATAAAGTGATTAAAATATATACACATAAAAAGAGAAATGGTTAAAGAATTAATGACAATTAATGTACATTACTATTATAATTAACGTACGCAAATTTCAAGGGATTGACTGTTCTAAATAAAGTGATTAAAAATGGCGTGTAGGTATTATATAAAGTAAAGTAGGAAATAAAGTTAAAAAAAAGCCAAATAAAGTAGAAAATATGTAAACATATAAACATCTGGATTTCAAATATGAAAATATGATTAAGTAGAAACAAATTGGCGGAATTGATAAATGTATCAGAAATTAATTACAGAAATGAATGATATTAAATATATATACATATAAGAAGAGAAATGGTCAAATAATGAATGATAATTGAAGTATACAAATTTCAAGGGATTGACTGCTTCTAAATAAAGCGATTAAAAAAATGGCGTATACGTATTTTATAAAGTTAAGTAGGAAATAAAGTTAAAAAAAGCTATATAAAGCAGAAAATATGTAAACATATAAACATTTGGATTTCAAATTCGAAAATATAATGAAGTAGGAACAAATTTGCGGAATTGATATATGTATCAGAAATAAATTATATCAAAAATATATACATATAAGAAGAGAAATGGTCAAAGAATTAATGATAATTAACGTACGCGAATTTCAAGGGATTGACTGCTTCTAAATAAGTGATCAAAAAAATTGTGTATACGTATTATATAAAGTAGAGTAGGAAATAAAATTTTCAAAAAAGCTATATAAAGCAGAAAATAAGTAGACATATAAACATTTGGATTTCAAATTTGAAAATATAACTAAGTAGAAACAAATTTGTGGAATAGATATATGTATCAGAAGTTAATTATAGAAGAAGAGAAATGGCCAAAAAATTAATGATAACTAATATAGTTACAATTATAATTGATGTATGCAGATTATAATTAATATATGTTACATTACAATTATAATTAATGTTTGAATACTTATCTACAGGTGAGTTAAATGTATGATACAAATTAAGTAAAGGGCATTTTCGTCAGTTCAGGTGTACACCAAAAAAGTGTGACACCAAACCTATTCCAATTATTAGTAAAGATGTTTGAATACTTATCTACAGGTGAGTTAAATGTATGATACAAATTAAGTAAAGGGCATTTTCGTCAGTTCAGGTGTACACCAAAAAAGTGTGACACCAAACCTATTCCAATTATTAGTAAAGATTTATTAATTCAAGAAAATAACTTGTTCGTTGATACTAACTACGAATAGAACCCAACGAGTGTCTCCCCCATCCAAATACCCTCGTTATGGACACAATGGAATAGGTTTCGTAACCTAATTCAATTGTTTCGATATGTTTTTCTTTAAATTTAAATATAAAACATTTAATTATTTAATGTAAACGTACATTTTAGTTTACCGGGGCCACATACTGACTCTAAAAATTCCAGAAAAATTATTTCTAGTTATGTTTTGACGATGTAGTTCTAACAAGACTAATTTCTTCGAATTTTGAAACCGTTTGAAAAATGGCCATTTTCCGGTCGATCGAATTTGACTGAAACTGACAAAACACATTTTCTTTCGCCACGCTCACATATTAATTCTAAAAATTATGAAAATTGAAACCTGGCAATAATTTGACATTCCGGTTCCAACAAAAGTGGTTTCGTCGAAAATAGAGGTCGTTTGAAAAATGGCTATTTTGAATATTAAAAATATATATTCTACAGTGACTATTCTGAAAATTAAACTGGGCATAACTTTTGACTCTGGTTATAAAATTTCAATTTTTTGCATTCGTTGGAAAGATATTTTTATATAGATTTACATATTTTTGGTTTCACTAAAATCCGATTTATTTTGCATCTTGTACATTCGTTCAAAGTACATGTTTGACTTTTCAAACTACCATACTATTTCTAACTCCTTTTATAATTAAAATAAATATATTCGTTCCAACTTTGATTTAAATAAATTTTTAATCATTATTATTTAAAATAAACCATTTTAAATATTCGAAATCCATCAAAATAAAAATTTTAAATTGGTTCAGAATTTCCGGGTTGTTACACGAACAATGAATCTGGTTGTACCGTGATGGTGTGTGATAAGTTTTGTTCCGAGTTAGCTGTGGTTTGGTCCTCTGGTTGTGCTTGTCTTCTTGGATTTTGGGTGTTTGTACAGTGTTGATGTTGTTGGTTTACTAATGTCGCTAGTTTTGTTTGGCTTCTGTTCTTGTTGGGTTTGTAGTTGCGTTGTGGTTGTTGGTTTCGGGTCTTCGGTTCCCTGCGAGCTGTGTCAACTCCTTGTGTGTTTTCTTGGTCGTATGGTTGATTTAGTGTAGCTGCTATTATCGTCTTGGGTGTCTGTTTTCTGCCGTGTTCCGGATCTGTAATAGAAGTATCAAATTGAATTATGCCAAATAGCCTTGTGTTGCGTCCTGATTGTGCTTAGTGCCTTGCATATTAGATGCTGTCATACCGTCTCTTCAATCTAATCCAACTTCCATCCTGCTCCTTCTTTCAACTTCTGCTTCATTTCAACTTCTGCTTTTCATTATTTTGATATGTTACAGATGACAGAGTAGTATTCTAATATAACTAGAAAATCAATTATCTGGACAGAGAAAACTTTTGTTTTTTTAACATACCATGACTTATGATATGTGACAACAAAAAAGTTTTCATGACATATAGCTAGAATAACACTTGAAAAATATCATGACATAAGTGCAGCTTTAGGAAATTTTTAATGATCAACTACATAATCAATTTATTTGAAGCAAAAAGGAAATTCTTAAAGAGAACAATACAAGGTATTTATCATTTTGTTATGTTTTCAAGATGTGTTCGATAATATTGTAAAAATATTTTCATTAAAAAACTTAGTTGCATATCTTTTGGTCTAATTGCTTTTATTATGTATATTATTTTGTATGAAAACACATAACTTGTTTAAAAAGATAAATGTATTTATCTTTTTAAAATGATAAACATATTAATTTATATGATCACCTAAGCTTCTTTATTTCAGCATATAATAAATTCTCCTACTCGCAATCATATGAAAACGTATGATATGATAAAAATGTGATGTATATTATCTTGTATGAAAATATATAACTTGTTTAATAGATAAATGTATTTATCTTTTTAAAATGATAAACATATTAAAATCATATGATCACTTGAGCTTCCTTGTTTCATCATATAATAAATTCTCTTACTTAAAATCATATGAAAAATATGATATGAAAAAAAATGTATATATCTTGTATGAAAACATATAACATATTTAAAAAGATAAATGTATTTATCTTTTTAAAATAATAAACATATTAAAATTATATGATGACCTGAGCTTTTTTATTTCAGCATATGATAAATTCTCTTACTCATAATAATATGAAAACATATGATATGATAAAAATTTCATATTTATATTATCTTGTATGAAAACATATAACTTGTTTAAAAAGTTAAATGTATTTATCTTTTTAAAGTAATAATCATATTAAAATCATATGATCACCTGAGCTTCTTTGTTTCAGCATATGATAAATTCTCTTACTCACAATCATATTAAAACATATGATATGTTAAAAATGTAATATGTATATTATCATGTATGAAAACATATAACATATTTAAAAAGATAAATGTATTTATCTTTTTTAAAATGATAATCATATTAAAATCATATGATCACCTGAGCTTCATTGTTTCAACATATGATAAATTCTCTTACTCACAATAATATGAAAGCATATGATATGATAAAAATTTAATATGTATAATATCTTTACGAAAACATATAACTTGTTTAAAAAGATAAATGTATTTATCTTTTTAAAATAATAATCATATGATCAACTGAGTTTCTTTATTTCAAATTGTTAATTAATCTGTGTTGTGTGGTACTCAATGAGTGAAAAGTAAATATAGTGTGTACGTCTGGAAGTGGTGTAGAATCAAATTGAAATGTCCGAATGTCTCATATAGTAAAAACATGCTCCAATTATAGACATAAAGGTCGAAAACATGATTTAAAAATAGAACAAAAATAAAAGCAAGGTTATTCCAATTAATGTATAAAATTGTAATCATAAAAGCAACAAGTTTTAGAGCAAGCACCATTATAGTTTGAAAAGATATGTGTGACTGAAAACATATGACTGAATAAGTGAACATCATGCATATCATTTAACAAATATATAGGCTTACTTGTTGTCACCAAGTATTTTGAAGAAGTCTGTTATAATCTTAACTTCATTGCCAAGCAAATATTTTAGGAGTTGACAATCTTCTATTTTTGTTTTACTTCTCTTCTTTTCATTCTTTTCTAGTGTGCTCACAGTGTCCAGATCTATTATTTTTTTTTTTGTTAAACCAAAGCAACAAATACATTAAAACAAAAACAAAAAGTAAAAAAATACTTGAACGAATTAAACCAAAAACTGTTTATTTTGAAGAAGTCAATGTTTTATTACATGAATGAATTGAACCAAAGAAACAAGTACATTAAAACCGAAACAAAGAGTAAAAAGAATCCATTACATTTAATTAGAATAATGCGTAAAAACTGTTATCCAACAAATCCAAAAACTGGATATAAAAATTGTTAAACTGGGTATCAAATAACATGGACATAGGGAAACTATTGCAGTTTGCCATATTATTCGGCAGCACGGTTAATAATATAAAATTTATTTTACTTACTGTAGGAGTTCGTTGAGGGGTTAGCGGATTTTGCGCTGACTGACTATGTATATCACAGAAAGCAGCTTGATTAATGCCCAATATTAAAACATTGTTGTCATTTATGTTGATGAAAATACACTGCGGTGCATTTTCAAAAGCTCGTTGAGCAACCTTGGCTGATCTTCTTGTATGCATTTATTTCTGCATAGAAATAGCAATTTTGTTATTTAACAAACTTTTAACTATAAATAGCTATTTATATTTGAAGTAATTATCAGTCATAAGTAATTAGGTTAACTATGCTAGTTATTATCAATCAAAGTATTTAAAATAACATCATTTTTTAAAACATAAATATATTAAAAATGATAAACATATTAAAAAATGATTTCTTAATACTTTAACAAAATTTTAAGTAAGAAGTTAATGTTTATACGGTTTTGTATAAAAATACAATATCTCTTTAAAAAGATGAACTTGTTTATCTTTGTAACAACCCGGAAATTCAGAGCCAATTTAAAATTTTTATTTTGGCAATTTTGATGAATTTTGAATATTTAAAATGAATTATTTTAAATAATGATGACGATAAATTTATTCTGAATAGAATTAGAACGTATATATTTATTCGAATCGTCGTTAGAATACAAATATTTATTTTTAATTATAAAAGGAATTGAAAATGGCTCGGTAGTTCGAAAATTTGATTTCAAAATTCAATTGAATGTACAGGATTCAAAATAAAACGGATTTTAGCGAAACTGAAAATATTAGAATCTAATTGAAAATATCTTTCCAACGAATTAAAAAAAATCTAGCGGGAATAAAAAGTTACGTCCAGTTGAAAATTCTGAATAGTCGCAATGGAATTCTGGCACTTAAAAATGGAAATTTTGCAAACGATCTCGGTTTTCGACGAAACCACTTTTATTGGATCCGGGATGTAGAATTATTGCTAGATTCCAAAATTCATAATTTTCCGAATCAAAATTTGAGCGTGGCGAAGTTAATCATGTTTTAACAGTTTAAGTTAATTTCGATCGACCAGAAAATCGCCATTTTTCAAACAGTCTCAGAATTTGACGAAATTAGTTTTGTTAGAACCGTATCGGCAATATGAAGCTAGAAATAATTTCTCTGGAATTTTTAGAGTTAGTATGTGGTCCTGGTAAATTGAAATGTGCCTTCAAATTTAATATATAGAATTATATTTTGATCTTGATGGAAACTGATCGAAACAGCCGAACTGGCTTACGATACATATCCTATTGTGTTCGGAATGGGGGTAATTAGCTAAGGACGTCAGTCGGTGGGTCTCGTTTGGGGCCCGAAATAAAAAGTTACTTTTTGGATTTAAAATTAAAATAAATATATATATTTATATAAGGGCCCCCATTTTTTCTCTTATGCCATGTCAACGCCCCCCCCTTTCTCAAAACAGATCGAAATATGAGAAAAAGGAAAAGAAAAAAAGGCTGCAGCCGTTCCTCCTCCACGTGTGAATGCTTTCTCGAAGATATGTAGAGACTTTCGAGCCATGGGTGGAAAGAACTTTAATAGGAATGAGTCATTTGTGGAAGCAAGAAATTGGCTCAAGGAAACAGAAGATTTGTTTGTTATCTTCGAAGTGGACGATAGGCAGAAGATACAATTGCCTGTATGGTTACTTAAGGACGAAGCCTCTTACTGGTGGGAAGTTACTAATGCTGAGAGAACAGTTGAAACTTGAGAGGATTTCAGAATGAGATTTGAAATGAAGTTCCTCTCGCAAGCTGAATGAAGCCTACAGATGGAGAAGTTCTTAGCACTCAAACAGGGAAGCCTATCAGTTAAGGAATACGTCAACCAATTCAACCAGCTGGCTAGATTCGGACTGGAGTTAGTAAACACTTCACATAAAAAGGCTCCCTGATTCGTTAAAGGGTTAAATGAGCCACTACATAGCCTGGCTATGTCCCATATACCTATGGGTGCGACTTTTGAGAGACTGGTGGACATGGCACTATTACAGGAGGAAGACAAGGATGGCAAGAAAGAGGTAAAGGTGGAAGAACCTCTAGACAAGAAAGTGGAGGGATTGCAGAATAAGAAGACGGATTCCAAGAAAGGTAGGAAGAATAACAAACCCCATGACAAGAGGAAGTGTAAATTTTGTGGCATACCTGGACATCTAATTAAGGACTGCAGAAAGAAGAAGAAGAAGATAGGTGGTTGTTTTCAGTGCGGTGAGACGGGACATATGGCTAAGGATTGCCCAAAAAGGCAAGGGAAAGGGAAGAGGACTGGATCTACTTCTGGAGGGCAGGTTCACGCTCTCATGGCACCTCCGCAAGAAAGAGGTAGAAATATTTCTGTTGAGAGTTTTGTTTATCTTTCTGATCATCCAATTCGTACTCCTTTTGATTCTAGCGCATCACACTCTTTTATATCTACTGCTTTAGTTGAATCTCTTCACCTAGATACCAGTATAGTAGAGATACCCATGGTTGTTTCAAATCCAATTGGGGGTTCGGCTTATTTGTCAATGATTTGTTTGGATTTGTAAATTTCTATACTAAGCGTTGGGTTTAGATGCAATGCTTATGTTTTGGGTTTCATGGGCTATGGGTTGATTCTAGGCATGGATTGGTTATCCAGTAATGGTGCCATCCTTGATTGTGAAAAGAGAGTGGTTAGACTTATGACTCACCTCGGTAACACTCTCGAAATCTCTTGTAATCCCATGAATTCTGTTATGCTTAGCTACTTAGAATCCCTTGATGCGTTTGTTGAAAACTTGCAATCTGTTAGAGTGGTCCGTGAATACTCGGATGTCTTTGAAGAGATGAAGGATTTACCTCCGAAGCAAGAGATAGACTCCCGCATATACCTTGCTGATAATGCAAAACCTGTTGCTTTACCTGTTAGATACATGGCTCCAAGGGAAAGGAAAGAGCTCAGCAAGCAAGTTAAAGAGTTGCTTGAAAAGGGGTTCATAAGGCAGAGTATTTCTGAATGGGGTGCTCCAGTGGTGTTTGCAACCAAAGCAGATGGTTTAATTCGCCTGCGCATGGACTATAGGGAGCTAAACAAGCTGACCAAGAAGAATAGGCACCCACTTCCTAGAATAGATGACTTGTTCGACCAGCGCGTAGGTGCCCCGGATTTCTCCCAACTAGATCTGGCCACCGGGTTTCATCAGCTAAGAGTGGCTGAAGACAACATAGATAAGACTGCGTTTAGGACCCCGGATGGTTTCTTCGAATGGCTTGTCATGCCTTTCGGCTTGACAAATGCACTCGCCTATTTCGTAGACTTGATGAGTAGGGTGTTCAGGGAGTTCCTTAATAAATTAGTAGTGGTCTTCGTGGACGACATTTTGATTTTCTCAAAAAGTGAGGAAGAACATGCTTTGCATTTAAGGGAAGTTATGGATACTCTTCGAGCACATCGGCTGAAAGCAAAATTCTCCAAATGCCATTTTTGGAGAGAAGAAGTAAGGTTTCTTGGACATGTGGTGTCCAATGAGGGAATAGCCGTGGATCCTGCAAAAGTAGTTGCGGTGCAAGATTGGAAGATTCCACGGAATGCAACCGAAGTACGAAATTTTCTCGGGCTAGCAGGCTTTTACAGAAAGTTCATTAAGGACTTTGCGAAGATCTCAGCCCCACTTACTAGGTTGAAAAAGAAGAACTTAACTTTTGCCTGGGATTTGGATTGTGATGTTGCTTTCCAACGACTGAAAAGGGCTCTGACAACGGCCCTAGTTCTGACATTGCCTGATGGGAATAAGATGTTTACGGTATACACATACGCATGCGGTACCGGACTAGGCGCTGTCTTGATGCAAGAAGGCAAGGTAGTTTGTTATGGGGGGAGGCAGTTGAAGGTACATGAGAAGAACTACCCAACTCATGATTTAGAACTAGCTGCCATTGTTTTCGCTCTCAAGTCATGGTGTCATTACCTACTAGGAGAAAGGTTTGAAATGTTTACTGACCATAAATCGTTAAAGTACATTTTCTCACAGAAAGATCTTATCTTAAGACAACAAAGGTGGTTGGAATTTCTTGCCTCATACGAGTCTGAGATTGCTTATATCCCTGGCAAAGGCAATGTGGTAGCCGACACCTTAAGTAGGAAAAAGCTGACCTTAAGTCCTCTCTTTGTAGAAAGGCAAAGCTTGGAGTACATAGCAAACTTTGACTTTAGACCCTCCTTTGAATTTGTACCTGGTTTGTTAGCATCGCTAGATGTGCGGCCTACTCTTTTGAACTCAACTGGAACCGCGCAATGTGAAGACCCTCAGCTAGTTGATGTGATGGATATGCTAATTAGAGGTGAGACTTCTAGTCACCTCACTAGATACTCCATCGATGACAAGGGTTGGTTGAGGCGGGATGGAAACTATGCGTCCCACAAGCAAGGGATTTGGTGAAAACCACTCTCGAAGAAGCACACCATTCTAAGTTGACCATACACCCAGGTGGGGACAAGATGTATAAAGACATAAAAAGGGTTTTCTTTTGGAATGGCATGAAGAAGGATGTAGCTGAGTTTGTCTCTAAATGCTTGATATGCCAGCAAGTCAAGGCAGAGCAGAAGAAGCCTGGTGGTCTGCTTCGTCCTCTAGAGGTCCCACAGTGGAAATGGGATAGCATTTCGATGGACTTTATTGATGGGTTGCCTAGGTCAAGAAGGGTTAATACCAGTATTTGGGTAATAGTGGACAGGCTCACTAAAAGCGCTCATTTTATACCTGTTAAGAGTAGGAGGACTGCCTCATCATTAGCATCCATTTATATTAAAGAGGTAGTTCGATTGTATGGAATATCCTCTAGCATAGTAAGTGATCGAGACCCTATCTTTACGAGCGGGTTTTGGAAGAGTTTGTAAGAGGCTGTAGGCACACAGCTATGCTTAAGCATTGCCTATCACCCTTAAACCGATGGTCAGCCGAAAAGGGTGAACAGAGTATTAGAAGATCTCTTGAGATTGTTTGTAACACCCCACGCCAGCTATGGTCACTCTCTAAGGGAATGCCATAACATCGGTGGAGTATTTTGAGTGAATATAGAACAGAGTAATTACAGCAAGACAGATATAAGTAATACTTGAAAATTTTAAAACATCGTTTCACTTGCAGCGGAAAATAAAACATGTCTGGTTACATCACAAAACCATAATAGGAGTCAAGTACAAATATCCATCATGATAAATAAAAATACATAATCCCAATACATGAACTGATAGCCATAAAAGAAAAGGGTAAGCTGAGCTCTACATCTAGGGTCCAAGCTCCAAGAGAGTAATAAAAGCAGCCTGATCAAAGCCCACTCGTGCTGGGCCCACTCTGAGAACCTGAGGGTTGGGAAAAAGATAAAAACAACGGGGTCAGACATAAGTCTGAGCGAGTCCTATAACTTTAACAATGTAATCATTAAAGTAATAAGGATATGATATAACTTGGTACGGTGTGACTGGGGATAAATGACTAAACTCAGTAGCCAATCAGGCTTAGAATGAACTAAGATAATGATAAGGACGCATCTACCCACCCAAGGATAATTTCTATACTGCACCACACCAGTCATTCCTACTTAAAGGTTGATCCCTCCCAAGGACTTAGAAAATTTACCCAGTAGTTTCGTGTACCCCTAGCTCACTACATAGGTGCCGTCTGCCCCTATCTCCACTAGGTGTACCCACTACTCCCAAGCGATCGGCTCCCTACCGTAGATACCCGTGCCGGCCCCACAGTGGGGTGTATCACTCCCCAAAGTGGCAACCCGATATAATTAACGGTGCACGGCTTATATCTACACGATGCAACAACGTCTTACCTACCAGCCCGGGTCCACACACGCATATGAAACCCGTTGGACTTGCGTTGCCACCGCTAACCCGTTTTGGCCTCTTATGGTCAAGCCCAGTACGCGTGTCCCGTCCTCGACATGGGTCGAGCCCAATAAGATACATATGGGTTACTGGTTGAAATGGGCCCCCACAAGCTACCCACCTAAGCTTGTCCCTTTTTCTAGTGCATCCCACTTAACCCCTTTAATCATGTTTAATTACATGTTTCCACTGGGTTAAGTATTCTAATCGTATTTTCTATTGCCACACAAGGCAACCCACTAGATTTCCTCATGCCACCCAAGGCACCCACTTAACCCCTCATGTCCCTCTACATGCTAATATGGTTAAGTGTTTCTTAATTAATTAATTAAGATCATGACCTCATAAAGACCTCTCACATTAGACCGTCTTTTATGACTGCTGGATATGCCGGTTGGTTCCGGGCAGACTTCTGTCATCAAAAGGGTCTAACCTCGTGTCTTTACTTTAATCACGTATTTAATTTATGACTAAGACCTCTCACATTGGGCCAATCATTTGTAGCCGCTGGATGGCCGGTCGGTTCCGGGCAGACTTCCGCTACAAAAGGGTTCAACCTCGTGTCTTAGTTGATTAATTACACCTAATTAATCACCCCCATAATTAATTATCCCTAATTAATTACACATTTTCAAGAATATGGGTAGACCTAACTCAATAGGTAAATTCCCAATTCCATAGTGTGGGTAGACCTAACTTAATAGGTAAATTCCCAACTCCATAATGTGGGTAGACCTAACTTAATAGGTAAATTCCAAATTATGTCCATTCATTTTATGTTATGCTTAATCATAACAACTTTACACCTTTTTATAATCATGCATATTAACCCCATCGTTTCCCACGTAATTCGTTTACATAACATGTCATACATAGGGACAACCTTGCATATGTTATGCACGTCATAAAAAGAGACAAACTTGCATATGAACTTGCATATAAACTTGCATATGAACTTGCATATAAACTTGCATAAAACTTGCATATGAACTTGCATATGAACTTGCATAAAACTTGCATATGAACTTGCATATGAACTTGCATAAAACTTGCATATGAACTTGCATACCATGTCATATCACAAAGGCAAACTTGCATATGTTATGCACATCATAGAAAGAGGCTAACTTGCACATGAATCATGTCATATCACAAAGGCAAACTTGCATATGTTATGCATATCATAGAAAGAGACTAACTTGCACATGAATCATGTCATATCACAAAGGCAAACTTGCATATGTTATGCATATCATAAAAAGAGACTAACTTGCACATGAATCATGTCATATCACAAAGGCAAACTTGCATATGTTATGCATATCATAAAAAGAGACTAACTTGCACATGAATCATGTCATATACATAGGGACAAACTTGCATATGTTATGCATATCATAAAAAGAGACTAACTTGCATATGATAAACTTGCATAAAACTTGCATATGAACTTGCATGACAGATCATATCATAAAAAGAGGCAAGTTTACATATGAACTTATAACATATGACAACCACAACTTGCATAATCCACATTTACATCCATAGCCTCCTAATATCCTATCCTAATTAGTTTAGCAATTACTTGCTAAAGGCATAGGAACTCACCAAAACCAAGATTAGCAAACTTATGAAGTAGAACTAGTTGCTAAATATGAAGAAGATGATGATTAGAGGTTGATTAGCTAGCAACTTCCTTCATAAACTAGTGGAGGCTCCTCTTAAGTTTGATTTTGGCGGCATGAGGCCATCATTTCTATTTTTAGTATGGATTAGGCTTGCATTAGGGTGTATTTATAGGATTAGGGTGTGTTTTAGACCATAGGATTAACCCTAGGTTAGATTAGGTCCGTCAGATTTAGGAAATCTCTAGAACCCAGCCCAGCCCTAGCCAGAAAACCAGACCTGGTGCACCCAGGCCCTCTGGCTCGACACGCCGTGTCGACAGGCAAGTCGACAGGCAAGTCGACCCCCCCAGTCGACAGGCCTGTCGACAGCCCTGTCGACATGGCTAGGGCGGGAACTTTCCCGCCTGGCCCCGCTGGTTCTATTTTAAAATCTGAATTTGAATTTTTAAATCTGTTTTTAGCTTTGAATTTTCTGCAAACTTCATTGGGCCTTAACTGGGCCATACGGACTCCGATTTACAAAATTTCGGACTCTATTCCGCGTATTTTTCCGAGACGAACAAAATGACGCAGCCCGTTTCCCCCAATTCTCACATCTGAGATTATTTATTCTGCAATTAGTGAATTTTAGCATTAACCGAAATTCGGGGTGTTACATTCTCCCCTCCTTAAAGGATTTCGTCCCCGAAATCTTTAAGCTAAGGAGAATGCATATCCTACCATCCAAACAACCATCTACTCAAACCATCAACCACGGGCTTCCATTGTCCTTAAAACAGTTTCTAATGATGTATGAGCATATGCAAAAAGTGTGTGTATATGTTCCCTATCTAATGTATGAACATATGCAAACCATGATAGTGCCATGCATCCATTATGTATGCGAGAGAATCCTATCGACACATACAATATCTACATGAGTGCACAATCATTCACCAAAATGCATCATCCATATGATAACACAATCATTATACATCCATAAATATAGTTTCCTACACACAATTTTATGCAATATGCAATATGAAGTGATTGAGCCGATCTAGTGCCTAGAGTGTGTGTATATGCATCCACAAGCAACCACTAGCAACCACTTGCATCCACATGCATCCATCAAACATAACATGTCTCAAACACATGTTTCAACCATAGGTTTACCCTAAAGGTCAAAAGTACTAATGAGAGGACATACTAAAGATAAGATAAGTACTAGACAAACGATAAAGGAGAAGTTAAAAGACATACCCTCAAAAAGGAACGGGTACAATGAACGCATCTTCGCTTCCGTTTCCCAAGTTGCGTTGCCCTCGTCTTCTCCCCATTGTACCTTGACTAGTTGAACCTCTCGATTCCTCAATTTCCTAGTCTCTGACCCAAGGATGCGGGTAGGAGCTCGTCGAATAGTCGCATCACGCTCTACTTCCACTTCTTTAAGCAAGCTCGGCTCTACCACCTTTGCGGTTTCATGTAAGCACTTCCTCAAATGGGACACATGGAATACATCATGTACACCACTAAGTCTGTCGGGCAACTCCACTCTATATACCATTCGTCCAATCCTTTCCTTAATAGGAAACGGCCCTACGAACCTTGGTGCTAACTTCCCAACAGATCCAAAGCGAACCACATTTCGTAATGGAGACACTTTAACAAAGACCATGTCCCCAACTTCAAACTCAAGATCCGTCCTTCTCTTGTCCGCATAAGATTTTGCCCTATCCTGCGCTGCTTTCATCCTTCTTCGAATCAAGTCAATCTTCTCAGAGGTCTCCCTAACCATATCAGGCCCAAGCAAGATCTTATCCGTAGATTCCCACCAACATGCCGGTGATCGACAAGGTCTTCCATAAAGAGCTTCGAAAGGAGCCATACCAATACTGGACCGAAAGCTATTATTATATGCGAACTCCACGAATGGAAGATGGTCTTCCCATGTACCTCCAAAATCCAAGATACAAAGCCTCAAAAGGTCTTCTAGGACACGATTCACCCTCTCAGTCTGGCCGTCCGTCTGAGGATGATATGCGGTACTCAGACACAATTGAGTCCCTACTGCTTCTTGCAAACTTTTCCAGAACTCGCTAGTGAAGATAGGATCTCGATCACTCACTATACTAGAGGGTACCCCATGCAATCGAACTATCTCTCGAAGATATACTGAAGCTAGCCATGGGGTCGTCCTCTTGCTCTTCACAGGTATGAAATGGGCGCTCTTAGTAAGTCTGTCTCCCACAACCCAAATTCCCGTATTTCCCTTTCTTGATCTGGGTAACCCGTCAATAAAATCCATCGAGACGCTATCCCACTTCCATTGCGGAACTTCCAATGGGTGAAGCAACCCACCTGGTTTCTTTTGCTCCGCTTTCACCTGTTGGCAGACCAAGCAACGAGCGACGTATTCGGCCACATCTTTCTTCATACCGGCCCAGAAGAAAACCCGCTTCATATCTTGGTACATCTTGTCCCCACCGGGATGAATGGTCATCCTAGAACGGTGTGCATCATCAAGAATAGCCTTCCTCAAACCCTCGTCTTGCGGTACACAAAGTCTACCGTCTCTACGCAAGCACCCCCTATCATCTAGGGTGTACCTACTCAAATGGCTAGACGACTCCCCCCTTATGAGCTTCTCTACCATCTCAACCAACTGTGGGTCGTCCCTCTGTGCTTCTCCAATCCGCCCAAAAGGGTAGGTCTGACCTCCAAGGATGCTAGCAAACCGGGTACATAATCAATGGAAGGTCTGAAATCAAACATCGAGATAAATTCCAAGCTTCGTTGTTCCACGAACAATGGACTCAAGGACAACCTCTTTCTGCTCAAGGCGTCCGCCACCACGTTACCCTTGCCAGGGGTATACGCTATCTCGAAATCATAGGATGCTAAGAACTCCATCCACCTTTGCTGTCTCAAATTCAAATCCTTCTGAGAAAACAAGTACTTCAATGATTTGTGGTCAGTGAACAATTCGAATCTCTCGCCAAGAAGATAATGGCGCCAAATCTTAAGCGCAAAAACAATAGCGGCCAATTCTAAATCATGGGTAGGGTAATTTTTCTCATGCACTCTCAACTACCTTCCACCATAGGCTATTACCCTTCCCTCTTGCGTTAAGACTGCGCCTAATCCTGTCCCACAAGCATCGGTATAGACAACAAATGGCTTGCTCCCATCTGGCAACACTAACAATGGAGCAGTGGTTAAAGCTCTTTTTAACCGTCGGAACGCATCATCACAATCTACGTCCCATGCGAAAACAAGATTCTTCTTCGTTAAGCGGGTTAATGGGGCTAATATCTTCGCGAAGTCTTTGATAAACTTCCTATAATAACCCGCCAACCCCAAGAAACTTCTTACTTCGGTAGCATTTCTAGGAACCTTCCAATCTTGAATTGATACTACCTTCGCGGGATCCACAGCTATCCCTTCCTTCGAGACCACGTGCCCCAAGAACCGCACCTCCTTCCTCCAGAAGTGACATTTAGAGAATTTAGCCTTAAGGCTATGTGCTCGAAGAGTCTTCAACACCTCCCCAAGATGTAGGGCATGCTCTTCTTCACTCTTAGAAAATACTAAGATATCATCCACAAAGACCACCACGAACTTATTAAGGAACTCCCTGAACACCCTACTCATCAAATCAACAAAGTATGCAGGGGCATTCGTCAACCCAAATGGCATCACCAGCCACTCATAGAAACCATCCGGAGTCCTAAAGGCAGTCTTGTCTATGCTATCCTCAGCCACCCTCAACTGATGAAACCCCGTGGCTAAGTTCAACTGAGAAAATACTGAAGCGCCAACCAACTGATCGAAAAGATCATCAATCCTCGGCAATGGGTGTCTATTCTTCTTTGTGATCTTGTTGAGTTCTCTATAGTCTACACAGTCTGAGGGACCCATCCGCCTTTGTAGCAAAAACTACTGGAGCACCCCACTCCGATATACTTCGTCTTATAAACCCTTTCTCAAGCAACTCCCCTACTTGCTTATGGAGTTCCCTCCTCTCACGAGGAGCCATGTGGCGCACTGGTAAAGATACAGGTTTAGCATTATCCACCAGATATATTCGGAAGTCAATCTCCCGCTTTGGAGGTAAGCCCTTCACCTCCTCAAACACATCCGAGTATTTCCGGACCACTCTAACAGATTGCAAACTCTCGACCGAAGCGTCCAACGACTCAAGATAACTTAGCATAACAGAATCCATGGGATTACAAGAGATCTCGAGAGTGTTACCCAAGCGGGTCATGAGCCTAACAACTCTCCTTTCGCAATCAAGAACAGCACCATTACTGGATAACCAGTCCATGCCCAAAATTAACCCATAGCCCGTGAAGCCCAAAACAAAAGCATCACATCTAAACTCAAAGCTAAGTATAGAAATCTTCAAACCCAAACATATCATGGACAAATAAGTGGAGCCCCCAATTGGGTTTGAAACAACCAAGGGATCATCTACTAGACTGGTGTCTAAGTGCAGTGACTCAACTAATGATGATGAGATAAACGAATGCGATGCGCCTGAATCAAACAATGTACGGACAGGATGATCAAATAGAAAAACCAAACTTTCAACGGAAATAGTTCTACCTCTTTCCTGAATTGGTGGAACCGCGAGAGCCTGTACTTGCCCCCTAGCCTGACCCGGTGCCATAAGAGCTTGCACCTGTCCTCCTGAGGTAGACCCCGTCCTTTGCCCTTTCTTAGGACACTCTTTCACTAGATGCCCTGCTTCGCCACAGTGGAAGCAGCCAGTCTTCTTCTTCTTGCGACAATCCTTGCTTAGGTGGCCAGGTGTCCCACAATTGAAACACTTCTTCTTCTTGCCCTTGCCACCATTGCCTTTCCCACCTTTGTTTTGCTGTTGTTGCTGAGGTCTCTTTTGATCTCCCTTCTTCTCGGGTGCCTTATTAGCATTGGGACCCTTCTCTTCTTCATGCATGAGTGCCATGTCAACTAGCTTCTCAAAGGTGGCCCCCACAGGGATATGAGTCATAGCCAACCCATGCATCGGTTCATTCAAGCCTTTCACGAACCTCAAAGCCTTCTTCTCCGGTGTATTCACCATGTCTAGGCCAAACCTTGCCAATTGATTAAACTTGTTGACATATTCCTTCACCGAGAGATTTCTTTGCTTTAGAGTCAAGAATCTTTCCATATACAAGTTTTCCTCCGCCCTTGAGAGAAACTTTGCCACAAATCATTGCCTAAAATCCGCCCAAGAGTCAACGGGACGTTCTCCATTAGTGACCTCCCACCAGAATGAGGCCTCTCCTTTCATTAACCAAGCGGCTAACTTGACTTTCTTTCCTTCTTCCATCTCAAAGATATCTATCAACTCTTCCACCTCCTTAAGCCAATCTCTAGCCTCCACAAAAGTTTCAGATCCTTGAAAAGGTTTCCCTCTCATAGCTTTAAATTCCTTGCAAGTCTTAGCAAAAGTATCCGTGCGAGGAGGAGGGGGAGGAGGAAGGTCGGGTGCTACGGTTGGTGGAGGAACATTTGCTGGACCCGCAGTGGTGGCCCTAGCCTCCATTAATCTCCTATACCATACTGGTACCGTCACACCCTCCGGAAAGTTAAGATCCTCAGCCATGCTGAAACGAAAAAAGAAAGATTCAAAACGGAGAATTCGAAAGATAAAGATATGGCTATTGGGGATTATGCTTTTCTTTCAAAAACTTTTCTCTTTAAAGACATGTTTTTGAAAATATCTCTTCTAAAAATGTTTTTAGAAAAATAGTTTTCTAAAAAAATTTATCTGTTCCGGTCACCTTTGCTCTGATACCACGTGTAACACCCCACGCCCGCTATGGTCACTCTCTAAGGGAATGCCATAACATCTGTGGAGTATTTTGAGTGAATATAGAACAGAGTAATTACAGCAAGACAGATATAAGTAATACCTGAAAATTTTAAAACATCGTTTCACTTGCAGCGGAAAATAAAACATGTCTGGTTACATCACAAAACCATAATAGGAGTCAAGTACAAATATCCATCATGATAAATAAAAATACATAATCCCAATACATGAACTGATAGCCATAAAAGAAAAGGGTAAGCTGAGCTCTACATCTAGGGTCCAAGCTCCAAGAGAGTAATAAAAGCAGCCTGATCAAAGCCCACTCGTGCTGGGCCCACTCTGAGAACCTGAGGGTTGGGAAAAAGATAAAAACAACGGGGTCAGACATAAGTCTGAGCGAGTCCTATAACTTTAACAATGTAATCATTAAAGTAATAAGGATATGATATAACTTGGTACGGTGTGACTGGGGATAAATGACTACACTCAGTAGCCAATCAGGCTTAGAATGAACTAAGATAATGATAAGGACGCATCTACCCACCCAAGGATAATTTCTATATGCAGCACACCAGTCATTCCTACTTAAAGGTTGATCCCTCCCAAGGACTTAGAAAATTTACCCAGTAGTTTCGCGTACCCCTAGCTCACTACATAGGTGCCGTCTGCCCCTATCTCCACTAGGTGTACCCACTACTCCCAAGCGATCGGCTCCCTACCGTAGATACCCGTGCCGGCCCCACAGTGGGGTGTATCACTCCCCAAAGTGGCAACCCGATATAATTAACGGTGCACGGCTTATATCTACACGATGCAACAACGTCTTACCTACCAGCCCGGGTCCACACACGCATATGAAACCCGTTGGACTTGCGTTGCCACCGCTAACCCGTTTTGGCCTCTTATAGTCAAGCCCAGTACGCGTGTCCCGTCCTCGACATGGGTCGAGCCCAATAAGATACATATGGGTTACTGGTTGAAATGGGCCCCCACAAGCTACCCACCTAAGCTTATCCCTTTTTCTAGTGCATCCCACTTAACCCCTTTAATCATGTTTAATTACATGTTTCCACTTGGTTAAGTATTCTAATCGTATTTTCTATTGCCACACAAGGCAACCCACTAGATTTCCTCATGCCACCCAATGCACCCACTTAACCCCTCATGTCCCTCTACATGCTAATATGGTTAAGTGTTTCTTAATTAATTAATTAAGATCATGACCTCATAAAGACCTCTCACATTAGACCGTCTTTTATGACTGCTGGATATGCCGGTTGGTTCCGGGCAGACTTCTGTCATCAAAAGGGTCTAACCTCGTGTCTTTACTTTAATCACGTATTTAATTTATGACTAAGACCTCTCACATTGGGCCAATCATTTGTAGCCGCTGGATGGCCGGTCGGTTCCGGGCAGACTTCTGCTACAAAAGGGTCCAACCTCGTGTCTTAGTTGATTAATTACACCTAATTAATCACCCCCATAATTAATTATCCCTAATTAATTACACATTTTCAAGAATATGGGTAGACCTAACTCAATAGGTAAATTCCCAATTCCATAGTGTGGGTAGACCTAACTTAATAGGTAAATTCCCAACTCCATAATGTGGGTAGACCTAACTTAATAGGTAAATTCCCAATTATGTCCATTCATTTTATGTTATGCTTAATCATAACAACTTTACACCTTTTTATAATCATGCATATTAACCCCATCGTTTCCCACGTAATTCGTTTACATAACATGTCATACATAGGGACAACCTTGCATATGTTATGCACGTCATAAAAAGAGACAAACTTGCATATGAACTTGCATATAAACTTGCATATAACTTGCATATGAACTTGAATATGAACTTGCATAAAACTTGCATATGAACTTGCATATGAACTTGCATAAAACTTGCATATGAACTTGCATACCATGTCATATCACAAAGGCAAACTTGCATATGTTATGCACATCATAGAAAGAGGCTAACTTGCACATGAATCATGTCATATCACAAAGGCAAACTTGCATATGTTATGCATATCATAGAAAGAGACTAACTTGCACATGAATCATGTCATATCACAAAGGCAAACTTGCATATGTTATGCATATCATAAAAAGAGACTAACTTGCACATGAATCATGTCATATCACAAAGGCAAACTTGCATATGTTATGCATATCATAAAAAGAGACTAACTTGCACATGAATCATGTCATATACATAGGGACAAACTTGCATATGTTATGCATATCATAAAAAGAGACTAACTTGCATATGATAAACTTGCATAAAACTTGCATATGAACTTGCATGACACATCATATCATAAAAAGAGGCAAGTTTACATATGAACTTATAACATATGACAACCACAACTTGCATAATCCACATTTACATCCATAGCCTCCTAATATCCTATCCTAATTAGTTTAGCAATTACTTGCTAAAGGCATAGGAACTCACCAAAACCAAGATTAGCAAACTTATGAAGTAGAACTAGTTGCTAAATATGAAGAAGATGATGATTAGAGGTTGATTAGCTTGCAACTTCCTTCATAAACTAGTGGAGGCTCCTCTTAAGTTTGATTTTGGCGGCATGAGGCCATCATTTTTATTTTTAGTATGGATTAGGCTTGCATTAGGGTGCTTTTATAGGATTAGGGTGTGTTTTAGACCATAGGATTAACCCTAGGTTAGATTAGGTCCGTCAGATTTAGGAAATCTCTAGAACCCAGCCCAGCCCTAGCCAGAAAACCAGACCTGGTGCACCCAGGCCCTCTGGCTCGACACGCCGTGTCGACAGGCAAGTCGACAGGCAAGTCGACCCCCCCCAGTCGACAGGCCTGTCGACAGCCCTGTCGACATGGCTAGGGCGGGAACTTTCCCGCCTGGCCCCGCTGGTTCTATTTTAAAATCTGAATTTGAATTTTTAAATCTGTTTTTAGCTTTGAATTTTCTGCAAACTTCATTGGGCCTTAACTGGGCCATACGGACTCCGATTTACAAAATTTCGGACTCTATTCTGCGTATTTTTCCGAGACGAACAAAATGACGCAGCCCGTTTCCCCCAATTCTCACATCTGAGATTATTTATTCTGCAATTAGTGAATTTTAGCATTAACCGAAATTCGGGGTGTTACATTGTGCATTCTTGATTTTGGGGGAACATAGGAGGATCACCTTCCTTTGGTGGAGTTCGCCTACAACAATAGCAACCAAGCCACCATAGGCATGGCACCTTTTGAGGCCTTGTATGGGAGACCATGCCGATCACCAACTTGTTGGTGGGAGTCCACATACAAGCTCGTACTTGGGCCTGACATGATCAGAGAAACTTCAGAGAAGGTGGACTTGATACGAAGATGAATGAAGACCGCACAAGATAGACAGAGGTCCTACGCTGATAAAAGACGAACCGACCTTGAGTTTGAGGTTGGAGACAGAGTTTTTCTTAAAGTATCTCCTTTGAAGAATGTCGTTCGCTTTGGGTCCGTAGGAAAATTGGGACCAAGATTTGTAGGGCCATTTCCTATCATTGAGAGGATTGGGAAGATGGCTTATAAAGTAGAGCTGCCCGAAAGATTGGCTGGAGTGCATAATGTCTTTCATGTCTCTCATTTACGAAAGTGCTTACATGAGTCTGCAGAAGTTGTGGAGCCAAGCATACTAGAGGAAATAGAAGTGGAACGAGAAGCAACGGTGAGAAGAGTTCCAACTCATATCTTGGGTACAGAAGTTAAAAAGCTACGCAATCGTGAGGTCAAGATAGTTAAAGTACAATGGAGTGATGCTGAGGAAGACGCGACTTGGGTGACTGAGGACAAGATACGCGCAGCCTACCCTTATCTTTTTTAGGGTACATTCTTGATCTCTTTTTCCATAAGTTTGTGCATGCTTGCATCTGTCTTATAAGTATATCTCCTCGGTCCTATTCTTGATCCTTAATTAGAAACCAATGGATGTAAACATGCATTTGAAACATGTTTTGATTGATGGTTGCAAGTGGTTGCTAGTGGTTGCTTGTGGATGCATATACACACACACACTAGGTACTAGATCGGCTCAGTCACTTTCATATTGGATATGCATATATGTATTTATACATGGACTAAAACTTGATGTGTTATCATATGGACGTTGCACGTAAGGACCCGTAACTTCCCCGTGAAGGAAAGAGCGGATACTTTGAGAACAACACACATCGGAACGCAGACGGAAGAACATTTCATTGTTATTACAACAATTCCATCAGATACAAGAATATACAGAGTATAAATGAATAAATTACATTCATTAAATATCAGAGATTACAATAAATTACATAGCAGCGGAAAAATATACAAAACATAACTGAAAGTGATACACGGATACAGAGCTTTCCGGGCATCGTTCCAGCTGTAAATTAGGACCCTGTGAATATAAATATGCAAAACCAAAACTACTAGCTGCTCGTGTCGAAAATAGGGGCACCCAGAGTTTAGGTTAAAACAATAAAATCCAGGTCAGTCATGTGACTGGTGTGAGAACAAAAACTGTTATTTAAAACTTTACTTTAAAAGATAGTAATTCAAGGGACCACGCCGTATAACACGGAATGGGTTTCCTCCCAAGAACACTAGTGCATATAACAAAACAGCGCAATGCTCTTTGGAAAAATGAAGCTATTATAAGACCCAGGTCCCATCACACAATGCAACGCAAGCCGGAGGATAGGGTTTTCCCTTATAATAGCCAAACATGCTTGGTACGTCAAAACAAATCATTTGATACTATTATAAGTGTATAGTGTCAAAACAATTTTCAATCATAAATATCAATCATAGGCGGCATGGGTACCATCTATCATGTCGCCATACTAGTTCTACAATTAAAATCGCAATATCACGTATTGGAAATTGGATTTCCGTCATGAGTCGAGGCAAGGGGCAAGCCCCTCTCCGCGTTCGAGACACTCTAGCAAATGTCCCAGGACCCCACTCTAATCCTTGGATCTTCAAGGCCGGTCCTCTCTTACTTTTGAGGATTAATTATTCCTGAACACACGTTTCCCGGTCCTTACAGACCTATGTCTGAGGCGCCTCGTATCCAACAACCACACAGGTGAAAAGTATATAAATGTCAGGGCTAGTAGGTCACTGACACCACCTTAGCTAGAAAGAAACGTCGTGCTCTCCCTGCAGTCACTATCCCGTTTTTGACTCATACCGAGGTGTGAGGCTCGCGAATTCACATTATACACAAAGCTATGCCACACAGGCCGTACTTTGATCATAAACCACAAGACTTTGCTTTTCAACAGAAGCCCTGATCAGTTGCCACTTACGCGTGCCACACTGGCAATTCACTCCATGCGACTGATGTCCATCGATATACAACCTCTGAGCTCATACGTCTCAGAGAAGGGTGTTAAGCAAGAGAATAAATTCTCCGCCGCCAAACAGATGTATATTTAATAGAGATCAATCAACACAGAATAAAACCCAATGTCAGACACACAATCCATTTACAAGTTCGTTCTGGGTCTGAACGAAACCGGAGGCACTTTCCTCGCATCTCCATCCATCTCCAAGTACGTCTAGACGATCACCGACTGTTTCCCTCATTTTGGGTGTACAACCCAATCGAGATCATCAGTAATCACCCAAACGATGTGAAGACTTCCGGTCTTCAACCACCGTCTTCATCTTCGACATCTCGTCGAATCGGTTATTCAGAATGGGTATAAACCCGGCCTTTCTGAATATCCCACGTATATAGTAAATAAATGTTACACAAACACAACGAATGCCCATTCCAATTCAGAATATTCTTTTATTCACAAAATCACATTCTTAGGGAAAGGTTCCCATTAATTTTATCCAAGATAAATTCTTCTAAATTTATCCTATAATCTTCCTTTGGATATCATTTCTAACTAGTCAGGATTAGCGAACCACACCGAAGTAATTATTTATTTTATTTCCCAATCCCAACCTATATATCCCATGGAGAAAACTGGTAATACTCCACATCTAACACCACGGTGTTATCGGTAAAATTAATTACCATTTCACGTTCAAATCTAATTAAAGATTTAACTATCGTTTTGGAGCAAAACTGGTGGTACTCCATTCTCGATCACCTTTCAGATTTGATAATTTAAATTATCAATTCACATTTCAATCTAATTAAAGATTCATTAAAACTCCACTTAGTTTCAATCTTTTCTAAAATCAATATCCTACGTTTAACTAGGTTAAAGAACCAATGTCATATAAAACACGATTCACGATTAACCCAAATCACATTTGATATTAAATACAAGGCTCTGAATAGAAAATATATCAGCTTATATTTAATATCAAATTCTGAAACCAACAAATATCGTATTGGAAATAACGATATAAAATATATCTTTCAAATTCCCATAACAATATCTGTATAGTCACGAAATCCAACATCGAAATATTCCGAAGATAATTTCGATTCAACTCCAGTCCAATCCACGTATTGGGAATATTGATTGTTTTTAAAATCACTTTCAAATTCAATTTATTTATTTCAAAAAAATAAATTGACTTTAATTCTAGTTCAAAACTAGTTCATTTCGATAAAAATCTATTTTTATCTTTTCAAATATGGAATTTTTCAGCCCAATTTTTCCCAAATCATTTCTTATGATTTTACACAAATTATTGATATTTTTACTAATTTTATCAAGGCCCGTACAGTCTATTTCCATCAACGGCCATCGAACTGCACTTACAGCGACCTTTTCCAAATTTGATTTGGACATAATTCCAAATCCAACCGTTAGATTTCAAATTTCTAATATCCATTGGAAAGCTCTTTTCGATACGAACCCAACGGTTCCGGTTTTAGGAGAATCCGACGGTCGGATCTCCCGCAACGTCATTTCGAAGTCAATGGTCGAAATTCACGAACTGTCGCGGCACGGCGCGTTCTATTCAGGCCATTTTATATATATATAATATATATATATATATTTCGTCGATTTCCTTTTTAAAACGAATTTTATAAATAGTTCTAAATTCGTTTCAAAAACAATTTCAACTTCATCTTCAATTTCAAATCGATTTGATTTCAATTCAATTCGAATTCATTGCAATTTTTTTTAATTCGAATTCAAATTCGTTTCAATTCAAATTCTAATTCGTTTTAATTCAAATCAATTTGAATTTACCTTCTATTTACTTCAATTCGAATTCATTTCAAATTGATTTCAATTCAATTTCAGTTCGTTTAAAATTTCATTCAAAACGATTTCAATTCGTTTTTAATTCAATTTCAATTTAATTCAATTTGAATTCATTTCTTTTCAATTCGAATTCAAATTCACTTTCTATTCAATTTGAATTCAAATTCACTTTCTATTCAATTCGAATCAAATTCATTTTCTATTCGATTCGAATTCATTTCAAATTGATTCAATATAAATATCGTTCACGTCAAAATTGACATTTTATTGAATAAAATTTCAATTTGAATTTCAAATTCATTTCAAATTGATTCAATTTCAATTTAATTCAATTTGAATTCATTTCTTTTCAATTCGAATTCAAATTCACTTTCTATTCAATTTGAATTCAAATTCACTTTCTATTCAATTCGAATCAAATTCATTTTCTATTCGATTCAAATTCATTTCAAATTGATTCAATCAAATTCGTTAACGAATAAAATCGATATAAATATCGTTCACGTCAAAATAGCGCAACTCTAATCAACACGGCTTTATATATTTCAATAAATTCGTTATTCTATTCAACAAATGAATATTTATCCCATTCAACACATGAATCTATATCTCTTTCAGCACACAACCAATCTCAACACATGAGTACTGTCAACACATCACTATTTTTGTTATGTAAAATATTTTATAAAACTATGGTATCTATCGTTTGATTTTAATTAGACTCCACCGTGAAGTAGTTCTAATTTTAAATATGATAAAGATGTAAATTTTATTATTAAAATATTTTACTCAACACATGAATAGTTTCAACACATGAACATCGTCAACACATGACTATTTTTATATTCAACACATGAATTTTCTTTTATAATATTCATTATTTTCCCGATTGGAATGAGGCCCAATCAATCACCATATAATGTTAATTATATGGATTCCACACAACAGATGTATATAATAGCAATGACAAACAATCAACCATCACCTAAGGTGCACCACACAACTGTATAAGCATCAAATATAAATAATTAACGCTTACACAGCCTGTCGACCAATCGATCGACATACAATTAAATAATTGGGATTAGTGTACGCCAAATATCATCCCAACAGCCGTATGGGGTTTCAAATCAACAAACACATATTTTTATTTGTGCACTTGGGCGATGTGTAAAATTTATCGACCCAATCAATATCAGTCAAATCAGTGTATATAAACAAATCGGCCGATTTGTTTATAAATATTTATTTACTCACATTCACGTTAAAAAATTATATTTTTAACGATAATTAATTCATTTCAACACATTAATTTATATTATCGATTTCACATCAACAACACAAACAAATTTCACAACACATCAAACAAGCATACAAGCCATCCATGGTCTGTGGATGACGGGTGTCGGGTGCTACTAAGCACCGTCTGCATCCTAGTATATATATATATATATATATATATATATATATATATAACTAGAAAACGAAATTTAGAGTGAGAAGTTCTCACCAATAGCTAATCCCAACTCCACGACACTTCTTTTGTAGAAGTCTTCGTCGTTCTCGCCCTTTTTGTCACCTTCGTTGCTCGTATTCTCTACATATGTAAAAATCGAATTTTTACATTACTATTCAATATATAAAAATTTTACTTTACTATTCAATATATAAAAATCGAATTTTTACTTCACTATTCAATATATAAAAATCGAATTTTTACTTCGTTATTCAATATATAAAAATCGAATTTTTACTTTGCTATTCAATATATAAAAATCGAATCTTTTCTATTTTAAAAATTCTAACTTTTTCCTATATAAAAGTCTAACCTTTTCTATATAATAAAAATACAACCTTTTATATCATGCTATAAAAAAAACTGATTTTTTTAATTTGCTAATACCAATTACATAGGAAAAAAAGAAATAAAATAAAAGTAAATAAGTAAAAAGAGGCTTACAGTCGAAATCGAAGGCTGGGGGGGTGTAAAAACCCGCAACTTCCCCGATGAGGAAAGCGCGGATAGTTCGAGAACAAGCCACAACAGAACGCAGACGGAAGAACATTTCATTGTTTATTACAACAATGCATCAGATTACAAGAATATACAGAGTATAAATGAATATTACACAGAAATATCAGAGATTTAAATTACATTTAAATACATCGCAGCGGAAAATAATACAATACACAACTAGAAGAGATATGCGGATACAAAGCTTTCCGGATATCGTTCCAGCTGTAAACCAGGATCCTGTGAATATAAATCTGCAACACCAAAACTACTAGCTGCCCGTGTCAAAATAGGGGCACCCAGAGTTTAGGTTAAAACAATAAACTCCAAGTCAGTCATGTGACTGGTGTGAGAACTAAAACAGTTATTATTCTTTATTTTTAAAGTTAGGTAAATCAAGGGACCACGCCGTATAACACGGAACGGGTTTCCTCCCAAGAACACCAGTGCATAAAACAACAACGCAATGCTAAATAAAGAAAAATGAAGCTGTTATAAGACCCAGGTCCTATCACACAATGCAACGCAAGCCGGGGGATAGGGTTTTCCCTTATAACAGCCAAAGAATGCTTGATATGTTTTAAAACAAATCATTTGATACTATTATCAGTGCATTGTGTATAAAACAACTTCAAATCATAAGTATCAATCATAGGCGGCATGGGTACCATATATCATGTCGCCATACTAGGCTCTACAATTAAAACCGCAAAATCACGTATTTGGAAGTTGGATTTCCATCTATGAACCAAGGCTAGGGATCGTCCTCACCGTCTTCGAGACTCTCTAGCCCGAGCCTCAGGGTCAGAGCGCATCGACCCTTGGATCATCAGGGCCGGTCCACCGATGTGGATTAAAATGCCTGAACACTGCGTTTCCCCGCCCTTTGGGGCGTAAATGAGCCAACGAATGACTCCATCGGACCCGGATCGTCCGATCAAACCGAGGCGCCTCGCAACAGCAACAACCACACAGGTGAAAAGTATATAAATGTCAGGGCTGGTAGGCCACTGACAACACCCTAGCTAGAAAGAAACACATGCCCTCCCTGAGGTCCTCTCCCGTTTTTGGTTCACAACCGGGGTGCGAAACTCGCGAATTAAACATTACAAAAAGCTACGCCACAAAGGCCGTGCTTCGATCATCAACCACAAGACTTTACTTTTCAACAGAAGCCTTGATCATTTGCATCTTAGCATGCCACACAGACAAACCACTCTATGCAACTGATATCAGTCACACAGAATGGAATCCGATGTCAGACACACAGTCCATTTACAAGTCCGTTCTGGGTCTGAACGAAACCGGAGGCACCTAGTACCCCGCATATCCATCGATCTCCAAATACGTCTGGACAATCACCAACTGTTTCCATCTTCTCGGGTGTACATCCCAATCAAGATCATCAGTAATTATCCAAACGACGTGAAGACTTCCGGTCTTCAACCACCGTCTTCATCTTCGACACCACGTCGAATCAGTTATTCAGAATGGGATAAACCCGGTCTTTCTGAATAACTCACGTATATATTATAAAAGTGTTACACAAACACAACATACGCCTCATTCCAATTCATCAGTCACTAACCGTAAATTAACAAGAGAATAATTTCCCAAATATTAACCCCGAAGGCCGAAACCAACATCAGATCAATATCCAGAAAACCATTCTGCTTGGCTAACCGACAGTTAGTTTCTAAATTTCACATTCATAGCGAAAGGTTCCCATTAATTTTATCCAAGATAAATTCCTTGAATTTATTCTTTAATCATCTTTTGAATTTCGATTCAACTAGTCGGGATTAACGAACCTTACCGAAGTAATCATTTGTTTTAATTTCCCAATCCCAACCTATTCATCCCATGAAGTAAAACTGGTTATACTTCATATCTAACACCACGATGTTATCGGTAAATTCAATTACCATTTCACGTTCAAATCTAATTAAAGATTTAAGTAACGCCTGGAGCAAAACTGGTGATACTCCATTTCGATTATTTCAATCTAATTAAAGATTCATTAAAACTCCACTTAGTTTTAATCGTTAACTGGCTTAAAGAATCAGTGTCATTTAAAACACGGTTCACGATAAACCCAAAATAACATTCATTAATTATCGGGTTAAAGAACGAGTGTTATTTAAAACACTGTCCACGATAAACCCAAAAATCAATATCAATTCAATTAAATATTATTTAATTGGTACACTTCATTAAATCCAAATAAAAAGATTTAATCTTTTCTCAACTGGGTTCAAGAACAATGTTAGTCAAGACACCATTCACGACAAACCCAAATCACATTTGATATTAAATACAAGGCTCTGAATAGAAAATATATCGGCTTATATTCAATATCAAATTCTACGACCAACAGATATCGTATTGGAAATAACGATATATATATTTCTATATCTTCCAAATTTCCATAACAACATCTGTATAATCACGAAATCCAACATCGAAATATTCCGAAGACAATTTCGATTCAAATCCATTCCAATGCAATCATTGGAAATTCTGGTTATTTTCAAAACCATTTCAAATTCAATTTATTTATTTAGAAATAAATAGAATTATAATTCTAGTTCAAAACTAGTCCATTTCGATAAAAATCTATTTTTATCTTTTTAAATATGGAGTTTTTCATCCCGATTTTTCCCAAATCATTTCTTATGATTTTACACAAATTATTCCTATTTTTAATAATTTTATCAAGGCCCGCACAGTCGATTTCCATCAACGGCCATCGAACTGCACTTACAGCGCCTTTTCCAAATTTGATTTGGACATAATTCCAAATCCAATCGTTAGATTTCTAATTTCTAATATTCGTTAGAAAGCTCTTTTCGATACAAACCCAACGGTTCCGGTTTTAGGAGAATCCGACGGTCGGATCTCCCGTAATATCCATTCGAAGTCAATGGTTGAAATTCGCGAACTGCCGCGGCGCGGCGCATTCCATTCAGGCCATTATATTATATATATAATATATACTTCGTCGATTTTAATTCAAAACGTGCTTTATAAATCGTTTTAAATTCATTTTCAAAATGGTTTCCACTTCATATTCAATTCCAAATCAAAATTGAATATTCACTTATAAATTCGTTTTAAATTTATTTCAAATCGATTTCAATTCGAATTCAATTTTTAGTTCAATTTCGATTCGTTTCAATTAAACTTCGATTCGTGTTCAATTCTATTGAATTTCAATTCGAATTCATTTCTATTCAAATTCAATTCGAATTCATTTCTATTCGAATTTCAAATCATTTCAGTGTATTTTGAATTTCAAATCAATTCAGTTTAATTCGAATTTCAATTCACTTTAAATATAATTCGAATTTCAATTCATTTCAATATAGTTCGAATTTCAAATCTATTCGATATTCATTGAAGAATGAATAAAATCGATATAAATATCGTTCACGTCAAAATGGCGTCAATCTAACCAACACGGCTTCATATGTTTCTATTTTCAAATATTCTATTTCAAATATTTCTATTTCGAAACTGGAATGAGGCCCAATCAATTACCATATAATGTTAATTATATGGATTTTCTACAACACATGTATATATCAACAACGATGAATAATCAACCATCATCCAAAGTGCACTCTACACTGTATAAGCATCGAATATCAATATTTAACGCTTATAACAGTCTGTCAATCAATCGATCGACATACAACTAAACAATCGGGATTAGTGTACGTCAAATATCATCCAAATACCCGTGTGGGGTTTCAAACAATCAAACACATATTTTATTTGTGCAGTTGGGCGATGTGTAAAATTTATCGACCCAATCAATATCAGTCAAATCAGTGTGTATAAAAAAACCGTCCGGTTTGTTTATTTTTATTTCATTTCATATATACGTTAAAAATTCTATTTTTAACTATAAAATATTTTCCTCTATAAAATATTTTATTTCAACTATATTAATATTTTATTTCATTTCACATCACATCACACAATCAATTTTCATCACAACAAACAATCAAACATAAAAGCCATCCATGGTCTGTGGATGACGGGTGTCGGGTGCTACTAAACACCGTCTGCATCCTAGTATATATTTATATAACTAGAAAATTAAAATTAAAGAGTGAGAAATTCTCACAGAATTGCTAATCCAACGCCTCAACTCTTCTTAGGTAGAAATCTTCGTCCTTCTCTTCTTCCATCACTTTCGTTGACCGTATTCTCTACATATGTAAAAATCACATTTTTACTTCGCTATTCAATATAGAAAAATCGAATTTTTACTTCGCTATTCAATATAGAAAAATCGAATTTTTACTATGCTATTCAATATAGAAAAATCGAATTTTTACTTTGCTATTCAATATATAAAAATCGAATTTTTACTTTGCTATTCAATATATAAAAATTGAAATTTTACTTTTCTATTCAATATATAAAAATCGAATTTTTACTTTGCTATTCAATATATAAAAATCGAATTTTTACTTTGCTATTCAATATAGAAAAATCGAATTTTTACTTTGCTATTAAATATATAAAAATCGAATTTTTACTTTGCTATTCAATATAGAAAATTCAAATTTTTACTTTGCTATTCAATATATAAAAATCGAATTTTTACTTTGCTATTCAATATATAAAAATCGAATTTTTACTTCGCTATTCAATATATAAAAATCGATTTTTTTTACTTTGCTATTCAATATATAAAAATCGAATTTTTACTTCGCTATTCAATATATAAAAATCGAATTTTTATTTCGCTATTCAATATATAAAAATCCTATTTTTATAATCACGCTATATGGATAAATTTTCTATTTTCACACCATTACTATATAGATAAAAATTCTATATTTACTTCTTTATTTTCAAATATAAAGATTTCGCCTTTTTAAATATAAAGATTTCGCCTTTTCAAAAATAAAGATTTCGCCTTTTCAAATATAAAGATTTCACCTTTTCAAATATAAAGATTTTGCCTTTTCAAAAATAAAGATTTCGCCTTTTCAAATATAAAGATTTTATTTTTAATATTCCTATCATGAAAAAAATTATATTTTTAATTCTCTACCTAAACAAAAATCATATTTTTACATCTTCTACATAATAAAGATCGAATTTTTAATATTCCTATAATATAAAAATCATATTTTTAATATTCCTATAATATAAAAATCATATTTTTAATATGATTTCAAAATCAAATCTTTATCATCTCAACATCAGTTTTTAATAACTATATAAAATCAGTTTTATTATTTTTTTTATAACTAAATAAAATCCTAAAACTTACTGTGTAAATCGATGGAGGGGGGTGCTACCATCGTTCGCTGGCCAGAGGAGGGGGTGGAGCAGAGGCGCAGGGGGTGGCTTAGGGTTTAGGGGGCGGCGGCTTAGGGTTTAGGGGTGGGGCGGCGGTGGTTCTATGTAGAAGAAGAAGGAGGGGAGGAAGTGGAGAGGATGGGAGAGTGGCGCGAGTGGAGGGGGAGCTCGAGGAGGAGGCGCGGTGGCCCGAGGCGCAGGCGGCGGCGCGATTTCCTGATTCCGTCGTTTTTTTTTTTCATTTCTGATCTGAAGCTAACGGGGGCGGCAAGGTATAGAGAGAAAAAAGGGGGGAATATTTAATTTATATTTATTATTTTATTTTCAAAAAGTTGACTTTTACATACAACCTCTAAACGAGGCCCACCGCCTATCGTCCCTAGCGTTTCACCCCCATTCCGAACACAATGGGATATGTATCGTAAGATGATTCGAACGTTTCGATCAGTTTCCGTCAAAACCAACATATAACTCTATATATTGAATTTGAACGCGCATTTCAATTTACTAGGGTCACATACTAACTCGAAAAATTCCAGAAAAATATTTTCTACCTTCGTATTGACGATACGGTCCTAACAAAACTAGTTTCGTCGAATTCTGAGACCGTTTGAAAAATGGCCAATTTCCAGTCGATTAAAATCAACTGAAACTGGTCAAACGCGTTTTCCTTTGCCACACTCACATATTGATTCGAAAAATTATGAAATTTGGAATCTAACAATAATTTGACACTGCGGATCCAACAAAAGTGGTTTCGTCGAATTCCGAGGTCGTTTGCAAAATTCCCATTTTTAAGGGCCTGAATTTCATAGCGACTATTCAGAATTTTCAACTGGACATATCTTTTGATCCCCGCAATGAAATTTCGATTTTTCGGATTCGTTAGAAATATATTTCCAATTAGATCCCATTATTTTTTGTTTCACTAAAATCCGGTTTATTTTGCACCCGGTACATTCAATTGAAGTTTGAAATCGAATTATCGAACTACCGCGCCATTTTCAATTCCTATTTATAATTTAAAATAAATATTTATATTCTAACGACGACGTATATAATATATACGTTCGATTCTATTCAAAAATAAATTTATCGTCGATATTATTTAAAATAATTCATTTTAAATGTTCAAAATTCGCTAAAATTGCCAAAATAAAAATTTTAAACTGGCCCAGATTTTCGGGTTGTTACAATCTCCCCCACTTAAAACTTTTCGTCCCCGAAAAGGAACAAAGTCGAAAGTGGTTTGATTAATCAACTCTACGTTCAATCTGGCTTCCATTCTCCAACTTTTCAGTTTCTGAGAATTTTCAAATTCTTCAAAAATTTGGCTAACACCCGGAATTTTCGAAAAATTTCGCCATAACCTCCCCTGCACCGGGAGCCACGGGAAAATCCCGAAATTTCCATACAGGCCTTCTGATCTCAAAAAGAAAAAGAAAAAGCCAAGCGGCTAGCTAATCGGCTCATAAAATCATCATCACCCAAACAAAACAGTAAATTATGATAAACATGTACCTATTTGTCGGGCAAACAAATTTTATTCTCTGCTCTAGCCTCCTTGCTATGACTTGTTCAATGTAGGTACAAGTATATGCAAGCAAATGCAATAAATTTTCAATACAATTCACTATTTGATACAATTTGGCTATATGGTTCAAATTTATCAAACAAATAAACAAACAACACAAACATCAATCAATTAGTGGATTAGCTTTTGAAATTCATAACTTTGATATATAGTCAAAAATCAGATTTTTGATGCCAAATCACAGCAATAAGCCCTATCTAGTTTCGGTTCTCACACCAGTCAATTGGAAATATATAGAAATCTCACTTTCGTTACTCAAAAATAAATACTGGCGATGGTGCCCCGTCACCAGAATTATCCCCGGGCAACTAGAGTATGATTCTATAACTATCCAGTATATTAAAACTTCGAATACACGTTTGCAAGACATATATGCAAAATCTTTATATATCGGATTGTCCCGATCAATGTAGAATAAATAATCAAATACGAATAATTGATTTAAATTTCAAAACAAAAATTGGTTTTCATTTTAAAAATATACTCTTCACACTCGTTCTAGGATACTACTGATGCTATCTCTAATGAGTCGTTCTCGTTGGATATTACTAATCCAATATCTGATGAATTCTTTCGTACGGTTCTAAGGTGCCTTGTTCTCTGAGCTTTGTAAACCAAAGCTCTGATACCAAACTGTAAAAACCCGCAACTTCCCTGATGAGGAAAGCGCGAATAGTTCGAGAACAAGCCACAACAGAACGCAGACGGAAGAACATTTCATTGTTTATTACAACAATGCATCAGATTACAAGAATATACAGAGTATAAATGAATATTACACAGAAATATTAGAGATTTAAATTACATTTAAATACATCACAGCGGAAAATAATACAATACACAACTAGAAGAGATATGCGGATACAAAGCTTTCCGGATATCGTTCCAGCTGTAAACCAGGATCCTGTGAATATAAATCTGCAACACCAAAACTATTAGCTGCCCGTGTCAAAATAGGGGCACCCAGAGTTTAGGTTAAAACAATAAACTCCAGGTCAGTCATGTGACTGTTGTGAGAACTAAAACAGTTATTATTCTTCATTTTTAAAGTTAGGTAAATCAAGGGACCACGCCGTATAACACGGAACGGGTTTCCTCCCAAGAACACCAGTGCATAAAACAACAGCGCAATGCTAAATAAAGAAAAATGAAGCTGTTATAAGACCCAGGTCCTATCACACAATGCAACGCAAGCCGGGGGATAGGGTTTTCCCTTATAACAGCCAAAGAATGCTTGATACGTTTTAAAACAAATCATTTGATACTATTATCAGTGCATAGTGTATAAAACAACTTCAAATCATAAGTATCAATCATAGGCGGTGTAACACCCCGAATTTCGGTTAATGCTAAAATTCACAAATTAAAGAACAACTAATCCCAGATGAGGGAATTAGGGGAAACGGGCTGCGTCATTGCGTTCGTCTCGGAAAAATACACGAAATAGAGTCCGAGTTTGCGTAAAACGGGTACCGTATGAAAGAGATATGGACGAACGAAGTTAGGCAGAAAAACCAGAAACAGGCCAGAAATGCACTGGCGCACTTGTGAAGTGCGCCAGTACAAAAATGCACTGGCGCACTTATGAAGTGCGCCAGTACAGAAATACACTGGCGCACTTGGGAAGTGCGCCCATGCCGAGCCAAGAAACCTGCACAGTTTCTAGAGAGTTCTGTGGTTGGGTGCACCAGTTTGGGGTTTGGGCTTGGTCTTAGGGCTGGTTTCTGGAAGGTGCCGAAATCTAAGGGTCCTAATCTAATTTAGGGTTAATCTAAGGGCCTAAAACACTCACCTAATCTATAAATACACCCTAATACTACCCTAATTCATACTAAAAATAGAAATGATGGCCTCATGCCGCCAAAATCAAACTTAAGAGGAGCCTCCACTAGTTTATGAAGGAAGTTGCAAACTAATCAACCTATAATCACCATCTTCTTCATATTTAGCAACTAGTTCTACTTCATAAGTTTGCTAATCTTGGTTTTGGTGAGTTTCTATCACTTTAACATCAATTGCTAAAGTAAGTAGATTGGGTGTAATGAGACTTATGGTCTTGAATGCGGATTAGTGAGTTTGAATCATTTGTAATGATATGCTACTCTATGTTTTCCTATGTTTATGCATATTTAATAAGTGGGTTTATGCATGTTTAATAAGTTGGTTTATGCATGTTTAACAAGTGGGTTTATGCATGTTTAATTAGTGGGTTTATGCATGTTTAACAAGTGAGTTATGCAAGTTCATATGCAAGTTATGTGTATGATGTTATGTAAGTTATGTGTAGGTTGTTATGCAAGTTCATATGCAAGTTATGTATATGCTTAAATGCAAGTTTAACATGATATGCAAGTTATGCATGCTTATGCAAGTATGAGAATGCTTATGCAAGTTATGTGTATGCTTAAATGCAAGTTTGACATGATATGCAAGTTATGCATGCTTATGCAAGTATGAGAATGCTTATGCAAGTTATGTGTATGCTTAAATGCATGTTTAACATGTTATGCAAGTTATGAGAATGCTTATATGCAAGTTCAACATGTTATGCAAGTCATGCGTATGATAATATGCAAGTTTGGGTTAAATGTAGTTGGGTTAATATATGCTCATATATGCAAGTTGACATCCTCTTAACCATGACAAAGTTATATGCTAAGATTTGGTTAAACCCATGATATTTGTGATGGATCTTCCCTTTATTATGTCATGGAAGGAGAACGATTTACGTGGGGAATGATGGGGTTAATAAATATGTTAATAAAAGTATGATTGGGTATGATTAAGCATACCATAAAAAAATAAATTAACATAAGTGGGAATTTACCTATTGAGTTAGGTCTACCCCATGGGAATTTACCTATTGAGTTAGGTCTACCCATGTTATGAAAAATGTGTAATTAATTAGGGATAATTAATTATGGGGGTGATTAATTAGGCGTAATTAATCAACTAAGACACGAGGTTGGACCCTTTTGTAGCGGAAGTCTGCCCGGAACCGACCGGCCATCCAGCGGCTACAAATGATTGGCCCAATGTGAGAGGTCTTAGTCATAAATTAAATACGTGATTAAAGTAAAGACACGAGGTTAGACCCTTTTTATGACAGAAGTCTGCCCGGAACCAACCGACATATCCAGCAGTCATAAAAGATGGTCTAATGTGAGAGGTCTTTATGAGGTCATGATCTTAATTAATTAATTAAGAAACACTTAACCATATTAGCATGTAGAGGGACATGAGGGGTTAAGTGGGTGCCTTGGGTGGCATGTGGAAATCTAGTGGGTTGCCTTGGGTGGCAATAGAAAATACGATTAGAATACTTAACCAAGTGGAAACATGTAATTAAACATGATTAAAGGGTTAAGTGGGATACACTAGATAAGTGACAAGCTTAGGTGGGTAGCTTGTGGGGGCCCATTTCAACCAATATCCCAAACGTATCTTTGTGGGCTCGACTCTAGTCGGGTGACGGGACACGCATATTGGGCTTGATTATAAGAGGCCAAAACGGGTTAGCGGTGGCAACGCAGGATCAACGGGTTTCATATGCGTGTGTGGACCCGGGCTGGTTGGTAAGTCGTTGTTGCATCGTGTAGATATAAAGCCGTGCACCGTTGATATTATCAGGTGGCCACTTTGGGGAATGATACACCCCATTGTGGGACCAGCACGGGTATCTACGGTAGGGAGCCGATCGCTGGAGAGTAGTGGGTACACCTAATAAAGATAGGGGCAGACGGCACCTATGTAGGGGTACACGAAACTACTGGGTAAAATTACTAAGTACACCTAGTGGAGATAGGGGCAGACGGCACCTATGTAGTGGGCTAGGGGTACACGAAACTACTGGGTAAATTTTCTAAGTCCTTGGGAGGGATCAACCTTTAAGAAGGAATGACTGGTGTGGTGCAGTGTAGTAATTATCCTTGGGTGGGTAAATGCGTCTTTATAGTAATCTTAGTTTATCCTAAGTCTACCAAGCTGCTTAGTGTAGCCATTCATCCCCAGACATTACCGTATGTCAAGTTTATGTCTTCTCTGGTTACTTTAATGATTGTATTGTTAAAGTTATAGGACTCGCTCAGACTTATGTCTGACCCCGTTGTTTTTATCTTTTTTTCCCAACCCTCAGGTTCTCAGAGTGGGCCCAGTACGAGTGGGCTTTGATCAGGCTGCTTTTATTACTCTCTTGGAGCTTGGACCCTAGATGTAGAGCTCAGCTTACCCTTTTTCTTTTATGGCTATCAGTTCATGTATCGGGATTATGTATTTTTATTTAGCAAGAATGGATATTTGTACTTAACTCTTATTATGGTTTTGTGATGTAACCAGACATGTTTACTTCCGCTGTTATGAGATGATGTTTTAAATTTCAAGTACTATTTATATCTGTCTTGTTGTAATTTTTCTGTTCTATATTCACTAAAATACTCCACCGATGCTATGGCATTCCCTTAGTGAGTGATCATAGCGGGAGTGGGGTGTTACACGTGGTATCAGAGCTTAAGGTTACCAGAACAGATAAAATTTTTAGAAAAACTATTTTCTAAGAATATTTTTGAAAGGAGTATTTTCAAAAACATGTCTTTTAAGAGAAAAGTTTTTGAAAGAAAAGCATAATTCCCAATAGCCATATCTATATCTTTCGAATTCTCCGTTTTGAATTTCTTCCTCTCTCGTTTTGAGTTTCCCCTCCGCGTATAGATGACCTTTCTAAGATAGATAAGAACGGAAAACAACTTTAAGGGACTTAGACGTTAGTCAGATTAGAAGTTGGTTCAAGAAGGAGGAGGACTGGTAGGTATCTATTGGATAGACGAAGGGAGGAAGGCTCAAATAGTTGTTTGGTTAATGAAGAATGAAACCTCATTGGTGGGAGGTTACGTGTGGAGAATGGGAAGAAGAAGGCGAGTAGTTATCCTTTTGAGAGGAATAGGACACCTTATTAGGATTGTCCAAAGAGGCATGGGCAAGGTATGGAATCTCCTGGAGGGTAGTTGTATTCCCTCGCGGCTAGTGTACCAGATGGGGATAGAACCGTTTAGGTTGGAATTAGGATTTCTTTATTATACGGTTCGAACTTTATTTGATTCTGACGCATCGAGTTCGTTTATCTCATCATTGTTAGTTGAGTCACTGCACTTAGACACCAGTTTGGTAGATGATCCCTTAGTTGTTTCAAACCCAATTGGGGCTCCATGAAGTGTTTGGGTTTGAAAGTTGCTATACTTAGCATTGAGTTTAGATGTGATGCTTTTGTTTTGGGCTTCACGAGCTATGGGTTGATTTTGGGCATGGACTGGTTATCCAGTAATGGTGTTGTTCTTGATTGCGAAAGGAGAGTTGTTAGGCTCATGACCCGCTTGGGTAACACTCTCGAGATCTCTTGTAATCCCATGGATTCTGTTATGCTAAGTTATCTTGAATCGCTTGACGCTTCGGTCGAGAGTTTGCAATCTGTTAGAGTGGTCCGGGAATATTCGGATGTGTTTGAGGAGGTGAAGGGCTTACCTCCGAAGCGGGAGATTGACTTCCGAATGTATCTGGTGGATAATGCTAAACCTGTATCTTTACCAGTGCGCCACATGGCTCCTCGTGAGAGGAGGGAACTCCATAAGCAAGTAGGGGAGTTGCTTGAGAAGGGGTTCATAAGACGAAGTATATCGGAGTGGGGTGCTCCAGTAGTTTTTGCTACGAAGGCGGATGGGTCCCTCAGACTTTGTGTAGACTATAGAGAACTCAACAAGCTCACAAAGAAGAATAGACACCCATTGCCGAGGATTGATGATCTTTTCGATCAGTTGGTTGGCGCTTCAGTATTTTCTCAGTTGGACTTAGCCACGGGGTTTCATCAGTTGAGAGTGGCTGAGGATAGCATAGACAAGACTGCCTTTAGGACTCCGGATGGTTTCTATGAGTGGCTGGTGATGCCATTTGGGTTGACGAACGCCCCTGCATACTTTGTGGATTTGATGAGCAGGGTGTTCAGGGAGTTCCTTAATAAATTCGTGGTGGTCTTTGTGGATGATATCTTAGTATTTTCTAAGAGTGAAGAAGAGCATGCCCTACATCTTGGGGAGGTATTGAAGACTCTTCGAGCACATAGCCTTAAGGCTAAATTCTCTAAATATCACTTCTGGAGGAAGGAGGTGCGGTTCTTGGGGCACGTGGTCTCCAAGGAAGGGATAGCTGTGGATCCCGCGAAGGTAGTATCAATGCAGGATTGGAAGGTTCCGAAGAATTCTACCGAAGTAAGAAGTTTCTTGGGGTTGGCGGGTTATTATAGGAAGTTTATTAAAGACTTCGCGAAGATATCAGCCCCATTAACCCGCTTAACGAAGAAGAATCTTGTTTTCACATGGGACGTAGATTGTGATGATGCGTTCCGACGGTTAAAGAGAGCTTTAACCACTGCTCCAGTTTTAGTGTTGCCAGATGGGAGCAAGCCATTTGTTGTCTATACCGATGCTTGTGGGACAGGACTAGGCGCAGTCTTAATGCAAGAGGGAAGGGTGATAGCCTATGGTGGAAGGCAGTTGAGAGTGCATGAGAAAAATTACCCTACCCATGATTTAGAGTTGGCCGCTATTGTTTTTGCGCTTAAGATTTGGCGCCATTATCTTCTTGGTGAGAGATTCGAATTGTTCACTGACCACAAATCATTGAAGTACTTGTTTTCTCAGAAGGATTTGAATTTGAGACAGCAAAGGTGGATGGAGTTCTTAGCATCCTATGATTTCGAGATAGCGTATACCCCTGGCAAGGGTAACGTGGTGGCGGACGCCTTGAGCAGAAAAAGGTTGTCCTTGAGTCCATTGTTCGTGGAACAAAGAAGCTTGGAATTTATCTCGATGTTTGATTTCAGACCTTCCATTGATTATGTACCCGGTTTGCTAGCTTCCTTGGAGGTTAGACCTACTCTTTTGGGGCGGATTGGAGAAGCACAGAGGGACGACCCACAGTTGGTTGAGTTGGTGGAGAAGCTCATAAGGGGGGAGTCGTCCAACCATTTGAGTAGGTACACCCTAGACGATAGGGGGTGCTTGCGTAGAGACGGTAGACTTTGTGTACCGCAAGACGAGGGTTTAAGGAAGGTTATTCTTGATGATGCACACCGTTCTAGGATGACCATTCATCCCGTTGGGGACAAGATGTACCAAGACATGAAGAGGGTTTTCTTCTGGGCCGGTATGAAGAAAGATGTGGCCGAGTATGTCGCTCGATGCTTGGTGTGCCAACAAGTGAAGGCGGAGCAAAAGAAACCTGGTGGGTTGCTTCACCCATTGGAAGTTCCGCAATGGAAGTGGGATAGCGTCTCGATGGATTTTATTGACGGGTTACCCAGATCAAGAAAGGGTAATACGGGAATTTGGGTTGTGGTAGACAGACTTACTAAAAGCGCCCACTTCATACCTGTGAAGAGCAAGAGGACTGCTCCATGGCTAGCTTCAGTATATCTTCGAGAGATAGTTCGGTTACATGGGGTACCCTCTAGCATAGTGAGTGATCGAGATCCTATCTTCACTAGCGAGTTCTGGAGAAGTTTGCAAGAAGCAGTGGGGACTCAATTGTGTCTGAGCACCGCATATCATCCTCAGACGGACGGCCAGACTGAGAGGGTGAATCGTGTTCTAGAAGACCTTTTGAGGCTTTGTATCTTAGATTTTGGAGGTACATGGGAAGAGCATCTTCCATTGGTGGAGTTCGCATATAATAACAGCTTTCAGTCCAGTATTGGTATGGCTCCTTTCGAAGCTCTCTATGGAAGGCCTTGTCGATCACCTACATGTTGGTGGGAATCTACGGATAAGATCTTGCTTGGGCCTGATATGATTAGGGAGACTTCTGAGAAGATTGACTTGATTCGAAGAAGGATGAAAGCAGCGCAGGATAGGCAAAAATCTTATGCGGACAAAAGAAGGACGGATCTTGAGTTTGAAGTTGGGGACATGGTCTTTGTCAAAGTGTCTCCGTTACGAAATGTGGTTCGCTTTGGATCTGTTGGGAAGTTAGCACCAAGGTTCGTAGGGCCATTTCCCATTAAGGAAAGGATTGGACGGATGGCATATAGAGTGGAGTTGCCCGACAGACTTAGTGGGGTACATGATGTATTCCATGTGTCACATTTGAGGAAGTGCTTACATGAGACCGCAGAGGTGGTAGAGCCGAGCTTGCTTAAAGAAGTGGAAGTAGAGCGTGATGCGACTATTCGACGAGCTCCTACCCGCATCCTTGGGTCAGAGACTAGGAAGTTGAGAAACAGAGAGGTTCAACTAGTCAAAGTGCAATGGGGAGAAGAGGAGAGCGACGCAACTTGGGAGACGGAAGCGAAGATGCGTTCATTGTACCCATTTCTTTTTGAGGGTATGTCTTTACTTTCTCCTCTATTGTTGTCTAGTACTCATCTTATCCTTAGTATATCCTCTCGTTAGTACTGATTGACCTTTAGATAGGGTAAACCTATGGTTGAAACATGTGTTTGAGACATGTTATGGTTGATGGATGCAAGTGGATGCAAGTGGTTGCTAGTGGTTGCTCGTGGATGCATATATACACACTCTAGGCACTAGATCGGCTCAATCACTTCATATTGCATAAAAATTGTGTGTAGGAAGCTGTATTTATGGATGTGTAATGACTGTGTTATCATATGGATGATGCATTTTGGTGAATGATTGTGCACTCATGTAGATATTGTATGTGTCGATAGGGTTCTCTCGCATACATAATGGATGCATGGCACTATTATGGTTTTCATATGTTCATACATTAGATAGGGAACATATACACACACTTTTTGCATATGCTCATACATCATTAGAAACTGTTTTAAGGACAATGGATGCCCGTGTTTGATGGATTGAGTAGATGGTTGTTTGGATGGTAGGATATGCATTCTCCTTAGCTTAGAGATTTCGGGGACGAAATCCTTTAAGGAGGGGAGAATGTAACACCCCGAATTTCGGTTAATGCTAAAATTCACAAATTAAAGAATAACTAATCCCAGATGTAGGAACTAGGGGAAACGGGCTGCGTCATTGCGTTCGTCTCGGAAAAATACGCGAAATAGAGTCCGAGTTTGCATAAAACGGGTACCGTATGAAAGAGATATGGACGAACGAAGTTAGGCAGAAAAACCAGAAACAGGCCAGAAATGCACTGGCGCACTTGTGAAGTGCGCCAGTACAAAAATGCACTGGCGCACTTATGAAGTGCGCCAGTACAGAAATACACTGGCGCACTTGGGAAGTGCGCCCGTGCCGAGCCAAGAAACCTGCACAGTTTCTAGAGAGTTCTGTGGTTGGGTGCACCAGTTTGGGGTTTGGGCTTGGTCTTAGGGCTGGTTTCTGGAAGGTGCCGAAATCTAAGGGTCCTAATCTAATTTAGGGTTAATCTAAGGGCCTAAAACACTCACCTAATCTATAAATACACCCTAATACTACCCTAATTCATACTAAAAATAGAAATGATGGCCTCATGCCGCCAAAATCAAACTTAAGAGGAGCCTCCACTAGTTTATGAAGGAAGTTGCAAACTAATCAACCTCTAATCATCATCTTCTTCATATTTAGCAACTAGTTCTACTTCATAAGTTTGCTAATCTTGGTTTTGGTGAGTTTCTATCACTTTAACATCAATTGCTAAAGTAAGTAGATTGGGTGTAATGAGACTTATGGTCTTGAATGCGGATTAGTGAGTTTGAATCATTTGTAATGATATGCTACTCTATGTTTTCCTATGTTTATGCATATTTAATAAGTGGGTTTATGCATGTTTAATAAGTTGGTTTATGCATGTTTAACAAGTGGGTTTATGCATGTTTAATAAGTGGGTTTATGCATGTTTAACAAGTGAGTTATGCAAGTTCATATGCAAGTTATGTGTATGATGTTATGTAAGTTATGTGTAGGTTGTTATGCAAGTTCATATGCAAGTTATGTATATGCTTAAATGCAAGTTTAACATGATATGCAAGTTATGCATGCTTATGCAAGTATGAGAATGCTTATGCAAGTTATGTGTATGCTTAAATGCAAGTTTAACATGATATGCAAGTTATGCATGCTTATGCAAGTATGAGAATGCTTATGCAAGTTATGTGTATGCTTAAATGCATGTTTAACATGTTATGCAAGTATGAGAATGCTTATGCAAGTTATGTGTATGCTTAAATGCATGTTTAACATGTTATGCAAGTTATGAGAATGCTTATATGCAAGTTCAACATGTTATGCAAGTCATGTGTATGATAATATGCAAGTTTGAGTTAAATGTAGTTGGGTTAATATATGCTCATATATGCAAGTTGACATCCTCTTAACCCATGACAAAGTTATATGCTAAGATTTGGTTAAACCCATGATATTTGTGATGGATCTTCCCTTTATTATGTCATGGAAGGAGAACGATTTACGTGGGGAACGATGGGGTTAACAAATATGTTAATAAAAGTATGATTGGGTATGATTAAGCATACCATAAAAAAATAAATTAACATAAGTGGGAATTTACCTATTGAGTTAGGTCTACCCCATGGGAATTTACCTATTGAGTTAGGTCTACCCATGTTATGAAAAATTTGTAATTAATTAGGGATAATTAATTATGGGGGTGATTAATTAGGCGTAATTAATCAACTAAGACACGAGGTTGGACCCTTTTGTAGCGGAAGTCTGCCCGGAACCGACCGGCCATCCAGCGGCTACAAATGATTGGCCCAATGTCAGAGGTCTTAGTCATAAATTAAATACGTGATTAAAGTAAAGACACGAGGTTAGACCCTTTTTATGACAGAAGTCTGCCCGGAACCAACTGGCATATCCAGCAGTCATAAAAGATGGTCTAATGTGAGAGGTCTTTATGAGGTCATGATCTTAATTAATTAATTAAGAAGCACTTAACCATATTAGCATGTAGAGGGACATGAGGGGTTAAGTGGGTGCCTTGGGTGGCATGTGGAAATCTAGTGGGTTGCCTTGGGTGGCAATAGAAAATACGATTAGAATACTTAACCAAGTGGAAACATGTAATTAAACATGATTAAAGGGTTAAGTGGGATACACTAGATAAGTGACAAGCTTAGGTGGGTAGCTTGTGGGGGCCCATTTCAACCAATATCCCAAACGTATCTTTGTAGGCTCGACTCTAGTCGGGTGACGGGACACGCATATTGGGCTTGATTATAAGAGGCCAAAACGGGTTAGCGGTGGCAACGCAGGATCAACGGGTTTCATATGCGTGTGTGGACCCGGGCTGGTTGGTAAGTCGTTGTTGCATCGTGTAGATATAAAGCCGTGCACCGTTGATATTATCAGGTGGCCACTTTGGGGAATGATACACCCCATTGTGGGACCAGCACGGGTATCTACGGTAGGGAGCCGATCGCTGGGGAGTAGTGGGTACACCTAATAAAGATAGGGGCAGACGGCACCTATGTAGGGGTACACGAAACTACTGGGTAAAATTACTAAGTACACCTAGTGGAGATAGGGGCAGACGGCACCTATGTAGTGGGCTAGGGGTACACGAAACTACTGGGTAAATTTTCTAAGTCCTTGGGAGGGATCAACCATTAAGAAGGAATGACTGGTGTGGTGCAGTGTAGTAATTATCCTTGGGTGGGTAAATGCGTCTTTATAGTAATCTTAGTTTATCCTAAGTCTACCAAGCTGCTTAGTGTAGCCATTCATCCCCAGACATTACCGTATGTCAAGTTTATGTCTTCTCTGATTACTTTAATGATTGTATTGTTAAAGTTATAGGACTCGCTCAGACATATGTCTGACCCCATTGTTTTTATCTTTTTTTTCCCAACCCTCAGGTTCTCAGAGTGGGCCCAGTACGAGTGGGCTTTGATCAGGCTGCTTTTATTACTCTCTTGGAGCTTGGACCCTAGATGTAGAGCTCAGCTTACCCTTTTTCTTTTATGGCTATCAGTTCATGTATCGGGATTATGTATTTTTATTTAGCAAGAATGGATATTTGTACTTAACTCTTATTATGGTTTTGTGATGTAACCAGACATGTTTACTTCCGCTGTTATGAGATGATGTTTTAAATTTCAAGTACTATTTATATCTGTCTTGTTATAATTTTTCTGTTCTATATTCACTAAAATACTCCACCGATGCTATGGCATTCCCTTAGTGAGTGATCATAGCGGGAGTGGGGTGTTACAGGCGGCATGGGTACCATATATCATGTCGCCATACTAGGCTCTACAATTAAAACAGCAAAATCACGTATTTGGAAGTTGGATTTCCATCTATGAACCGAGGCTAGGGATCGTCCTCACCGTCTTCGAGACTCTCTAGCCCGAGCCTCAGGGTCAGAGCGCATCGACCCTTGGATCGTCAGGGCCGGTCCACCGATGTGGATTAAAATGCCTGAACACTACGTTTCCCCGCCCTTTGGGGCGTAAATGAGCCAACGAATGACTCCATCGGACCCGGATCGTCCATTCAAACCGAGGCGCCTCGCAACAGCAACAACCACACAGGTGAAAAGTATATAAATGTCAGGGCTGGTAGGTCACTGACACCACCCTAGCTAGAAAGAAACACATGCCCTCCCTGAGGTCCTCTCCCGTTTTTGGTTCACAACCGGGGTGCGAAACTCGCGAAGTAAACGTTACACAAAGCTACGCCACAAAGGCCGTGCTTCGATCATCAACCACAAGACTTTGCTTTTCAACAGAAGCCTTGATCATTTGCATCTTAGCATGCCACACAGACAAACCACTCTATGCAACTGATATCAGTCACGCAGAATGAAATCCGATGTTAGACACACAGTCCATTTACAAGTCCGTTCTGGGTCTGAACGAAACCGGAGGCACCTAGTACCCCGCATATCCATCGATCTCCAAATACGTCTGGACAATCACCAACTGTTTCCATCTTCTCGGGTGTACATCCCAATCAAGATCATCAGTAATTATCCAAACGACGTGAAGACTTCCGGTCTTCAACCACCGTCTTCATCTTCGACACCACGTCGAATCAGTTATTCAGAATGGGATAAACCCGGTCTTTCTGAATAACTCACGTATATATTATAAAAGTGTTACACAAACACAACATACGCCTCATTCCAATTCATCAGTCACTAACCGTAAATTAACAAGAGAATAATTTCCCAAATATTAACCCCGAAGGCCGAAACCAACATCAGATCAATATCCAGAAAACCATTCTGCTTGGCTAACTGATAGTTAGTTTCTAAATTTCACATTCATAGCGAAAGGTTCCCATTAATTTTATCCAAGATAAATTCCTTGAATTTATTCTTTAATCATCTTTTGAATTTCGATTCAACTAGTCGGGATTAACGAACCTTACCGAAGTAATCATTTGTTTTAATTTCCCAATCCCAACCTATTCATCCCATGAAGTAAAACTGGTTATACTTCATATCTAACACCACGATGTTATCGGTAAATTCAATTACCATTTCACGTTCAAATCTAATTAAAGATTTAAGTAACGCCTGGAGCAAAACTGGTGATACTCCATTTCGATTATTTCAATCTAATTAAAGATTCATTAAAACTCCACTTAGTTTTAATCGTTAACTGGCTTAAAGAATCAGTGTCATTTAAAACACGGTTCACGATAAACCCAAAAACACATTCATTAATTATCGGGTTAAAGAACGAGTGTTATTTAGAACACTATCCACGATAAACCCAAAAATCAATATCAATTCAATTAAATATTATTTAATTGGTACACTTCATTAAATCCAAATAAAAAGATTTAATCTTTTCTCAACTGGGTTCAAGAACAGTGTTAGTCAAGACACCATTCACGACAAACCCAAATCACATTTGATATTAAATACAAGGCTCTGAATAGAAAATATATCGGCTTATATTCAATATCAAATTCTACGACCAACAGATATCGTATTGGAAATAACGATATATATATATATATATATATATATATATATATCTTCCAAATTTCCATAACAACATCTGTATAATCACGAAATCCAACATCGAAATATTCCAAAGACAATTTCGATTCAAATCCATTCCAATGCAATCATTGGAAATTCTGGTTATTTTCAAAACCATTTCAAATTCAATTTATTTATTTAAAAATAAATAGAATTATAATTCTAGTTCAAAACTAGTCCATTTTGATAAAAATCTATTTTTATATTTTTAAATATGGAGTTTTTCATCCCGATTTTTCCCAAATCATTTCTTATGATTTTACACAAATTATTCCTATTTTTAATAATTTTATCAAGGCCCGTACAGTCGATTTCCATAAACGGCCATCGAACAGCACTTACAGCGACCTTTTCCAAATTTGATTTGGACATAATTCCAAATCCAACCGTTAGATTTCTAATTTCTAATATTCGTTAGAAATCTCTTTTCGATACGAACCCAACGGTTCCGGTTTTAGGAGAATCCGACGGTCGGATCTCCCGTAATATCCGTTCGAAGTCAATGGTTGAAATTCGTGAACTGCCGCGGCGCGGCGCGTTCAATTCAGGCCATTATATTATATATAATATATATAATATATACTTCATCGATTTTAATTCAAAACGTGCTTTATAAATCGTTTTAAATTCATTTTCAAAATGGTTTCCACTTCATATTCAATTCCAAATCAAAATTGAATATTCACTTATAAATTTGTTTTAAATTTATTTCAAATCGATTTCAATTCGAATTCAATTTTTAATTCAATTTCGATTCGTTTCAATTGAATTTCGATTCGTGTTCAATTCTATTGAATTTCAATTCGAATTTCAAATCATTTCAGTGTATTTCGAATTTCAAATCAATTCAGTTTAATTCGAATTTCAATTCACTTTAAATATAATTCGAATTTCAATTCATTTCAATATAGTTCGAATTTCAAATCTATTCAATATTCATTGAAGAATGAATAAAATCGATATAAATATCGTTCACGTCAAAATGGCGTCAATCTAACCAACACGGCTTCATATGTTTCTATTTTCAAATATTCTATTTCAAATATTTCTATTTCGAAACTGGAATGAGGCCCAATCAATTACCATATAATGTTAATTAAATGGATTTTCTACAACACATGTATATATCAACAACGATGAATAATCAACCATCATCCAAAGTGCACTCTACACTGTATAAGCATCGAATATCAATATTTAACGCTTATAACAGTCTGTCAATCAATCGATCGACATACAACTAAACAATCGGGACTAGTGTACGTCAAATATCATCCCAATACCCGTGTGGGGTTTCAAACAATCAAATACAGATTTTATTTGTGCAGTTGGGCGATGTGTAAAATTTATCGACCCAATCAATATCAGTCAAATCAGTGTGTATAAACAAACCGTCCGGTTTGTTTATTTTTATTTCATTTCATATATACATTAAAAATTCTATTTTTAACTATAAAATATTTTCCTCTATAAAATATTTTATTTCAACTATATTAATATTTTATTTCATTTCACATCACATCACACAATCAATTTTCATCACAACAAACAATCAAACATAAAAGCCATCCATGGTCTGTGGATGACGGGTGTCGGGTGCTACTAAACACCGTCTGCATCCTAGTATATATTTAAATAACTAGAAAATTAAAATTAAAGAGTGAGAAATTCTCACAGAATTGCTAATCCAACGCCTCGACTCTTCTTAGGTAGAAATCTTCGTCGTTCTCTTCTTCCATCACTTTCGTTGACCGTATTCTCTACATATGTAAAAATCACATTTTTACTTCGCTATTCAATATAGAAAAATCGAATTTTTACTTCGCTATTCAATATAGAAAAATCAAATTTTTACTATGCTATTCAATATAGAAAAATCGAATTTTTACTTTGCTATTCAATATATAAAAATCGAATTTTTACTTTGCTATTCAATATATAAAAATCGAATTTTTACTTTGCTATTCAATATATAAAAATCGAATTTTTACTTTGCTATTCAATATATAAAAATCGAATTTTTACTTTGCTATTTAATATAGAAAAATCGAATTTTTACTTTGCTATTCAATATATAAAATCAAATTTTTACTTTGCTATTCAATATATAAAAATCGAATTTTTACTTCGCTATTCAATATATAAAAATCGAATTTTTTACTTTGCTATTCAACATATAAAAATCGAATTTTTACTTCGCTATTCGATATATAAAAATCGAATTTTTACTTCGCTATTCAATATATAAAAATCCTATTTTTATAATCACGCTATATGGATAAATTTTCTATTTTCACACCATTACTATATAGATAAAAATTCTATATTTACTTCGTTATTTTCAAATATAAAGATTTCGCCTTTTCAAATATAAAGATTTCGCCTTTTCAAAAATAAAGATTTCGCCTTTTCAAATATAAAGATTTCGCCTTTTCAAATATAAAGATTTCGCCTTTTCTAAAATAAAGATTTCGCCTTTTCAAATATAAAGATTTTATTTTTAATATTCCTATCATGAAAAAAATTATATTTTTAATTCTCTACCTAAACAAAAATCATATTTTTACATCTACTACATAATAAAGATCGAATTTTTAATATTCCTATAATATAAAAATCATATTTTTAATATTCCTATAATATTAAAATCATATTTTTAATATGATTTCAAAATCAAATCTTTATCATCTCAACATCAGTTTTTAATAACTATATAAAATCAGTTTTTTTATAACTAAATAAAATCCTAAAACTTACTGTGTAAATCGATGGAGGAGGGGGTGCTACCATCGTTCGCCGGCCAGAGGAGGGGGTGGAGCAGAGGCGCAGGGGGTGGCTTAGGGTTTAGGGGGCGGCGGCTTAGGGTTTAGGGGGGGCGGCGGCGGTTCTATGTAGAAGAAGAAGGAGGGGAGGAAGTGGAGAGGATGGGAGAGCGGCGCGAGTGGAGGGGGAGCTCGAGGAGGAGGCGCGGTGGCCCGAGGCGCAGGCGGCGGCGCGATTTCCTGATTCCGTCGTTTTTTTTTTCATTTCTGATCTGAAGCTAACGGGGGGGGCAAGGTATAGATAGAAAAAAAGGGGGAATATTTAATTTATATTTATTATTTATTATTTTATTTTCAAAAAGTTGACTTTTACATACGACCTCTAAACGAGGCCCACCGCCTGTCGTTCCTAGCGTTTCACCCCCATTCCGAACGCAATGGGATATGTATCGTACGCTGATTCGAATGTTTCGATCAGTTTCCGTTAAAACCAACATATAACTCTATATATTGATTTTGAACGCGCATTTCAATTTACTGGGGTCACGTACTAACTCAAAAAATTCCACAAAAATATTTTCTAGCTTCGGGTTGACGATACGGTCCTAACAAAACTAGTTTCGTCGAATTCTGAGACCGTTTGAAAAATGGCCAATTTCCAGTCGATTAAAATCAACTAAAACTGGTCAAACGCGTTTTCCTTTGCCACGCTCACATATTGATTCAAAAAATTATGAAATTTGGAATCGAGCAATAATTTGACACTATGGATCCAACAAAAGTGGTTTCGTCAAATTCCGAGGTCGTTTGCAAAATTCCCATTTTAAGGGCCTGAATTTCATAGCGACTATTCAGAATTTTCAACTGGACATATCTTTTGATCCCCGCTATGAAATTTCGATTTTTCGGATTCGTTGGAAAGATATTCCCAATTAGATCCCATTATTTTTGGTTTCACTAAAATCTGGTTTATTTTGCACCCGGTACATTCAATTGAAGTTTGAAATCGAATTATCGAACTACCGCGCCATTTTCAATTCCTATTTGTAATTTAAAATAAATATTTATATTCTAACGACGACGTATATAATATATACGTTCGATTCTATTCAAAAATAAATTTCTCGTCGATATTATTTAAAATAATTCATTTTAAATGTTCAAAATTCGCTAAAATTGCCAAAATAAAAATTTTAAACTGGCCCAGATTTTCGGGTTGTTACAGGGGGCTGTAGGCTGTCGAATCGGAAGGGGAAGGAGGAGAGGAAGGTGCGAAGGAGGGGGAGGCGGAAGAAGAAGCAGCGGAGGCGGCGGCAGCAGGAGGAGGAAGGAAGAAGAGGGGGCGATGCGGCAGCGGCGCGGGCTGTGGGTTCGGGAGGAGCATCGGGGGGGGGGGGGGGGTGCTACGGGGTCGTGAGGGAGGAGAAGGAGGAAGAACGGAGGGAGGGGGCTGTGGCGGACGACGCGCCGTTGAGGAGGGGCGCGATGGAGGCGGCGGCGGTTCCCCCCCCCCCCCCCCTCGTCGCCCGCTCCTCCTTCCTTTTTTTTTCGATTTCTGATTTAATCGGGGGGGCTTGAGAAGGTAAAGGAAGAGGGAGAGAGGAAATTTTATTTTTAATTATTTAATTTCTAAAAAGGTACTTTTTATTTCGACCTCGAAACGAGGCCCATCGCCTGTTGTGCATAGCGTATTACCCCCATTCCGAACACAATGGGATATGTATCGTAAGCTGAATCGATCGTTTCGATCAGTTTTCGTCTAATTTACATTTAAATCATTATATTGAATTTTAAACGTATATTTCAATTTACCGGGGTCACATACTAACTCGAAAAATTCCAAAAAATATCTTTTAGCTTCGTATTGACGATACGGTCCTAACAAAACTAGTTTCGTCGAATTCTGAGACCGTTCGAAAAAAGGCCAATTTCCAGTCGATTAAAATCAACTGAAAATGGTTAAACGCATTTTCCTTTGCCACGCTCCCATATTGATTCAAAAAATTATGAAATTTGGAATCTAGCAATAATTTGACATCACAGATCCAACAAAAGCGGTTTCGTCTAAATCCGAAGTCATTTGCAAAATTCCCATTTTTAATGGCCTGAATTCCATAGCGACTATTCAGAATTATCAACTGGACATATCTTTTGATTCCCGATATGAAATCTCAATTTTTCGGATTCGTTGGAAAGATATTCACGAATAGTTTCTATTATTTTTGGTTTCACTAAAATCCGGATTGTTTTGCACCCGGTACGTTCAATTGAAGTTTGAAATCGAATTATCGGACTACCGCGCCATTTTCCATTCTATTTATAATTATTTATAATTATTTATATTCTAACGACGACGTATATAATATATACTTTCGAATTCTATTCAAAATAAATTTCCGTTGATATTATTCAAAATAATTCATTTTAAATGTTCAGAATTCATTAAAATTGCCAAAATAAAAAATTTTAAACTGGCTCGCATTTCCGGGTTGTTACATTGCACTTGTATGAATGATTGTGCAATCATAACGAAAGTAGGATTAGGAATGATTGCATACATAATGGAATCATGGCACTAACATGATTCCCATCAAGTAGGTCAACTGAATCAGTAGACCGCCTGATTTTGCATTTGATAAGGACATGTACACACACTATGCTTATGATAATTAAAACATTAGAAATCTTTTAAGGACAATGGCTGCCTGTGATTGATGGTTGAGTAGATGGATGTTGGATGTTAGGATACATTCTTCTTAACTTAGAAATTTCGGGGACGAAATCCTTTAAAGAGGGGAGATTGTAACACCCTGTATTTCTGTGAACATTAACGAATTAAAGAATACTTAATTTTAAAAGTGGGAATTAAGTAAACGGGTTACGCCATTGCATTCGTCTCGGAATTCTGCTTGAGATAGAGTCCGAGTTTGCGTGGATCGGACTCCGTATGAAGAAGTTATGGAGTTCAGAAGATTTCAAGTATAAACAGAAATTAAATTAAAAGTCAGAAAATGGTGTGAAATTCTAAATTCGGTCAAAACAGCTGGTGTAAAGACCCGCAACTTTTTCATACGACCTCTAAACGAGGCCCACCGCCTGGCGTTCATAGCATATTACCCCCATTCCGAACACAATGGGATATGTATTGCAAGCTGATTCGGTCGTTTTGATCAGTTTCCGTTAAAATCAACATATAACTCTATATATTGAATTTGAACGCGCATTTCAATTCACTGGGGTCACATACTAACTCTATAAATTCTAGAAAAATATTTTCTAGCTTCGTATTGAAGATACGGTCCTAACAAAACTAGTTTCGTCGAATTCTGAGACCGTTTGAAAAATGGCCATTTTCCAGTCGATTAATATCAACTAAAACTGGTCAAACGCGCTTTCCTTTGCCACACTCACATATTGATTCGAAAAATTATGAAATTTGAAACCTATTAATAATTTGACATCACGGACCCAACAAAAGTGGATTCGTCGAAATCCGAGGTCGTTTGCAAAATGTCCATTTTTAAGGGCCTGAATTCCATAGCGACTATTCAGAATTTTCAACTGGACATATCTTTTGATTCCCGCTGTGAAATTTCAAATTTTCGGATTCGTTGGAAAGATATTCACAAATAGATCCTAATGTTTTTGGTTTCACTAAAATCCGGTTTATTTTGCACCCGGTACATTCAATTGATGTTTGAAATCGAATTATCGAACTACCGCGCCATTTTCAATTCTATTTATAATTATATAAAAAAAATTATATTCTAACGACGACGTATATAATATATACGTTCGAATTCTGTTCAAAATAAATTTCTCGTCGATATTATTAAAAATAATTCATTTTAAATAATCAAAATTCGCTAAAATTGCCAAAATAAAAAAATTTAAACTGGCCCAGATTTTCGGGTTGTTACAATCTCCCCCACTTAAAACTTTTCGTCCCCGAAAAGGAACAAAGTCGAAAGTGGTTTGATCAATCAACTCTACGTTCGATCTGGCTTCCATTCTCCAACTTTTCAGTTTTTGAGAATTTTCAAATTTTCAAAAATTTGGCTAACACCCTAAATTTTCGAAAAATTTCGCCATAACCTCCCCTGCACCGGGAGCCACGGGAAAATCCCAAAATTGCCATATAGGCCTTCTGATCTCAAAAAGAAAAAGAAAAAGCCAAGCGGCTAGCCAATAGGCTCATAAAATCATCAACACCCAAACAAAACAATAAATTATAGTAAACATGTACTTATTTGTCGGGCAAACAAATTTTATTCTCTGCTCTAGCCTCCTTGCTATGACCTGTTCAATGTAAGTACAAGTATATGCAAGCAAATGCGACCAAATTTCAATAATATTCACTATTTGATCAAATTGGCTATATGGTTAAAATTTCAACTAACAAACAATAGTCAGACAACACAACCATCAATCAATTAGTTGATTAGCTTTTGAAATTCATAACTTTGATATATAGTCAAAAATCAGATTTTTGATGCCAAATCACAACAATAGGCCCTATCTAATTTTGGTTCTCACACCAGTCAATAGGAGATATATAAATATCACACCTTCAACACTCGAACACTAATTCTGATGATGTAGCTACAATCATCAGAATCATCTTCGGGCGACTAGAGTGTGAATCTATATCTATCCAGTATATTAAAATTTCAAATACACGTTTGCAAGGCGTATATGCAAAATCTTTATATACTGGACTGTCCAAATCAATATGAAATAAATAATCAAATACGAATAATTAATTTTAAATTTTCAAAACAAAATTCGTTTCATCTTTAAAAATATACTCTTCACACTCGTTCTAGGATACTACTGATCCCATCTCTAACGAGTCATTCTCATTGGATATTACTAATCCAATATCTGATGAATTCTTTTGTATGGTTCTAATGTGTCCTGTTCTCTGCTTTGTAAACCAAAGCTCTGATACCAAATGTAAAGACCCGCAACTTTTTCATACGAACTCTAAACGAGGCCCACCGCCTGACGTTCATAGCATATTACCCCCATTCCGAACACAATGGGATACGTATCGCAAGCTGATTCGGTCGTTTCGACCAGTTTCCGTTAAAATCAACATATAACTCTATATATTGAATTTGAACGCGCATTTCAATTCACTGGGGTCACATACTAACTCTATAAATTCTAGAAAAATATTTTCTGGCTTCGTATTGACGATACGGTCCAAACAAAACTAGTTTCGTCGAATTCTGAGACCGTTTGAAAAATGGCCATTTTCCAGTCGATTAAAATCAACTAAAACTGGTCAAACGCATTTTCCTTTGCCACGCTCACATATTGATTCGAAAAATTATGAAATTTGAAACCTAGCAATAATTTGACATCACGGACCCAACAAAAGTGGTTTCGTCGAAATCCGAGGTCGTTTGCAAAATGTCCATTTTTAAGGGCCTGAATTCCATAGCGACTATTCAGAATTTTCAACTGGATATATCTTTTGATCCCCGCTATGAAATTTCAAATTTTCGGATTCGTTGGAAAGATATTCACAAATAGATCCTAATGTTTTTGGTTTCACTAAAATCCGGTTTATTTTGCACCTGGTACATTCAATTGAAGTTTGAAATTGAATTATCGAACTACCGCGCCATTTTCAATTCTATTTATAATTATATATAAATTTTTATATTCTAACGACGACGTATATAATATATACGTTTGAATTCTGTTCAAAATAAATTTCTCGTCGATATTATTAAAATTAATTCATTTTAAATAATCAAAATTCGCTAAAATTGCCAAAATAAAAAATTTTAAACTGGCCCAGATTTTCGGGTTGTTACAGCTGGGCGGGAAATTTCCCACTCAGGGATGTCGACCCCCCCTCCAAGGGGAGTCGACATATGTGTCAACCCCCCTGTAGGGAGTTGACCCCTTTGAGATCCAATTCCTGTGACGAGTTTTTATAGCCCTGAGCTGATGTGGCCTTCTCTGATTGGCCTAATGACTAATTTCTGAGGTATTAGGGCTTATGTGTCGTGCTGTGGTTGGCTCGATGACACATCTCTTTGGTTTGGATGGCTCTGATTACTCCTAGACTAATCTAAAGGCTAAAATTAATCATAGACTTCTATATAATCACCCCAAACCTCAACCCTATGCCTCATAAGCCTATTCTATGAAGCCATCATGTTGTCCATGTCTAAGCTAGCCTAGCCTCCATCTTATCCAAACTAGAAATCAAGTTAGAAAGCTCCAAACCAAATCCAAACTAGAGAATCAAACGTCTACATCAAAGGATTAGCTTAACAAATTCAGAAATTAGATCCCAGAATAGAAGATCCGTCCTTTTTCTTTAAGTTCAGTTATTATTCAGATTTGAACACCTAACAGAAATCATGACTGTAATAATCGGATCTAGAATTATGCCTAATTCTGATTCATGGTTATCCTTTTGGCAAATCTGAATTTCCTATGCCTATAAAACTATTGTGATTGACATAATGAAAACTATCATGCCTATGAGACTGTTGTGATTGACATAATGGAACCTATCATGCCTATGAGACTGTTGTGATTTATATGATGGAACCTATCATGTTGTACATCCTATGCCTATGAGATTATTGTGATTAATTTAATGGAACTTATCATGTTGTACATCAAAATTAGTGATTCTCTTAAGTCCAATTCTATCTAATCTTTATAACTATAGTATAAATTGCTTAGCTTGCCAACACTTATGGTTAATGTACAACATGCCTATTGGAAACATGATTCTTGAATTGGGTACAACTTTACATGCCTATTTTTCCTTATCTTAATTCTTATGCTCCTTCTCTACTTTTCCCCTTTTTATTTTCTTTTATGAATACTAAGTTCATTCGGAACTTAGATTGAATCTCGTTGTACGTGCGATTATAACCGAAAACATTGGGTATAATTTAATTGAGAAAATTTTGGGCATAGCATGTGAATGTGGCTTAAAACTTGTACGGACTACACTTGGGAAATATTGACATAAAAAGACCTAAACGTGGACACATATGATAAATATGTAAAATTGGCTAAAGATGAACATGCCTAACCCGAGGTTAGATTGAGTTGCGGTGTAAGACTTCCCGGAACCTCCAGGCACATCCAGCGACCACAACAATATAGATCTAATGTGAGAGGTTAGCGCATTAAGCCCAAAAACCCGAGGTTAGATTGAGTTGCGATGTAAGACTGCCCAGAACCGCCCGGCACATCCAGCGACCACAACAATATAGATCTAATGTGAGAGGTTGGTGCTTTAATGAATAAATACATTAAAGCTAAGGGATGGACGGGCTAAGAATACAACATGTTACTTAAACAGATGGGTGGGGTTAGGTTAATTTCAGAACACTTAACCGTTATAACATGTTGATTAGGAAACAATAAATTAAAGCTGAGGGACAGACGGGCTAAGAATGGTAGGGTTAAGTTAATTAAGGCAACACTTAACCAATACAACATGTTAATTAAACAGATGGGTGGGGTTAGGTTAATTTGAGAACACTTAACCGTTATAACATGTTGATTAGGAAACCCTAGTAACGGGGACCCATTTCAGCAGTAACCCACATAGATGTATCACGGTACCCTGAACTAGGCAGGGTGGGGCACGATTACTGGGCTGATTATAAGCGGTCAAAATAGCGGCGGATGGTGTAGCAATGTAGGTTCCGGCGGAGTATGGGCATGCACGTACTCCGGAGTGGAACACTGGGCATCAGTTGTATACAATGTGCATCTTGAATTTGTGTCAGGTTGCCACCATAGGAATTGATACACCCCATGGTGGAACTAGCACGGGTATCTATAAGCAAGCGGGGCCGAATGACACAAGTAATAAATGCATGCGAGTAGAAGCCGATCGGAGAAGGGGTCACTTTGTTATGAACACATGAGGGTAGTTAAAACATTCGTTAGTAGGTGCAGAGAAATGGAAATGAGTGCGATAGTATATTCAGTTTATCTTGCCTTATCTTATGTTATCTTATTTCTATGGTATTGTCCTATATTTAATTTATTCATGTCTTGATCCTTTTACCTGCTTACATGCTGAATAATCACTGGACTTACCAGGCTTATGTCTGACCTGTTTTCTTTTGCCTTCTTTTCTTCCATTCACCCCCCTAGGTCCGTAGGGAGAGAATACTTCAGCCTAGTGTAGACCTTTTCCAGCTTGAAGAGAGTAGATGTATTGCTTGGATTCTCTTTTCTTGGGCTATGGCTGTGGTTACACTTTTATTGGGGATTTATGCTGCTTTACTACTGTTTTATGCTTCTTTATGCACTTGGAGTTTTAAATCAAGACAGATGTTTTATTGTAATAATTTAAAAGGTGGGTTTTGAGACAATGCTTGTAATGTTTTGATTGAACCACGCTATTACTGAAATGATTTCAGTTTTCCGCTGTTTATATGTCTGTCTTGTAAATTATCTGTGACTTTTACCTAAAATGCTTCACCAAAGTTAATGCATTCCCTTTGTGAGTTGTAACGGCTGGAAATTTCCGACTCCTCGAGAGTCGGAAATCCCGAGGACGTTAGTGAAAGAATTTAGAAGGTGAGAAAGAAAAGATAGAACTAATAGAATAGAAGAAGAAGAAGAACATCAGAATCATCAGAGTAACACGAATCTCACAGCGGAACGAATAACATAAAATATATAACATAACTTTGAAGTAAACAGTTATATATATACAATAGCACTTATCAGAGTACAACACTTACAACACAGCGGAAATAACTATAGCTATAGAATCTTGAAGTCTCCTGCTCCAAGCTCTCCAAGTATATCTGTAAATCCCGAATACTTGACTGTTCGTACAAATTTAGGCACCCAAGAGTTTAGGGAAAACAACAAAGTAAACTCCGGGTCAGTCATGGGACTGGTATGAGTAAAACAGTTTAAAACAATTGAACAGGTATATGATATCTTATAAGACCACGCCGTGAATACGGAACGGGTTTTTCCTTGTGAGTATCTAAACAACTTTGACAAGCAATATCATTGTGATATTATAATAATGTCTAAGTACAAATAGGTATCAATCTAGCAGAAACGCTTGCATCTCACGTTCTACATACATAGTATAAAATCATAAACCGCAGGGCGCTTATCGGAGAATGGATTCCAACAGACAAGGTATGGGAGCACCTTCTGAATAGTGTACTCTAGAGGTGATACACTCAGGGTTCAACAAGAACGTCTTGCAACCCGGCCACACATGACCGCTCACTCATTTAGCTTGAGTGTCGCGAATATATTGCCACCACGGTTATAGGCAATCAAACCGTCATTCGAAGATACAGAATCAAAAAGAAGTATAAATATGGATATTCCCTAGATCGGTGACAATACACCCTGCTTGGGAATGACCCAACTAGCCATGCTGCCTAGCCCAACTTTTGTTACTTCCTGGTGTGAGGCTAGAAGCTACGTCTATCTTCAGAACATCTGATCACCATTCACTTTGAATGCCACATCGTCATACCCGCCAAATCACAAATTGACTTATTCAAAAATAACACGGGTATACAGCTAAGAGAAACGAATTCCTCCGCCACCAAACGTGAATACGTTTGAACAGATCAACTTACGCGATCCAGTGGATATACTCTGTCAGACCTTCTTCCATATACGTTGTCCTGGGACTGGAGAAACCGAAGGCACTATTCAGTATATCCATCTTAGTCACTGTTATCTAAGACTTATACAACAGCCCTTGCACTTTACTCCGTCTTCAATTTATCTTTGGCAGATATTGCTCGCAACGCTTATGCCAATACAGAGTGGTTCTTTGGATAATAATCCAACCGGTCTCTCCATATTAACAACGTTAAAATGGTAAAAACTTTGATAGTCTGTGATTCAACTATCAAATGAAAACATGTCGGTGTACAAACAACGATCTTATTTCCAAATGGAAATTCGATCGATCAATCATCACATGTTCATATTTCCTTATTTCATATATTTAGAAAATATATGTTATTAATCATTGGAAAAGATTTCCATAGCTTATTTTCACATCACTATTATTTCGCAACTATCAGTCCCTAACTGTAACTAGTATGAGAACAATTCTCTAAGTATCAATTCGGAAGGTCGAAACCAACATCAGATCGTCACTTAGAAAACCGTTCAACTTACCCTCTCCAGTCAGTTTCTGAATTTGCTTAACTCTATTTCTTAAATTCTTATCATGAAACCATTTCATTTTCTATGTTTAGAAAACCTATCCGACTATATTTGGAAAACGTTTCCAAAACTCATTTACGGATTTCCAATGAACGTTGTATAAAACATCGTTTCGTTTAATCCATTTATCGCTTATTCCTTAGCTTTATTCCTAATCAACCTTTTAGATCGAACCACAACTATTCCTTTGTCAATTCTGAAGTCAATCAAGTTGGGGGTATAGTTACCTCTCAGACCTTAATTGAACAACGTCCTTTACTGTGAAATAGATGAAGCTCATCACTCACTTTTTCCAATCATCTGTTTACGCAAATTCTCGGATTCAGGTTACGAATCCACTTCTTATATGACAGTGTTTGATTATAACTATAACGTTATAATTTCTACTTCTGCAATATCTAACCTAAATTATAACTTTATCTCCTAACTCGAATAATTTAACAGACACCTAATTTCTAAATCAATAACTAAATCTTAATTTAAACCCTGGAAAGTAAATAGTACTTTCCCGAGTTCGCTATAATTGAATTCGATATATAACTCTCTTTCGAGTAATCTCTATTTGATTAACTCTTCTTCGAATAACCTATATTTGATTATCTCTCTTCGCATAACTCATATTCGAAATCTCTCTCTTTCGAATAAACAATATTCGATCTCTTTCTTTCGAATATGCTATATTCGAAAATCTCCTTTCGATTTACTAATCGATAACTCCTTTCGATCAAACTAAAATCGATAACTCCTTTAACTCTATTCGAATAACCAATATTCGACTAACTCCTTTGGATCGACTCATTTGATTAACTCCTTCGAATAACTAATTCGAATAACTTACCTTCGAATAACTTACCTTGAATAACCAATATTCGATTTACTCTAACTCGATTAACTTAATTCTAATCGATTTACTCCATTTCGATTCAACTTAATTCAAATCGATTAACTTAACTCAAATTGATTAACTCCTTCGAATAACTAAATTCGATTTAACTCTAATTGAATAACTAATATTCAATCAACTCTTACGTGTTTAACTCTATTTGAATAAGTAATTCGAATCACTCTAATGTGTTTAACTCTATTCAAATATCAAATTCGAATAACTCATTTCGAATAACTAAATTCGATTAACTCTTTTAACTTTACTCAAATAACTATATTCGATTAACACCTTCTTTCGAATAACTATATTCGATTAACTCTTCGACTAACTCCTTTGGATTAACTAACTTCGAATAACTCCTTTGGATTAACAACTTCGAATAACTCCTTGGATTAACTAACTCCGAATAACCAATATTCGATAACTACTCTTCGAATAAATAATATTTGGTAACTCTTCTCAAATGAATCACATTTGATTTCTCCACTCGAATAAACGATATTCGATTACTCTTCTCTCGAATACACCATATTCGATAACTCTACTTCGGATAAGTGATATTCGACAACTCTACTCGATTAACTCCACTTGGATAACTCTAACTGATCAACTCTAACTGATCAACTCTAACTGGTCAACTCTAACTGGTCAACTCTAACTGGTTAACTCAACTGGTTAACTCTAACAGATTAACTCTAACTGGTCAACTCAACTGGTTTAACCTAACTGGTTAACTCTAACTGGTTAACTCAACTAGTTAACTCTACTGGTTTAACCTAACTGGTTAACTCGTCTTGATTAACTGAACAAATCCACTTAGTTCAACTTAGCTAATTCACGTTGATTAACTCTAACTGATTCACTTAGTTTAACTCAACTAATTCACTTCGATTAACCACTTAGTTAACTTAACTAATTTACTTCCATTAACCACTTAATTTAACTTAGCTAATTCACATCGATTTATCGCTTAGTTTAACTTAACTAACTTACTTTGGTTAACCTAACCAATTACTTTGTTTAACTCGACTAACTTAGCCCATTTGTTTAACTCGACCAACTTAGCCCATTTGTTTAACTCGACTAACTTAGCCCATTTGATTCGGTTTGACTAACCCATTTGATTCGGTTTGACTAACCCATTTGATTTGGTTTTGACTAACCCATTTGATTCGGTTTGACTAACCCATTTGATTCGGTTTGACTAACCCATTTGATTCGGTTTGACTAACCCATTTGATTCGGTTTGACTAACCCATTTGATTCGGTTTGACTAACCCATTTGATTTGGTTTGACTAAGCCATTTGATTCGGTTTGCTCGACACATCCACTTTGTTTAATCTCGACTAATTTACTTAGTTTAATCTTTACCAAATCACTTTGTTTAATCCTTTTATCACACTCTGGTATTTCTTACGGTTTTTAACACATCATCTAACAACGATGAATATCGTCCAACCACACGTAATCACATCAGATTATATATATATCACATTTATATATCACAATACATAAATCACAGTAAAAATAACGGTTGAGGAATCTAGATGGATTCCTCCAACCTGTTTCCCTGCATCACAGATGTTAGACAATATAGATATCATCACTTTCAGTTCCATATGATATATTCTGTTAAACAGAATCAATATCGAAATTTAACTAACTGACTAGCAGTTAAATCAAACAATCAACACATAGTCAAACAGATAATTTTTAACAGTTCTAAGAATACGTTGTAAAAATAGAACTGTTCAGAGTTGGTGAGTTTTACTCACCTTTTCGCGTTAATCGTTTAAAAACGATTTGCGTCGGTAGACTGGATCCGGCGTTTAATTCTGTCATCGTACGGTTCCGACGAGTCAGATCATTCACAATTCGGTCTATTGCAAATTCTTCTAGCTGCATATACACCGTTCCAAACTCCATAGGAAATCGCTCACTGACCTCGTTCACTCGGTCTCACTCACCATCTTGCGCGCACTGCCACCCAACTGAACCGCCCAGCAACCAACATGCTTCCTTCTCCTCACTGAATTTCCATGCACCACCGTAACGTCTCCTGTAACCCACACGCCCACCACTATCACACCAACTGCTTCTCACGCCATATTCACCTCCTTCACAATTCTTCTCCTTTAGCCTGTCATGTGCTCATTGCTTACACAAAACTGGTAGCGCCATGCTTATCATCACCCGACAACAACACCTGAAAATACACTTCTCCCCACCATGCTTTACTGTAGTTGAACGGAAATTGCCACAAACCGAACACCACTTCTTGTTTAGCCATACTCTCCCTTGTATCTACGCCTTCCCAGTTTTCACACGTTATAAACCTCCTGCATTGCTTCGTTTGCCTCGCCAAAATGAAGTCCGGCTTCACGCAAGGTCATGCTTCTCTCCCCGGTATTTCACTCATCCACACTCTTCACTTTTTGCCTCTTCTCCATGCGTGAACACCTCAGTATGTTGTGCACGCATGACACTCCTCTTATCCGCATGCAGCGCCCCCTTTCACCCTTCAACTTGCATGCGAGCTTCCCTTTCAGCTCCACCTCATCCAAGTGAGCTCCCTCATACCTTCGCAAATCGTACAACAAGTCCTCTTGTTCACAGTAGTGCCGTTCTTCTTTCCACCTTCTCACAACACTCTCGCCTGTCTCAGAACAACCCGATCTTACCGAACTCACCACTCGGCCTCTTGCTCATTTCGTTCCTGACCTGTACTCCACTCCAGAGAACCATCCGCCAATCTTATTATTGCTCCCCTACTTCACTTCCCTAACTGCTAGCCCAGACCTTCCGTCCACCTACCCACTCGTCTTCTTTTCACGGGTTTTATGATGCCAGAGAGTTAAAGTTTTGTATTGTAAAAGGAGAGTTTTTGGTTTAAATACACTTACTAAAACGCACAGAGAATGCCATATATATATTGGAGGCGAACTTGTGGATTTAAACAATGTCTCGTCCATCGTACATGGTAGGGTTTAGCTGCGTGTGATGTTACAAAAATTTGAGTGATGTCCTAGTCTAAAATAGGCTATAAAGGTTTATTTTATTGGAAACATAAGGACGAGGGAATCGCATTTAGTCTTCGTGATATATTTGCAGCCATAACAGTATGAATAAGTAAATAGTTTATCGTATATGAGACAAGGCCTAAGAATTTGTAGCTTATTAAATTTTAGGGTAGGTAGCATGTATTTATGGCCACGTTCTTCCTAATTAGGCAGCTCACGTGTGTTCTCACCTCATAGGTGTATGGGTGATTTAGATGTTTTACTGTTAAGGGGAGACTTCATAGCTAAATGATATAAATTTTATTTTATATTTAAACTTAGGACCTAGGTTTTTCCTGGTTAAAAAGTACTATGTCTGTTGTCTTCTTTCATGTCACATAGGGGTATAGAGTGGCGTTGAGTTACCTTCGAAGCTAAACAATGTAATATGGGTCTCTGTTCCTTACACTAGCATACACTAGCTTTGCGTGCAAACCTAAAGTTGTACCCTTTCCTCAGCATGGTACACTATAACATAGGCATGTCAAAGTCAGGTGTAGGGTAGAAAATTTAGGACTTCGTCGTTAAGTTAGGATATGATAGGTATCTTCGGTTTGCTTCATCAGAAAGGAATTGGCCAAATAAATATATATTTACTTATATGGTACTCCATAACATAGAATTTTCGTTCATGTATAGATGACCCCAGACAGAAATAAAAATATCATCGTGTCCAGTGAAGTGTCACGATCCCAAAAATATAATAATACCGGTAGTTTGACTTATATTTTGAAATCCCGAAATACCGATACAGGGTGCACAATACTCCACATAAAAAGTTGCATATTTAATTAATTAAAAATTACAGTAAAATTCTAAAAATTAAATTATCGCTGCGCCTCAAAAGAACCTTGTCCCGATTTGCAAACGATATCAAGTTATATTCAAATAACCGTTATGGTCGATATATGATTTCATAGCGACTTTCTGAATATTTGATTTGGACATATCTTGCAGTCTGTACGACGAAATCTCCACTTTCCACCTCCGTTGGAAAGATACCGTTCAACAGATTCCAACGTTTCTCATTTCAAAGAAATCCAATTCAAAATGAGTCTGGTACACTCAGTTGAAGTTCAGAACGTTAAATTACGAACTGCAGGATCGTTCTGAGCTCGATTATATTTAATATATATTTATATACGTTCAACTTCGTTTATTTAATATATTAGTTATTTAAATAATTAAATAACTTAATTATTATACCTTACAAAACGCGCCATTACAGACTTCCCCCCTTAAAATAATTTCGTCCTCGAAATTGCTAAGCTAGGAAAATGCTACCAACTTTACTAACTAGATTCAAATATCCTTTAGTTTACTTCTCAACTCCAGTTTCAACTGAACCATTTAATTTTTTATTTAAATTATTAATTCATTCTGGCTAACTGAATTTCCATAAATCATGAAAATGTTCTAACGCCTGGAATTTTCAAAAAATTTCGCCATAACCTCCTTTGTATTGGTCAATATGACAAACCACCCCTCGCCTCTCTAGGCCTCCTCCAATCCAAAAGAAAATCAAACAGCCAAGCGGCTTGCACATTCGGCTCATAAAATCCAAACTCATATATAATATAAACTTGTACCTTTTTGTCGGTCGTATCATTATATCCTTTTTATCTGTTATCACTTCTGCATATATCATGGTCATTCCACTCAGTTTATATCCTCAAATCCAAATCGAATTTCATTCGAACTCTAATATCAAATTCCAAATTATTGACTTATCAATTTGGTTCCATTCTAGATTATCTCTAATCCAATTCAATTTTATTTAACTCGGTTCAAGTTAAATTTCAATTTATTTTTACCATCTCATTTTATTTAACTTCATTAGTTAAATTTTAATTCCAGAACTTACGTTCCTGGGTTTCTTTCAAATCAATTTGAAATCATAATGCCAATTCAAAACCTTTGAATTTCTAAACAACTTGTTTTCTTAAAACAATTCAAAAACAAAACCTTTGTTAGTAATCCGTCACTTAGAACTCGAAAATGAACACCGATGATGTCTAGATTCATCATCAGAATCTATTTTCCAGCTATCGAAGTGAGTTCAATACTATATCATTTTCAATTTGAAAAACATTTTCAAAATCTCCCAGGAACTTAAAATTTCCTTATTTTAATTCCAAATTTTGATTTAAATTCAGATTTACTCATCTGATTTCACTTATATGAATTCTGGTTGGTTATGTATAACCCTTTCACTATATAATCTTACTCGATCATAATTACCACCAATATATCTAATATATTAAAATTTTGATATATATAAATATATCTCTATATCAAAATACACTTTGGGTAAAGTTAAATTCACTTACCCTCTTTCAAAACATATCGTGACGACACATCGTATCCGAGTGTTTATTAACTCCTACCGATACAGTGGATCAAACCGATCGACCAGAACTCATAACAACTCAGCCAATGAATCTCCACAATAAAAACCCTTTTTTTATATCAAATACAAATACGCACTCGTATATATACACTCAATCTCAGTCTAGGGTATTACTAACCCTATCTCTACCGAGTCACGCCACAGAGCCAAGGTAATCACTTAACTTAAGCTCTGATACCAACTGTAACGGCTGGAAATTTCCGACTCCTCGAGAGTCGGAAACCCCGAGGACGTTAGTGAAAGAATTTAGAAGGTGAGAAAGAAAAGATAGAACTAATAGAATAGAAGAAGAAGAAGAACATCAGAATCATCAGAGTAACACGAATCTCACAGCGGAACGAATAACATAAAATATATAACATAACTTTGAAGTAAACAGTTATATATATACAATAGCACTTATCAGAGTACAACACTTACAACACATCGGAAATAACTATAGCTATAGAATCTTGAAGTCTCCTGCTCCAAGCTCTCCAAGTATATCTGTAAATCCCGACTACTTAACTGCCCGTACAAATTTAGGCACCCAAGAATTTAGGGAAAACAACAAAGTAAACTCCGGGTCAGTCATGGGACTGGTATGAGTAAAACAGTTTAAAACAATTGAACAGGTATATGATATCTCATAAGACCACGCCGTGAATACGGAACGGGTTTTTCCTTGTGAGTATCTAAACAACTTTGACAAGCAATATCATTGTGATATTATAATAATGTCTAAGTACAAATAGGTATCAATCTAGCAGAAACGCTTGCATCTCACGTTCTACATACATAGTATAAAATCATAAACCGCAGGGCGCTTATCGGAGAATGGATTCCAACAGACAAGGTATGGGAGCACCTTTTGAATAGTGTACTCTAGAGGTGATACACTCAGGGTTCAACAAGAACGTCTTGCAACCCGGCCACACATGACCGCTCACTCATTTAGCTTGAGTGTCGCGAATATATTGCCACCACGGTTATAGGCCATCAAACCGTCATCCGAAGATACAGAATCAAAAAGAAGTATAAATATGGATATTCCCTAGATCGGTGACAATACACCCTGCTTGGGAATGACCCAACTAGCCATGCTGCCTAGCCCAACTTTTGTTACTTCCTGGTGTGAGGCTAGAAGCTACGTCTATCTTCAGAACATCTGATCACCATTCACTTTGAATGCCACATCGTCATACCCGCCAAATCACAAATTGACTTATTCAAAAATAACACGGGTATACAGCTAAGAGAAACGAATTCCTCCGCCACCAAACGTGAATACGTCTGAACAGATCAACTTACGCGATCCATTGGATATACTCTGTCAGACCTTCTTCCATATACGTTGTCCTGGGACTGGACAAACCGAAGGCACTATTCAGTATATCCATCTTAGTCACTGTTATCTAAGACTTATACAACAGCCCTTGCACTTTACTCCGTCTTCAATTTATCTTTGGCAGATATTGCTCGCAACGCTTATGCCAATACAGAGTGGTTCTTTGGATAATAATCCAACCGGTCTCTCCATATTAACAACGTTAAAATGGTAAAAACTTTGATAGTCTGTGATTCAACTATCAAATGAAAACATGTCGGTGTACAAACAACGATCTTATTTCCAAATGGAAATTCGATCGATCAATCATCACATGTTCATATTTCCTTATTTCATATATTTAGAAAATATATGTTATTAATCATTGGAAAAGATTTCCATAGCTTATTTTCACATCACTATTATTTCGCAACTATCAGTCCCTAACTGTAACTAGTATGAGAACAATTCTCTAAGTATCAATTCGGAAGGTCGAAACCAACATCAGATCGTCACTTAGAAAACCGTTCAACTTACCCTCTCCAGTCAGTTTCTGAATTTGCTTAACTCTATTTCTTAAATTCTTATCATGAAACCATTTCATTTTCTATGTTTAGAAAACCTATCCGACTATATTTGGAAAACGTTTCCAAAACTCATTTACGGATTTCCAATGAACGTTGTATAAAACATCGTTTCGCTTAATCCATTTATCGCTTATTCCTTAGCTTTATTCCTAATCAACCTTTTAGATCGAACCACAACTATTCCTTTGTCAATTCTGAAGTCAATCAAGTTGGGGGTATAGTTACCTCTCAGACCTTAATTGAACAACGTCCTTTACTGTGAAATAGATGAAGCTCATCACTCACTTTTTCCAATCATCTGTTTACGCAAATTCTCGGATTCAGGTTACGAATCCACTTCTTATATGACAGTGTTTGATTATAACTATAACGTTATAATTTCTACTTCTGCAATATCTAACCTAAATTATAACTTTATCTCCTAACTCGAATAATTTAACAGACACCTAATTTCTAAATCGATAACTAAATCTTGATTTAAACCCTGGAAAGTAAATAGTACTTTCCCGAGTTCGTTATAATTGAATTCGATGTATAACTCTCTTTCGAGTAATCTCTATTTGATTAACTCTTCTTCGAATAACCTATATTTGATTATCTCTCTTCGCATAACTCATATTCGAAATCTCTCTCTTTTGAATAAACAATATTCGATCTCTTTCTTTCGAATATGCTATATTCGAAAATCTCCTTTCGATTTACTAATCGATAACTCCTTTCGATCAAACTAAAATCGATAACTCCTTTAACTCTATTCGAATAACCAATATTCGACTAACTCCTTTGGATCGACTCATTTGATTAACTCCTTCGAATAACTAATTCGAATAACTTACCTTCGAATAACTTACCTTCGAATAACCAATATTCGATTTACTCTAACTCGATTAACTTAATTCTAATCGATTTACTCCATTTCGATTCAACTTAATTCAAATCGATTAACTTAACTCAAATTGATTAACTCCTTCGAATAACTAAATTCGATTTAACTCTAATTGAATAACTAATATTCAATCAACTCTTACGTGTTTAACTCTATTTGAATAAGTAATTCGAATCACTCTAATGTGTTTAACTCTATTCAAATATCAAATTCGAATAACTCATTTCGAATAACTAAATTCGATTAACTCTTTTAACTTTACTCGAATAACTATATTCGATTAACACCTTCTTTCGAATAACTATATTCGATTAACTCTTCGACTAACTCCTTTGGATTAACTAACTTCGAATAACTCCTTTGGATTAACAACTTCGACTAACTCCTTGGATTAACTAACTCCGAATAACCAATATTCGATAACTACTCTTCGAATAAATAATATTTGGTAACTCTTCTCAAATGAATCACATTTGATTTCTCCACTCGAATAAACGATATTCGATTACTCTTCTCTCGAATACACCATATTCGACAACTCTACTTCGGATAAGTGATATTCGACAACTCTACTCGATTAACTCCACTTGGATAACTCTAACTGATCAACTCTAACTGATCAACTCTAACTGGTCAACTCTAACTGGTCAACTCTAACAGGTCAACTCTAACTGGTTAACTCAACTGGTTAACTCTAACAGATTAACTCTAACTGGTCAACTCAACTGGTTTAACCTAACTGGTTAACTCTAACTGGTTAACTCAACTACTTAACTCTACTGGTTTAACCTAACTGGTTAACTCGTCTTGATTAACTGAACAAATCCACTTAGTTCAACTTAGCTAATTCACGTTGATTAACTCTAACTGATTCACTTAGTTTAACTCAACTAATTCACTTCGATTAACCACTTAGTTAACTTAACTAATTTACTTCGATTAACCACTTAATTTAACTTAGCTAATTCACATCGATTTATCGCTTAGTTTAACTTAACTAACTTACTTTGGTTAACCTAACCAATTACTTTGTTTAACTCGACTAACTTAGCCCATTTGTTTAACTCGACCAACTTAGCCCATTTGTTTAACTCGACTAACTTAGCCCATTTGATTCGGTTTGACTAACCCATTTGATTCGGTTTGACTAACCCATTTGATTTGGTTTTGACTAACCCATTTGATTCGGTTTGACTAACCCATTTGATTCGGTTTGACTAACCCATTTGATTCGGTTTGACTAACCCATTTGATTCGGTTTGACTAACCCATTTGATTTGGTTTGACTAACCCATTTGATTCGGTTTGCTCGACACATCCACTTTGTTTAATCTCGACTAATTTACTTAGTTTAATCTTTACCAAATCACTTTGTTTAATCCTTTTATCACACTCTGGTATTTCTTACGGTTTTTAACACATCATCTAACAACGATGAATATCGTCCAACCACACGTAATCACATCAGATTATATATATATCACATTTATATATCACAGTAAAAATAACGGTTGAGGAATCTAGATGGATTCCTCCAACCTGTTTCCCTGCATCACAGATGTTAGACAATATAGATAACATCACTTTCAGTTCCATATGATATATTCTGTTAAACAGAATCAATATCGAAATTTAACTAACTGACTAGCAGTTAAATCAAACAATCAACACATAGTCAAACAGATAATTTTTAACAGTTCTAAGAATACGTTGTAAAAATAGAACTGTTCAGAGTTGGTGAGTTTTACTCACCTTTTCGCGTTAATCGTTTAAAAACGATTTGCGTCGGTAGACTGGATCCGGCGTTTAATTCTGTCATCGTACGGTTCCGACGAGTCAGATCATTCACAATTCGGTCTATTACAAATTCTTCTAGCTGCATATACACCGTTCCAAACTCCATAGGAAATCGCTCACTGACCTCGTTCACTCGGTCTCACTCACCATCTTGCACGCACTGCCACCCAACTGAACCGCCCAGCAACCAACATGCTTCCTTCTCCTCACTGAATTTCCATGCACCACCGTAACGTCTCCTGTAACCCACACGCCCACCACTATCACACCAACTGCTTCTCACGCCATATTCACCTCCTTCACAATTCTTCTCCTTTAGCCTGTCATGTGCTCATTGCTTACACAAAACTGGTAGCGCCATGCTTATCATCACCCGACAACAACACCTGAAAATACACTTCTCCCCACCATGCTTTACTGTAGTTGAACGGAAATTGCCACAAACCGAACACCACTTCTTGTTTAGCCATACTCTCCCTTGTATCTACGCCTTCCCAGTTTTCACACGTTATAAACCTCCTGCATTGCTTCGTTTGCCTCGCCAAAATGAAGTCCGGCTTCACGCAAGGTCATGCTTCTCTCCCCGGTATTTCACTCATCCACACTCTTCACTTTTTGCCTCTTCTCCATGCGTGAACACCTCAGTATGTTGTGCACGCATGACACTCCTCTTATCCGCATGCAGCGCCCCCTTTCACCCTTCAACTTGCATGCGAGCTTCCCTTTCTGCTCCACCTCATCCACGTGAGCTCCCTCATACCTTCGCAAATCGTACAACAAGTCCTCTTGTTCACAGTAGTGCCGTTCTTCTTTCCACCTTCTCACAACACTCTCGCCTGTCTCAGAACAACCCGATCTTACCGAACTCACCACTCGGCCTCTTGCTCATTTCGTTCCTGACCTGTACTCCACTCCAGAGAACCATCCGCCAATCTTATTATTGCTCCCCTACTTCACTTCCCTAACTGCTAGCCTAGACCTTCCGTCCACCTACCCAATCGTCTTCTTTTCACGGGTTTTATTATGCCAGAGAGTTAAAGTTTTGTATTGTAAAAGGAGAGTTTTTGGTTTAAATACACTTACTAAAACGCACAGAGAATGCCATATATATATTGGAGGCGAACTTGTGGATTTAAACAATGTCTCGTCCATCGTACATGGTAGGGTTTAGCTGCGTGTGATGTTACAAAAATTTGAGTGATGTCCTAGTCTAAAATAGGCTATAAAGGTTTATTTTATTGGAAACATAAGGACGAGGGAATCGCATTTAGTCTTCGTGATATATTTGCAGCCATAACAGTATGAATAAGTAAATAGTTTATCGTATATGAGACAAGGCCTAAGAATTTGTAGCTTATTAAATTTTAGGGTAGGTAGCATGTATTTATGGCCACGTTCTTCCTAATTAGGCAGCTCACGTGTGTTCTCACCTCATAGGTGTATGGGTGATTTAGATGTTTTACTGTTAAGGGGAGACTTCATAACTAAATGATATAAATTTTATTTTATATTTAAACTTAGGACCTAAGTTTTTCCTGGTTAAAAAGTACTATGTCTGTTGTCTTCTTTCATGTCACATAGGGGTATAGAGTGGCGTTGAGTTACCTTCGAAGCTAAACAATGTAATATGGGTCTCTGTTCCTTACACTAGCATACACTAGCTTTGCGTGCAAACCTAAAGTTGTACCCTTTCCTCAGCATGGTACACTATAACATAGGCATGTCAAAGTCAGGTGTAGGGTAGAAAATTTAGGACTTCGTCGTTAAGTTAGGATATGATAGGTATCTTCGGTTTGCTTCATCAGAAAGGAATTGGCCAAATAAATATATATTTACTTATATGGTACTCCATAACATAGAATTTTCATTCACGTATAGATGACCCCAGACAGAAATAAAAATATCATCGTGTCCAGTGAAGTGTCACGATCCCAAAAATATAATAATACCGGTAGTTTGACTTATATTTTGAAATCCCGAAATACCGATACAGGGTGCACAATACTCCACATAAAAAGTTGCATATTTAATTAATTAAAAATTACAGTAAAATTCTAAAAATTAAATTATCGCTGCGCCTCAAAAGAACCTTGTCCCGATTTGCAAACGATATCAAGTTATATTCAAATAACCGTTATGGTCGATATATGATTTCATAGCGACTTTCTATATATTTGATTTGGACATATCTTGCAGTCTGTACGACGAAATCTCCACTTTCCACCTCCGTTGGAAAGATACCGTTCAACAGATTCCAACGTTTCTCATTTCAAAGAAATCCAATTCAAAATGAGTCTGGTACACTCAGTTGAAGTTCAGAACGTTAAATTACGAACTGCAGGATCGTTCTGAGCTCGATTATATTTAATATATATTTATATACGTTCAACTTCGTTTATTTAATATATTCGTTATTTAAATAATTAAATAACTTAATTATTATACCTTACAAAACGCGCCATTACATGAGTGACCTTAACGGAGGTGGGGTGTTTCATGCTTGTTTTTTAAAATCTGATGCAGTGGTAGTATTATGTATTTCATCTACACACATTCAATGTTTAATTGGATTGCAGCCTTAGTTTATGCTTAATAGCTTCCACTGTCCACTTATTTTGAACTACGTTCTTGGTAAACCTATTCATACACATGATAGTACATCCCTTTTGTGTTAACTAAAGATATTAAAGCTCAAGATTAAAATGATTCATGGGATATTTTCTTTACGAGGTTGTTGTTTTGGGCATAATGTATGGCTAGGCGTCAGACGATTTTATGCATCTGCTTCACAATTATTTATATTATCATTTTGATAATTTTGCATTTTCGAAAATAGGAAAAAGAAAAAAGAAAAAAACAATGTAACAATATTATGTACACCAAATATGTTGTTGTTGCTATAGGTTTACTACTGTTTTGATTCCTTTTATATGTAGAAATTTTAGGTTTAAATTTTCTCTCTATATGTTAACTGACCTTTTTCTTCCAATTTAGTCTTATCAACATGTTTATTTACAGCCCTGTCTATTTTTTTTGTACTACATCAATATTGGGAATTCATTTGGCAGGCATCCATGAACTCATTTTGTTTTTAACTATGTACAAATAGTCAATTTGTAATCCTGCTATCACGTAATTCTCCTTACAGAAAATTTCAAATTTTGGCTTGGTGTGTGGCTTATTAGATAAGTAAATCTATATCATATGTTTCCATTTTTTTAAGATATCATGCATGTTCGGTTTCTACTGCTCTCCAAAGTGGGTACAAATTCACTTTGACAACGCTTCTTCAAATGTTGGTTCATGTACCAGTCACATCTTAGACGACTTTCAGTTTTTATAAATGTCGTTGTAATGTTCATTACTTATGACAATATTTTATGCGTATAACTCTTAAGTTGTTGAATCCTACAGCTCGCAGATACCAAAAATAATTCATGTGATATTCTACCGTTAGGCAATTTGTTATGTTTGCTTGTATTCGTAGTTGCAAACAAATAATACTCTTTTTTTGTATATGAGGGTTTTGCTACTATAATGAGAAGAGATGAATAAGCTGAAGCACTATTCACGTGAGTGATGTTTGAATTTGTATTGAACATACAAAAGGAAGAAAGTTGTGTCCAAGATTTTGTTAACCATAATATTGGATTAAAATTATATCGATCTAAACATTTGGTACTTGAAACGGGTTATGGCTCTCACTATGGGTGATCTGTCGGAGAGAGATGAGAATGCTCATCTATGTCAATGATTGTCATAAAGTGGCGATAACTACTTTGTTTCTCTGTTATGTAAAGACTATGATTCATTTCTATCGATTAGATGATTTATTTAAGAAAATCCATCAACAATATTTTTGTAGTGTTTAAGACATCAATAATTTAATAAGTACAATTCATATATACGGGCTTCTATCTCTATATAACTAAAAATTCTAAAAAAGCATGTTAACAAAATAATACAGCAAACTTTCTATTTAAATACATAGGATTTGAATTTATTTGTTTGGAAGGACCTAATATTAACAGATATAGATGAGATGCGTTTGATTATACAAAAAAATACATACCATGTTGTATTTCATGGATGTAGCTAATGACCATTTCACCGCAAAATATCACTATTGTGGACTAATTTTTTTTCCATGATTCCGGTCCATTAGTATACACTTTGTAAATTGTCATATATATTTATTTTTTAATAGAAAGAGGCTATGTACATAGTATATGTTCATTCTGATACCACCACAAATTAAAATTATCAAAGTAATATTCCAAAAGTAAAATGAACAAAAAATGAAGGATTAGTACAAAAGTATAGCTCGAGCCCGTGTTCGAAGCACATGTTCACACTTATATATCTGTTTGGTGGTAGAGAATTTATTCTCTTAGCTTAACACCCTTGTTTGAGACGTATGAGCTTAGAAGTTATATATTAATAGATATTAGTGATATGTGGTGAATGGACAATGTGGCAAACTTAAATGATGAGCTAGTGATGATCAAAGCATGGCTTTATTGAAGCGTACCTTTGTGTATATCGTGACCTCGACAAGCCTCACACCCCAGAAAATGGCTAAAACAGGAAAGATGGGACGAGGACATGGGTAGTCATCCCCTTCTAGATAAAAGGTGTACTATGCTATGGAGGCCAGGTATTAACCTATATGGAAAACTACTTTTGTGGTTGTGTTAGTGCGGGACCCGGTTTAAACGTTGGTAACAACCGGAGGATGACTTAGGCGTGATCTAATCAATCCAGTAAGGGAGAGATCGACCTCGTCTTATGATAAAGCCTGTTGGTTCTTAGGGGGGCGTCCGTTTAGAGGCATACCCATCGGTTCAGAAAGGAAGTTCCTTTGTTTGGTCATTTGTTGGAAATCCAATCTCCACTGCGAGCCCGTATGGTTTTAGTTGTATATCAAGCTGTTTACTGCCAGAAATACATTAGTATAATGGGATGGGGCATTATGCTGGCTAAGATTGATACATTGACTTTCAAAATTGATTTTCACACTATGCATAATAATAATATCAAAATGATTCTCGTGTATTAAAGCATTTTTGACTATCATAAGGAGAAACCTCGCCCAAGTGCGCGTTTAAATTGTGTGTGTGCCGTGAGACCATAAGTTAGTTTCATTTTTCAAAAAAAAAAACTTGCAAACTTTATTGCACAAAAAATATAATGAGTTCTCACACCAGTCCCTTGATTGACACGGAGCTGTTTTGATTTCACGCAAAACTCCGGGTGCCTATAATTTTCCACATGGGTAGCCTAATGTCAGGTTTAGCAGCAGTATTTAGAGCTTGTGTAACGACCCGGTGGAAATTCAACGCTAGAATTTCGACAATATTACATAAACTCGTATTACTTGCCAAACTCCAAGTATCGAAAACACCAGATAATTAATAGAAATAAATTAGATGGTGAGATAAGAAAGAAAGGATTATTAGAATAGAAGAAGAACCAACACAACACAGAGTCTCGCATTGTAGGGGAACAAAATATAATATAGAAATAATTCTTTGTTGACAGCATGAAAAATACTTACAATCATCAGAGTACATCAACACATTTGGATGGTTATAATAACCTATCCTCATATACAACACACTGTAGAAAAATACTATATAATATCATACGTCTGAACTCTTCTAGCTCGTCTCTTTATAACATCCGTTAACCTGAACCTACAAAACTCGGTCTGAACTGAGCATTGCAAACGCCAGGATCAGTCTGGTGAACAAACATGAGAAAACTCATTAAATTTAAAAGTACCAACCAATTTGATTTTAAAATAAGAATCTTCTCGAAAGAAAAGGATAATTGTAAGACCAATCCGCACATAAATACGGATGATTTTTACCTTATGATAACCAAAAACATTTTGAAGTCATATATCTTTTGGTATTTTAATAATGTATAAATCAAATAAATAACAATCTAGCAGAACGCTTGCGTCTCACGCTCTATATACATAGTATATAATCAAAACTGCGGGCTCTTATTGGATAACAGATTCCAACTATGGCAAGGTGACCACCTTCTGACAGTGTATCTCTAGAGAGGAATACACCAGGTTCAACAAGAACATCTTGCAACTCAAGCTAAACATGACCGGACATTTACTTCACTTGAATGTTCCATATATATATTGTCACCTTACAGTTGCTAGCAACATAATCGTTCCCAGAAGATATAGTAGCGAAAGAAGAACAAATAGAAATTTCTCTAGATGGTGACCATACACCCTAATTGAGATCGACCCATTAGCCATGCGGCCTACACTATTTTATGCCATTTCCCAGTCGAAGAAGCTTGAGGTTAAAATTTCCTTTTTAGAACATCTGGTCACCATTCACTTTGAATGAAACATCATCAAATCCACCAAAAAATGACTAATTGACGTACACAAAAATACCCTCGGTTGTAAGCTAAGAGAAAGTGTCTTCTCCGCCACCAACAGAAATACGTTTGAGGAAATCAACTATGTGACACCTTTGGAAATACTCTATCAAACATCCGTCCATACAAGTCATCCAGGAACAGGATGAACCGAAGGCACCCTCCAACCACATCCTAGATATCACCCTATGGATCAGTAGCAAGTAGTCGTTGCGATCCGAAGATTTCAATCACGACAGAATCACAAGTCATAATAACTCTGGCAGCCAAACCAGAGAAATTTAACGAGTAGTCATTCTGCTCAGGAAAATCTATGGTCTTCAATTGCCCTATCTTCGATCAACATCTCCCATCATCCACGTATTTGCTGGTTGGAATGGTATTCGAATATAAATTTGATCCCGGTCTTTCTGTACCAACATTCGTATAGGCCAGATTTGATAGTCGGTTATTTAACTATCAAATAAACAATCGTTTATCCATAAAAAATAAAATAAATTTACCGATTTAGTACCCAACATCATTTAGCCTCTTTAATTAACTAGTCGTTAATTAATTATTAAAACTTCTAATTCAGAAAACATTCCCTTTCTTATTTTAATAAGAATATTCAATTATCATTCCGCTTCTGCTTCATTAGACCCTTATTGTAAATTGGTAAATGAATAAATCTCTAAGTATACAACCCCGAAGGCCGAAACCAACATAGATTGACACCTCGAAAGTTACTCAACTCAACCAACGTACAACAGGTTCCAATTTCTTAAACCACATCATTTCTTTTTTAATTATTTTAAAACGATTGTATCCCTTCATAATCTCACAAATCATTTCCAATTTTATTTAAAAATGATATTTCATAAAATTTACTAAATAGTTCAATTTAACTTCTATAACAAATGTTACATATTCCATTTCAAAAACCGTCCACCTTTCATTTACAAACTTCTTAACCTTTCATTTATAAAATTCCTTTCTTATTCGCAAATATAAATTCCATTCTCCTCATACACTCCATTTATACGTATTTCCATTTATGATCCTTTTTGCAAATCTTGACTTGAAAACTTAATTACCAAGTATTTCTCTTAAATCCAGTTACACTCCAAATCAATATCCCATTTCCAATTCTATTTATTCGCTAATATCATTTACGAAAACCCTTTTTATCACATTTCATGTTTTTATAAACAACATTAGTAGAAACGTTCATTTATTACAAAAATCACTTTTCAACTCTTTTAAAATTCCTTAACGACACTTACGTTCTTAAAAAACCTTGTTAACATCACATTTTTTTATTGGAAAATTTTATACCACTTACCTATTTATTTTAATAATATCTTGGAATTTCTATTAATTTATAATTTAAATAACTATAAAAACATAAATAAAACTTCGACGTACACTATTAAATTAAACATCATATTTTTTAAATCCTTATATAAAAATAACTCTGAAAATGTTCAGAATCGATTTAACATCGATTCCAAATTCTTTTCTTTCATCAATGGTACTAAAGAGGTAAATATCTACTAAAGTACCAAACTGTGAAATATAAACCAATTTCACATTCAATAAGAATTTAACTGATAATTTCTATAACATTAAATTACGACTATTTAACATCGACCAATTTATCAAAACAATTCAAACATCACATTAAATTAAACATGTTTATTTTATAAACGTGACCAAACAAGATAAGTCACCTCAACGGTTCCAATCGTTAGAATAATGATTTGGTTTTATTTAAATTAAATGAAAGTTTAATTTAATTGGTTTAGTCAATGTAAATATCATTCAGTAATCATCAAACAAAAAACAACCATAGCACACAAATATTAAAACCCGACTTATATAAAATATAAGTAGGACAAACTAAGTGAGTAAACTCACCTTGATCTGATTTATCATTGAAACAGTATGTTTTTGTTAAATTAAATAAGCGTTTAATTTAACTGAAAATTCAGTTAATTCCAATCGGGTCCAAATCTGTTCCGTAGCGTAGAACCTACCAAGACGATTCCAATGGCACCTTGTTTTCCGATTCTGATAACATGTGGTTGGGTTATTAATATTTATAGTTAAACTAAATTAATAATAATTATTAATTCCTAAGTTACTCATTATTTACCCTAATTTAAAAAGGCGGACGATCCAATTATATTTCTTCCCACACTTGCTTTGTTAAAACCTCCTAAAGCGCACTGCCTAATCCACGACGCCGCGCTACCGTCCTTTAACCAGAGTTCGATCCAACATCATCGGAACGTACGCTTTAGGTCTACCGTCTATCGCCTGGAGTCTGTTGCAGCTCGACATCCCAAGTTGTTCCCAAATCAACTTCGAACCCCCACTAATTCGAGAAAAAATCCGGTCACCAGAACCCTTTATTTTCGATCGTAGTCATTCTGTGATGACCCCAAACCCCATAAGACGGTGGCAAGGGTAATCTTTGGAATATAACACATAAACAGATAACAACAGAACAAAAATAATTAAATACACCAAATAATGTACAATAGAATACACTGGATCAACATAATCATCAGAGTTGCACAGTATATAGGATCATACTTAGTACAAATATAGTTCAGCTATACATAAATGTCTACAACGGAAAACAAAACATAATATGTACAACAGGAGCCGAATAACATAAAAAGAGATAAATGATAGAATCCAGCTTCAACTCCAGCTATCCAGAAAGAGCCTGCTAAAACCTGAATACAAGGCTGCCCGTGTAGAAAAAGGGGCACCCGAATTTGCAAGTGAAACAAACTACGAGTCCGTCATGGGAATGGTATGTGAAATCTACTTAACACACTTTATAATATGGCCAATCACAGAACCACGCCACTTTCGCGGAACAGGTTTACTCCATTGGATTGCCAGTGCTTCAAAACAAGTAAATCTTTTAAACATCGCAATGCTTTTTATAAAAATGAAGCCATTATAAGACTCAGTTCCCATCACACAATGCAACATAAACCAGAGGATAGAGTTTTACCTTATAATGGCCGAAATATGCTTAATACGAATAAAACAAAAGCATTTGATATTATTACTAGTGTTTATATATTTCAAAAACAATTTCAATCATAAGTATCAATCATAGACGGCATTAATGCCCCATACCACTATGTCGCCATATATAGGTATACAATCAAAACCGCACGATGTCGTATTTGGAAATTGGATTTCCACCATGAACCAAGGCAAAAGATAGTCCTTACCGATTTGAGACAATCTAGCCCATGTCTCAGGATCAAAACACATCGACCCTTGGATCGTCAGGGCCGGTCCACCGATGTGGATTAAAATGCCTGAACATTGCGTTTCCCCGTCCTATGGGGCGTAAACTGGTCATATCTGACCACGCCATCGGCTCCAAGGAGACCGAAGCAAACCGAGGCCTCGCTTTCCATCATCCACATAAGTAAAATACACGGGCGTGCAAAACTCAAAGCACCACTCCTAGCTAGAAGGAAACGCATGTCCTCCCTGATGTCCTTCTCCCGTTTCTGGCTCATACCGGGGTGTGAGGCTCGCGAAACAACGCTATACACAAAGCTATGCCACACAGGCTGTGCTTTAATCATCAACCACAAGACTTTGCTTTTCAATATAAGCCTTGATCATCTGCCACTTAGGCGTGCCACATAGGAAATTCACTCCATGCTACTGATTTCTATCGATATATAACCTCTGAGCTCGTACGTCTTAAAGAAGGGCGTTAAGCAAGAGAAAAAATTCTCCGCCGCCAAACAGATATATATTTAATAGAGATCAATCAGTACAGAACAAAATCCAATGTCAGACACACAGTCCATTTACAAGTTCGTTCTGGGTTTGAACGAAACCAGAGGCACTCAATACCTCGCGTACCCGTACAATCAACAAGTACGTCCGGACGGCTACTACTTAAACCCCTTCAGGGTAGCTACTCCTATCATGAGCATCAGTAGAACCCCTCCATTTGGCGTGAAGATCATCGGTCTTGCACCGTCTTCATATCTTCGGCTTTCACTTGTCAAACAATTATTTGAAATGAGAATCAACTCAGCCTTTTCAAATAATTCACGTATATTTAGAATTTCAAATCAATTCATTTCAATGGTTAAATTATTCAATATCACTAATTCTGTTCTTTAATGTATTTTTCACGCCAAACACATTCAACCATCAAATATCACATAAACCGAGCAAATTCAGTTTATTTCCATTCCTTATCGTTTATAATATTTTATCATGATTTATCGCTATTTTTATTTATTTAAAAATTGCCAATTCATTCAAACGAAGCTTCAGGCCATAACGCGGCCATGGCGCTTCTTTTCTTCAGATTTGATTTACACATATCTGAAAATCTAACCGTTGGATCTTCACAAATTTTATATCATTAGAAAGATCTCTTCAAAACGAACCCAACGTTTTCAGTTTTGGGAAAATCCAACGGTCGGATCTCCCGCACTAATCGTTTGAAGTTACGATTTCAAAATACAAACTACAGTGTCGTTATTCGATTTAATTTAATTATATTTATATATATATATATATATATATATAATCGATTCTGGCGCTGTTTTTCTTCAGATTTGAATTAAACATTCTAGACCATCCAACCGTTGGATCTTCACAAGTTGGTGTCGTTGGAAAGATTTATCCAAAGCATACCCAACGGTTTCTGTTTCGGGAAAATCTGATGGTCGGATCTCCCGCACTAATCGTTTGAAATCACAGTTTCTAAACACGAACTACAGCTTCGTTATTCGATTTATTTTAATTATATTTATATATATATAAAATTCATTCTTCGATTTCAAAACCATATCCACTTTATATATTTGATAAAAATGATATTTTTTCATCAAAAATATTTATTCCACACATTACCATTTTTAACACTTCATATTCACAATAAAAATATAGATTTTATTGTTCAATCTATGTATTCAGCACATGAACATTTTCGACTTCGCTCATACGATAAAATATGATTTTTATCGTTTTAATCCTTTATTCAACACATGAATATTTTCTATAGTTGATATATATAATAAAAATGTGATTTTTATTGTAAAACAATTTATTTCAAAACACGATTATTTTATATAGTCTATACATAAGGTAAAAATGTTATATTTTGTATTAAAACAATTTATTTAAAATACTAATATTTTATATAGGCTATATATATAATAAAAATGTGATTTTTTATCTTTCAAATAATTTACTCAATACATGAACTCATTCAACACATGAATTTCTACTCAACACATGAATTTCTATTCAACACACGAATATAGTTTCAACACATGAAAATAATTCTAACACATGAATATTATTGAAAATTTCGGCAGCATAACGGCAGGGTAGTTTAAACCTGGACCGTCCCTAGTACGGCTCCTCGCTCTACCTTAAAACCTCGCGGTTTTTGACAATGAGGATTTCATGCATCTAATTCGTACGCAGACGAGCATGTTTATTTTTCTTTTCCACAAACTAATTCTATGTGGTTTCATCCAAAAATAATTCTCAACCACAAACAGGTATTTTTCAACCATAATCAATCATTCATGATTTTCACCGAATTTCACATCAACCAATAATCCAAACAATATCACAACCAATAAATATCGTCCATGGTCTATGGACGAGGGGAGTATATATATATATTTGTATATAAATATATTTCAATTCACTTCAATTCATTTCAATGACATTTCAACGCATATATAATTTTTACAATGCATATATAACTTATAGATCGAACATACAACATATACAACGCTTATACATGAGGTGTACAATGCTTATATAACTCATACATCGACTATATAATTTATACATCGTTGTTTTCCATATCGTTTATAATTTAGAAATCTCACATTGGGTTCCACTCCACCAAAAATTGCAGAAGGCTCAGAAAAATATGCGGTCTCTTCTAGAATGTAGAAGATGTCCACATGAGTCCAGTGTCTCTTGTTTCATTGGATTTCGACCACAAACGAAAAAGATATGATTTTTACAGTGAAATCAAAAACCATAGCGCTTTAAAGTGCTATAGAATAGTTTGAAATAAAATAACCCATTACCTTCAAATTTCGTTCAAAACTAGGTTTGCCGATAACTTTCGATCCGTGGCACGATGTTGGAATCAGTCGTTACCACATGGAAGAGGAAGAAGAGGGCTTTCCACGCAGGGTGGTGGCGCTGGGATCGAACGCCCCTAGCGACGGCGTTGGCTCCCTGAAGTCGACAACTTCGTGCTAGCAGATCTCGATGCAAATGAGGAGAGGGAGGGCGAGGGTAGGACGGATTTGAAGAGGAGGCTCGGCTCTACGAAAACCTCCAAAGAAGCATGTGGTTTCGATTCGTGTAGGAGGAGGAAAGGAGGAGAGAAGGGTTAAAACATTTTCCGTCATCGCCGTATAGAGGATCGGGGAGAGAGAAGGTTGTTTGGGCCAATGAGATTTTTTCCTTTTATTTATATGTTTTTAAAAATTCGAAAATACCCCTTGTCTCATACTAACTCCAATCCAAACCAAACGACTGTCGTCCCTAGCTAAATACCCTATTACGAACACAATGGGATATGTTTCGATGGCCCATTCGACTGTTTCAGTCAGTTTTTTTCAAATTAAAATATAAAACATTCAATATTTGATTTGAACGTACATTTCAATTTGCCGGGGCCACATACTGTTTCTAAAAATTCCCGAAAAATAAATCTAGCTATATTCTGACGATGCGGTCCCAACAAAACTAGATTCGTCGAATTCTGAGACCGTTTGAAAAATGGCCATTTTCTGGTTGATCCAATTTAACTGAAATCAACCAAACACATTTTCCTTTGCCACGCTTACATATTAACTTCAAAAATTATGAAATTTGAAACCTAGCAATAATTTGACATCCCGGATCCAACAAAAGTGGTTTCGTCAAATTTTGAGGTCATTTGCAAAATTACTATTTTCAAGGGCGATATATTCTCTATAGCGACCTTTCTGAAAATTCATTTGGCCATAACTTTTTATCCCCGCTATGAAACTTCGATTTTTCAGATTCGTTAGAAAGATATTCACTAACAGATTTATATACTTTTGTTTCACTAAAATCCATTTTATTTTGCACCTGATACAGTCAGTCAAAGTTTGAATTGAAATTTTGAAACTGCCGCGCCTTTTCAGGCCTGTATATAATTCAAACTATTTATATTTATTTTCAAACATCGATTCAAACATACTTTTCGTCGTTATTATTTAAAATATGTATTTTAAATATTTAAAATCCACTAAAATAGCCAAATTAAAAATTTTAAATTGGCTCAGATTTTCCGGGTTGTTACAAGTTCGGTGCGGAGATCTCACAAACCCCAACCTATTTGTAGTTAAACGTTTTGGATAAAAATCACTGGATGGAGAGAAAATTGAGGGGGAAGATGATGAAGAACTGGCTATTCAATTCGTGTTAAGTGGCGGCCATGAATGGGATTGACCACGCAGGCATCAAACGACCATGTTTTGGTTTCGGTGGCCCCTTTTTATAGGCAAACCATTTAATTAAAATAATATTAATTGAACCTTCAACATGAAGTAATTCACAGTATCACCTACAAACGACTTCCAATCGAGATGAAAATGGAAATCCTAGCAAAAACAATATTCCGGACACGATGGAAAAGGTTTCGTCAAATTCCGAGATCATTTGTGAAAATTCCTTTATAACTCAATAACGTGAATCGATACGCTTTTAAATTGCGTACGATCACAAAATAAATCCAATTGACTTGAAATTTGAAATACTACAAAAATAAATCATTGCGGATTTGATAAAATTAGTTTCATTGAAAACGGAGTTTGTTAGAAAATCGGTTATTCTTAATTTCCAAATTAAATCGATAAAACGTTTAAATGAAATTCGAGGTGTTCACCACTCTCACGATCGAATGGTAAATCCGACTAACATGAAAATGAAAAAATAACTAACTAATATGAATCCAACGTCACAAGTTTCGTCGCATTCCAAGACATTTTCCCAGAACACTATTTTATATGCCAAACAACGCTATTTTGGACACCAAAATACCCGATGTTCAAAAATAATGAACTACCTACCTATTCTGACTGTAGACATCAATACAAATCCAATGGAATTGGTCTCGTAGCTTCATTTTAATGTTTGCTCAATTTATACACAAAAATCCATCTATTTAAATTAATTTAATTTAATTAGGCGCTATACAAAATGACTGAGAGTTTATGGCTACCGTTGTCACATATGACATCAGATTGCCACGAATTTTGATTCTGTACAATAATTTAACGTTACGGTTCCAATGAAACTAGTTTCATCGAAAACTGAGGTCGTTTGCAAAATGGTCAATTTTAAGGTTTATATAATATCGATAAAATATTATTAAATTTCAAAACAATTCAATCGAATAATAATAAATTATTATTATCGTAAATATCCAAATGGAATATATAGATAACTTCAAATATAAACAAATATGGATTATACAACTCAATATTAATATTTCGAGTGAAACGATATCCAAATTATATAAAAATCCTTTTAAATTTATTAAATAAACGTTATTATTTATAAATGATTTCCATAGCGACTATTTAAAAATTCGAATTGGCCATAACTTAAAATTTATAACATAAAATCTCGATTATTCTCTTTCATTAGGAAATTATAATCAAATAGATTCAAACGTTTCTTATTTCACAGAATTCCGACTTATATCAGATCGTGTATATTCAATTAAAGTTCAAAACTCAATATTACAAACTACTGCGAAGTTACGAGCTCATTTATAATTAAATATAAATTTATATGTTTAAACTTTGTTTTATAAACGAATTCAATATTATAAATCCATTTATATTTCAAATTCAATATTTAAAATAATAAAATAATTTGAATATCTGACTACCAAAAATATAAAACGTTACAACTTGTGTCTTGGAGCCTTTCCTAGTGTGTCTTTTACTTTCGTGGAGTCGCTATTGCTGTGTAGCATCTTTAGCTACTTTCTTTGCATCATCTTATTTTGTGGGCATCTATGATCCGGAGCTATTCAAGTGAAGATGGATCGGTTTTTGGATTCACCTTGTTTAGTCAGTTTTCGTTGTTCTTTTGTTATCATGTAGTTGTGGATTATGTTGTACTCTTATATTGTATCCGTTGTAAACTCTGATGTAATCTCATGTTATAGAAATGTGAATTTGTTTTATTTCATTGTGATTGTTCTAATGTGTAATATCCTCGGACAACCAGGAATCCGACACTTGAATCTCCAACATTTTTAATACAAGAAGGTATTAAAGTGCCAACTTTCGAGGGTCGAAATTCTAGATCGTCACTAATTAGATCTGACGGTTTGAAAACATGATAGCAACTATAAAAAGAGCCCCAACCCCTCAATTCAAACCCTATCTCTAATCTCTTCCCAGCATCTGCCATGCCTTTCTCTCATTATTGAATCTTCAGAAAAGAAAATAGGTTCTTCTTCTATTTCTAAATCTATTTTCATTTCTTCTATTCACTATTTAGAATTAGATTTAGAATTAATAAGAGATTTGGATTTATACATATAAGAATTATAATATATATGATTCTTATATATATATATATTTGAAAAGTTTGAGGCATACGTTCATTATTGAACGCCAAATCCAATTTTTGTACTATTCAAGCTTACTGCTTTTCTTCCTAATAGCTCTGTGAGTGGAATCCAACTAAGTTACTATTTTCTATAATTTGATAGTTATAGATTTGGATTGTTGTGCGTTAGGGGATCTGGGATATACGGGAAAAAAACATGATTAAACCCCCCAAATCCTCCATTTATTTTATTGTTCGTCGAAATGTTCGATCAAGTTATATTTTGGTTTTAGGTTGTTGTGATATTAAAAGGACATAATTCTTTTTTATGATTTTCTATTTCGTTTGTATTTTCCATATTAAATTGATTCATTTTTATTTTATTTTCATGTAAATTCACATGTATGGTTTTAGGGTAAAACATTAAGATTTGGATAATTTGTAAATTTAATAGGTTTGAATCTCTATTCCTCAAAACAGAGAATTTGAACGTATTATTTACTACGTGTCTAAATATTAATGTTTTGCGTATAAACAAACATAAGAAAAGGGATCTATTCAAAATAGGAGTTGTATGGTTGACGCTATGCTCATCTTTTATTGTTATAATAATCACGCAAAAACCTAGGTTGCAAGTTTATATGCTGTAACACCCCGAATTTCAGTTAACACAGATATTCACTAATTACAGAATTAATAATCTCAGATGTGAGAATCAGGGGAAACGGGTTACGTCATTGTGTTCGTCTCGAAAAAATACGCGAAATAGAGTCCGAAATTTTGTAAATCGGAGTTCGTATGACCCGTTTAAGGCCCAAAGAAGTTTTCGGGAAATTTGAATTTCGAAACATGCAGAAATGGGGGCCAGGTGGGAAAACTCCCACCCAGCCAAGTCGACTTGGCTGTCGACAGGGCTGTCGACTTGCCTGTCGACATGCCTGTCGACTTGGCAGTCGACAGGGCTGTCGACTTGCCCTGTCGGCTGATTCTGGCCTGGGTGCACCTGGTTGAGTTTTGGGCTGGGTTGGAGGGCTTGGGACAAAATCTGACGGACCTAAACTAACCTAGGGTTAATCTAAGGGTCTAAAACACAACCTAATCCTATAAATACACCCTAAGACTACCCTAATCCATACTAAAAATAGAATCTATGCCATCATGCCGCCAAAATGCAACTTAGAAGGCGCCTCCACTAATTTGAGAAGAGGATTGCAAGTTAATCAACTACTAATCCACCTCTACTTCAACTCTAGCAACTATCTAAGGAGTTAATCTTGGAGTTTGTGAGTTTCTATCACTTTAATAACCAATTGCTAAACTAAGTAGATGAGATGTGATGAGATCATATGGTTTTGCTTGCGGATCAATGGGTTTTAGGTCATATGTTATGATGCTAGTTTGCTAATCACTATGTTTAACACTTATTCATGATGACACTATGTTTATGCAAGTTAAGTGTTTGGGTTTATGCATGTTAAGTGGTGGGTTTTATGCATGCTAAGTGTTTGGTTTTATGCATGCTAAGTGTTTGGTTTTATGCAAGTTAAATGCTTGGTTTTATGCTAGAATCATGTGTGAAATAAGTGACATGACATGCAAGTTTAACCTATGAGTTTGGATCTATAATATGCATAATCTATGCAAGTTTTTTTTGGATTAGTGATATGCATAACATATGCGAGTTTACCTTTGTATGTCATACATACATATGCAAGTTCATATGTAACATGTTATGCAAGTTTGGTGGTTGATTATATGCAAGTTCATATGTAACATGTTATGCAAGTTTGGTGGTTGATTATATGCAAGTTCATATGTAACATGTTATGCAAGTTTGGTGTTTGATTATATGCAAGTCCATATATGACAAGTTATGCAAGTTTGGTGGTTGATTATATGCAAGTTCATATGTAACATGTTATGCAAGTTTGGTGTTTGATTATATGCAAGTCCATATATGACATGTTATGCATGTTTGGTGGTTGATTATATGCAAGTAACATTTGCAAGTTTACACCTTTGTATGTCATACATACATATGCAAGTTTACCCCTTTGTATGACATAAGTACATGTGCAAGTTCATCCCTTTTAGACCTATGACATGTATGCAAGTTAACACCTTTATGATAGGTCTATGACATGAACATTTAAGCAAGTTACCATCTTTATGACATATGTGATTCATGCAAGTTTGGGTTGGTTATTTATGCAAGTTGGGTTTATGGTCATATATGCAAGTTGACACCTTTTAAACCCATGATAATGCTAATGATATGCTAAGTTGAACCCATTGTGTGTATGATGAATCTTCTCTTTTGAAGTATGTCATGTTAACGTATTTACGTGGGGACGATGGGGTAAAAAATTAATGAACACATAAAATTGTGTGAAGTGGGTATGATTAAACATACCATAAAGTGGATGGACATAATTGGGAATTTACCTATTAAGTTAGGTCTACCCATATTATGGAATTGGGAATTTACCTATTGAGTTAGGTCTACCCATATTCTTAAATATTTGTAATTAATTAGGGATAATTAATACAAATTATGGGGGTGATTAATTAGGTGTAATTAATCGACTAAGACACGAGGTTGGACCCTTTTGTAGCATAAGACTGCCCGGAACCGACCGGCAAATCCAGCGGCTACAAATGATTGGCCCAATGTGATAGGTCTTAGTCATAAACTAAATACGTGACAAGTGTAAAGACACGAGGTTAGACTCTGTTATGGTGTAAGGCTGCCCGGAACCAACCGGCATATCCAGCTGCCATAAAAGACAGTCTAATGTGAGGGGTCTTGACAAAGGTTACGATCTTAATTAATTAAGAAACACTTAACCAAATTAGCATGTAGTGGGGCATGAGGGGTTAAGTGGGTGCCTTGGGTGGCATGTGGTAACTAGTGGGGGTGCCTTGGGTGGCATGAGGAAACTAGTGGGTTGCCTTGGGTGGCAATAGAAAATACGATTAGAATACTTAACCAAAGTGGAACATGTAATTAAACATGATTAAAGGGTTAAGTAAGTGCCTTGGGTGGCATGTGGGAATCAAGTAAGTGCCTTGGGTGGCATGTGGAAATCTAGTGGGTGCCTTGAGTGGCAATTAAAATATGATTAAAAGACTTAACCAAAATTTATAACATGTAAGTGGACATGGTTAAAGGGTTAAGTGGGATTCACTAGAAATGACAAGCTTAGGTGGGTAGCTTGTGGGGGCCCATTTCAACCAATATCCCAAACGTATCTTTGTAGGCTCGACCCAAGTCGAGGACGGGACACGCATATTGGGCTTGACTGTAAGAGGCCAAAACGGGTTAGCGGTGGCAACGCAAGTCCAACGGGTTTCATATGCGTGTGTGGACCCGGGATGGTAAGTAAGACGTTGTTGCATCGTGTAGGTATAAGCCGTGCACCGTTGATATTATCAGGTTGCCACTTTGGGGAATGATACACCCCACTGTGGGGCCAGCACGGGTATCTACGTTAGGGAGCCGATCGCTTGGGGAGTAGTGGGTACACCTAGTGGAGATAGGGGCAGACGGCACCTATGTAGTCAGCTAGGGGTACACGAAACTACTATTAAAAATTACTAAGTACACTTAGTGGGATCAACCTTAAGTAGGAATTACCCTTGGGTGGGTAGAACTGGTGTGGTGCAGTGTAGGAATTACCCTTGGGTGGGTAGATCTGGGGTGGTGCAGTGTAGTAATTATCCTTGGGTGGGTAAATGCGTCTTTACGGTTATCTTAGTTCATCCTAAGTCTAGTTGGCCGCTTAGTGTAGCCATTTATCCCCAGTCGTTACCGTATATCAAGCTTACGTCTTACTCTGGTTACTTTAATGATTGTATTGTTAAAGTTATAGGACTCGCTTAGACTTATGTCTGACCCCGTTGTTTTTATCTTTTTCCCAACCCTCAGGTTATCAGAGTGGGCCTAGCACTAGTGGGCTTTGATCAGACTGCTTTATCTATCTTTCGGAGATTGAACCGTGGATGTAAAGCTCAGTTTATCTTTTCTAGTATGGCTATTAAGTTATGTAGTGGGATTATGTACTTTTGTTTTATCAGGATGGATATTATGTACTTGACTCTTGTTTATGGTTTTGGTGTAACCAAACATGTTTTACTTTCCGCTGCAATGAAATGATGTTTTAAATTCTCAAGTATTACTTATATTTGTCTTGTTGTAATTTTTCTGTTCTATATTCACTTAAAATACTCCACCGATGTTATGTCATTCCCTTAGTGAGTGTCCGTAGCGGGTGTGGGGGGTTACACGTGGTATCAGAGCTTAAGGTTACCAGAACAGATAAAATTTTTAGAAAAACTATTTTCTAAGAATATTTTTGAAAGGAGTATTTTCAAAAACATGTCTTTTAAGAGAAAAGTTTTTGAAAGAAAAGCATAATCCCCAATAGCCATATCTGTATCTTTCAAATTCTCCGTTTTGAATCTCTTCCTCTCTCGTTTTGAGTTTCCCCTCCGCGTATAGATGATCTTTCTAAGATAGATAAGAATGGAAAACCACTTCAAGGGACTTAGACATTAGTCGGACAAGAAGTTGGTTCAAGAAGGAGGAGGACTTGTAGGTACCTATTGGATAGACGATGGGAGGAAGGCTCAAATAGTTGTTTGGTTAATGAAGAGCGAAACCTCATTTTGATTGGAGGTTACGAGTGGAGAATGGGAAGAAGAGGGCTAGTAGTTATCCTTTTGGGAGGAATAGGACACCTTATTAGGATTGTCCAAAGAGGCAAGGGCAAGGTACGGAATCTCCTGGAGGGTAGTTGTATTCCCTCACGGCTAGTGTACCAGATGGGGATAGGACCGTCTAGGTTGGAATTTGGATTTCTTTATTTTCCGGTTCGAACTTTATTTGATTCTGACGCATCGAGTTCGTTTATCTCATCATTGTTAGTTGAGTCACTGCACTTAGACACCAGTTTAGTAGATGATCCCTTAGTTGTTTCAAACCCAATTGGGGCTCCATGATGTGTTTGGGTTTGAAAGTTTCTAAACTTAGCGTTGAGTTTAGATGTGATGCTTTTTGGGCTTCACGGGCTATGGGTTAGTTTTGGGCATGGACTGGTTATCCAGTAGTGGTGTCGTTCTTGATTTTGAAGGGAGAGTTGTTAGGCTTATGACCCGCTTGGGTAACACTCTCGAGATCTCTTGTAATCCCATGGAATCTGTTATGCTAAGTTATCTAGAATCGCTTGACACGTCGGTCGAGAGTTTGCGATCTGTTAGAGTGGTCCGGGAATACTCGGATGTGTTTGAGGAGGTGAAGGGCTTACCTCCGGAGCGGGAGATTGACTTCCGAATATATCTGGTAGAAAATGCCAAACCAGTATCTTGGCCAGTGTGCCACATGGCTCCTCGTGAGCGGAGGGAACTCCATAAGCAAGTAGGCGATTTGCTTGAGAAGGGGTTCATAAGACGAAGTATATCGGAGTGGGGTGCTCCAGTAGTTTTTGCCACGAAGGCGGATGGGTCCCTCAGACTTTGTGTAGGCTAAAGAGAACTAAATAAACTCACAAAGAAGAATAGACACCCATTGCCGAGGATTGATGATCTCTTTGATCAGTTAGTTGGCGCCTCAGTATTTTCGCAGTTGGACTTAGCCACGGGGTTTCGTCAGTTGAAAGTGGCTGAGGATAGTATAGAGAAGACTGCCTTTAGGACTCCGGATGTTTTTTTTATGAGTGGCTGGTGATGCCATTTGGTTTGACGAACGCCCCTGCATACTTTATTGATTTGATGAGAAGGGTGTTCAGGGAGTACCTAAATAAGTTCGTGATGGTCTTTGTAAATGACATCTTGGTCTTTTCTAGGAGCGAAATAAGTTTTCGTATGTGCTCAATAGGTTGAGCAAAGCCAGTTATGGGATAAACGGTGGTTTTGGAGCGAGACTGGCGAGGACATCCAGAGTTGGACAAGGGCTTAATTATTTAGCCGTTTTTACTAGTATCATCTCACGTAGGTCGTCTGAATTCGAAGGAGGTATCCCTTGGGTGTTTGTCTGATATTGGTTTAGGCCTTTGGGGCTTGCATTTGGGGGATGTCGAGTTCGACTAGGGTGGCCTACGTGAGAGATGGACAGTTGTGATGATTTTGGATGGGATTCTTAGCATCCTATGAGTTTGAGATAGCGTATACCCATGGCAAGGGTAACGTGGTAGCGGACGCCTTAAGTAGAAAAAGGTTGTCCTTGAGTTCATTGTTCGTTGAACGACGGAGCTTAGAGTTTATTTCTATGTTTGACTTTAGACCTTCCGTTGACTTTGTACCCGGTTTGCTAGCCTCCTTGGAGGTTAGGCCTACTCTTTTGGGGCGGACTGGCGGAGCACAGCGAGACGACCCACAGTTGGTTGAGTTAGTAGAGAAGCTCATGAGGAGGGGGAGTCGTCCAGCCATTTGAGTAGGTACACCCTAGATGGTAAGGGGTGGTTGCGTAGAGACGGTAGACTTTGTGTACCGCAAGACGAGGGTTCGAGGAAGGCTATACTTGATGATGCACATCGTTCGAAGATGACCATTCATCCCGGTAGGGACAAGATGTACCAAGACATGAAGCGAGTTTTCTTTTGGGCCGGTATGAAGAAAGATGCGGCCGAGTATGTCGCTAGATGCTTGGTGTGCCAACAAGTAAAAGTGGAGCAAAAGAAACCCGGTGGGTTGCTTCACCCATTGGAGGTTCCTCTATGGAAGTGGGATAGTGTCTCGATGGCTTTTGTCAATGGATTACCAAGATCGAGGAAGGATAATACGGGAATTTGGGTTGGGGTAGACAAACTTACTAAGAGTGCCCATTTTATACCCGTGAAGAGTAAGAGGACTGCTCAATGGCTAGCTTCAATCTACATTAGAGAGATTGTTAGATTGCATGGTGTACCTTCCAGTATAGTGAGCGATCGAGATCATATCTTCACTAGAGAGTTTTGGAAGAGTTTGCAAGAGGCAGTAGGGACTCAGTTGTGTTTGAGTACCGCATATCATCCTCATACAGACGGCCAGATCGAGAGGGTGAATCGTATTTTAGAAGACCTTTTGAGGCTATGTATCTTGGATTTTGGAGGTACATGGGAAGAGCATCTTCCATTGGTGGAGTTCGCAAATAATAACAACTTTCAGTCTAGTATTGGCATGGCTCCTTTCGAAGCTCTTTATGGAAGGCCTTGTCGATCACCTACATGTTGGTGGAATCTACGGATAAGATCTTACTTGGGCCCGATATGGTTAGAGAGACTTCGGAAAAGATTGATTTGATTCGAAGAAGGATGAAAGCGGCGTAAGACAGACAGAAATCTTATGTGGACAAGAGGAGGACGGATCTTGAGTTTGATGTTGGGGACATGGTCTTTGTCAAAGTATATCCGTTACGGAATGTGGTTCGCTTTGGATCTGTTGGGAAGTTAGCACCAAGGTTTGTTGGACCGTTTCCTATTAAGGAAAGGATTGGACAGATGGCCTATAGAGTGGAGTTGCCCGACAGACTTAGTGGTGTACATGATGTATTCCATGTGTCACATTTGAGGAAGTGCCTACATGAGACCGCAGAGGTGGTAGAGCCGAGCTTGCTTAGAGAAGTAGAGATAGAGCGTGATGCGACTATTCGACGAGCTCCTACATGCATCCTTGGGTCAGAGATTAAGAGGTTGAGAAACAGGGAGGTTCAACTAGTCAAAGTGCAATGGGGAGAAGATGAGAGCAACGCTACTTGGGAGACGGAAGCGAAAATGCGTTCATTATACCCATTCCTTTTTTAGGGTATGTCTTTTAACTTCTCCTTTATCGTTTGTCTAGTACTTATCTTATCTTTAGTATGTCCTCTTGTTAGTGCCTTTGACCTTTAGATAGGGTAAACCTATGGTTGAAACATGTGTTTGAGACATGTTATGATTGATGGATGCATGTGGATGCAAGTGTTTGCTAGTGGTTGCTCGTGGATGCATATACACACACTCTAGACACTAGATCGGCTCAATCACTTCATATTGCATATTGCATATAATTGTGTGTAGGTAGTTATATTTATGGATGTATAATGGTTGTGTTATCATGTGGATGATGCATTTTGGTGAATGATTGTGCACTCATGTAGATATAATATGTGTCGATAGGGTTCTTTCGCATACATATTGGATGCATGGCACTATCATGGTTTGCATATGTTCATACATTAGATAGGGAACATATACACACACTTTTTGCATATGCTCATACATCAGTAGAAATTGTTTTAAGGACAATGGATGCCCGTGTTTGATGGATTGAGTAGATGGTTGTTTGGATGGTAGGATATGCATTCTCCTTAACTTGGAGATTTCGGGGACGAAATCCTTTAAGGAGGGGAGAATGTAACACCCCGAATTTCAGTTAACACTGATATTCACTAATTACAGAATTAATAATCTCAGATTTGAGAATCAGGGGAAACGGGTTACGTCATTGTGTTCGTCTCGGAAAAATACGCGAAATAGAGTCCGAAATTTTGTAAATCGGAGTCCGTATGACCCGGTTAAGGCCCAAAGAAGTTTTCGGGAAATTTGAATTTCGAAACGTGCAGAAATGGGGGCCAGGCGGGAAAACTCCCGCCCAGCCAAGTCGACTTGGCTGTCGACAGGGCTGTCGACTTGCCTGTCGACATGCCTGTCGACTTGGCAGTCGACAGGGCTGTCGACTTGCCCTGTCGGCTGATTCTGGCCTGGGTGCACCTGGTTAAGTTTTGGGCTGGGTTGGAGGGCTTGGGACGAAATCTGACGGACCTAAACTAACCTAGGGTTAATCTAAGGGTCTAAAGCACAACCTAATCCTATAAATACACCCTAAGACTACCCTAATCCATACTAAAAATAGAATCTATGCCATCATGCCGCCAAAATGCAACTTAGAAGGAGCCTCCACTAATTTGAGAAGAGGATTGCAAGTTAATCAACTACTAATCCACCTCTACTTCAACTCTAGCAACTATCTAAGGAGTTAATCTTGTAGTTTGTGATTTTCTATCACTTTAATAACCAATTGCTAAACTAAGTAGATGAGATGTGATGAGATCATATGGTTCTGCTTGCGGATCAATGGGTTTTAGGTCATATGTTATGATGCTAGTTTGCTAATCACTATGTTTAACACTTATTCATGATGACACTATGTTTACGCAAGTTAAGTGTTTGGGTTTATGCATGTTAAGTGGTGGGTTTTATGCATGCTAAGTGTTTGGTTTTATGCATGCTAAGTGTTTGGTTTTATGCAAGTTAAATGCTTGGTTTTATGCTAGAATCATGTGTGAAATAAGTGACATGACATGCAAGTTTAACCTATGAGTTTGGATCTATAATATGCATAATCTATGCAAGTTTTTTTTGGATTAGTGATATGCATAACATATGCGAGTTTACCTTTGTATGTCATACATACATATGCAAGTTCATATGTAACATGTTATGCAAGTTTGGTGGTTGATTATATGCAAGTTCATACATGTTATGCAAGTTTGGTGGTTGATTATATGCAAGTTCATATGTAACATGTTATACAAGTTTGGTGTTTGATTATATGCAAGTCCATATATGACATGTTATGCAAGTTTGGTGGTTGATTATATGCAAGTTCATATGTAACATGTTATGCAAGTTTGGTGTTTGATTATATGCAAGTCCATATATGACATGTTATGCAAGTTTGGTGGTTGATTATATGCAAGTAACATGTGCAAGTTTACACCTTTGTATGTCATACATACATATGCAAGTTTACCCCTTTGTATGACATTAGTACATGTGCAAGTTCATCCCTTTTAGACCTATGACATGTATGCAAGTTGACACCTTTATGATAGGTCTATGACATGAACATTTAAGCAAGTTACCATCTTTATGACATATGTGATTCATGCAAGTTTGGGTTGGTTATTTATGCAAGTTGGGTTTATGGTCATATATGCAAGTTGACACCTTTTAAACCCATGATAATGCTAATGATATGCTAAGTTGAACCCATTGTGTGTATGATGAATCTTCTCTTTTGAAGTATGTCATGTTAACGTATTTACGTGGGGACGATGGGGTAAAAAATTAATGAACACATAAAATTGTGTGAAGTGGGTATGATTAAACATACCATAAAGTGGATGGACATAATTGGGAATTTACCTATTAAGTTAGGTCTACCCATATTATGGAATTGGGAATTTACCTATTGAGTTAGGTCTACCCATATTCTTAAATATTTGTAATTAATTAGGGATAATTAATACAAATTATGGAGGTGATTAATTAGGTGTAATTAATCGACTAAGACACGAGGTTGGACCCTTTTGTAGCATAAGACTGCCCGGAACCGACCGGCAAATCGAGCGGCTACAAATGATTGGCCCAATGTGAGAGGTCTTAGTCATAAACTAAATACGTGACAAGTGTAAAGACACGAGGTTAGACTCTGTTATGGTGTAAGGCTGCCCGGAACCAACCGGCATATCCAGCTGCCATAAAAGACAGTCTAATGTGAGGGGTCTTTACAAAGGTTACGATCTTAATTAATTAAGAAACACTTAACCAAATTAGCATGTAGTGGGGCATGAGGGGTTAAGTGGGTGCCTTGGGTGGCATGTGGTAACTAGTGGGGGTGCCTTGGGTGGCATGAGGAAACTAGTGGGTTGCCTTGGGTGGCAATAGAAAATACGATTAGAATACTTAACCAAAGTGGAACATGTAATTAAACATGATTAAAGGGTTAAGTAAGTGCCTTGGGTGGCATGTGGGAATCAAGTAAGTGCCTTGGGTGGCATGTGGAAATCTAGTGGGTGCCTTGAGTGGCAATTAAAATATGATTAAAAGACTTAACCAAAATTTATAACATGTAAGTGGACATGGTTAAAGGGTTAAGTGGGATTTACTAGAAATGACAAGCTTAGGTGGGTAGCTTGTGGGGGCCCATTTCAACCAATATCCCAAACGTATCTTTGTAGGCTCGACCCAAGTCGAGGACGGGACACGCATATTGGGCTTGACTGTAAGAGGCCAAAACGGGTTAGCGGTGGCAACGCAAGTCCAACGGGTTTCATATGCGTGTGTGGACCCGGGCTGGTAAGTAAGACGTTGTTGCATCGTGTAGGTATAAGCCGTGCACCGTTGATATTATCAGGTTGCCACTTTGGGGAATGATACACCCCACTGTGGGGCCAGCACGGGTATCTACGTTAGGGAGCCGATCGCTTGGGGAGTAGTGAGTACACCTAGTGGAGATAGGGGCAGACGGCACCTATGTAGTCAGCTAGGGGTACACGAAACTACTATTAAAAATTACTTAGTACACTTAGTGGGATCAACCTTAAGTAGGAATTACCCTTGGGTGGGTAGAACTGGTGTGGTGCAGTGTAGGAATTACCCTTGGGTGGGTAGATCTGGGGTGGTGCAGTGTAGTAATTATACTTGGGTGGGTAAATGCGTCTTTACGGTTATCTTAGTTCATCCTAAGTCTAGTTGGCCGCTTAGTGTAGCCATTTATCCCCAGTCGTTACCGTATATCAAGCTTACGTCTTACTCTGGTTATTTAATGATTGTATTGTTAAAGTTATAGGACTCGCTTAGACTTATGTCTGACCCCGTTGTTTTTATCTTTTTCCCAACCCTCAGGTTATCAGAGTGGGCCTAGCACTAGTGGGCTTTGATCAGACTGCTTTATCTATCTTTCGGAGCTTGAACCTTGGATGTAAAGCTCAGTTTATCTTTTCTAGTATGGCTATTAAGTTATGTAGTGGGATTATGTACTTTTGTTTTATCAGGATGGATATTATGTACTTGACTCTTGTTTATGGTTTTGGTGTAACCAAACATGTTTTACTTTCCGCTGCAATGAAATGATGTTTTAAATTCTCAAGTATTACTTATATCTGTCTTGTTGTAATTTTTCTGTTCTATATTCACTTAAAATACTCCACCGATGTTATGGCATTCCCTTAGTGAGTGTCCGTAGCGGGTGTGGGGGGTTACATATGCTATTATGGTTGTTTTTCCCATTTTATTGTCATATGCACACTTATGTTATAGTTGAGGAAAATATGGGAAAATGACTTGTAAACCTTAAGAATTTGATAGGATTGACATTTCAAATGCAGAGTAGTACACACACATACGTTTCAACCAGCTCATTCATTTACAGAATACAAAAGTTTTTGCAATTGTAGTTTGATCGGTATCACTTGTCGTTGGAAAAGGATCGATGGCCGAAGACATGGACTTTAGAGAGATGGCTGGCCCACGAAAGCACCTTGCAGCACTTGAAAGGAAAGCTGGTAAAAGCAAAGACGCAGTCACGCAGTAGCCTTCTGTTGTAGATCTAACCGCTCCGTTTTCTACCGCTACTACTTTGATGCGTACCAAACTCCACGTCCACTCCATGTGTCGGTTATGCTTATGCCATGAGTGCGATATCAGCAGCACAGCTTAGGAAGCCCCTCCCAAATCAAATCATAATACATTGAATAGCAGTGGGCAGATTTCAGCGAATCTCAAAAATTGCTAGACCCTAAAATCCATACCTTATGAATGAATCAGAATCTTCCCCAAATTTGTGTGTATTAGAACTAAATCCGTACGTTCTGGCATCCCAATCTGAACTCCATTTGTAGAAACGAAGGAACCCGCATAGGAAAAGAATTTGAGAAACGATTTCACTTTTATCCTTTAGGATATCAATCTTGGAATGATGTGTCGGCTTGGCAAAAGGATTTGATATCAATAGAAATGGTTTCAAGCGTATTGTATGTAAGGGATGCCGGGTCCCATCAGAAATGAAGAATCCCGCATAGGAGAAACAGCACAACTTTACAGTTCAAGATTAGATTGTACTCATCATTTAAAAGCTGAATTTTATAAACTTAAAAGTGAAAACTTGAAACGGTGAAAAGTGAAAACTTGAAAAGCGGGACCCTAGTTACTTACGGCAGCTATAGAAAAAAGTGAAGCAATGATTCCTAACCCCTAAGTTGTGGGATAACAAAGAACTGCAATTTACTTTTAATAAGCTAAATGGGTGTTGCACTATTTGAGGTGCAAAAGGGAGGCTAAAGTTGAGGTTTAAATATTGCAGCACTCCTTTAGCCTCCCTGATTTCCACCACACATTTCTGTTTCTCTCTCCTCCCACTAATTCTCTTTTCCTTCACTAACTTATTTTACAATAAACATGTGGCTTAAATTGAGGTGCAAAAAGAAGGCTAAAAAAATGGGGTGCTCTAGAACGTGCCTCCTATATATATATATATATATATATATATATGTGTGTGTGTGTGTGTGTGTGTGTGTGTGTGTGTGTATAGAGAGAGAGAGAGCGCGCGCGCGGCTATTGGAACACAAATTTATCACAAAATCTGAACCACAAGATTTGTTTGCTTTTATGTGGAAGGTGAAATTCAGAGGAAGATCTGATGACTCAAATTTTGTGTGTTTAATTTTGTATCCACATTTTGTGTTCATTTAGACATATATAACATATCTCATACAAAATCGTATGGCATGACTCATACACCTAAACAACAAGATCATATGACATGGGATGCTTTAAAGAATTATTATTTTGGCTAAAACAAGCCGTTATACGAAATCAAAATGAATATGTTTTGCGCCTTAACAATATGACATCTTTCTTCAAAACAATCAATAAAACAAGCGCAATTTCCTTAATAAAAATATTCCAAGTCCAACTTCCTGTCACTGCGTCTAAGGGAAACCAAATAAGTGCCTGAAACGTGAAACTGGTCGACTGGATTCCAGTAGTTGTGGACATGGAGGACAGTTGGCATTACATTCCTGTAGGGTAGAAAAACAAACATTTGTAGCACCACACAGAGCATTGCCGTTAGTGCTGCATGCATCACGCGCGCAACAAGGGGCTCCACCACTGAGCATTGCGTTTATCACTTTCTTTTTGTCATCTGATGCCCCCCGACCTGTGATAATTGTTTATTACTTCCAAAATCAAAAGTATTTGTGATGAAAATGCATATCTTAAAACCACTGTAGGTTACCTTTAAAGCTGACTACCATTCAAGTAATAAGGACATTGTCAAAATTATACTAGGGAAACAAAGGAAATTATTTGTTGCTTATATTTGCTAATTAGTTCAATAAGAAAGCAGAGACATTTTGATTAAAACTACAATTAAAGATTTTTTGCTTTCTTCTGAAAATAAAGAAGCTCTCAAGAAAATCAAATTATTTATTCATTAACTTATTCCATGCAAATCAATAATAATTATTCATTTATCTCCATCTATCAATAAACTACATGTGTATTATTTACCTCACTAAAAATAGGTTAATTATATTCCTTCGTTTTTAAATCAAAAACATGTTCCTAACTGTGTTTAGATTTTAAGTAACATTTTTTGATAAATATTAAGTAGCAATTTAGTAAAAACACTCACTAATCATGAAAAATATTTGTGTTTTAAAGCTAACATAGGAAGAAGACCTTAGCCATGAAATGTTACATTATTATATGTTCGCTAAAGATTTAATTGTTAGTTTCATTTTAGTGCCACCATTATCCATGTATTCAATGGTAAATACTCACATGAAACAAATCAACGCTAAAAAATTAGAAACAATCCAGAAAACAGAAGAATATCTTAGAATTTCAATTTTGATTGAATAAAGAATAGAATACTGTGCTTTTTTGTCAGATATTTCATGTCGATGTGACCATCTTTTTTTATAATCAGCTTGCGTCCTCAATTTTGTTTAAATGGCAATTATCATATATATGTTCGAGAATCCCTAGTATTTTTCGTTGTTTACAATCGGAAAGAAACACAAATCAACTTTTTTTACTATTATGAGCTAAATTTATGCATAGGCTAATGAATCATAAAACCAAAAAAAAAATCATTGTTAATAAGATTTCAAACATATAACTGGAAAAGATTATTATGTAATATAAATATTGACTTACATTCATTTGAGGCATAAAGGCTTGCAAAAGTAAGAAAAAATATAATTGCCAAACTTGAAGTCTTCATTTGTTAAGTATAAGGATTATAAAACTATTACGATCTATTTATACCGAGCCACATTGCCAGCTGAATTAATTGTATGAGAACGCATCCAAAGCTCTTAAATTTTTGCGTTACAAATGTAACATAACTTTTAATAACTTTAACATTTCAAGAGTAAAATATATTAAATTGGCAGTTCGTTACTAAATGAGAATAAATAAATCTGGAGAGCCCTTAATGTTCCAAGTAACAATTTAATTTAGTTTCCATCAACATGAAATTCTTGATACATTTTCTTAAATACACAGACGCATACACACACAAAACAAATTTATTTTTCCACCCCCTAAGTAGCAATACATTTTTTATTTTCAATGGTTATTCACGGTCAATTCTATGTCTTTTGACTTTTGACAATTGTTCGTTGACATGCCACTACAAGGAATGTTCTGTACAGCGATCATTTTTTGCGACGGCCAGCGTCAGTTAGAAAAAACAGTGGCTGTCACCATATCAAATGGTAACCAACGAGTTAAAGACCAAAATTTCACAGTCTCACTCAAACATATTTGGTAAACCGTGAAACGGAAAACACAAAAAAAAAAAAAAAAAAAAAAACCTAAGCCCTGCTCGCTTCCAACTAACTCCAGCCATCGTCGTTTAGTAGTTGTCGCCCTCCTCATATCGTTCTTTCCTCTCCAATTTTCAAGGAATAATAATTTGAACCCAATTTCTAAAAAATCATTTTATTGTAGATCTGAATATATTGATTAATTGCTATTAGTTGATGATAATAATATACTAGTTGATTTGGGAATATAATTAAAACCCTAGTTCATAAAATTAGCTGATTATGAATTCTAAATTGATAACTAATGCATATTAGTTCATGACAAAAGCATATTAGTTTAATGTTTCAGGGAAATACATTTTATATAAAAAACCTAAGTTCATTCAACTTCAATGGCAGACAGTTAAATCGCTTTGGCGATCAATTTTATCTTCTGCGTGCTTTTTCTCTCTTTGTAACCAACTTCCTAAATTGTTCCAGATTCTGTCCTCTCTCCTCGATTCGCGTTGCTCTTCAGTATTCCCATGACGCGTAAAGTGAATCGCTTCAGGCCTTTGGCGATTGATCTTGTGCGCCTAGTCGTATCAAGGATGTGAGATCTGATGTTCAGGGAAAGCTCCCTCATGTGTCTCCTTGGGTTGGTTCTTCTAGCGATTTCCTGCTCTCCCTCGACCTTGTACGGGTCTGTTTCCCGTGCTGGCAATTCAGGAATTGAATGCTCTACCGTACGAACAGGTTTTGCAATGGGCAAATCATTTTTTGTAAATTCGCAGCAGGTTGATGCCGATTTGACTAATGTTGGTAATACGTTATGCTCAAAAGACTGCACTTGTAATGTTTGTTGTAATGTCACTATGAATAAAGTACTCGTTGAGCCATTTTGCTCTGCTAAGTGGACTTCCCTTTTCGAGTCCCTGCCTAGGAATGCCGACGATTACACCCTCATTGATTTTGATGTAAACATCATTAATGGAATTTCTCAGCTCGCCCCGGATCTTGTTACTGTTGATTCGGAGTTTCGGCCCGGTTATGTTATCGGTTTCTTTCTAGATCCTATGCAAAAAATTCCTCAGCCTGTATCCTTTTGTCGCCGTCTCTGAAAGCTTAGAGGGAATCCCCAAGTTCGTCTCCTTGATACGATCTACTACATTAGATTCTCCTCGTATGAGGAACGTCTTCGTGTCCTTCAATCTGAGCCTTCCTTCATTGAAGGCATGCCTTTTATTAATATCCCGTTGGACCCCTTCTGCTTCGTGTGCTAGAGAGCAGGTATTATCCATTCCTACCTGGACATACTCTTCACATATCCTATCGGTTTTACAGCCTCTGATTGGTTCGAATTGGCTTGCTTGCCATATTGGTAAGCTGCGTTGTTTTGATGAGAGCATGATTGCACATGAGAAATTGGTCTATGCGAAAGCCCTTATTGAAGTTTCACCCACCAAAGCATTCCCTTCTTCTATTAAAGTTCAAACTGCCTTGCGCTCTGTTGATGAGGTTTGATTTCATTATGGGTTGACTCCCGAGATTTGTACCACGTTTCGATCCTTTGGGCATCTTGCCTCCTCTTGCAGGCTCCCACGATCTTCCCCTCCGCCTGAGAAAATCCCTTTATCAAAGCATCCTTCCATTTGTTGGGTTCCCAATGCTATTCTTGTTGCTGTTCTTGCTAACCATCCTACATCGAATATAGTCTCATCCCGCCTTTAGTCACTTTGGCTTCCACTTCGCCATTGTTGTTCTTGAGCCTGAGGCGCCTTCTGATACCCCTCATTTTTGATAGATCCACTCATACATAGTCCTGATTTGATTTCATCGACCACCTCTACTCCCTATAGTGTACTTGAGCCAACTAAGTGTTTGGATGTTAGCCCCTTTGTTTGGACTCCATCTTAGTACTACTGGGTTCACAGCCCTTCTAACTTTTATTTGTTTCTAGACAAGAAATCTTTCATGCATTTTGTTTCTAGTGATACTGGAGAACATGGTATGCTTCACTATCAAATTTTAGATGAAGAATTTATCTTGCTATTGAAGGGTAGCTGGGGGACTCAAATAAAATTGTTCTTGTTGATCCATCATGGGATAAATATTATTTGTATACTTCTGATTCCAGATACTATGTTCCTAACCTTGCTCCCAGGTTTGCTGTGCTCATTGCTAAAGTTGTCCTTTCGTTTGGTCTGCTGGCCTCTCCACCTTGAGGGAAGTTTTTGTTTGTACCTGCCTTTGATTGTTGTCTTGTTTTTTTGTTCCTTTTTTTATGCTTCCTGTGGTTGAAGAAATTGTTTTCCCTATATTGTCCATCATTGGTTTTCCTCATGATGGATCTGTATTTTGCACTCTTAATGCTTCAACGAATAAGGTCGGGGCCTTTTAGTCCCATCAGCCGTGCCAAAAAAAGCATATTAGTTTATATGAGAATCTTAATTAGCGTTTTGATTGTTTAACTTTGATAAAAATTAGGATTTGTTTAAAATCCATAAATTAGTGTATAATTATTGATTAATATGTTATTGATAAGTTTATGTTTACCCGGATTTTTATTCTAGTGGAAAATAGTGTTTATTATAGTGTACGCAAAATTAATGGATGATTATCGACTAGTGGGTGACCTATGCTATCTACATGGATAGTGTCATATTCCATTATTTTTAGCTGATGTACCAAGAGAGCTAATATTTGGATAATGATATAGCTTCAAATCCAATGCGAATACAATTTTCCTATTACCACTATGCAGTTTTAATTCATTGACATGAGTTAATATCCTATATATAACCATGCATCATATTCAATACTAATTTATATTTTCTACTATTGCCAGAAGATCGTAAAGAGAATCTTCGAACATAATAGGCATAGTCATAAATGGATTGAAATAAAATTGGTCACATCCATATAAACGTGAGCAATTTCATGGAGTTGTCGAAATTCAACAATTGGCTGGATTGCATAGAAAACCTAACAATCTTATTTCCATCAGTACCTACCATTTTACGGCATTAGGTATCATAAACGCATTTTAATTTTTAATTTTTAGACCAAACATTCACGTTTTAAACAATCTATTTGACAAATGCTACTTCAACTTGCTCGTTGACATTGGCAGATGCATTAAAGGACTAGTGAGGGCAGTGGTCCACATTGAGATTTATAAAATTACAAAAAAAAGAAGAGCTTTTTTATTTATATAATATGTTTAGTGCCCCCACTCATCACATACCCCAACACTGCATTCAGTTTTTTTTTTTTTCATTTTTGCCACCTAAAAGAAATAGCACCAGGTCCAATAGTCCAACAACAAGCACTAGGTTCTTTTGGAAACAATCAAAAAGCCAACAACTATGAAGATCAACACTATAAAAATACATATTTTCTAATTGGTATGATCTCTAATTTTTATTGATACGTTTCTTTTTTTCTTTGTAATTGGTTTTATCTGAGATGATACTATGAAGTTTTCTCCAATTTTTGCGAATTTACAGTGCATACTATATGTTTGTGAAAATGCCCTAACCATGTAGTGTAACTTAATTTGTTTTTTCTATGAAAATAAATAATATGCGTATTACAATATGAGTGTATCATTGTCAATTTAATATAGGTAGGCATGGAAAAGTATTTCAAAAGAGCATCATCAAATATTGTGACACCCCACGTCCATTAATGTCACTCACTAAGGGAATGCATTAACTTTCGTAAAGCGTTATAGGTAAATAAGAACATAATATCACAAGACAGACATGTAAAATAGCAGCGGAATTAAAAACTTTATTTAAATCATAAAATCATGGTCCCAAATACTGAGTTTACATCATAGGTTTGAAATAACCAGTTACATGTTTAATGATCCGTCTTTCCAAACATATCAGAGTACAAAAGCATAAACCATATTTCCCAAGCAAAGCCACAAGAGAGTTGACAATAAGTCAAAGCTGTACATCACTTATCCAAAATCCGATTTAAGCTGAAAGAATCCAAATCAACTCTAAGCACTTCCACCCTAACAACCTGGGGGTGGGTGGTTGGAAGAGAAAGAGAGAGGTGAAAACAAAAAGGGTCAGACATAAAGTCTGACGAGTCCAATTACTTTTAAATATAAATAAATAAAAGTATCATGGCAGGTATATAAAAACTGGAAGAACAAGATAACAATAACAAGTGTGAACTGATCAAAATAAGATGAACAAGATATATTACACTTCTTGAATATATTTCTATGCACCGCGCATATACTAGTATATCGGAAGTAGAATGATCCCTACTAATATCGTTCCATTACATTTTCTTGATTATTAGGTTACTTGGGTTAATAGCACTCAAGACTTATACGCGCATCATCCCCATTTACTTTTCCATGGATTCACTTAATACAATATATGTAGCTATCTGTAACGTCCCGGATTTTTGGCCATTTAATATTGAATATTTAATAATTTTTTTAAATACCGAATTTGAATAATAAATGGATTTTTTATTTAATTTTTTTTTTTATAATCAATATACGATTCAATATCAAATACATCGAATTATGGTTGATGGAAACAACAAACACCAGAATTTAGAGTTAACTTAATCAAAACGATTATGTCGAACAATATATATATTCTATATTGAATTAGAACGATAATAAAAATTTATTATCAATAAAATTAATTGGTTGAAGTTGATTCATATTTTAAGTTAAATTTAATTTAAATCGTTAATTTAAATTATTATCTCTTTTGTACAGTCGGATTAAATTTCATAATTTTGTTCCATTCAGAATAGCGTTATAATCTTATAAACTTGGTCGTTGCATTAAATTAGCTATTTAGAATGGCGTGTTATAAACCACAAGATATTTTGTTATATTATATATTAAATAAATAAATAAATAAATCACTTTAAATCTTTTTAAAAAAAAAACCCAGCCGACCTACTCCTTGACAACACCACCCTAATTAGTGAAATCACGCAACAGTTCCTTCTCGAGCAAACAACTTTGCCTCCAAGTTTCACGATCAGGCAGACAGAATTTTAATGGCAAAGTACTTTATGTTCCCTGCGCACTTATAAATTCAATTCGATAGCTTTTTTTTCCTCATTTTCAAACCCACGAAATAGTTCAAGCCTTCTCTCTTTTCTTCCTCACTGTGAAAATAAATGCACCGTTCATATTTAGAAAGGAAAATAAATTGAAACTTCAGTTTTTCCCAATTCGAAGAAATCAAAATCGAAAACCAAAAGAGAATCGCTATCTCGTGAAGCAGGGGACACCGCGAATTCCTGAAAGCTGTGAGATGCTCGCGAATTACGAGTGATGGAGGGATGCGATTGGGTACTCAGGGGGGTCGATATGGTTATTAGTTGCGAACTGAAATGGTGCGATGGGATGGGAAGGCGCAGTGGTTTCAAGAGGGTGAACGCGATGGTGTTTGCGATGCTTTAGCCTTGAGCGACATTGAATTGAAGTAGGTCGAAGGTTTGGGTTTGCGTTGAAAGGAGAAACTGATGGTTGCGGCACTGGGTTTCAAGGGAGGCCGACACTGTTATTGTTGGCTACTTGGATTCGACTGTACTGAAGGTGAACAGGATGTTAACCTGTGAAGAATGTGGAGATGAGGTGTCCGATAAAATGTGTGAAAGAACTGACAAGGGGCAACGTGATGGTAGCAACAATTCTGAAATGATGTGGGAGGTAAAATAGGATGGTAAGGCACTGCAAGGTGTAATGAAGAGGAAGGAAGTTATAAAAGGAAGGAAAATTTATTTAAGATTCAAGGATAATGAAGTGGTCAGCATCTCAATATTTAAACTTACAAGCTAAATGAGGGTAATTTGGGTTGATTGAAGTCGGTGCTTGTTTAGTTGGCTTTATAATTGGTCGAAGACAGCGAGGTATACGCTTTTATAAAGTTTAAATTCATGAAATAATTTATTTATGTGTTAGGCTAGTTTAAATTAATAATCGGTTAATGTTAAATAAATAAATACATAATCGTAGGTGCAAATAAATCCGTTCGAAGATGACTCGGGTAGATTCGTGGACAACAATATGGAATTTCGAGATATTCGACAAATTAAAAGCAAGGTGAGTAAATCTCACTCACCGTTTTATATTTATTTTTATCGTTAAAAATAAATTGGTTGGTTGCTTGGGTGCATGAATGAATTGTTGAATTATTGTGGTTATTGAATTTCCCGGAACACAATTAGCGGATGCCCGCAGTATCATTAGCGGATGACACTACGTCCACGAACATAAGTGGATCCCCTTTTATACCGCGATATCCTGCCTTGAAGCAGGATGGGTATTATCTATGTGACTAACATCTGTGGATGCAGGAAAACATGTTGGAGGGATCCAACTGGATTCCTCAAATTTATTTAATGTTGTTCACATATTTATATATGTATGTGATGTGTGAATTGAATGGATGATTGTGTGTTAGATATTAGAATATCACTGGCCCTAGATATTTACAATATCATAAGAAGTTACTTTTAGATTCGAAAAGGAAATTTTATTTTATTGAAATAAAATTTGAATTTCAAATAAACTAAGAAAACAACAACTTGTTTAAATAATAAAACAAGTACTGAATGTATAAATGATTTGTAAAGAAATTATCATTTGGTAATATTAGATTTTTAGTTCAAGTTTGAATTTAAAGAGGAAATTTTAAATTTCGAAATAGAAATGGGATTACAAATAGGTTCGGAAATATTTACTTGTTTCAAAATAAAAACAGGTAATTGAATTTATAAACTATGTTTATAAATGAAAAAGGAGATTATCATTTGATAAATTTTGAAACGTGAATGCAAGCGTGATTTTAAAAGGAAGTTTATCCGCCCAAAGTAGAAATGAAATTTCAAAGGGAGTTTGAAATAGAACTTGTGTTAATATTTAAAACAAGAAGTATAGTTTATAAACGATGTTTTAAATGAATGTGAAAATCATCATTTGGTACTTTATAAATTCTAAATTCAAGTATGATTTGTTTTCCGAAGTGGAAATTAGATTTCAAATGTAATTTGAATTGAAATGTGGTTTAATACTTAGAACAAGAAGTGAAATTCTAAACGATATGTTTAAACAAAGAAAAATAACTAGTATTGGATTTATTTAATTTTTGATGAAATTAAAAAGTGACTTTGAATAGGTTCAAGAAGGAAACGATCAAATTTATCCCGACATTCGGAATATAATTTGAATTGAAATAAGTCCATCTGGTTTGTTTTAGAATTCGACTATGTCAAATTTACAAGTGCAAATTGTTTTCAGAAAGGGGAATTTTACTTTTCGAAATAGAAATGGTATTTCGAATAAATTGAGAAAATTTAACTTGTTTTTAAATTAAAAACCAGTTGCTGGAATTATAGACGTTGTTTATCAAGGAGAAAAATATATTATCATTTGATAATATTAAACTTTAATTTCAAGTAAGGGATGTAAAGCAGGAAATTTATCTTTCAAAGTGGAAATTTGAATTTCAAATGGAATATGAAATATAAGCTTGTTTTAAATGGTTAAAACAAGAAGAAAAATTTATAAACGATGTTTATAAATAGAAAGGGAAAATCATCATGGGATGATTTGGGTATTTGAATTCAACTTAGGATTTAAAAGGAGATTTATAACTTGAAATCGTTTCAAAAGGAGACGATGAAATCAAATGAAGAAGTAAATTTATATACAAGGGTTATATAGGTGACGAAGTAATTGTCATCGAGTAAATTGGAAATAAATTTCCAAATGAAAGAAATGGGATCGAATGTGAGATTTAAATCAAGTTTTGATATTACAAGCTTTTATTCGTCTCAAAATAAGAACGTCGTCGATCAAGGTCTGAGAGGTAATTAAAATACCCCAACTTGAACGACTTCACTATTGTCAAGAGATGATATTAGTTTGTAAATGGTAAAGGGATATCGAAATGAGTTTATCTTGAAGTTTGTTTAATCTTCGAAATTTGAAGTTGGATAAAGACGTTTGGTTTATATACCAATTTATTTCCAAAGAATAGAAATCTAATATAATGTGATTTGAGTTTGAATAAATTCATAACCGAGTTATGAATATGGGATAGAATAATCGACGAATATGGATAAATTCGAATTTGTGAAGTTAGATTTGGAAAATGGACTTAATTTATTTTTAAATATTAAGAATGGAGTTGGAATTTAATTATAAACGAAGTTTTTAAACGTTTATATTTAATTTAATTAAAACGAACTCGCCACGGCGCGGTAGTTCGTAAATTGGCGATTCGAACTTCAATTGAGTATATAGAACTCAATATAAGTCAGAATTTGATGAAACAAGAAATGCCAGGACCGATTGAACGATAGTTTTCTAAAGGAAGAGAAAAATCTTGATTTCATCGTATAGATTTTGAGTTATGTCAAAATCAAATTTTCAGAAAAACAGCGCCAGAATCGTTTTTAAACCATAATGGTTTATTTAATAAATTTAAAGGATTTTTAGTGAATAAAATCCGAACCTTTTTAGGAAAAACCCAGGTTGAGTTATCAAATAAATACGAACTCAAATCGAGTAAATGAACTGATTTTTGAAACAAAAACCAGATTTCAAATTATCGAATAAAGTTAGCGAGTTTCAAAAGAAATTAGTTAATGTGATTTTTGATCGAACCTAACTTTTGTTTTAAGTAAACTGAATTGTAAATTGGATCAAAGTATGAAAACGGAATTAGAATTGGGAAGTGAGCAAAGAGTTGAGTTTGATATGTCTATAAGCGAATACAAATATATTTGAACGTGATACGTTAAAAATTAAAAGTATATGAAACCAAAAAGCTAATTAGAAAATTTAATTAGCGAATGGTAGCGTATTTTGGGTAAAAAGGGTCGAATTGTTTGGAACGAATTGGGAATAGGCATATATATGTTAAACAGGTTTGGGATGGAGAATGTGAAGAGAGTATGAAAAATATTATTAAGTGCCCGACAACAAGGTACATGTTTCAATTTCCATATGAGGTTTTATGCGCCGAATCGGCAAGCCGCTTGGCTTTTTAATTTTCTTTTTGAATGGAGAGGCCTGTGTGGCGGTTTGGGGATTTTCCCGATGCTCCTGGTACAAAGGAGGTTATGGCGATTTTTTCTGGAAATTTAAGGAGTTAGAATATTTTTATGAAGTTTGATAATTAGAAATCGATATATCGATATTCAGAATTCGATAAGAAAACTTAAAATAAAATATTAGAAAGGGCCAGTGATTGTGAAATTGTTTGATGGATGTTTATTTTTCCTTTAATAGTTAAAACACCGGCTATCAAAGATTTTTTCCATCGCTGTCGATACGGAGAGACCGGTTGGATTTAATATCCAGAAAACCACTCCGTATAGGCATAGGCGTTGCGAATTAGATTATACTGAAGATAATCGAAGACGGAGTGAGATGCAAAGAGCTGTTATGTTTGTCCAGTCCCAGGACAACTTGTATGGACGAGTGTCTGACAGAGTATTCCTAACGGTCACATAAGACGATCTTTTCAAGGTATTACTTCTGGTGGCGGAGAAATTCGTTTCTCTTAGCTTTTATACCCGTAATATCTTTGAGAAGATTAACTAGTGATTTGACGGGTTTGACGATGTGGCATTCAAAGTGTATGGTGGCCAGATGTTCTAAAAGATAGATGTAGCCTCAAGCTTCACAACCAGGAAATGACAAAAATCGGGCAGGCAGCATGGCTATGTGGGTCGCACCCATTAGGGTGTATAATCACCTATCTAGAGAAATTCCTTTTGTTTCTTAATCTATCAATTCTGCCCATTCGGGAAATGGTGGTTTGAGTCCAACCGTTGGTGATATACATTCGATACACTCAAGCGAAATGAGTGGTCGGTCATGTGTGGGCCGGGTTGCAAGACGTTCTTGTTGAACCCAGGTGTATTCGCCTCTAGAGATACACTGTCGGAAGGTGGTCCCATACCTTGTCATAGTTGGAATCCAATTTCCAATAAGCGCCATGCGGGTTTTTTATTTTATACTATGTATGTAGAGCGTGAGATGCAAGCGTTCTACTATTTGGTTATTTATTTGATTAGACATTATTATAATATCACTGGATTTTGATATCAAAAATGATTTGGGTTATAGTAAGGTAAAAACCATCGGTATTTATGTGTGGACTGGTCTTACTATTATCCTTTTCTTTCGAAAGATCTTTGAAGTTAAACCATATGGTTGGAGTTTACTCACACCAGTCCCATGACTGACCCAGAGTTTATTTTGTTTTGTTTTTCCGAAACTCTTGGGTGCCCAAATTTGTATGGGCAGTCAAGTGTTTCAGGCTTTTACAGATACACTTGGAGGAGCTTGAAGCAGGAGGCTTCAACATTAGTTATTTAGAGTTACTTCCGCTGAATCAAATGTTATGTGTACTCTGATGATGGTATGTATATATGTACAAAACAGATTTGTATTTCAAAGCTTATGTTATATAATATATTTTATTCGTTCCGCTGTGAGATTCGTGTTTACTTTGATTATGCTCAGTTGTGTTCTTCTTCTTTTATTCTATTAGTTCTATCTTTTCTATCTCACCCTCTAATTTCTTTCTATTAATGATTCGGTATTTTCGATGTCTGAACAGTCGACGCTGGGTTTTGTGTCGATTTTCTGAGTCGAAAATCCCGTGGTCGTTACAGTGGTATCAGAGCCAGGTTTAGCGAACACCTAGGCTTTGGTGGGGGTTTACTCATTAGAGATAGGGTCAGTAGTACCCTAGAATGAGTTGAGTGTATATATGAGAGAGCGTATTTCTATGTTGATATAAAAATTGTTTTATATTGTGCTGGCTTGTCTGTTGAGTGGTTTATAAATTCTGGTCGAATCGTGGGACGCCATGACGTCGATAAGAGTTTCTAAACACTTGGACAGAAGAATCGACATAATATTGTTTTAAAGTGGGTAAATGAAATAATTTTACCCAAAAGGATATTTTGATATAAAAGATAAATAGTTTTCTAGAATTATTTATATATGGATGAGTTGGTTGCTGTGATTAACATTAGATGTGATTATAAGAATTGAAAAGGTTATAGATAACCAAATAAAATTTGTGAATACAAATGAGATGAAATAAAATTGGATTGAAACCAGAATTGGAATTTAAATCCCAGAAGGTTGGAAAATATTTTTTTTCAAAGTATATTAGAAGAATATAGCATTATTTTGGGAAGGATTTTGGATAGAAATTGTTTTAAATGGATTTTGAAAGTGAAAAAGCACTAAACTCACTTCAGTAGCTGGAAAATAATTCTGATGATGACTGCATCACCATCATTGTTCATTTTCGAGTTTCTAAGTGATGGATTGCTACCTTAGAAAATTTTTTGATGAAAATTTGTTTGAAAGAAAACAAGTTGTGGGAAAAAAATTCAAATGTTTTTAATTTAAATTAGAAATAAATATATGTATATATATATATGGGACTTCAGAACAAGTTAAAATAAAAATCCGGGAATTTGAATTCTGAAATTTAAATTTAACTTAAGCAAGTTAAATGGGTCGAAGTGAATAAATTGAATAGAATCAATTTGGATAAATTGGTGTTGAACCAATATGAATGGAATACGAATTGGGTGTGAATGCATTGGTCATAAATCATCCAGATTAAATGAAGGTGAGTGTATATGATGTGCAATATAAAGGGAAACCAAAAGTTTTGGTAGAACTAAAATTGTAGAATATGAAATGTTGAGTTATAACAAAGAGGACTTTTGAAAAAACTTTTGAAAGGTTAACAGGTCTATAACATTTCTTCTGCCTTAGTAATTTCGGGGACGAAATTCTTTTAAGGGGGAAGGAATGTAACGTCCCGGATTTTTGGCCATTTAATATTGAATATTTAATAATTTTTTTAAATACCGAATTTGATTAATAAATGGATTTTTTAATTAAATTTTTTTTTTATAATCAATATACGATTCAATATCAAATACATCGAATTATGGTTGATGGAAACAACAAACACCAGAATTTAGAGTTAACTTAATCAAAACGATTATGTCGAACAATATATATATTCTATATTGAATTAGAACGATAATAAAAATTTATTATCAATAAAATTAATTGGTTGAAGTTGATTCATATTTTAAGTTAAATTTAATTTAAATCGTTAATTTAAATTATTATCTCTTTTGTACAGTCGGATTAAATTTCATAATTTTGTTCCATTCAGAATAGCGTTATAATCTTATAAACTTGGTCGTTGCGTTAAATTAGCTATTTAGAATGGCGTGTTATAAACCACGAGATATTTTGTTATATTATATATTAAATAAATAAATAAATAAATCACTTTAAATCTTTTTTTTTAAAAACCCAGCCGACCTACTCCTTGACAACACCACCCTAATTTGTTAAATCACGCAACAGTTCCTTCTCGAGCAAACAACTTTGCCTCCAAGTTTCACGATCAGGCAGACAGAATTTTAATGGCAAAGTACTTTATGTTCCCTGCGCACTTATAAATTCAATTCGATAGCTTTGTTTTTCCTCATTTTCAAACCCACGAAACAGTTCAAGCCTTCTCTCTTTTCTTCCTCACAGTGAAAATAAATGCACCGTTCATATTTAGAAAGGAAAATAAATTGAAACTTCAGTTTTTCCCAATTCGAAGAAATCAAAATCGAAAACCAAAAGAGAATCGCTATCTCGTGAAGCAGGGGACACCGCGAATTCCTGAAAGCTGTGAGATGCTCGCGAATTACGAGTGATGGAGGGATGCGATTGGGTACTCAGGGGGGTCGATATGGTTATTAGTTGCGAACTGAAATGGTGCGATGGGATGGGAAGGCGCAGTGGTTTCAAGAGGGTGAACGCGATGGTGTTTGCGATGCTTTAGCCTTGAGCGACATTGAATTGAAGTAGGTCGAAGGTTTGGGTTTGCGTTGAAAGGAGAAACTGATGGTTGCGGCACTGGGTTTCAAGGGAGGCCGACACTGTTATTGTTGGCTACTTGGATTCGACTGTACTGAAGGTGAACAGGATGTTAACCTGTGAAGAATGTGGAGATGAGGTGTCCGATAAAATGTGTGAAAGAACTGACAAGGGGCAACGTGATGGTAGCAACAATTCTGAAATGATGTGGGAAGTAAAATAGGATGGTAAGGCACTGCAAGGTGTAATGAAGAGGAAGGAAGTTATAAAAGGAAGGAAAATTTATTTAAGATTCAAGGATAATGAAGTGGTCAGCATCTCAATATTTAAACTTACAAGCTAAATGAGGGTAATTTGGGTTGATTGAAGTCGGTGCTTGTTTAGTTGGCTTTATAATTGGTCGAAGACAGCGAGGTATACGCTTTTATAAAGTTTAAATTCATGAAATAATTTATTTATGTGTTAGGCTAGTTTAAATTAATAATCGGTTAATGTTAAATAAATAAATACATAATCGTAGGTGCAAATAAATCCGTTCGAAGATGACTCGGGTAGATTCGTGGACAACAATATGGAATTTCGAGATATTCGACAAATTAAAAGCAAGGTGAGTAAATCTCACTCACCGTTTTATATTTATTTTTATCGTTAAAAATAAATTGGTTGGTTGCTTGGGTGCATGAATGAATTGTTGAATTATTGTGGTTATTGAATTTCCCGCAACACAATTAGCGGATGCCCGCAGTATCATTAGCGGATGACACTACGTCCACGAACATAAGTGGATCCCCTTTTATACCGCGATATCCTGCCTTGAAGCAGGATGGGTATTATCTATGTGACTAACATCTGTGGATGCAGGAAAACAGGTTGGAGGGATCCAACTGGATTCCTCAAATTTATTTAATGTTGTTCACATATTTATATATGTATGTGATGTGTGAATTGAATGGATGATTGTGTGTTAGATATTAGAATATCACTGGCCCTAGATATTTACAATATCATAAGAAGTTACTTTTAGATTCGAAAAGGAAATTTTATTTTATTGAAATAAAATTTGAATTTCAAATAAACTAAGAAAACAACAACTTGTTTAAATAATAAAACAAGTACTGAATGTATAAATGATTTGTAAGGAAATTATCATTTGGTAATATTAGATTTTTAATTCAAGTTTGAATTTAAAGAGGAAATTTTAAATTTCGAAATAGAAATGGGATTACAAATAGGTTCGGAAATATTTACTTGTTTCAAAATAAAAACAGGTAATTGAATTTATAAACTATGTTTATAAATGAAAAAGGAGATTATCATTTGATAAATTTTGAAACGTGAATGCAAGCGTGATTTTAAAAGGAAGTTTATCCGCCCAAAGTAGAAATGAAATTTCAAAGGGAGTTTGAAATAGAACTTGTGTTAATATTTAAAACAAGAAGTATAGTTTATAAACGATGTTTTAAATGAATGTGAAAATCATCATTTGGTACTTTATAAATTCTAAATTCAAGTATGATTTGTTTTCCGAAGTGGAAATTAGATTTCAAATGTAATTTGAATTGAAATGTGGTTTAATACTTAGAACAAGAAGTGAAATTCTAAACGATATGTTTAAACAAAGAAAAATAACTAGTATTGGATTTATTTAATTTTTGATGAAATTAAAAAGTGACTTTGAATAGGTTCAAGAAGGAAACGATCAAATTTATCCCGACATTCGGAATATAATTTGAATTGAAATAAGTCCATCTGGTTTGTTTTAGAATTCGACTATGTCAAATTTACAAGTGCAAATTGTTTTCAGAAAGGGGAATTTTACTTTTCGAAATAGAAATGGTATTTCGAATAAATTGAGAAAATTTAACTTGTTTTTAAATTAAAAACCAGTTGCTGGAATTATAGACGTTGTTTATCAAGGAGAAAAATATATTATCATTTGATAATATTAAACTTTAATTTCAAGTAAGGGATGTAAAGCAGGAAATTTATCTTTCAAAGTGGAAATTTGAATTTCAAATGGAATATGAAATATAAGCTTGTTTTAAATGGTTAAAACAAGAAGAAAAATTTATAAACGATGTTTATAAATAGAAAGGGAAAATCATCATGGGATGATTTGGGTATTTGAATTCAACTTGGGATTTAAAAGGAGATTTATAACTTGAAATCGTTTCAAAAGGAGACGATGAAATCAAATGAAGAAGTAAATTTATATACAAGGGTTATTTAGGTGACGAAGTAATTGTCATCGAGTAAATTGGAAATAAATTTCCAAATGAAAGAAATGGGATCGAATGTGAGATTTAAATCAAGTTTTGATATTACAAGCTTTTATTCGTCTCAAAATAAGAACGTCGTCGATCAAGGTCTGAGAGGTAATTAAAATACCCCAACTTGAACGACTTCACTATTGTCAAGAGATGATATTAGTTTGTAAATGGTAAAGGGATATCGAAATGAGTTTATCTTGAAGTTTGTTTAATCTTCGAAATTTGAAGTTGGATAAAGACGTTTGGTTTATATACCAATTTATTTCCAAAGAATAGAAATCTAATATAATGTGATTTGAGTTTGAATAAATTCATAACCGAGTTATGAATATGGGATAGAATAATCGACGAATATGGATAAATTCGAATTTGTGAAGTTAGATTTGGAAAATGGACTTAATTTATTTTTAAATATTAAGAATGGAGTTGGAATTTAATTATAAACGAAGTTTTTAAACGTTTATATTTAATTTAATTAAAACGAACTCGCCACGGCGCGGTAGTTCGTAAATTGGCGATTCGAACTTCAATTGAGTATATAGAACTCAATATAAGTCAGAATTTGATGAAACAAGAAATGCCAGGACCGATTGAACGATAGTTTTCTAAAGGAAGAGAAAAATCTTGATTTCATCGTATAGATTTTGAGTTATGTCAAAATCAAATTTTCAGAAAAACAGCGCCAGAATCGTTTTTAAACCATAATGGTTTATTTAATAAATTTAAAGGATTTTTAGTGAATAAAATCCGAACCTTTTTAGGAAAAACCCAGGTTGAGTTATCAAATAAATACGAACTCAAATCGAGTAAATGAACTGATTTTTGAAACAAAAACCAGATTTCAAATTATCGAATAAAGTTAGCGAGTTTCAAAAGAAATTAGTTAATGTGATTTTTGATCGAACCTAACTTTTGTTTTAAGTAAACTGAATTGTAAATTGGATCAAAGTATGAAAACGGAATTAGAATTGGGAAGTGAGCAAAGAGTTGAGTTTGATATGTCTATAAGCGAATACAAATATATTTGAACGTGATACGTTAAAAATTAAAAGTATATGAAACCAAAAAGCTAATTAGAAAATTTAATTAGCGAATGGTAGCGTATTTTGGGTAAAAAGGGTCGAATTGTTTGGAACGAATTGGGAATAGGCATATATATGTTAAACAGGTTTGGGATGGAGAATGTGAAGAGAGTATGAAAAATATTATTAAGTGCCCGACAACAAGGTACATGTTTCAATTTCCATATGAGGTTTTATGCGCCGAATCGGCAAGCCGCTTGGCTTTTTAATTTTCTTTTTGAATGGAGAGGCCTGTGTGGCGGTTTGGGGATTTTCCCGATGCTCCCGGTACAAAGGAGGTTATGGCGATTTTTTCCGGAAATTTAAGGAGTTAGAATATTTTTATGAAGTTTGATAATTAGAAATCGATATATCGATATTCAGAATTCGATAAGAAAACTTAAAATAAAATATTAGAAAGGGCCAGTGATTGTGAAATTGTTTGATGGATGTTTATTTTTCCTTTGATAGTTAAAACACCGACTATCAAAGATTTTTTCCATCGTTGTCGATACGGAGAGACCGGTTGGATTTAATATCCAGAAAACCACTCCGTATAGGCATAGGCATTGCGAATTAGATTATACTGAAGATAATCGAAGACGGAATGAGATGCAAAGAGCTGTTATGTTTGTCCAGTCCCAGGACAACTTGTATGGACGAGTGTCTGACAGAGTATTCCTAACGGTCACATAAGACGATCTTTTCAAGGTATTACTTCTGGTGGCAGAGAAATTCGTTTCTCTTAGCTTTTATACCCGTAATATCTTTGAGAAGATTAACTAGTGATTTGACGGGTTTGACGATGTGGCATTCAAAGTGTATGGTGGCCAGATGTTCTAAAAGATAGACGTAGCCTCAAGCTTCACAACCAGGAAATGACAAAAATCGGGCAGGCAGCATGGCTATGTGGGTCGCACCCATTAGGGTGTATAATCACCTATCTAGAGAAATTCCTTTTGTTTCTTAATCTATCAATTCTGCCCATTCGGGAAATGGTGGTTTGAGTCCAACCGTTGGTGATATACATTCGATACACTCAAGCGAAATGAGTGGTCGGTCATGTGTGGGCCGGGTTGCAAGACGTTCTTATTGAACCCAGGTGTATTCGCCTCTAGAGATACACTGTCGTAAGGTGGTCCCATACCTTGTCATAGTTGGAATCCAATTTCCAATAAGCGCCATGCGGGTTTTTTATTTTATACTATGTATGTAGAGCGTGAGATGCAAGCGTTCTACTATTTGGTTATTTATTTGATTAGACATTATTATAATATCACTGGATTTTGATATCAAAAATGATTTGGGTTATAGTAAGGTAAAAACCATCCGTATTTATGTGTGGACTGGTCTTACTATTATCCTTTTCTTTCGAAAGATCTTTGAAGTTAAACCATATGGTTGGAGTTTACTCACACCAGTCCCATGACTGACCCAGAGTTTATTTTGTTTTGTTTTTCCTAAACTCTTGGGTGCCCAAATTTGTATGGGCAGTCAAGTGTTTCAGGCTTTTACAGATACACTTGGAGGAGCTTGAAGCAGGAGGCTTCAACGTTAGTTATTTAGAGTTACTTCCGCTGAATCAAATGTTATGTGTACTCTGATGATGGTATGTATATATGTACAAAACAGATTTGTATTTCAAAGCTTATGTTATATAATATATTTTATTCGTTCCGCTGTGAGATTCGTGTTTACTTTGATTATGCTCAGTTGTGTTCTTCTTCTTCTATTCTATTAGTTCTATCTTTTCTATCTCACCCTCTAATTTCTTTCTATTAATGATTCGGTATTTTCGATGTCTGAACAGTCGACGCTGGGTTTTGTGTCGATTTTCGGAGTCGAAAATCCCGTGGTCGTTACACTATCTCTCAATATTGAGATACATCTCATGGTACCCCACTCGCACGGTCTCCACCGAAATGAACGCAGTCCCTCACCCTACGCCGGAGTGGCGTACCGATCCTTATATAACAGTGTTACGTTCCGCATAGATCTATCATTACTATGCTATGTAAGCGTATGGACTGCCACCATCGATGAAGTTAGATTCCATGTCAGAATAATGCCTTCTACTCTACGATACATCACCCAGAGCAGATATGCATGTATCTAGACTGTCCCACGTATGTACTGTAATTTTAGCTTGATGCCTCAATCGCACGTCCTCTAATGTGCACCAAGTTCCATGACAGGGCTAAACATGGAATTCGGTCGGGTGCTTTTCCATACCTGTGTAGGCCCGTCTTTAAGAGCCTTCAAATACAGATAATCCTCGGGTCTGTTTTCCATGATGGCTATGGCCCCACCTCGGCCCCTCCCTTAACTGGTAAATGCTACAGAGCTAAGCGACCACCCCTAAAACAACCAATCTAAACATCCATGTGGTGTCTCTCCTCAACCCCGTACTTCGATGGTGAAAGGTGAAATGATATCTTGGGGTTAGCTCTAGTCTTTTTGCATCCCGTTGGCTACCGATGACGGGTATCCAACGATCTACTATCCTTGTCGGTCCTGACCTTCCACCTCCTCGTGAGGCAACCATCGAATCACACTGATGTCATCTCGTCACAGCATTCTGACTGCATAGCTACCTCTATAGTCAAGGCCCACCCACCTGGTAGTTACGCGCAAATCCAACCTCTGTGAGCACAGTCCGAAACTACACCACCACAGAGGACTACCAAGAGCACCTTCAACGTCTCAGGAAGTCGCGTGCTTCCCCTTCCAATCCTTCGGAGCCGTCATAACAATAAGATGAATGTACGCTTCCCTCGTGCCTTATAACACCTCGATGATCTACCCCGTTGGGTTATTCACCCTCAAATGTATGGACTGGTCCAAGCGCCTCATTTTAATATGTTATTAGACCCTATGTCTAAACATTCTATTACGCGCTTGCCTTACCTCACCGGGTTTTCATCTAACTTGGTTATTACAATTCATATTGAATTCTTATTCGAATTACCAAGTTTCTCTTGCTTATTATTTTCAATCATACAATTTAATCCATTTAAGTTTATTAATAAGTCCACAACACGTTATTCTCTAGATTGTGGCCTAAGGTCTGAAATCCACAATCTATTTTATATTCTTGCTTAGTTATATCATTACAATAACAAGTTTTACTTAATATGTAATTAAGTATATCCAATTCATATGTTTTCTAATTAATATGTTACTTACCATTTATGATCAAATATAACTTATTTCATTTTACAAGTTTTCCTCATTCTTTCTCATGTAATCATAAATTCAATTCACATTGTCACTATAACGTATCGTTGTCTACTTAGCAGATTACTGCACATATCTATTTCTACAAGTTATGCTTACCCTACAAGGTGTCTTCCACTTACATAACTCTATTATTTCTACTGGTTATGTACACCACTAGGTGTCTTTAATTACATAACCTTAATGGGTTAAGTTCGTGGGCCTATATGTAAATATTACCCATCCCTTCTAATTTACTTAACCCACCCTTTACCCATCCAATTTTACTTAACCCTAACTCAAGCTCATAATCATACAATCCTAATGGATTAAATTAGGTTAAGTAATCCAATCATTACCATGTCCAATTATTGTTAGAATGGGCTAGACCTCCCACATTAGGCCTACAACGTGTGGATGCTGGATATGCCGGTCGGGTCCGGGTAGTCTTATTCCATAGTTGGGTCTAACCTCATGTCTTCGCCCGATTCGTATTTACGTACTAAGACCTCCCACATTAGGTTCAACATTAGTGGCTGCTGGATATGCTGGTCGGGTCCGGAAAGACTTCCCCCACTAGTGTAACTTATCCTCGTGTCATAAGTACAAATACAATTCCTAATTGTAATTACTAAACATTCCATTATTAATTAATTAATCAATTAAACCTTTCCCTATTTGAATTATGTCTAATTCACTAGTCAAATTATAGATTTTTATGCCTTGTTTTAATTCAGCTTTTAATTATGCACTACATGCCCCTTTTCATAAATTAAGGCATATATATATGTATGTATGTATGTATATGTATGTATGTATGTATGTATTGCACAAACCCAAACCCACTTATTTTTCAGTTTATACCTAAACTTCTTATTCACATACGTTCTAATTTCTGTCCCAAATTAATATTTAGACATGTCACATTCTATACCCAATTCCATATTTATATATATTCCAATACAAGTTGTACCCAAACCCATATTTGCATATTTCTAATGTATGCCTAAAATTCATATTCATACATGTACCAATTTATATGCCAAATTAATATTTACGCGGTCCAATACAAATTAACCCAAATTCATGTTTTCTGATTTGTGCCTAAAATTCGCATTCATATTATCCATTATGAAACATGCCCCCAAATCCATATTCGTATATTTTCCCCATTTTATGCCCAATTTATATTCATATTTTCCAATATCAGTTATGCCCTAAATTCTGTCTTTTCCTATTATTCTCAATTTCGCACATTCGCATTTTTCAGCGTTAGGCCTAGGCTCGAAGGTAGCATGGCTATATGAAAATAAAAAGAAAAAAAAGAGAAAGAAAAGAATCATAGCAGGCATAATAACGAATCAATGACATAGCAGTAGAAATATGCATAAAACTGAATGGACATATTATGACAAGTTTAGATTTGGTGACGATATAAACATATAAGAATAGATCAGAGGAATATGTCATAATAGAACTGATTAGGCACGGATTCAAGATCCAATATTTATATACATATCACGATTACTAAGTAGATATTCAGATCTACAAATAACATGAACTCATAGTAAATTCGCTGCGAAGAACATGTTGAATAAATTGTTGTAGCCACTTCTGATTTTGTTGTAGAAATCTTTGAATATGTATAATCCTTTTTTTTTTGAATTGATTTAGAAGAGGAAGAAGAAGAACCATTTTAATTTCCATCACAACAGAGTTTCTCTTCACCATTATTTTTCTATGAACACAACCTAGGTTTAGGGTTCTTTTTTATAGGAGTAGCGGAGCAACCAAGACCATTGGATTAGATTAGGAGCCATAGGAATCGTCCACGTCATCCGACCAATAGAAAATAGCCATGTTGCGAAAAAAACAATCTTTAACCAATAAAAATGCGCCATGTGTGCAACATGATGCACAGCAGGGGTGTTGACACCCACACGTCATATATATATATATACACATATATACATATATATATATACACACTGGAAATTAGGTTTTGGTGACCTTACTTTATACTATATTTATTTTAAGGACCGATGTTTTAAAAAATAAGTTTTCAGGCCACGGTATATATACTACAGCGTCTTTCTCCACAAATTTCTCGCTCAAAACTTCTCTCTCTTTAATAAAACTTTTTCAAAAAAATTGATTTCATCGCCCACTTTCGATTGGCTATATACTGCGTTTCGATTTCAGGTAATTATTTCACTTCTTTTGATTTCTTCAGATTTTGATTTCGATTATCAATTTGATTTTGATTGGTTCATATTTTTATTGGTTCGTTCGGATTTCAAATTTTGATTGGTTCAGATTTCGATTTCAGGTAATTATTTCAAATTTTTTTCCAGTTTTTGATTGGTTTGTATAGTTTTCAGAGAAATTATCAATTCTATTTTGATTGGTACTTTCATATTATTTTCTGATTGGGCTGCAGAAAGATGAATATTTCGGATGATCATAGGTATGCTTAATAATCTTTTGTTAATGTATTTTTGTTTAATGATAAATTGTTTTATCTTTTTCTGTTTTTTTCAGTGATGTTCCAACTGACGTTCCAAGTGTTCTGGTTGTTATTGATTTAAAGTAAAACAACTTTGGTATTAGGCTTTCTCTGGATTATGTCATTTCTATTGTGCGGAATCAGTTGTGGCATTGTTTGTTCAGTATTTTATCTGTTCTGTGATAGGCACAAATTTGCAATTGATTTGAACATATTAGGTCAGTTGAGATGAGCAAGATATAACATAGTTAAGGATGAGTAACTTTCACTGTTGATTTTACAGTCTGTTGTAGGCTTTTATATTTGCTTCTTCGAGTCGGTGGATAATTCCAGGGAGTAAGTTGAGATTGTACACAATATTGCATTTAATTTATTTTCGTCCCTACTATGCACAAGTGGGACACGTGTTCTCATAACACTCAAGCTCCTAGCCTAAGTGCAGTGCTAATGCTGTTGTTTTCTCCTAGCCTAAGTGCAATACTGTGTACAAGTGGGATAGTCCCATATACAGTATGATACCATTACACTAGTGCATAATGCTCCAATAGACCATAACACACTAGTCCGTTCTTTGTTTGTTCTTTTATTTATTATTCCAGCCTCCCTACATGTGTATGTATATCCTATGCTAGCACAAACTTATATTAAAACGTTTTTCCTTAGTCATTTTTCGATTCCAGCATCAAGTAGCCCCTACCGAGAACAAATACATCTATGTATATAAACTTTCTAGCTTATTTTCACAAATTTTAGCAATAACCAATATTGCAAGCATGGGTTGTCCCCTTGTTGCTCGCTTGCATGTGGTTTGGCTCCAGAATTTCATTTTTGCAATTATTCAAAGTGCATAAATTTTGTCTCGCTGCCTCTCACATGAGCTTGCTTTTACTGCACTTGTATTTGTGCATTACAATTGGAAAAGAACATACGTGTTGTTCTCGTCCGTGGGATGAATGTGGTCTTGTTGCCTTAATGCCATGTCTAGCATACGCATGTTTTTTTATTACCTTCATTTTCATGCGTGTGCTGCTAAGTATGTCATGGTCTCTGTGTTTTGGTCTTGTGTTGTGCCACTGTTTTAGTGCTGCATTTTTTTAAAACCTATATTTACAAAATTTTGCACACAGTTTTGCTTCACTTTGTTGAGTGGTGCTTTGGGTTATTGGATCATGTGCCATTCCATGTGTATGTATTGTGTCCCATGCAATTTGTACTGCCTTAGATTTAGTTCTTGCACTAGCATGTATTATGCGTGCGCATCTTCAAACGTCTGTACTTTGTTGCTTTCGACATGCTCTATTAGTTCTTGCACTAGTGTGTAACGGTACATACAGTCGCATGTCTTACTTACTCTACTTGTAATGGTATCATACTGCATAATGCTCTATAAGTACAGTACGATAGCCTAAGTGCATAATGCTAATGCTAAGTGCTAGTGCTATCTTCCTCCAAAAATAGAGTAATTTTTTATGTATTAGATGTTTTAACACATATGTGTTTTAAAATAAGCAACGTATTTTTATTATACAAAAACAAATAACAAAAATAATAATATGATTTAACTTTTTAGATAAGAAATGTCTATACACAAAATCATACTTACAACTTAGTTTTTAACATAAAAGTATTGTAAAATTATTAAGGAAGACATGTTTTAACACAATAATATTTTTAAATTGGTAATATTTTTTAAGCTACAATTAGAGTTGTCAAAAATGATAAATAACTTTATCTTTTTAAACAAATATCGTATTTTTATGCAAAAATATAAAACATTAGATTTTTACTACAAGATCTACAATCTTTCATGCAAAAAGTTAGTTGTTTATGCATATAATAAGTAATTTACACAATTTGCAGTAGTGTTAGTAGTCTTCACAAAGATCCGTCTTTGAAAGTATAATCTTTCGTAAAACAATTATGCAAGTTATAAGGCAAATGACATTTTAAGGGAGCATATAGTTTTATTTGACAATTGAATTGTATTAAACCACAACTGAACCAGAAAGATAAAATAATTTAACATTTTATAAAACCACAACTTAAATTTAAAAAATCTATCAAAAAACATAAAATAAAATATTAACTTAATATGTGAACAAAAATATTAATTTAATATAAATAAAATACAAAAAATTAATCCACCAAATCAAATAAAAACCACAGAAAAAAGATAAAATCTTTTATCTTTTTTCACATTATACACAAGCAATTTATCTAAAAAATTATGTAACTATACATTTAACATACTTCAAATTTGAAAAATAATGATAAAGCAAGTTTTCTTTTTAAAGGTCCATTTATATTACCAGTAATGTTCATGCATATGTACATTTTTATGCAATGCAATTTACAGTCGACTAAGTGATTTTTTCTTTTTTCCTTCTTTTTTTAAAAGGTACCTGAGCTCAAGGCAAACTCTACCCATTTTTTGTTCAATTGTGGTTGCATTCATTTAGAGGATGTTGAATATAATATTTCTATAGTATGTGAAACATGCAGTAAGAGATAAATTGGTTATGTATAATGCGAAAAATGATAAAAGATTTTATCTTTTTTGGTTGTTTTTATTTAATTTACTGGATTTTTAGGAGGAGTGAATTTATTCTGCAAGAAAAGAAAATGAGTACACCAACAAAAGTGTCTTCTGCGAAGTAAGTAGCATCAGGTTGAGAATTTGAAAGAGAAGAAAACTGAGAAGATGTGTGATCAAGGGAGGCAGGAGAATGTGGAGAGTCATGCAGGAGTTGCTAGAAGGATGAGCATATACAACCATAGTATGTTGAGAGAGTAGGACTGATCCTGTCAAGCAGGAGATTGATCGCTAGAATCAAAGCTACTAGGAGTGAGCATCAAGAAATAGCATATTTAAAAAGGCAACAGGTCGATCATTGGAAGCCAAAGATATTTAAGAGGTGGAGTGTTCATGTAATTGTGTCTTAGGATCAGCAACTGGAAAAGCATTTGTAAAGGAGGCTCTATGCTTACAAACATGTGTAGGATTTGAGCCATGCACGACAGCATTGTCAGCTAGCTATGAAGAAGTAGGAGCTTCAGAAATCACACAGTTTAAACTAACAAGTGAACAAGAAACAACTACTTGTTTGGAGCAGCAAGAAAGATCCGCGGACTTGAAGCCAAAGTTGGAGTACAATAGCACAGGTCAGTCCAAAAATGTGTGAATCATATATCGGAGCACATACAATGCAACCTCTAAATGAGCAGGTGCAGCACTAGCAACTCAGCGTTGACTATGAAAATAAACCATTATATTTATAGCTAGTACACTACTCAGTGCTTTAATGAGTTGATTATGAAAATTATAATTCAATTTTCCCCCCATATTTGATTAGTGAAAAGAAATTATGACCGTACTATCTTCCTCTGCTTCAAATATAAATTTTTTGGTTGGATGGTATTAGAAAGTTTTAAACTACTCTAAACTATTCTATAATTTATATTTCGTATGTAATAAATACTCAGGTAGTTAAATGAAAGAGTAGAGCATAGGCTTTTTTTTTTTGCTTTTCTTACTATTTGAATATATGCAAATTCACTGAACAATTTTTGTCACCACAAGTGCAAGGGATTGTCGGTGGAATACTCCAAATAAGCTTCTCTTATTCTATTTTGCGCAATGCTTTGCCACTTGCCAGTTATACCTTGAAATATCAAAAATGGTAAGGTTAAACCAAGATAGCATGGTGGTAAGGTTCTGTTTTTAGTTTGAGTTTTTGAGGTTATTTGTCTGCATGTTGGCTGTTTTTGTCATCGTGTTATCTATGTGAGGTTGTGGATGTTTTCAAGTTGTATTTGCCTGTTGTCCATGTGAGGTTACAGATGTTTGCAAGTTGTATTTGCATGTTGTCTTAGGTCTGCTTGCACTATCCCCGTTTGGCTTCATTGCAATTGTTGTGGCAACGATGGAGTGCAAATATTTTCTGCTCGGGATAGGTGATTGAGCATCGATAATGAACATTTTATATTGTCGTTTGGCAGCTATGCACCACTGCATAATTTTGACTATGTGTATAAATACCTTATGGAAATAAATATTAGCTTTGTTGACAGTTTTTTGGATCCAGGTCCACATGGTACCTGAGATTGAGGGAAAAGATTGGAGGAAAGGTCCACAGTAGTTTTCAGTCAAAACGCAACATGCATTGCTAATCACTGCTGACAATTTGTATTACACAAAGTTCAAACAGTATTGCAAACCAGGCATAGAAGGCCGTCGCAATTGGTATGCTGATGTACACTATCTACCCAACATTTTCAATGATCCTAGTGGAATTGCAAACTGGTCCGAAGAAAAATGGCATCATGCAGCATATAGAGCTCAAGATGTTGCCTTTGAACTCTTTAAAAACATATCCTCTATGGATGTAGTGTACATGTTACAAGTAATGCCAAGGGAGAAGTGATGAAGAGTCCATGCCTGTGGAATGGAATGAAAAGACAATGCTATTTATTTGCTAGGAAATTCTATCCTGAAGCTCTTGATAATTTAATGCATATCTTTTCGAACTTCACTGACAATTTGCATGAATAATTATACATGCAAAATTTGTAATTTAAGGTAAGGACCTTGTAAATTTGAGAGTTAATTCTTAGTTTGGTTGCATATGCATTGTAAGCTTCTGTAAATTTTTCCGGTGAGAATATTTAACTTTTCACCATAAGCTTTGAGGCATTTGCTATGTTGTCTTCTCAACGCAGACATGGTATGGAAAGTTAATTAAAGAGAAATTTTTAAAAGAACTAAATTAATCTGCTTGTAATTTACTTGGATATGTATGTGCCTATTAATATGTGCAAGAGAAAACAAGCTCTTATTCTTTTTTTGGCCTTTTGATATCATTTTACATAAAATAATTGGAACCATGTTAAGTGATCCTTAAAGCATAATTTATTAAAGAACCTGTTATTGTCATGATTTCACCCAATGTTATTCTTCTTAGTACAAAATGTGTAAACGAAAACCAAGAAACAAATATCATTGAAACGACCTGAACTTCCCCGTGAAGGAAAGCACGGATTGAGTTGAGAACAAGCCACATCAAAACACAAACAGAAGAACATTTCATTGTTTATTACAATAATTCCATTATAATACAAGAATATACAGAGTATGAATAAATATTACACATCAGAAAAATATCAGAGATTTAAATTACATTACATAGCAGTAGAAAATAATACAAAACACAACTGAAGGTGATATACGGATACAGAGCTTTCCGGATATCATTCCAGCTGTAAACCTGGATTGTAACAACCCGTATTTCGATAACATGATTAAGACGAGAATCAAGGCAGAATTTAATTTTAAATTCTGAATCAAGCAAAATGGGCTATGCCATTGCGTTCGTCTCGGAAAAATACGCGAAATAGAGTCCGAGTTTTCGAAAATCGGAGTCCGTATGACCCGGTTAAGGCCCAACGAAGTTTTCAGAAAATTTCTAAGTAAAAACAGTTTTCAAATTCAAACTTGAATTTGGAAAATTGGGCCAGTTGGGCCAGGCGGGAAAAATTCCCGCCACAGTACCCAAGTCGACAGCCCTGTCGACTTGGAAGTCGACTTGGTCTGACCAAGTCGACAGCCCTGTCGACTTGGCTGTCGACTTGGCTCAGACGAGCATTCCTGGCTTGGTGCACCTGCACTGGTCCCTGGTCTTGTTCTGGAAGCTTCTGACGTGGTTTGTTGGTTCAGATCTATCCTAGGGTTAATCTAAGGGCCTAAAACTATCCTAATCTCTATAAAAAGACCCTAAACCTAACCTAAATCCCTAAAAATCAAACCTAGCAACTAAGTGCTGCCAAAATCAATTTTGATCATGGCCTCCATCTCCAATCCCTAGAGCCTATGCATTCAAATCGGGTTCAAATCAAAAGGTGCAAGCTTGCTACACCAAATAGAGGCCAAATCAACGTTGCTATGCGAGTTTCATGACGGATCTTCATCAAAGGAGCCACCTTTCTTCGTCAAAACGATTCATGCTCCTAGTCCTCTTGCCACGCTAAGTAAGTTCTAGCTACTTGTAGATTTAAACGATGATCTTGATGTGACATGGGATAAAATGCAAAGTAACATGAGTATGTTAGCCTATGGGAACCTAGTTTGCCCCTTTAGCATGAACATATGACTTTGGGTTATGTTGTAGCGACTAAACCATGCTATTCATGTTACATTGGACCTAGTTTGCCATGCAAGATAGGACCTTTGCTTGTGGTATGTTAGCATGCACACATGAAACCACTTTGACTCATGAAACATGTGCATGAATGTGACTTTGAGGCTATGCAAGTATATGAACCCGAAATCCCTTATGATAATATGCAAGTTTACCTTTTTATCACATGAGTAACATGGGCATGTTCATCCCTTCATGATAGGTTTATGACATGTACACTTATGCAAGTAATCCCCTTTTATGCTATGCATGTTTGTGGCCAAATTCCCTTGAGATACTATGCATGTTTGTGGCCAAATCACCTTATGACACTATGCATGTTTTTGGCCAAGGTTGTGCATGTGGAAGCCAATCCCTTTTTGGCATCACGCATGTTTGGAGGCCAATATGTGACGTAGTATCCTTACTATGTTGACTCGCTTTTGCTTGCGTTGGAAAACACGACTTTGGGGTAGTTAGATAAACATGAACATGACGCGAAATCTTGACTTGAATATGACATGAAAACTTGACTTGAGGTTACATGTGAACACGACATGTAAGTTGAACCAAAATGGGGGCATGACACGTGGGGTAAACTTGGGACTTGAAATTAGACACGTATGGGTTGTAAGTGTAATATAACACTAGACCAAACATGGAAGTGGCCAACTCGAGGTTGGGTTGAGTTTGTAGCATAAATCTACCCGGACCCGCCCGGCCTAACTAGTAGCTACAAACAATAGGATCCAATGTGAGAAGTTGGTCATGTCGCGCTTAAGACCCGAGGTTAGACTAGGTTGTGGTGTAAATCTACCCGGACCCGCCCGGCTTAACTAGTAACCACAACAAGGTCTAATGTGAGAGGTTGAGGGTGCATTAATTAAATTAATGCCACATGATAAGGTTAAGTAAATTTGACTAATGACACTTAACCGATATGACACGAATGGGTAGGTTAAGTGGGACCGGACTTGATTTCTTAATGACACTTAACCATGCAAGATGATTAGGGGATGAGGTTAAGTAATTTACACTTAACTAATCCGACTTGGTAATTAGATGGGGTTAAGTAATTAAGACTTAACTAATCTAAACACGGTAATTAGATGGGGTTAAGTAATTGACGCTTAACTAATCTAACCACGGTAATTAGATGGGGTTAAGTAATCCACACTTAACTAATCTAAACACGGCAATTAGATGGGGTTAAGTAATCCACACTTAACTAATCTAAACACGGTAATTCGATGGGGTTAAGTTAAACACTTAACCAACTTAAACTTGGTGATTCAATGAGGTTAAGTAACCAATACTTAACCAACTTAACGTGATAATTTAATGGGGTTAAGCAACTTATACTTAACCAATTATACATGATGATTTGATGGGGTTAAGTAACCTACACTTAACCAATCTAATACGCGGACCTGATAAGGTTAAGTCACCAGACCTTTTTAGAATATACTTAACCATTGTAGTACGATTAGAGGATGGGGTTAAGCCCACCTATACTTAACCAATCCGACTCGATAATTTGATGGGATTAAGATAATCTATGCTTAATCGATCTAGCAAGATAATCCGATAGGATTAAGGTAAGCTAGTACTTGACCGATTTGACTTGATAGGGTTAAGTCATGAGCCTCTGGGTACACTTAACCAACTTGTAGGGTTAAGTCTTGAACTTAAATACTTAGCCAAGCTTGACGTGATTCGTGGGCGGGTTAAGGCATGGACTTGAATGATAACACTTAACCCAATAAGACAAACCCTAGTTAGAGGAACTAGGTATAGAATCGTGGTTAATCAAGGACAACGGGAAAGGAAGCTAAGTGGTAAACCTTAGTTAAGGGTAACTAAGTAATAATTCTTAGCTAAGGACATAGGATTAATTCACAAAGCGATGAGTAACCTGATACGGTAGGTCATCGCTTAGTATACGAGGAGGAGCAAGTTATCTGACTTGGATAAAAGCTCCAGCGCACTGGGTGCCGAAGTGGAAGCTTCGGGGGACGTGAGGATATTCTTGGGATCCCTCTGTGGGCTGCCAGGTAATTATACTAGGCCTATGAGAGGTTAAGGTCTGCGTTAGAAGGACCAAGAGTATGCCTTGGTTGCTATGCGAGCGACCTAAAGACTGGGATGGATTAGCGTGGAGTCGACGATTCTTGGTTTTTGCCCTGGATAGCACATCGCCGACTACCTACCATCTTTAGTCAATCTTGTACGTACGGAAAGGCAGAGAACACCCAACAGACCATGTGCTTGCTATCGAGTCATGGGTGAGGTTGGCCCGTAGGAAAGTGGGCTATAGTGGGGGCAGGGGAGTGGTTCTCATACATGATTTTTCGTGGGTTGCCTTTCACTAGTTGAGGGAGGGGTCACGTGGGACCATAGCCACGGGTACAAAAAAAGACCTTGGTATCTGCATCAGCAGACGACTTAAAGCTCCCGACCGAGTTCCATATTTCTTAGTTTGCCCTGGCACGGAACTCGGATGGCACATTGTGGAACATGTGCATCTAGACATGGAAAACGATTCACGATACATACGTGGGATCAAGGGCGCGGTTGACAGGTGGCGTAATCCCTAGTGGTCCTAGGTGGCCAAAACCCAAACCGAGACACGGAAACGTTCATTAGGTAGCATAATCCCTAGCGGCCCCAGGTGGCATAAATCCTAAGTGGACGCGCGATAGTTCATGGTAGGGAAACACAACTAGATCAAGGGTTGCAGTCCAAAACAACTTCAAGGATAAAACGTTTACATGGGAAAGCCCGTATGGCCTATGGCAAAGGACTGAACTTACACATGGAGAGAAACATACGAGTTGGGAAAACCTACATATGCTATATATTAGGTTGACATGGACCATTTCATGACATGGGGCAAGGGACATTCATGGTTAACACATGACGCGGGTAGGGATACTAGTACGAGAGGTGCAGAGCAAATATACATGTTAGAACCAGGAAAAATATACATAATAGACACCGGGGGATGTTAGACAGGATAGATACCTTGGGATAGTATACTTGATAGAAACCTGACGATGTGATACCTTGATTTATCACGACACCGTAGTTTATCACGATATCTTAGTTTACCTTGCTACAGTAGTTCAGCCAGTTACCCTGGTTTAGTTTATCTATCTTGTAGTCATCCTTATGTTTACTTTCAGTTTATGCATGTCATGTTACCTTTACCTGTTTTTATACTGGGAGTAGATAGGACTTACCAGTCTTTATGACTGACCCCGTTTTCTTTCGCCTCTTTGTCTTCCGTTCCCCCCCAGGTTCCAGGGAGGAAATGATGTTGTTTAGTTCGGGCCTCTTATGCTTGAAGGTCATCAGGTATAGCTTGATGTATAGCTTGGTCTTCTCTTGGCTATGGCTGCTTCACCGCTTTATTTTGGGGAATAATTTATGAAAAGGTTTTTATGCTTCTTTATTATTGCAAGACAGGTTTTGATGTACTCTGATGTAAAAGGCTTTAGACCTTAATTATTAATGTTTATGAAAGTTCGATTTTACTTCCGCTATTTTATATGTTCTGTCTTGTGATACTTCTGTGCATGTTTACCAATAATGCCCCTCTAAAGCTAGTGCATTCCTTTGCGAGTGACCCTAGCGGAGGCGGGGTGTTACATTTGGTATCAGAGCAGAAGGTTACCAGACTAGGCAAAAGTTTTTAAAGACCTTCTGAAAACTATTTGAAAAACCGTTGATAAAGAAGCATTTTTCAAGAAAAGTTTGTTTTAAAGGCTATTCCCCAAAAGCCATTAGCACCATCCTTTGATTCCTTGATTAAATCTCGTTTCCTTTCTTTTCTCCATCCATGGTCACAGTAGTTCTCACTGTGACTAATCTTGGTCTAGCCACGTAGGTGTTTCCCGTATGATGGAGGTGGTTCTCGAGAGACCCATTGCCATGTTACAAGAAAGGATAATAAGAGTAAGGATACCAGCTTAAGGATAAGCAACTGTTGTTAGGGCTTGGTCCATCAAGGAGGACAAGGACAAGATCAGCGGAGAGGGAAATAGTACGCTCCCACTTCTGGGGTGCCTAAAAGAAATGGTACCGTTTCTATTAGAGGTTCAGCCTTCCTTTTCTATCATCCCGTCCAGACTTTGTTTTGATCATCGTATCACTTAAGTCTGCTTAGATAGTTGAGTCTCTGCACCTTAGTACTAGCATGGTAGAGGATCCCAGTTTTGTCCCAAAAATCTGGTTGGAGAGTTGGTCCATTCCTTCATGACTTGTTGGATTTGAGAATGACATGTCTCAACTACGGATAGATTCTAAGGATAAAGTGGTCACCCCATAAGGGGTGCCATTCTCGGTTTTGGAAAGAGGGTAGTTAGACTCTCGACTCATCTTGGTGATACCCTCAAAGTCTCGTGTAACCTTTTTGGGTTCTGTCATGGTTAGTTACCTAGAATCCCGGGATGCAGTTGTTGGTAATCCGTTCAAATAGGATTCGCCGCTAAGGCGGATGGTTCGTTTCGATTATGCATGGGTTATGGCAATCACCCTAGTAAGAACCCTTGGCAACATGGATCGGCATCGGAAAACGAGATCCAGAATTCACTAGTGAATTTTGGAGAGCTTGCATGAGTACGCAGACATATTTGAGCCGAGCATACTAGGGAAAGAATAAGTGAAAGTGAAACGGGAGGCGACAGTGAGATGAGTTCCACTCACACCTTGGAAATAGGAATCAAGGAGCTACGAAATCATGAAGTCAAAGGCGGTCAAGGCCTGATGGGATTGAGCTCATGGAAATGCGGCTTGGACGCGCGCATCACGTCTCTTTTTAAGAGTATATTTTTGATCCTTGGTTCACCTGTAAAGCTTACTTGCATGCTATCGCTTGGTGGATATCCTCTCGATCCTGTTTCTGTTACAAACCCCGTAAGGAGTTTGTCTTGTTTATCTCCTCGATCTTATCCTGGGAACCTTAGGTAGAACGTTATGGATGTAAACATGTATTTGAGACATGTTATGATTGATATGGTTGCAAATGGTTGTAAGTGGTTGCTCGTGGATGCGCGAATACACGTTAGATACTAGATTGACGCGATCACATTTCATGCTGCATATGCACGAGCATTTATACTTCTTTATGGATAAAATTGAATGTGTTGTCATGTGGATGTTGCATATGAATGAATGGTTGTGCACGCATATAGTATCTATACGACTAGGACTATTTGCATACATGTTGGATTCATGGCACTATGCATATTTTTGCATTAGAAAAATTATTCAGGCCTGATCATTAGCATTAGCTAAGGAACATGTACACACACGTTTTGCATATATTCATACAGCATTAGAAATCATCTAAGGACAATGGTTGCTTGTGGATGATGTTTTGAGTAGATGGATGATGGATGGTAGGATATGTTCTTCCTAACTTGAAGATTTCGGGGACGAAATCCTAAAAGGTGGGGAGAATGTAACAACCCGTATTTCGATAACATGATTAAGACGAGAATCAAGGCAGAATTTAATTTTAAATTCTGAATCAAGCGAAATGGGCTATGCCATTGCGTTCGTCTCGGAAAAATACGCGAAATAGAGTCCGAGTTTTCGAAAATCGGAGTCTGTATGACCCGGTTAAGGCCCAACGAAGTTTTCAGAAAATTTCTAAGTAAAAACAGATTTCAAATTCAAACTTGAATTTGGAAAATTGGGCCAGTTGGGCCAGGCGGGAAAAATTCCCGCCACAGTACCCAAGTCGACAGCCCTGTCGACTTGGGAGTCGACTTGGTCTGACCAAGTCGACAGCCCTGTCGACTTGGCTGTCGACTTGGCTCAGACGAGCATTCCTGGCTTGGTGCACCTGCACTGGTCCCTGGTCTTGTTCTGGAAGCTTCTGACGTGGTTTGATGGTTCAGATCTATCCTAGGGTTAATCTAAGGGCCTAAAACTATCCTAATCTCTATAAAAAGACCCTAAACCTAACCTAAATCCCTAAAAATCAAACCTAGCAACTAAGTGCTGCCAAAATCAATTTTGATCATGGCCTCCATCTCCAATCCCTAGAGCCTATGCATTCAAATCGGGTACAAATCAAAAGGTGCAAGCTTGCTACACCAAATAGAGGCCATATCAACGTTGCTATGCGAGTTTCATGACGGATCTTCATCAAAGGAGCCACCTTTCTTCGTCAAAACGATTCATGCTCCTAGTCCTCTTGCCACGCTAAGTAAGTTCTAGCTACTTGTAGATTTAAACGATGATCTTGATGTGACATGGGATAAAATGCAAAGTAACATGAGTATGTTAGCCTATGGGAACCTAGTTTGCCCCTTTAGCATGAACATATGACTTTGGGTTATGTTGTAGCGACTAAACCATGCTATTCATGTTACATTGGACCTAGTTTGCCATGCAAGATAGGACCTTTGCTTGTGGTATGTTAGCATGTACACTTGAAACCACTTTGACTCATGAAACATGTGCATGAATGTGACTTTGAGGCTATGCAAGTATATGAACCCGAAATCCCTTATGATAATATGCAAGTTTACCTTTTTATCACATGAGTAACATGGGCATGTTCATCCCTTCATGATAGGTTTATGACATGTACACTTATGCAAGTAATCCCCTTTTATGCTATGCATGTTTGTGGCCAAATCCCCTTGAGATACTATGCATGTTTGTGGCCAAATCACCTTATGACACTATGCATGTTTTTGGCCAAGGTTGTGCATGTGGAAGCCAATCCCTTTTTGGCATCACGCATGTTTGGAGGCCAATATGTGACGTAGTATCCTTACTATGTTGACTCGCTTTTGCTTGCGTTGGAAAACACGACTTTGGGGTAGTTAGATAAACATGAACATGACGCGAAATCTTGACTTGAATATGACATGAAAACTTGACTTGAGGTTACATGTGAACACGACATGTAAGTTGAACCAAAATGGGGGCATGACACGTGGGGTAAACTTGGGACTTGAAATTAGACACGTATGGGTTGTAAGTGTAATATAACACTAGACCAAACATGGAAGTGGCCAACTCGAGGTTGGGTTGAGTTTGTAGCATAAATCTACCCGGACCCGCCCGGCCTAACTAGTAGCTACAAACAATAGGATCCAATGTGAGAAGTTGGTCATGTCGCGCTTAAGACCCGAGGTTAGACTAGGTTGTGGTGTAAATCTACCCGGACCCGCCCGGCTTAACTAGTAACCACAACAAGGTCTAATGTGAGAGGTTGAGGGTGCATTAATTAAATTAATGCCACATGATAAGGTTAAGTAAATTTGACTAATGACACTTAACCGATATGACACGAATGGGTAGGTTAAGTGGGACCGGACTTGATTTCTTAATGACACTTAACCATGCAAGATGATTAGGGGATGAGGTTAAGTAATTTACACTTAACTAATCCGACTTGGTAATTAGATGGGGTTAAGTAATTAAGACTTAACTAATCTAAACACGGTAATTAGATGGGGTTAAGTAATTGACGCTTAACTAATCTAACCACGGTAATTAGATGGGGTTAAGTAATCCACACTTAACTAATCTAAACACGGCAATTAGATGGGGTTAAGTAATCCACACTTAACTAATCTAAACACGGTAATTCGATGGGGTTAAGTTAAACACTTAACCAACTTAAACTTGGTGATTCAATGAGGTTAAGTAACCAATACTTAACCAACTTAACGTGATAATTTAATGGGGTTAAGCAACTTATACTTAACCAATTATACATGATGATTTGATGGGGTTAAGTAACCTACACTTAACCAATCTAATACGCGGACCTGATAAGGTTAAGTCACCAGACCTTTTTAGAATATACTTAACCATTGTAGTACGATTAGAGGATGGGGTTAAGCCCACCTATACTTAACCAATCCGACTCGATAATTTGATGGGATTAAGATAATCTATGCTTAATCGATCTAGCAAGATAATCTGATAGGATTAAGGTAAGCTAGTACTTGACCGATTTGACTTGATAGGGTTAAGTCATGAGCCTCTGGGTACACTTAACCAACTTGTAGGGCTAAGTCTTGAACTTAAATACTTAGCCAATCTTGACGTGATTCGTGGGCGGGTTAAGGCATGGACTTGAATGATAACACTTAACCCAATAAGACAAACCCTAGTTAGAGGAACTAGGTATAGAATCGTGGTTAATCAAGGACAACGGGAAAGGAAGCTAAGTGGTAAACCTTAGTTAAGGGTAACTAAGTAATAATTCTTAGCTAAGGACATAGGATTAATTCACAAAGCGATGAGTAACCTGATACGGTAGGTCATCGCTTAGTATACGAGGAGGAGCAAGTTATCTGACTTGGATAAAAGCTCCAGCGCACTGGGTGCCGAAGTGGAAGCTTCGGGGGACGTGAGGATATTCTTGGGATCCCTCTGTGGGCTGCCAGGTAATTATACTAGGCCCATGAGAGGTTAAGGTCTGCGTTAGAAGGACCAAGAGTATGCCTTGGTTGCTATGCGAGCGACCTAAAGACTGGGATGGATTAGCGTGGAGTCGACGATTCTTGGTTTTTGCCCTGGATAGCACATCGCCGACTACCTACCATCTTTAGTCAATCGTGTACGTACGGAAAGGCAGAGAACCCCCAACAGACCATGTGCTTGCTATCGAGTCATGGGTGAGGTTGGCCCGTAGGAAAGTGGGCTATAGTGGGGCCGGGGAGTGGTTCTCATACATGATTTTTCGTGGGTTGCCTTTCACTAGTTGAGGGAGGGGTCACGTGGGACCATAGCCACGGGTACAAAAACAGACCTTGGTATCTGCATCAGCAGACGATTTAAAGCTCCTGACCGAGTTCCATATTTCTTAGTTTGCCCTGGCACGGAACTCGGATGGCACATTGTGGAACATGTGCATCTAGACATGGAAAACGATTCACGATACATACGTGGGATCAAGGGCGCGGTTGACAGGTGGCGTAATCCCTAGTGGTCCTAGGTGGCCAAAATCCAAACCGAGACACGGAAACGTTCATTTGGTAGCATAATCCCTAGCGGCCCTAGGTGGCATAAATCCTAAGTGGACGCGCGATAGTTCATGGTAGGGAAACACAACTAGATCAAGGGTTGCAGTCCAAAACAACTTCAAGGATAAAACGTTTACATGGGAAAGCCCGTATGGCCTATGGCAAAGGACTGAACTTACACATGGAGAGAAACATACGAGTTGGGAAAACCTACATATGCTATATATTAGGTTGACATGGACCATTTCATGACATGGGGCAAGGGACATTCATGGTTAACACATGACGCGGGTAGGGATACTAGTACGAGAGGTGCAGAGCAAATATACATGTTAGAACCAGGAAAAATATACATAATAGACACCGGGGGATGTTAGACAGGATAGATACCTTGGGATAGTATACTTGATAGAAACCTGACGATGTGATACCTTGATTTATCACGACACCGTAGTTTATCATGATATCTTAGTTTACCTTGCTACAGTAGTTCAGCCAGTTACCCTGGTTTAGTTTATCTATCTTGTAGTCATCCTTATGTTTACTTTCAGTTTATGCATGTCATGTTACCTTTACCTGTTTTTATACTGGAAGTAGATAGGACTTACCAGTCTTTATGACTGACCCCGTTTTCTTTCACCTCTTTGTCTTCCGTTCCCCCCCCCCCCAGGTTCCAGGGAGGAAATGATGTTGTTTAGTTCGGGCCTCTTATGCTTGAAGGTCATCAGGTATAGCTTGATGTATAGCTTGGTCTTCTCTTGGCTATGGCTGCTTCACCGCTTTATTTTGGGGAATAATTTATGAAAAGGTTTTTATGCTTCTTTATTATTGCAAGACAGGTTTTGATGTACTCTGATGTAAAAGGCTTTAGACCTTAATTATTAATGTTTATGAAAGTTCGATTTTACTTCCACTATTTTATATGTTCTGTCTTGTGATACTTCTGTGCATGTTTACCAATAATGCCCCTCTAAAGCTAGTGCATTCCTTCGCGAGTGACCCTAGCGGAGGCGGGGTGTTACATTTGGTATCAGAGCAGAAGGTTACCAGACTAGGCAAAAGTTTTTAAAGACCTTCTGAAAACTATTTGAAAAACCGTTTATAAAGAAGCATTTTTCAAGAAAAGTTTGTTTTAAAGGCTATTCCCCAAAAGCCATTAGCACCATCCTTTGATTCCTTGATTAAATCTCGTTTCCTTTCTTTTCTCCATCCATGGTCACAGTAGTTCTCACTGTGACTAATCTTGGTCTAGCCACGTAGGTGTTTCCCGTACGATGGAGGTGGTTCTCGAGAGACCCATTGCCGTGTTACAAGAAAGGATAATAAGAGTAAGGATACCAGCTTAAGGATAAGCAACTGTTGTTAGGGCTTGGTCCATCAAGGAGGACAAGGACAAGATCAGCGGAAAGGGAAATAGTACGCTCCCACTTCTGGGGTGCCTAAAAGAAATGGTACCGTTTCTATTAGAGGTTCAGCCTTCCTTTTCTATCATCCCATCCAGACTTTGTTTTGATCATCGTATCACTTAAGTCTGCTTAGATAGTTGAGTCTCTGCACCTTAGTACTAGCATGGTAGAGGATCCCAGTTTTGTCCCAAAAATCTGGTTGGAGAGTTGGTCCATTCCTTCATGACTTGTTGGATTTGAGAATGACATGTCTCAACTACGGATAGATTCTAAGGATAAAGTGGTCACCCCATAAGGGGTGCCATTCTCGGTTTTGGAAAGAGGGTAGTTAGACTCTCGACTCATCTTGATGATACCCTCAAAGTCTCGTGTAACCTTTTTGGGTTCTGTCATGGTTAGTTACCTAGAATCCCGGGATGCAGTTGTTGGTAATCCGTTCAAATAGGATTCGCCGCTAAGGCGGATGGTTCGTTTCGATTATGCATGGGTTATGGCAATCACCCTAGTAAGAACCCTTGGCAACATGGATCGGCATCGGAAAACGAGATCCAGAATTCACTAGTGAATTTTGGAGAGCTTGCATGAGTACGCAGACATATTTGAGCCGAGCATACTAGGGAAAGAATAAGTGAAAGTGAAACGGGAGGCGACAGTGAGATGAGTTCCACTCACACCTTGGAAATAGGAATCAAGGAGCTACGAAATCATGAAGTCAAAGGCGGTCAAGGCCTGATGGGATTGAGCTCATGGAAATGCGGCTTGGACGCGCGCATCACGTCTCTTTTTAAGAGTATATTTTTGATCCTTGGTTCACCTGTAAAGCTTACTTGCATGCTATCGCTTGGTGGATATCCTCTCGATCCTGTTTCTGTTACAAACCCCGTAAGGAGTTTGTCTTGTTTATCTCCTCGATCTTATCCTGGGAACCTTAGGTAGAACGTTATGGATGTAAACATGTATTTGAGACATGTTATGATTGATATGGTTGCAAATGGTTGTAAGTGGTTGCTCGTGGATGCGCGAATACACGTTAGATACTAGATTGACGCGATCACGTTTCATGCTGCATATGCACGAGCATTTATACTTCTTTATGGATAAAATTGAATGTGTTGTCATGTGGATGTTGCATATGAATGAATGGTTGTGCACGCATATAGTATCTATACGACTAGGACTATTTGCATACATGTTGGATTCATGGCACTATGCATATTTTTGCATTAGAAAAATTATTCAGGCCTGATCATTAGCATTAGCTAAGGAACATGTACACACACGTTTTGCATATATTCATACAGTATTAGAAATCATCTAAGGACAATGGTTGCTTGTGGATGATGTTTTGAGTAGATGGATGATGGATGGTAGGATATGTTCTTCCTAACTTGAAGATTTCGGGGACGAAATCCTAAAAGGTGGGGAGAATGTAACAACCCGTATTTCGATAACATGATTAAGACGAGAATCAAGGCAGAATTTAATTTTAAATTCTGAATCAAGCGAAATGGGCTATGCCATTGCGTTCGTCTCGGAAAAATACGCGAAATAGAGTCCGAGTTTTCGAAAATCGGAGTCCGTATGACCCGGTTAAGGCCCAACGAAGTTTTCAGAAAATTTCTAAGTAAAAACAGATTTCAAATTCAAACTTGAATTTGGAAAATTGGGCCAGTTGGGCCAGGCGGGAAAAATTCCCGCCACAGTACCCAAGTCGACAGCCCTGTCGACTTGGGAGTCGACTTGGTCTGACCAAGTCGACAGCCCTGTCGACTTGGCTGTCGACTTGGCTCAGACGAGCATTCCTGGCTTGGTGCACCTGCACTGGTCCCTGGTCTTGTTCTGGAAGCTTCTGACGTAGTTTGATGGTTCAGATCTATCCTAGGGTTAATCTAAGGGCCTAAAACTATCCTAATCTCTATAAAAAGACCCTAAACCTAACCTAAATCCCTAAAAATCAAACCTAGCAACTAAGTGCTGCCAAAATCAATTTTGATCATGGCCTCCATCTCCAATCCCTAGAGCCTATGCATTCAAATCGGGTTCAAATCAAAAGGTGCAAGCTTGCTACACCAAATAGAGGCCAAATCAACGTTGCTATGCGAGTTTCATGACGGATCTTCATCAAAGGAGCCACCTTTCTTCGTCAAAACGATTCATGCTCCTAGTCCTCTTGCCACGCTAAGTAAGTTCTAGCTACTTGTAGATTTAAACGATGATCTTGATGTGACATGGGATAAAATGCAAAGTAACATGAGTATGTTAGCCTATGGGAACCTAGTTTGCCCCTTTAGCATGAACATATGACTTTGGGTTATGTTGTAGCGACTAAACCATGCTATTCATGTTACATTGGACCTAGTTTGCCATGCAAGATAGGACCTTTGCTTGTGGTATGTTAGCATGCACACTTGAAACCACTTTGACTCATGAAACATGTGCATGAATGTGACTTTGAGGCTATGCAAGTATATGAACCCGAAATCCCTTATGATAATATGCAAGTTTACCTTTTTATCACATGAGTAACATGGGCATGTTCATCCCTTCATGATAGGTTTATGACATGTACACTTATGCAAGTAATCCCCTTTTATGCTATGCATGTTTGTGGCCAAATCCCCTTGAGATACTATGCATGTTTGTGGCCAAATCACCTTATGACACTATGCATGTTTTTGGCCAAGGTTGTGCATGTGGAAGCCAATCCCTTTTTGGCATCACGCATGTTTGGAGGCCAATATGTGACGTAGTATCCTTACTATGTTGACTCGCTTTTGCTTGCGTTGGAAAACACGACTTTGGGGTAGTTAGATAAACATGAACATGACGCGAAATCTTGACTTGAATATGACATGAAAACTTGACTTGAGGTTACATGTGAACACGACATGTAAGTTGAACCAAAATGGGGGCATGACACGTGGGGTAAACTTGGGACTTGAAATTAGACACGTATGGGTTGTAAGTGTAATATAACACTAGACCAAACATGGAAGTGGCCAACTCGAGGTTGGGTTGAGTTTGTAGCATAAATCTACCCGGACCCGCCCGGCCTAACTAGTAGCTACAAACAATAGGATCCAATGTGAGAAGTTGGTCATGTCGCGCTTAAGACCCGAGGTTAGACTAGGTTGTGGTGTAAATCTGTAACACCCCACTCCCGCTATGATCACTCACTAAGGGAATGCCATAGCATCGGTGGAGTATTTTAGTGAATATAGAACAGAAAAATTACAACAAGACAGATATAAATAGTACTTGAAATTTTAAAACATCATCTCATAACAGCGGAAGTAAAACATGTCTGGTTACATCATAAAACCACAATAAAGGTCAAGTACAATATCCATCAAAATAAAGAAGTACATAATCCCACTCTCATACAATAGCCAAACAAAAGAAAAGATAACTGGATAACTGGAGCTTTACATCTATCCAAGCTCCTAAAGACTGGAACAGCAATCCGATCAAGCTCCACTACTGCTAGGATCCACCGTAGGACCTGAGGGTTGGGAAAAAAAGATAAAAACAACAGGGTCAGACATAAGTCTGAGCGAGTCCTATAACTTTAACAATACAATCGTTAAAGTAACCAGAGAAGACATAAACTGATATACGGTAACATATAGGGATGAATGGCTACCCTAAGCAGTCAACTAAACGAAGATAAAGGATAAAGACGCATCTACCCTCCCTAAGGTAAATTACTAAACTGCACCACACCAGTCGTTCCTAACTTAAAGGTTGATCCCACCCAAGGACTTATAAAATTTACTAATTAGTACCTGCGTACCCCTAGGTGACCAAGTAGGCGCCACGGGGCCCTACAATCCACTAGGTGTACACACTACTTCCCATTCGATCGGCTCCCTAACGTAGATACCCGTGCTGGCCCCACCGTGGGATGTATCATTCCCCAATGTGGCAACCTGATGGAACTAAAGGTGCACGGCTTATATCTACTCGATGCAACAACGGCTTACCTACCAGCCCGGGCCCACTCACGCATATGAAGCCCGTTGGACTTGCGTTGCCACCGCTAACCCGTTTGCCTCTTACAGTCAAGCCCAGTATGCGTGTCCCGTCCTCGACATGGGTCGAGCCCACAAAGATACGTATGGGTTACTGGTTGAAATGGGCCTCCACAAGCTACCCACCTAAGCTTGTCCCTTTTTCTAGTATATCCCACTTAACCCTTTAATCATGTTTTAATTACATGTTCCATTTTGGTTAAGTATTCTAATCGTATTTTCTATTGCCACCCAAGGCAACCACTAGATTTTCTCATGCCACCCGAGGCACCCACTTAACCCCTCATGTCCCTCTACATGCTAATGTGGTTAAGTGTTTCTTAATTAATTAATTAAGAACGTAACCTTTGTAAAGACCTCTCACATTAGACTGTCTTTTATGACCGCTGGTTAAGCCGGTTGGGTCCGGGCAGCCTTATGTCATAACAGAGTCTAACCTCGTGTCTTTACATTAATTACGTATTTAGTTTGTGCCTAAGACCTCTCACATTGGGCTAACATTTGTAGCAACTGGTTAAGCCGGTTGGGTCCGGGCAGTTTTACGCTACAACTGAGTCCAACCTCGTGTCTTAGTCAATTAATTACACCTAATTAATCACCCTCATAATTTTATATTAATTATCCCTAATTAATCAAGTTTTCTTAACATGGGTAGACCTAACTTAATAGGTAAATTCCCATGGGGTAGACCTAACTCAATAGGTAAATTCCCAACACATAGTATGGGTACACCTAACCAAATAGGCAAATTCCCATACTATGTTTATTTATTTTGTGTTATGCATAATTATATTAATTTCACACAATCTTATTAACTTATGCATTTAATTACCCCATCGTTCCCACGTAATTTCGTTCATGATATAACACATATAAAAGGTGTCAACTTGCATATGAATGAACATGTTTCAAAGGTGCCATCTTGCATATTAACAAACACATAACTTGCATATGAACTTGCATAACATGTCACATAACTTGCATATAATATGTCACATAACTTACATATTCATTTTGCATAACAAACTTGCATATTAGCTTATAGACTTGCATAATGTGTCATCATGAACTTGCATATTAATAAACATGTAACTTGCATATTTACATACATGTAACTCGCATATTAACAAACATGTAACTTGCATATAAAGAAACATGTAACTTGCATATTTACATACATGTAACTTGCATATTAACAAACATGTAACTTACATATAAAGAAACATGTAACTTGCATATTTACATACATGTAACTTGCATATTAACAAACATGTAACTTGCATATTAACAAACATGTAACTTGCATATTTACATACATGTAACTTGCATATTAACAAACATGTAACTTGCATATTTACATACATGTAACTTGCATAGCATATTACCATGAACTTGCATAACATGCATATGATTACATAGCCCACAACTTGCATATTTAGCATCATGCAAACATAACATACATCATATTAAACTTGCATAAGCTTACATACTCAACATGCATAAACATAAGATTAATGCTAACATCATATCATATGATTCAAAGCTCATTAACCCACATACAAAACCATAAATCTCATCACATCTCATCTAATTAGTTTACCAAAAGATCATCAAAGTGATAGAAACTCACAACTAGCAACTTTGAACACCAAATGAAGAAGATTAAGATGCTAAGAAGGGATTAGAAGTTGATTAGAGAGTGATTAGTATGCAACCCTCTTCATAAAATTAGTGGAGGCCATGAGAGCTAGCATTTTGCCATAGTTTAGTTACTAGGTTTAATTATGAATGAATTAGGGTAGGTTAGGGTCTTATTTATAGATTAGGCAAGTGTTTTAGGCCATAGGATTAACCCTAGATTCAATCCAAGCCATCAAAGCATGTCTTGGGGAAGAAGTCAAGTGTAGGAACCATCTAGGGCCTTTAGATTAAAGATGGACCATGAGAACCATTCAAATGCAAAATCTGCACTTGAGCGAATCGGCCCACGGGTTGACAGCCAAACACCCTGGATTAACCCCTAGTCGACCCAGCGGGCTCGGGTCGACTTCAAAAATCGGCCGGTTCGGTTATTCCCCTCTCCCAATTCGCTGTTTTGAGCATTTTTGCATATTTATTTATTAAATTTTCAATTATATATATATATATATATATCAATATATATATATATATATATATCTACACAACCCATTTCACTTAATTAAGTATACTTTAATTTGGGAATTTTCGTGAAACTTCGCGAGGCCATATCTTGGTCATACGGACTCCGATTTTCGAAAACTCGGACTCTATTTCGCGTATTTTTCCGAGACGAACGCAATGGCATAGCCCGTTTCCCTTGATTCCCATTTTAGAATTAAATTCTGCCTCGATTTATGTTATTACAGGTTATTGAAAATACGGGTTGTTACATTCTCCCCTCCTTAAAGGATTTCGTCCCCGAAATCTTCAAGTTAGGAAGAACGTATCCTACCATCCAATCATCCATCTACTCAAAGCATCATCCACGAGCAATCATTGTCCTTACAAGATTCTAAATGCTGGATGGATATATGCAAAAGTGTGTGTATATGTACTTACCTAATGCGAAAATCAGGCGGTTACTGATACAGTAAACCTCCTTAATGCAAACCATGATAGTGCCATGCATCCAATATGTATGCGAAACCCTATTGACACATACAAATTTCTACATGCGTGCACAACCATACACAAAAATGCATCATCCATATGATAACACAGCCATGATACATCCATCAATCTAACTACCACATCCATTTATGCAATATGCAACATGAAGTGACTGAGCCGATCTAGTGCCTAATGTGTGTGTATATGCAATCCACGAGCAACCACTAGCAAACAATTGCATCCATATGCATCCATCAACCATAACATGTTTCAAACACATGTTTCAACCATAGGTTTTACCCTATCTAAAGGTCATAGGTATTAGCGAGAGGATATACTAAAGATAAGATAAGTACTAGACAAGCAATAAAGGAGAAGTTAAAAGACATACTCTCAAAAAGAAATGGATACAAAGAACGCATCTTTGCTTCCGTCTCCCAAGTAGCATTGCTTTCGTCATCTCCCCATTGCACTTTAACTAGCTGAACTTCTCTGTTCCTCAACTTCCTAGTTTCTGACCCAAGGATGCGAGTAGGAGCTCGTCGAATCGTCGCATCACGCTCTACCTCTACATCTCTAAGCAAGCTCGGCTCTACCACCTCCGCGGTCTCATGTAAGCACTTCCTCAAATGTGATACATGGAATACATCATGAACACCACTAAGTCTGTCGGGCAACTCCACCCTATATGCCATCCGTCCAATCCTTTCCTTAATAGGAAACGGCCCAACAAATCTCGGTGCTAACTTCCCTACGGACCCAAAGCGAACAACATTTCTCAATGGAGATACTTTGACAAAAACCATGTCCCCAACCTCAAACTCAAGATCCGTCCTTCTCCGATCCGCATAAGATTTCTGTCTATCTTGCGCTGCTTTCATCCTTTTTCGAATTAAATCAATCTTCTCTGAAGTCTCTCTAACCATATCCGGCCCAAGCAAGATCTTATCCGTAGATTCCCACCAACATGTAGGAGATCGACAAGGCCTTCCATAAAGAGCTTCGAAAGGAGCCATACCAATACTGGACTGAAAGCTGTTATTATATGCGAACTCCACCAAAGGAAGATGTTCTTCCCATGTACCTCCAAAATCCAAGATACAAAGCCTCAAAAGTTCTTCTAAGATACGGTTCACCCTCTCAGTCTGACCGTCCGTCTGAGGATGATATGCGGTGCTCAAACACAACTGAGTCCCTACCGCCTCTTGCAAACTTCTCCAAAACTCACTAGTGAAAATAGGATCTCGATCACTCACAATGCTGGATGGTACGCCATGCAATCTAACAATCTCTCTAACATAGACTGAAGCAAGCCATGGAGCGGTCCTCTTACTCTTTACGGGTATAAAATGGGCACTCTTGGTAAGTCTGTCTACCACAACCCAAATTCCCGTATTGCCCTTCCTCGATCTCGGTAACCCGTCGATGAAATCCATCGAGACACTATCCCACTTCCACTGTGGAACTTCCAATGGGTGTAGCAACCCACCGGGTTTCTTTTGCTCCACTTTAACTTGTTGGCACACTAAGCATCTAGCCACATACTCGGCCACATCTTTCTTCATACCGGTCCAGAAGAAAACTCTCTTCATGTCTTGGTACATTTTGTCTCCACCGGGATGAATAGTCATTCTTGAACGATGTGCATCATCCAAAATAGCCTTCTTCAAACCCTCATCTTGCGGTACACAAAGTCTACCGTCTCTATGCAACCATCCCTTATCATCTATGGTGTATCTACCCAAATGGCTGGACGACTCCCCTCTTATAAGCTTCTCTACCAACACAACCAACTGTGGGTCGTCTCGCTGAGCCTCGCCAATCCGTCTCAAAAGAGTAGGTCTAACCTCCAAGGATGCCAACAAACCAGGTACAAAATCAACAGAAGGTCTGAAGTCAAACAAAGAAAGAAACTCCAAGCTTCGCCGTTCTACGAACAATGGACTTAAAGATAGCCTTTTTCTACTCAAGGCGTCAGCTACCACGTTACCCTTGCCAGGGGTATATGCTATCTCGAAATCATAGGATGCTAAGAACTCCATCCACCTTTGCTGTCTTAAGTTTAAATCTTTCTGAGAGAATAAGTACTTCAATGATTTATGGTCAGTGAACAACTCGAATCTCTCACCAAGAAGATAATGGCGCCAAGACTTAAGTGCGAAAACAATCGCGGCCAACTCTAGATCATGGGTAGGGTAATTCTTCTCATGCACTCTCAATTGTCTCCCTCCATAGGCTATTACCCTTCCCTCCTGCATCAAGACTGCGCCTAATCCTGTTCCACAAGCATCGGTATAAACAACAAACGGCTTACTCCCATCCGGGAGCACTAAAACTGGAGCGGTGGTCAAAGCTCTCTTTAACCGTCGGAAAGCATCATCACAATCTACATCCCACGAGAAAACCAGATTCTTTTTCGTCAAGCGGGTTAATGGGGCTGATATCTTCGCGAAGTCTTTGATGAACTTCCTATAATATCCTGCCAACCCCAAGAAACTTCTTACCTCGGTAGCATTTCTAGGAACTTTCCAATCCTGGATAGATACTATCTTTGCGGGATCCACAGCTATCCCTTCCTTAGAGACCACATGCCCTAAGAATCGCACTTCTCTTCTCCAAAAATGGCATTTAGAGAATTTAGCTTTAAGACTATGCGCTCGAAGAGTCTCCAACACTTCCTTGAGATGTAAGGCATGCTCTTCTTCATTCTTGGAAAAGACCAAGATGTCATCCACAAAAACTACTACAAACTTATTCAGATACTCTCTGAACACTCTACTCATGAGATCAACAAAGTATGCGGGGGCGTTTGTCAACCCAAATGGCATCACTAGCCACTCATAAAAACCATCCGGAGTCCGGAAAGCAGTCTTCTCTATACTGTCCTCCGCCACTCTTAACTGATGAAACCCTGTAGCTAAGTCCATCTGCGAAAATACTGACGCGCCAACCAACTGATCAAAGAGATCATCTATCCTCGGTAATGGGTGTCTATTCTTCTTCGTGAGCTTATTAAGTTCTCTATAATCCACACAAAGTCTGAGGGACCCATCCGCCTTCGTGGCAAACACTACTGGAGCTCCCCACTCCGATATACTTCGCCTTATGAACCCCTTCTCAAGCAACTCCCCTACTTGCTTATGAAGTTCTCTTCTCTCACGAGGAGCCATGTGGCGTACTGGCAAAGACACTGGTTTGGCATTATCCACCAAATAAATTCGGAAATCTATCTCCCGCTTCGGAGGCAAACCCTTTACTTCTTCAAACACATCCGGATATTCCCGGACTACTCTGACAGAACACAAACTCTCGACCGAAGCATCGAGCGATTCAAGATAACTTAGCAAAACAGATTCCATGGGATTGCAAGAGATCTCGAGAGTGTTACCCAAGCGGGTCATGAGCCTGACAACTCTCCTTTCGCAATCAAGAACGGCACCATTACTGGATAACCAGTCCATGCCCAAGATCAACCCATAGCCCGTGAAGCCCAATACAAAAGCATCACATCTAAACTCAACGCTAAGTATAGAAATCTTCAAACCCAAACATATCATAGACAGATATATGGAGCCCCCAATTGGGTTTGAGACAACCAAGGGATCATCAACTAGACTGGTGTCTAAGTGCAGTGACTCAACTAACGATGATGAGATAAAAGAATGCGATGCGCCAGAGTCAAACAAAGTACGAACTGGATGATCAAACAGAAAAACCAGACTTTCAACGGAAATAGTTCTACCTCTCTGCTGAATCGGTGGAACTGAGAGAACCTGAACTTGCCCCCCTGACTGAGGTGGTGCTATAAGAGCTTGCACCTGCCCTCCTGAGGTAGACCCCGTCTTCTGCCCCTTCTTTGGGCAGTTTTTCACAAGATGCCCTGCTTCACCACAATGAAAGCAACCGGTCTTCTTCTTTTTGCGACAATCCTTACTGAGGTGTCCTGGTGTTCCACAATTGAAGCACTTCTTCTTCGTCTTCTTTTTGTCACCATTGCCTTTTCCGCCCTTGCCTTGTTGTTGTTGTTGCGGTTTCTTCTGATCCCCCTTTTTCTCTGGTGCCTTAGAATTCTTATCATCCTCATGCATAAGTGCCATGTAGACAAGCTTCTCAAAAGTGGCCCCCATAGGAATGTGAGTCATAGCTATTCCTTGCAATGGTTCGTTCAAGCCTCTAACGAACCTCAAAGTCTTCTTCTCCGGTGTATTCACCAACTCTATGCCAAACCTTGCTAATTGATTGAATTTGTTGACATATTCTTTCACCGTGAGATTCCCTTGCTTCAAATTCAAGAACTTCTCCATAAACAGATTCTCTTCCGCCCTTGAGAGAAACTTAGCCCCAAACCTTTGCTTAAAATCTGCCCAAGAGTCAACAGGGCGTTCTCCATTAGTGACCTCCCACCAGAATGAGGCCTCTCCCTTCATTAACCAAGCCGCCAACTTGACTTTCTTTCCCTCTTCCACTTCAAAGATATCTAGCAACTCTTCCACTTCCTTAAGCCAATCTCTAGCCTCTACGAAAGTCTCTGAACCAAGAAAAGGTTTTCCTCCTATAGCCTTGAACTCCTTGCAAACCTTAGCAAAATTATCCACTCTAGGCTGAGGAGGAGGAGCGGTTGTCTCTGGTGTAGTAGCATTGGCCGGACCCGCAGCCGCGGCCCTAGCCTCTTGCAACCTCCTATACCATAGTGGTATAACTAAACCCTCCGGGATGTTAAGATCTTCAGCCATGCTGAAACGAAAGAGGAAAGATTCAAAAAGGAGATTCCGAAAGATAAAGATATGGCTATTGGGGATTATGCTTTTCTTTTTCAAAAACTTTTTCTCTTAGAAGACATGCTTTTTTTAAAAATACTTTCTTCGAAAATACTCTTAGAAAGTAGTTTTTCTCAAAAATTTTATCTGTTCTGGTAACCTTAAGCTCTGATACCACGTGTAACACCCCACTCCCGCTATGATCACTCACTAAGGGAATGCCATAGCATCGGTGGAGTATTTTAGTGAATATAGAACAGAAAAATTACAACAAGACAGATATAAATAGTACTTGAAATTTTAAAACATCATCTCATAACAGGGGAAGTAAAACATGTCTGGTTACATCATAAAACCACAATAAAGGTCAAGTACAATATCCATCAAAATAAAGAAGTACATAATCCCACTCTCATACAATAGCCAAACAAAAGAAAAGATAACTGGATAACTGGAGCTTTACATCTATCCAAGCTCCTAAAGACTGGAACAGCAATCCGATCAAGCTCCACTACTGCTAGGATCCACCGTAGGACCTGAGGGTTGGGAAAAAAAGATAAAAACAACAGGGTCAGACATAAGTCTGAGCGAGTCCTATAACTTTAACAATACAATCGTTAAAGTAACCAGAGAAGACATAAACTGATATACGGTAACATATAGGGATGAATGGCTACCCTAAGCAGTCAACTAAACGAAGATAAAGGATAAAGACGCATCTACCCTCCCTAAGGTAAATTACTAAACTGCACCACACCAGTCGTTCCTAACTTAAAGGTTGATCCCACCCAAGGACTTATAAAATTTACTAATTAGTACCTGCGTACCCCTAGGTGACCAAGTAGGCGCCACGGGGCCCTACAATCCACTAGGTGTACACACTACTTCCCATTCGATCGGCTCCCTAACGTAGATACCCGTGCTGGCCCCACCGTGGGATGTATCATTCCCCAATGTGGCAACCTGATGGAACTAAAGGTGCACGGCTTATATCTACTCGATGCAACAACGGCTTACCTACCAGCCCGGGCCCACTCACGCATATGAAGCCCGTTGGACTTGCGTTGCCACCGCTAACCCGTTTGCCTCTTACAGTCAAGCCCAGTATGCGTGTCCCGTCCTCGACATGGGTCGAGCCCACAAAGATACGTATGGGTTACTGGTTGAAATGGGCCTCCACAAGCTACCCACCTAAGCTTGTCCCTTTTTCTAGTATATCCCACTTAACCCTTTAATCATGTTTTAATTACATGTTCCATTTTGGTTAAGTATTCTAATCGTATTTTCTATTGCCACCCAAGGCAACCACTAGATTTTCTCATGCCACCCGAGGCACCCACTTAACCCCTCATGTCCCTCTACATGCTAATGTGGTTAAGTGTTTCTTAATTAATTAATTAAGAACGTAACCTTTGTAAAGACCTCTCACATTAGACTGTCTTTTATGACCGCTGGTTAAGCCGGTTGGGTCCGGGCAGCCTTATGTCATAACAGAGTCTAACCTCGTGTCTTTACATTAATTACGTATTTAGTTTGTGCCTAAGACCTCTCACATTGGGCTAACATTTGTAGCAACTGGTTAAGCCGGTTGGGTCCGGGCAGTTTTACGCTACAACTGAGTCCAACCTCGTGTCTTAGTCAATTAATTACACCTAATTAATCACCCTCATAATTTTATATTAATTATCCCTAATTAATCAAGTTTTCTTAACATGGGTAGACCTAACTTAATAGGTAAATTCCCATGGGGTAGACCTAACTCAATAGGTAAATTCCCAACACATAGTATGGGTACACCTAACCAAATAGGCAAATTCCCATACTATGTTTATTTATTTTGTGTTATGCATAATTATATTAATTTCACACAATCTTATTAACTTATGCATTTAATTACCCCATCGTTCCCACGTAATTTCGTTCATGATATAACACATATAAAAGGTGTCAACTTGCATATGAATGAACATGTTTCAAAGGTGCCATCTTGCATATTAACAAACACATAACTTGCATATGAACTTGCATAACATGTCACATAACTTGCATATAATATGTCACATAACTTACATATTCATTTTGCATAACAAACTTGCATATTAGCTTATAGACTTGCATAATGTGTCATCATGAACTTGCATATTAATAAACATGTAACTTGCATATTTACATACATGTAACTCGCATATTAACAAACATGTAACTTGCATATAAAGAAACATGTAACTTGCATATTTACATACATGTAACTTGCATATTAACAAACATGTAACTTGCATATAAAGAAACATGTAACTTGCATATTTACATACATGTAACTTGCATATTAACAAACATGTAACTTGCATATTAACAAACATGTAACTTGCATATTTACATACATGTAACTTGCATATTAACAAACATGTAACTTGCATATTTACATACATGTAACTTGCATAGCATATTACCATGAACTTGCATAACATGCATATGATTACATAGCCCACAACTTGCATATTTAGCATCATGCAAACATAACATACATCATATTAAACTTGCATAAGCTTACATACTCAACATGCATAAACATAAGATTAATGCTAACATCATATCATATGATTCAAAGCTCATTAACCCACATACAAAACCATAAATCTCATCACATCTCATCTAATTAGTTTACCAAAAGATCATCAAAGTGATAGAAACTCACAACTAGCAACTTTGAACACCAAATGAAGAAGATTAAGATGCTAAGAAGGGATTAGAAGTTGATTAGAGAGTGATTAGTATGCAACCCTCTTCATAAAATTAGTGGAGGCCATGAGAGCTAGCATTTTGCCATAGTTTAGTTACTAGGTTTAATTATGAATGAATTAGGGTAGGTTAGGGTCTTATTTATAGATTAGGCAAGTGTTTTAGGCCATAGGATTAACCCTAGATTCAATCCAAGCCATCAAAGCATGTCTTGGGGAAGAAGTCAAGTGTAGGAACCATCTAGGGCCTTTAGATTAAAGATGGACCATGAGAACCATTCAAATGCAAAATCTGCACTTGAGCGAATCGGCCCACGGGTTGACAGCCAAACACCCTGGATTAACCCCTAGTCGACCCAGCGGGCTCGGGTCGACTTCAAAAATCGGCCGGTTCGGTTATTCCCCTCTCCCAATTCGCTGTTTTGAGCATTTTTGCATATTTATTTATTAAATTTTCAATTATATATATATATATATATATCAATATATATATATATATATATATCTACACAACCCATTTCACTTAATTAAGTATACTTTAATTTGGGAATTTTCGTGAAACTTCGCGAGGCCATATCTTGGTCATACGGACTCCGATTTTCGAAAACTCGGACTCTATTTCGCGTATTTTTCCGAGACGAACGCAATGGCATAGCCCGTTTCCCTTGATTCCCATTTTAGAATTAAATTCTGCCTCGATTTATGTTATTACAGGTTATTGAAAATACGGGTTGTTACAAAATCTACCCGGACCCGCCCGGCTTAACTAGTAACCACAACAAGGTCTAATGTGAGAGGTTGAGGGTGCATTAATTAAATTAATGCCACATGATAAGGTTAAGTAAATTTGACTAATGACACTTAACCGATATGACACGAATGGGTAGGTTAAGTGGGACCGGACTTGATTTCTTAATGACACTTAACCATGCAAGATGATTAGGGGATGAGGTTAAGTAATTTACACTTAACTAATCCGACTTGGTAATTAGATGGGGTTAAGTAATTAAGACTTAACTAATCTAAACACGGTAATTAGATGGGGTTAGGTAATTTATTTATATTTTCCAAGCAAAGCCACGAGAGAGTTGACAATAATTCAAAGTTGTACATCACTTATCCAAAATCCGATTTAAGCTGAAAGAATCCAAATCAACTCTAAGATCTTCCACCCTGAGAACCTGGCGGGTGGGGGGGGGGGTGGAAGAGAAAGACAGAGGAGAAAACAAAAAGGGTCAGACATAAAGTCTGACGAGTCCAATTACTTTTAAATATAAATAAATAAAAGTATCATGGCAGGTATATAAAAACTGGAAGAACAAGATAACAATAACAACTGTGAACTGATCAAGATAAGATGAACAAGATATATTACACTTCTTGAATATATTTCTATGCACCGCGCAGATACTAGTATATCGGAAGTAGAATGATCCCTATTAATATCATTCCGTTACATTTTCTTGATTATTAGGTTACTTGGGTTAATAGCACTCAAGACTTATACGCGCATCGTACCCATTTACTTTTCCATTGATTCACTTAATACAATATATGTAGCTATCTCTCAATATTGAGATACATCTCATGGTGCCCCACTCGCAAGGTCTCCACCAAAATGAACGCAGTCCCTCACCCTACACCGGAGTGACGTACGGATCCTTATATAACAGTGTTACGTTCCGCATAGATCTATCATTACTATGCTATGTAAGCGTATGGACTGCCACCATCGATCGAGTTGGATTCCATGTCAGAATAATGCCTTCTAGTCTACGATACACCACCCAGAGCAGATATGCATGTATCTAGACTGTCCCACGTATGCACTGTAATTGTAGCTCGATGCCTCAATCGCACGTCCTCTAATGTGCACCAAGTTCCATGATAGGGCTAAACACGGAATTCGGTCGGGAGCTTTTCCATACCTGTACAGGCCCGTCTTTAAGAGCCTTCAAATACAGATAATCCTCGGGTCTGTTTTCCATGGTGGCTATGGCCCCACCTCGGCCCCTCCCTTAACTGGTAAAGGCTACAGAGCTAAGTGACCACCCCTAAAACAACCAATCTAAACATCCATGTGGTGTCTATCCTCAACCCCGTACCTCGATGGTGAAAGGTGAAATGATATCTTGGGGTTAGCTCTAGTCTTTTTGCATCCCGTTGGCTAACGATGACGGGTATCCAACGATCTACTATCCTTGTCGGTCCTGACCTTCCACCTCCTCGTGAGGCAACCATCAAATCACACTGATGTCATCTCATCACAGCATTCTGACTGCATAGCTACCTCTGCAGTCAAGGCCCACCCACCTGGTAGTTACGCGCAAATCCAACCTCTGTGAGCACAGTCTGAAACTACACCACCACAAAGGACCACCAGGAGCACCTTCAATGTCTTAGGAAGCTGCGTGCTTCCCCTTCCAGTCCTTCGGAGCCATCATAACAATCAGATGAATGTACGGTTCCCTCGTGCCTTATAACACCTCGATGATCTACCCCGTTGGGTTATTCACCCTCAAATGTATGGATTGGTCCAAGCGCCTCATTTTAATATGTTATTAGACCCTATGTCTAAACATTCTATTACGCGCTTACCTTACCTCACCGGGTTTTCATCTAACTTGGTTATTACAATTCATATTGAATTCTTATTCGAATTACCAAGTTTCTCTTGCTTATTATTTTCAATCATACAATTTAATCCATTTAAGTTTATTAATAAGTCCACAACATGTTATTCTCTAGATTGTGGCCTAAGGTCTGAAATCCACAATCTATTTTATATTCTTGCTTAGTTATATCATTACAATAACAAGTTTTACTTAATATGTAATTAAGTATATCCAATTCATATGTTTTCTAATTAATATGTTACTTACCATTTATGATCAAATATAACTTATTTCATTTTACAAGTTTTCCTCATTCTTTCTCATGTAATCATAAATTCAATTCACATTGTCACTATAACGTATCGTTGTCTACTTAGCAGATTACTGCACATATCTATTTCTACAAGTTATGCTTACCCTACAAGGTGTCTTCCACTTACATAACTCTATTATTTCTACTGGTTATGTACACCACTAGGTGTCTTTAATTACATAACCTTAATGGGTTATGTTCGTGGGCCTATATGTAAATATTACCCATCCCTTCTAATTTACTTAACCCACCCTTTACCCATCCAATTTTACTTAACCCTAACTCATGCTCATAATCATACAATCCTAATGGATTAAATTAGGTTAAGTAATCCAATCATTACCATGTCCAATTATGGTTATAATGGGCTAGACCTCCCACATTAGGCCTACAACGTGTGGATGCTGGATACGCCGGTCGGGTCTGGGGAGTCTTTTTCCACAGTTGGGTCTAACCTCGTGTCTTAGCCCGATTCGTATTTACGTACTAAGACCTCCCACATTAGGTTCAACATTAGTGGCTACTGGATATGCCGGTCGGGTCCGGGAAGACTTCCCCTACTAGTGTAACCTATCCTCGTGTCATAAATACAATTACAATTCCTAATTATAATTACTAAACATTCCATTATTAATTAATTAATCAATTAAACCTTTCCCTATTTGAATTATGTCTAATTCACTAGTCTAATTATAGACTTTTATGCCTTGTTTTAATTCAGCTTTTAATTATGCACTACATGCCCCTTATCATAAATTAAGGCATATATATTTGTATGTATGTATGTATGTATGTATATGTATGTATGTATTGCAGAAACCCAAACCAACATATTTTTCAGTTTATACCTAAACTTCTTATTCACATATGTTCTAATTTATGTCCCAAATTAATATTTAGACATGTCACATTCTATACCCAATTCCATATTTATATATATTCCAATACAAGTTGTACCCAAACCCATATTTGCATATTTCTAATGTATGCCTAAAATTCATATTCATACATGTACCAATTTATATGCCAAATTGATATTTACACGGTCCAATACAAATTAACCCAAATTCATGTTTTCCAATTTGTGCCTAAAATTCGCATTCATATTATCCATTATGAAACATGCCCCCAAATCCATATTCATATATTTTCCCCATTTTATGCCAAATTTAAATTCATATTTTCCAATATCAATTATGCCCTAAATTCTGTCTTTTCCTATTATTCTCAATTTCCCACATTCGCATTTTTCAGCGTTAGGCCTAGACTCGAAGGTAGCATGGCTATATGAAAATAAAAAGAAAAAAAGAGAAAGAAAAGAATCATAGCAGGCATAATAACGAATCAATGACATAACAGTAGAAATATGCATAAAACTGAATGGACATATTATGACAAGTTTAGATTTGGTGACGATATAAACATATAAGAATAGATCAGAGGAATATGTCATAATTGAAATGATTCAAGATCCAATATTTATATACATATCACAATTACTAATTAGATATTCAGATCTACGAATAACATGAACTCATAGTAAATTCGCTGCGATGAACATGTTGAATAAATTGTTGTAGCCACTGCTGATTTTGTTGTAGAAATCTTTGAATATGTATAATCCCTTTTTTTTGAATTGATTTAGAAGAAGAAGAAGAAGAACCATTTTAATTTCCATCACAGTAGAGTTTCTCTTCACCATTATTTTTCTATGAACAAAACCTAGGTTTAGGGTTCTTTTTTAGAGGAGTAGCGGAGCAACCAAGACCATTGGATTAGATTAGGAGCCATAGGAATCGTCCACGTCATCCGACCAATAGAAAATAGCCATGTTGCGAAAAAACAATCTTTAACCAATAAAAACGTGCCACGTGTGCAACATGATGCACAGCAGGGGTGTTGACACCCACACGTCATATATATATATACTGGAAATTAGGTTTTGGTGACCGTACTTTATACTGTATTTATTTTAAGGACCGATGTTTTAAAAAATAAGTTTTCAGGCCACGGTATATATCCTACAGCGTCTTTCTCCACAAATTCTCGCTCAAAACTTCTCTCTCTTTAATAAAACTTTTTCAAAAAAATGATTTCATCGCCCACTTTCGATTGGCTATATACTGCGTTTCGATTTAAGGTAATTATTTCACTTCTTTTGTTTTCTTCAGATTTTGATTTCGATTATCAATTTGATTTTGATTGGTTCATATTTTTATTGGTTCGTTCGGATTTCAAATTTTGATTGGTTCAGATTTCGATTTCAGGTAATTATTTCAATTTTTTTTTCAGTTTTGATTGGTTTGTATTGTTTTCAGAGAAATTATCAATTCTATTTTGATTGGTTCTTTCATATTATTTTCTGATTGGGCTGCAGAAAGATGAATATTTCGGATGATCATAGGTATGCTTAATAATCTTTTGTTAATGTATTTTTGTTTAATGATAAATTATTTTATCTTTTTCTGTTTTTTTTTTCAGTGATGTTCCAACTGACGTTCCAAGTGTTCTGGTTGTTATTGATTTAAAGTAAAACAACTTTGGTATTAGGCTTTCTCTGGATTATGTCATTTCTATTGTGCGGAATCAGTTGTGGCATTGTTTGTTCAGTAGTTTATCTGTTCTGTGATAGGCACAAATTTGCAATTGATTTGAACATATTAGGTCAGTTGAGATGAGGAAGATATAACATAGTTAAGGATGAGTAACTCTCACTGTTGATTTTACAGTCTGTTGTAGGCTTGTATATTTGTTTCTTCGAGTCGATGGATAATTCCAGGGAGTGAGTTGAGATTGTACACAATATTGCATTTAATTTATTTTTGTCCCTACTGTGCACAAGTGGGACATGTGTTCTCATAAAAACACTCAAGCTCCTAGCCTAAGTGCAGTGCTAATGCTGTTGTTTTCTCCTAGCCTAAGTGCAATACAGTGTACAAGTGGGATAGTCCCATATACAGTATGATACCATTACACTAGTGCATAATGCTCCAATAGACCATAACACACTAGTCCGTTCTTTGTTTGTTCTTTTATTTATTATTTCAGCATCCCTACATGTGTATGTATATCCTATGCTAGCACAAACTTATATTAAAACGTTTTTCCTTAGTCATTTTTCGATTCCAGCATCAAGTAGCCCCTGCCGAGAACAAATACATCTATGTATATAAACTTTCTAGCTTATTTTCACAAATTTTAGCAATAAGCAATATTGCAAGCATGGGTTGTCCCTTGTTTCTCGCTTGCATGTGGTTTGGCTCCAGAATTTCATTTTTGCAATTATTCAAAGTGCATAAATTTCGTCTCGTTGCCTCTTGCATGAGCTTGCTTTTTCTGCACTTGTATGTGTGCATTACAATTGGAAAAGCACATACGTGTTGTTCTCGTCCGGGGGATGAATGTGGTCTTGCTGCCTTAATGCCATGTCTAGCATACACATGTTTTTTTCTTACCTTCATTTTCATGCGTGTGCTGCTAAGTATGTCATGGTCTCTGTGTTTTGGTCTTGTGTTGTGCCACTGTTTTAGTGCTGCATTTTTTTAAAACCCATATTTACAAAACTTTGCACATAGTTTTGCTTCACTTTGTTGAGTGGTGCTTTGGGTTATTGGATCATGTGCCATTCCAGGTGTATGTATTGTGTCCCATGCAATTTGTACTGCCTCAGATTTAGTTCTTGCACTAGCATGTATTATGCGTGCGCATCTTCAAACGTCTGTACTTTGTTGCATTCGACATGCTCTATTAGTTCTTGCACTAGTGTGTAACGATATATACAGTCGCATGTCTTACTTACTCTACTTGTAATGGTATCATACTGCATAATGCTCTATAAGTACAGTACGATAGCCCAAGTGCATAATGCGAGTGCTAAGTGCTAGTGCTATCTTCCTCCAAAAATAGTGTAATTTTTTATGTATTAGATGTTTTAACACATATGTGTTTTAAAATAAGCAACGTATTTTTATTATACAAAAACAAATAACAAAAATAATAATATGATTTAAATTTTTAGATAAGAAATGTCTTTACACAAAATCATACTTACAACTTAGTTTTTAACATAAAAGTATTGTTAAATTATTAAGGAAGACATGTTTTAACACAATTATATTTTCAAAATTGGTAATATTTTTTAAGCTACATTTAGAGTTGTCAAAAAAGATAAATAACTTTATATTTTTAAACAAATATCGTATTTTTATGCAAAAATATAAAACATTAGATTTTTACTACAAGATCTACAATCTTTCATGCAAAAAGTTAGTTGTTTATGCATATAATAAGTAATTTACACAATTTGCAGTAATGTTAGTAGGCTTCAAAAAGATCCGTCTTTGAAAGTATAATCTTTCGTAAAACAATTATGCAAGTTATAAGGTAAATGACATTTTAAGGAAGCATATAGTTTTATTTGACAATTGAATTGTATTAAACCGCAACTGAACCAGATAGATAAAATAATTTAACATTTTATAAAACCACAACTTAAATTTAAAAAATCTATCACAAAACATAAAATAAAATATTAACTTAATATGTGAACAAAAATATTAATTTAATATAAATAAAATACAAAAAATTAATCCACCAAATCAAATAAAAACAGAAAAAAGATAAAATCTTTTATCTTTTTTCACATTATACACAAGCAATTTATCTAAAAAATTATGTAACTATACATTTAACATACTTCAAATTTGAAAAATAAGATAAAGCAAGTTATCTTTTTAAAGGTCCATTTATATTACCAGTAATGTTCATGCATATGTACATTTATATGCAATGCAGTTTACAGTCGACTAAATGATTTTTTCTTTTTTCCTTCTTTTTTTAAAAGGTACCTGAGCTCAAGGCAAACTCTACCCATTTTTTGTTCAATTATGGTTTCATTCATTTAGAAGATGTTGAATATAATATTTCTATATTATGTGAAATATGCAGTAAGAGATAAATTGGTTATGTATAATGCAAAAAATGATAAAAGATTTTATCTTTTTTGGTTGTTTTTATTTAATTTACTGGATTTTTAGGAGGAGTGAATTTATACTGTAAGAAAAGAAAATGAGTACACAAACAAAAGAGTCTTCCGCGAAGTAAATAGCATCAGGTTGAGAATTTGAAAGAGAAGCAAACTGAGAAGATGGGTGATCAAGGGAGGCAGGAGAATGTGGAGAGTCATGCACGAGTTGCTAGAAGGATGAGCATATACAACCATAGTATGTTGAAAGAGTAGGACTGATCCTGTCAAGCAGTAGATTGATCGCTAGAATTAAAGCAGCTAGGAGTGAGCATCAAGAAATAGCATATTTAAAAAGGCAATAGGTTGATCATTGGAAGCCAAAGATATTTAAGAGGTGGAGTGTTCATGTAATTGTGTCTTAGGATCAGCAACTGGAAAAGCATTTGTAAAGGAGGCTATATGCTTACAAACATGTGTAGGATTTGAGCCATGCACGACAGCATTGTCAGCTAGCTATGAAGAAGTAGGAGCTTCAGAAATCACACAGTTAAAACTAACAAGTGAACAAGAAACAACTACTTGTTTGGAGAAGCAAGAAAGATCCGCGGACTTGAAGACAAAGTTGGAGTACAGTAGCACGAGTCAGTCCAAAAATATGTGAATCATATATCGGAGCACATACAATGCAACCTCTAAATGAGCAGGTGCAGGACTAGCAACTCAGCGTTGACTATGAAAATAAACCATTATCTTTATAGCTAGTGCACTACTCAGTGCTTTAATGCGTTGATTATGAAAATTATAATTCAATTTTTTCCCCATATTTGATTAGTGAAAAGAAATTATGACCGTACTATCTTTCTCTGCTTCAAGTATAAATTTCAGGTTGGATGGTATTAGAAAGTTGTAAACTACTCTAAAGTATTCTATAATTTATATTTCGTATGTAATAAATACTCAGGTAGTGAAATGAAAGAGCAGAGCATGGGCTTTTTTTTTGTTTGCTTTCCTTACTATTTGAATATATGCAAATTCGCTGAACAATTTTTATCACCACAAGTGCAAGGGATTGTCGGTGGAATACTCCAAATAAGCTTCTCTTATTCTATTTTGCGCAATGCTTTGCCACTTGCCAGTTATACCATGAAATATCAAAAATGCTAAGGTTAAACCAAGATAGCATGGCATAATGGTAAGGTTCTGTTTTTAGTTTGAGTTTTTGAGGTTATTTGTCTGCATGTTGGTTGTTTTTGTCATCGTGTTATCTTTGTGAGGTTGTGGATATTTGCAAGTTGTATTTGCCTGTTGTCCATGTGAGGTTACAGATGTTTGCAAGTTGTATTTGCATGTTGTCTTAGGTGTGCTTGCACTATCCCCGTTTGGCTTCATTGCAATTGTTGTGGCAACGATGGAGTGCAAATATTTTCTGCCTGGGATAGGTGGTTGAGCATCGATAATGAACATTTTATATTGTCGTTTGGCAGCTGTGCACCACTGCATAATTTCGACTATGTGTATAAATACCTTATGGAAATAAATATTAGCTTTGTTGACAGTTTTTTGGATCCTGGTGCACATGGTACCTGAGATTGAGGGAAAAGATTGGAGGAAAGGTCCACGGTAGTTTTCTGTCAAAACGCAGCATGCATTGCTAATCATTGCTGACAATTTGTATTACACAAAGTTCAAACAGTATTGCAAACCAGGCATGGAAGGCCGTCGCAATTGGTATGCTGATGTACACTATCTACCCAACATTTTCAATGATCCTAGTGGAATTGCAAACTGGTCCGAAGGCAAATGGCATCATGCAGCATATAGAGCTCAAGATGTTGCCTTTGAACTCTTTAAAAACATATCCTCTATGGATGTAGTGTACATGTTACAAGTAATGCCAAGGGAGAAGTGATGAAGAGTCCATGCCTATGGAATGGAATGAAAAGACAATGCTATTTATTTGCTAGGAAATTCTATCTTGAAGCTCTTGATAATTTAATGCATATCTTTTCGAACTTCACAGACAATTTGCATGAATTATTATACATGCAAAATTTGTAATTTAAGGTAAGGACCATGTAAATTTGAGAGTTAGTTCTTAGTTTGGTTGCATATGCATTGTAAGCTTTTGTAAAATTTTCCGGTGAGAATATTTAACTTTTCACCATGAGCTTTGAGGCATTTGCTATGTTGTCTTCTCAACGCAGACATGGTATGGGAAGTTAATTAAAGAGAAATTTTTAAAAGAACTAAATTATTCTGCTTGTAATTTACTTGGATATGTATGTGCCTATTAATATGTGCAAGATAAAACAAGCTCTTATTCTTTTTTTGGCCTTTTGATACTGTTTTACATAAAAAAAATTGGAACCATGTTAAGTGATCCTTAAGGCATAATTTATTAAAGAACCTGTTATTGTCATGATTTCACCCAATGTGAAACACCCCACCTCCGTTAAGGTCACTCACAAAGGGAATGCCTTAATTTTGGTGGAGGTTTATAAGTAAAAGACACAGATAAAACACAAGACAGATATAAAAACATATAAATAAGCAGCGGAAAAACCAACAGACTTTTATTATCATAAATACGTGTTTATACAGAACATTTCCAACATTGTCTCAAAACAAACTTCCAATTATTACAACCATAATACTGTCTTGATTTTAAAAGTTAAAGAAGCATGAAACATAAATATAGCTGCATAATCCCCATAAATGATATCCAAAGCCATGGTCCAAATGAAAGAAATCCAAGCAACACATTCTCTCTCTTCAAGCTGGATGAAAAACCGACTAAGCTGCGGTGTTTCCTCCCTGTGGACTTGGGGGGAAAATGGAAGAAAAGAAGACGAAAGGAAAATGGGTCAGACATAAGTCTGGTAAGTCTAGCTATATTCCTAGAATGTTAATAATAAAAAGATCATGACTTGCATAAAGTGAGAAAAGGAAAATATCAGGATAATAGACTATCCTAGAACAAGATAAGGTGTCCTAAAACGAACATCCCTTCGCACCCTATTTTAAATCTCTATCTCTGCACCTACTAATTCTTGTACCAACAGGCACCCCGTGATTGGGGTGAAGTGATCCCTTTCTCTTTCTTTAAAATATCGGCTCCTACTCATATATTCACATATGTCCTACGGCCCTATATGGTAGATACCTATGTTGGTCCCACCATGGGGTGCATCAAGTCCCATGGTGGCGGCCCCGACACAATTCTAGCATGCATAGGGTATACTACTGATGCTCCAGTGCCCTGACTTGTCTGCTACAGAGTGTGTGCATGCCCGCACTCTGTTAGAACCCACACTGTGCACCAACCGCCGTCACTTTTGACCGCTTACAATCAACCCAGTAATCGTGCCCCACCCTACCTAGTTCAGGGTACCATGAAACCTAATTGGGTTACTGCTGAAACGGGTCCCCGTTACTAGGTTTTCTAGTCAAACATGTTAAGTGTCTGAATGAACCTAACCCCACCCATCCAAATTATTTAACATGTTGAATTTGGTTAAGTATTTATTAAATTGACTTAACCCTATTAGTCCTAACTCAGCTCTAATTGTCTTATTAGAGCACCAACCTCTCAGATTAGACAGATTTTGTTGTGGCTGTCTGTATGCCGGTTGGGTCCGGGCAGTCTTACGCCACAACTCAGTTTAACCTCGGGTCTTTATTGGGCCCCATGCCTTAACCTCTCACATTGGATAGCTATTGTTGTGACAACTGGATAGCCGGGCGGGTCCGGGCAGGTTTACGTCACAACTCAATCCAACCTCGGGTTAAGCACGTTCGTATTTTCTAATTTACATTTTAATTATGTAAATTATTCAAATTCAAATTACTATCACATTCATTTCCAATTAATCTCATTAATTAAGGTAATTAATGCCTTTTTATGCCATAAATCACTTATGTGATTAATGACCAATTTATGGCAAGTTTTCCTAAAATTATCATTTTAACCCAACATTACCCCGTCCAATATTAGGCTAACCATCTTAGCCTAATTTACGTTCGCATGATTTCTGGTGTAAAGTATTAGGCTAAAAACTTAGCCTAATTTAATATACGCAAATTGGCATAAATTAGCATAAACATGACAAGGGTATAACTTTGGTATTGATGGCATAATCAATAGGAACATAATAGGGTGTACTTGCAAAATAACTAACATGAACATTTTAGGGGTGAACTTACAAAATAACTAACATGAACAATATAATGTCATAGGTACAAACTTGCAAAAAGACTAACATAAACATTATAATGTCATAGGTATGAACTTGCACTTATAGGCTAACTCAACATATATGTGTTTTTTAACATAGGCCATATTAACAACATACATGAGAATTAGCAATATGAACTAATCCATATACATATGTTAATTTGCAACATAGGCAAATCAACATACGTATATGTGAGTTAGCAACATAGGCTAATCAACATACACATGTGTTAATTAGTAACATAGATTTAAACATACTTGCAAATTAATCCCAACATATGATAAGTGTGAACATGGCATAAGTTTTGAATAAACATAAACATATAGATTTGACAATTGGTCGCGTAACTTCACTACATAAACTTGCATAATAAACTACAGAATCTCATAAGATGTTACAATCCAAGTCCATGCTTATACAAATAATCAAATCCAATAATCCCAAATTTAACATGATAATAGAATCAAGTCACTGGCATAGATTAATATTATAAAACATAATAAACATCATACTTAATAATTCTCAATTCAAAATGATAATAGAATCAAATCACAAACGTATATTAATAACATAACGAGTATCGTACTATTATCATTTCATCGCAACACATGATATTCATATTAATTCGCATTCTAAAAATGTAGCTAAACTTACAATCGTAGACGGTCTTGTTTTCTGAGTTCTGAAATTCTGAATTTTCAAAGCTTTCCTTTGGGAAGACGTTGCTTTGATTCTAATTTGTTGTTGCTTTTTAATCTTTTAGTTTGTATTCGCTATGTTGTTTATCTCTTTCAAGTGGAGGCTCCCTCTAGTTCTCAGCAGACAGCATGGTGTCTCCAATTCTTATTTTTTTTTAGTGAATTTTTAGTTTGAGACCTAGGGTCTTTTTATAGAGATGCAAGTTAATTTGAGCCGTCGATGAATCTAGGGTTAACCAGAGCCGTCCGTTGTAAAGAGAAGCCAATTATGTTCACCATTTCTTTCTTAATGTACATTTACTATTATTTGTCAATCCATATAAATACGTACGCATTAGATACATCTCCCCTTTATACATTTATTATTATTTTTGTATGCACATTAGATACATCTCCCCTTTACACATTTATTATTATTCTTGTATGCACATTAGATACATCTTCCCTTTACACATTTATTTTTTTATGCACATTAGATACATCTCCCCTTTACACATTTATTTTTTGTATTAGCAACTTTAGTGTTAACAGAAATACGGGGTGTTACATTCTCCCCTCCTTAAAGGATTTCGTCCCCGAAATCTCCAAGTCTAGGAGAACATATATCCTACCATCCAAATGTCCATCTACTCAATCATCAAACACGAGCGTCTATTGTCCTTAAAAGACTTCTAATGCTTCATGATCATATGCATCGTGTGTGTACATGTCCTTATCTAATGCAAAAATCAGGCGGTCTACTGATTCAGTTGACCTCCTTAATGCAAATTATGTAAGTGTCATGAATCCATTATGTATGCAAACTTTTTCCTATTCATAGTTCTAAATGAGTGCGCAATCATTCAAACAAATGAGACATCCATATGACAACATATAATGCTTCAACCATTTACAAACATAAACACATATATGCATATGCAATATGAAGTGACTGAGCCGATCTAAAACCCTAGATTGTGTGTGTATATGCATCCACGAGCAACCACTAGCAAACATTTGCAACCATCATCCATAACATGTTTCAATTACATGTTTACATCCAAAGGGGTTTCCACCTAAGGATAAAAGGGTAAGGTCGGGGAGATATACCTAAAAAGATAGATACTAACATGACTTTAAGGAAAAAGAGAGATCAAAAATGTACCCTAAAAAAGAAAAGGGTAGGCTGCGCGTATTCTATCCTCAGTTTCCCAAGTCGCGTCTTCCTCGGCGTCGCTCCACTGAACTTTGACGAGTTTGACTTCGCGGTTGCATAGCTTTTTCACTTCAGTTCCTAAGATGCGAGTTGGAACTTTCCTCACAGTTGCTTCGCGTTCTACTTCAGCTTCTTCTAGAATGTTTGGCTCTACCACTTCCGCTGACTCATGTAGATACTTCTGGAGGTGAGAAACGTGAAAGACGTTGTGAACTCCGGCCAGTCTCTCGGGTAACTCTAACTTGTAGGCCATCTTCCCAATTTTCTCGATGATAGGAAACAGCCCTACAAATCTTGGTGCTAGCTTCCCTGTGGATCCAAAACGAACGACGTTCCTTAAAGGAGATACCTTAAGGAAAACCCTGTCCCCAACCTCAATTCAAGGTCGGTCCTTCTCTTGTCTGCATAGGATTTTTGTCTGTCTTGTGCTGTCTTCATTCTTCTCCGTATTAAGTCTACTTTCTCTGAAGTCTCTCGGATCATATCTGGTCCATGTATGAGCTTGTCAGTGGACTCCCACCGAAAAGTGAGCAATCGGCACGGTCTTCCATATAAAGCTTCGAAGGGCGCCATTCCGATGGTGGCTTGGTAGCTGTTGTTGTAGGCAAATTCCACCAAAAGAAGATGGTCCTCCCAAGTCCCTCCAAAGTCAAGGACGCAAAGTCTCAAAAGGTCTTCCAAAATCCTGTTCACCCTTTCCGTTTGACCATCGGTTTGGGGGTGATAGGTCGTGCTCAAACATAACTGTGTGGCTACAGCTTCTTGCAGACTCCGCCAAAACTCACTTGTGAAGATAGGATCTCTATCGCTAATAATGCTGGAAGGTATTCCATGGAGTCGAACTATCTCCTTAAGATAAAGAGATGCTAGAGACGAGGCAGTCCTTCTACTCTTGACAGGTAAAAAGTGGGCGCTTTTAGTAAGCTTATCCACTATTACCCAAATGCTAGTGTTGCCTCTTCTAGACCTAGGCAGCCCATCAATGAAGTCCATTGAAATGCTATCCCACTTCCACTGTGGGACCTCTAGAGGATGGAGCAGACCGCCAGGCTTCTTCTGCTCTGCCTTGACTTGTTGGCAAATCATGCACTTAGAAACAAAATCTGCCACGTCCTTCTTCATGCCACTCCAAAAGAAAACTCTCTTTAAGTCCTTGTACATTTTGTCCCCGCCTGGATGTATTGTCATCTTAGAATGATGTGCCTCCTCAAGAAATTTCTTCACCAACTCATTTGCCTGTGGGACGCATAGTCTTCCATCCCGTCTTAACCACCCTTTGTCGTCGATGGTGTATCTATCGAGGTGACTAGAAGTCTTACCCCTGACGAGCTTATCAACCACTTCTACAAGCTGAGGGTCTTCTCGTTGTGCGGTCCCTATTGAGTCTAAGAGAGTGGGCCACACTTCTAGCGATGCTAACATACCGGGTACAAAATCAGAGGAGGGCCTAAAGTCAAAACTGGCTATAAACTCTAGGCTTCGCCTTTCAACAAATAGCGGGCTCAACGTTAGCTTCTTTCTACTCAAGGCATCTGCGACTATGTTGCCCTTGCCAGGAGTGTAGGAAATCTCGAAATCATACGAGGCAAGAAACTCCATCCACCTTTGTTGCCTTAAGTTAAGGTCCTTCTGCGAGAAGAGATACTTCAAAGATTTATGGTTAGTATGCAGTTCAAATTTCTCACCTAGGAGATAGTGGCGCCAAGACTTAAGTGCAAAGACGATGGCAGCCAACTCAAGGTCGTGGGTTGGGTAGTTCCTTTCATGAACTTTCAACTGTCTTCCGCCATAAGCTACTACCCTTCCTTCTTGCATTAGGACAGCGCCTAGTCCTGTCCCGCATGAATCCGTGTATAATGTAAACATTTTGCTTCCATCCGGCAAGGTCGGAACTAGGGCTGTTGTAAGAGCCCTTTTTAAGCGTTGGAAAGCAAACTCGCAATCAAAATCCCCAGAGAAAACTAGATTCTTCTTTGTTAGCCTTGTAAGAGGAGCTGAGATTTTTGCAAAATCTCTGATGAACTTCCGATAAAAGCCTGCAAGCTCGAGGAAGCTTCGGATCTCGGTTGCATTCCTTGGTGCCTTCCAATCTTGCACCGCTACTACTTTTGCGGGGTCTACAGCTAACCCCTCTTTGGACACTATATGCCCAAGAAATCTCACTTCTTCCCTCCAAAAGTGGCAATTGGAGAATTTAGCTTTTAACTGATGTATTCTAAGAGTCTACATGATTGCCTTTAGGTGCTGAGCATGCTCTTCCTCATTTTTTTTGAGAAGATCAAAATATCGTCTACGAAGACCACCACGAATTTATTGAGGAAATCTCTGAACACCCTACTCATTAGATCCAAGAAGTAAGCGGGTGCGTTTGTCAAGCCAAAAGGCATGACAAGCCACTCAAAGAATCCGTCTGGGGATCTGAAAGCTGTCTTATCGATGCTATCATCAGCTACCCTTAGCTGATGAAATCCGGTCGCCAAATCAAGTTGGGAGAAAACCGACACTCCTACAAGCTGGTCAAACAAATTGTCAATTCTGGGGAGAGGGTGCCTATTCTTTTTAGTCGGCTTGTTTAGCTCCCTATAGTCAACACATAGACGGAGTGAACCATCCGCCTTTGTAGCGAACACCACTGGAGCGGCCCATTCTGAAATGCTCCACCTAATGAACCCCTTTTCTAAAAGCTCTTTAATCTGTTTACTGAGCTCTTTCCTTTCCCTAGGAGCCATGTGCCTAACAGGCAAAGCAACGGGCTTCGCATTGTCAACAAGATAGATGCGGAAGTCTATTTCCCGTTTCGGAGGTAAGCCCTTCACCTCATCAAAGACATCCGAATATTCTCGGACCACCTTGACTGACTGCAAATTCTCAACAGAAGCGTTAAGCGATTCAAGATAACTAAGCATAACCACATTCAAGGGATTACAAGTAATTTCCAGAGTGTTACCTAGTTGGGTTAAAAGCCTAACCACTCTTTTCTTACAATCAAGGATGGCACCATTACTGGATAGCCAGTCCATGCCCAAAATCAATCCATACCCCGAGAAGCCCAAAACAAAGGTACTACATCTAAATTCTACACTTAGAGTAGAGATTTTCAAATTCATACAGATCATTGACAAATAAGCTGGGCCTCCAATTGGATTGGAGACAACCAAGCGATCCTCCACCATACTAGTTTCTAGGTGCAGAGATTCTACTAAAGCAGATGAAATAAAGGAGTGTGATGCACCAGAATCAAATAAAGTGCGAACTGGGTGATCATAAAGATAAACTACACTTTCTATAGAAGTATTTCTAACTCGCTGTTTGTAACACCCCGTAATTCTGTTAATATAAATATTCACAAATTAAAGAATAACTAATCTTAGACGTGAGAATTGTGGGAAACGGGTTGCGCCATTGTGTTCGTCTCAGAATTCTGGTTGAGATAGAGTCCGAGTTTGCATAATTTGGACTACGTATGTAGGAGATATGGCCATCGGAAGTTTCAGAAAATTCAAAACAGCTCGCAGGAAAATTTAAAAATTCAAACTGGAAGTGTAGAAGCGGGCTAGGCGGGAAAATTCCCGCCCAGGCAGGTCGACTGGGGAGTCGACACTAGAGTCGACCTCCCTCCCCCTAGGTCGACTGTAGTGTCGTCCTGGGTGTCGACCTGGTCAAGTCGGCCAGGTTTGGGCCGAGCCCAATCTTGAGCTGCTGATGTGTCTTTAGGGCTGAGTTGGCTAATTTAATGGTTCAGGTTCATTCTGAGTTGATCGGACGGTCTAAACTAATCCTAAATTCAATATATACATGGGTACTCTCTAATTCTAAAATCACATAAAAAAATAGAATAGCCGTCGTCATGCCGTCGCCATGGAACTCAATGTAGCCGCCGCCAACTAAGAGGGAAGAAAGCTAATCAAAACTCTAATTCTACTCAACTCTAAAGCAAATCAAGACTCTCTTTCTTTTCTAATTGTGAGTATGATGATCTTAATAAGATTATTAGCAAACTAATTAGATTAAGATGTGATATGGATCATAAGAAAATGATGTGAATTGTCATATATGTTGTTGTAAACCTTATGCTATCATGTATGTTGTAAATCCTATGTTAAGTGATGATGATATCCTATATGTTGTAAATCATGCTATGATGACATTATATATGTTGCAAGTTTCTGTGCTAAGTTGCGATGTTACAAAAGCCATGATGTTATTATGTTGTAGTTAGCTTATGAATCATGATGTTGATTATATATATTTGGGCTATGATGATTCACATGATAAATCACTTGTACCTATGCAAGTTTAGATTTATTAGTATGTATAATCTCACATATTGTATGACATCTATTTAGATCTAGAATTATGACATCTATTTAGATCTAGAATTATGCTATGACATGTGTGAATTCTATGTGTTAGATGCTAGTTCACACCATCATTATGTTGCATAAACCACATATGCAAGTTTATACATGAACTTGGGTTATGATCATATTATGTAAGTTGTGACATTTAACCAAACAAGTTGACACCTTTAGATCCATGACATGTGTAGTTTTATGCAAGTTTCACCCCTATTATGATTAGATCTATTTTATTTGTCTATATGTTGTGATAATTTATCTTTGTGCTATGAGTTAGACTATTCGAGTCTAACATATAATTTGCGTTGAATAAGCGAACGTATAACGTGGGGTAGTGGTAATATTAAGGACTTAATATTAAGAAATTAGGGTGCAATTGATATGATTTTGCATACCGTAAGTGGATGGCCATAATTGAGTCAATTATGGACATCATTAAAATTGGAATTAATTAATGATTTGAATAGGGATATATTTAAAACAGGGGTAAAAGATTATCAGTGTTAATCAATGCTTAGGACACGAGGTTGGACTCATTTGTGACGTAAAATTGCCCGGACCCGCCCAGCGAATCCAGTAGTCACAAATGTCAGCCCAATGTGAGAGGTCCTAGGCCCAAATTAAAGCATAACAGTTGTAAAGACACGAGGTTAGACTCTTTTATGGTGTAAGACTGCCCGAACCCACCCGACGAATCCAGCTTCCATAAATGCCAGTCTAATGTGAGAGGTCTTTATAAGGTTATGGCCTGAATGAATTAAGAAATACTTAACCAGATAAATATGTGAAGTGGGACATGGGGGTTAAGTAGGTGCTTTGGGTGGCATGAGGAATCTAGTGGGTGCCTTTAGTGGCATTTGAAATACGATTAGTAAGACTTAACCAAACACACATGTGAATGAACATGACTAAGAAGAGGGTTTAGTGGGATATACTAGTAGGGACAAGCTTAGGTGGATAGCTTGTGGTAAGTAATTGGGGGCCCGTTTCAACCAGTAACCCAAACGTATCTTTGTGGGCTCGACCCAAGTCGAGGACGGGACACGCATACTGGGCTTGACTATAAGAGGCCAAACGGGTTAGCGGTGGCAATGCAAGTCCAACGGTTTCATATGCGTGTGTGGACCCGGGCTGGTAGGTAAGACGTTGTTGCATCGTGTAGGTATAAGCCGTGCATCCTTAGGCTGTATCGGGTTGCCACTTTAGGGGAGTGATACACCCCACTGTGGGACCAGCATGGGTATCTTCGAGTAGGGAGCCGATCGAAAGTGGGTAGTGGGGTACACCTAGCGGAGATAGGTGCAGGCGGCACCTATGTAGTCCGCTGGGGGTACACGAAGTTATTTATAAAATTTCTACGTGAAGCAAGTGGGATCAACCTTTAGGGTGACTGGTGTGGTGCAGTGTAGTAATTATTCGTTAGTATTAGGTGTGCCTTTAACGTTATCTTTATCTGCTCTTCCATACCCAATAGTTCATAGACATTTCCTTGTTTTCCAGCTTATGCCTTAGTCTAGTTATTTTGATAATAGTATTGTTAGAATTATCATACTCGCCATACTTTATATCTGACCCCCTCTATTTCTATCTTTTTTTCCCCTCCAGGTCCTCAGGGTGGACCCAGCTCTAGTGGAGTCTGATTGAATTGCTTATTCTCTCTTTTGGAAAGCTTGGACCGCTGAAGTAAAGTCCAGCTTGTTATCTTCTTTAATGGCTATTTATGTAATGGGATTATGTATTTTGTTTTATCAAGATGGATATTGTACTTGACTCTGATTTATGGTTTTATGATGTAACAAACATGTTTAATTTCCGCTGCATTGAAATAAAGTTTTAGATTTCCAAGTACTACTTATTATCTGTCTTGTTGTAATTTTTCTGTTCTATATTCACTTAAAACCTCCATGGAAGTTAATGCATTCCCTTTGGGAGTGACATTAATGGACATGGGGTGTTACACGTGGTATCAGAGCCAGGTTACCAGAACAGATAATTCTTTTAGAAAAACTATTTTTCTAAAGTATTTTTGGAAGAAGTGTTTTCAAAAACATGTCTTGATGAGTAATTTAAAGAGGAAAGTTTTTATGAAAACATAATCCCCAATAGCCATATATCTTTATCTTTCGAATTCTCCATTTTGAATCTTTCCTTTTTCGTTTCATCATGGCTGAAGATCTTAACCTTCCGGAGGGTGTAACGATACCAGGATGGTATAGGAGGTTATTAGAGGCTAGGGCCGCTGCAGGTCCAGCCAATGTTCCTCCACCACCAGTTGCACCCGCTCCTCCTCCCCCTCCTTGCATTGATACTTTTGCAAAGACATGCAAGGAATTTAAGGCTATGGGTGGAAAACCTTTTCAAGGGTCAGAAACGTTTGTGGAAGCTAGAGATTGGCTTAAGGAGGTGGAAAAATTGCTAGAAATCTTTGAAGTAGAAGAAGGGAGGAAAGTCAAATTAGCAGCTTGGTTAATGAAGGGAGAGGCCTAGTTTTGGTGGGAGGTCACTAATGGGGAGCGTCCTGTTGATTCTTGGGCGGACTTCAGACGTAGGTTTGAGGCAAAGTTTCTCTCAAGGGCAGAAGAGAATCTATACATGGAAAGGTTCTTGACATTGAAGCAGGGAAATCTATCAGTGAAAGGGTACGTCAACAAATTTAACCAATTGGCAAGGTTTGACTTAGATTTGGTGAACACGCAGGAGAAGAAGGCTCCGAGGTTCGTTAATGGCTTGAATGAGCCATTACAGGGGTTGGCTATGACCCACATCCCTATGGGGACCACTTTGAGAAGCTAGTAGACATGGCACTCATGCACGAGGAGAAAGGCGCTAATGCTAATAAGGCACCCGAGAAGAAAGGGGATCAGAAGAATCCACAACAGCAAAACAAGAAGGGTGGTAAAGACAACAATGGCAAAGGAAAGAAAAGATGCTTTAACTGTGGGACACCAGGCCATCTCAGCAAGGATTGCAGAAAGAAAAAGAAGACTAGCTGTTTTCACTGTGGTGAAGCAGGACATCTAGTGAAGGACTGCCCAAAGAAGGGGCAGAGGGCAGGGTCTACCTCGGGAGGACAGGTGCAGGCTCTTATGGCACCAGGGCAGGCAAGGGGACAAGATCAGGCTCTCGCGGTCCCACCGCTGCAAGAACGAGGTAGAACCATTTCTGTTGAAAGCTTAGTTTTTCTGTTTGATCATCCTGTCCGTACCTTATTCGATTCGGGCGCATCGCACTCGTTTATCTCTACATCATTAGTTGAATCACTGCACTTAAACACCATTTTAATAGAGGATTCCTTAGTTGTTTCGAATCCAATTGGGGGCTCAGCTTATTTGTCCATGATATGTTTGGATTTGAGAATTTCTATACTTAGCGTTGGGTTTAGATGTGATGCTTATGTTTTGGGCTTCACGGGCTACGGGCTAATTTTAGGAATGGATTGGTTATCCAGAAATGGGGCCGTCCTTGATTGTGAAAGGAGAGTAGTTAGGCTCATGACTCGCCTTGGCAACACTCTCGAAATCTTTTGTAATCCCATAAATTTCGTTATGCTAAGTTATCTAGAATCGCTTGACGCGTCGGTGGAAAATCTACGATCTGTTAAAGTAGTCCAAGAATATTCGGATGTGTTTGAGGAGGTGAAGGGCCTGCCTCCGAAGCGGGAGATAGATTTTCGAATATATCTTGTGGATAATGCAAAACCAGTATCTTTGCCAGTACGCCACATGGCTCCTCGTGAAAGGAGGGAACTCAATAAGCAAGTGAAGGAGTTTCTTGAGAAGGGGTTCATAAGACGTAGTATATCCGAGTGGGGTGCTCCAGTAGTGTTTGCCACGAAGGCAGATGGGTCCCTTAGACTTTGTGTGGATTATAGAGATCTTAATAAACTTACTAAGAAAAACAGACACCCACTTCCGAGGATTGACGATCTCTTCGATCAGTTAGTTGGCGCCTCAATGTTTTCGCAGTTGGACTTAGCCACTGGATTCCATCAGTTGAGAGTGGCTGAGGTTAGCATAGACAAAACTGCCTTTAGGACTCCGGACGGTTTCTATGAATGGCTAGTGATGCCCTTCGGTTTGACAAACGCCCCCGCATACTTTGTTGATTTGATGAGTAGGGTGTTAGGGAGTACCTTAATAAATTCGTGGTGGTATTTATAGACGACATCTTGATCTTTTATAAGAATGAAGAAGAACATGCCCTACATCTTAGGGAAGTGTTGGAGACTCAACGAGCGCATAACCTTAAAGCTAAATTTACTAAGTGTCACTTCTGGAGAGAGGAAGTGCGATTCTTAGGGCACATGGTTTCCAAAGAAGGGATAGATGTGGATCCCACGAAGGTGGTGGCCATCCAAGATTGGAAGGTCCCTAAAAATGCTACCGAAGTAAGGAGTTTCTTGGGGTTGGCTGGCTACTATAGGAAGTTTATCAAAGACTTCGCAAAAATATCAGCTCCATTGACATGCCTAACGAAGAAGAACCTAGTCTTCGCTTGGGACGTAGATTGTGATGATGCGTTCCAACGTTTAAAGAGAGCTTTGACCTCAGCTCCAGTCTTAGTGCTGCCAGACGGGAGTAATCCATTTACTATTTATACCGATGCTTGTGGGACAGGTCTAGGCGCGGTCTTAATGCAAGAGGGAAGGGTAATAGCCTATGGTGGAAGGCAGTTAAGGGTGCATGAGAAAAATTACCCTACACATGACCTAGAGTTAGCTGCAATTGTTTTCGCGCTTAAGTCTTGGCGTCATTACCTTCTTGGCGAGAAATACGAATTGTTCACTGACCACAAATCTTTAAAATACTTATTCTCTCAGAAGGACTTGAACTTAAGGCAGCAAAGGTGGATGGAGTTCTTAACGTCCTACGATTTCGAAATAACATATGCCCCTGGCAAGGGTAACATGGTGGCAGACACCTTAAGTTGGAAAAGGTTGTCCTTGAGCCTATTGTTTGTTGAGCGGCGAAACTTAGAATTCATCTCTATGTTTGACTTTAGACCTTCCGTTGACCTTGTACCCGGTTTGCTAGCATCCTTGGAGGTCAGACCTACGCTTTTGGGACGGATTGGTGAGGCACAACGAGATGACCCACAGTTGGTTGAGTTAATAGAAAAGCTCAAAAGAGGGGAGTCATCAAGCCATCTCCGTAGGTATACACTGGATGATAAGGGATGGTTACGTAGGGATAGTAGACTTTGTGTACCTCGAGACGAAGGTTTGAGGAAGGCTATTCTTGACGAAGCACATCATTCGAAGATGACCATTCATCCCGGAGGGGACAAGATGTACAAAGACATGCGACGAGTTTTCTTTTGGGCCGGTATGAAGAGGGATGTGGTCGAGTATGTTGCTAGATGCTTGGTGTGCCAACAAGTAAAAGTGGAGCAAAAGAAACCCGGTGGGTTGATTCACCCATTGGAGGTTCCACTATGGAAGTGGGAAAGTGTCTCGATGGACTTTGTGGATGGATTACCAAGATCAAGGAAGGGTAATATGGGTATTTGGGTTATAGTAGACAGACGTACTAAGAGCGCCCATTTCATTCCCGTGAAGAGTAAGAGGACTGCTCCATGGTTAGCTTTTATATACGTTCGATAGATAGTTCGTTTGCATGGTGTTCCTTCTAACATAGTAAGCGACCATTATCCTATCTTCACTAGCGAATTTTGGAAGAGCTTGCAAGAGGCGGTAGGGACTCAGTTATGTTTGAGCACCGCGTATCATGCTCAGACGGACGGCCAGACTAAGAGGGTGAATCGCATTTTAGAGGATCTTTTGAGGCTATGTATCCTAGACTTTGGGGGTACATGGGAAGAGCATCTTCCGTTGGTAGAGTTCGCATATAATAACAGCTTTCAATCTAGCATTGGCATGGAACCTTTCAAAGCTCTTTATGGACGACCTTGTCGTTCACCTACACGTTGGTGGGAATCTACGGATAAGATCTTACTTGGGCTCGATATGATTAGAGAGACTTCGGAAAAGATCGACTTGATTCGAAGGAGGATGAAGACGGCGCAAGATAGGCAGAAATCTTATGCAGACAAAAGGAGGACAGATCTTGAGTTTGATGTTGGGGACATAGTCTTTATCAAAGCGTCTCCATTACGGAATGTTGTTCGCTTTGGGTCCTTTGGGAAATTAGCACAAAGGTTTGTAGGGCCGTTTCCTATTAAGGAGAAGATTGGACAGATGGCGTATAGAGTGGAGTTGCCTGAGAGACTTAGTGGTGTACATGACGTATTCCATGTGTCACATTTGAGGAAGTGCTTGCACGAGACCGCGGAAGTGGTAGATCCGAGCTTGCTTAGAGAGGTGGAGATAGAGCATGATGCGACGATTCGACAAGCTCCTACATGCATTCTTGGGTCGGAGATCAAGAAGTTGAGGAATCGAGAGGTCAGACTAGTCAAAGTGCAATGGGGAGATGATGAGAGCAACGCTACTTGGGAGACAGAAGCGAAGATGTGTTCGTTGTACCCTTTTCTTTTTGAGGGTATGTCTTTTAATTTCTCCTTTATCGCTTAGCTTGTACTTATCTTATCTTTAGTATGTCCTCTCGCTAGTATCTTTGACCTTTAGTTAGGACAATCCTATGGTTGAAACATGTGTTTGAGACATGTTATGTATGATGGATGCAAAGTGGATGCAAGTGTTTGCTAGTGGTTGCTCGTGGGCGCATATACACACACTATTAGGCACTAGATAGGCTCAGTCACTTCATATTGCATATTACATATATATGGATGTATTTAGTAAAATGGATGTATGAGGATTTTTTTTATCATATGGATGCTGCATTCAGATGATGATTGTGCACGCATATAGAGATAATATGTAGCATTAAGGAACTTTTGCATACATAATGGATGCACGGCACTATCATGATTTGCATTAAGGAGGTCAACTGAATCAGTGGACCGCCTGATTTTGCATTAGATATGGACATATACACACACTGTGCAATTAAACATGAAAGCATTAGAAGCCTATAAGGACAATGGATGCCTGTGTTTGATGGTTGAGTAGATGGACGATTGGATGTTAGGATATACATTCTTCTTGACTTGAAGATTTCGGGGTCGAAATCTGTAACGATCTAAGATTTTTGAAAATCAAAATTGAATCTAATATTAATTTTAAATAAAATTTGGAGGGTTTAAATAATTGTTGAATCAAATTTTAAGAAAATAGTAGTATTTTAACAGATTGGAAGTTTAATTTGATTGTGAAATTTGTCATAACAATGTTTGTTTTGGAGAACGACTCGACGTAAGTTGAAATATTGGAACAAGCGGTAATCAATTTATTGGAAACGACCAGAATTTGAAATTTAATTTATAATTAAATATTCATCGCAAATTTTTGTTCAGTTCAGGTCGCGTCATCTTAAAATATTTTATTAAATTTTTCTGGAATTTTTATTTCGGAAAAATAGCATATGTTTTCTAGCGTAATTTAGGGTAACTGTGGTCCCTTTTGACACTTTACAGAATCAGTCAACCGATCTGTTTTATTACTGTTCTGGGACCATAACACATTATTATACACGATTATATTGTTAGTTCAGTGTTGATGGTCATCGATAATTATAAATGAAAGAAATCGGAAAGGAAAACAAATTTGGGGTATGTATTGAAAAAAAAAGGGAACAACACATGCATTTAATCTCACATGTTGCGCATGAACTTGGAGGGACCATTTCAATTAGTTTTGTCCATGCCTGCATAATGTACATTCCATATTATAAAAAAAAACAATTTAGAAAATGATAGTCTAAACGTGGAAGGCAAACAAATATATGGTGAGACAAGTGGCAACAAAACATACATGTGTTTCCCCCTCTCACCACTTGTAAAGGACCGTACCCTTCTCCAGCAAGACACTCCTTCGCATTTGAACCGCTAACCCTTCTCCTTCACCACCTTAATCTTCTCCTTTTTCTCAACGCACCGTCTCTTTGGAAGTTCGGAGAAATCCGATTAAAACACTCAAAGAAAAAATCGATGTCCTCAAGTTATCAAAAAAGAAAAGAAAAAACGAGAAGAAGAAAATCGCTGGAACCATTTTGCCGCAGACAACATTTCATCACTCTTTCCTTCTTGTGCTCAGTTCTTCCCTCCACCGTATACATCGCTCCTCCCCAAAAACTTCTCCACCGTGCTTTTCCCTCATCCTTATCTTCTGTACATAATTTAAATTATTAGTTTTCCTGTATGCTTCTTTATCCGTCCTCCTTTCCCATTTGTAAACCTTCACCACCACTTTCTTTTCCGCAAGACCCTTCTTTTCTTGACACTACTGTACTCACGCATGACCACCACCTGTTCGCCGCCTCTTCTTACAGTTGCATGATTTCCTTTTCCCCTTAGATGCGCCACGTCCTCCCATTTGAGTCTCATCGCATGCATGACTTCCCCTTTCAAGCTTTAATAGTCCACCGTGGCCACTAACCCCTTGCCAACCGCCAGTCTGGTCCTCCATCCATCTGCGCAGAACTCAGGCACTCCTCATCTTCAAACGACAGAAGGATATAATGTTGTGAAGAAAGAAATCAGCTTGTAGGTGGAAAGGTTGAGGTGCATAAGTTTGATGTTGTGTTATAGTTAGAGTTGAGCGTTCTGTGGTGCCAACTCAGTATTGAAAAAAAAAGAAATTGAAAAAAAAAAAAAGAGAAAAGATTCTACTAGTTGCTGTTTACCGATTAGGTGTATTGGTGCTTGGGGTCTTGGACCATTTGGCTTAAGCAAAATGTAAGCATGTACTTTGGTTTTCCGGAACAAGGACATGAGCATGAAAGGGGCGCAAGAGGTGCATGCGCATTTGAAGTTACAGAGAGCTCAACATTTATGGTGATTGGTTTGTGAAGGGTAGAAGAGAACAACCGGTGTCTATGCATGCCATTAGTTGTGATTAAGGGGCTGGTAATCTTAGTTGACCTTTGATAATTTATCAGATAGTTATAAGATTTGTATTTCAATAGTGGAATCTTATAAATTCAAATATAACACATATTAGATTCAAAGCGAATGACATTCATCGCGGTGGACTGGAATTAGTATGCATGGCGGTAATGTTAAGGAAATTCTGATAGCGGAGATTTTTAAAGGTGAGAACTTCTAATTTAAATTTATTTATTTAAATTAGTTAATTAAAATTAGCTAAGTTAATTATGACTTGTTGATGATGATTGTGTGATGGATGTTATTATGTGAATGGATGTGCATGTAGTTAGATAAAACACTGAACACTGGAAAGCGTTATCGACAGTAACGCTTATGCACAACTGAATTGGTTGTTGTTGATGATAACGATAATTCATTATCATCGTATATATGTGGTTGATTTATTCTGTTGTATGATGCACACACAATACAATGGTTATGGGATTATACAGGTGATCGATTTTATTCCCCTTCCATATAAACGAAGTTGATTTTCTAATATTAAATATTATCATGTTCAAATTATTTCAAAAATGAGATTTTTTATAATTTGATTTTGGCTTTATATGTTTTGAAAACATAATATGATAATACATATATAGACACCAGAACGTTCTAGGATGACAGAGAGGATAGTGTATAAGCTTGGGTTTGGAAATTCAGTTTCCTGCTCTCCCTGGCTATCCCTAACTGGTCCGACAACGGGATGGTAAATTCGAAATCTAATTTGAAATATATTTTGAAACTGTTCAAATGATTTGGAAATATAAATTCAATTTAAAAAGGGGTTAAGCGATTTATATTTAAATCATTATATGACTTGAATAAGGCATGCTCCGTTGCGACAACTCGTAAATAACGATTTCAAACTTCGAATGGTTATGACTTGATAAATATTAAATTGACTTGAAATAAGACACATTGGATTTCAAATAATAATAGTATTTGAATAGAAGGAAAATTTCGATTTTCAATATATGATTTCAAGTTATATGTAAAACAAAGTTGAAATACGGGCGGTTGGCAATCATAACGAAAATCGAATAAAGCAAATTTATTTAAATTGGAGAATTTATGAAAATTTCTATTTTATAAATTTAAAGGTGGTTAGAATCGAAATATTTGAATTTCGAATAACTTTAAATCTATTTGATTTAAATGGCCATTTTAACAGCAGTACCTTTGGGTAACATTTCCAAATGTTGTTTTGGCTTTGAAATTTATAAGCGTGAACTATTTTTTGGTTATAAGAATGATTTCGAAGATTATTAAAGTATTGGAATATTTATATGGTATTAAAATGAGTTTTCCTAATTTTTAAATTTGGATATGGTTGGAAATAAATCTTCGGATATTTGATATTAGTTCGGTAGATGAAAACTTTTATTATCTGAAGAATTTAAAAGGTAATTTACCGTTATTCCGCTTATAATATGAGTTGGATACGGTAATTAATATTGAAGATAAGTTGATGGTATTTCTATCCAAATCTAATGTCAAAGAATTGAATAAATCTTTTAATTAAGATATGGGTTTTCCACCTGATTGAAATGAGTTAGATAGAAATAATCTTCGATATTTAGTATAAAATTTCATGGTGTAAATGAATACTGTCTGGGGAATTTGGAAGATATTATTATATCGTTATTCCACTTATGGTATTCATTGATTTTGAGGATTTATATCAAATATAAGTGGATAAAATTTCTATGTAATTTATGATTCAATATCGGTTGATTTGGGTTTTGTCGTGAATCGTATCTTCAATAATATCATTCTTGAAACCCAATGAGATTGAGTGGTGGAACTCATATCGTAATTGGGATTTAGTCAAATCTTTGATTCGAAGAAATTAAAGTAAGAAATTGAAGCAAAGGTATAATCTTTAATTTCAAAGAAGAGATAAGATGATAACGAGATGTATGAAATTTATAGTAATTCAAATATTGAGTCATAAATGAATTGATAACTATTTAGAAGGAGATTTGAATTGAAAGGCCTGTGTAAACCATAGCTACTATTTTTAAAGAACGCATATTACTTGGAAAGACTGGGATCGAGTATATGTTTGAAAACCATTCTAAGTAGTAATACGACGTTATTCAAGACTTGGTAACGACAAATGAATACCGGGAATATTTGAATTGTTTAGATTGATTGTTGATTTATGTCTTGGTTGGGTAGGCCACCCAATACGAGGTATGGGTTGCATGAGACCTGAACATATTCAAGTATTTTCAGGTTGTTGTTCCGTTCAGACCCAGAACAGACTTGCATGGATGGTGTGCCTGACATTGAAATTGACCGCATAGCACTGATTTCCGTTAATGTATATCGGATTTTTGGCAATATATTATCCTTGTCTCTAAGTCATATGAACTTAGAGGGTATGCATTGATTTAAATCAATGATATGTCGTGAATTGTCAATGTGGCATACCCAAGTTATGAGACGAGCTAGTGATGATCAAAGAATGGCTTATCGAAGCATCACTTTGCGTATGACGTGACATCGACAAACCTCACACCCCGGATTGATGAGAAACTGGCGGTTAGGTTTTATACTTATATATGAATTGATGTTGAAGTTGTGCAGCAGTGGGAAACCACTTATGAACTTGGGGAAGTTGGGTATGTTCGGGGGGCCGTGTCTGGTCGAAAACCGTTGATCTGCCCTGACGATGTGTAGTCGGTGTCCGTGTATGGTCGAAAAAGCCGTTGAGGCACTTCGTTTTGTATCCTTGGTTGATCTTTCGTGCCAGGAATCATCAAGTTGGAAACCCAAATTTCTAATACGAGCCATACGATTTTGATTGTATATATATATATATGGCAACATATATTATGGGGTATTATGCTGTCTAGGATTAATACATTTTTTTGCGAAATGTTTTCCACACTATATATATTATGGTATTGAAGAGGATTTCACGTATGAAAGCACGTTTGGTTATCATAAGATAAAACTCGCCCATCTAGTGTGCGCTTGCATTGTGTGATGTGGGACGAGCTTATGGTAGCTTCAATGTTTTTCAAAAGTCATAGCGAATTTCTATGCACGGGAATTCATATGGAGTTAATCCGTTCCGCATTAGCGGCTTTGCCCGATGAATTTCCCAACTTTAAAATAAATCCTTAATAACAACTGTTTTTGAGTTCTCACACCAGTCCCACGACTGACCTGGAGTTTATTGTTCCTTTCTAAACTCTGGGTGCCCATTAATTTCCACGCGGGCAGCTGGTAGTTTAGTTTGCAGTTATAAGTCGTTGGAGCAGGATTCAGAGCGCTTTCAGAGTTGGAGTCCCCGTTAGAGTTTGGAGCTTCCGTTGTATCAAAAGGTTCTTCCGCTGAGAGTATAATTTCTTTTTCTTCCGCTGTATATGTTGTAACTCTGATATTCTATATAACTCTGATGTATCATTGTATTATGCAATAAAAAGTTCTATTGTTTTGTCCAATATACGTATGTACCCATTACAATTCGTCTTTATGAACGGTTTAAGTCGGTTTAATTACCGGCGAAAATCGGGCCAAAAGGCTGGTCGTTACAAAATCCTTTAAGGAGGGGAGAATGTAACACCCCGTAATTCTGTTAATATAAATATTCACAAATTAAAGAATAACTAATCACAGACGTGAGAATTGTGGGAAACGGGTTGCGCCATTGTGTTCGTCTCGGAATTCTGGTTGAAATAGAGTCCGAGTTTGCGTAATTTGGACTTCGTATGAAAGAGATATGGCCATCGGAAGTTTCGGAAAATTCAAAACAGCTCGCGGGGAAATTTAAAAATTCAAACGGGAAGTGCAGAAGCGGGCTGGACGAGAAAATTCCCGCCTAGGCAGGTCGACTGGGGAGTTGACACTAGAGTCGACCTCCCCCTCCCCCCCCCCCAGGTCGACTGTAGTGTCGACCTGGGTGTCGACCTGGTCAAGTCGGCCAGGTTTGGGCCGAGCCCAATCTTGAGCTACTGATGTGTCGTTAGGGCTGAGTTGGCTAATTTAACGGTTCAGGTTCATTCTGAGTTGATCGGACGGTCTAAACTAATCCTAAATTCTATATATACATGGGTAGCCTCTCATTCTAAAATCACATAAAAAAATAGAATAACCGCCGTCATGCCGTCGGCATGGAACTCAGTGTAGCCGCCGCCAACTAAGAGGGAAGAAAGCTAATCAAAACTCTAATTCTACTCACCTCTAAAGCAAATCAAGACTCTCTTTCTTTTCTAATTGTGAGTATGATGATCTTAATAATATTATTAGCAAACTAATTAGATTAAGATGTGATATGGATCATAAGAAAATGATGTGAATTGTCATATATGTTGTTGTAAACCTTACGCCATCATGTATGTTGTAAATCCTATGTTATGTGATGATGATATCCTATATGTTGTAAATCATGCTATGATGATATTATATATGTTGCAAGTTTCTATGCTAAGTTGCGATGTTACAAGGCCATGATGTTATTATGTTGTAGTTAGCTTATGAATCATGATGTTGATTATATATATTTGGACTATGATGATTCACATGATAAATCACATGTACCTATGCAAGTTTAGATTTATTAGTATGTATAATCTCACATATTGTATGACATCTATTTAGATCTAGAATTATGACATCTATTTAGATCTAGAATTATGCTATGACATGCGTGAATTCTATGTGTTAGATGCTAGTTCACACCATCATTATGTTGCGTAAACCACATATGCAAGTTTATACATGAACTTGGGTTATGATCATATTATGTAAGTTGTGACATTTAACCAAACAAGTTGACACCTTTAGATCCATGACATGTGTAGTTTTATGCAAGTTTCACCCCTATTATGATTAGATCTATTTTATTTGTCTATATGTTGTGATAATTTATCTTTGTGCTATGAGTTAGACTATTCGAGTCTAACGTATATTTTGCATTGAATAAGAGAACGTATAACGTGGGGTAGGGGTAATATTAAGGATTTAATATTAAGAAATTGGGGTGCAATTGATATGATTTTGCATACCGTAAGTGGATGGCCATAATTGAGTCAATTATGGACATCATTAAAATTGGAATTAATTAATGATTTGAATAGGGATATATTTAAAACTGGGGTAAAAGATTATAAGTGTTAATCAATGCTTAGGACACGAGGTTGGACTCGTTTGTGACGTAAAACTGCCCGGACCCGCCCGGTGAATCCAGTAGTCACAAATGTCAGCCAAATGTGAGAGGTCCTAGGCCCAAATTAAAGCATAACAGTTGTAAAGACACGAGGTTAGACTCTTTTATGGTGTAAGACTGCCCGAACCCGCCCGACGAATCCAGCTGCCATAAATGCCAGTCTAATGTGAGAGGTCTTTATGAGGTTATGGCCTGAATGAATTAAGAAATACTTAACCAGATAAACATGTGAAGTGGGACATGGGGGTTAATTAGGTGCCTTGGGTGGCATGAGGAATCTAGTGGGTGCCTTTAGTGGCATTTGAAATACGATTAGTAAGACTTAACCAAACACACATGTAAATGAACATGACTAAGAAGAGGGTTAAGTGGGATATACTAGTGGGGACAAGCTTAGGTGGATAGCTTGTGGTAAGTAATTAGGGGCCCGTTTCAACCAGTAACCCAAACGTATCTTTGTGGGCTCGACCCAAGTCGAGGACGGGACACGCATACTGGGCTTGACTATAAGAGGCCAAACGGGTTAGTGGTGGCAACGCAAGTCCAATGGGTCTCATATGCGTGTGTGGACCCAGGCTGGTAGGTAAGACGTTGTTGCATCGTGTAGGTATAAGCCGTGCATCCTTAGGCTGTATCGGGTTGCCACTTTAGGGGAGTGATACACCCCACTGTGTGACTAGCACGGGTATCTACGAGTAGGGAGCCGATCGAAAGTGGGTAGTGGGGTACACCTAGCGGAGATAGGGGCAGGCGGCACATATGTAGTCAGCTAGGGGTACACGAAGTTATTTATAAAATTTCTAAGTGAAGCAAGTGGGATCAACCTTTAGGGTGACTGGCGTGGTGCAGTGTAGTAATTATTCGTTAGTATTAGGTGTGCCTTTAACGTTATCTTTATCTGCTCTTCCATACCCAATAGTTCATAGACATTTCCTTGTTTTCCAGCTTATGCCTTAGTCTAGTTATTTTGATAATAGTATTGTTAGAATTATCATACTCGCAGACTTTATGTCTGACCCCCTCTATTTCTATCTTTTTTCCCCTTCCAGGTCCTCTGGGTGGACCCAGCTCTAGTGGAGTCTGATTGAATTGCTTATTCTCTCTTTTGGAAAGCTTGGACCGCTGAAGTAAAGTCCAGCTTGTTATCTTCTTTAATGGCTATTTATGTAATGGGATTATGTATTTTGTTTTATCAAGATGGATATTGTACTTGACTCTGATTTATGGTTTTATGATGTAACAAACATGTTTAATTTCCGCTGCAATGAAATAAAGTTTTAGATTTCCAAGTACTACTTATTATCTGTCTTGTTGTAATTTTTCTGTTCTATATTCACTTAAAACCTCCATGGAAGTTAATGCATTCCCTTTGTGAGTGATATTAATGGACGTGGGGTGTTACACTGTTGCAGAGGAGGTGTCTCCAGTGCATGAACTTGTCCACCCGAAGTGGATGTAGCTTTCTGCGCCTGCCCTTGCCTCTTAGGGAAGTCCTTAGCTATGTGTCATGTTTCTCCACAATGAAAGCAACCACCATTCATCTTTGCCTTCTTCTTCCTGCAGTCTTTCACCACATGTCCAACCACACCATAGAAATTACACTTTCTTGTTTCGCGAGCTTTGTTGTTTTTCCCGTCCTTCTTAAAGTCTGTTTTCTTAGGTTGTAAAGCTTCTTTCTTTCCCTGAGTCCCTTCCGCCTTTTTCTCCTTCTTGCCTTTATCCTCCTCATGTAGTAACGCCATCTGTACCAGCCTTTCATATGTAGCTCCCATAGGTATATGGGTCATGGCCAAGCTATGAAGCGGCTCATTCAGTCCCTTGACAAAGCGGAGAGCCTTCTTGTGTTGGGTGTTGACTAGGTCCAGTCCGAACCTAGCCAGCTGATCAAATTGGTTGACGTACTCTTTGACGGTCATACTCCCTTGCTTAAGGGATAGGTACCTCTCCATTTGAAGACTTCTCTCAGCTTCTGAAAGTAACTTCAGCTCAAATCTAAATCTGAAATCTTCCCACGTTTCTACTGGTCTTTCTACATTGGTGACTTTCCACCAGTAGGAAGCCTCTCCTTTGAGCAACCACACCGCCAGTCTTACCTTCTTCCTGTCTTCTAGCTCGAAGATAACGAAAAGATCTTCGGTCTCTTTCAGCCAGTTCCTGGCTGCTACGAAGGACTCGGTTCCATGAAAGTCTTTCCCACCCATAGCTTTAAAATCTCTACAAGTCTTGGCAAAAGCATTTCCTCTCGGAGGAGGAGGAGGAGGAGGAGGGGGAATTTCAGCAACTGGGGGAGGAGGAGGAATTGCTGCAGCTGGGGGAGGAAGATTCGCTGGGCCCGCCTCATTGGCCCTAGCTTCCAAGTACCTTCTAAACCAACCAGGTACAGTCACACCTTCTGGAAGGTTAAATTCTCCCGACATGCTGAAATGAAAAAGGAAAGATTCAAAACGAAGGATAGATAATTCACATGGCTTTGGGGGATTATGCCTTTCTAAAACTATAAAATAATTCTTTTTCTTGAAAAATGCTTCTTTAAATTTTAATTTGAATATAGTTTCACTAACTTTTTATCTGGTCTGGTAAACCTATGCTCTGATACCAAGTGAAACACCCCACCTCCGTTAAGGTCACTCACAAAGGGAATGCCTTAATTTTGGTGGAGGTTTATAAGTAAAAGACACAGATAAAACACAAGAAAGATATAAACACATATAAATAAGCAGCAGAAAAACCAACAGACTTTTATTATCATAAATACGTGTTTATATAGAACATTTCCAACATTGTCTCAAAACAAACTTCCAATTATTACAACCATAATACTGTCTTGATTTTAAAAGTTAAAGAAGCATGAAACATAAATAAAGCTGCATAATCCCCATAAATGATATCCAAAGCCAAGGTCCAAATGAAAGAAATCCAAGCAACACGTTCTCTCTCTTCAAGCTGGATGAAAAACTGACTAAGCTGCGGTGTTTCCTCCCTATGGACCGGGGGGGTGGAAGAAAAGAAGACGAAAGGAAAATGGGTCAGACATAAGTCTGGTAAGTCTAGCTATATTCCTAGAATGTTGATAATAAAAAGATCATGACTTGCAAAAAGTGAGAACAGGACGATATCAGGATAATAGACTATCCTAGAACTAGATAAGGTGTCCTAAAACGAACATCCCTTCGCACCCTATTTTAAATCTCTATCTCTGCACCTGCTAATTCTTGTACCAACAGGCACCCCGTGATTGGGGTGAAGTGATCCCTTTCTCTTTCTTTAAAAGATCGGTTCCTACTCGTATATTCACATGTGTCCTACGGCCCTATATGGTAGATACCTATGCTGGTCCCACCATGGGGTGTATCAAGTCCCATGGTGGCGGCCCCGACACAATTCTAGCATGCATATGGTATACTACTGATGCTCCAGTGCCCTGACTTGTCTGCTCCAGAGTGTGTGCACGCCCATACTCTGTTAGAACCCAAACTGTGCACCAACCGCCATCGCTTTTGACCGCTTACAATCAGCCCAGTAATCGTGCCCCACCCTGCCTAGTTCAGGGTACCATGATACCTAATTGGGTTACTGCTGAAACGGGTCCCCGTTACTAGGTTTTCTAGTCAAACATGTTAAGTGGTTAAGTGTCTGAAGGAACCTAACCCCCACCCATCCAAATTATTTAACATGTTGAATTTGGTTAAGTATTTATTAAATTGACTTAACCCTATCAGTCCTAACTCAGCTCTAATTGTCTTATTAGAGCACCAACCTCTCAGATTAGACAGATATTGTTGTGGCTGTCTGTATGCCGGTTGGGTCCGGGCAGTCTTACGCCACAACTCAGTTTAACCTCAGGTCTTTATTAGGCCCCATGCCTTAACCTCTCACATTGGATAGCTATTGTTGTGACAACTGGACAGCCGGGCGGGTCCAGGCAGGTTTACGTCACAACTTAATCCAAACTCGGGTTAAGTGCGTTCGTATTTTCTAATTTACATTTTAATTATGTAAATTATTCAAATTCAAATTACTGTCACATTCATTTCCAATTAATCTCATTAATTAAGGTAATTAATGCCTTTTTATGCCATAAATCACTTATGTGATTAATGACCAATTTATGGCAAGTTTTCCTAAAATTATCATTTTAACCCAACGTTACCCCGTCCAATATTAGGCTAACCATCTCAGCCTAATTTAATATACGCAAATTGGCATAAATTAGCATAAACATGACAAGGGTATAACTTTGGTATTGATGGCATAATCAATAGGAACATAATAGGGTGTAGTTGCAAAATAACTAACATGAACATTTTAGGGGTGAACTTGCAAAATAACTAACATGAACATTATAATGTCATAGGTACAAACTTGCAAAAAGACTAACATAAACATTATAATGTCATAGGTATGAACTTGCACTTATAGGCTAACTCAACATATATGTGTTTTTTAACATAGGCCATATTAACAACATACATGAGAATTAGCAATATGAACTAATCCATATACATATGTTAATTTGCAACATAGGCAAATCAACATACGTATATGTGAGTTAGCAACATAGGCTAATCAACATACACATGTGTTAATTAGTAACATAGATTTAAACATACTTGCAAATTAATCCCAACATATGATAAGTGTGAACATGGCATAAGTTTTGCATAAACATGAACATATAGATTTGACAATTGGTGGCATAACTTCACTACATAAACTTGCATAATAAACTACAGAATTCTCATAAGATGTTACAATCCAAGTCCATGCTTATACAAATAATCTAATCCAATAATCCCAAATTTAACATGATAATAGAATCAAGTCACTAGCATAGATTAATATTATAAAACATAATAAACATCATACTTAATAATTCTCAATTCAACATGATAATAGAATCAAATCACAAACGTATATTAATAACATAATGAGTATCGTACTATTATCATTTCATCGCAACACATGATATTCATATTAATTCGCATTCTAAAAATGTAGCTAAACTTACAATCGTAGATGGTCTTGTTTTCTGAGTTCTGAAATTCTGAATTTGCAAAGCTTTCCTTTGGGAAGACGTTGCTTTGATTCTAATTTGTTGTTGCTTTTTAATCTTTTAGTTTGTATTCGCTATGTTGTTCGTCTCTTTCAAGTGGAGGCTCCCTCTAGTTCTCAGCAGACAGCATGGTGGCTCCAATTTTTTATTTATTTATGAATTTTTAGTTTGAGACCTAGGGTCTTTTTGTAGAGTTGCAAGTTAGTTTGAGCCGTCGATGAAGCCAGGGTTAACCAGAGCCGTCCGTTGTAAAGAAAAGCCAATTATGTTCACCATTTCTTTCTTAATGTACATTTACTATTATTTGTCAATCCATATAAATACGTACGCATTAGATACATCTCCCCTTTACACATTTATTATTATTTTTGTATGCACATTAGATACATCTCCCCTTTACACATTTATTATTATTCTTGTATGCACATTAGATACATCTCCCCTTTACACATTTATTTTTGTATGCACATTAGATACATCTCCCCTTTACACGTTTTTTGTATTAGCAACTTTAGTGTTAACAGAAATATGGGGTATTACACAATGTTATTCTTCTTAGTACAAAATGTGTAAACAAAAACCAAGAAACAAATATCATTGAAACGACCCGAACTTCCCTGTGAAGGAAAGCACGGATTGAGTTGAGAACAAGCCACATCCAAACACAAACAGAAGAACATTTCATTGTTTATTACAATAATTCCATCAGAATACAAGAATATACAGAGTATGAATAAATATTACACATCAGAAAAATATCAGAGATTTAAATTACATTACATAGCAGCAGAAAATTATACAAAACACAACTGAAGGTGATATACGGATACAGAGCTTTCCGGATATCATTCCAGCTGTAAACCAGGATCATGTGAATAAAATCTGCAAAACCAAAACTACTAGCTGCCCGTGTGGAAAATAGGGCACCCAGAGTTTAGGTTAAAACAATAAACTCTAGGTCAGTCATGCGACTGGTGTGAGAACTAAAACAATTATTAATTTGATTTTAAAGTTAGGTAAATCAAGGGACCTTGCCGTATAACATAGAACGTATTACCCCCAAGAATACCAGTGCTTAAAACAACAGCGCAATGCTAGTTAAAGAAAATGAAGCTATTATAAGACTCAGGTCCCAACACACAATGCAACGCAAGCCAGATGATAGAATTTTTACCTTATAACAGCAAAAATGCTTGGTACTTGAAATTTCATCTTTTATTATTACTATAAGTGCATAGTGTCAAAATAATTTCAATCATAAGTATCCATCATAGACGACATAAGTGCCCCATACCACTATGTCGCCATACTAGGCTCTACAATCAAAATCGCAAAGTCACATATTGGAACATTACAACAAAATGACCCTATTACAACGGTGGAACACTGTTGTTATATACATTTTACAACGGTGGGCTAACCGTCGTGTATTAAGAAGCTATAATAGACTAAAATCTTTTACAACTTTTTTGCACCGTTGCAACACTGTTGTAATATGTGTATATTACAACTTTTTTTTCACCGTTGTAATAAACTTTATTACAACAGTTATGCATTGTTGTAATAATATCTACTACAATTGTGATTGACATTTGGGTTTTAAAAAAAAAAGACATCTTTTGCAACTAAAAAGAACAATACACTAAACATAGCAATACTCCATAAGCAAATTAGATATTAAAGTTATTTGCAAACTAATTTATTAAAATACTCAAATATTCAGTATTACAAACAATAAGTTTTAGACAACATTTCATGCATTATTACATACTTGACCGTTACAAAGCAACTTGCATACAATATCTTGCCGACTAGAAACTACTGGACTTCACAATGACCATTACAAAGCAACTTGCATTATTACATACTTGACTTCACAATAACCAACTATGAACAAGCACAAAACTACCGGACCAGATGCCCAAATTGCATATAATATCTTGTCGACTAGAGACCGGAACTGTTTCTCACAAGGACCTGAAATTACCATTCACTAGGACATGGCAGTTATTTGACCTTCACAAGCTCAAATAGGCATATTACTTAAGCAATTTGTAGCATGGAGATGACCAACCTTCTCCATGCAAACAGCGAACCAAAAAGCAACAACCCAATGCGAACTTTGACAACTAGAACCATTCTCAAAAGTGTGGGGACAGGCTAGCCTTTCAATGAGATCCTGAGGCGCCGGATCGAGGAGATCGAAGGGAAAAGACAAGCTGGGTTAGTCGCGATATGCCATGAACAGCAGTCAGAGTTCAGGCATTTGAAATACTATCAGACAAAATTTAGAATAAAGGTAAGGGAATGGGCTAGAGTTAGGGCAGATCTTTAAACAGAAAGGAGGTGCGATGGAAAATTTAAGGCAAAGTCAGAGAGAACGAAAGGGAAGCTATTTGAAAAAAGTGAAGAAGCATTTGATTGAGCATCTCAGCTACATCAACAAGGCTCACTGCTCATGGTTTATCCTGGAGCTTGTTCAACTTACAAGTGTACAAATACTCTACTGTATCCGCTGTAACGATGTCGATCTCCATCAAAAAACAAGTGTCCAGATCGATACTGCAAGTTGGAGAAATAATAAACTGCACTTTTAAAAAAATGTGTCAAAAGTTCAATACCAGCTGCATGTGGAAGTGCTCTGAGATGATCAGATCTTGGGGCTGAGGACAGATCAAAAGCCGCTTGAGGAAGTTCCAATTACGATCTGGAATGCCTGCGCTGGACTTCTAGTTGAGGCTCACGTTCACTACTGTCTTCATACGCGCAATCATCAAGAAATCTAATCTCAGTCCAAAACCTTCATCGACATCTTCATCAGCCTCGTTGATCAACACCAAAAGCATCGCAACTGACTTAGATCTGAAGGACGAAGTGCTTACAGCGAACTTTGATTTGAAGTAGATCCACTTTGATCCAGATCTGCGTTAAAGGAAAAAGACTCTGACAACCATCAAAGTTGGCTGGAAGGTTGCGGATTTGCGGTGAAGTCACTATGAATCTGGTCTGAGAAGAATCACCATGTATCTTTTCAAGTTGAAATTAGGGATTCGTTTGGCTTCTTCTCAGCCGGCTTCTTTGCGGCTTTGGGTGCCATAGCAAAAATTAGGGATTCGAAAATTAGGGTTTAAACAACTAATTGGGGGTGCATATGTAATGGAATGAAAGGAATAGGACAACGGTGTTGTTGATTGGAGGGGAAGTGGTGATGCAGATTATTAGATGGATGAATTAGAAGCGTTGGATAATTTATGGGTGTATGGTTGTGATCTGTTAAGTATATTAGTATAAGATACATACGTGGATTGATGAGCTGGATCCAGGGAGGGAGGCGTATGCTGTAGCATTGTGGTACTGTAAAAATGCTAATTGAAACAAACAAACGTTCTTCATTGCGAATTAAAAAACTGGAGCACGTTATTGCTAAATGGTAATTCTTTGGATTGTTAATATCATTTTTATTAATTATGAATTATTAAATGTTTTTCTTAATTAATGATTTTGAATTATTGAAAAATTAATCAAATATTAAATATTAATTCATAATGATTAAATATTACTTTTTAAATATTAATTATTAGTTACTACTTCATAATTCTTAATTAAAAATAAATTAATTATTATTAAATATCAATATAATTAGTTATTAAATATAGCTATTATAAACATGAAGTTTGTACTAGGCATCTCTATTACAACAAATAAAATGAAAAGTTGTGATATATATGTTTATTACAACAGTGATTTTTTCACAGTTGTAAAAAATCATTTATTACAACAGTGCATTTTGCATAGTTGTAAAAAAGCATTTATTGCAACAGTACTTTTTGCACAGTTGTAAAAAAGCATTTATTACAACTGTGCTTTACGCACAGTTGTAAAATTAAAGTTGTAATATTGTGTTTATGTTGTAGTGGAAGTTGGATTTCCATCTGTGAACCGAGGCAAGGGATCGTCCTCACCGCTTCGAGATGCTCTAGCCCGTGTCACAGGACCCAGACTCAGGTGGGCCCTTGGATCATCAAGGCATGTCCACTCGATGTGGATTAAAATGCCTGAACACTGCGTTTCCCCGTCCTATGGGGGCGTCAATGAGACAAATGAATCCATCGGTCCCGGATCGACCGATATAACCGAGGCGCCTCGCAATCCATCATCCACATAAGTAAAATGTCTGCGCGTGTAAAACCCAAAACACCACTCCTAGCTAGAAGGGAACGCATGCCCTCCCTGATGTCCTCTCCCGTTTCTGGTTCACACCGGGGTGTGAGGCTCGCGAATTAACGCTATACAAAGCTACGCCACAAAAGCCGTGCTTTGATCATCAACCACAAGACTTTTCTTTTCAATAGAAGCCTTGATCATTTTTCATCTCAACATGCCACACAGGCAATTCACGTTATGCAACTGATGTATATCAATCACGTAGAATGAAATCCGATGTAAGCACACATCTATTTACAAGTCCGTTCTGGGTCTGAACGAAACTAGAGGAACCTTATTCCTCGCATATCCATCGATCTCCAAGTACGTCTGGACGATCACCAACTGATTCCCTCCTCTTGGATGTACAACCCAATCAAGATCATCAGTAATTATCCAAACGATGTGAAGAACTCTGGTCTTCAACCACCATCTTCATCGTCGACTTATCGTCGATTCAATTATTCATAATGGGTATAAACCCGGCCTTTCCGAATAACTTGCGTATATAATAAACAAGTGTTATAAAACACAACATACGCCTCATTCCAATCCAGAATATTCCTTTATTTAAATATTCTTATATTTTGGGAAAGGTTCCTATTAATTTTATCAAAGATAAATTCTTTAAATTTATTCTTTAATCTTCTTTTGAATATCAGTTCAAACTAAATTATGGTTTATCCAAACAAGTCGGGATTGGCGAACCTTACCGAATAATCATTTGTTAAATTTTCCAACCCCAACCTATTCATCCCATGAAGTAAAACTGGTAATACTTCATATCTAACACCACGGTGTTATCGGAAATTTCAATTACCATTTTACGTTCAAATCTAATTAAAGATTTAACTATCGCTTGGAGCAAAACTGATGATACTCCATTCTCGACCGTTTCTTGAATTTGATAATTTTAGTTATCAAATTCACCTTTCAATCTATTTAAAGATTCATTAAAACTCTAATTCAGTTTTAATTTCCAAAAATCATTACTTAATGATTATTCAAAGTTAAGAAATAAATCTTATCTTTAACTGGGTTTAAGAACTAATGTCATTTAAAACACAGCTCACGATAAACCCAAAATCACATTCCATTACAATGGAAACTTCACGGAATACAGATCAATATATATAATCGATATGAACTTCCATATCTGACTAATAATATAAATGGAATAACGACAAAGCCTTTTAAACTCCATATATATTAGTTGTCTTCCTCCACAGAGATTCACTTCGATTATTACCAAATTGAATTCCATTCCATTCCAATTTATTTTATTAAATTGGAAAATTTTACTTTGAAAAATCCACTTTAAATCTTAACAAAAGATTTATAAATTCCAAATCACATTTCACTATAAATCGGGTTAAAGAACGAATGTCACTAAAACACAGTTCACGTTAAACCCAATTCACATTCCATTAATTATCGGGTTAAAGAACAAGTGCTATTTAAAACACTGTTCACGATAAATCCAAAAATCAATTCCAATTCAATTCCAATTAAATATCATTTAGTTGGTATACTTCATTAAATCTAAATAAAAAGATTTAATCTTTTTCTCAACTGGGTTTAAGAACAGTGTTAATGAAGACACCATTCACGACAAACCCAAATCTCATTTGATATTAAATACAAGGCTCTGAATATAAAATATATCCGCTTATATTCAATATAAAATTCTACAACCAACAAATTTCGTATTGGAAATAACGATATAAATATATCTTTCAAATTTCCATAACAATATATGTATAATCACGAAATCCAACATCGAAATGTTCCAAACACAATTTCGATTCAAATCCATTTCCAATTTATATATTGAAAATTCTGGTTATTTTTAAAACCATTTCAAATCCAATTTATTTATTTATTTAAATAATTGAATTATAATTCTAGTTCAAAACCAGTTCATTTCGATAAAAATATATTTTTATCTTTTCAAATATGGGATTTTTCACCTCAATTCTTTCCAAATCATTTCTTATGATTTTACACTAATTATTGATATTTTTAATAATTTTATCAAGGCCCATACAGTCGATTTCCATAAACGACCATCGAACTGCACTTACAATGACCTTTTCCAAATTTGATTTGGACATAATTCCAAATCGAACTGATAGATTTCAAATCTCTAATATTCTTTGGAAAGCTCTTTTCGATACAAACCCAACGGTTCCAATTTTAGGAGAATCCGACGGTCGGATCTCCCGTAATGTCTGTTCGAAGTCAATGGTCGAAATTCGCGAACTGTCGTGGCGCGTTCTATTCAGGCCATTATATTATATATAATATATATTTTTTCGATTTTATTTTAAGACGTACTTTATAAATCATTTTAAATTCGTTTTCAAAACGATTTCAACTTCTTATTCAATTTCAAATCAAAATTGAATACTCCATATCATCGATATATAAACGATAATATTTTTAAAACATTAGATTTTGAAATCAATTCTTTTTCGATATTCATTATAAAAATGAATAAAACCAATATAAATATCGTTCACGTCAAAATGGCGTCAATCTAATCAACACGACTTTATATATTTAAAAATATTCGTGTCCATCCCAAATCGGATATCAAAATCAGATTTTTATCCTTTTACTGAATATTATTTTAAAATATTCATTATTTTAAAATATTCGTTACTTTAAAATATTCATTCTTTATGAACTGGAATCAGACACAGTCAATTACCATATAATTTGATTTATATGGATTTCTTACACACATGTACATAACAACAATCAAACAGAGTCAACCATCATCCAAAGTGCATTCTACACTGAATAAGCATCTAATATAAATATTTGATGCTTACACAGCCTGTCAATCGATCGATCGACATATAGGTAATTATTGGGATTAGTGTATGTCCAATATCATCCCAATACCCATGTGAGGTTTCAATCAACAAATAATGAATTTTATTTTTGTAGTTGGGCGATGTGTAAAATTTATCGTCCCAATCAATATCAGTCAAATCAGTGTACATAAACAAATCATCCGATTTGTTTATGAATATTTATTTTATTCATATACACGTTAAAAATTATAGTTTTAACTACAAAATATTTTATTCCATTTCACATCACACAATCAATTTTCACAACAAAATCAAACAAACAAGTCGTCCATGGTCTGTAGACGACGGGTGTCGGGTGCTGCTAAGCATCGTCTGCATCCTAGTATATATTTCAACTAGAAAATAGAATAAAATTGAGAACTTCTCACCTTGGGGTTCCACTCCGCCATTTCATTTCTGAATTTCTGAATGGCTTGAATTTTCCCGAAATTCAAAATAGATTCTAAATTTTTTGGTTTCGCTAAAATTTGGTTTATCTTGAATCATGTACATTCATTTGAAATTTGAAATCGAATTTTCAAACTACCGCGCCATTTTCAATTCCTTTTATAATTAAAAATAAATATTTATATTCTAACGTCGATTTAAATAAATATATAAGTTCTAATTCTATTCAACATAAATTTCTCGCCATTATTATTTAAAATAATTTATTTTAAATATTCAAAATTCGCTAAAATTATAAAAATAAAAATTTTAAATTGGTTTTGATTTTCCGGGTTATTACAATCATACTTCGTCATTGCTCCATTACAAATTTTGGACCATGCTTTAACATAATACTTAAAGGTGAAAATAAAAAAGAATACCAGACACACATGCACAAGAAATTTAGGCTTAACATCTACTTTGTTATCGAAGTTATTGAATACAAATGTGCATAATGCTAGTTCATTTATTAAAGATATTGGGTACTACTGCTCATACGCCACCAAATACATATCTGAATAAAGAAACAAAAACACTTGCTCTTCAAAACAACATACATGCTGCACCTAACTTTGTAGTCAATATAAATGGGTTGAAGGACTAGCAGCTTTGGATCTAGAGTTGACTTCACACTTATTTCATTTTTCTTCACATTCAAGCATTGGAAAATTGAACATATGTAGGATCTACGACCACCACTTTCCAACCAGGTATCCTTGTGACAAAAGTTATATGCTTAACCAAACCCTCATATTAAACAATCAGAAGCAACAATAGTGAGAACTGACATGGGAATAATATAGTTTGTACCAGAAAATGATATTTTCAACCATTTCAATACAACATACAATAATTATAATTTGCCTTCAACCTGCCATCTACCTTTAAAGCGCAGAACGCAACAACACCACCTTGCATCTCTATGCAACTTTCACTCTCCAGGCACATCTTATATCTTCACACAACATACAATCTACTTTCAGGCCAGCCATACTAATTCTTGTAAACATGCACTAAAATGCATCTTCAATGACTCTTATGTTGTGACTCTACAGTGAGTACTCTACAACATTAACAGTTGATGAACCTCCAGATCTATCTATGCAGCACTACAAGCTTTCTCATAAAGGCCGGCACATCACATTACTCTGCAACAGCAGCACCTTAGCAGGAAGCATTGGATTCATTGCCTCTTCCACCACCCTTCACAATCACTCGCTGCAATTCTACCTCTTTTCCTACACGCAACACAAAACACCTCACTTCAGATTGTAATTTAATGCCAACACTAATCTATTATCTGGAAAAAAAACACCATCAAAGTAATTAAAATAATGAACATATTCCTTAAACCAATTAGATATTATTTTGACATGTTTTTTTTTGGCAAAGCCAGCCAGTTTTTATAGTGGACCGTACCACTTTTTCATTATAGCAATTAACGAGTACAAAATATAACAAGAGGTAAGCTGAATGCTTATTTGCTACAGACATACTAACTCTACTTACAAGATAACTTTATCAAAGCGATCAGTTATATGTAGATACAATCAGAAACATACATGCCCTTACAATATGTCATCATATACTTTCCAATACATAAAACAGGGCAAGTGGATCAATTTAGTTCTCCAGGCCAATAGCAATACAAAGTAAATGAACACACTAGCAAAAACCAGAAGCGGAGCTGAAATACCAAGCAGAGCTTGAAGAAAAGCAGATTTGAAGAGGCAGCTAAAACATCCAGCAAACGAACTGTAAATACCCGAAAATCCCCGTCCTTTAGATCGACCATAAACCACACAGGTCTGATCCAAAAGTTGGAAATCCACGTATATTTTAACTCTGGGCATACAACACATTAGAACAAATAATAGATGACCTTTATAAACATCATAATAATGTTACATCAGAGTACAGAATATCAGAGTACATTGGATACATAATACAGTGGAAGATAAATTACAATATTCTACTACAATACACAGCGGAAGACCTTCTATGCTCTGGACATAGCTTTAAGCTTCAATCACGAATCCTGCTCAAGAGATAAATATCTGCAAAAAGCTACTCGACTGCCCATGTGGGAAAGTGGGCACCCGAGTTTGCAAGTGAAACAAACTACATGTCAGTCATGGGACTAGTATGAGAAATCTTTCTTAACCTATTTAATAAAAAGGCTAATCACAGGACCACGCCGCTAACGCAGAACAGGTTTACTCCATTGGATTGTCGGTGCATAAATAAAGTAAATCGTTAAACAATGCAATGCTTTTTATAAAAATGAAACCAATATAAGACTCAAGTCCTATCACACAATGCAACGCAAACCGGAGGATAGAGTTTTACCTTATAATGGTTAAAAATGCTTGATACAATAAAACGGAGTTGATATTATTATTAGTGTATATATGTTTTAAAACATTTCAATCATAGACGGCATAGCTACCATATACTATGTCGCCATACTAGTTATACAATCAAAACCGCATGGGTCGTATTCGAAGTTGAATTTCCATCACGAACCAAGGAAAAAGATAGTCCTTACCGAATTCGAGGCAATCTAGCCTACCATGTCTCAGGATCAGCCGCAACTGACCCTTGGATCTTCAGGTCCGGTCCACCAAAGTGCAATGGTTGGATTAATAATGCCTGAACAATACGTTTCCCCGCCCTACGGGCGTAAATAGAGCCACTAGGGACTCAAATAACTGAGGCGCCTCATTCCATCATCCACATAAGTAAAAATGTCAGGCCTTGTAAAAACCATGACACCACTTCTAGCTAGAAAGAAACGTATGTCCTCCCTGCAGTCCTTACTCCCGTTTTTGGTTCATACCGGGGTGTGAGGCTCGCGAAGTATCGCTATACACAAAGCTATGCTATTTAAAGCTGTTCTTTGATCATCAACCACAAGGCTCTGCTTTTCAACAATAAGCCTTGATCCTTTGCATCTTAGCATGCCACGTTGTCAATCCAAACCATACCATTGATTTCTGCCAATATATAACCTCTTAGCTCGCATGTCTCAGAGAAGGGTGTTATGCAAGAGAATAAATTCTCCCCCACCAACAAATATATATTTAGCAGAGATCAACGAATATAGTATAAAGGAATACAACGTCAGACATACAATCCATTTACAAGTTCGTTCTGGGTCTGAATGAAACCGGAGGCACTTTATACCTCGCCCATCCGAACGATCAACAATACGTCCGGACAACTACCACTGCAACCTTCTCAAGGAAGCAACTCCAATCAAAGGAATCAGTAGTCCTCATCCATTCGATGTGAAGATCGCCGGTCTTCAACCACTGTCTTCCTCTTCGACTTTTAATCGTCGTAGTAATTATTCCGAATGGGTTAAACCCGGTCTTTCCGAATAACTCGCGTATTTTATAATAAAAATCAAGTGTTGTAAAACACATCATACGCTACATTCCATTTCAGAATATTCTTTTAATTAGATATTCACATTATAGGGTAAAGATTCCCATTAATTTTAACAAAGATAAATCCTTTCAAATTTATTCTTTAATCCCCTTTAAAGATTCATTAAAACCCCAATTTGGTTTTAATATCCAAAATCATTACTATATGATTATTCAGATTTAAGAAATAAATCTTATCTTTAACGGGATTAAAGCACAAATGTCATTTAAAAACATCGTTCACGACAAACCCACAAATCTAGTTTATCTTATTTGATTCCAATTAAATATCGACTAATTGGAAAACTTCATTAAATCTTATTTTCAAGATATATTCTAGTTAATAACTAGTTCAATTCGATAAAAATATTTTTTTCTTTTCAAATATGGAATTTTTCATCTCAACTCTTTCCAAATAATTTACTATGATTTTACATAATCTCTCCATATTTTTAATAATTTTATTATCGCTCGTACAGTCGGTTTCCAATAACGACCACCGAACTACATCCATAGCGACCTTTTCTGAAATTGATTTGGACATAATTCCAAATCCAACTGTTAGATTTCAAAACTCTTATATTCATTGGAAAGCTCTTTTCGATACGAACCCAAGGTTCCGGCTATAGAAGAACCGATGGTCGGATCTTCCGTTATGCCAATTTGAGGCTAAGAGTCGAAATTCGTGAACGGTCGCTGCATGGTGCGTTCTATTCAGGCCATTAAATAAATATATAATATATATATATATATCGTCGATTTCTATTATAAATCATTTTTATAAAATATTTACAAATTCATTTTAAAATGATTTTAACTTCATTTTCAATTCTAAACATATTAAAATATTTATATTTTCAAAATATAAGATTTATAAATCACTTCTCTTCGATATTCATTTTAAAATGAATAAAAATCGATCAATAACCCGTTTGGGTAAAAAATGGCGTTTGCTACTAAATTCGGCTTCGCGTTTCTCTTCTTCACTGAATATTATTTAAAATATTCATTTTTTTAAAAGGTTCTTTATATTTGAATACTATTTATATTAAAAGATATTTTGAATCGGAATGCGACAATCAATTACCATACAATTTCAGTTGTATGGATTTCATATTTCGCATGTATATATATAACAATAATAGTACATAATCACTAAGCAATCAATTCACAACCAGAGTGAAATTTATAATTGTGTGAGCATTAAAATAAATAAATATATAACACTCAACACAAACTGTCAATCCATCGATTGACATACAGTTAAATATTGGGACTAGTGTATGTCATCCCAACACCCATGTGGGGTTTTCAAATACAAAAGTTTATATACATACATCATTGGTTAATAAATTAAACCAATTTCCATTGTTTAAATTATAATTAAATATTTATATTTTAATTCCAACAAAACATATATTTTGACAAGACAACATTTTTATTTTACCAAACATGTCCTTCTAAATGGCATTTTGTAATGCTAACAATGTTAAGTAACACTATTTTCAATGGATCAACATATGTTTCATAAATGAACATTTTTCTTTTTCACTAAAATGAAAATGTTTTTAATTAACAAGACATAAATAATCAAATGAACATTTTACTATGATTCTAACATATGAATGATAATGTTTTAACTAACTAAAACATATATATTCAAACGAATATTTTTCTATTTAAAACAATGCATGTTTTTAACCATTTCTAATGTACAATAAAAATGTAAAATTTTATTGTGAAACAATTTTACACAATTTCTATGCTCACATATGACAAATAAAAAGGGAACTTTATTTTCAATAGCTTTAGCGTTCATATATGACAAATAAAAAGATGTTTTTATTTTTAATAGATCCAATGTTCATAAATGACAGATAAAAAGATGGTTTTTATCTGCGATACCTTGTTTACATTTCGAATGACAAAATAAAATAGAATTTATTTGTCATAACAAGTTTTACATTTAAAGTGACATGTTTTATTTAACCTAACATATGTTAATAAAATGATGTGTTATTCTAATGTAACATTTGCTAACAAAATAATGTTTTTATACTAATGTAACATTCTACAACAAAATGTTCTTTTTTTATTCTAACATAAATGTCCTTTTTTAATTCTAACATAAATGTTGTTTTTATTCTCACATAAATGTCTCTTTTAATTCAAACATAAATGTTGTTTTTATTCTAACATAAATGACAATTTTAATTACATGACAATTCCTAACAAAAAATGATGTTTTAATTAACATGACAATTTCTAACAAAACGACAAGTTTATTCTAAATAAACATTCCTAACAAAATGACATGTTTATTCTAATATGTCGTTTTTAACAAAATTGACATTTTTATACTAGCATGACTTTTCTAACAAATGTGTTATTTTTATCTAACATGACTATTTTAACAAATGTGTTATTTTTATCTAACATCACTATTTCAACAAATGTGTTATTTTTATCTAACATGACTATTTTAACAAATGTGTTATTTTTATCTAACATGACTATTCTAACAAATGTGTTATTTTTATCTAACATGACTATTTTAACAAATGTGTTATTTTTATCTAACGTGACTATTATAACAAATGTGTTATTTTTAATCTCATGCAACATTTAAACTAAAAATGTTGTTATTTTATAACAAAAGATGATATTTATGTTTTCTAACAAAAGATGTCAATTTATTTTCTAACCAAAGATGACAATTATGTTTTCATGAATACTTTTTAAATAAATGATCTTTTTAGGTAACATGAACTCATTCTAAATAAATGATCAATTTGTTTTAACCTAACATTTATACTAACTAAATGACATATCTATTTTAACATAACATTTATTAATTTAATAACATTTTTATCTTTCCAATTCTACTGCAACAAAAGGGACATTTCTATTATGTCAATTCTAATGCAACCAAATGAACATTTCTAAATAAAATGATGTTTCATATGATATTTCTAAATAAAATGACATTTCAAATTAATATGATATACAAAAATATAATTTCTATTCTAATGTAACATTTTATACAAAAAAGAAATTTCTATTCAAATGTACATTTTATACAAAAATGTAATTTCTATTCTAATGTACATTTTCTAACAAAAAGAATATTTTTATTTTAATATCACATCTCAAATAAAAATGATATTTTTATTTGACCATTCTAATTCTATATCAACGACATTTTATTTTGTCGATTCTAATATAAAAAAATTATTCCATCAAGTCAACAGATTGATAAACAACATCAAATAATTTAAATCAAATCACGAATGACAATCAATAGGATATTACAGCATATGAAAATCAACAGATCTAATCAAGATTAATTTATTTAGATTATATATATTAAAAAAAAAGAATTTCTCACATTGATCATTGTCTGAATTTTCAAAATTCTCCATTTCAGCTCTGGTCAGTCCCATGATGTAGATCTCGTTTCAAGGATTCCAAAGCACTTCGTTTTTCTGAATTTCGATACTGTTTGGCAAAGATATGTTGATTTAAACATTGGATTACATTATTAAATTAATAAATAAACAATTTTCCTTAATTACAGTTTTACCCCTAATACAAACTAAGGTCGTTCCTTCTTCCACTTCCTATCGTTGTCTGCTTGTAAAATCGAAGCCAAACTCATCCGCCATCACACCACTACCGCACCACCGTCGGGGCACCAGTCACCGATCACCCAACACCATGTCGAAGCCCTCGATTGCACCTCCCTACGCCGTGAAGAAGGGTGCACTCGCAGCCCCCAAGCTTCTCGAAATCTGAACTTAAGTCGCGCCCTTTGAACCTCAAAATCAACCACCATCGATCCTTGTTCCAGATCCAACCCGTATGAAAATCTAGATCTAACTTGCCACTTCGATTTTCCCTAAACAAGTTTTTGATATTAGTTAGTGGATTAGGAGTAATTAGTGAATCATTTCCGGAGCTTTATGGCCATTGTTTTCTCAAGTGGCAGTTGTCTCTCTAATGGATTAGGGTTTAGATAGGTTAGACCGTATTTATACTAGTATATGTAGCGTATTTTATTTTATTTTCATTTATTAATTCAAGAAAATAACTTGTTCGTTGATACTAACTCCGAATCAAACCCAACGAGTGTCGCCCCTAGCCAAATACTCCCGTTCCAGACACAATGGAATAGGTTTAGTAACCTAATTTAATTGTTTCGATAGGTTTTTCTTTAAATTTAAATATAAAACATTTAATTATTTAATGTAAACGTACATTTTAATTTACCGGGGCTATATACTGACTCTAAAAATTCCAGAAAAATTATTTCTAGTTATGTTTTGACGATACAGTGCTAACAAGAATAATTTCGTCGAATTCTGAGATCGTTTGAAAAATGGCCATTTTCTGGTCGATCGAATTTGACTTAAACTGACAAAACACATTTTCTTTCGCCACGCTCACATATTAATTCTAAAAATTATGGAAATTGAAACCTGGCAATAATTTGACATTCCGGTTCCAACAAATGTGGTTTCGTCGAAAACAGAGGTAGTTTGAAAAATGGCTATTTTTAATATTAAATATATATATATATATTCTGCAGTGACTATTCTGAAAACTAAACTGAGCATAACTTTTGATTCCGGCTATGAAATTTCGATTTTTCGGATTCGTTGGAAAGATATTTTTATATAGATTTACATGTTTTTGGTTTCACTAAAATCCGATTTATTTTGCATCCTATACATTCGATCGAAGTACAGGTTTGACTTTTCAAACTACCGTACTATTTCTAACTCCTTTTATAATTAAAATAAATATGTTCGTTCCAACTTCGATTTAAATAATTTTTTAATCGTTATTATTTAAAATAAACCATTTTAAATATTCAAAATCCATAAAATAATTTTTTTAAATTGGTTCAGAATTTCCGGGTTGTTACAGTCACCCCCACTTAAAATCTTTTTGTCCTCGAAAAGGAACGGAGTTAAATATTGTTTAATTAACCTCTAAATTTTCATTCCTTAATTGGTTTCAATAATTTATTAGTTGATTAACTTTCAAATATATATAACTTTTATATGTTCAAAAATCATATCATATTTTCTAAGATCGCATTATATATATAATCACAAATACGTTAATTATAGACTTTTTTTACTCTGAACTCATTCTAGGGCATTACTAACCCTATCTCTAATGAGTTTTCTCATTCTAGGATGCTACTGATCCAATCTCTAATGAGTATTCTTATTGGATATTACTAATCCTACCTCTGATGAGTCTTTTGTTCAGTTCTAACGAGTTGTACCCCAAATATTTGAGCTAACCAAAGCTCTGATACCAGCTGTAAAGACCCGAAAATCCCCATCCTTTAGATCGTCCATAAACCACACAGGTCTAATCCAAAAATTGGAAATCCACGAATACTTTAACTCTGGGCATACAACACATTAGAACAAATAACAGAAGACCTTTATAAACATCATAATAATGTTACATCAGAGTACAGAATATCAGAGTACATTGGATACATAATACAGCAGAAGATAAATTACAATAATCTACTACAATACACAGCAGAAGACCTTCTATGCACTGGACATAGCTTTAAGCTTCAATCCAGAATCTTGTCAATAGATAAATATCTGCAAAAAGATATTCGACTGCCCATGTGGGAAAGTGGGCACCCGAATTTGCAAGTGAAACAAACTACAGGTCAGCATTGGGACTAGTATGAGAAATATTTCTTAACCTATTTAATAATAAGGCTAATCACAGGACCACGCCCCTAACGCAGAACGGGTTTACTCCATTGGATTGCCAGTGCATAAATAAAGTAAGTCGTTCAATAACACAATGCTTTTTGTAAAAATGAAACCATTATAATACTCAAGTCCTACCACACAATGCAACGCAAACCAGAGGATAGAGTTTTTTACCTTATAATGGTCAAAAATGCTTGATACGATAAAACAGAGTTGATATTATTATTAGCGTATATATGTTTTAAAAATTTCAATCATAATATCAATCATAGACGGCATAACTACCATATACTATGTCGCCATACTAGTTATACAATCAAAACCGCATAGGTCGTATTGGAAGTTGAATTTCCATCATTAACCAAGGAAAAAGATAGTCCTTACCGAATTCGACGCATTCTAGCCTACCATGTCTCAGGATCAGCCGCAACTGACCCTTGGATCTTCAGAGCCGATCCACCAAAGTGCAATGGTTGGGTTAATATTGCCTGAACAATACGTTTCCCTACCCTACGGGGCGTAAATAGAGCCACTAGGGACTCAAATAATCGAGGCGCCTCATTCCATCAACCACATAAGTATAAATGTCAGGCCTTGTAAAAACCATGACACCACTTCTAGCTAGAAAGAAACGTATGTCCTCCCTGCAGTCCTTACTCCCATTTCTGGTTCATCCCGGGGGTGAAGCTCGCGAAGTATCGCTATACACAAAGCTATGTTATTTAAAGATGTGCTTTGATCATCAACCACAAGGCTCTGCTTTTCAACAATAAGCCTTGATTGTTTGCATCTTAGCATGCCACATTGTCAATCCATACCATACCATTGATTTCTGCCAATATATATGTAACAACCCGGAAATCCGAGCCAATTTAAATTTTTTATTTTGGCGAATTTAATGAATTTTGAATATTTAAAATGAATTATTTTAAATAATAATGACGAAAATCTTATTTGGAATGGAATTAGAACGTATATATTTATATACGTCGTCGTTAGAATATAAATAATTATTTACAATTATAAAAGGAATTGAAAATAGCGCGGTAGTTCGATAATTCGATTTCAAATTTCAATTGAACATACCGGGTGCAAAATAAATCGGATTTTGGCGAAACCAAAAATATTTGAATCTAATTGAGAATATCTTTCCAACGAATCCGGGAAATCAAAATTTCATAGCAGGAATCAAAAGTTACGTCCCGTTGAAAAATCATAATAGTCGCTATGGAATTCTAGCCCTTAAAAATGGAAATTTTGCAAACGACCTCGAATTTCGACGAAACCACTTTTGTTGGATCCGGGATGTCAAGATATTTCTATATTTCAAATTTCATAATTTTTAGAATCAATATGTGAGCGTGGCAAAGGAAAACGCGTTGGACCAGTTTTAGTTGATTTTAATCGACTGGAAAATGGCCATTTTTCAAACGGTCTCGGAATTTGACGAAACTAGTTTTGTTAGGACCATATCGTCAATACGAAGTTAGAAAATATTTTTTGGGAATTTTTAGAGACTGTATGTGGGCTCGGTAAATTGAAATGCTCGTTCAAATTCAATATATAGAGTTATATGTTGATTTTGACGAAAACTGGTCGAAATGATCGAATTGGCTTGCGAAACATATCCCATTGTGTTCGGAATGAAGGTAACTAGTTATGACTGACAGTCGTTGGGTTTGATTTAGAGATCGAATGCGAAAACTGACTTAATGGAAATTAAATAATAAAAATAAAATAAAAGGGGCTATAAATACACCAATTTGACCGGTCAAAAAAAAGGAAACCCTAATTCATTATCAAACCATGTCGCCTCCGTTCAAAAAGCAAAATCAAAGGCCAGGAATTGATTTGCCAATCCACGCGTTATTGGGTTCCGAGGGCAAAGGAAAGGTTGATCGGCGTGGGGAGGGGATCTAATCGATGGTCATGGCTCGACCATCGGAGCACAGCGGCGGCGGAATTCTTGCATCGAAGTTGGTGGGTTTTGTTAGGGTTTTCAAGGGACTGCTGACCATTAGAGGGGACGGGGTTGGTGGCATTGGGGGCGGCGAGGCCTGGGCCATCCACAGCGGCCAGGGGTGGACCTCCGATTAACGGAGGAGGCGCCAACAGGGTTTTAAAGGGGGGGCGATGGGTTCCTGCGTGAACATGGAAGGAGCATTACAGTTAGCTGCTCTTCTTTTCTTTATAATTTTTATTTTATTCTTGTAATTAGTAAAACTTTAAATACATATATATACATAAAACATTTGTTTAAAATCTGAAATAAATATAAAATCAATTTAAAAATATAAATTAGCATATGGTTAAATAAAAACATACTTTGTTTTGAAAATATAAAAGTGTTGGTTTGAAAATATACATTGTTATTAAAATATAAAATGAACATTGTTTTTAAAATAATAAAATTAGCATTACTTTTAAAAATATATAATAGAATTGATTTTAAAAATATAAAATAGAAAGAAGCGTCGAGAAAATATATGAAGTGGTAATAGAAATATGATTTTTATTTATTGAAAGGAAGTAATAAAAATATAATTTTTATTATGAACAGCGTGAAAAGAACTGCATTGGAATTTCAGACAGATCCAGACGGTTCAGCAGTTCAACAGTAAGGCAAGGCGGAGTGGAACCCTCTATGAGAACTCCTCACTTTTATTTTAAATTTCTAGTTTAAAATATATACTAGGATGCAGACGGTGCTTAGCAGCACCCGACACCCGTCGTCCACAGACCATGGATGACTTGTTTGTTTAGTTGCTATGTTGTGAAATTTGATTGTGTGATGTGGAACGAAATAAAATATTTTATAGTGGAAAATATTCTATAGTTAAAAATATAATTTTTAACATGTATATAAAATAAATATTTATAAATGAATCGGACGATTTGTTTATATACACTGATTTGACTGATATTGATTGGGACGATAAATTTTACACATCGCCCAATTGCACGAATAAAATCTGTGTTTGATTGTTTGAAACCCCACACGGGTGTTGGGATGATATTTCGCGTACACTAATCCCAATTATTTAATTGTATGTCGATCGATTGGTCGACAGACTATGTAAGCGTTAATAATATATATTTAATGCTTATGCAGTTGTGTGGTGCACTTTGGATGATGGTTGATTATTTATCGTTGCTATTATATACATGTGTTGTATGGAATCCATATAATTAACATTATATGCTAATTGATTGGGCCTCATTCCAATTGGGAAAATAAAGAATATTATGAAATAAAGATTCACGTGTTGACGGTACTCATTTGTTGAGATTAGTCATGTGGTGAAGGAAATATAGATTCATGTGTTGAATAGAATAAATATTCATTTGTTGAATAGAATTACAAAGTTATTAAAAAATATAAAGCCATGCTAATTAGATATGCGCTATTTTGACGCGAACGATATTGATATCGATTATATTCGTTTTTTTTAAATGAATATTTAGAAAATGAATTCGAATTGATTTGAAATTAATTTGAGAAGAAATCGAATTGAATTGAATTGAAATTGAAATCGAATTGAATTTAAATTGAAATCGAATTGAATTGAATTGAAGTTGAAATCGAATTGAAATTGAAATTGAAATCGAATTGAATTGAAATTGAAATCGAATTGAATTGAATTGAATTGAATTGAATTGAAATGAATTTAAAACGAATTTATAAGGAAAATTTTAACTTTGATTTGAATTTGAAAACGAAGTTGAAATTGTTTTTGAAACGAATTTAAAACGATTTATAAAATTTGTTTTAAATAGAAATCGACGTAATATATATTATATATATATATATTATATAATGGCTTGAATAGAACGTGCCATGCCGCGGCAGTTCGCGAATTTCGACCATTGACTTCGAATGGATATTACGAGAGATCCGACCGTCGGATTCTCCTAAAACCGGAACCGTTGGGTTCATATCGAAAAGAGCTTTCCAATGAATATTAGAAATTTGAAACCTAACGGTTGGATTTGGAATTTTGTCCAAATCAAATTTGGAAAAGGTCGCTGTAAGTGCAGTTCAGTGGCAGTTATTGAAAACCGACTGTACGGGCCTTGATAAAATTATTAAAAATATCTACAATTTGTGTAAAATCATAAGAAATGATTTGGGGAAAAAATAGGATGAAAATTCCATATTTGAAAAGATTAAAATAGATTTTTATCGAAATGAACTAGTTTTGAACTAGAATTAAAATCAATTTATTTTTGAAATAAATAAGTTGAATTTGAAATGGGTTTTAAATAACCAGAATTTATAATATATTTAATTAGAATTGAATTAGAATTGATTTGTGGGTTTACCGTGAACGGTGTTTTAAATAGCACTTGTTCTTTAACTCGATAATAAATAGAATGTGATTTGTGTTTATCGTGAACTTTGTTTTAAATGACATTAGTTCTTTAACCCAGTAAAAGGAGTTTTAATGAATCGGTAATTAGATTGAAATGTGAATTGATAATTTAAATTACTAAATTTGGAAAGTAGGCGAGAATGGAGTATTACCAGTTTTGCTCCAAAGCGATAGTTAAAATCTTTAATTAGATTTGAACGTGAAATGGTAATTAACTTTACCGATAGCACCGTGGTGTTAGATATGGAGTATCACCAGTTTTGCTCCATGGGATAAATAGGTTGGGATTGGGAAATAAAATAAATAATTACTTCGGTGTGGTTCTCTAACCCCGACTAGTTTGGAAAACCATAATATGGTTTGAAATGATATCCAAAGGAAGATTAAAGAATAAATTTAAAAGAATTTATCTTCGATAAAATTAATGGGAACCTTTCCCTAGGAGTGTGAATATCTGAATAAAAGAATATTCTGAATTGGAATGAGGTGTATATTGTGTTTTATAGCACTTGTTGATTAAGATACGCGAATTATTCAGAAAGTCCAGGTATAACACATTTTGAATAACTGATTCGACGACGAGTCGAAGAGATTGAAGACGGTGCAAGACCGACGATCTTCACATCGAATGGATGGGTGCTACTGATGCTCACGATGGGAGTAGCTACCTTGAAGGGGGCTAAAGTGGTAGCCGTCCGGATGTACTTGGAGGTCGACGGATATGCGAGGAAAGTGCCTCCGGTTTCGTTCAGACCCAGAACGGACTTGTAAATGGACTGTGTGTCTGATATTGGAATTTATTCTGTGTGATTGATTTCTATTAAATATATATCTTTTTGGTGGCGGAGAATTTATTCTCTTGCTTAACGCCAATCTCTGAGACGTACGAGCTCAGAGGTTATATATTGATGGATATCAATCGCATGACATGAATTGTGGCATGTCTAAGTGGCAAATGATCAAGGCTTCTGTTGAAAAGCAAAGTCTTGTGGTTGATGATCAAAGCACAGCTTTAAATAGCGCCACTTTGTGTTTAGCGTTGATTCGCGAGCCTCACACCCCGGTATGGTGATAAACTGATGGTTTGATCAGTATGCTTTTTAGTGGATGGGCACCTTAGTGGTGTCGTGGATTTGGTCGACCGAGATTGAGCTTAGTGCTTAGAGGGATAAGGAAAGCGGTGTTTTCTCTCGCTGAGACGTAAGCCGCAGTGATACTCAATTTCCCAAAAGTGCGGATGTGCATTACGGTGTTTTCTCTCGCTGAGACGTAAGCCGTTGTGGATGGCACTACGCGATCGATCTTTCGAATAAGGAGCCACCATGATGGAAATCCAATTTCCAAATATGACATTTTGCGGTTTTGATTGTAGATCCTAGTATTGGCGACATGATATATGGTACCCATGCCATCTATGATTGATACATTTATATTTGAAGTTGTTTTCCTTACTTATAGTAATAATATAAGATGAAATTTCACGTATCAAGCATATTTGGCTATTATAAGGGAAAACCCTATCCTCCGGCTTGCGCTGCATTGTGTGATGGGACCTGGGTCTTATAATAGCTTCATTGTTCTTTATTTAGCATTGCACTGTTTGTTTTATGCACTAGTATTCTTGGGAGGAAACCTGTTCCGTGTTATACGGCGTGGTCGCTTGATTTACCTAACTTTAAAAACAACGATTAATAACTGCTTTAGTTCTCACACCAGTCACATGACTGACCTGGAGTTTATTGTTTTAACCTAAACTCTGGGTGCCCCTATTTTCCGCACGGGCAGCTAGTAGTTTTGGTTTTGCAGATTTATATTCATAGGATCCTGATTTACTGCTGGAACGATATCCGGAAAGCTCTGTATCCGTATATCTCTTCTAGTTGGGTTTTGTATTATTTCCTCTACGATGTATTTAAATGAAATTTAAATCTCTGATATTTTCTGTGTAATATTTATTCATACTACGCATATTCTTGTATTCTAATGGAATTGTTGTAATAAGCGATGAAATGTTCTTCTGTCTGTGTTCTAATTTGTCGTGTTCTCGAAGTATTCGGGCTTTCCTTACCGGGGAAGTTACGGGTTCTCACAGTGGTATCAGAGATTTGGTTTACAGAGCTCGAGAACAAGACACATTAGAACCAAACGAAAGAATTCATCAGATATTGGATTAGTAATATCCAATTAGAATGACTCGTTAGAGATAGGATCAATAGTATCCTAGAACGAGTGTGAGAGTATATTTTTCAAATGAAAACAATTTTGTTTTGAAATTTAAATCGTTTTATTCGTATTTGAATATTTATTTATTTTGAATTAGGACAATCTAGTATATAAAGGTTTTGTATATACACGTCATGAACGTATATTTGAAGTTTTAATATACTGGATAGATATAGAATCGCACTCTAGTAGCCCAGGGATGATTCCACTGATGACGTACGACATCAATGGTTTATTTTCGTGTTTCGAAGGTGTGATTTCTATATATTTCCATTAGGCTGGTGTGAGAACCAAAACTAGATAGATTTATTGTTGTGATTTGGCATCAAAAACATGATTTTCTGTATATATATATATATCAAAGTTATGTGTTTGAAATTCTAATCAAGTAATTGATTGATGGTTGTGTTTGTTGTTTATTTGTTTGATATTTTTAACCATTTAAGCCTAATTGAACCAAATATTGAAATGTATTGAAAAATGATTACAAATGCATGCATATACATGTACTTACATTGAACAGGTCATAGCAAGGAGGCTAGAGCAGAAAAATAAAATTGTTTGCCCAACAAATAGGTACATGTTTACCATAATTTACTGTTTTGTTTGGGTGGTGATGATTTTATGAGCCGATTGGCCTTTTCTTTTTCTTTTGGATTGAAGAAGGCCATGGGAGGCTATATGAAATATCCCGAAGTCCCCGGTGCAGGGGAGGTTATGGAGAAATTTTTCGAAATTTAGGGTGTTAGGCAAATTTTTGAAAAATTTGAAATGTTCTTAGAAACTGAAAAGTTGAAGAACTTAAGCCGTAATGAAAATAATGAAAGTTGAGTTGATTAGTTAAACAATTTTCAGCTTCGTTCCTTTTTGGGGACGAAACGTTTTAAGTGGGGGGGGGGGGATTGTAACAACCCGGAAATCTGAGCCAATTTAAAAAATTTATTTTGGCGAATTCAATGAATTTTGAATATTTAAAATGAATTATTTTAAATAATAACGACGAAAAATTTATTTTGAATGGAATTAGAATGTATATATTTATATACGTCGTCGTTAGAATATAAATAATTGTTTATAATTATAAAAGGAATTGAAAATGGCGCGGTAGTTCGATAATTCGATTTCAAATTTCAATTGAACATACCGGGTGCAAAATAATCCGGATTTTGGCGAAACCAAAAATATTTGAATCTAATTGAGAATATCTTTCCAAAGAATCCGGGAAATCAAAATTTCATAGCGGGAATCAAAAGTTACGTCCAGTTGTAAATTCAGAATAGTCGCTATGGAATTTTGGCCCTTAAAAATGGAAATTTTGCAAACGACCTCGGATTTTGACAAAACCACTTTTGTTGGATCCGGGATGTCAAGATATTGCTAGATTTCAAATTTCGTAATTTTTCGAATCAATATGTGAGCGTGGCAAAGGAAAACGCGTTTGACCAGTTTTAGTTGATTTTAATCGACTGGAAAATGGCCATTTTTCAAACGATCTCGGAATTTGACGAAATTTATTTTGTTACAACTGTATCGTCAATACGAAGTTAGAAAATATTTTTCAGGAATTTTTAGAGATTGTATGTGGGCCCGGTAAATTGAAATGCGCGTTCAAATTCAATATAGAGAGTTATATGTTGATTTTGACGAAAACTGGTCGAAATGATCGAATTGGCTTGCGAAACATATCCCATTGTGTTCGGAATGAGGGTAACTAGTTATGACTGACAGTCGTTGGGTTTGATTTAGAGATCGAATGCGAAAACTGACTTAATGGAAATTAAATAATAAAAATAAAATAAAAGGGGCTATAAATACACCAATTTAACCGGTCAAAAAAAAGGAAACCCTAATTCATTATCAAACCATGTCGCCTCCGTTCAAAAAGCAAAATCAAAGGCAAGGAATTGATTTGCCAATCCACGCGTTATTGGGTTCCGAGGGCAAAGGAAAGGTTGATCGGCGTGGGGAGGGGATCTAATCGATGGTCATGGCTCGACCATCGGAGCACAGCGGCGGCGGAATTCTTGCATCGAAGTTGGTGGGTTTTGTTTGGGTTTTCAAGGGACTGCTGACCATTAGAGGGGACGGGGTTGGTGGCATTGGGGGCGGCGAGGCCTGGGCCATCCACAGCGGCCAGGGGTGGACCTCCAATTAACGGAGGAGGCGCCAACAGGGTTTTAAAGGGGGGGCGATGGGTTCCTGCGTGAACATGGAAGGAGCATTACAGTTAGCTGCTCTTCTTTTCTTTATAATTTTTATTTTATTCTTGTAATTAGTAAAACTTTAAATACATATATATACATAAAACATTTGTTTAAAATCTGAAATAAATATAAAATCAATTTAAAAATATAAATTAGCATATGGTTAAATAAAAACATACTTTGTTTTGAAAATATAAAAGTGTTGGTTTGAAAATATACATTGTTTTTAAAATAGAAAATGAACATTGTTTTTAAAATAATAAAATTAGCATTACTTTTAAAAATATATAGTAGAATTGATTTTAAAAATATAAAATAGAAAGAAGCGTCGAGAAAATATATGAATTAGAAATAGAAATATGATTTTTATTTATTGAAAGAAAGTAATAAAAATATAATTTGTTTTATGAACAGCGTGAAAAGAACTATGTTGGAATTTTAGACAGATCTAGATGGTTCAGCAGTTCAACATTAAAGCAAGGCGGAGTGGAACCCTCTGTGAGAACTCCTCACTTTTATTTTAAATTTCTAGTTTAAAATATATACTAGGATGCTGACGTTGCTTAGCTGCACCCGACACCCGTCGTCCATAGACCATGGATGACTTGTTTGTTTGGTTGCTATGTTTTGAAATTTGATTGTGTGATGTGGAACGAAATAAAATATTTTATAGTGGAAAATATTCTTTAATTAAAAATATAATTTTTAAAGTGTATATAAAATAAATATTTATAAATGAATCGGACGATTTGTTTATATACACTGATTTGACTGATATTGATTGGGATGATAAATTTTACACATCTCCCAACTGCACGAATAAAATCAATGTTTGATTTTTTGAAACCCCACACGAGTGTTGGGATGATATTTGGCGTACACTAATCCCAATTATTTAATTGTATGTCGATCGATTGGTCGACAGACTGTGTAAGCATTAATTATATATATTTAATGCTTATGCAGTTGTGTGGTGCACTTTGGACGATGGTTGATTATTTATCATTGCTATTATATACATGTGTTGTATGGAATCCATATAATTAACATTATATGGTAATTGATTGGGCCTCATTCCAATTGGGAAAATAAAGATTATTGTGAAATAAAAATTCACGTGTTGACGGTACTCATTTGTTGAGATTAGTCATGTGGTGAAAGAAATATAGATTCATGTGTTGAATAGAATAAATATTCATTTGTTGAATAGAATAACGAAGTTATTGAAAAATATAAAGCCGTGTTAATTAGAGATGCACTATTTTGACGCGAACAATATTGATATCGATTATATTCGTTTTTTTAAAATGAATATTTAGAAAATGAATTCGAATTGAATAGAAAATGAATTCGAATTGATTTGAAATTAATTTGAGAAGAAATCGAATTGAATTGAATTGAAATCGAAATCGAATTGAATTGAATTGAAATTGAAATCGAATTGAATTGAATTGAAATTGAAATCGAATTGAGTTGAATTGAAATTGAAATCGAATTGAATTGAATTGAAATCGAATTGAATTGAATTGAAATTGAAATCGAATTGAATTGAATTGAAATCGAATTGAATTGAATTGAAATCGAATTTGAATTGAATTGAAATGAATTTAAAACGAATTTATAAGGAAAAATTTAACTTTGATTTGAACTTGAAAACGAAGTTGAAATTGTTTTTGAAATGAATTTAAAACGATTTATAAAATTCGTTTTAAATAGAAATCGACGAAATATATATTATATATATTATATAATGGCCTGAATAGAAAGCGCCGCGCCGCGGCAGTTCGCGAATTTCGACCATTGACTTCGAATGGATATTGCGGGAGATCCGACCGTCTGATTCTCCTAAAACGGGAACTGTTGGGTTCGTATCGAAAAGTGCTTTCCAATGCATATTAGAAATTTGAAATCTAATGGTTGGATTTGGAATTGTGTCCAAATCAAATTTGGAAAAGGTCATTGTAAGTGCAGTTCGGTGGCAGTTATTGAAAACCGACTGTACGAGCCTTGATAAAATTATTAAAAATATCTACAATTTGTGTAAAATCATAAGAAATGATTTGGGGAAAAACTGGGATGAAAATTTCATATTTGAAAAGATAAAAATAGATTTTTATCGAAATGAACTAGTTTTGAACTAGAATTAAAATCAATTTATTTTTGAAATAAATAAATTGAATTTGAAATGGGTTTTAAATAACCAAAATTTATAATATATTTAATTAGAATTGAATTAGAATTGATTTGTGGGTTTACCGTGAACGGTGTTTTAAACAACACTTGTTCTTTAACCCGATAATAAATAGAATGTGATTTGGGTTTATCGTGAAATGTGTTTTAAATGACATTAGTTCTTTAACCCAGTAAAATGAGTTTTAATGAATCGGTAATTAGATTGGAATGTGAATTGATAATTTAAATTACCAAATTTGGAAAGTGAGCAAGAATGGAGTATTACCAGTTTTGCTCCAAAGCGATAGTTAAAATCTTTAATTAGATTTGAACGTGAAATGGTAATTAACTTTACCGATAGCACCGTGGTGTTAGATATGAAGTATCACCAGTTTTGCTCCATGGGATAAATAGGTTGGGATTGGGAAATAAAATAAATAATTACTTCGGTGTGGTTCGCTAATCCCGACTCATTTGGAAAACCATAATATGGTTTGAAATGATATCCAAAGGAAGATTAAAGAATAAATTTAAAAGAATTTATCTTTGATAAAATTAATGGGAACATTTCCCTAGGAGTGTGAATATCTGAATAAAAGAATATTCTGAATTGGAATGTGGCGTATATTGTGTTTTATAGCACTTGTTGATTAAGATACGCGAGTTATTCAGAAAGTCCGGGTATAACCCTTTCTGAATAACTGATTCGACGACGAGTCGAAGAGATTGAAGACGGTGCAAGACTGACGATCTTCACATCGAATGGATGGGTGCTACTGATGCTCACGATGGGAGTAGCTACCTTGAAGGCGGCTAAAGTGGTAGTCGTCCGAACGTACTTGGAGGTCGACGGATATGCGAGGAAAGTGTCTCCGGTTTCGTTCAGACCCAGAACGAACTTGTAAATGGACTGTGTGCCTGACATTGGAATTTATTCTGTGTGATTGATTTCTATTAAATATATATATCTGTTTGGCGACGGAGAATTTATTCTCTTGCTTAACGCCCATCTCTGAGACGTACGAGCTCAGAGGTTATATATTGATGGATATTAATCGCATGGCATGAATTGCCTGTGTGGCATGCCTAAGTGGCAAATGATCAAGGCTTCTGTTGAAAAGCAAAGTCTTGTGGTTGATGATCAAAGCACAGCTTTAAATAGCGCCGCTTTGTGTATAGCGTTGATTCGCGAGCCTCACACCCCGGTATGGTGGTACACTGATGGTTTGATCAATATGCTTTTTAGTGGATGGGCACCTTAGTGGTGTCGTGGATTCCTACTACAAAACAGGTTTGTTGCTTCACCTCATTTGCTTCGGTTGTTCTTATAACGGAAGCAAATTGTATCATTTGCTTATGTTCTGTTAACAACAGAAGCAAATGCAGCGAAGCAAACGATATTAGTTGCTTCGGTTATGCCAATAACGGGAGCAAGTAGTATAATTTTCTTCTATTGTACACAAAACCGAAGCAAATGCACTGAAACAAATTGTGTTATTTGCATCCGTTGCTTAGAAATTGAAGCAAATGCACCGAAGCAAATAATTTAGTTGCATCAGTTCCATAAGAACAGAAGCAACTACACCGGAGCAAATAATGTATTTGCATCAGTTCCATAAGAACAGAAGCAACTACACGAAAGCAACAACGAATTATTTTACCAAAGAAAATGCAAGTATCAATAATCATAGACAACCTTACATATGTCATTATTTATAATTTATTATAACAATTGATTGTTAATAAATAATTTATAGTTACAGATTATTATAAATAATCAATAATTATATTTTATATTTAATAATTTATTGTAGTTAATTATTAATATTTAGTAGATTGTTGTTAACATTTATTAATTTCATTTAACAATTAACAAATGAATTAATAATTAGTATAAATAATTGTAACGAACTACTTTTTCATCGTTTTAAATATATGAGACTGATTTGAATTTAGTATTTAAGAATTTATGTTTGTTTATAATTTTGGAATCAAGTATATTTAAATTGATTTTTGTGTTGATTTTAGAAGTGTGATTTTAAATTTTAATACTTGAGTTTGAATTCTTTTGTTAAACCTAATGATAGTAGTATTTTATAATTTATTGAAATATACTATTTGAGAAATTACAGATTTATTTAAAATTTTAGACTTGAGTTTTATTTATAGTTTAGTTTAGATTTGAATTTTGATTTTTTTTTTTTAAAATTAAGACTTGTATTCGGTAAAATATCAATAAACAGTAGCAATACTTAAAAAAAAACCAGAATTTAAACAAATTTATCTAAAGTAGGATCTGGTATAAAAAATTATTTAAATAATTTTGTATATTTTGAAGTTTTATTTGAATCAAAATTGTTATGTAAAATTTAACGATGTTAATATTTTAAACTAATTGGAATATTGCTTAAGAATCTTTAATTGAGTTTAAATATACTTATATAGTTGCAATTGGATTTAAATTTAATTTAGATATGTACTTGAAAATATTAAATACTTGAAAAAATATGTTGTTTAATTTTCTTTACACTTGCTTTTTTTATAATTGGAAAAATATGTTATTTAAAATACTTGGAAAAATATTAAATACTTGGAAATATTAAAAATTCTACGCGGTTCTGATTTTGCACCGAGTGTCCATGTTTTTATACGCGTTGATCGGCTTCTCTCCACCGCCTTTGTATTCTTTTTATCTTTTCCTGTCCGCTTCTTTTTTTATTCCTCCAGTCAAAATATTTTTGCCCCAAATCAATCGATCAAATTTCATTTTCCCCAAATCCTCAAAATCATGGCCACCTCTTCCCAAATTGAACCCAGTTGCTCCATGGCCACCGTTCGGTTGCGCTACGCCTCCTCAACAAGTACTTAGTCGCCTTTGCTGCCACTCGCTCCACCGGAAATCGAGCTTCAGCTCCGCCATCCCCTGTCGCGCGCGCCTGAAACCCACCAGCAGCCTTCGCCCTTGCCTTCATCGCAAACCGCACCATCATCCGCAGCATGTGCCGCGAGCTCCTCCCAAGTCCTCCCGAGTTCACCAGCAAGTGAAGCCGCCACGTCAAGACCAACATGAGCCAATCGATTTGCCTCTACAACCAACGTGAGCATCGCAGCCCCTCTGATTGCCGTCAGCTTCGGCACCACATAACCTTACTGTTATGCGCAGCCTTGCTTAACCGTCGTTGCGGCGAGCACTGCCCCATCGTCAACAATGTAAGTGTTCCTTACGATTAAATCTATTGGCAAGTCGTCTACTTCGATCTTCTTCGCTGGGTATAATTTTGTTGTGGACTGTTTTTTTTTTTTTTTTTCATTTTTGGTTGCCTTGTTTTATTAAGGTAGCTGCTGTGGTCATTGGTTGTGGGTATGTACACTGTGGTGAGTATACACGGTTATGGAAATATACACCTGACTACCTCAAACCCCTGAAATGCTGATGTTGTTTATGGTAAATTTGAGTGATGTACGGACTTAGGAGAAAACATCCCTAGTCAACAAATGGAAAATTGGCAGGATTATCATGGATTTCCAAGTTCTGCTAGTCGACACATTTTGTTGCTGCCCATTTTATGCAACAGTAGAAACAGTTTGCTATCCCATGAATCAAAGCTGCAATTTGACTAAACTAATTTTCCACTTTCTTCATCCTTGAACCACAATATTTCTTGTAGCTGCAATTACGTGGAAGCCTACACTAGATAGCAAAAAAGGTTATGATCAGTAATTTATAGTCCAAGCTATCCCAATATCATGATAATACTCGATACATAAGAACAACGCTAGTTGATGTGTACAGTAAATATTTCATTTTTGGTATGTTAATATCATGATCAAATTTCATTTTTGGTAGAGTAAATTGACAAAAATATGAGAGAAAGCTTATTTACATACCAAGAATACTTCTTTACCAAAAATATGAGAGAAAGTTGATGTGTACTGTTGGGATAGCTTGGACTAAATGATATTTTTGATATGTTAATTTCATTTTTGGTAGAGTAAATTTCGTATGTGTACAGTAAATTGACAAAAATATGAGAGAAAGCTTATTTACATACCAAAAATACTTCTTTATAGTAGAGGTATTTATTATTTATGTCATGCGGTAAATTAGGTTATTGATTTCAAATTTGTTGAATATGTAAGAAAATGAACATAAAATTGACTAAATAAAATTGAAGGAAATAAAAATTAAACATTCTTTGAATGTATAAGAAGGCATGTTGTATACATGACAAAACAAAAATAAAAAATATAAGGAAATAATAGAAAATTCTCAACAGGCAACATGGCAAATAGGTAAGAAATGGTGTGACAAACCAACTAGAGAACATAGATTGAAGAAAGAAAAATGCAGCACAAATAGTTTAAAAGAAACATTTCTAATAGCATAATATAGATAAAGCATAGGTTTTTGTAGTTTCTAAAAAATATATAGATGATTGGGTTATAATCGGCTATAAAGAAAATTTATTGAACTATATATGGTAGAATTCAAATATGATCAATTAAGATATTCATCTTATCGTAATAAAAATTAATCAGGCAAACTTCTCCTCCTATGCCTGCTCATTTAAATATAATACAAATATAGCACTTGTTTTAATTTCTTAGAAAATAAGACCGATCTGAATCGTTTCAATTAACCGATAAGTTCACTTATTTATCATAGTTTCAAAAGCTCAACGTGAATGGCTAGTTGTATTTATTAAAATGTCCACTCTACAGTTGAAAAAAGGGATAAAAAACAAATTTCAGGTAAATATCACATAAGGCATAAAAATAAAACAGCAAGATAGATTATCAGTACTATATTAAACAAAACAGAAAATGAAGTACGGAACAAAAAAATTCTGCAGTAATTATCCACTAATTAATGCCTAACGTTTTTTTTTCTTTTTGGCTAAAAAATTAGATGATATTTTAAACAAAGAAACCATGGAATAAAAGATTTATTTCATTGATTATGCTCTAATAAAGCGAATAACCAATGTAACAAATTCTAGCAAGCCAAATATGGATGAAGTTCATAAACACAGAAATTATGGAATACACCATGTTTATAGCAACAAAAACCAGTTTTGAATCGCAATATGTTTAGGAAATAGTAAATGATATACTTTCATATTTGCATGTCCTTACAGAAAAAATAATTCCATTCCAAAAAAAAGAGCCTATAAATATGGCCATTGTTAACTTATCTAAGGCAGTACAAAAATAGTAAAATAATAAATCTTCCTACTGCAAATGTAACCAGTGCATGGCTTGATAAAGAATAAGGGATCATAGGCTGACATCTCATTGTTAATGGTGAATAGAAGAAGATCAGAGTTTTATGGGATTATAGTCCACCATAATACATATTCTATCATTGAAAACCTATTCATCATGAAATCTTTTATATTATATCAAACAATAAATAAAAATTGTTTTCTCCAAGTACATAATGCATGTACCTATATAAATTACATAGTGGAACATAACTATAATCGAAACTGAAGTGTATAATATTATACATATGGAATGACATAGCAAGTTAAAACTAATTTTTACTTGGAATGGTGGCATGAGAAGAGCTGTAGAAAATGCCAAATGCAGCCGGGCAGAATGATAATGCCTTTATAACTAAGTTAAACTGTAAAAATGGTTATTTTTATGTTGGGATAGTTCTATTGTACTGCAGTTAGCAGTTATTGTAAGAAAAAACTGGTGTAAAAATTAAATTTGATTTGTATAGAATGTCATTAGTGTAGCAAAATTTTGACGGTTATGTTGTTGAAATCAGCATCATGCCTAAGTCTTATCACCCAAATGCTAAAAAATGAAGTTATATTACATAAGAAAAAAGGGTGAAAAGAAAAAATTGAACATATTTTATCAAATTACATAGTCCAACAGATCTTACCCCTGTAACTAATGGAAAAAATGTAATGTTGTGGGTAAAATGGTAAAATGACCCTTTATTATATAACCTGATGCATTCTATAGTGTGAAAATGCTTGGTATAGCGATTTTGCAAATATAACCTGATGCATTTTATTATATAACTTGATGCATTTTATAGTGTGAAAATGCATTTTAAAGTAAAACATTAGTGCTTAGGAGTTTATCAAACCTTAAGGTATGATTTTGCAAATAAGGTATCAAAATAATGTTGTACTTTACTATTTCTTTTGAAGTTGTAATCTATGAAAATTGACTACTAGCGATTTTCTTATGTTCATAGGTACATAAATTTTAGGCAAAACATTATATATCCATTGTTGTTCAGTTTGAGTTTTTTTTTTTTGGTTACATTGCATTATGCCAACCTCAATCAAATCTGCTTGAGCAATCTAAGATAGTAGGCTTTATGGTTTTCAGCACATTGATTACAATATACTTTGTTACAAAGTTTAGTATTGAACTCGATTATGGGAATAAATGCAATTCGTTGGTTTGACTAATTTTTTATTGTAGCCATCTCAATTGTCGAAGCGATTTCTATTCTGATCTGTTGCACTTCATATAGCTTAATTCATTTCTTAACCTGATCTATAGTTGTAAACATTATGTGTTAGACATTTTTTTTATATTGTTTGTTTATATAAGTCTTTTCATTTTCAATTAATATGGCCGGTAAAATGTTTAATTTTCCTGTTAGCTTGAAATTACTTCTCTTTACTATGACATATTCTCGCATTTTTATAGTATCTTATAAAGCAAATACCCAGAAAGTGAAGCCTTTTTCGAGTTTTCAAAACCGACCTTCTCTTTGCATTGTCGTGAAATTTCCATCGTAAAACGGTTGAGAAGATGCATTTTTCCTTTCCACCGACGACACTTCTCTTCTCTATGTCTACGTTCCCTAGCCTCATTTTTCTCTGTAACAGCTTCTCCACCCCACTTCCTTCTCACCATTTTTGCGCCGCTTTCCCATTCTGGAAAAAATTGCACTATGTAAATTATATTTTACATATCAAACCATAAAAATATTCATAAATTAGCATCAATTCTAATTTTATATAGCAGTAGCACAATTTTAGCATCCATCTTCAGCTTCCAAAAGCGTATGGCAACTGGGACATTCAAGCTTTCAACATTATTAATAAAGAAAGCATCAGTAGAATTTGCTCATATGGCCATAATCATTGAGTCTTATCCATGCTTTGCTGGATGAAAACCCAGTTTATGTAAGCTATTTTGTTCTTTTGTTATTTGATATCTTGGGTTCAACTGTTTGATGCTCGAGCAACTATGTTGATTAACTGAACATCGATGTTTGAATGTGTCTTCCTCAGGTAACATCTACATCAATATATAAATTTAATCTTAATAAAACATTGGTTAAAATCTATTTAAACTGAGATTTAAATTTTCGTATTCTTCTACTATACTCTCTGCCTTAATCATAACTCTGTGATTATATGTTTTTTGGTTTCATAATATATTTTTGTGCTTTGATTTTTTTGCTGAGATTCAACAATTTCAGTTTATTTATTTATTGGTATTTGCATCCAAACTTACTTATGTATGCTGCTCTCTTTATTGGCTAATTGTTATCTAGATGTTTAAGATATTAGCACACTGATGAAGGTTTTGACCAAAACCAATGATCGATTCAAGTTAGTAACAGTTATGGGGTATTTCTTTTAAGCTGCTGCATTGAAAGGTAATCCTCTGTTCTCTTATTTCTGAAATTTAATACGATGCGTTTTGTATGGAATTTGGTAACTATTTCTAACAATCACATGATTTGTGTCTAAACCATCATTAGCAGCAGTTAGGTTATTGAAGTCTAAGCATCATTATGTACGCTGCTTTCTTAATTACTGAATTGTTATCCAGATGTTGAAGATATTAGCACACTGATGAAGTGTTTGAACAGAACCAATGATCAGTTTAAGTTAGTAATAGTTATGGGGAATTTTTTTCTCCGCTGCTGCATTGAAAGGTAATCCTCTGTTCTCTTACATCTGAAATTTAATACGATGCATTTTGTATGGAAGTTTTGTAACTATTATTTGCAACAATTGCATGAATTATGCCTAAATCATCATCAACAACAGTTATTGAAGTCTAAGCATCATTTTCGTTGTGGACCTCAATTGATAATAAGAGTGAAAAGCCAACGAAAGAGAATGTACCAGAATGGTTTTATTTTGTTATATTCTAAAGTATTAAATGTATCTTTCGAATTTTTTTGAACTTCTAGATATTGGGTCAAGTTCTCATAGCAATTTAATGAGAGAAGCTGTTTTGTAAGAATTTGTTAGGGTTGGTTATTGGAGATGTCATCGGAGCGCAGACGATTTTGCTGTCGTTCAAGGTATATTAATTTGATTTCCAATTTGCTCTTCTAAATTAGTTTTCCATACTTTCGTATAACAGTGAAATTTACATCTAATCGTCATTAAACAGTTTGTCATATGATTATAGATTGAGGAAACATTGTACTATTAATGTATTACACAAGGTTCGAAAACTCGGTTTCGGTCATTTGAAAATTTACTAGTTTCGGTCGGTTTCGACGGTTTCGGCGGTTTCGGTTTTTGTTTCGGCGGTTTCGGTCCAAAAATCAATCTTTTATATTTTTTGTGATAAAAGTTAGTGATAAATGTTGCTACCTCTTAGTTATTAACTCAGTCCAAACTGTAACTGGATATGCATTAATATTCAAGCCCATACAATTATTAGCATTAACCAATTATTATCTCATACAATTATTAGCACTGCCTAACTTTTAGCAATTGACTCAGTCCAAACCAAAGCCCATACCCAATTCAAGCCCACACCAAACTCAACCCTAATTACCAAACCAAAAATTAAACGCAGCCACCAATCGAACGGAAGCAAAAAAAGAAAGAAAAACGAAAATATGAAGCGGGAAAAGAAAAGTGAAAAAACCTTCGCTGCGAGACTAAGGATGAAGATCGAACACAAATTTGAAGACTGCTATGCTCGAATTTGAGCTTTTTGTGTGCTCGAATTTGCTGAGATCGACGACATTGCTGGAGTTAGGGTTTTCTTTCTTCATCTAGTCAACGCTTTTATGTTTTCCTTCTGGTCTCTCCTTCTTCTTCCATGAATGATTTCACTATTGTTTTTATTGTTTTGACCAAAACGAGATTTCGTCATCTTTCCGTTTCGGTGAGAGTCGGGACCGGGACGAGATCAGCGATATCTCGCTGTCTAGGACGAAACTTCAAACCATGGTATTACAATTTGACCAACTTATATAATAGGCTATCTGAATATAACTTGCTGTTTTCATGAACTCAAGAGTATAGGCCCCTGTTGTGTAATGAAGATTTAATGGAGCTATGATTGTCCGTACTAATATTAACCAACTGGTTTTTTGCTTATGTACAGTTGAATTTTTACATTTTTGCATATACAAGAAGTCCGAGAACTCACAAAAATGAAGCCAGTTAGAAATTTTGAGCATCCTTTTCTAATTTCGATTTATTCAAGGCATGAGATTCTTGGTGACATTTTCAGATGCCTACAAACATGAATAAAAGCCAAATGTTTTGACCAATGTTAACTTTGTAAACTAAGCATAAGTTTGGCCTCTTTTATAGGTACATGTTTTGTTTGTACTCAATTATAAGTATAGCTCATAAATACACGATATTTACCCTTTCAACTACTTGCTGGCTATAAAATGTAAGCGGAAATTATGTACTTTCTATCTGCACTAAATGCTGCTCAAATCTTTTGTAATCTGAAGCCTATGTTGCATTAAATATTAAATGTTATATAGTCCCCCTATGTTGTATCAAATATTAAAGCCATGCATTACTTGAAAGTGTATAAAATATTTCTCCTAGGCATCTTCATTTTCTTGGATAGTTTCCGTTTTAAAGTACAGTAATCAGCCGGTTTGCACTTTAGAATTAGAATACTTACAGAGTTTTATCACATGTTTACATCTAACAGTTATTGCATGTTTATGGAATAAATTTTTTTATGAATGCCGGGTGCACACGGGTTCGCACTTGTTGGTTATGAATGGTTCTACATGATGCATCACTGGTTGGTGGAGTCTGATTTCATGGTTTATTGTTTTTTTTTTTGCTATTGATTTTTTTTCTCCCTTTTCTGCTGATGATGTAGTTAATGAAGCTACTGCTCTTGGGAAGGAAGAATATTCTTTACATAACACTTTATGGGTCTGTGGTGAGCATCTTGAACTTGTTTTGTTTTGGAAATGTTAAAATTACAGTTTTCTTTCCTGTTATGGTATGACACAACGTGCTGCTTATTTTATTGCAGCTTGGTGTTGGTTTGTACATCACACAATATTTCTCCTTTGTGGTTAATTCTGTTCTCGTGGGCTTTGGATTGAGCAAAGAAATGCATCACCCTGTAAGTTATTTGTAAGTTATTTTATATTAAATATCAGTGACCTAACTTCATGGTTACTATTGCAAAGAAGCATTGTTATGATTACTCAAATATCTTGCTGCATTGTGAATTAGTGCCACTAAATATCTTGTTGCATATTTACCAGAGTAAATATGTGATAAAATAATAATTCATTCTTTTTTATTTTTTTGTGCTGTAGGCGCATTTTGTTTTGGAACATGCACCAAGCTTGAGTAAGCGAGTTGTCAATGCATTTGGTTTTATACCTTGAATTTATTTTTCTATTTTCAGCAAATAACAATGCGATGTGTGTTGTGTATTGGCTGAATAAGATACTGTAGTTAGTTTTATTTCACTTTGTTATACTATTTGGTTGTATTTCGGTGTGTAACATTTACATTTAGTTAGAATTCAATATTATATGTAGGTATAGTGTTGATGTTTAGTTTTATTTCAATGTTTTATATTGCAGTCAAGTTTTGTGTTATTGTTGTACGTTCTATTTTGACTTTAAATGCATTTTGATGTTGTTTTAGGTTTTAATTAAAACCTGAAACAGTATTAATATTTTTTTCTTCAGCCACTTTTTTGCTTCGGTTGTTTGGAGCAACTGAAGCAAAATATAGGCCATTTGCTTCCCCCTAGAACGGAAGCAACATGTGTATACCTGTTGTATCTTCTGCATTTGCTTCCATTATTGAACTGAAGCAAAAATGGGTAAATAACCGAAGAAAAAAAATATTATTTGCTTCGGTTGTTTGTCCGAAGCAACAAATTTTGGTATGTTGCGTCTTCTGCAGTTGCTTCGGTTCCAGAACAGAAGCAACAGGGGGTAAATAACCGAAGCAACTGACCTGTTTTGTAGTAGTGGATCGGTCGGCCGAGATTGAGCTTAGTGCTCAGAGGGATAGGGTAAGCGGTGTTTTCTCTCGCCGAGACGTAAGCCGCAGTGATACTCGATTTCCCAAAAGTGCGGATATGCATTACGGTGTTTTCTCTCGCTGAAACGTAAGCCGTTGTGGATGACACTACGCGATCGATCTTTCGAATCAGAAGCCACCATGATGCAAATCCAATTTCCAAATATGACATTTTGCAGTTTTGATTGTAGATCCTAGTATTGGCGACATGATATATGGTACCCATGCCGTCTATGATTGATACATTTATATTTGAAGTTATTTTCCTCACTTATAGTAATAATATAAGATGAAATTTCACGTATCAAGCATATTTGGCTATTATAAGGGAAAACCCTATCCTCCGGCTTGCGTTGCATTGTGTGATGGGAACTGGGTCTTATAATAGCTTCATTGTTCTTTATTTAGCATTGCGCTGTTTGTTTTATGCACTGGTATTCTTGGGAGGAAACTCATTCCGTGTTATACGGCGTGGTCCCTTGATTTACCTAACTTTAAAAACAAAGATTAATAACTGTTTTAGTTCTCACACCAGTCACATGACTGACCTGGAGTTTATTGTTTTTACCTAAACTCTGGGTGCCCCTATTTTCCGCATGGGCAGCTAGTAGTTTTGGTTTTGCAGATTTATATTCATAGGATCTCGATTTACTGCTGGAACGATATCCGGAAAGCTCTGTAACCGTATATATCTTCTAGTTGTGTTTTGTATTATTTCCGCTACGATGTATTTAAATGAAATTTAAATCTCTGATATTTTCTATGTAATATTTATTCATACTCTGTATATTCTTGTATTCTGATGGAATTGTTGTAATAAGCAATGAAATGTTCTTCTGTTTGTGTTCTGATTTGTCGTGTTCTCGAAGTATCCGGGCTTTCCTTACCGGGGAAGTTACGGGTTCTCACAATATAACTTCTAAGCTCGCACGTCTCAGAGAAGGGTGTTATGCAAGAGAATAAATTCTCTTCCACCAACAGATATATATTTAGCAGAGATCAACGAATATAGTATAAAGGAATACAACGTCAGACATACAATCCATTTACAAGTTCGTTCTGGGTCTGAACGAAACCGGAGGCACTTTATACCTCGCCTATCCGAACAATCAATAATACGTCCGGACAACTACCACTGGAACCTTCTCAAGGCAGCAACTCCAATCAAAGGCATTAGTAGTCCTCATCCATTCGATGTGAAGATTGTCGGTCTTCAACCACTGTCTTCCTCTTCGACTTTTAATCGTTGTAGTGTTTATTCAGAATGGGTTAAACCCGGTCTTTCCGAATAACTCGCGCATTTTATAATAATAATCAAGTGATGTAAAGCACGTCATTACTCTACATTCCAATTCAGAATATTCTTTTAATCAGATATTCACATTATAGGGTAAAGATTCCCATTAATTTTACCAAAGATAAATCCTTTCAAATTTATTCTTTAATCCCCCTTTAAAGATTCATTAAATCCCCAATTTGGTTTTAATATCCAAAATCATTACTTTATGATTATTCAGACTTAAGAAATAAATCTTATCTCTAACTGGGTTAAAGAACAAATGTCATTTAAAAACATCATTCACGACAAACCCACAAATCCAGTTTATCTTATTTGATTCCAATTAAATATCAGTTAATTGGAAAACTTCATTAAATCTTATTTTCAAGATATATTCTAGTTAATAACTAGTTCAATTCGATAAAAATATATTTTTTCTTTTCAAATATGGAATTTTTCATCCCAACTCTTTCCAAATCATTTATTATGATTTTACATAATTTCTCCATATTTTTTATAATTTTATTATCGCTCGTACAGTCGGTTTCCAATAGCGGCCACCGAACTGCATCCATAGCGACCTTTTTTGAAATTGATTTGGACATAATTCCAAATCCAACCGTTAGATTTCAAAACTCTTATATTCATTAGAAAGCTCTTTTCCATACGAACCCAACGGTTCTGGTTATAGAAGAATCCGATGGTCGGACCTTCCGTTATGCGAATTTGAAGCTAAGGGTCGAAATTCGCGAACGGTCCCTGCGTGGCGCGTTCTATTCAGGCCATTAAATAAATATATAATATATATATTGTCGATTTCTATTATAAATCGTTTTTATAGAATATTTATAAATTCATTTTAAAATGATTTTAACTTCATTTTCAATTTTAAACATATTAAATTTTTTATATTTTCAAAATATAAGATTTATAAATCACTTCTCTTCGATATTCATTTTAAAATGAATAAAAATCGATCAATAACCCGTTCGGGTAAAAAATGGCGTTTGCTACTAAATTCGGCTTCACATTTCTCTTCTTCACTGAATATTATTTAAAATATTCATTTTTTTAAAAGGTTCTTTATATTTGAATACTCTTTATATTAAAAGATATTCTGAATCGGAATGCGACAATCAATTACCATACAATTTCAGTTGTATGGATTTCATACATCGCATGTGTGTGTGTGTGTATATATATATAAAAACCAATAATGGTACATAATCACTAAGCAATCAATTCACAATCAGAGTGAAATTTATAATTGTGTGAGCGTTAAAATAAATAAATATATAACGCTCAACACAAACTGTCAATCCATCGATTGACATACAGTTAAATATTGGGACTAATGTATGTCATCCCAACACCCATGTGGGGTTTTCAAACACAACAGTTTATATACATACATCATTGGTTAATAAATTTAACCAATTTCCACCTTTTAAATTATAATTAAATATTTATAATTTAATTTCAACAAAACATATATTTTGACAAGATGACATTTTTATTTGACCAAACATGTCCTACTAAATGGCATTTTGTAATGCTAACAATGTTAAGTGACACTATTTTCAATGGATCAACATATGTTTCATAAATGAACATTTTTCTTTTTCACTAAAATGAAAATGTTTTTAATCAATAAGACGTAAATAATCAAATGAACATTTTACTATGATTCTAACATATGAATGATAATGTTATAACTAACTAAAACATATATATTCAAATGAACATTTTTCTATTTAAAACAATGCATGTTTTTAACCATTTCTAATGTACAATAAAAATGTAAAATTTTATTGTGAAACAATTTTCCACAATTTCTATGCTCACATATGACAAATAAAAAGGGAATTTTATTTTCAATAACTTCAGCGTTCGCATATGACAAATAAAAAGATGGTTTTTATTTTTAATAGTTCCAATGTTCATATATGACAAATAAAAAGATGGTTTTTATCTGCATAACCTTGTTTACATTTTGAATGACAAAATAAAAGAGAATTTATTTGTCATAACAAGTTTTACATTTAAAATGACATGTTTTATTTAACCTAACATATGCTAATAAAATGATGTGTTATTCTAATGTAACATTTGCTAACAAAATAATGTTTTTATACTAATGTAACATTCTACAACAAAATGTTCTTTTTTTTTTCTAACATAAATTTCCCTTTTTAATTCAAACATAAATGTTGTTTTTGTTCTCACATAAATGTCTCTTTTAATTCAAACATAAATGTTGTTTTTATTCTAACATAAATGACAATTTTAATTACATGACAGTTCCTAACAAAAAATGATGTTGTAATTAACATGACAATTCCTAACAAAACGACATTTTATTCTAAATAAACATTCCTAACAAGATGACATGTTATTCTATTATGTCATTTTTAACAAAATTGACATTTTTATACTAGCATGACTTTTCTAACAAATGTGTTGTTTTTACCTAACATGACTATTTTAACAAATGTGTTATTTTTATCTAACATGACTGTTAGATCGAAATTTGGACCTAACACCCAAATTGTTATGAATTGTAGAGAATTCTAAATGAGGAACAAGGAAAAAGAAAATAACACTCAGAATTTATAGTGGTTCGGCGTTAACGAGCCTACGTCCACTTTATATCTTATTGATTATGCTTTAAAAGCTAGTACAACAGCGATTTCTCTCAATATTTCAAAGGTATGACTTCAATGGCGGACTCAATATCCACTATTGCCAAAAAGCCCCCGAAAAATGCCAAGTTCTGGGCTATTTATAGCTGATTTCGTCGGACGGATCGTGGACACGTGGCACGAATCCCGGGATTTTCGGATCGCATCGCAGCCATCGAAGAAAAAGTCAAACTAGCCGCTGTGAACAGGTGTCGTCAGGTACATGCGACTCGGGTCGCTGAAGACCAGCTCGTGGCTGAACAGGTCAGTGGGCTCGGTTCGCTGCAGGGGATCGGATCGCCTGGAGGTGGCGTTCGTCAACGAGACGAGAGCGATCCGTTTCTTGGGCGAGTCGATAGAGTGCGATCCAAGAGGGGCGAGACGGTGACGTGCGATCCACTTTCCTGGAGGACTTGGTTTCCTGATTTCCTTTCACGAATGGTCCTGGATGGCTTGGTCAAAAAGCAAGCCAACATTTTGCCCCCTCGAAGTATGTTTTATTGATGATGAAACATGCTTCGAAGATGCTTATTGATTCTCTCCTGAAAGGATGCAAGCTTACAGTCGCATTGGTTCAAATTGACACATGGACGAATCGGATCGCGCGTCGCGTGCGGAGTTCTTAGGGTCTTGCGCGATGCAGGGCGCGCCTTCCTTCGAGTCGTATCGGGCTCTGAGTTTCGTGGGCCATCATTCCGAAGCGGTCCGTGGGCTTCGTTGCGATTCCGTCTTCAGATCGGGACGCTTCGTGGATCGAATAAGACAAAGGAGGGGAGGCCAACGGTCACCTTCATTGCCTATATAAGTCGACGTTCCCCCCTTCACTTTCCTTCTTTCTCCTCTCTGCCGAATCGTCTCGCGCGAGCTGTTGAACAACGAATCCAACCCCTTAAAACTTTCGAAAATCCAAGAACTCTCTCAGTTTTTAGAAAGGTAACTTTATAGGAAGCACCCTCGTACTACTTTCCTGAATTTCTACGGTTGATTCCAGAGAGAAACAATATAACTCCGCTACTTTTCGAAAAAAAAATCACCCAATCGCCATGGCCACTGAACGCGGAGCTCAGAACTTGAGGATGAGAAGGAGATGAGGAAGAAGAAGGATGGAGAAGGAGGAAGGAGGCTGACTCGGATCGTGGTCAACGATTGAGGACGGAAGCAAGTGGCGAGACGAAAGACTGAGAGGGCAACCAAGGGTCGTACCGCGGTAGTCGCAACGGTTCGCGAGGGAGCCTTCCCTTCGCCCGGCGATTCGGTGAGGGGCAAACTTTCTGCCCTGCGATCGAAAAAGGGGTGCGATCCCTCTGCCATGCGAGTCGAAGGGGGGCGATCCCCCTATCGTGCGAGTCGGAGGGGGGCGATCCCTCTGCTACGCGATCCGCCTCGCGGCTGGTGATACGAAGAAATTTCAATCTTTAATCAGCGCCTTGTCGCTACAAAACTCTGGACAGTTAGGATAGAGCCCTGACGTTGATCTCTCTGGACTAAATGACTTCATGATTCGACTGCATACGACGACCAATGACTTTTAATAACCTCGACTGCTCTCATGTCTTATTATCGCTTTTAATAATGCGCACACACAAGCACACACAGTAGCACTAGCACACACGGGGGGGACGGGTAGTGTTAATCTTATCATTCATATTTTCTCGTCCTAGCAGCAATGTCGAACGACCACTCTTCCTCAAGATCTGTAGCCGAGACGGAATCTGAGGCTCCCGAACAGCATAATCCTCAAGTTCCTCCAATCAATCCAGAAGGTGAAAATTCTGGGTCCGAATATGAAGCCACAGAATCGGATCCGACAGAAAGCACGTCATCCAGCAACAACTCCGATTCCGATGAGCGAGCTCCGGACGAAATTCCAGGCGCAGTCGGAATAGATAAATTCTCTGACTCTTTAGCGTCCAAGCTCGACGAGATAAAACTCAAGAGAATCTGCCTAAGACATGGCATACCTTGGGACGATGTCTTAACACCTGGAAGCGAAGACAGACCTCATTTAGCACCGGAAGGGTATATGTCGATCAGTCGGACAATGTGCCTAGTAGGAGCTATCCCTCCATTCCCTCCAATTGTCATTGACACTCTGAGACGATTAGGCATTGCCCCGATGCAGCTTCATCCAAACGCCTATGCTTCTCTATATTCTCTATATGTCGCTTATGCGGAAATCTTGCATGCCGAACTCAAATTCAGAGACCTGGTGTTCTTCTTTCTCTTCAAGCACCGCTCTTCTGCAACTCCCAACTTTTCCTTTTTTGAATCAGTGGCGAACAGGAAAGTTCTGTACGACGGATACAGTAACATCGGGGATCCTAAGTCTGACTGGTTTTACATAAGGAGACAGACTGGATGCTCGCGGAGGTGGCTCAAATCAAGTAAATTTTGATCGCCTAGTTGAATATCTTGCTTGGGGAAGTCTAAGTAATAACATTCTTCCGCTTTTTCCTTTGTCTTAAACAGATCATGTCTTTCCGAAAACAGAGGGCGCATTATACAACAACCGGTTATCCATTCTTTTGCAAAGTAGATCCGACTTTTTAAGGATTAAAAAATGCATTACGGATGACAACCTTCACAAGCATGGCCTTTTGGATAGGAAATTTGGACTTGGAACCGGCGGCAAACCTTATAAATATGTGCCCCCGACGGACGGAGAGGGAACTTCACAAGCGGTGGAGACCACCAAATTTCACAAAAGCCCTTCTCCGATAGTCATCCAGGACGACGAAGACTTGAATGTATACAGGGGGGATGAGTCCCGTGGCGATGTGTCGAAAGAAATCCCTACTTCTGCTCCAATGGAAACTGTCGGTGATGACGAATTGACAGAAGAACAATTATTCGACGAGCTGAATAAAATCCCTTTGCCCGATATTGATTACACGGAAAAAGACTTCGGCGAGGAGCCTTTCTTTTCTGCTTCCGAAGAGGCGGCTGACTTAGCAAGGGGACGCGAAACGGGCCAGACGAGCCTGTCTCCAGGCCCGGGTCTGTTAGGGGGGATTATATGGGATGCACACCTCACACATACTGCCTGATCGTGCACTACTATGCCGTGGATATTCAATGTGATAATATGTTCTTCTTTTCTTTTTTGCAGGAGTGATGTCACGCAGGAGATCTTACTCGTTCCGTTCTCTTCGCGAAGGGACCCCCAGCCTTCGTTCGGGTACTGAGCGCCCTCGCGGTCCTTCTCACAAGCCGAGCTCTTCGCAACCTCGTTCTCCATCCAAATCAACCTCTACCAGGCCTTCGGGTCATCCGACATTTCCGACCGGGGGGAAGACACTTCCAAAAGAGTTGACTCCTCCAAAGAGTGCGCCTTCCCACAGTCGGTCGTCCAAAAGGCGTCACGAATCCAAAGATGGGGACAGGGATTCATCCAAAGATACCGAGCAAACGAGAAGCAACATAGTCCCCACCAGCCAACCAGAATTAGCTGCCCCCGGCTCACGGGACTACGTTCACGGTCCTGAGATCCAAGGTAGGCTGGAAAAGCTACGGGAACAATTTCCAGGAATGTTCTTCGATAGGATGGTCTTTGTTCCTGCCTTGGAACCAGTTCCTAAGAACTGGGATAAAGAAGTTATTGGGCATGTCCGCCACGTGGCCAAGCAGTACGAGGCGATGAAAAAGCACGCACTTAATCTTTCGGAGGTCGTCCGGACACTCGAAATAGAAGCTCACAGGTCCAAAGCAAAACTCGATAATAATGAAAGGGCTAGGACAAAATTAGGGAAGGACCTGGAAGACGCTCAAGCCCAGCTCGCTTTGGCTCAGAGAGACGCCGCAAACTATAAAACGGAATTAGAAAATGCCAAGCAGCGCTTTCATTCAGAACTGGATTCCAATAGCCAGGAAAAAATGGCTTTAAAAAAGGAAGTTGAAGACCTTAGAATGGCCAACATCGAATTGGTAACGGCACAAGGCCATTTTTTGACGGAGAAGGCTGCTTGGGAGGCGGAAAATGCGAGTCTAAAAGAAAGGTTGGCTCTGGCAGAGGCGGAAAAAGTGATTTTGAATGATCAGGTGGCCGACGCGGAGGGACGGGCAGCTCTTGCCGAAAAGAACGTTGATAGCGCCATCGAAATGGCCACTGCCTCCAACAACAAACTCCTTGAAAGAGAGAAAGAAATCGCGGGGTTTGAGGAGATGATCTTTGATTTCCTCGGTCAGGTTCTCAAAACTCGCAATATCTCATGGATCCCGGATTATCATGTTACATTGGCCAACCTATGGGATGCCATCGTGGAAGGCGAAAAACATAGACTAGGGGTCGAAGAGATCGATGAAGATGGATTGATGAAAAGCATTCTAAGGGACAACGAGCCTAAGGATCTGGCAGAGGGTCGTCGCTTAATCCTAGCGGAAATGGAGAAGGAGAGAACCATGGCTAAAGGCAAAAGCAAAATTGACGAAGGTTCCAGCTCCGCTGCGAAGTCTAAAACCTCCGGAGTTGAGGAGTATCACCCTGACGACCCGCTAATTCCCTTAGGCTTAACTCCCGTGGTTGTTGGAGCACCCGGGTCTGCTCAAGAGGGAGTATCCGCTGAAGGTACCTTTCTCTTTTCCCAACAATTTGCTAAAGCGATTGCGAATTGCCGCCGTCTAACAGGACAACCCATTGAATTAATAACGTGTGTCTCTTATAATGCAGGTGGCGAGCCCGCCGACAAGGGTGTTGGAAAAGAGAGAGAAGTGGAGGAGGGGACCGCCCTGCCGGGTGCTGAAATCGATGTTTCAGAACGAGTCGAGGCCGCAACAGCTGAAGGAGGCATCTCGGTGCCTGGTGCCGACGTACCCAAAGATGCTGAGACTATCGAGGCTTTAAAAGACTTGGATGGTCGGCATGTGGATGATGAAGAGGATATCACCGGCACCAAGAAGGCCGACGATGATGATGATGATGAACCCCTGGCCAGCCGAAAAGCCAGACAAGAGAAAGAATTGGCTTTGAAGAAGGTGGGGGAGGAGGCCTTGAATGTGGTCCCCCTTGCAGAGTTTGATCCCAAAACTGGGATGATTATGAAAATCCAGTCCAGGTCCATTAGCCGGCAACTTCACTTCGCGAACCCTGATGACTTCCCGGCTTCCCTCTCTGGCAGAAGCAAGGGAAAAGATGGGGGAGAGGAAACCTCAGAGGAGTCAGACGCTCCCCTTGTGGACAAGCGGAAAAGGAAGAAGGGGGATCCATCTGAAGCCGATAAGGAGAGGCTGGAGAGGCAGAAGCGAGAGAAGATATCAAAGCATAAATAGGATGTTTACTGATATTTTGCCTTTTAAGCTTCCCACTGGCCAGGAGGTGTAATTGTGAGACTGGCCCTCACTTTTGTTTCTAACTTGTTTTCACTTTGCTGATTTGCAGTATATAAACAAGAATTTGTTTCTTCTTACGTCATCGTGTACCTGTATTCATAGAAACTTTCCACATTTAGTCGTTAGCCAGCTATTAATAATTATAAGTCAGTCAGTCAACCAGAAGAAGAATGTTCATGCTATGTTACACTTGTTATATCAAAGTTTAGCGTTCGCATAGGAGTGCGTGATGCCCCCTAATCAATTGTTAGAGTTTTATGCTCGGCGATTCGCTCATTCCCCGATCCTTCAGCGGGGAAGGAGCTCTTTCTCAGCGCTCAATCGGAGACGCCTTTATACTCTCTCTCTCTCTCTCTGGAGAGTTAGAGTTCGAGCTCAGCGATTCATTCGCTCCCCGATCCTTCAGCGGGAAAGGAGCTCTTTCTCAGCGCTCAATCGGAGACGCCTTTATACTCTCTCTCTCTCTGGAGAGTTAGAGTTCGAGCTCAGCGATTCATTCGCTCCCCGATCCTTCAGCGGGAAAGGAGCTCTTTCTCAGCGCTCAATCGGAGACGCCTTTATACTCTCTCTCTCTCTGGAGAGTTAGAGTTCGAGCTCAGCGATTCATTCGCTCCCCGATCCTTCAGCGGGAAAGGAGCTCTTTCTCAGCGCTCAATCGGAGACGCCTTTATACTCTCTCTCTCTCTGGAGAGTTAGAGTTCGAGCTCAGCGATTCATTCGCTCCCCGATCCTTCAGCGGGAAAGGAGCTCTTTCTCAGCGCTCAATCGGAGACGCCTTTATACTCTCTCTCTCTCTGGAGAGTTAGAGTTCGAGCTCAGCCGTCTGCGATAATGCATGTCCCTCAAACTCGTCTCAGGTTTACATTTTAATCCAAGCTCTGAGGATTAAAACCAGTCGGACAAGCAGCCAGGGCATTTACCAAGATTTTGGGTTCCTCTGATTAGTTTACTATAGGAAATGTCGGCACTGGACTTCGGGTACCTGCAATATTCACACTGATTTTCATAGGCAAATAAACAGAGATGCAGTAAAGGTAAATGACACACAGTATTTTTATAGTGGTTCGGTCGAATCATGACCTACGTCCACTTTATAATCTCTTGCTTTAAGGAATCAGACTGTTCTAGGCGAGTCATGCCTTGTACATAGTTTTTTTTTAAAAGGCAAAAGAGTAAGTTTGAAGCCTCTCATGTCAAATATGGCCGTAGATGTTGGGCATTCCACACTCTGGGGATTTCCTTTCCATCTACGGTTGTCAGCTTGAAGGTTCCATTATCAAGCTTGCTGAGAATAGAGTACGGTCCTTCCCATTTTGCTCCCATGTGAGTTGGGGGTGGAAAGACGCGTTTCAGAACCAAGTCTCCGGGTTCCAAGGTTCGGGCTCGGACCTTTTTGTTGTAATATCGGGCGACCTGTTGCTTGCATTTCAGAGCACGCAGGTCGGCTTCATCCCTCTTTTCCTCGATCATATCCAGGGACTCAAGGAGCAATTCATTATTAGACATTGGATCATAATAGGTCACCCGATGAGAAGGTACCTTTATCTCAATCGGGATGACTGCTTCCGTTCCAAAAGCAAGGGAGAACGGGGTATGTCCTGTCGCTGATTTATATGTCGTCCTGTAGGCCCATAGTGCCAAGGGCAATTCGTCAGCCCACATGGCTCTAGCCCGCTTCATTCTTCTTTTCAGAATGGACTTAATTACTTTGTTTGCAGCCTCGACTTGCCCGTTCGATTGCGGGTATGCCACGGAGGTGTATCGATTCTCGATGTGGTATTTTTGGCAGAAGTTTCTGAATTCAGCACTGTCAAATTGAGTTCCGTTGTCCGTTATCACGATCTTTGGAATTCCGAATCGACAGATGATGTTTCTCACGATGAAGTTGATCACCCGTTTAGTTGTGATTGTAGTTAGTGGTTCTGCCTCGACCCACTTAGTGAAATAATCTACGGCCACAATGGCGAACTTTGCTCCGCCCCTTGCTATGGGGAGACTTCCTATGATATCGATTCCCCACATAGCAAAAGGCCATGGACTCATCATTGTTTTTAACTGGCTTGGAGGCGCCCTAGGTATCTTTGAAAATCTCTGGCACGCGTCACATCGTCGTGCATATCCTACTGCATCCTTGTTTATGGTGGGCCAGAAGTAACCATGCCGCAATATCTTTTTCGCCAAAGTTTGCCCCCCAGCGTGGTCGCCACATTCGCCTTCGTGGACTTCTTGCAGCACGCGTTTGATGTCATCGTGGGCTATACACCGAAGGAGGGGCATTGAATACCCTTGTCTATAAAGGATTCCGCCTTGCAATACGTATCGGGCGGCTTTGCGAATCACTTTACGCCTCTCGCTTTTCCTGGTCGGAAGCGCTCCATCTATTAGGAAATTCCTTATAGGAGTCATCCACGACTCCTTTTCTGGTTCCGTCTCCATTACAAGGTCGATTTCCATCTGATCGATGCTGGGAGACCGAAGTACTTCAACGGGGGCTAGCCCTATCACCTTAGAATCATTAGAGCTAGCCATCTTTGCCAACTTGTCTGCCTGCTGATTTTCTGACCGCGGAATATGAGATATGCTGTAGTGATCAAACTCATTCAGCAGCTCTTTCACTTTCTTTAAGTATAGAATCAATCTTGCATTTTTAGCTTGGTATCTCCCAGTAACTTGGTTCACAACTAACTTGGAATCGCAGAAGATGTTCAGTTTTGTGACTTCTAATACCTTTGCAATCTTTAATCCGGCTATTAGAGCTTCATATTCAGAATCATTGTTAGTGGCCTGAAACTCCATTCGGATGGCGTAAGTTACCAATCGTTTCTCGGGGGTTTCAAGCACTATTCCCGCGCCGGATCTTTCGTTATTTCTAGCACCATCAGTATATAATCTCCAGACACTAGGGTCGAAAAGTAACTTTGAGGGTTCCACTTCTTCGTTTGCTATGTCTTCTTCAGGAACAGTGAACTCTGCTATGAAGTCAGCTATCGCTTGCCCCCGAATTGATCGTCTGGGCTGAAAGTTCAAGTCAAATTGACTTAACTCAATATTCCATTTGAGTAATCTTCCAGACGCCTCTGGTCTCTGTAGAACTTGCTTGAGTGGGTGATCAGTATATATGATAATAGGATGCGCTTGAAAGTAGTGCCGGAGTTTTCTGGAGGCAATCAACAAACTATACGCCAGTTTTTCTATCCGTGGATAATTACGCTCTGCCGCTGTTAATTTTTTGCTCACGTAATACACAGGTCTTTGGACCTTCTCCTCTTCCCTTACCAATGCTGAGCTGACTGCACGAGATGATACTGCCAAATACACGAATAAATCCTCGTGGTCTATTGGTTTAGATAGAATTGGAGGTTTCTCCAAGTGTCTGAGCAAGTTCTGAAACGCTTCCACGCAGTTAGGAGTCCATTTGAAGTGGCGTTTTCCCCGCTTTATTAATTCGAAGAATGGGATGCACTTATCTGTAGCCCTGGAGATAAATCTGCTTAGTGCGGCCACTTTTCCAGCAAGGCTTTGCACGTCCTTAATTTGCCTTGGTTCCTGAATGTTCCTGATTGCCGTGATCTGGTCCGGATTAATCTCAATGCCGCGTGAACTGACAATGAACCCCAAGAATTTTCCAGAAGCAACACCAAATGAACATTTGGTGGGATTGAGTTTCATCCCATACTTCCGAAGAACGCCGAACATCTCTGCCAAGTCAGTAGTGTGTTGAAAAGATTGTTTGGATTTAACCAACATATCGTCGACGTATACTTCCATTGTTTTCCCGATTTGGTTATAAAACATTCTGTTAACCAGACGTTGGTACGTAGCGCCTGCATTCTTCAAACCAAAGGGCATTACTACGTAACAATATAATCCTAGATCAGTGATAAAGCTAGTATGCTCTTGGTCCGGAACGTGCATCGGAATTTGGTTGTATCCTGAATAAGCATCCATGAATGAGAGAAGCTCATGACCTGCCGTCGAGTCTACCAACTGGTCAATCCGAGGTAATGGGAAACTATCCTTTGGACAAGCTTTGTTTAGATCCGAGAAGTCGATACACGTTCGCCACCTTCCGTTGGCCTTCTTCACCAGGACTGGATTCGAAATCCAGTCTGGGTAAGTGGAATCTCTGATAAACCCATTACTCTTTAGCTTTCCGACCTCTTCTTTCAAGGCAGCGGACCTCTCTGGGCCCAGCATTCGCCTTTTTTGCTTTACTGGAGGATGTTTGGGGTTAATGCTCAAAGAATGGCTCATGATTGATGGGGATATCCCGCACATGTCTGCATGGGTCCAAGCAAATATATCCAAATTGTCCTTTAAGAAATTCGTCAATTCTCCAGCAAGATTTGGACTTAACTGGGATCCAATCTTAAGGACCTTCTCCGGGTCACTGTCATCGATTGGTACATCCACAGTTGCCTCGTTGGGAGTCGCCGTTCTGCCCCCGGGTTCTTGATCCTCTCTGGGATCCATATCCTCGGGCAACATTTTAGGCAACTCTCCAACAATTGTCCTCTTTGGTTGCTATAAGGTCCCCACTCCCGAAGGGGGAGAAGTGGCTTTAGTTTCGATATCCCCTCCATTGCGAAGTAACTTTAGTTCGGCGACATAACATGCTCGCGCAGCAACTTGATCCCCTCTGACGATACCAATGCCAGCTTCTGTGGGGAATTTCAATAACAAGCACCAAGGGGCTAGACAGGCTCTGAACTTTGTGAGGGCCGGTCGGCCCAAGAAGGCATTATATGGTGATTCAACATCCAAAACCACAAAGGGAAGGATTCTCACTCTCTGGCGTTCTCCTTCCCCAAGTGTAACTGGCAACTCTACATAACCCATTGGAGCAGTGGATGCTCCGTTGAATCCACGGATCCACCCCTGGCAGGGCTTCAAGTCTTTTATTTCAAGATTCATTTGGTCAAAGGCCTTTTTGAAGAGGATATTAACGGAACTCCCGTTGTCCACCAGGACCTTATGAACAGTGGCTGGCCCAATGGGTATTGTGATTACAAGCGGATCTTCAGTTGGAGCATGGACTCCAACGCTATCCCGTTCTCGAAAAACAACATCATCAGTCATCATCTTCTGCTGCTTCACCGGGGTACTGTCTTCGGGATTGCTACATTCCCCCACTTCGAGGTGTTGTTTGGCCGCATTGACGTATTGATCTAACGCTTTGGAACTATGCCCAGAAAGATAGAGTCCTCCGATCACGGTATTAATAACAATATTCTTTCCTTTTTGCTGAGCAGTCGGCCTAGCAGCGAGTCGATTTTGATTCTGATTCGGGGCCTGCACTGCTTGCCCCCTGTCCCTAGGCGCTACTCTGTATTCATCTAGCTTCCCTTCTCGAAGTAGCCTTTCGATCACGTCTCTAAGGTGACGGCATTCATTCGTCGAATGACCGTGAATTTGATGAAAGAGGCAAAACTTTCCTGTCTCACGCTCTTTTTCTGTCGATTCTCTGGGAGGTGGCCTCTTATTTTGGAGGACTTCATACGCATCCACGAAGATATTCTCCAGAGTATCATTTATGGGTGTATAACTTTCAAAGGCCCTGGGACGAGTCCTTCTCTGGGAGTCGTTCCCTCGGCCCCTCTTCCGGCTGTTGCCATTAGCATTGTTATTGTTGTTACCCGGTCGGTGACCACCCTGGTTCTGATTTCCGACGTTAGCCTCAACTTTCCCCGTGTTGTCTCCAGTCTGTTTGATAGCGACATTGCTCTGAACCTCTTCCTTATCAGTTGTTTTAAGCTTTCGGTTCGCGTACACCTCTTCCCGGCGTAGATGTACATTGGCTTTCTCATAGAATAATTCTCTGGTGTGGGGTGGTTTGCCTGCCAAGTACCTCCCGAATTCAGTGTCCTTATCCACTCCATCAATTAGTGCTGCGACAATGGTCGGCTCATGAGGATCTTTGACTTCTGTGGCGGCCAAATTGAAACGATCCAGGTACGTCTTTAGACTTTCGCCTGGTCGCTGTTTGACAAGAAATAGATCGATCACGCTTTTCGTCTTCTGTGCGTAGATACGGAATTGCTCTACGAACCTCTCGCTTAGTTCCCTGAAGCTGGAGATCGATCTTGCCGGCAGACGAGTAAACCATAGTAAAGCCACGTCTTCCAGAAATATGGGAAACGCTTTACACTTAACCGCGTCAGAAGCGGCGGCAGCAGTCATCGACCAGGAGTATCTCATTAGGTGCTGAACAGGATCAGACCTTCCTGCGTATCGGTTCATTTGTGGCATGTTGAAACGCCTTGGAAAAGTTGCATCCAAAATATCGTCGGTAAAAGGAGTATGACTGCGACCAATCCCCCAATCTTCGTTCCGCTGCCCACGGCTGTCGGCCAAAATCTGGTGAACCATGGCTGCGACGTTTGCACTAGTCAGAGGAGGTTCAGGGTCAGTGCCTCTGGTCCGACGAGGTTCTCTGATCTCTCTTCGGGGAGTAGCCACAAAATCTGGGACTTGGATGGGGCTTCGCTGCCCCCTGTTATCATGAGTATGCGTGCGGCGACGGGGCTGAGGTGGTCTGTCGTACACAGGACTATTCACATCTCGAGTCCTGTGAGTCGTTGCTTGACCATTCGTATTATGGTTCGTGGGTCCTGCTCCTAATTCTTCGTCTTCCTGTGAGGGCAAGGTCCCGAACCGAAGCTGCTCTATGTTTTCGGCTCTCTCATACGGTCGCCGCGGAGGTCTCGGCGATTCTTCAGATGAAGAGGAATATGCTGGGGTGAGTGGACGGACTGGCGATGCTCTTTGCCTTGTTAGCTCGTCAAGTCTTCTATCCATAGCCGTCAGGTTTTGCCGTAGGATGGAACTTTCCTGCCTCTGGGCGGCCAACTCCTCAAATAACCTATCCCACATTTTGACAAGGCGAGAAAGATCCCCCTCAGTGACAGGAGCAGCAGGATCATAGTGGTCATCATCATCCTCTCTCATGGGCAAAGTGCTCGGACCGGGTCGAGCAGAGGTTCCAGGACGATAGGAGTGGGTCATAGGTTCTTTTCCAGGTCGAGTTGCGTTCTGACCATCAGTCTGGGTAGCTGCGGTTCGTGGAGGGCGGTTCGCTGCGCCCCCCTGGGATCGACTCGTGGTCATGGTGCGTGGAGGCTGCGAGGCGTTGCCTCGGGATCGAGTAACAACCCCCTCCGTAGCGCGGATCGTCTCATCTTCATCGGCTCGGAACGAGGTGTTTTCATCGGGTCGGATCGCCCCCTGCGCTCCGCGATCCAGAACCTCTTCGTTGCCCAATTCGTGCACATTCTCCTCGATCGTCTCGTTGGTCTGCGAAACTTTAGATCTTTTTCCAGCCATGATATCCGAACCGTCGGAATCTTCGAGAAAATGAATTAAGGCTGAGAGTTCTCAGTGAAAGCACCAAGAATGTTAGATCGAAATTTGGACCTAACACCCAAATTGTTATGAATTGTAGAGAATTCTAAATGAGGAACAAGGAAAAAGAAAATAACACTCAGAATTTATAGTGGTTCGGCGTTAACGAGCCTACGTCCACTTTATATCTTATTGATTATGCTTTAAAAGCTAGTACAACAGCGATTTCTCTCAATATTTCAAAGGTATGACTTCAATGGCGGACTCAATATCCACTATTGCCAAAAAGCCCCCGAAAAATGCCAAGTTCTGGGCTATTTATAGCTGATTTCGTCGGACGGATCGTGGACACGTGGCACGAATCCCGGGATTTTCGGATCGCATCGCAGCCATCGAAGAAAAAGTCAAACTAGCCGCTGTGAACAGGTGTCGTCAGGTACATGCGACTCGGGTCGCTGAAGACCAGCTCGTGGCTGAACAGGTCAGTGGGCTCGGTTCGCTGCAGGGGATCGGATCGCCTGGAGGTGGCGTTCGTCAACGAGACGAGAGCGATCCGTTTCTTGGGCGAGTCGATAGAGTGCGATCCAAGAGGGGCGAGACGGTGACGTGCGATCCACTTTCCTGGAGGACTTGGTTTCCTGATTTCCTTTCACGAATGGTCCTGGATGGCTTGGTCAAAAAGCAAGCCAACAATGACTATTTCAACAAATGTGTTATTTTTATCTAACATGACTATTTTAACAAATGTGTTATTTTTATCTAACATGACTATTCTAACAAATGTGTTATTTTTATCTAACATGACTATTTTAACAAATGTGTTATTTTTATCTAACATGACTGTTCTAACAAATGTGTAATTTTTAATCTCATGCAACATTTAAACTAAAAATGTTGTTATTTTATAACAAAAGATGATATTTATGTTTTTTAACAAAAGATGTCAATTTATTTTCTAACCAAAGACGACAATTTTGTTTTCATGAATACTTTTTAAATAAATGATCTTTTTAGGTAACATGAACTCATTCTAAATAAATGATCAATTTGTTTTAACCTAACATTTATACTAACTAAATGACATATCTATTTTAACATAACATTTACTAATTTAATAACATTTTTATCTTGCCAATTCTACTGCAACAAAAGGGACATTTCTATTATGTCAATTCTAATGCAACCAAATGAACATTTCTAAATAAAATGATGTTTCATATGATATTTCTAAATAAAATGACATTTCATATTAATATGATATACAAAAATATAATTTCTATTCTAATGTAGCATTTTATACAAAAATGTAATTTCTATTCTAATGTACATTTTATACAAAAATGTAATTTCTATTCTAATGTACATTTTCTAACAATTTTTTTTTTAATATCACATCTCAAACAAAAATGATATTTTTAATTGACCATTCTAATTCTATATCAATGACATTTTATTTTGTTGATTCTAACACAACAAAATTATTCCATCAAGTCAACAGATTGATAAACAACATCAAATAATTTAAATCAAATCACGAATGACAATGTATGAAAATCAACAGATCTAATCATGATTAATTCATTTAGATTATATATATATATATGTAAAAAAAAAAAAGAATTTCTCACGTTGATTATTTTCTGAATTTTCTAAATTATCCATTTCAGATCTGGTTAGTCCCATGATGTAGATCTCGTTTCAAGGATTCCAACGCACTTCGTTTTTCTGAATTTCGATATTGTTTGATATAGAAATGATGATTTAAACGTTGGATTACATTATTAAATTAATAAATAAACAATTTTCCTTAATTACAGTTTTACCCCTAACACAAACTAAGGCCGCTCCTTCCTCTTCCTATCGTTGTCTGCTTGTAAAATCGAACCCAAACTCATCCGCCATCACACCACCACCGCACCACTGTCGGGGCACCAGTCATCGATCACCCAACACCATGTCGAAGCCCTCGACTCCACCTCCCAACGCCGTGAAGAAGGGTGCAATCGCAGCCCCCAAGAATCTCGAAATCTTAACAAAAGTCGCGCCCTTTGAACCTCAAAATCAGCCACCACCGATCCTTGTTTCAGATCAAACCCGTATGAAAATCTAGATTGCCAATTCGATTTTCCCTTAACAAGTTTTTGATATTAATTAGTGGATTAGGAATAGTTAGTGAATCATTTCCGGAGTTTTATGGCCATTGTTTTCTCAAGTGGTGGCTGTCTCTCTAATGGATTAGGGTTTAGTTAGGTTAGACCGTATTTATACTAGTATATGTAGCGTACTTTATTTTATTTTAATTTATTAATTCAAGAAAATAACTTGTTCATTGATACTAACTCCGAATAGAACCAAATGAGTGTCGCCCTAGCCTAATACCCTCGTTCCGGACACAATGGAATAGGTTTCGTAACCTAATTCAATTGTTTCGATAGGTTTTTCTTTAAATTTAAATATAAAACATTTAATTATTTAATGTAAACGTACATTTTAGTTTACCGGGGCCACATACTGACTCTAAAAATTACAGAAAAATTATTTCTAGTTATGTTTTGACAATGCGGTTCTAACAAGACTAATTTCGTCGAATTTTGAAACCGTTTGAAAAATGGCCATTTTCTGGTCGATCGAATTTGACTGAAACTGACAAAACACATTTTCTTTCGCTACGCTCACATATTAATTCTAAAAATTATGAAAATTGAAACCTGGCAATAATTTGGCATTCCGGTTCCAACAAAAGTGGTTTCGTCGAAAACAAAGGTCGTTTGAAAAATGGCTATTTTGAATATTAAAAAAAAAAAAATTCTACAGTGACTATTCTGAAAATTAAACTGGCATAACTTTTGATTCCGGTTATGAAATTTCAATTTTTTGCATTCTTGGAAAGATATTTTTATATCGATTTATATATTTTTGGTTTCACTAAAATCCGATTTATTTTGCATCTTGTACGTTTGATCAAAGTACAGGTTTGACTTTTCAAACTACCATACTATTTCTAACTCCTTTTATAATTAAAATAAATATATTCGTTCCAACTTCGATTTAAATAAATTTTTAATCGTTATTATTTAAAATAAACCATTTTAAATATTCAAAATCCATCAAAATAAAATTTTGAAATTGGTTCAGAATTTCCGGGTTGTTACACGAACAATGAATCTGGTTGTACTGTGATGGTGTGTGATAGGTTTTGATCCGAGTTAGCTGGGATTTGGTCCTCTGGTTGTGCTTGTCTCCTTGGATTTTGGGTGTTTGTACAGTGTTGATGTTGTTGGTTTACTGATGTCGCTAGTTTTGGTTGGCTTCTGTTCTTGTTGGGTTTGTAGTTGCGTTGTGGTTGTTGGTTTCGGGTCTTCGGTTCCCTGCGAGCTGTGTCAACTTCTTGTGTGTTGTCTTGGTCGTATGGTGGACTAGTGTAGCTGCTATTATCGTCTTGGGTGTCTGTTTTCTGCTGTGTTCTGGATCTTTAATAGAAGTATCAAATTGAAGTATGCCAAATAGCCTTGTGTTGCGTCCTGATTGTGCTTAATGCCTTGCATATTAGCTGCTGTCATACCGTCTCTTCAATCTAATCCAACTTCCATCCTGCTCCTTCTTTCAACTTCTGCTTCATTTCAACTTCTGCTTCATTTCAACTTCTGCTTTTCATTATTTTGATATGTTACAGATGACAGAGTAGTATTCTAATATAACTAGAAAATCAATTATTTGGACAGAGAAAACTTTTGTTTATTTAACATACCATGACTTATGATATGTGACACAAAGAAAATTTTCATGACATAAAGCTAGAATAACACTTGAAAAATATCATGACATAAGTGCAGCTTTAGGAAATTTTTAATGATCAACTACATAATCAATTTATTTGAAGCAAAAAGGAAATGCTTAAACAGAACAATACAAGGTATTTATCATTTTGTTATGTTTTCAAGATGTGTTCGAAAATACTGTAAAAATATTTTCATTAAAAAACTTAGTTGCATATCTTTTGGTCTAATTGCTTTTATTATGTATATTATTTTGTATGAAAACACATAACTTGTTTAAAAAGATAAATGTATTTGTCTTTTTAAAATGATAAACATGTTAATTTATATGATCACCTAAGCTTCTTTATTTCAGCATATAATAAATTCTCTTACTCGCAATCATATGAAAACGTATGATATGATAAAAATGTGATGTATATTATCTTGTATGAAAATGTATAACTTGTTTAATAGATAAATGTATTTATCTTTTTAAAATGATAAACATATTAAAATCATATGATCACTTGAGCTTCCTTGTTTCATCATATAATAAATTTTCTTACTTAAAATCATATGTAAAATATGATATGAAAAAAAATGTATATATCTTGTATGAAAACATATAACATATTTAAAAAGATAAATGTATTTATCTTTTTAAAATAATAAACATATTAAAATTATATGATGACCTGAGCTTTTTTATTTCAGCATATGATAAATTCTCTTACTCATAATAATATGAAAACATATGATATGATAAAAATTTCATATTTATATTATCTTGTATGAAAACATATAACTTGTTTAAAAAGTTAAATGTATTTATCTTTTTAAAGTAATAATCATATTAAAATCATGTGATCACCTGAGCTTCTTTGTTTCAGCATATGATAAATTCTCTTACTCACAATCATATTAAAACATATGATATGTTAAAAATGTAATATGTATATTATCATGTATGAAAACATATAACATATTTAAAAAGATAAATGTATTTATCTTTTTTAAAATGATAATCATATTAAAATCATATGATCACCAGAGCTTCATTGTTTCAACATATGATAAATTCTCTTACTCACAATATTATGAAAGCATATGATATGATAAAAATTTATTATGTATATTATCTTTACGAAAACATATAACTTGTTTAAAAAGATAAATGTATTTATCTTTTTAAAATAATAATCATATTAAAATCATATGATCAACTGAGTTTCTTTATTTCAAATTGTTAATTAATCTGTGTTGTGTGGTACTCAATGAGTGAAAAGTAAATATAGTGTGTACGTCTGGAAGTGGTGTAGAATCAAATTGTAATGTCCGAATGTCTCATATAGTACAAACATGCTCCAATTATAGACATAAAGGTCGAAAACATGATTTAAAAATAGAACAAAAATAAAAGCAAGGTTGTTCCAATTAATGTATAAAATTGTAATCATACAAGTCACAAGTTTTAGAGCAAGCACCATTATAGTTTGAAAAGATACGTGTGACTGAAAACATATGACTGAATAAGTGGACATCATGCATATCATTTAACAAATATATATGCTTACTTGTTGTCACCAAGTATTTTGAAGAAGTCTGTTATAATCTTAACTTCATTGCCAAGAAAATATTTTAGGAGTTGACAATCTTCTATTTTTGTTTTACTTCTCTTCTTTTCATTCTTTTCTAGTGTGCTCACAGTGTCCAGATCTATTTTTTTTTTTTGTTAAACCAAAGCAACAAATACATTAAAAGAAAAACAAAAAGTAAAAAATACATGAACGAATTAAACCAAAAACTGTTTATTTTGAAGAAGACAATGTTTTAATACATGAATGAATTAAACCAAAGCAAGAAATACATTAAAACCGAAACAAAGAGTAAAAAGAATCCATTACATTTAATTAGAATAATGCGTAAAAACTGTTATCCAACAAATCCAAAAACTAGGTATAAAAATTGTTAAACTGGGTATCAAATAACATAGACATAGGGTGTAACGACCCACAATTTCAAACCATTCAAATCGACAATAAACCACTCATGTCAGATCTGAATCGCTCAAAACCGTGAATTGTTAATTTAACTATTGAGGTAAATGCAAATCAGAACACAGAACCACAGATACAGAACAGAGTAATTAGCAGCGGAACAAAGTAGTACATAGGTTCATACATAATACATGATACATATAAGTACATAATGAGTCATAAGCTCATACAAAATAGAGTACATATAGGTACTAGTAGTAACCTGGATAACTTAGATAACTAGAAGCTGATAACTGCAGATGGTCCAAAAGATGCGAATCTCCCAAATGCGTCACGAACAACTGAGGTGCTCAAGCTGACCCAAGTATAAAGTCAAAGAAACAATACACTCGAGTCAGGACTAATAGTCTTATATAAGTGAATCAGCACAAATGACATATTCATAAAAATGTACAGTAACTTAAAGGATATCTGGGATTCTATCCTATAAGGATCCGTGAAACTAATACATATAATAGTACGCTATTATGATAGTGTCTATCCAGTAAAGTATAAGTAATGAACATAGCGTAAGCGGGATTACATTTTTACCCTTACACCGTTTATAATACCGTATTCTATACAGTACCGTAAACCCAACCTAACACGGATGGCATCAGAGGGCACTCCATAGGTACGATAAAAATCAGAATCGTATGGGGCTCGCTAGGGTAAATGACATGGCATTCGAGGCAATACCAGGGTAGGATTCTACCAGTTGCACTCCCGGACCGGTGGTAACGCATAGCAGCCACTACCGCCCACCTCGGAACACATTCCCAAATAAAAAGGGGTACCCCAAATCATAACAAAGTCATAGAAATGGTATCGAAGAAACGTGTCCGATCAAAGGTGCTACCTCAATTAGTCACGGTATAGCTCCTGTTTTAGTCATTTAATTATGACCCGAAGGTCAAGGCCATATCGTTATCGTTCACCATCTTCAATCCAGAAATCGCCTCAAGTCATCATGCTTCGTTCTGGATACGTCACCCCGTATACAGTTGTTAAAGTGGTATCGGTACTGACAGAGAGTATGCCACTTACCGACTCCGGTCTCTTTAACAACCAACGCTTACATTTTTCACAATGTGGCCATCGGTTTAAAATCATATTCAAGTATCGCCAAACACGTTATTCAAGTATCTCCAAACCCGTTTACTTAAATCAATTCCCATTTGTTCAATTAAGATTTCAAAAATCCATATCCACAATTTGTCAATCATTTAGGTTCGGAGTTCTCTCTTCCAAAGAATGTCATTATACTTGAAATCCTACATTTGAACCTTCAAAATTCACGAGATTGGATTGGACAAAGCTTTTGTTTTAAAAATAATAATAATAATAAATATATATATTTAAATAATTAAGTTGAAATAATAATAATAATAAGTATATATATTCAAATAATTAAGTTGAAATATATATATATATATATATTAAATGGGAAAAATGTATACATATATATATATAGACGAAAACTATTATAAATCGATATAGTTGAAGAAATCAAATTATTTAAAGGGAAAGATTAACAAAATCAAGTAAGGTGGATTTTTTTTTTGTTTTTGTTTTTTTGAAGTTCAAGTTTTATTCAATAATATTAATCCAAATCCAATCTCAATCCATTTACAAAAATTGCCATAATATCTTAAAATAACCTTATTGACCACGGTGCCCGTATATTATTTTCTAACCTACGGTCAAGTGGTACGGATATTTATCACTTCAATCCGTTCTTAAACATATTCGAATCACGGGTGTGTATCATTTCAACCCATATCCCAAACCGATTCAAATATGCACGGTTCCGGTATTTATCATTTCAACCCGTGATGTTTTTTTTTTCTTAACTAGGGACTTGCATGGTGAGAATACTAACATAACATATCATACAACATTCATAGTGTCATGTATGAACGGTGCGTGTGTAGCATGTGCACAACCATAACAACAATCTAGAGCACCCTAACATTTAAATCAACATCTCAAATTTCTAATTCACTTAATAATAAATTAGTCACGCGTGAGAAAACTCACCTTCCGTAGCAAAAGCGAGCAGATGAGTTATGGGTAGGACGACGCTAACGGCTACAAGGAGGAATTCCGTTAACTAAACAAAGACACGATCTTTATTTAGATGAGTGAATAAAATTTCATGCAGTGCTTATGCAAAAGATCTCAGTTCTATTGCTTAGTTTACATGCGCTAATTTTTTTTTTCTACTCAGTTCGCATGTAGTTACTTACTTTTTTTTTTCTTGCGTATGCAAGTTATAACCCAACAAGGATGCGCATAATGCATGCACCTGTGCATGCTTCCATTTCCTTTTGTACAACATGCGCCATGCAGGTCCTCCCAAAATATATTTGTGTCCCTTTATATATATATATATATATATATATATATATATATATATATATATTAATTTAAACATCTGAACGGGAAAATGCTCAGCAAAGGAAATGGGGAGCATGCTACAATAAAGCAAATGGAAGCATGCTACAAGGAATCCTAGGCAAAAATGAATTTGTAGTCACAACGCATGCACCTACTGTGCATGCTTCCATTTTCGTTTTTCACCTTTTTTTTTTTTTGTGAGTTGTGCATGCAAGCATTGGCCAGTTAAAGTGCCCAACTCAAAATGTGTAGAAAGCTAACGCATGCATATTTGTTGAGCAAACAAGTAACAGTAAGAGCCCGCGCATGGAGCAGTGCATACTAGTTTAACAAAATATGTCCAATCCTAAAATGCTACAGGCACCCATTTGTATGCAACTGATTCCATACGCATGCGTAACTGTTAAGAGCAAATGAAGAAGATCGGAGGGGAAAAACTCACGCAACAAGGTGGTTGGCTCGCTGGAACGGTGCCGGAACTCGTCGGAGCGCTAAAGGCTTGACCGAACTTAGCTGGAGGTGCGGATCAGTTGACTGACGTCGGAGGTGGTCGGAACGATGAAGGACCCGGTCGGAGCCAGCTTTGTGAAAGGAATGCGTGAAGTGCGTTTCAACTGAGAGGAAAGAAAAAGAAAAAAAAAACTTTGTGGAAGAAGCGGGTGAAGAGAATGAGTGCTGAGGAGAAGAGTTGGAAGAAAGTGATGTAGGAGAAATATGGTTAAGTAGTTTTTGGTGGCTTCTCATGTGAGAGAGCTGAGAATATAAAGAGCATGAGGCAACGTGGTAGACGTTTGTAGAGAACATCAACACGTGTTAATCCTTGGACCAAAAATTGCTACCAAGTGTCCACTTAGAATATTTAAATAGATGTTGCTTAACCTCCTTATGTTTGAATTCGGATAGACGGTGGTTTGGACAGTAAGTATCCTACCGCCATTTACATGCGTCTGTTTTTTTTTTTTTTTTTAGGAACTTATACTTATCTGCTAGGATACGAACAGTTAGCGAAACAATGTACAGCGACGATATCTGTTCAACGCGCGTTTTCAGTTTTGCGCGCTACCGATAAAAAATGTGAAATCCTCAGACGCTAAATTTTTGAAATTAAATATATATATTTTTTCGAATTTTAAATTCATTAATTCAATTTTTTTTATTCTTAAATTTCAAGATCGTTACATCCTCCCCCACTTAAAAGCTTTTCGTCCTCGAAAAGAACTAGGTGCCTCGTGAGTTGCAAAGACAGATATGGATAAGATGGGTGGATTAAATGAATAATACCTGGAATAAATAATTCTGGATTTGAAGAACGCATGCTCTTCTCTGTTTTCCAAGTACAGTCCCGGTCATCGTCACTCCACTGCACTTTGACTAGGCTGACCGATTTCCTCCTAAGTTGCTTCGTACCACTATCGACTATACGAAGTGGCCTCCTTTCTACAGTCAAGTTAGGTTCGATATCCAAATTATTAAGTGCAGTCGGATGAACATAAGAAGAAGGATCACGTAAACATTTCCGAAGATGGGATATATGAAACACATTATGTACTCCTGCAAGCTTCTCAGGTAACTCGATGCGATAAGCCAAAGCACCAATCTTCTCTAAAATACGGAACGGGCCAATGAATCTGGGAGCTAGTTTTCCTTTTCGTCCAAAACGAATTACATTCTTTAATGGTGAGATCTTCAAAAAGACTTGATCTCCAACCTCGAATTCTAAATTCTTTCTTCTTCTATCTGCGTATTTCCTTTGACGGTCTTGAGCAATTTTTATCTTATTCCTGATATCAACGACTTTTTGCGTTGCTTCCATGATCATGTCCGGTCCAAGAAGCAAACGATCTCCTTGTTCAATCCAACTAGCAAGCGATCTACATGGTTTTCCATATAAGGCCTCAAAGGGGGAACTTTCAATGCTAGCCTGGTAGCTATTATTGTACGTGAATTCCACGAGATGAAGGTGATCTTCCCAAGATCCTCCATAGTCAAGGATACAAGCGCGGAGGAGATCTTCTAATACTTGATTTAGTCTTTCCGTTTGACCATCTGTCTGTGGATGGTAGGCAGTACTAAGATTTAGTTTTGTACCCAAGGCTTCCTGAAATGCTTTCCAAAACCTGCTCGTGAAGATAGGATCTCGATCACAGACAATACTAGAGGGAACTCCGTGTAATCTAACAATTTCTTTCATATATAACTCCGCTAGGCTCGATGCGGTACGACTAGCTTTAATGGGAAGGAAATGGGCTGACTTGGTCAATCTATCCACAATTACCCAAATGCTTTCATTTCCTTTTCTTGTCTTAGGGAGACCGTCGATAAAATCCATGGAAATCTGATCCCATTTCCAACTAGGGATCTCGAGAGGTTGTAATAATCCTGCGACCTTTTGATGATCGGCCTTTATTTGCTGGCAGGTCGTGCATCTATTAATGTAACGACGAACATCTCGTTTCATACCTCTCCACCAAAATAATTTCTTCATATTTTGGAACATCTTATTTATACCTGGATGTATAGAGAGTTTAGACTGATGACATTCCCTTAATACTTCTTGCCTTAGACCGTCAACATTTGGAACGCATATTCGGTTTCTAATTCGTAGGACTCCTTTCTTATCAATCTGAGCATCCATCTTGCTATGATCACCCACTTCTCTTTTCCGAACTTTCTCCTTGATGAGTCTAATTATCCGATCTTCATCCTGCTTGGCCGCAATGCGATCCATAAGGGGTAGTGATACTGAAATTTGACATAACATAGCCTTCTTCCGACTCAGTGCATCAGCTACTACATTTGCCTTTCCCGGAGTGTATTTAATGTCAACATCATAGGAAGCGAGAAACTCAAGCCATCTAATTTGTCTTTGATTTAGGTCTTTTTAGGAGAATATATACTTAAGAGATTGATGATCGGTAAATACTTCAAACTTGGTTCCTAAAAGATGATGTCTCCATAACTTCAAAGCAAACATTACCGCAAGCAACTCCCGATCGTGTGTCACATAATTGACTTCATGATTCTTAAGTTGTCGACTAGCATATGCGATCACCCTTCCATTCTGCATTAGAAAGGCCCCCAAACCTTCTTTACTAGCATCGGTATAGACTGCAAATCCTTCATTTCCATTAGGGACGAAAAGAACAGGTGTAGAAGTAAGTTTTTTCTTCAACTGTACAAATGCAGCTTTACACTTGTCACTCCAAACAAACTTAACATTCTTCCTTGTCAAAGCGGTCAACGGCGCGGCAATACGAGCGAAATTCTCTATGAATCTTCGATAGTATCCAGCGAGTCCTAAGAAACTACGAACATCGGTTGGATTCTTGGGTTCTTTCCAATCATTGATCGCAGCAACCTTGGCTGGATCAACTGAAATTCCATTTTCAGAAACTATATGGCCAAGATAGCGAACTTTAGTTTGCCAGAAATGGCATTTCGTAAATTTGGCTTTCAATTGGTGTTTCCTTAAGGTTCCAAGTACATACTCCAAGTGAGCCATACGTTCATTTTTGGACTTCGAAAAGACTAGAATATCATCGACGAAGACAAGGACAAACTTATTGAGAACGTCTCGGAAGACACGATTCATAAGGTCAACAAAATAGGCTGGAGCATTAGTTAAACCGAATGGCATAACCAACCACTCGTAGAAACCATTCTCCGTACGGAAGGCTGTCTTAGGAATGCTCTCCTCGGCTACTCTAAGCTGATGGAAACTAGAGGCAAGATCGAGTTGAGAGAAAACTTTAGCTCCATAGAGCTGGTCGAACATATCGTTAATTCGAGGCATCGGGTATCTATTCTTTAAGGTAAGTTTGTTTAGTTCTCGATAATCGACACACATTCTTAGCGATCCATCTAATTTGGTTACAAACACTACAACGGCTTTCCATTCGGAAAAACTTGGTCGAATGAGTCCTTTCGAAAGTAAATCCTCAACTTGCGCCCTTAATTCAGTTTTTTCCTTTGGCGCCATTCTTCGTGGAGGAAGGACTACGGGACGTGCCCCAGGGACAAGGTCTATACGGAATTCAATTTCTCGTTTTGGCGGAAGGCCCATTACTTCTCCAAACACGTCGAGATAATGTTGAACGACTGGAGTGGAACTAAGATCGCCGAGATGAGAATCAAGCGAGAAGACAAAGATTCCGGCGTACTTTATAGGCATACGACACATGATCGTCAGTTCTTTTCCTTGATCTTCTATTATAGAAACAGTTCAGGATCTGTATGAGATTTCTACTTTATATTTCTTTAACCAATCATCGCCAAGTAGAATATCAAAAGCGTCAAAACCAAGAACATAGAAGTCACCAGTAAAATGATGAAGGTCAAAAAGAAGTTTAACCCCTTTACAAATCTTACTAAGATAGGCTGGGCCTCCAATCGGATTGGATACACACAACGATTCAGATGCTAATGTGGGTTCTAAAGCTTTTTCAAATTCATTACAAAGATCCATGGAGATAAAACTATGTGAAGCACCAGTGTCAAATAGCACACGTACAGGTTGAGAAAATAAAGTGAATACACTTAAAAGCGTACCTTTAGTGTCATCACCGGTGGGAGGAGTGGGAGATGTCATAGCAAAAACTCCTGATGTGGCTCCTTTGTTCTGAGTGGGACAGTTCTTACTAATATGTCCGGGCTGGAGACAAGAATGGCAAAGATCATTGCGGGGTGCATGAGTTGGCGGGGCACGAGCCGTAGGAGGGTTAGGGCAGTTGTTGGAGTAGTGACCCATTTGCTGGCAGTTGTAACAACGGACATTCGAGAGATCAGGGGGAGGTCTCTGAGCATGATATCCCACACCTTGAACATTTTGTTGCTTCTTCTGTGCCCAATACCTTGCCTTCTTATTCTTTGAGTTGCTAGATGATCCTTGAGATGGTGGCACATGAGCAACTTGCTTTCCTTTGAGGTTCGGAGAGTTCTCAAGTCTAGTGGCATAGTTCATGACCTCTGAGAAAGGCTGGTTAAGATAGTTCATCAAATGTTCATAGTATTCCGGGCGTGCACCAAGTATAAACTTCTCATTTTTCTGAAATGGTGTTCCGATCAAGTTTGGGCCAAATTTGGAAAGCTCATCAAATTTTCTTTCATATTCGGCAAAAGTCATGTTGCCTTGCTTAAGATCCATAAATTCTCGATACAATTTGGATTTTCCGGACTCAGGCATCCATTTGGTTACAAAAGCATCCCTAAAATGCGGCCATGTAAGGTCGGTCTCAGTTGAATGTGTAACGAAAGATTCCAACCAATTCCTTGCAGTATCCTTAAGCTGCCAAGCGGCCATCTGAAGCTTCTGTGCATCGGTAATCTCTAAGCCAGAAAATATTCTTTCCAATTCATCCAACCATTTCTGGGATTCGACGATCGATTCGGAACCCGAAAACGTAACGCCTCCCAGATGAGTGTACTCCTTACAAAGCTTGGTAAACCTAACAGGTTGAGCGGGCTAGGCTGGCCTGACTGGTGGCTCAGGCTCGACAGGGTGGCCTCCTTGGTGGCCTCCACGACCCCTACCTCGGCCTCTAGCAGTATTACGTCTGGTAGCCATCTGGAACATCGAGAACGAGGCTAAGAATTTGACTCAAGTCGAAGTTTTATAATTAAAATACTTCGAAAACTTTTATTTTCTTGAAATACTTGTACTTTTAAAATATGCTCTCTCACAAAGATTGGATCCTGATACTGATCTTACTCATTCTAGGGTGTTTCCACCCTATCTCTAATGAGTTATTTACCTCAACAGCTAAGGTTAAACCTCGGCTCTGATACCAACTGTAACGACCCACAATTTCAAACCATTCAAATTGACAATAAACCACTCATGTCAGATCTGAATCGCTCAAAACCGTGAATTGTTAATTTAACTATTGAGGTAAATGCGAATCAGAACACAGAACCACAGATACAGAACAGAGTAATTAGCAGCGGAACAAAGTAGTACATAGGTTCATACATAATACATGATACATATAAGTACATAATGAGTCATAAGCTCATACAAAATAGAGTACATATAGGTACTAGTAGTAACCTGGATAACTTAGATAACTAGAAGCTGATAACTGCAGATGGTCCAAAAGATGCGAATCTCCCAAATGCGTCACGAACAACTGAGGTGCTCAAGCTGACCCAAGTATAAAGTCAAAGAAACAATACACTCGAGTCAGGACTAATAGTCTTATATAAGTGAATCAACACAAATGACATGTTCATAAAAATGTACAGTAACTTAAAGGATATCTGGGATTCTATCCTCTAAGGATCCGTGAAACTAATACATATAATAGTACGCTATTATGATAGTGTCTATCCAGTAAAGTATAAGTAATGAACATAGCGTAAGCGGGATTACATTTTTACCCTTACACTGTTTATAATACCGTATTCTATACAGTACCGTAAACCCAACCTAACACGGATGGCATCAGAGGGCACTCCATAGGTACGATACAAATCAGAATCGTATGGGGCTCGCTAGGGTAAATGACATGGCACTCGAGGCAATACCAGGGTAGGATTCTACCAGTTGCACTCCTGGACCGGTGGTAATGCATAGCAGCCACTACCGCCCACCTTGGAACACATTCCCAAATAAAAAGGGGTACCCCAAATCATAACAAAGTCATAGAAATGGTATCGAAGAAACGTGTCCAATCAAAGGTGCTACCTCAATTAGTCACGGTATACCTCCAGTTTTAGTCATTTAATTATGACCCGAAGGTCAAGGCCATATCGTTATCGTTCACCATCTTCAATCCAGAAATCGCCTCAAGTCATCATGCTTCGTTCTGGATACGTCACCCCGTATACAGTTGTTAAAGTGGTATCGGTACTGACAGAGAGTATGCCACTTACCGACTCCGGTCTCTTTAACAACCAACGCTTACATTTTTCACAACGTGGCCATCGGTTTAAAATCATATTCAAGTATCGCCAAACACGTTATTCAAGTATCTCCAAACCTGTTTACTTAAATCAATTCCCATTTGTTCAATTAAGATTTCAAAAATCCATATCCACAATTTGTCAATCATTTAGGTTCGGAGTTCTCTCTTCCAAAGAATGTCATTATACTTGAAATCCTACATTTGAACCTTCAAAATTCACAAGATTGGATTGGACAAAGCTTTTGTTTTAAAAATAATAATAATAATAATAAATATATATATTTAAATAATTAAGTTGAAATAATAATAATAATAAGTATATATATTTAAATAATTAAGTTGAAATATATATATATATATATATATATATTAAATGGGAAAAATGTATACATATATATATATATATATATATAGACGAAAACTATTATAAATCGATATAGTTGAAGAAATCAAATTATTTAAAGGGAAAGATTAACAAAATCAAGTAAGGTGGATTTTTTTTTTTTTTTGAAGTTCAAGTTTTATTCAATAATATTAATCCAAATCCAATCTCAATCCATTTACAAAAATTGCCATAATATCTTAAAATAACCTTATTGACCACGGTGCCCGTATATTATTTTCTAACCTACGGTCAAGTGGTACAGATATTTATCACTTCGATCCGTTCTTAAACATATTCGAATCACGGGTGTGTATCATTTCAACCCGTATCCCAAACCGATTCAAATATGCAGGGTTCGGGTATTTATCATTTCAACCCGTGATGTTGTTTTTCTTTTTTCTTAACTAGGGACTTGCATGGTGAGAATACTAACATAACATATCATACAACATTCATAGTGTCATGTATGAACGGTGCGCGTGTAGCATGTGCACAACCATAACAACAATCTAGAGCACCCTAACATTTAAATCAACATCTCAAATTTCTAATTCACTTAATAATAAATTAGTCATGCGTGAGAAAACTCACCTTCCGTAGCAAAAGCGAGCAGATGAGTTATGGGTAGGACGACGCTAACGGCTACAAGGAGGAATTCCATTACCTAAACAAAGACACGATCTTTATTTAGATGAGTGAATAAAATTTCATGCAGTGCTTATGCAAAAGATCTCAGTTCTATTGCTTAGTTTACATGCGCTATTTTTTTTTAATTTTTTCTTTTTTTTTTCTTTTTTTTTTCTACTCAGTTCGCATGTAGTTACTTACTTTTTTTTTCTTGCGTATGCAAGTTATAACCCAACAAGGATGCACATAATGCATGCACCTGTGCATGCTTCCATTTCCTTTTGTACAACATGCGCCATGCAGGTCCTCCCAAAATATATTTGTGTCCCTTCTTATATATATATATATATATATATATATATATTAATTTAAACATCTGAACGGGAAAATGCTCTGCAAAGGAAATGGGGAGCATGCTACAATAAAGCAAATGGAAGCATGCTACAGGGGATCCTAGGCAAAAATGAATTTGTAGTCACAACACATGCACCTACTGTGCATGCTTCCATTTTCGTTTTTCACCTCTTTTTTTTTGTGAGTTGTGCATGCAAGCATTGGCCAGTTAAAGTGCCCAACTCAAAGTGTGTAGAAAGCTCACGCATGCATATTTGTTGAGCAAACAAGTAACAGTAAGAGCCCGTGCATGGAGCAGTGCATACTAGTTTAACAAAATATGTCCAATCCTAAAACGCTACAGGCACCCATTTGTATGCAACTGATTCCATACGCATGCGTAACTGTTAAGAGCAAATGAAGAAGATCGGAGTGGAAAAACTCACGCAACAAGGTGGTTGGCTCGCTGGAACGGTGCTGGAACTCGTCGGAGCGCTAAAGGCTTGACCGAACTTAGCTGGAGGTGCGGATCAGTCGACTGACGTCGGAGGTGGTCGGAACGATGAAGGACCCGGTCGGAGCCAGCTTTGTGAAAGGAATGCGTGAAGTGCGTTTCAACTGAGAGGAAAGAAAAAGGAAAAAAAAAACTTTGTGGAAGAAGCGGGTGAAGAGAATGAGTGCTGAGGAGAAGAGTTGGAAGAAAGTGATGTAGGAGAAATATGGGTAAGTAGTTTTTGGTGGCTTCTCATGTGAGAGAGCTGAGAATATAAAGAGCATGAGGCAACGTGGCAGACGTTTGTAGAGAACATCAACACGTGTTAATCCTTGGACCAAAAATTGCTACCAAGTGTCCACTTAGAATATTTAAATAAATGATGCTTAACCTCCTTATGTTTGAATTCGGATAGACGGTGGTTTGGACAGCAAGTATCCTACCGCCATTTACATGCATCTTTTTTTTTTAGGAACTTATACTTATCTGCAAGGATACGAACAATTAGCGAAACAATGTACAGCGACGATATCTGTTCAACGCGCGTTTTCAGTTTTGCGCGCTACTGATAAAAATTGTGAAATCCTCAGACGCTAAATTTTTGAAATTAAATATATATATTTTTTCGAATTTTAAATTCATTAATTCAATTTTTTTTATTCTTAAATTTCAAGATCGTTACATAGGGAAACTATTGCAGTTTTCTATAATATTCGGCAGCACGGTTAATAATATAAAATTTATTTTACTTACTGTAGGAGTTCGTTGAGGGGTTGGCGGATTTTGCGCGGACTGACTGTGTATATCACAGAAAACAGCTTGATTGATGCCTAATATTAAAACATTGTTGTCCATTTATGTTGATGAAAATACACTGCGGTGCATTTTCAATAGCTCGTTGATCAACCTTGGCTGATCTTCTTATATGCTATAACGACCCGAACTCCCCCGGTAAGGAAAGACCGGATTGAGATGAGAACAACACACATCGGAACGCAGACAAAAGAACATTTCATTGTTATTACAACAATTCCATCAGATACAAGAATATACAGAGTATAAATGAATAAATTACATTCGATAAATATCAAAGATTACAATAAATTACATAGCAGCGGAAAAATATACAAAACACAACTAGAAGAGATACACGGATACAGAGCTTTCCGGATATCGTTCTTGCTATAAATCAGGACCCTGTGAATATAAATCTGCAAAACCAAAACTACTAGCTGCCCATGTCGAAAATAGGGGCACCCAGAGTTTAGGTTAAAACAATAAACTCCAGGTCAGTCATGTGACTGGTGTGAGAACTAAAACAGTTATTTAAAACTTTACTTTAAAGGATAGTAATTCAAGGGACCACGCCGTATAACACGGAACGGGTTTCCTCCCAAGAATACTAGTGCATATAACAAAATGGCGCAATGCTTTTTGAAAAAAATGAAGCTATTATAAGACCCAGGTCCCATCACACAATGCAACGCAAGCCAGAGGATAGGGTTTTCCCTTATGATAGCCAAATAATGCTTGATACGTTTAAACAAATCATTTGATACTATCATAGGTTTATAGTGTCAAAACATTTTCAATCATAAATATCAATCATAGATAGCATGGGTACCATATATCATGTCGCCATACTATTTCTACAATTAAAACCGCAATATCACGTATTGGAAATTGGATTTCCGTCATGAGTCGAGGCAAGGGGCAAGCTCCTCTCCGCGTTCGATACACTCTAGCAATGCCTCAGGACCCCACTCTAATCCTTTGGAACCTCCAAGGCCGGTCCTCTCTTACTTTTGAGGATTAGTTATTCCTGAACACACGTTTCCCGGTCCTTACAAACCTATATCCGAGGCGCCTCGCATTCCAACAACCACACAGGTGAAAAGTATATAAATGTCTGGGCTGGTAGGTCACTGACACCACCCTAGATAGAAAGAAACGTCGTGCACACCTTGGGTCTGTATCCCGTTTTTAACTCATACCGAGGTGTGAGGCTCGCGAATTCACGTTATACACAAAGCTACACCACACACGCCGTGCTTTGATCATCAACCACAAGACTTTGCTTTTCAACAGAAGCCTTGATCAATTGCCACTTACGCGTGCCACACTGGCAATTCACTCCATGCGACTGATGTCCATCGATATACAACCTCTGAGCTCATACGTCTCAGAGAAGGCCGTTAAGCAAGAGAATAAATTCTCCACCGCCAAACAGATGTATATTTAATAGAGATCAATCAACACAAAATAAAATCCAATGTCAGACACACAATCCATTTACAAGTTTGTTCTGGGTCTGAACGAAACCGGAGGCACTTTCCTCGCATATCCATCCATCTCCAAGTACGTCTAGACGATCACCAACTGTTTCCCTCGTCTTGGGTGTACAGCCCAATCGAGATCATCAGTAATCACCCAAATGATGTGAAGACTTCCGGTCTTCAACCACCGCCTTCATGTTCGACATCTCGTCGAATCGGTTATTCAGAATGGGTTTAACCCGGCCTTTCTGAATAACCCACGTATATAATAAACAAATGTTACACAAACACAACGAACGCCTCATTCCAATTCAGAATATCCTTTATTCACAAAATCACATTCTTAGGGAAAGGTTCCCAGTAATTTTATCCAAGATAAATTCTTCAAAATTTATTCTTTAATCTTCCTTTGGATATCATTTCAAACTAGTCGGGATTAGCGAACCACACCGAAGTAATTATTTATTTTATTTCCCAATCCCAACCTATTCATCCCCTGGAGCAAAACTGGTAATACTCCATACCTAACACCACGGTGTTATCGGTAAAATTAATTACCATTTCATGTTCAAATCTAATTAAAGATTTAACTATCGCTTTGGAGCAAAACTGGTGATACTCCACTCTCGATCACTTTTCAGATTTGATAATTTAAATTATCAATTCACATTTTACTCTAATTAAAGATTCATTAAAACTCCACTTAGTTTTAATCCTTTCAAAAATCAACATCTTGCCTTTAACTGGGTTAAAGAACCAATGTCATCTAAAACACGATTCACGATAAACCCAAATCACATTTGATATTAAATACAAGGCTATACCGGCTTATATTCAATATCAAATTCTGAAACCAACAAATATCGTATTGGAAATAATGATATAAAATATATCTTTCAAATTCCCATAACAATATTTGTATAGTCACGAAATCCAACATCGAAATATTCCGAAGATAATTTCGATTCAACTCCAGTCCAATCCATGTATTGGGAATATTGATTATTTTTAAAATCACTTTCAAATTCAATTTATTTATTTCAAAAATAAATTGATTTTAATTCTAGTTCAAAACTAGTTCATTTCGACAAAAGTGTATTTTTATCTTTTCAAATGTGGAATTTTACATCCCAGTCTGTTGACACATTTTTTGGAAAAAGCTGTCACACATGGAATTCCTGAATGATAACATGCTCGAGCGATGGAAACGACGTCAGAAGACATTGAGAGATTTGGTCAAAATCACATCCTCAACATAAATAGGCCCGAAACTCCTTTCAGACGACCTCTTTTTTGCCCGAAAACAGCGATTACAGTGCTGAGCTCCGTAACTTTTGTAGATCTCTGAGTTAGCTTCAGTTTGAGCTTCGGTTTGGCTCAATCGGACTTACGGTTTGAAAGTTATGCCCATTTCCGTAAACTGGTGTAAACTGGCAATTTCCTGGACAAAGCAACGAAGCAGCACACGATCGAAGTATGGATCACGCACCCTCGGATCGCCCCTCATCGGATTGCCCCTCATCGGATCGTCCCTCATCGGATCGCCCCTCATCGGATCTCCCTCCTCAGACCACGAACCGTCCGTGGTACATCTCACGATCCGACCCGATCGCCAGCACTTCACTCCAGCTTCACTATGCTGCTCACAACCAGACTCGACTCGTGATAGCCATATCACGATCCTAACTTCCGACCTATAGATACGCTCCCTGTTTTGACCTATTCTCGTGCCTCATCTTGCTCCTATTACCCTGGATTGTGTGCCACGTACCCCACCACGATCCGATCCCCGCACCTTCTCCTGGACAACCTGTTCTGACCTATTCTCAAGGCTATTTTTACTCCAACTTGCATGGATCTTATTACACATGTCATATGACGATTTGAAGATGATATCTGGACGTTTTCCACCACATTTCGAGATTTTTGGGATGCGTGCCATGTGTCCCATGAACCACCTTCAGGAAACGGCTATAAATACCTCATTTGAAGGCATTTTCAAGGATCTTTTTGGCCATTCTTCTTCACTGCTTCCACCATTACTGAAGTGCAGGGACTTTGCACCTCCATACATTCAAATTCTTCTCTTTTGAATACAATTAACACACGGATTGTGTGTCTACATATAACTGATTCTTATAATCTGTCAGTATAACAATAAGATTATAAAGTGGACGTAGGCTACATCTACAGCCGAACCACTATAAAAACCTTGTGTGTCTCCTCTTTATTTACTCTTTTCTGCATTTTGTGATCTGCGATCTGCATTTGGGTGTTAGGCCCAATTTTTGGTCTAACATTTTGGCGCGCCAGGAAGGGGGGCACACAAAAACTTCAACTTCTAGCTTGAAAGGAAACTCAATGGCGAACAAAAGGAAGAAGACTGGAACTTCTTCTCATGCCGATGACGCTGAAGGCACAAGGAACGAGGCGAGCCAGGAAGCTTCCTCTCATGAAGACCCATCAGCATACCTGACTAGAGACGAGATGGATGGAGTTCTCGCTGAACTGAGAGATCAGATGGCAAGGCAGGACGATCTCCTCCAGAAACAACAGGAAATGATCAACCAATTCTTCGCTTGGATGGATGGAAGGCCAGGCAACATTCAGCTCGCTGGAAACAATGCAGAAGTTGATCCAGTAATTGACCAGAATCGGGTCGGATCGCCCTCTTTACGAAACCCTCAGATCGGGCTCACCACGACTCGCGTCACAGATGGACTCGGGGGCAACCCCCCCATTCAACAGCAGAACTCGTCTCGTGATACACCTCTGCACCGCGACCCGGATCGTGGAACACTACTAGGCTCACGAACCGATCCCAACAACTCACTCCCGCCTGCTCAACAACAACCAGTTCGTGACCTACCTCCTGGACCCAGTCGGATCGCCCCCCTACTCCACGATCCGGCCTCACGAGCTGGACTTCACGAACCTACCTCACGAACCGTCCTCCTCGAACCGGGTCGGGTCGCTCCCCTCGATCCACGATCCGCGAGCCGCGATCCACTTTTGGCAGCTCACCAACAGCTTCCAACCTCTCCTGCATTCAACGCTGGGGGCACCAGCTCTGATTTTGGCAATTTGCAACAGCTTTTTGAGGGCAATCGACTCGCTGATCTCATTCAACGCCTCTCGAGAGGCCGCACCTATCAGAATGACGTGGACGACGTCAATCACAATCCGTTCACTCAAGAAATCAGGAATTCACGTAATCCCCCAGATTTCAAACTTCCACAACTGGAGCCCTACAACGACAGGACAGATCCTACCGTGCATCTGATGCGTTACAAACGGCATATGGAAGTTCAATCGGCATTAGAAAACATCATGGCTAAATGTTTTCCCCTCTTTCTGACTGACATAGCCGCCATGTGGATTCGGCAGCTGGAAACAGAATCGATCAGCAGTTGGAACATGTTGGTCGCACGCTTCATTGAACAATTTCGTGTCCACATCGCACGACCCAAGAACGTCATGTCACTCACCACAATCAAGCAGAGGCCCAGAGAAACTCTGCGTTCATTCCTGGAAAGATTTAACGTTGCAGCAGCATCAGTTGATCGTCCTGAACCATCGATGGTACTGATGGCAGCAGTATCCGGCGTTCTAGATAACTCGGAATTCAAGAAATCTTTGTACCGAGATCCACCACGAAATCTCGGCGAATTCTACCTTGAAGCAGATAGATTTCTACGGGAAGAAGATGAAACTTCCGAGAAGAAAACCCTTGAAGTCAACATGCTCGGAGATGGAGAACCGCCCAATCCTGGAAAAGGCAATGACAAGGGTAAAGGAAAAACCCCTGCTACCAATGATCGTAATGCTCCACCCCGGAGAGGGTCCAGATACGACAAATACACTGAACTGAATGATACTCTGAGCAACATATACATGGATACAGGAGGTGCTGCCTCCTATCCAAGACCTCCCAAGAGGGAGTCCACGCTAGCACAACGCAATTCTGGCAGACATTGCATATTTCATGACATAGACGGTCACAACACTGATGACTGCAGACATTTGCGAGATCTTATTGAGGATCGGGTCAGACGAGGAGAGCTACCCGAATATGTCACTCGACCAACAATGCCTACACCTGCGTTGCCACCACCTATTCCCCAGAGAGGGAACGATCCTGGATCGAGCAATCGCGGGATTATCATTCGCTGATCCCACTCAGCGGATCTCTTCTATTTGCTGAACTCCGGTTCATAGTTCATGTTTTTAGGTTTTTAGGCGACTTCTTGCCCTCCTTTGTTTTCCCTGCATGTAATAAGAGCCGTCACATCAGCCCACACGCACGGAACCTACTCGTGGTCTCCAGTCGTGTCCGGCAAACGACTGCTGCATTTTCATGAATTAGCAATAAGCATTGAGCTCCGGCTCCCAACTGGATCCGTCCAGTACGAACATGAGCTCCGGCTCCCAACTGGATCCGTCCAGTACGAACATGAGCTCCGCCTCCCAACTGGATCCGTCCAGTACAAACATGAGCTCCGGCTCCTAACTGGATCCGTCCAGTATAAACAAATCTTCATGTGCTTTTCCTTGGTCGTCTTACTCCGGTAAGGCCGTCTTGGAGCATTCATGTGCTTTTCCTTGGTCGTCTCACTCCGGTAAGGCCGTCTTGGAACTTTCATGGCATTTCCTTCATCGTCTTACTCCGGTAAGGCCGTCTTGGAACCTTCGTTGCTTTTCCTTGGTCGTCTTACTCCGGTAAGGCCGTCTTGGAACCCCTTTAACATCTCCCCGGATGGTTTACTCTGGTAAGACCATCTAGGAAATATTCTTGCATTGCTTTTTTTATCTTCTTGCAGGTACAAACTCCTGGTCTTCTTGGATTTTTCTGGCCTTAATACGATCCGGCGTGATCGTCGCATTCTGGATTTGGATTTCTCAGATTATCCAGAACACATCTTCCTTCAACCAGCAAGATATGTTCTGGGGGGAAAACATGTTGGCACATTTTTTGGCAAAAGCTATCACACATGAAATTCCTGAATGATAACATGCTCGAGCGATGGAAACGACGTCAGAAGACATTGAGAGATTTGGTCAAAATCACATCCTCAACATAAACAGGCCCAAAACTCCTTTCAGACGACCTCTTTTTGGCCCGAAAACAGCGATTACGGAGAAAAGCTTCGTAACTTTTGTAGATCTCTGAGTTAGCTTCAGTTTGAGCTTCGGTTTGGCTCAATCGGACTTACGGTTTGAAAGTTATGCCCATTTCCGTAAACTGGTGTAAACTGGCAATTTCCTGGATAAAGCAACGAAGCAGCACACGATCGAAGTATGGATCACGCACCCTCGGATCGCCCCTCATCGGATCGCCCCTCATTGGATCGTCCCTCATCGGATCTCCCCTCATCGGATCGCCCTCCTCAGACCACGAACCGTCCGTGGTACATCTCACGATCCGACCCGATCGCCAGCACTTCACTCCAGCTTCACTATGCTGCTCATAACCGGACTCGACTCGTGATAGCCATATCACGATCCGACCCCATGATCACGATCCGAACTTCCGACCTGTAGATACGCTCCCTGTTTTGACTTATTCTCGTGCCTCATCTTGCTCCTATTACCCTGGATCGTGTGCCACGTACCCCACCACGATCCGATCCCCGCACCTTCTCCTGGACAACCTGTTCTGACCTATTCTCAAGGCTATTTTTACTCCAACTTGCATGGATCTTATTACACATGTCATATGATGATTTGAAGATGATATCTGGACGTTTTCCACCACATTTCGAGATTTTTGGGATGCGTGCCATGTGTCCCATGAACCACCTTCAGGAAACGGCTATAAATACCTCATTTGAAGGCATTTTCAAGGATCTTTTTGGCCATTCTTCTTCACTGCTTCCACCATTACTGAAGTGCAGGGACTTTGCACCTCCATACATTCAAATTCTTCTCTTTTCAATACAATTAACACACGGATTGTGTGTCTACATATAACTGATTCTTATAATCTGTCAGTATAACAATAAGATTATAAAGTGGACGTAGGCTACATCTACAGCCGAACCACTAAAAAAACCTTGTGTGTCTCCTCTTTATTTACTCTTTTCTGCATTTTGTGATCTGCGATCTGCATTTGGGTGTTAGGCCCAATTTTTGGTCTAACACAGTCCTTTCCAGTTCATATATTATGATTTTACACAAATTATAGATATTTTTAGTAATTTTATCAAGGCCCGTACAGTTGAATTCCATCAACGGCCATCGAACTGCACTTACAGCGACCTTTTCCAAATTTGATTTGGACATAATTCCAAATCCAACCATTAGATTTCAAATTTCTAATATTCATTGGAAATCTCTTTTCGATACGAACCCAAAGGTTCCGGGTCTAGGAGAATCCGACGGTCGGATCTCCCGCAAAGTCAATGGTCGAAATTCGCGAACTGCCGCGGCGTGGCGCGTTCTATTCAGGCCATTATATATATATAATATATATATATATATTATATATATTTCATCGATTTCCTTTTAAAACGTATTTTATAAATCGTTTTAAATTCGTTTCAAAAATAATTTCAACTTCATCTTCAATTTCAAATCGATTTGATTTCAATTCAATTCAAATTCATTTCAATTTTATTTAATTCGAATTCAAATTCGTTTCAATTCAATTCAAATTCTAATTCGTTTCAATTCAATTCAATTTGAATTTACCTTTTATTTAATTCAATTCGAATTCATTTCAATTTGATTTCAATTCAATTTCCGTTCGTTTTAAATTTCATTCAAAATGATTTCTATTCGTTTTAATTCAATTTAATTCAATTTGAATTCATTTCTATTTAATTTGAATTCAAATTCACTTTCTATTAAATTTGAATCGAATTCATTTTCTATTCGATTCGAATTCATTTCAAATAGATTCAATAAAATTTCAATTTGAATTTTAATCGAATTCAATTTGAATTTCATTTCAAAATATTAAATTTTGAAATCACTTTTCAATATTCATTATAAAACGAATAAAATCGATATAAATATCGTTCGCGTCAAAATAACGCATCTCTAATCAACATGGCTTTATATTTTTCAAAAACTTCTTTATTCTTTTCAACAAATGAATATTTATCCTATTCAACACATGAATTTTCTTTTATAATATTCATTATTTTCCCGATTGGAATGAGGCCCAATCAATCACCATATAACGTTAATTATATGGATTCCATACAACACATGTATATAATAGCGATGATAAACAATCAACCATCATCCAAGGTGCACCACACAACTGCATCAGCATCAAATATAAATAATCGACGCTTACACAGTCTGTCGACCAATCGATCGACATATAATTAAATAATTGGGATTAGTGTACCCAAATATCATCCCAACACCTGTGTGGGGTTTCAAATCAACAAACACAGATTTTTATTTGTGCAGTTGGGCGATGTGTAAAATTTGTCGACCCAATAAATATCAGTCAAATCAGTGTATATAAACAAATCGGCCGATTTGTTTATAAATATTCATTTATTCACATTCACGTTAAAAATTATATTTTTAACGATAATTAATTTATTTCAACCATCTTCATTTTATTTTCGATTTCACATCAACATCACAAACAATTTTCACAACACATCAATCAAACAAAGAAGCCATCCATGGTCTGTGGATGACGGGTGTCGGGTGCTGCTAAGCACCGTCTGCATCCTAGTATATATATATAACTAGAAAAAGAATTTAGAGTGAGAAGTTCTCATCAATAGCTATTCCAACTCCACGACATTTCATTTATAGAAATCTTCGTCATTCTCGCCTTTTGTCATTTTCGTTGCCCGTAGTCACTACTTATATAAAAATCATATTTTTATATTGTTGCTAAGCAATATATAAAAATCGAATTTTTACTTCGCTATTCAATATATAAAAATCCCATTTTTACTTCGCTATTCAATATATAAAAATCCCATTTTTACTTTGCTATTCAATATATAAAAATCAAATTTTTACTTTGCTATTCAATATATAAAAATCAAATTTTTGCTTTGCTATTCAATATATAAAAATCGAATTTTTACTTTGCTATTCAATATATAAAAATTCAATCTTTATCTCATCTTTACTAAGTTAAAAATATAAACTTTACTAAGTTAAAAATATAAACTTTCTATTAATTAAAATAAACTAGGATGAGATAAAGTTTATTTTTATTAATAGAAAGTTTATATTTTTAAATTAGTAAAGTTTATATTTTTAACTTAGTAAAGATGAGATAAAGATTGGATTTTTATATATTGAATAGCAAAGTAAAAATTTGATTTTTATATATTGAATAGCAAAGTAAAAATTCGATTTTTATATATTGAATAGCAAAGTAAAAATGGGATTTTTATATATTGAATAGCGAAGTACAAATGGGATTTTTATATATTGAATAACGAAGTAAAAATTCGATTTTTATATATTGCATAGCAACAATATAAAAATATGATTTTTATATATGTAGTGACTACGGGCAACGAAAATGACAAAAGGCGAGAACGACGAAGATTTCTATAAATGAAATGTCGTGGAGTTGGAATAGCTATTGGTGAGAACTTCTCACTCTAAATTCTTTTTCTAGTTATATATATATATACTAGGATGCAGACGGTGCTTAGCAGCACCCGACGCCCGTCATCCACAGACCATGGATGGCTTGTTTGTTTGATTGATGTGTTGTGAAAATTGTTTGTGATGTTGATGTGAAATCAAAAATAAAATGAAGATGGTTGAAATAAATTAATTATCATTAAAAATATAATTTTTAACGTGAATGTGAATAAATGAATATTTATAAACAAATCGGCCGATTTGTTTATATACACTGATTTGACTGATATTGATTGGGTCGATAAATTTTACACATCGCCCAACTACACAAATAAAAATCTGTGTTTGTTGATTTGAAACCCCACACGGGTGTTGGGATGATATTTGGGTACACTAATGCCAATTATTTAATTATATGTCGATCGATTGGTCGACAGACTGTGTAAGCGTCGATTATTTATATTTGATGCTGATGCAGTTGTGTGGTGCACCTTGGATGATGGTTGATTGTTTATCATTGCTATTATATACATGTGTTGTATGGAATCCATATAATTAACGTTATATGGTGATTGATTGGGCCTCATTCCAATCGGGAAAATAATGAATATTATAAAAGAAAATTCATGTGTTGAATAGGATAAATATTCATTTGTTGAAAAGAATAAAGAAGTTTTTGAAAAATATAAAGCCGTGTTGATTAGAGATGCGTTATTTTGACGCGAACGATATTTATATCGATTTTATTCGTTTTATAATGAATATTGAAAAGTGATTTCAAAATTAAATATTTTGAAATGAAATTCAAATTGAATTAGATTAAAATTCAAATTGAATTTTTATTGAATCAATTTGAAATGAATTCGAATCGAATAGAAAATGAATTCGATTCGAATTGAATAGAAAGTGAATTTGAATTCAAATTGAATAGAAATGAATTCAAATTGAATTAAATTGAAATCGAATTAAAATGAATAAAAATCGTTTTGAATGAAATTTAAAATGAACGGAAATTGAATTGAAATCAATTTGAAATGAATTCGAATTGAATTAAATAGAAGGTAAATTCAAATTGAATTGAATTGAAACGAATTAGAATTGAATTGAAACGAATTTGAATTCGAATTAAATAAAATTGAAATGAATTCGAATTGAATTGAAATCAAATCGATTTGAAATTGAAGATGAAGTTGAAATTGTTTTTGAAACGAATTTAAAACGATTTATAAAATACTTTTTAAAAGGAAATCAACGAAATATATATAATATATATATATATATATATTATATATATATAATGGCCTGAATAGAACGCGCCGCGCCGCGGCAGTTCGCGAATTTCGACCATTGACTTCGAATTGACGTTGCGGGAGATCCGACCGTCGGATTCTCCTAAACCCGGAACCGTTGGGATCGTATCGAAAAGAGCTTTCCAATGAATATTAGAAATTTGAAATCTAACGATTGGATTTGGAATTATGTCCAAATCAAATTTGGAAAAGGTCGCTGTAAGTGCAATTCGATGGCCGTTGATGGAAATCGACTGTACGGGCCTTGATAAAATTATTAAAAATATCTATAATTTGTGTAAAATCATAATATATGAACTGGAAAGGACTGGGATGTAAAATTCCACATTTGAAAAGATAAAAATATACTTTTGTCGAAATGAACTAGTTTTGAACTAGAATTAAAATCAATTTATTTTTGAAATAAATAAATTGAATTTGAAAGTGATTTTAAAAATAATCAATATTCCCAATACGTGGATTGGACTGGAGTTGAATCGAAATTATCTTCGGAATAGTTCGATGTTGGATTTCGTGACTATACAGATATTGTTATGGGAATTTGAAAGATATATTTTATATCGTTATTTCCAATACGATATTTGTTGGTTTCAGAATTTGATATTGAATATAAGCCGGTATATTTTCTATTCAGAGCCTTGTATTTAATATCAAATGTGATTTGGGTTTATCGTGAATCGTGTTTTAAATTACATTGGTTCTTTAACCCAGTTAAAGGCAAGATGTTGATTTTTGAAAGGATTAAAACTAAGTGGAGTTTTAATGAATCTTTAATTAGAGTAAAATGTGAATTGATAATTTAAATTATCAAATCTGAAAAGTGATCGAGAGTGGAGTATCACCAGTTTTGCTCCAAAGCGATAGTTAAATCTTTAATTAGATTTGAACGTGAAATGGTAATTAATTTTGCCGATAACACCGTGGTGTTAGGTATGGAGTATTACCAGTTTTGCTCCAGGGGATGAATAGGTTGGGATTGGGAAATAAAATAAATGATTACTACGGTGTGGTTCGCTAATCCCGACTAGTTTGAAAGGATATCCAAAGGAAGATTAAAGAATAAATTTAGAAGAATTTATCTTGGATAAAATTAATGGGAACCTTTCCCTAAGAATGTGATTTTGTGAATAAAGGAATATTCTGAATTGGAATGAGGCATTCGTTGTGTTTGTGTAACATTTGTTTATTATATACGTGGGTTATTCAGAAAGGCCGGGTTAAACCCATTCTGAATAACCGATTCAACGAGATGTCGAAGATGAAGGCGATGGTTGAAGACCGGAAGTCTTCACATCATTTGGGTGATTACTGATGATCTCGATTGGGCTGTACACCCAAGATGAGGGAAACAGTTGGTGATCGTCTAGACGTACTTGGAGATGGATGGATATACGAGGAAAGTGCCTCCGGTTTCGTTCAGACCCAGAACGAACTTGTAAATGGATTGTGTGTCTGACATTGGATTTTATTTTGTGTTGATTGATCTCTATTAAATATACATCTGTTTGGCGGCGGAGAATTTATTCTCTTGCTTAACGCCCTTCTCTGAGACGTACGAGCTCAGAAGTTGTATATCGATGGACATCAGTCGCATGGAGTGAATTGCCAGTGTGGCACGCGTAAGTGGCAATTGATCAAGGCTTCTGTTGAAAAGCAAAGTCTTGTGGTTGATGATCAAAGCACGGCTTGTGTGGCATAGCTTTGTGTATAACGTGAATTCTCGAGCCTCACACCTCGGTATGAGTTAAAAACGGGATACGGACCCAAGGAGTGCACGACGTTTCTTTCTAGCTAGGGTGGTGTCAGTGACCTACCAGCCCAGACATTTATATACTTTTCACCTGTGTGGTTGTTGGAATGCGAGGCGCCTCGGATATAGGTCTGTAAGGACCCGGAAACGTGTGTTCAGGAATAACTAATCCTCAAAAGTAAGAAAGGACCGGCCTTGGAGGTTCCAAAGGATCAGAGTGGGGTCTTGAGGCATTGCTAGAGTGTCTCGAACGCGGAGAGGAGCTTGCCCCTTACCTCGACTCATGACGGAAATCCAATTTCTAATACGTGATATTGCGGTTTTAATTGTAGAACTAGTATGGCGACATGATATATGGTACCCATGTCGTCTATGATTGATATTTATGATTGAAAATATTTTGACACTATACACCTATGATAGTATCAAATGATTTGTTTAAACGTATCAAGCATTATTTGGCTATCATAAGGGAAAACCCTATCCTCCGGCTTGCGTTGCATTGTGTGATGGGACCTGGGTCTTATAATAGCTTCATTTTTTTTTAAAAGCATTGCGCCGTTTTGTTTTATGCACTAGTATTCTTGGGAGGAAACCCGTTCCGTGTTATACGGCGTGGTCCCTTGAATTACTATCCTTTAAAGTAAAGTTTTAAATAACTGTTTTAGTTCTCACACCAGTCACATGACTGACCCGGAGTTTATTGTTTTAACGTAAACTCTGGGTGCCCCTATTTTCGACATGGGCAGCTAGTAGTTTTTGTTTTGCAGATTTATATTCACAAGGTCCTGATTTACAGCTGGAACGATATCCGGAAAGCTTTATATCCGCGTATCTCTTCTAGTTGTGTTTTGTATATTTTTCCGCTGCTATGTAATTTATTGTAATCTCTGATATTTATCGAATGTAATTTATTCATTTATACTCTGTATATTCTTGTATCTGATGGAATTGTTGTAATAACAATGAAATGTTCTTCTATCTGCGTTCCGATGTGTGTTGTTCTCATCTCAATCCGGGCTTTCCTTACCAGGGGAGTTCAGGTCGTTATAGAGTGGTATCAGAGCTTTGGTTTACAGAGCTCGAGAACAAGACACATTAGAACCATACGAAAGAATTCATCAGATATTGGATTAGTAATATCCAATTAGAATAACTCGTTAGAGATAGGATCAGTAGTATCCTAGAACGAGTGTGAAGAGTATATTTTTCAAATAAAAACAATTTTGTTTTGAAAATTGAAACCATTTTATACGTATTTGAATATTTATTTATTTTGAATTTGGACAATCGAGTATATAAAGATTTCGCGTATACGCGTCATGAACGTATAGTCGAAGTTTTAATATACTGGATAGATATAGAATTACACTCTAGTCGCCGGGAGATGATGTTGATAATGACCATGGCATCATCAATATTTATGTTCGTGTTTCAAAGGTGTGATATCTATATATTTCCATTAGACTGGTGTGAGAACCAAAATATAGCTAGAATATATTGTTGTGAATTGGCATCAAAAACATGATTTTTGTATATGTATCAAAATTATGAATTAGAAACTTTAATTCACTAATTGATTGATGTTTGTGTTGTTTGTTTATTTGTTTAATCATTTTTAACCATTTAGTCTAATTGAATCAAATATTGAATTGTATTGAAAATTGGTCGCATTTGCTTGCATATACATGTACTTACATTGAACAGGTCATAGCAAGGAGGCTAGAGCAGAGAATAAAATTTGTTTGCCCGACAAATAGGTACATGTTTACTATAATTTACTGTTTTGTTTGGGTGATGATGATTTTATGAGCCTATTGACTAGCCGCTTGGCCTTTTCTTTTTCTTTTTGAGATCAGAAGGCCTGTATGGCAATTTCGGGATTTTCCTGTGGCTCCCGGTGCAAGGGAGGTTATGGCGAAATTTTTCGAAAATTTAGGGTGTTAGCCAAATTTTTGAAGAATTTGAAAATTCTCAGAAACTGAAAAGTTGGAGAATGGAAGCCAGATCGAACGTAGAGTTGATTGATCAAACCACTTTCGACTTTGTTCCTTTTCGGGGACGAAAAGTTTTAAGTGGGGGAGATTGTAACAACCCGAAAATCTGGGCCAGTTTAAAATTTTTATTTTGGCAATTTTTAGCAAGTTTGAACATTTAAAATGAATTATTTTAAATAATATCGACGAGAAATTTATTTTGAATATAATTCAAACATATATATTTATATACGTCGTCGTTAGAATATAAATAATTAGGAAAGAGCGGATACTTTGAGAACAACACACAAAAGGACGCAAACAGAAGAACATTTCATTGTTATTACAACAATTCCATCAGATACAAGAATATACAGAGTATAAATGAATAAAATACATTCGAAGAATATCAGAGATTACAATAAATTACATAGCAGCGGAAAAATATACAAAACACAATTAGAAGTGATACACGGATACAGGGCTTTACGAGCATCGTTCCAGCTGTAAATCAGGATCTTGTGAATATAAATCTGCAAAACCAAAACTACTAGCTTCCCGTGTGAAAAATAGGGGCACCCAGAGTTTAGGTTAAAACAATAAACTCCAGGACAGTCATGTGACTGGTGTGAGAACTAAAACAGTTATTAGTCTTTATTTTAAATCATTAGGTAAATCAAGGGACCACGCCGTATAACACGGAACGGGTTTCCTCCCAAGAATACTAGTGCATATAACAAAACAGCGCAATGCTCTTTGGAAAAATGAAGCTATTATAAGACCCAGGTCCCATCACACAATGCAACGCAAGCCGGAGGATAGGGTTTTCCCTTATAATAGCCAAACATGCTTGGTACTTTTAAAACAAATCATTTGATACTATTATAAGTGCATAGTGTAAAAACAATTTTCAATCATAAATATCAATCATAGGCGGCATGGGTACCATCTATCATGTCGCCATACTAGTTCTACAATTAAAACCGCAATATCACGTATTGGAAATTGGATTCCATCATGAGTCGAGGCAAGGGGCAAGCTCCTCTCCGCGTTCGAGACACTCTAGCAAATGCCTCAGGACCCCACTATGATCCTTTGGAACCTCCAAGGCCGGTCCTCTCTTACTTTTGAGGATTAGTTATTCCTGAACACACGTTTCCCGGTCCTTACAGACCTATATCCGAGGCGCCTCGTATCCAACAACCACACAGGTGAAAAGTATATAAATGTCAGGACTGGTAGGTCACTGACACCACCATAGCTAGAAAGAAACGTCATGCACTCCTTGGGTCCGTATCCCGTTTTTGACTCATACCGAGGTGTGAGGCTTGCGAATTCACGTTATACACAAAGCTATGCCACACACGCCATGCTTTGATTATCAACCACAAGACTTTGCTTTTCAACAGAAGCCTTGATCAATTGCCACTTACGCGTGCCACACTGGCAATTCACTCCATGCGACTGATGTCCATCGATATACAATCTCTGAGCTCGTACGTCTCAGAGAAGGGCGTTAAGCAAGAGAATAAATTCTCCGCCGCCAAACAGATGTATATTTAATAGAGATCAATCAACACAGAATAAAATCCAATGTCAGACACACAATCCATTTACAAGTTCGCTCTGGGTCTGAACGAAACCGGAGGCACTTTCCTCGCATATCCATCCATCTCCAGGTACGTCTAGACGATCACCAACTGTTTCCCTCATCTTGGGTGTATAGCCCAATCGAGATCATCAGTAATCACCCAAAACGATGTGAAGACTTCCGATCTTCAACCACCGTCTTCATCTTTGACATCTCGTCGAATCGGTTATTCAGAATGGGTATAAACCCGACCTTTTTGAATAACCCACGTATATGATAAACGAATGTTACACAAACACAAAAAACGCCTCATTCCAACTCAGAATATTCTTTTATTCACAAAATCACATTCTTAGGGAAATGTTCCCATTAATTTTATCCAAGATAAATTCTTCTAAATTTATTCTTTAATCTTCCTTTGGGTATCATTTCAAACTAGTCGGGATTAGCGAATCACACCGAAGTAATTATTTATTTTATTTCCCAATCCCAACCTATATATCTTATGGAGCAAAACTGGTAATTCTCCATACCTAACACCACAGTGTTATCGGTAAAATTAATTACCATTTCACGTTCAAATCTAATTAAAGATTTAACTATCGCTTTGGAGCAAAACTGGTGATACTCCATTCTCGATCACTTTCCAAATTTGATAATTTAAATTATCAATTCGCATTTCAATCTAATTAAAGATTCATTAAAACTCCGCTTAGTTTTAATCTTTTCAAAAATCAACATCCTGCCTTTAACTGGGTTAAAGAACCAATGTCATCTAAAACACGATCCACGATAAACCCAAATCACATTTGATATTGAATACAAGGCTCTGAATAGAAAATATACCGGCTTATATTCAATATCAAATTCTGAAACCAACAAATATCGAATTGGAAATAACGATATAAAATATATCTTTCAAATTCCCTTAACAATATCTGTATAGTCACGAAATCCAACATCGAAATATTCTGAAGATAATTTCGATTCAACTCCAGTCCAATCCACGTATTGGGAATATTGATTATTTTTAAAATCACTTTCAAATTCAATTTAATTATTTCAAAAATAAATTGATTGTAATTCTAGTTCAAAACTAGTTCATTTCGATAAAAATCTATTTTTATCTTTTCAAATATGGAATTTTCCAGCCCAATATTTCCCAAATCATTTCTTATGATTTTTCACAAATTATAGATATTTTTAATAATTTTATCAAGGCCCGTACAGTCGATTTCCATCAACGGCCATCGAACTACACTTACAACGACCTTTTCCAAATTTGATTTGGACATAATTCCAAATCCAACCGTTAGATTTCAAATTTCTAATATTCATTGGAAAGCTCTTTTCGATATGAAACCAACGGTTCCGGTTTTAGGAGAATCCGACAGTCGGATCTCCCGCAACGTCAATTCGAAGTTAATGGTCGAAATTCACGAACTGCCGCGGCGAGGCGCGTTCTATTCAGGCCATTATATATATATAATATATATTATATATATTTCGTCGATTTCCTTTTAAAACGTATTTTATAATACGTTTTAAATTCGTTTTCAAAACCATTTCAATGGTACATTCAATTTCAAATCGATTTGATTTCAATTTAATTCGAATTCATTTCTATTTTATTTAGTTCGAATTCAAATTCGTTTCAATTCAAATTCTAATTAGTTTCAATTCAATTTCAATTTGAATTTACCTTCTATTTAATTCAATTCGAATTCATTTCAAATTGATTTCAATTTCAGTTCGTTTTAAATTTCATTCCAAACGATTTCAATTCGTTTTTAATTCAATTTCAATTTAATTCAATTTGAATTCATTTCTATTCAATTCGAATTCGAATTCAAATTCACTTTCTATTCAATTCGAATCGAATTCATTTTCTATTCGATTCGAATTCATTTCAAATTGATTCAATAAAATTTCAGTTCGTTTTAAATTTCATTCAAAATGATTTCAATTCGTTTTCAACTCAATTTCAATTTAATTCAATTTGAATTCATTTCTAATTGATTTGAATTCAAATTCACTTTCTATTCAATTCGAATCAAATTCATTTTCTATTCGATTCGAATTCATTTCAAATTGATTCAATAAAATTTCAATTTGAATTTTAATCTAATTTAATTTGAATTTCATTTCAAAATATTAAATTTTAAAATCACTTTTCAATATTCATTATAAAACGAATAAAATCGATATAAATATCGTTCGCGTCAAAATAACGCATCTCTAATCCACACGGCTTTATATTTTTCACTCGGGCAGCTAGTAGTTTTGGTTTGCAGATTTATATCCACAGGGTCCTGATTTATAGCTGGAACGATATCCGGAAAGCTCTGTATCCGTGTATCTCTTCTAGTTGTGTTTTGTATATTTTTCCGCTGCTATGTAATTTATTGTAATCTCTGATATTATTCAAATGTGTTTTATTCATTTATACACTGTATATTCTTGTATTAGATGGAATTGTTGTAATAACAATGAAATGTTCTTCCGTTTGCGTCCTTTTGTGTGTTGTTCTCAATGCTATCCGCGCTTTCCTTCACGGGGAAGTTCGGGTCGTGTCAGTTTGGTCAACTGAAACTGGTCAAACGCGTTTTCCTTCGCCACGCTCACGTATTGACACGAAAAATTATGAAATTTAAAACCTAGCAATAATTTGCCATCACGGACCCAACAAAAGTGGTTTCATCGAAATCCGAGGTCGTTTGCAAAATGTCTATTTTTAAGGGCCAGAATTCCATAGCGACTATTCAGAATTTTCAACTGGACATATCTTTTGATTCCCGCTGTGAAATTTCGATTTTTCGGATTCGTTGGAAAGATATTCACAAATAGATTCCATTATTTTTGGTTTCACTAAAATCCGGATTGTTTTGCACTCGGTATATTCAATTGAATTTTGAAATCGAATTATCGAACTACCGCGCCATTTTCAATTCTATTTATAATTATATATAATTATTTATATTCTAACGACGACGTATATAAATATATACGTTTGAATTATATTCAAAATAAATTTCTCGTTGATATTATTTAAAATAATTCATTTTAAATGTTCAAACTTGCTAAAAATTGCCAAAATAAAAATTTTAAACTGGCCCAGATTTTCGGGTTGTTACATATGCATTTATTTCTGCATAGAAATAGCAATTTTGTTATTTAACAAACTTTTAACTATAAATAGCTATTTATATTTGAAGTAGTTATCAGTCATAAGTAATTAGGTTAACTATGCTAGTTATTATCAATCAAAGTATTTAAAATAACATCATTTTTTTAAACATAAATATATTAAAAATGATAAACATATTAAAAAATGATTGCTTAATACTTTAACAAAATTTTAAGTAAGAAGTTAATGTTTATACGGTTTTGTATAAAAATACAATATCTCTTTAAAAAGATGAACTTGTTTATCTTTGTAACAACCCGGAAATTTTGAGCCAATTTAAAATTTTTATTTTGGCAATTTTGATGAATTTTGAATTTTTAAAATGAATTATTTTAAATAATGATGACGAGAAATTTATTTTGAATAGAATTAGAACGTATATATTTATTCGAATCATCGTTAGAATATAAATATTTATTTTTAATTATAAAAGGAATTGAAAATGGCTCGGTAGTTCGAAAATTTGATTTCAAAATTCAAATGAATGTACAGGATTCAAAATAAAACGGATTTTAGAGAAACCAAAAATATTAGAATCTAATTGAAAATATCTTTCCAACGAATTCGAAAAATCAAAATATCATAGTGGGAATAAAAAGTTACGTCCAGTTGATAATTCAGAATAGTTGTAACACCCCACTGCCGCTATGGTCACTCGCTAAGGGAATGCCATAACATCGGTGGAGTATTTTAAGTGAATATAGAACAGAGAAATTACAGCAAGACAGATATAAGTTATACTTGAAAATTTAAAATATCATTTCATTGCAGCGGAAAGTAAAACATGTTTGGTTACATCACAAAACCATAATAAGAGTCAAGTACAAAATATCCATCCTGATAAATAAAAATACATAATCCCAATACATGAACTGATAGCCATAAAAGAAAAGGGTAAGCTGAGCTCTACATCTAGGGTCCAAGCTCCAAGAGAGTAATAAAAGCAGCCTGATCAAAGCCCACTCGTGTTGGGCCCACTCTGAGAACCTGAGGGTTGGGAAAAAGATAAAAACAACGGGGTCAGACATAAGTCTGAGCGAGTCCTATAACTTTAACAATGCAATCATTAAAGTAATTAGGGTATGATATAACTTGGTACGGTGTGACTGGGGATAAATCACTACACTCAGTAGCCAATCAGACTTAGAATGAACTAAGATAACGATAAAGACGCATTTACCCACCCAAGGATAATTACTACACTGCACCACACCAGTCATTCCTACTTAAAGGTTGATCCCTCCCAAGGAATTAGAAAATTTACCCAGTAGTTTCGTGTACCCCTAGCTAACTACATAGGTGCCGTCTGCCCCTATCTCCACTAGGTGTACCCACTACTCCCAAGCGATCGGCTCCCTACCGTAGATACCCGTGCTGGCCCCACAATGCGGTGTATCACTCCCCATAGTGGCAACCCGATACAACAAATGGTGCAGGGCTTATATCTACACGATGCAACAACGTCTTACCTACCAGCCTGGGTCCACACACGCATATGAAACCCGTTGGACTCGCGTTGCCACCGCTACCCCGTTTTGGCCTCTTATAGTCAAGCCCAATATGCGTGTCCCGTCCTCGACTTGGGTCGAGCCCACAAAGATACGTTTGGGATATTGGTTGAAATGGGCCCCCACAAGCTACCCACCTAAGCTTGTCATTTCTAGTGTATACCACTTAACCCTTTAATCATGTTTTAATTACATGTTCCACTTTGGTTAAGTATTCTAATCGTATTTTCTATTGCCACCCAAGGCAACCACTAGATTTCCACATGCCACCCAAGGCACCCACTTAACCCCTCATGTCCCTCTACATGCTAATATGGTTAAGTGTTTCTTAATTAATTAATTAAGATCATGACCTCATAAAGACCTCTCACATTAGACCACCTTTTATGACTGCTGGATATGCCGGTTGGGTCCGGGCAGACTTCCGTCATAAAAAGGGTCTAACCTCGTGTCTTTACCTTAATCACGTATTTAATTTATGACTAAGACCTCTCACATTGGGCCAATCATTTTAGCTGCTGGATTTGCCGGTCGGTTCCGGGCAGACTTCCGCTACAAAAGGGTCCAACCTCGTGTCTTAGTTGATTAATTACACCTAATTAATCACCCCCATAATTTGTATTAATTATCCCTAATTAATTACACATTTTTAAGAATATGGGTAGACCTAACTCAATAGGTAAATTCCCAATTCCATAGTATGGGTAGACCTAACTTAATAGGTAAATTCCAAACTCCATAATGTGGGTAGACCTAACTTAATAGGTAAATTCCCAATTATGTCCATTCATTTTATGTTATGCTTAAGCATACCAACTTTACACATTTCTATTAACATGCATATTAACCCCATCGTTTCCCACGTAATTCGTTCTCATGACATGTCATATAAATGGGATGATTCATTATAAATGTAATGGGTTCAATCTTAGCACAACGTTGGCATTTACATGGGTTTAAAAGGTGTCAACTTGCATCATAACATTAAACCCAACTAGCATAAATCATTAACCCAAACTTGCATATGAACTTGCATATAAACTTGCATATGAACTTGCATATAAACTTGCATATGAACTTACATAACATGTCATACATAGAGGCAACCTTGCATATGTTATGCATATCATAAAAAGAGACAAACTTGCATATGAACTTGCATATAGACTTGCATATGAACTTGCATATAGACTTGCATATGAACTTGCATAACATGTCATACATAGAGGCAACCTTGCATATGTTATGCATATCATAAAAAGAGACAAACTTGCATATGAACTTGCATATAAACTTGCATATGAACTTGCATAACATGTCATATCATAAAAAGAGACAAACTTGCATATGAACTTATAACATATGACAACCACAACATGCATAGATCCTCATTTACATCCATAGCCTCCTAATATCCTATCCTAATTAGTTTAGCAATTGCTTGCTAAAGGCATAGGAACTCACAAATAACTAATTAGCACTCCAATGAGGAAGATTAATTTGCTAGAGTGGATTAGAACTTGATTAGAGTTGATTTGAGATGCCAACTTCCTCTCAAATTTGGTGGAGGCTCCTTCTAGTTTTGATTTGACGGCATGAGGCCCTTGAATCTATTTTTAGTATGAATTAGGGTAGTGTTAGGGTGTATTTATTGATTAGGCAAGTGTTTTAGGCCATTAGATTAACCCTAAATTAGATTAGGACCATCAGATCTCAGAAGCTTCTAGAGAATAGCCCAAAACACAGCCAAACCCTAAAATGGTGCACCAGGTTAAACTGGCCGAGCACCCCCTGTCGACACCCAAGTCGACAGGGCTGTCGACTTGGTCCTAGCCAAGTCGACTGCCCAGTCGACAGGGCTGTCGACTTCGGTAGCTAGGCGGGAATTTTTCCCTCCTGCGCCCAATGGCTCCAATTCCGAAATTTAAACCTGAATTTTAAATCTGTTTTGAACTTTGAATTTTCTGCAAACTTCATTGGGCCATAACTGGGCCATACGGACTCCGATTTACAAAATTTCGGACTCTATTTTGCGTATTTTTCCGAGACGAACGCAATGACGCAGCCCGTTTCCCCCAATTCTCACATTTGAGATTATTTATTCTGCAATTAGTGAATTTTAGCATTAACTGAAATTCGGGGTGTTACATTCTCCCCTCCTTAAAGGATTTCGTCCCCGAAATCTCTTAGCTAAGGAGAATGCATATCCTACCATCCAAACAACCATCTACTCAATCCATCAAACACGGGCATCCATTGTCCTTAAAACAATTTCTAATGATGTATGAGCATATGCAAAATGTGTGTGTATATGTTTCCTATCTAATGTATGAACATATGCAAACCATGATAGTGCCATGCATCCATTATGTATGCGAGAGAACCCTATCGACACATACAATATCTACATGAGTGCACAATCATTCACCAAAATGCATCATCCATATGATAACACAATCATTATACATCCATAAATATAGCTACCTACACACAATTATATGCAATATGCAATATGAAGTGACTGAGCCGATCTAGTGTCTAGAGTGTGTGTATATGCATCCACGAGCAACCACTAGCAAACACTTGCATCCATATGCATCCATCAACCATAACATGTCTCAAACACATGTTTCAACCATAGGTTTACCCTATCTAAAGGTCAAAAGTACTAACGAGAGGACATACTAAAGATAAGATAAGTACTAGACAAACGATAAAGGAGAAGTTAAAAGACATACCCTCAAAAAGGAATGGGTATAATGAACGCATCTTCGCTTCCGTCTCCCAAGTAGCGTTGCCCACATCTTCTCCCCATTGTACTTTGACTAGTTGAACCTCTCGATTCCTCAATTTCCTAGTCTCTGACCCAAGGATGCGAGTAGGAGCTCGTCGAATAGTCGCATCACGCTCTACTTCCACTTCTCTAAGCAAGCTCGGCTCTACCACCCCTGCGGTCTCATGTAGGCACTTCCTCAAATGTGACACATGGAATACATCATGTACACCACTAAGTCTGTCGGGCAACTCCACTCTATATGCCATCCGTCCAATCCTTTCCTTAATAGGAAACAGCCATACGAACCTTGGTGCTAACTTCCCAACAGATCCAAAGCGAACCACATTTCGTAACGGAGACAATTTGACAAAGACCATGTCCCCAACTTCAAACTCAAGATCCGTCCTCCTCTTGTCCGCATAAGATTTTTGCCTATCCTGCGCTGCTTTCATCCTTCTTCAAATCAAGTCAATCTTCTCAGAAGTCTCCCTAACCATATCAGGCCCAAGCAAGTTCTTATCCGTAGATTCCCACCAACATGTAGGTGATCGACAAGGCCTTCCATAAAGAGCTTCGAAAGGAGCCATACCAATACTGGACTGAAAGCTGTTATTATATGCGAACTCCACCAATGGAAGATGCTCTTCCCATGTACCTCCAAAATCTAAGATACAAAGCCTCAAAAGGTCTTCTAGGACACGATTCACCCTCTCAGTCTGGTCGTCCGTCTGAGGATGATATGCGGTGCTCAGACATAATTGAGTCCCCACTGCTTCTTGCAAACTTTTCCAGAACTCGCTAGTGAAGATAGGATCTCGATCACTCACTATTCTAGAGGGTACCCCATGCAATCGAACTATCTCTCGAAGATATACTGAAGCTAGCCATGGAGCAGTCCTCTTGCTCTTCACAGGTATGAAATGGGCGCTTTTAGTAAGTCTGTCTACCACAACCCAAATTACCGTATTACCCTTTCTCGATCTGGGTAACCCGTCAATAAAATCCATCGAGACGCTATCCCACTTCCATTGCGGAACTTCCAATGGGTGAAGCAACCCACCTGGTTTCTTTTGCTCCGCTTTCACCTGTTGGCACACCAAGCATCGAGCGACATACTCGGCCACATCTTTCTTCATACCGGCCCAGAAGAAAACCCGCTTCATGTCTTGGTACATCTTGTCCCCACCGGGATGAATGGTCATCCTAGAACGGTGTGCATCATCAAGAATAGCCTTCCTCAAACCCTCGTCTTGCGGTACACAAAGTCTACCGTCTCTACGCAAGCACCCCCTATCGTCTAGGGTGTACCTACTCAAATGGCTGGACGACTCCCCCCTTATGAGCCTCTTAACCAACTCGACCAACTGTGGGTCGTCCCTCTGTGCTTCTCCAATCCGCCCCAAAAGAGTAGGTCTGACCTCCAAGGATGCTAGCAAACCGGGTATATAGTCAATGGAAGGTCTGAAATCAAACATCGAGATAAACTCCAAGCTTTGTTGTTCCATGAACAATGGACTCAAGGACAACCTTTTTCTGCTCAAGGCGTCCGCCACCACGTTACCCTTGCTAGGGGTATACGCTATCTCGAAATCATAGGATGCTAAGAACTACATCCACCTTTGCTGTCTCAAATTCAAATCCTTCTGAGAAAACAAGTACCTCAATGATTTGTGGTCAGTGAACAATTCGAATCTCTCACCAAGAAGATAATGGCGCCAAATCTTAAGTGCAAAAACAATAGCGGCTAACTCTAAATCATGGGTAGGGTAATTTTTCTCATGTGCCCTGAACTGCCTTCCACCATAGGCTATTACCCTTCCCTCTTGCATTAAGACTGCGCCCAGTCCTGTCCCACAAGCATCGGTATAGACAACAAATGGCTTACTCCCATCTGGCAACACTAAAACTAGAGCAGTGGTTAAAGCTCTCTTTAACCGTCGGAACGCATCATCACAATCTACGTCCCATGTGAAAACAAGATTCTTCTTCGTTAAGCGGGTTAATGGAGCTGATATCTTCGCGAAGTCTTTGATAAACTTCTTATAGTAACCCGCCAACCCCAAGAAACTTCTTACTTCGGTAGCATTTCTAGGAACCTTCCAATCTTGGATGGACACTACCTTCGCGGGATCCACAGCTATTCCTTCCTTAGAGACCACATGCCCTAAGAATCGCACTTCCTTCCTCCAAAAGTGACATTTAGAGAATTTAGCCTTAAGGCTATGCACTCGAAGAGTCTCCAACACCTCCCCAAGATGTAGGGCATGCTCTTCTTCACTCTTAGAAAATACTAAGATATCATCCACAAAGACCACCACGAACTTATTAAGGAACTCCCTGAACACCCTACTCATCAAATCAACAAAGTATGCAGGGGCGTTCGTCAACCCAAATGGCATCACCAGCCACTCATAGAAACCATCCGGAGTCCTAAAGGCAGTCTTGTCTATGCTATCCTCAGCCACCCTCAACTGATGAAACCCCGTGGCTAAGTCCAACTGAGAAAATACTGAAGCGCCAACCAACTGATCGAAAAGATCATCAATCCTCGGCAATGGGTGTCTATTCTTCTTTGTGAGCTTGTTGAGTTCTCTATAGTCTACACAAAGTCTGAGGGACCCATCCGCCTTCGTAGCAAAAACTACTAGAGCACCCCACTCCGATATACTTTGTCTTATGAACCCCTTCTCAAGCAACTCCCCTACTTGCTTATGGAGTTCCCTCCTCTCACGAGGAGCCATGTGGCGCACTGGTAAAGATACAGGTTTAGCATTATCCACCAGATATATTCTGAAGTCAATCTCCCGCTTCGGAGGTAAGCCTTTCACCTCCTCAAACACATCCGAGTATTCCCAGACCACTCTAACAGATTGCAAACTCTCGACCGAAGCGTCAAGCGATTCAAGATAACTTAGCATAACAGAATCCATGGGATTACAAGAGATCTCGAGAGTGTTACCCAAGCGGGTCATGAGCCTAACAACTCTCCTTTCGCAATCAAGAACGGCACCATTACTGGATAACCAGTCCATGCCCAAAATCAACCCATAGCCCGTGAAGCCCAAAACAAAAGCATCACATCTAAACTCAATGCTAAGTATAGAAATCTTCAAACCCAAACATATCATGGACAAATAAGTGGAGCCCCCAATTGGGTTTGAAACAACCAAGGGATCATATACTAGACTGGTGTCTAAGTGCAGTGACTCAACTAATGATGATGAGATAAACGAATGCAATGCGCCCGAATCAAACAATGTACGGATAGGATGATCAAATAGAAAAACCAGACTTTCAACGGAAATAGTTCTACCTCTTTCCTGAATCGGTGGAACCGCGAGAGCCTGTACTTGCCCCCTAGCCTGACCCGGTGCCATAAGAGCTTGCACCTGTCCTCCTGAGGTAGATCCCGTCCTTTGCCCCTTCTTAGGGCAATCCTTCACTAGATGCCCTGCTTCGCCACAGTTATAGCAGCCAGTCTTCTTCTTCTTTCGACAATCTTTGCTTATGTGGCCTGGTACCCCGCATTTGAAGCACTTCTTCTTTCCCTTGCCACCGTTGCCTTTCCCACCTTTGTTTTGCTGTTGTTGCTGAGGTCTCTTTTGATCTCCCTTCTTCTCGGGTGCCTTATTAGCATTGGGACCCTTCTCTTCTTCATGCATGAGTGCCATGTCAACTAGCTTCTCAAAGGTGGCCCCCATAGGGATATGAGTCATAGCCAATCCATGCATCGGTTCATTCAAGCCTTTCACGAACCTCAAAGCCTTCTTCTCTGGTGTATTCACCATGTCTAGGCCAAACCTTGCCAATTGATTAAACTTGTTGACATATTCTTTCACTGAGAGATTTCCTTGCTTTAGAGTCAAGAATCTTTCCATATACAAGTTTTCCTCCGCCCTTGATAGAAACTTTGCCACAAATCTTTGCCTAAAATCCGCCCAAGAGTCAACGGGGCGTTCTCCATTAGTGACCTCCCACCAGAATGAGGCCTCTCCCTTCATTAACCAAGCAGCTAACTTGACTTTCTTTCCTTCTTCCATCTCAAAGATATCTATCAACTCTTCCACCTCCTTAAGCCAATCTCTAGCCTCCACAAAAGTTTCAGATCCTTGAAAAGGTTTCCCTCCCATAGCTTTAAATTCCTTGCAGGTCTTAGCAAAAGTATCCGTGCGAGGAGGAGGGGGAGGAGGAAGATCGGGTGCTACCGTTGGTGGAGGAACATTTGCTGGACCCGCAGTGGTGGCCCTAGCCTCCATCAATCTCCTATACCATACTGGTATCGTCACACCCTCCGGAAAGTTAAGATCCTCAGCCATGCTGAAACGAAAAAGGAAAGATTCAAAACGGAGAATTCGAAAGATAAAGATATGGCTATTGGGGATTATGCTTTTCTTTCAATAACTTTTCTCTTTAAAGACATGTTTTTGAAAATATCTCTTCCAAAAATGTTTTTAGAAAAATAGTTTTCTAAAAATTTTATCTGTTCCGGTAACCTTTGCTCTGATACCACGTGTAACACCCCACTCCCGCTATGGTCACTCGCTAAGGGAATGCCATAACATCGGTGGAGTATTTTAAGTGAATATAGAACAGAGAAATTACAGCAAGACAGATATAAGTAATACTTGAAAATTTAAAATATCATTTCATTGCAGCGGAAAGTAAAACATGTTTGGTTACATCACAAAACCATAATAAGAGTCAAGTACAAAATATCCATCCTGATAAATAAAAATACATAATCCCAATACATGAACTGATAGCCATAAAAGAAAAGGGTAAGCTGAGCTCTACATCTAGGGTCCAAGCTCCAAGAGAGTAATAAAAGCAGCCTGATCAAAGCCCACTCGTGCTGGGCCCACTCTGAGAACCTGAGGGTTGGGAAAAAAGATAAAAACAACGGGGTCAGACATAAGTCTGAGCGAGTCCTATAACTTTAACAATGCAATCATTAAAGTAATTAGGTTATGATATAACTTGGTACGGTGTGACTGGGGATAAATGACTACACTCAGTAGCCAATCAGACTTAGAATGAACTAAGATAACGATAAAGACGCATTTACCCACCCAAGGATAATTACTACACTGCACCACACCAGTCATTCCTACTTAAAGGTTGATCCCTCCTAAGGACTTAGAAAATTTACCCAATAGTTTCGTGTACCCCTAGCTGACTACATAGGTGCCGTCTGCCCCTATCTCCACTAGGCGTACCCACTACTCCCAAGCAATCGGCTCCCTACCGTAGATACCCGTGCTGGCCCCACAATGGGGTGTATCACTCCCCATAGTGGCAACCCGATACAACAAATGGTGCAGGGCTTATATCTACACGATGCAACAACGTCTTACCTACCAGCCCGGGTCCACACACGCATATGAAACCCGTTGGACTCGCGTTGCAACCGCTACCCCGTTTTGGCCTCTTATAGTCAAGCCCAATATGCGTGTCCCGTCCTCGACTTGGGTCGAGCCCACAAAGATACGTTTGGGATATTGGTTGAAATGGGCCCCCACAAGCTACCCACCTAAGCTTGTCATTTCTAGTGTATACCACTTAACCCTTTAATCATGTTTTAATTACATGTTCCACTTTGGTTAAGTATTCTAATCGTATTTTCTATTGCCACCCAAGGCAACCACTAGATTTCCACATGCCACCCAAGGCACCCACTTAACCCCTCATGTCCCTCTAAATGCTAATATGGTTAAGTGTTTCTTAATTAATTAATTAAGATCATGACCTCATAAAGACCTCTCACATTATACTACCTTTTATGACTGCTGGATATGCCGGTTGGGTCCGGGCAGACTTCCGTCATAAAAAGGGTCTAACCTCGTGTCTTTACCTTAATCACGTATTTAATTTATGACCAAGACCTCTCACATTGGGCCAATCATTTTAGCTACTGGATTTGCCGGTCGGTTCCGGGCAGACTTCCGCTACAAAAGGGTCCAACCTCGTGTCTTAGTTGATTAATTACACCTAATTAATCACCCCCATAATTTGTATTAATTATCCCTAATTAATTACACATTTTTAAGAATATGGGTAGACCTAACTCAATAGGTAAATTCCCAATTCCATAGTACGGGTAGACCTAACTTAATAGGTAAATTCCCAATTCCATAATGTGGGTAGACCTAACTTAATAGGTAAATTCCCAATTATGTCCATTCATTTTATGTTATGCTTAAGCATACCAACTTTACACATTTCTATTAACATGCATATTAACCCCATCGTTTCCCACGTAATTCGTTCTCGTGACATGTCATATAATTGGGAAGATTCATTATAAATGTAATGGGTTCAATCTTAGCACAACGTTGGCATTTACATGGGTTTAAAAGGTGTCAACTTGCATCATAACATTAAACCCAACTAGCATAAATCATTAACCCAAACTTGCATATGAACTTGCATATAAACTTGCATATGAACTTGCATATAAACTTGCATATGAACTTACATAACATGTCATACATAGAGGCAACCTTGCATATGTTATGCTTATCATAAAAAGAGACAAACTTGCATATGAACTTGCATATAGACTTGCATATGAACTTGCATATAGACTTGCATATGAACTTGCATAACATGTCATACATAGAGGCAACCTTGCATATGTTATGCATATCATAAAAAGAGACAAACTTGCATATGAACTTGCATATAAACTTGCATATGAACTTGCATAACATGTCATATCATAAAAAGAGACAAACTTGCATATGAACTTATAACATATGACAACCACAACATGCATAGATCCTCATTTACATCCATAGCCTCCTAATATCCTATCCTAATTAGTTTAGCAATTGCTTGCTAAAGGCATAGGAACTCACAAATAACTAATTAGCACTCCAATGAGGAAGATTAAGTTGCTAGAGTGGATTAGAACTTGATTAGAGTTGATTTGAGATGCCAACTTCCTCTCAAATTTGGTGGAGGCTCCTTCTAGTTTTGATTTGACGGCATGAGGCCCTTGAATCTATTTTTAGTATGAATTAGGGTAGTGTTAGGGTGTATTTATAGATTAGGCAAGTGTTTTAGGCCATTAGATTAACCCTAAATTAGATTAGGACCATCAGATCTCGGAAGCTTCTAGAGAATAGCCCAAAACACAGCCAAACCCTAAAATGGTGCACCAGGTTAAACTGGCCGAGCACCCCCTGTCGACACCCAAGTCGACAGGGCTATCGACTTGGTCCTAGCCAAGTCGACTGCCCAGTCGACAGGGCTGTCGACTTCGGTAGCTAGGCGGGAATTTTTCCCTCCTGCGCCCAATGGCCCCAATTCCGAAATTTAAACCTGAATTTTAAATCTGTTTTGAACTTTGAATTTTCTGCAAACTTCATTGGGCCATAACTGGGCCATACGGACTCCGATTTACAAAATTTCGGACTCTATTTTGCGTATTTTTCCGAGACGAACGCAATGACGCAGCCCGTTTCCCCCAATTCTCACATTTGAGATTATTTATTCTGCAATTAGTGAATTTTAGCATTAACTGAAATTCGGGGTGTTACAATAGTTGCTATGGAATTCTGGCACTTAAAAATGGAAATTTTGCAAACGATCTCGGTTTTCGACGAAACCACTTTTGTTGGATCCGGGATGTAGAATTATTGCTAGATTCCAAAATTCATAATTTTTCGAATCAACATTTGAGCGTGGCGAAGTTAATCGTGTTTTTAACAGTTTTAGTTAATTTCGATCGACCAGAAAATGGCCATTTTTCAAACAGTCTCAGAATTTGACGAAATTAGTTTTGTTATAACCGTATCGGCAATATGAAGCTAGAAATAATTTCTCTAGAATTTTTAGAGTTAGTATGTGGCCCTGGTAAATTGAAATGTGCGTTCAAATTCAATATATAGAATTATATTTTGATCTTGACGGAAACTGATCGAAACAGCCGAACTGGCTTACAATATATATCTTATTGTGTTCGGAATGGGGGTAATTAGCTAAGGACGACAGTCGGTGGGTCTCGTTTGGGGCTCGAAATAAAAAGTTACTTTTTGGATTTAAAATTAAAATAAATATATATATATTTATATAAGGGCCCCCCTTTTTCTCTTCTGCCATGTCAACGCCCCCCCTTCTCAAAACAGATCGAAATATGAGAAAAAGAAAAAGAAAAAAAAGCTGCAGCCGTTCCTCCTCCTCCTCCACGTGTGAATGCTTTCTCGAAGATATGTAGAGACTTTCGAGCCACGGGCGGAAAGAACTTTAATAGGAATGAGTAATTTGTGGAAGCAAGAAACTGGCTCAAGGAAACAGAAGATTTGTTTGTTATCTTCGAAGTGGACGATAGGCCGAAGAAACAATTGCCTGTATGGTTACTTAAGGACGAAACCTCTTACTGGTGGGAAGTTACTAATGCTGAGAGAACAGTTGAAACTTGAGAGGATTTCAGAATGAGATTTGAAATGAAGTTCCTCTCGCAAGCTGAATGAAGCCTACAGATGGAGAAGTTCTTAGCACTCAAACAGGGAAGCCTATCGGTTAAGGAATACGTCAACCAATTCAACCAGCTGGCTAGATTCGGCTGGAGTTAGTAAACACTCCACATAAAAAGTCTCTCCGATTCGTTAAAGGGTTAAATGGGCCACTACACAGCCTGGCTATGTCCCATATACCTATGGGTGCGACTTTTGAGAGACTGGTGGACATGGCACTGTTACAGGAGGAAGACAAGGATGGTAAGAAAGAGGTAAAGGTGGAAGAACCTCTAGACAAGAAAGTGGAGGGATTGCAGAATAAGAAGACGGATTCCAAGAAAGGCAGGAAGAATAACAAACCCCATGACAAGAGGAAGTGTAAATTTTGTGGCATACCTGGACATCTGATTAAGGACTGCAGAAAGAAGAAGAAGAAGAAAGGTGGTTGTTTTTATTGCGGTGAGATGGGACATATGGCTAAGGATTTCCCAAAAAGGCAAGGGAAAGGGCAGAGGACTGGATCTACTTCTGGAGGGCAGGTTCACGCTCTCATGGCACCTCCGCATGAAAGAGGTAGAAATATTTCTGTTGAGAGTTTTGTTTGTCTTTATGATCATCCAGTTCGTACTCTTTTTGATTCTATCCCATCACACTCTTTTATATCTACTGCTTTAGTTGAATCTCTTCACCTAGATACAAGTATAGTAGAGGATCCCATGGTTGTTTCAAATCTAATTGGGGGTTCGGCTTATTTGTCAATGATTTGTTTGGATTTGTAAATTTCTATACTAAGCGTTGGGTTTAGATGCAATGCTTATGTTTTGGGTTTCATGGGCTATGGGTTGATTCTAGGCATGGATTGGTTATCCAGTAATGGTGCCATCCTTGATCGTGAAAAGAGAGTGGTTAGACTTATGACTCGCCTCGGTAACACTCTCGAAATCTCTTGTAATCCCATGAATTCTGTTATGCTTAGCTACCTAGAATCCCTTGATGCGTTTGTTGAAAACTTGCAATCTGTTAGAGTGGTCCGTGAATACTCGGATGTCTTTGAAGAGATGAAGGATTTACCTCCGAAGCAAGAGATAGATTTCTGCATATACCTTGCTGATAATGCAAAACCTATTGCTTTACCCGTTAGATACATGGCTCCAAGGGAAAGGAAAGAGCTCAGCAAGAAAGTTAAAGAGTTGCTTGAAAAGGGGTTTGTAACACCCCGAAAATTCTATAACTGTGAAAGTAACAAATTAAAGTATAATTAATTTGAAATCAAAGAACTAAGGGAAACGGGATACGCCATTGCGTTCGTCTCGGAAAAATACGCGAAATAGAGTCCAAGTTTTCGAAAAACGGAGTCCGTATGAAGAAGATATGGCCTTCGGAAGTTTTGAATTAAATTTAAAATTCAAACAGAATAAAATAATAATTTAAAATCGGGCCCATTGGGCCAGGGTGGAAGAACACCCGCCTGGGCCACCCAGGTCGACTGGGCTGTCGACCTGGGCTACCCATGTCGACAGGGCTGTCGACAGCCCTGTCGACAGGGGTATCGGCCTGGTCGAGCCCAGTCAACCTGGCTGGCCAGGTCGGTGTGTGGTCGAATTTCTGTGGTCTGCTTTGTCATTAGGGCTAGGTGGCGGGTTTTTATTGGTCTCTCTTCCTAATGAATGGCTATGATCTAACCTAGCAACATCAAGGGTCCTAATCAATTCCTAACCTCTATATAAACAACCCTAGACTAAACCCTAATCTATTCATTCAAAATAAGATTATAGCCGCCATGTTGCTGAGGAACGACAAAGAGTAGCCGCCAACTAAAGAGAGGATTAGGGAGAAAGTTCTAAGGCCTAAAGCAATTTAAGCAACCTAAAGCCAATCAATTCGACATAGGAATCATATCTCTTAATTAGAGAATTCGCCGCAACCATTGTAAGTAGAGTATTACTTTGGTATAATAAACAACTGTGTTGATGTGTATGCTTGAATTGTGGCAATGGAAGTAATTCATATTTGTGCGTTCTTATCAGTTTATATACGTTTGGATATTCTTGAATTATATTATTCATTATAAAGAACTACATGCGGTAGTTCTATGCAAATATACGTTTGGAATATTGCGCAAATTATGTAGTCTATGATGAAGCTACATGTATATAGTTGAGTGAAATTTATGCAAGTTTGGGCTTTGTTATTATGCCATCATGATGTATATTTTTGTATAAATCATTTTGCAAGTAATTGAAACAAGTTTGGTTGTTATAGTTCATATGAAACTATGTTGGAATTTTGACACCATAATCCATGTATTTGCAAAACTTATGAATATGGCTAGGCTATGAATGATATTTGGCATAATTGAAATCTATGATTAAGTCTATCTTGTTTAAAAGAAATATATGATGACATATGTGAGACATGGCTAGGTTAGACTTAAAAATCCCTTTTTGCAAGTTTAAAGCAAACACCATGATTAGGAATATTTATGCATAAGTATATTTATACCATCGTTATATGATTAGACTTAAACCATGATTAAGTTGAACTATGCTTTTGTGTTAGTAACAAAGTATCCCCTTTGTAAACATGTAGAAACCTTATGAACATGTCTTGTTTATGTTTATGCCATGAACAAAGTTAACTTTACTTATGCCATGCTTATGTTTGACAATATGCCATGTTTATGCTAGGAGTATTTATGCCATGCTTATGTTTGACATTTTGCTATGCTTATGCTAGAAATATTTACGACATGCTCATGTTTGACATTATGCCTAAATAAGAATATAGGTTCATGTTGTAGTTAAACCTATGCAAGTTCACATGCTTCGATTCATGTCACCTATGTTACCACTATGCAAGTATACCAATTTCTATTTTGTATTTCCAACGTCGTATTGCAAGTTCATGCGCTCACCTTCCCCTCTTTGTGTATACGCCATAAGCCTCCCCTTTTCGCATGGCTAAATTGGGCTTTAAAAGGCTAAGCCCAATATATATGAACGGACGTGTAAAACGGGGGAAAATAACGTTGGGTAAAATTTAATTAATGAATGAAAATATAAAATAGAAGGGCTCAAATTCAAGTATGGGTTGGGCCCGTGATTGGTGTAATCTTTACACCATTAACTTAATAATGGGCCGCAAATATTTACATATAAATAAAGAAGAATGACAAAATATGTAAATGTAGAAAAGACGATGTGTTTAACCCGAGGTTGGATTGAGTTGTGATGTAAACCTGCCCGGAACCGCCCGGCTGTCCAGTAGTCACAACAATATCTATCCAATGTGGGAGGTTAAACATGGAGCCCAGCAAGGACCCGAGGTTAGACTGAGTTGTGGCGTAAGACTGCCCGGAACCAACCGGCAACAGGCAGCCACAACAATATCTGTCTAATGTGAGAGGTCAGGGCCTTAATAAGACAATTAAGGCTGAGTCAGGATTGTTAGGATTAAGTGAACTAAAGACTTAATCAAAATGGAACATGCTAAACTAAACGGACTGGTGGGGTTAGGTTAGGAAACACTTAACCAACTTAGCATGTTGGCTAGAGATAGAAAACCTAGTAACGGGGGACCCCTTTCAGCAGTAACCCTAAAAGGTGTATCAGGAAACCCTGAAACTAGGCAGGGTGGGGCACGATTACTGGGCTGATTGTAAGAGGTCAAAGCGACGGCGGTGGTGTAGCAGTGTAGGTTCTAACGGAGTGCGGGCGTGCACACACTCCGGCGCAGAAAAATAAGGCACTGGACACCAGTAGCATACCTGTGCACTCTAAGGTTGTGTCGGGTTGCCACTATGGGACTTGATACACCCCATGGTGGGACCAGCATAGGTAACTACAGACATCGGGGGCCGTAAGACACATGTAACTATGCGAGTAGGAGCCGATCATCATTAAATGGATCACATCACCCTGATTATGGGGTGCAAATTGGAAACTAGTTTATATGGGTTCAGAGATCAACATGGGGTACGATAGTATATTCGACCCTAGATAACTTAACCAAGTTCATAGTGTTGCCCACTTCCTGCTTTACTTATCATACCCAGTTCTTTATTCATAGACAAAGTAGTACTAGACTTACTCAGGCTTTATGTCTGACTCTATTTTTCTTTCGTCTTCTTTCTTCCGTTTCCCCCCCCCAGGTCCTCAGGGAGGGAACACAGCAGCTTGACCTACCTCAACATCCAGCTTGAAGAAGAGAAATGTATTGCTTGGACTTTCCTGTTTTGAACTATGGCTTTGGACAATCCACTATGGGGCTTTTGCAGTTTATCCATGTTTTATTTATGCTTCTTTAAAAATAATGTACTCAAGACAGATTATGAAAGTGTTATGTTATGTTTTTGGAAAGGATGTTGTTGTAACACGTATTTGACTTGATGAAATAAAGTTTGTTGTTCTTCCGCTGTTTACAAATATGTGTTCTTATATCTGTCTTGTATATCTGTGACTTGTACTTATAAACCTCCACCAAAATTAGGGCATTCCCTTTGAGAGTGACCCTAACGGAGGTGGAGTGTTTCACTTGGTATCAGAGCATAGGTTTACCAGATAAGATAAAAAGTTTTGAAAAATTATTTTCAAAAAGGAAATTTAAAGAAGCATTTTTAAAAGAAAAATATTATTTTATTCTAAAAAGCAAAGTCCACTCCCCAAAGCCATAGGTATTATCTCTTATCCTTCGTTTTGAATCTATCCTTTTTGTTTCAGCATGTCCCAAGAACTTAACTTGCCGGAAGGGGTACCAATACCTGGTTGGTTTAGACGGTTCTTAGAAGCAAGGGCCACTCAGCCAGGTCCTACCATTCCTCCTCCTCCAGCTGAAGGAAATCATCCAGCTGCAGCAGCACCTTTTCCTCCACCTCCTCCTAGGGGAAGCACGTTCGCTAAGATATGTAAAGATTTTAAAGCTATGGGAGGAAGGGATTTCCATGGAACTGAGTCCTTCGTGGCAGCTAGAAATTGGCTGAAGGAAACAGAGGACCTATTCATCATCTTTGAGGTAGAAGATAGGCAAAAAGTACAATTGGCAGTATGGCTATTGAAGGGCGAGGCTTCCTACTGGTGGGAAGTCACTAATGCTGAAAGACCAGTGGAGACATGGGAGGACTTTAGGGCAAGGTTTGAGACCAAATTTCTCTCAGATGCGGAAAGAAGTTTGCAGTTGGAAAAATTCTTATTTCTTAAGCAAGGAGACAAGACGGTCAGAGAGTATGTGAATCAGTTCGATGAGCTGGCTAGGTTTGGACTTGACCTAGTCAACACTCCGCACAAGAAGGCTCTCCGTTTCGTCAAAGGGTTAAATGAGCCATTACATAGTTTGGCCATGACCCATATACCCATGGGGGCCACGTATGAAAGATTGGTGCAAATGGCATTGCTGAATGAGGAGGACAAGGGCAAGAAGGAGGCAAAGGCAGAAAGCTCTCAAGGGAAGAAAGAAGGTTTGCAGCCTAAGAAGACAGACTTTAAGAAAGGCGGGAAAGGCAACAAAGAGAAGAGGAAGTGCAATTTCTGTGGCAAAGTGGGGCACTTAGTAAAGGACTGCCGGAAAAAGAAGGCCAAGGAGAATGGTGGGTGCTTTTCGTGCGGTCAGACAGGCCACAGGGCTAAGGACTGCCCAAGGAAACGAGGACAGGGGCAGGGCACTGGATCCACCCCAGGGGCACAGGTTCATGTGCTAGAAGCGCCACCTTTGCAACAGCGAGGTATAAATACTTCTGTAGAAAGTGTAGTTTATCTTTATGATCACCCCGTTCGCACTTTGTTTGATTCTGGCGCATCACACTCCTTTATCTCGTCTGCTTTAGTAGAATCTCTGCACCTAAAAACTAGTATGGTAGAGGACCCCTTAATTGTTTCAAACCCAATTGGGGGCCCAGCTCATTTGTCTATGATCTGTCTGGATTTGAAAATTTCTATCCTAAGTGTTGAATTTCAATGTAGTGCCTTTGTTTTGGGCTTTTCGGGGTATGGTTTGATTTTGGGTATGGATTGGCTATCCAGTAATGGGGCCATCCTTGATTGTGAGAAAAGGGTTGTTAGGCTCCTAACCCAGCTCGGTAATACTTTGGAAATTTCTTGTAATCCCTCGTATGCGGTTATGCTTAGTTATCTTGAATCGCTAGATGCCTCTGTTGAAAATTTGAAATCAGTTAGAGTGGTCCGGGAATATCCGGATGTCTTTGAAGAGGTGAAGGGCTTGCCTCCGAAGCGGGAAATAGACTTCCGCATATATCTTGTAGATAATGCAAAGCCCGTTGCGTTGCCCGTTAGACATATGGCTCCACGAGAAAGGAAAGAGCTCAGTAAACAGATTAAAGATCTTCTAGAAAAGGGGTTCATTAGGAGGAGCATTTCAGAATGGGGCGCTCCGGTGGTGTTCGCTACAAAGGCGGATGGTTCACTCCGTCTATGTGTTGACTATAGGGAGCTCAACAAGCTAACGAAAAAGAATAGGCACCCTCTCCCTAGAATTGACGATTTATTTGACCAGCTTGTAGGAGCGTCTGTTTTCTCCCAACTCGATTTAGCGACCGGTTTTCATCAGCTAAGGGTGGCTGAAGATAGCATCGATAAAACGGCGTTTAGAACCCCAGACGGCTTCTTTGAATGGCTTGTCATGCCTTTCGGCTTGACAAATGCACCTGCTTACTTCGTGGACCTGATGAGTAGGGTATTTAGAGATTTCCTCAACAAATTCGTAGTGGTCTTCGTAGATGATATCCTTATCTTCTCAAAGAGTGAAGAGGAACATGCTCAGCACTTAAGGGCAATCATGGAAACTTTGCGAGTCCATCAACTAAAAGCCAAATTCTCCAAATGCCACTTTTGGAGAGAAGAGGTGAGGTTCCTTGGGCACATAGTATCCAAACAAGGGTTAGCGGTGGACCCTGCTAAGGTAGTGGCGGTACAGGATTGGAAGACACCAAGGAATGCAACTGAGGTCCGAAGCTTTCTAGGACTAGCAGGTTTCTATCGAAAATTCATAAGGGATTTTGCGAAAATTTCAGCTCCGCTCACGAAATTGACCAAGAAGAATCTAGTGTTCAATTGGGATTTGGATTGCGAATTTGCTTTCCAACGACTGAAGAGGGCTCTCACAACAGCCCCAGTTTTGACGCTGTCGGATGGGAGCAAGATGTTCACTGTTTATACGGATGCATGTGGGACAGGGCTAGGCGCCGTCTTAATGCAAGAAGGAAGGGTAGTAGCTTATGGTGGGAGGCAGTTGAAAGTGCACGAAAAGAACTACCCAACCCACGATCTTGAGTTAGCCGCCATCGTCTTTGCACTCAAGTCTTGGCGACACTATCTCCTAGGTGAGAAGTTCGAACTTTACACTGACCATAAATCGTTGAAATATCTTTTCTCGCAGAAAGATCTTAACTTGAGGCAACAAAGATGGATGGAGTTTCTTGCCTCGTACGATTTCGAAATCTCCTACACTCCGGGCAAAGGCAACGTATTGGCAGACGCGTTGAGCCGAAAGAAATTGACCCTAAGCCCGTTGTTTGTTGAAAGACAAAGCCTAGAGTTTATAGCCAGTTTCGACTTTAGGCCCTCCTCCGATTTCGTACCGGGCTTGCTTGCATCTCTAGAAGTGCGCCCAACTTTAGTGGATTCAGTAGGGACAGCACAACGCGAAGACCCTCAGCTTGTGGAAATAATTGATAGGCTAATTAGGGGTAAGACTTCAAGTCACCTCAACAGATACTCCATTGACGATAAGGGTGTACTAAGGCGAGATGGAAGACTATGCGTCCCACAGACAAAAGATTTAATAAAGAAGGTTCTCGAGGAAGCACATCACTCCAAGATGACGATACATCCAGGCGGAGATAAAATGTATAAAGACATAAAAAGGACTTTCTTCTGGAACGGCATGAAAAAGGACGTGGCAGAGTTCGTTTCTAAGTGTATGGTGTGCCAACAGGTTAAGGCGGAACAGAAAAAGCCTGGCGGACTGCTACATCCTCTGGAGGTCCCGTAGTGGAAGTGGGATAGCATCTCAATGGACTTCATCGATGGGCTGCCTAGGTCTAGGAGAGGCAACACTAGTATTTGGGTAATAGTGGATAGGCTTACTAAGAGCGCCCACTTTTTACCTGTCAAAAGTAAAAGAACTGCCTCATCCCTAGCATCACTTTACCTCAAGGAAATCGTGCGACTCCATGGAATACCATCTAGCATTGTTACTGACCGAGACCCCATCTTCACCAGCGAATTTTGGCGGAGTCTCCAAGAAGCAGTAGGAACGCAGTTATGCTTGAGCACAGCCTATCATCCTCAAACCGACGGCCAAACAGAGAGAGTGAACAGAGTTTTGGAAGACCTTCTAAGACTATGCGTCCTTGACTTCGGAGGGACATGGGAAGACCACCTTCCTTTGGTGGAATTTGCCTACAACAACAGCTATCAAGCAACCATAGGAATGGCGCCCTTCGAAGCTTTATATGGAAGACCGTGCCGATCGCCCACTTGTTGGTGGGAGTCCACGGATAAGCTCATACTTGGACCAGACATGATCCGAGAGACTTCAGAGAAAGTAGACTTAATACGAAGAAGGATGAAGACGGCCCAAGACAGACAAAAGTCCTACGCCGACAGGAGGAGGACCGACCTTGAATTCGAAGTTGGAGACAGAGTCTTTCTCAAGGTATCACCGCTAAGAAACGTTGTTCGCTTTGGAACCACAGGAAAGCTAGCGCCAAGATTCGTAGGGCCATTCCCTATTATCGAGAAGATTGGGAAAATGGCCTATAGATTAGAGCTACCCGAGAAGTTGGCTGGAGTGCACAACGTCTTTCACGTTTCACATCTCCGAAAATGCCTTCATGAGTCCGCTGAAGTGGTAGAGCCAAATATCCTCGATGAGGCCGAAGTGGAACGCGAAGCAACCATAAGGAGAGTTCCAACCCGCATCTTAGGAACGGAAGTGAAGAAGCTACGCAACCGTGAAGTCAAGCTCGTCAAAGTTCAGTGGAGCGACGCCGAGGGAGACGCGACTTGGGAAACTGAAGCTAGAATCCGTACAGCCTACCCTTTTCTGTTCGAGGGTACATCCTTGATCTTTCATTTTCCTTAAGTTGCGCTTTTATCTATCTTTTTAGGTATATTTCCTCGACCTTATCTTTTAGGTAGAAATCCTTTGGATGGAAACATGTAGTTGAAACATGTTATGTATGATGGTTGCAAATGGTTGCAAGTGATTGCTAGTGGTTGCTCGTGGTTGCATATACACACACAATCTAGGTTTTAGATCGGCTCAGTCACTTCATATTGCATATGCACATATGTTTGCTTTCGTATGTGGTTGAACTATAATGTGTTGTCATGTGGATGTTGCATTTGTATTGAATGATTGTGCACTCATGTAGAATCATGAATAGGAAAATTTGCATACATAATGGATTCATGGCACTTACATAACTCGCATTAAGGAGGTCAACTGAATCAGTAGACCACCTGATTTTGCATTAGATAAGTACATGTATACACACACTTTGCATATGATCATGAAGCATTAGAAGTCTTTTAAGGACAATGGATGCTCGTGTTTGATGGATGAGTAGATGGATGATTGGATGTTAGGATATACATTCCTCCTAACTTGAAGATTTCGGGGACGAAATCCTTTTAAGCGGGGGAGAATGTAACACCCCGAAAATTCTATAACTGTGAAAGTAACAAATTAAAGTATAATTAATTTGAAATCAAAGAACTAAGGGAAACGGGATATGCCATTGCGTTCGTCTCGGAAAAATACGCGAAATAGAGTCCAAGTTTTCGAAAAACGGAGTCCGTATGAAGAAGATATGGCCTTCGGAAGTTTTGAATTAAATTTAAAATTCAAACAGAATAAAATAATAATTTAAAATCGGGCCCATTGGGCCAGGGTGGAAGAACACCCGCCTGGGCCACCCAGGTCGACTGGGCTGTCGACCTGGGCTACCCATGTCGACAGGGCTGTCGACAGCCCTGTCGACAGAGGTATCGACCTGGTCGAGCCCAGTCAACCTGGCTGGCCAGGTCGGTGTGTGGTCGAATTTCTGTGGTCTGCTTTGTCATTAGGGCTAGGTGGCGGGTTTTTATTGGTCTCTCTTCCTAATGAATGGCTATGATCTAACCCAGCAACATCAAGGGTCCTAATCAATTCCTAACCTCTATATAAACAACCCTAGACTAAACCCTAATCTATTCATTCAAAATAAGATTATAGCCGCCATGTTGCTGAGGAACGACAAAGAGTAGCCGCCAACTAAAGAGAGGATTAGGGAGAAAGTTCTAAGGCCTAAAGCAATTCAAGCAACCTAAAGCCAATCAATTCGACATAGGAATCATATCTCTTAATTAGAGAATTCGCCGCAACCATTGTAAGTAGAGTATTACTTTGGTATAATAAACAACTGTGTTGATGTGTATGCTTGAATTGTGGCAATGGAAGTAATTCATATTTGTGCGTTCTTATCAGTTTATATACGTTTGGATATTCTTGAATTATATTATTCATTATAAAGAACTACATGCGGTAGTTCTATGCAAATATACGTTTGGAATATTGCGCAAATTATGTAGTCTATGATGAAGCTACATGTATATAGTTGAGTGAAATTTATGCAAGTTTGGGCTTTGTTATTATGCCATCATGATGTATATTTTTGTATAAATCATTTTGCAAGTAATTGAAACAAGTTTGGTTGTTATAGTTCATATGAAACTATGTTGGAATTTTGACACCATAATCCATGTATTTGCAAAACTTATGAATATGGCTAGGCTATGAATGATATTTGGCATAATTGAAATCTATGATTAAGTCTATCTTGTTTAAAAGAAATATATGATGACATATGTGAGACATGGCTAGGTTAGACTTAAAAATCCCTTTTTGCAAGTTTAAAGCAAACACCATGATTAGGAATATTTATGCATAAGTATATTTATACCATCGTTATATGATTAGACTTAAACCATGATTAAGTTGAACTATGCTTTTGTGTTAGTAACAAAGTATCCCCTTTGTAAACATGTAGAAACCTTATGAACATGTCTTGTTTATGTTTATGCCATGAACAAAGTTAACTTTACTTATGCCATGCTTATGTTTGACAATATGCCATGTTTATGCTAGGAGTATTTATGCCATGCTTATGTTTGACATTTTGCTATGCTTATGCTAGAAATATTTACGACATGCTCATGTTTGACATTATGCCTAAATAAGAATATAGGTTCATGTTGTAGTTAAACCTATGCAAGTTCACATGCTTCGATTCATGTCACCTATGTTACCACTATGCAAGTATACCAATTTCTATTTTGTATTTCCAACGTCGTATTGCAAGTTCATGCGCTCACCTTCCCCTCTTTGTGTATACGCCATAAGCCTCCCCTTTTCGCATGGCTAAATTGGGCTTTAAAAGGCTAAGCCCAATATATATGAACGGACGTGTAAAACGGGGGAAAATAACGTTGGGTAAAATTTAATTAATGAATGAAAATATAAAATAGAAGGGCCCAAATTCAAGTATGGGTTGGGCCCGTGATTGGTGTAATCTTTACACCATTAACTTAATAATGGGCCGCAAATATTTACATATAAATAAAGAAGAATGACAAAATATGTAAATGTAGAAAAGACGATGTGTTTAACCCGAGGTTGGATTGGGTTGTGATGTAAACCTGCCCGGAACCGCCCGGCTGTCCAGTAGTCACAACAATATCTATCCAATGTGGGAGGTTAAACATGGAGCCCAGCAAGGACCCGAGGTTATACTGAGTTGTGGCGTAAGACTGCCCGGAACCAACCGGCAACAGGCAGCCACAACAATATCTGTCTAATGTGAGAGGTCAGGGCCTTAATAAGACAATTAAGGCTGAGTCAGGATTGTTAGGATTAAGTGAACTAAAGACTTAATCAAAATGGAACATGCTAAACTAAACGGACTGGTGGGGTTAGGTTAGGAAACACTTAACCAACTTAGCATGTTGGCTAGAGATAGAAAACCTAGTAACGGGGGACCCCTTTCAGCAGTAACCCTAAAAGGTGTATCAGGAAACCCTGAAACTAGGCAGGGTGGGGCACGATTACTGGGCTGATTGTAAGAGGTCAAAGCGACGGCGGTGGTGTAGCAGTGTAGGTTCTAACGGAGTGCGGGCGTGCACACACTCCGGCGCAGAAAAATAAGGCACTGAACACCAGTAGCATACCTGTGCACTCTAAGGTTGTGTCGGGTTGCCACTATGGGACTTGATACACCCCATGGTGGGACCAGCATAGGTAACTACAGACATCGGGGGTCGTAAGACACATGTAACTATGCGAGTAGGAGCCGATCATCATTAAATGGATCACATCACCCTGATTATGGGGTGCAAATTGGAAACTAGTTTATATGGGTTCAGAGATCAACATGGGGTACGATAGTATATTCGACCCTAGATAACTTAACCAAGTTCATATTGTTGCCCACTTCCTGCTTTACTTATCATACCCAGTTCTTTATTCATAGACAAAGTAGTACTAGACTTACTCAGGCTTTATGTTTGACTCTATTTTTCTTTCGTCTTCTTTCTTCCGTTTCCCCCCCAGGTCCTCAGGGAGGGAACACAGCAGCTTGACCTACCTCAACATCCAGCTTGAAGAAGAGAAATGTATTGCTTGGACTTTCCTGTTTTGAACTATGGCTTTGGACAATCCACTATGGGGCTTTTGCAGTTTATCCATGTTTTATTTATGCTTCTTTAAAAATAATGTACTCAAGACAGATTATGAAAGTGTTATGTTATGTTTTTGGAAAGGATGTTGTTGTAACACGTATTTGACTTGATGAAATAAAGTTTGTTGTTCTTCCGCTGTTTACAAATATGTGTTCTTATATCTGTCTTGTATATCTGTGACTTGTACTTATAAACCTCCACCAAAATTAGGGCATTCCCTTTGAGAGTGACCCTAACGGAGGTGGGGTGTTTCAGGGTTCATAAGGCGGAGTATTTCTAAATGGGGTGCTCTAGTGGTGTTTGCAACCAAAGCAGATGGTTTAATTCGCCTGCGCATGGACTATAGGGAGCTAAACAAGCTGACCAAGAAGAATAGGCACCCACTTCCTAGAATGTATGACTTGTTCAACCAGCGCGTAGGTGCCCAGGTTTTCTCCCAACTAGATCTGGCCACCGGATTTCATCAGCTAAGAGTGGCCGAAGACAGCATAGATAAGACTGCGTTTAGGACCCCGGATGGTTTCTTCGAATGGCTTGTCATGCCTTTCGGCTTGACAAACGCACTCGCCTATTTCGTAGACTTGATGAATAGGGTGTTCAGGGAGTTCCTTAATAAATTTGTAGTGGTCTTCGTGGACGACATTTTGATTTTCTCAAAAAGTGAGGAAGAACATGCTTTGCATTTAAGGGAAGTTATGGATACTCTTCGAGCAAATCGGCTAAAAGCAAAATTCTCCAAATGCCATTTTTGGAGAGAAGAAGTAAGGTTTCTTGGACATGTGGTGTCCAATGAGGGAATAGCCGTGGATCCTGCAAAAGTAGTTGCAGTGCAAGATTGGAAGATTCCACGGAATGCAACCGAAGTACAAAATTTTCTCGGGCTAGCAGGGTTTTACAGAAAGTTCATTAAGGACTTTGCGAAGATCTCAGCCCCACTTACTAGGTTGAAAAAGAAGAACTTAACTTTTTCCTGGGATTTGGATTGTGATGTTGCTTTCCAACGACTGAAAAGGGCTCTGACAACGGCCCTAGTTCTGACAATCCCTGATGGGAATAAGATGTTTACGGTATACACATACGCATGCGGTACCGGACTAGGCGTTGTCTTGATGTAAGAAGGCAAGGTAGTTTGTTATGGGGGGAGGCGGTTGAAGGTACATGAGAAGAACTACCCAACTCATGATTTAGAACTAGCTGCCATTGTTTTCGCTCTCAAGTCATGGTGTCATTACCTACTAGGAGAAAGGTTTGAATTGTTTACTGACCATAAATCGTTAAAGTACATTTTCTCATAGAAAGATCTTATGTTAAGACAACAAAGGTGGATGGAATTTCTTGCCTCATACGATTTTGAGATTGCTTATATCCCTGGCAAGGGCAATGTAGTAGCCGATGCCTTAAGTAGGAAAAAGCTGACCTTAAGTCCTCTCTTTGTAGAAAGGCAAAGCTTGGAGTACATATCAAACTTTGAATTTAGACCCTCCTTTGAATTTGTACCTGGTTTGTTAGCATCGCTAGATGTGCGGCCTACTCTTTCGAACTCAATAGGAACCGCGCAATGTGAAGACCCTCAGCTAGTTGATCTGATGGATATGCTAATTAGAGGTGAGACTTCTAGTCACCTCACTAGATACTCCGTCGATGACAAGGGTTGGTTGAGGCGGGATGGAAACTATGCGTCCCACAAGCAAGGGATTTGGTGAAAACCACTCTCGAAGAAGCACACCATTCTAAGTTGACCATACACCCAGGTAGGGACAAGATGTATAAAGACATAAAAAGGGTTTTCTTTTGGAATGGCATGAAGAAGGATGTAGTTGAGTTTGTCTCTAAATGCTTGATATGCCAGCAAGTCAAGGCAGAGCAGAAAAAGCCTGGTGGTCTGCTTCGTCCTCTAGAGGTCCCACAGTGGAAATGGGATAGCATTTCGATGGACTTTATTGATGGGTTACCTAGGTCAAGAAGGGGTAATACCAGTATTTGGGTAATAGTGGACAGGCTCACTAAAAGCACTCACTTTATACCTGTTAAGAGTAGGAGGACTGCCTCATCATTAGCATCCATTTATATTAAAGAGGTAGTTCGACTGTATGGAATACCCTCTAGTATAGTAAATGATCGAGACCCTATCTTTACGAGTGAGTTTTGGAAGAGTTTGTAAGAGGCTGTAGGCACACATCTATGCTTAAGCATTGCCTATCACCCTCAAACCGATGGTCAGACGGAAAGGGTGAACAGAGTATTAGAAGATCTCTTGAGATTGTGCATTCTTGATTTTGGGGTAACATAGGAGGATCACCTTCCTTTGGTGGAGTTCGCCTACAACAATAGCAACCAAGCCACCATAGGCATGGCACCCTTTGAGGCCTTGTATGGGAGACCATGCCGATCACCAACTTGTTGGTGGGAGTCCACAGACCAGCTCGTACTTGGGCCTGACATGATCAGAGAAGGTGGACTTGAAACGAAGATGAATGAAGACCGCACAAGATAGACAGAGGTCCCACCCTGATAAAAGAAGAACCGACCTTGAGTTTGAGGTTGGAGACAGAGTTTTTCTTAAAGTATCTCCTTTGAAGAATGTCGTTCGCTTTGGGTCCGTAGGAAAATTGGGACCAAGATTTGTAGGGCCATTTCCTATCATTGAGAGGATTGGGAAGATGGCTTATAAAGTAGAGCTTCCCGAAAGATTGGCTGGAGTGCATAATGTCTTTAATGTCTCTCATTTACGAAAGTGCTTACATGAGTCTGCAGAAGTTCTGGAGCCAAGCATACTAGAGGAAATAGAAGTGGAACGAGAAGCAATGGTGAGAAGAGTTCCAACTCATATCTTGGGTATAGAAGTTAAAAAGCTACGCAATCGTGAGGTCAAGCTAGTTAAAGTACAGTGGAGTGATGCTGAGGAAGACGCGACTTGGGAGACTGAGGACAAGATACGCGCAGCCTACCCTTATCTTTTTGAGGGTACATTCTTGATCTCTTTTTCCATAAGTTTGTGCATTCTTGCATCTATCTTTTAAGTATATCTCCTCGGTCCTATTCTTAATCCTTAATTAGAAACCAATGGATGTAAACATGCATTTGAAACATGTTTTGATTGATGGTTGCAAGAGGTTGCAAGTGGTTGCTAGTGGTTGCTTGTGGATGCATATACACACACACACTAGGTACTAGATCGGCTCAGTCACTTTCATACTGCATATGCATATATGTATTTATACATGGATTGAAACTTGATGTGTTATCATATGGACGTTGCACTTGTATGAATGATTGTGCACTCATAAAAAAAGTAGGATTAGGAATGATTGCATACATAATGGAATCATGGCACTGACATGATTCACATCAAGTAGGTCAACTGAATCAGTAGACCGCCTGATTTTGCATTTGATAAGGACATATACACACACTATGCATATGATCATGAAAACAATAGAAATCTTTTAAGGACAATGGATGCCTGTGATTGATGGTTGAGTAGATGGATGATGGATGTTAGGATACATTCTTCTTAACTTAGAAATTTCGGGGACGAAATACTTTAAGGAGGGGAGATTGTAACACCCTGTATTTTCTGTGAACATTAACGAATTAAAGAATACTTAATTTTAAAAGTGGGAATTAAGTAAACGGGTTATGCCATTTCATTCGTCTCGGAATTCTGCTTGAGATAGAGTTCGAGTTTGCGTGGATCGGACTTCGTATGAAGAAGTTATGGAGTTCAGAAGATTTCAAGTATAAATAGAAATTAAATTAAAAGTCAGAAAACAGTTTGAAATTCGAAATTCGGTCAGAACAGCTGGGCGGGAAATTTCGCACTCAGGGATGTCGACCCCCCTCCAAGGGGAGTCGACATAGGTGTCGACCCCCTGTAGGGAGTCGACCCCTTTGAGATCCAATTCCTGTGACAAATTTTTATAGCCCTGAGCTGATGTGGCCTTCTCTGATTGGCCTGATGACTAATTTCTGAGGTATTAGGGCTTATGTGTCGTGATGTGGTTGGCTCGATGACACATCTCTTTGGTTTGGATGGCTCTAATCACTCCTAGACTAATCTAAAGGCTAAAATTAATCCTAAACTTCTATATAATCACCCCAAACCTCAACCCTATGCCTCATAACCCTATTCTATGAAGCCATCATGTTGTCCATGCCTAAGCTAGCCTAGCCTCCATCTTATCCAAACTATAAATCAAGTTAGAAATCTCCAAACCAAATCCAAACTAGAGAATCAAACGTCTACATCAAAGGATTAGCTTAACAAATTCAGAAATTAGATCCCACAATAGAAGATCCGTCCTTTTTCTTTAAGTTCAGTTATTATTCAGATTTGAACACCTAACAAAAATCATGATTGTAATAATCGGATCTAGAATTATGCCTAATTCTGATTCATGGTTATCCTTTTGGCAAATCTGAATTTCCTATGCCTATAAAACTATTGTGATTGACATAATGAAACTTATCATGCCTATGAGACTGTTGTGATTGACATAATGGAACCTATCATGCCTATGAGACTGTTGTGATTTATATGATGGAACCTATCATGTTGTACATCCTATGCCTATGAGACTATTATGATTGATTTAATGGAACTTATCACGTTGTACATCAAAATTAGTGATTCTCTTAAGTCCAATTCTATCTAATCTTTATAACTGTGGTATAAATTGCTTAGCTTGCCAACACTTATGGTTAATGTACAACATGCCTATTGGAAACATGATTCTTGAATTGGGTACACCTTTACATGCCTATTTTTCCTTATGTTAATTCTTATGCTCCTTCTCTACTTTTCCCCTTTTTATTTTCTTTTATGAATACTAAGTTCATTCGAAACTTAGATTGAATCACGTTGTACGTGCAATTATAACCGGAAACATTGGGTACAATTTAATTGAGAAAATTTTGGGCATAGCATGTGAATGTGGCTTAAAACTTGTACCGACTACACTTGGGAAATATTGACATAAAAAGACCTAAACGTGGACACATATGATAAATATGTAAAATTGGCTAAAGATGAACATGCCTAACCCGAGGTTAGATTGAGTTGCGGTGTAAGACTTCCCGGAACCGCCAGGCACATCCAACGTCCACAAAAATATAGATCTAATGTGAGAGGTTAGCGCATTAAGCCAAAAAACCCAAGGTTAGATTGAGTTGTGATGTAAGACTGCCCTGAACAGCCCGGCACATCCAGCGACCACAAAAATATAGATCTAATGTGAGAGGTTGGTGCTTTAATGAATAAATACATTAAAGCTAAAGGATGGACGGGCTAAGAATACAACATGTTAATTAAACAGATGGGTGGGGTTAGGTTAATTTCAGAACACTTAACCGTTTTAACATGTTGATTAGGAAACAATAAATTAAAGCTAAGGGACGGACGGGCTAAGAATGGTAGGGTTTAGTTAATTAAGGCAACACTTAACCAATACAACATGTTAATTAAACAGATGGGTGGGGTTAGGTTAAATTGAGAACACTTAACCGTTATAACATGTTGATTAGGAAACCCTAGTAACGGGGACCCATTTCAGCAGTAACCCACATAGATGTATCACGGTACCCTGAACTAGGCAGGGTGGGGCACGATTACTGGGCTGATTATAAGCGGTCAAAATAGCGGCGGATGGTGCAACAATGTAGGTTCTGGCAGAGTATGGGCATGCACGTACTCCGGAGTGGAAAAAGCAGGCACTCGGCATCAGTAGTATACACTGTGCATCTTAAATTTTTGTCGGTTTGCCACCATAGGAATTGATACGCCCCATGGTGGGACCAGCACGGGTATCTACAAGCAAGCGGGGCCGAATGACACAAGTAATAAATGCATGCGAGTAGAAGCCGATCGGAGAAGGGGTCACTTTGTTATGAACACATGAGGGTAGTTAAAACATTCGTTAGTAGGTGCAGAGAAATGGAAATGAGTGCGATAGTATATTCAGTTTATCTTGCCTTATCTTATGTTATCTTATTTCTATGGTATTGTCCTATATTCAATTTATTCATGTCATGATCCTTTTACCTGTTTACATGCTGAATAATCACAGGACTTACCAGGCTTATGTCTGACCTGTTTTCTTTTGCCTTCTTTTCTTCCGTTCACCCCCCCCAGGTCCGTAGGGAGGGAATACTTCAGCCTAGTGTAGACCTTTTCCATCTTGAAGAGAGTAGATGTATTGCTTGGATTCTCTTTTCTTGGCTATGACTGTGGTTACACTTTTATTGGGGATTTATGCTCCTTTACTACTGTTTTATGCTTCTTTATGCACTTGGAGTTTTAAATCAAGACAGATGTTTTATTGTAATAATTTAGAAGTTGGGTTTTGAGACAATGCTTGTAATGTTTTGATTGAACCACGCTATTACTGAAATGATTTCAGTTTTCCGCTGTTTATATGTCTGTCTTGTAAATTATCTGTGCATTTTACCTAAAATGCTTCACCAAAGTTAATGCATTCCCTTTGTGAGTGACCTTAACGGAGGTGGGGTGTTTCATGCTTGTTTTTTAAAATCTGATGCAGTGGTAGTATTATGTATTACATCTACACACATTCAATGTTAATTTGGATTGCAGCCTTAGTTTATGCTTAATAGCTTCCACTGTCCACTTATTTTGAACTACGTTCTTGGTAAACCTATTCATACACATGATAGTACATCCCTCTTGTGTTAACTAAAGATATTAAAGCTTGAGACTAAAATGATTCATGGGATATTTTCTTTACGAGGTTGTTGTTTTGGGCATAATGTATGGCTAGGCGTCAGATGATTTTATGCATCTGCTTCACAATTATTTATATTATCATCTAGATAATTTTGCATTTTCAAAAATAAGAAAAAGAAAAAAGAAAAAAAACAATGTAACAATATTCTGTAAACCAAATATGTTGTTGTTATAGGTTTACTACTGTTTTGATTCCTTTTATATGTAGAAATTTTAGGTTTAAATTTTCTCTCTATATGTTAACTGACCTTTTTCTTCCAATTTAGTCTTATCAACATGTTTATTTACAGCCCTGTCTATTTTTTTTGTACTACATCAATATTGGGAATACATTTGGCAGCCGTCCATGAACTCATTTTGTTTTTTAACTATGTACAAATAGTCAATTTGTAATCCTGCTATCACGTAATTCTCCTTACAGAACATTTCAAATTTTGGCTTGGTCTGTGGCTTATTAGATAAGTAAATCTATATCATATGTTTCCATTTTTTTAAGATATCATGCGTGTTCGGTTTCTACTGCTCTCCAAAGTGGGTACAAATTCACTTTGACAACGCTTCTTCAAATGTTGGTTCATGTACCAGTCACATCTTAGACGACTTTCAGTTTTTGTAAATGTCGTTGTAATGTTCATTACTTATGACAATACTTTATGCGTATAACTCTTAAGTTGTTGAATCCTACAGCTCGCAGATACCAAAAATAATCCATGTGATATTCTACCGTCAGGCAGTTTGTTATGTTTGCTTGTATTCGTAGTTGCAAACAAATAATACTCTTTTTTTGTATATGAGGGTTTTGCTACTATAATGAGAAGAGATGAATAAGGTGAATCACTGCTCACGTGAGTGATGTTTGAATTTGTATTGAACATACAAAAGGAAGAAAGTTGTGTCCAAGATTTTGTTAACCATAATATTGGATTATAATTATATCGATCTAAACATTTGGTACTTGAAACGGGTCATGGCTCTCACTATGGGTGATCTGTCGGAGAGAGATGAGAATGCTCATCTATGTCAATGATTGTCATAAAGTGGCGATAACTACTTTGTTTCTCTGTTATGTAAAGACAATGATTCATTTCTATCGATTAGATGATTTATTTAAGAAAATCCATCAACAATATTTTTGTAGTGTTTAAGACATCAATAATTTAATAAGTACAATTCATATATACGGGCTTCTATCTCCATATAACTAAAAATTCTAAAAAAGCATGTTAACAAAATAATACAGCAAACTTTCTATTTAAGTACATAGGATTTGAATTTATTTGTTTGGAAGGACCTAATATTAACAGATATAGATGAGATGCATTTGATTATAGAAAAAAAATACATACCATGTTGTATTTCATGGATGTAGCTAATGACCATTTCACCGCAAAATATCACTATTGTGGACTAATTTTTTTTCATGATTCCGGTCCATTTGTATACACTTTGTAAATTGTCATATATATTTATTTTTTAATAGAAAGAGGCTATGTACATAGTATATGTTCAATCTGATACCACCACAAATTAAAATTATCAAAGTACTATTCCAAAAGTAAAATGAACAAAAAAATGAAGGATTAGTACAAAAGTATAGCTCGAGCCCGTGTTCGAAGCACATGTTTACTCTTATATATCTGTTTGGTGGCAGAGAATTTATTCTCTTAGCTTAACACCCTTGTTTGAGATGTATGAGCTTAGAAGTTATATATTAATAGATATTAGTGATATGTGGTGAATGGACAATGTGGCAAACTTAAATGATGAGCTAGTGATGATCAAAGCATGGCTTTATTGAAGCGTACCTTTGTGTATATCGTGACCTCGACAAGCCTCACACCCCAGAAAATGGCTGAAACAGGAAAGATGCGGCGAGGACATGGGTAGTCATCCCCTTCTACATAAAAGGTGTACTATGCTATGGAGGCCAGGTATTAACCTATATGGAAAACTACTTTTGTGCTTGTGTTAGTGCGGGATCCGGTTTAAACGTTGGTAACAACCGGAGGATGACTTAGGCGTGATCTAATCAATCCAGTAAGGGAGAGACCGGCCTCATCTTATGATAAAGCCTATTGGTTCTTGGTGGGGCGTCCGTCTAGAGGCATACCCATCGGTTCAGAAAGGAAGTTCCTTTGTCTGGTCGTTTGTTGGAAATCCAGTCTCCACTGCGAGCCCGTATGGTTTTAGTTGTATATCAAGCTGTTTACTGCCAGAAATACGTTAGTATAATGAGATGGGGCATTATGCTGGCTAAGATTGATACATTGACTTTCAAAATTGATTTTCACACGATGCATAATAATAATATCAAAATGATTCTCGTGTATTAAAGCATTTTTGACTATCATAAGGAGAAACCTCGCCCAAGTGCGCGTTTACATTGTGTGTGTGCCATGAGATCATAAGTTAGTTTCATTTTTCAAAAAAAAACTTGCAAACTTTATTGCACAAAAAAATTTAATGAGTTCTCACACCAGTCCCTTGATTGACACGGAGCTGTTTTGATTTCACGCAAAACTCCGGGTGCCTATAATTTTCCACATGGGTAGCCTAATGTCAGGTTTAGCTGCAGTATTTGGAGCTTGTGTAACGACCCGATGGAAATTCGATGCCAGAATTTCGACAATATTAAATAAACTCGTATTACTTGCCAAACTCCAAGTATCGAAAACACCAGATAATTAATAGAAAGAAATTATATGGTGAGATAAGAAAGAAAGGATTATTAGAATAGAAGAAGAACCAACACAACACAGAGTCTCACATTGTAGCGGAACAAAATATAATATAGAAATAAATCTTTGTTGACAGCATGAAAAATACTTATAATAAGAGTACATCAACACATTTGGATGGTTATAATAACCTGTCCTCATATACAACACACTGTAGAAAAATACTATATAATATCATACGTCTGAACTCTTCTAGCTCGTCTCTTTATAACATCCATTAACCTGAACCTACAAAACTCGGTCTGACCTGAGCATTGCAAATGCCAGGATCAGTCTGGTGAACCAACATGAGAAAACTCATTAAATTTAAAAGTACCAACCAATTTGATTTTAAAATAAGAATCTTCTCGAAAGAAAAGGATAATTGTAAGACCAATCCGCACATAAATACGGATGATTTTTACCTTATGATAACCCAAAACATTTTGAAGTCATATATCTTTTGGTATTTTAATAATGTATAAATCAAATAAATAACAATCTAGCAGAACGCTTGCGTCTCACGCTCTATATACATAGTATATAATCCAAACTGCGGGCTCTTATTGGATAACAGATTCCAACTATGGCAAGGTGACCACCTTCTGACAGTGTATCTCTAGAGAGGAATACACCAGGTTCAACAAGAACATCTTGCAACTCAGGCTAAACATGACCGGACATTTACTTCACTTGAATGTTCCGTATATATTGTCACCTTACAGTTGCTAGCAACATAATCGTTCCCAGAAGATATAGTAGCGAAAGAATAACAAATAGAAATTTCTCTAGATGGTGACAATACACCCTAATTGGGATCGACCCATTAGCCATGCGGCCTACCCTATTTTATGCCATTTCCCAGTCGAAGAAGCTTGAGGTTAAAATTTCCTTTTTTGAACATCTGGTCACCATTCACTTTGAATGCAACATCATCAAATCCGCCAGAAAATCACTAATTGACGTCCACAAAAATACCCTTGGTTGTAAGCTAAGAGAAAGTGTCTTCTCCGCCACCAACAGAAATACGTTTGAGGAAATCAACGTATGTGACCCCTTTGAAAATACTCTATCAAACATCCGTCCATACAAGTCATCCAGGTACAGGATGAACCGAAGGCACCCTCCAACCACATCCTAGATATCACCCTATGGATTGGTAGCAAGTAGTCGTTGCGATCCAAAGATTTCAATCACGACAGAATCACAAGTCATAATAACTCTGGCAGCCAAACCAGAGAAATTTAACGAGTAGTCATTCTGCTTAGGAAAATCTATGGTCTTCAATTGCCCCATCTTCGATCAACATCTCCCATCATCCACGTATTTGCTGGTTGGAATGGTATTCGAATATAAATTTGATCCCGGTCTTTCTGTACCAACATTCGTATATACCAGATTTGATTGTCGGTTATTTAACTATCAAATAAACAATCGTTTATCCATAAAAAATAAAATAAATTTACCGATTTAGTACCCAACATCATTTAGCCTCTTTAATTAACAAGTCGTTAATTAATTATTAAAACTTCTAATTGAGAAAACATTCCCTTTCTTATTTTAATAAAAATATTCAACTATCATTCCGCTTCTGCTTCATTAAACCCTTATTGTAAATTGGTAAATGAATAAATCTCTAATTATACAACCCCGAAGGCCGAAACCAACATAGATTGACACCTCGAAAGTTACTCAACTCAACCAACGTACAACAGGTTCCAATTTCTAAAACCACATCATTTCTTTTTTAATTATTTTAAAATGATTGCATTCCTTCATAATCTCACAAATCATTTCCAATTTTATTTAAAATGATATTTCATAAAATTTACTAAATAGTTCAATTTAACTTCTGTAACAAATGTTACATATTCCATTGCAAAAACCGTCCACCTTTCATTTACAAACTTCTTAACCTTTCATTTATAAAATTCCTTTCTTATTCGCAAAATTTCCATTTATGATCCTTTTTGCAAATCTTGACTTGAAAACTTAATTACCAAGTATTTCTCTTAAATCCAGTTACACTCCAAATCAATATCCCATTTCCAATTCTATTTATTCGCTAATATCATTTACGAAAACCCTTTTTATCACATTTCATATTTTTATAAACAACATTTGTAGAAACGTTCATTTATTACAAAAATCACTTGTCAACTCTTTTAAAATTCCTTAACGACACTTACGTTCTTACAAAACCATGTTAACATCACATTTTTTTATTGGAAAATTTTATACCACTTACCTATTTATTTTAATAATATCTTGGAATTTCTATTAATTTATAATTTAAATAATTATAAAAACATAAATAAAACTTCGACGTACATTATTAACTTAAACATCGTATTTCAAATCCTTATATAAAAATAACTTTGAAAATGTTCAGAATCGATTTAACATCGATTCCAAATTCTTTTCTTTTATCAATGGTACTAAATAGGTAAATATCTACTAAAGTACCAAACTGTGAAATATAAACCAATTTCACATCCAATAAGAATTTAACTGATAATTTATATAACATTAAATTACGACTATTTAACATCGACCAATTTATCAAAACAATTCAAACATCACATTCAATTAAACATGTTTATTTTATAAACGTGACCAAACAAGATAAGTCACCTCAACTGGTTCCAATCATTAGAATAATGATTTGGTTTTAATTAAATAAAATTAAAGTTTAATTTAATTGGTTTAGTCAATGTAAATATCATTCAGTAATCATCAAACAATAAACAACCATAGCACACAAATATTAAAACCCGACTTATATAAAATATGAGTAGGAAAAACTAAGTGAGTAAACTCACCTTGATCTGATTTATCATTGAAACGGTATGTTTTTGTTAAATTAAACAAGCGTTTAATTTAACTGAAAATTCAGTTAATTCCAATCGGGTCCAAATCTGTTCCGTAGTGTAGAACCTACCAAGACGATTCCAATGGCACCTTGTTTTCCGATTTTGATAACATGTGGTTGGGTTATTAATATTTAAAGTTAAACTAAATTAATAATAATTATTAATTCCTAAGTTACTCATTATTTACCCTAATTTTAAAAGGCGACCGATCCAATTCTATTTCTTCCCACACTTGCTTTTTTAAAACCTCCTGAAGCGCACTGCCTAATCCACGACGCTGCGCCACCGTCCTTTAACCAGAGTTCGATCCAACATCATCGGAACGTACGCTTTAGGTCTACCGCCCATCGCCTGGAGTCTGTTGCAGCTCGACATCCCATGCTGTTCCCAAATCAACTTCGAACCCCCACTGATTCGAGACAAAATCCGGTTACAAGAACCCTTTATTTTCGATCGTAGTCGTTATGTGATGACCCCAAACCCCATAAGACGGTGGCAAGGGTAATCTTTGGAATATAACACATAAACATACAACAGCAGAACAGAAATAATTAAATACACCAAATAATGTACAATAGAATACACTGGATCAACATAATCATCAGAGTTGCACAGTATATAGGATCATACTTAGTACAAATATAGTTCAGTTATACATAAATGTCTACAGCGGAAATATGTACAACAGGAGCCGAACAACATAAAAAGAGATAAATGATAGAATCCAGCTTCAGCTCCAGATATCCAGAAAGAGCCTGCTAAAACCTGAATACAAGGCTGCCCGTGTAGAAAAAGGGGCACCCGAGTTTGCAGGTGAAAAAACTACGAGTCAGTCATGGGACTGGTATGTGAAATCTACTTAACACACTTTATAATATGGCTAATCATAGAACCACGCCACTTTCGCTGAACGGGTTTACTCCATTGGATTGCCAGTGCTTCAAAACAAGTAAATCTTTTAAACATCGCCATGCTTTTTATAAAAATGAAGCCATTATCAGTTCCCATCACACAATGCAACATAAACCAGAGGATAGAGTTTTACCTTATAATGGCCAAAATATGCTTAATACGAATAAAACAAAAGCATTTGATATTATTACTAGTGTTTATATATATCAAAAAAAATTCAATCATAAGTATCAATCATAGACGGCATTAATGCCCCATACCACTATGTCGCCATATAAAGGTATACAATCAAAACCGCACGATTTCGTATTTGGAAATTGGATTTCCACCATGAACCAAGGCAAAAGATAGTCCTTACCGATTTGAGACAATCTAGCCCATGTCTCAGGATCAGAACGCATCAACCCTTGGATCGTCAGGGCCGGTCCACCGATGTGGATTAAAATGCCTGAACAGTGCGTTTCCCCGCCCTATGGGGCGTAAACTGGTCATATCTGACCACACCATCGGCTCCAAGGAGACCGAAGCAAATCGAGGACTCGCTTTCCATCATCCACGTAAGTAAAATACCCGAGCGTGCAAAACCCAAAGCACCACTCCAACTAGAAGGAAACGCATGTCCTCCCTGATGTCCTTCTTCCGTTTCTAACTCATACCGGGGTGTGAGGCTCGCGAAACAACGCTATACACAAAGCTATGCCACACAGGTCGTGCTTTGATCATCAACCACAAGACTTTGCTTTTCAACAGAAGCCTTGATCATCTGCCACTTAGGCGTGCCACACAGGCAATTCACTCCATGCTACTGATTTCTATCGATATATAACCTTTGAGCTCGTACATCTCAGAGAAGGGTGTTAAGCAAGATAATAAATTCTCCGCCGCCAAATAGATATATATTTAAAGGAGATCAATTAGTACAGAACAAAATCCAATGTCAGACACACAGTCCATTTACAAGTTCGTTCTGGGTCTGAACGAAACCAGAGGCACTCAATACCTCGCAAACCCGTACAATCAACAAGTACGTCCGGACGGCTACTACTTTAACCCCTTCAAGGTAGCTACTCCTATCATGAGCATCAGTAGAACCCCTCCATTCGGCGTGAAGATCATCAGTCTTGCACCGTCTTCATATCTTCGGCTTTCACTTGTCGAATAATTATTTGAAATGAGAATCAACTCAGCCTTTCCAAATAATTCACGTATATTTAGAATTTCAAATCAATTCATTTCAATGGTTAAATTATTCGACATCACTAATTTTGTTCTTTAATGTAATTTTCACACCAAACACATTCAACCATCAAATATCACATAAACCGAGCAAATTCAGTTTATTTCCATTCCTTATCATTTATAATATTTTATCATGATTTATTGCTATTTTTATTTATTTAAAAATAGCCAATTCATTCAAACGAAGCTTCCGGCCATAACGTGGCCATGGCGCTGCTTTTCTTCAGATTTGATTTACACATATCTGAAAATCTAACCATTGGATCTTCACAAATTTTATATCATTAGAAAGATCTTTTCAAAACGAACCCAACGTTTTCAGTTTTGGGAAAATCCAACGGTCGGATCTCCCGCACTAATCGTTTGAAGTTACGATTTCAAAATACAAACTGCAGCGTCGTTATTCGATTTAATTTAATTATATTTATATATATAAAAATATAATCGATTCTGGTGCTGTTTTTCTTCAGATTTGAATTAAAACATTCCAGACCATCCATCCGTTGGATCTTCACAAGTTGGTGTCGTTGGAAAGATATTTCCAAAACGTACCCAACGGTTTCGGTTTCGGGAAAATCTGATGGTCGGATCTCCCGCACTAATCGTTTGAAATCACGGTTTCAAAACACGAACTACAGCTTCGTTATTCGATTTATTTTAATTATATTTATATATATACATATAATTCATTCTTCGATTTCAAAACCATATCCACTTTATATATTTGATAAAAATGATATTTTTATCATCAAAAATATTTATTCCACACATTACCATTTTTAACACTTCATATTCACAATAAAAATGTAGATTTTATTGTTCAATCTATATATTCAACACATGAACGTTTTCGACTTCACTCATACGATAAATAAGATTTTTATCATTCTAATCCTTTATTCAACACATTAATATTTTCTATAGTTGATATATATAATAAAAATGTGATTTTTATTGTAAAACAATTTATTTCAAAACACGATTATTTTATATAGTCTATACATATGGTAAAAATGTTATATTTGGTGTTGAAACAATTTATTTAAAATACTAATATTTTATACAGGCGATATATATAATAAAAATGTGATTTTTTATCTTTCAAATAATTTACTCAACACATGAACTCTTTCAACACATGAATTTCTACTCAACACATGAATTTCTATTCAACACACGAATATAGTTTCAACACATGAAAATAATTCTAACACATGAATATTATTGAAAATTTCGGCAGCATAACGGCAGGGTAGTTAAAACCGGGACCATCCCTAGTACGGCTCCTCGCTCTACCTTAAAACCTTGCGGTTTTTGACAATGGGGATTTTATGCATCTAATTCATACGCAGACGAGCATGTTTATTTTTCTTTTCCACAAACTAATTCTATGTGGTTTAATCCAAAAATAATTCTCAACTACAAACAGGTATTTTTCAACCACAATCAATCATTCATGATTTTCACTGAATTTCACATCAACCAATAATCCAAACAATATCACAACCAATAAATATCGTCCATGGTCTGTGGACGAGGGGAGTATATATATATATATATTTGTATATAAATATATTTCAATTCACTTCAATTCATTTTAATGTCATTTCAACGCATATATAATTTTTACAACGCATATATAACTTATACATCGAACATACAACTTATACGACGCTTATACATGAGGTGTACAACGCTTATATAACTCATACATCGACTATATAATTTATACATCGTTGTTTTCCATATTGTTTATAATTTAGAAATCTCACATTGGGTTCCACTCCACCAAAAATTGCAGAAGGCTCAGAAAAATATGCGGTCTCTTCTAGAATGTAGAAGATGTCCACATGAGTCCAGTGTCTCTTGTTTCACTGGATTTCGACCACAAACGAAAAAGATATGATTTTTACAGTGAAATCAAAAACCGTAGCGCTTTAAAGTGCTATAGAATAGTTTGAAATAAAATAACCCGTTACCTTCAAATTTCGTTCAAAACTAGGTTTGTCGATAACTTTCGATCCGTGGCACGATGTTGGAATCAGTCGTTACCACATTGAAGAGGAAGGAGAGGGCTTTCCACGCAGGGTGGTGGTGCTAGGATCGAACTCCCCTAGCGGCGGCGGTGACTCCCTGAAGTCGACGACTTCGTGCTAGCAGATCTCGACGCAAATGAGGATAGGGAGGGCGAGGGTAGGACGGATTTGAAGAGGAGGCTCGGCTCTACGAAAAACTCCAAAGAAGCATGTGGTTTCGATTCGTGTAGGAGGAGGAAAGGAGGAGAGAAGGGTTAAACCATTTTCCGTCATCGCCGTATAGAGGATCGGGGAGAGAGAAGGTAGTTTGGGCCAATGAGATTTTTTCCTTTTATTTATATATTTTTAAAAATTCGAAAGTACCCCTTGTCTCATATGAACTCCAATCCAAACCCAACAACTGTCGTCCCTAGCTAAATACCCCATTCCGAACACAATGGGATATGTTTCGACGGCCCATTCGACTGTTTCAGTCAGTTTTTCTTCAAATTAAAATATAAAACATTCAATATTTGATTTGACCGTACATTTCAATTTGCCGGGGCCACATACTGATTCTAAAAATTCCCGAAAAATAAATCTAGCTATGTTTTGATGATACAGTCCCAACAAAACTAGTTTCGTCGAATTCTGAGACCGTTTGAAAAATGGCCATTTTCTGGTTGATCCAATTTAACTGAAATCAACCAAACACATTTTCCTTCGCCACGCTCACATATTAACTTCAAAAATTATGAAATTTGAAACCTAGCAATAATTTGACATCCCGGATCCAACAAAAGTGGTTTCGTCGAATTCTGAGGTCATTTGCAAAATTACTATTTTCAAGGGTGATATATTCTCTATAGCGACCTTTCTGAAAATTCATTTGGCCATAACTTTTTATCCCCGCTATGAAACTTCGATTTTTCAGATTCATTAGAAAGATATTCACTAATATATTTAAATACTTTTGGTTTCACTTAAATCTGTTTTATTTTGCACCCGGTACAGTCAGTCAAAGTTTGATTTGAAATTTTGAAACTGCCGCACCTTTTCAGGCCTTGTATATAATTCAAAATTATTATATTTATTTTCAAACATCAATTCAAACATTCTTTTCGTCGTTATTATTTAAAATATGTATTTTAAACATTTAAAATCCACTAAAATAGCCAAATTAAAATTTTTAAATTGGCTCAGATTTTCCGGGTTGTTACAAGTTCGGTGCGGAGATCTCACAAAGCCCTACCTATTTGTAGTTAAACGTTTTGGATAAAAATCACTGGATGGAGAGAAAACTGAGGGGGAAGATGATGAAGAACTGGCTATTCAATTCGTGTTAAGTGGCGGCTATGAATGGGGTTGACCACGCAGACATCAAACGACCGTGTTTAGGTTTTGGTGGCCCCTTTTTATAGGCAAACCATTTAATTAAAATAATATTAATTGAACCTTCAACATGAAGTAATGCACAGTATCACCTACAAACGACTTCCAATCGAGATGAAAATGGAAATCCTAGCAAAAACAATATTCCGGACATGATGGAAAAGGTTTCGTCAAATTCCGAGATCATTTGTGAAAATTCCTTTATAACTCAATAACGTGAATCGATACGCTTTTAAATTACGTACGATCACAAAATAAATACAATTGACTTGAAATTTGAAATACTACAAAAATAAATCATTGTGGATTTGATAAAATTAGTTTCATTGAAAACGGAGTTTGTTAGAAAATTGGTTATTCTTAATTTCCAAATTAAATCGATAAAACGTTTAAATGAAATTCGAGGCGTTCACCACTCTCACGATCGAATGGTAAATCCGACTAACATGAAAATGAAAAAATAACTAACTAATATGAATCCAATGTCACAAGTTTCGTCGCACTCGAAGACATTTTCCCGAAACACTATTTTATATGCCAAACAACGCTATTTTGGACACCAAAATACCCGGTGTTCAAAAATAACGAACTACCTACCTATTCTGACTCTACACATCAATACAAATCCAACGGAATTGGTCTCGTAGCTTCATTTTATTGTTTGCTCAATTTATACACAAAAATACATATATTTAAATTAATTTAATTTAATTAGGCGTTATACAAAATGACTGAGAGTTTATGGCTACCGTTGTCACATATGACATCGGATTGCCACGAATTTTGATTATGTACAATAATTTAACGTTACGGTTCCAATGAAACTAGTTTCATCGAAAACTGAGGTCGTTTGCAAAATGGCCAATTTTAAGGCTTATATAACATCGATAAAATATTATTAAATTTCAAAACAATTCAATCGAATAATAATAAATTATTATTATCATAAATATCCAAATGGAATATATAGATAACTTCAAATTTAAACAAATACGGAATATACAACTCAATATTAACATTTCGAGTGAAACGATATCCAAATTATATAAAAATCCTTTTAAATTTATTAAATAAACGTTATCATTTATAAACGATTTCCATAACGACTATTTAAAAATTCGAATTGGCCATAACTTACAATTTATAACATAAAATCTTGATTTTTCTCTTTCATTAGGAAATTATAATCAAATAGATTCAAACGTTTCTTGTTTCACAGAATTCCGACTTATATCGGATCCTGTATATTCAATTAAAGTTCAAAACTCAATATTACAAACTACTGCGAAGTTACAAGCTCGTTTATAATTAAATATAAATTTATATGTTTAAACTTCGTTTTATAAACGAATTCAATATTACGAATCCATTTATATTTCAAATTCAATATTTAAAATAATAAAATAATTTGAATATCTGACTACCAAAAATACAAAACCTTACAACTTGTGTCTTGGAGCCTTTCCTAGTGTGTCTTTTACTTTCGTGGAGTCGCTATTGCTGTGTAGCATCTTTAGCTACTTTCTTTGCATCATCTTATTTTGTGGGCATCTATGATCCGGAGCTATTCAAGTGAAGATGGATTGGTTTTTGGATTCACCTTGTTTAGTCAGTTTTCGTTGTTCTTTTGTTATCATGTAGTTGTGGATTATGTTGTACTCTTATATTGTATCCGTTGTAAACTCTGATGTAATCTCATGTTATAGAAATGTGAAGTTGTTTTATTTCATTGTGATTGTTCTAATGTGTAATATCCTCGGACAACCAGGAATCCGACACTTGAATCTCCAGAATTTTTAATACAAGAAGGTATTAAAGTGCCAACTTTCGAGGGTCGAAATTCCAGATCATCACTAATTAGATCTAACGGTTTGAAAACATGATAGCAACTATAAAAAGAGCCCCAATCCCTCAATTCAAACCCTATCTCTATTCTCTTCCCAGCATCTGCCATGCCTTTCTCTCATTATTGAATCTTCAGAAAAGAAAATAGGTTCTTCTTCTATCTTCTAAATCTATTTTCATTTCTTCTATTCTACACTATTTAGAATTAGATTTAGAATTAATAAGAGATTTGGATTTATACATATAAGAATTATAATATATATGATTCTTATATTTATTTATATATATATATATATATATATATATATATATATATATTTGAAAAGTTTGAGGCATACGTTCATTATTGAACGCCAAATCCAATTTTTGTACTATTCAAGCTTACTGCTTTTCTTCCTAATAGCTCTGTGAGTGGAATCCAACTAAGTTACTATTTTCTATAATTTGATAGTTATAGATTTGAAATGTTGTGCCTCAGGGGATCTGGGATATACGAAAAAAAACATGATTAAACCCCCCAAATCCTCCATTTATTTTATTGTTCGTCGAAATGTTCGATCAAGTTATATTTTGGTTTTAGGTTGTTGTAATAATAAAAGAAGGACATAATTCTTTTGTATGATTTTCTATTTCGTTTGTATTTTCCATATTTAATTGATTCATTTTTATTTTATTTTCATGTAAATTCAAATGTATGGTTTTAGGGTAAAACATTAAGATTTCGATAATATGTAAATTTAATAGGTTTGAATCTTTATTCCTCAAAACAGAGAATCTGAACGTATTATTTACTACGTGTCTAAATATTAATGTTTTCCGTATAAACAAACATAAGAAAAGGGATTTATTCAAAATAGGAGTTGAATGGTTGACGCTATGCTCATCTTTTATTGTTATAATAATCACGCAAAAACCTAGGTTGCAAGTTTATATGCTATTATGGTTGTTTTTTCCATTTTATTGTCATATGCAAACTTATGTTATAGTTGAGGAAAATATGGGAAAATGACTTGTACACCTTAAGAATTTGATAGGATTGACATTTCAAATGCAGAGGAGTACACATACATACGTTTCAACCAGCTCATTCATTTACAGAATACAAAAGTTTTTGCAATTGTAGTTTGATCGGTATCACTTGTCGTTGGCAAAGGATCGATGGCCGAAGAAATGGACTTTAGAGAGATGGCTGGCCCACGAAAGCATCTTGCAACACCTGAAAGGAAAGCTGGTAAAAGCAAAGACGCAGTCACGTAGTAGCCTTCTGCTGTAGATCTAACCGCTCCGTTTTCTACCGCTACTACTTTGATGCGTACCAAACTCCACGTCCACTCCATGTGTCGGTTATGCTTATGCCATGAGTGCGACATCAGCAGCAGAGCTTAGGAAGCCCCTCCCAAACCAAATCATAATACATTGAATAGCAGTGGGCAGATTTCAGCGAATCTCAAAAATTGCCAGACCCTAAAATCCATACTTTATGATCGAATCAGAGTCTTCCCTAAATTTGTGTGTATTAGAACTAAATCCGTACGTTCTGGCATCCCAATCTGAACTCCATTTGTAGAAACGAAGGAACGCGCATAGGAAAAGAATTTGAGAAACGATTTCGCTTTTATCCTTTAGGATTTCAATCTTGGAATGATGTGTCGGCTTGGCAAAAGGATTTGATATCAATAGAAATGGTTTCAAGCATATCGTATGTAAGGGATGTCGGATCCCATCAGAAATGAAGAATCCCGCAGATGAGAAAAAGCACAACTTTACAGTTCAAGATTAGATTGTACTCATCATTTAAAAGCTGAATTTTATAAACTTAAAAGTGAAAACTTGAAACGGTGAAAAGTGAAAACTTGAAAAGTGGGACCCTAGTTACTTACGCCGGCTATAGAAAAAAGTGAAGCAATGATTCCTAACCCCTAAGTTGTGGGATAACAAAGAACTGCAATTTACTTTTACTAAGATAAATGGGTGTTGCACTATTTGAGGTGCAAAAGGGAGGCTAAAGTTGAGGTTTAAATAGTGCAGCACTCCTTTAGCCTCCCTGATTTCCACCACACATTTCTGTTTCTCTCTCCTCCCACTAATTCTCTCTTCATTCACTAACTTATTTTACAATAAACATGTGGCTTAAATTGAGGTGCAAAAAGAAGGCTAAAAATATGGGGTGCTCTGGAACGTGCCTCATATATATATATATATATATATATATATATATATATATATATATATATATATATATATATAGAGAGAGAGAGAGAGTGAGAGAGAGAGAGAGAGCGCAGCTATTGGAACACAAATTTATCACAAAATCTGAACCACAAGATTTGTTTGCTTTTATGTGGGAGGTGAAATTCAGAGGAATATCTGATGACTCAAATTTTGTGTGTTTAATTTTGTATCCACATTTTGTGTTCATTTAGACATATATAACATAACTCATACAAAATCGTATGGCAGGACTCATACACCTAAACAACAAGATCATATGACATGGGATGCTTTAAAAAATTATTATTTTGGCTAAAACATGCCGTTATACGAAATCAAAATGAATATGTTTTGCGCCTTGACAATATGACATCTTTCTTCAAAACAATCAATAAAACAAGCGCAATTTCCTTGATAAAAATATTCCAAGTCCAACTTCCTGTCACCGCGTCTAAGGGAAACCAAATAAGTGCCTGAAACGTGAAACTGGTCGACTGGATTCCAGTGATTGTGGACATGGAGGACAGTTGGCTTTACATTCTTGTAGGGTAGAAAAACAAACATTTGTAGCACCACACAGAGCATTGCCGTTAGTGCTGCATGCATCACGCGCGCAGCAAGGGGCTCCACCACTGAGCATTGCGTTTATCACTTTCTTTTTGTCATCTGATGTCCCCCGACCTGTGATAATTGTTTATTACTTCCAAAATCAAAAGTATTTGTGATGAAAATGCATATCTTAAAACCACTGTAGGTTACCTCTAAAGCTGACTACCATTCAAGTAATAAGGACATTGTCAAAATTATACTAGGGAAACAAAGGAAATTATTTGTTGTTTATATTTGATAACTAGTTCAATAAGAAATCAGAGACATTTTGATTAAAACTACAATTAATGATTTTTTGCTTTCTTCTGAAAATAAAGAAGCTCTCAAGAAAATCAAATTATTTATTCATTAACTTTTTCCATGCAGATCAATAATAATTATTCATTTATCTCCATCTATCAATAAACTACATGTGTATTATTTACCTCACTAAAAATAGGTTAATTATATTCCTTCGTTTTTAAATCAAAAACATGTTCGTAACTGTGTTTAGATTTTAAGTAACATTTTTTGATAAATATTAAGTAGCAATTTAGTAGAAACACTCACTAATCATGTTATGTTACATTGTTATATAGGAAGAATACCTTAGCCATGAAATGTTACATTATTATATGTTCGCTAAAGATTTAATTGTTAGTTTTATTTTAGTACCACCATTATCCATGTATTCAATGGTAAATACTCACATGAAACAAATCAACGCTAAAAAATTAGAAACAATCCAGAAAACTGAAGAATATCTCAGAATTTCAATTTTGATTGAATAAAGAATAGAATACTGTGCTTTTTTGTCAGATATTTCATGTCGATGTGACCATCTTTTTTTATAATCAGCTTGTGTCCTCAATTTTGTTTAAATGGCAATTATCATGTATATGTTTGAGAATCCCTAGTATTTTTCGTTGGATGCAGTGGGAAAGAAACACAGATCAACATTTTTTACTATTAGGAGCTAAATTTATGCATAGGCTAATGAATCATAAAACCAAAAAGAAAAAATTATCATTGTTAACAAGATTTCAAACATATAACTGGAAAAGATTATTATGTAATATAAATATTGACTTACATTCATTTGAGGCATAAAGGCTTGCAAAAGTAAGAAAAAATATAATTGCCAAACTTGAAGTCTTCATTTGTTAAGTATAAGGAATATAAAACTATTACGATCTATTTATACCGACCCACATTGCCAGCTGAATTAATTGTATGAGAACGCATCCAAAGCTCTTAAATTTTTGCGTTACAAATGTAACATAACTTTTAATAACTTCAACATTTCAAGAGTAAAATATATTAAATTGGCAGTTCGTTAGTAAATGAGAATAAATAAATCTGGAGAGCCCTTAATGTTCCAAGTAACAATTTAATTTAGTTTCCATCAACATGAAATTCTTGATACATTTTCTTAAATACACAGACGCATACACACACAAAACAAATTTATTTTTTCCCCCCTACGTAGCAATACATTTTTTATTTTCAATGGTTATTCACGGTCAATTCTATGTCTTTTGACTTTTGACAATTGTTCGTTGACATGCCACTACAAGGAATGTTCTGTATAGTGATCATTTTTTGCGACGGCCAGCGTCAGTTAGAAAAAACAGTGGCTGTCACCATATCAAATGGTAACCAACGAGCTAAAGACAAAATTTCACAATCTCACTCAAACATATTTGGTAAACCGTGAAACAGAAAACACAAAAAAAAACCTAAGCCCTGCTCACTTCCAACTACCTCCAGCCATCGTCATTTAGTAGTTGTCGCCCTCCTCATATCGTTCTTTCCTCTCCAATTTTCAAGGAATAATAATTTGAAACCAATTTCTAAAAATCATTTTTATTGTAGATCTGAATATATTGATTAATTGCTATTAGTTGATGAAAATAATATACTAGATGATTTGGGAATATAATTAAAACCCTAGTTCATAAAATTAGCTGATTATGGATTCTAAATTGATAACTAATGCATATTAGTTCATGACAAAAGCATATTAGTTTAATGTTTCAGGGAAATACATTTTATATAAAAAAACATAAGTTCATTCAACTTCAATGGCAGACAGTTAAATCGCTTTGGCGATCGATTTTCTCTTCTGCATGCTTTTTCTCTCTTTGTAACCAACTTCGTAAATTGTTCCAGATTCTGTCCTCTCTCCTCGATTCGCGTTGCTCTTCAGTATTCCCATGACGCGTAAAGTGAATCGCTTCAGGCCTTTGGCGATTGATCTTGTGCGCCTAGTCGTATCAAGGATGTGAGACCTGATGTTCAGATCAAGCTCCCTCCTGTGCCTCCTTGGGTTGGTTCTTCTAGCGATTTCCTGCTCTCCCTCGACCTTGTATGGGTATGTTTCCTGTGCTGGCAATTCAGGAATTGAATGCTCTACCGTACGAACAGGTTTTGCAATGGGTAATTCATTTTTTGTAAATTCGCAGCAGGTTGATGCCGATTTGACTAATGTTGGTAATACGTTATGCTTAAAAGACTGCACTTGTAATGTTTGTTGTAATGTCACTATGAATAAAGTACCCGTTGAGCCATTTTGCTCTACTAAGCGGACTTCCCTTTTCGAGTCCCTGCCTTGGAATGCCGACGATTACACCCTCATTGATATTGATGTAAACATCATTGATGGAATTTCTCTGCTCACCCCGGATCTTATTACTGTTGGTTCGGAGTTTCGGCCCGGTTATGTTATCAGTTTCTTTCTAGATCCTATGCAAAAAATTCCTCAGCCTGTATCCTTTTGTCGCCATCTCTGAAAGCTTAGAGGGAATCCCCAAGTTCGTCTCCTTGATATGATCTACTACGTCAGATTCTCCTCGGATGAGGAACGTCTTCGTGTCCTTCAATTTGAGCCTTCCTTCATTGAAGGCAGGCCTTTTATTATGTCCCGTTGGACCCCTTATGCTTCGTGTGCTAGAGAGTAGGTATTATCCATTCCTACCTGGACATACTCTTCACATATCCTATCGGTTTTTTAGCCTCTGATTGGTTCGAATTGGCTTGCTTGCCATATTGGTAAGCTGCGTTGTTTTGATGAGAGCATGATTGCACATGAGAAATTGGTCTATGCGAAAGCACTTATTGAAGTTTCACCCACCAAAGCATTCCCTTCTTCTATTAAAGTTCAAACTGCCCCAGGCTCTGCTGATGAGGTTTGATTTCATTATGGGTGGACTCCCGAGATTTGTACCACGTTTCGATCCTTTGGGCATCTTGCCTCCTCTTGCAGGCTCCCACGTTCTTCCCCTCCACCTGACAAAATCCCTTTATCAAAAGCATCCTTCAATTTGTTGGGTTCCCAATGCTATTCCTTTTGCTGTTCTTGCTAACCATCCTGCATCGAATATAGTCTCATCCCGCCTTTAGTCACTTTGGCTTCCACTTCGCCATTGTTGTTCTTGAGCCTGAGGCGCCTTCTAATACCCCTCATTCTCGATAGATCCACTCATACATAGTCCTGATTTGATTACATCGACCACCTCTACTCCCTATAGTGTACTTGAGCCAACTGAGTGTTTGGATGTTAGCCCATTTGTTTGGACTCCATCTGAGTGCTATTGGGTTCATAGCCCTTCTGACTTTTGTTTGTTTCTTGACAAGAAATCTTTCATGCGTTTTGTTTCTAGTGATACTGGAGAACATGGTATGCTTCACTATCAAATTTTAGATGATGATTTTATCTTGCTATTGAAGGGTCGCTGGGGGACTCAAATAAAATTGTTCTTGTTGATCCATCATGGGATAAATATTATTTGTATACTTCTGATTCTAGATACTATGTCCCTAACCTTGCGCCCAGGTTTGCTGCCTTCATTGCTAAAGTTGTCCTTTCGTTTGGTCTGCTGGCCTCTCCACCTTGAGGGAAGTTTTTGTTTGTACCTGCCTTTGATTGTTGTCTTGTTTTTTTGTTCCTTTTTTTATGCTTCCTGTGGTTGAAGCAATTGTTTTCCCTATATTGTCCATCATTGGTTTTCCTCATAATGGATCTATATTTTGCACTCTTAATGCTTCAATGAATAAGGTCGGGGCCTTTTAGTCCCATCAGCCATGCAAAAAAAAGGCATATTAGTTTATATGAGAATCTTAATTAGCGTTTTGATTGTTTAACTTTGATAAAAATTAGGATTTGGTTAAAATCCATAAATTAGTGTATAATTATTGACTAATATGTTTATTGATAAGTTTATGTTTACCCGGATTTTTATTCTAGTGGAAAATAGTGTTTATTATAGTGTACGCAAAATTAATGGATGATTATCGACTAGTGGGTGACCTATGCTATCCACATGGATAGTGTCATATTCCATTATTTTTAGCAGATGTACCAAGAGAGCTAATATTTGGATAATGATATAGCTTCAAATCCAATGCGAATACAATTTTCCTAATACCACCGTGCAGTTTTAATTCACTGACATGAGTTAATATCCTATATATAACCATGCATCATATTCAATACTAATTTATATTTTCTACTATGGCCAGACGATCGTAAAGAGAATCTTCGAACATAATAGGCATAGTCATAAATGGATTGAAATAAAATTGGTCACATCCATATAAACGTGAGCAATTTCATGGAGTTGTTGAAATTCAACAATTGGTTGGACTGCATAGAAAACCTAACAATGTTATTTTCATCAGTACCTGCCATTTTACGGCATTAGGTATCATAAACGCATTTTCATTTTTAATTTTTAGACCGAACATTCACGTATTAAACAATCTATTTGACAAGTGCTCCTTCAACTTGCTCGTTGACATTGGCAGATGCATTAAAGGACTAGTGAGGGCAGTGGTTCACATCGAGATTTATAAAATTACAAAAAAAAAAAGAGCTTTTTTATTTATATAATATGTTTAGTGCCCCCACTCATCACATACCCCAACACTGCATTCAGTTTTTTTTTTCATTTTTGCCACCTAATAGAAATAGCACCAGGTCCAACAGTCCAACAACAAGCACTAGGTTCTTTTGGAAACAATCCAAAAGCCAACAACTATGAAGATCAACACTATAAAAATACATGTTTTCTAATTGGTATGATCTCTAATTTTTATTGAAACGTTTCTTTTTTCCTTTGTACTTGGTTTTATTTGAGATGATACTATGAAGTTTTCTCCAATTTTTGTGAATTTACAATGCATACTATATGTTTGTGAAAATGCCCTAACCATGTAGTGTAACTTAATTTGTTTTTTCTATGAAAATAAATAATATGCTTATTAAAATATGAGTGTATCATTGTCAATTTAATATAGGTAGGCATGGAAAAGTATTTCAAAAGAGCATCATCAAATATTGTGACACCCCACGTCCATTAATGTCACTCACTAAGGGAATGCATTAACTTTCGTGAAGCGTTATAGGTAAATAATAACATAATATCACAAGACAGACATGTAAAATAGCAGCGGAATTAAAAACTTTATTTAAATCATAAAATCATGGTCCCAAATACTGAGTTTACATCATAGGTTTGAAATAACCAGTTACATGTTTAATAACCCGTCTTTCCAAACATATCAGAGTACAAAAGCATAAACCATATTTTCCAAGCAAAGCCACAAGAGAGTTGACAATAAGTCAAAGTTGTACATCACTTATCCAAAATCCGATTTAAGCTGAAAGAATCCAAATCAACTCTAAGAACTTCCACCCTGAGAACCTGGCGGGTGGGGGGGGGTGGGGGTGGAAGAGAAAGACAGAGGAGAAAACAAAAAGGGTCAGACATAAAGTCTGACGAGTCCAATTAATTTTAAATATAAATAAATAAAAGTATCATGGCAGGTATATAAAAACTGGAAGAACAAGATAACAATAACAAGTGTGAACTGATCAAGATAAGATGAACAAGATATATTACACTTCTTGAATATATTTCTATGCACCGCGCAGATACTAGTATATCGGAAGTAGAATGATCCCTATTAATATCGTTCCATTACATTTTCTTGATTATTAGGTTACTTGGGTTAATAGCACTCAAGACTTATACGCGCATCGTACCCATTTACTTTTCCATGGATTCACTTAATACAATATATGTAGCTATCTCTCAATATTGAGATACATCTCATGGTGCCCCACTCGCACGGTCTCCACCGAAATGAACGCAGTCCCTCACCCTACGCCGGAGTGACGTACGGATCCTTATATAACAGTGTTACGTTCCGCATAGATCTAACATTACTATGTTATGTAAGCGTATGGACTGCCACCATCGATCGAGTTGGATTCCATGTCAGAATAATGCCTTCTAGTCTACGATACACCACCCAGAGCAGATATGCATGTATCTAGACTGTCCCACGTATGCACTGTAATTGTAGCTCGATGCCTCAAACGCACGTCCTCTAATGTGCACCAAGTTCCATGATAGGGCTAAACACGGAATTCGGTTGGGAGCTTTTCCATACCTGTACAGGCCCGTCTTTAAGAGCCTTCAAATACAGATAATCCTCGGGTCTGTTTTCCATGGTGGCTATGGCCCCACCTCGGCCCCTCCCTTAACTGGTAAAGGCTACAGAGCTAAGTGACCACCCCTAAAACAACCAATCTAAACATCCATGTGGTGTCTATCCTCAACCCCGTACCTCGATGGTGAAAGGTGAAATGATATCTTGGGTTAGCTCTAGTCTTTTTGCATCCCGTTGGCTAACGACGACGGGTATCCAACGATCTACTATCCTTGTCGGTCCTGACCTTCCACCTCCTCGTGAGGCAACCATCAAATCACACTGATGTCATCTCATCACAGCATTCTGACTGCATAGCTACCTCTGCAGTCAAGGCCCACCCACCTGGTAGTTACGCGCAAATCCAACCTCTGTGAGCACAGTCCGAAACTACACCACCACAAAGGACCACCAGGAGCACCTTCAACGTCTCAGGAAGCTGCGTGCTTCCCCTTCCAGTCCTTCGGAGCCGTCATAACAATCAGATGAATGTACGGTTCCCTCGTGCCTTATAACACCTCGATGATCTGCCCCGTTGGGTTATTCACCCTCAAATGTATGGACTGGTCCAAGCGCCTCATTTTAATATGTTATTAGACCCTATGTCTAAACATTCTATTACGCGCTTACCTTACCTCACCGGGTTTTCATCTAACTTGGTTATTACAATTCATATTGAATTCTTATTCGAATTACCAAGTTTCTCTTGCTTATTATTTTCAATCATACAATTTAATCCATTTAAGTTTATTAATAAGTCCACAACATGTTATTCTCTATATTGTGGCCTAAGGTCTGAAATCCACAATCTATTTTATATTCTTGCTTAGTTATATCATTACAATAACAAGTTTTACTTAATATGTAATTAAGTATATCCAATTCATATGTTTTCTAATTAATATGTTACTTACCATTTATGATCAAATATAACTTATTTCATTTTACAAGTTTTCCTCATTCTTTCTCATGTAATCATAAATTCAATTCACATTGTCACTATAACGTATCGTTGTCTACTTAGCAGATTACTGCACATATCTATTTCTACAAGTTATGCTTACCCTACAAGGTGTCTTCCACTTAAATAACTCTATTATTTCTACTGGTTATGTACACCACTAGGTGTCTTTAATTACATAACCTTAATGGGTTAAGTTCGTGGGCCTATATGTAAATATTACCCATCCCTTCTAATTTACTTAACCCACCCTTTACCCATCCAATTTTACTTAACCCTAACTCAAGCTCATAATCATACAATCCTAATGGATTAAATTAGGTTAAGTAATCCAATCATTACCATGTCCAATTATGGTTAGAATGGGCTAGACCTCCCACATTAGGCCTACAACGTGTGGATGCTGGATATGCCGGTCGGGTCCGGGTAGTCTTATTCCATAGTTGGGTCTAACCTCATGTCTTCGCCCGATTCGTATTTACGTACTAAGACCTCCCACATTAGGTTCAACATTAGTGGCTACTGGATATGCTGGTCGGGTCCGGAAAGACGTCCCCCACTAGTGTAACTTATCCTCGTGTCATAAGTACAAATACAATTCCTAACTGTAATTACTAAACATTCCATTATTAATTAATTAATCAATTAAACCTTTCCCTATTTGAATTATGTCTAATTCACTAGTCAAATTATAGATTTTTATGCCTTGTTTTAATTCAGCTTTTAATTATGCACTACATGCCCCTTTTCATAAATTAAGGCATATATATATGTATGTATGTATGTATATGTATGTATGTATGTATGTATGTATGTATTGCACAAACCCAAACCCACTTATTTTTCAGTTTATACCTAAACTTCTTATTCACATACGTTCTAATTTCTGTCCCAAATTAATATTTAGACATGTCACATTCTATACCTAATTCCATATTTATATATATTCCAATACAAGTTGTACCCAAACCCATATTTGCATATTTCTAATGTATGCCTAAAATTCATATTCATACATGTACCAATTTATATGCCAAATTAATATTTACGCGGTCCAATACAAATTAACCCAAATTCATGTTTTCTGATTTGTGCCTAAAATTCGCATTCATATTATCCATTATGAAACATGCCCCCAAATCCATATTCGTATATTTTCCCCATTTTATGCCCAATTTATATTCATATTTTCCAATATCAGTTATGCCCTAAATTCTGTCTTTTCCTATTATTCTCAATTTCGCACATTCGCATTTTTCAGCGTTAGGCCTAGGCTCGAAGGTAGCATGGCTATATGAAAATAAAAAGAAAAAAAAAGAGAAAGAAAAGAATCATAACAGGCATAATAACGAATCAATGACATAGCAGTAGAAATATGCATAAAACTGAATGGACATATTATGACAAGTTTAGATTTGGTGACGATATAAACATATAAGAATAGATCAGAGGAATATGTCATAATAGAACTGATTAGGCACGGATTCAAGATCCAATATTTATATACATATCACGATTACTAATTAGATATTCAGATCTACAAATAACATGAACTCATAGTAAATTCGCTGTGAAGAACATGTTGAATAAATTGTTGTAGCCACTTCTGATTTTGTTGTAGAAATCTTTGAATATGTATAATCCTTTTTTTTTTGAATTGATTTAGAAGAGGAAGAAGAAGAACCATTTTAATTTCCATCACAGCAGAGTTTCTCTTCACCATTATTTTTCTATGAACACAACCTAGGTTTAGGGTTCTTTTTTATAGGAGTAGCGGAGCAACCAAGACCATTGGATTAGATTAGGAGCCATAGGAATCGTCCACGTCATCCGACCAATAGAAAATAGCCATGTTGCGAAAAAAACAATCTTTAACCAATAAAAATGCGCCATGTGTGCAACATGATGCACAGCAGGGGTGTTGACACCCACACGTCATATATATATATATATATATATATATACATATATACATATATATATACACACTGGAAATTAGGTTTTGGTGACCTTACTTTATACTATATTTATTTTAAGGACCGATGTTTTAAAAAATAAGTTTTCAGGCCACGGTATATATCCTACAGCGTCTTTCTCCACAAATTTCTCGCTCAAAACTTCTCTCTCTTTAATAAAACTTTTTCAAAAAAATTGATTTCATCGCCCACTTTCGATTGGCTATATATTGCGTTTCGATTTCAGGTAATTATTTCACTTCTTTTGATTTCTTCAGATTTTGATTTCGATTATCAATTTGATTTTGATTGGTTCATATTTTTATTGGTTCGTTCGGATTTCAAATTTTGATTGGTTCAGATTTCGATTTCAGGTAATTATTTCAAATTTTTTTCCAGTTTTTGATTGGTTTGTATAGTTTTCAGAGAAATTATCAATTCTATTTTGATTGGTTCTTTCATATTATTTTCTGATTGGGCTGCAGAAAGATGAATATTTCGGATGATCATAGGTATGCTTAATAATCTTTTGTTAATGTATTTTTGTTTAATGATAAATTGTTTTATCTTTTTCTGTTTTTTTCAGTGATGTTCCAACTGACGTTCCAAGTGTTCTGGTTGTTATTGATTTAAAGTAAAACAACTTTGGTATTAGGCTTTCTCTGGATTATGTCATTTCTATTGTGCGGAATCAGTTGTGGCATTGTTTGTTCAGTATTTTATCTGTTCTGTGATAGGCACAAATTTGCAATTGATTTGAACATATTAGGTCAGTTGAGATGAGCAAGATATAACATAGTTAAGGATGAGTAACTTTCACTGTTGATTTTACAGTCTGTTGTAGGCTTTTATATTTGCTTCTTCGAGTCGGTGGATAATTCCAGGGAGTAAGTTGAGATTGTACACAATATTGCATTTAATTTATTTTCGTCCCTACTATGCACAAGTGGGACACGTGTTCTCATAACACTCAAGCTCCTAGCCTAAGTGCAGTGCTAATGCTGTTGTTTTCTCCTAGCCTAAGTGCAATACTGTGTACAAGTGGGATAGTCCCATATACAGTATGATACCATTACACTAGTGCATAATGCTCCAATAGACCATAACACACTAGTCCGTTCTTTGTTTGTTCTTTTATTTATTACTCCAGCCTCCCTACATGTGTATGTATATCCTATGCTAGCACAAACTTATATTAAAACGTTTTTCCTTAGTCATTTTTCGATTCCAGCATCAAGTAGCCCCTACCGAGAACAAATACATCTATGTATATAAACTTTCTAGCTTATTTTCACAAATTTTAGCAATAAGCAATATTGCAAGCATGGGTTGTCCCCTTGTTGCTCGCTTGCATGTGGTTTGGCTCCAGAATTTCATTTTTGCAATTATTCAAAGTGCATAAATTTTGTCTCGCTGCCTCTCACATGAGCTTGCTTTTTCTGCACTTGTATTTGTGCATTACAATTGGAAAAGAACATACGTGTTATTCTCGTCCGGGGGATGAATGTGGTCTTGTTGCCTTAATGCCATGTCTAGCATACGCATGTTTTTTTATTACCTTCATTTTCATGCGTGTGCTGCTAAGTATGTCATGGTCTCTGTGTTTTGGTCTTGTGTTGTGCCACTGTTTTAGTGCTGCATTTTTTTAAAACCTATATTTACAAAATTTTGCACACAGTTTTGCTTCACTTTGTTGAGTGGTGCTTTGGGTTATTGGATCATGTGCCATTCCATGTGTATGTATTGTGTCCCATGCAATTTGTATTGCCTTAGATTTAGTTCTTGCACTAGCATGTATTATGCGTGCGCATCTTCAAACGTCTGTACTTTGTTGCTTTTGACATGCTCTATTAGTTCTTGCACTAGTGTGTAACGGTACATACAGTCGCATGTCTTACTTACTCTACTTATAATGGTATCATACTGCATAATGCTCTATAAGTACAGTACGATAGCCTAAGTGCATAATGCTAATGCTAAGTGCTAGTGCTATCTTCCTCCAAAAATAGAGTAATTTTTTATGTATTAGATGTTTTAACACATATCTGTTTTAAAATAAGCAACGTATTTTTATTATACAAAAACAAATAACAAAAATAATAATATGATTTAACTTTTTAGATAAGAAATGTCTATACACAAAATCATACTTACAACTTAGTTTTTAACATAAAAGTATTGTAAAATTATTAAGGAAGACATGTTTTAACACAATAATATTTTTAAATTGGTAATATTTTTTAAGCTACAATTAGAGTTGTCAAAAATGATAAATAACTTTATCTTTTTAAACAAATATCGTATTTTTATGCAAAAATATAAAACATTAGATTTTTACTACAAGATCTACAATCTTTCATGCAAAAAGTTAGTTGTTTATGCATATAATAAGTAATTTACACAATTTGCAGTAGTGTTAGTAGTCTTCACAAAGATCCGTCTTTGAAAGTATAATCTTTCGTAAAACAATTATGCAAGTTATAAGGCAAATGACATTTTAAGGGAGCATATAGTTTTATTTGACAATTGAATTGTATTAAACCACAACTGAACCAGAAAGATAAAATAATTTAACATTTTATAAAACCACAACTTAAATTTAAAAAATCTATCAAAAAACATAAAATAAAATATTAACTTAATATGTGAACAAAAATATTAATTTAATATAAATAAAATACAAAAAATTAATCCACCAAATCAAATAAAAACCACAGAAAAAAGATAAAATCTTTTATCTTTTTTCACATTATACACAAGCAATTTATCTAAAAAATTATGTAACTATACATTTAACATACTTCAAATTTGAAAAATAATGATAAAGCAAGTTTTCTTTTTAAAGGTCCATTTATATTACCAGTAATGTTCATGCATATGTACATTTTTATGCAATGCAATTTACAGTCGACTAAGTGATTTTTTCTTTTTTCCTTCTTTTTTTAAAAGGTACCTGAGCTCAAGGCAAACTCTACCCATTTTTTGTTCAATTGTGGTTGCATTCATTTAGAGGATGTTGAATATAATATTTCTATAGTATGTGAAACATGCAGTAAGAGATAAATTGGTTATGTATAATGCGAAAAATGATAAAAGATTTTATCTTTTTTGGTTGTTTTTATTTAATTTACTGGATTTTTAGGAGGAGTGAATTTATACTGCAAGAAAAGAAAATGAGTACACCAACAAAAGAGTCTTCTGCGAAGTAAGTAGCATCAGGTTGAGAATTTGAAAGAGAAGAAAACTGAGAAGATGTGTGATCAAGGGAGGCAGGAGAATGTGGAGAGTCATGCAGGAGTTGCTAGAAGGATGAGCATATACAACCATAGTATGTTGAGAGAGTAGGACTGATCCTGTCAAGCAGGAGATTGATCGCTAGAATCAAAGCTACTAGGAGTGAGCATCAAGAAATAGCATATTTAAAAAGACAACAGGTCGATCATTGGAAGCCAAAGATGTAACAACCCGTATTTTCAATAACCTGTAATAACATAAATCGAGGCAGAATTTAATTCTAAAATGGGAATCAAGGGAAACGGGCTATGCCATTGCGTTCGTCTCGGAAAAATACGCGAAATAGAGTCCGAGTTTTCGAAAATCGGAGTCCGTATGACCAAGATATGGCCTCGCGAAGTTTCACGAAAATTCCCAAATTAAAGTATACTTAATTAAGTGAAATGGGTTGTGTAGATATATATATATATATATATATATATTGATATATATATATATATATATAATTGAAAATTTAATAAATAAATATGCAAAAATGCTCAAAACAGCGAATTGGGAGAGGGGAATAACCGAACCGGCCGATTTTTGAAGTCGACCCGAGCCCGCTGGGTCGACTAGGGGTTAATCCAGGGTGTTTGGCTGTCAACCCGTGGGCCGATTCGCTCAAGTGCAGATTTTGCATTTGAATGGTTCTCATGGTCCATCTTTAATCTAAAGGCCCTAGATGGTTCCTACACTTGACTTCTTCCCCAAGACATGCTTTGATGGCTTGGATTGAATCTAGGGTTAATCCTATGGCCTAAAACACTTGCCTAATCTATAAATAAGACCCTAACCTACCCTAATTCATTCATAATTAAACCTAGTGACTAAACTATGGCAAAATGCTAGCTCTCATGGCCTCCACTAATTTTATGAAGAGGGTTGCATACTAATCACTCTCTAATCAACTTCTAATCCCTTCTTAGCATCTTAATCTTCTTCATTTGGTGTTCAAAGTTGCTAGTTGTGAGTTTCTATCACTTTGATGATCTTTTGGTAAACTAATTAGATGAGATGTGATGAGATTTATGGTTTTGTATGTGGGTTAATGAGCTTTGAATCATATGATATGATGTTAGCATTAATCTTATGTTTATGCATGTTGAGTATGTAAGCTTATGCAAGTTTAATATGATGTATGTTATGTTTGCATGATGCTAAATATGCAAGTTGTGGGCTATGTAATCATATGCATGTTATGCAAGTTCATGGTAATATGCTATGCAAGTTACATGTATGTAAATATGCAAGTTACATGTTTGTTAATATGCAAGTTACATGTATGTAAATATGCAAGTTACATGTTTGTTAATATGCAAGTTACATGTTTGTTAATATGCAAGTTACATGTATGTAAATATGCAAGTTACATGTTTCTTTATATGCAAGTTACATGTTTGTTAATATGCGAGTTACATGTATGTAAATATGCAAGTTACATGTTTATTAATATGCAAGTTCATGATGACACATTATGCAAGTCTATAAGCTAATATGCAAGTTTGTTATGCAAAATGAATATGTAAGTTATGTGACATATTATATGCAAGTTATGTGACATGTTATGCAAGTTCATATGCAAGTTATGTGTTTGTTAATATGCAAGATGGCACCTTTGAAACATGTTCATTCATATGCAAGTTGACACCTTTTATATGTGTTATATCATGAACGAAATTACGTGGGAACGATGGGGTAATTAAATGCATAAGTTAATAAGATTGTGTGAAATTAATATAATTATGCATAACACAAAATAAATAAACATAGTATGGGAATTTGCCTATTTGGTTAGGTGTACCCATACTATGTGTTGGGAATTTACCTATTGAGTTAGGTCTACCCCATGGGAATTTACCTATTAAGTTAGGTCTACCCATGTTAAGAAAACTTGATTAATTAGGGATAATTAATATAAAATTATGAGGGTGATTAATTAGGTGTAATTAATTGACTAAGACACGAGGTTGGACTCAGTTGTAGCGTAAAACTGCCCGGACCCAACCGGCTTAACCAGTTGCTACAAATGTTAGCCCAATGTGAGAGGTCTTAGGCACAAACTAAATACGTAATTAATGTAAAGACACGAGGTTAGACTCTGTTATGACATAAGGCTGCCCGGACCCAACCGGCTTAACCAGCGGTCATAAAAGACAGTCTAATGTGAGAGGTCTTTACAAAGGTTACGTTCTTAATTAATTAATTAAGAAACACTTAACCACATTAGCATGTAGAGGGACATGAGGGGTTAAGTGGGTGCCTCGGGTGGCATGAGAAAATCTAGTGGTTGCCTTGGGTGGCAATAGAAAATACGATTAGAATACTTAACCAAAATGGAACATGTAATTAAAACATGATTAAAGGGTTAAGTGGGATATACTAGAAAAAGGGACAAGCTTAGGTGGGTAGCTTGTGGAGGCCCATTTCAACCAGTAACCCATACATATCTTTGTGGGCTCGACCCATGTCGAGGACGGGACACGCATACTGGGCTTGACTGTAAGAGGCAAACGGGTTAGCGGTGGCAACGCAAGTCCAACGGGCTTCATATGCGTGAGTGGGCCCGGGCTGGTAGGTAAGCCGTTGTTGCATCGAGTAGATATAAGCCGTGCACCTTTAGTTCCATCAGGTTGCCACATTGGGGAATGATACATCCCACGGTGGGGCCAGCACGGGTATCTACGTTAGGGAGCCGATCGAATGGGAAGTAGTGTGTACACCTAGTGGATTGTAGGGCCCCGTGGCGCCTACTTGGTCACCTAGGGGTACGCAGGTACTAATTAGTAAATTTTATAAGTCCTTGGGTGGGATCAACCTTTAAGTTAGGAACGACTGGTGTGGTGCAGTTTAGTAATTTACCTTAGGGAGGGTAGATGCGTCTTTATCCTTTATCTTCGTTTAGTTGACTGCTTAGGGTAGCCATTCATCCCTATATGTTACCGTATATCAGTTTATGTCTTCTCTGGTTACTTTAACGATTGTATTGTTAAAGTTATAGGACTCGCTCAGACTTATGTCTGACCCTGTTGTTTTTATCTTTTTCCCAACCCTCAGGTCCTACGGTGGATCCTAGCAGTAGTGGAGCTTGATCGGATTGCTGTTCCAGTCTTTAGGAGCTTGGATAGATGTAAAGCTCCAGTTATCCAGTTATCTTTTCTTTTGTTTGGCTATTGTATGAGAGTGGGATTATGTACTTCTTTATTTTGATGGATATTGTACTTGACCTTTATTGTGGTTTTATGATGTAACCAGACATGTTTTACTTCCGCTGTTATGAGATGATGTTTTAAAATTTCAAGTACTATTTATATCTGTCTTGTTGTAATTTTTCTGTTCTATATTCACTAAAATACTCCACCGATGCTATGGCATTCCCTTAGTGAGTGATCATAGCGGGAGTGGGGTGTTACACGTGGTATCAGAGCTTAAGGTTACCAGAACAGATAAAATTTTTGAGAAAAACTACTTTCTAAGAGTATTTTCGAAGAAAGTATTTTTAAAAGCATGTCTTCTAAGAGAAAAAGTTTTTGAAAAAGAAAAGCATAATCCCCAATAGCCATATCTTTATCTTTCGGAATCTCCTTTTTGAATCTTTCCTCTTTCGTTTCAGCATGGCTGAAGATCTTAACATCCCGGAGGGTTTAGTTATACCACTATGGTATAGGAGGTTGCAAGAGGCTAGGGCCGCGGCTGCGGGTCCGGCCAATGCTACTACACCAGAGACAACCGCTCCTCCTCCTCAGCCTAGAGTGGATAATTTTGCTAAGGTTTGCAAGGAGTTCAAGGCTATAGGAGGAAAACCTTTTCTTGGTTCAGAGACTTTCGTAGAGGCTAGAGATTGGCTTAAGGAAGTGGAAGAGTTGCTAGATATCTTTGAAGTGGAAGAGGGAAAGAAAGTCAAGTTGGCGGCTTGGTTAATGAAGGGAGAGGCCTCATTCTGGTGGGAGGTCACTAATGGAGAACGCCCTGTTGACTCTTGGGCAGATTTTAAGCAAAGGTTTGGGGCTAAGTTTCTCTCAAGGGCGGAAGAGAATCTGTTTATGGGGAAGTTCTTGAATTTGAAGCAAGGGAATCTCACGGTGAAAGAATATGTCAACAAATTCAATCAATTAGCAAGGTTTGGCATAGAGTTGGTGAATACACCGGAGAAGAAGGCTTTGAGGTTCGTTAGAGGCTTGAACGAACCATTGCAAGGAATAGCTATGACTCACATTCCTATGGGGGCCACTTTTGAGAAGCTTGTCTACATGGCACTTATGCATGAGGATGATAAGAATTCTAAGGCACCAGAGAAAAAGGGGGATCAGAAGAAACCGCAACAGCAACAACAAGGCAAGGGCGGAAAAGGCAATGGTGACAAAAAGAAGACGAAGAAGAAGTGCTTCAATTGTGGAACACCAGGACACCTTAGTAAGGATTGTCGCAAAAAGAAGAAGACCGGTTGCTTTCATTGTGGTGAAGCAGGGCATCTTGTGAAAAACTGCCCAAAGAAGGGGCAGAAGACGGGGTCTACCTCAGGAGGCCAGGTGCAAGCTCTTATAGCACCACCTCAGTCAGGGGGGCAAGTTCAGGTTCTCTCAGTTCCACCGATTCAGCAGAGAGGTAGAACTATTTCCGTTGAAAGTCTGGTTTTTCTGTTTGATCATCCAGTTCGTACTTTGTTTGACTCTGGCGCATCGCATTCTTTTATCTCATCATCGTTAGTTGAGTCACTGCACTTAGACACCAGTCTAGTTGATGATCCCTTGGTTGTCTCAAACCCAATTGGGGGCTCCATATATCTGTCTATGATATGTTTGGGTTTGAAGATTTCTATACTTAGCGTTGAGTTTAGATGTGATGCTTTTGTATTGGGCTTCACGGGCTATGGGTTGATCTTGGGCATGGACTGGTTATCCAGTAATGGTGCCGTTCTTGATTGCGAAAGGAGAGTTGTCAGGCTCATGACCCGCTTGGGTAACACTCTCGAGATCTCTTGCAATCCCATGGAATCTGTTTTGCTAAGTTATCTTGAATCGCTCGATGCTTCGGTCGAGAGTTTGTGTTCTGTCAGAGTAGTCCGGGAATATCCGGATGTGTTTGAAGAAGTAAAGGGTTTGCCTCCGAAGCGGGAGATAGATTTCCGAATTTATTTGGTGGATAATGCCAAACCAGTGTCTTTGCCAGTACGCCACATGGCTCCTCGTGAGAGAAGAGAACTTCATAAGCAAGTAGGGGAGTTGCTTGAGAAGGGGTTCATAAGGCGAAGTATATCGGAGTGGGGAGCTCCAGTAGTGTTTGCCACGAAGGCGGATGGGTCCCTCAGACTTTGTGTGGATTATAGAGAACTTAATAAGCTCACGAAGAAGAATAGACACCCATTACCGAGGATAGATGATCTCTTTGATCAGTTGGTTGGCGCGTCAGTATTTTCGCAGATGGACTTAGCTACAGGGTTTCATCAGTTAAGAGTGGCGGAGGACAGTATAGAGAAGACTGCTTTCCGGACTCCGGATGGTTTTTATGAGTGGCTAGTGATGCCATTTGGGTTGACAAACGCCCCCGCATACTTTGTTGATCTCATGAGTAGAGTGTTCAGAGAGTATCTGAATAAGTTTGTAGTAGTTTTTGTGGATGACATCTTGGTCTTTTCCAAGAATGAAGAAGAGCATGCCTTACATCTCAAGGAAGTGTTGGAGACTCTTCGAGCGCATAGTCTTAAAGCTAAATTCTCTAAATGCCATTTTTGGAGAAGAGAAGTGCGATTCTTAGGGCATGTGGTCTCTAAGGAAGGGATAGCTGTGGATCCCGCAAAGATAGTATCTATCCAGGATTGGAAAGTTCCTAGAAATGCTACCGAGGTAAGAAGTTTCTTGGGGTTGGCAGGATATTATAGGAAGTTCATCAAAGACTTCGCGAAGATATCAGCCCCATTAACCCGCTTGACGAAAAAGAATCTGGTTTTCTCGTGGGATGTAGATTGTGATGATGCTTTCCGACGGTTAAAGAGAGCTTTGACCACCGCTCCAGTTTTAGTGCTCCCGGATGGGAGTAAGCCGTTTGTTGTTTATACCGATGCTTGTGGAACAGGATTAGGCGCAGTCTTGATGCAGGAGGGAAGGGTAATAGCCTATGGAGGGAGACAATTGAGAGTGCATGAGAAGAATTACCCTACCCATGATCTAGAGTTGGCCGCGATTGTTTTCGCACTTAAGTCTTGGCGCCATTATCTTCTTGGTGAGAGATTCGAGTTGTTCACCGACCATAAATCATTGAAGTACTTATTCTCTCAGAAGGATTTAAACTTAAGACAGCAAAGGTGGATGGAGTTCTTAGCATCCTATGATTTCGAGATAGCGTATACCCCTGGTAAGGGTAACGTGGTGGCAGACGCCTTAAGTAGAAAAAGGCTATCTTTGAGTCCATTGTTCGTGGAACGACGAAGCTTGGAGTTTCTTTCTTTGTTTGACTTCAGACCTTCTGTTGATTTTGTACCTGGTTTGTTGGCATCCTTGGAGGTTAGACCTACTCTTTTGAGACGGATTGGCGAGGCTCAGCGAGACGACCCACAGTTGGTTGTGTTGGTAGAGAAGCTTATAAGAGGGGAGTCGTCCAGCCATTTGGGTAGATACACCATAGATGATAAGGGATGGTTGCATAGAGACGGTAGACTTTGTGTACCGCAAGATGAGGGTTTGAAGAAGGCTATTTTGGATGATGCACATCGTTCAAGAATGACTATTCATCCCGGTGGAGACAAAATGTACCAAGACATGAAGAGAGTTTTCTTCTGGGCCGGTATGAAGAAAGATGTGGCCGAGTATGTGGCTAGATGCTTAGTGTGCCAACAAGTTAAAGTGGAGCAAAGGAAACCCGGTGGGTTGCTACACCCATTGGAAGTTCCACAGTGGAAGTGGGATAGTGTCTCGATGGATTTCATCGACGGGTTACCGAGATCGAGGAAGGGCAATACGGGAATTTGGGTTGTGGTAGACAGACTTACCAAGAGTGCCCATTTTATACCCGTAAAGAGTAAGAGGACCGCTCCATGGCTTGCTTCAGTCTATGTTAGAGAGATTGTTAGATTGCATGGCGTACCATCCAGCATTGTGAGTGATCGAGATCCTATTTTCACTAGTGAGTTTTGGAGAAGTTTGCAAGAGGCGGTAGGGACTCAGTTGTGTTTGAGCACCGCATATCATCCTCAGACGGACGGTCAGACTGAGAGGGTGAACCGTATCTTAGAAGATCTTTTGAGGCTTTGTATCTTGGATTTTGGAGGTACATGGGAAGAACATCTTCCTTTGGTGGAGTTCGCATATAATAACAGCTTTCAGTCCAGTATTGGTATGGCTCCTTTCGAAGCTCTTTATGGAAGGCCTTGTCGATCTCCTACATGTTGGTGGGAATCTACGGATAAGATCTTGCTTGGGCCGGATATGGTTAGAGAGACTTCAGAGAAGATTGATTTAATTCGAAAAAGGATGAAAGCAGCGCAAGATAGACAGAAATCTTATGCGGATCGGAGAAGGACGGATCTTGAGTTTGAGGTTGGGGACATGGTTTTTGTCAAAGTATCTCCATTGAGAAATGTTGTTCGCTTTGGGTCCGTAGGGAAGTTAGCACCGAGATTTGTTGGGCCGTTTCCTATTAAGGAAAGGATTGGACGGATGGCATATAGGGTGGAGTTGCCCGACAGACTTAGTGGTGTTCATGATGTATTCCATGTATCACATTTGAGGAAGTGCTTACATGAGACCGCGGAGGTGGTAGAGCCGAGCTTGCTTAGAGATGTAGAGGTAGAGTGTGATGCGACGATTCGACGAGCTCCTACTCGCATCCTTGGGTCAGAAACTAGGAAGTTGAGGAACAGAGAAGTTCAGCTAGTTAAAGTGCAATGGGGAGATGACGAAAGCAATGCTACTTGGGAGACGGAAGCAAAGATGCGTTCTTTGTATCCATTTCTTTTTGAGAGTATGTCTTTTAACTTCTCCTTTATTGCTTGTCTAGTACTTATCTTATCTTTAGTATATCCTCTCGCTAATACCTATGACCTTTAGATAGGGTAAAACCTATGGTTGAAACATGTGTTTGAAACATGTTATGGTTGATGGATGCATATGGATGCAATTGTTTGCTAGTGGTTGCTCGTGGATGCATATACACACACATTAGGCACTAGATCGGCTCAGTCACTTCATGTTGCATATTGCATAAATGGATGTGGTAGTTAGATTGATGGATGTATCATGGCTGTGTTATCATATGGATGATGCATTTTTGTGTATGGTTGTGCACGCATGTAGAAATTTGTATGTGTCAATAGGGTTTCGCATACATATTGGATGCATGGCACTATCATGGTTTGCATTAAGGAGGTTTACTGTATCAGTAACCGCCTGATTTTCGCATTAGGTAAGTACATATACACACACTTTTGCATATATCCATCCAGCATTTAGAATCTTGTAAGGACAATGATTGCTCGTGGATGATGCTTTGAGTAGATGGATGATTGGATGGTAGGATACGTTCTTCCTAACTTGAAGATTTCGGGGACGAAATCCTTTAAGGAGGGGAGAATGTAACAACCCGTATTTTCAATAACCTGTAATAACATAAATCGATGCAGAATTTAATTCTAAAATGGGAATCAAGGGAAACGGGCTATGCCATTGCGTTCGTCTCGGAAAAATACGCGAAATAGAGTCCGAGTTTTCGAAAATCGGAGTCCGTATGACCAAGATATGGCCTCGCGAAGTTTCACGAAAATTCCCAAATTAAAGTATACTTAATTAAGTGAAATGGGTTGTGTAGATATATATATATATATATATTGATATATATATATATATATATAATTGAAAATTTAATAAATAAATATGCAAAAATGCTCAAAACAGCGAATTGGGAGAGGGGAATAACCGAACCGGCCGATTTTTGAAGTCGACCCGAGCCCGCTGGGTCGACTAGGGGTTAATCCAGGGTGTTTGGCTGTCAACCCGTGGGCCGATTCGCTCAAGTGCAGATTTTGCATTTGAATGGTTCTCATGGTCCATCTTTAATCTAAAGGCCCTAGATGGTTCCTACACTTGACTTCTTCCCCAAGACATGCTTTGATGGCTTGGATTGAATCTAGGGTTAATCCTATGGCCTAAAACACTTGCCTAATCTATAAATAAGACCCTAACCTACCCTAATTCATTCATAATTAAACCTAGTGACTAAACTATGGCAAAATGCTAGCTCTCATGGCCTCCACTAATTTTATGAAGAGGGTTGCATACTAATCACTCTCTAATCAACTTCTAATCCCTTCTTAGCATCTTAATCTTCTTCATTTGGTGTTCAAAGTTGCTAGTTGTGAGTTTCTATCACTTTGATGATCTTTTGGTAAACTAATTAGATGAGATGTGATGAGATTTATGGTTTTGTATGTGGGTTAATGAGCTTTGAATCATATGATATGATGTTAGCATTAATCTTATGTTTATGCATGTTGAGTATGTAAGCTTATGCAAGTTTAATATGATGTATGTTATGTTTGCATGATGCTAAATATGCAAGTTGTGGGCTATGTAATCATATGCATGTTATGCAAGTTCATGGTAATATGCTATGCAAGTTACATGTATGTAAATATGCAAGTTACATGTTTGTTAATATGCAAGTTACATGTATGTAAATATGCAAGTTACATGTTTGTTAATATGCAAGTTACATGTTTGTTAATATGCAAGTTACATGTATGTAAATATGCAAGTTACATGTTTCTTTATATGCAAGTTACATGTTTGTTAATATGCGAGTTACATGTATGTAAATATGCAAGTTACATGTTTATTAATATGCAAGTTCATGATGACACATTATGCAAGTCTATAAGCTAATATGCAAGTTTGTTATGCAAAATGAATATGTAAGTTATGTGACATATTATATGCAAGTTATGTGACATGTTATGCAAGTTCATATGCAAGTTATGTGTTTGTTAATATGCAAGATGGCACCTTTGAAACATGTTCATTCATATGCAAGTTGACACCTTTTATATGTGTTATATCATGAACGAAATTACGTGGGAACGATGGGGTAATTAAATGCATAAGTTAATAAGATTGTGTGAAATTAATATAATTATGCATAACACAAAATAAATAAACATAGTATGGGAATTTGCCTATTTGGTTAGGTGTACCCATACTATGTGTTGGGAATTTACCTATTGAGTTAGGTCTACCCCATGGGAATTTACCTATTAAGTTAGGTCTACCCATGTTAAGAAAACTTGATTAATTAGGGATAATTAATATAAAATTATGAGGGTGATTAATTAGGTGTAATTAATTGACTAAGACACGAGGTTGGACTCAGTTGTAGCGTAAAACTGCCCGGACCCAACCGGCTTAACCAGTTGCTACAAATGTTAGCCCAATGTGAGAGGTCTTAGGCACAAACTAAATACGTAATTAATGTAAAGACACGAGGTTAGACTCTGTTATGACATAAGGCTGCCCGGACCCAACCGGCTTAACCAGCGGTCATAAAAGACAGTCTAATGTGAGAGGTCTTTACAAAGGTTACGTTCTTAATTAATTAATTAAGAAACACTTAACCACATTAGCATGTAGAGGGACATGAGGGGTTAAGTGGGTGCCTCGGGTGGCATGAGAAAATCTAGTGGTTGCCTTGGGTGGCAATAGAAAATACGATTAGAATACTTAACCAAAATGGAACATGTAATTAAAACATGATTAAAGGGTTAAGTGGGATATACTAGAAAAATGGACAAGCTTAGGTGGGTAGCTTGTGGAGGCCCATTTCAACCAGTAACCCATACGTATCTTTGTGGGCTCGACCCATGTCGAGGACGGGACACGCATACTGGGCTTGACTGTAAGAGGCAAACGGGTTAGCGGTGGCAACGCAAGTCCAACGGGCTTCATATGCGTGAGTGGGCCCGGGCTGGTAGGTAAGCCGTTGTTGCATCGAGTAGATATAAGCCGTGCACCTTTAGTTCCATCAGGTTGCCACATTGGGGAATGATACATCCCACGGTGGGGCCAGCACGGGTATCTACGTTAGGGAGCCGATCGAATGGGAAGTAGTGTGTACACCTAGTGGATTGTAGGGCCCCGTGGCGCCTACTTGGTCACCTAGGGGTACGCAGGTACTAATTAGTAAATTTTATAAGTCCTTGGGTGGGATCAACCTTTAAGTTAGGAACGACTGGTGTGGTGCAGTTTAGTAATTTACCTTAGGGAGGGTAGATGCGTCTTTATCCTTTATCTTCGTTTAGTTGACTGCTTAGGGTAGCCATTCATCCCTATATGTTACCGTATATCAGTTTATGTCTTCTCTGGTTACTTTAACGATTGTATTGTTAAAGTTATAGGACTCGCTCAGACTTATGTCTGACCCTGTTGTTTTTATCTTTTTCCCAACCCTCAGGTCCTACGGTGGATCCTAGCAGTAGTGGAGCTTGATCGGATTGCTGTTCCAGTCTTTAGGAGCTTGGATAGATGTAAAGCTCCAGTTATCCAGTTATCTTTTCTTTTGTTTGGCTATTGTATGAGAGTGGGATTATGTACTTCTTTATTTTGATGGATATTGTACTTGACCTTTATTGTGGTTTTATGATGTAACCAGACATGTTTTACTTCCGCTGTTATGAGATGATGTTTTAAAATTTCAAGTACTATTTATATCTGTCTTGTTGTAATTTTTCTGTTCTATATTCACTAAAATACTCCACCGATGCTATGGCATTCCCTTAGTGAGTGATCATAGCGGGAGTGGGGTGTTACAAAAGATATTTAAGAGGTGGAGTGTTCATGTAATTGTGTCTTAGGATCAGCAACTGGAAAAGCATTTGTAAAGGAGGCTCTATGCTTACAAACATGTGTAGGATTTGAGCCATGCACGACAGCATTGTCAGCTAGCTATGAAGAAGTAGGAGCTTCAGAAATCACACAGTTTAAACTAACAAGTGAACAAGAAACAACTACTTGTTTGGAGCAGCAAGAAAGATCCGCGGACTTGAAGCCAAAGTTGGAGTACAATAGCACGGGTCAGTCCAAAAATGTGTGAATCATATATCGGAGCACATACAATGCAACCTCTAAATGAGCAGGTGCAGCACTAGCAACTCAGCGTTGACTATGAAAATAAACCATTATATTTATAGCTAGTGCACTACTCAGTGCTTTAATGAGTTGATTATGAAAATTATAATTCAATTTTCCCCCCATATTTGATTAGTGAAAAGAAATTATGACCGTACTATCTTCCTCTGCTTCAAGTATAAATTTCAGGTTGGATGGTATTAGAAAGTTGTAAACTACTCTAAACTATTCTATAATTTATATTTCGTATGTAATAAATACTCAGGTAGTTAAATGAAAGAGTAGAGCATAGGCTTTTTTTTTTTTTTTTTTTTTTTTTTTTTTTTTTTGCTTTTCCTACTATTTGAATATATGCAAATTCACTGAACAATTTTTGTCACCACAAGTGCAAGGGATTGTCGGTGGAATACTCCAAATAAGCTTCTCTTATTCTATTTTGCGCAATGCTTTGCCACTTGCCAGTTATACCTTGAAATATCAAAAATGGTAAGGTTAAACCAAGATAGCATGGTGGTAAGGTTCTGTTTTTAGTTTGAGTTTTTGAGGTTATTTGTCTGCATGTTGGCTGTTTTTGTCATCGTGTTATCTATGTGAGGTTGTGGATGTTTTCAAGTTGTATTTGCCTGTTGTCCATGTGAGGTTACAGATGTTTGCAAGTTGTATTTGCATGTTGTCTTAGGTCTGCTTGCACTATCCCCGTTTGGCTTCATTGCAATTGTTGTGGCAACGATGGAGTGCAAATATTTTCTGCTTGGGATAGGTGGTTGAGCGTCGATAATGAACGTTTTATATTGTCGTTTGGCAGCTGTGCACCACTGCATAATTTTGACTATGTGTATAAATACCTTATGGAAATAAATATTAGCTTTGTTGACAGTTTTTTGGATCCAGGTCCACATGGTACCTGAGATTGAGGGAAAAGATTGGAGGAAAGGTCCACAGTAGTTTTCAGTCAAAACGCAACATGCATTGCTAATCACTGCTGACAATTTGTATTACACAAAGTTCAAACAGTATTGCAAACCAGGCATAGAAGGCCGTCGCAATTGGTATGCTGATGTACACTATCTACCCAATATTTTCAATGATCCTAGTGGAATTGCAAACTGGTCCGAAGAAAAATGGCATCATGCAGCATATAGAGCTCAAGATGTTGCCTTTGAACTCTTTAAAAACATATCCTCTATGGATGTAGTGTACATGTTACAAGTAATGCCAAGGGAGAAGTGATGAAGAGTCCATGCCTGTGGAATGGAATGAAAAGACAATGCTATTTATTTGCTAGGAAATTCTATCCTGAAGCTCTTGATAATTTAATGCATATCTTTTCGAACTTCACTGACAATTTGCATGAATAATTATACATGCAAAATTTGTAATTTAAGGTAAGGACCTTGTAAATTTGAGAGTTAATTCTTAGTTTGGTTGCATATGCATTGTAAGCTTCTGTAAATTTTTCCGGTGAGAATATTTAACTTTTCACCATAAGCTTTGAGGCATTTGCTATGTTGTCTTCTCAACGCAGACATGGTATGGGAAGTTAATTAAAGAGAAATTTTTAAAAGAACTAAATTAATCTTCTTGTAATTTACTTGGATATGTATGTGCCTATTAATATGTGCAAGAGAAAACAAGCTCTTATTCTTTTTTTGGCCTTTTGATATCGTTTTACATAAAATAATTGGAACCATGTTAAGTGATCCTTAAAGCATAATTTATTAAAGAACCTGTTATTGTCATGATTTCACCCAATGTTATTCTTCTTAGTACAAAATGTGTAAACGAAAACCAAGAAACAAATATCATTGAAACGACCTGAACTTCCCCGTGAAGGAAAGCACGGATTGAGTTGAGAACAAGCCACATCAAAACACAAACAGAAGAACATTTCATTGTTTATTACAATAATTCCATTATAATACAAGAATATACAGAGTATGAATAAATATTACACATCAGAAAAATATCAGAGATTTAAATTACATTACATAGCAGTAGAAAATAATACAAAACACAACTGAAGGTGATATACGTATACAGAGCTTTCCGGATATCATTCCAGCTGTAAACCTGGATTGTAACAACCCGTATTTCGATAACATGATTAAGACGAGAATCAAGGCAGAATTTAATTTTAAATTCTGAATCAAGCGAAATGGGCTATGCCATTGTGTTCGTCTCGGAAAAATATGCGAAATAGAGTCCGAGTTTTCGAAAATCGGAGTCCGTATGACCCGGTTAAGGCCCAACGAAGTTTTCAGAAAATTTCTAAGTAAAAACAGATTTCAAATTCAAACTTGAATTTGGAAAATTGGGCCAGGCGGGAAAAATTCCCGCCACAGTACCCAAGTCGACAGCCCTGTCGACTTGGGAGTCGACTTGGTCTGACCAAGTCGACAGCCCTGTCGACTTGGCTGTCGACTTGGCTCAGACGAGCATTCCTGGCTTGGTGCACCTGCACTGGTCCCTGGTCTTGTTCTGGAAGCTTCTGACGTGGTTTGATGGTTCAGATCTATCCTAGGGTTAATCTAAGGGCCTAAAACTATCCTAATCTCTATAAAAAGACCCTAAACCTAACCTAAATCCCTAAAAATCAAACCTAGCAACTAAGTGCTGCCAAAATCAATTTTGATCATGGCCTCCATCTCCAATCCCTAGAGCCTATGCATTCAAATCGGGTTCAAATCAAAAGGTGCAAGCTTGCTACACCAAATAGAGGCCAAATCAACGTTGCTATGCGAGTTTCATGACGGATCTTCATCAAAGGAGCCACCTTTCTTCGTCAAAACAATTCATGCTCCTAGTCCTCTTGCCACGCTAAGTAAGTTCTAGCTACTTGTAGATTTAAACGATGATCTTGATGTGACATGGGATAAAATGCAAAGTAACATGAGTATGTTAGCCTACGGGAGCCTAGTTTGCCCCTTTAGCATGAACATATGACTTTGGGTTATATTGTAGCGACTAAACCATGCTATTCATATTACATTGGACCTAGTTTTCCATGCAAGATAGGACCTTTGCTTGTGGTATGTTAGCATGCACACTTGAAACCACTTTGACTCATGAAACATGTGCATGAATGTGACTTTGAAGCTATGCAAGTATATGAACCCGAAATCCCTTATGATAATATGCAAGTTTACCTTTTTATCACATGAGTAACATGGGCATGTTCATCCCTTCATGATAGGTTTATGACATGTACACTTATGCAAGTAATCCCCTTTTATGCTATGCATGTTTGTGGCCAAATCCCCTTGAGATACTATGCATGTTTGTGGCCAAATCACCTTATGACACTATGCATGTTTTTGGCCAAGGTTGTGCATGTGGAAGCCAATCCCTTTTTGACATCACGCATGTTTGGAGGCCAATATGTGACGTAGTATCCTTACTATGTTGACTCGCTTTTGCTTGCGTTGGAAAACACGACTTTGGGGTAGTTAGATAAACATGAACATGACGCGAAATCTTGACTTGAATATGACATGAAAACTTGACTTGAGGTTACATGTGAACACGACATGTAAGTTGAACCAAAATGGGGGCATGACACGTGGGGTAAACTTGGGACTTGAAATTAGACACGTATGGGTTGTAAGTGTAATATAACACTAGACCAAACATGGAAGTGGCCAACTCGAGGTTGGGTTGAGTTTGTAGCATAAATCTACCCGGACCCGCCCGGCCTAACTAGTAGCTACAAACAATAGGATCCAATGTGAGAAGTTGGTCATGTCGCGCTTAAGACCCGAGGTTAGACTAGGTTGTGGTGTAAATCTACCCGGACCCGCCCGGCTTAACTAGTAACCACAACAAGGTCTAATGTGAGAGGTTGAGGGTGCATTAATTAAATTAATGCCACATGATAAGGTTAAGTAAATTTGACTAATGACACTTAACCGATATGACACGAATGGGTAGGTTAAATGGGACCGGACTTGATTTCTTAATGACACTTAACCATGCAAGATGATTAGGGGATGAGGTTAAGTAATTTACACTTAACTAATCCGACTTGGTAATTAGATGGGGTTAAGTAATTAAGACTTAACTAATCTAAACACGGTAATTAGATGGTGTTAAGTAATTGACGCTTAACTAATCTAACCACGGTAATTAGATGGGGTTAAGTAATCCACACTTAACTAATCTAAACACGGCAATTAGATGGGGTTAAGTAATCCACACTTAACTAATCTAAACACGGTAATTCGATGGGGTTAAGTTAAACACTTAACCAACTTAAACTTGGTGATTCAATGAGGTTAAGTAACCAATACTTAACCAACTTAACGTGATAATTTAATGGGGTTAAGCAACTTATACTTAACCAATTATACATGATGATTTGATGGGGTTAAGTAACCTACACTTAACCAATCTAATACGCGGACCTGATAAGGTTAAGTCACCAGACCTTTTTAGAATATACTTAACCATTGTAGTACGATTAGAGGATGGGGTTAAGCCCACCTATACTTAACCAATCCGACTCGATAATTTGATGGGATTAAGATAATCTATGCTTAATCGATCTAGCAAGATAATCCAATAGGATTAAGGTAAGCTAGTACTTGACCGATTTGACTTGATAGGGTTAAGTCATGAGCCTCTGGGTACACTTAACCAACTTGTAGGGCTAAGTCTTGAACTTAAATACTTAGCCAAGCTTGACGTGATTCGTGGGCGGGTTAAGGCATGGACTTGAATGATAACACTTAACCCAATAAGACAAACCCTAGTTAGAGGAACTAGGTATAGAATCGTGGTTAATCAAGGACAACGGGAAAGGAAGCTAAGTGGTAAACCTTAGTTAAGGGTAACTAAGTAATAATTCTTAGCTAAGGACATAGGATTAATTCACAAAGCGATGAGTAACCTGATACGGTAGGTCATCGCTTAGTATACGAGGAGGAGCAAGTTATCTGACTTGGATAAAAGCTCCAGCGCACTGGGTGCCGAAGTGGAAGCTTCGGGGGACGTGAGGATATTCTTGGGATCCCTCTGTGGGCTGCCAGGTAATTATACTAGGCCCATGAGAGGTTAAGGTCTGCGTTAGAAGGACCAAGAGTATGCCTTGGTTTCTATGCGAGCGACCTAAAGACTGGGATGGATTAGCATGGAGTCGACGATTCTTGGTTTTTGCCCTGGATAGCACATCGCCGACCACCTACCATCTTTAGTCAATCGTGTACGTACGGAAAGGCAGAGAACCCCCAACAGACCATGTGCTTGCTATCGAGTCATGGGTGAGGTTGGCCCGTAGGAAAGTGGGCTATAGTGGGGCCGGGGAGTGGTTCTCATACATGACTTTTCGTGGGTTGCCTTTCACTAGTTGAGGGAGGGGTCACGTGGGACCATAGCCATGGGTACAAAAACAGACCTTGGTATCTGCATCAGCAGACGACTTAAAGCTCCCGACCGAGTTCCATATTTCTTAGTTTGCCCTGGCACGGAACACGGATGGCACATTGTGGAACATGTGCATTTAGACATGGAAAACGATTCACGATACATACGTGGGATCAAGGGCGCGGTTGACAGGTGACGTAATCCCTAGTGGTCCTAGGTGGCCAAAACCCAAACCGAGACACGGAAACGTTCATTAGGTAGCATAATCCCTAGCGGCCCTAGGTGGCATAAATCCTAAGTGGACGCGCGATAGTTCATGGTAGGGAAACACAACTAGATCAAGGGTTGCAGTCCAAAACAACTTCAAGGATAAAACGTTTACATGGGAAAGCCCGTATGGCCTATGGCAAAGGACTGAACTTACACATGGAGAGAAACATACGAGTTGGGAAAACCTACATATGCTATATATTAGGTTGACATGGACCATTTCATGACATGGGGCAAGGGACATTCATGGTTAACACATGACGCGGGTAGGGATACTAGTACGAGAGGTGCAGAGCAAATATACATGTTAGAACCAGGAAAAATATACATAATAGACACCGGGGGATGTTAGACAGGATAGATACCTTGGGATAGTATACTTGATAGAAACCTGACGATGTGATACCTTGATTTATCATGACACCGTAGTTTATCACGATATCTTAGTTTACCTTGCTACAGTAGTTCAGCCAGTTACCCTGGTTTAGTTTATCTATCTTGTAGTCATCCTTATGTTTACTTTCAGTTTATGCATGTCATGTTACCTTTACCTGTTTTTATACTGGGAGTAGATAGGACTTACCAGTCTTTATGACTGACCCCGTTTTCTTTCGCCTCTTTGTCTTCCGTTCCCCCCCAGGTTCCAGGGAGGAAATGATGTTGTTTAGTTCGGGCCTCTTATGCTTGAAGGTCATCAGGTATAGCTTGATGTATAGCTTGGTCTTCTCTTGGCTATGGCTGCTTCACCGCTTTATTTTGGGGAATAATTTATGAAAAGGTTTTTATGCTTCTTTATTATTGCAAGACAGGTTTTGATGTACTCTGATGTAAAAGGCTTTAGACCTTAATTATTAATGTTTATGAAAGTTCGATTTTACTTCCGCTATTTTATATGTTCTGTCTTGTGATACTTCTGTGCATGTTTACCAATAATGCCCCTCTAAAGCTAGTGCATTCCTTTGCGAGTGACCCTAGCGGAGGCGGGGTGTTACATTTGGTATCAGAGCAGAAGGTTACCAGACTAGGCAAAAGTTTTTAAAGACCTTCTGAAAACTATTTGAAAAACCATTTATAAAGAAGCATTTTTCAAGAAAAGTTTGTTTTAAAGGCTATTCCCCAAAAGCCATTAGCACCATCCTTTGATTCCTTGATTAAATCTCGTTTCCTTTCTTTTCTCCATCCATGGTCACAGTAGTTCTCACTGTGACTAATCTTGGTTTAGCCACGTAGGTGTTTCCCGTACGATGGAGGTGGTTCTCGAGAGACACATTGCCGTGTTACAAGAAAGGATAATAAGAGTAAGGATAAAGGATACCAGCTTAAGGATAAGCAACTGTTGTTAGGGCTTGGTCCATCAAGGAGGACAAGGACAAGATCAGCGGAGAGGGAAATAGTACACTCCCACTTCTGGGGTGCCTAAAAGAAATGGTACCGTTTCTATTAGAGGTTCAGCCTTCCTTTTCTATCATCCCGTCCAGACTTTGTTTTGATCATCGTATCACTTAAGTCTGCTTAGATAGTTGAGTCTCTGCACCTTAGTACTAGCATGGTAGAGGATCCCAGTTTTGTCCCAAAAATCTGGTTGGAGAGTTGGTCCATTCCTTCATGACTTATTGGATTTGAGAATGACATGTCTCAACTACGGATAGATTCTAAGGATAAAGTGGTCACCCCATAAGGGGTGCCATTCTCGGTTTTGGAAAGAGGGTAGTTAGACTCTCGACTCATCTTGGTGATACCCTCAAAGTCTCGTGTAACCTTTTTGGGTTCTGTCATGGTTAGTTACCTAGAATCCCGGGATGCAGTTGTTGGTAATCCGTTCAAATAGGATTCGCCGCTAAGGCGGATGGTTCGTTTCGATTATGCATGGGTTATGGCAATCACCCTAGTAAGAACCCTTGGCAACATGGATCGGCATCGGAAAACGAGATCCAGAATTCACTAGTGAATTTTGGAGAGCTTGCATGAGTACGCAGACATATTTGAGCCGAGCATACTAGGGAAAGAATAAGTGAAAGTCAAACGGGAGGCGACAATGAGATGAGTTCCACTCACACCTTGGAAATAGGAATCAAGGAGCTACGAAATCATGAAGTCAAAGGCGGTCAAGGCCTGATGGGATTGAGCTCATGGAAATGCGGCTTGGACGCGCGCATCACGTCTCTTTTTAAGAGTATATTTTTGATCCTTGGTTCACCTGTAAAGCTTACTTGCATGCTATCGCTTGGTGTATATCCTCTCGATCCTGTTTCTGTTACAAACCCCGTAAGGAGTTTGTCTTGTTTATCTCCTCGATCTTATCCTGGGAACCTTAGGTAGAACGTTATGGATGTAAACATGTATTTGAGACATGTTATGATTGATATGGTAGCAAATGGTTGTAAGTGGTTGCTCGTGGATGCGCGAATACACATTAGATACTAGATTGACGCGATCACGTTTCATGCTGCATATGCACGAGCATTTATACTTCTTTATGGATAAAATTGAATGTGTTGTCATGTGGATGTTGCATATGAATGAATGGTTGTGCACGCATATAGTATCTATACGACTTAGACTATTTGCATACATGTTGGATTCATGGCACTATGCATATTTTTGCATTAGAAAAATTATTCAGGCCTGATCATTAGCATTAGCTGAGGAACATATACACACACGTTTTGCATATATTCATACAGCATTAGAAATCATCTAAGGACAATGGTTGCTTGTGGATGATGTTTTGAGTAGATGGATGATGGATGGTAGGATATGTTCTTCCTAACTTGAAGATTTCGGGGACGAAATCCTAAAAGGTGGGGAGAATGTAACAACCTGTATTTCGATAACATGATTAAGACGAGAATCAAGGCAGAATTTAATTTTAAATTCTGAATCAAGCGAAATGGGCTATGCCATTGCGTTCGTCTCGGAAAAATACGCCAAATAGAGTCCAAGTTTTCGAAAATCGGAGTCCGTATGACCCGGTTAAGGCCCAACGAAGTTTTCAGAAAATTTCTAAGTAAAAACAGATTTCAAATTCAAACTTGAATTTGGAAAATTGGGCCAGTTGGGCCAGGCGGGAAAAATTCCCGCCGCAGTACCCAAGTCGACAGCCCTGTCGACTTGGGAGTCGACTTGGTCTGACCAAGTCGACAGCCTTGTCGACTTGGCTCAGACGAGCATTCCTGGCTTGGTGCACCTGCACTGGTCCCTGGTCTTGTTCTGGAAGCTTCTGACGTGGTTTGATGGTTCAGATCTATCCTAGGGTTAATCTAAGGGCCTAAAACTATCCTAATCTCTATAAAAAGACCCTAAACCTAACCTAAATCCCTAAAAATCAAACCTAGCAACTAAGTGCTGCCAAATTCAATTTTGATCATGGCCTCCATCTCTAATCCCTAGAGCCTATGCATTCAAATCGGGTTCAAATCAAAAGGTGCAAGCTTGCTACACCAAATAGAGGCCAAATCAACGTTGCTATGCGAGTTTCATGACGGATCTTCATCAAAGGAGCCACCTTTCTTCGTCAAAACGATTCATGCTCCTAGTCCTCTTGCCACGCTAAGTAAGTTCTAGCTACTTGTAGATTTAAACGATGATCTTGATGTGACATGGGATAAAATGCAAAGTAACATGAGTATGTTAGCCTATGGGAACCTAGTTTGCCCCTTTAGCATGAACATATGACTTTGGGTTATGTTGTAGCGACTAAACCATGCTATTCATGTTACATTGGACCTAGTTTGCCATGCAAGATAGGACCTTTGCTTGTGGTATGTTAGCATGCACACTTGAAACCACTTTGACTCATGAAACATGTGCATGAATGTGACTTTGAGGCTATGCAAGTATATGAACCCGAAATCCCTTATGATAATATGCAAGTTTACCTTTTTATCACATGAGTAACATGGGCATGTTCATCCCTTCATGATAGGTTTATGACATGTACACTTATGCAAGTAATCCCCTTTTATGCTATGCATGTTTGTGGCCAAATCCCCTTGAGATACTATGCATGTTTGTGGCCAAATCACCTTATGAAACTATGCATGTTTTTGGCCAAGGTTGTGCATGTGGAAGCCAATCCCTTTTTGGCATCACGCATGTTTGGAGGCCAATATGTGACGTAGTATCCTTACTATGTTGACTCGCTTTTGCTTGCGTTGGAAAACACGACTTTGGGGTAGTTAGATAAACATGAACATGACGCGAAATCTTGACTTGAATATGACATGAAAACTTGACTTGAGGTTACATGTGAACACGACATGTAAGTTGAACCAAAATGGGGGCATGACACGTGGGGTAAACTTGGGACTTGAAATTAGACACGTATGGGTTGTAAGTGTAATATAACACTAGACCAAACATGGAAGTGGCCAACTCGAGGTTGGGTTGAGTTTGTAGCATAAATCTACCCGGACCCGCCCGGCCTAACTAGTAGCTATAAACAATAGGATCCAATGTGAGAAGTTGGTCATGTCGCGCTTAAGACCCGAGGTTAGACTAGGTTGTGGTGTAAATCTACCCGGACCCGCCCGGCTTAACTAGTAACCACAACAAGGTCTAATGTGAGAGGTTGAGGGTGCATTAATTAAATTAATGCCACATGATAAGGTTAAGTAAATTTGACTAATGACACTTAACCGATATGACACGAATGGGTAGGTTAAGTGGGACCGGACTTGATTTCTTAATGACACTTAACCATGCAAGATGATTAGGGGATGAGGTTAAGTAATTTACACTTAACTAATCCGACTTGGTAATTAGATGGGGTTAAGTAATTAAGACTTAACTAATCTAAACATGGTAATTAGATGGGGTTAAGTAATTGACGCTTAACTAATCTAACCACGGTAATTAGATGGGGTTAAGTAATCCACACTTAACTAATCTAAACACGGCAATTAGATGGGGTTAAGTAATCCACACTTAACTAATCTAAACACGGTAATTCGATGGGGTTAAGTTAAACACTTAACCAACTTAAACTTGGTGATTCAATGAGGTTAAGTAACCAATACTTAACCAACTTAACGTGATAATTTAATGGGGTTAAGCAACTTATACTTAACCAATTATACATGATGATTTGATGGGGTTAAGTAACCTACACTTAACCAATCTAATACGCGGACCTGATAAGGTTAAGTCACAAGACCTTTTTAGAATATACTTAACCATTGTAGTACGATTAGAGGATGGGGTTAAGCCCACCTATACTTAACCAATCCGACTCGATAATTTGATGGGATTAAGATAATCTATGCTTAATCGATCTAGCAAGATAATCCGATAGGATTAAGGTAAGCTAGTACTTGACCGATTTGACTTGATAGGGTTAAGTCATGAGCCTCTGGGTACACTTGACCAACTTGTAGGGCTAAGTCTTGAACTTAAATACTTAGCCAAGCTTGACGTGATTCGTGGGCGGGTTAAGGCATGGACTTGAATGATAACACTTAACCCAATAAGACAAACCCTAGTTAGAGGAACTAGGTATAGAATCGTGGTTAATCAAGGACAACGGGAAAGGAAGCTAAGTGGTAAACCTTAGTTAAGGGTAACTAAGTAATAATTCTTAGCTAAGGACATAGGATTAATTCACAAAGCGATGAGTAACCTGATACGGTAGGTCATCGCTTAGTATACGAGGAGGAGCAAGTTATCTGACTTGGATAAAAGCTCCAGCGCACTGGGTGCCGAAGTGGAAGCTTCGGGGGACGTGAGGATATTCTTGGGATCCCTCTGTGGGATGCCAGGTAATTATACTAGGCCCATGAGAGGTTAAGGTCTGCGTTAGAAGGACCAAGAGTATGCCTTGGTTGCTATGCGAGCGACCTAAAGACTGGGATGGATTAGCGTTGAGTCGACGATTCTTGGTTTTTGCCCTGGATAGCACATCGCCGACTACCCACCATCTTTAGTCAATCGTGTACGTACGGAAAGGCAGAGAACCCCCAACAGACCATGTGCTTGCTATCGAGTCATGGGTGAGGTTGGCCCGTAGGAAAGTGGGCTATAGTGGGGCCGGGGAGTGGTTCTCATACATGATTTTTCGTGGGTTGCCTTTCACTAGTTGAGGGAGGGGTCACGTGGGACCATAGCCACGGGTACAAAAACAGACCTTGGTATCTGCATCAGCAGACGACTTAAAGCTCCCGACCGAGTTCCATATTACTTAGTTTGCCCTGGCACGGAACTCGGATGGCACATTGTGGAACATGTGCATCTAGACATGGAAAACGATTCACGATACATACGTGGGATCAAGGGCGCGGTTGACAGGTGGCGTAATCCCTAGTGGTCCTAGGTGGCCAAAACCCAAACCGAGACACGGAAACGTTCATTAGGAAGCATAATCCCTAGCGGCCCTAGGTGGCATAAATCCTAAGTGGACGCGCGATAGTTCATGGTAGGGAAACACAACTAGATCAAGGGTTGCAGTCCAAAACAACTTCAAGGATAAAACGTTTACATGGGAAAGCCCGTATGGCCTATGGCAAAGGACTGAACTTACACATGGAGAGAAACATACGAGTTGGGAAAACCTACATATGCTATATATTAGGTTGACATGGACCATTTCATGACATGGGGCAAGGGACATTCATGGTTAACACATGACGCGGGTAGGGTTACTAGTACGAGAGGTGCAGAGCAAATATACATGTTAGAACCAGGAAAAATATACATAATAGACACCGGGGGATGTTAGACAGGATAGATACCTTGGGATAGTATACTTGATAGAAACCTGACGATGTGATACCTTGATTTATCACGACACCGTAGTTTATCACGTTATCTTAGTTTACCTTGCTACAGTAGTTCAGCCAGTTACCCTGGTTTAGTTTATCTATCTTGTAGTCATCCTTATGTTTACTTTCAGTTTATGCATGTCATGTTACCTTTACCTGTTTTTATACTGGGAGTAGATAGGACTTACCAGTCTTTATGATTGACCCCTTTTTCTTTCGCCTCTTTGTCTTCCGTTTCCCCCCCCAGGTTCCAGGGAGGAAATGATGTTGTTTAGTTCGGGCCTCTTATGCTTGAAGGTCATCAGGTATAGCTTGATGTATAGCTTGGTCTTCTCTTGGCTATGGCTGCTTCACCGCTTTATTTTGGGGAATAATTTATGAAAAGGTTTTTATGCTTCTTTATTATTGCAAGACAGGTTTTGATGTACTCTGATGTAAAAGGCTTTAGACCTTAATTATTAATGTTTATGATAGTTCGATTTTACTTCCGCTATTTTATATGTTCTGTCTTGTGATACTTCTGTGCATGTTTACCAATAATGCCCCTCTAAAGCTAGTGCATTCCTTTGCGAGTGACCCTAGCGGAGGCGGGGTGTTACATGGATCATGTGAATAAAATCTGCAAAACCAAAACTACTAGCTTCCCGTGTGGAAAATAGGGCACCCAGAGTTTAGGTTAAAACAATAAACTCCAGGTCAGTCATGCCACTGGTGTGAGAACTAAAACAATTATTAATTCGATTTTAAAGTTAGGTAAATCAAGGGACCACGCCGTATAACATAGAACGGTTTACCCCCAAGAATACCAGTGCTTAAAACAACAGCGTAATGCTAATTAAAGAAAATGAAGATATTATAAGACTCAGGTCCCATCACATAATGCAATGCAAGCCGAAGGATAGAATTTTTAACTTATAACGGCAAAAATGCATGGTACTTGAAATTTCATCTTTTATTATTACTATAAGTGCATAGTGTCAAAACAATTTCAATCATAAGTATCCATCGTAGACGACATAAGTGCCCCATACCACTATGTCGCCATACTAGGCTCTACAATCAAAATCGCAAAGTCACATATTGGAACACTACAACAAAATGACCCTATTACAACGGTGGAACACCGTTGTTATATACATTTTACAACGGTGGGCTAACCGTCGTGTATTAAGAAGTTATAATAGACTAAAATCTTTTACAACTTTTTTGCACCGTTGCAACACTATTGTAATATGTGTATATTACAACTTTTTTTTTCTTCGTTGTAATAATCTTTATTACAACAGTTATGCACTGTTGTAATAATATCTACTACAACTGTTATGCACAGTTGTGATTGACATTTGGGTTTTAAAAAAAATAGACATCTTTTGCAAATAAAAAGAACAATACACTAAACATAGAAATACTCCATAAGCAAATCAGATATTACAGTTATTTGCAAACTAATTTATTAAAATACCCAAATATTCAGTATTACAAACAATAAGTTTTAGACAATATTTCATGCATTATTACATATTTGACCATTACAAAGCAACTTGCATACAATATCTTGCCGACTAGAAACTACTGGACTTCACAATGACCATTACAAAGCAACTTGCATTATTACATACTTGACTTCACAATAACCAACTATGAACAAGCACAAAACTACTGGTCCGGATGCCCAAATTGCATACAATATCTTGCCGACTAGAGACCGGAACTTCTTCTCACAAGGACCTGAAATTACCATTCACTAGAACATGGCAGTTATTTGACCATCACAAGCTCAAATAGGCATATTACTTAAGCAATTTGTAGCATGGAGATGACCAACCTTCTCCATGCAAGTAGCGAACCAAAAAGCAACAACCCAATGCGAACTTTGACAACCGAAAACAACCAGCACAACCAAAATCTACAAGCATAGAGCCACCACGTCCTTACACGTAAAATAAAAAATAGTACGCCATACTCCTAGGAAGATGCACTCACAGAAACGGACATCTGTCTCAACACCATCTCGTTGAAAAAGTCGATCCACAACTAGAACCATTCTTAAAAGTGTGGGGACAGGCTAGCCTTTCAATGAGATCCTGAGGCGCCGGATCGAGGAGATTGAAGGGAAAAGACAAGCCAGGTTAGTCGCGATATGCCACGAACAGCAGTCAGAGTTCAGGCATTTGAAATACTATCAGACAATATTTAAAATAAAGGTAAGGGAATGGGCTGGAGTTAGGGCAGATCTGGAAACAGAAAGGAGGTGCGATGGAAAATTTAAGGCAAAGTCAGAGAGAACGAAAGGGAAGCTATTTGAAAAAAGTGAAGAAGAATTTGATTGAGCATCTCAGCTACATCAACAAGGCTCACTGCTCATGGTTTATCCTGGAGCTTGTTCAACTTATAAGTGTACAAATACTCTACTGTATCCGCTGTAACGATGTCGATCTCCATCAAAAAACAAGTGTCCAGATCGATACTGCAACTTGGAGAAATAATAAACTGCACTTTTAAAAAAATGTGTCAAAAGTTCAATTCCAGTTGCATGTGGAAGTGCTCTGAGATGATCAGATCTTGGGGCCGAGGACAGATCAAACGCTGCTTGAGGAAGTTCCAATTACGATCTGGAATGCCTGCGTTGGACTTCTAGTTGAGGCTCACGTTCACTACTGTCTTCATACGCGCAATCATCAAGAAATCTAATCTCAGTCCAAAACCTTCATCGTCATCTTCATCAGCCTCATTGATCAACACCAAAAGCATCGCAACTGACTTAGATCTAAAGGACGATGTGCTTACAACGAACTTTGATTTGAAGTAGATCCGCTTTGATCCAGATGTGCGTTAAAGGAAAAAGACTATGACGACCATCAAAGTTGGCTGGAAGGTTGCAGATTTGCGGCGAAGTCACTATGAATCTGGTCTGAGAAGAATCACCATGTATCTTTTCAAGTTGAAATTAGGAATTCGTCTGGCTTCTTCTCAGCCGGCTTCTTTGCGGCTTTGGGTGCCATAGAAAAAATTAGGGATTCGAAAATTAGGGTTTAAACAACTAATTGGGGGCGCAGATGTAATGGAATGAAAGGAATAGGAAAACGGTGTTGTGATTCGAGGGGAAGTGGTGATGCAGATTAGAAGATGGATGAATTAGAAGCGTTGGATAATTTATGGGTGTATGGTTGTGATCTGTTAAGTATATTAGTCTAAGATACGGACGTGGATTGATGTGCTAGATCCAGGGAGGGAGGCGTATGCTGTAGCATTGTGGTACTGTAAAAAATGCTAATTGAAACAAACAGATGTTCTTTGTTGCGAATTAAAAAACTGGAGCACGTTATTGCTAAATGGTAATTCTTTGGATTGTTAATATCTTTTTTATTAATGATGAATTATTAAATGTTTTTCTTAATTAATGATTATGAATTATTGAAAAATTAATCAAATATTAAATATTAATTCATAATGATTAAATATTACTTTTTAAATATTAATTATTAGTTACTACTTCATAATTCTTAATTAAACATAAATTACTACTTAATAACTATTAATTATTTAATAATAATTGACAAATATTATTGATTCCCAAGTTTATTATTAATTATTATTATTATTATTAAGTACCAATATAATTAGTTATTAAATATAGATATTATAAACATGAAGTTTGTACTAGGCATCTCTATTACAACAAGTAAAATGAAAAGTTGTGATATATATGTTTACTACAACAGTGATTTTTTCACAGTTGTAAAATATCATTTATTACAACAGTGCGTTTTGCACAGTTGTAAAAAAGCATTTATTGCAACAGTGCTTTTTGCACAGTTGTAAAAAAGAATTTATTACAACTGTGCTTTACGCACAGTTTTAAAATCAAAGTTGTAATATTGTGTTTTTGTTGTAGTGGAAGTCGGATTTCCATCTGTGAACCGAGGCAAGGGATCGTCCTCACCGCTTCGAGATGCTCTAGCCCGTGTCAAAGGACCCAGACTCAGGTGGGCCCTTGGATCGTCAGGGCATGTCCACTCGATGTGGATTAAAATGCCTAAACACTGCGTTTCCCCATCCTATGGGGCGTCAATGAGCCAAATGACTCCATCGGTCCCGGATCGACCGATATAACCGAGGCGCCTCGCAATCCATCATCCACATAAGTAAAATGTCCGCGCGTTTAAAACCCAAAACACCACTCCTAGCAATAAGGGAACGCATGCCCTCCCTGGTGTCCTCTCCCGTTTCTGGTTCACACTAGGGTGTGACGCTCGCGAATTAACGCTATACAAAGCTACGCCACAAAAGCCGTGCTTTGATCATTAACCACAAGACTTTGCTTTTCAACAGAAGCCTTGATCATTTGCATCTCAGCATGCCCCAAAGGCAATTCACGCTATGCAACTTATGTATATCAATCACGTAGAATGAAATCCGATGTAAGCACACATCTATTTACAAGTCCGTTCTGGGTCTGAACGAAACCGGAGGAACCTTATTCCACGCATATCCATCGATCTCCAAGTACGTCTGGACGATCACCAACTGATTCCCTCCTCTTGTATGTACAGCCCAATCAAGATCATCAGTAATTATCCAAATGATGTGAAGACCTCTGGTCTTCAACCACCGTCTTCATTGTCGACTTATCGTCGATTCAATTATTCAAAATGGGTATAAACCCGGCCTTTCCGAATAACTTGCTTATATAATAAACAAGTGTTATAAAACACAACATACGCCTCATTCCAATCCAGAATATTCCTTTATTTAAATATTCTTATATTTTGGGAAAGGTTCCTATTAATTTTATCAAAGATAAATTCTTTAAATTTATTCTTTAATCTTCTTTTGAATATCAGTTCAAACCAAATTATGGTTTATCCAAACTAGTCGGGATTGGCGAACCTTACCGAATAATCATTTGTTAAATTTCCCAACCCCAACCTATTCATCCCATGAAGTAAAACTGGTGATACTTCATATCTAACACCACGCTGTTATCGGAAATTTCAATTACCATTTTACGTTCAAATCTAATTAAAGATTTAACTATCACTTGGAGCAAAACTGATGATACTCCATTCTCGACCGTTTCTTGAATTTGATAATTTTAGTTATCAAATTCACCTTTCAATCTATTTAAAGATTCATTAAAACTCTAATTCAGTTTTAATTTCCAAAAATCATTACTTAATGATTATTCAAAGTTAAGAAATAAATCTTATCTTTAACTGGGTTTAAGAACTAATGTCATTTAAAACACATCTCACGATAAACCCCAAATCACATTCCTTTACAATGGAAACTTCACGGAATACAAATCAATATATATAACCGATATGAACTTCCATATCTGACTAATAATATAATTGGAATAACGACAAAGCCTTTTAAACTCCATATATATTAGCTGTCTTCCTCCACAGAGATTCACTTCGATTATTACCAAATTGAATTCCATTCCATTCCAATTTATTTTATTAAATTGGAAAATTTTACTTTGGAAAATCCCCTTTTGTAACAACCCGTATTTTTGAATAACATGTTATAACATAAATGGAGGCAGAATTAAACTGTAAAATCTGAATCAAGGGAAACGGGCTATGCCATTGCGTTCGTCTCAGAAAAATACGCGAAATAGAGTCCGAGTTTTCGAAAATCGGAGTCCGTATGACCAAGATATGGACTCGCGAAGTTTCACGAAAAATTCCCAAATTAAAGTATACTTAATTAAGTGAAATGGGTTGCGCAGAGAAATATATATATATTGATATATATATATATATATAATTGAAAATTAAATAAATAAATATGCAAAAATGTTCAAAACAGCGAATTGGGAGAGGGGAATAACCGAACCGGCCGATTTTTGAGGTCGACCCGAGCTCGCTGGGTCGACTAGGGGTTAATCCAGGGTGTTTGGCTGTCAACCCGTGGGCCGATTCGCTCAAATGAAGATTTTGCATTTGAATGGTTCTCATGGTTCATCTTTAATCTAAAGGCCCTAGATGGTTCCTACACTTGACTTCTTCCCCAAGACATGCTTTGATGGCTTGGATTGAATCTAGGTTTAATCCTATGGCCTAAAACACTTGCCTAATCTATAAATAAGACCCTAACCTACCCTAAATCATCATTATTCATTCATACAACTAAACTATGGCAAAATCAATCCTCTCATGGCCTCCACTCTCTTCATAAAATTCCTAAATAAATTCCTAAGTGATTTTCCATGCATACAAGTGTTTTCAAACTTGTATGAGCATCATTAGCTTGCATTCAAGTCAAGTTTATATATTTGCATCATAAAGAAAGAGTCTTGATCATTTTGGCTCAAGGGTTTTGCTTGCATTTTGGGTTTAACTGATTTCATAAGGGCTTTGTCATATTTTTGTGACTTCTTAAGCATTGTAAGCCCTATTCTACTTTCATACTTAAACTCTAAAGTTAAATGTATGATATGCAAGTTTATATGCAAGTTTATCATGTTGTGATATGCAAGTTTATCATGTTGTGATATGCAAGTTTATATGCAAGTTTATCATGTTGTGATATGCAAGTTTATATGCAAGAATGCCAAGTTATGTTATGCAAGTTTGGGTTGAACATTTTGTTCATGCTATCATGTTATGCAAGCTTATTTTGGGTTTATGAACATAAAGCTTTAAGCTTTATGCCAAAGGTTGCATTTTAGCAACATGTAAGTTATCATATCTCTTATGATAACTTGCATGTGAGGCTAAATGCGAACTTATGGCCATCTCTACATGTCATTTAGCACCATGTATCACCAATATGCTAAGTTTGGTTTTATGCATGCTTTTGAGGCCTAAAAATGTAATATGCAAGTGTATGAACATATGAACATTTCATATGCCACCATGTTAAGCTTGTGGCTTCAATACCTTTATGTCATGATTATGCCAAGTTCCCTCTTTCTATCCTTTATGCGCTATTGCGATATGTAAGCGATGGGATTGCGTTTGGGGTTGGGTAAACTTAAAAGACATAAAACATAAGCTTGGGAATTTACCTATTAAGTTAGGTCTACCCATTAGGAATTTACCTATTAAGTTAGGTCTACCCAATTGCGTGAAAACTTGTAACATGTTTTGGAAACATGATGGACATGACACCTAGAAAAGATAAGTGTGGCCAGCTCGAGGTTGGGTTGAGTTTGTAGCGTAAACCTACCCGGAACCGACCGGCTTAACTAGTTGCTACAAACAATAGGACCCAATGTGAGAAGTTGGTCATGTTGTACCTTGAACCCGAGGTTAGACCAAGTTGTGGTGTAAAGCTACCCGGACCAGCCCGGCTTAACTAGTAACCACAACAAGGTCTAATGTGAGAGGTTAAGGCGCATTAAATTAATTAATGCCTCGTGATTAGGGTTAAGTCATGGTCCACTTAATACTTAACCAATTTGGGCTTGGTAGATTAATCGGGGTTAAGTCGTGAACTCATCGTTACACTTAACCAAGTTAATCCAGGATTAGAAAGAGGGTTAAACCGTACTTAACCCACTAGAAAAATCCTAGCAATGGGGGCCCACTCCAGCAGTAATCCCAAGTTAGTATCATCATGACCCTAGGGACTAGGCTAGGATGGGGGCACGATTACTGGACTGGAGGTAAGTGACCAAAAGCGACGGCAGAGGGTACGCCGGTGTAGTTCCGGGCGGACTCTAGTCGTGCACATAGTCCGTAGCCAAAGAAAACATGCACGGGTACCAGTAGATCGGGACTGTGCACTCATGTTCATGGTGTCCAGGGGTTGACACCCTAGGGCTTGATACACCCGAAGGGTGGACCCGGCACAGTTCGACTACAATTATGATTGGGCCGTATTGACACCAACACGTGACGAGTTAGGCTTAGGGAGCCGATTGACTAGACCGTTTGGTTGGACCTCGTATTAGGGTCATTTCATGTTATTGGACCGCGGGTTAGGGTCACTTCATGTTAATGGGCCAAAGTTTGGGCCAAGGGATCAATACTTGTTTATTCAAGTCATGCTAGTTTGCTAGTACACCTGTGGTGCAAAACCTTAATCCTGATTATGCGATGACACCTTTATCTACCTTGCTAGTTAACCATCATGCCAGTATGTAGTTATCCTTATGATCATACCTGCTGCTCATGCCAGTTAACTTTATCAGTTTACATTGATTGTAGTAGGGCTTACTCAGTCTTTTTGACTGACCTGTTTTCTTTCGCCTCTTTTCTTCCGTTCCCCCCCCAGGTTCTCAGGGAGGGAATATTGGAGCTTAGCTGGATTTCTGACCGCTTGCTTGTGGGATTTAGCTCATGTACGGTTTGACATGAAGCTAGCTGTGGCTATCACTTCTTTTGGGGATTAGTATTTATGTATTTCAGTTTTCAGTTGTTTTATCTAGACTGGTTTATTGGGAAAGTTGACATTATGATGTAACAGACTTGTTTTGAAATGGTTTAAAATCTTCCGCTGTTTTATCTATGATATTTACTCTGTTTACCTATATACATATGTTCTTGTTCTGCCTTGATATATCATTATGCATGTTTACCTGATTCAAACGCCCCTCCAAAGTCAGAGTGCTTGCAAGAGTCACCCTGGCGGAGGCGGGGTGTTACAATTTGGTATCAGAGCATATGGTACGAGAAGGAACAAAAAGGCTTTTAGAAAACTTTTGGAAAACTATTTTCAAAACCAAGTATAAAGTATTTTCCAAAGAAAAGTCTAGTTTATTTTAAAGGCTATTCCCCAAAAAGCCATTAGCAAAATTCCTTCGTTTTTCTCCATTCTGAATCTGTCTTTTTCTTCGTTTTCAGTATGGCCGATAACTTTGCTATTCCGGAGGGAGTACACGTACCTGTTTGGTATAGGAGACTTTTGGAGGCTAGGGCGACCGAAGCCGGCCCCGCAGATGTTCCTCCTCCTCCTCCTCCGGTAGTTAATGTTCCTCCTCCTCCTCCTCCGGTGGTTAATGTTCCTCCTCCTCCTGTCGCTGAGGTTCCTCTTCCTCCTCCCCCTCAGCATCCTCAAGTGGACTTCGCAAAGACTTGCAAAGATTTCAAAGCAATGGGTGGCAAGAACTTTCAAGGCACTGAGACTTTTGTAGAGGCCAGAAATTGGTTGAAAGAGACCGAGGATTTGTTTGCTATCTTTGGGTTAGACGATCAGAGGAAGCTCTTGTTGGCGGTTTGGCTTATGAAGGATGAAGCCGCTTATTGGTGGGAAGTCACCAATGGTACTAGGCCTGTTGAGACTTGGGCCGATTTCAGGGCAAGGTTCATGCTTAAGTTTCTATCTTCTGCTGAGGAGAATCTGCAAATGGAGAGGTTCATAACTTTAAAACAAGGAGATATGTCTGTCAAAGAATATGTGAACAAGTTCAATCAGTTAGCTCGTTTTGGCTTGGATATGGTGAATACTCCTCAGAAGAAGGCTCTTCGTTTTGCTAGAGGATTGAATGAGCCGTTGCAGGGATTGGCTATGTCACATATTCCCCATGGGGCCACGTTTGAGAGTTTGGTTGATATAGCGTTACTTCAGCGAGATGTCAAGAAAGAAACCAAGATGAATGATACTCAAGCCAAGAAGACTGATTCCCAGGGAAAAGGAAATCAGGGTAATCCAAGTGGTCAGAGCAGTCAAGGCAATCAGAACAAGAACAAGAGTCAAGGCAACAAGGGGAATAACAACAAGGGCAAGAACAACAAGGGGAAGTGCCATTATTGCGGTTCAGTTGGGCATCTTATTAAGGATTGTAAGAAGAGGAAAAGGAAGAATGGTGAATGCTTTTTCTGCGGTGAGACTGGACATTTCAGTAAGGATTGCCCGAGGAAACAAGGGCAAGGCCAGGGTCAGACTCAGCGTGCTGGACCTTCAGGAGGGCAAGTTCATGCTCTCAATGTCGCTCCAGTTCCCGATCGAGGTAGTATTTCTGTTGAGAGCCTTGTATATATTTCTGATTTTCCAGTTCGTACCTTGTTTGATTCTGGTGCATCGCATAGCTTTATCTCATCTGATCTTATTGATAGTTTGCACCTTAGTACTAGCTTGGTAGATGATCCCGTCTGTGTCTCAAATCCTATTGGGGGTTCTGCCCATTTGTCTATGATATGTGGGGATTTGAGGATTTCTATACTGAGTGTAGAGTTCTTGTGCAGTGCTTATGTTCTTGGCTTTAGGGGATACTGATTGATATTGGGCATGGATTGGCTGTCCAGATATGGAGCCATTCTTGATTGTGAGCATAGGGTTGTGAGGCTCGTGACTCGCCTCGGAAACACCCTAGAGATTTCTTGTGATCCGAGAGGTCCCGTCATGTTGTGCTATCTGGAATCACTCGACTCGTCAATGGAAACTCTTCAGTCTGTGAGAGTGGTTCGAGAGTATCCGGATGTTTTCGATGAAATTAGGGGGTTGCCCCCTAAGCGAGAGATTGATTTCCGCATTTATCTGGTGGATAATGCAAAGCCTGTTTCTTTTCCCGTTCGGCACATGGCTCCGCGTGAAAGGCGGGAGCTAAGTAAGAAAGTGAAAGAGTTGCTTGAGAAGAACTTCATTAGACGAAGTATATCTGAATGGGGAGCGCCTGTGGTATTTGCTACCAAGGCGGATGGTTCTCTCCGACTTTGCGTTGACTATCGAGAGTTGAATAAGCTGACTAAGAAGAACAGACACCCGTTACCGAGGATTGATGATCTCTTTGACCAGCTTGTCGGCGCTTCTGTTTTCTCTCAGCTTGATCTTGCTACGGGGTTCCATCAGCTCAGGGTAGCTGAAGATAGTATAGGCAAGACTGCGTTTAGAACTCCAGATGGATTCTTCGAATGGCTTGTCATGCCGTTCAGCTTGACTAATGCACCCGCATATTTCGTGGACTTGATGAGTAGGGTGTTCAGGGAGTTCTTGAACAAGTTTGTCGTGGTCTTCGTAGATGATATTCTGATCTTCTCTAAGGATGAGGAAGAGCACGCAAGGCATCTCATAGAGGTGATGGATACGCTTAGAGCGCATCAGTTGAAGGCCAAGTTCTCCAAGTGTCACTTTCGGAGAAGGGAAGTTAGATTCCTTGGGCATATAGTATCTAAGCAAGGCTTAGCGGTGGATCCCGCTAAGGTAGTGGCAGTTCAGGATTGGAAGACTCCAAGGAATGCAACCGAAGTGAGAAGTTTTCTAGGTCTTGCGGGTTTCTACCAGAAGTTCATCAAGGACTTCGCAAAGATATCCGCTCCTCTCACTAAATTGACGAAGAAGAATTTAGTTTTTGCTTGGAGCATAGAATGCGAGCTTGCTTTTCAGAAACTCAAGAGAGCCCTCACATCAGCACCTGTTCTAGCTATGCCCGATGGAGGGAAGTTATTTACCGTATACACCGATGCATGTGGCACGGGGTTAGGAGCTGTTCTTATGCAAGAAGGAAGAGTGATATGCTTTGGCGGTAGACAACTCAAAGTGCATGAGAAGAATTATCCCACTCATGACTTAGAGTTGGCCGCAATAGTATATGCACTCAAGGCTTGGCGCCATTATCTTCTGGGAGAAAGATTTGAGCTTTATACCGATCACAAGTCATTGAGGTATCTCTTTTCTCAGAAGGATCTAAATCTGAGGCAACAAAGATGGATGGAATTCTTGGCATCCTACGATTTTGAGATAGCTTATACCCCTAGCAAGGGTAATGTGGTAGCAGATGCATTGAGTAGAAGAAGGTTGACCCTAAGTCCTCTATTCGTTGAGATGAAGAATTTAGAGTATGTGGCAACCTTTGATTTCTCTTTGGCGATTGAGTCGATGACTGGTTCTTTAGCATCTCTGGAACTCAGACCTACCCTTCTTGATCAAGTTGGGGCTTCGCAGAGAGAAGACCCTCAGATAGTTGAGATTATGGATAAGCTAATCGAGGAGAGACGTCTAGTAATCTCGGTCGATATTCTATTGATGACAAGGGTTGGCTGAGGAGAGACGGAAGGTTATGTGTTCCAATGGTAGAAGATCTAGTAAGAAGAGTTCTTGAGGAAGCGCATCGCTCTAAGTTGACTATACATCCGGGCGGAGATAAGATGTATAAAGATATGAAGCACATTTTCTTTTGGCCTGGGATGAAGAAGGATGTGGCAGAATTTGTCTCTAGATGTATCATTTGCCAGCAAGTTAAGGCCGAGTCGAAGAAGCCCGGTGGGCTATTGCATCCTCTAGACGTTCCACTATGGAAGTGGGAGAGTATTTCCATGGATTTTATCGATGGGCTACCAAGGTCAAGGAAAGGGAATACGAGCATTTGGGTTATTGTGGATAGACTTACGAAGAGTGCTCATTTCATTCCGGTGAAGAGCAAGAGGACCGCATCTTGGCTAGCGTCTGTATATCTTCGTGAGATTGTGAGACTACATTGAGTCCCTTCTAGTATAGTCAGTGACTGTGACCCAATCTTTACAAGTCAATTCTGGAATAGCTTGCAAGAAGCTGTGGGCACAAGGTTAAATCTAAGTACGGCTTATCACCCACAGACGGACGGTCAAACCGAAAGGGTGAATAGGGTACTCGAGGATCTGTTGAGGCTTTGTATTCTGGATTTTGGTGGTACTTGGGAAGACCATCTTCCTCTTGTTGAGTTTGCATATAATAATAGTTATCAGGCAAGCATAGGGATGGCACCATTTGAAGCTTTATATGGGAGGTCGTGCAAGTCGCCTACATGTTGGTGGGAGACTACAGATGAGCTTATACTTGGGCCTGATATGATCAGAGATACATCCGAGAAGATCGAGTTGATTCGGAGACGGATGAAAGCGGCCCAAGACCGACAGAAATCCTATGCTGATAAGCGAAGAACTGATTTGGAGTTTGATGTTGGGGATATGGTTTTCGCGAAGGTTTCACCTTTGCGGAATGTGGTCCGATTTGGAGCAGTTGGGAAGTTGGCACCGAGGTTTGTTGGACCATTCCCTATTATAGAGAGGATCGGGCAGATGGCTTATAGAGTGAAGTTGCCCGAGAAGCTTGCTGGAGTACACGATGTTTTTCATGTCTCGCATCTCCGAAAGTGTTTACATGAATCAGCAGAGGTTGTTGAGCCAAGTGTTCTAAAAGATGTAGAAGTGGAGAAAGAGGCTACCTTGAGGAGAGCTCCGATTCGTATCTTGGGGACGGAGACCAAGAAGCTAAGGAATCGAGAGGTCAAATTGGTGAAGGTTCAATGGGGTGAAGCCGAAGAAGACGCAACTTGGGAAACCGAGGAGAAGATGCGTGGGCTTTATCCATTCCTTTTTGAGGGTACACTCTCAATCTCTTTTCTTTGTTAGCATATCTTTCTCTTTGCTATCCATGTTTATCTTGTTTATCGTGTTAATCTTGTCATGAGAACCTTAGGTAGAAACCCTTTGGATGAAACATGTGTTTGAAACATGTTATGCTTGATGGTTGCAAGTGGTTGCAAGTGTTTGCAAGTGGATACTCGTGGATGCATAATACACGTTAGGCACTAAGATCGGCTCACACACTTTCATACCGCATATGCATGAGTGTTTATGCTTATTCAAGGATGAAAACTTGTTATGCTATCACGTGGATGTTGCATATGGATGAATGTTATGTGCACTCATGTAGAGATTATAAATTATGTTAGGAATTTGCATACATATGGACTCATTTCACTAACATATTTTGCATTAAGGGGGTTTACTGAATCAGTAACCTCCTGATTTTCGCATTAGATAAGTACATATACACACACCTTTGCATATGATCATACAGCATTTAGAACCTTTTAAGGACAATGATTGCTCGTGGATGATGTTTTGAGTAGATGGATGATGGATGGTAGGATACGTTCTTCCTAACTTGGAGATTTCGGGGACGAAATCCTTTAAGGAGGGAAGAATGTAACAACCCGTATTTTTGAATAACATGTTATAACATAAATGGAGGCAGAATTAAACTGTAAAATCTGAATCAAGGAAAACGGGCTATGCCACTGCGTTCGTCTCGGAAAAATAGGCGAAATAGAATCCGAGTTTTCGAAAATCGGAGTCCGTATGACCAAGATATGGCCTCGCGAAGTTTCACGAAAAATTCCCAAATTAAAGTATACTTAATTAAGTGAAATGGGTTGCGCAGAGAAATATATATATATTGATATATATATATATAATTGAAAATTAAATAAATAAATATGCAAAAATGTTCAAAACAGCGAATTGGGAGAGGGGAATAACCGAACCGGCCGATTTTTGAGGTCGACCCGAGCCTGCTGGGTCGACTAGGGGTTAATCCAGGGTGTTTGGCTGTCAACCCGTGGGCCGATTCGCTCAAATGCAGATTTTGCATTTGAATGGTTCTCATGGTTCATCTTTAATCTAAAGGCCCTAGATGGTTCCTACACTTGACTTCTTCCCCAAGACATGCTTTGATGGCTTGGATTGAATCTAGGTTTAATCCTATGGCCTAAAACACTTGCCTAATCTATAAATAAGACCCTAACCTACCCTAAATCATCATTATTCATTCATACAACTAAACTATGGCAAAATCAATCCTCTCATGGCCTCCACTCTCTTCATAAAATTCCTAAATAAATTCCTAAGTGATTTTCCATGCATACAAGTGTTTTCAAACTTGTATGAGCATCATTAGCTTGCATTCAAGTCAAGTTTATATATTTGCATCATAAAGAAAGAGTCTTGATCATTTTGGCTCAAGGGTTTTGCTTGCATTTTGGGTTTAACTGATTTCATAAGGGCTTTGTCATATTTTTGTGACTTCTTAAGCATTGTAAGCCCTATTCTACTTTCATACTTAAACTCTAAAGTTAAATGTATGATATGCAAGTTTATATGCAAGTTTATCATGTTGTGATATGCAAGTTTATCATGTTGTGATATGCAAGTTTATATGCAAGTTTATCATGTTGTGATATGCAAGTTTATATGCAAGAATGCCAAGTTATGTTATGCAAGTTTGGGTTGAACATTTTGTTCATGCTATCATGTTATGCAAGCTTATTTTGGGTTTATGAACATAAAGCTTTAAGCTTTATGCCAAAGGTTGCATTTTAGCAACATGTAAGTTATCATATCTCTTATGATAACTTGCATGTGAGGCTAAATGCGAACTTATGGCCATCTCTACATGTCATTTAGCACCATGTATCACCAATATGCTAAGTTTGGTTTTATGCATGCTTTTGAGGCCTAAAAATGTAATATGCAAGTGTATGAACATATGAACATTTCATATGCCACCATGTTAAGCTTGTGGCTTCAATACCTTTATGTCATGATTATGCCAAGTTCCCTCTTTCTATCCTTTATGCGCTATTGCGATATGTAAGCGATGGGATTGCGTTTGGGGTTGGGTAAACTTAAAAGACATAAAACATAAGCTTGGGAATTTACCTATTAAGTTAGGTCTACCCATTAGGAATTTACCTATTAAGTTAGGTCTACCCAATTGCGTGAAAACTTGTAACATGTTTTGGAAACATGATGGACATGACACCTAGAAAAGATAAGTGTGGCCAGCTCGAGGTTGGGTTGAGTTTGTAGCGTAAACCTACCCGGAACCGACCGGCTTAACTAGTTGCTACAAACAATAGGACCCAATGTGAGAAGTTGGTCATGTTGTACCTTGAACCCGAGGTTAGACCAAGTTGTGGTGTAAAGCTACCCGGACCCGCCCGGCTTAACTAGTAACCACAACAAGGTCTAATGTGAGAGGTTAAGGCGCATTAAATTAATTAATGCCTCCTGATTAGGGTTAAGTCATGGTCCACTTAATACTTAACCAATTTGGGCTTGGTAGATTAATCGGGGTTAAGTCGTGAACTCATCGTTACACTTAACCAAGTTAATCCAGGATTAGCAAGAGGGTTAAACCGTACTTAACCCACTAGAAAAATCCTAGCAATGGGGGCCCACTCCAGCAGTAATCCCAAGTTAGTATCATTATGACCCTAGGGACTAGGCTAGGGTGGGGGCACGATTACTGGACTGGAGGTAAGTGACCAAAAGCGACGGCAGAGGGTACGCCGGTGTAGTTCCGGGCGGACTCTGGTCGTGCACATAGTCCGTAGCCGGAGAAAACATGCACGGGTACCAGTAGATCGGGACTGTGCACTCATGTTCATGGTGTCCAGGGGTTGACACCCTAGGGCTTGATACACCCGAAGGGTGGCACAGTTCGACTACAATTATGATTGGGCCGTATTGACACCAACACGTGACAAGTTAGGCTTAGGGAGCCGATCGACTAGACCGTTTGGTTGGACCTCGTATTAGGGTCATTTCATGTTATTGGACCGCGGGTTAGGGTCACTTCATGTTAATGGGCCAAAGTTTGGGCCAAGGGATCAATACTTGTTTATTCAAGTCATGTTAGTTTGCTAGTACACCTGTGGTGCAAAACCTTAATCCTGATTATGCGATGACACCTTTATCTACCTTGCTAGTTAACCATCATGCCAGTATGTAGTTATCCTTATGATCATACCTGCTGCTCATGCCAGTTAACTTTATCAGTTTACATTGATTGTAGTAGGGCTTACTCAGTCTTTTTGACTGACCTGTTTTCTTTCGCCTCTTTTCTTCTGTTTCCCCCCCGCCCCTCCGGTTCTCAAGGAGGGAATATTGGAGCTTAGCTGGATTTCTGACCGCTTGCTTGTGGGATTTAGCTCATGTACGGTTTGACATGAAGCTAGCTGTGGCTATCACTTCTTTTGGGGATTAGTATTTATGTATTTCAGTTGATGTTGTTTTATCTAGACTGGTTTATTGGGAAAGTTGACATTATGATGTAACAGACTTGTTTTGAAATGGTTTAAAATCTTCCGCTGTTTTATCTATGATATTTACTCTGTTTACCTATATACATATGTTCTTGTTCTGCCTTGATATATCATTATGCATGTTTACCTGATTCAAACGCCCCTCCAAAGTCAAAGTGCTTGCAAGAGTCACCCTGGCGGAGGCGGAGTGTTACACCTTTAAATCTTAACAAAAGATTTATAAATTCCAAATCACATTTCACTTTAAATCGGGTTAAAGAACGAATGTCGCTAAAACACAGTTCACATTAAACCCAATTCACATTCCATTAATTATCGGGTTAAAGAACAAGTGCTATTTAAAACACCGTTCACGATAAATCCAAAAATCAATTCCAATTCAATTCCAATTAAATATCATGTAGTTGGTATACTTCATTAAATCTAAATAAAAAGATTTAATCTTTTTCTCAACTGGGTTTAAGAACAGTGTTAATGAAGACATCATTCACGACAAACCCAAATCTCATTTGATATTAAATACAAGGCTCTAAATAGAAAATATATCCGCTTATATTCAATATAAAATTCTACAACCAACAAATATCGTATTGGAAATAACGATATAACTATATCTTTCAGATTTCCATAACAATATATGTATAATCACGAAATCCAAAATCGAAATATTCCAAAGACAATTTCGATTCAAATCCATTTCCAATTTATATATTGAAAATTCTGGTTATTTTTAAAACCATTTCAAATCCAATTTATTTATCTATTTAAATAATTGAATTATAATTCTAGTTCAAAACTAGTTCATTTCGATAAAAATATATTTTTATCTTTTCAAATATGGAATTTTCACCCCAATTCTTTCCAAATCATTTCTTATGATTTTACACTAATTATTGATATTTATAATAATTTTATCAAGGCCCGTACAGTCGATTTCCATAAACGACCATCGAACTACACTTAGAACGACCTTTTCCAAATTTGATTTGGACATAATTCCAAATCCAACCGATAGATTTCAAATCTCTAATATTCTTTGGAAAGCTCTTTTCGATACGAACCCAACGGTTCCAATTTTAGGAGAATCCGACGGTCGGATCTCCCATAATGTTCGTTCGAAGTCAATGGTCGAAATTCGCGAACTGCCGTAGCGCGGCGCGTTCTATTCAGGCCATTATATTATATATAATATATATTTTTTCGATTTTATTTTAAGACATACTTTATAAATAATTTTAAATTCGTTTTCAAAACGATTTCAACTTCTTATTCAATTTCAAATCAAAATTGAATACTCCATATCATCGATATATAAATGATAATATTTTTAAAACATTCGATTTTGAAATCAATTCCTTTTCGATATTCATTATAAAAATGAATAAAACCAATATAAATATCGTTCACGTCAAAATGGCGTTAATCTAATCAACACGGCTTTATATATTTAAATATATTCGTGTCCATCCCAAATCGGATATCAAAATCAGATTTTTATCATTTTACTGAATATTATTTTAAAATATTCATTATTTTAAAATATTCATTATTTTAAAATATTCGTTACTTTAAAATATTCATTCTTTCTGAACTGGAATCAGACACAGTCAATTACCATATAATTTGATTTATATGGATTTCTTACACACATGTACATAACAACAATCAAACAGAGTCAACCATCATCCAAAGTGCATTCTACACTGAATATGCATCAAATACAAATATTCGATGCTTACATAGCCTGTCAATTGATCGATCGACATACAACTAATTATTGGGATTAGTGTATGTCCAATATCATCTCAATACCCATGTGAGGTTTCAATCAACAAATAATGAATTTTATTTTTGCAGTTGGGCGATGTGTAAAATTTATCGTCCCAATCAATATCAGTCAAATCAGTGTACATAAACAAATCATCCGATTTGTTTATGAATATTTATTTTATTCATATACACGTTAAAAATTATAGTTTTAACTACAAAAAATTTTATTCCATTTCACACCACAAAATCAATTTTCACAACAAAATCAAACAAACAAGTCGTCCATGTTCTGTAGACGACGGGTGTCGGGTGCTGCTAAGCACCGATTGCATCCTAGTATATATTTCAACTAGAAAATAGAATAAAAGTGAGAAGTTCTCACCTTGGGGTTCCACTCCGCCGTTTCATTTCTGAATTTCTGAATGGCTTGAATTTTCCCAAAATTCAAAATAGATTCTAATTTTTTTGGTTTCGCTAAAATTCGGTTTATTTTGAATCATGTACATTCATTTGAAATTTGAAATCGAATTTTCAAACTACCGCGCCATTTTCAATTCCTTTTATAATTAAAAATAAATATTTATATTCTAATGTCGATTCAAATAAATATATACGTTCTAATTCTATTCAACATAAATTTCTTTCCATTATTATTTAAAATAATTCATTTTAAATATTCAAAGTTCACTAAAATTATCAAAATAAAAATTTTAAATTGGTTCTGATTTTCCGGGTTATTACAATCATACTTCGTCATTGCTCCATTACAAATTTAGGACCATGCTTTAACATAATACTTAAAGGTGAAAATAAAAATGAATACTAGACACACATGCACAAGAAATTTAGGCTTAACATCTACTTTGTTATCGAAGATATTGAATACAAATGTGCATAATGCTAGTTAATTTATTAAAGATATTGGGCACAACTGCTCATACGCCACCAAATACATATCTGAATAAAGAAACAAAAACACTTGCTCTTCAAAACAACATACATGTTGCACCTAACTTTGCAGTCAATATAAATGGGTTGAAGGACTAGCAACTTTGGATCTAGAGTTGACTTCACACTTATTTCATTTTTCTTCACATTCAAGCTTTGGAAAATTGAACATATGCAGGATCTACGCCCACCACTTTCCAACCAGGTATCCTTGAGACAAAAGTTATATGCTTAACCAAACCCTCATATTAAACAATCAGAAGCAATAATAGTGAGAACTGAAATGGGAATAATATAGCTTGTACCAGAAAATGATATTTTCAACCATTTCAATACAACATACAATAATTATAATTTTCCTTCAACCTGCCATCTACCTTTAGAGCGCAGAATGCAACAACACCACCTTGCATCTCTATGCAACTTTCACTCTCCAGGCACATCTTATATCTTCACACAACATACAATCTACTTTCAGGACAGCCATACTAATTCTTGTAAATATGCACTAAAATGCATCTTCAATGACTCTTATGTTGTGACTCTACAGTGAGTACACTACAACATTAACAGTTGATGAGTTGATGAACCTCCAGATCTCTCTATGCAGCACTTCAAGCATTCTCATAAAGGTCGGCACATCACATTACTCTGCAACAGCAGCACCTGAGCAGGAAGCACTGGATTCAATGCCTCTTCCACCACCCTTCACAATCACTCGCTGCAATTCTACCTCTTTCCCTACACGCAACACAAAACACCTCACTTCAGAATGTAATTTGATGCCAACACTAATCTATTATCTGGACAAAAAACACAATCAAAGTAATTAAAATAATGAACATATTCCATAAACCAATTAGATATTATTTTGACATGTTTTTTTGGCAAAGGAAGCCAGTTTTTATAGTGGACCGTACCACTTTTTCATTATAGCAAATAACGAGTACAAAATATAACAGGAGATAAGCTGAATGCTTATTTGCTACAAACATACTGACTCTACTTACAAGATAACTGTATCAAAGCGATCAGTTATATGTAGATACAATCAGAAACATACATGCCCTTACAATATGTCATCATATACTTTCCAATACAAAAAACAGGGCAAGTGGATCAATTTAGTTCTCCAAGCCAATAGCAATACAAAGTAAATGAACACACCAGCAAAAACAAGAAGCGGAGCTGAAATACCAAGCAGAGCTTGAAGAAAAGTAGATTTGAAGAGGCAGCTAAAACATCCAGCAAACGAACTGTAAATACCCGAAAATCCCCGTCCTTTAGATCGACCATAAACCACACAGGCCTGATCCAAAAGTTGGAAATCCACGAATACTTTAACACTGGGCATACAACACATTAGAACAAATAACAGATGACCTTATAAACATCATAATAATGTTACATCAGAGTACAGAATCTCAGAGTACATTGGATACATAATACAGTGGAAGATAAATTACAATAATCTACTACAATACACAGCGGATGACCTTCTATGCTTTGGACATAGCTTTAAGATTCAATCCAGAATCCTGCTCAAGAGATAAATATTTGCAAAAAGCTACTCGATTGCCCATGTGGGAAAGTGGGCACCCGAGTTTGCAAGTGAAACAAACTACATGTCAGTCATGGGACTAGTATGAGAAATCTTTGTTAACCTATTTAATAATAAGGCTAATCACAGGACCACGCCGCTAATGCAGAACGGGTTTACTCCATTGGATTGCCAGTGCATAAATAAAGTAAATCGTTAAACAACGCAATGCTTTTTATAAAAATGAAACCATTATAAGACTCAAGTCCTATCACACAATGCAACGCAAACCGGAGGATAGAGTTTTACCTTATAATGGTCAAAAATGCTTGATACAATAAAATCGGAGTTGATATTATTATTAGTGTATATATGTTTTAAAACATTTCAATCATAATATCAATCATAGACGGCATAGCTACCATATACTATGTCGCCATACTAGTTATACAATCAAAACCGCATGGGTCGTATCCGAAGTTGAATTTCCATCATGAACCAAGGCAAAATATAGTCCTTACCGAATTCGAGGCAATCTAGCCTACCATGTCTCAGGATCACCCGCAACTGACCCTTGGATCTTCAGGGTCGGTCCACTAAAGTGCAATGGTTGGATTAATAATGCCTGAATAATACGTTTCCATGCCGTACGGGGCGTAAATAGAGCCACTAGGGACTCAAATAACTGAGACGCCTCATTCCATCATCCACATAAGTAAAAATGTCAGGCCTTGTAAAAACTATGACACCACTTCTAGCTGGAAAGAAACGTATGTCCTCCCTGCAGTCCTTACTCACGTTTCTGGTTCATACCAGGATGTGAGGCTCGCGAAGTATCGCTATACACAAAGCTATGCTATTTAAAGCTGTTCTTTGATCATCAACCAGAAGGCTCTGCTTTTCAACAAAAAGCCTTGATCGTTTGCATCTTAGCATGCCACATTGTCAATCCATACCATACCATTGATTTCTGCCAATATATAACCTCTAATCTCGCACGTCTCAGAGAAGGGTGTTATGCAAGAGAATAAATTCTCCACCACCAACAAATATATATTTAGCAGAGATCAACGAATATAGTATAAAGGAATACAACGTCAGACATACAATCCATTTACTAGTTCGTTCTGGGTCTGAACGAAACCGGAGGCACTTTATACCTCGCCCATCCGAACGATCAACAATACGTCCGGACAACTACCACTGGAACCTTCTCAAGGCAGCAACTCCAATCAAAGGCATCAGTAGTCCTCATCCATTCGATGTGAAGATCACCGGTCTTCGACCACTGTCTTCCTCTTCGACTTTTAATCGTCGTAGTAATTATTCAAAATGGGTTCAACCCGGTCTTTCCGAATAACTCGCGTATTTTATAATAAAAATCAAGTGTTGTAAAACACATCATATGCTACATTCCATTTCAGAATATTCTTTTAATCAGATATTCACATTATAGGGTAAAGATTCCCATTAATTTTAACAAAGATAAATCCTTTCAAATTTATTCTTTAATCCCCCTTTAAAGATTCATTAAAACCCCAATTTGGTTTTAATATCCAAAATCATTACTTTATGATTATTCAGATTTAAGAAATAAATCTTATCTTTAAGTGGATTAAAGAACAAATGTCATTTAAAAACATCGTTCACGACAAACCCACAAATCTAGTTTATCTTATTTGATTCCAATTAATTATCAACTAATTGGAAAACTTCATTAAATCTTATTTTCAAGATATATTCTAGTTAATAACTAGTTCAATTCGATAAAAATATTTTTTTCTTTTCAAATATGGAATTTTTCATCTCAACTCTTTCCAAATAATTTACTATGATTTTACATAATTTCTCCATATTTTTAATAATTTTATTATCGCTTGTACAGTCGGTTTCCAATAACGACCACCGAACTACATCCATAGCGACCTTTTCTGAAATTGATTTGGACATAATTCCAAATCCAACCATTAGATTTCAAAACTCTTATATTCATTGGAAAGCTCTTTTCAATACGAACCCAAGGATCCAGTTTTAGAAGAATCCGACGGTCGGATCTTCTGTTACGCCAATTTGAAGCTAAGGGTCGAAATTCGCGAACGGTCGCTGCATGGCGCGTTCTATTCAGGCCATTAAATAAATATAATATATATATATCGTCGATTTCTATTATAAATCATTTTTATAAAATATTTACAAATTAATTTTAAAATAATTTTAACTTCGTTTTCAATTCTAAACATATTAAAATATTTATATTTTCAAAATATAAGATTTATAAATCACTTCTCTTGGATATTCATTTTAAAATGAATAAAAATCGACCAATAACCCGTTCGGGTAAAAAATGGCGTTTACTACTAAATTCGGCTTCACATTTCTCTTCTTCACTGAACATTATTTAAAATATTCATTTTTTTAAAAGGTTCTTTATATTTGAATACTCTTTATATTAAAAGATATTTTGAATCGGAATGCGACAATCAATTACCATACAATTTCTGCTGTATGGATTTCATACATCGCATGTATATATATAACATAATTGTACATAATCACTAAGCAATCCATTCACAACCAGAGTGAAATTTATAATTGTGTGTGCATTAAAATAAATAAATATATAACGCTCAACACAAACTGTCAATCCATCGATTGACATACAGTTAAATATTGGGACTAGTGTATGTCATCGCAACACCCATGTGGGGTTTTCAAATACAAAAGTTTATATACATACATCATTGGTTAATAAATTTAACTAATTTCCACTGTTTAAATTATAATTAAATATTTATATTTTAATTCCAACAAAACATATATTTTGACAAGACAACATTTTAATTTTACTAAACATGTCCTACTAAATGGCATTTTGTAATGCTAACAATGTTAAGTGACACTATTTTCAATGGATCAACATATGTTTCATAAATGAACATTTTTCTTTTTCACTAAAATGAAAATGTTTTTAATTAACAAGACATAAATAATCAAATGAACATTTTACTATGATTCTAACATATGAATGATAATGTTTTAACTAACTAAAACATATATATTCAAACGAACATTTTTCTATTTAAAACAATGCATGTTTCTAACCATTTCTAATGTACAATAAAAATGTAAAATTTTATTGTGAAACAATTTTACACAATTTCACACAATTTCTATGCTAACATATGACAAATAAAAAGGGAACTTTATTTTCAATAGTTTTAGCATTCACATATGACAAATAAAAAGATGGTTTTTATTTTTAGTAGTTCTAATGTTCGTATATGACAGATAAAAAGATGGTTTTTATTTGCAATACCTTGTTTACATTTCGAATGACAAAATAAAAGAGAATTTATTTGTCATAACAAGTTTTACATTTAAAGTGACATGTTTTATTTAACCTAACATATGCTAATCAAATGATGTGTTATTCTAATGTAACATTTGCTAACAAAATAATGTTTTTATACTAATGTAACATTCTACAACAAAATGTTCTTTTTTTATTCTAACATAAATGTCCTTTTTTAATTCTAACATAAATGTTGTTTTTATTCTCACATAAATGTCTCTTTTAATTCAAACATAAATGCTGTTTTTATTCTAACATAAATGACAATTTTAATTACATGACAATTCCTAACAAAAAATGATGTTTTAATTAACATGACAATTTCTAACAAAACGACATGTTTATTCTAAATAAACATTCCTAACAAAATGACATGTTTATTATAATATGTCGTTTTTAACAAAATTGACATTTTTATTCTAGCATGACTTTTCTAACAAATGTGTTATTTTTATCTATCATGACTATTTTAAAAAATGTGTTATTTTTATCCAACATCACTATTTCAACAAATGTGTTATTTTTATCTAACATGACTATTTTAACGAATGTGTTATTTTTATCTAACATGACTATTCTAACAAATGTGTTATTTTTATCTAACATGACTATTTTAACAAATGTGTTATTTTTATCTAATGTGACTATTATAACAAATTTGTTATTTTTAATATCATGCAACATTGAAACTAAAAATGTTGTTATTTTATAACAAAAGATGATATTTATGTTTTCTAACAAAAGATGTCAATTTATTTTCTAACCAAAGATGACAATTATGTTTTCATGAATACTTTTTAAATAAATGATCTTTTTAGGTAACATGAACTCATTCTAAATAAAAGATCAATTTGTTTTAACCTAAAATTTATACTAACTAAATGACATATCGGTTTTAACATAACATTTATTAATTTAATAACATTTTTATCTTGCTAATTCTACTGCAACAAAAGGAATATTTCTATTATGTCAATTCTTATGCAACCAAATGAACATTTCTAAATAAATTGATGTTTCATACGATATTTCTAAATAAAATGACATTTCAAATTAATATGATATACAAAAATGTAATTCTATTCTAATGTAACATTTTATACAAAAATGAAATTTCTATTCAAATGTACATTTTATACAAAAATGTAATTTCTATTCTAATGTACATTTTCTAACAAAAAGAGTATTTTTATTTTAATATCACATCTCAAACAAAAATGATATTTTTATTTGACCATTCTAATTCTATATCAACGACATTTTATTTTGTCGATTCTAATATAACAAAATTATTCCATCAAGTCAACAGATTGATAAACAACATCAAATAATTTAAATCAAATCACGAATGACAATCAATAGGATATTACAGCTTATGAAAATCAACAGATCTAATCATGAATAATTTATTTAGATTATATATATGTAAAAAAAAGAATTTCTCACAATGATCATTGTTTGAATTTTCAAAATTCTGCATTTTAGATCAGGTCAGTCCCATGATGTAGATCTCGTTTCAAGGATTCCAACGCACTTTGTTTTTCTGAATTTTGATACTGTTTGACAAAGATATGTTGATTTAAACGTTGGATTACATTATTAAATTAATAAATAAACAATTTTCCTTAATTACAGTTTTACCCCTAATACAAACTAAGGCCGCTCCTTCTTCCACTTCCTATCGTTGTCTGCTTGTAAAATCGAACCCAAACTCATCCGCCATCACACCACTACCGCACCACCGTCGGGGCACCAGTCACCGATCACCCAACACCATGTCGAAGCCCTCGATTCCACCTCCCTACGTCGTGAAGAAGGGTGCACTCGCAGCCCCCAAGCATCTCGAAATCTGAACTAAAGTCGCGCCCTTTGAACCTCAAAATCAACCAACATCGATCCTTGTTTCAGATCCGACCTGCATGAAAATTGAGATCTAACTTGCCACTTCTATTTTCCCTTAACAAGTTTTTGATATTAGTTAGTGGATTAGGAGTAATTAGTGAATCATTTCCGGAGCTTTATGGCCATTGTTTTCTCAAGTGGCAGCTGTCTCTCTAATGGATTAGGGTTTAGTTAGGTTAGACCGTTTTTATACTAGTATATGTAGCGTATTTTATTTTATTTTATTTTAATTTATTAATTCAAGAAAATAACTTGTTCATTGATACTAACTCCGAATCAAACCAAACGAGGGTCGCCCCTAACCAAATACTCCCGTTCCGGACATAATGGAATAGGATTAGTAACCTAATTTAATTGTTTCGATAGGTTTTTCTTTAAATTTAAATATAAAACATTTAATTATTTAATGTAAACGTACATTTTAATTTACCGGGGCCACATACTGACTCTAAAAATTCCAGAAAAATTATTTCTAGTTATGTTTTGACGATACGGTGCTAACAAGAATAATTTCATCGAATTCTGAGATCGTTTGAAAAATGGCCATTTTCTGGTCGATCGAATTTGACTTAAACTGACAAAACACATTTTCTTTCGCCACGCTCACATATTAATTCTAAAAGTTATGAAAATTGAAATCTGGCAATAATTTGACATTCCGGTTCCAACAAATGTGGTTTAGTCGAAAACAGAGGTAGTTTGAAAAATGGCTATTTTTAATATTAAATATATATATATTCTACAGTGACTATTCTGAAAGTTAAACTGGGCATAACTTTTGATTTCGGCTATAAAATTTCAATTTTTCGGATTCGTTGGAAAGAAATTTTTATATATATTTACATATTTTTGGTTTCACTAAAATCCGATTTATTTTGCATCCTGTACATTCAATCGAAGTACAGGTTTGACTTTTCAAACTACCGTAATATTTCTAACTCCTTTTATAATTAAAATAAATATATTCGTTCCAACTTCAATTTAAATAATTTTTTAATCGTTATTATTTAAAATAAACCATTTTAAATATTCAAAATCCATCAAAATAAAATTTTTAAATTGGTTCAGAATTTCCGGTTGTTACAGTCTCCCCCACTTAAAATCTTTACGTCCTCGAAAAGGAACGGAGTTAAATATTGTGTGACGGCAAGGAATTTCGCTCGGTCCGAACCGGTCGCTAAACCGACCCAGGCCGCTCGAAACGCCCTATCGTTTGAGAACAGGACAAATCAGAACGCAAACAGAAGAACATTTCATTGTATATTACAACAATGCATCAGATTACAAGAATATACAGAGTATAAAAGAATATTACACAGAAATATCAGAGATTTAAATTACATTTAAATACATAGCAGCGGAAAGTAATACAATACACAACTAGAAGAGATATACGGATACAAAGCTTTCCGGATATCGTTCCAGCGGTAAACCAGGATCCTGTGAATATAAATCTGCAAAACCCAAAACTACTAGCTGCCCGTGTCAAAATAAGGGCACCCAGAGTTTAGGTTAAAACAATAAACTCCAGGTCAGTCATGGGACTGGTGTGAGAACTAAAACAGTTAATCTTTATTTTTAAAGCTAGGTAAATCAAGGGACCACGCCGTATAACACGGAACGGGTTTCCTCCCAAGAATACCAGTGCATAAAACAACAGCGCAATGCTAAATAAAGAAGAATGAAGCTGTTATAAGACCCAGGTCCCATCACACAATGCAACGCAGTCGAGGATAGGGTTTTCCCTTATAACAGCCAAAGAATGCTTGATACGTTTTAAAACAAATCATTTGATACTATTATAAGTGCATAGTGTATAAAACACTTCGAATCATAAGTATCAATCATAGGCGGCATGAACGGCCCATAACACTATGTCGCCATATATAAGTTTACAATCAAAACCGCAAATGTCGTATTGGAAGTTGGGTTATCATTTATGGTATGAACCGAGGCTAGGGGCAAGATCCTCTCTGATTCGAGACGCTCTAGTCCGCCCCTCAGGCAAGCGCGCAGGCAAGCCTTGGATCGTCAGGGCCGGTCCACCGATGTGGATTATTATGCCTGAACACTACGTTTCCCCACCCTTTGGGGTGTAAATCTGGCCCGTCAGCCGACCAGAAGCATCGGCCGAAACCGATATCACGAGGCGCCTCGCTTTTCAGCAAGTAATAATAAGTAACATCCACATGAGTCAAACTCGTCAGCCAGTTCAAGCACTGACGCCACTCATAACTAGAAAGAAACGTAGGTCCTCCCTGATGTCCGTCTCCCGTTTTTGATTCATACCGGGTGTGATACTCGCGAATCAACGTTACACAAAGCTACGCCACAAAGGCCGTGCTTCGATCATCACCACATGACTCTGCTTTTCAACAGAAGCCTTGATCATTTGCATCTTAGCATGCCACACAGGCAATTCACTCCATGCGATTGATATCCATCAATATATAACCCCTGAGCTCGTACGTCTCAGAGAAGGGCGTTAAGCAAGAGAATAAATTCTCCGCCGCCAAACAGATATATATTTAATAGAGATCAATCACACGGACTAAAATCCAATGTCAGACACACAGTCCATTTACAAGTCCGTTCTGGGTCTGAACGAAACCGGAGGCACCTAGTACCTCGCATATCCATCGATCTCCAAGTACGTCTGGACGATCCCCAACTGTTTCCATCTTCTTGGGTGTACAGCCCAATCAAGATCATCAGTTATCACCCAAACGACGTGAAGACCTCCGGTCTTCGACCATCGTCTTCATCTTCGACTTATCGTCGTATCAGTTATTCAGAATGGGATGAGCCCGGTCTTTCCGAATAACTCGCGTATATTTTAAATAAGTGTTACACAAACACAACATACGCCTCATTCCAATTCATTAGTCACTAACCGTAAATTAATCAAGAGAATAATTCCCCAAATATTAACCCCGAAGGCCGAAACCAACATCAGATCAATATCCAGAAAACCATTCTGCTTGGCTAACCGACAGTTAGTTTCTAAATTTCACGTTCAAATCTAATTAAAGATTTAACTATCGCTGGAGCAAAACTGGTGATACTCCATTCTCGATCTTTTCAATCTAATTAAAGATTCATTAAAACTCCACTTAGTTTTAATCATTATCTGGGTTAAAGAATCAGTGTCATTTAAAACACGATTCACGATAAACCCAAAATCACATTCCATTAATTATCGGGTTAAAGAACAAGTGTTATTTAAAACACTGTTCACGATAAACCCAAAAATCAATACCAATTCAATTCCAATTAAATATCATTTAATTGGTACACTTCATTAAATCTAAATAAAAAGATTTAATCTTTTCTCAACTGGGTTCAAGAACAGTGTTAGTGAAGACACCATTCACGACAAACCCAAATCACATTCGATATTCAATACAAGGCTCGGAATAGAAAATATATCGGCTTAAATTCAATATCGAATTCTACGACTAACAAATGTCGTATTGGAAATAACGATACAAATATATATCTTTCAAATTTCCATAACAACACCTGTAATATCACGAATTCCAACATCGAAATATTCCGAAGACAATTTCGATTCAAATCCACTCCAATGAAATCATTGGAAATTTTGGTTGTTTTCAAAACCATTTCAAATTCAATTTATTTATTTAAAAATAAATAGAATTATAATTCTAGTTCAAAACTAGTTCATTTTGATAAAAATCTATTTTTATCTTTTCAAATATGGAGTTTTTCATCCCAAACTTTCACAAATCATTTCTTATGATTTTACACAAATTATTACTATTTTTAATAATTTTATCAAGGCCCGTACAGTCGATTTCCATTAACGGCCATCGAACTGCACTTACAGCGACCTTTTTCGAATTTGATTTGGACATAATTCCAAATCCAACCGTTAGATTTCAAATTTCTAATATTCGTTAGAAAGCTCTTTTCGATACGAACCCAACGGTTCCGGTTTTAGGAGAATCCGACGGTCGGATCTCCCGTAATGTCCGTTTGAAATCAATGGTCGAAATTCACGAACTACCGCGGCGCGGCGCGTTCTATTCAGGCCATTTTATTATATATATAATATATATAATATATATTTCGTCGATTTCTATTCAAAACGAATTATATAAATAGTTTTAAAATCGTTTCAAAACCTATTTCAACTTCCATTTCAATTCAAAGCAAAATTGAATTCTTCTTTATAAATTCGTTTCAAAATTCATTTCTATTCAATTCAAATTTCAATTCAATTTGAATTCATTTCAATTCAATTTGAATTCCTTTCAATTCGCTTTCAATTCAATTTGAATTCGTTTTCAATTCAATTCGTTTCGAAATCGTTTTCAATTCAATTCATTTCGAAATCGTTTTCAATTCAATTCATTTCGAAATCGTTTTCAATTCATTTCATTTCGAAATCGTTTTCAATTCAATTCATTTCGAAATCGTTTTCAATTCAATTCATTTCGAAATCGTTTTCAATTCAATTCATTTCGAAATCGTTTTCAATTCAATTCATTTCGAAATCGTTTTCAATTCAATTCATTTCGAAATCGTTTTCAATTCAATTCATTTCGAAATCGTTTTCAATTCATTTCATTTCGAAATCGTTTTCAATTCATTTCATTTCGAAATCGTTTTCAATTCATTTCATTTCGAAATCGTTTTCCAATCGATATAAATATCGTTTACGTCAAAATGGCGTAAATCTAATCAACACGGCTTCATATATTCCTATTTTCAAATATTCTATTTCAAACATTTCTTTTTCAAAATAGTTGTTATTATCAAAATATTTCGTTCAACACATGACCAATCTCAATGGATGAGTACTGTCAACACATGAACTTTTATTTTATAATATTCTTTATTTTTCAAATTGGAATGAGGCCCAATCAATTACCATATAACGTTAATTATATGGATTTTCATACAACACATGTATATAATAACATGGAAAATAATCAACCATCAACCAAAGTGCACTACACTGTATAAGCATCAAATATAGATATCTAACGCTTATAACAGCCTGTCAATCGATCGATCGACATATTTAATCAATCAGGATGAGTGAACTTCAAATTTCATCCTAACACCCGTGTGGGGTTTCAAACAATCAAACACATATTTTATTTGTGCAGTTGGGCGATGTGTGAAATTTATCGACCCAATCAATGTCCTTCAAATAGATGTACATAAACAAACCGTCGGGTTTGTAAATGAATATTTATTTATTCACATTCACGTTAAAAATTATATTTTTAACGATAAAACATTTTATTTCAACATATGAATATCTATTCAGATCATTCTTCAAATAAAATGATAATTTTATTTTTCTAACCTATTTTAGAAAATTTCGGCGGCATAACGGCACGATACTAGAAACGGGACAAGGCCTAGCCTTATCCCCGGTCTAGTGAAGGCCCACGCCATTCACACATCAATCAAATCAATTCCGAATCAAATCACATAACTAATCTATGCAACCAAACAAACAAGTCCATGGTCTGTGGACGATTGTGTCAGGTGCTACTAAGCACCGTCTGCATCCTAGTATATATATATATAACTAGAAATAAAATTGAAGAGTGAGAAATTCTCACATATAGCTATCCTAGCTCCACGGCTCTTCATTGATAGAAATCTTCATTGCTATCGCATCTTCGTCATCTTCGTTGCCCGTAGCCACTACATATGTAAAAATCGAGTTTTTTACTTCGCTATTCTATATATAAAAAAAATCGAATTTTTTAGTTCGCTATTCAATATATAAAAATCGAATTTTTAGTTCGCTATTCAATATATAAAAATCGAATTTTTAGTTCGCTATTCAATATATAAAAATCGAATTTTTAGTTCGCTATTCAATATATAAAAATCGAATTTTTAGTTCGCTATTCAATATATAAAAATCGAATTTTTAGTTCGCTATTCAATATATAAAAATCGAATTTTTAGTTCGAAGTTCAACATATAAAAATCATATTTTTATAACTCTACATGAATAAAAATCATATCTTTTTTTTCTATTACCGTTCAACCTTAAAATTTATTCTTTCGATCCAAGCTATATATATATAAAATCTATCTTTCTCACTATAAAGATCCAATCTTTGTCCTAATAAAAATATTATCTTTTCATCGCTACGCATATAAAAATTAGATTTTTATAACGCTAATTTAATTTCAAAGACTGAAAATAAATCCATGCTTTTCAAACTTAAAAATCAAACCTCTTTTTGTTTTGAAAAACAAAGTGTATTATTCACGAAAATCAGATTTTTAAGTGGATTAAGCTAACAAAATATTTTAAATAAATTAAAACAAATCAACATAAGCAAATAGATAAAAGAAAGGTAGAAGCTTACAGCGAATGTGGAAGAAGAGGGATCGGAGTGGGCTGCTAGGGCGCAAAGGAGGACGAAGGCGTGGCAGGGGAGGGTGGCGTGGCGTCGTGGGTGGAGGCGGCTGACAGTTGTGGGGGTGTGGTCCTCGAACTGGGCGTATGGCGGGGTTTCTCGAGTGGAGGAGGGGATCCGGTTATCGGAGGGGAGATGGAGGGTGAAGGCGACGGTGGAGAGAGGTCAACGGCGGCGGGCGATTCAGGGGGGGCGGCGGGCTAGGTTTCAGGCGCGATTTGTTTTTTTTTTTTTTTTTTTTCTCTCTGAATTGAAGAATAAACGGGGGGGGGTTATTATAAAGAAGTATATATAATAATTTATATTTTTAATTTAATTTTATCTTCAAAAAGTTACTTTAGAAATTCGAACTCCTTTTTGAGCCCACCGACTGTTGCCCCTAGGGTAATACCCCCATTCCGAACCCAATGGGATATGTACCGTAAGCCAATTCCATCGTTTCGATCGGTTTTCATTTAAATTCACATTTAAATCATTATATTGAATTTTAAACGTACATTTCAATTTACTGGAGCCACATACAGTCTCTAAAAATTCCAGAAAAATATTTTCTAGCTTTGTATTGACGATACGGTTCTAACAAAACTAATTTCATCGAATTCTGAGACCGTTTGAAAAATGGCCAATTTCCAGTCGATTAAAATCAACTAAAACTGGTCAAACGCGTTTTCCTTTACCACGCTCACATATTGATTCGAAAAATTATGAAATTTGAAACCTAGCAATAATTTGACACTGCGGACCCAACAAATCTGGTTTCATCGAAATCCGAGGTCATCTGCAAAATGTCCATTTTTAAGGGCCTGAATTCCATAGCGACTATTCAGAATTTTCAACTGGACATATCTTTTGATTCCCGCTACGAACCTTTGATTTTTCGGATTCGTTGGAAAGATATTCACTATTAGATTCCATTATTTTTGGTTTCACTAAAATCCGGATTGTTTTGCACCCGGTACATTCAATTGAAGTTTGAAATCGAATTATCGAACTACCGCGCCATTTTCAATTCTATTTATAATTATATATAATTATTTATATTCTAACGACGACGTATATAATATATAAGACCGAATTATATTCAAAACAAATTTCTCGTCGATATTATTTAAAATAATTCATTTTAAATAATCAAAACTCGCTAAAATTGCCAAAATAAAAATTTTAAACTGGCCCAGATTTTACGGGTTGTTACAATCTCCCCCACTTAAAACTTTTCGTCCCCGAAAAGGAACAAAGTCAAAAGTGGTTTGATTATTCAACCCTACGTTCGATCTGGCTTCTATTCTCTAACTTTTCAGTTTCTGAGAATTTTTCTAAAATCTCAAAAATTTGGCTAACACCCTAAATTTTTGAAAAATTTCGCCATAACCTCCCCTGCACCGGGAGCATCGGGGAATTTCGAATAGCTTCCCCAGTCCTTCAGATTTCAAAAAGAAAAAGAAAAAGCCAAGCGGCTAGCCAATAGGCTCATAAAATCATCATCACCCAAACAAAACAGGAAATTATGTAGTAAACATGTACCTATTTGTCGGGCAAACAAATTTTATTCTCTGGCTCTAGCCTCCTTGCTATGACCTGTTCAATGTAAGTATATGTATATGCAAGCAAATGCGACCAATTTTCAATATAACTCAATATTTGATGCTATTAGGCATAATGGTTCAAAATTATCAAACAAATAAACAAACAACACAAACATCAATCAATTAGTGAACTAGAGTTTCAAATTCATAATTTTGATACATAGTCAAAAATCAGGTTTTTGATGCCAATTCACAACCATAGGCCCTATCCAATTTTGGTTCTCACACCAGTAAATAGGAAATATATAGAAAGCTCACTTTCGTCACTCGAACATAAATTCTAATGATGGAGCTCCATCATCAAAATCATCTCCGGGCGATTAGAGTGTAATTCTATATCTATCCAGTATATTAAAATTTCGAATACACGCGGATCAGACGTATACGTAAAATCTATATATACTGGATTGTCCACATCAATATAAATAAATAATCAAATACGAATAATTGATTTAAATTTTCAAAACAAAAATTTGTTTTCATTTGAAAAATATACTCTTCACACTCGTTCTAGGATACTACTGATCCTATCTCTAACGAGTCATTCCCATTGGATATTGCTAATCCAATATCTGATGAATTCTTTCATATGGTTCTAATGTGCCTTGTTCTCTGCTTTGTAAACCAAAGCTCTGATACCAAATGTGACGGCAAGGAATTTCGCTCGGTCCGAACCGGTCGCTAAACCGACCCAGGCCGCTCGAAACGCCCTATCGTTTGAGAACAGGACAAATCAGAACGCAAACAGAAGAACATTTCATTGTATATTACAACAATGCATCAGATTACAAGAATATACAGAGTATAAAAGAATATTACACAGAAATATCAGAGATTTAAATTACATTTAAATACATAGCAGCGGAAAGTAATACAATACACAACTAGAAGAGATATACGGATACAAAGCTTTCCGGATATCGTTCCAGCGGTAAACCAGGATCCTGTGAATATAAATCTGCAAAACCCAAAACTACTAGCTGCCCGTGTCAAAATAAGGGCACCCAGAGTTTAGGTTAAAACAATAAACTCCAGGTCAGTCATGGGACTGGTGTGAGAACTAAAACAGTTAATCTTTATTTTTAAAGCTAGGTAAATCAAGGGACCACGCCGTATAACACGGAACGGGTTTCCTCCCAAGAATACCAGTGCATAAAACAACAGCGCAATGCTAAATAAAGAAGAATGAAGCTGTTATAAGACCCAGGTCCCATCACACAATGCAACGCAGTCGAGGATAGGGTTTTCCCTTATAACAGCCAAAGAATGCTTGATACGTTTTAAAACAAATCATTTGATACTATTATAAGTGCATAGTGTATAAAACACTTCGAATCATAAGTATCAATCATAGGCGGCATGAACGGCCCATAACACTATGTCGCCATATATAAGTTTACAATCAAAACCGCAAATGTCGTATTGGAAGTTGGGTTATCATTTATGGTATGAACCGAGGCTAGGGGCAAGATCCTCTCTGATTCGAGACGCTCTAGTCCGCCCCTCAGGCAAGCGCGCAGGCAAGCCTTGGATCGTCAGGGCCGGTCCACCGATGTGGATTATTATGCCTGAACACTACGTTTCCCCACCCTTTGGGGTGTAAATCTGGCCCGTCAGCCGACCAGAAGCATCGGCCGAAACCGATATCACGAGGCGCCTCGCTTTTCAGCAAGTAATAATAAGTAACATCCACATGAGTCAAACTCGTCAGCCAGTTCAAGCACTGACGCCACTCATAACTAGAAAGAAACGTAGGTCCTCCCTGATGTCCGTCTCCCGTTTTTGATTCATACCGGGTGTGATACTCGCGAATCAACGTTACACAAAGCTACGCCACAAAGGCCGTGCTTCGATCATCACCACATGACTCTGCTTTTCAACAGAAGCCTTGATCATTTGCATCTTAGCATGCCACACAGGCAATTCACTCCATGCGATTGATATCCATCAATATATAACCCCTGAGCTCGTATGTCTCAGAGAAGGGCGTTAAGCAAGAGAATAAATTCTCCGCCGCCAAACAGATATATATTTAATAGAGATCAATCACACGGACTAAAATCCAATGTCAGACACACAGTCCATTTACAAGTTCGTTCTGGGTCTGAACGAAACCGGAGGCACCTAGTACCTCGCATATCCATCGATCTCCAAGTACGTCTGGACGATCCCCAACTGTTTCCATCTTCTTGGGTGTACAGCCCAATCAAGATCATCAGTTATCACCCAAACGACGTGAAGACCTCCGGTCTTCGACCATCGTCTTCATCTTCGACTTATCGTCGTATTAGTTATTCAGAATGGGATGAGCCCGGTCTTTCCGAATAACTCGCGTATATTTTAAATAAGTGTTACACAAACACAACATACGCCTCATTCCAATTCATTAGTCACTAACCGTAAATTAATCAAGAGAATAATTCCCCAAATATTAACCCCGAAGGCCGAAACCAACATCAGATCAATATCCAGAAAACCATTCTGCTTGGCTAACCGACAGTTAGTTTCTAAATTTCACGTTCAAATCTAATTAAAGATTAAACTATCGCCTGGAGCAAAACTGGTGATACTCCATTCTCGATCTTTTCAATCTAATTAAAGATTCATTAAAACTCCACTTAGTTTTAATCATTATCTGGGTTAAAGAATCAGTGTCATTTAAAACACGATTCACGATAAACCCAAAATCACATTCCATTAATTATCGGGTTAAAGAACAAGTGTTATTTAAAACACTGTTCACGATAAACCCAAAAATCAATACCAATTCAATTCCAATTAAATATCATTTAATTGGTACACTTCATTAAATCTAAATAAAAAGATTTAATCTTTTCTCAACTGGGTTCAAGAACAGTGTTAGTGAAGACACCATTCACGACAAACCCAAATCACATTCGATATTCAATACAAGGCTCGGAATAGAAAATATATCGGCTTATATTCAATATCGAATTCTACGACTAACAAATGTCGTATTGGAAATAACGATACAAATATATATCTTTCAAATTTCCATAACAACACCTGTAATATCACGAATTCCAACATCGAAATATTCCGAAGACAATTTCGATTCAAATCCACTCCAATGCAATCATTGGAAATTTTGGTTGTTTTCAAAACCATTTCAAATTCAATTTATTTATTTATAAATAAATAGAATTATAATTCTAGTTCAAAACTAGTTCATTTTGATAAAAATCTATTTTTATCTTTTCAAATATGGAGTTTTTCATCCCAAACTTTCACAAATCATTTCTTATGATTTTACACAAATTATTACTATTTTTAATAATTTTATCAAGGCCCGTACAGTCGATTTCCATTAACGGCCATCGAACTGCACTTACAGCGACCTTTTTCGAATTTGATTTGGACATAATTCCAAATCCAACCGTTAGATTTCAAATTTCTAATATTCGTTAGAAAGCTCTTTTCGATACGAACCCAACGGTTCCGGTTTTAGGAGAATCCGACGGTCGGATCTCCCGTAATGTCCGTTTGAAATCAATGGTCGAAATTCACGAACTACCGCGGCGCGGCGCGTTCTATTCAGGCCATTTTATTATATATATAATATATATAATATATATTTCGTCGATTTCTATTCAAAACGAATTATATAAATAGTTTTAAAATCGTTTCAAAACCTATTTCAACTTCCATTTCAATTCAAAGCAAAATTGAATTCTTCTTTATAAATTCGTTTCAAAATTCATTTCTATTCAATTCAAATTTCAATTCAATTTGAATTCATTTCAATTCAATTTGAATTCCTTTCAATTCGCTTTCAATTCAATTTGAATTCGTTTTCAATTCAATTCGTTTCGAAATCGTTTTCAATTCAATTCATTTCGAAATCGTTTTCAATTCAATTCATTTCGAAATCGTTTTCAATTCATTTCATTTCGAAATCGTTTTCAATTCAATTCATTTCGAAATCGTTTTCAATTCAATTCATTTCGAAATCGTTTTCAATTCAATTCATTTCGAAATCGTTTTCAATTCAATTCATTTCGAAATCGTTTTCAATTCAATTCATTTCGAAATCGTTTTCAATTCAATTCATTTCGAAATCGTTTTCAATTCAATTCATTTCGAAATCGTTTTCAATTCATTTCATTTCGAAATCGTTTTCAATTCATTTCATTTCGAAATCGTTTTCAATTCATTTCATTTCGAAATCGTTTTCCAATCGATATAAATATTGTTTACGTCAAAATGGCGTAAATCTAATCAACACGGCTTCATATATTCCTATTTTCAAATATTCTATTTCAAACATTTCTTTTTCAAAATAGTTGTTATTATCAAAATATTTCGTTCAACACATGACCAATCTCAATGGATGAGTACTGTCAACACATGAACTTTTATTTTATAATATTCTTTATTTTTCAAATTGGAATGAGGCCCAATCAATTACCATATAACGTTAATTATATGGATTTTCATACAACACATGTATATAATAACATGGAAAATAATCAACCATCAACCAAAGTGCACTACACTGTATAAGCATCAAATATAGATATCTAACGCTTATAACAGCCTGTCAATCGATCGATCGACATATTTAATCAATCAGGATGAGTGAACTTCAAATTTCATCCTAACACCCGTGTGGGGTTTCAAACAATCAAACACATATTTTATTTGTGCAGTTGGGCGATGTGTGAAATTTATCGACCCAATCAATGTCCTTCAAATAGATGTACATAAACAAACCGTCGGGTTTGTAAATGAATATTTATTTATTCACATTCACGTTAAAAATTATATTTTTAACGATAAAACATTTTATTTCAACATATGAATATCTATTCAGTTCATTCTTTAAATAAAATGATAAATTTATTTTTCTAACCTATTTTAGAAAATTTCGGCGGCATAACGGCACGATACTAGAAACGGGACAAGGCCTAGCCTTATCCCCGGTCTAGTGAAGGCCCACGCCATTCACACATCAATCAAATCAATTCCGAATCAAATCATATAACTAATCTATGCAACCAAACAAACAAGTCCATGGTCTGTGGACGATTGTGTCAGGTGCTACTAAGCACCGTCTGCATCCTAGTATATATATATATAACTAGAAATAAAATTGAAGAATGAGAAATTCTCACATATAGCTATCCTAGCTCCACGGCTCTTCATTGATAGAAATCTTCATTGCTATCGCATCTTCGTCATCTTCGTTGCCCGTAGCCACTACATATGTAAAAATCGAGTTTTTTACTTCGCTATTCTATATATAAAAAAAATCGAATTTTTTAGTTCGCTATTCAATATATAAAAATCGAATTTTTAGTTCGCTATTCAATATATAAAAATCGAATTTTTAGTTCGCTATTCAATATATAAAAATCGAATTTTTAGTTCGCTATTCAATATATAAAAATCGAATTTTTAGTTCGCTATTCAATATATAAAAATCGAATTTTTAGTTCGCTATTCAATATATAAAAATCGAATTTTTAGTTCGAAGTTCAACATATAAAAATCATATTTTTATAACTCTACATGAATAAAAATCATATCTTTTTTTTCTATTACCGTTCAACCTTAAAATTTATTCTTTCGATCCAAGCTATATATATATAAAATCTATCTTTCTCACTATAAAGATCCAATCTTTGTCCTAATAAAAATATTATCTTTTCATCGCTACGCATATAAAAATTAGATTTTTATAACGCTAATTTAATTTCAAAGACTGAAAATAAATCCATGCTTTTCAAACTTAAAAATCAAACCTCTTTTTGTTTTGAAAAACAAAGTGTATTATTCACGAAAATCAGATTTTTAAGTGGATTAAGCTAACAAAATATTTTAAATAAATTAAAACAAATCAACATAAGCAAATAGATAAAAGAAAGGTAGAAGCTTACAGCGAATGTGGAAGAAGAGGGATCGGAGTGGGCTGCTAGGGCGCAAAGGAGGACGAAGGCGTGGCAGGGGAGGGTGGCGTGGCGTCGTGGGTGGAGGCGGCTGACAGTTGTGGGGGTGTGGTCCTCGAACTGGGCGTATGGCGGGGTTTCTCGAGTGGAGGAGGGGATCCGGTTATCGGAGGGGAGATGGAGGGTGAAGGCGACGGTGGAGAGAGGTCAACGGCGGCGGGCGATTCAGGGGGGGGCAACGGGCTAGGTTTCAGGCGCGATTTGTTTTTTTTTTTTTTTCTCTCTGAATTGAAGAATAAACAGGGGGGGTTATTATAAAGAAGTATATATATTAATTTATATTTTTAATTTAATTTTATCTTCAAAAAGTTACTTTAGAAATTCGAACTCCTTTTTGAGCCCACCGACTGTTGCCCCTAGGGTAATACCCCCATTCCGAACCCAATGGGATATGTACCGTAAGCCAATTCCATCGTTTCGATCGGTTTTCATTTAAATTCACATTTAAATCATTATATTGAATTTTAAACGTACATTTCAATTTACCGGAGCCACATACAGTCTCTAAAAATTCCAGAAAAATATTTTCTAGCTTCGTATTGACGATACGGTTCTAACAAAACTAATTTCATCGAATTCTGAGACCGTTTGAAAAATGGCCAATTTCCAGTCGATTAAAATCAACTGAAACTGGTCAAACGCGTTTTCCTTTACCACGCTCACATATTGATTCGAAAAATTATGAAATTTGAAACCTAGCAATAATTTGACACTGCGGACCCAACAAAACTGGTTTCGTCGAAATCCGAGGTCATCTGCAAAATGTCCATTTTTAAGGGCCTGAATTCCATAGCGACTATTCAGAATTTTCAACTGGACATATCTTTTGATTCCCGCTACGAACCTTTGATTTTTCGGATTCGTTGGAAAGATATTCACTATTAGATTCCATTATTTTTGGTTTCACTAAAATCCGGATTGTTTTGCACCCGGTACATTCAATTGAAGTTTGAAATCGAATTATCGAACTACCGCGCCATTTTCAATTCTATTTATAATTATATATAATTATTTATATTCTAATGACGACGTATATAATATATACGACCGAATTATATTCAAAACAAATTTCTCGTCGATATTATTTAAAATAATTCATTTTAAATAATCAAAACTCGCTAAAATTGCCAAAATAAAAATTTTAAACTGGCCCAGATTTTACGGGTTGTTACATATTGTTTAATTAACCTCTAAATTTTCATTCCTTAATTGGTTTCAATAATTTATTAGTTGATTAACTTTCAAATATATATAACTTTTATATGTTCAAAAATCGTATGATATTTTCTAAGATTGGATTATATATATAATCCCAAATACGTTAATTATAGACTTTTTTACTCTGAACTAATTCTAGTGCATTACTAACCCTATCTCTAATGAGTTTTCTCATTCTAGGATGCTATTTATCCTATCTCTAATGAGTATTCTTATTGTTTATTACTAATCCTACCTCTGATGAGTCTTTTGTTCAGTTCTAACGAGTTGTACCCAAATATTTGTTCTAACTAGAGCTCTGATACCAGCTGTAAAGACCCGAAAATCCCATCCTTTAGATCGGCCATAAACCACACAGGTCTGATCCAAAAATTGGAAATCCACTAATACTTTAACTCTGGGCATACAGCACATTAGAACAAATAACAGAAGACCTTTATAAACATCATAATAATGTTACATCAGAGTATAGAATATAAGAGTACATTGGATACATAATACAGCGGAAGATAAATTACAATAATCTACTACAATACACAGCGGAAGACCTTCTATGCTCTGGACATAGCTTTAAGCTTCAATCCAGAACTTGTCAAGAGATAAATATCTGCAAAAAGATACTCGGCTGCCCGTGTGGGAAAGTGGGCACCCGAGTTTACAAGTGAAACAAAATACAGGTCAGCATTGGGGCTGGTATGAGAAATCTTTCTTAACCTATTTAATAATAAGGCTAATCACAGGACCACGCCGCTCACGCAGAACAGGTTTACTCCATTGGATTGCCAGTGCATAAATAAAGTAAATCGTTAAACAACGCAATGCTTTTTATAAAAATGAAACCATTATAATACTCAAGTCCTATCACACAATGCAACGCAAACCGGAGGATAGAATTTTACCTTATAATGGTCAAAAATGCTTGATACGATAAAACAGAGTTGATATTATTACTATTGTATATATGTTTTAAAACATTTGAATCATAATATCAGTCATAGACGGCATAGCTACCATATACTATGTCGCCATACTAGTTATACAATCAAAACCGCATAGGTCGTATTGGAAGTTGAATTTCCATCATGAACCAAGGAAAAAGATAGTCCTTACTGAATTCGAGGCAATCTAGCCTACCATGTCTCAGGATCAGCTGCAACTAACCCTTGGACCTTCAGGGCCGATCCACTAAAGTGCAATGGTTGGATTAATATTGCCTGAACAATACGTTTCCCTGCCCTACGGGGCGTAAATAGAGCCACTAGGGACTCAAATAATAGAGGCGCCTCATTCCATCATCCACATAAGTGAAAATGTCAGGCTTTGTAAAAACCATGACACCACTTCTAGCTAGAAAGAAACGTATGTCCTCCCTGCAGTCCTTACTCCCGTTTCTAGTTCATACCGGGGTGTGAGGCTCGCGAAGTATCGCTATACACAAAGCTATGCTATTTAAAGATGTGCTTTGATCTTCAACCACAAGGCTCTACTTTTCAACAATAAGCCTTAATCGTTGGCATCTTAGCATGCCACATTGTCAATCCATACCATACCATTGATTTCTGCCAATATATATGTAACAACCCGGAAATCCGAGCCAATTTAAATTTTTTATTTTGGCGAATTTAATGAATTTTGAATATTTAAAATGAATCATTTTAAATAATAACGACGAAAAATTTATTTTGAAAGGAATTAGAATGTATATGTTTATATACGTCGTCGTTAGAATATAAATAATTATTTATAATTATAAAAGGAATTGAAAATGGCGCGGTAGTTCGATAATTCGATTTCAAATTTCAATTGAACATACCGGGTGCAAAATAAATTGGATTTTGGCGAAACCAAAAATATTTGAATCTAATTGAGAATATCTTTCCAACGAATCCGGGAAATCAAAATTTCATAGCGGGAATCAAAAGTTACATCCAGTTGAAAATTCAGAATAATCGCTATGGAATTCTAGCCCTTAAAAATGGAAATTTTGCAAACGACCTCGGATTTCGACGAAACCACTTTTGATGGATCCGGGATGTCAAGATATAGCTATATTTCAAATTTCGTAATTTTTCGAATCAATATGTGAGCATGGCAAAGGAAAACGCGTTTGACCAGTTTTAGTTGATTTTAATCGACAGGAAAATGGCCATTTTTCAAAATGTCTCGAAATTTGACAAAACTAGTTTTGTTAGGACCGTATCGTCAATACGAAGTTAGAAAATATTTTTTGGGAATTTTTAGAGACTGTATATGGGTCCGGTAAATTGAAATACTTGTTTAAATTCAATATATAGAGTTATATGTTGATTTTGACGAAAACTGGTCGAAATGATCGAATTGGCTTGTAAAACATATCCCATTGTGTTCGGAATGGGGGTAATTAGTTATGATTGAGAGTCGTTGGGTTTGATTTAGAGATCGAATGCGAAAACTGACTTAATGGAAATTAAATAATAAAAATAAAACAAAAGGGGCTATAAATACACCAATTTGACCGGTCAAAAAAAAGGAAACCCTAATTCATTATCGAACCAAGCCGCCTCCGTTCAAAAAGAAAAATCAAAGGCCAGGAATCGATTTACCAATCCACGCGTTATTGGGTTCCAGGGGCAAAGGAAAGGTTGATCGGCATGGGGAGGGGATCTAATTGATGGTCATGGCTCGACCATCGGAGCACAGCGACGGCGGAATTTTTGCATTGAAGTTGGCAGGTTTTGTTTGGGTTTTCAGGGGACTGCTGACCACTAGAGGGGACGGGGTTGGTGGCATTGGGGGCGGCGAGGCCTGGGCCATCCACGGCGGCCAGGGGTGGACCTCCGATCAACGGAGGAGGCGCCAACAGGGGTTTAAAGGGGGGGCGATGGGTTCCGGCGTGAACATGGAAGGAGCATTACAGTGAGCTCCTCTTCTTTTCTTTATAATTTTTATTTTATCCTTGTAATTAGTAAAACTTTAAATACATATATATATATATACATAAAATATTTGTTTAAAATATGAAATAAATATAAAATCAATTTAAAAATATAAATTAGCATATGGTTAAATAAAAACATACTTTGTTTTGAAAATATAAAAGTGTTGGTTTGAAAATATATGTTGTTTTTAAAATATTAAATGAACATTGTTTTTAAAATAATAAAATTAGCATTACTTTTAAAAATATATAATAGAATTGGTTTTAAAAATATGAAATAGAAAGAAGCGTCGAGAAAATATATGAAGTAGAAATCGAAATATGATTTTTATTTATTGAAAGGAAGTAATAAAAATATAATTTTTATTATGAACAGCGTGAAAAGAACTGCATTGGAATTTCAGACTGATCCAAACGGTTCAGCAGTTCAACAGTAAGGCAAGGCGGAGTGGAACCCTCTATGAGAACTCCTCACTTTTATTTTAAATTTCTAGTTTAAAATATATACTAGGATGCGGACGGTGCTTGGCAGCACCCGACACCCGTCGTCCACAGACCATGGATGACTTGTTTGTTTGGTTGCTATGTTGTGAAATTTGATTGTGTGATGTGGAACGAAATAAAATATTTTATAGTGGAAAATATTCTATAGTTAAAAATATAATTTTTAACGTGTATATAAAATAAATATTTATAAATGAATCGGATGATTTGTTTATATACACTGATTTGACTGACATTGATTGGGACGATAAATTTTACACATCGCCCAACTGCACGAATAAAATCTGTGTTTGATTGTTTGAAACCCCACACGGGTGTTGGGATGATATTTGGCGTACACTAATCCCAATTATTTAATTGTATGTCGATCGATTGGTCGACAGACTGTGTAAGCGTTAATTTTATATATATTTAATGCTTATGCAGTTGTGTGGTGCACTTTGGATGATGGTTGATTATTTATCGTTGCTATTATATACATGTGTTGTATGGAATCCATATAATTAACATTATATGCTAATTGATTAGGCCTCATTCCAATTGGGAAAATAAAGAATATTATGAAATAAAGATTCACGTGTTGACGGTACTCATTTGTTGAGATTAGTCATGTTGTGAAAGAAATATAGATTCATGTGTTAAATAGAATAAATATTCATTTGTTGAATAGAATAACGAAGTTATTGAAAAATATAAAGACGTGTTAATTAGAGATGCGCTATTTTGACGCGAACGATATTGATATCGATTATATTCAATTTTTTTAAATGAATATATAGAAAATGAATTCGAAATGAATAGAAAATGAATTCGAATTGATTTGAAATTAATTTGAGAAGAAATCGAATTGAATTGAAATTGAAATCGAATCGAATTGAAATTGAAATTGAATTGAATTGAAATCGAATTAAATTGAAATTGAAATCGAATTGAATTGAACTGAAATTGAATTAAACTGAATTGAAATTGAAATCGAATCGAATTGAATTGAATTGAAATTGAAATCGAATTTGAATTGAATTGAAATGAATTTAAAACGAATTTATAAGGAAAAATTTAACTTTGATTTGAATTTGAAAACGAAGTTGAAATTGTTTTTGAAACGAATTTAAAACAATTTATAAAATTCGTTTTAAATAGAAATCGACGTAATATATATTATATATATATATTATATAATGGCCTGAATAGAACGCGCCACGCCGCGGCAGTTCGCGAATTTCGACCATTGACTTCGAATGGATATTGCGGGAGATCCAACTGTCAAATTCTCCTAAAACCAGAACCGTTGGGTTCGTATCGAAAAGAGCTTTCCAATGAATATTAGAAATTTGAAATCTAATTGTTGGATTTGGAATTGTGTCCAAATTAAATTTGGAAAAGTTCGTTGTAAGTGCAGTTCGGTGGCAGTTATTGAAAACCGACTGTACAGGCCTTGATAAAATTATTAAAAATATCTACAATTTGTGTAAAATCATAAGAAATGATTTGGGGATAAACAAGGATGAAAATTCCATATTTGAAAAGATAAAAATAGATTTTTATTGAAATGAACTAGTTTTGAACTAGAATTAAAATCAATTTATTTTTGAAATAAATAAATTGAATTCGAAATGGGTTTTAAATAACCAGAATTTATAATATATTTAATTAGAATTGAATTAGAATTGATTTGTGGGTTTACCGTGAACGGTGTTTTAAATAGCACTTGTTCTTTAACCCGATAATAAATAGAATGTGATTTGGGTTTATCGTGAACTTTGTTTTAAATGACATTAGTTCTTTAACCCAGTAAAAGGAGTTTTAATGAATCGGTAATTAGATTGAAACGTGAATTGATAATTTAAATTACCAAATTTGGAAAGTGAGCGAGAATGGAGTATTACCAGTTTTTCTCGAAAGCGATAGTTAAAATCTTTAATTAGATTTGAACGTGAAATGGTAATTAACTTTACCGATAGCACCATGGTGTTAGATATGGAGTATCACCAGTTTTGCTCCATGGGATAAATAGGTTGGGATTGGGAAATAAAATAAATAATTACTTCGGTGTGGTTCGCTAATCCCGACTAGTTTGGAAAACCATAATATGGTTTGAAATGATATCCAAAGGAAGATTAAAGAATAAGTTTAAAAGAATTTATCTTTGATAAAATTAATGGGAACCTTTCCCTACGAGTGTGAATATATGAATAAAAGAATATTCTGAATTGGAATGAGGCGTATATTGTGTTTTATAGCACTTGTTGATTAAGATACGCGAGTTATTCAGAAAGTCCGGGTATAACCCATTCTAAATAACTGATTTGACGACGAGTCGAAGAGATTGAAGACAGTGCAAGACCGATGATCTTCACATCGAATTGATGGGTGCTACTGATGCTCACGATGGGAGTAGCTACGTTGAAGGGGGCTAAATTGGTAGCCGTCCGGACGTACTTGGAGGTCGACGGATATGCGAGGAAAGTGCCTCCGGTTTCGTTCAGACCCAGAATGAACTTGTAAATGAACTGTGTGTCTGACATTGGAATTTATTCTGTGTGATTGATTTCTATTAAATATATATCTATTTGACGGTGGAGAATTTATCCTCTTGCTTAACGCCCTTCTCTGAGAAGTATGAGCTCAGAGGTTATATATTGATGGATATCAATCGCATGGCATGAATTGCCTGTGTGCCATGCGTAAGTGGCAAATGATCAAGGCTTCAGTTGAAAAGCAAAGTCTTGTGGTTGATGATCAAAGCACAACTTTAAATAGCGTTGCTTTGTGTATAGCGTTGATTCGCGAGCCTCACACCCCGGTATGGTGGTAAACTGATGGTTTGATCAGTATGCTTTTTAGTGGATGGGCACCTTAGTGATGTTGTCGATTCGGTCGACCGAGATTGAGCTTAATGCTCAGAGGGATAGGGTAAGCGGTGTTTTCTCTCGCCGAGACATAAGCCGCAGTGATACTCGATTTCCCAAAAGTGCGGATGTGCATTACGGTGTTTTCTCTCGTTGAGACGTAAGCCGTTGTGGATGGCACTACGCGATCGATCTTTCGAATCAGGAGCCACCATGATGGAAATCCAACTTCCAAATATGACATTTTGCGGTTTTGATTGTAGATCCTAGTATTGGCGACATGATATATGGTACCCATGCCGTCTATGATTGATACATTTATATTTGAAGTTGTTTTCCTCACTTATAGTAATAATATAAGATGAAATTTCACGTATCAAGCATATTTGGCTATTATAAGGGAAAACCCTATCCTCCGGCTTGCGTTGCATTGTGTGATGGGACCTGGGTCTTATAATAGCTTCATTGTTCTTTATTTAGCATTGCGTTGTTTGTTTTATGCACTGGTATTCTTAGGAGGAAACCCGTTCCATGTTATATGACGTAGTCCCTTGATTTACCTAACTTTAGAAACAAAGATTAATAACTGTTTTAGTTCTCACACTAGTCACATGACTGACCTGGAGTTTATTGTTTTAACCTAAACTCTGGGTGCCCCTATTTTCCGCACAGGCAGCTGGTAGTTTTGGTTTTGCAGATTTATATTCATAGGATCCTGATTTGCTGCTGGAACGTTATCCAGAAAGCTCTGTATCTGTATATATCTTCTAGTTGTGTTTTGTATTATTTTCGCTACGATGTATTTAAATGAAATTTAAATCTCTGATATTTTCTGTATAATATTTATTCATACTCTGTATATTCTTGTATTATGATGGAATTATTGTAATAAGCACTGAAATGTTCTTCTATTTGTGTTCTGATTTGTCGCGTTCTCGAAGTATCCGGGCTTTCCTTACCAGGGAAGTTACGGGTTCTCACAATATAACTTCTAAGCTAGCATGTCTCAGAGAAGGGTGTTATGCAAGAGAATAAATTCTCTGCCACCAACAGATATATATTTAGCAGAGATCAACGAATATAGTATAAAGGAATACAACGTCAGACATACAATCCATTTACAAGTTCGTTCTGGGTCTGAACGAAATAGGAGGCACTTTATACCTCGCCTATCTGAACGATCAACAATACGTCCGGACAACTACCACTGGAACCTTCTCAAGGCAGCAACTCCAATCAAAGGCATCAGTAGTCCTCATCCATTCGATGTGAAGATTGCCGGTCTTCAACCACTGTCTTCCTCTTCGACTTTTAATCGTTGTAGTGTTTATTCAGAATGGGTTAAACCCGGTCTTTCCGAATAACTCGCGCATTTTATAATAAAAATCAAGTGCTGTAAAACACGTCATTACGCTACATTCCAATTCAGAATATTCTTTTGATTAGATATTCACATTATAGGGTAAAGATTCCCATTATTTTTACCAAAGATAAATCCTTTCAAATTTATTCTTTAATCCCCCTTTAAAGATTCATTAAATCCCAATTTGGTTTTAATATCACAAATCATTACTTTATGATTATTCAGACTTAAGAAATAAATCTTATCTTTAACTGGGTTAAAGAACAAATGTCATTCAAAAACATCGTTCACGACAAACCCACAAATCCAGTTTATCTTATTTGATTCCAATTAAATATCAGTTAATTGGAAAACTTCATTAAATCTTATTTTCAAGATATATTCTAGTTAATAACTAGTTCAATTCGATAAAAGTATATTTTTTTCTTTTAAAACATGGAATTTTTCATCCCAACTCTTTCCAAATCATTTATTATGATTTTACATAATTTCTCCATATTTTTTATAATTTTATTATTGCTCGTACAGGCGGTTTCCAATAGCAGCCACCGAACTACATCCATAGCGACCTTTTTTGAAATTGATTTGGACATAATTCCAAATCCAACTGTTAGATTTCAAAACTCTTATATTCATTAGAAAGCTCTTTTCGATACGAACCCAACGGTTCTGGTTTTAGAAGAATCTGATGGTCGGACCTTCCGTTATGCCAATTTGAAGCTAAGTGTCGAAATTCTCGAACGGTCCCTGCGTGGCTCGTTCTATTCAGGCCATTAAATAAATATAACATATATATATATATATATATATATATCGTCGATTTCTATTATAAATCATTTTTATAGAATATTTATAAATTCATTTTAAAATGATTTTAACTTCATTTTCAATTTTAAACATATTAAAATGTTTATATTTTCAAAATATAAAATTTATATATCACTTCTCTTCGATATTCATTTTAAAATGAATAAAAATCGATCAATAACCCGTACGGGTAAAAAATGGCGTTTGCTACTAAATTCGGCTTCACATTTCTCTTCTTCACTGAATATTATTTAAAATATTCACTTTTTTTAAAAGGTTCTTTATATTTGAATACTCTTTATATTAAAAGATATTCTGAATCGGAATGCGACAATCAATTACCATACAATTTCAGTTGTATGGATTTCATACATCGCATGTGTGTGTGTGTGCATATATATATATATATATATATATATATATATATAACAATAATGGTACACAATTACTAAGCAATCCATTCATAATCAGAGTGAAATTTATAATTGTGTGAGCGTTAAAATAAATAAATATATAACGCTCAACACAAATTGTCAATCCATCGATTGACATACAGTTAAATATTGGGACTAGTGTATGTCATCCCAACACCCATGTGGGGTTTTCAAACACAACAGTTTATATACATACATCATTGGTTAATAAATTTAACCAATTGCCACCGTTTAAATTATAATTAAATATTTATAATTTAATTTCAACAAAACATATATTTTGACAAGATGACATTTTTATTTGACCAAACATGTCCTACTAAATGGCATTTTGTAATGCTAACAATGTTAAGTGACACTATTTTCAATGGATCAACATATGTTTCATAAATGAACATTTTTCTTTTTCACTAAAATGAAAATGTTTTTAATCAATAAGACGTAAATAATCAAATGAACATTTTACTATGATTCTAACATATGAATGATAATGTTTTAACTAACTAAAACATATATATTCAAATGAGAATTTTTCTATTTAAAACAATGCATGTTTTTAACCATTTTAATGTACAATAAAAATGTAAAATTTTATTGTGAAATAATTTTCCACAATTTCTGTGCTCACATATGACAAATAAAAAGGAAATTTTATTTTCAATAACTTCAGCGTTCATATATGACAAATAAAAAGATGGTTTTTATTTTTAATAGTTCCAATGTTCATATATGACAAATAAAAAGATGGTTTTTATCTGCATAACCTTGTTTACATTTCGAATGACAAAATAAAAGAGAATTTATTTGTCATAACAAGTTTTACATTTAAAGTGACATGTTTTATTTAAACTAAAATATGCTAATAAAATGATGTGTTATTCTAATGTAACATTTGCTAACAAAATAATGTTTTTATACTAATGTAACATTCTACAACAAAATGTTCCTTTTTTTCTAACATAAATTTCCCTTTTTAATTGTAACATAAATGTTGTTTTTGTTCTCACATAAATGTCTCTTTTAATTCAAACATAAATGCTGTTTTTATTCTAACATAAATGACAATTTTAATTACATGACAATTCGTAACAAAAAATGATGTTGTAATTAACATGACAATTTCTAACAAAACGACATTTTATTCTAAATAAACATTCCTAACAAAATGACATGTTTATTCTATTATATAATTTTTAACAAAATTGACATTTTTATACTAACATGACTTTTCTAACAAATGTGTTATTTTTATCTAACATGACTATTTTAACAAACGTGTTATTTTTATCTAACATGGCTATTTTAAAAAATGTGTTATTTTTATCTAACATGACTATTTCAACAAATGTGTTATTTTTATCTAACATGACTATTCTAACAAATGTGTTATTTTTATCTAACATGACTATTTTTGTAACAACCCGGAAAATCTGAGCCGGTTTAAAATTTTTATTTTGGCAATTTTAGCGAATTTTGAATATTTAAAATGAATTATTTTAAATAATATCGACGAAAAATTTATTTTGAAATGAATTAGTACGTATATATTAATATACGTCGTCGTTAGAATATAAATAATTATTTATAATTATAAAAGGAATAGAAAATGGCGCGGTAGTTCGATAATTCGATTTCAAACTTCAATTGAACATACCGAGTGCAAAATAAACCGGATTTTAGTGAAACCAAAAATAATAGGATCTAATTGAGAATATCTTTCCAACGAATCCAAAAAATCAAAGTTTCATAGCGGGAATCAAAAGATATGTCCAGTTGAAAATTCTGAATAGTTGCTATGGAATTCAGGCCCTTAAAAATAACCATTTTGCAAACGACCTTGGATTTCGACGAAACCACTTTTGTTGGGTCCGTGATATCAAATTATTGCTAGGTTTCAAATTTCATAATTTTTAGAATCAATATGTGAGCGAGGCAAAGGAAAACGCGTTTGACCAGTTTTAGTTGATTTTAATCGACTGGAAAATGGCCATTTTTCCAATGGTCTCAGAATTCGACGAAATTAGTTTTGTTAGGACCGTATCGTCAATACGAAGCTAGAAAATATTTTCTGGAATTTTTCGAGTTAGTATGTGACCTCAGTAAATAGAAATGCACGTTCAAAATCAATATATAGGTTTATATTTTAATTTGAACGGAAACTGATCGAAACGATCAAATCAGCTTACGATACATATCCCATTGTGTTCGGAATGGGGGTAATTTGCTATGGACGACAGGCGGTGGGTTCGATTTCGGGTTCGAAAATAAAAGTTGCTTTTTGAAGTTAAAGAATTAAATAAATTAAAAATAAAATCCCACTCCCTCCCCTTACCTTCTCTTTCCTCCCCGTTGATCGAACAGAAATCAAATTAAATAATAAAAAACGATGGGAAAGGGGGAAACCCTTGCCGCTCCCCCTCGTCGTCGGCCAGCACCGCCGCCGCCCCAAACGGGCCCACCACCTCCATCGCCTCCCTCCCCTTCTTTTCCTCCCTCTCTCCTCGCTCCACTTCTCCTTCCGCCTTCCCTCCTCCCTTCTGCGAATCCGAACCCCCCAATGCCCCCTTCGAGCCTCGCACCTCCTCCTTCCTCCGCCTCCTTTCTACTCCTCCTCCCCTTCTTCTTCTCCGACTACGCCTCCCCACTCCCCCATCATTTCCGCCGCTCCCTCCTCTTCTCCTTTTCCCTTCTGAAACTCGCGTCGCCCACCCCCTGCCGCCTAGCTCCGCCAATGGTGAAAACCCCCCCTCCGCTCCTCCTTAAAGCAATGTAAGCCCTTTTATTTATTTTATTTTGTTTTGTTTAATTAATTTTTTTGCAATTAAAAATCTGAATTTTTATATGTAGAAGGTTTACATTTTTATACGAATGAAATTGTTATAAAAATGAGATTTTTAATTAGTTAAAGCTGAGATTTTTAATTAGTTAAAGTTTAGATCTTTAATTTTTATAAGATACAAAGGTTAAAAATATAATTTTTATAGGATAAAGTTGGTAGGAAATATATGATTTTTCATTTAGGAAAAAATATGATTTTTATATCATAGAAAGAAGAAAAAGGTGAAATCTTTATATTTGAAAAGGAGAAATCTTTATATTTGAAAATGTGAAATCTTTATATTTGAAAAGGCGAAATCTTTATATTTGAAATTATGAAATCTTTATATCTGAAAAGGCGAAATCTTTATATTTGAAAATATGAAATCTTTATATTTGAAAAGGCGAAATCTTTATATGAAGAATAGCGTGATAAAAATATAATCTTTATTATATGAACACTGTTGTAAAAATAGAATTTTTATTTATATAGTAGCGGTGTAAAAATAGAATTTTTATATACATAGCAACAATATAAAAATATGATTTTTATATATGTAGTGGCTACGGGCAACGAAAGTGACAAAAGGCGAGAACGACGAAGATTTCTACGTAGGAAGAGTCGTGGTATTGGATTAGCTTGTCGGTGAGAACTTCTCACTCTAAATTTCTTTTTCTAGTTATATATATATATATATATATATATATATATACTAGGATGCAGACGGTGCTTAGCAGCACCCGACACCCGTCATCCACAGACCATGGATGACTTGTTTGTTTGATTGATGTATTGTGAAAATTTGTTTGTGATGTTGATGTGAAATCGATAATAAATTTTAGATTGTTGAAATAAATTAATTATCGTTAAAAATATAATTTTTAACGTGAATATGAATGTAGTGAATGTGAATAAATAAATATTTATAAACCAATCGGCCGATTTGTTTATATACACTGATTTGACTGATATTGATTGGGACGATAAATTTTACACATCGCCCAACTGCACAAATAAAAATCTGTGTTTTTTGATTTGAAACCTCACACGGGTGTTGGGATGATATTTGGCATACACTAATCCCAATTATTTCATTATATGTCAATCGATTGGTCGACGGACTGTGTAAGCGTTGATTATTTATATTTGATGCTTATGTAGTTGTGTGGTGCACTTTGGATGTTGGTTGATTGTTTATCGTTGCTATTATATACAGGTGTTGTATGGAATCCATATAATTAACATTATATGGTGATTGATTGGGCCTCATTCCAATCGGGAAAATAATGAATATTATAAAAGAAAATTCATGTGTTGAATAGAAAAATAGCCATGTGTTGACGATGTTCATGTGTTGAAATTATTCATGTGTTGAGTAAAATATTTTAATAATAAAATTTACATCTTTATCATATTTAAAATTAGAACTACTTCTGATGGAAAATCAAACGATAGATACAAAAAATTTATAAAATATTTTACATAACAAAAATAGTTGTGTGTTGACAGTACTCATGTATTGAGATTGGTCGTGTGTTGAAAGAAATATAGATTAATGTGTTGAATAGAATAAATATTCCTTTGTTGAATAGAATAACGAATTTATTGAAATATATAAAGCCGTGTTGATTAGAGTTGCGCTATTTTGACGTGAACGATATTTATATCGATTATATTCGTTTTTATAATGAATATAGAAAAGATAGTGATTTCAAAATATAACATTTTGAAAATATTATCATTTATATAGGAATGATATGAAATATTCAATTTTGATTAGAAATTGAATATAGAGTTGAAATGGTTTTGAAAACGAATTTAAAACGATTTATTAAATACGTTTTAAAAGGAAATCGATGAAATATATATAATATATATATATTATATATATAATGGCCTGAATAGAACGCGCCGCGCCGTGGTAGTTCGTGAATTTCGACCAGTGACTTCGAATTGACGTTGCGGGAGATCCGACCATCGGATTCTCCTAAAACCAGAACCATTGGGTTCGTATCGAAAAGAGATTTCCAACGAATATTAGAAATTAGAAATCTAACAGTTGGATTTGGAATTATGTCCAAATCAATTTCAGAAAAGGTCGCTGTAAGTGCAGTTCGATGGCCGTTGTTGGAAATAGACTGTACGGGCCTTGACAAAATTATTAAAAATATTAATAATTTGTGTAAAATCATAATATGTGAATTGGAAAGAACTGGGATGAAAAACTCCACATTTGAAATGATAAAAATAGATTTTTGTTGAAATGAACCAGTTTTGAACTAGAATTAAAATCAATTTATTTTTGAAATAAATAAATTGAATTTGAAAGTGATTTTAAAAATAATCAATATTCCCAATACGTGAATTGGACTGGAGTTAAATCGAAATTATCTTCGGAATATTTCGATGTTGGATTTCGTGACTATACAGATATTGTTATGAGAATTTGAAAGATATATTTTATATCGTTATTTCCAATACGATATTTGTTGGTTTCAGGATTTGATATTGAATATAAGCCAGTATATTTTCTATTCAGAGCCTTGTATTTAATATCAAATGTGATTTGGGTTTGTCGTGAATGGTGTCTTCATTAACACTGTTCTTAAGCCCAATAGAGAAAAAGATTAAATCTTTCTATTTCGATTTAATGAAGTGTATCAATTAAATAATATTTAATTGGAATTGAATTTGAATTGGTTTTTGGGTTTATTGTGAGCGGTGTTTTGAACAACACCTGTTTTTTAACCCGATTAACAATGGAGTGTGATTTTGGGTTTATCGTGAATCGTGTTTTATATGACATTGGTTCTTTAACCCAGTTAAAGGCAGGATGTTGATTTTTGAGAAGATTAAAACTAAGTGGAAATTTAATGAATCTTTAATTAGATTGAAATGTGAATTGATAATATAAATTATCAAATCTAAAAGGTGATCGAGAATGGAGTACCACCAGTTTAGCTCCAAAGCGATAGTTAAATCTTTAATTACATTTGAACGTGAAACGGTAATTAATTTTACCGATAATACTGTGGTGTTAGATATGGAGTATTACCAGTTTTTCTCTAGGGGATGAATAGGTTGAGATTGGGAAATAAAATAAATAATTACTTCGGTGTGGTTCGCTGATCCCGACTAGTTGGAAATGATATCCGAAGGAAGATTAAAGAATAAATTTAGAAGAATTTATCTTGGATAAAATCAATGGGAACCTTTCCCTAAGAATGTGATTTTGTGAATAAAAGAACATTCTGAATTGGAATGAGGTGTTTGTTGTGTAACATTTGTTTATCATATACGTGGGTTATTCAGAAAGGCTGGGTTTATACCCATTCTGAATAACCGATTCGACAAGATGTCGAAGATGAAGACGGTGGTTGAAGACCGGAAGTCTTCACATCGTTTGGGTGATTACTGATGATCTTCATTGGGTTGTACACCCAAGATAAGGGAAACAGTTGGTGATCGTCCAGACGTACTTGGAGATGGATGGATATGCGAGGAAAGTGCCTCCGGTTTCGTTCAGACCCAGAACGAACTTGTAAATGGATTGTGTGTCTGACATTGGATTTTATTCTGTGTTGATTGATCTCTATTAAATATACATCTGTTTGGCGGCGGAGAATTTATTCTCTTGCTTAACGCCCTTCTCTGAGACGTACGAGCTCAGAGGTTGTATATCGATGGACATCAGTCGCATGGAGTGAATTGCCAGTGTGGCACGCGTAAGTGGCAATTGATCAAGGCTTCTGTTGAAAAGCAAAGTCTGGTCGTTGATGATCAAAGCATGGCCTGTGTGACGTAGTTTTGTGTATAGCGTGAATTCGCGAGCCTCACACCTCGGTATGAGTCAAAAACGGGATAGTGACTGCAGGGAGAGCATGACGTTTCTTTCTAGCTAGGGTGGGGTCAGTGACCTACCAGCCCTGACATTTATATACTTTTCACCTGTGTGGTTGTTGGAATGAGAGGCGCCTCAGATATAGTTCTGTAAGGACCGGGAAACCTATGCTCAGGAATAACTAATCCTCAAAAGTAAGAGAGGACCGGCCCTGAAGATCCAAGGATCATAGTGGGGTCCTGGGACATTTGCTAGAGTGTCTCGAACGGAGAGGAGCTTGCCCCTTGCCTCGACTCATGACGGAAATCCGATTTCCAATACGTGATATTGCAGTTTTAATTGTAGAACTAGTATGGCGACATGATATATGGTACCCATGCCGTCTATGATTGATATTTATGATTGAAATTGTTTTGACACTATACACCTATAATAGTATCAAATGATTTGTTTTAAACGTACCAAGCATGTTTGGCTATTATAAGGGAAAACCCTACCCTCCGGCTTGCGTTGCATTGTGTGATGGGACCTGGGTCTTATAATAGCTTCATTTTTCCAAAGAGCATTGCGCTGTTTTGTTATATGCACTAGTATTCTTGGGAGGAAACCCGTTCCGTGTTATACGGTGTGGTCCCTTGAATTACTATCCTTTAAAGTAAAGTTTTTAATAACTGTTTTAGTTCTCACACCAGTCACATGACTGACCTGGAGTTTATTGTTTTAGTCTAAACTCTGGGTGCCCCTATTTTCGACACGGGCAGCTAGTAGTTTTGGTTTTGCAGATTTATATTCACAAGATCCTGATTTACAGCTGGAACAATGCTCGGAAAGCTCTGTATCCATGTATTACTTTCAGTTGTGTTTTATATCGTTTTTCCGCTGCTATATAATTTATTGTAATCTCTGATATTTATTGAATGTATAATATTCATTTATACTCTGTATATTCTTGTATTCTGATGGAATTGTTGCAATTAACAATGAAATGTTCTTCCGTCTACGTTCTGATTTGTCTTGTCCTCAACGCAATCTGTGCTTTCCTTCACGGGGAAGTTCGGGTCGTTATAATTTTAACAAATGTGTTATTTTTATCTAACATGACTATTCTAACAAATGTGTTATTTTTAATCTCATGCAACATTTAAACTAAAAATGTTGTTATTTTATAACAAAAGATGATATTTATGTTTTTTAACAAAAGATGTCAATTTATTTTCTAACCAAAGACGACAATTATGTTTTCATGAATACTTTTTAAATAAATGATCTTTTAAGGTAACATGAACTCATTCTAAATAAATGATCAATTTGTTTTAACCAAACATTTATACTAACTAAATAACATATCTATTTTAACATAACATTTACTAATTTAATAACATTTTTATCTTGCCAATTCTACTGCAACAAAAGGGACATTTCTATTATGTCAATTCTAATGCAACCAAATGAACATTTCTAAATAAAATGATGTTTCATATGATATTTCTAAATAAAATGACATTTCATATTAATATGATATACAAAAATATAATTTCTATTCTAATGTAACATTTTATACAAAAATGAAATTTCTATTCTAATGTACATTTTATACAAAAATGTAATTTCTATTCTAATGTACATTTTCTAACAAAAAGTTTTTTTTTAATATCACATCTCAAAAAAAAATGATATTTTTAATTGACCATTCTAATTCTATATCAACGACATTTTATTTTGTCGATTCTAATACAACAAAATTATTCCATTAAGTCAACAGATTGATAAACAACATCAAATAATTTAAATCAAATCACGAATGACAATGTATGAAAATCAACAGATCTAATCATGATTAGTTTATTTAGATTATATATATATGTAAAAAAAAGAATTTCTCACATTGATTATTTTCTGAATTTTCTAAATTCTCCATTTCAGATCTGGTTAGTCCCATGATGTAGATCTTGTTTCAAGGATTCCAACGCACTTCGTTTTTCTGAATTTCGATATTGTTTGATATAGATATGCTGATTTAAACGTTGGATTACATTATTAAATTAATAAATAAACAATTTTCCTTAATTACAATTTTACCCCTAACACAAACTAAGGCCGCTCCTTCCTCTTTCTATCGTTGTCTGCTTGTAAAATCGAACCCAAACTCATCCGCCATCACACCACTACCGCACCACCGTCGGGGCACCAGTCACCGATCACCCAACACCAGGTCGAAGCCCTCGACTCCACCTCCCAACGCCGTGATGAAGGGTGCACTCGCAGCCCCCAAGAATCTTGAAATCTGAACTAAACTCGCGCCCTTTGAACCTCAAAATCAGCCACCACCGATCCTTGTTTCAGATCAAACCTGTATGAAAATCTAGATTGCCACTTCGATTTTCCCTTAACAAGTTTTTGATATTAGTTAGTGGATTAGGAATAATTAGTGAATCATTTCCGTAGCTTTATGGCCATTATTTTCTCAAGTGGTGGCTGTCTCTCTAATGGATTAGGGTTTAGTTAGGTTAGACCGTATTTATACTAGTATATGTAGCGTATTTTATTTTAATTTATTAATTCAAGAAAATAACTTGTTCGTTGATACTAACTCTGAATCAAACCCAACGAGTGTCGCCCCTAGCAAAATACCCTCGTTCCGGACACAATGGAATAGGTTTCGTAACCTAATTCAATTGTTTCGATAGGTTTTTCTTTAAATTTAAATATAAAACATTTAATTATTTAATGTAAACGTACATTTTAGTTTACCGGGGCCACATACTGACTCTAAAAATTCCAGAAAAATTATTTCTAGTTATGTTTTGACGATACGGTTCTAACAAGACTAATTTCGTCGAATTTTGAAACCGTTTGAAAAATGGCCATTTTCTGGTCGATCGAATTTGACTAAAACTGACAAAACACATTTTCTTTCGCCACGCTCACATATTAATTCTAAAAATTATGAAAATTGAAACCTGGCAATAATTTGACATTCCGGTTCCAACAAAAGTGGTTTCATCGAAAACAGAGGTCGTTTGAAAAATGACTATTTTGAATATTAAAAATATATATTCTACAGTGACTATTCTAAAAATTAAACTGGGCATAACTTTTGATTCCGGTTATGAAATTTCAATTTTTTGCATTCGTTGGAAAGATATTTTTATATAGATTTACATATTTTTGGTTTCACTAAAATCCGATTTATTTTGCATCTTGTACATTCGATCAAAGTACAAGTTTGACTTTTCAAACTACCATACTATTTCTAACTCCTTTTATAATTAAAATAAATATATTAGTTCCTACTTCGATTTAAATAAATTTTTAATTGATATTATTTAAAATGAACCATTTTAAATATTCAAAATCCATCAAAATAAAAAATTTAAATTGGTTCAGAATTTCCGGGTTGTTACACGAACAATGAATCTGGTTGTACTGTGATGGTGTGTGATAAGTTTTGATCTGAGTTAGCTGTGGTTTGGTCCTCTGGTTGTGCTTGTCTCCTTGGATTTTGGGTGTTTGTACAGTGTTGATGTTGTTGGTTTACTAATGTCGCTAGTTTTGGTTGGCTTTTGTTCTTGTTGGGTTTGTAGTTGCGTTGTGGTTGTTGGTTTCGGGTCTTCGGTTCCCTGCGAGCTTTGTCAACTTCTTGTATGTTGTCTTGGTCATATGGTGGACTAGCGTAGCTACTACTATCGTCTTGGGTGTCTGTTTTCTGCTGTGTTCTAGATCTGTAATAGAAGTATCAAATTGAAGTATGCCAAAAGCCTTGTGTTGCGTCCTGATTGTGCTTAGTGCCTTGCATATTAGCTGTTGTCATACCGTCTCTTCAATCTAATCCAACTTCCGTCCTGCTCCTTCTTTCAACTTCTGCTTCATTTCAACTTCTGCTTCATTTCAACTTCTGATTTTCATTATTTTGATATGTTACAAATGACAGAGTAGTATTCTAATATAACTAGAAAATCAATTATCTGGACAGAGAAAACTTTTGCTTTTTTAACATACCATGACTTATGATATGTGACCCAAAGAAAATTTTCATGACATAAATCTAGAATAACACTTGAAAAATATCATGGCATAAGTGCAGCTTTTGGAAATTTTTAATGATCAACTACTTAATCAATTTATTTGAAGCAAAAAGGAAATGCTTAAACAGAACAATACAAGGTATTTATCATTTTGTTATGTTTTCAAGATGTGTTCGATAATACTGTAAAAATATTTTCATTAAAAAACTTAGTTGCATATCTTTTGGTCTAATTGCTTTTATTATGTATATTATTTTGTATGAAAACACATAACTTGTTTAAAAAGATAAATGTATTTATCTTTTTAAAATGATAAACATATTAATTTATATGATCACCTAAGCTTCTTTATTTCAGCATATAATAAATTCTCTTACTCGCAATCATATGAAAATGTATGATATGATAAAAATGTGATGTATATTATCTTGTATGAAAATATGTAACTTGTTTAATAGATAAATGTATTTATCTTTTTAAAATGATAAACATATTAAAATCATATGATCACTTGAGCTTCCTTGTTTCATCATATAATAAATTCTCTTACTTAAAATCATATGAAAAATATGATATGAAAAAAAATGTATATATCTTGTATGAAAACATATAACATATTTAAAAAGATAAATGTATTTATCTTTTTAAAATAATAGACATATTAAAATTATATGATGACCCGAGCTTTTTTATTTCAGCATATGATAAATTCTCTTACTCATAATAATATGAAAACATATGATATGATAAAAATTTCATATTTATATTATCTTGTATGAAAACATATAACTTGTTTAAAAAGTTAAATGTATTTATCTTTTTAAAGTAATAATCATATTAAAATCATGTGATCACCTGAGCTTCTTTGTTTCAGCATATGATAAATTCTCTCACTCACAATCATATTAAAACATATGATATGTTAAAAATGTAATATGTATATTATCATGTATGAAAACATATAACATATTTAAAAAGATAAATGTAATTATCTTTTTAAAATGATAATCATATTAAAATCATACGATCACCTAAGCTTCATTGTTTCAACATATGATAAATTCTCTTACTCACAATAATATGAAAGCATATGATATGATAAAAATTTAATATGTATATTATCTTTACGAAAACATATAACTTGTTTAAAAAGATAAATGTATTTATCTTTTTAAAATAATAATCATATGATCAACTGAGTTTCTTTATTTCAAATTGTTAATTAATCTGTGTTGTGTGGTACTAAATGAGTGAAAAGTAAATATAGTGTGTACGTCTGGAAGTGGTGTAGAATCAAATAGTAATGTCCGAATGTCTCATATAGTACAAACATGCTCCAATTATAGACATAAAGGTCGAAGACATGATTTAAAAATAGAAAAAAAATAAAAGCAAGGTTACTCCAATTAATGTATAAAATTGTATCAATAGAGCAAGCACCATTATAGTTTGAAAAGATATGTGTAACTGAAAACATATGACTGAATAACTGAACATCATGCATATCATTTAACAAATATATAGGCTTACTTGTTGTCACCAAGTATTTTGAAGAAGTCTGTTATAATCTTAACTTCATTGCCAAGCAAATATTTTAGGAGTTGACAATCTTCTATTTTTGTTTTACTTCTTTTCTTTTCATTCTTTTCATTCTTTTCCAGTGTGCTCACAGTGTCCAGATTTATTGATTTTTTTTTGTTAAACCAAAGCAACAAATACATTAAAACAAAAACAAAAATTAAAAAAATACATGAACGAATTAAACCAAAAACTGTTTATTTTGAAGAAGTCAATGTTTTTGTTAGACCAAAAAGTGGTTATAACACCCAAATTGACTAAAAGTAGAATGTAATAAGATCAAAAGTAAAATGAACACACAGGATTTATAGTGGTTCGGCGAAGAAATGCCTACGTCCACTTGTCTTTCACTATTTTCAATAATGTAGTTGCAATTACAATAAAATATTCACTGAATTTCTCTCAAAACTCACTTGCATTCACTCAATTGCCTAAAAACAAATAATGAAAGAAGATTTGGATTTTCCGGGAGTGCTGGAATTCGGGTTATGGAGGTGGTTGAACTCTCAAAGTGCAAGAAAAAGATCCTTCTCTTTGTCTCCAGACAGGGTATTTATAGGTGAGAATTTGCTCAGAACCCGATCCGGATTGGAGCCACGTGTCATCCATCCCATCAGCCTCGGGCTCGGATGGATTTCTATGTTGACAACGCATCAGAGCAGTGGACGTTGTGGGTAGGAACTGGTCATAGCCGCTCCGAATAACCAGGCGCTCATGCAGGGGAGTGACGTGGAAGACAGGCTCGGATCGGAAGAGTGTGCACAAGGGGTTCGGATCGGAGTACCCAATCCGACCTGGATTAACTTAGGACTAATTCTTGTTTTTACTCTGCTCCGCTCCGATCTGTCTTTGTAGCAGGTAGCTCTCCGATCCGAACAGCTGTGCCTCTCTGATTCCAACAGCAATAGTTCACCGATCCGAACAGCAGACTTTATCCGATTCGAACCGATACACTGCTTCGATCCGACTTGCTTCAGTACTTCCCAAGTTTTTTCAATGTTTCACATCTTAACTTTGTGTTGCCCAATTCACAAAGTGGGCTAACATTTTGCCCCCTCAAAGGATGCTTCTGTTGGAGACGGAGCATGCTTTGACTATCATTGCACAGCGCTCTTCGAGGTGATTTTTCTTTTGATTTTCCTTGTGTTTTCATCTTTTTCTTCAAATTTCAATTTAATTCGTTGCTGAGCTAAAGAACTCAGTTCGGTTCGGATTCCGATCCGAACAGACCCCTTCTCCTTTCTATTTTTCACTGGACTATTGGGCCAAGCTTTGCTTCTGGACTGTCCATCCGATCCGAACGGGGGTTCTTCTACTGGGCTGCCGATCCGAATGGGGAGACGAATGGACACTCTACTCCTCTATATAAGCTGAGTCTTCTTCCTTCTCTCACTTTTACTGTTTTACTCCCCAAGTTCTGCAAAACGAGAAAAAACCTAATTCGTGAAGCATCAAAATTCCTTTTAATTCTCGAGTAATTACATCGGTAGGTTATAAAACTTTAGATAATTCATTTTTTAATTGATTTCGATTCGAATTCGTAGATGATTAGGACGATCTGAGCATGGAATTTGGATGACCTTGCCACCGCAACCCCCCTCCTCGTCATCGTCGCCAGTAGACTCGTCGTCACCTCGAGGTAGTAACAGAGGGGGTTAGAATTCGTGGTTGAATGTGCCAGCGCATAGTCGCTTGGCTTTGATTTGGGTGATGGGCACGAAACTGGCCTTGGCGTTGGTTAGGGAAGAAATAGGATGAAGGAGAAGAAGAAGATAGTAGGGAATCGGTTCGGTTCGGAGGGATATGGAAGGTGAAAAAATAAGGGAAAGAGGAAGGAAGTTCAGGAAGTCGGACCGGGTCGGAGCAAGTAAAGAAAGGAAAAAGAAAAGAAATCCAGGAGATCGGATCGGGTCGGAGCAAGTATTTAAAGAAGGGGGAAAGGGAGCTCACCTAACCGGATCGGGTCGGACCGTAAGATAAAAGGAGGAGAAGTATGACTATGTGATCCGATCCGAACCGTCAGGGGACTTTACCTCCGAACCGATCCGCTTTTGATTTCTGAGTTCCACATCTTATCCGAGCTCAAGTCGGGGCCGCACCTCCGATCCGATCCCCATAAACGCACCTGAACCGAACCGAAGAGCAGTTCACCTCAATATATGAAAACTTGTTTAACTGGCCCAATCAACTTTTGGCATAATCTTCAACCTAATGGACAGTTAGGATAGTGCCTTGCAAACGTAACTGGACATCAAGAACTACTTCAACTCTTTATATTTTGCCAAATTTTTTCGTCGCACTTTTAAACATTTACTTTGCACTTTCCGTATACATTGTTTACACTTTAGTTTGCACATATGCACGGGGGGATACGGGCTAATTTGCTCTAATTTGTGCTATTGCCTCTTCAATAGTTTTATGACCATGAGACCCAGACGCTCTTCCAGATTAGCTGAGAGGAAAGAAGCCCCGGAAACCTCTAACAAAATTACTCTCGAGGACATATCTTCTCCGTCGGATCCAGAATGGAATAATGAGGGTTCAGACTACGGGGTTGGAAATCGTGAAAGTGACGAGGTGTCTTCAGAGAATGAAGTTTCTCTAGGTTTTGAGGAGGAGGGAGGGATTGGTGACGACCGGGCTCCTGATGAGTTTGAATCGGTTGTCATATTGGAATCACCCCAAGATTCTGTTGAATCAACAATCGATAACGACCGACTTACCCGAATTTGTTTGAAATACGGGATAATGAAAAGGGACACTCTAGTGCCTTCGAGATCTGACCGTCCCCACAACCCTCCAGAAGGATATATGGCGGTCACTCGGTTGATGTGTATGGTCGGCGCTATCCCTCCATTTTCTCCCTTCATCGTTGACTTTCTAAGACAAATGCGGATTGCCCCCATGCAGCTGCATCCCAATTCTTATGCCTACTTGCACACTTTATACATAGCATACCGTGAGATCTTAGGCATAGAGCTCACTTTCGATGACGTTCATTTCTTCTATAACTTCAAGCATCGGACTCGAGAGACTCCATCTTTCTGCTATTTTGAGTCTGTTCCTAAGAGGAAGATAATCTCAGCGCCATTCAGCAGTAAAGCTGGAGATTCCAGACTGGAATGGTTCTATGTGAAGCGACAGCCTGGATGTGCCAGGAGGTGGACGAAATCAAGTAAAGCACTGATTTTCTAAATCCGGGCTCTATACACTCGAGTCATCGCCTTAACTTGTTTTTCTTTTTGCTTGCAGTCGACAACCCAAAACAAATAGCAGATCAGGTGTTCTTTGACCGGATGCACCAGCTTCTTAATGGCGACCAGAAATTCCTGACTATTGATGAAGTCCTTAAGGACGAATATCTTCACTTTCATGGGCTGTTATCCGTTTTTCGTAGTATCGGTCATGGGACGGCTCCATACGTATATATTCCTCCAGCGGATGTAGTCCCAGAGACAGGAGATGGTTCGGGAGCTCCTACAGTGCCTCTTCAAACTTCACCTTCTCCATCTTCTACTCAAGATGACAAATTGGCTAACTTGGCCGAAAAGCATCGTGAAGGGTATACTGCCCCTGAGGAGGCTACTTCTCCGGAAAAGTCAACATCCTCCAAAGAGTCGCCACTTAATGCTTCCGAGGGAGATGTCCCCAGTACTAATGACCCATTATTTCAGGGTTTGGGGGATCTCCCCTTACCTGAAACTATATACACTTAAGAGGATTTTAGGAAGGATCCCTTAGTCTTCATCTCTTCTGAAGAGACTACTCCTGCTAAGGCCAAAGAGCCTGCCCGTACTAGTCTAGCTTCAGACTCGGGTTGGTTGGGGGAACACACCACGTAGGACACGCTTTACACAATAGCATTAGCATTCATTGCACCTCTCTCTCTGTGAAACTATTGATTCTGAATTTCATTTGTCTTATTGTGCAGGCACGATGTCCCGATCTTACTATGATATCAGGAAGCTCCGCCGTAGCATGTCTAATCCACCTCAGGATATCGAGTATGATCACCGCGATGATCGCGGTAGGGAGGAGAGAAGGCCTTATGAACCCTATCGCTCTCGACCCTCACGTTCTCGCTCTCCCGTTCGGTCGGACCAAGAGAAATATAAAGGTTATCAAAGTCGTAGGGAAGAGGACAGGCCACAATCGAAAGACTCCACCTCTTCCCACGAGAAGCGCAGTAGAGAGAGAAGTCCTCCAAAAGATACTGAGTCTTGAAGTAAACGCAAGGTCCCTGCTACTAAACGACCTAGGACAGATAAAGAAACTACTGAATCCTCCACACACAGAGACACTGAATTGACGATCCCCGCTCCTCCACCACTAGATGCTGAAACTGCAATCAAGCGGGCGTATTTGGAGGAGCAATTTCCCGAACATTACTTCGAGACTTTGACTTTTTTACCTTCCCTCGAACCTGTTTCTTCTAAGTGGGCAGATGAGGCCAAAGCAAAGATAGACGCGATTGAAAAACAGTATTCTGAAATGTTCAAATATTCATGCAACCTTTCCAGAATTATCCGTACTCTAATCACGAATGCTGATTCAATGCAAAAAACCGCGGAAGAAGATGCAAAGGCCTTAAAGAACCTAGGAAAAGTTTTGGAGGACACACAGGCCCAGCTTGCTATTGCTCAGAGGGACGCTACCAACTTCAAACAACAATTTGAAGATATGCAAAAACGTTATCATGATTTGCTGGAATCTCATACTCAAGAGCATTCTGAGTTAAAAAAGCAAGTTGATGATGCTAAGTCAGAAGCCGCTAAGTCGCGCCTTGCTTATACTGACCTTGAACGGAAAAATGCCGAGCTAGCAAAGAGGAATGCTGAGCTAGAAAAGAAGAATGCTGACTTGGCTTCAAAGCTACTGGAGACAGAGAACAGAGCTGCCCTGGCGGAAGGCAACGTTGAGTGTGCTATCAAATCTGCGGAGGAGGCCCGTAAACAATTGTCAGAGGCGGAGGTAGATATTCAGGGTTTCGGCGAATTAATGATTGAATTCTTCGCACACATCATCCGTCGTCGGAACATTTCTTGGATTGAGTATTATCCGTCCACTCTAGTCCAAGTATGGAGTCAGATTGTTGAGTGGGAAAAAGAGGAGCTCAAGGTCGACTTCATCGATGAAGACAAGATGATGGAGAAATACTTAAGGGATGATGAGCCGGAACGCCTAGCTGAAGGGCGCCGCCTCATTGCTGATGCTATGGAAGAAGAGAGGCGGAGGACCAAACAGAAAAACATTCCCGAGACTGGTTCCTCTTCTGTTGCCCCCGCAACTCCTGTAGTAGAGGGATATGATCCTGAAAACCCGGGAATCCCTCGAACAACTCTGCTATCCCCATTCCCTGAAATGGCATCAGAGACAGCAGTTACCACCGCTGAGAAGCCTTCGGAAGGTATCCCTACCTTTTCTCCTCAATTCGTCAAGGCTATTTCTACCTTTCGCCACGTGATTGAGCAATCGATGAAAAACCCATTATTTTCTCCTGAGTTGATAACTGTTGCTTCTCACTTTATAGGTATTGAGCCATCCGGAAAGACAGATGTGACTCAGGGAGCCGCCTCTAGGGCAGAGCCTACGGAAAAGGCAAAAGGAGGGAAGGACAAGGCTGCTCCTATAGAGTTGGGAGAAGGAAGTGAGCCGATTAAGGCTGACACTCCCCATGATGTAGAAATGATAGCAGCCTTAAAGGGTGATGGCGGTGACGGAGGACATGAGGAAGATCCAGAGGTGACAATAGTCGGGGAGTCAAAAAATGCCGATGATGTCACTTTGGCTGCAATGAAAGCTGATCAAGATAAACGCTTGCAGTTAAAAGCCGAAGACTTAGACCCTGAAGCCCTCAAGCCTCTCGCAGTTGTGGATGCGGAATCAAGGTTAGTTGTTAAGCTCTCAACTAGATCTATTACAGAGGAACTCGCTAAAAAATCTTCTCTTGATTCCAGCGCTCCACCCTCCAGGAAGAAGTCAACCGGTTCCAGCACTGCATCTTCAGGAAAGAAAAAATCAAAGCGCATCTTGACTGAAGCCGAGAAAGAGGCAAAGGATGCGGAGAAAGCCGCCAATAAGTCCAAGACTCCCTCGAAATCTAAATAGTGGGTTGTCTTGCATTGTTTTAGTATTTGGTAGATCAATAATTGCTGCTACAAGAGTGGCTCTTGCACCTTCTTTTTTAGCTATTTTCCTGTACAAATTCATTCATTCGTAAATAAAAAATAATTCATTTTCTGCAATGTCTGTTTGTCAGTAGTTCTGCACTTATGTAAAAATGCATGTCTTACTATAGTTATGAAATGAAGTTACGGAGGGAGGAGATATGTGTATACAAACATGCCCCCAGTCAATTCTTAAAAATTATTTAAGGCTTAATCAAGCAACCTGAATGCTCCCGATTTTCTGACGGGATAGCATTTTCTGTGTTGTCGATGCCGTTCGTTTTTTCTGGAATTTCTTTTATACTCTCCTATCTTATACTCAGGTTAGAGTTCTTACTGAGGCGGTCTCTTGTCTAGGTGCACCTTCACGCCTCAGAGGACGTCGTCTTCCCGTCCTTTTATACTCTCTCTCTCTCTCTCTGGAGAGTTAGAGTTCGAGCTCAGCAATCTATTCACTTCCCGATCTTTCAGCGGGGAAGGATCTCTTTCTCAGCGCTCAGTCGGAGACGCTTTTATACTCTCTCTCTCTCCCTCTCTGGAGAGTTAGAGTTAAGAATGTCGTTTTCTCATTCTTTTATGTCTTGTTGCACAAATATTCGTTGTGCTTTTTCTTATGTTTAAACTGTTTTCAACCTTTTCAGGTTTTGAATCATCTTATATTCCATAATCACAACAGAATAGTCGATGAATGTATATATATATAATGCATAAAAGTAAATAACACACAATATTTTTATAGTGGTTCGGCTAAGTCGTAAACTACATCCACTTTATAGTCCTTTATTCATATCATCAGATTTTCCCAAGGCAAGTCGTGCCTTATTACAGAGTTCATAAGAAAAATAACAAAGAGTACAACATTTCTAATCCAAATATCACATCAAGTGTTGGGCATTCCATGCTCTAGGGACTTCTTCGCCATCTACGGTCGTTAACTTGAAGGTTCCTTTTTCAAGTTTCCGTTGGATGACAAAGGGTCCTTCCCACTTTGGACCGAGGTGAGGAAGGGATGGAAAGACTCTCTTTAGCACCAAATTTCCTGGTTCAAAAGTCCTAAGGCGAACTTTTTTGTCGTAATAGCGTGCCATCTGACGTCGATGTCTTGCCGCACGCAAATCTGCTTCGTCCCTTTTTTCTTCGACTTCATCAAGAGACTCAAGTAAGAGTGCCCGATTCGTCATCGGGTCATAATACGTCACCCTGTGGGAAGGAACTTCCAGCTCAACTGGAATTACTGCTTCTGAGCCAAAAGAGAGAGAGAAAGGGGTATGACCAGTAGCCGTCTTAAATGTTGTCCGATATGCCCACAAAGCTAGGGGCAATTCGTCAACCCATTTTGCCTTTGTGCGCTCTAACCGTTTCTTGTGGATGGATTTTATTACTTTGTTTATTGCATCAACTTGCCCATTCGACTGCGGATAAGCAACCGCAGTGTATCGCTTGTCGATCTTATACTTCTGGCAGAAATTTCTGAATTCAGTACCATCAAACTGGGTTCCGTTGTCAGTTATAATGGTCCTTGGGATCCCGAACCGGCATATAATATTTCTAACCACGAAACTTATCACCTTTCTTGCCGTGATTTTGGTCAAGGGCTCAGCTTCCACCCACTTCGTAAAATAGTCCACAGCGACTATTGCATATTTCGCTCCTCCTTTAGCAATCGGTAGAACTCCAATGATATCAATTCCCCACGTGGCAAATGGCCAAGGACTCACCATTGATTTGAGTTGGGTCGACGGTGCTCTGGGGATTTTGGCGAATCTCTGGCACTTATCGCAGCGTCGTGAATAATCAGCTGCATCTTTATTAATTGTGGGCCAGAAGTATCCATATCGCAATATCTTTTTCGCTAAAGTCTGACCTCCTGTATGATCTCCACACTCACCTTCGTGCACTTCTCTTAGTACACGTTTGATGTCGTCGTGTGCTATACATCGTAACAGGGGCATAGAAAATCCTTGCCTATAAAGAATATCATCTTGTATGACATATCTGGTAGCCTTGCGAACTATAGCCCTTTTCTCACTCTTCTTTGATGGGAGTGTCCCATTCTTAAGGAAGTTCTTAATTGGGGTCATCCACGACTCCTTCTCCGGTTCCGCTTTGAAAGCGAACTCAATTTCCATCGACTCAAAGCTTGGCGATTCCAACGTTTCAATTGGAATTATTTCAGTCTCTTTTGGATTGTCGGAACTAGCCAGCTTTGCCAGCCTATCCGCCTTCTGGTTTTCGGCTCTTGGGATATGTGTTATATTGTACCGCTCCAAGTTGCTCAATAGCTCTCTCACTTTCCTGAGGTAGGCGATAAGTCGAGGTCCCCGAGCCACAAATTCCTCTCGCACTTGGCAAACAACGATTTTAGAGTCACAGAGTATGTCCAACATTTTTATTCCGAGGTCTTTAGCAAGCTTCAGCCCGGCAATCAGGGCTTCGTATTCAGAGTCATTGTTAGTCGCCGAGAATTCTAATCGTAGAGCGTAATATAACGACCGTCCTTCAGGAGTGACTAAGACGATTCCAGCTCCGGACCTTCGGTCGTTCTTGGCTCCATCTGTGTATAGTTTCCATGGATCTATCTTTAACTCATCCTCGGACTTAACCACTCTGTCATCGATTACTTCCTCCTCTGGGATGGTGAACTCTGCTATAAAGTCTGCCAGAGCTTGCCCCCTGATCGACCTTCGTGGTTGAAAATTTAAATCAAATTGACTTAATTCTATATTCCATTTGATCAACCTTCCCGATGCTTCGGGTCTCTGCAACACCTGCCTCGGGGGCTGGTCAGTGTATATGGTTATTGGATGAGCTTGGAAATAGTGACGAAGTTTTCGGGATGCGATTAGGAGGCTGTAAGAGAGCTTCTCAATCTTTGGGTAGTTGCGCTCTGCCGCTGCTAATTTCTTGCTTACATAATATACTGGCCTTTGTACTTTGTCTTCTTCTCGAATCAGGGCTGTGCTAACGGCGTGAGCCGAGACTGCCAAGTAAACAAACAATTCTTCGTGATCCACTGGCTTTGACAAAATCGGCGGTTTCTCTAGCAGTTCCAATAAATTTCGAAAGGCCTCAACACAGTCCGGAGTCCACTCGAAGTTCTTCTTTCCCCTTTTAATCAAATCAAAAAACGGGACGCATTTATCTGTGGCTTTAGAGATAAATCTACTCAGTGCAGCTACTTTCCCTGCAAGACTTTGGACGTCTTTAGTTCTTCTCGGCTCTTCAATGTTTCTAATCGCTGCTATTTGGCTAGGATTGATTTCAATTCCTCGGGAGCTCACAATGAAGCCTAGGAACTTTCCCGATGCCACTCCAAATGAGCATTTCAAAGGATTCAACTTCATCCGATACTTTCGCAGGATACCAAACATTTCCGCCAGGTCTTGCGTATGGCTGGAGGACTGTTTCGATTTGACAAGCATATCATCCACGTAAACTTCCATAGTCTTCCCTATTTGATTATAAAACATTCTGTTTACCAAGTGCTGATAAGTGGCTCCGGCGTTTTTCAATCCGAATGGCATCACAACATAACAATATAACTCCAAATTTGTAATGAAGCTCGTATGTTCTTGATCTGGCACGTGCATAGGAATTTGGTTGTACCCAGAATATGCATCTATGAAAGAGAGAAGTTCATGACCTGCTGTCGAATCTACAAGCTGGTCAATCCTGGGAAGTGGGAAACTATCTTTTGGGCAAGCTTTGTTCAAATCTGAAAAATCAATGCAAGTCCGCCACTTTCCATTCGGCTTCTTTACCAAGACGGGATTCGATATCCAGTCGGGATATGTCGAATCTCGAATAAATCCGTTCTGCTTCAGCTTCTCCACCTCCTCTTTGAGAGCAGCCGACCTCTCTGGGCCCAGCATACGTCTCTTTTGCTTCACAGGCGGATGTTTCGGGTTTACATTTAGTGTGTGACTTATGATGGATGGCGATATCCCACACATGTCAGCGTGGGTCCAGGCAAACACATCCAAGTTCGCCTTCAAGAAGTCTGTTAGTTCTTTGGCCCGACGTGGATCCAATTGAGATCCAATCTTCAAAACTCATGTTGGATCAGCTTCATCAATGGGAATTTCCACTGTCGCTTCATTAGGAGTTGCATTTCTAGTCTCTGGTTCCTCGTCTTTTCTGGGATCCAGGTCTTCAGGCGTTCCTTTGGGCAACTCCTTCGTGGTCGATCTCTCTAATTGCTACGCCGAGCCCCCCTTTGGGGGAGGCGAGGCATCTTTACTCTCGATGTTAAGTCCTTTCATCAACATCTTTAATTCGGCAACATAGCAGGCCCGTCCGGAAACTTGATCCCCTCTCATTACTCCAGTTCCGGCTTCGGTTGGGAACTTAAGCAATAAACACCAAGGGGCAATACAAGCTCTGAACTCAGCAAGGGCAGGCCTCCCCAAAAATGCATTATAAGGCGAATCTACGTCCAACACTACGAACTGAAGCATCCGCACTCTTCTGCGTTCTCCTTGCCCCAAGGTCACGGGCAATTCTATATATCCCATGGGAGCTGTTGACGCCCCGTTGAAGCCTCTGATCCATCCTTCACATGGCTTCAAATCTTCAGATTCAAGCTTCATCTGATCGAATGACTTTTTAAATAAAATATTGACGTAACTTCCGTTGTCTACTAATACCTTATGAACCAAGGCCGGCCCAATGGTGGTAGTAATGACCAACGGATCATCAGTGGGTGATTGGATCCCAGTATTATCTCTACTGCGGAATACCACGTCGTCAAACGTTTTCTTCTGTTTTTTTATGGGGGCGATATCTTCCAAATCATCACCTTCATTCACATCTATGTGCTTGGCAGCATTTACATATTGATCCAGTGCTCTAAAGCTACGGATTGCTGGGTGAGGTCCACTCATTATGGAGTTGATAACAATTCCCTTGCCTTTCTGCTGCGCTGTAGGCTTGGGAGCAGGTTGAATCTGTTTTGGAGCCTGCTCTCCTTGCCCCCTGTCCCTCGGGGCAACCTTATATTCATCCAGTTTCCCTTCACGCAGCAGCTTCTCAATCACATCTCTCAAATGCCGACATTCATTGGTTGAATGCCCATGAGTTCAATGAAACAAACAAAACTTCCCAGTTTCCATTTCTTTCTCTGTCGAGTCACGAGGTGGCGGTCTTTTATATTGCAAAACGTTGTATGTATCCAGGTAAATATTCTCCAGGGTGTCGTTCAACGGTGTATAATTCTCATTGGTCTGGAATCGGGGTCTTTTTTTAGGATCACTTCCCCTATTTCTATTTCTTCTGTTACCGTTCGTATTACGGTTATTGTTGTTGCCCCCGTTTCCAGAATCGTTGTTTCCACCCTTGTTTCCCACATTTACTTCAACTTTTCCGGAACTTTCCCCAGACTGCTTCACGGCGACGTTACTCTAAACATTTTCTTTTGAAGCCGCTTCAGACTTTCTCTTTCGGTTTGCCCTGGCCTCCTCTCGTCTTAAATAAATATCGACTTTTTCATAGAATATCTCTCTTGTGGAGGGTGTCTTCCAAGAAAGGTAATCCCCAAACTCGGATTCAGGATCGACTCCTTCCTTTAATGCCATCAGAATGGTGGGCTCATGCGGGTCACTAACTTCAGTCACAGCTAAGTTAAAACGGTCAAGATATGACCTCAAAGGCTCTCCTGGCGCCTGCTTAATTCTTGATAATTCAATAACACTTTTGGACTTTCGCGTATGGAGTCGGAACTGATTCATAAAACATTCGCTCAGTTCCCTATAATTCAAAACCGAACGAGGGGGAAGTCGGGTAAACCAGAACAGCGCCACATCTTCTAAATAGATCGGGAATGCTTTACACTTCACTACATCAGGGGCAGCAGCAGCATTCATGAGCCACGAGTATCGCATCAAATGCTGTCCCGGATCAGTTCTCCCATTGTACTTGTCCATCTACGGCAGGTTAAAGCGCCGGGGAAACTGAAAGTCGAGGATGTCGTCAGTGAATGGAGTATGGCTTCGCTCAATGCCATAATCTTCATTGGTATAGTTCCGGCTCTCGGACATAATCTGGCGCACCATTGCCTGTACATCAGCATTAGTTAGGGGCCGTTCCGGTTCCCTGGCCCTGGTATCCGGGTTCCTTCTGGGCTCCCGTTCAGTAGATGCCCTTCTTCTTTGAGTTGCTTCTGCTCTACTCCGTTCCCTACGCTCCTGGTCGATCTCGGGAGGAGGGGACTGGAGCCTTTGCCCCCGAGTGGGATCATTGTTTCCTAGTGCTCGTGCAATATCCTCGCGAGACCCCAAAGATCCGAATGTCAGCTGCTCCAAATTCTGAGGTCGTTTGAGCGGCATTCGTTCACGGGGCCGCTCTTCCTCGGAAGAAGAAGACTGATCCACTGGTGTGTGACGAACTGGTGATGGGGTTCTCTGTCTACGGAGTTCGCTAATTTCCCTGCTCATGAGTCTCATATTTTCTTGCATCATGAGATTGGTGCGCTCGTGGATTTTCATAGCCTCCCTTGTACTCTCAAGCATGTCAAGTAGGCGCGAGAAATCTCCTTGAGTAATGGGCGCAGATGGATTGACCTGATCATTGACCCTGGTGGCTGGAATTGGAGCATTCGTAGGGACTAGAGTAGAGGTTCCAACATCACCAAGTGTCAGATCGGTTCGGAGATGGGAGATCGGGTCGGTTCGGAGCTGGGGAGCCTGGTCGGGTCGGTACATGGCAAGCTGCTCGGGTCGGTTTAGGTTGGGGGAATGCACTGCTTCAGAATCTCCTACCCGGATCGGATCGGAGCTCTCCCCCTAAAGGCGGTTCAGGTTTCCTGTATCGGTTCGTCCTGCTGTTGAGCTCTGCCCACGAGACCTTGTCACAACCGCATTTTGCTGATCTTCACCAGCTCCATTTCCTCGACCAGATTGAACTTCTTTGCCTTTTCCTTTGGCCATGGTTCTTCAACAATCACTTCAACAAATATCCAAGAGCGTCGAAACTTGAGGATTAACTTCTTTGAACTCAAAGGTACAAAAAGTAGAATGATAATCCCAAAAAACAAAGAATTCAGATGGCTCTCAGTGAAAGCACCAAAATGTTAGACCAAAAAGTGGTTCTAACACCCAAATTGACTAAAAGTAGAATGAAATAAGATCAAAAGTAAAATGAACACACAGGATTTATAGTGGTTCGGCGAAGAAATGCCTACGTCCACTTGTCTTTCACTATTTTCAATAATGTAGTTGCAATTACAATAAAATATTCACTGAATTTCTCTCAAAACTCACTTGCATTCACTCAATTGCCTAAAAACAAATAATGAAAGAAGATTTGGATTTTCCGGGAGTGCTGGAATTCGGGTTATGGAGGTGGTTGAACTCTCAAAGTGCCAGAAAAAGATCCTTCTCTTTGTCTCCAGACAGGGTATTTATAGGTGAGAATTTGCTCAGAACCCGATCCGGATCGGAGCCATGTGTCATCCATCCCATCAGCCTCGGGTTCGGATGGATTTCTATGTTGACAACGCATCAGAGCAGTGGACGTTGTGGGTAGGAACTGGTCATAGCCGCTCCGAATAACCAGGCGCTCATGCAGGGGAGTGACGTGGAAGACAGGCTCAGATCGGAAGAGTGTGCACAAGGGGTTCGGATCGAGGTACCCGATCCGACCCGGATTAACTTAGGACTAATTCTTGTTTTTACTCTGCTCCTCTCCGATCTGTCTTTGTAGCAGGTAGCTCTCCGATCCAACTGGAAGTGGGTTGCTCTCCGATCCGAACAGCTGTGCCTCTCTGATTCCAACAGCAATAGTTCACCGATCCGAACAGCAGACTTTATCCGATCTGAACCGATACACTGCTTCGATCCGACCTGCTTCAGTACTTCCCAAGTTTTTTCAATGTTTCACATCTTAACTTTGTGTTGCCCAATTCACAAAGTGGGCTAACAGTTTTAATACATGAATGAATTAAACCAAAGCAACAAATACATTAAAACCGAAACAAAGAGTAAAAAGAATCCATTACATTTAATTAGAATAATGCGTAAAAACTGTTATCCAACAAATCCAAAAACTGGGTATAAAAATTGTTAAGCTGGGTATCAAATAACATGGACATAGGGAAATATTGCAGTTTGCCATATTATTCGGCAGCACGGTTAATAATATAAAATTTATTTTACTTACTGTAGGAGTTCGTTGAGAGGTTGGCGGATTTTGCGCTGACTGACTGTGTATATCACAGAAAGCAGCTTGATTGATGCCTAATATTAAGGGGATTGTTAACGGGACTCCATTATTTATTAAGGGGGGGACAATTTTCTTATTTTTGATGAATTGTTAAGGGAGGGACAAAATAAGTTAGCCCCCCCCCCCCCTTAATCATATAAGTAAAAATTCCAGTACTATCCATACTTATTAACACTTAAGCATAAGTCTGACTACACTTGCATGAATTCAAACACCTAAACATAAGTCAAACCATTACTTTTTAACACTTCTTGGTCTAATAAGATACGTGAATAATTAATTCTGCAAATTGCAAAATAAATTTAGAAACAATATACAGTGACTTTCTATAATTCAACTTAAAAGGAAAATAAAAAGAAATAACAATCAGACAAAGTTTCACCTCTTTCAACTCCCCCTAATTCAAACAAAGTACATATAATCTCATTAATCCAATTTAAATCTTGCATTTATCACTCATATATATATATATATATATATATATATATATATATAACGATAATTACAGTTGCATGTGCCTTATATTTGTTGATGATATAAATAGCGTAGATGATTCCAGGCAAGTATCCATAGAAAATGAATATCAAACATTTCCAAAACTAAGCCTGGAATTATGAGAAGTAATTAACATGTAACACCCCGTATTTCTGTTAACACTAAAGTTACTAATTTAATAATAAATGTGTAAAGGAGGGATGTATCTTATGTGCATACAAATTTAATAATAAATGTTAATAATGTACATTAAGAAAGTAATTGTGAACATAATTGGCTTCTCTTTAGAACGGATGGCTTTGATTAACCTTGGCTTCATCGACGACTCAAATTAACTTGCAATCCTATATAAACAGCCCCATAGTCTCCTTCTCTTTGCACCATTCTTCTCTAACCTTATGCTGCACAAATTCTTGATGGACATGGCTTCTTCTTCCTCTAAATCTGAATAAATAGATTAAAATAAAATATAAATCAACACGAGGATATCCTGCTCAAGTCTTTCAAGAGAAGATTCAAAACAAGTTAGGATTCAAGTAAAGATTCAACGGCTTCAAGCAACGCTATCTTTCTATTCTTTTCTAGATCCAATCAATGTAAGTCGGTTACTTTTTAGATTTGAACGCCTTTTCTATTTGTGACATGAAATTAAAAGAATATAAGAAATATGCCTTATCATTTCATTGAATCCGTGCTTGTTTATGACTTTGGATCTGATTCTTGATTATGGCCTAGAACACATTGTGACTAAATTGCCAATGCTTAAGATTATGACTATGGAACTGTGGCCTTTGAAACCATAAGCCTTTGACTATGAACATAAGCCTTTGACTATGAACATAAGCCTTTGAATAGGAGCATAAACCAATGCCTATGACTATGACAAGGACAATAGTGGATAATTACCTATGATTCATGAACATGATATTATTGCCTAGGATTATGACTGTGAGATTGGATCTAAACTTGATTATCAATTCAGTTTATTCTTAATTATCCTTGGATCTTGATTATGGGAATTTATCTATTAAGTTAGATCTACCCATATACTTGAACCTATGTTATTTGTTCAACCCTTTTTATGTCATAATATTATCAAATCTATAGGCCTTCGATGCTTTAATCAATTTATTCAGTGTAATTTGTTAGATCTGTGATTAGTGAATTATCATCTTCTGCCAGTCATTATGTCTATCTTTTCATGGCATTTTGGTTCATTCCCTTTTTATCCATGAATCTAGATTTATCTATAATCTAGGATGAAATCACGATTACACGAACGATGGCAATACGATTTGGGCAAATCATAAATTTGACTTAAACATGGTTGTACACTTGGAAATTGGCATAATGTGGAACATTAACATAATTATGATTGACATAATTTAGAATATGTATTATGGCATGTTTATTAGAACGCAAATTTGAAATTTTGACATGAATTATGGAATATGTAATTTGACATATTAAATTTAGTATTGGCAAGTAAGCTAAGTTTTAGGCGTAAACGGTAAACTAGAATAATAATTCTAGTCTTGCCATAAACTGTAAATTAGGATGTTAAATCAGAATTGGGTCAATTAAAGTTAATTTGGCATAATACGTATATTAGCACAAATTTTGAATTTAATCATAATTGTGAGTAATTGTCATGTTTGGAATAATCATGGTTAGTGACACTTAATTTGGTATAATTTACATACCAAAAACTATAAATATGATATATAGGGAAAATGGGCCATAGTAATAAATGTTGACAATGCACATTAAAAGAGTAATAATGGAATAAGTAAATTAGGGAAAATTTACTTATAGAATTTATCCTAAATGAGAAAAGTAAATTTAGATAATAAGAACATGCTTAACCCATGTTGGATTGAGTTGTGATGTAATCCTGCCCGGACCCGCCCGGCTGTCCAATGATCACAACAATACCTATCCAATGTGGGAGGTTAAGGCATTGATCCCAATAAAGGCCCGAGGTTAGACTGAGTTGTGGCGTAAGGCTGCCCGGAACCAACCGGCATACCGGCAGCCACAACAATACCTGTCTAATGTGAGTGGCTGGTGCTTTAATAAGACAATTAAAGTTAAGCTAGAATGGGAGTTTTAAGTCCATAAGAACACTTAACCAACTTAACACAGTTAAGCTAGAATGGGAGGGTTAAGTCCATAGGAACACTTAACAAACTTAACACAGTTAAGTTAGAATTATAGGGTTAAGTTAACTAGAACACTTAGCCAACTTAACATGGTAACAAGACAAGATTTGTAGGGCTTAAGTAACTAAGAAAAACACTTAGTCAATTTAATATGTTAACCAGACTAGAAAGTGGGGGTTAAGTAAATTCAATACACTTAGCCAATTTAACATGTTAACTAGACTAGAGGTTGGGGTTAAGTAAATTTAATACACTTAGCCAACTTAATATGTTAACTGGATTAGACCGTAGGGTTAAGTAAGCTTGAACACTTAACCATCAGAGTGTGATAAATGAATAGGGTTAAGTTAAAAACATGAAGGGACAATACTTAACCATTAGAACATGTTAATCAAACCAATGTTAGGGTTAAGTTAACTAAGGGAACACTTAACCGTTATAACGTGTTAGTTAAAACAGATAGGCAAGGTTAAGTTAAAAAGGAACACTTAACCAATACAAGATGAATGGGTAGGGTTAAGTAAATACTTAACCAATATAACTTGATGCTGGTAGGGTTAAGTCAATGTGAATTACTGGTAACACTTAACCAGTTTAACATGACAAATGAATAGGTTAAGTTAACTTGTATCGACAAATGACACTTAACCAATCTAACTTGACGAGAAAGAGAACTAAGTAGTAAACCTTAGTTAAAAGGACTAAGTGGTAAACCTTAGTTAAGAAAACGATGATTCAGGAAACTAAGTGGTAAACCTTTGTTAGGAAAACTAAGCAGTAATTCTTAATATAACACGAGGAGGAGCGAACGTCCATCTGATCTTAAAGAAGGCTCCAACGAATTGGGTTATGAAGCCCGAGGCTTCGAGGGGACGTGAGGGGTACTCTTGGTATCCCTCTGTGAGGCTGCAGATGATCCTCCTGGGCTCACAGAGGTTAAGGTCTGCGTTAGGAGAACCAAAGGTATGCCTTGGTTGCAATTTAAGGCAACCTAAAGACTAGGGTGGACCAACGTGATTCGGCGAGACCAGTAGCCCTATGATAGCAACTCGTCGTCTACCTACCATCTTGAGTCAGTCGAGATACGTAAAGCAGAAAGGCGGAGAACTCCAAAAGACCATATACTTGTTATCTAGTTATGGGTGAGTATGGCCATAAGACAGTGGGGCATAGGGGGCCTGCGTATAATTCTCAATTTTTCAAGGGTGGCCTTTCATTAGTTGAGGGAAGGGTCAGGTGGGACCATAGCCACTGGAAAAACAGACCTTAGCATTTGCATCGGCAGATATCTAAAAGCTCCCGACCGAGTTCCTTGTTTCTAGAATAGCCCTGCCACGGGACTCGGGTCGCACATTTCAGGACATGTGCATCTAAACAGCGATAAACGATTCGCGACACATACGTGGGGAAAGTCTAGGAACATATACCACTCCAGGTAGTGCGTCCTAGACTAGGGGCATCGTTCGACAGGTAGAGTAATCCCTAGTTGGACCTTGGTGGCATAAACCCTGAATCTGTGAAGCATTAGATAAGCCGCGTGAACCCGAGTGGAATCAAGGAAGCACTTTGATAAAAAAAACTCTAGATTAGTAATAAATAATAAATGTACGCCTAAAGGCAACCACAATTACTGGGATTGGGATCGCGTTATCATTTTAGACAGATTACTAGTTGGGACAATAGATAGGTGGTGCAGAGACATAGAAACCATAATAACAGGTTAATAGCGAAGCGGAGAAAGTATTAAAGCATATCCAGTTTATCTTGTCTTAGCATATCTTGTGTTAATCTTATCCTATCTTGTTGGCCCTATCATCATGGTATTGTCTTGTATTCAGTTAAATCATGTCGCTTTGTTTTTCCTTGTTCACATGCTAGAAGTAACTGAACTTACCAGACTTTATGTCTGACCCAGTTTTCTTTCGTCTTCTTTTCTCCCCCCCTAGGTAGTTAAGGAGGGAATAGTATAGCTCAGGTTAGATTCGACCGTCACTCTTCCCAAGCTCGAAGATTCTTTGACAAAGTTCTTTGGACTCTCTTTTTCTGCTGCTATGGTTGGTTTATGCTACATTGGGGAATATAAATGTTATTTTATGGTTCTTTATTTTGTAAGACAGATGATACTCTGATATTGGAAAACAATTGTTGTACAAACTATTTTATCAATAAAGTAAAGTTTTATTTTCCGTTGTTTTAATTTTGTCTGTCTTGTAATTTATCTGCATCTTTTACCCTAAATGCTCCACAGAACTTAGTGCATTCCCTTTGTGAGTGACACTAAAGGATGTGGGGTGTTACACGTGGTATCAGAGCTGAAGGTTACCGGATCAGATAAAGGATTTGAAAAAAATTATTATTTTCAAACAGTTTTAAAAGAAGCATTTTCAAAAGAAAAGTTTTGTTTTAAAGGCATATTCCCCAAAAGCCATACGCACTATCTTCTGATTCTCTGTTTGAATTCTTGTCCCCTTCTTTCTCGAGTCTCTCGGGCTCCTGGCTTTCTGGGAGGTAACCTCATCGAAGGGCGAAGTAGTGCCCGACTTCCATCTATAACCGTAGTAGTTTCACCTGCGGCTAGTTTTCTTTCAAGCTTATTAGGGTTTTCTGTACGATGGAGGCAGCTTTCGAGAGATTTGTCAACATGATTACACACGAAAGAGGATGAGGAGTTTGGCTAAGGAGCACAACCCAAGGATGAGGAATTCATGGATGTAGACTTGGCTCACAAAGGAAGAAGGGATTATAAAACCTAAGACAAGAGGAAGTATCTTTACTATGGCAGAATATGGCATATAATTAAGAACAAAGGACAAGATTTCAGAAGGGCAAGTACATGCTTTCAACACTAAGCGTACCTAGGAGAAAGGTAGTAAAGTTATGTTGGAAGAGTCTAGCTTTTCTGTTTGTACTCTTTCTTCTGGTTTTAGCACTTCACATTTGTTCATATTTGCTTCCATAGTTGAGACTCTGCACCTTAGTACTTGTATAGTTAAAGATCCCAACTAGTGCTCAAGTGTTTGGTTGTTTTTGCTTAGATCATCTCACGTAGATCATCCAAATTCGGAGGAGACATTCCTCGGGTGCTTGTCTGATATTGGTTTAGGCCTTTGGGGCTTGTACTTGAGGGATGTCAAGTTCGACTAGGATGGTTTGCTTGAGAGATGAATAGTTGTGGCAGGCGCTCTATATAGAGAAGGACTAACCTTAAGAGAGGTAAAAAGTACGTAGTGACCTTTTGACCCTCATAGTTATGGCATGATGGATAAGCTAAGAGGAGAGACCTCTGATCATCCTAGTATATACACTCAGTATCATGGTTGACATATGTTTATTTTGGAAATGAAGGTCAAGAAACTTCGCAATCATGAAGTTGAATCTGTTAAGGTACAGTTGAGTAAAGCTCAAGAAGACGTGATACAGGAGATTGAAGATAAGGCATACGCGCCTCATACCCTTTTTCTTAAGGCTACATCCTTGATTTCTTTTTTTAGGAATTCTATGCATACTAATTTCTAGCTTTTAAGTTATATCCTCTAGGACGTATCATCGATCCTTAGGTAGAAACCCTTTTGGATGTAAACATGTATTTGAAACATGTTATGGTTGATGGTTGCAAATGGTTGCTAGTGGTTGCTCGTGAATGCATATACACACGTATTAGGCACTAGATCATCTCAGACGCCTTCATATTTCATTTACATATATGTATTTGTTTATGAATTGAACTTAATGTGTTATCATATGGATGTCGCATTTGAGTGAATGATTGTGCACTCATATAAAAATAATATGTATCATTAGGATTTGCATACATATTGGACGCATGGCACTGACATGATTTGCATTAAGGAGGTCAACTGAATCAGTAGACCGCCTGATTTGCATTAGATAAAGACATGTACATACACTATGCATATGAACATACAAGCATTAGAAGTCTTTAAGGAAAATGGATGCCTGTGTTTGATGGTTGAGTAGATGGATGATTGGATGGTAGGATTTACATTCTTCTTGACTTGAAGATTTCGGGGTCGAAATCCTTTAAGGAGGGGAGAATGTAACACCCCGTAATTCTGTTAACACTAAAGTTACTAATTTAATAATAAATGTGTAAAGGGGGGATGTATCTAATGTGCATACAAATTTAATAATAAATGTTAATAATGTACATTAAGAAAGTAATTGTGAACATAATTGGCTTCTCTTTAGAACAGATGGCTTTGATTAACCTTGGCTTCATCGACGGCTCAAATTAACTTGCAATCCTATATAAACAACCCCCTAGTATCCTTCTCTTTGCACCATTCTTCTCAAACCTTATGTTGCACAAATTCTTAATGGACATGTCTTCTTCTTCCTCTAAATCTAAATAAATAGATTAAAATAAAATATAAATCAAGACGAGGATATCCTGCTCAAGTCTTTCAAGAGAAGATTCAAAACAAGTTAGGATTCAAGTAAAGATTCAACGGCTTCAAGCAACGCTATCTTTCTATTCTTTTCTAGATCCAATCAATGTAAATCAGTTACTTTTTAGATTTGAACGCCTTTTCTATTTGTGACATGAAATTAAAAGAATATAAGAAATATGCCTTATCATTTCATTGAATCTGTGCTTGTTTATGACTTTGGATCTGATTCTTGATTATGGCCTAGAACACATTGTGACTAAATTACCAATGCTTAAGATTATGACTATGGAACTATGGCCTTTGAAACCATAAGCCTTTGACTATGAACATAAGCCTTTGAATAGGAGCATAAACCAATGCCTATGACTATGACAAGGACAATAGTGGATAATTACCTATGATTCATGAACATGATATTATTGCCTAGGATTATGACTGTGAGATTGGATCTAAACTTGATTATCAATTCAGTTTATTCTTAATTATCCTTGGATCTTGATTATGGGAATTTATCTATTAAGTTAGATCTACCCATATACTTAAACCTATGTTATTTGTTCAACCCTTTTTATGTCATAATATTATCAGATCTATAGGCCTTCGATGCGTTAATCAATTTATTCAGTGTAATTTGTTAGATCTGTGATTAGTGAATTATCATCTTCTGCCAGTCATTATGTCTATCTTTTCATGGCATTTTGGTTCATTCCCTTTTTATCCATGAATCTAGATTTATCTATAATCTAGGATGAAATCACGATTACATGAACGATGGGAATACGATTTGGGCAAATCATAAATTTGACTTAAACATGGTTGTAAACTTGGAAATTGGCATAATGTGGAACATTAACATAATTATGATTGACATAATTTAGAATATGTATTATGGCATGTTTATTAGAACGCAAATTTGAAATTTTGACATGAATTATGGAATATGTAATTTGACATATTAAATTTAGTATTGGCAAGTAAGCTAAGTTTTAGGCGTAAACGGTAAACTAGAATAGTAATTCTAGTCTTGCCATAAACTGTAAATTAGGATGTTAAATCAGAATTGGGTCAATTAAAGTTAATTTGGCATAATAAGTATATTAGCACAAATTTTGAATTTATTCATAATTATGAGTAATTGTCATGTTTAGAATAATCATGGTTAGTGACACTTAATTTGGTATAATTTACATACCAAAAACTATAAATATGATATATAAGGAAAATGGGACATAGTAATAAATGTTGACAATGCACATTAAAAGAGTAATAGTGGAATAAGTAAATTAGGGAAAATTTACTTATAGAATTTATCCTAAATGAGAAAAGTAAATTTAGACAATACGAACATGCTTAACCCGAGGTTGGATTGAGTTGTGATGTAAACCTGCTCGGACCCGCCCGGCTGTCCAGTGATCACAACAATACCTATCCAATGTGGGAGGTTAAGGCGTTGAGCCCAATAAAGGCCCGAGGTTAGACTGAGTTGTGGCGTAAGACTGCCCGGAACCAACCGGCATACCGGCAGCCACAACAATACCTGTCTAATATGAGTGGCTGGTGCTTTAATAAGACAATTAAAGTTAAGCTAGAATGGGAGTGTTAAGTCCATAAGAACACTGAACCAACATAACAAAGTTAAGCTAGAATGGGAGGGTTAAGTCCATAGGAACACTTAACCAACTTAACAAAGTTAAGTTAGAACGATAGGGTTCAGTTAAATAGAACACTTAACCAACTTAACATGGTAACAAGACAAGATTTGTAGGGGTTAAGTAACTAAGAAAAACACTTAGCCAATTTAATATGTTAACCAGACTAGAAAGTGGGGGTTAAGTAAATTCAATACACTTAGCCAATTTTACATGTTAACTAGACTAGAGGTTGGGGTTAAGTAAATTTAATACACTTAGCAAATTTAATATGTTAGCTGGATTAGACCGTAGGGTTAAGTAAGCTTGAACATTTAAACATCAGAGTGTGATAAATGAATAGGGTTAAGTTAAAAACATGAAGGGACAATACATAACCATTAGAACAGGTTAATCAAACCAATGTTAGGGTTAAGTTAACTAAGGGAACACTTAACCGTTATAACATGTTAGTTAAAACAGATAGGCAAGGTTAAGTTAAAAAGGAACACTTAACCAATACAAGATGAATGGGTAGGGTTAAGTAAATACTTAACCAATATAACTTGATGCTGGTAGGGTTAAGTCAACGTGAATTAATGGTAACACTTAACCAGTTTAACATGACAAATGAATAGGTTAAGTTAACTTGTATCGACTAATGACACTTAACCAATCCAACTTGACGAGAAAGAGAACTAAGTAGTAAACCTTAGTTAAAAGGACTAAGTGGTAAACCTTAGTTAAGAAAACGATGATTCAGGAAACTAAGTGGTAAACCTTAGTTAGGAAAACTAAGTAGTAATTCTTAATATAACATGAGGAGGAGCGAACGTCCATCTGATCTTAAAGAAGTCTCCAATGAATTGGGTTACGAAGTCCGAGGCTTCGAGAGGACGTGTGGGTACTCTTGGTATCCCTCTGTGAGACTGTAGATGATCCTCCTAGGCTCACAGAGGTTAAGGTCTGCGTTAGGAGAACCAAGGGTATGCCTTGGTTGCAATTTAAGGCAACCTAAAGACTAGGGTGGACCAGCGTGATTCGGCGAGACCAGTAGCCCTGTGATAGCAACTCGTCGTCTACCTACCATCTTGAGTCAGTCGAGATACGTAAAGCGGAAAGGCGGAGAACTCCAAAAGACCATATACTTGCTATCTAGTTATGGGTGAGGATGGCCATAAGACAGTGTGGCATAGGGTGCCTGCGTATAGTTCTCAATTTTTCAAGGGTGGCCTTTCATTAGTTGAGGGAGGGGTCAGGTGGGACCATAGCCACTGGAAAAACAGACCTTAGCATTTGCATTGACAGATATCTGAAAGCTCCCGACCGAGTTCCGTGTTTCTAGAATAGCCCTGCCACGGGACTCGAGTCGCACATTTCAGGACATGTGCATCTAGACAGCGATAAACGATTCGCGACACATACGTGGGGAAAGTCTAGGAACATATACCACTCCAGGTAGTGCGTCCTAGACTAGGGGCATCGTTCGACAGGTAGCGTAATCCCAAGTTGGACCTAGGTGGCATAAACCCTGAATCTGTGAAGCATTAGATAAGCCACGTAAACCCGAGTGGAATCTAGGAAGCACTTTGATAAAAAAAACTCTAGATTAGTAATAAATAATAAATGTACGCCTAAATGCAACCACAATTACTGGGATTGGGATCGCGTTATCATTTTAGACAGATTACTAGTTGGGACACTAGATAGGTGGTGTAGAGACATATAAACCATAATAACAGGTTAATAGCGAAGCGGAGAAAGTATTAAAGCGTATCCAGTTTATCTTGTCTTAGCATATCTTGTTTTATTCTTATCCTATCTTGTTGGCCCTATCATCATGGTATTGTCTTGTATTCAGTTAAATCATATCGCTTTGTTTTTCCTTGTTCACATGCTAGAAGTAACTGAACTTACTAGACTTTATGTCTGACCCAGTTTTCTTTCATCTTCTTTTCTTCCCCCCTCCCCCCAGGTCGTTATGGAGGGAATAGTATAGCTCAGGTTAGATTGGACCGTCACTCTTCCCAAGCTCGAAGATTCTTTGACAAAGTGCTTTCTCTTTTTCTGTTGCTATGGTTGGCTTATGCTACATTGGGGAATATAAATGTTATTTTATGCTTCTTTATTTTGTAAGACAGATGATACTATGATATTGGAAAACAATTGTTGTACAAACTATTTTATCAATAAAGTAAAGTTTTATTTTCCGCTGTTTTAATTTTGTCTGTCTTGTAATTTATCTGCATCTTTTACCCTAAATGCTCCACAGAACTTAGTGCATTCCCTTTGTGAGTGACACTAAAGGATGTGGGGCGTTACATAACAAATTAAAATATAGTTAATCACTGCATGTCTAACTAATTAAGGTTACGAGGAGCAGTTTAGTCCATGCTTGTTTTAAAATAAAATAAAACCAAACCCTCCCTTAATTTTTTTTTTTGAGGTCGAGTCCCCTTAAAAATATCCCCCCTTAACCAAAAGTGGAGTCCCATTAACAATCCCCTAATATTAAAACATTGTTGTCCATTTATGTTGATGAAAATACACTGCGGTGCATTTTCAAAAGCTCGTTGCTCAACCTTGGCTGATCTTCTTGTATGCATTTATTTCTGCATAGAAATAGCAATTTTGTTATTTAACAAACTTTTAACTATAAATAGCTATTTATATTTGAAGTAATTATCAGTCATAAGTAATTAGGTTAACTATGCTAGTTATTATCAATCAAAGTATTTAAAATAACATCATTTTTTAAACAAAAATATATTAAAAATGATAAACATATTAAAAAATGATTGCTTAATACTTTAACAAAATTTTAAGTAAGAAGTTAATGTTTATACGGTTTTGTATAAAAATACAATATCTCTTTAAAAAGATGAACTTGTTTATCTTTGTAACAACCCGGAAATTCTGAGCCAATTTAAAATTTTTATTTTGGCAATTTTGATGAATTTTGAATATTTAAATTGAATTATTTTAAATAATGATGACGAGAAATTTATTTTGAATAGAATTATAACGTATATATTTATTCGAATCGTCGTTAGAAAATAAATATTTATTTTTAATTATAAAAGGAATTGAAAATGGCTCGGTAGTTCGAAAATTTGATTTCAAAATTCAAATGAATGTACAGGATTCAAAATAAAACGGATTTTAGCAAAACCAAAAATATTAGAATCTAATTGAAAATATCTTTCCAACGAATTCGAAAAATCAAATTTTCATAGCGGGAATAAAAATTTACGTCCAGTTGAAAATTTAGAATAGTCGCTATGGAATTTTGGCACTTAAAAATGGAAATTTTGCAAACGATCTCAGTTTTCGACGAAACCACTTTTGTTGGATCTGGGATGTAGAATTATTGCTATATTCCAAAATTCATAATTTTCCGAATCAACATTTGAGCGTGGAGAAGTTAAACGTGTTTTAACAGTTTCAGTTAATTTCGATCGACCAGAAAATGGCCATTTTTCAAACAGTCTCAGAATTTGACGAAATTAGTTTTGTTAGAACCGTATCGGCAATATGAAGCTAGAAATAATTTCTCTGGAATTTTTAGAGTTAGTATGTGGTCCTGGTAAATTGAAATGTGCGTTCAAATTCAATATATAGAATTATATTTTGATCTTGACAGAAACTGATCGAAGCAGCTGAACTGGCTTATGATACATATCCTATTGTGTTTGGAATGGGGGTAGTTAGCTAAGGACAACAGTCGGTGGGTCTCGTTTGGGGCTTAAAATAAAAAGTTACTTTTTGGATTTAAAATTAAAATAAATATATATATATTTATATAAGGGCCCCCCCTTTTTCTCTTCTGCCATGTCAATGCCCCCCCTTTCTCAAAACAGATCGAAATATGAGAAAAAGGAAAAGAAAAAAAAGAACAACACCGATGGAGCCATGCCCCCCTCGCGATCGGCGCCGCCCACCGGAGGAGCCGCTGCCCCCCCCCCCCCTCTTGCGCGCCGCCAGCGCTGGCGTTGGCCCCCTCTCGCGTCTCCTCTTCCCCCTTCTCCTCCAATCTGATTTCCCCCAAATCCCTCAGCCCATTCGAACGCCCCTCCTCCTGAACGGACCCGCAAACCCTAGTCCGAAGACCACTGAACTCCGGCGCCGACTACCGCAACAAACCCCCCCGCCGATAGCAGCTCCAACCCCCTTCCTCCGTGAATCGGTGAGTTTTCTTCCCCGTTTCCTTTTTCTATTTTATTTTATTTTAAAACTGAAATTAACATGATTTTATAACTGAAGTTAGAATTGTTTTTAAATTATATATACATCATATTAAAAATTTGGTTTTTATTTGTATGAATGAAAAGGAAATGGTTTAAATTAAAAATAGATTTTTGATAATATAAAAATTAGATTTTTATCATAGTAAAGGCATGATTTTTATCATAAGTAAAGACGAGATTTTTATCATAGTAAAGACAAGATTTTTATTATAGTAAAGACGAGATTTTTATCATAGAAAAGCGATGTTTTTATATATTGAAAGGCGAGATTTTTATATATGAAGCGAAATAAAAATTCGATCCTTATATAGAAAGTAGCGTTATAAAAATATAATCCTTATATAGAACGTAGTGTTATAAAAATATAATCCTTATATAGAAAGTAGCATTATAAAAATATAATCATTATATAGAAAGTAGCGTTATATAAATATAATCTTTATATAGGAAGTAGCGTTGTTAAAAATGTGATTTTTAACATATACCGCGTGAAACAGATCTCGTTGGAAACACGACGCAAATTTCCTACATACGAAGATTCGCGTCGTTTGGTTTAGCTTCTCGGTGAGAACCCCTCACTTTTAATTTGTTTTCTAGTTGAAATATATACTAGGATGCTGGCGGTGCTTGGCAGCACCCAACACCCGTCGTCCACAGAGCATGGATGACTTGTTTGTTTGATTGTGTGTAGTGGAATGAAATAAATTATTTTATGGTTAAAAATATAATTTTTAACGTGTATATAAAATAAATAGTTATAAACAAATCGGATGATTTGTTTATGTACACACATTTGAATGATATGGATTGGGACGATAAATTTTACACATCGCCCAACTACACAAATAAAACATGTATTTGATTGTTTGAAACCCCACACGGGTATTGGGATGATATTGGACATACACTAATCCCGATATTTAGTTGTATGTCGATCAATTGATTGACAGGCTGTTATAAGCGTTGTATTTATATTTAATGCTTATGCAGTTGTGTGGTGCACTCTGGATGATGGTTGATTATTTATCGTTGCTATTATATACATGTGGTGTACGGAATCCATATAATTAACATTATATGGTAATTGATTATGCCTCATTCTAATTTGGAAAATAAAGAATATTATAAAATAAATACTCATGTGTTGAATAAAGTATAAGTTCATGTGTTGAATAAAATAAATATTCATGTGTTGAATAGAATAAAAATTAATGTGTTGAATAGAATAAATATTCATGTGTTGAATAGAATAAACATTCATGTGTTGAATAGAATAAACATTCATGTGTTGAATAAAAGCTGTGTTGATTAGACATGCGCTATTTTGACACGAACGATACTCATATCGATTTTATTCATTTTTATAATGAATATCGAAAAGGAAGTGATTTCAAAATCTAATATTTTGAAAATTTTATCATGTATATATTAATGATATGAAATATTTAATTTTGATTTGAAATTGAATATGAAGCTGAAATTGTTTTGAAAACGAATTATAAAATACGTTTTGAACTGAAATCGACGAAATGTATAATATATATTATATATATTAAATGGTCTGAATAGAACGCGCCGCATCGCGGCAGTTTGCGAATTTCGACCATTGATTTCGAATTGACGTTACGGGAGATCCGACAGTCGGATTATCCTAAAACAGGAACCATTGGGTTCGTATCGAAAAGAGCTTTCCAATGAATATTAGAGATTTGAAATCTAACGGTTGGATTTGGAATTATATCCAAATCAAATTTTGGAAAAGGTCGTTGTAAGTGTAGTTCGATGGCCGTTTGTGGAAATCAACTGTACGGGCCTTGATAAAATTATTAAAAATAGTATAATTTGTGTAAAATCATAAGAAATGATTTGGAAAGAATTGGGATGAAAAACTCCATATTTGAAAAGATAAAAATAGATTTTTATCGAAATGAACTAGTTTTGAACTAGAATTATAATCCATTTATTTTTGAAATAAATAAATTGGATTTGAAAGGTTTTTAAAAGTAACCAGAATTTCCAATAATTGAATTGGAATGGATTTGAATCGAAATTGTCTTTGGAATATTTTGATGTTGGGTTTCATGATTATGCAGATATTATTATGGAAATTTGATAGATATATTTATATCGTTATTTCCAATACGATATTTGTTGGTCATTGAATTTGATATTGAATATAAGCTGATATATTTTCTATTCAGAGCCTTGTTGTAACGACTCGGATTTTCGGGGACTTTGGTTATCGACATAAGCTCGATGTCGATAACCAAAACATCGAAAAATCCTGGTAATTAATGAAAGAAATTAGAGGGTGAGAATAGATAAGATAGAAACTTAGAATAGAAGAAGAAGAAGAACACAACATCAGAGTAACACGAACCTCACAGTGGAACGAATAACATATAATAGATAACATAACTTTGAAATATAACAGTTATGTATACAATAGCACTTATCTGAGTACAACACTTACAACACAGCGGAAATAACTATAGCTATATGATCTTGAAGCCTCCTGCTCCAAGCTCTCCAAGTATATCTGCAAATTCCTGACTACTTGACTGCCCGTACAAATTAGGCACCCAAGAGTTTAGGGAAAACAACAAAGTAAACTCCGGGTCAGTCATGGGACTGGTGTGAGCAAAATAGTTTAACACAAGTATATGAACAAGTAAACGATATCTCATAAGACCACACCGCAAAACGGAACGGGTTTTTCCCTTATGAGAATCCAAAATATCTTTATATCAAAACCTTTTGATATTATAATAATGTCTATGTACAAATAGATATAAATCTAGCAGAAACACTTTCATCTCACGTTCTACATATATGGTATACAATCAAAACCGCAAGCACGTATTGGGTAATGGATTTCCAACTATGACAAGGTATGGAACCACCTTCCGATCAGTGTACTCTAGGAACGATACACTGGAGTTCAACAAGAACATCTTGTAACTCAGCCACACATGACCGACCACTCATTTTTCTTGAGTGTATCGAATGTATATCACCAACGGTTGGGATCAGCAACTGTTCCCGTATATATATGGGACAACATTGATAGATTTAAGAAACAAATGAATATTCTCTAGATAGGTAATTATACACCCTACTTCGGTGCGACCGACTTAGCCATGCTGCCTGCTCGATTTCTGTCATTAACCGGTTGATGAGGCTTGAGGTTACGCTCTATCATCACATCAAATTCACTTCAAATGCCACATTGTCAGATCCATCAAAAATCACTAATTGACGTCTACAACAGTACATTACGTGTTAGCTAAAAGAAGTTTCCTTCTCCGCTTCCACCCTTGGTACGGTTGAAGAAATCAATGTACGTTACCTTTCTGGAAATACTCTGTCAGACATTCATTCATACAAGTCATCCTCATTCACTTAGAATGTCACATCGTCATACCCGTCAAATCACAAATTGACTTATTCAAAAATAACACGGGTATACAGCTAAGAGAAATGAATTCCTCCGCCACCAAACGTGAATACGTTTGAACAGATCAACTTACGCGATCCATTGGATATACTCTGTCAGACCTTCGTCCATACAAGTTGTCCTGGGACTGGACAAACCGAAGGCACTATTCAGTATATTCATCTTAGTCACTGTTATCTAAGACTTATACAACAGCCCTTGCACTTTACTCCGTCTTCAATTATCTTTGGCATAAGTGATTCGCAACGCTTATGCCAATACAGAGTGGTTCTTTGGATAATAATCCAACCGGTCTCTCCATATTAACAACGTTAAAATGGTCAAAACTTCGATAGTCGTGATTTAACCATCAAAGAAAAACAAGTGTGCAAACAACGATATTATTTCCAGATGGAAATTATATCGGTAAATCATCAACATATATTGAGACGACCCCAAACCCGTACTGACGGCGGCAAGGGTAATCTGTGGAATATAACACAAAAACAGATAATAGCAGAAAAGAAATAAATAAATACACCAGATAATGAACAATACAATATACTGGGTAAAAGTAATCATCAGAGTGACACAGTATACAGGATCATACTTAGTACAAATACAGTTCAACTATACATATATGTCTACAGCGGAAACAAACAAAATATGTACAATAGGAGCTGAACAGCATAAAAAGAGATAAATGATAGAGTCCATCTTCAGCTCCAGCTATCCAGAGAAAGCCAGCTACCTGAATACAAGGCTGCCCGTGTAGAAAAAGGGCACCCGAGTTTGAAAGTGAAACAAACTACGAGTCAGTCATGAGACTGGTATGAGAAATCTATTCAACACATTTAATATATGGCTAACACAGGATCACGCCACTTTCGTGGAACGGGTTTACTCCATCGGATTGCCAGTGCTTTAAAACAAATCTTTCTTTTAAACAACGTAATGCATTTTATAAAAATGAAGCCATTATAAGACTCAGTTCCCATCACACAATGCAACGCAAACCGGAGGATAGAGTTTTTTTTTACCTTATAACGGCCAAAATATGCTTGATATGAATAAAACAAAGGAATTTGATATTACTACTAGTTCTTATATGTTTCGAAAACAATTTCAAATCATAACTATCAATCATAGACGACATGAGCGTCCCATGCCACTATGTCGCCAAATATCTATACAATCGAAACCACACGATCACGTATTTGGAAATTGGATTTCCGTCATGAACCAAGGCAAAAGATAGTCCTTACCGAATTCGCGACTCTCTAGCCCGAGCCACAGGATCAGAGCTCGAGTGAACCTAGGAGCGACAGGGTCGGTCCACCGATGTGGATTAAAATTCCTGAACAATACGTTTCCCCGCCCTTTGGGGCGTAAACGAACCAACGAATGACTCCATCGTACCCGGATCGTCCGATTAAACCGAGGCGCCTCGCAACAGCAACAACTACACAGGTGAAAAGTATATAAATGTCAGGGTTGGTAGGTCATTGACACCACCCTAGCTAGAAAGAAACGCATGTCCTCCCTGAGGTCCTTCCTCCCGTTTCTGGTTCATACCGGGTGTGAGGCTCGCGATTTCACGTTATACACAAAGCTACACCATACAGGCGGTGCTTTGATCATCACCACAAGACTTTGCTTTTCAACAGAAGCCCTGCTCATTTGCCACTTTGGCATGCCACACTAGCAATTCATGCCATGCGACTGATGTCCATCGATATACAACCTCTGAGCTCGTGCGTTTCAGAGAAGGGCGTTAAGAAAAAGAATAAATTCTCCACCGCCAAACAGATGTATGTTTAACAGAGATCAATCAACATAGAATAAAATCCAATGTCAGACACATAGTCCATTTACAAATCCGTTCTGGGTCTAAACGAAACCGGAGGCACTAAATACCTCGCAAACCCATCGATCACCACGTACGTCTGGATGATCCCCACTCATTATCCATATTTCGGGATGCCTCCCAATCAGGACCTCGGTTACCATCCAAACGAGGTGAAGATCTCCGGTCTTCGACCATCGTCTTCATCTTCGATTTCTTATCGTCGATTCAGTTATTCAGAATGGGATAAACCCGGTCTTTCTGAGCAACTCACGTATACAATAAACAAGCGCAACACTAACATATACACGCATCATTTCAATTCATTAGTCACTAAACGTCAATCAGCAAGAGAACGATTTCCCAAATATTAACCCTGAAGGCCGAAACCAACATCAGATCAACACCCAGGAAACCATTCAACTTAGCCAACCTTCAGTTAATTTCTAAATCACATCCATATCGTTTATAATATTTTATAACGATTTATCGCTATTTTTATTTATTTTAAAATAGCCAATATATTCAAAACGATGCTTCGGGCCATAACGCGGTCGTGGCGCTGTTTTTCTTCTGATTTGATTTACACATATCTGAAAATCTAACCGTTGGATCTTCACAAAATTTACATCATTAGAAAGATCTTTTCAAAATGAATCCAACGGTTCCAGTTTTGGGAAAATCCGACGGTCGGATCTCCCGGTACAATCGTTTGAAGTTTTGATTACAAAATACGAACTGCAGCGTCGTTATTTGATTAAATATAATTATATATATATATATATAAACGATCCTGGCACTGTTTTTCTTCAGATTTGAATTAAACATTCCAGACAATCCAACCGTTGGATTTTTACAAAGTTGGTGCCGTTGGAAAGATTTTTCCAAAGCGAACCCAACGGTTGCGATTTCAGGAAAATCCGACGGTCGGATCTCCCGTACTAATCGTTTGAAATCACGGTTTCAAAATACAAACTGCACGGCCACGTTTGGTTTTAATTTTATTTATATTTATATATTTATATAAATATAGTTCATTCAAAAATTCCTATATTGTTTCCACTTCTAATATTTCACTAACGCCTTTAAATTTTGGAAAATTTCGCCATAACCTCCTTTGTACGGGAGGGGCTGGGAAAATTCCCAAATAGCCACACGGGCGTCTCATGTCAAAAAGAAAAAGAAAAAGCCAAGCGGCTAGCCAACAGGCTCATAAAATCGTCACCCAAACAAAACAGTAAATGTGTACCTATTTGTCGGGCACAAAATTTTATTCCTCTTCTCTAGCCCCTTTGCTATAACCTGTTCAATAAATATGCATGTACATATATACAGTTCTGATCACTTATCATTTTCCATTCAACTTCATATTCAATTCCATTTGGTTTAAAAACACCATTCATTCTAATGTTGCATGCATAGGCAAAAATCATATCATTAGCTAATTAATTCATTTTTAACACTTCACATTTCAACAATTCATGTATATAATAAAAATGTGATTTTTATTGTAAAACAATTCATTTCAAAACACTATTATTTTATATAGTTTATATAGGTAATAAAATAGGATTTTCATTATAAAACAATTTCTTTTAAAACGAGATTATTTTACATAGTCCATATAGTGGATAAAGGGAGATCTTTATTATGAAACAATTTATTTCAAAATATGAATACCATTCAACACATGAATTTCTAATCAACGAATGAATATCGATTCAACACATGAAGGTTTTCTATACAACGAATAAATATAGTTTCAGCAAATGAAAATAATTCAAACACATGAATATTATTCAAAATTTCGGCAGTATAACGGTAGGGTAGTTAAAACCGGGACCGTCCCTAGTACGGCTCCTCGCTTTACCTTAAAACCTCGCGGTTTTTGACAATGGGGATTATGCATCTAATTCGCACGCAGGCTGCATGTATATATTTATTTCATTTCCACAAACTAATCCCATGTGGTTTCAACCAAATATTTCTCAACCACAAATGGGTATTTTTCAACCACAATCAGTCAATATTAAACAAAAACAATCCCAATCAACCATTCGCTATCAATCAATTTTCACACCAATCACAACCAATAAATATCGTCCATGGTTTGTGGACGAGGGGCGTATATATATAGCAATTCACTTCTATTTCAACACATATATAATTTTTACAACGCATATATATATAACTTATACATCGAACGTACAACTTATACAACGCTTATACATGAGGTGTACAACGCTTATATAACTCATACATCGACTATATAATTTATACATCGTCGTTTATCCATATCGTTTATAAATTAGAAATCTCACATTGGGTTCCACTCCACCAAAAAATAGCAGAAGGCTCAGAAAAATATGCGGTCTCTTCTAGAATGTAGAAGACGTCCTCACGGTCCCGGTGCCTCTTGTTTCACTGGATTTCGACTACATAGGAAAAAGATATGATTTTTCTCGTGAAATCAAAGTTTACGACACTTTAAAGGTGTCGAAATCAATTCAGATATTCAAAGTCGTACCTCAGCCCTTTGATTCAAAATTAGGTTTGAATCTTTCGTTCAATCCGAAGCTCGAGGGGAGAATCAGACTGCACTACATTGTAGAGGGAGGAGCGGGCTTCATGGCGCCACCAACCATCACCAGTTTGACGGCGGCAGGCGGACGGAATCGGGCGCGAGGCGGCGCAACTTTAGGGGCCCGATTCTCGAGCTAGGGGCGTCGATGGTGGGTGGTGCTTGTATGGATTTAAAGAGGAGAGGGAGGCCTTTCGATTCTAGGTGGTGGCGGAGGCGGGCGTGGCCTATGGCGGCGGGAAAAGGGCTGGGAAGGGAGGAGCTATAGGCGTCGTTCAATCGCTGGAGCGACGGGGTCTTTTTTGATTTTTTTTTATAATGAATGGAATTTTGTGATTGGTCGATATATATTTAATCAAAAAATAGGGTTTTTCTTAAACGAACTCCTTTTCAAACCCAACGACTGTCGCCCCTAGCTAAATACCCCCATCCCAGACACAATGGGATATGTTTCGTAGGCCAATTCGACTGTTACAGTCAGTTATTCTTCAAATTAAAATATAAAACTTTCAATATTTAATATGAACGTACATTTCAATTTGCCAGGGCCACAAACTGATTCGAAAAATTCCAGAAAAATAAATCTAGCTATGTTTTGACGAGACGGTCCCAATAAAACTAGTTTCGTCGAATTCTGAGACCGTTTGCAAAAAGGCCCATTTCTGGTCGATCCAATGTAACTGTAATTGATCAAAACACGTTTTCCTTTCCCACGCTCACATACAAGCTTCAAAAATTATGAAATTTGAAACCTAGCAATAACTTCACATCCCGGATCCAACAAAAGTGGTTTCGTCAAATTCCGAGGTCGTATGCAAAATGGCCAATTTCACGGGCTATATAAATTCCATAGCGACCTTTCTGAAAATTCATTTGGCCATAACTTTTGCTTTCCGTTATGAAAATTCGATTTTTCAGATTCATTAGAAAGGTGTTCACTAACAAATTTAAATATTTTTGGTTTCACTCAAATCCGTTTTGTTTTGCACCCGGTGCAGTCCGACAAAGTTTGAATTCAATTTTTGAAACTACAGCGCCATTTCAGGCCTTGTTTATAATTATAAGTAATTATATTCGCTTTCAATTGTCGATTCAAACTCACTTTCCATTACCATTATTTAAAATATTTATTTTAAATATTTAAAATCTATTATTTTAGCCAATTTAAAAATTTTTAATTGGTTCAGATTTTCTGGGTCATTACATATATCTATATATATATTCACATTGCCTTATTTTCTATGTTTAGAAAATATATGTTATTAACACTGGAAAACGTTTCCATTTGCTTATTCACAAATCACTACTATTCCCCAACTATCAGTCCCTGACTGTAAATTAGTATGAGAACAATCCCCTAAGTATAAATCCCGAAGGTCGAAACCAACATTAGATAGGCACTTAGAAAACCATTCAATTTACTAATCTCTGGTCAGTTCTAATTTTACTTAACTCTATTTGATTAACTCTGATTGATTAACTCTAACTGATTAATTCTAACCGATCAACTCTAACTGGTCAACCATAATTAATTAACTCTAACTGGTTTTACTTGGTTTGACTAACTCAATTTATTAACTCGACTGACTAATTCAACTCGATTAACCTAACTTGATTTACTTATCTCGATTAACTGAACTAATCACTTTGATTAACTCGACTAATTCACTTTGGTTAACTTAACCAATTCACTTAACTAATTCACTTAGTTTAACTTAACTAATTCACTTAACTCCTGTCGAATAAACTATATTCGATAACTCCTCTAACTCTATTCGAATAAACTATATTCGATTAACTCATTTACTCTATTCGAATAAACTATTTTCGATTAACTCCTTTTCTCTATTCAAATAAACTATATTCGATTAACTCCTTTGATTTAACTCTAATCGATTAACTCCATCGAATAAACTATATTCGACAACTCCTTCGATTTAACTAATATTCTATAACTAACTTCGATTAACTAATAATCGATAACTCCTTCGAATAAACTACATTCAATAATCTCCTCTCGAATAAACGATATTCGATAATCTTCCCTTTCAATTTAAAAAATCGATAACTCCTTTTCGAATAACTAAATTCGATAACTCCTTTCGATTTAACTAATCGATAACTCCCTTCGATGAAACTAACATCGATACTCCTTTCGATGAAATTAACATCGATTAACTCCTTTCGATGAAACTAACATCGATTAACTCCTTTTGATGAAACTAACATCGATTAATTTAACTCGGCGAACTTAACTCGACTCACTTATCTCGATAATCTAACTCAAGAACTTAACTCGATTAACTTACCTCGATAATCTAACTCAAGAACTTAACTCCTATCGAATAACTAATATTCGATTTAACTTCATTCGCTTGACTCTAGATCGCAGCGATCACAATGGTTACGCCTGACTCCCTCAGGAAACATCCGACCGCCTTAGGCTATTTACAGCCCTGCAAATTACGCTAGCAGTCGTACGAGATGGTAACTTACCCTGAATAACTCTGTTTGACTAACTCTATCTCAAATAACTATATTTGATAACTTCTACTTCGAATAAGTGGTATTCGATAACTTAGCTCGATTATCAACTCGAAAATATTAACTCGAATCGATTAACTCCAACTGATTAACTTGACTTACTTAACTCACTGGTTAACTTGACTTACATAACTCACTGGTTAACTTGACTTACTTAACTCACTGGTTAACTCTATTGAACTGGTTAACTCTACTGAACTGGTTAACTCTACTGAACTGGTTAACTCTATTCAACTAACTCGACTCGACTAACCCCTTTCGAATAGCATATTCGTTTTACTAACTTTCGAATACCATATTCGATTTACTCCCTTCGAATACCATATTCAATTTAACTCCTTTCGAATACCATATTCGATTTTCTTTATTCACCTTATAAATATTTCCTTTTTAACAACGTTTTGTTCATTTGGAAAGATTTTCTTTTAAATAACGGTTCTACACTTTAAAAATGATTTCCTTTTTATAACGTTTCCTTTTCAATTCTATTTGTAAATGGTTTGCAAATATTTCCTTTTCAAATTTATTCTTGAAATATTCTAACTCCTTAAATTCTCTGAAAAATTCACCATAACCTCCTTTGTAACGGGAGCATCGGGAAAATCCCCAAACCCGCCACACAGGCCTTTCCATTCAAAAAGAAAATGGTTTGTAATTATTTCCTTTTTTGAATATCTCCTATTTATAAATATTCCAATTTATAAACATTTCTTATTTATAAATATTCCACCTTATAAATATCTCTTATTTATAAATATCCCATTTTATAAATATTCTATTTTCAATATCACTTTGAAAATCCCCTTATCAACATTTTGGTATGTTATGGTATTTAATCATATCAAATCACGATGTTCAATATCGTCCAAGCACATATAATTGCCTACAGATTTTATATCACATCATATAACAATATATGAAAAACAATAAAATAACTATTGAGGAATCCAGTCGGATTCCTCCAACCTGTTTTCCTGCATCCACAGATGTTACACAATATGATTATCATCACTTTCAGTTCAATATAAATTATTCTGATAGCAGAATCAATATATAAATATTTAACGGTTTATATATATATATATTTATATATATATAACTTCCACTAACTGACTAGCAGTTCAATCAATCAACCAACACACAGCAATCAACAGATGATTAACAGTTCTAAGAATACATTATAAAAATATAACTGTTCAGAGTTGGTGAGTTTTACACACAGTTGCGCGTTAACCATTAAATAATCGGTTTGCGTTCTTTGATTGCTACAGACAATTTATTTCTCCATAAATTGTGACGGACTCCAATTGACTCGCGGTCAGTTCCGTTGTGTAGTGTACGTCCATACGATCCTGTCGAATCTTGTTTCGTCCAATTCTGATATCGTATGGAGAAGTTACGATATTAAGAATTTAACATACATTAAATAAAATAAAACTTGGATTTTTATTTTTATAATGGCCTTAACTCTTTGAACCGGCCCACTAGCCTCTAAAGCCCAAAACCGCTACTGGATATTTCCTTCTTCCCGGAATGATGTCTCCGTGCTCCAGTATTCACCACAAACCCATTACCACGATTTCAAACCCACATCGTTCTCTCCTCAATCCACGATAAACCTCGAAATGAATACCAAAATTCTCTACTTCACATTCTCCTTCCATCTACGCCATTTTCAGTCAATTCGCACGCACACTGGTCGGTGCGGTCTCCAGCTAAAATCCCACGGTGACCCTACAGGTCATGACATTTCTGACAACGGAATCCCACCAGACTTCATACACAGTGCGAAAAACCCCCAGGAACACAAATGCGACCTCAAACTCAATTGCAATGCACCCAAAATCACCAAACCATAAACCTTAGTTTAACTGTTCGAAATTGTCGAGCACCCAACATTGATCGAACACCACAAAATGAACACCAGATTGAAGAGAAATGAGTAGTGAATTCATATATGTTGATATTCTAATTTATAGAGTTTTATTTTGGTTTTCTATGAATTTTTGAATGGGTCGGTTTGGTTTTGTGGAAGAACAGGCGACGGCGGATAAATTCTGACCTAGAAAAAATGAAGTGAGGGTTTAGAAAGTGTTAAGTTCTATTTATAGGAGATTTAGGTATTTTTAGAATAGAATATTCCTGGTATATTCCCATTTCTATATATATTTTTCTTTCTAAAAATGCGCACGATCACATATGATACCTAAAAATCACGAAACTGGACATGTAGCTAGAGTTCGACATTACGGTCCCAACGAAACTGGTTTCGTCGAATTCCGACTCCGTTTGCTGACGCAGCTTATTTTTAACCGTCGAAATACTGACTGTTTTTCACTCTAAAAATCCGTATGGCCACACAGTGACTCTAAAAATCACGAAACTTCACATCTAACAATAATTTGATGTTGCGGATCCAACAAAATTAGTTTCTTCGAATTCTGAGGTCGTTTACAAAACTGGCTATTTTTAAAGCTCTGAATGACCCATTTAAATATATAAATATATTTAAATATAAATAAATTAAATATTTAAAAATAAATATTATCGTCTATATTCACAGTGGAATACCATACAGCTCTAGAATATTCCTCTATGAATTTCTAACTTGATATTTTGATCTGGGTCGACCCGATATTCAATTTATATTGAAATTCCTTTTTAAAATATTAATAATTCCTTTATAAATTATAAAGGAATTCCACAGCGACTTTTCCGAAATTTGATTTGGACATATCTCAAAATCTACACGACGAAATCCCGATTTTTCTTTTCCACTAGAAAGATATACTCCACCAGCTCCACACGTTTCTTGTTTCACCAAAATCCGGCTTAAAATGAATCATGTACATTCAGTTGAAGTTCAAATCGCCAAATCGCGAACTGCAGCACCATTTCAAGCTCGATTTTAATTATAATATAATTATACGTTCAAACTGACATCGATTGAATATATTCGTCAATATAATTCAACTCTAAGCTGAATTAAATCTAAGGGACGACCCCGTTCACCGACTATTGTGATTTCCAATATTTTTTATTATTTCTGAATCAAATATATTATTTAATTATTTAATTTAATTAAATATTCACTATTATTTAATTTAATTAAATATTCACTATAATTTAATTAACGACGATTAAATTCCCTATATCACTATTTTAAACAATTAAATAAATTAATTATACCCCTGGAAAATGCGGGTCATTACATTCTTCCCCACTTAAAATAATTTCATCCTCGAAATTGCTAAGTTAGAGGACGACCCTATCTATTGGAATTCCTAAGATTTGTTTACCCCTTATTTCTGATTTCAACTGAACCAATTAATATCGACTAAAATATTAATTCCTTCCGACTAACTAAAATTTTCAAAAATTCTGAAAATTTTCTAACACTTTAAATTTTCGAAAAATTTCGCCAGCACCTCCTTCGTACTGGTCAATATCTCAAACTCCAACTCGCCTCTCTAGGCCATCTCCAACCTAAAAGAAAATCAAACAGCCAAGCGGCTTGCCAATTCGGCTCATAAATCACCAAACTCATATGAAATATAAACTTGTACTTTTTTGTTGGGCATATCATTATATCCCTACCATCTGTTATCAATTCGGCATATACAAATGCCATCCCAATCAACTCCAACCAATTTATTCTTATCACAACCATTCGCTTATTCAAGTCGAATTCAATTTCAAATTTTAGTTTCAAATTCCAAACTCTCAACTTATCATTTCAAATCCAAATCCAGATTATTCTCTAATCACTTCCAGTTTTTCTTAACCTATCACCTCAAGTTAAATTCTGGTTTATTATTTACTTTTACCATCCCATTCGAATTAACTTCATAGGTTAAATTTTAAATTCCTAGAACTTAAATTCCTGGGTAAATTTCAAATCAATTTGAAATCATACTGCCAATTCAAAACCTTTGAATTTTCTAAACAACTTGTTTCCTCAAAACAATTCAAATTAAAATCTTTGGTAGTAATGCACCACTTAGAAACTCGAAAATCACACCGATGATACTGCGCAGTCATCATTGGAATTATTTTCCAGCGACCCAAGCGATTTCAATACTATATCATTTTCAAAATCATTACTAAATACTTCCATTTTGAAAATATTTCAAAATCTCCCAGGAACTTAAAATTTCCTTATTTTAATTCCAAATCTGATTTAAATTCAAATTTAATTCATCTTATTTCATATACTTTACTTATATGAATTCTGATTGGTTATATATAACCATTTCACATGTTATAATCTTACTCGATTATAATCACAACCTATATATGATAATATATCACATATCCATACTATGTCGGTCCATCGTATTCAAGTGTTTATTTACTCCTACTGATACAGTGGATCAAACTGATCGACCAGAACTCATAAACAACTCAACCAATGAATCTCCACAATATAAAAATTATTTTTATATCAAATACAAATACGCACTCGTATATATACACTCAAACTCAATCTAGGGTATTACTAACCCTATCTCTACTGAGTCACGCCACAGAGCCAAGTAATTCTTAACTTAAGCTCTTATACCAACTGTAACGACCCGGATTTTCGGCGACTTTGGTTATCGACATAAGCTCGTTGTTGATAACCAAAACATCGAAAAATCCTGGTAATTAATGAAAGAAATTAGAGGGTGAGAATAGATAAGATAGAAACTTAGAATAGAAGAAGAAGAACACAACATCAGAGTAACACGAACCTCACAGCGGAACGAATAACATATAATAGATAACATAACTTTGAAATATAACAGTTATGTATACAATAGCACTTATCAGAGTACAGCACTTGCAACACAACGGAAATAACTATAGCTATATGATCTTGAAGCCTCCTGCTCCAAGCTCTCCAAGTATATCTGCAAATTCCTGACTACTTGACTGCCCGTACAAATTAGGCACCCAAGAGTTTAGGGAAAACAACAAAGTAAACTCCGGGTCAGTCATGGGACTGGTGTGAGTAAAATAGTTTAACACACGTATATGAACAAGTAAACGATATCTCATAAGACCACACCGCAAAACGGAACGGGTTTTTCCCTTATGAGAATCCAAAATATCTTTATATCAAAACCTTTTGATATTATAATAATGTCTATGTACAAATACATATAAATCTAGCAGAAACGCTTTCATCTCACGTTCTACATATATGGTATACAATCAAAACCACAAGCAGGTATTGGGTAATGGATTTCCAACTATGACAAGGTATGGAACCACCTTCCGATCAGTGTACTCTAGGAACGATACACTGGAGTTCAACAAGAACATCTTGTAACTCAGCCACACATGACCGACCACTCATTTTGCTTGAGTGTATCGAATGTATATCACCAACGGTTGGGATCAGCAACCGTTCCCGTATATATATGGAAATGCATTGATAGATTTAAGAAACAAATGAATATTCTCTAGATAGGTGATTATACACCCTACTTCGGTGCGACCGACTTAGCCATGCCGCCTGCCCGATTTCTGTCATTAACCGGTTGATGAGGCTTGAGGTTACGCTCTATCATCACATCAAATTCACTTCAAATGCCACATTGTCAGATCCATCGAAAATCACTAATTGACGTCTACAACAGTACATTACGTGTTAGCTAAAAGAAGTTTCCTTCTCCGCTTCCACTCTTGGTACGGTTGAAGAAATCAATGTACGTTACCTTTCTGGAAATACTCTGTCAGACATTCATTCATACAAGTCATCCTCATTCACTTAGAATGTCACATCGTCATACCCGCCAAATCACAAATTGACTTATTCAAAAATAACACGGGTATATAGCTAAGAGAAACGAATTCCTACGCCACCAAACGTGAATACGTTTGAACAGATCAACTTACGCGATCCATTGGATATACTCTGTCAGACCTTCGTCCATACAAGTTGTCCTAGGACTGGACAAACCGAAGGCACTATTCAGTATATCCATCTTAGTCATTGTTATCTAAGACTTATACAACAGCCCTTGCACTTTACTCCGTCTTCAATTATCTTTGGCATAAGTGATTCGCAACGCTTATGCCAATACAGAGTGGTTCTTTGGATAATAATCCAACCGGTCTCTCCATATTAACAACGTTAAAATGGTCAAAACTTCGATAGTCCGTGATTTAACCATCAAAGAAAAACAAGTGTGCAAACAACGATATTATTTCCAGATGGAAATTATATCGGTAAATCATCAACATATATCTATATATATATTCACATTGCCTTATTTTCTATGTTTAGAAAATATATGTTATTAACACTGGAAAACGTTTCCATCTGCTTATTTACAAATCACTACTCTTCCCCAACTATCAGTCCCTGGCTGTAAATTAGTATGAGAACAATCCCCTAAGTATAAATCCCGAAGGCCGAAACCAACATCAGATAGGCACTTAGAAAACCATTCAATTTACTAATCTCTGGTCAGTTCTAATTTTACTTAACTCTATTTGATTAACTCTGATTGATTAACTCTAACTGGTTAATTCTAACCGATCAACTCTAACTGGTCAACCTTAATTTATTAACTCTAACTGGTTTTACTTGGTCTGACTAACTCAATTTATTAACTCGACTGACTAATTCAACTCGATTAGCCTAACTTGATTTACTTATCTCGATTAACTGAACTAATCACTTTGATTAACTCGACTAATTCACTTTGGTTAACTTAACCAATTCACTTAATTAATTCACTTAGTTTAACTTAACTAATTCACTTAACTCCTGTCGAATAAACTATATTCGATAACTCCTCTAACTCTATTCGAATAAACTATATTCGATTAACTCATTTACTCTATTCGAATAAACTATATTCGATTAACTCCTTTTCTCTATTCGAATAAACTATATTCGATTAACTCCTTTGATTTAACTCTAATCGATTAACTCCATCGAATAAACTATATTCGATAACTCCTTCGATTTAACTAATATTCTATAACTCACTTCGATTAACTAATAATCGATAACTCCTTCGAATAAACTACATTCGATAATCTCCTCTCGAATAAACGATATTCGATAATCTTTCCTTTCGATTTAACAAATCGATAACTCCTTTTCGAATAACTAAATTCGATAACTCCTTTCGATTTAACTAATCGATAACTCCCTTCGATGAAACTAACATCGATACTCCTTTCGATGAAATTAACATCGATTAACTCCTTTCGATGAAACTAACATCGATTAACTCCTTTCGATGAAACTAACATCGATTAATTTAACTCGACGAACTTAACTCGACTCACTTATCTCGATAATCTAACTCAAGAACTTAACTGGATTAACTTGTCTCGATAATCTAACTCAAGAACTTAACTCCTATCGAATAACTAATATTCGATTTAACTTCATTCGCTTGACTCTAGATCGCAGCGATCACAATGGTTACGCCTGACTCCCTCAGGAAACATCCGACCGCCTTAGGATATTTACGGCCCTGCGAATTACGCTAGCAGTCGTACGAGATGGCAACTTACCTTGAATAACTCTGTTTGACTAACTCTATCTCAAATAACTATATTTGATAACTTCTACTTCGAATAAGTGGTATTCGAAAACTTAACTCGATTATCAACTCGAAAATCTTAACTCGAATCGATTAACTCCAACTGATTAACTTGACTTACTTAACTCACTGGTCAACTTAACTTACTTAACTCACTGGTTAACTCTATTGAACTGGTTAACTCTACTGAACTGGTTAACTCTATTCAACTAACTCGACTCGACTAACCCCTTTCGAATAGCATATTCGTTTTACTAACTTTCGAATACCATATTCGATTTACTCCCTTCGAATACCATATTCGATTTAACTCATTTTGAATACCATATTCGATTTACTTTATTCACTTTATAAAGGTTTCCTTTTTAACAACGTTTTATTCATTTGGAAAGATTTTCTTTTAAATAACGGTTCTACACTTTAAAAATGATTTACTTTTTATAACGTTTCCTTTCCAATTCTATTTGTAAATGGTTTACAAATATTTCCTTTTCAAATTTATTCTTGAAATATTCTAACTCCTTAAATTCTCTGAAAAATTCGCCATAACCTCCTTTGTAACGGGAGCATTGGGAAAATCCCCAAACCCGCCGAACAGGCCTTTCCATTCAAAAAGAAAATGGTTTGTAATTATTTCCTTTTTTGAATATCTCCTATTTATAAATATTCCAATTTATAAACATTTCTTATTTATAAATATTCCACTTTATAAATATCTCTTATTTATAAATATTCTATTTTCAATATCACTTTGAAAATCCCCTTATCAACATTTCGGTATGTTATGGTATTGAATCATATCTAATCACGATGTTCAATATCGTCCAAGAACATATAATCGCCCACAGATTTTATATCACATCATATAACAATATATGAAAAACAATAAAATAACTGTTGAGGAATCAAGTCGGATTCCTCCAACCTGTTTTCCTGCATCCACAGATGTTACACAATATGATTATCATCACTTTCAGTTCAATATAAATTATTCTGATAGCAGAATCAATATATAAATATTTAACGGTTTATATATATATATTTATATATATATATATATAACTTCCATTAACTGACTAGCAGTTCAATCAATCAACCAACACACAGCAATCAACAGATGATTAACAGTTCTAAGAATACATTATAAAAATATAACTATTCAGAGTTGGTGAGTTTTACTCACAGTTGCACGTTAATAATTAAATAATCGGTTTGTGTTCTTTGATTGCAACGGACAATTTATTTCGCCATAAATTGTGACGGACTCTAATTGACTCGCGGTCAGTTCCATTGTGTAGTGTCCGTCCATACGATCCTGTCGGATCTTGTTTCGTCCAATTCTGATATCGTATGGAGAAGTTACGATATTAAGAAGTTAACATACATTAAATAAAATAAAACTTGGATTTTTATTTTTATAATGGCCTTAAATCTTTGAACCGGCCCACTAGCCTCTAAAGCCCAAAACCGCTACAGGATATTTCCTTCTTCCCCGAATGATGTCTCCGTGCTCCAGTATTCACCACAAACCCATTACCACGATTTCAAACCCACATCGTTCTCTCCTCAATCGACGATAAACCCCGAAATGAATACCAAAATTCTCTACTTCACATTCTCCTTCCACCTACGCCATTTTCAGTCAACTCGCATGCACACTGGTCGGTGCGGTCTCCAGCTAAAATCCCACGGTGACCCTATAGGTCACGACATTTCTGACAACGGAATCCAACCAGACTTCATACACAGGTGCGAAAAACCCCCAGGAACACAAACGCGACCTCAAACTCAATTGCAATGCACCCAAAATCACCAAACCATGAACCCTAGTTTCACTGTTCGAAACTGTCGAGCACCCAACATTGATCGAACACCACAAAATGTACACCAGATTGAAGAGAAATGAGTAGTGAATTCTTATATGTTGATATTCTAATTTATAGAGTTTTTTTTGTTTTCTATGAATTTTTGAATGGGTCGGTTTGGTTTTGTGGAAGAACAGGCAACGGCGGATAAATTTTGACCTAGAAAAAATGAAGTGAGGGTTTAGAAAGTGTTAAGTTCTATTTGTAGGAGATTTAGATATTTTTAGAATAGAATATTCCTGGTATATTCCCATTTCTATATATATTTTGCTTTCTAAAAATCCGCACGATCACATATGATACCTAAAAATCACTAAACTGGACATGTAGCTAGAGTTCGACATTACGGTCCCAACGAAACTGGTTTCATCGAATTCCGACTCCGTTTGCTCATGCAGCTTATTTTTAACCGTCGAAATACAGACTGTTTTTCACTCTAAAAATTCGTATGGCCACACAGTGACTCTAAAAATCACGAAACTTCACATCTAACAATAATTTGATGTTGCGGATCCAACAAAATTAGTTTCATCGAATTCTGAGGTCGTTTGCAAAACTGGCTATTTTTAAAGCTCTGAATGACCCATTTAAATATATAAATATATTTAAATATAAATAAATTAAATATTTAAAAATAAATATTATCGTCTATATTCACAGTGGAATACCATACAGCTCTAGAATATTCCTCTATGAATTTCTAACTTGATATTTCGATCTGGGTCAACCCGATATTCGATTTATATTGAAATTCCTTTTTAAAATATAAATAATTCCTTTATAAATTACAAAGGAATTTCACAGCGACTTTTCTGAAATTTGATTTGGACATATCTCAAAATCTACACGACGAAATCCCGATTTTTCTCTTCCACTAGAAAGATATACTCCACCAGCTCCACACGTTTCTTGTTTCACCGAAATCCGGCTTAAAATGAATCATGTACATCAGTTGAAGTTCAAATCGCCAAATCGCGAACTAAAACGCCATTTCAAGCTCGATTTTAATTATAATATAATTATACGTTCAAACTGACGTCGATTGAATATATTCGTCAATATAATTCAACTCTAAGCTGAATTAAATCTAAGGGACGACCCCGTTCACCGAATATTGTGATTTCATATTTTTGATTATTTCTGAATCAAATATATTATTTAATTATTTAATTTAATTAAATATTCACTATAATTTAATTAACGATGATTAAATTCCCTATATCACTATTTTAAACAATTAAATTAATTAATTATACCCCTGGAAAATGCGGGTCATTACACTTGTATTTAATATCAAATGGGATATGGGTTTATCGTGAATGGTGTCTTCGTTAACACTATTCTTAAACCAAGTTAAGAAAAAGATTAAATCTTTTTATTTAGATTTAATGAAGTATACCAATTAAATGGTATTTAACTGGAATTGAATTTGAATTGATTTTTGGGTTTATCGTGAGCGGTGTTTTAAATAACACTTGTTCTTTAACCCGATAATTAATGGAATGTGAATTAGGTTTATCGTGAACTGTGTTTTAACGACATTCGTTTTTTAACCCGATTTACAGTGAAATGTGATTTGGAATTTTAAAATCTTTTGTAAAGCTTTGAAGGAGATTTTCCAAAGTAAAGTTTTCCAATTTAAATAAAATAAATTGGAATGGAATGGAATTCGATTTGGTAATAATCAAAGTGAATTTCTGTGGATGAGGACTGCTAATATATATGGAATTTAAAAGGCTTTGCTATTATTCCATTTATATTGTTAGTCGGATATGGAAGTTTATATTTATTATATATATCGATTTGTTTTCCATGAAGATTCCATGGTTAATGGAATGTGATTTTGGGTTGTTGTGAGTGGTATCTTTAATGATACTGTTCTTAGACCCGACGGAGTTAAGAAAATCAGAAACTAACTGGAGATTAGTTAAGTTGGATAGTTTCTTGGGTATTGACTTGATGTTGGTTTCGGACTTTAGGGTTAACACTTAGGGAATTGTTCACATGCTAATTTACGGTTAAAGGCTGATGGAATAGAATGTGATTTTGGGTTATTGTGAACCGTATTTTAAATGACATTGGTTCTTTAACCCAGTTAAAGATAGGATATGGTTTCCCAAGTTAAACAATCATTAATATTGATTTTTGGGAAGATTAAAACCAAGTGGAGTTTTAATGAATCTTTAATTATATTGAAATGATCGAGAATGGAGTATCACCAGTTTTGCTCCAAGCGATAGTTAAATCTTTAATTAGATTTGAATGTGAAATGGTAACTGAATTTACCAATAACACCATGGTGTTAGATACGAAGTATTGCCAGTTTTCTTCATAGGATGAATAGGTTGGGATTGGGAAATTTAATAAATGATTACTTCGGTAAGGATCACTAATCCCGACTAGTTTGGAAAACCATAATTTGGTTTGAATTGATATTCAAAAAAAGATTAAAGAATAAATTTAACGAATTTATCTTTGAAAAAATTAATGGGAACCTTTCCCAAAGTATAAGAATATTTGAATAAAAGAATATTCTAAATTGGAATGAGGCGTATGTTTGTTTGTGTAACACTTATTTATTATATACGCGAGTTATTCAGAAAGACCGGGTTTATCCCATTCTGAATAACTAATTCAACGATGTGTCGAGGATGAAGACCGAAGGTCTTCACATCGTTTGGATAATTACTGATGATCTTGATTGGGTTGTGCACCCAAGAGGAGGGAATCAGCTGGTGATCGTCCAGACGTACTTGGAGATTGATGGATGTGCGAGGTACAAGGTGCCTCCGGTTTCGTTCAGACCCAGAATGGACTTGTGAATGGACTGTGTGTCTGACATTGGATATCATTCTGTGTGATTGAGGGATATCAGTTGCATGGAGTGGTTTGCCTATGTGGCATGTTAAGATGCAAATGATCAAGGCTTTTGTTGAAAAGCAAAGTCTTGTGGTTGATGATCAAAGCACTGCCTGTGTGGCAGAGCTTTGTGTAGCGTTAATTCGTGAGCCTCACACCCCGGTTGTGAACCAGAAACGGGAGAAGGACATCAAGGAGGGCATGTGTTTCCTTCTAGCTAGGGTGGTGTCAGTGACCTACCAGCCCTGACATTTATATTATTTTCACCTATGTGGTTGTTGGATTGCGAGGCGCCTCGGATATATTGGTGAATATGTGGAGCCGATGGAGTCATTTGGCTCATTGACACCCCAAAGGGCGGGGAAACGCAGTGTTCGGGCATTATAATCCACATCGGTGGACTGGCCGTGACGATCCAAGGCTTGCCTGCGTGCTTGCCTGAGACACGGGCTAGAGCATCTCGAATTCAGTAGAGGACTATCTTTTGCCTCGGTTCACGATGGAAATCCAACTTCCAGTATGTGACCTTGCAGTTTTGATTGTAAAGACTAGTATTGGCAACATGATATATGGTACCCATGCCGTCTATGATTGATACTTATGATTGAAATCGTTTTGACACTATACACTTATAGTAATAATAAAACATGAAATTTAGCGTATCAAGCATTCTTTGGCTATTATAAGGTAAAACCCTATCTTCGGCTTGTGTTGCATTGTGTGATGGGACCTGGGTCTTATAATAGCTTCATTTTTCTTTATTTAGCATTGCGCTGTTGTTTTATGCACTAGTATTCTTGGGAGGAAACCCATTTCGTGTTATATAGCGTGGTCCCTTGATTTACCGAACATTAAAATAAAGATTAATAACTGTTTTAGTTCTCACACCAGTCACTTGACTGACCGGGAGTTTATTGTTTTAAGCTAAACTCTAGTTGTCCTTATTTTCTGCACGGGCAGCTAGTAGTTTTTGGTTTTGCATATTTATATTCACAGGATCCTGATTTATAGCTGGAACGATATCCGAAAAGCTCTGTATCCGTATATCTCTTTCAGTTGTGTTTTGTATTATTTTTCGCTGCTATGTAATGTAATTTAAAACTCTGATATTTTTCTGATGTACAATATTTATTCGTACTCTGCATATTCTTGTATTCTGATGGAATTGTTGTAATAAGCAATGAAATGTTCTTCTGTTTGTGTTCTGATTTGTCTTATCCTCAGTACAATTCACGATTTGCCGTAAAGGGGATTTTGGGTTGTTATAATCTTTTTAAACAACTTCAATTCTAGGTTCAAAAATATTTCTTTCTTGATAATTGTGTTTAAAAATAATTGTGGTTTAACATTTCTTCCTTAATAATTTAACAATATTTTTATATAAAACACTAACTTTTATGTACCATTGTGTAACGATAATAATCATTTAAAAAGATAATTCTATTTATCATTTTCTTCTTTGTCATTATTAATTAATTAAAATGAATATATATATATATATCACTATATCTCAGTATGAAAAAAAGAGCAAAATTTTAGATCAAAAAGCACATACGTAAATTACTTATTACATGCATGAAATAATGAAACTTTTCCCTGTAAGATTGTAAATCTTCTAGATAAAGAAACATTGTTTGTTTAAAATGATTAATATATTTATCTTTTTTGTCTACTTTTATTTTCTTAAACTTAAATGATAAACATATTGAAAAAATGATTGCTTAATACTCTAACAAAATTTTAAAAAACTATTGTTTGTATGTTTTTATTTAAAAATACATCTTTTTAACTTGTTTATCTTTTTAAACAACTTTAATTCTAACTTAAAAAAAATATTAACAATTTATAAAGATAATAGTGTTGAAACATTTTTCCTCAATAGTTTAACAATACTTCGATGTTAAAAACTAACATGTATATATGACTGTGTAAGGACAATAATCATTTAAAAAGACAATTCTACTTGTCTTTTTCTTCTTTGTCATTAAAAATTGATTAAAATGATATATATATTTATCATCATGCCTTAATATGAAAAAAATAGTAAAATTTTAGATCAAAAAGCTCATGTGTAAATTTCTTATTACATGCATAAAAGACTGTAACTTTTTGCATGTAGGATTGTAAGTCTTCTAGTTAAAAAAATACTGTTTCTTTAAAAAGATAAATTTATTTACCTTTTTTGTCTACTACTTTTATATTACTAAGAAAATACAATAATACAAATGATAAACATATTAAAAAAATGATTACTTAATACTTTAACAAAAATTTAAATAAAAAGCTAAGGTTTGGTTGTTTTTATTTAAAAACACAACAACTTTTTAAAAAATAAACTTGTTAAGGAACTCCCTGAACACCCTACTCATCAAATCTACAAAGTAGGTGGGTGCATTAGTCAAACCAAATGGCATGACAAGCCATTCAAAGAATCCATCTGGAGTCCTAAACGCAGTCTTATCAATACTATCCTCAGCCACTCTAAGCTGATGGAATCCGGTGGCTAGATCGAGCTGAGAGAAGACAGAAGCACCAACAAGCTAGTCAAAAAGATCGTCAATTCTCGGTAGCGGGTGCCTATTCTTCTTTGTCAGCTTGTTCAACTCTCGATAATCAACACATAGACGAAGCGAACCATCCGCCTTAGTAGCGAATACCACAGGAGCACCCCATTCTGAAATACTTCGCCTAATGAAATTTTTCTCAAGCAACTCCTTGATTTGCTTACTGAGCTCTCTTCTTTCTCGTGGGGCCATGTGCCTAACGGGCAATGAAACTGGCTTGGCATTATCAACAAGATAAATGCGGAAATCTATCTCTCGTTTAGGGGGTAACCCCTTCACCTCATCAAAAACATCAGGATATTCTCGGACCACCCTCACAGATTGAAGTTTGTCAATAGACGAGTCGAGGGATTCAAGATAACATAACATGACGGGATCCAGCGGGTTACAAGAAATCTCTAGGGTATTACCGAGGCGAGTCATGAGCCTCACCACCCTATGCTCACAATCGAGAATGGCTCCATAACTGGACAACCAATCCATGCCCAAAATCAGCCCGTATCCCATGAACCCGAGAACATAAGCATTACACGTGAATTATACGGTCAAGATAGAAATCCTCAAATCCATAAGGATCATAGATAAATGAGCGGAACCCCCAATTGGATTTGAAACACTAATGGGATCCTCAACAAGACTAGTACTTAGGTGCAAACTTTCAACAATGTCAGAAGAGATAAAAGTATGCGATGCGCCAGAATCAAATAAAGTTCGAACAGGAAAACCAGAAATATAAACAAGACTTTCTACAGAAATACTACCTCGATCCGGAATTGGAGCAGTGTTGAGAGCATGTACTTGCCCTCCAGAAGGTCCTGCACGTTGAGTCTGTCCTTGCCCCTTCCCTTGCTTCCTTGGGCAATCCTTGCTGAAGTGTCCAGCCTCTCCGCAATGAAAGCATTCTCCCAACTTCCTCTTCTTCTTCCTACAATCTTTGGCTATGTGTCCAACGATCCCACAGAAGTTGCACTTTCTTGTGTCTTTTGCCTTGTTGTTGTTGGCCTTAATACCCTTGTTGTTCTTGTTGTTCTTGTTATTCTTATTGTTCTGATTGCTCTGATTTCCTCCCCACTTGGAGTCTGTCTTCTTGGTTTGAGTCTCATTAGGCTTGACTTCTTTCTTGCCATTTTTATCGTCTCCCTGAAGCAATGCCATGTCCACTAGGCTTTCAAAAGTGGCCCCCATGGGTATATGAGACATGGCTAAACCTTGTAATGGCTCATTCAACCCTCGTGCAAAGCGTAGAGCCTTCTTCTGGGGTGTATTAACCATGTCCAAACCGAATCGAGCAAGCTGGTTAAACTTATTCACATACTCCCTTACTGTCATGTCCCCTTGCTTCAAAGATATAAACTTCTCCAATTGAAGATTCTCCTCAGCAGATGATAGGAACTTGAGCCCAAACCTTATCCTAAAGTCGGCCCATGTCTCTATAGGCCTAGTAGCATTGGTGACCTCCCACCAATAAGCAGCTTCCTCTTTCAATAGCCATACTGCCAACAGAACTTTTCTACGGTCTTCCACATCAAAGATGGCGAAGAGGTCTTCAGTTTCTTTTAACCAATTTCTCGCCTCAACAAAAGTCTCTATCCCGATAAAATTCTTGCCACCCATCGCCTTAAAGTCTTTGCAAACCTTTGCGAAATCCGCTTGTGGATGCTGAGGAGGAGGAGGTGGAACCTCAGTTACGGTGGGAGTGTTTGCTGGGCCCACATCGTTGGCCCTAGCTTCCAAGTACCTCCGAAACCATCCGGGAATGGTTACTCCCTCGGGAAGGTTAAGATCGGCCATGCTGAAAAAGGGAAAAGATAGATTTAGAACGAGGAAACAAAGGATAGTGCTAATGGCTTTTGGGGAATAGCCTTTTCAAATAAACTAGACTTTTCTTGTAAAATACTTCTTTATAATCGGTTTTGAAAATAGTTTTTCAAAAGGTAAGTTTTAAAACTTTTGTCCAGTCTAGTAAAACCTTATGCTCTGATACCAAATGTAACACCCCACCTCCGCCAAGGTCACTCTTGCAAGCACCCTAGCTTTGGAGGGGCGTTAAACAAGGTAAGCATGCATGCAGATATCACAAGACAGAATATATAAGTACAACAGAGTAAATAAAGCAGCGGATAAAAACTAACATTTCAAAAACATAGTCAAGTTACATCAAAGTACTTGGTCATTATTTCCAACAAAACAAAGTCTAGAAACATAAACTGAAAACTGGAAATAACATGAAGTAAAAACTATCCCCAAAGTAGACGGTAAAAGCCATAGCGAGCTCAAGTCCAAACCGTACATGAGCTATCCAGAAAAGCAGCTAAAGATCCAAGCTAGATGCTAGCGTTCCCACCCTGAGAACCTGGGGGGGGGGGGAACGAAAGAAAAGAGGCGAAAGAAAACGGGTCAGTCAAAAAGACTGGTAAGTCCTACCTACTATTAGTATAAAAACTAATAAAGTTAACTGGACATGTAAAACAGAGATGAAACATAGGATGATACTGGCATGGTGAAAAGTTAACAAGATAGATAAAGTGTGGCATCGCATATACAAGGTTAAGTTTTGCACCAAGTGTACTAGTATTCCAATCCATGTCAGGTATAAACAAGAAGTGATCCCTTGGCCCAATCTTGGCCCAATATCACGAGATGGCCTGAATCAAGGTCCAACAACACGGTCTAGTCGATCGGCTCCCTAAAAGCCTAACTCGTCAAGTGTCGGTGTCATACGGCCCAATCACGAAGTGTAGTCAAACTGTGCTAGGTCCACCCTAGGGTGTATCAAGTCCCAGGGTGCCAACCACTGACACGAATCAAGCATGCACAGTCTAAACCTACTGGTGCCCGTGTCTGCTTTTTCAACTCCGGACTATGTGCACGACCATAGTCCGCCTGAACCTACACTGGCGCACCTACTCAGCCGTCATTTTGGTCGCTTACATGTCAGCCCAGTAATCGTGCCCCGCCCTAGCCTAGTCCCTAGGGTATCATGATACAACCAAGAGGGTTACTAGTGAAAAGGACCACGTAACTAGGGTTTCTAACGGGTTAAGCGTGGTTAACCCTATCCAATCAAGTATCAAGTTGGTTAAGTGTACCCAAGGTTCATGACTTAACCCTATCAACCCATCGTGTTTAATTGGTTAAGTATTCAAGTGGTCCATGACTTAACCCTATCATGTGGCATTAATTAATTTAATGCACCCAACCTCTCACATTAGACCTTGTTGTGGTTACTAGTTAAGCCGGGCGGGTCCCGGTAGCTTTACACCACAACTTAGTCTAACATCGGGTTTCAAGTGCGACATGACCAACTACTCACATTGGGTCCTATTGTTTGTAGCCACTAGTTAAGCCAGTCGGTTCCAGGTAGATTTATGCTACAAACTCAACCCAACCTCGAGTTGGCCATTCTCATGTTTTCTAGAAGTCATGTCCAAGTTCATGTTCACGTTTCAAGCATAATCACATGTCATATTTCGTGTCATATTTTCGAGTCATGTTTTTATGTCATTTTAGTTTACCCATAACGTAACCCCATCGCATGTAAGTTCGCATAAACGCAAATAGATCTCAAAGAGGGAACTTAGAAGCATGACATAATTAATAAGGTTTGGCCACAAGTTAAACATGGTGGCATATGAGGCAAATGTGTTCATAAACTTGCATATTACATTATAAGCCTCAAAACATGCATGATATCAAACTTTAGCAAAATAGGTGAAACATGGTCATAAATGACATAGGATGATAGCTAGTGATTCGCATATAACATCATATGCAAGTTAACATAAGGGTTATGAGAGTTTCTATGTTGCTTTATGCAACATTTCAAATCAAAGCTCATAGCTTTCTATGCACAAAGTCAAGGTGATAGCTTTACAAACATGCATAGAATAAATCTATGCATAACATGATAGAATCAAAGCACAAATCGTACTTAGGCCCAAACTCAAACTTGCAACATGTCATATTTAACTTCAAAGTTAGAATCTAAGAGTAGAATAGGGCTTACAATGCTATGAAGACTATAAAATAAAATAAGATTGAGATGAAGCCACTAGCAAATCCCCAAATGAATATAAGCTCCAAGTTGTCTTGAGAAACAAGAAGCTCCTTTGATTTGTATGAAGAAAGATCCTTGCTTTGATGAAGAAAGATTGAACTTTGGCCTTGAATCAAACTTAGAAACTCTCAAACAAGCTTAGAAACTCTCATATGAATGAAGATGGAGACTATGACAAGAGGGTGGAGGCCATGATCAAACATTTTGGCATAACCTAGTTGTAGGATTGATTTATGATGGTTTAGGCTAGGTATTAGGGTCCTTTTATAGAAGTTTAGGTTAGTTTAGGCCATAGGATTAACCCTAATTCAGATCTGAGCCATTAAAATCCGTCACAAGCCCTAAGACATGTCTTGAGGAATAAGTCAGGTGCACCCAGGCCTAACTGGCCGACCACCCAAGTCGACAGGGGTGTCGACTGGGAAGTCGACACCACCTGGGGTGTGTCGACTCCCAAGTCGACTCCGCAGTCGACTTGGGGGTGGTGGGAATTTTCCCGCCTGTCCTGCTTGGCTGAATTTGAATCCTGAATTCAAATTTGAACTATTTTTGAACTTGAAATTTTCTGAAAACTTTGACGGCCCATATCTTGGTCATACAGACTCCGATTTTCGAAAACTCGGACTCTATTTCACGTATTTTTCCGAGACGAACGCAACGGAATAGCCCGTTTCCCTTGATTCATAATTTATCGTTTAGTTCTTCCTTGATTTATGTTATAACATGTTATTCAAAACACGGGTTGTTACACCATCGGTCCCGAATCGACCGATATAACCGAGGCGCCTCGCAACAACAACAACCACATAAGTCAAACTCGTCAGGGCGTGTAAAACCACTGACGCCACTTCTAACTAGAAGGAAACGCATGCCCTCCCTGATGTCCTCTCCCGTTTCTGGTTCATACCGAGGTGTGAGGTTCGCGAATTAACGTTAATCACAAAGCTACGCCACACAGGAGGTGCTTTGATCATCACCACAAGACTTTTCTTTTCAACGGAAGCCCTGATCACTGCATCTTAGCATGCCACACAGGCAATTCACACCGTGCAACTGATAGCTATCAATCACACAGAATAAATTCCAATGTCAGACACACTGTCCATTTGCAAGTCCGTTCTGGGTCTGAATGAAATCGGAGGCACTATATACCTCGCAAACCCATCGATCACCATGTACGTCTGGACGATCACCACTCATTATCCATATTTCGGGATGCCTCCCAATCAGGACCTCGGTTACCATCCAAACGAGGTGAAGATCTCCGGTCTTCGACCACCGTCTTCATCTTCGATTTCTTATCGTCGATTCAGTTATTCAGAATGGGATAAACCCGGTCTTTCTGAGAAATTCGCGTATATAATAAACAAGTGCAACACTAACATACATACACATCATTTCAATTCATTAGTCATTAACCGTCAATCAATAAGAGAACGACTTCCCAAATATTAACCTCGAAGGCCGAAACCAACATCAGATCAATACCCAAGAAACCATTCGACTTAGCCAACCTTCAGTTAGTTTCTAAATTTCACATCCATGTCGTTTATAATATTTTATAACGATTTATCGCTATTTTTATTTATTTTAAAATATCCAGTTTATTAAAAACGACGCTCCGGGCCATAACGCGGCCGTGGCGCTGTTTTTCTTCAGATTTGATTTACACATATCTGAAAATCTAACCGTTGGATCTTCACAAAATTTACATCATTAGAAAGATCTTTTCAAAACGAATCGAATGGTTCCAGTTTTGGGAAAATCCGACGGTCGGATCTCCCGGTATAATCGTTTGAAGTTTTGATTTCAAAATACGAACTACAGCATCGTTATTCGATTAAATATAATTATATTTATATATATATATATATATATATATAAAATCGATTCTAGCGTGTTTTTCTTCAGATTTGAATTAAACATTCCAGACAATCCAATCGTTGGATTTTTTAAAAGTTGGTGCCGTTGGAAAGATATTTCCAAAGCGAACCCAACGGTTGCGGTTTCGGGGAAATCCGATGGTCGGATTCCCGCAATAATCGTTTGAAATCACGGTTTCAAAATACGAACTGTAGCTTCATTATTCGATATATTTCAATTATATATATATATATATCGATTCTTCGATTTCAAAAACTATATTCTTTTCACACATTTGATAAAAATAATATTTTTATCTAACAGTCTTCTATTTCACCACTTCACTATTATTAATAATTCATGTATATAAGAAAAATGTGATTTTTAATGTAAAACAATTTATTTCAAAACTCGACTATTTTATATAGTTAATATAGGTGATAAAAATAGGATTTTTATTATAAAACAATTTATTTCAAAACAAGATTATTTTATATATTTCATATTGATGATAAAAATGGGAATTTTATTATAAAACAATTTCTTTCAAAATATGAATACCATTCAACACATGAATTTCAATTCAACGAATGAATATCGATTCAACACATGAAGGTTTTCTATAGTTTATATATATAGATAAAAAGGTGATTTTTATATTTAAAACACGAATACCATTCAACACATGAATTTCAATTCAATGAATGAATATCGATTCAACACATGAAGGTTTTCTATAGTTTGTATATATAAAAAAAGGGTGATTTTTATATTTAAAACACGAATACCATTCAACACATGAATTTCAATTCAACGAATGAATATCGATTCAACACATGAAGGTTTTCTATAGTTTGTATATATAGAAAAAAGGGTGATTTTATATTTAAAACACGTATACCATTCAACACATGAATTTCTATTCAACGAATGAATTACAAATCAACACATAAAGGTTTTCTATTCAACGAATAAATATAGTTTCAAAAAATGAAAATAATTCTAACACATGAATATTATTCAAAATTTCGGCAGCATAACGGCAGGGTAGTTAAAACCGGGACCGTCCCTAGTACGGCTCCTCGCTCTACCTTAAAACCTCGCGGTTTTTGACAATGGGGATTCATGCATCTAGTTCGCACGCAGGCGGCATGTATATTTATGTGAAAATTAGTCTCACATCCTTAAAACAAAAGTTAATTAGGCTCACATCCTCCCCTTTTGAAACATATAAATCTCATCCCTATTTTTAAAACGTAGCTTTTTTTTTCGGAAATGCCCTCGTTCGATTTTAACGGTGCGTTTTTTTTATAGGTTACGTATTAGGGTTTTATTTTTTTTCAGAAACACACTTTTCTAATCCATGGCGGCGGCTTCTCCAGCACATGGCAGACATCATCGCATGAAACATGAGAGGGCGGCTCCAGCAGATCTATATCGCATGAAGAAAAAGTAATATTTTGATTCCATAAATATTTTGATTTCGTGTTTTAATGATATGATGGCTCTCAAATGTTTCAAAACTATTAAGTATCATGTTCGGTTTCTCTTCAACAACAGGTGCGATCTTCTGAGTTCGATCTTCTGAGTTCGATCTTCAACACCAGGTGCGATCTTCTGAGTTCGAACTTCAACACCAGGTGCGATCTTCTGAGTTCGATCTTCAACACCAGGTGCGATCTTCAACACAAGCTTTGATTTCTGTTGCACAAGGTTAGGGTTTCTCTCTTTTTTCTTAAGCTTCTTTCCGATTGCGTTTGATATGCTTCAGCTAATTCGTTTTGAAATAATTGCTTCACCCTTTTTCGTTCAAAAATTGGTCCTTTTTCGTTTTTTTTATAATTTGTTCCTCTGCTTGGGACTACTATTATTGCAATCAAGAAAGGAAAATGTCAGAGCGAGGAAAATTGGTCCTTTTTCGTTTTTTCTGTTTGTTTGCTTTTTGATCCTTGACAATTTGGGTTGTTATACGGATAATTGATGCTTATATAGTTATACTTGACTGATAATAATATGAGAATCATGCTATAAGCTACAAACTTGTTAAGCATTGTCATGATCTGCTGCTTCTACCAAATATGTGCTTGTCTAATTTTCTATATATGTATAGATATTTACCTATTGTTTGAAGTTCCTTATTTACTACATGAGGGTTAGATGCTTATAACATCTTGAAAAGTATGGGTACTTGCGTTAGGATTACGCCATTATTGAATTCACACTGAATTACGATTGCATTCTTTACAATACATATCAAATTTCAGTCCATGTTGGAAATCAACGGAGTGAAAATGACTTAGAGAAATCAACTTGTGGGAACCTTTAGGCATAAGGAAGTAAGCCAACAAGACCGCTTGAATATAGATAAGATATATGTAAATTAACATACATGTCCTAATAACATCAATGGTATGCGGATACTTGGAAGCTTGAAATCTTCTTGTTGAACAATTTGGTTAGACAGTCCGCTGATAAAGTCTCATCTCTGTTGTGCCATGTTATAACAATTGTAGAATAGTTTGGCAGGCTAGTGAACTTGAATATGAAAATATAATTTGTTATTTCTGATAAAAAGTTGCGGACAAGTATGCATTTATTTTTAATATGTGCATATATGTACGCAATTTTTAATCAAACAAACAGAAAAACATATTATTATACAAATATATTCATATTTTTACGCATATATCTGAAATACTTGCATATAAATATTCAGAAATTATTGTTTTTTGCTGAATTGTACGCATCAAGCTTATTAATGTGATAAAGATCTGGAAAATAGGAATTTGTAAATCGTGGATTGATTATGGTGTTAGTATAGTTATTGGCGCAGCATGTTTTATTACATTTAAGTTGGGGACAAGTATGCATTTATTCTTAATATATGCATATATGTATGTAATTTTTCATCAAACAAACAGAAAAACATATTATTTTACAAATATATTCATATTTCTATGCATATATCTGGAGTACGTGCATATAAATATTTAGAAATTATTGTTTTTTACTGAATTGTACGCATGTCTTTATATTATTCTGAAGCAGTTTTTGTACCGCACATTAAGCTTATTAATGTTGATTTTCTTTTTTTGATAACAGTGTTCTGGCGGATATTGGTGTAGTGGTGTTGTTGAAGCTTGGTTCTCCTTCCATTTCCAAATGATTGAAATCTGCAGTTGTTTCTACAGAGTCTACTAAATGTTATAAAATTTTTGATGTAATACATGTAAATGTGGTCTGTACTTATTTTTTGATGTAGTACATGTAAATGTTCTGAAATTTTTCATGTAAGTATGCACATATTTCTATTATTTGCATATATATATGCATTTTGTTATAATTATCTGTAGTTACTTTTTTGTCATTTATTTTGTTTCAGCAATTATGCAGTACAGTTCTGTATATATATGCAATTATTTCACTTAGTTGCGCAAAACTAATAATTTATTTTCTGCATAATATTACTATATTTATGCAATTATTACACTTAGTTGCATAAATGTATGCAATTTTACGTAATATATGTATATAATTGTCCAGTTTTTCAAAAAAAAAGTAATAAAAAATATTATTTTACGTAATTTATGTATATATTTGTCTAGTTTTTCGTAAAAAAAAAAAAACCTTGGAGTGATTGAATATTTTCCAGAATTGTTGGATTAGGTTTATGAGCGAGATAATAGGAGCGATAGACTAAGTAAATGAGAACAAACAGTTGTTGGATACTTTTTAAATTTGTAAGGGTAGATCGGGAATTTTTTTAGCGGAAATTCAAAAACAGGGATGTTTTCTATATTACTTTTATCGCCGGGTTTTTTTTATATTTTGAAACTTAATAGGGACCTGTAAAAAACGCACCCTATATTTATTTCATTTCCACAAACTAATCCTACGTGGTTTCAACCAAATATTTCTCAACCACAAACGGGTATTTTTCAACCACAATCAATCAATATCAACCACAAACAATTCCAATCAACCATTCGCTATCAATCAATTTTCACACCAATCACAACCAATAAATATCGTCCATGGTTTGTGGACGAGGGGCGTATATATATATATATATAGCATTTCACTTCTATTTCAACAAATATATAATTTTTACAACGCATATACAACTTATACATCGAACGTACAATTTATACAACGCTTATACAAGAGGTGTACAACGCTTATATAACACATACATCGATTATATAATTTATACATCGTCGTTTTCCATATCGTTTATAATTTAGAAATCTCACATTGGGTTCCACTCCACCAAAAATAGCAGAAGGCTCAGAAAAATATGCGGTCTCTTCTAGAAGGTAGAAGATGTCCACACGAGTCCACTGTCTCTTGTTTCACTGAATTTTGTCAACACACGAAAAAGATATGATTTTTCAAAGTTTGCAACGGTTTAAAGGTGTTAAAACAGTTGAAAATAAACAAGGTCGTACCTCAGCTGTTTCGTTCAAAACTAGGTTTGGATTTTTCTTCAAATCCGTGTAGCTATTCGTCTATCAGCCTTCGCAGCGTCGAAGGAGGAGGAGAGGCGCGCCTGCGCCTGAAGGGGGGAGGCGTTTGATCGCCTGAGGCAGGTGGGGCGGCGGCGAAAACATCTGAACTACCCGAGCTCGATTCTCCCAAACCACTCAATGAAAAAATCCAAACTATATATGGATTTGAAGATCTTCTCGAGCTGTACAAATTTCCCAACTGGAGTGTTTGATTTTGGTGCGTGGATCGATCAGAAAATGGACAGGAAGATTTGGAGGGTTTTCCGCCTTCAATCGTGTTACGGGGAGAGAGAAAGGAGAGAGAAAGGAGAGAGAAACGATGGCCCAATCAGATTTTTTTTATATTTATAATTTTTTAAAATCCAAAAATACCCTCTTTCACCCACGAACACCAATTCAAACCCAACGACTGTCGTCCCTAGTGTTTAACCCCCATTCCGAACACAATGGGATATGTTTCGTAGGCCCATTCGACTGTTTCAGTCAGTTTTCCTTCAAATTAAAGAATAAAACATTCAATATTCGATTTGAACGTACATTTCAATTTGCCAGGGCCACAAACTGATTCGAAAAATCCCAGAAAAATAAATCTAGCTATGTTTTGATGATACGGTCCCAACAAAACTAGTTTCGTCGAATTCTGAGACCGTCTGCAAAAAGGCCCATTTCTGGTCGATCCAATTTAACTTTAATTGACCAAAACACTTTTTCCTTTGCCACACTCACATACTAGCTTCGAAAACTATGAAATTTGAAACCTAGCAATAACTTCACATCCTGGATCCAACAAAAGTGGTTTCGTCGAATTCTGAGGTCATTTGCAAAATGGCCAGTTTCACGGGCTATATAAATTCCATAGCGACCTTTCTGAAAATTCATTTGGCCATAACTTTTAATTTCCGCTATGAAACTTCGATTTTTCAGATTCGTTAGAAAGGTATTCACTAACAGATTTAAATATTTTTGGTTTCACTCAAATCCATTTTGTTTTGCACCCGGTACAGTCAGTCAAAGTTTGAATTCAAAATTTGAAACTACCGCGCCATTTCAGGCCTTGTTTATAATTAGAATTAATTATATTCCTTTTCAATTGTCGATTCAAACTTAGTTTTCATCTTTATTATTTAAAATAATTATTTTAAATATTTAAAGTCCATTATTTTAGCCAATTTAAAAAAATTAAATTGCTTCAGATTTACCGGGTCGTTACAATCTCCCCCACTTAAAACTTTTCGTCCCCGAAAAGGAACAAAGTTGAAAGTTGTTTGATTAATCAACTCTATGTCCAATCTGGCTTCCATTCCCCAACCTTTCAGTTTCTGAGAATTTTCAAATTCTTCAAAAATTTGGCTAACACCCGGAATTTTCGAAAAATTTCGCCATAACCTCCTTTGTACGGGGAGAGGTTTGGAAATTTATTGGGCCGTATTAGGTACCCAATAAATCCTAATAAGCATACACATATTTATAGTGATATATTTTGGTGTTTACAGGGGAGCGTGTATTGATAATAACTCCAGAGAATAAATTATCGTCACCCTGTCAAAGCCTGAGGGAGTGTGTATTTTAATTGCTCCAGAGGATAAATCCTCGTCACCTCGTCCCGTGTGGGAAATAAATAGTCCATGTGCCGTATCTAATAACTAGAAATACATGATTATTGTCAACTCTAGACCCGTGTGGGGTTTTTATTAATCTGGCAATTTAATCGTTACAATTTAAATAGTCCATATCAATCATCAGTTCAACCTGTAAAATATAGTCATCGCCATACAAGCCTCTCGCTCGTATGGTAAATCTTCCACCTCGTCACACAAGCTCCAAATGCTTATGTGGTATATGATGAAGTATGCCTATCTTCAGAAGTATGCCATGCAGTGTAGTTCAAAATTAATTGTTACTATCCTATGGCGACGTTTATTATTACACACAGAATAACCAGCGCTCCACATCCAATGGCATTCACAGGAGTTGATATAATAATATTTTGCATCCAACTCATTAATGTTTACCTATTTGTCGGGCACGCAAATAAAATCTTTACTCAACAGTTATCCATTTACCTGTTCAAACATATATATTGCACATGAATATATTTCTATCTATTTTCTAATCAGTTCAATGTGTGATATAATCGAATAAATTCTACCATTCATTCTATTATTGATTAAATTAACTATCGTTTTAATAATTTTAATTAATCAAATCTACTATCGCACAACACAAACAACAATTAGAATTGTTTTTAACTTTTCAAATATATATCTTTTATATATTCAAAAATTATATTTCTAAAACCAGACTATATATAATCACAAATACGTTATTAAAAACATATTACGCTCGAATCATTCTGAGGCACTTCTGACCCCATCTCTAACGAGTTGTTCTGATTCTGCTGTGCTTATACTAGGATATTACTGATCCGATCTGTATAGAGTTACTCGTCCTAGAACACTACTGGTTCTATCTCTGACGAGTTTGTTAATATGTTATATTCCAGGGCTAAGCTTAACCAAAGCTCTGATACCAAATGAGACGACCCCAAACCCCGTACTGACGGAGGCAAGGGTAATCCTTGGAATATAACACATAAACAGATAACAGCAGAATAGAATTAAATAAATATACCAGATAATGCACAATAGAATATACTGGATAAATATAAACATCAGAGTTACACAGTATACATGATCATACTTAGTACAAATACAGTTCAGCTTTACATAAATGTCTACAGCGGAAAACAAACATAATATGTACAATAGGAGCTGAACAGCATAAAAAGAGATAAATGATAGAATCCATCTTCAGCTCCAGCTATCCAGAGAAAGCCAGCTAAACCTGAATACAAGGTCGCCCGTGTAGAAAAAGGGGCACCCGAAAGTGAAACAAACTACGAGTCAGTCATGGGACTGTTATGAGAAATCTACTCAACACATTTAATATATGGCTAATCACAGGACCACGCCACTTTCGTGGAACGGGTTTACTCCATTGGATTGCCAGTGCTTTAAAACAAATCATTCTTTTAAACATCGCAATGCTTTTTATTAAAATGAAACCATTATAAGACTCAGTTCCCATAACACAATGCAACGCAAGCCGGAGGATAGAGTTTTTACCTTATAATAGCCAAGCTATGCTTGATACGAATAAAACAAAAGCATTTTATATTATTACTAGTGGCTATATGTTTCAAAAACAATTTCAAATCATAAGTATCAATCATAGACGGCATTAATGCCCCCATACCACTATGTCGCCATATATAGGTATACAATCAAAACCGCACAGTCACGTATTTGGAAATTGGATTTTCGTCATGAACCAAGGCAAAAGATAGTCCTTACCGACTTCGAGACGCTCTAACCCGCCCCTCGGGATCAGAGCTCGAGTGACCCTTGGATCGTCAGGGCCGGTCCACCGACGTGGATTAAAATGCCTGAACAATGCGTTTCCCCGCCCTTTGGGGCGTAAATGAGCCAACGAATGACTCCATCGGTCCCGGATTGACCGATATAACTAAGGCGCCTCGCAACAGCAACAACCACATAAGTCAAACTCGTCAGGGTGTGTAAAACCACCGATGCCACTTCTAACTAGAAGGAAACGCATGCCCTCCCTGATGTCCTCTCCCGTTTCTGGTTCATACCGGGGTGTGAGGTTCGCGAATTAACGTTAATCACAAAGCTACACCACACAGGCGGTGCTTTGATCATCACCACAAGACTTTTCTTTTCAACAGAAGCCCTGATCACTGCATCTTAGCTTGCCGCATAGGCAATTCACACCGTGCAACTGATAGCTATCAATCACACAGAATAAATTCCAATGTCAGACACACTGTCCATTTGCAAGTCCGTTCTGGGTCTGAACGAAACCGGAGGCACTATATACCTCGCAAACCCATCGATCACCACGTACGTCTGGACGATCACCACTCATTATCCATATTTCGGGATGCCTCCCAATCAGGACCTCGGTTACCATCCAAACGAGATGAAGATCTCCGGTCTTCGACCACCGTCTTCATCTTTGATTTCTTATCGTCGATTCAGTTGTTCAGAGTGGGATAAACCCGGTCTTTCTGAGCAACTCGCGTATATAATAAACAAGTGCAACACTAACATACATACGCATCATTTCAATTCGTTAGTCACTAACCGTCAATCAATAAGAGAACGACTTCCCAAATATTAACCCCGAAGGCCGAAACCAACATCAGATCAATACCGAAGAAACCATTCGACTTAGCCAACCTTCAGTTAGTTTCTAAATTCCACATCCATATCGTTTATAATATTTTATAATGATTTATCGCTATTTTTATTTATTTTAAAATAGCCAATTTATTCAAAACGACGCTTCGGGCCATAACGCGGCCGTGGCGCTGTTTTTCTTCAGATTTGATTTACACATATCTGAAAATCTAACCGTTGGATCTTCACAAAATTTAAATCATTAGAAAGATCTTTTCAAAACGAATCCAACGGTTCTAGTTTCGGGAAAATCCGACGATCAAATCTCCCGGTATAATCGTTTGAAGTTTCGATTTGAAAATACGAACTGCAGCGTCGTTATTCGATTAAGTGTGTATATATATATATAATCGATTCTGGCGCTGTTTTTCTTCAGATTTGAATTAAACATTCCAGACAATCCAACTGTTGGATTTTTACAAAATTGGTGCCGTTGGAAAGATATTTCCAAAGCGAACCCAATGGTTGCGGTTTTGAGGAAATCCGATGGTCGGATCTTTCGCAATAATCGTTTGAAATCACGGTTTCAAAATACGAAATGCATCTTCATTATTCAATATATTTCAATTCTATTTATATATATATATATCGATTCTTCGATTTCAAAAACTATATTCTTTTCACACATTTGATTAAAATGATATTTTTATCTAATTGTCTTCTATTTGACCACTTCGCTATTTTTAACAATTCATGTATATAAGAAAAATGTGAATTTTAATGTAAAACAATTTACTTCAAAACTCGACTATTTTATATAGTTAATATAGGTGATAAAAATAGGATTTTTATTATAAAACAATTTATTTCAAAATAAGATTATTTTATATATTTCATATTGATGATAAAAATGGGATTTTTTATTATAAAACAATTTCTTTCAAAATATGAATACCATTCAACACATGAATTTCAATTCAACGAATGAATATCGATTCAACACATGAAGGTTTTCTATAGTTTATATATGTAGATAAAAAGGTGATTTTTATATTCAAAACACGAATACCATTCAACACATGAATTTCAATTCAACGAATGAATATCGATTCAACACATGAAGGTTTTCTATAGTTTGTATATATAGAAAAAAGGGTGATTTTTATATTTAAAACACGATGTAATAACCCGGAAATCTAGGCCAATTTAAATTTTTTTTATTTTGGCAATATTAGCGAATTTTAATTATTTAAAATGAATTATTTTAAATAATATCGACGAGAAATTTATTTTGAATATAATTCGAACGTATATATTCGTTTGAAACGACGATAGAATATAAATATTTATTTTAAATTATAAAAGAAATTGAAAATCGCGCGGTAGTTCGATAATTCGATTTCAAACTTCAAATGGATGTACAGGATTCAAAATAAACCGGATTTTAGTGAAACCAAAAATATTTGAATCTAATTGAGAATATCTTTCCAACGAATCCGAAAAATCAAAATTTCATAGCGGGAATCAAAAGATATGTCCAAATGAAAATTCAGAATAGTCGCTATGAAATTCTGGCCCTTAAAAATGGAAATTTTGCAAACGATCTCGGATTTTGATGAAACCAATTTTGTTGGATCCGTGATGTCAAGTTAATGCTAGATTCCAATTTTCGTAATCTTTCGAATCAATATGTGAGCATGGCAAAGGAAAACGCGTTTGACCAGTTTCGGTTGATTTTAATCGACTGGAAAATGACCATTTTTCAAACGGTCTCAGAATTCGACAAAATTATGTTTGTTAGGACCGTATCATCAATATGAAGTTAGAAAATATTTTTCTGGAATTTTTCGGGTCCGTATGTGGCCCCGATAAATTAAAATGTGCGTTCAAATTGAATATATAAACATTTATATTTTAAATTCAGCGAAAACTGATCGTAACGATCGAATTAGCCTACGAAACATATCCCATTGTGTTCGGAATGGGGGTAATACGCTAGGAACGACAGTCGGCGGGTTCGATTTCGAGTTCGAATGGAAAAGGTACTTTATGGAACTAAATTAAAATAAATAAAATAATAAATTATTTACACCCTCTTCCTTTTTCTTACCCCAAGTCAACCCATACCCCCTGTTTAAATCGTTTTAATAGAAATTAAAAAAAAGGGAAGAAGAAGGAAACGCAAGGGGGATGGAGGCCGTCGCTCCCCTTGGCGGATCGCCAGTGCCGCCACCCTAGAGGCGCACTTCCCCGCACCGGAAAACCCTCCGCCTGCTCGAGATCCCCCCTCTTCTTCCTCAATCAGCCTCCCACCTTGAATCCCTCCGCACCTCCAATCTTCCAAACCCTAGCCGCGCCATGGAGAACCGTGCCGCCCCCTCGCGCCTCAGGCGATCGCCAATTGCCGGAGCCGTCGTGCCTCGATCTCCCGAGCCCCCCTTGTCCATCGCGATGCCTCCTCCTCACGATCCGCTTGAGCAAACCCACAACGCTGCCCCCTATCACCCCTACGCCCTCCTCCTTTGACGAATGCCACCTCAACGCAGCAAGCACCCCCCTTCCTACAACTGTAAAATGTGAGTTTTCAATTTATTTTGTTTTGTTTAATAAGTTTTTTTATATATATTAGGATCTTATTTTTATGTAAATGAATTCAATTTCAGATTTTTATACGTATGATTTTAAAGAAAAATAGGGTTTTTATACACTACAAAGTCGAGATTTTTATTATGAGCAAAGTCGAGAATTTTATATGAACAAAGTTGAGATTTTTATTGTTTGAAAAGCGATTGAAAATGGGACATTTATCTTATAGAAAACGTTTTAAAAATATGATTTTTATATTTTGGAAAGAATAAAAATTCGATTTTTAATATGTAGAAGCGATAAAGAAACGATTTTTATAATGAAATAGCTAAAAGATTATATTTTTGAAGTAGGAAAATATGATTTTTATATTATAAAAATAATAAAAATATTATTTTTATCATATGTGACATATAAAAATAAAATTTTTATAAAGTAGAAGTATTAAAAATATGATTTTTATATAATAGTGAATATAAAAATATTATCTTTATATATATGTAGCGAAATAAAAATCTGATTTTTACTATATATATGTTGAAATAAAAATGTGATTTTTTATAGCGATGAAATAAAAATTCGATCTTTATATATGAAGTAGAAATATGAAAATATAATTTTTCTATAGAATGAAGCGTCGAAAATATATATGAAGAAGAAATAAAAATATGATTTTTATTTATTAGAATGAAGTGATAAAAATATAATTTTTGTTATAAACAACGGGAAAAAGACTGCATTGGAATTTCAAACAGATCCAGACGGTTCGACATTTCAAAAGCAAAGCACGACGGAGTGGATCCCTCTGTGAGAACTTCTCACTTTGAATTTACTTTTCTAGTTATAATTATATTCTAGGATGTAGACGGTGTTTAGTAGCACCCGACACCCGTCGTCCACAGACCATGGACGGCTTATATGCTTGTTTGTTTGATTTTGATGTGTAGTTGATTGTGTGATGTGATGTGAAATGAAATAAAACATTTATATAGTTAAAAATATTTTATAGTTAAAAATAGAATTTTTAACGTATATATGAAAGGAAATAAAAATAAACAAATCGGATGATTTGTTTATATACACCCATTTGACTGATATTGATTGGGACGATAAATTTTATACATCGCCCAACTGCACGAATAAAATATGTGTTTGATTGTTTGAAACCCCACACGGGTATTGGGATGATATTTGACGTACACTAATCCCAATTGTTTAGTTGTATGTCGATCGATTTATTGACAGACTGTTATAAGCGTTAACTATTTATATTCGATGCTTATACAGTGTAGAGTGCACTTTGGATGGTGGTTGATTATTCATCGTTGTTATTGTATACATGTGTTGTAGAAAATCCATATAATTAACATTATATGGTAATTGATTGGGATTCATTCAATATTTGAAATAGAAATATTTGAATAGAAATATTTGAAAAAGAAATATTTGAATAGAAATATTTGAAAAAGAAATATTTGAATAGAAATATTTGAAAAAGAAATATTTGAAATAGAATATTTGAAAATAGAAATATATGAAGCCGTGTTGATTAGATTGACGCCATTTTGACGTGAACGATATTTATATCGATTTTATTCATTTTATAATGAATATCGAAAGTGATTTCAAAATCTGATATTTCGAAAAGAAATGAATTCGAATTTAAATTGAATAGAAATGAATTCGAATTGAATTGAATTGAAAACGAACTGAAATTGAATTAGAAATCAATTTGAATTGAAATCGTTTTGAAAACGAATTTAAAACGAATTATAAAAATACGTTTTTAAAAGGAAATCGATGAAGTATATATTATATATATTATATATATCATATAATGGCCTGAATATAACGCGCCGCGCTGCGGTAGTTCGTGAATTTCGACCATTGACTTCAAATGGATATTGCGGGAGATCCGACCGTCGGATTCTCCTGAAACCAGAACCGTTGGGTTCGTATCGAAAAGAGCTTTCTAACGAATATTAGAAATTTGAAATCTAACGGTTAGATTTGGAATTATGTCCAAATCAAATTTGGAAAAGGTCGTTGTAAGTGCAGTTCGATGGCCGTTGATGGAAATCGATTGTGCGGGCCTTGATAAAATTATTAAAAATAGTAATAATTTGTGTAAAATCATAAGAAATGATTTGTGAAGAATTGGGATGAAAAACTCCATATTTGAAAAGATAAAAATAGATTTTTATCGAAATGAACTAGTTTTGAACTAGAATTATAATTCTATTTATTTAAATTGGATTTGAAATGGTTTTGAAAATTACCAGAATTTCCAATAATTATATTGGAATGGATTTGAATCGAAATTGTCTTCGGAATATTTCGATGTTGGATTTCGTGATTATACAGATATTGTTATGGTAATTTGAAAGATATATATTTATATCGTTATTTCCAATACGACATTTGTTAGTCGTAGAATTTGATATTAAATATAAGCCGATATATTTTCTATTCAGAGCCTTGTATTTAATATCAAATGTGATTTGGGTATGTCGTGAATGGTGTCTTCATTAACACTGTTCTTAAGCCCAGTTGAGAAAAGATTAAATCTTTTTATTTAGATTTAATGAAGTGTACCAATTAAATAATATTTAATTGGAATTGAATTGGTATTGATTTTTGGGTTTATCGTGAACAGTGTTTTAAATAACACTTGTTCTTTAACCCGATAATTAATTGAATGTGATTTTGGGTTGTCGTGAACGGTATCTTCAATAATACTGTTCTTAGACCCAAAGGAGTTAAGAAAATCAGAAACTAACTGGAGGTTAGTTAAGTTGAATGGTTTCCGAGGTATTGATCTGATGTTGTTTTCGGCCTTCGGGGTTAATACTTAGGGAACTGCTCACTTGCTAATTTACGGTTAGGGACTGATTGAAATGTGATGTGATTTTGGGTTTATCGTGAACCGTGATTTAAATGACACTAATGCTTTAACCCAGTCACAGATTAAAACTAAGTGGAGTCTTAATGAATCTTTAATTAGATGCAAATGATTGAGGATGGAGCATCACCAGTTTTGCTCCAGTCGTTAGTTAAATCTTTAATTAGATTTGAACGTGAAATGATAATTGAATTTACCGATAACACCGTGGTATTAGATATGAAGTATAACCAGTTTTACTTCATGGGATGAATAGGTTGGGATTGGGAAATTAAAACAAATGGTTACTTCGGTAAGGTTCTGTAACGACCCACATTTTTGACCGTTTAAAATCGACAATAAACCACACATGTCGACCCAAACAAAACTCAAATATAGGTAGTTATTGGGAAAAAGAAGCAAAAGAAGAAAGAAGAGAAAGACGAACAGAGTTCTCACAGCGGAAGGACAACATATAATAATTAAATAACAGTTAAAGCAGTTGAAAGATATACAATAGGTCATAACATACAAGGGTTATCAGAGTTAACCATATACAGACTTACATACATGACAGCGGAAACAAAGTGCAGCGGAAAATCTTTATATATAATAGATGAATACCAAATCTTCTTCTTCGCTCTCCAAGGTAAAGGAATCTTCACTAACTGCAAGCATCTGCTGACCCGAGTGTATTGCACAAAAGAAAACACAACAAACACTCGGATCAACACTAAATCATCTCATATTAGTCAAATCAAAATACGAAATAACATCAGTGTCATGGGTGCAGTAACCCAAGAGATGTTACGAGATTTTTCCATCTCTCGAGGATCCGTTAAACTAATACATAGATAGTATAATACGCTATTATGATAGTGTCTACTCAGTAAAGTATAAATACTGAAAATAGCATAAGCGGGATTACCATATTACCCTTACGCCGTTTATAGGCACCAACAGTCTATACAGTACCGTAAATTCACCGTACTGGTGTTATCAGAGGGCACTCCATAGAAGGCAATGCTAAATCAAAATCGTATGGGCTCGATATGGATATATATGACAAGGCACTCGAGGCAATGCCCAGGGTAGGATTCTACCAATTGCACTCCCGGACCGGTGGTAACGCATAGCAGCCACTACCGCCCACCTCGGAACACACTCCCAAAGTCATAAATGGGCCCAAATCATCATCATCGTCATAGTCATAGAAATAGTATCGAAGAAGTGTGTCCGATCAAAGGTGCTACCTCAGTTAGTCACGGTATAGCTCCTGTTTTAGTCATTTCAATTCTAACCCGAAGGTCAGGGCTATTTCGTCATCGTTCATCTCCTTCGATTCAAGAATCGCCCCAATTCATCATACTCGTTTTGGATACGTCATAACGTTCACAGTTGTCAAAGTGGTATCGACACTGACAGAGAGTATGCCTTATGCCGACTCCGGTCTCTTTAACAACCAACGCTTACAAATTTCACATCGGTTGGTTCTTTTATATTTCACAAAGGTTCGCTTCATATCAAAATATCATATTTTGTTTCGAACTAAATTTATATTCAAATAGAATATAATTTCATATCAAATGTCATATCATACCAAACCGATTATATTCTAAACTAGAATATATTTCAATATCTTTACATTATAATCCCATAATATTAAAAATCGACTTATATTCGAATAGGACATATTTCATCCCAAAGATTTCAAATTATTCCAAATCGATTCATGTTCGAAATCCATTCATATTATATTAGAATAGATACTTTCATTGAAATGTTATAATCGTCACAATCGATTCGTATTCAATTAGAATCTATCTTCATATCAAAACTCCGTTTGAATAACGATTCAAATCAAAAATCATACTCCATTCAGGAAGGAATTTACAATTATATAATATAATTATGAAAATACTTATAAACAAAAATCTTTTATATGAAATTTATATATAGTAAAATAGTTAAAGTATAATAAGATAATTTAAACTACTATGTATATACATATAATATAAGTTTATTAAATAGTTTAAATAATAAAATATATGAAAATTCATTTATAACAAATAATATATAAATTGCAAAAGCTAATAAAATAAATTTTTAAGTAATAGAATATAGTCTTATTTGTAAACAAACGATGCAGATATATATATATGTATAGTTTTATAAATTGAAAATAAAGTTTTAAACCATAATTGTTTCTTCCTTCCAAATTTCAAAACTTGAAATCTATATTCACATCTCAATGGAGTTCATTTCATTTTCATATCTTGTTTTTACACCACTCAAACCAACCCTTCGATTTAGAAGATTCAAATCCATATGTTCATTTAGAGTTAAACAACCCGATTATCATCAATTTCCTTTATTTCCAAAAATCGAATTCAATGAGAATTTAATTCATTCAAATCTACCTCATTTATTTGAATACTCCCCAAAATTATATTCAAATCGTATAATTCCAAATTTCCAAACATATCCCAATCCCAATCCAAAATTTCAATTTGTTTGGAAAAATTTCTTTAACCATTCAAATAACAATCAAGGTTGGCATCTTTGAAGAAAGTATAATTATCGAGTATCAACACATTTCGTTCTAGATAAAATTTCCATTGAAAAGAATTTCAAGTATTAACATCATTTAACCAACCGATGTCCATATATAATTTGCTACCCTATGGCCAAGTGGTTTAGAATTTTATTTCTCGATATTCAGGGATGGATCTATCATTTCAATCCAAATCAGGGTCACAGAGATTTATCATTTCACTCCGTGTTCTTAATATATTTCTATTGATTAAATCCCGGGTTTATTTGATGCCCGCAACACCAAGGGTAAATGGGATTAATCATCATGACGAACATACAACATACATATACTGAATAAAGGGATATTTCAGTGCTAACATCAATTCATCGATCAAATCAAACCAATGCATTCATCACAACCATTTAATTCAAATGGTAAGTATTAAATCATTTCACTAATTAACAAGCGTCGGGATTTAACTAGAGTTTAATTAACTAGAATAACTAGTTATCGACTTAAATTCCTCAGATTCACACACTTGCATGTCAGTTTCAAACAACATATCAACAATAAACACAACCACGCAACCAACTTACTTCATAATTTAATTTAATAAGCATGTGAATAATTTAGTCATTCGTGAGCGAAGAATCACTCACCTTTGCACTTTGGTTGATCGAACGTTCAATTTGAAAGCCAAAATTTCATAGTCTCTAAATGCAGTGAGGTTAGTGCCAAAACGTGCGCAATTCCGCCACGATCCCAACGCAACAAACCGCGTCCAAATCCGAGTTAAAACGAGAGAGTTATCAGCGTTTTACCACTTGGATTTTTAATTATATAAAATTTAAATAAAATAACTCCTCACCCAATAAAACCCTACCACGTCAGCCTCCTATTTCCCGCTCACCCTCTTGCCTGCTACAGTGAATCGAACGGAAAAGAATACCCAGGCCGCGAACTTTGACCGAGGACTGCTCCCAACTCCGACCACCTGGAAGCTTCAGACCACCGGCAAAACGACCTACGTCTCGGGGCGCGCCTCCCCTTCCAAGTGTGCCACCTCTGGTGGTCCCCTCTGCCGCCACTAAATCGAAGAACGGAGTCGGTTTCTCTGCCCTAAATCATGAAATTCGACCACCTCAGACCGCCGTACTACGAACCGCCACCACCATCCTGCTCGTATGAGTTCCCTCTACAAAATCCATATGCCCAAATCCCCGATTGACTCGCGAATCGAAAACCCCCAATTATGGAATTAGGGTTCCGCGAATTTGAAGTTTGACCAATGATTTCTGATGAATCTGAGCGCCGCATGTCGAAACTGAGAACACCCGTAGGTTTGTATCGTCGAACTCTTCGTTTTGACATATAATAAGCTAGGGTTTTGAGGAGTTTTTATTTTCAAGTTGTATTTGTTTTTGATCTAAGTTTTGGGATCCTTATTTCAGCCATATGAGAAAAAATGATGGAGGAAGTGTACGTATAGTGTAGAATGAGCCGATGAGGTGGATAAGGGGGCTTTATATATATAAAGGAGGCCCAATATTAGAACAAACAATTATCCACTCTACGTTGATTCATTTCACACTTTCTCTCGTACAATCAAACGGTAAGTCGGATTGTAACGCAAATTGAAATCCTACCATAATTCACCGTTCCGGTTCCGATGGCGCCAGTTTCGTCGAGTTCCAAGACAGTCGCCAAAACAGTTAAATTCACTGTTAAATAATAAAATATTGAAAATTCCTTTAACTGTTCAATTCAATTTGAATATTCACTAAATTCAAATTTAAACCAAATTATGACTTCAATAAAAAAATTTATAACTAAATTTCTCACATTTTTAAATCTTAATTTGGTTATTTAACTCTTGGACTTGAATTTCAATTATTATTTCCCAACCTAGAATTCTCCATTCATCAAATAAAATTTGAAATTCCATTATAACTAAACAACTCGAATTTATTAAATAAATAAAATATAAAATTTTCAAATTCCTATAATTCTAAGTATAAACTAAATTTAAACAAAATCTATTCACACTCAATTCAAATACTCATCATCATTATTATTAACAAAAATTTATTTTTCTCTAATATTATTCCATTTTTTTATTTTAAATTGAAAATTAAATATACAAAAAAAAATACGGGATGTTACAGGTTCGTTAATCCCGACTAGTTGAATCAAAATTCAAAAGAAGATTAAAGAATAAATTCAAGGGATTTATCTTTGATAAAATTAATGGGAACCTTTCCCTATGAATGTGAAATTTAGAAACTATCTATCGGTTAGCTAAGCAGAATGGTTTTCTGGATATTGATCTGATGTTGGTTTCGGCCTTCGGGGTTAATATTTGGGGAATTATTCTCTTGTTAATTTACGGTTAGTGACTGATGAATTGGAATGAGGCGTATGTTGTGTTTGTGTAACACTTGTTTTATAATATACGCGAGTTATTCGGAAAGACCGGGTTTATCCCATTCTGAATAACTGATACGACGATAAGTCGAAGATGAAGACGGTGGTCGAATACCGGAGGTCTTCACGTCGTTTGGGTGATTACTGATGATCTTGATTGGGAAGTACACCCAAGAAGATGGAAACAGTTGGTGATCGTCCAAACGTACTTGGAGATCGATGGATATGCGGGGTACTAGGTGCCTCCGATTTTGTTCAGACCCAAAACGAACTTGTAAATGGACTGTGTGTCTGACATTGGATTTTAGTCTGTGTGATTGATTTCTATTAAATAAATATCTGTTTGGCGGCGGAGAATTTATTCTCTTGCTTAACGCCCTTGTCTGAGACGTACGAGCTCAGGGGTTATATATTGATGGATATCAAACGCATAGAGTGAATTGCCTGTGTGGCATTCCTAAGTGGCAAATGGTCAAGGCTTCTGTTGAAAAGCAAAGTCTTTTGGTTGATGATTGAAGCACGGCCTTTGTGGCGTAGCTTTGTGTAACGTTTACTTCATGAATTTCACACCCGGTATGAACCAAAAATGGGAGATGGACCTCAGGGAGGACATGCGTTTCTTTCGAGTTAGAAGTGGCGTCAATGGTTTTACACGCCCTGACGAGTTTGACTTATGTGGTTGTTGCTGTTGCGAGGCGCCTCGGTTTGATCGGACGATCCGTGTCCGATGGAGTCATTTATTGGCTCATTTACACCCCATAGGGTGGAGAAACGTATTGTTCAGGCATTATAATCCACATCGGTGGACCGGCCCTGAGTCCAAGGGACGATGCATTCTGTTCTAGAGACTCGGACTAGACAGTCTCGAATCGGTAGAGGACTGTCTTTTGCCTCGGTTCATACCATAAATGATAACCCAACTTCCAAATACGTGACATTTGCGGTTTTAATTGTAGAACTAGTATGGCGACATGATATATGGTACCCATGCCGCCTATGATTGATACTTATGATTTGAAGTTGTTTTATACACTATACACTGATAATAGTATCAAATGATTTGTTTTAAAATGTATCAAGCATTCTTTGGCTGTTATAAGGGAAAACCCTATCCCCCGGCTTGCGTTGCATTGTGTGATAGGACCTGGGTCTTATAACAGCTTCATTTTTCTTTATTTAGCATTGCGCTGTTTGTTTTATGCACTGGTGTTTTTGGGAGGAAACCCGTTCCGTGTTATACGGCGTGGTCCCTTGATTTTCCTAACTTTAAACTAAAGATTAATAACTGTTTTAGTTCTCACACCAGGCCCATGACTGACCTGGAGTTTATTGTTTTAACCTAAACTCTGGGTGCCCTTATTTTGACACGGGCAGCTAGTAGTTTTGGTTTTGCAGATTTATATTCACAGGATCCTGGTTTACAGCTGGAATGATATCCGGAAAGCTTTGTATACGTATATCTCTTCTAGTTGTGTATTGTATTATTTTCCGCTGCTATGTAATTTATTGTAATCTCTGATAATTTGTGATGTATATTATTTATTCATACTCTGTATATTCTTGTATCTGATGGAATTATTGTAATAACAATGAAATGTTCTTCCGTCAGCGTTCTGTTGTGGCTTTTTCTCGAACTATCCGCGCTTTCCCAACCAGGGAAGTTATGGGTTTTCACAGTTGGTATCAGAGCTTTGGTTTACAAAGCTCCGAGAACAAGGCACACTAGAACCATACGAAAGAATTCATCAGAGATTGGATTAGTAATATCCAACGAGATTGACACTTCAGAGATAGGATCAGTAGTATCCTAGAACGAGTGTGAAGAGTAGTGTTTTTGATAAATAAAAGTGAAAACAATTTTTGTTTTGTTAATTTAAATCAATTATACGTATTTGAATATTTGTTTGTATTGATTTGGACAATCCAGTATATATAAACTTTGTGTATACGTCTGATCCGCATGTGTTTGAAGTTTTAATATACTGGATAGATATAGAATCGCACTGTAGTCGTTCAGGGGTAATTCTGATGATAGTGATCACATCATCAGTATTTATGTTCGAGTGACGAAGGTGGGACGTCTATATATTTCCTATTGACTGGTGTGAGAACCAAAATTAGATAGGGCTTATTGTTGTGATTTGGCATCAAAAATGTGATTTTTGACTATATATCAAAGTTATGAATTTGAAATGCTAATCAACTAATTGATTGATGGTTGTGTTGTTTGATTAATTAAAATTTAAACCATTTAGTCAAATTGTACCAAAAAGTGAGTTGTATTGAAAATTTATCGCATTTGCTTGCATATACATGTACTTACATTGAACAGGTCATAGCAAAGAGGCTAGAGCAGAAGAATAAAATTGTTTTCCCGACAAATAGGTACATGTTTACCATAATTTACTATTTTGTTTGGGTGATGATGATTTTATGAGCCGATTGGCTACCCGCTTGGCTTTTTCTTTTTCTTTTTGAGATCAGAGGGCCTGTATGGCAATTTTGGGATTTTCCCGGTGCTCCCGGTGCAGGGGAGGTTATGGCGAAATTTTTCGAAAGTTTAGGGTGTTAGCCAAATTTTTGAAAAATTTGAAAAGTTTTTAGAAACTGAAAAGTTGAAGAACTTAAGCCGTAGTCAAAATAACGAAAGTTGAGTTGATTAATGAAACAACTTTCGGCTTCGTTCCTTTTCGGGGACGAAAAGTTTTACGTGGGGGAGATTGTAATAACCCGGAAATCTGGGCCAATTTAAAAAAAATATTTTGGCAATATTAGCGAATTTTAATTATTTAAAATGAATTATTTTAAATAATATCGACGAGAAATTTATTTTGAATATAATTTGAACGTATATATACGTTTGAAACGACGATAGAATATAAATATTTATTTTAAATTATAAAAGAAATTGAAAATGGCGCGGTAGTTCGATAATTCGATTTCAAAATTCAAATAGATGTACAGGATTGAAAATAAACCGGATTTTAGTGAAACCAAAAATATTTGAATCTAATTGAGAATATCTTTCCAACGAATCTGAAAAATCAAAATTTCATAGCGGGAATCAAAAGATATGTCCAAATGAAAATTCAGAATTGTCGCTATGGAATTCTGTCCCTTAAAAATGTAAATTTTGCAAACGATCTCGGATTTCGACGAAACCTCTTTTGTTGGATCCGTGATGTCAAGTTATTGCAAGATTCCAATTTTCGTAATCTTTCTAATCAATATGTGAGCGTGGCAAAGGAACACGCGTTTGACCAGTTTCAGTTGATTTTAATTGACTGGAAAATGGCCATTTTTCAAACGGTCTCAGAATTCGACGAAATTAGTTTTATTAGGACCGTATCGTCAATACGAAGTTAGAAAATATTTTTCTGGAATTTTTCGGGTCCGTATGTGGCCCCGGTAAATTAAAATGTGCGTTCAAACTGAATATATAAAGATTTATATTTTAAATTCAGTGAAAACTGATCGTAACGATCGAATTGGCCTACGAATCCCATTGTGTTCGGAATAGGGTTAATACGCTAGGGACGACAGTCGGCGGGTTCGATTTCGAGTTCGAATGGAAATGGTACTTTATGGAACTAAATTAAAATAAATAAAATAATAAATTATTTACACCCTCTTCCTTTTTCTTACCCCAAGTCAACCTATACCCCCTGTTGAAATCGTTTTAATAGAAATTAAAAAAAGGAAGAAGAAGGAAACGCAAGGGGGATGGAGGCCGTCGCTCCCCCTGGCGGATCGCCAGTGCCGCCACCCTAGACGCGCACTTCCCCGCGCCGCAAAACCCTCCGCTTGCTCGAGATCCCCCCTCTTCTTCCTCAATCAGCCTCCCACCTTGAATCCCTCCGCACCTCCAATCTGCCAAACCCTAGTCGTGCCATGGAGAACCGTGCCGCCCCCTCGTGCCTCAGGCGATCGCCAATTGCCGGAGCCGTCGTGCCTCGATCTCCCGAGCCCCCCTTGTCTATCGCGATGCCTCCCTCCTCACGATCCGCTCGAGCAAACCCACAACGCTGCCCCATGTCACCCCTACGCCCTCCTCCTTTGACGAACGCCACCTCAACGCAGCAAGCACCCCCCTTCCTACAACTGTAAAATGTGAGTTTTCAATTTATTTTGTTTTGTTTAATAAGTTTTTTTATATATATTAGGATCTTGTTTTATGTAAATGAATTCAATTTCAGATTTTTATATGTATGATTTTAAAGAAAAATAGGGTTTTTATACACTACAAAGTCGAGATTTTTATTATGAACAAAGTCGAGAATTTTATATGAACAAAGTTGAGATTTTTATTGTTTGAAAAGCAATTGAAAATGGGACATTTATCTTATAGAAAACGTTTTAAAAATATGATTTTTATATTTTGGAAAGAATAAAAATTCGATTTTTAATATGTAGAAGTGATAAAGAAACGATTTTTATAATGAAATAGCTAAAAGATTATATTTTTGAATTAGGAAAGATATGATTTTTATATTATAAAAATAATAAAAATATGATTTTTATCATATGTGACATATAAAAATATAATTTTTATAAAGTAGAAGTATTAAAAATATGATTTTTATATAATAGTGAATATAAAAATATTATCTTTATATATGTAGCGAAATAAAAATATGATTTTTACTATATATATGTTGAAATAAAAATGTGTTTTTTTATAGCGATGAAATAAAAATTCGATCTTTATATATGAAGTAGAAATATAAAAATATAATTTTTATATAGAATGAAGCGTCGAAAATATATATGAAGAAGAAATAAAAATATGATTTTTATTTATTAGAATGAAGTGATAAAAATATAATTTTTATTATAAACAGCGGGAAAAAGACTGCATTGGAATTTCAAACAAATCCAGACGGTTCGGGAGTTCAAAAGCAAAGCACGGCGGAGTGGATCCCTCTGTGAGAACTTCTCACTTTGAATTCACTTTTCTAGTTATAATTATATACTAGGATGTAGACGGTGTTTAGTAGCACCCGAAACCCGTCGTCCACAGACCATGGACGGCTTGTATGCTTGTTTGTTTGATTTTGATGTGTAGTTGATTGTGTGATGTGATGTGAAATGAAATAAAACATTTATATAGTTAAAAATATTTTATAGTTAAAAATAGAATTTTTAACGTACATATGAAAGGAAATAAAAATAAACAAATCGGACGATTTGTTTATATACACCCATTTGACTTATATTGATTGGGACGATAAATTTTACACATCGCCCAACTGCACGAATAAAATATGTGTTTGATTGTTTGAAACCCCACATGGGTATTGGGATGATATTTGACGTACACTATTCCCGATTGTTTAGTTGTATGTCGATCGATTGATTGACAGAATGTTATAAGCGTTAAACCTTTATATTCGATGCTTATACAGTGTAGAGTGCACTTTGGATGATGGTTGATTATTCATCGTTGTTATTGTATACATGTGTTGTAGAAAATCCATAAAATTAACATTATATGGTAATTGATTGGGCTTCATTCAATATTTGAAATAGAAATATTTGAATAGAAATATTTGAAAAAGAAATATTTGAATAGAAATATTTGAAAAAGAAATATTTGAATAGAAATATTTGAAAAAGAAATATTTGAAAATAGAATATTTGAAAATAGAAATATATGAAGCCGTGTTGATTAGATTGACGCCATTTTGACGTGAACGATATTTATATCGATTTTATTCATTTTATAATGAATATCGAAAGTGATTTCAAAATCTGATATTTCGAAAAGAAATGAATTCGAATTTAAATTGAATAGAAATGAATTCGAATTGAATTGAAAACGAACTGAAATTGAATTAGAAATCAATTTGAATTGAAATCGTTTTGAAAACGAATTTAAAACGAATTCTAAAAATACGTTTTTAAAAGGAAATCGACGAAGTATATATTATATATGTTATATATATAATATAATGGCCTGAATATAACGCGCCGCGCTGCGGTAGTTCGATGGCCGTTGGTGGAAATCGACTGTGCGGGCCTTGATAAAATTATTAAAAATAGTAATAATTTGTGTAAAATCATAAGAAATGATTTGTGAAGAATTGGGATAAAAAACTCCATATTTGAAAGGATAAAAATAGATTTTTATCGAAATGAACTAGTTTTGAACTAGAATTATAATTCTATTTATTTTTAAATAAATAAATTGGATTTGAAATGGTTTTGAAAATAACCAGAATTTCCAATAAATATATTGGAATGGATTTGAATCAAAATTGTCTTTGGAATATTTCGATGTTGGATTTCGTGATTATACAGATATTGTTATGGAAATTTGAAAGATATATATTTATATCGTTATATCCAATACGACATTTGTTAGTCGTAGAATTTGATATTGAATATAAGCCGATATATGTTCTATTCATAGCCTTGTATTTAATATCTAATGTGATTTGGGTTTGTCGTGAATGGTGTCTTCATTAACACTGTTCTTAAGCCCAGTTGAGAAAAGATTAAATCTTTTTATTTATATTTAATGAAGTGTACCAATTAAATAATATTTAATTGGAATTGAATTGGTATTGATTTTTGGGTTTATCGTGAACAGTGTTTTAAATAACACTTGTTCTTTAACCCGATAATTAATGGAATGTGATTTTGGGTTGTCATGAACGGTATCTTCAATAATACTGTTCTTAGACCCAAAGGAGTTAAGAAAATCAGAAACTAACTGGAGGTTAGTTAAGTTGAATGGTTTCTGAGGTATTGATCTGATGTTGGTTTCGGCCTTTGGGGTTAATACTTAGGGAACTACTCACTTGCTAATTTACGGTTAGGGACTGATTGAAATGTGATGTGATTTTGGGTTTATCGTGAACTGTGTTTTAAATGACACTGATTCTTTAACCCAGTCACAGATTAAAACTAAGTGGAGTTTTAATGAATCTTTAATTAGATTGAAATTATCGAGGATGGAGTATCACCAGTTTTGCTCTAGGCGTTAGTTAAATCTTTAGTTAAATTTGAACGTGAAATGGTAATTGAATTTACCGATAACACGGTGGTGTTAGATATGAAGTATAACCAGTTTTACTTCATGGGATGAATAGGTTGTGTAACGACCCAGAAAATCTGAACCAATTTAAAATTTTTAAATTGGCTAAAATAATGGATTTTAAATATTTAAAATAAATATTTTAAATAATGGCGATGAAAACTGAGTTTGAATCGACATTTGAAAACGAATATAATTAATTATAATTATATATAGAATTGAAAATGGCGCGGTAGTTCGATAATTCGATTTCAAACTTCAATTGAATATACCGGGTGCAAAACAATCCGGATCTTAGTGAAACCAAAAATAATGGAATCTAATTGATGATATCTTTCTAACGAATCCGACCAATCGAAATTTGATAGCAGGAATCAAAAGATATGTCCAGTTGAAAATTCTGAATAGTCGCTATAGAATTCAGGCCCTTAAAAATGGATATTTTGCAAATGACCTCGGATTTCGACGAAACCACTTTTGTTGGGTCCGCAGTGTCAAGTTGTTGCTAGGTTTCAAATTTCATAATTTTTCGAATCAATATGTGAGCGTGGCAAAGGAAAACGCGTTTGACCAGTTTCAGTTGATTTTAATCGACTGGAAATTGGCCATTTTTCAAACGGTCTCAGAATTCGACGAAACTAGTTTTGTTAGGACCGAATCGTCAATACGAAGCTAGAAAATATTTTTCTGGAATTTTTCTAGTTAGTATGTGACCCCGGTAATTTGAAATGTGCGTTTAAAATTCAATATAGTGATTTAAATGTAAATTCAAAAGGAAACCGATTGTAATGATCAAACCAGCTTGCGATACATATCCCATTGTGTTCGGAATGGGGGTAAAACGCTATGGACGACAGGCGGTGGGCCTCGTTTCGAGGTCGTATGTAAAAGTCAACCCTTTTGCAAATTTAAATAATAAAATAATAAAATAAAAAAAAAAAAAATTTAATTCTTCCCTCCCCCCTTTTTCTCTTCTGCTTGGCCCCCCCCGTTCATTATAATCTCAGAAACGAAAAAGAAAAAAAAAAAAAAGAAAAAAAACCTAAATCGCCAGCAGCCGCCCCCCCCCCCCCCCCGATCCCTCGAGCGCCGAGGAAGAGCCGCCGCCTCCTCCCTAGAAGCCGCCGCCTCCTACCTCGAAGCTCGCGAAGACGCAGAGCCACCACCCCCCCCCTCGAAGCTCGCGAAGCAGTCGCCCCACCCCCCCGTCGAATCCAGTCGCGACGCCACCCTCGAGAGACCCAAACCGACGAACGCCTCCTCCCCTTCGACACTTCGGTGAGCATTTCCCTTTTTATTTTATTTTCTTTTTTATTTTATTTTATTTTATTTACTCAGTAAAAACTGTTTTGTTTTAAAAAGATAAAAACTGATTTTGTTTTTAAAATAAAAACTGATTTTAAAAGCAAAATAAAAACTGGTTTTAAAAAGCAAAATAAAAACTGTTTTTGAAATAAAGAAATTTTAAAGTTATAAAAACTGATTTTTTAAAGTTAATAAAACTGATTTATTTATAAGTTAAAACTGATTTTTATTAAAAGTATAAAACTGATTTAATTTTAGAAGTGAAAACTGGATTTTATAAAAAGTAAAAAACTGAGTTTTTACAAACAGAAAATAAAATCTGTTTTGTTTAAAAAAAAAGTATAAAAACTGCATTTTTTAAAAATAAAATCTGTTTTGTTTTTAAAAAGTATAAAAATTGCATTTTTATTAAAAGTTAAAACTGATTTCAAAGTATTCAAAACTGAATTTTAAAAAGTATAAAAACTGATTTTGTTTTTTTTTAAATAAAAACTGATTTGATTTTAAAGAAATTTTAAAGAATATAAAAACTGATTTTAAAATGACTTATAAACCAGAAAACGGATTTTGTCAAAAATTGAAAACATATTTTTATATGTTGAAAGCAAAAATAGAAAACATATTTTTATATGTGAAAGCAAAAGTAAAAATTATGTTTTTATATGTGAAAGCAAAAGTAAAAATTATGTTTTTATATGTGAAAGCAAAAGTAAAAACATATTTTTATATGTGAAAGCAAAAGTAAAAATCATGTTTTTATATGTGAAAGCAAAAGTAAAAATCATATTTTTATATGTTGAAAGCGAAAGTAAAAATCATATTTTTATATATTGAATAGCGAAGTCAAAATTCGATTTTTATATATTGAATAGCATAGTAAAAATTCTATTTTTACTTATGCAGAGAATACGGGTGAAAGCGACAAATAGGCGAAGATTTCTATTAAGAAGAGTCTTGAAGTTGGATAGCTATTGGTGAGATTTCTGATTTAAAATTTATATATATACGTGTGAAGTAAAAGTGAATTGCTATATATAAATATATATATATATATATACGCCCCTCGTCCACAAACCATGGACGATATTTATTGGTTGAAATTGTTGTGGAAATTTGATTGATAGCGAATAGTTGTTTGGGATTGTTTGTGATTGATATTGGTTGATTGTGGTTGAAAAATACCCATTGGTGGTTGTGAAATATTTGGTTGAAACCACATAGGATTAGTTTGTGGAATTGAAATAAATATATATACATGCCGCCTGCGTGCGAACTAGATGCATGTTTCCCATTGTCAAAAACCGCGAGGTTTTAAGGTAGAGCGAGGAGCCGTACTAGGGACGGTGCCGGTGTAACTACCCTGCCGTTATGCTGCCGAAATTTTGAATAATATTTGTGTGTTTGAATTAATTTCATATGCTTAAACTATTGAAAACATTCATGTGTTGAATTGATATTCATTCGTTGTTTAGAAATTCATGTGTTGAATGGTATTCATATTTTGAAATAAACTGTTAGATAATAAAAATCACATTTTTATCTATATCTAAAAACTATTGAAAACATTCATGTGTTGAATTGATATTCATTCGTTGTTTAGAAATTCATGTGTTGAATGGTATTCATATTTTGAAATAAACTGTTAGATAATAAAAATCACATTTTTATCTATATCTAAAAACTATTGAAAACATTCATGTGTTGAATTGATATTCATTCGTTGTTTAGAAATTCATGTGTTGAATGGTATTCATATTTTGAAATAAACTGTTAGATAATAAAAATCACATTTTTATCTATATCTAAAAACTATTGAAAACATTCATGTGTTGAATTGATATTCATTCGTTGTTTAGAAATTCATGTGTTGAATGGTATTCATATTTTGAAATAAATTGTTTTATGATAAAAATTCTATTTTATCACCTACCTGAACTATATAGAAAAAAAAATATAGTGTTTTGAAATGAGTTGTTTTACAATAAAAATCACATTTTTATTATATGCATAAATCGTTAAAATATGAAGTGTTAAAAATAGCCACTTGTTCAAAATAAACATATACGAGTTGAAATATTCATTAATTAGCTAATGAAATGATTTGCACCTATTTATGTAGCATTAGAATGAATGGTGTTTTTAAACCAAATAGAAATCGAATATGAAATCGAATAGAAAATGAAAAATGATATGAACTGTATACATATGTACATGCAATATTCTTTGAACAGGTTATAGCAAAGGGGCTAGAGAAGAGGAATAAAATTGTGCCCGACAAATAGGTACACATTTACTGATTTGTTTGGGTGATGATTTTGAGCCTATTGGCTAGCCGCTTGGCTTCTTCTTTTTCTTTTTGAGACTAGAAGGACCGGGACGCTATTTGCGATTTCCCGACGCTCCCGGTGCAGGGGAGGTTATGGCGAAATTTTTCCAAAATTTAAGGTGTTAGAAAAATATTTGAATTGAAAACGATATGAAAATCGTTGAATGAACTATATTTATATAAATATATAAATATAAATAAAATTAAAACGAAACGAAGCCGTGCAGTTCGTATTTTGAAACCGTGATTTCAAACGACTAGTACGGGAAATCCGACCATTGGATTTTCCCGAAACCTCAACCGTCGGGTTCGCCTTGGAATAATCTTTCCAACGGCACCAACCTTGTTAAAATCCAACGGTTGGATTGTCTGGAATGTTTAAATCAATTCTGAAGAAAAACAGCGCCAGAAACGATTATATTTATTGATATATATAAATATAATTATATTTAATCGAATAACGACGCTGCAGTTCGTATTTTGAAATCGAAATTTCAAACGATTGTACCGGGAGATCCGACCGTCGGATTTTCCCGAAACTGGAACCGTTGGATTCGTTTTGAAAAGACCTTTCTAATGATGTAAATTTTGTGAAGATCCAACGGTTAGATTTTCAGATATGTGTAAATCAAATCTGAAGAAAAACAGCGCCACGGCCACGTTATGGCCCGAAGCGTCGTTTTGAATAAAATGGCTATTTTAAAATAAATAAAAATAGCGATAAATAGTTATAAAATATCGTAAGCGATATGGAATGGAAATAAACTGAATTTGCTTGATTTATGTGATGTTTGATGGTTGAATGTGTTTGGTGTGAAAACTATATAAAGAACACAATTGGTGTTGTCGAATAATTTAACTATTGAAATAAATCGATTTGAAATTCTAAATATACGTGAATTATTTGAAAAGGCCGAGTTAATTCTCATTTCGAATAATCGACCGACGATTGAAATTCGAAGATGAAGACGATGGTCGAAGACCGGAGATCTTCACCTCGTTTGGATGGTAACCGAGGTCCTGATTGGGAGGCATCCCGAAATATGGATAATGAGTGGTGATCGTTCAGACGTACGTGTTGGTCGAAGGGTTTGCGAGGTATTTAGTGCCTCCGGTTTCGTTCAGACCCAGAACGGACTTGTAAATGGACTGTGTGTCTGACATAGGATTTATTCTGTGTGGCATGCTAAGATGCAGTGATCAGGGCTTCTGTTGAAAAGCAAAGTCTTGTGGTGATGATCAAAGCACCGCCTGTGTGGCGTAGCTTTGTGTATAACGTGAATTCGCGAGCCTCACACCCCGGTAGGAACCTAAAACGGGAGGAAGGACCTCAGGGAGGGCATGCGTTTCTTTCTAGCTAGGGTGGTGTCAGTGACCTACCAGCCCTGACATTTATATACTTTTCACCTATGTGGTTGTTGCTGTTGCGAGGCGCCTCGGTTTGATCGGACGATCCGGGTCCGATGGAGTCATTCGTTGGCTCGTTTTACGCCCCAAAGGGCGGGGAAACGTATTGTTCAGGCATTTTAATCCACATCGGTGGACCGGCCCTGTCGCTCCAAGGGCCCACCTGAGTCTGGGTCCTGTGGCTCGGGCTAGAGAGTCACGAATTCGGTAAGGACTATCTTTTGCCTTGGTTCATGACGGAAATCCAATTTCCAAATACGAGATCGTGCGGTTTTGATTGTATATATATATGGCGACATGATATATGGTACCCATGCCGTCTATGATTGATAGTTATGATTTGAAATTGTTTTCAAAACATATAAACACTAGTAATAATATCAAATGCCTTTGTTTTATTCGTATCAATCATATTTTGACCGTTATAAGGTAAAACTCTATCCTCTGGCTTGCGTTGCATTGTGTGATGGGAACTGAGTCTTATAACGGTTTCATTTTTATAAAAAGCATATCGATGTTAAAAAGAAAGATTTGTTTTAAAGCACTGGCAATCCAATGGAGTAAACCCGTTCCACGAAAGTGGCGTGGTCCTGTGATTAGCCAATTACATATGTGTTGAGTGGATTTCTCATACCAGTCCCATGACTGACTCGTAGTTTGTTTCACTTTCAAACTCGGGTGCCCCTTTTTCTACACGGGCAGCCTTGTATTCAGGTTTAGCTGGTTCTTTCTGGATAGCTGGAGCTGAAGATGGATTCTATCATTTATTTCTTTTTATGCTGTTCAGCTCCTATTGTACATATTTTGTTTATTTCCGCTGTAGACATTTATGTATAGCTGAACTGTATTTGTACTAAGTAAGATCCTGTATACTGTGTAACTCTGGTGATTACTTTTATCCAGTATATTTTGTTGTTCATTCTGGTGTATTTATTTAATTCTGTTCTGCTATTATATGTTTCTGTGTTATATTCCAAAAGATAACCTTGTTTCCGTGAGAACGGGAAATCGGGTCGTCTCAACGTGGTATCAGAGCTTTGGTTAAGCTTTGTTCTGGAATATAACATTTGAACGAACTCGTCAGAAATATAACCAGTAGTGTTCTAGGACGGGTAACTCTATACAGATAGGATCAGTAATATCCTAGTATGAGTAAAGCAGAATGAAATTACACCTTGATAGACACATTTACATTTGAAGTATGTGTTTCTATATTTTAAAATACCTTTTCTGTGACCTGACACTTGATCTGCCATTTGCAGAAGTACTAGAAAAAAATGAGTGTCAGAAACAGAAGGAATGCAGAACCGGATATTGAGGCCCTATTAATCAAATATCGAAATATGGGTGGAATACCGTTCTCTGGTGAAGAATCTATTATGAAGACACAAGCTTGGATTCGTTCGGCTGAGAAAATCTTTGAAGCATTAAAGCTGAGGGATAACCAGAAAAGATTACTGGCCTCCTGGGCCCTCAAAGATGAAGCTTTATTCTGGTGGGATTCGGTTATAGAGAATAATCCAGAAGGTGATATCACCTGGGACAGATTCAAAGTGATTTTCTTAGAAAGGTTTACTCCTCCCGAAGCGACCGAGAGATTATGTGATGAATTTTCTTATTTGATACAAGGTGATATGACCATTCCCGAATACCATAAGAAATTCAACGAACTTGCTCACTTTGCTCCTCATCTAATTCAAAATCCAAAGAGGAAAAATCTGAGATTTATTCATGGACTTCAAAGAAAATACCAGAATAAAGTATTAGGGCATGTGAAGCTTCCTTTTCCAGAGATGATTTACATGGCTTATCAATATGAAGATCTTCATAAGAAAGGAATGTTACGCGACGAGGAAGAAGTCTGTTCTAGTGATAAAACAGAGTCGGAAACTGATTATCCCGAGGCAAGTGCAATGTCTGAGGTCAATAAGAAGCCCAGTGCCAAGAGAAAAAGGGCTGAATCTGGGAAAGAACCAGTGACAACAGCTATTTGCTCTAACTGCAATAAGAAAGGACATTTGTCGATAAGTTGCAGATCTTTAAAGAAACAAGTTAAGGATGGGTCTAAATCCGGAGGGAGGCTTCAAGAGAAAAGAGGATGCCATAAGTGCCACCAGGCCGGTCATATTGCGAAAAACTGCCCGCTACCTCAGAAACCTAAAGAAGTAAATGTAAATGAAGTGGTAGAAGTACCTGCCTCCTCGTCTACTCAGGAAAGGTCTGATGTTTTAGAAGGCACGCTCAATGTCAAAAACATCCCAGTTAAAGTACTGTTTGACACTGGCGCGTCACGAAGCTTTATTGCAAAGAGTGCAGTCAAGAAGTTGGATTTGAATTTGAAAAAGCTCAAAGAGCCCATGACTGTTCAGAATCCAGTTGGAGGTTCCATTAATCTCAGTTGGATTTGTGCAGTGCCCGTCTCTTTTTCTTGCTATAAATTCCCTATTATCTCTATCATCATGAATTTTAATGAATTCGATCTTATTCTGGGATTGGATTGGTTAACTAGATATGAAGCTGAAGTTAAATGCGCCGAGAGAGTGGTTAAAGCAAAGGCCCAATCGGGGAATTATATAACCATACCATGTGAAGGCCCGACTTCAGATAGAAAAGATTTCTGGTCAGCTCTCGATGTTTCTCCAGCCCAAATTGAAAATATCCCTGAAATCACTGAGAATATTCCTGACCTCATCAAAGATATTCCTGTCGTCAAAAACTATGCGGATGTGTTCGAAGAAGTTGTTCGCTTACCTCCGCAGAGAGAAATAGATTTCAAGATTGCTTTAGTTCCCAATGCTAGGCCAGTAGTTCACGCTATTCGAAGAATGTCCTTGAAAGAGAAGGAGGAATTAGACAATCAAACGAGACAGCTAGTATGGAAAGGTCTGATCAGGCCTAGTTTCTCTGATTGGGGTGCAACAGTGGTGTTTGTCCCAAAATCTGACGGTACTCTACGTCTATGTGTGGATTATCGTGATTTAAACAAGCAGACTATAAAGAACAAATATCCATTGCCGCGGATTGATGATTTGTTAGATCGATTAAATGGAGCACAAGTATTCTCACGAATGGACCTAGCTACGGGCTTCCATCAACTTCGAATTGCCGAAGAGTGTGTTCCAATGACAGCGTTCAGAGGCCCCGACTTATTCTATGAGTGGTTAGTAATGCCGTTCGGCTTATGTAACGCCCCAGCTTATTTCGTCGATCTAATGAATAGAGTATTCAGAGGAGTATTGAATAAATTTGTTCTGGTTTTTATTGATGATATTCTAATCTTCTCTAAATCAAAGGCCGAACATGAAAAGCATCTGGAACAGGTTCTAGAAATCCTCAGAAGGAATGTATTGAAAGCCAAGTTTTCCAAATGTATATTCTGGCAAGATGAAGTGAAATTTCTGGGCCATGTCGTATCGAAAGATGGAATCGCTGTGGATCCAAGCAAAATCACAGCTATTCAGAATTGGAAACAGCCCAGTACTCCCACTGAAGTCCGCAGTTTTCTCGGATTGGCTAGTTATTACCGGAAATTCGTTAAAGACTTTTCGAAGATATCTGGTCACTTAACGAAGCTTACAAAGAAGCATTCTAAATTCAAATGGACTCAAGAGAGTGAGGAGGCTTTCGAAGAGCTGAAGTTGAGATTAACGACAGCTCCAGTGTTAACCATCATCGATGGCAACCAAGATCTAAAAGTCTGGACTGATGCTTCTAGAGAAGGCCTTGGAGCAGTGTTAATGCAAAGAGGCCAAGTAATTGCTTATGCTAGCCGTCAACTGAAGCCACACGAGAAGAACTACGTAACTCATGATCTTGAGTTATTGGCTATCATATTCTCTTTGAAAATCTGGAGACACTATCTTCTGGGCGAGAGGTTTGAACTGTTTACAGACCACCAGTCGTTAAAGTATCTGTTCACTCAGAAGGACTTGAATCTGAGGCAACAGCGTTGGCTGGAGTTTCTTGCAGCATATGACTTCGAAATTATATATACTCCAGGAAAAGCCAATGTCGTGGCCGATGCGTTAAGCAGAAAGAATGTAATGATCGCCAGTTTTATTATCACGACTTCATTGCTAGATAAGATATCTGCTCTTCAGGAGGATGATCACTTCATTCAGAAGATCAGAAGGATAATTCAACGAGGCGAACCCTCGAGTTTTCAAGTTGATAATGAGGGGATTCTAAGGCTCAAAGGTCGAATATGCGTTCCTAACATTCCTGAACTTCGAAAGGAAGTACTGGATGAATGCCACAAGTCAAAACTCAGTATCCATCCGGGAGTAAACAAAATGTATAATGACATCAAACGCACTTTCTGGTGGAAGTCGATGAAAAGGGACATTTCTTTATATGTCAGCCGATGCCCTACTTGCCAGCTAGTTAAAAGCGACCAACAGAAATTGGCTGGACTATTACAACCACTAGAAGTTCCTGGTTGGAAGTGGGAGCATATCTCCATGGATTTCAATGATGGTCTGCCCAGGACCAGAAAAGGAAATGACAGTATTTGGGTGATCGTAGATCGTTTCACGAAGACCGCCCATTTCATACCTGTCAAATCAAATAGAACTGCTCAGAGTCTGGCGCAGATTTACTTCAGGGAAATAGTTAGACTACATGGAGTGCCACTCAGTATAGTAAGTGATAGAGATACGATTTTCACTAGCAAATTCTGGGAAGCATTTCAAGTCGAGCTGGGGACGAAGTTAAACTTGAGCACCGCTTATCATCCTCAGACAGACGGTCAGACTGAGAGGGTGAATCGCATTTTAGAAGATCTATTGCGGGCTTGTGTTATAGATTTCGGTGGATCATGGGAAGACCATCTGCATTTGGCTGAATTCTCTTACAACAACAGCTACCAGGCGAGTCTGACAATGTCGCCATTCGAAGCATTGTATGGTAGACCGTGCCGATCTCCTGCTTGTTGGGTCGAGCCTGGAAATAGACTTGTGTTGGGTCCTGATATGATTCGCGAAGCTGCCGACAAAGTCGATTTTATTAGGAAGCGATTACTCGCCGCTCAAAGCCGACAAAAGAGCTATGCCGATAAAAGAAGAAGAGATATATCCTTTGAGGTTGGCGACTATGTATATTTGAAAGTATCGCCGATGAGAGGAGTTATCAGGTTCGGTAAAACTGGGAAGTTAGCACCCAAATTCATTGGTCCGTTTCCTATTCTGGAACGGATTGGAACTCTCGCTTATAGGGTCAAACTGCCTGACTGGTTGCCTGGAGTGCATGATGTATTTCATATATCTCAACTTCGAAAACACGTTCATGATCCAGACTTGATCGTGGAAGAAGCAGCTCAGCAGGATATTGAAATTACTCCAGAACTAGCTGTGAGGCGTGAGCCGCTAAAGATCATCGGCAAAGAAACCAAAGAGCTGAGGAACAAGAAGGTTCGCTTAGTCAAAGTGCAATGGAGTGGAGATCCGCGAGATTGTACTTGGGAAACTGAGGAGAGCATTCAGAAAGCTTATCCTAGATGCCGAGTAGACATCTCTGATTGACTCTGGTGCAAGGTACATTTACCTTACCTTGCATTACCATTTAATTCTCTATTCTGTTGCTATTTTCTTCTCATGGATGTGCATTGTTTATTCTATACTCTGAATATTAAAAACAAATTGATTGTTGTGTTGTGTGATTATGGATTTATCAAACCACTTTCGACTTTATTCCTTTTCGGGGACGAAAAGTTTTAAGTGGGGGAGATTGTAACGACCCAGAAAATCTGAACCAATTTAAAAATTTTAAATTGGCTAAAATAATGGATTTTAAATATTTAAAATAAATATTTTAAATAATGGCGATGAAAACTGAGTTTGAATCGACATTTGAAAACGAATATAATTAATTATAATTATATATAGAATTGAAAATGGCGCGGTAGTTCGATAATTCGATTTCAAACTTCAATTGAATATACCGGGTGCAAAACAATCCGGATCTTAGTGAAACCAAAAATAATGGAATCTAATTGATGATATCTTTCTAACGAATCCGACCAATCGAAATTTGATAGCGGGAATCAAAAGATATGTCCAGTTGAAAATTCTGAATAGTCGCTATAGAATTCAGGCCCTTAAAAATGGATATTTTGCAAATGACCTCGGATTTCGACGAAACCACTTTTGTTGGGTCCGCAGTGTCAAGTTGTTGCTAGGTTTCAAATTTCATAATTTTTCGAATCAATATGTGAGCGTGGCAAAGGAAAACGCGTTTGACCAGTTTCAGTTGATTTTAATCGACTGGAAATTGGCCATTTTTCAAACGGTCTCAGAATTCGACGAAACTAGTTTTGTTAGGACCGAATCGTCAATACGAAGCTAGAAAATATTTTTCTGGAATTTTTCTAGTTAGTATGTGACCCCGGTAATTTGAAATGTGCGTTTAAAATTCAATATAGTGATTTAAATGTAAATTCAAAAGGAAACCGATTGTAATGATCAAACCAGCTTGCGATACATATCCCATTGTGTTCGGAATGGGGGTAAAACGCTATGGACGACAGGCGGTGGGCCTCGTTTCGAGGTCGTATGTAAAAGTCAACCCTTTTGCAAATTTAAATAATAAAATAATAAAAAAAAAAAAAAAAAATTAATTCTTCCCTCCCCCCTTTTTCTCTTCTGCTTGGCCCCCCCCCGTTCATTATAATCTCAGAAACGAAAAAGAAAAAAAACAAAAACAAAAAAAACCTAAATCGCCAGCAGCCCCCCCCCCCCCCCCGATCCCTCGAGCGCCGAGGAAGAGCCGCCGCCTCCTCCCTAGAAGCCGCCGCCTCCTACCTCGAAGCTCGCGAAGACGCAGAGCCACCACCCCCCCCCCCTCGAAGCTCGCGAAGCAGTCGCCCCACCCCCCCGTCGAATCCAGTCGCGACGCCACCCTCGAGAGACCCAAACCGACGAACGCCTCCTCCCCTTCGACACTTCGGTGAGCATTTCCCTTTTTATTTTATTTTCTTTTTTATTTTATTTTATTTTATTTACTCAGTAAAAACTGTTTTGTTTTAAAAAGATAAAAACTGATTTTGTTTTTAAAATAAAAACTGATTTTAAAAGCAAAATAAAAACTGGTTTTAAAAAGCAAAATAAAAACTGTTTTTGAAATAAAGAAATTTTAAAGTTATAAAAACTGATTTTTTAAAGTTAATAAAACTGATTTATTTATAAGTTAAAACTGATTTTTATTAAAAGTATAAAACTGATTTAATTTTAGAAGTGAAAACTGGATTTTATAAAAAGTAAAAAACTGAGTTTTTACAAACAGAAAATAAAATCTGTTTTGTTTAAAAAAAAAGTATAAAAACTGCATTTTTTAAAAATAAAATCTGTTTTGTTTTTAAAAAGTATAAAAATTGCATTTTTATTAAAAGTTAAAACTGATTTCAAAGTATTCAAAACTGAATTTTAAAAAGTATAAAAACTGATTTTGTTTTTTTTTAAATAAAAACTGATTTGATTTTAAAGAAATTTTAAAGAATATAAAAACTGATTTTAAAATGACTTATAAACCAGAAAACGGATTTTGTCAAAAATTGAAAACATATTTTTATATGTTGAAAGCAAAAATAGAAAACATATTTTTATATGTGAAAGCAAAAGTAAAAATTATGTTTTTATATGTGAAAGCAAAAGTAAAAATTATGTTTTTATATGTGAAAGCAAAAGTAAAAACATATTTTTATATGTGAAAGCAAAAGTAAAAATCATGTTTTTATATGTGAAAGCAAAAGTAAAAATCATATTTTTATATGTTGAAAGCGAAAGTAAAAATCATATTTTTATATATTGAATAGCGAAGTCAAAATTCGATTTTTATATATTGAATAGCATAGTAAAAATTCTATTTTTACTTATGCAGAGAATACGGGTGAAAGCGACAAATAGGCGAAGATTTCTATTAAGAAGAGTCTTGAAGTTGGATAGCTATTGGTGAGATTTCTGATTTAAAATTTATATATATACGTGTGAAGTAAAAGTGAATTGCTATATATAAATATATATATATATATATATATATACGCCCCTCGTCCACAAACCATGGACGATATTTATTGGTTGAAATTGTTGTGGAAATTTGATTGATAGCGAATAGTTGTTTGGGATTGTTTGTGATTGATATTGGTTGATTGTGGTTGAAAAATACCCATTGGTGGTTGTGAAATATTTGGTTGAAACCACATAGGATTAGTTTGTGGAATTGAAATAAATATATATACATGCCGCCTGCGTGCGAACTAGATGCATGTTTCCCATTGTCAAAAACCGCGAGGTTTTAAGGTAGAGCGAGGAGCCGTACTAGGGACGGTGCCGGTGTAACTACCCTGCCGTTATGCTGCCGAAATTTTGAATAATATTTGTGTGTTTGAATTAATTTCATATGCTTAAACTATTGAAAACATTCATGTGTTGAATTGATATTCATTCGTTGTTTAGAAATTCATGTGTTGAATGGTATTCATATTTTGAAATAAACTGTTAGATAATAAAAATCACATTTTTATCTATATCTAAAAACTATTGAAAACATTCATGTGTTGAATTGATATTCATTCGTTGTTTAGAAATTCATGTGTTGAATGGTATTCATATTTTGAAATAAACTGTTAGATAATAAAAATCACATTTTTATCTATATCTAAAAACTATTGAAAACATTCATGTGTTGAATTGATATTCATTCGTTGTTTAGAAATTCATGTGTTGAATGGTATTCATATTTTGAAATAAACTGTTAGATAATAAAAATCACATTTTTATCTATATCTAAAAACTATTGAAAACATTCATGTGTTGAATTGATATTCATTCGTTGTTTAGAAATTCATGTGTTGAATGGTATTCATATTTTGAAATAAATTGTTTTATGATAAAAATTCTATTTTATCACCTACCTGAACTATATAGAAAAAAATATATAGTGTTTTGAAATGAGTTGTTTTACAATAAAAATCACATTTTTATTGTATGCATAAATCGTTAAAATATGAAGTGTTAAAAATAGCCACTTGTTCAAAATAAACATATACGAGTTGAAATATTCATTAATTAGCTAATGAAATGATTTGCACCTATTTATGTAGCATTAGAATGAATGGTGTTTTTAAACCAAATAGAAATCGAATATGAAATCGAATAGAAAATGAAAAATGATATGAACTGTATACATATGTACATGCAATATTCTTTGAACAGGTTATAGCAAAGGGGCTAGAGAAGAGGAATAAAATTTTGTGCCCGACAAATAGGTACACATTTACTGATTTGTTTGGGTGATGATTTTGAGCCTATTGGCTAGCCGCTTGGCTTCTTCTTTTTCTTTTTGAGACTAGAAGGACCGGGACGCTATTTGCGATTTCCCGACGCTCCCGGTGCAGGGGAGGTTATGGCGAAATTTTTCCAAAATTTAAGGTGTTAGAAAAATATTTGAATTGAAAACGATATGAAAATCGTTGAATGAACTATATTTATATAAATATATAAATATAAATAAAATTAAAACGAAACGAAGCCGTGCAGTTCGTATTTTGAAACCGTGATTTCAAACGACTAGTACGGGAAATCCGACCATTGGATTTTCCCGAAACCTCAACCGTCGGGTTCGCCTTGGAATAATCTTTCCAACGGCACCAACCTTGTTAAAATCCAACGGTTGGATTGTCTGGAATGTTTAAATCAATTCTGAAGAAAAACAGCGCCAGAAACGATTATATTTATTGATATATATAAATATAATTATATTTAATCGAATAACGACGCTGCAGTTCGTATTTTGAAATCGAAATTTCAAACGATTGTACCGGGAGATCCGACCGTCGGATTTTCCCGAAACTGGAACCGTTGGATTCGTTTTGAAAAGACCTTTCTAATGATGTAAATTTTGTGAAGATCCAACGGTTAGATTTTCAGATATGTGTAAATCAAATCTGAAGAAAAACAGCGCCACGGCCACGTTATGGCCCGAAGCGTCGTTTTGAATAAAATGGCTATTTTAAAATAAATAAAAATAGCGATAAATAGTTATAAAATATCGTAAGCGATATGGAATGGAAATAAACTGAATTTGCTTGATTTATGTGATGTTTGATGGTTGAATGTGTTTGGTGTGAAAACTATATAAAGAACACAATTGGTGTTGTCGAATAATTTAACTATTGAAATAAATCGATTTGAAATTCTAAATATACGTGAATTATTTGAAAAGGCCGAGTTAATTCTCATTTCGAATAATCGACCGACGATTGAAATTCGAAGATGAAGACGATGGTCGAAGACCGGAGATCTTCACCTCGTTTGGATGGTAACCGAGGTCCTGATTGGGAGGCATCCCGAAATATGGATAATGAGTGGTGATCGTTCAGACGTACGTGTTGGTCGAAGGGTTTGCGAGGTATTTAGTGCCTCCGGTTTCGTTCAGACCCAGAACGGACTTGTAAATGGACTGTGTGTCTGACATAGGATTTATTCTGTGTGGCATGCTAAGATGCAGTGATCAGGGCTTCTGTTGAAAAGCAAAGTCTTGTGGTGATGATCAAAGCACCGCCTGTGTGGCGTAGCTTTGTGTATAACGTGAATTCGCGAGCCTCACACCCCGGTAGGAACCTAAAACGGGAGGAAGGACCTCAGGGAGGGCATGCGTTTCTTTCTAGCTAGGGTGGTGTCAGTGACCTACCAGCCCTGACATTTATATACTTTTCACCTATGTGGTTGTTGCTGTTGCGAGGCGCCTCGGTTTGATCGGACGATCCGGGTCCGATGGAGTCATTCGTTGGCTCGTTTTACGCCCCAAAGGGCGGGGAAACGTATTGTTCAGGCATTTTAATCCACATCGGTGGACCGGCCATGTCGCTCCAAGGGCCCACCTGAGTCTGGGTCCTGTGGCTCGGGCTAGAGAGTCACGAATTCGGTAAGGACTATCTTTTGCCTTGGTTCATGACGGAAATCCAATTTCCAAATACGAGATCGTGCGGTTTTGATTGTATATATATATGGCGACATGATATATGGTACCCATGCCGTCTATGATTGATAGTTATGATTTGAAATTGTTTTCAAAACATATAAACACTAGTAATAATATCAAATGCCTTTGTTTTATTCGTATCAATCATATTTTGACCGTTATAAGGTAAAACTCTATCCTCTGGCTTGCGTTGCATTGTGTGATGGGAACTGAGTCTTATAACGGTTTCATTTTTATAAAAAGCATATCGATGTTAAAAAGAAAGATTTGTTTTAAAGCACTGGCAATCCAATGGAGTAAACCCGTTCCACGAAAGTGGCGTGGTCCTGTGATTAGCCAATTACATATGTGTTGAGTGGATTTCTCATACCAGTCCCATGACTGACTCGTAGTTTGTTTCACTTTCAAACTCGGGTGCCCCTTTTTCTACACGGGCAGCCTTGTATTCAGGTTTAGCTGGTTCTTTCTGGATAGCTGGAGCAGAAGATGGATTCTATCATTTATTTCTTTTTATGCTGTTCAGCTCCTATTGTACATATTTTGTTTATTTCCGCTGTAGACATTTATGTATAGCTGAACTGTATTTGTACTAAGTAAGATCCTGTATACTGTGTAACTCTGGTGATTACTTTTATCCAGTATATTTTGTTGTTCATTCTGGTGTATTTATTTAATTCTGTTCTGCTATTATATGTTTCTGTGTTATATTCCAAAAGATAACCTTGTTTCCGTGAGAACGGGAAATCGGGTCGTCTCAGGTTGGGATTGTGAAATTAAAACAAATGGTTACTTCGGTTAGGTTCGTTAATCCCGACTAGTTGAATCCAAATTCAAAAGAAGATTAAAGAATAAATTCAAGGGATTTATCTTTGACAAAATTAATGGGAACCTTTCCCTATGAATGTGAAATTTAGAAACTAACAGTCGGTTAGCTAAGCAGAATGGTTTTCTGGATATTGATGTGATGTTGTTTTCGGCCTTCGGGGATAATATTTGGGGAATTATTCTCTTGTTAATTTACGGTTAGTGACTGATGAATTGGAATGAGGCGTATGTTGTGTTTGTGTAACACTTGTTTTATAATATACGGGAGTTATTCAGAAAGACCGGGTTTATCCCATTCTGAATAACTGATACGACGATAAGTCGAAGATGAAGATGGTGGTCGAAGACCGGAGGTCTTCACGTCGTTTGGGTGATTACTGATGATCTTGATTGGGATGTACACCCAAGAATATGGAAACAGTTGGTGATCGTCCAGACGTACTTGGTGATCGATGGATATGCGGGGTACTAGGTGCCTCCGGTTCTGTTCAGACCTAGAACGAACTTGTAAATGGACTGTGTGTCTGACATTGGATTTTAGTCTGTGTGATTGATTTCTATTAAATATATATCCGTTTGGCGGCGGAGAATTTATTCTCTTGCTTAACGCACTTCTCTGAGACGTACGTGCTCAGGGGTTATATAATGGTGGATATCAAACGCATAGAGTGAATTGCTTGTGTGGCATGCCTAAGTGGAAAATGATCCAGGCTTCTGTTGAAAAGCAAAGTCTTGTGGTTGATGATCGATGCACGGCCTTTGTGGCGTAGCTTTGTGTAACGTTTACTTCGCGAATTTCACACCCGGTATGAACCAAAAACGGGAGACGGACCTCAGGGAGGACATGCGTTTCTTTCTAGTTAGAAGTGGCGTCAGTAGTTTTACACGCCCTAACGAGTTTGACTTATGTGATTGTTGCTGTTGCGAGGCGCCTCGGTTTGATCGGATGATTCGGGTCCGATGGAGTCATTTATTGGCTCATTTACACCCCATAGGGTGGAGAAACATATTGTTTAGGCATTATAATCCACATCGGTGGACCGGCCCTGAGTCCAAGGGACGATGCGTTCTGTTCCTGAGACTCGGACTAAACAGTCTCAAATCGGTAAAGGACTATCTTTTGCCTCGGTTCATACCATAAATGATAACCCAACTTCCAAATACATGACATTTGCGGTTTTAAATGTAGAACTAGTATGGCGACATGATATATGGTACCCATGCCGCCTATGATTGATACTTATAATTTGAAGTTGTTTTATACACTATACACTGATAATAGTATCAAATGATTTGTTTTAAAACGTATCAAGCATTCTTTGGCTGTTATAAGGGAAAACCCTATCCCCCGGCTTGCGTTGCATTGTGTGATAGGACCTGGGTCTTATAATAGCTTCATTTTTCTTTATTTAGCATTGCGTTGTTTGTTTTATGCACTGGTGTTCTTGGGAGGAAACCCATTCCGTGTTATATGGCGTGGTCCCTTGATTTACCTAACTTTAAACTAAAGATTAATAACTGTTTTAGTTCTCACACCAGTCCCATGACTGGCCTGGAGTTTATAGTTATTAACCTAAACTCTGGGTGCCCTTATTTTGACATGGGCAGCTAGTAGTTTTGGTTTTGCAGATTTATATTCACAGGATCCTGGTTTACAGCTGGAATGATATCCGGAAATCTTTGTATCCATATATCTCTTCTAGTTGTGTATTGTATTATTTTCCGCTGCTATTTAATTTATGGTAATCTCTGATAATTTGTGATGTATATTATTTATTCATACTCTGTATATTCTTGTATCTGATGGAATTGTTGTAATAACAATGAAATATTCTTCCGTCTGCGTTCTGTTGTGGCTTGTTCTCGAACTATCTGCGCTTTCCCAACCGGGGAAGTTATGGGTTTTCACACACGAATACCATTCAACACATGAATTTCAATTCAACGAATGAATATCGATTCAACACATGAAGGTCTTCTATAGTTTGTATATATAGAAAAAAGGGTGATTTTATATTTAAAACACGTATACCATTCAACACATGAATTTCTATTCAACGAATGAATTACAATTCAACACATGAAGGTTTTCTATTCAACGAATAAATATAGTTTCAACAAATGAAAATAATTCTAACACATGAATATTATTCAAAATTTCGGCAGCATAACGGCAGGGTAGTTAAAACCGGGACCGTCCCTAGTACGGCTCCTCGCTTTACCTTAAAACCTCGCGGTTTTTGACAATGGGGATTCATGCATCAAGTTCGCATGCAGGTGGCATGTATATTTATTTCATTTCCACAAACTAATCCTATGTGGTTTCAACCAAATATTTCTCAACCACAAACGGGTATTTTTCAACCACAATCAATCAATATCAACCACAAACAATTCCAATCAACCATTCGCTATCAATCAATTTTCACACCAATCACAACCAATAAATATCGTCCATGGTTTGTGGACAAGGGGCGTATATATATATATATATATATATATATATATATATATATATATATAGCATTTCACTTCTATTTCAACACATATATAATTTTTACAACGCATATACAACTTATACATCGAATGTACAACTTATACAATGCTTATAAAAGAGGTGTACAGTGCTTATATAACTCATACATCGATTATATAATTTATACATCGTCATTTTCCATATCGTTTATAATTTAGAAATCTCACATTGGGTTCCACTCCACCAAAAATAGCAGAAGGCTCAGAAAAATATGCGGTCTCTTCTAGAAGGTAGAAGACGTCCACACGAGTCCACTGTCTCTTGTTTCACTGAATTTCGTCAACACACGAAAAAGATATGATTTTTCAAAGTTTGCAATGGTTTAAAGGTGTCAAAACAGTTGAAAATAAACAAGGCCATACCTCAGCTGTTTCGTTCAAAACTAGGTTTGGATTTTTCTTCGAATCCGTGTAGCTATTCGTCGATCAGCCTTCGCAGCATCGAAGGGGGAGGACAGGCGCGCCTGCGCCTGAAGAGGGGAGGCGTTCGAATGCCTGAGGCAGGCGGGGCGGCGGCGAAAACATCTGAACTTCCCGAGCTCGATTCTCCCAAACCACTCAATGAAAAAATCCAAACTATATATGGATTTGAAGATCTTCTCGAGCTCTACAAATTTCCCAACTGGATTGTTTGATTTTGGTGCGTGGATCGATCAGAAAATGGACGGGAAGATTTGTAGGGTTTTCCACCTTCGATCGTGTTACGGGGAGAGAGAAAGGAGAGAGGGAGAAACGATGGCCTAATCAGATTTTTTTATATTTATAATTTTTTAAAATCCAAAAATACCCTCTGTCACCCACGAACACCAATTCAAACCCAACGACTATCATCCCTAGCGTTTTACCCCCATTCCGAACACAATGGGATATGTTTCGTAGGCCCATTCGACTGTTTCAGTCGGTTTTCCTTCAAATTAAAGTATAAAACATTCAATATTCGATTTGAACGTACATTTCAATTTTCCAGGGCCACAAACTGATTCGAAAAATTCCAGAAAAATAAATCTAGCTATGTTTCGACGATACGGTCCCAACAAAACTAGTTTCGTCGAATTCTAAGACCGTCTGCAAAAAGGCCCATTTCACGTCGATCCAATTTAACTATAATTGACCAAAACACGTTTTCCTTTGCCACGCTCACATAGTAGCTTCAAAAATTATGAAATTTTAAACCTAGCAATAACTTCACATCCCGAATCCAACAAAAGTGGTTTCGTCGAATTCCGAGGTCGTTTGCAAAATGGCCAATTTCATGGGCTATATAAATTCCATAATGACCTTTCTGAAAATTCATTTGGCCATAACTTTTGCTTTCCGCTATGAAACTTCGATTTTTCAGATTCGTTAGATAGGTATTCACTAACAGATTTAAATATTTTTGGTTTCACTCAAATCCGTTTTGTTTTGCACCCGGTACAGTCAGTCAAAGTTTGAATTCAAAATTTGAAACTACCGCGCCATTTCAGGCCTTGTTTATAATTAGAATTAGTTATATTCCTTTTCAATTGTCGATTCAAACTCAGTTTTCATCTTTATTATTTAAAATATTAATTTTAAATATTTAAAATCCATTATTTTAGCCAATTTAAAATTTTTAAATTGGTTCAGATTTTCCGGGTCGTTACATTATGATTTTGATTTATGCAATGGAATCTCATATGATTTGTAAATAATAATACTATTGGTTATGAAACAATGAAAACAATAAAAAGATTTATGCAATGAAATCAAATTTGTAACATAAATCAGTGAAATCTATGTTTACATTATGACAAATAAAGCAAACATTCAATTAGGTCCAAATATGTGTAAGCAGTCTTTAATTATTAATATTAAGAGGCATATATTTAAATATATTCGCGATTAATTTTATTCTGAAATAAATTGGTATGCTTATTGCATGTAAAAATTAAAATATAGACATCTAATAAGTTTTTGAACCTATTAATAGGTTGATGTATTACAAGGGACTTTTAACTCTAATTGCAGTAAACTGATATGAAAGTATTCATTACCAATTACTATTTGTAATCTCCAAAATGTTGGACTTTTGCACACGAAAAATGATGATTGCATGGAACCATGGGAATACCTGTTACATGGATTATAATGGTATGTAAGCTTATATTATTTGTTCTCACTAATTTACAGGTTTTATTTACATTTCTGTTGGTGAGCTGTTGCGCATACAAATGGAGCGAACTACCAAATTATTGTATTTGTTGTATGATGCAATAACTTGAGCTAAATAAATTAATAGATAATCAAATGATAACGAGAATAAATGCAAATAGAATGAGATTCAATCCTTTAGGTCTATTATGTTCATAGTTGTGCTCATACTCATACGTTATGTACAAGTTAATATAATTTACATCTACATTAGCATCAATTAAGGTAGGAATGACAGACAGTCATTTTAGTATGATTCAATCTTCCTAAATGTCTGGCATTTTAATTGAACTTTACGGCTTCACCTATTGGAATGCTAACACATTGAAATTTACCTATCCATGATTCAGTTTCGTTTATGTTTGTATATAAGATAAACTTACCAACCTAATTCCAAAATATGTTACTTTCAGATAGCTGTTGATTTTCAATTCTTTATCAAATTAATCCTCTAAAACCATTTTACCTTACTGCTTCACTATAATAGCTTTGACTATATCTGATTTTAGAATAGGGTTTATGTAAAATAAAAAAAGAGCATTCAAGCATATGTAAAATGTTAAATTCTTTTACAGTTTTATTATTGGCTCTAATTTTTCTCATACTAGTTAACATATTTCATATCGTAACTGCGCCTTTTACCACCCTCAATTCACCACTAGAAAAACTTGTTCTAATTGTTGGAATCTGAACTGATGAGCCGAAACCAGTCAATATGTCGTAACTTTTTATTGCATATATGCGTGCATATAATGCATTATACACTATTGTTATTTTCTATTTTGTAGGTTGCTTTGAATGTTGCTAAGTGGAGACAGGGATCAACTATTGCTTCTTTGAAATTTGAAGCTACTGATTTGGCTGTGAGCACCGAATATTAATACCATTATGAACATTTTCCGAAATGAATTAACTTTCTAAACATACAGTAACAAAACAATTTATTTGTAAATTAAACAATGATAGTATCTTCAATGTGGCCAGTAAAAGTCTAAGATATGCTGAAACTGCACTATTGTTATCTGAAACAGGCTTACTATATGACCATCTCTTTCAACCATTTAGCGATATATAGTTCAGCCAATTAACAAAAAATGACATAAACACTTTGAACCAAGGGATGTACAGTATCAAGTAGCATGCATCTGTACTTGATTACTGGTACTACATGTCTGTAGGTGAAGTAATTGTATTAATGTAGTCGGTCGTTATAATCGTAAAGGGTCCTTAAATTACAGATATAACCCTCTATCTTTACCAATATATTATTTAGCAGATGTTTCCATATTTTACACTCTGTCATTTATATTGATGTTGTTCTAAAATCGATATACGTATGATCTCCTTTCCCATCCTTTAAAAACAAAGATCAAATTTTACAATTAAATCCTGTGTACAATTTTTTTTCGCCATTGTACATTTGTAGTAACCGAATATCAACCAATCTCGCGTTCTTCATTGTATTTGTGCTAATATGCTGCGATAAAACCCAAGTACGTACATAATTTGCTAAATAGACCATATATCCAAAAATAACATCCTACCAATAACTGCACTTTAATGTTTAGCAAAGTGCAAAGAATTAACTTACATTTATGACTAAAAATGCTCAATTTACTTCTGTTTTAACAGTTGGATAATAAATTAATTGTCTTTTTGCTTAGCATTCATTTCTTATCTTATAATTTAGTTCATTACTTAATTTGAATATTTTGACATACATATTTACTATGCACAGTCTGGATTTCATAAGATATATTTAAAAATAAACCTCTTATTAATGGACTGTAAATAAAACATGTATAACATTTTCAACTTTCTAATATTAACTCTATTTAACATCGTATGACTGGTTTATGTGTTGGATTTTTCCCATCTTTTCGTTCTTGTCTGTTCTCTGTTACAGTAAAGATAATATGAATTTGTACACCAAATATGGATTTTTCAGGTTTCTTCATGTTTGAGTGATCAGATCCGTCTACGAACATAAGATGTAAATGTATCAACCATTTGGTATATTTTAATACTACCAGTTGAGTAACCGTCACACTAACTCTTTCTAAATTAAGTTATGTGTTTGTTGTGCTGAATTCAATTGATCTCTCTTGAATTAAATCTTGTATTGCTAAAAATCTAAGTTTCTGCCTGTAGTATTCTAAGGTATTGAAACTTTGAGTTTCAATTTATACACTCAGTTGGATGTTGCATCTGTAAAACATTATATTATTGTTTTAGTAGCTAAAGCCATGAGCATGCAAGCTTTTTATCGTTGTGCCCATAGGTCTGAGTTAACTTGGATCCATCTCTGGCCTAGGCGACTATTTTGATCTCTAAGTTCTTTAATGGTGCACTGGTGGGGATGCCAAGAATCCATCGGTGGATGAGTAAACTTAGAGCCTTTTATGCCCTAGGTGACTATTTTGATCGCCAAGTTCTTCTTGACCGCACACTTTACTACATACATCTTATATTGGATGATGTGATAATTTTTGTAGAATTTCTCACCATGATTTTATTGTATTCTTTGCTTTCAAATTGTTAGATTTCAGTTAACAAATCCACATAGTTGCTGCTGCGTGCATATAATGCATTAAACACTGTTGTTATTTTTAATTTTATAGGCTACAAGGTTGCTTTGATCGTTGCTAAGTGGAGACAAGGATCAACTGCTACTGTTTTGAGAGTAGAAGTCGTTGATCTAGAAGTAAGTACCCTATTTTGATACCGTCTTACAACTTTTTTCCAAAATGATGTTACTTTCTTAACATATGTTAAAAAATTAGTTTACTTAAAGATTAAACGACAATGGTATCTTTAATACGATCAATAAAAGTATTAAACACGCTATGCACTGCTGTTATTTGAAATAGGCCCACCATATCACTATCTCTTTCAACAATTTCATGGGATATAGTCCAGCCTACTAAGAAAACTGAAATAAAAAGTCTATACCAAGAGATTTACCGTATCATGTTGGATTCATCTGTATCTATTTACTAGTGCTACATGTCTGTGGGTGAAGTAATTGTATTATTAAGGTGTAGTTAAATTATAGATCTATTCCTCTATCCTTGGCAGTATATTTATTATTTAGATGTTTTCATACTTTATGCTCTGTCATTTGTACTGATGATATTCTGAAAATCATATACATCTGATCCCCTTGCCCATCACTCTAAAACAAAGATCAAATTTAACATTTATAACCTCTTTACACATTTTTTTTCAGTATCATACATCTGCAGTAATCATATATTAATAAACACCTGTTCTTCATTATATTCATGTTAACGTGCTGAGGTAGAACCCATAGAATTTTTTAAATGAAACCTATGTCTAAAAACAACATCCTACCAGTAACTGTGCTTTATGTTTAAACAAAGCGCAAAGAATCAGCTTTTCTTTATGACCTACGATAGTCGATTTACTTAGGTTTTAACGGCTGGATAATAATATCCATTGTTTTGTTGGTATCTATTATTAGGCTTATATTTAAGTTCATTACATAATTTGAATCTTTAGCAAGTACATATTTAATATGCACAGTCTAATTTTAACACCGTCTAGGTTTCATAGGATAAACTGAAAAATAAATATCTTATTAATTGACAATAAATAAAACATGTAAAAAAAATTCAACTCTATAATATTAGCTCTGTTTAACATCATATATCTGTTCGTTCCTATTGTTACAGTAAAGATAATATGAATATGTACACTCTGGCTTTTCAGGCTTCTTCATGTTTGACTGATCAGATCCGTCCACTAATATAAAATGTAGAAATAACCATCAGGCTTCGACGACCAAATTGTAATAATACTCTTTACTGTTACATTTTGAGTTTGAAGAAATAGTCCATGTTTTGTTATTTGCGTTGTGTGTAATGGACTTGAATGCATGTGGATTTTGAGTTTGGCAAACATGCAAAGAAGTCACATCTTCAATCCTATATACAATTCTGAGCGTCTTGGCTCCACTGAGACTTGACTTGGACAAGCTTAATCCTCAAATGCTTTATATATATATTTTGGTTATAAAACTATAATTTATGCTTGTGAATTGCAGGTTCTAGAAGTTGGACGAGCTTACAAGCTGAAGACTAAGGGATTTTTCATGTAATCTTGTTTTGAAACGATGTTTGAACAATACTTATGTTAATTGACTTATTTCTATATTTATTAGTAGACTTGTTAACTTTGACTTTGTAATTGAAATCAAATATGCTTTTGGTATTAACTTTTTGTTATCGACATTTTGTCTTTTGAATTTATTGTTTACTTATTTAAAATGTGCACAAATAAGAGATTTGCTATATAAAGATCATAGTTGATGTTGTTATATATTGAAAATATTAATAGTGGAAAATTGCTCTTATGAAAGTACAAGGTGAATGCTATGTAAAAAATTAAATAGTGTGGAAAAACTTTTCATATCATTGAATGTGTGCTATGAAAACACTGATAACGCTATATATACTATAAATATTCATAGCGGAAAACTCCACTTATGGAATCAAAATCTGAACTGCTATTAAATTGTGTGGATAACTTTTCATATCACTGAATATGAGCTATGTAAACAAAGCTAATGCTATGAAAAGTATTTTTCATATTAATGAATATGTGCTATAAAAATATTGATAACGCTATAAAAAATTAAGCTGAGATTTTAGTAAGCAGTTATAATTGCAAGGTCTGAACGCTATGTAAAACTTTTGATGATGGTGAATGTGCGCTATAAAATGTATAATACTATAGCGTTTACATTTTAGCTATAAGAAATGGCAGGGCTATTATAACATGTCGTTATATAGCGTTTTCACTAATGCTATTATAGCCTATTGTAGCATTTTTCACGTGCTATTGAAAGCAAAATCTGTTGTAGTGATAGCTTTGTTGTTTACAATATAGCTTTTTTTTGTGCAAATGTGATTAGTTTTAAAATGACTTAATTTTGTATTTGGGTGATACAATATAAAGCTATATTTTTATGTAATAAAGCTATTTTAATTTAGCTTTCCGAACTGATTATTTCTATATGTTTATAATAACATCAATGGATTAAAATAATTTTGAAATCACATTTTTTTCTTTCAATTTTAAGGGTAATAATTTTTTTTAATTAATTTAGTAATAATGATAAATTAAAGTGCACTCCATGTTGATATAATATAGTTTGGTCTTTGTCCTTCATTTAATTATCAAACTTAGTTGTCCTTTGATCTAATTTTTTTGGGGAATGTGTCCTTAAAATTAAATACCCCATAATATAAATAGTTCATGATTAGATAATTGATTAACTTCTAGGGATAATCAACATAAATAAAACATATTTGATAAATGGCAACATCACCATTGCAAATAGTTGACTGACTTTAGAAAATTGAAACCTCCCTATTGCTTGGCATGCAAAAGCCTAACTCACATGTGATCCAACTGGCCAATTACTTTTACTGCAGCCATGGCAAACTTTGAACTACAAAAGATGATATCAGCTTATAATCACTCATGTCCATCCTTACTTGGTAAATATGGATATATGATCAACAATTTCAAATAAGAATATGACAACAACTATAACAAAAGTGTGTAAAAGAATATGATATTTCAAAAGTTTGTATTGGATGATGGAATGAGAAATAAGTCTTCTCCTTCTAATGGCATTCCAAAAATTAAACTAATTTCTTTTGCTGTCATTTTTAATAATTTGTTTCTAATTCTAAAAGCTTTTTGTTTTACGTCATAAGAAATTATAATTTCATCCAAATAACTAATAAACATGTTTATCATTTATCATTAAATGATTAAACAGTTTATCATTTATAAAACTATTCACTCATACATGATAAATAGTTTTACTTATTATTCACTTATATTTACGTATTATGCAAAAGATATACTCTGACCATACATTCACACAACCATATATTAAACTGACCACATATTATACATAAAAGCTAAAAAGAAGATGCCATTTAGCTAAAAGATATCATATAGCTGAAAGCAAAATAAAATGAGAGAAATATTTCCCAATAGATCTAGCTGAAAAATTAAAAACCAGACAAAGTTGAGTCGAGAACAATTACAAATTGATGACCAATAGATCCGTCTGTCTTGCATTTGAGATCAATCAGCAAAAATAACCAAACACTCAGATTAGCATTTCAGCTTGAAATAAAAAACCCTAAAGCAATTCTGAAAATCGAAACTCTTAGATTACCATATCTCAAAATCGAAACCCTAAAATTTATATTAATTGTTATTAATATACTACTAATATAATCAAATATAATACCTTAATTTCAGTCTGTGGAAAATGCGGTTTGAAAAGATGCGGTTTGAGAAGATAATCGTTTATGCCGTTTGAGAAGATCGAAAGTTAGATGCTGCTTCTTCAGATTTTGAGAGAATTTGAAACATATGGGGTTTTGTGTTTTTTGAGCGAGAAGGAGAATTATAGAAAGAACGAGCGGAAGAGTGTGCGAGTGTAAGCTTTCACCGAATGTCCTTTAAATTATTTTTTAAACGGGTTGGTGTGCAAACTTATCAGTGTAGATAATTTGTCACCAAAACCTAATTTCCCCTATATTTTTATATATATTTATTTTTTTTCTTTTTAACCATCTTTCCAATTAATCCTCCAATCAACCCTTTTCACACTAAACCTCTTTTTAATTGAACTGCGTTCACACTAAGCCACTTTTTAGACATTCCCTTAAAACAAAAATATAAGGCACTGGCGGGGATTGAACTCAGAACCTCTTGTATACAAGTCACATATTCTAACCAAATTAGCTACTAAGTCTTTTGTTTACAAATCTTAGAACAATGTTAAACATTATTCTTTTATCATTCCTCTTTTTCATGTTTTGCTGCAATATTTAATTTAAAGATATCTTTTTCATCCTAAATCAGTTTTCTGCAAACCATAAGTCTAAATTGACTAGAAAATCTCCATGAACGCAATGACACTAATTTCGTGACCAAATTCATTAAGCTCTTCAAATTTCCCTTTTTATTTCCATTTAACTGTTCGCATGCATTTCTTTGCATTTCATGTAATGCATTTAATTTCTTTTATTAATCTTTTTCCTTCATTTCACTACATGAACTTATTACATGCCATTTTATCGTCATTATTTAATTTTTTTCTCTTAAATATATCTATGTATATAATATATATATACATATTTCCTCATTTTTAATTTCATTAAAAATGCGGGGTGTTACAAATATGCTAGAATCTAAAGCTATAGATACAAAAAAAAGAGGGATAATGGACGGGACTCTTTCTTAGAGACGGATGTTGATTTTTGTGATCAACAAAAAATTGATGTCTTGGTTAAGGATAACATGTACCACCTTCAAGGAAGATCATGACGCAAGGGTCAAAAAATCACAAATATGCACTATTATCGATTTGATTTTTTCAACATGGTAATTGATATGCAACTAAAAGAGATGAACAACCGTTTCAAGTGGGTTAACACAAAGTTGATACTTTGTTTGGAATGTTTGTCTCCTAATAATTCATTTGAATCTTTTGATAAAGGAAAACTGATTTGTCTTTCTCAGCTTTACCCATACGATTTTCTACTATAGAATTGAGGATGCTAGAAAGTCAGCTTAACACCTGTGTTTGTGATATGCGATCTAATCTTATGTTCTCAGACTTGAAAGGAATTTCGAATTTTGCAAAAAAACTTGTGGTGACAAAAAAGCATGAGGTATATCAACTAGTATATTTGCTAATCAAGTTATCACTGCTTCTGTCGAAAGAGCTTTCTCTGCTATGAACACTGTGAAGAATCATATGCGAAATACGATTGGTGATCAATGATTAAATGACTGTTTGACTGTGTATCTTGAAAAAGATATATTCAATAGCATTTCAAATGAACCAATTCTTCAACGTTTTCAGAACACGAAGTTTCGTCGAGGACAGCTTTAAATATATGAACTAGTTTATGTATAAACTAATTTTTGTATAAACTAATTCTTGTGTGAACAAGTTTATGTATTATCTTTATTATTAGTTTTTGTATGGAAAATATATATCTTGCCCCCATTGGAATTACTTTCTGTATCCGCCACTGCTCATTTATGTTATGAAAACGCATTTTAGTGGTGCATAGTGGATTGCATTCCAAACTTCATTTTTTTCTATGCAATTTTAGAAGTGTGTATTTCAGTCCATCATTAAGCTCACTTCTGTTAACTTCATTCCAGCCTAATTCGCTTTTGTTTCTTTTCAGAATATTTGTAAATTTTAGTACATTGTGTAAGTTAATTACAAAGGTACGAAGCAAGTAACTATAATAAATAGCCAAATAAAGGTATTCACCTTTTCTCACTTAGGATAAGAGCTTTAATTATGTGTTTGTGTTTTCTACGTAATTCACAATGACTTTAAACAAACCAAGGCAATGCAAACATTTTTGTGTTTTGCAGCAACAATCATTCAAGAAAACAAAATAGATATAACTTCAAGTTCAAGAACATAGGTATAAAAATTAACTTAGGGTGAGAAACATCTAGAATCGACCATTTATGTCAATCTTTAGGGCATTTCCAACTCAAGGTTGGGTTGGGATCCAACCGATCCCTGATAGGATATTGGTTGGATGCCATGGAAATAAACCAAATGGTTGCATGGCAAAGGGGGCCTTAACCGGTTTTAGCTAGCTGGCTAAGTGAATAGGCTTTTATAAAGCCAGTTATGCCCTGTATCGAGAAATGGTCAAAAAATGGTTGTTGCCCCCTTAGTTTGTTAAATAAAAGCTGGCTAACGGCAATGGTCATTTTTTTACTATTGCCCCTCCTTATTTCCTTCCTCTTCTATATATATTCTACATCAAATTTTAACAAATTACACAGCAGTCTTCAGTACTCGTACTCCCTTCAATACAAAACATCATCAAATATCAATAATGTCAAAATAATAGAAAGGAAAACATGTTTCATAACCCCGTTCCGATAACCAGGTCCCAACCTGTCGCAATCAAAGCCAGTTTCAATCATAGAAAAATCCAAACCAATATCGACCTCGCTATGATATCAATTTGTATCAACCTCCACAAAATCAGAATTAATACAATTCTCAACATAATTCAAACCACTACCAAAACTCCAAAAATTCAAATTACTCTCAACATTTTTCATTTTAGCAAAATTGCATATTTGAACAAGAGTGTGTCTCTCATAATAGCCACATCGAAGATAGACTCCTTACCCATCTCAGAATATGAATAGAAACCTGAATAATTGATTTGGGTATAGCGACTAGGGAGTCCAAAAAATACAGTTTGAAAATGTTGAAGCCATATAAGAAGATACCATTAGTGCAAATATGTTTTCAATGCGATCAAGACAGCAGCATACTTCTGGAATCAACATTGATGAGTTTCCTATCAAGGAATTTGGACAGCACGCTCAGGTTTATTCAAAACACTGTAATGGTCGCCAGATGAGAAAGATGAACTTTTTACTGTTGGGTTGAGTGTTCAAAGGATAAGAGAAATGACATCATCCAAAGTGAGATTTCTTTTTGAAATTCGGTTAGCAATTTGTTCAATGAATGACATTCAGTTTTTTTTCCTAGGACGGTTGATTCTTTGAAGCAGTCTTATAAAGAATAGATTCTATTTGTCAATGTTGGAAAGAAATAATGATCAGTTTACATGCAAGACAACAAAGCGGGGATAATGACATTGATATGGTAATGCTTTTATATTAGTTCATTTATATTTCCGCGTTTATTGAGTTAGTTGTAACGTACTGCATAAAACACTGCTTAATCAAGCACATGCATTATACTTGTTTGAGCACAACAATCAACATTTCAACTTGCAACACTGCTATGATATATTGTCGAAGGAGGACAAATGGGGAAGAGTGTAATAAGAGCACTCAATTTTTTGGTTCCAACCTAGGAAGATGGGTGATGAATCAAGCCTGGGTAGTCAGGAAGCACACATAGATACCCCATTCACAACTAGTAGCAATGACAGGTGTGCGGGAAGTTCAAGGAGAAGATAAAATCATCCACTGATTATTGTAGACATTATGAATAAATAAGTGAAATTCTTTCTACTGCCGAACAAACTACACAGAAACATCAAAGCAAGGAGACGTGAGGAGACGTGAGATAACGACCGTGCAATCATAATGATTTAAAGTGGGAAAGAGATGAAGAGTTTCCATATTGACATGCTTCACAGTTTACTGTAGATAAGCTGCTATACTGGGGGCATAATTTCTTGAATAGAGAGAGGGATGGATGGGTAAGTTGATAGTGAACTTTAAATGCAGAATCCATGAGAGAGCAAGCTACATATTCATGAGATTTGTCAAGAGTATATAAGCCACCAGATTCACTTCCTCTACCAATATTCTACCTCATCAAAAGATCCTGGAACACACAGTAACTAGGGAAGAAAGTAATACTACAATTTAATTTGTGTGTAACCTGACTCACAAATAGCAGATTAAACGACAATGATGGTAAGTATAGCACAAAAGTCATAGGTATGGATGAATTAGATAACACTTCCCCTGTTCCTATTACTGATGATTGTGATCCATTTGCTAGGGTTACTTTATGAGACCTACTAATTGCTCCCAAATTTCTAAACAAATGTGGATTACATGTCATGTAATCTGAAGCACCTGAATCGATTATCCATTTAGAGGTAAGTGATCCTGTACTAGTGTTTTCAACAGTGGTTGTTACTGAACAGTTGAAAAATCAGGAAGTTTGCCATGCACTGTGCTTTGAATTTGGAGTATTTATAAAATTTATCTGCTGTCATGAGTATAGCCTTGATATTTGAAGGAGATGTGTTTATTTGATTCCATTGCAAACTTCTACACTCAGACATTACATGGCTAATTCGTTTGCAGTAGTTGCACATTTTGTTCTGCTTCATGGGTGGTCTCCATGGAGACCTTTGTGATCCTCCAGGAGGTCAAGGTCTCCATCTTTGCATTTGGTGGTCTCTATGGTCTCCAAGTTTGTGTATGATGAAGTGCATTGCCTATGATTGTCTCAGATTGATTGTTAGTAGCCATATTACCACTGTTACCTACAAATGCACTGTTAAAGGTATTGGCACTTATATCACCAATATTTGTCACATTTTTAGTTCTCAATAAGCAACTATATACTTCATGTAAGGTTGTTAAATCAGTATTAGCAAGGATTTGTGATTTAGCACCTTCAAATTCTGTCGTAAGTCTAGATAAGAAACCCATGATTGCCATTTTCTCTCTTTGTTTTTGTTGTACTTTAATATATGAGCTCATTGGTAAAAGCAAATTAAATTATTTATATGTTTGTTTAAATGACGTGAAGTAGTTCATCAGACTCAAGTCCTTTTTTTAGCTTGATAGAAAGCTTTACACACATCATACATTCTTGTTAAATTCCCTTTGCCAGAGTATAAGAATTCCAAACATTCCATTAGTTCCTTTGCTGTTTCACAATGATTAATCAAACCTATCACTTCATTTTCCATTGAGTTTCGAATCTGTAAAAGCAAATGAGCATCATCTCTAATCCAATTTTGATCTTCTTTTTCCTTTGAATCGGATTTAGGGGGTTCATTAATTAGATGATCATTCTTGTCCATGCTTCTGATGTATAAACGGATTGTCTTATTCCAATTGTGATAATTTGAGCTATTTAACTTTCGATCTGTGATTTTTGGAATCATAGACATAACAACAACTCCCATCTGTTTAGCCATGATTCACTCAGTCGATTCGAGAATTACAACAAGGAGATATAGGAAGACAACACAGCTGGATGGTGGGCACCTTGGATTGATTGCTCTGATACAATGTAATTAATATAAACGAGCAATGATATAAATCAAGAAAGTATCAGACGCCATCAGAGATTAGTTTTATTCAATACTAGGGTTCAAAATACAAAAGAGAGAAAGATAATTTAAATAAAGTACGAGGCCTTCACAATATATGATGGGCCGAACTGGGCTTGTGTGTTAACAAGGCCCAACATGAAAATAAAGCGCAAACCGATTTATATGTAAACTATCATCTCCTTTCAAGCTTTCTAATTAAACCAGTAAAAGTATCTCCTACGGTATTAGATCATCATAACTATTAGAAAAAGTTATTCACTATCAAATGAAGTTTTATTCCCAAGGATGAAGAAACGGAGAAGCTTTGACCAGCACTTTTTTTTATACGCCAAATGTCGAATGCCATGTATGTTGCATATTTCGAGGGAGAACTATTCATGAGCAGTATATCGGGTCCCACTGCCTACAACTACTCAACAGGATCGAGCTCCACGTGTTAATACCCAAAAAAGATGTATGTCATGCCGCATGCAAGTTTGGCCCACTAGCTCGTCTATAAATACAACCCTTTCCGAAGATAGAAAGGAAATTGGAATCCACTACTCAAAGTCTTCTATTTGATCCGAAAATAGCATGACCCAGTACACAAGGATTTTATAAAAAGATCTCTTCTTTTTCTATTTTCTTTTACTGAAAATCACTGTAACCTGTAATTGACAATGTAAACAAAGATTGTAAGTGGACATAGGCTTGGATTGAGTCAAACCAGTAGAAAATATTGTGTCTTCTGCATTTATTTACATTTTTCTCGCATCTCTATGAATATTTTCGTGTGTGGTTAATGCATGTCATTAGACTAACTTTTGACGTTAACGCTTTGGCGCGCCAGGTAGGAGACACATATATACCCTACAACCTTCTGCTTCCCTGAATTAAGCAATGGTTAAAAGGAAGAAGGATTCAACGCCTTGTGAGAATCAATATTGACCTGAAAAGGAATAGTAGCAGTGGGGGTAAGACAACAGGCTTCCTCCCATGAAGAATCATCCCAATACCTCACTAAAGACGAGATGGATAAAATCTTGGCTGGGTACAGAAATCGAATGGCACACCAGGGTCAACTTCTCAAACATCAGCAGGAAATGATGAACAACTTCATTGCTTGGATGGAGAAAGGACCTCACATTCCAGTTCCTGCATCGGATAAGGCAGGGGCAACAACTGATCTTTGGTCTGCAGAGACCCAAGCCCTATATCGGTCCACACCTTTGCTTCCTCCTGGTTCAACTTCGCAATCTGATCGGCTAGATTTATTACCGACACTTCTGGCAGTTACGAGAGCAGAGGTAGCTGTAGATTCTCAGGCTGGCCATGGCCAAGTTTCAGATCGGTCGACCATTTTGCCTCTACTCTAGGGCTCGACTGAACTCTCTGGAAAAACATCTCCTGGACCAGTTCAACCTCTGGGTCGACCAGGACATGGATCGGTGCAACCATCAGTCCGTCCCAAAAAGAACTTGAACCAGGAAAGCACTGCATGTTCCATAACATGGCAGGTCACGACACCAATGAATGCTGGCATTTGCATGATCTCATCGAGGACAGGGTTAGACGTGAGGAGCTAATCGAATATGTTAAGAAATCTGTAGATTCTCAGGCTAGCCATGGCCATGTTTCAGATCGGTCGACCATTTTGCCTCCACTCTAGGGCTCGACTGAACTCTCTGGAAAAACATATCCTGGACCAGTTCAACCTCTAGGTCGACCAAAACATGGATCGGTGCAACCATCAGTCCATCCTAAAAAGAACTTGAACCAGAAAAGCACTGCATGTTTCGTAACATGGCAGGTCACGACACCAATGAATGCGGGCATTTGCATGATCTCATCGAGGACAGGGTTAGACGTGAGGAGCTACCCGAATATGTTAAGAAATCTGCACTAGCAACGTCGCCACAACCTTCAGCCCAAGCTCCTCAGGTCGGTTCCCAAGCTCCTCGAAATTGAAAGGACCCTGAGCCCAGCAATCGCGGCATCATCATCAACTGATCTGGATTAGATCATAGTAGATACATCTCATATCTTATGATATAAGAAATGCACTTTTATTATTTTTCAATAATGTGGTTATGTTGAAGTACACACATACGGGATTAGGATTTAATCCCTATGCGTGCTCTAGATTCAATCATATATATACTAGTGTTAGAATTTGTTTAATTTTTGTAATAGCTCCTTAGAAGCAATAAAGTTTCTTTCTTAGACGTGGATTATGTTTGATTGATTCATGCATCTTGTTAGGATTTGGCAGGATGCTCAATCTAAGCCGAGCATGGCTAATGCTCGCCCACCTGAGTATGGTCGATGCTAGCCACTATCTCTGAATGATTATGGTAAAAGCCCACCACCATACCTAACAAAACTGAGCATGATTTATGCTAGCCACTCAGATATGGTGTATATCATCTCATTAAAACCGAGCATGGTTCATACTCGTCCTGCTTGAACTTTGGGTATGAATTATACCGCCCCTTCCACAATTACAAGTTGTTGAGTATGGTTATGCTCGCCAACCCAAGTATGGTCAGTGCTAGCCACCATCTCTAAACCGAACCTGGTCAAATGCCTGCCACCATACCTAAAAGCCGAGTATGGTTAATACTGACCAACCTAATAAAGCCTAGTATGGTTAATACTCACCCACTTAAGAAAACCCAGCATGGCTTATGCTCATCCTTTGGAAGCTCTTTTACTCGGCAAAGGTCCCGGTTCTACTGCACTTCTCCAAAGTTCAGTTGGAATTATTCTTTAGCACTCTTGAAGACCGGTCTTAATACGATCAACAATGGTTGTCGGTTTTCCAACCTTAATACGATCCTCAACGGTCGTTGGTCTTCTAGCCTCAATACAATCATTGATGATAGCTATTTTTCTGGCCTTAATATGGTACAACATAATCGCAGCTTCCTGGATTTCTGCTACTCAAGATTCTCTAGATGATTTGGAACACATCTCCTTTCCTTAAGAAGATACGTTCTAGGGGTAAAGTGTTGACTAGCTTTTTGGTAAAAGTCATCACAACTCGAAAATAAAGTTCTTTCTACTAGATATCGGCCCGATCCAATGCTTTCAGAGTCATCTTTCATTTTGGGTCGATCGATCATAGGTCGATCCAAAATGGCAACTCAACAACAAAGGTAGCATCAAATCAATCGATCGAGTCATCAACCACTCAATTGACCTGTTCCTAAAAGATCAGATCGAGAAAGAATATCAGAGCAGAAGAATCCAGTAAAAGTATATCCTACAGTATCGGATCAGCATAACTATTAGAATGATTTGTTCGCTATCAAATGAAGTTCTATTCCTAAGGCTGAAGAAATATATAAGCTTTGACCAGCACTTTTTTTATACGCCAAGTGTCGCATGCAACGTATGTTGTATATTTCGAGGGATAACTATTCATGAGCAGTATATCGGGTTACGCCACCTATAGCTACTCAACAGGATCGAGCTCCACGTGTCAAAGCCAAAAAAAGATGTATGCCACGCCGCATGCAAGTTTGGCCCACTAGCTCGTGTATAAATACAACCCTTTTCGGAGATAGAAAGGCAATTGGAATCCGTTAGCATGACTCAATACACAAGGATTCTGTAAAAAGATCTCTTCTTTCTCTGCTTTATTTTGCTGAAAATCACTATAACTTATAATCCACAGTATAAACAAAGATTATAAGTGGACGTAGGCATGGATTGAGCCGAACCACTATAAAATATTGTGTCTTCAGCGTTTATTTACATTTTTCTCGCATCTCTATGAATATTTCCCTGTGTTGTTAACGCACATTGGGGGTTGATTGTCATTAGACCAACTTTTAACGTCAACACTTTCTTAAATGAATTTCATTTAAAAACTTTAATTATTATTAACTGAAATAATAATTAACTTTATCATTAATTGAAGTAAAGGTAGTTTACTTCATTATTAACTAGAATAAATCGTAAATTTCTTTTAAAATCTTTTTAACATAATAATTAACCTCATTAATGATAAACAGCTCAATAATTTTCTTTATAGATCATTAATTATAAGATTAGTTAGCCTTTAAGAAATCTTATTAAGTTTTAAAAAACTAATTGTTAAACAATCTCCTTTAGATTAATTAAAACAAATTAATCTAATAACTAATTTCAATTAAATAATTGAGTTAGTCAACCTGAAAACATAAGTTAACTTATTAACTGATTTCCACTAATACTTCCGCTTAAATTAACTAATAACTTAATTAATTCAATAATATTGCATAATTGTTTCTTAAAAAACAATTATTCGAAATTATTAACCCATAAGTTAAAGTTTGACTTTCTTCTTACAAAATTTATTAAAACGTCAAGCAAATTTTTATATATATCATTTATAATTACTTTATGAAACCCAATTCTGAATATTGGTTTATTTATAAAAACTTCTAATTTTATATAAAATATATTTTAAATCCTTGCTTCAGTTATACAAATAAATTTTATAACTTAAACTACTTTAGTTCGCGTGAAGGTAAATTGACATCTTAAAAAATGGATTTAGGCCATCTTCTACAAATCACTAAATCAATATTGTCTATTGATTAATATCACATCAACGATTAATTTCAATTTAACCATCAACATCCAATTCAAATTTAAATGTCAATTGGTCAAAATTTTTATATATTGAATAATATAAAAACAAATAAATGCAAAGTATTTGAGGAATCTAATTGGATCCCTCCAACCTGTATTTCCTTGCATCACAGTTCATAATATCATTTAATAATGAATATGAAATAGATAATTTTAATCTAATGCATTTAAAATAATGGGAATATAAATAACGTCAATCAACAACCAACAATCAAACATTAAATAACCAAAACATCCAAACATTCAATTTATACCAATAAATGGTAAATTGTAATTATATGAATTTTACCACACCACGGTTTTTAGAAAGCTTGAGAGTTAAGTCATGTTTTATGTTGGATCGACGATTCAGATTGATTTATTTAATTTCAAAAGAGCATTTGAATTACATAAAATTCCAATGAGCTCTAATTCATTTTGTATAATCTCGGTAGCGAATACATCACAATTACGATTCCATCGGACTAGGTTGCGCTAAACATTGTTATCATATGAATGAAAATAACCTAAATCCACTAATTTCATCGTTAACTTTTTAAATACCATTGTTAACTCTAATCCGCTTGATTAGCTAGCATAGGTCATCCCCTTCCTCTCACATAACTTACCTCAACACTTAGGAGCCCATGATGTTGACCCATTCACTTCATCACCGCTGCCGTTCAGAAGCACCGAACCACAATCAAAGACCACCGCTGCGAGCGCCATCTCAACCGCTTTAATACACCCTTGGTCCTAACCTTCAGCGAAGCCCCCAACTCCAGTAGTTTCCCCAAAACCGTACGGCCTTTTAAGAAGGATATTGACCACCACATCGTGCTGAAGGTATCGCGACTCCACTAGAGATCACCCTTACCTAGACGAACATCTTTCCTTCAGAATCCACCGCAAGATAACATCCGTAGGAGGAGATCGGTTGGGATTCGTTTTAGATGATGGTGGCTCGCCAGTTATTTGGTTGGAGGTGGAATTATTTGTTGACCATGCATGCCTTTGACTTACGTGCAAAGTTTCATGACTAAATGACCACATACGAGCTTTGATTGCGACGAAAATTGACATCCTACCATAACTTAATATTCCGAGCACGATGGAAATGGTTTCGTCGAATTCTAAGATCGCTTGGAAAACTCCCTTTTAATTTCAAAACGTAAATCGATACGTGTTTATATCGTGCACAATCACGTAATAAACCCAATTGATACAAAACTGGATATCTTACAATAATTAGCCATTATGGATTTTATAAATTTGGTTTCATTGAAATATGAGGTCATTTGAAAGTTGGGTATTTTTAAGTTCTATATTAAATTGATATAATATAAATCAAATTCAAAATATTCAAATCTATTGATAATAAAGTGTTAACATCATATATATTCAAATAGAATTTTATATAAATTCCAAATAAACCAATTTGGATTTCAACATTTTAAATTCCAAGTTAAATCGATATTCATTTTATTTGAAATCCTTTTTCTTTATTTAATAAATCTTTATAATTCATAAACGATTCTATATAACTTTCTAAAGATTTGATTTTGTCATAACTCAAAATCAACAAGATGAAATCTTGATTTATTTTTTCTTTCCTTTGAAAAATATAATATAATAGATTCAGACAATTCTTGTTTCAAAGAATTCCGAATTATATTGGATCCTGAACACTCAGTTGAAATTCAAAACGTTAAACTATGTACTACCGTGATGTTGCAAGATCATTTTTAATTTAATTTAATTTATATGTTCTTACTTTGTTTAATTAATAAATTCCTTACTATATTTTTATTCTAACGTAATTAAATCTTTTAAAGTTATCCAATTCATGCTATATCAAAATCCAACATATTTTCAACTATTTCAGAATTAAATTTATTATTTGACAATTTAAATTAAATTAATACTAAAAATCATGGAATTCGAGTTATTTTAATTTCCTAATCAACGTTTAAAACCAATTTAATTATTTAAATTTAACAACTAAAAATTCAGGTCGTTGCACCATTGATATCGGTACTATGAAAATCGAAGAGTTAATTGAAAATCTAACCTTTGATGTTCAGATGCAAGGAAGTAGAGAAAATAAATCATCTGAAAATAAAACAATAGCATTCAATGCAATAATTAATGATTCAGATTCAGATAAATGACAATGATGAAGAGATAACATTAATGACATGGGATTTTAGATAATTTCTAAAATACAAAAAGATGAATAATTTCAGAAGAAATGATCATAAAAATCCTGCGATGAATAACGAGATTCCAAATCACATCAGATGCTTCACTTGTGATGAACCAAGGCTCTTAAAAAGAGATTGTACATATCCAGAAAAACAAAATCAACCTTCAAATAGTAATTCATTAAAGAAAAGAAAAAAGGCTTATACTGCCACATTAGACGACCCCCTTCATCCTCGAGCGACGAAGTGTAGGAAATAGACAATTCAAATATGTTCTTCACCACTATTCATGTTTTAGAAGAAACTGGAAATTGCATCTAAAAATAGGTACACATTTATATTAATTTTGGTTGAAATTGCTTGCTTGAATGGTTATTTGTTTTACTTACCTTGTTTGAAATTTCTTGAAATTAAACTTTAATATTTGAAATTTAAATTTTAAAATTTAAAGAAATATCATTTTAATAAAATGTTAATATAAAACATTATTATATTAAACTGTATCTCTAGAAACATATAAATAAATAATATAAGATATAAATATATATATATATAATCAAAATTGAAAAGACACATATCCTTTGAAAAATTAGAATACATTGGTGTTGGAGAATGAAGTTTTGATGACAACAACCATATTTCAATATTAATTGATTATAAAATATATACTAACAGTTTTGTCTAGAATATACGTATATATACACACATATGCAGGATTTATATATAGGAATTATTATTGAAGACTGTACAGTTTAAAGATGTTAGAGATTCAGAATTCATAGATGTTTCAAGACTCATGAGTATTCAAGAGTTCAAGATAAACATTGTTATAAAGTCTAGATTATGTAAGACTCTGAATAACACTCCAGATTCAAATTCAAAATAATTTCAAATTCTGTTTTTCAAATTCTATTTTCAAATTATGTCTTCATTCTCTTTCTTCTCTTTTCTACTTTCTGTTTTTATTTATTTTTAAACTTAAATTTTATAAGTTTATACTTTATAAGTTTTATATATTTATATTTTATGTACTTTATATTTAAATATTTTTAAACTCTAGAATTTTATAAATATGGTTATATAGTTTATATTTATGTTTTCATATGATTTTCTACTTTATAATATTTATTTATAACACTATATTTTGATTCAAGAATTTCCAGAATCATTTATATATATATATATATCAAAACACTTGAAAAAATATTCAAATATCAATTTTCCACATGTATATGTCGGCATACATGTTTATACATGTCGACATATAACTGTCATTTTTTCAAAATTGAAAGGAAGTGTCTTTTCATTCTTTGTGACGGTTCTGAGACAACCTTTCACACTATAAAAAGGGGCTGATTTTAAATTTTTCATTACTACTCCATCTTCATTCCCTTTTATTACATCATTATTCTTTATATTTTTTATGATTTCTACACCAATACTCTGCCGAATTCAATTCTATTTTCACTGATCTTCTTCTCTCTACACTCTCTACTCAACACTCTCTGGATCAAGTCCTACTAAAGAGTTATAAGGCTATTTGTAATTGTTTGGGTTGTTTAAGTAATCGGTGGTATTCCTTGTAGCCGGTAAATCAAGAACGGCTAATCGGTGGTATCCCTTATAGCCGTCAAATCAAGAACGAGTAATCGGTGGTATCCTTTTAGCCGTTAAATCAAGGACGGGTAATCGGTGGTATCTCTTGTAGCCGTGAAATCAAGGAAGGTTGTAATTGACTATTGATATAGTAATAAAACTCTGTGCAATCAAATGTTGCGTGGGACTAAACTTAGGAGCAATCCGAACCAATATTAAATCCAGTGTGTTCTTTCCTTTACTGCACTTTACTTTTGTTTATCTTCATGTTTGTGTTTGATTATGTGTATGTGATTGTTTCTGTGGTGCTTGATTCATACAGTAGTTCATACAAGTTTTAGATTTTGTTTAAATTCTCAAAAACACTATTCACCCCCTCTAGTGTTTGTTTTATCTTAGTTATCCCTTCCGCAATCCCTAACAACAAGTGTGAACCCGTGCTTCGCACACGGGTCGACGCAAAAATATCATACCTTATTGTACAATATTTAAATATTAACACGTTAATAACAATATTTAACTGACGTTAGTTAAAATATAAAACATAAATAATGTAGCAAGCGCAGAATAGTAACAAAATGGCGTCAACCATACGTATGGATGAAAGGTTTAAAAGGGAAGAGGGTAATTGTTCATAAGTGGGAAGGTAATAATAGTAGTTAAAGCGTTTAAAATAAATGTCATAATAAACGTAAATGCAGCAAATAAAGAAACAATTCCACTATGAACACGTTAATGAAAAAAAATTGAATGAACAAACAGTGCATTGTAATATTTTAAACAAAGACAGCAGGAATTTCAATATAGATTAAGAGTGAGGACAGGGTAAAAACATTTGTACTGAGTAACAGGGAAAGAGATAATGCATATTTCAGTAAAAATTTCACAGGTCAAATTGTATGTGTGGCAGGCTCAGGTTTTATGCTGGCACGCATTGACAGTGCGTTCATTAAGTGGGAACGCTGATGTGAACTGAGACACTACAATAATGAGAAGGCACTAGAAGTATAATATAAATATAGAAAGGTAATAGTACTACTGCGGAATTTAATGTATTATAATTACATAGATATAAGTTAACATCTTTAAAACTATAAATAGATGGGTAGATGCTATCAAGTACTCCCAGAACATGCATTTGATTAAATGTTTCTTCTGACGTGTTACTGAAGGACGATATGACAAAATCCCTGAGCTATTAGATTTTCCATGGATGCAAGATTTGTACTCCTATCTCTTTGTTATACCTGGAATAGTTGACATAAAAAAGGAAATCAAAACTTGTAATAATTAGTTATAAACACTGACAGAAAGCCAAAAAAATGTATTATAATAGTACTAATGTGTGTGACTCTGTGCGACTGTGTATAATATATGTACTGGAAGAGAAAAGGGTACAGTATGTTTGAATAATATCAATATAAAATGTGACTAATATTTATATACATAACTATGGCAAAATGCGAAATGAATATTTTGGTTAACCTGATGTAGCCTGCTTTCATACTTGTTACCACGTACCATTGTTGCCATCATTTCACACAGGGTGCTTAACAAATAACAGTCCTTTGTCTATGTGTTTATTGTATTAGAGTTCAGTTTGCAGGTAAAAAGGGTTATTAAAAAAGAGTGCAAATGTGGAAGAAAAGACTGTAATATCAGTCTGGAAACAATAACCTAGCATAATCAGGTTTTTAAAATATGCATACCGTAATCAAACTTAGTCTAGAGTTAAAGAAAGTGAAATATATGTAATAACAAGAGTGTACAAAGGTCTTACCAAATCGAATAACAAGAGACTGTCAGTTCAAATATATCAATGTTTTGAAAAATATAAATTTTAGTGATGATATTGATTAATTAAATCACGGAATTTGCATTTTATCATTGTCGTAGAAGACATGCAACTTAATATCGTGAAATTTTCAGGAATTTAAGGCAAGGTAGTAACTGAAGACCGTATTCAATCATAATAAACAATTTGTTGTGCGTCTAAAATCATTGTTTTAGTAATTCTAAATTATAGATATACTGTAGAATCAAAAAGCATATTTCCATAAGTTAATTTAATGTTTCCTATTTTTTGAATAACAAAATTTTGAACTAATAATATGTATATTAATTGTTTTGTGATACTAAATACTTGATATAAGTTCATTATACGGCTATTGCGACAGAAAAACAAAAACAAAATTGGACATACAAATTGTGATCCATTAAATTTGTTTGCCTTTTTGCGGAAGGTGTTATTCATGAGAAGATGTAATTATTGATATTTATAAGTGTAATTTTGCGTCATCATTTTATGCCTAAATAGGCTTTACCAAGTATAAGGTAATTGTTGTGTGAATAGAAAGTCATTAAACCTCTTCGGATAAATGAACAAATTGTTTACTTTATACAAACAATGGCTCATTATAAGGATAAAATGTAAAAGCTGATTGTGATTCTTAATTATTAGTTTACTCAGTTGAAGAAATCAAGATGTGCAGTGATGTCAGACATTTGGCTGAACATGAGAAATCCAAAGAAATTGAATTTGTAAAATTATTTATTTGTTTATTTCAATGACTTAGTAATAGAAAAAAAACTATATGATGTAATGGCCGATCTCATTCTTGTTCTAATTATTGCTATTTGCATATATAAGTAATTAAAGAGGGAGAATTCATTATAATTTGTGAGGATTCAAATGTTACCAAACAAAGAAGCAAATCTTATTTCGAGGATTGAAATTGGAAATTCGAGTATAAAAAGTATAGTTACTTACGTGTAAAGTAGAATCGTAAGAGATAACTTATATGAACGTGATAAAGTTGAACTTAATTAATCATCCAATTCCTATATTTTTAAACATGGCCGCTATATAACAAAAAGAGTAGAAGAAAAATTAAGAAGATGATTTACAAAATCATTAGCTTCATAAGCACATACATAATAAGCATCTGACATGCAAATAACTTGATTAATTTATCGTCATATGAACTACTGTATCTTCTTGTGTTCGTACGATTTCATATTAAAAAAATAGTGGTAAATCCAAGTTGTTTTTATATAAAGTCAAATCTTACGTCTAGCGTGCTGCTAAAAGCACCCTGAAATGTGCTTCCTAACACCATAACTAAACACCACCATCCTTCCTATTCACATATGCCTCTGGCCACCACGAAATAAAAAATAGGCATCAACCCTAGATTATTCCCGATATTCCTTCATTCGACGCTATTTTCTTCTGCATTATCGTTCTTTGAATTCAGCATACTCAATGTCTCCTATTACTCACAACAACAAAATTAAATCCATAGCAATAATTTTAATTTTTAAAAATCAAAAGAAGAAAAGACAACAGCATTAGAAACCATACAAAAATAATTTAAGATAGATAACCTCATCTTTTTCATTAGAGCATTGGCTATTTGCGAAATCTTCGTTCGTGTATAAGTTCTCATCCTTCATTGCTAAGAAATCCAACAGTAATGATTACTAAAATAATTTTTCCTCAAATTACATTAAAATTGAGAATTAGGGTTTAAGAGGAATCAATTGGGGAAGATATAGATGGAGGATCATGTTAGGAAACAAATCAGGTTAACATTTATATTTGATCGATCAGGATAAGATGATAAAAAGAAATAGGATTTACGTCTGAACTAATGGCATATGATGGAATACGTTCGGTGATTAGCGATTGAGTGGAGGAATAAAACTGGTGTTAGGAAGTGCATTAATTTAATTATGAGTGATTAAATTAAGCATGGTGTTAGGAAGCACATTTCAGGGTGCTTTTAGCAGCACACTTAAAAGTAAAACAAAGATTGCTAAATTTAAAAACCTAAAGCCACCAGTTCTTTATTATGAGCACACTTAAAATTAAACTAAAGTAGCAGTCCAATGAAAAAAACGTTTCAATAAAAAGCAAGAAAATAGCATCAACTATGTTCGTTCCAGTCAGCTTCTGGCGTTTGACCTATTCCTGCATATGATTGCAGGCAAAGACAATACATGTTATGTCAGAATGCAACACTGACATGGAAAAGAATCTGCGTGACATTAGTAACGTAGCTATTACATGCAAGCCTCAACCTATCGAACTCTTCCAAAAATATCAAACTCTCAATAGAAATTCATTAAATTCTCAGGTTCTGCCAAATTGCTAGGTTGTTTTTTGCAACTTAGCTATTATCTGCAACTTAAAACTAGACAATTCACAGGGTAAATGCATTTAGCAATGAAATGATTTGTTCACTAAACAAAACGTAGCAACTAAATTTGCCATAGAGAACCTGAAATGGATATCAGTTTTGCGATTCTGGCAAAACTAATAAGAAAAATACCGCTAACAGAACCGATGATTGATATCAGTTTTGTGCATATTATGAAATGATATCATTTAACTGATATGTTCACATAAAATTTTTTAATTTTCATAGGATAATTCATAGAGTAAATTATAATATCAGTTTTATGCAAATTAGCGAGTCATAGGATAAATGCATTAAAGTCTAAACCTTGCATATGGATGAATAAGCTATTCCTATTGCCTTGCTAAATAATTTTCATAGTTAAACTTGTAATGACTATCGCCTTTTAATTTATCTGCGATTAATCTGAACGCCATAGAAACTATTTTAAAGATAAAGCGCATGCGCATCCGCAACCGCACCCACACCCACACCAAATCTATTGATGACATAGCCTGCATTAGCATGACTAATAACCACTTGAAATTTATTTTCTATAATTTCAGAAATATTCGCAATGGATGCACAAAATATAGAAGCAAAATAATTCATTTGAATAACCGCTTGTCTATTAGCTAACATGTCCAAATTTTTAAAATTGGCATATGCCTTATGTAGAACAGTGAATGGAACAACATCTCTTATACTTGTTTGTTTTCTTGTTAAACTTATGTTACATCACCAATTAATCTATTTAAACTATTTACTTATGTTTTATAACAAATTACTTAAAACTAAACTTTTAGATGAAACACACGTCAAAGGGCAACCAATAACTAATTAATGTTTTGACTCTTTTGTGATATAGTTACGTTAGTAAACTTTAAAACTATATCTTTTAACTATGATAATTTTAGCTGAAAGATTATCCTACATGTTTTGTTCAGAACCGATTGCATTTTTTGTTTTTACAATGCATCGTTGTGAAGACAAACTTATTTCTCATGCCCATGTTTGAGTTATTTTCATAAGTATATTTATTTATTGATTGCACATTACACTGCAGGCCAACACTGTAAAACAGCCTAACCATTGCCATGCAGGCAACTTAGTGTCTTTGTCCTAACAATGATATAATCCTTCCCATCTCCTTTGGAAAATAAATCAGTGATAACAACTAACAAATGTGCATAGCTCAGTTCCAATGAAAAAAGTGAACAGCTGAAAGAGGGTGGGTGTGTATCAAATAGAGTTTGAATTGGGACACAAAAACATGAAACTACATCTACTGGCTATAGTCAAATAGAGTACTCTGTGAATTGGGACACATCAAGTTTATATGTAGCAGAATTCAAGGTAGATAACACAGAAATTGACGTTGGCACACAAAAACATAAAGCTATTATAGGTACAGTCAAAAAGAGTCCTCTGTGAATTAGGACACATTAAGTTTATATGTAGTAGAATTCAAAGTATACATAGTTGTTCACTAAACGGAATGATTGGCTCTAGAGAAACCAGTCATATTAATGAGACTGAAAGTGGGATATCTACAGCTAGACAACTCTTCAGAGGCTAACAACAAAAGCATGTCCTTTTTGCAATTGAAAAAAACTCTGCTCATATAATGCTTTAGGAAGTTGAACCTGCATGGTTCTCCAATAATAACCATATTAATGAAGTCTGAACCTTTTACATGTAAGATAATCCTGAATTAGAACCCAAAAACAAATACATCTTAAATATTGCATGTAAATTTTAATCAAAAATACATAATTTAAGTTTTATTGACTTACTATTATTTATGTCGTCCAGTTTCACAGTTACTGAGATAGTGCATCAAAATTTTCTCATCTAGCATGCAAAAAAATAAGCACTGTAAGAAATTTGCCTGCCCATGCTTAATGCATTCGAACTATTGATTTTTTGTCCCTTTTCCATGACTAATTGGAGTTGACATACAAACATGGAGAAAAGATGTTTGTCTGCAAAATTGGATTAGTTGATTTTATTTTTTATTTTATGCATTCAGAGTTGGATGGAAGAAATTTTTGGAAAAAAACAATGTTGACACAATGTCAATAAATATGATTTAAATGCTGAAGAAGAAATACCATAAAATATGGATTGAAACAAAATCATAAAAAGTTAAATAACCATATAAGCATCAACCTAAACTATGCCTGACAGCTACATTTCAAACGTGACTATTATTGTTATTTGGACTAAATATATTAACATTTTTTGGAGAAATAAAAGAGGTGTCAATCAAGAAATGTCTTGTTGTTCGCAAAGTACCTGTGGCTATTGAGCACTGTTAGATTATACAAAAAAAAGATGTTTTATATTATTAAGTTAAAATAAGCATTATTCGGTAACACAAGCAAAAACAAAAAAACAGACTTATCTATTATTAAATTGAAATAAAGTAGTAATAATTTAAGGTTAAATGGTTACAAAGCCTATCATCTAAAAAAAGTGTACTTCTCTGATATATTGATAAACATGTATAATTATAAAATAATAAAAGAAAATAAATGTACATTTAATTTTTATGGAGTAGTCGATAAAATCAATAATGTTTTCAGTTATGTAAACACTCTATCAAAGAGGCAATATAGGTGCTAAACATCACCACTATAATACATTCACCAATATTGTAAAGTGACTTGTGTGTAGTAGAAGAAAAGCTTCTATTAATGATCTCATAATTTTATGGAAGATGAATTGATTATCTTTATTAATAGTTGTGTATCCGTACGTGTTACACCCTTTTTTTGTCAATGTGGACCATTAAAAACGTCTTTCTATATATATTTTGAAATCTTCATAAAATTAGGATATGGTAAATAAGAATTTGTACATATTTCTATGTACACCACCTATAAGCATACTAATTGTTCAAACCATGATAAAATGTTTGTTTAAAACTTAAACCCAATTTATAACTTAATGGACGAATATATATCAAACCAACAATACTAATGGATAAATTTATTGAGAAAAAAGTCCTTTTTATTGGGGCTAAATTTCAAAGCTGGCACCAAAACTAAACTACTCCATGCGGACATTAATATAATGACCACATATGTGTAACCTATACCCATACACAGAGAATTAAGATCGGTTTGACAGTAGCATAGGAGGACAGGCTTCAACCTTAGAATATTAGAATGAACCCATGTTATGCACGTAGGATTCAACCATAAATTATTTAATAAGAATAAACTATGTGTGTATATGTATATTTAATAAGTTGTATACATTAATCTAATCATATACGTTTCTAGGTCATGAAATAATATTTCGACACTGGAAGTTTGACATTTAAACCCTACACTTTATTCAGTTTTCTCAAATAACATGAAGTAATAAACTCCTACATACATATTCCTTCAATTAGGGATTTTATAAGCGTATAAAAAATACATAACCACGGTGAATGAAACATAACTTGTAATAGCAAGGAGGAAAAAAAGAGATGCTAATTTAGCATTATGAAAAACATGAATAGGTATTAATATGTTAAATATTGCATCAATCGTATGTTGCCGAACGTAAACACCTTCAAATAAAAATAGATATTTTCAGACAAATACTCAAATTATTATATCCTTACTGAAAGTATGCCGGTTACTTAAGCGCATGGGGGGTGTTGGGGGGGGAGAGGGCGGGGAGGAAGGACCTTTACATGTCAGAATAAGATGGCAAGATAGAGCTTTAAAGGAAGTACTCAATGCTATAGATTTTTGAACTGACCAACTTCTCATCCATAAATTCTTCCATGTACCCACAGGAAAAAAACATTGGTAATTGCTAAAAATGGCTTTTTTAAAGGTCATGGATGCAAGCACAATTGTATGCATGCTTTCATACACAAATATTACAACTCTATGACCTTAATTATTTTACAGGTAATATAAAACGTGGTAGATATGGTTACCAGATTCAAAAACACGGTTCTACATGTCATTTTAGTTTGACTGCTGAATAAGTATTGTAACAGACTCCAATAAAGTGACACAGCCAGATGTAATCAAATAGCTTAGAATCCACGAACACAAAGAGCAACCAAAGAAAAAAGCATTCGAGTAAGGAATTAGGGATAGACAGGAAGTTTAAACCTTTACTTGTTGAAACAGGAAGAAAGTGGGTCCGAATGGATGCAGCCAACAACAAGCTGAATTGAATGTAGCCAAAGCATCCGCGTGTCGAAACTACCGCATGGAAGAGGCAAATCGATGTTGAAGAGTCGAAGAGAAATCCCAAATAGGCGATGGCGGTTATTTCCCCTAAAACATGTATGCGAACAACGTAGGGCGAACTGGAAGCCGTTGAATCAGGATTTAATTTCCCTCAATCACGCGTCTGAGGTGATAATAACTAAAGGAACAATGATGGGAAGGCACCAGGTAGATTTAAGTGTTCCTGCCGGTGGAGGAGGTCGAGAAACCAAAGGCGTTGGGGGTGGCGGCGCACAATTTTAGGACGACAGGCTGGAAGGGGGAAGATGTAAAAAAGGGCAAGATCTGGAATGCGTACAGGTAAGGGGTAGGTTTCGAAAAGCAACAATGGGTAATAACAAAAAATGAGACGGTTCAGCTTTAGATAGGTGCCGAAATTCCAGGGTGGCTTCTGAGAGCTCGGTTGCTAACTCAGTAATTATAATATAGTATAGATTGGTATCAGAGCAAGGTCTTTCAAAAAGTTCATAATCTATTTTTTTTAAATTTCCAAATGGAAAATTTTAAACACCAGTTTAATTCATGTATTGCACAAGTATTAGGTGAGTCTACATTCAATTTTATTCAAAAATCATGTTACTATGATTTGATATTTGAAAATTGAAAATTTTGAATTTTTTGATATATGGATATGTTACAAAACCATCATGATATTGTTGTTTAAAATTGTTGATTAGTTAGTTTGAAAAGTCATTTGATTATTTGAAAAGTTGAGTTGTTTTACAAGAAAAGATGTATTATATGGCTATTGGATATTTAAACTCTGAAAAGATGGGTGAAGTGGCTGTTGGAATTTCAAATTTCAAAATGGTGGTTGTTGAAAATTCAAACTCCGTAATGGTGTGTTGCATGTCTGTTGGGAATTCAAAATTCTTATCAACACATGGTAGAAATCAAAAAGAGGAGATGAATAATTCTAGTTGGTGAAAAGACATCAAGAAGAAATGGATATATATATATAATGTAAACAAGCAAAGAAATGAGTACCAGATCAATTTATAACCTCATATTTTCATATATAACTTATTTTCATACTGTACTTCTCTTCATTTTCTTCGTAATGCCACTGGTTTCATGTGAATCCATCAAGAATTGACCAAGTAATGATCAAATGAAGTTTTGGTGATCAAAGAGAGAAAAAAACCAAAACTATCGACGATTATGTTCAAATTGCATCCACAGGTTAGACTATTTTGTCCTAAATCCTTTTTCAGATTGTAGTTCTCATTCTCGCAGTCATTTTGATGTGTAGATCATTAAATTCCAATAAAAATTGAGTGAGATATGACGATTCGAAGTTGACTATCCAAAACAGAAAAACTGTTAAGGGATTTTCTATTTTCCTCTTACTAGATCGTAGTCCATGGATTTCTCTTGGGTTTTTGGTTGATTTCTTCCAATTCTGTTAAGAAATAAAGAAGTTATGGCTCTTGCAAAATTGATTTAAAATAGAAAAACGAAAAGAAAAAGAGAAGTGGTTATGAAGAGACATGACTTTTGGGCCTTTATATAGTAGTTGAAGTGCCTTTACATCCAAGTTTAAAATTCAAATTTGAAATTTTGGCGCTAAGTTGGCTGAACTACTGAACCTTCAATATCTTTCTCATACGTTCTTCAAATTCAGCAAATGAGTATACTACCCTGATTAGAAAAACAAGCCCGTCGCAATAAAGTAAATCTCATCGCCAAAGTCTGAGAGATGTGAAAATACGGTTCATAACAATGGAAGGACAACAAAATGGAGGATTGCAAAATGTGGTACGCCTTAATTAATTTTTAAATTTTTTTCTTTTGGTTCAATGGATGTTTTGTTTGCTTCGTTTTTAATTTCAAAATTAAACTTTAGAATTCAAACTTGAAATTTAAAATTCAAATTTGAAATTAGAAATTTGAAATTCAATAATAATAATAATAATTAGTAACATAATAAAATAAATTTTTGAATGTTTGTTAGGATTAATATTATTTCAGGAAATAGTTAAAGCTGAAATATAAATCGATAATATAATAAATCCAAGAAGACAAAACAATATGTTTTTCGATTTTCTACATGTATGTCGACATACATAAATGGTCATGTCGACATAATGAAATTCAAATTTTGAATTTTAAAAGTTTAAACCTTCAAACTTCCCTCCATTTTTTTTCATTAGAAAGTGCCAGTTCAAACTCTAGTTATTAACTTTGTTTATCTACTTATTTTCTTATATCTTGTTTCAAAACATATATATATATATATATTAAAAGTATATAAATTAATAAAATTATATAAACATGTTAATATGATATACAAAGTTAATATAACTTTTTGATATTGTTATCAAATATAAATTTATTTATCTTTCATATAGTTTAAATATGCGTAGTTTAACATAGATATTGTTCATATGATTTCATAACAATTTTGGGATACATTATCACAATACTGTTGATAACTTAATACTTATTTTTATTTAATATTTATAAAAGCTTGAATATTTAATCTAATATTTTGGTATAAAAATAATATATATATATGATTTTATGTCTTAAATATGTAGTTTAAATATAAAAAGCTATAGTTTTATAGTTTAATTTATATCCCACTACAACAAATTGACCCTATTACAATGGTGTAAAACCGTTGTAATATCATTTTACAACGGTGCCTCCACCGTCGTGTATGCCAAAGTTGTAATGTATTAAAATCTTTTATAACTTTTCTGCACTGTTGCAACACCCTTGTAATTGGGTTATTTAACAAAAGTTATACACCATTGTAATAAATTTGACTAAAACTCTACTTCTCCGTTGTTGTATATACTATAGTAAAGTAAAAGCATACGTATAACAACTTTTGTCACCGTTGTAATAAAATGTATTACAACTTTTATTCTCATTGTTGTAGATATTGTAATATCGAGAGATCATAGATATAACAACATTTTTACACCATTGTGAGTTCCTTGATATTACAACATTTTTACACCATTGTGACTTCCTCGATATTATAACATTTTCTCACCGTTGTAATATGACATATTACAAAAAAAAAAAATCTGTTGTAATTAACATAGACCTGACTAGTAAAACGAATTCATATATATTAATAATAATATGATTCACATTTCAATGCAACAAATATTACTACACGGAATCATTCATATATATTACTCAACATAATATTTGATCAACATAAAACACATGTACGTAGTACATTACCAACTTAACCCGTTACCAAAAACATAACTGTTTCAAAATACATACATGATCTAAACCAAAATATACATAAGAAAGATGGAATTTTTTCTACAAAAGGTTGTATACCCTATGAAAGCACTCTAGCTGAAGCCAACGTAATTTTTATTACAAGCCACAGTTGATCCATCCGCTTCTCCAATAGTAGTCATTTCGGAATTCGGCTTCCACAAGAAAGCTTCTGGATTCACTACCGCATCAATCCAAACTTTCCAACCTTGCAATCCAAGTTTTTTAAAGTGCAACAAAGCTTATGGATCAGTGGATACCAATGTTCCTTCTGCAACTACTTGTCTTTCCCAATTCAATATTTTACATTTTCTGCCCTTATTTTCTTCAGTTGGCACTGTTTTTCTGCCCTAATCGTTTTCAGCTTTCTTTCCAATTTGTTTAGACCGTTGAACCGGTTTTCCGCCCTGATCATTTTCAGCTTTCTTTCCCATTTTTTTAGACTGTTTAATTGTTTTTCTACCCTCATTTTCAGCTTCTTGCTTTTCATTTTCAGCTGCTTGCTTGCCAATTTGTTTAGACTGTTGAACTGTCAAGTTACTACTTCCACAGTGTGACTGCAAAAAAAAAGGTAATTTTAATAAGTTCAGTATAACAAGATTGTGAATGAACAGAAAAATGACTCCTCTCTTTACCCAGTGCAAAACTAATAGAATAATGTGGTAAGTAAAGTAAGAAAAATCAAACACAATTGTACAACGTATATACATGACCATATGGATATCAGATCTCAACAGCCAAAATATTTCAGATTGCCTTTTACGGTCAAAGTTAAACGAAAGCCACTAAATTATTAACACATAATGTTGTTTTTCCTTTGGTCACAACTTCATACTTATACTATAATTTATAAGACTTTGTTGTAACAACCCGCATTCTACGCATTGGAGGATCGTAGAATATTTATTTCTTTCCCATATGAAGTCATATGGTCATGTAGCTTTGGGAAACTACCATTACAGTCATTTCCCATGTTCATGATTTTTGTCGATTTTTAAATGACCGTTTTGCCCCTAGCTGATCTTGTTTTGTCCATAACTTTTGATTGGAAAGGAATTTTGACTTGAAACTATTTCCATTAGATTCGTTTGATGGTTTACCTTTCCGTAGAGTGGTCATAATAGCCAAACGGACTTACTGTTTCGGAGATATGGCTGAAATAAGGTTTAGAAGGTGAAAAACTGCTTAACCGGGCCAAATAGGGTGATTAGTGAATGGGCCCATAACCCATTTCGGGATTAGGGTTATGGGGAGGCTGAAAAGGGGTAGAGGATCATTTCATTTCAGTTTTCTAGCCTCCACTTATCTCCAAGAAACCCTAAAAATGGCCTCCAACCTCTAAATCACCTCCAAATCATCTCCTAATCAAGGATTAAGCTTAACAACATCAAATCAAGGAAGATCTACACCAAATCAACATTGGACTGCTGTTTAGCATTAGAATTCGCATCAAATCAGAGATTTATTTCAAATCTTAGTTTATTTGTGGCTAAGGTGAGTGATTTGCATAGTTCCTCACTAATTATGGCCAATTAAGGGTAATTAGTGTTAATTAGCGAATTTGAACATGATAAAATTCTAGAAAAATGCTCATAGATTCTTAAATGATGTTTTAGACCTCTGATATGAATTTGGGTTAATTTGGTTAAGTTTTGCTAATCCTATCATTAGTTTCACCTAAACATGCTTAAGGGGAAATATGGGGTTTTGGGTAAGTTTGATCCATTTTAACCTATCACATTGATGTTTTGATGTTTGTGGTTGATTATGCATGTTGCTATGACTGTATGATATGCTTTGTGATTGATTTCAATAGTTAGAATGGTCGAAAACGTCGTCGAATGGCGTAAAACACTTGCTGGAAAAGCTTCAGGAAACAGTGCAGGTTTCGGATTGGATCAGATATGGTGGCTCGGATCGGATAAGTGAACTGGGCAAGGGATTCGATCGGATCGGAACTTGACACTTAAGACATCTGGCAAAAAGGAAAGCCATGCTAGCAATATTGGGATCGGATCGGATAAAGGAGGGGGATCGGAGCGGCTAAAGGAGGAGGATCAGATCGGAATGAATGAAGGGCGAGGGAGCTAATCGGAGCGGGAGCACGAACTGGATGGGAGATGGCACCCGACCCGAAGTGGGACACCCGACCCGAACCGACGCGATGGAGTGGACCCGAACCGAACCGTACCAGAGGAGGACCATGAACCGACACAACGTAGTGAACCCGACCCGAACCGATAACTGAAGGGAACCCGACCCGACCCAGTATTGACCAATAACCCGAGATGCAAAGGTAGTCCAATATGGGAAGTTAGAGCTCAGGATCCAATTGGGAACCAATGAGTTCACTTTATGGTTGGGCTTTGCTGCGGGACGTGTGCTAAGGAGTTGTCGATGTTCATAACTTCGATTCACCACTAAAAATGGATGATGGGCTACTTATCAGTGCAGTAGAGTCATTGTGACTCAAAGGGCAAGGTGATGGTAGCAAGACTACGTTATCAGTGCAGTAGAGTCATTATGACTTGAGGGGCAAAGTGATGCGTAGTAAGACTATGAGCCAGCGCAGATGGGGTGAATAACTCCATGGGGTAAGTGGACATAGTAAAGGATTGGTAAGGCTATGAGCCAGCGCAGATGGGGTGAATAACTCCATGGGGCAAGTGGACATAGCGAAGGATTATTGGCTACGTTATCAGTGCAGTGAAGCCATTTATGACTTCATGGGGCAAAGTGATCGTAGCAAGGTATGTTGGGTGATTGAAGTGGTGAATATCGTATGCTTTACGCACTAAGTGAGAGATGTGAGGATGGATGCTATGTTTGATTGTTTGCCATCACTATGACATGCACACCCCACCTCCGTATCTTTACACTGTTTGATATGGCACCTTAGAGTGTTGTACAGTATGTAGTGCTAACTCTTTGGTTGCAGGTCCAGATTCAGGTATTTTTTAGTCTACCTATTATTGTTCTTTTTAGATGCTTATCGCTTATACCAGGCTTTATGTCTGACCCAGAGTTTTATGTCTCCTCTTATTACTCTGGTTGCTCACAGAGCAGACTAGAGACAGGTTAGCTGGTGATGCGCGAGTAGCTGATTCGGAGGCGGGCAGGAGGCTTCCACGTATGATATATATATATTCTCCCTGTGTCGTTGGTGGTCGCTGTAACACCCCGAATTTTAGTTAATGCTAAAATTCACTAATTGCAAGATAAATAATCTCAGATGTGAGAACTGGGGGAAACGGGCTGCGTCATTGCGTTCGTCTCGGAAAAATACGCAGAATAGAGTCCGAAATTTTGTAAATCGGAGTCCGTATGGCCCAGTTAAGGCCCAATGAAGTTTGCAGAAAAATTAAAGCTAAAAACAGATTTAAAAATTCAAATTCAGATTTCAAAATCGAACCAGCGGGGCCAGGCGGGAAAATTCCCGCCCTAACCATGTCGACAGGGCTATCGACAGGGGGGTCGACTTGCCTGTCGACTTGCCTGTCGACACGGCGTGTCGAGCCAGAGGGCTTGGGTGCACCAGATTTGGTTTTCTGGCTAGGGCTGGGCTGGGTTCTAGAGATTTCCTAAATCTAACGGACCTAATCTAACCTAGGGTTAATCTAAGGGCCTAAAACACTACCTAATCCTATAAATAAGACCCCAACCCTACCCTAATTCATTCATAATTAGATCTTGTAACTAAACTATGGCAAAATGAAACTTGATCATGGCCTCCACAAATCAATGAAGAGAGTTGCAAGCTAATCAACCTCTAATCAACATCTTCTTCAACTAAAGCAACTAATTCCACTTCATAAGTTTGCTAATCTTGGTTTTGGTGAGTTTCTATCACTTTGATGATCAATTGCTAAATTAAGTAGATGAGATATGATGAGATCTATGGTTTTGCATGAGGATTAATGGGTTTTCAAGTCATATGATATGATGTGAATATGCTAATCTATGTTTAATATTAATCCTATGTTTATGCATGTTGAATATGTGAGTTTATGCATGTTGAATATGTGAGTTATGCATGTTGAATATGTGAGTTTATGCATGTTGAATATGTGAGTTATGCATGTTGAATATGTGAGTTTATGCATGTTGAATATGTGAGTTTATGCAAGTTGGATATGTGGGTTTATGCAAGTTAAGTGGTGGGTTTATGCATAATAAGTAATTGATTTTATGCATGCTAAGTAGGTGGTTTTATGAATGCTAAGTGTTTGGTATTATGCATAAATCATGACATGCAAGTTTACCCTTTTAAATGTGATGCATACATATGCAAGATGGCACCTTTATATGCTATGAATATATATATATATATATATATATATATATATATATATATATGCATGGTTACCCTCCTTTAAGATGCAAGTCATATATGCAAGTTCAACATGTTATACGAGTTATGTGTATGCTTATATGCAAGCTCAACATGTTATGCAAGTTATGTGTATGATGTTATGTAAGTTATGTGCATGTTGTTATGCAAATTTATATACAAGTTATGTGTATGCTTATATGCAAGCTCAACATGTTATGCAAGTTATGTGTATGATGTTATGTAAGTTATGTGCATGTTGTTATGCAAATTCATATGCAAGTTATGTGTATGATGTTATGCAAGTTATGTGCATGATGTTATGCAAGTTATGTGTATGTTGATATGGAAGTTATGTTTATAATATTATGCAAGTTATGTGTATGATGTTATGCAAGTTAACATGTAACATGTTATGCAAGTTCACACCTTTAAGACACATGCAAGTTCACCTTTGTATAACCTATGAACACTTATGCAAGTCGCCTTTATACATGACATATGTATGTTCATGCAAGTTGGGTTATTTAGTAATACTAGTTGGGTTAATGTCATGATGTAAGTGGACACCTTTTAACCCATGTTAATGCTAATGTATGCTAAGTGGAACCCATGTTAATTGTGAAAGAATCTTCTCTTGGAAATATGTCGTGTTAGCATAAGTACGTGGGGAAACGATGGGGATAATAGACATGTTAATGAAATGGTGTGAAAAGGTTATGATTAAGCATACCATAAAATGAATAAGCATAAGTGGGAATTTACCTATTGAGTTAGGTCTACCCCATGGGAATTTACCTATTGAGTTAGGTCTACCCATGTTATGAAAAACTTGATATTAATTAGGGATAATTAATATGGGGGTGATTAATTAGGTGTAATTAATCAACTAAGACACGAGGTTGGACCCTTTTGTAGCGGAAGTCTGCCCGGAACCGACCGGCCATCCAGCGGCTACAAATGATTGGCCCAATGTGAGAGGTCTTAGTCATAAATTAAATACATGATTAAAGTAAAGACACGAGGTTAGACCCTTTTGATGACAGAAGTCTGCCCGGAACCAACCGGCATATCCAGCAGTCATCAAAGACGGTCTAATGTGAGAGGTCTTTATGAGGTCATGATCTTAATTAATGAATTAAGAAACACTTAACCATATTAGCATGTAGTGGGACATGAGGGGTTAAGTGGGTGCCTTGGGTGGCATAAGGAGGCTAGTGGGTTGCCTTGGGTGGCAATAGAAAAATACGATTAGAATACTTAACCAAAGTGGAACATGTAATTAAACATGATTAAAGGGTTAAGTAAGTGCCATGGGTGGCATGTGAAAATCTAGTGGGTACCTTGTATGACAATTAGAATATGATTAAAGGACTTAACCAAAATTTATAACATGTAAGGGGACATGGTTAAAGGGTTAAGTGGGATTCACTAGAAATAACAAGCTTAGGTGGTAGCTTGTGGGGGCCCATTTCAACCAATATCCCAAACGTATCTTTGTAGGCTCGACTCTAGTCGAGTGACGGGACACGCATATTGGGCTTGACTATAAGAGGCCAAACCGGGTTAGCGGTGGCAACGCGGGACCAACGGGTTTCATATGCGTGTGTGGACCCGGGCTGGTTGGTAAGTCGTTGTTGCATCGTGTAGATATAAAGCCGTGCACCGTTGATATTATCAGGTGGCCACGTTGGGGAATGATACACCCCATCGTGGGACCAGCACGGGTATCTATGTAGGGGAACCGATCGCTTGGGGAGTAGTGGGTACACCTATGTAGTCAGATAGGGGTACACGAAACTACTAAATTACTAAGTACACTTAGGGGGATCAACCTTTAAGTAGGAATGACTGGTGTGGTGCAGTGTAGTAATTATCCTTGGGTGGGTGGATGCGTCTTTACGGTTATCTTAGTTTATCCTAAGTCTGCCAAGCTGCTTAGTGTAGCCATTCATCCCCAGACGTTACTGTATATCAAGCTTATGTCTTCTCTGGTTACTTTAATGATTGTATTGTTAAAGTTATAGGACTCGCTCAGACTTATGTCTGACCCCGTTGTTTTTATCTTTTTCCCAACCCTCGGGTTATTAGAGTGGGCCCAGTACGAGTGGGCTTTGATCAGGCTGCTTTATTCTCTTTTGGAGCTTGGACCATAGGTGTAGAGCTCAGCTTACCCTTTCTATTATGGCTATCAGTTCATGTATTGGGATTATGTACTTTTATTTATCAGGATGGATATTTTGTACTTGACTCTTATTATGGTTTTGTGATGTAACCAAACATGTTTTACTTTCCGCTGCAATGAAAATGATGTTTCGAAATTTTCAAGTATTACTTATATCTGTCTTGTTGTAATTTTTCTGTTCTATATTCACTTAAAATACTCCACCGATGTTATGGCATTCCCTTAGAGAGTGACCATAGCGGGAGTGGGGTGTTACACGTGGTATCAGAGCAAAGGTTACCAGAACAGATAAAAAAAATTTTAGAAAACTATTTTTTCTAAAAACATTTTTGGAAGAAATATTTTCAAAAACATGTCTTTAAAGAGAAAAGTTTTTGAAAGAAAAGCATAATCCCCGATAGCCATATCTTTATCTTTCGAATTCTCCGTTTTGAATCTTTCCTTTTTCGTCTCAGCATGGCTGAAGATCTTTATCTTCCGGACGGTGTAGCGGTACCAGTATGGTATAGGAGGTTGTTAGAGGCTAGGGCCACCGCTGCAGGTCCAGCAAATGTTCCTCCTCCACCCGTTGCACTCGTTCCTCCTCGCGCGGATACTTTTGCTATGACTTGTAGGAAGTTTAAGGATATGGGAGGAAAACCTTTTGTGGGAGCTAGGGATTGGCTTAATGAGACGGAAGAATTGATGGAAATCTTGGAAGTGGAAGAGGGAAAGAAAGTCAGGTTAGCCGCTTGGTTAATGGAAGGAGAGGCCTCGTTCTGGTGGGAGGCCACTAATGGAGAACGCCCTGTTGATTCTTGGATGGATTTCAAGCAAAGGTTTGAGGCAAAGTTTCTCTCAAAAGCGGAAGAAAATATGCACGTGGAAAGGCTCTTGAACTTAAAGCAAGGGAACTTGTCGGTGAAAGAATATGTTAACAAGTTTAAGCAGTTAGCGAGATTCAGCATAGACTTGGTAAACACACCGGAAGAGAAAGCTCTGAGGTTCGTTAAAGGCTTAAACGAACCGATGCACGGATGGGCTATGTCTCACATACCTATGGGGGCCACTTTCGAGAAGCTAGTGGACATGGCACTTATGCATGAGGAAGAGAAGGGTCCCAATGCTAATAAAGCACCCGAGAAGAATGAAGATCAGAAGAAACCTCAACAACAAAATAAGGGTGGGAAAGGTAATGGTGGCAAGGGAAAGAAGAAGTGCTTCAACTGTGGGACACTAGGCCACCTAAGCAAGGATTGTCGCAAGAAGAGGAAGGCTGGCTGCTTCCACTGTGACGAAGCAGGACATCTAGTGAAGGACTACCCTAAGAAAGGGCAAAGGACGGGATCTACCTCAGGAGGACAGGTGCAAGTTCTTTTGGCACCAACTCAGGCAAGGGGGCAAGTTTAGGCTCTCGCGGTTCCACCGATTCAGGAAAGAGGTAGAACTATTTCCATTGAAAGTTTAGTTTCCTGTTTGATCATCCTGTCCGTACTTTATTTGATTTTGACGCATTGAGTTCGTTTATCTCATCATTGTTAGTTGAGTCACTGCACTGAGACACCAGTTAGTAGATGATCCCTTAGTTGTTTCAAACCCAATTGGGGCTCCATGATGTGTTTGGGTTTGAAAGTTTCTATACTTAGCGTTGAGTTTAGATGTGATGCTTTTTGGGCTTCACGGGCTATGGGTTAGTTTTGGGCATGGACTGGTTATCCAGTAATGGTGCCGTTCTTATTGTGGAGGGAGAGTTGTTAGGCTTATGACCCGCTTGGGTAACACTCTCGAAATCTCTTGTAATCCCATGGAATTTGTTATGCTAAGTTTTCTAAAGTCGCTTGACACGTCGGTCGAGAGTTTGCAATCTATAGAGTGGTCCGGGAATACTCGGATGTGTTTTGAGGAGGTGAAGGGCTTACCTCCGGAGCGGGAGATTTACTTCCAAATATATCTAGTAGACAATGCCAAACCAGTGTCTTGGCCAGTGTGCCACGTGGCTCCTCGTGAGAGGCGGGAACTCCATAAGCAAGTAGGCAATTTCCTTGAGAAGGGGTTTAGAAGACGAAGTATATCGGAGTAGGGTGCTCCGGTAGTTTTTGCCACGAAGGCGGATGGGTCCCTCAGACTTTGTGTAGGCTAAAGAGAGCTAAATAAACTCACAAAGAAGAATAGACACCCATTGTCGAGGATTGATGATCTCTTTGATCAGTTAGTGGGCGCCTCAGTATTTTCGCAGTTGGACTTAGCCACGAGGTTTCGTCAGTTGAGAGTGACTGAGGATAGTATAGAGAAGACTACCTTTAGGACTCCGGATGGTTTTTATGAGTGGCTGGAGATGCCATTTGGTTTGACGAACGCCCCCGCATGTGATGAGAAGGGTGTTCAGGGAGTACCTAAATAAGTTCGTGATGGTCTTTGTAAATGACATCTTGGTCTTTTCTAGGAGCGAAATAAGTTTTCGTATGTGCTCAATAGGATGAGCAAAGCCAGTTATGGGATAAACGGTGGTTTTGGAGCGAGACTGGCGAGGACATCCAGAGTTGGACAAGGGCTTAATTATTTAGCCGTTTTTACTAGTATCATCTCACGTAGGTCGTCTGAATTCGAAGGAGGTATCCCTTGGGTGTTTGTCTGATATTGGTTTAGGCCTTTGGGGCTTGCATTTGGGGGATGTCGAGTTCGACTAAGGTGGTCTGCGTGAGAGATGGATAGTTGTGACGATTTTGCATGGGAGGATATCCTGATTTTCTCTAGAAGTGGAGAAAAGCATGCCTTACATCTCAGAGAAGTGTTGGAGACTCTTCGAACACATAGTCTTAAAGCTAAATTCTCTAAATGTCATTTTTGGAGAAGAGAAGTGCGATTCTTAGGGCATGTGGTCTCTAAGGAAGGGATAGCTGTGGATCCCGCAAAGATAGTATCTATCCAGGATTGGAAAGTTCCTAGGAATGCTACCGAAGTAAGAAGTTTCTTGGGGTTGGCAGGATATTATAGGAAGTTCATCAAAGACTTCGCGAAGATATCAGCCCCATTAACCCGCTTGACGAAGAAGAATCTGGTTTTCTCATGGGACGAGATGTACCAAGACATGAAGCGAGTTTTCTTTTTGGCCGGTATGAAGAAAGACATGGCCGAGTATGTCGCTAGATGCTTGGTGAAAGCGGAGCAAAAGAAACCAAGTGGGTTGCTTCACCCATTGAAAGTTCCGCTAAGGAAATGGGATAGTGTCTCGAAGGATTACCGAAATCAAGGAAGGGTAATACGGGGATTTGGGTTTTGGTAGATAGACTTACTAAGTGTGCCCATTTCATACCCGTGAAGAGCAAGAGGACTATTCCATGTCTAGCTTCAGTTTACATTCGAGAGATTATTAGATTGCATGATGTACCTTCCAGTATAGTGAGCGATCGAGATCCTATCTTCACTAAAGAGTTTTGGAAAAGTTTGCAAGAGGCGGTAGGGACTCAGTTGTATTTGAGTACCGCATATCATCCTCAGATAGACGGCCAGACCGAGAGGGTGAATCGTATTTTAGAAGACCTTTTGAGACTATGTATCTTGGATTTAGGAGGTACATGGGAAGAGCATCTTCCATTGGTGGGGTTGCCCGACAGACTTAGTGGTGTACATGATGTATTCCATGTGAGGAAGGGCCTACATAAGATCGTAGAGGCGATAGAGCCAAGCTTGCTTAAAGAAGTAAGGTAGAGCGTGATGTGATTATTCGACGAGCTCCTACCCGCATCCTTGGGTCAGAGATTAGGGAGTTGAGAAACAGAGAGGTTCGACTAGTCAAAATGAAAAAGGAGAGAAAGTGAGAGCAATGCTACTTGGGAGACAGAAGCGAAGATGCGTTCGTTATGCCCATCCCTTTTTGAGGGTATGTGCTTTAGACGTCTCCTTTATCGGTTGTCTAGTGCTTATCTTATCCTTAGTATGTCCTCTCATTAGTACCTTTGACCTTTAGATAGGGTAAACCTATGGTTGAAACATGTGTTTGAGACATGTTATGGTTGATGGATGCAAGTGGATGCAAGTGTTTGCTAGTGGTTGCTCGTGGATGCATATACACACACTCTAGGCACTAGATCGGCTCAATCACTTCATATTGCATATTGCATGAAATTGTATGTAGGAAGCTATATTTATGGATGTATAATGATTGTGTTATCATATGGATGATGCATTTTGGTGAATGATTGTGCACTCATATAGATATTGTATGTGTCGATAGGGTTCTCTCGCATACATAATGGATGCATGGCACTATCATGGTTTGCATATGTTCATACATTAGATAGGGAACATATACACACACTTTTTGCATATGCTCATACATCATTAGAAACTGTTTAAGGACAATGGATGCCCGTGGTTGATGGTTTGAGTAGATGGTTGTTTGGATGGTAGGATATGCATTCTCCTTAGCTTAGAGATTTTGGGGACGAAATCCTTTAAGGAGGGGAGAATGTAACACCCCGAATTTTAGTTAATGCTAAAATTCACTAATTGCAAGATAAATAATCTCAGATGTGAGAACTGGGGGAAACGGGCTGCGTCATTGCGTTCGTCTCGGAAAAATACGCAGAATAGAGTCCGAAATTTTGTAAATCGGAGTCCGTATGGCCCAGTTAAGGCCCAATGAAGTTTGCAGAAAAATTAAAGCTAAAAACAGATTTAAAAATTCAAATTCAGATTTCAAAATCGAACCAGCGGGGCCAGGCGGGAAAATTCCCGCCCTAACCATGTCGACAGGGCTATTGACAAGCCTGTCGACAGGGGGGTCGACTTGCCTGTCGACACGGCGTGTCGAGCCAGAGGGCTTGGGTGCACCAGATTTGGTTTTCTGGCTAGGGCTGGGCTGGGTTCTAGAGATTTCCTAAATCTAACGGACCTAATCTAACCTAGGGTTAATCTAAGGGCCTAAAACACTACCTAATCCTATAAATAAGACCCCAACCCTACCCTAATTCATTCATAATTAGATCTTGTAACTAAACTATGGCAAAATGAAACTTGATCATGGCCTCCACAAATCAATGAAGAGAGTTGCAAGCTAATCAACCTCTAATCAACATCTTCTTCAACTAAAGCAACTAATTCCACTTCATAAGTTTGCTAATCTTGGTTTTGGTGAGTTTCTATCACTTTGATGATCAATTGCTAAATTAAGTAGATGAGATATGATGAGATCTATGGTTTTGCATGAGGATTAATGGGTTTTCAAGTCATATGATATGATGTGAATATGCTAATCTATGTTTAATATTAATCCTATGTTTATGCATGTTGAATATGTGAGTTTATGCATGTTGAATATGTGAGTTATGCATGTTGAATATGTGAGTTTATGCATGTTGAATATGTGAGTTATGCATGTTGAATATGTGAGTTTATGCATGTTGAATATGTGAGTTTATGCAAGTTGGATATGTGGGTTTATGCAAGTTAAGTGGTGGGTTTATGCATAATAAGTAATTGATTTTATGCATGCTAAGTAGGTGGTTTTATGCATGCTAAGTGTTTGGTATTATGCATAAATCATGACATGCAAGTTTACCCTTTTAAATGTGATGCATACATATGCAAGATGGCACCTTTATATGCTATGAATATATATATATCTGCATGGTTACCCTCCTTTAAGATGCAAGTCATATATGCAAGTTCAACATGTTATACAAGTTATGTGTATGCTTATATGCAAGCTCAACATGTTATGCAAGTTATGTGTATGATGTTATGTAAGTTATGTGCATGTTGTTATGCAAATTCATATACAAGTTATGTGTATGCTTATATGCAAGCTCAATATGTTATGCAAGTTATGTGTATGATGTTATGTAAGTTATGTGCATGTTGTTATGCAAATTCATATGCAAGTTATGTGTATGATGTTATGCAAGTTATGTGCATGATGTTATGCAAGTTATGTGTATGTTGATATGGAAGTTATGTTTATAATATTATGCAAGTTATGTGTATGATGTTATGCAAGTTAACATGTAACATGTTATGCAAGTTCACACCTTTAAGACACATGCAAGTTCACCTTTGTATAACCTATGAACACTTATGCAAGTCGCCTTTATACATGACATATGTATGTTCATGCAAGTTGGGTTATTTAGTAATGCTAGTTGGGTTAATGTCATGATGTAAGTGGACACCTTTTAACCCATGTTAATGCTAATGTATGCTAAGTGGAACCCATGTTAATTGTGAAAGAATCTTCTCTAGGAAATATGTCGTGTTAGCATAAGTACGTGGGGAAACGATGGGGTTAATAGACATGTTATTGAAATGGTGTGAAATGGTTATAATTAAGCATACCATAAAATGAATAAGCATAAGTGGGAATTTACCTATTGAGTTAGGTCTACCCCATGGGAATTTACCTATTGAGTTAGGTCTACCCATGTTATGAAAAACTTGATATTAATTAGGGATAATTAATATGGGGGTGATTAATTAGGTGTAATTAATCAACTAAGACACGAGGTTGGACCCTTTTGTAGCGGAAGTCTGCCCGGAACCGACCGGCCATCCAGCGGCTACAAATGATTGGCCCAATGTGAGAGGTCTTAGTCATAAATTAAATACATGATTAAAGTAAAGACACGAGGTTAGACCCTTTTGATGACATAAGTCTGCCCGGAACCAACCGGCATATCCAGCAGTCATCAAAGACGGTCTAATGTGAGAGGTCTTTATGAGGTCATGATCTTAATTAATGAATTAAGAAACACTTAACCATATTAGCATGTAGTGGGACATGAGGGGTTAAGTGGGTGCCTTGGGTGGCATGAGGAGGCTAGTGGGTTGCCTTGGGTGGCAATAGAAAAATACGATTAGAATACTTAACCAAAGTGGAACATGTAATTAAACATGATTAAAGGGTTAAGTAAGTGCCATGGGTGGCATGTGAAAATCTAGTGGGTACCTTGTATGACAATTAGAATATGATTAAAGGACTTAACCAAAATTTATAACATGTAAGGGGAATTGGTTAGAGGGTTAAGTGGGATTCACTAGAAATAACAAGCTTAGGTGGTAGCTTGTGGGGGCCCATTTCAACCAATATCCCAAACGTATCTTTGTAGGCTCGACTCTAGTCGAGTGACGGGACACGCATATTGGGCTTGACTATAAGAGGCCAAACCGGGTTAGCGGTGGCAACGCGGGACCAACGGGTTTCATATGCGTGTGTGGACCCGGGCTGGTTGGTAAGTCGTTGTTGCATCGTGTAGATATAAAGCCGTGCACCGTTGATATTATCAGGTGGCCACGTTGGGGAATGATACACCCCATCGTGGGACCAGCACGGGTATCTACGTAGGGGAGCCGATCGCTTGGGGAGTAGTGGGTACACCTATGTAGTCAGATAGGGGTACACGAAACTACTAAATTACTAAGTACACTTAGGGGGATCAACCTTTAAGTAGGAATGACTGGTGTGGTGCAGTGTAGTAATTATCCTTGGGTGGGTGGATGCGTCTTTACGGTTATCTTAGTTTATCCTAAGTCTGCCAAGCTGCTTAGTGTAGCCATTCATCCCCAGACGTTACCGTATATCAAGCTTATGTCTTCTCTGGTTACTTTAATGATTGTATTGTTAAAGTTATAGGACTCGCTCAGACTTATGTCTAACCCCGTTGTTTTTATCTTTTTCCCAACCCTCAGGTTATCAGAGTGGGCCCAGTACGAGTGGGCTTTGATCAGGCTGCTTTATTCTCTTTTGGAGCTTGGACCATAGGTGTAGAGCTCAGCTTACCCTTTCTATTATGGCTATCAGTTCATGTATTGGGATTATGTACTTTTATTTATCAGGATGGATATTTTGTACTTGACTCTTATTATGGTTTTGTGATGTAACCAGACATGTTTTACTTTCCGCTGCAATGAAAATGATGTTTTGAAATTTTCAAGTATTACTTATATCTGTCTTGTTGTAATTTTTCTGTTCTATATTCACTTAAAATACTCCACCGATGTTATGGCATTCCCTTAGAGAGTGACCATAGCGGGAGTGGGGTGTTACACGTGGTATCAGAGCAAAGGTTACCAGAACAGATAAAAAAAATTTTAGAAAACTATTTTTTCTAAAAACATTTTTGGAAGAAATATTTTCAAAAACATGTCTTTAAAGAGAAAAGTTTTTGAATGAAAAGCATAATCCCCGATAGCCATATCTTTATCTTTCGAATTCTCCGTTTTGAATCTTTCCTTTTTCGTCTCAGCATGGCTGAAGATCTTTATCTTCCGGACGGTGTAGCGGTACCAGTATGGTATAGGAGGTTGTTAGAGGCTAGGGCCACCGCTGCAGGTCCAGCAAATGTTCCTCCTCCACCCGTTGAACTCGTTCCTCCTCGCGCGGATACTTTTGCTATGACTTGTAGGAAGTTTAAGGCTATGGGAGGAAAACCTTTTGTGGGAGCTAGGGATTGGCTTAATGAGACGGAAGAATTGATGGAAATCTTGGAAGTGGAAGAGGGAAAGAAAGTCAGGTTAGCCGCTTGGTTAATGGAAGGAGAGGCCTCGTTCTGGTGGGAGGCCACTAATGGAGAACGCCCTGTTGATTCTTGGATGGATTTCAGGCAAAGGTTTGAGGCAAAGTTTCTCTCAAAAGCGGAAGAAAATATGCACGTGGAAAGGCTCTTGAACTTAAAGCAAGGGAACTTGTCGGTGAAAGAATATGTTAACAAGTTTAAGCAGTTAGCGAGATTCAGCATAGACTTGGTAAACACACCGGAAGAGAAAGCTCTGAGGTTCGTTAAAGGCTTAAACGAACCGATGCACGGATGGGCTATGTCTCACATACCTATGGGGGCCACTTTCGAGAAGCTAGTGGACATGGCACTTATGCATGAGGAAGAGAAGGGTCCTGGCTTAAAGTATCTCTTCTCCCAGAAGGATCTAAATCTCCATCAGCAGAGATGGTTAGAGTTCTTGGCTTCGTATGATTTTGATATCGCATACACGCCTGGGAAAGGTAATGCGGTAGCCGATGCCTTGAGTAGGAGACATGCCAGCTTAGGGGCTATGTTTCTTGAATGGAAGCAACTGGAGTATGTCGCGGGATTTGATTTCAGACCAAAGTGCGAATTGGATCCAGTCATGCTAGCTAGTTTGGTGATCAGACCCACTTTGATAGAGCAGATTGGTTCCAGCCAAAGGGACGATCCTAATCTATTGGAAATCATCTCCGAGTTAGAGATGGACATCGACGGTGAGGAGATGAATTTGTATGGGCTTGATCGAGATGGATGGCTTAGAAAGAATGGAAGGCTAGTTGTACCCAACGTGAATGGTTTGAGAGATGATGTACTTAGAGAATGTCATCACTCAAAACTGACTATACATCCCGGTGGTAATAAGATGTATTGAGACATGAAGCAGACTTACTACTGGGAAGGGATGAAAAGAGACGTTGGGAAGTTTATATCCAAATGCATGAGTTGCCATCTAGTTAAAGCCGAGCAAAAGAAGCCTAGTGGGTTGTTGCAACCATTAGAAATTCCCGAATGGAAATGGGAGCAAGTCTCGATGGATTTCATCGATAGTTTACCAAGGACTAGATCGGGATATGATAGCATTTGGGTAATTGTGGATCGATTGACTAAAAGTGCAAGATTTATACCAGTCAAATCGACCAGAACGGCAGCCAAGTTGGGAGAATTGTGTATGAAGTGGGTAGTGAGATTTCATGGAGTACCCAAAAGCATTGTGAGTGACCGAGACCCGTTGTTCACTAGTGGGTTTTGGAAGAGCTTACAAGAGGCTCTAGGGTCAGAATTACATCTCAGTACCGCATATCATCCTCAGACCGACGGTCAGACGGAGAGGGTGAATCGTATATTGGAAGATCTCTTGAGATCTTGTATCTTGGATTTTGGTGGATCATGGGATGACCATTTGCATCTAGTAGAGTTTGCATATAATAATAGCTACCAATCCAGTATCGGTATGGCTCCATATGAAGCTTTGTACGGAAGACCGTGCAACTCAGCATCATGTTGGATAGAGACTGGCGAGAAGTTTATACTTGGACCATATGTGGTGAGGGAAACTTCAGATAAGATCAAAAACATTCAACAACGAATGAAAGCTACCCAAGATAGGCAGAAGAGTTATGCTGATAAGAGGAGAAGAGACTTAAAATTCTCCGTTGGTGACTTGGTGTTTATCAAGATTTCTCCGTTGAAGAGCGTGATACGATTTGGTAGGAGAGGCAAGTTAGCACCAAGATTTGTTGGCCCATTCTCTGTTCTTGAACTAGTCGGGAATTTGGCGTATAGAGTTGGTTTACCAGAAAAGATGGCGGGAGTTCACAATGTATTTCATGTTTCCCAACTAAGGAAGTTCGTTCACGACTCAAATATGACTGTTTCACCTGATCAGTTAGAGGACTTCGAAGTAGAACCCAAGGCAGTTGCGAACCGCAAGCCAATTCGTATTGTGGGGCACGATACGAAGCAACTTCGAAGGAAGGCGGTGGAGCTAGTCAAGGTTCACTGGGGCGAGAACGAGAATGATTGTACTTGGGAGACAGAAGAGAGCATTAGAAAGACGTATCCAGAACTCTTTGCCTGGTAAGATTTACTTTGTAATTTAGTTATTCCGCATGCTAGGATAGACTTGTTTTGCATGTTTGATTGTTGTTTTATGGTTGATAGGCATGTGGGACCCTTTGTGTGTTTTGGTTAGGGAATTTCGGGGGCGAAATTTCTTAAGGGGGGAGAATGTAACAACCCGCATTCTACGCATTGGAGGATCGTAGAATATTTATTTCTTTCCCATATGAATTCGTATGGTCATGTAGCTTTGGGAAACAACCATTAGAGTCATTTCCCATGTTCATGATTTTTGTCGATTTTTAAATGATCGTTTTGCCCCTAACTGATCTTGTTTAGGCCATAACTTTTGATTGGAAAGGAATTTTGACCTGAAACCACTTCCATTAGATTTGTTTGATTGTTTACCTTTCCGTGGAGTGGTCATAATAGCCATACGGACTTACCGTTTGGGAGATACGGCTGAAATAAGGTTTGGAAGGTGAAAAACTGCTTAACCAGGCCAAATAGGGTGATTAGTGAATGGGCCCATAACCCATTTCGGGATTAGGGTTATGGGGAGACTGAAAAGGGGTAGTGGATCATTTCATTTCAGTTTTCTAGCCTCCACTTATCTCCAAGAAACCCTAAAAATGGCCTCCAACCTCTAAATCATCTCCAAATCATCTCCTAATCGAGGATTAAGCTTAACAACATCAAATCAAGGAAGATCTACACCAAATCAACATTGGAGCTGCTGTTTAGCATTAGAATTCGCATCAAATCAGATATTTATTTCAGATCTTAGTTTATTTGTGGCTAAGGTGAGTGATTTGCATAGTTCCTCACTAATTATGGCTAATTAAGGGTAATTAGTGTTAATTAGCGAATTTAAACATGATAAAATTCTGGAAAAATGCTCATAAATTCTTAAATGATGTTTTAGACCTCTGATATGAATTTGGGTTAATTTGGTTAAGTTTTTCTAATCCTATCATTAGTTTCACCTAAACATGCTTAAGGGAAAATATGGGGTTTTGGGTATGTTTGATCCATTTTAACCTATCACATTGATGTTTTGATGTTTGTGGTTGATTATGCATGTTGCTATGACTGTATGATATGCTTTGTGATTGATTTCAATAGTTAGAATGGTCGAAAACGTCGTCGAATGGCGTAAAACACTTGCTGGAAAAGCTTCAGGAAACAGTGCAGGTTTCGGTTTGGATCGGATATGGTGTCTCGGATCGGATAAGTGAACTGGGCAAGGGATTCGATCGGATCGGAACTTGACACTTGAGACATCTGGCAAAAAGGAAGGCCATGCTAGTAATATTGGGATCGGATCGGATAAAGGAGGGGGATTGGAGCGGCTAAAGGAGGAGGATCGGATCGGAACGAATGAAGGGCGAGGGAGCTAATCGGAGCGGGAGCACGAACTGGATGGGAGATGGCACCCGACCCAACCCGAAGTGGGACACCCAACCCGAACTGACGCGATGGAGTGGACCCGAACCGTACCAGAGGAGGACCATGAACCGACACAACGTAGTGAACCCGACCCGAACCGATAGCTGAAGGGAACCCGACCCAACCCAGTATTGACCAATAACCCGAGATGCAAAGGTAGTCCAATATGGGAAATTTGAGCTCAGGATCCAATTGGGAACCAATGAGTTCACTTCATGGTTGGGCTTTGCTGCGGGATGTGTGCTAAGGAGTTGTCGATGTTCATAACTTCGATTCACCACTAAAAATGGATGATGGGCTACTTATCAGTGCATTAGAGTCATTGTGACTCGAGGGGCAAGGTGATGGTAGCAAGACTACATTATCAGTGCAGTAGAGTCATTATGACTTGAGGGGCAAAGTGATGCGTAGAAAGACTATGAGCCAGCGCAGATGGGGTGAATAACTCCATGTGACAAGTGAACATAGTAAAGGATTGGTAAGGCTATGAGCCAGCGCAGATGGGGTGAATAACTCCATGGGGCAAGTGGATAGAGCGAAGGATTAGTGGCTACGTTATCAGTGCAGTGAAGCCATTTATGACTACATGGGGCAAAGTGATCGTAGCAAGGTATGTTGGGTGATCGAAGTGGTGAATATCGTATGCTTTACGCACTGAGTGAGAGATGTGAGGATGGATGCTATATTTGATTGTTTGCCATCACTATGACATGCACACCCCCACCTCCGTATCTTTACACTGTTTGATATGGCACCTTAGAGTGTTGTACAGTATGTAGTGCTAACTATTTGGTTGCAGGTCCAGGTTCAGGTATGTTTTAGTCTACCTGTTATTGTTCTATTTAGATGCTTATCGCTCATACCAGGCTTTATGTCTGACCCAGAGTTTTATGTCTCCTCTTATTATTCTGGGTGCTCACACGAGTAGACTAGAGACAGGTTAGCTGGTGATGCGCGAGTAGCTGATTCGGAGGCAGGCAGGAGGCTTCCACGTGTGATATATATATATATATATATATATATATATATATATATATATATATTCTCCTTGTGTCGTTGGTGGTCGCTACTTGGGCATTAGTAGTGTACCTCCTTTATCTTACTTTTGCTTTGAGACAGTTTGAAAGTTGTAATAAGTTGTATTTTGGATTTCCGCTGCTATGATGCTTAGTTCTGGTTTTCAGCTTATGCACTGTCTCTCCTCTTTTATGTCAAGCATGTTATTATTATATTTTATCCTATGCGCTGTGAGACATTTTACAGGTTCCTTGTTAGTTCATTTCCTTCTTCCCTTTCCTTCTGATGACCCGTTCCGTGCTAACTGGACATGTGTACAGCGCACCTTTGGAGTAAATGTCGGTTGGTGCGGGGCGGGACGTCACATTTGTAATCCCCCTTAATTAATTTTCTCTTCTGTTTTAGCAGATAAAAATTTGAAAACAAGCAGTATATTAATGGTTACTGGCTAAATTAACAGATTTGGATCCAACTCTTGACTTATTTCCTGGAAATGAAGAGAACAAGATTTGTACTACAAAGCCCGAAATGAAACAGTTAACAATAATATGCAATGGAGAAGTTGTAAATATCGATTACGTTAAGCTGAGAAGGCAGAAGAGTTGATTGCTTTTGCCACCACAATGACTACAATAGGAAAAGTTAGTTTGAATTTGGCAATGCCTGTGGCTAAAAGGAAATCGTTGCAAAGATTTCTTCAAAAAAGAAAAGATCACATTAATTCAAATGCACCTTATTCTTTAAAGTAAGCTGCATTTGATAACCAATCTTGGCTTCAATTAAGCCTAAAAAAGCAAAATGTATTTACTTCACAGGTAAATGAAATGTATTTGCATTCCATTATTTACCCATTGCTGCGACTCAACGATGTAACTCACAAACAAAATCACTGAAGACAAGTGAATTCAAAAGGAGGAGAAGCAGACATAAGCGATTCAGGTCTTATATATTCTCCTAAAAACCATAAGAAGTCATTTAAATGATCAACATAAGGTCAAGATATACAGGCTTGAGAAAACTAGGAACGCACTGTGTGCATATACAGTTCTGGTCAGCTAATTCCTACATTTTTGGAATACTTGGGCACCATTATCGATGTATGATCATGGTTATTATCATTGTATAATCAAGTCTGGGAGAAACCTCAATGACATTTTTTTCCATTTTGTACATGTAGCATGTTGTATCCATCTCTCCTCTTTTTTTCCATAAAATAAAAATAAAAACCTTCTTGTAGTGTAATTACTCTATTTCCATTTTTTTTTCAAAAAAAATCTATCTAAGCCAGTCCAATTCTGGATCGTTATATAACACATATATGTTGGTGTGGACTCTAGATATATGATGAAGTGGCAAAGCGACAATATTTTACTTAACACGTTATTTGCTTTCACCAATCATTTAAACAAACAAATTGGTGCTCCGAGTTAAAGAAAATCGATTTTCAAATAACTATGAAGTCAAGAGGATTACTCTTCTTAATTAATTATGGTAATACTATGGAGACCGATTTAAACTGTCTCTTGAATTGATTGCAAAGATAACAGCATTGAATTTGTAATTTCAAAACGAAATAGTGTTCAAAGACATAAGCAAGGAAAAGAGGATGAAAATATTTGAATTTGTTGTGTTTCTTGGTGTTTCTGAATCTGTAAAAGTAAAGCATTTCGAAATTCTTTCCAAACATTGCAGATTTAAGGGAGATCTGGTATCCACAAAAGACAGTGCCATATTAGGGGCTCATTTTTATCCATTTCTTAATTTACCCAAGCTCTTAACATTACCAATTTCTATCAAAATACCTTTTTAATAGTACCCGACCCCCCACCATCTACTGTACTTAAAATCACCCTAAAATTTCACAGCTCAAGTTAAAAGCATTTCAATTTTCACGAAACATGTCACTAAAGAATTAAACTTGCATTGTCAAAAAAAAGTTGATGCATTTTAACAGCAATATTCCAATCCCGTAGATCATGAAATGTTACATCTTTCTATCAATTATACCAATAAAAAAGGGTACCTGAGGCGTATTAGATCAGGAGTTGCTAGATTTCCCGCATTACTTGCTTGCTTTTATTTTAGCTCCTGTAAAGATTGCATGGACTGAAAACTATACTCAACTATAAAACATATATCAGTTCAGTTGTAAAAAAAATCCCCTTTAACTATAAATTACTTCATTCTATACATTTTGTTCCCATCGCATAAGCGTCATCTACTGACAATGATGTTTACGAAATGGATGGTTTACCGCTGGTTCACAACAAGCATCATAGCATTGGATTCTACCTTCAAATCAAATATTAATCATTGTAAACTTAAAATATCAAATTTATCATGTTAGATAAATTCAAATGAACCCATAATGAATTCACATCTGCTACGTCACCTCACAATTGACTTTGTGTGTGTCCTGGCATCAACGCATATTTTTAAACAGTTTACCAGTTCTTTGGAATTTTTCTAAATGGTTTAGTTTATTTCGAAAGTTTGAATCCTTCAAAATCAAAGTTAATGCAGATCATTGAAAATGCTCGTTTTGACCATTGGCTCTGAAAAGGCCGGAAATTTCTTATCACTCATTTGATTTTAAACATATTGGCTCTATAAGGTATATAAATATGAAAAAGTTCATGAGAGATTTTAAAATGATTGAATGAGCAAGGAGGATCCAAAATGTATAGGCTATATACAGGTATGGTTCATTGTATATACATGGGTCAAACAAAATTAGGACAAAATAAATATGATTATGATCATATAAAACTAGTACAAGTGGGAAGCCGTAAATTTGAAAATAGTTAATTTCCCTTTCAGGTGATGGTTTACTACAGGTATGGTTCATTGTATATTGCTCGCATGAAACTAATGGGAAAGTCGGACTGCCAACTAAAAAGAGCTATATAACCACATAAATTAGAGTATAACCTTAAAACTAATGAATTTGGTAGCAAACTTAGGGCAATAGCTACACCTGCTACTAACAATAACATGATTTCTAATTAACAGCAAAACAGGAAAAATTGTCGTTAAAATAAATTTCTAGTTAACACTTACCATCAAGATCGAAGTAAGCTCATGTACTTTGGTCTCCAAGCCACTAACTTGGTTTCATAATGCATGTACTTCACCTGATGAGTTACCCCGAATACGAAGCTGAGATGGTACAACCCCAAAACCAAACCCTCTTACATGTGCTCCATGCTACGGACCAAAAAGCTTCGACATGCCATCTTGAGTAACTGATGTTGCTCCCTGAGAATCCTGACTTGCGGCATTATGATGCTCTGTTATCTTAGACTACAAATTCAAAAACAACTAATATTTAGAAATCAAAATTAAAACTACCTTAACAATAGCAACGGTTTCTTATATTGTATATTTGAACTTATTCTTACTATGCATTCAGCAATAACTGAATTCGAAGGTTTTCCATCTTTTCTAGTGTGGCCTTTGCACCACAATTCGTTTCGTGATATTAGATGTTGCCTTTTCCTTTTTCTGCAAAAATAGCTTAACAGCTTAAGAATGTACAAGTGATAACAAATAAAAATTTCTTAAACAATATTTTTTTTTACCATTTCTTCTTCTAATCTTGCATAACCTTTTCTGCTCATGTTGTGTGGAAGTTTATTCTTTTCTCTAATACTTTTGAATCTTTGGCTTGTTGCCTGTAAGATCAATTCAATAAATATGATATAGGAAAATATAATATATTTAACAGTTAAACTCAATCAGACAAAAATAATCACGTCAAACTTTTCTGACAATTTTTCATTTACAAAAGCATTCCACTCTTTAGCTCTCTTTATATTTAACAGATTTAGGCCTGCTAAAGTATTGGTAGAGTCGGGATTTTGAGACGCTTTTTTGATAGCTGCAACTAACCTTGATTTCGAATCCTTCCATCGTTGTCCTACTATTATTAATTAGTAATCCATATACACTGTATCTATCTTGAATCTTGAATGCACCAAAAAAAACGTAGATTAGTCTCTAACAGCATTGCAAAATGCAATGTTGTACCATAGGCATGTGCATAATGCATATTGCACATAGAGAGAACTACAGCAGGTATATAATATGTTGCTTTGAATATTGAGACATATAGGTACTCTAACATAAATAATACAGAATTAGTAAAATTAAATACAATTGAAAGCCAAATTTTATTATTCACTTGCTCATGCTATCGCCAACAGCTGGTATGTTCAAAAATCAAATATATACATACTTCTAACAAACTCACCATGAAACATAGTATGTTTTTGTTAACTGGTGCTCGAATGTCAGATATGGGTTTAAAAAAAAACATCAAGACATCTGATCTAGAAAAATCAGGTCAGATTAGATTCATATATCAAAACATGTATACAAGTCCACGGATCATCCCTCAAATCGTCATCGACTTTCCTCTATGAGCAACGGTAAAAGGCACCATCTCCCTTGCTAGAGTACCAATATATGACGACAAATGTTTGGAATTATTACCAATTGCTTGTCCACGTTCATTAAATTTAACTTCCGGCTTCTCATCTGGTATCATAGCTAATGATTTCAACATCGTTCTGCCTCTCTTTTTTCTACGTTGCGTCAATCTATGACCTTTACTAAAATCCGGTTGAAGTTCGTTTGGATTGGAATCTGAGGTGGCTGAAGTTTGCTGGAAATATAGTTGACAGACTGGGGGTTGTACTAGGTTTGTATTGTCTAAGGGGTTGTTACTGGAAGGAGGGGGCTGAATCTAGTTTGTAGTGTCTACGGGGCTGTTACTAGAAGAAGGGGGCTGAATCTTGTTTGTAGTGCCGACGGGGATGCTACTGGGAGGAGGAGGGGGCTGCACCTGTTTTGTAGTGTAGCCAAGGTTGCTTCCAGTTTTGCGAGGAGTACGTATTGGGTATTTAACATGCTTTCGAGGAGATCTTCTTATAGCAATATTTAAATGATGAAGCAACTGACCAACTCCACCTTGGTTTTCGCTGATTCTAACCCCAACCGCCCTCTCATCAGCAGCATGAACAGCTGCAAGTGCAGCTAAATTTTGCTTTTTTGCTCTTTTCTTTGCTATTTTGAGCTAAAAAAACAAAAGTCTTAATTCAGTTTTCAGTAGTTCTAAGTCTTTGTAACCATGGTGTTTAAAAACAGACAAGTAGCGATAAAAAAGGCTGATCTAACTCGAAGTATGGAATAGGCAACTAGAAGTATGAAATAGGCAACATCAAAAGTTATTTTTTGATATCAAGCATCTACATTAATAGATAAAAATGGATTCTCGCTAATTATTAATAAATCAATAAACAAAAATAAGCAATTTGACATAAATTTAAATTTCTTTCATCCCACTATTTATTAAATTATCAATAAACTGTTTATTAAATTGTCAAAAATGAACAAATATGACGATAATATTGTTTTTTATGAATATTCTTTAAAATATAATATTCATATGCTTACATTTTGAAATATAATTAGAAATAAAATACACAAACTTTAAGCAACTTAAGACCAAGACAGACAAAATTACCTGCACTGGCGGCACAAGTTGTATAACTTTCTTCTGAAAATCACCACTAGTCAACACGTGAACTAACGAATGGCAAGAGTTTAAAAAATATTGAGATGAATCTCAATGTCCAAGACATAAAGTTCAACTTTCAAGATACAGAATATCCCGAGCATATATGCTTAACAAGTTGTATTGGTCTGACTATATATGCTTAACAAGCGAGTTCACTAACTCATTTAAGTACAATCGTTAGTCACTATAATGAACAACAATCTGCGCTCACAAGATGAATTACCCGAGCATTTCATATTATATGTAATTTAGATGAGAGTTCGAAGTCTCGCCTGATTTTGATTTCATATGAAAAAAATTATTGCATTTTACAAAACGAAATTGTGATTCTTTCTAGGCAGAGTTTAAATATTTTTTAAGTACAACTCCTAATACTGGCCTTAACTTAATTTAGAGTTTATCGATCCAAATATCGTTGGATTTAGAGGTAGTACAAAAAAAATGCATTTAAACCCAACTTAGCCACATGAAAAAGGGGAGGCATAGAACATGGTGTTTATATATTCTAAGTAACATAAAAAGGGGAGTGTAAACGCATGAACTTGCAACATAGCGAACTAATTAACATGAATTAAGCACATGTGAACTTGCATTGTAATAGCATATAACCATGGCATAAACATACTTAAGCATGAATAATTATATTCATATAATCATAGCATAAACATACCTAAACATGAACCATTCTATTCATATAATCATGGCATAAACATACGTAAACATGAATCATGGTTTTTAATCTATCCATGTAAACTTGCAATTGGAACGTAAATCTAACTTAATTATGTGTCACATATATCACCATATGATTTTGATAACAACATAGGCCTAAAACATGTTTTCAACTAGGCATAACACCAAGCATAGTTTAGTCATGTTCATAAAGATGCTTACTTTTGTCTCTAATAAAAAAGTATGGTTTTTGTAACACCCCACCTCTGCCAGGGTGGCTCTTGCAAGCAACTCTGACTTTGGTGGGGCGTTTTTAAAACAAGGTTAACATGCATAATGATATAGCAAGGCAGGACATGACATATATATATGTAAATAAACAGAGTAAGTAGATAGATAAAACAGCGGAAGAATTTTAAACCATTTCTAAAACAAGTCTGCTACATCATAATGTCAATTTCCCAAGTAAACAAGTCTAGTACATAAAATAACATCATCTGAAACTGAAAAGGAAAACATAAAAGTAGCTATCCCCAAAGTGGAAGAAACCATAGCGAGCTCAAGTCCAAAGCATACACGAGCTATCCAAGAAAGCAGCTAAGATCCAAGCTAGGCTCCTGTATTCCCTCCCTGAGAACCTGGGGGGGGGGGGGGACGGAAGAAAAGAGGCGAAAGAAAACAGGTCAGTCAAAAAGACTGAGTAAGCCCTGCTACGATCAGTCTATAAACTAATAAAGTTAACATCATGATGGAAACTGAGATGATCATAGATAACAACATACTGTCATGGTAAATTAACTACAAGATAGATAGAGGTGTCATCGCATAAACAAGGTTAAGTTTTGCACCACGGTGTACTAGCAAACCAACATAACAGGTATTGATCCCTCAGCCCAAACGTTGGCCTAATAACATGAGGTGACCTTAATACAAGGTCCAGCCCAACGGTCTAGTCGATCGGCTCCCTATAATCCTAACACGTCAAGTGTTGGTGCCCATACGGCCCACATATGGATGTAGTCTGACTGTGCTGGGTCCACCTTCGGGTGTATCAAGCCCTCGGGTGTCAACCCCCGACACTTAAGCAATAATACACAGCTCAAAACTACTGGTACCCGTGCCTCGAGTTTGTCCAATACCGGACTACGTGCACGTCCGTAGCCTGCCTGGACCCGCACCGCTGTACCACTCAGCCGTCGCTTTGGTCGCTTACATCCGCCCAGTAATCGTGCCCCGCCCTAGCCTAGTCCTCTAGGGTTGTGATGATACCAAACTGGGATTACTGCCGGAACAGACCCGCTGCTAGGGTTTTCTAAGAGGGTTAAGTGCGATTTAACCCTTCACTAATCATGGATTAAATTGGTTAAGTGTAACTCAACCCCATTCTAATCCCTCGAACCCCCAATTGGATTAAACTGGTTAAGTGTAACCAACAGTTCACACTTAACCCCATTTCAATCCCTCTAATCCCCAAGTGGATTAAGTATTAGTGGACCCTGACTTAACCCTAATCATGAGGCATTAATTAACTTAATGCACCTTAACCTCTCACATTAGACTTTGTTGTGGTTACTAGTTAAGCCGGGCGGGTCCGGGTAGCTTTACACCACAACTTGGTCTAACCTCGGGTCTTGGCACCACATGACCAACTTCTCACATTGGGTCCTATTGTTTGTAGCCACTAGTTAAGCCGGTCGGTTCCGGGTAGAATTACGCTACAAACTCAACCCAACCTCGAGTTGGCCACACTTATGTTTTCTAAGTGTCATGTCCACTTTATTTCAAAACATAATTACAAGTCAACAAATGCTTGGGTAGACCTAACTTAATAGGTAAATTCCCAAGGGGTAGACCTAACTTAATAGGTAAATTCCCAATCTTATATTTTCATGTATTTTAAGTTTACCCAAACCCCCCAACGTCATTCTACCGCTTACATATTCGTAATAACGCATAAAGGATAGGAAGAGGGAACTTGGCACAACATGCGTGATGAACTTGCACAACAATCATGCATAACATGTTAGACTTGCACAACTTAGCATAGTGAACATGCATATTAGCATAAATATGCATAACATGTTAAACTTGCATAACTTAGCATAGTGAACTTGCATATTACCATAAACATGCATAATATGTTAAACTTGCATAACTTCGCATGGGGAACTTGCATAAACATGCATAACTTGTCAAACATGCACAACTTGTCATTTTAAACTTGCACAAGCATGCATAACTTGTCAAACATGCACGACTTGTCATTTTGAACTTGCATAAGCATGCATAACTTATTAAACATGCATAACATGGCATAGTGGACTCGCATAAACATGCATAACTCATTTAACTTGCAAATCATGGCATAGTGGACTCGCATAAACATGCATAACTCATTTAACTTGCAAATCATGGCATAGTGGACTCGCATAAACATGCATAACTAAATAAACTTGCAAAACATGGCATAGTGAACATGCATAACTCAATGAACTTGCAAAGATCCCAACTTTCATCACATATTAACTTTAGAGTTTCTAAAATGAAGGTAAGAGGGCTTACTATGCTTATGCGAACTCAAATGAGTATAGCAAATGTAATTAAACCCTTATGCAACCAAAAACCCCAAAAATGCAAGCAAACTTGATCAAAACTCTTCTTTTATGAAGACAATAGAGAAACAAGCCCTTAATGCAAGCTAAGGAGGATCATACAAGCCCAAATATACTTGTATGCATGGAAAATCACTTAGGAATTAATTTAGGGATTGTATGAAGAGGGTGGAGGCCATGAGAGTTTTGATTTTGGCATAGTTTAGTTACTAGATTGAATAATGAGTGATTTAGGGTAGGTTAGGGTCTTATTTATAGATTAGGCTAGTGATTTGGACCATAGGATTAACCCTAGATTCAATTAGGTCCATCAGATCCCGGAATTCTCTAGAAACAGGCCACAAGACCCAACCCTAATCAGAAATGGTGCACCAGGCTAAACAGCCGGGCACCCCCCTGTCGACAGGGCTGTCGACAGGGCAGTCGACATGCCAAGACCCCTGTCGACAGGCCTGTCGACATGGGGTCCTGGCGGGATTTTTCCCGCCTTGGCCCAGCTGGCCCAATTCTTTAAATTTGAATCTGATTTTAAACCTTGAATTTTCTGAAAACTTTGACGGGCCATATCTGGGCCATACGGACTCCGTTTTTCGAAAACTCGGACTCTATTTCGCGTATTTTTCCGAGACGAACGCAATGGCATAGCCCGTTTCCCTTGATTCAGATTTTTGAATTAAATTCTGCCTCGATTTATGTTATAACAGGTTATTGAAAATACGGGTTGTTACATTCTCCCCTCCTTAAAGGATTTCGTCCCCGAAATCTTCAAGTTAGGAAGAACGCATCCTACCATCCAATCATCCATCTACTCAAAGCATCATCCACGAGCAATCATTGCCTTTAAAGGATTCTAAATGTGGTATGAACATATGCAAAAGTGTGTGTATATGTACTTACCTAATGCAAAAATCAGGCGATTACTGATACAGTAATCCTCCTTAATGCATATGTATGTAAATCAGGCGGTTACTGATACAGTAAACCTCCTTAATGCATATGTATGTCAGTGAAATGAATCCATATGTATGCAGATTCCTAAATTCATAGTATCTATATGAGTGCACATAACATTCATCCATATGCAACATCCATGTGGTGGCACAACAAGTTTCAATCATGAATAAGCATAAACACTCATGCATATGCAACATGAAGAGTGTGTGAGCCGATCTAGTGCCTAATGTGTATAATGCATCCACGAGTAACCACTTGCAAACACTTGCAACCACTTGCAAACATCAAGCATAACATGTTTCAAATACATGTTTCATCCAAAGGGTTTCTACCTAAGGTTCTCATGACAAGATAGACACGATAAACTAGATAAACTAGATAAACTGGATAAACTCCTTCTTGGATTACAAGAAATCCATTCAAACTTTGACATTTAGTACTTACCGACGAGTCTTAACCCCCTTATGGAGTTTACAACAGAAATAAGATCGAGAATGGGACCGAGAGGATATATACAAAAGATAACTTGCAAGCAAGCTCCACAGGAAAACAAGGATCAAGGATGTACTCTTTAAAAAGAGATATGATGCGCGTATCTAGTCTTCACTCTTCTTAGTCACGTTTCCTTGAGCTTAACTCCACTGTGCTTTGACTATCTTTCACTTCATGATTCCTTGGCTTCCTAACTCCTATTTCCCAAATTCGAGTTGGAACTCATTTCATTATCGCCTCTCGTCTTTCTTTTCCACTTATTCTTCCTTCTGTATACTTGGCTTAATCATACTATAACCTCATGATTTCATGCAAGCTCTCCAAAATTCACTAGTGAATCCTGGATCTCGTCTACTTACTATAAAGTATTCCATGCAGCAGAACTTTTCTTGAAAATACCAATCCACGTTGCTAATTGCCCTTATAAACGTGATTTTCTATAACTCATGCTTAATCGAAATGAACCATCCGCCTATGAGTGATAGGCCATACCTAGATTCAATTGCCTACCCATGGCTTCCTGTAGGCTATTCCAAAACTGGCCAACTTCTTGAGGGTAAACCGTTGCTAACCATGATGCAGTTCTCTCGTTCTTCACCGGACTGAAATGAGCACTCTTCGTGAGTCTACCTACTATGACCCACATACCCGTATTCCCTTTCTTTGATCTAGGTAGTCCATCCACATAATCTATCGAGAGGTTTTCACACTTTCCTTGCGGAACCTCCAATGGAGGTAATGGCCCACTGGGCTTCTATGACTTGGCCTTAACCTGGTGGCACAACATGCATCCTAAGACCAACTCGGCCACCTCCTCGAGTGATGCGCATCTTCAAGATCCTTCTTTACCAAGTCTTTCACTCGAGGAACACATAATCTCTCGTCGTGCCTTAGTCATCCCTTGTCATCTATAATATATCTAGCGAGGTGACTTAACATCTCGCCTCAAATCGACTGGTCCATGTTCTTGACCAACGGTGGGTCTTCTTCCTGTGAAACCCCCTTCTTGATCCAGAAGAGTAAGTCTAAGCTCCGGGAATGCTAACTAACTAGCCCAACGGAGAAAGCTTCTTACTCCAATTGCCCTGCTCAGAGTTTTCCGGTCTTAAACCGCAACCATTTTAGCGGAATCCACCGCTAAGCCTTACTTAGGAACTATGTGCCCAAGAAATCCAACTCCTTTCCTCCAAAGTGACATTTGGAGAACTTGACCTTCAACTGGTGGTTCTAAGCGTATTCATCTCCTCCTTGAGATATCTAGCATGCTCTTCTTCGTTCTTTTGAGGAGATCAAAATATCGTCTACGACGACCTTGACAAACTTGTTCAAGGACTCCCTAAACACCCTACCCATCAAGTTCACGTAATATGCGGGTGCCTTAGTCAAACCAAATAGCATGACTAGCCATTCTAAAACCCATCCAGAGTCCTAAACGCAGTCTTGTCAATTCCATCCTCAGCCATCCTAAGCTGATGGAATCTGGTAGCTAGATCAAAAGAAAACGGATGCTCCTACAAGCTGATCAGACAAATCATTGATCCTTGGTAACGGTTACCTATTCTTCTTACGAAGATCAACATGTAAGCTAAGAAAACTGTCCACATTAGTAACGAATACTACTGGAGCACCCTACTCGAAAATGCTTCGTCTCAGGAAGTTCTTCTCAAGCAACTCCTTGACTTGCTTTCTTAACTCTCATCTCGTGAGGTCGTGTGCCTAACCGGCCACGAAACTGGCTTGGTATTACCAACCAGATAATGCGGAAATCTATCCCACGTCTAAGGGTAACCCCTTCATTTCCCCCAAGATATCAGGATATTCTCGGACCACCCTCACAAATTGCAAACTATCGATAGACGAGTTGAGGGATTCAAGATAACATAACATGACGGGACCCATAGGGTTGCTAGAAATTTCTAGGGTATTACTGAGGCGAGTCATGAGCCTCACAACCCTATATACAAAAACCCAGAATGGCTCCAAAACAGGACAACCATTCCATGCCCAAAACCAACCCATATCCCCTGAAACCGAGAATATAAACATCCCACGAGGATTCTATACTCAAGATAGAAATTTTCAAATCCACTCAGACCACAGACAAACGGGCAAAACCCCCAATTGGGTTTGAAACACATACGGGATCATCAACTAGACTAGTACTTAGGTGCAAAACTTTCAACTAGATCAGATGAAATAAAACTATGCGATGTGCCAGAACCAAACAAAGTACGAATCAGGGAAAGTCAGAAAATGTAAACAAGATTTCCACAGAAACACTACCTCTATCATAAGCTGGAAGAACGGTGCTGAGGGGATGAACTCGCCCTCCAGATAGTCCTGCACACTGAGTCTGGCCTTGCCCTTGTTTCCTTGGGCAATCCTTGCTGAGATGTCCAAACTCACCACAATGAAAGCATTCGCCCCGCTTTCTCTTCTTCTTCCTACATTCCCTGGCTATATGTCCAACCTTACCACAGAAGTTACATTTCATATTCCCTCTTGGCTTGTCCTTGCGGTTGTTGTTATTCTTGCCCCGTTTTCCGGAATTTACCCCCTTGCCTTGAGACTCATTCGCCTTGACCTCTTTCTTGTCATTGTTATCTTCTTCTTGAAGTAGGGCCAAGTTCACCAAATTCTCGAAAGTCGCCCCCAAGGGTATATGAGACATGGCCAAACCATGTAATGGCTCGTTTAATCCTAGAGCAAAGTGTAGGGCCTTCTTCTGAGCTGTATTAACCAAGTCTAAATCGACCCGAGCCAGTTGATTAAACTTATCTATGTATTCCCTAATAGTCATGTCCCCTTGCTTTAGTGATAAGAACCTTAGTCCAAACCTTCCTCTAAAGTCATCCCAAGTCTCAATTGGCCTAGTAGCGGTGGTGACTACCCACCAACGTGCAGCTTCTTCCTTTAGCAACCACACTGCCAATAAAACTTTCCTGCGGTCACCTATATCAAAGGTGGCTAAAAGATCTTCGGTCTCTTTCAACCAATTCCTTGCCTCTACAAAAGTCTCTGTTCCACTAAAATTCTTGCCACCCATCATCTTAAAGTTCTTACAAGTTTCCGCAAAATCCGCTTGTGGAGGCTGAGGGAGAAGAGGAACATCAGCTACAGGAGGAGGAGGAGGAACAGCGGCCTCGACTGGAAAGACAACATTAGAGACACCCGGGACCGGTGCCGTGACTTCCAAGTACCGATGAAACCAATCGGGTATTGTTACCCCTTCGGGTAAGATGAGATTACCAGACATGCTGGAAACGAAAAGAAAAGAGTTCAAACGAGGAGTCAAAGGATAGTGCTAATGGCTTTTTGGGGAATAGCCTTTTAAAAATAACTAGACTTTTCCTTGGAAAATACTTAATACTTGGTTTTGAAAATAGTTTTTCTTTTCAAAAGTTTTAAAAACCTTTTTATCCCTTCTCGTAAACCATATGCTCTGATACCAAATGTAACACCCCACCTCCGCCAGGGTGGCTCTTGCAAGCAACTCTGACTTTGGTGGGGCGTTTTTAAAACAAGGTTAACATGCATAATGATATAGCAAGGCAGGACATGACATATATATATGTAAATAAACAGAGTAAGTAGATAGATAAAACAGCGGAAGAATTTTAAACCATTTCTAAAACAAGTCTGCTACATCATAATGTCAATTTCCCAAGTAAACAAGTCTAGTACATAAAATAACATCATCTGAAACTGAAAAGGAAAACATAAAAGTAGCTATCCCCAAAGTGGAAGAAACCATAGCGAGCTCAAGTCCAAAGCATACACGAGCTATCCAAGAAAGCAGCTAAGATCCAAGCTAGGCTCCTGTATTCCCTCCCTGAGAACCTGGGGGGGGGGGACGGAAGAAAAGAGGCGAAAGAAAACAGGTCAGTCAAAAAGACTGAGTAAGCCCTGCTACGATCAGTCTATAAACTAATAAAGTTAACATCATGATGGAAACTGAGATGATCATAGATAACAACATACTGGCATGGTAAATTAACTACAAGATAGATAGAGGTGTCATCGCATAAACAAGGTTAAGTTTTGCACCACGGTGTACTAGCAAACCAACATAACAGGTATTGATCCCTCAGCCCAAACGTTGGCCCAATAACATGAGGTGACCTTAATACAAGGTCCAGCCCAACGGTCTAGTCGATCGGCTCCCTATAATCCTAATACGTCAAGTGTTGGTGCCCATACGGCCCACATATGGATGTAGTCTGACTGTGCTGGGTCCACCTTCGGGTGTATCAAGCCCTCGGGTGTCAACCCCCGACACTTAAGCAATAATACACAGCTCAAAACTACTGGTACCCGTGCCTCGAGTTTGTCCAATACCGGACTACGTGCACGTCCGTAGCCCGCCTGGACCCGCACCGCTGTACCACTCAGCCGCCGCTTTGGTCGCTTACATCCGCCCAGTAATTGTGCCCCGCCCTAGCCTAGTCCTCTAGGGTTGTGATGATACCAAACTGGGATTACTGCCGGAACAGACCCGCTGCTAGGGTTTTCTAAGAGGGTTAAGTGCGATTTAACCCTTCACTAATCATGGATTAAATTGGTTAAGTGTAACTCAACCCCATTCTAATCCCTCGAACCCCCAATTGGATTAAACTGGTTAAGTGTAACCAACAGTTCACACTTAACCCCATTTCAATCCCTCTAATCCCCAAGTGGATTAAGTATTAGTGGACCCTGACTTAACCCTAATCATGAGGCATTAATTAACTTAATGCACCTTAACCTCTCACATTAGACTTTGTTGCGGTTACTAGTTAAGCCGGGCGGGTCCGGGTAGCTTTACACCACAACTTGGTCTAACCTCGGGTCTTGGCACCACATGACCAACTTCTCACATTGGGTCCTATTGTTTGTAGCCACTAGTTAAGCCGGTCGGTTCCGGGTAGAATTACGCTACAAACTCAACCCAACCTCGAGTTGGCCACACTTATGTTTTCTAAGTGTCATGTCCACTTTATTTCAAAACATAATTACAAGTCAACAAATGCTTGGGTAGACCTAACTTAATAGGTAAATTCCCAAGGGGTAGACCTAACTTAATAGGTAAATTCCCAATCTTATATTTTCATGTATTTTAAGTTTACCCAAACCCCCCAACGTCATTCTACCGCTTACATATTCGTAATAACGCATAAAGGATAGGAAGAGGGAACTTGGCACAACATGCGTGATGAACTTGCACAACAATCATGCATAACATGTTAGACTTGCACAACTTAGCATAGTGAACATGCATATTAGCATAAATATGCATAACATGTTAAACTTGCATAACTTAGCATAGTGAACTTGCATATTACCATAAACATGCATAATATGTTAAACTTGCATAACTTCGCATGGGGAACTTGCATAAACATGCATAACTTGTCAAACATGCACAACATGTCATTTTAAACTTGCACAAGCATGCATAACTTGTCAAACATGCACGACTTGTCATTTTGAACTTGCATAAGCATGCATAACTTATTAAACATGCATAACATGGCATAGTGGACTCGCATAAACATGCATAACTCATTTAACTTGCAAATCATGGCATAGTGGACTCGCATAAACATGCATAACTCATTTAACTTGCAAATCATGGCATAGTGGACTCGCATAAACATGCATAACTAAATAAACTTGCAAAACATGGCATAGTGAACATGCATAACTCAATGAACTTGCAAAGATCCCAACTTTCATCACATATTAACTTTAGAGTTTCTAAAATGAAGGTAAGAGGGCTTACTATGCTTATGCGAACTCAAATGAGTATAGCAAATGTAATTAAACCCTTATGCAACCAAAAACCCCAAAAATGCAAGCAAACTTGATCAAAACTCTTCTTTTATGAAGCCAATAGAGAAACAAGCCCTTAATGCAAGCTAAGGAGGATCATACAAGCCCAAATATACTTGTATGCATGGAAAATCACTTAGGAATTAATTTAGGGATTGTATGAAGAGGGTGGAGGCCATGAGAGTTTTGATTTTGGCATAGTTTAGTTACTAGATTGAATAATGAGTGATTTAGGGTAGGTTAGGGTCTTATTTATAGATTAGGCTAGTGATTTGGACCATAGGATTAACCCTAGATTCAATTAGGTCCATCAGATCCCGGAATTCTCTAGAAACAGGCCACAAGACCCAACCCTAATCAGAAATGGTGCACCAGGCTAAACAGCCGGGCACCCCCCCTGTCGACAGGGTTGTCGACAGGGCAGTCGACATGCCAAGACCCCTGTCGACAGGCCTGTCGACATGGGGTCCTGGCGGGATTTTTCCCGCCTTGGCCCAGCTGGCCCAATTCTTTAAATTTGAATCTGATTTTAAACCTTGAATTTTCTGAAAACTTTGACGGGCCATATCTGGGCCATACGGACTCCGTTTTTCGAAAACTCGGACTCTATTTCGCGTATTTTTCCGAGACGAACGCAATGGCATAGCCCGTTTCCCTTGATTCAGATTTTTGAATTAAATTCTGCCTTGATTTATGTTATAACAGGTTATTGAAAATACGGGTTGTTACAGTTTTACACTTGAATCACGATTCCAATTCCAACATAAATTCATATAAACCATAGTACTTAGTTGAATCCAATTACACACTAAAAGTGATCATAAAAGTATGTACATCATATTGGCATAATGGTGAATCATATACTTGCATGAATCTCAAATAAACTACCACAACATATGGTCGTTAACATGAATCATATACTTGCATGAATCTAAATTAAACCACCACAAACATGTAGTTGTTAACTTCCAACATAAGTCACATACTTGCAAATATCCAATCGTTATACCACAACATTTCCAAATCGTTTAGAATCAAAGCAACATACAAATATAGATTATTATCACCACAAATCGAATACAATTCTATTTCTCATTTTACACAAATCAAAACACAATTATTTATTCACATCGGAATAGCACTCTACTTACAACGTATGACGAATCTTTAATTCAGGAATCTGAATTCTGAATTTGGAGATGCTATCCTTTGTTGTAGGCGTTGTTTTGATTTAATTGACGTTGCTTTAAGCTTTCGAATTGTCTCCTAATTGTCTCTCAATTTCTGACGGCTATTCCTATTCTTTCCTCAACAGCATGACGGTCTCATCTTCATTTTAGTTTGTGTGAATTAGGTGGAGTCTTAGGTCCTTTTATAGAGTTTGTGAGTTGATTAGGACCGTCGATGGAGCTTGGTTTAATAATAGCCGTTCGTTTGAAGGAGAGACCAACCAGGAGCTGACACCTAGCCCTAGTGACAAGGCAAGGCTCAGAAAATCGACCAAGCACAGACCAGGCCAGCCAGGGGGGCTGGGTTCGACCTGGCTCAGGGGCCAGGTCGACCCCCCAGTCGACCCCCAGGTCGACGTCGACCTGGGTGCCCCAGGTCGACTACCTAGTCGACCTGGGTAGCCGAGGTCGACTACCCAGTCGACCTGGGTGCCTTGGGTGGGAAAATTCCCGCCCTGGCCAATCTGGCCCGATTTTTGAAATTTAAATCTGATTTCTGAGCTGATCTGATCTGTTTGAATTTTAAACTGAATTCTGAAACTTCCGGAGGCCATATCTCCCTCATACGGAGTCCGTTTTACGCAAACTCGGACTCTATCTCAAGCAGAATTCCGGGACGAACGCAAGGCGTATCCCGTTTCCCTTAATTCTTAGATTTGAAAATATTTATACTTTAATTTGTCAATTTCACTGTTATAGAATACACAGGGTGTTACACTGTCTGACTCTGAAATTTGAATTTTCTGAAAATCTATTTTGAATTTTCTGAAACTTCCGATCGCCATAACTTCTTCATATGAAGTCCAATTCATGCAAACTCGGACTCTATCTCAACCAGAATTCCGAGACGAACTCAATGGCGCAACCCGTTTCCCTTAATTCTCACGTCTGAGATTAATTATTCTTTAATTTAGTTAATTCGATTATTCAAAAATCCGGGGTGTTACATTCTCCCCTCCTTAAAGGATTTTGCCCCCGAAATCTCTAAGTTAAGGAGAATGCATATCCTAACATCCAAACAACCAACTACTCAACCATCAAACACGGGCATCCATTGTCCTTATAAAATTTCTAATGTTGTATGAACATATGCAAGAAGTGTGTGTATATGTTCCTTATCTAATGCAAAATCAGGCGGTCTACTGATTCAGTTGACCTCCTTAATGCAAACCATGATAGTGCCATGCATCCATTATGTAAGCGAAAGAACATTATCGATACATATTATTTCTACATGTGTGCACAACCATTCACCAAAATGCAACATCCATATGATGGTACAACCATTATACATCCATTTCTTAAATATGTACACACATTTATATGCAATATGCAATATGAAGTGACTGAGCCGATCTAGTGCCTAAAGTGTGTGTATATGCATCCATGAGCAACCACTAGCAAACACTTGCATCCACTTGCATCCATCATACATAACATGTCTTAAACACATGTTTCAATCGTAGGACTATCCTATCTAAAGGTCAAAGATACTAACGAGAGGACATACTAAAGATAAGATAAGTAAGAGATAGGCGATAAAGGAGAAATTAAAAGACATACCCTCGAAGAGAAAAAGGTACAATGAATGCATCTTCACTTCCGTCTCCCAAGTAGCATTGCTCTCATCATCTCCCCATTGCACTTTGACTAATTTGACCTCTCGATTCCTCAACTTCTTAATCTCCGATCCAAGAATGCGCGTAGGAGCTCGTCGAATCGTTGCATCACGCTTGATCTCCACCTCTCTAAGGAAGCTCGGCTCTACCACTTCCGCGGTCTCGTGCAAGCACTTCCTCAAATGTGATACATGGAATACGTCGTGTACACCACTAAGTCTCTCGGGCAACTCCACTCTATACGCCATCTTCCCAATCCTTTCTTTAATAGGAAACGGCCCTATGAATCTTGGTGCTAACTTCCCAACGGACCCAAAGTGAACGACGTTCCGTAATGGAGACACCTTGACAAAGACCATGTCCCCAACATCCAACTCAAGATCTGACCTCCTCATATCCGCATAAGATTTATGTCTATCTTGCGCCGTCTTCATCCTCCTTCGAATCAAATCGATCTTTTCCGAAGTCTCTTTAATCATATCAGGTCCAAGCCAGATCTTATCCGTAGATTCCCACCAACATGTAGGCGAACGACACGGCCGTCCATAAAGAGCTTCGAACGGTGCCATGCCAATGCTAGACTGAAAGCTATTATTATATGCGAACTCTACCAACGGAAGATGTTCCTCCTATGTACCTCCGAAATCTAAGACACATAATCTCAATAGGTCCTCTAAAATACGATTCACCCTCTCGGTCTGGCCGTCCGTCTGAGGATGATATGCAGTGCTCAAACATAACTGAGTCTCTACCATCTCTTGCAAGCTTTTCCAAAATTCGCTAGTGAAAATAGGATCGCGGTCGCTCACTATGCTAGAAGGAACACCGTGCAAACGAACTATTTCTCGAATGTATACGGAGGCTAACCATGGAGTAGTTCTCTTACTCTTCACGGGAATGAAATGGGCGCTCTTAGTAAGTCTGTCTACCACGACCCAAATCCCCGTATTACCCTTCCTCGATCTTGGTAATCCATCAATAAAGTCCATCGAGACGCTTTCCCACTTCCATTGTGGGACCTCCAATGGGTGAAGCAATCCACTGGGCTTCTTTTGCTCCGCTTTTACTTGTTGGCACACCAAGCATCTAGCGACATACTTAGCCACATCTTTCTTCATGCCGGCCCAAGAGTAAACTCGTCTCATGTCCATGTACATCTTGTCCCCGCCGGGATGAATGGTCATCTTCGAACGATGGGCATCATCAAGAATGGCCTTCTTCAGATTCTCGTCCCGTGGTACACAAAGTCTACCGTCCCTACACAACCAACCCTTATCATCTAGGGTATACCTACGGAGATGGCTCGATGACTCCCCTCCTTTGAGCTTTTCTACTAACTCAACCAACTGTGGGTCGTCTCATTGTGCCTCGCCAATCTGTCCCAAAAGCGTAGGTCTGACCTCTAAGGATGCTAGCAAACCAGATACGAAGTCAATGGAAGGTGTAAAGTCAAACGTAGAGATGAAATCTAAACTTCGCCGCTCAACAAACAACGGACTCAAGGATAATCTTTTTCTACTTAAGGCATCTGCCACCACGTTACCCTTGCCAGGGGTATATATTATCTCGAAGTCGTAGGATGCTAAGAACTCCATCCACCTTTGTTGCCTTAAGTTCAAGTCCTTCTGAGAGAATAAGTATTTTAGCGATTTGTGGTCAGTGAACAATTCGAATTTCTCGCCAAGAAGATAATGACGCCAAGACTTAAGCGCGAAAATAATAGCGGCCAACTCTAGGTCATGTGTAGGGTAATTTCTTTCATGCACTCTCAACTGCCTTCCACCATAGGCTATTACCCTTCCCTCTTGCATTAAGACTGCGCCTAGTCTTGTCCCACAAGCGTCGGTATAAACGGTAAATAGATTACTCCCATCTGGCAACACTAAGACTGGGGCTGTGGTCAAAGCTCTCTTTAAACGTTCGAACGCATCATCACAATCTACGTCCCACGTGAAAACTAAGTTCTTCTTCGTCAAACGTGTTAATGGAGCTGATATTTTTAACCCTAAGAAACTCCTCATCTCGGTCGCATTTTTAGGAACCTTCCAATCTTGGATGGCCACTACCTTCGCGGGATCCACGGCTATCCCTTCTTTGGAAACCACGTTCCCTAAGAATTGCACTTCCTTTCTCCAAAAGTGACATTTAGAAAATTTTGCTTTAAGGCTATGCGCTCGAAGGATCTCCAACACTTCCCTAAGATGTAGGGCATGCTCTTCTTCGCTTTTAGGAAAGATCAATATGTCGTCCACAAAGACTACTGCGAATTTATTAAGGTACTCCCTAAACACCCTACTCATCAAGTCAACAAAGTATGCGGGGGCGTTTGTCAAACCAAAGGGCATTACCAGCCACTCGAAGAAACCGTCTGGAGTCCTAAAGGCAGTCTTGTCTATGTTATCCTCAGCCACTCTCAACTGATGGAAACCAGTGGCTAAGTCCAACTACGAAAACACTGAAGCGCCAACTAACTGATCGAAGAGATCGTCAATCCTCGGCAGTGGGTGTCTATTCTTCTTAGTAAGCTTATTGAGTTCTCTATAGTCCGCACAAAGTCTAAGGGACCCATCCGCCTTCGTGGCAAACACTACTGGGGCACCCCCACTTCGATATGCTACATCTGATGAACCCCTTCTCAAGCAATTCTTTCACTTGCTTACTGAGTTCTCTTCTCTCTCTTGGAGCCATGTGGCGCACTGGCAATGCAACTGGCTTTGCATTATCCACCAGATATATTCGAAAGTCTATTTCACGTTTTGGGGGTAAACCCCTCACCTCATCAAAGACATCACCATATTCACGGACTATGGGAACAGAATGTAAATCATCATCGGATGCGTCAAGGGTTTCTAGGTAACTAAGCATTACTGGACCTCTAGGGTCACAAGAAATATCAAGGGTCTTTCCAGAACGAGTCAACAATCTAACTACCCTTCTTTCACAATCTAGGATGGCCCCATATCTAGTTAGCCAATCCATACCTAGAATTAAACCATAGCCCATGAAGCCAAGAACAAAAGCGTTGCACTCAAACTCAACGCCCAATATAAACACTCTCAAATCCCGACAAATCATAGAAAGATTAGCCGAACCACCAATAGGATTTGAGACTACTAAGGGATCAGTAACAAGGCTAGTATCTAGGTGCAGTGTTTCAACTAATGATGTAGAAATAAACAAATGCGATGCGCCAGAATCGAATAAAGTACGGACAGGATGATCAAACAGAAAAACTAAACTTTCAACGGAAATTGCTCTACCTCGTTCTTGCAGCGGTGGGACCACGAGAGCCTGAACTTGTCCCCTTGCTTGCCCTGGTGCCATAAGAGCCTGCACCTATCCTCCCGAGGTAGACCATGCCCTCTTCCCTTTCTTTGGGCAGTCCTTAATAAGATGTCCCGCTTCGCCACAGTGGAAACAACCAGTCTTCTTTTTCTTCCTACAATCTTTGCTTAGATGGCCGGGTGTCCCACAGTTAAAGCATTTCTTCTTCCCCTTAGCATTGTTGCCTTTGCCACCTTTTTTGTTCTGTTGTTGCTGTTGCGGCTTCTTTTGATCCCCTTTCTTCTCGGGTGCCTTATTAGCATTGGCGCCCTTCTCTTCTTCATGCATGAGTGCCATGTCAACTAACCTCTCAAAGGTATCCCCCATGGGAATGTGGGTCATAGCTAACCCATGAAGCGGCTCGTTTAAACCCTTAACAAATCTTAGAGCCTTCTTTTCTGGAGTATTCACCAAGTCTAAGCCAAACCTTGCCAATTGGTTGAATTTGTTAACGTACTCTTTCACCGATAGATTCCCTTGCTTCAGTGACAAGAACCTTTCCATGTATAGATTCTCTTCAGCCCGTGAGAGAAACTTCGCCTCAAACCTTTGCCTAAAATCTGGCCATGTATCGACTGGACGTCCCCCATTAGTGACCTCCCACCAAAACGAGGCCTCATCCTTCATTAGCCAAGCAGCTAGCTGGAGTTTTCTTCCATTATCCACTTCAAAGATTCCAAACAATTCTTCCACCTCCTTTAGCCAGTTACGAGCTTCAATAAATGTCTCCGTCCCGTGAAAAGGTTTTCCACCCATTGCTCTAAAGTCCTTACATATCTTTGCGAAATTATCGACACGAGAAGGAGGAGGAGGAGGATCATTTGCTGGACCTGCGGCGGCGGCCCTAGCCTCGATACGGTATTCCACCTTCATCTTCTGGTAGAGAAAGTTGAGGTTGGTTTGTGTTATGTTATATATGCTTTGAGGGTTGGTGAGGCTTGATACATTTATGATGGTTGTATATATGGATGTTGTGTTGGTAATGATGTTTTGGACATGGTGTTGGATGTTTTAATGGTGATGATATGGATTAGACTTGTTGTTGGATGTTTTGTTGGTGATGACATGGTTTGGACATGGTTTCGTTTATATTGGGTTGTTTTTATGTAAATATTGGTTTATGGTATGTGTTTTGTGTTTGATTTTTGTATAATATTGTGTTTTGGTGTATGTATGATTGAGATTTATATACTTGAAATGGAGCAGATTGGATGGACCTATATACCGTGTGTGGCTGGAAGTGCTCATTTCCAAATCTATAAAAAAATACCCAGATTTTCAACCGCTAACAACCGCTTATAGGTCATCGTATTTCAACGTCTTCCAACGGAAATCAATGACAAGTTTCAACGGTTTCCAACATTTTCCAACGTTCATCTGGCTAGAAATAAAAGCCACGTGGCCAAGTTACCCAGTTGGAAGCCGTTGGAAAATAAGCGTTGATTGCATTGGAAGTCGTTGGATACCGTTGATCCGTATACCAATGGACTATCCAATGGCTTCCAACGGCAATACCAACAACCACTAGCCGTTGGTATACACTGTTTCTCTTGTAGTGTTATCTCATTCCTCTTCTGTCATACAGTGTTGTACACGAGATTGAGCTGCCTTTTCAGATCTTAAACACTTTTTCCTTTTATTGAAACCAACCCAATTATTCCCAATAAGCAGGTTATCACTGCCATCAAACTGCCTGAATACGTAAAAATCAAGTAAATGAGTATTATGTAGAAAAGTAGGCTGAAATTAAGCATGTCAATTTTTAAGGAACGTGGCCCACTAATCTGTCAACAATGAAACATGTACATTGGATTGGGAAATACTGCTAGTGCTAGATGCTAGCATATTCCATGGTCATACTGTACTATTAGGTTTACAAACACTAGTGATGGCTCCCTTTAGAAGCATAAATAAAAATTTAGTTCTAGCTTTTGTTGGGAATAGATCGAGCTGAAACAAAGGTATACTCATCTCATTCATTTGGGTCGGATTCCTATACGACACTGGCCGAAAGCTGATCATCCCCAGTAGCATATTATTTGTATTATAAATACTAATTGTAAAATATGAAAAGTATTGTAGAATCAATTGATATGTTCACTTTCAATACTAATCTTCATTTTTGTATTTGATCAAAAACTACCAAAAAAGTACCCCACTCCAACATATTATTTGTAACTGACATCATATGTTAGATGCAGTAAATGATCTTTAACGGTCGATACTCATGGCAGTTTCAATAAATGATATTTTGAAACAAGTATTTTCATCCGATTGCATAAAACATATTTTTCGCAATGTGCTTCCTTGACAGTGGCCAAAAACATACTTTCAGCAACAGCGTTTCCCTGCCACTTGTGAAAAAGCACATTTTTAGCAATTGTGTCTTTTTACCAGTTACAATAAACGTATCTTACAACTATCATTATTTTTCAATTGCAAAAATCATATTTTGAACAACAATGCTATAATACACTAGATTTTAATCAAATTTGTATTAATGGAATTTGATATTTGAAATTTATATCTTTTAAATAAATTTGAAATACTGAACACTTTAACTTGCCAAAAAAATTAGGATATAATTTTTTCTTAAAAAATTGAATTTTTAGTCAAGTTTTGTCAAAGAATAAATTTGAGTGGATTTTTTTAACAAAAAAAATTTATGATCCTGCTCTAATTATGATGGTCTCCATTTCTGTTTCGTGAGAGTTCCTTTCTGGTCGCTCCAAATTCGACTTTTGTTGTGAAAAACTACACAAAAATTAATTCATGTTTGCACTGTTATTCCTTCTACTATTTTTAGCTCTGATTCAGCTTCTTGACAAAGTTTCTTTGCCACATCATACTATCGAGTAAATTCTATTTTTAGAATTTTAGTGGACTCTAAATGTGATTAAAGTTCACATTACTTTTCTGAATTTCTCATTTCATTCTTTGAATTTCCTCTAAAGTTCTTCTTCTTTCTTAGTAAATTTTTCCACTCTATAAATTTCTTTTCTTCATAAATTAAATCAAAATAAAAAATTATTTTGTAAATTGTATGAAAAACATTAAAATGAATATAGTCCTAGGATTGCCAAAATATGTTGGTTTTTATTACTTATAATGGAGAGCCTTGTGAATAAGTATCACTTACTCAACCAATGACTTCATACTTCATAGTGGTCCTCAATGTGGTGAAAATTTGTATTAAATTTTATTTTGTTGCTTTTTGTATAAGTCACTCACTAGATATGTTTGAAGATAGAAGCCGTCTTTATTATTCACGAGGGAAGATGAGTGTGGCTGTTAATCATAGAATTATATATTACAGAATGAAAATATGTACGTGTTCGCATTATTTTGGCTATTAATCATAAAACACAAAACTGTATATTGAATTATAACAGCTGCTTTGATTTTTTTCCAAACAGTTGGGACTAGTGTAAAATGTCAATGAAGAGTCACATGCACTTTGTTACTCTACCGTGGTCTACAGTGAAAATGTCAATAAAGCTTTGCATGTGAGGGCATTTTTCTTGAGATGATAAAAAGAGTAGACGTATCATGTGTTTCAAATTGTGCATTAATTAAGGTGTGTACAACATTATGGAGTTAATTTTCCATTTTTAAAGTGTGTCGTTATCCTCAATTACATGCAAGGTACTTATTATTTTAATAGGTTCTAAATAACTATTAGAGAACCCTAAATTATCATAAAACCAATTGGCAATGTGATGGGTGGACTCTTAATAGTTATACAGGAATTATTTTACAAATTCCCCGATGTGGGACTTGTCTCTATTAGGGTTTCCGCAAGATCACTAAACAATTAGATTTTGAAAGAGGGAAGAAAATAACAATAACAAGAAAATTCCACCAAACAAACCTTTATTAATCCACCAAATACCAAATTATTACAATGAAAATCTAAAAATAATTGAGAATTTATCTCAATCCCAAAAACAAGTTTTTCTTTCCTTCAAGTACAAATAAATCTAACCCTAATAACATGCTTATATAGGCAAATAAAAAGACTAGGTCTAAAACCTAATTAGGCCCTAAAAAATCATAGAAATAAATACTTCTTAAAACTTGCTCAAAATAAAATTTTCCTAAAATATCTCAATAGATCCATAAATTTCGCAGCATATCCTTAAATTTCACAACTTCCAATTTCTCCATCTTCAATATCTATGTGATAAATATCACAAACCATAACAGTGTTAACATACCCCCGCACGTATGGCATATCCTGAGCCAAACACGTAGATCTTATCGGTGACGTGGATAAGTGTGGCAGTTATGTGCACACGAATTAAACCTGCTCGGATAGCATGTTTGAGAACCCAAGTTATCACAAAACCAATTGGCGATATGTTGGGTGGACTCTTAATAGTTACACAAGAATTATTTTGCAAATTCCCCAATGTGGGACTTGTAACACCCCGTATTTTCTGTTAACGTTATAGTAACCATTCAAAGAATAATTAATTTTAAATGTGAGAGTTAAGGGAAACGGGTTACGCCATTGCGTTCACCTCGGAATTCTGCTTGAGATAGAGTCCGAGTTTGCATAAAACGGACACCATATGAAGGAGATATAGACGAACGAAGTTACGCAGAAAACCGAAAAAAATAAATAGAAATGCACTGGCGCACTTGGGAAGTGCACTAGTACAAAAATTGCACTGGTGCACTTGCTAAGTGCGCCCAGGTCGGGTTGAGAGCCTGCACAGCTTTCTGATGTGTTCTGATCCGTACTATGAGTCATTGCTGTGTCCTTTCTGACTCCTTGCCGAGTCATTAGGGCTGAGGTGTCACCCTATCCTGACTGAATGGTTGTGGTTAACTCTAGGTTCATCCGACGGCTCTAATTAAATTGAAATTCTATATAAACAACCTAATACTCAACCTAAAATCACACAAAAATAATCTTGGAACTGTCATGCCGTCAATAGAGAACTTGGAGTAGCCGTCACCACTTTCAATTCAAAGACGAGATAAAAGCCTACATCAAAATCAAATTAAAAGTAATCTAATTCAACGATCTACATCAAAGGCGAGCATTCCAACTTCAGAATTAAGATTTCAGAAATCAAGAATTCCTTCTTGTTTGTAAGTTGGTTATTACGTAGATTTAAACGTTCTTTTAAATGAAATCATGACATGTTGTAACTCGAATATGGAATGACGCTTATGTATAAGATAAATAGAGTTTGATTCTCATTTATCTTAAATTACCATTGCGATTGATCATGCCTATATGTTGTGGTGATGAACATACCATATTTTATGTTATTGGAATCTATTATGATTGGGTAATGAAGTTATTATTCCAACTGAATGGTGAAACATGTCATGTTATAATTTGGTGGTTACTTGCAAGTTTATGATCTAAAGCATATGCTTACATGTTAGATCAACATTCATGTATATTTAGAACCACGTTAAGATGAATCTATTTATGTTGCAAGGTTGGATTTGTAGCTCTCTTATGTTTTAACACATAAGTTATCATGCTAAGTTGTGATTTAAATATGTTTATAGTAGCTCTCTTATGTTTAACACACATATTTATCATGCTAAGTTGTGATTTAAATATGTTTACAGTAGCTTTCCAATGTTTTGACATACATAAGTTAATAGGCTAAATTGTTGTTTAAAATTGTGTTTATATGTTAAACCTCCGTGCTAGACCTATATCCAGTTTACATGATAATTAGATCCAACTTAGTCACAAGTTCACCTTTACCTGTTTGATTAAGTTAATGATACTTCTATGCCAAGTTACACATGATAAGTTAAATGTATGCTATTTTATGTTTATTTCATGTCCTTGTTTATTACCCCTTTTTTTATGGGTTTGGAATAATTTACTAGCCCAACATTTTATGTGATTCATGCGTACGTTCCACAGGGATAGCGATGGGAAAACATGAAAATTTCATGGCATAAATTTGTTCATAAAATGGTATATTTGATATACCATTTATTGTGAGCATAATCAAAAGGATAATTATGGCATGATTAAATTAAGATTAATTTACATAAAGAATTAAACATATATAGAAAATATGTGAATTTAAAAAAGACGAATATGCCTAACCCGAGGTTAGACTGAGTTGCGGTGTAAAACTGCCCGGAACCGACCAGCACATCCAGTGATCACAACAAGACCTGTCTAATGTGGGTGGTTAGTGCATCAAACCCAAAAAGGACCCGAGGTTAGACTGAGTTGTGATGTAAAACTACCCGGAACCGACCGACACATCCAGTGACCACAACAAGACCTGTCTAATGTGAGTGGTTGGTGCTTTAATGAATAAATTAAAGCTAAGTCAGGATTGGTAGGGTTAAGTCAATTAGGGAAACACTTAACTGATTCAACATGTTAACTAAACTGATGGGTGGGGTTAGGTAAACTTGGACACTTAACCAAATAAACATGTTGATTAGAAAACCCTAGTAACGGGGACCCATTTCAGCAGTAACCCACATAGATGTATCATGGTACCCTGAACTAGGCAGGTTGGGGCACGATTACTGGGCTGATAATAAGTGGTCAAAACTTCGGCGGTTGGTGCATCAGTGTAGGTTCCGACGGAGTACGGGCGTGCACGTACTCCGGAGTGAAAAAAGCAAGCACTGGGCATCAGTAGTATACACTGTGCATCATGAATCGTGTCGGGTTTCCACCAGAGGGACCGATACACCCCACGGTGGGACCAGCAAAGGTATCTACAGTCAAGCAGGGTCGAATGACACATGATATGTATGCATGCGAGTAGGAGCCAATCATTAAGGGGATCGTTCATTATGAACACGTGGGGCTGGTTGAACCAATGGTTAGTAGGTGCAGAGACTATAGTAATGGGTGCGATCACATGTTCATCTTATCTTATATTAGGGTATTGTCCTATGTTCTGTTATAACTGTCATGATCCCTTTCCTTGTTTAAATATTAGTAATCACTGAATTTACCAGACTTATTATCTGACCCGTTTTCTTTCATCCACTTTTCTTCTATTTCCCCCCTCCCCCCAAGGTCCACAGGGAGAGAATACTCCAGCTTAGTCAGAATCTTTGCAAGCTTCAAGAAAGTAGATGTATGATTGGGACTCTCTCACCTTGGCTATGGTTTTTGGACACTACACTTGGGGATTTATGCAGTTTTATTTATGGTTTATGCTTCTTTATTAAATAATCAAGACAGAAATTATGGTGTAATGTTTTGGAAGTTATTTTGAGACAATTTGCTGTAATGCTTTTGTATTGAACCACGTATGCAATAAATGTTTGATTTTTGCTGCTTATATTTATCTGTCTTGTAAATTTTTCTGTGTCTTGTACCTATAACCCTCCACCAAAGTTAAGGCATTCCCTTTGTGAGTGACCTTAACGGAGGTGGGGTGTTTCACTTGGTATCAGAGCAAAGGTTTACCAGATCAGATAAGAGTTTTTGAAAACTATTTTCAAAAGAAATATAAAGAACCATTTTACAAGAAAAAGTGTTATTTTGTTTTAAAGGCATAATCCCCCAAGGCCATATGCCCTATCTTTCTATCCTTTGTTTTGAATATTTTCTTTTTCGTTTAAGCATGTATGGGAATCTTAACCTTCCAGAGGGTGTACCGATACCTGGCTGGTTCAGGAGGCACTTTGAGGCTTGGCCCAACGACGCAGGCCCAGCAGATATTCCTCCTCCTCCAGCTGCAGCGGTTCCTCCTCCTCCTCGTGCAAATGCTTTCCCAAAGATTTGTAGAGACTTTAGGGCCATGGGTGGAAAGGATTTCAAGGGAACAGAATCATTCATAGAAGTAAGGAACTGGCTCAAAGAAACTGAGGATCTATTCGTTATCTCCGAGGTGGACGATAGGCAGAAGATACAGTTGGTTGTATGGTTGCTCAAAGACGAAGCTTCCTATTGGTGGGAAGTCACTAACGCTGAAAGACCAGTTGAAACATGGATGGATTTAAGAATAAGGTTTGAGATGAAATTCCTCTCACAAGCTAAATGAAGCTTACAAGTGGAGAAGTTCTTACCTCTTAAGCAAGGAAGTATGACGGTCAAGGAGTACGTCAACCAATTCAATCAGCTGGCCCGATTTGGACTGGACTTAGTGAATACTCCTCATAAGAAGGCTCTCCGTTTTGTCAAGGGATTGAATGAGTCACTTCACAGCTTGTCTATGACCCATGTACCTATGGGGGCTACTTACGAGAGGTTAGTGGACATGGAACTCTTATATGAGGAAGACAAGGGCAAGAAAGAGGAAAAAGCGGAACTGCCTCAAGATAAGAAGGTGGAGGGGTCACAGAACAAGAAGGTTGATTCAAAGAAAGGCCGGAAGAACAACAAACCCCGCGATAAGAGAAAGTGTAATTTCTATGGCATTCCTGGACATCTGGTCAAAGACTGCAGGAAGAAGAAAAGGAAGATGGGTGGCTGTTTCCACTGTGGAGAGACATGACACATGGCTAAGGACTGCCCAAGAAATCAAGGGCAGAGAGCTGGACCTTTGTCTGGAGGACAAGTTCACGCCCTCACGGCACCTCCGCAAGAACGAGGTAGAAATATTTCTGTCGAAAGTTTAGTCTATCTTTTTGATCATCCTGTTCGTACACTATTTGATTCTGGCACATCGCACTCTTTTATATCTACCGCTTTAGTGGAATCTCTGCACCTAGACACCAGTATAGTAGAGGATCCCTTGGTTGTTTCAAATCGAATTGGGGGCTCAGCTTATTTGTCAATGGTTTGTTTGGATTTGAAAATATCTATACTAAGCGTTGGGTTTAGATGTAATGCCTTTGTTTTGGGCTTCACGGGCTATGGGTTGATTTTAGGCATGGACTGGCTATCCAGTAATGGGGCCGTCCTCGATTGTGAAAAGAGAGTGGTTGGACTCATGACTCGCATCGGTAACACTCTCGAAATTTCTTGTAATCCCATGAACTCTGTTATGCTTAGTTATCTAGAATCTCTTGATGCGTCTGTCGAGAACTTGCAGTCTGTAAGGGTAGTCCGTGAATACTCGGATGTGTTTGAAGAGGTTAAGGGCTTACCTCCGAAGCGGTAGATAGACTTCCGCATATACCTCGTTGACAATGCAAAACCCGTGGCTTTACCAGTTAGACACATGGCCCCAAGGGAGAGGAAAGAACTCAGCAAGCAAGTTAAAAAGTTGCTTGAGAAGGGGTTTATAAGGTGGAGTATTTCTGAATGGGGTGCTCTAGTAGTGTTCGCAACTAAAGCGGATGGTTCGGTTTGCCTGTGCATTGATTATAGGGAGCTAAACAAGCTGACCAAGAAGAATTGGCACCCACTCCCCAGAATAGACGATTTGTTCGATCAGCTTGTAGGCGCATTGATTTTCTCCCAATTAGATCTAGCTACCGGGTTTCATCAGCTAAGAGTAGCTGAAGACAGCATTAATAAGACCGTGTTCAGAATTCCAAAAGGTTTCTTTGAGTGGCTTGTCATGCCTTTCGGCTTGACAAATGCACCCGCTTACTTCGTTGATTTAATGAGCAGGGTGTTCCGAGAGTTCCTCAATAAGTTTGTGGTGGTCTTCGTAGACGATATTTTGATCTTCTCAAAGAATGAGTAAGAGCATGCTCAACATCTAAAGGAAGTCATGGATACTCTCCGTACACATCAGTTGAAAGCTAAATTCTCCAAATGCCATTTCTGGAGAGAACAAGTTAGGTTCCTTGGACATGTGGTGTCCAAAGAGGGGTTAGCTGCGAACCCCGTAAAAGTGGTTGCTGTACAAGATTGGAAGGTTCCGCGGAACGCAACCGAAGTCCGAAGCTTTCTCGGGCTAGCAGGCTTTTATCGAAAGTTCATCAAAGATTTTGCAAAAATCTCAGCTCCACTTACAAGGTTGACAAAGAAGAACCTGGCTTTCAATTGGGATTTGGATTGCGATATTGCTTTCCAACGTTTGAAAAGGGCTTTGACAACAACCCCAGTTCTGACATTGCCTGATGGAAGTAAGATGTTTACAATATACACAGATGCATGCGGAAAGGGACTAGGCGCTGTTCTGATGCAAGAAGGGAAGGTAGTGGCTTATGGTGGAAGGCAGTTGAAAGTACATGAGAAAAACTACCCAACCCACGACCTAGAGTTGGCAGCCATCGTTTTTGCGCTTAAGTCTTGGCGCCATTATCTCCTAGGTGAGAAATTTGAATTGTATACTGACCATAAATCGTTGAAATACCTCTTCTTGCCGAAAGACCTCAACTTAAGGCAGCAAAGATGGATGGAATTTCTTTCCTCGTACGATTTTGAGATTTCCTACACTCCTGGCAAGGGCAATGCAGTACAGACGCCTTGAGTAGAAAGAAACTGACCTTAAGCCCTCTGTTTGTAGAAAGGCAAAGCTTGGAGTACATAGCCAACTTTGACTTTAGGCCCTTCTCTGAATTTGTGCCTGGCCTATTAGCAACATTGGAAGTGTGGCCTACGCTTTTGGACTCAATAGGGACCGCGCAACGTGAAGACCCTCAGCTAGTTGATATAATAGATAAGATGATTAGGGGTGAGACATCGAGTCACCTTAATAGATACTCCATCGATGATAAGGGATGGTTTAGACGGGATGGAAGACTATGCATCCCACAAGCAAGGGATTTGGTGAAGAAGGTTCTCGAAGAGGCACACCATTCCAAGTTGACTATACACCCCGGTGGAGACAAAATGTACAAAGACATAAAAAGGGTTTTCTTTTGGAGTGGCATGAAAAGAGATGTAGCTGAATTGGTCTCCAAGTGCATGATATGCCAGCAAGTCAAGGCGGAACAGAAGAAGCCTGGAGGTTTGCTTCACCCTCTAGAGGTCCCACAGTGGAAATATGATAGCATTTCAATGGACTTTGTTGATGAGTTGCCTAGGTCAAGGAGGGGCAATACCAGTTTTGGGTAACAGTGGACAGGCTCACAAAAAGCGTCCACTTTATACCCGTCAAGAGTAGAAGGACTGCCTCATCTCTAGCATCCATATATCTTAAAGATATAGTTCGACTCCATGGAATACCCTCCAGCATAGTGAGTGATCGAGATCCTATCTTCACGAGCGAGTTTTGGAAGAGTTTACAAGAGGCTGTAGGCACACAGTTATGCTTAAGCATGGCCTATCACCCTCAAACCGATGGCCAGACGGAAAGAGTCAACAGAGTATTAGAAGACCTCTTGAGACTATGCATTCTTGACTTCGGAGGTACAGGGGAGGATCATCTACCTTTGGTGGAATTCGCTTACAACAATAGCTACCAAGCCACCATACGCATGGCGCCTTTCGAAGCTTTATATGGAAGACCATGCCGGTCACCAACTTGCTGGTGGGAGTCCACAAACAAGCTCATACTTAGACCAGACATGATTAGGGAAACTTCAGAGAAAGTGGACTTGATACGAAGAAGAATGAAGACTGCCCAAGATAGACAGAAGTCCTACGCAGACAAAAGAAGAACTGACCTTGAGTTTGAAGTTGGAGACAAGGTGTTCCATAAAGTTTCTCCTTTGAGAAATGTCGTTCGCTTTGGATCCGCAGGAAAGTTAGCACCAAGATTTGTAGGGCTGTTCCCTATCATCGAGAAGATTGGGAAGATGGCTTATACGGTATAGCTGTCCGAAAGATTGGCCGGGGTTCATAATGTCTTTCATGTTTCTCACCTGCGGAAGTGCTTACACGAGTCTGCGGAAGTGGTAGAACCAAGCATGCTAGAGGAAGTAGAAGTTGAACGAGAAGCAACTGTGAGGAGAGTTCCAATCCGTATCTTGGGAAAAGAAGTCAAAACGCTATGCAACTGTGAAGTTAAGCTCGTCTAAGTTCAATGGAGCGACGCCGAGGAAGACGCGACTTGGGAAACTGAGGATAGAATGCGCGCAGCCTACCCTTTTCTTTTTTAGGGTACATCCTTGATCTCTTTTTCCTTAAGTTTATGCTCATATCTATCTTTTTAGGTATAGCTCCTCGATCCTATCCTTTATCCTTAGGTAGAAACCCATTTGGATGTAATCATTTAATTGAAACATGTTATGGTTGATGGTTGCAAGTGGTTGCTCGTGGATGCATATACACACACATTTGGTATTAGATCGGCTTAGTCACTTTCATATTGCATATGCATATATGTATTTGTATATGGATTGAAATTTGATGTGTTATCATATGGACGTTGCATTTGTATGAATGATTGTGCACTAATGTAGGAAATTTTGAGTAGGAAAAAAAATTGCATTCATAATGGACTCATGGGACTGACATAATTTGCATTAAGGAGGTCAACTGGATCAGTAGACCGCCTGATTTTGCATTAGATAAGGACATGTACACACACTGTGCATATGATCATTAAGCATTAGAAGTCTCTTAAGGACAATGGACGCCTGTGTTTGAAGGTTGAGTAGATGGGTGATTGGATGGTAGGATATAAGTTCTTCTCGACTTGAAGATTTCGGGGACGAAATCCTAAAAGGAGGGGAGAATGTAACACCCCGTATTTTCTGTTAACGTTATAGTAACGAATCAAAGAATAATTAATTTCAAATGTGAGAGTTAAGGGAAACGGGTTACGCCATTGAGTTCGTCTCAGAATTCTGTTTGAGATATAATCTGAGTTTGCGTAAAACGGACACCGTATGAAGGAGATATGGATGAACGATGTTAGGCAAAAAACCAGAAAAAATATAAATGCACTGGCGCACTTGGGAAGTGCGCCAGTACAAACATTGCACTGGTGCACCTGCCAAGAGCGCCCAGGTCGGGCTGAGAGCCTGCAAATCTTTCTAGTGTGTTCTGATCCGTACTGTGAGTCATTGCTGAGTCCTTTCTGACTCCTTGCTGAGTCTTTAGGGCTGAGGTGTCACCCTATCCTGACTGAATGGTTGTGGTTAACTCTAGGTTCATCCGACGGCTCTAATTAAATTGAAATTCTATATAAACAACCTAATAATCAACCTAAAATCACACAATCTTGGAACTGTCATGCTGTCAATAGAGAACTTGGAGTAGCCGTCACCGCTTTCAATTCAAAGACGAGATAAAAGCCTACATCAAAATCAAATTAAAAGTAATCTAATTCAATGATCTACATCAAAGGCGAGCATTCCAACTTCAGAATTCAGATTTCAGAAATCAAGAATTCCTTCTTGTTTGTAAGTTGGTTATTACGTAGATTTAAACGTTCTTTTAAATGAAATCTTGACATGTTGTAACTCGAATATGGAATGATGCTTATGTATAAGATAAATAAAGTTTGATTCTCATTTATCTTAAATTACCGTTGCGATTGATCATGCCTATATGTTGTGGTGACGAACATACCATATTTTATGTTATTGGAATCTATTATGATTGGGTAATGAACTTTTTATGCCAACTGAATGGTGAAACATGTTATGTTATAATTTGGTGGTTACTTGCAAGTTTATGATCTAAAGCACATGCTTACATGTTAGATCAACATTCATGTATATTTAGAACCATGTTAAGTTGAATCTATTTATGTTGCAAGGTTGGATTTGTAGCTCTCTTATGTTTTAACACATAAGTTATCATGCTAAGTTGTGATTTAAATATGTTTATAGTAGCTCTCTTATGTTTAACACACATAAGTTATCATGCTAAGTTGTGATTTAAATATGTTTATAGTAGCTTTCTTATGTCTTGACATACATAAGTTAATAGGCTAAATTGTGGTTTAAAATTGTGTTTATATGTTAAACCTACATGCTAGACCTATATCAAGTTTACATGATAATTAGATCCAACTTAGTCGCAAGTTCACCTTTACCTGTTTGATTAAGTTAACGTTACTTCTATGCCAAGTTACACGTGATAAGTTAAATGTATGCTATTTTATGTTTATTTCATGTCCCTTTTTTATTACCCCTTTTGTTTATGGGTTTGGGTTAATTTACTAGCCCAACATTTTATGTGATTCATGCGTATGTTCCACGGGGATAGCGATGGGAAAACATGAAAATTTCATGGCATAGATTTGTTCATAAAATGGTATATTTGATATACCATTTATTGTAAGTATAATCAAAAGGATAATTATGGCATGATTAAATTAAGATTAATTTACATAAAGAATTAGACATATATAGAAAATATGTGAATTTAGAAAAGACGAATATGCCTAACCCAAGGTTAGACTGAGTTGTGGTATAAAACTGCCCGGAACCGACCGGCACATCCAGTGACCACGACAAGACCTGTCTAATGTGGGTGGTTAGTGCATCAAGCCCAAAAAGGACCCGAGGTTAGACTGAGTTATGGTGTAAAACTGCCCAGAACCGACCGGCACATCCAATGACAACAACAAGGCCTGTCTAATGTGAGTGGTTGGTGCTTTAATGAATAAATTAAAGCTAAGTCAGGATTGGTAGGGTTAAGTCAATTAGGGAAACACTTAACCGATTCAACATGTTAACTAAACTGATGGGTGGGGTTAGGTAAACTTGGACACTTAACCAAATAAACATGTTGATTAGAAATCCCTTGTAACGGGGACCCATTTCAGTAGTAACCCACATAGATGTATCATGGTACCCTGAACTAGGCAGGGTGGGGCACGATTACTGGGCTGATTATAAGTGGTCAAAACATCGGCGGTTGGTGCGTCAGTGTAGGTTCCGATGGAGTACGAGCGTGCACGTACTCCGGAGTGGAAAAAGCAGGCACAGGGCATCAGTAGTATACACTATGCATCTTGAATCGTGTCGGGTTGCCACCAGAAAGACTGATACACCCCATGGTGGGGCCAACACAGGTATCTACAGTCAAGCGGGGATGAATGACACAGGATATGAATGCATGCGAGTAGGAACCGATCATTAAGGGGATCGTTCGTTATGAACACGTGGGGCTGGTTGAACCAATGGTTAGTAGGTGCAGAGACTATAGTAATGGGTGTGATCACATGTTCATCTTATCTTATATTAGGGTATTGTCCTATGTTCTGTTATTACTGTCATGATCCCTTTCCTTGTTTAAATACTAGTAATCACTGAACTTACCAGACTTATTGTCTGACCTGTTTTCTTTCGTCCTCTTTTCTTCCGTTTTCCCCCCAGGTCCACAGGGAGGGAATACTCCAGCTTAGTCAGACTCTTTGCAAGCTTCAAGAAAGTAGATGTATGATTGGGACTCTCTCACCTTGGCTATGGTTTTTGGACACTACACTTGGGGATTTATGCAGTTTTATTTATGGTTTATGCTTCTTTATTAAATAATCAAGACAGAAATTATGGTGTAATGTTTTGGAAGTTATTTTGAGACAATTTGTTGTAATGCTTTTGTATTGAACCACTTATGCAATAAATGTTTAATTTTCGCTACTTATATTTATCTGTCTTGTAAATTTTTGTGTGTCTTGTACCTATAACCCTCCACCAAAGTTAAGGCATTCCCTTTGTGAGTGACCATAACGGAGGTGGGGTGTTTCATGACTTGTCTCAACAATAACGCTTAAATTTTGTTCTTGGATTTTGCTATTGTTCTCTTATTTGGCATGGTCTTTTTAATATAAATTCTAAGTTGAGTTCTACTTTTAACATTCCTATAAACAATATATTTGTGTCCTTATAAGAATACTTTAGCATTATAGTATCATGTACCATGTGAATCTATTATATATTTTTAGTTAGCAACGGTTATATTTCTTAATTGGGTGCTTATTTTTGTAAACCCAACTCTAAATTATTTAAATTGGCTTTTTTTATGTTTCTTTTTTGTCATTTGTTGAAAAAATTTCACTATAAAAGTAGGCATATCAAAATACGGTTTCTCTGTCAAAACCATCACCGTCGTTACATGGCACAATAATGTAGCCATCCGTAATAGTGAAATCACAGCCATCGCCCTGTTGCTGTTCTCTATGGAAAAAAAACACTTCCATTATCTCATTTAACTTAATGAATGGTCTAAATTCCAATAGTATATTCTCTTGATATAATATTTATTTCATGTGATGAGCAAAAGCTTGGAAACACATTTAAAAAAATAGATTAACTATTGCCATCTTCTTGATAGACGTGCTCATAGGATAACAGAGGTATTGGTGATTAAAGCTATCACAACATTTTTCCATACAAAATACGTGGAGCTTAGTATAATAGACAAGATAAAATGTAAACTAAAATGGAAAATTACAGTAAAAGAAAACGTGGCAAATAATGTTGCTCCTTTGTACTTTATAATTCACCATATGCCATAGCTAATTACATATTGTGCTCACAAATCTACGCTTACCATATAGGATATGCAATACAAGAGAATTTATTTAGTTTCCTCTAGATCATTATTTTCTATTAACTTTGAGAATTAATGGAAAATAATGTAGGTGGAGTTCTGCATGCCTTTAAATGATGCATCATTGAGAAAATTCTTGTATAATTCATATTTTTATATTTCATTCTAATGATAAGCCGCCATTGTATCAAGAGACAACTATTGGGGACTAATATGTCCTTTCCTACAATAACAAAGGGCTAGATGGCCAAATCCAGTATGGATTGAACTATTTCATGTTGTAAATTACTTATAATTTCATATATGTTAAGATGTTATATGTTGAATTCAAGAACAATGTTGCTTCATTACAACTGAGTGCTAAATGAGGGTGTATACTGAAATATGCAACGTAAAGAGTGCATGTAAACAGAGTTGCAGATATATGGGTTGGCACCCGTACTAGTATTTTGTATTATAAATTCAAATTAAAAAACAATGTGTATGTGTCAATTTCAATAATACTGAAATACAATTTACATTTTGTCTCATTTAGTTGTTAAGAATAACATACTCACAATTCAGGATCAATTTAACTGAGCTCTAAGAGCATCTCCAACAAAGGAGTGATTCATGTCTTGAATCAAGGATTTGCTCAAAAAATGGTCCCCAACAGATGTTACGTGGGGTAATATTCAGTCAAATGTTACGGGATCAATTCAAAGTCCTGAATTGGTCTCGTGCGCCGACTTTATCGGCTCGTGAAGTCGCGAGCCGAATTTTTTGGCGTGCGCCGATAAAATCGGCTAGCGACTTCATGAGCCGATAAAGTCGACACATGACTATTTTACATTTTAATTTTTTTTCTTAACTATCCTACCATATTTTCCAATATCACAAAATAAAATCATTAAATAGTTATGATTACGAAAATAAACTAATTTGGAACATAATAATTGCTGGTTAATAACCCTTACGAATACAATAGAATGCGATGGTACAATAGAAAAGAACAACATCATAACTGCATACATGATCGATAAGTTCAGACAAGCATAAAATAAAACACGAGTTCAGATAAGCGTGCTTCATAACTAGGTATCACCAAAGTGGTTCCATAAATGATCCATAAGATCTTTCTGCAGCCGGTTATGGAGTTCTGCATCTCTAAACATAACCTGACGATTCAAATGAATGTTGAAGTCCTCCTCGATTAGTGGTCTGTTTTTTCGGAATACTTGGGGTGGTTGCAAAGCACCCTCAATTTCGTGGTGATGTTGTTCTGCATCCATATCTCTTTCATCTTCTATAATCATGTCATGTAGAATGATGCAGGTAAAGATGATTGTAGACATCTTTTTCCTAGACCACAACCGACATGGATTACTTAGCATTGCAAATCTAGATTGTAAAACACCAAACATGCGTTCTAAATATTTCCTTTGTCCCTCCTGCATCGTCACAAATTTGACTTGTTTAGGAGTCAATGGATTTGGACATGTTTTAATAATGGTGCTCCATTTCGGGTAAATGCCGTCTCCTAGGTAATAGCCATGTTCGTAAGTATTTTTGCCTAGGGTAACTGTTAAAGGAGGTGCCTGGCTTTGAGCAAGATCATTGAACAGATGGGATCTTTCTATAACATTTAAGTCATTATTCGAACCGGGGATTCGGAAGAAAGCATGCCATATCCACAGATCGTACGTTGCCACAACTTCTAAAATGATGGTTGGTCGCCTTTCCTTGCCATTATACGCACCTTGTAATCCCTTAGGACAGTTCTTCCATTCCCAATGCATACATTCTAGACTTCCTAACATTCCCGGCCAACCCCTGCTTTCGTGCAACTCTATGATTCGCACTACATCTGCTGCGTTAGGAGACCGTAAGTATTCTTCTCCGTAGATGGCCACCGCTGCTTAACAGAAATTTTCAAGTGTTTCAAGTATTGTGCTCTCTGCTATGCGGTATGCATCGTCCAAAGCATCGAATGGAGTGCCATAAGCTAACATTCTCATAGCGGCTGTCATTTTCTGTTAAACGGACAAACCCTGTGTCTTCGATGCATTTTGTTTGTACTTAAAGTAAGCAATGTTACCTTGAATACCAACCAATATCCGAAGAAATAGATTACTCCGCATCCTGTATCTTCTACAAAACATATCAGGCCCGTAAGTGCAACCGTCATCGAAGTAATCTTGCATCAAAGACTTATGGTATTTAGCATGATTTCGATATATATACCTCCTTCCAGCAACTGATCCCCCTCTAGTTGTGGATGATGAACCATACGCTTCGCTGTATAGATCCCGTATTTCTTTTATTTCTTTCGCTTCCTCTTGAAGGATTTCATCTTCCTCTGAATCGCTATCAAAAGCCATCACACATTTCATAAAACCGGAATCCATTTATGTTTGTGAATACGTTTTGATTTCAGGTATGGATTGCAATGTTGTTGTTATATATAAGGTATGAGGTCTTGGTAAGTGGGTAGCTTTATTGGGTAGAGTGTGCTAATTTATTGGACAAAGTGCTCCTTTATTGGACAGATTATTCATTTATTGGACAGAGTGCTCCTTTATTGGACAGAGCCGTTTTTATCGACATGGTGCTCCTTTATTGGTACGAGTGCTCCTTTATTTGAAAAAGTGTTCCTTTATTGGACTAGGTGCTCCTTTATTGGACAAAGTGTTCCTTTATTGGACAGAGTGCACCTTTATTGGAAAGAGCGTTCCTTTAATGGTATGAATACTCCTTTGTTGGACAGGATCGTTAACGTGATGTAGCCACGACATTGAACAACCATTTACAGTTCGAAACTTAATATGATTAGCTACCTCACTAAACGATTGGACATCTCAATTTTGGAAGTGGACAATAACTAATGCATAGTGCATATTCTTTGTCATGGCTCCAGTGAACATTGACTAGTTCCTAGTGGAGGTTCTCCATCATGGACGTTTTGAGCATTGGACTTTGCGTAATATATCGACAATGTTCATACTTTCAGGAATATAAATATTTTGCACTACATAACTTAGAAGCTTGCAACAACGACAATTACAACATTAAGAAATGCCAAACTACAATCGTACGAACTACAACAACTGAACATATAAACATCAAAATCAAAGTACAATAATAAACAATAAGATAGTTTTCACGTACACCTACCACGGACGTGGGAAAAATCCAGCTCTAGCTGCCTCAGCAACATTCTTGTTCAAATGTCGTATTTCGGCTTGCGCTTCCAGTGCATATTGAACTCCACGTTCGTACATCGGAGGGTCAATCCACTGCTTAAAGTAACAACAATCAATTTCATCAAGAAAAACCTTGTGGTCTAGGTAGGCTTCACAGGGTTTGATCCACCCAGACGTAGTGGCTCAACAACGCGCCCTTTAATAACCATTTCTTTTCCAGGTTTTTAATTTGCTATCCCCTCATCGTCATTTTCCCATTTGTCCATGGTGGAGGCTACACTTTCTTTTCCCTGTTTCGACATACTCCAAAAAGGCAACTATACTATTTTCTTATCAAGTAGAAGGCTGAAATGGGGAAATAGGAAGGAGGTGGCGGCTGGAAGAAAATAAATTGCGAATGAGGGTTTCAGAGAAACCGCTATATATAGGGAAAACCAGAATTAAAAACCCAGGATCGTCCACTACCCCATATAATTTAAACATTTCACTACACGAAGGAGTTAAAAAGGAGGGTCGTTCCCATTATATTTTATAAAAAACCTTTATTTTATATAAATAAACATTATATTTTATAAACCAATTCCACGGCGACTAGTTGAAATTTTGATTTGGACTTGAAACAAATTATATAACATGAAAACTCATTTTTTTCTCTTTCATTAGAAAAATATTGTCAATTAGATTCGAACGTGCCTTGTTTCGAGGAAATCCGACTTAAATTGGATCATGTACAACCCATTGAAGCTCAAAACGTTATATTACGAACTGCAGTGCCGCTGCAGTTCTTTTATAATTAAATTATAAATCCTGCTTGTTCTAACATTGTTTTATTATTAAATATTTCAAACATCGTTTAACATTTCATAGAATCCAGGGTCGTCCACTACCCCATATAATTTAAACATTTCACTACAATAAGGAGTTAAAAAGGAGGATTGTCCCCATTATATTTTATAAAAATCCTTCATTTTATATAAATAAACACTATATTTTATAAACCAATTCCATGGCGACTATTTGAAATTCTAATTTGGACTTAAAACAAAATCTACAATATGAAAAATCGTTTTTTTCTCTTCCATTAGAAAAATAATGTCAATTAGATTCGAACGTGTCTTGTTTCGAGAAAACCCGACTTAAATTGGATCCTGTACAACCCATTGAAGTTAAAAATGTTATATTACGAATTGCAGCGTCGCTGTAGTTCGTTTTATAATTAAATTATAAATCATGCTTGTTTCTAACATCGTTTTATTATTAAATATTTCAAACAACGTTTAACATTACACAAAAACCAGGGTCGTCCACTACCCCATACATATATATATACATCGCGACATACACATATATACATCATGATAAATCCGCAGCATCATCAATATCACCATCCAAATCCATGTCATCCCTGCTATCATTAGCACCATAATAAGGAAAATCGTCATTGTCACTATGACCTTCCAAACCGCCATCACCACCAAATCTTCCACCCCACCTAATCCTCCACCCCCTTCCAGTCCTGTATCACCACCTAATCCGCCTCCTGAACCTCCACCAGTACATTACCCTCCAGCGGTACCTGATGCTCCTGTATCACCACCCCTTGTTGCCGCTAATCTGGCCTATAAGTCGTCGACCTGCTCCTGCAAACCCTGAACTATCGCCTAGTGCTCCTGGTATAAGGACTGAGAATGTAGTAGGGACATCTCCTGAATAGCCGCAATATGTATCCTATGCTGGTCTAACCGGGGTGCAAACTGCAAATATAGAACATATAAATTCAGTTTCTACAACGTATAACATACAACGTACAACGTAAATTCACTAGGTCAAATTTTTCCTCATGTGTCGGATATAATCCACCAGTAGGGACACCGTGTACCATGTGAGCAGGTGGGTAGATAATAGGCAGGAAAATCTGTGTATCGCTAAATCAGATGCCTGAAATGTATCGACCAGAGCGAAATCCGTAGGCAGGTCGGAGATCTATGAAGTGGTCGGGTCAAAAGTAAATGGTGGAGGATGAACTCTACCACTAACCAATCGGGCACCAATGTGATCAGAGTTCACACCCCGCATATAATCCTGAAACAAGTACCGCCTAGGAGCTATCCGAACCCAATAAGGGACAAACTCTGCGTCGGGTATGTAAAAATCGGTCGATCAACCCATTATGTCTGTCTCAGACCCTGTACGTATTGTCTCCCTATAGAACGCTGCGGCCCGAACATATCAGGTGGAAGAGGTGGATCTCCAAGTACGCGCAACTGAACGGGCCCTTGATAGTAACATCGATCTCCTATGTACCAAATAGAACGGTGGGATGGTGGGAACAAAAGGACACGACGAACAGATAAACGACATGCAACGGTTAATGGATGGGCATAACGTAGTGGGCCATCCACTGAAAGTAACATCCAATAAAAAGTCCAAGGTGCTCGTAATATGTTCCCCCTCTCCCTCAAATCTAATTGACTACGAGCCTCCATCAAGTCATGTCTCACACCAGCAGGAGCATGCCGAACCCCATGAGTAGTCTCCCATCTACGCATGCATGGAAAAAGGACTTGGCAGCATGACTAGCGGTGGGCTATATGCGTGGATGCATGTTGGCCATGTACTTGTAATACCAGCACGGCAACATGTACCAAAATTCGAACATCTGCCAAACCTCTCCAAAAGCATAGGAGTCAAGAGCGGCGTATAGATATCCCAATATGGTAGAGCCCCAATCAATCATATACAGCTGCTCTAAATCGGCTAGTTCTGCTAGGTAGCCCAGTCTAATCGTACTTCATTGGTTCGAAAAGAATGTTGAACCAAGGAGGTATAAAATGGTAGCCCGATATACTATGTCATGGAAATCCACTACATCAAGATACGCTGTATTATACTTGAGTAAATATGTGATGGAAATGACACCATCTGAAAAATCTGGCAAATGCTGCAAGTGGGAATCAGGTGACTCATAAGAGGAATCAAATGGCTCTATCCGGAAGGCCAATCTCAATCCCCGTAAGCATGTAAAAATCGGCTAGGGTGATACCTAGCTCAAAATCGGGAAAGAGAAAAGTGTGTGTCGTGGGCCACCATCTCTCTAATAAGGCCTCTACCAATGGTCGATCGAAGGAATGGAGAGGTATAATATGTAAAAATAGTCCGAACGGACTAGCTAGTAGTCTCTCTCGAATATGTTATGGTAATATGTCAAGGGCATGTGTACTAAACTTTGCCCATCTCCCGCGATGGTAGACGTACTCTGTCTATTAAAATTATAACAATTAAATGACTACAAAACCAACAGTTCATACTATTAAAACGTATAATGTACATGCACTAAACCATAACGTAAAACCAACAGGGCATACTATTTAATAGTTCAATAACTATAAATGTTAAAAAAATAAAATTAATACTGGAACGGTGGCCAACGCGGTAAACGATCAGTGAGTGAATCCTTCTAGCAACTCATGGAGGATCCGTAAGTCCTTAGTCGTCGTTCCTGCTGGTGGAGGAAGGTGAGATGGACCAGATCCGGCATACGTGGGACTATAAGTCTCTCCATCTTCGTTACGCATGGCAGCATCCCGGCGTCCAAACGAATAAAAAAAATTTAAAATGTGGAAATTAGAAAGGAGTGGGAAGTTTAGGCCTCCCGCTTTATAGGCGCGGGGACCTAGCGAGCCGATAAAATCAGCTTGCGCCGGGCGAGCCGATTAAATCGGCTCGCCGTTGTTGGGGGCTATCAAAGATATTCCCCTGAATGTTATGGATCGTAATGTTATGATCCGTAACGTTGCTGGAGATGCTCTAACTATGAAATTTATGTGTTCACCTCAAATGTAAAATAAAATAAGACTCCACACTTTCCAAAAATCATAATATGTGAAAGTGCATGCAGTACATTTAATTATGGATAAATAGGTATTTAAATTTCTAAAGGAGAAAACCAAAATTACAAGGGCAGAATTCTAATCTAAACTGAAGTTACAAAGTACTTTGCTTTACATAACTTATACATAAACTTCCATAAGCCAGAACACCAGTATAGACCGAAGCATACACTGACTTTAATTTAATATTTTTCTATTTCTTATAACGACTTTTTACTTTTTAATACAATTGGTAGAAAAATAATTGTCGAAACGCTAGTGCACAAACATCCAAGTGAAGTTATTATTAGGTTAGCTGCAATCATATGAGCTGAACTACGTCGACTTATACGATTGAATCCCAAGTCATACAGAAGAAAAAAATAGTTACCTGCCCCCAGAGAAATAGTAAAAAGTGAGTATCCCTCAACGATATGCAAGTTATATTACTGTGTTATGATACAAACAACCCCCCAACATATATATATACACACACACAAGATCTTTTCGTATTTCTTGTATTATTTTCTCTTTTTTACATTGTCCTGGTGTGTCGCAAGTACAATGTTTTTCTTTTTGTCCACCACTCTTCTAAGTGCATACTCTAATAAAATTGGCGTTAATGTAGTTTTTTTAAGATATTTGTAGATAATCGTTATTAAAAGAGAATTGTCCGTTGTCATTTATTAAAAAATCTAATCCAATTATTAAACTTATATTTCCTAAGTTCAATTCTGTTACCCATAGGTGTTTTAAGGGGTAATGTTGGGATCAATCATTACAGGTGGTACTAAATCTTATTTGTACATTTTTTACAACATCTGTTACGATGATTTTTTTCCATCAAATTGTGTACTTTGTTTTGGTTTTTCTGCCTTAGAGATTAAATGGTGTGGTATTATTTTTGAAAATATTGTAGAGCTTGTAGCCCCTGTATCTATAAATGCTAATAATTGTATTTCTATCCCTTTTATATTTAATAAGGTTAAAATTCTTAGTTCTCTTAGTTTTTCAGTATTACATACTAATTGGTTTATCTAGATTATTTAGGTTATTTTCAACGAGGTTTTCAATATTGGGTATATCCAAATTGTTTAGATTATTGTCAATATTTGTAATGTCCCGTATTTTTGGTAGTCAAATTTTTTTAAATATTATATTTGGAATATTAATGGATTTTTAAATTGAATTCTTTATTAAAATGGGTTTGAACATTAAATTTATATATAATTTAAATAGAGCTCAAAATGGCGCGGTAGTTCGTAATATTGAGTTTTGAACTTTAATTGAATATACAGGATCTGATATATGTCGGATTTCTGTTAAACAAGAAATGTTGGAATCTAGTTGTTTATAATTTTCATATGGAAAATAAAAATCCAGATTTCATGTTATAATTTGTTAGTTATGTCCAAATCAAATTTTAAAATAGTCGCTACGGAAATCGTTATTAAGTCATAACGTTTGTTTAATATATTTAAAAGGGTTTAAATATAATTTGGACATCGTTTAACTCAAAATTTGATGATATTGTGTTGTATAATTTATATTTGTTGTTATATGATATTTCCAGTTTGGTATTTATGAATAATAATAATTTATTATTATTTTATTTGATATTTTTGGATTTTTATAATATTTTAATCGATATTTTATAAGCTTTTAAAGTGGCCATTTTGCAAACAGAGTCCGCTTTCAAAAAAAATAGTTTCATTAGAACCGTAACGTTAAATTATTGTATGGTATTAAATTTCATGGCAAACCAATGTCGTATGTGATAGCGGTAGTCGTAAACATCCAGTTATTTTCTATAACGCGTAATTAAATTAATTTAATAAAGGGACATTTGTGTATGACTTGAGCAGATGATCGAATTAATCCACGAAGCTAATTCCGTTGAGTTCGTGTCGACGTCTAAAGCTATAATAGGTATATAGTTTGTTATTTTTGAAGATGGGGTAATTTGGTGTCCAAAATAACATTGTGGTGCGTATAAAAATAACGTACCAGGAAGTAGGGAATTAGACAGAGTTAATTCTCTTAGATGTTGAGAGTTGTTAGTTGGAATGTTAGGGGGCTAAATGTACCCAAAAAATGTGATAAGATTAGGTCCTTTTTTTTAATAAATTATTATATTGATATTGCTTTGCTTCAGGAAACTAAAATTGAATCCCCTGATCATTACTTTTATTTGAGATTAGGTGGGTCTCACTTTCGTAGTTGGGCTTGTCATCCGGCTGTGGGTAGTTGCGGGGACTTATGATTGGTTGGAAGGATAATCATTTTAGACTTGTTCAGAAAATTTCAAACTTGTATTCTCTGTATATCATTTTGACCTCTCTTATGGACAATTCAATTTTGAGTATTTCTAATGTATATGGCCCTCATACAAAATTAGATAGGAGGATTTTATGGGTAGAATGTTCTGATTTTAGGAATTTGGTCTCCGATCAATGGATTGTGGGAGGTGACTTCAATGTCACGAGGTCTTTGGGGGAGAGATCACCGCAGGAAGGTGATTTTTCTGATATGGAGGAATTCAATGATTTCATTATTGATAATGATTTGATAGAAATTCCTCTTAGTAATAGAGCGTTTATGTGGTCTAATGTGAGAGATCTTCCTTCTTTTGCATTGTTAGACAATTTTTTTTATTAGTTGTGGGGTAGAAGATAGGTTTGCTATTTGTAGAGTTAAAGGTTTACCATTTTTATATTCTGTTCATTGTCCCATTATTCTTTCTTGTGATTTGTATTTATCTATTAGTAATAATTTCAAGTTTGAGAAAATGTGGTTGCTTGATTCTAGTTTTCATAATTTAGTTGTGGTTAAATGGAATTCTTTGTTTTATTTCAATAATCTCTATAATGGTAATCCCACTAAGATTTTTGTCGCTAAATTAGGTAAGCTCGGATTTTTTTCTTAAGCGTTGGAATAAGTATATTTTTGGGAATGTTAGAATTAGGAAGGAAAAAATTATGTGTCAGATGTTAGACTTAGATAAGATTAATGTATCCAGAATTCTTAATTCCAATGAGAGGGATAAGCTTTGCAACCTTAGGCATGTTCTTAAGGTGATTCTGGAAAAAGAAGAGATCATGTGGAAGCAAAGAGACCGGGTTCAATGGATTAAGGAGGAAGATAATAACACGAATTTTTTTCATAGTTTGGCTAATAAGAGGAGTCACAATAATTTGATCCATTCTATTTTTGTTAATGATGTGGAATTGACTGTTCAGAGGGAGTTGAACGAGGCATTTACTAGCTACTATAAGCAGATTTTTGGTTCTAGGATCAAGAGAAGGATAAATGTTAGATGGAATGATATTTATTCTTTTTCTGATAGGAATGATTTAGTAGATTTAGATGTATCTTTCTTTGAGAAGGAGATTTGGAAGGCTAATAATGATATGCCTTGTGACAAAGCACCTGGTCCGGATGGTTTTTCTATTCTTTTTTATAAACAATTTTGGGATGTCTCGAAGTTATACATTATTAACTTATTTAATGATTTCTATATTGTGAATCTACGATTAGGTAGTTTTAATTTTTCTAGTGTTATCCTTATTCATAAGAAGTTATATGCTAATTCTTTGAAAGATTTTAGGCCTATATCCTTAATCAACTATTCGGTTAAAATTATTACTAAAGTTCTAGCCAATAGGCTTAGTATTAAGATGAATGACCTCATTGATCATTCCCAAACTGCTTTTATTAAAGGAAAGAATATAGTTGATGGGGGTAGCCGCTGTTCAAGAATATATTAATGTTTGTTGTAAGAATAATTTTACTTGTGCTATTTTGAAAATTGATTTCGAAAAGGCCTTTGATTCCGTTGACTGGGATTTTATTTGTGAGCTTTGTCTTGCCAGGGGCTTTAGTGTTAGATGGGTCAATTGGATAATGCTTTTGCTAAAATCCAATTGTTCTAGTATTGTTGTTAACGGGGTTATCGGTAAGAGAATTCAATCGAAAAGAGATCTTAGGCAAGGTGATCCTTTATCACCTCTTCTTTTTAATCTCGCGGTTGATGTTTTCTCTAAAATTATCAAGAGAGTTGTGAGGTTAGGTGTTTTAGGTTTTGTTGGTAATGAGGATTTTAATAATGAGTAATCTATTCTTCAATTTGCAGATGACACATTATTATTCTCCTCTCACCTGCCCAAACATGTTATTGCTTTGAAGTTTATTTTGTATTGTTTTGAATTGATTTCTGGTCTTAGGATTAATTTTGATAAGAGTTCGATTATGATTCTTAATAACATTGTGAAACACCCCACCTCCGTTAGGGTCACTCTCAAAGGGAATGCCCTAATTTTGGTGGAGGTTTATAAGTATAAGTCACAGATATACAAGACAGATATAAGAACACATATTTTTGAATAGCGAAAAACAACAACATCTTTTATTTCATTAAAATACGTGTTCACAAAAACATGCCATACTTGTCTTACAATTCTTCCAAAAACATAACAACTTCATAACTATCTTGATTACATTATTAAAGAAGCATAAAGAAAACATAAATAAACTGCAAAAGTCCCATAATTGATGTCCAAAGCCATAGTCCAAAACGGAAAAGATCCAAGCAATACATTCTTTCTCTTCAAGCTGGATGTGAAATCTGGTCAAGCTGCGGTATTCCCTCCCTGTGGACCTGGGGGGGGGGACGAAAGAAAAGAAGGCGAAAGAAAAGTAGAGTCAGACATAAAGCCTGAGTAAGTCTAGGAGTATTCAGTCTATGAATAAAGAACTGGGTATGATAAGTATAAACTGGAAATGGGAAAGCACCATAAACTAAGTTAAGTTGTCTAGGGTTGAATATACTATCCTACCCCATATTAATCTCTATACCCATATAAACTAGTTCCCAACAGGCACCCCATAATCAGGGTGAAGTGATCCATTTCTGATGATCGGCTCCTACTCGCATAGTTACATGTGTCTTACGGCCCCCGATGTTGTAGTTACCTATGCTGGTCCCACCATGGGGTGTATCAAGTCCCATGGTGGCGGCCCGACACAATTCTAGAATGCACAGGTATGCTACTGGTGCCCAGTGCCTTATTTTTCTGCGTCGTAGTGTGTGCACGCCCTCCCCCCATTAGAACCTACACTGCTGCACCACCGCCGTCGATTTGACCTCTTACAGTCAGCCCAGTAATCGTGCCCCACCCTGCCTAGTTCAGGGTATCCTGATACAACTTGTAGGGTTACTGCTGAAAAGGGTCCCCCGCTACTAGGTTTTCTATTTCTAGCCAACATGCTAAGTTGGTTAAGTGTTTAATAAACCTAACCCCCAATCAGTCTGTTTAGTTTAGCATGTTCCATTTTTGATTAAGTATTAATATAATTTACTTAGTCCTATCAATCCTGACTCAGCCTTAATTGTCTTATTAAAGCCTCGACCTCTCACATTAGACAAGTATTGTTGTGGCTGCCTGTTGCCGGTTGGGTCCGGGCAGTCTTACGCCACAACTCAGTCTAACCTCGGGTCCTTATTGGGCTCCGTGTTTAACCACCCACATTGGATAGGTATTGTAGTGACTACTGGACAGCCGGGCGGTTCCGGGCAGGTTTACATCACAACTCAATCCAACCTCGGGTTAAACACATCGTATTTTCTACATTTACATATTTTGTCTCTTTTCTTTTTATATGTAAATATTTGCGGCCCATTATTCAAATTCATCTTTATTGATTAAAATTTATTTATGCCACTTAATTTTTTTTCAAGGTTGTTGGCATGCGTCAAACATGCCAACACATATGTTCTATATTTTAACCCAAACGTCATTACCCCCGTTTTACACGTTCGCTACAATGTAATGTGTGTTGGGTTTAATATTTAAACCCAATTTAGCCATATGAAAAGGGGAGGCTTATAACATGGTGTTTATAAGGTAACATGAAATACGGGAGTGTGAACGCATGAACTTGCAACGAACAATTCAATTAACATAAAGTAGGCACATGTGAACTTGCAATTGTAACAACATATAATTATGGTATAAACAACACTTAAACATGAATCATTCTATTCATATAATCATGGCATAAACAATACTTAAACATGATTCATTCTATTCATATAATCATGGCATAAACAATACTTAAACATGATTCATTCTATTCATATGATTATGGCATAAACAATACTTAAACATGAATCATTCTATTCATGTAATCATGGCATACATAATACTTAAACATGAATCATTGTAAACTTGCAATTGGGATGTAAATCTAACTTAATTGTGTCACATATATCACCATATGGTTTTAATAACAACTTAGGCCTAAAACATATTTTAACTAGGCATAATACCAAACATAGTTTAGTCATGTTCATAAAGGTGCTTACTTTTGTTTCTAACACAAAAGTATGATTTGCCAATTTCAACATAGATTCATATAAATCATAGTACTTAGCCTAGTCCAATTACACACTAAAAGGGATCATAAAAGTATGTACATCATATTAGCATAATAACGAATCATATACTTGCATGAATTCCAATTAAAATTCCACAACATATGGTTGTCATTATAAATCATATACTTGTATGAATTCCAATCGTATATCATAGCATTTCCAAGTCGTTTAGAATCAAAATAACATACAAGTATTGATTATTATCGCCACAATTCCCTTTCATTGTTAACTTCCAATGCAAATCACAGTCTTGCAAATATCCAATCGTATACCATAACATTCCCAAATCGTTTAGAATCAAAACAACATACAAATATAGATTTTCATCGCCACAATTCCATTTCGCATTTTACACAAATCAAACGCAATTAATTATTCACATCGGAATAGCACTCTACTTACAACGTATAACGAATCTTCAATTCAGGAATCTGAATTCTGAATTTGGAGATTCTATCCTTTGTTGTAGGCGTTGTTTTGATTTGATTGACGTTGCTTTAAGCTTTGAATTATCTCCTAATTGTCTCTCTATTTCTGACGGCTATCCTTAGTCTCTCCTCAGCAGCATGACGGTCTCATCTCCATTTTAGTTTGTGTGAATTAGGGTTAGTCTTAGGTCCTTTTTATAGAGTTTGTGAGTTAATTTGGACCATCGATGGAGCTTGGTTCAATAATAGCCATTCGTTTGAAGGGGAGACCAACCAGGAGCTGACACCTAGCCCTAGTGACAAGGCAAGGCTGAGAAATTCGACCAGGTCCTGATCAGGCCAACCAAGACCTGACCAGCAGGTCATTCTGACCTGGGCGCACTTGGCAGGTGCGCCAAGCTAAAAATGTACTGGCGCACTTCCCAAGTGCGCCAGTTCATTTTTGTTCTGGCGCACTTCCCATGTGCGCCAGTGCATTCTGACCCGTTTTCTGGTTTTTCGCCCAACTTCGTTCGTCCATATCTTCTTCATACGATATCCGTTTTATGCAAACTCGGACTCTATCTCTAGCAGAATTCCGAGATGAACGCAATGGCGTATCCCGTTTCCCTTAATTCTTTGATTTTGAAATTAGTTATACTGCAATTTGTGAATTTCACCGTTATAGAATACACGGGGTGTTACATTCTCCCCCACTTAAAAGGATTTCGTCCCCGAAATCCTCAAGTTCAGGAAGAATGTACATCCTAACATCCAAACATCCATCTACTCATCCATCAAACACGAGCATCCATTGTCCTTAAAAGACTTCTAATGCTTCATGATCATATGCGAAGTGTGTGTGTACATGTACTTATCTAATGCAAAATCAGGCGGTCTACTGATTCAGTTGACCTCCTTAATGCAAATTATGTAAGTGCCATGAATCCATTATGTATGCAAATTCTCCTATTCATGATTCTACATGAGTGCTCAACCATTCATATAAATGCAACATCCATATGACAACACATTAAACTTCAACCATATACGAATGCAAACATATATGCATCTGCAATATGAAGTGACTGAGCCGATCTAAAACCTAAATTGTGTGTGTATATGCAACCACGAGCAACCACTAGCAATCACTTGCAACCACTTGCAACCTTCATCCATAACATGTTTCAATTACATGTTTTCATCCAAAGGGTTTCTACCTAAAAGATAAGGTCGAGGAAATATACCTAAAAAGATAGATAAAAGCGCAACTTAAGGAAAAAGAAAGATCAAAGATGTACCCTCAAAAAGAAAAGGGTAGGCAGCGCGTATTCTAGCTTCAGTTTCCCAAGTTGCGTCTCACTCGGCGTCGCTCCACTGAATTTTGACGAGCTTGACTTCGCGGTTGCGTAGCTTCTTCACTTCTGTTCCTAATATGCGGGTTGGAACTTTTCTTATGGTTGCTTCGCGTTCCACTTCAGCTTCTTCTAGGATATTTGGCTCTACCACTTCAGCAGATTCATGTAGACATTTTCGGAGGTGCGAAACGTGAAAGACGTTGTGAACTCCGGCCAGTTTTTCGGGTAGCTCTAATCTATAGGCCATTTTCCCAATCTTCTCGATGATAGGGAATGGCCCTACGAACCTTGGTGCTAGCTTTCCTGTGGTTCCAAAATGAACAACGTTCCTTAGCGGAGATACCTTAAGAAAAACTCTGTTCCCAACCTCAAATTCAAGGTCGGTCCTCATCTTGTCGGCGTAGGACTTTTGTCTGTCTTGGGCCGTCTTCATCCTTCTTCGTATTAAGTCTACTTTTTTCTGAAGTCTCTCGGATCATATCTGGCCCAAGTATGAGCTTGTCAGTAGACTCCCACCAACAAGTGGGTGATCGGCACGGTCTTCCATATAAAGCTTCAAAGGGCGCCATTCCGATGGTTGCTTGGTAGCTGTTGTCGTAGGCAAATTCCACCAAAGGAAGATGGTCTTCCCACGTCCCTCCGAAGTCAAGGATGCACAGTCTTAAAAGGTCCTCCAAAACTCTGTTCACTCTTTCCGTCTGGCCATCGGTTTGGGGGTGATAGGCTGTGCTCAAGCATAACTGTGTGCCTACCGCTTCTTGCAGACTCCGCCAAAACTCACTTGTGAAGATAGGGTCTCGGTCACTAACAATGCTGGAGGGTATTCCATGGAGTCGAACAATTTCCTTGAGGTAAAGAGATGCTAGAGATGAGGCAGTTCTTTTACTTTTGATAGGTAAAAAGTGGGCGCTTTTAGTAAGCCTATCCACTATTACCCAAATGCTAGTGTTGCCTCTCCTAGACCTAGGCAGCCCATCAATGAAGTCCATTGAGATGCTATCCCACTTCCACTGCGGGACCTCTAGAGGATGTAGCAGATCGCCATGCTTTTTCTGTTCCGCCTTAACCTGTTGGCACACCATACACTTAGAAACGAATTCTGCCACGTCTTTCTTCATGCCGTTCCAAAAGAAAGTTCTTTTTATGTCCTTGTACATTTTATCTCCGCCTGGGTGTATCGTCATCTTGGAGTGATGTGCTTCCTCGAGAACCGTCTTTACTAAATCCCTTGTCTGTGGGACGCATAGTCTTCCGTCTCTCCTTAGCCAACCCTTGTCGTCGATGGAGTATCTGTTGAGGTGACTTGAAGTCTCACCCCTAATTAGCCTATCAATCGTCTCCACAAGCTGAGGGTCTTCGCGTTGTGCTGTCCCTATTGAGTCCACTAAAGTCGGGCGTACTTCGAGAGATGCTAGCAAGCCTGGTACAAAATTGGAGGAGGGCCAAAAGTCAAAGCTGGCTATAAACTCTAGGCTTTGTCTTTCAACAAACAGCGGGCTTAGGGTCAGTTTCTTTCGGCTCAACGCGTCTGCCACTACGTTGCCTTTTCCCGGAGTGTAGGAGATCTCGAAATCATACGAGGCAAGAAACTCCATCCATCTCTGTTGCCTCAAGTTAAGGTCCTTCTGCGAGAAAAGGTATTTCAACGATTTATGATCAGTGTAAAGTTCGAACTTCTCACCTAGGAGATAGTGTCGCCAAGACTTGAGTGCAAAGACGATGGCGGCTAATTCAAGATCGTGGGTCGGGTAGTTCTTTTCGTGCACTTTCAACTGCCTCCCGCCATAAGCTACTACCCTTCCTTCTTGCATTAAGACGGCGCCTAGCCCTGTCCCACATGCATCTGTATAAACGGTGAACATCTTGCTTCCATCTGGCAACGTCAAAACTGGGGCTGTTGTAAGAGCCCTTTTCAGTCGCTGGAAAGCAAACTCGCAATCCAAGTCCCAATTGAACACTAGATTCTTCTTGGTCAACTTTGTGAGCGGAGCTGAGATTTTCGCAAAATCCCTTATGAACTTTCGATAGAAACCTGCTAGTCCTAGAAAACTTCGGACCTCAGTTGCATTCCTTGGTGTCTTCCAATCCTGTACCGCCACTACCTTAGCAGGGTCCACGGCTAACCCTTGTTTGGATACTATGTGCCCAAGGAACCTCACTTCTTCTCTCCAAAAGTGGCATCTGGAGAATTTGGCTTTTAGCTGATGGACTCGGAGAGTTTCCATGATTGCCCTTAAGTGCTGAGCATGTTCCTCTTCACTCTTTGAGAAGATAAGGATATCGTCTACGAAGACCACTATGAACTTATTGAGGAAATCTCTGAATACCCTACTCATCAGGTCCACGAAGTAAGCAGGTGCATTTGTCAAGCCGAAAGGCATGACAAGCCATTCAAAGAAGCCGTCTAGGTTCTGAATGCCGTTTTATCGATGTTATCTTCAGCCACCCTTAGCTGATGAAAACCGGTCGCTAAATCGAGTTGGGAGAAAACAGACGCCCCTACAAGCTGATCAAACAGATCGTCAATTCTGGGAAGAGGGTGCCTATTCTTTTTCGTTAGCTTGTTGAGCTCCCTATAGTCAACACATAGACGGAGTGAACCATCCGCCTTTGTAGCGAACACCACTGGAGCGCCCCATTCTGAAGTGCTCCTCCTAATGAACCCCTTCTCTAGAAGCTCTTTAATCTGTTTACTGAGCTCTTTCCTTTCCCGTGGAGCCATGTGTCTAACGGGCAACGCAACGGGCTTTGCATTATCTACAGATATATGCGGAAGTCTATCTCCCGCTTCGGAGGCAAGCCCTTCACCTCTTCGAAGACATCCGGATATTCCCGGACCACTCTAACAGATTGCAAATTTTCAACGGAGGCATCTAGCGATTCAAGATAACTAAGCATAACCGCATACGAGGGATTACAAGAAATTTCCAAAGTGTTACCGAGCTGGGTCAGGAGCCTAACAACCCTTTTCTCACAATCAAGGATGGCCCCATTACTGGATAGCCAATCCATGCCCAAAATCAAACCATATCCCGAAAAGCCCAAAACAAAGGCACTACATTTAAATTCTACGCTTAGAATAGAAATTTTCAATCCTACACAGATCATAGACAAATGAGTTGGGCCACCAATTGGGTTTGAAACAATTAAGGGGTCCTTTACCATACTAGTTTTTAGGTGCAGAGATTCTACTAAAGCAGACGAGATAAAGGAGTGTGATGCGCCAGAATCAAATAAAGTGCGAACGAGGTGATCATAAAGATAAACTACACTTTCTACAGAAGTATTTATACCTCTCTGTTGCAGAGGTGGCGCCTCTAGCACATGAACCTGCGCCCCCGAGGTGGATCCAACCCTCTGCCCCTGTCCTCGTTTCTTTGGGCAGTCCTTAGCCATGTGGCCTGTCTCACCGCAAGAAAAGCACCCACCATTCATCTTGGCCTTCTTTTTCCGGCAATCTTTCACTAAGTGCCCCACTTTGCCACAGAAATTACACTTCCTCTTCTCTTTGTTGTCTTTTCCGCCCTTCTTAAAGTCTGTCTTCTTAGGCTGTAAACCCTCTTTCTTCCCTTGAGAGCTTTCTGCCTTTGTCTCCTTCTTGCCCTTATCCTCTTCGTTCAGCAATGCCATCTGTACCAATCTTTCATACGTAGCTCCCATGGGTATATGGGTCATGGCCAAACTGTGTAATGGCTCATTCAACCCTTTGACAAAACGGAGAGCCTTCTTATGCGGGGTGTTGACTAGGTCCAGTCCGAACCTAGCCAGCTGATCGAACTGATTAACATACTCTTTAACTGTCATGTTCCCTTGCATAAGAAATAAGAATTTTTCCAACTGCAAACTCCTTTCCGCGTCTGAGAGAAATTTAGCCTCAAACCTTGCCCTAAAGTCCTCCCATGTTTCCACTGGTCTTTCTGCATTAGTGACTTCCCACCAGTAGGAAGCCTCGCCTTTTAGTAGCCATACTGTCAGTTGTACTTTCTGCCTATCTTCTACCTCAAAGATGACGAATAAGTCCTCGGTTTCTTTTATCCAATTTCTAGCTGCCACAAAGGACTCAGTTCCATGAAAATCCTTTCCTCCCATAGCTTTAAAATCTTTACATATCTTAGCAAAAGTGTTTCCCCGCGGAGGAGGTGGAGGAAGAGGTGCTGCTGCAGCTGGATGATTTCCTGCAGCTGGGGGAGGAGGAACGGTAGGGCCTGGCTGAGTGGCCCTTGCTTCTAAGAACCGTCTAAACCAACCAGGTATTGGTACACCCTCTGGCAAGTTAAGCTCTTCGAACATGCTGAAACAAAAAGGATAGACTCAAAACGAAGGATAAGAGATAATACCTATGGCTTTTGGGGGACTTTGCCTTTTTTAAAATAAAATAATATTTTATCTTTTAAAAATGCTTCTTTAATTTTCCTTTTTGAAAATAAATTTTCAAAACTTTTTATCTTATCTGGTAAACCTATGCTCTGATACCAAGTGAAACACCCCACCTCCGTTAGGGTCACTCTCAAAGGGATTGCCCTAATTTTGGTGGAGGTTTATAAGTATAAGTCACAGATATACAAGACAGATATAAGAACACATATTTTTGAACAGCGGGTAACAACAACATATTTTATTTCATTAAAATACGTGTTCACAAAAACATGCCATACTTGTCTTGCAATTCTTCCAAAAACATAACAACTTCATAACTGTCTTGATTACATTATTAAAGAAGCATAAAGAAAACATAAATAAACTGCAAAAGTCTCATAATTGTTGTCCAAAGCCATAGTCCAAAACGGAAAAGATCCAAGCAATACATTCTTTCTCTTCAAGCTGGATGTGAAATCTGGTCAAGTTGCGGTATTCCCTCCCTGTGGACCTGGGGGGGGGGGGAACGAAAGAAAAGTAGAGTCAGACATAAAGCCTGAGTAAGTCTAGGACTATTCAGTCCATGAATAAAGAACTGGGTATGATAAGTATAAACTGGAAATGGGAAAGCACCATAAACTAAGTTAAGTTGTCTAGGGTTGAATATACTATCGTACCCCATATTAATCTCTGTACCCATATAAACTAGTTCCCAACAGGCACCCCATAATCAGGGTGAAGTGATCCATTTCTGATCATCGGCTCCTACTCGCATAGTTACATGTGTCTTACGGCCCCCGATGTTGTAGTTACCTATGCTGGTCCCACCAAGGGGTGTATCAAGTCCCATGGTGACGGCCCGACACAATTCTAGAATGCACAGGTATGCTACTGGTGCCTAGTGCCTTATTTTTCTGCGCCGGAGTGTGTGCACGCCCGCACCCCATTAGAACCTACACTGCTGCACCACCGCCGTCGATTTGACCTCTTACAGTCAGCCCAGTAATCGTGCCCCACCCTGCCTAGTTCAGGGTTTCCTGATACACCTTGTAGGGTTACTGCTGAAAAGGGTCCCCCGCTACTAGGTTTTCTATTTCTAGCCAACATGCTAAGTTGGTTAAGTGTTTAACAAACCTAACCCCCAATCAGTCTGTTTAGTTTAGCATGTTCCATTTTTGATTAAGTATTAATATAATTTACTTAATCCTATCAATCCTGACTCAGCCTTAATTGTCTTATTAAAGCCTCGACCTCTCACATTAGACAGGTATTGTTGTGGCTGCCTGTTGCCGGTTGGGTCCGGACAGTCTTACGCCACAACTCAGTCTAACCTCGGGTCCTTATTGGGCTCCGTGTTTAACCACCCACATTGGATAGGTATTGCTGTGACTACTGGACAGCCGGGCGGTTCCGGGCAGGTTTACATCACAACTCAATCCAACCTCGGGTTAAACACATCGTATTTTCTACATTTACATATTTTGTCTCTTTTCTTTTTATATGTAAATATTTGCGGCCCATTATTCAAATTCATCTTTATTGATTAAAATTTATTTATGCCACTTAATTGTTTTTCAAGGTTGTTGGCATGCGTCAAACATGCCAACACATATGTTCTATATTTTAACCCAAACGTCATTACCCCCGTTTTACACGTTCGCTACAATGTAATGTGTGTTGGGTTTAATATTTAAACCCAATTTAGCCATATGAAAAGGGGAGGCTTATAACATGGTGTTTATAAGGTAACATGAAAGAGGGGAGTGTGAACGCATGAACTTGCAACGAACGATTCAGTTAACATAAAGTAGGCACATGTGAACTTGCAATTGTAACAACATATAATTATGGTATAAACAATACTTAAACATGAATCATTCTATTCATATAATCATGGCATAAACAATACTTAAACATGATTCATTCTATTCATATAATCATGGCATAAACAATACTTAAACATGATTCATTCTATTCAAATGATTATGGCATAAACAATACTTAAACATGAATCATTCTATTCATGTAATCATGGCATACATAATACTTAAACATGAATCATTGTAAACTTGCAATTGGGATGTAAATCTAACTTAATTGTGTCACATATATCACCATATGGTTTTAATAACAACTTAGGCCTAAAACATATTTTAACTAGGCATAATACCAAACATAGTTTAGTCATGTTCATAAAGGTGCTTACTTTTGTTTCTAACACAAAAGTATGATTTGCCAATTTCAACATAGATTCATATAAATCATAGTACTTAGCCTAGTCCAATTACACACTAAAAGGGATCATAAAAGTATGTACATCATATTAGCATAATAACGAATCATATACTTGCATGAATTCCAATTAAAATTCCACAACATATGGTTGTCATTATAAATCATATACTTGTATGAATTCCAATCGTATATCATAGCATTTCCAAGTCGTTTAGAATCAAAATAACATACAAGTATTGATTATTATCGCCACAATTCCCTTTCATTGTTAACTTCCAACGCAAATCACAGTCTTGCAAATATCCAATCGTATACCATAACATTCCCAAATCGTTTAGAATCAAAACAACATACAAATATAGATTTTTATAGCCACAATTCCATTTCGCATTTTACACAAATCAAACGCAATTAATTATTCACATCGGAATAGCACTCTACTTACAACGTATGACGAATCTTCAATTCAGGAATCTGAATTCTGAATTTGGAGATGCTATCCTTTGTTGTAGGCGTTGTTTTGATTTGATTGACGTTGCTTTAAGCTTTGAATTATCTCCTAATTGTCTCTCTATTTCTGACGGCTATCCTTAGTCTCTCCTCAGCAGCATGACGGTCTCATCTCCATTTTAGTTTGTGTGAATTAGGGTTAGTCTTAGGTCCTTTTTATAGAGTTTGTGAGTTGATTTAGACCGTCGATGGAGCTTGGTTCAATAATAGCCGTTCGTTTGAAGGGGAGACCAACCAGGAGCTGACACCTAGCCCTAGTGACAAGGCAAGGCTCAAAAATTCGACCAGGCCCTAATCAGGCCAGCCAAGACCTGACCAGCAGGTCATTATGACCTGGTCGCACTTGGCAGGTGCGCCAGGCTAAAAATGTACTGGCGCACTTCCCAAGTGCGCCAGTTCATTTTTGTTCTGGCGCACTTCCCAAGTGCGCCAGTGCATTCTGACCCGTTTTCTGGTTTTTCGCCCAACTTCGTTCGTCCATATCTTCATACGATATCCGTTTTACGCAAACTCGGACTCTATCTCTAGCATAATTCCGAGACGAACGCAATGGCGTATCCCGTTTCCCTTAATTCTTTGATTTTGAAATTAGTTATACTTCAATTTGTGAATTTCACCGTTATAGAATACACGGGGTGTTACACCTTGACAATGTGGAGAATAAAGTTGCTGACACTTTAAATTGTTCTACTATGAGTTTTCCTTTTGATTATTTAGGTTTCAAGATTAGACCGTCTAAGCTTAAACATGAAGATTGGCTTTTTATCATAGCTAAGATTAATAATAGATTATCTAGTTGGAACAACAGATTTCTATCAAGAGCTGGTAGACTGGTTCTGGTTAACTCTGTGATGTCTGCTATAACTATTTATTGGATGGCCGTTCATCGATTTCCTCAATGGTTAATTGAGAAAATCGACTGAATTAGGCGTAATTTTCTTTGGAGCGGCGATAACTTGTGTCGGAGCTATAAATGTTTAGTTAACTAGGAAGTTTGTTGTAGACCTAAGAAGGATGGGGGTCTAGGGATCATTAATCTTTATTTTTTTAATTCTTCCTTGTTAGCCAAATGGTTGTGGAGATTTAGGAGTCCTGAAGTGACAACCTCATGGAAACAGATTGTTTCCAAATTTTATTATTCGGGGGTTATTTTTTTAGTTGGGTCTAGTTTTAATTGGATGAAGAGACTTTCTTATTTTTGGAAGTCTGTTTTGAATTGTTTTGATTATTTTAAATTAGGTTGTAAGCTGACTGTTCATTCTGGTAATATTACTTTTTTTTGGCATGATGCTTGGATTCCTAAGGTTCCCCTTAAAATTGAGTTTAGGGAGCTTTATGAGATTTGCGATTTTAAAAATGCTTTGATCATTGATCTTTATAGAGGTACCTTAGATCCTCCGTGGGAATTTACCTTTGTATATTCTTTAGAGGGGGGGGGGTATTAAGACAACTTGCCTTACTGAGAGCTAAATTGGCTCTATATCATTTGGATGATTCAAGTGATATTTTTAGTTGGGGCCCTGACAAGAGTCTTTCTTACACTACTAAATTTATTTATAATTTTCTTAATTTTTCTGGGATTACTATGTGTTTTTTTAAATATCTTTGGAAGTCCGATTCTCCGCCTAAAGCTAAATTTCTTGTGTGGTTGATTATTCATAAGAGACTTAATACGATTGAGCTTTTAAAGAAGAAAAATATTATTTTCGATGCTAAGTGTTGTTTTTGTGGTTTTTTGGAGGAGAATGTTGAGCATTTATTTTTCTCTTGTTCTTTTTCCAATTTTATTTTATTAATGGTTTTAAGTACTTTTGTTTTCAGTAGGTTAGATTCTTTTAGTAACTGTGTTCAGTATTGGAATTATAGTAGATTTGATTATAATTCCAATCAGAGATATGTTTTGGATTCTTTGGTGTGTATTATTTGTTGGTTCATTTGGTCGGAGCGAAATCAGAGATTGTTTCATTCTGATTCAGTTTCTGTGGATAAATTAACTATTAGGATTGGAACCTTTTGTATGAATTGGATGGGTAATTCCCACTATAAGTTATATAGTAATTCTCATTTTAAGAGATATTTGCTTAAGGTTAGATATAATTTATGGTTATTTGTTAGAATTAATAGTTATTTTAGTTGTAATAGATTATGTATTTGTTCTTGATTTTTGCCTTTTATTTTCTTGTTTGTCTCTCCTTTCATGTCTTATTTTATCTCTCTCCCATATATATATATATATATATATATATATGGATATATTTACAAATATATCCTTCGAATATATTTATATATACCCATATAAATGTGTGTGATGTTTGCTAATGTGTTGGTTAGTTTATTTCAGGTCGCAGGTGGTGACTTGTAGATGTGGGTTTTTGGATAGCTGCTTTAGGTTGATGGATGTTCTCGCTATGATGTCTCTAGAGTGTGTGTTTGGAGTGACTATTGTTTTGTACTTCTTTTCGTTCCATTTTGTATTTAGTTTGGATGGGTTAGGTTATTATAGGAATAGATATACTTCAATATCGGGTGGTGGCCTTAACGGAATTCGATATTGGAGTACGATAGGCGGTGGCTTATCCGGAGATCATCTATCTACTTCCTATACATAAACTTAGTTTTGTCTTGCATTGCCCTTTTGGTTTTCTTTTTATGTTGTAGTCTGAGTTTGTAGACTTTTATTATTTTTTATATATATGTGTGCTCTCTTCTTTTCAGAAGATCACACGTTTTTGCTCAAAAAAAAACGTACCGGGAAACAGTCTTGGAATTAGACGAAAGCTGTCTCATCGAGTCCGGAATATTTTTTCTATGCTAGAAGTAGGAGTTTCATCTCGATCAGATATCGTATGCGTTAGTTTTACTGTGATACTTCGTCGTAAATTTTAGTTAATAAAATATATTGTTTAATTAATTTAATAAAAATCGTTCCCATTTGTTGATCTTTCTTTCACCTTTCTTGCGTCTTAAATATAAACATTTCTTGCTTCCCACACCTCTACCTTTCTACTTTTTATGTGACTGCCATCCCATACCCAACCGTGACAATCAAGGAATGCTTCGAGATTCTCTCAAGCAATAGCTACCCTAGTATCCTATACCCTAATTGCTTGGTTCCCACGTATTACGCTCCTTTAAATACATTAGGCTTCATCTTTTCTTTTCACAAATTAGAACAGGACGGAACCTTTCCTCACAAACAAAGTAAACCTAATCTTCCCTCGTGACTAAATAAAAACGCAAACTAAACCTTACGTTCTCCTCAACCTCACTTATGTCTGTGAATAACCATTCGACGTGGAGCGCAGCATGACTCGTGCTGGAGAAAGGTGTTTTTAAATTGGTGGATGGGGAATGAGAGAATCTCGGAACAGCAGAAGGAAGTTGAAATAAATTTTCGATTCATGGGCTAGTGAGGGTCTGTTCGAGATGAGGGGATGATGAGTTAAACTGCGGACGAGAGGGGAAGCAACAAGATGCTAGGTGGGTCGAGGCAAGGCTGCGGAGGTGCGGAAAGGGGACGGAAGAGTAAGTGGTTCGCCGGAGTTAAGTGGTCATTGGTGAAGTGGACAAATGGAAGGCGCGACTGTGCTTGGTGATGTTTTGTGCATGGTTATAGGCGGAAGCATTGGGTTGGGTATGCGTTGGTTCCAACCGAGGGGGAGTTTTCGGCACTTGAGTTAGAGTGATACAACGATAGGATTTAAGAGTGTGTGCTTGCGAATGATGGAGAGAAATAACGTAGGACTGGGGGCTGATCCAATTGGAGCTGTTTTCAGTTGGAACCGGTTATCGGAAGCACGACATTGTGGTTGTCGGAAGGTGACCGAACACTAAATGGTGGTGTGTGTGGTGGAGAGGAGGAGCTCGTGTGATCACTGGTAGCATTGGTTTCGGAAATAACGAAGGGATGGAGGTGGGTGAGACATTGAACGATGCAGTAATGGGAAGGAGGACCACCTGTAGTTGTACATGTCTTAAGAAGTGAAGAAGGAAGGAAACAGTAGATGTAAGATTTTTTAATAAGCCTAATGTTACGTGTAAAGCGCGTTTTATTTAAACTGAGTATTTAAAAATGTCTAACACTGCTCTGTTTTTCCTAATCCACCGTATGATTAAAAATTTCGTATAACATGACTTGGTAGTCTACATTTCGAAAGTGGCCCTGTGCACTAAATATAAGTTTTAATATATGGTTAACGTGCTATTACTAATACATAAATTAGATGTTAAATTAATAATTATCTAATCAAAATTTTAATTTAATTAAATCGTATGCATATAATATGTATAACGTTCTCATATATTAACAGAACCGAACCAAAACAGGAGCGTTGGAATCGCATTGACAAACATTACATCATAAAGCTAGAATTGAACAGAGTTGAAAGCAACTGAGATATCTAGTTAAATTAAATGGTATTTTGATTTAACTGAAATGAATTGTTCCGACGACGAGTGCAAACCCAAGGTGAGTTAAACTCACTCAGTCCTCCCCACTTATATTTTATATAAGTAGGGTTTTTATTTTGTGTGCTATGGTTGCTAATGGTTGACTGTTTGTTATTTGTTAAATGTTTATTCATATATTGATTGAACTGATGAAATTAAACGTTGTTTAATTTCAATGAAAAACCAAATCATTATTTTACCGATTAGTCTCAATTAGGGTAACTTACCTTATTGGTCACGTTTATAAATAAACGTGTTTAATTTAATGAATTGATTGAATTGTTATGGTTGTGTGAAATAAATTGGTTGATATTGAATTATCGTTATTAACTATTGTGAAGACCATTATTTATTTTAATTAATGATCATATTTGAGATAACATATTTAATGCAAGAAAGAACAGGTTGGAGGGATCCAACAGGATTCCTCAAATATATCAAATGTTGTTTATTTTCATATTATCACTATATGAACTGTTCGGATTAAATGATTGTTGATTGTTGACCTAGGATTCCGCATTTTTTTGTCTAAACCAAAAGGGAATATTGGTTGGGTAATTGGCAGTATATGGCCTATAAATCAATTGTTTTGAATATTGATTTACCGTCAGGTGAATCGATAGAAATGAATTTATAAAAATTATTTTATAACTGAAGACAGAATTTTTAAATTTGTATTTGAATAAAAGTTCGTTATAAGGAAATAATTATTTATTATTTAAGATTATATTTAATTATTAAATGACTTATAAAGCAGATTCTGATTTTATCAGATTTATAAACAAGAGAGTGTAAAATTTACCTAACGGTTAAGATTCTGAATTACTGTTTTTTATGGAAACAATTAAATGAAATTATTTAAATTAATTATATCAATTAATTTAAAGAAAGAACTAATTGGAATCGGATACGAAATAACTGTGCTTTGAGTTGATTAAGTCATTAGGATTATTAATTTATTTGAATTAATCTAATAAAATGGTTTAACGAATATTTGTTTTAATTTCAATAAGATTTTAAATGGATTACTATTTAATTTAGTGAATGAAAGAAATTAACTCCTGTTACAGTAGTTAATGATTGAAGTAAAATTATTATTTTAATAATACTATAAGAAACTACTTTTAATTGAAATACATTTAAAAGGTGATCGAGGTTAAAGTGTAATAGAATCAAATTGCGAAAGGAATTTGTGAACAGGTTTATATTAAAATTCGAGAGTTCTATAATGAAGTTATGAAAGGGATTTTAAGCGAATAAGATGGCATAGAATAAATGTGTACTTAATATATGAATTAAGAAAAGGAAATAAAGAAAAAAGGGGTTTTTATATAAATCTTGAGTTTTGTAAGCAGGGTTTATAAAAAGAGATATTTTCCAAAGTAAGTAGGTTTTATAAATAATATTTTAAAATAAAATATTTAAAATGGGATCTAGTTTGATATTAGAATGAATATCGGTTTTTGAATTACAACTCATATCCATCTTAAGATAAGAACTTTGTTGGTCAATGTCTGAGAGGTAAATAAATACCCCAACTTGAACGACTTCAGGATTATCTGAGGATTATATTAGTTTGTAATGGGAAGGGGGTAAGAATAATTTATTATCTCCATATAAGAAATAATAACATAATGTTAATTAAGAAATTTGAGAATATAATGGGATTTCCAAAGTAACGGAAATGAGAAGATTTGAGAATATATTATTTGTAATAATATCTCTAATGTAAAGGAAATAAAAAGGGGATTGTGAGAAATTATAAGGGTATGCTCGAGGTAGAAAGAAAATGAAAAGTGGAGTTTTGTGAATGGTTTATTCTAAAAGAATAAGAGTTGGATATTGTATTCAAGAAATAAAATAAGAGAGATTTTGTAACATTGTTTTACGAGCAAGATAAGATGAATCGTTTTCCCAATGTTAGATAATGAGTAATGAGGTAGAAATGTTTTCAAAATGATAGTAGAATAAAATTTAACGTGATTATAGAATATTTTCCTAGGTATGAAAATAAATAGTTTAGAAAATAACCTTTTGTTAAATAAGAAAATGAAAAGCTATATTCGGAATGTTAAGATATTTAAAAGTATAAAATTTACTATCATTAATCGTTTTAATTAAAAGGCCAAGTAATGCCAAATACTGAATCAGTGAACTCATTTTATTTACACAATTAATTATTTGATAGTTAAATAACCAACTATCAAATTTGGCCTTTACGACTGTTGGTGCGGAAAGACCGGGATCGAATTTATATTCAAAAACCATTCTGACCAACAAATACATGGTAGATTATTGAAGATGGAGCAATTGAAGACCGTTGATCTTCATGAGCGGAAGAACTACTGATTGAATTTCTCCGGCGTAGCGGCCAGAGATATTTCGATAGTGATTCTGTCGTGATTGAAATCTTCGGATTTGCAAGGACTACTCGCTACTAATCCATAGGATGATTCCTAGGATGTGGTAGGAGGGTGCCTTCGGTTTGTCCAGTCCCAGGACAACTTGTATGGATGGATGCCTAACAGAGTATTTCCAAAGGGGTCATGTACATTGATTTCTTCAAGCATACCATAGTTGTGGCGGAGGATGACGGTTCTCTTAGCTTAACAACTTGAGTATTTTTGTGGATGTCAATTAGTGATATCTGGTGGATCTGACGATGTGGCATTCAAAGTAAATGGTGGCCAGATGTTCTAAAGGTAAATTTTAACCTCAAGCCTCATCAATCGGGAAATGACAAAAATCAGTTAGGCAGCATGACTATGTGGGTCGCTCCTATTAGCGTGTATAATCACCTATCTAGAGAAATTCATTTGCTTCTTTAATTTATTTCTATGTTGTCCCTTTTCAGGAAACGGTTGCTAATCCCAACTGTTGGTGATATACATTCGATACACTCAAGCGAAATGAGTGGTCGGTTATGTGAGGGTCGGGTTACAAGACGTTCTTGTTGAACCCAGTGTATTCCCCTCTAGAGATACACTATCGGCAGGTAGTTCCATACCTTGTGATAGTCAGAATCCAATCTCCAATAAGCGCCCTCGGTTTTGATGGTGTACTATATATGTAGAGCGTGAAATGTAAGCGTTCAGCTAGATTGCTATTTATTTGTAATTAGACACTATCATAATAACAAAGAAGATATTGATTTCCAAAAATATTTGGGTTATCATAAGGTAGAAACCGTCCGTATTTATGAGTGGATTTGGTCTTACGATTATCCTTTTTCTTTGGAAACGATTTTGAACTTTAAAATCAAGTTGGATGATTCCCCTTAAAACTTAGTGTGTTTTTCTCACTTTGGTTCACCAGACTGACCCGGTGTTTGTAATGCTCGAGTTAGACCGGGTTGTACAGGTCCAAGTTATCGGTTACTGCAAAGGCCAGATACGAGGTGGAGGTGTTCAGACGTATGCTATATATTATTTATTCCGTTGTGTGACTGTATATGAGGACAAGTTATTATAACTGTCCAGATGTGATAATGTAATCTGATGATTATAAGTTTTATTTAAAGCTCTAAGTAAAGATTTATTTCTATATTATATATTTGTTCTGCTGCGATGTGAGACTCTTATTCGGTGTTGTGTTGGTTCTTCTTCCTCTTATATTCTTATACTTCTTTCTCTCTTATCTCACCCACTAATTTCTTTCTATAAATGTTCCAGTGTTTTCGGTGTTTGGAAGGTCGGCGTGAGGTAGATTAATGTATTTATGTCGATTTTCGGGGCTGAAAATATTTCGGGTTGTTACAGTAGTATTAGAGCTATTGGTTTAGTAATAACCTTTTCTCTGTGGCGTAACTCGATAGAGATGGGGTTAGTAACACTCTACATTGAGTTTGAGTGTATATGTATATATAAGAACATATTTGTAAATTTTATATACAAATGTTTTTTATTGTGTTTGTGGATCGGTTCAAGTGTTGAGAAGCGTTGAACTAGTAATGGATACAATATTTTTTTGTAAAGAGGGTAAATGAAATAATTTTACCCAAATTATATTTTTGGTATATAAAATAAATAATTTTGTCAGATTATTGAGATATTGATGTGTTGATTGATTTGAATAAGATTCAAATTAGATTAGAATTTGAATTGGAACTTAACTGGGTTAAGTGAAATTAAATTAAGATGATATTGGTATATATTAAATTTGGGATTTGGAAATTGAATAAATAGTAATAGGAATCCATCAAAGAATAATCGATTGATGTTCAAATATTTAAAACAGAAGCAAATGTTAATATCGAATGTAAATTCAATTGATTTGGTTAAATTTGTTGTGCGTTGGTTGTTAATTGATTGATGATTGTTGATTGTTTTTGAATTAATCATATAAAATTCATCGATGGTTTAACATAGAAGTTCAATGAATTGTAAACCAAGAGAAATAGATTCTAGAATTTTAAACTGGGGTGAAACTGCACATAAACTGAAATTAATGATTTAAAACTGTATTTGCGAGTGAATTGATATTTCATGTTAATTTTGTAGATTGGCGTAGTTATACTTGATGGTTAATGAAATATTAGTGAAAAATTTCATATATTTGTTACTTATATTTGAACTGAGTTGAGTATAGGTGCCAGAAGGCTAGAAATTAAGTTGGCTGCGTAGACTTCACGTAAATTGAGCAAATATGCTCAATAAGGCTCGTAAAAGGTATGCCTACAAGAAAATATAAATTTTGGGTTCTGATTTTTGTTTTTCCGACCGTGTGGGTAGATGTATATGTAATTATTGTTCCTTCTATATAGCAGATGTCACTCCGTACAGGGGAGACTCTGCCGAATTTTTCCAGGAATTTCAAGTGTTAGAAAATTATCGATATTTTTGAAAAGTTTTATTTATAATAATAAATTGGTTTTTGTTTAAATGGATTTATTTTTAAAAAGTGAATAGTTGTGACATTTTTCCTACCTTAGCAATATCGGGGACAAAATTCTTTTAAGGGGGGAACAATGTAATGTCCCGTATTTTTGGTAGTCAAATATTTAATATATTTTTTTATTTTAAATATTATATTTGGAATATTAATGGATTCTTATATTGAGTTCTTTATTAAAATGGGTTTGAACGTTAAATTTATATATAATTTAAATGAAGATCGAAATGGCGCGGTAGTTTATAATATTGAGTTTTGAACTTTAATTGAATATACAGGATCTGATATAAGTCGGATTTCTGTGAAACAAGAAATGTTGGAATTGAGTTGATTATAATTTTCATATGGAATAGCAAAATCTAGATTTCGTGTTATAATTAATTAGTTATGTCCAAATCAAATTTTAAAATAGTCGCTATGAAAATCATTATAAAATCATAATGTTTATTTAATATATTTAAAAGGGTTTAAATATAATTTGGACATCGTTTAACTCAAAATTTGATGATATTGAGTTGTATAATTTATATTTTTTGTTATAGATATTTCCAGTTCGGTATTTATGATAATAATAATTTATTATTATTTTATTCGATTATTTTGGATTTTTATAATATTTTAATCGATATTTTATAAGCTTTAAAAGTGGCCATTATGCAATCAGAGTCCGTTTTCAAAGAAAAAACTTAGTTTCATTAGAACCGTAATGGTAAATTATTGTACGGTATTAAATTTCATGGCAAACCTATGTTGTATGTGACAGCGGCAGTTGAAACACCCTACCTCCGTTAAGGTCACTCACAAAGGGAATGCCTTAACTTTGGTGGAGGGTTATAGGTACAAGACACAGAAAATTTTACAAGACAGATAAATTTAAGCAGCGAAATTCAAATATTTATTGCATACGTAGTTCAATACAAAAGCTTTACATCAAATTGTCTCCAAATAACTTCCAAAACATTACACCATAATTTCTATCTTGATTATTTAATAAGGAAGCATAAACCCTTAATAAAACTGCTTAAATCCCCAAGTGTAGTATCCAAAAGCCATAGCCAAGGTAAGAGAGTCCCAATCATACATCTACTTTCTTGAAGCTTGCAAAGAGTCTGACTAAGCTGGAGTATTCCCTCCCTGTGGACCTGGGGGGGAGGGGACGAAAGAAAAGAGGACGAAAGAAAACGGGTCAGACAATAAGTCTGGTAAGTTTAGTGATTACTAGTATTTAAACAAGGAAAGGGATCATGACAGTAATAACAGAACATAGGACAATACCGTAATATAAGACAAGATAAGTTGAACATGTGATCGCACCCATTATTATAATCTCTGCACCTACTTAACCATTGGTTCAACCAGCCCCACGTGTTCATAACAAACGATCCCCTTAATGATCGGCTCCTACTCGCATGCATTCATATCCTGTGTCATTCGGCCCCGCTTGACTGTAGATACCTGTGTTGTTCCCACCATGGGGTGTATCAGTCCCTCTGGTGGCAACCCGACACGATTCAAGGTGCACAGTGTATACTACTGATGCCCAGTGCCTGCTTTTTCCACTCCGGAGTACATGCACACCCATACTCCATCGAAACCTACACTGGCACACCAACCTCCGACGTTTTTTTGACCGCTTATAATCAGCCCAGTAATCGTACCCCACCCTGCCTAGTTTCAGGGTACCATGATACATCTATGTGGGTTACTGTTGAAATGGGTCCCCGTTACTAGGGTTTTCTAATCAACTTGTTTATTTGGTAAAGTGTCCAAGTTTACCTAATCCCACCCATATGTTTAGTTAACATGTTGAATCGGTTAAGTGTTTCCCTAATTGACTTAACCCTACCAATCCTGACTTAGCTTTAATTTATTCATTAAAGCACCAACCACTCACATTATACAGGTCTTATTGTGGTCACTGGATATGCCGGTCGGTTCCGGGCAGATTTACACCACAACTTAGTCTAATCTCGGGTTCTTTTTGGGCTTGATTCACTAACCACCCACATTAGACTGGTCTTGTTGTGGTCACTGGATATGCCGGTCGGTTCCGACCAGATTTACACCACAACACGGTCTAACCTCGGGTTCGACATATTCGTCTTTTCTAAATTCACATATTTTCTATATATGTCTAATTTCTTTATGTAAATTAATTTTAATTTAATCATGCCATAATTATCCTTTGATTATGCTAAAAAAAATGGTATATCAAATATACCATTTTATGAACAAATCTATGCCATGAGATTTTCATATTTTCCCATCGCTACCCCCGTGGAACGTACGCATGAATCACATAAAATGTTGGGCTAGTAAATTAGCCCAAACCCATAAACAAAAAGGGGTAATAAACAAGGGACATGAAACAAACATAAAATAGCATACATTTTACTTATCATTTGTAACTTTGCATAGAAGTATCATTAACTTAATTAAACAGGTAAAGGTGAACTTGTGACTAAGTTGGGTCTAATTGTCATGTGAACTTGATAAAGGTCTAGCGTGGAGGTTTAACATATAAACACAATTTTAAACCACAACCTAGCATATTAACTTATGTATGCCAAAACATAAGAAAGCTACTACAAACATATTTAAATCACAACTTAGCATAATGACTTATGTGTGTTAAACATAATAGGGCTATTATGAACATATTCGAATCACAACTTAGCATGATAACATATGTGTTAAAACATAAGAGAGCTACAAATCCAAATCTTGCAACATAAATAGATTCAACTTAACATAGTTCTAAATATACATGAATGTTGATCTAACATGTAAGCATGTGATTTAGATCATAAACTTGCAAGTAACCACCAAATTATAACATGACATGTTTCACCATTCAGTTTGCATAATATACCCATTACCCAATCATAATAGATTCCAGTAACATTCAATATGGTATGTTCATCATCACAAACATATAGACATGATCAATCGCAACGGTAATTTAAGATAAATAAGGATCAAACTTTAATTATCTTATACATAAGCATTATTCTAAATTCGAATTACAACATGTCATGATTTCAATTAAAAGAATGTTTAAATCTACGTAATGACCAACTTACAAACTAAAAAGGAATTATTAATTTCTGAAATATGAATTCTGAATTTGGTAAGCTCGCCTTTGATGTAGATCATTGAATTTGATTACTTTAATTTGATTTTTGATTCAGGTTTTTATCTTGTCTTTGAATAGGTGACGGCTACTCCAAGTTCTCTATTGACGACATGATAGTTCCAGGATTATTTTTTTGTGATTTTTAGGTTTGAGCATTGGGTTGTTTATATAGAATTTCAATTTAATTTGAGCCGTCGGATAATCCTAGGGTTAACCATAACCATTCAGTCAGGATAGGGTAACACCTCAGCCCTAATGACTCAGTAAGGAGTCAGAAAGGACTCAGCAATGAGTCACGGTATGGATCAGATCACACCATAAAGCTGTGCAGGCTCTTTGCTCGGCCTGGGCGCACTTGGGAGGTGCGCCAGTGCAAATTTTGTACTGGTGTACTTCCCAAGTATGCCAGTGCAATTATATATATATATACATATATATTCCTTTTTTTCTTCTGGTTTTCTTTGTTCGTCCATATCTCCTTCATACAGTGTCCGTTTTATGCAAACTCAGACTCTATGTCAAGCAGAATTCCGAGACGAACGCAATGGCGTAACCTGTATCCCTTAATTCTCACATTTGAAATTAAATATTATTTAATTAGTTACTATAACGTTAACAGAAAATACGGAGTGTTACATTCTCCCATCCTTTTAGGATTTCGTCCCCAAAACCTTCAAGTTGAGAAGAACGTATATCCTACCATCCAATCACCCATCTACTCAACCATCAAACACAGACGTCCATTGTCCTTAAAAGATTTCTAATGATTCATGATCATATGCATAGTGTGTGTACATGTCCTTATCTAATGCAAAATCAGGCGGTCTACTGATTCAGTTGAGCTCCTTAATGCAAATTACGTCAGTGCCATGAGTCCATTATGAATGCAATTTTTCCTATTCAAAATTTCCTACATGTGTGCACAATCATTCATACAAATGCAACGTCCATATGATAACACATCAAGTTTCAATCCATATACAAGTACATATATGCATATGCAATATGAAAGTGACTGAGCCGATCTAATACCTAATGTGTGTGTGTATGCATCCACGAGCAACCACTTGCAACCATCAACCATAACATGTTTCAATTACATGTTTTCATTCAAATGGGTTTCTACATAAGGATAAAGGATAGGATCGAGGAAATATACTGAAAAGATAGATACGAGCATAAACTTAAGGAAAAAGAGATCAAGGATGTACCCTAAAAAAGAAAAGGGTAGGTTGCGCGTATTCTGTCCTCAGTTTCCCAAGTCGTGTCTTCCTCGGTGTCGCTCCATTGAACTTTGACGAGCTTAACTTCACAGTTGCGTAGCTTTTTGACTTCTGTTCCCAAGATCCGGGGTTGGTACTCTTCTCACAGTTGCTTCTAGTTCAACTTTTACTTCCTCTAGCATGCCTGGTTCTACCACTTCCGCAGACTCGTGTAAGTACTTCCGCAGGTGAGAGACATGAAAGACAATATGAACCCCGGCCAATCTTTCAGGCAGCTGTACCCTATAAGCCATCTTCCCAATCTTCTCGATGATAGGGAACGACCCTACAAATCTTGGTGCTAACTTTCCTGCGGATCCAAAGAGAATGGCGTTCCTCAAAGGAGATACTTTAAGGAACACCTTGTCTCCAACTTCGAACTCAAGGTCAATTCTTCTTTTGTCTGCGTAGGACTTCTGTCTATCTTGGGATGTCTTCATTCTTCTTCGTATCAAGTCTACTTTCTCTGAAGTTTCCCAATCATGTCTAGTCCAAGTATGAGCTTGTCTGTGGACTCCCACCAGCAAGTTGGTGACTTGCACGGTCTTCCATATAAAGCTTCGAAAGGCGCCATGCCTATGGTGGATTGTTAGCTATTGTTGTAAGCAAATTCCACCAAAGGTTGATGATCCTCCCATGTACCTCCGAAGTCAATAATGCATAATCTCAAGAGGTCTTCTAATACTCTGTTGACTCTTTCCGTTTGGCCATCGGTTTGAGGGATATAGGTCATGCTTAAGCATAATTGTGTGCCTACAGCCTCTTGTAAACTCTTCCAAAACTCGCTCGTGAAGATAGGGTCTTAATCACTCACTATGCTGGAGGGTATACAATGGAGTCAAACTATCTCTTTAAGATATATGATGCTAGAGATGAGGCAGTCCTTCTACTCCTGACGGGTATAAAGTGGGCGCTTTTTGTGAGCCTGTCCACTATTACCCAAATGCTGGTATTGCCCCTTCTTGACCTAGGAAACCCATCTATAAATTCCATCGAGATACTATCCCATTTCCACTGTAGGACCTCTAGAGGATGGAGCAGACCACCAGGCTTCTTCTGCCCCGCCTTGACTTGTTGGATTTATTAAACACTTAGAAACAAATTCAGCAACATCTTGCTTCATGCCATTCCAAAAGAAAATTCTTTTGATGTCTTTATACATTTTGTCTCCGCCTAGGTTTATGGTCAGTTTGGAATGGTGTGCCTCTTCTAGAACCGCCTTTACCAAGCCTCTTGCTTGTGGGACACATAGTCTTCCATCTCGTCTCAACCAGCCCTTGGCATCAATGGAGTATCTATTGAGGTGACTAGAAGTCTCACCTCTAATTAACTTGTCCACCACATCGGCTAGCTGAGGGTCTTCTCTTTGCGCGGCTCCGATTGAGTCTAATAGAGTTGGCCGCACTTCTAACGTTGCTAGCAAGCCAGGTACAAAGTTAGTGGAGGGTCTGAAGTTAAAGCTTGCTATGAACTCCAAGCTTTGCCTTCCCACAAAGAGAGGGCTTACGGTCAGTTTCTTTCTACTCAAGGCGTCTGCTACTGCATTGCCCTTGCCAAGAGTGTAGGAAATCTTAAAATCACACGAGGCAAGAAACTCCATCCATCTTTGCTGCCTCAAGTTGAGATCTTTCTACGAGAAAAGGTATTTCAATGATTTATGGTCAATATACAATTCAAATTTCTCACCTAGGAGATAATGGCGCCAAGACTTAAGCGCAAAAACGATGGCTGCCAACTCTAGGTCGTGGGTTGGGTAGTTTTTCTCATGTACTTTCAACTGCCTTCTACCATAACCCACTACCTTCCCTTCTTGCATCAGAACAGCGCCTTGTCCCGTTCCGCATGCATCTGTGTATACTGTAAACATCTTGCTTCCCTCAGGCAATGTCAAAACTGGGGCTGTTGTTAGAGCCCTTTTCAAACGTTGGAAAGCAATATCGCAATCCAAATCCAAATTGAAAGCTAGGTTCTTCTTTGTCAACCTTGTAAGTGGAGCTGAGATTTTTGCAAAATCTTTGATGAACTTTCGATAAAAGCTTGCTAGCCCGAGAAAGCTTCGAACTTCGGTTGCGTTTCGAGGAACCTTCCAATCTTGCACAACAACCACTTTCGCGGGGTCCACAGCTATCCCCTCTTTGGACACCACGTGTCCAAGGAACCTAACTTCTTCTCTCCAGAAATGGCATTTGGAGAATTTAGCTTTCAACTGATGTGCACGGAGAGTATCCATGACTTCCTTTAGATGCTGAGCATGCTCTTCCTCATTCTTTGACAAGATCAAAATATCGTTTATGAAGACCACCACAAACTTATTGAGGAACTCTCGGAACACTCTGCTCATTAAATCAACGAAGTAAGCGGGTGCGTTTGTCAAGACGAAAGGCATGACATGCCACTCGAAGAAACCATCTGGAGTTCTGAACGTGGTCTTATCAATGCTGTCTTTAGCCACTCTTAGCTGATGAAACCCAGTAGCTAAATCTAATTGGGAGAAAACTGATGCACCTACAAGCTGATCGAACAAATCATCTATTCTCGGGAGTGGGTGCCTATTCTTCTTAGTCAGCTTGTTTAGCTCCCTATAATCAATGCACAGGCGAAGCGAACTGTCTGCTTTAGTTGCGAACACTGCTGGAGCACCCCATTCAGAGATACTCCTCCTTATAAACCCCTTCTCAAGCAATTCTTTAACTTGCTTGTTGAGTTCTTTCCTCTCCCTTGGAGCCATGTGTCAACAGGTAAAGCAACGGATTTTGCATTGTCAACGAGGTATATGCGGAAGTCTATCTCCCGCTTCGGAGGTAATCCCTTTACCTCTTTAAACACATCCGAGTATTCACGGACTACCCTTACAGACTGCAAGTTCTCAACAGACGCATCAAGAGATTCTAGATAACTAAGCATGACGGAGTTCATGGGAGTACAAGAAATTTTGAGAGTGTTACCGAGGCGAGTCATGAGTCTAACCACTCTCTTTTCACAATCGAGGACAGCACCATTACTGGATAGTCAGTCCATGCCTAGAATCAACCCATAGCCCGTGAAGCCCAAAACAAAGGCATTACATCTAAACCCAACGCTTAGTATAGATATTTTCAAATCCAAACAAACCATTGACAAATAAGCTGAGCCCACAATTGGATTTGAAACAACAAAGGGATCCTCTACTATACTGGTGTCTAGGTGCAGAGATTCCACTAAAGCAGTACATATAAAAGAGTGCGATGCGCCAGAATCAAATAGTGTACGAACAGGATGATCAAAAAGATAGAATAAACTTTCAACAGAAATATTTCTACCTCGTTCTTGCGGAGGTGCCGTAAGAGCGTGAACTTGTCCTCCAGAAAAAGGTCCAGCTCCCTGCCCTTGCTTCCTTGGGCAGGCCCTAGCCATGTGTCCTGTCTCACCATAGTGGAAACAGCCACCCATCTTCCTTTTCTTCTTCTTGCAGTCTTTGATCAGATGTCCAGGAATGCCACAGAAATTACACTTTCTCTTGTCACGGGGTTTGTTGTTCTTCCCGCCTTTCTTTGAGTTGGCCTTCTTGTTCTGCGACCCCTTCCCCTTCTTATCTTGAGGCGCTTCCACTTTTGCCTCTTTCTTTCCCTTGTCTTCCTCATGTAAGAGTGACATGTCCACTAACCTCTCGTAAGTAGCCCCCATATGTACATGGGTCATAGCCAAACCGTGAAGTGGCTCATTCAATCCCTTGACAAAACGGAGAGCCTTCTTATGAGGAGTATTCACTAAATCCCATCCAAATCGGGCCAGCTGATTGAATTGGTTGACGTACTCCTTGACAGTCATACTTACTTGCTTAAGAGATAAGAAATTTTCCAGCTGTAAACTTCGTTCTGCTTGTGAGAGGAATTTCATCTCAAACCTTATTCTAAAATCCATCCATGATTCAACCGGTCTTTCAGCGTTAGTGACTTCCCACCAATAGGAAGCTTCGTCTTTGAGCAACCATACAGCTAACTGTATCTTCTGCCTATCATCCACCTCGAAGATAACGAACAGATCCTCAGTTTCTTTGAGCCAGTTCCTCGCTTCTACGAATGATTCAGTTCCCTTGAAATCCTTTCCACCCATGGCCCTAAAGTCTCTAGAAATCTTTGAGAAAGCATTTGTACGAGGAGGAGGAGGAACTGCTGCAGCTGGAGGAGGAGGAATATCTGCTGGGCCTGCATCGCTGGCCCTATCCTCTAAGTACCTCCTGAACCAGCCAGGTATCGGTACACCCTTTGGAAGGTTAAGATTCCCGAACATGTTGAAATGAAAAAGAAAAGATTCAAAATGAAGGATAGAAAGATAGTGCATATGGCTTTGGAGATTACGCCTTTTTAAATTTAAAACAACACTTGCTCTTGTAAAATGCTTCTTTATATTTCTTTTTGAAAGTAGTTTTCAAAAACTCTTATCTGATCTGGTAAACCTTTGCTCTGATACCAAGTGAAACACCCCACCTCCATTAAGGTCACTCACAAAGGGAATGCCTTAACTTTGGTGGAGGGTGATAGGTACAAGACACAGAAAATTTTACAAGTCAGATAAATTTAAGCAGCGAAATTCAAATATTTATTGCATACATAGTTCAATACAAAAGCATTACATCAAATTATCTCAAAATAACTTCCAAAACATTACACCATAATTTCTGTCTTGATTATTTAATAAAGAAGCATAAACCCTTAATAAAACTACATAAATCCCCAAGTGTAGTATCCAAAAGCCATAGCCAAGGTAAGAGAGTCCTAATCATTCATCTACTTTCTTGAAGCTTCAAAGAGTCTGACTAATCTGGAGTATTCCCTCCCTGTGGACCTTGGGGGGGGGGGGGGAGGGGGGAACGGAAGAAAAGAGGATGAAAGAAAACGGGTCAGACAATAAGTCTGGTAAGTTCAGTGATTACTAGTATTTAAACAAGGAAAGGGATCATGACAGTAATAACAGAACATAGGACAATACCCTAATATAAGACAAGATAAGTTGAACATGTGATCACACCCATTACTATAATCTCTGCACCTACTTAACCATTGGTTCAACCAGCCCCAGTGTTCATAACAAACGATCCCCTTAATGATCGTCTCCTATCGCATGCATTCATATCCTGTGTCATTTGGCCCCGCTTGACTGTAGATACCTGTGATGGTCCCACCATGGGGTGTATCAGTCCCTCTGGTGGCAACTCGACATGATTCAAGGTGCACAGTGTATACTACTGATGTCCAGTGCCTGCTTTTTCCACTCTGGAGTATGTGCACGCCCATACTCTGTCAGAACCTACATTGACACACCAACCGCCGACGTTTTTTGACCGCTTATAATCAGCCCAGTAATCGTGCCCCACCCTGCTTAGTTTCAGGGTACCATGATACATCTATGTGGGTTAATGCAGAAATGGGTCCCCGTTACTAGGATTTTCTAATCAACATGTTTATTTGGTTAAGTGTCCACGTTTACCTAATCCCACCCATCTGTTTAGTTAACATGTTGAATCGGTTAAGAGTTTCCCTAATTTACTTAAACCTACCAGTCCTGACATAGCTTTAATTTATTCATTAAAGCATCAACCACTCACAATAGACAGGTCTTGTTGTGGTCACTGGATATGCCGGTCGGTTCCGGGCAGATTTACACCACAACTCAGTCTAACCTCGGGTTCTTTTTGGGCTTGATGCACTTACCACCCACATTAGATAGGTCTTGTTGTGGTTCACTGGATATGCCGGTCGGTTCCGGGCAGATTTACACCACAACTCAGTCTAACCTCGGGTTAGGCATATTCGATTTTTCTAAATTCACATATTTTCTATATATGTCTAATTTCTTTATGTAAATTAATTTTAATTTAATCATGCCATAATTATCCTTTGATTATGCTAACAATAAATGGTATATCAAATATGACATTTTATGAACAAATCTATGCCATGAAATTTTCATATTTTCCCATCGCTACCCCCGGGGAACGTACGCATGAATCACATAAAATGTTGGGCTAGTAAATTAGCCCAAACCCATAAACAAAAAGGGGTAATAAACAAGGGACATGAAACAAACATAAAATAGCATACATTTAACTTATCATGTGTAACTTGGCATAGAAGTATCATTAACTTAATTAAACGGGTAAAAGTGAACTTGTGACTAAGTTGGGTCTAATTGTCATGCGAACTTGATAAAGGTCTAGCATGGAGGTTTAACATATTAACACAATTTTAAACCACAACCTAGCATATTAACTTATGTATGCCAAAACATAAGAAAGCTACTATAAACATATATAAATCACAACTTAGCATAATGACTTATGTGTGTTAAACATAAGAGGGCTATTATGAACATATTCGAATCACAACTTAGCATGATAACTTATGTGTTAAAACGTAAGAGAGCTACAAATCCAAATCTTGCAACATAAATAGATTCAACTTAACATAGTTCTAAATATACATGAATGTTGATCTAACATGTAAGCATGTGATTTAGATCATAAACTTGCAAGTAACCACCAAATTATAACATGACATGTTTCACCATTCAGTTTGCATAATATACCCATTACCCAATCATAATAGATTCCAGTAACATTCAATATGGTATGTTCATCATCACAAACATATAGACATGATCAATCGCAACGGTAATTTAAGATAAATAAGGATCAAACTTTAATTATCTTATACATAAGCATTATTCTAAATTCGAATTACAACATGTCATGATTTCAATTAAAAGAATGTTTAAATCTACGTAATGACCAACTTACAAACTAAAAAGGAATTATTAATTTCTGAAATATGAATTCTGAATTTGGTAAGCTCGCCTTTGATGTAGATCATTGAATTTGATTACTTTAATTTGATTTTTGATTCAGGTTTTTATCTTGTCTTTGAATAGGTGACGGCTACTCCAAGTTCTCTATTGACGACATGATAGTTCCAGGATTTTTTTTTTTGTGATTTTTAGGTTTGAGCTTTGGGTTGTTTATATAGAATTTCAATTTAATTTGAGCCGTCGGATGATCCTAGGGTTAACCATAACCATTCAGTCAGGATAGGGTGACACCTCAGCCCTAATGACTCAGCAAGGAGTCAGAAAGGACTCAACAATGAGCCACAGTATGGATCAGATCACACCAGAAAGATGTGCAGGCTCTCTGCTCGGCCTGGGCGCACTTGGCAGGTGCGATAGTGCAATTTTTGTACTGGCGCACTTCCCAAGTACGCCAGTGCAATTATATTTTTTTTCCTTTTTTTCTTCTGGTTTTCTTTGTTCGTCCATATCTCCTTCATACGGTGTCCGTTTTACGCAAACGCGGACTCTATCTCAAGTAGAATTCCGAGACGTACGCAATGGCGTAACCCGTATCCCTTAATTCTCACATTTGAAATTAAATATTCTTTAATTCCTTACTATAACGTTAATAGAAAATACGGGGTGTTACAGCAGTCGTAAATGTCCAGTTATTTTCTATAACGCGTAATTAAATTAAATTAATTTAATAAAGGGATATTTGTGTATAACTTGAGCAGATGATCGAATTAAGCCACGAAACGAATTAAGTTGAGTTCGTGTCGACGTTATAAGCCATAATAGGTATATAGTTTGTTATTTTTGAAGACGGGGTAATTTGGTGTCCAAAATAACATTGTGGTGCATATAAAAATAACGTACCGAGAAATAGTCTTGGAATTAGACGAAAGCTGTCGCATTGTGTCCAGAATATTTTTCTATGCTAGAATTAGGAGTTTCGTCTCGATTAGATATCATATGCGTTAGTTTTACCATGATACTTCGTCGTAAATTTTAGTTAATATAATATACTTTTTAATTAATTTAATAAAAATCTTCCCATCTGTTGCTGTTGCTTTCAACTTTCTTGCGTCTTAAATATAAAAATTTCTTGCGTTCCACACCTCTACCTTTCTACTTTTTACGTGGCTGCCATCCCATACCCAACCGTGACAATCAAGGAATGCTTCAAGATTCTCTCAAGCAACAACTACCCTAGTTCTTCTACAATCCTATATCCTAATTGCTTGGTGCCTACGTATTACGCTCCTTTAAATACAACAGGCTTCATCTTTTCTTTTCACAAATTAGAACAGGACGGAACCTTTCCTCACAAACAAAGTAAACCTAATCTTCCCTCGCGACTAAATAAAAACGCAAATTAAACCTTACGTTCTCCTCAACCCCACTTATGTCTTTGAATAACCATCCGACGTGGAGCACAGCATGACTCGAGCTGGAGATGGGTGTTGTTAAATTGGTGGATGGGTAATGAGAGAATCTCGTAACAGCAGAAGGAAGTTGAAATATTTTTTGGTTTATGGGCCAATGAGGGTCTTTTCGAGATGAGGGGATGATGAGTTAAATTGAGGACGAGAGGGGAAGCAACAAGATGCCAGGTGGGTCGAGGCAAGGCTACAGAGGCACGGAAAGGGGACGGAAGAGTAAGTGGTTCGCCAGAGTTAAGCGGTCATTGGTGAAGTGGACAAATGGAAGGCGCGACTGTGCTTGGTGATGTTTTGTGCATGGTTGTAGGCGGAAGCATTGGGGTTGGGTGTGCGTTGGTTCCAGCCGAGGGGGAGTTTTCCGCACCTGAGTTAGAGTGATACAGTGATGCGATTTAAGTGGGGGTGCTTGCGAATGACGAAGAGAAGTAACATGGGACTGGGGGCTGATCCAATTGGAGCTGTTTTCAGTTAGAACCGGTGATCGGAAGCACGACGTTGTGGTTGTCAGAAGGTGATCGAACATTGAATGGTGGTGTGTGTGGTGGAGAGGAGGAGCTCGTGTGATCACTGGTAGCATTGGTTTCAGAAATAACGAAGGCATGGTGGTGGGTGAGACATTGAACGATGTAGTAATGGGAAGGAGGACCAGCTGTAGTTGTACATGTTTTCAGAAGTGAAGAAGGAAGGAAACAATAGGTGTAAGATTTTTTAATAGGCCTAATGTTACGTGGAAAGCACATTTTATTTAAACCGAGTGTTTAAAAATGTCTAACACTGCTTAGTTTTGCCTAATCCACCGTATGATTAAAAATTTCGTATAACATGCTTAGTAGTCTACATTTCGAAAGTGGCCCTGTACACTAAATACAAGTTTTAATATATGGTTAACGCGTTATTACTAATACATAAAGTAGATGTTAAATTAATAATTATCTAATCAAAAATTTAATTTAATTTAATTAAATCTATGCGTATAATATGTATAATGTTCTCATATATTAACAGAACCAAACCAAAACAGGATCGTTGGAATCGCATCGACAAACATAATACCAAGAAGCTAGAATAGGACAGAGTTGAAAGCAACTGAGATATCTAGTTAAATTAAATGCTATTTTGATTTAACTGAAATGAACTGTTCCGACGACGAGTGCAAACCCAAGGTGAGTTAAACTCACTCAGTTCTCCACACTTATATTTTATATAAGTCGGGTTTTTATTTTGTGTGCTATGGTTGCTAATGGTTGACTGTTTGTTGTTTGTTAAATGTTTATTTATATATTGATTGAACCGATGAGATTAAACGTTGTTTAATTTCAGTGAAAAACCAAATCGTTATTTTACTGATTGGTCTCAATTAAGGTAACTTACCTTATTGGTCACGTTTATAAATAAACGTGTTTAATTTATTGAATTGATTGAATTGTTTTGGTTGTGTGAAATAAATTGGTTGATATTGAATTATCGTTATTAACTATTGTGAAGACCATTATTTATTTTGATTAATGATCATATTTGAGATAACATATTTAATGCAAGGAAGAATAGGTTGGAGGGATCTAAGGGGATTCCTCAAATATATCAGATGTTGTTTATTTTCATATTATCACTATATGAACTGTTCGGATTGAATGATTGATTTGATTGTTGACCTAGGATTCAACATTTGTTTTGTCTAAACCAAAAGGGATTATTGTATGAGTAATAAGCAGTATGTGGTCTATAAATCAATCGTTTTGAATATTGATTTACCGTCAGGTGAATCGATAAAAATGAAGTTATAAAAATTATTTTAAAACTGAAGACAGAATTTTTAAACTTGTATTTGAATAAAAGTTTGATAAAAGGAAATTATTATTTAAGTTTATATTTAATTATTAAATGATTTATAAAGCAGATTCTGATTTTATCAGATTTATAAACAAGAGAGTATAAAATTTACCTAACGGTTAAGATTCTGGATAACTGTTTTTTTATGGAAACAATTAAATGAAATTATTTAAATTAATTATATTAATTAATTTAAAGAAAGAACTAATTGGAATCAGATTACGAAATAACTGTGCTTTGAGTTGATTAAGTTATTGGGATTTTTAATTTGTTTGAATTAATCTAATAAGATGGTTTAACGAATATTTGATTTAATTTTAAAAAGATTTTAAAAGGATTACTATTTAATTTAGTGAATGAAAGAAATTAACTCCTGCTACAGTAGTTAATGATTGAAGTAAACTTATTATTTTAATAATACTATAAGAGACTACTTTTAATTGAAATACATTTAAAACGAGATCAAGGTTAAAGGGTAATCGAATTGAATTGCGAAAGGAATTTGTGAACGGTTTTATATTAAAACTCGAGAGTTTTATGACGAAGTTATGAAAGGGATTTTAAGCGAATAAGATGGCATAGAATAAATATGTACTTAATTTTTGAAATAAGAAAAGGGAATAAAGAAAAATGGGGTTTTATATAAAACCTGAGTTTTGTAAGTAGGGTTAATAAAAAGAGATATTTTCCAAAGTAAGAAGGTTTTATAAATCATATTTTAAAATAAAATATTTAAATGGGATCTGGTTTGATATTAGGATGAATATCGGTTTTTGAATTATAACTCATATCCATCTTAAGATAAGAACGTTGTTGGTCAAGGTCTGAGAGGTAAATAAATACCCCTACTTGAATGACTTTTGGATTATTTGAGGATGATATTAGTTTGTAATGGGAAGGAGGGTAAGAATAATTTATTATTTCCATATGAGAAATAATAACGTAACGTCAATTGAGAAAGTTGAGAATATAATGGGATTTCCAAAGTAATGGAAATGAGAAGATTTGAGAATATATTATTTGTAATAATATCTCCGAAGTAAAGGAAATAAAAAGGGAATTGTGAGAAATTATAATGGTATGCTCAAGGTAGAAAGAAAATGAAAAGTGGAGTTTTGGGAATGGTTTATTCTAAAAGAATAAGAGTTGGGTATTGAATTCAAGAAATAAAATAAGAGAGATTTTGTAACATTGTTTTATGAGCAAGATAAGATAAATCGTTTTCCCAATGTTAGATAATGAGTAATGAGGTAGAAATGTTTTGAAAATGATAGTAGAATAAAATTTAACATGATAATAGAATAATTTCCTAGGTTTGAAAATAAATAGTTTAGAAAATAACCTTTTGTTAAATAAGAAAATGAAAAGCTATATTCGGAATGTTAAGATATTTAAAAGTATAAAATTTACTATCATTATTCGTTTTAATTAAAAGGCCAAGTAATGTCGAATACTGAATCAGTGAACTCATTTTATTTACACAATTAATTATTTGATAGTTAAATAACCAACTATCAAATTTGACCTTTACGACTGTTGGTGCGGAATTACCGGGATCGAATATATATTCGAAAACCATTCTGACCAGCAAATACGTGGAAGATTATTGAAGATGGAGCAATTGAAGACCGTTGATCTTCATGAGCGGAAGAACTACTGATTGAATTTCTCTGGTTTAGCGGTCGGAGATATTTCGACAGTGATTCTGTCGTGATTGAAATCTTCAGATTTGCAAGGACTACTCGCTACTATTCCATAGGGTGATTCTTAGGATGTGGTAGGAGGGTGCCTTCGGTTTGTCCAGTCCCAGGACAACTTGTATGGACAGATGCCTGACAGAGTACTTCCAAAGAGGTCATGTACATTGATTTCTTCAAACGTACCATAGTTGTGGCGGAGGACGACGGTTCTCTTGGCTTAACAACTAGAGTATTTTTATGGACGTCAATTAGTGATATCTGGCGGATCTGACGATGTGGCATTCAAAGTAAATGGTGGCCAGATGTTCTAAAGGTAAATTCTAACCTCGAGCCTCATCAACCGGGAAATGACAAAAATCGGGCAGGCAACATGGCTATGTGGGTCGCTCCCATTAGAGTGTATAATCACCTATTTAGAGATATCCATTTGCTTCTTTAATCTATTTCGATGCTGTCCCTTTTCGGGAAACGTTTGCTAATCCCAACCGTTGGTGATCTACATTCGATACACTCAAGCGAAATGAGTGGTCGGTCATGTGTGGGCCGGGTTGCAAGACGTTCTTGTTGAACCCAGTGTATTCCCCTCTAGAGATACACTATCGGCAGGTGGTTCCATACCTTGTCATAGTCGGAATCCAATCTCCTATAAGCACCCGCGGTTTCGATTGTAAACTATATTTGTGGAGCATGAGATGTAAGCGTTCTGCTAGATTGCTATTCATTTGTAATTAGACACTATCATAATATCAAACAAGATATTGATTTCAAAAAATATTTGGGTTATCGTAAGGTAAAAAATGTCTGTATTTGTGCATGGATTTCGTCTTACGATTATCCTTTTTCTTTGGAAAAGATTTTGAACTTTAAAATGAAGTTGGATGATTCCCCTTAAAACTTAGTGTGTTTTTCTCACTCTGGTTCACCAGACTGACCCGGTGTTTGTAATGCTCGGGTTAGACCGGGTTGTACAAGTCCAGGTTATCGGATACTACAAAGGCCAGAGACGAGCTGGAGGTGTTCAAACGTATGCTATCTAGTGTTTATTCCGTTGTGTGACTGTATATGAGGACAAATTATTATAGCTGTCCAGATGTGATAATGTACTCTGATGATTATAAGTTTTATTTAAAGCTCTCAGTAAAGATTTATTTCTATATTATATATTTGTTCTTCTGCGATGTGAGACTATGATTCAGTGTTGTGTTGGTTCTTCTTCCTTTTTTATTCTTATACTCCTTTCTCTCTCATCTCATCCTCTAATTTCTTTCTATAAACGTTCTGGTGTTTTTGGTGTTTGGAAGGTCGGCATGAGATAGATTAATGTATTTATGTGGAGTTTCGGGGCCGAAAATCTTTCGGGTCGTTACAATATTAGATAAAGGAATACTTGTAGTAATTATTTCTTTTCCTTTTCTTATTTGTTCTATTTTTTGTAAATATTGACTTCATCTAATTCTAGTTCTAAATTATTCGTTCTTTCTTCTAGAATTTTTATTCTATCTTCATTGATTTTATTTTTGTCTGTAAATTGTATTTTCTTTTCATTTGGTATACTTAGTTCAAAATGTTTTTCTACAGAAGAGTAACATATCTCTATGGTGCATATTTTACATTTAAATCTTTTGTCAAAGGCAGGGTACCAAGGACAAAAATAACACTTTCTAGTATCATTTCCCATTTTTATTTGAAATCATGTTCACATTCATCTCTTTTTACTAAGTTTAATAGTTGATCATACTGATCTAATTGGTTTGTTTGGTTTTTTGTTAATTCTTCTATCAAAGAATAATCTGAATTAGAAGATAATTCTTGTTCTTCTAATCCTTTTAGTGATATTATAGAATATATTGTAGAGATTTCTGAAACATCTGAAGTTATTTCTACCAAGTCTTCTTTTACTGAATCAACTAAATTTGATTCTTTGGTAAATAGATTATGTCTTCTAGGACAAGCAGATGAAAGATGTCCTTTCTCGTTACATGCAAAACATGTAATTGTATTTGTATATGTTTTTCTAGGATTGTATTTTCTGATATGTTTTGTTTTATTTAGATAAGGTTTTTTACCCATTGATTTTCTTAAGTAATATTTCTTTGTATATTGCTTCTTAGGTTTATGTTTTCTAATAATAGGATCTCTAGAGCCATATTTTTGGGGTGTATATATTTGTGAGCAGAATCCATAATTCTTTTGTTTTAATTCTCTTTGTATTTGTATGTATGTACATTTGTTCTTTAATTCAGAAATAATATGGGTTATTTGGATTCCTATATTATCGTATGTCTTGGGGACTCTAAGATACATTTCGTTCCATGAATTGTGTACTTCTTTACCTAGATTTCCTGGTAATTTAGAAAATAGTCTATCTCCTATTTCTTTAGAATAATAGTTTCCAGAAGTTGTTGCATAATATAGAAATTCATTTAGGAATTTTATTATATGTTTCCAATCTAGTAACTATATTTGTTCTAGATCTCTCATAGCTTCTTGTTGTCATAAAGTTAATCCTGTGTTTACGTCTCTTCCAGTTATTATTCTATGTATTAAATATGCAAAATTGCAAATATTTCCACCTTAGGCTACCGGCGAGGCTACTTCATCTGGGAAATTAGACTTATATGCTTCCCACATTCCTTTAGCAACATCTCCTAAATAATTTTTTGCAATTCTTACCATTTCTTCTCCCGAATGTATATTTGAGTGTTTAGCAGAATAGTATCTAGCTATTACTGCAGTCCATTGTTCTAGGTATGTATCTAATAGTTGTGGGTGACATTCAGTAACATTGAGTATTACAGAATTTGTTCCAAAAAATGTTATTTCTGTTGGTAATCGTTTTCCAGTTGTCCTTAAATTTTTATTTTCATCTGTGAATGGGTTAACGTTTGTTCTAAGAGGATGTCGTAGCCTATATGTCATTTCTTCTGGTGAACTTTGGGGATAGGTTACTGTTTATCTTTGGGGATAATTTACTGTACTGGTGCTTTCTCTTTGTGCTTCCATTAAGTTCATTTGTATTGTATATTCACTTATTATTTCATCAAGAAGTTGATTATCATTTATATTTATTGTTTCATTATTTTGACTAGTTATTATTTCGTTCGAATCTTCTAAGAAGGTTTCTAATGTAGGTATAGTTTTTATTCTTATATTGTTTTCATCATCCATATATACAATTGTATTATTATCTATTAGATTATTTTGCCTAAGTTGATGTTCTAATTCAAACATCTCATAGGGTTCTAGTATCATTCCAAGTTCTTTTGGGTATATTATCTTATCCATTTATAAACTCCGTTGTAATTCTAAATTGAATTCATCATCAGTATCTATTTCTTGTTCGTTAGATGGTCCATAATCTTTAAATCTTAAAGATATAGATCCATTAAGATTTGTATATGTTACCACATCATATGGATTTAATGTGAGTGTATTTTCATTTGGATTTTGTATTTCCATTCATGTCCAGCTAGGATTGCAGAATCTATTTCCATGGGTCTCAAAAATGTTATTCCTGTTGAAGTTAATGTTTTTATTACTTCATCAAGTTTATTTTTATTTTAGTTGTGAATTTTGTCATACATTTTCCAAAAAATGTTATATCTTACAGTATATTCTAACCATTAAAATTTTCAAATCCACACACACGCGTGCACACACACATATATAATCACATGCAGACAACATATAAACACCCTACCAAATTTCCAATGTGTGATGACACCAAACTTCCGCAATACGAAAGCAAGGATAATCATTGGAATACAACACATAAACAATAATAGCAGAACATAATATAGAATTACAGCAGATAAAGCACATCAAATCACACTGGGAAAAATATATCATCAGAGTTACACAGCATAATAGGATCATACTTAGTACATAATACAGTTTCAACTTAATATAAAATGTCTACAGCGGAATAAACATAATATACTAAGTGAAGTTTGAATAGCATAATAGAAATGATAGTGTCCATCTTCAGCTCCATAGCTATCCAGAATGAGTCTGCTAAACCTGTATACAAGGCTGGCTGTGTGGAAAAGAGGGCACCCGAGTTTGCAAAGTGGAACAAACTACGAGTCAGTCATGGGACTGGTATGAGAAACCTTACTTAACCTATTTAATAATAAGGCTAATCACAGGACCACGACGCTAAAGCGGGACGGGTTTACTCCATTGGATTGCCAGTGCATAAATAAAGTAAATCGTTAAACAACGCAATGCTTTTTAGAAAAATGAAACCATTATAAGACTCCAGTCCCATCACACAATACAACGCAAACCGTAGGATAGAGTTTTGCCTTATAATGGTCAAAACTGCTTGATACGATGAAATGGAGTTGATATTATTATAGTGAACATATGTTTTAAAAACTTCTCAATCATAATGTATCAATCATAGACGACATAGCTACCATATACTATGTCGCCATACTAGTTATACAATCAAAACCGCATGGGTCGTATTGGAAGCTGGATTTCCATCATGAACCAAGGCAAAAGATAGTCCTTACCGAATTCGAGACACTCTAGCCCGTGCCTTAGGACTCAGTCGTAACTGCACCTGGAGCTCCAGGGCCGGTCCACAAATATGTTAGTGGATGGGTAATGCCTTAACAATACGTCTCCCCGCCCTATGGGGCGTAAAACAGAGCCACTAGGGACTCAAATCCGAGGTACCTCATTCCATCATCCACATAAGTAAAAAATGTCAGGGCTGGTAAGTCGCTTACACCACTTCTAGCTAGAAGGAAACACAAGTTCTCCCTAGGGTCCTTTCTCCCATTTCTGGTTCATATCGGGGTGTGAGGCTCGCGGAGTAACGCTATACACAAGGCTATGCTACAATAAAGTTGTGCTTTGATAATCAACCACAAGGCTCTGCTTTTCAACAATAAGCCTTGATCATTCACATCTTGGCATGCCACACTGACAATTCATGCTATGCGATCGATAACTATCAATATATACCCTCTGAGCTCGTATGCCTCAGAGAAGGGTGTTAAGCAAGAGAATGAATCCTCCACCACCAACAAATGTATATTAAACATAAATCAATTTACATGGAATGAAATCCAATGTAAGATACACATCCATTTACAAGTCCGTTCTGGGTCTGAATGAAACCGGAGACACCTAATTCCTCCTTCCATATGTCCAATACAGAGGAGTGGCGTTCTCATATCCGGACGATCAACAAGTACGTCCGGACAACTACCACTGTAACCCTTTCCTGGGAGAAAATCAGTCCAGGGCATCAGTAGTCATCCATTCGATGTGAAGATCACCGGTCTTTAATCACCGTCTTCAAATCTTCGAGTTCCAATCGTCGTATAATTATTTGAAATGAGAGTTAACTCGGAATTTTCAAATAATTCTCGAATATATATCATTTAAATCGTTTCTTTTCATTCCATATCGTTTATAATATTTTATAACAATTTATCGCTATTTTGATTTATTTAAAAATAGACAATTTCAACTGAACGACGCTTCGGGTCATTACATGGCCTTGGCACTGTTTTTGTCGAAATTTGATTTACACCTTTCTCAAAATCTAACTGTTGGATCTTAGCAAATTATATATCGTTGGAAAGATCTTTCCAAAATGAACCCAACAGTTCTAGTTTTAGGAAAATCCGACGGTCGGATCTTTCAGTATGATCGTTTTAAATTAAGATTTCAAAACGCGTACTGCAGCTGCGCGATTCGTTTTATTTTATTTTATATTTATATATAAATATAAATCATTCGACGATTTTAACACCATTTTCAATTCAACATTGATTCCTATAATATATGAAATCACATATAACATTAAAATGAAATTTTTTGTGATAATACCCTCCTATTTGTATATTGAACCATTTATCTCATTATATATTTACATTGAAAATGTAAATCCTTCATATCATTATCTATTTACATTGAAAATATAAATCCTTTATTCATTATATATATTTACATTGAAAATGTAAATCCTTTATTCATTATATATTTACATTGGAAATGTAAATCCTTTATTCTTTATATATTTACATTGAAAATGTAAATCTTTTATTCTTTATATATTTACATTGGAAATTTAAATCCTTTATTCTTTATATATATTTACATTGGAAATGTAAATCTTTTATTCTTTATATATTTACATTGAAATGTAAATCCTTTATTTTTTATATATATTTACACTGGAAATGTAAATCTTTTATTCATTCCTTGATTACAAATAAGAATGTAATTTCATTCCAAACTTTAATTACATATATAAAGAAAAAAAATGTAACTTTCATTCTTTACTTTAATTACATATTAAAAATGTAACTTTCTATTTTATTTTATTTACATAGAAAAATGTAAATTTCTGTTTCCTACTTTGTTTACATTTAAAAATGTAAATTTCTATTCGCTCTTTTATTTGCAAAGAAAAATGTAAATTTCTACTTTCTTTGCATATACAAATTTAAACTCCTTCTTTATTTACATATAAAAATGTAATTCTCTATTCTTGTTTTGATTACATATAAAAATGCAATTTTTTTTATACTTCATTCTTTGATCACATTAGAAATGGAATCTTTTATATTTTTCTATGATTATAAACCGAAATGCAGTCTTTATTCTATATATCATTACATTGTAAAAATGTAACTTTTTTACTTCAATATAAGATTACATTGAAAAATGTAAATTTTTATTTCATGTTTGATTTACATTGGAAAAATGCAAATCTCTATTCATTCCTTTATTTACACTGGAAAATGTAATTTCTTATTCACTCTTTATTTTACATTGAAAAATGTATATTCTTTTCATACATTGTTTTACATTGAAAAGTGTATATTCTTTTCATACTTTGTTTTACATTGAAAAATGTATATTCTTTCTATTCTTTGTTTTACATTGAAAAATGTATATTCTTTATATTCTTTGTTTTACATTGAAAAACATATATTCTTTCTATTATTTGTTTTACATTGGAAAATGTATATTATTTCTATTCTTTGTTTTACATTGAAAAATGTATATTATTTCTATTTTCAATATTTATCACATTGAAGATATAAATCTTTATTTCATTATTATAATTACATTAACAATGTCAACTTTTATTTCAATGTTTATTTACATTGAAAAATATAAACTTTTATTTCGATGCATGATTACATTAAAAATGCTAATTTTTTATATTTCTACATCAAAATGTTTATTTCAATGTTTTCTGTACATTGAAAGGTAAATCTAATATAAACACATTTTTATTTCACGATGTTATATTTTTAATATATCATTTAAAATATGAAATCGAAAGTCAAACACATTTTTATCCAAATGCCTATTTTAAATTTGCATTACATAAAAATGTAAAATCAAATGCCAACACAATTTATATTAAAATGTTTTATTTACATTGAAAATGTAAGATTCACATGTAAATTCATTTTTCTCTAAATGATTAGTTTAATGTCACATTTACATTAAAATATAAAATTGTAACATCCCATAAATTTTACTAAATTTGATTTGGATTTTTATTATGAAATTTTTGGATTTTGAATATAAAGGATTTTTATAAGGTTTGAATATAAAATTTTCACTTTGAATAAGGGTTTTGTTTTATTTATATGATTTTATATGAGAAACTTATATACATATATGTATATATATATATAAAAAAATTATAAGATTTTATGTTTAAGTAATGATATTTTCTGTTTTGATAATATTATATGAATTTGGTAAAGGGTAAGTTATTTTTAAGACTTTACCAGAATGTTTATTTTTGAATATCAATAGGTAAGATAATTTATAATAATGTTTATAAAACTTTATAAGGATTTTTAAGTATTTATTTAAACCATTCGTTAGTAAATTTTGATAAATTATATGTGTATATGTATTTGATAAATAATATGAATAAGTATTTTGAAATATTTGTATTTTGTAGTCTTAAATAATGTAGTGGTTGCATATAACATTTGAAATCTATTACATTTATAAGCATTACTAAAGTGTAGCTAAAAATGTAAATTTTAACAAATAAATAAATAAAGTAATTTTGGCTAACATGCATTGGATAAGTTTTAAAACGAGGATTAGGTGTTCTCATGCATGTAAATTTTGTGCCAAGTGTCTTTAAATTAAAGAATAAGCTAACTAAAAATCATTAAATATAAAAGAGAAAAGGCAGCACTGTTCATTTGCACGGCAACTACTCCAGTCCTTCTTCTTCTTTCTCTTTTGTATTACAGTAAATAACCAATAACTTTTCTCTTCATTCAAAAAATCAAAACCCCTCAATCTGTTCAGTTTCAGCAAGTATGATTTGTACGGACAGTGTTCGGATGATCATTTATGATTTTTACAAACTGACGGATCGAGATTTCATCAAATATCGGAAGAGATATCTCAGTTTTACCGAAAATGAAGAAATGGGTTCAATGAACTTAGAAAAATCAAATCTCTCAATCCGCTTTGAAATACTCGACGTCGTCACCACCATTGCGATCAGTGGAGGATGTAGGATTTTTGGTGCGAAAATGAGGAGATTCCGTGTCGACGATTCAGAATGTTGGAAACTAGGGTTGAGGATTGGCGGAGAAAGGACCGACGATGTTCGAATCGGAGTGTGGAGTTGTGACGAGCAAAGAGAGAGCTTCGAAGCGGTGTAATTTGGTGGAGATCGATGGAAATAAGCGTCGGTACCTGTAGGCTTCACGCACGGTTCCTGACCTCGGCCATGAACGATCGGATTCCGCTTCGGGGTTTCGAAGTCAAGTTGAGTTGGTGCATTCGAATGAGGACGCGAAGACGGGTTGGTGGGTGGTCACGGTTTCCAGATTAGTGGTGTATTGAGTTGGTGCATGTGCACCAGCGTGTGCACAAGGTTGGGTTCCAGGGAGCTTTTGACGCAAGGAGGGAGAGGAAGAAGAAGGGGGAGCAGGCCTGGTCGGGTGCGGTATTTGGACTAGGCTTGGGCCGGATTGGTATGATTTAATTCATTGTTTATATTTAATTTAGTTCAAAAACTTTAAACATCTCTAAGTTACTCGTTTTAAATCCATTTCGCTCGCCGTCAGAGGCATTGGGATCGTATGAAACAGGAGAACATAGTGATATATAGTACTAGAAATTTTTGTTAAGTATAAATTATAATAAAATAAAAATTTAAATGGCCTTATATATATAATAATATATGTAATGAATATCGTTATTTATTTCATTCCAATATATAAATTAGCAGAAAATTTTCAACTGCTAATCAAAGTGGATTGGGAGCAGTACGAGAAGCGATGTTGGTGTTCGTTGGTTGGTCCGTTCCGGTAACGAAGATTTTAAAGCTCGAATGGTGAGAACTTCTAATTTAAATATTTATTTAAATTAGTTAATTATAATTTGTCGAGATTAATTATAATTAGTGATGATGATTTTTGATGTTTGAATGGTTGTTCATGAATTAGATAATACACTGAACACTAGTAAGCGTTATTGTCTGTAACGCTGTGCACAGTCAAATGTTTTGTTGTGATGAATGAATTCATATCCATATGATCGTATGGTTCATTTGGATAGATGAAATTTGCATTGTATGTTATCACACACACACTGTGGTTGTGGAAATATATGGGTGATCGATTTAGAACCTCCTTCCTATATACGATTTTTTTTAATTATTAAATAATATTTGAAATTAGGTTTTGAATAAAATATCGACTCTTAAATATTAAATTAGGATTTGGAAAAAATGATTGAATTATGTATTGAATTTTGTATAACGATTTTTATACCTATTTTGAAACTGGTTTTGATAAGAATATTTTTTTTTTCAATTTAAATTCGAATTGAGATTTTTGAAATTTAAATATGGTTTTATGTATATAATAATGATATAATATACACCAGAACGTTCTAGGATGACAGAGAGGATGGTGTCTAGGCTTGGGTTTGGAAATTCAGTTTCCTGCTCTCCCTGGCTATCCCTAACTGATCCGACAACGGGATGGAAAATTTGAAATACATTTTGAAACTGTTTCAAATGATGTGGAAATATAAATTAATAATTTATATTTGAATCGTTATATGGGTTGAATAGAACGTACTATGATGTCGACTTCAAGTTTTGAATAGCTTTAATTTGATCATTTGAAGTAATTTGATGTAAAATAAGAAATGTTGAATTGCAAATGGTAACAGTTTTGAAAGCATTGGAATATTTAGATTTCGAACAATCTTAAATCTATGTGATTTAAATGGCTACTTTTATAACGGTACTTTTGGTAACATTTCCAAATGTTATTATTGGTTTGAAATTTATGAGCGTGAACTATCATTTGATTATAAGAATGATTGATAAATAGTTTCGAAGATTATTAAAGTATTGGAGATATTTATATGGAATTTAAATGGGTTTCCAATTTTAAGTTTGGATATGGTTGGAGATAAATCTTCGGATGTTTGATATTAACTCGGTGGATGGAAACTCTTATTATCTGAGGAATTTAAGAGGTAATGCACCGTTATTCCGCTTATAATATGAGTTGGATACGGGATTAATATTGGAAATAAATCGATGATATTTCTACCCAGATCTAAGGTCAAAGAGTTGAATAAATCTTTCAATTAAGATACAGATTTGCAACTTGATTGAAATAAGTTAGGTAGAAATAATCTTCGATATTTGATATAGAGCCTCATGATGTAAACGTATACTATTTGGGGAATTTGGAAGATATTATTATATCGTTATTCCACTTATGGTATTCGTTGATTATGAGAAATTATATTGAATATAAGTGGAAAAATTTCTATGTAATTTATGATTCAATATCGATTGATTTGGGTTTTGTCGTGAATCGTATCTTCAATAATATCATTTTTGAACCCCGATGAGATTGAATGGTGGAAATTCATATCGTAATTGGGGATTTAATCAAATCTTTGATTTGAGGGAATTAAAGATAAGAAATTTAAGCGAAGTAAAATCTTTGATTTCAAAGAAGAGATAAGATGATAACGAGATGTATGGAATTAAAGTAATTCAAATCCTGAGTCATAAATGAATTGATAATTATTTGGAAGGAGATTTGAATTGAATAACTCGTATAGTCCATAGCTACTGTTTAAAGTACGCTTATTACTTGGAAGACCGGGATCGGGTATATGTTCGAAAACCATTCCAAGTAATAATACGACGTTATGAAGCAATTCAAGACTTCAGAAACGACAAATGAAGACCTGGAATATTTGAATTGTTTAGACGGATCGTGATAAATGTCTCGGTTGGGTTGGCCACTCGATACAAGGTATGAGTTGCATGAGACCTGAACATATTCAAGTATTTTCGAGTTGTTGTTCCGTTCAGACCCAGAACAGACTTGTATGGATGGTGTGTCTGACATTGAAATTGACCACATAGCACTGATTTCCGTTAATATATATCGGATCTGTGGCAATATATTATCCTCGTCTCTAAGTCATATAAACTTAGAGGGTATGCATTGATTGGAATCAGTGATATGTCGTGAATTGTCAATGTGGCATACCTAAGTTATGAAACGCGCTAGTGATGATCAAAGAATGGCTTATCGAAGCATAGCTTTGTGTATGACGTGACATCGACAAACCTCACACCCAGGATTTGATGAGAAACTGGCGGTTAGGTTTTATACTTATATATGAATTGATGATAGAGCTGTGCAGCAATGGGAAACCACTTATGAACATGGGGAAGTTGGGTATGTTCGCGGGGCCGTGTCTGGTCGAAAACCGTTGATCTGCCCTGACGATGTGTAGTCGGTGTCCGCGTATGGTCGAAAAAGCCGTTGAGGCACTTCGTTTTGTATCCCTGATTGATCTTTCGTGCCAGGAATCATCAAGTTGGAAACCCAAATTTCTTATGCGAGCCATACGATTTTGATTGTATATATATATATGGCAACATATATTATGGGGTATATGCTATCTAGGATTAATACATTTACTTGTGAAATGTTTTCCACACTATATATATTATGGTATTAAAGAGAATTTTTCGTATGAAAGCATATTTGGTTGTCATAAGTTAAAACTCGCCCATCTGGTGTGCGCTTACATTGTGTGATGTGGGACGAGCTTATGATAGCTTCATTTTCAAAAGTCATTGCGTATTTCAATGCACTGGAATTCACATGGAGTAAACTCGTTCCGCGTTAGCAGCGTGGTCCGCTGAAATTCCTAACTTTAAAATGAACCTAATAATAACTGTTTTGAGTTCTCACACCAGTCCCACGACTGACCTGGAGTTTATTGTTCCACACCTAAACTCTGGGTGCCCATGATTTTTGCACGGGCAGCCAGTGGTTTAGTTTTGCAGTTATGGATCGTTGGAGCAGGATTTAGAGCGCTTCTAGAGTTGGAGTCCACGATAGATTTGAAGCTTCCGCTGTGTTTTGATCTTCCGCTGAGAGTAAAGTTATTTTCTTTTCTTCCGCTGTGTATATATTTGTAACTCTGATATTCTATGTAACTCTGATGTAACATTGAAATTTGCAATGAAAGGTTCTGTATTTTTGTTCAATATATGTATGTACCATAACAATTCGTCTTTATGAACGATTTAAGTTGGTTTAATTACCGGCGAAAAACCGGGTAAAAGGCGGGTCGTTACAAGTTGGTATCAGAGCTTTCGTTATACAAAGCTATTGGGTACGTACATATTTGGACAAAAGAATAGGACTCCTCAGAGTTATATTATCTCATTAGAGATAGGGTTAGAAAATACCCTAGAATGAGATTTTGGAATATTATGACGAGAGAGCGTATTTTTGAAACCTATATAAGGTATTTTGAACAAGTAAATCATTTTTGAAACGATGATCACTTGAAATATACTTTTGAAATATAAGTGGAAATAAGGATTCCAAGTGTTTTACTCGACGTCACGATCGGACTATCGAGTATGTAAGAGTTTTAAATATGCATCTGATCAACGTATATGCGAAGCCAATACATACTAGATAGATATAGAGTCACACTCTAGTCGCCCGGGGATGATCTGATGATGATTGCAACATCATCAGTACTCATTTTCGAGTTTCGAAAGTGGGATGACTATATAACTCCAGTTAAGACGTCGAGGGATACTTGAACTATTTTGATATATTGAAACTATTAAGAGGGAATTTAATATGTTATAAGTACAAATCAAACTATTTTAATAATCAGAAGGATTTTGAGGTAAATCCACTTGAAGACTAGGATGCGAATGTTGGGAAATAAGATAATACATTAAGAAATTATGTCAAAAATAGCACCCATACTTCAAGTCATAACAAATGTTTAAATATGATCTAATAAGTTGTAATCAGAAAAGATATTATATTTCTCAAAGAATGTTAATATGTTGATGTAATCAATAGATTTGGATAAATCCTTAACATGAATTGTAGATGAGAATATCCAAGAATATTTTAGCTATCAGAACCCCTTAAGGAATCTGTAGATGATTTCGACTTAAGTTAGGAATGAGTTTAAAGGGTTAATTTAAATTGTAACAAACATCGAAGTAGGAAAATTTGGATCTTTGAAATATTAAAGAAGCAAATTTTGAAAATGTTAAGATTATTATTTGAAACAACCCTAGCTTGAACCTGTGTACGCATAATCAGAGTGCGCAGAGGAAGCATGATGGTATTTTAAATAAAACTGTTTTAAGAGATTTTTCAACCAGTTGAGTAAGGGAAATTTTCTAAACAAGAATGAAAAGAGTTATATATATTTTGAATTTTAAAGTGGGTTTAGAAAAGTGTTACTTGATTTGGAGAATATGACAACTAAAATATGAATATCAAATGAGTATAAATTTAACTTATAAATGGGTTAATATGAGATTATGTTGGAAACGATTGGAATAAAAATTTGAAATAGAATGAGTATTTCAAAAATATAACTTTTTCCCTTGTCGCTGGGTTTTGCTCGACCCATTGTCATCTTTTGAATATCACCCTGAATTGTCATTTTAACTATCCAACTTTATTTCTGAATTCTTCCTTTTGGCTCTGCTCTAATAAAGTCATGGACAAGTGAATTAAATTAGATTTGAAACCAGTATTTTGGATTATCTAATTGAATTTGAATTTTGTGTTGAGAGCAATAGAATTTCTAATACTGAATTTAGCCAAGATGTTATTTGAATGATTAGGGAAAGATATATTCGAGAACTTGGATTTGAATTTAAACACTTGGTCGTATAATTGATAAGGAAATCATGGGTTCAGTAAGAGTAAGTCAGAAAGATAATTTCGAAACTTTAAAATTCCCTTAGGGTTGTAGACCTCTAAGTACTAGACCATATCTATCCTAGTTTCTCCTTAGTGGTAGCATAGCAGCTCTGAGTCTAACTCAGAGAATTTGATTTTCAAACAGGACCCGTGACGACCCCAGTAAACACGAGATCATAAAAGTTTCCTTAGACTCTACTTTTAGAAAGAATCAGACAGAGTACCCTAAGAATGATATGAGCCGTAGATCTGACCATTACAATCCTGATATGTTGAGAGAGGAATTCGAAATTAAAATTTGTAAAGGAGTTTAAATTTGCTCGACTTCCTTTTCGAGGACGAAAAGTTTCTAAGGGGGGGTGAATGTAACATCCCATAAATTTTACTAAATTTGATTTGGATTTTTATTATGAAATTTTTGGATTTTGAATATAAAGGATTTTTATAAGGTTTGAATATAAAATTTTCACTTTGAATAAGGGTTTTGTTTTATTTATATGATTTTATATGAGAAACTTATATATATATGTATATATATATAAAAAAAATTATAAGATTTTGTGTTTAAGTAATGATATTTTCTGTTTTGATAATATTATATGAATTTGGTAAAGGGTAAGTTATTTTTAAGACTTTACCAGAATGTTTATTTTTGAATATCAATAGGTAAGATAATTTATAATAATGTTTATAAAACTTTATAAGGATTTTTAAGTATTTATTTAAACCATTCGTTAGTAAATTTTGATAAATTATATGTGTATATGTATTTGATAAATAATATGAATAAGTATTTTGAAATATTTGTATTTTGTAGTCTTAAATAATGTAGTGGTTGCATATAACATTTGAAATCTATTACATTTATAAGCATTACTAAAGTGTAGCTAAAAATATAAATTTTAACAAATAAATAAATAAAGTAATTTTGGCTAACATGCATTGGATAAGTTTTAAAATGAGGATTAGGTGTTCTCATGCATGTAAATTTTGTGCCAAGTGTGTTTAAATTAAAGAATAAGCTAACTAAAAATCATTAAATATAAAAGAGAAAAGGCAGCACTCTTCATTTGCACGGCAACTACTCCAGTCCTTCTTCTTCTTTCTCTTTTGTATTACAGTAAATAACCAATAACTTTTCTCTTCATTCAAAAAATCAAAACCCCTCAATCTGTTCAGTTTCAGCAAGTATGATTTGTACGGACAATGTTCTGATGATCATTTATGATTTTTACAAACTGACGGATCGAGATTTCATCAAATATCGGAAGAGATATCTCAGTTTTACCGAAAATGAAGAAATGGGTTCAATGAACTTAGAAAAATCAAATCTCTCAATCCGCTTTGAAATACTCGACGCCGTCACCACCATTGCGATCAGTGGAGGATGTAGGATTTTTGGTGCGAAAATGAGGAGATTCCGTGTCGACGATTCGGAATGTTGGAAACTAGGGTTGAGGATTGGCGGAGAAAGGACCGACGATGTTCGAATCGGAGTGTGGAGTTGTGACGAGCAAAGAGAGCGTTTCGAAGCGGTGTAATTTGGTGGAGATCGATGGAAATAAGCGTCGGTACCTGTAGGCTTCACGCACGGTTCCTGACCTCGGCCATGAACGATCGGATTCCGCTTCGGGGTTTCGAAGTCAAGTTGAGTTGGTGCATTCGAATGAGGACGCGAAGACGGGTTGGTGGGTGGTCACGGTTTCCAGTTTAGCGGTGTATTGAGTTGGTGCATGTGCACCAGCGTGTGCACAAGGTTGGGTTCCAGGGAGCTTTTGACGCAAGGAGGGAGAGGAAGAAGAAGGGGGAGCAGGCCTGGTCGGGTGCGGTATTTGGATTGGGCTTGGGCCGAATTGGTATGATTTAATTCATTGTTTATATTTAATTTAGTTCAAAAACTTTAAACATCTCTAAGTTACTCGTTTAAAATCCGTTTCGCTCGCCGTCAAAGGCATTGGGATCGTATGTAACAGGAGAACATAGTGATATATAGTACTGGAAATTTTTGTTAAGTATAAATTATAATAAAATAAAAATTTTAATGGCCTTATATATATAATAATATATGTAATGAATATCGTTATTTATTTCATTCCAATATATAAATTAGCAGAAAATTTTCAACTGCTAGTTAAAGTGGATTGGGAGCAGTACGAGAAGCGGTGTTGGTGTTCGTTGGTTGGTCCGTTCCGGTAACGAAGATTTTAAAGCTCGAATGGTGAGAACTTCTAATTTAAATATTTTTTTAAATTAGTTAATTATAATTTGTTGAGATTAATTATAATTAGTGATGATGATTGTTGATGATTGAATGGTTGTTCATGAATTAGATAATACGATGAACACTAGTAAGCGTTATTGTCTGTAACGCTGTGCACAGTCAAATGTTTTGTTGTGATGAATGAATTCATATCCATCTGATCGTATGGTTCATTTGGATAGATGAAATTTGCATTGTATGTTATCACACACACACTGTGGTTGTGGAAATATATGGGTGATCGATTTAGAACCTCCTTCCTATATACAATTTTTTTTAATTATTAAATAATATTTGAAATTAGGTTTTGAATAAAATATCGACTCTTAAATATTAAATTAGGATTTGGAAAAAATGATTGAATTATGTATTGAATTTTGTATAACGATTTTTATACCTATTTTGAAACTGGTTTTGATAAGAATATTTTTTTTTTCAATTTAAATTCGAATTGAGATTTTTGAAATTTAAATATGGTTTTATGTATATAATAATGATATAATATACACCAGAACGTTCTAGGATGACAGAGAGGATGGTGTCTAGGCTTGGGTTTGGAAATTCAGTTTCCTGCTCTCCCTGGCTATCCCTAACTGATCCGACAACGGGATGGAAAATTTGAAATACATTTTGAAACTGTTTCAAATGATGTGGAAATATAAATTAATAATTTATATTTGAATCGTTATATGGGTTGAATAGAACGTACTATGATGTCGACTTCAAGTTTTGAATAGCTTTAATTTGATCATTTGAAGTAATTTGATGTAAAATAAGAAATGTTGAATTGCAAATGGTAACAGTTTTGAAAGCATTGGAATATTTAGATTTCGAACAATCTTAAATCTATGTGATTTAAATGGCTACTTTTATAATGGTACTTTTGGTAACATTTCCAAATGTTATTATTGGTTTGAAATTTATGAGCGTGAACTATCATTTGATTATAAGAATGATTGATAAATAGTTTCGAAGATTATTAAAGTATTGGAGATATTTATATGGAATTTAAATGGGTTTCCAATTTTAAGTTTGGATATGGTTGGAGATAAATCTTCGGATGTTTGATATTAACTCGGTGGTTGGAAACTCTTATTATCTGAGGAATTTAAGAGGTAATGCACCGTTATTCCGCTTATAATATGAGTTGGATACGGGATTAATATTGGAAATAAGTCGATGATATTTCTACCCAGATCTAAGGTCAAAGAGTTGAATAAATCTTTCAATTAAGATACAGATTTGCAACTTGATTGAAATAAGTTAGGTAGAAATAATCTTCGATATTTGATATAGAGCCTCATGATGTAAACGTATACTATTTGGGGAATTTGGAAGATATTATTATATCGTTATTCCACTTATGGTATTCGTTGATTATGAGAAATTATATTGAATATAAGTGGAAAAATTTCTATGTAATTTATGATTCAATATCGATTGATTTGGGTTTTGTCGTGAATCGTATCTTCAATAATATCATTTTTGAAACCCGATGAGATTGAATGGTGGAAATTCATATCGTAATTGGGGATTTAATCAAATCTTTGATTCGAGGGAATTAAAGATAAGAAATTTAAGCGAAGTAAAATCTTTGATTTCAAAGAAGAGATAAGATGATAACGAGATGTATTGAATTAAAGTAATTCAAATCCTGAGTCATAAATGAATTGATAATTATTTGGAAGGAGATTTGAATTGAATAACTCGTATAGTCCATAGCTACTGTTTAAAGTACGCTTATTACTTGGAAGACCGGGATCGAGTATATGTTCGAAAACCATTCCAAGTAATAATACGACGTTATGAAGCAATTCAAGACTTCAGAAACGACAAATGAAGACCGGGAATATTTGAATTGTTTAGACGGATCGTGATAAATGTCTCGGTTGGGTTGGCCACTCGATACGAGGTATGAGTTGCATGAGACCTGAACATATTCAAGTATTTTCGGGTTGTTGTTCCGTTCAGACCCAGAACGGACTTGTATGGATGGTGTGTCTGACATTGAAATTGACCACATAGCACAGATTTCCGTTAATATATATCGGATCTGTGGCAATATATTATCCTCGTCTCTAAGTCATATAAACTTAGAGGGTATGCATTGATTGGAATCAGTGATATGTCGTGAATTGTCAATGTGGCATACCTAAGTTATGAAACGCGCTAGTGATGATCAAAGAATGGCTTATCGAAGCATAGCTTTGTGTATGACGTGACATCGACAAACCTCACACCCCGGATTTGATGATAAACTGGCGGTTAGGTTTTATACTTATATATGAATTGATGATAGAGCTGTGCAGCAATGGGAAACCACTTATGAACATGGGGAAGTTGGGTATGTTCGGGGGGCCGTGTCTGGTCGAAAACCGTTGATCTGCCCTGACGATGTGTAGTCGGTGTCCGCGTATGGTCGAAAAAGCCGTTGAGGCACTTCGTTTTGTATCCCTGATTGATCTTTCGTGCCAGGAATCATCAAGTTGGAAACCCAAATTTCTTATGCGAGCCATACGATTTTGATTGTATATATATATGGCAACATATATTATGGGGTATATGTTGTCTAGGATTAATACATTTACTTGTGAAATGTTTTCCACACTATATATATATATATATATATTATGGTAATGAAGAGAATTTTTCGTACGAAAGCATATTTGGTTGTCATAAGATAAAACTCGCCCATCTGGAGTGCGCTTGCATTGTGTGATGTGGGACGAGCTTATGATAGCTTCATTTTCAAAAGTCATTGCGTATTTCAATGCACTGGAATTCACATGGAGTAAACCCGTTCCGCGTTAGCGGCGTGATCCGCTGAAATTCCTAACTTTAAAATGAACCTAATAATAACTGTTTTGAGTTCTCACACCAGTCCCACGACTGACCTGGAGTTTATTGTTCCACACCTAAACTCTGGGTGCCCATGATTTTTGCACGGGCATCCAGTGGTTTAGTTTTGCAGTTATGGATCGTTGGAGCAGGATTTAGAGCGCTTCTAGAGTTGGAGTCCACGATAGATTTGAAGCTTCCGCTGTGTTTTGATCTTCCGCTGAGAGTAAAGTTATTTTCTTTTCTTCCGCTGTGTATATATTTGTAACTCTGATATTCTATGTAACTCTGATGTAACATTGAAATTTGCAATGAAAGGTTCTGTATTTTTGTTCAATATATGTATGTACCATAACAATTCGTCTTTATGAACGATTTAAGTTGGTTTAATTACCGGCGAAAAACCGGGTAAAAGGCGGGTCGTTACAAAAATCAAATGTAAATTCATTTTTCTCTATAAATGTTTATTTTTAATGTTACCTTATCATAAAAAAATATATAATCAAATGTAATTATATTTTCATGTAACAATTGACCATTTCTGATTTACAAGCAAAATGTGAAATTCATGTTGGCGTATAATGATTATTTTTATTATATATATATATATATATATATTAGAAGTATAATTTCCATATTATTCAAACAATTAATATCTAACAACATGAATGTTTTATAACACAGAAAATATTTCAGAAAATTTCGGCAGCAAAACGGCAGGGTAATTAAAACCAGCACCGTCCCGATGTATGGCTCCTCACTCTACCTTAAAGCCTCCTAGCTTTTGACAAGGGGGATTTCAATAATCTATTTCGTACACAGACAAATTTTTCAATAGACTAATCCAATTTGGTTACAACCAAAATCAACCAATTTCTTTTTTTCTTTCAACCACAAATAAACACCAAATTTCAACCAATCACATACCATAAAACAATCAAGTCGTCCATGGTCTGTGGACGACGGGTGTTGGGAGTTTCTATACTCCGTCTGCATCCAAATATAATTTATTTAATTTATTCAAATTCATAAATCTCACCTTTTCTGTTTCAATTCTTCTAAAATTGTAGAAGGCTCTAAAATTTCCGCGGTCAGTTCTGAAACGTAGATCTCGTCGTTGTGGTTCCACTGGATTCAGTTTTATCGAATTCTGATCAAAAATGAACAAGATATGATCATTGAAAGATTTGGTTATATTGAAATAAATAAATTAATTAAATAATAACTAACACCTTCCTCCTCTACAATTTGAAACAGCCGACGTTTTTCTCCCATTTGCTCAAAACTAGGCTTTGGGTTTGCCTCTAATTCGAGCAGCTAGGCATCGATTAGGTCTGACCACGTCGAAGGGGGACGAGACGCGCGCCAGGCACCGGGGGTGCGATCTGACTCGGCGTTAAGATCGAGGCGACGGCTGAAAGGCTGCAACTTCCTGACGTCGGATCTCCCTCAATACTGAACGGTAGGGGTTGTAATTGGTATGGATGTGTAGATCTAAAGATTCTCAACAAAATCTCTAACTAAGTTGAACGATTTTATTAAACAGATGAAGAGGAAACGAGGAGGGAAGAATGGTGCGGTTTCCGTTGTTCGACAATGAGGGGGGGGGTGTAAACGAGATACGATCATATGCCATACGCGTATTTATACTGTGAATATATACATATTTTTATATATTTTTATTTTATTAAATTCTTTTAATTTCTATATCGCGCTTAACTCCAAATCAAACCGAACGAGTGACGCCCGCAGCTAAATACCCCCATTCCGAACACAATGGGATATGTCCCGTAGGCCTATTCGAGTGTTTCAGTCAGTTTTTCTTCAAATTAAATTATAAAACATTTTATTATTTAATTTGATCGAACATTTTAATTTACCGAGCCACAGACTGACTCTAAAAATTCCCAAAAAATAAATTTGGCTATGTTTTGACGATACGGTCCCAACAAAACTAATTTCATCGAATTTGGAGACCATTTGAAAAATGGCCATTTTCTGGTTGATCCAATTTGACTGAAATTGACAAAACACATTTTCTTCTGCTACGCTCACATATTGATTCTAAAAATTACAAAAATTTTAACCTAGTAATAATTTGACATTCCGGTTCCAACAAAAGTGGTTTCATCGAAAACGGAGGTCGTTTGCAAAATGGCTATATATACGGGCTATATATATATATATTAAAAAATATATAAATTCTATAGCGATCTTTCTGAATATTCAACTGACCATAAATTTTGATTTCGGCAATGAAATTTCAATTTTTCGGATTCATTGGAAAGATATTTCTAAACAGATTTAAATATTTTTGGTTTCACCAAAATCCGATCTATTTTGCATCCTGTACAGTCAGTCAAAGTTTGAATTCAAATTTTCAAACTGTCGCTCTATTTCTAACTCCTTTTGAAATGAAAATAAATATATTCATTCGAACTATGATTTAAATAAATTTTTAATCGTTTTCATTTAAAATAAATTATTTTAACTATTCAAAATTCAATAAAATAGCCAAAATAAAAAAATTTAATTGGCACTGATTTTCCGGGTTGTTACAATCTCCCCCACTTAAAAGCTTTTCATCCCCGAAAAGGAAACAACAGTAAAGTAGGAAACAAAACAGAAAATGTAAAGTATTGCAAATGTACCTCGCACTAGAGCTAGTTAGAGATATCCACTTTGCACTGGGGATAAGCCTGTTTGATGCTATCCTCGGTTTCCCATGTACTGTCTCTGGGATCCCCCTCCACTGCACTTTGACTAGATGAATTCTTTTGTTCCTCATAACTCGGATTTCTTTGCCAATGATCTTTACCGGCTCCCTTCTTACTGCTAAGTTCGGGGTAATTTCCAATTCTTGCTGTGCAGCTTCCTCCACAATCAAGTCTGGATCATGCACATGTTTCCGAATTTGAGACACGTGGAATACATCATGTACCCCTGGCAACTAGTCAGGCAACTGAACCCTATAAGCGAGAGTTCCAATTCTTTCTAGAATAGGGAATGGACCAATGAATCTAGGAGCCAACTTCCCAGTCTTCCCAAAACGAACTACTCCTCTCAAGGGAGAAACTCTCAAGTACACATAATCGCAAACAGAAAATTCTAAATCTCTTCTTCTTGAATCTGCATAACTTTTCTGTCGGCTCTGAGCTGCTAGTAATCTCTTCTTAATAAAATCAATTTTGTCCGAAGCTTCATGGATCATGTCAGGACCCAATACTAACCTATTGCTTGGTTCAACCCAACATGCTGGAGATTTACAAGGCCTGCCATATAATGCTTCGAGCGACGACATTTTCAAGCTTGCTTGGTAACTGTTATTATAAGAGAACTCGACCAAATGCAAGTGATCTTCCCATGATCCGCCAAAGTCAAGAATACAAGCCCGCAACAAGTCTTTCAGTATACGGTTCACCCTCTCAGTCTGGCCATCTGTTTAAGGATGATAAGCGGTGCTTAGATTTAATGTTGTCCCCAGCTCCCCTTGGAAAGCTTCCCAGAATTTACTAGCAAATATAGGGTCACGGTCTTTAACAATGCTACTGGGAACTCCATGTAGTCAGACAATTTCTTTAAAATAAATTTTTGCCAAACTTTGTGTTGTTCTGGTAGATCTGACAGAAATGAAATGTGCAGACTTTGTGAGACGGTCAGCGATCACCCAAATACTATCATTGCCTTTTCTAGTTCGGGGCAAGCCATCAATAAAATCCATGGAAATTTGATCCCATTTCCAACTTGGGACCGGTAGTGGTTGTAACAAGCCGGCAGGTTTTTGCTAATCACTTTTGACTTGCTGGCAAGTAGAGCACCTGCTAACATAAATGGAGATGTCTCTTTTCATAGACTTCCACCAGAACGTGCGCTTGAGATCATGATACATCTTGCTCACCCTAGATGAATACAAATCTTGGATTTGTTACATTCATCCATTACTTCTCTTCTGACCTCAGAAATATTCGAGATACAAATTCGGCCTTTCAATCTCAGAACTCCTTTGTCATCAATTTGGAAACTAGAGGGTTCGCCTTCCCTGAACTCTTTTACTAATCCTCTGAATAAATTCATCATCTTTCTGGAGAGTATAGATTTTGTCAATCAATGTAGGTGTAATGATGAGATTGGCGAGGATAAGTTTGGCGACGCTCGCATTCTTTCTGCTAAGTGCATCGGCTACAACATTGGCTTTTCCTGGAGTATACAAGATGTCCAGATCATAGGGTGCAAGGAATTCAACCCAACGTTGCTGCCTCAAGTTCAAATCTCTTTGGGTGAAAAGATACTTTAAGGATTTGTGATCAGTATATAGTTCGAACTTTTCACTCAAGAGATAGTGCCTCCATATCTTTAGAGCAAATACGATGGCCATTAGCTCAAGATCATGAGTGGCATAATTTTTCTCATGCGGTTTTAACTGACGGCTAGCATAAGTAATTACTTTGTCTCTCTGCATTAATACCGCTCCAATACCTTCTTCAGAAGCGTCCGTCCAGACTTTCAAATCCCGATTGCCATCAATAATGGTCAACACTGGAGCAGTAGTCAACCTCAATTTCAACTGTTGGAAAGCTGCCTCACGTTCAGGTGTCCAAATAAACTTTGTATGCTTCTTTGTAAGCTTTGTCAATGGACAAGCTAGCCTTGAAAATTTTTTAACGAATTTCCGATAATAGCCAGCCAATCCTAGAAAACTTCTGACTTCAGTAGGAGTGCTAGGCTGCTTCGAATTATGAATGGCTGTGATTTTACTGGGATCCACTAAAATTCCTTCCTTCAATACAACATGACCGAGGAACTTCACTTCTTCTTACCAGAATACGCATTTAAAAAATTTGGCTTTTAATACATTCTTTCTCAGAATCTCCAAAACTTGTTCCAAATGCTTTTCATGCTCGATAGTTGACTTAGAGAAGATTAAAGTGTCGTCGATGAAAACCAGCACAAATTTATTTAAGACATCACGAAATACTCGGTTCATCAAACCTACAAAGTAGGCAGGAGCATTGCATAGGCCGAACGACATTACTAACAATTCGTAAAATATGTCTGGACCTCTGAAAGCTGTCAAAGGAACACACTCTTCAGCAATACGCAGTTGATGGAAACCTGTAGTTAGGTCCATTTTAGAAAACACTTTTGCACAATTCAGACGGTCCAACAAATCATCTATACGAGGCAATGGATATTTATTCTTGAGTGTCTGCTTATTTAAATCTCAATAATCCACACACAGTCTGAGAGTACTGTCTGACTTTGGGACAAACACTACTGCTGCACCCCATTCTGAAAAACAAGGCCTAATCAGACCTTTCCATAAAAGCTGTTTAGTTTGGTTACTCAATACTTCTTTTTCTTTCCATGTCATTCTCCGAATAGGATGCATAACCGGCCTTGCATTCAGAACTAGATCAATCCTGAAGTCAATTTCTCTCCGTGGAGGTAAGCTATCAACTTCTTTGAACACATCCTCATAATTCTTAACAACATGAATATCTCCAATAGGAGCAGGAGAAACATCAAGAGCAAACCAAAATTCTTTTCTATCTGAATTCGGCCCTATGCATGGTATCGTTATAAAATTGTTATACTTAGTCTTCGCCTTAACGATACTTTCTGCACATTTAACCTCTGCTTCATATTTGGTCAACCAGTCCAGCCCAAGAATGGTGTCAAATTGAGGGAAATCCATGATGATCAAATCAAAAGAAAACCAGTAACGGAAAAAGGAAATAGGTGCTCTACAATACACACCGAGAATAAGAGAACCCCCTATCGGATTATGAACTCTAACCGATTCCTTAAGATTCCTTAGCTTTAGATTTAACTTCTTAACTGTATTGCTTGAGATAAAGCTTTGTGATGCACCCGTATCAAACAATACTTTAACTGGAATATTGTTGACAGTGAGTGTGCCTTCTAAAACATCTGGCCTTCTGGAGGAATAAATCTTTCTTCGAACATTTCTTTGAATCTATCCTAAGTAATATTACCTTCTGGATTTTCATCAGTAATAGTTTCCCACGAGATTAGAGCTTCATCTTTGAGTGCCCAAGACGCTATTAATCTTTTCTGGTCATCTCTCAGCTTTAAGCCTTGAAAGATTCTCTCCGCGGAACTCATCCATGCTTGTCTTTCAATCACTGATTCTTTACCCGAGAATTGTACTCCACCCAGATTTCAATATTTCATCACTAGAACTTCTAGATCGGGTTCTGGTTGTAGGGGCATGATTGGCTCATTAGATTGTTGAACCAAAGATTTACTTCTTCTGTTTCTGCCACTCATTTCTACTATGTCTTCAAATAGCAGACAAAGAGTCAGGCCAATAGAATAGATATTGTAAAGCATAGAGACATGTTTTTAAATGTAAATGAATCTATGGGGTTGTGTTTTATTCTGCTATACTCACTCTAGGACATTACTAGTCCTATCTATGATGAGTTATTTGTTTTGGAATATTGTTGATTTTACTTCTGTCTGGTTTATTTATATGTTATATTCCGAGCTAAGTTTAACCTAAGCTCTGATACCAACTGTGATGACTCCAAACTTCCGCAATATGAAAGCAAGGATAATCATTGGAATACAACACATAAACAATAACAGCAGAATAGAATATAGAATTACAGCAGATAAAGTACATCAAATCACACTAGGAAAAATATATCATCAGAGTTACACAGCATAATATGATCTTACTTAGTACATAATACAGTTTCAACTTAATATAAAATGTCTGCAGCGGAATAAACATAATATACTAAGTGAAGTCTGAACAACATAATAGAAATGATAGTGTACATCTTCAGCTCCATAGCTATCCAGAATGAGTCTGCTAAACCTGTATATAAGGCTGCCCATGTGGAAAAGAGGGCACCCGAGTTTGCAAAGTGAAACAAACTACGAGTCAGTCATGGGACTGGTATGAGAAATCTTACTTAACCTATTTAATAATAAGGCTAATCACAGGACCACGCCGCTAACGCGGAACGGGTTTACTCCATTGGATTGCCAGTGCATAAATAAAGAAAATCGTTAAACAACGCAATGCTTTTTAGAAAAATGAAACCATTATAAGACTCAAGTCCCATCACACAATGCAACGCAAACCGGAGGATGGAGTTTTACTTTATAATGGTTAAAAATGCTTGATACGATAAAACGGAGTTGATATTATTATAGTGTATATATGTTTTAAAAACTTTTCAATCATAATGTATCAATCATAGACGACATAGCTACCATATACTACGTCGCCATACTAGTTATACAATCAAAACCGCATTGGTCGTATTGGAAGTTGGATTTCCATCATGAACCAAGGCAAAAGATAGTCCTTACCGAATTTCAGACACTCTAGCCCGTGTCTCAGGACTCAGTCGCAACTACACCCGGAGCGCCAGGGCTGGTCCACAAATATGTTAGTGGATTGGTAATGCCTGAACACTATGTCTCCCCGCCCTATGGGGCGTAAAATAGAGCCACTAGGGACTCAAATGCGAGGTACCTCATTCCATCATCCACATAAGTAAAAGTGTCAGGGCTGGTAAGTCGCTGACACTACTTCGAGCTAGAAGGAAACGCAAGTTCTCCCTGGGGTCCTTTCTCCCGTTTCTGGTTCATACTGGGTTGTGAGGCTCGCGAAGTAATGCTATACACAAAGCTATGCTACAATAAAGCCGTGCTTTGATTATCAACCACAAGGCTCGGCTTTTCAACAATAAGCCTTGATCATTCGCATCTTGGCATGCCACACTGACAATTCACGCCATGCGATTGATAACTATCAATATATACCCTCTAAGCTCGTATGTCTCAGAGAAGGGTGTTAAGCAAGAGAATGAATCCTCCGCCACCAACAGATATATATTAAACAGAAATCAATTTACAAGGAATGAAATCCAAGGTCAGACACACATCCACAAGTCCGTTATGGGTCTGAACGAAACCGGAGATAAATTATTCCTCCTCCCATATGTCCAATACAAAGGAGAGGCGCTCACGTATCTGGACGATCAACAAGTACGTCCGGATAACTACCACTGTAACCCTTTCCTAGGAGCAAATCAGTCTAGGGCATCAGTAGTCATCCATTCGATGTGAAGATCACCGTTCTTCAATCATCGTCTTCAAATCTTCGACTTTCAATCGTTGTATAATTATTTGAAATGAGAGTTAACTCGGACTTTTCAAATAATTCTCGAATATATATCATTTAAATCATTTCTTTTCATTCCATATCGTTTATAATATTTTATAACGATTTATCGCTATTTTTATTTATTTAAAAATAGCCAATTTCAATTGAACGACGCTTCGGGTCATTACATGGCCTTGGCGCTGTTTTTATTGAAATTTGATTTACACCTTTCTCAAAATCTAACCATTGGATCTTAGCAAATTATATATCGTTGGAAAGATCTTTCCAAAATGAACCCAACGGTTCCAGTTTTGGGAAAATCCGACGGTCGGATCTTTCAGTATGATCATTTGAAGTTAAGATTTCAAAACTCGAACTACAGCAGCGTGATTCGTTTTATTTTATTTTATATTTATATATAAATATATAAATATAAATCGTTCGATGATTTTAATACCTTTTTCAATTCAACATTGATTCCTATAATATATGAAATCACATATAACATTTAAATGAATTTTTTGATGATAATACCCTCCTCTTTGTATATTGAATCATTTATCTCATTATTTATTTACATCGAAAATGCAAATCTTTTATATCATTATATATTTACATTGAAAATGTAAATCCTTTATTCTTTATATATTTACATTGGAAATGTAAATCCTTTATTCTTTATATATTTACATTGAAAATGTAAATCTTTTATTCTTTATATATTTACATTGGAAATGTATATCCTTTATTCTTTATATATATTTACATTGGAAAGGTAAATCTTTTATTATTTATATATTTACATTGAAATGTAAGTCCTTTATTCTTTATATATATTTACATTGGAAATGTAAATCTTTTATTCATTACTTGATTACAAATAAGAATGTAATTTCATTCCTAACTTTAATTACGATTATAAAAAAATGTAACTTTCATTCTTTACTCTAATTACATATTAAAAATGTAACTTTCTATTTTATTTTATTTTATTTACGTAGAAAAATGTAAATTTTTGTTTCCCACTTTGTTTACATTTGAAAATGTAAATTTCTGTTCACTCTTTTATTTGCAAAGAAAAATGTAAATTTCTACTTTATTTGCATATACAAATGTAAACTCCTTTATTTACATATAAAAATTTAATTCTCTATTCTTGTTTTTATTACATATAAAAATGCAATTTTTTTATACTTCATTCTTTGATCACATTGGATATGGAATCTTTTATACTTTTCTATGATTATAAATAGAAATGCAGTCTTTATTCTATATATCATTACATTGTAAAAATGTAACTTTTACTTCAATATAAAATTACATTGAAAAATGTAAATTTTCATTTCATGTTTGATTTACATTGGAAAAATGTAAATCTCTATTCATTCCTTTATTTACATTGAAAAATGTAATTTCTTGTTCACTCTTTATTTTACATTGAAAAATGTATATTCTTTTCATACATTATTTTACACTGAAAAATGTATATTCTTTTCGTACTTTGTTTTACATTGATAAGTGTATATTCTTTTCATACTTTATTTTACATTGAAAAATGTATATTCTTTCTATTCTTTGTTTTACATTGAAAAATGTATATTCTTTCTATTCTTTGTTTTACATTGAAAAATGTATATTCTTTCTATTCTTTGTTTTACATTGAAAAATGTATATTCTTTCTATTTTCAATATTTATCACATTGAAGATATAAATCTTTATTTCATTATTATAATTACATTAACAATGTCAACTTTTATTTCAATGTTTATTTACATTGAAAAATATAAACTTTTATTTCAATGCATGATTACATTGAAAATGCAAATTTTCTATGTTTCTACATCAAAATGTTTATTTCAATGTTTTCTATACATTGAAAGGTAAATCTAATATAAACACATTTTTATTTCATGATGTTATATTTTTAATGTATCATTTAAAATATGAAATCTAAAGTCAAACACATTTTTATCCAAATGTCTATTTTGAAGTTGCATTACATAAAAATGTAAAATCAAATGCCAATACAATTTATATTAAAATGTTTTATTTACATAGAAAATGTAAGATTCACATGTTAATTCATTTCTCTCTAAATGAATAGTTTAATGTCACATTTACATTAAAATATAAAATCAAACGTAAATTCATTTTTCTCTATAAATGTTTATTTTTAATGTTACCTTATCATAAAAAAATGTTAAATCAAATGTAATTATATTTTCATGTAACAATTGACCATTTCTGATTTACAAGCAAATGTGAAATTCATGTTGGCGTATAATGATTATATATGTATATGTATATATTAGAAGTATAAATTCCATATTATTCAAACAATTAATATCTAACAACATGAATATTTTATAACATAGAAAATATTTCAGAAAATTTCGGCAGCATAACGGTAGGGTAATTAAAACCGGCACCGTCCCGATGTACGGCTCCTCGCTCTACCTTAAAGCCTCGCAACTTTTGACAAAGGGGATTTCAATAATTTATTTCGTACGTAGATGAATTTTTCAATAGACTAATCGTATTTGGTTACAACCAAAATCAACCAATTTCTTTTTTTGTTTCAACCACAAACAAACACCAAATTTCAACCAATCACATACCACAAAACAATCAAGTCGTCCATGGTCTGTGGATGATAGGTGTCGGCAGTTTCTAAACTCCGTCTACATCCAAATATAATTTAATTTATTCAGATGCAGAAATCTCACCTTTGCTGTTTCAATTCTTCTAAAATTGTAGAAGGCTCTAAAAATTCTGCGGTCAGTTCTGAAAAGTAGATCTCGTCGTTGTGGTTCCAACGGATTCAGTTTTATCGAATTCTGATCAAAAATGAACAAGATACGATCATTGAAAGATTTGGTTATATTTAAATTAATAAATTAATTAAATAATAACTAACACCTTCTTCCTCTATAATTTGAAACAGCCGACGTTTTTCTCCCATTTGCTCAAACTAGGTTTTTGGGTTTGCCTCTAATTCGAGCAGCTAGGCGTCGATCAGGTCTGACCACATCGAAGGGGATCGAGACGCGCGCCAGGCGCCGGGGGTGCGATCTGACTCGGCGGCGAGATCGAGACGCGGTAGCGGCTGGAAGGCTGCAACTTCCTGACGTCAGATCTCCCTTAATGCTAAATGGTAGGGTTTGAAATTGGTATGGATGTGTAGATCTAAAGATTCTCTACAAAATCTCTAACTGAGTCGACGATTTTATTGAACAGATGAAGAGGAAACGAGGAGGGAAGAATGGTGCGGTTTCCGTCGTTTGTCAGTGAGAGGGGCGGCGTGTAAACGAGATACGATCATACGCTATACGCGTATTTAAACTGTGTATATATACGTAATTTTATATATTTTTATTTTACTAAATTCTTTCAATTTCTATATCGCGCTTAACTCCAAATCAAACCGAACATGTGACGCCCCTTCCTAAATACCCCCATTTCAAACACAATGGAATATGTCCCGTAGGCGCGTTCAACTGTTTCAGTCAGTTTTTCTTCAAATTAAATAATAAAACATTTAATTATTTAATTTGATCGAACATTTTAATTTACCGGGGCCACAGACTGACTCTATAAATTTCCGAAAAAAAATCTAGCTATGTTTTGACGATACGGTCCCAACAAAACTAATTTCATCGAATTTGGAGACCGTTTGAAAAATGGCCATTTTCTGGTCGATCCAATTTGACTAAAATTGACAAAACACATTTTCTTTTGCCATGCTCACATATTAATTCTAAAAATTACGAAAATTTAAACCTATCAATAATTTGACATTCCGGTTCCAACAAAAGTGGTTTCGTCGAAAACGGAGGTCGTTTGCAAAATGGCTATTTATACGAACTATATATATATTAATATATATATAAATTCTATATCGACCTTTCTGAATATTCAACTGACCATAACTTTTGATTCCGGCAATGAAATTTGAATTTTTCGGATTCGTTGGAAAGATATTTCTAAACAAATTTAAATATTTTTAGTTTCACCAAAATCCGATCTATTTTGCATCTTGTACAATCGGTCAAATTTTGAATTCAAATTTTCAAACTGTTGCTCTATTTTTAACTCCTTTTGAAATGAAAATAAATATATTCATTCGAACTTCGATTTAAATAATTTTTTTTTAAAATAAATTATTTTAAATATTCAAAATTCAATAAAATAGCCAAAATAAAAATTTTAAATTGGCTCTGATTTTCCGGGTTGTTACACAATGAGTAAGAAAGTCACTCTTAGGAAAGCATTTTCTATGCCATTTTCCGTGACATAAAAATCATGTACCAAACTCGAGATTCCCCAAGCAAAATTCAGTGCAACTCTAGATAGGTAAGAATATTATAATACATACTGAAGTAATAATAAACTATAAGTATAAAGTATATTAAATAGAACAATACCTGTTATTGTTAAACATAAAAATGGAGTGGATCAAAAACTTGTAATCATTATTATGACCATTAGCGCTTCCCGAAACGCGCTAAGATATGCTCCGCTTCTGGTGTCGGGGCCTAATAAATTTTCATTTTGTTGTCTAGAGCTGGAAAAATTAGCGTAAGAAATCGGCGAAGAGTTTGTTAATTATTTTATTTGGAGGATAGAGAAAACTAAAGAAGACAAGCGAGAAAATAATCAGTAAATCAATCGCGCTTCTTAAACAGCTGGCATGCACATGTTAAACAATAGCAACACGTTAGATGAGAAAAAAGGTGCATGTGGCTTACTTTTTGGTGTTGATAGTTTATAGTAAGCAGGTTATATGCTTTGGTTTCCTGTTGGACATGGATTTCCTATGTACAATGAACCCATTCACTTTTTCAAAGTTAAAAGGCATCTTTCCCTTTTTGTTGTTAGTTTCTTGTTTTGTCAAAAAGTAAAGTAAATGAGCATTGTGTAGAAAAGTTGGCTGAAACTAAGCATGTCAATTCTTAAAGGAACGTGGCTCACTTACTTATCAACAATGGAACACGTAAAATTGGGAAATATTGCCAGATGCTTGCATATTGCATGGTCATACTATTATGTTTACAAACACTAGTGATGGCTCCCTTTAGAAGCATAAATAAAAATTCAGTTCCAGCTTTTATTGAGAGGAGGTCGAGCTGAAACAAAGATACACTCGTCTCATTCATTTGGGTCGGATTCGTACACAACATAGACCGAAAGCTGATCATCACATTAGTTCATTAGTTGTATTATAAATACTCATTGTAAAATATGAAAAGTATTGTAGAATCAATTGATGTGTTCATTTTCAATACTAATCTCCATTTTTGTATCGTATCAAACACTACAAAAAGTACTCGATTGCAACAAGTTATTTGCGACTGATGTTATATGTTAGTTGCTGTAAATGATCTTTAACCGCCGACACATCATGGCAGGTTCGATAACTGATATTTTACAAATGGTATTTTCATCCAATTACGTAAAACATATTTTTTGCAATTGTGTTTCCCCGACAGTGGCGAAAAATATACTTTCTGCAACTGCTTTTCCTAACCACTTATGAAAAAGCACATTTGTAGCAACTGTGTTTTTTTACTAGTAACAACAAACATATTTCACAACTATCATTATTTGTCAATTGCAAAAATCATATTTTTAACAACTACGATGTAATACCTATGATTTTAAAACAAATTTGTATTAATTGAATTTGATAACTATTTGTAGTTTACTTTTTTTAAATAAATTTGAAATACTGAATACTTTAACTTGCCAAATTTGTTGAGATATAATTTTTTATGAAAATTGAATTTTAAGTCGAGTTTTGTCAAAACACAAATTTATGTGGAAAATTTAATTTTTCTTTTATGTTCCTACTCTAATTATGATGGTTTCCATTTCTGGTTCGTGAGAATTCCTTTCTGGTTGCACCATTCGATTTTTTGTGGTGAAAAACTATACAAAAATTGATCAGTGTTTGCATTGCTATTCCTTTTACCATTGTTCGAGCTCTGAGTCAGCTTCTTGAAAAAGTTTCTTTGTCACATCATACTATAAAGTTAATTCTACTTCTAGAATTTAAGTGGATTCTAAATGTGATTAAAGTACGCATTACTTTTCTGAATTTCTCATTTCATTGTTCGAATTTCCTCTGGAGTTCTTGTTCTTTCTTTGCAAATTCTTCTCTCACAAATCAAATCAAAATAAAAAGTTATTTTTAAAATTGTTTGGAAAACATTAAAATGAATCACATCCCTAGAATTGCCAAAATAGGTGGGTTTTTATTACTTATAATGGAGAGCCTTGTGAATAAATATCAAAATAGGTGGGTTTTTATTACTTATAATGGAAGAAGTATGAGCCATAGGAAAGACAAGAAGGGTCAATAGTCCGGTGAGTCGTCTTTGCAACATTTCATACCGATCGGAAGTTCACAACCTTCTACAGAGCATAAAGAGGGGGGCATCCAGGAAAAGGAAGAGGAGGTGTCAACACTAGAGGAGGAAAAACTTAAACCATGACCGGAAAGAAAAACGGCTCGGCTTTAGCGAGAATTGAAGTGATTACATACAAGTTTTAAACTTTTAATGAATAATTTGCTATGGTTTTATCTATGTAATGATTGTGTACGATGTTTTACGTGGGTTGGATATGTTATTGTTTTATTGGTACGTTATGTAATGAATGTGGTACTTTATGTAATTTGGATATGTTATTGTTTTGTTCGTTCTGTATTTCAGATACGATTATGTTTTGTTGGTGGTTATGTAGTTGTCATGTTGTTCAAATAGTATATGATTGTAGTTTAGTCATTTTGTAATTTGCTCTATTAATGTCCTGTTTTTCGGCAGCCTAAATTTGCTCATTGCCTCTTTTGGAGGCAGTAAGCAATCAACAGAGCGGTATCTCGGATAATGCCAACTAGCTTTATCCGAGATACTGCTAAACCAAATGCTTACTGCCTCTTTGGAGGCAGTGAGTAATTGTCAGAGCGTTATCCCGGATAACGCCTACTAGCGTTATCTGGGATAACGCCAGCGTTTCCCCAGATATGAGCGCGATCTGGGATAACGCCTTTGTTAAAAAAATGATTTTTAACTAACGTTATCTAGGATAACACCAATTAATAAAAAATTGCCCTATTTTTGTAATTGCTTTTTAAAGTGTTCTATTTCTGTTATAAAAATTTAAAACTGGACCAAATAAAAAATTCCTTAATTTAATAAAATACACTGGCACCTAACTTTGGATCAAGTGTTTACATGTTTTCTCTTTTCGGTACACATATCTTAGCAACCAAGAAACAACTTCTCTTTTTGGCATGCTTCTTTACATTTTCAAAACTCAACTCTTAAGTAAATTAGCCCATATATAGTAGTAATACACGCATGAACAAAAAAGACACAGGAAAGACATTCATTATTCATTTTTTGAAGAAAATGAAACACAAAAACACCCATCTTTCACATGTTTTGTTTTAGGCATCATTGCCTTTCACTACAAGACGCACAGTGAATAGCGATGGCAAACAGACGTTGGCGGCTGTCGCTAGCTGTCGTAGAGAGCCGTCGCTATTTAAGTCGTCGCGCACAGGAAAAACAAGGGGAAAAGTGATGACTCCATCGCTCATTTAGCAGCGGCTTGCAACGGCAACTTGCCCACGTGGCATCATACGTAGCAAGTAGTTTTTTTACCGAGAAGGCGTTGCAAACCATTGCAAATCGCTGGGAGAAAGCCGTTTCTAGTCGTTGTATATTATAACTAGAAAGTCGTCGCTAGCCATTGCAATTAACCATTGCAAACCGTCACACGCCGTCTGAAATGACCCAGACTTCCCGATCCTTCAGGTGAAGGAGGAGCCTGGATTGCTTTGAGAACACGACGCGTCAGAAACAAACAATAGAACATTTCATTCTTATTACAAAAATTTACATCAAAGTACAAGAATATAACAGATTTCAAATAATATACAACAGAAAAATATCAGAGACTAAATTACACAACAACGGAAAATATATACATAAATATAATGTGCAGCGGAAAGTAACAACTGACACAACTTAAAGAGATATACGGATACAAAGCTTTCTGAATATAGCTCCAGCTGTAATCCAGGATCCTGTGAAAAGGAATATCTGCGAAAACTAAAGTACTAGCTGCCTGTGTGGAAAATATGGGCACCCAGAGTTTAGGTAGAAACAATAAACTCTGAGTCAGTCATGGGACTGGTATGAGAACTAAAACAACTATTAACTTGATTTTTAAAGTAAGGTAAATCAAGGGACCACGCCGTATAACACGGAACGGGTTTACCACCAAGAATACCAGTGCATAAAACAAACAACGCAATGCTAAATAGAAAATTGAAGATATTATAAGACTCAGATCCCATCACACAATGAACGCAGTCGAGGATAGAGTTTTACCTTGTAATAGCCAAATATGCTTGATACGCGGAATTTCATCTTTTATTATTATTATTACTATAAGTGAAGAAATCAACTTGAAATATAAATGTATCAATCGTAGGTAGCGTAGGTACCATTATATTACGTCGCCATATAGGTTTACAACTAAAACCTATAAAATCGCATATTGGAAATTGGGTTTCCATCTATGAACCAAGGCAAATGATATTCCTTCCGATTTCGAGACAAACTAGCAATGCCTCAGGATCACACATACGAGTAACCCTTGGAATCGGCAGGGCCGATCATCCATCGATGATTGGCAATACCATAAACTATATGTTAGCTGTTTCTATCGAACATCCAAAATGGCCAGTCATGTCGACCATCTAGAACCATTTAGTCGGTTCTATCAATTCCGAGGTACCTCGCTTTCCATCAATAAAGTTCTCCAACATCCACATAAGTAAACAGTCTGGGCTCCATACCATGACGTTACTCGTAGCTAGAAACTAACATATGTCCATTTCCGTGCGGTCCCTTATCCCGTTTTAGGTTCATACCGGGAAGTGAAGCTCGTGAATTAACGCTACACAAAGCTATGCTATTTAAAGCTGTGTTTTGATCATCAACCACAAGACTCTGCTTTTCAACAAAAGCCTTGATCCATGCATCTCAGAATGCCACATTGTCAATCCATACCGTATAGCTGATTTCTACCAATATATAACCTCTAAGATTGTACGTCTCAGAGAAGGGTGTTAAGTAAGAGAATAAATTCTCCGCCACCAAACAGATATATATTTAGCAAAGATCAACGAATACAGTATAAAGGAATACAATGTCAGACATACTATCCATTTGCACGTCTGTTCTGGGTCTGAACGAAACCGGATGCACCATATTCCTTGTCCAATACAAGAGAGGGGCCCTTGCATATCCGGTCGATCTCCAAGTACGTCTGGACGATCACCACTTATAACCTTGTTTTGGGTGTACATCTCAATCAAGACATAGTAATCATCCATACGATGTGACGATCTCTGGTCTTCAACCACCATCTTCATCAACTTTCAGTCGTCGTATTAATTATTCAGAATGGGTTAAACCTGGTCTTTTCGAATAACTCGCGTATCTTACAATCAATTGCTATAAAAACACATCATACTCCTCATTCCAATTCAGAATATTCTTTTATTCAAATATTCACATCCTTAGGGAAAGGTTCGCGTTAATTTTATCAAAGATAAATTCTTTTAAATTTTATCTTTAATCTTCCTTTGGATATTGTTTTCAAAAGATTTATCTTATCCTTTATCGATTCTAAACCAAATTAAGGTTTATAAAACTAGTCGGGATTATCGAGCCTTACCGAAGTAATCATTTATTTTATCTTTCCAATCCCAACCTATTCATCCCATGGAGCAAAAATGGTAGTACTCCATATCTAACACCCACGGTGTTATCGGTCAAATTAATTACCATTTCTCGTTCAAATCTAATTAAAGATTTAACTATCGCCTAGAGTAAAACTGGTGGTACTCCATTCTCGATCATTTCATGCATTTGATAAATTTAATTATCTCATTCACATTCCAATCTAATTAAAGATTCATTAAAACTCCAACTTGGTTTTAATATCAAAAATCACTACTTTATGATTATTCAACTTTTAGGAAAATTAATCCTGTCATTAACTGGATTAAAGAACCAATGTCGTTTAAAACATAGTTCATGATAAACCCCAATCAACTTCCATTAACTATGGAATCTTCATGGAAAATAGATCAATATATAATTGAAATAAATTTCTGTATCAAACTAATAATCTAAATGGAATAACTGCAAGGCCCTTTTGAATTCCATATATAGTAATGGTCTTCTTTTGTAGTAGCTTATCTCGATTATTACCCAACTGAGTTCCATTCAATTCCAATATATTAAATTGGAAAGTTTTACTTTGGAAAATATCCATTAAATCTTAATAAAAAGATTTATAAATTCCAAATCATATCTTCATTGTTAATTAGGTTTTAAGAACAAATGTTATTCAAAACACAGTTCACGATGTAACATCCCGGATTTTTAGCGATTAAATAATTATGTTATTTAATTATTTAAATAGTGGTTTAGTAATTTAATGATTCGAATTTGAAATATTTCGAATATTTAATATAAATATCGGAATAATATAGTTAATTTCTGAAATAATCAGAAATAATCAAATTGGCAATATTGTGTGAATTGGATAATTTAAATAGATCTAATTCAGTCTAGAATTGAGTTATAATAACGAATACATTTTTAAACGACAGTTGAATGTATTAATTATAATATAATTATAATCGAGCTCGTAACGGCGCAACAATTCATAATTTAACGTTTTGAACTTTAAACGGTTATACAGGATTCATTATAAGTCGGATTTCTTCGAAACAAGAAACGTTGGAATTTATTGAACTGTAATTTTCTAATACAAGCGAAAAATCTAGATTTTGCTTTATAGATTGTAAGTTATGTTCAAATCAAATTTTCAAATAGTCGCTATGAAATCGTTTATAAACCGTACCGATTATTTAATTATAATAAAATATATATTTCGATTTTGGACAAGATCTTTGAGACTTAGTTATAATTTAATTTTTAGAATTTTAGTGTAATTTTAAATTTAGAAAATAAACCACTTTTTATTTGGAGTATTCTACCCCCTATATCAGCGTTTTGGAAATCCACGGAATAAGTTAACCAGCCTATTTTGTTATACCTTTTGGATCGTGGCACATTGCCCGTCACAATGATAGTTTTATTTTTGTTGTTAGTGGTTCGGACATATAAATTTTTATATAGTTGGGTATAGGAAACGTTGTAATTTAAAAAAGAATGTGAGCACCCTAAGAATGGAAAGCGGGACACTAATGATAGTGCAAACACATGAAGCCGGAACCGCTTGCATGTAGCATCATAATTATTTAAACATGGGAATGCAGAAAGGTAATAAGCGGATCAACATAACCACATTAATGAAGATCGGCATGAAGTAAAAGCATCGAACGAACACGTAAACTTGCAAACTCAAAATAAGCGCAACACGAGGGAGTAATGCAAACACATCATGACAAAATAGATGCAAACATGTCAGGACAAAGTAGTGAAGTAGTGGGGAAAACAAGGACTTGGACCTTTCCAGTAGCCAAGAACCATGATGAAAAAATGTTTTTGCAGTATATACCTTTGCTATGAAGTAACGGCACACCACTAGAGACGCATGTACAAGTCTAAAGCCACTCTACCCTATGCTTTGATAAATCACCATCCATACATGCCTAGTTTGAAAACACTCTAACCTATCTACTTCCACTACTGTCCTGCGTGTATTGTTAAATCACCTGGTTACCTAACTGCACACTAACGTGGCTATTACTTCATCAAGGCAGACTGGGCTACTATCATCGACAGCTATACCTTCCAAATCAAAACAGCTACTCTATGATTTACACAACAAGCCTAATACGTTGGAAATATACACTACCTAGAACCAAAGCATGCAAACCTACGCAACCTACTCTGTACCATGCTTGTTAAAGTCAAGCTTTTTAAATGCCAACATGGACCAATAGTGAGCGAATTTTCTATACCTAGCATAATAGAGTTGAGTTTGCCTTTATTTCTTGAAGTAGGACTGATTTCGACCTTCCCTCTTAAAAGTATATGGTCCACCCTCAGCACCACTTCTCTGCCTTACCCTTATTGATAGTGTACTTGCCTAAAATATATCATAGCATCCAGTGATATATACAAACGGATGAATATACATACGCATATGCCCTTTCATACGGTTCCTTAACACTAAGGAAGATCGATCCACATGCGAGAATGAGGCATTTTCTGGCTAGGCATTGTTCCCTTTTTGCTTGGCTACCAAGGACTTCTACCAGTATAAATATAGTTGTGTACTTCTTACTTTTCCTGGAAAGGAATGGACAGTTTAATGGTCTCAAGCAAAAATTTAAAACTTATAATAATAAGAAAAGAAAAATTCCTGTAACCAAACAGCAGCTATCATGCAATGATATTTAAAGATAAGGAAGCGAACGAGGTCCGTTGATCCTTCCTGATGACGAAATCTGTGTGCTAACGGGATTTCAGAGTGTTGCGACGCATTTTGTGAATACACAATTGGAGCAGTGAACTAGATTGGCTTACACGAGCTGTAGCAACGACGGTGGAGGTTAGCGCGAAGTTCAAGAGTGTGTTAGGCAATGTAAGTGAGGGATACAAGCTGCTGCGAACTCATTTGAGAAGGGGAGAGCGAGTTGTGTTTCTTTGTGATGGTTGTGAAGGGTGATAAAAGGAAGAAGCATGGCGTAGAAATGGAAACACTGAAGAGAGCAGGGTTACTGGTGGGAGACGATGAGTGGGGCCAAAATGATGGGTTCATGAGGAAGGTTAGTGTAGTGAAGAAAATATAATGATGAGAAACATGCAGAAATGTTTACATGGGGGAGGTAAAAGGTTGCGAAATGGCCATGGTTCACTGTAGTTTAGTTTACATCATTAGAGAAGAAAAGGAGGATGCGGACCTGGGTTCTACGATTTGGTTTTAGGCCGAAATCATGTGTTAAGCCTAACGTTAAAAGAAAAAAAAAGAACCCCTGACGTGAATTAGAAAAAAAGAGAGGAGGAAGCAGCATTTAAATCCAGTATTGAGGAAGATGGCCATACAGGGCAGCGTGGCTTAGGTTTTTACAAACCGTGGTGGATCTATTTTTATATGGTGAGGCTGTATTAACTATTATTAGTTTAAAAATTTATTTTTAATAACGTATAAACTTGTTAATATAATATCCTTTACGTACATTGTCAAAATCATGAACGGTCTGATCCGTTGGGATCATGTGGACATACACTTCGCAATGGAGTTAGTCTGCAGTGATTGGGAGGTCGAAACAATTTTACACAGAATTTAACGTCGGTTGTAATCAGCTAACGTTAATTGTTATTTAAATGTTAACAACCAAGGTGAGTAAACTCACTAACTCTGTCCAATTTTATAATTTTATAAACATTATTTAATATTGATAAAAATGATTGAATGTTGTGTAAGATGGTCGTTTGGGTGATTTACAAATAAATTGGTTGATATATATATATATATATATATATATATATATATATATATATATATATATATATATATATATATATATATATGTATACGAAGTCGTTGGTTGAATAATGATTTAATATTTCCATATTGATATGAAATTGTGTCATTTATATTGATTAACCTCTGTGGATGCAAAGAAACGGGTTGGAGGATTCCTCAACAATTATATTGTTGTTTTTCATATATGTTACATTATATGATGTGACAAATAATCTGGTGTGGATTATTGTGTGTTTTAGGATGTTTGAACGACCTTGACCTGAAATAATTGGTATATAAATACCATAAAATATATTCGAATATATCGAAAAAGAAATTGGGGTTCTAAAAAGTGAAATTTCTATTTTTAAATAGAAATTGAATTTTGATTGGGCTAGATATAATAACTTGTTTTAATTATATAAAACAAGTAGTGAGACGACCCAAACTCGCGCGTAAGAAAAGCCCGGATTGAGTTGAGAAAATGACAAATTAGAACACAAACAATAAAACATTTCATTGCTGTTACAACAATCTATATCAGAGTACAAAAATATAACAGAGTATGAATAAATAATATACATCAGAAAAATATCAGAGATTAAAATACATTACGTAGCAGCGGAAAAATTATACGTAACACAACCGAAAGAGATAGACGGATACAAAGCTTCCCGAATATAGCTCCAGTTGTAAATCCAGGATCCTGGGAAAGGGAGCAAAAATTAAAAAAATGAGAACACAAAGAATAGAACATTTCATTGCTGTTACAACAATTTACATCAGAGTACAAGAATATAACAGAGTATGAATAAATAATATACATCAGAAAAATATAAGAGATTAAAATACATTACATAGCAGCGGAAAATTAATTCATAAGACAACTGAAAGAGATACACGAATACAAAGCTTTCCTGGCAACGACGCCACAAAATTTTGTTTGTGAACAAATTAAACAATTGTAAACAACTGTAAATGAAGTGACCCAAACTTCCCCGTAAAGGAAAGCCCGGATTGAGTTGAGAACACGACAAATCAGAATACAAACAGAAGAACATTTCATTGCTTATTACAACAATTACATCAGAGTACAAAAATATCACAGAGTACGAATAAATAATATACATCATAAAAATATCAGAGATTAAATTACATTAGCAACGGAAAAATAATACATAACACAACTGAAAGAAATACACGGATACAGAGCTTTCCGAATATAGTTCCAGTTGTAAATCCAGGAACCTTTGAAAATAATATCTGCAAAAACCAAAACTACTAGCTGCCCATGTGGAAAATAAGGTCACCCAGAGTTTAGGTTAAAACAATAAACTCCAGGTCAGTCATGTGACTGGTGTGAGAACTAAAAACAGTTATTAGTTTGGTTTTAAAGTTAGGTAAATCAAGGGACCACGCCGTATAACACGGAACGGGTTTCCTCCTAGGAATACCAGTGCATATAACAAACAGCGCAACGCTAAATAAAGAAAATGAAGCTATTATTATACTCAGGTCCCATCACAGAATGCAACCCAAGCCGGAGGATAGAGTTTTACCTTATAATAGCCAAGTAATGCTTGATACGTGAAATTTAATCTTTTATTATTACTATAAGTGAAGAAATCAACTTCAAACATAAATGTATCAATCATAGACGACATAGCATCCCATGCTACTATGTCGCCATACTAGTTTTACAACTAAAACCGAAATGTCGCGTATTGGAAATTGGATTTCCATCTGTGAACCAAGACAAGGGATCGTCCTTACCGATTCGAGACGCTCTATCCCGTGTCTCAGGCAAGCGCGCAGACAAGCCTTGGATCGTCAGGGCAGGTCCACATTTTAAGTGGATAAAAAATCCCTGAACATGCGTCTCCCTGCCCTATGGGGCATAAGTCTGGTCAGTATGTCGACCATAATATCCATCGGCCCTATGGTGACTGATATAACCGAGGCGTCTCGCTTTCCATTATCCACATAAGTAAAATGTCATGGCTTGCAAAACCCTGACACCACTCCTAGCTAGAAACAAACGCATGTCCTCCCTAAAGTCCTCTCCCGTTTCTGGTTCACACCGGGGTGTAAGGCTCGCGAATTAACGCTATACGCAAAGCTATGCTATATTAAAGTTGTTCTTTGATCATCAACCACAAGACTCTGCTTTTAACAGAAGCCTTGATCATTTGAATCTCAGCATGCCACATAGGAAATTCACGCCAAGCAACTAATGTCTATCAATCACACGGAATGAAATCCGATGTCAGACACACAGTCCATTTACAAGTTCGTTCTGGATCTGAACGAAACCAGAGGCACCTTATTCCTCGTCCCATATGTCCAATACAGGAGAGAGGTCCTCGCATATCCAGTCGATCTCCAAGTACGTCTGGACGATCACCACTTATTACCTTGTCTTGGGTGTACAGCGCAATCAAGACATCAGTAATCATCCGGTCTTCAACCACCGTCTTCATCGTCCACTAATCATCGAATTAGTTATTCAGAATGGGTATAAACCCGGTGTTTCCGAATAACCCGCGTATATTATAATCAAGTGCAGCACAAACACAACATATGCCTCATTCCAATTCAGAATATTCTTTTATTTAAATATTCATATCCTTTGGGAAAGGTTCCCATTAATTTTATCAAAGGTAAATTCTTTAAATTTATTCTTTAATCTTCCTTTGGATATCAATTCAAATCAAATTATGGTTTATCCAAACTAGTCGGGATTAGCGAACCTCACCGAAGAAATCATTTATTTTATTTCCCAATCGCAACCTATTCATCCCATGAAGCAAAACTGCTAATACTCCATATCTAACACCACGATGTTATCGGTAAATTTAATTACCATTTCACGTTCAAATCTAATTAAAATTTTTACTATCGTTTGGAGCAAAACTGGTGATACTCCATTCTCGATCATTTCATGAATTCGATAAATTTAATTATCTCATTCACCTTCCAATCTAATTAAAGATTCATTAAAACTCTAATTCAGTTTTAATCTCGAAAATCATTACTTAATGATTGTTCAAAGTTAAGAAATTAATCTTATCTTTAAATGGGTTAAAGAACTAATGTCATTTAAAACACAGTTCACAATAAAACCAAAATCCCATTCCATTAATTAAGGAATTTTCACGGAAAACAGATCAATATATAATCGGTATCAATTTCCGTATCCGACCAATAATATAAATGGAATAACGGCAATGCCTTTTAAATTTCATATATGTTAATAGTCTTCCTCCACAGAAGCTCACTTCGATTATTACCAAATCGAATTCCATTCCATTCCAATTTATTTTATTAAATTAGGAAAACTTTTCTTTGGAAAATTTCCCTGAATCTTAATTTAAAAGATTTATAAATTCCAAATCATATTCCACTGTTAATCAGGTTAAAGAACGAATGTCGTTAAAACACAGTTCACTACAAACCCAATTCACATTCCATTTTATTCCAGTTACTAAATATAACTGGAAACTCAAATAATCTTAGTTAAAAGATTTATTCTTTTCACACAGGGTTCAAGAATAGTGTTATTTAAGACACCATTCCGGACAAACCCAAAATCCAATTCTTTTATATAATTCCAATTAAATCTTAATTAATTGGGAAACTTCACTAAATCTTAATTAAAAGATTTATTCTTTCATCAATAGGGTTTAAAAATAGTGTTAATAAAGACACCATTCACGACAAACCCAAAATCCAATTCAATACTAGATACAAGGCTCTGAATAGAAATTATATCGGCTTATGTTCAATATCAAATTCTGAAATCAACAAATATCGTATTGAGAATAACTATATATATAAATATCTTCCAAATTCCTTCACAATATCCATATAATCACGAAATCTAATATCGAAATATTCCGAAGATAATTTCGATTCAAATCCATTCCAATTCATATATTGAAAATTCTGGTTAATTTTAAAACCATTTCACAAATCCAATTTATTTATTTAAAAATTATTGGATTTCAAATCTAGTTAATAACTAGTTCATTTTGATAAAAATATATTTTTATCTTTCCAAATATAGAATTTTTCGTCCCAATTATTTCCAAATCATTTATTATTATTTTAGACAAATTATTAATATTTTTAACAATTCTATTAAGGCCCTTTCAGTCGATTTCCATAAACGGTCATCGAACTGCACTTACATCGACCTTTTCTAAATTTGATTTGGACATAATTCCAAATCTAGTCGTTACATTTCAAACCTCTTATATTTTTTGGAAAGCTCTTTTCGATACGAATCAAACGGTTCTGGTTTTAGGAGAATCCGACGGTCGGATCTCCCGTAATATCAATTCGAAGTCAATGGTTGAAATTCAAGAATGGTCACGATGCAGCGCATTCTATTCAAACCATTTATATATATAATATATATATTATATATAAATTTCGCTCAAAACGTATTTTATAAATTCGTTCAAAACGATTCCCACTTTTACTTAAATTTTAAATCAAAATTGAATAATCTTTATGATTATATATTTTAATGATAATATTTTCAAAATCTCTGATTTTGAAATATTTTCCTTTTTGATATTCATTATAAAAATGAATAAAATCAATATAAATATCGTTCGCGTCAAAATGGCGCATATCTAATCAATACGGCTTTAATTCAACACACGAATATTTTTACGGTTTGTACGTTCAATAAAAATGATATTTTTATTGTTTAAATATTTTATTCAACACATGAATATTTTATTTAACACATGAATATTTTTAATGGTTTTAGTATTTTATTCAACACATGAATATTTTTACTCCTTTACCGAATATTATTTTAAAATATTCGTTATTTTCCAAATTGGAATGAGACCCAATCAATTACCATATAATGTTAGTTATATGGATTTTATACAACACATGTATATAACCATAATAATAAATAATCAACCATCATCCAGAGTGCCTTCTACCACTGTATAAGCATTAAAATAAATAAATAACGCTTATGCAGTCTGTCAACCCATCGATTGACATACCACTAATTATTGGGATCATTAGTGTATGTCAAATATCATCCTAATACTCGTGTGGGGTTTTCAAACAACAAATATTGATTATTATTTGTGCTGTTGGGCGACGTGTAAAAATTATCGTCCCAATCAAGATCAGTTAAATAGGTGTACATAAACAAATCGTCCGATTTGTATATGAATATTTATTTCAACACATGACTATTTTATTTAGTTCATTCATCCCATAAAGATTATATTTTTATTACTTAAATATTTTATTCAACACATGAATTTCCAATCAACAATCAATTTCCACAACATAATACAATCAAACAAGTCGTCCATGGTCTGTGGACGATGGTGTCAGGAGCTACTAAGCCCCTTTTGCAACCTAGTATATATTTAACTAGAAAACAAAATTAGAGTGAGAAGTTCTCACCATTGGGATCCACTCCTCCATTCTTTATTTCTGAACGGCTTAGATTTGGATTCGTTTCCAGTCGGTTCCCTCGCAATCTGTTTCACGCGGTTTATGTTAAAAATCACATTTTAAGCAACGCAATTTATATTAAAAATCATATTTTTAACAACGCTATATTTATATATAAAAGATCACATTTTTATATCGCTACATATATATAAAGATCACATTTTTATATCGCTACATATATATAAAGATCACATTTTTATGCCGTTACATAGAAAATAAAATTCATATTTTTATTTCATATCTTTATATTATTAAAATCATGTCTTTATATTTTTAAAATCTTGTCTTTATATTTTTAAAATCATGTCTTTATATTTTTAAAATCATGTCATTATATTTTTAAAACAATGCATTTATATTTTTTTTTAGATTTTTAAAATAATGCATTTATATTATTTTTTTCATATTTTTAAAACAATGCATTTATATATTTTTTTTCAGATTTTTAAAACAATGCATTTATATATATATTTCATATTTTAAAAAAAATGCATTTATATATATATTTCAGGTTTTTAAAACTATGTATTTATATAATAAATTTTCAGACTTTTAAAACTATGTATTTATAGAAAAAAGGCTTACTGTTGTTTTCGTTTCAGCCTTGAACCCTCCCAGGCATCGGCTGATGCTTCGAACCCACCTTGCCATTTTAGGGTTGAGAACCACCACTACCTTGTGCCGGATCCCCATCAACAAGTGTCACCTGAAGTGCCTACGAAAGAGCCACGACCGCCGGAGAGATAAGCGAGTTCGATTCCTCCTCCTCGCCTCAAAACGGGTGCAATCGGTGTGGCTTTGGAGCCAAAATCTCATCGCCTCATACAACCAATTCCGATCATAGCCGTCTACCTTGAAGATCTCACTATGCTTTACCATTTTGTAATTATAAATTTCTTGAATTAGTGAAAGATTTGGGAGAAAAGGGAGGAAGATTATTGGAGCGATTGTCGTCGGTTGAGGAAGAAGTCTGCTGCACGCGTGGACCACGAAATGAAAAGGGTTGACCGAAATTAGGGTTTCAATTTTATTTATTTTTATTTCTTTTAAACCAAAAAATACCCCTTTATCAATACGAACTCCAAATCGAACCCAACGACTATCGCCCCTAGCTAAATATCCCCGTTCCGGACACAATGTAATATGTTTCGCAAGCCAATTCGGCTGTTACGATTGGTTTTCGTCAAAATTAAAATATAAATTAATATAACATTCAAAATTAATTTCAACGCACATTTTAATTTTCCGGGGCCACATACTGCTCCAAAAATTCCAAAACTAATTTCATCGAATTTGAAGACTATTTGAAAAACGGTCATTTTCTAGTCGATTAAATTCAAACTAAAATTACCAAACAAGTTTAAATCCACCAAGCTCACATATTAATTCCAAAAATTATGAAAATTGGAATCTAGCAACAATTTGACATTCTGGATCCAAAAAAAGTGGTTTCATCGAAAACGGAGGTCGTTTGCAAAATGGCTATTTTTAAGGGCCTTATATATATTATAAATAAATATAATATATATAAAATATATATAAATTCTATAGTGACTTTTCTGAATTTTAAACTGGATATATCTTATAATTTATAAAGTGAAATCTCAGTTTCTTACATCCGTTAGAAAGATATTATTAATCAGATTCATATATTTCTGGTTTCGTCCAATTCTGACTTATATTGAATTCTGTATATTCAAATGAAATTAGAAATCGAATTTTCAAACTACCACGCTGTTTCAGGCTCGTTTTATAATTAAAATAAATTTATACTTCTAACTTCGACGAAAATAAATTTTTAGTTGTTATTATTTAAAATAAATCATTTTAAATATTCAAAATCCATTAAAATAGCTAAAATAAAATTTTAAATTGGTTCTGATTTTCCGGGTTGTTACAGTAAAATTCGTTTGTCTTTCCTAAACAACAAGGATTGTTGTAGAGGGTGTCGAACTCTAGGACCAAAGATATTTAAACTAGTAAATCCAATCAAGTTATTCCAGAATTTTGATTGGTTTAAAACATAGAAAATAACAAAAATTAAATAAAAGAGAGTTTTATATGATTAAAGAAAGCAATTAGGGAGCAATGACATAGATTAAATTAACATGAATTAATAACCAAACAGATTAATCAGATCTCATTCATGTTTCTGTCGCAAACATGAATCAACGCTTATTAGGTTTCTAGAAACAAATATGTGAATAACGACAAGTATAGCCTATGCAGGAGCTAAGCTCTTAAACAACCATAGGCTATCAGGACAGATTCACTATTATTTCTAAAACCCTAAATGTTAGATCTAAATCTGATAAACATTAAATCGAACTCGAATATACCCTGTGAAGGAGCATAACTCTTAAACGACACAGAGTATGAAGGTTCAGATCCAACCCTTGGTTCAGATCTAGATTTACATACATGAAGTTCTAATCTCTTTGGCTATGTGATTCATATTGAATCTAATCCAGCGTCATCACACCCTAATTAAAGGAGATTAGCTAGACATAGCTAAAGAAGAAGAGAAAAAGAAAATAAACAACATAAATAAATTACAATAAAAAGTAAAGAGAAAGGGAGAAGAATGATTTTATTCCAATAGAAGGATTACAGAATAAAACCTAATGTCATTACATATGAAGGAGACAAAGTGTATTCATACCTGATGTGACAAAGACTAATTGGCTAATTACACAATGTAGGACTAAAGATTTAGCCTAAATAACACATAAGCCAATGTGAAAGCCGCTGTAGAGTGAGAGGCCTTGCAAATGAGCCAATGTGAATGCAGCATGAGTCTTTAGTGAGCAAAATCTACCTAACCGAACTCTATTTGCAACCGTTCTTCAAGCTTTAAACTCTTCAAGCTTTAGTAATTTCAAATTTCACTCTTTTTAACCAAATTCTTCATGTTTTATCCATCAAAAGCTCTAAACCATGCTTTTTATCAACAATATGAAAACACAGCTATAAATACACAATATCAATTATTTTAAAGGGAAAACAAGATAAATAAGCGGATAAAATATATACATTTACGTGTATATCAAATACCCCCATACTTATCTTTTTATTCGTCCTAGAATAAACTAAACTAAGATATGTCACACTTTCGTAGGAAACACGATTGCATTTAGCGTATGCAATAAGCCGTTAAACCCCTAGGTGTCCCTAGTAGGAAGAGTGTTGTCTCGTGAGGGTTTTCAGCGAATACTACCCACAAAATCCAAAGCGTCTTATGTACGCAGATTAATCAAACAATATATTTAAGATCTTTCAAATTCCAAGTACTTTGCCTAACTTCAATAACAACGGTTTAGTCCAAAATTGACCATCCCACTATTAGTGCAAAAATGAATAAAAATTTTCAAGTTGAATCGTAATTCCTTGATAACATTGTACTTGCCTTGAAGGTTAAGAGTGTGGTGTCAACCAAAGTTCTACACATCGACAATGTGCACCCATTCATTTATTCATTCCTTTTTTTTTTGAATAATTTTGCACCACTGTAACTGTAATGTATTGGATGTGAGTTATGCATAGATGAAGGAAAATTTTGTAAGTTCTAAAAATAGTATAGATAAGAGTGCAAGTGTACTAGTTGAACTTCAAGCTACAAAATATAAAGTGATACTAAGGCACATATGAACATTTTGTTTCCTTTCATATCCTCTACTACTGTAACACCCCGGATTTTTGAATAACCGAATAAACTAAATTAAAGAATAATTAATCTCAAACATGAGAATTAAGGGAAACGGGTTGCGCCATTGTGTTCGTCTCAGAATTCTAGTTGAGATAGAGTCCGAGTTTGCATGAATTGGACTTCATATGAAGAAGTTATGGCGATCGAAAGTTTCAGAAAATTCAAAACAGATTTTCAGAAAATTCAAATTTCGGAGTCAAACAGGCTAGGCGGGAAAATTCCTGCCAGGGCCAGGTCGACTATAGGGTCGACCTGCCTTAACCAAGTCGACCATAGTGTCGACCGGGGGTCGACCTGCCCCCCCCCCCCCCCCCCGGGCAGATTTGATTGATGACCTGTTTGTGACTATGTGCTGACTCATTAGGGTTTCTGATCTGCTCTGATTGGCTGGGATTAATTCTGGGTTGATTGGATGGCTTAAACTAATCCTAAACTCTATAAAAAAACCTATAGACCCAAACCCTAAAATAAAAACAAAATTGGATTCATGGCCTCCATGCCGTCACCTTGCAACTCAGAATAGCCGCCGCCCATTAGAGAGGAAGAAAGCAAATCAAATTCAATCCTTTTCAACTCTAACAACGAATCTTCTTCAAAGGAGCGCTAATTCAACTCTAGAAATCAGAATTCAGAACTCAAGACTGCTTTTGAGTTGTGAGTTCGATAGTTTTAACAAAATAATTAATAAATGAATTGGATTGAGTTATAATGCGAATAATTTGGATGTGATATGAATTGTTGATTTCATGTTGTAATTATGTTGTAGAATTATGTTGTAATTTCTATGATATTATGTTATGATGCTATCATCTATGATGTAAAGTTATGATGCTATCACCCATGTTATAATCCTATGATTGGCTTATGTCTAGTTGAATCATCATGTTTCTTATGCTAGTTTGTTTTATTGATTCATATGATAAATCATATGTAGGAAAGTTTAGATGTTGATTCAAACATGAACCATATACAAGTTGGGTAGAATTATATGTGACCTTGCATAGCTATGGCACTTAGTTTATGTGAGAATTTAATCGAAAGTTAGACTATGACATATGCTAAATTCTACATGATACTTTACATGTTAAATACTACTCTACACCATTGTTGCGATGTATAAATCACCTATGTAAGTTTATGAGTTGGATATGAATCATGTTATGTAAGTTTAGGATTATTACCTATGCAAATATAGATCTATGACATATGTTATTTATGCAAGTTTGTGGCCATTATTTCATCAAGTTCACACCTTTAGATTTGGCTCCATGACATATGATGTTTATGTAAGTTTGTGGCCATTATCTCATCAAGTTCACACCTTCAGATTTGGATCCATGACATATGTTATTTATGCAAGTTGTAATTTTGGCCTATGCAAGTTTTAGATGTAGAACATCATTCACATATGCAAGTTCACCCCTATGTTAGATTTATGTTTTAATTATGTGTATAAATTGTGATGTTTTCTTTTATTTTATAAGTTAGACTATTCGAGTCTAACGTATATTTCTATGTTAAAAGAACAAATGTACTACGTGGGGAAAAAGGGGATAATATTAAAAATATTTAAAAGGCATAAAATATAATTGTGGTGAAAATTGGTATGATTTTACATACCATAAATGGATGGACATAATTGAGTCAATTATGGACATCGTTAAATTTGGAATTGATTGATAATTTGAATAGGGAAAGTAATTCAAATTTGGGGAATGATTAATTAGGAGTAATTAATCATCTAAGACACGAGGTTAGGCTCTTTTGTGGTGTAAGACTGCTCGGACCCGCCCGGCAAATCCAACTGCCACAAATGCCAGTCTAATGTGAGAGGTCTTAGGCACAAACTAAATACGTAACAGTTGTAAAGACACGAGGTTAGGCTCTTTTGTGGTGTAAGACTGCCCGGACCCGCCCGGCAAATCCAACTGCCACAAATGTCAGTCTAATGTGAGAGGTCTTTATGAGGTTACGGTCTTAATGAATTAAGAAACACTTAACCAGATAAGAATGTAGTGGGACATGAGGGGGTTAAGTGGGTGCCTTGGGTGGCATGTGGAATCTAGTGGGTGCCTTGGGTGGCATTTGGAAATACGATTAGAAACACTTAACCAAAATATGAAACATGTAATTGAAACATAAATAATAAGTGGGTTAAGTGGGTTGTACTAGAGGGGACCAAGATTAGGTGGATAGCTTGTGTCAAGTAATGGGGGCCCGTTTCAACCAGTAACCCATACGTATCTTTGTGGCCTCGACCCAAGTCGAGGACGGGACACACATACTGGGCTTGACTGTAAGAGTTCAAACCGGGTTAGCGGTGGCAACGCAAGTCCAACGGGTTCATATGCGTGTGTGGACCCGGGCTGGTAGGTAAGACGTTGTTGCATCGTGTAGGTATAAGCCGTGCATTCTTGGTGGTATCGGGTTGCCACTTTGGGGAGTGATACACCCCACCGTGGGGCCAGCCCGGGTATCTACGAGTTAGGGAGCCGATAGCTTGGGGGTAGTGGGTACACCTAGTGGAGATAGGGGCAGACGGCACATATGAAGGCAGCTAGGGGTGCACGAAACTACCAATATCATTATTAAGTCTGTAGGCGGGATCAACCTTAGGGTGACTAGTGGTGGTGCAGTATACTAGTGGCGGTGCAGTATAGCAATTATCCTATAGTGTTGGTGTAGTTTAGTAAATTTATCTTAGTGGGTTAGGTGCGCTTTAACGATATCGTTGTTCATCTTGTTTCCTTGTTTACTCTGTCATACTCAATGGTTCATGATCAATTCCTTATTTTCCAACTTATGCCTTAGTCTAGTTACTTTGTTAATTATATTGCTAGAATTATCGCACTCGCCAGACTTTATGTCTGACCCCCCTTTTTCCCTCTCTTTCCTCCCCCCCCCAAGGTGCTCAGTTTGGAACTTGCACCAGTGGAGCTTGATTTTGGACTGCTTTTAGAAGATTTCTTGGACCGCTGAAGTAAAGTTCAGCTTCTCTTTATTTATGACTATTTTAATGTTGGGGATTATGTCTTTCAGTTTATGTACTTTGTTTTATCAAGATGGATATGATGTACTTGACTTTGGTTTATGGTTTTGATGATGTAACCAAACATATTTACCTTCTGCTGTAATAAATGAAGTTTTAAATTTTCAAGTACTACTTTATATCTGTCTTGTTATGATTTTCTGTTCTATATTCACTTAAAATGCTCCATGGAAGTTAATGCATTCCCTTTGTGAGTGACATTAATGGACGTGGGGTGTTACACGTGGTATCAGAGCTGAAGGTTACTAGAACAGATATGAATTTTTGAACAACTATTTTTCAAAGCAATTTTTATAAAGAAGTACTTTCAAAAGTATGTTTTAAGGAAAGTATTTTCAAGAGAAAAGTATATTTTAGAAAGCATAACCCCAAGAGCCATATATCTTTCCTTCAGTCCTTTTTATATTGAATCTTTCCTTTTTCATTTCAGCATGTCTGAAGCATCTGAGATACCAGAGGACGTTCATGTGCCCGGGTGATTTCGAACTCCGCCAGCTGTTGGTTAAGCTGATCCATCTGCTCTTCACGACGATGATCATGCTCATGAAGCTCTGCAATCTCCGCTCGGAGCTGTATGATCTCCTCCTTGTCCTGAGCCCTCTGGTACATCAGTTGAGATGTCTGAACCTGTATATAATTTTAGATTTTCAGTATTTCATAATAGCAATTTGAGTAAATTTTTGTTTTATTACATATTTTAGTTTTTATACCTCTAAATTGCCAAAACCATATCTTCTGTTCCGGGTAGGTGGATCCATGACAATATCAAAAATCTTATCCTCATCCGCCTTAGTCAACTCAGTCCTCCCACTGGATTCCGACATCTGCGTCCTTTGTTCCTGAAATTTCTCCTATTAAAAAAACAATTGAATTTAGATAACCCTATTTTAATTAAATTTTAACTTTAACTTAATTATGTTATACTTACATATGCCTGATGCGCCTTGGCATCGTGTCCCAAGAGTAGGAGACTGAGCCTGTGTCGTCAACCTGACTTAATGCATGTGTATGCTCAAATACATCCCAGTACGACACAGGAGCACCACGCTATTTCTCCTAAAATAAGCATGTGTGTGTGTAAAATAAAACTTAAAGTTAAATCAACTATTAATTTTAACAACTTACAAATTAAAATCTCTAACTATGTAATTAATAAATATACCAGGTACTCGCAATGGTGCTGAAACGACTTGCACCCACCGCGATTCGTAACCGGATTCTTACTCCTGTTTGCCGCATTTCTTGCCTATACATTTAAATTAAAAAAAATGTTTTATTCTAAATTATATATTTATTGAATAGAACAATTTAAATTAAATATGCAGTAAATTTAATTGAAACTCCTCATTACTATTCCAGTAAGTATATAGATCATCTTACACTTTACATCTCATCCAATCCGGTTTTTTCCCACCTGATTTTATGATGTTCATCGACTCTCTGTAATTTTTTGCAACTACTGTTCCAGTGGTGCTTGACGAGCTCCATATCCATCTCTTATATATCCATAGCTCCCTGCATTTTTTTTTAAAATAGCATAATTATGAACTGATCAAATAGGAGCATGACTACTTAATGTAATAAAGGATATATCACATGTATGTACCAAAAAATCCGGCCATATTGTCTCTTTGACCATGTCGGGTACCGATGTCCACCTGGGCCAACATCCCGTCATACGAGCCTGATAAGTGCGTCTTGATGTAGACAAGACAATGTTCAAAGGCTCCAACTAAAAACCCTGTGTTAAATAAAAAACATTTCATGGTTACTGGAACAACATGTTAGAGTTTATGCTCTAGAGGCAATCCATTTAATGAGATAGACAACACTATTGATGTTATTATTTTATTTGGAATAAAATATATTGTTATGTTGTATTTACAGCGTAATATAAATATTAACGTAATAGAAGTCCTTAGAATTATAATACATAATTATATAGTTCGAGTAAGACTTGAATTTGAGATTATATAATATGATGAGTATTATAATTCTTAAATGTCCCTAGTCGAGTTTTATTGCTTATATAGGACAACAATGAAACTTTGAGACTAGTATGTTGATTGATAGATGATCACATCTCATTGATCATTAATATACGTTATATTAATGTCAAACATAAATACGTATTGGAGAATAGCGTATTGGGTTGATCCATCGTGAGAAAAACTACATGGAATATAATTAACAATATCATAAGTTATTCTCATAGTGGCAGTGATGTAATGATCGTCAGACCTGAAATCATTATAATTTTATTCGAGGATATTTGTGTTTTGAAATAATCTAAAGTTACTCGTAACAGAGTAACGATAACGGTGATTACTGGATACATATCGAATCGAATGAAAATTATGAATGATCTAGATGGGATTTAACCCTATAATATATATTATATATATATATATATATATATATATATATATATATTTGTAGTGATATCCATGGGCCTTTTGATTGAGTGAGACTGTGAAATGCATGGTTGTGCTTAAATATTGATTTGTTTTAAACAGTCTACTCATCGATCAAGAAAAACAGATTATATAATAAAGAGGATGATACAATCTATGCCTCGAGTTTAATCCTGGATATATTGGTTAAAAGGATTATATTACATTGAGACACTGGTCACGGAAAGTGTAACAACCCGTATTTTTGGAACTAATTTACAATTTATTTTTAATTGATTTTCATATAAATTAAATATTTTCGGTGAATTATTTTGAGAACAAACGACTTAAAATTTATTTAAAGCAAAGTTAGAACTTATAAATTTAATTTTTATATAAAACGAACTTGAAATGGCGCGGTAGTTTGAAATTTTGATTTTAAGCTTTGAATGAATATATAGGATTCAAGATAAATCAGAATTTGATAAAACAAGAAACATCGAAATATTTTGAATTGTAATTTTCTAAGAATGTAAGAAATGGAAATTTCACTTTATAAATTGTAAGTTGTTTCTAAATTTAAAATTTAGAATAGTCGCTATGGAATTTAAATATATTTTTGAAAGGTATATATAGCCTATAGAAAACTCACGTTTTGTATATGGACGAATTTGGATTCGAAACCACTTCCATTGAGTTCAAAATGCCGTTTGCGTGTTCGAAAACTATAAGTTTCGATACCTTTGGAGTTGGAGAAATTTTGGTCGTTTTCATTGGATATAAGACCAAAATATTAGTTTTTGTATATGGACGAATTTGGACTCAAAACCCACTTCCATTGGGCCCAAAATGTCGTTTAGGTTGCGGGTTCGAAACTCGGAATGGCATGCTAAGAGCTTACCATGTGCATACGCTAAAATTAGCCACTTAAGTGGTGCTCACAGATCAGTGTAACACCCCGTATTTTCTATGAACATAAGAGTAACAAATCAGAGAATAATAAAATTGTAAAGAAGTAATTAAGGGAAACGGGTTGCGCCATTGCGTTCGTCTCGAAATTCTTCTTGGAATAGAGTCCAAATTTGCGTAAATCAGACTCCGTATGAAGAAGATATGGCCTTCAGAAGTTTCAATAAAAATCAGCCCGTAATTCAAAATTCAAATTTCAAAATTCAAAACAGACACCCGGGCTGGGCGGGAAAATTCCCGCCCAGGACCCAGGTCGACACTAGGGTCGACCTTAGGGTCGACCTCCCCCCTTTCCAGATCTATAGACAAATCCATTTTTCTGCACCTGGACGCCTTTCTAACCGGATTCATGAGCTCTAACCTATTTAAACACCCCCAAACCTAGCTTTCTCTCCACACAATTTCATTCTGCCTATACTCTGCCTCTATTCTAATTAAAAATAAAAATGGCGTAGCTACTCTTCTAGAATCAAAACTAGAACTAGCACATCTTCTTCCAATCTGAATAGAATTAAAAGAGAATCAAATATAATCGATAGTCTTCGCCAAAGAGGCGCTATTCAGTGTCAGAACACAGAACCCAGAAACCAAGATTTACCTTTTAAATTATGAGTATAGTTATTTTCAGATATAAACTTTTATTATGATCTTGGCATGGTTATAAATCTGAATCTTAGGTTATACATATTCTTACCTGTCAGATCTGTTTTTATGTGACTATTCTGTATCTTCTTTTTCTTTCTGTTCTATAGCCAGGCTACTACGAGCCTGCGCCAAATCTCATAAGAGATTAACGCATGAACGCTAATTTTGGGACAAATAATGAATATTGCATAATTGGACATGACTGATCTGCGACTGATTTGAGAACATAGGTTGTAAATTAAGATCTAGAATCAGTGCATACTATGTATAATAGACTGTGATTTGAAAGAAGAATTATTATATGATAGCATATGACTTGGGATTTGGAATATAATGCATATTATAATGCAAAGATCTGATTTTGAGGACATAATACATGATTAAAATTTAAGATCTAGATTTTGGGGCATATTTTATATCACGATCTATGACTTGAAAAGATATGTGACTTAGGCGTAAAGATTTATATTAAAATAGGTTAACTATTAATGTGAATGCGCCTAAATATGAATTTTAGGATATTTGGCATCATAGGCTATAATTTGGCATAATTCATATTGTTTGGGGCTTTTTAGAGAATATTCTGTACTGTGCAAAGTTTAATTAAAATTTGGGGCATATGTTGTATTATGAATTATGACCATGATTTAGGATTAGGCAAGATATGTGAATAGAATTTTAGAAATAATTAATCTGTTGAATTGCCTAATCTGCTAATTCTATTATCTGCTAAATCTATTGAATTGCCTAATCTGCCAAATCTGTTATCTGTTAAATCTGTTGAATTGTCAAATCTGCCAAATCTGTTATCAGCTAAATCCGTTGAATTGCCTAATCTGTTGAAAGCTAAATAATTGTAATTTGGGTATGAAAATCCGTAGGCTCGATCTAAGATTGAGTAAAACATGGAAATTCGATTAATCTGTTGTAACCTGTAAGGAAGTTTAATTTGTTAAATGGACATAAATTAGTCTGATATCTGTATAATCTGTATTGGAATAAATTGGCTATGACACGAGGTTAGACTCTGTTTGCGGTGAAAGCCTGGCCGGAACCAACCGGCTTAACCAGCGACCGCAAACTGTCAGTCTAATGTCAGAGGTCGTAGGCATAACTAAAATATGCTTAGACACGAGATTAGGTCTGGCTTGTGGCAGAAGTCTGCCCGGAACCGCCCAGCATATCCAGCGGCCACAAGCTACCGACCTAATGTGAGAGGTCCGTGCATTAATAATTAATTAATGAAAATCTAAGATAAATATGATACCTATAACGTGTTGGGTGGATAGGGTTAAAACAATTGGACCGATGAATCTAATAAACCCGGTTCGTAAATCTGTAGGCCCAATACAAAGTTAGGTAAAACAATATGTAAGTCTGTTAAATCCGTACATCTGATCTGTTAATCTGAAAACTTGTTAACTTGATTGTCTGATCTGTGAACTAGTAAATCTGAGCTCTGTATGTCTGAAACTTGTAAACAAATTAATCTGAAATCTGTTAGTTTGGGGACACAAGGTTAGGAGGGGAAATACTTGTGTCATCTGTTGTTTGGGACCCATATTAGTCAGTAACCCTTTCGGGTATCAAAACTTTGACCCCACACTATGTAGGGGTCCGGGCACGCTTACTGAACTAATTATAAGCGGTTCATTCTTATGATGTCGAGGGGTGTTGATGGTGCATTCCAACCGGGTCATGTGCATGCATGGATCCAGTCTGCTCTGAGGATGTAGGACACCGTGACATCTGTAAATAGGTCTGTGCCAATAGGTTGCCACTTTAGGGAGTGATACACCCTACTGTGGGGCCGACACAGGGTATTTATGTATTAGGAAGTCGATCGCTTAGGGGTAGGACTTAGGTACACTTAGTTCTGTCTGTTTCTTCTGGTACCATCTGTTTTCGTTGGGTGGCAACACCTGTCTTTTTCTGCATGGTACCGTCTGTTGGGGTGGTAAAGGCCCATTACTAGTGTACACCTAATTCTGTCATTCTGTTTCCGTAGGGATTATTCTGTTTCCGTCTCTGATTCTGTTTCCGTACCTTCTGTCTGTTGGGGTGGTAAAGGCCCATTAGTTGGGTGGTGAAGGCCTATTATTAGTATTCTACTTCTGTACCTTCTGTCTGTTCGGGTGGTAAAGGCCCATTACTAGCATTCTGTTTCTGTAGAGATTATTCTGTTTCCGTTTATGTTTCAGTTTAGACATTAGGGTAACACTTAATCTTGTTATACTAGTATTAGTGCAGAGAAGTGAAGACTAAGTAAGAAGCTTAGCTTAGTCTATATCATTCTGTTAACCTGCTATTCCTGTTATGGTTATCTCTCATCCAGTTTTATTTACATGTCATGATACTATTATCTGTTTATATGTTGAAAGTCACTGGACTCACCAGACTTATGTCTGATCTAGTTTGTTTCGTCTCTTTTCTTTCCGTCCCCCCCCCAAGTTTTTAGGTGGAAATATAGGAGCTTGATTCAGATTCTCTCTGCTTGAAGTGTTTGAAGTATTGCTTGGCTTTGGCTCTATCTTTCCATGGCAGTTTATATTGGGGGATTATGGATTTAAAAACTATGCATTCTGAAGGCTTTTTGTACAAGACTGATATTTATGTACTTGAATTCCGATATTATGATTTTGAAAGATGTAACTAAACTCATTTCTGTTTCTGTTGTAATAAAGTTATAAATTTTTCAAGTACTACTTTTATCTGTCTTTTAAATTTCTGTTCTATCTACTAAAAACGCTCCACCAAAGTTAAGGCATTTCCTTTGCGAGTGACCTTAACGGAGGTGGGGTGTTACACTTGGTATCAGAGCTGAAGCTTACCAGATTTGATAAATTGTTTTTGAAAACTATTTTCAAAAAGGTTTAAAAAGGAAGTATTTTCAAAAGTAGAGTTTATTTTGAAAAACATAATCCCCAAAGCCATATGCCTATCTTTCTATCCTTTGTTTTGAATCTTTCCTTTTCTTTCGTTTCAGCATGTCTCGGGATCTTAACCTTGCGGAGGGCGTACCGATACCTGGCTGGTTCAGGAGGCACCTAGAAGCTAGGGCTAATGATGCGGGCCCAACAGACGTCCCTCCTCCCCCAACTGCAGTCATTCCTCCTCCTCCGCGCGTGAATACTTTCCCGAAGATATGTAGAGACTTTCGAGCCATGGGTGGGAAGAACTTTAATGGAACTGAATCCTTCGTGGAGGCAAGGAACTGGCTCAAAGAAACTGAGGATTTGTTCGTTATCTTCGAGGTGGACGATAGGCAGAAGATACAATTGGCGGTATGGTTGCTTAAGGACGAAGCTCCTTTTTGGTGGGAGGTCTCAAATGGAGAGCATCCGGTAGAGAGATGGATGGATTTCAGGCATAGGTTCGAGACCAAATTTCTCTCACGAGCGGAAGAGAGTCTATACGTAGAGAGGTTCTTGGCGTTGAAGCAGGGGAATTCATCAGTGAGAGAGTACGTCAACAAGTTTAATCAGTTGGCAAGATTCAGCTTAGATTTGGTAAATACACCGCATAAGAAGGCACTAAGGTTTGCTAAAGGTTTGAACGAGCCACTACACGGATTGGCAATGTCCCACATTCCTATGGGGGCTACCTTCGAGAAATTAGTTGACATGGCATTGATGCATGAAGAGGAAACCAAAAATGAGAAGAAAGAAGAAAAACTTGAAGGACCACAGAACAAGAAGGCGGAGCCCAAAAAGGAAACACAAAAGAAGGATGAGAAGACTGAAGATAAGAAGGAGAAGAAGTGCTTTACTTGTGGAAGCTCAACCCATCTAAACAAGGATTGCAGAAAAAGTAAGGGCACTTGCTTCAACTGTGGAGAGATGGGGCACTTCACTAGGGACTGCCTAAAGAAACGAGGACAAGGGCATAGGGAAGGACCCACTTCTGGAGGGCAGGCGAATGCTCGCGAGGATGGTGGATAGGAAAGAAATAAGAAAATTTATGTAGAAGATTTAATTTCCTTATCTGATTGTGGAGTTAAAACTCTTTCTGATTCTGGCATTTTGATACTGTAATTGAAAATCTGCACTTTAATACTAGTCTTGTTTCTAATCCCGCTGTAGACTCAAACCCATAAGGGTTATGACTCATCTGTTTGTGATAAGTTGGGGTTTGAGGGTATCTGTGTGGGGCGTTAAGTTGACTATGATGCATACATTCTGGGTTTTTATCATGCTTAGTTTCCTAAGAATTATTTGGTAATCTGATATGTACCAGTGGTCTGTAAGTATCTGAATATTTCTGATAAGGTTAAGGGTTTTTACTCGGAGCGTGAAGTAGATTTCTAGTTGGACATTTGTTTAATGGGAGTGATTCTTTGAGTGTCAATCTGATGTTGATTTCGGTCTTCGGGGTTGATACTTAGGGGGTTATTCTCTTAAATCGATGTCTAATAGGAACAAAGCTTTTGTTTTAATTATACTTGCTTCCGTCATTCAGTTGTATCATATCGATCGAATCTTCGACTTTAGGTAGAAACTAATGGGTGTAAACATGTGTTTGAGACATGTTATGTTTGATGGTTGCAAGTGGATGCAAGTGGTTGCTAGTGGTTGCTCGTGGATGCATATACACACACTAGGCACTAGATTGGCTCAAAAACACTCTCATACTGCATATGGATGTGTGTGCATTTTTAAAATTTTTATGGATGCAAAATGGTTGACTCAACACATGGATGTTTCATATGAATGAACGGTTGTGCACTCATATAGAAATGATATGTATCAAATAGGAAAATTGCATACATGTTGGACTCATGGCACTGACATAATTCGCGTTAAGGAGGTCAACTGAATCAGTGGACCGCCTGATCTTTGCATTAGATAAGGAACATATACACACAATTTTGCATATGTTCATACAACATTAGAAGTTTTCTAAGGACAATGGATTCTTGTGGATGATGGTTGAGTAGATGGGTGATTGGATGGTAGGACACATTCTTCCTAGCTTGAAGATTTCGGGGACGAAATCCTTTAAGGAGGGGAGAATGTAACACCCCGTATTTTCTGTGAACATAAGAGTAACAAATCAGAGAATAATTAAATTGTAACAAAATAATTAAGGGAAACGGGTTGCGCCATTGCGTTCATCTCGAAATTCTGCTTGGAATAGAGTCCAAGTTTGGGTAAATCGGACTCCGTATGAAGAAGATATGGCCTTCAGAAGTTTCAGTAAAAATCAGCCCGAAATTCAAAATTCATATTTCAAAATTCAAAACAGACACCCGGGCTGGGCGGAAAAATTCCCGCCCAGGACCCAGGTCGACACTAGGGTCGACCTGGGGGTTGACCTGGGTAAACAGGTCGACACTAGGGTCGAACTTAAGGTTGACCTCCCCCCCCCCCCTATTCCAGATCTGTAGACAGATCCATTTTTCTGCACCTGGACGCCTTTCTGACCGGATTCATGAGCTCTAACCTATTTAAACACCCCCAAACCTAGCTTTCTCTCCACACAATTACATTCTACCTATACTCTGCCTCTATTCTAATTAAAAATAAAAATGGCGTCGCTACTCTGCTAGAATCAAAACTAGAACTAGCGCATCTTCTTCCAATCTGAATAGAATTAAAAGAGAATCAAATCTAATCGATAGTCTACGCCAAAGGGGCGCTATTCAGTGTCAGAACACAGATCCCAGAAAACAAGATTTACCTTTTAAATTACGAGTACAGTTATTTTCAGATATAAATTTTTATTATGATCTTGGCATGGTTATAAATCTGAATCTAAGATTATGCATATTCATATCTGTCAAATCTGTTTTTATGTGACTATTCTGTATCTTCTTTTTCTTTCTGTTCTATAGCCAGGCTATTACGAGCCTGCGCCAAATCTCATAAGAGATTAACGCATGAATGCTAATTTTGGGACAAATAATGAATATTGCATAATTGGACATGACTGATCTACGACTGATTTAAGAACATAGGTTGTAAATTAAGATCTAGAATCAGTGCATACTATGTATAATAGACTGTGATTTGGAAGAAGAATTATTATATGATAGCATATGACTTGGGATTTGGAATATAATGCATATTATAATGCAAAGATCTGATTTTAAGGACATAATACATGATTAAAATTTAAGATCTAGATTTCGAGGCATATTTTATACCACGATCTATGACTTGAAAAGAAAAAAAAAGAAATATGTGACTTAGACGTAAAGATCTATATCAAAATAGGTTAACTATTAATGTGAATGCGCCTAAATAGGGATTTTAGGATATTTGGCATCATAAGCTATAATTTGGCATAATTCATATTGTTTGGGGCTTTTTAGAGCATATTATGTACTGTGCAAAGTTTAATTAAAATTTGGGGCATATGTTGTATTATGAATTATGACCATGATTTAGGATTAGGCAAGATATGTGAATAGAATTTTAGAAATAATTAATCTGTTGAATTGCCTAATCTGCTAAATCTGTTATCTGCTAAATCTGTTAAATGGCCTAATCTGCCAAATCTGTTATCTGCTAAATCTGTTGAATTGTCAAATCTGCCAAATCTGTTATCAGCTAAATCCGTTGAATTGCCTAATCTGTTGAAAGCTAAATAATTGTAATTTGGGTATGAAAATCCGTAGGCTCGATCTAAGATTGAGTAAAACATGGAAATTCGATTAATCTGTTGTAACCTGTAAGGAAGTTTAATTTGTTAAATGGACATAAATTAGTCTGATATCTGTATAATTTGTAGTGGAATAAATTGGCTATGACACGAGGTTAGACTCCGTTTGCGGTGGAAGCCTGCCCGGAACCAACCGGCTTAACCAGCGACCGCAAACTGCCAGTCTAATGTGAGAGGTCGTAGGCATAACTAAAATATGCATAGACACGAGGTTAGGCCTGGCTTATGGCAGAAGTCTGCCCGGAACCGCCCGGCATATCCAGCGGCCATAAGCTACCGACCTAATGTGAGCGGTCCGTGCATTAATAATTAATTAATGAAAATCTAAGATAAATATGATACCTATAACGTGTTGGGTGGATAGGGTTAAAACAATTGGACTGATGAATCTAATAAACCCGTTTTGTAAATCTGTAGGCCCAATACAAAGTTAGGTAAAACAATCTGTAAGTCTGTTAAATCCATACATCTGATCTATTAATCTGAAAACTTGTTAACTTGATTGTCTGATCTGTGAACTAGTAAATCCGAGCTCTGTATGTTTGAAACTTGTAAACAAGTTAATCTAAAATATGTTAGTCTGGGGACATAAGGTTAGGAGGGGAAATACTTGTGTCATCTGTTGTTTGGGACCCATATTAGTCAGTAACCCTTTCTGTTATCAAAACTTTGACCCCACACTATGTAGGGGTCCGGGCACGCTTACTGAACTAATAATAAGCGGTTCATTCTGATAATGGCGAGGGGTGTTGATGGTGCGTTCCAACCGGGTCATGTGCGTGCATGGATCCGGTCTTCTCTGAGGATGTAAGGCACCGTGACATCTATAAATAGGTCTGTGCCAATAGGTTGCCACTTTAGGGAGTGATACACCCTACTGTGGGGCCGACACAGGGTATTTATATATTAGGGAGCCGATCGCTTGGGGGTAGGACTTAGGGTACACTTAGTTCTGTCTGTTTCTGTTAGTACCGTCTGTTTCCGTTGGGTGGCAACACCTGTTTGTTTCTGCGTGGTACTGTCTGTTGGGGTGGTAAAGGCCCATTACTAGTGTACACCTAATTCTGACATTCTGTTTCCGTAAGGATTATTATGTTTCCGTCTCTGATTCCGTTTCTGATTCTGTTTCCGTACCTTCTGTCTGTTGGGGTGGTAAAGGCCTATTAGTTGGGTGGTAAAGGCCCATTATTAGTATTCTACTTCTGTACCTTCTGTCTGTTCGGGTGGTAAAGACCCATTACTGGCATTCTGTTTCTGTAGAGATTATTCTGTTTCCGTTTCTGTTTCAGTATAGACATTAGGGCAACACCTAATCCTGTTATACTAGTATTAGTGCAAAGAAGTGAAGACTAAGTAAGAATCTTAGCTTAGTCTATATCATTCTGTTAACCTGCTATTCCTGTTACGGTTATCTCTCATCCAGTTTTATTTACATGTCATGATACTATTATCTATTTATATGCTGAAAGTCACTGGACTCACCAGACTTATGTCTGACCTAGTTTGTTTCGCCTCTTTTCTTTCTGTTTCCCCCTCCCCCAGGTTTTTATGGTGGAAACATAGGAGCTTGATTCAGATTCTCTCTGCTTGAAGTGTTTGAAGTATTGCTTGGCTTTGGCTCTATCTTTCCATGGCAGTTTATATTGGGGGATTATGGATTTAAAAACTATGCATTCTGAAGGCTTTTTGTACAAGACTGATATTTATGTACTTTGAATTCCGATATTATGATTTTGAAAGATGTAACTAAACTCATTTCTGTTTCTGTTGTAATAAAGTTATAAATTTTTCAAGTACTACTTTTATCTGTCTTGTAAATTTCTGTTCTGTCTACTAAAAACGCTCCACCAAAGTTAAGGCATTCCCTTTGCGAGTGACCTTAACGTAGGTAGGCTGTTACAATCAGACTAGGTGTACTAAGGAGGGTTTTATGACTCTGGTTGGTTTCCCTCCTGAACAAATTCAAAAACAAAATATCGTTCAGGTGTTCGAAAAGTATAAACTTCGATATGTTCTAAGCTTTAGAGTTTTGGCACTTGGGTTGGGTCTTGGTTGGCTAAACCTAGCCCACTCACTTAAGAGCTCCATCAGCCCTCTCCTCTTTATTAGTTCATTTCCACTTCAAAGAAATAGAAAATGGGGATAAGGAATGGGAAATTAAAATTCCCTAAACCTAGTTAATCCTAGGAGCTCCAATTCTTGTTGAAATCAAGTGCAAATCAAGTGTTGGAACTTAGGTGAGCTCCTCTTCATCCTCTCTATCTTCTACTACTTGTTTCCTCTTTGATTTCTAAGATTTATTATGACCTAACTCTTAGGAAATTCAATTATATATGTTTAGATTGGAGATCAGCAAGCTATGTTAGAAGAGAGGTTGTTCTAGATTGTCATTGGATTGATTTCTTGCTTCTAGCAAGCAAAGTTGAGATCTTTGTGAGTTCTTTGTGTCTAGCCACAAGCTATTAGCTTGTATAGTGTCAATAGGTCCATTTAGAGTTGTGTATATGCATATTAATTGGTTAGAGATGTGTACACTTTTCGGTTCATTAGTGTTAGTTTCATAAAATTGAAAATTATGATTAGAGTTGTCCACACAATCTAATTCATAAGCTACTAGTTGATTTGGTGATATTGTGAAGCTCTGTGTCGCACCGACAAGTTCTAAGACTTCACAATTCATTTTTATCCCATTCAATTGCTCTGGTTAGAGAATTTAGTAGTTTTGGAATTTATAATCAAAAATCATTGCAAATCTCTTGTACGAATGTTTGTGCATGTGAGTTTGGTTTTATGATCTACCCCGATGTGTTTTAGAAGCCTCATTTTCATGTATATAACATCATAGGCCTTCGGGCATGAGTTGATATCACTTAGAGCTTGTTATCTAGGCAAATTGTGCTCTGGTTCAGGATTTAGACGTCTGAATATTTTGGGTCAAACGTCTGACCTGCTTCAAATAATTATGAAACAAGCAGAGCAATTCAGATGTCTGAAATTTTTAATTTAGACATTTGACCAAAAAAAATTCAGACGTCTGAAATAGCTCAAAAATGAACTAAATCCTTGCTATTTCAGGAAAATGCAAATTCAGACATCTGAATTTTTAATTCAGACGTCTGAATCCTATTTTTCTGTTGTTGACCGGTGGAGACTTTAGCCAACAGTTTAGGCCCATCTAGGCTCTTTCCCGGCCGAGTTTCGACCCATTTCGACTTCGTTTGTGACTTGTCAGTTTCTCGGATTCGCATTTCAGCAACTGGATTCTTACGAAATCGTTTTATAATATCGTCAATTAAAGAATGACGGAGTGGAAACCAATGGTGAGAACTCTCTCACTCAAAATTTTGTACAGTTGTTGATTTTTATAACTGTATATATATAGTTTGCCTATGATTGCAATATTTGTTTGTTGTTTGATGGACGTTAAGAGTTTTAATGTTATCATTATTAAACTGTGATTATAAATGTTTATAAATAAAATTTTTATATTATAAATGATTGGGATGACAATTTACCTACCCGTATTCCGAATAATAGATTAATTCACATGGATTGTGATGCAAACCCCACACGGGTATTGGGACGATAATTCTACACATCGCCCATGTATACAAATAATGATAAGTTGTTTGTTGATTGAAAACACTACACGTGTCTGGGGATGATAATAACTTCACACATCTCCCTTATGTTTAGTTGTGTGTCAATCGATTGATTGATAGACCGTAGTAAGCGTTATTTAATTCTTTAACGCTTATACAGTTGTAGATGCACTCTGGATGTGAATTGAATGTTCAATAGTTGTTTATCACTATTTTCGAATACATGCGAGGTATGGAATCCATATAAATAAAATTATATGGAAATTGATTGAGTCGCATTTCGATTCAGAATATGAACGAATATTTTGATATAATATTCAGTGAAGAATCAAAATATGATTTTGATGTACGATTTTGGATGGACACGAAAATATTGAAATACTCTAAGTTTGAAAAGATAAAAGATATTTCTATCTGAATGAAATGGTTAACAACTAGAATAAAGAATTGATATGGTTTTAATACAACCAGAATTTTTCCAACGTGTGAATTGGAAAGGATTTGAATGGGAATAATCTCTGGAATATTTCGATATTGGATTCCGTGATTATACGGATATCGTTGAGGAATTTGGAAGATATAGATATCATTATTCCCAATACGATATTTGTTGGTTTCAGAATTTGATATTAAATATAAGTCGACATGATTTCTATTCAAAGCCTTGTATTTAATATCAATTGGGATTTTGGGTTTGTCGTGAATGGTGTCTTTAACAACACTCTTATTAAACCCAGTTGAGAAAAGGATAAATCTTTTAACTAAGATTTAATGAAGTTTTCCAATTAACAAATATAATTGGAATTAAATGGTAGTTGATTTTGGGTTCGTTGTGAACTGTGTTTTATATGATACTAGTTCTTAAACCCAATTAATAGTGAAGATATGATTTGGAATTTATAAATCTTTTAACAAATATTTAATGAAATTTTCCAAAGTAAAGTTTTCCATTTTAATAAATTAAATTGGAATCGAGTGAAAGTTCTATTTTAATGCAAGAGGATTTTGGGTTTATCATGAGATTTGTTTTAAATGACATTGGTTCTTTAACCCAGTTAAAGACAAGATTAACTTCCTAAAATTGAATAATCATTAAGTAATGATTTTTGAGATTAAAACAAAGTGGAGTTTTAACTAATCTTTAATTAGACTGAAATGTGAATAAAGTAGTTAAATTTACCGAATTCAAGAAATGATCGAGATATGGAGTACCACCAGTTTTACTCTATGCGATAGTTAAATATTTAATTAGATTTGAAACATGAAATGGTAATTAATTTTACCAATAACACAATGGGTGTTAGATATGGAGTACTACTAGTTTTGCTCCATAGGATGAATAAGTTGGGATTGGGATAATAAAATAAATGACTACTCCGGTAAGGCTCGTTAATCTCGACTAGTTGATAAACCTTAAATTTGTTGAAGTTGAGAAAAGATATTAAAAATCTTTTGTAATGACTTCCAAGAAGATATAAATAAAAGAATATTCTAGATTGGAATGAGGCATATGATGTGTTTTTTTAGAGAACTTGATTATAAGATACATGAGTTATTCGGAAAGACTGGGTTTAACCTATTTTGAATAACTGTTACGAAGATTAAAAGTCGACGATGAAGATGGTGGTTGAAGACCGAAGATCTTCACATTGTATGGATGATTATTGATGCCTTGATTGGGCTGTACACCCAAGACGAGGTAATAAGTGGTGATTGTCCAAACGTACTTGGAGATCGACCGGATATGCGAGGACCTCTCTCCTGTATTGGATATATGGGACGAGGAATAAGGTGCCTCCGGTTTCGTTCAAACCCATAATGAACTTGTAAATGGATTATGTCTGACATTGTATTTCATTCTGTATTGATTGATTTCTATTAAATATGTATCTGTTTGGTGGCGGAGAATTTATTCTCTTTCTTAACACCCTTCTCTAAGACGTATGAGCTTAGAGGTTATATATTGATAGAAATCGGTTGTATGGCACGAATTGACAATGTGGCATGTTAAGATGCAAATGATCAAGGATTTTGTTGAAAAGCAGGGCCTTGTGGATGATGATCAAAGCACGGATTTAAGTAGCATAGCTTTGTGTATAGCGTTAATTCGTGAGCCTCACACCTCGGTACGAATCAAAAAGGGATGAGGACCTCAGGGATGACATGCATTTCATTCTAGCTAGAAGTGGTGTCATGGTATAGAACGCAGACATTTTTTACTTATGTGGATAATGGATTGCGAGGTGCCTCAGATATCAAGCCGACTAAAAGGCTCAAAGATAGGTCTAATAGGACCGAGAAACGTATTGTTCAGGAATAACTAATCCTCAAAAGTAAGAGAGGACCAACACTGAAGCTAACCAAGGGCTCACCAACGTCTGAGTCCTGAGGCATTTGCTAGAGTGTCTCGAAACCGGAGAGGAAGGTCCCTTGCCTCGACTCATAGATGGAAATCCAATTTCCAATACGTGACTTTTTGGTTTTAGTTGTAAACCTATGTATGGCAACATAATATATGGTACCTATGCCGTCTATGATTGATACATTTATATTGAAGTTGTTATTGACACTACGCACTTATAGTAATATCAAAATGATTTCTTTTAAAGCGTACGAAGCATGTTTGGCTATTATAAGGTAAAATTCTAACCTCCGGCTTGCGTTGCATTGTGTGATGGAATCTGAGTCTTATAACAGCTTCACTTTTCAAAAAGCATTGTGTGAAAACCCCAAACCTCCGTGCCACGGAAGTAGGGATAATCATTGGAATATAATACATAAACAATAACAGCAGACAGAAATAAATCATTACTCCAGATAATGTACACCAAAATACACTGGAAATAATATAATCATCAGAGTTACACAGCATAACAGGATCATACTTAGTACAGAATATAGTTTCAGCTTAATATAAAATGTCTGCAGCGGAATCAAACATAATATACATAATGAAATCTGAACAATATAATAGAAATGGTAGAATCCATCTTCAGCTCCATAGCTATCCAGAATGAGCCTACTAAAACCTGAATACAAGGCTGTCTGTGTAGAAAATAGGGGTACCCGAGTTTGCATAGCAAAACAAACTACGAGTCAGTCATGGGACTGGTATGAGAAATCTTACGTAACCTATTTAATAATAAGGTCAATCACAGGACCACGCCGCTAACGCGGAACGAGTTTACTCCATTGGATTGCCAGTGCATGAAACAAAATAAATCATTTAAACAACGCAATATTTTTTAGAAAAAGGAAGCCATTATAAGACCCAGGTCCCATCACACAATGCAACGCAAGCCGAAGGATAGAGTTTTACCTTATAATGGCCAAAATATGCTTGATACGTATAAAACAAAATCGTTTGATATTATCACTGGTGCATATATGTTTCAAAAACAATTTCAATCATAATGTGTCAATCATAGACGGCACGAGTATCATATATCATGTCGCCATATATAGGTTTACAATCAAAACCGCACAATGTCATGTATTGGAAATTGGATTTCCGTCATGAACCAAGGCAAGGGATCATCCTTACCGAATTCAACACTGACTAGCCCGAGCCTCAGGATCAGAACGCATCGACCCTTGGAGCGTCAGGGTCGGTCCACACTTACGTTAGTGAATTATAATTCCTGAACAATACATTTCCCTGCCCTATGGGGCGTAAATCTGGTAAGTATATCGACTATACGATCCATCGGCCCAATAGTGACCGATATATCCGAGGCACCTCACTTTCCATCATCCACATAAGTAAAAATGTCTGGGCTCCATACCATGACACTACTCCTAGCTAGAAGGAAATGCATGTCCTCCCCGAGGTCCTCTCCCGATTCTGGTTCATACCGGGGTCTGAGGCTTGCGAATTAATGTTATACACAAAGTTATGCTATTTAAAGCCGTGCTTTGATCATCAACCACAAGACTCTGCTTTTCAACAAAAACCTTGATTCTTTGCATCGCAGGATGCCACACTGACAATCCACGCCATGCGACTGATGTCTATCGATATATAACCTCTAAGCTCGTACGTCTTAGGAAAGAGTGTTAAGCAAGAGAATAAATCCTCCGCCACCAAACAAATATATATTTAATAGAGATCAATCAACACAAAACGCAATCCAATATCAGACACACATCTGTTTACTAGTTCGTTCTGGGTCTGAACGAAACCGGAGGCACCTTATTCCTCGTTCCATATGTCCAATACAGAAGAGAAGCCCTCGCATATCCGGACAATCAACAAATACATCTGGACCACTACCACTGTAACCCCTTCATGGGAGCTAACCATATCCAAGGCATCAATAGTAATCCATTCGATGTGAAGATCACCGGTCTTGCGCCGTCTTCATATCTTCGACTTTTAATCGTCGATCAATTATTTGAAATGAGAATTAACTCGGCCTTTTCAAATAATACCCGTATACATAGAATTCAAATCAATTCTTTCCATAGTTAAACTATTTGACATTCACATTTCAATTCAATATAATAATTTCATGTCAAATACATCTAACCATCAGAATATCCAATAAACCAAGTAAAATCGTTTTATTTCCATTTCATATCGTTTATAATATTTTAAAATGATTTATCGCTATTTTTATTTATATAAAAATAGCTCATTTTAATTAAACGACGCCTCAGGTCATTATGCAGCCCTTGCGCTGTTTTTATTCAGATTTGAATTACATATTTCTCAAAATCCAACCATTGGATCTTAATAAAGTAATAACGTTGGAAAGATCTTTCCAAAGCGAACCCAACGGTTCCGTTTTCGGGAAAATCCGACGGTCGGATCTCTCGATATAATCATTTAAAGTTACGATTCCAAAACGCAAACTACCGCGCACGATTCGTTTAATTTTAATTTATATATATATATATATATATATATATATAGGCTGAAACCCGTGCTACGCACACTGGAAGTTAATGATATGTTGGAGTGAAGGGTTTGGAAAGGGAATAAAGTAAGTTTATGCCCAAAAATCGGTTAGGAATGATATAAGAATAAAATAAGATGTATATGTTATAGGTAGGTTGGAGTTTGTATGTGTTGGGACATTAGGAAGATGTGACAGAGTAAAAGGGCAATAAACTTTAGTTCTCAACTCTACAACAATTTGTTTAATATTCAACCAACAAATAATTTCCTTTGGGCATGAATACAATTTCAAAATGAATAGTTATTCACAATGGAAAAGGAGGCACAACGTCATTGTTATCGATGTACGCTTCATGATTTGAGTTCCTTGCAAGGATGCTTTATTCTTTCTCATTATTTCTTTTCCATCGATTTGCCAGCAACGTCAACTTTACCATCTTGCCTCATGTATTGTTCTTCATCCCTATGTGGTTCTTCACCACATCCTTGATCCTCCTCTCTTCCAGCTTACTGCTGAAGTCCAAACACGTGTTTGCTGCAGAGGATGTACCTCGTTTTCAATTAGTTAACATCATATACTACATCAAGTGTTTGCTACAGCGGTCGTAAACATATTTTTGAAATAGTGTTTTGAGTACATCTGCCTAGTAGCTCACTATCTGATCACACATAATACAGATTCGAAAATAAACAAATCACGTATGATATAACATATTTAGACTCTAGTTGGATTACAGACAATATGAGGAAAAGATATGTGCGGTAAATGTAAACAATAATAATCTTAAATCTCGATCCGTATTAAGAGAGTAAAAGCATATGGCAATTCATACAGTCATATGGACATATTAAAGTAAACGTTGTGTTTAGAAAATGTTCAAAGAGAGAGGTAATGACCAGCAGGGAAATACGTAATCGAAGGACGCTAGAAACATTGCTGCGCATACAGGCAAAATGGACAATCATATTAAGGTATTAGTTAGTTATGGTATAATAATTGCAGCTAACATTGACGAAAATAAAAGTGGTGTAGGAGAATAATATTTGCTTGGAGTTATGAAAAGAATAAGAGAAATGTGTGAGTTTTAGATATGCACCTCTAGTTTTTATGTCATAGAATCCATAGCCAGAAGAGTAGGTTAAGTTGAAAATTTGATTATTAAGTACTAATTATTTATTTGTATTTCATGCACATTAGATTTATTGATTTACTTCTTTAGATCATTAGTCATAAAGTCGTGTATGTGTGTGTGTGTGTATGCACACACGCTCTTTATTGATTTATTTCCTTAGATCATAAGTCATAAAGTCGTGTGTGTTTATATATATATATATATATATATATATATATATATATATATATATATATACACACACACACACATACAGATATATAGTGTGTATGTGTACGCGCACACATGCTCTCTAGTAATGTTTGTGTTAATGCACATGTGTTAAGTATTCAAATTTGATATCTCTTTTGTTCATGGGTTTCAAAATGTCATTTAAAAATGACGAAGTTCAAGAGAAGTAAAAATTCGCAAAACTCGGCGTCACCAGACCTGTTAATGCATTAGTAAAATATGATGACAAAATTGCAAATGTTCCTAACCTTAAGTAATTGTAGCTGGTTTAGCAGGTGCTAGAAAATGAATAACTTATACTATGAACTTCTAGGAACTGTCACTCCCACCTCCAAATAGATACGTACCAATTGGTTTTTGTTGTACGACAGTTGTCAAGATCCGTGCTATAAGCACAAAATATCAGTTCTTAGTTTGATTTCAGTCCGTATATGTTAAGCTGACCAATCGTCTGGACCAAAAATATCCTGTTCCCATGGATCCAACCAATCACAAACTTTTGATTTGTCCATTTTGCAATTAAATCCAAATTATTTTGAGGGTTTAAATGCAAAATGAAGAAAATCAGGGGCTGTGATTAGTTGGGTCCATGGGAACATGAAATATTGGGTCCAGGTGATCCTCTCCCAAGCTGAGCTTTGGTTTCTATGATTTACTTCAATGTTCCATAGTTGTCAATTATCACATCATATTTTTTCAATGTATTTTTCATGGTTTGTTTTATACCACAATATGTTATTTGTGTTACGAAAAAAAGCCATTCTGCTGTGTAAATTTAACTATTTTTATTGTTTTCTTTTATTTGAGGATTTTACTTCTTGTTTTTTTTTATTGGAGAACCATGTTCTTGTAATAGTATTAATTTGTTATAGTGCTATATAAATTATATTGTTCAAACTCAAAGCACATGAATGTTATTACATTCAAGTAAAGGAAAGTGTATTGAGACATAAAACTTAGACATAATTGGTGATATAATTGATCTCCACCATTAGATTACCCCATTAGTTCCACCACTCCATATAAAGACAAAACAATCCAATGGTTAAGACTTTGTGTCTCTAAATTAGTGTTTTATTTTGTATCTAAATAGCCCCGGGTGAGTAATAATGATAACAGATATATAGCTATGACACCTCTTACAATCTATCATAACTGGACAACTCAATGCAATATTTTATGTCATATTGTCATAGCAGAAACAACTGTATGTTGAACGAAAGTTAGAATGCTTGCTTTTGCAAAAGTTAAGCAATTCACATGCAAATCCAACATGTATTGGGCAAAATTTGCAAACTTGTGTCATCGTTAGCACCATTGCTTAAGTCCCCGGACACCCTGACCCTACCCTTGGCCCCATAAAACAGCACCCTGTGATTTGCTGCTGCATGCTCGCGACCATGTTCAGCAGAGTTCACGTTGTCAGGCAGCTCAAGTCCGTCCCCGTGCTCTTGATCATCACGTTCTCCACCGGCAGCGTCATGTTCATCCCTGCAAACTCAAACGTCACAGACAGCACGGCCACCGCCCCATTGTAGCACGTGTCGAACCCGCCCAGTGTCATCACCGGCTTGGTGGCTTGTTCACCTGCCTCCTGAACTCGTCCCGTACCTGCTCGCACAGCGGAGCCCCAAGCCTTGTGAACATGGTACTTTTAAAATTATAAATTAATTAATGAATTCATCCAAAAAAAAGGAGCTGAATAATATTGCTGGAATGGTCGGTTAAGTGGCGGCTTGTGTAATTACTTGCCCAGGAATCGTGCAAATGATCATAGTAGACTATGTACCTCCTATCTCCACCATTCATTGTTAAAGAATTTAATGTTTAAAATATACATTCATTAGATACTGAAAGGACGCACAAGGATTTATGTAAAAGTAATCGCCTCTGTCTCGGGATCAATTCTTCTGTACCCAACGTCGATGTTCTCGTGTGCCCGACAAATCACCATCATACATATTATTAATAATCTAATGAACGAGTCATACAATCCACTCAAAACCATTAGATTTTCTGCAAATCAATGGATAAGATTGATCCGGCACATGGAAACACCGGAGTTGGGTATAGAAGAATTCATCCCCTCTGTCTCTTCTCAATGTGATTTAATTTATGGATTAATTGTTGTGCACATATGGTCACAAAAGTTGTCATTTCAATTGTTGCATACATAATAGCAACTGTCTTTATTCCACCACCTTGCTGTAGAGAACTATGAATTGTTGAAAAATATACGTATTAGTAAATAAATATAAATATGAGTATATGACATGTCAATCTCATATTATTGTTCAAAAGGTATAATCATTTTCATCGTGTAAGAGAAGAATTAGCACCAAAGAAATAGACAGCTATGCATTTGAACACATTGGTAAAGGTGAAGACTTTTTTTTTTTTTTTTGATACAAAACTATTGTCAGTGGCCGATCATTCAATTTCCCTGTGGGACAAATTTCTTTACAAAACTATACTATATTATTTGGTCTGTTATGAATATAATAGTAAAGAATAAATACTACTACAACAACAACAACAACAAAGCCATATATCCCAAACAAGTTGGGGTTGGCTAGATATGGAACCAAAAATTAAAATAAAATTAACAATGATGATAATAGTAAAGAATAAATACTTTGTCAAAAAATTTAAGATCTACAGGCATACATCAATGGTTTCTATAATATACAAAGCCTGCTATTGGCAAATCATTGTCAATAGAACTCAAATCTAATCAATGTTACAAAAATCAGAACCTTCAAGAGAAACTGGAAAGAAGATTTTGATACATAGGAGTCTTGACTTTTGATTTATTACCGGTATCACTTACAACGCAGTTATCTATGGAAATTTTTGTTTACTGCATACGCATGTTTCCTGCATTTTGAAAAATGTTTCTATTTCTAACGTTCTACATTAGTCCACAATGCGATTTATATTGAAACCAACATTTACTTAATGTATTTATGTTGAACTCCTAAGTACATAAATTTTTGTTAATTATTACCAAAATTAATATGTAACTTCAGAAATAGTTAATTCAGTGGAAAAGTAAGTAAACCCAGTGACATGATGATACTAACAATAATGCAGAATATGCATGTTTCACTTTTAGTCGATGAAATGTGTTATGGTTTACCATTTTACAGCGTATAAGTAATTAACTTGAAGAACATGTAATATGTTCTAATTTTAAAATTGTAGTTAATTGGCTCTGCAGAAGACTTTCCCTTTTATCATCTTTATGTGATGCATTTGGGATATCTACTGTTAATCGAATGTATGATTATAAGAGTGAAGCGGCAATAATGTCTAGTGCTAAATGGTATTTAATACATACATAATGTTATTGTTGTCAATAATTTTGACGAAAGCAATTGGATAAGCATGCAACGAATAGGATATTCGCGAAAGCTTTGTAATATAAGAGTAAGTCAATATAAGTATTACAACTGTGGACTTCATAAAATGTAATATGAACAAACTGACTTGCATCATCAATCTCAGTAAATATACGTTTCGTGCGTCATATTTCTTTCAACACGAAAATTGATGCCAAATTGAAGTTGAGCAGAATTTACCTATAACTTTCAGTTAATTAGATTAGGGAAAAAGTAAAAGCTGTATATGTATTGTCTAGGATATGTTGACTTATAAATAACATGGATATTAATATATATACACACACACAAATGAAAATAGCAAAGGCACACACAGGTAGGGCAAACATAGCAATGATCAACCTGTGGTTAAATACATGTTAGGTAGGTATAAACATACCCATGGACATAATCAATATAAACATAGCCATCAACATAATTCCCATACATATTAAGATAAATTGGAATGTGAGACTCAATTGATGGGTTTAGCTCAAGTGATTAACATTATTAGTTAAACAAATGCGCACCCATGTTTTGCGAATGGATAGGGCACAAATAATACAATTTCATTTTTTTATGTTCAGATTTGAAAAGGCATACTACTTGAATACTAAATATTAGAAATGTGAAAATTTGCATAGATATGTTTGCTTTTTTGGGGCTAAAAGAAAATAAGAAAGGTGACGGAAAGTTAAAAGAAATATAAAAAATAAAGATATGATGTCATATTAAATGAAATACCTAAATTAGTTGGAAATGAACCCAGAAAACTGTCAGCGCTTATTATTATGAGTATTGTTAATGCCAATCAAAAAACGATTGGGGGGGGGAGGGAGGGGGGGGGGGGCAAAAATGAAATTCGGAAAACACCCACCGATATTTATTTATTTATTTTTATTTTGCGATTTTCGGCAGTCCGTTGTTGAATTTTAGGTTGAAACTCAACCGTTTTTGGAGTGGCATTAAGAATACTCACTATTATATTAAATGGAATAACCAAATTAGACTGAAGTGAAAAAATGGTGGGAGATTACGTTACATTAATGGTATGTTATAGTCTTTAGTTATTTAATAGTTAATGCTAAAAGGTATTAAGATGAGATCATACGGTATCCTATGCTTTACTACTGTTACCACTTGGTTCACAATATGGTATTTATGCACATGTACATCAGTTAAAGATCAAGGTTGAGAATTTCCATCCTAAATAAACAATCGTGTATACTCAAACGTTACAGTTATAAGTTTCATAATTGTAAATACCATAATAGTATAAATCTTTAGAAGAATCTGAATGACGTTACATCATTTTCAATACTATAGCTGCTTTAGGAGTTTTAATTTCCTATTTTTAGTTTGCAAGTTTGGCAGGGAGCAGTTGATTAAGAATGATAAAAGGTATCCAAGTAAAAATTCCCAATGTTGGTCACTGCATTTTAACGCTTATGTTTCAAGCAATTGAAATATCACTGTTGAAATTAATAAAATCTCTAGAAAATATACAAAAGCTATACAGAACTATCATAAACATTCTTATAAGTTGTAAAAATGGTATTAATTCAAACAATAATAATACACAAATATGATATATTAAATAAAACAAACTCTATGATTTTTGCACACACATTTATATATCACTAATCAAACAGACATAACCTCAGATCGATAAAAAATAAATGCAGAAAAGCCAACCACATCAATGAGTTTAAATAATCAGATCAAATATACATCTTACGCTTTGACAATAATATTCAAACAATAGCGCACACACATCATACATCATGAGAGAATTTATCATTTCAGACATTAGAAATGAGAAATCAGCATAACATGGCAAGGAATTTTGTTGTAAAAGAGAAGACAACCTGAAACTTGTTTAAACATGGCATTCATGAATAGTCACATATTACTAATAAGTTATAGAATTAATAATTTAAGAACAACAGGTGGGGAAATTAATATCCATTCTTTACATATCAGGTTCACACTCAGTGGCAAAAAAAAAAAAAAAAAAAAAAAAGACCGATATTTTACATTATGGTGCATCTTCCTTGTATTTTGACATGAAGACAACACTGAAGATGATTTTACTTTGGGATTTGTAAACCACATCGCCCCTTATGGAAATGTTAATTGCATAGAGAATTTTAATAGGTTTTTACATTAAAGAAAAAACAATTTCCATGATCCTTTCTGATTAAATATTGCATTTATGTTGTTACGCAATATCAAGTGATAAGATTTTAGGCCAGTATTAGTGCAAAAAATAGTGGATTCAAGGTCACAAATCAATATGGTAACCACCAACCATTGTAAGTGAAGCAGTAAATTACACAGATGAACAATAACTATACCTGGACAAACAAAAATTTAAAATGATAGGCTGTCGATATTTGCAGGTTGATCATGATACATGGACATTGACTTTTTTTCATCTAGAATCATTTTAATCAAATTTCTTTTTAAATTGACCAAGATTTAACAGCAAACAGGCATTATAGACTTGAGTATGCTATTGAAAAGTAAAAGCATTAATCTATCAAGTCTTGCATTGATACAATATAATTTTATTCTATTTTTGCAACCAGGAGCCCTTGCACCACTTTAGTTGTATTTCTACTTACCACCTATTGTGCCAACTTTGATTATCGCTTCAAAATGAGTCAACTTTCCACCTTTACCTACCTGTATTTGGTATAAATATCAATATTGTATAAGTCCAATTCAAAATATTCAAATAATACAAATTTAACTGTATTGTTATGACTGTGTTTCTCCTTCATTATATGTTTTTATACACCATATTCGTGTGGTGAAAAACTTAAAATAAATATTGTTTGTAAACTATCAGTGAGCGTATGGAAGATCTTAGAAATATACTCTTTTAAACTTATATATGTGGCCGGCTAATAAACAATGCACTGCAACAGCCAGTTGAGTGTATTTTGTATACTAATACCCTAAAAATTGGGAGATTTCATCAAACGTCATTCAGAATCAGAAGCTTCACAACGCTTCTAGTTATTATTTTCATTGAGAATGTGTGTAACTACAGCAAATATTGCAATATTAACTGCAAATATTTGCAGTTTTAGGTGCAAATAGTTATTATTAAAAAAACGCAATTATACTTGAAGTGTTTAACGTATAAATGGCTCGTTTCCATGGAAAATAATTATCAAAATTCAATGGAAAATATTGTGACCTTATTAATCCATAATTATCAAATGCCATGGCATTGAATAAACCAAAATGTAGGGAATACGCTGAAAACGGAACTAACACCGTAAATATATACACTACAAAAGCACCATATTAAACTAAACATTTTACATACACCACAGTAACGACACGAAACTAAATAAAGTGCATGGAAAGATGATCATTGCCCAACGCGATGAAAAATGAAGGCAATCTCACTTTATTTTAATTATCATTGTTACCCAAATCGTTCTGATTCGTAGAGAATTATAACTGGAGAATGAAGAAAAAACAGAAAACACACAGAATTTATAGTGGTTCGGCGTTAACGAGCCTACGTCCACTTTATACGTTATCGATTATACTTTGAATGCTAGTACAATCAATGATTTCTCTCAAACTCACTCTTACAATTATGATTTCTCTCAGTAATCTCGAAGTAAAACTGATAAAAAATAGTGGTATGACAATAATGGTGGAATCAGTGCTCAATACTGCCAAATGGGCTCCCAAAAAATGTGTAACACCCCACGTCCGCTAAGGTCACTCATCCCAGGGGAATGCCTTAGTTTCGGTGAAGTATTTTAAGTGAATATAGAACAGTAAAATTACAACAAGACAGATATAAGTAATACTTGAAAATTTAAAACATCATTTCATTGCAGCGGAAAGTAATACATGTTTGGTTACATCACAAAACCATAAACCAAAGTCAAGTACATAATATCCATCTTGATAAAATAGAAGTACATAATCTCACTACATAACTAATAGCCATAAAAGAAAAGATGAACTGGGCTTCACTTCAACGGTCCAAGCTCCAAAGAATAGATACAGCAATCCGATCAAAGCCCACTAGCACCAGGCCCACTCTAATAACCTGGGGTTGGGGGAAAAAGATAAAAACAACGGGGTCAGACATAAGTCTGAGTGAGTCCTATAACCCTAACAATACAATCATTAAAATAACCAGAGAAGACATAAGTCGATATACGGTAACGCCTGGGGATGCATGGCTACACCAAGCAGCTTGGCAAACTTAGGATAAACTAAGATAACCGTAAAGACGCATTTACCCACCCAAGGATAATTACTAAATTACACCGCCCCAGACCTACTCAAAGATAATTCCTACACTGCACCACACCAGTTTTACCTACCTAAGATTAATTCCTACTTAAAGGTTGATCCCACTAAATGTACTTAGTAATTTTTACCCAGTAGTTTCTAGTACCCCTACATAGGTGCCGTCTGCCCCTATCATTACTAGGTGTACCCACTACTCCCAAGCGATCGGCTCCCTAACGTAGATACCCGTGCTGGTCCCACAATGGGATGTATCATTTCCCCAAAGTGGCAACCTGATAATATCAACGGTGCACGGCTTTATACCTACACGATGCAACAACGACTTACTAACCAGCCCGGGTCCACACACGCATATGAAACCCGTTGGTCCTACGTTGCCACCGCTAACCCGTTTTTGGCCTCTTATAGTCAAGCCCAATATGCGTGTCCCGTCACTCGACTTGGGTCGAGCCCACAAAGATACGTTTGGGATATTGGTTGAGATGGGCCCCCACAAGCTACCACTTAAGCTTGTTATTTTATCTAGTGTATCCCACTTAACCCCTTTAACCATGTCCACTTACATGTTATAAATACTTTGGTTAAGTCGTTAATCATATTTTAATTACCTTTCAAGGTACCCACTAGATTTCCACATGCCACCCAAGTCATTTACTTAATTCCCACATGCCACCCGAGGCACTTACTTAACCCTTTAATCATGTTTAATTCCATGTTCCACTTTGGTTAAGTATTCTAATCGTATTTTCTATTGCTACCCAAGGCAACCCACTAGTTTCCTCATGCCACCCAAGGCACCCACACTAGTTACTACGTGCCACCCAAGGTACCCACTTAACCCTCATGTTCCACTACATGCTTATACGGTTAAGTGTTTCTTAATTAATTAAGACCGTGATCCTCATAAAGACCTCTCACATTAGACTATCCTTTATGACCGCTGGTTAAGCCGGTTGGGTCCGGGCAGCCTTATGTCATAACCGAGTCTAACCTCGTGTCTTTACATTAATCACGTATTTAGTTTGTGCCTAAGACCTCTCACATTGGGCTAACATTTGTAGCAACTGGTTAAGCCGGTTGGGTCCGGGCAGTTTTACGCTACAACTGAGTCCAACCTCGTGTCTTAGTCGATTAATTACACCTAATTAATCACCCCCATAATTTATATTAATTATCCCTAATTAATATCAAGTTTTTCATAACATGGGTAGACCTAACTCAATAAGTAAATTCCCATGGGGTAGACCTAACTCAATAGGTAAATTCCCACTTATGTTAATTTGTTTTTATGGTATGCTTAATCATACCCAATCATACTTTTATTAACATCTTTATTAACCCCATCGTTCCCCACGCAAATCGTTTTCATTTCACGACATAATAAAAGGGAAGATCCATCACAACATCATGGGTTTAACCAAATCTTAGCATATAACTTTGTCATGGGTTAAGAGGATGTCAACTTGCATATATGAGCATATATTAACCCAACTACATTTAACCCAAACTTGCATATTATCGCACATGACTTGCATAACATATTGCATATGAACTTGCATATTATCATACACATATCTTGCATAATATGTTGAACTTGCATATAAGCATACACATAACTTGCATAACATGTTAAACATGCATTTAAGCATACACATAACTTGCATAACATTCACATTCTTGCATAAGCATTCACATACTTGCATATTAACAAACATGTAACTTGCATAGCATATCTTGCATATTAACATACATGTAACTTGCATAGCATATCTTGCATATTAACACACATGTAACTTGCATAGCATATCTTGCATATTAACATACATGTAACTTGCATAGCATATATTATCATACATGTAACTTGTTAAACATGCATAAACCCACTTTTAAATATGCATAAAACAACTTATTAATCATGCATATTATCACATACTTAGCATGCATAGAATCACATATTCAACTTGCATAATATCATATACTTATCATGCATAGAATCACATACTAAACTTGCATAGTATCATATACTTAGCATGCATAGGATCACATACTCAACTTGCATAATATCATATACTTAGCATGCATAGAATCACATACTCATCATGCATAATATCACCTACTTAGCATGCATAGAATTACATACTCATCATGCATAAAACCACATACTTAACTTGCATAAAATCAATTACTTATTATGCATAAACCCACATATCCAACTTGCATAAACTCTCATATTCAACATAAACTTACATATTCAACATAGGATTAATATTATACATAGATTAGCATATCATTACAAATGATTCAAACTCACAAATCCGCATTCAAGACCATAAGTCTCATTACACCTAATCTACTTATCTTAACAATTGATCATCAAAGTGATAGAAACTCACCACTAGCAATTTGCACTCCAAATGAAGAAGATTAAGATGCTTAGAATGGATTAGAAGTTGATTAGAGAGGTTGATTAGCTTGCTTTCCTCTTCATTGATTTGTGGAGGCCATGATCAAGTTTCATTTTGCCATAGTTTAGTTACTAGATTTAATTATGAATGAATTAGGGTAGGGTTAGGGTCTTATTTATAGGATTAGGTAGTGTTTTTAGGCACTTAGATTAACCCTAGATTAGATTAGGACCCTTAGATTTCGGAACTCTCTAGAACCAGCCCTAAGACCAAGCCCAAACCCCAAACTGGTGCACCCAACCACAGAACTCTCTAGAAACTGTGCAGGTTTCTTGGCTCGGCACGGGCGCACTTCCCAAGTGCGCCAGTCTATTTTTGTACTGGCGCACTTCACAAGTGCGCCAGTGCATTTTTGTTCTGGCGCACTTCACAAGTGCGCCAGTGCATTTCTGGCCTATTCCGGGTTCTTCTGCCTAACTTCGTTCGTCCATATCTCTTTCATACGGACTCCGATTCTCGAAAACTCGGACTCTATTTCGCGTATTTTTCCGAGACGAACGCAATGACGCAGCCCGTTTTCCCCCAATTCTCACATCTGAGATTATTAATTCTGTAATTAGTGAATTTTAGCATTAACCGAAATTCGGGGTGTTACATTCTCCCCTCCTTAAAGGATTTCGTCCCCGAAATCTCTAAGCTAAGGAGAATGCATATCCTACCATCCAAACAACCATCTACTCAATCCATCAAACACGGGCATCCATTGTCCTTAAACAATTTCTAATGATGTATGAGCATATGCGAAAAGTGTGTGTATATGTTCCCTATCTAATGTACGAACATATGCAAACCATGATAGTGCCATGCATCCAATATGTATGCGAGATAACCCTATCGACACATACCGTATCTATATGAGTGCACAATCATTCACCAAAATGCATCATCCATATGATAACACAATCATTATACATCCATCAATATAGCTAACTACACACAATTTTATGCAATATGCAATATGAAGTGATTGAGCCGATCTAGTGCCTAGAGTGTGTATATATGCATCCACGAGCAACCACTAGCAAACACTTGCATCCACTTGCATCCATCAACCATAACATGTCTCAAACACATGTTTCAACCATAGGTTTTCCCTATCTAAAGGTCAAACAGGACTAACGAGAGGACCTACTAAAGATAAGATAAGTACTAGGCAAGCGATAAAGGAGAAGTTAAAAGACATACTCTCCAAAAGAAATGGATACAAAGAACGCATCTTCGCTTCCGTCTCCCAAGTAGCATTCTAACTAGCTGAACTTCTCTGTTCCTCAACTTCCTAGTCTCTGGCCCAATGATGCAAGTAGGAGCTCGTCGAATCGTCTCATCGCGCTCTAACTCTGCTTCTTTAAGCAAACTCGGCTCTACCACCTCAGCGGTTTCATGTAAGCACTTCCTCAAATGGGACACATGAAATACACCCGGTACACCACTAAGTTTGTCAGGCAACTCCACTCTATATGCCATCTATCCAATTCTTTCCTTAATGGGAAATGGCCCTACAAACCCTGGTACTCACTTCCTAACAGATCCAAAGTGAACCACATTCCGTAACGGAGACACCTTGATAAAAAGCATGCCCTAATATCAAACTCAAGCTCTGTTCTCCTCTTGTCCGCATAAGATTCCGCCGCTTTCATCCTTCTTCGAATCCAACCCATCTTCTCTGAAGTCTCTCTAACCATATCTGGCCCAAGCAAGATCTTATCCGTAGATTCCCACCAACATGTAGGAGATCGACAAGGCCTTCCATAAAGAGCTTTGAAAGGAGCCATACCAATACTGGACTGAAAGCTGCTATTATATGCGAACTCCACCAACGGAAGATGCTCTTCCCATGTACCTCCAAAATCCAAAATACATAACCTCAAAAGATGTTCTAGATACGGTTCACCCTCTTGGTCTGACCGTCCGTCTGAGGATGAGATGCGGTGCTCAAACACAACTGAGTCCCTACCGCCTCTTGCAAACTTCTCCAAAACTCACTAGTGAAGATAGGATCTCGATCGCTCACTATACTGGGAGGTACACCATGCAATCTAATAATCCCTTGAAGGTAAACTGAAGCTAGACATGGAATAGTCCTCTTGCTCTTCACGGGTATGAAATGGGCACACTTAGTAAGTCTATCTACCATAAGCCCAATCCCCGTATTACCCTTCCTTGATTTCGGTTATCCAACGAGGCACTATCCTACTTCCTATTTCGGAACTTCCAACGGGTGAAGCAACCCTCCGGGTTTCTTCTGTTCCACTTTCACTTGTTAGCATACCAAGCATCTAGCGACATACTTGGCCGCGTCTTTCTTCATATTGGCCAAAAAGAAAACTCGCCTCATGTCTTGGTACCTCTTGTCCCTACCGGGATGAATGGTCATCTTCGACTGATGTGTATCATCAAGTATAGCCTTCCTTAAATTCTCGTCTTGCGGTACACAAAGTCTACCGTCTCTACGCAAGCACCCCCTATCGTCTAGGGTGTACCTACTCAAATGGCTGGACGACTCCCTCCTTATGAGCTTCCCCACCAACTCAACCAACTGTGGGTCGTCCCTCTGTGCTTCTCCAATCCGCCCCAAAAGAGTAGGTCTAACCTCCAAAGAAGCTAGCAAACCGGATACAAAATCAACGGAAGGTCTAAAGTCAAACATAGAAATAAACCCTAAGCTCCGTCGTTTAACGATCAATGAACTCAAGGACAACCTTTTTCTTCTTAAGGCGTCTGCTACCATGTTTTCCCTTGTTAGGGGTATACGCTATCTCAAACTCATAAGATGTTAAGAATCCTATCCAAAATCGTCACAACTGTCCATCTCTCACGCAGACCACCCTAGTCGAATTCGACATCCCCCAAATGCAAGCCCCAAAGGCCGAAACCAATATCAGACAAACACCCAAGGGATATCTCCTTCGAGTTCAGGCAACCTACGTGAGATGATACTAAAAAAAAAAAAATAATAATGGCTAAACACCAACTTTGGATGTCCTTGCCAGTCTCTCTCCAAAACCACCGTTTTATCCCATAACTGGCTTTGCTCAACCTATTGAGCACATATGAAAACTTATTTCGCTCCTAGAAAAGACCAAGATGTCATCCACAAAGACCATCACAAACTTATTTAGGTACTCTCTGAACACCCTTCTCATCAAATCAACAAAGTATGCGGGGGCGTTCGTCAAACCAAATAGCATCACCAGCCACTCATAAAACTATCCGGAGTCCTAAAGGCAATCTTCTCTATACTATCGTCAGCCACTCCCAACTGACGAAACCATGTGGCTTAGTCCAACTGCGAAAATACTGAGGCGCCAACCAACTGATCAAAGAGATCATCAATCTTCGGCAATGGGTGTCTATTCTTCTTTGTGAGTTTATTTAGTTCTCTTTAGCCTACACAAAGTCTGAGGGACCCATCCGCCTTCATGGCAAAAACTACTGGAGCGCCCCACTCCGATATACTTCTTCTTATGAACCCCTTCTCAAGCAATCGCCTACTTACTTATGGAGTTCCCTCCTCTCACGAGGAGCCTTGTGGCACACTGGCCAAGTCACTGGTTTGGCATTGTTTACCAGATATATTCGGAAGTCAATCTCCCGCTCCGGAGGTAAGCCCTTCACCTTCTCAAACACATCCGAGTATTCCCGGACCACTTCTAACAGATCGCAAACTCTCGACCGACGTGTCCAGCGATTCTAGATAACTTAGCATAACAGATTCTATGGGATTACTAGAGATCTCGAGAGTGTTACCCAAGCGGGTCATAAGCCTAACAACTCTCCCTTCAGAATCAAGAACGACACCCCTACTGGATAACCAGTCCATGCCCCAAAACTAACCCATAGCCCGTGAAGCCCAACAAGCATCACATCCAAACTCAACGCTAAGTATAGAAACTTTCAAACCCAAACACATCATGGAGCCCAATTGGGTTTGAAACAACTAAGGGATCATCTACCAAACTGGTGTCTAAGTGCAGTGACTCAACTAACAATGATGAGATAAACGAACTCGATACATCAGAATCAAATAAAGTTTGGATCGGATAATAAAGAAATCCAAATTCCAACCTAGACGGTCTTATTCCCATCTGGCACCCTAGTCGTGAGGAAATACAACTATCCTCACGAAGATTCCCTACCTTGCCCTTGCTTCTTTGGACAATCCTAATAAGGTGTCCTATTCCTCCCAAAAGGATAACTACTAGCCTTCTCCTTCCCATTCTCCACTCGTAACCTCCCATCAATGAGGTTTCGTCCTTCATTAACCAAACAACTATTAGAGCCTTCCTCCCATCGTCCATCCAATAAGTACTTACAAGTCCTCCTCCTTCTTAAACCAACTTCTAATCTGATTTACGTCTAATTCCCTTGAAGCGGTTTTCCATCCTTATCTATCTTAGAAAGATCGTCTATACGCGGAGGGGAAACTCAAAATGAGAGAGAGGAAGAGATTCAAAACGGGGAATTCGAAAGATATAGATATGGCTATTGGGGATTATGCTTTTCTTTCAAAAACTTTTCTCTTAAAAGACATGTTTTTGAAAATACTCCTTCAAAAATTTTCTTAGAAAAATAGTTTCTCTAAAGATTTTATCTGTTCTGGTAACCTTAAGCTCTGATACCACGTGTAACACCCCACGTCCGCTAAGGTCACTCATCCCAGGGGAATGCCTTAGTTTCGGTGAAGTATTTTAAGTGAATATAGAACAGTAAAATTACAACAAGACAGATATAAGTAATACTTGAAAATTTAAAACATCATTTCATTGCAGCGGAAAGTAATACATGTTTGGTTACATCACAAAACCATAAACCAAAGTCAAGTACATAATATCCATCTTGATAAAATAGAAGTACATAATCCCACTACATAACTAATAGCCATAAAAGAAAAGATGAACTGGGCTTCACTTCAACGGTCCAAGCTCCAAAGAATAGATACAGCAATCCGATCAAAGCCCACTAGCACCAGGCCCACTCTAATAACCTGGGGTTGGGGGAAAAAGATAAAAACAACGGGGTCAGACATAAGTCTGAGTGAGTCCTATAACCCTAACAATACAATCATTAAAATAACCAGAGAAGACATAAGTCGATATACGGTAACGCCTGGGGATGCATGGCTACACCAAGCAGCTTGGCAAACTTAGGATAAACTAAGATAACCGTAAAGACGCATTTACCCACCCAAGGATAATTACTAAATTACACCGCCCCAGACCTACTCAAAGATAATTCCTACACTGCACCACACCAGTTTTACCTACCTAAGATTAATTCCTACTTAAAGGTTGATCCCACTAAATGTACTTAGTAATTTTTACCCAGTAGTTTCTAGTACCCCTACATAGGTGCCGTCTGCCCCTATCATTACTAGGTGTACCCACTACTCCCAAGCGATCGGCTCCCTAACGTAGATACCCGTGCTGGTCCCACAATGGGATGTATCATTTCCCCAAAGTGGCAACCTGATAATATCAACGGTGCACGGCTTTATACCTACACGATGCAACAACGACTTACTAACCAGCCCGGGTCCACACACGCATATGAAACCCGTTGGTCCTACGTTGCCACCGCTAACCCGTTTTTGGCCTCTTATAGTCAAGCCCAATATGCGTGTCCCGTCACTCGACTTGGGTCGAGCCCACAAAGATACGTTTGGGATATTGGTTGAGATGGGCCCCCACAAGCTACCACTTAAGCTTGTTATTTTATCTAGTGTATCCCACTTAACCCCTTTAACCATGTCCACTTACATGTTATAAATACTTTGGTTAAGTCGTTAATCATATTTTAATTACCTTTCAAGGTACCCACTAGATTTCCACATGCCACCCAAGTCATTTACTTAATTCCCACATGCCACCCGAGGCACTTACTTAACCCTTTAATCATGTTTAATTCCATGTTCCACTTTGGTTAAGTATTCTAATCGTATTTTCTATTGCTACCCAAGGCAACCCACTAGTTTCCTCATGCCACCCAAGGCACCCACACTAGTTACTACGTGCCACCCAAGGTAACCACTTAACCCTTATGTTCCACTACATGCTTATACGGTTAAGTGTTTCTTAATTAATTAAGACCGTGATCCTCATAAAGACCTCTCACATTAGACTATCCTTTATGACCGCTGGTTAAGCCGGTTGGGTCCGGGCAGCCTTATGTCATAACCGAGTCTAACCTCGTGTCTTTACATTAATCACGTATTTAGTTTGTGCCTAAGACCTCTCACATTGGGCTAACATTTGTAGCAACTGGTTAAGCCGGTTGGGTCCGGGCAGTTTTACGCTACAACTGAGTCCAACCTCGTGTCTTAGTCGATTAATTACACCTAATTAATCACCCCCATAATTTATATTAATTATCCCTAATTAATATCAAGTTTTTCATAACATGGGTAGACCTAACTCAATAGGTAAATTCCCATGGGGTAGACCTAACTCAATAGGTAAATTCCCACTTATGTTAATTTGTTTTTATGGTATGCTTAATCATACCCAATCTTACTTTTATTAACATCTTTATTAACCCCATCGTTCCCCACGCAAATCGTTTTCATTTCACGACATAATAAAAGGGAAGATCCATCACAACATCATGGGTTTAACCAAATCTTAGCATATAACTTTGTCATGGGTTAAGAGGATGTCAACTTGCATATATGAGCATATATTAACCCAACTACATTTAACCCAAACTTGCATATTATCGCACATGACTTGCATAACATATTGCATATGAACTTGCATATTATCATACACATATCTTGCATAACATGTTGAACTTGCATATAAGCATACACATAACTTGCATAACATGTTAAACATGCATTTAAGCATACACATAACTTGCATAACATTCACATTCTTGCATAAGCATTCACATACTTGCATATTAACAAACATGTAACTTGCATAGCATATCTTGCATATTAACATACATGTAACTTGCATAGCATATCTTGCATATTAACACACATGTAACTTGCATAGCATATCTTGCATATTAACATACATGTAACTTGCATAGCATATATTATCATACATGTAACTTGTTAAACATGCATAAACCCACTTTTAAATATGCATAAAACAACTTATTAATCATGCATATTATCACATACTTAGCATGCATAGAATCACATATTCAACTTGCATAATATCATATACTTATCATGCATAGAATCACATACTAAACTTGCATAGTATCATATACTTAGCATGCATAGGATCACATACTCAACTTGCATAATATCATATACTTAGCATGCATAGAATCACATACTCATCATGCATAATATCACCTACTTAGCATGCATAGAATCACATACTCATCATGCATAAAACCACATACTTAACTTGCATAAAATCAATTACTTATTATGCATAAACCCACATATCCAACTTGCATAAACTCTCATATTCAACATAAACTTACATATTCAACATAGGATTAATATTATACATAGATTAGCATATCATTACAAATGATTCAAACTCACAAATCCGCATTCAAGACCATAAGTCTCATTACACCTAATCTACTTATCTTAACAATTGATCATCAAAGTGATAGAAACTCACCACTAGCAATTTGCACTCCAAATGAAGAAGATTAAGATGCTTAGAATGGATTAGAAGTTGATTAGAGAGGTTGATTAGCTTGCTTTCCTCTTCATTGATTTGTGGAGGCCATGATCAAGTTTCATTTTGCCATAGTTTAGTTACTAGATTTAATTATGAATGAATTAGGGTAGGGTTAGGGTCTTATTTATAGGATTAGGTAGTGTTTTTAGGCCCTTAGATTAACCCTAGATTAGATTAGGACCCTTAGATTTCGGAACTCTCTAGAACCAGCCCTAAGACCAAGCCCAAACCCCAAACTGGTGCACCCAACCACAAAACTCTCTAGAAACTGTGCAGGTTTCTTGGCTCGGCACGGGCGCACTTCCCAAGTGCGCCAGTCTATTTTTGTACTGGCGCACTTCACAAGTGCGCCAGTGCATTTTTGTTCTGGCGCACTTCACAAGTGCGCCAGTGCATTTCTGGCCTGTTCCGGGTTCTTCTGCCTAACTTCGTTCGTCCATATCTCTTTCATACGGACTCCGATTCTCGAAAACTCGGACTCTATTTCGCGTATTTTTCCGAGACGAACGCAATGACGCAGCCCGTTTTCCCCCAATTCTCACATCTGAGATTATTAATTCTGTAATTAGTGAATTTTAGCATTAACCGAAATTCGGGGTGTTACAAAATGCCAATTTCTGGGCTATTTATAGCTGATTCTGTCAGGCGGATCGCGGTCACACGTGGCGCAAATCCCGAGAATATCGGATCGGATCGAGGCTTGATGAAGAATTGGTCAATATGGCAGTTGTGGACAGGTGTCGCGAGATCCATGCATCTCGGATCGTGATGGACTTAGTCAGGAGCTTCGCCACGTCCTCGGGGATCGGATCGGATCGCGTAGGTAAGGTCGGATCGGATCGCGTAGGCAAGGGCGGATCGGATCGCGGTCATATGCCAGCTTACACCCGTTCACGAAAATGAGCGTAACTTTCAAACCGTAAGTCCGATTGAGCCAAACCAAAGCTCAAACTGAAGCTAATTCAAAGGGCTACAAGTATATGATGTGAATAGATCCAAATGAGGTCATTTGATAGGGGTTTCCGGCCAGTTTATACTGATGTTGTGATTTTGACCAAACTGCTTTGTGTCTTCTGACGATGCTTCCAATGCCAGAGAGCGATGTTATCCAGAGATTCCATATGAGACAACATTTACCCAGAGGTGTGTCAACATGATCTTAGCTTTGGGTAGCCTGGTCACAAAGCAGGCTAACAATCATTGTTTTTGCAAATTGAAGTTTTGATTTAAAAAAAAGCTATGCTTAAACTAAGGGCTATCTGTAGCTTGACTTCTTCGTAAGGTCAGTGAATTTTAGAGCCTATTTAGGAGCTTCAAACTGTGCACCAACATCAAATCAATACATGCTTCGCCAATATTTTGAAGCAATTAGGTGAGCTCCCCCTAAAAAATTTTAAACATCTGCAGCTAAGAATAATGCTTTGAGTCAATTTCACCTCGTATCAATACCTTGAATTTTACTCCCGTTGCAATTTACAATTTCCCAGAACAATGCATAGTTATAAAGTATTATCAATTATCATATTGATAAACATGGTTGATATGTTATTTGAAGATCAGAATATATTTTGAAGAGTTTGGCATGTTCTTCAACAAATTTGGATTCATGTGTATTTTCTTTGATTTGAAAAATTCTCTTTCCAAACACACATTCCTATTTTAACGTAAAAATAATTCTACTTTTATGCATCAACTCAATATCCAAATGCAAATGGTTACTATAATCAATTTAGTAATGTCCCTTATAAAACAAATAATTTTAAACATTAATTATGCTAACATGATCACAAAGCTTCTCAGATAAGGTTTTCAAAGTGTACACCCAATTTCTAATTTTTGTGCATTTTAAATTGATTGACTTTTAATGTGGTTTGAGGAGAAAATTTGCGTTGGTTTGAGCAAAGGTATTATGCTGATATTGCAGCACTAAAAATTTTCGATTATATTGGCAAGGCAGTTGGTGGATGGCAGAACCGAGCGAAGAACCAAATAAATAATGAATAAACTAAAGGCAAAGTTTAGGATTGAATTAAACATAGTACACCGATTTAGACTCGAATGCAGTTCTCATTCTAAAATAGCAAGATAATCATGGTGGTTCTCAGCATAAAGAAATCAGTTCAAAAATTTAAGTTCAACAAATTTTCTGTGGTAAAATAAAGTAGATGGAACGCATTAGGTAACAAATCAAAGCAGCACACCACATGGGAATTCAGAACAACCATGACTGCAAAAAAAAAACCGCATTTACCAATATTATTTGAAATTAGTGGTGTCCAACATACATTCCATAAAGTTGCAATGTAAAAACCAAAACGTACATGTCATAATGTCAATAATAAGTCTATAAGTTATAGATACCACTGAAGATGCAAAACCATTCAAAACATTTGTTTCTAATAATGTGCTATATAAAACAATTTATATTCGCTACAATAGTTTTGACAGTCTTAAATATTAATGAATAAAGTATTCATGGTTGCAGAATATGAAATAAAAGAGAATGAATTTATAAAAAAGAAAAAGCACTAATATTAGAAGTCAAAATACAACAAAATTAGTCAAATTGTGTCACTGGCAACATCAAATCCAATGTTTTTTTAATAATATTTCATCCTGAAAACACTGTACCAAATCTGAGACATCACAACTGAACGCACTGAATGAACTTAGTTAATTATTAACTTAAGCGACATTAAAATCGTTGTAGTTAAGGTGATGTCAACATAATACAGTTGTTGTGTTGATGTGTCAATTATTGTTCTATCTTGCTTAGACACAAGCGTAGTCAACTGGAACTGCAATATTCATATCAGAGAGCAGGCATATCCAGTACCATCAATTCTCAAGAGGCAGAGAGTTGAGAAAAGAAATTAACTAGAAGGAACTAACTAACATGTAAGTCAAATTTATTTGTATCCAATCTTTTGAATTAAACTTAAGACATCACTAATTAGTAATCAATCCCTTTAATTAAAATAAATTAACACACAAATTATTATAAACAACCGAGGGGAATAAAAATATAAATGATCCTCTAATTAATATGAACGTAGAAATTTGAGGTCGAATTAAATGGTATTAGTTAGTATATACTTCTTATTGTGGAGTTTGCAAGGCTCAGTAAAAGTGTACTCGTACATACTAATAGCGACACAATGAAACTAATGGCAAAATAATTTTGTTACCGAAATAAACTTGAATCTACATATAAATTTGCAGTGCTCAGTTTTATCTTTTAGAAAATGACAATGATTATAATTATACACTAAATGCATATCGTACATATTTTATTTGCCTTTAGCTTTTTTAGGCACGGTTAAAGTTTACATAGCATTGTACTGAAATTTCAATAATATGCTAAACTGTAATATGGTGTAGTGACATATAAAAGATTTCGCCCATATATAATTTTTTGAAGGAAAAAAATAGTGTTAATTGATTAGTTCTTTTTTAGTTTAGAGTTTTCGCCCATATATAAAGTTGAAACTCCGTACTTCCTAACATTTATAAACCACTATAATCGTATTACTTTTTGTTGCTCGTTTGACAATGTTCAAAACTTTAGAAAAGATTCATCAAGCTCCAAAAATATTATAAGGGTTCACATACATTTGAATAAGAGATTTATTTTTAGGCAATTCCAATCCTGTCATGCTTTCACCGTTAATTTGCAGTTCCATTTATATGTCTTTAGCTGTATAGCATTTTGCTTACACACATGATAATTCAATAGTATGTAAATAAAATAAATGGAAACAGCGCAATGCTCCAGTATACCTCCAAAAAGTCGAATAAAATGTAAAGAAACTACAAAGACCTGTTAATATGTGTAATCAAAACCAGAAACGAAGCTTTTGAACAATGAATACACATGAAACTCTGGAGACAAAATCATACATAAGTGTGAATAGTTGAGAGAATTTAAACTATAAGTAAATTAGGTAATAATACCACCATGAAAATCATATTTTAGATCAATATTACATTCAACTATGTAAGATAAGAAGTTTAGCATGATATTGGATAATGGTTAGGAGAAACAAAATCTAGTTAACAAAAGTTAAAGATTCGCGTATAACAGTCACTTATCAAATCAGGGGTGCAAATATTTTTGGTATCAAAATTGCTACAGTTGCAGTACTACACTTATTTCAACAACTTCATCACATTAAACGATGTTGTTAATTTTCAAACTCATCACTTGTATTTCTTCTAAATAAACTCCTTTACACCAGTGTATTCCATGATGTATGTTATGACAAATTTATAAATGTGAACATCTAACTTTTTTCTTTCAGTTTTTCTCTTAATGAGAAACTGTTAAGGAAATGGTCGTCAATCGGTTTTGCTGTTAATTTTAATAACCATGTGGACTCAATTTGAAATCATCAGATCACAGGTATTTACTTTAAACATAGATGGCTTGCATTTTAACCATTACAGTATAGCAATTATAGATGGTGATGTACATGTAATTTAAAAATAAAAAATATTATGAAGAAAATTGCAAAAATTAATTTAAGAATTACAGAATTAAAGAATGTACTAACTGATTGCAAAAGCTTAAAAAAAAAAAAACCGAAGTATTGAAAGCCACTATAGATTACATCAACTTAGGCTTGACATCTACTAAAAATTACATGGTAGTGAACAATGTAAGTTGTACCTTTGTGATATGAATTACTTGAGGCATACATGAGTTGGCCATATTGGAATGTTTAATATGACATAGTTTCACCTCTTTGACCTGTTGAAATGTTGAAAGGAAATAAGATGACGTCAAAATCTTGGGGCTGTAGAGCATGTTAAAATATAACATAGCAAATCAAAGTAATCATTCGATATTGGGGGTTTATATCACAAATTAGTTCCTAATCGGTTGATCAAACGCAAAGATACATCAAAACTATTAAAATCAAATTACTGTAATCCATAGTGACATTAAATTTGAGTTATGAATGATAAATCATGAATCCATTAGCGTAGAACATTGAAATACGAAAAGAATGATTTTGGAATAGGAAAATAATTAATTAACCATAGTATACAAATGAAAAGATAAAACTAACCTGCAACAGATTTTACAAATTGGAAGCCAACAAATATTTCAGTAATCTGTAAGCATAAGAGAACAAATGAATACGGAAGAAACCAATACAGTGAACTAAATATTTGAAGGCAAAACGGAAATAGAGGAGGAGAAATTACCGTAAACAATACAGTAAATGCAATTTGCATAGGAAACTTTCAGTGCGGTTAATTTACTCGTTCGCCAATATTACGATGGTTTTAAATGTAGGAAAGATGAGAAAAATTAGAGTTAACGATATGAAAAGATAAGGGGATCTAGAATAGAAATGGAGCGCAATCATATCAATCACACATCATAGTAAAATTTGGGGATGAAACTGAAAAACAATGAAGGCAAATTCTATTTGAACACAGAGAAATGCTGAATAGCCCCCCATTTTTATAAAAAATATCAATGACAAAACTGCCCCTTTTCAGTTATATTTTTTTTCTAATTTTCGGTCTATCTCGTAGTGGCTTTACGTGAAATTGTGTAAAACCACGCAGGGTCACTACTAGGTTAGTAACCATACCTCGTGGAGCCTCTACGGGGTACGGTTAGTATCCTAGTAGTGGCTCTGTGTGGTTTCATACAATTCCACGTAGATCCACTACGAGGAAGGGTATTATCGGTTTTTTTTAAATTAAACGGAGGGCTACTCAGCAAAATGACGGGTTTCCTTGTTTTTACAGAATTTTAGGGGGTTACTCAGCAATTTGCTGGGTTCAAATAGAATTTGCGAACAATGAATTTGAGAACGAATGTAAAAGCGAATTGGGGAAATGTCGCAGGAATGAAACTGAAATCTAAAGTGGGAAGAAATTAAATCGAAAGCCCAAAATAGGGTTGTAGAATTAAATTCTAAAGGTATGAGTGGGATTACGGCAGGAAGTTAATTTTGGAAGAAAAGGGGGAAGTAGAAAGGAAAAGAGGCGAGATAGGGTCCGTTTGATTTTGAACCGGCAGAGGCACGTGGAAGGTGCATTTGATGGGGAATTATTGGGAACGGAGAATGTGTTCTTTTTACGAACGGGGAATTGTGTATTCTTCTCCTTTCTCGTGTTTGATTAGCCATAATTTCAAGAATATCTACCACATCTTGCAAATCTTCAGTATCAAATTCGTCACTATCTGCCATAATTGGTTGAAGAACTAGAGGAAAATGGACAAACAGTATGGTGATGTAGTGTTGATATGGGTGGAATATATATAGGGAGAGGGGAAAGGGAAGGGGCAGAAAATATCTGTCACGTCGGACGCGTCTGACGCATCCGACGCGAAAGCTAAATTTTCAGCCGTTCAGCTGGAAGGGGCAAATGCGTGGGTCCCACTGTTGACGCGTCCAACGCGTCCGACGCAGACGCTAACTTCAACTGCCCAGTTGGAAAATCAAACGCTACCATAATCTGCCGTAGGGATGGAATGGGTAGAACGTGGGGTGGGAAGCGTTACGTAGTAAGAAAGGAAAATAATTGAAGAGTGTGTAAAAGAGAGAAGATGGCAAGTAGGGCTGTATATCGGACAGGACAGTCCGTTGTCCGGCTCGGTCCGAAGCTATAAGGTGTCCGGTCCGTGTCCGTCCGATTCTCTTATAGGACAGAGCTTGGACACAATAGTGTTCGGTCCATTCTAAAATGTTTGATGTTTTTCTATTATTCAAGGCTATATCGGACAGGACAGTCCGTTGTCCAGCTCGGTCCGAGGTTATATGAGGTCCGGTCCGTGTCCGTCCGAATTCTTATAGGACAGAACTTGGACATAACTCCGTCCGGTCCGGTCCGATCCGTTTACACCCCTAATGGCAAGAAGGAGCGATTTTAGACTATCCACGCCAGTCGTTGTGGTTTTCTATTTTCTACTAGGGTGGGATCTGTGCTTCGCACACGGGGGATGGAGAAAATAAGGAGGTAGTTGACGGTCAGGTGATGGTGGGGTTGTGATGCCACTATACGGATAAGCTGTATTTATTTATCAAACCGGTGAATTGGTCGGTACATAAAAATATTAGTTGTTTGCCATGAAGCGAAGCTTAGAAATCAGACAAACTGATTATTGAATCGTGTACGTGTGGATAAGTCCCAATAATCGTGTACATGTTTGGCATGACAAATATCAGAAATGCAGACTGAAGCTGCCATGGGTGGATAAATGCCGCATGCAGCAGGATGTAACAGAAGCATAACAGAAGAAAAGGAAGATTAAAATATAATATGGTTGAACCAATAAGTGACAATTGGGTCGCTTGGACCAACGTAGTAAGATGGAAGGAGTAATGACTAATAGAAGTAAGCAGGCAAACAGTAAATTACAAAATGGATTCAAATAGTTGCTCACAAGTAAGCATACAATGCAATAAGGTTTTTAAAAAAACTAAGGTAGCGTTTGGTTTAGATTTTTCAATTTTGAGTTTTCACACATACAAAAATACCGACAATGCACATATATCGTGAAAAATGGCCGTTTTACAAAACGGAGTTAACACACAAAACCGAAAACAACTTTTTATTATTTTTCATATTTTAAGAAACAAGGGAATGACAATAACAAATCCGTCTGTCCACCATTCCCGCGGTCCCCTCTGTCACTCCCTTTCCCTTTGATGCATCACCACCGCTACACTTCAAATCTTCACAACTTTGATAATTAACGCCGAAAACTAAAAATGCAAAACACAAAATAAACCAAACGCTACCTAAGTGTTATGACAGAACACGAACGGGAAATATTAAAGACTGTGCATGTGCATGAAGTTGGGATGGAAAGACTGGTTATCAGTTCATTTTGCGTTTCATAGGCGTGCACTTTATCCCACCGTTATGACCACCATCGTGCGGTTGTTACATAGGCTTCTGGAAAATGATAAATATGCGCCAGTCAGAATGGTAATGCAAATTATAAGTATTTGCAGTTAAACAAATAAAAAATAATTAATGTTAATGGGTAGGTCAGTTTTCATATATATATATATATATATATACACACACACACCCCTGTGTGTGTCTGTACAGGGACGAAGGCCAGAGGGGGGAAAGTAGGGGCGGTGCCCCCCCCCCTTAATTTTTAAATATTGTTACAATTTTTTTTAAGTTTAACCCACTTAATATTAAAGTTACTACTTTTAAGGCATTTTTATTAATATTTATACAATATTTTTGTCTAAAACTTGATAATTCGAGACATTGTAGGTTGAAATTAAGTCAAATTCAGGATAAATTGGTATAAATTTTTTTTATTCCCCCTTCGAATCCCCCCTCCCCCCACCCAAATTCCTGGCTTCGTCGCTATGCATATATATAGGGAGTCGTGGATGGCAGAGTTATGTGAATACGGAAGGGAAGTTTTTTGAGTTGAAGAAGCGTACATGAATTACAAATTCTGGTATATTTGTGTTTTGTCGGCGCAGTAATAGATTGGTTAGTCGTGCAATAATCGGCTGATGGTTGATCATCAATCTGGATAGAAAACAGTTATCTTAATATTATAGACAATTAATATGATGTATGCATTGCATGCAGCAGACAGCATATGTAATGCTACCTTTTGCTTTCCTTTCCAATCCGAGTCAGTATAAGTATGGAAGGAAAGCTGAGTAGGTCGTGTTTCAACTGAGCTGCTGTATTCGGTTGTAGTGATGACCTAAATCAATTGTTCACTGAATTGATATTATTGGAATTTAATGATACAATGTTTCCATGTTTAATTAAATTTGGAGATATTTTTGTGGTAATTTCATTACCCGTTTTGTGCAATAAAGGAATGGAAAGAAATGGAAGGAGTATTAATGAATAGGGAATATTGGAAATTGTTGTCATTTAATTAGTTGTCATGTTTCATGGAGAAAAGAAACGGAAAGAGACTAAATTTGCAAAAGAGATTGATTGATGGAAAAAAGGAAAATTGTCAATCAATCATATGACAATTAATTAATGGGATCGATTGATGGAGAAAAGGGAAATTATCAATCAATCATATGACAATTAATTAATGGGATTGATTGATGGAGAAAAGGGAAATTATCAATCAATCATATGACAATTAATGGGATACTAGTTTTCCATAGATTGATTTATTTTACATAAATCAATTGTTTCTTCCTGAAGTAACCTTTTTTTCTCTATTTAAAGAAAGACATAGAGAATGTTATGTGATGAGAGATCATTGTATTCTTCATTTCTTTTGCTCTACATTAAAAAACTCTGTAATCTCTTGAATATATTAATAAAATCTCTTCCCCATTGAAGTGGACGTACACTATCTCGCGATAGTGGAACCACTATAAATTTGCGTGTTCTCTGTTGCTTTTATTTTTTTCTGTGATCTGAGATTTATATTCATTTCAAGCTGTTTATTCTATCACATCATTGTTGATCCTATTGAGGTTTTTCCATTGAAAGGGATTGATCACCCCTTACAACTGCTATCAGAGCTAGATTCGCAAAGAAGGTGTTTGGTAGAATGGCAGGAGGAGATGAAAACAATAAAAATAATACGACAGTGCCAGTAGTTGCTCCATATGTCAGAGGCTTCTATGTGGCGTCAGGATCACAGTTGACAATAGAGAAGTGGAATGGTGAAGGAGATTTTGAAAAATGACAGTGGATGATGAAAGCAGTTTTGAGAAGAAATCGTGTTCATCGAGTAGTATTTGATACAGAGACATTGCCTGCTGATATTTCATCAGTGGAATTAGAAGAGATGGAAGAATGGGCCTTTACTACTCTTCATCTTGCTATGGGAAAAAAAATGTAATTTCTGAAATCAGTCAGGAGACAACAGTTAGAGGCATTTGGAAGAAGTTGGAGGACCTCTACATGAAGAAATCGCTAACCAACCGCCTGATCCTATCGAAAACTTTCTTCACTTATAAAATGAAGGAAGGTTCTTCAATTAAGACACACCTAAGTGTGTTTGATGACCTGTTGATGAAGATGAAGTCTGCTGAGTTGAAGATTGATGAAGAACAAAAAGCAATGGTTCTGCTGTGTTCGCTTCCAGAGTGATACACTGGTTTCGCTAACAGCCTTATCTATGGTAGAGACACATTGAAATTAGATGATGTGAAGACAGGTTTGCTCAGTGAAGAGTTGAGAGATCAGATGAAAGACTTTGGTGTTGGTGATAGTAGTGGAGGAAGTAGTAGTTCAGGCTTATTTGCAGAGATAGGAAGAGCAGAGAAGAAAGGGAAGAATAATAGAGGGCGTTCCAATTCTAGGAAGCCTAATTTGCAGAGTAAGTCTAAAGATGGAAAGTGCTATAATTGTAAGAAACCAGGCCATTGGAGAAGAGACTGTCCAGATTTGGAGAAGAAGACTGATGGTTCTTCATCTATTGCGATGGAGAAAGGCGGTAGCGACTTATTGACAGCGGTTGTATCAGATGTTGCATACCACTGGATTCTAGATTCTGGAGCATCATTTCACATGACTCCTAATAAGGATTATTTTTCTTCCTTCGATGCCAAAGAAGGAAGTTCTATCCTTATGGGGAACGATGCTACATGCAAGTCTATGGGAGTTGGTTCAGTTCGCATTCGCATGTATGATGGGATTGTTCGCACACTTTCAAATGTTCGCAATGTCCCAGGTCTTCGGAAGTCATTGATATCATTAGGCCAGTTGGCATCATTGGGATGCAAAATAACCATTGTCAAAGATGGTTTGAGAGTTTCTAGAGAGGCACTTGTATTGATAAAGGGTGTTATGGTGCAAAATCTGTATTTGCTAATGGGTACCACTGTCCATGGAGAATCATGTGTTGGAGTCGATAGTTCTAAAAGTTTGGATGCTACCAAGCTTTGGCATATGAGATTAGGTCATACTTCGGAGAAGAACTTAGAGTTGCTTCGTAAGAAGAAAAAGATCAAAGGAGAAATCATCAACAAGTTGGACTTTTGCAAGGAGTGTGTATTGGCAAAGCAAACCAGAGTTTATTTTGGCGATGGCATGCATACTTCTAAGAGGGTACTTGATTATGTGCATTCAGATGTTTGGAGGCCATACTCTACAGCTTCTATTGGTGGAGCATATTATTTTGTTTCCTTCATTGATGACTACTTGCGCAAGGTTTGGGTGTATGTAATGAAAGATAAGACGGAAGTATTTGAGAAGTTTAAGGTTTGGTTAGCTCTTGTTGAAAACCAAACAGGAAGGAAATTGAAGATTCTTAGATCCGACAATGGTGGCGAATATGTCTCTAAAGAGTTCCTCGACTACTACAGATAGCGTGGTATTAGAAGACATTTTCCTACACCTGGTGATCCGCAATCCAATGGGGTTGCTGAGAGAATGAATAGGACTCTACTTGAAAAGGCCCGTTGCTTGATATTGACTACGGGCATGTCTAAGGGTTTTTGGGCTAAAGCTATTTCGACTGCAGCACATATTATTAATTGGATTCCGTGCTCAGCCATTGATGGGAAGATTCCAGAGGAAGTATGGAGAGGTAAAAACACTTTATTAAGTTATTTTCGTATATTTGGATGTCCAGTTTATGTTCACAATACAGGACATGACAAGTTGGAGCTTAGGGCCTCCAAATGTGTTTTTCTTGGTTATACAGATGGCATAAAAGGATATAGAATTTGGAATCCAATTACGAAGAAAGTTATACATTCCAGATATGTGACTTTTGATGAGTCAGCAATGTTCAAACCTTTGAAAGGTTTATCAGAGGGTTCAGACTCAGTTGATGAGAAGCCTGAAAAGACCGAGATTCCCAGTTTTCAAACCCAAAATAGAGCTATCACTATTGATAATAGTGACGGAGCAGTTGAAGATACATCACATGATAGTCCACATATTTCCTCTAGTAGTGATGGTGATGGTCATGAATCTAGAGATGATTCAGCTCAAGGCGGAGCTCAAGGCGGAGCTCAAGGTGGAGTTCAAGGTGGAGCTGAAGGAGAGTCGGGCGATATAGTCATTCGGGCTAGTCAGAGACCAAAGAGAGCTCCAATTTCTTATGGAGATTGGCAGTATGCAAATTTGAGCCGATGATCAATTTGAGTATGCTTTACATGTAATTCATGATGAACCATTGAGCCTTGAAGAAGCTATGAAGTCGAGTGACAACTCGAAGTGGAATTGCGCTATGGAAGAGGAGATACAGTCTTTGCAAAAGAACAAGACTTGGGATTTGGTACCACTGCCTCAAGGAAGCCGAGCCATAGGTTGCAAGTGTGTGTTCAAGGTAAAAGATGATGGTAGATACAAGGCAAGATTAGTAGCCAAAGGGTTTTCACAAAGAAAGGGGCTAGAGTATGATGAAATATTTGCTCCAGTTGTTAGACACACTTCAATTCGAATCCTACTTGCAATAGTTGCCGCTTACGATTTGGAGTTAGAACAACTTGATGTGAAGACCGCTTTCTTGCATGGTGACTTGGAGGAAACCATTTACATGAAGCAGCCAGAAGGATTTATTGTAGATGGAAAGTCAGATTGGGTATGCAAGTTGAAGAAATCTCTTTATGGTCTAAAACAGTCGCCTAGACAATGGTACAAAATGTTTGATTCTTTTATGCTTTCACATGGTTTTAATCGTAGTAATAAAGATGCATGTGTTTATTTTAAGCATTTAAAGAATAATAATTGGGTGTATTTACTTTTGTATGTGGATGATATGTTGATTGCTTCCAAGGATAAAGCTGAAATTGATGCATTTAAATTGAAATTAAAAGCGAAATTCGATATGAAAGACCTTGGAGAAGCAAAGAAAATTTTGGGGATGGAAATCCAAAGAGATAGAAAGCTTGGACTTTTGAGACTTACTCAAAAGGAATATATTCAAAAGGTGCTTGCTCGGTTTAGCATGGATGGTGCAAAGGCTATCAGTACACCCATGCCTTTGCATATACAGCTTTCTAATCAGGGCTCTCCGATCTCAGAAAAGAACAAGGCCTATATGAAGAAGGTGCCTTATGCCAGTGCAGTAGGTAGCTTGATGTATGCTATGGTGTGCACTAGACCTGACATTGCTCAAGCTGTTGGATTAGTTAGTAGATACACGGCAAATCCAGGAAAATCGCATTGGGAGGCAGTGAAGTACATTTTTAGATATCTTAGAGGAACATCAGATTATGGGCTTGTTTTTTGCGGCAGAAATAAGGATTTCAACTTGGTTGGATTATGTGATTCAGACTATGCCGGAGATAGAGATAGAAGGAAGTCAAGCTCAGGCTATGTGTTCACACTTGGAGGAACAACTATTAGTTGGAGAGCGAGGCTGTAGACTATAGTTGCATTGTCTACTACAGAGGCAGAGTTGATAGCTGCAGTTGAGGCAGCTAAGGAGACACTTTATTTGAAGAAGTTATTGTGTGATTTGGGCTTCATGCAAGATGCTTGTTTGGTGAATTGTGACAGTCAAAGTGCAATTCATTTAGCTGAAAATCTGGCTTTCAGTTCTAGAACAAAGCATATAGAAGTAAGAGAATCTTTCCTTATCTCTATGAATGAGGAGAAGTTAGTTCGTCTTCATAAGATTCACACAAATGAAAATGCAGCAGACATGTTTACGAAGGCATTACCTGCTACTAAGTTCGAGCATTGCTCGAACTTGATTCACTTGATGAAGTGTTATGTGCCACATGGTGGCACAATGGGGAAGAGAGTGACTTGGTTGAAGTCAAGAGAAGATGTGGTATTCTTTTTGTATGAAGAGATAGGAGTTGGTTGCACAATGTCTACCTTGTTTTTGAATGCTTCCAACACTTTGTTGGTGGGCGGTGGCCTTGCCGGAGTTCACTAACAAAGTGCAACGAGGGGTGGCTTTAGCAGGAACTCATTGGGAAGCATTCACATTGGAGTCTCTAGGTTGCATGAGATATTGTATCAAGGTGGAGATTATTGGAATTCAGTGATACAATATTTCCATATTTAATTAAATTTGGAGATATTTTTGTGGTAATTTCGTTACCCGTTTTGTGCAATAAAGGAATGGAAAGAAATGGAAGGAGTATTAATGAATAGGGAATATTGGAAATTGTTGTCATTTAATTAGTTGTCATGTTTCATGGAGAAAAGAAACGGAAATAGACTAAATTTGCAAAAGAGATTAATTGATGGAAAAAAGGAAAATTGTCAATCAATCATATGACAATTAATTAATGGGATTGATTGATGGAGAAAAGGGAAATTATCAATCAATCATATGACAATTAATTAATGGGATTGATTGATGGAGAAAAGGGAAATTATCAATCAATCATATGACAATTAATGGGATACTAGTTTTCCATAGATTGATTTATTTTACATAAATCAATTGTTTCTTCCCCAAGTAACCTTTTTTTTCTCTATTTAAAGAAAGACAGAGAGAATGCTATGTGATGAGAGATCATTGTATTCTTCATTTCTTTCGCTCTACATTAAAAAACTCTGTAATCTCTTGAATATATTAATAAAATCTCTTCCCCATTGAAATGGACGTACAATATCTCGCGATAGTGGAACCACTATAAATTTGCGTGTTCTCTGTTGCTTTTATTTTTTTTCTGTGATCTGAGATTTATATTCATTTCAAGCTGTTTGTTCTATCACATCATTGCTGATACTATTGAGGTTTTTCCGCTGCAAGGGACTGATCAACCCTTACAGATATTTCATAATATATTTAACTATTAAAATTGATATGTGCATTACGGTGTACACAAAATTGAATTCCAAGATGTTGTTAGTCGTTGGCAAAATAGGGTGGTTGAGTAACAATAAGAAAATAAATTAGCAGAATAACAGGTATAAGGTGTTCAGTTATATATTATAGGGACTAATGACATGACAAATAATGTGATTAAAGAGTAAGAAGGAAGGCTATAAAGGAAATCGGGCATATGTAAAGAAGCTTACATGGTAGAGATCACTGAAAGAAGACATCGCCACATGGAAGGAAAATATATGTTAACCTCGGATTAAGCCAGAAACCTGCGTAGAGAGGGTAACTCATAATCCTAGTAATGTCATTTCCTTTGATAATATATTATATTAACTCATAAAATTAATGTAACAAAATTGTATGTAATAACCTTGGCTACTTGAACTGAAACTTTTTCAGTCATGATCGTGACGGATAACTACAGTCTCTATTCAATCATGGATATCTACAGTGGATGCCGAAATTGTCCTACCTGAAAACAACAGCAATGAAAATTTCAACATCCAAAATTTGGTAAAATTTTAAAATGATTGTCCTTCAAATTATTTTTACCAAAAGCATTTGAATGGCAGTATGAAAAATGATGTAACAAATCATCTCAGACACAAAACATTAAATTACACCAATCATCCTTAGCAGGCAGGTTTACAACTGGTTAACATATTAACACGGCATACAAATTTATGACGATAAGCAGTAAACATTTGTGTAAAGAGAAATAGAATGACATATTATCATATAACATGATTACAAATAGTATATACAGACATACAAATGCAATTGGATTTTCGACAACAAATAGTTCAATATAAGTCCAGAAGAAGAAGGGTCTGAGTAGCGACAACATAATGAATAAATATTTACAAATAAGTCAAAGTTTGGAAAGGGAGGCAAATATAAGTACAAAACCATTGGTCAATAAGTATATTAATCGCATATCTTTATGGTAGTTGACATATTTGATATCATATATTCATTTAAAATTCATAATCCAAAAAGCTTTGGTCATATACTAAGATCAGAATTAAGAGTTAATGTTGCAAATATAAATCATGAGCATAAAATTCTTACGACTTAGGGTCATTTAAAAGCAACATGTACAATTACAGATATCTAAGTTAATCTGGCATATGACAAATGTGTGCAGACATAGTTGGGGAAAATGACCCTACTTTCTAATAAATGAATGTACTTAGAAGTACGAACAACATGCTTACCGGTAGTGTCAATTTATTTCGTGAAATAGTCAACAAGAAGAAGAAAATACGTGAAAGGTTTAATATATGTATATCTGTTGTATTTTATTTCCTACCGATTATTCTGTGGTTAAAAATGAATTATATACAGCCATTTTGTACCCACTGTCTTGTTATCAACAAGTGCGCACCCGTGCTTCGCACACGGAAGTAGCAAAATAAATGCAGTTTCACCGATATATGAAGATAAGATAGTGTTATGCCAAAAAAACTTCTTTGGAGGATAAAGATTGCATAGATATATATGGTTTTAAGGGGGAAAAAAATCCATTGACGCGCTTTGAAAACATATTATCAATACCAAATAGTTTGAATGGTTGCCCTATTAGTTAACATGGTGGATATAGATGGTAGAAATAGACAACTCGTCCTATGCGTTCAGCTAAAGATAAATATCACCTTTGATTTATGTTCAATCCCTTTTTAAATCATCAGTTGAATGATTGCTATTTTTTCTAATTGCTTAATTATCTCATTGCTAAGAAAATTAACAGCATATCCGTAAAGATTATAAAAGGATAGCTTGGTCAAACTCCCTGTTAAGTTTCAAAATAGTCAAAACATCCTCTCCAAAAAAAGTATGTAAATTAGATCTTAAAATTATGATAACTAATAATTATATAAATTTATGTAATCATTCAGTGGACAGTTGCAAACACTTATGCAATTATATCCAAAAATTACGGAAATTTTCGCAATCACCCGATGAAAATTTGCCGAAATTTCTGTAGTTACTCATCAAAAATTTCTGTTTTTTTTTTAAATATGGAAATTTCCACAACTACCCATCAAAAAAATTATGAAAATATCCATAATTTTTCGCCAAAAAAATGCAGATATTTTGGCCATTTTTTGATATAATTTCACAAAAGTTTGCAATTATTCATTTAATAATTGCATAATATTACGGTAATTATTCGATAATTAAATTCTAAGAACTTAATTTATAATCTTTTTATGAAAAGGATTTTTTTTTTGTATTAAGTTTGAATTTAAGGATTTAAGCGTAACATTCACTATTTTAAAATGTCAAGCATAATAGATCAAAACAGCAATATTGAGCAAGTATATAACAATTTTTGAATCAAAGTTACCTAGCAACTCCATTGATTATTGTAAAAATGCTGGACACACTCTTGAGCAAATGCAGGACACATGGAGAACGATTATTATGACAATCTTCCAAGCAATATTCAAAGCAATCATCATTTATCAAACATGTCCAATTATCAATACGGAAATTATATTAACTCACCAATCATGCTCAAATATCAAATATAGAATACCCGTTACATAATCTGTATGATTTATTTTAGACAAAACTCCTCTTTAGGAATTACAGTGCAACAGCTAGTAATCACCACTTATCAGTACCAACCACTAATTAATAACAACTAATATCATGAATTAGCCCATGATAACACAAAGGTTTTCTTGAAAAAAAAGAAGTAAACTAAGTATTTCCCTCAAGACTTCCAATTCCAGGCCGTTTTGCATTTGCTGCCAGAGCACTTCACTTCAGCAAATAGGAAAACCAAACATCTCACCAACATACTTCTCTGTTCCAAATTGCTTCGTTCTTCTTGCATGTTGTCTCTGCTATACAAACGTGTATAGGGATCAAGGTTAACAAATCTAGCATATATGCAGAGATTATGTTCATTTGTTCCAATTTCTTTCATCTTTTGAACAAAGTTAATGCATCATACTTAACATGAGTTGGTAAAAGAATTTTCAATTAGAGATTTATTGACCTTTTTTTTTTACTGTTGAAATATTGAAACTCGGCTGTTATGATGTCACCAGTAACTAAGATAATGAGGAGCAAAATTGTCGTCAAATACATTGGGTAATATGCTTCTCTTTTATTTAATAAATATATGCATATTCTTTAATTTAAAGGTTATTTATAACATTAGCAATCAACTCTCCAAATGCACTCCAGCAGTCATCCAGAATATAAGATTGCCAATAGGTAAGTTATAATTTGACATCTATGAAACATATAACAAACATGCAAACTTGGATATAGAAAATAAGAAACCATAGTCTAAAAAAGTGTGTGGAGTTCACAATAATTTGTTCACTACAAAAAGTTTGAGAAGTACCATGCATCCTTTGGGTTTAAAAGTTGAGGACTTGGATTACGTCCCAAAATGACCATGAACAAACAAAAATAATTAATAGATGTGGAAGTGGATTATGTAAAAAATGGAAGAAGAAAAAATAAGGTTTTGTGACAAAACTTTAACCATACTAAAATACCAAAGCAACAGAAAAGAGCACATGAGTCGCTAAAATTTTGCAAACCAAGTTTCTAAATATGAAATTATTGATCAGGACCTGAATATATATATATATATATATATATATATATATATATATATATATATATATATATAAACAAAGCACAAATGACAGAAGAATCGATGATATTAAAACATGAAATGCTAGGCAAAAATAGACATTTTGATTGCATTAAAACTACAACTTTGGATAATGCAATAAGTAGATATAAAAAAATGGAATTTACAAACAAAAATATATCATATGACATTGAGGAGCATAGAAATAAAAGGGAGGCACTGTCTGAAGAGGCATTTCTACAATGTTTTCAAGGAATAGTGCAACTTAAGGACATCCTAGAATTCATTATCATACATGGTGATTAACTTATATAAATCAAAGTAATTGGCTATTTTTATAAACAAAATCAATTGATGATTAAATTAGCGCATGTAATATACATATAATATGTTGTGAAAAAATTATTTGTGCATGTAATATGCATATCTGTCGTAATAAACTTTTCTAACTATATTTAAATTCAACAGCAAGTTGCATAAAATCGTAAACACAACTCCTTTAGGTATTCATTAAAATATAATTATTTATCAGACTTGTAATGGAATAACAAACAATAAATGATAGTTATGTTTTGACACAGAATTAAATGGGAAGTCAATATATTGTATATGTATGCATGTAGTTTGCTATCAGTCATCCTAACTATACGTAAATGTGACAGCAAGTTGCATAAAATTACAAATATAACATCTTTAGTTGTCTATTAAAATATAATTATGAATAAGAACTATAATGGAATAACAAATAATAAAGGATAGTTAGAATTATCACAAAATATTAAATGGGAAGTCAATATATATCATTGTACAATCGGGAATCAAATATTGTGGAATCACCTTTACTTGAAACTTAGAAAACCTAGCGAGCAAAAAGAAACATGTTGAAATAAAAACAAAAGCCTAAATGACATTATGGCTTTACTATTAAAAATAAATATTATAGCTATCTAGCTTTTTAAATAGTACATTCTTGAAGATCATAAGAACCATTGCACGAAATAAAACGTATAGGTAAAAATATTCATTCTACGGAGTTCACTGCAAAATGTATGCAAGGTATCCTGCTTTTTTAGAGTTTGATAGAAGTTTTGATAGCTCTGGATCCACATAACATGAGAGGATATAGGTAAATGAACGTAAATAACATCATGTAAAAGAAACAATGTTTAAAAAAAGCAAATAATGGTACAATGGTAGTATTATTTATAAAATGGTAACGGTAACCATTACTATAGTAATCATATTATTGAGTATATATTAGTTTTGCATATGCGTAGAGCTTCGAAGTACAACAAATTCAAGCTAGTCAAAACTTCGAAAACCAACAGGTGCATATAAGCTTCGTGGGATTGTCAGTTTGATATATATATATATATATATATATATATATATATATATATATATATGGCGTGTTTGTATGTAACGGAAGCAAAGTATTTAACCGAGATATTTAAATGAGGTATTTAAGCGAGATATTTAAATTGTTCCCAATTTAACCCCCAGGTCGACACTATATCCAACTATGGAAGTTTTGCAAGTACGCATCCGTGCTTCGCATACGGATATGGAAAATATTATGTAGTTTCATCGGTATTTACATGTACAATTATAAGGTATATCAATAATATCCAGTTGAAAGAACAAACATTGCATGGATATTTTTGATGCTGAAGCTAACACAAAACGAAAAACAAAGAGATAAAATTGATTATTAAAAACAAAAGGGACTGAGATATAACGTGATTCATAGCAATAGCAAGAATAATTACAAAGGCTAAAGCAGCATACGTTTCTGGAGTACGCAAGACTCCGAAAATACATGAAAAAAAAAAGTGATACACAGTTCACCGACTAATTTACATGGTCGGTCACACAACAGACAAATACATACAAACAAACAAAAACAAAGGCAACAAAATCAATGAAGAAAATAATCAGTTCACATTTCAGTGCCAAAAATAAATCCAAGTCAACTCAGCACTCTCAACTGCATTGCTGCTTCCTTCTTCGAACTCCCTATCCTTTTCAATATGTTGTTGGTTATCCATCTCATACAGTTCCATTACAGTTTCAAAGGCCCCCACTAATGCCAACGCTTTGTTCTTAATCTTCTCCAAGAATTTTCTCCTTGCTGTCTCAATCACATCATTGCACAGTTGGGTCTCCTTGGAAGAAACTACACTTCTGACACTCTGGCTCTGCCTGTTTAGGACCCTCCTCAACTGCCACTAACTCCACAGCTTCTTCTTGTTTATTATCTTCTGTCGGTGCTTTATCCTTAAAAAAAATTGTTCATTTTTGTTTTCATGGTCTATTATCAGTTAGTTATTGCAGCAACACAAATCTAGTTATATCAGTATGGAAGTAAAAGTTAAGATTAGAGCGCACCATAGTCTTCAAATGTATAAACGGGCAAACCCTATAAAAAAAGTCAAATATTTTCAGAACACCAAAGGCACACAGCATACAGGTTCTCAAGAATTACTGTACGGAATTTGCATATATACACCCATTATAATAAGCATCATACTTAACTTATTCATATGGTTGGAGATATGCTAGCAACAAAGAATTTCCAGTTCATTGGATTCTATATAACACGATACTTGCCAAGATTAAAATACATACAAATCAACACATTGTAATATTTATTCCTCAATACAAATCAACACATTCTATATAACATGAACCTAGCTGTTATTCCTCACTCTGCAAAATTATCCTCATATTTACACAACAATCAAATCTAGTTACCTTATTCTTGTTCACCTCTGGTCAGATCCATATATGCCACGGTTGAGTGTACTGCATATCCATCAATATCCGAGCAAGCTTTGTGGTGTGACAAGGCACATTTTGTAGTTGCAGTGTACAAAGCCATTTCTGGTTCCTCATCTATGATTTTATTTCCTTGGCACTAAAGAATTTGGAACTCCAACTCAAGCCCTATGGAAAATATTCTGCTTTGTAAAGTTATTAACAATGAGATCCACACTCAAGATAATCTACTTCTCAGGGGTTTGATAAACCCGTCTTCCTGTATTTTGTGTAATGTTGCATACAGGCTAATCAAATAAGCCAAACTTAAAATTAGAGTAAATAAATGGTTAGGGATATAACACAATATTTAGCAAAATGCTAGGGTAGAACACACCAATAATAGAGGTTAGGCAATTAATCAATGATGAAATTTAGAAAAATTCTATGATAGAAGACACTTGTAGGTTAGACAATTAATCAACGATGATATTTAGCAAAATTCTATCATATGTTATTGCGAAATTATAACCATGATAAGTTGAGTAATGCATCTGATTTGAGGATATCACTCCAAATTTTAATTGTTTTTAGATGACAATATTCAAATCGCTATAAAAAAGTTATCATTTTAAATTTAATTTATTTTCATAACAGAGACATTTGTTTTAAGACAAACCGTTCCAACTTGGATATAAAAGGTCAGCAAAAGGGATCAAAGCATATAAATGTTAGCAGCAGCCTTGGATTATACAGATGAGGTATCATATCTAAAACCATCCATTTTTTCTTCGGCATACAATTCAAAAATAAATAGGCCCAAATTTTGTAAGGTTCGGAATCGAGATTATAATAAGTGCTAGTAAAAGAAAAAGATGATAAAAGTCCACATATGGAATAGCTGACTATGTTTTTTCTAGAACTATCGAGTTATTTTCAGTATTATAGTAATGCCTGATTACTGTATCATAACATGCACACAGTAATATTATAGTTGCATGGATTTTTCAGCTGAAGCCACTATTATTTTGAACCAAAGTAACATTTTTAATATATGTACGATTCCAGATCTGGAGCATGATACAATATCTAGGAAAATAGCAGAGCGGGTTCTTAATCTTAACAGCATTGTATGACAGTTAATTTATTAGTGCAATAATGACTTTGAAACATCCCTTCACAAAACATATATATAAAAATAAAACCAAATCTTCAAAATTGAATAAGCTTTTATCAAAAATAAAACATCAATATTTAGGTCCTCTAAATAACACAATATAGCATAAGATAACTATATTTAAATAAATTTGTACTTTGAATTTTTTTCTCATTGAGCTCACCAGTATTCGCTAAATGACTCGCCTTCACAACGCTTTGATTTGTATAATTTATAAGCGATAAGTATGACTAACGTGTAAGAGTATTAATGTAATAATAATAGGTATGATAGGAATGTGAAGTAAACAATATAAAAAAAATTCATTTTATTACAACACTAGTTCAAATTGAATGAAAATTCAAGATGTTCAAACATTTTAATATTTACTCCCTCTAGTTCAGTTTATATGTCGTTCTAATGTTTTACAAATTTTGCTAAATATTTGACGTTTTAACAAGTTTTGGTAATTGTTCTCTCTTTTACCCTTCCTCCTCGTTACTGCTGCTGCATGCGCTTCTTTTTACATTGAGAAGCATTAATTAAAGGTGTCTTGAGAAGGTAATTGTTCTCTGTTAGACTTCCACGTGTGTCTTGAGAAGCTGCATGCATTGTTTTTACATTGCCACCATTAACTAAAGGCTTCTTTTTACATTGCCAGCGTTGTTTTTCATTAAAGAGCACTTAATACAAAAAAATTAATTAAAGGATAAATATGTCATTTCTTTGCTTCCTTAATCTATGTGAAAATTTTCAAAACGTCATATAAACTGAACTGGAGGGAGTATTCAATAACCTGATCAACACTTAAGTACATTTTAAGCAAACTTAAATAAATTAATTAAACTTTGTAAAGAAGTTGAGTAATGCATGTAAAATTGGTAGATAAGAATGCATTTATGTTAAAAAAAAACGTTCCATAAATTCATGTTTTATTATAGTTCAAAGGCCTTTGTACATAGTTAACCTAAGCAATCCCAACCACACAAAACAAACCATCATTCAAAAAGCAGACAATTGATATATATACCAAAAAATAAAATAATAATAATAAACAGTTGTTAAATTAGTTTAATTTAAGTTGTATTGTGTACCCATATAATTCAAATCTGATAGGTAGTCAAAAGACATGTAATATGGGTGATAAACGATCAAGTTCCATATGCCACATTCCAAGCTCTTCGTAGTATATAATCAAAGTTTCTTTCAAATTCTTTACCTTGGAAATATAGAAAGAAGTCAAAACAAATGGTCTAAGAAGAACACAGTCAATCTAATAGTGGAAAACACAAGTACAAAGCATGGAATTTCAGTAAACGTCTAAATAAAAATAGAAAATAAACCCAGGGACAGAGATCTTAATACCTGTATACTGAAATCAAACTCCTCGTGGCTTGTTTGCAACTCAACTTCTTACTTTCCTCATCCAACATGAAAGACTAATTATTCTGCATCAACCAAAACAAATAGGACATACAAAACCTGTTATAAAATGAATTTGTATTACAATCAATTATATGATAAAGTAAATAGAAATAAAATGTATAAGATACCTTGATTTCTCCATACTATTAGTGCCAACCTAGAAAGCATGGATACGGGTGCGTGGATGCGGGTGCGCGGTACGGGGATACGGGAATTCGACAAATTCCAAAATATGAGGACTCGGGTGCGGAGGGATACGACAAATATATAAATACTAAAAATATATTATATACATAATTATAGATGCATTTGTATATAAAACATCAGACGAATAACATAATTAATTACAGATGCATTTGCAAATAAAACATCAGACGGACAAATAACATAATTACAGACACGTTTGGAAAAGCAATAATAAGCGTTTCAAATTCATACAAAAATAATATATAAAAATACGATAGTGTAATATATTTCTATTGTTCAAGAACTATGCGGTATTCAATGCAGTTGACGTTAAAAAATAAAAAGAAAGCAATACCGAGTAAACGTGCTATGCAAATTTAATCGGTCACGTGTTGGACTGAACTTCATGCAGCAAGCCAAAAATAAAAAAAAGTAAAACCAGTCAAAGTTAGACTGAAATTAATGCAGATTTAACTTGGTCTTAGCTGAGTGCACAACAACTGTCCACGTTTCTCTTATAACACACGCATCCTCTCTTTTGTCTCCATCCTCTTTTCTGCAATTCACAGGAGAAAGCTCTCCTTTCATCGATGAAAAAAATAAATTCGGTTATAGTATTATTTTATACAAATCGATTACAGTATTATTAATGCAAATCGATTACAGCTGGAGTTCCAACCCTAAAAATCGAAGACCGTAGACGAGGTCGCAGCTCCTCGATTAGGGCACGAAGATGAGAAACAACGAAGATTGAAGTTCAAAGACGAGAAACAGCCAAACCCTAACAATTACGTCTTTGCCTCTTCCGCACCTCCATTTCCGCATCACACCGAACTCCATCGAACAAATACGGGGACACGCCTCGTGGCGCACCCCGTACGAATCCCGCTGCACCCCCGCGTATCCCCGCACCCATGCGTATCCAGTGCGCAGTGCTTCAGAGGAGTGTCGCACCCCTGCTTTCTAGGTGCCAACTTATTTGAACCACATGCTTTAGATTCATAGGCACACATATAAAGCTGACAGTAGTTACCTAAACTTTTGTTCCTCTATCAAATTGAAACACAAACTATTTTTTATTTCTAAATTCATGTAACTAACTCAATTGATGCAACTTTATAAATATTATCACAACTTAAATGTTTTTTTCCCAAGTATCAGAAAGCATAAAATCAGCGGCCAAAATATATTTTAGTACTTTGATATATGTTTAACATTCATTATAGACATAGCCCGAAATAAAAAATTGTTAAAAGAAATTATATATACTTCATAAGACCTCAGAAAAGTACACATGAAGCAAAGTTAAAACCGACCTACTTATATTACATATATTGGTTCATTTAGCTTATATCTTTTATTAAACATCAGAGTCCCACTGATTCAACTTCGAAGGAAAAATAACTTTTGTTTCAGAATCATAATACGTACGTAGTATTGTGCTAGGAGAGACAACATGAGAAAGAAATTCAAACACAACGCATCAAAATATCTAATGATGCACAAATAGAATCTACACTGATGATAAACATAACTTGTGCTGATTAAAGAATCAAATCAAAAGTAGGCTAATTTGTACGATTTAATTGATATGTTAAAAGTCACATATTTAAAGGAAATTTTATTAAAGTAACCAAGCGCTAATATTATGCGAGGACAGCATGAGAAAGAAATTCAAACACATTGCATCAAAATATCAAGTAATGCACGAATCTATAGTGATGATAAACATAATTTGTGCTGATTAAAAATTTAAATCAAAAGTAACTTATTGTGTACGATTTAATTAATATGGTAAAAGGGGCATATTTAAAGGCACACATAGAAACTAATCAACTATAGTGATGATAAACATAATTTGTGCTGATTAAAAAATTAAATCAAAAGTAACTTATTGTGTGTGATTTAAGTATTATGTTAAAAGGTGCATATTTAAAGGAAATTTTATTAAAGTTACCTAGCAACGGCAGATCGACCTAGCACAAAACCAACAAAATATCAAAATGAAACTTCTTAGAATTTCAAATATTCGTATCATTAATAAAAATAAACATACATTATCAAATATTAATTTCATGAAACTACATAACTAACCATGTTACAAATTATAAAATTCAAAATAGAAGGAGAAAAAACGATAGGAAGATGTAATAAGTATCGGGAAAATCTATAATAACAACAGAGTTTATTTTTATGGAAAGAAAATAAATGATTTTATCGTAATGCTTGTCAGCTAATGCACGGTTGTGAGTTAATTTACTTATATCGAAACCCAAAAATAGTCATAGACTCATAGCCAATATCTGCGGTGTTTTCAAAATTGATCTGATTTTCAAAATCTCAAACAAACTTAGAACTAAAACAGGAAAGGAAAATTTTGAATTTTGCTAAATACATGCAAGAAAAGTAACAAAGTGGAAATTGTGTAAAAGATTCGAAACAAAAAAATGCTTCTAACCTCTGGATACAGATGGGTAAGGAGGGACAAAAGTTGAGAGGGTGCTTGAGAACTTATGGGCCCAAGGAATGAAGCAGCATATCCAAGAATTGAAAGACCAGAAAACAATTCCATAAAATCCTTTGAACCCTTTAGCTCGGTATCTATAGATTTCAACATTGGTGCGCCTAAGCACTAATAGCGATGGCCCTGCAATTCGTCAATGATTAGAAAATATATACGTTTCTAGATGCCAAAGGAAGAAAAACAACTTATTATTGTCCATAATGAAGAAGAAAGGGAGAAAAATTAATTCCATAACCACCTGTACACTTTTAATGGTATCGTTACTAAAATTCAAACAAATGATATGATAATGGTGAAGGATCTTGCTAAAATTCCGAACACTATCATATTTTTAACGAACTGAACTAATATGACAGAGAATAGTTATATCTTTAAGTTTATAAAGAAATTTGATTTTAACTCATAGATTTCTATAGTACAAACATGATGAGCAACAGTCATCCATCTGTTTAATAAAGAAACCAAAATATGAGTATAATATCTCCCAACAGTAAGTTAGTATGAATAATTTTTTCTTTTTACTAATAACGTGAAATTGTTGTTTTTAAGAGAACCAATGCTTGCAATTTAAGAGGTGAAATAGCAGAACAAAAATACTGACCTATATACGAAGAGGATGAAGAACAGGTGCGTCCATGTGGAATGTAGCGAACCATCATCATCGAAGCAGGATCACACCAATATACACCATGCCTAAATAGGTAAACAAAAACTAATAGGTGGGATAAAAATTGGAATATAGCATGATTGGAAAAAAGGTTCAGGAAAGAAATATCAGTTTAAACGCACCTTTCCAATTGTGGTATATAATTAAACAAATGAGATATAGATGCAAAAATCTAATGGGTAGGAAATCCAAAAAGAAAAGGAAAAAAAACCTAAAACACAATATATCAAAGCAGTAAGCTCATCATCGATGACATTGAAAGTTAATGGGAATAAAAAGATCATAAATCTCAAAAAAATGTCATAAATACAGATGGTACTGCCAACTCTCATAACTTTGGTTAACTTTGATTAAGTTAGAAAACTTGGTTAACGTATAAAGCAAATTGGAAAGAACCATTTTTAAAGACTTAAAAAAACACATATAAAATTATGTAGAAGATCACAAAAAAAAAAAAAAAAAAAAACTGTAATGGCAGTAATAATATATACTGACCCTCTACACAACAAGCGCAATTGGAGATGTAGCTGTCACAAATCGGATAGTGTGTTCAATAAAGTTGTGTTCAATAAAGTTAGCATAAGAGGTGTACCTAAAGTTCTTAACCTGAAGCTTTAGCTATGAATGAGTCGGTGATTTTCTTTTTTTACATTTATCATAAAACTACTGCACTCATCGCCAGTACGGAACAGAATAAAAAATTTATGGGAAATTTTTTTTTTTTTGTGAAAATGTATATAATAATGATTGCAATTATACAAAAATTACATTTGAACATATGGGTTAATGATATTTTGCAACTGTCTGTTAGCTAGGGGGAAACTGCACTTCAAATAAGTGCTATAAGCATGAAGAAAAACTAAAACATGCTTAGTTGGGAGTTTGTTTTCACTGATTCTGCCCAGTTTTGTGTCAACTCGGCTTATGAATACAGTGGTTCGAATAATTAAGCAAGGATCTACATGTTGGGAATTCGGTCATGGCTATACACTGTGTGATTCTATTATGGCTATACACCGTGTGATAGATGAAGGAATCATATCAATTGAATGGACAGTGATGTAATATATATATATATATATATATGTATATATATATTTTACATGATGCCCAAACAGACGTGCACTCGACCTAATGGCCTCGTGCGCAACTTGCATTCAAAGACTCGATGGTTCATGGGATTCTGCAATTCACACATTGATGTAATATATTAATTAACATCCAACGATCAATGATAAAAGGGTAGGGTACTAAAAAAAAATAAACTTCGACTTTCCATAAACGGAGTTCAATTAATTTAAGGGTTAACTTACAATGATTGGTATAGAAGGGATGGCAAAACAATGCATAAACAAATAATGGTATAAGAACAAATTTTAAAATTGAGACATGCCAATCTTATTTAGCAAGAAAAGTAAAATTATTTTGGTTGGAAAAGTTAAACACAATATAATAATTATTATAGTTTTCATGCATCAAATTTTTTCGATTGCATATACAAAATCTATTTTGCGTCTTTATAATGCTTATGAAACTAAAAAAGAAGACCCTTTTTCAAAAAAAAAAAAAAAACAATCAATATCACAAATTAAAAAAAATGCAATTAAGTGAAAAAAAATGTTTTGTAGAAAGTAGCATACATGTGCATGAAATTTTAACAAACAGAGAAAAATGAAACTATTAAACACTTCAGCTGTATTTAAATAGGTGCAAAATAGTTGAACGTTATTTTTATGTAAGTCAAGGCTGAAAGACCTGCAATATCATCATAATATTGTGTTAGTATAGATATTTTCCACGAATGTAAAGTATACTTTGATTAGAAATTCAGAACGTCAGTAATATATAATTTAAGTTTCTGATGCGCAGATTTTATTCAGAATTTTTTCCCCATTTTTAACTTACCTTCGCGCTGGTACACCAGTAGAACAATAAATATAGCAATTTAAATAATTATACATTACACGTATTCCTTGATGAAGCGTAAAAGGGAAGGAGATAAAAGATGAGGTTAATGTTCGGGTATATAGAGAAACACAAAAATCAATATGTCATCACGTACTAAAGCTAAAAAAGAAACAGTCTAAAACCTCTTAAGCTCATAGTCCTTCATAAAGGTCTATATGCATGGTTATGTACCGACAGTAGGTAAATCCATATCATAATTCTTTTAATGTAATTAGTATTTGCCTGACTTCAATCTAAGGAGTCAATGATAAACCATTCCATTGGAATAAATTTAAAATTTTCTTAATTAGGGATACATAAAAATAATACCAAGTGGCCATAACTGCATAAATGGGACATTGACATGTCTACAGGTACTTCATTAACTTATGCTCTCGTATCAAATTCTTGTACTTATACTGTTTTGCATGTAACTTGGCAAGGCATGCTTATAATGATGAAGTGATGTTATTCTGTCAATAATGTTTCCGAAATGAAGAATAAATATTTAAAAAAATGGCCCAATATATGAAAAGTTAAAAAGAGACCTTTCTAAGAATGTAAATAAAGGGAAGAACAGTCAAAGAGACTGGAGCACCTCAACCCAATGCATTAAACGATTATTTCTTATTTATCCATGCAAACAACATTTGCAATAAATTGTATTGTTCGAAGGTCGAAAATAATCTACGGAAAAAGCACAAAAATCAACAATCATTATTACCACGAAGCTTCATCCATAATCTTATACCAAAATTCTAGGGAAAAGAAGTAGAGTATGTTGGGATTTTTTTTTATAATTTTGTAGGTTGAATTTGATGGTGTGTGGATGAGAAGGAGGAGGGAATGTATTTGCTAAAATTTAGCATTGGGAAAGCAATCACATCTCCAACTATTAAATATGAAGTGTGAAAATGAATGAAAGAGTGGATGGAAAAAAGAAAATTAGACTGAGAAGAAAACGAATGGTGAAGTTAGTCACATACTAATTACATTTCCAACGTACTAAATTTGAAGTGTGGAAACCAACAAAAGGAAAGGCCATAGAAGAAAATTAAATAAGAGACCATGGATAAAGAAAATGCGAAGGCCAAACCCACTGAAACTATTTTGAATTGAGTAGGCATACATTAAAATCTGTTGTGAATGTGGTAATATGTTTCCAGTAGTATTAAAGAACTTAACGTGGGTAAAGGCATGATGTGCGAAGGAAAGCTCGGGAATGCACGGAACAACCATAAATATATGACTTTTTAAAAACTTATCATGCAATTTTGTTTTAGCAAATACAATGCTTGAAAGCATGACTCGACGTATGTGAGATATTGGCAAGTGCAAAACTCGACGCTGTGAGAAAATAACTTTAATTACTGCAATTGGTATGCATTTGACATCCCACACTTTTACCTAACCCTCACGCACACAAAACATACCCAACAAAAAAATACTGCCACAATTGGAAATATTATGTCAAAAATAACTTCTGTATTTTCAAATTTCTAAAAATACTTGCCACAATAGGTAATTATATCAACAGCTTAAAAGATTCCAACTCAAAATACGCATATTAAAGAGTAAATTTTAACCTTTTATCAAACAATGAACATATGATACGCGCATTGGAAACAATTTTATCCAACATATCGTGAAAGTTATATTCTATTTTATTTATGCATTGCTAGTAACAAAAATGTGGGAAAGCCTGAACTAAATAAACGTTAGAGAAATCCCTGTTGTTGCTAAGGCTAGGAAAATGAAAACGGCTTGCAACATGAAGTAAAAGATGCTTTCAGTTGCAATTTCCAAATCAAATGCAGAATTGTTTTTTAATCCTTCAATTAGTATAGCCGGGATTATTTTTTAGTCTTATTTGCATTCATGTCCAACTGGACGTGGTTAGATTGCTGGAAAAAATCATGAACTATTATAAGTTGCAACCAAGTATGAGATAAATTTCAAACACGCATACCAGTTAATAACCGTTAAGAACTTGCAATTGCACCTGACTGACCCTTCAAAAAAATCGACAAACGCACAGTAATGAAATAATGGAGCTCACCCTTATCATACTTATCAGAAAAAATAAAATCAAAACAAATTAAATATGACAAATCCTAATGAAATGGTAGAGCTAACCGATTACAAACTTTCTAAAATAATATAATAAATGTATAATCAGGGAAAAGCACACCTTCACATATGACAGGTTCTCATTTGAACTGTGATTCTCATTTCAACCCATAAACACTTATGGTTTTTTTTTTTCAAGTTATTTTAGTTCCATATCGACTAAAAAAATCCATATATTTTTATACTTAGACTTCTCTGCTCCTTGTATTAACTCAACTTCAATATATAAAGCATTTAAAATTGATGTGTCTACTATTATATAAAAAAAAACATCAACATCTATATCTTTAGAGTTAGATTTTAGATTCAAAATTAAATATTATTTATCTCACAAAGGTATGAAATGGAATCGTGTCATGATAAAAAATTGTAACGCTTTGACATTAACAAATCAATGTGCCCTTTGTTATTACCAACAGTCAAGTCCATCTAGTCATTATACTTCTATTAATCTTTAAATTTTGAGTATAAATAAAATTTTCATATAACAACTAATATTTATAACCACACATAAAAGGAAACTACTAAATTAATATAAAGCGAAAAAGTTAAAGTGTTAGCTTCAATACATTTGTGTTAACGAAACTAAACCCTTTAAAACTACTTAATTCCTTTTAAACACAAACAAAGAAATACAATGACCGTCACTTTGAACAATTGAAACTGAGAGTAATGAGACAAATAATCAAACATTCAATTGTAATTGAAGGTTTATACCTGACAAATTAGGGATCTTAAAATCGAAGATGATGACGAATTGACGATTATTGTTGTTGTTGTTGCTTTTTTGTGACGATCTTCTTACAAAGCCTCCTTCCGCCCTTGTCCTTGATTTATCATTTATTAAAAATCTAAGCAGGATCCTGATCATGTAGGACAAAAAATGGTGAGGAAAAATCTTTAAATCTTAAGGCGAGAGGAAAAAATAAAATTAATGCAGCGTATATAAGGAGTGTTTTGCTTTGGTTCCATTAGTGATAGTTTGGCAACTAAATTATCTTAATGAACAATTTATCACAGAAATAACTAATATGTCACATGGTATAATGACACAATTTATCACATTTTTATTTTTAAAAAGCTTTACATAAATATTACATAATGACACGGATTCTTTTTGTAGTCGAGCTAGAATCCAGAACCTGTATTTGCATAAATTTTTATGTAAGTTGTACATAAAGGTATATCATTGTCTTTTAAAAAAAAATCATAAATACATGAGGTACATATCTCCTTATATCAGTAGCCTTAAATATTGGAAGGTAATCTCCATTTAATGGCACCTTAATAAATAAGCATTGATCATGCATACAGATGCGAATATGATCAAACTCCCAAAATTTTAAAATAAAGAAAATGCTAAGAACTGGAATGCCTTATTATTATAATGTTGATCCTTGGACTGCACAATGATGCAAATCTATCAAAAGATACTGGAAGCGTTGTGCCTTCAATACTTCAATCATTACACATTTATCCAAGGTGATTCGTTGTGTTATTATTTGAGTTCATTACTTCTATTGAAATACAAATTTTATTTGGTAACTCATGAACGATATCCCAATTTAACATATAGTTTGAATCACACAAACCATTCATACAAATACAGATCAGATCAACTCAAGTTCGTAAAAGTTAGCTGATAATCAAAGCACAAAATTAGGTATGTTTGGGACTATCTTATGAAAAAAGTTATCTGATCAGATGGGGCAACAATTTAATATTTAAATTCTATAAAGCAAGACGCCTTAGAGATATCGTGAAATAATTTATTTTAGTAACACGTTGTGAATAGAAAAGGGTCAAATATGTAGACTAAATTTGTTTACGTAACAGTTTACTAAAAAAACCTTTGTTAAATTAAAATAATAATAAAGGAATACATTAGATACATACCTTGTTAGGTAGCAGCTGCATATTAAATCCAATGACATCATTGCTTTTTAGGTTCATCCTATAGTCCGCCAACACGAACTCATATTGTTTCTCCCGCACTGTCCAAGTAAATTAAGAGGTGAATGTATATCATCCATGAGTGCAAAAAGGTGAATAGAAGATAATGTTAGGAAATGAAATGTAGGTTATATAAGAATGTTGAAGTAATAATTGATGACCTTTCTAATCTACATAAATAAATGAAGAGAAATGCTATGCTTACTCGCCTACAAAGCGAGTATGAACAACTCGCTGCCACGTGGCATCTCTAATTTAATTCTGCATGATACAATCTCTTTACCCATATATCAATATGTACCCACAGCCTAAATTTCTCTCTCCATCTTTTTTAATACCAACGCATGCAGGCAATCTTTGAACTTGTATTTACTCATATATTTATGCCTGCATGTGTTGGTATAACAAGGATTACCAAATGGAAATTGTTGAGCTGGCAAAACAAAAGATGTTAAATTGTTGAGCTGGCCATTTATTTGTATATAAAAGAAAGCAACCCCTTGATAATTACTTCAAACAAGGAAATGTGCCCTATTAACCAATGTAGAGCTGCTGCGAGTAGGAAATACTTTTGTTTAGGAATGTTGGATTACCAAGTCCCATGTGTTGATATGGGAAAATATGTGCTGTGCATAAATACATGGAGAAAAAATATTGCCTGCATGCATAATTATATGAGTAATTGCAGGTCCAAAGATTGCATACATGCGTTGGTATTAAAAAAGATGGAGAGAGAAATTTAGGCTGTGGGTACATATTGATATATGGGGAAAGAGAATGTATCATGCAGAATTAAATTAGAGATGCCACGTGGCAGCGAGTTGTTCATACTCGCTTTGTAGGCGAGTAAGCATAGCATTTCTCATAAATGAAATGCAGAATGAATGTAAACTATTCATATTCTACTGTCTATCTAATGCTGTCTTTTTAACAGCCAGGACTTAAAGAGGGAGTAATATTTAATATGCTGTCATCAGCTACCGTAAGCATAATTTTGAAATGCCAAAGTCAGGAGAGAAAAAACATTCATATACAATAAGATACTTAGTTATTTAGATATTTAGCAGATAGTTCATTGGTTTAAAATGGTTTAGTGATGTAATATAAAACCATTAATACTTAAAACCATAAAACCATTATGTGTATTCAAAGCATATATTTTTTTGGGTATAATTTCAATAAATCGTCACTCTTCTTGTATGACTTGTCAGTGACTATTTATAGAGTATGCGTAGAGAAAACCATAACTAAGGCAATGGTAGTTGTATAGTAAAGAGTATCACCTCATTAGTTTTTCTGTAAGTTCGACCAATATATCAAAACTTTTTTTTGTTTTCTTCTAACTTCCAACAGCGTCTTCATTTGAATAAGCATCCACCTAACTATATTTTCTTGCCTACTCACTGCTCTTTGTTGGGGATCCACTACAGGAATTAAACTGAAAAACGACGGCAACAATAATATATTCAGTATTTAAACCGGAAAGTGGAACACAAAATATCAATAAAAACTGAAATGTTAGGACCTCAATATCAATAAATTTGAGTCAATAAACTGAAAGCATTTCAGCCCTTTCGGTTGATGGTGAGGACATTCCAAAAATAGTTATATCCATTTAAGCTTTGTAGATGAAGAGAAGGTTGGCTGCCTTAAGGAAGCATGAGTGGAAGTGGAAATTTAATTACATAGAAAAAGTTAAGTATTGACAGTGTAACACCCCACTCCCGCTATGATCACTCACTAAGGGAATGCCATAGCATCGGTGGAGTATTTTAGTGAATATAGAACAGAAAAATTACAACAAGACAGATATAAATAGTACTTGAAATTTTAAAACATCATCTCATAACAGCGGAAGTAAAACATGTCTGGTTACATCATAAAACCACAATAAAGGTCAAGTACAATATCCATCAAAATAAAGAAGTACATAATCCCACTCTCATACAATAGCCAAACAAAAGAAAAGATAACTGGATAACTGGAGCTTTACATCTATCCAAGCTCCTAAAGACTGGAACAGCAATCCGATCAAGCTCCACTACTGCTAGGATCCACCGTAGGACCTGAGGGTTGGGGAAAAAGATAAAAACAACAGGGTCAGACATAAGTCTGAGCGAGTCCTATAACTTTAACAATACAATCGTTAAAGTAACCAGAGAAGACATAAACTGATATACGGTAACATATAGGGATGAATGGCTACCCTAAGCAGTCAACTAAACGAAGATAAAGGATAAAGACGCATCTACCCTCCCTAAGGTAAATTACTAAACTGCACCACACCAGTCGTTCCTAACTTAAAGGTTGATCCCACCCAAGGACTTATAAAATTTACTAATTAGTACCTGCGTACCCCTAGGTGACCAAGTAGGCGCCACGGGGCCCTACAATCCACTAGGTGTACACACTACTTCCCATTCGATCGGCTCCCTAACGTAGATACCCGTGCTGGCCCCACCGTGGGATGTATCATTCCCCAATGTGGCAACCTGATGGAACTAAAGGTGCACGGCTTATATCTACTCGATGCAACAACGGCTTACCTACCAGCCCGGGCCCACTCACGCATATGAAGCCCGTTGGACTTGCGTTGCCACCGCTAACCCGTTTGCCTCTTACAGTCAAGCCCAGTATGCGTGTCCCGTCCTCGACATGGGTCGAGCCCACAAAGATACGTATGGGTTACTGGTTGAAATGGGCCTCCACAAGCTACCCACCTAAGCTTGTCCCTTTTTCTAGTATATCCCACTTAACCCTTTAATCATGTTTTAATTACATGTTCCATTTTGGTTAAGTATTCTAATCGTATTTTCTATTGCCACCCAAGGCAACCACTAGATTTTCTCATGCCACCCGAGGCACCCACTTAACCCCTCATGTCCCTCTACATGCTAATGTGGTTAAGTGTTTCTTAATTAATTAATTAAGAACGTAACCTTTGTAAAGACCTCTCACATTAGACTGTCTTTTATGACCGCTGGTTAAGCCGGTTGGGTCCGGGCAGCCTTATGTCATAACAGAGTCTAACCTCGTGTCTTTACATTAATTACGTATTTAGTTTGTGCCTAAGACCTCTCACATTGGGCTAACATTTGTAGCAACTGGTTAAGCCGGTTGGGTCCGGGCAGTTTTACGCTACAACTGAGTCCAACCTCGTGTCTTAGTCAATTAATTACACCTAATTAATCACCCTCATAATTTTATATTAATTATCCCTAATTAATCAAGTTTTCTTAACATGGGTAGACCTAACTTAATAGGTAAATTCCCATGGGGTAGACCTAACTCAATAGGTAAATTCCCAACACATAGTATGGGTACACCTAACCAAATAGGCAAATTCCCATACTATGTTTATTTATTTTGTGTTATGCATAATTATATTAATTTCACACAATCTTATTAACTTATGCATTTAATTACCCCATCGTTCCCACGTAATTTCGTTCATGATATAACACATATAAAAGGTGTCAACTTGCATATGAATGAACATGTTTCAAAGGTGCCATCTTGCATATTAACAAACACATAACTTGCATATGAACTTGCATAACATGTCACATAACTTGCATATAATATGTCACATAACTTACATATTCATTTTGCATAACAAACTTGCATATTAGCTTATAGACTTGCATAATGTGTCATCATGAACTTGCATATTAATAAACATGTAACTTGCATATTTACATACATGTAACTCGCATATTAACAAACATGTAACTTGCATATAAAGAAACATGTAACTTGCATATTTACATACATGTAACTTGCATATTAACAAACATGTAACTTGCATATTAACAAACATGTAACTTGCATATTTACATACATGTAACTTGCATATTATCAAACATGTAACTTGCATATTTACATACATGTAACTTGCATAGCATATTACCATGAACTTGCATAACATGCATATGATTACATAGCCCACAACTTGCATATTTAGCATCATGCAAACATAACATACATCATATTAAACTTGCATAAGCTTACATACTCAACATGCATAAACATAAGATTAATGCTAACATCATATCATATGATTCAAAGCTCATTAACCCACATACAAAACCATAAATCTCATCACATCTCATCTAATTAGTTTACCAAAAGATCATCAAAGTGATAGAAACTCACAACTAGCAACTTTGAACACCAAATGAAGAAGATTAAGATGCTAAGAAGGGATTAGAAGTTGATTAGAGAGTGATTAGTATGCAACCCTCTTCATAAAATTAGTGGAGGCCATGAGAGCTAGCATTTTGCCATAGTTTAGTCACTAGGTTTAATTATGAATGAATTAGGGTAGGTTAGGGTCTTATTTATAGATTAGGCAAGTGTTTTAGGCCATAGGATTAACCCTAGATTCAATCCAAGCCATCAAAGCATGTCTTGGGGAAGAAGTCAAGTGTAGGAACCATCTAGGGCCTTTAGATTAAAGATGGACCATGAGGACCATTCAAATGCAAAATCTGCACTTGAGCGAATCGGCCCACGGGTTGACAGCCAAACACCCTGGATTAACCCCTAGTCGACCCAGCGGGCTCGGGTCGACTTCAAAAATCGGCCGGTTCGGTTATTCCCCTCTCCCAATTCGCTGTTTTGAGCATTTTTGCATATTTATTTATTAAATTTTCAATTATATATATATATATATCAATATATATATATATATATATCTACACAACCCATTTCACTTAATTAAGTATACTTTAATTTGGGAATTTTCGTGAAACTTCGCGAGGCCATATCTTGGTCATACGGACTCCGATTTTCGAAAACTCGGACTCTATTTCGCGTATTTTTCCGAGACGAACGCAATGGCATAGCCCGTTTCCCTTGATTCCCATTTTAGAATTAAATTCTGCCTCGATTTATGTTATTACAGGTTATTGAAAATACGGGTTGTTACATTCTCCCCTCCTTAAAGGATTTCGTCCCCGAAATCTTCAAGTTAGGAAGAACGTATCCTACCATCCAATCATCCATCTACTCAAAGCATCATCCACGAGCAATCATTGTCCTTACAAGATTCTAAATGCTGGATGGATATATGCAAAAGTGTGTGTATATGTACTTACCTAATGCGAAAATCAGGCGGTTACTGATACAGTAAACCTCCTTAATGCAAACCATGATAGTGCCATGCATCCAATATGTATGCGAAACCCTATTGACACATACAAATTTCTACATGCGTGCACAACCATACACAAAAATGCATCATCCATATGATAACACAGCCATGATACATCCATCAATCTAACTACCACATCCATTTATGCAATATGCAACATGAAGTGACTGAGCCGATCTAGTGCCTAATGTGTGTGTATATGCATCCACGAGCAACCACTAGCAAACAATTGCATCCATATGCATCCATCAACCATAACATGTTTCAAACACATGTTTCAACCATAGGTTTTACCCTATCTAAAGGTCATAGGTATTAGCGAGAGGATATACTAAAGATAAGATAAGTACTAGACAAGCAATAAAGGAGAAGTTAAAAGACATACTCTCAAAAAGAAATGGATACAAAGAACGCATCTTTGCTTCCGTCTCCCAAGTAGCATTGCTTTCGTCATCTCCCCATTGCACTTTAACTAGCTGAACTTCTCTGTTTCTCAACTTCCTAGTTTCTGACCCAAGGATGCGAGTAGGAGCTCGTCGAATCGTCGCATCACGCTCTACCTCTACATCTCTAAGCAAGCTCGGCTCTACCACCTCCGCGGTCTCATGTAAGCACTTCCTCAAATGTGATACATGGAATACATCATGAACACCACTAAGTCTGTCGGGCAACTCCACCCTATATGCCATCCGTCCAATCCTTTCCTTAATAGGAAACGGCCCAACAAATCTCGGTGCTAACTTCCCTACGGACCCAAAGCGAACAACATTTCTCAATGGAGATACTTTGACAAAAACCATGTCCCCAACCTCAAACTCAAGATCCGTCCTTCTCTGATCCGCATAAGATTTCTGTCTATCTTGCGCTGCTTTCATCCTTTTTCGAATTAAATCAATCTTCTCTGAAGTCTCTCTAACCATATCCGGCCCAAGCAAGATCTTATCCGTAGATTCCCACCAACATGTAGGAGATCGACAAGGCCTTCCATAAAGAGCTTCGAAAGGAGCCATACCAATACTGGACTGAAAGCTGTTATTATATGCGAACTCCACCAAAGGAAGATGTTCTTCCCATGTACCTCCAAAATCCAAGATACAAAGCCTCAAAAGATCTTCTAAGATACGGTTCACCCTCTCAGTCTGACCGTCCGTCTGAGGATGATATGCGGTGCTCAAACACAACTGAGTCCCTACCGCCTCTTGCAAACTTCTCCAAAACTCACTAGTGAAAATAGGATCTCGATCACTCACAATGCTGGATGGTACGCCATGCAATCTAACAATCTCTCTAACATAGACTGAAGCAAGCCATGGAGCGGTCCTCTTACTCTTTACGGGTATAAAATGGGCACTCTTGGTAAGTCTGTCTACCACAACCCAAATTCCCGTATTGCCCTTCCTCGATCTCGGTAACCCGTCGATGAAATCCATCGAGACACTATCCCACTTCCACTGTGGAACTTCCAATGGGTGTAGCAACCCACCGGGTTTCCTTTGCTCCACTTTAACTTGTTGGCACACTAAGCATCTAGCCACATACTCGGCCACATCTTTCTTCATACCGGCCCAGAAGAAAACTCTCTTCATGTCTTGGTACATTTTGTCTCCACCGGGATGAATAGTCATTCTTGAACGATGTGCATCATCCAAAATAGCCTTCTTCAAACCCTCATCTTGCGGTACACAAAGTCTACCGTCTCTATGCAACCATCCCTTATCATCTATGGTGTATCTACCCAAATGGCTGGACGACTCCCCTCTTATAAGCTTCTCTACCAACACAACCAACTGTGGGTCGTCTCGCTGAGCCTCGCCAATCCGTCTCAAAAGAGTAGGTCTAACCTCCAAGGATGCCTACAAACCAGGTACAAAATCAACAGAAGGTCTGAAGTCAAACAAAGAAAGAAACTCCAAGCTTCGTCGTTCCACGAACAATGGACTCAAAGATAGCCTTTTTCTACTTAAGGCGTCTGCCACCACGTTACCCTTACCAGGGGTATACGCTATCTCGAAATCATAGGATGCTAAGAACTCCATCCACCTTTGCTGTCTTAAGTTTAAATCCTTCTGAGAGAATAAGTACTTCAATGATTTATGGTCGGTGAACAACTCGAATCTCTCACCAAGAAGATAATGGCGCCAAGACTTAAGTGCGAAAACAATCGCGGCCAACTCTAGATCATGGGTAGGGTAATTCTTCTCATGCACTCTCAATTGTCTCCCTCCATAGGCTATTACCCTTCCCTCCTGCATCAAGACTGCGCCTAATCCTGTTCCACAAGCATCGGTATAAACAACAAACGGCTTACTCCCATCCGGGAGCACTAAAACTGGAGCGGTGGTCAAAGCTCTCTTTAACCGTCGGAAAGCATCATCACAATCTACATCCCACGAGAAAACCAGATTCTTTTTCGTCAAGCGGGTTAATGGGGCTGATATCTTCGCGAAGTCTTTGATGAACTTCCTATAATATCCTGCCAACCCCAAGAAACTTCTTACCTCGGTAGCATTTCTAGGAACTTTCCAATCCTGGATAGATACTATCTTTGCGGGATCCACAGCTATCCCTTCCTTAGAGACCACATGCCCTAAGAATCGCACTTCTCTTCTCCAAAAATGGCATTTAGAGAATTTAGCTTTAAGACTATGCGCTCGAAGAGTCTCCAACACTTCCTTGAGATGTAAGGCATGCTCTTCTTCATTCTTGGAAAAGACCAAGATGTCATCCACAAAAACTACTACAAACTTATTCAGATACTCTCTGAACACTCTACTCATGAGATCAACAAAGTATGCGGGGGCGTTTGTCAACCCAAATGGCATCACTAGCCACTCATAAAAACCATCCGGAGTCCGGAAAGCAGTCTTCTCTATACTGTCCTCCGCCACTCTTAACTGATGAAACCCTGTAGCTAAGTCCATCTGCGAAAATACTGACGCGCCAACCAACTGATCAAAGAGATCATCTATCCTCGGTAATGGGTGTCTATTCTTCTTCGTGAGCTTATTAAGTTCTCTATAATCCACACAAAGTCTGAGGGACCCATCCGCCTTCGTGGCAAACACTACTGGAGCTCCCCACTCCGATATACTTCGCCTTATGAACCCCTTCTCAAGCAACTCCCCTACTTGCTTATGAAGTTCTCTTCTCTCACGAGGAGCCATGTGGCGTACTGGCAAAGACACTGGTTTGGCATTATCCACCAAATAAATTCGGAAATCTATCTCCCGCTTCGGAGGCAAACCCTTTACTTCTTCAAACACATCCGGATATTCCCGGACTACTCTGACAGAACACAAACTCTCGACCGAAGCATCGAGCGATTCAAGATAACTTAGCAAAACAGATTCCATGGGATTGCAAGAGATCTCGAGAGTGTTACCCAAGCGGGTCATGAGCCTGACAACTCTCCTTTCGCAATCAAGAACGGCACCATTACTGGATAACCAGTCCATGCCCAAGATCAACCCATAGCCCGTGAAGCCCAATACAAAAGCATCACATCTAAACTCAACGCTAAGTATAGAAATCTTCAAACCCAAACATATCATAGACAGATATATGGAGCCCCCAATTGGGTTTGAGACAACCAAGGGATCATCAACTAGACTGGTGTCTAAGTGCAGTGACTCAACTAACGATGATGAGATAAAAGAATGCGATGCGCCAGAGTCAAACAAAGTACGAACTGGATGATCAAACAGAAAAACCAGACTTTCAACGGAAATAGTTCTACCTCTCTGCTGAATCGGTGGAACTGAGAGAACCTGAACTTGCCCCCCCTGACTGAGGTGGTGCTATAAGAGCTTGCACCTGGCCTCCTGAGGTAGACCCCGTCTTCTGCCCCTTCTTTGGGCAGTTTTTCACAAGATGCCCTGCTTCACCACAATGAAAGCAACCGGTCTTCTTCTTTTTGCGACAATCCTTACTAAGGTGTCCTGGTGTTCCACAATTGAAGCACTTCTTCTTCGTCTTCTTTTTGTCACCATTGCCTTTTCCGCCCTTGCCTTGTTGTTGCTGTTGCGGTTTCTTCTGATCCCCCTTTTTCTCTGGTGCCTTAGAATTCTTATCATCCTCATGCATAAGTGCCATGTAGACAAGCTTCTCAAAAGTGGCCCCCATAGGAATGTGAGTCATAGCTATTCCTTGCAATGGTTCGTTCAAGCCTCTAACGAACCTCAAAGCCTTCTTCTCCGGTGTATTCACCAACTCTATGCCAAACCTTGCTAATTGATTGAATTTGTTGACATATTCTTTCACCGTGAGATTCCCTTGCTTCAAATTCAAGAACTTCTCCATAAACAGATTCTCTTCCGCCCTTGAGAGAAACTTAGCCCCAAACCTTTGCTTAAAATCTGCCCAAGAGTCAACAGGGCGTTCTCCATTAGTGACCTCCCACCAGAATGAGGCCTCTCCCTTCATTAACCAAGCCGCCAACTTGACTTTCTTTCCCTCTTCCACTTCAAAGATATCTAGCAACTCTTCCACTTCCTTAAGCCAATCTCTAGCCTCTACGAAAGTCTCTGAACCAAGAAAAGGTTTTCCTCCTATAGCCTTGAACTCCTTGCAAACCTTAGCAAAATTATCCACTCTAGGCTGAGGAGGAGGAGCGGTTGTCTCTGGTGTAGTAGCATTGGCCGGACCCGCAGCCGCGGCCCTAGCCTCTTGCAACCTCCTATACCATAGTGGTATAACTAAACCCTCCGGGATGTTAAGATCTTCAGCCATGCTGAAACGAAAGAGGAAAGATTCAAAAAGGAGATTCCGAAAGATAAAGATATGGCTATTGGGGATTATGCTTTTCTTTTTCAAAAACTTTTTCTCTTAGAAGACATGCTTTTAAAAATACTTTCTTCGAAAATACTCTTAGAAAGTAGTTTTTCTCAAAAATTTTATCTGTTCTGGTAACCTTAAGCTCTGATACCACGTGTAACACCCCACTCCCGCTATGATCACTCACTAAGGGAATGCCATAGCATCGGTGGAGTATTTTAGTGAATATAGAACAGAAAAATTACAACAAGACAGATATAAATAGTACTTGAAATTTTAAAACATCATCTCATAACAGCGGAAGTAAAACATGTCTGGTTACATCATAAAACCACAATAAAGGTCAAGTACAATATCCATCAAAATAAAGAAGTACATAATCCCACTCTCATACAATAGCCAAACAAAAGAAAAGATAACTGGATAACTGGAGCTTTACATCTATCCAAGCTCCTAAAGACTGGAACAGCAATCCGATCAAGCTCCACTACTGCTAGGATCCACCGTAGGACCTGAGGGTTGGGGAAAAAGATAAAAACAACAGGGTCAGACATAAGTCTGAGCGAGTCCTATAACTTTAACAATACAATCGTTAAAGTAACCAGAGAAGACATAAACTGATATACGGTAACATATAGGGATGAATGGCTACCCTAAGCAGTCAACTAAACGAAGATAAAGGATAAAGACGCATCTACCCTCCCTAAGGTAAATTACTAAACTGCACCACACCAGTCGTTCCTAACTTAAAGGTTGATCCCACCCAAGGACTTATAAAATTTACTAATTAGTACCTGCGTACCCCTAGGTGACCAAGTAGGCGCCACGGGGCCCTACAATCCACTAGGTGTACACACTACTTCCCATTCGATCGGCTCCCTAACGTAGATACCCGTGCTGGCCCCACCGTGGGATGTATCATTCCCCAATGTGGCAACCTGATGGAACTAAAGGTGCACGGCTTATATCTACTCGATGCAACAACGGCTTACCTACCAGCCCGGGCCCACTCACGCATATGAAGCCCGTTGGACTTGCGTTGCCACCGCTAACCCGTTTGCCTCTTACAGTCAAGCCCAGTATGCGTGTCCCGTCCTCGACATGGGTCGAGCCCACAAAGATACGTATGGGTTACTGGTTGAAATGGGCCTCCACAAGCTACCCACCTAAGCTTGTCCCTTTTTCTAGTATATCCCACTTAACCCTTTAATCATGTTTTAATTACATGTTCCATTTTGGTTAAGTATTCTAATCGTATTTTCTATTGCCACCCAAGGCAACCACTAGATTTTCTCATGCCACCCGAGGCACCCACTTAACCCCTCATGTCCCTCTACATGCTAATGTGGTTAAGTGTTTCTTAATTAATTAATTAAGAACGTAACCTTTGTAAAGACCTCTCACATTAGACTGTCTTTTATGACCGCTGGTTAAGCCGGTTGGGTCCGGGCAGCCTTATGTCATAACAGAGTCTAACCTCGTGTCTTTACATTAATTACGTATTTAGTTTGTGCCTAAGACCTCTCACATTGGGCTAACATTTGTAGCAACTGGTTAAGCCGGTTGGGTCCGGGCAGTTTTACGCTACAACTGAGTCCAACCTCGTGTCTTAGTCAATTAATTACACCTAATTAATCACCCTCATAATTTTATATTAATTATCCCTAATTAATCAAGTTTTCTTAACATGGGTAGACCTAACTTAATAGGTAAATTCCCATGGGGTAGACCTAACTCAATAGGTAAATTCCCAACACATAGTATGGGTACACCTAACCAAATAGGCAAATTCCCATACTATGTTTATTTATTTTGTGTTATGCATAATTATATTAATTTCACACAATCTTATTAACTTATGCATTTAATTACCCCATCGTTCCCACGTAATTTCGTTCATGATATAACACATATAAAAGGTGTCAACTTGCATATGAATGAACATGTTTCAAAGGTGCCATCTTGCATATTAACAAACACATAACTTGCATATGAACTTGCATAACATGTCACATAACTTGCATATAATATGTCACATAACTTACATATTCATTTTGCATAACAAACTTGCATATTAGCTTATAGACTTGCATAATGTGTCATCATGAACTTGCATATTAATAAACATGTAACTTGCATATTTACATACATGTAACTCGCATATTAACAAACATGTAACTTGCATATAAAGAAACATGTAACTTGCATATTTACATACATGTAACTTGCATATTAACAAACATGTAACTTGCATATTAACAAACATGTAACTTGCATATTTACATACATGTAACTTGCATATTATCAAACATGTAACTTGCATATTTACATACATGTAACTTGCATAGCATATTACCATGAACTTGCATAACATGCATATGATTACATAGCCCACAACTTGCATATTTAGCATCATGCAAACATAACATACATCATATTAAACTTGCATAAGCTTACATACTCAACATGCATAAACATAAGATTAATGCTAACATCATATCATATGATTCAAAGCTCATTAACCCACATACAAAACCATAAATCTCATCACATCTCATCTAATTAGTTTACCAAAAGATCATCAAAGTGATAGAAACTCACAACTAGCAACTTTGAACACCAAATGAAGAAGATTAAGATGCTAAGAAGGGATTAGAAGTTGATTAGAGAGTGATTAGTATGCAACCCTCTTCATAAAATTAGTGGAGGCCATGAGAGCTAGCATTTTGCCATAGTTTAGTCACTAGGTTTAATTATGAATGAATTAGGGTAGGTTAGGGTCTTATTTATAGATTAGGCAAGTGTTTTAGGCCATAGGATTAACCCTAGATTCAATCCAAGCCATCAAAGCATGTCTTGGGGAAGAAGTCAAGTGTAGGAACCATCTAGGGCCTTTAGATTAAAGATGGACCATGAGGACCATTCAAATGCAAAATCTGCACTTGAGCGAATCGGCCCACGGGTTGACAGCCAAACACCCTGGATTAACCCCTAGTCGACCCAGCGGGCTCGGGTCGACTTCAAAAATCGGCCGGTTCGGTTATTCCCCTCTCCCAATTCGCTGTTTTGAGCATTTTTGCATATTTATTTATTAAATTTTCAATTATATATATATATATCAATATATATATATATATATATATATATATATATCTACACAACCCATTTCACTTAATTAAGTATACTTTAATTTGGGAATTTTCGTGAAACTTCGCGAGGCCATATCTTGGTCATACGGACTCCGATTTTCGAAAACTCGGACTCTATTTCGCGTATTTTTCCGAGACGAACGCAATGGCATAGCCCGTTTCCCTTGATTCCCATTTTAGAATTAAATTCTGCCTCGATTTATGTTATTACAGGTTATTGAAAATACGGGTTGTTACAGACAGTATACTATAAACCATATTTAATGCCATTCAAGTATGAATTACATTGGACAAACACAAATCGTGGGAGTTTTAAAATTTTAAATATGGAAAAAACAGTTGATATGGAAATTGTAAAAGTAGTAAGAGAATGCTATAAATTGTATTTAATGTCATCCAAATGTATATCTTATTATAAATCCAAAAAAATTGTGAATTAAATATTTGGCCTGACTGAAATAAGTTGATAATAAGTATAAAAATAGCAAGATATCACATAAATATATCAAATGTCATTCAAAAATAGAATACTGGAAACATGTGAAAATGCAATTAAATTTATTTATATGTCCCTCAAACAAAAATAAGGTCAAGTGAGTGTGAATTTGTAGGTAATAGAAGGAAAAAAAAACGAAAAGGACAGAAATAAATACAGCATAATAACTACCCAAAACTTGAGAGAGTTGAAGATGAATCGCATTAACCTTAGTTTCTGATTTTTAGTTTGATTTTTTTCCTTCGGAAGTAAGAAATACTCTCAGATACCTAGTTCAAAAAAAAAAAAAAAAAAAAAAAAAAAAAAAAAAAAGAAATACTCTCAGATACAGTCCCAAACTTCCATAAAAAAAAATCATAGAGATCAATCTGTACACCTTTCTATAATTCAGGATCTTTCATTGACTTCGATTCTCCACTCTCCTTAATAATCACAGTTAACTGTGTGCTTGATAATGTTTTTATCACTTTGGAAATTAATCCAGCTGCAAATAGAAGAAGTGATAGTATGGTAATAATGTGTGAAAATATGTGATATGCCTCCATTATCTTCTTAAATGATGAAAATAGTCTTTTTTAATTTTACTGAGTTACATAAACATGTGCTAAAATTTTAAAAAGCTTCTCTTTGACCCAGGTTAACCATGATTTGGATTAATATACATAGAATTAAACATTATAGAAGTGTAATTATATGTATCAACCTGGAGCTGAAGGTCACATTTTAAAAAAAAAAAAATCAAAATTTTCATGTTAGTAAGATTAATCATCAAATGGTGCAGTGCATGATACACAATCATCAGTATTTTTAATTCTCGACACCGTCAAATCATGAAGTTAGATAAACCCTATAAATTGTTGAGCCAGAACAATCAACAATCTTTGACAAAGTAGACCTTTTTTAGTTTTATTGTCCATATAAATTAAGCAACGAATATCTTACAATTAAATTGTTCTCAACTAAAAAATACCATTTAAGTCATTCAAAATTGGAGGGTGTTAACAAAATCCTTCTTAGTTCTTATTTATGACAAACTGGAATTAGGTTGTTGAATTGAAAGCTTGAAATTAAAAGAAAAAATTGAATCTGAACACTCCACTACCTTGAAGAACGTAATTTTATAGTTAATCAAAAGTATACCTTTTATATTAGTAAAAAAAATCTCCTTTCAAAAATGTAAACAGAAAAGAAAAAGAGAGTTAAATTTGCCCTAAAAACTGAAAAATCTTGCTTGAAATAAATTATAATGTACATAATCGCATGTACAGTAAACCATATGAGTATGCTGAACAGAGAAAAATATATAATCAACTTTGGAACATAAACAAATCACCAAATTTTAGTTAATTTAGCCCTTTAAAATGTGGCACATAAACCTGATTGATCGTGAAGACATGCTATACAAAGTACGTAACAGCAGAACATCAGTTAATAAAAAACAGTTAGCATAGGAAAATTAAAATTTTAAAATAGTACAAAAGAGAGGTTTACTGATTTTTACTGACAATGAATATGGGTGGAAAAAAAACTAAATTCCCTATTCCATAAAGTTATAAAGACATGACAAATAATTTAACTTGGGCATAATATAACTAATGACACAGTTAGAATTTTAGAAAGAGATGATGATGCTTCACTGAAGAAAAAATGTCAGTGCTTTGATGAAAAGGGAAATAGTACAAAGGAGCAGCAGACAAATATACATACAGCACACAAATTAATAGATCAATTATTAAACAAAGGTCTAAATGAATATAACTTGTGATATGCTGCATTGGATGGGTACAATTTGATTTGTATTAAATTCATTCATAATTTTCTCGATGGTAATTTTTTTTTCACCTTCTCCATTTAAAAAAAATGTTACTTTACGAAAAGCATTACATTTTTTATGTTTATTTTTTTTACATACTTCTCATATAAATTTTATGTTAGATTTGGAATGATGAGAGTTTAAAAGTTAGAAATTGTAGTTGAAGGGAGGAAGCATGCACTTGAATTCGGATGTAAGCAAGGTAACATAACCAAAAAACCTAACTATGAATTAATAATTATAGATCATTAATTTTTACTTTAAATAACAATGTTAAATGTAAAATATGAACTATAATTAAATTATTAACTTAGAATTATTTGTTATTACAAAAGAAAATATACTAAATACGAAAAGAAAATATCTAATTATTTACTTCATATCCAAAATCTTTCTACATTCTAATAATATTCTTTTAGGAAATGTCATGATACTCTAATGCAGTTTGGTTGGACACTCATCCAACAAAAAAGTATGCTTCCTTTTTATGTATGAACTACACCGAAACCAAGAAAGTTACACCTTACATGTTTCAATATACAGCACATGGTTTGACCCTATATTGATCTGATGAGGCTGACACTAATATCAAAGCATCCCTTTTATTATGCACACGGTCGTTTACTGCACTTACACATTAAACAATAAATCAATCATCATATCAACATTATATGAGTTTTTCTGCGTTGTTCAAAATGTAAATAATGTGGATAACTAACCTACATCTTGTTCGGGCATTACAGGTTTCAAGCAACGCAATAAACAATTGCGCTGAACCTAAGGTTATGACAAATAAACATAAAGTATTAGTTGAATCATTGAAAACTTAAAATGAGTTTCATTATAATACCTTCCATTTACGCAAATATGCAGTACAATGTTTGAATGGATTTTCACCATTCTTGGAAAATGAACATGATCAAAACAATGTAGCAGCATAGTTTTACTACATTGTTTTAAGCCCAAACATAATTTTGTAGCTACATGGACATGGTCCAAACCATAGCATAGCACTTGTAGAAACAAAACACATGACTCTGCAATCTAGTAAAGACCACATAAAATGTTCTATTCAAATAATTTGAGTATGTACATGGCACCCTAACATTTTCTTATTGCTTGTAGTGGATTCATGTTATTACTGTACATGTGAAACATGAAATATTAGTTACTTTTTCAGACTCATTTTAATGTTTGCTAAAATTTACTTTTCTTTCTCAAATTTTATATGAATAAATGAAAAATTAACACACTTAATCATTTACTGTACAGTAATCACTACCCTAATTTTTCCACCCTATACAATGTAACTAAGTACCTTGCATACAGATATATAGCATAGTAACATAAAAACTAACCTGGGAGCCAAGAAAAATAATCCCCTACTCTGGTATGATTTGCTTGATAATTTTTCTTGCTAACATCAATGACCCGAACTGCATTCACATGCTAGAGTTGTACCTGAAATTCGCCTAAACTGAATTTGAGATGTCCTCAAAGTAGATAGGAATTAATGTAGATGCTTAAGCTCAATCTTGATTGCCTTGTCGAAATCCGATGAGTTATTTGCCTGAACCTACTCGATTCTACCTTACATGATTCAAGTATCATTCTCATTTGAGTTGACCGAGATACTCCTTATCTTTGTTAGTGAACAACTCATTTACCATATTCTTCATATAAAAATTTATAAATATAAAATAGTGTAGAAATAATTCATGCAAAAATATAACATCTTTACTGCAAACGAACAATAGATAAAAAAAATGTAGAAAAAAAGGAGGGGGGATTCCATATATGGCTATGGAGTTAACATTTTTCCTTATTAGGTACCTGAATGTACACTCTAATTCAATTTACACATATGTACTTATGTCTGATTTCAAATATTTTCAAGCTTGAAGTTTTAGCATCCATTAGAGACCATCTCTTTCATGATTAGATCAAGTCTGACTAAGACAGCGGCCCAAGATATAGGGGAGTTGATTGAGTTAATCCAGTTGAGGTCATGGTGGAAGAAAGTAATTAGTTACATTTTTTGGGGTTATGCTAGTGGATTTTGTAACCAATAATAAAGCAACTGAAATAAAGTAACATATAATTTAGTTAACATAAACATTGCTGGTGTAATTATAAGATAAGATTTAGGCTTGTCCTTGCATTGTATAATTTGAGTTTGGTTACCACTCAGTAAACTTTTTTGTCATCTAAAATTGCAGTATATACAAAATAATGTTCTAAACAAATAATTTTTAATTCTTAATCAAACATTTGTTGCGCCCAGCAAGACTATATGAGCTAACATATTCAAGTTACACAGTATAAATACACTAGATAATGTACAATAGAATACACTGGATAAATATAATCATCAGAGTTACACAGTATATAGGATCATACTAAGCACAAAATACAGTTTAGCTATACATAAATGCCTACTGCGGAAAAGAAAACATAACATGTACAACAGGAGCTGAACAACATAAAAAGAGATAAATGATAGAATCCATTTTCAGCTCCAGCTATCCAGAAAGAGCCTGCTAAAACCTAAATACAAGGCTGCCCGTGTAGAAAAAGAGGCACCCGACTTTGCAAGTGAAACAAACTACGTGTCAGTCATGGGACTGGTGTAAGAAATCTACTTAACACATTTTACAATATGGCAAATCATAGGACCACGCCACTTTCGCGGAACGGGCTTACTCCAGTGATTGCCAGTGCTTTAAAACCAGTAAATCATTTAAACATCGCTATGCTTTTTATAAAAATGAAGCCATTATAAGACTCAGGTCCCATCACACAATGCAACACAAACCGGAGGATAGAGTTTTACCTTATAATGGCCAATATATGCTCGATACGATCAAAACAAATCATTTGATATTATTGCTAGTGTTTATATGTTTCAAAAACAATTTGAATCATAACTATCAATCATAGACGACATTAATGCCCCATACCACTATGTCGCCATATATAGGTATACAATCAAAACCGCACGATGTCGTATTTGGAAATTGGATTTCCGTCATGAACCGAGGCCATGGGTCATCCTCACCGATTCGAGACAATCTAGCCTACCATGTCTCAGGCAAGCGCGCAGGCAAGCCTTAGGAGTCACAGGGCCGGTCCACCGATGTGGATTAAAATGCCTGAACACTACGTTTCCCCACCCTTTGGGGCGTAAATGAGCCCAATGACTCCATCGGTCCCGGATCGACCGATATATCCGAGGCGCCTCACAACAGCAACAACCACACAGGTGAAAAGTATATAAATGTCAGGGCTGGTAGGTCACTAACACCACCCTAGCTAGAAAGAAACGCATGTCCTCCCTGGATCCTTCTCCCGTTTCTGGTCCATCCCGGGGTGTGAGGCTCGCGAATTCACGTTATACACAAAGCTATGCCACACAGGCTATGCTTCGATCATCAACCACAAGACTTTGCTTTTCAACAGAAGCCTTGATCATCTATCACTTAGGCGTGCCACACAGGCAATTCACCCCGTGCGACAGGTTTCCATCGATATATAACCTCTGGGCTCGTACGTCTCAGAGAAGGGCGTTAGGCAAGAGAATAAATTCTCCACCGCCAAACAGATATATATTTAATAGAGATCAATCAGCACAGAACAAAATCCAATGTTAGACACACAGTCCATTTACACGTTCGTTCTGGGTCTGAACGAAACCGGAGGCACTCAATACCTCGCATATCCGTACAATCATCAAGTACGTCCGGGTGGCTACTACTTCAACCCCATCAAGGTAGCTACTCCCATCATGAGCATCAGTAGTACCCCTCCATTCGACGTGAAGATCATCGGTCTTGCACCGTCTTCATATCTTCGACTTTCACTCGTCGATCAATTATTTGAAATGAGAATTAACTCGGCCTTTTCAAATAATTCACGTATATCTAGAATTTAAAATCAATTCATTTCAATGGTTAAATTATTCGACAACACCAATTTTGTTCTTTAATGTAATTTTCACACCAAACACATTCAACCATCAAACATCACATAAATCGAGCAAATTCAGTTTATTTCCATTCCATATCGTTTATACTATTTTATCACGATTTATCGCTATTTTTATTTATTTAAAAATAGCTAATTCATTCAAATAATGCTTCAGGCCACAACGCGGCCGTGGCGCTGTTTTTCTCCAGATTTGATTTACACATATCTGAAAATATAACCGTTGGATCTTCACAAAATTTATATCATTAGAAAGATCTTTTCAAAACGAATCCAACGGTTTCAGTTTTGGGAAAATCCGACGGTCGGATCTCCCACAATAATCGTTTGAAGTTATGATTTCAAAATACGAACTGCAGCGTCGTTATTCGATTTAATTTAATTATATATATATATAATCGATTCTGGCGCTGTTTTTCTTCAGATTTGAATTAAACATTCCGGACAATCCAACCGTTGGATCTTTACAATGTTGGTGCCGTTGGAAAGATATTTCCAAGGCGAACCCAACGGTTGTGGTTTCGGGAAAATCCGATGGTCGGATCTCCCGCACTAATCGTTTGAAATCACGGTTTCAAAACACGAACTGCAGCTTCGTTATTCACTATATTTTGATTATATTTATATAATATATATAAATATAATTCTTTCATCGATTTCAAACCCATATCCCCTTTATAGATTGATAAAAATGATATTTTTATCCAACAGACAGTTATTTCAACACTTCACTATTTTTAACAATTCATGTATATAATAAAAATGTGATTTTTACTTTAAAACAATTTATCTCAAAACACGACCATTTTATATAGTTCATATAGATGATAAAAATATGATTTTTATTATAAAACAATCTATTTCAAAACACGACTATTTTATATGTTTCATGTAGATGATAAAAATATGATTTTTTATTATAAAACAATTTATTTCAAAACATGAATGTCGTTCAACACATGAATTTCTATTCAACACATGAATATAGTTTCAACACTTGAAAATAATTCTAACACATGAATATTATTGAAAATTTCGGCAGCATAACGGCAGGGTAGTTAAAACCGGGGCCGTTCCTAGTACGGCTCCTCGCTCTACCTTAAAGCCTCGTAGCTTTTGACAATGGGGATTCATGCATCTAGTTCGCACGCAGGCGACATGTTTTATTTTCATTTCCACAATCTATTCTAATTTTGTTTCAATCACCAATGGGTATTTTTCAACCACAATCAATCAATTTCAACCACAAACAATTATAATCAATCATTCACTATCAACCAATTTTCACACCAATTACAAACAATAAATATTGTCCATGGTCTGTGGACGAGGGGAGTATATATATATATTCGTATATAAATATATTTCGATTTACCTCAATTCATTTCAACACACATATAATTTTTCCAACGCATATATAACTTATATATCGAACTTACAACTTATACAACGCTTATACATGAGGTGTAAAACGCTGATATAATTCATACATCGACTATATAATTTTTTGAAAACAAAATAATGTGTGATCCTCCAATAGAAGGAGAGCACACACACACACATATATATATATATATATATATATATATATATATATATATATATATAGGGAAAAGAACAAGCTACAATATCCAATCATAGACTCAAACATGATTGCCAAAAGAAAGTAGAGGATAATAGATAGATGAGTTCCGGCAAGGCCACCACCCATCATACTTCAATATCGAGTTCCGGCAAGGCCACCACCCAATATTGAGTATATCTATTTCCTTACATATGGCAATCTAAATAATAGACAATGAGGTCAATCATACCCCTTACACCACAACACTCCAACACTAAATACATATATGACTAAACAAACGATAAATCCCAATCCAGACAGCAATCCCATAAGCTCCCCAGCTGAGTCCATGACCTGTAATCTGAAATACTAAAGAAAACTATCAGTAACAAACCTGTATATATGATTATATATTTATACATATATATACATGTGAATATATACATATTTGTATAAAAATTTATACTCATAAGTAAATATTAACATGTACATATGTACAAATATATAATCATGTATACCATAAAAAGTAAAAAGCAGAATAACATATAAGGGAAGGACTAACAAATACCAAATATCAACAGAGCCTAAATCTATTATTTCTGAAATATCTAGTGAATCTAATAAATAGACCCAAATTTGATCTAACCTTGTACAAAAAACAGCCAAATCGTACATTACCAAAAAGCTTATAATGTGAATTAGACATCCAATCCAGACTAAATTTTACAATACTAATGATTATATTATCGGCGGAGTCAGACTTAGTATGAAATAATCTCTGGTTTCTTTCTAACCAAATAAACCAACACGAAATTACTATTAAAGAATCCAATATATATCTCTGCCTAGCATTAAACCTTAATCTAAAACAGTTCCAATAATCTACACAGTCATTTACAACATTAAAACCATCAAATGTAAACATATTCAGGATCGTGTTAAAAATTGTAAAGGTGAAATAACAAGAGAAGAATAAGTGATCAACGTGTTCCTCATCAATATAACAAAAGCAACTTTTTCTATCAATTATGATATTCTTTCTTTTCAAATGCTCAATTGTATTAAGTTTCTTGTGTATGATCAACCACATAAGGAACTTTGATTTGGGGAGAGCATTTGACTTCCATAAGAATTTAAAAGGAAATGAGGAAACTCGAGAAAAGTTAATAAAATTATACATAGAGTTAACCGTATAGACAAGTTTCTTATCTAAGCTCCAACTCAAAGAATCCCCATGCTCATCCAGATTGTACATATCTAACTTAGCTTTAAGTAGTGCTAATTGTCTTAACAAATCTTCTTCTAATATGTTATTAAAAGAAAACACCCACGGCGGGCTTAGATCCGCCCTATAGACATCTATAATAAATGCATTCTTAAAATTGCAATTATCATAAAGCTTCTTGAATTCAATTTTTAGTGGGATATTGGAGATCCAAGGATCATGCCAGAAATAAGTAAGATCTCCTGAGTGAACTATTACTTTGTAACCTATTTTTAAAAAGGAAAAACAATTCAAGACAGATTTCCAAAAGTGTGATAGTCTATTTTCCCATACACCACTATTCCCAATAAGAAACTTCCCTCTAGAATAATAAGATTTGACTACAATGGACTTCCACGATGCCTTCACGACAGGACTTCTAAATTTCCATAACCATTTGGCAAGCATGGATGAATTAAAATTATATAAATTTAAAATGCCCAAACCCCCGTCTTTTTTAGGTTTACAATACATGTCCCAGTTAACTAAACATTTATGGACACTACCCAGAGCAGCACCATTCCAAAGGAAGTTACGTCTAACCCTATCAATCTTCTTTATAACCCATAATGGAAATCGGTGTACAGCCATCCAGTATGAAGGAATAGCCGAAAGCACCGAATTGACTAAAACTAATCTACCTGCTCTCGACAGGAATATGTTATTCCAGCTAAGTAATCTATTATTGATCTTATCAATGATCACAAGCCAATCTTCTTTTTTTAGCTTCGAAGGTCTAATCTTAAACGCTAGGTAATCGAAAGGAAACTTCATAATGGAGCAGTTTAAGGTATTAGCTACCAATGTCTCTACCTTATTAGCATCATTAAAGACCATAACTGCACTTTTGTCAAAATTAATCCTAAGACCAGATAGCATTTCAAAACAGTAAAGTATAAACTTAAGGGTAATTATGTGCTTTGGAAAGTGGGAAGAGAATAATAATGTATCATCTGCAAATTGGAGAATAGATAATTCATTATTAAATTCCTCATTCCCAACACTACCAAGTAACCCTAATCTACCCGCTCTTTTAATAATTCTAGTGAAGACATCCACCGCTAAATTAAACAGAAAAGGCGATAAGGGGTCACCTTGTCTAAGACCCCTCTTAGATTGAATCTTCTTACCCACTATCCCGTTAACAACTATACTAGAACAACCAGATCTTAACAACAATAAGATCCAGTTGGTCCATCTTATACTAAAACCTCTAGCAAGACATAGTTCACATATAAAATCCCAATCAATAGAGTCAAACGCCTTCTCAAATTCCAACTTTAAAATTGCACAAGTAATGTTATTCTTACAAAAGACATTAATGTATTCCTGTACAGCTGCCACTCCATCAACTATATTTCTACCTTTAATGAAGGCAGTTTGAGAACAATCAATAAGATCATTCATCCTAGTACCGAGCCTGTTTGCTAATAGTTTAGATATGATTTTAACTGAAACATTAATAAGGGAGATAGGCCTAAAATCCTTTAAAGAATTTGCTCCCTCTCTCTTGTGAATAAGAATGACGTTAGCAAAGTTAAAACTACCTAAACGTAGTTCACCATTATAGAATTCATTAAATAAATTTATTATATCCGACTTTAATACTTCCCAGAATTGCTTATAGAAATTAACAGAAAATCCATCTGGTCCAGGAGCTTTGTCATTAGGCATATCACATATTGCCTTCCAAATCTCCTGCTCCGAAAAAGGTTCATCCAAACTATCAAGATTAGTCCTATCTTCATATGGATATAACTCACTCCATCTAACGTTAGTTCTCCTCTTAATCTTTGAACCAGATATCTGCCTATAATAACTAGTGAAAGCTTCGTTTAAATCCTTTTGTGCAATTAATTCTACATTATTAACAAAAATAGAATGTATCATATTATCACGTCTCCTCTTATTCGCTACACTATGAAAAAACTTAGTGTTATTATCTCCTTCCTTAATCCACTGTATGCGAGATCTTTGCCTCCACATTACCTCTTCTTTTTCTAAAATCAGTTTGAGATCTAGTTTAAGATTACAATATTTGTCATTTTCAGCTAAATTAAGAATCCTTGTCTCACTAATTTTATCCAAATCGAACAATCCACACATAATCTTATTCTTCTTAATTCTCACATTACCAAATACAAATTTATTCCAACGCTTTAAAAAGAATCTCAATTTACCTAACTTAGCAACAAAAATCTTAGCACTATTACCTCTATATAAATTATTAAAATAGAATAAAGATTTCCACTTGACCGAAACTAGATTTATGAAACTAGAATCTAGTAACCACATCTTTTCAGACTTGAAACTATTACTAATAGTTAAATTCGCATCACAGGTAAGAATGATAGGGCAATGATCAGAATGTAAAAAAGGTAGTCCCTTTACTCTACAAATCGAAAACCTATCTTCTACCTCAGAATTAATGAAAAATCTGTCCAATAATGCAAATGAAGGACTATCACGAACATTCGACCAAGTGAATAATCTATTATCCATATGAATCTCAATCAAATTATTATCTAAAATAAAGTCGTTGAATTCCTCCATATCGGAGAAATCACCTTCTCGGGGTGATCTCTCCCCTAGAAATCTCGTAACATTGAAATCCCCCCCTACAATCCATAGATTGGAGGAATGATTCCTAAAATAAGAGACTTCATCCCACAAAATTCTCCTCTCTATCTTGGTATGAGGACCATACACATTGGATATACACAATACAGAATCGTCAAAAAGGGAAGCTAAAATAACATGTAGTGAGTGTATCTTTATATACTCCTGCACTAGTCTATATTGATTCTCTTTCCAACCAATCATGAGTCCACCCGCAGTACCAGTAGCCGGTAGACACACCCAGTTACGGAAAGTGGACCCACCTAATCTAAGATAAAAACTAAAGTCAGGACACTCAATTTTTGTCTCTTGTAATAAGATAATATCAATGTTGTTATCTCTAAAAAAAGTTCTAACTTTAGCGCATTTTTTAGGTTCATTTAGCCCCCTAACGTTCCAACTAACTAACCTCATCTTCTCAAGGAAGAAGCTCGCTCTAATTCCCTACTCCTAATGTACTCAGCATCAACCTCAATATCGGAGAAAATAAAAGCAGTATCATTGGCCAATTAAAATAACTGACTAGTAGTAAGACTACCTAGTTCAAAAGGCGTATAATCACTACCTAAAGTCGTAGAAATACCTGAGCCCCTATCCGTGCTGCTACTACTAGCAACCGGATTCGAGGACTTACCTCGTGATGAAGATGAACCATATCTGATCCTAGCACTACGACGGATCATACCGGAACTGGGAATCACCCTCTTGCGTCTCCCCCTCCTGGACTGATGAGTGGAAATATCACTGCTCAGAGAAAGTCCACCGCTGATCTCTCTAACTGAGGAGCTTGGGCCACTATCTGAAACCCACTCAGTACACGGTACATTCCTCTCTAAAGTAAATTCCCCCATGCATGGTCTCAAGAATAAAGATATCATACCCTCTCCCAAGGCACTCATGATCAGAACACCAACACCACTATCACACGCCAAATGCAAACCATTCAAATACGATTCTGCCTGCCATTCAAGCACATACCACCCCCCAACCTTGATAGCTACACTATCATTCAGAAGCTCTGTGCTTGTTGAAGCAGCGATTACAGCAGTACCAACATCATTCTCACTACTAATGAGGCTCGTTCCCGATCTAACAACCACTTTAAGTTTCCTATTTATGTAACTGCCAACTTTAACTTTTCTTACATGAAAACCTTTACTTTTAAGCCTCGAAGACTTCTGGACAAATTCCTCCTTATTCCCAGTTTCTGTTGAACTGACCTCATCATCATCAAGCCGAAAGTGATCAGAACTTTCCACCTCCAGCAGCCCAAATTTATTCAATAGTGCAATATCCTCCGCTACAGTCCAATCCAACTCCTCCTCCATGTCCGAACTGAACAGATGAACGGCTCCTTCAACATTCACGTGACCACCCAAATCAATCGAGTCATCCCTTGTCATCAGATCACAATCGCTAACACTCTTGGTACTACCATCAACATCCCTACTGTCATCATAGGATATCATGCATTTTTGTACAACTGGATCAAGTAACATCGGATCGAAATAGCTAGCATCACTTAAAACCCCATCAGAATCTGCCAATATAACACCATTAACCGTCGCTTCATTCACCATTACATCCATATCCTCCACGACAAAATTCACCATTAGCATCCCATCACCCATTTGCGATGAATGTAAACCCAATCCCGAATGATCTAGGTTTGAGGCAGACTGAAATGCTACAGTCCTCGCTTCATCCACTATTACATCCGTATCCTCCACGACAATATTCATCCCATCACCCTTTTACAGTGAATGTAACCCCAATCCCGATTGAATACTGTGACGGCCCGCCCCGCACCAGCCTGCATTTCCTCCGGAAGTGCGCTGTATACATGCCCGACTAGCACAGAACGGTCGCCAAAGAAAGGAAAGGAGGGAATGAACAAATCAAGGCACATGTAGGATGTCTCACAGCGCATGGAATAAAATATAATAATAACATACTTGGCATAAAACAGGTGAGACAGTGCATAAGCTGATAACTAAAATCAATCATCAATCATCAGAGCAGCGGAAATCCAAATACAGCTTATTACAATTTTCCAAATTTACTGTCTCTAAACAAAAGAAAGCTAAAGTAGAAGATACACCACCAATGCCCAAGCAGTGATCTTCAACAACACAGGGAGAATATTATGTATATAGTACGTGGAAGCCTCCTGCTCGTCTCCGGATCATCTACCCGTGCATCACCAGCTAACCTGTCTCTAGTCTGCTCGTGTGAGCACCCAGAGTAATAAGAGGAGACATAAAACTCTGGGTCAGACATAAAGCCTGGTATGAGCGATAAGCATCTAAACAGAATAATAACAGGTATACTAAACCATACCTGAACCTGCAACCAAAGAGTTAGTACCACATACCGTACAGTACTCTAAGGTGCCATAATAAGTAGTGTAAAGAATACGGGGGTGGGGGTGTGCATGTCACAATGATAGCAAACAAATCATCCATAGCAACCATCCTCACATCTCTCACTCAGTGCCTAAAGTGTACGATATCTACCACTTTGGAACACTAGACAAACTGAGGTAACGACGAATCCCGACTTGTAGAAACCCTGCTATGACCAAGCTAAACATATGGAGTCATGACCAAACATTTCAATGACCCACTTCATTGGTTGTAGCCCTTGGTTCTACCGATGCCATAATGGCCCTGAATCCGTCTTCGTACCTCCTACCATAGTGGTTCAAAGCTATAGACATCGATAAATCCTTGGCACGCGTCCCGCAGCAAAGCCCAACCATGAAGCGAACTCGTTGATTCCCATCTAAATCTTAAGCTCTAACTTCTCATTTGGACTTCCTTTGCATCTCGGGTTTTGATCGAGTTGGAGTTGGTCTTCAAAAGAGTCGTCGCATAGAAGTGGTCCTGAATTCGATTCGGTTCAGATATATACGTATAACACGGTTCGGTTCGGTGCAATGCTCCATGGTGTATTCCTGCGTGTGGTTCGGTTCGGTGATCCTTCCCCTTAGACGTCGGTTCGGTTCGGATGTCACGCTCCAGTCGGTTCGGTTCATCCCTCCTCCAGCTTGCTTGCTCCGATCCGATCTCGTCCCCTGGCCTACTCCGATCCAGTCCTGCTCCATAGCCCGATCCGATCCCACCTCCTTATTTGCTCCGATCCGCTTCGCTCCCTAGCTTACCCCGATCCGATCCGCTCTTCAACCTACTCCGATCCGATCCGCTCTTTATAGTTCCGATCCGATCCCCTCGTCCACTCCAACTCTAAGTCAACGGCCTTCCTTCTCGCCAAGCCTCCTCCAGTGACAAGTTCCAATCCAGTTCGAATCCCCTCGGTCAGTTCACAAATCCGATCCGACCCCCTACTCCGATCCGGTTCGGAACCTGCACATTTCTGCAACTTTCCAGCGAGCTTTCTACGCCATTCGACGGCGTTTTCGACCAATCTAACTATTCTAATCAATCATAAAACATACCATAGAGTCATAGCAATATGTAAGAGCAACCACAAACACCAACAACAATCCAAATGAATCAAAATAGATCAAAAGTGGCTAAAACCTCACATTTTCCTATAGTCCTTCTTAATCATGTTTAAGCACATACTTAGTAAAACTTAACCAAATCGTCTATATTTTCTAACAGAGGCATGAAATATTATTTAAGAATTTCTAAACATTTTTCCAGAATTTATTAGTGTATAAATTCGCTAATCTTCACTAATTACCCTTAATTACTGTAATTAGTGTCAAAACGATGCTATCACTCACCTTGGCCACAACTAAAACCCCAAAACTGAAATATTCTATGATTTGGCGCTATTCCCAATCTTACACAGCAGCTCTACCTCGGTTCTCGTGCTAATACTCCTTGATTTGATGTTTGCTAAGCCTAATCTTCAATTAGAAAGTGATTAAGAGGTGTTTTGAAGAGATTTAGAGGGTGGAGGCCATGGCTAGGTTAAGAGGAATGAATAGTGACGGCTGAAAAATGAGAAAAAGGTATTATCCAAACCCTAACAGCCCTTTTAAACTCCTAATCCCGAAATTCCCCTTTGGGCCTAGCTGTTAATCACCCGGTTAAGCCCAATTAAGCTGTTTTTCACCATCTGAAACTTTTTTCAGCCATATATCCCAAACGGTGAGTCCGTTTGGCTACTGTGACCACTCTACGGAAAGAGAAACCATCATCCGAAGCCAATGGAAGTGGTTTCAGGTCAAAATTCATTTCCAGTCAAAAGTTATGGCCAAAACAGTGCCAACTAGGGGTAAAATGGTTATTTAAAAATCGGGAAAAATCATGAACATGGGAAATGACCACAATAGTCGTCTCCCAAAGTTACATGACCATACGACTTCGTATGTGAAAGAAATAAATATCCTACGATCCTATGATGCGTAGAATACGGGTCGTTACATTCTCCCTCCCCCCCCCCCCCCTTAAGAAATTTCGTCCCCGAAATTCCTTAACCCAAAACATGCAAAAGATCCTGCATGCCTAACAACCACATACATCCATCAAACATGCAAAACAAGCAAAACAAACCTATCCTAGCATGCGGAAAACTAAATCGAAGTCAAAATCTTACCAGGCAAAGAGTTCCGGGTGCGTCTTCCTAATGTTCTCCTCTGTCTCCCAAGTACAATCATTCTCGTCCTCGCCCCACTGAACCTTGACTAGCTTCACCGCCTTTCTTCGAAGTTGCTTCATGTCATGCTCGACAATACGGGCAGGCTTACGGTTCCCAACCGCTTCGGGTTCTAGTTCGAAGTCCTCTAACTGATCAGGTGAAATAGTCATATCTGAGTCGTGAACGAACTTCCTTAGTTGGGAAACATGAAATACGTTATGAACTCCCGCCATCTTCTCTGGTAAGTCAATTCTATATGCCAAATTCCCGACTAGTTCAAGAACAGGGAATGGGCCAACGAATCTTGGTGCCAACTTGCCTCTCCTGCCAAATCGTATTACGCTCTTCAACGGAGAGATCTTGACAAACACCAAGTCACCAACGGAGAATTTTAAGTCTCTTCTTCTCTTATCAGCATAACTTTTCTGCCTATCTTGGGCTGCTTTCATTCGTTGTTGAATGATCTTGATCTTATCTGAAGTTTCCCTCACCACATCTGGTCCAAGCATAAACTTCTCGCCAGTCTCTATCCAACATGATGGTGAGTTGCACGGTCTTCCGTACAAAGCTTCAAACGGAGCCATACCGATACTGGATTGGTAGCTATTATTATATGCAAACTCTACTAGATGCAAATGGTCATCCCATGATCCACCAAAATCCAATATACACGCTCTCAAGAGATCTTCCAAAATACGATTCACCCTCTCCGTCTGACCGTCGGTCTGAGGATGATACGCGGTACTGAGATGTAACTCTGACCCTAGAGCCTCTTGTAAGCTCTTCCAAAACCCACTAGTGAACAACGGGTCTCGGTCACTCACAATGCTTTTAGGTATTCCATGAAATCTCACTACCCACTTCATATACAGTTCTGCTAATTTAGCTGCCGTTCTGGTCGATTTAACTGGTATAAATCTTGCACTTTTAGTCAATCGGTCCACAATCACCCAAATGCTATCATGTCCCGATCTAGTCCTTGGTAAACCATCGATGAAATCCATCGATACTTGCTCCCATTTCCATTCGGGAATTTCTAATGGTTGTAACAACCCACTAGGCTTCTTTTGCTCTGCTTTAACTAGCTGGCAATTCATGCATTTGGATATAAACTTCCCAACGTCTCGTTTCATCCCTTCCCAGTAGTAGGTCTGCTTCATATCTCGATACATCTTATTACCACCGGGGTGTATAGTCAGCTTTGAGTGATGACATTCTCTAAGCACTTCATCTCTCAATCCCTTGACATTGGGTACAACAAGCTTTCCATTCTTTCTAAGCCATCCATCTCGATCAAGCCCATACTTCTCCTCATTGATATCCATCTTTAACTTGGAGATGATTTCAAATAGGTTAGGATCGTCCCTCTGACTAGAGCCGATCCGTTCAATTAAAGTGGGTCTGATCGTCATACTTGCTAACATTTCTGGATCCAATTCGCACTTTGGTCTGAAATCAAAACCCGCGATATACTCCAGTTGCTTCCATTCAAGGAACATAGCCCCTAAGCTGGCATGTCTTCTACTCAATGCATCAGCCACCGCATTGCCCTTTCCCGGTGTGTATGCGATGTCAAAATCATAAGAAGCTAAGAACTCTAACCATCTCTGCTGACGGAGATTCAGATCTTTCTGAGAGAAGAGATACTTTAATGACTTATGATCAGTAAACAGCTCAAATCTTTCTCCCAAGAGATAGTGTCTCCACATCTTTAACGCGAACATGATCGCTGCCAATTCTAAATCATGGGTAGGGTATCTTCTCTCGTGCGGTTTCAATTGCCGATTTGCATAAGCTACAACCCTACCGCCTTGCATCAATACAGCACCCAGTCCGGTACCACAGGCGTCCGTGTATACCGTCATCTCTTCATCCCCCTTAGGAATGACTAACACTGGTGCGCTTGTCAACTTGTCCTTTAGACTTTTAAATGCATTCTCGCACCTTTCATCCCAGACAAAAGCTTGATTCTTCTTGGTCAACTGGGTCAATGGTGCTGCTATCTTGGAGAAACCTTGGATAAACTTACGATAATATCCAGCTAATCCCAAGAAACTTCTTACATCTGTTGCATTCTTGGGCGTAGGCCAATCTTGTACCGTAGCCACCTTTGCTGGGTCCACGGCAATACCGTTCTCTGATACAACATGGCCCAAGAACCTCACTTCCCTCTTCCAGAAGTGACACTTAGAAAACTTGGCTTTCAATTGGTGTTTTCTCAACACCTCCATCGCTACTCTTAGATGTTCCTTGTGTTCTTCCTCTGTCCTCGAATAGACCAAAATATCATCAACGAACACAAAGACAAACTTATTCAACTGATCTCTGAATACCCTATTCATAAGATCCACAAAATATGCTGGGGCATTGGTCAGCCCGAATGGCATGACTAACCACTCATAAAATCCTGACGGCGTTCGAAATGCCGTTTTAGCTATACTCTCAGCTTCTACTCTAAGCTGATGAAAACCTGTCGCGAGATCCAACTGAGAAAATACTCTCGCGCCACTCAACTGATCGAACAAATCATCTATCCGCGGTAGAGGATACTTGTTCTTCCTCGTCACTTTATTCAACTCGCGGTAGTCTACACACAAACGAAGGGAACCATCCGCCTTGGTAGCAAACACAACTGGTGCTCCCCATTCAGAAACACTCCTTCTGATAAATCCCTTCTTCAAAAGATCGCTGACTTGCACCTCGAGCTCTCGCTTCTCCCTTGGTGCCATACGACGAAGTGGCATCACTATAGGCCTGGCATCCTTTACCAAATCAATACGAAACTCAATCTCTCGGTGTGGTGGAAGTCCGGTCACTTCTTCGAAAACATCCAGATACTGGCCAACCACGGGCAAACCTGACAACTCACTATGCGGAATGTCGAGGGAGTTTAGAAAACTAGCCAATACCCCCTTACTGGGTAGACCACCAAACACTATCCTCCGCCCATCATCCGCTCTAGCTGTCACTAAAAAGCCCTCACAGTCTACCACCACCCCGTATCTTTGGAGCCAATCTACTCCCAAAATAATGCCAAACCCAGTAAAGCCCAAAACAAAGCAATCACCAACAAACATGCATCCATGACTCGATAAGATCACATTACGACAAAACATGCTAAGGCTAGTCGAACCACCAATCGGGTTCGTCACTACTAAAGGTCTATCGACAATCTCGGTCTCCAATCCCAACCTATCTACCAGGTCACTAGATATGAAAGAACTGGAAGCTCCGGTATCAAACAAAACTCTAACAGGAACATCATAAACAGAAAGCATACCTTGAATGACGACATTCTTTCCCTTCTCCGCCGCAGTTGGGGCATTCGACGAAGAAGGAATAGCATTGAGAGCATATGCTTTCACCATTTGCTTTTCTTTAGGGGGTTGCGGACACTTGTCCTTGTGATGTCCCATTTGGCCACAGTTGAAGCACTTCCTATCCGCTGGCTTGGCCCGACAATTACTAGCATAATGGCCCTTCTTACCACAGCTGAAGCACTCAACATCTTGCTTATTCTTCTTCTTCTGGCCATCCTTAGTCTGACTCTGCTTTCTTTTATTCTGGGAACCACCCTTGCCTCCACCACTTGCTTGTGGCTTTGGCTCATCTGCGGATGCAACCTCAGTCTTCAGCTTAGGGTAGAGACTTTCCGATCTTAATGCTTTCCCCACAATCGATTCAAACGTCTCATCGATGTGGTTAATAAGTTTTTCCCCCAAGTACTGATCCAAACCAGTTATGAATTTCTCATTCTTTTTCTCGGCAGTATCAATAAGAGATAACCCATATTTTGACAAAGTGTCAAATTCAGCAATATACTCCGAGACAGCTCTGCCATTCTGCTTGAGCTCCAAGAACTTCTTAAACAGCACTGACTTCTGAGCAGCTGGAATGAACTTCTCACTAAAGCGAGCCTTAAACTGCTCCCAAGTAATCTGATCTTCGGGAGTAGCTGCCTTTATAGCATTCCACCAATTCATTGCCCGCCCTTGCAGCTGACGGGACGCTAGCTTTCTTTTCATCGCATCCTCGATACCCAAATCCTCGAAGATACGTTCGCAACTATCCAACCAATCATGAACATCCGTAGCCGACTCCGTTCCGTGGAATGACTTCCCACCAAGACTAGTATAATCCTTATTCAACTTGGCGAAGTTGACTCTTGGCGCCTGCACTATTGGACCACCACCATTTCCACCATTGGGGGCTGCTCTCTGTACATCTCTAAGCATCTCTCTCATGAGGTCAGTAAACATCGTCCTCATGTCAGCAGCATTCCCATTATTGGCCCCTCTACCGGTACCTCTAACATATCGGCTCATCGTCAATCTGAAAAAGGAAACGATTAACGACTCCATAGTGGTGCTAGTGCAGTACGACTTCATCCATATACTACTAATAGTATATATATATATAGCTTTTAAAAACCAAAGTAATCACAAATACGCTCTCTCGTATACGTATATTATCTCTCCCTGATAACTTCCCTAGGTTAACTGCGCAACCTAGAGCTCTGATACCAAGTGTGACGGCCCGCCCCGCACCAGCCTGCATTTCCTCCGGAAGTGCGCTGTATACATGCCCGACTAGCACAGAACGGTCGCCAAAGAAAGGAAAGGAGGGAATGAACAAATCAAGGAACCTGTAGGATGTCTCACAGCGCATGGAATAAAATATAATAATAACATACTTGGCATAAAACAGGTGAGACAGTGCATAAGCTGATAACTAAAATCAATCATCAATCATCAGAGCAGCGGAAATCCAAATACAGCTTATTACAATTTTCCAAATTTACTGTCTCTAAACAAAAGAAAGCTAAAGTAGAAGATACACCACCAATGCCCAAGCAGTGATCTTCAACAACACAGGGAGAATATTATGTATATAGTACGTGGAAGCCTCCTGCTCGTCTCCGGATCATCTACCCGTGCATCACCAGCTAACCTGTCTCTAGTCTGCTCGTGTGAGCACCCAGAGTAATAAGAGGAGACATAAAACTCTGGGTCAGACATAAAGCCTGGTATGAGCGATAAGCATCTAAACAGAATAATAACAGGTATACTAAACCATACCTGAACCTGAACCTGCAACCAAAGAGTTAGTACCACATACCGTACAGTACTCTAAGGTGCCATAATAAGTAGTGTAAAGAATACGGGGGTGGGGGTGTGCATGTCACAATGATAGCAAACAAATCATCCATAGCAACCATCCTCACATCTCTCACTCAGTGCCTAAAGCGTACGATATCTACCACTTTGGAACACTAGACAAACTGAGGTAACGACGAATCCCGACTTGTAGAAACCCTGCTATGACCAAGCTAAACATATGGAGTCATGACCAAACATTTCAATGACCCACTTCATTGGTTGTAGCCCTTGGTTCTACCGATGCCATAATGGCCCTGAATCCGTCTTCGTACCTCCTACCATAGTGGTTCAAAGCTATAGACATCGATAACTCCTTGGCACGCGTCCCGCAGCAAAGCCCAACCATGAAGCGAACTCGTTGATTCCCATCTAAATCTTGAGCTCTAACTTCTCATTTGGACTTCCTTTGCATCTCGGGTTTTGATCGAGTTGGAGTTGGTCTTCAAAAGAGTCGTCGCATAGAAGTGGTCCTGAATTCGATTCGGTTCGGATATATACGTATAACACGGTTCGGTTCGGTGCAATGCTCCATGGTGTATTCTTGTGTGTGGTTCGGTTCGGTGATCCTTCCCCTTAGACGTCGGTTCGGTTCGGATGTCACGCTCCAGTCGGTTCGGTTCGTCCCTCCTCCAGTTTGCCTGCTCCGATCTGATCTCGTCCCCTGGCCTACTCCGATCCGGTCCTGCTCCATAGCCCGATCTGATCCCACCTCCTTATTTGCTCCGATCCGCTTCGCTCCCTAGCTTACCCCGATCCGATCCGCTCTTCAACCTACTCCGATCCGATCCGCTCTTTATAGTTCCGATCCGATCCCCTCGTCCACTCCAACTCTAAGTCAACGGCCTTCCTTCTCGCCAAGCCTCCTCTAGTGACAAGTTCCAATCCAGTTCGAATCCCCTCGGTCAGTTCACAAATCCGATCCGACCCCCTACTCCGATCTGATCCGGTTCGGAACCTGCACATTTCTGCAACTTTCCAGCGAGCTTTCTACGCCATTCGACGGCGTTTTCGACCAATCTAACTATTCTAATCAATCATAAAACATACCATAGAGTCATAGCAATATGTAAGAGCAACCACAAACACCAACAACAATCCAAATGAATCAAAATAGATCAAAAGTGGCTAAAACCTCACATTTTCCTATAGTCCTTCTTAATCATGTTTAAGCACATACTTAGTAAAACTTAACCAAATCGTCTATATTTTCTAACAGAGGCATGAAATATTATTTAAGAATTTCTAAACATTTTTCCAGAATTTATTAGTGTATAAATTCGCTAATCTTCACTAATTACCCTTAATTACTGTAATTAGTGTCAAAACGATGCAATCACTCACCTTGGCCACAAATAAAACCCCAAAACTGAAATATTCTCTGATTTGGCGTTGTTCCCAATCTTACACAGCGGCTCTACCTCGGTTCTCGTGCTAATACTCCTTGATTTGATGTTTGCTAAGCCTAATCTTCAATTAGAAAGTGATTAGGAGGTGTTTTGAAGAGATTTAGAGGGTGGAGGCCATGGCTAGGTTAAGAGGAATGAATAGTGACGGCTGAAAAATGAGAAAAAGGTATTCTCCAAACCCTAACAGCCCTTTTAAACTCCTAATCCCGAAATTCCCCTTTGGGCCTAGCTGTTAATCACCCGGTTAAGCCCAATTAAGCTGTTTTTCACCATCTGAAACTTTTTTCAGCCATATATCCCAAACGGTGAGTCCGTTTGGTTACTGTGACCACTCTACGGAAAGAGAAACCATCATCCGAAGCCAATGGAAGTGGTTTCAGGTCAAAATTCATTTCCAGTCAAAAGTTATGGCCAAAACAGTGCCAACTAGGGGTAAAATGGTCATTTAAAAATCGGGAAAAATCATGAACATGGGAAATGACCACAATAGTCGTCTCCCAAAGTTACATGACCATACGACTTCGTATGTGAAAGAAATAAATATCCTACGATCCTATGATGCGTAGAATACGGGTCGTTACATTCTCCCTCCCCCCCCTCCTTAAGAAATTTCGTCCCCGAAATTCCTTAACCCAAAACATGCAAAAGATCCCGCATGCCTAACAACCACATACATCCATCAAACATGCAAAACAAGCAAAACAAACCTATCCTAGCATGCGGAAAACTAAATCGAAGTCAAAATCTTACCAGGCAAAGAGTTCCGGGTGCGTCTTCCTAATGTTCTCCTCTGTCTCCCAAGTACAATCATTCTCGTCCTCGCCCCACTGAACCTTGACTAGCTTCACCGCCTTTCTTCGAAGTTGCTTCATGTCATGCTCGACAATACGGGCAGGCTTACGGTTCCCAACCGCTTCGGGTTCTACTTCGAAGTCCTCTAACTGATCAGGTGAAATAGTCATATCTGAGTCGTGAACGAACTTCCTTAGTTGGGAAACATGAAATACGTTATGAACTCCCGCCATCTTCTCTGGTAAGTCAATTCTATATGCCAAATTCCCGACTAGTTCAAGAACAGGGAATGGGCCAACGAATCTTGGTGCCAACTTGCCTCTGTTGCCAAATCGTATTACGCTCTTCAACGGAGAGATCTTGACAAACACCAAGTCACCAACGGAGAATTTTGAGTCTCTTCTTCTCTTATCAGCATAACTTTTCTGCCTATCTTGGGCTGCTTTCATTCGTTGTTGAATGATCTTGATCTTATCTGAAGTTTCCCTCACCACATCTGGTCCAAGCATAAACTTCTCGCCAGTCTCTATCCAACATGATGGTGAGTTGCACGGTCTTTCGTACAAAGCTTCAAACGGAGCCATACCGATACTGGATTGGTAGCTATTATTATATGCAAACTCTACTAGATGCAAATGGTCATCCCATGATCCACCAAAATCCAATATACACGCTCTCAAGAGATCTTCCAAAATACGATTCACCCTCTCCGTCTGACCGTCGGTCTGAGGATGATACGCGGTACTGAGATGTAACTCTGACCCTAGAGCCTCTTGTAAGCTCTTCCAAAACCCACTAGTGAACAACGGGTCTCGGTCACTCACAATGCTTTTAGGTATTCCATGAAATCTCACTACCCACTTCATATACAGTTCTGCTAATTTAGCTGCCGTTCTGGTCGATTTAACTGGTATAAATCTTGCACTTTTAGTCAATCGGTCCACAATCACCCAAATGCTATCATGTCCCGATCTAGTCCTTGGTAAACCATCGATGAAATCCATCGAGACTTGCTCCCATTTCCATTCGAGAATTTCTAATGGTTGTAACAACCCACTAGGCTTCTTTTGCTCTGCTTTAACTAGCTGGCAATTCATGCATTTGGATATAAACTTCCCAACGTCTCGTTTCATCCCTTCCCAGTAGTAGGTCTGCTTCATATCTCGATACATCTTATTACCACCGGGGTGTATAGTCAGCTTTGAGTGATGACATTCTCTAAGCACTTCATCTCTCAATCCCTTGACATTGGGTACAACAAGCTTTCCATTCTTTCTAAGCCATCCATCTCGATCAAGCCCATACTTGTTCATCTCCTCATTGATATCCATCTTTAACTTGGAGATGATTTCTAATAGGTTAGGATCGTCCCTCTGACTAGAGCCGATCCGTTCAATTAAAGTGGGTCTGATCGTCATACTTGCTAACATTTCTGGATCCAATTCGCACTTTGGTCTGAAATCAAAACCCGCGATATACTCCAGTTGCTTCCATTCAAGGAACATAGCCCCTAAGCTGGCATGTCTTCTACTCAATGCATCAGCCACCGCATTGCCCTTTCCCGGTGTGTATGCGATGTCAAAATCATAAGAAGCTAAGAACTCTAACCATCTCTGCTGACGGAGATTCAGATCTTTCTGAGAGAAGAGATACTTTAACGACTTATGATCAGTAAACAGCTCAAATCTTTCTCCCAAGAGATAGTGTCTCCACATCTTTAACGCGAACATGATCGCTGCCAATTCTAAATCATGGGTAGGGTATCTTCTCTCGTGCGGTTTCAATTGCCGACTTGCATAAGCTACAACCCTACCGCCTTGCATCAATACAGCACCCAGTCCGGTACCACAGGCGTCCGTGTATACCGTCATCTCTTCATCCCCCTTAGGAATGACTAACACTGGTGCGCTTGTCAACTTGTCCTTTAGACTTTTAAATGCATTCTCGCACCTTTCATCCCAGACAAAAGCTTGATTCTTCTTGGTCAACTGGGTCAATGGTGCTGCTATCTTGGAGAAACCTTGGATAAACTTACGATAATATCCAGGTAATCCCAAGAAACTTCTTACATCTGTTGCATTCTTGGGCGTAGGCCAATCTTGTACCGTAGCCACCTTTGCTGGGTCCACGGCAATACCGTTCTCTGATACAACATGGCCCAAGAACCTCACTTCCCTCTTCCAGAAGTGACACTTAGAAAACTTGGCTTTCAATTGGTGTTTTCTCAACACCTCCATCGTTACTCTTAGATGTTCCTTGTGTTCTTCCTCTGTCCTCGAATAGACCAAAATATCATCAACGAACACAAGGACAAACTTATTCAACTGATCTCTGAATACCCTATTCATAAGATCCACAAAATATGCTGGGGCATTGGTCAGCCCGAATGGCATGACCAACCACTCATAAAATCCAGAAGGCGTTCGAAATGCCGTTTTAGCTATACTCTCAGCTTCTACTCTAAGCTGATGAAAACCTGTCGCGAGATCCAACTGAGAAAATACTCTCGCGCCACTCAACTGATCGAACAAATCATCTATCCGCGGTAGAGGATACTTGTTCTTCCTCGTCACTTTATTCAACTCGCGGTAGTCTACACACAAACGAAGGGAACCATCCGCCTTGGTAGCAAACACAACTGGTGCTCCCCATTCAGAAACACTCCTTCTGATAAATCCCTTCTTCAAAAGATCGCTGACTTGCACCTCGAGCTCTCGCTTCTCCCTTGGTGCCATACGACGAAGTGGCATCACTATAGGCCTGGCATCCTTTACCAAATCAATACGAAACTCAATCTCTCGGTGTGGTGGAAGTCCGGTCACTTCTTCGAAAACATCCGGATACTGGCCAACCACGGGCAAACCTGACAACTCACTATGCGGAATGTCGAGGGAGTTTAGAAAACTAGCCAATACCCCCTTACTGGGTAGACCACCAAACACTATCCTCCGCCCATCATCCGCTCTAGCTGTCACTAAAAAGCCCTCACAGTCTACCACCACCCCGTATCTTTGGAGCCAATCTACTCCCAAAAAAATGCCAAACCCAGTAAAGCCCAAAACAAAGCAATCACCAACAAACATGCATCCATGACTCGATAAGATCACATTACGACAAATCATGCTAAGGCTAGTCGAACCACCAATCGGGTTCGTCACTACTAAAGGTCTATCGACAATCTCGGTCTCCAATCCCAACCTATCTACCAGGTCACTAGATATGAAAGAACTGGAAGCTCCGGTATCAAACAAAACTCTAACAGGAACATCATAAACAGAAAGCATACCTTGAATGACGACATTCTTTCCCTTCTCCGCCGCAGTTGGGGCATTCGACGAAGAAGGAATAGCATTGAGAGCATATGCTTTCACCATTTGCTTTTCTTTAGGGGGTTGCGGACACTTGTCCTTGTGATGTCCCATTTGGCCACAGTTGAAGCACTTCCTATCCGCTGGCTTGGCCCGACAATTACTAGCATAATGGCCCTTCTTACCACAGCTAAAGCACTCAACATCTTGCTTATTCTTCTTCTTCTGGCCATCCTTAGTCTGACTCCGCTTTCTTTTATTCTGGGAACCACCCTTGCCTCCACCACTTGCTTGTGGCTTTGGCTCATCTGCGGATGCAACCTCAGTCTTCAGCTTAGGGTAGAGACTTTCCGATCTTAATGCTTTCCCCACAATCGATTCAAACGTCTCATCGATGTGGTTAATAAGTTTTTCCCCCAAGTACTGATCCAAACCAGTTATGAATTTCTCATTCTTTTTCTCGGCAGTATCAATAAGAGATAACCCATATTTTGACAAAGTGTCAAATTCAGCAATATACTCCGAGACAGCTCTGCCATTCTGCTTGAGCTCCAAGAACTTCTTAAACAACACTGACTTCTGAGCAGCTGGAATGAACTTCTCACTAAAGCGAGCCTTAAACTGCTCCCAAGTAATCTGATCTTCGGGAGTAGCTGCCTTTATAGCATTCCACCAATTCATTGCCCGCCCTTGCAGCTGACGGGACGCTAGCTTTCTTTTCATCGCATCCTCGATACCCAAATCCTCGAAGATACGTTCGCAACTATCCAACCAATCATGAACATCCGTAGCCGACTCCGTTCCGTGGAATGACTTCCCACCAAGACTAGTATAATCCTTATTCAACTTGGCGAAGTTGACTCTTGGCGCCTGCACTATTGGACCACCACCATTTCCACCATTGGGGGCTGCTCTCTGTACATCTCTAAGCATCTCTCTCATGAGGTCAGTAAACATCGTCCTCATGTCAGCAGCATTCCCATTATTGGCCCCTCTACCGGTACCTCTAACATATCGGCTCATCGTCAATCTGAAAAAGGAAACGATTAACGACTCCATAGTGGTGCTAGTGCAGTACGACTTCATCCATATACTACTAATAGTATATATATATATAGCTTTTAAAAACCAAAGTAATCACAAATACGCTCTCTCGTATACGTATATTATCTCTCCCTGATAACTTCCCTAGGTTAACTGCGCAACCTAGAGCTCTGATACCAAGTGTGACGGCCCGCCCCGCACCAGCCTGCATTTCCTCCGGAAGTGCGCTGTATACATGCCCGACTAGCACAGAACGGTCGCCAAAGAAAGGAAAGGAGGGAATGAACAAATCAAGGAACCTGTAGGATGTCTCACAGCGCATGGAATAAAATATAATAATAACATACTTGGCATAAAACAGGTGAGACAGTGCATAAGCTGATAACTAAAATCAATCATCAATCATCAGAGCAGCGGAAATCCAAATACAGCTTATTACAATTTTCCAAATTTACTGTCTCTAAACAAAAGAAAGCTAAAGTAGAAGATACACCACCAATGCCCAAGCAGTGATCTTCAACAACACAGGGAGAATATTATGTATATAGTACGTGGAAGCCTCCTGCTCGTCTCCGGATCATCTACCCGTGCATCACCAGCTAACCTGTCTCTAGTCTGCTCGTGTGAGCACCCAGAGTAATAAGAGGAGACATAAAACTCTGGGTCAGACATAAAGCCTGGTATGAGCGATAAGCATCTAAACAGAATAATAACAGGTATACTAAACCATACCTGAACCTGAACCTGCAACCAAAGAGTTAGTACCACATACCGTACGATACTCTAAGGTGCCATAATAAGTAGTGTAAAGAATACGGGGGTGGGGGTGTGCATGTCACAATGATAGCAAACAAATCATCCATAGCAACCATCCTCACATCTCTCACTCAGTGCCTAAAGCGTACGATATCTACCACTTTGGAACACTAGACAAACTGAGGTAACGACGAATCCCGACTTGTAGAAACCCTGCTATGACCAAGCTAAACATATGGAGTCATGACCAAACATTTCAATGACCCACTTCATTGGTTGTAGCCCTTGGTTCTACTGATGCCATAATGGCCCTGAATCCGTCTTCGTACCTCCTACCATAGTGGTTCAAAGCTATAGACATCGATAACTCCTTGGCACGCGTCCCGCAGCAAAGCCCAACCATGAAGCGAACTCGTTGATTCCCATCTAAATCTTGAGCTCTAACTTCTCATTTGGACTTCGTTTGCATCTCGGGTTTTGATCGAGTTGGAGTTGGTCTTCAAAAGAGTCGTCGCATAGAAGTGGTCCTGAATTCGATTCGGTTCGGATATATACGTATAACACGGTTCGGTTCGGTGCAATGCTCCATGGTGTATTCTTGCGTGTGGTTCGGTTCGGTGATCCTTCCCCTTAGACGTCGGTTCGGTTCGGATGTCACGCTCCAATCGGTTCGGTTCGTCCCTCCTCCAGCTTGCCTGCTCCGATCCGATCTCGTCCTCTGGCCTACTCCGATCCGGTCCAGCTCCATAGCCCGATCTGATCCCACCTCCTTATTTGCTCCGATCCGCTTCGCTCCCTAGCTTACCCCGATCCGATCCGCTCTTCAACCTACTCCGATCCGATCCGCTCTTTATATTTCCGATCCGATCCCCTCGTCCACTCCAACTCTAAGTCAACGGCCTTCCTTCTCGCCAAGCCTCCTCCAGTGACAAGTTCCAATCCAGTTCGAATCCCCTCGGTCAGTTCACAAATCCGATCCGACCCCCTACTCCGATCTGATCCGGTTCGGAACCTGCACATTTCTGCAACTTTCCAGCGAGCTTTCTACGCCATTCAATGGCGTTTTCGACCAATCTAACTATTCTAATCAATCATAAAACATACCATAGAGTCATAGCAATATGTAAGAGCAACCACAAACACCAACAACAATCCAAATGAATCAAAATAGATCAAAAGTGGCTAAAACCTCACATTTTCCTATAGTCCTTCTTAATCATGTTTAAGCACATACTTAGTAAAACTTAACCAAATCGTCTATATTTTCTAACAGAGGCATGAAATATTATTTAAGAATTTCTAAACATTTTTCCAGAATTTATTAGTGTATAAATTCGCTAATCTTCACTAATTACCCTTAATTACTGTAATTAGTGTCAAAACGATGCTATCACTCACCTTGGCCACAACTAAAACCCCAAAACTGAAATATTCTCTGATTTGGCGCTGTTCCCAATCTTACACAGCAGCTCTACCTCGGTTCTCGTGCTAATACTCCTTGATTTGATGTTTGCTAAGCCTAATCTTCAATTAGAAAGTGATTAAGAGGTGTTTTGAAGAGATTTAGAGGGTGGAGGCCATGGCTAGGTTAAGAGGAATGAATAGTGACGGCTGAAAAATGAGAAAAAGGTATTCTCCAAACCCTAACAGCCCTTTTAAACTCCTAATCCCGAAATTTCCCTTTGGGCCTAGCTGTTAATCACCCGGTTAAGCCCAATTAAGCTGTTTTTCACCATCTGAAACTTGTTTCAGCCATATCTCCCAAACAGTGAGTCCGTTTGGCTACTGTGACCACTCTACGGAAAGAGAAACCATCATCCGAAGCCAATGGAAGTGGTTTCAGGTCAAAATTCATTTCCAGTCAAAAGTTATGGCCAAAACAGTGCCAACTAGGGGTAAAATGGTCATTTTAAAATCGGGAAAAATCATGAACATGGGAAATGACCACAATAGTCGTCTCCCAAAGTTACATGACCATACGACTTCGTATGTGAAAGAAAGAAATATCCTACGATCCTATGATGCGTAGAATACGGGTCGTTACGAATAGGCTCAAGGTTTGAGGCAAACTGAAACGCTACAGCAGTTCTATCACAATTGATGGCTGTATTAATAATATCAAAGTGCTTAACAATCTCCTCTAGAAGCATACCAATCTTCCTCTTAATTCCCAAGTTCGATCCTGAATATAACTGCCGAAACTTCAATAGATTAAGACAGAAGGCCAAGGCATGATCCTTTCTTCCTAATGGGGGAGGCAAAGGAGGGATCACATGTACACTATCAAGTCTTTTACTCCATAAAATACCATCAACTAATCCTTCTAAATGCCACAACATCAATAAAATCAAATACGCCCCCTCACCTTCCTTTTCACAAAAATCATTGGCGTAAAAATCCAGAATTAAAATAATGTTGTGACAAATTCTCGAACAATTAAAGTGCATGGTGTCAAAGACAGATTTCCCTCTAAACCACCTCGGACATTTGAACTTACGATGCCCCACCCCACCACATTTGAAACAACGAACTCCATTACGACAAACTTTCGCTATATGAGAAACATCTCCACATTTAAAACAATGTCGAACACCTTGCTTTTTCATTCGCAATGAATTATTTACTGGAAAATTACTCCAATCAGAGGATGGAGTAGTCATCTTGACAATATCCGCATATGAATACTGACTAAAGTGTTTAGAATCATTTGAGAATGAAGAATAATTACCGATTACTTCCTGAGATAAAGCATGCTTATTTGAGTCCCCGCTATGACTTGTATTGAGACCTTGTAGCCCCTCTGCATTTCGCATACTATTCTACCTGAAAGTCAGATTTAGTCGTCCAGACTTCAAATTTGTCTTCTCAATGAGCATATTTGGAGCTGTGCTTTTGTAAATACAGTCAATACCATGGACTAACCCTCTCAATTTGCCACCAAAAATCTAAACATCTCCTGATTCAAGAAGCTCCTTCCTTCGTATACCTTCATCCCCTTCAACTTTGAATATAAAATCGGAAGAATCTCCGATGGAAAAAGATACAACTGGGAGTCCAGCCTTCAAACTATCGTCACTCTCATCTTTGTCTTGATGGAGACCAAGACTCCCTTCCGGATTGTAAAAATTTACTATACAAACATCTGGATTCATAAGAGGCAGTTCATCCATGCTACCACCATGATGCACGATTACCCTGTGCGCCTCAGAAATACAATCTTTAACCATCTTGATCATCTCGACTGGAATCGCAGGAGGTAGAGCTCTATCAAAAGATCTTCTATCTTAATAACACTTTAATTGCGGATTCCAATTTTTCCCCTAACACATCATATTCAGATTCATTTTCGCACCACTCTCAAAAACAGGCCTATAAAAACCACCTTCACCAATCCCTAGTTCTTGGCATCTTTTGACGATTTGAATTTGATCAGTAATGCTGATACAATTCTTTAATAAAATCATGCCCGAACCCAAATTCTTGTGACGTACTACTTTAACAAGACCCTGATCCGAATTGGGAACTTTCCAACCCCTCGAACCCACATCATTACCCAACGAGCAGATGTTAAAAGGTTTCTTCCCCAAATCAACTACCGCTGTGCTATTCATAATCTCGCTTGAATTCCCTCTTGAATAAACCGCACCATTCTCACTCTGATGTCCCAATCCTCCGCCTATATTACCTCTTCTTGCGTTACCACATCTATTTGCTATGTGACCATATTTTCCACAGCGAAAACATCGTCTGTAAGATCTAACAGAAGACGACAATAGAACTTGGTAGCACTGAGGAAAGAATTGAGGATTTGTGCGAGGTCTGATCCAAGGAGAGGAAGAGATAGCGTCCGCCATTAAATCAATATTGCAAGCTCTGTTTTGTATTTCCATAGCTTGTCTTTCCACGGGTACTGGTACGCCTCGCTATATAATTTTTTTGTTACTGATTTTATGACCTTAATTGCTGGGTAGGCGATTTATGATTCGTGATTTTGTGATTTTAGGGATCGATTTTAGGGATTTTGATTTAATGAGATATCAGATATATGGTTTAATTTATACATCGTTGTTTTCCATATCGTTTATAATATTAGAAATCTCACATTGGGTTCCACTCCACCAAAAATTGCAGAAGGCTCAGAAAAATACGCTGTCTCTTCTAAAATGTAGAAGGCGTCCTCACGGTCCCGGTGTCTCCTGTTTCATCGAATTTCGTCAACACATGAAAAAGATATGATTTTTCAAAGATGGATGAATTTTGCGACACTTTAAAGTGTCAAAACCAGCTCAGAATAATCAAGCCGTATACCTTCCACGAGCATTCAAAACTAGGTCTTCGATTCTTGCAAATTCCGTTGAGCGTTGTTGAGATCGGATTGCGCCACATCCAAGAGCTCCGAGAGGCGCTCAGGCGGAGGTAGGTGGGCCCCCACTCGGTGGTGCCTGGCGTTGCCGGCGGAGCTTCGAAGACCGGATCTTCACGAGGGTGATTCTCTCTCAATTCTCAATGAAAATTTGCAAACTGTACATGGATTTAAAACTCAGAAGAAGATCTACAAATTCCTCAACAGGAGCGAGGTGTTTTGTTGCGAGATGGAAGAGGAAAAGAGGAGAGAAGGAAGAAAGGGGAAGTCGCCATCGATTTGGGGGTTACGGGCCTGAGCGAGGTAGGAGAAGGATTGTGATTGGTCGGCCTATATTTTTTTATATTTATTAATTTCAAAAATCCGAAAATACCCCCCATCTCTTACGAACCCCAATCCAAACCCAACGATTTTCGTCCCTAGAGTTTTACCCCTATTTCGAACACAATGGGATATGTTTCGAAGGCCCATTCGAATGTTTCAGTCAGTATTCATTCAAATTAAAATATAAAACATTCTATATTTAATTTGAACGTACATTTCAATTTGCCGGGGCCACATACTAACTCGAAAAATTCCAGAAAAATAAATCTAGCTATGTTTTGACGATACAGTTCCAACAAAACTAGTTTCGTCGAATTCTGAGACCGTTTGTAAAATGGCCCATTTCTGGTCGATCCAATTTAACTGTAAATGACCAAAACACATTTTCCTTTGCCACGCTCACATACTAGCTTCAAAAATTATGAAATTTGAAACATAGCAATAACTTCACATCCCAGATCCAACAAAAGTGGTTTCGTCGAATTCCGAGGTCGTTTGCAAAATGTCTATTTTCCCGGGCTATATAAATTCTATAGCGACCTTTCTGAAAATTCATTTGGCCATAACTTTTGACTCCTTCTACGAAACTTCGATTTTTCAGATTCACTAGAAAGGTATTCACTAACAGATTTAAATATTTTTGGTTTCACTAAAATCCGTTTTATTTTACACCCGATACAGTCAGTCAAAGTTTGAATTCAAATTTTGGAACTGCCGCGCAATTTCAGGCCATGTTTATAATTCAAATTAATTATATTCATTTTTAACATCGATTCAACCACACTTTTCATCGCTATTATTTAAAATATTTATTTTAAATACTTAAAATTCACTAAAATTGCCAATTTAAAATTTTTAAACTGGTTCAGATTTTCCGGGTTGTTACACATATTCTAAGATGTATGATCTTGAATAATTTTATTCTGGGTTAATTAGTTGGCATTTGAAATAGCCTTTGTTCTATAACCAAATTTCATATTTTATTTCTCCTGCCATACTGTATGTACATTTAGTTGATTTGCCTGATCATATTTACAGGACCATTAAATATGATTTAATAGTGAGATCAGGATAAATAAATCTATTTTTTTTAATATGTGATATAAAATGGATTCATATTTGTATATTATGAATATACAAATGTATGGACATTACAAAATTATTTGCAGTTGTATTTTCAATACAACTGAATGTTCTTTACCAAGTTGTTTACGACATAGCTTTAAGTTAAAATCTAGGCATAAATTTTAACCTTGATTGTTGTGTATGCATGTCACCCAATTTTAGAACTGTATATGTATTGACATATATATGTATACATATGTGATATGTAATATAAAGTTGCACATTAAGATTAGATGACTGTTCATATATTTATAATGATAAATAAATAAATAAGTATATACATACATATATATATACACTGTATTTGTTTTAATTATTCCAGGAAATATGATTTCCTGTTTTGGTTTTATACTGTTTATATAGATAACAGTATTATTAAATAAGATGCCTTTAAAATTGTTTTAAAAATTACTGCTACATAGTATTTGTACCAATATATATATATATATATACACCATTTTATTGTGAATGTGCACATATGTTCAAATTACCAATGACTTGAAGTGAAACATTGCAAGTTGTTCATACTGATGGATAACATAGCACTATATACTCTGATGAGTATACACATAAAAATAGACAATTCAAACACATCTTAATTACTGTATACAATAGTAAATTGGTGCATGAATGAGATGTTAAATTGTTTAAATGTTTTGAACACCTTTTAATAGGCTTAACCTTTTATATATACATATGGAATAGTATGTTCTATTATTATTAGTAATTAGTTAAGTCATGACACCCTGTATACCATTTGATCTCCATTATCACCTATTTTTGGATTTTGACTCATTCAGTTTAGGAATCAAAACCCAGATTCTTAGATTGACAAAATTGTTGTATTTTCTTTGGATTTGATTCCATGTTACACATTGATATGAAAACTGAATAAAGTTTAAACATTATAAAGGATTGTCTGGTACACAATTTATATAAGTCAGCATATATAAATTGCATAATTATATTTGATATACTTGTGTTATTCTGTCTATATGATGGATTTTAAAGTTACAGTTATTGTCCCATGACTTATCTAAAATAGATCCCTATTAAATACGATAATTTGGGATCAATTTGTACACATATATAACAGGCTATATATAGTTTGTTCTTGAGTCTAACTTATATATTAACTAATTGGGCAAAATATACATATATAAGTTGCAGACAACGTTGTATATTTAGATGTGCTAGATATATATTTATATTGGAAGATATATATATATATATATATATTTGTTCATATGTATATGTATTTAATAGTTACTGCACATATTGATGTGCTGTAAAACATGGTTCACATACATGTATACTTATGTATATCTATTACCAGATCATGTACATATGATGTATACATAAGTTAAAGTATATATATATATATAAGTTACAACATATGAATAATATATATACATTCGATGTATATATAGGTTACTACAAATATATACACTTGATGTATATACATATAAAAGTCAAACTGACCCTTTGATTTTTTTTTTTAAAGCAGGGAAGCCCATTACTGATACTGTTTCAGTATCAAGTGGAAGCACTAGCATGGGTTAAAAAGCCACCGTTGCAAGCGTGTGTTAAATAAACAAGTATGACTTCTTTATTATCAAACTATTGGCATGCATATATGATTTATATGTATATTCGATCATTGGCTATATTAGTAATTATAAACATGCAGCGTACAATTTTATTTTATTTATGTAATTGTGTATGTGACACAAACCGTGTTATATCATTCAGTCTGAACTGTATAAATGATTAATAATTCGTATTTGTTGTTGTGCCTGCAATTAATTTACTTTTGTATGCTGGTAGCCTTAAAAGGGATTGTCTGAACTGATATTGATTACATTAGTAATTGTGTATGTGATACAAACTCTGTTAAGGTCAAACTTTTGCCTTAAAATTGATTGTTTGGACCAATATAAGCTGGCGTAATCTTCTACCGGGCTCTGCTTTATAATTAACCCAATTCTTACAATATTCTAGACATGTAAACGTTAATAAGGTCGAAATGAACATTGAATATCAGGGGTTCAGTTATATAATTTTGGATATCTAAAGATTCATTATAATTTTAGTTATGAATGCGATATATGAATTCAGATATGTGAAATGTTATTCGATATTTTGGTTTTGATCACCAATGTTTTGAAATGTTCAAAAATTAGTAGACATGCTATATATATATGTATATCATTGAATTTAACACATATACTTCATATTTTAAATCCAATTTATATTATGAATATAAAATATATATTTGATATATGTAAATAACTCTAATATTGTTTCCACTACGAATTATAAAATTCCCTTTAAAGCTAATTTTATTATATTAATTCATGGTGAGGTCTTCCAATAATACACCCATCAGTCCCCAATATCATTGGATGTAGGTAACGCCAAAGTGTTGTGCATCCTCTTGTTTTAGTTATATACGGTAGGAGTAATTGTGGTGCTTTGACTGTATTATTGGGTCTGATTTAACTAAGGCTGCATAACAGGATTATGGCCCTAGAGACAATAGCATGAATGTAACGAGTCAGTTTTTGCCCGGCCTTAATCGATCGCAAAATCGACCAAAACCGTTCAAATCCCTCCTACGTTAACTTTGGGAATACAATGCATCAGAACAACAACATCAGACTTTTATAACATCAATAATAAATGTTACATCAGAGTACAGAATATCATAGTATATTGACTAATAATACAGCGGAAGATAATTTTACATGATTTTAATACATTGCAGCGGAAACAAAATAACTAAGGCAGCGGAAGACTTCCAATGTTCTGGACACAGCTTTAAGCTTCAATCCAGAATCCTGCTAAAGAGATAAACCTGTAGACAACTGCTCGACTGCCCGTGTGGAAAGAGGGCACCCGAGTTAGCAAAAAGGTGGAAACAAACAACGGATCAGTCGCGGGACTCGTGTGAGAATTCTAAACTAATAAATCACTATTAATAGGGCAAATCCAAAGACCACGCAGGTAACGCGGAACGGGTTTGCTCTAACGGATTGCCGTGCATAAAAGTGTCAGAATAAATGATAAGTAAATCGTACAACAACGCTATGCTTTTTAGAAAAATGGAATCACCATAAGACCCGGGTCCCATCACACAATGCAACACACACCAGAGGATAGAGTTTTACCTTATAGTGATTAAACATGATAAATACGGCAAATACAAGTTTAATATTATTATTAGTATATATCAAAACATTTCAAAGTAAATGTAGAAATCCTAGGAAGAATAGTATCCCATACTACTATGCCTCCATACTAGTAATACAATCAAATTCGAATGGGGTCGTATTGGAAATTGGGTTTCCATCATGAGTCAAGGCTAGGGAGGAGCTCCTACCGATTCGAGACACTCTAGCTAATGTCTTAGGATCCCCCGCAGTGAACCCTTGGAAAGCTGCAGGGCCGGTCCGCCGTACGAGTTGCGGATTATTTATTCCTGAACACACGTTTCCCAGTCCTATAGGACCTATCATCCGAGGCGCCTCATTCCATCATCCACATAAGTAAAATGTCGGGCCGTGTTAAAACCCAAACACTACTTCTAGCTAGAAAGAAACGTGCTGCTCTCTTTGCGTTCTCTTCTCCCGTTTTAGACTCCGCCGGTGTGTGAGGCTTGCGAAGTCACGTTATACACAAAGCTATGCCTAAACAGGCTATGCTTTGATCATCCCACAAGGCCTGCTTTTCAACAAAGCCTTGATCTTATGCATCTTAGCATGCCACATCATCACTCCATATCACACTACCAATCCTTTGCCGAAATATATGAATGGGTGTTAAGAAAGAGAATAAATTCTCCGCCACCAAACATCCATACATTCGACAGAAGATTAATAACATGATATATAATGGAGTATGATGTCAGACACACAATCCATTTAAAAGCTTATGCTCTGGGTCTGAGCGAAAGCCAAACCCTTACAAATCAACACTACGTCCGGGCAACTCCTGCTATTACCTTATCATGGTAGCGAGCCATTCTAAGGCAACAATCATCATTGTCCATTCGATGTGGAGATTTGACGGTCTTCAATCGCCGTCTTCCAATCTTGGATTTTTAAACGTCGTTTAATTATTTGGAATGAGATAAACTCGGGCTTTCCAAATAATCCTCGTATATATACATATATATATATTTAAAATCCTTCTTACACATTAATAATTATTTTTATCAACGATTCATTCCTATTTTAATTATTTAAAATAATTAAATTTTTATATAACGATGCCTTAAGTCCATGGGCGACTATGGCGCTGCATTCAACCAATTTTGATTTTTACATTTCTCAGAATCTAACCGTTGGATCTTAACGTAATATATATCATTGGAAAGATTTTTCCAAGACGGTACTAAAGGTTTCAGTTTCAAGAAAATCCGACGGTCGGATCTTCTTGTATAGTCGTTTAAAAGTACGATTTCAAAACGCGAACTACCACGCCCTCTTCGTTTAGTTTTAATTATATTTATATATATATAATCATTGAATCATAATAACGTCGTTTGATTAAACAACGCTCTACACAACTACCGACACTCACCAAATTTTTAATTCACTTGAAAATGAAAATACTATTACCGCATCCTAAATTCATTCTTTCCTTACATTGAAAATGTAAATTTTGATACACTCAAAATCTTTAAATTACATATAAAAATATAATTTCTAACGACAATGCAAACTCTACTCTTAATTCACATTGTGAAAACACGATTTGTAATTACAATGCAAACACTACATCTAATTCACATTGTAAAAATATAATTTTTAAATACAATGCAAACACTACATCTAATTCACATTGTAAAAATATAATTTTTTATTTACAATGCAAGCACTACATCTAATTCACATTGTAAAAATATAACTTTTAAATACAATGCAAACACTACATCTAATTCACATTGTAAAAATATAATTTTTAAATACAGTGCAAACATTACATCAAATTCACATTGTAAAAATATAATTTTTAATTACAATGCAAACACTACATCTAATTCACATTGTAAAAATATAATTTTTAATTACAATGCAAACACTACATCTAATTCACATTGTAAAAATATAATTTTTAATTACAGTGCAAACACTACATCTAATTCACATTGTAAAAATATAATTTTTAATTACAATGCAAACACTACATCTAATTCACATTGTTAATTACAATGCAAACACTACATCTAATTCACATTGTAAAAATATAATTTTTAATTACAATGCAAACATTACATCTAATTCACATTGTAAAAATATAATTTTTTATTTACAATGCAAACACTACATCTAATTCAAATTGTAAAAATATAATTTTTTATTTACAATGCAAACACTACATCTAATTCACATTGTAAAAATATAATTTTTAAATACAATGCAAACATTACATCTAATTCACATTGTAAAAATATAATTTTTAATTACAATGCAAACATTACATCTAATTCACATTGTAAAAATATAATTTTTAATTACAATGCAAACACTACATCTAATTCACATTGTAAAAATATAATTTTTTATTTACAATGCAAACACTACATCTAATTCACATTGTAAAAATATAATTTTTAATTACAATGCAACCATTACATCTAATTCACATTGTAAAAATATAATTTTCAATTACAATGCAAGCATTACATCTAATTCACATTGTAAAAATATAAATTTTAATTACAATGCAAACACTACATCTAATTCACATTATAAAAATATAATTTTTAATTACAATGCAAACACTACATCTAATTCACATTTTAAAAATATAATTTTTATTTACAATGCAAACATTACATCTAATTCACATTGTTAAAATATAATTTTTTATTTACAATGCGAACATTATATCTAATTCACATTGTAAAAATATGATTTTTAATTGCAATGTCACTTTTCTACATCTAAATTACATATAAAATAAATAAATTTTATTTCTAATGCTCATTCTCATTTTATGTTACATATATATATATATATATATATATATATATATATATAAGAAAAATGCAAATTCTATCATACCATGAAATTGCATCCTTTAATTGCATAGAAAAATGTAGTTTTGTCATACGGTATACTTTCCTATAGACATTACATATAAAAATGTAATATTTAACACACAATGTAAATTCATGTTTTAATTACACATAAAAATGTAAATTTTATCCTACGGTGTAATTCCCTATATAATGTACATATAAAAAATGAAGATTTTCACATACAATGAAATTTCCATGTTAATTACAAAGGAAAATGTAATTTTTACAATACGGTGTACATTCTTATATAATTTACATATAAAAATGTAAATTTTATCATACGATGAAATTCATATGTTAATTACAAAGAAAAATGTAATTTTCAACATACGACATAAATTCACTTCATAATTTACATATAAAAATGTAAATTTTAACATACAGTGGAATTCACATGTTAATTACAAAGAAAAATGTAATTTTTACATTACGGTGTACATTCATATATAGTTTACATATAAAAATGTAAATTTTATCATACGATGAAATTCATATGTTAATTATAAAGAAAAATGTAATTTTCAACATACGACATAAATTCACTTCATAATTTACATATAAAAATGTAAATTTTGACGTACGATGAAATTCACCTTTTAATTACAGAGAAAAATGTAATTTTTAACATACGGTGAAATTCTATATATTTACATTAATAAAAGTGTAAATTCCGCATTCGGTGAAATTCTTATTAACAAAAATGTAAATTTATATTCCATGTCACATTCTTATTTTATTTACATTAAATAAAATGTAAACTTTCATTCTTGTCGCATTCTTATTTTATTTACATTAGATAAAATGTAAACTTTCCATACGGTGAATATTTCTTTTATCTACATTAACAAAATTATAAACTTTGTCCTACGGTGAATATTCTAATAGTTTGCATTAAGAAAAATGTAAATTTTGTCTACGGTGAATATTTATATATATTTACATTAAGAAAAATGTAAATTTTGTATACATTGAACATCCATATATATTTACATTAAGAAAAATGTAAATTTCATCTATGGTGAACATTCATATATATTTACATTAAGAAAAATGTAAATTTAGTCTACGGTGAACATTCATATATATTTACATTAAGAAAAATGTAAATTTTGTATACAATTGTGACGGCAAGGAATTTCGCTCGGTCCGAACCAGTCGCTAAACCGACCCAGACCGCTCGAAACGCCCTATCGTTTGAGAACAGGACACAACAGAACGCATACAGAAGAACATTTCATTGTATATTACAACAATGCATCAGATTACAAGAATATACAGAGTATAAACGAATAAATATTACACAGAAATATCAGAGATTTAAATTACATTTAAATACATAGCAGCGGAAAATAATACAATACACAACTGAAGGGGATATACGGATACAAAGCTTTCCGGATATCGTTCCAACTGTAAACCAGGATCCTGTGAATATAAATCTGCAAAACCAAAACTACTAGCTGCCCGTGTCAAAATAGGGGCACCCAGAGTTTAGGTTAAAACAATAAACTCCAGGTCAGTCATGTGACTGGTGTGAGAACTAAAACAGTGATTAATCTTTATTTTAAAAGTTAGGTAAATCAAGGGACCACGCCGTATAACACGGAACGGGTTTCCTCCCAAGAATACCAGTGCATAAAACAAACAGCGCAATGCTAAATAAAGAAAAATGAAGCTGTTTTAAGACCCAGGTCCCATCACACAATGCAACGCAGCCGAGGATAGGGTTTTCCCTTATAACAGCCAAAGAATGCTTGATACGTTTAAAACAAATCGTTTGATGCTATTATAAGTGCATAGTGTATAAAACAACTTCAAATCATAAGTATCAATCATAGACGGCATAAGTGCCCCATCCCACTATGTCGCCATACTAGGCTCTACAAATGAAACCGCAAATGTCACGTATTTGGAAATTGGATTTCCATCTATGAACCGAGGCAAAAGATAGTCCTCAACCGATTCGAGGCGCTCTAGCCCGCCCCTCAGGAACAGCCGCAACTGCCCCTTGGATCGTCAGGGCCGGTCCACCGATGTGGATTATTATGCCTGAACAATACGTCTCCCCACCCTATGGGGTGTAAGTCTGGTCCGTCTGCCGACCAGAATGCATCGGCCGAAACCGATATAACCGAGGCGCCTCGCAACAGCAACAACCACATAAGTCAAACTCGTCAGGGCGTGTAAAACCACTGACGCCACTTCTAGCTAGAAAGAAACGCAAGTCCTCCCTGAGGTCCGTCTCCCGTTTTTGGTTCATACCGGGTGTGAAACTCGCGAAGTAAACGTTACACAAAGCTACGCCACAAAGGCCGTGCTTTGATCATCACCACAAGACTTTGCTTTTCAACAGAAGCCTCGATCAATTGCCACTTAGGCATGCCACACAGGCAATTCACTCCATGCGTTTGATATCCATCAATATATAACCCCTGAGCTCGTACGTCTCAGAGAAGGGCGTTAAGCAAGAGAATAAATTCTCCGCCGCCAAACAGATATATATTTAATAAAGATCAATCACACAGACTAAAATCCAATGTCAGACACACAGTCCATTTACAAGTTCGTTCTGGGTCTGAACGAAACCGGAGGCACCTAGTACCCCGCATATCCATCGATCTCCAAGTACGTCTGGACGATCACCAACTGTTTCCATCTTCTTGGGTGTACAGCCCAATCAAGATCATCAGTTATCACCCAAACGACGTGAAGACTTCTGGTCTTCGACCACCGTCTTCATCTTTGACTTATCGTCGTATCAGTTATTCAGAATGGGATAAACCCGGTCTTTCCGAATAACTCGCGTATATTTTAAATAAGTGTTACACAAACACAACATACGCCTCATTCCAATTCATCAGTCACTAATCGTAAATTAATCAAGAGAATAATTTCCCAAATATTAACCCCGAAGGCCGAAACCAACCTCAGATCAATATCCAGAAAACCATTCTGCTTAGCTAACCGACAGTTAGTTTCTAAATTTCACATTCATAGGGAAAGGTTCCCATTAATTTTATCCAAGATAAATTTCTTGAATTTATTCTTTAATCTATTTTTGAATATCAATTCAAACTAGTCGGGATTAGCGAACCTTACCGAAGTAATCATTTGTTTTAATTTCCCCATCCCAACCTATTCATCCCATGAAGTAAAACTGATAATACTTCATATCTAATACCACAGTGTTATCGGTAAATTCAATTACCATTTCACGTTCAAATCTAATTAAAGATTTAACTATCGTCTGGAGTAAAACTGGTGATACTCCATTCTCGACCTTTTCAATCTAATTAAAGATTCATTAAAACTCCACTTAGTTTTAATCGTTAACTGGGTTAAAGAATCCGTGTCATTTAAAACACGGTTCACGATAAACCCAAAGTCACGTTCATTAATTATCGGGTTAAAGAACGAGTGTTATTTAAAACACTGTTCACGATAAACCCAAAAATCAATATCAATTCAATTCCAATTAAATATTATTTAATTGGTGCACTTCATTAAATCTAAATAAAAAGATTTAATCATTTCTCAACTGGGTTCAAGAACAGTGTTAGTGAAGACACCATTCACGACAAACCCAAATCACATTCGATATTCAATACAAGGCTCTGAATAGAAAATATATCGGCTTATATTCAATATCAAATTCTACGACTAACAAATGTCGTATTGGAAATAACGATATAAATATATATCTTTCAAATTTCCATAACAACACCTGTATAATCACGAATTCCAACATCGAAATATTCCGAAGACAATTTCGATTCAAATCCACTCCAATGCAATCATTGGAAATTTTGGTGATTTTTAAAACCCTTTTCAAATTCAATTTATTTATTTAAAAATAACTAGAATTATAATTCTAGTTCAAAACTAGTTCATTTCGATAAAAATCTATTTTTATCCTTTCAAATATGGAGTTTTTCATCCCAATCCTTGCTAAATCATTTCTTATGATTTTACACAAATTATTACTATTTTTAATAATTTTATCAAGGCCCGTACAGTCGATTTCCACCAATGGCCATCGAACTGCACTTACAGCGACCTTTTTCAAATTTGATTTGGACATAATTCCAAATCCAACCGTTAGATTTCTAATTTCTAATATTCGTTAGAAAGCTCTTTTCGATACGAACCCAACGGTTCCGGTTTTAGGAGAATCCGACGGTCGGATCTCCCGCAATGTCCGTTTGAAATAAATGGTCGAAATTCACGAACTGCCGCGGCGCGGCGCGTTCTATTCAGGCCATTATATTATATATATAATATATATAATATATATTTCGTCGATTTCAATTTAAAACAAATTATATAAATAGTTTTAAATTCGTTTCAAAAGCAATTTCAACTTCCGTTTCAATTCAAATTAAAATTGAATTCTTCTTTATAAATTCGTTTTAAAATTCATTTCTATTCAATTCAAATTTCAATTCAATTCGAATTCGTTTTCAATCCATTTCGAAATCGTTTTCAATTCAATTCATTTCGAAATCGTTTTCAATTCAATTCATTTCGAAATCGTTTTCAATTCAATTCATTTCGAAATCGTTTTCAATTCAATTCATTTCGAAATCGTTTTCAATTCAATTCATTTCGAAATCGTTTTCAATTCAATTCATTTCGAAATCGTTTTCAATTCAATTCATTTCGAAATCGTTTTCAAATCGATATAAATATCGTTCACGTCAAAATGGCGTCAATCTAATCAACACGGTTTCATAAATTTCTATTTTCAAATATTCTATTTCAAATATTTCTTTTTCAAAATAGTTGTTATTATCAAAATATTTCGTTCAACACATGACCACTCTCAATGGATGAGTACTGTCAACACATGAACTTTTATTTTACATTATTCTTTGTTTTTCAAATTGGAATGAGGCCCAATCAATTACCATATAAAATTAATTATATGGATTTTCATACAACACATGTATATAATGGCATTGAAAATAATCAACCATCAACCAAAGTGCACTACACTGTATAAGCATCAAATATAGATATTCAACGCTTATAACAGCCTGTCAATCAATCGATCGACATATTTAATCAATCAGGATGAGTGAACTTCAAATTTCATCCCAACACCCGTGTGGGGTTTCAAACAATCAAACACATATTTTATTTGTGCTATTGGGCGATGTGTAAAATTTATCATCCCAATCAATGTCATTCAAATAGGTGTACATAAACAAACCGTGCGGTTTATAAATGAATATTTTATTTTATTCACTTCACGTTAAAAATTATATTTTTAACGATAAAACATTTTATTTCAACCTATGAATTTCTATTCAATTCATTTATTAAATAAAATGATATTTTTATTTTTCTAACTTATTTTAGAAAATTTCGGCGGCATAACGGCACGATACTAGAAACGGGACAAGGCATAGCCTTATCCCCGGTCTAGTGAAGGCCCACGCCATTCACACATCAATCAAATCAATTCATTTCAGCACACAATTCAATTGCAATCAAATAATCTAACTAATTTTTTTGCAATCAAACAAACAAGTCCATGGTCTGTGGACGATTGTGTCGGGTGCTACTAAGCACCGTCTGCATCCTAGTATATATATATAACTAGAAAATGAATTTGAAGAGTGAGGAATTCTCACCGAAAGCTATCCAAACATCTTGACTCTTCTTTGATATAAATCTTCTTCGCTCTCGCCTTTTTGTTACCTTCGTTGTCCGCTTTCACTACCTATGTAAAAATCGAATTTTTACTTCGCTATTCCATATATAAAAATCATATTTTTATTTCAAAGTTCAATATATAAAAATCATATTTTTATTTCGAAGTTCAATATATAAAAATCATATTTTGAACAACGCTATATATAAATATAAATCACTTCTTTTATGTTTTCAAAAATCAAATCTTGGCTATATATATTTATCTTTCCAAAAGAACACATTTTTATTTCGCTCTCATATATATATTTTTCCTTCTAATCTACACGTACAAAGATCGGATTTTTATTCCTAACCTATCCATATAAAAATTGGATTTTTATTTCGAATCTATCCATATAAAAATTGGATTTTTATTTACCATAACCTTATGCATATAAATCAGCTTTTATTCTTGTTTTAAATTAAAACAACCTGAAATTAAAACATAATATATATTAAAACTTACTGATTTAGGTCGAAGGGATTGTTTGCGGTTCACCGGAGGTTGGAGCACGACCAGGGCGCTCTGCAGGCGTCGGTGGTGAACCAGGGAGGGGCAGCGCAGGTCATCAGGTGGCGGAAGGCTCGCGGTCAGGCGCTGGGTCGATTTCAGGCGGGGGTTCGGGCTTTGGGTGTTGCGACTGGGAAGAGGAGGTGGAGGAGCGTTGATGCGGTGGAAGAAGGGGGTGAGCGTGGGCTTTGTGGGTATCGGGTTCAATTGGAAGAGGGGGCGGAGCTTCGTCGCGAGGAGGAGAGGGGATGGAGGAGGGTGGTGCGGAGGATGGCGCCTCGTCGGGGGCGCGGTGGCTCAGCCCATCGGAGGAGCGACGGGTCCTCCTTCTCCCTCTTTTTTTTTTATTTTCTTTTTCGATTTTGGAATGGTCAACGATGGAGGGGCCTGAGAGATAAAGGGAAGAATTTATATTATTTATTTAATATTTATTTTGAATTTTAAATTCTATTGAGTAACCTTTCCATTCGAACTCGAAATCGAACCTGCCGACTGTCGTCCCTAGCGTATTACCCCCATTCCGAACACAATGGGATATGTATCGTAGGCTGATTCAACCGTTACAATCAGTTTCCGTTGAGTTTACATTTAAATCACTATATTGAATTTTAAACGTATTTTTCAAATTACCGGGGTCACATACTAACTCTAAAAATTCTCGAAAAATATTTTCTAGCTTCGTATTGACGATACGGTCCTAACAAAACTAGTTTCGTTGAATTCTAAGACCGTTGGAAAAATGGCCATTTTCCAGTCGATTAAAATCAACTGAAACTGGTCAAACGCGTTTTCCTTTGCCACGCTCACATATTGATTCGAAAAATTATGAAATTTGAAACCTAGCAATAATTTTACATCACGGACCCAACAAAAGTGGTTTCGTCGAAATCCGAGGCCGTTTGCAAAATTCCCATTTTTAAGGGCCTGAATTCCATAGCGACCATTCAGAATTTTCAACTGGACATATCTTTTGATTCCCGCTATGAAATCTTGATTTTTCGAATTCGTTGGAAAGACATTGTCAATTAGATCCTAATGTTTTTGGTTTCACTAAAATCCGGATTGTTTTGCACCCGGTACATTCAATTGAAGTTTGAAATCGAATTATCGAACTACCGCGCCATTTTCAATTCTATTTATAATTATTTATATTCTAACGACGACGTATATAATATATACGTTAGAATTATATTCAAAATAAATTTTCTCGTCGATTTTATTTAAAATAATTCATTTTAAATAATTAAAATTCGCTAAAATTGCCGAAATAAAAATTTTAAACTGGCCCAGATTTTCGGGTTGTTACAACAGTGAACATCCATATATATTTACATTAAGAAAAATGTAAATTTTGCCTACGGTGAAAATTCTTATATATAATCACATTAAAAATTTGTGTAATTTCATTTATAGTGTAATTCCATGTTTCATCACTAAATCAAAATATACTTTTTCCCAATTACAATGAAAATTCCATTCTTAACATATTGGAAATTCCATTTTTAACATATTGGAAATTTTATTTTTAACATTTTGAAAATTCCATTCTTAACATATTGGAAATTTCATTTTTAATTCAATACAATATCCCATGCTTTAATTCCATACAAAATTGCATACTTTAATTCCATACAAAATTGCATACTTGAATTCCATGCTTTAATTTCATACTAAATTTCATACTTTAATTTCATCCAAAATTTCAATGTAAATGTCATACCTCATTTCAATGTTCAATAATATTCTTATCGTATTTCATGTCACATCCCATAACAACAACATCCAAAACAAACCAACATGATCAAATCCAATAATTAACCTCCAGGCAATTTACAAGGTGAGGTTTAACTTGGCATATGTCAAATCAACAAGGTAGGATTAAATAAATTAACACATAATTAATTCTAATCAATCAATCAATTCATATTTAACGATAAAATTTCAGATTTAATATCATGTCATTGTAGACAATTCAGATTCAATATTATACGGTATGAACATTTCAGATCCATGTTTTAGATATCATGTCAAATTAGATCTACTATTAATAATCATGGAAATAATAATTAAATAAATTAAATTAAATTAAAAATAAATTCTCACAGTGGTCTGGTATGAGAAGATGATACAGGTTCGATCCGATTCAGTGTTCGTATTCAAATAGATTTCAGATCTGGAACGATTCAAATACAAATACATATGAAAAATCAAAATTCAGCTTTAAACAACTGACACAGCGACATTTAAAAGCGTCGCAAAATCTGAAATAAATTTTACCTAAAGTGTTAAAAACTTTGAATCAGAAAATCGGGAGATGTAGTTGATGGTTTTGCGAACGGTTTGCGGGACATTGGAGAGCTAGGAGAGGGCTATCGGCGCCGGAAAGGGGGAGGGTGCGCACGTGACTGGTGGGCCCGGTTTGGTGCGAACGGCGACGACTTTAGGTGGATGGAGCGGCGATTTCAGGCAAAGAGACGAGTTGTGGTTGGTATGTATTCGAAGAGCTTGAAAATCTCTTCGAAACGTGATTTACGGCGAATGATTTCGTTGAGAAACGAAGGAGAAATTGGAGTTTGAAATTTTGAGGAATGGTGGGTTTCTTTGCGGCTGAAAATGACGGGGAGGAAGAAGAATGAATAGTGTTTTCGGAATTTATAATATTATATTAGGTTTTTCTAATCATTATTTAATAATTTATTTAGCCCGTTTAAGCCCGTTTTGGTCCGAACTCCGATTTGGGCCTGCTTACTGTCGTTCTTAAGGTTTTGACACCTTCTGAACGCAATGGAATAGGTCTCGGAGCCCAATTCCGAAATCTTTATACATTTTATTTAAAATTCCATTAAAATTTAATTAATTAAATATTGACCGTACATTTAAATGGGCCGGGGCCACATACGGACTCCGAAAGTTCCAGAAAAATTATTTTTAGCTTTCTTATGACGATACGGTTCTAACAAAATTATTTTCATCGAATTCTGAGACTGTTTGAAAAACGGCTATTTTTAAGGCGTTTAAATTTAACTGAAATAGTCAAAACACTTTTTCTCTTGCCACGCTCACATATTAATTCGAAAAATTCTGAAAATTTAAACCTAACAATAAAAAGACATTACGGATCCAACAAAAGTGGGTTCGTCAAAAAACGGAGGTCGTTCGCAAAATGACTATTTTTAAGGCCAATATATTTAATATTAAAAATACATTTTCAAACAAATAATTTTCGAAACTCGAAATATATAAGTGTTTACTGTTTTTCAATGCAGAAACGTCATTCCGAACTCAATGGAAGTGGTTTCGAGTCGAAATTCCTTCGTATGTGAAAAGTAGCCTTTCGGGCCATATATAATATATATAATTTCTACAGCGACCTTTCTAAAAATTGAATTGGCCATAACTTTTGATTTCCACTAAGAAATTTCAATTTTTCGGATTCGTTGGAAAGATATTTTAAAATAGATTCTAATATTTTTGGTTTCACTAAAATCCGTTAAATTTTGCATCCTGTACGGTCAGTCAAAGTTCAAGTTTGACTTTTCAAACTACCGCGCTATTTCTAACTCTTTTTATAATTAAAATTAAATTATTCATTCTAACTTCGATTTAAATCAAATTGTGATCATTATTATTTAAAATAGATTATTTTAAATATCAAAACTCATTAAAATTACTTAAAATAAATTTTTAAATTTACCCCAAAATTCAGGGTTGTTACAGTCTCCCCCACTTAAAAACTTTTCGTCCTCGAAAAGGAACGAAGCTAAAAGTTGTTTAATTGTCCTACTCAATTTTTTATTCTTTATTAATCTCAACAATTCTATTTGTTGATTAACCTTCAAATATATAACTTTTTATATATTCAAAATCATATCTTCCAAAATAGATTATAATTAATCACAAATACGTATATTATAGGCTTGCTACGCTCAACTCATTCTAGGGCATTACTAACCCTATCTCTAATGAGTTTTCTCATTCTAGGATACTGCTGATCCTAACTCTAATGAGTATTCTTATTGGATATTACTAATCCAAACTCTGATGAGCCTTTTGTTCAGTTCTAATGAGTTGTACCCCAAAGATTTGAGCTAACCAAAGCTCTGATACCAACTGTAACGAGTCGGTTTTTGCCCGGCCTTAATCGATCGCAAAATCGACCAAAACCGTTCAAATCCCGCCTACGTTAACTTTGGGGATACAATGCATCAGAACAACAACAGCAGACTTTTATAACATTAATAATAAATGTTACATCAGAGTACAGAATATCAGAGTATATTGACTAATAATACAGCAGAAGATAATTTTTCATGATTTTAATACATTGCAGCGGAAACAAAATAACTAAGGCAGCGGAAGACTTCCAATGTTCTGGACACAGCTTTAAGCTTCAATCCAGGATCCTGCTAAAGAGATAAACCTGTAGACAACTGCTCGACTGCCCGTGTGGAAAGAGGGCACCCGAGTTAGCAAAAAGGTGGAAACAAACAACGGATCAGTCGCGGGACTCGTGTGAGAATTCTAAACTAATAAATCACTATTAATAGGGCAAATCCAAAGACCACGCCGCTAACGCGGAACGGGTTTTCTCTAATGGATTGCCGTGCATAAAAGTGTCAGAATAAATGATAAGTAAATCGTACAACAACGCTATGCTTTTTAGAAAAATGGAATCACCATAAGACCCAGGTCCCATCACACAATGCAACACACACCAGAGGATATGGTTTTACCTTATAGTGATTAAACATGATAAATACGGCAAATACGAGTTTAATATTATTATTAGTATATATATCAAAACATTTCAAAGTAAATGTAGAAATCCTAGGAAGAATAGTATCCCATACTACTATGCCTCCATACTAGTAATACAATCAAATCCGAATGGGGTCGTATTGGAAATTGGGTTTCCATCATGAGTCAAGGCTAGGGAGGAGCTCCTACCGATTCGAGACACTCTAGCTAAAGTCTCAGGATCCCCTGCAGTGAACCCTTGGAAAGCTGCAGGGTCGGTCCGCCGTACGAGTTGCGGATTAGTTATTCCTGAACACACGTTTCCCATTCCTATAGGACCTATCATCCGAGGCACCTCATTCCATCATCCACATAAGTAAAATGTCGGGCCGTGTTAAAACCCAAACACCACTTCTAGCTAGAAAGAAACGTGCTGCTCTCCCTGCGTTCCCTTCTCCCATTTTAGACTCCGCCGGTGTGTGAGGCTCGCGAAGTCACGTTATACACAAAGCTATGCCTAAACAGGCTATGCTTTGATCATCCCACAAGGCCTGCTTTTCAACAAAGCCTTGATCTTATGCATCTTAGCATGCCACATCATCACTCCATATCACACTACCAATCCTTTGCCGAAATATATGAATGGGTGTTAAGAAAGAGAATAAATTCTCCGCCACCAAACATCCATACATTCGACAGAAGATTAATAACATGATATATAATGGAGTACGATGTCAGACACACAATCCATTTAAAAGCTTATGCTCTGGGTCTGAGCGAAAGCCAAACCCGTACAAATCAACACTACGTTCGGGCAACTCCTACTATTACCTTATCCTGGTAGCGAGCCATTCTAAGGCAACAATCATCATCGTCCATTCGATGTGGAGATTTGACGGTCTTCAATCGCCATCTTCCAATCTTGGATTTTTAAACGTCGTTTAATTATTTGGAATGAGATAAACTCGGGCTTTCCAAATAATCCTCGTATATATACATATATATATTTAAAATCCTTCTTACACATTAATAATTATTTTTATCAACGATTCATTCCTATTTTAATTATTTAAAATAATTAAATTTTTATATAACGACGCCTTAAGTCCATGGGCGACTATGGCGCTGCATTCAACCAATTTTGATTTTTACATTTCTCAGAATCTTACCGTTGGATCTTAACGTAATATATATCATTGGAAAGATTTTTCCAAGACGGTCCTAACGGTTTCAGTTTCAAGAAAATCCGACGGTCGGATCTTCTTGTATAGTCGTTTAAAAGTACGATTTCAAAACGCGAACTACCACGCCCTATTCGTTTAATTTTAATTATATTTATATATATAATCATTGAATCATAATAACGTCGTTTGATTAAACAATGCTCTACACAACTACCGACACTCACCAAATTTTTAATTCACTTGAAAATGAAAATACTATTACCGCATCCTAAATTCATTCTTTCCTTACATTGAAAATGTAAATTTTGATACACTCAAAATCTTTAAATTACATATAAAAAATATAATTTCTAATGACAATGCAAACTCTACTCTTAATTCACATTGTGAAAACATGATTTGTAATTACAATGCAAACACTACATCTAATTCACATTGTAAAAATATAATTTTTAAATACAATGCAAACACTACATCTAATTCACATTGTAAAAATATAATTTTTTATTGACAATGCAAACACTACATCTAATTCACACTGTAAAAATATAATTTTTAAATACAATGCAAACACTACATCTAATTCATATTGTAAAAATATAATTTTTTATTTACAATGCAAACACTACATCTAATTCACATTGTAAAAATATAATTTTTAAATACAATGCAAACATTACATCTAATTCACATTGTAAAAATATAAATTTTAATTACAATGCAAACACTACATCTAATTCACATTGTAAAAATATAATTTTTAATTACAATGCAAACACTACATCTAATTCACATTGTAAAAATACAATTTTTAATTACAATGCAAACAGTACATCTAATTCACATTGTAAAAATATAATTTTTAATTACAATGCAGACATTACATCGAATTCACATTGTAAAAATATAATTTTTAATTACAATGCAAACATTACATCTAATTCACATTGTAAAAATATAATTTTTTGTTTACAATGCAAACACTACATCTAATTCACATTGTAAAAATATAATTTTTTATTTACAATGCAAACACTACATCTAATTCACATTGTAAAAATATAATTTTTAAATACAATGCAAACATTACATCTAATTCACATTGTAAAAATATAATTTTTAATTACAATGCAAACATTACAATTCACATTGTAAAAATATAATTTTTAATTACAATGCAAACACTACATCTAATTCACATTGTAAAAATATAATTTTTTATTTACAATGCAAACACTACATCTAATTCACATTGTAAAAATATAATTTTTATATACAATGCAAACATTACATCTAATTCACATTGTAAAAATATGATTTTTAATTACAATGCAAACATTACATCTAATTCACATTGTAAAAATATGATTTTTAATTACAATGCAAACACTACATCTAATTCACATTGTAAAAATATGATTTTTAATTACAATGCAAACACTACATCTAATTCACATTGTAAAAATATAATTTTTAATTACAATGCAAACACTACATCTAATTCACATTGTAAAAATATAATTTTTAATTACAATGCAAACATTACATCTAATTCACATTGTAAAAATATAATTTTTTAAATGCAAACATTACATCTAATTCACATTGTAAAAATATGATTTTTAATTGCAATGTCACTTTTCTACATCTAAATTACATATAAAATAAATAAATTTTATTTATAATGCTCATTCTCATTTTATGTTACATATATATATATAAGAAAAATGAAATTCTATCATACCATGAAATTGCATCCTTTAATTGCATCCTTTAATTGCATCCTTTAATTGCATAGAAAAATGTAGTTTTGTCATACGGTATACTTTCCTATAGACATTACATATAAAAATGTAATATTTAACACACAATGTAAATTCATGTTTTAATTACACATAAAAATGTAAATTTTATCCTACGGTGTAATTCCCTATATAATGTACATATAAAAAAATGAAGATTTTAACATACGATGAAATTTCCATGTTAATTACAAAGGAAAATGTAATTTTTACAATACGATGTACATTCTTATATAATTTACATATAAAAATGTAAATTTTATCATACGATGAAATTCATATGTTAATTACAAAGAAAAATGTAATTTTCAACATACGACATAAATTCACTTCATAATTTACATATAAAAATGTAAATTTTAACATACAGTGGAATTCACATGTTAATTACAAAGAAAAATGTAATTTTTACAATAAGGTGTACATTCCTATATAATTTACATATAAAAATGTAAATTTTATCATACGATGAAATTCATATGTTAATTACAAAGGAAAATGTAATTTTCAACATACGACATAAATTCACTTCATAATTTACATATAAAAATGTAAATTTTGACATACGATGAAATTCACCTTTTAATTACAGAGAAAAATGTAATTTTTAACATACGGTGAAATTCTATATATTTACATTAATAAAAGTGTAAATTCCGCATTCGGTGAAATTCTTATTAACAAAAATGTAAATTTATATTCCATGTCACATTCTTATTTTATTTACATTAAATAAAATGTAAACTTTCATTCTTGTCGCATTCTTATTTTATTTACATTAGATAAAATGTAAACTTTCCATACGGTGAATATTTCTTTTATCTACATTAACAAAAATATAAACTTTGTCCTACGGTGAATATTCTAATAGTTTGCATTTAGAAAAAATGTAAATTTTGTCTACGGTGAATATTCATATATATATACATTAAGAAAAATGTAAATTTTGTATACAGTGAACATCCATATATATTTACATTAAGAAAAATGTAAATTTCATCTACGGTGAACATTCATATATATTTACATTAAGAAAAATGTAAATTTCGTCTACGGTGAACATTCATATATATTTACATTAAGAAAAATGTAAATTTTGTATACAGTGAACATCCATATATATTTACATTAAGAAAAATGTAAATTTTGCCTATGGTGAAAATTCTTATATATAATCACATTAAAAATTTGTGTAATTTCATTTGTAGTGTAATTCCATGTTTCATCACTAAATCAATATATACTTTTTCCCAATTACAATGAAAATTCCATTCTTAACATATTGGAAATTCCATTTTTAACATATTGGAAATTTTATTTTTAACATTTTGAAAATTCCATTCTTAACATATTGGAAATTTCATTTTTAATTCAATACAATATCCCATGCTTTAATTCCATACAAAATTGCATACTTTAATTCCATACAAAATTGCATACTTGAATTCCATGCTTTAATTTCATACAAAATTTCATACTTTAATTTCATACTTTAATTTCATCCAAAATTTCAATGTAAATGTCATACCTCATTTCAATGTTCAATAATATTCTTATCGTATTTCATGTCAAATCCCATAACAACAACATCCAAAACAAACCAACATGATCAAATCCAATAATTAACCTCCAGGCAATTTACAAGGTGAGGTTTAACTTGGCATATGGCAAATCAATAAGGTAGGATTAAATAAATTAACACATAATTAATTCTAATCAATCAATCAATTCATATTTAACGATAAAATTTCAGATTTAATATCATGTCATTGTAGACAATTCAGATTCAATATTATACGGTATGAACATTTCAGATCCATGTTTTAGATATCATGTCAAATTAGATCTACTATTAATAATCATGGAAATAATAATTAAATAAATTAAATTAAATTAAAAATAAATTCTCACAGTGGTCTGGTCTGAGAAGATGATACAGGTTCGATCCGATTCAGTGTTCGTATTCAAATAGATTTCAGATCTGGAACGATTCAAATACAAATACATATGAAAAATCAAAATTCAGCTTTTAACAACTGACACAGCGACATTTAAAAGCGTCGCAAAATCTGAAATAAATTTTACCTAAAGTGTTCAAAACTTTGAATCAGAAAATCGGGAGATGTAGTTGATGGTTTTGCGAACGGTTTGCGGGAGATTGGAGAGCTAGGAGAGGGCTATCGGCGCCGGGATGGGGGAGGGTGCGCACGTGACTGGTGGGCCCGGTTTGGTGCGAACGGCGGCAACTTTAGGTGGATGGTGCGGCGATTTCAGGCAAAGAGACGGGTTGTGGTTGGTATGTATTCGAAGAGCTTGAAAATCTCTTCGAAACGTGATTTACGGCGAAGGATTTCGTTGAGAAACGAAGGGGAAATTGGAGTTTGAAATTTTGAGGAATGGTGGGTTTCTTTGCGGCCGAAAATGACGGGGAGGAAGAAGAATGAACAGTGTTTTCGGAATTTATAATATTATATTAGGTTTTCCTAATCATTATTTAATAATTTAATTAGCCCGTTTAAGCCCGTTTTGGTTCGAACTCCGATTTGGGCCTGCTTACTGTCGTTCTTAAGGTTTTGACACCTTCTGAACGCAATGGAATAGGTCTCGGAGCCCAATTCCGAAATCTTTATATATTTTATTTAAAATTCCATTAAAATTTAATTAATTAAATATTGACCGTACATTTAAATGTGCCGGGGCCACATACGGACTCCGAAAATTCCAGAAAAATTATTTTTAGCTTTCTTATGACGATACGGTTCTAACAAAATTATTTTCATCGAATTCTGAGACTGTTTGAAAAATGGCTATTTTTAAGGCGTTTAAATTTAACTGAAATAGTCAAAACACATTTTCTCTTGCCACGCTCACATATTAATTCGAAAAATTCCGAAAATTTAAACCTAACAATAAAATGACATTCCGGATCCAAAAAAAGTGGTTTCGTCGAAAACGGAGGTCGTTCGCAAAATGACTATTTTTAAGGCCAATATATTTAATATTAAAAATACATTTTTAAACAAATAATTTTCGTAACTCGAAATATATAAGTGTTTACTGTTTTTCAATGCAGAAACGTCATTCCGAACTCAATGGAAGTGGTTTCGAGTCGAAATTCCTTCGTATGTGAAAAGTAGCCTTTCGGGCCATATATAATATATATAACTTCTACAGCGACCTTTCTAAAAATTGAATTGGCCATAACTTTTGATTTCCGCTATGAAATTTTAATTTTTCGGATTCGTTGGAAAGATATTTTAAAATAGATTCTATTATTTTTGGTTTCACTAAAATCCGTTAAATTTTGCATCCTGTACGGTCAGTCAAAGTTCAAGTTTGACTTTTCAAACTACCGCGCTATTTCTAACTCTTTTTTTAATTAAAATTAAATTATTCATTCTAACTTCGATTTAAATCAAATTGTGATCATTATTATTTAAAATAGATTATTTTAAATATCGAAACTCATTAAAATTACTTAAAATAAATTTTTAAATTTACCCCAAAATTCAGGGTTGTTACAATGAATTATTCTATATTTTGAGCAAATGAATAATACTGAACAATATGTTCATCATGCGATCCAAAAATTGTATACGATATAATTGACCTAAAAGGTTGTGTTTTGGGGTGTTAGCCAAAGCTAGGTCAAGGCAAGACTAGATATGGATCTTGGAACACCATTATATATATATTTATATATATAAACAGAGGGATGTTAATTTGAGTGGGAGCATATTATAGTTTAAAATAATACATTTATGTAAAATTAAATTTTGATCGTCAAAATTTGTATTTATATTAAATAAATATTAAAGAATCAGTTATCATTTGTTATCCACTGTAGATATTAAATAATTAATTATTCCGATAATTTAAATTAATCCTTGAGAAGGATAAATTGAACTAAACAAAATTTCTTGACTAACATTGAAAAATTTGAAGATTGTCCTCAAACAAATTGAATATAATTGTTATACAAACATATAGGATCTAAAATAAAAATTTGAAGTACGACTTCAACCGAATAAGATATAAATGTTATAAAATCTACTTATACATCTCTAGTATTAGATACTAGATATGGATCACATAAATATATGTAAATTTATAGAAATTGCAAAATAAGTAGAAATCTGACAAATGACAAGTGAACTTATGATTGGAAATGAAGCAAATGTTGCTGGATTATCCATAAGAAGTTGATTCTTGTTCTATATACTGGCTTGATTAAATAAATAAAATAATTGTTATTTTGAAATTCTATTTAAAATAAATGTTATTATAAATCTTGTGATGACAAGTTTAATTTTCATTTATAATAAAAGAACAATTGTTATTCATTTTATTTAAATAAAATAATTAATGTAATTTCACAAATAGTTAATGAACTTTATAAATCGTTAACTATAATGTACTTAACATAAATAAAGAGTGGATTAAATTTAGTGATTTAAATCCAACATACCTTTAGCATTACCATTTAGCTCATATAAACAAGAAAGCATATCAAGACTCCATAATGATGGAATTTTGATGTCATTTGATTTCGAATCATATGAAGAATGCTGATCTTGTTTATATGGAAAAATAACTGAATCATCTTTCACTTGACACAGTGAATGGGTAAATAAGTATTGGGTCTCATACATAATGATGTACATGGAGCAAGGAATACATTAGCTAGAGGTAGGTTTTATTACTTCATTATATTTACTGATGATGTCAATAGATATAGATATGTGTATCTTATGAAACACAAATCGGAATCTTTTGAAAAGTTCAAAGAATTCAAAAATGAAGTTCAAAATCAATTTTGATAGAAAATAAGTTCTCTTTGAATAGATCGAGAGAATATTTAAGACAATTTTATAATGACTATCAAGATGAGGTTGAAATTTTTTCACAACTCACTCCATCTAGAACACCATATTTGAATGGTGTGTCTGAAAGGAGAAATCACACCTTATAAGATATAGTAAGATTAATGATATGTCATATAGATCTTCCAATAAATTGAAATTTAGAACAATTTCATTTAATCCTACTAGAACAAGTTTGAAGACGCCATATAAGATTTGGACTAGGAAATGTCCTAGTATGTCTAATGCGAAGATTTCATATGTAAGACGTTTGTTAAAAGCTTTTTCTCTGATAAGATCGGACCCAAATCAGATAACTACATTGTGGAATATCCGTAAGAAACAAATGGATATTATTTCTATAATTTATCTGAGAATAAAACGATTATTGCTCGAATTGGTACCCTTTATAAAGGAGGTATCCTTTACAAAGGAGATTCAATCTCTAAGATACTGATGGGAATGAAGTAGAACTAGAAATGTCTCGGAAACCACAAAATACAATTGAATCTTGTATAGACAAGAAATTGAGTGGGAGTGACCTAATAATTCTAATGTTATTTGATTACACATTAATTATTGTAAATAATGTTGGTTTTAAAACAAGAAATAGATAATGTTTCTAAGAAAGAAAATGTTTGGATTAAGAAGTTTGTAGTTGGACTTAATTCATTATTGATCCAGTGATTTACATTGCAATAACAATGCGGCTAATGCTCAGGTCTAAAACCTTAAACTCACTATTGATCCAAATATATATTTAAGAAATATAATTCCTATGTGAAGTTGTTCACAGAAGAAAAGAACATATCTACAAAGTTACAAAAGTTGCAGTGTTGCAGACCTACAAAATTAAACTCTGTCGCAGCAGACGTTTAATAGTCACACTGGTTTCATGAGTATACGATACGTGAATGATTGACTCTAGTGTAAGTGGGAGATTGTTAGAGTTTATGACCTTGAGGCAATCCATTTGATGAGATTGATAACACTGTTGATGTTATTATTTTATTTGGAATAAAATATTCTGTTATGTTACTACGTAATATAAATATTAACGTAATAGAAGTCCTTATAATTATATTACAGAATTATATAGTTCGAGTAAGACTTGAATTTGAGATTATATAATATGATAAGTATTATTATTCTTAAATGTCCCTAGTCGAATTTTATTGTTTACATGGGACAACAATAAAACTTTGAGACTAATATGTTGATTGACAGATGATTACATCACATTGATCATTAATATACGTGATATTAATGTCAAGACATGAATACAAATTGGAGAATATCGTATTGGGCTGACCCATCATGTGAAAAAATACATGTAAATATAATTAACAGTATCATAAGTTATTCTCATAGTGGTAGTGATGTAATGTTCCTCAGATCTGAAATCATTATTGTTTACACCAATAAACACCCAAGGTACTAAACTGTACTTCACCAATTCGGTAAGAAATAAATGGAACCGTTTTTAATCAGCAATAAAAAGTGAAAAATGCGAGAAAAGTAAAGTAGAGACGAGATTTAGAGTGGTTCAGCCGTTAACGAGGCCTACGTCCACTATGAAGGTGATTTCCTGTCTTATAATGAGAATTACAAAGTACATCAACTCTCTCTTTTCATACATCTTTATATCCTCTCAATATAACCTCGTTTATATATTTCAATCTAAGTAATTATACAATAGATTAGTAGAATTTGAGGAGAAGAAGGATGGATGAATGATTGAGAAGAAGGATGTCTTTGTTTTCCTTCATCGTAAGATTGTACTAGACGCCATGGCCAAATCTGTGATTGAGAATGAAATTCAGCAGCACTTCGTGGTTTTTAGAAGTCTCCCCCTTTATGTTGGTAGCCATGGTGTATTTATAGGTGAACTTCCCTTGGTAAATGATCTGGAATCCGTTTATCCAGGCTGTGGATCATTCATTTTGTTAATTACGACCATGCCACTAGCTAGCTGTAGCCAGCTGTCCATGGCTATATCCAGTTATCATGTGCGGACGGCTCGTCAGAACGAGTATGTTGAATAGCTGAGCAGGTTCATGTAAGCGAGCGTCCTATGAGCGCTTTGGGAGATTTTGTAAGAGTGGAGTGTGGGGCTGTAGTTGATTCTCCTTTGTTCCTTACGCGATCTCCCTTCTCGGTCCAAGGGCGCTCGTCTTCTTGCTGCCTTTGTATGGCGCTGTTTGGCTTCACGACTATGTTATGAAGTCGCTCCCGCTTATGTTGAATGGGCGACTTGCTTTATTTCGGTGTTTGAGCGGTTCTCAGGATATGCGACCTTTATCTTTATCGGGTCGCACTTCTCGTAGTATGTTATGTCGTTATCTTCGGTCGCACTAGTTGACTTGACCTGCCTTGCGTTCGATATTTGGATCTTGCTCTGTGCGGTTGCATCGTGCACGACCGACCCTGGTGATATCCGCCTTGTATCCTTTACTCAATGTGCGTATGGATTTTTAGGGATTAACAATTATAATTTTATTCAAGGATGTTTGTGTTTTGATATCATCTAAAGTTACTCGTAATAGAGTAATGATAATGATGATTGTTTAATACATCTCGAATCGAATGAAAATTATGAATGATCTAGATGGGATTTAACCCTATAATATACGTAACACCCCGTAATTTTAACGCACTAAAGATGATAAATTAAAGAATAATTAACTTGAAATAAGTTATTAACCATAAATTAAGGAAAACTTAATTAAATATTCAGAATTAAGTAAAACGGACTGTGCCATTCCTCCGTCTTGGAATTCTAGTCAAGATAGACATCAAAGCTTGCGTAAAACAGACTCCGTATGAAGAAGTTATTAAGGTTTCATGTTTGTATGCATATAAGGAATATATGTGTATATATATATATAATTCAAAGAAATTCAAAAGTCGGCAAAATTCGAATCTGGCGCGCATTTTGGGCGGAAGGGCCGACTGTTTGGGGTCCACCCGAGACCCTGCTTGGTCGGCCCTGCGGTCAACACCATAGTAGGGGGGTCGAGCCCCCTGCACAGATCTAGGAAAATACCTCTTTCTGAACGTGGACCGATTTTGGAGCTAGATTCGTGAATCCTAGGTTATATAAAGGACCCTAGACCTAAGTTTTATTCATCTAAAAAAATGGTGGCGATGGCGGAGCTCTGCTGCAACGTAAGTTGAATAGCCTATTCTTCTCTAAATTCAATTCAGAAAATATTATACAAATTCAACGATGGCTACAACAACAAATCCAGCATGTTCTTCTCAGTTATTTGGATCCATTTCCTTAGATCTATTCACTGTGAGTTCATGTTATTTTTAGATCTAAATATTTAATTGGTAATCATAAAATGTATATAAAAATTGGATATTGGATCTATGCCTAAACAAGTTCTATTATGACATAATTATCAGATCTGCCTTTATATGCTCATACCGCCACCATGTTAAATCTTGTCATAATATATCTATTTAGTTTTATGCCTATTTCTGTCAGTTTGTTATTGATTCTTCATTATGCCAGTTTTGATTCTCTTCTTTCCCTCTTTTCCCTTTTTATTTTTATAGCCAGGCTACCTTCGAGCCTAGGCCTAACGCTGAAATATGAGAATGCACGAAATTGGCAATCGTTTGGGAAAAATATGATTTGGCATAACTTGGAACATATGTAAAATATGATTAGGCATAAATTGGAACATATGTAAAATATGATTTGGCATAAATTGGAACATATGTAAAATATGATTTGGGCGTAGATTGGAGCATATGTAAAATATGATTTGGGCGTAAATTGGAACATATGTAAAATATGATTTGGGCGTAAATTGGAATATATATGAATATGAACTATGGACATAAATTAGCAAATATGTGAATACGGATTTGGGCATAATATATATATATATATATATATATATATATATATATATATATATTTATATTGATTTATGACTTGGGAAAAAGGGCATATTGTGCATAATGAAACATGAATTAAAAAGGGGCATGAAAATCTATATTTCGAATAGGGAAATTTATTAATATGAATATGCCTAAAATAATGGAACCGTAGTCACGCATAGACACGTGGTTAGATTACACTTTTGTGGTATAAGTCTGCCCGGAGCCACCCGACATATCTAGCGACCACAAGTGGCTAATCTAATGTTAGGGGTCTAATGCATAGCAGTACCATGACACAAGGTTAAGTCTAAATTGTGGTTTAAATCTGCCCGGCATATCCAGCATCCACAAGTGGTTGACTTAACGTGAGAGGTATGAGGCATTAACATGTATGAACAAAAAAAAAAGATGTTTAGGCTTGTCCTAGGGACAAGTGGAATTATAATTTAGGTTATAATTAATGAAAAAGGGAATAGAATAACCTACGTAAGGGGATAAGCTGTACTTAATTATAAATTAAGTTATTTACAAGAACAAGGATTTGAAATCTACGGATGAGGGCAATATAATTTATATTTATGGAAAGGAAACTTATTAGTAAATTTTAGTTAAGAGAACTAAGTTAATAAGTAAACAATGATGGAATTATGGTTAAATGAGAAAGAATGAGGAAAACTTGTAAAATGAAATAAGTTATATTTTATCATAAATGGTAAGTGACATGTTAATTAGGAAACATGTGAATTGAGATATACTTAATAACATATTAAGTAGAACATGTTATTGTAATGATGTAACCAAGCAAGCTACTAAAGAGATTGTGGGTTACAGACCTTGGGCCACAATCTAGAGAATAACATGTTGTGGGCTTATTAATGAGCTTAAATGGGTTAAGTTATACAACCAAACTTAATAAGCAAGAGGAACTAGGTAACTTGATTAAGAATTCAATATGAATGACAATAACCAAGTTAAATGAAAACCTGATGAGGTAAGGCAAGCACGTAAAAGAATGTTTAGACATAGGGTCTAACAACATATTAAAGTGAGGCGCTTGGACCAGTCCATATGTTTGAGGGTGAATAACCCAATGGGGGTAGATCATCGTGGTGCTATAAGGAACGAGCGGAGCGCACTTTTATCTGATTATTCTGTCGGCTCCGAAGGATTGTAAGGGGAAGCAGACGACTTCCTGATATATGTAAGGTGCTCCTAGTAGTCCTCTGTGGGGTGGTAGATGTTTAGGCTGTGCTCGCAGAGGCTGGGTCTGCGCGTAACTACTAGGTGGGTGGGCCTTGACTGCAAATGTAGCTTTGCAGTCAGAATGTTATGACGCGGTGACACTAGGGTGATTCGGCGGTTTCCTCAAAAGGGAGGAGAAGGGCCACGACCAACAAGGATAGTAGATCGTAGGATACCCGTCATCGGCAGCTAGTGGGATGCGAAAAGACTAGAGCTAAAACCAATAGACCATTCACCTTTCACTATCGGGGTACGGTGGTTGAGGGAAGACGCCAAATGGATGTTTAGATTGTTTGTTATTAGGGGAAGTCGTTTAGCTCTTGTAGTCTTTACTAGTTGGGGGAGGGGCTGAGGTGGGGCCATAGCCACCATGGAAAACAAACCCTAGGAATATTGTATGTTGAGGTTCTTAAAGGCGGGCCTATACAGGTATGGAAAAGCTCCCGACCGAGTTCCGTGTTTCTTGTATCGCCCAACCACGGAACTCGGTGCACATTAGAGGACGTGCGATTGAGCCATCGAGCTACAATTACAGTACGTACGTAGGGACATTCGAGATACATGCATGATTGCTCTGGGTGATGTATTGTAGACTTGAGGGCATTACTCTGGAATGATATCTGATTCGATCGATGGTGGCAGCCCGTACGCTTACGTAGCATAGTAATGACAGATATATGCGGAATGTAACATTGTTACATAGAGATCCGTACATCACTCCGGCGTAGGATGAGGGACTGCATACTTTTCTGTAGAATTACTGTAACGAACACAGGATTTTCGATCTCGAAAATCAACACACAAACGCCATATCGACATTCAAGCATCGAAAATCCTGGAATGTTATGAGAAAGAAATTAGAGGGTGAGATAAGAAAAGAAAGAAATATTAGAATAGAAGAATATCAGAACAAAATCTCACAGCGGAAGGAGTAAATATAATAGATCAAATCTCTTTATACAAAAAGGACTGTATATACATACCAATCATCAGAGTACATCATATATCAGACACAGCGAGAATAAACTCTAAATAACTAACGGTGAAGCCTCCCGCTTCAAGCTTCTGAACTCTAAGTGGAACCTAACCTGTAATTATACTCGGTCTGACTCGAGCACATTTGAAGCAAAGCAAAATTCACCCAAATCAGTCTGGAATACTTTCGATGATAAATTCATAGCACAACAACTTGTTTAACTTTAGAAAACCCGTTCGAAAGAAAAGGTAATAGTAAGACCAACACACACATAAATACAGACGGTTTTTACCTTACTATAACCCAAAACTTTTCTTTGGAAGTCATATACATCTTCTGATATTATAATAGTATCTAAATACAAATAAATAACAATCTAGCGGAATGCTTGCATCTCACGCTCCACATATATAGTATACAATCAAAACCGCGGGTGCTTATTGGAGATTGGATTCCGACTATGACAAGGCATGGATCCACCTTCCGATAGTGTATCTCTAGAGAGGAATACACTGGGTTCAACAAGAACGTCGTGCAACCCGGCCCACACATGAACGACCACTCATTTCGCTTAAGTGTATTGAATAAATTGTCACCTACGGTTGCTAGCAACATAACCGTTCCTGGGAGATATAGAAATGAGAAGAAGTAACAAATGAATATTCTCTAGAGGGTGACAATACACCCTAATGGGTGCGACCCACATAGCCATGCTGCCTGCCCGATTTTTTTCATTTCCTAGTTGTGTGGCTTGAGGTTATAATCTTTTGAACATCTGGCCACCATTTCCTTTTGAATCCCACATCGTCCATACACATCATCCAGGAACAGGATGTACCGAAGGCACCCTCCTACCGCATCCTTATAGGAATCACCCGAAGGATCGGTAGCGAGTAGTCCTTGCAATCCATAGACTCCAACCACGACAGAATCACAGTTTATCTCTGTGAGCTAACCAGAGATTATAAGCAATACTTCTGTTTTATGAAGATCTATGGTCTTCAAATGCTCCATCTCGATCATCGTCTGATCTTTTCCACAATTATGTATTTGCTGGTCGGAATGGTTTTCGAATATGAATTTGATTCCAGTCTTTCCGTACCAACAATCGATAATTGGCCAGATTTGATAGTCGGTTATTTAACTATCAAATAAACAAACATTCATCCATAGAAATAAAATATATGTACTGGTCCAGTATTCAGCATTACTTAGTCTCTTTGATAATTAACGAATGGTTAATTTAAAGTTCAATATCTTTATACTTGGAAAACGTTTCCCTTTTCTTATTTAATATAAGAACATTCAATTATCATCTCACTTATACTTCATTAGCTCCTATTATAAATTAGTAAGTGAATAAATCTCTAAATATCAACCACCAAGGCCGAAACCAATATCAGATTGACACTTCGAAAGTTACTCAACTCAACCAACGTACAATAATTTCTAATTTCTTTATTCAGAACATCACTTTATATTCGTCAATCTCTTACATTATGTTTGCCTTGCGAAAATCACCATATTCTTATCTCAAAGATATAAATAAATTTATACTTCAAAGTTGATTGCACGATGTTAAATTTATATATCTTTTACTTTTAAACTTACTAGTTTGAGATCTTGCAATTTGAATATTCTTTCGTAACAATAATAAAACAATTCCAACCATTACAAACTAATATCATTCCTCGATAATAGTGAAGCCATTCAAGTTGGGGTATTTTAATTACCTCTCAGACCTTGACCGACAACGTTTTTATCTCAAAATAAATAAAAGTTTGGAACATAAACCTATCTTTCCACTTACTATCACTTCAATTAATCATTTTATTCAGAACATGGTTTTTAATAACCATTTCTTTCATTTGGCATATCTATCCTCAAAATAAATCTCCTTTACTTTCTATTTAAGTAAAACTAATGGACGCAAATTCTTTTGCTTTAAATCTTTATAATATAACTCATTTTCTTCTGGATTTATTTTAGACCCATTTATTAAGTTCCTTACGCAGAATTCAACTGAGTTCTTACCCTTAGCAAATCCTTCTCAAATAAACAAAATGCATCACTTGAGTTTAACTTTGTTTACGAACTTGGAATAGAATTCTTTACATTACTATATTAATCTTCCTCCTTTGAAAACCACATTTCAATTTTATCTTTGTTCACTAATTTTAATAATTAAGTAAACAAAACTTCATTTAAATCTTTTACAACATATCCTTTATATTTTGAAAACTTCTTCCCATCTTTCACTTGTACTTAATTCATCTATTAAGTAATCACAACCGATGTATTAGTTTCAGTATAACTTCGCCCTTAACATAAATCAATTATGTTCTATTTCAACTTTAAAACCTATTTAAACTTGGTACTCACTTACCAATATCCTCTTTGATTTACTTTAAATGGAATCCATTTATCGTTCCCTTTCTGAGGTCATATTTCACTTTAATTTTCTTAATTAAATGATTAAGTAAAAAAATTATTAAGGTCTTTGTGTTAATCGCCTCTTTATAACTTCAATTATAGCTTAGATTTGATTAGCCAATTTCTTACGTAAATCTCTTTTCGATTCACTTGCTTATACTTAATCAATTATTAAGTTACACTAACTTTAACGACACATTAGCTTCACAACTTGTTATACTTTAGGTATAAAATTGCTCTTAACACGATTCCTTTTAAAACTCGACCACTTCTTAATTTACTTCCATTTAAGAAGTTAATTACTTTAATTATTATTAACCACAATAATTAATTAATTCTATTTATTAACTGAAGTGGAAATGTTTTAAAATAGATCAACTAATCGCTTATCGATATTATTAAACGATAGATACTTCGTTAATGATTTATAAATCAATAAACAACTTAGATATCATTAAATAAAAGATAATTAATATTTAAGAATAATATTAAAATAAAAATAATTATTCGTTAAACCATTTTCATTACATTAATCGAAGAATGATTAATGAAATTATCAACTCTAATTAGACAGTTGACTTCGTCAACTTAAATATCAGTTATTTATTAACTAATTACGATTACTTCTCTCATTAGATTAATATAATTAATCTAATTATATTTCTTAATTGTTTTACTTAAACAGTTGTTTTCAAATAATAACCCGTATGTTAAATTCTGGCTTCTACACTCATTAAAATTTCTGCAAAATATTACATAACTATTTTTATAAAACCATTTATAAATATCGTCTTACTTTTAATCTTTTATTTTAAAAAAGAAAACCACTTTTAAAACTTTACTTCAATTATAAAATAAATTTTATAATTGCAATTACGTCAATTCACCTAACGGTGAACTAACAACGTTTCGAATCATTTGCTGCTAATAATGATATCATATCAATGTTGGATCTCAATTCAATGTTCAGTATATAATCATCCATCGTCATTCAAACATGTTATAGTGTTGTTTTGGGGTAAACAGTTCATATATGGAAATAATAAACAACATAGGAAATATTTGAGGAATCCGGTCGGATACCTCCAACCTGTTCTTCCCTACATCACCGATAATATTTGATAATAATTCATGAAATAGTTATTTAAATCAAAATCATCCAATATGACAAATATAATTGTCGATAACCATGTAATAAGCAACCAAGGCATTCAATTTTCCAATTTTTTTGATTAACGATGAATTATATTTTAATATGAATTTACCTCATCATAGAATTTCAGAAAACTGTGAGAATTAACTCACCTTTATATTTTCGATTTACGGTTTCCGCGTTGTTTTATTTAATTTTAAACTGACGTTTAAAATTAAATAAAAACTGACAGCTTCCAATCCCTTCTGAATCAGCTCAGCAGTGTAGCCCTCTTCCCTGTGATTCCAACGAACCCAACTTCGCGACATTCTGTTCTCATATGAATAATTTACACCAATTACACGTTGTTGGATTTAAATGGGTATTAAACTAAATAAAACTAACTAGTTAAATTCCGTTAATTAATTTCCGATTATACCTTAATTAGCTGATTAACGCAACTTTAATCTTCTGCTAATCATGTTCTATTCATCAGCCAAACAATTAAACCCTCCATTCTCCTCCTTTATGAATTTTCGAACCGCCACCTACTCATTTAAGTTCGCATTTTCCCATTTTTTTCATAATTTTCGAAAGCCTGGCCCAACGAACAAAAAGGACAGCCCACTTTAATAAAATCCTTCCTTAATACAGTTCTTCCTCCTCCCACCGAATAACTTACAGCAGCAGCACTTCCCCATTTTTCACGTGAAGACCGAGCTTCCTTACTTCCACACTAACACCTTCATTTTGCTACCCAAGAACACCATTATTTCCCTCTCCTCCATCACCTCACCGCAATACCCAAGAACCGAACCTCTACCCCTCCACCAAGTCCATCCCACGTCGCCACTGAAACCACAACACAGACCATTCTCTTTTTCCACCTTCCTCTCCACTGGCTCGCACAAGAAGACCCGCTCCATTTTTTTTCGGATCCAAGTTTTTGGTTTACATAGTTTGTATATACACTCTGAACTAAAAAAAGTTAAAAGTTTCATTTGTTTTTGTTTCCAGATGGAGGAAAAGAGTTGTGTTCTTGCGTTTGTATATAGGAAAAAAATTTCTTGGTGCCCAAGGATTTAGGATTGGTAGATTACAGTATAGGGTGGAGGTCTGCCGTGTATTTTCCTTTCGAAAATCTTGCTTGAGTTTACGTTGATGGTGAAAACATGGTGTATAGCTGTGCTAGTTTATGTACCCTTCCATGCGCACAAAGTATAACAGGCTAGCAGTTTCATGTTTTTAGTTTTCCTTGGGGTATCTTATTAGGCTTTCTTTTTTGGTTGTCAAATTTGTGTACAAAGGTAAAGGTATGAGATAGATTTTCACGTGGTCAAGATAGCCACGTTTTATATAATATTGGTTCCACACAGAAAGAAATAATGGGATAGATTTGCTGGACAAACAAACAACGATTTTTCTCTTTTTATGTTTTATTATATTATTTGATCGAATGAATTTCTTCTGAGTGAACGGGGAAAAAGATAACACAGTTTTATACTGGGGAGGATTGAAGATAAAAACGAAGTCAGTTTCACAGGGTACAACGTAGCGTATTGTTTATTCAATCTTGCGGTGTACAATAGGGTATGGAGTGAGGAAAATTACAGTATGGCGCAATTGACTTGCCGAAATGAAAGGCTAGACACGCAGTCCCATGCGACTACTTTAGCTAGATATAGTACTCCTCCGTTCCTTTATATAAGATGTTTTAGCAAGTTTGGTGTGTTTCAAAATATAAGATGTTTTAGGTTTCATGCTCTCTTTATCCGTGATGCATAATAAATAATGATCCTTTTATGCATCTATCATATTCTCAACCACTAATTGTTCCTTTGTTAATTACTTTTTTCTTTCTTTTTAAAAAAGTTGTGCATAAAAAGAAGTAATTTAAAAGAATAAGGCAACATTGATTAGCTCCTTAATTCTTGTGCAAACAAGCAAAACATCTTATATATTGAAACGGAGGGAGTATTAGATATTTTTACCTTTACCTGTTTAATTTTAATGCTAATTTACACCACCATTAAATACATGCACCGCAAACACCGACTCCAACCGCAACGAAAATAATTACACCGCTTTGTCTGGTCATTCTGGTCCTAACGACATTTATTTCATTGAAAACGAACTCCGTTTGCACCACGGAGTTATTTTTAATTTATCGGTTAACCACTAAATATCGCTCACTGATAAAACAACTCCGATTGGCCTCAAACTGGAAATCTATCAATAACTAATTGTACGCATTCCAATAAAGCTTGTTTCATCGAAAACGGTCATTGTTTAGAATAACAATTAATTTTAAACCTTATATAATCGATAAATAATATTTAATTACTAAACAATTCAATTTAATGATAATAAATTAATATTATCGTATATATATTTAAAAGGAATCTTATACAGCTTCAAACTCAACCAATACAGACTTTAAAACTCAATATTCAAAAATTTGGATTAAAACGGTATCCAAATATATAGAAATTCCTTTATATTTATTAATTAAATTGTTATAATTTATTAACGATTCCATAACGACTATTTGAAAATTTTATTTGGACATATCTTACCATTTATACGATGAAATCTCGATCTTTCTCTTTCATTAGAAATTCATAATCAATAAGATCCTAACGTTTCTTGTTTCACAGAATTCCGGCTTAAAATGGATTCTGTATATTCAATCGAAGTTCAAAACTCAATATTACGAACTACCGCGCCGTTATGGCCTCGTATATAATTAAATATAATCTATACATTCAAATATCGTTTTAATAAACGAATTATATTTTATAAATCCATTTATAATTCCAATTCAACATTTAATATAATAAAATATATTAAATATCTAGCCACTAAAAATATGAGACGTTACAATTACGAGGGAGACCGTGCGAGTGGGGTACCATGGGGTGTTCCTCAGTATTGAGGGGTACCTATATATACCATATTAGGTTAATCCACTGGGAAGTAAATGGGTACGACATGTGTATAAGCATTGAGTGCCGTTAACCCAAGCAACCTAGCAATCAAGAAAATGTAATGGAACGGTATTTGCAGGGATCATTCTGTTTTTGAGATACTAGTATTGGTGCAGTGCAGAGAAACGTATTTAAGAAGCGAAATATATTCTGTTCAAACTTATCTTGCTCAGTTCACACTTGTTATGTTATCTTGTTCTTCCAGTTTTTATATACCTGCCATGATACTTTTATTTATATTTAAAAGTAACTGGACTCGCCAGACTTTATGTCTGACCCTTTTTGTTTCCTCTTCTTTCTCTTTCGTCCCCCCCAAGGTTCTCAGGGTGGGAGTGCTTAGAGTTGATTTGGATTCTTTCAGCTTAACTTGGATTTTGGATATTGATGTACCGCTTTGACTTCTTGTCAACTCTCTTATGGCTTCGCAAGGGAAATATGGTTTTATGCTTTTGTACTCTGATATTTTTGGCAAGATAGATTATTAATGTAATTGGTTATTTCAAACTTATGAAGTAAACTTAGTATTTGGGACCATGATGTTTTGATTTAAATAAAGTTTTTAATTCCGCTGCTATTTTACAAGTCTGTCTTGTGATATTATGTTCTTATTTACCTATAGCATTTCACGAAACTTAATGCATTCTATATAGACTGACATTAACGGACGTGGGGTGTCACATTTGGTATCAGAGCATATGGTTATAAGATCAGATAAAATATTTTAAAAATGGTTTTCAAAAAGGTCTCAAAAAAAATATATTTTAAAATAAAAAAGTTTGTTTTTGAAAGCATATCACCCGAAGCCATAAATATCTTCTCGATTCTCCGCTTGATTCCTTTTCCTTTTTGTTCAGGGAACCGTTTCTTCCCGAAAGGGTATCCCCATTTCGGCATGATTTTGTAGGCATGTTAAAACTACGATACATGTCGAATGGCAAAGAAGTGCCTAGTCTCCATCTATAGCCGCAGTAGTTTCACATGTGGCTTATTTTCTCTTAAGCCTCGTAAGAATTTCTATGCGATGGAGGCAGCTTTCAAGAGATTTGTTTGCATGTTGCACACGGATGGAAAAAAGGAGAATAAGGGAGTTGGGGCTAAGGAGCACAACCCAAAGATGAAAGAAAATGGTGGCTTAAGAAGGGAATATAAATCAAAGAAGAAAAGAGGAAATACCATAATTTCGGAATGGGGGTTCATTTGAAAAATGATTGAAGAAATAGGAAAGGCATTTGTTACCACTTTGGTAAGGCGGGATACCTTATTAAGGAATGCCCAAAGAGACAAGGACAAGGACTGGCCGGTAGGAACTTCTAGAGGGCAAGCTAATATTCTCATTGCTGGTGGATAGGATAGAGGTAGGAAAGTTTTCGTCGAAGGTTTGATTTCTATTTCTGATCATCCTATTGGGATTCTTTTTTCTCTAGTGCTTCACATTCTTTTATATCTAATCCATTAGTTGAGTCTCTGCACCTAGATACTAGTATGGTTTTGGAAACCATTATTGTCTCATGTAACGACCCAACTTTCGAATACATCGGAAGTTGTGCCATTAATATGAATAAGAATAGATAGAAGATAAAATCACAGGAAATATCAGAATCTCACAGCGGAATTTTTACAAAAGACAATACTTCATAATATAATACAACAGTACATATTACATCAGAGCATCACAGATCCTGGGATATAAGCCACTTCATAGTACATCTTTAATTATACATATCATTGATGACTATCTTGCAGACTTATAATTATACAGTAGATATGATAAGTAGACCAGCACACAGAAAGTTCCATTCCAGCTTTCCAAGTTTTTCCTAACCTGATTCACTTGTCTATTTATAACAAGTGTTATGAATACCCAAGAGTTTAAGGGAAACACAGAAAAGTAAACTCCGGGTTAGTCAGGGGACTATATAAGTAAACGATTTTTAAAACAAATAATAATATCTCATAAGACCACGTCGTGAATACAGAACGGTTTTTTTACCTTATGAGAATAAATCATTTTGTATACTTTAAATCATATATTATCATAGTGTCTATTGGTTTTTCATAAATAATTTAGAATCTAGAAGAATGCTTGCATCTCACATTATCCTATATAGTATACAAATAAAAACCGCTTGGCGTGTATGGATAATGGATTTCCAACTATGACAAGGCATGGAACCACCTTCCGATAGTGTATCTATAGATGCGAATACACTGGGTTCAACAAGAACGTCTTGCAACCCCGCCCACACATGACCGACCACTCATTTCTCTTGGGTGTATCGAATGCATATCACCAATGGTTGTGTACAGCAACCATTCCCCGAATGGGCAGAATCGATAGAATAAGAAAAAAAAGGAATTTCTCTAGATAGGTGATGCTACATCCTAATGGGAGCGACCCACATAGCTATGCTGCCTGCCCGATTTTTGTCATTTCCTGGGTGTGAGGCTTGAGGCTAGACTTAACTTTTCATCATCACTCCTTATTTCTTTGATTGCCAGATCATCAAAACTTCCCAATCACTAATTGACTTCCCCAAAAATATATTATAGGTATAAAGCGAGAGAAACAAATTCCTCTGCCACCATATAAATACGTTTGAAGAGATCAACGTACGTGATCAGTTAGAATTACTTTGTCAGACATTCGTCCATACAAGTTGTTCTGGGATTGGACAAACCGAAGGCACTATTCAAGAGTACCCCTTGCATATCGCCGTCTTCAATTATCTCTAACGCATGGCGTATAATCAATTCAAAGTGTAATGTTTAATCCGGTCTCTATGAAACGATTAACGAAATAATTATTTTTAAACACGATTAAAATATGATTTACAGTTCTTATTTTATAAAGTACAGAACTGTACATGATCAGTTGCTTGTACCAGGGAATTTGGGATTACAGTTTAAAACTTTAGCGTATGTGTTGCATATTGTTTCTCTTTACCTTGTTTGTTTAAAATGGACTACACTTGATCGACTTCCCCCTTTCTACTTGATATTTTTTTTTTAAAAAATGTTATTTTTATTTTTCTTTATTTATGAAATTTAGCCAAACAAAACAATATATGATTTATTTTGCTTATATCTGGGTATTTTGATCATCTCTTAAAAATGGACAATTTCAGTGTGCGCTCAGCACACGGTTTTTCTTTCCACTTTGTTTGTCACTTTTTAAAAATAAATAAATAAATAAATACTTACATTATTCTTTTAGAAAATTATTTCTCGTAATTATTTCTTATTCTAATTATTCATAAATGAATTAAATTTATGATCTATAATTTATACACTTTATATTGTTTTGTCAAATTTCTCTTTTATACCTTATACTCAATCTCCTTCTTCTTTCCACATACCAATTTAAATAAAAAAAAATTCCTTTTTATTAATTTATTTCTACTCTATATTTAATTTATTATTTTAAATAAAACTGGTTTTAATTTGATTTATATTTAAAATCCACCTTTAAAAACAAAACTTGTTAAAGTACCACATCTGCCTAAAGTACCACTTCAACTTCGTGCTGTGCGCACATGAAAACTGGCCTGGCTCTCACGGTTTTGCAAAGTACCACATTTGATTAGCCAAAGTACCAGGTCCCTGAAGTACCACCACTAGAACACAGTGATTTTCCTACTGATCCACTCTGGCTTCCATGCCCAGGCAAAGTACCACATGCCAGATCCAAGTACTAACCACCACTTCCAAAATCCCATGATCTCCTTGCTTGATCACTTCGAATTCCTGTGTCCTCACTCTCGATCACCCAATCATACACATGCACGTGCACAACCCCACGCGCCACCATCCATCACCTCCGACCATCCCCACAAGTAACGTCGCTCCCCCTGAACACATTGCCACCCTTACACCCGACCACCATCACCTGTACAGTAATTTTACTGTATCCACGCCATGACCAGAAAATGGTTCATTCGAGAAAGCTCCACCTGCACCTTGCCCCGACCTTTGATTGTTACCCCCTTTCTGCCGTGCCACGATGGATCTTCGATGCCGTCATTCCCCCTGGACCGTACCCCCAGAGCATCGCATTGATGAGCAGTTCCGGCGTGAACCCCAGGTACCCAAAAACCCATTTTAACCCTAATTTCACTTTGTTTTCAAAATCCACTTGTTTAAAATTTAAATATGTATTTTTCTTATAATCTATAGCTTCCCCTACCCCTTCAGGCCGAACCCCACCATGTCTCGATGAGAAGTTCACCGTAGGTTCACCAAAAATGATTTTCCGACCATCTCTCCTTTTCTCATTATCCATGCTTCTAAAAATCTTGATTTTTCTTTTAAAAATCCTCATTTCGATCCACCATCATGTTTATGTAATCAAAACAAGTTTCTATGAGGTTTGAAAATCCAATCTGATTTTTAGATTACAGAGTGCAGTTGTTGTTTTCTGTTTTCTTGTTCTAGGAATTTTTTTAAGCGTTTGCCTTAACTCCCGACAACTAGGTGACTATGTATGGCTTTTAGAACTAAAATGAAGTAATTTTCAATCGCATAACCTAAATTTCACTGGTAAGTAAATCACCAGTTTGGTTATATGAAATTTGAAACAAAATTAACAAGACCACTTCATACAACATAACATACATTCTAATCCATTGATACTTGAGAGTTTTAAGTATCAAACAATAGTTCTTTTATTGCCGAAAAAAAGTAATCAAATAGGGCATACAACTTAAACAAGATCATCCCACAACCAAGTTCAACTTGCAGTTTTAAAACAAGAAAGAACAGGAAAGAAAATCTGAAAGTTTACTCACCAGTCAGGTTAGAAGTTCTCAATTTTTGTTCACTGACTTGATTCGAATGCTTTTGTGTTGTGAAGAAAAATATGCATGCTTATGGTCTATTTATAGTAGTAGAAAAATAATAAAATATGAGTGCATTAAATACTGGTTTTGGAAAAAGAGCAAAATCAGTTTTCAGATTTTCTTGAGATAATGATTGACACTTAGAAAATCTTTTTCTTTCTAAATCAAAGCACCACTACCCAAATTCACATGGCTTATATCAGCCAACATTCATACTGAAATCACTTGTGCAAGAACATCCTCTTATCCTATTGGTCTTCTAGGAAATATCACCTTAAATGCAAATGGTACAACCATGCTTTTCTTTAAATATTTTCTTGGTATGAACAAATATGGTGGCTATCTTTTGTACCATACATGCTTAGATTTTTTTGGATTCCTTAACCATAGTTTCCACATGACAATATGATTTAACCATAAAAATATATAAAATTCTACCTTGGCTTCCAAGGTGATACAAAATCTGAAATCTTTGTACAAAATGATCTCGGCATGTGATGAAATGTGCATGGAAAATCTTAGAAAATATATGTGTTTGTATAGATTCTAGTGTACATCCAAATATCATGTTTAGATACACAAGCTAGTGCAAAATCATGTGTGTTCTATTTTTGAAATGGTATGAAAATATAGCATGCTTTGACAATGACAAGAGAGGTGGCATTTTCAGAAATCACATGTAGGAAAAGAAACAGATCTTAAAAACTGAAAATATTTAATCAAAAATGATTTGGCCATATGAAGATATTTTTGATGATAAATTTTAGGTCCTAGAAGCTAGCCTATTACTAGGATAGGTTGTATCCTTAAGTTTATATGTGAAAACATGTTTGCAAAAGAGAATGGCACTCCATGTTTTGGTTTATGTATATGTGAACAAAGGATTTTCACTTGAACTTGTATAGCAAAGGAAGTGGTAGCCTTGTATAAAAATTTGTTTAAGTGTCTTGTCTTTTATTTACACAAGAAATTTGCAAAAACCCAAATTTTAAATCCTTTGAAAAAAATAAATAAAACAGGTGAAATAAAAAAAATGGCATTTTAAAAACTTGCTATGTATAAGTTTTGTCCTACCTACATGTATTGTAAAAATGAATTTAAACAAATGTTGTCTTATACATGCTATCATGCATGTAAAGGAAAATGGCAATTAAACCTTTGACATGTTTGAAATATTTTAAAGTATGGATTTTTAAATCGTATTTGTAGATACATACTTACGATTAATTAATATTTGTGTTAGCGATATGTGTAAAAACTCGGTCATCACAGTCTACCCCCTTATAAAAATTTCGTCCTCGAAATTAATAAATAGTAGATTCAGAGTTATCGACACACAACAATAAATATTTTATTTATAACAGCTATTTCCATAACTGGATATATCTGTTACTATGGTTGGAAAACGTTTCCATTTATGCATTACAACTTCTTGTCTTCCATCTCTTAAATTCTCATCAACTTCCAAATATCTTTTATTTTATTTGTAAAATAGATCTCAGGTCTTATTCACTTCATTGATTTGAATCAATCTTGCTCAAGCATATGTATCTTCCCAAATTCCCTTTTTAACTCATCAGTCAATTCACTTAAGTCCGTTAAGTTTCGTCCACTGCCGTCCTTAACTAATTTATTCTTACATTAGTTATCTCCTTTTCAGGACTCACAAATCTGATTTTATTTCACAAATCGACCAGTTCACTTTCCCTGAGTTCATATCCAATTAATACTTAAGTCTAGACTTAATTACCGGAGATCCAAATTTTAATTCAATTTAAAATTCTAACCCGATTTCTTGTATCAATATGATTGGATATTATTCTAATTTAATCCAACCATATTTAATTTATCTTTAGGCTGACCCTAGTTAATTTACTCCTTTTATCTAAAAAGAGTAAGGTACCTTCTGAAGCTCCTTCCATTTTCGCATTCTCGGAAGTTGATGACTTCTCCATTAAAGCATAGACCTTTGGTTGCTGTGCCTTTTTCATAAGTGGACAGTCTTTAACCAAGTGCCCAGGCCGACGAAAGTTATAACATGAAAGCTTTTGGGGATTGGCATCACTTGTTCCCTTTGGTTTCTGTTGAGGTTTCTCCGATTGCTGAGTTTGCCGTGGCTTTTCCCCTGCTGGCTTCGTACAAAACCTAGCAATGTGTCCCTTCTCCTTGCAGTTATGGCATTGTGTATTTTTATAACGCTCTTTGGATTTCTCCCCCATCTTTGGTATTCCCTTGTTGCTCCAGTTCGGATTAAAATTTCCTTTTATTGGAATTCTCGCCACCGGGTTCTCCTGTCTGTTGTTTTGCAACTGGCTTCTTTCCCTCTAGTGCCTCATAATGAACTGCCATATCCACCAGATCGACAAATGGAATCTTGAGATGCCCAATCATTTGAACTTGCACTCTATCCTTCAATCCTGCTGTAAACATTTCATTCATCTTGAGTGGGGTGTTGATCAGTTCTGGCCCAAAACAAGAAAGCGCATTGAACTTATTTTCATATTCGGATATTTTCATGTTCCCTTGTTTGAGATCGATGAAATCCCGATACATCCTAGTTTTGCCAGCGGCATGCAGAAATTGTGTTTCATATGCTTCTTTGAATTTATCCCAAGTGAAATCCTCTTCAGGAACATTCGTGTTCTGAGCATCCCACCAAATAGCAGCAGTTTCTTGAAGTTGCCACGAAGCTAAGATACGTTTCTGCTCATCATTCAATTTCAGTCCTTTGAAAATCCTCTCACAGGACCTCAACCATGCTTGGACTTCCATGAAAGATTCAGTCCCTTTGAAAACTTTTCCTCCCAGAGTCGTATACTCCTTACAAATAGTTGCTAAGCTTTTATCCTGCTGAACTGGTGCAACTTCCTCCACATTTTCTCCTTGATTCTGGGATCCAGTATTACGACCAGTAGTAGTGGAAGTCCCACTTGCGCGACCTCTTCGTCCTCGGTTACTCATTTTAATCACCTGAATATAAAAGGTTGTCAATCATGACTTGATTGGATATAACTGACTTAAGTATATCCTTCAAGTTGATCTAAATTTATTTTATTTATTTTAAATTTTTAATAAAAATACGCTCTCTCATACTCATCCAAAGCCTAGGTAATCAGTAACCTAAGGTCTGATACCAACTGTAACGACCCAACTTTCGAACACATCGGAAGTTGTGCCATTAATATGAATAAGAATAGATAGAAGATAAAATCACAGGAAACATCAGAATCTCACAGCAGAATTTTTACAAAAGACAATACTTCATAATCTTACACAGCAGTACATATTACATCAGAGCATCACAGATCTAGGGATACAAGCCACTTCATAGTACATCTTTAATTTTACATATCATTGACGACTAACTTGCAGACTTATAATTATACAGTAGATATGATAAGTACACCAGCACACATAAAGTTCTATTCTAGCTTTCCAAGTTTTTCCTAACCTGATTCACTTATCTATTCATAACAAGTGTTATGAATACCCAAGAGTTTAAGGGAAACACAGAAAGGTAAACTCCGGGTAAGTCAAGGGACTGGTATGAGTAAACGATTTTTAAAACAAATAAAATATCTCACAAGACCACGTCGTGAATACGGAACGGGTTTTTACCTTATGAGAATAAATCATTTTGTATACTTTAAATCAGATATTATCATAGTGTCTATTAGTTTTTCACAAATAATTTAGAATCTAGAAGAATGCTTGCATTTCACATTCTCCTATATAGTATACAAGTAAAAACCGCTTGGCGCGTATGGATAATGGATTTCCATTTATGACAAGGTATGGAACCACATTCCGATAGTGTATCTCTAGAGGCGAATACACTGGGTTCAACAAGAACGTCTTGCAACCCGGCCTACACATGACCGACCAATCATTTCTCTTGAGTGTATCGAATGTATATCACCAAAGGTTGTGTACGGCAACCATTCCCCGAATGTGCAGAATCGATAGAATAAGAAACAAAAGGAATTTCCCTAAGTAGGTGATGCTACATCCTAATGGGAGCGACCCACATAGCCGTGCTGCCTGCCCGATTTTTGTCATTTCCTGGGTGTGAGGCTTAAGGCTAGACTTAACTTTTCATCACCACTGCTTATTTCTTTGATTGCCAGATCATCAAAACTTCCCAATCACTAATTGACTTCCCCAAAAATATATTATAGGTATAAAGCGAGAGAAACAAATTCCTCTGCCACCATATAAATACGTTTGAAGAGATCAACGTACGTGATTAGTTAGAATTACTTTGTCAGACATTCTTCCATACAAGTTGTTCTGGGATTGGACAAACCGAAGGCACTATTCAAGAGTAGCCCTTGCATATCGCCGTCTTCAATTATCTCTGACGCACGGCGTATAATCAGTTCAAAGTGGAATGTTTAATCCAGTCTGTTTGAAATTATTAACGAAATAATTCTTTTTAAACATGATTAAAATATGATTTACAGTTCTTATTTTATAAAGTACAGAACTGTACATGATCAGTTGCTTGTACCAGGGAATTTTGGATTACAGTTTAAAACTGGCAACTTTAGCGTATGTGTTGCATACGGTTTATCTTTACCTTATTTGTTTAAAATTTAAATATTTCATTAGAAAATAAATTCTAATTTAAATTATAAACTAAATTTATAATTTAATAAAATTACAGCTTCTGCACTAACTTCTCGACTTCTGTCAAAACCATTTCCGATCTTCTACACTTGATCGACTTCCCCCTTTCTACTTGACATTTTTTTTTAAAAAAATGTTATTTTTATTTTTCCTTATTTATGAATATTAGCCAAACAAAACAATATATGATTTATTTTGCTTATATCTGGGTATTTTGATCATCTCTTAAAAATGGACAATTTCAGTGTGCGCGCCGCACACGGTTTTTCTTTCCGCATTGTTCATCACTTTTTAAAATAAATAAATAATTAAATACTTAAAGTATTCTTTTAGAAAATTATTTCTCGTAATTATTTAATTTTCTAATTATTCATAAATGAATTAAATTTTTGATCTATAATTTATACACTTTATATTGTTTTGTCAAATTTCTCTTTTATACCTTATACTCGATCTCCTTATTCTTTCCACATACCAATTTAAATAAAAAAATTCCTTTTTATTAATTTATTTCAACTCTATATTCAATTTATTATTTTAATTAAAACTGGTTTTAATTTGATTTATATTTAAAATCCACCTTTAAAAACAAAACTTGTCAAAGTACCACATCTGCCTAAAGTACCACTTCAAATTCGTGGTGTGCACACATGAAAACTGGCCTGGCTCTCACGGTTTTGCAAAGTACCACATTTGATTAGTCAAAATACCAGGTCCCTGAAGTACAACCTCTAGAACACAGTGATTTGCCTGCTGATCCACTCCGGCTTCCATGTCCAGGAAAAGTACCACATGCCAGATCCAAGTACCAACCACCACTTCCAAAATCCCATGATCTCCTTGCTTGATCACTTCGAATTCCTGTGTCCTCAGTCCCGATCACCCACTCATACACGTGCACATGCACAACCTCGTGCACCACCATCCATCACCTACGACCATCCCCACAAGTCACGTCGCTCCCTCTGATCACATTGCCACCCTTACACCCGACCACCATCACCTGTACAGTAATTTTACTGTATCCACGCCATGACCAGAAAATGGCTTATTTGAGAAAGCTCCACCTTCACCTTGCCCCGACCTTTGATCGTTACCCCCTTTCTGCCATGCCATGATGGATCTTCGACGACGCCATTCCCCCTGGACCGCTCCCCCAGAGCGTCGCCGTTGATGAGCAGTTCTGGCGTGAACCCCAGGTGCCCAAAAACCCATTTTAACCCTAATTTCACTTCGTTTTAAAAATCCTCTTATTTAAAAATTAAATATTTATTTTTCCTGTAATCTATAGCTTCTCCTACTCCTTCAGGCCGAACCCCACCATGTCTCGATGAGTAGTTCGCCGGAGGTTCATCAAAAATGATTTTCCGACCATCTCTCCTTTTCTCATGATGCATGCTTCTAAAAATCTTGATTTTTCTTCTAAAAATCCTCATTTCGATCCACCATCATGTTTATATAATCAAAACAAGTTTCTATGAGGTTTGAAAATCCAATATGATTTTTAGATTACAGAGAGCAGTTGTTGTTTTCTGTTTTCCTATTCTGGGAATTTTTTTAAGTGTTTGCCTTAACTCCCGACAACTAGGTGACTATGTAAGGCTTTTAAAACTAATATGAAGTAATTTTCAATCGTCTAACCTAAGTTTCACTAGTAAGTAAATCACCAGTTTGGTTATATGAAATTTGAAACAAAATTAACAGGACCACTTCATACAGCATAATATACATTCTAATCCATTGATACTCGAGAGTTTTAAGTATCAAACAATAGTTCTTTTATTTCCAAAAAAAAGTATTCAAACAGGGAACACGACTTAAACAAGATCATCACACAACCAAGTTCAACTTGTAGTTTTAAAACAGGCAAGAACAGGAAAGAAAATATGAAAGTTTACTCACCAGTCAGGTTAGAAGTTCTTAGTTTTTGTTCACTGACTTGATTCGAATGCTTTTGTGTTGTGAAGAAAAATATGCATGCTCATGGTCTATTTATAGTAGTAGAAAAATAATAAAATATGAGTGCATTAAATACTGGTTTTGGAAAAAAGAGCAAAATCAGTTTTCAGATTTTCTTGAGACAATGATTGACACTTAGAAAATCTTTTTCTTTCTAAATCAAAGAACCACTACCCAAATTCACATGGCTTATATCAGCCAACATTCATACTGAAATCACCTGTGCAAGAACATCCTTTTCTCCTATTGGTCTTCTAGGAACTATCACCTTAAATGCAAATGGTACAACCATGCTTTTCTTTAAATATTTTCTTGGTATGAACAAATATGGTGGCTATCTTTTGTACCATACATGCTCAGATTTTCTTGGATTCCTAAACCATATTTTCCAAATGACAATATGATTTAACCATAAAAATATATAATATTCTACCTTGGCTTCCAAGGTGATACAAATTCTGAAATCTTTGTACAAAATGATCTCGGCATGTGATGAAATGTGCATGGAAAATCTTAGAAAATCTATGTGTTAGTATAGGTTCTAAAATCTATGTGTTAGTATAGGTTCTAGTGTACATCCAAATATCATGTTTAGATACACAAGCTAGTGCAAAATCATGTGTGTTCTATTTGTGAAATGGTATGACAATATAGCATGTTTTGACAATGACAAGAGAGGTGGCATTTTCAGAAATCACATGTAGGAAAAGAAAAAGATCTTAAAAACTGAAAATATTTAATCAAAAATGATTTGGCCATGTTAAGATATTTTTGATGATAAATCTTAGGTCCTAGACGCTAGCCTATTACTAGGATAGGTTGTATCCTTAAGTTTATATATGAAAACATGTTTGCAAAAGAGAATGGCACTCTATGTTTTGGTTTATGTATATGTGAACAAAGGATTTTCACTTGAACTTGTATAGCAAAGGAAGTGGTAGCCTTGTATAAAAATTTGTTTAAGTGTCTTGTCTTTTATTTACACAAGAAATTTGCAAAAACCCAAATTTTAAATCCTTTGAGAAAAATGAACAAAACATGTAAAATAAAAAAAATGGCATTTTAAAAACTTGCTGTGTATAAGTGTTGTCCTACCTACATGTATTGTAAAAATGAATTTAAACAAATGCTATCTTATACATGCTATCATACATGTAAAGGAAAACGGCAATTATACCTTTGACATGTTTGAAATATTTTAAAGTATGGATTTTTAAATCGTATTTATAGATACGTACTTATGATTAATTAATATTTGTGTTAGCGATATGTGTAAAAACTAGGTCATTACATCTCAACCCTCATTGGAGGTACGACTCGTTTATCGATGATTTGTCGGGATTCGAGAATCTTTGTGTTAGGCATTGAGTTTGATTGCGATGCATATGTTCTTGGTTTCATAAGATACGGTTTTATTCTAGGGATGAATTGGTTTACCATATATGGAGCCATTCTAGATTGTGAGAGGAGGGTCGTTAGACTTCTGACATGCCATGGAAAGACTCTCGAGATTTCTTATGACCCCAAAAGGGTCTGTCATGCTTAGTTTCCTAGAACCTCTTAATATATCTATCGATGATTTATGATCTGGACTAATAGTTGTGAGTATCCTGATATTTTGATGAGGTTCGGGGTTTACCCCCCGAGGCACGAGATTGGTTTCCGCCTATACTTGTTGGACAATGCAAAGCCAGTTGCATTGCCTATGCAACTTGTGACTCCTAAAAGAAAAGAGGGAACTTTGTAAGCAAGAAAGGGAGCTACTTGAGAAGAGATTTGATAGGTGAATTATATCGGGATGGGAAACCTATTGAAGACAGTCCTTGAGGAAGCCCATCATTCTAAGTTGACTATTCATCCAAGAGGAGATAAAATGTATAGAGTTTGAGGTAGTGGAGCTAAACTTGCGAGAGGAAGTGAAAGTAGAGAAGGAAGCAACGATTGGATGAGTTCCGACTTGCATACTTGGATCGGAGGTTAAGAAATTGTGCAACCAAGAAGTGAAGCTAGTAAAAGTGCAATGGGGAGAGGACCGCGAAGATGCTACTTGGGAGGCTGGAGACAAGATTCGCGCTTCATATCCTTTCCTTTTCGAGAATATATTCTTAACTTCTTTTTCCAAGCTTCGAATTAATACTTGTATCTATCGTTTGAATATCTCCTATCGATCGAGTCTTCAGATAGAAAACTAATGAATGTAAACATGTGTTTGAGACATGTTATGTTTGATGGATGCAAATGTTTGTTAGTGATTTACCGTGGATGCATATACACACAATAGGCACTAGATCGGCTTAATCACTTACATATTGCATATGGGTGTACATTTTAAAATTTTAAGGATGAAAATGAGTGTATCGTTACGTTGATGTTTGCATTTGGATGGATGATTGTGCACACATATATAACTTACATGTATTAGGATAATTTGCATACATTCTGGTTACATGGCACAAACGTACATTGCATTAAGGAGGTCAGCTGAATCAGTAGACCGCCTGATCTTTCGCATTAGTTTACGGACATATACACACACTATTACATATGTTCATAAAAGCATTAGAAATTCCTTAAGGATAATGGATGTCTGTGATTGCTAGATGAATGTATGATTGTTAGATGTTAGGATATATGTTCTTCTTAGCTTAGAGATTTCGGGAACAAAATCCTTTGAGTAGGGGAGAGTGTAACACCCCGTAATTTTAACGATACTAAAGATGATAAATTAAAGAATAATTAACTTGAAATAAGTTGTTAACCATAAATTAAGGAAAACTTAATTAGATATTCATAATTAAGTAAAACGGACCACGGTATTGCAATCGTCTCGGAATTCTGGTCAAGATAGACACGAAGTTTGCATAAAACAGACTTCGTATGAAGAAGTTATTAAGGTTTGAAGGTTGTATGCATATAAGGAATATATATATAATTCAAAGAAATTCAAAAGTCAGCAAAATTCGAATCAGACGCGCGTTTTGGGTGGAAGAGCCGACCGTTTGGGGTCCACCCGAGATCCTGCTGGGTCGACCCCGGGGTCGACCCAGGCTCTTTGGAGTCGACCCCGGGGTCGACACCATAGTAGGGGGGTCAACCCCCCTATACAGATCTGGGAAAATACCTCTTTCTGAACAAGGATAAATTTTGGAGCTAGATTCGTGAATCTTAGGCTATATAAAGGACCCTAAACCTAGGTTTTATTCATCTAAAAAAATGGTGGCATTGGCGGAGCTCTGCTGCAACGTAAATTGAATAGCCTAGTCTTCTCCAAATCCAATTCAGCAAACATAATATGTGATAGCCCGTAACTTCCCCATGAAGGAAAGCCCGGATTACCTTGAGAACATGACAAAATAGAATGCAAACAGAAGAACATTTCATTGTATATTACAACAATTCCATCAGAATACAAGAATATACAGAGTATGAATAAATATACATCCGACAAATATCAGAGATTACAATAAATTACATAGCAGCGGAAAAACAATATAAAACACAACTGAAAGTAATACACGGATACAGAGCTTTCCGAGCATCGTTCCAGCTGTAAATCAGGATCCTGTGAATATAAATCTGCAAAACCAAAACTACTAGCTGCCCGTGTGGAAAATAGGGGCACCCAGAGTTTAGGTTAAAACAATAAACTCTAGGTCAGTCATGTGACTGGTGTGAGAACTAAAACAGCTATTAATCTTTGTTTTTAAAGTTAGGTAAATCAAGGGACCACGCCATATAAACAGCGCAATGTTAAATAAAGAAAAATGAAGCTATTATAAGACCCAGGTCCCATCACACAATGCAACACAAGCCGGAGGATAGGGTTTTCCCTTATAATAGCCAAATATGCTTGATACATGAAATTTCATCTTATATTATTGCTATAAGTGAAGAAAACAATTTCAAATATAAATGTATCAATCATAGACGGCATGTGTACCATATATCATGTCACCAGTACTAGGATCTACAATCAAAACCGCAAAATGTCATATTTGGAAATTGGATTTCCATCATGGTGGCTCCTGATTCGAAAGATCGATCGCGTAGTGCCATCTACAATGGCTTACATCTCAGCGAGAGAAAACACCGTAACGCACATCCGCACTTTTGGGAAATCGAGTATCACTGCGGCTTACGTCTCGGCGAGAGAAAACATCGCTTATCCTATCCCTCTGAGCACTAAGCTCAATCTCGGTTGACCGAATCCACGACACCACTAAGGTGCCCATCCTCTAAAAAGCATACTGATCAAACCATTAGTTTACCACCATACCGGGGTGTGAGGCTCGCGAATCAACGCTATACACAAAGCGACGCTATATTAAAGTTGCGCTTTGATCATCATCCACCAAACTTTGCTTTTCAACAAAAGTCTGGATCACTGCATCTCAGCATGCCACACTATCAATCCATATCGTACCACTGATTTCTGCCAATATATAACCTCTGAGCTCGTATGTCTCAGAGAAGGGCGTTATGCAAGAGAAAAATTCTCCGCCGCCAAACAGATATATATTTGGCAGAGATCAACGAATACAATATAAAGGAATACAATGTCAGACACACCATCCATTTACAAGTCCGTTCTTGGTCTGAACGAAACCGGAGGCACTTTCCTCGCATATCCGTCGACCTCCAAGCACGTCCGGACGGCTACTACTTTAGCCCCCTTCAAGGTAGCTACTCCCATCGTGAGCATCAATAGCACCCATCCATTCGATGTGAAGGTCGTCGGTCTTGCACCGTCTTCAATCTCTTCGACTCATCGTCGAATCGGTTATTCAGAATGGGTTATACCCGGACTTTCTGAAGAACTCGCAAATCTTAATCAACAAGTGCTATAAAACACAATATTCGCCTCATTCCAATTCAGAATATTCTTTTATTCAGATATTCACACTCCTAGGGAAAGTTTCCCATTAATTTTATCAAATATAAATTCTTTTAAATTTATTCTTTAATCTTCCTTTGGATATCATTTCAAACCAGCTTATGGTTTTCCAAACTAGTCGAGATTAGCGAACCACACCGAAGTAATTATTTATTTTATTTCCCAATCCCAACCTATTTATCCCATGGAGCAAAACTGGTCATACTCCATATCTAACACACTGGTGCTATCGGTAAAGTTAATTAACATTTCACGTTCAAATCTAATTAAAGATTTAACTATCGCTAGGAGTAAAACTGGTGATACTCCCCTTTCGATCATTTCCAAATTTTGATAATTTAAATTATCAATTCATTTTTCAATCTAATTAAAGATTCATTAAAACTCCTTTTACTGGGTTATAGAACTAATGTCACTTAAAATACAGTTCACGATAAACCCAAATCACATTCTATTTCAGTTCCAATAAAATATATTAGGAATTCTGGTAATTTAAAACCCATTTCAAATTCAATTTATTTATTTCAAAAACAAATTGATTTTAATTCTAGTTCAAAACTAGTTCATTATGATAAAAATATATTTTTATCTTTTTAAATATGGAGTTTTTCATCCCAGTTTTTCTCAAATCATTTCTTATGATTCTACACAAATTATATATATTTTTAATAATTTTATCAAGGCCCGTACAGTCGATTTCCATCCACGACCATCGAACTGCACTTACAGCGACCTTTTCTGAAATTGATTTGGACATATATCCAAATCCAACCGTTAGATTTCAAATTTCTAGTATTCATTGGAAAGCTCTTTTCGATACGAACCCAAGGTTCCGGTCTCAGGAGAATCCGACGGTCGGATCTCCCGCAACGTCAATTCGAAGTCAATGGTCGAAATTCGCGAACTGCCGTAGCGCGGTGCGTTCTATTCAGGCCATTATATTATATATAATATATAATATATACTTCATCGATTTCTATTTAAAAACGAATTTTATAAATCATTTTAAATTCGTTTCAAAAACAATTTCAACTTCCTTTTCAATTTCAAATCAAAGTTAAATTTTTCCTTATAAATTCGTTTTAAATTCATTTCAATTCAATTCAAATTCGATTTCAATTTCAATTCAATTCAATTCGATTTCTGTTCAATTCAATTCGTTATAAAAAAAACGAATATAATCGATATAAATATCGTTCGCGTCAAAATAGCGCATCTCTTATCAACACGGCTTTATATTTTTCAATAACTTCGTTATTCTATTCAACAAATTAATATTTATTCTATTCAACACATGAATCTATATTTCTTTCACCACATGACTAATCTCAACAAATGAGTACTATCAACACGTTAATCTTTATTTTATAATATTCTTTATTTTCCCAATTGGAATGAGGCCCAATCAATTACCATATAATGTTAATTATATGGATTCCATACAACACACATATATAATAATACTGATAAATAATCAATCATCATCTAAAGTGCACCACACAACTGCTTAAGCATTAAATATATATAATTAACGCTTAAACAGTCTGTCGACCAATCGATCGACATACAATTAAATAATTGGGATTAGTGTACGCTAAATATCATCCCAACACCCGTGTGGGGTTTCAAACAATCAAGCACAGATTTTATTTGTGTAGTTGGGCGATGTGTAAATTTATCGTTCCAATCAATATCAGTCAAATCAGTGTATATAAACAAATCGTCCGATTCGTTTATAAATATTTAATTTTATATACACGTTAAAAATTATATTTTTAACTATAAAATATTTCATTTCACTATATAAATATTTTATTACATTCCACAACACACATTTAATTTTTCACACCAAAATCAAACAAACAAGTATACAAGCCGTCCATGGTCTGTGGACGACGGGTGTCGGGTGCTGTTAAGCACCGTCTGCATCCTAGTATATATTTTTACAACTAAAAAGAAAATTTAAAGTGACAAGTTCTCACCAAGAGCTGACCCAAACGCCACGACTGTTCATATGTAGGAAAACTTCGTCATGCTCGCCTCTTGTCACTTTCGTCGTGCATGTTCACTACATATATAAAAATCACATTTTTATATCCTATATTATATAAAAATCATATTTTTAATACTCTAATTAAGTAAAAATCATATTTTTATTATTCTAGAAATATAAAAACCATATTTTTATATTACTATTTTATATTTCAAAAACAATGTATTATTTATTTTCAAATCAAAGTATTGTATATTTTCTAAATCAAATTCTAGCTTATATTTTCTAAAACATTTGATATATATATTTTAAAACCAAAGTTCAAAACAAAGTTACTAGTAAAAGAAAATCATATATTTTTATAAACAAGGAAATATATATCCATTTTTAAAACAAGGCAATATATTTTATTTTAAATAACGCTGATTATATTTTCAAAAAACCAGATTTTAATTCACTGTTATAAAAAAAAACAATTCCTGCTTAAATAAAATTTAATTAAATTAATTATATACCTTTTCCCTAATTACAAATTAAGGCCGTCGTCTCTTCTCATTGTCTGGAGCGTAAAACTGTCGAGCTCGCAACCTAAGTTTAGGAATTTGCACCACCTCATCGCGTCTGAGGGTGATCGGCCCACACCCCGAGGTCGGCCATGGCCAGAACTCCCTCCGCCCGCTGCGATGGCCGGCTCGGTGGCCAGACAGCCTGTTTGAGGCAGTATTGCGAGCGCCCTAGCTCGTGAGAACTGATGATACCCTTATCAAATTAAAGAGCTTGATTTTCTCCTCTATTTTTGTATTGGTTTCTCGATTTAATTCAATCCGAATTGGGAGCGATTTGAGGATCTTTCTTTGAGAAGTCTGGCCATTATTTTGAATGCAGACGGCGGCAATGAAATAGGGTTAGGGTTCGCTGGGATAAGGGGGTTTTATAATATTTATTTAATTTAATTATTTAATTTATTTTCCATATAGTTGACTTTTCGTTCAAACCCCAATCGAGACCCAACGACTGTCGTCCCTAGCGTTTTACCCTCATTCCGAACACAATGGGATATGTTTCGTAAGCCAATTTGACCGTTACGATCAGTTTCCGTTGAATTTAAAAAAATAAATCTTTATATATTTAATTTAAACGCACATTTCAATTTACCGAGGCCACATACAGCCTCTAAAAATTCCAGAAAATTTATTTCTAGCTTCGTATTTACAATTGGGTCCTAACAAAACCAGTTTCGTTGAATTCTGAGACCGTTTGAAAAATGGCCATTTTCCAGTCGATTAAAATCAACTGAAACTGGTCAAACATGTTTTCCTTTGCCACGCTCACATATTGATTCGAAAAATTATGAAAATTGGAATCTAGCAATAATTTGACATCATGGATCCAACAAAAGTGGTTTCATCGAAAACCGAGGTCGTTTGCAAAATTTCCATTTTCAAGGGCCATAATTCCATAGCTACTGTTCTGAATTTTCGACTGCACGTAACTTTTGATTCCCACTATGAAATTTTGATTTCCCGGATTCGTTGGAAAGATATTCTCAATTAGATTCAAATATTTTTGGTTTCGCCAAAATCCATTTATTATGCAACCAGTACATTCATTTGAAATTTGAAATCGAATTATCGAACTACCACGCCATTTTCAATTCCTTTTATAATTATAAATAATTATTTATATTCTAACGACGACCTATATAAATATATACGTTCGAATTTCTATTCAAAATAAATTTCTCGTCGACATTATTTAAAATAATCTATTTTAAATATTCAAAATTCATTAAATTCGCCAAAATAAAAATTTTAAATTGGCTCAGAATTCCGGGTCGTTACAATCTCCCCCACTTAAAAATTTTCGTCCCCGAAAAGGAACGAAGCCGAAAGTTGTTTAACTAATCAACTCAACTTTCACTATTTTCGCTACGGCTTAAGTTCTTCAACTTTTTAGTTTCTAAGAACTTTTCAAATTTGTCAAAAATTTGGCTAACACCCTAAATTTCCGAAAAATTTCGCCATAACCTCCCCTGCACCGGGGACTTCGGGATATTTCATATAGCCTCCCATGGCCTTCTTCAATCCAAAAGAAAAAGAAAAAGCCAAGCGGCTAGCCAATTGGCTCATAAAATCATCATCAGCCAAACAAAACGGTAAATTATGGTAAACATGTACCTATTTGTCGGGCAAACAATTTTATTCTCTGCTCTAGCCTCCTTGCTATGACTTGTTCAATGTAAGTACATGTATATGCATGCATTTGTAATCCTTTTCAATACAGTTCAATATTTGGTTCAATTAGGCTTAAATGGTTCAAAATATCAAACGAATAAACAAACAACACAAACATCAATCAATTAGTGGATTAACGTTTCAAATTCATAATTTTGATGTATAGTCAAAAATCACATTTTTGATGTCAATTCACAACAATGTATTCTAGCTATATTTTGGTTCTCACACCATTCTAGTGGAAATATATAGGTATTACACCTTCGAAACTCGAATGCCAATTCTGATGATGTCTAGACTATCATCAGAATCGTCTCCGGGCGACTAGAGTGTGATTCTATATCTATCCAGTATATTAAAACTTCGAATAAACGGTTGCAAGGCGTATATGCAAAATCTTTATATACCGGATTGTCCAAATCAATATAAAATAAATAATCAAGTACGAATAATTGATTTAAATTTTCAAAACAAAATTTGTTTTCAAATTTTTATTTTAAAAATATACTCTTCACACTCATTCTAGGATACTACTGATCCGATCTCTAACGAGTCATTCTAATTGGATACTACTAATCCAATATCTGATGGGTTCTCTCATTCGGCTCTAATGTATCTTGTTCTCGAGCTCTGTAAACCAAAGCTCCGATACCAACTGTGATAGCCCGTAACTTCCCCGTGAAGGAAAGCCCGGATTACCTTGAGAACACGACAAAATAGAATGCAAACAGATGAACATTTCAATGTATATTACAACAATTCCATCAGAATACAAGAATATACAGAGTATGAATAAATATACATCCGACAAATATCAGAGATTACAATAAATTACATAGCAGCGGAAAAACAATATAAAACACAACTGAAAGTAATACACGGATACAGAGCTTTCTGAGCATCGTTCCAGCTGTAAATCAGGATCCTGTGAATATAAATCTGCAGAACCAAAACTACTAGCTGCCCGTGTGGAAAATAGGGGCACCCAGAGTTTAGGTTAAAACAATAAACTCCAGGTCAGTCATGTGACTAGTGTGAGAACTAAAACAGTTATTAATCTTTGTTTTTAAGTTAGGTAAATCAAGGGACCACGCCATATAACACGTAACAGGTTTCCTCCCAAGAATACCAGTGCAGAAAACAAACAACACAATGCTAAATAAAGAAAAATGAAGCTATTATAAGACCCAGATCCCATCACACAATGCAACACAAGCCGGAGGATAGGGTTTTCCCTTACAATAGCCAAATATGCTTGATACGTGAAATTTCATCTTATATTATTGCTATAAGTGAAGAAAACAATTTCAAATATAAATGTATCAATCATAGACGGCATGGGTACCATATATCATGTCGCTAATACTAGGATCTACAATCAAAAACGCAAAATGTCATATTTGGAAATTGGATTTCCATCATGGTGGCTCCTGATTCGAAAGATCGATCGCGTAGTGCCATCTACAACGGCTTACGTCTCAGCGAGAGAAAACACCGTAATGCACATCCGCACTTTTGGGAAATCGAGTATCACTGCGGCTTACGTCTCGGCGAGAGAAAACACCGCTTACCCTATCCCTCTGAGCACTAAGCTCAATCTCGGTCGACCGAATCCACGACACCACTAAGGTGCCCATCCTCTAAAAAGCATACTGATCAAACCATCAGTTTACCACCATACCAGGGTGTAAGGCTCGCGAATCAACGCTATACACAAAGCGACGCTATATTAAAGCTGCGCTTTGATCATCATCCACCAAACTTTGCTTTTCAACAAAAGTCTGGATCACTGCATCTCAGCATGCCACACTATCAATCCATATCGTACCACTGATTTCTGCCAATATATAACCTCTGAGCTCGTATGTCTCAGAGAAGGGCGTTAAGCAAGAGAATAAATTCTCCGCTGCCAAACAGATATATATTTAGCAGAGATCAACGAATACAATATAAAGGAATACAATGTCAGACACACCATCCATTTACAAGTCCGTTCTAGGTCTGAACGAAACCGGAGGCACTTTCCTCGCATATCCGTCGACCTCCAAGCACGTCCGGACGGCTACTACTTTAGCCCCCTTCATGGTAGCTACTCCCATTGTGAGCATCAGTAGCACCCATCCATTCGATGTGAAGATCGTCGGTCTTGCACCGTCTTCAATCTCTTCGACTCATCGTCGAATCAGTTATTCAGAATGGGTTATACCCGGACTTTCTGAATAACTCGCGAATCTTAATTAACAAGTGCTATAAAACACAATATACGCCTCATTCCAATTCAGAATATTCTTTTATTCAGATATTCACACTTCTAGGGAAAGGTTCCCATTAATTTTATCAAAGATAAATTCTTTTAAATTTATTCTTTAATCTTCCTTTGGATATCATTTCAAACCAGCTTATGGTTTTCCAAACTAGTCGAGATTAGCGAACCACACCGAAGTAATTATTTATTTTATTTCCCAATCCCAACCTATTTATCCTGTGGAGCAAAACTGGTCATACTCCATATCTAACACCACGGTGCTATCGATAAAGTTAATTACCATTTCACGTTCAAATCTAATTAAAGATTTAACTATCGCTAGGAGTAAAACTGGTGATACTCCCCTTTCGATCATTTCCAAATTTTGATAATTTAAATTATCAATTCATATTTCAATCTAATTAAAGATTCATTAAAACTCCTTTTACTGGGTTAAAGAACTAATGTCATTTAAAACACAGTTCACGATAAACCCAAATCACATTCTATTTCAATTCCAATAAAATATATTAGGAATTCTGGTTATTTAAAACCCATTTCAAATTCAATTTATTTATTTCAAAAATAAATTGATTCTAATTCTAGTTCAAAACTAGTTCATTTTGATAAAAATCTATTTTTATCTTTTCAAATATGGAGTTTTTCATCCTAGTTTTTCTCAAATCATTTCTTATGATTTTACACAAATTATAGATATTTTTAATAATTTTATCAAGGCCCGTATAGTTGATTTCCATCCACGGCCATCGAAATGCACTTATAGCCACCTTTTCTGAAATTGATTTGGACATATCTCCAAATCCAACCGTTAGATTTCAAATTTCTAATATCCATTGGAAAGTTCTTTTCGATACGAACCCAACGGTTCCGGTTTCAGGAGAATCCGACGGTCGGATCTCCCGCAACGTCAATTCGAAGTCAATGGTCGAAATTCGTGAACTGCCGCAGCGCGGCGCGTTCTATTCAGGCCATTATATTATATATATAATATATATTTCGTCGATTTCTATTTAAAAACGAATTTTATAAATCGTTTTAAATTCGTTTCAAAAACAATTTCAACTTCCTTTTCAATTTCAAATCAAAGTTAAATTTTTCCTTATAAATTCGTTTTAAATTCATTTCAATTCAATTCAAGTTCGATTTCGATTTCAATTTCAATTCAATTCGATTTCTATTCAATTCAATTCGTTATAAAAAAACGAATATAATCGATATAAATATCGTTCGCGTCAAAATAGCGCATCTCTAATCAACACGACTTTATATTTTTCAATAACTTCGTTATTCTATTCAACAAATGAATATTTATTTTATTCAACACATGAATCTATATTTCTTTCACCACATGACTAATCTCAACAAATGAGTACTGTCAACACGTTAATCTTTATTTTATAATATTCTTTATTTTCCCAATTGGAATGAGGCCCAATCAATTACCATATAATGTTAATTATATGGATTCCATACAACACACGTATATAATAACAATGATAAATATTCAATCATCATCCAAAGTGCACCACACAACTGCATAAGCATTAAATATATATAATTAACGGTTACACAGTCTGTCGACCAATCGATCGACATACAATTAAATAATTGGGATTAGTGTACGTTAAATATCATCCCAACACCCGTGTGGGGTTTCAAACAATCAAACACAGATTTTATTTGTGCAGTTGGGCGATGTGTAAAATTTATCGTCCCAATCAATATCAGTCAAATCAGTGTATATAAACAAATCGTCCGATTCGTTTATAAATATTTAATTTTATATACATGTTAAAAATTATATTTTTAACTATAAAACATTTTATTTCACTATATAAATATTTTATTACATTTCACAACACACATTCAATTTTTCACATCAAAATCAAACAAACAAGCATATAAGCCGTCCATGGTCTGTGGACGACGGGTGTCGGGTGCTGCTAAGCACTGTCTGCATCCTAGTATATATTTTTATAACTAAAAAGAAAATTTAAAGTGAGAAGTTCTCACCAAGAGCTAAAGCAAACGCCACAACTCTTCATATGTAGGAAAACTTCGTCAAGCTCGCCTCTTGTCACTTTCGTCGTGCATGTTCACTACATATATAAAAATCACATTGTTATATCCTATATTATATAAAAATCATATTTTTAATACTCTAATTAAGTAAAAATCATATTTTTATTATTCTAGAAATATAAAAACCATATTTTTATATTACTATTTTATATTTCAAAAACAATGTATTGTTTATTTTCAAATCAAAGTATTGTATATTTTCTAAATCAAATTCTAGCTTATATTTTCTAAAACATTTGATATATATATTTTAAAACCAAAGTTCAAAACAAAGTTACTAGTAAAAGAAAATCATATATTTTTATAAACAAGGAAATATATATCCATTTTTAAAACAAGGCAATATATTTTATTTTAAATAACGCTAATTATATTTTCAAAAAATCAGATTTTAATTCACTGTTATAAAAAAAAAACAATTCCTGCTTAAATAAAATATAATTAAACTAATTATATAACTTTTCCCTAATTACAAATTAAGGCCGTCGTCTCTTCTCATTGTCTGGAGCATAAAACTGTCGAGCTCGCAACCTAGGTTTAGGAGTTTGCACCACCTCGTCGCGTCTGAGGGTGATCGGCCCACACCCCGAGGTCAGCCATGGCCAGAACTCCCTCCGCCCGCTGCGACGGCTAGCTCGGTGGCCAGACAGCCTGTTTGAGGCAGTATTGTGAGCGCCCTAGCTCGTGAGAACTGATGACACCCTTATCAAATTAAAGAGCTTGATTTTCTCCTCTATTTTTGTATTGGTTTCTCGATTTAATTCAATCCGAATTGGGAGCGATTTGAGGATCTTTCTTTGAGAAGTCTAGCCATTATTTTGAATGAAGGCGGCGACAACGAAATAGGGTTAGGGTTCGCTGGGATAAGGGGGTTTTATAATATTTATTTAATTTAATTATTTAATTTATTTTCCATATAGTTGACTTTTCGTTCGAACCCCGATCGAGACCCAATGACTGTCGTCCCTAATGTTTTACCCTCATTCCGAACACAATGGGATATGTTTCGTAAGCAAATTTGACCGTTACAATCAGTTTCCGTTGAATTTAAAAAAAATAAATCTTTATATATTCAATTTAAAAGCACATTTCAATTTACCTGGGCCACATACAGCCTCTTAAATTTCTAGAAAAATTGTTTCTAGCTTCATATTGACAATACGGTCCTAACAAAACTAGTTTCGTCGAATTCTGAGACAGTTTGAAAAATAGCCATTTTCCAGTCGATTAAAATCAACTAAAACTGGTCAAACACGTTTTCCTTTGCCACGCTCACATATTGATTAGAAAAATTATGAAGAATCTAGCAATAATTTGACATCACGGATCCAACAAAGGTGGTTTCGTCGAAAACCGAGGTCGTTTGCAAAATTTCCATTTTCAAGCGCCATAATTCCATAGTGACTATTCTGAATTTTCGACTGCATATAACTTTTGATTCCCGCTATGAAATTTTGATTTCTCGGATTCGTTGGAAAGATATTCTCAATTAGATTCAAATATTTTTGGTTTCGCCAAAATCCGGTTTATTCTGCAACCGGTACATTCATTTGAAATTTGAAATCGAATTATCGAACTACCGCGCCATTTTCAATTCCTTTTATAATTATAAATAATTATTTATATTCTAACAACGATCTATATAAATATATACGTTCGAATTTCTATTCAAAATAAATTTCTCGTCGACATTATTTAAAATAATCTATTTTAAATATTCAAAATTCATTAAATTCGCCAAAATAATAAATTTGAATTGGCTCAGAATTCCGGGTTGTTACAATCTCCCCCACTTAAAACTTTTCGTCCCCGAAAAGGAACGAAGCCGAAAGTTGATTAACTAATCAACTCAACTTTCACTATTTTCGCTACGGCTTAAGTTCTTCAACTTTTTAGTTTCTAAGAACTTTTCAAATTTTTCAAAAATTTGGCTAACACCCTAAATTTCCGAAAAATTTCGCCATAACCTCTCCTGCACCAGGGACTTCGGGATATTTCATATAGCCTCCCATGGCCTTCTTCAATCCAAAAGAAAAAGAAAGAGCCAAGTGGCTAGCCAATCGGCTCATAAAATGATCATCACCCAAACAAAACGGTAAATTATGGTAAACATGTACCTATTTGTCGGGCAAACAATTTTATTCTCTGCTCTAGCCTCCATGCTATGACCTGTTCAATGTAAGTACATGTATATGCATGCATTTGTAATCCTTTTCAATACAGTTCAATATTTGGTTCAATTAGGCTTAAATGGTTCAAAATATCAAACGAATAAACAAACAACACAAACATCAATCAATTAGTGAATTAACGTTTCAAATTCATAATTTTGATGTATAGTCAAAAATCACATTTTTGATGTCAATTCACAACAATGTATTCTAGCTATATTTTGGTTCTCACACCAGTCTAGTGGAAATATACAGATATTACACCTTCGAAACTCAAATACCAATTCTGATGATGTCTAGACTATCATCAGAATCGTCTCCGGGCGACTAGAGTGTGATTCTATATCTATCCAGTATATTAAAACTTCAAATATACGTTTGCAAGGCATATATGCAAAATCTTTATATACCGGATTGTCCAAATCAATATAAAATAAATAATCAAATACGAATAATTGATTTAAATTTTCAAAACAAAATTTGTTTTCAAATTTTTATTTTAAAAATATACTCTTCACACTCGTTCTAGGATACTACTGATCCTATCTCTAACGAGTCATTCTAATTGGATACTACTAATCCAATATCTGATGGGTTCTTTCGTTCGGCTCTAATGTGTCTTGTTCTCGAGCTATGTAAACCAAAGCTCTGATACCAACTGTGATAGCCCATAACTTCCCCGTGAAGGAAATACCGGATTACCTTGAGAACACGACAAAATAGAACGCAAACAGAAGAACATTTCATTGTATATTACAACAATTCCATCAGAATACAAGAATATACAGGGTATGAATAAATATACATCCGACAAATATCAGAGATTACAATAAATTACATAGCAGCGGAAAAACAATATAAAACACAACTGAAAGTAATACACGGATACAGAGCTTTCCGAGCATCGTTCCAGCTGTAAATCAGGATACTGTGAATATAAATCTGCAAAACCAAAACTACTAGCTGCCCATGTGGAAAATAGGGGCACCCAGAGTTTAGGTTAAAACAATAAACTCCAGGTCAGTCATGTGACTGGTGTGAGAACTAAAACAGTTATTAATCTTTGTTTCTAAAGTTAGGTAAATCAAGGGACCACGCCGTATAACACGGAACGGGTTTCCTCCCAAGAACACCAGTGCAGAAAACAAACAGTGCAATGCTAAATAAAGAAAAATGAAGCTATTATAAGACCCAGGTCCCATCACACAATGCAACACAAGCCGGAGGATAGGGTTTTCCCTTATAATAGCCAAATATGCTTGATACGTGAAATTTCATCTTATATTATTGCTATAAGTGAAGAAAACAATTTCAAATATAAATGTATCAATCGTAGACGGCATGGGTACCATATATTATGTCGCCATCTCTACAATCAAAACCGCAAAATGTCATATTTGGAAATTGGATTTCCATCATGGTGGCTCCTGATTCGAAAGATCGATCGCGTAGTGCCATCTACAACGGCTTACGTCTCAGCGAGAGAAAACACCGTAATGCACATCCGCACTTTTGGGAAATCGAGTATCACTGCGGCTTACGTCTCGATGAGAGAATACACCGCTTACCCTATCCCTCTGAGCACTAAGCTCAATCTCGGTCGACCGAATCCACGACACCACTAAGGTGCCCATCCTCTAAAAAGCATACTGATCAAACCATCAGTTTACCACCATACCGGGGTGTGAGGCTCGTGAATCAACGCTATACACAAAGCGATGCTATATTAAAGCTGCGCTTTGATCATCATCCACCAAACTTTGCTTTTCAACAAAAGTCTGGATCACTGCATCTCAGCATGCCACACTATCAATCCATATCGTACCACTGATTTCTGCCAATATATAACCTCTGAGCTCGTATGTCTCAGAGAAGGGCGTTAAGCAAGAGAATAAATTCTCCGCTGCCAAACAGATATATATTTAGCAGAGATCAACGAATACAATATAAAGGAATACAATGTCAGACACACGATCTATTTACAAGTCCGTTCTAGGTCTGAACGAAACCGGAGGCACTTTCCTTGCATATCCGTCGACCTCCAAGCACGTCCGGACGGCTACTACTTTAGCCCCCTTCAAGGTAGCTACTCCCATCGTGAGCATCAGTAGCACCCATCAATTCGATGTGAAGATCGTCGGTCTTGCACCGTCTTCAATCTCTTCGACTCATCGTCGAATCAGTTATTCAGAATGGGTTATACCCGGACTTTCTGAATAACTCGCGAATCTTAATCAACAAGTGCTATAAAACACAATATACGCCTCATTCTAATTCAGAATATTCTTTTATTCAGATATTCACACTCCTAGGGAAAGGTTCCCATTAATTTTATCAAAGATAAATTCTTTTAAATTTATTCTTTAATCTTCCTTTGGATATCATTTCAAACCAGCTTATGGTTTTCCAAACTAGTCGAGATTAACGAACCACACCGAAGTAATTATTTATTTTATTTCCCAATCCCAACCTATTTATCCCGTGGAGCAAAACTGGTCATACTCCATATCTAACACCACGGTGCAATCGGTAAAGTTAATTACCATTTCACGTTCAAATCTAATTAAAGATTTAACTATCGCTTGGAGTAAAACTGGTGATACTCCCCTTTCGATCATTTCCAAATTTTGATAATTTAAATTATCAATTCATATTTCAATCTAATTAAAGATTCATTAAAACTCCTTTTACTGGGCTAAAGAACTAATGTCATTTAAAACACAATTCACGATAAACCCAAATCACATTCTATTTCAATTCCAATAAAATATATTAGGAATTCTGCTTATTTAAAACCCATTTCAAATTCAATTTATTTATTTCAAAAATAAATTGATTTTAATTCTAGTTCAAAACTAGTTCATTTTGATAAAAATCTATTTTTATCTTTTCAAATTTGGAGTTTTTCATCCCAGTTTTTCTCAAATCATTTCTTATGATTTTACACAAATTATAGATATTTTTAATAATTTTATCAAGCCCCGTACAGTCGATTTCCATCCACGGCCATCGAACTGCACTTACAGCGACCTTTTCTGAAATTGATTCGGACATATATCCAAATCCAACCGTTATATTTCAAATTTCTAATATTCATTGGAAAGCTCTTTTCGATACGAACCCAAGGTTCCGGTTTCAGGAGAATCCGACGGTCGGATCTCCCGCAACGTCAATTCGAAGTCAATGGTCGAAATTCGTGAACTACCGCAGCGCGGCGCGTTCTATTCAGGCCATTATATTATATATATAATATATACTTCGTCGATTTCTATTTAAAAACGAATTTTATAAATCGTTTTAAATTTGTTTCAAAAACAATTTCAACTTCCTTTTCAATTTCAAATCAAAGTTAATTTTTTCCTTATAAATTCGTTTTAAATTCATTTCAATTCAATTCAAATTCAATTTCAATTTCAATTCAATTCAATTCGATTTCTATTCAATTCAATTCGTTATAAAAAACGAATATAATCGATATGAATATCGTTCGCATCAAAATAGCGCATCTCTAATCAACACGGCTTTATATTTTTCAATAACTTCGTTATTCTATTCAACAAATGAATATTTATTCTATTCAACACATGAATCTATATTTCTTTCACCACATGACTAATCTCAACAAATGAGTACTGTCAACACGTTAATCTTTATTTTATAATATTCTTTATTTTCCCAATTGGAATGAGGCCCAATCAATTACCATATAATGTTAATTATATGGATTCCATACAACATACGTATATAATAACAACGATAAATAATCAATCATCATCCAAAATGCACCACACAACTGCATAAGCATTAAATATATATAATTAACGCTTACACAGTCTGTCGACCAATCGATCGACATACAATTAAAAAATTGGGATTAGTGTACGCTAAATATCATCCCAACACCCGTGTGGGGTTTCAAACAATAAAACACAGATTTTATTTGTGCAGTTGGGCGATGTGTAAAATTTATCGTCCCAATCAATATCAGTCAAATCAGTGTATATAAACAAATCGTCTGATTCGTTTATAAATATTTAATTTTATATACACGTTAAAAATTATATTTTTAACTATAAAATATTTTATTTCACTATATAAATATTTTATTACATTCCACAACACACATTCAATTTTTCACATCAAAACCAAACAAACAAGCATACAAGCCGTCCATGGTCTATGGACGACGGGAGTCGGGTGCTGCTAAGCACTGTCTGCATCCTAGTATATATTTTTATAACTAGAAAATAAAATTTAAAGTGAGAAGTTCTCACCAAGAGCTAACCCAAACGCCACGACTCTTCATATGTAGGAAAACTTCGTCATGCTCGCCTCTTGTCACTTTCGTTGTGCATGTTCACTACATATATAAAAATCACATTTTTATATCCTATATTATATAAAAATCATACTTTTGATACTCTAATTAAGTAAAAATCATATTTTTATTATTCTAGAAATATAAAAACCATATTTTTATATTACTATTTTATATTTCAAAAACAATGTATTGTTTATTTTCAAGTCAAAGTATTGTATATTTTCTAAATCAAATTCTAGCATATATTTTCTAAAACATTTGATATATATATTTTAAAACCAAAGTTCAAAACAAAGTTACTAGTAAAAGAAAATCATATATTTTTATAAACAAGGAAATATATATCCATTTTTAAAACAAGGCAATATATTTTATTTTAAATAACGCTAATTATATTTTCAAAAAATCAGATTTTAATTTACTGTTATAAAAAAAAACAATTCCTGCTTAAATAAAATTTAATTAAACTAATTATATACCTTTTCCCTAATTACAAATTAAGGCCGTCGTCTCTTCTCATTGTCTGGAGCGTAAAACTGTCGAGCTCGCAACCTAGGTTTAGGAATTTGCACCACCTCGTCGCGTCTGAGGGTGATCGACCCACACCCCGAGGTCGGCCATGGCCAGAACTCCCTCCGTCCGCTGCGACGGCCAGCTCGGTGGCCAGACAGCCTGTTTGAGGCAGTATTGCGAGCGCCCTAGCTCGTGAGAACTGATGATACCCTTATCAAATTAAAGAGCTTGATTTTCTCCTCTATTTTTGTATTGGTTTCTCGATTTAATTCAATCCGAATTGGGAGCGATTTGAGGATCTTTCTTTGAGAAGTCTAGCCATTATTTTGAATGAAGGCGGCGGCAACGAAATAGGGTTAGGGTTCGCTGGGATAAGGGGGTTTTATAATATTTATTTAATTTAATTATTTAATTTATTTTCCATATAGTTGACTTTTCGTTCGAACCCCAATCGAGACCCAACGACTGTCGTCCCTAGCATTTTACCCTCATTCCGAACACAATGGGATATGTTTCGTAAGCCAATTTGACCATTACGATCAGTTTCCGTTGAATTTAAAAAAATAAATCTTTATATATTCAATTTAAACGCACATTTCAATTTACCGGGGCCACATACAGCCTCTGAAAATACCAGAAAAATTATTTCTAGCTTCGTATTGACAATACGGTCCTAACAAAACTAGTTTCGTCGAATTCTGAGACCGTTTGAAAAATGGCCATTTTCCGGTCGATTAAAATCAACTAAAACTGGTCAAACGCGTTTTCCTTTGCCACGCTCACATATTGATTCGAAAAATTATGAAAATTGGAATCTAGCAATAATTTGACATCCCGGATCCAACAAAAGTGGTTTCGTCGAAAACCGAGGTCGTTTGCAAAATTTCCATTTTCAAGGGCCATAATTCCATAGCGACTATTCTGAATTTTCGACTACACGTAACTTTTGATTCCCGCTATGAAATTTTTATTTCCCGGATTCGTTGGAAAGATATTCTCAATTAGATTCAAATATTTTTGGTTTCACCAAAATCCGATTTATTCTGCAACCGATACATTCATTTGAAATTTGAAATCGAATTATCGAACTACCGCGCCATTTTCAATTCCTTTTATAATTATAAATAATTATTTATATTCTAACGACGATCTATATAAATATATACGTTCGAATTTCTATTCAAAATAAATTTCTCATCGACATTATTTAAAATAATCTATTTTAAATATTCAAAATTCATTAAATTCGCCAAAATAAAAAATTTAAATTAGCTCAGAATTCCGGGTTGTTACATTATACAAATTCACCGATGGCTACAACAGCAAATCCAACGTGTTCTTCTCAATTATTTGGATCCATTTCCTTAGATCTATTCACTGTGAGTTCATGTTATTTATAGATCTAAATTTTTAATTGGTAATCATAAAATGTATATAAAAATTGGATATTGGATCTATACCTAAACAAGTTCTATTATGACATAATAACCAGATCTGCCTTTATATGTTCATACCACCACCATGTTAAATCTTGTCATAATATATCTATTCATTTTTATGCCTATTTCTGTTAGTTTATTATTGATTCGTCATTATGCCACTTTTGATTCTCTTCTTTCCCTCTTTTCCCTTTTTATTTTTATAGCCAGGCTACCTTCGAGCCTAGTCTTAATGCTGAAATACGTGAATGCACGAAATTGGGAATCATTTGGGAAAAATATGATTTGGCATAAATTGGAACATATGTAAAATATGATTTGGCATAACTTGGAACATATGTAAAATATGATTTGGCATAAATTGAAACATATGTAAAATATGATTTGGCATAAATTGGAACATATGTAAAATATGATTTGAGCGTAGATTGGAACATATGTAAAATATGAATTGGGCATAAATTGGAATATATGTGAATATGAACTAGGGACATAAATTAGCTAATATGTGAATACGGATTTAGGCATAATATATATATCTTGATTTTTGACTTGGGAAAAAGGGCATATTGTGCATAATGAAATATGAATTAAAAAGAGGCATAAAAATCTATATTTGGAATAGGGAAATTTATTAATATGAATACGCCTAAAATAATGGAACTGTAGTAACGCTTAGCCACGAGGTTAGATTACACTTGTGGTATAAGTCTGCTCGGAGCCGCCCGACATATCCAGCGACCACAAGTGGCTAATCTAATATGAGGGGTCTAATGCATAGCAGCACCTTGACACGAGGGTAATTCTAAACTTGTGGTTTAAGTCTGCCTGGAGCTTCCCGGTATATCCAGCATCCACAAGTGGTTGACTTAATGTGAGAGGTTTGGGGCATTAACATGTATGAAAAGAAAATATAAGATGTTTAGGCTTGTCCTAGGGACAAGTGAAAATTATAATTTAGGTTATAATAAAGGAAAAAGGGAATTGAATAACCTATGTGACGGGATAGGCTGTAATTAATTGTAAATTAAGTTATTTACAAAAACAAGGATTTGAAATTTACGGATGAGGACAACATAAGTTATATTTATAGAATGGAAACTTATTAGTAAACCTTAATTAAGATAACTAAGTTAATATGTAAACAACGATGGAATTATAATTAAATGAGAAAGAATGAGGAAAACTTGTAAAATGAAATATGTATATGTAATAAAAAATGGTGTAACAACCCGGAAAAATCAGAACCAATTTAAAAAATTTATTTTGAGTAATTTTGGCAGAAAATACGTCAGAATTTAAAAATTCCATTTTTATATAACAAAACAGCCTTTAAAAATAGCCATTTTGCAAATGGCCTCCGTTTTCGACAAAACCACTTTTTTTGGATCCGGAATGTCAATTTATTGCTAGGTTTCAAATTCCATAATTTTTGGAATTAATATGTGAGCGTCGCAAAGGAAAACGTGTTTTGCAAATATAGTGCAAATTGGATCGACCAGAAAATGGCCATTTTTCAAACAGTCTCTAAATTCGACGAAATTCATTTTGTTGGGACCGTATCGTCCGAACACAGCTAGATTTATTTTTCGGGAATTTTTGGAATTAGTATGTGGCCCCGGTAAATTAAAATGTACGTTCAAATCTAAAATTGAATGTTTTATATTTTAATTTGAAGAATAACTGACTGAATTAGTCGAATGGGCATACGAAACATATTCCATTGTGTCCGGAATGGGGGTATTTAGCTAAGGGCAACACTCATTGGGTTTGATTTGGAGTTCGGATTAGAAAACACTATTTTAGAAATTAATATATTAATGGACCAATCAAATTATTCCATTCATTATTTAATTTCCCAAAAAAATTCAAAAAAACCCGTAAATAACCCAGATCGACGAGAAAACCTATTCTTCCCTTCTCTCTTCAATTCCAGCGAATCCACTCTATAAAATCTCTTGCTTCAGTTGAAGTTTTTGTAGATCTTCTCATTCTCTTCAAATCCATATAAATTGCACCCCCATCGTTCAACCATCGTCGAGATTCACCTCCTCGAAGTCGTCGACTTCAAACCGCCACCCTGTCGTTTACGTCAGCTCGAGCTGGGCCCCACCCCTACGCACGGGTGCGCCTTCCCTTCCTCTTCGACGTGGTACCACCTGATTTCATCCTCGTGCAACGGTTTCGGAGTAAAATCTAAACCTAGTTTTGAACGTGTTGTGGAAGGTAACGGTTTTGAAAATTTAAATGGGTTTAAACACTTTAAAGTGTTGCAAAGTATGATTTATTAATAAAAAACGTATCTTTTTCATATGTTGTCCAAATCCAGTGAAACAAGAGACACCGGGACCGTGACATCGTACGCTACATTCTAGAAGTGGTTAGAACACATTTGGAGCTCGCTACAAAAACTAGAAAGAGTGGAGCCCATTGTGAGATTTCTAAATTCAAATAAAAATTGGAAAAATATATTAGGTTGTAGACGGAGTTTAGTAGCTTCCGTCACCCGTCGTCTAAAAACCATGGATGTCTTGATTGAGTTGTGGTATGAAATTTGGTTGTGATTGTGAATGGTTAATTATGGTTGCCAAAAATTGGATTTGATTGTGGAAAATTCATTGTGATATGAAAATGATTGAAATGTTGAAATCATTTTAGTAAGCCCCCTTGTAAATGGCGCGAGGCCTAAGGTAGCGCGAGGAGCCGTACTCGGGACGGTGCCAGTTTTAATTACCCTCCGTTATAAAGCCGAAATTTTCCAGAATTATTCATGTGTTGATAAATTATTCATATGTTGATAAATTATTCATATGTTGATAAATATTCATATGTTGATAAATATTCATGTGTTGATACATATTCATATGTTGAAAAATATTCATGTGTTGAATAAATTCCTATAACGATAAAAATCACATTTTTATCACATGTATGAACTACTAAAAATATTCATGTGTTGTATAAATTCCTATAACGATAAAAATCACATTTTTATCGTATGTATATATTATAAAAATATTCATGTGTTGAATCCAAATTTTAAACGTTAAAAATCACATTTTTATCGTATGTATAAACTTATAAAAATATTCATGTGTTGAAAACTATTAATGTGTTGAATAAATTCCTTAAACAATAAAAATCACATTTTTATTGTGTATATGAACTAATAAACTTATTCATGTGTTGAATAAATATTTAAAACATAAAAATCATATCATTATCGTATGTATAAACTTATAAAATTATTCATGTGTTGAAAACTGTTCATGTGTTGAATAAGGTCCTTAAACAATAAAAATCACATTTTTATTGTGTATATGAACTAATAAAAATATTCATGTGTTGAATAAATTCTTATAACGATAAAAATCACATTATTATCATATGTATGAACCATATAAAATATTCATGAGTTGAAATAAATATTTGTTTGCTATAAATATCATTTCTATCATATATATAAAGTGTTAAAAATGACCATATGTTGAAATAAACATTTGTTAGCTAAAAATATTATTTTTAGCATAGATATGCATATGCTGAACAGGAAAATGGATTGGCTGTTGAGTAGAGAATTTATTTGTTTGCCCGACAAATAGGTAAACCTTAATGAGTTGGCTGCGCAATTTTATTTATTATATAAACTTCTGTGAATGCCATTGGATGCGGTGTGCTGGTTTTTCTGTGTGAGGGTATAAATGTCGCTATAGGATATCAACAATTAATTTTGAACTACACTACATGACATACTTCTTGAAGATAGCATACTTTATCATATACCATGTAAGAACTTAGAGCTTATGTGATGAGGTTGGAATTACCATACAAGAAAGAGGCTTGTATGGCGATGACCGTATTATAGGTTGAATGGATTATGGACTGATATGGACCAAATAAAATATAACCACGTCTCTCTATTTATTAGATACAACACATGGATTATTTATTTTCCAACACTGGACGAGGCAACGAGGTTTATCTCTGGAGTTATTATACACACTCCCTCGGGCATAGATAGGTCACTAAAAATTGTGTAAGATCAGGATCAAATAAAATAAACCGATAAATTGTCTGATTTAATAAAAACCCCACACGGGTCTGGAGTTGACAATAATCACGTCTCTCTAGTTATTAGATACGACACATGGATTATTTATTTTCCAACACTGGACGAGGTGACGAGATTTATCTCTGGAGTAATTTTACACTCTCCCTCGGGCTTAGATTAGTCACTAAAAATTGTGTATGCTTGTACTGGATTTATTGGGTGCCTAATACGGCTTAATAAATTTCCAAACCCCTCTCCGTACAAAGGAGGCTATGGCGAAATTTTCCGAAATTTAAAGGCATTAGCCAAAATTTTGAAGTATAAACGGTTTGGAAATCGGCGAATGAATTATATTTTTATATATATAAATATAAATTAAAATAAAACGAATCACGCGCGATAGTTCGCGTTTTGGAATCGTAACTTTAAACGATTATACCGAAAGATCCGACCGTCGGATTGTCCCAAAACTGGAACTTTTGGGTTCGCTTTGGAAAGATCTTTCCAACGATATTAACTTTGTTAAGATCCAATGGTTAGATTTTGAGATATGTGTAAATAGATTTTAATGAAAAACAGCGCTAGGGCCGCGTAATGGTCTGAAGCGTCGTTTAATTAAATTAGGCTATTTTATTATAAATAAAAATAGCGATATATCGTTATAAAATATTATAAGCGAATGGAATGGAAATAAACTGATTTTACTTGGTTTTCTTGATATTTTGATGGTTGGATGTGTTTGATATGAAAATTATATTAATGGACTGAATTGTGGATGTTAACTAATTTAACCATGGAAAGAATTGATTTAAATTCTAAGTATACATGAATTATTTGAAAAGGATGAGTTAATTATCATTTCAAATAATTAATCGATGATTAAAAGTCGAAGATATGAAGACGGTGCAAGACCGATAATCTTCACATCGAATGAATGACTACTGATGCCTTTGATTGGAGTTGCTGTCTTGAAAGTGTAATGGTGGTGGTTTTCCGAACGTATTTGTTGATTGTTCGGATGTGCGAGGGCCTCTCTCCTGTATTGGACATATGGGGCAAGGAATAAGGTGCCTCCGGTTTTGTTCAGACCCAGAACGGACTTGTAAATGGACTGTGTGTCTGACATTGGATTTTATTCTGTGCTGATTGATCTCTATTAAATATATATCTGTTTGGCGGCGGGGAATTTATTCTCTTGCTTAACACCCTTCTCTGAGACGTACGAGCTCAGAGGTTATATATCGATAGACATCAGTCGCATGGCGTAAATTGCTTGTGTGGCATGCTGAGATGAAGTGATCAAGGCTTTTGTTGAAAAGCAGAGCCTTGTGGTTGATGATCAATGCACGACCTTAAATGGCATAGCTTTGTGTAGCGTTAATTCGCGAGCCTCACACCCCGGTATGAACCAGAAACGGGAGAGGACTGCAAGGAGGGCAAGCGTTTCTTTCTAGCTATGGGTGGTGTCATGGTTTTACAAGCCTAAACATTTTTATATTTTTACTTACGTGGATGATGGAAAGCGAGGCGCCTTAGATATATCGGTTACTACGGAGCCGATGGAGATTGAGTTATCTAGCTCATTTACGCCCCATAGGGTGGGGAAACGTATTGTTCAGGCATTATAATCCGCTATTTATGGACCGATTCTGAAGATCCAGGTGTAGTTGCGGCTGAGACTGAGGTTTGGGCTAGAGAGTCTCGAATTCGGTAAGGATGATCTCTTGCCTTGTGTAACGACCACGGGTTTTTCGACTCCGAAAATCGACACAAAACCCAGCGTCGACTGTTCAGACATCGAAAATACCGTATCATTAATAGAAAGAAATTAGAGGGTGAGATAGAAAAGATAGAACTAATAGAATAGAAGAAGAAGAACACAACTGAGCATAATCAAAGTAAACACGAATCTCACAACGGAACGAATAAAATATATTATATAACATAACTTTTGAAATACAAATCAGTAACTATATATATACACACCATGATCAGAGCACAACAGTTATTCCTGGAATAGTTATAAACATCTGTTTCCAGATACAAACAAGGTCCACAGCGGAATATATGATAGCCTATAGCTAACCGGTGAAGCCTCCTGCTTCCAGCTCCTCCAAATGAATCTGTGAAATCCCGACTACTTGACTGCCCATACAAATTTGGGCACCCAAGAGTTTAGGGAAAACAAAACAAAATAAACTCTGGGTCAGTCATGGGACTGGTGTGAGTAAACTCCAACCACTTGTTTAACTTTAAAAAAATCCTTTCAAAAGAAAAGATAATAGTAAGACCAGCCCACATATAAACACGGACGGTTTTTACCTTACTATAACCCAAAACACTTTAATACGAAAATCCAGTGATATTATAATAATGTCTACATCAAGTAAATAACCAAATAGCAGAACGCTTGCATCTCACGCTCCACATACATAGTATAAAATCAAAAACCGCATGGCGCTTATTGGAGATTGGATTTCCAACATGACAAGGTATGGGACCACCTTCCGCTAGTGTATCTCTAGAGAGGAATACACTGGGTTCAACAAGAACATCTTGTAACCCGGCCCACACATGACCGACCACTCATTTCGCTTGAGTGTATCGAATGTATATCACCAACGGTTGGGATCAGCAACCGCCTCCCGACTGGGACAGCATCGAATAGAATAAGAAATTAAATGAACCTCTAGATAGGTGTTTATACATCCTAATGGGTGCGACCCACATAGCCATGCTGCCTGCCCGATTTTTGTCCTTTCCCGGTTGTTGAGGCCTGAGGCTACGAATACTTACCATTCATTGATAGCACAATCACTTTGAATGCCACATTGTCAGATCCGTTAATCACTAGTTGAGTTTGCACAAATATTCTGGATGTTATGCTAAGGGAATAAATCCGTTGCAACCATATATATTTATACAGACCAACCCATTGGATCATTGGAAATACTCTGTCAGACATTCGTCCATTTACGTTCGTTCTGGGATTGAACGAAACCGAAGGCACAATTTCTATTAATAGAAAAAACCCTTGCACTTTACTCCGTCTTCAATATATTCAGCATACTTGGTTCGCAACGCTTATGCCGATACGGAGTGGTTCGTCGGAAAATAATCCAACCGGTCTCTCCATATTGACAACGATGGTCAAAAACTTCGATAGTCTGTGATTTAACTATCGAATAAAAACAAGTGTTCATCCAAACATATCAAACAAATCACTGGGCTCTTTAATTAATATTTCATTAATTAAATCTCTTCTCCATTTCCTTATCAATATTTGTTAACCAAATATTTTCAATAACCATATTGGCCCTTTACGCTATTTGGAAAGCATTTCCCAATATCGACTTCTTTTATTTTCTATATATTAGAAAATATCTCTATTTGCAATTGGAAACAATTCCAACCACTTATCTCTATCCCGACTATTTTAATTATACTCAAGAAATATTTACTTGTTATATTTCCAAAATTCCATCACTTGGGTTTAAAATGAATGTTGTGTAAAACATCGTTACAACAACCCAAAATATTTTATTCAACTAACTCTTTTTCAAACACTTCTCTTCGAGACTGGGTCTTGCCATTTATCCATTAAAAATGAAATCAATCAAGTTGGGGTAAAATTACCTCTCAGACCTTAACTGAAAATATTCTCAACTTCAAAACGGCAAAACCACTTACCTCGAATAAACACACTATACAATCCAATTATTCATTTTTAAAAACATTTATAAAGTTTGCTTTCTATTTCTAATTTGTAGATTTCCCTTTTTGTTTACAATATTCGATTTTTATATTCACTTACCTATCGAATTCTATACGTCGATACAATGATTTCTAACTATCAAAATATCTTTAAAATATTCTAACTCTTTAAATTTCCGGAAAAATTCGCCATAACCTCCCCTGTATCGGGAGCATCGGGAAATTTCAAATAGCTTCCCGGTAACTTCTCATCTCAAAAAGAAAAAGAAAAAGCCAAGCGGCTTGCCGATACGGCGCATAAAATCTCATATGGAAATTAAACGTGTACCTTTTTGTCGAGCACACTAATTATATACCTTCATCACTTTATCCCATACCTGTCTCCTGTGTGTTTATACCTGTCCAATTTATTTCAACCCCATATACTCGTTTTGACTCCACTCGTTAAATTAACTCGTTAACTATCTCTTTGCCTATTTCGCTTGTATATTTGAATATAACACGTTTCAAATATATTTCAACTTTCTTATCAACTAATTGAATTCAAATTTCAATATAGGTTCTATATTCGATTTCGAATATATATTTACAATTCCAGATTCGCCTTTCAAGGTTCGACTTCAATTCAACACTCGATTAACTAATTTTCTTTGGCTTAGTTAATTCTATCCAATAATCAAAAATATGATTATTGTTTCAAAAATCACTTTACTTGCTTTGCTTGAGTTCACCTTTATCTTCTAACTCAAGACCAGGTTTTTAAATGGAAATTCGGATTTTTATTTGCTTAAAAATCCCTATATTTATTATATAAAATCCATTATGGTTTTAATGGTTTCTGGCGCTGCACTTTTAAAAATTTGATTTTGACATAACTCAAAATCTATTCGCCGAAATGAAGATTTTTCTCTTCCATTAGAAAACTATTATTCAACCGGTCCTGACGATTCTTGTTTCAAAGAATTCTGACTTCAATTGAGTCCTGTATACTCAATTGAAGTTCGAGTCGCCAATTTACGAACTGCAGCGCTGCGGCGAGTTCGTTTTAATTATATTTATATATATATATATATAAACTTTTAAACTTCGTTAAAATGAATCTAACTCCATTTCAACTCTATTTGAATTTCTTGATTCAAATTCCAATCTCGCTTTTATTTGAATTCTATATTCAAATTCCAATTCCTTTCTTATTTGAATTCTATGTTCAAATTCTATTTCCTTTTCTATTTGAATTCTATGTTCAAATTCTATTTCCTTTTCTATTTGAATTCTATGTTCAAATTATATTTCCTTTTCTATTTGAATTCTAAATTCAAATTCCCATTTCCTTTTCTATTATTCAAATTCTATTTAAATTCTCTTAGTCAAATTCCATTTGGGTTCTCTTATTCCAAATTCTACATTCAAATTTCATATGAGCTTTCTTTATTCAAATCTATTTGACTTCCTTTGAATTCAAATTCTATTTCAATTCCTTTGACCTCAAATCTATTTCAATTCCTTTGAATTCAAATCCCATATTTAAATTCCTTTTGAATTCAAATCCTATATTTAAATTCCTTTTGAATTTCCATAGTCAAATTCTCTTTCAATTATATTTGAATTCAAATTTCATTGCAATTCTATTTTTGAAATTCTATTTTCAAAGTCTGTTTCAAATTCTCTTTTGAAAATTCTATTTTGAAATTCTATTTCAAATTTCTATTTGGAAATTCTATTTCAAATTCTCTATATTCAAACTCCATTTTGAAAGTTCTATATTCAAATCCACTTTGGATTTTCTATTTGAATTCTATATTCAAAATCTATATTCAAATGTTACTTCAAATTCCCTTATTTAAATTCTATTTGAATCTTCTTATTCAAACTCTATATTTAAATTCCATTTGAATCATATTTTCAAATCTCTATAGTTAACTTCATTGAATTCTATTTTCAAGTCTCTATAGTTAACTCCATTTGAATTTTCTTTATTCAATTTCTTTAAACAAGTCTCGACTTCAATTCCTTTTTGAAATCAATATCTCTATTTTCCTTTTGAAGATAGATTTCCCATTCCAATTTCACACTTGTATTTCTATTTCTGAATTATCAAATGATAATTCTTTTCACTTCATTTATAACTTCGTTATAAAAGAACTATTTATAAACTTCGTTATAAAAGAACTATTTATAAACTTCGTTTATAAAGGAACTACTTGTTTTATTTTTCAAAAACAAGTTTATATTTTTATTCCATTAAAAATTCAAATTCTATTTAAAAATAGAATTTTCCCTTTTAAATCTCAAATATCCTTCCACGATATTTTAAATAAATTAACACTTAGCCCAGTGATATTTAAAACAATCAAATCACCCAATTTTCAATCATTTTATTTTTAACACATCATATATGAATATATGAAATCAGCAAACAACAAACAGATAATATATTTTTGAGGAATCCAGTTGGATCCCTCCAACCTGTTTTCCTGCATCCACAGATGTTAGCACATAAATAATACCCATTCTGCTTCGTGGCAGAATATCGCGGTATAGAAGGTCATCCACTAATCATAGCGTGGGGCGTATAGGGTAATCATCCGCTATGAAACTGCGGGCATCCGCTAATGAGACTGCGGGAATCCAACCAATCAATCAACCCAATATATATATAATAGCCTAAATAACTAATATAAAAAAACAAGCAGAAAAATCCAAACAAGCAACAACAATTATTTTTACGAAGTAAAAATAATTATAAATAAAAGGTGAGTGAGATTTACTCACCGAGATTTTCCTTTGCCGAATATCCTGTGAAATTCAAATCTTACAGCTTCGAATCACCTCGAATGAATTTTATCGTGTACCTATGATAATTTTATTTAAATTTACAGGTTAAACATCTATTCATTTAAATTTACTATTTAAACGAATAACTAATTTTCCTATATATTTTAATTAACCAAGTTAAACATTAATTTGCATACTCAACTATTAGTCTATGGATTTTATTTCTATACCAATTTATTTCTTTATATAAATTGATTTTATAAATTGATTTTCTTTAAATAAATGACAAACTAATTCTCTATTTAAATTAATTCTCTATTTATATTTATGACACACTAATTTATTCTTTAACTAAACTAGACTAACTAAATAAATAAATTATTAACTAAAAAATTTATTAAATTACCTAAATCCATTCTCTTCACCTCATCAGCCCCTAAAACCGCTATCCTCCATTATGACAATTCATCGAACGCTTTGCAAGCATCTCTATTTCCTTTACTAAACAGACGTGGTCGCCCTTCTTCCTGAACCTCCCTGTGATCGCGTTGTTTTCCAGGCCGACCCCCCTCCAATTCACGATTCCAATTCGCGGATCCCCCCTCCTGAATCAACGAAAAACCTTTGGCCTTGCTCGAGTTTTAGCATTTGAGCTTCCAGATCTCGCAAGTGCCACGACCCCTTCGTACTCCAGTTTTTCTGTGCTTCGAAATCCTCCAGAATTCGCATGCCCAGATCTGCTATCGCGGTTTTGAAAAATACTCGAGCTACATCGTCCCAACCTCACCACAGATGACTCGCACTATCCTTCCAGTAAGCATCGACAGCCTCCTTCAAACTTCCTTTCGGATCCGTACATCGCGGCCCTTGATTCCGCGAGCTCGTCGAGTCTTGGATTGACCGTGGTCTTCGATTTGATTCGAGGAATTCAGGTGCGACTTTGTTTTTTTTTTATTTGAGAGGGGAAAGAGAACGAGAGCAGATGCTTGAACTTTCGAAAGTGATGAATTGTGAGTAGTTGCGGTGGGATTTATAAGTGAAGGAAGAACATGAAGTACAGAAACCATTAAATCTTTGTTTCCCCGATACTGAAGCTTGGAGACAAAGTTGTTGGCTCGAGATGAAATATAGGGTGTGCGACTTCATTTAGGTCTGCGTTAAACACTTCTTAGGTCGGCTCAGATTTTTTTCTTTTATTATTGATATTGATTTTATTTTAATTAAATAATTAAAATATCTCGCGGTCCTTAACTAGTAATCCCGAACCACTATTCAACCGTGACGACCGACGATACCAGATTATAACGCTATTCTGGTCTAAATGGAGTAGTATCTAGAATTTTATTTTACTGTCTGCAGGAGATATTTAATTTAAATTAATGGTTTAAACTAAATTTGATTTAAAAATAAAATTCAATTCCAAATAGTTAATTTTATTGAAAATAAATTAATATTACCGTTCTAATTCAATAGAATTTATATTAATCGATTGAATTGTCTCAATTCAGTCTTAACTCAGCGTCAAATTATTTATCGTTCTAGTATTACGGCAATTCAATATATTCGATATTAAATCGTATACTGATTAGTAAACCGATAAATTCAATATTAAAATTCATTTATATTCCTAGTTAAATATTTAAAACTAATTTAAATATTCATTATATAACAGCTAAAAATTCGGGACGTTACATTCCTTCCCCCTTAAAAGAATTTCGTCCCCGAAATTACTAAGGTAGAAGAAATTCTACACACCCGTTAACCTTTCAAAACCCACTTTGTTATAACTCAGTATTTCATATTCTATAACTCAAGTCCCATACAACTTTAGCTTTTCATGGAAATATTTAATTTCAGTTCATTCACTGGTTTCCATCATTTCTATCTATTTAACTTGCTTAAGTTAAATTTCAATTTCAGAATTCAAATCCCAGGGTTTTCATTTAAATCCTTTGAAATACATAAATATATACTTATATTTATTTCCATCTAAAATTCAAAACATTTGAATATTCAAACCAATTTGTTTTCTTTCAAACAAATTTCCATCAAAAACTTTTTCTAAGGTAGCAATTCATCACTTAGAAACTCGGAAATGAACACTGATGATGTTGCAATCATCATCAGAATTATTTCCCAGCCACTGAAGTGAGTTCAGTGCTTTATTATTTCAAAATCCATCTAAAATGATTTTCTTTCAAATCCTTCTAAAACAAATCTATATTATTTTAATATACTTTGAAAAATATTTTCTACTTCCCAGGATTTTGAATTCTTAATTCTGGTTTGAATTTAATTCTAATTTATCTCATTTGTATATTTAATTTCTATACAAATTCTATTTTGGTTATAAATAACCATTCCAATTTTATAATCTCGTTTGATTATAATCCTAACAATCAACACATCCATATAATATAATAATTTCAAAAAATTATTCCTTCTATATAAAAATAGAAATTTGGGTAAAATTATTTCATTTACCCACTTTAAACCAATATTGTGTCGAATTTCTCTGTTTAAGTGTTTAGAAATTCCTATCGACTTCGTGGCGTCCCACGATTCGATCAGAATCCATAAACCACCTAACAGACTAACCAACACAATATAAAACAACTTTTATATCAATTAACAAATACGCTTTCTCGTATATACACTCAACTCATTCTAGGGCACTGCTGACCCCATCTCTAATGAGCACATTTCCACCAAAGCCTAGGTATTCGCTCAACCTGGCTCTGATACCACTGTAACGACCACGGGTTTTTCGACTCCGAAAATCGACACAAAACCCAGCGTCGACTGTTCAGACATCAAAAATACCGTATCATTAATAGAAAGAAATTAGAGGGTGAGATAGAAAAGATAGAACTAATAGAATAGAAGAAGAAGAACACAACTGAGCATAATCAAAGTAAACACGAATCTCACAGCGGAACGAATAAAATATATTATATAACATAACTTTTGAAATACAAATCAGTAACTGTATATATACACACCATGATCAGAGCACAACAGTTATTCCTGGAATAGTTATAAACATCTGTTTCCAGATACAAACAAGGTCCACAGCGGAATATATGATAGCCTATAGCTAACCGGTGAAGCCTCCTGCTTCCAGCTCCTCCAAATGAATCTGTGAAATCCCGACTACTTGACTGCCCATACAAATTTGGGCACCCAAGAGTTTAGGGAAAACAAAACAAAATAAACTCTGGGTCAGTCATGGGACTGGTGTGAGTAAACTCCAACCACTTGTTTAACTTTAAAAAAATCCTTTCAAAAGAAAAGATAATAGTAAGACCAGCCCACACATAAACACGGACGGTTTTTACCTTACTATAACCCAAAACACTTTAATACGAAAATCCAGTGATATTATAATAATGTCTACATCAAGTAAATAACCAAATAGCAGAACGCTTGCATCTCACGCTCCACATACATAGTATAAAATCAAAAACCGCATGGCGCTTATTGGAGATTGGATTTCCAACATGACAAGGTATGGGACCACCTTCCGCTAGTGTATCTCTAGAGAGGAATACACTGGGTTCAACAAGAACATCTTGTAACCCGGCCCACACATGAACGACCACTCATTTCGCTTGAGTGTATCGAATGTATATCACCAACGGTTGGGATCAGCAACCGCCTCCCGACTGGGACAGCATCGAATAGAATAAGAAATTAAATGAACCTCTAGATAGGTGTTTATACATCCTAATGGGTGCGACCCACATAGCCATGCTGCCTGCCCGATTTTTGTCCTTTCCCGGTTGTTGAGGCCTGAGGCTACGAATACTTACCATTCATTGATAGCACAATCACTTTGAATGCCACATTGTCAGATCCGTTAATCACTAGTTGAGTTTGCACAAATATTCTGGATGTTATGCTAAGGGAATAAATCCGTTGCAACCATATATATTTATACAGACCAACCCATTGGATCATTGGAAATACTCTGTCAGACATTCGTCCATTTACGTTCGTTCTGGGATTGAACGAAACCGAAGGCACAATTTCTATTAATAGAAAAAACCCTTGCACTTTACTCCGTCTTCAATATATTCAGCATACTTGGTTCGCAACGCTTATGCCGATACGGAGTGGTTCTTCGGATAATAATCCAACCGGTCTCTCCATATTGACAATGATGGTCAAAAACTTCGATAGTCTGTGATTTAACTATCGAATAAAAACAAGTGTTCATCCAAACATATCAAACAAATCACTGGGCTCTTTAATTAATATTTCATTAATTAAATCTCTTCTCCATTTCCTTATCAATATTTGTTAACCAAATATTTTCAATAACCATATTGGCCCTTTACGCTATTTGGAAAGCATTTCCCAATATCGACTTCTTTTATTTTCTATATATTAGAAAATATCTCTATTTGCAATTGGAAACAATTCCAATCACTTATCTCTATCCCGACTATTTTAATTATACTCAAGAAATATTTACTTGTTATATTTCCAAAATTCCATCACTTGGGTTTAAAACGAATGTTGTGTAAAACATCGTTACAACAACCCAAAATATTTTATTCAACTAACTCTTTTTCAAACACTTCTCTTCGAGACTGGGTCTTGCTATTTATCCATTAAAAATGAAATCAATCAAGTTGGGGTAAAATTACCTCTCAGACCTTAACTGAAAATATTCTCAACTTCAAAACGGCAAAACCACTTACCTCGAATAAACACACTATACAATCCAATTATTCATTTTTAAAAACATGTATAAAGTTTGCTTTCTATTTCTAATTTATAGATTTCCCTTTTTGTTTACAATATTCGATTTTTATATTCACTTACCTATCGAATTCTATACGTCGATACAATGATTTCTAACTATCAAAATATCTTTAAAATATTCTAACTCTTTAAATTTCCGGAAAAATTCGCCATAACCTCCCCTGTATCGGGAGCATCGGGAAATTTCAAATAGCTTCCCGGTAACTTCTCATCTCAAAAAGAAAAAGAAAAAGCCAAGCGGCTTGCCGATACGGCGCATAAAATCTCATATGGAAATTAAACGTGTACCTTTTTGTCGAGCACACTAATTATATACATTCATCACTTTATCCCATACCTGTCTCCTGTGTGTTTATACCTGTCCAATTTATTTCAACCCCATATACTCGTTTTGACTCCACTCGTTAAATTAACTCGTTAACTATCTCTTTGCCTATTTCGCTTGTATATTTGAGTATAACACGTTTCAAATATATTTCAACTTTCTTATCAACTAATTGAATTCAAATTTCAATATAGGTTCTATATTCGATTTCGAATATATATTTACAATTCCAGATTCGCCTTTCAAGGTTCGACTTCAATTCAACACTCGATTAACTAATTTTCTTTGGCTTAGTTAATTCTATCCAATAATCAAAAATATGATTATTGTTTCAAAAATCACTTTACTTGCTTTGCTTGAGTTCACCTTTATCTTCTAACTCAAGACCAGGTTTTTAAATGGAAATTCGGATTTTTATTTGCTTAAAAATCCCTATATTTATTATATAAAATCCATTATGGTTTTAATGGTTTCTGGCGCTGCACTTTTAAAAATTTGATTTTGACATAACTCAAAATCTATTCGCCGAAATGCAGATTTTTCTCTTCCATTAGAAAACTATTATTCAACCGGTCCTGACGATTCTTGTTTCAAAGAATTCTGACTTCAATTGAGTCCTGTATACTCAATTGAAGTTCGAGTCGCCAATTTACGAACTGCAGCGCTGCGGCGAGTTCGTTTTAATTATATATATATATATATAAAAACTTTTAAACTTCATTAAAATGAACCTAACTCCATTTCAACTCTATTTGAATTTCTTGATTCAAATTCCAATCTCGCTTTTATTTGAATTCTATATTCAAATTCCAATTCCTTTCTTATTTGAATTCTATGTTCAAATTCTATTTCCTTTTCTATTTGAATTCTATGTTCAAATTCTATTTCCTTTTCTATTTGAATTCTATGTTCAAATTATATTTCCTTTTCTATTTGAATTCTAAATTCAAATTCCCATTTCCTTTTCTATTATTCAAATTCTATTTAAATTCTCTTAGTCAAATTCCATTTGGGTTCTCTTATTCCAAATTCTATATTCAAATTTCATATGAACTTTCTTTATTCAAATCTATTTGACTTCCTTTGAATTCAAATTCTATTTCAATTCCTTTGACCTCAAATCTATTTCAATTCCTTTGAATTCAAATCCCATATTTAAATTCCTTTTGAATTCAAATCCTATATTTAAATTCCTTTTGAATTTCCATAGTCAAATTCTCTTTCAATTATATTTGAATTCAAATTTCATTGCAATTCTATTTTTGAAATTGTATTTTCAAAGTCTATTTCAAATTCTCTTTTGAAAATTCTATTTTGAAATTCTATTTCAAATTTCTATTTGGAAATTCTATTTCAAATTCTCTATATTCAAACTCCATTTTGAAAGTTCTATATTCAAATCCACTTTGGATTTTCTATTTGAATTCTATATTCAAAATCTATATTCAAATGTTACTTCAAATTCCCTTATTTAAATTCTATTTGAATCCTCTTATTCAAACTCTATATTTAAATTCCATTTGAATCATATTTTCAAATCTCTATAGTTAACTTCATTGAATTCTATTTTCAAGTCTCTATAGTTAACTCCATTTGAATTTTCTTTATTCAATTTCTTTAAACAAGTCTCGACTTCAATTCCTTTTTGAAATCAATATCTCTATTTTCCTTTTGAAGATAGATTTCCCATTCCAATTTCACACTTGTATTTCTATTTCTGAATTATCAAATGATAATTCTTTTCACTTCATTTATAACTTCGTTATAAAAGAACTATTTATAAACTTCGTTTATAAAGGAACTACTTGTTTTATTTTTCAAAAACAAGTTTATATTTTTATTCCATTAAAAATTCAAATTCTATTTAAAAATAGAATTTTCCCTTTTAAATCTCAAATATCCTTCCACGATATTTTAAATAAATTAACACTTAGCCCAGTGATATTTAAAACAATCAAATCACCCAATTTTCAATCATTTTATTTTTAACACATCATATATGAATATATGAAATCAACAAACAACAAACAGATAATATATTTTTGAGGAATCTAGTTGGATCCCTCCAACCTGTTTTCCTGCATCCACAGATGTTAGCACATAAATAATACCCATTCTGCTTCGTGGCAGAATATCGCAGTATAGAAGGTCATCCACTAATCATAGCGTGGGGCGTATAGGGTAATCATCCGCTATGAAACTGCGGGCATCCGCTAATGAGACTGCGGGAATCCAACCAATCAATCAACCCAATATATATATAATAGCCTAAATAACTAATATAAAAAAACAAGCAGAAAAATCCAAACAAGCAACAACAATTATTTTTACGAAGTAAAAATAATTATAAATAAAAGGTGAGTGAGATTTACTCACCGAGATTTTCCTTTGCCGAATATCCTGTGAAATTCAAATCTTACTGCTTCGAATCGCCTCGAATGAATTTTATCGTGTACCTATGATAATTTTATTTAAATTTACAGGTTAAACATCTACTCATTTAAATTTCCTATTTAAACGAATAACTAATTTTCCTATATATTTTAATTAACCAAGTTAAACATTAATTTGCATACTCAACTATTAGTCTATGGATTTTATTTCTATACCAATTTATTTCTTTATATAAACTGATTTTATAAATTGATTTTCTTTAAATAAATGACAAACTAATTCTCTATTTAAATTAATTCTCTATTTATATTTATGACACACTAATTTATTCTTTAACTAAACTAGACTAACTAAATAAATAAATTATTAACTAAAAAATTTATTAAATTACCTAAATCCATTCTCTTCACTTCATCAGCCCCTAAAACCGCTATCCTCCATTATGACAATTCATCGAACGCTTTGCAAGCATCTCTATTTCCTTTACTAAACAGACGTGGTCGCCCTTCTTCCTGAACCTCCCTGTGATCGCGTTGTTTTCCAGGCCGACCCCCCCTCCAATTCACGATTCCAATTCGCGGATCCCCCCTCCTGAATCAACGAAAAACCTTTGGCCTTGCTCGAGTTTCAGCATTTGAGCTTCCAGATCTCGCAAGTGCCACGGCCCCTTCGTACTCCAGTTTTTCTGTGCTTCGAAATCCTCCAGAATTCGCATGCCCAGATCTGCTATCGCGGTTTTGAAAAATACTCGAGCTACATCGTCCCAACCTCACCACAGATGACTCGCACTATCCTTCCAGTAAGCATCGACAGCCTCCTTCGAACTTCCTTTCGGATCCGTACATCGCGGCCCTTGATTCCGCGAGCTCGTCGAGTCTTGGATTGACCGTGGTCTTCGATTTGATTCGAGGAATTCAGGTGCGGCTTTGTTTTTTTTTATTTGAGAGGGGAAAGAGAACGAGAGCAGATGCTTGAACTTTCGAAAGTGATGAATTGTGAGTAGTTGCGGTGGGATTTATAAGTGAAGGAAGAACATGAAGTACAGAAACCATTAAATCTTTGTTTCCGCGATACTGAAGCTTGGAGACAAAGTTGTTATCTCGAGATGAAATATAGGGTGTGCGACTTCATTTAGATCTACGTTAAACACTTCTTAGGTCGGCTCAGATTTTTTTCTTTTATTATTGATATTGATTTTATTTTAATTAAATAATTAAAATATCTCGCGGTCCTTAACTAGTAATCCCGAACCACTATTCAACCGTGACGACCGACGATACCAGATTATAACGCTATTCTGGTCTAAATGGAGTAGTATCTAGAATTTTATTTTACTGTCTGCAGGAGATATTTAATTTAAATTAATGGTTTAAACTAAATTTGATTTAAAAATAAAATTCAATTCCAAATAGTTAATTTTATTGAAAATAAATTAATATTATCGTTCTAGTTCAATAGAATTTATATTAATCGATTGAATTGTCTCAATTCAGTCTTAACTCAGCGTCAAATTATTTATCGTTCTAGTATTACGGCAATTCAATATATTCGATATTAAATCGTATACTGATTAGTAAACCGATAAATTCAATATTAAAATTCATTTATATTCCTAGTTAAATATTTAAAACTAATTTAAATATTCATTATGTAACAGCTAAAAATCCGGGACGTTACACCTTGGTTCCCGATGGAAATCCAACTTCTAATATGACATATGCGATTTTGATTGTGGAGCCTAGTATGGCGACATAGTGGGATAGGGAACTTATGCCGTCTATGATTGATATATTATGATTTAAATTGTTTTTGAAACATATAAACACTATTAATAACATCAAATGATTTGTTTTATATGTATCCAACATTTTTGGCCATTATAAGGTAAAAAATCTATCCTCCGGTATTGTGTGATGGGACTTGAGTCTTATAATGGCTTCATTTTTTTCTTCTAAAAAGCATTGCGTTGTTTAATGATTTACTTTAATTCATGCACTGGCAATCCAATGGAGTAAACCTGTTATGTGTTAGTGGCATGGTCCTGTGATTAGCCTTATTATTAAATAAGTTGTAGATTTCTCATACCAGTCCCATGACTGACTCGTAGTTTGTTTCACTTTGCAAACTCGGGTGCCCTATTTTCTACACAAGCAACCTTGTATTCAGCTTTAGCTTAGTTCATTTTGGCTATGGATGGAAGCTGTAGAAGCTGATGATGGTCCTTTGTCATTTCTATTGTACTGTTTCAGGCACTGTTATGTATATTATGTTTGATTCCGTTGCAGACATTTTACATAAAGCTGAAACTGTATTTTGTACTAAGTGATCCTATTATGCTGTGTAACTCTGATGATTATATTATTTCCTATGTAATTTTATATTCATTATCTGGTGTAATTCTGTATTTTTGTTCTGCTGTTACTGTTTATGTGTTATATTCCACTGATTATCCTTGCCACCGTGACACGGAGGTTTTGGGTCTTCACAAATGGTAAGTGACATGTTAATTAGGAAACATGCGAATTGAGATATACTTAATAAACATATTAAGTAGAACATGTTATTGTAATGATGTAACCAAGCAAGAATACTAAAGAGATTGTGGGTTACACACCTTGGGCCACAATCTAGAGAATAACAAGTTGTGGGCATATTAATAAACTTAAATGGGTTAAGTTATATAACCAAACTTAATAAGAAAGAGGAACTTGGTAACTTGATTAAGAATTCAATATGAATGAGAATAACCAAGTTAAATGAAAACCTGATGAGGTAAGGCAAGCACGTAAAAGAATGTTTAGACATAGGGTCTAACAACATATTAAAGTGAGGCGTTTGGACCAGTCCACACGTTTGAGTGTGAATAACCCAACGGGGTAGATCATCGTGGTGTTATAAGGCACGAGCGAAGCGCACTTTTATCTGATTATTCTGTCGGCTCCGAAGGACTGGAAGGGGAAGTACGCGGCTTCGTGAGATACGTAAGGTGCTCCTAATAGTCCTCTGTATGGTTGTAACGTCCCGTACTTTTACGGTAGAATAATTAATTTATTTAAGTATTAAATATCGATTTGGCGATATCGATAACTTGAATTAAATAATATTTATATTTAATTAATATATATAATTCAGAAATAATAAAAAATGGTGGAATTCACAATATCGTGTGAATGGGATTATTTATAGGATATACTTCAGCTTGGAATTGAATTTGAATAACGAATATATTATATAAACGAAGTCAAACGTATAATTATATTATAATTATATTCGAGCTCGAAATGGCGCGGTAGTTCGCTATTTGGCGATTTGAACTTCAACTGAATATATATGGTTCATTTTAAGTCGGATTTCTGTGAAACAAGAAACGTTCAGGGCTGGGGAAGCATATTTTTCTGATGGAAGAGAAAAATCAGGATTTCGTCGGGTAGATTTTGATTTATGTCCAAATCAAATTTTAGAAAAGTCGCTATGGAATTTCTTTATAATTTATAATGATATATATAAGGAATTTTAATAATAAATTTGAATATCGATTCAACCGGAATTTGAATATCGAGTTGTGAATCCCAGTGGAGCTGTATGATATTCTATTGTGAATATGTACGATAATACTTATTTTTAAATATTAAATTTAATTATTTTTAAATATATTTATATATTTAAATGGGTTATTTAGAGCCTTAAAAATAGCCAGTTTTGCAAACGAACTCGGAATTCGACGAAACTAATTTTGTTGGATCTGCAATATTAAATTATTACTAGATTTCAATTTCCGTGATTTTTGAAGTCAGTGTGTGGCCGTACGGATTTTAATGTGAAAAACAGTCAGTATTTTGACGGTTAAAAATATGTTGTGTGAGCAAACGGAGTCGGAATTCAACGAAACCAGTTTCGTTGGGTCCGCAATGTCGAACTGTAACAGCATGTCCAGTTTCGTGATTTTTGGGTATCGTATGTGATTATAGAAATTTTTAGAAGACGAATTTAACGAATAATTGACTAAAAGAAAATATCTAAAAATATCCTAACATAAATATCTAGATATTTATGAGCCCATAAAATACCCTTAAAGCCATTCTAACCTAATTTATATATCTCCCACGATCGAAAAGCTTCAGCCGCCACTTCTTCTTTTTTTGTTCTTCAGAAAACAATTTCGTAAGTCTTAAAAAAATCACTAAAAAAGGAAAATCAAATCCCTAAAATCATGGGAGTTATATTTTTGAAATCTTGGTAGGATTAGCTTCAATCCTACACCCAGAAACGAAGTCGCGATCTGAGTTTTGAGTTCGACAGTCACGTACAAAATCTTGGGTTCCACGTCCTAGCTAAAAGAGTGATCGATTTATAAAATGAAGTTGGTTTTGATGCTTACTGTAGGAATCCGTACTTGTGTGCATATTTTGGAGAGTTTCGGTGAGTAAAAGTTTCGGTGGTTGTCTAAGTCATCCGCGATAACTACTGGAGTCGCGAGTTGCAAAGTTGGTGCGAGTTCAGTCCATTTGGTATGAGAATGGAGAGATTAAGATGAGAAGGCCAGTGGTGGTCTCAGACTTGGATTTCATGGAAGAAGGAAGGAGAACCGTGGGCATTAGGGTCGGTAATGGCCATGTGAATAAGGAGGAGCCACAGGTCTGTGTTTCGATCAGGGAAGAAAGGTTAGGGCTGGCTGGGTTTAAACTATGTGGGCTGAATGAAAAAGGTTGGCCCATTTATAAATTAAATTCAAGTTTAAACTATTTAAATATGTATTAACTTGTATAATTCATAACTTGGTCATACGTGGACGGAATTTAGCGAAGCTGTTCACGTTGGGATCGTATGGACGAGAGCTCCACAATGGAACTGACTGGGATTGAATTGAAGCTCGTTACAATTTATCGCAAAATAAATTGTCTGTCTGAATCAAGCGATGGTTATCGTTATTAACGATGATCGTCCAATGTGAGTAAAACTTACCAACTCTATACAGTTATATTTTTATAACATATTCTTAGAACTGATAATTATCTATTGATTGCTGTGTGTTAATTGTTTGGTTGGATTGCTTGTGTATTGGTTGAAATTATAGATAACGATATATATATATATACACACAAATTGTTAATCAAATATTGATTCTGTTTAGCAGAATATTTCATATTGAAATGAAATCGATGTTAATTATATTGTTTAACATCTACGATGCAGGGGAACAGGTTGGAGGGATCTAACTGGATTCCTCAACATTTATTTTACTGTTATTCATATATTGTGATATATGATGTGATGTATAATCTATTGTTGATTATGTGTGTTTGAATGATATCAATCACTGTTTTTTGGTATTTTAAATACCATAAGAAAACACTGGGATGAAAAAGGAAAATTTCAATAACTATATTAAAATAAAATATTATATAAAATCGAAAGATTTTATATAGAAGGAAGATTTCAAACTGTTTATTGAAATATAATATTTATAAAATCAAAGGATTTTATATAAAGGAATATTTATAAAATCAAGGGGTTTTATAAAGGAAATTATTTGTAAAACAAATATAAAGGAAAATATTTGTAAAATAAGCTTAAATGGAAAATATTGTGAAACTAATAGGAAAAAGAAATATTTATTTAGAAAATAAATATATGGAATTGAAATGGGAGTATTTGTAAAACATTTACAAATAGAATTAAAAAGGAAATATTTATTTAGAAAAATAAATAGAGTAAAAAAAAGAAATGTTCATTTAGAAAATAAGTAGAGTTATAAAAGGGATTTATTGGGAAATGAAAAGAATGTCATATAAGGAAATATTTGGCAAATGTATAGAATTTTACATCAGGAAAGTTTAGACCCGTGCTTCGCACACGGGTATAACATGATATGGATTTAAAGCAAAGATTTTAAATAGAATCTGTTGTAACCAATATATTGAGAAGATTAATTTATAAATAATATTTTATAAATTAATTAAAATATTTATCATTGGATAAATAGAATATATAAGTCAGGGCTTATATAGAGAAGTAAGAATCGATTTCAACATCGATATTTGAAACTGAATATGGACGTAGAGTCAATCAAAGGAGTTAATCAAAATGTGTTAATCAAAATCAGTTAGAGTTAATCGATTAGAGTTAGAGTTAACCAGTTAGAGTTAATCGATTAGAGTTAGAGTTAACCAGTTAGAGTTAATCGATTAGAGTTAGAGTTAACCAGTTAGAGTTAACCAGTTAGAGTTAATCAGTTAGAGTTAACCAGTTAGAGTTAACTAGTTAGAGTTAATCGATTAGAGTTAGTGTTAATCAGATAGAGTTAATCCGTTAGAGTCAATCAGTTAGAGTTAACCATTTAGAGTTGATCAGTTAGAGTTAATCGATTAGAGTTAAATCGAACAAGAGTTATTCGAATAGAGTTAATCGAACAAGAGTTAGTCGAATATTTGTTATTTCTAATAGAGTTAATTGAATTAGAGTTAGTCGGATTAGAGTTATTCGAATATAGTTTATTCAAAGAAAGAGTTATCGAATAAGGTTATTCGAAGAAGAGAATTAATCGAACATAGTTTATTCGAATAAAGAAGGAAATTATTGAATATTAGTTATTCGAAAGAAATTATCGAATATTAGTTATTCGAAAGAAATTATCGAATATGAGTTATTCAAAAGAAATTATCGAATATTAGTTATTCGAAAGAAATTATCGAATATTAGTTATTCGAAAGAAATTATCGAATATTAGTTATTCGAAAGGAGTAATTGAATATTAGTTATTCGAAAGGAGTTTATCGAATATTAGTTATTCGAAAGGAGTTAATCGAATATTAGTTATTCTAAAGGAGTTAATCGAATATAGTTTATTTGAAAGGAGTTAATTGATATGAATAACTTATTTAGAGTTAATTGATAAGAGTAAATTAGTTAGAGTAAATTGAATAGAGTTAATCCAGTAGGGTAATTCAAATAGAGTTAATCCGATAGAGTTAATCAAATAGAGTTAATAGAATTGTGTTAATCAAATAGATCTAACTGATAAGAGTAAATCGATTAGTGTTAATCGAATAGTTTTAATTGAATAGAGTTATTCGAAGAAGAGAGATTATCGAATTTAGTTTATTCGAAGGAAAGAGTTATCGAATAGAGACTTATTCGAAAGAGAGTTACGTAAGGAAGTTTGTTAAAGATTAAAAAGATAAACTTTGATTATTTCGAAGTTAAAACGTTGTTCAGTTAAGGTCTGAGAGGTAATTATACCCCAACTTGATTGACTTCCTTCTTAACTAAGGAATGGTAAGGTTTGATAGTGAAGGTTGGTTGAGTGAATATAGTTAATGAAGGTAAATGGTTTGAATTGGCATAGCGATGTTTTATTTAAACATCTGTTTAAATCCAAGGAATGAGTTTTGGAAACGTTTTCCAAATATAATCAGAGGTATTTTCTAATTATAGAAAATGAAATGTTGGATGGTAAAAAATACTGGAATGACAGTGATATGTGGAAAGGAGATGGAAATGTTTTCCAATGATTAATAATGTATATTTTCTAAATTTAGAAAATAAGAATTTCTGTATATATATATATATATATATATATATATATATATACAGAAACAGGAAATGGAGAATGAATAAATTAATGATAAATTAATTTAAGAGATAAATGTTGAATGTTGATTGATCGATAAAATTTCCATTTGGAAATAATATCGTTGTTTGCATACACGTTTTTCCTTGATAGTTAAATCGCAGACTATTAAAGTTTTGACCATTTTTCCATTGTCAATACAGAGAGACCTGTTGGATTCTTATCCAAAGAACCACTCCGTATGGGTGTTAGCGTTTCGAATAAAATAGATCGAAGACAAATTAAAGACGGAGTAAAGTGCAAGGGCTGTTGTATAAGTCCTAGGTAGAGATTGCCTAGGATGGATGTACAGAATAGTGCCTTCGATTTGTCCAGTCCCAGGACAACTTGAATGGATGAATGTCTGACAGAGTATATCTGGTAGATCGCGTAAGTTGATTGTTTCAAACGTATTTACATTGGTGGCGGAGGAATTCATTTCTCTTAGCTTACACCCGTGGTATTTTTGGGGAAATCAATTTGTGATTTGACGGGCATGACAATATGGCATTCGAAGTAAATGGAGGAGTGATCTGTTAAAAGTTACGTTTTGACCTCGAGCCTCATCAACTGGGAAATGACAAAAATGGGGCAGGAAGGATGACTAAGTGGTTCACAACCAACTAGGGTATATTGTCACCATCTAGAGAATATTCATATTTATTACTTCTTTCAATTCTGTATCTCCCGGGAACAGTTATGTTGGAATACTAACCGAGGGTTGGCAATATATTTGATACACTCAAGCGAAATGAGTGGTCGGTCATCTGTGGCCGAGTTGCAAGATGTTCTTGTTGAACTCCAGTGTATCGCTTCTAGAGTACATTGAGCGGGTGGTGGATCCATACCTTGTTATAGTTGAAATCCATTCCCCAAATAAGAGCCCGCAGTTTTGATTGTATATTATATATGTAGAACGTTAGATGCAAGCGTTTCTACTAGATTGATATTACTTGTGTTAGACATTATTATAATATCAGAATAATATTATTTTACTAATGATTTGGGTTATCGTAAGGTAAAAACCATCCGTGTTTATGTGTGGATCGGTCTTATGATTATCCTTTGTTTCAAAAGGATTTTGAAAGTTAAATCAAATAATTTGAGTTTACTCACACCAGTCACATGACTGACCCGGAGTTTATTTTGTTTTGTTTTCCCTAAACTCTTGGGTGCCCAATTTTGTACGGGCAATCAAGTAGTCGGGATTTACAGATACTTGAAGAGCTGGAGCAAGAGGCTTCAGAATTATATAGCTATGGTTTTTCCGCTGTGTTGTAAGTGCTGTACTTTGGAAATGATATGTATATTCAAGTACAAATTTATATTTCAAAGTTATGATATATATTATATGTTATTCGTTCCACTGTGAGGTTCGTGTTACTCTGATGTTGTATGTTCTTCTTCTTCTTCTATTCTAAGTTTCTATCTTATCTATCCTCACCCTCTAACTTCTTTCTATTAATGATCAGGTATTTCCAATGTTCGGATAAGTCAACTTGGCAGTTGTGTGTTAATTTTCGGAGTCGAAAATCCCCGTTCGTTATAGTGTTATCAGAGCTTAAGGTTAAGTGAATTACCTTGGCTTTGTGGCATGACTCAGTCCGGATAGGGTTAGTAATACCCTAGATTGAGTCGAGTGTATTTGTACAAGTGAACGTATTTTTTATTCAATATAAAATGATTTTATATTGTGGAGTTTTGTTGGTTGAGTTGTGTATGGGTTCTGGTCGATCAGTTTGATCCACTGTATCGGTAGGAGTTTCTAAACACTCGAATACGATGAACCGACACGATATGTTTGAAAAGAGGGTAAATGAAATAATTTTACCCAAAGTTTATTTTGATATAAAGGATTTATATTGGAATGATTATTATATATTGGATATATTGGTTGTTATTATAATCAAGTAAGATTATAAATTAAATGGTTATGTAAATAACCAATCAGAATTCATATAAGTGAAATATATGAAAGCAAATGAATTAAATCTGAAATTCAAATTAGAATTTGAAATTGAAAACCCAGGAAATTGGAAAAGTGTTGGTAAATGAATTTGAATTGAATATATGAGAATTTTAAAATCTTGGGAGATTTTGAATTGTTTAGAGAATGATATTTTGAATTGATTTCAAAATGGAAATGTTTAAATATGAGCTTTAAAAAGTTATATAGTATTGAACTCACTTTGATAGCTGGGAAATTACTCTGATGATGCTGGCCACGTCCTCAGTGCTCATTTTCGAGTTGTAAGTGACAGATTACTACCAAAGACATTGTTTTTGAATTGTTTTGAGAAGACAAGTGTTTGAAATCCTGAAAGGGAAGGTTTGACTATTGATATGGTAAACTGTTTAAAACTCCCAGGAAAGAGCGGTTTGAATTAAAAACAAATTGAGTAGAAATTTGGGAAAGCCAATTGGGAATAAAATAAAGTCAGTTAAGTGGTAACTGAAATTGAATTAGAGTGATATCAAGACAAATTAGATTGTGAGATTCGAATTTGAAGTGTAATTTGATAATCAAGTTAAGAGTTGGAATCGAGATTGAAACTCGAGTTTGAAATGAAATTCGACTTTGGTATAAGCTAATGATTTGGTTTGAGAATGAATTGACTGGAGTTTGGTTGGGATATCATTGGTATATGCTGAATTAACAGCAGATAGAAGTGATAAATTTGATATGCCCGACAAAAAGGTACAAGTTTATATTTCATATGGTATGAGATTTTTGTGAGCCGAATAGGCAAGCCGCTTGGGCGTTTAATTTTCTTTTGGGTTGGAGAAGGCCAGAGAGGCGAGTTGGAGTTTGACCTATTGACCAGTACAAAGGAGGTGCTGGCGAAATTTTTCGAAAATTTCGAGTGTTAGAATTTTTTTAGGATTTTTGAAAATTTTCTTTGTTAAGAATTAATTAATATTTTAATTGAAATTAAATTGGTTCAATTGAAATTGAAGCTAGGAAATGAACAAATAAGTTCTAACCAGTCGATAGGGTTTGATTTCTACTTTAGCAATTTCGAGGACGAAATTATTTTAAGGGCGGAAGAATGTAACGCCCCATACTTTTACGGTAGAATAATTAATTTATTTAATTATTAAATATCGATTTGGCAATATCGATAACTTGAATTAAATAATATTTATATTTAATTAATATAAATAATAGAATAATATATATAATTAAGAAATAATAAAAAATTGTGGAATTCACAATATCGTGTGAATGGGATTATTTATAGGATATAATTTAGCTTGGAATTGAATTTGAATAACGAATATATTATATAAACGAAGTCGAACATATAATTATATTATAATTATAATCGAGCTCGAAATGGCGCGGCAGTTCGCTATTTGACGATTTGAACTTCAACTGAATATACAGTTAAGTTAGATTTCTGTGAAACAAGAAATTTTCAGGGCTGGGGAAGTATATTTTTCTGATGGAAGAGAAAAATCAGGATTTCGTAGGGTAGATTTCGATTTATGTCCAAATAAAATTTTAGAAAAGTCGCTATGGAATATCTCTGTTAGACCGAAATTTGGGCCTAACACCCAAACTCTATGTGAAATCCTCACAAATAACAGATTACAGATAAAAAAGCAGTAAAAACAGGGAACACACGATATTTTTATAGTGGTTCGGCTCAATCCAAGCCTACGTCCACTTTATAGTTTCTCATATCCTGAGGAATTACAATTACAATGGTGTCTCACAATCCGTGAGATTCGATTATACACAATAGCCTTGTGTTGTAATGAAGAAGAGGAGAAAAGAGATTGAATTTATGCACGATAGCCTGGTTTTTGATTGAGTTGAGGAGTACCCAAAGTCCTTGAATACTTTTCTATGGAGGTCGGGAGGTGTTAGTGCCGGAAAAGTCCCTTGAAACGACCATCTCGTGGTGTATTTATAGGCGTAGAGGAGCTGCTGGGAGTCCTGAATCGGATCGGATCGGAGGGGCACGTGGCATGTGGAGAGGCCATCTCGGAGATAGTGGAGAAGTGGTCTTCAGATCGTGCTAGGGCAGGTGTAAGCCGGTCCGGATTAATAAGAGGTAGTTACTCCTTGAGAACAGGTCAAAGTTGAGGTGTAACAGCAGGTCGAAGCGGTTCGGTTCGGGTCCTCTTCCTTCCGAACCGATCCGGAGCATTCCAACCGAAGGCGAGACGTGTTGCTATATATCTGGTGCAAGGCGGGTCGGTTCGGACTTCCGATCCGAACCGATTTGGTGTATTCGATCCGAAGAGTGGAAGCACTTCAGTGCAGTGTGTAAGGCGGGTCGGTTCGGTTATCCGATCCGAACCGAGTTGGTGTCTTCAACCCGAAGACTTTGTGCTCTTGTGAGGATCCGATGTGAATTGGGTCGGATTGCTCCATTCCACCCGATCCGAACCGGAGTCTCCGATCCGAGCCAAAATCTAAGTGTTGAGGGAGGATGATGAGTTGGTGAAGGCAGGATGCCTCATTCCGATCCGAACCGATTTACCCGATCCGATCCGAGGATTTATTCAATGCTAAATTCCAGGTTTCCGGTTCTGCATGCGTTCACGGAAACGGGCGTAACTTTCAAACCGTAAGTCCGATTGAGCCAAACCAAAGCTCAAACTGAAGCTAATTCAGAGATCTACAAGAGTTATAGAGCATAGCTTCGTAATCGCTGTTTTCGGGCCCAAAAAAGGTCATCTAGTAGGAGTTTCGGGCCATTCTTTGTTTGTGATGCGATTTCAACCAAATCACTTCATGTCTTCTGACGATATTCCCAACGCTTGAGTGTATTGTTGAGAAGAGATTCCATGTGTGACTGCTTTGACTAAAAAGCTGGTCAACATTTTGCCCCTCAGAACATATCTTGCTGAATGAAGGAAGATGTGTTCTGGATAATCCGAGGCCACGCCGGGCCTACCAGCTGCAAGTATAATTCATACCTGCGAAGAAGAGAAAGCAAACAGGTATGTCAAAACCTAACAAAACCGATTACACTTTCGAGCATAAACCATGCTTGGGCGTTTGTTTGAGCATAAACCATACTCAAGACACGTTCGAATCATCCTGCCAAAACCTGACGAAGGACCTAACCTTCCGGGTACAAGCCATACCAGGAAGTTCAAACTGAGCATAAGCCATACCCGAGTTTTATTGAGTTCCTTTGCCAAATCCTGACAAAACAATAAGCCGTTCCAGAGTATAATCCATACTTAAGAGTCCTAGTGAGTACAATCCATACCCATGTCGGGATAGAGCTATGCTTGCCAAGACCTGACAAGACAGTCTGTCCCTAAGCATAATCCATGCCTAGGGGTCCGAGATAAGTATAAGCCATACTTTAGTTGAAATTGAGAATCCTGCCACAACCTGACAAGATACTTAAATTGCCAAACATAATCCATGCTCGGAAAGTCCTTCCTTATTCAATTCAAAGTACAAAACCAAAGCAAATCCTGATTGGTTTGTCATCGAGTGCAGAGCACGTTTTGGAGCTAAATCCTAACCCCGAACGTGTGTACTCCGATTTAGCCAATCGGAAAACCTAAAGAAAGCAAAGAAACATATCTTAAATCCTAAGAAATGCTGAAAACGCAGAGTGATCCAATCCAGATCAGTTGATGACGAGCCGATGGGAGCTCGTTCCAGGGTCATTCCCTCTCCGGGGAGCAGGTGGTGGCAGCACAGGTACAGGTGCTGTTGGTTGTTTCACATACTCGGGTAGCTCTCCACGTCTAACCCGTTCCTCAATCAGATCTCGCAAGTGTCTATAGTCATTTGTGTCATGACCGTCCATATCGTGAAATATGCAATATTTCCCAGAATCGCGTTCTCTTTGCGTTGGCTCACTCCTGGGAGGCTTTGGATAGGAGACGTCACCGTTTGTGTTCACGTAGATGTCGGTTAGTGACGAATTGAGTTCTGTGTACTTTTCATATATGGGCCCTCTCCGGGGTTGAGCGTTGCGGTCATTCTTGACGGCAGCTTTTCCTTTGCCTTTATCAGAATCAGACGGTTCTCCGTCTTTGAGCATGTTAACATCGAGAACTTTCTTTTCGGAGGTTGCGTCTTCTTCACGCAAAAACCTATCCGATTCAAGGTAGAATTCGCTGAGATTCCTTGGTGGGTCCCGGTACAAGGATTTTTTGAACTCCGAGTTGTCTAGAACGCCGGATACTGCCGCCATTAATACCATAGATGGCTTGGGTCGATCAACTGATGCTGCTGCAACGTTGAACCTTTCCAGAAATGACCGCAGAGTTTCTTTAGGCCTCTGCTTGATTGTAGTTAGTGACATTACATTCTTGGGTCGAGCGATATGGACCCGAAATTGTTCAATAAAGCGAGCGACCAACATGTTCCAGCTGTTGATCGATTCAGATTCCAGCTACCGAAACCACATAGCAGCAATATCAGTCAAAAAGAGGGGAAAGCATTTAGCCATGATGTTTTCCGACGCCGATTGAACTTCCATATGTCGTTTATAGCGCATTAGGCGCACGGTAGGATCTGCCCTGCCGTTGTATGGCTCCAGTTGTGGAAGTTTGAAATCCGGGGGATTACGGGAATTTCTAATTTCTTGTGTGAATGGATTGTGGTTGACATCATCCATGTCATTTTGATAGGTGCGGCCTCTCGAGAGGCGCTCAATAAGGCTGGCGAGCCGATCGCCTTCAAAGAGCTGTTGCAAGTTGACAAGTCCAGAGCTGGTGCCCGCAGCGTTGAGTTCAGAAGAGTGTGGAAGAGTATAAGGAGCTTGGCAGGTCATCCGGTTCGGTTCGGAGGTGCCCCCTTGCTGCGGTTCAGAGAAGCGAGGGAGGTTTTGGAGAGGTGCACGGTTTGGATCGGAGGTGCCGATCCGAACAGGTTCGCCTGTTCCGAACCGGGGAGCTTGATGCTGAATTTGTGTGGTATTTCCGACCCGAACCGGTGCGGATGTAGATCGAACAGGAGCGAAGCCTTGATTTCCAGAGGGGAGGCTGCTGCCCCCAGGCTCATGCAGGGTTGTTGTTCAGATCGGGTCCGAACCGATCCGGTGGGGAATGTCCCCCATTTCCATCTGCGTTTGATTCAAGTTTTGGCCCTCGGTTCGGATCGGATCCGAACCGATACGGTTTGCAGCTGCTGCTGGGGCTATTTCCGTGCTATTTCCAGCGAGTTGTGCATTGCCGCTCGGCCTGCCTTCCATCCGAGCGAAGAATTGGTCGATCATCTCCTGTTGTTTGCGGAGGAGATCATCTTGCCTAGCCATCTGGGTTCTCAGTTCATCGAGAACGCCATCCATCTCTTCTCGGGTTAAGTATGCTGATGGATTTTCATGAGAGGAAGCCTCCTGGCTTGCCTCGTTCCTTGTGCCTTCAGTGCCAACATCCTCAGCACGAGAGAAGGTTCCGTCTTTCTTTCGCTTGACCATTGATCCAATAGCCAAATAATCCGCTTCTGTTTCCTAAGCAGAAGGTCGTAGGTTCGACCCTTACCTGGCACGCCAAAATGTTAGACCGAAATTTGGGCCTAACACCCAAACTCTTTGTGAAATCCTCACAAATAACAGATTACAGATAAAAAGCAGTAAAAACAGGGAACACACGAGATTTTTATAGTGGTTCGGTTCAATCCAAGCCTACGTCCACTTTATAGTTTCTCATATCCTGAGGAATTACAATTACAATGGTGTCTCACAATCCGTGAGATTCGATTATACACAATAGCCTTGTGTTGTAATGAAGAAGAGGAGAAAAGAGATTGAATTTATGCACGATAGCCTGGTTTTTGATTGAGTTGAGGAGTACCCAAAGTCCTTGAATACTTTTCTATGGAGGTCGGGAGGTGTTAGTGCCGGAAAAGTCCCTTGAAATGACCAGCTCGTGGTGTATTTATAGGCGTAGAGGAGCTGCTGGGAGTCCTGAATCGGATCGGATCGGAGGGGCACCTGGCATGTGGAGAGGCCATCTCGGAGATAGTGGAGAAGTGGTCTTCAGATCGTGCTAGGGCAGGTATAAGCCGATCCGGATTAATAGGAGGTAGTTACTCCTTGAGAACAGGTCAAAGTTGAGGTGTAACAGCAGGTCGAAGCGGTTCGGTTCGGGTCCTCTTCCTTCCGAACCGATCCGGAGCATTCCAACCGAAGGCGAGATGTGTTGCTATATATCTGGTGCAAGGCGGGTCGGTTCGGACTTCCGATCCGAACCGATTTGGTGTATTCGATCCGAAGAGTGGAAGCACTTCAGTGCAGTGTGTAAGGCGGGTCGGTTCGGTTATCCGATCCGAACCGAGTTGGTGTCTTCAACCCGAAGACTTTGTGCTCTTGTGAGGATCCGATGTGAAGCGGGACGGATTGCACCATTCCACCCGATCCGAACCGGAGTCTCCGATCCGAGCCGAAATCTAAGTGTTGAGGGAGGATGATGAGTTGGTGAAGGCAGGACTTTGGGTACTCCTCAACTCAATCAAAAACCAGGCTATCGTGCATAAATTCAATCTCTTTTCTCCTCTTCTTCATTACAACACAAGGCTATTGTGTATAATCGAATCTCACGGATTGTGAGACACCATTGTAATTGTAATTCCTCAGGATATGAGAAACTATAAAGTGGACGTAGGCTTGGATTGAGCCGAACCACTATAAAAATCTCGTGTGTTCCCTGTTTTTACTGCTTTTTATCTGTAATCTGTTATTTGTGAGGATTTCACATAGAGTTTGGGTGTTAGGCCCAAATTTCGGTCTAACAATCTCTATAATTTATAACGATATATATAAGGAATTTCAATAATAAATTTGAATATCGATTCAACCGAAATTTGAATATCAAGTTGTAAATCCCAGTGGAGCTGTATGATATTCTATTGTGAATATATATGATAATATTTATTTTTAAATATTAAATTTAATTATTTTTAAATATATTTATATATTTAAATGGGTTATTTAGAGCTTTAAAAATAGCCAGTTTTGCAAACGAACTCGAAATTCGACGAAACTAATTTTGTTGGATCTGCAATATTAAATTATTGCTAGATTTTAATTTCCGTTATTTTTTAAGTCAGTGTGTGGCCGTACAGATTTTTAATGTGAAAAACAGTAAGTATTTTGACGGCTAAAAATACGCTGTGTTAGCAAACGGAGTCGGAATTCAACAAAACCAGTTTCGTTGGGTCCGCAATGTCGAACTGTAGCTGCATGTCCAGTTTCGTGATTTTTTGGTATCATATGTGATTATAGAAATTTTTAGAAGATGAACTTAACGAATAATTGACTAAAAGAAAATATCTAAAAATATCCTAACATAAATATCTAGATATTTATGAGCCTATAAAGTTCCCTTAAAGCCGTTCTAACCTAATTCGTATATCTCCCACGATCGAAAAGCTTCAGCCGCCGCTTTTTCTTTTTTTTTTCTTCAGAAAACAATTTTGCAAGTCCTAAAAAAATCATTAAAAAGGAAAATCAAATCCGTAAAATCATGGGAGTTTTATTTTTGAAATCTTGGTGGGATTAGCTTCAATCCTACACCCAGAAACGAAGTTGCAATCTGAGTTTTGAGTTCGACAGTCACATACAAAATCTAGGGTTCCATGTCCTAGCTAAAGGAGTGATCGATTTATAAAATGAATTTGGTTTTGATGCTTACAGAAGGAATCCACACTTTTGTGCATATTTTGGGGTGTTTCGGTGAGTAAAAGTTTCGGTGGTTGTCTGAGTCATCCACGATAACTACTGAAGTCGCGAGTTGCAAAGTTGGTGCAAGTGCAGTCCATTTGGTATGAGAATGGAGAGACTAATATGAGAAGGCCAGTGGTGGTCTCAGACTTGGATTTCATGGAAGAAGGAAGGATAACCATGGGCATTAGGGTCAGTAATGGCCATGTGAACAAGGAGGAGACACGGGTCTGTGTTTCGATCAGGGAAGAAAGGTTAAGGCGGGCTGGGTTTAAACTGTGTGGGCTGAATGAAAAAGGTTGGCCCATTTATAAATTAAATTCAAGTTTTAACTATTTAAATATGTATTAACTTGTATAATTCATAACTTGGTCATACGTGGATGGAATTCAGCGAAACTGGTCACGTTGGGATCGTATGGACGAGAGCTCCACAATGGAACTGACTGGGTGTGAATTGAAGCTCGTTACAATTTATCGCAAAATAGATTGTCCGTCTGAATCAAGCGATGGTTATCATTATTAACGATGATCGTCCAATGTGAGTAAAAATCACCAACTCTGAATAGTTATATTTTTATAACGTATTCTTAGAACTAATAATTATCTATTGATTGTTGTGTGTTAACTATTTGGTTGAATTGCTTGTGTATTGGTTGAAATTATAGATAATGATATATATAAAAATCGTTAATCAAATATTAATTATGTTTAGAAGAATATTTCATATTGAAATGAAATCGATGTTAATTATATTGTTTAACATCTGTGATGCAGGGAAACATGTTGGAGGGATCCAACTGGATTCCTCAACATTTATTTTACTGTTGTTCATATATTGTGATAAATGATGTGATGTATAATCTGTTGTTGATTATGTGTGTTTGAATGATATCAATCACTGTTGTTTGGTATTTTAAATATTGTAAGAAAACCCTGGGATGAAAAAGGAAAATTTCAATAACTATACTGAAATAAAATATTATATAAAATCGAAAGATTTTATATAGAACGGAGATTTCAAATTGTATATTGAAATAGAATATTTATAAAATCAAAGGATTTTATATAAAGGAATATTTATAAAATCAAGGGATTTTATAAAGGAAATTATTTGTAAAACAAATATAAAGGAAAATATTTGTAAAATAAATATAAAAGGAAAATATTGTGAAACAAATAGGAAAAGAAATATTTATTTAGAAAATAAGTATATGGAATTGAAAAGGGAGTATTAGTAAAACATTTACAAATAGAATTAAAAAGGATATTTAGAAAAATAAATAGAGTAAAAAAAAAGAAATGTTTATTTAGAAAATAAATAGAGTTAGAAAAGGGATTTATTGGGAAATGAAAAGAATGTCATATAAGGAAATATTTGGCAAACGAATAGAATTTTACATCAGGAAAGTTTAGACCCGTGCTTCGCACACGGGTATAACATGATATGGATTTAAAGCAAAGATTTTAAATAGAATCTGTTGTAACCAGTAGATTGAGAAGTTTAATTTAAAAATAATATTTTATAAATTAATTAATATATTTATCATTGGATAAATAGAATATATAAGTCAGGGCTTATATAGAGAAGTAAGAATCGATTTCAACATCGATATTTGAAACTGAATATGGACGTAGAGTTAATCAAAGGAGTTAATCAAAATGTGTTAATCAAAATCAGTTAGAGTTAACCAGTTAGAGTTAGAGTTAACAAGTTAGAGTTAATCGATTAGAGTTAGAGTTAACCAGTTAGAGTTAATCGATTAGAGTTAGAGTTAACCAGTTAGAGCTAACCAGTTAGAGTTAATCAGTTAGAGTTAACCAGTTAGAGTTAACCAGTTAGAGAGTTTGAGTTAACCAGTTAGAGTTAATCAGTTAGAGTTAATCAGTTAGAGTTAACTAGTTAGAGTTAATCAGTTAGAGTTAATCGATTAAAGTTAAATCGAACTAGAGTCATTCGAATAGAGTTAATCGAACAAGAGTTAGTCGAATTTTTGTTATATCGAATAGAGTTAATTGAATTAGAGTTAGTCGGATTATAGTTATTCAAATATAGTTTATTCGAAGAAAGAGTTATCGAATAAGGTTATTTGAAGAAGAGAATTAATCGAATATAGTTTATTCGAATAGAGAAGGAAATTATCGAATATTAGTTATTCAAAAGAAATTATCGAATATTAGTTATTCGAAAGGAGTAATCGAATATTAGTTATTTGAAAGGAGTAATCGAATATTAGTAATTCAAAAGGAGTAATCGAATATTAGTTATTCGAAAGGAGTAATCGAATATTAGGTTTTCAAAAGGAGTTAATCGAATATTAGTTATTCTAAAGGAGTTAATTGAATATTAGTTATTCGAAAGGAGTTAATCGAATATAGTTTATTCGAAAGGAGTTAATTGATATGAGTAAATTAGTTAGAGTTAATTGATAAGAGTAAATTAGTTAGAGTTAATTGAATAGAGTTAATCCAGTAGGGTAATTCAAATAGAGTTAATCCGATAGAGTTAATCAAATAGAGTTAATAGAATTGAGTTAATCAAATAGAGCTAACTGATAAGAGTAAATCGATTAGAGTTAATCGAATAGTGTTAATTAAATAGAGTTATTCGAATATAGGTTATTCGAAGAAGAGAGATTATCGAATATAGTTTATTCGAAGGAAAGATTTATCGAACAGAGATTTATTCGAAAGAGAGTTACGTAAGGAAATTTGTTAAAGATTTAAAAGATAAACTTTTACTATTTCGAAGTTAAAACGTTGTTTAGTTAAGGCCTGAGAGGTAATTATATCCCAACTTGATTGACTTCCTTCTTAACAAAGGAGTGGTAAGGTTTGATAGTGAAGGTTGGTTAAGTGAATATAGTTAATGAAGGTGAATGGTTTGAATTGGCATAGCGATGTATTATTTAAACATATGTTTAAATACAAGGAATGAGTTTTGGAAACGTTTTCCAAATATAATCAGAGATATTTTCTAATTATAGAAAATGAAATGTTGGATGGTAAAGAATACTGGAATGACAGTGATACGTGGAAAGGAGATGGAAATGTTTTCCAATGATTAATAACGTATATTTTCTAAATTTAGAAAATAAGGATTTCTGTATATATATATATATATATATATATATATATATATATATATATATATATATATATATATATATATACAGAAACAGGAAATGGAGAATGAATAAATTAATGATAAATTAATTTAAGAGATAAATGTTGAATGTTGATTGATCAATAAAATTCCATTTGGAAATAATATCGTTGTTTGCACACATGTTTTTCCTTGATAGTTAAATCACAGACTATCAAAATTTTGACCATTTTTTCGTCATCAATACGGAGAGACTGGTTGGATTCTTTTCCAAAGAACCACTCCGTATGGGCGTTAGCGTTTCGAATCAAATAGATCGAAGACAAATTGAAGACGGAGTAAAGTGCAAGGACTATTGTATAAGTCCTAGGTAGAGATTACCTAGGATGGACGTACGGAATAGTGCCTTCGGTTTGTCCAGTCCCAGGACAACTTGAATGGATGACTGTCTGACAGAGTATATCTGGTAGATTACGTAAGTTGATCGTTTCAAACATATTTACATTGGTGGCGGAGGAATTCGTTTCTCTTAGCTTTTACCCGTGGTATTTTGGGGGAAATCAATTTGTGATTTTGACGGGTATGACAATGTGGAATTCGAAGTAAATGGAGGAGTGATCTATTAAAAGATACGTTTTGACCTCGAGCCTCATCAATTGGGAAATGGCAGAAATCGGGCAGGCAGCATGGCTAAGTGGTTCGCAACCAATTAGGGTATATTGTCACCATCTAGAGAATATTCATATTTTTTACTTATTTAATTATGTATCTCCCGGGAACGGTTATGTTGGAATACTAACCGAGGGGTGGCAATATATTCGATACACTCAAGCGAAATGAGTGGTCGGTCATGTGTGGCCGAGTTGCAAGATGTTCTTATTGAACTCCAGTGTATCGCTTCTAGAGTACACTGAACGGAAGGTGGATCCATACCTTGTCATAGTTGGAATCCATTCCACTAATAAGAGCCCGCGGTTTTGATTGTATATTATATATGTAGAACGTTAGATGCAAGTGTTTCTACTAGATTGATATTACTTGTGTTAGACATTATTATAATATCATAATAATATTGTTTTACTAATGATTTGGGTTATCGTAAGGTAAAAACCATCCGTGTTTATGTGTGGATCGGTCTTATGATTATCCTTTGTTTCAAAAGGATTTTGAAAGTTAAATCAAATAATTTGAGTTTACTCACACCAGTCACATGACTGACCCGAAGTTTATTTTGTTTTGTTTTCCCTGAATTCTTGGGTGCCCAATTTTGTATGGGCAGTCAAGTAGTCTGGATTTACAGATACTTGAATAGATGGAGCAGCAGGCTTCATAATTATATAGCTATGGTTTTTCCACTGTGTTGTAAGTGCTGTACTTTGGAAATGATATGTATATTCAAGTACAGATTTATATTTCAAAGTTATGATATATACTATATGTTATTCGTTCCGCTGTGAGGTTCGTGTTACTCTGATGTTGTATGTTCTTCTTCTTCTTCTTCCATTCTATGTTTCTATCTTATCTATCCTCACCCTCTAACTTCTTTCTATTAATGATCAGGTATTTCCGATGTTCGAATAAGTCAACATGGCAGTTGTGTGTTGATTTTCGAAGTTGAAAATCCCCGTTCGTTACAGTGGTAGCAGATATTTAAGTTGTGCTCACAGAGGTTGGGTCTGCGCGTAACTACTACATGGGTGGGTCTTGACTGCAAATGTAGCTTTGCATTCAGAATGCTGTGACGCAGTGACACTAGGGTGATTCAGCGGTTGCCTCAACGGGGAGGCTAAGGGTCACGACCAACAAGGATAGTAGATCGTCGGATACCCGTCATCGGCAGCCAGTGGGATGCGAAAAGACTAGAGCTAAAACCAATGGACCATTCACCTTTCACTATCGGGGTACGATGGTTGAGGGAAGACTCCAAATGGATGTTTAGACTGTTTGTTATTAGGGGCAGTCGTTTAGCTCTTGTAGTCTTTACTACTTGAGGCTCTTAAAGGCGGGCCTGTACAGGTATGGAAAAGCTCCTGACCGAGTTTCGTGTTTCTTGTATCACCCTGTAACAAAACTTGGTGCACATTAGAGGACTGGCGATTGAGGCATCGAGCTACAATTACAATACGTACGTAGGGACAGTCAAGAAACATGCATGACTTCTCTGGGTGATGTATCGTAGACTTGAGGGCATTACTCCGGAGTGAAATCTTATTCGATCGATGGTGGCAGTCTGTACGCTTACGTAGCATAGTAATGACAGATATGTGCGGAACGTAACATGGTAATATAGAGATCCGTACGTCACTCCGGTGTAGGATGAGGGACTGCATACTTTTCTATTGTATTACGAGGGAGACCGTGCGAGTGGGGTACCATGGGGTGTACCTAAGTATTGAGGGGTATCTATATATATACCATATTAGGTTAATCCGCTAAGAAGTAAATTGGTACGACGTGTGTATAAGCATTGAGTGCCATTAACCCAAGAAGCCTAACAATCAAGAAAATGTAATGGAACGGTATTTGCAATGATCATTCTGTTTCTAAGATACTGGTATTGGTGCGGTGCAGAGAAATGTATTCAAAAAGCGCAGTATATTCTATTCAAACTTATCTTGCTCAGTTCACACTTGTTATTGTTATCTTGTTCTTCCAGTTTTTATATACCTGCCATGATACCTTTATTTATTTATATTTAAAAGTAACTGGACTCGCTAGAGTTTATGTCTAACCCTTTTTTCCCCTCTTCTTTCTCTTCTGTTTCCCCCCACCAGGTTCTCAGGGTGGGAGTGCTTAGAGTTGATTTGGATTCTTTTAGCTTAGCTTGGATTTTGGATATTGATGTACCGCTTTGACTTCTTGTTAACTCTCTTATGGCTTCGCAAGGAAAATATGGTTTTATGCTTTTGTACTCTGATATTTTTGGCAAGATAGATTATTAATGTAATTGATTATTTCAAACATATGATGTAAACTCAGTATTTAGGACCATGATGTTTTGATTTAAATAAAGTTTTTAATTCCGCTACTATTTTACATGTCTATCTTGTGACATTATGTTCATATTTACTTTTAACACTTCACAAAACTTAATGCATTCTATATAGAGTGACATTAACCCACGTGAGGTGTCATAATATATATATATATATATATATATATATATGTAGTGATATCCATCGGCCTCTTAATTGAGTGAGATTGTGAAATGCATAGCCATGCTCAAATATTGGTTTATTTTAAATAGTCTACTCATCAATCAAGAAAAACAGATTAAATAATAAAGAGGATGATACGATCCATGCCTCGAGTTTTATCCTGGATATATTGGTTAAAATGATTATGTTACATTGAGACACTGGTCACGTAAAGGTTGTACCAAATCGTCAATGTTATTATAACTTAGGTAGTAGTGACGTATTGCTAGATACCAATCACTGTTTATGATTTTAAATATGATTTAAAATAATTGACAACGTTGTAATAACCTATAGATCACACATAAGAACACTTGAAAGGGATAAGGATCATTCACAACAATAGGGGAAATCAAAATGTTGACCTCTTCTCTAATTTTGAAATGCTATAAGGGTTTGAAAGGTATTACTTAACTCAGATTTTTGTGGGCTACATAATAAAAGGAAAAAGTGCAGACTTTTCTACAATTCAATTCATTGTTGTTAGGATCCACGAAAATCGAAATTAAGAAAACCCTAGAATCCTAAAAATCAGCTAGCACCTTTATGTCCCTCTTCTTGATTTTGTTTGACAAAATCTTAGATCAAGTGTTTGTGGATTTCTATAAAGGCTAGCCACTTTGGGAGCTCAAGATTCGACAAGATCCAAATCAATTGCATGAAGAAATTGAAGATCTAGCAAGGTAATAACTCTCAATTTACGGATTAACATATAGATCTAGTAGTAATTTGGTTGAAATTTGTTTATTAGACATGAATTCGAACCAAAATTATCCATCACAACAATGTAAATAATTTATTGTATAGAAATTAAATTTATACTAGAAACTTAATACTTACCCTTTGTTGGCTTTGGGCATAAGCCACACCGGAGGACGGGCTAGCCCCTGCGATGGGCCACTGCCATCGCCACCTGCAGGATCTTGTGACATCGTACCTATTACAGACAACAACATAACATAACATAAAAGAGCTATGTAAAACAAATAGTATGAGATAACATAAGAGTACTATGCGATATAAATAATATGACATGACAAAACATAAATAACATACTAGATGATAAGTAAAAGTAGGAAAGGCTATGATTCTTTATGTTACTAGATGACATGACATAACATGTATTTTTATTTATGATATGTTAGCTGTTAATAAATAACATAAGAAATATCTATAAAAATATGTTAACATAAAAAAGAATCATAGTCTTTCCTACTTGTTAATAGAAATAAAAATATGTTACTTAGGCATAACATAAAAATAAATACGAGTTTGATCCTCACTATGCGAGTTCTAGCTAACCATACATAACAAAACATAAAATTACCTTTTTAAAATGAGGATTACTGGTTAGTCCTCTTAACTTTCTGATTCTGACTCTATTTCCTCCTCTATATATGGTTCATTTGTAGTCTCAAATACTTCAATTAATGCGTTCGATTCATCGTTTAGAGGTCCAAAATCTGTTTGATCATCGGTTATTACTATTCCTCTATTTTTCTCGACATCTGCTTGATAAGCTTGGTTGTCGGGAATATTACGTCCATCAAATGTAAACCTTGCATTTGTTTTAAAAACAGCCGACCAATCTATTTTGTCTCTTCTTATAGATGTATAAGGAGCGTAATATACTTGAAGAGCTTGTTTGGCAAGTACAAAAGGATCATATTACAATAACGGGAAGTATGTCTTATCTCTATAAGATTATATTTTAGGTGCACGTTTGTATCAACCCATATTTTTGGAACCAATTTAAAATTTATTTTTAATTGATTTTCATAGAAATTAAATATTTTAGATGAATTATTTTGAGAATAAATTACTTAAAATTTATTTTAATCGAAGTTAGAACGTATAAATTTAAAATTTAATTAAAACAAGCTTGAAATGGCGCGGTAGTTTGAAAATTTGATTTTAAACTTTGAATGAATGTATAGAATTCTATATAAATCAGAATTTGATAAAACAAGAAACATTGGAATATTATGAATTGTAAATTTCTAACGAATGTAAGAGATTGAGATTTCACTTTATAAATTGTAAGTTTTGTCTAAATTAAAATTTAGAATAGTCGATATGGAATTAATATATATATTTTAATATTATTTATAGCCCTTAAAAATAGCCATTTTCCAAATGACTTCCGTTTTCGACGAAACCACTTCCATTGGGTTCAAAATGTCATTTGTGACTTTTAAAACTATAAACATCGATACGTTTGGAGTTGGAGAAATTTGGTCTCTTTCATTGGATGTATGACCAAAATATCACTTTTTACATATGGACGAATTTGGACTCGAAACTACTTCCATTGGGTTCAAAATGTCGTTTACGTGTTCGAAAACTATAAACTTCAATACATTCCGAGATTCGGTGATTAGGCACTTCGATTGGGTTTTTGTTTAGCTAACATTACCCATTCCCTTAGGTGCTCCATTATTCCTCTCCTCTTCATTCCATTTTAACACTTCATCAAAAATGGAAAATGGGGGAAAAAGATGGGAAATTAAAATTCGTAAGCTAGGTTTTGCATTTAGATGCTCAAATCAAAGGGGAAATCGAGGGGGAAACCTTGATAAGCTTCTTTATCTCCTTCTCCATCTTCTCTAGCTTGTTTTCTCTTTTAGTTGTGAGATTTCCTATGACCTAATTCTTAGGAAATATGTTCATAGGTTGTTGATTCTAATGTTTTATCTAAAAGAGGTTATTCTAGCTCGCTATTAGATTGATTCATTGCTTCTAACCATCAAAGGTGAGTTCTTTGTCAGTTCTTAATGAACTCACATCTATGCCACATGCCTAGATGCTTGTAAAGTGTAATTTAGGCTCCATTTTGATTTGTGTACATGCATATGAATTGGTTAGATAAGTATACACTTTCTGGTTCATTAGTTTTAATTTCATTAAATTGGAATATCTCGTTTAGATTGTACCCACAATCAAATACATATGCTATGAGTTGTTTTGGTAATATTGTGAAGCTCCGTTGTCGCCCCGGCAAAGTCTTAAGTCTTCACAAGATGCTTGAATCACTTTTGCATGCTTTGGTTTGGAATTTAGTTCACTTCTGAACTTATATTTAAAATCATTGCAATCTCATGTATATATGTTTATGCATGTGTTATTGAGTGGTTTTGGCGAGCCAAAGAGGCTTCATTCTCACTTAGGAAACATTATAAGCCATTACCATTGATCCATACTCGTCCGAGGCCGATTGCACATTCATAGGCAAGAGAAATAATTAATTGCTTCAGGTCAGACATCTTAACCGAAGCAACAGACGTCTGAAATAGCTCTCAGGCAAGCAAAATAATTAATTGCTGCAGATTAGATGTCTAAACCGAAGCAACAGAAGTCTGAAATAGTACCAAATTGAACTAAATTCTTGCGGGTTCAAGTCAAAGGAAACTCAGACGTCTGAATCTTTAAAACAGACGTCTGAATCTTGTTTTTCTGTTGTTGACCTGTGGAGACCACGGTCAACAGTTTAGGTCCATCCAGGATCTTTCTTGGCCGAGTTTAGGCCCATTTTGCCTTTGTTTGTGACTTTTCAGTTTCTCTAATTCACAGATTTCAATAGCCCGATTCTTACGAAATTGTTTTATAAATCGCCAATAAATAAATGACGAGTGGAAACTGAGACGACCCCATACCCCGTACTAACGGCGGCAAGGGTTATCCGTGGGATATAACACAGAAACAGGTAATAGCAGAACAACATTAAATAAATACACCAGATAATGAACAATAGAATATACTGGATAAAAGTAATCATCAGAGTTACACAGTATACACGATCTTACTTAGTACAAATACAATTCAGCTATACATAAATGTCTACAGCGGAAATAAACAAAGTATGCACAATAGGAGCTGAACAACATAAAAAGAGATAAATGATAGAATCCATCTTCAACTCCAGCTATCCAGAAAGAACCAGCTAAACTTGAATACAAGGCTGCCCGTGTAGAAAAAGGGGCACCCGAGTTTGAAAGTGAAACAAACTACGAGTCAGTCATGGGACTGGTATGAGAAATCCACTCAACACATATATAATTGGCTAATCACAGGACCACGCCACTTTTGTGGAACGGGTTTACTCCATTGGATTGCCGGTGCTTTAAAACAAATCTTTCTTTTAAACAACGCAATGCATTTTATAAAAATGAAGCCATCATAAGACTCAGTTCCCATCACACAATGCAACGCAAACCGGAGGATAGAGTTTTACCTTATAACGGCCAAAATATGCTTGATACGAATAAAACAAAGGCAATTGATATTATTGCTAGTGTTTATATGTTTTGAAAACAATTTCAAATCATAACTATCAATCATAGACGACATGAGCGTCCCATGCCACTATATCGCCAAATATATATATACAATCGAAACCGCACAGTCACGTATTTGGAAATTGGATTTTCGTCATGAACCAAGGAAAAAGATAGTCCTTACCGAATTCGAGACTGCCTAGCCCGAGTCTCAGGCAAGCGCGCAGGCAAGCCTTGGATCGTCAGGGCCGGTCCACCGATGTGGATTATTATGCCTGAACACTACGTCTCTCCGCCCTTTGGGGCGTAAACGAGCCAACGAACGACTCCATCGGACCCAGAACATCCAATCAAACCGAGGCGCCTCGCAACAGCAACAACCACACAGGTGAAAAGTATATAAATGTCAGGGCTGGTAGGTCACTGACACCACCCTAGCTAGGGAGAAACGCAGGCCCTCCCTGATGTCCTCTCCCATTTCTGGTTCATACCAGGGTGTGAGGCTCGCGATTTTTCATTATACACAAAGCTACGCCACACCGGCGGTGGTTTGATCATCACCACAAGACTTTGCTTTTCAACAGAAGCCCTGATCACTGCATCTTAGCATGCCACACAGGAAATTCATGCCATGCGACTGATGTCCATCGATATACAACCTCTGAGCTCGTGCGTTTCAGAGAAGGGCGTTAAGCAAAAGAATAAATTCTCCACCGCCAAACAGATGTATATTTAATAGAGATCAATCAACACAAAATAAATTCCAATGTCCGACACACAGTCCATTTACAAGTCCGTTCTGGGTCTGAACGAAACCGGAGGCACTAAATACCTCGCAAACCCATCGATCACCACGTACGTCTGGACGATCACCACTCATTATCCATATTTCGGGATGCCTCGCAATCAGGACCTCGGTTACCATCCAAACGAGGTGAAGATCTCCGGTCTTCGACCACCGTCTTCCTCTTCGACTTTCAATCGTCGGTCAATTATTTGAAATGAGAATTAACTCGGCCTTTTCAAATAATTCACGTATATTTAGAATTTCAAATCAATTTATTTCAATGGTTAAATCATTCGACAACACCAATTTTGTTCTTTAATGTAATTTTCACACCAAACACATTCAACCATCAAATACCACATAAATCGAGCAAATTCAGTTTATTTCCATTCTATATCGTTTATGATATTTTATAACAATTTATCGCTATTTTTATTTATTTTAAAATAGCCAATTTAGTCAAAACGACGCTTCGGACCCTAACGCGGCCGTGGCGCTGTTTTTCTTCAGATTTGATTTACACATATCTGAAAATCTAACTGTTGGATCTTCACAAAATTTACATCATTAGAAAGGTCTTTTCAAAACGAATCCAACGGTTCCAGTTTCGGGAAAATCCGACGGTCGGATCTCCCGGTACAATCGTTTGAAGTTTCGATTTCAAAATACGAACTACAGGGTCATTATTTGATTAAATATAATTATATTTATATATATATATAAATATAATCGTTTCTGGCGCTGTTTTTCTTCAGATTTGAATTAAACATTCCAGACAATCCAACCGTTGGATTTTTACAAAGTTGGTGCCTTTGGAAAGATATTTCCAAGACGAACCCAACGGTTGCGATTTCAGGAAAATCCGATGGTCGGATCTCCCGTACTAATCGTTTGAAATCACGGTTTCAAAATACGAACTGCACGGCCACGTTTCGTTTTAATTTTATTTATATTTATATATTTATATAAATATAGTTCATTCAATAATTTCAATATCGTTTTCACTTCAAATATTTCACTAACGCCTTTAAATTTTGGAAAATTTCGCCATAACCTCCTTTGTACGGGAGGGGCTGGGAAAATTCCCAAATAGCCACACGGGCGTCTCATGTCAAAAAGAAAAAGAAAAAGCCAAGCGGCTAGCCAACAGGCTCATAAAATCATCACCCAAACAAAACAGTAAATGTGTACCTATTTGTCGGGCACAAAATTTTATTCCTCTTCTCTAGCCCCTTTTGCTATATCCTGTTCAATAAATATGCATGTACATATATACAGTTCTTATCACTTATCATTTTCCATTCAACTTCATATTTGATTCCATTTGGTTTAAAAACACCATTCATTCTAATGTTGCATGCATAGGCAAAAATCATATCATTAGCTAATTAATGAATATTTCAACTCATGCATATTTATTTGAACGAGTTGCTATTTTTGACACTTCACATTTCAACAATTCATGTATATAATAAAAATGTGATTTTTATTGTAAAACAATTCATTTCAAAACACTATTATTTTATATAGTTTATATAGGTGATAAAAATAGGATTTTTATTGTAAAACAATTTATTTTAAAACAAGGTCATTTTACATAGTTCATATAGATGTTAAAAAGGTGATTTTTATTATAAAACAATTTACTTCAAAAGGTGAATACCATTCAACACCTGAATTTCAATTCAACGAATGAATATCGATTCAACACATGAAGGTTTTCTATAGTTTCTATATATAGATAAAAATGTGATTTTTATATTTAAAACACGAATACCATTCAACACATGAATTTCTAATCAACGAATGAATATCGATTCAACACATGAAGGTTTTCTATTCAACGAATAAATTCAGCAAATGAAAATAATTCAAACACATGAATATTATTCAAAATTTCGGCAGCATAACGGCAGGGTAGTTAAAACCGGGACCATCCCTAGTACGGCTCCTCGCTCTTCCTTAAAACCTCGCGGTTTTTGACAATGGGGGTCATGCATCTAGTTCGCACGCAGGCGGCATGTATATATTTATTTCATTTCCACAAACTAATCCTATGTGGTTTCAACCAAATATTTCTCAACCACAAATGGGTATTTTTCAACCACAATCAATCAATATCAACCACAAACAATCCCAAACAACCATTCGCTATCAATCAATTTTCACACCAATCACAACCAATAAATATCGTCCATGGTTTGTGGACGAGGGGCGTATATATATATATATATTTATATATAGCAATTCACTTCTATTTCAACACATATATAATTTTTACAACGCATATACAACTTATACATCGAACGTACGACTTATACAACGCTTATACATGAGGTGTACAACGCTTATATAACTCATACATCGAATATATAATTTATACATCGTCATTTTCCATATCGTTTATAAATTAGAAATCTCACATTGGGTTCCACTCCACCAAAAATAGCAGAAGGCTCAGAAAAATATGCGGTTTCTTCTAAAATTTAGAAGGCGTCCACACGAGTCCACTGTCTCTTGTTTCACTGAATTTCGTTAACACAGCAAAAATATATGATTTTTACAGTGAAATCACAAACGGTAGCGCTTAGAAGTGCTATAATATAGTTGAAATTATAATAGGCCGTTACCTCCTCGAAATCTTCAAAACTAGGTCGGATCTTTTCCCGAAATCCGCGCAGCTTGGTGATGATCGGCCCCTGCCACCTTGTAGTGCTCCGAGAGGCGCACAGATCGACGGGGGTTTGGTGGCACTCGGCGGCGGATCTGGCGAGGTACGGCGGCGCGAAGTTGGCGACTTCGAGGGCGTGAATCTCGAGGTACAGCTGACGAGGGGTGGCGTGGGAGGTATAGATTTGAAGCCCTCGACGAGTACTACAAAAGCTTCAACTGGGTCGGGGTCTATTACTGCGTGGATTGGTCGGAAAATGAAGGGGAAGCGGAGAACCCCTTTCCGTCGTCGATCGTGTTACGGGGAGAGAGAAAACGCGATATATTTTTTTTATAAAGAAATTTTCCTTTTGGCCAAGGTTATATTAAATTCAAAAATTGGGGTTTCCTTAGACGAACTCGAAATCAAACCCAACGACTGCCGTCCATAGCGTTTTACCCCCATTCCGAACATAATGGGATATGTTTCATAGGCCCATTCGACTGTTTCAGTCAGTTTTCCTTCAAATTAAAATATAAAATATTCAATATTTAATTTGAACGAACATTTCAATTTGCCAGGGTCACAAAATGATTCGAAAAATTCCAGAAAAATAAATCTAGCTATGTTTTGACGATACGATCCCAACAAAACTAGTTTCGTCGAATTCTGAGACCGTTTGCAAAAAGGCCCATTTCTGGTCGATCCAACTTAACTATAATTGACAAAACACATTTTCTTTTGCCACACTCACATACTAGCTTCAAAAATTATGAAATTTGAAACCTAGTAATAACTTCCCATCCCGGATCCAACAAAAGTGGTTTCGTCGAATTCCGAGGTCGTATGCAAAATGGCCAATTTCACGGGCTATATAAATTCCATAGCGACCTTTCTGAAAATTCATTCGGCCATAACTTTTGCTTTCCGTTATGAAAGTTCGATTTTTCAGATTCGTTAGAAAGGTATTCACTAACAGATTTAAATAATTTTGGTTTCACTAAAATCCGTTTTGTTTTGCACCCGGTACAGTCCGACAAAGTTTGAATTCAATTTTTGAAACTGCAGCGCCATTTCAGGCCTTGTTTATAATTATAATTAATTATATTTGTTTTCAATTGTCGATTCAAACTCACTTTCCATTGCCATTATTTAAAATATTTATTTTAAATATTTAAAATCTATTATTTTAGCCAATTTAAAAATTTTAAATTGGTTCAGATTTTCTGGGTCGTTACAATCTCCCCCGCTTAAAACTTTTCGTCCCCGAAAAGGAACAAAGTCAAAAGTGGTTTGATAAATCTACAATCACACAACACAACAACCAATTCAATTGTTTTCTACTTTTCAAAAATATACTAATCAACTCCTATTCTCTTTTAAAATCATTCAGACTATAGAATTAAAAGTGCACATTCATGGAAAGAAAATAACAACAGAATAGAGAACTAATTGGTAATGCAAAGTATGGTAAATATACCTTGCACCGGAGTCAATCAGAGATATCTACTCGGCAGCTAGGATAGGCTTTCTGAATGCTCTCCTCAGTTTCCCAAGTACAATCTCGTGGATCTCCACTCCGTTGCACTTTGACTAAGTGAACCTTCTTGTTCCTCAGTTCTTTGGTTTCTTTGCCGATAATCTTTAGCGGCTCTCTTCTCACAGCTAATTCTGGAGTAATTTCAATATCCTGTTGAGCTGCTTCTTCCACGATCAAGTCTGGATCATGAACATGCTTTCGGAGTTGAGATATATGAAATACATCATGGACTCCAGGCAACCAATCAGGCAATTTAACCCTATAAGCGAGAGTTCCAATCCGTTCCAGAATAGGAAACAGACCTATGAATTTGGGCGCCAACTTTCCAATTTTACCAAACCGGATAACTCCTCTCATCGGCGATACTTTCAAATATACATAGTCGCCAACAGCAAAGGATATATCTCTTCTTCTTCTATCGGCATAGCTCTTTTGTCGGCTTTGAGCAACGAGTAACCTCTTCTTAATAAAATCGACTTTGTCGGCCGCTTCTCGTATCATATCGGGCCCTAACACAAGTCTATTTCCAGGTTCGACCCAACAAGCAGGAGATCGGCACGGTCTACCATACAATGCTTTGAATGGCGACATTGTCAGACTCGCCTGGTAGCTGTTATTATATGAGAATTCAGCCAAATGCAGATGGTCTTCCTATGATCCACCGAAATCTATAACACAAGCCCGCAATAGATCTTCTAAAATACGATTCACCCTCTCAGTCTGACCGTCTGTCTGAGGATGATAAGCGGTGCTCAAGTTCAACTTCGTTCCCAGCTCGACTTGAAACGCCTCCCAGAATTTGCTAGTGAATATTGTATCTCTATCACCGACTATACCGAGCGGCACTCCATGTAGTCTAACTATTTCCCTGAAGTAAATCTGCGCCAGACTCTGAGCAGTTCTGTTTGATCCGACAGGCATAAAATGGGCGGTCTTCGTGAAGCGATCTACGATCACCCAAATACTGTCATTCCCTTTTCTGGTTCTGGGCAGACCATCATTGAAATCCGTGGAAATATGTTCCCACTTCCAACCAGGAACTTCTAGTGGTTGTAACAATCCAGCCAATTTCTGTTGGTCGCTTTTGACTAGCTGGCAAGTAGGGCATCGACTAACATATATCGAGATGTCTCTTTTTAACAACTTTCACCAGAATGTGCACTTGATATCGTTATACATTTTACTCACACCCGGATAGATACTAAGTTTAGACTTGTGGCATTCATCAAGCACATCTCTCCTGAGTTCAGGAATTTCTGGAACACAAATTCGTCCTTCTAGTCTTAGAATCCCTTCGCTGTCGAGCTGGAAGTCCGAAGCATTGCCTTCACGAATTCGTTGACTCATTCCTTTGATGAATTGGTCGTCCTTTTGGAGAGCCGATATCCTGTCAATCAAAGAAGTCGCAATGATGAAACTGGCGATCATTTCATTCTTTCGGCTTAACGCATCGGCCACGACATTGGCTTTCCCTAGAGTGTATAGAATTTCAAAGTCATATGCTGCAAGAAACTCCAACCAACGTTGCTGCCTCAAATTCAAGTCTTTCTGGGTGAACAGATATTTTAACGACTGGTGATCTGTAAACAGTTCAAATCTCTCACCCAGAAGATAGTGTCTCCAGATTTTCAAAGCGAATACAATAGCCAATAACTCAAGATCATGAGTTACGTAGTTCTTCTCGTGCGGCTTCAGTTGACGGCTAGCATAAGCAATCACTTGACCCCTTTGCATTAACACTGCGCCGAGGCCTTCTCTAGAAGCATCAGTCCAGACTTTTAAATCTTGGTTGCCATCTATGATGGTTAACACTGGAGCTGTCGTTAATCTTAACTTTAGCTCTTCGAAAGCCTCCTCACTTTCTGGAGTCCATTTGAATTTAGAGTGCTTCTTTGTAAGCTTCGTTAAGTGGCCAGATATCTTCGAAAAGTTTTTGACGAACTTCCGGTAATAGCTAGCCAATCCGAGAAAACTGCGGACTTCAGTGGGGGTGCTAGGCTGCTTCCAGTTTTGAATTGTTGTGATTTTGCTTGGATCCACAGCAATTCCTTCTTTAGATACTACGTGGCCTAGAAATTTCACTTCATCTTGCCAGAATATACATTTTGAAAACTTTGCTTTCAACACATTCCTTCTCAGAATTTCTAACACTTGTTCCAAATGCTTTTCATGTTCGGCCTTTGATTTAGAGAAGATTAGAATATCGTCAATAAAAACCAGAACAAATTTATTCAAGACTCCTCTGAATACTCGGTTCATCAGATCGACAAAGTAAGCTGGAGCGTTACATAAGCCGAACGGCATTACTAACCACTCGTAGAATAAGTCGGGACCTCTGAATGCTGTCAATGGAACACACTCTTCGGCAATTCGAAGTTGATGGAAACCTGTAGCTAGGTCCATTCGTGAAAATACTTGTGCGCCATTTAATCGATCCAACAAATCATCAATCCGCGGCAATGGATATTTATTCTTTATGGTTTGTTTGTTTTAATCACGATAATCCACACATAGACGTAGAGTACCGTCAGATTTTGGGACAAACACCACTGCTGCACCCCAATCAGAGAAACTAGGCCTGATCAGACCTTTCCATACGAGCTATCGTGTTTGATTGTCTAATTCCTCCTTCTCTTTCAAGGACATTTTTCGAATAGCGTGAACTACCGGCCTTGCATTCGGAATCAAAGCAATCTTGAAATCTATTTCTCTCTGTGGAGGCAAGCAAACAACTTCTTCGAACACATCCGCATAATCTTTGACGACAGGAATATCTTTGATGAGATCTAGAATATTCTCTGTGACCTCAGGGATATTTTCTATTTGGGCTGGAGAAACATCCAAAGCTGCCCAGAAGTCCTTTCTATTTGATGTCGGGCCTTCACATGGTATGGTTATATAACTCCCTGATTTAATCTTAGCTCTAACAATTCTCTCGGCGCATCTAACCTCTGCTTCATATTTGGTTAGCCAATCCAATCCCAGAATAAGATCGAATTCATTAAAATTCATAACGACAGAGATAGTAGGGAATTTATAGCAGGAAAAGGAGACAGGTACTGTACAAATCCAACTGAGATTGATAGAACCCCCGACCGGATTCTGGACAGTCATTGGTTCCTTGAGCTTCCTCAAATTCAAATCCAGCTTCTTAGTTGCACTCTTGGCAATAAAGCTTCGTGACGCGCCTGTGTCAAACAGTACTTTGACTGGAATGTTTTTGACAGTAAGCGTTCCTTCTAAAACATCAGCCCTTTTCTGAGCAGGCGAAGATGCAGGCACTTCAGCCACTTCATTTACCTGAGCCTCTTTGGTCTTTTTTAACAGCCAGCAATCTCGCTTTATATGACCGACCTGATGACAAAAATTGCACTTCCGAGTCACAGGAAACTTGCCCTTGGATTTAGACCCACCCTCCTTTCGCTTCTTCGAGGTTTTACACTTCCTAGTAAGATGTCCCTGTTTATTGCAGTTAGAGCATGTGGCAGTCATTGCCGGTTCCTTCTCAGATTTGGCCCTTTTCCTCTTGGCACTGGGCTCCTTACTGACCCCAGACATTGTACTCGCCTCAGGATGATTAGTTTCCGACTCAATTTTATTACTAGAGCTGATTTCCTCTTCGTCGCGCAACATGCCTTTCTTATGGAGATCTTCATACTGATAAGCCATATAAATCATTTCTGAAAAAGGGAGCTTCACATGCCCCATTACTTTATTCTGATATTTCCTTTGAAGCCCGTAAATAAATCTCAGATTCTTTCTCTTCGTATTCTCAATTAGATGAGGAGCAATGTGAGAAAGTTCATTGAATTTCTTATGATATTCTGGGATGGTCATATCACCTTGTATTAGATAAGAAAATTCGTCGCATAATCGCTCAGTCGCTTCGAGAGGAGTAAATCTTTCCAGGAAAATCACTTTGAATCTATCCCAGGTGATATCACCTTCTGGATTATCCTTAATAACCGAATCCCACCAGAACAAAGCTTCGTCTTCGAGTGCCCAGGAGGCCAGTAATCTTTTCTGGTCATCCCTCAGCTTTAATGCTTCAAAGATTTTCTCAGCCGCACGAATCCAAGCTTGGGTTTTCATAATTGATTCTTCACCCGTGAAGGGTTTTCCACCCAGATTTCTATATTTCATATATAGGGCTTCGATATCCGGGTCAGTATCACTACTTCTGTTTTTGGCACTCATTTCTAGTTCTTCTACAAATTGCAGATCAAGTGTCAGGTCAACAGAAAAGATATTTCAAAATATAGAGACAAATACTTGAATGTAAATGTGTCTACTTAGGTGTTATTTCATTCTGCTACTCATACTAGGATATTACTGATCCTATCTGTATAGAGTTACCCGTCCTAGAACACTACTGGTTCTATTTCTGACGAGTTCGTTCAAATGTTATTTTCCAGAACAAAGCTTAACCAGGGCTCTGATACCAAATGAGACGACCCCAAACCCCGTACTAACGGCGGCATGGGTTATCCGTGGGATATAACACAGAAACAGGTAATAGCAGAACAACATTAAATAAATACACCAGATAATGAACAATAGAATATACTGGATAAAATTAATCATTAGAGTTACACAGTATACAGGATCTTACATAAATTCAGCTATACATAAATGTCTATAGCGGAAATAAACAAAGTATGCACAATAGGAGCTGAACAGCATAAAAAGAGATAAATGATAGAATCCATCTTCAACTCCAGCTATCCAGAAAGAACCAGCTAAACCTGAATACAAGGCTGCCCATGTAGAAAAAGGGGCATCCGAGTTTGAAAGTGAAACAAACTACGAGTCAGTCATGGGACTGGCATGAGAAATCCACTCAACACATATATAATTGGCTAATCACAGGACCACGCCACTTTCGTGGAACGGGTTTACTCCATTAGATTGCCGGTGCTTTAAAACAAATCTTTCTTTTAAACAACGCAATGCATTTTATAAAAATGAAGCCATTATAAGACTCAGTTCCCATCACACAATGCAACGCAAACTGGAGGATAGAGTTTTACCTTATAACGGCCAAAATATGCTTGATACGAATAAAACAAAGGCAATTGATATTATTGCTAGCGTTTATATGTTTTGAAAACAATTTCAAATCATAACTATCAATCATAGACGACATGAGCGTCCCATGCCACTATAACGCCAAATATATATATATACAATCGAAACCGCACAGTCACGTATTTGGAAATTGGACTTCCATCATGAACTAAGGAAAAAGATAGTCCTTAACGAATTCGAGACTGCCTAGCCCGAGTCTCAGGCAAGCGCGCAGGCAAGCCTTGGATCGTCCGGGCCGGTCCACCGATGTGGATTATTATGCCTGAACACTACGTCTCTCCGCCCTTTGGGGCGTAAACGAGCCAACGAATGACTCCATCGGACCCGGATCGTCCGATCAAACCGAGGCGCCTCGCAACAGCAACAACCACACAGGTGAAAAGTATATAAATGTCAGGGCTGGTAGGTCACTGACACCACCCTAGCTAGGGAGAAACGCAGGCCCTCCCTGATGTCCTCTCCCATTTCTGGTTCATACCAGGGTGTGAGGCTCGCGATTTTTCATTATACACAAAGCTACGCCACACCGGCGGTGCTTTGATCATCACCACAAGACTTTGCTTTTCAACAGAAGCCCTGATCACTGCATCTTAGCATGCCACACAGGCAATTCATGCCATGCGACTGATGTCCATCGATATACAACCTCTGAGCTTGTGCGTTTCAGAGAAGGGCGTTAAGCAAAAGAATAAATTCTCCGCCGCCAAACAGATGTATATTTAATAGAGATCAATCAATACAGAATAAAATCCAATGTCCGACACACAGTCCATTTACAAGTCCGTTCTGGGTCTGAACGAAACCGGAGGCACTAAATACCTCGCAAACCCATCGATCACCACGTACGTCTGGACGATCACCACTCATTATCCATATTTCGGGATGCCTCCCAATCAGGACCTCGGTTACCATCCAAACGAGGTGAAGATCTCCGATCTTCGACCACCGTCTTCCTCTTCGACTTTCAATCGTCGATCAATTATTTGAAATGAGAATTAACTCGGCCTTTTCAAACAATTCACGTATATTTTGAATTTCAAATCAATTTATTTCAATGGTTAAATCATTCGACAACACCAATTTTTTTCTTTAATGTAATTTTCACACCAAACACATTCAACCATCAAATACCACATAAATCGAGCAAATTCAGTTTATTTCCATTCTATATCGTTTATGATATTTTATAACAATTTATCGCTATTTTTATTTATTTTAAAATAGCCAATTTAGTCAAAACGACGCTTCAGACCCTAACGCGGCCGTGGCGCTGTTTTTCTTCAGATTTGATTTACACATATCTGAAAATCTAACTGTTGGATCTTCACAAAATTTACATCATTAGAAAGGTCTTTCCAAAACGAATCCAACGGTTCCAGTTTCGGGAAAATCCGACGGTCGGATCTCCCGGTACAATCGTTTGAAGTTTCGATTTCAAAATACGAACTGCAGGGTCATTATTCGATTAAATATAATTATATTTATATATATATATATATAAATATAATCGTTTCTGGCGCTGTTTTTCTTCAGATTTGAATTAAACATTCCAGACAATCCAACCGTTGGATTTTTACAAAGTTGGTGCCTTTGGAAAGATATTTCCAAGGCGAACCCAACGGTTGCGATTTCAGGAAAATCCGATGGTCGGATCTCCCGTACTAATCGTTTGAAATCACGGTTTCAAAATACAAACTGCACGGCCACGTTTCGTTTTAATTTTATTTATATTTATATATTTATATAAATATAGTTCATTCAACAATTTCAATATCATTTTCACTTCAAATATTTCACTAACGCCTTTAAATTTTGGAAAATTTCGCCATAACCTCCTTTGTACGGGAGGGGCTGGGAAAATTCACAAATAGCCACACGGGCGTCTCATGTCAAAAAGAAAAAGAAAAAGCCAAGTGGCTAGCCAACAGGCTCATAAAATCATCACCCAAACAAAATAGTAAATGTGTACCTATTTGTCGGGCACAAAATTTTATTCCTCTTCTCTAGCCCCTTTTGCTATAACCTGTTCAATAAATATGCATGTACATATATACAGTTCTTATCACTTATCATTTTCCATTCAACTTCATATTTGATTCCATTTTGTTTAAAAACACCATTCATTCTAATGTTGCATGCATAGGCAAAAATCATATCATTAGCTAATTAATGAATTTCAACTCAAGCATATTTATTTGAACGAGTTGCTATTTTTAACACTTCACATTTCAACAATTCATGTATATAATAAAAATGTGATTTTTATTGTAAAACAATTCATTTCAAAATACTATTATTTTATATAGTTTATATAGGTGATAAAAATAGGATTTTTATTGTAAAACAATTTATTTTAAAACAAGGTCATTTTACATAGTTCATATAGATGATAAAAAGGTGATTTTTATTATAAAACAATTTACTTCAAAAGGTGAATATCATTCCACACATGAATTTCAATTCAACGAATGAATATCGATTCAACACATGAAGGTTTTCTATAGTTTCTATATATAGATAAAAATGTGATTTTTATATTTAAAACACGAATACCATTCAACACATGAATTTCTAATCAACGAATGAATATCGATTTAACACATGAAGGTTTTCTATTCAACGAATAAATATAGTTTCAGCAAATGAAAATAATTCAAACACATGAATATTATTCAAAATTTCGGCAGCATAACGACAGGGTAGTTAAAACCGGGACCGTCCCTAGTACGGCTCCTCGCTCTACCTTAAAACCTCGCGATTTTTGACAATGGGGGTCATGCATCTAGTTCGCACGCAGGCGGCATGTATATATTTATTTCATTTCCACAAACTAATCCTATGTGGTTTCAACCAAATATTTCTCAACCACAAATGGGTATTTTTCAACCACAATCAATCAATATCAACCACAAACAATCCCAAACAACCATTCGCTATCAATCAATTTTCACACCAATCACAACCAATAAATATCGTCCATGGTTTGTGGACGAGGGGCGTATATATATATTTATATATAGCAATTCACTTCTATTTCAACACATATATAATTTTTACAACGCATATACAACTTATACATCGAACGTACGACTTATACAACGCTTATACATGAGGTGTACAACGCTTATATAACTCATACATCGAATATATAATTTATACATCATCGTTTTCCATATCGTTTATAAATTAGAAATCTCACATTGGGTTCCACGCCACCAAAAATAGTAGAAGGCTCAGAAAAATATGCGGTTTCTTCTAAAATGTAGAAGGCGTCCACATGAGTCCACTGTCTCTTGTTTCACTGAATTTCGTTAACACAGCAAAAAGATATGCTTTTTACAGTGAAATCACAAACGGTAGCGCTTAGAAGTGCTATAATATAGTTGAAATTATAATAGGCCGTTACCTCCTCGAAATCTTCAAAACTAGGTCGGATCTTTTCTCGAAATCCACGCAGCTTGGTGATGATCAGCCCCTGCCACCTTGTAGTGCTCTGTGAGGCGCACAGATCGACGGGGGTTTGGTGGCACTCGGCGGCGGATCTGGAGAGGTACGGCGGCGCGAAGTCGGCGACTTCGAGGGCGTGAATCTCGAGGTACAGCTGACGAGGGGTGGCGTGGGAGGTATAGATTTGAAGCCCTCGACGAGTACTACAAAAGCTTCAACTGGGTCGGGGTCTATTACTGCGTGGATTGGTCGGAAAATGAAGGGGAAGCGGAGAACCCCTTTCCGTCGTCGATCGTGTTACACGGAGAGAGAAAACGCGATTTTTTTTATAAAGAAATTTTCCTATTGGCCAAGGTTATATTAAATTCAAAAATTGGGGTTTTCTTAGACGAACTCAAAATCAAACCCAACGACTGCCGCCCCTAGCGTTTTACCCCCATTTCGAACACAATGGGATATGTTTCATAGGCCCATTTGACTGTTTCCGTCAGTTTTCCTTCAAATTAAAATATAAAATATTCAATATTTAATTTGAACAAACATTTCAATTTGCCAGGGTCACAAACTGATTCGAAAAATTCCAGAAAAATAAATCTAGCTATGTTTTGACGATATGGTCCCAACAAAACTAGTTTCGTCGAATTCCGAGACCGTTTGCAAAAAGGCCCATTTCTGGTCGATCCAATTTAACTGTAATTGACCAAAACACATTTTCTTTTGCCACGCTCACATACTAGCTTCAAAAATTATGAAATTTGAAACCTAGCAATAACTTCCCATCCCGGATCCAACAAAAGTGGTTTCGTCGAATTCTGAGGTCGTATGCAAAATGGCCAATTTCACGGGCCATATAAATTCCATAGCGACCTTTCTGAAAATTCATTCGGCCATAACTTTTGCTTTCCGTTATGAAAATTCGATTTTTCAGATTCGTTAGAAAGGTATTCACTAACAGATTTAAATAATTTTGGTTTCACTAAAATCCGTTTTGTTTTGCACCCGATACAGTCCGATAAAGTTTGAATTCAAATTTTGAAACTACAGCGCCATTTCAGGCCTTGTTTATAATTATAATTAATTATATTCGTTTTCAATTGTCGATTCAAACTCACTTTCCATTGCCATTATTTAAAATATTTATTTTAAATATTTAAAATCTATTATTTTAGCCAATTTAAAATTTTTAAATTGGTTCAGATTCTCTGGGTCGTTACAGAAACCAATGGTTAGAACTCTCTCACTCAAAATTTTGTAAAGTTATTTATTTTTATAACTGAATATTTGTTGATTGCCCGTGATTGCAATATTTGTTTGGTGGATGATGGATGTTTACAGTTTTATTTTTATTACCATTAAATTGTGATTATAAATGTTGATAAATAAAACGTTTATATTATTAATTATTTTGGGATTACAATTTACCAACCTGTCTCCCAAATATTAGATAAGTTCACATGGATTGTGATGTAAACCCCACATGGGTAATTGAATGATAATTTTACATGTCGTCCAATTATGCAAATAATAATCATTGTTGGATGGTTTAAAACCCCACACGGGTCTGGGGATGATAATAACTTCACACATCTCTCTTGTATTTAGTTGTATGTCAATCGATTGATTGAAAAACCGTAGTAAGCGTTATTTAATTATTTAACGCGTATACAGTTTTAGATACACTCTGGATGTAAATTGAATGTTTAATAGTTGTTTATCACTATTTTTGAATACATGCGATATATGGAATCCATATAAATAAAATTATATGTTGATTGATTGAGTCTGATTCCAATTCAGAAATAATGAATATTTTAAAATAATATTCAGCGAAGAATCAAAATATGACTTTGATGTCCGATTTTGGATGGACACGAAAATATTGAAATACTCCAAGTTTGAAAAGATAAAAGATATTTTTATCTGAATGAAATGGTTAACAACTAGAGTAAAGAATTGATAGGGTTTTAACGTAACCAGAATTTTTCTAACGTATGAATTGGAAAGGATTTGAATGGAAATAATCTTCGGAATATTTCGATATTGGATTCCGTGATTATACGAATATCATGAAGGAATTTGGAAGATATTGACATCGTTATTCCCAATACGATATCTGTTGGTTTCAGAATTTGATACTGAATAAAAGTCGATATGATTTCTATTCAGCGCCTTGTATTTAATATCAAACTGGATTTTGGGTTTGTCGTGAATGGTATCTTTAATAATACGGTTCTTAAACCCATTTGAGAATAGTGTGAAAATATTTTCATTAAGATTAAAAGAGATTTTCCATTTAATGAATATAATTAGAATTAAATGAAAGTGATTTTGGGTTCTTTATGAACGATGTTTTAAATGACATTAGTTCTTAAACCCAATTAACGGTGAAGTTATGATTTGGAATTTATAATCTTTCAATTAAGATTTATAGAATTTTCCAAAGTAAAGTTTGTCCAGTTTAATATATTAGATTAGAATTGAGTGGAATTCAATGTAGTGATAATCGAAATGAGCTTCTGTGGAAGAAGGCGTTTACTATTTATGGAATTTAAAAGGCCTTGCCGTTATTCCACTTATATTAGTAGTCTAATACGGTAATTTATATCAATTATATAATGTTATGATTTCCGTGAAGGTTCCAGTTTAATGGAAGATGATTTTTGGTTTATCATGGATTGTATTTTAAATGGCATTGGTTCTTTAACCCAAGAAATGACAGGATTTATTTCCTAAATTTGAATAATCATTAGGTAATGATTTTTGAGATTAAAACTAAGTGGAGTTTTAACGAATCTTTAATTAGACTGAAATGTGAATAAGGTAATTAAATTTACAGAATTCAAGAAATGTTCCAGAATGGAGTACCACCAGTTTTGCTCCATGCGATAGTTAAATCTTTAATTAGATTTGAACGTTAAGTGGTAAATGGATTTTCCGATAACACAATGGGTGTTAAATATAGAGTACTACCAGTTTTCCTCCATGGGATGAATAGATTCGAATTAGGATAATAAAATGAATGATTACTTTGGCAAGGCTCATTAATCACGACTAGTTTGATAAACCTTAATTTGGTTTAAGATTGTTAAAAGATAATACAAAATTTTTTGCCATGGTTTTCAAAGAAAGATTTAAACAAGTGGTTTAAATGAATTAAATCTTTGATAAGATTTGTGGGGATAATTCCCAATGTAATGAATATTTGAATAAAAGAATATTCTGGATTGGAATTAGGTTTATGATGTGTTCTTTATAGCACTTGATTATAAGATACACGAGTTATTCGAAAAGACCAGGTTTAAAACAGTTTGAATAACTGATACGAAGACTAAAAGTCGAAGATTTGAAGACAGTGGTTGAAGACCGGGGATCTTCATATCGTATGGATGATTACTGATGTCTTGATTGGGATGTACACCCAAGACGAGGTAATAATTAGTGATCGTTCAGATGTACTTGGAGATCGATCGGATATGCAAGGGACTCTCTCCTGTATTGGACATATGGGATGAGGAATAAGGTGCCTCCGGTTTCATTCAGACCCAGAACGGACTTGAAAATGGATTGTATGTCTGACATTGTATTCCTTTATGCTATATTCGTTGATCTCTGCTAAATATATATTTGTTTGGTGGCGGAGAATTCATTCTCTTGGTTAACACCCTTCTCTGAGACGTACGAGCTTAGAGGTTATATATTGGTGGAAATCAATGGTATGGTATGGGTTGACAATATGGCATGCTGAGATGTATGGGTCAAAGCTTTTGTTGAAAAGAAAGGCTTTGGGGTTGATGATCAAAGCACGACTTTAATCAGCATAGGTTTGTGTAGCGTTAATTCGCAAACTTCACACCTTGGTATGAACCAAAAACGGGATGAGGACCGCAGGGAAATGGACATATATTGGTTTCTAGATAGAAGTGATGTCATGGTATGGAGCCCAGAATCTTACTTATGTGGATGTCGGATTATGGTAGTAAGCAAGGTACCTCGGATTTGTTATCAGGGTCGACTAAAAGGCCCTTAATTGGTCGACATACTAACCTTGTTATAGGTTCGATAGAACCAGCTAACGTATTGTTTATGGGATTCCCAATCAGCCATGGCTGACCAGCCCTACCACTAACCTAGGGTTTCCCAGAGGCATGATCCTAAAGCATTGCTAGTTTGTCTCGCAAACGATGGGGAATACCGCTTGTCTCGGTTTACAGATGGAAACCTAATTTCCAATACGTGATTTTACGGTTTTAGTTGTAAACCTATATGGCGACATAATATATGGTACCTATGCCACCTATGATTGATACATCTATATTTGAAGTTGTTTTCTTCACTATGCACTAGTAATAATAAAAGATAAATTTCTCGTACCATGCATGCTTGGCTATTATAAGGTAAAACTCTATCCTCCGGCTTGCGTTGCATTGTGTGATGGGACCTGAGTCTTATAATAGCTTCATTTTTCCCTTTAGCATTGCATTGTTTTATTTATGGTATTCTTGGGGGAAAACCCGTTCCGTGATATATGGCGTGCTCCCTTGATTTACCCAACTTTAAAATAAAGTTAATGACTATTTTAGTTCTCACACCAGTCCAATGACTGACTCGGAGTTTATTGTTTTCCACCTAAACTCTGGGTGCCTATATTTTCCACATGGGAAGCTAGTAGTTTTGGTTTTCGCAGATGTTTCTCTTTATAGGATACTGGATTACGACTGGAGCTATATATGAAATGCTTTGTATCCACGTATTTCCTTCGGCTGTGATATTTGTTGTTTTCCAATGCACATTATATTTATGTATATAAATTTCCGCTGATTTGTAATTTAAATCTCTGATATTATTTTTCATTGTATATTATTTATTTGAACTCTGATATTTTGTACTCTGATGTAAATTGTTGTAATAGCAATGAATTGTTCTCAATTTGTGTTATGATGCGTCGTGTTCTCATTACATTCCGCGTTTTTCCGTCTCTTCGGAGGCCGGATGAATTCGGTGCGTAATAGTTTGGTATTAGAGCTTTGGTTTACAAAGCTCGAGAACAAGACACATTAGAACAAAATGAGAGAATTCATCCGAGATTGGATTAGCAACTTTTTATAAGAATAACTCGTTAGAGATGGGGTTAGTAATACTCTAGAACGAGTTTGAAGAGTGTAATTTATAAAAAAACAAATTTAGTTTTGAAAATTATACCTTATTATACGTATTTGAGTATTTTATTTTCTATTAAATTTGGACTATCGAGTATAAGAAGATTTTGAATATACGCATAATTAATGTATATTCGAAGTATCAAATATACTGGATAGATATAGAATCACACTCTAGTCGCCCGGAGATGATTCTGATGATAGCGATCACATCATCAGTATTTATGTTCGGGTTTCGAAAGGGAGATATCTATATATTTCTGATTGACTGGTGTGAGAACCAAAACTTAGTTAGGGTATATTGTTGTGATTTGGCATTTAAATTATATTTTTGAGCATATAAAAGTTATATATTTAAAAAGCTAATCAACTAATAGACTGTTGGTTGTGATGTTTGATAATTAGTTTAACTAACTAAAATATTTGAATAATAAAACCAACATGTAAATGAAAGATAAATTAAACCAAATTGAATATAATGTTGAACTTAACTGAATTTATTTTGAGTAGGATATACATACACATATACATGTTGTACAGGTTATTGCACGAAGTCCAAAAAGAGGAATAAAATTGTATGTCCGACTAATAGGTATATATTTACTGTATTTATTGAGTTTGATGATTTTATGAGCCGATTGGCTAGCCGCTTAGCCTTTTGTTTTTCTCTTGATACATGAGAGCTTCTAGAGGCCATTTGTGGTAGTACTGATCAAGCCGTACAAAGGAGGTTATGGCGAAAATTTTCGAAAATTTAAGGCATTAGCCAAATTTTGAAAAATTAGAAAGTTCTTAGAAACTGAAAAGTTGAATAACTTGAGTCAAGCGAACGTTGAGTTGGTTAAGTAAATGACCTTCAGTTCCTTCTTCCTTTTCGGCGATGAAAAGATTTTAAGAGGAGGAAGTTGTATCATATCAACCCGTATTTTTGGAACCAATTTAAAATTTGTTTTTAATTTATTTTCATAGAAATTAAATATTTTAGATGAATTATTTTGAGAATAAACGACTTAAAATTTATTTTAATCGAAGTTAGAAAGTATAAATTTAAAATTTAATTAAAATAAGCTTGAAATGGCACGATAGTTTGAAAATTTGGTTTTAAACTTTGAATGAATGTATAGAATTCTATATAAATCAGAATTTGATAAAATAAGAAACATTGGAATATTATGAATTGTAAATTTCTAACGAATGTAAGAGATTGAGATTTCACCTTATAAATTGTAAGTTATGTCTAAATTAAAATTTAGAATAGTCGATATGGAATATATATATATTTTTTAATATTATATATAGCCCTTAAAAATAGCCTTTTTCCAAACGACTTCCGTTTTGACGAAACCACTTCCATTGGGTTCAAAATGTCGTTTGTGACTTTTAAAACTATAAACATCAATACCTTTGGAGTTGGAGAAATTTGGTCTCTTTCATTGGATGTATGACCAAAATATCACTTTTTACATATGGATGAATTTGGACTCGAAACTACTTCCATTGGGTTCAAAATGCCGTTTACGTGCTCGAGAACTATAAACTTCAATACATTCCGAGATTCGGTGATTTGGTACTTTGATTGGGTCTTGGTTTAGCCAACATAACCCATTCCCTCAAGTGCTCCATCAACCCTCTCCTCTTCATTCCATTCTAACACTTCATCAAAAATGGAAAATGCAGGAAAAAGATGGGAAATTAAAATTCATAAGGTAGGTTTTGCAATTAGACGCTCAAATCAAAGGGGAAAGCGAGGGGGAAACCTTGGTAAGCTTCTTCATCTCCTTCTCCATCTTCTCTAGCTTGCTTTCTCTTTGATTTGTGAGATTTCCTATGACCTAATTCTTAGGAAATATGTTCATAGGTTGTTGATTCTAGTGTTTTATCGAGGAGAGGTTGTTCTAGCTCGCTATTAGATTGATTCATTTCTTCTAACCATCAAATGTGAGTTCTTTGTGAGTTCTTCATGAACTCACATCTATGCTACAAGCCAGAGGCTTGTAAAGTGTAATTTAGGTTCCATTTTGATTTGTGTATATGCATATGAATTGGTTAGATAAGTATGCACTTTCCGGTTCATTAGTTTTAGTTTCATTAAATTGGAATTTCTCGTTTAGATTGTACCCACAATCGAATGCATATGTTATGAGTTGTTTTAGTGATATTGTGAAGCTGCTTTGTCGCCCGACAAAGTCTTAAGTCTTCACAATTCACTTGAATCGCTTTTGCATGATTTGGTTTGGAATTTAGTTCACTTTTGAACTTATAATCAAAATCATTGCAATCTCATGTATATATGTTTGTGCATGTGTTCTTGAGTGGTTTTGGCGAGCCAAAGAGGCTTCATTCTCACTTAGGAAACATTATAAGCCATCACAATTGATTCGGGCTCGTCCGAGGCCGATTGCACATTCATAGGCAAGAAAAATAATTAATTGCTTCATGTCAGACGTCTGAACTGAAGCAATATACATCTGAAATAACCTCTTAGGAAAGAAAAATAATTAATTTCTGTAGGTCAGACATCTAAACCGAAGCAACATACGTCGGAAATAGTACCAAATTGAACTAAATTCTTGCAGGTTCAAATCAAAGGAAATTCATACGTATGAATTTTTAAAATAGACGTCTGAATCCTGCTATTCTGCTATTGACCTATGGTGACTACGATTAACAGTTTAGGTCCATCTAGGCTCGTTCCCGGCCGAGTTTCGGCCCATTTCGCCTTTGTTCGTGAATTTTTAGTTTCTCTAATTCACAGATTTCAGTAGCCCGATTCTTACGAAACCGTTTTATAAATCACCAATTAAATAATTACGGAGTGAAAACCAATGGAGATAACTCTCTCACTCAAAATTTTGGACCTTTATTTATTTTTATAACTGAATATTTATTGATTGCCCATGATTGCAATATTTTTTCGGTGGATGATGGATGTTTACAGTTTTATTATTATTATCATTAAAATTTGATTATAAATGTTGATAAATAAAATGTTTATATTATTAATTATTTTGCGATGACAATTTACCCACCCGTCTCCCAAATATTAGATAAGTTCACATGGATTGTGATGTAAACCCCACACGGGTATTGGAACGATAATTTTGCACGTCGCCCAATTATACAAATAATAATCATTGTTTGATGGTTGAAAACCCCACACGGGTTTGGGGATGATAATAACTTCACACATCTCTCTTGTGTTTAGTTGTACGTCAATCAATTGAATGACAAACCGTAGTAAGCATTATTTAATTATTTAACGCTTATAAAGTTGTAGATACACTCTAGATGTGAATTGAATGTTTAATAGTTGTTTATCACTATTTTTGAATACATGCGATGTATGGAACTCATACAAATAAATTTATATGGTAATTTATTGAGTCTGATTCCAATTCAGAAATAATGAATATTTTAAAATAATATTCAGTGAAGAATCAAAATATGACTTTGATGTCCGATTTTGGATGGACACGAAAATATTGAAATACTCCAAGTTAAAAAAGATAAAAGATTCTAAATGAAATGGTTAACAACTAGAATAGAGAATTGATAGGGTTTTAACATAACCAGAATTTTACCAACGTATGAATTGGAAAGGATTTGAATGGAAATAATCTTCAGAATATTTCGATATTGTACCGTGATTATACGAATATCGTGGAGGAATTTGGGGGATATAGACATCATTATTCCCAATAAGATATCTATTGGTTTTAGAATTTGATATTGAATAAAAGTCGATATGATTTCTATTCAGAGACTTGTATTTAATATCAAATTGGATTTTAGGTTTTTTATGAATGCTATCTTTAATAATACTGTTCTTAAACCCATTTGAGAATAGAGTAAAAATCTTTTCCTTAAGATTTAAAGAGATTTTCCAATTAATGAATATAATTGGAATTAAATGAAAGTGATTTTGGGTTCTTTGTGAACGATGTTTTAAATGACATTAGTTCTTAAAACCCAATTAACGGTGAATTTATGATTCGGAATTTATAATCTTTTAATTAAGATTAATAGAATTTTACAAAGTAAAGTTTTTCCAATTTAATATATTATATTCGAATTGAGTGGAATTCAATGTAGTGATAATCAAAATGAGCTTCTGTGGAAGAAGACGTTTACTATTTATGGAATTTAAAAGGCCTTGTCGTTATTCCACTTATAGTATTAGTCTGATACGGTAATTTATATCGATTATATACTGTTACGATTTCCGTGATGGTTCCAGTTTAATGGAAGATGATTTTGTGTTTATCATGGACAGTGTTTTAAATGGGATTGGTTCTTTAACCCAAGTAAAGACAGGATTTATTTCCTAAATTTAAATAATCATTAAGTAATGATTTTTGAAATTGAAACTAAGTGGAGTTTTAACGAATCTTTAGTTAGACTAAAATGTAAATAAGGTAATTAAATTTACCGAATTCAAGAAATGTTCGAAAATGGAGTATCACCAGTTTTCCTCCACGCGATAGTTAAATCTTTAATTAAATTTGAATGTTAAGTGGTAATTGAATTTTCCGATAACACAATGGGTGTTAAATATTGAGTACTACCAGTTTTGCTCCATGGGATGAATAGGTTCAGATTGGGATAATAAAATGAATGATTACTTCGGTAAGGCTTATAAATCCCGACTAGTTTGATAAACCTTAATTTGGTTTAAGATTGTTAACAGATAATACAAAATCTTTTGCAATGATTTTCAAAGAAAGATTTAAACAAGTGGTTAAATGTGTTAAATCTTTGATAAGATTTATGGGATAATTCCCAATATAATGAATATTTGAATAAAAGAATATTATGGATTGGTATGAGGCGTATGATGTGTTTTTATAGCACTTGATTATAAGATACGCGAGTTTTTCGGAAAGACTTGGTTTAACCCATTTTTAATAACAGATACGATGACTAAAAGTCGAAGATTTGAAGACGGTGGTCGAAAACCTGAGATCTTCACATCATATGGATGATTACTTATGTCTTGATTAGGATGTACACCTAAGACGAGGTAATAAGTGGTGATCATTCGGACGTACTTGGAGATCGACCGGATATGCGAGAGACTCTCTCCTGTATTGGACATATGGGACGAGGAATAAGGTGCCTTTGGTTTCGTTCAAACCCAGAACGAACTTGCAAATGGATGGTGTGTCTGACATTCTATTCCTTTATGCTATATTCGTTGATATCTGCTAAATATATATCTTTTTGATAGCGTATAATTCATTCTCTTGCTTAACACCCTTCTCTGGGACTTACGAGCTTAGAGGTTATATATTGGTGGAAATCAATGCTATGGTATGGATTGATAATGTGGCATGTTGAGATGCATGGGTCAAAGCTTTTGTTGAAAAGCAAGGCTTTGGGGTTGGTGATAAAAGCACGACTTTAAATAGTATATCTTAGTTATCATTAATTCGCGAGCTTCACACCTCGGTATGAACCAAAAACGGGATGTGTACCGAAAGGAAATGGACGTACGTTGGTTTCTAGCTAAAAGTGATGTCATGGTATAGAGCCCAGACATTTTACTTATGTGGATGTTGGATTATGATGGAAAGCGAGGTACCTCAGATTTGATATCAGAGCCGACAAAAAAGGCCCTTGATTGTTCGACATACTTATCTTGTGATAGTTTCGATAGAACTGGCTAACCTATTGTTTATGGAATTGCCAATCAGCGAGGGCTGACTGGCCCTACCGCTAACCTAAGGTTGACTAGAGGCGTGATCCTGAGGCATTGCTAGTGTGTCCCGAAATAAGTGAGGAAGATCGCTTGACTCAGTTCGTAGATGGAAACCCAATTTTCAATACGTGATTTTACGGTTTTAGATGTAAACCTATATGGCGACATAATATATGGAACCTATGCCGCCTATGATTGATACATATATATTTGAAGTTATTTTCTTCACTATGCACTAGTAATAATAAGAGATAAATTTCGCGTACTAAGCATGTTTGCCTATTATAAGGTAAAACTCTATCCTACGGCTTGCATTGCATTGTGTGATGGGACCTGAGTCTTATAATAGCTTCATTTTTTCCTTTAACATTGCGTTGTTTGTTTTATGGTATTATTGGGAGAAAACCCGTTCCATGATATACGGCATGGTCCCTTGATTTACTCAACTTTAAAATAAAGTTAATAACTATTTTAGTTCTCACACTTGTCTCATGACTTACTCGGAGTTTATTGTTTACCACCTAAACTCCGGGTGCCCATATTTTCCACACAGGCAACTAGTAGTTTTGCTATTCGCAGATGTTTCTTTTCACAGGATCTTGGATTACGGCTACAACTATATATGGAATGCTTTGTATTCTTGTATTTCCTTCGGCTGTGGTAGTTGTTGTTTTCCGCTGCACATTATATTTATGTATATATATTTCCGCTATTTTGTAATTTAAATCTCCGATATTATTTTCCGTTGTATATTATTTATTTGAACTCTGATATCTTGTACTCTGATGTAAATTGTTGTAATAGTAATGAAATGTTCTTATGTTTGTGTTTTGATGCATTTCTTTACAATCCGCATTTTTCCGTCTCTTTGGAGGCCGGGCGAATTCAATGCGTAACAACGTTGATTCCAGAACATGAAACGTTGCTGAACGAGTTGCATTTAAACAAAAATACTTCTTACGCGGGTCGTGTGAAATATGTCAATTGCACAATCTGGGTTTGCTCACCATAAAAATCGTGTACGTGGTCATTTGGATTATCACTATCTTTAACAAATACACCGCTATTGTTAGTTTATTTTTTAGCACAATATTCTTTAGTGCTAAATTTATGTCCATTGACAAAGAATATTGGATATGTCTTGACATTCCTTTTTGGTCCCATTGCTAAATCTTTCAATCGTTCATCTATAACATAATTTGTTGTATCAAAAACATAATTAGTAAACCAAGTAGCGAATTCTTTGCTGATATCGCTGTTTGGATACAATGATTTGTAAATGTTGGAATTAAAGGACAAGTGTTACATTATGATTAAATACACAGTAAATGTATAGATGTATAAGTTCATTACCTAACGAACGGTGCAAATTCAGTGCAATTGAGAAGAATATATGTGTGTGCTGCATTATAATCTCTATCATTCAGCCATTCTACCATACATCTACCAAAAGTACAACCATGCTTTTTAAAAATAGATAAAGTCGCTTGACAATCATCTTGGTCAGTGCCTTCATCACCATGCGCAATACTTTCAAATGATATGTTCACATAATCAGTAAAATGATGAGAGAAAAAATGAAGCTTCTTCTTCGATGTATGATTTGCAAATAGAACCTTCAACTCGAGCTTTCTGCATCACTTTTTTCTTTAGATGATTTAAATACCTATTTAGAATTATTGAAAATTAATTTTTTTATACATTTCATTAACCAATATTTAATTAACTAAATATTAATATACCTTTGAAATGGATACACCCATCCGTATTGCACAGGCCCTCGAAGATGTAACACCCCGCGAATTCTATAACTGTGAAATTAACAAATTAAAGCATAATCAATTTGAAATCAAAGAACTAAGGGAAACAGGATACACCATTGCGTTCGTCTCGGAAAAATACGCGAAATAGAGTCCGAGTTTTCAAAAAACGGAGTCCGTATGAAGAAGATATGGCCTTCGGAAGTTTTTAAATTAAGTTTAAAATTCAAACAGAATAAAATAAGCTCAGAAAAACAAAGTGGGGCCCAATGGGCCAGGGCGGGAAAAGGACCGCCTGACGCACCCAGGTCGACTGGGCTGTCGACCTGGTCTAACCAGGTCGACAGGCCTGTCGACAGGGCTGTCGACAGGGGTGTCGACCTGGTCCAGAGCCAGGTCGAACCCAGTCCAACCTGGCTGGCCTATTCTATGTTGGTCGATTTTCTGTGGTCTGCTTTGTCATTAGGGCTAGGTGGCAGGCTCTAATTGGTCTCTCCTTAGGATGAATGGCTACGATCAATCCAAGCAACATCAATGGTCCTAATCAGTTCATTACCCCTATAAAAACAACCCTAGACTCTACCTAGGTTTCTTACACAATTCTCTAGCCTCCATTGCTCTCTTCTTCTAATTAAAAATAAAAATGGCGTCTCTGCTCTGCTGGAATTAAAACTAGAAGATAATCAACATCAGCCAAAGCAACTCAATTCAAACTAGAGATTAAAGTTTCTGCAAAGATTCTACAACAAGTTAAAGTTCTTTCTTTAATCCAATCAAGGCAAGTACAGTTATTCTCCGCTATAAACGTTAATTATAATTTTGATATGCATTTAAAACTGAGTTTGAGGTTGTATATATATTCTCTTCTGTTGGATCTGTTTTCTGTGACTGTTCTGTATTCCTTTCTTCTTTTCTGTTTCTATAGCCAGGCTACCACGAGCCTGTGCCCAATCTCATAAAGAGATTAACGTATGAACGCAAAATTTGGGACAATTAATGGATGATGCGAAATTTGACAAGACTGAATTGAACGTATGACTTTAGATCTGAAGCATAAAATATATTGGACGTGTGACTTGGGATTGGATGCATAAATTTGGCTATGAACATGTAATTTATATATTGCATGCATAGAGTATGTTGTAATTTAGATTTGTAACTAATTAGAGAAATGAACATATGTTATTTAGATCTGTAATTAATTAGAAAAATAAGCATATGTTATAAACTAGTTTTAGACCTATGCATATTCTGTGATAAAAGAAGAAGAGGAACCACTGTAAGATTACATATGATTTGAGACTTTGGACAAAATGCATATAAAAGTCAAGATTTGATTTTTAGAAGATATGATTTAAAGATTTAGATTGTTGGGTATAGTTTGCATAATGATTCGTGACTTAAAAAGAAGAAGATATGGAAGCTTAGGTGTAAAAGATTTGCATTAATTAGGATATCTATTATTATGATTACACCTAAATAGGGATTTTTGGATATATGGCATGCATTGGAATTAATGGTTATATTTGGTATAATTTATATGTGAATCTGCTGTAAAATGCTAGTTTAACAAAAATTGGAACATATGTTATAGGGTAAATTATGTCCATATTCTGTGCTATGTAAATGTATGCAAACATGGAAGTATATGATCATATTGTGAATCATGACATTATTTAGGCATATGAACTTAGGCCTAATTTATGTTTAGGCAAGGCATGTAAATAGAACCTTTAGAAATATTAAATTTGCTAAATCTGCTAATTTGCCAAGTTGCCTAAACTGCTAGTTTTGTTATATTGCCTAGACTGCTAATTAGATTGAAATGCCTAATCTGTAAAATTTGTCGGTTGAAATGCCTAACCTGTTATATGCCAAAATCTGCTAAGTTGCTAAATCTGTTAAATCCGTTAAGTCATATAAAATCTGTTATCTGCTATGTTGATATAATCATCCTGTTATTGATATAATCTGAATTGGCATATATATTGGGCGTGCGCATAAACGGTAAATTATTAATTAATTGGCCGCAAAGATAAACATGGCTAACTCGAGGTTAGAATGAGTTTGCGGCGTAAATCTGCCCGGAACCGCCCGGCACATCCAGTGGCCGCAAACAATAGGTTCTAATGTGAGAAGTTAGTCATAACATGCGTAAGACACGAGGTTAGGTCTGGCTTGTGGCAGAAGTCTGCCCGGAACCGCCCGGCATATCCAGCGGCCACAAGCTACCGACCTAATGTGAGAGGTTTGTGCATTAATAATTAATTAATGCAAAATCTAAGATAAGAATGACGTCTAAATCGTATTGGGGAAAATAGGGTTAAACCAAAGGGATTAATAGATGTAGTAAAACCCGTCCATGAATCTGTAGGCCCAATACAAAGTTAGACAAATCTGAAAAATCTGTACATCTGATCCGTTAGTCTGAAAACTTGTTAACTTAATTTGTGAATTAGTAAATCTGAATTCTGTATGTCTGAACTTGTAAACAAGTTAATCTGAAATCTGTTAGTCTGGGGACACAAGGTTAGGAGGGGAATTACTTGTGTCATCTGTTGTTTGGGACCCATATTAGTCAGTAACCCTTTCTGGTATCAAAACATTGACCCAACAGTAAGTAGGGTCCGGGCACGCTTACTGAACTAATTATAAGAGGTTCATTCTGATAATGGCGAGGGGTGTTGATGGTGCGTTCCAACCGGGTCATGTGCGTGCATGGATCCCGGTCTGCCTCTGAGGATGTAAGACGCCGTGACATCTGTAAATAGGTCTGTGCCAATTGGTTGTCACTTTAGGGAGTGATACACCCTACTGTGGGGCCGACACAGGATATTTATGTATTAGGAAGCCGATCGCTTGGGGTAGGGTTTTAGGGTACGCTTAGTTCTGTCTGTTTCTGTTGGTACCGTCTGTTTCTGTTGGGTGGTAACACCTGTCTGTTTCTGTGTGGTACCGTCTGTTCGGGTGGTAAAGGCCCATTACTAGTGTACACCTAATTCCACATTCTGTTTCCATAGGGATAAATATGTTTCTTCTTCTGTCTGTTTCTGATCGGGTAGTAAAGGCCCATTATTAGTATTCTGTTTCTGTTAAAGTATTCTGTACCCGTTCCTGCTTCAATTTAGACATTAGGGTGACACCTAATTCTGCTATACTATTATTAGTGCAGAGAAGTGTAAAACAATAGTTTATATCATTCTGTTTTTCTGTTATATCTGCTACACCTGTTATAGTTATCTCACATCCAGTTTTATATTCATATCATATTATTATTATCTGTTCATATGCTGAAAGTCACTGGACTTGCCAGACTTTTTGTCTGACCCTTGTTGTTTCGCCTCCTTTCTTCCGTTCCCCCCCAGGTTATCCAAGGAGGGAAATACTTTAGCTTGATCCGGATTTCTCTTTGCTTGAAGTGATTAAAGTATGGCTTGGCTCTGTATAGCTTCCGTTCCATGGGGATTATGATTTTAAACTATGCATTTTGAAGGCTTTTGTACAAGACTGATATATTGTACTTGAATTCTGAAATTGAAAGGATGTAACCATATAAATTTCTGTTTTCCGCTGTAATAAAGTTAAAATTTTTCAAGTACTGTTTTATCTGTCTTGTAAGTTTCTGTTCTGTTTACTAAAATGCTCCACCAAAGTTAAGGCATTCCCTTTGTGAGTGACCTTAACGGAGGTGGGGTGTTACACTTGGTATCAGAGCTGAAGGTTACCAGATTGGGTAAAGTTTTTGAAAACTATTTTCAAAAAGGTTTTGGAAAGGAAGTATTTTCAAAAATAAAGCTTATTTTGAAAAAACATGATCCCCAAGAGCCATATATCTTTCTTTCAGTCCTTTTTTGTATTGAACCTTTCCTTTTTCGTTCCAGCATGTCTGAAGCATCTGAGATACCAGAGGGTGTTCATGTACCCGGTTGGTTTCGTCAATATCTTGAGGCTAGGACCGCCGCTGCAGGTCCAGCAAATGATCCCCCTCCTCCACCCCCTCCTCGTGCTATTGCTTTCTCAAAAATCTATAGAGATTTTAGGGCCATGGGTGGGAAGGATTTCAAAGGAACTGAACCATTCGTAGAAGCAAGGAATTGGCTCAAAGAAACTAAGGATCTATTCGTTATCTTCGAGGTGGACGATAGGCAGAAGGTACAGTTGGCAGTATGGCTGCTCAAAGACGAAGCTTCCTACTGGTGGGAAGTCACTAATGCCGAGAGGCCGGTTGAGACATGGATGGATTTCAGAACAAGGTTTGAGACAAAATTCCTCTCGCAAGCTGAACGAAGTTTACAATTGGAAAAGTTCTTGTCTCTTAAGCAAGGAAGTATGACGATCAAGGAATACGTCAACCAGTTCAACCAACTAGCAAGATTCGGATTGGATTTAGTCAACACTCAGCATAAAAAGGCTCTCCGCTTTGTTAAAGGATTGAATGAGCCACTGCACAGCCTAGCCATGACCCATGTACCCATGGGAGCAACTTACGAGAAATTTGTGGATATGGCACTACTGCACGAGGAAGACAAGGGCCCGAAAGAGACAAAGAAGGAAGAACCACAGAATAAGAAAGCGGGGCCCAAAAAGGAAACACAAAAGAAGGATGAGAAGTCTGAAGATAAGAAGGGGAAAAGGTGCTTTACTTGTGGGAGCTCAACTCATCTGAACAAGGATTGCAGAAAAAGGAAGGGCGCTTGCTTCAACTGTGGGGAGATGGGACACTTCACTAGGGACTTCCCGAAGAGACGAGGACAAGGAAGGCAGGCGAACACTCTCGAGGCTAGTGGCTAGGATAGAAATAGGAAAATTTCTATAGTAGGTTTAATTTCTTTATCTGATTATGGAGTTAAGACTTTTTCTGATTCTGGTATTTTGATTTTGTAATCGATACTCTGCACTTTAATGCTAGTATTGTTTCTGAATTCCGCTGTAGACTCAGACCCATAAGGGTTATGGATCATCTGTTTGAGATTGGGGTTTGAGGGATATCTGTGTTAGGCGTCAAGTATGACGCATACATTCTGAGTTTTCGTAGGGTATGATTTTATCATGCTTAGCTTCCTAAGAATCATTAGGGAACCTGATCTGTATCAGTAGTCTGTAAATATCTGAATAATTCTGATTTCCAGTTTTGACATTGTCTAAAGAAGGTAATCCTCTGAGTGTTAGTCTGATATTGATTTCGGTCTTTGGGGTTGATACTTAGGGGAATTATTTTCTCAACCAATGCCTAATGGGAGCCAAGTCTTCGTTCTATCTGTACTCGCTTCCATCATTTGACTGTATCCTATCGATCGAATATTTGAACTTTAGGTAGAAACTAATGGGTGTAAACATGTGTTTGAGACATGTTATGTTTGATGGTTGCAAGTGGATGCAAGTGGTTGCTCGTGGATGCATATACACACACTAGGCACTAGATCGGCTCGAAAGCACTCTCATACTGCATATGGATGTGTGAGCATTTTTAAATTTTTATGGATGTAAAATGGTTGAATCAGCATATGGATGTTGCATATGAATGAGCAGTTGTGCACTCATATAGAAATGATATGTATCAAATAGGAAAATTTGCATACATATTGGACTCATGGCACTAACATGATTTGCATTAAGGAGGTCGACTGAATCAGTAGACCGCCTGATTTTGCATTAGATAAGTTCATGTACACACACACTTCGCATATGATCATGAAGCATTAGAAGTCTTTTAAGGACACTGGATGCTCGTGTTTGATGGATGAGTAGATGGATGATTGGATGTTAGGATATACATTCCTCCTAACTTGAAGATTTCGGGGACGAAATCCTTTTAAGTGGGGGAGAATGTAACACCCCGCGAATTCTATAACTGTGAAATTAACAAATTAAAGCATAATCAATTTGAAATCAAAGAACTAAGGGAAACGGGATACGCCATTGCGTTCGTCTCGGAAAAATACGCGAAATAGAGTCCGAGTTTTCGAAAAACGGAGTCCGTATGAAGAAGATATGGCCTTCGGAAGTTTTTAAATTAAGTTTAAAATTCAAACAGAATAAAATAAGCTCAGAAAAACAAAGTGGGGCCCAATGGGCCAGGGCGGGAAAAGGCCCGCCTGACGCACCCAGGTCGACTGGGCTGTCGACCTGGTCTAACCAGGTCGACAGGCCTGTCGACAGGGCTGTCGACAGGGGTGTCGACCTGGTCCAGAGCCAGGTCGAACCCAGTCCAACCTGGCTGGCCTATTCTATGTTGGTCGATTTTCTGTGGTCTGCTTTGTCATTAGGGCTAGGTGGCAGGCTCTAATTGGTCTCTCCTTAGGATGAATGGCTACGATCAATCCAAGCAACATCAATGGTCCTAATCAGTTCATTACCCCTATAAAAACAACCCTAGACTCTACCTAGGTTTCTTACACAATTCTCTAGCCTCCATTGCTCTCTTCTTCTAATTAAAAATAAAAATGGCGTCTCTGCTCTGCTGGAATTAAAACTAGAAGATAATCAACATCAGCCTAAGCAACTCAATTCAAACTAGAGATTAAAGTTTCTGCAAAGATTCTACAACAAGTTAAAGTTCTTTCTTTAATCCAATCAAGGCAAGTACAGTTATTCTCCGCTATAAACGTTAATTATAATTTTGATATGCATTTAAAACTGAGTTTGAGGTTGTATATATATTCTCTTCTGTTGGATCTGTTTTCTGTGACTGTTCTGTATTCCTTTCTTCTTTTCTGTTTCTATAGCCAGGCTACCACGAGCCTGTGCCCAATCTCATAAAGAGATTAACGTATGAACGCAAAATTTGGGACAATTAATGGATGATGCGAAATTTGACAAGACTGAATTGAACGTATGACTTTAGATCTGAAGCATAAAATATATTGGACGTGTGACTTGGGATTGGATGCATAAATTTGGCTATGAACATGTAATTTATATATTGCATGCATAGAGTATGTTGTAATTTAGATTTGTAACTAATTAGAGAAATGAACATATGTTATTTAGATCTGTAATTAATTAGAAAAATAAGCATATGTTATAAACTAGTTTTAGACCTATGCATATTCTGTGATAAAAGAAGAAGAGGAACCACTGTAAGATTACATATGATTTGAGACTTTGGACAAAATGCATATAAAAGTCAAGATTTGATTTTTAGAAGATATGATTTAAAGATTTAGATTGTTGGGTATAGTTTGCATAATGATTCATGACTTAAAAAGAAGAAGATATGGAAGCTTAGGTGTAAAAGATTTGCATTAATTAGGATATCTATTATTATGATTACACCTAAATAGGGATTTTTGGATATATGGCATGCATTGGAATTAATGGTTATATTTGGTATAATTTATATGTGAATCTGCTGTAAAATGCTAGTTTAACAAAAATTGGAACATATGTCATAGGGTAAATTATGTCCATATTCTGCGCTATGTAAATGTATGCAAACATGGAAGTATATGATCATATTGTGAATCATGACATTATTTAGGCATATGAACTTAGGCCTAATTTATGTTTAGGCAAGGCATGTAAATAGAACCTATAGAAATATTAAATTTGCTAAATCTGCTAATTTGCCAAGTTGCCTAAACTGCTAGTTTTGTTATATTGCCTAGGCTGCTAATTAGATTGAAATGCCTAATCTGTTAAATTTGTCGGTTGAAATGCCTAACCTGTTATATGCCAAAATCTGCTAAGTTGCTAAATCTGTTAAATCCGTTAAGTCATATAAAATCTGTTATCTGCTATGTTGATATAATCATCCTGTTATTGATATAATCTGAATTGGCATATATATTGGGCGTGCGCATAAACGGTAAATTATTAATTAATTGGCCGCAAAGATAAACATGGCTAACTCGAGGTTAGAATGAGTTTGCGGCGTAAATCTGCCCGGAACCGCCCGGCACATCCAGTGGCCGCAAACAATAGGTTCTAATGTGAGAAGTTAGTCATAACATGCGTAAGACACGAGGTTAGGTCTGGCTTGTGGCAGAAGTCTGCCCGGAACCGCCCGGCATATCCAGCGGCCACAAGCTACCGACCTAATGTGAGAGGTCTGTGCATTAATAATTAATTAATGCAAAATCTAAGATAAGAATGACGTCTAAATCGTATTGGGGAAAATAGGGTTAAACCAAAGGGATTAATAGATGTAGTAAAACCCGTCCATGAATCTGTAGGCCCAATACAAAGTTAGACAAATCTGAAAAATCTGTACATCTGATCCGTTAGTCTGAAAACTTGTTAACTTAATTTGTGAATTAGTAAATCTGAATTCTGTATGTCTGAACTTGTAAACAAGTTAATCTGAAATCTGTTAGTCTGGGGACACAAGGTTAGGAGGGGAATTACTTGTGTCATCTGTTGTTTGGGACCCATATTAGTCAGTAACCCTTTCTGGTATCAAAACATTGACCCAACAGTAAGTAGGGTCCGGGCACGCTTACTGAACTAATTATAAGAGGTTCATTCTGATAATGGCGAGGGGTGTTGATGGTGCGTTCCAACCGGGTCATGTGCGTGCATGGATCCCGGTCTGCCTCTGAGGATGTAAGACGCCGTGACATCTGTAAATAGGTCTGTGCCAATTGGTTGTCACTTTAGGGAGTGATACACCCTACTGTGGGGCCGACACAGGATATTTATGTATTAGGAAGCCGATCGCTTGGGGTAGGGTTTTAGGGTACGCTTAGTTCTGTCTGTTTCTGTTGGTACCGTCTGTTTCTGTTGGGTGGTAACACCTGTCTGTTTCTGTGTGGTACCGTCTGTTCGGGTGGTAAAGGCCCATTACTAGTGTACACCTAATTCCACATTCTGTTTCCATAGGGATAAATATGTTTCTTCTTCTGTCTGTTTCTGATCGGGTAGTAAAGGCCCATTATTAGTATTCTGTTTCTGTTAAAGTATTCTGTACCCGTTCCTGCTTCAATTTAGACATTAGGGTGACACCTAATTCTGCTATACTATTATTAGTGCAGAGAAGTGTAAAACAATAGTTTATATCATTCTGTTTTTCTGTTATATCTGCTACACCTGTTATAGTTATCTCACATCCAGTTTTATATTCATATCATATTATTATTATCTATTCATATGCTGAAAGTCACTGGACTTGCCAGACTTTTTGTCTGACCCTTGTTGTTTCGCCTCCTTTCTTCCGTCCCCCCCAGGTTATCCAAGGAGGGAAATACTTTAGCTTGATCCGGATTTCTCTTTGCTTGAAGTGATTAAAGTATGGCTTGGCTCTGTATAGCTTCCGTTCCATGGGGATTATGATATTAAACTATGCATTTTGAAGGCTTTTGTACAAGACTGATATATTGTACTTGAATTCTGAAATTGAAAGGATGTAACCATATAAATTTCTGTTTTCCGCTGTAATAAAGTTAAAAATTTTCAAGTACTGTTTTATCTGTCTTGTAAGTTTCTGTTCTGTTTACTAAAATGCTCCACCAAAGTTAAGGCATTCCCTTTGTGAGTGACCTTAACGGAGGTGGGGTGTTACAGAAGACGTGCTTCTTTCTGAAGATGAATAGGTAAATGCTCCATAACATTGAAAAAACCTGGATGAAATATTTTTTCCAGTTTGTAGAAAAATATGGGGATTTCTTCCTCTAGTTTACGTAGATGATTAATTTAAATGTAGTAGAAAAAAACTCTTTATAGAACAAACTAAGTTCTGTTACAACAGTCCAAACTTTTACGGGCAACAGTTCTTTGAAAGCGACGGGCAATAAATTTTCCATCATAACATGACAGTCGTGGCTTTTCATCCCGCTAAGTTTACTGTTTTTATTTTTGACACATCTACGAAGATTAGAAGATATACCATCCGGTAGTCTTAATCCTTCCACCCATTTTAAAAGTATTTTAACTTGATTACTGTCCAATTCATAGCACACTTTTGGTTGTTTTATGTCATTTGGCTTTATATGAAGCTCAAGATGATTACATATACTTCGATATCATGTCTTGATTTCAAATCATCTTTCATCTTCCCTTTGATATTCAAATTTGTAATAAATACATTGTCAAATACATTTTTCTCATTATGCATCACTTCGATATTATGATGAATCAGGAGATTTTTCCAATAAGACAACTTCCAAAATATGATCTGTTTGCACCAATTATGAATCGTTGATTTACGTTGAATTTCGATCTGTACTCCCGTTTGATGAAACTTTTGAAAATCTCTTCTTTGAAATCAAAGATTATACCTTCGCTTCAATTTCTTACCTTTAATTCCCTCGAATCAAAGATTTGATTAAATCCCCAATTATGATATGAATTTCCACCATTCAATCTCACCGGGTTTCAAGAATGATATTATTGAAGATACGATTCACGACAAAAGCCCAAATCAATCGATATTGAATGATGAATCACACAGGAAATTTTATCCACTTATATTCGATATAAATTCTCCTAATCAACGAATACTATAAGCAGAATAGCGATATAATAATATCTTCTAAATTCCCCAGATATTATTTATTTACACCATGAAATTTTATATCCAATATCGAAGATTATTTCTATCTAACTTATTTCAATCAGGTGGAGAAACCCATATCTTAATTAAAAGATTTATTCAACTCTTTGATATTTGATCTGGATAGAAATAACATCAACTTATCTTCAATATTAATTTCCATATCCAACTCATATTATAAGTGGAATAACGGTGAATTACCTTTTAAATTCCTCAGATAATAAGAGTTTCATCCACCGAGTTAATATCAAACATCCGAAGATTATCTCCAACCATACCCAAATTTTAAAATTTTAAAAACCATTTCAATCCCATACAAGTATTCCCGAGGACTTTAGTAATCTTTGAACTATTTTTTTATTTATATCATTCTTATAGTCAAATAATAGTTCACGCTTATAAATTTCCAACCAATAATAACATTTTGAAAATGTTATCAAAGCACTACTATTAAAAATAGCCCTTTTAAATCAAATAGATTTAAAATTATTTGAAATTCAATTATTCCAATTCTAATCACCTTTTTAGGAATTATCATAAATTTCTCCAACTTAATAACTTGTTTTTATTCGATTTCCGTTATGATCGGCAACTACACGTGTTTCAAATTTGTTTTGAATATTCTCGAAAATCATATGTCGAAAATCGAAATTGTTCTTTCTATTCAAATACTTTTATTATTTGAAATCCAACGCGCATTATTTCTAGTCAAGTCAATTTAAAAAAATCAAGTCATAGCCATTCAAAGTTTGAAATCGATATTTACGAATTGTCGCATCATAGTGCGTTCTATTCAAACTGTAATAACCCGGAAATCCGAGCGAATTTAATATTTTTATTTTGGCAATTTTAGTGAATTTTGAATATTTAAAATGAATTATTTTAAATAATAATGACGAGAAGTTTATTTTGAATATAATTAGAATGTATATATTTAAATAGATCGTCGTTTGAATATAAATAATTATTTATAATTATAAAAGGAATTGAAAATGGTGCGGTAGTTCAAAAATTTGATTTCAAAGTTCAAATGAATGTATAGGGTTCAAAATAAATCGGATTTTAACGAAAACAAAAATATTAGAATCTAATTGAGAATATCTTTCCAACGAATCTGAAAAATTGAAATTTCATAGCGAGAATCAAAAGATACGTCCAGTTGAAAATTCAGAATAGTCGCTATGGAATTCTGGCCCTTAAAAATAGCCATTTTGCAAACAACCTCGGTTTTCGACGATACCACTTTTGTTGGATCCGTGATGTCATGTTATTGCTAGATTCCAAAATTCGTAATATTTTGAATCAATATGTGAGCGTGGCAAAGGAAAACGTGTTTTGACAGTTTCAGTTGATTTTAATCGACTGGAAAATGACCATTTTTCAAACGGTCTCAGAATTCGATGAAATTAGTTCCTTTAGGACCGTATCGTCAATACGAAGCTAGAAAATATTTTTTGAGGATTTTTCGAGTTAGTATGTGGCCCCGGTAAATTGAAATGTGCGTTCAAATTCAATATATAGAGTTATATTTTGATTTTGACGAAAACTGATCGAAACGATCTAATCGGCTTACGAAACATATCCCATTGTGTTCGGAATGGGGGTAATTAGCTATGGACGACAGTCGGTAGGCTCGATTTTGAGTTCAAATGTAAAGGTTGCTCTTTATGGAAAAATTAAAATAAAATAATATAAAATATATTAATATATATGGCCCCCCTCTTATCTCTCTCTTCCCCTGTACGGTCAAGGCCATTTCAAAAAAAAGAAGAGAGAGAAGGGGCGATGGAGCCCCTCATCGATGGTAGGCGATTGACGCCACCTCCCACACGTCGCGACCCCCCTCTCAGCTCCTCCTCCCGCCCACGACGCTCTCCCCTCTTCCTCCTGGCCCATCCGTGAACCAAAACCCGACTGAAACGACCCGAACTTCCCCGGTAAGGAAAGCCTGGATTGAGTCGAGAACAAGCCACAACAAAACGCAGACGGAGGAACATTTCATTGTTAATTACAACAATTCCATTAGAATACAAGAATATACTGAGTATGAATAAATATTACACAGTATAAAATATTAGAGATTATAATACATTACATAGTAGCGGAAAATAATACAAAACACAACTGAAGGAGATATACGGATACAAAGCTTTCCGGATATCATTCCAGCTATAGCCCAGGTTCCTGTGAATATAAGTCTGCAAAACCAAAAACTACTAGCTGCCCGTGTCGAAAATAAGGGCACACAGAGTTTAGGTTAAAACAATAAACTCCAGGTCAGTCATGGGACTGGTGTGAGAACTAAAACAGTTATTAATCTTTATTTTAAAGTTAGGTAAATCAAGGGACCACGCCGTATAACACGGAACGGGTTTCCTCCCAAGAATTCCAGTGCATAAAACAATAGCGCAATGCTAAATAAAGAACTATGAAGCTATTATAAGACCCAGGTCCCATCACACAATGCAACGCAAGCCGAAGGATATGGTTTTTACCTTATAATAGCCAAAGAATGCTTGATACGCTAAATTTCATGTGTTATTATTACTATAAGTGTATAGTGTCAAAACATTTTCAAATCATAAGTATCAATCATAGGCGGCATGAATGCCCCATACCACTATGTCGCCATAAATAGGTTATACAATCAAAATCGCAAAGTCACGTATTTGGAAATTGGATTTCCGTCATGAACCAAGGCAAAAGATAGTCCTTACCGACTTCGAGACAATCTGGCCCATGTCTCAGGGTCAGAGCGCATCGACCCTTGGAGCGACAGGGCCGGCCCACCGATGTGGATTAAAATTCCTGAACACTGCGTTTCCCCGCCCTTTGGGGCGTAAATGAGTCCACTGACTCTATCGGTTCGAGAACGACCGATGTATCCGAGGCGCCTCGCAACAGCAACAACCACACATGTGGAAAGTATATAAATGTCAGCCAGTTTAAGCACTGACACCACCTAGCTAGAAGAAAACGCATGTCCTCCCTAAGGTCGTCGTCCTGTTTTTGGTTCATACCGGGGTTTGAGGCTCGCGAATTCACGCTACACAAAGCTATGCAACAAAGGCCGTGCTTTAATCATCAACCACAAGACTCTGCTTTTCAACAGAAGCCTTGATCATTTGCATCTTAGTATGCCACACAGGCAGACCACTCCATGCAACCGATATCAATCACATAGAATGAAATCCAATGTCAGACACACAGTCCATTTACAAGTCCGTTCTGGGTCTGAACGAAACCGGAGGCACTTTCCTCGCATATCCATCGATCTCCAAATATGTCTGGACGATCACCAACTGATTCCCTCATCTTGGGTGTACAGCCCAATCAAGATCATCAGTAATCACCCAAACGATGTGAAGACTTCCGGTCTTCAACCACCGTCTTCATCTTCGACACCACGTCGAAACAGTTACTTAGAATGGGATAAACCCGGTCTTTCTGAATAACTCACGTATATAATAAACAAGTGTTGCACAAACACAACATACGCCTCATTCCAATTCAGAATATTCTTTTGTTCAAATATTCTTATACTTTGGGAAAGGTTCCCATTAATTTTATCAAAGATAAATTCTTTTAAATTTATTCTTTAATCTTCCTTTGAATATCACTTCAAACTAGTCGGGATTAGCGAACCACACCGAAGTAATCCTTTATTTTATTTCCCAGTCCCAACCTATTCACTCCATGAAGTAAAACTGGTAATACTTCATATCTAACATCACGGTGTTATCGGTAAATTCAATTACCATTTCACATTCAAATCTAATTAAAGATTTAACTATCGCCTGGAGTAAAACTGATGGTACTCCATTCTCGATCTTTTCAATCTAATTAAAGATTCATTAAAACTCCACTTAGTTTTAATCTTTAACTGGGTTAAAGAATCAGTGTCGTTTAAAACACGGTTCACGATAAACCCAAAATCACATTCTATTAATTATCGGGTTAAAGAACAAGTGTTATTTAAAACACTGTTCACGATAAACCCAAAAATCAATACCAATTCAATTCCAATTAATATTATTTAATTGGTACACTTCATTAAACCTAAATAAAAAGATTTAACCTTTTTTTCCCCACTGGGCTTAAGAACAGTGTTAATGAAGACACCATTCACGACAACCCCAAATCACATTTGATATTTAAATACAAGGCTCTGAATAGAAAATATACCGGCTTATATTCAATATCAAATTCTACGACCAACAAGTATCGTAATGGAAATAACGATATTAATATATCTTTCAAATTCCCATAACAATATCTGTAACATCACGAAACCCAATATCGAAATATTCCGAAGACAATTTCGATTCAAATCCCTTCCAATTCAATCATTGGAAATCCTGGTTATTTTCAAAACCATTTCAAATCCACTTTATTTATTTTAAAAATAAATAGAATTATAGTTCTAGTTCAAACTAGTTCATTCCGATAAAAATCTATTTTTATCTTTTCAAATATGGAGTTTTTCATCACAATTCCTCACAAATCTTTTCTTATGATTTTACACAAATTATTAATACTTTTAATAATTTTATCAAGGCCCGTACAGTCGATTTCCATCAACGGCCATCGAACTGCACTTACAGCGACCTTTTCCAAATTTGATTTGGACATAATTCCAAATCCAACCGTTAGATTTCCAATTTCAAATATTCACTAGAAAGCTCTTTTCGATACGAACCCAACGGTTCCAGTTTTAGGAGGATCCGACGGTCGGATCTACCGTAATATCCGTTCGAAGTCAATAGTCGAAATTCACGAACTGCCGTGGCGCGGCGCCTTTTATTCAGGCCATTATATTATATTTATAATATATATAATATATACTTCGTCGATTTCCTTTTTAAAACGAATTTTATAAATCGTTTTCAAAACGATTTCAACATCATATTCAATTTCTAATCAAAATTGAATTTTTCCTTATAAATTCGATTTCAATTCAAATCGATTTTATATTCAATTTCAGTTTTTTTTCAATTTCATTCAATTTCAATTCGAATTCTTTTCTATTCAATTTCAATTCGAATTCTTTTGTATTCACTTTCAATTCGAATTCATTTCTATTCACTTTCAATTCGAATTTCAATTCTTTTCAAAATATTAGATTTTGAAATCACTTTCGATATTCATTATAAAATGAATAAAATCGATAAAAATACCGTTTACGTCAAAATGGCGTCAATCTAATCAACACGGCTTCATATATTTCTATTTTCGAATATTCTATTTCAAATATTTCTATTCAAAACTGGAATGAAGCCCAATCAATTACCATATAATGTTAATTATATGGATTTTCTACAACACATGTATACATTAACAACGATGAATAATCAACCATCATCCAAAGTGCATTCTACACTATATAAGCATCAAATATAAATATTTAATGCTCATAACAGTCTGTCCATCAATCGATCGACATACAGCTAAATAATTAGGATTAGTGTACGCCAAATATCATCCTAATACCCGTGTGGGGTTTCAAACAATCAAACACAGATTTTATTTGTGTAGTTGGGCGATGTGTAAAATTTATCGTCCCAATCAATATCAATCAAATCAGTGTATATAAACAAATCTCCGATTTTTTTATAAATATTTATTTTATATATACGTTAAAAATTCTATTTTCAACTATAAAATATTTTATCTATATAAATATTTTATTTCATTTCACATCACAACACACAATCAACTACACATCAAAATCAAACAAACAAGCATACAAGCCATCCATGGTCTGTGGACGACGGGTGTCGGGTTCTACTAAACACCGTCTGCATCCTAGTATATATTTTAACTAGAAAATTAAATTAAAAGTGAGAAGTTCTCACAGAGGGTTCCACTCCGCCGTGCTTTGCTGTTGAACTGCTGAATCGTCTGGATCTGCTTGAAATCCCAATGCAGTCCTTTTCACGTTGTTCAAATAAAAATTATATTTTTATTGCTTCATTTTAATAAATAAAATTCATATTTTTATTTCTACTTCATATAATTTTTATAACGCTCTTTTCTATATGCAAATTATATTTTATATATCTACTTCTAATATAAAGATCAAATTTTTACCTTACTCTATAAAATAAAAATCAGATTTTTATTTCACTATATATATAAAGATCAAATCTTTGCTATCTATATAATATAAAAATCGTATTTTTATTATCTACAATATATAAAAATCATATCTTTATTATCTATACTATATAAAAATCATATTTTTATTCTTTCTATCATATAAAAATCATATTTTTATTCTTTCTATAATATAAAAACCATATTTTTATTCTCAAAGAATTCATATTTTTATACAATGAAAGATCGCACCATTTCTCTAATGAAAAATCTTCATTTTGTTCTAAAGAAAAATCTACCTTTTTTCTACATCAAAATGAATAATATTTTTTCTCTAAAACTAAAAATCCTATCTTTCTAAAACTAGAAATCATGTTATTTCAGTTTTAAAAATCATATTCTTATCAATCAAGAAGTCATATTTTCTTTAACAAAGAAAAATTCATTTTCATATCAAAGAAAAATCGTATTTACTAAATCAAAGAATTATAGATCCGAAGACTTACCGTCTTCATCGCTGGTTGGATCCAAGGATGAGACGGGATCGGTGATCGAAGGTGCTCGTTGGTCCCATCACATCTGGCCTGCGCGAGTTCGAAGGGAAGGAGGCTTCAATCGGAGGGTTGCGGTTCGATCGAGGGGGGAGCGTCGGCTGAGGCTGTAGTGGCGGCAAGGGGCGCTCGATGTCGGTTGGGGTTCACGTGGGGGGGGGGGGGGGCGTTGTGGCGGTTTGGGGGTATTCAGAACGGAGGAGGAGGAGGGCATGAAGAGGAGGGGGGTGCGGTGGGGGAACCGCGCCTCGGCGGCGGCGGTCGGCAGCGCGTCGGCAGCGCAGCAGCAGTCGCTGCTTTTTTTTTTTTTTTTTTTTCCGATCTATTTGATAAGGTAACGGGGGGCCTGAGATAATAGAAGAAAGAGGGGTTATTATTTTATTTTTATTTTATTATCATTTTTCCAAAAAGCAACTTTTTATTTCGAAATCGAAATCAAGCCCACCGACTGTTGTCCTTAGCTAATTACCCCCATTCCGAACCCAATGGGATATGTATCGTAAGCTGATTCGATTGTTTCGATCAGTTTTCGTCAAAATCAACATATAACTCTATATATTGAATTTGAACGCGCATTTCACTTTACTGGGGCCACATACTAACTAGAAAAATTCCCAAAAAATATTTTCTAGTTTCATATCGACGATACGGTCCTAACAAAACTAGTTTCGTCGAATTCTGAGACCGTTTGAAAAATGACCATTTTCTAGTCGATTAAATTCAACTAAAACTGGTCAAACGCGTTTTCCTTTGCCGCGCTCACATACCGATTCGAAAAATTATGAAATTTGAAACGTAGCAATAAATTGACATCACAAATCCAACAAAAGTGGTTTCGTCGAAAACCGAGGTCGTTTGCAAAATTGCTATTTTTAAGGGCCAGAATTCCATAGCGACTATTCTGAAATTTTAACTGGACATAACTTTTTATCCCCGCTGTGAAATTTCAAATTTTCTGATTCATTGGAAAGATATTATCAATTAGATTCAAATATTTTTGGTTTCACTAAAATTCGGTTTATTTTGCACCCGGTACATTCATTTGAAGTTTGAAATCGAATTATCGAACTACCGCTCCAATTTCAATTCCTTTTATAATTATAAATAAATATTTATATTCTAACGACGATCTAAATATATTCGTTCGAATTCTATTCAAAATAAATTTCTCGTCGTTATTATTTAAAATAATTCACTTTAAATATTCAAAATTCGCTAAAATTGCCAGAATAAAAATTTTAAATTGGCTCGGATTTCCGGGTTATTACAATCTCCCCCATTTAAAACTTTTCGTCCCCGAAAAGGAACGAAGCCGAAAGTTGTTTAACAATTCAACTCAACTTCTAGTATTTTCACTACGGCTTGAGTTCTTCAACTTTTCAGTTTCTAAGAACTTTTCAAATTTTTCAAAAATTTGGCTAACACCCTAAATTTTCGAAAAATTTCGCCATAACCTCCCCTGCACCGGGGACTTCGGGATATTTCATATAGCCTCCCATGGCCTTCTTCAATCCAAAAGAAAAAGAAAAAGCCAAGCGGCTCAAAAAGTCACCCAAAACTCAAGAAATACAATAAACATGTACCTATTTGTCGGGCAAACAATTTTATTCCTCTTCTCTAGCCTCCTTGCTATGACCTGTTCAATTAGATATACATGTACATGCATGCAATTGCAACTAATTTTCAATACAGTTCAATATTTGACCAATTTGGTTAAAGATTCAACATTTAATTATTCAAACAATAATCAAACAACACAACCAGCAATCAATTTGTTGATTAACGTTTCAAATCCATAATTTTGATATATAGTCAGAAATCACATTTTTGGTGCCAATTCACAACAATAGTGAATCCTATCTAGTTTCGGTTCTCACACCAGTCTAATGGAAATATAGAAACCCACTTTCACTACTCAAAAATAAATATTGGCGACGGTTCCCCATCACCAGAATTATCCCCGGGCAACTAGAGTATGATTCTATAACTATCCAGTATATTAAAACTTCGAATACACGTTTGCAAGACGCATATGCAAAATCTTTATATATCGGATTGTCCAAATCACTATAAATAAATAATCAAATATGTATAATTGATTTAAATTTCAAAACAAAAATTGTTTTCATTTTAAAAATATACTCTTCACACTCATTCTAGGATACTACTGATCCCATCTCTAACGAGTCATTCTCATTGGATATTACTAATCCAATATCTAATGAATTCTTTCGTATGGTTCTAATGTGTCTTGTTCTCTGATCTTTGTAAACCAAAGCTCTGATACCACGCTGAAATGACCCGAACTTCCCTGGTAAGGAAAGCCCGGATTGAGTCGAGAACAAGCCACAACAGAACGCAGACGAGAGAACATTTCATTGTTAATTACAACAATTCCATCAGAATACAAGAATATAAAGAGTATGAATAAATATTACAGAGTATAAAATATCAGAGATTACAATACATTACATAGCAGCGAAAAATAATACAAAACACAACTGAAGGAGATATACGGATACAAAGCTTTCCGGATATCATTCCAGCTGTAGACCAGGTTCCTGTGAATATAAATCTGCAAAACCAAAAACTACTAGCTGCCCGTGTTGAAAATAAGGGCACCCAGAGTTTTGGTTAAAACAATAAACTCCAGGTCAGTCATGGGACTGGTGTGAGAACTAAAACAGTTATTAATCTTTATTTTAAAGTTAGGTAAATCAAGGGACCACGCCGTATAACACGGAACGGGTTTCCTCCCAAGAATGTCAGTGCATAAAACAATAGTGCAATGCTAAATAAAGAACAATGAAGCTATTATAAGACCCAGGTCCCATCACACAATGCAACGCAAGCCGGAGGATTGGGTTTTTATCTTATAATAGCCAAAGAATGCTTGATACGCTAAATTTCATGTGTTATTATTACTATAAGTGTATAGTGTCAAAACATTTTCAAATCATAAGTATCAATCATAGGCGGCATGAATGCCCCATACCACTATGTCGCCATAAATAGGTTATACAATCAAAATCGCAAAGTCACATATTTGGAAATTGGATTTCCGTCATGAACCAAGGCAAAAGATAGTCCTTACTGACTTCGAGACAATCTAGCCCATGTCTCAGGGTCAGAGCGCATCGACCCTTGGAGCGACAGGGCCGGTCCACCAATGTGGATTAAAATTCCTGAACACTGCGTTTCCCCGCCCTTTGGGGCGTAAATGAGTCCACTGACTCAATCGGTTCGAGAACGACCGATGTATCCGAGGCGCCTCGCAACAACAACAACCACACAGGTGAAAAGTATATAAATGTCAGCCAGTTTAAGCACTGACACCAGCTAGCTAGAAGAAAACGCATGTCCTCCCTGAGGTCCTCGTCCTGTTTTTCGTTCATACCGGGGTGTGAGGCTCGCGAATTCACGCTACACAAAGCTATGCCACAAAGGCCGTGCTTTGATCATAAACCACAAGACTCTGCATTTCAACAGAAGCCTTGATCATTTGCATCTTAGTATGCCACACAGGCAGACCACTCCATGCAACCAATATAAATCACACAGAATGAAATCCAATGTCAGACACACAGTCCATTTACAAGTCCGTTCTGGGTCTAAACGAAACCGGAGGCACTTTCATCGCATATCCATCGATCTCCAAATACGTCTGGACGATCACCAACTGATTCCCTCATCTTGGGTGTACAGCCCAATCAAGATCATCAGTAATCACCCAAACGACGTGAAGACTTCCGGTCTTCAACCACCGTCTTCATCTTCGACACCACGTCGATACAGTTATTCAGAATGGGATAAACCCGGTCTTTCTGAATAACTCGCGTATATAATAAACAAGTGTTACACAAACACAACATACGCCTCATTCCAATTCAGAATATTCTTTTGTTCAAATATTCTTATACTTTGGGAAAGGTTCCCATTAATTTTATCAAAGACAAATTCTTTTAAATTTATTCTTTAATCTTCCTTTGAATATCACTTCAAACTAGTCGGGATTAGCGAACCACACCGAAGTAATCCTTTATTTTATTTCCCAGTCCCAACCTATTCACCCCATGAAGTAAAACTGGTAATACTTCATATCTAATACCACGGTATTATCGGTAAATTCAATTACCATTTCACATTCAAATCTAATTAAAGATTTAACTATCGCCTGGAGTAAAACTGGTGGTACTCCATTCTCGATCTTTTCAATCTAATTAAATATTCATTAAAACTCCACTTAGTTTTAATCTTTAATTGGGTTAAAGAATCAGTGTCGTTTAAAACACGATTCACGATAAACCCAAAATCACATTCTATTAATTATCGGGTTAAAGAACAAGTGTTATTTAAAACATTGTTCACGATAAACCCAAAAATCAATACCAATTCAATTCCAATTAAATATTATTTAATTGGTACGTTTTATTAAATCTAAATAAAAAGATTTAACCTTTTTTCCCCATTGGGCTTAAGAACAGTGTTAATGAAGACACCATTCACGACAAACCCAAATCACATTTGATATTTAAATACAAGACTCTGAATAGAAAATATACCGGCTTATATTCAATATCAAATTCTACGACCAACAAGTATCATAATGGAAATAACGATATTAATATATCTTTCAAATTCCCATAACAATATCTGTAACATCACGAAACCCAATATCGAAATATTCCGAAGACAATTTCGATTCAAATCCCTTCCAATTCAATCATTGGAAATCCTGGTTATTTTCAAAACCATTTCAAATCCACTTTATTTATTTTAAAAATAAATAGAATTATAGTTCTAGTTCAAACTAGTTCATTCCGATAAAAATCTATTTTTATCTTTTCAAATATGGAGTTTTTCATCACAATTCCTCACAAATCATTTCTTATGATATTACACAAATTATTAATATTTTTAATAATTTTATCAAGGCCTGTACAGTCGATTTCCATAACCAGCCATCGAACTGCACTTACAGCGACCTTTTCCAAATTTGATTTGGACATAATTCCAAATCCAACCGTTATATTTCCAATTTCTAATATTCACTAGAAAGCTCTTTTTGATTCGAACCCAACGGTTCCGGTTTTAGGAGGATCCGACGGTCGGATCTCCCGTAATATCTGTTCGAAGTCAATGGTCGAAATTCACGAACTGCCGTGGCGCGACGCGTTCTATTCAAGCCATTATATTATATATATAATATATATAATATATACTTCGTCGATTTCCTTTTTAAAACGAATTTTATAAATCGTTTTAAATTCGTTTTCAGAACGATTTCAACATCATATTCAATTTCTAATCAAAATTGGATTTTTCCTTATAAATTCGATTTCAATTCAAATCGATTTTTAATTCAATTTCAGTTCGTTTTCAATTTCATTCAATTTCAATTCGAATTCTTTTCTATTCAATTTCAATTCAAATTCTTTTGTATTCATTTTCAATTCGAATTCATTTCTATTCACTTTCAATTCGAATTCCAATTCTTTTCAAAATATTAGATTTTGAAATCACTTTCGATATTCATTATAAAATGAATAAAATCGATAAAAATATCGTTCACGTCAAAATGGCATCAATCTAATCAACACGGATTCATATATTTCTATTTTTGAATATTCTTTTTCAAATATTTCTATTTCAAATATTTCTATTCAAAATTGGAATGAAGCCCAATCAATTACCATATAATGTTAATTATATGGATTTTCTACAACACATGTATACAATAACAACGATGAATAATCAACCATCATGCAAAGTGCATTCTACACTGTGTAAGCATCAAATATAAATATTTAACGCTCATAACAGTCTGTCCATCAATCGATTGACATACAGCTAAATAATTGGGATTAGTGTACGCCAAATATCATCCCAATACCCGTGTGGGGTTTCAAACAATCAAACACAGATTTTATTTGTGCAGTTGGGCGATGTGTAAAATTTATCGTCCCAATCAATATCAATCAAATCAGTGTATATAAACAAATCTCCGATTTGTTTATAAATATTTATTTTATATATACGTTAAAAATTCTATTTTCAACTATAAAATATTTTTTTTCATTTCACACCACAACACACAATCAACTACACATCAAAATCAAACAAACAAGCATACAAGCCGTCCATGGTCTGTGGACGACGGGTGTCGGGAGCTACTAAACACCGTCTGTATCCTAGTATATATTTTAACTAGAAAATTAAATTAAAAGTGAGAAGTTCTCACAGAGGGTTCCACTCCGCCGTGCTTTGCTGTTGAATTGCTAAATCGTCTGGATCTGCTTGAAATCCCAATGCAGTCCTTTTCACGCTGTTCAAATAAAAATTATATTTTTATTGCTTCATTTTAATAAATAAAATTCATATTTTTATTTCTACTTCATATAATTTTTATAATGCTCTTTTCTATATGCAAATTATGTTTTATATATCTACTTCTAATATAAAGATCAAATTTTTACCTTACTCTATAAAATAAAAATCATATTTTTATTTCACTATATATATAAAGATCAAATCTTTGCTATCTATATAACATAAAAATCGTATTTTTATTATCTACAATATATAAAAATCATATCTTTATTATCTATACTATATAAAAATCATGTTTTTATTCTTTCTATAATATAAAAATCATATTTTTATTTTTTCTATAATATAAAAATCATATTTTTATTCTTTCTATAATATAAAAATCATATTTTTATTCTTTCTATAATATAAAAATCATATTTTTATTCTTTCTATAATATAAAAATCATATTTTTATTCTCAAAGAATTCATATTTTTATACAATGAAAGATCGCACCTTTTCTCTAATGAAAAATCTCCATTTTGTTCTAAAGAAAAATCTACCTTTTTTCTACATCAAAATGAAAAATATTTTTTCTCTAAAACTAAAAATCCTATCTTTCTAAACTAGAAATCATGTTATTTCAGTTTTAAAAATCATATTCTTATCAATCAAGAAGTCATATTTTCTTTAGCAAAGAAAAATTCATTTTCATATCAAAGAAAAATCGTATTTACTAAATCAAAGAATTATAGATCCGAAGACTTACAGTCTTCATCGTTGGTTGGATCCAAGGATGAGACGGGATCGCTGATCGAAGGTGCTCTTTGGTCCCATCACCGCTGGCCTGCGCGAGTTCGAAGGGAAGGAGGCTTCAATCGGAGGGTTGCGGTTCGATCGAGGGGAGAGCGTCGGCTGAGGCTATAGTGGCGGCAGGGGGCGCTCGATGTCGGTTGGGGTTCACAGGTTCACGGGGGGGGGGGGGTGTGGCGGTTTGGGGGTATTCAGAACGGAGGAGGAGGAGGGCGTGAAGAGGAGGGGGTGCGGTGGGGGAACCGCGCCTCGGCGGCGGCGGTCGGCAGCGCAGCAGCGGTCGCTTCTTTTTCTTTTTCTCTTTTTTTTCGATCTATTTGATAAGGTGACGGGGGGCCTGAGATAATAGAAGAAAGAGGGGTGTTTATTTTATTTTTATTTTTCCAAAAAGCAACTTTTTATTTCGAAATCGAAATCAAGCCCACCGACTGTCGTCCTTAGCTAATTACCCCCATTCCGAACACAATGGGATATGTATCGTAAGCTGATTCGATCGTTTCGATCAGTTTTCGTCAAAATCAACATATAACTCTATATATTGAATTTGAACGCGCATTTCACTTTACCGGGGCCACATACTAACTAGAAAAATTCCCGAAAAATATTTTCTACTTTCATATCGACGATACGGTCCTAACAAAACCAGTTTCACCGAATTCTGAGACCGTTTGAAAAATGGTCATTTTCCAGTCGATTAAATTCAACTTAAACTGGTCAAACGCGTTTTCCTTTGCCACGCTCACATAACGATTCGAAAAATTATGAAATTTGAAACCTAGTAATAAATTGACATCACGGATCCAACAAAAGTGGTTTCGTCGAAAACCGAGGTCGTTTGCAAAATTGCTATTTTTAAGGGCCAGAATTCCATAGCGATTATTCTGAAATTTCAACTGGACATAACTTTTTATCCCCGCTATGAAATTTCAATTTTTATGATTCGTTGGAAAGATATTATCAATTAGATTCAAATATTTTTGGTTTCACTAAAATCCGGTTTATTTTGCACCCGGTACATTCATTTGAAGTTTGAAATCGAATTATCGAACTACCGCGCCATTTTCAATTCCTTTTATAATTATAAATAAATATTTATATTCTAACGATGATCTAAATATATTCGTTCGAATTCTATTCAAAATAAATTTCTCGTCGTTATTATTTAAAATAATTCATTTTAAATATTCAAAATTCGCTAAAATTTCCAGAATAAAAATTCTAAATTGGCTCGGATTTCCGGGTTATTACACCGACCCCGCCTGAAACCACGACCGTCGGCCTCCCCTGAGCCCTACCGCACCGTGATTCGCCGCCGCCGCCCCTTACCCGACCTCCAGCCACCCGATTTCTCCCCTCTACTCAGAAAAATCCAACGTTTTATAAGTTTTTTTTTACCTTTTTCGCTTTTATTTATTTATTTTATTCTATGTAGTGTAATTAATTTAAAAGACCGAGTATTTGTAAATTAAACAAGATCAGATTTTGATAGGTAAAGTTTAGTTTTTAGATATGATTAAATTAAAAATATGTAAAGCATATATTTCTAGCAATGAAAGGTAGATTTTATTTATTTATATAAAGGCGAGGTTTTTTGTTTATATGAAGTGTGAAGAAAGATCGGATTTTTATGTGTAATATTAGCAAAGAAAGATCAGATTTTTATATATGATATTAACGAATGATGATCGGATTTTTATACATATGAGAAGTGTTTTAAAAATACGATTTTGATTATGAGGTTAACGATATAAAATATGATTTCTATATGATGTAGATATTAAAAATATGATTTTTATATTATAAAGATAATAAAAATTCGATCTTTATATCATGGAGACAATAAAAATATAATTTTTATATGATAGGAAGATTAAAAATATGATTTTTATAGTATAGAAAGAATAAAAATACGATTTTTATATTATATAGATAGTAAAAATTTAATCTTTATATGTGAAGCGAAATAAAAATCTGATTTTTATTATATATATGTTGAAATAAAAATGTGATTTTTATAGCGATGATATAAAAATCTGATCTTTATATTAGAAGTAGATATAAGAAATATAATTTTTATATAGAGAATAGCGTGATAAAAATATGATCTTTATTATATGAACACCGTTATAAAAATAGAATTTTTTATCTATATAGTAGCGGTATAAAAATGTGATTTTTATCCATAGAGAGCGATTATAAAACTGTGATTTTTATATACATAGCAACAATATAAAAATGTGATTTTTATATATGTAGTGGCTATGGGCAACGAATGTGACAAAAGGCGAGAACGGCGAAGAATTCTACATATAAAGAGTCGTGGCGTTTGGTTTAGCTTTTCGGTGAGAACTCCTCAACTTTAATTTATTTCTAGTTTGAAATATATACAAGGATGCAGACATTGCTTAGCAGCACCCGACACCCGTCGTCCACAGACCATGGATGACTTGTTTGTTTGATTGCTTTGTTGTGAAATTTGATTGTGTGATGTGGAATGAAATAAATTATTTTATAGTGGAAAATATTTTATAGTTAAAAATATAATTTTTAACGTGTATATAAAATAAATATTTATAAACAAATCGGCCGATTTGTTTATATACACTGATTTGACTGATATTGATTGGGACGATAAATTTTACACATCGCCCAACTGCAAAAATAAAATCTGTGTTTGTTGATTTGAAACCCCACACGGGTATTGGGATGAGATTTGACGTACACTAATCCCGATTGTTTAGTTGTATGTCAATCGATGGATTGACAGACTGTGTAAGCGTTAATTAGTTATATTTAATGCTTGTGCAGTTGTGTGGTGCACTCTGGATGATGGTTGATTATTTACCGTTGCTATTATATACATGTGTTGTAGAAAATCCATATAATTAACATTATATGGTAATTGATTGGGCCTCATTCCAATATTGAAAATAAATTCATGCGTTGAATTGAAAATAAATTCATGTGTTGAATTGAAAATAAATTCATGTGTTGAATTGAAAATAAATTCATGTGTTGAATAGAAAATAATTACATGTGTTGAAATAAAATAATTTCATGTGTTGAACAAAAGCCATGTTGAGTAGATTGACGCCATTTTGACGTGAACCATATTTATATCGATTTTATTCATTTTTATAACGAATATAGAAAAGAAAGTGATTTCAAAATATAACGCTTTGAAATATTATCATTTGTATATCGATGATATGGAATATTCAATTTTGACGAGAAATTGAATATAAAGTTGAAATCGTTTTGAAAATGAATTTAAAACGATTTATAAAATACGTTTTGAAAGGGAATCGACAAAATATATATAATATATATATTATATATATATATGTATAATGGCCTGAATAGAACGCGCCGCGCCGCGGCAGTTCGTGAATTTCGACCATTGATTTCGAATGGATATTATCGGAGATACGACCGTCGGATTCTCCTAAAACCAGTACCGTTGGGTTCTTATCGAAAAGAGCTTTCTAACGAATATTGGAAATTAGAAACCTTACGGTTGGATTTGGAATTATGTCCAAATTAAATTTGGAAAAGGTCGTTGTAGGTGCAGTTCGATGGCCGTTGATGGAAATCGACTGTACGGGCCTTGATAAAATTATTAAAAATAATAATAATTTGTGTAAAATCATAAGAAATGATTTGTGAAGAATTGGGATGAAAAACTCCATATTTGAAAAGATAAAAGTAGATTTTTATCGAAATGAACTAGTTTTGAACTAGAATAATAATTTATTTATTTCTAAAATAAATAAATTGGATTTGAAATGGTTTTAAAAATAACCAGAATTTCCAATAATTGAATTGGAATGGGTTGGAATAGAAATTGTCTTCGGAATATTTCGATGTTGGATTTCGTGATGATACAGATATTGTTATGGGAATTTGAAAGATATATTAATATCGTTATTTCCAATACGATATTTGTTGGTTGTAGAATTTGATATTGAATATAAGCCGGTATATTTTCTATTCAGAGCCTTGTATTTAATATCAAATGGGATTTAGGTTTGTCGTGAATGGTGTCTTCATTAACACTTTTCTTAAACCCATTTGAGAAAAAGATTAAATCTTTTATTTAGATTTAACGAAGTGTACCAATTAAATAATATTTAATTGGAATTGAATTTGAATTGATTTTTGGGTTTATCGTGAACGGTGTTTTAAATAACACTTGTTCTTTAACCCGATAATTAATGGAATGTGATTTTGGGCTATCGTGAACGGTATCTTCAATAATACTGTTTTTAGACCCCCACAGAGTTAAGAAAATCAGAAGCTAACTGGAGATTAGTTAAGTTGAATGGTTTCTTGGGTACTGATCTGATGTTGGTTTCCGCCTTCAGGGTTAATACTTAGGGAATTGCTCACTTGCTATTTTACGGTTAAAAGCTAATAGAATGGAATGTGATTTTGGGGTTTATCGTGAACCGTGTTTTAAATGACATCGGTTCTTTGACCCAGTTAAAGATTATTAATGAATCTTTAATTAGATTGAAATGATCGAGAATGGAGTATCACCAGTTTTACTCCAGGCGGTAGTTAAACCTATAATTAGATTTGAACGTGAAATGGTAATTGAATTTACCGATAACACCGTGGTGTTAGATATGAAGTATGACCAGTTTTACTTCATGGAATGAATAGGTTGGGATTGGGAAATAAAATAAATGATTACTTCGTGTGGTTCGCTAATCCCGACTAGTTTGATTTGATATTCAAAGCGAGATTAAAGAATAAACTTAAAAGAATTTATCTTTGATAAAATTAATGGAAACCTTTCCCTAAGAATGTGGAATTTAGAAACTAACTGTAGGTTAGCTAAGAAGAATGGTTTCCTGGGTATTGATCTGATGTTGGTTTCAGCCTTCGGGGTTAATATTTGGGAAATTATTCTCTTGCTAATTTACTGTTAGTGACTGATGAATTGGAATGAGGCGTATGTTGTGTTTATGTAACACTTGTTTATTATATACGCGGGTTATTCGGAAAGACCGGGTTTATCCCATTCTGAAAAACTGGTTCGACGATGAGTCGAAGATGAAGACGGTGGTTGAAGACCGGAGGTCTTCACGTCGTTTGGATAATTACTGATGATATTGATGGAGCCGTACACCCAAGAGGAGGGAATCAGTTAGTGATCGTCCAGACGTACTTGGAGACCGATGGATATGCGAGGTACAAGGTGCCTCCGGTTTCGTTCAGACCCAGAACGGGCTTGTAAATGGACTGTGTGTCTGACATTGGATATCATTCTGTTTGATTGATGGATATCGGTTGCATGGAGTGGTTTGTCAGTGTGGCATGCTAAGATGCAAATGATCAAGGCTTCTGTTAAAAAGCAGAGTCTTGTGGTTGAAGATCAAAGCACGGCCTGCGTGGCATAGCTTTGTGTAGCGTGGATTCGCGAGCCTCACACCCCGGTTGTGAACCAGAAACGGGAGAAGGACCTCAGGGGGGACATGCGTTTCTTTCTAGCTAGAAGTGGCGTTAGTGGTTTGACACGCCCTGACGAGTTTGACTTATGTGGTTGTTGCTGTTACGAGGCACCTCGGATATTCGGTGACTATGTGGAGCCGATGGAGTCATTTGTTGAATCATTGAAACCCGATAGGGTGGGGAAACGCAGTGTTCAGGCAATATAATCCACGTTGGTGGACCGGCCATGATGATCCAAGGGGCAGTTGCGGCTGTTCCTGAGACACGGGCTAGAGCATCTCGAATTAGGTAGAGGACGATCCCTTGCCTCGGTTCACAGATGGAAATCCAACTTCCAAATACGTGATTTTGTGGTTTTAATTGTAGAACTAGTATGGCGACATGATATATGGTACCCATGCCGTCTAGGATTGATACTTATGATTGAAATTGTTTTGACACTATAAACTTATAGTAATAATAAAGGATGAAATTTAGCGTATCAAGCATTCTTATGCTATTATAAGGTAAAACCCTATCCTCCGGCTTGTATTGCATTGTGTGATGGGACCTGGGTCTTATAATAGCTTCATTGTTCTTTATTTAGCATTGCGCTGTTGTTTTATGCACTGGTATTCTTGGGAGGAAACCCGTTCCGTGTTATACGGCGTGGTCCTTTGATTTACCTAACTTTAAAATAAAGATTAATAACTGTTTTAGTTCTCACACCAGTCACATGACTGACCTGGAATTTATTGTTTTAACCTAAACTCTGGGTGCCCTTATTTTCCGCACGGGCAGCTAGTAGTTTTGGTTTTGCAGATTTATATTCACAGAAACCAGGTTTATGGCTGGAATGATATCCGGAAAGCTCTGTATCCGTATATCTCTTTTATTTGTGTATTGTATTATTTTTTCGCTGCAGTAATTTATTGTAATCTCTGATATTTATCGAATGTATTTTATTTGTTTATACTCTGTATATTCTTGTATACTGATGAAATTGTTGTAATTAACAATGAAATGTTCTTCTGTCGGCGTTCCTTTGTGTGTTGTTCTCGATGTATCCGCGCTTTCCTTCAACGGGGAAGTTACGGGTCATCACAGTGGTATCAGAGCTTTGGTTTACAAAGCTCGGAGAACAGGACACATTAGAACCATACGAAAGAATTCATCAGAGATTGGATTAGTAATATCCAATGAGAATGACTCGTTAGAGATTGGATCAGTAGTATCCTAGAACAAGTGTGAAAAGTATATTTTTGAAAATGAAAACAAATTTTGTTTTGAAATTTAAATCGTTTTATACGTATTTGAATATTTATTTGTATTGAATTTGGACAATCCAGTATAAATAGATTTTGCATATACGTCTGATCCACGGGTATTCGAAGTTTTAATATACTGGATAGATATAGAATCACACTCTAGTTGCCCGGAGATGATGCTGATAATGACCACGGCATCATCAGCGTTGTGCTCGAGTTTCGAAAGTGGGATTTCCATATATTTCCAATTGACTGGTGTGAGAACCAAAATTAGATAGGGCTTATTGTTGTGATTTGGCATCAAAAATGTGATTTTTGACTATGTATCAAAGTTATGAAATTGAAGAGATAATCAACTAATTGATTGATGGTTGTGTTGTTTGATTATTGTTTGATTAATTAAAATGTTGAACCTTTAGCCAAATTGAACCAAATAGTGAATTGTATTGAAAATTAGTCGCATTTGCATGCATATACATGTACTTACATTAAACAGGTCATAGCAAGGAGGCTAGAGCAGAAGAATAAAATTGTTTGCCCGACAAATAGGTACATGTTTACAAATTTATTGGGTTTGGATGATTTTATGAGCCGATTGGCTAGCCGCTTGGCTGTTTCTTTTTCTTTTTGGATTGATGAGGGCCATGGGAGGCTATTTGAAATATCCCGAAGTCCCCGGTGCAAGGGAGGTTATGGCGAAATTTTTCGAAAATTTAGGGTGTTTGCCAAATTTTTGAAAAATTTGAAAAGTTCTTAGAAACTGAAAAGTTGAAGAACTTAAGCCGTGATGAAAATAATGAAAGTTGAGTTGATTAGTTAAACAACTTTCGGCTTCGGTCCTTTTCGGGGACGAAAAGTTTTAAGTGGGGAAGATTGTAATAACCCGGATATCCGAGCCAATTTAAAATTTTTATTTTGGCAATTTTAGTGAATTTTGAATATTTAAAATGAATTATTTTAAATAATAATGACGAGAAGTTTAGTTTGAATAGAATTAGAACGTATATATTTAAATTAGAACGTATATATTTAAATAGATCGTCGTTAGAATATAAATAATTATTTTATAATTATAAAAGGAATTGAAAATGGCGCGGTAGTTCGAAAATTCGATTTCAATGTTCAAATGAATGTACAGGATCCAAAATAAACCGAATTTTAACGAAACCAAAAATATTAGAATCTAATTGAGAATATCTTTCCAACGAATCTGAAAAATTGAAATTTCATAGCGAGAATCAAAAGATACGTCCAATTGAAAATTCAGAATAGTCGCTATGGAATTCTGGCCCTTAAAAATAGCCATTTTGCAAACGACCTCGGTTTTCGACGAAACCACCTTTGTTGGATCCATGATGTCAAGTTATTGCTAGATTCCAAAATTCGTAATTTTTCGAATCAATATGTAAGTGTGGCAAAGGAAAACGTGTTTTGACAGTTTCAGTTGATTTTAATCGACTGGAAAATGGCCATTTTTCAAACAGTCTAAAAATTCGATGAAATTAGTTCTGTTAGGACCGTATCGTCGATACGAAGCTAGAAAATATTTTTCGAGGATTTTTCGAGTTAGTATGTGGCCCCGGTAAATTGAAATGTGCGTTCAAATTCAATATATAGAGTTATATTTTGATTTTGACGAAAACTGATCGAAACGATCGAATCGGCTTACGAAACATATCCCATTGTGTTCGGAATGGGGTTATTTAGCTATGGACGACAGTCGGTGGGCTCGATTTTGAGTTCAAATGTAAAGGTTGCTCTTTATGGAAAAATTAAAATAAAATAATATAAAATATATTAATATCTATGGCCCCCCTCTTATCCCTCTCTTCCCCCATACGGTCAAGGACATTTAAAAAAAAAGAGAGAGAGAAGGGGCGACGGAGCCCCTCATCGATGGCAGGCGATTGACGCGGCCTCCCCCACGTCGCGACCCCCCCTCTCAGCTCCTCCTCCCTCCCACGACGCTCTCCCCTCTTCCTCCTGGCCCATCCGTGAACCCAAACCCGACCCCGCCTGAAACCACGACCGTCGGCCTCCCCTAAGCCCCACCGCACCCTGATTCGCCGCCGTCGCCCCTTACCCGACCTCCAACCATCCGATTTCCCCCCTCTCCTCTGAAAAATCCAACGCAGTAAGTTTTTTTTTACCTTTTTCATTTTTATTTATTTATTTTATTCTATGTAGTGTAATTAATTTAAAAGACCGAGTATTTATAAATTAAACAAGATCAGATTTTGATAGGTAAAGTTTAGTTTTTAGATATGATTAAATTAAAAATATGTAAAGCATATATTTCTAGCAATGAAAGGTAGATTTTTTTTATTTATATAAAGGCGAGGTTTTTTGTTTATATGAAGTGTGAAGAAAGATCAGATTTTTATATGTAATATTAGCAATGAAAGATCAGATTTTTATATATGATATCAGCGAAGGAAGATCGGATTTTTATATATATATGAGAAGTGTTTTAAAAATACGATTTTGATTATGAAGTTAACGATATAAAATATGATTTCTATATGATGTAGATATTAAAAATATGATTTTTATATTATATAGATAATAAAAATTCGATCTTTATATCATAGAGATAATAAAAATATAATTTTTATATGATAGGAAGATTAAAAATATGATTTATATAGTATAGAAAGAATAAAAATACGATTTTTATATTATATAGATAGTAAAAATTTAATCTTTATATGTGAAGCGAAATAAAAATCTGATTTTTATTACATATATGTTGAAATAAAAATGTGATTTTTATAGCGATGATATAAAAATCTGATCTTTATATTAGAAGTAGATATAAGAAATATAATTTTTATATAGAGAATAGTGTGATAAAAATATGATCTTTATTATATGAACACCGTTATAAAAATAGAATTTTTTATCTATATAGTAGCGGTATAAAAATGTGATTTTTATCCATAGAGAGCGATTATAAAACTGTGATTTTTAAATACATAGCAACAATATAAAAATGTGATTTTTATATATGTAGTGGCTACGGGCAACGAAAGTGACAAAAGGCAAGAAGGGGAAAACTTCTACATATAAAGAGTCGTGGCGTTTGGTTTAGATTTTCGGTGAGAACTCCTCACCTTTAATTTATTTCTATTTTGAAATATATACTAGGATGCAGACGGTGCTTAGCAGCACCCGACACCCGTCGTCCACAGACCATGGATGACTTGTTTGTTTGATTGCTTTATTGTGAAATTTGATTGTGTGATGTGGAATGAAATAAAATATTTTATAGTGGAAAATATTTTATAGTTAAAAATATAATTTTTAACGTGTATATAAAATAAATATTTATAAACTAATCAGCCGATTTGTTTATATACATTGATTTGACTGATATTGATTGGGACGATAAATTTTACACATCGCCCAACTGCACAAATAAAATCTGTGTTTGTTGATTTGAAACCCCACACAGGTATTGGAATGAGATTTGACGTACACTAATTCCGATTGTTTAGTTGTATGTCAATCGATGGATTGACAGACTGTGTAAGCGTTAATTAGTTATATTTAATGCTTGTGCAGTTGTGTGGTGCACTCTGGATGATGGTTGATTATTTACCGTTGATATTATATACATGTGTTGTAGAAAATCCATATAATTAACATTATATGGTAATTGATTGGGCCTCATTCCAATATTGAAAATAAATTCATGCGTTGAATTGAAAATAAATTCATGTGTTGAATTGAAAATAAATTCATGTGTTGAATTGAAAATAGATTCATGTGTTGAATAGAAAATAATTTCATGTGTTGAAATAAAATAATTTCATGTGTTGAATAAAAGCCGTGTTGAGTAGATTGACGCCATTTTGACGTGAATGATATTTATATCGATTTTATTCATTTTTGTAATGAATATAGAAAAGAAAGTGATTTCAAAATATAACGTTTTGAAAAATTATCATTTGTATATCGATGATGTGGAATATTCAATTTTGACGAGAAATTGAATATGAAGTTGAAATCGTTTTGAAAACGAATTTAAAACGATTTATAAAATATGTTTTGAAAGGGAATCGACGAAATATATATATTATATATATAGAATGGCCTGAATAGAACGCGCCGCACCGCGGCAGTTCGCGAATTTCGACCATTGACTTCAAATGGGTATTACGGGAGATCCGACCGTCGGATTCTCTTAAAACCGGAACCATTGGGTTCTTATCGATAAGAGATTTCTAACGAATATTAGAAATTAGAAACCTAACGGTTGGATTTGGAATTATGTCCAAATCAAATTTGGAAAAGGTCGTTGTAGGTGCAGTTCGATGGCCGTTGATGGAAATCGACTGTACGGGGCTTGATAAAATTATTAAAAATAATAGTAATTTGTGTAAAATCATAAGAAATGATTTGTGAATAATTGGGATGAAAAACTCCATATTTGAAAAGATAAAAGTAGATTTTTATCAAAATGAACTAGTTTAGAACTAGAATAATAATTTATTTATTTTTAAAATAAATAAAGTGGATTTGAAAATAACCAGAATTTCCAATAATTGAATTGGAATGAATTGGAATCGAAATTGTCTTCGGAATATTTCGATGTTGGATTTTGTGATGATACAGATATATTTATGGGAATTTGAAAGGTATATTAATATCTTTATTTCCAATACGATATTTGTTGGTCGTAGAATTTGATTTGAATATAAGCCGGTATATTTTCTATTCAGAGCCTTGTATTTAATATCAAATGGGATTTGGGTTTGTCGTGAATGGTGTCTTCATTAACACTGTTATTAAACCCATTTGAGAAAAAGATTAAATCTTTTATTTAGATTTAATGAAGTGTACCAATTAAATGGTATTTAATTGGAATTGAATTTGAATTGATTTTTGGGTTTATCGTGAACGGTGTTTTAAATAACACTTGTTCTTTAACCCGTTAAATAATGGAATGTGATTTTGGGCTGTCGTGAACGGTATCTTCAATAATACTGTTCTTAGATCCCACAGAGTTAAGAAAATCAGAAGCTAACTGGAGATTAGTTAAGTTGAATGGTTTCTTGGGTATTGATCTGATGTTGGTTTCCGCCTTCGGGGTTAATACTTAGGGAATTGCTCACTTACTATTTTACGGTTAAAAGCTGATAGAATGGAATGTGATTTTGGGGTTTATCGTGAACCGTGTTTTAAATGACATCGGTTGTTTGATCCAGTTAAAGATTAAAACCAAGTGGAGTTTTAATGAATCTTTAATTAGATTGAAATGATCGAAAATGGAGTATCACCAGTTTTATTCCAGGCGGTAGTTAAAACTTTAATTAGATTTGAATGTGAAATGGTAATTGAATTTACCGATAACACCGTGGTGTTAGATATGAAGTATGACCAGTTTTACTTCATGGGATGAATAGGTTGGGATTGGTAAATAAAATAAATGATTACTTCGGTGTGGTTCGCTAATCCCGACTAGTTTGATTTGATATTCAAAGGGAGATTAAAGAATAAATTTAAAAGAATTTATCTTTGATAAAATTAATGGGAACCTTTCCCTAAGAATGTGGAATTTATAAACTAACTGTAGGTTAGCTAAGAAGAATGGTTTCCTGTGTATTGATCTGATATTGGTTTCGGCCTTCGGGGTTAATATTTGGGAAATTATTCTCTTGCTAATTTACGGTTAGTGGCTGATGAATTGGAATGAGGCGTATGTTGTGTTTATGTAACACTTGTTTATTGTATACGCGAGTTATTCGGGAAGACCGGGTTTATCCCATTCTGAATAACTGATTCGACGATGAGTCGAAGATGAAGACGGTGGTTGAAGACCGGAGGTCTTCACGTCGTTTGGATAATTACTAATGATCTTGATGGGGCCGTACACCCAAGAGGAGGGAATTAGTTAGTGATCGTCCAGACGTACTTGGAGATCGGTGGATATGCGAGGTACAAGGTGCCTCCAGTTTTGTTCAGACCCCGAACGGGCTTGTAAATGGACTGTGTGTCGGACATTGGATATCATTCTGTGTGATTGATGGATATCGGTTGCATGGAGTGGTTTGCCTATGTGGCATGCTAAGATGCAAATGATCAAGGCTTCTGTTGAAAAGCAGAGTCTTGTGGTTGAAGATCAAAGCACGGTCTGCGTGGCATAGCTTTGTGTAGCGTGGATTCGCGAGCCTCACACCCTGATTGTGAACCAGAAACGGGAGAAGGACCTCAGGGGGGACATGAGTTTCTTTTTAGCTAGAAGTGGCGTCAGTGCTTTGGCATGCCCTGACGAGTTTGACTTATGTGTTTGTTGCTGTTGCGAGGCGCCTCGGATATATTGGTGACTATGTGGAGCCGATGGAGTCATTTGTTGAATCATTGATACCCCATAGGGTGGAGAAACGCAGTGTTCAGCCATTATAATCCACATCGGTGGACCGGCCCTGATGATCCAAGGGGCAGTTGCGGCTGTTCCTGAGACACGGGCTAGAGCGTCTCGAATTAGGTAGAGGACGATCCCTTGCCTCGGTTCACAGATGGAAATCCAACTTCCAAATACGTGATTTTGCGGTTTTAATTGTAGAAATAGTATGGCGACATGATATATGGTACCCATGCCGTCTAGGATTGATACTTATTATTGAAATTATTTTGACACTATACACTTATAGTAATAATAAAAGATGAAATATAGCGTATCAAGCATTCTTTGGCTATTATAAGGTTAAACCCTATCCTCCGACTTGTGTTGCATTGTGTGATGGGACGTGGGTCTTATAATAGCGTCATTGTTATTTATTTAGCATTGCGCTGTTATTTTATGCACTGATATTCTTGGGAGGAAACCTGTTCCATGTTATACGGCGTGGTCCCTTGATTTACCTAACTTTAAAATAAAGATTAATAACTGTTTTAGTTCTCACACCAGTCACATGACTGACCTGGAGTTTTTTGTTTTAACCTAAACTCAGGGTGCCCTTATTTTACGCACGGGAAGCTAGTAGTTTTGGTTTTGCAGATTTATATTCACAGGAACCTGGTTTACGGCTGGAATGATATCCGAAAAGCTCTGTATTTGTATATCTCTTTCAGTTGTGTATTGTATTATTTTTCCGCTGTAGTAATTTATTGTAATCTCTGATATTTATCGAATGTATTTTATTTGTTTATACTCTGTATATTATTGTATTCTGATGAAATTGTTGTAATTAACAATGAAATGGTCTTCTGTCGGCGTTCCTTTGTGTGTTGTTCTCGAAGTATTCGCGCTTTCCTTCACTGGGGAAGTTACGGGTCATCACACAAACCATATAATGATTATAAATTTTCACGTCCTTTTCAATTTTAATTATAATTCCAAATCATTTGAAAACCAGTTTCAAATTATATTTCAAATTTGATTTCGAATTTACCATCCCGTTGTCGGACCAGTTAGGGATAGCCAGGGAGAGCAGGAAACTGAATTTCCAAACCTAAGCCTAGACACTATCCTCTCTGTCATCCTAGAACGTTCTGGTGTATATTATAAAGAGACATCGTTAATATATTCATATTTAAAAAAAATCTCATTTCGAATTTAAATTGAAAATAATATATTTTTACCAAAAACCAGTTTCAAATAGATATAAAGATCATTATACAAAAATCAATACATAATTCAAATCATTTTTCCAATTCCTAATTCAATATTTAAAGTTGATATTTAGTTCAAAACTAACATTTTAAATATATTTTTTATAATTAAATAAAATCATATATAGGAAGGAGATTCTAAATCGATCACCCATATATTTCCACAACCACGGTGTGTTTGTGTGTGTGTGATATCATACATTGCAATCATATCTATCCAATTGAACCATTCGATCGGATGGATATGAATTCATTCATCACAACAACCATTTTAACTGTGCACAAGCGTTACAACAATAACGCTTACTAGTGTTCAGTGTATTTTCTAAATCATGAACATCCATTCAAACATCAACATCCATCACACAATCATCATCAACTAATTATCATTAATCTCAGCTAATTATAATTAACTAATTTAAATAAATAATTTAAATTAGAAGTTCTCACCATACTAGCTCCAACATCTTCATCACCCAGGCGAACAATACCATGCTACTTGAACTGCTTGCAGTCCCTTCTTATCAGCAGTTGGTAATTTTCTGCTGATTTATATTGAAATTCCATTAATAACGATCTTCGTTATATTATACACAACGATTTATTTTTTTTTTTTAAATTTATACTTAACAAAAATTACCAATACTATATACCGCTGCGTTCTACTTTCTAATACGACCCTAACGCCTCTGACGGCAAGTAAATCCGATTTAAATCGAACGAGATATGGGTGTTTAAAGTTTTGACTAATATAAACTTTAAAAATTAAAAAAAAACCTACCCATACTTTGGCCCAAAGCCCATATGCTCCACACGTTCAAACCCCGGCCCATGCTCCTTCCTTCTTCTTCGTCTCCTCCACATCCTTTTTCACGCACCATTTCATGTACCCATTTTTCACGTGCACGATGGTGCACGGTGCACCACATTTACACCACCGATCATCAATCCGAGACCGCCCGCATATCCCTCTTCATCTCCTCATCAATCTGCACTCCGCCATCCAAACTCCAGTCGCCTCTAACAAAATCCGATCCCCTTCACCGCGAGATACCTAATGCAAAAAGATGTATGACCTCCTAATGTCGCACTCCCCATCCTTCCATCGAAATCCTTCAAACTTTGCCAAATCGAAGCCTACTCCATACTCATCTCAATTCTATTATCCATTCCTTCCATCGTCATTGAAATCTCCGACGATCTCCATCTCTAGATTCCGACCATCAAAACTATCGACACGAATTTGCCTCGATTTCGCACCAAAAATACTGTGCTCTCTGCTGATCGTAACGACGCTGACGGCGTTGAGTGATTCGAAGAGGATTGGGAGATTTTATTTTTTGAAGTTTTCAACACAATTTCCCATTTTACTGAAAATCCGGATTTCTCCTTCGTTACTTGATGAAATTTCGATCCTTCAGTTTCTAAAAATCATAAACGAGGATCTAAACAATATTCGCGCAGATCATTTCAGCTAAAACTCAACGGATTGAAAGATTTGGATTTTTAAATGAAGAGAGATGTAAATTTTCATGTACAGGAAATTTTTAAAATAAAGAAGAAGAAGAGAATGATGTGAGGAAAAATCATCTGAAGTGATTCATGGATGAAGGGTGAGGGAAAGAGAAGCTTAACCTTCTTTATATAGGCATTAAAGAGGGTATTTAGACAATTGTTAAGGGACACATGGCTCTCTTCATGACATCTACTCCATGCATGGTTACACATACATGGCTACTTGTCTTCATAATATGAATAACTCCATGCATAATGACACCTAAGTGGACAACTCACCATGATCCTTATATTAAGGGATTTTTAAATTTATTTAATTTAGCAACATAGTTGCAACACTTATAGACGTAGCCAAATTTAGTTATACCTAAAAGTAACCATCTTATCACTTACGATATATAAATATATAACTTATTAATAATTCAAAAATATTTATCTATGTATTTTACCAAAATTTATACTAACAAATGGTTAAAATAAATACTTAACAACCCTTATATAATTTTATAAACATCATTATAAATTATCTTTAAAATCTTTCTTGTAAAATTTTAAAAATAACTTATCCTTGAAACGACCCGAACTTCCCCGGTAAGGAAAGACCGGATTGAGTTGAGGAAAAGCCACAAAGAACGCAGACAGAAGAACATTTCATTGTATATTACAACAATTCCATCGGAATACAAGAATATACAGAGTATAAATGAATAAATATTACACAGAAATATCAGAGATTACAATACATTACATAGCAGCGGAAAATAATACAAAACACAACTAGAAGTAATACGTGGATACAAAGCTTTCCGTGTATCGTTCCAACTGTAAATCAGGATCCTGTGAATATAAATCTGCAAAACCAAAACTACTAGCTGCCCGTGTCGAAAATAAGGGCACCCAGAGTTTAGGTTAAAACAATAAACTCCAGGTCAGTCACGGGACTGGTGTGAGAACTAAAACAGTTATAAATCTTTATTTTAAAGTTCGGTAAATCAAGGGACCACGCCGTATAATACGGAACGGGTTTCCTCCCAAGAATACCAGTGCGTAAAACAACAGCGCAATGTTAAATAAAGGAAAATGAAGCTATTATAAGACCCAGGTCCCATCACACAATGCAACGCAAGCCGAAGGATAGGGTTTTTACCTTATAATAGCCAAGAATGCTTGATACGTTTAAAACACATCGTTTATTATTACTATAAGTGTATAGTGTATAAAACAACTTCAAATCATAAGTATCAATCATAGACGGCATAAGAGCCCCATCCCACTATGTCGCCATACTAGGCTCTACAATCAAAACCGCAAAGTCACGTATTTGGAAATTGGATTTCCATCTATGAACCGAGGCCAGGGATCGTCCTCTACCGATTCGAGACAATCTAGCCCAGGTCTCAGGAACAGCCGCAACTGCCCCATGGATTGTCAGGGCCGGTCCACCAATGTGGATTATTATGCCTGAACACTACGTTTCCCCGCCCTATGGGGCGTAAATGAGCCAACGAATGACTCAATCGGGCCCGGATCGTCCGATCAAACCGAGGCGCCTCGCAACAGCAACAACCACATAAGTCAAACTCGTCAGGGCGTGTAAAACCACTGACGCCACTTCTAGCTAGAAGGAAACGCATGCCCTCCCTGAGGCCCTCTCCCGTTTCTGGTTCACAGCCGGGGTGTGAGGCTCGCGAATTCAGGTTACAAAAAGCTATGCCACACAGACGGTGCTTTGATCATCACCACAAGACTTTGCTTTTCAACAGAAGCCTTGATCAATTGCCACTTAGGCAAGCCACACAGGCAATTCACTTTATGCGTTTGATATCCATCAATATATAACCCCTGAGCTCGTACGTCTCAGAGAAGGGCGTTAAGCAAGAGAATAAATTCTCCGCCGCCAAACAGATATATATTTAATAGAAATCAATCACACAGACTAAAATCCAATGTTAGACACACAGTCCATTTTCACGTTCGTTCTGGGTCTGAACGAAACCGGAGGCACCTAGTACCCCGCATATCCATCGATCTCCAAGTACGTCTGGACGATCACTAACTGATTCCCTCCTCTTGGGTGTACGGCCCAATCAAGATCATCAGCAATCACCCAAACGACGTGAAGACCTCCGGTCTTCAACCACCGTCTTCATCTTCGACACCACGTCGAATAAGTTATTCAGAATGGGATAAACCCGGTCTTTTTGAATAACTCGCGTATATAATAAACAAGTGTTACACAAATACAACATACGCCTCATTCCAATTTAGAATATTCGTTTATTCAAATATTCTTCTACTTTGGGAAAGGTTCCCATTAATTTTATCAAAGATAAATTCTTTAAATTTATTCTTTAATCTCCTTTGAATATCAATTCAAACTAGTCGGGATTAGCGAACCACACCGGAGTAATCATTTATTTTATTTCCCAATCCCCACCTATTCATCCCGTGAAGTAAAACTGGTCATACTTCATATCTAACACCACAGTGTTATCGGTAAATTCAATTACCATTTCACGTTCAAATCTAATTAAAGATTTAACTACCGCCTGGAGTAAAACTGGTGATACTCCATTCTCGATCTTTTCAATCTAATTAAAGATTCATTAAAACTCCACTTAGTTTTAATCTTTGACTGGGTTAAAGAATCAGTGTCATTTAAAACACGGTTCACGATAAACCCAAAATCAATACTAATTCAATTCCAATTAAATATTATTTAATTGGTACACTTCATTAAATCTAAATAAAAAGATTTAATCTTTTTCTTCACTGGGCTTAAGAACAGTGTTAATGAAGACACCATTCACGACAAACCCAAATCACATTTGATATTAAATACAAGGCTCCGAATAGAAAATATATCGGCTTATATTCAATATCAAATTCTACGACCAAACAAATATCGTATTGGAAATAACGATATATATATATCTTTCAAATTTCCATAACAATATCTGTACAATCACGAAATCCAATATCGAAATATTCCAAAGACAATTTCGATTCAAATCCATTCCAATTCAATTATTGGAACTTCTGGTTACTTTCAAAACCATTTCAAATCCACTTTATTTATTTTAAAAAAATAAATAGAATTATAGTTCTAGTTCAAACTAGTTCATTTCGATAAAAATCTATTTTTATCTTTACAAATATGGAGTTTTTCATCCCAATTCTTCACAAATCATTTCATATGATTTTACACAAATTATTACTGTTTTTAATAATTTTATCAAGACCCGTACAGTCGATTTCCATCAACGGCCATCGAACTGCACTTACAACGACCTTTTCCAAATTCGATTTGGATATAATTCCAAATCCAACCGTTAGATTTCTAATTTCTAATATTCATTAGAAAGCTCTTTTCGATACGAACCCAACGGTTCTGGTTTTAGGAGAATCCGACGGTCGGATCTCCCGTAATATCCGTTCGAAGTCAATGGTCGAAATTCACGAACTGCCGCGGCGCGGCGCGTTCCATTCAGGCCATTATATTATATATATAATATATACTTCGTCGATTTCCTTTTAAAACATTTTTTTAAAATCGTTTTAAAATCGTTTTCAAAACGATTTCAACTTCTATCTCAAATTCAAATCAAATTAAATCTTCAAATATAAATTCGTTTTAAATTCCTTTCAACCCGATTTCAATTCAAATTCCTTTCAATTCAATTTCAATCTAATTCGAATTTCAATTCATTTCAAAATGATTTCAATTCTATTTCAATTTAATTCGAATTCATTTCAAAATGATTTCAATTCTATTTCAATCTAACTCGAATTCATTTCAAAATGATTTCAATTCTATTTCAATCTAATTCGAATTTCAATTCATTTCAGTTTAATTCGAATTTCAATTCTATTCATTATAATTCGAATTTCGATTATTTTCAATATAATTCAAATTTCGAAAACACTTTCGATACACATTGAAAATTGAATAAAATCGATATAAATATCGTTCACGTCAAAATGGCGTCAGTCTAATCAACACGACTTCATATATTTCTATTTTCAAATATTCTATTTCAAATATTTCTATTTCAAAACTGGAATGAGGCCCAATCAATTACCATATAATGTTAATTATATGGATTTTCTACAACACATGTATTCAATAACAACTATGAATAATCAACCATCATCCAAAGTGCATTCTACACTGTATAAGCATCAAATCTAAATATTTAACGCTCATAACAGTCTGTCCATCAATCGATCGACATACAGCTAATTATTGGGATTAGTGTATGTTATATTTCATCCCAATACCCGTATGGGGTTTTCAAACAATCAAACACAGATTTTATTCGTGTAGTTGGGCGATGTGTAAAATTTATCGTCCCAATCAATATCAGTCAAATGTGTGTATATAAACAAGTCGTCCGATTTGTTTATTTTTTTTATTTCATTTCATTTACACGTTAAAAATTCTATTTTTAACTATAAAATATTTTACAATATAAAATATTTTACAATATAAAATATTTTATTTCAACTATATAGATATTTTATTTTATTTCACATCACACAATCAACTACACATCAAAATCAAATAAACAAGCATACAAGCTGTCCATGGTCTGTGGACGACGGGTGTCGGGTGCTACTAAACACCGTCTGCATCCTAGTATATGTTATTAACTAGAAAACAAAATTAAAAGGTGAGAAGTTCTCACCGACTAGCTAAACCAAATGCCACGCCTCTTCATATACAGAAAATCTTCGCCGTTTGACACTTTCGTTGCCCGAATTCACTACATATATAAAAATCACATTTTTACTTCGCTATTCAATATATAAAAATCAAATTTTTACTTTGCTATTCAATATATAAAATAGAATTTTTACTTTGCTATTCAATATATAAAAATCTCGTCTTTCCTTGACTAAAAATCCGACCTTTCTTCTAAATAAAAATCCGACCTTTCTTCTAAATAAAAATCCGACCTTTGCTAATTCATATAAAACAAACTGATTATGTAAATGCTAATTATATAAAATAAATTAAAAGCTAAACTTACATCCATCGAAGAAGGAAAGAAAACAAGGAGCTTCGCTGTTGTCTTGTGGGTCAAAGAGGAAAAGAGAGGAGCTGGGGTCTTCACGTCCGTCGAGGAGCATGAGGGGAGGTCGGAGCTGAAGAGAGGGGGGTTTGCGCGTCGCTCAGGTGGAGAGGGGGGGGGGGTGGCGCGTCGCTCAGGTAGGGGGGGGTAGCAGCGTGTCGATTAGGACGGGGGGGGGGGGTAGCAGCACGTCGATTAGGAAGGGGGGTCTGGGTGGCTCGCGGCGAGAGGAGGGGAGGGGGGCCCGCGTCTGAGGCGGCGGTGACGATGGAGGGGGGGTGGCGCGTCGGGTTTTTTTTACTTTTTTTTCTTTTTTTTTCTCTTCTGAAAATAAACGAGGGGGGGTTAAAGGAGAAAAGGGGAGTTGATTTTTTAATTTATTACTTTAATTTTCAAAAAGTAACTTTTTATTTCAACCTCAAAACGGGACCCACCGCCTGTCGTCCATAGCTAATTAACCCCATTCCGAACACAATGGGATATGTATCGTTAGCTGATTCGATCGTTCCGATCAGTTTCCGTCAAAATCAACATATAACTCTATATATTGAATTTGAATGCGCATTTCAATTTACTGGGGCCACATACTAATTAGAAAAATTCCAGAAAAATATTTTCTAGCTTCGTATTGATGATACGGTCCTAACAAAACTAATTTCAACGAATTCTAAGACCATTTGAAAAATGACCAATTTCCAGTCGATTGAAATCAACTAAAACTGGTCAAACGCGTTTTCCTTTGCCACGCTCACCTATTGATTCGAAAAATTATGAAATTTGAAATCTAGCAATAACTTTACATCCTGAATCCAACAAAAGTGGTTTCGTCGAAATCCAAGGTCGTTTGCAAAATGGCTATTTTCTAAGGACCGAAATTCCATAGCGACTATTCTGAAATTTCAACTGGACATATCTTTTTATCCCTGCTATGAAATTTCGATTTTTCGGATTCGTTGGAAAGATATTCACAAATAGATTCTAATATTTTTGTTTTCACTAAAATCCGGTTTATTTTGCACTCGGTACATTCATTTGAATTTTGAAATCGAATTATCGAACTACCGCGCCATTTTCAATTCCTTTTATAATTATAAATAATTATTTATATTCTAACGACGATCGTATGTAATATATACGTTCGAACTCCTTTCAAAATAAATTTCTCGTCGATATTATTTAAAATAATCATTCTAAATATTCAAACTTCGCTAAAATTGCCAAAATAAAAAATTTAAATTGGCTCGCATTTTCCGGGTTGTTACAATCTCCCCCACTTAAAACTTTTCGTCCCTGAAAAGGAACGAAGCCGAAAGTTGTTTAACTTATCAACTCAACTTCCAATATTTTCGTTACGGCTTAAGTTCTTCAACTTTTCAGTTTCTAAGAGCTTTTCAAATTCTTCAAAAATTTGGCTAACACCCTAAATTTTCGAAAATTTTCGCCATAACCTCCCCTGCACTGGGGACTTCGGGATATTTCATATAGCCTCCCATGGCCTTCTTCAATCCAAAAGAAAAAGAAAAAGCCAATCGGCTCACAAAATCACCCAAAACTCAAGAAATACAATAAACATGTACCTATTTTTCGGGCAAACAATTTTATTCTTCTGCTCTAGCCTCCTTGCTATGACCTGTTAAATGTAAGTACATGTATATGCAAGCAAATGCGACAAATTTTCAATACACTCACTATTTGGTTCAATTTGGCTAAATGGTTCAAATTTAATTAATCAAACCATAATAAACAACACAACCAGCAATCAATTAGTTGATTATCATTTCAAATTCATAACATTGATATATAGTCACAAATCACATTTTTTGATGCCAAATCACAACAATAAATCATATATAGCCTTGGTTCTCACACCAGTCTAATGGAAATATATAGATATCACACTGTCGAAACACGAATATAAATACTGATGATGTCCGGACATCACCAGAATTATCCCCCGAGCGACTAGAGTGCGAATCTATATCTATCCAGTATATTAAAACTTCGAATACACATGGATTAGACGTATATGCAAAATCTATATATACTGGATTGTCCACATCAATATAAATAATCAAATACGAATGATTGATTTAAATTTTCAAAACAAAACTTGTTTTCATTTCGAAAATATACTCTTCACACTCGTTCTAGGATACTACTGATCCCATCTCTAACGAGTCATTCCCATTGGATATTACTAATCCAATATCTGATGAATTCTTTCATATGGTTCTATTGTGTCTTGTTCTCTGAGCTTTGTAAACCAAAGCTCTGATACCAGCTGAAACGACCCGAACTTCCCCGGTAAGGAAAGACCGGATAGAGTTGAGGACAAGCCACAAAGAACGCAGACAGAAGAACATTTCATTGTATATTACAACAATTCCATTAGAATACAAGAATATACAGAGTATAAATGAATGAATATTACACAGAAAATATCAGAGATTACAATACATTACATAGCAGCGGAAAACAATACAAAACACAACTAGAAGTAATACGCGGATACAAAGCTTTCCGAGTATCGTTCCAGCTGTAAATCAGGATCCTGTGAATATAAATCTGCAAAACCAAAACTACTAGCTGCCCGTGTCGAAAATAAGGGCACCCAGAGTTTAGGTTAAAACAATAAACTCCAGGTCAGTCATGGGACTGGTGTGAGAACTAAAACAGTTATAAATCTTTATTTTAAAGTTCGGTAAATCAAGGGACTACGCCGTATAACACGGAACTGGTTTCCTCCCAAGAATACCAGTGCATAAAACAACAGCGCAATGCTAAATAAAGGAAAATGAAGCTATTATAAGACCCAGGTCCCATCACACAATGCAACGCAAGCCGGAGGATAGGGTTTTTACCTTATAATAGCCAAGAATGCTTGATACGTTTAAAACACATCATTTATTATTACTATAAGTGTATAGTGTATAAAACAACTTCAAATCATAAGTATCAATCATAGACGGCATAAGCGCCCCATCCCACTATGTCGCCATACTAGGCTCTACAATCAAAACCGCAAAGTCACGTATTTGGAAATTGGATTTCCATCTATGAACCGATGCCAGGGATCGTCCTCTACCGATTCGAGACAATCTAGCCCATGTCTCAGGAACAGCCGCAACTGCCGCATGGATCGTCAGGGCCGGTCCACCGATGTGGATTATTATGCCTGAACACTACGTTTCCCTGCCCTATGGGGCATAAATGAGCCAACGAATTACTCTATCGGACCCGGATCGTCCGATCAAACCGAGGCGCCTCGCAACAGCAACAACCACATAAGTCAAACTCGTCAGGGCGTGTAAAACCACTGACGCCACTTCTAGCTAGAAGGAAACGCATGCCCTCCCTGAGGTCCTCTCCCGTTTCTGGTTCACAACCGGGGTGTGAGGCTCGCGAATTCACGTTACACAAAGCTATGCCACACAGGCGGTGCTTTGATCATCACCCCAAGACTTTGCTTTTCAACAGAAGCCTTGATCAATTGCCACTTAGGCATGCCACACAGGCAATTCACTCCATGCGTTTGATATCCATCAATATATAACCCCTGAGCTCGTACGTCTCAGAGAAGGGCGTTAAGCAATAGAATAAATTCTCCGCCGCCAAACAGATATATATTTAATAGAAATCAATCACACAGACTAAAATCCAATGTCAGACACACAGTCCATTTTCACGTTCGTTCTGGGTCTGAACGAAACCGGAGGCACCTAGTACCCCGCATATCCATCGATCTCCAAGTACGTCTGGACGATCACTAACTGATTCCCTCCTCTTGGGTGTATGGCCCAATCAAGATCATCCGCAATCACCCAAACGACGTGAAGACCTCCGGTCTTCAACCACCGTCTTCATCTTCGACACCACGTCGAATAAGTTATTCAGAATGGGATAAACCCGGTCTTTCTGAATAACTCGCGTATATAATAAAAAGTGTTACACAAATACAACATACGCCTCATTCCAATTCAGAATATTCGTTTATTCAAATATTCTTCTACTTTGGGAAAGGTTCCTATTAATTTTATCAAAGATAAATTCTTTAAATTTATTCTTTAATCTCCATTGAATATCAATTCAAACTAGTCGGGATTAGCGAACCACACCGGAGTAATCATTTATTTTATTTCCCAATCTCCACCTATTCATTCCATGAAGTAAAACTGGTCATACTTCATATCTAACACCACAGTGTTATCGGTAAATTCAATTACCATTTCACATTCAAATCTATTTAAAGATTGAACTACCGCCTGGAGTAAAACTGGTGATACTCCATTCTCGATCTTTTCAATCTAATTAAAGATTCATTGAAACTCCACTTAGTTTTAATCTTTGACTGGGATAAAGAATCAGTGTCATTTAAAACACGGTTCGTGATAAACCCAAAATCAATACTAATTCAACTCCAATTAAATATTATTTAATTGGTACACTTCATTAAATCTAAATAAAAAGATTTAATCTTTTTCTTCACTGGGCTTAAGAACAGTGTTAATGAAGACACCATTCACGACAAACCCAAATAACATTTGATATTAAATACAAGGCTCTAAATAGAAAATATATCGGCTTATATTCAATATCAAATTCTACGACCAAACAAATATCGTATTGGAAATAACGATATATATATATATATATATATTTCAAATTTCCATAACAATATCTGTATAATCACGAAATCCAACATCGAAATATTCCGAAGACAATTTCGATTCAAATCCATTCCAATTCAATTATTGGAACTTCTGGTTACTTTCAAAACCATTTCAATTCCACTTTATTTATTTTAAAAAAATAAATAGAATTATAGTTCTAGTTCAAACTAGTTCATTTTGATAAAAATCTATTTTTATCTTTTCAAATATGGAGTTTTTCATCCCAATTCTTCACAAATCATTTCATATGATTTTACACAAATTATTACTGTTTTTAATAATTTCATTAAGGCCCGTACAGTCGATTTCCATCAACGGCCATCGAACTGCACTTACAACGACCTTTTCCAAATTCGATTTGGACATAATTCCAAATCCAACCATTAGATTTCTAATTTCTAATATTCATTAGAAAGCTCTTTTCGATGCGAACCCAACGGTTCCGGTTTTAGGAGAATTCGATGGTCGGATCTCCCGTAATATCCGTTCGAAGTCAATGGTCGAAATTCACGAACTGCCACGACGCGGCGCATTCTATTCAGGCCATTATATAATATATATAATATATATAATATATACTTCGTCGATTTCCTTTTAAAACGCTTTTTATAAATCGTTTTAAATTCGTTTTCAAAACGATTTCAACTTCTATCTCAAATTCAAATATAAATTCGTTTTAAATTCCTTTCAACCCGATTTCAATTCAAATCCCTTTCAATTCAATTTCAATCTAATTCGAATTTTAATTCATTTCAAAATGATTTCAATTCTATTTCAATTTAATTCGAATTCATTTCAAAATGATTTCAATTCTATTTCAATCTAACTTGAATTCATTTCAAAATGATTTCAATTCTATTTCAATCTAATTCGAATTCATTTCAAAATGATTTCAATTCTATTTCAATCTAATTCAAATTTTAATTCATTTCAGTTTAATTCAAATTTCAATTCTATTCATTATAATTCGAATTTCGATTATTTTCATTATAATTCAAATTTCGAAAACACTTTCTGTAACACCCCACGCCCGCTATGGTCACTCTCTAAGGGAATGCCATAACATCGGTGGAGTATTTTAGTGAATATAGAACAGAAAAATTACAACAAGACAGATATAAATAGTACTTGAAATTTAAAACATCATCTCATAACAGCGGAAGTAAACATGTCTGGTTACATCATAAAACCAAAATAAAAGTCAAGTACAATATCCATCAAAATAAAGAAGTACATAATCCCACTTTCTCATACAATAGCCAGGACAAAAGAAAAGATAACTGGGTAACTGGAGCTTTACATCTATCCAAGCTCCTAAAGACTGGAACAGCAATCCGATCAAGCTCCACTACTGCTAGGATCCACCGTAGGACCTGAGGGTTGGGAAAAAGATAAAAACAACGGGGTCAGACATAAGTCTGAGCGAGTCCTATAACTTTAACAATACAATCATTAAAGTAACCAGAGAAGACATAAACTTGACATACGGTAATATCTGGGGATGAATGGCTACACTAAGCAGCTTGGTAGACTTAGGATAAACTAAGATAACTGTAAAGACGTATCTACCCACCCAAGGATAATTACTAACTGCACCACACCAGTCATTCCTACTCAAAGATTGATCCCACCCAAGGACTTAAAAGAAAGATATAACTAGTAGTTTCATGTACCCCTAGCTGACCACATAGGTGCCGTCTGCCCCTATCTCCACTAGGTGTACCCCACTACTCCCCAAGCAATCGGCTCCCTACCGTAGATACCCGTGCTGGTCCCACAGTGGGGTGTATCACTCCCCTAAAGTGGCAACCCAATACTATCAACGGTGCACGGCTTATACCTACACGATGCAACAACGGCTTATCTACCAGCCCGGGCCCACACACGCATATGAGACCCGTTGGACTTGCGTTGCCACCGCTAACCCGTTTTGGCTTCTTATAGTCAAGCCCAGTACGCGTGTCCCGTCCTCGACATGGGTCGACCCCAATAAGATACATATGGGTTACTGGTTGAAATGGGCCCCCACAAGCTACCCACCTAAGCTTGTCCCTTTTTCTAGTGCATCCCACTTAACCCTTTAATCATGTTTAATTACATGTTTCCACTTTGGTTAAGTATTCTAATCGTATTTTCTATTGCCACCCAAGGCAACCACTAGATTTCCACATGCCACCCAAGGCACCCACTTAACCCCTCATGTCCCACTACATGCTAATATGGTTAAGTGTTTCTTAATTAATTAATTAAGATCATGACCTCATAAAGACCTCCCACATTAGACCGTCTTTTATGACTGCTGGATATGCCGGTTGGTTCCGGGCAGACTTCTGTCATAAAAAAGGTCTAACCTCGTGTCTTTACTTTAATCACGTATTTAATTTATGACTAAGACCTCTCACATTGGGCCAATCATTTGTAGCCGCTGGATGGCCGGTCGGTTCCGGGCAGACTTCCGCTACAAAAGGGTCCAACCTCGTGTCTTAGTTGATTAATTACACCTAATTAATCACCCCCATATTAATTATCCCTAATTAATATCAAGTTTTTCATAACATGGGTAGACCTAACTCAATAGGTAAATTCCCATGGGGTAGACCTAACTCAATAGGTAAATTCCCACTTATGTTAATTTATTTTTATGGTATGCTTAATCATACCCAATCATATGTTTATTAACATATTTATTAACCCCATCGTTCCCCACGCAAATCATTCTCATTTCATGACATAAAAAAAGGAAGATCCATCACAAATATCATGGGTTTAACCACATCTTAGCATATAACTTTATCATGGGTTAAGAGGATGTCAACTTGCATATATGAGCATATATTAACCCAACTACATTTAACCCAAACTTGCATATTATCATACACATGACTTGCATAACATGTTGCATATGAGCTTACATATTATCATACACATATCTTGCATAACATGTTGAACTTGCATATAAGTATTCTCATAACTTGCATAACATGTTGAACTTGCATAAGCATCCACATACTTGCATAAGCATCCACATACTTGCATAAGCATACATAACATTTGCATATCATGTTAAACTTGCATTTAAGCATACACACAACTTGCATAAGCATTCACATACTTGCATAAGCATGCATAACTTGCATATCATGTAAAAATTGCATTTAAACATACACATAACTTGCATAAGCATTCTCATACTTGCATAAGCATGCATAACTTGCATATCATGTTAAACATGCATAAACCAACTTATTAAACATGCATAAACCAACTTATTAAACATGCATAAATCCATTTATTAAATATGCATAAACATAGAGTAGCATATCATTACAAATGATTCAAACTCACAAATCTGCATCCAAGACCATAAGTCTCATTACACCCAATCTACTTACTTTAGCAATTGATGTTAAAGTGATAGAAACTCACCAAAACCCAAGATATGAAACTTATGAAGTGGAATTAGTTGCTAAATATGAAGATGGTGATGATTAGAGATTGATTAGAGAGTGATTAACTTGCAACTTCCTTCGTAAACTAGTGGAGGCTCTCTCAAGTTTGATTTTGGCGGCATGAGGCCATCATTTCTATTTTTAGTAAGGATTAGGGGGGTTTAGGGTGTATTTATAGATTAGGTGAGTGTTTTAGGCCCTTAGATTAACCCTAGATTAGATTAGGACCCTTAGATTTCGGAAATCTCTAGAACACAGCCCTCCAAGCCAGCCCAAAACCCAACCTGGTGCACCCAGGTTTACTGGACGCCACGCCCAAGTCGACAGGCAAGTCGACAGGCAAGTCGACCCCCCTGTCGACAGGCCTGTCGACAGCCCTGTCGACATGGTTAGGGCGGGAACTTTCCCGCCTGACCCCGCTTGTTCCATTCCAAAATCTGAATTTTAAATAATTAAATCTGTTTTTAGCTTTAGATTTCCTGCAAACTTCATTGGGCCTTAACTGGGCCATACGGACTCCGATTTTCGAAAACTCGGACTCTATTTTGCGTATTTTTCCGAGACGAACGCAATGACGCAGCCCGTTTCCCCCAATTCTCACGTCTGAGATTATTTATTCTGTAATTAGTGAATTTTAGCATTAACCAAAATACGGGGTGTTACATTCTCCCCTCCTTACAGGATTTCGTCCCCGAAATCTCTAAGCTAAGGAGAATGCATATCCTACCATCCAAACAACCATCTACTTAATCCATCAAACACGGGCATCCATTGTCCTTAAAACAATTTCTAATAATGTATGAGCAAATGCAAAGAGTGTGTGTATATGTTCCCTATCTAATGTATGAATATATGCAAACCATGATAGTGCCATGCATCCATTATGTATGCGAAAGAACCCTATCGACACATATAATATCTACATGAGTGCACAATCATTCACCAAAATGCATCATCCATATGATAACTCAATCATTAGACATCCATAAATATAGCTTCCTACACACAATTTTATGCAATATGCAATATGAAGTGACCGAGCCGATCTAGTGCCTAGAGTGTGTATATATGTATCCACGAGCAACCACTAGCAAACACTTGCATCCACTTGCATCCATCAACCATAACATGTCTCAAACACATGTTTCAACCATAGGTTTACCCTATCTAAAGGTCAACAGTACTAACGAGAGGATATACTAAAGATAAGATAAGTACTAGACAACGATAGAGGAGAAAATAAAGACATACCCTCAAAAAGAAATGGGTACAATGAACGCATCTTCGCTTCCGTCTCCCAAGTTGCGTTGCTCTCATCTTCTCCCCATTGCACTTTGACTAGATGAACCTCTCGATTCCTCAATTTCCTAGTCTCTGATCCAAGGATGCGGGTAGGAGCTCGTCGAATAGTCGCATCACGCTCTACTTCCACTTCTTTAAGCAAGCTCGGCTCTACCACCTCTGCGGCCTCATGTAAGCACTTCCTCAAATGTGACACATGGAATACATCATGTACACCACTAAGTCTGTCGGGCAACTCCACTCTATACGCCATCCGTCCAATCCTTTCCTTAATAGGAAATGGCCCTACGAACCTTGGTGCTAGCTTCCCAACAGATCCAAAGCGAACCACATTTCGTAACGGAGACACTTTAACAAAGACCATGTCCCCAACTTCAAACTCAAGATCCGTCCTTCTCTTGTCCGCATAAGATTTTTGCCTATCCTGCGCTGCTTTCATCCTTCTTCGAATCAAATCAATCTTCTCAGAAGTCTCCCTAACCATATCAGGCCCAAGCAAGATCTTATCCGTAGATTCCCACCAACATGTAGGTGATCGACAAGGCCTTCCATAGAGAGCTTCGAAAGGAGCCATACCAATACTGGACTGAAAGCTGTTATTATATGCGAACTCCACCAATGGAAGATGCTCTTCCCATGTACCTCCAAAATCTAAGATACAAATCCTCAAAAGGTCTTCTAGAACACGATTCACCCTCTCAGTCTGGCCGTCCCTCTGAGGATGATATGCGGTGCTCAGACACAATTGAGTCCCCATTGCTTCTTGCAAACTTCTCCAGAACTCGCTAGTGAAGATAGGATCTCGATCACTTACTATGCTAGAGGGTACCCCATGCAATCGAACTATCTCTCGAAGATACACTGAAGCTAGCCATGGAGCAGTCCTCTTGCTCTTCACAGGTATGAAATGGGCGCTCTTAGTAAGTCTGTCTACCACCACCCAAATCCCCGTATTACCCTTTCTCGATCTGGGTAACCCGTCGATAAAATCCATCGAGACACTATCCCACTTCCATTGCGGAACTTCCAATGGGTGAAGCAACCCACCAGGTTTCTTTTGCTCCGCTTTCACCTGTTGGCATACCAAGCACCGAGCAACATATTCAGCCACATCTTTCTTCATACCGGCCCAGAAGAAAACCCTCTTCATGTCTTGGTACATCTTGTCCCCACCGGGATGAATGGTCATCCTAGAATGGTGTGCATCATCAAGAATAGCCTTCCTCAACCCTTCGTCTTGCGGTACACAAAGTCTACCGTCTCTACGCAAGCACCCCCTATCGTCTAGCGTGTACCTACTCAAATGGCTGGACGACTCCCCCCTTATGAGCTTCTCTACCAACTCAACCAACTATGGGTCGTCCCTCTGTGCTTCCCCAATCCGCCCCAAAAGAGTAGGTCTGACTTCCAAGGAAGCTAGCAAACCGGGTACATAATCAATGGAAGGTCTGAAATCAAACATCGAGATAAATTCCAAGCTTCGTTGTTCCACGAACAATGGACTCAAGGACAACCTTTTTCTGCTCAAGGCGTCCGCCACCACGTTACCCTTGCCAGGGGTATACGCTATCTCGAAATCATAGGATGCTAAGAACTCCATCCACCTTTGCTGTCTCAAATTCAAATCCTTCTGAGAAAACAAGTACTTCAATGATTTGTGGTCAGTGAACAATTCGAATCTCTCACCAAGAAGATAATGGCGCCAAATCTTAAGCGCAAAAACAATAGCGGCCAACTCTAAATCATGGGTAGGGTAATTTTTCTCATGCACTCTCAACTGCCTTCCACCATAGGCTATCACCCTTCCCTCTTGCATTAAGACTGCGCCTAGTCCTTTCCCACAAGCATCGGTATAGACAACAAATGGCTTGCTCCCATCTGGCAACACTAAAACTGGAGCAGTGGTTAAAGCTCTCTTTAACCGTCGGAACGCATCATCACAATCTACGTCCCATGTGAAAACAAGATTCTTCTTCGTTAAGCGGGTTAATGGGGCTGATATCTTCGCGAAGTCTTTAATAAACTTCCTATAATAACCCGCCAACCCCAAGAAACTTCTTACTTCGGTAGCATTCTTCGGAACCTTCCAATCCTGAATTGATACTACCTTCGCGGGATCCACAGCTATCCCTTCCTTGGAGACCACGTGCCCCAAGAACCGCACTTCCTTCCTCCAGAAGTGACATTTAGAGAATTTAGCCTTAAGGCTATGTGCTCGAAGAGTCTTCAATACCTCCCCAAGATGTAGGGCATCCTCTTCTTCACTCTTAGAAAATACTAAGATATCATCCACAAAGACCACCACGAATTTATTAAGGAACTCCCTGAACACCCTACTCATCAAATCAACAAAGTATGCAGGGGCGTTCGTCAACCCAAATGGCATCACCAGCCACTCATAGAAACCATCCGGAGTTCTAAAGGCAGTCTTGTCTATGCTATCCTCAGCCACCCTCAACTGATGAAACCCCGTGGCTAAGTCCAATTGAGAAAATACTGAAGCGCCAACCAAATGATCGAAAAGATCATCAATCCTCGGCAATGGGTGTCTATTCTTCTTTGTGAGCTTGTTGAGTTTTCTATAGTCTACACGAAGTCTGAGGGACCCATCCGCCTTTGTAGCAAAAACTACTGGAGCACCCCACTCCGATATACTTCGTCTTATGAACCCCTTCTCAAGCAACTCCCCTACTTGCTTATGGAGTTCCCTCCTCTCACGAGGAGCCATGTGGCGCACTGGTAAAGATACAGGTTTAGCATTATCCACCAGATATATTCGGAAGTCAATCTCCCGCTTCGGAGGTAAGCCCTTTACCTCCTCAAACACATCCGGATATTCCCAGACCACTTTAACAGATTGTAAACTCTCGACCGAAGCGTCAAGCGATTCAAGATAACTTAGCATAACAGAATCCATGGGATTACAAGAAATCTCGAGAGTGTTCCCCAAGCGGGTCATGAGCCTAACAACTCTCCTTTCGCAATCAAGAACGGCACCATTACTGGATAACCAGTCCATGCCCAAAATCAACCCATAGCCCGTGAAGCCCAACACAAAAGCATCACATCTAAACTCAATGCTAAGTATAGAAATCTTCAAACCCAAACATATCATGGACAAATAAGTGGAGCCCCCAATTGGGTTTGAAACAACCAAGGGATCATCTACCAGACTGGTGTCTAAGTGCAGTGACTCAACTAATGATGATGAGATAAACGAATGCGATGCGCCTGAATCAAACAATGTACGGACAGGATGATCAAATAGAAAAACCAGACTTTCCACGGAAATAGTTCTACCTCTCTCCTGAATCGGTGGAACCGCGAGAGCCTGTACTTGCCCCCTAGCCTGACCTGGTGCCATAAGAGCTTGCACCTGTCCTCCTGAGGTAGACCCCGTCCTTTGCCCTTTCTTAGGACAGTCTTTCACAAGATGCCCTGCTTCGCCACAGTGGAAGCAGCCAGTCTTCTTCTTCTTGCGACAATCCTTGCTTAGGTGGCCAGGTGTCCCACAATTGAAACACTTCTTCTTTTTGCCCTTGCCACCGTTGCCTTTCCTACCTTTGTTTTGCTGTTGTTGCTGAGGTCTCTTTTGATCTCCCTTCTTCTCGGGTGCCTTATTAGCATTGGGACCCTTCTCTTCTTCATGCATGAGTGCCATGTCAACTAGCTTCTCAAAGGTGGCCCCCATAGGGATATGAGTCATGGCCAACCCATGCATCGGTTCATTCAAGCCTTTCACGAACCTCAAAGCCTTCTTCTCCGGTGTGTTCACCATGTCTAGGCCAAACCTTGCCAATTGATTAAACTTGTTGACATATTCCTTCACTGAGAGATTTCCTTGCTTTAGAGTCAAGAATCTTTCCATATACAAGTTTTCCTCCGCCCTTGAAAGAAACTTTGCCACAAATCTTTGCCTAAAATCCGCCCAAGAGTCAACGGGGCGTTCTCCATTAGTGACCTCCCACCAGAATGAGGCCTCTCCTTTCATTAACCAAGCAGCTAACTTGACTTTCTTTCCTTCTTCCATCTCAAAGATATCTATCAATTCTTCCACCTCTTTAAGCCAATCCCTAGCCTCCACAAAAGTTTCAGATCCTTGGAAAGGTTTCCCTCCCATAGCTTTAAATTCCTTGCAAGTCTTAGCAAAAGTATCCGTGCGAGGAGGAGGGGGAGGAGGAAGATCGGGTGCTACGGTTGGTGGAGGAACATTTGCCGGACCTGCAGTGGTGCCCTAGCCTCCATCAATCTCCTATACCATACTGGTACCGTCACACCCTCCGGAAAGTTAAGATCCTCAGCCATGCTGAAACGAAAAAGGAAAGATTCAAAACGGAGAATTCGAAGGATATAGATATGGCTATTGGGGATTATGCTTTTCTTTCAAAAACTTTTCTCTTAAAAGACATGTCTTTGAAAATATTTCTTCCAAAAATGTTTTAGAAAAATAGCTTTCTAAAAATTTTATCTGTTCCGGTAACCTTTGCTCTGATACCACGTGTAACACCCCACGCCCGCTATGGTCACTCTCTAAGGGAATGCCATAACATCGGTGGAGTATTTTAGTGAATATAGAACAGAAAAATTACAACAAGACAGATATAAATAGTACTTGAAATTTAAAACATCATCTCATAACAGCGGAAGTAAACATGTCTGGTTACATCATAAAACCAAAATAAAAGTCAAGTACAATATCCATCAAAATAAAGAAGTACATAATCCCACTTTCTCATACAATAGCCAGGACAAAAGAAAAGATAACTGGGTAACTGGAGCTTTACATCTATCCAAGCTCCTAAAGACTGGAACAGCAATCCGATCAAGCTCCACTACTGCTAGGATCCACCGTAGGACCTGAGGGTTGGGAAAAGATAAAAACAACGGGGTCAGACATAAGTCTGAGCGAGTCCTATAACTTTAACAATAAAATCATTAAAGTAACCAGAGAAGACATAAACTTGACATACGGTAATATCTGGGGATGAATGGCTACACTAAGCAGCTTGGTAGACTTAGGATAAACTAAGATAACTGTACAGACATATCTACCCACCCAAGGATAATTACTAACTGCACCACACCAGTCATTCCTACTCAAAGATTGATCCCACCCAAGGACTTAAAAGAAAGATATAACTAGTAGTTTCATGTACCCCTAGCTGACCACATAGGTGCCGTCTGCCCTTATCTCCACTAGGTGTACCCCACTACTCCCCAAGCGATCGGCTCCCTACCGTAGATACCCGTGCTGGTCCCACAGTGGGGTGTATCACTCCCCTAAAGTGGCAACCCAATACTATCAACGGTGCACGGCTTATACCTACACGATGCAACAACGGCTTATCTACCAGCCCGGGCCCACACACGCATATGAGACCCGTTGGACTTGCGTTGCCACCGCTAACCCGTTTTGGCCTCTTATAGTCAAGCCCAGTACGCGTGTCCCGTCCTCGACATGGGTCGAGCCCAATAAGATACATATGGGTTACTGGTTGAAATGGGCCCCCACAAGCTACCCACCTAAGCTTGTCCCTTTTTCTAGTGCATCCCACTTAACCCTTTAATCATGTTTAATTACATGTTTCCACTTTGGTTAAGTATTCTAATCGTATTTTCTATTGCCACCCAAGGCAACCACTAGATTTCCACATGCCACCCAAGGCACCCACTTAACCCCTCATGTCCCACTACATGCTAATATGGTTAAGTGTTTCTTAATTAATTAATTAAGATCATGACCTCATAAAGACCTCCCACATTAGACCGTCTTTTATGACTGCTGGATATGCCGGTTGGTTCCGGGCAGACTTCTGTCATAAAAAAGGTCTAACCTCGTGTCTTTACTTTAATCACGTATTTAATTTATGACTAAGACCTCTCACATTGGGCCAATCATTTGTAGCCGCTGGATGGCCGGTCGGTTCCGGGCAGACTTCCGCTACAAAAGGGTCCAACCTCGTGTCTTAGTTGATTAATTACACCTAATTAATCACCCCCATATTAATTATCCCTAATTAATATCAAGTTTTTCATAACATGGGTAGACCTAACTCAATAGGTAAATTCCCATGGGGTAGACCTAACTCAATAGGTAAATTCCCACTTATGTTAATTTATTTTTATGGTATGCTTAATCATACCCAATCATATGTTTATTAACATATTTATTAACCCCATCGTTCCCCACGCAAATCGTTCTCATTTCATGACATAAAAAAAGGAAGATCCATCACAAATATCATGGGTTTAACCACATCTTAGCATATAACTTTATCATGGGTTAAGAGGATGTCAACTTGCATATATGAGCATATATTAACCCAACTACATTTAACCCAAACTTGCATATTATCATACACATGACTTGCATAACATGTTGCATATGAGCTTACATATTATCATACACATATCTTGCATAACATGTTGAACTTGCATATAAGTATTCTCATAACTTGCATAACATGTTGAACTTGCATAAGCATCCACATACTTGCATAAGCATCCACATACTTGCATAAGCATACATAACATTTGCATATCATGTTAAACTTGCATTTAAGCATACACACAACTTGCATAAGCATTCACATACTTGCATAAGCATGCATAACTTGCATATCATGTTAAACTTGCATTTAAACATACACATAACTTGCATAAGCATTCTCATACTTGCATAAGCATGCATAACTTGCATATCATGTTAAACAAGCATAAACCAACTTATTAAACATGCATAAACCAACTTATTAAACATGCATAAATCCATTTATTAAATATGCATAAACATAGAGTAGCATATCATTACAAATGATTCAAACTCACAAATCTGCATCCAAGACCATAAGTCTCATTACACCCAATCTACTTACTTTAGCAATTGATGTTAAAGTGATAGAAACTCACCAAAACCCAAGATATGAAACTTATGAAGTGGAATTAGTTGCTAAATATGAAGATGGTGATGATTAGAGATTGATTAGAGAGTGATTAACTTGCAACTTCCTTCATAAACTAGTGGAGGCTCTCTCAAGTTTGATTTTGGCGGCATGAGGCCATCATTTCTATTTTTAGTAAGGATTAGGGGGGTTTAGGGTGTATTTATAGATTAGGTGAGTGTTTTAGGCCCTTAGATTAACCATAGATTAGATTAGGACCCTTAGATTTCGGAAATCTCTAGAACACAGCCCTCCAAGCCAACCCAAAACCCAACCTGGTGCACCCAGGTTTACTGGACGCTACGCCCAAGTCGACAGGCAAGTCGACAGGCAAGTCGACCCCCCTGTCGACAGGCCTGTCGACAGCCCTGTCGACATGGTTAGGGCGGGAACTTTCCCGCCTGACCCCGCTTGTTCCATTCCAAAATCTGAATTTTAAATAATTAAATCTGTTTTTAGCTTTAGATTTCCTGCAAACTTCATTGGGCCTTAACTGGGCCATACGGACTCCGATTTTCGAAAACTCGGACTCTATTTTGCGTATTTTTCCGAGACGAACGCAATGACGCAGCCCGTTTCCCCCAATTCTCACGTCTGAGATTATTTATTCTGTAATTAGTGAATTTTAGCATTAACCAAAATACGGGGTGTTACACTTTCAATATACATTGAAAATTGAATAAAATCGATATAAATATCGTTCACGTCAAAATGGCGTTAGTCTAATCAACACGACTTCATATATTTCTATTTTCAAATATTCTATTTCAAATATTTCTATTTCAAAACTGGAATGAGGCCCAATCAATTACCATATAATGTTAATTAGATGGATTTTCTACAACCCATGTATTCAATAACAACGATGAATAATCAACTATCATCCAAAGTGTATTCTACACTGTATAAGCATCAAATCTAAATATTTAACGCTCATAACAGTCTGTCCATCAATCGATCGACATACAGCTAATTATTGGAATTAGTGTATGTTATATTTCATCCCAATACCCTTGTGGGGTTTTCAAACAATCAAACACAGATTTTATTCGTGCAGTTGGGCGATGTGTAAAATTTATCGTCCCAATCAATATCAGTCAAATGTGTGTATATAAACAAGTCGTCCGATTTGTTTATTTTTTTTATTTCATTTCATATACACATTAAAAATTCTATTTTTAACTATAAAATATTTTCCACTATAAAATATTTTATTTCAACTATATAGATATTTTATTTTATTTCGCATCACACAATCAACTACACATCAAAATCAAACAAACAAGCATACAAGCCGTCCATGGTCTGTAGACGATGGGTGTCGGGTGCTACTAAACACCGTCTGCATCCTAGTATATGTTATTAACTAGAAAACAAAATTAAAAGGTGAGAAGTTCTCACCGACTAGCTAAACCAAACGCCACGCCTCTTCATATGCAGAAAATCTTCGCCGTCTGACACTTTCGTTGCCCGAATTCACTACATATATAAAAATCACATTTTTACTTCGCTATTCAATATATAAAAATCAAATTTTTTACTTTGCTATTCAATATATAAAAATCGAATTTTACTTTGCTATTCAATATATAAAAATCTCGTCTTTCCTTGACTAAAAATCCGACCTTTCTTCTAAATAAAAATCCGACCTTTCTTCTAAATAAAAAGACTAATCTTTTTATATTTGCTAATTCATATAAAACAAACTGATTATATAAATGCTAATTATATAAAATAAATTAAAAACTAAACTTACATCCATCGAAGAAGGAAAGAAAAGAAGGAGCTTCGCTGTTGTCTTGTGGCTCAAAGAGGAAAAGAGAGGAGCTGGGGTCTTCATGTCCGTCGAGGAGCACAAGGGGAGGTCGGAGCTGAAGAGAGGGGGGGGGGGGTTTGCGCGTCGGTCAGGTGGAGGGGGGGTGGCGCATCGCTCAGGTAGGAGGGGGTGGCAGCGCGTCGATTAGGAAGGGGGGGTAGCAGCGCGTCGATTAGGAAGGGGGGGTCTGGGTGGCTCGCGGCAAGAGGAGGGGAGGGGGGCCCGCGCCTGAGGCAGCGGTGACGACGGAGGGGGGGTGGCGCGTCGGGGGTTTTTTACTTTTTCTTTTCTTTTTTTTTCTCTTCTGAAAATAAACGAGGGGGGTTAAAGGAGAAAAGGGGAGTTGATTTTTTTTATTATTTAATTTATTACCTTAATTTTCAAAAAGTAACTTTTTATTTCGACCTCAAAACGAGACCCACCGCCTGTCGTCTATAGCTAATTAACCCCATTCCGAACACAATGGGATATGTATCGTAAGCTGATTCGATCGTTCCGATCAGTTTCCGTCAAAATCAACATATAACTCTATATATTGAATTTGAACGCACATTTCAATTCACTGGGGCCACATACTAACTAGAAAAATTCCAGAAAAATATTTTCTAGCTTCGTATCGATGATACGGTCCTAACAAAACAAATTTCATCGAATTCTGAGACCGTTTGAAAAATGACCAATTTCCAGTCGATTGAAATCAACTAAAACTGGTCAAACGCGTTTTCCTTTGCCACGCTCACCTATTGATTCGAAAAATTATGAAATTTGAAAACTAGCAATAACTTTACATCCTGAATCCAACAAAAGTGGTTTCGTCAAAATCCAAGGTCGTTTGCAAAATGGCTATTTTCTAAGGGCCGAAATTCCATAGCGACTATTCTGAAATTTCAACTGGACATATCTTTTTATCCCTGCTATGAAATTTCAATTTTTCGGATTCGTTGGAAAGATATTCACAAATAGATTCTAATATTTTTGGTTTCACTAAAATCCGGTTTATTTTGCACTCGGTACATTCATTTGAATTTTGAAATCGAATTATCGAACTACCGTGCCATTTTCAATTCCTTTTATAATTATAAATAATTATTTATATTCTAACGACGATCATATGTAATATATACGTTCGAACTCTGTAACACCCCGTATGTTGAATAACTTGCTATAATATAAAACAGGGCAGAATTAAATTTTAAAATCTGAATCAGGGGAAACAGGCTATGCCATTGCGTTCGTCACGGAAAAATACGCGAAATAGAGTCCGAGTTTTCGAAAATCGGAGTCTGTATGACCCAGATATGGCCCGAAGAAGTTTCGGAAAATTTAAAAACAGATTTAAAAACAGAAATTTCCAATTTCAGAAGTGGCGGGAAAATTCCCGCCAGACCCAGGGAGTCGACCTGGGAATCGACTGGGGAGTCGACCTGCCCACCAGGTCGACTAGGGTGTCGACCCTAGTGTTAACCTGGGGGTCCACCTCCCTGGTCGAGGCCAGGTGACCTGGGTGCACCAGTTTGGCTTTTGGGCTGTGTCTGGTGGCTTGTGACGAGATCTGACGGCTCTAACCTAATCTAGGGTTAATCTAAGGGCCTAAACTACATCCTAATTCTATAAATACACATTAAGACTACCCTAATTCATACTAAAATTGGAGACAAAGTCGTTATGCCGTCAAAATGCAACTAGGAGGAGCCACCAACAAATTAAAGAGGAGGGAAGCTTCTCAAATCAACCTCTAATCAACTCTAGCAACTTAATCTTCTTCTTAGGAGTGCTAATCAACAAGTTGTGAGTTTCCTATAGCCTTAATGACCAATTGTTGAAATGATTATGATAGGATATAATGAGGTTATGGCTATGAATGTGGATCAATGCAAGATTGTGTTATCATATGCTATGTGTTTGTGATGTTATGCAAGTTATGCAAGTTATGTGTTATGTGTTCATGATGTTATGCAAGTCATATGCTATGTGATCATGATGTTATGCAAGTTATGCAAGTTATATGCTACATGATCATGATATTATGCAAGTTATGCAAGTGTTAGGCTATGTGTTCATGATGCTAGTTATGCAAATTGCTATGATAAACATTGATCCATTATGACACCATGATTATGCAAGTTCATATATGATATGTTATGCAAGTTTGGTGTTTGATTATATGCATGTTCATATATGACATGTTATGCAAATTTGGTGTATGATTATATGCAAGTTCATATATGACAAGTTATGCAAGTTTGGGGTATGATTATATGCAATTTCATATATGATATGTTATGCAAGTTTGGTGCTTGATTATATGCATGTTCATATATGACATGTTATGCAAGTTTGGTGTTTGATGATATGCAAGTAACATATGCAAGTTTACACCTTAGTATGATATGCATACATATGCAAGTTAACCCCTTTGTATGTCATACATACATATGCAAGTTTACCCCTTTGTATGACATAAATAACTTATGCAAGTTAACCTTTTTATGACATATGTGATTCATGCAAGTTTGGGTTGATTATTTATGCTAGTTGGGTTGATGCTATATGCATGTTGACACCTTTAAACCCATGTTGATGCTAATGTTATGCAAGTTGAACCCATTGTATTTGTGATGAATCTTCCCTTTTATGTCATGTTGGCGAATTACGTGGGGAACGATGGGGTTAATATACATGTTAATGAAATGGTGTGAAGTTGGTATGATTATGCATACCATAAAGTGGATGGACATAATTGAGTCAATTATGTACATCGTTAAAATTGGAATTAATTAGGGAAAATTAAATTGAAATATGGGGGTGATTAATTAGGTGTAATTAATCGACTAAGACACGAGGTTGGACCCTTTTGTAGCATAAGATTGCCCGGAACCGACCGGCAAATCCAGCGGCTACAAATGATTGGCCCAATGTGAGAGGTCTTAGGCACAAACTAAATACGTGACAAGTGTAAAGACACGAGGTTAGACTCGGTTATGGCGTAAGGCTGCCCGGACCCAACCGGCAAATCCAGCTGCCATAAAAGATAGTCTAATGTGAGAGGTCTTTACAACGGTTACGTTCTTAATCAATTAAGAAACACTTAACCAGATAAGCATGTAGGGGACATGAGGGGTTAAGTGGGTGCCTTGGGTGGCATGTGGAAAAATCTAGTGGTTGCCTTGGGTGGCAATAGAAAATACGATTAGAATACTTAACCAAAGTGGAACATGTAATTAAACATGATTAAAGGGTTAAGTAAGTGCCTTGGGTGGCATGGGGAAAATCTAGTGGTTGCCTTGGGTGGCAATGGAAGATAAGATTAGAATACTTAACCAAAGTGGAACATGTAATTAAACATGATTAAAGGGTTAAGTAAGTGCCTTGGGTGGCATGGGGAAAATCTAGTGGTTGCCTTGGGTGGCAATGGAAGATAAGATTAAAATACTTAACCAAAGTGGAACATGTAATTAAACATGATTAAAGGGTTAAGTAAGTGCCTTGGGTGGCATGTGGAAATCAAGTAAGTGCCTGGGTTGGCATAGGGAAATCTAGTGGTTGCCTTGGGTGGCAATGGAAGATAAGATTAAAATACTTAACCAAAGTGGAACATGTAATTAAACATGATTAAAGGGTTAAGTAAGTGCCTTGGGTGGCATGTGGAAATCAAGTAAGTGCCTAGGGTGGCATAGGGAAATCTAGTGGGTGCCTTGAGTGGCAATTGAAATATGAGTAGATGACTTAACCAAATTTTAAACATGTAAGTGGACATGATTATCAAAAAGGGTTAAGTGGGTTGCACTAGAAGAAAATGACAAGCTTAGGTGGGTAGCTTGTGGGGGGCCCATTTCAACCAGTAACCCATATGTATCTTAGTGGGCTCGACTCATGTCGAGGACGGGACAGGCGTACTGGGCTTGACTATAAGAGGCCAAAAACGGGTTAGCGGTGGCAACGCAAGTCCAACGGGTTTCATATGCGTGTGTGGACCCGGGCTGGTAGGTAAGACGTTGTTGCATCGTGTAGGTATAAGCCGTGCACCATTGATAGTATCGGGTTGCCACTTTGGGGAGTGATACACCCCACTGTGGGGCCAGCACGGGTATCTACGTTAGGGAGCCGATCGAATGGGAGTAGTGGGTACACCTAGTGGAGATAGGGGCAGACGACACCTATGTAGTCAGCTAGGGGTACACGAGACTACTATTAAAAATTACTAAGTTGTGGGTACACCTAGTGGAGATAGGGGCAGACGGCACCTATGTAGTCAGCTAGGGGTACACGGAACTACTATTAAAAATTACTAAGTACACTTAGTGGGATCAACCTTTAAGTAGGAATTACCCTTGGGTGGGTAGATCTGGTGTGGTGCAGTGTAGGAATTACCCTTGAGTGGGTAGATCTGGGGTGGTGCAGTGTAGTATTTATCGTTGGGTGGATAGGCGCGTCTTTACCGTTATCTTAGTTCATCCTAAGTCTAGTTGGCTGCTTAGTGTAGTCATTTATCCCCAGTCGTACCGTACCAGGTTTATATCGTACCCTAATTACTTTAATGATTGTATTATTAAAGTTATAGGGCTCACTCAGACTTATGTCTGACCCCGTTGTTTTTATCTTTTTCCCCCAACCCTCAGGTTATCAGTGTGGGCCTAGCACTAGTGGGCTTTGATCGGATTGCTTTATCTATCTTTTGGAGCTTGGACTCTTGAAGAAAAGCTCGGTTATCTTTTCTATTATGGCTATTAGTATGTAGTGGGATTATGTACTTATGTTTTAACGAGATGGATATTTTGTACTTGACTCTTGTTGGTTTTGATATGTAACCGAACATGTTTACCTTCTGTTGCAATGAAATGATGTTTTAAATATCAAGTATTACTTATATCTGTCTTGTTGTAATTTTTCAGTTCTATATTCACTTAAATACTCCACCGAAGCTAAGGCATTCCCTTAGCGAGTGACCTTAGCGGGTGTGGGGTGTTACACGTGGTATCAAAGCTTAAGGTTACCGGAACAGATAAAATTTTTAGAAAACTATTTTTCTAAAAACATTTTTGGAAGAAGTATTTTCAAAAACATATCTTTTAAGAGAAAAGTTTTTGAAAGAAAAGCATAATCCCCAATAGCCATATCTTTATCCTTCGGATTCTCCGTTTTGAATCTCTTCCTCTTTCTCTTTTTTAATTTCCCCTCCGCGTATAGATGTCTTTTTAAGATAAGTAAGGACTTCCGTATAAAGGACGGAAGAGCCACTTCAAGGGACTAAGTCGTTTGCCAGGCTAAGAAGTTAGTCCAAGGAGGTGGAGGGCTTATGGGTACCGTTAAGATGGACGAGAGAGGAAGGTTCAAATAGCTATTAGGTAAATAAGGGACGAAACCTCATCGTGGTAAGAAGGCCACGAAAGGAGAATGTGAAGGGGAAGGCTAGTTGTTTTGGAGAAATAGGACACCTTGGGGTTGTCCAAAGATGTAAGGACGAAGTACATGATCTTCTGGAGGGTAGATGTATTCCCTCACGATGGGTATACCTGATGGGGGTAGGACCGTCTAAGTTGAAATTTGGTTCTCTCGATCATCCTGTTCGAACTTTATTCGACTCTGGCGCACCACATTCGTTTATCTCATCATCATTAGTTGAGTCACTGCACCTAGACACCAGTTTAGTAGGTGATCCCGTGGTTGTTTCAAACCCAATTGGGGGCTCCACTTATTTGTCCATGATATGTTTGGGTTTGAAGATTTCTATACTTAGCGTTGGGTTTAGATGTGATGCCTTTGTTTTGGGCTTCACGGGCTATGGGTTGATTTTGGGCACGGACTAGTTATCCAGTAATGGTTCCGTTCTTGATTGTGAAAGGAGAATTGTTAGGCTTATGACCCGCTTGGGTAATACTCTCGAGATTTCTTGTAATCCCATAGATTCTGTTATGCTAAGTTATCTTGAATCGCCTGACGCTTCGGTCGAGAGTTTGCGATCTATTAGAGTGGTCCGGGAATACTCGGATGTGTTAGAGGAGGGAACTCCATAAGCAAGTAGGGGAGTTGCTTGAGAAGGGGTTCATAAGATGAAGTATATCGGAGTGGGGTGCTCCAGTAGTTTTGCCACGAAGGCGGATGGGTCCCTCAGACTTTGTGTAGAATATAGAGAACTCAACAAGCTCACAAAGAAGAATAGACACCCATTACCGAGGATTGATGATCTTTTTGATCAGTTGGTTGGCGCCTCAGTGTTTTCGCAGTGGGACTTGGCCATGGAATTTCATCAGTTGGGAGTGACTGAGGATAGTATAGAGAAGACCGCCTTTAGGACTCCGGATGGTTTCTATGAGTGGCTTGTGATGCCATTTGGTTTGACAAACGCCCCCGCATACTTTGTTGATTTGATGAGTAGAGTGTTCAGGGAGTACCTAAATAACTTCGTAGTGGTCTTTGTGGATGACATCTTGGTCTTTTCTAAAAGCGAAATAAGTTTTCGTGTGTGCTTAATAGGTTAAGCAAAGCCAGTCATTTGATCAACGGTGGTTTTGGAGCGAGATTGGCAAGGACATCCAGAGTTGGACAAGGGCTTAATTATTTAGCCGTTTTTACTAGTATCATCTCACGTAGGTCGTCTGAATTCGAAGGAGGTGTCCCTTGGGTGTTTGTCTGCTATTGGTTTAGGCCTTTGGGGCTTGCACTTGGGGGATGTCAAGTTCGACTAGGATGGTCTGCGTGAGGGATGGATAGTTGTGACGATTTTGTATGGGAGAATATCCTGGTTTTCTCCAGAAGAGGAGAAAAGCATGCCCTATATCTTAGGGAAGTGTTGGAGACTCTTCGAGCGCATAGTCTTGAGACAGCAAAGGTGGATGGAGTTCTTAGCATCCTAAGATTTCGAGATAGCGTATACACCTGGCAAGGGTAACGTGGTGGCGGACGCCTTGAGCAGAAAAAGGTTGTCCTTGAGTCCATTGTTCGTGGAACGACGAAGCTTGGAATTTATCTCGATGTTTGATTTCAGACCTTCTGTTGACTTTATACCCGGTTTGCTAGCATCCTTGGAGGTCAGACCTACTCTTTTGAGACGGATTGGCAAGGCAAAGCGGGACGACCCACAGTTGGTTGAGTTGGTAGAGAGGCTCATAAGGGGGGAGTCGTCCAGCCATTTGAGTAGGTACACCCTAGACGATAAGGGGTGCTTGCGTAGAGACGGTAGACTTTGTGTACCGCAAGACGAGGGTTTAAGGAAGGCTATTCTTGATGATGCACACCGTTCTAGGATGACCATTTATCCCGGTGGGGACAAGATGTACCAGGACATGAAGCGAGTTTTCTTTTGGGCCGGTATAAAGAAAGATGTGGCCGAGTATGTCGCTAGATGCTTGGTATGCCAACAAGTGAAAGCAGAGCAAAAGAAACCCGGTGGGTTGCTTCACCCATTGGATGTGCCGCAATGGAAGTGGGATGGCATCTCGATGGATTTTATTGATAGGTTACCTAGGTCGAAGAAGGGTAATACGGGAATTTGGGTTGTGGTAGACAGACTTACTAAGAGTGCCCATTTCATACCCGTAAAGAGCAAGAGGACTGCTCCATGGCTAGCTTCGGTTTATCTTCGAGAGATAATTCGGTTGCTTAGGGAACATGACGTATTCCATGTGTCACATTTGAGGAAGTGCCTACATGAGACCGCAGAGGTGGTAGAGCCGAGCTTGCTTAAAGAAGTGGAGGTAGAGCGTGATGCGACTATTCGACGAGCTCCTACCCGCATCCTTGTGTCAGAGATTAGGAAGTTGAGAAACAGAGAGGTTCGACTAGTCAAAATGCCAAGGGGAAAAGATGAGAGTGATGCTACTTGGGAGACAAAAGCGAAGATGCGTTCATTATACCCATTCCTTTTTGAGGGTATGTCTTTTAACTTCTCCTTTATCGTTTGTCTAGTACTTATCTTATCTTTAGTATGTCCTCTCATTACTACCTTTGTCCTTTAGATAGGGAAAACCTATGGTTGAAACATGTGTTTGAGACATGTTATGTTTGATTGATGCGTGTGGATGCAAGTGGTTGCTCGTGGATGCATATACACACACTCTAGGCACTAGATCGGCTCAATCACTTCATATTGCATATTGCATAAAATTGTGTGTAGGAAGCTATATTAATGGATGTATAATGGTTGCGTTATCATATGGATGATGAATTTTGGTGTATGGTTGTGCACACATGTGGAAATAGTATGTGTCGATAGGGATCTTTCGCATACATATTGGATGCATGGCACTATCATGGTTTGCATTAAGGAGGTCAACTAAATAAGTGGACCGCCTAATTTTGCATTAGACAGGGAACATATACACACACTCTTTGCATATGTTCATACAGCATTAGAAACTTTAAGGACAATGGATGCCAGTGTTTGATGGTTTGAGTAGATGGTTGTTTGTTTGGTAGGATACGTTCTTCTTGACTTAGAGATTTCGGGGACGAAATCCTTTAAGTAGGGGAGAATGTAACACCCCGTATGTTGAATAACTTGCTATAATATAAAACAGGGCAGAATTAAATTTTAAAATCTGAATCAGGGGAAACGGGCTATGCCATTGCGTTCGTCTCGGAAAAATACGCGAAATAGAGTCCGAGTTTTCAAAAATCGGAGTCCGTATGACCTAGATATGGCCCGAAGAAGTTTCAGAAAATTTAAAAACAGATTTAAAAACAGAAATTTCAAATTTCAGAAGTGGCGGGAAAATTCCCGCCAGACCCAGGGAGTCGACCTGGGGGTCGACTGGGGAGTCGACCTGCCCACCAGGTCGACTAGGGTGTCGACCTGGGGGTCGACCTCCCTTGTCGAGCCCAGGTGACCTGGGTGCACCAGTTTGGCTTTTGGGCTGTGTCTGGTGGCTTGTGACGAGATCTAACGGCTCTAACCTAATCTAGGGTAAATCTAAGGGCCTAAACTACATCCTAATTCTATAAATACACCCTAAGACTACCCTAATTCATACTAAAATTGGAGACAACGTCGTTATGCCGTCAAAATGCAACTAGGAGGAGCCACCAACAAATTAAAGAGGAGGGAAGCTTCTCAAATCAACCTCTAATCAACTCTAGCAACTTAATCTTCTTCTTAGGAGTGCTAATCAACAAGTTGTGAGTTTCCTATAGCCTTAATGACCAATTGTTGAAATTATTATGATAGGATATAATGAGGTTATGGCTATGAATGTGGATCAATGCAAGATTGTGTTATCATATGCTATGTGTTTGTGATGTTATGCAAGTTATGCAAGTTATGTGTTATGTGTTCATGATGTTATGCAAGTCATATGCTATGTGATCATGATGTTATGCAAGTTATGCAAGTTATATGCTACATGATCATGATGTTATGCAAGGTATGCAAGTGTTAGGCTATGTGTTCATGATGCTAGTTATGCAAATTGCTATGATGAACATTGATCCATTATGACACCATGATTATGCAAGTTCATATATGATATGTTATGCAAGTTTGGTGTTTGATTATATGCATGTTCATATATGACATGTTATGCAAGTTTGGTGTATGATTATATGCAAGTTCATATATGACAAGTTATGCAAGTTTGGGTTATGATTATATGCAAGTTCATATATGATATGTTATGCAAGTTTGGTGTTTGATTATATGCATGTTCATATATGACATGTTATGCAAGTTTGGTGTTTGATGATATGCAAGTAACAAGTGCAAGTTTACACCTTAGTATGATATGCATACATATGCAAGTTAACCCCTTTGTATGTCATACATACATATGCAAGTTTACCCCTTTGTATGACATAAATAACTTATGCAAGTTAACCTTTTTATGACATATGTGATTCATGCAAGTTTGGGTTGATTATTTATGCTAGTTGGGTTGATGCTATATGCATGTTGACACCTTTAAACCCATGTTGATGCTAATGTTATGCAAGTTGAACCCATTGTATTTGTGATGAATTTTCCCTTTTATGTCATGTTGGCGAATTACGTGGGGAACGATGGGGTTAATATACATGTTAATGAAATGGTGTGAAGTTGGTATGATTATGCATACCATAAAGTGGATGGACATAATTGAGTCAATTATGTACATTGTTAAAATTGGAATTAATTAGGGAAAATTAATTCGAAATATGGGGGTGATTAATTAGGTGTAATTAATCGACTAAGACACGAGGTTGGACCCTTTTGTAGCATAAGACTGCCCGGAACCGACCGGCAAATCCAGCGGCTACAAATGATTGGCCCAATGTGAGAGGTCTTAGGCACAAACTAAATACGTGACAAGTGTAAAGACACGAGGTTAGACTCGGTTATGGCGTAAGGCTGCCCGGACCCAACCGGCAAATCCAGCTGCCATAAAAGATAGTCTAATGTGAGAGGTCTTTACAACGGTTACGTTCTTAATCAATTAAGAAACACTTAACCAGATAAGCATGTAGGGGACATGAGGGGTTAAGTGGGTGCCTTGGGTGGCATGTGGAAAAATCTAGTGGTTGCCTTGGGTGGCAATAGAAAATACGATTAGAATACTTAACCAAAGTGGAACATGTAATTAAACATGATTAAAGGGTTAAGTAAGTGCCTTGGGTGGCATGGGGAAAATCTAGTGGTTGCCTTGGGTGGCAATGGAAGATAAGATTAGAATACTTAACCAAAGTGGAACATGTAATTAAACATGATTAAAGGGTTAAGTAAGTGCCTTGGGTGGCATGGGGAAAATCTAGTGGTTGCCTTGGGTGGCAATGGAAGATAAGATTAAAATACTTAACCAAAGTGGAACATGTAATTAAACATGATTAAAGGGTTAAGTAAGTGCCTTGGGTTGCATGTGGAAATCAAGTAAGTGCCTTGGGTGGCATGGGGAAATCTAGTGGGTGCCTTGAGTGGCAATTGAAATATGAGTGGATGACTTAACCAAATTTTAAACATGTAAGTGGACATGATTATCAAAAAGGGTTAAGTGGGTTGCACTAGAAGAAAATGACAAGCTTAGGTGGGTAGCTTGTGGGGGGGCCCATTTCAACCAGTAACCCATATGTATCTTAGTGGGCTCGACTCATGTCGAGGACGGGACACGCGTACTAGGCTTGACTATAAGAGGCCAAAAACGGGTTAGCGGTGGCAACGCAAGTCCAACGGGTTTCATATGCGTTTGTGGACCCGGGCTGGTAGGTAAGACGTTGTTGCATCGTGTAGGTATAAGCCATGCACCATTGATAGTATCGGGTTGCCACTTTGGGGAGTGATACACCCCACTGTGGGGCCAGCACGGGTATCTACGTTAGGGAGCCGATCGAATGGGAGTAGTGGGTACACCTAGTGGAGATAGGGGCAGACGGCACCTATGTAGTCAGCTAGGGGTACACGAGACTACTATTAAAAATTACTAAGTTGTGGGTACACCTAGTGGAGATAGGGGCAGACGGCACCTATGTAGTCAGCTAGGGGTACACAGAACTACTATTAAAAATTACTAAGTACACTTAGTGGGATCAACCTTTAAGTAGGAATTACCCTTGGGTGGGTAGATCTGGTGTGGTGCAGTGTAGGAATTACCCTTGAGTGGGTAGATCTGGGGTGGTGCAGTGTAGTATTTATCCTTGGGTGGATAGGCGCGTCTTTACTGTTATCTTAGTTCATCCTAAGTCTAGTTGGCTGCTTAGTGTAGTCATTTATCCCCAGTCGTACCGTACCAGGTTTATATCGTACCCTAATTACTTTAATGATTGTATTATTAAAGTTATAGGGCTCACTCAGACTTATGTCTGACCCCGTTGTTTTTATCTTTTCCCCCAACCCTCAAGTTATCAGTGTGGGCCTAGCACTAGTGGGCTTTGATCGGATTGCTTTATCTATCTTTTGGAGCTTGGACTCTTGAAGAAAAGCTCGGTTATCTTTTCTATTATGGCTATTAGTATGTAGTGGGATTATGTACTTATGTTTTAACGAGATGGATATTTTGTACTTGACTCTTGTTGGTTCTGATATGTAACCAAACATGTTTACCTTCTGCTGCAATGAAATGATGTTTTAAATATCAAGTATTACTTATATCTGTCTTGTTGTAATTTTTCAGTTCTATATTCACTTAAATACTCCACCGAAGCTAAGGCATTCCCTTAGCGAGTGACCTTAGCGGGTGTGGGGTGTTACAAACTCCTTTCAAAATAAATTTCTCGTCGATATTATTTAAAATAATCATTCTAAATATTCAAACTTCGCTAAAATTGCCAAAATAAAAATTTTAAATTGGCTCGCATTTTCCGGGTTGTTACAATCCTTTACAAAATTCATATTTTACAAATCAATATTATCAAAACAGAAAATATCATTACTTACACATAAATATTATAAATTAAATAATTTTTTTAAAATAAGTCTTTCTTTTAAAAAATCATATTTAATAAAACCAAATACTTATTCAAAGTGAAAATTTTATATTCAAACCTTATAAAAATCTTTTATACTCGGAAAATCCAAAAAAAAATCGAAATCAAATTTAGTTAAAATTCTGGGATGTTACATTCACCCCCCCCCCCCTAGAAACTTTTCGTCCTCAAAAAGGAAGTCGAGTAAATTTAAACTCCTTAACCAATTTTAAATTCCCATTTCTCCCTCAACATGTCCGAAATGAAATGGTCAGAACCAAGGCTCATATTATCTCAGGATACTCTATCTAATTCTCACCAAAGGTAGAATCTAAGGAAACTTCTATAATCTCGTGATTACTAGGGTCGTCACTGGTCATAATTGCAATCGAATATTTTTCGAGTTAGACTCCTAGCTGCTACCACTACCACTGGGAGAAACTGGGATAGATACGGTCTAGTACTTAGAGGTCTATGACCCTAAGAAAATTCTAAAAGTTCGGAAATTATCTTTCCAACTTACTCATACGGAACCCGTGATTTTCCTTATCAATTCTAAGGCCAAGTTATTAAATTAGAAATTTAAATCTAAATCTCAAATAAATCTTTTCCCTAATCAAACAATTATTTTGCAAAATAACATCTTGGCTAAATTCAGTATTAGAAATTCTATTGCTCTTAATACAAACTCAAGTTCAATTTAAGAGATAATTCAAAATACCGGTTTCAAATCCAAATTAATTCACTTGCCCATGGCTTTATCAGCGCAGGGCAAAAAGGAAGAATTCAAAAATAAAGTTGGATAGTTAAATTTCAAACACGACAATTCAGGGTAATAATCAAAAAATGACAATGGGTCGAGCAAAACTAGCAACCAGGAAGAGGTAGAGTCATATTTCCGAAATACTTATTCTATTTCCATTCCAATCATTTCCCATCTCATATTAACTCATTTATTAGTTAAATTTATACTTATTTAATATTCATATTTTAGTTTTCATATTCACCTAATCGAATAACATTTTTCTAAATCCACTTTAAAATTCAAAATATATATAACACTTTTCATTCTTATTTAAGTATCAAATCTAGTTTAGAAAATTTTCCTTACTCAACTAGCCGGAAAAATCCTTAAAGCAGTTTTATTTAAAATACCATCACGCTTCCTCTGCGCACTCTGATTATGTCCAAGCTAGTGCTGTTTCAAATATTATTCTTGACATTTTCAGAACTCACTTCTTCAAATTTAATTTTCCAAAGATCCAATTTTTTCTTACTTCGATGTTTGTTACAATTTAAATTAACTTTTTAAACTCATTCCTAACTGAAGTCAAAATCATCTCACAAAAATCTTGACTTAAGTCTAAATCATCTTCAAATTCCTTAAGGGGTGGTATTGATAAAGTCTCTTAATGAATTTTCACACTTACGTGTTCTTCTAATTCTTAAGTATAGTTTACTTCTACAATATCCTTTTTGTTATTATCAAATAGTTGGTTTTACATCTATAATATATTGTCCTCACACTATATTCCTTTTAATATTTCTAACATATCGAAATGGTTCACGTATTCCTCGACGTCTTAATCGAAACCATATGGTCATCCCACTTTCAAAACTCGAAAATAAAAATCTGTGATGTCGCGATCATCAACAGAATTATCCTCAAGCGACTAGAGTGTGACCCTACATCTACCTAGTATATATTGGGTTTCGTATATACATTGATCAGACGTATATTCAAAATCCTTACATACTCGATAGTCCAATTGTGACGTCGAATAAAACACTCGAAACCCTTATTTCCCAAAAATATATTTCAAATTATAATCGTTTTCAAAATGATTTACTTGTTCAAAAATACCTTATATAGGTTTCAAAAATACGCTCTCTCGTCATAATATTCCAAAATCTCACTATAGGGCATTTCTAACCCTATCTCTAATGAGATATTATAACTCTGAGGAGTCCTTTTCTTTTGTCCAAATATGTACGTACCTCATGGCTTTGTATAACCAAAGCTCTGATACCAAAATGTAACGACCCGCCTTTTTGCTCAGTGTTTGCCGGTAATTAAACCGACTCAAACCGTTCATAAAGACGAATTGTTATGGGTACATACATATATTGAACAAAATAATCGAACTTTTCATTACAAAATACAATGTTACATCAGAGTTACATAGAATATCAGAGTTACAACACATACAGAGGAAGAAAAGAAAACAAACTCTCAGCGGAAGAACAAAACATAGTGGAAGCTTCAACTCTATCGCGGACTCCAACTTAAAAAGCACTCCAATCCTTGCTCCAACGAACTAAAACTGCAAAACTAAACTACTGGCTCCCCATGTGGAAATTAATGGGCACCTAGTGTTTAGAGAGGAACAATAAACTCCAGGTCAGTCGTGGGACTGGTATGAGAACTCAAACAGTTATTTAGGGTTCATTTTAAAGTTAGGTAATTCAATGGACCACGCCACTAATGCGGAACGAGTTAACTCCATATGAATTCCCATGCATAGAAATTTGCTATGCTTTTGAAAATGAAGCTATCATAAGCTCGTCCCACATCACACAATGCAAGCGCGCACCAGATGGGCGAGTTTTATCTTATGATAACCAATATGCTTTCATACGTGAAAATTCTCTTTTAATATTATCATATAGTGCGGAAAACAATTTCGCAGATAAATGTATTAATCCTAGATGGCATAATACCCCTAATATTATGTCGCCATATATATATATATATATATATATATATATATACAATCAAAAATCGTATGGCTCATATTGGAGATTTGGGTTTCCAACTTGATGATTCGTGACACGAAAGATCAATCAGGGATACAAAACGAAGTGCCTCACGGCTTTTTCGTCCATTCGCGGACACCAACTACACATCATCAGGGCAGATCAACGGTTTTCAACCAGACACGGCCCCCCGAACATACCCAACTTCCCCAGGTTCATAAGTGGTTTCCCACCACTGCACAGCTTCATCATTAATTCATATATAAGTATAAAACCTAACCTCCAGTTTCTCATCAATCCGGGGTGTGAGGTTTGTCGCTGTCACGTCATACACAAAGCGATGCTTCGATAAGCCATTCTTTGATCATCAGTAGCTCGTTTCATAACTCGGGAATGCCACATTGACAATTCACGAGATATCACTGATTTAAATCAATGCATACCCTCTAAATTCATATAAATTAGAGATGAGGATAATATATTGCCACAAATCCGGTATACATTAACAGAAATCAGTGCTATGCGGTCAATTTCAACGTCAGACACACCATCCATACAAATCCGTTCTGGGACTGAACGGTATAACAACCCGAAAATACTTAAATATGTTCAGGTCTCATGTAACTCATACCTCGTATCGGTGGCCTACCTAATCGAGACATCAATCAACAATCAATCTAAACAAATTCAAATATTCCCGGTCTTCATTCGTCGTTTACCGAGTCTTGAATTGCTTCATAACGTCGTATTATTACATGGAATGGTTTTCGAACATATATTCGATCCCGGTCTTTCCAAGTAATAAGCGTACTTTAAAACAGTAGCTATGGTTTACACAGGCTTTTCACTTCAAATCTCCTTCCAAATAGTTATTAATTCATTTACGACTCAAGATTTGAATTTCATACATCTCGTTATCATCTTATCTCTTCCTTGAAATCAAAGATTATACCTTCGCTTCAATTTCTTATCTTTAATTCCCTCGATTTGATTAAATCCCCAATTGCGATATGAATTTCCACCATTCAATCTCACCGGGTTTCAAGAATGATATTATTGAAGATACGATTCACGACAAAAACCCAAATCAATCGATATTAAATCATGAATTACACAGAAATTTTTATCCACTTATATTCGATATAAATTCTCCTAATCAACGAATACTATAAGCAGAATAGCGATATAATAATATCTTCCAAATTCCCCAGATAGTATTCATTTACACCATGAAATTTTATATCCAATATCGAAATTATTTCTATCTAACTTATTTCAATCAGGTGGAGAAACCCATATCTTAATTAAAAGATTTATTCAACTCTTTGATTTTTGATCTGGATAGAAATAACATCAACTTATCTTCAATATTAATTTCCGTATCCAACTCATATTATAAGTGGAATAATGGTGAATTACCTTTTAAATTCCTCAGATAATAAGAGTTTCATCCACCGAGTTAATATCAAACATCCGAAGATTATCTCCAACCATACCCAAATTTTAAAATTGGAAAAACCCATTTCAATCCCATACAAGTATTCCTGATACTTTAATAATCTTTGAACTATTTTTTTATTTATATCATTCTTATGGTCAAATAATAGTTCACACTTATAAATTTCCAACCAATAATAACATTTTGAAAATGTTATCAAAGCACCGCTATTAAAAATAGCCCTTTTAAATCAAATAGATTTAAAATTATTTGAAATTCAAGTATTCAAATTCTAATCACCTTTTTAGGAATTATCATAAATTTCTCCAACTTAATAACTTGTTTTTATTCGATTTCCGTTATGATCGGCAGCTACACGTATTTCAAATTTGTTTTAAATATAATATCAAAAATCATATGTCGAAAATCGAAATTGTTCTTTCTATTCAAATACTATTATTATTTGAAATCCAACGCGCCTTATTTCCAGTCAAGTCAATTTAAAAAAAATCAAGTCATAGCTATTCAAAGTTTGAAATCGATATTTACGAATTGTCACATCATAGTGCGTTCTATTCAAACCATGTAATGATTATAAATTTTCATGTCCTTTTCAATTTTAATTATAATTCCAAATCATTTGAAAAACAGTTTCAAATTATATTTCAAATTTGATTTCGAATTTACCATCCCGTTGTCGGACCAGTTAGGGATAACCAAGGAGAGCAGGAAACTGAATTTCCAAACCCAAGCCTAGACACTATCCTCTCTGTCATCCTAGAACGTTCTGGTGTATATTATAAAGAGACATCGTTAATATATTCAAATTTAAAAAAAATCTCATTTCGAATTTAAATTGAAAATATTATATTTTTACCAAAAACCAGTTTCAAATAGATATAAAGATCGTTATACAAAAATCAATGCGTAATTCAAATCATTTTTCCAATTCCTAATTCAATATTTAAAGTTGATATTTAGTTCAAAACTAACATTTTAAATATATTTTTATAATTAAATAAAATCATATATAGGAAGGAGAATCTAAATCGATCACCCATATATTTCCACAACCACGGTGTGTTTGTGTGTGTGTGATATCATACAATGCAATCATATCTATCCAATTGAACCATACAATCAGATGGATATGAATTCATTCATCCCAACAACCATTTTAACTGTGCACAAGCGTTACAACAATAAAGCTTACTAGTGTTCAGTGTATTATCTAATTCATGAACAACCATTCAAACATCAACATCCATCACACAATCATCATCAACTAATTATCATTAATCTCAGCTAATTATAATTAACTAATTTAAATAAATAATTTAAATTAGAAGTTCTCACCATACTAGCTCCAACATCTTCATCACCCAGGCGAACAATACCATGCTACTTGAACTGCTTGCAGTCCCTTCTTATCAACAGTTGGTAATTTTCTGCTGATTTATATTGAAATTCCATTAATAACGATCTTCGTTATATTATACACAACGATTTATATTTTTTTTTATAAATTTATACTTAACAAAAATTACTAATACTATATACCGTTGCGTTCTACTTTCTAATACGACCCTAACGCCTCTGACGGCAAGTAAATCCGATTTGAATCGAACGAGATATGGGTGTTTAAAGTTTTGACTAATATAAACTTTAAAAATTAAAATAAAACCTACCCATACTTTTGGCCCAAAGCCCATATGCTCCACACGTTCAAACCCCGGCCCATGCTCCTTCCTTCTTCTTCGTCTCCTCCACATCCTTTTTCACGCACCATTTCCTGTACCCATTTTTCACGTGCACGATGGTGCACGGTGCACCATCATTTACACCACCGATCATCAATCCGAGATCGTCCGCATATCCCTCTTCATCTCCTCATTAATATACACTCCGCCATCCAAACTCCGGCCGCCTCTAACAAAATTCGATCCCCTTCACCACAAGATTCCTGTTGCAAAAAGATGTGTGACTTCCTTATGTCGCACTCCCCATCCTTCCATTGAAATCCATCAAACTTTGCCAAATCGAAGCCTACTCCATACTCATCTCAATTCTATTATCCATTCCCCCTATCATCATTGAAATCTCCGACGATCTCCAACCCTAGATTCCGACCATCAAAACTATCGACACGAATTTGCCTCGATTTCGCACCAAAAATACTATGCTCTCTGCTGATCGCAACGGCGCTGACGACGTTGAGTGATTCGAAGCGGATTGGGAGATTTTATTTTCTGAAGTTTTCAACACAATTTCCCATTTTACTGAAAATCCGCGATTTCTCCTTCATTACTTGATGAAATTTCGATCCGTCAGTTTCTAAAAATCGTAAACGAGGATCTGAACAATATTCGCGCAGATCATTTCAGCTAAAACTCAATGGATTGAAAGATTCGGATTTTTAAATGAAGAGAGATGTAAATTTTCATGTACAAGAAATTTTTAAAACAAAGAAGCAGAAGAGAATGATGTGATGAAAAATCATCTGAAGTGATTCATGGATGAAGTGTGAGGGAAAGAGAAGCTTAACCTTCTTTATATAGGCATTAAAGAGGGTATTTTAGACAATTGTTAAGGGACACATGGCTCTCTTCATGACATCTACTCCATGCATGGTTACATATACATGGCTACTTGTCTTCATGATATGAATAACTCCATGCATCATGACACCTAAGTGGACAAATGATCCTTATATTAAGGGATTTTTAAATTTATTTAATTTAGAAACATAGTTGCAACACTTATAGATGTAGCCAAATTTAGTTATACCTAAAAGTGACCATCTTATCACTTACGATATATAAATATATAACTTATTAATAATTCAAAAATATTTATTTATGTATTTTACCAAAATTTATACTAACAAATGTTTAAAATAAATACTTAACAACCCTTATATAATTTTATAAACATCATTATAAATTATCTTTAAAATCTTTATTGTAAAATTTTAAAAATAACTTATCCTTTACAAAATTCATATTTTACAAATCAATATTATCAAAACAGAAAATATCAATACTTACACATAAATCTTATAAATTAAATAAAGTTTTTTTTAAAAAAATAAGTCTTTCTTATAAAAAATAATATTTAATAAAACCAAATACTTATTCAAAGTGAAAATTTTATATTCAAACCTTATAAAAATCTTTTATGCTCGGAAAATCCAAAAAAAAATCCAAATCAAATTTAGTTAAAATTCTGGGATGTAACAATGCACATCCACGGAGGTAAATTATAAGGTGTGACAATTATAGGCTAGGACGAATATTTACCACCAAATTGAGAAAATTGTGAAAATCCATTTGTACATAAATCAAGTCTAACATTACGACTCTCAGATGCAAAATCAGGATACTTCTGATCAAAATGCTTCCATGCTTCCCCGTCAGCCTGGTGTGTTAACATACCTTCCTCCTGTGTTCTCACACAGTGTCATCCCATATGTTGCGCGGTTACATAAGATGCATATAACCTTTGAAGTCTAGGAGTAATAGGTAAATAATGCATACGTTTATACGGGACTTCCTTTCCCTTTTTCTTTCTTGGGTTTGTATCTTTCCTGATTATATATTTTACAATTCTTAAGTTTGATATCTTCCTTCCAAAATAGCATGCAACCCTTAGACATGTATCTATTTTTTCATACGGTAAACAAAAAGCCGACGTCATTTTTTTAACTCCGTAATGATTTCCGCACATTAAATTATTGGGAGGCATATGCCGCTTCGCAGCTTGTACAACAACAGTAAATCCAGCTTCTGTGAGGTTGTATTTAGATTTTATCACAATGTATTCAACAGTTACTGATAATTGAGTTCTACTTTCACAACCTTCCCAAAGGGGTTTCTTCGTGGCATCTAATAAATCATATATATTTTTTGTTCCAATATTTGGTTCTTCTACATCATTACCATCGTCATCAGTAAGTTGTTGAACTGGGAACATTAAACGTGCAACATCTTCAATCATATATTCTATGAGATTCGTCGTAGCAATTACATTATTCACTACCTGTTGAACTTGTACAGAAGTAGATGTTAACGGTTCTCCATGACGATCCCAAACCAAATAATTTGGAAAAACCGTACTGACAAAAATGAACTCTAACCATTTGCGGTACCAGATGCTTCAATAACTTGCATCTACTACAAAGACAACGGACTTCAACGTCGTTTCCATTGTTACTTAAGGGGAAATCAATAAACACGCCAACACCATTAATAAATTGTTCATTTATTATGTCATCAGCTTCTCTTCGTTTGTACATCCCGCTTCGATCATTAAAATAATTGTCCATTTTTCCTAATAGATATACAATTAAAAAGTATGATAAAATTTGCATTGACATTTTATTAAAACAATTTTATTGCTGAATGTTATGTTAATTCATCATTTACACTTTAGCTAGTGGTTCATCCTACCTCCCATTACAAACACAATAACTTAATTAAATAGCGTAAATCATTTCAATTTTAACGATTCAACAAAATTTTGGCAGCACTTCGCTTTGGTTCCCTGAACAGTTTACAATTGCGTGAACACAAGGAACACAAAGGAAGCGCATTCAAAGTTTTGAGAACCGTTAGAAAATGAAATGATTTATGTAGTAACCCGTAACTTCCCCGATAAGGAAAGAACGAATTGCTTTGAGGACAAGACCAATCAGAACACCAACAGAATAACATTTCATTGTTTATTACAACAATTCCATCAGAATACAAGAATATACAGAGTATGAATAAATATAACACAACATAAATTATCAGAGATTTAAATACATTACCGCAGCGGAAAATAATACAAAACACAACTGGAAGTAATACATGGATATAGAGCTTTCTGAATATCGCTTCAGCTGTAAATCAGGATCCTATGAATATAAATCTTCAAAACCAAAACTACTAGCTGCCCGTATCAAAAAAATGGCACCCAGAGTCTAGGTTAAAACAATAAACTCCAAGTCAGTCATGGGACTGGTGTGAGAACTAAAACAGTTATTTAAAACTTTACTTTAAATCAGATATGTCAAGGGACCACGCCGTATAACACGGTACGAGTTTCCTCCCAAGAATACCAGTGCATAAAACAAAACAGCGCAATGCTTTTTGAAAAAATGAAGCTATTATAAGACCCAGGTCCTATCACACAAGGCAACGCAAGCCGGGGGATAGGGTTTTCCCTTATAATAGCCAAACATGCTTGGTACGTTAAAAACAAATCATTTGATACTATTATAAGTGCATAGTGTATAAAACAACTTCAAATATAAATGTATCAATCCTAGACGGCATGGGTACCATATATCATGTCGTCATACTAGGCTCTACAATCAAAACCGCAAAGTCAGGTATTTGGAAATTGGATTTCCAACTGTGAACCGAGGCAAGGGATCGTCCTCACTGAATTCGAGACAATCTAGCCCATGTCTCAGGAACAGCCGTAACTGCCCCATGGATCGTCAGGGCCGGTCCACCGATGTGGATTATTATGCCTGAACACTGCGTTTCCCCGCCCTTTGGGGCGTAAATGAGCCAAATGACTCCATCGGCTCCACACAGTCACCGATATATCTGAGGCGCCTCGCAATCCAACAACCACACAGGTGAAACTAATATAAATGTCAGGGCTGGTAGGTCACTGACACCACCCTAGCTAGAAGGAAACACATGCCCTTCCTGATGTCCTCTCCTGTTTCTGGTTCACAACCGGGGTGTGAGGCTCGCGAATCAACGTTACACAAAGCTATGCCATATAAGCGGCGCTTTGATCATCAACCACAAGACTTTGCTTTTCAAAAGAAGCCTTGATCAATTGCCACTTAGGCATGCAACACAGGCAACTCACTCCATGCGATTGATATCCATCAATATATAACCCCTGAGCTCGTACGTCTCAGAGAAGGGCGTTAAGCAAGGGAATAAATTCTCCGCCGCCAAACAGATATACATTTAATAGAAATCAATCACACAGAATAAAATCCAATGTCAGACACACAGTCCATTTACAAGTACGTTCTAGGTCTGAACGAAACCAAAGGCACCTTGTACCTCGCATATCCATCGATCACCAAGTACGTCTGGACGATCACCAACTGATTCCCTCCTCTTGGGTGTACAGCCCAATCAAGTTCATCAGTAATCACCTAAACGATGTGAAGACCTCCAGTCTTCGACCACCGTCTTCATCCTCGACTCATCGTCAAATCAGTTATTCAGAATTGGATAAACCCGGTCTTTCTGAATAACTCGCGTATATAATAAACAAGTGTTACACAAACACAACATACGCCTCATTCCAATCCATCAGTCACTAACCGTAAATTAGTAAGAGAACAATTCCCCAAATATTAACCCCGAAGGCTGAAACCAACATCAGATCAATACCCAGGAAACCATTCATCTTAACTAATCTTCAGTTAGTTGCTAAATTTCACATTCTTAGGTAGAGGTTCCCATTAATTTTATCAAAGATAAATTCCTTAAATTTATTCTTTAATCCTCTTTTGAATATCAATTCAAACCAAATTATGGTTTATCCAAATTAGTCGGGATTAACGAACCTTATCGAAGTAATCATTTGTTTTAATTTCCCAATCCCAACCTATTCATCCCATGAAGTAAAACTGGAAATACTTCATATCTAACACCACAGTGTTATCGGTAAATTCAATTACCATTTCATGTTCGAATCTAATTAAAGATTTAACTATCGCCTGGAGCAAAACTGGTGATACTCCATTCTCGATCATTTCAATCTAATTAAAGATTCATTAAAACTCCACTTGGTTTTAATCTTCCCAAAAATCAATATTAATGATTGTTTAACTTGGGAAATCATATTCTGTCTTTAACTGGGTTAAAGAACCAATGTCATTTAAAATATGGTTCACTATAAACCCAAAATCAAATTCCATTCCATCAGCCTTTAACCGTAAATTAGCAAGTGAACAATTCCCTAAGTAATAACCCCAAAGGCCGAAACCAACATCAGATCAATACCCAAGAAACCATTCAACTTAACTATTCTCCAGTTAGTTTCTGATTTTCTTAACTCCGTTGGGTCTAAGAACGGTATTATTAAAGATACCATTCACAACAACGCAAATCACATTCCATTAATTATCGGGTAAAAGAACAAGTGTTATTTAAAACACCGTTCACGATAAACCCAAAATCACATTTGATATTAAATACAAGGCTCTGAATAGAAAATATATCGGCTTATATTCGATATCAAATTCTGCGACCAACAAATATCGTATTGGAAATAACGATATTAATATATCTTTCAAATTTCCATAACAATATCTGTATAATCACGAAATCCAACATCGAAATATTCCAAAGACAATTTCGATTCAAATCCATTCCAATTCAATTATTGGAAATTCTGGTTATTTTCAAAACCATTTCAAATCCACTTTATTTATTTTAAAAATAAATGGGATTATAATCCTAGTTCAAAACTAGATCATTTTGATAAAAATCTATTTTTATCTTTTCAAATTTGGAATTTTTCATCCCAATTCTTCACAAATCATTTCTTATGATTTTACACAAATTATTACTATTTTTAATAATTTTATCAAGGCTCGTACAGTCGATTTCCATCAACGGCCATCGAACTGCACTTACAACGACCTTTTCCAAATTTGATTTGGACATAATTCCAAATCCATCCATTAGATTTCAAATCTCTAATATTCTTTAGAAAGCTCTTTTCGATACGAACCCAACGGTTCCGGTTTTAGGAGAATCCGACGGGCGGTTCTCCCGTAATATCCATTCGAAGTCAATGGTCGAAATTCTCGAACTGCCGCAGCACGACGCGTTCTATTCAAGCCATTTAATATATATACTATATATTTCGTCGATTTCCTCTTAAAACGTATTTTATAAATTGTTTTAAATTCATTTTCGAAACGATTTCAACTTCATATTCAATTCCTAATCAAAATTGAATATTCCATATCATCGATATATAAATGATAATATTTTCAAAACGTTATATTTCGAAATCACTTCCTTTTCCATATTCGTTATAAAAATGAATATAATCAATATAAATATCGTTCGCGTCAAAATGGACCATATCTAATCAACACGGCTTTACATATTTCAATAACTTCGTTATTCTATTCAACAAATGAATATTTTCTTCAACACATGAATATATATTTTTATTCAACACATGAATATTTATTCTATTCAACACATGAATTTTAATTCTATTCAACACATGGATTTTATTTCTATTCAACACATGAATTTTCTTTCTATTCAACACATGAATTTTTATTCTATTCAACACATGAGTTTTCTTTCTATTCAACACATGAATTTTTATTCTATGCAACACATGAATTTTCTTTCTATTCAACGCATGAATTTTTATTCTATCCAACGCATGAATTTTCTTTTTTAATATTCCTTATTTTCCCAATTGGAATGAGGCCCAATCAATTACCATATAATGTTAATTATATGGATTCCCTACAATACATGTATATAATAGCAACGATAAATCATCAACCATCATCCAAAGTGCACCACACAACTGCATAAACATCAAACATAAATAATTAACGCTTACACAGTCTGTCAAACCATCGATTGACATATAACTAAACAATCGGGATTAGTGTACGTCAAATATCATCCAATACCTATGTGGGGTTTCAAATCAACAAACATAGATTTTATTTGTGTAGGTTGGCGATGTGTAAAATTTATCGTCCCAATCAATATCAGTCAAATCAGTGTATATAAACAAATCGTCCGATTTTTTATAAATATTTATTTTATATACACGTTAAAAATTATATTTTTAACTATAAAATATTTATTCAATCCACTACACACAATCATTTTTCACAACACATCAATCAAACAAACAAGCCGTCCATGGTCTGTGGACGACGGGTGACGGGTGTTGCTAAGCACCGTCTGCATCCTAGTATATATTTCAACTAGAAAATAAATTAAAAGTGAGAAGTTCTGACCGAATTCTAAACCAAACGTCACGACTCTTCTTATGTAGGAAATCTTCACCGTGCTCGCCTTTTGTCACTTTCGTCGTCCGTATTCACTACATATATAAAAAGCACATTTTTATATTCTCTAGTATATAAAAAACATATTTTTATCGCGTTAATAATTATTCCTTTGTACGGCTATTTTATAATCAACATACATAGGCTAAGAATCATATTTGTACTTTTCTAAAAATAATTTCATATCATACTCGAGTTAAAAATCACATTTTTAACGTACTAAAAGTATTTCCCTTATACGAAAAAGAATCATATTTTCATCTACATAAAAATATTTCAAATCAAAGGTTTCATATTTCCATTACTTAAGAAATCCTATTTTTATAACATAAGAAATCTATTTTCCTATAGTCAAAAATCATACCTTTTGTATAATGAAAAAACGTATTTTTTTTCTTCTATGCAAAAATCATATTTTCCTTCTCATAAAAATATGGTCTTGTCCTTTATAAAAATCATTTCTTTACTAAATTAAAAATCTTTTCTTTACTAAATTAAAATTCTTAACTTTTCATATTAAAAATATAATCTTTCCTATATTAAAAATATTATCTTTTTATCATCAAAGTTTTAAGTATAAAAACTAACTAAAAATCAATTCTTTTTAATTACTTTAACTAATTATTTCAAAAGAAATCGAAGTAAACACTTACAGCGGAGAATGGGAGTGGGGAATGGCTAAGAGGCAACGACGCAACAGGGGGGTGCGGCAGGACATGCGACGATGGGGTGCTCCAGCGTGGCGGCGGGCTTTTTGGGGGCGCAGATTTCAATTTAGACGAAGGGAGGGAGAACGGAGAAGAGGAGGGGGATGAGGAGGTGGCGGCGGGTCTGAGCAGGGAGCGGTGGTAGCGAACGGAGGGGGGGAAGGCGATGCGTCGACAGTGGCGGCATGGAAGGGGCCATCACGGTTTTTCTCTGAACGAGGCGGGTCTAGTTATTTTGATTTGGGGGGGCAAGGGGGCTAGGTAGAAAGGAGAATTTATATATATATTATTTTATTTATTTATTTATTTATCCTTCGAAAAGTAACTTTAAATTTCGACCTCAAAACGAGACCCACCAACTGTCGCCCTAGCTAATTACCCCCATTCCGAACATAATGGGATATGTCCCGCAAGCTGATTGACTGTTTTGATCAGTTTCCATTTAAATTAAAATATAAATCATTATATTGAATTTTAAGCGTACATTTTAATTTACTAGGGTCACATATGGACTCTAAAAATTCCAAAAAATATATTTCTAGCTTCGTATTGACGATACGGTCCTAACAAAACTAATTTCGTTGAATTCTGAGACCGTTTGAAAAATGGCCATTTTCCAGTCGATTAAATTTAACTGAAACTGACAAAACACGTTTTACTATGCCAAGCTCACATATCGATTCAGAAAATTATGAATTTTGAAACCTAGCAATAATTTGACATCCCGGATCCAACAAAAGTGGTTTCGTCGAAAACCGAGGTCGTTTGCAAAATTTCCATTTTTAAGGGCCAGAATTCCACAACGACTATTCTGAAATTTCAACTGGGCATAACTTTTTATTCCCGCTATGAAATTTCAATTTTTCGGATTCGTTGGAAGGATATTCTCAAATAGATCCTAATATTTTTGGTTTCACTAAAATCCGGTTTATTTTGAATCCTATACATTCATTTGAAATTTGTAATCGAATTTTCGAACTACCGCATCATTTTCAATTCCTTTTATAATTATAAATAATTATATATATTCTAACGTCGATTCAAATAAATATATTCATTCTAATTCTATTCAAAATAAATCCCTCGTCGTTATTATTTAAAATAATTCTTTTAAAATATTCAAAATTCACTAAAATTGCCAAAATAAAAAATTTAAATTGGCTCGGATTTCCGGGTTATTACAATCTCCCCCACATAAACTTTTCGTCCCCGAAAAGGAACGAAGCTGAAAGTTGATTAACTAATCAACTCAACTTCCATTATTTTCATTACGGCTTAAGTTCTTCAACTTTTCAGTTTCTAAGAACTTTTCAAATTTTTCAAAAATTTGGCTAACACCCTAAATTTTCGAAAAATTTCGCCATATCCTCCCCTGCACCGGGAGCTTCGGGATATTTCAAATAGCCTCCCATGGCCCTCACCAATCCAAAAGAAAAAGAAAAAGTCAAGCGGCTAGCCAATCGGCTCATAAAATCATCCAAACCCAATGAATTTGTAGACATGTACATATTTGTCGGGCAAACAATTTTATTCATCTTCTCTAGCCTCCTTGCTATGACCTATTCAATGTAAGTACATGTACATGCATGCAAATGCGACTAATTTTCAATAAGATTCACTATTTGAAACAATTTGGCTAAATGGTCCAACATTTAATTAATCGAACAATAATCAAACAACATAACCATCAATCAATTAGTGAATTAACGTTTCAAATTCATAATTTTGATACATATACAGAAAATCACGTTTTTGATGCCAAATCACAACAATATATTCTAACTATATTTTGGTTCTCACACCAGTCAATTGGAAATATATAAATATCTCACCTTCGAAACTCGAACACAAACTGCTGATGGTACGTACTCATCAACAGAATCATCTCCGGGCGACTAGAGTGTAATTCTATATCCATCCAGTATATTAAAACTTCAAATACACGCGGATCAGACGTATACGCAAAATCTTTATATAATGCATTGTCCAAATTCAATGTAAAATAAATAATCAAATACGAATAATTGATTTAAATTTTCAAAAAAAAAAATTGTTTTTATTTTTTTATTTTAAAAACACTACTCTTCACACTCGTTTTAGGATACTACTGATCCCATCTCTAACAAGTCATTCTCATTGGATATTACTAATCCAATCTCTGATGAATTCTATCGGTTGGTTCTAACGTGTCTTGTTCTCGAGCTTTGTAAACCAAAGCTCTGATACCAAAATGAAACGATAAGGAATTTCGCTCGATCCGAATCGATCGCTAAACCGACCAAGACCGTTCGAAAGCCCTGATTGTTTTGAGAACACGACAAATTAGAACGCAAACAGAAGAACATTTCATTGTTTATTACAACAATTCCATCAGAATACAAGAATATACAGAGTATGAATAAATATAACACATCATAAATTATCAAAGATTTAAATACATTACCGCAGTGGAAAATAATACAAAACACAACTGGAAGTAATACACGGATACAGAGTTTTCCGAATATCGCTTCAGCTGTAAATCACGATCCTGTGAATATAAATCTGCAAAACCAAAACTACTAGCTGCCCATGTCAAAATAAGGGCACTCACAGTTTAGGTTAAAACAATAAACTCCAGGTCAATCATGGGACTGGTGTGAGAACTAAAATAGTTATTTAAAACTTTACTTTAAATCAGATATGTCAAAGGACCACGCTGTATAACACAGAACGGGTTTCCTCCCAAGAATACCAGTGCATATAACAAAACAGTGTAATGCTTTTTGGAAAAATGAAGCTATTATAAGACTCAGGTCCTGTCACACAATGCAACGCAAGCCGTGGGATAGGGTTTTCCCTTATAATTGCCAAACATGCTTGGTATGTTAAAAACAAATCATTTGATACTATTATAAGTGCACAGTGTATAAAACAACTTCAAATATAAATGTATCAATCCTAGACGACATGGGTACCATATATCATGTCTCCATACTAGGCTCTACAATCAAAACCGCAAAGTCATGTATTTGGAAATTGGATTTCCATCTATGAAAAACGACAAGGGATCGTCCTCACCGAATTCGAGACAATCTAGCCCATGTCTTAGGAACAGCCGCAACTGCCCCATGGATCGTCAGGCCCGGTCCACCGATGTGGATAATTATGCCTGAACACTGCGTTTCCCCGCCCTTTGGGGCGTAAATGAGCCAAATGACTCCATCTGCTCCACACAGTCACCGATATATCCGAGGCGCCTCGCAATCCAACAACCACACAGGTGAAAATAATATAAATGTCAGGGCTGGTAGGTCGCTGACACCACCCTAGCTAGAAGGAAACGCATGCCCTCCCTTATGTCCTCTCCCGTTTCTGGTTCACAACCGGGGTGTGAGGCTCGTGAATCAACGTTACACAAAGCTATGCCACACAGGCGGTGCTTTGATCATCAACCACAAGATTTGCTTTTCAACAGAAGCCTTGATCAATTGCCACTTAGGCATGCCACACAGGAAATTCACTCCATGCGATTGATATCCATCAATATATAACCCCTAAGCTCGTACGTCTCAGAGAAGGGCGTTAAGCATAAGAATAAATTCTCCGCCGCCAAACAGATATATATTTAATAGAAATCAATCACACAGAATAAAATCCAATGTCAGATACACAGTCCATTTACAAGTTCGTTCTGGGTCTGAACGAAACCGGAGGCACCTTGTACCTCGCATATCCATCGATCTCCAAGTACGTTTGCACGATCACCAACTGATTCCCTCCTCTTGGGTGTATAGCCCAATCAAGATCATCAGTAATCACCCAAACGATGTGAAGACCTCCGGTATTCGACCACCGTCTTCATCCTTGACACATCGTTGAATCAGTTATTCAGAATGGGATAAACCCGATCTTTCTGAATAACTCGCGTATATAATAAACAAGTGTTATACAAACACAACATACACCTCATTCCAATTCATTAGTCACTAACCGTAAATTAGTAAGAGAACAATTCCCCAAATATTAACCCCGAAGGCCGAAACCAACATCAGATCAATACCCAGGAAATCATTCATCTTAACTAATCTTCAGTTAGTTGCTAAATTTCACATTCTTAGGGAGAGGTTCCCATTAATTTTATCAAAGATAAATTCCTTAAAAATTTTCTTTAATCTTCTTTTGAATATCAATTCAAACCAAATTATGGTTTATCCAAACTAGTCGGGATTAACGAACCTTACCGAAGTAATCATTTGTTTATTTTCCCAATCCCAACCTATTCATCCCATGAAGTAAAACTGGTAATACTTCATATCTAACACCACGGTGTTATCGGTAAATTCTATTACCATTTCACGTTCAAATCTAATTAAAGATTTAACTATCGCTTGGAGCAAAACTGGTGATACTCCATTCTCGATCATTTCAATCTAATTAAAGATTCATTAAAACTCCACTTGGTTTTAATCTTCCCAAAAATCAATATTAATGATTGTTTAACTTAGGAAATCATATTCTCTCTTTAACTGGGTTAAAGAACCAATGTCATTTAAAACACGGTTCACTATAAACCCAAAATCAAATTCCATTCCATCAGCCTTTAACCGTAAATTAGCAAGTGATCAATTCCCTAAGTAATAACCCCGAAGGCCGAAACCAACATCAGGTAAGTACCCAAGAAACCATTCAGCTTAACTAATCTCTAGTTAGTTTCTGATTTTCTTAACTCCGTTGGGACTAAGAACGGTATTATTAAAGATACTATTCACGACAACCCAAATCACATTCCATTAATTATCTGGTTAAAGAACAAGTATTATTTAAAACATCGTTCACGACAAACCCAAATCCCATTTGATATTAAATACAAGGCTCTGAATAGAAAATATATCGGCTTATATTCAATACCAAATTTTACGACCAACAAATATCGTATTGGAAATAACGATATAAATATATCTTTCAAATTTCCATAACAATATCTGTATAATCACGAAATCCAACATCGAAATATTCCAAAGATAATTTCGATTCAAATCCATTCCAATTCAATTATTGGAAATTCTGGTTATTTTCAAAACCATTTCAAATCCACTTTATTTAAAGATAAATGGGATTATAATCCTAGTTCAAAATTAGTTCATTTCGATAAAAATCTATTTTTATCTTTTCAAATTTGGAATTTTTCATCCCAATTCTTCACAAATCATTTCCTATGATTTTACACAAATTATTACTATTTTTAATAAATTTATTAAGGCTCGTACAGTCGATTTCCATCAACGGCCATCGAACTGCACTTACAGCGACCTTTTCCAAATTTTATTTGGACATAATTCCAAATCCAACCGTTAGATTTCAAATCTCTAATATTCGTTAGAAATCTATTTTCGATACGAACTCAACGGTTTCGGTTTTAGGAGAATCCGTCGGTCGGATCTCCCGTAATATCCATTCGAAGTCAATGGTCGAAATTCGCGAACTACCACAGCGCGGCACGTTCTATTCAGGCAATTTAATATATATAATATATATATTATATATATTTCGTCGATTTCCTTTTAAAGCGTATTTTATACATCGTTTTAAATTCGTTTTCGAAACGATTTCAACTTCTTATTCAATTCCTAATCAAAATTGAATATTCCATATCATTGATATATAAATGATAATATTTTCAAAACGTTATATTTCGAAATCACTTCCTTTTCTATATTCGTTATAAAAACGAATATAATCGATATAAATATCGTTCGCATGGCTTTACATATTTCAATAACTTCGTTATTCTATTCAACAAATGAATATTTTCTTCAACACATGAATATATATTTTTATTCAACACATGAATATTTATTCTATTCAACACATGAATATTAATTCTATTCAACACATGAATTTTAATTCTATTCAACACATGAATTTTATTTCTATTCAACACATGAATTTTCTTTCTATTCAACACATGAATTTTTATTCTATTCAACACATGAATTTTCTTGTATAATATTCCTTATTTTCCCAATTGGAATGAGGCCCAATCAATTACCATATAATGTTAATTATATGGATTCCCTACAACACATGTATATAATAGCAACGATAAATCATCAACCATTATCCAAAGTGCACCACATAACTGCATAAGCATCAAATATAAATAATTAACGCTTACACAGTCTGTCAACCCATCGATTGACATACAACTAAACAATCGGGATTAGTGTACGTCAAATATCATCCCAATACCCGTGTGGGGTTTCAAATCAACAAACACAGATTTTATTTGTGCAGTTGGGCGATGTGTAAAATTTATCGTCCCAATCCATATCAGTCAAATCAGTGTATATAAACAAATCATCCGATTTGTTTATAAATATTTGTTTTATATACACGTTAAAAATTATATTTTAAACTATAAAATATTTATTAAATCCACTACACACAATCATTTTTCACAACACATCAATCAAACAAACAAGGCGTCCATGGTCTGTGGACGATGGGTGTCGGGTGTTGCTAAGCACCGTCGGCATCCTAGTATGTATTTCAACTAGAAAATAATTTAAAAGTGAGAAGTTCTCACCGAATTCTAAACCAAACGTCACGACTATTCTTATGTAGGAAATCTTCACCGTGCTTGTCTTTTGTCACTTTCGTCGTCCGTATTCACTACATATATAAAAACCACATTTTTATATTCTCTAGTATATAAAAATCATATTTTTGTCGCGTTAATAATTATTCCTTTGTATGACTATTTTATAATCAACATACATAGGCTAAGAATCATATTTGTACTTTTCTAAAAATAATTTCATATCATACTCGAGTTAAAAATCACATTTTTAACGTACTAAATATATTTCCCTTGTACGAAAAAGAATCATATTTTCTTCTACATAAAAATATTTTAAATCAAAGGTTTCATATTTCCATTACTTAAGAAATCCTATTTTTATAACACAAGAAATCTATTTTCCTATAGTCAAAAATCATACCTTTTGTATAATGAAAAATTGTATTTTTTTTCTTCTATGCAAAAATCATATTTTCCTTCTCTTAAAAATATGGTCTTGTCCTTTATAAAAATCATTTCTTTACTAAATTAAAAATCTTTTCTTTACTAAATTAAAAATCTTAACTTTTTCATATTAAAAATATAATCTTTCCTATATTAAAAATATAATCTTTTTATCATCAAAGTTTTAAGTATAAAAACTAACTAAAAATCAATTCTTTTTAATTACTTTAACTAATTATTTCAAAAGAAATCGAAGTAAACACTTACAGCGGAGAATCGGAGTGGGGAATGGCTTAGATGCAGCGATGCAACAGGGGGTACGGCAGGACAGGCGACGATGGGGTGCTCTAGCGTGGCGGCGGGCTTTTTGGGGCGTGGGTCTCGATTTAGAGGAAGGGAGGGAGAACAGAGAAGAGGAGGGGGTTGAGGGGTGGCGGCGGGTCTGAGCAGGGTGCGGTGGTGGCGAACGGAGGGGAGGGAAGGCGACGCGTCGACAGTGGCGGCTTGGAAGGGGCCATCGCGGTTTTTCTCTGAACGAGGTGGGTCTGGTTATTTTGATTTGGGGGGGGGGGGGCATAGGTAGAAAGGAGGATTTATATATATATTATTTTATTTTATTTTATTTATTTATCCTTCGAAAAGTAACTTTAAATTTCGACCTCAAAACGAGACCCACCAACTGTCGCCCCTAGCTAATTACCCCCATTCCGAACACAATGTGATATGTCCCGCAAGATGATTCGACTGTTTCGATCAGTTTCCGTTTAAATTAAAATATAAATCAACATATTGAATTTTAAGCGTACATTTAAATTTACTAGGGTCACATATGGACTCTAAAAATTCCAGAAAAATTATTTCTAACTTTGTATTGATAATACGGTCCTAAAAAAACTAATTTCGTTGAATTCTGAGACCGTTTGAAAAATGGCCATTTTCCAGTCGATTAAATTTGACTAAAACTGACAAAACACGTTTTACTTCGCCACTCTCACATATTGATTCAGAAAATTATGAATTTTGAAACCTTGCAATAATTTGACATCCCGGATCCAACAAAAGTGGTTTCGTCGAAAACCGAGGTCGTTTGCAAAATTTCCATTTTTAAGGGCCAGAATTCCACAGCGACTATTCTGAAATTTCAACTGGGCATAACTTTTTATTCCCGCTATGAAATTTTAATTTTTCGGATTCGTTGGAAATATATTCTCAAATAGATCCTAATACTTTTGGTTTCACTAAAATCCGGTTTATTTTGAATCCTGTACATTCATTTGAAATTTGAAATCGAATTTTCGAACTACCACGCCATTTTCAATTCCTTTTATAATTATAAACAATTATTTATGTTCTAACGTCCATTCACATAAATATATTCATTATAATTCTATTCAAAATAAATCCCTCGTCGTTATTATTTAAAATAATTCATTTTAAATATTCAAAATTCGCTAAAATTGCCAAAATAAAAATTTTAAATTGGCTCGGATTTCCGGGTTATTACAATTTACGAGATTTAATTTTGTTCTTGTGTTCGTAACTTGTCCAATACAAAGAACAAATTCAACAAATATTGTATATGATGAATATAAATGTCTGTTCCGTTAACAAAAAGAACATTCACATAAAGATCATATACAACACTTATCAGACGGGGCCGAAAACACTCTCTAAGGCTTTATGAATATAATATATTACGATTAGTGCTCTTCAATCTCTAATTGTACGTATATGAATTTTATCATATGTACATATATTTTCAACATTCAATTGAACTAACCATACGTTATATATAAAATTAAATATCATTTTCGATAAATTTTTATAAAACATAAATTTAACTATTTCCATTACCACTAAACGTTTTCGACAAATTAAATATCGTTTCCAATGAGTTGATCCTCAATCAATTCAAAAATACATAGAATAATTACCATCTATACATACAACACTATATTAATGTCATAATAGTATTAATAGATTGATTTTAGTCCATAATGCACTAAAATGATATTTTAAACTAGCTACCAATAATAAAACATCGATACAAAATTAAATCCTAAGATTGAGGAGAATGTTTATAATAGAACGTGAATATTTGAGAGGGGAAACTAGAGTAACATAATCACTTTGATATGCCTATGTACACTAGCGATCGAGATGCATATTTTTCTTTAAGGTTTGGCCAACTAAGAAATATTACCTAGCATAATAAAACATAATTTGGTGGTTGGGATGTTTACAAAATTCAACCATATGTACATATTCGTGTGCATCAAGATACCATGAGATTATCATAGTTTAACTTAGAAATACAACACTATATATATATATGCATATATACATATACAACATAAATAACCCTAGATGAGCAACATAATATAATCAATCTATATATACATGTATTAACAATAACTACACATACAAACATACAATCTAACAAACAAATTAAGCATAAATTAGCAAATATAGGGTAATAAATAAAGTTGGGGTTCGTACCTTCAAAATTGGGGATGAACTAGAGATTAGAGAGGAGGACGGAGAGCCTTAAACGTGTTGGATAGAGTATAGGCAGCTGATGGAGCTAGGAGGCCGATTTCAGAATTTTTGGAGCAAGAATTTGGGCGGAATTCAAAATATTTCGAGCAAAAGAGGAAATGGGAAAGGAGAAGCTACTGTGTTGAATTTCTACTCGACTATGTAATGGTGATCAACGACCTCCAACGACATTATAAACAATGGCTTCCGACGGCCTCCAACGTCTTTTTTTTTATAATGTAAAGAAATTTCCAGAATTAAGCTCCGTTGGAAGCCGTTGGACCTTGCCATTGGAGGTCGTTGGAAGGATCCGTTGTTATATTGTGCGTTCCTTGTAGTGTAAGCTTTGTGGACTCCTTGTTTCATGTCCAATGTCTGCAACATGGAATAGTTAGTGACTATGAAAAATGTGACAATGATAGAACTTCTAATCAAAAGAAGGCTAAAACCTACAGTGCTAAGGAATACCTTTTATGACTGAAAATACAAGAAGCTAAAAACAAAGAACTTAGAGATGCCTTTGATACCTTTTGACAGTAGCTTTATCATGACTGATACTTTCAAAAAGTACATGGGTTCATTGTACATTGGAAATCCATGTCCAACACGAAACCAGAAAAATATAAACTAGTATGTTGCTTACTATAAACTATCAATGCCCAAAAGGAAGGAACACTCGCCATTTTTTCATAAATACATATATAATACCATGTGACAATTTAAGCATTTCTACGAATATTGTATTTGTATTATAAGTAAAAATAATATCTTATGGAAAATAATGTAATATCAAAATGCAACTATAACGAAGGGTGAAAAAGGATTTTATCAAGTTTAGTAGCAAAAATAAGATTTCGGAAAGTCCCCATATAGAGATGATATATAAACCAATAATTCCAATAGCACTTCAATAATTCAAATAGTGTTTGACTAATTATGTTTTTTCAAACATAATAGTATTATTTTCATTAATTTGATTTTGCACAACAATTTACAATAATAATAAATGCACATAAGATAAAGTTAGTACCTATGCCATTGGCACAGACTTCCTACTAATTAAAAAGTTAGAAGAAATATATGTTGTGGGTAAATTGTCACTTTTTAAAATAAGCTAAAGGCCAACAATGCTATTATTATGGGTGGAAAAGAAGGCTAAGAATGTGAAGTCATGTACGACTTATCAAATGATTTGATACGGCCTAGCAATCACCACCTGCTAGAACTAGGCGCACCATACGCACCCAGCTAGTGTAACAACCCGTAAAATCTGGGCCAGTTTAAAATTTTTATTTTGGCCATTTTAGCGAATTTAGATTATTTAAAATGAATTATTTTAAATAATATCGACGAGAAATTTATTTTGAATATATTCGAACGTATATATTATACGCGTCGTCGTTAGAATATAAATAATTATATATAATTATAAATAGAATTGAAAATGGCGCGGTAGTTCGATAATTCGATTTCAAACTTCAATTGAATGTACCGGGTGCAAAACAATCCGGATTTTAGTGAAACCAAAAATAATGGAATCTAATAGTGAATATCTTTCCAACGAACCCGAATGATCAAAATTTCTTAGCGGGAATCAAAAGATATGTCCAGTTGAAAATTCTGAATAGTCGCTATGGAATTCAGGCCCTTAAAAATGGACATTTTGCAAACGACCTCGGATTTCGACGAAACCAGTTTTGTTGGGTCCGTGATGTAAAGTTATTGCTAGATTTCAAATTTCATAATTTTTCGAATCAATATGTGAGCGTGGCAAAGGAAAACGCGTTTGACCAGTTTCAGTTGATTTTAATCGACTGGAAATTGGCCATTTTTCAAACGGTCTCAGAATTTGACGAAACTAGTTTTGTTAGGACCGTATCGTCAATACGAAGCTAGAAAATATTTTTCTGGAATTTTTCTAGTTAGTATGTGACCCCGGTAATTTGAAATGTATGTTTAAAATTCAATATAGTGATTTAAATGAAAATTCAAAAGGAAACTGATTGTAACGATCAAATCAGCTTGCGATACATATCCCATTGTATCCGGAATGGGGGTATTACGCTAGGGACGACAGTCGTTGGATCCAATTCAAAGCCCAAACGAAAAAGCAACTTTACGGAGAATTAATTGAATAAATAATTAAATATATTTTCTTTTATAAACACCCCCCCCCCCCCCGTTACTTTCTCATTTCAGAAACAAAAAAAGGAAAAAAAAAAAAAAAAAAAAAGAACCCCGCCTCGTCGATCCCGCCCCCTACCCTAACCACCGCCGCCAGGCGATTTCCGCTCCCTCCCCCAATCGCGCGCCGCTCAGCCCCCCCCCCTCGACGAAGCTTCCTCCCCCACCCCTCGTCCTTCCAGTTATCGAACCCCCCCTCCGCAGCCAAATCGAGGTCGCGACGCCATCGGTGGGGCCCCAACCACCTGCCGCCGATGAAGTCGATGCCCCCCTAGAAGCTGCCGCCGATGAAGTCGATGCACCACCCCTGTAAGTTTTTTTTTTTTTTTTATTTATTTTATTTTTATTTTATTTAAAAACAGAAAATGTAAACCTGATTATTTTAAGTTTTAAAAACTGATTATTTTAAAATTTGAAAACTGATTATTTTATTTTTGTTTTGAAAACTGATTTTTATAGGAAGTAAAACTGATTTTATTTTGAAAGGGAAAATGATTTTTAAACTGAATTTAAAATGATTTCTAAACTAGGAAGAGATTAGAAATTTAAAAGGAAAAATCAGATTTCTATATATCGAAAGTCGAAAGAAAAATATAGTTTTTATGTTTTGAACTTCGAAAAAAAATAGGATTTTTATATATTGAACTTTGAACTAAAAATTCGATTTTTATATATTGAACTTCGAACTAAAAATTCGATTTTTATATATTGAACTTTGAAATAAAAATTCGATTTTTATATATTGAACTTTGAAATAAAAATTCGATTTTTATATATTGAACTTTGAAATAAAAATTCGATTTTTATATATTGAACTTAGAAATAAAAATTCGATTTTTATATATTGAACTTTGAAATAAAAATTCGATTTTTATATATTGAACTTTGAAATAAAAATTCGATTTTTATATATTGAACTTTGAAGTAAAAATTCGATTTTTATATATTGAACTTTGAAGTAAAAATTCGATTTTTATATATTGAACTTTGAACTAAAAATTCGATTTTTATATATTGAACTTTGAAATAAAAATTCGATTTTTATATATTGAACTTTGAACTAAAAATTCGATTTTTATATATTGAACTTTGAAATAAAAATTCGATTTTTATATATATAGTGACTACGGGCAACGAAGATGGCGATGATGCGATAGCGATGAAGATTTCTATCAATGAAGTGCCGTGGAGCTAGGACAGCTATATGTGAGAATTTCTCACCTTTCTATTTATTTTCTAGTTATATATATATACTAGGATGCAGACGGTGCTTAGTAGCACCCGACACAATCGTCCACAGACCATGGACTTGTTTGTTTGACAGTTTGGTGATTGATTGCGATATTGTTTGAATGTGGTTTGTGGTGTGAAAAATCGAATCGATAAATTGGTTAGGATTAGACGTGCGCCGTTATAAGGCGAAGGAGTAAGGCTAGGTTAGATCCTTACTCCAAAGTTTGCGGTTTGCATAACGAATTGATTTGATTGATGTGTGAATGGCGTGGGCCTTCACTAGACCGGGGATAAGGCTAGGCCTTGTCCCGTTTCTAGTATCGTGCCGTTATGCCGCCGAAATTTTCTAAAACATGTTAGAAAAATAAAAATATCATTTTATTGAATAAATGAATTGAATAGAAATTCATAGGTTGAAATAAAATGTTTTATCGTTAAAAATATAATTTTTAACGTGAATATGAAAATAGTGAAGTGAATAAATAAATATTCATTTACAAACCAGATGGTTTGTTTATGTACACTTATTTGAATGATATTGATTGGGTCGATAAATTTCACACATCGCCCAACTGCACAAATAAAATCTGTGTTTGATTGTTTGAAACCCCACACGGGTGTTAGGATGAAATATGCAGTTCACTCATCCTGATTGATTAAATATGTCGATCGATTGATTGACAGGCTGTTATAAGCGTTGAATATCTGTATTTGATGCTTATGCAGTGTAGTGCACTTTGGTTGATGGTTGATTATTTTTCAATGCTATGATATACATGTGTTGTATGAAAATCCATATAATTAACTTTATATGGTAATTGATTGGGCCTCATTCCAATTTGAAAAATAAAGAATATTATAAAATAAAAGTTCATGTGTTGACAGTACTCATTCATTGAGATTGGTCATGTGTTGAACGAAATATTTTGATAATAACAACTATTTTGAAAAAGAAATATTTGAAATAGAATATTTGAAAATAGAAATTTATGAAGCCGTGTATGGACGCCATTTTGACGTGAACGATATTTATATCAAATTGAAAACGATTTCGAAATGAAATGAATTGAAAACGATTTCGAAATGAATTGAATTGAAAACGATTTCGAAATGAAATGAATTGAAAACGATTTCGAAATGAATTGAATTGAAAACGATTTCGAAATGAATTGAATTGAAAACGAATTCAAAATAAATTGAAAACGATTTCGAAATGAAATGAATTGAAAACGATTTCGAAATGAATTGAATTGAAAACGATTTCGAAATGAAATGAATTGAAAACGATTTCGAAATGAATTGAATTGAAAACGAATTCAAATGGAATAGAAAGCGAATTGAAATGAATTCAAATTGAATTGAAATTCGAATTGAATAGAAATGAATTTTAAAACGAATTTATAGAGAAGAATTCAATTTTGATTTGAATTGAAATGGAAGTTGAAAATGTTTTTGAAACGAATTCAAAACTATTTATATAATTCGTTTTAAATAGAAATCGACGAAATATATATTATATATATTATATATAATATAATGGCCTGAATAGAACGCGCCGCGCCGCGGCAGTTCGCGAATTTCGACCATTTATTTCAAACGGACATTACAGGAGATCCGACCGTCGGATTCTCCTAAAACCGGAACCGTTGGGTTCGTATCGAAAAGAGCTTTCTAATTAATGTTAGAAATTTGAAATCTAACGGTTGGATTTGGAGATACGTCCAAATCAAATTCGAAAAAGGTCGTTGTAAGTGCAGTTCGATGGCCATTGTTGGAAATCGACTGTACGGGCCTTGATAAAATTATTAAAAATAGTAATAATTTGTGTAAAATCATAAGAAATGATTTGTGAAAGTTTGGGGTGAAAATCTCCATATTTGAAAAGATAAAAAAATAGATTTTTATCGAAATGAACTAGTTTTGAACTAGAATTATAATTCTATTTATTTTTAAATAAATAAATTGAATTTGAAATGGTTTTGAAAATAACCAAAATTTCCAATGATTGCATTGGAGTGGATTTGAATCGAAATTGTCTTCGGAATATTTCGATGTTGGAATTCGTGACATTACAGGTGTTGTTATGGAAATTTGAAAGATATATATTTGTATCGTTATTTCCAATACGACATTTGTTAGTCGTAGAATTCGATATTGAATATAAGCCGATATATTTTCTATTCAGAGCCTTGTATTGAATATCGAATGTGATTTGGGTTTGTCGTGAATGGTGTCTTCACTAACACTGTTCTTGAACCCAGTTGAGAAAAGATTAAATCTTTTTATTTAGATTTAATGAAGTGTACCAATTAAATGATATTTAATTGGAATTGAATTGGTATTGATTTTTGGGTTTATCGTGAACAGTGTTTTAAATAACACTTGTTCTTTAACCCGATAATTAATGGAATGTGATTTTGGGTTTATCGTGAATCGTGTTTTAAATGACACTGATTCTTTAACCCAGATAATGATTAAAACTAAGTGGAGTTTTAATGAATCTTTAATTAGATTGAAAAGATCGAGAATGGAGTATCACCAGTTTTGCTCCAGGCGATAGTTAAATCTTTAATTAGATTTGAACGTGAAATTTAGAAACTAACTGTCGGTTAGCCAAGCAGAATGGTTTTCTGGATATTGATCTGATGTTGGTTTCGGCCTTCGGGGTTAATATTTGGGGAATTATTCTCTTGATTAATTTACGGTTAGTGACTGATGAATTGGAATGAGGCGTATGTTGTGTTTGTGTAACACTTTTATAAAATATACGCGAGTTATTCGGGAAGACCGGGTTTATCCCATTCTGAATAACTGATACGACGATAAGTCGAAGATGAAGACGATGGTCGAAGACCGGAGGTCTTCACGTCGTTTGGGTGATAACTGATGATCTTGATTGGGCTGTACACCCAAGAAGATGGAAACAGTTGGTGATCGTCCAGACGTACTTGGAGATCGATGGATATGCGGGGTACTAGGTGCCTCCGGTTTCGTTCAGCCCCAGAACGGACTTGTAAATGGACTGTGTGTCTGACATTGGATTTCATTCTGTGTGACTGATATCGGTTGCATAGAGTGGTTTGCCTGTGTGGCATGCTAAGATGCAAATGATCAAGGCTTCTGTTGAAAAGCAAAGTCTTGTGGTGATGATCAAAGCACGGCCTTTGTGGCGTAGCTTTGTGTAACGTTTGATTCGCGAGTTTCACACCCGGTATGAATCAAAAACGGGAGACGGACCTCAGGGAGGGCATGCGTTTCTTTCTAGTTAGAAGTGGCGTCAGTGGTTTTACACGCCCTGACGAGTTTGACTTCTGTTGTTGTTGCTGTTGCGAGGCGCCTCGGTTATATCGGTTTCGGCCGAATGCATTCTGGTCGGCTGACGGACCAGACTTACACCCCATAGGGTGGGGAGACGTATTGTTCAGGCATAATAATCCACTCCGTGTGGACCGGCCCTGACGATCCAAGGGGCAGTTGCGGCTGTTCCTGAGGGGCGGGCTAGAGCGTCTCGAATCGGTTGAGGATCTTGCCCCTAGCCTCGGTTCATAGATGGAAACCCAATTTCCAAATACGTGACATTTGCGGTTTTATTTGTAAACCTATATATGGCGACATAGTGGTATGGGGCATTCATGCCGCCTATGATTGATACTTATGATTTGAAGTTGTTTTATACTCTATGCACTTATAATAGTATCAAATGATTTGTTTTAAACGTATCAAGCATTCTTTGGCTGTTATAAGGGAAAACCCTATCCTCGACTGCGTTGCATTGTGTGATGGGACCTGGGTCTTATAACAGCTTCATTTTTCTTTATTTAGCATTGCGTTGTTTGTCTTATGCACTGGTATTCTTGGGAGGAAACCCGTTCCGTGTTATACGGCGTGGTCCCTTGTTTTACCTAGCTTTGAAAATAAAGATTTATAACTGCTTTAGTTCTCACACCAGTCACATGACTGACCTGGAGTTTATTGTTTTGACCTAAACTCTGGGTGCCCTTATTTTGACACGGGCAGCTAGTAGTTTTGGTTTTGCAGATTTATATTCACAGGATCCTGGTTTACGACTGGAACGATATCCGGGAAGCTTTGTATCCGTATATCTCATTCTAGTTGTGTATTGTATTATTTTCCGCTGCTATGTATTTAAATGTAATTTAAATCTCTGATATTTCTGTGTAATATTCTTTTATACTCTGTATATTCTTGTAATCTGATGCATTGTTGTTATATACAATGAAATGTTCTTCTATATGCGTTCTGTTGTGGTTTGTTCTCGAACTATCCGACGCTTTCCTTTACGGGGAAGTTACGGGTCTTCACAGTTGGTATCAGAGCTTTGGTTTACAAAGCAGAGAACAAGACACATTAGAACCGTACGAAGGAATTCATCAGATATTGGATTAGTAATATCCAATGGAATGACTCGTTAGAGATGGGATCAGTAGTATCCTAGAACGAGTGTGAAGAGTATATTTTTAAAATGAAAACGATTTTTGATTTGAAAATTTAAATCAATTATTCGTATTTGATTATTTATTTTATATTGATTAGGACAATCCAAAATATAAAGATTTTTGCGTATGCGCCTAGCTAGCGTGTATTCGAAGTTTTAATATATTGGATAGATATAGCACCACACCCTAGTCGCCCGGAGATGATATTGATGATAGCGATCGCATCATCAACATTTATGTTCGTGTTTCGAAGGTTTGATATCTATATATTTCCTATTGACTGGTGTGAGAACCAAAATTAGATAGGGCTAATTGTTGTGATTTGGCATCAAAAATCTGATTTTTGTATATATATCGAAATTATGAATTTGAAACGTTAATCCACTAATTGATTGAAGTTTGTGTTGTTTGTTTAATTGTTTGCTAATTTTGAACAATTATGCCTAATTGAATCAAATATTGAACTCTATTGAAAATTGGTCGCATTTGTTTGCATATACATATATATCATTGAACAGGTCATAGCAAGGAGGCTAGAGCAGAGAATAAAATTTGTTTGCCCGACAAATAGGTACATGTTTATTACATAATTTACTGTTTTGTTTGGGTGATGATGATTTTATGAGCCTATTGGCTAGCCGCTTGGCTTTTTCTTTTTCTTTTTGAGATCTGAAGGACCGGGAACGCTATTTGCAATTTCCCGATGCTCCCGGTGCAGGGGAGGTTATGGCGAAATTTTTCAAAAATTTAGGGTGTTAGCCAAATTTTTGAAATTTTAAAAATTCTCAGAAACTAAAGAGTTGGAGAATGGAAGCCAGATCAAATGTGGAGCTGAATAATCAAACCACTTTCGACTTTGTTCCTTTTCGGGGACGAAAAGTTTTAAGTGGGGGAGATTGTAACAACCCGTAAAATCTGGGCCAGTTTAAAATTTTTATTTTGGCCATTTTAGCGAATTTAGATTATTTAAAATGAATTATTTTAAATAATATCGACGAGAAATTTATTTTGAATATATTCGAACGTATATATTATACGCGTCGTCGTTAGAATATAAATAATTATATATAATTATAAATAGAATTGAAAATGGCGCGGTAGTTCGATAATTCGATTTCAAACTTCAATTGAATGTACCGGGTGCAAAACAATCCGGATTTTAGTGAAACCAAAAATAATGGAATCTAATAGTGAATATCTTTCCAACGAACCCGAATGATCAAAATTTCTTAGCGGGAATCAAAAGATATGTCCAGTTGAAAATTCTGAATAGTCGCTATGGAATTCAGGCCCTTAAAAATGGACATTTTGCAAACGACCTCGGATTTCGACGAAACCAGTTTTGTTGGGTCCGTGATGTAAAGTTATTGCTAGATTTCAAATTTCATAATTTTTCGAATCAATATGTGAGCGTGGCAAAGGAAAACGCGTTTGACCAGTTTCAGTTGATTTTAATCGACTGGAAATTGGCCATTTTTCAAACGGTCTCAGAATTTGACGAAACTAGTTTTGTTAGGACCGTATCGTCAATACGAAGCTAGAAAATATTTTTCTGGAATTTTTCTAGTTAGTATGTGACCCCGGTAATTTGAAATGTATGTTTAAAATTCAATATAGTGATTTAAATGAAAATTCAAAAGGAAACTGATTGTAACGATCAAATCAGCTTGCGATACATATCCCATTGTATCCGGAATGGGGGTATTACGCTAGGGACGACAGTCGTTGGATCCAATTCAAAGCCCAAACGAAAAAGCAACTTTACGGAGAATTAATTGAATAAATAATTAAATATATTTTCTTTTATAAACACCCCCCCCCCCCCCGTTACTTTCTCATTTCAGAAACAAAAAAAGGAAAAAAAAAAAAAAAAAAAAGAACCCCGCCTCGTCGATCCCGCCCCCTACCCTAACCACCGCCGCCAGGCGATTTCCGCTCCCTCCCCCAATCGCGCGCCGCTCAGCCCCCCCCCCTCGACGAAGCTTCCTCCCCCACCCCTCGTCCTTCCAGTTATCGAACCCCCCCTCCGCAGCCAAATCGAGGTCGCGACGCCATCGGTGGGGCCCCAACCACCTGCCGCCGATGAAGTCGATGCCCCCCTAGAAGCTGCCGCCGATGAAGTCGATGCACCACCCCTGTAAGTTTTTTTTTTTTTTTTATTTATTTTATTTTTATTTTATTTAAAAACAGAAAATGTAAACCTGATTATTTTAAGTTTTAAAAACTGATTATTTTAAAATTTGAAAACTGATTATTTTATTTTTGTTTTGAAAACTGATTTTTATAGGAAGTAAAACTGATTTTATTTTGAAAGGGAAAATGATTTTTAAACTGAATTTAAAATGATTTCTAAACTAGGAAGAGATTAGAAATTTAAAAGGAAAAATCAGATTTCTATATATCGAAAGTCGAAAGAAAAATATAGTTTTTATGTTTTGAACTTCGAAAAAAAATAGGATTTTTATATATTGAACTTTGAACTAAAAATTCGATTTTTATATATTGAACTTCGAACTAAAAATTCGATTTTTATATATTGAACTTTGAAATAAAAATTCGATTTTTATATATTGAACTTTGAAATAAAAATTCGATTTTTATATATTGAACTTTGAAATAAAAATTCGATTTTTATATATTGAACTTAGAAATAAAAATTCGATTTTTATATATTGAACTTTGAAATAAAAATTCGATTTTTATATATTGAACTTTGAAATAAAAATTCGATTTTTATATATTGAACTTTGAAGTAAAAATTCGATTTTTATATATTGAACTTTGAAGTAAAAATTCGATTTTTATATATTGAACTTTGAACTAAAAATTCGATTTTTATATATTGAACTTTGAAATAAAAATTCGATTTTTATATATTGAACTTTGAACTAAAAATTCGATTTTTATATATTGAACTTTGAAATAAAAATTCGATTTTTATATATATAGTGACTACGGGCAACGAAGATGGCGATGATGCGATAGCGATGAAGATTTCTATCAATGAAGTGCCGTGGAGCTAGGACAGCTATATGTGAGAATTTCTCACCTTTCTATTTATTTTCTAGTTATATATATATACTAGGATGCAGACGGTGCTTAGTAGCACCCGACACAATCGTCCACAGACCATGGACTTGTTTGTTTGACAGTTTGGTGATTGATTGCGATATTGTTTGAATGTGGTTTGTGGTGTGAAAAATCGAATCGATAAATTGGTTAGGATTAGACGTGCGCCGTTATAAGGCGAAGGAGTAAGGCTAGGTTAGATCCTTACTCCAAAGTTTGCGGTTTGCATAACGAATTGATTTGATTGATGTGTGAATGGCGTGGGCCTTCACTAGACCGGGGATAAGGCTAGGCCTTGTCCCGTTTCTAGTATCGTGCCGTTATGCCGCCGAAATTTTCTAAAACATGTTAGAAAAATAAAAATATCATTTTATTGAATAAATGAATTGAATAGAAATTCATAGGTTGAAATAAAATGTTTTATCGTTAAAAATATAATTTTTAACGTGAATATGAAAATAGTGAAGTGAATAAATAAATATTCATTTACAAACCAGATGGTTTGTTTATGTACACTTATTTGAATGATATTGATTGGGTCGATAAATTTCACACATCGCCCAACTGCACAAATAAAATCTGTGTTTGATTGTTTGAAACCCCACACGGGTGTTAGGATGAAATATGCAGTTCACTCATCCTGATTGATTAAATATGTCGATCGATTGATTGACAGGCTGTTATAAGCGTTGAATATCTGTATTTGATGCTTATGCAGTGTAGTGCACTTTGGTTGATGGTTGATTATTTTTCAATGCTATGATATACATGTGTTGTATGAAAATCCATATAATTAACTTTATATGGTAATTGATTGGGCCTCATTCCAATTTGAAAAATAAAGAATATTATAAAATAAAAGTTCATGTGTTGACAGTACTCATTCATTGAGATTGGTCATGTGTTGAACGAAATATTTTGATAATAACAACTATTTTGAAAAAGAAATATTTGAAATAGAATATTTGAAAATAGAAATTTATGAAGCCGTGTATGGACGCCATTTTGACGTGAACGATATTTATATCAAATTGAAAACGATTTCGAAATGAAATGAATTGAAAACGATTTCGAAATGAATTGAATTGAAAACGATTTCGAAATGAAATGAATTGAAAACGATTTCGAAATGAATTGAATTGAAAACGATTTCGAAATGAATTGAATTGAAAACGAATTCAAAATAAATTGAAAACGATTTCGAAATGAAATGAATTGAAAACGATTTCGAAATGAATTGAATTGAAAACGATTTCGAAATGAAATGAATTGAAAACGATTTCGAAATGAATTGAATTGAAAACGAATTCAAATGGAATAGAAAGCGAATTGAAATGAATTCAAATTGAATTGAAATTCGAATTGAATAGAAATGAATTTTAAAACGAATTTATAGAGAAGAATTCAATTTTGATTTGAATTGAAATGGAAGTTGAAAATGTTTTTGAAACGAATTCAAAACTATTTATATAATTCGTTTTAAATAGAAATCGACGAAATATATATTATATATATTATATATAATATAATGGCCTGAATAGAACGCGCCGCGCCGCGGCAGTTCGCGAATTTCGACCATTTATTTCAAACGGACATTACAGGAGATCCGACCGTCGGATTCTCCTAAAACCGGAACCGTTGGGTTCGTATCGAAAAGAGCTTTCTAATTAATGTTAGAAATTTGAAATCTAACGGTTGGATTTGGAGATACGTCCAAATCAAATTCGAAAAAGGTCGTTGTAAGTGCAGTTCGATGGCCATTGTTGGAAATCGACTGTACGGGCCTTGATAAAATTATTAAAAATAGTAATAATTTGTGTAAAATCATAAGAAATGATTTGTGAAAGTTTGGGGTGAAAATCTCCATATTTGAAAAGATAAAAAAATAGATTTTTATCGAAATGAACTAGTTTTGAACTAGAATTATAATTCTATTTATTTTTAAATAAATAAATTGAATTTGAAATGGTTTTGAAAATAACCAAAATTTCCAATGATTGCATTGGAGTGGATTTGAATCGAAATTGTCTTCGGAATATTTCGATGTTGGAATTCGTGACATTACAGGTGTTGTTATGGAAATTTGAAAGATATATATTTGTATCGTTATTTCCAATACGACATTTGTTAGTCGTAGAATTCGATATTGAATATAAGCCGATATATTTTCTATTCAGAGCCTTGTATTGAATATCGAATGTGATTTGGGTTTGTCGTGAATGGTGTCTTCACTAACACTGTTCTTGAACCCAGTTGAGAAAAGATTAAATCTTTTTATTTAGATTTAATGAAGTGTACCAATTAAATGATATTTAATTGGAATTGAATTGGTATTGATTTTTGGGTTTATCGTGAACAGTGTTTTAAATAACACTTGTTCTTTAACCCGATAATTAATGGAATGTGATTTTGGGTTTATCGTGAATCGTGTTTTAAATGACACTGATTCTTTAACCCAGATAATGATTAAAACTAAGTGGAGTTTTAATGAATCTTTAATTAGATTGAAAAGATCGAGAATGGAGTATCACCAGTTTTGCTCCAGGCGATAGTTAAATCTTTAATTAGATTTGAACGTGAAATTTAGAAACTAACTGTCGGTTAGCCAAGCAGAATGGTTTTCTGGATATTGATCTGATGTTGGTTTCGGCCTTCGGGGTTAATATTTGGGGAATTATTCTCTTGATTAATTTACGGTTAGTGACTGATGAATTGGAATGAGGCGTATGTTGTGTTTGTGTAACACTTTTATAAAATATACGCGAGTTATTCGGGAAGACCGGGTTTATCCCATTCTGAATAACTGATACGACGATAAGTCGAAGATGAAGACGATGGTCGAAGACCGGAGGTCTTCACGTCGTTTGGGTGATAACTGATGATCTTGATTGGGCTGTACACCCAAGAAGATGGAAACAGTTGGTGATCGTCCAGACGTACTTGGAGATCGATGGATATGCGGGGTACTAGGTGCCTCCGGTTTCGTTCAGCCCCAGAACGGACTTGTAAATGGACTGTGTGTCTGACATTGGATTTCATTCTGTGTGACTGATATCGGTTGCATAGAGTGGTTTGCCTGTGTGGCATGCTAAGATGCAAATGATCAAGGCTTCTGTTGAAAAGCAAAGTCTTGTGGTGATGATCAAAGCACGGCCTTTGTGGCGTAGCTTTGTGTAACGTTTGATTCGCGAGTTTCACACCCGGTATGAATCAAAAACGGGAGACGGACCTCAGGGAGGGCATGCGTTTCTTTCTAGTTAGAAGTGGCGTCAGTGGTTTTACACGCCCTGACGAGTTTGACTTATGTTGTTGTTGCTGTTGCGAGGCGCCTCGGTTATATCGGTTTCGGCCGAATGCATTCTGGTCGGCTGACGGACCAGACTTACACCCCATAGGGTGGGGAGACGTATTGTTCAGGCATAATAATCCACTCCGTGTGGACCGGCCCTGACGATCCAAGGGGCAGTTGCGGCTGTTCCTGAGGGGCGGGCTAGAGCGTCTCGAATCGGTTGAGGATCTTGCCCCTAGCCTCGGTTCATAGATGGAAACCCAATTTCCAAATACGTGACATTTGCGGTTTTATTTGTAAACCTATATATGGCGACATAGTGGTATGGGGCATTCATGCCGCCTATGATTGATACTTATGATTTGAAGTTGTTTTATACTCTATGCACTTATAATAGTATCAAATGATTTGTTTTAAACGTATCAAGCATTCTTTGGCTGTTATAAGGGAAAACCCTATCCTCGACTGCGTTGCATTGTGTGATGGGACCTGGGTCTTATAACAGCTTCATTTTTCTTTATTTAGCATTGCGTTGTTTGTCTTATGCACTGGTATTCTTGGGAGGAAACCCGTTCCGTGTTATACGGCGTGGTCCCTTGTTTTACCTAGCTTTGAAAATAAAGATTTATAACTGCTTTAGTTCTCACACCAGTCACATGACTGACCTGGAGTTTATTGTTTTGACCTAAACTCTGGGTGCCCTTATTTTGACACGGGCAGCTAGTAGTTTTGGTTTTGCAGATTTATATTCACAGGATCCTGGTTTACGACTGGAACGATATCCGGGAAGCTTTGTATCCGTATATCTCATTCTAGTTGTGTATTGTATTATTTTCCGCTGCTATGTATTTAAATGTAATTTAAATCTCTGATATTTCTGTGTAATATTCTTTTATACTCTGTATATTCTTGTAATCTGATGCATTGTTGTTATATACAATGAAATGTTCTTCTATATGCGTTCTGTTGTGGTTTGTTCTCGAACTATCCGACGCTTTCCTTTACGGGGAAGTTACGGGTCTTCACAGCTAGGTACCTGGACTGACATGTCATAACAGAATTGCTAAATGGTGCATGCACGTAGGCTACAACAATTTACTTAGATAATTACAATAGATATTGTTAAGATAATATGTTACTTTTCCTTTATTTCATGCATCTTTTCATTTTCTGTTACAATCAAATGGCCATCGCATGTATTGGTGGATTTAATGCGACCTGGCAGGAATTAGTTACAATAGAACGTGATATAAGCCTATATAACTAGTTACAGTGTAATGAAAAATATAGGCTGGTAAAAAGTATTCTGCTTCTTCCTTAATATCTCCTTGTCTTCTCTTCATCTCCTTCTCCTCTAAATATACTTCTCTCTGCAATTCGCATAGTATAGGCTGCATCAATTGGTGCTTTCACCGATCCACCATGACTCACTTTCACGCACTTGTCTTCCAAATTAATGACCACCAAAGCTCCATCAACTCCATTAACACCACATTTTCCACACAGCAAGCTTCCCACTTCAACCAAGATAAATCCCTCGCATCTCAACAACCTGACATCTCACTACGCCATAGATGGCATACTGCAACGAAATTACATGATGTTGCTAGCTACAATGTAATGATAGTTATATTGATTTTTGTCAATTACAACATTTGCTTCAAGATGTTAGCATAGATATCAACACGATGCTGCATAATATACACGTAACTATGTATATTTTATCCGTTTATTTATCTTGTTTTCAATTAAAAATAATTGATACTCTGTATTTATAGTTGTATTTTCAGGTTATTTATGATGAATGGAATTGATGCACTTAATTGTTGAAAAGATTGAAGAATTGGTGTAAGAAGAGTGTTGATTTTGAGAACTATATTAAAGCTTGAAGAAATGTTGTTGTTCAACCACCTTATGCTGCATATTTTAATGATTCAATGCCTTTTCATAAAGATAGCTTGTCGCAGATGTTATGGAGTTCCTATTCATGCTCAAAACAGTTGGAGTTGATGCCATTTGATGCCCGCAAGCTATGAAATTTGCAAATCCATTCACACATGTTCACACTTAGCTATTTGGTTTATTTGTTAATTTTAAAAAAGGGCTTTTGTCCCACATTGTGTAATTGGCCACTTATTCTTGGCCTGGGCAACTATAAATATACTTGTATCTAGTTCATTTGGATGGATTCAATCTTAGGTTTTATTCTGTAATTCTTTGCTTGGAATAAAATTCTTCTTCCCTGTTCTCTTTAGTTTTAGTTTTTTTATTTACGTGTCATTTTCTTTTTTGCAAGTAGATTATACTGTCCTTTATTTTATTTTTATTTTTTTTCTCTTGTTTTTTGTTCTATGTTGCAATTTACGTTCGTTGTTAGAATAATAAACGTGAGAGGCTAATCCCTTTCAACTTAGGGGTAATGAAGCTCTCTTGATTATGTAGTTGCACCATAATTTAACTATTCATTCTCTCTTTTTGTTCTTCATGTCATGTTGATGTCATGGTGATTAAGTGGAGGTTGAAATCAAAAATTTGATGGTCTATAGTTCTAATTAGTAGTTCATAGGCCATGCTTAAGTATATTTCAATGTCAACTTGTTCATTTTTCATTAGATCTAGTAAGGTGATTTAGTGGGTATGATATAGTTTGATAGTTTATGTTGTGCTAGTTAATAGCATGAATAAGCTATACTTATAATCATCATATCAACTAAATTCACAAATGACCAAAAAAAGAAGAGAGATCGTAATTTCATAACTTGTTGTACTACATGATCTAGAAAGTGGATTTATTCCTAAGTTGCCATTTATCTCATAGTTTTTATTAATTTTAGTTTACTAGTTTAGTTGTAGTTGTAGTTAAAACATCACTTGGATTTGGTTCAATTTGATTGAATATACTTGAAATTACTTCTTTCCCTGTGGATCGACTCATATTCGCCATGTACTAAGAATTGTACGCCGTGCGCTTGCGGTTTATTATCACGATATTTTGTGCGATGGATTTCTAATTCATAGAACATTCGTCGTCGAACAAGTTTTTAGCGTCGTTGCCGGGGAAAGAATTTAATTTTATTTTTATTCTTCGGATTAATATTTTTTTTAGTGTTGTTCATTAAAAAAATTGTGTGACGACCCAAATTTCGGTACCGTTTGAGTCGACCAAATACTACACAATTCGAACCCAAATAATACTGAAACTCAGGTGTCGAAGAAAGAAATTGGAGGGTTAGAATAGATAAGATAGGAAAGTTAGTATAGAAGAAAAGAAGATCACAACACAGAATCAGAGTAAACACAAATCTCACAGCGGAACGAATAAAATATAATAGATATATAATCACTTTTGAAATACAAACTGGATTTGAACTTGTATACATCATCAGGGTATAACACATACATAATACATATGAAATAAACTCTCTATATATTTAACGTTGAAGCCTCTTGATCCAAGCTTACCTAGAAAATCTATAGAATCCTGAACTACTTGACTGCCCATACAAATTTGGGTACCTAAGAGTTTAGGGAAAACATAGAAAAATAAACTCTGGATCAGTCATGGGACTGGTGTGAGTAAACGATTTAAAAAACAGATTGATTTTAACCTTCTAAAAAAACTTTTGAAAGAAAAGATAATCGTATTACCAATCCACATATAAATACAGATAGTTTTTACCTTACGATAACCAAAGCATTCTTTGAAAGCAATATTTACGCTCGTATTATAATAGTGTCTAAATACAAATAAATAGCAATCTAACGGAATGCTTGCATCTCACGCTCCACATATATAGTATACAAACAAAACCGCGGGCGCTTATTGGATAATGGATTTCCAACTTTGACAAGGTATGGAACCACCTTCTGATAGTGTATCTCTAGAGAGGAATACACTAGGTTCAACCAGAACGTCTTGCAACCCGGCCCACACATGAAGGACCACTCATTTCACTTGAGTGTATCGAATATATTGTCACCAACGGTTGGGCCGACATAACCGTTATCTGAAGATATAGAAACGAAAGAAGAAACAAATATGAATATTCTCTAGATAGTGACAATACACCCTAATGGGAGCGACCCACATAGCCATGCTGCCTGTCCGATTTTTGTCATTTTCCAGTTGTGAGGCTTGAGGACAGAACTTACCATTTGTAACAACAAATCTTTATTTACTTTGAATGCCACATCATCAAACCCATCAAATCACAAATTTATTTCCCCAAACCTTGGGTAAAAAGCTAAGACAAACGAATTCCTCCGCCATCGAACTTAGTTTTGAAGAGACCAACTTACGCGAACTGTTAGGTATACTTTGTCAGACATTTGTCCATACAAGTTGTCATAGGTCTGGACAAACCGAAGGCACTATTCTATTAACAGAACAGCACTTGCAAAAACTCCATCTTCAATAATCTCTGACTTGAAACGTATAAATCGAATTGTAGTGGAATTAAATTCCGCACACTTCGAAACGATAACGTAAAAGGTCAAGATCTGATAGTCGGTGATTTAACTATCAAATATAAAATAAAATGAATAGATTTATTTCCATTGGGTCTGCTAAGCCTTATTTAAATAACCTTTAGTTATTTAAATTCAAATATTAACCTTGTTTATATTTACCTGAAATAATAAGTATTTCTTTACTTAGAATTTTTTTATTAAAAATCTTTCGTGATAATCTTACTCTTGAATATAGGTTTCGTAGATGGAAGCGATATTCAACCCTAACTCTCATTCTGAATACAAACTAATATTATCCATCGAATAACAGTGAAATCATTCAAGTTGGGGTATTTTAATTACCTCTCAGACATCATTCTTATCGTTAAGATTTATAGTAGTTTGATATTCAAAATATTCAACAAACCATGCTTTGTAAATCCATTTGATTTTCAAAACTTAATTGTAACGACCGGGAATTTCGCTCGATCCGAATCAGTCGCTAAACCGATCAAGACCGTTTGAAACGCCTGATTGTTTTGAGAACACGACAAAATAGAACGCAGACAGAAGAACATTTCATTGTATATTACAACAATTCCATTAGATTACAAAAATATACAGGGTATTAACAAATAAAATACATTCTATAAATATCAGAGATTACAATGCATTACATAGCAGCGGAAAAATAATACAAAACACAAGTAGAAGGAGATATACGGATACAAAGCTTTCCAGATATCGTTCCAGCTGTAAACCAGGATCCTGTGAATATAAATCTGCAAAACCAAAACTACTAGCTGCCCATGTCAAAATAAGGGCACCCAGAGTTTAGGTTAAAACAATAAACTCTAGGTCAGTCATGGGACTGGTGTGAGAACTAAAACATTTATTAATCTTTATTTTAAAGTTAGGTAAATCAAGGGACCACGCCGTATAATACGGAACGGGTTTCCTCCCAAGAACACCAGTGCATAAAACATCAGCGCAATGCTAAATAAAGAAAAATGAAGCTATTATAAGACCCAGGTTCCATCACACAATGCAACACAAACCAGAGGATATGGTTTTCCCTTATAATAGCCAAAGCATGCTTGATACGTTTAAAACAAATCATTTGATACTATAATAGGTGTATAGTGTCAAAACAACTTCAAATATAAATGTATCAATCCTAGACGGCATAGGTACCATATATCATGTCGCCATACTAGGCTCTACAATCCAAACCGCAAAGTCACGTATTTGGAAATTGGATTTCCATCTATGAACCGAGGCCAGGGATCGTCCTCTACCGATTCGAGACAATCTAGCCTACCATGTCTCAGGACCCAGACTCAGGTGAGCCCCTGGATCGTCAGGGCCGGTCCACCGATGTGGATTAAAATGCCTAAACACTACGTCTCCCGCCCTATGGGGTGTAAATGAGCCAAATGACTCCATCTGCTCCACACAGTCACCGATATATCTGAGGCGCCACGCAACAGCAACCATGTTTGCGAACAAATTATACAATTGTAAACAACTATAAAATTCGTTCGTCTTTCCTAAACAACAAGGATCGTTGTAGAGGGTGTCGAACTCTAGGACCAAATTATTTTATTAATAAATCCAATCAAGTTATCCCTAACGTTTGATTGGTTGAAAACAAAGAAAATAGGAGAAATTAAATAAAAGAGAGTTTCAACAGTAAGTGAAAGCAATTAGGGGATAATGACATAGATCAGATTCATAATCATCAATAGCCAAAAGATTAACCAGATCTAATACATGTTTCTGTCACAAACATGAATCAACGATAATAGGTTTTTAGAAACAAATATGTAAATAACGACAAGCATAGCTGTAACACCCCGCCTCCGCTAGGGTCACTCGCAAAGGAATGCACTAGCTTTAGAGGGGCATTATTGGTAAACATGCACAGAAATATCACAAGACAGAACATATAACATAGCGGAAGTAAAATCAAACTTTCATAAATATTAATAATTAAGGTCTAAAGCCTTTTACATCAGAGTACATCAAAACCTGTCTTGCAATAATAAAGAAGCATAAAGACTTTTTCATAAATTATTCCCCAAGTAAAAACAGTAAAGTAGCCATAGCCAAGAGAAGTCCAAGCCATCCATGATGACCTTCAAGCAGAAGAAGTCCGAACTAAACAACAGTATTTCCTCCCTGTAACCTGGGGGGAAATGGAAGAAAAGAGGCGAAACAAAACGGGTCAGTCAAAAAGACTGAGTAAGCCCTATCTACTATTAGTATAAAAACTAGTAAAGTTAACTGACATGAGAAACTGAGATGAACATAAGCATGATAACAAGATGGATAAGCTAAATCAAAATAACAGGATGAACTACTGAACTCAGGTAAACTAAGGTGTCATGATAAATTACGATGTCAAGATAAAACAAGGTATCACATCGTCAGGTTTCTATCAAGTATAATATCCCCAAGATATCTTTCACGTATAACGTCCCATGGTATCTATCCTGTACATCTGCTCTGCACCTACCGTACTAGTACCCCAACTGTATTACGTGTTATCCGTGAATGACCATTACTCAAAAGTCGTGTAATGGTCCATGTCAACCTAATATGCCGCATATATAGGTTACTCAACTCATATGTTTCTTTCCATGTATAAGTTCAGTCCTTTGCCGTAGGCTGTACGGGCTTTCCCATGTAAATGGTTTATCCTTGAAGTTGTTTTGGACTGCAACCCTTGATCTAGTTGTGTTTCCTTACCATGAACTATCGCGCGTCCACTTAGGATTTATGCCACCTAGGACCGCTAGGGATTATGCTACCTAATGAACGTTTCCGTGTCTCGGTTTGGGTTTTGGCCACCCAGGACCACTAGGGATTACGCCACCCGTCAACCGCGCCCTTGATCCCACGTATGTATCGTGAATCGTTTTCCATGTCTAGATGCACATGTTCCCCAATGTGCCATCCGAGTTCCGTGCCAGGGCAAATCAAGAAATACGGAACTCGGTCGGGAGCTTTAAATCGTCTGCCGATGCAGATATCAAGGTCTGTTTTTGTACCCATGGCTATGGTCCCACGTGACCCCTCCCTCAACTACTGAAAGGCAATCCAAGAAAAATCATGTATAAGAACCACTCCCCGGCCCCACTATAGCCCACTTTCCTACGGGCCAACCTCACCCATGACTCGATAGCAAGCACATGGTCTGTTGGGGGTTCCCTGCCTTTCCGCACGTACACGATTGACTAAAGATGGTAGGTAGTCGACGATGTGCTATCCAGGGCAAAAACAAGAATCGTCGACTCCACGCTAATCCATCCCAGTCTTTAGGTTGCTCGCATAGCAACCAAGGCATACTCTTGGTCCTTCTAACGCAGACCTTAACCTCTCATGGGCCTAGTATAATTACCTGGCAGCCCACAGAGGGATCCCAAGAATATCCTCACGTCCCCCGAAGCTTCCACTTCGGCACCCAGTGCGCTGGAGCTTTTATCCAAGTCAGATAACTTGCTCCCCCTCGTATACTAAGCGATGACCTACCGTATCAGGTTACTCATCGTTTTGAGAATTAGTCCTATGTCCTTAGCTAAGAATTATTACTTAGTTACCCTTAACTAAGGTTTACCACTTAGCTTCCTTTCCCGTTATCCTTGATTAACCACGGTTTTCTACCTAGTTCTTCTAGCTAGGGTTTGTCTATTGGGTTAAGTGTTATCATTCAAGTCCATGACTTAACCTGCCCACGAATCACGTCAAAGATTGGCTAAGTATTTAAGTTCAAGACTTAGTCCCACAAGTTGGTTAAGTGTACCCAGAGGCTCATGACTTAACCCTATCAAGTCAAATTGGTCAAGTACTAGCTTACCTTAATCCTATCGGATTATCTTGCTAGATCGATTAAGCATAGATTATCTTAATCCCATCAAATTATCGAGTCGGATTGGTTAAGTATAGGTTGGCTTAACCCCATCCTCTAATCATACTACAATGGTTAAGTATATTCTAAAAAGGTCTTGTGACTTAACCTTATCAGGTCCACGTATTAGATTGGTTAAGTGTAAGTTACTTAACCCCATCAAATCATCATGTATAATTGGTTAAGTCTAAGTTGCTTAACCCCATTAAATTATCACGTTAAGTTGGTTAAGTATTGGTTACTTAACCTCATTGAATTACCGAGTTTAAATTGGTTAAGCGTTTAACTTAACCCCATCGAATTACCGTGTTTAGATTAGTTAAGTGTGGATTACTTAACCCTATCTAATTACCGTGTCGGATTAGTTAGGTGCAAATTACTTAACCCCATCCCCTAATCATCTTGTATGGTTAAGTGTCATTAAGAAAACTTACTTAACCTTGCCAAATTATCATGTTGGATTGATTAAGTGTTGGTTAACTTAATCCCCGTCCACTAGTCGTATAAAAATGGTTAAGCGTCATTAGGCAAATCAAATCACTTAACCTACCCAACCTTGTCATGTTTTGTTAAGTATCATTAGCCTAACCAATTTAATGAACCCATTTACCCATGTCATATTTGGTTAAGAGTCATTAATCAAATTAACTTAACCCTATCATGTGGCATTAATTACTTAATGCACCCCAACCTCTCACATTAGACTTTGTTGTGGTTACTAGTTAAGCCGGTCGGTTCCGGGTAGCTTTACACCACAACTTGGTCTAACCTCGGGTTCAAGCACAACATGACCAACTTCTCACATTGGGTCCTATTGTTTGCAACTACTAGTTAGGCCGGTCGGTTTCGGGTAGTTTTACGTTGCAAACTCAACCCAACCTCGAGTTGGCCACTTTCATGTTTAGTCTAGTGTCATGTTCATAGTCAAGTTTTCAAGCAATTGGGTAGACCTAACTTAATAGGTAAATTCCCAATGGGTAGACCTAACTTAATAGGTAAATTCCCAAGCTTATGTTTTTATGCATACTTACATGTCAACTTCCATGTTATATTTCAAGTCATGTTTTCAAGTATAAACACATGTCATATTTAACGTTACATGTTGTCATGTTTATACCCATTTACCCAAGTCATATTCATGTCATTATGTTTCCCCATAATGTGACCCCAACGCTTTTTAAACTAGCATACACGTTCGCAACAACGTGATGGATTAAAAGAAGAGACTTGGCAAAGGAATGACAAAAATGGGTATTAAGCCACAAGTTAATCATGGTGGCAAATGAGGCACAAATGTGTTCATTAGCTTGCATGTTACATTCTTAAGCCTCAAAAACATGCATCAACCCAAACTTGGTACATAAGCGAATCATGGTGACAAAAGACATGGAATGATGGCTAGAAACTCGCATATATCATCATATAAGGATTATGACTTCATATGCAAGTTGACATAATGATTATGAAGATTCTCATGTTGCATAATGCAACATTTCAACATAAAGGTTGTGGCTTTTAGCTCATAAGATCAAGATAATGACTTCATAAACTTGCATAACATGATAGCATGCATCATTCCAATTAATCAAACCCAAACTTTCAACATGAACATTTAACTTCATAGTTAATATCTAAGAGTAGGGAAGGGCTTACATAGCTATGAAGGCCTAAATCGATTAAACTAAAGCTTGTGATGAAGCCTATGCATGCCATCACCCAAAAATCCAAAGATGAACACCCCAAATCAATAAAAACCCCATCTTTATGAACAAAGATCAAAGCTTTAGCCTTGAAATCAACTTGAGAAGCTCTCATACTAACATAGGGACTCTCTAATACTCTCATGATCATGAAACCTCTCATAGAAATGAAGTGGAGTCTAGGATAGTTGAGTGGAGGCCATGAGAGTAGGAATTTTTCCATAGTTTAGTTGCATGAATGAGTAATGAGGATTTAGGATAGGTTAGGGTCTTATTTATAGATTACGCAAGTGCTTTAGGCCATAGGATTAAACCTAGATTCAATCCAAGCCATCAAAGCATGTCTTGGGGAAGAAGTCAAGTGTAGGAACCATCTAGGGCCTTTAGATTAAAGATGAACCATGAGAACCATCCAAATGCAAAATCTGCATTTGAGCGAATCGGCCCACGGGTTGACAGCCAAACACCCTGGATTAACCCCTAGTCGACCCAGCGAGCTCGGGTCGACCTCAAAAATCGGCCGGTTCGGTTATTCCCCTATCCCAATTCGTTGTTTTGAACATTTTTGCATATTTATTTATTTAATTTTCAATTATATATATATATATATATCAATATATATATATTTCTCTGCGCAACCCATTTCACTTAATTAAGTATACTTTAATTTGGGAATTTTTCGTGAAACTTCGCGAGGCCATATCTTGGTCATACGGACTCCGATTTTCGAAAACTCGGACTCTATTTCGCGTATTTTTCCGAGACGAACGCAATGGCATAGCCCGTTTCACTTGATTCAGAATTTAAAATTAAATTCTGCCTTGATTCTCGTCTTTAATCATGTTATCGAAATACGGGTTGTTACATTCTCCCCACCTTTTAGGATTTCGTCCCCGAAATCTCCAAGTTAGGAAGAACATATCCTACCATCCATCATCCATCTACTCAAAACATCATCCACGAGCAACCATTGTCCTTAGATGATTTCTAATGCTGTATGAATATATGCAAGACGTGTGTGTACATGTTCCTTAGCTAATGCTAATGATCAGGCCTGAATAATCTTTCTAATGCAAAATATGTATAGTGCCATGAATCCAACATGTATGCAAATAGTCCTAGTCATATAGATACTATATGCGTGCACAATCATTCATTCATATGCAACAACCGCATGATAATACATTCGATTTCATCCATAAACAAGTATAAATACTCGTGCATATGCAATATGAAATGTGACCGAGTCGAGCTAGTATCTAATGTGTATTCGCGCATCCACGAGCAACCACTTGCAACCATATCAATCATAACATGTTTCAAATACATGTTTACATCCATAGGATTCTACCTAGGATTCCCTGAAACAGGGTCAAGACAAACTCCTTACGGGGTTTGTAACAGAAAATAGGACCGAGAGGATGTCCACGAAAGATAGCCTACAAGTAAGCTCTACAGAAAACAGGGATCAAGGATATACTCCCAAAAAGAGATATCATGCGCGTATCTAGTCTTCGACCATCAAAGTCGTATTTCCTTGAGCTTAATTCCATTGTGCCTTGACTGTCTTTTAACTTCGCGATTTCGTAGCTTCTTATTTCCTGTTTCCATAACATGAGCTGGAACTCATTCCTTCGTCGCCTCTCGTTCCACTTGCACTTATCCTTTTTCTAGAATACTTGACGCAAACATGACTGCGTATTCATGATCTCATGCAAGCTTTCCAAAATTCACTAGTGAACCTTGGATCTCGTTTATATACTATAAGGTATTCCATGTAGAAGAACTTTCTCTTGAAAGTAAACAGATGTCAACCAGGTTATCATGCGCACTTACTAGGATGATCTCTATAACCCATTCATAAATGAAGTAAACCATCCATCTTATTGGCGAACACCACTCGATCGGGCTTCAAATTTCCAATAAATGCATCAAGGGATTCTAACTAACTAGTCATGACAGAACCTCAAAAAGGTTACCCGATACTTCGAGGGCATTACCAAGGCTAGTCAAAAGGTCTAACTACCCTCCTATCAAAACCGAGAGTGGCACCCCCTACTGGATAACCACTTCATCCCTAGAATCCATCCTTAGCTTATAAACATAAGCATTATTTCCAAACTTAATACTTGGCATAGACATTCCCAAATCCAAACAAGTCATGTATAAATGGACTGATTCTCCAATAGGACTTTGAGACAAGAATGGGATTCTCTATTACGCTAGTACTTAAGGTGCAGAGACTCAACTATCGAAGCAAACTTAAATGATGCGGGGATCAAAACAAAGTCTTGGCGGGATGATAGAAAAGAAGAGCTAAACTTTTAACAAGATCGTTACCCTCCTTCCGAGGTACCCTAGAAATGAGAGCACACTATTACCCTCCCGATGATCTTGTCCTTGTCCCATAATATTTAACTATCCACCCCGTTTTACCATGCCAAAGGTACTCTCTCGTCATGGGTTTCATTGTTCCTCTTTCTCCCTCCTTTGAGGACTAAGCCATACCAACAAGTTGTTCTTCCTTAAGCTCGTATCCTTTATCCTCTTCCTCACTATCCTTTCTTATAACGCGGCCACTGGTCTCTCGAGAACCACCTCCATCGTAAGGAAAACACTTTCGTAGATAGAAAAGACTAGTCGCAGTTAAAACCACTGTGACTACAGATGGAGGAAAGAAAGGAAAAGAGATTCAATTAAGGAAACAAGGATAGTGCTAATGGCCTTTGGGGAATAGCCTTTTTCTTTTAAAAGAAAATTTTCTTGAAAAATGCTTCTTTATAAACGATTTTCAAATAGTTTTCAGAAGGTCTTTAAAAACTTTTGCCCAGTCTGGTAACCTTCTGCTCTGATACCACATGTAACACCCCGCCTCCGCTAGGGTCACTCGCAAAGGAATGCACTAGCTTTAGAGGGGCATTATTGGTAAACATGCACAGAAATATCACAAGACAGAACATATAACATAGCGGAAGTAAAATCAAACTTTCATAAATATTAATAATTAAGGTCTAAAGCCTTTTACATCAGAGTACATCAAAACCTGTCTTGCAATAATAAAGAAGCATAAAGACTTTTTCATAAATTATTCCCCAAGTAAAAACAGTAAAGTAGCCATAGCCAAGAGAAGTCCAAGCCATCCATGATGACCTTCAAGCAGAAGAAGTCCGAACTAAACAACAGTATTTCCTCCCTGTAACCTGGGGGGAAACGGAAGAAAAGAGGCAAAACAAAACGGGTCAGTCAAAAAGACTGAGTAAGCCCTATCGACTATTAGTATAAAAACTAGTAAAGTTAACTGACATGAGAAACTGAGATGAACATAAGCATGATAACAAGATGGATAAGCTAAATCAAAATAACAGGATGAACTACTGAACTCAGGTAAACTAAGGTGTCATGATAAATTACGATGTCAAGATAAAACAAGGTATCACATCGTCAGGTTTCTATCAAGTATAATATCCCCAAGATATCTATCACGTATAACATCCCATGGTATCTATCCTGTACATCTGCTCTGCACCTACCGTACTAGTACCCCAACTGTATTACATGTTATCCGTGAATGACCCTTACTCAAAAGTCGTGTAATTGTCCATGTCAACCTAATATGCCGCATATATAGGTTACTCAACTCATATGTTTCTTTCCATGTATAAGTTCAGTCCTTTGCCGTAGGCTGTACGGGCTTTCCCATGTAAACGGTTTATCCTTGAAGTTGTTTTGGACTGCAACCCTTGATCTAGTTGTGTTTCCTTACCATGAACTATCGCGCGTCCACTTAGGATTTATGCCACCTAGGACCGCTAGGGATTATGCTACCTAATGAACGTTTCCGTGTCTCGGTTTGGGTTTTGGCCACCCAGGACCACTAGGGATTACGCCACCCGTCAACCGCGCCCTTGATCCCACGTATGTATCGTGAATCGTTTTCCATGTCTAGATGCACATGTTCCCCAATGTGCCATCCGAGTTCCGTGCCAGGGCAAATCAAGAAATACGGAACTCGGTCGGGAGCTTTAAATCGTCTGCCGATGCAGATATCAAGGTCTGTTTTTGTACCCGTGGCTATGGTCCCACGTGACCCCTCCCTCAACTACTGAAAGGCAATCCAAGAAAAATCATGTATAAGAACCACTCCCCGGCCCCACTATAGCCCACTTTCCTACGGGCCAACCTCACCCATGACTCGATAGCAAGCACATGGTCTGTTGGGGGTTCCCTGCCTTTCCGCACGTACACGATTGACTAAAGATGGTAGGTAGTCGACGATGTGCTATCCAGGGAAAAAACAAGAATCGTCGACTCCACGCTAATCCATCCCAGTCTTTAGGTTGCTCGCATAGCAACCAAGGCATACTCTTGGTCCTTCTAACGCAGACCTTAACCTCTCATGGGCCTAGTATAATTACCTGGCAGCCCACAGAGGGATCCCAAGAATATCCTCACGTCCCCCGAAGCTTCCACTTCGGCACCCAGTGCGCTGGAGCTTTTATCCAAGTCAGATAACTTGCTCCCCCTCGTATACTAAGCGATGACCTACCGTATCAGGTTACTCATCGTTTTGAGAATTAGTCCTATGTCCTTAGCTAAGAATTATTACTTAGTTACCCTTAACTAAGGTTTACCACTTAGCTTCCTTTCCCGTTATCCTTGATTAACCACGGTTTTCTACCTAGTTCTTCTAGCTAGGGTTTGTCTATTGGGTTAAGTGTTATCATTCAAGTCCATGACTTAACCCGCCCACGAATCACGTCAAAGATTGGCTAAGTATTTAAGTTCAAGACTTAGTCCCACAAGTTGGTTAAGTGTACCCAGAGGCTCATGACTTAACCCTATCAAGTCAAATTGGTCAAGTACTAGCTTACCTTAATCCTATCGGATTATCTTGCTAGATCGATTAAGCATAGATTATCTTAATCCCATCAAATTATCGAGTCGGATTGGTTAAGTATAGGTAGGCTTAACCCCATCCTCTAATCGTACTACAATGGTTAAGTATATTCTAAAAAGGTCTTGTGACTTAACCTTAGCAGGTCGCGTATTAGATTGGTTAAGTGTAAGTTACTTAACCCCATCAAATCATCATGTATAATTGGTTAAGTCTAAGTTGCTTAACCCCATTAAATTATCACGTTAAGTTGGTTAAGTATTGGTTACTTAACCTCATTGAATTACCGAGTTTAAATTGGTTAAGCGTTTAACTTAACCCCATCGAATTACCGTGTTTAGATTAGTTAAGTGTGGATTACTTAACCCTATCTAATTACCGTGTCGGATTAGTTAGGTGCAAATTACTTAACCCCATCCCCTAATCATCTTGTATGGTTAAGTGTCATTAAGAAAACTTACTTAACCTTGCCAAATTATCATGTTGGATTGATTAAGTGTTGGTTAACTTAATCCCCGTCCACTAGTCGTATAAAAATGGTTAAGCGTCATTAGGCAAATCAAATCACTTAACCTACCCAACCTTGTCATGTTTTGTTAAGTATCATTAGCCTAACCAATTTACTTAACCCATTTACCCATGTCATATTTGGTTAAGAGTCATTAATCAAATTAACTTAACCCTATCATGTGGCATTAATTACTTAATGCACCCAAACCTCTCACATTAGACTTTGTTGTGGTTACTAGTTAAGCCGGTCGGTTCCGGGTAGCTTTACACCACAACTTGGTCTAACCTCGGGTTCAAGCACAACATGACCAACTTCTCACATTGGGTCCTATTGTTTGCAACTACTAGTTAGGCCGGTCGGTTCCGGGTAGTTTTACGTTGCAAACTCAACCCAACCTCGAGTTGGCCACTTTCATGTTTAGTCTAGAGTCATGTTCATAGTCAAGTTTTCAAGCAATTGGGTAGACCTAACTTAATAGGTAAATTCCCAATGGGTAGACCTAACTTAATAGGTAAATTCCCAAGCTTATGTTTTTATGCATACTTACATGTCAACTTCCATGTTATATTTCAAGTCATGTTTTCAAGTATAAACACATGTCATATTTAACGTTACATGTTGTCATGTTTATACCCATTTACCCAAGTCATATTCATGTCATTATGTTTCCCCATAATGTGACCCCAACGCTTTTTAAACTAGCATACACGTTCGCAACAACGTGATGGATTAAAAGAAGAGACTTGGTAAAGGAATGACAAAAATGGGTATTAAGCCACAAGTTAATCATGGTGGCAAATGAGGCACAAATGTGTTCATTAGCTTGCATGTTACATTCTTAAGCCTCAAAAACATGCATCAACCCAAACTTGGTACATAAGCGAATCATGGTGACAAAAGACATGGAATGATGGCTAGAAACTCGCATATATCATCATATAAGGATTATGACTTCATATGCAAGTTGACATAATGATTATGAAGATTCTCATGTTGCATAATGCAACATTTCAACATAAAGGTTGTGGCTTTTAGCTCATAAGATCAAGATAATGACTTCATAAACTTGCATAACATGATAGCATGCATCATTCCAATTAATCAAACCCAAACTTTCAACATGAACATTTAACTTCATAGTTAATATCTAAGAGTAGGGAAGGGCTTACATAGCTATGAAGGCCTAAATCGATTAAACTAAAGCTTGTGATGAAGCCTATGCATGCCATCACCCAAAAATCCAAAGATGAACACTCCAAATCAATAAAAACCCCATCTTTATGAACAAAGATCAAAGCTTTAGCCTTGAAATCAACTTGAGAAGCTCTCATACTAACATAGGGACTCTCTAATACTCTCATGATCATGAAACCTCTCATAGAAATGAAGTGGAGGCTAGGATAGTTGAGTGGAGGCCATGAGAGTAGGAATTTTTCCATAGTTTAGTTGCATGAATGAGTAATGAGGATTTAGGATAGGTTAGGGTCTTATTTATAGATTACGCAAGTGCTTTAGGCCATAGGATTAAACCTAGATTCAATCCAAGCCATCAAAGCATGTCTTGGGGAAGAAGTCAAGTGTAGGAACCATCTAGGGCCTTTAGATTAAAGATGAACCATGAGAACCATCCAAATGCAAAATCTGCATTTGAGCGAATCGGCCCACGGGTTGACAGCCAAACACCCTGGATTAACCCCTAGTCGACCCAGCGGGCTCGGGTCGACCTCAAAAATCGGCCGGTTCGGTTATTCCCCTATCCCAATTCGCTGTTTTGAACATTTTTGCATATTTATTTATTTAATTTTCAATTATATATATATATATATCAATATATATATATTTCTCTGCGCAACCCATTTCACATAATTAAGTATACTTTAATTTGGGAATTTTTCGTGAAACTTCGCGAGGCCATATCTTGGTCATACGGACTCCGATTTTCGAAAACTCGGACTCTATTTCGCGTATTTTTCCGAGACGAACGCAATGGCATAGCCCGTTTCACTTGATTCAGAATTTAAAATTAAATTCTGCCTTGATTCTCGTCTTTAATCATGTTATCGAAATACGGGTTGTTACATTCTCCCCACCTTTTAGGATTTCGTCCCCGAAATCTCCAAGTTAGGAAGAACATATCCTACCATCCATCATCCATCTACTCAAAACATCATCCACGAGCAACCATTGTCCTTAGATGATTTCTAATGCTGTATGAATATATGCAAGACGTGTGTGTACATGTTCCTTAGCTAATGCTAATGATCAGGCCTGAATAATCTTTCTAATGCAAAATATGTATAGTGCCATGAATCCAACATGTATGCAAATAGTCCTAGTCATATAGATACTATATGCGTGCACAATCATTCATTCATATGCAACAACCGCATGATAATACATTCGATTTCATCCATAAACAAGTATAAATACTCGTGCATATGCAATATGAAATGTGACCGAGTCGAGCTAGTATCTAATGTGTATTCGCGCATCCACGAGCAACCACTTGCAACCATATCAATCATAACATGTTTCAAATACATGTTTACATCCATAGGATTCTACCTAGGATTCCCTGAAACAGGGTCAAGACAAACTCCTTACGGGGTTTGTAACAGAAAATAGGACCGAGAGGATGTCCACGAAAGATAGCCTACAAGTAAGCTCTACAGAAAACAGGGATCAAGGATATACTCCCAAAAAGAGATATCATGCGCGTATCTAGTCTTCGACCATCAAAGTCGTATTTCCTTGAGCTTAATTCCATTGTGCCTTGACCGTCTTTTAACTTCGCGATTTCGTAGCTTCTTATTTCCTGTTTCCATAACATGAGCTGGAACTCATTCCTTCGTCGCCTCTCGTTCCACTTGCACTTATCCTTTTTCTAGAATACTTGACGCAAACATGACTGCGTATTCATGATCTCATGCAAGCTTTCCAAAATTCACTAGTGAACCTTGGATCTCGTTTATATACTATAAGGTATTCCATGTAGAAGAACTTTCTCTTGAAAGTAAACAGATGTCAACCAGGTTATCATGCGCACTTACTAGGATGATCTCTATAACCCATTCATAAATGAAGTAAACCATCCATCTTATTGGCGAACACCACTCGATCGGGCTTCAAATTTCCAATAAAGGCATCAAGGGATTCTAAGTAACTATTCATGACAGAACCTCAAAAAGGTTACCCGATACTTCGAGGGCATTACCAAGGCTAGTCAAAAGGTCTAACTACCCTCCTATCAAAACCGAGAGTGGCACCCCCTACTGGATAACCACTTCATCCCTAGAATCCATCCTTAGCTTATAAACATAAGCATTATTTCCAAACTTAACACTTGGCATAGACATTCCCAAATCCAAACAAGTCATGTATAAATGGACTGATTCTCCAATAGGACTTTGAGACAAGAATGGGATTCTCTATTACGCTAGTACTTAAGGTGCAGAGACTCAACTATCGAAGCAAACTTAAATGATGCGGGGATCAAAACAAAGTCTTGGCGGGATGATAGAAAAGAAGAGCTAAACTTTTAACAAGATCGTTACCCTCCTTCCGAGGTACCCTAGAAATGAGAGCACACTATTACCCTCCCGATGATCTTGTCCTTGTCCCATAATACTTAACTATCCACCCCGTTTTACCATGCCAAAAGTACTCTCTCGTCATGGGTTTCATTGTTCCTCTTTCTCCCTCCTTTGAGGACTAAGCCATACCAACAAGTTGTTCTTCCTTAAGCTCGTATCCTTTATCCTCTTCCTCACTATCCTTTCTTATAACGCGGCCACTGGTCTCTCGAGAACCACCTCCATCGTAAGGAAAACACTTTCGTAGATAGAAAAGACTAGTCGCAGTTAAAACCACTGTGACTACAGATGGAGGAAAGAAAGGAAAAAGAGATTCAATTAAGGAAACAAGGATAGTGCTAATGGCCTTTGGGGAATAGCCTTTTTCTTTTAAAAGAAAATTTTCTTGAAAAATGCTTCTTTATAAACGATTTTCAAATAGTTTTCAGAAGGTCTTTAAAAACTTTTGCCCAGTCTGGTAACCTTCTGCTCTGATACCACATGTAACACCCCGCCTCCGCTAGGGTCACTCGCAAAGTAATGCACTAGCTTTAGAGGGGCATTATTGGTAAACATGCACAGAAATATCACAAGACAGAACATATAACATAGCGGAAGTAAAATCAAACTTTCATAAATATTAATAATTAAGGTCTAAAGCCTTTTACATCAGAGTACGTCAAAACCTGTCTTGCAATAATAAAGAAGCATAAAGACTTTTTCATAAATTATTCCCCAAGTAAAAACAGTAAAGTAGCCATAGCCAAGAGAAGTCCAAGCCATCCATGATGACCTTCAAGCAGAAGAAGTCCGAACTAAACAACAGTATTTCCTCCCTGTAACCTGGGGGGGAAACGGAAGAAAAGAGGCGAAACAAAACGGGTCAGTCAAAAAGACTGAGTAAGCCCTATCTACTATTAGTATAAAAACTAGTAAAGTTAACTGACATGAGAAACTGAGATGAACATAAGCATGATAACAAGATGGATAAGCTAAATCAAAATAACAGGATGAACTACTGAACTCAGGTAAACTAAGGTGTCATGATAAATTACGATGTCAAGATAAAACAAGGTATCACATCGTTAGGTTTCTATCAAGTATAATATCCCCAAGATATCTATCACGTATAACGTCCCATGGTATCTATCCTGTACATCTGCTCTGCACCTACCGTACTAGTACCCCAACTGTATTACGTGTTATCCGTGAATGACCATTACTCAAAAGTCATGTAATGGTCCATGTCAACCTAATATGCCGCATATATAGGTTACTCAACTCATATGTTTCTTTCCATGTATAAGTTCAGTCCTTTGCCGTAGGCTGTACGGGCTTTCCCATGTAAACGGTTTATCCTTGAAGTTGTTTTGGACTGCAACCCTTGATCTAGTTGTGTTTCCTTACCATGAACTATCGCGCGTCCACTTAGGATTTATGCCACCTAGGACCGCTAGGGATTATGCTACCTAATGAACGTTTCCGTGTCTCGGTTTGTGTTTTGGCCACCCAGGACCACTAGGGATTACGCCACCCGTCAACCGCGCCCTTGATCCCACGTATGTATCATGAATCGTTTTCCATGTCTAGATGCACATGTTCCCCAATGTGCCATCCGAGTTCCGTGCCAGGGCAAATCAAGAAATACGGAACTCGGTCGGGAGCTTTAAATCGTCTACCGATGCAGATATCAAGGTCTGTTTTTGTACCCGTGGCTATGGTCCCACGTGACCCCTCCCTCAACTACTGAAAGGCAATCCAAGAAAAATCATGTATAAGAACCACTCCCCGGCCCCACTATAGCCCACTTTCCTACGGGCCAACCTCACCCATGACTCGATAGCAAGCACATGGTCTGTTGGGGGTTCCCTTCCTTTCCGCACGTACACGATTGACTAAAGATGGTAGGTAGTCGACGATGTGCTATCCAGGGCAAAAACAAGAATCGTCGACTCCACGCTAATCCATCCCAGTCTTTAGGTTGCTCGCATAGCAACCAAGGCATACTCTTGGTCCTTCTAACGCAGACCTTAACCTCTCATGGGCCTAGTATAATTACCTGGCAGCCCACAGAGGGATCCCAAGAATATCCTCACGTCCCCCGAAGCTTCCACTTCGGCACCCAGTGCGCTGGAGCTTTTATCCAAGTCAGATAACTTGCTCCCCCTCGTATACTAAGCGATGACCTACCGTATCAGGTTACTCATCGTTTTGAGAATTAGTCCTATGTCCTTAGCTAAGAATTATTACTTAGTTACCCTTAACTAAGGTTTACCACTTAGCTTCCTTTCCCGTTATCCTTGATTAACCACGGTTTTCTACCTAGTTCTTCTAGCTAGGGTTTGTCTATTGGGTTAAGTGTTATCATTCAAGTCCATGACTTAACCCGCCCACGAATCACGTCAAAGATTGGCTAAGTATTTAAGTTCAAGACTTAGTCCCACAAGTTGGTTAAGTGTACCCAGAGGCTCATGACTTAACCCTATCAAGTCAAATTGGTCAAGTACTAGCTTACCTTAATCCTATCGGATTATCTTGCTAGATCGATTAAGCATAGATTATCTTAATCCCATCAAATTATCGAGTCGGATTGGTTAAGTATAGGTTGGCTTAACCCCATCCTCTAATCGTACTACAATGGTTAAGTATATTCTAAAAAGGTCTTGTGACTTAACCTTATCAGGTCCGCGTATTAGATTGGTTAAGTGTAAGTTACTTAACCCCATCAAATCATCATGTATAATTGGTTAAGTCTAAGTTGCTTAACCCCATTAAATTATCACGTTAAGTTGGTTAAGTATTGGTTACTTAACCTCATTGAATTACCGAGTTTAAATTGGTTAAGCGTTTAACTTAACCCCCTCGAATTACCGTGTTTAGATTAGTTAAGTGTGGATTACTTAACCCCATCTAATTACCGTGTCGGATTAGTTAGGTGCAAATTACTTAACCCCATCCCCTAATCATCTTGTATGGTTAAGTGTCATTAAGAAAACTTACTTAACCTTGCCAAATTATCATGTTGGATTGATTAAGTGTTGGTTAACTTAATCCCCGTCCACTAGTCGTATAAAAATGGTTAAGCGTCATTAGGCAAATCAAATCACTTAACCTACCCAACCTTGTCATGTTTTGTTAAGTATCATTAGCCTAACCAATTTACTTAACCCATTTACCCATGTCATATTTGGTTAAGAGTCATTAATCAAATTAACTTAACCCTATCATGTGGCATTAATTACTTAATGCACCCCAACCTCTCACATTAGACTTTGTTGTGGTTACTAGTTAAGCCGGTCGGTTCCGGGTAGCTTTACACCACAACTTGGTCTAACCTCGGGTTCAAGCACAACATGACCAACTTCTCACATTGGGTCCTATTGTTTGCAACTACTAGTTAGGCCGGTCGGTTCCGGGTAGTTTTACGTTGCAAACTCAACCCAACCTCGAGTTGGCCACTTTCATGTTTAGTCAAGTGTCATGTTCATATTCAAGTTTTCAAGCAATTGGGTAGACCTAACTTAATAGGTAAATTCCCAATGGGTAGACCTAACTTAATAGGTAAATTCCCAAGCTTATGTTTTTATGCATACTTACATGTCAACTTCCATGTTATATTTCAAGTCATGTTTTCAAGTATAAACACATGTCATATTTAACGTTACATGTTGTCATGTTTATACCCATTTACCCAAGTCATATTCATGTCATTATGTTTCCCCATAATGCGACCCCAACGCTTTTTAAACTAGCATATACGTTCGCAACAACGTGATGGATTAAAAGAAGAGACTTGGCAAAGGAATGACAAAAATGGGTATTAAGCCACAAGTTAATCATGGTGGCAAATGAGGCACAAATGTGTTCATTAGCTTGCATGTTACATTCTTAAGCCTCAAAAACATGCATCAACCCAAACTTGGTACATAAGCGAATCATGGTGACAAAAGACATGGAATGATGGCTAGAAACTCGCATATATCATCATATAAGGATTATGACTTCATATGCAAGTTGACATAATGATTATGAAGATTCTCATGTTGCATAATGCAACATTTCAACATAAAGGTTGTGGCTTTTAGCTCATAAGATCAAGATAATGACTTCATAAACTTGCATAACATGATAGCATGCATCATTCCAATTAATCAAACCCAAACTTTCAACATGAACATTTAACTTCATAGTTAATATCTAAGAGTAGGGAAGGGCTTACATAGCTATGAAGGCCTAAATCGATTAAACTAAAGCTTGTGATGAAGCCTATGCATGCCATCACCCAAAAATCCAAAGATGAACACCCCAAATCAATAAAAACCCCATCTTTATGAACAAAGATCAAAGCTTTAGCCTTGAAATCAACTTGAGAAGCTCTCATACTAACATAGGGACTCTCTAATACTCTCATGATCATGAAACCTCTCATAGAAATGAAGTGGAGGCTAGGATAGTTGAGTGGAGGCCATGAGAGTAGGAATTTTGCCATAGTTTAGTTGCATGAATGAATAATGAGGATTTAGGATAGGTTAGGGTCTTATTTATAGATTAGGCAAGTGCTTTAGGCCATAGGATTAAACCTAGATTCAATCCAAGCCATCAAAGCATGTCTTGGGGAAGAAGTCAAGTGTAGGAACCATCTAGGGCCTTTAGATTAAAGATGAACCATGAGAACCATCCAAATGCAAAATCTGCATTTGAGCGAATCGGCCCACGGGTTGACAGCCAAACACCCTGGATTAACCCCTAGTCGACCCAGCGGGCTTGGGTCGACCTCAAAAATCGGCCGGTTCGGTTATTCCCCTATCCCAATTCGCTATTTTGAACATTTTTGCATATTTATTTATTTAATTTTCAATTATATATATATATATATATATCAATATATATATATTTCTCTGCGCAACCCATTTCACTTAATTAAGTATACTTTAATTTGGGAATTTTTCGTGAAACTTCGCGAGGCCATATCTTGGTCATACGGACTCCGATTTTCGAAAACTCGGACTCTATTTCGCGTATTTTTCCGAGACGAACGCAATGGCATAGCCCGTTTCACTTGATTCAGAATTTAAAATTAAATTCTGCCTTGATTCTCGTCTTTAATCATGTTATCGAAATACGGGTTGTTACAATAGCCTATGCAGGAGCTCAGCTCTACAACCATAGACTATCAGGACAGATTCACTAATTAATTTCTAAAACCCTAAAATTAGATCTAAATCTGATAATTGTTAGACCGAACACGAATATACCCTGTGAAGGAGCATAGCTCTTAAACGACACAGGATATTAAGGTTCAGATCTAACCCTTGATTCAGATCTAGATCTATATACATGAATTCCTCATCCTTTGGCTATGTGATTCATATCGAATCATATCTATTAGCGTCATTACCCCCTAATCAAAGGGGATTAGCTAGAGATAGCTAAAGAAAATGAGAAAAAGAAAATAAATAACATAAACATAAATAAAATAAAATAACAACAGAGAAGAGAAGGAGAAGAGTTTTATTCCGAGCAGAGGATTACAGAATAAAACTAAGTGTGTTTTACAATGAATGAGATAAAGTGTATTTATAGCTGATATGACAAAGGCTACTTGGCAAATTCCACAATGTGGGACTAAAGAATTAGCCCAAATAACACATAAGCTAGTGTGAACGGGGTTGTAGAGTAAGAGGCTTTGTAAGTGAGCCAGTGTGAACGCGTGCAGTGCATGAATGAGAAGCCTTGCAAAGGAGCTAATGTGAACACAATATGAGTCTTTAGTGAGCCAAATCTACCCAACTAAACTCTATTTGCAACCGTTCTTCAAGCTTTGATAGTTTTAACTTCACTCTTTTTCAGCAAATTCTTCATGCTTTATTCATCAAATGCTCTAAACCATGATTCTTGTCAACAATCTGAAAACACAGCTATAAATACACAATATCAATTATTTAAAAGATAAAATAAGATAAATATGCGGATAAAATATACACATTTACGTGTATATCAAATACCCCCACACTTATCTTTTTATTCGTCCTCGAATAAACTAAACTAAGATATGTCACACTTTCGTAGGAAACACGATTGCATTTAGCGTATGCAACAAGCCGTTAAACCTCTGGGTGTCCCCAGTAGGACGAGTGTTGTCTCGTGAGGGTTTTCAGCGGATACTACCCACAAAATCCAAAGCGTCTTGTGTACGCGGATTAATCAAACAATATATTTAAGGTCTTTCATATTCCAAGGATTTCACCTAACTTCAACAATAATGGTTTAGTCCCAAATTGTCCATCCCATAATTAGTGCAAAAATGAACAAAATTTTTCAAGCTGAATCGTAATTCCTTGATAACACTATAATTGTCTTGAAGGTTAAGAGCGTGGTGTCAACCAAAGTTCTACACATCGACAATATGCACCCAATCATTTCTTTATTCATTTTTTTTTTGAATAATTTTGCACCAATGTAACTGTAATGTATTGGATATGAGTTATGCATAGATGAAGGAAAATTTTGTAAGTTCTAAAAATATTCTAGATAAGAGGGCAAGTGTATTAGTTGAACTTCAGGCTACAAAAGATAAAGTAATACTAAAGCACATATGAACATTTTTGTTTCCTTTCATCTCTTCTACTACAATCCTCACTTCCAAGTACAGTATAATGGATGTGGATGGAAATGGATGCTTCATAGTCAAGAATGATGAAGACTATTTTATTCAGAGAGACTCTCTCTTTATTTCATTTTTTTTTCTTTTCTCTTCTTTTTTTTTTCTTTCTTTCGTTTTTTTTGCATGATGAATGATGAATGGAGATGGAATGATGCCATACATTATTTCATTTGATTCCTCCTCTACTAAACCAATACTTCATGAAAGGAAAGTTTTGTGCCCTAGTTACTCTACTTCTATAACCTTAATTCAACACACAAGTCTGGATTGATGTTATACAAAAAGCTGAAAGGAATGATAAGCAAAGTTTCGTAAGATAGATAACCCATATAAAATAAGATGTGGTATATGGTTATCCTACCTTAAAACAAGTACGGAGTGGGTGGTGTAATATTGGTATAAAAAGTGACGTTTTTGACCTTTAAACAAAGGTTCTTGAGTATACCAATATAAGATAAACTTGTCGAAACATGGATGTAAATCGACTAAAACTTGGGTTTGAATAATGTGGGGTATCGAAGAAGAATGCTACAATGAGTCATTTCTCCTTAATTGGGCCAAGTGGATTTTAGAACTTACGATTTTGAAAATTTGAGTGGGAAAGAAAATATTATGCATGAAAACGAACTCAGAAAATACAACAAATGTAGGTGCAAAATCATTTTTTTTTTGATTATTTTTACTTGCACATTCTAACACGTATAACAAGGGTTGACACGATTACTCCAGAACACGACTAACGTCTGCACAGTCTCAAGCTAGGATCTTAAAAAGACACATTACAATTCAATGAATAAATAATGTTCATTCCCATCACCCAAAAATTCAACTTATCAAACAAGAACCAAGGTGTTATTTATGAATTTAAGTTAATCCTTGTTCAATGAATGACCTAGTTCATAAAATTTGATTGCTGATGTAATGTAAACTCCCCCCACACTTGAGTGTGACTGTGTCCTCATAGTTGTTAATCAGACACATCTTAGTGAAAGGGAAATAAAATAAGAGACTATTTACATATGTACAAAAGAGGGTTAGTGCGTCTTACCGAATGTAATGTGGCTCATGGAGGACCATGAGCTCTTCCTCTTGGTTGGGTATTGGTTCCAAGTAAGGTTTAAGGCGTTGACCATTGACCTTAAAGGATGATCCATCAGTTGGATTCTCAATTTCTACCGCACCATACGGAAAAACAGTCCGTACAGTGTAAGGTCCTGTCCATCTAAATTTTAGCTTACCCGGAAATAGATGCAGTTTTGAGTCATACAACAGAACTTTTTGACCTAGCATGAAAGTTTTACGTAAAATTGATTTATCATGAAAAACTTTTGTTCTGTCCTTGTAAATTCATTCATTTTCATAGGCATCATTTCGAATTTCATCAAGTTCATTAAGTTGAAGCTTCCTATGTTCTCCTGCTTGCTCTAAATCAAGATTCAAAGTTTTTATTGCCCATAACGCCCTATGTTCTAGTTCAACTGGCAAGTGACATGGCTTACCAAAAATCAACCGATAAGGAGACATACCCAAGTTTGTTTTGAAAGCAATGCGGTAAGCCCAAAGAGCATCGGTTAATTTTTGAGACCAATCTTTGCGATTTCGATTCACAGTTTTCTCAAGGATTTGTTTAATCTGCCTATTCGATACTTCAACCTGCCCACAAGTTTGAGGATGGTACGGAGTGGATAACTTATGGGTTATCGAATACTTTCTCATGAGAGCTTCAAAAGAACGATTGCAGAAGTGTGTACCATTATCACTGATTATTGTGCGAGCTGTGCCAAACCTAGAAAAGATGTTTTCTTTCAAGAAGCGCAAAACAACCTTGTTATCGTTTGTTTTGCATGGTACAGCTTCGACCCATTTGGAAACATAATCAACAGCTAAGAGAATGTAAAGGTTCCCAAAAGAATTAGGGAAGGGTCCCATGAAATCTATACCCCACACATCAAAAATTTCGACCTCTAGATGGGGGTTTAGGGGCATCATATTCCGTTTAGAAATTTTCCTTAAGAATTGACATCGATCACAAGTTTTACAAAATTCGTACGCGTCTTTGCAAAGGTTGGGCCGATAGAAACCCGATTGGAGAACCTTTTCGGCTGTCTTTTTGGGACCGAAGTGACCACCACAGGCTTGGTCATGACAGAAAGAGAGGACACTGTGAGTTTCAGTGTCAGGAACACACCTTCGAATGATTTGATTGGGACAATACTTGAAAAGATAGGGGTCGTCCCAATAAAAATGTTTCACTTGGGAAAAGAATTTGTGTTTATCCTGCTTAGACCAAAAAGAAGGGGTCTGCTTAGTGACTAAGTAGTTGACAATGTCAGCAAACCAAGGATCAGTGGATAGAGAAAACAGCTGTTCATCAGGGAAATTCTCATTGATCGGAAGAGAAGAAGACGGGGCATTTGGAAGACGAGACAAGTGGTCCGCAATAACGTTGTCAGATCCTTTTTTATCCTTAATGGTAAGGTCAAATTCTTGAAGTAGAAGGATCCAACGAATGAGACGAGCCTTAGCATCCTTTTTAGAGAAAAGATACCTAAGTGCGGAATGATCGGTATAAACTGTGATGTGTGAGCCCACTAGATAAGGCCTGAATTATTCTAGAGCAAAAACAACTGCCAAAAGTTCTTTTTCAGTGGTCGTATAAGTGATTTGGGCATTGTTCAAAGTCTTACTCGCATAGTAAATGACGTGAAGAATCTTATCGATACGTTGTCCTAGGACAGCGCCAACAGCGAAATTCGAGGCATCACACATGATTTCAAAAGGCAGCTTCCAATTAGGAGAGCAAATGATCGGGGCAGAGACAAGTTCATTTTTAAGACGCTCAAAAGATGAAATGCAATCAGAATTGAAGTCGAAAGGAACATCCTTACCAAGAAGATTGGTCAAAGGTCGAGTGATTTTGCCAAAATCTTTTATAAAGCGACGGTAAAAACCAGCATGACCTAAAAAGGATCGGATGTTCTTAACAGATTTGGGAATGGGAAGATTCGAGATAACTTCGATTTTGGCTTTGTCTACTTCAATTCCTTTGTTAGAGATGACATGTCCCAAAACAATGCCATGTTTAACCATGAAGTGACACTTTTCCCAATTAAGCGTTAAGTGTTTATCTTTGCAACGATTAAGAACGAGATCCAGGTGATGTAAACACTCAGTGTAGGAATCCCCGAAGATGGAAAAATCATCCATAAACACTTCCAAAAATCGCTCGATCATATCAGAAAAAATGCTAATCATGCACCTCTGAAAGGTTGCAGGTGCATTACAGAGACCAAAAGGCATACGTCGGTACACAAATGTACCAAATGGACACGTGAAAGTGGTTTTCTCTTGGTCCTCAGGAGCGATAGGGATTTGATTATATCCCGAGTACCCGTCAAGGAAACAATAGTACTCGTGACCGGCTAGTCGTTCTAACATTTGATCGATAAATGGAAGAGGGAAATGATCCTTTCGTGTTGCAGCATTAAGTTTCCTATAGTCAATGCAAACACGCCAACCAGTCTGTGTGCGGGTTGGGATAAGCTCGTTAGCTTCATTTTGAACCACGGTAATCCCTGATTTCTTAGGTACAACATGAATCGGAATAACCCATTGACTATCGGAAATCGGGTAGATGATTCCATTGTCAAGGCATTTAAGGATTTCAGCCCGAACTGCTTCTTTCATGATGGGGTTTAGTCGACGTTGGGGATCACGAGTGGGTTTGGCATCATTTATAAGGTGGATTCGATGTTGGACAATCGAAGGACTAATCCCCTTAATATCAGCCATGGACCAACCAATTGCTTCCTTATTTTTCTTAAGGATGGGAAGGAGCAATTGTTCCTGCTCTAAAGTAAGGTCAGAAGCGATAATGACAGGAAAAGTTTCATTGTTTCCTAAGTAAGCGTACTTAAGATGACTAGGCAGCACTTTGAGGTCAGATTTTGGGGGCGACTCAACCGAAGAAATTGATTGAGGGATAGAATCATTTGTGAGTGGCTCGACAGGAATCGAATCAGAGACATTTTCGGGAATATTTTGAAACAAGGTTTCATAATTCGATTCAATTTTGTTATTCAGATGGCCGAGCTCAGATTCATTATCGTGGACAGCATGGATTTCAGAAAACTGGTCCACATAAGAGTTAGGAGAGTTTTCAGTTCTGAAGATGTTTAGCTCGACAGTCATGTTACCGAAAGAAAGTTTCATAGACCCATTTCTACAGTTGATGAGAGCATTAGAGGTTGCTAAGAAGGTCGTCCTAGAATCAAAGGGATCTGGTTTGCAAGATTGCTAACCTGTTGAGTTTCTAAGACAATGAAATCAACTGGAAAGATGAATTCGCCAATTTTGATCAACACATCCTCGATTTCTCCCACATGTTTCTTAATTGATCGGTCAGCAAGCTGAAGGGTAACTGTAAAAACCCGTAACTTCCCCGTAAAGGAAAGCATCGGATAGTTCGAGAACAAGCCACAGCAGAACGCATATAAAAGAACATTTCATTGCATATTACAACAGTGCATCAGATTACAAGAATATACAGAGTATAAATGAATATTACACAGAAATATCAGAGATTTAAATTACATTTAAATACATCGTAGCGGAAAATAATACAATACACAACTAGAAGAGATATACGGATACAAAGCTTTCCGGATATCGTTCCAGCTGTAAACCAGGATCCTGTGAATATAAATCTGCAAAACCAAAACTACTAGCTGCCCGTGTCAAAATACGGGCACCCGGAGTTTAGGTTAAAACAATAAACTCCAGGTCAGTCATGAGACTGGTGTGAGAACTAAAACAGTTGTAAGTCTTTATTTTAAAGATAGGTAAATCAAGGGACCACGCCGTAACACGGAACGGGTTTCCTCCCAAGAATACCAGTGCATAAAACAAACAGCGCAATGCTAAATAAAGAAAAATGAAGCTGTTATAAGACCCAGGTCCCATCACACAATGCAACGCAGCCGAGGATAGGGTTTTCCCTTATAACAGCCAAAGAATGCTTGATACGTTTAAAACAAATCGTTTGATACTACTATAAGTGCATAGTGTATAAAACAACTTCAAATCATAAGTATCAATCATAGACGGCATGAGTGCCCCATCCCACTATGTCGCCATACTAGGCTCTACAAATAAAACTGCAGAATCACGTATTTGGAAATTGGGTTTCCATCTATGAACCGAGGCAAAAGATAGTCCTCAACCGATTCGAGACGCTCTAGCCCGCCCCTCAGGAACAGCCGCAACTGCCCCTTGGATCCTCAGGGCCTGTAACAACCCGTATTTCGATAACATGATTAAGATGAGAATCAAGGCAGAATTTAATTTTAAATTCTGAATCAAGTGAAACGGGCTATGTCATTGCGTTCGTCTCGGAAAAATACGCGAAATAGAGTCCGAGTTTTCGAAAATCGGAGTCCGTATGACCAAGATATGGCCTTGCGAAGTTTCACGAAAAATTCCCAAATTAAAGTATACTTAATTATGTGAAATGGGTTGCGCAGAGAAATATATATATTGATATATATATATATATATATATATATATATATATATATATATATATATAATTGAAAATTAAATAAATAAATATGCAAAAATGTTCAAAACAGCGAATTGGGAGAGGGGAATAACCGAACCGGCCGATTTTTGAGGTCGACCCAAGCTCGCTGGGTCGACTAGGGGTTAATCCAGGGTGTTTGGCTGTCAACCCGTGGGCCGATTCGCTCAAATGCAGATTTTGCATTTGGATGGTTCTCATGGTTCATCTTTAATCTAAAGGCCCTAGATGGTTCCTACACTTGACTTCTTCCCCAAGACATGCTTTGATGGCTTGGATTGAATCTAGGTTTAATCCTATAGCCTAAAACACTTGCCTAATCTATAAATAAGACCCTAACCTATCCTAAACCCTCATTATTCACTCATGTAACTAAACTATGGCAAAATTGCTACTCTCATGGCCTCCACTCAACTATCCTAGCCTCCACTTCATTTCTATGAGAGGTTTCATGATCATGAGAGTGTTAGAGAGTCCCTATGTTAGTATGAGAGCTTCTCAAGTTGATTCCAAGGCAAAAGCTTTGATCTTTGTTCATAAAGATGGTGTTTTTGTTGATTTGGAGCATCCATCTTTGGGTTTTTGGGTGATGGCATGCATAAGCTTCATCACAAGCTTTAGTTTAATCGATTTAGGCCTTTATAGCAATGTAAGCCCTTCCCTACTCTTAGATATTAACTATGAAGTTAAATGTTCATGTTGAAAGTTTGGGTTTGATTAATTAGAATGATGCATGCTATCATGTTATGCAAGTTTATGAAGTCATTATCTTGATCTTATGAATTAAAAGCCACAACCTTTATGTTGAAATGTTGCATTATGCAACATGAGAATCTTCATAATCATTATGTCAACTTGCATATGAAGTCATAATCCTTATATGATGATATATGCGAGTTTCTAGCCATCATTCCATGTCTTTTGTTACCATGATTCGCTTATGTACCAAGTTTGGGTTGATGCATGTTTTTGAGGCTTAAGAATGTAACATGCAAGCTAATGAACACATTTGTGCCTCATTTGCCACCATGATTAACTTGTGGCTTAATACCCATTTTTGTCATTCCTTTGCCAAGTCTCTTCTTTTAATCCATCATGTTGTTGCGAACGTATATGCTAGTTTAAAAAGCGTTGGGGTCACATTATGGGGAAACATAATGACATGAATATGACTTGGGTAAATGGGTATAAACATGACAACATGTAACGTTAAATATGACATGTGTTTATACTTGAAAACATGACTTGAAGTATAACATGGAAGTTGACATGTAAGTATGCATAAAAACATAAGCTTGGGAATTTACCTATTAAGTTAGGTCTACCCATTGGGAATTTACCTATTAAGTTAGGTCTACCCAATTGCTTGAAAACTTGACTATGAACATGACACTAGACTAAACATGAAAGTGGCCAACTCGAGGTTGGGTTGAGTTTGCAACGTAAAACTACCCGGAACCGACCGGCCTAACTAGTAGTTGCAAACAATAGGACCCAATGTGAGAAGTTGGTCATGTTGTGCTTGAACCCGAGGTTAGACCAAGTTGTGGTGTAAAGCTACCCGGAACCGACCGGCTTAACTAGTAACCACAACAAAGTCTAATGTGAGAGGTTGGGGTGCATTAAGTAATTAATGCCACATGATAGGGTTAAGTTAATTTGATTAATGACTCTTAACCAAATATGACATGGGTAAATGGGTTAAGTAAATAGGTTAGGCTAATGATACTTAACAAAACATGACAAGATTGGGTAGGTTAAGTGATTTGATTTGCCTAATGACGCTTAACCATTTTTATACGACTAGTGGACGGGGATTAAGTTAACCAACACTTAATCAATCCAACATGATAATTTGGCAAGGTTAAATAAGTTTTCTTAATGACACTTAACCATACAAGATGATTAGGGGATGGGGTTAAGTAATTTGCACCTAACTAATCCGACACGGTAATTAGATGGGGTTAAGTAATCCACACTTAACTAATCTAAACACGGTAATTCGATGGGGTTAAGTTAAACACTTAACCAATTTAAACTCGGTAATTCAATGAGGTTAAGTAACCAATACTTAACCAACTTAACGTGATAATTTAATGGGGTTAAGCAACTTATACTTAACCAATTATACATGATGATTTGATGGGGTTAAGTAACTTACACTTAACCAATCTAATACGCGGACCTGATAAGGTTAAGTCACAAGACCTTTTTAGAATATACTTAACCATTGTAGTACGATTAGAGGATGGGGTTAAGTCAACCTATACTTAACCAATCCGACTCGATAATTTGATGGGATTAAGATAATCTATGCTTAATCGATCTAGCAAGATAATCCGATAGGATTAAGGTAAGCTAGTACTTGACCAATTTGACTTGATAGGGTTAAGTCATGAGCCTCTGGGTACACTTAACCAACTTGTGGGACTAAGTCTTGAACTTAAATACTTAGCCAATCTTTGACGTGATTCGTGGGTGGGTTAAGTCATGGACTTGAATGATAACACTTAACCCAATAGACAAACCCTTGCTAGAAGAACTAGGTAGAAAACTGTGGTTAATCAAGGATAACGGGAAAGGAAGCTAAGTGGTAAACCTTAGTTAAGGGTAACTAAGTAATAATTCTTAGCTAAGGACATAGGACTAATTCTCAAAACGATGAGTAACCTGATACGGTAGGTCATCACTTAGTATACGAGGGGGAGCAAGTTATCTGACTTGGATAAAAGCTCCAGCGCACTGGGTGCCGAAGTGGAAGCTTCGGGGGACGTGAGGATATTCTTGGGATCCCTCTGTGGGCTGCCAGGTAATTATACTAGGCCCATGAGAGGTTAAGGTCTGCGTTAGAAGGACCAAGAGTATGCCTTGGTTGCTATGCGAGCAACCTAAAGACTGGGATGGATTAGCGTGGAGTCGACGATTCTTGTTTTTGCCCTGGATAGCGCATCGCCGACTACCTACCATCTTTAGTCAATCGTGTACGTGCGGAAAGGCAGGGAACCCCCAACAGACCATGTGCTTGCTATCGAGTCATGGGTGAGGTTGGCCCGTAGGAAAGTGGGCTATAGTGGGGCCGTGGAGTGGTTCTTATACATGATTTTTCTTGGATTGCCTTTTAGTAGTTGAGGGAGGGGTCACGTGGGACCATAGCCACGGGTACAAAAACAGACCTTGATATCTGCATCGGCAGACGATTTAAAGCTCCCGACCGAGTTCCGTATTTCTTGATTTGCCCTGGCACGGAACTCGGATGGCACATTGGGGAACATGTGCATCTAGACATGGAAAACGATTCACGATACATACGTGGGATCAAGGGCGCGGTTGACGGGTGGCGTAATCCCTAGTGGTCCTAGGTGGCCAAAACCCAAACCGAGACACGGAAACGTTCATTAGGTAGCATAATCCCTAGCGGTCCTAGGTGGCATAAATCCTAAGTGGACGCGCGATAGTTCATGGTAAGGAAACACAACTAGATCAAGGGTTGCAGTCCAAAACAACTTCAAGGATAAACCGTTTACATGGGAAAGCCCGTACAGCCTACGGCAAAGGCATGAACCTATACATGGAAAGAAACATATGAGTTGAGTAACCTATATATGCGGCATATTAGGTTGACATGGACCATTACACGACTTTTGAGTAAGGGTCATTCACGGATAACACGTAATACAGTTGGGGTACTAGTACGGTAGGTGCAGAGCAGATATACAGGATAGATGCCATGGGACGTTATACGCGATAGATATCTTGGGATATTATACTTGATAGAAACCTGACAATGTGATACCTTGTTTTATCTTGACACCGTAGTTTATCACGACACCCTAGTTTATCTGAGTTCAGTAGTTCATCCTGTTATTTTGATTTAGCTTATCTACCTTGTTATCATGCTTATGTTCATCTCAGTTTCTCATGTCAGTTAACTTTACTAGTTTTTATACTAATAGTAGATAGGGCTTACTCAGTCTTTTTGACTGACCCGTTTTGTTTCGCCTCTTTTCTTCCGTTTCCCCCCCCCAGGTTACAGGGAGGAAACACTGCTGTTTAGTTCGGACTTCTTCTGCTTGAAGGTCATCATGGATGGCTTGGACTTTTCCTGGCTATGGCTACTTTACTGTTTTTATTTGGGGAATAATTTATGAAAAAGTCTTTATGCTTCTTTACTATTGCAAGACAGGTTTTGATGTACTCTGATGTAAAAGGCTTTAGACCTTATGTATTCATGTTTATGAAAGTTCGATTTTACTTCCGCTATTTTACATGTTCTGTCTTGTGATATTTCTGTGCATGTTTACCAATAATGCCCCTCTAAAGCTAGTGCATTCCTTTGCGAATGACCCTAGCGGAGGCGGGGTGTTACATTTGGTATCAGAGCAGAAGGTTACCAGACTGGGCAAAAGTTTTTAAAGACCTTCTGAAAACTATTTGAAAATCATTTATAAAGAAGCATTTTTCAAGAAAATTTTCTTTTAAAAGAAAAAGGCTATTCCCCAAAGGCCATTAGCACTATCCTTGTTTCCTTGATTGAATCTCTTTTCCTTTCTTTCCTCCATCTGTAGTCACAGTGGTTTTAACTGCGACTAGTCTTTTCTATCTACGAAAGTGCTTTCCATGCGATGGAGGTGGTTCTCGAGAGACCAGTGGCCGTGTTATAAGAAAGGATAGTGAGAAAGAGGATAAAGGATACGAGTTTAAGGATGAGCAACTTGTTGGTATGGCTCAACCCAGAATGAGAGAGAAAGATGAACAATGAAACCCATGACGAGAGAGTACCTTTGGCATGGTGGAACGGGACGGATAGTTAAGTATCATGGGACAAGGACAAGATCATCAGGAGGGCAGTAGTATGCTCTCATTTCTAGGATACCTCGGAAGGAGGGTAACGATCTTGTTAAAAGTTTAGCTCTTCTTTTCTATCATCCCGCCAAGACTTTGTTTTGATCCCCGCATCATTTAAGTTTGCTTCGATAGTTGAGTCTCTGCACCTTAAGTACTAGCGTAATAGAGAATCCCATTTTTGTCTCAAGTCCTATGGAGAACCGGTCCATTTATTCATGACTTGTTTTGGATTTGAGAATAACATGCCTCGGTTATGGATGAAGTGGTTATCCAGTAAGGGGTGCCACTCTCGGTTTTGATAGGAGGGTAGTTAGACTCTTGACTAGCCTTGGTAATACCCTCGAAGTCTCGTGTAACCTTTTTGGGTTCGGTCATGATTAATTACTTAGAATCCCTTGATGCCTTTATTGGAAATTTGAAGCCCGATCGAGTGGTGTTTGCCGATAAGACGGATGGTTTATTTCACTTATGCACGGGTTATGGAAATCACCCAAGTAAGTGCGCTTGATAACCTGGTTGGCATCTGTTTACTTTCAAGAGAAAGTTCTTCTACGTGGAATACCTTGTGGTACGAGGTCCGAGATTCACTAGTGAATTTTGGAAAGCTTGCATGAGATCATGAGTACGCAGTCATGTTTGCGTCAAGTATTCTAGGAAAAGGATAAGTGCAAGTGGAACGAGAGGCGACAAAGAAATGAGTTCTAGCTCATGTTATGGAAACAGGAAATAAGAAGCTGCGAAATCGTGAAGTTAAAAGACGGTCAAGGCACGATGGAATTAAGCTCAGGAAAGACGACTTTGATGGTCAAAGACTAGATACGCGCATGATATCTCTTTTTGGGAGTATATCCTTGATCCCTGTTTTCTGTAGAGCTTACTTGTAGGCTATCTTTTGTGGACATCCTCTCGGTCCTATTCTCCGTTACAAACCCTGTAAGGAGTTTGTCCTGTTTATCTTCTCGACCCTGTTTCAGGGAATTCTAGGTAGAACCCTATGGATGTAAACATGTATTTGAAACATGTTATGATTGATATGGTTGCAAGTGGTTGCTCGTGGATGCGCGAATACACATTAGATACTAGCTCGACTCGGTCACATTTCATATTGCATATGCACGAGTATTTATACTTGTTTATGGATGAAATCGAATGTATTATCATGCGGTTGTTGCATATGAATGAATGATTGTGCACGCATATAGTATCTATATGACTAGGACTATTTGCATACATGTTGGATTCATGGCACTATACATATTTTGCATTAGAAAGATTATTCAGGCCTGATCATTAGCATTAGCTAAGGAACATGTACATACACGTTTTGCATATACTCATACAGCATTAGAAATCATCTAAGGACAATGGTTGCTTGTGGATGATGTTTTGAGTAGATGGATGATGGATGGTAGGATATGTTCTTCCTAACTTGGAGATTTCGGGGACGAAATCCTAAAAGGTGGGGAGAATGTAACAACCCGTATTTCGATAACATGATTAAGATGAGAATCAAGGCAGAATTTAATTTTAAATTCTGAATCAAGTGAAACGGGCTATGCCATTGCGTTCGTCTCGGAAAAATACGCGAAATAGAGTCCGAGTTTTCGAAAATCGGAGTCCGTATGACCAAGATATGGCCTCGCGAAGTTTCACGAAAAATTCCCAAATTAAAGTATACTTAATTATGTGAAATGGGTTGCGCAGAGAAATATATATATATATATATATATATTGATATATATATATATATATATAATTGAAAATTAAATAAATAAATATGCAAAAATGTTCAAAACAGCAAATTGGGAGAGGGGAATAACCGAACCGGCCGATTTTTGAGGTCGACCCGAGCCCGCTGGGTCGACTAGGGGTTAATCCAGGGTGTTTGGCTGTCAACCCGTGGGCCGATTCGCTCAAATGCAGATTTTGCATTTGGATGGTTCTCATGGTTCATCTTTAATCTAAAGGCCCTAGATGGTTCCTACACTTGACTTCTTCCCCAAGACATGCTTTGATGGCTTGGATTGAATCTAGGTTTAATCCTATGGCCTAAAACACTTGCCTAATCTATAAATAAGACCCTAACCTATCCTAAACCCTCATTATTCACTCATGTAACTAAACTATGGCAAAATTGCTACTCTCATGGCCTCCACTCAACTATCCTAGCCTCCACTTCATTTCTATGAGAGGTTTCATGATCATGAGAGTGTTAGAGAGTCCCTATGTTAGTATGAGAGCTTCTCAAGTTGATTCCAAGGCAAAAGCTTTGATCTTTGTTCATAAAGATGGTGTTTTTGTTGATTTGGAGCATCCATCTTTGGGTTTTTGGGTGATGGCATGCATAAGCTTCATCACAAGCTTTAGTTTAATCGATTTAGGCCTTCATAGCAATGTAAGCCCTTCCCTACTCTTAGATATTAACTATGAAGTTAAATGTTCATGTTGAAAGTTTGGGTTTGATTAATTAGAATGATGCATGCTATCATGTTATGCAAGTTTATGAAGTCATTATCTTGATCTTATGAACTAAAAGCCACAACCTTTATGTTGAAATGTTGCATTATGCAACATGAGAATCTTCATAATCATTATGTCAACTTGCATATGAAGTCATAATCCTTATATGATGATATATGCGAGTTTCTAGCCATCATTCCATGTCTTTTGTTACCATGATTCGCTTATGTACCAAGTTTGGGTTGATGCATGTTTTTGAGGCTTAAGAATGTAACATGCAAGCTAATGAACACATTTGTGCCTCATTTGCCACCATGATTAACTTGTGGCTTAATACCCATTTTTGTCATTCCTTTGCCAAGTCTCTTCTTTTAATCCATCATGTTGTTGCGAACGTATATGCTAGTTTAAAAAGCGTTGGGGTCACATTATGGGGAAACATAATGACATGAATATGACTTGGGTAAATGGGTATAAACATGACAACATGTAACGTTAAATATGACGTGTGTTTATACTTGAAAACATGACTTGAAGTATAACATGGAAGTTGACATGTAAGTATGCATAAAAACATAAGCTTGGGAATTTACCTATTAAGTTAGGTCTACCCATTGGGAATTTACCTATTAAGTTAGGTCTACCCAATTGCTTGAAAACTTGACTATGAACATGACACTAGACTAAACATGAAAGTGGCCAACTCGAGGTTGGGTTGAGTTTGCAACGTAAAACTACCCGGAACCGACCGGCCTAACTAGTAGTTGCAAACAATAGGACCCAATGTGAGAAGTTGGTCATGTTGTGCTTGAACCCGAGGTTAGACCAAGTTGTGGTGTAAAGCTACCCGGAACCGACCGGCTTAACTAGTAACCACAACAAAGTCTAATGTGAGAGGTTGGGGTGCATTAAGTAATTAATGCCACATGATAGGGTTAAGTTAATTTGATTAATGACTCTTAACCAAATATGACATGGGTAAATGGGTTAAGTAAATAGGTTAGGCTAATGATACTTAACAAAACATGACAAGATTGGGTAGGTTAAGTGATTTGATTTGCCTAATGACGCTTAACCATTTTTATACGACCAGTGGACGGGGATTAAGTTAACCAACACTTAATCAATCCAACATGATAATTTGGCAAGGTTAAGTAAGTTTTCTTAATGACACTTAACCATACAAGATGAATAGGGGATGGGGTTAAGTAATTTGCACCTAACTAATCCGACACGGTAATTAGATGGGGTTAAGTAATCCACACTTAACTAATCTAAACACGGTAATTCGATGGGGTTAAGTTAAACACTTAACCAATTTAAACTCGGTAATTCAATAAGGTTAAGTAACCAATACTTAACCAACTTAACGTGATAATTTAATGGGGTTAAGCAACTTATACTTAACCAATTATACATGATGATTTGATGGGGTTAAGTAACTTACACTTAACCAATCTAATACGCGGACCTGATAAGGTTAAGTCACAAGACCTTTTTAGAATATACTTAACCATTGTAGTACGATTAGAGGATGGGGTTAAGTCAACCTATACTTAACCAATCCGACTCGATAATTTGATGGGATTAAGATAATCTATGCTTAATCGATCTAGCAAGATAATCCGATAGGATTAAGGTAAGCTAGTACTTGACCAATTTGACTTGATAGGGTTAAGTCATGAGCCTCTGGGTACACTTAACCAACTTGTGGGACTAAGTCTTGAACTTAAATACTTAGCCAATCTTTGACGTGATTCGTGGGCGGGTTAAGTCATGGACTTGAATGATAACACTTAACCCAATAGACAAACCCTAGCTAGAAGAACTAGGTAGAAAACCGTGGTTAATCAAGGATAACGGGAAAGGAAGCTAAGTGGTAAACCTTAGTTAAGGGTAACTAAGTAATAATTCTTAGCTAAGGACATAGGACTAATTCTCAAAACGATGAGTAACCTGATACGGTAGGTCATCACTTAGTATACGAGGGGGAGCAAGTTATCTGACTTGGATAAAAGCTCCAGCGCACTGGGTGCCGAAGTGGAAGCTTCGGGGGACGTGAGGATATTCTTGGGATCCCTCTGTGGGCTGCCAGGTAATTATACTAGGCCCATGAGAGGTTAAGGTCTGCGTTAGAAGGACCAAGAGTATGCCTTGGTTGCTATGCGAGCAACCTAAAGACTGGGATGGATTAGCGTGGAGTCGACGATTCTTGTTTTTGCCCTGGATAGCGCATCGCCGACTACCTACCATCTTTAGTCAATCGTGTACGTGCGGAATGGCAGGGAACCCCCAACAGACCATGTGCTTGCTATCGAGTCATTGGTGAGGTTGGCCCGTAGGAAAGTGGGCTATAGTGGGGCCGTGGAGTGGTTCTTATACATGATTTTTCTTGGATTTCCTTTCAGTAGTTGAGGGAGGGGTCACGTGGGACCATAGCCACGGGTACAAAAACAGACCTTGATATCTGCATCGGCAGACGATTTAAAGCTCCCGACCGAGTTCCGTATTTCTTGATTTGCCCTGGCACGGAACTCGGATGGCACATTGGGGAACATGTGCATCTAGACATGGAAAACGATTCACGATACATACGTGGGATCAAGGGCGCGGTTGACGGGTGGCGTAATCCCTAGTGGTCCTAGGTGGCCAAAACCCAAACCGAGACACGGAAACGTTCATTAGGTAGCATAATCCCTAGCGGTCCTAGGTGGCATAAATCCTAAGTGGACGCGCGATAGTTCATGGTAAGGAAACACAACTAGATCAAGGGTTGCAGTCCAAAACAACTTCAAGGATAAACCGTTTACATGGGAAAGCCCGTACAGCCTACGGCAAAGGATTGAACCTATACATGGAAAGAAACATATGAGTTGAGTAACCTATATATGCGGCATATTAGGTTGACATGGACCATTACACGACTTTTGAGTAAGGGTCATTCACGGATAACACGTAATACAGTTGGGGTACTAGTACGGTAGGTGCAGAGCAGATATACAGGATAGATGCCATGGGACGTTATACGCGATAGATATCTTGGGATATTATACTTGATAGAAACCTGACAATGTGATACCTTGTTTTATCTTGACACCGTAGTTTATCACGACACCCTAGTTTATCTGAGTTCAGTAGTTCATCCTGTTATTTTGATTTAGCTTATCTACCTTGTTATCATGCTTATGTTCATCTCAGTTTCTCATGTCAGTTAACTTTACTAGTTTTTCTACTAATAGTAGATAGGGCTTACTCAGTCTTTTTGACTGACCCGTTTTGTTTCGCCTCTTTTCTTCCGTTTCCCCCCCAGGTTACAGGGAGGAAACACTGTTGTTTAGTTCGGACTTCTTCTGCTTGAAGGTCATCATGGATGGCTTGGACTTTTCCTGGCTATGGCTACTTTACTGTTTTTATTTGGGGAATAATTTATGAAAAAGTCTTTATGCTTCTTTACTATTGCAAGACAGGTTTTGATGTACTCTGATGTAAAAGGCTTTAGACCTTATGTATTCATGTTTATGAAAGTTCGATTTTACTTCCGCTATTTTATATGTTCTGTCTTGTGATATTTCTGTGCATGTTTACCAATAATGTCCCTCTAAAGCTAGTGCATTCCTTTGCGGGTGACCCTAGCGGAGGCGGGGTGTTACAGGTCCGGTCCACCGATGTGGATTATTATGCATGAACACTACGTCTCCCCACCCTATGGGGTGTAAGTGAGCCAACTGAATGACTCCATCGGTTCGAGAACGACCGATCAATCCGAGGCGCCTCGCAACAGCAACAACCACATAAGTCAAACTCGTCAGGGCGTGTAAAACCACTGACGCCACTTCTAGCTAGAAAGAAACGCATGCCCTCCCTGACGTCCTCTCCCGTTTTTGGTTCATACCGGGTGTGAAACTCGCGAAGCAAACGTTACACAAAGCTACGCCACAAAGGCCTTGCTTTGATCATCACCACAAGACTTTGCTTTTCAACAGAAGCCTTGATCAATTGCCACTTAGGCATGCCACACAGGCAATTCACTCCATGCGATTGATATCCATCAATATATAACCCCTGAGCTCGTACGTCTCAGAGAAGGGCTTTAAGCAAGAGAATAAATTCTCCGCCGCCAAACAGATATATATTTAATAGAGATCAATCACACGGACTAAAATCCAATGTCAGACACACAGTCCATTTACAAGTCCGTTCTGGGTTTGAACGAAACCGGAGGCACCTAGTACCCCGCATATCCATCGATCTCCAAGTACGTCTGGACGATCACCAACTGTTTCCATCTTCTTGGGTGTACAGCAAAATCAAGATCATCAGTAATTACCCAAACGACGTGAAGGCCTCCGGTCTTCGACCATCGTCTTCATCTTCGACTTATCGTCGTATCAGTTATTCAGAATGGGATAAACCCGGTCTTTCCGAATAACTCGCGTATATTTTAAAAAGTGTTACACAAACACAACATACGCCTCATTCCAATTCATCAATCACTAACCGTAAATTAATCAAGAGAATAATTCCCCAAATATTAACCCCGAAGGCCGAAACCAACATCTGATCAATATCCAGAAAACCATTCTGCTTAGCTAACCGACAGTTAGTTTCTAAATTTCACATTCATAGGGAAAGGTTCCCATAAATTTTATCCAAGATAAATTTCTTGAATTTATTCTTTATTCTATTTTCGAATCTCAATTCACACTAGTCGGGATTAGCGAACCTTACAGAAGTAATCATTTATTTTAATTTCCCCATCCCAACCTATTCATCCCATGAAGTAAAACTGGTAATACTTCATATCTAACACCACAGTGTTATCGGTAAATTCAATTACCATTTCACGTTCAAATCTAATTAAAGATTTAACTATCGCCTGGAGAAAAACTGGTGATACTCCATTTTCGATCATTTCAATCTAATTAAAGATTCATTAAAACTCCACTTAGTTTTAATCTTCGACTGGGTTAAAGAATCAGTGTCATTTAAAACACGGTTCACGATAAACCCAAAATCACATTCCATTAATTATCGGGTTAAAGAACATGTGTTATTTAAAACACTGTTCACGATAAACCCAAAAATCAATACCAATTCAATTCCAATTAAATATCATTTAATTGGTACACTTCATTAAATCTAAATAAAAAGATTTAATCTTTTCTCAACTGGGCTTAAGAACAGTGTTAATGAAGACACCATTCACGACAAGCTCAAATCACATTTGGTATTAAATACAAGGCTCTGAATAGAAAATATCCCGGCTTATATTCAATATCAAATTCTACGACCAACAAATATCGTATTGGAAATAACGATATATAAATATCTTTCAAATTTCCATAACAACACCTGTATAATCACGAAATTCGACATCGAAATGTTCCGAAGACAATTTCGATTCAAATCCATTCCAATGCAATTATTGGAAATTCTGGTTATTTTCAACACCATTTCAATATTCAATTTATTTATTTAAAAATAAATAGAATTGTAATTCTAGTTCAAAACTAGTTCATTTCGATAAAAATCTATTTTTATCTTTTCAAATATGGAGTTTTTCATCCCAATTCTTTCTAAATCATTTCTTATGATTTTACACAAATTATTAATATTTTTAATAATTTTATCAAGGCCCGTACAGTCGATTTCCTTCAACGGCCATCGAACTGCACTTACAGCGACCTTTTTCGAATTTGATTTGGACGTATCTCCAAATCCAACCGTTAGATTTTGAATTTCTAATATTCATTAGAAAGCTCTTTTCGATACGAACCCAACAGTTCCGGTTTTAGGAGAATCCGACGGTCGGATCTCCCGTAATGTCCGTTTGAAATAAATGGTCGAACTTCACGAACTGCCGCGGCGCGGCGCGTTCTATTCAGGCCATTATATTATATATATAATATATATAATATATATTTCGTCGATTTCTATTTAAAACGAATTATATAAATAGTTTTAAAATTCGTTTCAAAAGCAATTTCAACTTCCATTTCAATTCAAATCAAAATTGAATTCTTCTTTATAAATTCGTTTTAAAATTCATTTCTATTCAATTCGAATTTCAATTCAATTTGAATTCATTTTCAATTCATTTCGAAATCGTTTTCAATTCATTTCATTTCGAAATCGTTTTCAATTCATTTCATTTCGAAATCGTTTTCAATTCATTTCATTTCGAAATCGTTTAAAATCGATATAAATATCGTTCACGTCAAAATGGCGTCAATCTAATCATCACGGCTTCACATATTTCTATTTTCAAATATTCTATTTCAAATATTTCCTATTATCAAAATATTTGTTATTATCAAAATATTCTTTATTTTCACGATTGGAATGAGGCCCAATCAATTACCATATAAAGTTAATTATATGGATTTTCATACAACACATGTATATAATAACATTGAAAAATAATCAACCATCAACCAAGGTGCACTACACTGTATAAGCATCAAATATAGATATCTGACGCTTATAACAGCCTGTCAATCAATCGATCGACATATTTAATCAATCAGGATGAGTGAACTTCAAATTTCATCCCAACACCCGTGTGGGGTTTCAAACAATCAAACATTGATTTTATTTGTGCAGTTGGGCGATGTGTAAAATTTATCGACCCAATCAATGTCCTTCAAATAGGTGTACATAAACAAACCGTCTGGTTTGTAAATGAATATTTATTTATTCACATTCACGTTAAAAATTATATTTTTAACGATAAAACATTTTATTTAACCTATGAATATTCTATTCGGTTCATTTATTCAATAAAATGATATTTTTATTTTTCTAACTTATTTTAGAAAATTTCGACGGCATAACGGCACGATACTAGAAACGGGACGAGGCATAGCCTTATCCCCGGTCTAGTGAAGGCCCACGCCATTCACACATCAATCAAATCAACTTCATTTCACCAAACAATTCAATTTCAATCAAATAATCCAACTAATCTATGCAACCAAACAAACAAGTCCATGGTCTGTGGACGATTGTGTCGGGTGCTACTAAACACCGTCTGCATCCTAGTATATATATATAACTAGAAAATTAAATTGAAAGGTGAAAAGTTCTCACAAATAGCTATCCTAGCTCCATGGCCCTTCATTGATAGAAATCTTCATTGTCATCGCATCTTCGTTGCTGTAGCCACTTCATATGTAAAAATCGAATTTTTACTTCGTTATTCAATATATAAAAATCGAATTTTTATTTCGATGTTCAATATATAAAAATCACCTTTTTTTAATTCGAAGTTCAATATATAAAAATCACATTTTTAATTCGAAGTTCAATATATAAACTCACATTTTTAATTCGAAGTTCAATATATAAAAATCACATTTTTAATTCGAAGTTCAACATATAAAAATCACATTTTTAATTCGAAGTTCAATATATAAAAATCACATTTTTAATTCGAAGTTCAACATATAAAAATCACATTTTTAATTCGAAGTTCAATATATAAAAATCACATTTTTAATTCGAAGTTCAATACATAAAAATCTTCACTTTTCTCCATTTTAAAAATATCCTCTTTCTTCTTTTTAAAAAATCTAATCTTTTCTATTTTACAAAAAACACTTCTATTCTATTTTTTAAAAAAACACGTCCTTTCTAATTTAAAAATTCTAACTTTTCTAATTTAAAAAAAATTCCTTTTATAGCTAAAAATCACTTCTTGTCTAACTCAAAAGTCGATTCTTTTTACAAGTTAAAAACCCATCCTTTTAAATATAAAAAAACAGATTTTTTTCTATATTGATTTTCCACACGGCAATTATATTTTAAAACAGAAATAAATTTAAATAAAAGTAAATAAAATAAATAATTAAGCAAAACTTACTGTTTTTATTTATTCACTGAAGGTTGGAGAAGAGGAGCTCGCAGGGGGGGCTTTGGCTGCGTCGGTCGTCAACTGGGGAGGGGGAAACAGGCGGCGTCGGAGGTGTGGCTTTCAGGCGGTGGTGGGCTTCACGATTAGGGGAGGAGGCTGGAAGGAGTCGGACGCGGTGGCCCCTCCTGGGCGGCGCGCTGATCGAATCGGAAAAGGGGGGGAGAAGGCGGTGGTAGCGGCGTCGTGGGGAGGGCGGCGGTCCTCCGCTGTTCTTCTTTTTTTTTTCCTGTATAATGAAATTCGAACGAGGGGGGGGGGGGCAAAGTATAATATGGGAGAGAAAGAAGATATTTTTTTTTTAATTTGAAAAAGTTGACTTTTACATACGACCTCGAAACGAGGCCCACCGCCTGTCGTCCATAGCGTTTTACCCCCATTCCGAACACAATGGGATATGTATCGCAAGCTGATTTGATCGTTTCGATTAGTTTCAGTTGAATTTACATTTAAATCACTATATTGAATTTTAAACGTACATTTCAAATTACCGGGGTCACATACTAACTCTAAAAATTCCATAAAAACATTTTCTAGCTTCCTATTGACGATACGGTCCTAACAAAACTAGTTTTGTCGAATTCTGAGATCGTTTGAAAAATGGCCAATTTCCAGTCGATTAAAATCAACTGAAACTGGTCAAACGCGTTTTCCTTTGCCACGCTCACATATTGATTCGAAAAATTATGAAATTTGAAACCTAGCAATAATTTAACATCACGGACCCAACAAAACTGGTTTCGTCGAAATCCGAGGTCGTTTGCAAAATGTCCATTTTTAAGGGCCTGAATTCCATAGCGACTATTCAGAATTTTCAACTGGACATATCTTTTGATTCCCGCTATGGAATTTTGATTCTTCGGATTCGTTGGAAAGATATTCTCAAATATATCCTAATGTTTTTGGTTTCACTAAAATCTGGATTGTTTTGCACCCGGTACATTCAATTGAAGTTTGAAATCGAATTATCGAATTACCGCGCCATTTTCAATTCCTTATATAATTATATATAATTATATATATTCTAACGACGGCGTATATAATATATACGTTCGATTTATATTCAAAATAAATTTTTCGTCGATATTATTTAAAATAATTCATTTTAAATAATCAAAATTCGCTAAAATTGCAAAAATAAAAATTTTAAACTGGCCCAGATTTTCGGGTTGTTACAATCTCCCCCACTTAAAACTTTTCGTCCCCGAAAAGGAACAAAGCCGAAAGTGGTTTGATCAATCAACTCTACATTCGATCTGGCTTCCATTCTCCAACTTTTCAGTTTTTGAGAATTTTCAAATTCTTCAAAAATTTGGCTAACACCCTAAATTTTCGAAAAATTTCGCCATAACCTCCCCTGCACCGGGAGCATCGGGGAATTTCAAATAGCTTCCCCGGTCCTTCAGATCTCAAAAAGAAAAAGAAAAAGCCAAGCGGCTAGCCAATAGGCTCATAAAATCATCATCACCCAAACAAAACAGTAAATTATGTAGTAAACATGTACCTATTTGTCGGGCAAACAAATTTTATTCTCTGCACTAGCCTCCTTGCTATGACCTGTTCAATGTAAGTACATGTACATGCAAGCAAATGCGACCAATTTTCAATATAATTCAATATTTTATTCAATTAGGCATAATGGTTCAAAATTAGCAAACAAATAAACAAACAACACAAACATCAATCAATTAGTTGATTAGCTTTTCAAATTGATAACTTTGATACATAGTGAAAAATCAGATTTTTGATGCCAAATCACAACAATAGGCCCTATCTAATTTTGGTTCTCACATCAGTCAATAGGAAATATATAGATATCACACTTTCGAAACACGAATACCAATTCTGATGATGTTCGAACTATCATCAGAATCATCTCCGGGCGACTACAGTGTGATTCTATATCTATCCAGTATATTAAAACTTCAAATACACGTTTGCAAGGCGTATATGCAAAATCTTTATATATTGGACTGTCCTAATCAATATGAAATAAATAATCAAATACGAATAGTTGATTTAGATTTTCAAAACAAAAATTGTTTTCATTTTAAAAATATACTCTTCATACTCGTCCTAGGATACTACTGATCCTATCTCTAACGAGTCATCCCATTGGATTTTACTAATCCAATATCTGATGAATTCTTTCGTACGGTTCTAATGTACCTTGTTCTCTAAGCTTTGTAAACCAAAGCTCTGATACCAACTGTAAAAACCCGTAACTTCCCCGTAAAGGAAAGCATCGGATAGTTCGAGAACAAGCCACAGCAGAACGCATATAAAAGAACATTTCATTGCATATTACAACAGTGCATCAGATTACAAGAATATACAGAGTATAAATGAATATTACACAGAAATATCAGAGATTTAAATTACATTTAAATACATCGCAGCGGAAAATAATACAATACACAACTAGAAGAGATATACAAATACAAAGCTTTCCGGATATCGTTCCAGCTGTAAACCAGGATCCTGTGAATATAAATCTGCAAAACCAAAACTACTAGCTGCCCGTGTCAAAATAGGGGCACCCAGAGTTTAGGTTAAAACAATAAACTCCAGGTCAGTCATGGGACTGGTGTGAGAACTAAAACAGTTGTAAGTCTTTATTTTAAAGATAGGTAAATCAAGGGACCACGCCGTAACACGGAACGGGTTTCCTCCCAAGAATACCAGTGCATAAAACAAACAGCGCAATGCTAAATAAAGAAAAATGAAGCTGTTATAAGACCCAGGTCCCATCACACAATGCAACGCAGCCGAGGATAGGGTTTTCCCTTATAACAGCCAAAGAATGCTTGATACGTTTAAAACAAATCGTTTGATACTACTATAAGTGCATAGTGTATAAAACAACTTCAAATCATAAGTATCAATCATAGACGGCATGAGTGCCCCATCCCACTATGTCGCCATACTAGGTTCTACAAATAAAACCGCAGAATCACGTATTTGGAAATTGGGTTTCCATCTATGAACCGAGGAAAAAGATAGTCCTCAACCGATTCGAGACGCTCTAGCCCGCCCCTCAGGAACAGCCGCAACTGCCCCCTGGATCCTCAGGGCCGGTCCACCGATGTGGATTATTATGCCTGAACACTACGTCTCCCCACCCTATGGGGTGTAAGAGAGCCCACTGAATGACTCCATCGGTTCGAGAACGACCGATCAATCCGAGGCGCCTCGCAACAGCAACAACCACATAAGTCAAACTCGTCAGGGCGTGTAAAACCACTGACGCCACTTCTAGCTAGAAAGAAACGCATGCCCTCCCGTTTTTGGTTCATACCGGGTGTGAAACTCGCGAAGCAAACGTTACACAAAGCTACGCCACAAAGGCCTTGCTTTGATCATCACCACAAGACTTTGCTTTTCAAGAGAAGCCTCGATCAATTGCCACTTAGGCATGCCACACAGGCAATTCACTCCATGCGATTGATATCCATCAATATATAACCCCTGAGCTCGTACGTCTCAGAGAAGGGCGTTAAGCAAGAGAATAAATTCTCCGCCGCCAAACAGATATATATTTAATAGAGATCAATCACACGGACTAAAATCCAATGTCAGACACACAGTCCATTTACAAGTCCGTTCTGGGTCTGAACGAAACCGGAGGCACCTAGTACCCCGCATATCCATCGATCTCCAAGTACGTCTGGACGATCACCAACTGTTTCCATCTTCTTGGGTGTACAGCCCAATCAAGATCATCAGTAATTACCCAAACGACGTGAAGGCCTCCGGTCTTCGACCATCGTCTTCATCTTCGACTTATCGTCGTATCAGTTATTCAGAATGGGATAAACCCGGTCTTTCCGAATAACTCGCGTATATTTTAAAAAGTGTTACACAAACACAACATACGCCTCATTCCAATTCATCAGTCACTAACCGTAAATTAATCAAGAGAATAATTCCCCAAATATTAACCCCGAAGGCCGAAACCAACATCAGATCAATATCCAGAAAACCATTCTGCTTAGCTAACCGACAGTTAGTTTCTAAATTTCACATTCATATGGAAAGGTTCCCATAAATTTTATCCAAGATAAATTTCTTGAATTTATTCTTTATTCTATTTTCGAATCTCAATTCAAACTAGTCGGGATTAGCGAACCTTACCGAAGTAATCATTTATTTTAATTTCCCCATCCCAACCTATTCATCCCATGAAGTAAAACTGGTAATACTTCATATCTAACACCACAGTGTTATCGGTAAATTCAATTACCATTTCACGTTCAAATCTAATTAAAGATTTAACTATCGCCTGGAGCAAAACTGGTGATACTCCATTTTCGATCATTTCAATCTAATTAAAGATTCATTAAAACTCCACTTAGTTTTAATCTTCGACTGGGTTAAAGAATCAGTGTCATTTAAAACACGGTTCACGATAAACCCAAAATCACATTCCATTAATTATCGGGTTAAAGAACATGTGTTATTTAAAACACTGTTCACGATAAACCCAAAAATCAATACCAATTCAATTCCAATTAAATATCATTTAATTGGTACACTTCATTAAATCTAAATAAAAAGATTTAATCTTTTCTCAACTGGGCTTAAGAACAGTGTTAATGAAGACACCATTCACGACTAGCCCAAATCACATTTGGTATTAAATACAAGGCTCTGAATAGAAAATATCCCGGCTTATCTTCAATATCAAATTCTACGACCAACAAATATCGTATTGGAAATAACGATATATAAATATCTTTCAAATTTCCATAACAACACCTGTATAATCACGAAATTCGACATTGAAATGTTCCGAAGACAATTTCGATTCAAATCCATTCCAATGCAATTATTGGAAATTCTGGTTATTTTCAACACCATTTCAATATTCAATTTATTTATTTAAAAATAAATAGAATTGTAATTCTAGTTCAAAACTAGTTCATTTCGATAAAAATCTATTTTTATCTTTTCAAATATGGAGTTTTTCATCCCAATTCTTTCTAGATCATTTCTTATTATTTTACACAAATTATTAATATTTTTAATAATTTTATCAAGGCCCGTACAGTCGATTTCCTTCAACGGCCATCGAACTGCACTTACAGCGACCTTTTTCGAATTTGATTTGGACGTATCTCCAAATCCAACCGTTAGATTTTGAATTTCTAATATTCATTAGAAAGCTCTTTTCGATATGAACCAAACGGTTCCGGTTTTAGGAGAATCCGACGGTCGGATCTCCCGTAATGTCCGTTTGAAATAAATGGTCGAACTTCACGAACTGCCGCGGCGCGTTCTATTCAGGCCATTATATTATATATATAATATATATAATATATATTTCGTCGATTTCTATTTAAAACGAATTATATAAATAGTTTTAAAATTCGTTTCAAAAGCAATTTCAACTTCCATTTCAATTCAAATCAAAATTGAATTCTTCTTTATAAATTCGTTTTAAAATTCATTTCTATTCAATTCGAATTTCAATTCAATTTGAATTCATTTTCAATTCATTTCGAAATCATTTTCAATTCATTTCATTTCGAAATCGTTTTCAATTCATTTCATTTCGAAATCGTTTAAAATCGATATAAATATCGTTCACGTCAAAATGGCGTCAATCTAATCATCACGGCTTCACATATTTCTATTTTCAAATATTCTATTTCAAATATTTCCTATTATCAAAATATTTGTTATTATCAAAATATTCTTTATTTTCACGATTGGAATGAGGCCCAATCAATTACCATATAAAGTTAATTATATGGATTTTCATACAACACATGTATATAATAGCATTGAAAAATAATCAACCATCAACCAAGGTGCACTACACTGTATAAGCATCAAATATAGATATCTGACGCTTATAACAGCCTGTCAACCAATCGATCGACATATTTAATCAATCAGGATGAGTGAACTTCAAATTTCATCCCAACACCCGTGTGGGGTTTCAAACAATCAAACATAGATTTTATTTGTGCAGTTGGGCGATGTGTAAAATTTATCGACCCAATCAATGTCCTTCAAATAGGTGTACATAAACAAACCGTCTGGTTTGTAAATGAATATTTATTTATTCACATTCACGTTAAAAATTATATTTTTAACGATAAAACATTTTATTTAACCTATGAAAATTCGATTCGGTTCATTTATTCAATAAAATGATATTTTTATTTTTCTAACTTATTTTAGAAAATTTCGGCAGCATAACGGCACGATACTAGAAACGGGACGAGGCATAGCCTTATCCCCGGTCTAGTGAAGGCCCACGCCATTCACACATCAATCAAATCAACTTCATTTCACCAAACAATTCAATTTCAATCAAATAATCCGACTAATCTATGCAACCAAACAAACAAGTCCATGGTCTGTGGACGATTGTGTCGGGTGCTACTAAACACCGTCTGCATCCTAGTATATATATATATAACTAGAAAATTAAATTGAAAGGTGAAAAGTTCTCACAAATAGCTATCCTAGCTCCACGGCCCTTCATTGATAGAAATCTTCATTGTCATCGCATCTTCGTTGCTGTAGCCACTACATATGTAAAAATCGAATTTTTACTTCGTTATTCAATATATAAAAATCGAATTTTTATTTCGATGTTCAATATATAAAAATCACCTTTTTTTACTTCGAAGTTCAATATATAAAAATCACATTTTTAATTCGAAGTTCAATATATAAAAATCACATTTTTAATTCGAAGTTCAATATATAAAAATCACATTTTTAATTCGAAGTTCAACATATAAAAATCACATTTTTAATTCGAAGTTCAATATATAAAAATCACATTTTTAATTCGAAGTTCAATATATAAAAATCTTCACTTTTCTCCATTTTAAAAATATCCTCTTTCTTCTTTTTAAAAAATCTAATCTTTTCTATTTTACAAAAAACACTTCTATTCTATTTTAAAAAAAAACACGTCCTTTCTATTTTAAAAATTCTAACTTTTCTAATTTAAAAAAAAAATTCCTTTTATACCTAAAAATCACTTCTTGTCTAACTCAAAAGTCGATTCTTTTTACAAGTTAAAAACCCATTCTTTTAAATATAAAAAAACTGATTTTTTCTATGTTGATTTTCCACACAGCAATTATATTTTAAAACAGAAATAAATTTAAATAAAAGTAAATAAAATAAATAATTAAGCAAAACTTACTGTTTTTATTTATCCACTGAAGGTTGGAGAAGAGGAGCTCGCAGGGGGGGCTTTGGCTGCGTCGGTCGTCAACTGGGAAGGGGGAAACAGGCGGCGTCGGAGGTGTGGCTTTCAGGCGGTGGTGGGCTTCGCGATTAGGGGTGGAGGCTGGAAGGAGTCGGACGCGGTGGACCCTCCTGGGTGGCGCGCTGATCGAATCGGAAAAGGGGGGGGGAAGAAGGCGGTGGTAGCGGCGTCGTGGGGAGGGCGGCGGTCCTCCGCTGTTCTTTTTTTTTCTGTATAATGAAATTCGAACGAGGGGGGGGGGCAGCGTATAATATGGGAGAGAAAGAAGATATTTTTTTTTAATTTGAAAAAGTTGACTTTTACATACGACCTCGAAACGAGGCCCACCGCCTGTCGTCCATAGCGTTTTACCCCCATTCCGAACACAATGGGATATGTATCGCAAGCTGATTTGATCGTTTCGATTAGTTTCAGTTGAATTTACATTTAAATCACTATATTGAATTTTAAACGTACATTTCAAATCACCGGGGTCACATACTAACTCTAAAAATTCCATAAAAATATTTTCTAGCTTCCTATTGACGATACGGTCCTAACAAAACTAGTTTCGTCGAATTCTGAGATCGTTTGAAAAATGGCCAATTTCCAGTCGATTAAAATCAACTGAAACTGGTCAAACGCGTTTTCCTTTGCCACGCTCACATATTGATTCGAAAAATTATGAAATTTGAAACCTAGCAATAATTTAACATCACGGACCCAACAAAACTGGTTTCGTCGAAATCCGAGGTCGTTTGCAAAATGTCCATTTTTAAGGGCCTGAATTCCATAGCGACTATTCAGAATTTTCAACTGGACATATCTTTTGATTCCCGCTATGGAATTTTGATTCTTTGGATTCGTTGGAAAGATATTCTCAAATAGATCCTAATGTTTTTGGTTTCACTAAAATCCGGATTGTTTTGCACCCGGTACATTCAATTGAAGTTTGAAATCGAATTATCGAACTACCGCGCCATTTTCAATTCCTTATATAATTATATATAATTATATATATTCTAACGACGGCGTATATAATATATACGTTCGATTTATATTCAAAATAAATTTTTCGTCGATATTATTTAAAATAATTCATTTTAAATAATCAAAATTCGCTAAAATTGCAAAAATAAAAATTTTAAACTGGCCCAGATTTTCGGGTTGTTACAGTAACCTTGGTGGGTTTCAATTCTCCTAGCCCTAATTGGCGATAGACGGAATATGGAAGCAAGTTAACACTAGCACCTAAGTCTAGCAGGCATCTATCAATTTTCTTGTCCCTAATAGTACATGATATTGTGGGGCAGCCAGGATCTTTGTATTTCACTGGCATTGATTGGGACAAGACTTCGCTTAGAGTTGCCGCTAGAAACACTTTCTTAGGTACTTGTGTATGACGTTTTTGAGTGCACAAATCTTTTAGAAATTTTGCGTATTGTGGAACTTGTTGTATAATATCTAAAAGAGGAATGTTCACTTTAACTTGCTTAAATATTTCAAGGATCTTTTCTAGCTGATCCCTCTTTTTCCTAGGTCGGAGTCTATGAGGAAATGGAGCAGACAACTCAGTAGGTTGGGCTACTTGAGTTTGAGGATGGTCCTTGTCGGAAATTGGCTCAATGTTTTGATCTGAGTTGGTCGAATTTTCGATAGGGTTTGGAAGATCGTCCGGTAAAGCATTTGGATTGGCCATATGGTTGTCAATCTTTTTGCCGGATCTAAGAGTCGTGACCGCATTCAAGTGACTAACGTTTGAATCTTGAATGATGTGAATTTGGTTGGAGTTAGGATTTTGATGGTTGGGGTTTGGAATGGGTTGACTCGGGAAAGTGCCTCTTTCCCGTTCGCTCACCGAAGTGGCTAACTGACTCATTTGCACTTCAAGTTTAGCAATCGATTGACTCGTGTTTTGTATGTGCGAAGTTAATAAATTTTGAAGATTGGTATTTGATTGGAGATTTTGAGTCGTCGCTTTAGTCAATTCTTCGAGAGTTTTCTCAAGTGATCTCAATCGTTTATCGTCTTGGGGAACAAAAGATTGTTGCGCTTGGTTTTGAGAAGATGGCGCAGGATGTTGGAATTGAGTTTGTTGAAAGGGAGGTTTCGAAGGATTATTCGAAAATGATTGAAAAGGAGGTCGAACCGCATTCGAATTTGCATTGTTTTGGGTCCAAGAGAAGTTAGGATGGTTTCTCCAACCTGTATTGTACGTTGGGGAGAATGGGTCATTCCTAGCATTGTTAAATGCGTTGAGTTGTTCCAATGAATGTGGGCATTGATCAGATATGTGGTTAGGATCATTACATTTGTAACATGAGGTCTGAGACGCTTGAGCTTGATTTATTTGAGTTGATGAAAGGACATTATCGAATTTGGATATCATCGCGTCTATTTTTGCTTCTAAGGCTACTGATGATCCTACCGAATGAGCGTTAGATCGGGAATAAATCGATTTCTCGTTAGATCTTTCCCATTGAGCTGATTTTTCGGCCAAATTTTCGAGAAATTTCCAAGCGGCATTGTGATATTGGGCTAGAAAATTTCCTTGGCACATTGATTCGAGCATGGTTCGAGAGTTAATTTCAAGTCCATCGTATAAAATTTGACAAAGAGTCCATTTTTCGAAATTGTGATGTGGACATTTGACTAGAAGCTCTTTAAATCTTTCAAAATATTTTGCAAAGGATTCACCCCCAAATTGACGATTTCATTTCGAATTTTGGATGTTTTTTCCAGAGGGTAAAATTTCTTTAGAAAAATGTTTACAAATTCACCCCAAGTTCCAATCGTATTTGAAGGCAAGCTATACAACCATTTCTCAGCATAATCGGTAAGTGCAAATGGAATTAACCTAAGTTTGATTCCATCGTCACTTAATTGTTGAAATTTCATGGTTGCACAAACTTGTTCAAATTTGGTCAAGAAAATATACGGATCATCACATTCTAAATTGCTGAACTTTGGAAGAGTATTTATGTGATTCGAATGAATTTCAAAGTGGTTACCCGTTGGGGCGGGCAATATGATGCAAGAAGGAATAGAAACCCGATCGGGGAAGTATCTATCCATAAGAGATCGAGGGTGATTTTCTTCGGCCATGGTTAAAGAAATGTTTGTTCGAACTAAACGATTGTCTGAAGGATCACGAGTCCAATGACGCATGCACTAGCGAGAAGAATAAGGGAAGACGAGAAAAAACAAATTTGAGAAGCGATTTTTTTTTTTACAAGACGGGAATTATTTTAAATTTTTTTTAGAGAAAAAGAATTTGACACAAAAGATTTTTTTTAAATGAACCTAATGCAATTTACAATTTCTAGAATTATATAATGACGGTTTGATTTATTTCAACAAAAAACTTCTCAGCCAGTTAACGGACAAGAGTTATCGGTGCACCAGGAATCACCCTAGCAATGCAGCCGAAGGTTTAAGTACCTTCAGAGGAACAACCGATATAATATTTACGAATCACCGTAATATTTATAAACAGTTATTACTCTGCCGTAGTCTAGACACCGAGAAATAATCCGTTAGAACTAAACCAATTTGTCAAAATATAATGAAGTCACTAGAAAATAAAAACAAAACTAAGATGAATGCAATTTTTTTTTTATCAGTCACAGAATGAACTGTCTCTGGACAGTCACAGAACAGTCAATTGCAGAAATAAATTAAAAAGAACAAAATTTTTTTTACAAGCAAGCCGATGCCCTGCAGAATATTTTTACAAGCAATGTCTATATATATTTTTTTATTTGAAGCAGCGGTCCCTATAGAGATAGAAAATGCTCACCTTGATCGGCAGTCCGTCCAGTGCAGTTGAGTCGCGCTAGCGCGTTCACACCCCACTTGGTGTGCAACCGCTCCAACCCAAATTGCCTGTTGCCTCCTATTAATTGCCCGCGGCACGGGTTCGGGCTCGTGTTTTCAAAATTTTTTTAGGCCTTTTTCGAATTTCCACCGTACCTGTTTTCAATTTTTTATTTTTTTTGACAAATAAAATATGTAAAAGCAAGGAAGGGAAACAAACTAAAATAAACTAAAAAATAAAAACAAACTAAAATAAACGTGGACAAGCAAGGAAGAGAAACAAACTAATTAGAACCCCACTTCTGTTTTCCCAGTCCAAAGTGAATCAAACTGTCAGGTTAAAACTGAGCTCAACTAAAACTAAACAATTTAACAAATAAATAAATAAATTGTTGGCCCAAATACCAGCCCACGTACGCAAGGCCCAAGGGTTCCAATTTCTCGAATAAAACGCAATTCAACCAAAGACTTCAACCCGTGAAATCTAAATCCTAGCCACGGGTTTCTGAGCAGTCGTGGCTTGCGATGGTTGATTCAGAGAGGAGGATGAAGAAAATTGGTTTGTTGCGGGTAGCAGTAGTATGGTGGAGGGGATGTTTGGCGTTGTGAAGTTGAGAGATTTGTGGACGTGTGGTTCAACGTGGTGCCCAGGGGAAGGAGGTTCAAACTACGTAGAGGAGAATAATTGCGAGGGAAAAGAAACGATTTGGCAGATGGACTGCTGTTGCGTGTTGTTGATTTCCAGGTTCTGGATCTTTTGTGATTTGAGGAGCATGGGCAGTATTGGGTGCGATGCTGATGAACTCAGTGATTTGATCAGTTTGTGATTGGGGTTTGGACTCGGTGAATTCGAGTTCGGAAATTCAGTTTGAAAGGAAAGATTTGCGGTGGTTGTTGAGTTCAGATAAGGGGTTGGACTTGTTGAAGTGTGCGACTAGGTCGGTGGTGATGTGCTGTGAGATGTTATAACACAGAAAGATGAAATTTGTTTTTTTTTAATAAGGAAAGAGATTTGTAAATGGTTGGAAAGAAATAACTGAGAAAAAAGGAAAACACAAAAAAACAGAAATTACACAAAAAAGGGCAAGAATTTATTTTTTTTGGAGTAAAGAAGGGAAAAAATTACAAAAAGAGATTTGAGAAAATTGGAAAGAAATTTGAGAAGAAAGGAAAGAAATAAATGAAATATAGGAAAGGAAATTGAAAGCAAAATCTAACAAGATTTTTTTTCTTTTATTTGGTAGATTACGGTATCACATATCAAATACCAAATCACCTAACAAGATTTTTTTTCTATCTATGCTAGAAAACAAAAAGGAACAGAATAACATATTTTTTGTTTTTTTTATATGAAGAAAAAAATACGAAAATAAAATTATAACCTGAAGGATTTAAAAATAAAAATAATTCTGGTCCCCGGCAACGGCGCCAAAATTTGTTTGCGAACAAATTATACAATTGTAAACAACTGTAAAATTCGTTCGTCTTTCCTAAACAACAAGGATCGTTGTAGAGGGTGTCGAACTCTGGGACCAAATTATTTTATTAATAAATCCAATCAAGTTATCCCTAACGTTTGATTGGTTGAAAACAAAGAGAATAGGAGAAATTAAATAAAAGAGAGTTTTAACAATAAGTGAAAGCAATTAGGGGATAATGACATAGATCATATTCACAATCATCAATAGCCAAAAGATTAACCAGATCTAATACATGTTTCTGTCACAAACATGAATCAACGATAATAGGTTTTTAGAAACAAATATGTAAATAACGACAAGCATAGCCTATGCAGGAGCTCAGCTCTACAACCATAGACTATCAGGACAGATTCACTAATTAATTTCTAAAACCCTAAAATTAGATCTAAATCTGATAATTGTTAGACCGAACACGAATATACCCTGTGAAGGAGCATAGCTCTTAAACGACACAGGATATTAAGGTTCAGATCTAACCCTTGATTCAGATCTAGATCTATATACATGAATTCCTCATCCTTTGGCTATGTGATTCATATCGAATCATATCTATTAGCGTCATTACCCCCTAATCAAAGGGGATTAGCTAGACATAGCTAAAGAAAATGAGAAAAAGAAAATAAATAACATAAACATAAATAAAATAAAATAACAACAGAGAAGAGAAGGAGAAGAGTTTTATTCCAAGCAGAGGATTATAGAATAAAACTAAGTGTGTTTTACAATGAATGAGATAAAGTGTATTTATAGCTGATATGACAAAGGCTACTTGGCAAATTCCACAATGTGGGACTAAAGAATTAGCCCAAATAACACATAAGCTAGTGTGAACGGGGTTGTAGAGTAAGAGGCTTTGTAAGTGAGCCAGTGTGAACGCGTGTAGTGCATGAATGAGAAGCCTTGCAAAGGAGCTAATGTGAACACAATCTGAGTCTTTAGTGAGCAAAATCTACCCAACTAAACTCTATTTGCAACCGTTCTTCAAGCTTTAAACTCTTCAAGCTTTAATAGTTTTAACTTCACTCTTTTTCAGCAAATTCTTCATGCTTTATTCATCAAATGCTCTAAACCATGATTCTTGTCAACAATCTGAAAACACAGCTATAAATACACAATATCAATTATTTAAAAGATAAAATAAGATAAATATGCGGATAAAATATACACATTTACGTGTATATCAAACAACCACATAAGTCAAACTCGTCAGGGCATGTAAAACCACTGACGCCACTTCTAGCTAGAAAGAAACGCATGCCCTCCCTGACGTCCTCTCCCGTTTTTGGTTCACAACCAGGGTGTGAGGCTCGCGAATCAACGTTACACAAAGCTATGCCACACAGGTCGTGCTTTGATCATCACCACAATACTTTTCTTTTCAACAGAAGACTTGATCAATTGCCACTTAGGCATGCCACACAGGCAATTCACTCCATGCGATTGATATCCATCAATATATAACCCCTGAGCTCGTACGTCTCAGAGAAGGGCGTTAAGTAAGAGAATAAATTCTCCGCCACTAAACACATGTTTATTTAATAGAAATCAATCACACAGACTAAAATCCAATGTCAGGCACACAATCCATTTACAAGTTCGTTCTGGGTCTGAACGAAACCGGAGGCACCTAGTACCCCGCATATCCATCGATCTCCAAGTACGTCTGGACGACCACTAACTGATTCCCTCCTCTTGGGTATATGGCCCAATCAAGATCATCCGTAATTATCCAAACGACGTGAAGACCTCCGGTCATCAACCACCGTCTTCATCTTCGACACCACGTCGAATCAGTTATTCAGAATGGGATAAACCCGGTCTTTCTGAATAACCCGCGTATATAATAAACAAGTGTTTCACAAACACAACATACGCCTCATTCCAATTCAGAATATTCGTTTATTCAAATATTCTTATACTTTGGGAAAGGTTCCCATAAATTTTATCAAAGATCAATTCTTTAAATTTATTCTTTAATCTTCTTTGAATATCAATTCAAACTAGTCGGGATTAGCGAACCACACCAAGGTAATCATTTATTTCATTTCCCAATCCCAACCTATTCATCCCTTGAAGTAAAACTGGTCATACTTCATATCTAACACCACGGTGTTATCGGTAAATTCAATTACCATTTCATGTTCAAATCTAATTAAAGATTTAACTATTGCCTGGAGCAAAACTGGTGATACTCCATTGTCGATCTTTTTTCAATCTAATTAAAGATTCATTAAAACTCCACTTAGTTTTAATCTTTACTTGGGTTAAAGAATCAGTGTCATTTAAAACACGGTTCACGATAAACCCCAAAATCACATTCCATTCATTATCGGGTTAAAGAACAAGTGTTATTTAAAACACCGTTCACGATAAACCCAAATATCAATTCAAATTCAATCCCAATTAAATACCATTTAATTGGTACACTTCATTAAATCAAAATAAAAGGATTTAATCTTTTTCTCAACTGGGTTTAAGAACAGTGTTAATGAAGACACCTTTCACGACAAACCCAAATCACATTTGATATTAAATACAAAACTATGAATAGAAAATATATCGGCTTATATTCAATATCAAATTCTATGACCAACAAATATCATATTGGAAATACCGATATGCATATATATCTTTCAAATTTCCATAACAACATCTGTATAATCACTAAATCCAAATCGAAATATTCCAAAGACAATTTCGATTCAAATCCATTCCAATTCAATTATTGGAAATCCTGGTTATATTTCAAAATCATTTCAAATCCAATTTATTTATTTTTAAAAATAAATAAATTATTACTCTAGCTCAAAACTAGTTCATTTCGATAAAAATTTACTTTTATCTTTTCAAATATGGAGTTTTTCATCCCAATTCTTCACAAATCATTTCTTATGATTTTACACAAATTATTGATATTTTTAATAATTTTATCAAGGCCGGTACAGTCGATTTCCATCAACGGCCAACGAATTGCACTTACAGCGACCTTTTCCAAATTTGATTTGGACATCATTCCAAATCCAACCGTTAAATTTCAAATTTCTAATATTCGTTAGAAAGCTCTTTTCGATACGAACCCAACAGTTCCGGTTTCAGGAGCATCCAACGGTCGGATCTCCCGCAATATCCATTCGAAGTCAATGGTCGAAATTCACGAACTGACGCGGCACGGCGCATTCTATTCAGGCCACTATATTATATATATAATATATATAATATATACTTCGTCGATTTCAATTCAAAACGTGCTTTATAAATCGTTTTAAATTTATTTTCAAAACGGTTTCAACTTCATACTCAATTTCAAATCAAAATTGAATATTCCTATATAAATTCGTTTTAAATTCATTTCAAATCGATTTCAATTCAATTTCAATTCAATTTCAATTTAATTCGAATTTGAATTCATTTCAATTTAATTCGAATTTCAATTCTACTCAATTTAATTCGAATTTCAATTTATTTCAATTTAATTCGAATTCAATTCTATTCAATTTCAATTTGAATTCAATTTCAATTTGAATTCAATTCTTTTCAATTTCAATTCGAATTTCGATTATTTTCAATATAATTCAAATTTCGAAAACACTTTCAATATACATTAAATAAAATCGTTATAAATATCGTTCTCGTCAAAATGGCGTCAATCTAATCAACACGGCTTCATATATTTCTATTTTCAAATATTCTATTTCAAATATTTCTTTTCAAATAATTCTTTTTCAAAACTGGAATGAGGCCCAATCAATTACCATATAATGTTAATTACACGAATTTTCTACAACACATGTACAAAATAACAACGATAAATAATCAACCATCATCCAGAGTGTATTCCACACTGTATAAGCATCAAATATAAATATTTAACGCTTATAACAGCCTGTCAATCAATCGATCGACATACAACTAATTATTGGGATTAGTGTATGTCATATCTCATCCCAATACCCGTGTGGGGTTTCAAACAATCAAACACATATTTTTATTTGTGTAGTTGGGTGATGTGTAAAATTTATCATTCCAATCAATATCAATCAAATCAGTGTATATAAACAAATCTCCGATTTGTTTATAAATATTTATTTTAAATACCCGTTAAAAATTCTATTTTTAACTATAAAATATTTTTAACTATATAAATATTTTATTTCATTTCACATCACATCACACAATCAACTATGCATCAAAATCAAACAAACAAGCATACAAGCCGTCCATGGTCTGTGGATGACGGGTGTCAGGTGCTACTAAACACCGTCTGCATCCTAGTATATATTTCAACTTGAAAATTAAATAAAAGTGAGGAGTTCTCACAGAGGGTTCCACTCCGCCATGCTTTGCTTTTGTACTGCTGAACTGTCTGGATTTATTCGAAATTCCAATGCGGCCCTTTTTACGCTGTTCATAATAAAAATTATATTTTTATCACTTCATTTCAATAAATAAAAATCATATTTTTATTTCTACTTCATATATATTTTTACAACGCTTCTTTCTATATAAAAATTATATTTTTATATTTCTACTTCTTATATAAAGATCGAATTTTTATTTCATCGCTATAAAAATCACATTTTTATTCTAACATATATATAATAAAAATCAGATTTTTATTTCGTCTACATATATAAAGATCAAATTTTTATATCCTCTATTATATAAAAATCATATTTTCAATACTTCTACTTTATAAAAATCATATCTTTATATCTTCTATAAATTAAAAATCGATTTTTTTTTTCTTTCTAAAAGATAAAAATCATATTTTCAATACTTCTATAATATAAAGATTATATTTTTGTTAAATAATAACTCACATCATCTTACCAATAAAAACCATAACTTTTCAAATATAAAAATTCCAACTTTACTATTACAAAGATTCAAACTTTACCAATATCAAGATTCAAACTTTACTGTTTTAAAAATCATAGAAAAATTGAAATTAAATAAATGATAATAAATAAAAACTCACTGCGCAAGGGAGAAGGAGGGCGTCCGGTGCTCTGCGAACGGAGGTGGAGGCGCGGCAGGTGGGGGCGGTGGTTGGTGATGAGCGCGGCGGTAGATTATATGGGTTTGGGGCGTTGAATTTAAGAGGAGAGAGGAGCGAACGGGAGGAGGAGAAGGGGAATCGAAGGGAGGATGGCGGCAGGAGGAGGAGGAAGAAGCGGCGGCGGCGGTTCAGAGAGGGGAGGGCGCGATCGACGATGTAGGGGTTTTCTTTTTTTTTTTTCTTTCTGAACCGTGGAAAATGAAGAGAGAGAGGAGGGAGAGAACGTGAGGGGTTATACATAAAAATATATTTATTTATTTATTTAATTTCAAAAAGCTACTTTTAATTTCGACCTCCAAACGAGACCCACCGCCTGTCGTCCATTGCTAATTACCCCCATTCCGAACACAATGGGATTTGTATCGTAAGCGGATTCGACTGTTTCGACCAGTTTCCGTCAAAATCAACATATAACTCTATGTATTGAATTTGAACGCGCATTTCAATTTACCGAGGTCACATACTAACTAGAAAAAATCCAGAAAAATATTTTCAAGCTTCGTATTGACGATATGGTCCTAACAAAACTAGTTTCGTCGAATTCTGAGACCGTTTGAAAAATGGCCATTTTCCAGTCGATTAAAATCAACTGAAACTGGTCAAACGCGTTTCCCTTTTCCACGCTCACATATTGATTCGAAAAATTATGAAATTTGAAACCTAGCAATAATTTGACATCGCGGATCCAACAAAAGTGGTTTCGTCGAAATCCGAGGTCGTTTGCAAAATGGCCATTTTCAGGGGCCGAAATTCCATAGCGACTATTCTGAAATTTCAACTGGACATATCTTTTGATTCCCTTTATGAAATTCCAATCTTTTGGATTCGTTGGAAAGATATTCTCCAATAGATCCTAATATTTTTGGTTTCACTAAAATCCGGTTTATTTTGCACCCGGTACATTCATTTGAATTTTGAAATTGAATTATCGAACTACCGCACCATTTTCAATTCCTTTTATAAATATAAATAAAATTTATATTCTAACGACGATCTATATAAATATATACGTTCGAATTCTATTCAAAATAAATTTCTCGTCGTAATTATTTAAAATAATTCATTTTAAATATTCAAAACTCACTAAAATTGCCAAAATAAAAATTTTAAATTGGCTCGGATTTCCGGGTTATTACAATCTCCCCCACTTAAAACTTTTCGTCCCCGAAAAGGAACGAAGCCGAAATTTATTTAACAATTCAACTCAACTTTCATTATTTTCATTACGGCTTAAGTTCTTCAACTTTTCAGTTTCTAAGAACTTTTCAATTTTTTCAAAAATTTGGCTAACACCCTAAATTTTTGAAAAATTTCGCCATAAGCTCCCCTGCACCGGGGACTTCGGGATATTTCATATAGCCTCCCATGGCCTTCTTCAATCCAAAAGAAAAAGAAAAAGCCAAGCGGCTAGCCAATCGGCTCACAAAATCATCATCACCCAAACAAAACAGTAAATTATGGTAAACATGTACCTATTTGTCGGGCAAACAATTTTATTCTTCTGTTCTAGCCTCCTTGCTATGACCTGTTCAATATAAGTACATGTATATGCAAGCAAATGCGACTAATTTTCAATACAACTCACTATTTGCTTCGATTTGGCTATAGGGCACAAATTTTAATTAATCAACCAATAATAAACCACACAACCATCAATCAATTAGTTGATTAGCTTTTCAAATTTATAACTTTGATATATAGCCAAAAATCACATTTTTGATGCCAAATCACAACAATAAGCCTTATTTAATTTTGGTTCTCACACCAGTCAATAGGAAATATATAAATATCACATCTTCGAAACTCGAATATCAATTCTAATGATGTTCGAACTATAGCGATCATCAGAATCATCTCCGGGCGACTAGAGTGTGATTCTATATCTATCCAGTATATTAAAACTTCGAATACACGCGGATTAGACGTATACGCAAAATCTTTATATACCAGATTGTCCAAATTCAATATATAATAAATAATCAAATACGAATAATTGATTTAAATTTTCAAAACAAAACTTGTTTTCATTTCGAAAATATACTCTTCACACTCGTTCTAGGATACTACTGATCCCATCTATAACGAGTCATTCCCATTGGATATTACTAATCCAATATCTGCTGCATTCTTTCGTATGGTTCTAATGTGTCTTGTTCTCTGAGCTTTGTAAACCAAGGCTCTGATACCACGATGTAACGACCGGGAATTTCGCTCGATCCGAATCAGTCACTAAACCGATCAAGACCGTTCGAAACGCCTGATTGTTTTGAGAACACGACAAAATAAAACGCAGACAGAAGAACATTTCATTGTATATTACAACAATTCCATCAGATTACAAGAATATACAGGGTATTAACAAATAAAATACAGTCTATAAATATCAGAGATTACAATACATTACATAGCAGCGGAAAAATAATACAAAACACAACTAGAAGGAGATATATGGATACAAAGCTTTCCAGATATCGTTCCAGCTGTAAACCAGGATCCTGTGAATATAAATATGCAAAACCAAAACTACTAGCTGCCCGTGTCAAAATAAGGGCACCCAGAGTTTAGGTTAAAACAATAAACTCCAGGTCAGTCATGGGACTGGTGTGAGAACTAAAACAGTTATTAATCTTTATTTTAAAGTTAGGTAAATCAAGGGACCACGCCGTATAATACGGAACGGGTTTCCTCCCAAGAACACCAGTGCATAAAATATCAGCGCAATGCTAAATAAAGAAAAATGAAGCTATTATAAGACCCAGGTCCCATCACACAATGCAGCACAAACCAGAGGATAGGGTTTTCCCTTATAATAGCCAAAGCATGCTTGATACGTTTAAAAAAAATCATTTGATACTATAATAGGTGTATAGTGTCAAAACAACTTCAAATATAAATGTATCAATCCTAGACGGCATGGGTACCATATATCATGTCGCCATACTAGGCTCTACAATCAAAACCGCAAAGTCACGTATTTGGAAATTGGATTTCCATCTATGAACCGAGGCCAGGGATCGTCCTCTACCGATTCGAGACAATCTAGCCTACCATGTCTCAGGACCCAGACTCAGGTGAGCCCCTGGATCGTCAGGGCCGGTCCACCGATGTGGATTAAAATGCCTGAACACTACGTTTCCCCACCCTATGGAGCGTAAATGAGCCAAATGACTCCATCGGCTCCACATAGTCACCGATATATCCGAGGCGCCTCACAACAGCAACCACCACATAAGTCAAACTTGTCAGGGCATGTAAAACCACTGACGCCATTTCTAGCAAGAAAGAAACGCATGCCCTCCCTGACGTCCTCTCCCGTTTTTGGTTCACAACCGGGGTGTGAGGCTCGCAAATCAACGTTACACAAAGCTATACCACACAGGTCGTGCTTTGATTATCACCACAAGACTTTGCTTTTCAACAGAAGACTTGATCAATTGCCACTTGGGCATGCCACACAGGCAATTCACTCCACGCGATTGATATCCATCAATATATAACCCTTGAGCTCGTACGTCTCAGAGAAGGGCGTAAAGCAAGAGAATAAATTCTCCGCCGCCAAACAGATGTATATTTAATAGAAATCAATCACACAGACTAAAATCCAATGTCAGACACACATTCCATTTACAAGTTCGTTCTGGGTCTGAACGAAACCGGATGCACCTAGTACCCCGCATATCCATCGATCTCTAAGTACGTCTGGACGACCACTAACTGATTCCCACCTCTCGGGTGTACGGCCCAATCAAGATCATCAGTAATTATCCAAACGACGTGAAGACCTCTGGTCTTCAACCACCGTCTTCATCTTCGACACCACGTCGAATCAGTTATTCAGAATGGGATAAACCCAGTCTTTCTGAATAACCCGCGTATATAATAAACAAGTGTTTCACAAACACAACATACACCTCATTCCAATTCAGAATATTCGTTTATTCAAATATTCTTATACTTTGGGAAAGGTTCCCGTAAATTTTATCGAAGATAAATTCTTTAAATTTATTCTTTAATCTTCTTTGAATATCAATTCAAACTAGTCGGGATTAGCGAACCACACCGAAGTAATCATTTATTTCATTTCCCAATCCCAACCTATTCATCCCATGAAGTAAAACTGGTCATACTTCATATCTAACACCACGGTGTTATCGGTAAATTCAATTACCATTTCACGTTCAAATCTAATTAAAGATTTAACTATCGCCTGGAGCAAAACTGGTGATACTCCATTCTCGATCATTTTTCAATCTAATTAAAGATTCATTAAAACTCCACTTAGTTTTAATCTTTACTTGGGTTAAAGAATCAGTGTCATTTAAAACACGGTTCACGATAAACCCCAAAATCACATTCCATTCATTATCGGGTTAAAGAACAAGTGTTATTTAAAACACCGTTCACGAAAAACCCAAATATCAATTCAAATTCAATCCCAATTAAATACCATTTAATTGGTACACTTCATTAAATCCAAATAAAAAGATTTAATCTTTTTCTCTACTGGGTATAAGAACATTGTTAATGAAGACACCATTCACGACAAACCCAAATCACATTTGATATTAAATACAAAACTATGAATAGAAAATATATCGGCTTATATTCAATATCCAATTCTATGACCAACAAATATCATATTGGAAATAACGATATGTATATATATATCTTTCAAATTTCCATAACAACATCTGTATAATCACTAAATCCAACATCGAAATATTCCAAAGACAATTTCGATTCAAATCCATTCCAATTCAATTATTGGAAATCCTGGTTATATTTCAAAATCATTTCAAATCCAATTTATTTATTTTTAAAAATAAATAAATTATTACTCTAGTTCAAAACTAGTTCATTTCGATAAAAATTTACTTTTATCTTTTCAAATATGGAGTTTTTCATCCCAATTCTTCACAAATCATTTCTTATGATTTTACACAAATTATTGATATTTTTAATAATTTTATCAAGGCCCGTACAGTCGATTTCCATCAACGGCCAACGAACTGCACTTACAGCGACCTTTTCCAAATTTGATTTTGACATCATTCCAAATCCAACCGTTAGATTTCAAATTTCTAATATTCGTTAGAAAGCTCTTTTCGATACGAACCCAACAGTTCCGGTTTCAGGAGAATCCGACGGTCGAATCTCCCGCAATATCCATTCGAAGTCAATGGTCGAAATTCACGAACTGCCGCGGCGCGTCGCATTCTATTCAGGCCACTATATTATATATATAACATATACTTCGTCGATTTCAATTCAAAACGTGCTTTATAAATCGTTTTAAATTCATTTTCAAAACAGTTTCAACTTCATACTCAATTTCAAATCAAAATTGAATATTCCGATATAAATTCGTTTCAAATCGATTTCAATTCAATTTCAATTCAATTTCAATTTAATTCGAATTTCAATTTATTTCAATTTAATTCGCATTTCAATTCTACTCAATTTAATTCGAATTTCAATTTATTTCAATTTAATTCGAATTCAATTCTATTCAATTTGAATTCAATTCTTTTCAATTTCAATTCGAATTTCGATTATTTTCAATATAATTCAAATTTCGAAAACACTTTCAATATACATTGAATACAATCGTTATAAATATCGTTCTCATCAAAATGGTGTCAATCTAATCAACACGGCTTCATATATTTCTATTTTCAAATATTCTATTTCAAATATTTCTTTTCAAATATTTCTTTTTCAAAACTGGAATGAGGCCCAATCAATTACCATATAATGTTAATTACATGGATTTTCTACAACACATGTACAAAATCACAACGATAAATAATCAACCATCATCCAGAGTGCATTCCACACTATATAAGCATCAAATATAAATATTTAACGTTTATAACAGCCTGTAAATCAATCGAACGACATACAACTAATTGTTGGGATTATTGTATGTCATATCTCATCCCAATACCCATGTGGGGTTTCAAACAATCAAACACAGATTTTTATTTGTGCAGTTGGGCGATGTGTAAAATTTATCATCCCAATCAACATCAATCAAATCAGTGTATATAAACAAATCTCCGATTTGTTTATAAATATTTATTTTAAATACCTGTTAAAAATTCTATTTTTAACTATAAAATATTTTAAACTATATAAATATTTTATTTCATTTCACATCACATCACACAATCAACTACGCATCAAAATCAAACAAACAAGCATACAAGCCGTCCATGGTCTGTGGACGACGGGTGTCGGGTGCTACTAAACACCGTCTGCATCCTAGTATGTATTTCAACTAGAAAATTAAATAAAAGTGAGGAGTTCTCACAGAGGGTTCCACTCCGCCGTGCTTTGCTTTTGAACTGCTGAACTGTTTGGATTTATTTGAAATTCCAATGCGGCCCTTTTTACGCTGTTCATAATAAAAATTATATTTTTATCACTTCATTTCAATAAATAAAAATTATATTTTTATTTCTACTTCATATATATTTTTACAACACTTCTTTCTATATAAAAATTATATTTTTATATTTCTACTTCTTATATAAAGATCGAATTTTTATTTCATCGCTATAAAAATCACATTTTTATTCTAACATATATATAATAAAAAAACTGATTTTTATTTCGCTACATATATAAAGATCAAATTTTTATATCCTCTATTATATAAAAATCATATTTTCAATACTTCTACTTTTTAAAAATCATATCTTTATATCTTCTATAAATTAAAAATCGAATTTTTTTATTCTTTCTAAAAGATAAAAATCATATTTTCAATACTTCTATAGTATAAAGATTATATTTTTATTAAATAAAAACTCACATCATCTTACCAATAAAAACCATAACTTTTCAAATATAAAAATTCCAACTTTACTATTACAAAGATTCAAACTTTACCAATATCAAGATTCAAAATTTACTATTTTAAAAATAATAAAAAAAACTAAAATTAAATAAATGATAATAAATAAAAACTCACTGCGCAAGGGAGAAGGAGGGCGTCTTGCGCTCTGCGAACGGAGGTGGAGGCGCGGCAGGTGGGGTCGGTGGTTGGTGATGAGCGCGGCGGTGGATTATATGGGTTTGGGGGCGTTGAATTTAAGAGGAGAGAGGAGCGAACGGGAGGAGGAGAAGGATAATCGAAGGGAGGATGGCGGCAGGAGGAGGAGGAAGAAGCGGTGGCGGCGGTTTAGAGAGGGGAGGGCGCGATCAACGATGTAGGGGTTTTCTCTTTTTTTTCTTTTCTGAACCATGGAAAATGAAGAGAGCGAGGAGGGAGAGAACGTGAGGGGTTATACATAAAAATATATTTATTTAATTAATTAATTAATTTCAAAAAGCTACTTTTAATTTCGACCTCCAAACGAGACCCACCACCTGTCGTCCATAGCTAATTACCCCCATTCCGAACACAATGGGATATGTATCGTAAGCTGATTCGACTGTTTCGACCAGTTTCCGTCAAAATCAACATATAACTCCATGTATTGAATTTGAACGCGCATTTCAATTTACCGAGGTCACAAACTAACTCGAAAAATTCCATTAAAATGTTTTCTAGCTTCGTATTGACGATACGGTCCTAACAAAACTAGTTTCGTCGAATTCTGAGGCCGTTTGAAAAATGACCATTTTCCAGTCGATTAAAATCAACTAAAACTGGTCAAACGCGTTTCCCTTTGCCACGCTCACATATTGATTCGAAAAATTATGAAATTTGAAACCTAGCAATAATTTGACATCGCGGATCCAACAAAAGTGGTTTCGTCGAAATCCGAGGTCGTTTGTAAAATGGCCATTTTCAGGGGCCGAAATTCCATAGTGACTATTCTGAAATTTCAACTGGACATATCTTTTGATTCACGCTATGGAATTCAAATCTTTTGGATTCGTTGGAAAGATATTCTCCAATAGATCCTAATATTTTTGGTTTCACTAAAATCCGGTTTATTTTGCACCCGGTACATTCATTTGAATTTTGAAATCGAATTATCGAACTACCGCACCATTTTCAATTCCTTTTATAAATATAAATAAAATTTATATTCTAACGACGATCTATATAAATATATACGTTCGAATTCTATTCAAAATAAATTTCTCGTCGTAATTATTTAAAATAATTCATATTAAATATTCAAAACTTGCTAAAATTGCCAAAATAAATTTTTTAAATTGGCTCGGATTTCCGGGTTATTACATTAATCTATTTCAAAACAACGTTGTTGTTTTGAGAACATACACCAGGTTAACTTGATTAACCAATATATTTAGAAATAAGGTATTTAAACAAATGGATCGACTTAATTCCCTTTGCTTTTGATAATTAAATTATCTTTAAAACTAACTTAAGAATAATCAAGTTAAAAACATTATCCTAAATAACTTATCCAATTTTAACTTCTTTATTTAACTGCATAATTAGTTACCAAATTTTGTTAATCTAAATATTAATTAACTTTGAATAAACCATTCTTATATTTAACAATCTCTATTCCCATTAAATTAATTGAACTGTAGTTAATTCAACAATCATTTTCCATTTCAAACAGTTGATGTAAAACAACCTAAAACAATCTGATTAACTGGTTAACCTTCCCTTTTTAAATCAATTAATAACATGATTAATTCAAAATAATCACCTTTAATTATTTCTAAAAAACAATTATTCCACTGTTGAAACTTATGTAAATTTTCTGATTTACTTTACATAAATTATAACTTAGCAGTCCCAATGATATACAACAGTTCTTTTAATAACTAACATACAAGTCATTAACCAAATTTTCATAACAAACAAGTAAATACAATTCAAAATTTATCAATTCATAATATAAAATCTCAACCATATATATTTACTACTGAAATCTATCTAACTAATATAATAGCAGAACGTGTTTATTTCTGCTAAGAGGTGTCCACACAATTTAGTTAATACAAGTGGAACAATGTTTATTTCCACTAGTAGATGTCGATACAATATATAATTATGGTCAAGTAATCAAACACGCTCAATTATTTAATTAATTCATTGAATAAATAATTTAGAATTTACTGAATCATATTACTGATCAATAGTTTACACATTAATTTTGTTCGGTTACTAAATTTACATTCAATAACTTTTTAATGGAATTTAGTATAAAAATCACTTTTAATTACTTATTAAATCAACTTATTTTAAATGGAATCGTTTAACTTGATAACTATGTTGAGTACCCCACACCCTGTCGGTTGACTCGATTAACCTTCTCGGGCCATAATTTATTCGAATGCGTTTTTTTTGAACTTATATATGTATACCCACCAAAATATATAAGTTATATATATATAAATTAAATTAATTTCTAAATTTTCAACATTTTTTTATTATACTGGGCCAAGCCCATGGCCCAATAGGCCAATGCGTCAAAACTGACGCACGTGAAAGCTTCCAGGCAAATAATTTTTGCCACCCATCGTCTTAATGTATTGTTGCAGCAACACTTCTAGGCAATCCATATGACAATTTTCCCAGTTCCTCTTCTACCTTTCCCTTCTATGTTTTCTTCTCATTAACTTTTTTTTATAATAACTGGGCTAAGCCCAATACCCATAAGCAAACAAAAAACCCGCACACACCAAATGATATTACGCACGTACTAGCTTCCACAACATACTTCATATTCTACAGTTCTGCTTCTGCTGACTCACATTTCCTTCTTGCGTTTTTTTTCTCTTTTGTAACTGGGCGGAAGCCCATTTGCGTTCACACATCCTCATCATTTGAACCAGCCTCTCCAACTTTCCTTTCTTGCATCCGCTCCTACCCCATTCCATTCTTCTACTGTTTTTTCTTTTTCTTTTTCCTGATGCTTTATTTCATTCTTACTTGAATCCAAGAAAAACAAACTTGTCTGATCAACTCATCTACCTGGCATGAACTAACGACTTCTGTCATTTCTTGAATCCAGGCAAACCAAGTTTGCCACACTACATCAAACAGCTTCACATGGTTACCAACACAAAGGGAAAAAACCCACCTCTTCACTTGTGCACCAACCCTGTGCACTGCCTCATGTGCACATGCACACTTCTTCAGATCGTCAGGGAGCCACCGCAACCCGTCCCGTAAGTCAGGCTTCTTCCTCAGATCACCACTGACCGGTTAGTCGAGCTTCCATAGTCCTCCTCTTCAAAAACACTATTTCACTTTATTTTATCCGGAAAACAGTTTCCAGCTTGTCACCACAAATTGATCTCCACAGTCACCTCCGGCTACCGTATGGCTTGCTACTACCACCATCTTCTTTCCTAAACCCGCATGCATCGCCTCCCTGATTTTTATTGCGCTTGATCAATGCCCCAAGCCACATGATCCAATCAAAACTACGCCCAAAACCCACTCTAAAAACCTATAAGACCACCTTATTCAGTGACCTCTGCCTCACCGGAGATCATATAACTCAAGTAATTTAGTTTTAATTGATACAACCTCCTAGGATTCAAGTTATAAATTTTTATACTTGTGTAAAATAGGAATTTACACCAGCTGTATGTTTAAATGAATACAGTGTCTATAACAAGCATAGTTAATAATATACACAGTCAGTGGTAAGTAAATTCACCTATATAAGCCTGTGTTATGATATATATACTCAATGAAATAGATTTAGAGAGTATTTAAGGTGCTTACTCATCGGAAATAGTCCCTGTTCTCATCATTTTCCAGCTTCCAGACTATGAACATACATTCGAAGCATCCATATTCATATATGAGTATAAAATCTAGTAGTTTATATGGGAAGTGTACTCACAAATGTTGGTTTCTAATTATATATATATATATTATTATATCTTTCATTATTATTCACTAATGTGTACATGCAGATGTTTAAAAAAAACGGTGCTTCAAATTCTTCGTACACTCAGATGTTTGCAATATAACTTATACAACTAGGCACTAACAATTTGATCTAGATATATACATGGCATCAAATATTATAACAGTTAATGGTGATCAAACAGAGAAGAATTTAAGTGGGTTTATGTAACAACCCGGAAAATCAGAACCAATTTAAAAATTTATTTTAAGAAATTTTAAAATAGAAAATGTGTCAGAATTTAAAAATTCTAAAAAAAAAGGGTAAAATATTAAAAAAAAGTTAAACAATAAAAAAGTTTACATTTTTATTGTAAAGGAGAAAATATGAAAAATGAACATTTGTTTAAATAGGAAAGTTGTTGTAAAATAAAAATTTCACACTTTTATGTAATAATGATTCATAGCTTGTTTAAAATGATGTAACATAAAAATTTACATTTTTTTTTAAAATAGAGAAGATTTCATTTTCTATGCAATATAGAAAAGATTACATTTATATATATATACACACACAATGTAAAAAGGATTACATTTTCTTTGCAAATAAAAAGATCACATTTTCTTTACAAGGGAAAAAGGATTACATTTTTCTTTGTCATATAAAAAGATTCAAGGATGGTAAATGTGTGTGTACATTTAAAATTACAATTTAATAGATGCATGAATCATATAAAAAGATTCAAGGATGGTAAATGTGTGTGTACATTTAAAATTACAATTTAATAGATGCATGAATCATATAAAAGGTTCAAGTATAGTAAATTTGTGTGTACATTAAAATTTACATTTAATGTATGTATGAATCTTACAAAAAGATTTATTGCTGGAAAATATGCTGACATTAAAAATCTACATTTTTTATATATATGAAGGTTCATATAAAAGGATTCAAGTATAATAAAAAGTCAACACATTAAAAATTACATTCTCATAAAAAGATATTTTTAATATGTTAAAGTAAGATAAATGAGAAATAAATGGGATACAGCTAAATTTAGAAAATAATTAAATAAAATTGTATTAGGTTCATTAGTCAGCAATTCATTTTCTTTGTAATGCATAACATACAAAATGTGGATTAATGGGCCTTAAAGGGTTAAAAAGGGATTAAATATATTATTAAATTATTATAAATAACCCTACAATAGAAAACCCTAAACCTAGAAACTTAACAGCCGTCGCTCTTCGGTTTTAATGGCCAGAATGCTTCCTTCTTTTCACCAATTCTTCTCCTCATCCATTCACAAATTCAAGGAAGTTTAAACGCGAAAATGGTAGAGGGGAACGAGATCAACATGACGTACGGTTGTGGTGGTCACCTTCGATCGGTTGAGGGTGGGCTCTGGTAGCGTGCGCAGGTGGATATCAAGTGGCGGCATGGGTCCGTGCAATGTACATAAGACGTCAAGGAAGAAGAAAAACCAAATCTGACGAAACTGAAAGCGTTGGAACCCCAAAAATGAGAGTTTCACGATGGAGATGACCAAATCTGAAACAAAGTATATTGAAAATTCAGACAAATACCAATGTGAGAATTCTTTATTTTTAATAATTAAAATTTATTAATTTCTAATCGTGTTAGAAATCAAATCTACTGTTAAATTCAATTTGTTATGTACGTGATTTGATTGGGTTGATAATATTGTTATGTCGATATGTGGATTGGAATTATCATGTTTGTTAAAATATGATCTTTGTAAATAAATATATCATGTTTGTTTAGTTGAAAACAAATCATGTTTGTTTAGTAGAAAACAAATATCTCATGTTTGTTAAGATAAGGTAGTTGAAAACTAATATATCATATTTGTTATAATAAAATTATTGAAAACAAATATGTCATTTTGTGATTATAAAATTATTGAAAACAAATATGTCATTTCGTAATATAGAATGTCATGTTAATATAGAATTGTCATTTATTAAAAATGTCATGTTAATATAGAATTGTCATTTATTAAAAATGTCATGTTAATATAGGATTGTCATTTATTAAAAATGTCATGTTAATATAGAATTGTCATTTATTAAAAATGTCATGTTAATATAGAACTGTCATTTATTATAAAAATGCCATGTTAATATAGGATGTCCTTTTATTCAGAAATGTCATATTATATTAGAAATGTCATTAAGATGTCATTATACTAAAAATGTCCTTTTATTCAGAAATGTCATATTATATTAGAACTATCATTAAGATATCATTATATTAAAAATGTCCTTTTATTCAGAAATGTCATATTATATTAGAAATGTCATTAAAGCGTCATTATATTAAAATTATTACTATGTTAGAAATGACAAAAACATTCATTTTTGTCATTTAATTAGAAGTATACAAAAATATTCATTTTTGTCTACTTAAAAAGAATGAGACTAGACATTCATTTTTGCCATTTAATTAGAAGTAGACAAACATATTCATTTTTGTCTAATTTAAAAGAATGAAACTAAACATTCATTTTTATCATTTAATTATAAGTAGACAAACCTATTCATTTTTGTCTAATTTAAAAGAATGAAACTAAACATTCATTTTTATTATTAAATTAGTAGACAAAAATATTCATTTTTGTCTAATTTAAAGGAATGAAACTAAACATTCATTTTTGTCATTAAATTAGAAGTAGACAAAAATATTAATTTTTGTCTAATTTTAAAGAATGAAACTAAACATTCATTTTTATCGTTAAATTAGAAGTAGACAAAAATATTCATTTTTATCTAATTTAAAAGAATGAAACTAAACATTCATTTTTGTCATTTAATTAGAAGTAGACAGACATATTCATTTTTGTCATTTAAAAAGAACGAAACCAAAATATACATTTTTGGTCATTAAAAAGGATCAAACCAAAAATATTCATTTTTGGTCATTAATAAGAATTATACCAAAATGTACATTTTTGTTCATTTAAAAGGGATGAAACAAGGATATACATTTTTTAGACAAAAATAAACTGGAATTGTCATCAAAAGTGAAAGAATCACTTTTATTACAAATGCATATATTAGAATTTATATGCAAGTATAAAATATCACTTTTATAGCAAATGCATATATTAGAATTTATATGAAAGTATGAAATATCACTTTAATTGTAAATGCATATATTAGAATTTATATTCAGGGATAAAATATCATTGTATGTACAATGCATATATTAGAATTTATATGTAAAGATAAAATGTTTGAAACATTAAAAATTACATTTTTAATGTAAAGACAAAGTATATGTAAATATTCATTGTATAGATAAAATGGTTGAAACATTAAATTCACATTTTTAATGTAAAGAAGGAATTATGTAAAATATACATCGTATGGGTTAAAATATTGAAACGTTAAAAATCACATTTTTAATGTAAGGAAGGAATTATGTAAAGTATTCATAGTTTGGATAATAATGTGGAAAACATTAAAATTTACATTTTTAATGTAAAGCATGATTCATGTAAAATGATCATGGGTTGAAATAGAAAAGTTTTACAATAAAATTTTACATTTTTATTATGTATGAAAATGATGACAAACATTCATTGTTTGAAATTAATTAGTTAATCAATAAAAATTACATTTTTATTTAACGTATGATTTGCTAGAAATATGCATAGTTGAAATAAATTAGTTAATCAATAAAAATTACATTTTTATTGAACGTCTGATTTGCTAGAAATATGCATAGTTGAAATAAATTAGTTAATCAATAAAAATTACATTTTTGTTGAATGTATGATTCACTAAAAATATGCATTGATGAAATAAATTAGTTAATCAATAAAAATTACATTTTTATTGAATGGATGATTCGTTAGAACAATGCATAGTGGAAATAAATTAGTTGATCAAGTAATGGTTTTGAAGTCGTCGAGCGAATTATAGATATATATATATATATATTTATATATAAATAAAAATAAAAATTAAACAAATTGCATACGGTAGCTCGCGTTTCGAGATCGTTACTCTAAACGATTATACCGAAAGATCCAACCATCGGATTTTCCCAAAACTAGAACTGTTAGGACCGCTTTGGGAAGATCTTTCCGACGATATAAATTTTGTTAAAATCCAACGGTTAGATTTCGAGTTATGTGTAAATTAAATTTGGGTAAAAACAACACCAAGGCTGCAAAGCGACCTAAAGCGTCGTTAAATTAATTTAAGCTATTTTTATATAAATAAAAATAGCGATAAATCGTTATAAAATAATATTAACGATATGAAATGGTTTTAAATTATATATATGCGAGAATTATTTGAAAAGACCGAGTTCAATCCCATTTTAAATAATTATACGGCGATTTAAATCGAAGATATCGAAGACGGTGATTGAAGACCGACGATCTTCACATCGAATGGACGACTACTGATGCCCGACATTGGGTAGCTCCTAGTAAAGGGTTAATAGTGGTAGTTTGTCCGGATGTACTTATTGATTGTCCGGATAAGCGGGCACCTCACTTCCGTATTGGACATACGGGACGAGGAATAAGGTGTCTCCGGTTTCGTTCAGACCTAGAACGGACTTGAAAATGGATGCATGTCTGACATTGGATTTCATTCCATGTATATTGAATTGATTTCTATTAATATATATCTGTTTGGTTGCGGAGAATTTATTCTCTTGCTTAACACCCTCAAGGGGTATATATTGTTAGTTATTGATCGCATGGCGTGAATTATCAATGTGGCATGCCAAGATTCAAATGATCAAGGCTTTTGTTGAAAAGCAAAGCCTTGTGGTTGATGATCAAAGCATAGCCTGTTTAGGCGTTGCTTTGTGTATAGCGTGACTTCGCGAACCTCACACCCTGGTATGAGTCAAAAACGGGATTAGGACTGCAGGGAGTGCACACGTTTCTTTCTAGCTAAGAAGTGGTGTCAGCGACTTATCAGCCCTGACATTTTTACTTATGTGGATGATGGATTATGAGGTACCTCGGATTTATAGGTTTTTAGTGGCCACATTAGAGGTTCAAAAGAACCGGGAAGCGTGTTTTCAGGAATTGCCAATCCACTAACGTTATTTGTAGATAGGCCCTGAAGATCCAAAGGTTCACTACGGGGGATCCTGAGGCATTTGCTAGAGTGTCTCTAATCGGAGAGGACGATCCCTAGCCTCGACTCATGATGAAAACCCAATTTCTAATACGACACCATCGGTTTGGATTGTAGAACTAGTATGGCGACATGATACATGATACCCATGCCGTCTATGATTGATACATAATGATTGAAATTGTTTTTGAAACATATATACACTAATAATAATATCAAATCCGTTTTTATCGTATCAAGCATTTTTGACCATTATAAGGTAAAGCTCTATCCTCCGGTTTGAGTTGCATTGTGTGATGGGACTTGAGTCTTATAATGGTTTCATTTTTCTAAAAAGCATTGCGTTGTTTAACGATTTATTTAATTTATGCACTGGCAATCCAATAGAGTAAGCATGTTCCACATTAGCGGCGTGGTCCTGTGATTAGCCTTATTATTAGGTAAGTTAAGTTAGAATTCTAATACCAGTCCCATGAATGACCTATAGTTTGTTTCACTGGCAAAATCGGGTGCCCATATTTTGCACACGGGCAGTCGAGTAGCTTGTTTTGCAGATATTTTTCTCTTGAGCAGGATTCTGGATTGAAGCTTAAAGCTGTGTCCATAGCATTTATAGTCTTCCGCTGCAATGTATTAAATTTATTGTAATTTATCTTATGCAGTATTTTATTCAATGTACTCTGATATTCTATACTCTGATGTAACATTATTATAATGTTTTATAAAAGTCTTATGTTATTGTTCTAATATATTGTATTCCCAAAGTTAACGTATGCGGGTTTTGAACGGTCTTGGTCGATTTAGCGATCGATTAGGTCCGGGCAAAATCCGTATCGTCACAGTTGGTATCAGAGCTCTGGTTAGCTCAAATCTTTGGGGTACAACTCGTTAGAACTGAACAGAAGACTCATCAGTGATTGGATTAGTAATATCCAATAAGAATACTCATTAGAGATAGGACCAGTAATATCCTAGAACGAGAGAACTCGTTAGAGATGGGGTTAGTAATGCTCCAGAATGAGTTGAGAGTAAAAAGTTCCTAATTAACGTATTTGTGATTATATATAATCCGATCTTAGATAATATGATTTTTTGAATATACAAAATTAAATATATTTGGAAAATTAATCAACTAATTGATTGATGATTGTGTTGTGTGAAAGTTAATCAACTAATAAAATTATTAAAACCATTAAAATTATTTAAAACAACTTTTAGCTTCGTTCCTTTTCGAGAATGAAAATATTTTAAGTGGGGGAGACTGTAACAACCCGGAAAATCAGAACAAATTTAAAAATTTATTTTAAGAAATTTTTAAATAGAAAATGCATCAGAAATTAAAAATTCTAAAAAAAAAGGGAAAAAAATAATAAAAAAAGTTAAACAATAAAAAAGTTTACCTTTTTATTGTAAAGGAGAAAATATGAAAAATGAACATTTGTTTAGATAGGAAAGTTGTTGTAACATAAAAAATTCACACTTTTATGTAATAATGATTCACTGAAATGATTCATATCTTGTTTAAAATGATGTAACATAAAAATTTACATTTTTATGTAAAATAGAGAAAATTTCATTTTCTATGCAATATAGAAAAGATTAAATTTTTTTATATATACAATGTAAAAAGGATTACATTTTCTTTGCAAATAAAAAGATCACATTTTCTTTACAAGGGAAGAAGGATTACATTTTTCTTTGTCATATAAAAAGATTCAAGGATGGTAAATGTGTGTGTACAATTAAAATTACAATTTAATAGATGCATGAATCATATAAAAAGAATCAAGGATGGTAAATGTGTGTGTACATTTAAAATTACAATTTAATAGATGCATGAATCATATAAAAGGTTCAAGTATGGTAAATTTGTGTGTACATTAAAATTTACATTTAATGTATGTATGAATCTTACAAAAAGATTTATTGTTGGAAAATATGCTGACATTAAAAATCTACATTTTTTTGTATATGAAGGTTCATATAAAAGGATTCAAGTATGATAAAATGTCGACATATTAAAAATTACATTCTCATAAAAAGACATTTTTAATATGTTAAAGTAAGATAAATGAGAAATAAATGGGATATAGCTAAATTTAGAAAATAATTAAATAAAATTGTATTAGGTTCATTAGTTAGCAATTCATTTTCTTTGTAACGCATAACATACAAAATGTGGATTAATGGGCGTTAAAGGGTTAAAAAGGGATTAAATATATTATTAAATTATTATAAATAACCCTACAATAGAAAACCATAAACCTAGAAACTACATAGCCCCGCTTTTCAGTTTTAATGGCCAGAATGCTTCCTTCTTTTCACCGATTCTTCCCTTCATCCATTCACAAATTCAAGGAAGTTTAAACGCGAAAATGGTAGAGTGGCACAAGTTCAACAGGATGTAAAGTTGTGGTGGTCACCTTCGATCGGTTGATGGTGGGCTCTGGTAGCATGCACAGGTGGATATCAAGTGGCGGCATGGGTCCGTGCAATGTACATAAGACGCCAAGGAAAAAGATAAACCAAATCCGACGAAACTGAAAGCGTTGGGACCCCAAAAATGAGAGTTTCACGATGGAGCTGACCAGATCTAAAACAGAGTACATTGAAAATTTATACAAATACCAATGTGAGAATTCTTTATTTTTAATAATTAAAATTTATTAATTTCTAATCGTGTTAGAAATCAAATCTACTGTTAAATTCAATTTGTTATATACGTGATTTGATTGGGTTGATAATACTGTTATGTTGATATGTGGATTGGAATTATCAGGTTTGTTAAAATATGATCATTGTAAATAAATATATCATGTTAGTTTAATTGGAAACAAATCATGTTTGTTTTGATGAAAACAAATATCTCGTGTTTGTTAAGATAAGGAGGTTGAAAATTAATATATCAGATTTGTTATAATAAAATTATTGAAAACAAATATGTCATTTTGTGATTATAAAATTATTGAAAACAAATATGTCATTTTGGAATTATAAAATTAAATTCAAACGAAATTATCATTTTATTAGGATTGTCATATTAAAATAAAATTATCATTTTATTAGGATTGTCATGTTCATGTAAAATTATCATTTTGGTGATAAATTGTCAGGTTAGTATGAAATTGTCATTTTGGTTATAAACATCATTTTTATAAGCATGTTATGTTAGAATTAAAAATACCATTTTTAGAATCATTTATGCTATAAATTAAATGTGTCATTTATATTAGAAATTAAATGTGCCATTTATATTAGAAATTAAATGTGTCATTTATATTAGGGAATAAATGTGTCATTTATATTAGAAATGAAATGTGTCATTTATATTAGGGAATAAATGTGCCATTTATATTAGAGAATAAATGTGTCATTTTTATTAGAAAATAGACGTGTCATTTATTAAAAATGCCATGTTAATATAGAATTGTCATTTATTAGAAATGTCATGTTAATATAGAATTGTCATTTATTAAAAATGTCATGTTAATATAGAATTGTCATTTATTAAAAATGTCATGTTAATATAGTGCTGTCATTTATTATAAAAATGCCATGTTAATATAGGATGTCCTTTTATTCAGAAATGTCATATTATATTAGAAATGTCATTAACATGTCATTATATTAAAAATGTCCTTTCATTCAGAAATGTCATTAAGATGTCATTATATTAAAAATGTCCTTTTATACAGAAATGTCATAATATATTAGAAATGTCGTTAAAGAGTCATTATATTAAAAATGTCACTATGTTAGAAATGACAAAAACATTCATTTTTGTCATTTAATTAGAAGTAGACAAAAAATATTCATTTTTGTCTAATTTAAAAGAATGAGACTAAACATTCATTTTTGCCATTTAATTAGAATTAGACAAATATATTCATTTTTGTCTAATTTAAAAGAATGGAACTAAACATTCATTTTTATCATTTAATTAGAATTAGACAAACATATTCATTTTTGTCTAATTTAAAAGAATGAAACTAAACATTCATTTTTATCGTTAAATTAGAAGTAGACAAAAATATTCATTTTTTTCTAATTTAAAAGAACGAAACTAAACATTCATTTTTATCATTAATTTAGAAGTAGACAAAAATATTCATTTTTGTCTAATTTAAAAGAATGAATCTAAACATTCATTTTTGTCATTTAATTTGAAGTAGACAAACATATTTATTTTTGTCATTTTAAAAGAACGAAACCAAAATATACATTTTTGGTCGTTAAAAAGGATCAAACCAAAAATATTCATTTTTGATCATTAATAAGAATTAAACCAAAATGTACATTTTTGTTCATTTAAAAGGGATGAAACAAGAATATACATTTTTTAAACAAAAATAAACTAGAATTGTCATCCAAAGTGAAAGAATCGCTTTTATTACAAATGCATATATTAGAATTTATATGCAAGTATAAAATATCACTTTTATTGCAAATGCATATATTAGAATTTATATGCAAGTATAAAATATCACTTTCATTGTAAATGCATATATTAGAATTTATATGCAGGGATAAAATATCATTTTATGTACAATGCATATATTAGAATTTATATGTAAAGATAAAATGTTCGAAACATTAAAAATTACATTTTTAATGTAAAGATAAAATATATGTAAATATTCATTGTATAGGTAAAATGGCTGAAACATTAAATTCACATTTTTAATGTAAAGAAGGAATTATGTAAAATATACATCGTATGGGTTAAAATGTTGAAACATTAAAACTCACATTTTTAATGTAAAGAAGGAATTATGTAAAGTATTCATAGTTTGGATAATAATGTGGAAAACATTAAAATTTACATTTTTAATGTAAAGCATGATTCATGTAAAATGATCACGGGTTGAAATAGAAAAGTTTTACAATAAAATTTTACATTTTTATTTTTCATAAAAATGATGACAAATATTCATTGTTTGAAGTAAATTAGTTAATCAATAAAAATTACATTTTTATTGAACGTATGATTTGCTAGAAATATGCGTAGTTGAAATAAATTAGTTAATCAATAAAAATTACATTTTTATTGAATGCATGATTTGCAAGAAATATGCATAGTTGAAATAAATTAGTTAATCAATAAAAATTACATTTTTATTGAATGTATGAATCGCTAAAAATGTGCATAGTTGAAATAAATTAGTTAATCAATAAAAATTACATTTTAATTGAATGGATAATTCGCTAGAACAATGCATAGTGGAAATAAATTAGTTGATCAAGTAATGGTTTTGAAGTCGTCGAGCGAATTATATATATATATTGAAATTAAACGAAACGCATACGGTAGTTCGCATTTCGAAATCGTAACTTTAAACGATTATACCGATAGATCCGACCGTCGGATTTTCCCAAAACTAGAACTGTTAGGACCGCTTTGCGAAGATCTTTCCGACGATACAAATTTTGTTAAAATCCAATGGTTATATTTTGAGATATGTGTAAATCAAATTTGGGTAAAAACAACGCTAGGGCTATAAAGCGACCTGAAGCATCGTTAGATTAATTTGAGCTATATAAATAAAAATAGCGATAAATCGTTATAAAATAATATTAACGATATGAAATGGTTTTAAATTATATATATGAGAGAACTATTTGAAAAGACTGAGTTCAATCTCATTTCAAATAATTATACGACGATTTAAATCGAAGATATCAAAGACGGTGATTGAAGACGAATGATCTTCACATCGAATGGACGACTACTGATGCCCGACATTGGGTAGTTCCTAGTAAAGGGTTAATAGTGGTAGTTTGTCCGGATGTACCTGTTGATTCTCCGGATAAGCGAGCCCCTCACTTCCGTATTGGACATACGGGACGAGGAATAAGGTGTCTCCGGTTTTGTTCAGACCCAGAACGGACTTGAAAATGGATGCGTGTCTGACATTGGATTTCATTCCATGTAAATTGAATTGATTTTTATTAATATATATCTGTTTGGTGGCGGAGAATTTATTCTCTCGCTTAAAACCCTCAGAGGGTATATATTGTTAGTTATTGATTGCATGGTGTGAATTGTCAATGTGGCATGCCAAGATGTAAATGATCAAGGCTTTTGTTGAAAAGTAGGGCCTTGCGGTTGATGATCAAAGCATAGCCTGTTTATTCGTAGCTTTGTGTATAGAGTGACTTTGCGAACCTCACACCCTGGTATGAGTCAAAAACGGGATTAGGACTACAGAGAGTGCACACGTTTCTTTTTAGCTACGAAGTGGTGTCAGCGACTTACCTGCCCTAACATTTTTACTTATGTGGATGATGGACTATGAGGTACCTCGGATTTATAGGTTGTTAGTGGCCATATTAGAGTTTCAAAAGAACCGAGAAGCGTGTGTTCAGGAATTGCCAATCTACTAACGTTATTTGTGGACCGGCCCTGAAGATCCAAGGGTTCACTGCGGGGGATCCTGAGGCATTTGCTAGAGTGTATCGAATCGGAGAGGACGATACCTATCCTCGACTCATGATGGAAACTCAATTTCCAATACGACACCATCAGTTTTGATTGTATAACTAGTATGGCGACATGATATATGGTACCCATGCCGTCTATGATTGATACATTATGATTGAAATTATTTTTGAAACATATATACACTAATAATAATATCAAATCCGTTTTTATCGTATCAAGCATTTTTGACCATTATAAGGTAAAACTCTATCCTCCGGTTTGCGTTGCATTGTGTGATGGGACATGAGTCGTATAATGGTTTAATTTTTCTAAAAAGCATTGCGCTGTTTAACGATTTATTTAATTTATGCACTGGCAATCCAATGGAGTAAGCATGTTCCTGAAACAACCCGTAACTTACCCGTAAAGGAAAGCGCCGGATAGTTCGAGAACAAACCACAACAGAACGCATATAAAAGAATATTTCATTGTATATTACAACAATGCATCAGATTAAAAGAATATACAGAGTATAAATGAATATTACACAGAAATATCAGAGATTTAAATTACATTTAAATACATAGCAGCGGAAAATAATACAATACACAACTAGAAGAGATATACAGATACAAAGCTTTCCGGATATCATTCCAGCTGTAAACCAGGATCCTGTGAATATAAATCTGCAAAACCAAAACTACTAGCTGCCCGTGTCAAAATAGGGGCACCCAGAGTTTAGGTTAAAACAATAAACTCCAGGTCAGTCATGTGACTGGTGTGAGAACTAAAACAGTTATTAATCTTTATTTTAAATCATTAGGTAAATCAAGGGACCACGCCGTATAACATGGAACGGGTTTCCTCCCAAGAATACCAGTGCATAAAACAAACAGCGCAATGCTAAATAAAGAAAAATGAAGCTGTTATAAGACCCAGGTCCTATCACACAATGCAACGCAAGCCGGGGGATAGGGTTTTCCCTTATAACAGCCAAAGAATGCTTGATACGTTTAAAACAAATCATTTGATACTATTATAAGTGCATAGTGTATAAAACAACTTCAAATAATAAGTATCAATCATAGGCGGCATGGGTACCATATATCATGTCGCCATACTAGTTCTACAATTAAAACCGCACATGTCACGTATTTGGAAATTGGGTTTCCATCTATGAACCGAGGCAAAAGATAGTCCTCAACCGATTCGAGACAATCTAGCCCATGTCTCCGGAGCAGCCGCAACTGCCCCTTGGATCCTCAGGGCCGGTCCACCGATGTGGATTATAGTGCCTGAACAATACGTTTCTCCGCCCTTTGGGGCGTAAACGAGCCAACTAAATGACTCCATCGGTTCGAGAACGACCGATCAATCCGAGGCGTCTCGCAACAGCAACAACCACATAAGTCAAACTCGTCAGGGCGTGTAAAACCACTGACGCCACTTCTAGCTAGAAAGAAACGCATGCCCTCCCTGACGTCCGTCTCCCGTTTTTGGTTCATACCGGGTGTGAAACTCGCGAGGAAAACGTTACACAAAGCTACGCCACAAAGGCCGTGCTCTGATCATCACCACAAGACTTTGCTTTTCAACAGAAGCCTCGATCAATTGCCACTTAGGCATGCCACACAGGCAATTCACCCCATGCGTTTGATATCCATCAATATATAACCCCTGAGCTCGTACGTCTCAGAGAAGGGCGTTAAGCAAGAGAATAAATTCTCCGCCGCCAAACAGATATATATTGAATAGAAATCAATCACACAGACTAAAATCCAATGTCAGACACACAGTCCATTTACAAGTCCGTTCTGGGTCTGAACGAAACCGGAGGCACCTAGTACCCCGCATATCCATCGATCTCCAAGTACGTCTGGACGATCACTAACTGTTTCCATCTTCTTGGGTGTACAGCCCAATCAAGATCGTCAGAAATCACCCAAACGACGTGAAGACTTCCGGTCTTCCCATCGTCTTCATCTTCGACTTATCGTCGTATCAGTTATTCAGAATGGGATAAACCCGGTCTTTCCGAATAACTCGCGTATACTTCAAATGAGTGTTACACAAACACAACATACGCCTCATTCCAATTCATCAGTCACTAACCGTAAATTAATCAAGAGAATAATTCCCCAAATATTAACCCCGAAGGCCGAAACCAACATCAGATCAATATCCAGAAAACCATTCTGCTTGGCTAACCGATAGTTAATTTCTAAATTTCACATTCAAAGGGAAAGGTCCCCATTAATTTTATCCAAGATAAACTCCTTGAATTTATTCATTATTCTTTTTTTTGAATATCAATTCAAACTAGTCGGGATTAGCGAACCTTACCGAAGTAATCATTTATTTTAATTTCCCCATCCCAACCTATTCATCCCATGAAGTAAAACTGGTAATACTTCATATCTAACACCACAGTGTTATCGGTAAATTCAATTACCATTTCACGTTCAAATCTAATTAAAGATTTAACTATCGCCTGGAGCAAAACTGGTGATACTCCATTTTCGATCATTTCAATCTAATTAAAGATTCATTAAAACTCCACTTAGTTTTAATCGTTAACTGGGTTAAAGAATCAGTGTCATTTAAAACACGGTTCACGATAAACCCAAAATCACATTCATTAATTGTCGGGTTAAAGAACGAGTGTTATTTAAAACACTGTTCACGATAAACCCAAAAATCAATATCAATTCAATCCCAATTAAATATTATTTAATTGGTACACTTCATTAAATCTAAATAAAAAGATTTAATCTTTTCTTAACTGGGTTCAAGAACAGTGTTAGTGAAAACACCATTCACGACAAACCCAAATCGCATTCAATATTCAATACAAGGCTCTGAATAGAAAATATATCGGCTTATATTCAATATCAAATTCTACGACTAACAAATGTCGTATTGGAAATAACGATATAAGTATATATCTTTCAAATTTCCATAACAACACCTGTATAATCACGAATTCCAACATCGAAATATCCCGAAGACAATTTCGATTCAAATCCACTCCAATGCAATCATTGGATATTCTGGTTATTTTCAAAACCCTTTTTAAATTCAATTTATTTATTTAAAAATAAATAGAATTATAATTCTAGTTCAAAACCAGTTCATTTCGATAAAAATCTATTTTTATCTTTTCAAATATGGAGTTTTTCATCCCAATTTTTCCCAAATCATTTCTTATGATTTTTCACAAATTATTACTATTTTTAATAATTTTATCAAGGCCCGTACAGTCGATTTCCATCAATGGCCATCGAACTGCACTTACAGCGACCTTTTTCAAATTTGATTTGGACGTATCTCCAAATCCAACCGTTAGATTTCAAATTTCTAACATTCGTTAGAAAGCTCTTTTCGATACGAACCCAACGGTTCCGGTTTTAGGAGAATCCGACGGTCGGATCTCCCGTAATGTCCGTTTGAAATAAATGGTCGAAATTCACGAACTGCTGCGGCGCGGCGCGTTCTATTCAGGCCATTATATTATATATATAATATATATTTCGTCGATTTCTATTTAAAACGAATTATATAAATAGTTTTAAAATCGTTTCAAAAGCTATTTCAACTTTCTTTTCAATTCAAATCAAAATTGAATTCTTCTTTATAAATTCGTTTTAAAATTCATTTCTATTCAATTCAAATTTCAATTCAATTTGAATTCATTTCAATTCACTTTCAATTCAATTTGAACTCATCTTCAAGTCAATTCAAATTCGTTTTCTATTCATTTCATTTCGAAATCGTTTTCAATTCATTTCATTTCGAAATCGTTTTCAATTCATTTCATTTCGAAATCGTTTTCAATTCATTTCGAAATCGAATAAAATCGATATAAATATCGTTCACGTCAAAATGGCGTCAATCTAATCAACACGGCTTCATAAATTTCTATTTTCAAATATTCTATTTCAAATATTTCTTTTTCAAAATAGATGTTATTATCAAAATATTTCGTTCAACACATGACCAATCTCAAAGGATGAGTACTGTCAACACATGAACCGTTATTTTATATTGATAAAGATGTAAATTTTATTATCAAAATATTTCGTTCAACACATGACCAATCTCAAAGGATGAGTACTGTCAACACATGAACCGTTATTTTATATTGATAAAGATGTAAATTTTATTATCAAAATATTTCGTTTAACACATGACCAATCTCAAAGGATGAGTACTGTCAACACATGAACTGTTATTTTATATTATTCTTTATTTTTCAAATTGGAATGAGGCCCAATCAATTACCATATACTGTTAATTATATGGATTTTCATACAACACATGTATATAACAGCAACGATAAATAATCAACCATCAACCAAAGTGCACTACACTGTATAAGCATCAAATATAGATATCTAATGCTTATAACAGCCTGTCAATCAATCGATCGACATATTTATTCAATCGGGATGAGTGAACTTCAAATTTCATCCCAACACCCGTGTGGGGTTTCAAACAATCAAACAAATATTTTATTCGTGCAGTTGGGCGATGTGTAAAATTTATCGTCCCAATCAATGTTCTTCAAATAGGTGTACATAAACAAACCGTCTGGTTTGTAAATGAATATTTATTTGTTCACATTCACGTTAAAAATTATATTTTTAACGATAAAACATTTTATTTCAACCTATGAATTTCTATTCAATTCATTTACACAATAAAATGATATTTTTATTTTTCTAACATATTTTAGAAAATTTCGGCGGCATAACGGCACGATACTAGAAACGGGACAAGGCCTAGCCTTATCCCCGGTCTAGTGAAGGCCCACGCCATTCACACATCAATCAAAATCACCAAACAACCAAATTCAAATCAAATCATATAACTAAGCTATGCAACCAAACAAACAAGTCCATGGTCTGTGGACGATTGTGTCGGGTGCTACTAAGCACCGTCTGCATCCTAGTATATAAATATAATTAGAAAAGAAATTGAAAGGTGAGAAATTCTCACATATAGCTATCCAATTATCTTGAATCTTCTTTTGCAGAATTCTTCGTCGACCTCGCCTTTTTGTCGCTTTCGCCCGTATTCTCTACATATGTAAAAATCGAATTTTACTTCGCTATTCAATATATAAAAATCGAATTTTTACTTTGCTATTCAATATATAAAAATCGAATTTTTACTTTGCTATTCAATATATAAAAATCGAATTTTTACTTTGCTATTCAATATATAAAAATCGAATTTTTACTTTGCTATTCAATATATAAAAATCGAATTTTTACTTTGCTATTCAATATATAAAAATCGAATTTTTACTTTGCTATTCAATATATAAAAATCGAATTTTTACTTTGCTATTCAATATATAAAAATCGAATTTTTACTTTGCTATTCAATATATAAAAATCGAATTTTTACTATCGAAGTTCAATATACAAAAATCCTATTTTAAAAACAATACTAATTACATAAACTGATTTTATAATTTTAAAAACTGATTTCATAAATTAAAAACTGATTTCATAAATTAAAACTGATTTCATAAATTAAAAATTACCTGCGGGGCGCTTGGGGGAGAGGGGTGGCCGGAGGCAGTCGCTGGGGGGGGGGGGGGCGGTGGCTCTTGCGGTGGCGGCTCGCGAAGGGGGTACTCGCGGTGGTTCTAGGGTTCGCGACTGAGGGGGTTTCTCCGTGGGGTCACGGGTTCGAAGGAGGAGGTCGGGGAAGAAGAGAGGAGCGAGAGGGAGGGGATCGAAAGGTGGGGCGGCAGCGTTCCTGGCGGCGGCGGTTAGGGCAGGGGCGGGATCGACGAGGCGGTTTTCTTTTTTTTTTTTTTTTTTTCTCTGCGCGTTGACCGATTAAGAGGGAGAAGGGGGGGGGGTTATATGGTTTATATATATTTAATAATTTAATTAATATTTTATTTCCACCAAAAGTAACTTTCCAATACGAACTTCAAACAAGACCCACCGACTGTCGTCCCTAGCTAATTACCCCCATTCCGAACACAATGGGATATGTATCGTAAGCTGATTTGATCGTTTCGATTTGTTTCCGTTGAATTTACATTTAAATCACTATATTGAATTTTAAACGTACATTTCAAATTACCGGGGTCACATACTAACTCTATAAATTGGAGAAAAATATTTTCTAGCTTCGTATTGACGATACGGTCCTAACAAAACTAGTTTCGTCGAATTCTGAGACCGTTTGAAAAATGGCCAATTTCCAGTCGATTAAAATCAACTGAAACTGGTCAAACGCGTTTTCCTTCGCCACGCTCACATATTGATTCGAAAAATTATGAAACTTGGAATCTAGCAACAACTTGACACCATAGACCCAACAAAACTGGTTTCGTCGAAATCCGAGGTCGTTTGCAAAATGACTATTTTTAAGGGCCTGAATTCCATAGCGACTATTCAGAATTTTCAACTGGACATATCTTTTGATTCCCGCTATGAAATTTCAATTTTCCGGATTCGTTGGAAAGGTATTATCAATTAGATCCCATCATTTTTGGTTTCACTAAAATCCGTATTGTTTTGCACCCGGTACATTCAATTGAAGTTTGAAATCGAATTATCGAACTACCGCGCCATTTTCAATTCCTTTTATAATTATATATAATTATTTATATTCTAACGACGGCGTATATAATATATACGTTCGAATTATATTCAAAATAAATTTCTCGTCGAAATTATTTAAAATAATCCATTTTAAATATTCAAAATTCGCTAAAATTGCCAAAATAAAAATTTTAAACTAGCCCAGATTTTTGGGTTATTACAATCTCCCCCACTTAAAACTTTTCGTCCCCGAAAAGGAACAAAGTCAAAAGTGGTTTGATTAATCAACTCTACGCTCGATCTGGCTTCCATTCTCCAACTCTTTAGTTTCTGAGAATTTTCAAAATTTCAAAAATTTGGCTAACACCCTAAATTTTTGAAAAATTTCGCCATAACCTCCCCTGCACCAGGAGCATCGGGGAATTTCAAATAGCTTCCCCGGTCCTTCAGATCTCAAAAAGAAAACGAAAAAGCCAAGCGGCTAGCCAATAGGCTCATAAAATCATCATCACCCAAACAAAACAGTAAATTATGTAGTAAACATGTACCTATTTGTCGGGCAAACAAATTTTATTCTCTGCTCTAGCCTCCTTGCTATGACCTGTTCAATGTAAGTATAGGTATATGCAAGCAAACGCAACCAAATTTCAATATAGTTCAATTGGGCATAATGTTTCAGAATTATCAAACAAATAAACCAACAACACAACCATCAATCAATTAGTGGATTAACGTTTCAAATTCATAATTTTGATATATATACAAAAATCATGTTTTTGATGCCAAATCACAACTAATGTATTCTAGCTATATTAGTTTTGGTTCTCACACCAGTCTAATGGAAATATATAGAAATCACACCTTCGAAACACGAACATAATTATTGATGATGTCATGGTCATTATCAACATCATCTCCGGGCGACTAGAGTGTAATTCTATATCTATTCAATATATTAAAACTTTGAATACACGTGGATCAGACGTATACGCAAAATCTATATATACTGGATTGTCCACATCAATTTAAATAAATAACCAAATACGTTTAAAACGATTTAGATTTTCAAAAGAAAATTTGTTTTCATTTTCAAAAATATATTCTTCACACTCGTTCTAGGATACTACTGATCCTATCTCTAACGAGTCATTCTAATTGGATATTACTAATCCAATATCTGATGAATTCTTTCGTAGGGTTCTAATGTGTCTTGTTCTCTGCGCTTTGTAAACCAAAGCTCTGGTACCAAATGAAACAACCCGTAACTTACCCGTAAAGGAAAGCGATGGATAGTTCGAGAACAAACCACAACAGAACGCATATAAAAGAATATTTCATTGTATATTACAACAATGCATCAGATTACAAGAATATACAGAGTATAAATGAATATTACACAGAAATATCAGAGATTTAAATTACATTTAAATACATAGTAGCGGAAAATAATACAATACACAACTAGAAGAGATATACGGATACAAAGCTTTCCGGATATCATTCCAGCTGTAAACCAGGATCCTGTGAATATAAATCTGCAAAACCAAAACTACTAGCTGCCCGTGTCAAAATAGGGGCACCCAGAGTTTAGGTTAAAACAATAAACTCCAGGTCAGTCATGTGACTGGTGTGAGAACTAAAACAGTTATTAATCTTTATTTTAAATCATTAGGTAAATCAAGGGACCACGCCGTATAACACGGAACGGGTTTCCTCCCAAGAATACCAATGCATAAAACAAACAGCGCAATGCTAAATAAAGAAAAATGAAGCTGTTATAAGACCCAGGTCCTATCACACAATGCAACGCAAGTCGGGGGATAGGGTTTTCCCTTATAACAGCCAAAGAATGCTTGATACGTTTAAAACAAATCATTTGATACTATTATAAGTGCATAGTGTATAAAACAACTTCAAATCATAAGTATCAATCATAGGCGGCATGGGTACCATATATCATGTCGCCATACTAGTTCTACAATTAAAACCGCACATGTCACGTATTTGGAAATTGGGTTTCCATCTATGAACCGAGGCAAAAGATAGTCCTCAACCGATTCGAGACAATCTAGCCCATGTCTCCGGAGCAGCCGCAACTGCCCCTTGGATCCTCAGGGCCGGTCCACCGATGTGGATTATAGTGCCTGAACAATACGTTTCTCCGCCCTTTGGGGCGTAAACGAGCCAACTAAATGACTCCATCGGTTCGAGAACGACCGATCAATCCGAGGCGCCTCGCAACAGCAACAACCACATAAGTCAAACTCGTCAGGGCGTGTAAAACCACTGACGCCACTTCTAGCTAGAAAGAAACGCATGCCCTCCCTGACGTCCGTCTCCCGTTTTTGGTTCATACCGGGTGTGAAACTCGCGAGGAAAATGTTACACAAAGCTACGCCACAAAGGCCGTGCTCTGATCATCACCACAAGACTTTGCTTTTCAACAGAAGCCTCGATCAATTGCCACTTAGGCATGCCACACAGGCAATTCACCCCATGCGTTTGATATCCATCAATATATAACCCCTGAGCTCGTACGTCTCAGAGAAGGGCGTTAAGCAAGAGAATAAATTCTCCGCCGCCAAACAGATATATATTTAATAGAAATCAATCACACAGACTAAAATCCAATGTCAGACACACAGTCCATTTACAAGTCCGTTCTGGGTCTGAACGAAACCGGAGGCACCTAGTACCCCGCATATCCATCGATCTCCAAGTACGTCTGGACGATCACTAACTGTTTCCATCTTCTTGGGTGTACAGCTCAATCAAGATCGTCAGAAATCACCCAAACGACGTGAAGACTTCCGGTCTTCCCATCGTCTACATCTTCGACTTATCGTCGTATCAGTTATTCAGAATGGGATAAACCCGGTCTTTCCGAATAACTCGCGTATACTTCAAATGAGTGTTACACAAACACAACATACGCCTCATTCCAATTCATCAGTCACTAACCGTAAATTAATCAAGAGAATAATTCCCCAAATATTAACCCCGAAGGCCGAAACCAACATCAGATCAATATCCAGAAAACCATTCTGCTTGGCTAACCGACAGTTAATTTCTAAATTTCACATTCAAAGGGAAAGGTCCCCATTAATTTTATCCAAGATAAACTCCTTGAATTTATTCTTTATTCTTTTTTTTGAATATCAATTCAAACTAGTCGTTATTAGCGAACCTTACCGAAGTAATCATTTATTTTAATTTCCCCATCCCAACCTATTCATCCCATGAAGTAAAACTGGTAATACTTCATATCTAACACCACAGTGTTATCGGTAAATTCAATTACCATTTCACGTTCAAATCTAATTAAAGATTTAACTATCGCCTGGAGCAAAACTGGTGATACTCCATTTTCGATCATTTCAATCTAATTAAAGATTCATTAAAACTCCACTTAGTTTTAATCGTTAACTGGGTTAAAGAATCAGTGTCATTTAAAACACGGTTCACGATAAACCCAAAATCACATTCATTAATTGTCGGGTTAAAGAACGAGTGTTATTTAAAACACTGTTCACGATAAACCCAAAAATCAATATCAATTCAATCCCAATTAAATATTATTTAATTGGTACACTTCATTAAATCTAAATAAAAAGATTTAATCTTTTCTTAACTGGGTTCAAGAACAGTGTTAGTGAAAACACCATTCACGACAAACCCAAATCGCATTCAATATTCAATACAAGGCTCTGAATAGAAAATATATCGGCTTATATTCAATATCAAATTCTACGACTAACAAATGTCGTATTGGAAATAACGATATAAGTATATATCTTTCAAATTTCCATAACAACACCTGTAAAATCACGAATTCCAAAATCGAAATATCCCGAAGACAATTTCGATTCAAATCCACTCCAATGCAATCATTGGATATTCTGGTTATTTTCAAAACCCTTTTTAAATTCAATTTATTTATTTAAAAATAAATAGAATTATAATTCTAGTTCAAAACCAGTTCATTTCGATAAAAATCTATTTTTATCTTTTCAAATATGGAGTTTTTCATCCCAATTTTTCCCAAATCATTTCTTATGATTTTTCACAAATTATTACTATTTTTAATAATTTTATCAAGGCCCGTACAGTCGATTTCCATCAATGGCCATCGAACTGCACTTACAGCGACCTTTTTCAAATTTGATTTGGACGTATCTCCAAATCCAACCGTTAGATTTCAAATTTCTAACATTCGTTAGAAAGCTCTTTTCGATACGAACCCAACGGTTCCGGTTTTAGGGGAATCCGACGGTCGGATCTCCCGTAATGTCCGTTTGAAATAAATGGTCGAAATTCACGAACTGCCGCGGCGCGGCGCGTTCTATTCAGGCCATTATATTATATATATAGTATATATTATATATATAGTATATATAATATATATTTCGTCGATTTCTATTTAAAACGAATTATATAAATAGTTTTAAAATCGTTTCAAAAGCTATTTCAACTTTCTTTTCAATTCAAATCAAAATTGAATTCTTCTTTATAAATTCGTTTTAAAATTCATTTCTATTCAATTCAAATTTCAATTCAATTTGAATTCATTTCAATTCACTTTCAATTCAATTTGAACTCATCTTCAAGTCAATTCAAATTCGTTTTCTATTCATTTCATTTCGAAATCGTTTTCAATTCATTTCATTTCGAAATCGTTTTCAATTCATTTCATTTCGAAATCGTTTTCAATTCATTTCATTTCGAAATCGTTTTCAATTCATTTCATTTCGAAATCGAATAAAATCGATATAAATATCGTTCACGTCAAAATGGCGTCAATCTAATCAACACGGCTTCATAAATTTCTATTTTCAAATATTCTATTTCAAATATTTCTTTTTCAAAATAGATGTTATTATCAAAATATTTCGTTCAACACATGACCAATCTCAAAGGATGAGTACTGTCAACACATGAACCGTTATTTTATATTGATAAAGATGTAAATTTTATTATCAAAATATTTCGTTCAACACATGACCAATCTCAAAGGATGAGTACTGTCAACACATGAACCGTTATTTTATATTGATAAAGATGTAAATTTTATTATCAAAATATTTCGTTCAACACATGACCAATCTCAAAGGATGAGTACTGTCAACACATGAACTGTTATTTTATATTATTCTTTATTTTTCAAATTGGAATGAGGCCCAATCAATTACCATATAATGTTAATTATATGGATTTTCATACAACACATGTATATAACAGCAACGATAAATAATCAACCATCAACCAAAGTGCACTACACTGTATAAGCATCAAATATAGATATCTAACGCTTATAACAGCCTGTCAATCAATCGATCGACATATTTATTCAATCGGGATGAGTGAACTTCAAATTTCATCCCAACACCCGTGTGGGGTTTCAAACAATCAAACAAATATTTTATTCGTGCAGTTGGGCGATGTGTAAAATTTATCGTCCCAATCAATGTTCTTCAAATAGGTGTACATAAACAAACCGTCTGGTTTGTAAATGAATATTTATTTGTTCACATTCACGTTAAAAATTATATTTTTAACGATAAAACATTTTATTTCAACCTATGAATTTCTATTCAATTCATTTACACAATAAAATGATATTTTTATTTTTCTAACATATTTTAGAAAATTTCGGCGGCATAACGGCACGATACTAGAAACGGGACAAGGCCTAGCCTTATCCCCGGTCTAGTGAAGGCCCACGCCATTCACACATCAATCAAAATCACCAAACAACCAAATTCAAATCAAATCATATAACTAAGCTATGCAACCAAACAAACAAGTCCATGGTCTGTGGACGATTGTGTCGGGTGCTACTAAGCACCGTCTGCATCCTAGTATATAAATATAATTAGAAAAGAAATTGAAAGGTGAGAAATTCTCACATATAGCTATCCAATTATCTTGAATCTTCTTTTGCAGAATTCTTCGTCGACCTCGCCTTTTTGTCGCTTTCACCCGTATTCTCTACATATGTAAAAATCGAATTTTACTTCGCTATTCAATATATAAAAATCGAATTTTTACTTTGCTATTCAATATATAAAAATCGAATTTTTACTTTGCTATTCAATATATAAAAATCGAATTTTTACTTTGCTATTCAATATATAAAAATCGAATTTTTACTTTGCTATTCAATATATAAAAATCGAATTTTTACTTTGCTATTCAATATATAAAAATCGAATTTTTACTTTGCTATTCAATATATAAAAATCGAATTTTTACTTTGCTATTCAATATATAAAAATCGAATTTTTACTATCGAAGTTCAATATACAAAAATCCTATTTTAAAAACAATACTAATTACATAAACTGATTTTATAATTTTAAAAACTGATTTCATAAATTAAAAACTGATTTCATAAATTAAAACTGATTTCATAAATTAAAACTGATTTCATAAATTAAAAATTACCTGCGGGGCGCTTGGGGGAGAGGGGTGGCCGGAGGCAGTCGCTGGTGGGGGGGGCGGTGGCTCTTGCGGTGGCGGCTCGCGAAGGGGGTACTCGCGGTGGTTCTAGGGTTCGCGACTGAGGGGGTTTCTCCGTGGGGTCACGGGTTCGAAGGAGGAGGTCGGGGAAGAAGAGAGGAGCGAGAGGGAGGGGATCGAAAGGTGGGGCGGCAGCGTTCCTGGCGGCGGCGGTTAGGGCAGGGGCGGGATCGACGAGGCGGTTTTCTTTTTTTTTTTCTTTTTTTTTCTCTGGGCGTTGACCGATTAAGAGGGAGAAGGGGGGGGGGTTATATGGTTTATATATATTTAATAATTTAATTAATATTTTATTTCCACCAAAAGTAACTTTCCAATACGAACTTCAAACAAGACCCACCGACTGTCGTCCCTAGCTAATTACCCCCATTCCGAACACAATGGGATATGTATCGTAAGCTGATTTGATCGTTTCGATTTGTTTCCGTTGAATTTACATTTAAATCACTATATTGAATTTTAAACGTACATTTCAAATTACCGGGGTCACATACTAACTCTATAAATTGGAGAAAAATATTTTCTAGCTTCGTATTGACGATACGGTCCTAACAAAACTAGTTTCGTCGTATTCTGAGACCGTTTGAAAAATGGCCAATTTCCAGTCGATTAAAATCAACTGAAACTGGTCAAACGCGTTTTCCTTCGCCACGCTCACATATTGATTCGAAAAATTATGAAACTTGGAATCTAGCAACAACTTGACACCACGGACCCAACAAAACTGGTTTCGTCGAAATCCGAGGTCGTTTGCAAAATGGCTATTTTTAAGGGCCTGAATTCCATAGCGACTATTCAGAATTTTCAACTGGACATATCTTTTGATTCCCGCTATGAAATTTCAATTTTCCGGATTCGTTGGAAAGGTATTATCAATTAGATCCCATCATTTTTGGTTTCACTAAAATCCGGATTGTTTTGCACCCGGTACATTCAATTGAAGTTTGAAATCGAATTATCGAACTACCGCGCCATTTTCAATTCCTTTTATAATTATATATAATTATTTATATTCTAACGACGGCGTATATAATATATACGTTCGAATTATATTCAAAATAAATTTCTCGTCGAAATTATTTAAAATAATCTATTTTAAATATTCAAAATTCGCTAAAATTGCCAAAATAAAAATTTTAAACTGGCCCAGATTTTTGGGTTATTACAGTTCCGCGTTAGTGGCGTGGTCCTGTGATTAGCCTTATTATTAGGCAAGTTAAGTTAGAATTCTCGTACCAGTCCCATGACTGACCTGTAGTTTGTTTCACTAGCAAACTCGGGTGCCCATATTTTCCACACGGGCAGTCGAGTAGCTTGTTTTGCAGATATTTATCTCTTGAGCAGGATTCTGGATTGAAGCTTAAAGCTGTGTCCAGAGCATTTATAGTCTTCCGCTGCAATGTATTAAATTTATTGTAATTTATCTTATGCTGTATTTTATTCAATGTACTCTGATATTCTCTACTCTGATGTAACATTATTATAATGTTTTATAAAAGTCTTATGTTGTTGTTCTGATGTGTTGTATTCCCAAAGTTAACATATACGAATTTTGAACGGTCTTGGTCGATTTAGCGATCGATTAGGTCCGGGCAAAATTCGTATCGTTATAGTTTACTCACTCATTATGGTTTACTGCTTCCTTTTAATGTTTCCAGTTTTGCATAAAAATCAAATCACTTAAATTAAAACATTCATATCTATATATTTATCTATATCTACAGCATATTATTCATAGCTTATCAAAGGAAATTTACTCAAAAAATTCTGTTTTATTGGTTTCCTCTGCTGCTCTCTACTTTTGTTCGTGCATCCATATTTCTAGTTCTCTTCCATCTGTTCTTTGCTATTCAGTCCATTTTTTTCCTTTTGGTTCAGTTTTTCTACCATATTTTTCCAAGTTTCATACTGCCATTTTCAAGTTCTTGTTTGGTTCGAATGGTGGAGGAATTCATGCAAAACCAATGTATTTATAGGTGCAACAATATGATAAAATAACGGGCATTTAATTGATTAGAAAGAATTGAACACACATAGCTTATAGTTGTTGTTTGTTTTAAAGAGGAGTGCAACTATGTTACCTATATATAGATGTTAGCTGTGCATTTTATTGATGGGATGCACTGCAGGTCCTATGTACTTCTCATACACGCATACTAGTCACTGAAAATACAATATAATAGGCATGTGCAAAAGATACAGGGTAGGCTAAAGGATAGCTGTTTTAGATTTGATTGTAAAAGATTAAAGCCGTGTGTGTGAATTTTGATTGCGATAGAAAGATATGCTAAGCTACTACTACTTGCTTCATACCAATGCATAGAGTTTGCATATATTCAAGCAGAGTTCTCTTAGCTAAGTGTATACTGATTGAACAGAAGGTAGCTGCTATGTAGGTGACTGGAAAAAGTAGCTAAGTGGCCGTGTGGCTTATAGCTGTGTATTAGCCCGATACAAAATACATCAAGTAACAAGTCATGGCAGCATGTTTGTACTACCCATATGTGCACAACTATATATGTGCAAAAAGATAGTTTGTAAGAATGGTTTGTAGTAGGGATGCATAGGTGATTGAAAGTGAGATGTTCAAGGACAGTTGTAAAGATGAAGGGTAATTGTAGCGCAGCCTACTTCATGTAGCTTATGACGTATACTTCAATTTAAATGGGAAGTCACGATCATGTGCAAGGAGAAGCAACTATGTGCAGGCTATGTGTACATAGTATTATGAAGCTTACTTATTTAAATTCAATTATTAACTGCATATGTATGTATCGTGTATTTAAATATTTATATGTCATATTCATAGGTACAAATGCATACTTCTTGTTCCAGATCTTGAGTACAAAGTTATAAAATCTCTTACTTTAATGTAATATTTTGTAAATATGAAGTAAGATATATTTTACTTAATAAATTATGACTCATGTGATGTTTTATTTTAAATTCATGTGTTTAAAAAGCATTACAAAAATATTAACACTACTTACTTGTTAATATACACTACTACAAAAGTGGGCATATTCGATACTAATTTGTGCGCGTTGCATGAAAAGTGTGGCGAAAGTTATGCTTTATTTGATCTTCTGCAACAATATTTATATGTTGTTGTATTAGACGTGAATGCACTGTTACGGTTGGAATTCCAGTGCTGTGACGTGCAACACCAGTTAAAAGGGTTGTATTACACAAATTAAAAGTACACCTCATCAATCCACGGTCTCATAAATGAAAGATCACAGCCATCCATCCACGCCCATCAATCCGCGTAACCCCCTTCAATTTCCCGCTAAGATTTTCATTCCCGCGATACTTCATTTCATTTCTCTACCATTCAGATCCCTACAACACGCTTCTTCATTTCTTCAATTTTCATCCCAAAGCATCTACGCTGACGTTCCCATATTTGTTGATTTACCACTAATTTGTCCACCGTCATCTATTGTCGATGCACACGGTGCTATGCCATATCTACAAGTGAAAAGGTAAATGATTCAAAACCCTAATTACTGTGTGGGAGGATCGTTCCCTTTCTGTAACGACCCGGATTTTGAGCGACTTTGGTTATCGACGTAAGCACGACGTCGATAACCAAACCATCGAAAAATCCCGGTAGTTAATGAAAGAAATTAGAAGGTGAGAATAGATAAGATAGAAACTTAGAATAGAAGAAGAAGAAGAACACAACATCAGAGTAACACGAACCTCACAGCGGAACGAATAACATATAGTAGATAACATAACTTTGAAATATAACAGTTATGTATACAATAGCATTTATCAGAGTACAACACTTACAACACAGCGGAAATAACTATAGCTATATGATCTTGAAGCCTCCTGCTCCACGCTCTTCCAGTATATCTGTAAAACCCGACTACTTGACTGCCCGTACAAATTTAGGCACCCAAGAGTTTAGGGAAAACAACAAATAAACTCCGGGTCAGTCATGGGACTGGTGTGAGTTAAACAGTTTAAAACAGGTATATGAACAAGTAGACGATATCTCATAAGACCACGCCGCATAATGGAACGGGTTTTTCCCTTATGATAATCCAAAATATCTTTATATCAAAAACCTTTTGATATTATAATAATGTCTATGTACAAATAGATATCAACTAGCAGAAACGCTTTCATCTCACGTTCTACATATATAGTATACAATCAAAATCGCAAGCACGTATTGGATAATGGATTTCCAACTATGACAAGGTATGGAATCACCTTCCGATCAGTGTACTCTAGGAACGATACACTGGAGTTCAACAAGAACATCTTGCAACTCAGCCACACATGACCGACCACTCATTTCGCTTGAGTGTATCGAATGTACATCACCAACAGTTGGGATCAGCAACCGTTCCCGTATATATATATGGGACAACATTGATAGATTTAAGAAACAAATGAATATTCTCTAGATAGGTGATTATACACCCTACTTCGGTGCGACCGACTTAGCCATGCTGCCTGCCCGATTTCTGTCATTTACCGGTTGATGAGGCTAGAAGCTACGCTTTATCATCACATCAGATTCACTTCGAATGCCACATTGTCAGATCCATCGAAAATCACTAATTGACGTCTATAACCATCATTACGTGTCAGCTAAAAGAAGTTTCCTTCTCCGCTTCCACTCTTGGTACGGTTGAAGAAATCAATGTACGTGACCGTCTGGAAATACTATGTCAGACATCCATCTTCATTCACTTAGAAATGTCACATCGTCATACCCGCCAAATCACAAATTGACTTATCCAAAAATAACACGGGTATACAGCTAAGAGAAACGAATTCCTCCGCCACCAAACGTGAATACGTTTGAACAGATCAACTTCCGCGATCCATTGGATATACTCTGTCAGACCTTCGTCCATACAAGTTGTCCTGGGACTGGGCAAACCGAAGGCACTATTCTGTAAACAGGATAGCCCTTGCATTTTACTCCGTCTTCAATTATCTTTGGCATATATGATTCGCGACGCTTATGCCAATACAGAGTGGTTCTATGGATAATAATCCAACCGGTCTCTCCATATTAACAACGTTAAAATGGTCAAAACTTCGATAGTCTGTGATTTAACCATCAAAGAAAAACAAGTGTGCAAACAACGATATTATTCCCAGATGGAAATTATATCGAACAAACATCATTTAACATTAATCTTTTTAGTTCATTTATTTACTTATCTCCTGTTTCCCTATATTCTAAATTCTTATTTTCTTTTATCAGAAAACATTTCTGATTCTCGTTTGGAAAACATTTCCAAAATTCCTTTACGATCAAACCTTACCATTTCTTAGTTAAGAAGGAAGTCACTCAAGTTGGGGTATAATTACCTCTCAGACCTTAACTGAACAACGTTATAACTTCGAAATGGTCAAAGTTTATCATTAAATCTTTAACAACTTCTTTATGCCTTTCTCGGATCCAATTTTACTAATCCACTTCTATATTTTAAACATTTGTTATAACGATAACGTTATAATCCCTACTTTCGAATTATCTAACTTTAATTTTAACTTCTATTCTTATTTGTGAATAATTAACCTAACACTTATTTATTTATAAATAAATAAATCTCTATTTAGACACTGGAAAGTATAAGTACTTTCCCGAATTCGATATAATCGAATTCGCCGATTAACTCTCTTCGAGAAATCTCTATTTGATTAACTCTTCTTCGAATAACCTATATTCGATTAACTCCTTCTCGAATAAACGATATTCGATAATCTCTCTTCGAATAACTAATATTCGATAACTCTTCCTTTTCAAATATCTCATATTTGAAAATCTCACTTCGATCAAACTATAATCGATAACTCCTTCGAATAAACTACATTCGAAAATCTCCTCTCGAATAAACGATATTCGATAATCTTCCCTTTCGATTTAACAAATCGATAACTCCTTTTCGAATAACTAAATTCGATACCTCCTTTCGATTTAACTAATCGATAACTCCCTTCGATGAAACTAACATCGATACTTCTTTCGATGAAATTAACTTCGATACTCCTTTCGATGAAACTAACATCGATACTTTAACTTGACGAACTTAACTTGATTAACTTGACTAACTTAACTCGATTATTTTGACTTAATCACTTAACCCAATCATCTTGACTTGATAATTTAACTTGCTAACTTAACTCATATCGAATAACTAATATTCGATTTAACTCCATTCGCTCGACTCTAGATCGCAGCGATCACAATGGTTACGCCTGACTCCCACAGGAAACATCCGACCGCCTTAGGCTATTTACAGCCCTGCGAATTACGCTAGCAGTCGTACAAGATGGCAACTTACCCTGAATACTATGTTTGACTAACTCTGTCTCAAATAACTATATTTGATTAACTCTAGTTCATTTTAACTCTAATCGATTAACTCTAACTAATTAACTCCAACTGGTTAACTCTATTTGATTAACTCTAACTGGTCAACTCTAACTGATTAACTCTAACTGGTTAACTCTAACTGATTAACTCTAACTGGTTAACTCTATTTGATTAACTCTAACTGGTCAACTCTAACTGATTAACTCTAACTGGTTAACTCTAACTGGTTAACTCTAACTGGTTAACTCTATTTGACTAACTCGACTTGACTAACCCCTTTCGAATAACATATTCGATTAACTAACTTTTGAATACCGTATTCGATTAACTAACTTCGAATACCATATTCGATTAACTCCTTTCGAATGTCTATATTTGATTAACTAACTTCGAATACCATATTCGATTAACTCCTTTCGAATGTCTATATTCGATTACCTAACTTCGAATACCATATTCGATTTCTCCTTCCGAATGTCTATATTCGATTAACTAACTTCGAATACCATATTCGATTTCTCCTTTCGAATGTCTATATTCGATTAACTAACTTCGAATACCATATTCGATTTACTTTATTCACTTTATAAAGATTTCCTTTTTAACAACGTTTTATTCATTTGAAAAGATTTACTTTTAAATAATGGTTCTACACTTTAAAAATGATTTCCTTTTTATAATGTTTCCTTTATAAACCAATTTCCTTTTTATTAACTCTATTTATTTTCTAAATATTCCCCTTTCAATTCTATTTGTAAATGGTTTACAAACATTTCTTTTCTCTATTTTATTCTATTTGCAAATGGTTTGCAAATATTCCCTTTCAAATTTATTCTTAAAAATATTCTAACTCCTTAACTTTCCGGGAAAATTCGCCATAACCTCCTTTGTATCGGGAGCATCGGGAAAATCCCCAAACCCGCCACACAGGCCTTTCCATTCAAAAGAAAATGTTTTGAATTTATTTCCTTTTTAAAATACCTCCTATTTATAAATATTCCAATTTATAAATATTCCTTATTTATAAATATTCCACTTTATAAATATCTCTGTTTTCAATATCACTTTGAAAATCCCCTTTGTCAACATCCCGTATGTTATGGTATTCAATCATATCAAATCACGATGTTCAATCTCGTCCATACACACACAATCAACAATAGGTTATAATTCACATCATATATCAAAATATATGAAAAACAATAAAATAACTGTTGAGGAATCCAGTCGGATTCCTCCAACCTGTCTCCCTGCATCACAGATGTTAGACAATATAGATAACATCACTTTCAGTTCCATATGATATATTCTGTTAAACAGAATCAATATAGAAATTTAACTAACTGACTAGCAGTTCAATCAAACAATCAATACACAGTCAAACAGACAATTTTAACAGTTCTAACTATACAACATGAAATTATAAACTGTTCAGAGTTAGTGAGATTTACTCACATTGACGCGTTAACCGTTGAATAACGGTTTGCGTTATTCGACTCAGTCGGAAAATTTATTTCGCCATAAATTGTAACGAGCTCCGATGGACTTCCAGTCAGTCTCGTTGTCTTGCTCTCGTCCATACGATCCTAACGTGACTGACGGTTCGAATTTCTGATAACGTATGATGAAGTTATTAAGATAACAAGTTAAACGAATATTTTATATTAATTAAACTTAAATTATAATTTAAATTTTGGGCTCACTTACCCTTATCCGGCCCAAACAAAAGGAAAGCCCGCCCCTTACAAATCTCGTTACTTCTTCTTCCAAAAACACACTCCAGCTTTGGAACTTCCTATTTCCGAAACCACGTTTCCAGCATCCTAACTTCCTCCACTCTTCCCGCAATCAAAACCAACCCCTAGCTTCCATACACACAACCGTACAGCCACCTCCTCATCTCTTCATATGCATGAACACCACTTTAGCTCCCATTTCTCTTACGCCTCATGCATGCAAACCCTCGCACGACTTGCTGTCACCACCCCGAACCAATTCCGTGACCCTTTACACCTCCTTGAATCCACTACCAACATCAAACTTCACTCTGAAATCTCCTTCCATCCATGCTCTATCATCATACAGTCCCTGGTCATCCGCATTAAGAACCTCTTAACGCCGTGCTGTAGTGGAGACCGAAATAAATGAAACCGCTCCCCATATTTCCGTTTCAGTGTATTCGAGGAATGGGTGTTGTACAAGCTAAGGATGAAAATTAGTGGCGGCTCACGATTTCTTCAGGAGATGACGAAAATGATTTAGGTTAGGGAAAAGAGAGTTAGATACTTATAGGGTTAAATTTTGAAGATGTGGTTTCTGTGGACAAGGGAGTAGGCAACGTAGTCTCTTTATCTTCACTTGATTAAAATGTATTGTTGTTTTCAATTGATGTTAACCATCACGTTCGATCGTTTGGCTGTTACAACGTTTGATGGAATATTTATGTTAACTCTAATAAGCAAGTATCGTGTTGGATCCCTTTTTTGTGTAAAGAGTTAGCATGCAAATTTGGTTTAGCTTAGGTCGACAGTAGGGATATCAATGTATATTTATTTACAGTCCGCTATAGACAGAAATAAAAATACGGTCGTGTCCAGCGAGGTGTCACGATCCCAAAAATATAATAATATCGGTAGGTTAACTCATATTGTGAAATCCCAAAATGTCGATACAGGGTGCCAAATACCCCAAATAAAAAAATTGCTTATTTAATTAATTAAAAATTACCATAAAATTCTAAAAATTAAATTATCACTACTTCCGAAAAGAACCTTATCTAAATTCAAACCCGATCTCCAGTTATATCGAATAAACAGTTATGGTCGATAAACGATCCTATAGCGACTTTTCTGAAATTTGATTTGGACATATCTCAAAATCTATACGACGAAATCCCGATTTTTCTCTTCCACTAGAAAGATATACTCCACCAGCTCTACACGTTTCTTGTTTCACAGAAATCTGGCTTAAAACGAATCCTGTACATTCAGTTGAAGTTCGAATCGCCAATTTATGAACTGCAGAGCCATTTTGAGCTCGATTTTAATTATAATATAATTATACGTTCAAACTATCGTCGATTGAATATATTCGTCAATATAATTCAACTCTAACCTGAACTAAATCTAAGGGACGACCCCGTTCACAGAATATTTTGATTTCCAATATTTTTGATTATTTCTGAATTAAATATATTATTAAATTATTTAATTTAATTAAATATTCCCTATTATTAAATTAACGACCATTTGAATTCTCTAAACCACCATTTATATAATTAAATTAATTAATTATATACCGCAGAAGATGCGGGTCATTACATTCTTCCCCACTTAAAATAATTTCGTCCTCGAAATTGCTAAGTTAGAGAACGACCCTACCTATTGGAATTCCTAAGATTTGTATACCCCTTATTTCTGATTTCAACTGAACCAATTAATATCGACTAAAATATTTATTCATTCCGACTAACTAAAATTTTCAAAAATTCTAAAAAAATTCTAACACTTTAAACTTTCGAAAAATTTCGCCAGCACCTCCTTTGTACTGGTCAATAGCTCAAACTCCAACTCGCCTCTCTGGGCCTTCTTCAACCCAAAAGAAAATCAAAACGCCAAACGGCTTGCCAATTCGCCTCATAAATTCCAAACTCATATAAAATATAAACTTGTACCTTTTTGTTGGGCATATCATTATATCCCTACCATCTGTTATCAACTCGGCATATACAAATGCCATCCCAATCAACTCCAACCAAGTTATTCTTAACACAACTATTCGCTTATTCAAGCCGAATTCAATTTCAAATTCGAGTTTTAAATTCCAAACTCTCAACTTATCATTTCAAATCCAAATCCAGATTATTTTCTAACCACTTCCAGTTTTTCTTAACCTATCATCTCAAGTTAAATTCTGGTTTATTATTTACTTTTACCATTCCATTCGAATTAACTTCACAAGTTAAATTTTAATTTCTAGAACTTAAATTCCTGGGTAAATTTCAAATCAATTTGAAATCATACTGCCAATTCAAAACCTTTGAATTTTCTTGACAACTTGTTTCCTCAAAACAATTCAAATCAAAATCTCTGGTAGTAATCCACCACTTAGAACTCGAAAATCACACCGATGATACTGCGCAGTCATCATCAGAGTTATTTTCCAGCGACCAAGTGATTTCAATACTATATCATTTCAAAACCCTTACTAAATACATCCATTTTGAAAACATCTCAAAATCTCCCAGGAACTTAAAATTTCCTTATTTTAATTCCAAATCTGATTTAAATTCATATTTAATTCATCTTATTTCATATACTTTACTTATATGAATGCTGATTGGTTATATATAACCATTTCACATGTCATAATCTTACTCGATTATAATCACAACCTATATGATAATATATCACATATCCATACTGTGTCGGTCCATCGTATTCAAGTGTTTATTTACTCCTACCGATACAGTGGATCAAACTGATTGACCAGAACTCATAAACAACTCAGCCAATGAATCCCCACAATATAAAACCATTTTTATATCAAATACAAATACGCACTCGTATATATACACTCAAGCTCAATCTAGGGTATTACTAACCCTATCTCTACCGAGTCACGCCACAGAGCCAAGTAATTCTTAACTTAAGCTCTGATACCAACTGTAACGACCCGGATTTTGAGCGACTTTGGTTATCGACGTAAGCACGACGTCGATAACCAAACCATCGAAAAATCCCGGTAGTTAATGAAAGAAATTAGAAGGTGAGAATAGATAAGATAGAAACTTAGAATAGAAGAAGAAGAAGAAGAACACAACATCAGAGTAACACGAACCTCACAGCGGAATGAATAACATATAGTAGATAACATAACTTTGAAATATAACAGTTATGTATACAATAGCACTTATCATAGTACAGCACTTACAACACAGTGGAAATAACTATAGCTATATGATCTTGAAGCATCCTGCTCCACGCTCTTCCAGTATATCTGTAAAACCCGACTACTTGACTGCCCGTACAAATTTAGGCACCCAAGAGTTTAGGGAAAACAACAAATAAACTCCGGGTCAGTCATGGGACTGGTGTGAGTAAAACAGTTTAAAACAGGTATATGAACAAGTAGACGATATCTCATAAGACCACGCCGCATAACGGAATGGGTTTTTCCCTTATGAGAATCCAAAATATCTTTATATCAAAAACCTTTTGATATTATAATAATGTCTATGTACAAATAGATATCAACTAGCAGAAACGCTTTCATCTCACGTTCTACATATATAGTATACAATCAAAATCGCAAGCACGTATTGGATAATGGATTTCCAACTATGACAAGGTATGGAATCACCTTCCGATCAGTGTACTCTAGGAACGATACACTGGAGTTCAACAAGAACATCTTGTAACTCAGCCACACATGACCGACCACTCATTTCGCTTGAGTGTATCGAATGTACATCACCAACGGTTGGGATCAGCAACCGTTCCCGTATATATATATGGGACAGCATTGATAGATTTAAGAAACAAATGAATATTCTCTAGATAGGTGATTATACACCCTACTTCGGTGCGACCGACTTAGCCATGCTGCCTGCCCGATTTCTGTCATTTACCGGTTGATGAGGCTAGAAGCTACGCTTTATCATCACATCAGATTCACTTCGAATGCCACATTGTCAGATCCATCGAAAATCACTAATTGACGTCTACAACCATACATTACGTGTCAGCTAAAAGAAGTTTCCTTCTCCGCTTCCACTCTTGGTACGGTTGAAGAAATCAATGTACGTGACCGTTTGGAAATACTATGTCAGACATCCATCTTCATTCACTTAGAAATGTCACATCGTCATACCCGCCAAATCACAAATTGACTTATCCAAAAATAACACGGGTATACAGCTAAGAGAAACGAATTCCTCCGCCACCAAACGTGAATACGTTTGAACAGATCAACTTCCGCGATCCATTGGATATACTCTGTCAGACCTTCGTCCATACAAGTTGTCCTGGGACTGGACAAACCGAAGGCACTATTCTGTAAACAGGATAGCCCTTGCATTTTACTCCGTCTTCAATTATCTTTGGCATATATGATTCGCGATGCTTATGCCAATACAGAGTGGTTCTATGGATAATAATCCAACCGGTCTCTCCATATTAACAACGTTAAAATGGTCAAAACTTCGATAGTCTGTGATTTAACCATCAAAGAAAAACAAGTGTGCAAACAACGATATTATTCCCAGATGGAAATTATATCGAACAAACATCATTTAACATTAATCTTTTTAGTTCATTTATTTACTTATCTCCTGTTTCCCTATATTCTAAATTCTTATTTTCTTTTATCAGAAAACATTTCTGATTCTCGTTTGGAAAACATTTCCAAAACTCCTTTACGATCAAACCTTACCATTTCTTAGTTAAGAAGGAAGTCACTCAAGTTGGGGTATAATTACCTCTCAGACCTTAACTGAACAACGTTTTAACTTCGAAATGGTCAAAGTTTATCATTAAATCTTTAACAACTTCTTTACGCCTTTCTCGGATCCAATTTTACTAATCCACTTCTATATTTTAAACATTTGTTATAACGATAACGTTATAATCCCTACTTTCGAATTATCTAACTTTAATTTTAACTTCTATTCTTATTAGTGAATAATTAACCTAACACTTATTTATTTATAAATAAATAAATCTCTATTTAGACACTGGAAAGTATAAGTACTTTCCCGAATTCGATATAATCGAATTCGCCGATTAACTCTCTTCGAGAAATCTCTATTTGATTAACTCTTCTTCGAATAACCTATATTCGATTAACTCCTTCTCGAATAAACGATATTCGATAATCTCTCTTCGAATAACTAATATTCGATAACTCTTCCTTTTCAAATATCTCATATTTGAAAATCTCACTTCGATCAAACTATAATCGATAACTCCTTCGAATAAACTACATTCGAAAATCTCCTCTCGAATAAACGATATTCGATAATCTTCCCTTTCGATTTAACAAATCGATAACTCCTTTTCGAATAACTAAATTCGATAACTCCTTTCGATTTAACTAATCGATAACTCCCTTCGATGAAACTAACATCGATACTTCTTTCGATGAAATTAACTTCGATACTCCTTTCGATGAAACTAACATCGATACTTTAACTTGACGAACTTAACTTGATTAACTTGACTAACTTAACTCGATTATTTTGACTTAATCACTTAACCCAATCATCTTGACTTGATAATTTAACTTGCTAACTTAACTCATATCGAATAACTAATATTCGATTTAACTCCATTCGCTTGACTCTAGATCGCAGCGATCACAATGGTTACGCCTGACTCCCACAGGAAACATCCGACCGCCTTAGGCTATTTACAGCCCTGCGAATTACGCTAGCAGTCGTACAAGATGGCAACTTACCCTGAATACTATGTTTGACTAACTCTGTCTCAAATAACTATATTTGATTAACTCTAGTTCGTTTTAACTCTAATCGATTAACTCTAACTAATTAACTCCAACTGGTTAACTCTATTTGATTAACTCTAACTGGTCAACTCTAACTGATTAACTCTAACTGGTTAACTCTAACTGATTAACTCTAAATGGTTAACTCTATTTGATTAACTCTAACTGGTCAACTCTAACTGATTAACTCTAACTGGTTAACTCTAACTGGTTAACTCTATTTGACTAACTCGACTTGACTAACCCCTTTCGAATAACATATTCGATTAACTAACTTTCGAATACCGTATTCGATTAACTAACTTCGAATACCATATTCGATTAACTCCTTTCGAATGTCTATATTTGATTAACTAACTTCGAATACCATATTCGATTAACTCCTTTCGAATGTCTATATTCGATTACCTAACTTCGAATACCATATTCGATTTCTCCTTTCGAATGTCTATATTCGATTAACTAACTTCGAATACCATATTCGATTTCTCCTTTCGAATGTCTATATTCGATTAACTAACTTCGAATACCATATTCGATTTACTTTATTCACTTTATAAAGATTTCCTTTTTAACAACGTTTTATTCATTTGAAAAGATTTACTTTTAAATAACGGTTCTACACTTTAAAAATGATTTCCTTTTTATAATGTTTCCTTTATAAACCAATTTCCTTTTTATTAACTCTATTTATTTTCTAAATATTCCCCTTTCAATTCTACTTGTAAATGGTTTACAAACATTTCTTTTCTCTATTTTATTCTATTTGCAAATGGTTTGCAAATATTCCCTTTCAAATTTATTCTTAAAAATATTCTAACTCCTTAACTTTCCGGGAAAATTCGCCATAACCTCCTTTGTATCGGGAGCATCGGGAAAATCCCCAAACCCGCCACACAGGCCTTTCCATTCAAAAGAAAATGTTTTGAATTTATTTCCTTTTTAAAATACCTCCTATTTATAAATATTCCCATTTATAAATATTCCTTATTTATAAATATTCCACTTTATAAATATCTCTGTTTTCAATATCACTTTGAAAATCCCCTTTGTCAACATCCCGTATGTTATGGTATTCAATCATATCAAATCACGATGTTCAATCTCGTCCATACACACACAATCAACAATAGGTTATAATTCACATCATATATCAAAATATATGAAAAACAATAAAATAACTGTTGAGGAATCCAGTCGGATTCCTCCAACCTGTCTCCCTGCATCACAGATGTTAGACAATATAGATAACATCACTTTCAGTTCCATATGATATATTCTGTTAAACAGAATCAATATAGAAATTTAACTAACTGACTAGCAGTTCAATCAAACAATCAATACACAGTCAAACAGACAATTTTAACAGTTCTAACTATACAACATGAAATTATAAACTGTTCAGAGTTAGTGAGATTTACTCACATTGACGCGTTAACCGTTGAATAACGGTTTGCGTTATTTGACTCAGTCGGAAAATTTATTTCGCCATAAATTGTAACGAGCTCCGATGGACTTCCAGTCAGTCTCGTTGTCTTGCTCTCGTACGTACGATCCTAACGTGACTGACGGTTCGAATTTCTGATAACGTATGATGAAGTTATTAAGATAACAAGTTAAACGAATATTTTATATTAATTAAACTTAAATTATAATTTAAATTTTGGGCTCACTTACCCTTATCCGGCCCAAACAAAAGGAAAGCCCGCCCCTTACAAATCTCGTTACTTCTTCTTCCAAAAACACACTCCAGCTTTGGAACTTCCTATTTCCGAAACCACGTTTCCAGCATCCTAACTTCCTCCACTCTTCCCGCAATCAAAACCAACCCCTAGCTTCCATACACACAACCGTACAGCCACCTCCTCATCTCTTCATATGCATGAACACCACTTCAGCTCCCATTTCTCTTACGCCTCATGCATGCAAACCCTCGCACGACTTGCTGTCACCACCCCGAACCAATGCCGTGACCCTTTACACCTCCTTGAATCCACTACCAACATCAAACTTCACTCAGAAATCTCCTTCCATCCATGCTCTGTCATCATACAGTCCCTGGTCATCCGCATTAAGAACCTCTTAACGCCGTGCTGTAGTGGAGACCGAAATAAATGAAACCGCTCCCCATATTTCCATTTCAGTGTATTCGAGGAATGGGTGTTGTACAAGCTAAGGATGAAAATTAGTGGCGGCTCACGATTTCTTCAGGAGATGACGAAAATGATTTAGGTTAGGAAAAAGAGAGTTAGATACTTATAGGGTTAAATTTTGAAGATGTGGTTTCTGTGGACAAGGGAGTAGGCAACGTAGTCTCTTTATCTTCACTTGATTAAAATGTATTGTTGTTTTCAATTGATGTTAACCATCACGTTCGATCGTTTGGCTGTTACAACGTTTGATGGAATATTTATGTTAACTCTAATAAGCAAGTATCATGTTGGATCCCTTTTTTGTGTAAAGAGTTAGCATGAAAATTTGGTTTAGCTTAGGTCGACAGTAGGGATATCAATGTATATTTATTTACATTCCGCTATAGACTTTAATAAAAATACGGTCGTGTCCAGCGAGGTGTCACGATCCCAAAAATATAATAATATCGGTAGGTTAACTCATATTGTGAAATCCCAAAATGTCGATAAAGGGTGCCAAATACCCCAAATAAAAAAATTGCTTATTTAATAAATTAAAAATTACCATAAAATTCTAAAAATTAAATTATCACTACTTCCCAAAAGAACCTTATCTAAATTCAAACCTGATCTCCAGTTATATCGAATAAACAGTTATGGTCGATAAACGATCCTATAGCGACTTTTCTGAAATTTGATTTGGACATATCTCAAAATCTATACGACGAAATCCCGATTTTTCTCTTCCACTAGAAAGATATACTCCACCAGCTCCACACGTTTCTTGTTTCACAGAAATCCGGCTTAAAACGAATCCTGTACATTCAGTTGAAGTTCGAATCGCCAATTTACGAACTACAGAGCCATTTTGAGCTCGATTTTAATTATAATATAATTATACGTTCAAACTATCGTCGATTGAATATATTCGTCAATATAATTCAACTCTAACCTGAACTAAATCTAAGGGACGACCCCGTTCACAGAATATTGTGATTTCCAATATTTTTGATTATTTCTGAATTAAATATATTATTTAATTATTTAATTTAATTAAATATTCCCTATTATTAAATTAACGACCATTTGAATTCTCTAAACCACCATTTATATAATTAAATTAATTAATTATATACCGTAGAAGATGCGGGTCATTACACTTTCTAGGAATCAATGTCAACAATAATTCATCTTGTTGATCCCATACAACAACAATTACATCCATTATCCATTGACATCAATTATGACCTACTATGCATATCTGCGGTAGAAATATTATGATATTGTAATCGTGTCATGACCTACTACGCAGTATTATGATCATAATTGTCTAATTCTGTACAATATCTCATTCTGGTAATTTTATCGTAATTGTCTTGTAGTGTTCTGTTTCAAAATTGAGCCTCAAGATAATGTTCTGTGTTTTGTTATTTTATCATTACGGTATCAATTGTTCATTAATTATCTTGTAATGTTAGTATCATTACGTTATCAATTATCTTATAATGTTAGTAGAATTAGTACACCAACATTGGGGCAATTGTATGATACTTGATACCGTATCAATTATCATTACGTATTAATTATCCACATGAGCCTCAAGATAATGTTCTGTGTTTTGTTATTCTACTAACATTACAAGATAATTACGATAGAAATATCATGATATCGTAATTGTCTTGTATTGTTATTTTATTTTATCTTGTAATGTTAAGAGCTCAGTTTCAACAATATTTTCTGCTAGATGCGTAGTAGTTTCAAATTTAAGCCTCAAGATATCAGTTTCAAAAATTGAGCTAAATTTCAAAACTCAGCCTGGCATAGTTTTGTGCCAACTAAGCCTGAATCAATTTCCAAACCGAGTCTTAAGAGCTAAACTTTGTACAAACTGAGCCTGGCTTAGTTTTTCCATTTAAACAGACCCTGTCTCAATGTCAAAACTGATATCAGTATCAGAACTCCGTGTAATGACCTGGATTTTGTCGACTTTGGTTATCGCCATAAACTCACTGATGACTAACCAAACATCGAAAAAATACCAGATGGTTAATGAAAGAAATTAGAGGGTAAGGAAAGATAAGACAGAAACTTAGAATATAAGAAGAAGAAGAACACAACATCAGAGTAACACGAACCTTACAGCGGAACGAATAACATATAATAGATAACTTATCTTTGAAATAAAAGTGTTGTACTTGGATATTGTAACAACCCGGAAATTCTGAGCCAATTTAAAATTTTTATTTTGGCAATTTTAATGAATATTGAATATTGAATATTTAAAATGAATTATTTTAAATAATAACGACGAGAAATTTATTTCGAATAGAATTAGAACGTGTATATTTATATAGATCGTCGTTAGAATATAAATATTTATTTATGATTATAAAAGGAATTGAAAATGGCGCGGTAGTTCGATAATTCGATTTCAAACTTCAAATGAATGTACAGGATTCAAAATAAACCGGATTTTGGCGAAACTGAAAATATTAGAATCTAGTTGAGAATATCTTTCCAAAGAATCTGAAAAATCGAAATTTCATAGCGGGAATCAAAAGTTATGCTCAGTTGAAAATTTAGAATAGTCGATGTGGAAATTATATACGGCGCCAAAAAGTCACATTTTGCATACAGATGAATTTGGACTCGAAACCACTTCCATTGAGTTCAAAATGCCGTTTAGAACTCTGAAAAGTATAAGCTTCGATATATTCCAATATCCGGAATAGTGGCTATGGGCTGGAGTTGTTCGGTTAACAAAACATAGCCCTTAAAAAGTGAAATTTTGCATACGAGCTCAGAATTCGACGAGATAAATTTTTATGGATTCATAGTGACAAATTATTGTTGAGTTCCAAAGTGCACGTCGAACGGAGTCAGTATGTGGTCGTGCGAGCTAAAACAGTTCAGGGTAAAATGAGCAGTCATTTTACAAAGGAACATTATTGATACGACCTCGGAATTCGATTCTACTTTTTTTTTCTGGATTCGTATCGTCTAATAATGGTTAAATCCAAGAGGGCATGATTTTTGGAGTTAGCATGTGAGCGTGCAAGAAGAAAAGGTGCGCCAAAATCGCATTTTTAGAGCTTATCTGAGCATTTTTGTGATTTTTAATGGATGGTCAAACGAACTCGGAATTCGACGAAACTTGTTTCCTTGGACTCATCTTCACGTCTACTATGTCATGTCCAAAATCCGCGGCGATCGGAGATCGTTAGCGTTCAGGCGATAGGCGAGAAACTAGCATATAATCACTTTTACTCCATTTCTCTCTTCATAATCTCACTTCTCTCTTCTTCTTAAAAAAACTCAAAAATGGCCTCCTCCCCCTTCCCCTTGGCTGCCGCCCCTCTCCCCCACCTCCACCACCACCGTTGGCCGCCGCACCCCCTCCTCCTTCCTCTCCTCCTCCTCCTCTTCCTCCTCCTTTCTCTCTTCCAATTTCAAATCCCTAAACCCCAAGTCACCACCGCCACCACCACGAGCCCCACCACCACCGCCGCCGCCCCTTAGCCGCCTCCCCACGCCCAATCAGGACCGCCACCGCCCGCTGGCCACCCAACTCCGGTCGTGGCCCCCACTACACTCAAAAACTCATTTTCACCAAAATTCCCGTTTTGCATAAAACACCCTGTCCTTATTTCGCAAATAACTCCCAAACCGTGCATTTCTAGCCAAAGTTTCTCAAGACCAAAGTCGAAGAGCACGATTTTTTCTTCGATCTGGTATATGATAAGTCCTATTTTGCATTGCGGAGTTGTCGGGAAAACGCGTTCGAAGTCTGCTGTTCAAAAGCGGTAAAATTCGTGTACTTCCGCGAATTCTGGCGAAATGGAGCATTTTCGGCAAAAAGACCCTTAGGCAAAAGTTGTTCAGAATGGTGTGCTTGTGCTAGAAAAAAAGATTGTGTGAAGATTGGAGCTCGTTTGCAAATTCTGGAACCAGAACAACAAATCCGGGCGATAGAAAATATGTGAGTTTTCTCCGTTTTAAAGCTTCTATGGGTTTTGACATATGAAGTAAATAAAAATATGATTTTTGTATTATAGAGAGAATAAAAATCCGATTTTTAACTTATAGAAGATATAAAGATAAGATTTTTATATAATGTAGATATTAAAAATATGATTTTTACTTAGGTAGAGTATTAAAAATATGGTTTTTATTAAGGTAGAGTAATAAAAATATAATTTCTATAATATATAGGTAATAAAAATTCGATCTTTATATAAGAAGTAGAAATATAAAAATATAAATTTTATATAGAAAGAAGCGTTGTAAATATATGAAGTGAAATAAAAATCTGAACTTTATTTTAATCGTGAAGTAGAGAGAATATAAAAATGTGATTTTTATATATGTAGTGGCTACGGACAACGAAAGTGACAAAAGGCGAGCGGCGAAGATTTTCTACAAATGAAGAGTCGTGGCGTTTGGTTTAGCTTGGGTGAGAACTTCTCACTTTGAATTTCCTTTTCTAGTTATAAATATATACTAGGATGCAGACGGTGTTTAGTAACACCCGACACCATTGTCTATAGACCATGGACTTGTTTGTTTGGTTGTGTAGTTGGTTAGATTATTTGATCTAAATTTGGTTGTTTGGTGAATTGAAATTGGTTTGATTGATATGTGTATGGCGTGGGCCATTACTAGACCGGGGGTAAGGCTAGGCCTTGTCCCGTTTCTAGTATCGTGCCGTTATGCCGCCGAAATTTTCTAAAATAAGTTAGAAAAATAAAAAATATCATTTTATTGTGTAAATGAGCTAAATAAAAATTCATGTGTTGAAATAAAATATTTGATTGTTAAAAATATTATTTTTAACGTGTGTGTGTGAATAAAAATCTGTGTTTGTTGATGTGAAACCCCACACGGGTGTTGGGATGATATTTGGCATACACTAATCCCAATAATTAGTTGTATGTCGATCGATTGATGGACAGGCTGTTATAAGCGTTAGATATCTATATTTGATGCTTATACAGTGTAGTGCACTTTGGATGATGGTTGATTATTTATTGTTGCTATTTATATACATGTGTTGTATGGAATCCATATAATTAACATTATATGGTGATTGATTGGGCCTCATTCCAATTGGGAAATAATGAATATTATAAAAGAAAATTCATGTGTTGAATAGAATAAATAGTCATGTGTTGACGATGCTCATGTGTTGAGAATTCATGTGTTGAAAGTGTATCAATGTGTTGAATAAAATATTTATACAATAAAATTCACCTTTTTATTGTAAGTAAGAAGAAATATATATTCATGTGTTGAATAGAATGAATATTCATTTGTTGAATAGAGTAACGAATTTATTGAGATATATAAAGCCGTGTTGATTATAGTTGCGCTATTTTGACGTGAGCGATATTTATATCGATTATATTCGTTTTTAAAATGAATATAGAAAAAGAAGTGATTTCAAAATATAACGTTTTGAAAATATTATCATTTATATAGTAATGATATGAAATATGCAATTTTGATTTGAAATTGAATATAGAGTTGAAGTGGTTTTGAAAACGAAATTAAAACGAATTTATAAAATACGTTTTAAAAGGAAATTGATGAAATATATATATAATATATATTATATATATAATGGCCTGAATAGAACGCGCCGCGCCGCGACAGTTCGTGAATTTCGACCATTGACTTCGAATTGACGTTGCGGGAGATCCGACCGTCGGATTCTCCTGAAACCGGAACCGTTGGGTTCGTATCGAAAATACCTTTCCAATGAATATTATAAATTTGAAATCTAACGGTTGGATTTGGAATTATGTCCAAATCAAATTTGGAAAAGGTCGTTGTAAGTGCAGTTCGATGGCCGTTGATGGAAATCGACTGTACGGGCCTTGATAAAACTATTAAAAATATCAATAATTTGTGTAAAATCATAATATGTGAATTGGGAAGAATTGGGATGAAAAACTCCATATTTGAAAAGATAAAAATAGATTTTTATCGAAATGAACTAGTTTTGAACTAGAATTAAAATCAATTTATTATTGAAATAAATAAATTGAATTTGAAAGTGGTTTTAAAATAATAAAAATTCCCAATACGTGAATTGAACTGGATTTGAATCGAAATCACCTTCGGAATATTTCGATGTTGGATTTCGTGATTTTATAGATATTGTTATGGGAATTTGAAAGATATATCAATATCGTTATTTCCAATACGATATTTGTTGGTCGTAGAATTTGATATTGAATATAAGCCGATATATTTTCTATTCAGAGCCTTGTATTTAATATCAAATGTGTTTTGGGTTTATCGTGAATCGTGTTTTGGATGACATTGGTTCTTTAACCTAGTTAAAGACAGGATATTGATTTTTGAAAAGATTAAAACTAAGTGGAGTTTTAATGAATCTTTAATTAGATTGAAATGTGAATTGATAATTCAAATTATCAAATCTGAAAGGTGATCGAGAATGGAGTACCACCAGTTTTGCTCCAAAGCGATAGTTAAATATTTAATTAGATTTGTACGTGAAATGGTAATTAACTTTACCGATAGTACCGTGGTGTTAGAAACGGAGTCTTACCAGTTTTGCTCCATGGGATAAATAGGTTGGGATTGGGAAATAAAATAAATAATTACTTCGGTGTGGTTCGCAAATCCCGACTAGTTTGAAATGATATCCAAAGGAAGATTAAAGAATAAATTTAGAAGAGTTTATCTTTGATAAAATTAATGGGAACCTTTCCCTAAGAATGTGATTTAGTGAATAAAATAATATTTTGAATTGGAATGAGGCGTATGTTGTGTTTGTGTAACACGTGTTTATTATATACGCGGGTTATTCAGAAAGGCCGGGTTTATACCCATTCTGAATAACCGATTCGACGATATGTCGAAGATGAAGACGGTGGTCGAAGACCGGAAGTCTTCACATCGTTTGGGTGATTACTGATGATTTTGATTGGGCTGTACACCCAAAATGAGGGAATCAGTTGGTGATCGTCCAGACGTACTTGGAGATCGATGGATATGTGAGGAAAGTGCCTCCGGTTTCGTTTAGACCTAGAACGAACTTGTAAATGGATTGTGTGTCTGACATTGGATTTTATTCTGTATTGATTGATCTCTATTAAATATACATCTGTTTGGCGGCAGAGAATTTATTCTCTTGCTTAACGCCCTTCTCTGAGACGTACGAGCTCAGAGGTTGTATATCGATGGACATCAGTCGCATGGAGTGAATTGCCAGTGTGGCACACGTAAGTGGCAATTGATCAAGGCTTCTGTTAAAGCAAAGTCTTGTGGTTGATGATCAAAGCACGGCCTGTGTGGCTTAGCTTTGTGTATAGCGTGAATGCGCGAGCCTCACACCTCGGTATGAGTCAAAAACGGGATAAGGACCCAAGGAGTGCACGACATTTCTTTCTAGCTAGTGGTGGTGTCAGTGCTTAAACTGGCTGACATTTATATACTTATCACCTGTGTGGTTGTTGGATGCGAGGCGCCTCGGTTATAGGTCTGTATGGATCGGGAAACGTGTGTTCAGGAATAACTAATCCTCAAAAGTAAGAGAGGACCGGCCTTGGAGGTTCCAAAGGATCATAGTGGGGTCCTGAGGCATTTGCTAGAGTATCTCGAATCGGAGAGGAGCTTGCCCCTTGCCTCGGCTCATGACGGAAATCCAATTTCCAATACGTGATATTGCGGTTTTATTTGTAGAACCTAGTATGGCGACATAATGGTATGGGTCATTCATGCCGCCTATGATTGATATTTATGATTGAAATTGTTTTGACACTATACACTTATAGTAATATCAAAATAATGTGTTTTAAACGTATCAAGCATGCTTTGGCTATTATAAGGTAAAAACCCTATCCTCCGGCTTGTGTTGCATTGTGTGATGGGACCTAGGTCTTATAATAGCTTCATTTTTCTTTACTTAGCATTGCGCTGTTTGTTTTATGCACTGGTATTCTTGGGAGGAAACTCGTTCCGTGTTATACGGCGTGGTCCCTTGATTTACCGAACTTTAAAATAAAGATTATTAACTGTTTTAGTTCTCACACTAGTCACATGACTGACCTGGAGTCTATTGTTTTAACCTAAACTTTGGGTGCCCCTATTTTCCACATGAGCAGCTAGTAGTTTTGGTTTTGCAGATTTATATTCACAGGATCCTGATTTACAGCTGGAACGATGCTCGGAAAGCTGTGTATCCGTGTATTACTTTCAGTTGTGTTTTGTATTATTTTCCGCTACTATGTAATTTATTGTAATCTCTGATATTTATCGAATGTATTTTATTCATTCATACTCTGTATATTCTTGTATTCTGATGGAATTGTGGTAATAAACAATGAAATGTTCTTCTGTTTGCGTTCTATTTTGTCTTGTCCTCAAAGTAATTCGTTCTTTCTCTTCTCTTCGTAGATTGGGAAGTTCGGGTCACTACAGATATGTTATCTATTATATGTTATTCGTTCCGCTGTGAGGTTCTTGTTACTCTGATGTTGTGTTCTTCTTCTTCTTCTATTCTAAGTTTCTATCTTATCTTTCCTCACCTTCTAATTTCAATCATTAACCATCTGGTATTTTTTTCGATGTTTGGTTAGTCGTTAGTGAGTTTATGGCGATAACCAAAGTCGAAAAAATCCGAGTCATTACACTCCAGCCTTTTGTTTGTGGGTGCATTATGTCATATACTTACATTGTTATTCAGATATGATGTGAACACTGGTGAGGCAGTGGTTGCGGTCTCTACATTGGAAAGAGTATGCAGTATCATCATGTTAATTGCCTACCTTGCTTACCTTTTCTTCCGGCTAAAGAACTATCATCAATTCTTTGAGGTGCAAGAGGTATGTATTTATCACCAAGGATTTGTTCCCTCACCCATGATTAATTCCCACTCAGGCTACCATCTCCTTTCATTGTATGCTTCAGATCTTTGAGCATTCATGCTATTTTGAGTTTTAGTTCTAATATACAATAGCTGCATTGCTTTTTTTTCACTCAATTTTACTGCTCCATGCCTATATTTGTTAGATCCAAAGCTGCTCCTGAAACCAGAGTATGAATCAAGCTCTAATGAAAGTGATAGAACAAAGTGTAGCAAGCGACGTAGGAGGTGACTGTGTTTGAAGATTGGGTCGGTCTTGCTTCTTATGTGTGGTACGTTTCACTACGCTTTCCAGTTTCTTTACTCCATTCCTTTTTCTTTTTCTCAATCCATAATGAAAAACACAATATGTGACTGGAAATTCACTACTCAGCAGTCCATTTTAATCGATTCAGCTTATTATGTCTCCATGTGGCACTCCATTTTAATCAGAATTAGTAAGAAGGATCGATAAATGAAATAACTGAGGATAAAATGTAGGAAGATCTATGAATTTAGGACTTTCTACCTCCAGGTTTCATTATAACTTACAATATGATATTTATATTGGTTCAATAAGTAATCATAATAACTTGTATGCTACAGTTCATGTAATATAATATATGTACATGCATTTATATCTTACTAAAAATTATGTTAGAAACAGAATAATGCCTTTATCTTAATCTCTGTCTGATGCTGAAGATAGTTTTAGCTGAGTTATATATTTATGAGTAATGCTACAGATAATGCACATTTAAGGGTCTGGTACTTGGAGACCGAATGTAGTTGCATGTTCGTAGTCCAAACAGTTACAATATTTACTCAACAATATCACTTATTTGTTACTATTATTTTCGTAAAAGTCACCAAATAAGCATAAATATAAGATACTAACCATCCAAGATAATATGAATACAAGTGAAATACACATGTACAACTGATGGACAATTCAAATGAATAGTTAACATTGGTGTAATGCTGCACATATGGTGCCTGTTTTTCCATTTATTGTGTTAGTTAACAGTTATGCAAACATTCTTGGCATTCGCACTGATTAATTAATTATTGCCATAGAAAAGAATACGACTTGCCACGCTGAGACTTACTGTTGTGAATGTGTTTTAAATTTAATATGCTTAAGTTGGTTTATGGCTCATTATTGAATGACATCAAATGGTATTAGGTTGGGTACTTATACACCAGGAGTCATCGAGAGCAGTACAGTGCTGTCTAGCAAAGGAGTTGGAAGCATTCGTGAAATCAAACTCATACCAAGTTCCACATTATTTTCGATGATTTGAATGTAATGATATGTAAAATATTTTAGATGATTTGAATGTAATGATCAAGTTTTGGATGGTTTTATTCTATGTACAAAACTGGTATTGCAAATTTTTTAATTAAAACGTTGTGTTTGCTCAATTTTAATGTAGCATTTGTTGTCTTCTGCTGTTGCGTTTACTTTTTTTTTCTGATGTTGCATTTCAAGATAATAGTGTTGCATTACATAATACAGTGGTGTTGCATTAAATAAATGTTATTAATTCCACATGGCACGTAGGCCCCACAGCTCATGTGGCCTGTGACACGTGGGAAGTTGATGTGGAGAGATGACGTGGCGTGTGACACGTCGACAGCTGACGTGGAATGTAACACCCCACGTCCATTAATGTCACTCACAAAGGGAATGCATTAACTTCCATGGAGCATTTTAAGTGAATATAGAACAGAAAATCACAACAAGACAAATATAAAGCAGTACTTGAAAATTTAAAACTTTATTTATTGCAGCAGAAGGTAAATATGTTTGGTTACATCATCAAAAACCATAAACCAAAGTCAAGTACATAATATCCATCTTGATAAAACAAAGTACATAATCCCACTACTACAAATAGCCATAAAGAAAATGATATGCCGAAGTATACTTCGGCAATCCAAATCCAAGTGCTCCCAAAGAGATCCCAATCAAGCTCCACTAGTATTAGTCCCACCCTTAGAACCTGGGGGGAAAAGGAAGAAAAGAGGTGGAAACAAAGGGGGTCAGACATAAAGTCTGGCGAGTGCGATAACTCTAACAACATAATTATTAAAGCAATATGATAAGATATAAGCTGGAGAATAAGGCAATGACTGTGTGAACCACATGGGTATTGCAAGGTAATCAAGAGAAACAGAGATAACGTAAATGGCACTTCCTAATCAATATAGGATAATTACTATACTCTACCGTACTGTACCATACTGTACAGTACTAACACTAACTGCACCCCTACTAGTCACTCTAGAAATTTGATCCCTCTTGGCTAAATAGAACGATGATAGCTTCATGTACTACTAGGTGTACCCACTATCCTCCATGTTTGACTGTATATCTCCAGTTGCTATCATAGGTACCCAGCGTGTACCTATCCCCACTAGATGTACCCCTTCAATAAGTAATAATGGTAATTCCATGTACTCCTAGTTGACGTCATAGGTGCCGCCTGCTCCTATCTCCACTAAGTGTACCCCCTTAATAATTATTAATAACAGTGGTAGCTTCATGTACCCCTAGCTGACTACATAGGTGCCATCTGCTCCTATCTCCACTAGGTGTACCCACTACCCTGCCCCATTCGATCGGCTCCCTAACTCGTAGATACCCGTGCTGGCCCCACAGTGGGGTGTATCACTCCCCAAAGTGGCAACCCGATACCACCAATGATGCACGGTTTATACCTACACGATGCAACAACGTCTTACCTACCAGCCCGGGTCCACACACGCATATAAACCCGTTGGACTTGCGTTGCCACCACTAACCCATTTTGGCCTCTTATAGTCTAGCCCAGTATGCGTGTCCCGTCCTCGACTTGGGTCGAGCCCACAAAGATACGAATGGGTTACTAGTTGAAACATGCCCCATTACTTGACACAAGCTATCCACCTAAGCTTGGTCCCCTCTAGTATATCCCACTTAACCCACTTCATGTCCACTTACATGTTTTAAATTTGGTTAAGGGTTTCTATTAGTAATTCCACATGCCACCCAAGGCACCCACTTAACCCTTATGTCCCACTTACATGTTTTACCTTGGTTAAGTGTTAATAATCGTATTTCATCATGCCACCCAAGGCACCCACTAGATTCCACATGCCACCCAAGGCACCCACATAACCCCCTCATGTCCCACTACATGTTTATCTGGTTAAGTGTTTCTTATTTCATTAAGACCGTAACCTCATAAAGACCTCTCACATTAGACTGGCATTTGTGGCAGCTGGATTTGCCGGCCGGGTCCGGGCATCTTACACCACAAACGAGCCTAACCTCGTGTCATTACAACTGTTACATATTTAATTTGTGCCTAAGACCTCTCACATTAGACTGACATTTGTGGCAGCTGGATTTGCCGGGCCGGTCTGGGCAGTCTTACACCACAAACGAGCCTAACCTCGTGTCTTTACAACTGTTACGTATTTAATTTGTGCCTAAGACCTCTCACATTAGACTGGCATTTGTGGCAGTTGGATTTGCCGGGAGGGTCCGGGCAGTCTTTCACCACAAACGAGCCTAACCTCGTGTCTTAGACGATTAAATACACCTAATTAATCATTTCCCCCAATTTGAATTACTTTCCCTATTCAAATTATCAATCAATTCCAAATTTAAACGATGTCCATAATTGACTCAATTATGTCCATCCATTTATGGTATGCAAAATCATACCAATTTTCACCACAATTATATTTTATTCCTTTAAAATTAATAACATGCCTTTTTAGTCCATTACATGCCAAATTCACAATATGTGTGTATCCACTATTATCCCCGTCGTACCCCCGTCATTCGTTCGCTTAACACATCATATACATATTAGACTAGCAAATAGTCTAATACTTAAAAAAAGGGAATAAACGTCACAAAGTCACATACACACAATAATAGATCTAATTTGCATCTAACTTGCAATTAAGAATTACAACATACTTGCATAGTCTTTGTATTATCAAGGATCCAAAAATCATAGATCTAAAAGGTGTGAACTTGCATGTATGAACATAGCTTTACACCCAACTAGCCTAGGTAATTATCACAAACTTACATAAACTATGTATGTCGTCAACCTAAACATAAAGGTGTCATCTTGCATAACTATGGATCCAATAAAAGGTGTTAACCTTGGTAAACTATGGATCCACATAAAGGTGTAAACTTGTATAACTATGCATGTCATAGTTTCAACATAAAAATGTCAACTTGAATATGGATCTAAACTTTAAAGGTGTGAACTTGTATATATGTGAATCCAATTATCACTTAAACTTGCATATGAACATAATACTTATACGAACTAGCATATGTTCCACATCCATATTCGCATAAAAAAACTGATGTTATAAATCTAGGTGATTGGATTATAAAAAGGGATTCATTGGCACAAGTTAACATCATGAAATACTAGCATATATTTTAGATCCAAACTTACATAACATCATATAATTCGCATACAACTTGCGTGATCCTATTAACTTGCATAACATCATATGTACAACTTGCATAATCATATTAACTTGCATAACATCATATATGAAACATGCATAATCATATTAACTTGCATAACATCATATGTGAAACTTGCATAATCATATTAACTTGCATAACATCATATGTGAAACTTGCATAATCATACATGAAACTTGCATAACAACATACATGAAACTTGCATAACATCATACATGAAACTTGCATAATATCATATATAAAACTTGCATAACATCATATATAAAACTTGCATAACATCATATAATATGAATCAAGTTAACATACATGATTAAACATCTGAATTAGATTCACAACCACAACTTATAATCCAACGTATATCACATCATAATTGATTTAGCAATTATTTTGTTAAAGTGATCGAACTCACAACTCAAAAGCGGTCTTGAGTTCTGAATTCTGATTTCTGGAGTTGTATTAGCTCTCCTTTGAAGGAGATTCGTTATTACGGTTGAATAGAACTGATTTGATTTGCTGTTATTCCTCTTTAATTTGTGGCAGCTACTCAAGGGTTTAAGACGACAACATGATGACCATAGTTTCAGTTTTAATTCTGATTTAGGGTTTGAGTCTATGGGTCTTTTTATAGAGTTTTGATTAATTTAAGCCGTCGGATGATCTTAGGGTTATTCATAGCCATTCAGTCAAGATAGGGTGATGAGTCATCCCTAATGACTCAGCAAGGAGTCAGAAAGGACTCAACAATGAGTCACAACACAGATCGGACTAAACCAGAAAGCTGTGCAGATTTTTCCCTCGGCTTGGGCGCTCTTGGGAAGTGTGCCAGTGCAATTTTCTACTGGCGCACTTCCGAAGTGTGCCAGTGTATTTTTTTTTGCCACCACACTTCGTTCGTCCATAACTCCTTCGTCCTGTACCCGTTTCCCACAAACTCAGACTCTATTTCAACCAGAATTCCGAGACGAACACAATGGCGCAACCCCATTCCCTTAATTCTCACGTCTGAGATTAATTATTCTTTATTTTAGTTAATTCGATTATTCAGAAATCCGGGGTGTTACATTCTCCCCTCCTTAAAGGATTTCGCCCCCAAAATCTCCAAGTTAAGGAGAATGCATATCCTACCATCCAAACAACCATCTATTCAACCGTCAAACACGGGCATCCATTATCCTTATAAAATTTCTAATGCTGTATGAACATATGCAAGAAGTGTGTGTATATGTTCCTTATCTAATGCAAAATCAGGCGGTCTACTGATTCAGTTGACCTCCTTAATGCAAACCATGATAGTGCCATGCGTCCATTATGTATGCGAAAGAACCTTATCGATACATATCATTTCTACATGTGTGCACAACCATTCACCAAAATGCAACATACATATGATGGTACAACCATTATACTTCCATTACTTAAATATGTACCCACATTTATATGTAATATGCAATATGAAGCGACTGAGCCGATCTAGTGCCTAAAGTGTGTGTATATGCATCCACGAGCAACCATTAGCAACACTACTACAAAAGTGGGCATATTCGACACTAATTTTTGTGCGTTGCATGAAAAGTGTGGCGAAAGCTATGATTTCTTCGAGCTTCTGCAACAGCATTCATATGTTGTTGCATTATACGTGGATGCACTGTTGCGGTGGGAATTTTAGTGTTCTGATGTGCAACACCAGTTAAAAGCATAGCATTACGTATATATAATCCAGCTCAGCTATCCGTGTTATCAACATATAAAAACCCCAACCGTAGATGAAAGATTAATCCAACGGCTCAAACCATCTATGGATCTGATGATCTTAATGTTAGCCATCATCCAATCATTGACAGCCACGTCATTTCATTCTTTTGACGAAATTTTGGCGCGATCTTCTCCCTTCATGAAATCGTTTTCTTCTCTATCATCTAATCGTTTTCCCCCTTTTTACTATTGACAAAAATTTAAACCTAAATTCACGTCAGTATCGATCCTCTCCTCGACAGCAAATTCTATTCCAAAAAGGATGAAGCTTTGAGACACTTTCTAGTTTTGATTGCTCAGGGCGCTGACATCGCCAGTTTTTTCCCTCAGGTTCAGTTTGTATTGCACTGTGAATTAGTTGCGCTTATTATAGATTGGATTATGAGTAATTAGTAATTAGTTCATTTGTTACATTTTGGAAAACCCATTCGCTTATGAGTAATTAGTTGCGCTTATTATTGATTTGGGATTTGGGATTATGCTGAGGTTTATTCGAAAATTATACCCAGCAATAAACCATGAGAACCGGGCTACTGGCATGAAAAAGACATTGGTTTATTATAGAGGTCGAGCTAGTTAAGGAATGGGGACTGCGGTTAATTTGCACTGCTTGAGGTTCATACCTTACACTGCGGTTTATTTGTATGCTTGAGGTTAATTTGCACTGCGGTGTGTATGCACTGCGGTGACATCCGAATTTTAAGCCTCTTACCGTAGATTTTGACAAAATCTGAAGCGGGCACTCAAGCATTTTCGTTTTATTACAATACACATCATACACGCAGTGCATATATACACTCACAAGTATACACGCACGCACAAGTATACACGCACAAGTATCATAAGTATACACGCACAAGTATCACAAGTATACAAGCTCAAGTATCATAAGTATACACGCACAAGTACACACGCTCAAGTATCATAAGTATACACGCACAAGTATACACGCACAAGTATCACAAGTATACAAGCTCAAGTATCATAAGTATACACGCACAAGTACACACGCTCAAGTAGACACGCACAAGTATACACGCGCGCACAAGTATACATGCACGCACAAGTATCATAAGGCAGCCATCTGAAGGCACGCACAAGTATACACGCACAAGTATCATAAGTATACACCAGAGACGTACGCAGAGATTTTAAAAAATCACCAGCATTCACAAACAAAACAACGTACCATTCACAAACATTCACCAGCATCCATCATCAGTCATCACAAACTTCCACAACCACACAAAGTTTCACAAATATTCACAAAATTTTAAGCCAAAAATCATTACCAGCAGAATAAAACCAACATCCACAAACATCACCAGTCATCACCAGCATCATCACCAGCATCCACACCAGCATCAGCACCAGCATCCATGTCAGAGTCATTGTCCATGTCAGAGTCATTGTCTATGTCAGAGTGGCTGTTAAGGATAGAGAATAGTCAGCGACCAAACCAGAATTTCTTGTTGTGGACGGCAAAGTGATATTTGGATGATCAAACTTCAATAGGTATGTTAATTCTATTTCTGTAAACATTTTGTGATCCACCTAATATATTATATGATCAAACTTCTATTTCTGTAAACATTTTGTGATCCACCTAATATATTATATGATTCAATTCTCAAATAATGTGATCCACCTACGAGTTTATATGCCTTAATTATCAAACAATTTGACATGTAACACACATTAATTATCAAACAATTTGACATGTAACCACATCTGAAGGAAATTCAAGCCATACAATAACAGTGTCTCAAATTCAAGCCACACAACCACATCTATGTACAACTAACAGAGCACCAGTTTGTATTATTATTTCAGAATCTTGGGTGGGGCATTATAACCTTGTATGTATGTATGTGAGTGTGTGCATGTGTGGTTGTGTCTCACTATAAGAAACTGTGGATGGAAGTAAAATTTACCTATGATCACAAAAAAATGGTACCACCGGTTCCTCCCTATTGCTCACAAACAGAATTTCAGGCCTCGTCAAAGGATGAGTATGTGTGGTGCGCTCAACCCTAATGATGTATTTCTTGTTGTCGAATCGAGCAGCAAAAACATTCTCCAAGCCAATGCCTTCATAAAATTCCATTTTCAGGTATAATGATCTATGGTCAATTCGAGACCAATGACAGTCGTCAATTTCACACACATTTCCCATTGGCGTCATTAATTCTTTTATTGCAGGAACATTTGTCTTCAGGAACTCGGGAAAGCCAACAACTCTGGCCCATGATTCTGCCTCGAACGCTGGTTCAGGCTCAAATTCTTCAGCAGACCATTGTTGCACATAAAAAGCACCTCCAATTTTTGTAAAAAGTTTCAACATTAGCGCATGATCACGCGTACTGTAAGATGGGCATGTTATTAGAAAAGAGTTTTTGGGTATAACCCGTATAGTCCACTCCTCATTAAGCTTCAGCGTATGCCTAAGCGTGAGATGCACAAATTCGTAAGTCCAATGTCCTGAAAGAACAGTGGCAGTGATGCATAGTGAAGAGTCCTCCATTGTTTTTTTTACTTTTGGCGATGGAGTTTTGTTTAGGAGTTGAAGATGTAGATGACGATATGCTTCTGAAGCTTGACAGGATATGAAGTGACACACTGTACGTGGCAGTAATATGGGAACTGAAAACTTTTTGCTCAGAAGACGAATGGCCATATGAAATTGCTTATTTGTTGGCTGGCATGAGTGACCAATCGCCAATGGTCAGTAAGTCAATTGTAATAATTGTGTTCATAACATTTTACTAAGAAGGCCAATGGCCATTCGATGCCACCACTTATCAAATAACTTGTTATCATTTGATCAGGTGCATATTTAATTCTGGAAGGCAAAGGGATACATTTTGCAGATCGGATTGCTACATATATATGATTCATATATAGGTACATACTAGCACACATATATATATTTCCTATTGCAATCGGATTGCTGCATATATATGATTCATATATATAAATGAGTAATACATTTTGCAGGTGTTGACACATGTGTACATGTTCAGAATTCGCTAAAGAATTGGCCAGGAATGGATCAGGATAATGTCCCTTATGCCGTGCACCTATTCTTGAAGTAGTTCAAGCTTACTGTATACAATGAACAAAACGGTGTAGCTGATTTTTGAGTTTTGATATTTGGATAATTAAAACAATTGCTTTGGATGAGTTTCATGTACAAAACCTGTATTTCAAAATATTTAATTAAAGCATTGTATTTCTATCAAATTAGTGTTGCATTTTCCTTCTTCTACTGTTTCGTTAGCTTTTATTGATATTGCATTTCATTGTAATGGTGTTGCATTACATATTGTAGTGGTGTTGCATTACATTAAATATAATTGCTTACCCGTCGCACGTGGACCCCACAGCTGACGTGGATAGCTGGTGTGGCATGTGACACGTGGAGTGCTGACATGGAGAGATGACGTGTCGTGTGACACGTAGACAGCTGACGTGGAAAGCTGACGTGGCGGCACTGGAAGCCATGCCCTAACTAATGCTTAAGGCAACGCTGAATAGTGTTGCATTACGTGCAAATAGTGTTGCATTATGGCTATAATGCAACACTTTCTTTCCGTGGCCGTAGATGGGCAAAAGTGTTGCCTTAGGTGGCTAATGCAACGGCCGCGGATGCCACGCCCCCCTGGTGTTGCCTATTTGAAAAAATGGCCTACGGCAACGCTTTTTTGATCTACGGCCACATAAAAATAGTGTCGAATATGCCCACTTTTGTAGTAGTGCAAACACTTGCATCCACATGCATCCATCATCCATCATACTAGCGAGAGGACATACTAAAGATAAGATAAGTACAAGCTAAGCGATAAAGGAGAAATTAAAAGACATACCCCCGAAAAGAAAAGGGTATAATGAACGCATCTTCTCTTCCGTCTCCCAAGTAGCGTTGCTCTCATCATCTCCCCATTGCACTTTGACTAGTTTGACCTATCGATTCCTCAACTTCTTAATCTCCGACTCAAGAATGCACGTAGGAGCTCGTCGAATCGTCGCATTGCGCTCGATCTCCACCTCTCTAAGCAAGCTCGGCTCTACCACTTCCACGGTCTCGTGCAAGCACTTCCTCAAATGTGATACATGGAATACGTCATGTACACCACTAAGTCTCTCGGGCAACTCCACTCTATACGCCATCTGCCCAATCCTTTCCTTAATAGGAAACGACCCTACGAACCTTGGTGCTTACTTCCCAACGGACCCAAAGCGAACGATGTCCCGTAATGGAGACACCTTGACAAAGACCATGTCCCCAATATCAAACTCAAGGTCTGACCTCCTCTTGTCCGCATAAGATTTCTGCCCATCTTGCGCCGTCTTCATCCTCCTTCGAATCAAATCGATCTTTTCCGAAGTCTGTCTAGTCATATCGGGCCCAAGTAGACTCCCACCAACATGTAGGCGAACGACACGGCCGTCCATAAAGAGCTTCGAACGGTGCCATGCCAATGCTAGACTGAAAGCTATTATTATATGTGAACTCTACCAACGGAAGATGTTCCTCCCATGTACCTCCAAAGTCTAAGACACATAACCTCAATAGGTCCTCTAGAATATGATTCACCCTCTCGGTCTGGCCGTCCTTCTGAGGATGATATGCGGTGCTCAAACATAACTGAGTCCCTACCGCCTCTTGCAAGCTCTTCCAAAATTTGCTAGTGAAGATAGGATCGCGGTCGCTCAATATGCTAGAAGGAACACCGTGCAAAACGAACTATTTCTCGAATGTATACGGAGGTTAACCATGGAGCAGTCCTCTTACTCTTTACGGGAATGAAATGGGCGCTCTTAGTAAGTCTGTCTACCATGACCCAAATCCCAGTATTACCCTTTCTCGATCTTGGTAATCCGTCAACAAAGTCCATCGAAACACTTTCCCACTTCCATTATGGGACCTCCAATGGGTGAAGCAATCCACCGGGCTTCTTTTTCTCTGCTTTTACTTGTTGGCACACCAAGCATCTAGCGACATACTCGGCAACATCCCTCTTCATACCGGCCAAAAAGAAAACTCGCTTCATGTCTTTGTACATCTTGTCCCCGCAGGGATGTATGGTCATCTTCGAACGATGGGCATCATCAAGAATGGTCTTCCTCAAATTCTCGTCCTGTGGTACACAAAGTCTACCGTCCCTACGTAACCAACCCTTATCATCTAGGGTATACCTATGGAGATGGCTCGATGACTCCCCTCTTTTGAGCTTCTCTACTAACTCGACCAACTGTGGGTCATCTTGTTGTGCCTCACCAATCGTCCCAAAAGCGTAGGTCTAACCTCTAAGGATGCTAGCAAACCGGGTACAAAATCAATGGATGGTCTAAAGTCAAAGGTAGAGATAAACTCTAAGCTACGCTGCTCGACAAACAAAGGACTTAATGTCAGCTTTTTCCTACTCAAGGCATCCGCCACAATGTTACCCTTGTCAGGGGTATATGCTATCTCGAAATCGTAGGACGCCAAGAACTCTATCCACCATATCACCCTTCCCTTGAGACCACATTCCCTAAAATCCTCACCTCTTTCCTCCAAAAATGGTATTTTGGAGAACTTAGCTTTAAGCTGGTGCACTTGTAGGGTCCCTAAGCTTTCCCTAAGATGTAGGGCATGCTCTTCTCTGCTTCTAGGGAAAACCAGGATATAATCCCATGCAAAATCGTCACAACTATCCATTTGTCACATAGACCATCCTAGTCGAACTCGACATCCCCCAAGTGCAAGCCCCAATGGCCTAAACCAATATCATATAAACACCCATGGGATACCTCCTTCGAATTCAGACGACCTACGTGAGATGATACTAGTAAGACGGCCAACCAATTGAGCACTTGACCGACTCTGGCTGTCCTTGCCAGTCTTCCTCCAAAACCACCGCTGATCACATAACTGGCTTTGCTTGATCTATTAAGCACGTACGAAAACTTATTTCGCGCCTCTGGGTAAACCCCGCACTTTATCAAAGACGTCTCCATACTCACGGACCACACAAACATACTCCCAATCATCGTTGGATGCGTCAGACGATTCTAGGCAGCTAAGCATCACTGAACACCTAGAGTCATAAGAAATATGAGGGTCTTTTCATAACGAATCAATATTCTAACTACCCTCCTTTCACAATCTTGGATGGCGCCCCGCCTGGCTAGCCAATCCACCCCTAGAATCAAGCTATAGCCCGTGAAACCAAGGACGAAGGCGTTGCATTCAAATCCAACGCCAAAGATAGACACTCTCAAATCCCGACAAATCATTGAAGGATGAGCCGAATCACCAACAGGATTTGAGACCAGAATGGGATCCTTAACTAGACTAGTATTTAGGTGCAGTGTTTCAACTAACGAAGCAGATACTAACGAGTATGAAGCGCCAGAATCAAACAAAGTTCAAACAGGATGATAAAGAAAACAAAATTTCAACCTAGACGGTCCTACCCCCATCACGTATACCAGCCGTGAGGGAATACAACTACCCTCCAGAAGATCCTGTACTTTGTCCTTGCCTCTTTGGACAATCCTAAGGTGTCCTATTTCTCCAAAACAACTAGCCTTCTTCTTCACATTCTCCATTCGTGACCTCCCACCAAGATGAGGTTTCATCCTTTGTTAACCAAACAGCTATTTGAACCTTCCTCCCATCGTCTATCTTAAAGGTACCAACAAGCCCTCCACTTCCTTGGACTAACTTCTAGCCCGACAAACGTCTAAGTCCCTTGAAGTGGTTTTCCGTCCTTCGTACGGAAGTCCTTATTTATCTTAGAAAAAAACCTTCTATACGCAGAGGGGGGGGGGGGGGGGGGAGAAACTCAAAAAGAGAAAGAGGAAGAGATTCAAAATGGAGAATCGAAGGAAGGATATATGTCTCTTGGGGATTATGTTCTTAAAATAAACCTTTCTTTCAAAAATACTCTTCTACAAACATATTTTTGAAAGTATTCTTTATAAAAATGCTTTTGAAAAATAGTTTTTCAAAATATCTTATCTGTTCTGGTAACCTTTAGCTCTGATACCACGTGTAACACCCCACGTCCATTAATGTCACTCGCAAAGGGAATGAATTAACTTCCATGGAGCATTTTAAGTGAATAGAAAACAGAAAATCACAACAAGAAAGATATAAAGCAGTACTTGAAAATTTAAAACTTTATTTATTGCAGCAGAAGGTAAATATGTTTGGTTACATCATCAAAAACCATAAACCAAAGTCAAGTACATAATATCCATCTTGATTAAACAAAGTACATAATCCCACTACTACAAATAGCCATAAAGAAAATGATAGGCTGAACTTTACTTCGGCAATCCAAATCCAAGTGCTCCCAAAGAGATCCCAATCAAGCTCCACTAGTACTAGTCCCACCCTTAGAACTTGGGGGGAAAAGGAAGAAAAGAGGTGGAAACAAAGGGGGTTAGACATAAAGTCTGGCGAGTGCGATAACTCTAACAACATAATTATTAAAGCAATATGATAAGATATAAGTTGGAGAATAAGGTAATGACAGTGTGAACCACATGGGTATGGCAAGGCAATCAAGAGAAACAGAGATAATGTAAATGGCGCTTCCTAATCAATATAGGAAAATTACTATACTCTACCGTACTGTACCATACTGTACAGTACTAACACTAACTGCACCCCTACTAGTCACTCGAAAAATTTGATCCCTCTTGGCTAAATAGAACGATGATAGCTTCGTGTACTACTAGATGTACCCACTATCCTCCATGTTTGACTGTATATCTCTAGTTGCTATCATAGGTACCCAGCGTGTACCTATCCCCACTAGATGTACCCCTTCAATAAGTAATAATGGTAATTCCATGTACTCCTAGTTGACGTCATAGGTGCCGCCTGCTCCTATCTACACTAGGTGTACCCCCTTAATAATTATTAATAACAGTGGTAGCTTCGTGTACCCCTAGTTGACTACATAGGTGTCGTCTGCTCCTATCTCCACTAGGTGTACCCACTACCCTGCCCCATTCGATCGGCTCCCTAACTCGTAGATACCCATGCTGGCCCCACAGTGGGGTGTATCACTCCCCAAAGTGGCAACCCGATACCACCAATGATGCACGGCTTATACCTACACGATGCAACAATGTCTTACCTACCAGCCTGGGACCACACACGCATATGAACCCGTTGGACTTGCGTTGCCACTGCAAACCCGTTTTGGCCTCTTACAGTCAAGCCCAGTATGCGTGTCCCGTCCTCGACTTGGGTCGAGCCCACAAAGATACGAATGGGTTACTAGTTGAAACATGCCCCATTACTTGACACAAGCTATCCACCTAAGCTTGGTCCCCTCTAGTATATCCCACTTAACCCACTTCATGTCCACTTACATGTTTTAAATTTGGTTAAGGGTTTCTATTAGTAATTCCACATGCCACCCAAGGCACCCACTTAACCCTTATGTCCCACTTACATGTTTTACCTTGGTTAAGTGTTACTAATCGTATTTCATCATGCCACCCAAGGCACCCACTAGATTCCACATGCCACCCAAGGCACCCACATAACCCCCTCATGTCCCACTACATGTTTATCTGGTTAAGTGTTTCTTATTTCATTAAGACCGTAACCTCATAAAGACCTCTCACATTAGACTAGCATTTGTGGCATCTGGATTTGCCGGGCAAGTCCGGGCAGTCTTACACCACAAATGAGCCTAACCTCGTGTCTTTACAACTGTTACGTATTTAATTTGTGCCTAAGACCTCTCACATTAGACTGGCATTTGTGGCACCTGGATTTGCCGGGCGGGTCCGGGCAGTCTTACACCACAAACGAGCCTAACCTCGTGTCTTTACAACTGTTACGTATTTAATTTGTGCCTAAGACCTCTCACATTAGACTGGCATTTGTGGCAACTGGATTTGCTGGGAGGGTCCGGGCAGTCTTACACCACAAACGAGCCTAACCTCGTGTCTTAGATGATTAATTGCACCTAATTAATCATTTCCCCCAATTTGAATTACTTTCCCTATTCAAATTATCAATCAATTCCAAATTTAAACATTGTCCATAATTGACTCAATTATGTCCATCCATTTATGGTATGTAAAATCATACCAATTTTCACCACAATTATATTTTATTCCTTTAAAATTAATAACACGCCTTTTTAGGCCATTACATGCCAAATTCACAATATGTGTGTATCCACTATTATCCCCGTCGTACCCCCGTCATTCGTTCGCATAACACATCATATACATATTAGACTAGCAAATAGTCTAATACTTAAAAAAAGGGAATAAACGTCACAAAGTCACATACACACAATAATAGATCTAATTTGCATTAACTTGCAATTAAGAATTACAATATACTTGCATAGTCTTTGTATTATCAAGGATCCAAAAATCATAGATCTAAAAGGTGTGAACTTGCATGTATAAACATAGCTTTACACCCAACTAGCCTAGGTAATTATCACAAACTTACATAAACTATGTATGTCGTCAACCTAAACATAAAGGTGTCATCTTGCATAAATATGGATCTAATAAAAGGTGTTAACCTGAGTAAACTATGGATCCACATAAAGGTGTAAACTTGCATAACTATGCGTGTCATAGTTTCAACATAAAAATGTCAACTTGAATATGGATCTAAACTTTAAAAGTGTGAACTTGTATATATGTGAATCCAGTTATCACTTAAACTTGCATATGAACATAATACTTATACGAACTAGCATATGTTCCACATCCATATTCGCATAAAAAAACTAATGTTATAAACCTAGGTGATTGGATTATAAAAAGGGATTCATTGGCATAAGTTAACATCATGAATTACTAGCATATATTTTAGATCCAAACTTACATAACATCATATAATTCGCATACAACTTGCGTGATCCTATTAACTTGCATAACATCATATGTACAACTTGCATAATCATACTAACTTGCATAACATCATATATGAAACTTGCATAATCTTATTAACTTGCATAACATCATATGTGGAACTTGCATAATCATATTAACTTGCATAACATCATATGTGAAACTTGCATAATCATACATGAAACTTGCATAACAACATACATGAAACTTGCATAACATCATACATGAAACTTGCATAACATCATATACAAAACTTGCATAACATCATATATAAAACTTGCATAACATCATATAATATGAATCAAGTTAACATACATGATTAAACATATGAATTAGATTCACAACCACAACTTATAATCCAACGTATATCACATCATAATTGATTTAGCAATTATTTTGTTAAAGTGATCGAACTCACAACTCAAAAGCAGTCTTGAGTTCTGAATTCTGATTTCTGGAGTTGTATTAGCTCTCCTTTGAAGAAGATTCGTTGTTAGGGTTGAATAGAACTGATTTGATTTGCTGTTCTTCCTCTTTAATTTGTGGCGGCTACTCAAGGGTTTAAGACGACAGCATGACGACCATAGTTTCAGTTTTAATTCTGATTTAGGGTTTGAGTCTATGGGTCTTTTTATAGAGTTTTGAATTAATTTAAGCCGTCGGATGATCTTAGGGTTATTCATAGCCATTCAGTCAAGATAGGGTGATGAGTCAGCCCTAATGACTAAGCAAGGAGTCAGAAAGGACTCAGCAATGAGTCACAACACAGATTGGACTGAACCAGAAAGCTGTGCAGATTTTTCCCTCGGCCTTGGCGCACTTGGGAAGTGCGCCAGTGCAATTTTCTACTGGCGCACTTCCCAAGTGCGCCAGTGTATCTTTTTTTGCCGCCACACTTTGTTCGTCCATAACTCCTTTATCCGGTACCCGTTTCCTGCAAACTCGGACTCTATTTCAACCAGAATTCTGAGACGAACACAATGGCGCAACCCCATTCCCTTAATTCTCACGTCTGAGATTAATTATTCTTTATTTTAGTTAATTCGATTATTCAAAAATCCTGGGTGTTACATGGAAAGTCCATGTGGACCCCACTACCATGACCTGGAAGCCAGGCTCTGGCTTTTACTTAAGGCAATGCTGAATGTTGTTGCATTACATGCATAAACTATTGCAATAGGTTGCAATAGGGTTATAATGAAACACTTTTTTTCTGTTGCCGTAGATGGGCAAAAGCGTTGCATTAGATGGCTAATGCTACGGCCGCGGATGCCACGCCCCCTTGGTGTTGCCTATTTAAAAAAATGGCCTACGACAACGCTTTTTTGATCTACGACCACAGAAAAATAGTGTCGAATATGCCCACTTTTGTAGTAGTGAAACATATTCATACATATTTGTTAATAAACTAAACAATGAAAATAATGGTATACATACAAGACTTTATAAAAAGGTTATTTAATTTAATCTAATAATTAAATCCAATTCATTTATATTTTCCCAATAATTAAAACAAGCATAAAATTACAAAACAAAATAAGAAAACATTCCTTGCTTATTCCACATTGGAAAAATATTTTAAACCATTTAAATATATAACTCCTGAAATTTTCCTAAAAATTATCATTCACAATTTATTATACTAACTAAATAACTGAATTAATCTATAATCAACTGTATTACAAAACCGGTCAAAAACCGGGATGTTACAATCTACCCCCCTTAAAAGAATTTCGTCCTCGAAATTAAAGAGTAGTGAGAAGATTACAGTTATATATAAGGTCAATGAATTATAACAATATACGTACATGGGTCATCCAAAACACACATGTAACCTTCCAAAGTATTTCACAGCGGTTAGAACATTTAATACACATTAATAAGTTGCTATATATCACAGTCATTTTTATATCAAGAAATATCTGTTATTACAGCTAGAAAACATTTCATTTATTTTCATTCTTCAACATTCATCAGTCCCTAACCATAAATCGGTAAGAAAATAATCTTCTGAGTATTAACCCCGAAGACTGAAATCAACATCAAATTAACACTCAGAAAATCATGCAACTCAACCAATCTCTAGTTAGGTTTCAATATCTCAACTCCATATCTTAATTCCGTATCAACCCATTTACCCCCATTTTCATTTAAGAAAATATCTCTGATTTCATTTGGAAAGTAAATTCCAAATCCAATCTACTTTACTAATTGGAATCAAACTTGTTCAAACATATCTATCTACTTCAAATTCTCTTTTTAAATCTTAATCTAGTTTAAATCCATTCAACTTAACCATAGTCAACTCTAACTTATTTAACTATCTCCAATTAAATTTTCAAATCCCAAAAGTCCAAATTTTCGGTTTTTATTCCCAAACTGGTTTGAAATCGTATTTCTCGATTCCATTTTAAATTCAATACCTTTGAAATTTCTTAAAACATTTTGTTTTACTCAAGCAATTATCCAGTTTGTCTTATTTGTTTATCTCTTTCTCTATACAAATTTAATTTGGTTTTATATATACACATTTCAGTTTTATAATCTGTTTGATTACAGTAACAACCGTCAACACACCAATATAAAATGATTATTTTCAGAAAATTACTCTTTTTATAACAAAATATCATTTTGGGCAAAAGTATCTCATTTACCCATCTTTTAAGACAATATTGTATTGAATTATTTTGTTCAAGAGTTTATAAATACTTTTCGATACATTGTGCACCCTGCATCGACCAGAATTTTTAAGCCACTAGACAAACTAATCAACACAATATAAAATAGTTTTTAAACCAATTAACAAATACGCGCTCATATATATACACTCAAACCCAACCTAGGGTATTACTAACCCCATCTCTGTTGAGTTATGCCACAGAGCCAAGGTTACTACTCAACCTTCAGCTCTGATACCAAGTGTGACGACCCGAATTTCGGTACCGTTTGAGTCGACCAAATACTACACAAGTCCAACACAAATAATACTAAAACTCAGGTGTCGAAGAAAGAAATTAGAGGGTCAGAATAGATAAGATAGGAATGTTAGAATAGAACAAAAGAAGATCACAACACATAATCAGAGTAAACACAAATCTCGCAGCAGAATGAATAAAATATAATAGATATATAATCACTTTTGAAATACAAACTGGATTTGAACTTGCATACATCATCAGGGTATAACACATACACAATACATCTGAAATAAACTCTCTATATATCTAATGTGGAAGCCTCCTGCTCCAAGCTTCTCTAGAAAATCTGTAAAATCCTGAACTACTTGACTACCCGTACAAATTTGGGCACCCAAGAGTTTAGGGAAAACATAGAAAAATAAACTCTGGGTCAGTCATAGGACTGGTGTGAGTAAACGATTTAAAAACAAATTGATTTTAACCTTCAAAAAAACTTTTGAAAGAAAAGATAATCGTAAGACCGATCCACACATAAATACGGATGGTTTTTACCTTACGATAACCAAAGCATTCTTTGAAACCAACATATATTCTCGTATTATAATAGTGTCTAAATATAAATAAATAGCAATCTAGCGGAACACTTGCATCTAACGCTCCACATATATAGTATACAAACAAAACCGCGGGCGCTTATTGGATAATGGATTTCCAACTATGACAAGGTACGGAACCACCTTCCGATAGTGTATCTCTAGAGAGGAATACACTAGGTTCAACAAGAACGTCTTGCAACCCGGCCCACACATGACGGACCACTCATTTCTCTTGAGTGTATCGAATATATTGTCACCAACGGTTAGGCCCACATAACTGTTATCTGAAGATATAGAAACGAAAGAAGAAACATATATGAATATTCTCTAGATAGTTGACAATACACCCTAATGGGAGCGAACCACATAGCCGTGCTGCCGGCCCGATTTTTGTCATTTTCCGGTTTTGAGGCTTGAGGTCAGAATTTACCGTTTGTAACAATAAATCTTTATTTACTTTGAATGCCACATCGTCAAACCCGTCAAATCACAAATTGATTTCCCCAAACCACGGGTAAAAAGCAAAGAGAAACAAATTCCTCCGCCACCAAACTTAGTTTTGAAGAGACCAGTTTACGCGATTTGTTAGGTATACTTTGTCAGATATTCGTCCATACAAGTTGTCAAGGGTCTGGAAAAACCGAAGGCACTATTCTGTAAATAGAACAACCCTTGTAAAAACTCCGTCTTCAATAATCTCTAACTTGAAATGTATAAATCGAATCAAAGTAGAATTAAATTCCGTACTCTTCGAAACGATAAGGTAAAAGGTCAAGATCTGATAGTCGGTGATTTAAGTATCAAATATAAAATAAAATGAATAGATTTATTTCCATTAGGTCTGCTAAGCCTTATTTAAATAACCTTTAATTATTTAAATTCAAATATTAACCTTGTTTATATTTACAGGAAATAATAAGTATTTCTTTATTTAGAAAATTTTTATTAAAAATCTTACGTGATAATCTTACTCTTGAATATAGGTTTCATAGCAGGAAGAGATATTCAACTCTAACTCTCATTCTGAATACAAACAAATATTATCCATCGAATAACAGTGAAATCGTTCAAGTTGGGGTATTTTAATTACCTCTTAGACCTTAAATCGAAATCATTCTTGTCGTTAAGATTTATAAAAGTTCGATATTCAAAATATTCAACAAACCAGGCTTTGTAAATCCGTTTGATTTTCAAATCTTAATATTTGTCAAAACAACGTTGTTGTTTTGAGAACATACACCAGGTTAACTTGATTAACCAATATATTTAGAACTAAGTAATTTAAACAAAGGGATCGACTTAATTCCCTTTGCTTTTGATAATTAAATTATCTTTAAAACTAACTTAAGAGATTAATCAATTTAAAAACATCATCCTAAATAACTTATCCAATTTTAACTTCTTTATTTAACTGCACAATCAGTTACCAAATTTTGTTAATCTAAATATTAATTAAATTTGAATAATCCATTCTTATATTTAACAATCTCTATTCCCATTAAATTAATTGAACTGCAGTTAATTCAACAATCATTTTCCATTTCAAACAGTTGATGTAAAACAACCTAAAACAATCTGATTAACTGGTTAACCTTCCCTTTTTAAATCAATTAATAACTTGATTAACTCAAAATAATCACCTTTAATTATTTCTAAAAAAACAATTATTCCACTGTTGAAACTTATGTAAATTTTCTGATTTACTTTACATAAATTATAACTTAGCAGTCCCAATGATATACAACAGTTCTTTTAATAATTAACATACAAGTCATTAACCAAATTTTCATAACAAACAAGTAAATACAATTCAAAATTTATCAATTCATAAATTAAAATCTCAACCATATATATTTACTACTGAAATCTATCTAACTAATATAATAGCAGAACGTGTTTATTTCTGCTAAGAGGTGTCCACACAATTTAGTTAATACAAGTGGAACAATGTTTATTTCCACTAGTAGATGTCGGTACAATATATAATTATGGTCAAGTAATCAAACACGCTCAATTATTTAATTAGTTCACTGAACAAATAATTTAGAATTTACTGAATCATATTACTGATCAATAGTTTACACGTTAATTTTGTTCGGTTACTAAATTTACATTCAATAAATTTTAAATGGTATTTAGTATAAAAATCACTTTTAATTACATATTAAATCAACTTATTTTAAATGGAATCGTTTAACTTGATAAGTACGTTGAGTACCCCACACCCTTCTGGTTGACTCGATTAACCTGCTCGGGCCATAATTTATTCGAATGCATTTTTTTTGAACTTATATATGTATACCCGTCAAAATATATAAGTTTTATATATACATAAATTAAATTATTTTCAAAATTTTCAACATTTTTTTTTATTATACTGGGCCAAGCCCATGGCTTAATAGGCCAATGCGTCAAAATTGACGCACGTGAAATCTTCCAGGCAAATAATTTTTGCCACCCATCTTCTTAATGTATTTTTGCAGCAACACTTCTAGGAAATCCATACGACAACTTTCCCAATTCCTTTCTACCTTTCCCTCCTATGTTTTCTTCTTGTTAACTTTTTTTATAATAACTGGGATAAGCCCAATACCCATAAGAAAACAAAAACCCGCACACACCAAATGATATCACACACGTACCAGCTTCCACAACATACTTCATATTCTACAGTTCTGTTTCTGCTGATTCACATTTCTTCTTGCGTTTTTTTCTCTCTTTTGTAACTGGGCGGAAGCCCATTTGCATTCACACATCCTCATCAATTGATCCAACATCTCCTACTTTCCTTTCTTGCGTTCGCTCCTAACCCATTCCATTCATCTACTGTTTTTTCCTCTTTTTCCTGATGCTTTATTTCATTCTTACGTTGAATCCAAGCAAAACAAATTTGTCTGATCAACTCATCTACCCAACACGAACCAATGCCTTCTGTCATTTCTTGAATCCAGGCAAACCAAGTTTTTCACACTACATCAAACATTTTCACATGGTTACCAACACAAAGGGAAAAAACCCACCTCTTCACTCGTGCACCTCCCTTGTGCACTGCCTCGTGTGCACATACACACATCTTCAGATCGTCAGGGAGCCACCACAACCCGTCCCGTAAGTCAAGCTTCTTCCTCAGACCACCACTGACCGGTTAGTCGAGCTTCCATATTCCTCCTCTTAAAAAACACTATTTCACTTTATTTTATCCGGAAAACAGTTTCCAGCTTGTCACCACAAACTGATCTCCACCGTCACCTCCGGCTACCGTATGGCCTGCTACTACCACCATCTTCTTTCCTAAACCCGCATGCATCTCCTCCCTGTTTTTTATTGCACTTGATCAATGCCCCAAGCCACATGATCCAATCAAAACTACGCCCAAAACCCACTCTAAAAACCTATAAGACCACCTTATCCAGTGACCTCTTCCTCACCGGAGATCATATAACTCAAGTAATTTAGTTTTAATTGATACAACCTCCTAGGATTCAAGTTATAAATTTTTATACTAGTGTAAAATAGGAATTTACACCAGTTGTATGTTTAAATGAATACAGTGTCTATAACAAGCATAGTTAATAATATACACAGTCAGTGGTAAGTAAATTCACCTATATAAGTTTGTGTTATGATATATATACTCAATGAAATAGATATAGAGAGTATTTAAGGTGCTTACTCACTGGAAATAGTCCCTGTTCTCAGCATTTTCCAGCTTCCAGACTATGAACATACATTCGAAGCATACCCATATTCATATATGAGTATAACATCTAGTAGTTTTTATGGAAAGTGTACTCACAAATATTAGTTTCCAATTATATATATACATAATTATATTTTTCATTATTATTCACTAATGTGTACATGTAGATGTTAAAAAAACAGTGCTTCAAATTCTTCATACACTCAAATGTTTGCAATATAACTTATACAACCAGTTACTAACAATTTGATCTAGGTATATACATAGCATCAGATATTATAGCAGTAAATGGTGATCAAACAGAGAAGAATTTAAGTTGTTTTACACACTCATTTTGGTTTACTGCTTCCTTTTCATGTTTCAAGGTTTGCATAAAAATCAAATCACTTAAATTAAACCATTCATACCTATATATTTATCTATATCTACAACATATTATTCATAACTTATCAAAGGAAATTTAATCACAAAATTTTGTTTTACTGGTTTCCTCTGCTGCTCTCTGTTTTTGTTTGTGCTTCCAGATTTCTAGTTCTCTTCCGTCTGTTCTTTGCTTTTCAATCCATATTTGTTTTTCTTTTGGTTCAGTTTTTCTACCATATTTTTCCAAGTTTCATACTGCCATTTTCAAGTTCTTGTTTTGGTTCGAATGGTGGAGGAATTCATGCAAGACCAATGTATTTATAGGTGCAACAATATGATAAAATAACGGGCATTTAATTATTAGAAAGAATTGAATACACATAGCTTATAGCTGTTATTTGTTTTAAAGAGGAGTGCAAATATGTTACCTATATATAGATGCTATCTGTGCATTGTATTGATGAGATGCACTGCAGGTCCTATGTGCTTCTCATACAGATGAATACTAGTCACTGAAAATACAATATAATAAGCATGTGCAAAAGATACAGGGTAGGCTAAAGATAGTTGTTTTAGATTTGATTGTAAAAGATTAAAGCCGTGTGTGTGAATTTTGATTGCGACAGAAAGCCATGCTAAGCTACTACTACTTGCTTCATACCAATGCATAGAGTCTGCATATATTCAAGCATAGTGCTCTTTGCTAAGTGTATACTGATTGAAAAGACGGTAGCTTCTATGTTGGTGACTGGAAAAAGTAGCTAAGTGGTTGTGTAGCTTATAGCTGTGTATTAGCCCGATACAAAATACATCAAGTAACAAGTCATGGCAGCATGTTTGTACTACCCATATGTGTACAGCTATATATGTGCAAAAAGATAGTTTGTAAGAATGGTTTGTAGTAGAGCTACATAGGTGATTGAAAGTGAGATGTTCAAGGACTGTTGTACAGATGAAGGGTAGTTGTAGCGTAGCCTATTTCATGTAGCTTATGACGTATACTTCAATTCAAATGGGAAGTCACGGCCATGTGCAAGGAGAAGCAACTATGTGCAGGCTATGTGTACATGGTATTATGAAGCTTGCTTGTTTAAATTCAATTATTAACTGCATATGTATGTAACGTGTATTTAAATATTTATATGACATATTCATAGGTACAAATGCACACTTCATGTTCTTGATCTTGAGTACAAAGTTATAAAATCTCTTACTTTAATGTAATATTTCATAAATATGTTCGAATGGTGGAGGAATTCATGCAAAACCAATGTATTTATAGGTGCAACAATATGATAAAATAACGGGCATTTAATTGATTAGAAAGAATTGAACACACATAGCTTATAGTTGTTGTTTGTTTTAAAGAGGAGTGCAACTATGTTACCTATATATAGATGTTAACTGTGCATTTTATTGATGGGATGCACTGCAGGTCCTATGTACTTCTCATACACGCATACTAGTCACTGAAAATACAATATAATAGGCATGTGAAAAAGATACATGGTAGGCTAAAGTATAGCTGTTTTAGATTTGATTGTAAAAGATTAAAGCCGTGTGTGTGAATTTTGATTGCGATAGAAAGATATGCTAAGCTACTACTACTTGCTTCATACCAATGCATAGAGTTTGCATATATTCAAGCAGAGTTCTCTTAGCTAAGTGTATACTGATTGAACAGAAGGTAGCTGGTATGTAGGTGACTGGAAAAAGTAGCTAAGTGGCTGTGTGGCTTATAGCTGTGTATTAGCCCGATACAAAATACATCAAGTAACAAGTCATGGCAGCATGTTTGTACTACCCATATGTGCACAACTATATATGTGCAAAAAGATAGTTTGTAAGAATGGTTTGTAGTAGGGATGCATAGGTGATTGAAAGTGAGATGTTCAAGGACAGTTGTAAAGATGAAGGGTAATTGTAGCGCAGCCTACTTCATGTAGCTTATGACGTATACTTCAATTCAAATGGGAAGTCACGATCATGTGCAAGGAGAAGCAACTATGTGCAGGCTATGTGTACATAGTATTATGAAGCTTACTTATTTAAATTCAATTATTAACTGCATATGTATGTATCGTGTATTTAAATATTTATATGTCATATTCATAGGTACAAATGCATACTTCTTGTTCCAGATCTTGAGTACAAAGTTATAAAATCTCTGACTTTAATGTAATATTTTGTAAATATGAAGTAAGATATATTTTACTTAATAAATTATGACTCATGTGATGTTTTATTTTAAATTCATGTGTTTAAAAACCATTACAAAAATATGAACACTACTTACTTGTTAATATACATATTCATACATATTTGTTAATAAACTAAACAATTAAAATAATGGTATACATACAAGACTTTATAAAAAGGTTATTTAATTTAATCTAATAATTAAATCCAATTCATTTATGTTTTCCCAGAAGTTAAAATAAACATAAAATTACAAAACAAAATAAGAAAACATTCCTTGCTTATTTCACATTGGAAAAATATTTTAAACCATTTAAATATTTAACTCCTGAAATTTTCCTAAAAATTATTATTCACAATTTATTATTGTGACACCCCATCTCCATTAAGGTCACTCACAAAGGGAATGCCTTAATTTTGGTGGAGCGTTTATTGTGTATAGAACAGAAAAGTATACATGAAAGATGTGATAGCCCGTTACTTCCCCGTGAAGGAAAGCCCGGATTACCTTGAGAACAACACACAAAAGAACGCGGACGGAAGAACATTTCATTATTATTACAACAATTCCATCAGAATACAAGAATATACAGAGTATAAAAGAATAAATTACATCCGATAAATATCAGAGATTACAATAAATTACATAGCAGCGGAAAAATAATACAAAGCACAACTGAAAGTGATACACGGATACAGAGCTTTCCGAGCATCGTTCCAGTTGTAAATCAGGACCCTGTGAATATAAATATGCAAAACCAAAACTACTAGCTGCCCGTGTCGAAAATAAGGGCACCCAGAGTTTAGGTTAAAACAATAAACTCCGGGTCAGTCATGTGACTGGTGTGAGAACTAAAACAGTTATTTAAAACTTTACTTTAAAAGAGAGTAATTCAAGGGACCACGCCGTATAACACGGAACGGGTTTCCTCCCAAGAATACCAGTGCATAGAATAAACAGGCAATGCTTTTTCGAAAATTGAAGCTATTATAAGACCCAGGTCCCATCACACAATGCAACGCAAGCCGGAGGATAGGGTTTTCCCTTATAATAGCCAAACATGCTTGGTACGTTTTAAAACAAATCATTTGATACTATAATAAGTGTATAGTGTCAAAACAATTTCAATCATAGGCGGCATGGGTACCATCTATCATGTCGCCATACTAGTTCTACAATTAAAACCGCAATACACGTATTGGAAATTGGATTTTCGTCATGAGTCGAGGCAAGGGGCAAGCTCCTCTCCGCTTTCGAGACACTCTAGCAAATGTCCCAGGGCTACGCACTCTGGGCAACCCCTGGATCTTCAGGGCCGGTCCTCACTTATGTTAGAGGATTATTTATTCCTGAACACACGTTTCCCGGTCCTTACAGACCTAAAATCGAGGCGCCTCATCCAACAACCACATAGGTGAAAAGTATATAAATGTCAGGGCTGGTAAGTCACTGACACCACCAAAGCTAGAAAGAAACGTCGTGCTCTCCCTGCAGTCCATATCCCGTTTTTGACTCATACCGAGGTGTGAGGCTCGCGAATTCACGTTATACACAAAGCTACGCCACAAAGGCCGTGCTCTGATCATCAACCACAAGACTTTGCTTTTCAACAGAAGCCTTGATCCATGCAACTCAGCATGCCACACAGGCAATTCATGCCATGCGATTGATATCTATCGATATATAACCTCTAAGCTCGTACGTCTCAGGGAAGGGCGTTAAGCAAGAGAATAAATTCTCCGCCGCCAGACAGATATATATTTAACAGAAATCAATCAACACAGAATAAAATCCAATGTCAGACACACAATCCATTTACAAGTTCGTTCGGGGTCTAAACGAAACCGGAGGCACTTTCCTCGCATATCCATCGATCTCCAAGTACGTCTGGACGACCACCAACTATTTCCGTCCTCTTGGGTGTACAGCCCAATCAGGATCATTAGTAATTATCCAAACGATGTGAAGACTTCCGGTCTTCGACCACCGTCTTCATCTTCGACTTATCGTCGAATCGGTTATTCAGAATGGGTAAAAACCCGGCCTTTCCGAACAACCCACGTATATTAAAAACAAATGTTACACAAACACAACATACTCCTCATTCCAATTCATTAGTCACTAACCGTAAATCAGTAAGAGAGCAATTACCCAAATATTAACCCCGAAGGCCGAAACCAACATCAGATCAATACCCTGGAAACAATTCTTCTTAACTAACCTACCGCTAGTTTCTAAATTTCATATTCTTAGGGAAAGGTTCCCATTAATTTTATCCAAGATAAATTCTTTAAAATTTATCCTTTAATCTTCCTTTGGATGTCATATCAAACCAAATTATGGTTTTCCAAACTAGTCGAGATTAGCGAACCACACTGAAGTAATTATTTATTTTATTTCCCAATCCCAACCTATTCATCCCATGAAGCAAAACTGGTAATACTCCATATCTAACACCATGGTGTTATCGGTAAAATTAATTACCACTTCACGTTCAAATCTAATTAAAGATTTAACTATCGCTTTGGAGCAAAACTGGTGATACTCCATTCTCGCTTATTTTCCAAATTTGATAATTTAGATTATCAATGCACATTTCAATCTAATTGCAGATTCATTAAAACTCCTTTTACTTGGTTAAAGAACTAATGTCATTTAAAACACAGTTCACGACAAACCCAACTCACATTCTATTTATTATCGGGTTAAAGAACAAATGTTATTTAAAACACCGTTCACGATAAACCCAACTCACATTCTATTTATTATCGGGTTAAAGAACAAATGTTATTTAAAACACCGTTCACGATAATCCCACAAATCAATTCTATTTAAAACCCAGTTCAAATCCAATTTATTTATTTAAAAATAAACGGGTTTAATTTTAGTTCAAATCTAGTTCATTTCGACAAAAATCTATTTTTATCTTTTCAAATATGGAGTTTTTCATCCTAATTTTTCCCAAATCATTTCTTATGATTTTACACAAATTATTACTATTTTTAATAATTTTATCAAGGCCCGTACAGTCGATTTCCATCAACGGCCATTGAACTGCACTTACAGCGACCTTTTCCAAATTTGATTTGGACGTATCTCCAAATCCAACCGTTAGATTTCTAATTTCTAATATTCGTTAGAAATCTCTTTTCGATACGAACCCAACGGTTCCGGTTTTAGAAGAATCCGACGGTCGGATCTCCCGTAATGTCCATTCGAAGTCAATGGTCGAAATTTACGAACTGCCGCGGCGCGGCGCGTTCTATTCAGGCCATTATATTATATATATAATATATATTTCGTCAATTTCTATTTAAAACGAATTTTATAAATAGTTTTGAATTCGTTTCAAAAACAATTTCAACCTTTATTTCAAATTCAAATCAAAATTGAATTTTCTATTATTAATCCTTTTTAACTTCATTTCTATTTGATTTCAATTCAAATCGATTTTAATTCGATTCAAATTCATTTTCTTTTCAATTCAATTCGATTCGAATTCGTTTTCTTTTCAATTCAATTCAAATTCGTTTTCTATTCAATTCAATTCAAATTCGTTTTCTATTCAATTCAATTCAAATTCGTTTTCTATTCAATTCAAATTCGTTTTCTATTCAATTCAATTCAAATTCGTTTTAATTCAATTTGAATTGATTTCTGTTTAATCCGAATTCAAATTCACTTTCTATTCAATTCGAACCGAATTCATTTTCTATTCAATTTGAATTCAATTTGAATTCATTTCAAATTGACTCAATAAAATTTAAATTTGAATTTTTATCTAATTTAATTTGAATTTTATTTCAAAATATTAAATTTTGAAATCACTTTTCAATATTGATTGTATAACGAATAAAATCGATATAAATATCGTTCACGTCAAAATAGCGCAACTCTAATCAACACGGCATTATATATTTCAATAATTCCGTTATTCTATTCAACAAATGAATATTTATTTTTGTCAACACATGAATAATCTCAACGAATGAGTACTGTCCACGTGTGACTATTTTTGTTATTTAATATATTTCGTTCAACACATGACTAATCTCAACGGATGAGTACAGTCAACACATGAACCTTTATTTTATAAAGATAAAGATATATATTTTATTATTAAAATATTTCGTTCAACACATGACTAATCTCAACTGATGAGTACAATCAACACATGAACCTTTATTTTATAATATTCTTTATTTTCTAAATTGGAATGAGGCCCAATCAATTACCATATAAAGTTAATTATATGGATTCCATACAACAAATGTATATAATAGCAACGATAAATAATCAACGATCATCCAAAGTGCACTACACTGTATAAGCATCAGATATAGACATCTAACGCTTATAACAGCCTATCAATCAATCGATCGACATACAACTAATTATTGGGATTAGTGTATGTCATATATTATCCCAATACCCGTGTGGGGTTTCAAACAATCAAACACAGATTTTATTTGTGCAGTTGGGCGATGTGTAAAATTTATCATCCCATTCGATGTCCTTCAAATAGGTGTACGTAAACAAACCGTCCGGTTTGTAAATGAATATTTATTTATTCACATTCACGTTAAAAACTATATTTTTAACGCCAAAACATTTTATTCAACCTATGAAAATATTCTATTCAGTTCATTTATTAAATAAAATGATATCTTTATTTTTCTAACTTATTTTAGAAAATTTCGGCGGCATCACGACACGATGCTAGAAACGGGACAAGGCCTAGCCTTATCCCTGGTCTATTGAAGGCCCACGCCATTCACACATCAATCAAATCCATTCCATTTCACCAAACAATTCAATTCAAACCAAATAGTCTAACCAACTACACAACCAAACAAACAAGTCCATGGTTTGTGGACGATTGTGTCGGGTGCTACTAAACACCGTCTGCATCCTAGTATATATATATATATATATATATATATAACTAGAAAAAGAAATTAAAGAGTGAGAAATTCTCACCAATAGCTATCCCAATTCCACGACTCTTCTAATGTAGAAAATCTTGTCGTTCTTGCCTTTTGTCACTTTCGCTGCTCGTAGTCACTACATATATAAAAATCACATTTTTATTTGTTCACTTTCAATTTAAAAATCATATTTTTATAATCACTTCATAAAAAAAACGAATTTTTACATCGCTATTCTATTTATAAAAATCGAATTTTTACTTCGCTATTCAATATATAAAAATCGAATTTTTACTTCGCTATTCAATATATAAAAATCGAATTTTTACTTCGATGCTATATAGATAAAAATTCTATTTTTACATCGCCATTCTATATAAAGATTTCGCCTTTTCCATTTCAAAAATCTAATCTTTTCCATTTTAAAAATCTAATCCTTTCTATTTTAAAAAAATATTCTTTTCCATTTTAAAAATCTAATCTTTTCTATTTTAAAAATCTAATCTTTTCTATTTTAAAAATCTAATCCTTTCTATTTTAAAAATCTAATCCTTTCTATTTTAAAAATCTAATCCTTTCTATTTTAAAAATCTAATCCTTTATATTCTTTGCAATCCTGTTCATAAAAATCAATTTTTTTTCTATGTTTAGAACTAGTAATACGATAAAAATAAAATAAAAGGAATTACCTTTTTATTGTTGTGTTAAGGGGATTACCCCTTTATCTCTTCATCTCTGTGTTCGAACCCGCCCTTCGAAGCTAGGGGAGGGACTGCGTCCTTGCTGCGTCGGATTGAGGAGGGTTGAGGGGGCGTCGGTCTTCAGGTGGGAGGCAGGGAGGTGGTCGAGGGGGTGCGGGAGGGGGTCGCCGGCGTCGGGGGGTGTTGCGGTGGCGGTGGTTGGCCAGGGGTGGGTCGACGACTTCGGTTACAATGGGTTAGGGCTTGAGAGGGAAATCGAACGAAGGTGGGAGGGCGTGCATCGATCGAGGATGGGACGGGGGGGGGGGGGGGGGGCTCGCACGGCGGAGCGATGGTCGATTGGGGGGGGGGCGGCGTCGATTTTTCCCTTTTTTTCTTTTTTGTTCTGGAATGAATTTCAATGGGGGGGCAGAAGTTATAGAAGGAGAAGGGGAGAGATTTTTAATTATTTTAATTATAAAAAGTTGACTTTTTCATACGACCTCTAAACGAGGCCCACCGCCTGTCGTCCCAAGCTAATTACCCCCATTTCGAACACAATGGGATATGTATCGTAGGCTGATTCGATCGTTATAATCAGTTTCCGTTAAAATCAACATATAACTCTATATATTGAATTTGAACGTGCATTTCAATTTACTGGGGTCACATACTAACTCTATAAATCCCAGAAAAATATTTTCTAGCTTCGTATTGACGATACGGTCCTAACAAAATTAGTTTCGTCGAATTCCGAGACCGTTGGAAAAATGGCCATTTTCCAATCGACTAAAATCGACTAAAACTGGTCAAACGCGTTTTCCTTTGCCACGCTCACATATTGATTCGAAAAATTATGAAATTTGAAACCTATCAATAATTTGATATCACGGATCCAACAAAAGTGGTTTCATCGAAATCCGAGGTCGTTTGCAAAATTCCCATTTTTAAGGGCCTGAATTCCATAACGACTATTCAGAATTTTCAACTGGACATATCTTTTGATTCCCGCTATGAAATTTCAATTTTTCGGATTCGTTGGAAAGATATTATCAATTAGATCCTAATGTTTTTGGTTTCGCTAAAATCCGGATTGTTTTGCACCCGGTACATTCAATTGAAGTTTGAAATCGAATTATCGAACTACCGCGCCATTTTCAATTCTATTTATAATTATATATAATTATTTATATTCTAACGACGACGTATATAATATATACGTTCTAAATATATTCAAAATAAATTTCTCCTCGATATTATTTAAAATAATCTACTTTCATGTTCAAAATTCGCTAAAATTGCCAAAATAAAAATTTTAAACTGGCTCAGAATTTCCGGGTTATTACAATAGATAAATATATTGGTACTTGGAAAGTAAAAAAACAACTTTTATTGCAGCAGAGAAATAGTTTGGTTACATCGCATCGAAAAAACCCACCACAAAACCAAATACACTTGTTATCCATCTTGAAAAATAAGTTCTAAGTACATAAAATAAAAGACATAACCCCAACATAAAATAGCCATAAATAAGATAGGCTGAACTTTACTTCAGCAATCCAAGCAACTTCCAAAAGAAAGAGATAAAGTTGTCCAAATCAAGCTCCACTAGTACTAGTCCCACCCTGAGCACCTGGGGGGGAGGGGGTGAAAGGAAGGAAAAGAGGTGGAAACAAAGGGGTCAGACATAAAGTCTGGCGAGTGCAATAACTTTAACAATATAATCATTAAAGCAACTAGGATAAGGCATAAGCTGGTAAATAAGGAAATGACTGTGAACAAATGGGCATGACAGAGCAAACAAAGGAAATAAGATGAACAAAGATAACGTTAAAGGCGTACCTTATCACTATAAGATAATTACTACATTGCACCACACCAAACACCCTAAAAGTTGATCACCACCTACTAAACTTAGTAATCATAATAGCAGTTTCTTGTACCCCTAGCTGTCTACATAGGTACCGCCTTCCCCTATCTCCACTAGATGTACCCACTACCCCCATGCGATCGGCTACCTAACTCGTAGATACCAGTGCTGGACCCACAGTGGGGTGTATCACTCCCCAAAGTGGCAACCCGATACCACCAGAGATGCACGGCTTATATCTATAGGATGCAACAACGTCATACCTATCAGCCCGGGCCCACGCACACACATGACCCCGTTGGACTTGCGTTGCCACCGCTAACCCGTTTTGACCTCTTACAATCAAATCCAGTAAGTGTGTCCCGTCCTCGACTTGGGTCGAGCTAACAAAGATACTTAATGGGTTACTGGTTTGAAAAGCCCCCTGTGACGATCCCAAAACCCCGTACCACGGTGTTAAGGATAATCATTGGAATATAACACATTAATCATCATTAGCAGAGTCCAGATAATAGAATAAACAAGAAATAGAATAATTTACACAATATGGCAGCGGAATCATATATATATCACCACATCAGAGAGCACAGTTCAGGATACTACTTAGTGTATAATAATACATAATCAGTCAACATCGCCAATGGCGGAATCATAATACATAAAGAGTACATAAACCAAATATCAGTCTACATCGCCTGTGGCAGAATCATAATACATATACAATAATGGCGGAAAAGTCACAATCATCTCAATGTAGTCAAGCCTCGCCATATGCCAAAAGCGCACCTCTACTGCGATGCCATGCCCAAAATATGCCAGCTACCTGTAACTAGGCTGCCCATGTGAAAATAAGGGCACCCGAGTTTGCAAGGTGAAACAAACTACGAGTCAGTCATGGGACTGGTATGAGAAATCTACTTAACTTACTAAACAATAATAATAAGGCAAATCAGAGGACCACGCCACTTTCGCGGAACGGGTTTACTCCAATGAGTGCTAGTGCATGAAATAAAGTAAACGGTTAAATCATCGCAATGCTTTTTATCAAAATGAAGCCATTATAAGACTCAGGTCCCATCACACAATGCAACGCAAGCCGGAGGATAGAGTTTTTACCTTATAATGGCCAAAAATGTTTCATACGTATAAAACGAAAGTGTTTGATATTATTACTAGTGCATATATGTTTCAAAAGCAAATTCAATCATAAATATCAATCATAGACAGCATAAATAACCTATACCACTATGTCGTCATACTAGTAATACAATCACATAAGCACATTTCGTATTGGAAATTGGGTGCAATCATGAGTCGAGGCAAGGGGCAAGCTCCTCTACGTTCGAGACACTCTAGCAAATGTCCCAGGACCGCACACATCAATCCTTGGATCTTCAGGGTCGGTCCTCTCTTACTTTTGAGGATTGGCAATTCCTGAACACACGTTTCCCGGTCCTTACAGACCTATAGTCGAGGCGCCTCGCATTCCAACAACCACACAGGTGAAAAGTATATATCATGTCAGGGCTGGTAGGTCACTGACACCACCCTAGCTAGAAAGAAACGTCGTGCTCTCCCTGCAGTCACTATCCCATTTTTGACTCATACCGAGGTGTGAGGCTCGAGAATCTACGCTATACACAAAGCTATGTCACACAGACCATGCTTTGATCATCAACAACAAGACTTTGCTTTGCAACAGAAGCCTTGATCACATGCCACTTAGGCGTGCCACACAGGCAATCCACTCCACGCGACTGATTTCTATCTATATATAACCTCTGAGCTCGTACGTCTCAGAGAAGGGCGTTAAGCAAGAGAATAAATTCTCCGCCGCCAAACAGATATATATTCAACAGAGATCAATCAGCATGGAACAAAATCCAATGTCAGACACACAGTCCATTTACAAGTTCGTTCTGGGTTTGAACGAAGCCGGAGGCACCAAATTCCTCGCTTATCCGCACAATCAACAATACGTCCGGACGGCTACTACTTCAGCTCCTTCAAGGTAGCTACTCCAATTATGCGCCTCAGTAGCGCCCATCCATCCAATATGATGATCGTCGGTCTTGAACCGTCTTCAACTCTTCGACTTCTCATTGTCGATTGATTATTTGAAATGAGAATAAACTCGGCCTTTTCAAATAATCCATGTATATTTAGATTTTCAAATCGATTCATCACATGGTTAAATCACTCAACATTCACATTTCAGTTCCTTAGTATTGTTTTCATGTTAAATGCATCCAACCATCACATATCAAGCAAACCAAGAAAAATCAGTTTATTTCCATTCTATATCGTCAATAATATTTTTCAACGATATATCGCCATTTTTATTTATTTAAAAACAGCCATATTCAACTAAACGACATTTCAGGTCGTGCCGAAGCACTGGTGCTGTTTTTCACTAAATTTGTTTTACACATATCTGAAAATCTAACCGTTGGATCTTCACAAATTTTATATCATTAGAAAGATTATTTCAAAACGAATCCAACGGTTTCAGTTTTGGGAAAATCCGACGGACGGATCTCCCACACTAGTCGTTTCAAATCACGGTTTCAAATTACGAACTGCAACGTCGTTATTCGATTTAATTTAATTATATTTATATATAAATATAATCGATTCTGGCGCTGTTTTTCTTCAGATTTGAATTAAACATTCCAGACAATCCAACCGTCGGATCTTTACAAAGTTGGTGCCGTTGGAAAGATATTTCCAAGGTGAACCCAACGGTTGCGGTTTCGGGAAAATCTAATGGTCGGATTTCCCGCACTAGTCGTTTGAAATCACGGTTTCAAAACACGAACTGCACGGCCACGATTTGTTTTAATTTTATTTATATTTATATATTTATATAAATATAGTTCATTCGACGATTTCAATATCGTTTTCACTTCAAATATTTCACTAACACCTTTAAATTTTGGAAAATTTCGCCATAACCTCCTTTGTACGGGAGGGGCTGGGAAAATTCCCAAATAGCCACCCGGACGTCTCATCTCAAAAAGAAAAAGCCAAGCGGCTAGCCAATAAGCTCATAAAATCATCACCCAAACAAAACAGTAAACATGTACCTATTTGTCGGGCACACAATTTTATTCCTCTTCTCTAGCCTCTTTGCTATAACCTGTTCAATAAATATGCATGTACATATATGCAATTTTCATCACTTATCATTTTCTATTCAATTTCATTTTCGGTTCACTTTGGTTTAAAGTCACCATTCATTCTAATGTTGCATTCATAAGCAAAAATCACATCATTAGCTAATTAATGAATATTTCAAATCATGCATATTTATTTGGACAAGTGGTTATTTTTAACACTTCACATTTCAATAAAAATAATATTTTGGCGAACTAAAATATATTTTAACACATGACTATTTTATTTAGTTCCTGTACATGTTAAGAATAATATTCACTTCACAAATATTCATTTTAGCACTAGTGTATCTTTAGCAAATCACATATATGATAAAAATGGTATTTTCATCATCTAAAATATTTATTCAATACATGAATGTTTTAACACTTCATAGTTTCAATAAAAATGAAATTTTTATTGTTCAACCTTTTATTCAACATATGAATTTCATTTTCACACATCACTTCTCAACACATGAGCATTTCCACACATGGATATTTTATATAGTTTGTTCATATAAGAAAGATGAAATTTTTATTGTTGAAACTATTTATATATATAAGGCGAATATTTTACATACTTCATATATATTATAAAAAATGTGATTTTTATTGTTTAAACACCTTATTCATTCACACATGAATTTAATTTTCACACATCACTTCTCAACACATGAGCATTTCAACACATGGATATAGTTTCAACACATGACTTTAGTTTTAACGCATGAAAATAATTTCAACATTTGAAAATATTTCTAACATATAGATATTATTCAAAATTTCGGCAGCATAACGGCAGGGTAGTTAAAACCGGCACCGTCCCTAGTACGTCTCCTCGCTCTACCTTAAAACCTCGCGGTTTTTGACAAGGGGGATTCATGCATCTAGTTCGCACGCAGGCGGCATGTTTTATTTCATTTCCACAATTATTTCCAATTTGTTTCAATCACCAATGGGTTTGTTTCAACCACAACAAACAATATCAACCACAAACAATTATTCAACCATTTGATTTTTCAGCCAATTTTTCACACCAATTCACAACAATAAATATCGTCCATGGTTTGTGGACGAGGGGAGTATATATATATTTATATATTTTCTATATTTCACTTGCATTTCAACACACATATCATTTAAACAACGCATGTATAATTCATACTTCGCTCATACAACTTATACTACGCATGTATATGTGGTATACAACACGTATATAATTTATATTTCGCTTGTATAATTTATACATGACATTTTCTATTCAATTTCATTTAATTTAGATTTCTCACATTGGTTTTCGGAGTGCTAAAAATCATAGATGGCTCAGAAAAATCCGCAGTCTCCTCTATGTGGTAGAGAGCCTCCTTGCGGTCCCGATGTTTCCTGTTTCATCGAATTTCGTCAATACACGAAAAAGATATGATTTTTCAAAGTTTTGCAACACTAAAGAGTGTTTAAATCAGTTCAAAGTATATAAAGGCATCACCTTTCAACGCTGGTTCAAAATAGGGTTACGGATTTTCTCGAAATCCGCAAAGTGTTGGAAGGATCGGAGGGTATCATGTGGAAGAGGGGAGAGAGGCGAGCAGTCGGAGGTGTGTCCGGTCGGATCTGGTGGCCGGAGTTAGCCGTGGCGACGCTGGGAAGTCGTCGACTTTGGGTCGACGATTCAGGCCATAGAGGCGACGAGGGGGGTCGAGGTAGGGTCGGATTTGAAGAGGGGAGGGAGGCGCGTCGAGGTAGGGTGGTGGCGATGGCTGGAGATGGCCGAGGCGGCAGGAAAAGGGTCGGAAAGGATGGAAGTCGAGGATCGTCGGTCTGGAGAGCGTACGAGGGTTTTTTGGAGATTTTTAATTTTTAAAAATAATGAAAGGAATTTAATGATTGGTCCATGGTTTTATTAAATTCAAAAATAGTGTTTTCTTAAACGAACTCTTTTTCAAACCCAACGACTATCGTTCTTAGCTAAATACCCCCATTCCGGATACAATGGGATATGTTTCGTAGGTCAATTCGACTGTTACAGTCAGTTATTCTTCAAATTAAAGTATAAAACATTTAATATTCAATTTGAACGTACATTTCAATTCGCCAGGTCCACAAACTGATTCGAAAAATTCTAGAAAAATAAATCTGGCTATGTTTTGACGATACGGTCCCAACAAAACTAGTTTCGTCGAATTCTGAGATCGTTTGAAAAATGGCCCTTTTCTGGTCGATCCAATTTAACAAAAATTGACCAAACACATTTTCTTTTGCCACGCTCACATACTAGCTTCAGAAATTATGAAATTTGAAACCTAGCAATAGTTTGACATCCCGGACCCAACAGAAGTGGTTACGTCGAATTCCGAGGTCGTTTGCAAAAATGTCTATTCTTAAGGGCTATATATTTTATATAGCGACCTTTCTGAAAATTCATTTGGCCATAACTTTTGATTACCGCTATGAAACTTCGATTTTTCAGATTTGTTAGAAAGATATTCATAAACAGATTTAAATATTTTTGGTTTCACTAAAATCCGTTATATTCTCCACCCGGCACAGTCAGTCAAAGTTTGAATTCAAATTTTCAAACTGCCTCACTATTTCTAACTCTTTATTTTATTGAAATATTCTATTTCAATTGTTCAAATTCCTTTAAAATAACCTATTTAAAAATTTTAAATTGGCTCGTATTTTCCGGGTTGTTACAATCTCCCCCACTTAAAACTTTTCGTCCCCGAAAAGGAAACAACAGTAAAGTAGGAAACAAAATGTAAATGCAAAGGATTGTGAAGGTACCTTGCACCGGGGTTAGTCAGAGATGTCCACTCTGCATTTGGGGTAAGCTTGCTTAATGCTTTCCTCTGTCTCCTAAGTACAGTCTCTAGGATCACTACTCCACTGCACTTTAACTAAATGAACCTTTTTGCTTCTTAGTTCTCTAGTTTCTTTGCAACCAATTTTTAATGCCTCTCTTCTGACTGCTAATTCTGGAGTTATTTCTATATCATGTTGCGCTGCTTCTTCTACAATAAGATCCGGATCATGCACATGTCTTCTAAGTTGAGATACGTGAAACACATTATGCACTCCAGGCAACCAATCAGGTAATTGAACCCGATAAGCAAGAGTTCCAATTCGTTCGAGTATAGGAAAGGGACCAATAAACCTGGGTGCTAACTTCCCAGTTTTACCGAATCGGATCACTCCTCTCATCGGAGATACTTTCAAATAAACATGATCACCAACAACAAATGTCAAATCTCTTCTTCTGGAATCTGCATAACTTTTCTGTCGGCTTTGTGCAGCTTTCAATCGCTTCTTGATGAAATCGACTTTATCAGATGCTTCTCGAATCATATCGGGTCCCAACACAAGTATGTTTCCAGGTTCTACCCAACATGCTGGAGATCTGCACGGTCTGCCATATAATGCTTCAAATGGCGACATTCTCAAATTTGCTTGATAGCTATTGTTATATGAGAATTCTGCCAAATGCAAGTGATCTTCCCATGACCCGCCAAAATCAATAATACAAGCCCGCAGTAGATCTTCTAGAATTCTATTCACATGCTCAGTTTGGCCATCCGTCTGAGGGTGATAAGAGGTGCTTAGATTTAATTTTGTTCCCAATTCTGTCTGGAATGCCTCCCAGAATTTGCTAGCAGAAATTGGGTCTCTATCACTGACTATGCTGATGGGAATTCCATGCAGCTTAACAATTTCTTTGAAATATATCTGTGCTAGACTTTGAGCGGTTCTATTGGATCCGACAGGTATAAAATGGGCAGTCTTCGTGAAGCGATCTACGATTACCCAAATACTGGCATTACCTTTCTTGGTTCGGGGCAAACCATCTATGAAATCCATTGAAATCTGTTCCCATTTCCAGCCTGGGACTTTCAACGGTTGCAACAATCCTGCTAGCTTTTGTTGGTCGCTCTTGACTAATTGACAAGTAGGACATCTGCTAACATATAAAGAAATGTCCCTCTTAATTGCCCTCCACCAGAAGGTGCGCTTAATATCATTATACATTTTGCTCACACCGGGATGGATGCAAAGTTTGGATTTATGGCATTCATCTAGCACCTCTCTTTTGAGCTCAGGGATATCGGGTACACAAATTCTTCCATTTAACCTCAGAAATCCCTCACCATTCACTTGGAAATTAGAGCTTCCGCCTTCATGAATTCTTCTGATAATCTCTTTAACAAAATTGTCGTTTTTCTGTAGCACAGAGATTTTGTCATTCAATGAAGACGTAACGATAAAACTGGCAATGATTTCCGTCTTTCTACTGAGCGCATCAGCTACTACGTTAGTCTTTCCTTGCGTATACAGGATATCCAGATCATACGCGGCAAGAAATTGTAGCCAACGCTGCTGTCTCAAGTTCAGATCTTTCTGGGTGAACAAATGCTTTAATGAATGATGATCAGTAAATAGTTCAAATTTCTCACCCAGCAAGTAATGCCTCCAGATTTTTAAAGCAAAAACGATAGCTAGCAACTCAAGATCATGAGTTACATAATTCTTCTCATGCGGTTTCAGCTGGCGGCTTGCATAAGCGACTACTTGGCCTCTTTGCATTAACACTGCACCAAGATCTCTAATAGAAGCGTCTGTCCAAACCGTCAAATTCTGATTTCCATCGATAATGGTTAACACTGGAGCAGTTGTCAGTTTCGATTTCGATTCCTGGAAAGCTTCCTCACAGTCGGAAGTCCACTTAAACTTCTCATGCTTCTTTGTAAGCTTTGTTAGTGGGCCGGATATCTTCGAGAAATCCTTAACGAATTTCCTATAATAACTAGCCAACCCCATAAAACTTCTAACCTCTGTGGGTGTGGTAGGCTGTTTCCAGTCTTGAATTGCTGTAATTTTACTCGGATCTACAGAAATCCCTTCCTTTGACACGACATGGCCAAGGAACTTCACTTCTTCTTGCCAGAAGACACACTTAGAGAATTTGGATTTGAAGACGTTCTTTCTCAGTATCTCCAATACTTGTTCTAAATGTCTTTCATGCTCAAGTTTTGATTTGGAGTAGATTAAAATATCATCGATGAATACGAAGACAAATTTATTCAGAACTCCCCTGAACACTCTATTCATTAGATCGACGAAGTATGCTGGAGCATTGTACAGGCTGAACGACATTACTAACCATTCATAAAATATGTCTGGACCTCTGAAAGCTGTCAAAGGAACACACTCTTCTGCAATTCTCAATTGATGGAAACCTATAGCTTGGTCCATTCTGGAAAATACTCTTGCCCCATTTAATTGATCTAGCAGATCATCGATGCGGGGTAATGGGTATTTGTTTTTGAGCGTCTGTTTGTTAAGGTCTCGGTAATCAACACACAATCGAAGAGTACCGTCTGAATTTGGGACAAACACTATAGCTGCACCCCAACTAGAAAAGCTAGGTATGATCAGACCCTTCCATAGCAGTTGACGAGTTTGATCGCCTAATTCTTCCTTTTCCTTTGGAGTCATTCTTCTAATTGGATGAACCACTGGTCTGGCATTAGGAATTAGATCGATTCTAAATTCTATTTCTCTTTGCGGAGGTAAGTTTTCAACTTCTTCAAACACATCCGCATAGTTCCTAACAACAGGAATCTTTTCTAAGGAAGTGGGGATAACTTCTAACGCAGACCAAAATTCTTTTCTATCTGGATTCGAACCATGGCATGGTACAATAATATATCCAAGCTTCGTTTGAATTTTTACTATTCTTTCCGCACAATTTACTTCAGCTTCGTATTCTGTTAACCAATCTAACCCAAGGATGGTATCAAACTCAGGGAAGTCCATAGTAATCAAATCAAAAGAAAACTTATAGGACGAATAAGAGACTGGCACTCTACAATATGAACTGAGAATAATAGAACCCCCTATTGGATTATGAACCTTAACCGATTCTTTGAGCTTCCTTCGTTTTAACTTTAATTTGTGCATCGTGTTACTAGCAATAAAACTACGTGATGCACCTGTGTCAAACAATACAGAAACAGGAATATTTTTTATTGTAAGGGTACCTCCCAAAACATCGGGTTTACCTGCTCCATCGGAAGCAGCTGGCGGGTTCAACCCGTCATATACGTGAGCTACTGCGGCCTTCTTAAGCAAAGGACAGTCCCTGACAAGATGATCCGTCTTGCGACAGTTAAAGCACGAGCGAGGGTTCTGGGAGCCTTGGCTTAAACCTTGAGAATTGGTCCTCTGTCGTTTTGGGGTTGTGCAAACATTTGAGTAGTGCCCCACCTTGCCACAGTTATAGCAGTCTCCTTTTGGCGGCCTACTGGTCTGTGGATTCGAGAATGCCGCTTGGCTTGACTCACCTTGATTTGCAGCAGGCTTGCGCTTATTCCCGGCTTGGCTTTTAGCACGATCCTGATCCAGGTGCCTTCGATCTAGGTCTTCATAGTTACACGCCATCTCCACCAATTCATTAAACCCCAGCTTGATGTGGGACATTTCCCTATCCTGGTACTTTCGCTTCAGCCCGAGGATAAACCTCTTGTTCTTGGACTTTGCGGTGGCGACGAGTTCGGGAGCATAGCGGGCCAATTATGTAAATTTGTTCAGATAATCTTGCACTGAGAGATCCCCCTGCTGGAGGTTGGCGAATTCGTCGTGCATGCGCTCTAGGGCTTGTTCTGGGACATACTTCTCTTTGAATTCGTCCCAGGTTCTGCCAGCATTTCTATTCCTGGCGGTGAGAGCTTCCCACCATAGCTCGGCTTCTTCCTGCATAAGCCAGACACCCATAATAGCTTTATCTTGATCGCCCAGCCTCAGGCCTCCAAGTATCTTCTCGCATGTTTTGAGCCATGCCAAGGCCTCTATTACAGTGCCCGTACCCGAGAAGGTTTTGCCTCCTAGGTTTTTGTATCTTTTTTGCCATGCGGTCAAGCTCGAATTGTTGAGCGGCCGCGGGTTGTATTAAAGGTCCATCTTCAGCTGGGACTTCACCACGTCCTCTGCCACGGCCAGCTCGGCCTCCTCTACCAGCGGCTGCTCGGGTAGCCATTGTTCAAGTTCTGTATAAGCAAGAAAAGAATCAGCTTACAGAAACGATAATTTTATTGTATGGTAAAGCAGAAGAACTTAAGGAAAGATAACGATGGACTGATCAAATTGTTTTTGCTATTTTGCTTAGCTCATTCTAGGACATTACTAGTCCTATCTCTAATGAGCTACTCGCCTTAGAATACTACTGATTCTATTCTGACGAAGTGTTTAATGTGTTAAATTCCAGAACTAAGGTTAACCAAAGCTCTGATACCAGCTGTGACAATCCCAAAACCCATACCACGGTGTTAAGGATAATCATTGGAATATAACACATTAATCATCATTAGCAGAGTACAGATAATAGCATAAACAAGAAATGGAATAATTTACACAATATGACAGTGGAATCATATATATATCACCACATCAGAGAGCACAGTGCAGGATACTACTTAGTGTATAATAATACATAATCAGTCAACATCGCCAATGGCGGAATCATATTACATAAAGAGTACATAAACCAAATATCAGTCTACATCGCCTGTGGCGGAATCATAATACATATACAATAATGGTGGAAAAGTCACAATCATCTCAATGTAGTCAAGCCTCGCCATATGCCAAAAGCGCACCTCTACTGTGGTGCCATGCCCAAAATATGTCAGCTACCTGTAACTAGGCTGCCCGTGTGAAAATAAGGGCACCCGAATTTGCAAGGTGAAACAAACTACGAGTCAGTCATGGGACTGGTATGAGAAATCTACTTAACTTACTAAACAACAATAATAAGGCCAATCAAAGGACCACGCCACTTTCGCGGAACGGGTTTACTCCAATGAGTGCTAGTGCATGAAATAAAGTAAACGGTTAAATCATCGCAATGCTTTTTATCAAAATGAAGCCATTATAAGACTCAGGTCCCATCACACAATGCAACGTAAGCCGGAGGATAGAGTTTTTACCTTATAATGGCCAAAAATGCTTCATACGTATAAAACAAAAGTGTTTGATATTATTACTAGTGCATATATGTTTCAAAAGCAAATTCAATCATAAATATCAATCATAGACGACATAAACGACCCATACCACTATGTCGCCATACTAGTAATACAATCACATCCGCACATTTCGTATTGGAAATTGGGTTCCATCATGAGTCGAGGCAAGGGGAAAGCTCCTCTCCGTTCGAGCCACTCTAGCAAATGTCCCAGGACCGCACACAGCAATCCTTGGATCTTCAGGGCCGGCCCTCTCTTACTTTTGAGGATTGGCAATTCCTGAACACACGTTTCCCGGTCCTTACAGACCTATAGTCGAGGCGCCTCGCATTCCAACAACCACACAGGTGAAAAGTATATATAATGTCAGGGCTGGTAGGTCACAGACACCACCCTAGCTAGAAAGAAACGTCGTGCTCTCCCTGCAGTCACTATCCCGTTTTTGACTCATACCGAGGTGTGAGGCTCGCGAATCCACGCTATACACAAAGTTATGTCACACAGACCATGCTTTAATCATCAACAACAAGACTTTGCTTTGCAATAGAAGCCTTGATCACATGCCACTTAGGCGTGCCACACAGGCAATCCACTCCATGCGACTGATTTTTATCTATATATAACCTCTGAGCTCGTACGTCTTAGAGAAGGGCGTTAAGCAAGAGAATAAATTCTCCGCCGCCAAACAGATATATATTCAATAGAGATTAATCAGCACAGAACAAAATCCAATGTCAGACACACAGTCCATTTACAAGTTTGTTCTGGGTTTGAACGAAGCCGGAGGCACAAAATTCCTCGCTTATCCGCACAATCAACAATACATCCGGACGGCTACAACTTCAGCTCCTTCAAGGTAGCTACTCCAATCATGAGCCTCAGTAGCGCCCATCCATCCAATGTGAAGATCGTCGGTCTTCAACCGTTTTCAACTCTTCGACTTCTCATCGTCGATCGATTATTTGAAATGAGAATAAACTCGGCCTTTTCAAATAATCCACGTATATTTAGATTTTCAAATCGATTCATCACATGGTTAAATCACTCAACATTCACATTTCAGTTCCTTAGTATAATTTTCATGTTAAATGCATCCAACCATCACATATCAAGCAAACCAAGCAAAATCGGTTTATTTCCATTATATATCGTCAATAATATTTTTCAACGATATATCGCCATTTTTATTTATTTAAAAACGGCCATATTCAACTAAACGACATTTCAGGTCGTGCCGAAGCACTGATGCGGTTTTTCACTAAATTTGTTTTACACATATCTGAAAATCTAACCGTTGGATCTTCACAAATTTTATATCATTAGAAAGATCATTTCAAAACGAATCCAACGGTTTCAGTTTTGGGAAAATCCGACGGTCGGATCTCCCACACTAGTCGTTTCAAATCACGGTTTCAAATTACGAACTGCAGCGTCGTTATTCGATTTAATTTAATTATATTTATATTTATATATAAATATAATCGATTCTGGCGCTGTTTTTCTTCAGATTTAAATTAAACGACAATCCAACCGTCGGATCTTTACAAAGTTGGTGACGTTGGAAAGATATTTCCAAGGCGAACCCAACAGTTGCGGTTTCAGGGAAATCCAATGGTCGGATTTCCCGCACTAGTCGTTTGAAACCACGGTTTCAAAACACGAACTGCACGGCCACGATTCGTTTTAATTTTATTTATAATTATATATTTATATAAATATAGTTCATTCGACGATTTCAATATCGTTTTCACTTCAAATATTTCACTAACGCCTTTAAATTTTGGAAAATTTCGCCATAACCTCCTTTGTACGGGAGGGGCTGGGAAAATTCCCAAATAGCCACACGGGCGTCTCATCTCAAAAAGAAAAAGAAAAAGCCAAGCGGCTAGCCAATAAGCTCATAAAATCATCACCTAAACAAAACAGTAAACATGTACCTATTTGTCGGGTACACAATTTTATTCCTCTTCTCTAGCCTCTTTGCTATAACCTGTTCAATAAATATGCATGTACATATATGCAATTTTCATCACTTATCATTTTCTATTCAATTTCATTTTCGGTTCACTTAGGTTTAAAGTCACCATTCATTCTAATGTTGCATTCATAAGCAAAAATCACATCATTAGCTAATTAGTGAATATTTCAACTCATGCATATTTATTTGGACAAGTGGTTATTTTTAACACTTCACATTTCAATAAAAATAATATTTTTGGCGAACTAAAATATATTTCAACACATGACTATTTTATTTAGTTCCTTTACATGTTAAAAATAATATTCACTTCACAAATATTTATTTCAACACTAGTGTATCTTTAGCAAATCACATATATGATAAAAATGGTATTTTCATCATCTAAAATATTTATTCAACACATGAATGTTTTTAACACTTCATAGTTTCAATAAAAATGTAATTTTTATTGTTCAACCTTTTATTCAACACATGAATTTCATTTTCACGCATCACTTCTCAACACATGAGCATTTCCACACATGGATATTTTATATAGTTTGTTCATATAAGAAAGATGAAATTTTTATTGTTGAAACTATTTATATATATAAGGCGAATATTTTACATACTTCATATATATTATAAAAAATGTGATTTTTATTGTTTAAACACCTTATTCATTCACACATGAATTTAATTTTCACACATCACTTCTCAACACATGAGCATTTCCATACATGGATATAGTTTCAACACATGACTTTAGTTTTAACGCATGAAAATAATTTCAACATATGAAAATAATTCTAACACATAGATATTATTCAAAATTTCGGCAGCATAACGGCAGGGAAAACCGACACCGTCCCTAGTACGGCTCCTCGCTCTACCTTAAAACCTCGCGGTTTTTGACAAGGGGGATTCATGCATCTAGTTCGCACGCAGGCGACATGTTTTATTTCATTTCCACAATTATTTCCAATTTGTTTCAATCACCAATGGGTATTTTTCAACCACAACAAACAATATTAACCACAAACAATTATTCAACCATTTGAATTTTTCAGCCAATTTTTCACACCAATTCACAACAATAAATATCGTCCATGGCTTGTGGACGAGGGGAGTATATATATATTTATATATTTTCTATATTTCACTTGCATTTCAACACACATATCATTTAAACAACGCATGTATAATTCATACTTCGCTCATACAACTTATACTACGCATGTATATGTGGTATACAACACGTATATAATTTATATTTCGCTTGTATAATTTATACATGACATTTTCTATTCAATTTCATTTAATTTAGATTTCTCACATTGGTTTTCGGAGTGCTAAAAATCGTAGATGGCTCAGAAAAATCCGCGGTCTCCTCTATGTGGTAGAGAGCCTCCTTGCGGTCCCGATGTTTCCTGTTTCATCGAATTTCGTCAATACACGAAAAAGATATGATTTTTCAAAGTTTTGCAACACTAAAGAGTGTTTAAATCAGTTCAAAGTATATAAAGGCATCACCTTTCAACGCTGGTTCAAACTAGGGTTATGGATTTTCTTGAAATCCGCGAAGTGTTGGAAGGATTGGAGGGTATCACGTGGAAGAGGGGAGAGAGGCGAGCAGTCGGAGGTGTGTGCGGTCGAATTTGGTGGTCGGAGTTGGCCGTGGCGACGCTGAGAAGTCGTCGACTTTGGGTCGACGATTCAGGCGATAGAGGCGACGAGGGGGTTCGAGGTAGGGTCGGATTTGAAGAGGGGAGGGAGGCGCGTCGAGGTAGGGTGGTGGCGATGGTTGGAGATGGCCGAGGCGGCGGGAAAAGGGTCGAAAAGGATGGAAGTCGAGGATCGTCGGTCTGGAGAGCATACGAGGTTTTTTTGGAGATTTTTAATTTTTAAAAATAATGAAAGGAATTTAAAGATTGGTCCATGGTTTTATTAAATTCAAAAATAGTATTTTCTTAAACGAACTCTTTTTCAAACCCAATGACTGTCGTTCCCAGCTAAATACCCCCATTCTGGACACAATGGGATATGTTTCGTAGGTCAATTCGACTGTTACAGTCAGTTATTCTTCAAATTAAAGTATAAAACATTTAATATTCAATTTGAATGTACATTTCAATTCGCTAGGGCCACAAACTGATTCGAAAAATTCCAGAAAAATAAATCTGGCTATGTTTTGACGATACGGTCCCAACAAAACTAGTTTTGTCGAATTCTGAGATCGTTTGAAAAATGGCCCTTTTCTGGTCGATCCAATTTAACAGAAATTGACCAAACACATTTTCTTTTGCCACGCTCACATACTAGCTTCAAAAATTATGAAATTTGAAACCTAGAAATAGTTTGACATCCCGGACCCAACAAAAGTGGTTTTGTCGAATTCCGAGGTCGTTTGCAAAATGCCTATTCTCAAGGGCTATATATTCTATATAGCGACCTTTCTGAAAATTCATTTAGCCATAACTTTTGATTCCCGCTATGAAACTTCAATTTTTCAGATTCGTTAGAAATATATTCATAAAAAGATTTAAATATTTTTGGTTTCACTAAAATCCGTTATATTTTCCACCCGGCACAGTCAGTCAAAGTTTGAATTCAAATTTTCAAACTGCCTCACTATTTCTAACTCTATATTTTATTGAAATATTCTATTTCAATTGTTCAAATTCCTTTGCAATAACCAATTTAAAAATTTTAAATTGGCTCGTATTTTCCGGGTTGTTACACCCCCCATGCACGGCACAAGCTTTCCACCTATGCTTGGTCCCCACTAAGGTTTCCCACTTAACCCATTTTTATTCATGTCATCTTACATGTTTCAACTTGGTTAAGTGCATCTAATCGTATTTCACATGCCAACCAAGGCACCCACTTAATTTCACATGCCACCCAAGGCACCCACTTAACCCCCCATGTCCCACCACATGTTTATCTGGTTAAATGTTACCTAGTTCATTAGAACCGTAACCTTGTAAAGACCTCCCACATTAGACTGGCATTTGCGGTTGTTGGATTTGCCGGGCGGGTCCGGGCAGTCTTATACCGCAAACGAGCCTAACCTCGTGTCTTTACAACTGTTATGCATTTAATTCATGCCTTTGACCTCTCACATTAGAATGGCATTTGTGGCTGCTGGATTTGCCGGGCGGGTCCGGGCAGTCTTACACCACAAAAGAGTCTAACCTCGTGTCTTAGGCGGTTTATTATTACACATCTTTATTTAACCCCAAATTGGATTAATATCCCTATTCAAATTTGTAAGTAAATTCCAAATTTATTTATGTTCATAATTGTCTCTTAAAATTATGTCCATAAATACCAATTATGCCAATTAATTTCTTAAATTAATTATATGCCTTTTTAAGGCCATTTATGCCAATTTCACCATTTTTATGTATATTCAATATTATCCCATCGTCTCCACGCTATTCGTACGTTTTCATATGACATATGTTAGACTCGCAAATAGTCTAACTCATAAACAGAAAAACAACTTCACATAACACATAAAATAGATCTAAGGATCATGACATAAATTACATAGCCAATAACTTGCATATGAATTTCATTCAAACTAGCATATGATACAAAACTAGCATAGGTGATGGACATAAAATTGCATAGTTTATGTACTTCTATAGATCCAAACATAAAGGTGTGAACTTGCATATGGATCTAAACATAAAGGTGTAATCTTGCTTATGGATCTAACCATAAAGGTGTGAACTTGCATATGGATCTAAACATATAGATTAATGTCGCATAAACTAGCATGTGTATATACATGTTACACATATATTTTAACAACCCAAACTTGCATGAGATTTATATAAGAATATATGATCCAATCACCACAAACTTGCATAAGATATATGATTCAACTTGCATAGGATTCACATAAGAACTAACATATGATCCAACTTGCATAAAATTCCCATAAGAACTAACATATGATCCAACTTGCATAAAATTCACATAAGAACTAACATACATATAATTTACATCATATGATTCACAATCATATTCTTATGATCCCAATTATATCTTATCATAATTAAATTAACAAATTATCTTGTGAAAGCTATCATACTCACAATAAAAAAGAATAGTCTTGTCTTTCTAAAATCTGTATTTTGAAATTGATTTAGCTTGCCTTTGAAGTAGACAAATTCATTGTTGTTGTTGTTATAGACTTGAGTTGAATTGAGTTGATTAGCTTTTCTTTGCTCCTAGTCGGTGGCGGCCACTCTAGGTTGCGGGGTGATAGCATGACGGCCATGGTTCTAATTTTTATTAGGTTTGGGTTTTGAGTCTACATGTGTTTATATAGAGATTAGGATTAATTTAGGCCATCCGATCAACCCAGAAGCAACCTGAACCATCCAAAAAGACAACTCAGCCCTAATGACTTAGTAGCGGCTCAGAATTGGGCTTAATTCAAATCTTCCCGAGGGAGGGTAGGTCGACCCCAGGTCGGCCTATAGGGTAGGTCGACACTAAGGTCGACCCCCTGGTCAACCTGGCCTAGGGCGGGAAATTTCCTGCCCTACCCGATTCTGAGTCTGAATTCGTTTTTGAATTTAAATTTGAATTTCTGGAAACTTCCGACAGCCATAACTTCTTCATACGAAGTCCAATTTACGCAAACTCGGACTCTATCTCAACTAGAATTCCGAGACGAACACAATGGCGTAACCCATTTCCCTTGATTCTCACATTTAAAATTAATTATTCCCCAATTCGTTTGCTTAATGTTAATAAAAACATGGTGTGTTACATTCTCCCCTCCTTAAAGGATTTCGACCCCGAAATCTCAAGTTACGAAGAATACATATCCTACCATCCAATCGTCCATCTACTCAACCATCAAACACAGGCATCCATTGTCCTTAAAAGACTTCTAATGCTTTCATGTTTATATGCACAGTGTGTGTACATGTTCGTATCTAATGCAAAATCAGGCGGTCTACTGATTCAGTTGACCTCCTTAATGCAAATTATGATAGTGCCATGCATCCATTATGTATGCAAAATATCCTTAATGATACATATTATTTCTACATGCGTGCACAACCATTTGAACCATTCATCCGAATGCAGCATCCATATGATAACACAACCATTATACATCCATTAACCTAAATAAGCACACATTTATATGCAGTATGAAAGTGGTTGAGCCGATCTAGTGCCTAATGTGTGTGTATATGCATCCACGAGCAAACACTAGCAAACACTTACATCCACTAGCATCCATCAATCATAACATGCTTCAAATACATGTTTACATCCATTGGTCTCTACCTAAGGATAAAGAATATGACCGAGGAGATACACTAAAAAAGTAGACACAAGCTTGAATAAACTTAAGGAAAAAGAGATCAATGATGTACCCTAAAAAAGAAAAGGGTATGCTGCACGTATTTTGGCCTTAGTCTCCCAAGTCGCATCTTCCTCGGCATCGCTGTATTGAACTTTGACAAGCTTAACTTCATGGTTGCGTAGCTTATTGACTTCCATCCCCAAGATACGAGTTCGAACTCTCCTCATAGTCGCTTCTAGTTCCACTTCGACTTCCTCTAGTATGCTTGGCTCCACAACTTCTGCCGACTCATGTAAGCACTTTCGTAGCTGAGAGACATGAAAAACATTATGAACTCCAGCCAGTCTTTCAGGAAACTCTACTCTATAGGCCATCGTACCAATCATTTCGATGATAGGAAATGGTCCTACAAATCGTGGTGCCAGCTTTCCTACGGACCCAAAGGATGACATTCCTCAAAGGAGATACTTTAAGGAACACCTTATCCTCAACCTCAACTCAAGGTCGGTCCTTCTCTTGTCTGCGTAGGATTTCTGTCTATCTTGGGCAGTCTTCATTCTCCTTCGTATCAAGTCCACTTTCTCTGAAGTCTCTCTAATCATGTCCGGCCGAAGTATAAGTTTATCTGTGGACTCCCACCAACAAGTTGGTGATCGACATGGCCTTCCATATAAAGCTTCGAAGGGTGCCATGCCTATAGTGGCTTGGTAGCTATTGTTATTAGCGAATTCCACCAAAGGGAGATGATCCTCCCAAGATCCTCCAAAGTCAAGAATGCACAGTCTCAAAAGATCTTCCAGTACTCTGTTCACCCTTTTCGTCTAACCATCGGTTTGAGGGTAATAGGCTGTGCTTAAACATAGCTGTGTTCCTACTGCCTCTTGCAAACTCCTCCAGAACTCGCTTGTAAAAATAGGGTCTCAATCACTCACTATGCTGGAGGCTATACCATGGAGTCGAACTATCTCCTTAAGATAAATGGAGGCAAAAGACGAGGCGGTCCTCCTACTCTTAACATGTATAAAATGAGCGCTTTTTGTGAGCCTGTTCACTATTACCCAAATATTGGTATTGCCCGTTCTTGACCTAGGCAACCATCAACAAAGTCCATCAAGATGCTTTCCCATTTCCATTGCGGAACTTCTAGGGGATGAAGCAAACCACCAGGCTTCTTCTGCTCCGCCTTGACTTGCTGGCATATCATGCATTTCGAAACAAATTCAGCTACATCCCTCTTCATGCCATTCCAAAAGAAAACTCTTTTGATATCTTTATACATCTTGTCTCCATCGGGATGTATAGTCATCTTGGAATGGTGTGCTTCTTCCAGAACCATCTTCACCAAATCTCTTGCTTGTGGGACACATAGTCTTCCATCCTGTCTCAACCAACCCTTATCATCGATGGAGTATCTATTGAGGTGACTAGAAGTCTCTCCCCTAATCAGCTTACCTATCCCATCAACTAGCTGAGGGTCTTCACGTTGCGCGGTTCCTATTGAGTCCAACAAAGTAGGCCGCACCTCTAGCATTGACATCAAGCCAGTCACATAATCAACAGAGGGTCTAAAATCAAAATTTTCTATGTACTCCAAACTTTGCCTTTCTACAAAGAGAGGAATTAAGGTCAGCTTCTTTCTACTTAAGGAGTCTGCTACTACATTGCCCTTGCCATGAGTATAGGAGATCTCAAAGTCGTATGAGGCAAGAAACTCCATCCATCTTTGCTGCCTTAGATTGAGGTCTTTCTGCGAGAAAAGTTACTTCAATGATTTATGGTCAGTATACAATTCAAATTTCTCACCTAAGAGATAGTAGCGCCAAGACTTAAGCGCAAAAACGATGGCTGCTAACTTTAGATCGTGGGTTGGGTAGTTTTTCTCATGCACTTTCAACTGCCTTCCACCATAAGCTACTACCTTCCCTTATTGCATTAAAACAACGCCTAGTCCCGTACCGCATGCATCTGTGTATACCGTAAACATCTTGCTCCCATCTAGTAATGTCAAAACTGGGGCTGTTGTCAGAGCCCTCTTCAACCGTTGGAAAGCGACTTCGCAATCCAAATCCCAAGTGAAAGTCAGGTTCTTCTTCGTTAACCTTGTAAGTGGAGATGAGATTTTCGCGAAGTCTTTAATGAACTTGCGATAAAAGCCTGCTAGTCCAAGAAAACTTCAGACTTCGGTCGCATTCTTTGGAACCTTCCAATCCTAGACCGCAACTACTTTTGCGGGGTCCATAGCTAACCCTTCTTTGGACACCACATGCCCAAGAAATCTTACTTCTTCTCTCCAGAAGTGGCACTTGGAGAATTTTGCTTTTAACTGATGTGCACAGAGAGTATCCATGACTTCCCTTAAATGCAAAGCATGCTCTTCCTCATTCTTCGAGAAAATCAGAATATCATCTACGAAGACCACCACAAATTTATAGAGAAGTTCCCGGAACACTCTATTCATCAAATCGACGAAAGAAGCAGGCGCATTTGTCAAGACGAAAGGCATGACGAGCCATTCGAAGAAACCGTCCGGGGTTCTGAACGCGGTCTTATCAATGCTATCCTCAACACTCTTAGTTGATGAAATCTGGTAGCCAGATCTAATTGGGAGAAAACTGTTGCACCTACAAGATGATCGAACAAATCGTCTATTCTTGGCAGTGGGTGCCTATTCTTCTTGGTCAGCTTGTTTAGCTCCCTATAATCAATGCATAGGTGAAGTGAACCGTCCGCTTTGGTTGCGAACACCACTGGAGCACCCCATTCAGAAATACTCCGCCTTATAAACCCTTTTTCTAGCAGCTCCTTAACTTGCTTGCTAAGCTCCTTTCTCTCCCTTGGAGCCATGTGTCTAACGGGTAAAGCAACAGGTTTTACGTTATCAACTAGGTATATGCGGAAGTCTATCTCCCGCTTCGGAGGCAAGTCCTCTACTTCCTCAAAGACATCCGAGTATTCATGGACCACTCTAACAGACTGCAAATTCTCAACAGATGTGTCAAGCGATTCTAGATAACTTAGCATCACAGAATTCATGGGATTACAAGAGATTTCGAGACTGTTGCCCAAGTGAGTCATAAGCCTAACCTCTCTCTTTTCATAATCTAGGATGGCTCCATTACTGGATAACCAATCTATGCCCAGAATTAACCCATAGCCCGTGAAGCCCAAAACATAAGCATCATATCTAAACCCAACGCTAAGTATAGAAATTTCCAAATCCAAACAAATCATCGACAAATAGGCTGAGCCCCCAATTGGATTTGAAACAACTAAGGGATCCTCCACTATACTGGTGTTTAGGTGCAGTGACTCAACTAAAGCAGTAGATATAAAAGAGTGCGATGCACCGGAATCAAAGAGTGTGCGAACAGGATGATCAAAAAGATAAACTAAACTTTAAACGGAAATCGCTCTACCTTGTTCTTGCAGCGGTGGGGCCACGAGAGCCTGGACTTGCCCCCTTGCCTGCCCTGGTGCCATGAGAGCCTGAATCTTCCCTCCAGAGGTCGGCCCTGCCCTCTGCCTTTCTTTGGGCAGTCCTTAATCAGATGTCCTGCCTCGCCATAGTGGAAACAACCAGTCTTCTTCTTCTTCCTACAGTCTTTGCTCAGATGGCCTGGTGTCCCACAGTTAAAGCATCTTTTCTTTCCCTTGCCATTGTTGTCTTTACCACCCTTCTTGTTCTGCTGTTGCTGTTGTGGTTTCTTCTGATCCCCTTTCTTCTTAGGTGCCTTATTAGCATTGGCGCCTTTCTCCTCTTCATGCATAAGTGCCATGTCAACCAGTCTCTCAAAGGTGGCCCCATAGGGATGTGGGTCATAGCTGATCCATGTAGTGGCTCGTTCAAACCCTTAACAAATCTCAGGGCCTTCTTTTCGGGTGCATTCACCAAGTCCAAGCAAAATCTCGCCAATTGATTGAACTTGTTGACGTACTCTTTCACTGATAGATTTCCCTGCCTCAATGCCCAAAACCTTTCCATGTATATGTTCTCTTCGGCCCATGAGAGAAACTTTGCCTCAAACCTACGCCTGAAATCCGGCCATGTATCCACTGGACGCTCTCCATTAGTGACCTCCCACAAAAACGAGGCCTCATCCTTCATTAACTAGGCAGCTAATTGGACCTTTCTTCCATCTTCTACATCAAAGATTCTAAACAATTCTTCCTCCTCCTTTAGCCAATTTCGAGCTTCAACAAACGTCATCGACCCGTGAAAAGGTTTTCCGCCCATTGCCGGAAAGTCCTTGCATATCTTTGCGAAAGTATCAACACGGGGAGGAGGAGGAGCATATGCTGGGCCTGCGACGTCGGCCCTAGCTTCCAGATACCTTCTAAACGATCCTGGTATTGGTATACCCTCAGGTATCTCAGGAATTCCAGACACGCTGAAAAGAAAATGAAGAGATTTCAACAGAGAATTCGGAAGAAAGATATATGGCTCTTGGGGGTTATGTTTTTAAAATAAACTTTTCTCTTGAAATACTCTCCTTAAAACATATTTTTGAAAGTATCCTTTCTGAAAATGCTTTTTGAAAAATAGTTTTTCAGAATATCTTATCTGTTCTGGTGACCTTCAACTCTGATACCACGTATGACACCCCATATCCATTAAGGTCACTCACAAAGGGATTGCCTTAATTTTGGTGGAGTGTTTATTATGTATAGAACAGAAAAGTAAACAAGACAGATAAATATATTGGTACTTGGAAAGTAAAAAAAAAACAACATTTATTGCAGCGGAGAAATAGTTTGGTTACATCACATCAAAAAAACCCACTACAAAACCAAATACGCTTATTATCCATCTTGACAAATAAGTTCTAAGTACATAAAATAAAAGACATAACCCCAACATAAAATAGCCATAAATAAGATAGGCTGAACTTTACTTCATCAATCCAAGCAACTTCCAAAAGAAAGAGATAAAGCTGTCCAAATCAAGCTCCACTAGTACTAGTCCCACCCTGAGCACCTGGGAGGGGAGAAAGGAAGGAAAAGAGGTGGAAACAAAGGGGTCAGACATAAAGTCTGGCGAGTGCAATAACTTTAACAATATAATCATCAAAGCAACTGGGATAAGGCATAAGCTGGTAAATAAGGAAATAACTGTGAACAAATGGGCATGACAGAGCAAACAAAGGAAATAAGATGAACAAAGATAAAGTTAAAGGCGCACCTAATCACTATAAGATAATTACTACATTGCACCACACCAAACACCCTAAAAGTTGATCCCTACCTACTAAACTTAGTAATCATAATAGTAGTTTCGTGTACCCCTAGCTGTCTACATAGGTACCGCCTGCCCCTATCTCCACTAGGCGTACCCACTACCCCCATGCGATCGGCTCCCTAACTCGTAGATACCTGTGCTGGCCCCATAGTGGGGTGTATCACTCCGCAAAGTGGCAATCCGATACCACCAGAGATGCACGGCTTATATCTACATGATGCAACAACGTCTTACCTACCAGCCCGGGCCCACGCACGCACATGACCCCGTTGGACTTGCGTTGCCACCGCTAACCCGTTTTGACCTCTTACAATCAAATCCAGTAAGCGTGTCCCGTCCTCGACTTGGGTCGAGCTCGCAAGGACACTTAATGGGTTACTGGTTTGAGAAGGCTCCCCCCAATGCACGACACAAGCTTTCCACCTATGCTTGGTCCCCACTAAGGATTCCCACTTAACCCCTTTTTATTCATGTCTTCTTACATGTTTCAACTTGGTTAAGTGCATCTAATCGTATTTCACATGCCACCCAAGGCACCCACTTAACCCCCCCATGTCCCACCACATGCTCATCTGGTTAAGTGTTACTTAATTCATTAGAACCGTAACCTTGTAAAGACCTCCCATATTAGACTGGCATTTGCGGTTGCTGGATTTGCCGGGCGGGTCCAGGCAGTCTTATACCGCAAACGAGCCTAACCTCGTGTCTTTACAACTGTTACGCATTTAATTCATGCCTTTATCCTCTCACATTAGATTGTCATTTGTGGCTGCTGGATTTGCCGGGCGGGTCCGGGCAGTCTTACACTACAAAAGAGTCTAACCTCGTGTCTTAGGCGGTTTATTATTACACATCTTTATTTAGCTCCAAATTGGGTTAATATCCCTATTCAAATTTGTAAATAAATTCCAAATTTATTTATGTCCATAATTGTCTCTTAAAATTATGTCCATAAATAACAATTATGCCAATTAATGTCTTAAATTAACTACATGCCTTTTTAAGGCCATTTATGCCAATTTCACCATTTTTATGTATATTCAATATAATCCCATCGTCCCCACGCTATTCGTACGTTTTCAAATGACATATGTTAGACTCACAAATAGTCTAACTCATAAAATGAAAAACAACATCACATAACACATAAAATAGATCTAAGGATCATGACATACGATTACATAGCCAATAACTTGCATATGAATTTCATTCAAACTAGCATATGATAAAAAACTAGCATAGGTGATGGACATAAACTTTCATAGTTTATGTACTTCTATAGATCCTAACATAAATGTGTTAACTTGCATATGGATCTAAACATAAAGGTGTAATCTTGCTTATGGATCTAATCATAAAGGTGTGAACTTGCATATGGATCTAAACATATAGATTAATGTCGCATAAACTAGCATGTGTATATACATGTTTCACATATATTTTAACAACCCAAACTTGCATGAGATTCATATAAGAATATACGATCCAATCACCATAAACTTGCATAAGATATATGATTCAACTTGCATAGGATTCACATAAGAACTAACATAAGATCCAACTTGCATAAAATTCCCATAAGAACTAACATATGATCCAACTTGCATAAAATTCACATAAGAACTAACATACATATAATTTACATCACATGATTCACAATCATATTCTCATGATCCCAATTATATCTTATCATAATTAAATTAACGAATTATCTTGTGAAAGCTATCATATTCACAATAAAAAAGAATAGTCTTGTCTTTCTGGAATCTGTATTCTGAAATTGATTTAGCTCGCCTTTGAAGTAGACAAATTCGTTTTTGTTGTTATAGACTTGAGTTGAATTGAGTTGATTAGCTTTTCTTTGCTCCTAGTTGGTGGCGGCTACTCTAGATTGCGGGGTGATAGCATGACGGCCATGGATCTAATTTTTATTAGGTTTAGGGTTTGAGTCTACATGTGTTTATATAGAGATTAGGATTAATTTAGGCCATCCGATCAACTTAGAAGCAACCTGAACCATCCAAAAAGCCAACTCAGCCCTACTGACTCAGCAACAGCTTAGAATTGGTCTTAAGTCAAATCTGCCCGATGGGGAATCAGTCGACCCCTAGGTCGACTCCCATGTCGACATATAGGGTAGGTTGACACTAAGGTCGACCCCCTGGTCGACCTGGCCTAGGGCGGGAAATTTCCCATCCTGCCCGGTTTTGAGTCTGAATTCGTTTCTGAATTTAAATTTGAATTTCTGGAAACTTCCGACAGCTATAACTTCTTCATGCAAAGTTCAATTTACGCAAACTCGGACTCTATCTCAACCCGAATTCCGAGACGAACACAATGGCGTAACCCATTTCCCTTGATTATCACATTTAAAATTAATTATTCCTCAATTCGTTAGTTTAATGATAATAGAAAACACGTGGTGTTACAATTATACTAACTAAATTACTGAATTTATCTATAATCAACTGTATTACAAACCCAGTCAAAAACTGGGACGTTACAAATTATTTATAAGTTCTTGTGTTTGTCCATTTTTCTTGTTAATTTTTTTGTGTGTTCTTGCTTTTATTTGTGTACGTTTTCTTTTGTGTTGATTTTGTGTTTTGTTAGGTTGTTAATATTTTGTATAGTTTCATTTTCTTTTCAATCTTCTTAAAAAAGAAAATTTTCAAAAAAAAAAAACTCTTGTCTTTTGCTCCCCTTTTTCATTTATTTCTTTCCTTTCTTTGATTTCTTTCCAAATTTTCTTTACATTTCTTTCCTCTTTTTTCTTACAAATAATTAAAAAAAATATTGCTTTCCTTTTCCTCCCTTTTTATTTTTCTTTCCCTTCTTTGCCTTACATTCCCTGACTACCTTCCTTTCTTTCTTTCCAGTAATTTATTAAAATTATTGCTTTCAAACTCTTCATTTCTTTCCCTTCTTTGTCAATTTCTTATCCATATACATTTTCTATTTCTTCTATTTTTCTTTCCAATTTTTCTGCAAATCTTTATTTGTTTCCTTTTCCTTGCCTCGCAATTTCTTTTTCATTCAATCTGTTCAATTTCTTTCTCTCTACATAAGCAACAAAAACCATCACATAACTTCTCTGCCTTGATTTTAATCCAAATTTCCGCCTCCTACCATCTTTCCCTCATCTACATCTTCTCTTATCTTTAAAAGCAAAGACATCAACATCCATATTATTTTCACCACTCCCCCACAATAAATCCTTCACGACGCAAAACATCTTCACACAAACAAACTTCTAGCCCTAACTAAACATCCCCTTCCAAATCACATACCAATTCTCTTCCACCATCTTCTGGCTCTCTCCTTCTATTTCAGACCATACCATACTCAAACCACACAAACGGCTTAATATTGCCACCTTCACGACTGCAACGTTTTGCCGCTCAATGGATCCTCATCCTCGAACCCAACAGAAACACGATCTCCTCACCAACTAGAGACAATATAGACATCGCAAACTGCTCTCAACGTTTTTTTTAGTTGCAGTTTTGTGAATCTGATTTTGACTTTGTGGAATTCTTTTAGTTTCTGGAATTGGTTTATAAGATCTGATTTCCGAATTTGGCCTCAATTTGACGTTTATAACATTGTGGTACTTGGTTTTTGAAGGTTATTGGGCTATGATTTAACATTTTTTAATATCCAAGTGTAAATTTGTTTTTTTTGTGACTTCGGCAAAATGGTTTGAATTGCATTTTAGTAGAACGGATGAGTAAGCTTGTTTGCTAAATTTTTGTGGGCTTAGATGTTTTGGGCCAGTATTGGAATTATATATATTTGGTCAAGTGTGGCTGTTGTCTATGTTATTTTGAGCTAAGTAATTGTTTATAGATTTTCTTTTATTAGGTCTCAATTGTTTTTCTTTTCTCCACCAAAAAAATAGGCTAATCGCTTTTGTTTTTGAGTTCCATTTATTTGTCTTTATTTTCCTTTTGCTTTTATCTTTGTACATTAAAAAAAACTCACAAAATTTCATTTTCCTTTGACTATTCGTTTTGATATCATCTTCTTTTTCTAGGTTTTGTTTTTCACTTAATTTTTTTAGTTTCATTTGATTGTCTCCCAAAAAAAAACGAGAGTTCAGGAAATCTTAATAGCAAATCAAAGGTCAAAGTAAAGGAACAGGTTCAAGCAAATTATTGAATTGAATTGTCATTGCTATTCAGTTGCACTGGACGGACACCTATATCCCATTGTAAAAAAATTTAAACTCTACAAGGTCTACTGCTGCTTGAAAAATATATAAAAATTGTTTGTAAAGATTTTGTGCAGGTGTCGCGGCTCGCTTGTTAAAAAAATTATTTCTGCAATTTATTTTTCTGTGACTGTTCTATGATTTATTATTTTGCCTGTAGATGTGTAGTTTGAAATTTTAAAGTGAATGTGGGATTAACTGAAAAGTTGTTTTTGAAATAAATTATTTTTTAAATCGGATCGAGGATTCCCCAAAAGCTCATAGGACAAAATATTCGTTAAATTGACAATTAGGATCGATACTCTCTGAGGTGTCTAAGGAACGGCAGTGCCTAGAACTCAAACAAGTTCTTAAACCTTTAGTCGTGTTTCTACGGTGATTCGGGGCACACTGATAACCCCTGTCCGGACCTAGCCTAGACTTGTATTCATATAATCTAAAGTTGTTAATTTTAACATATTTTTTAAAGAGCATTCTTGAAAATGTCCCAATTTCTTTATCCTCGTGAATTTTACGATACTTGTGAAAATCAATATAATCCATATAATTTTACACCCAATTCATATGGATATTTTAATAACAACTATTGTACGAAAAATTTGGGTTTTATACCAAATTCATTTGGATATTTTAATAATAACTATTATACGAACAATTTGGAATTTACACCACCAACTTTACAAAATTTTCAAAATAATCCTGATTTTACACCACAAAATTTTCAAAATCCCGACCAACCCTCAAATCTTGAAACAAATGCCGAAACTTTACTTGAAATGTGCACACAACAAAATCAAAGAATAAGCGAATGGTGTAATTCATACTTGGGCAACAATTCAAGTGAAAGTTTTCAAAATAATCAAAATTTGAATTCACTTCCAAATTCAAATGATTTTGATTATAACCCTTGTCAATTCAATTTCGAACTCCAAAATGAATTTCAAATCCAAAATGGAAATGTGAATCACTTTACAAATGATTTTGGCAACGGGAATAAATTTCAATTGTGGTGTAACTAAAAAATTTTGTTCTAAGCAATTTCAAATTGAAAATTCTCATGTAAATAATTATAAATTTGATTTTGTTGAGCAAATGAAAGAAATTCACAATAATCGCACGAATTTTTTATTTCAAGACTACATGAATTTTCGTGAAAAACAAAATAATCAAAACCAAACATGTGACGATTCGAATGAGAATACATCTTTTATCAAAATCAATGGTTTTCAAATAACAACTTTTGAAATTGATGAAAATCTTAATGAAGTTGTTGAAAGCTCTGTGATTGATTTGAATTTAAATTCTCTTGAAAATGAAGACATCAATTTTCAATTTGATCTTCCTTTCCCAAATTCTGAAAAATTTGAAAATTTAGCAACTTTAGATTGTCAACATGACAAAAATGACGAATTTGTTAACAACTGTTTAGGTGAGGACGCCCTTGATGAGCGAAAACTTCTTATATTGATTGACACTGATATTGTTCGGTCTAAAAATGAAAATTAAACATTTGAAAACTTTGAAATTCTTGAGGTTGAAAACAATGAAACTGTTCAATGTGATCTCAAGCACAATAACGATTTTTCTGAAATTGTTGAAACTCCTTGCGACTTGATCGTTTCAACTGAACCTCACTGTGCTCACTTGTTTATCAATGATAAATTTCTGCAGTATATTATGAACTCATTCTAGAATAACACTGTTTTTGGGAAAACACGATTTCAAAATTTACTGAAAATTCGTTTGTTTGGTTTTAACTTTAGGTTTACGAATGAACCTTTAGTCAACAAAATTTCAAATATCAAAGAAAAACTAAACAATATTTCTCAAAACAAGTGTGGGGGTGAGAATGACGCACATGTCTCTCAATTTATACATCATTTGAACAAATCAAACTTTGTTTTTGAAACTTTTTTCTGAACCCTGGCTCACTGACCTATCTATAGTTGCTATAGAAATTCAATTCGATTTTCGTATCAATTGTACGCTCAAAATTTTAAAATTAGCAACTCAAATTTTTGAAAAACAAAATTTGTTTTTCCAAATATGAAATGTAATATAAAATCCTTTATGATTTTGTATTATGTGCTTCAGCTGTGTCTCATAATCTTAATGAGGCTGCTCCATTGGTCCATTGTGGACCGATTCATCTATTCGATGACTGCATATTTTCTGCATGCATATTCGGTAAGATGCACTAACCCTATTTTGTAAATACATAAATATTTCTCTTCTGTTCACTCACTGTGTCATGCAATGAATGTGGGGACACAGTCGAAATCAAGTGTGAGGGAAGTCTCATTTTCATTCTGTTTTACATATTTTAAGTTCGCATTTTTTCTTTCTCTTTTTGCATTTTCCCCCCTTTTTCTTAAGAAAAAAGAGTTTCGCCCTTCTATTTACTTTTGAATAAGACATGATGGAGTTATTAGCATATAATTTTGGTCGTTCGATTAAAATGTTTGGAAATTTACTTCTCTAAGCGGATAACGAAAGGAAAGTTTGAATTATTAGCAAGTTTGGTGTAACTGGTATATAGGGAGATTCGTGGGGGATGAGTATGAAATATTTTCTGAATTGTAATCCGATTAAATGAATGGTAGATTTAGACTACTTGCGATAACATTTTAGATCGTTTAAGTGAAGTTGGGCTGAAATATTCTCGCTTAACTCTCTATCTTATGTTAAAAAAAAGGAAGAAAAAGAAAGAAAGAGAAGAATATATATAATAATCCAAGGGTATCCATCATTACTAGTACATCTGGCGTTTGCAAACCCGCCAAGCTCTTTCCGACATCTTGTTGACAAAGTCAGCGTCGGTATACCTTGGTCTCATTTTATGAGTTGGACACCTTAGGATTACCAATCCTCACGTAAGTCGTAATGCAGTGTAGGGGTGGTATACCAAGGTATTTGTAAATAATAATAACGTGAATATTTTGTAATAAAGAGAGAGTTAGCACTTAAAATCCAAGCACACTCTTCACTTATTTGACCTAATTTGTTAACAAAAAGAAAGTTGAGATGCCGTTATACGACTGTTGATATCAATTACAGAATTCATTTCATATTTGCACTATGTTTCTACCAAAATAACTGGCCAAGCTGGAGGAGTTTATGATGATAACATGACTTTTATTTGAAGTTTTGATTAGTAACGGACTTAAATTTCATAGTGATGACCCGAATTTGTGTTAACTCATTCATGTAAAATTTAAAAGTAAATTGTCCATTTGTAAATATTCCTTTAAACAAAAACATGCATTCATATTGTAAATATTTTCAAATTTTGCATTTTGTTCATACTTTTTACTTTTGGATTTTGTGGGTAGTATCCGCTAAAAACCCTCATGAGACAATACCCGTCCTACTGGGGATACCCAGAGGTTTAAAGGCTTATTGCATATGCTCAATGCAATTGTGCTCCCTACGAAAACGGATTTATCTTTTTTTTTAACTTTATTCGAGGACATATAAAAGATAAGTGTGGGGATATTTGATATACACGTCACTGTGTATATTTTATCTGCTTATTTATCTTGTTTTCTGTTAAAAATAATTGATACTGTGTATTTATAGTTTTGTTTTCAGGTTATTTATGATGAATGGAACTGATGCACTTAATTGTTGAAAAGTTTGAAGAATTGGTGTAAGAAGAGTGTTGATTTTGAGACCTATATTAAAGCTTGAATAAATGTTGTTGTTCAACCACCTTCTGCTGCATATTTTAATGATTCAATGCCTTTTCATAAAGATAGCTTGTTGCAGATATTATGGAGTTCCTATTCATGCTCAAAATAGTTGGAGTTGATGCCATTTGATGCCCGCAAGCCATGACATTTGCAAATCCATTCACACGCGTTCACACTTAGCTATTTGGTTTATTTGTTATTTTGAAAAAGGGCTTTTGTCCCACATTGTGTAATTGGCTATTTAGTCTTGGCCTGGGTAGCCATAAATATACTTGTATCTAGTTCATTTGGATGGATTCAATCTAAGGTTTTATTCTGTAATTCTTTGCTTGGAATAAAATTCTTCTTCCCTATTCTCTTTAGTTTTAGTTTTTTTATTTACATGTTATTTTCTTTTCTGCAAGTAGATTAGATTGTCCTTTATTTTATTTTTATTTTCTTTTTCTCCTGTTTTTTGTTCTATGTTGCAATTTACGTTCGTTGTTAGAATAATAAACATGAGAGGCTAATCCGTTTCAACTTAGGGGTAATGAAGCTCTCTTGATTATGTAGTTGCAACATTATTTATCTATTCATTCTCTCTTTTTGTGCTACATGTCATGGTGATTAAGTGGAGGTTGAAATCAAAAATTTGGTGGTCTATAGTTCTATTTAATAGTTCATAGGCCATGCTTAAGTATATTTCAATTTCAACTTGTTCATTTTTCATTAGATATAGTAAGGTGATTTAGCGGGTATGATATAGTTTGATAGTTTATGTTGTGCTAGATAATAGCATGATTAAGCTATATTTATAATAATCATATCAACTAAATTCCCAAATGACCAAAAAAAGAAGAGAGATCGTAATTTCATAACTTGTTGTACTACATGATCTAGAAAGTGAATTTATTCCTATGTTGCTATTTATCTCATAGTTTTTATTAATTTTAGTTTACTAGTTTAGTTGAAGTTATAGTTAAAACATCACTGGACTTGGTTTAATTTGATTGAATATTCTTGAAATTACTTCTTTCCTTATGGACCGACTCGTATTCGCTACGTACTAATAATTGTACACCGTGCGTTTGCGGTTTATTATCATGATATTTCATGCGATGGATTTCTAATTCATAGAATATTCGTCGTCGAGCACTGCAGTAGCTGTAAATGTATTCAAATTAAAAAATTAATAAAATTAATAATTCGTGAAAATACGATCCAATGGTCTACATTTAATCTGATTGTTAGAATGGATCCTCTTCTTCTCTTTAGGGCTTAAGAGAAATTAGTTTTAGTCGGCCTTCTTTTCTTTTATTCTTTGCCTCTTAAAATTGTCGGTTCCTCTTTCTATCTTCAATGGCGACCGAAGTTAAATCGAAACTAGGGTTTCTTCCTAATCCACGGAGATCTAATCAAATTGCATGTATTTATCACTCAATGGATATCGAAGTTAAATCAAAACTAGGGTTTCTGCTTATCGCATGATTTGGCACTTGGATTTTTGATCGACACACTCAGAACAATTGTAAGCTCTTTGCCTTTCGATATGTACTTTTTACTTGGATTCTTGCTTGTGGTTTCGATACCAAGCTTGTGATGAATTACATGTATTTATAGGGTTTTTGATAACCCTAATTCTCTGATTTCACGTATTTGATTTGGTCTTCAAATTAGGACTTGGTCTTTTATCTACTTTATTTTTGGGCTTTTGATTTGTATCGAATGATACTATTTGAATAAATTCCTTACCGATAGGAAAGTCTGAACGATTCAAATTTCCAAAAATCTTTCCTAAATCCTTCTTCTGATGAGCTCTGTTCTTCAATACTTTCCTGTTTACTGATAAGATCGTGTACTTCACTTGATTATCATTCTTTACACCATGTTATAGTTGATGAACTTGTGGATTTTCACCTGTAAGAACCAGACCTATATATATATGTATATATATGATATGTATGTATATACATATCTGTATACTTGTATAGCATATTGTTCTTGCTTCTTAAAGACATATATGTAATATATATATATACACACACATACACATATGTATATATTTATATGTATATACGCTTCTGCACTTGAGAGAACACTTCTGCACTTGATGTTGGTTTAATTGCTTGTTGTTGACCTTATTGTGATTGTGTGTATATATATACACACAAATTCATGTGTGTGCATATATATTGACCTGCTATGTATATATGAGCTTGTACTTGTATATACTCTTGTATTTGCGATACTCTGACCTGCTCACTTAAGAACCAAGGTCATTTACCTTGCTCTGACCAGTTTACCTGAAATTTTTGGTAATTCTTGAACCTGATGCATCCTCTGTACATGCTGCTCTTATTTGATGCCTTATTGCCTGAAGCTAATGTGTCGCTTGTGCACCCATGCTTTAACTTGTTTATTCCTTTTCTCTTCTTGCCCTAGTAAGCCTTGTCCTCACATTCTTGACACCTTGTCTTCTTATTTACTATTGTGTATTCATGTTGACTGATGTTGCATGCTTGTCCAGTTGCATCTTGTGTCTCTGTTGTATCTTTTACCATACTTGTTTACTTGATTTTTGCCCGACCTGGTCTTGACCCCTGATGGCATGAATGTTGTCATGTGCTATTGTGTATGTAGTTCCATGTCTTTAAATATACACATGCACTTGTACACTATTGACCTGGTTTGCTCTTGCCTTGTCCCCTGTTATGCTGTTGGCTTTGTATTTGCACTGATCACTTTAAAAATCTGAACTACTCCTTGCTTGTAGTTCATTGGACTCATGCACACACACACAAATATAAATATATATATATATATGCATGCATGCATGCATGTATGTATGTGTGTATGTGTTGCTCCACTTGTACATTTGTTATTTGAAACTTTTTCCCTTTGCTGATGCACCTTGCAGTTGTATTTTTATGGTCTGTCTTGCGTATTAAACTGAAAAATACAGATATTTATTTGGTCTAGTTTAAATGCATACGAGATTGATATATTCAAGTATAAGGCTTGCTTGCTATACTTGACTGTATACAATCTTGTATAGTATTGCTCCATACTTGAAATTCATCAAAAATACATATCAGACCAAGTCTAGAAAGATGATAGGAAGCACACCAGAAATCTGAGGCAAATAAAATTTAAATTAATTTGTATTTTCTCGAATTTAAATCTATTTTTTCTAGTCTACTGTGTTTATTTCTATAATTGACAGGTGTGCATATGGCTAGACAGATAGATATGGAAGTAGTTGAAGACTGTTTTTGTGTCAGTGGGTCTGTATATGAGTGAAACGAGTGGCAATGTAGTGAAGAATGTATGTAAATATGAATGATTTTGTAATTACCAGTGAATGTACAATAGTCGAGTAAGAAAATTTGTACTATTAGAAATGATGAAATAAAATATTTATTTGAATAAAATACCATGTTTGAATATCCAATTGTGTCAGTGGTGCATTATTCAACCAATATCGTTATACTCAACAAAATGTTGCAGTATGTGATGGTAGATGTTGCAGTATGTGATAGTAAATGTTGCATTATGTGATGGTAAATGTTGTGATAAACTAGCAAAGTGCTTCCATTAGATGATAATAGTGTTACTATAAATAATGTGCGACCGCTTTTAAGTAAAATTAGTATATGTGGCAACATCAGGAAAATGTTGTCATTGGATGGTAAAGATGTTGCCTTTGACTCTAGGGTAGCACGACAAAATGCATCACCAGGAAAATGTTGCCTTTGATCATTTTTTGCCTACAAAACCATTTTTTTGGCACATACTGCATCATATCTTGGGGGTTGCAGTAGGCCATCTATGGCGTAGTGGATCTTTGACATTAAAAACACACTCTCTGCAAATAAGCTCTCTCTCCAATAACTCAACCAGACCATCGTTGACCTATCATCCAAATTTACAGCCACACCGTCATCACCCTACATTGAATCACCCATCAGACCACCACCTCCTTCTCCCTTCCTCATCACACTGCTTCATATGACCCCTCTTCCACACCCCATCCACATCCGAACATCTAAATGTGAACTGACCCATTTCGATGGAACTAACTCCTTGGATTAGATTTTTCAAGCGGAACGCTTCTTCTCTTACCACTCAACCCCCGATGAATAGCGAATTAACTTAGCAAGCTTCTACATGGCGGGTCAAGCTTTAACGTGCTTCCAACAGATGTTCTGAAACAATCAATTTACATCTTGGCAAAACCTCACTAGAGCCATTGAACAATGATTTGAACCCTCCTTTTTCATAAACCCACAAGCTTACCTATTCAAAATTCGCCAAACAACTACTGTTCAAAATTATCTATCCCAATTTGAAACCATTAGTAACTGTATCACAAGCCTTCCCCCCGATGCAGCCCTCAACTGTTTCATGTCTGGCCTAAAGACCAATATAAAACATGAGTTGCAACCATTTAACCCAAAATCCCTATCTAATGTAATTAACCTCGCCAAACACATCGAAACCAAAATCAATGACATTAAACAGTTTCAAAACCGCCTATCGTTTAAACGTTCACAACAACCTCCTCTACTGTCCTACCACAAATCCCATCCCCATCTCAGCCATCACAAATCAACTATCCCATTAACCGATTAACCCACTCCAAATTTCAGAATCGCCAAACGAAAGGGCTAAGCTACAATTGCGAAGAGATATATTTCCCCGGTCATAAATGCAGTACTAAACAAATATTATTATTGCTACGTGACGATGATGATACGACGACAGATCTGGGTCCTCTAGCCATCACTTTACAACCATCTGAATTCGACCCAACAATCTCCTTTCTTGCTCTTGTGGGGGTTATCCCAACCCTGCACTCTCTGATTGCTTGCGCTAATCAACAAAAAAAACAAATCCATATGCATAACTACATACAACTAAAGACAACAAAATTTCTAGGGTTTCGAACAGAAATTCATCGTGAATTCCTCATAATAGTTGGCAATAGAGACAGTTTGCTGTGCCAGCACGCTTGCCGGAGCGTTCTTGTATGAATCCATGGATATGAGTTTATCATCGATTTCTTCTTACTTCCAATTACAGGAGAAGAGGTTGTTTTTGGGATCCAGTGGTTGTAAAGTTTGGGTCCAATATCATTTGACCATAAGAAGTTAAGTGTGTCTTTTATTTACAAATGGGAGCCCATCATTTTATCAGGCCAACAGTCTCACTCTAGCCCATCCGAAATTTCTTTTCACCAACTGAAATGGCTAAAATCCACGGCCTCCATTTTCTTCTGTTTCCAACTTACCACTGAGCCTGATAAAATCCTTGTTTCACTACCTTCCCTAAATCCGAACAGCTTACACCTTGATATTCACCACATCTTGACCCAATATCCTACCCTTTTCGACCATCCAACCGGCCTTCCACTGCACCGTACTCCCGACCACCACATTAACTTCAATAAAAATTCACAACCCATCAACATTAGACCATATCGCTACCCATATTTCCAAAATAATGAAATTGAATCTCAAGTACATGAAATTCTACAAGCTCAATAATCCAACAATCCACAAGCCCATTCTCGTCCACCGTCCTCCTTGTCAGAAAGAAAGATGGTACATGGCGCTTTTGTGTCAATTACCAGGCTCTTAATGCCATCACCATTAAAGATAGATTTCTTATCCCAACCGTCGATGAACTACTAGACAAGTTATATGGTTCTACCTATTTATCAAATTTAGACTTACATAGTGGTTATTTCAAAATTTGAGTTCACCAACATGATATTCGTAAAACGACATTTCGTACTCACGAAGGATATTATGAATTCCTTGTAATTCCATTTGGCATAACTAATGCTCCTTTAACATTTCAAGCCACTATGAACGATGTTTTTCGTCCCCATTTACGAAAATTTATTTTAGTATTTTTGATGACATCCTCTTATATAACAAAACTTGGGATTCCCACCTTTCTCATCTACAGCTCACCTTAAACATCCTCACTAAAAATCAATTTTATGCAGGCTTTTGAAATATTGCTTTGGATTAGAGGAACTATATTATTTGGGCCATATTATCTCTAAACATAGTGTCCATGTGGATCCATCAAAGGTGGATGTTATAATTAACTAGCCAATTCCGACATCCATCACCGTTATTCGTGGTTTTCTCGGCCTAACAGGCTACCACCAACATTTCATACGTCAATATGCACATATTGCTAGCCTCTTACTGAACTATTGAAAACATGAGATATATTCACTTGGCCTAAGCATGCCAAAAATGCCTTCATCACCCAAAAAACCGCTATTACATCCGCACCAGTTCTGACCCTCCCCATTTTCTCCTAGCCCTTCTATTTACACACTGATACTTCGGGATTGGCTTGCGACGCTGTTCTATCTCAATCACGGCGGCCAATTGCTTTCCATAACTAGAAATTACCACGGTGCCTCCAATGCGCGTCCACCTACATATATGAGATGTTCGCCAACCTCTTTCGTTCAAAAATGGTGACATTATCCTTTAGGTCGTCCTTTCTCCATAACCAAAGAAAACCAAAGCCTACGCCAGTTGCTTACTCAGACCATCTAGACACCCGAACAACAGTAATGGCTTTCCAAGGTTATGGGGTACGATTTCACCATCAAATACATACTACGCTCCGAAAACACCATCTCAGATGGCTTATCATGGTGGACTCACGAAGCACTGATGATCACACTTTCATCTCCATCATGCACTATGATCGTAACGACCTACTTTTCCATACAATTTAAGCCAACATCTAGCAACCCATGTCAAATCAAATTGCATGGAAAAGCAGATAATTAGGAGAAAGAAATTAGAAGGTGAGAGAAGAAACAAAGAAATATTAGAATAGAAGAATAAGAAGATCAGAGTCTCATAGCGGAATGGACAAAATATAATATATCAAACTGCTTTATACAAGGAGAAACTGTATATATATATATATATATATATATATATATATATGATTACAGCATCAGAGTATACATTCACATCAATCAATACACACAACGAAATTAAATTGTACAAGTAAATACGTGGAATACGTCTCGACTTTAGCTCCTCTTCTGAAGCTCCAAGCGAAAACCTAACCTAGAAATATACTCGGTCTGACCCGAGCACATTTGAAGCAAAGAAAAATTCACCCGGATCAGTCTGGAATACTTTCATTGATAAATTCACTTGAAGAACAACTTGCTTAACTTTAGAAATCCTTTTTGAAAGAAAAGGATAATCGTAAGACCAATCCACACATAAACACGGACGGTTTATACCTTACGGTAACCCAAAACATTTTTGATATATAAAAATCCAGTGATATTATAATATTGTTTATCAAATCACAAATAACCCTCTAGTATAATGCTTGCATCTCACGCTTTACATATTCATTATATAATCAGAAACCGCAAAGCACTTATTGGAGAATAGATTTCCAACATGGCAAGGTATGAGACCACCTTCCGATCAGTCCACTCTAGAGGGGATACTATAACACCCCACGTTCATTAATGTCACTCACTAAGGGAATGCATTAACTTCCATGGAGCATTATAAGAGTATAGAACAGAACATCACAAGACAGATATATAAAATAGTACTTAAAAATTTAAACTTCATTCATTGCAGCGAAAAACCAAAACATGTTTGGTTACAACTCCAAAACCAAATACTAAAGCCAAGTACATAAATATCCATCTTGAACAAAATTATTATCAGAGTACATAAAACAAAAGCATAATCCCACTACAAATAGCCATAACGAAAAAGATATAAAGCTTAGCATTACTCTCAGTGTTGAGTCAAAGATTTCAATGATTATTTAGATTAATGACAAGAAGAAGCTTCATGATCGACAAAAACAAGAATCGATGACAAAAAGAAGAATTGATGTTTTTTTTTCATAGGTCAGAAGTTGGTTATTTAGAGTTAAAAATGTTAAAATCTATCCTCAAATAATCATACTTCTCATTGCTTTTAAAAATATTCATGAAAACACTTTTCTGTAGCAAGTTGACAAAAACACGTCAACAGGTTATTTTTAACTTGTCAACAGGATTTCATATGAAACCTGTCTACCTGTAAAAATGAAACTATCAACAGCTTTTTAAAGGTAACGGTCAAAAACCTGTCTACCTGTACATTTTACCTGTCAACAGCTTTTTGAATAACAAAGCATATCTTTGAAGAGTCATCTTCTTTCATGAAAGGTTGCATCCACTTCTCTTCATCGGGAATTATCTCTTTTGATTGCAACTTTTCACTAATGATTATAATTTCTCAATCATTATAAATACATCTTATTTCATTCATCCGAACCACCGAATTTCACTCTCTATTCTCTGATCTATCTTACATTATTATTTGGCATTCAAAAAGCACTGAAAATCATTATATTATCATTTGAATCTCCAATCATATTTAATACACTTGTGATTCAACGATAATCCACTTTTGAATCTTCGCAAACATCAAATTACATTTGAGGATAAGATTATAGGTAGGGTGTACTCAATTATTGACTAATCAGTGTTGAAACAAGAACACATTCAAAAGTCAAACTCTTGTAGTTGTTGAAGTCCTGTGTGGGTAAGCTTGTAGCCCATGAAATCAAGTGGGTAAGCTTGTGGCCCGTAAATCCAGTAGTGTTGTATACCTGTTCCTCCGGGTGAAGTGAGGTTGTTAGTGAAAATCCAGAGAGAGGTCTTGGACTGGACGTAGGACGGTGCTCCGAACCAGTATAAAAATCCCTGGTGTGATTTTTCCTTTTTACTGCATTTACTATATTTGCTTATCTGCGATTAGCTATTACTTTATACTTGAATATTGTTTGTCATATTACACGATCCTTGTGTGTATTATACTCGGCAAGTACACACATACACTTTCACTCATCACTTCCAAGCACTCCAAGAAGAAAGAAATCCAAGTCAAGCTCCACTAATTCCCACCCTGAGGTCCAGGCGGAGGGGGGGGGGGGAAGGAAAGAAAAGAGGCGAAACAAACAAGGTTAGACATAAAGTCTGGCGAGTCCAGTAACTTTAACAATATAATCAGTAAAGTAACAGGATAAGAACATAAACTCGATATAAGAGATGACTGTACATAAGTAGATGTGACAAGGTAAACAAGGTAAGTAAGATAGAACATTTACTGCGCTCCTAACCACTATAATATATGCTCTGCACCATACCAACATACTAGTTACTTAATAAAAGATGATCCCTCTTAAATTAACATAATGATGGTAATAAAAATGATGGTAGTTTCGTGTACCCCTAGCTGCTGTCATAGGTGCCGCCTGCTCCTACCTCCACTAGTTGTACCTACTACCCTCCCCATTCGATAGGCACCATAACTCGTAGATACCCGTGCTGGTCCCGCAGTAGGGTGTATCACTCCCTAAAGTGGCAACCCAATACTACTAAAATGCACAGCTTATACCTACACGATGCAACAACGTCTTACCTACCAACCCAGACCCATGCACGCACATGACTATGTTGGACTTGCACTACCACCGCTAACTCTTTATTGACCTCTTACAATCAACCCCGGTAAGCATGTCCTGTCCTCGACCTAGTTCGAGCTCACATAGATACCGAAATGGGTTACTGGTTGAAAAGGGTCCCCACACTTGGCATAAGCTTCCCTCCTAAGCTTGGTCCCCAATAGGAATTCCCACTTAACCCCTCTTTATCCCCATGTCTAACCACATGTCTCATCTAGGTTAAATGTTTTAATTATGTTTTCACAAGTCACCCATGTTACCCACTTAACCCTTTATCATTCCCATGCCTTACCAGATGTCTTATTTTAGTTAAGTGTTTGTTAATTCATTTTAACCGCAATCTTGCAAGACCTCCCTCATTATATTACCGTTTGCGGTTGCTAGATATGCCGGGCGGTTCCGGGCAGGCTTACACCGCAATCCAAATCTAACCTCGTGTGTTTGCATTATTACGCATCTAATTACTTCCTTTGACCTCTCATGTTAGATACCGTTTGCAGATGCTGGACATGCCGGGCAGTTCCGGCCAGGCTTATACCGCAAACCTATCTAACCTCGTGTCTTAGGCGTTTCATTATTACTTAGTTCATCTCAAATCATGGATTATAGTGATTCGCAATTACCCATAAATTCCAATCCAAATTTATGTGACAAATTCTTATCCAATTTGTGCCTATAATTCCAAGTTTACGGGTTATACCAATTTATACCCAAACCAGTTTTCAAGGCTATTCATATTTTATGCCAAACCTCATGTATTCAATTATGCCCAATTATGCTTAATTATGCCCAACCCATAATCATCAACAATTACATATTATTCAATATTTCCTAAACTTTTCCCAATTTTTCAAACATTATTTGTACGCAAATCTCACGTAATATGTTAGGCTCGAAGTTAGCCTAATCTCATAAAAAGAAAAAGGAAAAGGAGGAGGGAAGAGAATCATGACATCAAAACTGGCATAAACAAAAGGACATGCATATGAACATAAACAGGCATGTAATGATATAATATATTAGAAAGGCATATGACAGGTTTATGGTTATGAATCTAAAAAGTGACAATTTGCAAACTTGATAAGATTAATTATAGGCATACACATTAAATCCAATTTACAACTTATCAAAATCACTTTTAATTTAATTATCTTGCGAAAGTGACATAGACTCACAGCAATAGGATTAAGAAAGAAGAAGAGATCTGAATTCTGATTTCTGAAGTTGATTAGCTAAACCGTTGATGTAGGCTTTGATTCTTATCTTCCAACTTGAATTTGATTTTGCTTTGGTGGAGGCTAGGTTAATTTAGATTTTAGCAGCATGGAGATGCCACGGATTTGATTAATGAAATTTGGGTTAAGTCTAGGTGTTTATTTATAGGAATACTAGGTGTATTAGGGCCTTTAGATTAGGTTAGGATCCATCTAAACCATCTAAACCAGAAAAGCACATCACTTAGCCAATCTTGGCGCGCCACATAAGCCCTAGACCTTAGAAAATCGTCACTGCCATTCTGGCCCGATGGGGTCGACCCCTACAGGGGGTCGACACCTATGTCGACTCCCCTAGGGGGGTTCGATACCCTAGAGCGGGATAATTCCCGCCCGCCTCTTGCTGATTTGAATTTTGAATTCGATTTTTAATTTTTAATTATTAATTTAATTCTGTTTTAAACTGAAATCTTCTAACCTCCATAACTTCTTCATACTTTATCCATTTTACGCAAACTCGGACTCTATCTCAAGAAGAATTCTGAGACGAATGCAACGGCGTAACCCGTTTTACTTAATTCTTCTTCTAAAAATTAAGTATACTTTAATTTGTGAATTTTAATGTTATAAAATTAAGGGGTGTTACATTCACCCCTCCTTAAAGGATTTCGTTCCCCGAAATCTTCAAGTTAAGAAGAATGTATCCTACCATCCAATCATCCATCTACTCATCCATCATCCACAAGCATCCATTGTCCTAAAAAGATTTCTAATGCTATATGAACGTATGAAAAATTGTGTGTATATGTTCCTTATCTAATGCAAAGACCACGCGGTCTATTGATTCAATTGACCCCCTTAATGCGAATTATGTCGGTGTCATGAGTCCAATATGTATGCAATTATTCCTAATGCACTTTGTAACTTCTATATGAGTGTACAATCATTCACTCAAATGCATCGTCCACATGATAACGCACCAAATTTCAATCAATAAATAAATATATGCAATATGCAATATGAAAGTGACTTAGCCGATCTTAGTGCGTAAAGTGTGTGTAAATGCATCCACGAGCAACCACTAGCAAACACTTGCATCCACCAAACATAACATGTTCCAAACACATGTTTTCAACCATAGGATTTTCTACCTAAAGATCGAAGATATAATCGAGAGGATACACTAAACGATAGAACAAGTACAAACAAAGAGGTAGAAAATGGCGAAGTTAAGAACATACCCTCAAAAAGGAAAGGGTACGACGCACGTATCTTGTCTTCTGTTTCCCAAGTCGCGTCTCCTTGAACATCTCCCCATTGGACTTTAACCAACTTGACCTCTCGGTTGCGTAACTTATTGACCTCCGATCCAAGGATGCATGTAGGAGCTCGTATAATCGTCGCATCTCGCTCTAGTTCCGCTTCTCTAAGCATGTTCGGCTCTACTACTTCCGCTGTATCGTGTAAACACTTCCTCAAATGCGACACATGAAACACGTCATGAACACCACTAAGCTTCTCAGGCAACTGCACTCTGTAGGCCATCTGTCCAATTCTCTCTGTAATGGGGAATGGCCCTACGAACCTTGGTGCCAATTTCCCTACAGTTCCAAAGTGAACTACATTCCTCAATGGTGATACTTTAATAAAGACCATGTCTCCAACATCGAACTCAAGATCAGTCCTTCTCTTATCAACATATGACTTTTGTCGGTCCTGTGCCGTCTTCATACGTCTTCGAATCAAGTCTATCTTCTCCGAAATTTCCCTAATCATATCGGGCACAAGCAAAATCTTATCCATAGATTCCCACCAACAAGTCGGCGATCGGCAAGGTCGCCCATATAAAGCCTCAAAAGGTGCCATGCCGATACTAGTCTGATAGCTATTGTTACAGGCGAACTCTACTAATGGAAGGTGTTCCTCCCATGTCCCTCCAAAGTCCAAGATGCATAACCTTAAAAGATCTTCTACAATTTGATTCACTCTTTCGGTTTGGCCTTTTGTCTGAGGGTGATAAGCGGTGCTCAAACACAATTGCGTTCCTACCGACTGTTGCAAGCTCTTCCAAAACTCACTAGTGAAAATAGGATCTCGATCGCTCACAAAACTAGAAGGTATGCCATGTAGATGAACTATCTCTCGGAGATAAACAGATGCTAACCATGTTGCTGTCCTTTTACTCTTAACGGGAATGAAATGGGTCTCTTGGTAAGTCTATCTACTACTTCCCAAATCCCCGTATTACCCTTCCTTGACCTTGGCAACCCGTCAACAAAATCCATGGAAACACTTTCCCATTTCCACTATGGAACCTCTAAAGGGTGAAGCAAATCACCAGGCTTCTTTTGCCCAGCCTTAACTTGTTGGCACACTAAGCATCTAGAAACGAACTCAGCGACATCCTTCTTTATTCTAGCCCAAAAGAAAACTCGCTTCATGTCCTTATACATCTTGTCACCACTGGGATGTATGGTCATCATAGAACGATGTGCATCTTCAAGGATTTTCCTTCTCAAACTCTCATCTTGTGATACGCAAAGTCTTCCATCCCTACGCAACCAACCTCTCTCATCTATAAGATACCTACTAAGATGGCTCGAAGACTCCCCTCTTGTGAGCTTGTCTACTATCTCTATCAACCGTGGGTCATCTCGCTGTGCCGCCCCTACCTATCCTAAGAGCGCAGGTCGCACCTCTAACGATGCCAACAAACTGGGTACATAATCAACGGAGGGTTTAAAATCAAAGGTAGATATATACTCTAAACTCTTCCACTCAACAAACAAAGGACTCAAGGCCAACTTCTTTCTACTCAAGGCGTCAGCTACAACATTACCCTTGCTAGGGGTATATGCAATCTCAAAATCGTAGGATGCTAAGAACTCCATCCACCTCTGTTGCCTTATGTTTAAATCTTTTTGAGAGAACAAGTATTTAAGTGACTTATGGTCTGTATACAACTCAAACCTCTCTCCAAGAAAATAGTGCTGCCAAGACTTGAGCGCAAAAACAATGACAGCTAACTCTAAGTCGTGGGTAGGGTAATTCTTCTCATAGACCTTCAACTGTCTTCCACCATAGCATATTACTCTTCCCTCTTACATCAAGACTGCGCCAAGCCCTGTCCCGCAAGCATCTGTATACACTATGAACGGTTTACTCCCAGTTGGAAAAATTAAAACTGGAGCTGTCGTCAATGCTCTCTTCAAACGTTAGAAAGCATCGTCACAGTCAACATCCTAAGAAAAGGCCAAATTCTTCTTCGTTAATCGAGTAAGTGGGGGCAGATATCTTAGCAAAGTCCTTGATGAACTTTCTATAATAGCCCGCCAAACCAAGGAAACTTCTTACTTCCGTTGCATTCTTAGGAATCTTCCAATCTTGGATTGCCACTACCTTCGCGGGATCCACTACTATCCCTTCCTTAGAGACCACGTGCCCTAAGAACCTCACTACCTTCCTCCAAAAATGACATTTGGAGAACTTAGCTTTGAGTTGATGTGCTCGAAGAGTCTCTAATACTTCCCTAAGATGTAGGGCATGCTCTTCCTCGCTTCTAGAGAATATCAAAATATCATCCTCAAAGACCACCACAAACTTGTTTATAAACTCATTAAACACCCTACTCATCAAGTCTACGAAATACGCAGGTGCATTTGTCAAACCAAAAGGCATGACTAGCCATTCAAAGAAACCGTCGGGAGTCCTAAAAGCAGTCTTATCTATACTATCCTCAGCTACCCTCAACTGATGAAATCCTGTAGCTAAGTCCAACTGTGAGAAAACCGAGCACCAACCAACTGATCGAACAAATCATCAATTCTCGGCAATGGGTGTCTATTTTTCTTCGTGAGTTTATTTAGCTCCCTGTAGTCCACGCACAATCTAAGTGATCCATCATCCTTCGTAGCAAAAACAACTGGAGCACCCCACTCTAAGATACTTCTTCTTATTAACCCTTTCTCAAGCAACTCTTTCACTTCTTTACTAAGCTCCCTCCTTTATCTAGGAGTCATGTGGCACACAGGAAATGCAACCGGCTTTGCATTGTCCACAAGTATATACAGAAATCTATCTCGCATTTTGGAGTTAAGCCCCTAACCTCCTCAAAGACATCTGCATACTCACGGACTACTCGAATAGATTGCAAATCATTAATAGAAGTGTCAAGAGATTCTAGGTAGCTAAGCATAAATGAACCCTTAGGATTGCATGAGATATCGAGAGTATTACCCAAACTAGTTAACAGTCTAACTACCCTCCTTTCACGGTCGAGAATGGAACAATATATGGTTAGCCAATCCATTCCTAGAATCAACCCATAGCTCGTGAAACCAAGGATATAAGAGTTGTACTCGAACTCAACGCCATACACAAAAATTCTCAAACCCCGACATAACATAGAATGATGATCCGTACCCCCAATAGGATTTGAGACACTAACGGGATCCACTACTATACTAGTATCTAGGTGTAGAGACTCAACAATAGAAGCAGATATGAACGAATGTGAAGCGCCAGAATCAAACAAAGTATGTACAGGATGATCAAAAAGGAAAATCAAACTCTCAACATAAATGTTTTTACCTCTCTCTTGCGGAGGTGCCATGAGAGCATGAACCTACCCTCCAGAAGTAGATCATGTTCTCTGTCCTTGCCCTTGTCCTTGCCTCCATGGGCAGTCCTTAATCATATGTCCTGCCTCACCACACTGGAAGCAACCTATCTTCTTCTTCTTCCTACAGTCCTTTCTTAAGTGGCCTGGTGTTCCACAATTAAAGCACCGTTTCTTCCCTTGGCCCTTGTTATCCTTACCACCTTTCTTTTGTTGTTGTTGTGCTTTCTTTGGATCCCCTTTTATTATCATTAGCACCTTTCTCCTCTTCATGTATCAGCGCCATATCAACCAGATTCCCGAAAGTAGCCCCCGTAGGAATGTGGGACATAGCCAACCCGTGTAATGGTTCATCCCCTGGGCTCAAGGCCTTCTTATGTGGTGTATTAACTAATTCCATACCTGTAATGTCCCAGAAATTTCAAACTAAATATTTCTGGAACAAAATCAATAATTGAATTAATGACCAGTTTAAAGTGATTTCATACATATAGAAAACAAATATATTAAGAAATCTTTGTTTGCTACATATTTATACATTAGCATTTTGAGAATTTCCCACTTTTGTATACATATCAATTGCAGCAAACACTTAGATTATACACTAAGTAAAATCAGATTTGTTTAAGAATAAATTTATTAAGTAAGTTGTTAATAATAATTTCATCATACATATGCATCCATATATGAAGTACTAACCTGCGTATAAATGTCATTTAGAATATATAAGCACTCCTCTCAGTTAACATATTAAGCATATATTTTAGGAACTAAAATACTTAAGTAGGTTTCTAAATCAATTCTTCATACTTAAAGAGTATGGACAAAGGTGTGGCACTTAAGTGTTAAAACCTGATCTGATGGAAAGTATTTTCTATCATGAAGACTATACACTATTTCCATCAAGCATTTAAAGCAAGTTACTTTACAACTAAGGTTTGTATTTTAGACAAATTATAGGAATAGGTGGAAATACATTCTCTGCCGAAGTGATAATGAATAAACATAGCATCTTGCTCTTAAAGAGAAACATTCCAATTGTGCCATCAGAGTATGTAAGGGAGAATGTAGATTTATTTCCCAAAAGGACCATTTGCATTTACTGATTTTGTCTAGAACTAAAACAAGAAAGGATGGCAAAGACTTTTTTGCATATTAAAGTACACAAATAAAACAGACGCATGCTGTACTTGACAAAACTAGGCATCAAGTAGGAGGATCTTTTCTTTTTTCTAATCAGAACATCAAGCATTGAATGCAAACAATTAATACATGTTAGTTTATATTATTTTCTTGGCTATAAATAAGTAGCAGCATGCTTTCATATTTTGAGCACCACATATTTTCGAGTAAAGAAGTGGAAACTGAAACCTGCATTTCATAGGAAGCCGAGAAATTGAGTAAACACTCACCATATTCTCCTGTAAAACCATGCAAGTTGATAAATACTTTTGCATGCTGCGCTTATATAATTGTATTGATGAGCCTTACTATTGGAATCATATTTTGCTTGATCAAAATACCATGGACATTTACTGTTAAAGCCAAACTGTCAATCCACTATTAAAACATTTACTGTGTTGCTAGTGTAAATGCTGCTCTGTTTGATTATTCATAAAGATGATTATTCAAGCTTTTTAATGACATGGACCATATCTGCTAAACCTATTTGTGTGAGTAAATCATTCACTGCATATTCTTTAAACCCATGCATGATTTTAGATATATCTAATATGCTGAACCTGTATGTATGAACTGCAAACCATATTTGTTGAACACATGTTTTGCTTGATCACACATCTGAGATACCCTCTGTTAGCTCAAACTGTGTATACCATGTGTGGAAACTTTACTCTGTTTTGTCAAAACCTCATGACTGTGTTGCTAAGTACAGGATAGACTTTAGTTCTGTTCATGAAAATGATCATTCAAGTTTATATGACATGGACAATAAGCTACTGGGATAACCTATAGACATATATGTTCAATAAAAATATATAACAAAGGAAGTAGAAAAACCCGATTTTCCGACCAACTTAGTTTTTGATTTCAGGCATATAAACATGTTTGTGGTACAAAAATATGATTTTTGAAACAAATATCATAATATTTAATAATTGGGGGAATGAGATAAAAAGGTTTTGTTGAAAATGGCAATCATGGCCACTACTAATGATCTATGCGACGGTTGATGATGAAATTTGGTGTGAAGGGGCGTGATGATCTCTAGGAGGTAGCAAAAAATGAAAAAGAATTTTCTAACGTATAAAAATAAAGTTTGAATTAATCATTGGATCCTTTGTGTCAGTTTGGGTTACTCGAGCTTGGTGATGAACTGCGCCGACTGGGTGACCATGGAGGGTTGCGCACCAGGCGGGAAGGGTGACGTGGGTCGTCGCCATGCGGTAGCCGGAGTACGGTAGATTCAGGTGGCCAAAGGTGGAAGCAGGGGGAGTTTTCTTGGATCGAGGTTTGGAAGAGAACGAGACACAGTAAAGAGGGAAGGTATTTGGCAAATGGACGGGCAAGAAATTACATGGTGATCAGAGGAGGTTGGCACGATGTCTTGAGAGTTGGTACTTCGTATTTGGGAAAGTACCAGGAGGTGTTTTGGCAAGGAAAAGTATCGTGAGTGCGGCATCAATTCTGGAGAAGAAAACACGGCACACGAAGACATGGTACTTGGTACTTTGAAAAGTACCAAGTGGTACTTTGGGCGGAGCAGAAATCGTGGGTACGGGCATGAGATTTTGGCTTGGCGCATGTGTTCTGGAAAGTGGTACTTCGGTAACATGGTACTTGGGCACTTGCCAGACCTGGTACTTGGCACTTTGAAATAACCGGTACTTTGGTACTTTGGCAAATACGTAAACAAAAGAGATTTTTGAACGAAATTTTAAATTAAAAACTGTTTAATTTAAAAATAGAAAATAAATAAAAATAAAGAAGAAATAATAATTAAATAAAAAGAGAATTTTTATTTAAAATATCGTAGACAAGGGAAAGAAAGACAATAGCAGAAGAGCGAAGTGCAGAAGCTTGACGATAGGAGTTCGACGAGTTTCAAAATAAAAATTTAAAGAAAATAATTAAAAATAAATTATAAATTTAATTTATTTATGGATAATTAGGAATAAGAAAATAATTTACAACGATAATGGAAGTATTAAATTGTCATATAAACAAAGATGACAAATGAAGTGAAAACCCATGTGCGACGCACACGCTTTAGTTGTTCATTTTTAAAAGATAGTCAAAATGTCCCGATTTAAACAAAGCAAACATATACTGTTCTGTTTGGCTATAGCTCATCGATAAAGGATATATAAAGTGAATTATTCTTAATAAAATTCATTGTAAGCTGATAATTATTTCTTTAAGCAAATGTTAAGATCAAGTGAATATTGAACGCAGTTCTTAAATATCAACTGATAAAAAGACATTACGTAAATCGTTTTGAAGAGTCCGGAATTAATATTCCACTTCGGTCTGATTTATACATCGCGTGTCAAAGATTATTGAAGATAATTGAAGACGGAGATATGCAAGGGTTATTTTGTTTTGCAGAATAGTACCTTCGGTTTGTCCAGTCCTAGGACAACTTGTATGGACGAGTGTCTGACAGAGTATTTCCAAAGGGATCACATACGTTGTTTTCTTCAAACGTACCAGTTGCTTGCACAGAATGGAAACATCTTTATCCTGACAACCAGAGTATTTTTGTGGAAATCAATCAGTGATTTCCGATGGATTTGACGATGTGACATTCAAAGCAAATAAAATAGTGTGTCAAGGCAGCATGGCTATGTGGGTAGCTCCCATTAGGGTGTATTATCACCTATCTAGAGATTCATTTTATTCCTTATTCTATCGATGATGTCCCATTCGGGAAATGGTTGCCGTACACAACCATTGGTGATATACATTCGATACACTCAAGAGAAATGAGTGGTCGGGTTACAAGAAGTTCTTGTTGAACCCAGTGTATTCCTCTCTAGAGGTACACTATCTGAAGGTGGTTCCATACCTTGTCATAGTTGGAAATCCATTATCCGTAAGCGTTAAATGGTTTTGTTTGTATACTATGTATGTAGAATGTGAGATGAAAGCATTTCTACTAGATTCTAAACTATTTGTGGAAACCCTAGACATTATCATAATATCCGTTTTAAGTATACAAACTATTTGATTCTCATAAGGTAAAAACCCGTTCCGTATTTACGACGTGGTCTTATGAGTATGATTTTATTTCTTATCTTGTTTTAAAATCGTTTACTCACACTAGTCTCCGACTGACCCAAAGTTTATTTTTCTGTGTTTTCCTTAAACTCTTGGGTATTCATAACACTTGTTATGAGTAGACAAGTGATCCAGGTCTTGACTTAACTTTTGGAGTAGCTGGATGGGAAGGATCTGAATGTTGGCTTATCTATGTATAATTATCTGCAAGTTGTTTTATCCATGTTGTTAGGTATAATTATCTGCAAGTTAGTATCACAAAAGTTTTAGTATATAATTTGTGATGAAATGTATCCGTATGTATGAAGTACTCAAATGTACTTGACTTCTGATATGTAATATTTTGGGTTATTATATTATGTTCAAGTTCCGCTGTGAGATTCTGATGTTTTCTTTAGTTTTATCTTCTATCTATCTTTTATTCTTATTTAATTATACAACTTACGAGGTGTTTGAAAGTTGGGTCATTACAGTTGGTATCAGAGTTTAGGTTACTGAATACCTAGGCTTTGGTGAGTATTGAGAGAGCGTATTTGAAATTAGGTTCTATTATATATAATATATATACGTACTTAGGAGGGATCGACTTGAGTTAAATGATTAAGTATTTTACCATCCGATCAAGTTTTGATTATCAACCTGTTATATTCAGGTCAGTAAGTATGAGTACCCATGGACAAAGAGGTCGATCTAGTGGAACCACCACTACCAATGGACATGCCACCAACCCGAATCAAGTAGAAACTGTGGAAGATGTTATCCCAGTTCAACAAAGGGAAAATTTTGCAACTGTCTATAAGGAGTATAACACTATAGGAGGGAAGGTTTTCAAAAGAACCGAATCGTTCATTGAAGTTCAAGTGTGGTTGAGATCATGTGAGAGGATTTTCAAAGGACTGAGTTTGAATGATGAGAGGAAACATCTTTTGGCCTCGTGGCAACTTCAAGGAGCTGCTGCAATCTGGTGGGACGCACAGACAACGAACATTCCGGAAGATGACTTTACTTGGGAAAAATTCAAAGAGGAGTTCGAAGCATGATTTCTTACCGCAGCAGGTAAAACTAGGATGTACCAAGATTTCATAAATCTTAAGCAAGGAAACATGCCGATAGCAGAATACGAGAATAAGTTTAATGCACTATCCTATTTTGGGCCAGAACTGATCAATACATCGCTTAAGAAAAATGAGATGTTCATAGCGGGTTTGAAGGATAATTTGCAAGTTAAGATGATTGGACATCTGAAGGATCCATTTATTGACTTAGTGGACATGGCCATTCGACATGAAGCACTAGATGCAAAGAAACTAGTGGCAAAGGAGCAGACTGGAGAAACCAGTGGAGGAAATCCCAACAAAAGGAAATTAAATCCAAATTGGAAAAACAAGGAAAATGGAAAAGAGGGAGAGGAGAAGCCCCAGGATCATTACAAGAATTTGATGTGCCACAACTGTAAAGAGAAAGGACACATCGCTAGGTTTTGTAAGAAATCAAAAGTCAAGAAGCTGGGGCAACCTCAGCACAACCACAGGCACCGGGTAATACTACTGTCCAACAGATTTTATGTTATAAGTGTCATCAGCCTGGGCACCTTATCAAAGATTGTCTGCTTATGAAAAAGGGAACGCAACCAAGGGTCTTTGCTTTAATGGATAAGCCATCAACCTCTACGGATGTGAAAATGGAAGAAGTGATGGAAGGTACCTTATTCTTTTAAAATATAAGAAATGAAATTAAGGATATTTTGGAGTAATATGGGTAATGAGGAATTAAGATTTATGATTAAGAAATTAGAACCTAACTGAAAATTTGGTCAAGTTGAATGATTTTTTGGGTATCGATTTGATGTTGATTTCGGTCTTCGGGATTGATACTTAGAGAGTTATTTGCTTATCAATTTACGGTCAGGAACTGATGGATATTGAGGAATAGTAATGGAAATGTTTTCCAACCATAGTGACAGATATTTTAGTTATCGAAATAACTGTGATAAAAATTATTGATGTATGTTGGTTATTTATGTATATAAGTTATAACTCAAATTATAACTTGAATCTACGCATTAATCTCAAATTTCGTGGATGAAATTTTTATAAAGGGGGTAGATTGTATTGTCCTGGAAATTTCAAACTAAATATTTCTGGGACAAAATCAATAATTACATTAATGACCAATTTAAAGTGATTTCATACATATAGAAAACAAATATATTAAGTAATCTTTGTTTGCTACATACTTATACATTAGCATTTTGAGAATTTCCCACTTTTGTATACATATCAATTATAGCAAACTCTTAGATTATACACTAAGTAAAATCAGATTTGTTTGAGAACAAATTTATTAAGTAAATTGTTAATAATAATTTCATCATACATATGCATCCATATATGATGTACTAACCTGCGTATACATTTCATTTAGAATATATAAACACTCCTCTTAGTTAACATATTAAGCAAATATTTTGGGAACTAAAATACTTAAGTAGGTTTCTAAATCAATTCTTCGTACTTAAAGAGTATGGACGAAGGCGTGGCACTTAAGTGTTAAAACCTGATCTGATGGAAAGTATTTTCTATCATGAAGACTGTACACAATTTCCGTCAAGTATTTAAGGCAAGTTACTTTACAACTAAGGTTTGTATTTTATAGGGATAGGTGGAAATACATTCTCTGCCGAAGTGATAATGAATAAACGGAGCATCTTGATCTTAAAGAGAAACATTCCAATTGTGCCATTAGAGTGTGTAAGGGAGAATGTAGATTTATTTCCCAAAAGGACCATTTGCATTTACTGATTTTATCTAGAACTAAAACAAGAAAGGATGGCAAAGACTTTTTGCATATTGAAGTACACAAATAAAACTGGCGCAGGCTATACTTGACAAAACTAGGCATCAAGTAGGAGGATCTTTTCTTTTTTTTCTCATCAGAACATCAAGCATTGAATGCAAACAATTAATACATGTTAGTTTATATAATTTCCTTGGCTATAATTAGCAGCATGCTTTCATGTTTTTAGCACCACATATTTTCGAGTAAAGAACTGGAAACTGAAACCTGTATTTCATAGGAAGCTGAGAAAGTGAGTAAACACCCACCATATTCTCCTTTGAAACCATGCAAGTTGATAAATACTTTTACATGCTGCGCTTATATAATTGTATTAATGAGGCTTACTGTTGGAATCATGTTTTGCTTGATCAAAAAACCATGGACATTTACTCTTAAAGCCGAACTGTTGATTCACTGTTAGAACATTTACTGTGTTGCTAGTGTAAATGCTGCTCTGTTTGATCATTCATAAAGATGATTATTCAGGCTTTTTAATGACATGAACCATATCTGCGAAACCCATTTGTGTGAGTAAATCATTCACTGCATATTCTTTAAACCCATGCATGATTTTAGATATATCTAATATGTTGAACCTGTACGTATGAACTGCAAACCATATTTGTTGAACACATATTTTGCTTGATTACACATCTGAGATACCCTCTGTTTGCTCAAACTGTGTATACCTTTTGTGGAAACTTTACTCTGTTTTGGCAAAACCTCATGACTGTGTTGTTAAGTACAGGTTTGACTTTAGTTCTGTTCATAAAAATGATCATTCAAGTTTATATGACATGGAAAATAAGCCACTGGGATAAACTATAGACATATATGTTCAATAAAAATATATACAGCAAAGGAAGTAGAAAAACCCGATTTTCCGACCAACTTAGTTTTTGATTTCAGGCATATAAACATGTTTGTGGTACAAAAATATGATTTTGAAACAAATATCAAATTTTTTAATAATTGGGGGAATGAGATAAAAAGGTTTTGTCGAAAATGGCAATCATGGCCACTACTGATGATCTATGTGACGGTTGATGATGAAATTTGGAGAGAAGGGGCATGATGATCTCTAGGAGGTAGGAAAAATGCCAAAGAATTGTTCTAACATATAAAAATTAATGTTGAATGAATCATTGGATCTTTTTTGTCGGTTTGGGTCACTCGAGTTTGATGATGAACTGTGCCGACTGGGTGGTCGTGGAGGGCTGCACATTAGGGTGGAAGGGTGACGTGGGTTATCGCCATGGGGTTGCCGGAGTACGGTAGGTTCCGGTGGCTAGAGGTGGAAGTAGGGGGAGTTTTATTGGATCGGGGTTTGGAAGAGAATGAGACACGGTAAAGAGGGAAGCGATTCGGCAAATGAATGGGCAAGAAATTTCATGGTGGTCAGAGGAGGTTGGCACGATGTATGGAGATGTGGTACTTGGTATTTTGGAAAGTACCAGGTGGTGTTTTGGCAAGGAAATGGAACGTGAGTGTGGCATCAATTCTGGAGAAGAAAACACGGTGCAGGAAGACATGGTACTTGGTACTTTGCAAAGTACCAAGTGGTACTTTGGGCGGAGCAGAAGTCGTGGGCGCGGGCATGAGATTTTGGCTTGGCGCATGTGTTCTGGAAAGTGATACTTCGGTAACATGGTACTTGGGCACTTGCCAGACCTGCTACTTGCCATTTTGAAATAACCGGTACTTTGGCACTTTGGCATATATGCAAACAAAGGAGAATTTTGAACGAAGTTTTAAACTAAAAACTGTGTAATTTAAAAATAGAAAATAAATAAAAATAAAGAAGAAATAAATAATTAAATAAAGAGAGAATTTTTATTTAAAATATCGTAGACAAGTGGAAGGAAGACAATGTTGGATCTAGATTAACCCTAGAGGGGGGTGAATAGGGTTTATTACAGTTAATCGAAATATTAGAAATTAGTCGCAGCACAGATAATTGCAGAGTAAGTAAATGTAGAAAGTAAATAACACACAGAAATACCCAGCTTCGGCAAAATCCTGCCTACTGCTGCAATCCTAAGGTTTCTACTAGGTGATAGAACAGATCCCGCATACAAGACCATGTACACTCGCAATCCCTGCTCCTATTCTAACCCTACGCTCAAAACCGTAGACTGATCGATATCCCCTCGATCAGATTTCCCCTGATTACGACCCCGTAACCAGTAACCCTGATTTTACAGACTCTGTGAACTATCAGTCAACACCCTGACTAAAACTCCCTAGATTTTACAGACTCTAGAACTGTTTGATTTACGGTTTACAAAGGAATTTAAAAACAATACAAACTAAAACTAATGAAACCCTAAAAATAAAGGAGTTAAAAAGCTAGAGGGTCATCCCCTTTTGAAATATAGGCTTAGCCAAACTCAAATGTATCAGCCCTTTTCTATATTTGTAAAGTCCGACCCTCCTTTGCTCTGAAAAATAAAAATGGCGGCCTCGTGTAAAGCTGGAAATTAGGGTTTCTTTAAAATCCTCCTCAAATCGATCGTCGGCTGTTTGAATTACTGAAAAGATGAAATCTCGGTTGAGCTTCAAGTGGTGTTGCTCTCTGATGCTTCGATTTTGAGTTCTTCTGATCGAAAATTTGGTGAGTGATTTCTGAATTGATTTGTCCTCTTCGAATTCTTGGTTTTTGTGGTTTCGATTTGAATATGTTGGGTTGGTTTTTCCATACTATCTGCCTGTGATGATATGGTGTTTTAAATAGGGATTTTAAAACCCTAATCGACCCTCTGATTTCGTAGCAATGACTTGGCTGATTTCTGTATATTCCTCTTTTTGATTTTCTTGATAAAATCGGCTTTGTTTGATAAGAGTAATTTTGGAAATTATTTGAGATTTAAATTGTGGCCCCCTTGCTTGATTTATTGTTCTTGCGTGATTTCTGGTCTGCCTTGAATTTCATTCGAATTTCCAGATTAATCATTTGCCAAATATGATCCATTTCCCACACAGATTTGTTCTATTTTCTTGCCATAAAAACTTTTGCTAAAGAACAATTTGTTCCCTGATTTCATTTGTACGGCTGGAAACAAAATAAAACTTGCCAAAGATTGATCACTGAATTTCTCAAATCCAATTTGCAATTTCTGTAATACATATTGCCATGTAGGGTTCTCTGTATTTTTCTTTTACTCAAAGATCATGTCTTCAATACTGAATTTATTTGTTCCATGAACTCCTTGTCATGCATTCTATATTGCTTGAGTGTTTAGCTCTGATCATATTTAGCTGTGCATCCACTTTGTACCTAGCTTGAGACTTGAGTACATCTTCTTTGGTCTTGAATGAAACTTTGTTTTGCTGTGTTAATCACATCCATGCTTGCACTTGAAAACTGAAATTGTATTCTCATCATATGAGAGCATCGTCCTTGCTTTCTCAAAAAAAATGTTTACACTGCTTCATTGACATTGCTTGCTATTGTTTATCCATACATGAAAAAAAATCTAACATGAGTTGTTTACTTGAGGACATTGCTATGCAGCTTTAAACTTCTTGTTGCACCTGCAATCTTGTGTTATTCATATATGTTGATACTGTCTTGAAAAGCTTTACACTGCATCGAACATGGGCCACTGTGTCTTGACTTGAAAACTTTTTACATCTTTATACATGTGTCTTCTTCTTGCTGTTTTGATTTATGCTGGGTTCCTTTAAGTTTGTGTAGAAAGATCATGCTGATATGTGAATTTATATGTGCACTTATGTTGCTTCATTTGGTACTTGCATCTTATATGGCATGTTGTCACTTTGGGCTTTGACACTTAGCTACTGCAAATTGTTTTGACATATTTCCATACTTGTACATTGCTTGGCATGTATACTGTTTCACCATATTTATGCTGTATCATCCACTGAACTGAATATATGCTTTTGCCATTCATCTTGTATTACTTCCATTTGCTTTGAGGCTCGACCACTTTGGCACTTGTACTTGACACCATGCATGCACCATACATGCCGAACCATTTTGTTGTGTGAACATATGTTGCATCCCCCTGCTCCACTTATGTTGTTCAACCTGTGTTCACCATTCCTGCTCGACCATTTGAAACTGTTTTTGCTGAAAGTTGTTTGTGCACATTGACTTTTTCATTGTTGCATGAATACTCGACCACTTTTGTTTGACAGTTCTGAAGTCTTGAACATGCTGTATCTCCATTTTGAATCATATTGCTGCCTTGTTTGTTTTGCTGTGTCTTGAGTTCACTGAACCATGCTTTGCTGTTTTGAGATAAGTTGACTTTGAATGCTTGACTCATGAGTTTGCTGTTGACTTTTAATGCTAGCTGAGTATACACTGGGTTGAGTTGGTCATCACGGCTGCTCCTCAGTTGCTTGCTACATTCTGATTGGCGAGGCAGTGCACACGTGTATACACGTGTGTATATGCAGCCAACAAACGAATTTTCCTGTCCCTATACTATATACTGTCTAGACACAGTCAGATTAACAAATCAGATCAAGTCAGAAAAATGATGAGAAACACACCAGAAAACTGAGGAATATATATATATATATATATTTAAATAAAATTTATATTTGCATGTATACAGTTTTATTTCTATTGCAGTGTACTGTGTGTTTCTGTTTCATGTGACAGGTGATGATGACTGGACTGAAGTGACTGGACTGAAAGCTGTAAAAAACAGAAGACAAGAAGACAGAAGGCAGAAAGGACAGTGTTGGAGAAAGTATAGAAGTCAGTATGAATGTGTCAAAAAAAAATCTGCATATTGAAATGTAAATTGAGTGAATGTTGCAGTGAGATAGTGAGGAGCTAATATGATTGTACTGATTATTTGTAATAAACAAAATCTGTTTGAAAAAAAAATATTGTTTCATTGTTGTCAAACAGACTTGTCTATTCTACTCTGTTTATTTATAAGTACAAATATGTGAAGTGATTAAATAGTGGAGTTAAAATAGATGCACTGTTTGAATGTTAGAAATATAATATTTATATTTTAAATAAAATACAGTAAATATTTGATTTTCTGCACAGATGTATTTTATTTAAGTATAAATATTACATTTCTGTCTGTGATGTAAATATAGAACAGTACAGTAACAAACTCATTTATAAAATATATTTGGTTGTTATCATCAAACAAAAATCATATAATTGTGTATACAACACCGTTGTATACAACAATCTCCCCCTTTTGATGATGACAAACAAATATAAGATTTTGAATCCAACAAATGTGTTTTACAGTGAAAAATGAACTCCCTCTATTTATTACCTCCCCCTACAACAGAAAACTCCCCCTATAACTGTGCATGAGTAAATTGAACTGGATGATAATGAATTTTCAAAAATAAAAATATTTTTATAAAATATTCACTCATAAATCAAAATCTAATCCATTCTCCCCCTTTTGTTATCATCAAAAGGATACAGATTTTAAAATACAAATGAAAATTGACTAAAAAATATAATTTCAACTTAAGAGGAAGAACGATCATCATAAATTTCAATCAGTCAAACAAAAATCATAATATTCTAACAACTGGTGGCATATTTCACATTTTAGAGAATGATGGGTATACGATGAATTTTATATAAAATGGAGAGGAGAGAGTTTTAAAAAAAAACAAATTATTTCCAATTATTTTCAAAGGATTTTTATAAAAATAAAGCACAAAAACAGTGATGGATTTGGACCATAATTAATAATTAAATTTAAGTGACAAGATCGGATAATCTCAAATCCCAATACCTATCAATCAACAAATCATAATACGTCATAAGATTTTAACACATTTCACAGATTGGAAGATGGATTGATAGGCTAGTTTTTATACTCGGAGGAGAATTTCAAATTTATTTCTATTTTTAGCACTCTATTTTTTTTATTTAAGAGCACACTGACCACGCATAACCAGAGCTTGGATTTTTAAATGAGATCAGTCGCAGCTTAAATTATAAGATGTCTCATAACCATGCATAACCAGAGCTTGGATTTTTAAATGAGGTTAGAGACACTCCTATAATTATATTTTTATTATTTTCAGCTATATATGAAATCAATATGGATGATAGAACTGTGGTAGGTACAGAAATGGACTGTGAAATAAATTTCTAAATTAATTTTATTATGAAATAAGCTCGACTGTACCGAAATTATTGAAAATTTTCAATTATCACTAATTTTGAATAATAATATAGTCCCATTTCTATCACACATAATTTTCACTGTTTTAAAACAAGATGATTAAAAAAAAACTCTCCACATTTATAAGAAAATGATGGATAGGTAATGAAGATGGTCGTGAAATAATTGCCAGTTCAAAGATATTATATTAAACGTTCAACCATCATGAAAAAATTTAAATCAAATTCTCTCTTGTTGTGAAATATACTGCAGTCACAATTTCATCACAATTTCAAATTCTGATAATATGTTTTGATGAATTATAAATACAGTTCAATTCGGATATTTATTTCAATTTCTGAACGAATAATCAATAAATAATTTTAAAATTGAAAATCAATTACAAGAGGAAATTAAACAGATTTAAAAAAATGAATCTATACAAGGTGAGAATTTGAATCTCAGTACAGATGGGTGAGACAAATATAAGGCTCTTCTAATACCACTTGGTGTCTCTATTTACGAGGAATTCTAACATGATACTGAACAAGAATGTCATAGACAAAAGAATTATTAAGTACCAAGCCCAAACAGACGAGATAATAGATTATGCACATGTATCATAGCAGTAAGCATGTGATTCCAGAACAAATATTTTTCAAAACAATATCAGAGCAACACAGAACATAGTTTCAAATCATACTTGTCAAGATGATGGCCACATATGATGATTCATGATCTAATGATTAAAATACTCTTTACTTGAAATCATTTGAGGAATATGAAAATATCAGAATTTAATGAATGAATCACACCAGATTATAAATTTTTGATGTGAGATATGTGTGAGATTCAATAAATCAATAATTTCAAATGATTTTAAACAAACAAATAATTAAATCAGATAATCATGAAATAAGAGTGAATTTCAAGACCAGATTTTCAAAGGAATTTTTCACAAGATTTCTAAGAATAATTTCAGATCATTTACATCAAATAATTAAGAGATATTCATGATCCATAAATAAATAATTTATTTGAAATCACTTGAATCAATGTCAAGTTTTGTGATATAATGAATCAATCACACAAAGGTTCATAATTTCAAATTTAGGAGGTGTGTGATTATATAAAATATCAATAATTTCAGATGATTTCAAACAAAACAATTTCAACTAAAATGATCATGAATAAATATGAGATTACAAGATGTATCACTGAAATTTGGGAAATCCAAGCCAAACTGAAAATTAATGAAATTATCACGACTGATAAGAAGCTATGTACTGTAATGAGTATAATATCTCAAGTGTTTCCAAAATGAATTGGAAGAAACTTAGAACAGCAAAGGTGTGTGAAATCTCATAAATATTTCAGATTTTCAAAACAATTTAGAATTCAGACTAACAGCGTTCAAGATATAACATGAATAATCAACACTGTTAGGAATTTAAAAAAAATAAACTCTAAAACAATTGCAGATATATACAAGTTTAAATCAAGTTCTGGAAATGATTAAAACGTAAGGATGTTATTTAGATTAAGCGAATTTCCAGAAAAACATGAGAAACTGGAATTGGAAGTTTAAGATGCACAGATTAAGTAGAATATGGCAGTGACAAATCAAATAAAAACAAACAGAAGAAAATAAAGTAGAAAGGGATAGAAGAAGGAATAAGACAAGAAAATAAAAACAGAAAATATTTACAAAAATGAGTTAAGAGATTATACTTGGAAGCAGATGTAAATCAGAATCTCTAACTCCTCAGACTTGGCAAAGGAACAGTAAAAGATTCCATGATATGAAGCAGTTCGAATTCACTTTCTCTTTCTGCACAGTTGCTCCTCAGCCGTCATAGTTACCTAGCAGTTTAGAGGATCGAGTGGTCTAACAAATTTAGTAAAACCACTCACAGTTTTATTCGCAACCTTAGGTACCCAAACCTGTTTGTATAGCAATCCGTTCGAATCTATTTTTGTACCTTTAGGAACCCAAACTTGTTTGAATTTAGTGAAAATCGTTTTCTTTTCTTTAGGGGTCCAAGAATGTTTGAAAGGATTGTTAGTAAACAAATTCACATCTCGTTTTTGATTTAAAAATCCTTTGAAATTTTTAGAGTTTTCAAAGCAATCATTTCAAAAGCGATTTGAAGGATTTTTAAAATCAAAAGAATTCCATTTTTCAAAATCATTGTTTTTCCCAAAACCGAGTCCATGTTTATTTCCATGAGAAAACTGATTTTTCAAAAGCATATTCAAAGATTTTTCACTGGTTGAAAAACGTTTCAGACTCAACTCAAGATTGTCGATTTTAGATTGTAGAAAATTATTCTCGTTTAGAAGTTTCTCAGTTTTGGCTTTACTCTCAGAAATCTCAAAATCAAACTGTTTTTGTTTTTCAACCTCAAGGATCTTGAAATTCTTAATTTCTTTTTCAAGTTCATTCAGAATTGAATCAGTTTTCAACAAATTCTCCTTTTCAAAAAATTTATGTTTGGAATTAATATTATCCAACTCCTTTCGCAAATAATCATTTTTACAAGTTAACTCATCTTCATTTTGTTTTAAAATAATAATATCTTTTTCAAATTTCTGAAGATTCATATTGAGATGAGCTAAATTGTTCTTCAAATTAAAACAATTCTTGCACTCAGAGTTTTCAAATTTTAAATTCAGCATATTGTTTTTACGGGTCAACTCAGAATTTTCAGATTTCAAAGATTTGTTTTTCCGTTTGAGACGATCAACAGTTGTTGTTAAATTATTACAAAGAGATACCAAATCTTCATAACATAAGTTCCCATCATTTGAATCGTCATGAATAGCTCCAGTTAAACACAGATCTGAATCTGAGTTGGCTGTTGAGGGTTTTGAGCAGTTGTCCAGTTTCTGTCCATACTTTGCATCGAGAGTGTTCCAGATTTCCTGCGCAGTTAAGCATTGGGAGATAAGGCTATAATGAACATCATCAATATGAGAATATAAAATATGAGTAGCTCGTGAATTAAATCCAATATCAACCCTACTTACAATATCATACCCATTTAAAATAGTATCCCAACACTTAATATCAACATATTTTAAATAAGATTCCATTTCTGATTTCCAATTTAAAAAATCTGTACCATTAAAAATGGTTGGAATATGACTGGACTGACTCTCTATAGACTGACAACTTGGATTACCCATGACACTAGAGTTAAAGAAAAATACCTGCTCTGATACCAAATGTTGGATCTAGATTAACCCTAGAGGGGGGTGAATAGGGTTTATTACAGTTAATTGAAATATTAGAAATTAGTCGCAGCACAGATAATTGCAGAGTAAGTAAATGTAGAAAGTAAATAACACACAGAAATACCCAGCTTCGGCAAAATCCTGCCTACTGCTGCAATCCTAAGGTTTCTACTAGGTGATAGAACAGATCCCGCATACAAGACCATGTACACTCGCAATCCCTGCTCATATTCTAACCCTACGCTCAAAACCGTAGACTGATCGATATCCCCTCGATCAGATTTCCCCTGATTACAACCCCGTAACCAGTAACCCAGATTTTACAGACTCTTTGAACTGTCAGTCAACACCCTGACTAAAACTCCCTAGATTTTACAGACTCTAGAACTGTTTGATTTACGGTTTACAAAGGAATTTAAAAACAATAAAAACTAAAACTAATGAAACCCTAAAAATAAAGGAGTTAGAAAGCTAGAGGGTCATCCCCTTTTGAAATATAGGCTTAGCCAAACTCAAGTGTATCGGCCCATTTCCATATTTGTTAAGTCCGACCCTCCTTTGCTCTGAAAAATAAAAATGGTGGCCTCGGGTAAAGCTGGAAATTAGGGTTTCTTTGAAATCCTCCTCAAATCGATCGTCGGCTGTTTGAATTACTGAAAAGATGAAATCTCGGTTGAGCTTCAAGTGGTGTTGCTCTCTGATGCTTCGATTTTGAGTTCTTCTGATCGAAAACTTGGTGAGTGATTTCTGAATTGATTTGTCCTCTTCGAATTCTTGGTTTTTGTGGGTTCGATTTGAAAATGTTGGGTTGGTTTTTCCATACTATCTGCCTGTGATGATATGGTGTTTTAAATTGGGATTTTAAAACCCTAATCGACCCTCTGATTTCGTAGCAATGACTTGGCTGATTTCTGTGTATTCCTCCTTTTGATTTTCTTGATAAAATCGGCTTTGATTGATAAGAGTAATTTTGGAAATTATTTGAGATTTAAATTGTGGCCCCCTTGCTTGATTTATTGTTCTTGCGTGATTTCTGGTCTGCCTTGAATTTCATTCGAATTTCTAGATTAATCATTTGCCAAATATGATCCATTTCCCACACAGATTTGTTCTATTTTCTTGCCATAAAAACTTTTGCTAAAGAACAATTTGTTCCCTGATTTCATTTGTACGGCTGGAAACAAAATAAAACTTGCCAAAGATTGATCACTGAATTTCTCAAATCCAATCTGCAATTTCTGTAATACATATTGCCATGTAGGGTTCTCTGTATTTTTCTTTTACTCAAAGATCATGTCTTCAATACTGAATTTATTTGTTCCATGAACACCTTGTCATGCATTCTATATTGCTTGAGTGTTTAGCTCTGTTCATATTTAGTTGTGTATCCACTTTGTACCTAGCTTGAGACTTGAGTACATCTTCTTTGGTCTTGAATGAAACTTTGTTTTGCTGTGTTAATCACATCCATGCTTGCACTTGAAAACTGAAATTGTATTCTCATCATATGAGAGCATCATCCTTGCTTTCTCAAAAAAAAAAATGTTTACACTGCTTCATTGACATTGCTTGCTATTGTTTATCCATGCATGAAAAAAATCTTACATGAGTTGTTTACTTGAGGACATTGCTATGCAGCTTTAAACTTCTTGTTGCACCTGCAATCTTGTGTTATTCATATATGTTGATACTGTCTTGAAAAACTTTACACTGCATCGAACATGGGCCACTCTGTCTTGACTTGAAAACTTGTTGCATCTTTATACATGTGTCTTCTTCTTGCTGTTTTGATTTATGCTGGGTTCCTTTAAGTTTGTGTAGAAAGATCATGCTGATATGTGACTTTATATGTGCACTTATGTTGCTTCATTTGGTACTTGCATCTTATATGGCATGTTGTCACTTTGGGCTTTGACACTTAGCTACTGCAAATTGTTTTGACATATTTCCATACTTGTACATTGCTTGACATGTATACTGTTTCACCATATTTATGTTGTATCATCCACTGAACTGAATATATGCTTTTGCCATTCATCTTGTATTACTTCCATTTGCTTTGAGGCTCGACCACTTTGGCACTTGTACTTGACACCATGCATGCACCATACATGCCGAACCATTTTGTTGTGTGAACATATGTTGCATCCCCCTGCTCCACTTATGTTGTTCAACCTGTGTTCACCATTCCTGCTCGACCATTTGAAAATGTTTTTGCTGAAAGTTGTTTGTGTACTTTGACTTTTTCATTATTGCATGAATACTCGACCACTTTTGTTTGACAGTTCTGAAGTCTTGAACATGCCGTATCTCCATTTTGAATCATATTGCTGCCTTGTTTGTTTTGCTGTGTCTTGAGTTCATTGAACCATGCTTTGCTATTTTGAGATATGTTGACTTTGAATGCTTGACTCATGAGTTTGCTATTGACTTTTAATGCTAGCTGAGTATACACTGAGTTGAGTTGGTCATCACGGCTGCTCCTCAGTTGCTTGCTACATTCTGATTGGCGAGGCAGTGCACACGTGTATACACGTGTGTATATGCAGCCAACAGACAAATTTTCCTGTCCCTGTACTATAAACTGTCTAGACACAGTTAGATTAACAAATCAGATCAAGTCAGAAAAATGATGAGAAACACACCAGAAAACTGAGGCAAATATATATATATTTTTATTTTTATTTTTATTTTTAAATAAAATTTATATTTGCATGTATACAGTTTTATTTCTATTGCAGTGTACTGTGTGTTTCTGTTTCATGTGACAGGTGATGATGACTGGACTGAAGTGACTAGACTGAAAGCTGTAAAAAATAGAAGACAAGAAGACAGAAGGCAGAAAAGACAGTGTTGGAGAAAGTATAGAAGTCAGTATGAATGTGTCAAAAAAAATCTGTATATTGAAATGTAAATTGAGTGAATGTTGCAGTGAGATAGTGAGGAGCTAATATGATTGTACTGATTATTTGCAATAAACAAAATCTGTTTGAAAAAAAAATATTGTTTCATTGTTGTCAAACAGACTTGTTTATTCTACTCTGTTTATTTATAAGTACAAATATGTGAAGTGATTAAATAGTGGAGTTAAAATAGATGTACTGTTTGAATGTTAGAAATATAATATTTATATTTTAAATAAAATACAGTAAATATTTGATTTTCTGTACAGATGTATTTTATTTAAATATAAATATTACATTTCTTTCTGTGATGTAAATATAGAAAAGTACAATAACAAACACATTTATAAAATATATTTGGTTGTTATCATCAAACAAAAATCATATAATTGTGTATACAACACCGTTATATACAACAGACAATAGCAGAAGAGCGAAGTGCAGAAGCTTGACTATAGGAGTTCGACGAGTTTGAAAATAAAAATGTAAAGAAAATAATTAAAAATAAAGTATAAATTTAATTTATTTATGGATAATTATGAATAAGAAAATAATTTCCAAAGATAACGGAAGTATTAAATTTTCATATAAACAAAGATAACAAACGAAGTGGAAAACCGTGTGCGACGCACACGCTTTAGTTGTTCATTTTTTAAAGATAGTCAAAATATCCCGATTTAAATAAAGCAAACATATACTGTTCTGTTTGGCTGAAACTCATCAATAAGGGATATATAAAGTGAATTATACTTAATAAAATTCATTGTAAGCTGATAATTATTTCTTTAAGCAAATGTTAAGATCAAGTGAATATTGAACGCAGTTCTTAAATACCAACTGATAAAAATACATTACGTAAATCATTTCGAAGAGTTAGGAATTAATATTCCACTTCGATTTGATTTATACGTCGCGTATCAAAGATTATTGAAGATAATTGAAGACGAAGATATGAAAGGGCTATTTTGTTTTCAGAATAGTACATTCGGTTTGTCCAGTCCCAGGACAACTTGTATGGACGAGTGTCTGACTGAGTATTTCCAAAGGGATCACGTATGTTGTTTTCTTCAAACGTACCAGTTGCTGGCACAGAAGGGAAACTTCTTTAGCCTGACAAGCAGAGTATTTTTGTGGCAACCAATTAGTGATTTCCGATGGATTTGACAATGTGACGTTCAAAGCAAATAAAAATAGTGTGTCAAGGTAGGTTTAACTTCAAGCTTCACAACCAGGAAATGAAAAAAATCGGGCAGGTAGCATGGCTATGTGGGTAGCTCCCATTAGGGTGTATTATCAACTATCTAGAGATTCATTTTATTCCTTATTCTATCGATGCTGTCCCATTCGGGAAATGGTTGCCATACAGAACCATTGTTGATATACATTCAATACACTCAAGAGAAATGAGTGGTATCCGTATGTATGAAGTACTCAAATGCACTTGACTTATGATATGTAATATTTTGGGTTATTATATTATGTTCAAGTTCCGCTGTGAGATTCTGATGTTTTCTTTAGTTTTATCTTCTATCTATCTTTTAATCTTGTTTAATGATACAACTTCCGAGGCGTTCGAAAGTTGGGTCGTTACAATACCAAATCATGCTAACTAGTTAAACTTGTTAACGTACTCCTTCACAGACAAACTCCCTTATTTCAAAGCCAATAATCTCTCCATGTATACACTCTCCTCTGCTTGTGAAAGAAATTTCAACTCGAACCTTTGCTTAAAATCCATCCACGTCTCCACTGCACGTCCTCTATTAGTTACTTCCCACCAAAAAGAATCTTCATCCTTCATCAACCAAGTAGCTAGCTGAACTTTCCTCCCATCGCCTATCTCAAAAATACCAAATAAGTCCTCCGCTTCCTTGAGCCAATTCCGAGCCTCAACAAACGTCTCAGTTCCATTAAACAGTTTTACGCCCATCGCACGGAAGTCTTTGCATATCTTAGAAAAACCATCTACTCAGGGAGGAGGAGGAGGAGCGTCTGTTGGGCCTGCGGTAGTAGCCCTAGCTTCCAGATACCTTCTGAACCAGCCTGGTATCTGTACGCCCTCGGGTATAACGGGTTCTCCAGACATACTGAAAGGAAAAAGGAAGAGATTCAAAATGGAGATTCGAAAGATATATATATGGCTTTTGGGGATTATGTTTTTCATAATAAACCTTTCTCTTGAAAATACTCTCTTTAAAACATGTTTCTGGAAAATACCTCTTTCTAAAAATGATTTTGAAAACGGTTTTCAAAATCTTTTATCTATTCTGGTAACCTTCAGCTCTGATACCACGTGTAACTCCCCACGTCCATTAATGTCGCTCACTAAGGGAATGCATTAAATTCCATGGAGCGTTATAAGAGTATAGAACAGAACGTCACAAGACAGATATATAAAATAGTACTTAAAAATTTAAACTTCATTAATTGCAGCGGAAAAGCAAATCATGTTTGGTTACAACTCCAAAACCAAATACTAAAGACAAATATATAAATATCCATCTTGAACAAAATTATTATCAGAGTACATAAAACAAAAGCATCATCCCACTACAAATAGCCATAACGAAAAAGAGATAAAGCTGAGCATTACGCTCAGCACTTCCAAGCACTCCAAGAAGAAAGAAATCGAAGTCAAGCTCCACTAATTCCACCATGAGGACCCGGGGATGGGGGGAAGGAAAGAAAATAGGCGAAACAAAAAAGGTCAGATATAAAGTTTGGTGAGTCCAGTAACTTTAACAACATAATTAGTAAAGTAACAGGATAAGAACATAAACTGGATATAAGAGATGATTGTACATAAGTATATGTGACAAGGTAAACAAGGTAAGTAAGATAGAACATCGACTGCGCTCCTAACCACTATAAGATATGCTCTGCACCGTACCAACATACTAGTTACTTAATAAAAGATGATCCCTCTTAAACCAACATAATGATGGTAATAAAAATGATGGTAGTTTCGTTTACCCCTAGATGCTGTCATAGGCGCCGCCTGCTCCTATCTCCACTAGTTGTACCCACTACCCCCCTATTCGATCGGCTCCCTAACTCGTAGATACCCGTGCTAGTCCCATAGTAGGGTGTGTCACTCCCTAAAGTGGCAAACAGATACTAATAAAATGCACGGCTTGTACCTACACGATGCAACAACGTCTTACCTACCAGCCCGGACCCATGCATGCACATGACTCTATTGGACTTGCACTGCCACCGCTAACTCTTTATTGACCTCTTACAATCAACCCCAGTAAGCTTGTCCCGTCCTCGACCTAGTTCGAGCTCACATAGATACTGAAACGGGTTACTGGTTGAAAAGGGTCCCCACACTTGACACTAGCTTCCCACCTAAGCTTGGTCCCCACTAGGAATTCCCACTTAACCCCTCTTTATCCCTATGTCTAACCACATGTCTTATCTAAGTTAAGTGTTTTAATTATCTTTTCACATGTCACCCATGTTACCCACTTAACCCTTCATCATTCCCATGCCTTACCACATGTCTTATTTTGGATAAGTGTTCGTTAATTCATTTTAACCGCAGTTTTGCAAGACCTCCCACATTAGATTATCGTTTGCGGTTGCTGGATATGTCGGGTGGTTCCGGGCAGGCTTACACCGCAATCCAAATCTAACCTCGTTTCCTTGAATTATTACGCATCTAATTTCTGCCTTTGACCTCTCACATTAGATATCATTTGCGGTTGCTGGACATGGAGGGCAGTTCCGGGAAGGCTTATACCGTAAACCTATCTAACCTCGTGTCTTAGGCGTTTCATGTAACGACCCGGATTTTGAGCGACTTTGGTTATCGACGTAAGCTCGACGTCGATAACCAAAACATCGAAAAATCCCGGTAATTAATGAAAGAAATTAGAAGGTGAGAATAGATAAGATAGAAACTTAGAATAGAAGAAGAAGAAGAACACAACATCAGAGTAACACGAACCTCACAGCGGAACGAATAACATATAATAGATAACATAACTTTGAAATATAACAGTTATGTATACAATAGCACTTATCAGAGTACAGCACTTACAACATAGCGGAAATAAACTATAGCTATATGGTTTTGAAGCTTCCTGCTCCAGCTCTTCAATGTATCTGCAAATCCCGACTACTTGACTGCCCGTAAAAATTTAGGCACCCAAGAGTTTAGGGAAAACAACAAAGTAAACTCCGGGTCAGTCATGAGACTGGTATGAGTAAAACAGTTTAAACAGGTATATGAACAAGTAAACGATATCTCATAAGACCACGCCGCAGAACGGAACGGGTTTTTCCCTTATGGGAATCCAAAATATCTTTATATCAAAAACCTTTTTGATATTATAATAATGTCTATGTACAAATAGATATCAACTAGCAGAAACGCTTTCATCTCACGTTCTACATATATAGTATACAATCAAAATCGCAAGCATGTATTGGATAATTGGGTTTCCAACTATGACAAGGTATGGAACCACCTTCCGATCAGTGTACTCTAGGAACGATACACTGGAGTTCAACAAGAACATCTTGTAACTCAGCCACACATGACCGACCACTCATTTCGCTTGAGTGTATCGAATGTACATCACCAACGGTTGGGATCAGCAACCGTTCCCGTATATATATGGGACAGCATTGATAGATTTAAGAAACAAATGAATATTCACTAGATAGGTGATTATACACCCTACTTCGGTGCGACCGACATAGCCATGCTGCCTGCCCGATTTCTGTCATTTACCGGTTGATGAGGCTAGAAGCTACGCTTTATCATCACATCAGATTCACTTCGAATGCCACATTGTCAGATCCATCGAAAATCACTAATTGACGTCTACAACAATACATTACGTGTCAGCTAAAAGAAGTTTCCTTCTCCGCTTCCACTCTTGGTACGGTTGAAGAAATCAATGTACGTGACCTTTCTGGAAATACTCTGTCAGACATCCATCTTCATTCGCTTAAAATGTCACATTGTCATACCCGCCAAATCACAAACTGATTTATCCAAAAATAACACCGGTATACAGCTAAGAGAAATGAATTCCTCCACCACCAAACGTGAATACGTTTGAACAGATCAACTTACGCGATCCATTGGATATACTCTGTCAGACCTTCGTCCATACAGGTTGTCCTGGGACTGGACAAACCGAAGGCACTATTCTGTAAACAGGATAGCCCTTGCGTTTTACTCTATCTTCAATTATCTTTGGCATATATGATTCGCGACGCTTATGCCAATACAGAGTGGTTCTATGGATAATAATCCAACCGGTCTCTCTATATTAACAACGTTAAAATGGTCAAAACTTCGATAGTCGGTGAGTTTACTATCAAAGAAAAACAAGTGTGCAAACAACGATATTATTTCCAGACGGAAATTATATCGAACAAACATCATTTAACATAAATCTCTTTAGTTCATTTATTTACTTATCTCCTGTTTCCCTATATTCTAAATTCTTATTTTTCTTTTATCAGGAAACATTTCTGATTCTCGTTTGGAAAACATTTCCAAAACTCCTTTACGATCAAACCTTACCATTTCTTAGTCAAGAAGGAAGTCACTCAAGTTGGGGTATAATTACCTCTCAGACCTTAACTGAACAACGTTATAACTTCGAAATGGTCAAAGTTTATCTTTTAATCTTTAACAACTTCTTTACGCCTTTCTCGGATCCAATTTTACTAATCCACTTCTATATTTAAAACATTGGTTATAACGATAACGTTATAATCCCTCCTTCCGAATTATCTAACTTTAATTATAACTTCTATTCTTATTAGTGAATAATTAACCTAACACTTATTTATTTATAAATAAATAAATCTCTATTTAAACACTTGAAAAGTATAAGTACTTTCCCGAATTCGATATAATCGAATTTGTCGATTAACTCTCTTCGAGAAATCTCTATTTGATTAACTCTTCTTCGAATAACCTATATTCGATTAACTTCTTCCTTTTCAAATATCTCATATTTGAAAATCTTACTTTCGAATAAACTATATTCGAAAATCTCTTTTCGAATAACTCTTGTTCGATAAATCTCACTTCGATCAACTAATATTCGATAACCTTTCCTTTTCAAATATCTCATCTTTGAAAAACCTCACTTCGATTAAACTATAATCGATAACTCCCTTCGATGAAACTAACATCGATAACTCCTTTCTATGAAACTAACATCGATAACTCCTTTCGATGAAACTAACATCGATAACTCCTTCCGATGAAACTAACATCGATAACTCCTTCCGATGAAACTAACATCGATTTATTTAACTCGACGAACTTAACTCGACTAACTTAACTTGACTCGACTAACTCGACTTACTTGGTTCGACCAATTCGATTCGATCAACTAGGCTCGACTAACTTGACTAACTTAACTCGACTTACTTGGTTCGACCAATTCGATTCGATTTACTAGGCTCGACTAACTTGACTAACTCTGTCTCAAATAACTATATTTGACTAACTCTAGTTCGTTTTAACTCTAATCGATTAACTCTAACTAATTAACTCCAACTGGTTAACTCTATTTGATTAACTCTAACTGGTTAATTCTAACTGATTAACTCTAACTGGTTAACTCTATTTGACTAACTCGACTTCACTAACCCCTTTCGAATAACATATTCGATTAACTCCTTTCGAATGTCTATATTCGATTAACTAACTTCGAATACCATATTCGATTAACTAACTTTCGAATACCATATTCGATTAACTAACTTCGAATACCATATTCGATTAACTAACTTCGAATACCATATTCGATTAACTAACTTCGAATACCATATTCGATTAACTAACTTCGAATACCATATTCGATTAACTCCTTTCGAATGTCTATATTCGATTAACTAACTTCGAATACCATATTCGATTAACTAACTTCGAATACCATATTAGATTAACTCCTTTCGAATGTCTATATTCGATTAACTAACTTCGAATACCATATTCGATTAACTAACTTTCGAATACCATATTCGATTAACTAACTTCGAATACCATATTCGATTAACTCCTTTCGAATGTCTATATTCGATTAACTAACTTCGAATACCATATTCGATTAATTAACTTCGAATACCATATTCGATTAACTAGCTTCGAATACCATATTCGATTAACTAACTTCGAATACCATATTCGATTAACTAGCTTCGAATACCATATTCGATTAACTACCTTCGAATACCATATTCGATTAACTAACTTCGAATACCATATTCGATTTCTCCTTTCGAATGTCTATATTCGATTTACTTTATTCACTTTATAAAGATTTCCTTTTTAACAACGTTTTATTCATTTGAAAAGATTTACTTTTAAATAATGGTTCTACACTTTAAAAATGATTTCCTTTTTATAATCTTCCCTTTCCAATTCTATTTGTAAATGGTTTACAAATATTTCCTTTTCAAATTTATTCTTGAAATTTTCTAACTCCTTAAATTCTCTGGAAAATTCGCCATAACCTCCTTTGTACCGGAAGCATCGGGAAAATCCCCAAACTCGCCACACAGGCCTTTCCATTCAAAAAGAAATGTTTTGAATTTATTTCCTTTTCAAATATCTCTTATTTATAAATATTCCAATTTATAAACATTTTTATTTATAAATATTCCACTTTATAAATATCTCTTATTTATAAATATCCCATTTTATAAATATGCTATTTTCAATATCACTTTGAAAATTCCCTTATCTACATTCCGATATGTCATGGAATTCAATCATATCAAATCACGATGTTCAATATCGTCCATACACACACAACCAACAACAGGTTAAAATTCACATCATATATCAAAATGTAACAACCCGTATTTTGAATAACTTGTTATAACATAAATCAAGGCAGAATTAAATTTTAAAATCTGAATTATGGGAAACGGGTTACGCCATTGCGTTCGTCTCGGAAAAATACGCGAAATAGAGTCCGAGTTTTCGAAAATCGGAGTCCGTATGAAGGGGATATGGACGAACGAAGTTAGGCAGAAAAACCGGAAACAGGCCAGAAATGCACTGGCGCACCTGTGAAGTGCGCCAGCACAAAAATACACTGGCGCACTTGGGAAGTGCGCCCATGTCGAGCCAGTTTGGCCTGGGTGCACTGTTTTGGTTGTTGGGCTGTGTTTTGGTGGCTTGTGATGATTTTTGATGTGCTGGACGGACCTGATGGCTTCTAGGGTTAATCTAAGGGCCTAAACTACACCCTAATCCTATAAATACACCCTAATGCAAGCCTAATCCATACTAAAAATAGAATTTATGCCATCAGGCCGCCAAAATCAAACTTAGGAGGAGCCTCCACTAGTTTATGAAGAAAGTTGCAAGCTAATCAACCTCTAATCATCATCTTCTTCTTGTATAGCAACTAGTTCTACTACATAAGTTTGCAAATCTTGGTTCTGGTGAGTTTCTATCACTTTAATAACCAATTGCTAAATTAAGTAGATGAGATATGATGAGATCATGCGGTTTTGTATGCGGATTTGTGGGTTTTAAGTCATATGATATGATGTTAGTTTGCTAATCTATGTTTAATGTTAACCCTATGTTTATGCAAGTTAAGTATGTGGGTTTATGCAAGTTAAGTGATGGGTTTCATGCATGCTAAGCATTGGGTTTTATGCATGCTAAGTATTTGATTTTATGCATGCTAAGTATTTGATTTTATGCATGCTAAGTATTTGATTTTATGCATGCTAAGTATTTGATTTTATGCATGCTAAGTGTTTGGTTTTATGCATGCTAAGTATTTGATTTTATGCATGCTAAGTGTTTGGTTTTATGCATGCTAAGTATTTGATTTTATGCATGCTAAGTGTTTGGTTTTATGCATACATTATGACATGCAAGTTTACCCTTTTTCTAAATAAGATGCATACATATGCAAGATGACACCTTTGTATGCTATGCATACATATGCATGTTTACCCTATTATGATGCAAGTTCATATGCAAGTTTGTCTCTTTTTATGATATGCATAACATATGCGAGTTTGCCTCTATGTATGACATGTTATGCAAGTTCATATGCAAGTTTATGTGCAAGTTCACATGCAAGTTTATGTGCAAGTTCATATGCAAGTTTATGTGCAAGTTCATATGCAAGTTTATGTGCAAGTTCATATGCAAGTTTGTCTCTTTTTATGACATTCATAATGCAAGTTTGGGTTAAATGCTAGTTGGGTTTAATGTATGCTCATATATGCAAGTTGACACCTTTTGAACCCATGATAAAGTTATAAGCTATGTTGGTTAGACCCATGACATTTGTGATGAATCTTCCCTTTTATTATGTCACGTTACGAGAACGAATTACGTGGGGAACGATGGGGTTAATATGCATGTTAATAAAATGATGTGGAATGGGTATGCTTAAGAGTAACATAAATTAAATGGACATAATTGGGAATTTACCTATTGAGTTAGGTCTACCCATATTATGGAGTTGGGAATTTACCTATTGAGTTAGGTCTACCCATACTACGGAGTTGGGAATTTACCTATTGAGTTAGGTCTACCCATATTCTGGAAAACATGATTAATTAATTAGGGATAATTAATATAAATTATGAGTGTGATTAATAAGGTGTAATTAATCGACTAAGACACGAGGTTGGACTCAGTTGTAGCGTAAAACTGCCCGGACCCAACCGGCTTAACCAGTTGCTACAAATGTTAGCCCAATGTGAGAGGTCTTAGGCACAAATTAAATACGTGATTAAAGTAAAGACACGAGGTTAGACCCTTTTTATGACGTAAGGCTGCCCGGACCCAACCGGCATATCCAGCAGTCATAAAAGACGGTCTAATGTGAGAGGTCTTTATGAGGTCATGATCTTAATTAATTAATTAAGAAACACTTAACCATATTAGCATGTAGAGGGACATGAGGGGTTAAGTGGGTGCCTTGGGTGGCATGAGGAATCTAGTGGGTTGCCTTGGGTGGCAATAGAAAATACGATTAGAATACTTAACCAAAGTGGAACATGTAATTAAAACATGGTTAAAGGGTTAAGTCAGTGCTTTGGGTGGCATGTGGAAATCTAGTGGGTGCCTTGAATGGCAATTAAAATATGATTAATGACTTAACCAGAATTTATAACATGTAAGTGGACATGGTTAAAGGGTTAAGCGGGATTCACTAGAAATAACAAGCTTAGGTGGTAGCTTGTGGGGGCCCATTTCAACCAATATCCCAAACGTATCTTAGTGGGCTCGACTCTAGTCGAGTGACGGGACACGCATATTGGGCTTGACTATAAGAGGCCAAAATGGGTTAGCGGTGGCAACGCATGACCAACGGGTTTCATATGCGTGTGTGGACCCGGGCTGGTAAATAAGACGTTGTTGCATCGTGTAGATATAAGCCGTGCACCGTTAGTTTTATCAGGTTGCCACGTTGGGGAATGGTACACCCCATGGTGGGGCCAGCACGGGTATCTACGTTAGGGAGCCGATCGAATGGGGAGTAGTGTGTACACCTAGTGGATTGTAGGGCCCTGTGGCGTCTACTCAGTCACCTAGGGGTACGCGAGAACTATTAAGTAAATTTTATAAGTCCATGGGTGGGATCAACCTTTAAGTTAGGAATGACTGGTGTGGTGCAGTTTAGTAATTTACCTTTGGAAGGGTAGATGCGTCTTTACGTTTCCTAGTTTATCCTAAGTCTACCAAGCTACTTAGTGTAGCCATTCATCCCCAGACGACACCGTATATCAAGCTTATGTCTTCTCTGGTTACTTTAATGATTGTATTGTTAAAGTTATAGGACTCGCTCAGACTTATGTCTGACCCCGTTGTTTTTATCTTTTTTCCCAACCCTCAGGTTATCAGAGTGGGCCCAGTACGAGTGGGCTTTGATCAGGCTGCTTTATTCTCTTTTGGAGCTTGGACCATAGATGTAGAGCTCAGCTTACCCTTTCTTTTATGGCTATCAGTTCATGTATTGGGATTATGTACTTTTATTTATCAGGATGGATATTTTGTACTTGACTCTTATTATGGTTTTGTGATGTAAGCAAACATGTTTTACTTTCCGCTGCAATGAAATGATGTTTTAAAATTTTCAAGTATTACTTATATCTGTCTTGTTGTAATTTTTCTGTTCTATATTCACTTAAAATACTCCACCGATGTTATGGCATTCCCTTAGTGAGTGACCATAGCGGGTGTGGGGTGTTACACGTGGTATCAGAGCTTAAGGTTACCAGAACAGATAAAATTTTTAGGAAAAACTATTTTCTAAGAATATTTTTGAAAGGAGTATTTTCAAAAACATGTCTTTTAAGAGAAAAGTTTTTGAAAGAAAAGCATAATCCCTAATAGCCATATCTATATCTTTCGAATTCTCCGTTTTGAATCTCTTCCTCTCTCGTTTTGAGTTTCCCCTCCGCGTATAGATGACCTTTCTAAGATAGATAAGAACGGAAAACCACTTCAAGGGACTTAGACATTAGTCGGATTAGAAGTTGGTTCAAGAAGGAGGAGGACTGGTAGGTATCTATTGGATAGACGATGGGAGGAAGGCTCAAATAGTTGTTTGGTTAATGAAGGATGAAACCTCATTGGTGGGAGGTTACGAGTGGAGAATGGGAAGAAGAAGGCGAGTAGTTATCCTTTTGGAGGAATGGGACACCTTATTAGGATTGTCAAAAGGGGCATGGGCAAGGTATGGAATCTCCTGGAGGGTAGTTGTATTCCCTCGCGGCTAGTGTACCAGATGGGGATAGGACCGTCTAGGTTGGAATTTGGATTTCTTTATTATCCGGTTCGAACTTTATTTGATTCTGACGCATCGAGTTCGTTTATCTCATCATTGTTAGTTGAGTTACTGCACTTAGACACCAGTTTGGTAGATGATCCCTTAGTTGTTTCAAACCCAATTGGGGCTCCATGATGTGTTTGGGTTTGAAAGTTTCTATACTTAGCATTGAGTTTAGATGTGATGCTTTTTGGGCTTCACGGGCTATGGGTTAGTTTGGGCATGGACTGGTTATCCAGTAGGGGTGCCGTTCTTGATTTTGAAGGGAGAGTTGTTAGGCTTATGACCCGCTCGGGTAACACTCTCGAGATCTCTTGTAATCCCATGGAATCTGTTATGCTAAGTTATCTAGAATCGCTTGACACGTCGGTCGAGAGTTTGCGATCTGTTAGAGTGGTCCGGGAATACTCGGATGTGTTTGAGGAGGTGAAGGGCTTACCTCCGGAGCGGGAGATTGACTTCCGAATATATCTGGTAGACAATGCTAAACCTGTATCTTTACCAGTGCGCCACATGGCTCCTCGTGAGAGGAGGGAACTCCATAAGCAAGTAGGGGAGTTGCTTGAGAAGGGGTTCATAAGACGAAGTATATCGGGGTGGGGTGCTCAAGTAGTTTTTGCTACGAAGGCGGGTGGGTCCCTCAGACTTTGTGTAGGCTAAAGAGAACTAAATAAACTCACAAAGAAGAATAGACACCCATTGCCGAGGATTGATGATCTCTTTGATCAGTTGGTTGGCGCCTCAGTATTTTCGCAGTTGGACTCAGCCACGGGGTTTCGTCAGTTGAGAGTGGCTGAGGATAGTATAGAGAAGATTGCCTTTAGGACTCCAGATGGTTTTATGAGTGGCTGGTGATGCCATTTGGTTAGACGAACGCCTCCGCATACTTTGTTGATTTGATGAGAAGGGTGTTCAGGGAGTACCTAAATAAGTTCGTGATGATCTTGGTGGATGACATCTTGGTCTTTTCTAGGAGCGAAATAAGTTTTCGTATGTGCTCAATTGGTTGAGCAAAGCCAGTTATGGGATAAACGGTGGTTTTGGAGCGAGACTGGCAAGGACATCCAGAGTTGGACAAGGGCTTAATTATTTAGCCGTTTTTACTAGTATCATCTCACGTAGGTCGTCTGAATTCGAAGGAGGTATCCCTTGGGTGTTTGTCTGATATTGGTTTAGGCCTTTGGGGCTTGCATTTGGGGGATGTCGAGTTCGACTAAGGTGGTCTGCGTGAGAGATGGATAGTTGTGACGATTTTGCATGGGAGAATATCCTGATTTTCTCTAGAAGTGGAGAAAAGCATGCCCTACATCTTAGGGAAGTGTTGGAGACTCTTTGAGCGCATTGTCTTAAGACAACAAAGGTGGATGGAATTCTTAGCATCCTATGAGTTTGAGATAGCGTATACCCCTGGCAAGGGTAACGTGGTGGCAGACGCCTTGAGCAGAAAAAGGCTGTCTTTGAGTCCATTGTTCGTGGAATGGCGAAGCTTGGAGTTTAATTCTATGATTGACTTTAGACCTTCCGTTGACTTTGTACCCGGTTTGCTAGCCTCATTGGAGGTTAGGCCTACTCTTTTGGGGCGGATTGGCGAGGCACAGCGAGACGACCCACAGTTGGTTGAGTTAGTAGAGAAGCTCATAAGGGGGGGAGTCGTCCAGCCATTTGAGTAGGTACACCCTAGATGGTAAGGGGTGGTTGCGTAGAGACGGTAGACTTTGTGTACCGCAAGACGAGGGTCTGAGGAAGGCTATACTTGATGATGCACATCGGTCAAAGATGACCACTCATCCTGGTAGGGACAAGATGTACCAAGACATGAAGAGAGTTTTCTTCTGGGCCGGTATGAAGAAAGATGTGGCCGAGTATGTGGCTAGATGCTTAGTGTGCCAACAAGTTAAAGCGGAGCAAAGGAAACCCGGTGGGTTGCTATACCCATTGGAAGTTCCGCAATGGAAGTGGGATAGTGTCTCGATGGATTTCATCGACGGGTTACCGAGATCGAGGAAGGGCAATACGGGAATTTGGGTTGTGGTAGACAGACTTACCAAGAGTGCCCATTTTATACCCGTGAAGAGTAAGAGGACCGCTCCATGGCTTGCTTCAGTCTATGTTAGAGAGATTGTTAGATTGCATGGCGTACCATCCAGCATTGTGAGTGATCGAGATCCTATCTTCACTAGTGAGTTTTGGAGAAGTTTGCAAGAGGCGGTAGGGACTCAGTTGTGTTTGAGCACCGCATATCATCCTCAGACGGACGGTCAGACCGAGAGGGTGAACCGTATCTTAGAAGATCTCTTGAGGCTTTGTATCTTGGATTTTGGAGGTACATGGGAAGAACATCTTCCTTTGGTGGAGTTCGCATACAATAACAGCTTTCAGTCTAGTATTGGCATGGCACCTTTCGAAGCTCTTTATGGAAGGCCTTGTCGATCTCCTACATGTTGGTGGGAATCTACGGATAAGATTTTGCTTGGGCCAAATATGGTTAGAGAGACTTCAGAGAAGATTGATTTGATTCGAAGAAGGATGACGGCAGCGCAAGATAGACAGAAATCTTATGCGGATCGGAGAAGGACGGATCTTGAGTTTGAGGTTGGGGACATGGTTTTTGTCAAAGTATCTCCGTTGAGAAATGTTGTTCGCTTTGGGTCCGTTGGGAAGTTAGCACCGAGGTTTGTTGGGCCGTTTCCTATTGAGGAAAGGATTGGACGGATGGCATATAGGGTGGAGTTGCCCGACAGACTTAGTGGTGTTCATGATGTATTCCATGTATCACATTTGAGGAAGTGCTTACATGAGACCGCAGAGGTGGTAGAGCCGAGCTTGCTTAGAGATGTAGAGGTAGAGCGTGATGCGACGATTCGACGAGCTCCTACTCGCATCCTTGGGTCAGAAACTAGGAAGTTGAGGAACAGAGAAGTTCAGCTAGTTAAAGTGCAATGGGGAGATGACGAAAGCAATGCTACTTGGGAGACGGAAGCGAAGATGCGTTCTTTGTATCCATTTCTTTTTGAGAGTATGTCTTTTAACTTCTCCTTTATCGCTTGTCTAGTACTTATCTTATCTTTAGTATGTCCTCTCATTAGTACCTTTGACCTTTAGATAGGGTAAACCTATGGTTGAAACATGTGTTTGAGACATGTTATGTTTGATGGATGCAAGTGGTTGCCAGTGGTTGCTCGTGGATGCATATACACACACTCTAGACACTAGATCGGCTCAATCACTTCATATTGGATATTGCATATAATTGTGTGTAGGTAGCTATATTTATGGATGTATAATGATTGTGTTATCATATGGATGATGCATTTTGGTGAATGATTGTGCACTCATGTAGATGTTGTATGTGTCGATAGGGTTCTCTCGCATACATAATGGATGCATGGCACTATCATGGTTTGCATTAAGGAGGTCAACTGAATCAGTGGACCGCCTGATTTTGCATTAGACCGGGAACATATACACACACTTTTTGCATATGTTCATAACAGCATTAGAAACTTTAAGGACAATGGATGCCAGTGTTTGGTGGTTTAGTAGATGGTTGTTTGGTTGGTAGGATACGTTCTTCTTGACTTAGAGATTTCGGGGACGAAATCCTTTAAGGAGGGGAGAATGTAACAACCCGTATTTTGAATAACTTGTTATAACATAAATCAAGGCAGAATTAAATTTTAAAATCTGAATTATGGGAAACGGGTTGCGCCATTGCGTTCGTCTCGGAAAAATACGCGAAATAGAGTCCGAGTTTTCGAAAATCGGAGTCCGTATGAAGGAGATATGGACGAACGAAGTTAGGCAGAAAAACCGGAAACAGGCCAGAAATGCACTGGCGCACCTGTGAAGTGCGCCAGCACAAAAATACACTGGCGCACTTGGGAAGTGCGCCCATGTCGAGCCAGTTTGGCCTGGGTGCACTGTTTTGGCTGTTGGGCTGTGTTTTGGTGGCTTGTGACGATTTTTGATGTGCTGGACGGACCTGATGGCTTCTAGGGTTAATCTAAGGGCCTAAACTACACCCTAATCCTATAAATACACCCTAATGCAAGCCTAATCCATACTAAAAATAGAATTTATGCCATCAGGCCGCCAAAATCAAACTTAGGAGGAGCCTCCACTAGTTTATGAAGAAAGTTGCAAGCTAATCAACCTCTAATCATCATCTTCTTCTTGTATAGCAACTAGTTCTACTACATAAGTTTGCAAATCTTGGTTCTGGTGAGTTTCTATCACTTTAATAACCAATTGCTAAATTAAGTAGATGAGATATGATGAGATCATGCGGTTTTGTATGCGGATTTGTGGGTTTTAAGTCATATGATATGATGTTAGTTTGCTAATCTATGTTTAATGTTAACCCTATGTTTATGCAAGTTAAGTATGTGGGTTTATGCAAGTTAAGTGATGGGTTTCATGCATGCTAAGCATTGGGTTTTATGCATGCTAAGTATTTGATTTTATGCATGCTAAGTATTTGATTTTATGCATGCTAAGTATTTGATTTTATGCATGCTAAGTATTTGATTTTATGCATGCTAAGTGTTTGGTTTTATGCATGCTAAGTATTTGATTTTATGCATGCTAAGTGTTTGGTTTTATGCATGCTAAGTATTTGATTTTATGCATGCTAAGTGTTTGGTTTTATGCATACATTATGACATGCAAGTTTACCCTTTTTCTAAATAAGATGCATACATATGCAAGATGACACCTTTGTATGCTATGCATACATATGCATGTTTACCCTATTATGATGCAAGTTCATATGCAAGTTTGTCTCTTTTTATGATATGCATAACATATGCGAGTTTGCCTCTATGTATGACATGTTATGCAAGTTCATATGCAAGTTTATGTGCAAGTTCACATGCAAGTTTATGTGCAAGTTCATATGCAAGTTTATGTGCAAGTTCATATGCAAGTTTATGTGCAAGTTCATATGCAAGTTTGTCTCTTTTTATGACATTCATAATGCAAGTTTGGGTTAAATGCTAGTTGGGTTTAATGTATGCTCATATATGCAAGTTGACACCTTTTGAACCCATGATAAAGTTATAAGCTATGTTGGTTAGACCCATGACATTTGTGATGAATCTTCCCTTTTATTATGTCACGTTACGAGAACGAATTACGTGGGGAACGATGGGGTTAATATGCATGTTAATAAAATGATGTGGAATGGGTATGCTTAAGAGTAACATAAATTAAATGGACATAATTGGGAATTTACCTATTGAGTTAGGTCTACCCATATTATGGAGTTGGGAATTTACCTATTGAGTTAGGTCTACCCATACTACGGAGTTGGGAATTTACCTATTGAGTTAGGTCTACCCATATTCTGGAAAACATGATTAATTAATTAGGGATAATTAATATAAATTATGAGTGTGATTAATAAGGTGTAATTAATCGACTAAGACACGAGGTTGGACTCAGTTGTAGCGTAAAACTGCCCGGACCCAACCGGCTTAACCAGTTGCTACAAATGTTAGCCCAATGTGAGAGGTCTTAGGCACAAATTAAATACGTGATTAAAGTAAAGACACGAGGTTAGACCCTTTTTATGACGTAAGGCTGCCCGGACCCAACCGGCATATCCAGCAGTCATAAAAGACGGTCTAATGTGAGAGGTCTTTATGAGGTCATGATCTTAATTAATTAATTAAGAAACACTTAACCATATTAGCATGTAGAGGGACATGAGGGGTTAAGTGGGTGCCTTGGGTGGCATGAGGAATCTAGTGGGTTGCCTTGGGTGGCAATAGAAAATACGATTAGAATACTTAACCAAAGTGGAACATGTAATTAAAACATGGTTAAAGGGTTAAGTCAGTGCTTTGGGTGGCATGTGGAAATCTAGTGGGTGCCTTGAATGGCAATTAAAATATGATTAATGACTTAACCAGAATTTATAACATGTAAGTGGACATGGTTAAAGGGTTAAGCGGGATTCACTAGAAATAACAAGCTTAGGTGGTAGCTTGTGGGGGCCCATTTCAACCAATATCCCAAACGTATCTTAGTGGGCTCGACTCTAGTCGAGTGACGGGACACGCATATTGGGCTTGACTATAAGAGGCCAAAATGGGTTAGCGGTGGCAACGCATGACCAACGGGTTTCATATGCGTGTGTGGACCCGGGCTGGTAAATAAGACGTTGTTGCATCGTGTAGATATAAGCCATTGTAACAACCCGAAAATCTGGGCCAGTTTAAAATTTTTATTTTGGCAATTTAAGCGAATTTTGAATATTTAAAATAGATTATTTTAAATAAAATCAACGAGGAATTTATTTTGAATAAAATTCGACGTATATATTTTATACGTCGTCGTTAGAATATAAATATTTATATATAATTATAAATAGAATTGAAAGTGGCACGGTAGTTCGATAATTCGATTACAAACTTCAATTGAATGTACCGGGTGCAAAACAATCCGGATTTTAGTGAAACCAAAAATAATGGAATCTAATAGTGAATATCTTTCCAACGAATCCGGGAAATCAAGATTTCATATCAGGAATCAAAAGATATGTCCAGTTGAAAATTCTGAATAGTCGCTATGGAATTCAGGCCCTTAAAAATGGACATTTTGCAAACGACCTCGGATTTCGACGAAACCACTTTTGTTGTGTCCGCAGTGTCAAATTATTGTTAGGTTTCAAATTTCATAATTTTTCGAATCAATATGTGAGCGTGGCAAAGGAAAACGCGTTTGACCAGTTTCAGTTGATTTTAATCGACTGGAAATTGGCCATTTTTCAAACGGTCTCAGAATTCGACGAAATTAGTTTTGTTAGGACCATATCGTCAATACGAAGCTAGAAAATATTTTTTTGGAATTTTTCTAGTTAGTATGTGGCCCCGGTAATTTGAAATGTACGTTTAAAACTCAATATAGTGATTTAAATGTAAATTTAACGGAAACTGATTGTAACGATCGAATCAGCTTGCGATACATATCCCATTGTGTTCGGAATGGAGGTAAAACGCTATGGACGACAGGCGGTGGGCCTCGTTTCGAGGTCGTATGTAAAAGTCAACCTATTTGCGAAATTAAATAATAAAATAATAATAATAATAAAAAAAATCCTTCTCCTTATTTCTATCAGACCCCCCCCCCCCCCGTTATTTTTCCAGAAATCAAAAAAAAAAAAAAAAGAAGAACTAGGGCGCAGCCGCCGCGCCTGTGGCGAAGCGCACCCCTCTTCCCCCTCCGCATCCCCTATCTCCTCCTCCTCCTTCTTCACGAACGCGCAGCACCCCCAATTCGAAGCAAACCCCACGCCCTAGCCTGAGAACCACCGGCCCCGACCCCTCCGACCTCAGACGATGGTGCGCCTCCCATCCGACGCACAGGCAATGTCCCCTCTCCGATTACTGTTAGTTTTATTTTAATCATTTTTATTTTATCCTTCTTAGTGGTTGATTTTTATTTCATAGCAATTGGTTTATTAGGAAAAAAAATAGGTTTTTTTTTATATATAAATAAAGATTTGATCTTTAAAATAGATTTTTAAACCAATAAAGAATAGATTTTTATAATGAAAACGATTAGGTTATCTATATAAAAAGATCGTGATTTTTAATGAAGTAAAGGCGAGATTTTTAATCAAGGAAAGATTAGATTTTTAAGCAAAGTAAAAATAGGATTTTTATATATGGAACTTCGAAATAAAAATAGGATTTTTATATATGGAACTTCGAAATAAAAATAGGATTTTTATATATGGAACTTCGAAATAAAAATGTGATTTTTATATATGGAACTTCAAAATAAAAATGTGATTTTTATATATGGAACTTCGAAATAAAAATAGGATTTTTATGTATTGAACTTCGATAGAAAAATAGATTTTTTATGTATTGAACTTCGATAGAAAAATATGATTTTTATATATTGAACATCGAAGTAAAAATTCGGTTTTTATATATTGAATAGCGAAGTAAAAATTCGATTTTTACATATGTAGTGAAAGCGGGCAAAGAAAGTGAAAAGAGGCAGAACGATGAAGACTTCTGCAAATGAGGAGCCGTGGAGCTAGGATAGCTATATGTGAGAACTTCTCACCTTTCAACTTAATTTTTCTAGTTATATATATATATACTAGGATGCAGACGGTGCTTAGTAGCACCCGACACAATCGTCCACAGACCATGGACTTGTTTGTTTGACTGTTTGGTGATTGATTGCGATATTGGTTTGAATGTGGTTTGTGGTGTGAAAAATCGAATCGATAAATTGGTTAGGATTAGACGTGCGCCGTTATAAGGGGAAGGAGTAAGGCTAGGTTAGACTCATACTCCAAATTTTGTGGTTTGCATAACGAATTGATTTGATTGATGTGTGAATGGCGTGGGCCTTCACTAGACCGGGGATAAGGCTAGGCCTCGTCCCGTTTCTAGTATCGTGCCGTTATGCCGCCGAAATTTTCTAAAATATGTTAGAAAATAAAAATATCATTTTATTGTGTAAATGAATAATAGAAATTCATATGATAGAATAAAATGTTTTATCGTTAAAAATATAATTTTTAACGTGAATATGAATATAGTGAAAGTGAATAAAATAAATATTCATTTACAAACCAGACGGTTTGTTTATGTACACTTATTTGAAGGACATTGATTGGGTCGATAAATTTTATACATCGCCCAACTGCACAAATAAAATCTTTGTTTGATTGTTTGAAAACCCCACACGGGTGTTGGGATGAAATTTAAAGTTCACTCATCCTGATTGATTAAATATGTCGATCGATTGATTGACAGGCTGTTATAAGCGTTGAATATCTATATTTGATGCTTGTACAGTGTAGTGCACTTTGGTTGATGGTTGATTATTTTTCAATGCTATGATATATATGTGTTGTATGAAAATCCATATAATTAACTTTATATGGTAATTGATTGGGCCTCATTCCAATTTGAAAAATAAAGAATATTATAAAATAAAAGTTCATGTGTTGACAGTACTCATTCATTGAGATTGGTCATGTGTTGAACGAAATATTTTAGTAATAAAGTTTACATCTTTATCAATATAAAATAAAAGTTCGTGTGTTGACATTACTCATTCATTGAGATTGGTCATGTGTTGAACGAAATATTTTGATAATAACAACTATTTTGAAAAAGAAAGATTTGAAATAGAATATTTGAAAATAGAAATTTATGAAGCCGTGTTGATTAGAATTGACGCCATTTTGACGTGAACGATATTTATATCGATTTTATTCATCTTGAAATGAATATTGAAAAGTGATTTCGAAATCAAATATTTTGAAATGAATTAAATTGAAAACGATTTCGAAATGAATTGAATTGAAAACGATTTCGAAATGAATTGAATTGAAAAGTGATTTCGAAATCAAATATTTTGAAATGAATTGAATTGAAAACGATTTCGAAATGAATTGAATTGAAAACGATTTCGAAATGAATTGAATTGAAAACGATTTCGAAATGAATTGAATTGAAAACGAATATTTCGAAATGAATTGAATTGAAAACGATTTCGAAATGAATTGAATTGAAAACGATTTCGAAATGAATTGAATTGAAAACGAATTGAAATTGAATTAGAAATCAATTTGAATTGAAATCAATTTGAAATGAATTTAAAATGAATTTAAATTGGAATATTCAATTTTGATTTGAAATTGAATATGAAGTTGAAACCGTTTTGAAAACGAATTTAAAACGATTTATAAAATTCATTTCGAAAGGAAATCGACGAAGTATATATTATATATATTATATATATAATATAATGGCCTGAATAGAACGCGCCGCGCCGCGGTAGTTCGTGAATTTCGACCATTTATTTCAAACGGACAAAACGGGAGATCCGACCGTCGGAATCTCCTAAAACCGGAACCGTTGGGTTCGTATCGAAAAGAGCTTTCTGATGAATATTAGAAATTTGAAATCTAACGGTTGGATTTGGAATTATGTCCAAATCAAATTTGAAAAAGGTCGCTGTAAGTGCAGTTCGATGGCCATTGGTGGAAATCGACTGTACGGGCCTTGATAAAATTATTAATAATAATAATAATTTGTGTAAAATCATAAGAAATGATTTGTGAAGATTCGGGATGAAAAACTCCATATTTGAAAAGATAAAAATAGATTTTTATCGAAATGAACTGGTTTTGAACTAGAATTATAATTCTAGTTATTTTTAAATAAATAAATTGAATTAAAAAGGGGTTTTAAAAATAACCAGAATATCCAATGATTGCATTGGGGTGGATTTGAATCGAAATTGTCTTCGGAATATTTCGATGTTGGAATTCGAGATTATACAAGTGGTGTTATGGAAATTTGAAAGATATATATTTATATCGTTATTTCCAATACGACATTTGTTAGTCGTAGAATTCGATATTGAATATAAGCCGATATATTTTCTATTCAGAGCCTTGTATTGAATATCGAATGTGATTTGGGTTTGTCGTGAATGGTGTCTTTACTAACACTATTCTTGAACCCAGTTGAGAAAAGATTAAATCTTTTTATTTAGATTTAATGAAGTGTACCAATTAAATAATATTTAATTGGAATTGAATTGATATTGATTTTTGGGTTTATCGTGAACAGTGTTTTAAATAACACTCGTTCTTTAACCCGATAATTAATGAATGTGATTTTGGGTTTATCGTGAACCGTGTTTTAAATGACACTGATTCTTTAACCCAGTTGAAGATTAAAACTAAGTGGAGTTTTAATGAATCTTTAATTAGATTGAAATGATCGAAAATGGAGTATCATCAGTTTTGCTCCAGGCGATAGTTAAATCTTTAATTAGATTTGAACGTGAAATGGTAATTGAATTTACCGATAACACTGGGGTGTTAGATATGAAGTATTACCAGTTTTACTTCATGGGATAAATAGGTTGGGATTGGGAAATTAAACAAATGATTACTTCGGTAAGGTTCGCTAATCCCGACTAGTTTTGAATTGAGATTCAAAAATAGAATAAAGAATACATTCAAGAAATTTATCTTGGATAAAATTAATGGGAACCTTTCCCTATGAATGTGAAATTTAGAAACTGACTGTCGGTTAGCCAAACAGAATGGTTTTCAGGATATTGATCTGATGTTGGTTTCGGCCTTCGGGGTTAATATTTGGGGAATTATTCTCTTGATTAATTTACGGTTAGTGACTAATGAATTGGAATGAGGCGTATGTTGTGTTTGTGTAACACTTATTTAAAATATACGCGAGTTATTCGGAAAGACCGGGTTTATCCCATTCTGAATAACTGATACGACGATATGTCGAAGATGAAGACGATGGTCGAAGACCGGAGGTCTTCACGTCGTTTGGGTGATAACTGATGATCTTGATTGGGCTGTACACCCAAGAAGATGGAAACAGTTAGTGATCGTCCAGACGTACTTGGAGATCGATGGATATGCGGGGTACTAGGTGCCTCCGGTTTCGTTCAGACCCAGGACGGACTTGTAAATGGACTGTGTGTCTGACATCGGATTTCATTCTGTGTGACTGATATCGGTTGCATAGGATGGTTTGCCTGTGTGGCATGCTAAGATGCAAATGATCAAGGCTTCTGTTGAAAAGCAAAGTCTTGTGGTGATGATCAAAGCACGGCCTTTGTGGCGTAGCTTTGTGTAACGTTTACCTCGCGTGTTTCACACCAGGTATGAACCAAAAACGGGAGACGGACCTCAGGGAGGACTTGCGTTTCTTTCTAGTTAGAAGTGGCGTCAGTGGTTTTAAACGCCCTGACGAGTTTGACTTATGTGGTTGTTGCTGTTGCGAGGCGCCTCGGTTATATCGGTTTCGGCCGATGCATTCTGGTCGGCTGACGGACCAGACTTACACCCCATAGGGTGGGGAAACGTAGTGTTCAGGCATTTTAATCCACATCGGTGGACCGGCCCTGACGATCCAAGGGCCCACCTGAGTCTGGGTCCTGAGGCTCGGGCTAGACAGTCTCGAATCGGTTGAGGACTATCTTTTGCCTCGGTTCATAGATGGAAATCCAATTTCCAAATACGTGACTTTGCGGTTTTATTTGTAAACCTATATATGGCGACATAGTGGCATGGGACGCTCATGCCGCCTATGATTGATACTTATGATTTGAAGTTGTTTTATACACTATGCACTTATTATAGTATCAAATGATTTGTTTCAAACGTATCAAGCATTCTTTGGCTGTTATAAGGGAAAACCCTATCCCCCGGCTTGCGTTGCATTGTGTGATAGGACCTGGGTCTTATAACAGCTTCATTTTTCTTTATTTAGCATTGCGCTGTTTGTTTTATGCACTGGTATTCTTGGGTGGAAACCCGTTCCGTGTTATACGGCGTGGTCCCTTGATTTACCTAATGATTTAAAATAAAGATTAACTGTTTTAGTTCTCACACCAGTCACATGACTGACCTGGAGTTTATTGTTTTAACCTAAACTCTGGGTGCCCTTATTTCGACACGGGCAGCTAGTAGTTTTGGTTTTGCAGATTTATATTCACATGATCCTGGTTTACAGCTGGAATGATATCCGGAAAGCTTTGTATCCGTATATCTCTTCTAGTTGTGTACTGTATTATTTTCCGCTGCTATGTATTTAAATGTAATTTAAATCTCTGATATTTCTGTGTAATATTCGTTTATACTCTGTATATTCTTGTAATCTGATGCATTGTTGTAATAAGCAATGAAATGTTCTTTTATGTGCGTTCTGTTGTGGCTTGTTCTCGAACTATCCGACGCTTTCCTTTACGGGGAAGTTGCGGGTCTTCACAGTTGGTATCAGAGCTTTGGTTTACAGAGCTCGAGAACAAGGCGCATTAGAACCATACGAAAGAATTCATCAGATATTGGATTAGTAATATCCAACGGGAATGACTCATTAGAGATGGGATCAGTAGTATCCTAGAACGAGTGTGAAGAGTAAATTTTTAAAATGAAAACAAAATTTTGTTTTGAAAATTTAAATCAATTATTCGTAGTTGATTATTTATTTATATTGATTTGGACAATCCAGTATATATAGATTTTGCGTATACGTCTGATCCGCGTATATTCGAAGTTTTAATATACCGGGTAGATATAGAACCGCACTCTAGTAGCCCGACAATGTTCTGATGGTGGTTCGAAACATCATCAGCATTTATTTTCGAGTGACGAAGGTGTGATTTCTATATATTTCCATTAGACTGGTGCGAGAACCAAAACTTATATAGTTAGGAACACATTGTTGTGAATTGGCATCAAAAACATGATTTTTGTATATGTATCAAAATTATGAATTTGAAACTCTAAGGCACTAATTGATTGATGTTTGTGTTGTTTGTTTAATTGTTTGATAATTTTGAACCATTTGGCCTAATTGAATCGAATATTAAACTGTATTGAAATTGGTCGCATTCGCTTGCATATACATGTATATCATTGAACAGGTCATAGCAAGGAGGCTAGAGCAGAGAATAAAATTTGTTTGCCCGACAAATAGGTACATGTTTACTACATAATTTCCTGTTTTGTTTGGGTGATGATGATTTTGTGAGCCTATTGGCTAGCCGCTTGGCTTTTTCTTTTTCTTTTTGAGATCTGAAGGACCGGGGAAGCTATTTGAAATTCCCCGATGCTCCCATTGCAGGGGAGGTTATGGCGAAATTTTTCAAAAATTTAGGGTGTTAGCCAAGTTTTTGAAATTTTGAAAATTCTCAGAAACTAAAGAGTTGGAGAATGGAAGCCAGATCGAGCGTAGAGCTGAATAATCAAACCACTTTCGACTTTGTTCCTTTTCGGGGACGAAAAGTTTTAAGTGGGGGAGATTGTAACAACCCGAAAATCTGGGCCAGTTTAAAATTTTTATTTTGGCAATTTAAGCGAATTTTGAATATTTAAAATAGATTATTTTAAATAAAATCAACGAGGAATTTATTTTGAATAGAATTCGACGTATATATTTTATACGTCGTCGTTAGAATATAAATATTTATATATAATTATAAATAGAATTGAAAGTGGCACGGTAGTTCGATAATTCGATTACAAACTTCAATTGAATGTACCGGGTGCAAAACAATCCGGATTTTAGTGAAACCAAAAATAATGGAATCTAATAGTGAATATCTTTCCAACGAATCCGGGAAATCAAGATTTCATATCAGGAATCAAAAGATATGTCCAGTTGAAAATTCTGAATAGTCGCTATGGAATTCAGGCCCTTAAAAATGGACATTTTGCAAACGACCTCGGATTTCGACGAAACCACTTTTGTTGTGTCCGCAGTGTCAAATTATTGTTAGGTTTCAAATTTCATAATTTTTCGAATCAATATGTGAGCGTGGCAAAGGAAAACGCGTTTGACCAGTTTCAGTTGATTTTAATCGACTGGAAATTGGCCATTTTTCAAACGGTCTCAGAATTCGACGAAATTAGTTTTGTTAGGACCATATCGTCAATACGAAGCTAGAAAATATTTTTCTGGAATTTTTCTAGTTAGTATGTGGCCCCGGTAATTTGAAATGTACGTTTAAAACTCAATATAGTGATTTAAATGTAAATTTAACGGAAACTGATTGTAACGATCGAATCAGCTTACGATACATATCCCATTGTGTTCGGAATGGGGGTAAAACGCTATGGACGACAGGCGGTGGGCCTCGTTTCGAGGTCGTATGTAAAAGTCAACCTATTTGCGAAATTAAATAATAAAATAATAATAATAATAAAAAAAATCCTTCTCCTTATTTCTATCAGACCCCCCCCCCCCCCCCGTTATTTTTCCAGAAATCAAAAAAAAAAAAAAAAAAGAACTAGGGCGCAGCCGCCGCGCCTGTGGCGAAGCGCACCCCTCTTCCCCCTCCGCATCCCCTATCTCCTCCTCCTCCTTCTTCACGAACGCGCAGCACCCCCAATTCGAAGCAAACCCCACGCCCTAGCCTGAGAACCACCGGCCCCGACCCCTCCGACCTCAGACGATGGTGCGCCTCCCATCCGACGCACAGGCAATGTCCCCTCTCCGATTACTGTTAGTTTTATTTTAATCATTTTTATTTTATCCTTCTTAGTGGTTGATTTTTATTTCACAGCAATTGGTTTATTAGGAAAAAAAATAGGTTTTTTTTTATATATAAATAAAGATTTGATCTTTAAAATAGATTTTTAAACCAATAAAGAATAGATTTTTATAATGAAAACGATTAGGTTATCTATATAAAAATATCGTGATTTTTAATGAAGTAAAGGCGAGATTTTTAATCAAGGAAAGATTAGATTTTTAAGCAAAGTAAAAATAGGATTTTTATATATGGAACTTCGAAATAAAAATAGGATTTTTATATATGTAACTTCGAAATAAAAATAGGATTTTTATATATGGAACTTCGAAATAAAAATAGGATTTTTATATATGGAACTTCGAAATAAAAATGTGATTTTTATATATGGAACTTCGAAATAAAAATGTGATTTTTATATATGGAACTTCGAAATAAAAATAGGATTTTTATGTATTGAACTTCGATAGAAAAATATGATTTTTATATATTGAACATCGAAGTAAAAATTCGGTTTTTATATATTGAATAGCGAAGTAAAAATTCGATTTTTACATATGTAGTGAAAGCGGGCAAAGAAAGTGAAAAGAGGCAGAACGATGAAGACTTCTGCAAATAAGGAGCCGTGGAGCTAGGATAGCTATATGTGAGAACTTCTCACCTTTCAACTTAATTTTTCTAGTTATATATATATATATACTAGGATGCAGACGGTGCTTAGTAGCACCCGACACAATCGTCCACAGACCATGGACTTGTTTGTTTGACTGTTTGGTGATTGATTGCGATATTGGTTTGAATGTGGTTTGTGGTGTGAAAAATCGAATCGATAAATTGGTTAGGATTAGACGTGCGCCGTTATAAGGCGAAGGAGTAAGGCTAGGTTAGACTCTTACTCCAAATTTTGTGGTTTGCATAACGAATTGATTTGATTGATGTGTGAATGGCGTGGGCCTTCACTAGACCGGGGATAAGGCTAGGCCTCGTCCCGTTTCTAGTATCGTGCCGTTATGCCGCCGAAATTTTCTAAAATATGTTAGAAAATAAAAATATCATTTTATTGTGTAAATGAATAATAGAAATTCATATGATAGAATAAAATGTTTTATCGTTAAAAATATAATTTTTAACGTGAATATGAATATAGTGAAAGTGAATAAAATAAATATTCATTTACAAACCAGACGGTTTGTTTATGTACACTTATTTGAAGGACATTGATTGGGTCGATAAATTTTATACATCGCCCAACTGCACAAATAAAATCTTTGTTTGATTGTTTGAAAACCCCACACGGGTGTTGGGATGAAATTTAAAGTTCACTCATCCTGATTGATTAAATATGTCGATCGATTGATTGACAGGCTGTTATAAGCGTTGAATATCTATATTTGATGCTTGTACAGTGTAGTGCACTTTGGTTGATGGTTGATTATTTTTCAATGCTATGATATATATGTGTTGTATGAAAATCCATATAATTAACTTTATATGGTAATTGATTGGGCCTCATTCCAATTTGAAAAATAAAGAATATTATAAAATAAAAGTTCATGTGTTGACAGTACTCATTCATTGAGATTGGTCATGTGTTGAACGAAATATTTTAGTAATAAAGTTTACATCTTTATCAATATAAAATAAAAGTTCGTGTGTTGACAGTACTCATTCATTGAGATTGGTCATGTGTTGAACGAAATATTTTGATAATAACAACTATTTTGAAAAAGAAAGATTTGAAATAGAATATTTGAAAATAGAAATTTATGAAGCCGTGTTGATTAGAATTGACGCCATTTTGACGTGAACGATATTTATATCGATTTTATTCATCTTGAAATGAATATTGAAAAGTGATTTCGAAATCAAATATTTTGAAATGAATTAAATTGAAAACGATTTCGAAATGAATTGAATTGAAAACGATTTCGAAATGAATTGAATTGAAAAGTGATTTCGAAATCAAATATTTTGAAATGAATTGAATTGAAAACGATTTCGAAATGAATTGAATTGAAAACGATTTCGAAATGAATTGAATTGAAAACGATTTCGAAATGAATTGAATTGAAAACGATTTCGAAATGAATTGAATTGAAAACGAATATTTCGAAATGAATTGAATTGAAAACGATTTCGAAATGAATTGAATTGAAAACGATTTCGAAATGAATTGAATTGAAAACGAATTGAAATTGAATTAGAAATCAATTTGAATTGAAATCAATTTGAAATGAATTTAAAATGAATTTAAATTGGAATATTCAATTTTGATTTGAAATTGAATATGAAGTTGAAACCGTTTTGAAAACGAATTTAAAACGATTTATAAAATTCATTTCGAAAGGAAATCGACGAAGTATATATTATATATATTATATATATAATATAATGGCCTGAATAGAACGCGCCGCGCCGCGGCAGTTCGTGAATTTCGACCATTTATTTCAAACGGACAAAACGGGAGATCCGACCGTCGGAATCTCCTAAAACCGGAACCGTTGGGTTCGTATCGAAAAGAGCTTTCTGATGAATATTAGAAATTTGAAATCTAACGGTTGGATTTGGAATTATGTCCAAATCAAATTTGAAAAAGGTCGTTGTAAGTGCAGTTCGATGGCCATTGGTGGAAATCGACTGTACGGGCCTTGATAAAATTATTAATAATAATAATAATTTGTGTAAAATCATAAGAAATGATTTGTGAAGATTCGGGATGAAAAACTCCACATTTGAAAAGATAAAAATAGATTTTTATCGAAATGAACTGGTTTTGAACTAGAATTATAATTCTATTTATTTTTAAATAAATAAATTGAATTAAAAAGGGGTTTTAAAAATAACCAGAATATCCAATTATTGCATTGGGGTGGATTTGAATCGAAATTGTCTTCGGAATATTTCGATGTTGGAATTCGAGATTATACAAGTGGTGTTATGGAAATTTGAAAGATATATATTTATATCGTTATTTCCAATACGACATTTGTTAGTCGTAGAATTCGATATTGAATATAAGCCGATATATTTTCTATTCAGAGCCTTGTATTGAATATCGAATGTGATTTGGGTTTGTCGTGAATGGTGTCTTTACTAACACTATTCTTGAACCCAGTTGAGAAAAGATTAAATCTTTTTATTTAGATTTAATGAAGTGTACCAATTAAATAATATTTAATTGGAATTGAATTGATATTGATTTTTGGGTTTATCGTGAACAGTGTTTTAAATAACACTCGTTCTTTAACCCGATAATTAATGAATGTGATTTTGGGTTTATCGTGAACCGTGTTTTAAATGACACTGATTCTTTAACCCAGTTGAAGATTAAAACTAAGTGGAGTTTTAATGAATCTTTAATTAGATTGAAATGATCGAAAATGGAGTATCACCAGTTTTGCTCCAGGCGATAGTTAAATCTTTAATTAGATTTGAACGTGAAATGGTAATTGAATTTACCGATAACACTGGGGTGTTAGATATGAAGTATTACCAGTTTTACTTCATGGGATAAATAGGTTGGGATTGGGAAATTAAACAAATGATTACTTCGGTAAGGTTCGCTAATCCCGACTAGTTTTGAATTGAGATTCAAAAATAGAATAAAGAATACATTCAAGAAATTTATCTTGGATAAAATTAATGGGAACCTTTCCCTATGAATGTGAAATTTAGAAACTGACTGTCGGTTAGCCAAACAGAATGGTTTTCAGGATATTGATCTGATGTTGGTTTCGGCCTTCGGGGTTAATATTTGGGGAATTATTCTCTTGATTAATTTACGGTTAGTGACTAATGAATTGGAATGAGGCGTATGTTGTGTTTGTGTAACACTTATTTAAAATATACGCGAGTTATTCGGAAAGACCGGGTTTATCCCATTCTGAATAACTGATACGACGATATGTCGAAGATGAAGACGATGGTCGAAGACCGGAGGTCTTCACGTCGTTTGGGTGATAACTGATGATCTTGATTGGGCTGTACACCCAAGAAGATGGAAACAGTTAGTGATCGTCCAGACGTACTTGGAGATCGATGGATATGCGGGGTACTAGGTGCCTCCGGTTTCGTTCAGACCCAGGACGGACTTGTAAATGGACTGTGTGTCTGACATCGGATTTCATTCTGTGTGACTGATATCGGTTGCATAGGATGGTTTGCCTGTGTGGCATGCTAAGATGCAAATGATCAAGGCTTCTGTTGAAAAGCAAAGTCTTGTGGTGATGATCAAAGCACGGCCTTTGTGGCGTAGCTTTGTGTAACGTTTACCTCGCGTGTTTCACACCAGGTATGAACCAAAAACGGGAGACGGACCTCAGGGAGGACTTGCGTTTCTTTCTAGTTAGAAGTGGCGTCAGTGGTTTTACACGCCCTGACAAGTTTGACTTATGTGGTTGTTGCTGTTGCGAGGCGCCTCGGTTATATCGGTTTCGGCCGATGCATTCTGGTCGGCTGACGGACCAGACTTACACCCCATAGGGTGGGGAAACGTAGTGTTCAGGCATTTTAATCCACATCGGTGGACCGGCCCTGACGATCCAAGGGCCCACCTGAGTCTGGGTCCTGAGGCTCGGGCTAGACAGTCTCGAATCGGTTGAGGACTATCTTTTGCCTCGGTTCATAGATGGAAATCCAATTTCCAAATACGTGACTTTGCGGTTTTATTTGTAAACCTATATATGGCGACATAGTGGCATGGGACGCTCATGCCGCCTATGATTGATACTTATGATTTGAAGTTGTTTTATACACTATGCACTTATTATAGTATCAAATGATTTGTTTCAAACGTATCAAGCATTCTTTGGCTATTATAAGGGAAAACCCTATCCCCCGGCTTGCGTTGCATTGTGTGATAGGACCTGGGTCTTATAACAGCTTCATTTTTCTTTATTTAGCATTGCGCTGTTTGTTTTATGCACTGGTATTCTTGGGTGGAAACCCGTTCCGTGTTATACAGCGTGGTCCCTTGATTTACCTAATGATTTAAAATAAAGATTAACTGTTTTAGTTCTCACACCAGTCACATGACTGACCTGGAGTTTATTGTTTTAACCTAAACTCTGGGTGCCCTTATTTCGACACGGGCAGCTAGTAGTTTTGGTTTTGCAGATTTATATTCACAGGATCCTGGTTTACAGCTGGAATGATATCCGGAAAGCTTTGTATCCGTATATCTCTTCTAGTTGTGTACTGTATTATTTTCCGCTGCTATGTATTTAAATGTAATTTAAATCTCTGATATTTCTGTGTAATATTCGTTTATACTCTGTATATTCTTGTAATCTGATGCATTGTTGTAATAAGCAATGAAATGTTCTTTTATGTGCATTCTGTTGTGGCTTGTTCTCGAACTATCCGACGCTTTCCTTTACGGGGAAGTTGCGGGTCTTCACAGCCGTGCACCGTTAGTTTTATCAGGTTGCCACGTTGGGGAATGGTACACCCCACGGTGGGGCCAGCACGAGTATCTACGTTAGGGAGCCGATCGAATGGGGAGTAGTGTGTACACCTAGTGGATTGTAGGGCCCTGTGGCGTCTACTCAGTCACCTAGGGGTACGCGAGAACTATTAAGTAAATTTTATAAGTCCATGGGTGGGATCAACCTTTAAGTTAGGAATGACTGGTGTGGTGCAGTTTAGTAATTTACCTTTGGAAGGGTAGATGCGTCTTTACGTTTCCTAGTTTATCCTAAGTCTACCAAGCTACTTAGTGTAGCCATTCATCCCCAGACGACACCGTATATCAAGCTTATGTCTTCTCTGGTTACTTTAATGATTGTATTGTTAAAGTTATAGGACTCGCTCAGACTTATGTCTGACCCCGTTGTTTTTATCTTTTTTCCCAACCCTCAGGTTATCAGAGTGGGCCCAGTACGAGTGGGCTTTGATCAGGCTGCTTTATTCTCTTTTGAAGCTTGGACCATAGATGTAGAGCTCAGCTTACCCTTTCTTTTATGGCTATCAGTTCATGTATTGGGATTATGTACTTTTATTTATCAGGATGGATATTTTGTACTTGACTCTTATTATGGTTTTGTGATGTAAGCAAACATGTTTTACTTTCCGCTGCAATGAAATGATGTTTTAAAATTTTCAAGTATTACTTATATCTGTCTTGTTGTAATTTTTCTGTTCTATATTCACTTAAAATACTCCACCGATGTTATGGCATTCCCTTAGTGAGTGACCATAGCGGGTGTGGGGTGTTACACAAAATATATGAAAAACAATAAAATAACTGTTGAGGAATCCAGTCGGATTCCTCCAACCTGTTTCCCTGCATCACAGATGTTAAACAATATAGATAACATCGATTTCACTTCGATGTGAATTATTCTGATCAACAGAATCAACATATAAATATCCAACTGTTATATATATATATATGTATACACATATATATAAAGTTTCCACTAACTGTCTAGCAGTTCAATCAAACAGTCAACACACATCAAACAGACAATATCTAACAGTTCTAAAAATACAACATGAAATTATAAACTGTTCAGAGTTGGTGAGTTTTACTCACATTTGCAGTTCATCGTTAATGACGATAACCATCGCTTGATTCAGCTGGACAATTTATTTTGCTGTAAATTGTAACGGACTCCAATTGACTCGTGGTCAGTTCCATTGTGGAGTGCTCGTCCTTACGATCCTAACGCAACTTACGGTTCGTCAATCTGATATCGTACGAGAGAGTTATTGCTTTTACAAGTTTAAATACATTTATATAGAAAATAACTTAAGTAAATCCAACTCGGGCCTTAACCTTTTCGAAGTCGGCCCACTCCACCAAAGCCTACCCGTTTAATCCCTTTCTTCCCCATCAAAGCCGTGGACCTCCACTCCATCACACGGCCATTTCCGCCCCATTCATCCCCAACTGCTCCTCCCACACACCACCGATCAACACAAAACTACCACCGTTCTCTTCCTCATCCAACCCTCTCCCGTCCTACACCCATAACCTCCAACTCGCCGTCCTCAATGGAAATCCGAGCGTACAACTTCCCCGTCGCCTACAGTAAAGGTAGCGAACTAATTTGACCCCAAATCAAACCAAACTCCACATACACATGCGGATTGATCTCCCGAACCCAACTACGACAACTACTATTCGAAATTCAACCTTAATTACCCAAGAATCACAACCCTAGAATCATTGAACACACGCTGGAAAAGGTCGATCCCATATATCTCGTTCGAGCTTGACAATAGTCATACCAGACCGACGAGAAGCACACATAGAATCCAAATATGTATAGTAAAGGATTTATATGATTTGATTTATATTTCTTCTTGAATTTTGAAGGATTGTTTTCACGTTGAGATAGAGGAAAAAGGAAATGGAAACAACGGCCGGTTTTCTGAGCTTTGGTTTAGGTCTTAAGGAAGTTAGTTGATTGCTTTTATAGTGTAGATATTTTTATAGAAAGAATATTCTCGGAATATTCTCTTTTATATATCCATTTAGTTTTCTAAAAATCCTCGTGATTACATACGATACCCAAAAATCACGAAACTGGACATGTAGCTAGAGTTCGACATTACGGTCCCAACGAAACTGGTTTCGTCGAATTCCGACTTCGTATGCAAAAGTGGCTATTTTTAACGCTTTGAATAACCCATTTAAATATACAAATATATTTAAATAAAATAAAATAAAATATAAATAAATTTATATTATCGTATATCTTCACATATGATATCGTACAGCTCCAGAATATCATATCAGAATTTACAGTTTGATATTTCAGATTCCCGGTAACCTCGATATTCAGTTTTACATTGAAAAACCCTTTTATAACATATATAAAGCGTTACGAATTATAAAGGAATTCCACAGCGACTTTTCTGAAATTTGATTTGGACGTAAATCAAAATCTACCCGACGAAATCCCGATTTTTCTCTTCCACTAGAAAGATATACTCCACCAGCTCCACACGTTTCTTGTTTCACAGAAATCCGGCTTAAAACGAATCCTGTATACTCAGTTGAAGTTCAAATCGCCAAATCGCGAACTGCAGCGCCATTTAGAGCTCGATTTTAATTATATTATAATTATACGTTCAAACCGTCGTTGATTGAATATATTCGTTATTATATTTCGAATCGAAACTCCACCAAATCTCGTATGCTATTCAATTCACATGATATTGTGAATTTCACTATTTCCGACTATTTCGACATTATAATATATTATTCATTATAAATACTAATTAAATATTCAATATTATTTAATTATGGTTCTCGATATCGCTATAACGATATTTAATAATTAAATAAATTAATTATTCCATCTCAAAAAATGCGGGTAATTACATTCTTCCCCACTTAAAATAATTTCGTCCTCGAAATTGCTAAGTTAGAGGACGACCCTATATATTGGAACTCCTAAGATTTGTTTACCTCTTATTTCTGATTTCAACTGAACCGATTAATATCGACTAAAATATTAATTCATTCCGACTAACTAAAATTTTAAAAATTCTGAAAATTTTCTAACACTTTAAATTTTCGGAAAATTTCGCCAGCACCTCCTTTGTACTGGTCAATAGGTCAAACTCCAACTCGCCTCTCTGGGCCTTCTTCAACCCAAAAGAAAATCAAACAGCCAAGTGGCTTGCCAATTCGGCTCATAAATCTCATGCTTATATCAAATATAAACTTGTACCTTTTGTTGGGTATATCAACTTTATCCCTTTCACCTGCTGTCAATTCAGCATATACCAATGTATTTCCAATCAAACTCCAACCAAGTTATTCTTAACACAACCATTCGCTTATTCAAGCCGAATTCAATTTCAAATTCGAGTTTCAAATTCCAAACTCTTAACTTATCATTTCAAATCCAAATCCAGATTATCCGCTAATCAATTCCATTTTCATTTAACTTAGTCAAGGTTAAATTCTAATTTATTATTCACTTTCACCATTTAACTTCATAAGTTAAATTTAAATTTCAAATTTCAAATTCCTGGGTTCATTTCAAATTAATTTGAAATCACAATACCAATTCAAAACATTTGAATTTCTAAGCACCTTGTTTTCTCAAAACAATTCAAATCAAAATCTTTGGTAGTAATCCACCACTTAGAACTCGAAAATCACACCGATGATACTGCGCAGTCATCATCGGAATTATTTTCCAGCGACCCAAGTGACTTCAATACTATATCATTTTCAAAACCATTACTGAATACTTCCATTTTGAAAACATTCCAAAATCTCCCAGGAACTTAAAATTTCCTTATTTTAATTCCAAATCTGATTTAAATTCATATTTAATTCATCTTATTTCATATACTTTACTTATATGATTCTGATTGGTTATATATAACCATTTCACTTTATTATCTCATTCGATTATAATCACAACCTATATATGATAATATATCACATATCCATACTGTGTCGGTCCATCGTATTCAAGTATTTATTTACTCCTACCGATACAGTGGATCAAACTGATCGACCAGAACTCATAAACAACTCAGCCAATGAATCTCCACAATATAAAACCATTTTTATATCAAATACAAATACACACTCGTATATATACACTCAAACTCAATCTAGGGTATTACTAACCCTATCTCTACCGAGTCACGCCACAGAGCCAAGTAATTCTTAACTTAAGCTCTGATACCAACTGTAACGACCCGGATTTTGAGCGACTTTGGTTATCGACGTAAGCTCGACGTCGATAACCAAAACATCGAAAAATCCCGGTAATTAATGAAAGAAATTAGAAGGTGGGAATAGATAAGATAGTAACTTAGAATAGAAGAAGAAGAAGAACACAACATCAGAGTAACACGAACCTCACAGCGGAACGAATAACATATAATAGATAACATAACTTTGAAATATAACAGTTATGTATTCAATAGCACTTATCAGAGTACAGCACTTACAACATAGCGGAAATAAACTATAGCTATATGGTTCTGAAGCCTCCTGCTCCATCTCTTCAATGTATCTGCAAATCCCGACTACTTGACTGCCCGTACAAATTTAGGCACCCAAGAGTTTAGGGAAAACAACAAAGTAAACTCCGGGTCAGTCATGGGACTGGTATGAGTAAAACAGTTTAAACAGGTATATGAACAAGTAAACGATATCTCATAAGACCACGCCGCAGAACGGAACGGGTTTTTCCCTTATGAGAATCCAAAATATCTTTATATCAAAAACCTTTTGATATTATAATAATGTCTATGTACAAATAGATATCAACTAGCAGAAACGCTTTCATCTCACGTTCTACATATATAGTATACAATCAAAATCGCAAGCACGTATTGGATAATTGGGTTTCCAACTATGACAAGGTATGGAACCACCTTCCGATCAGTGTACTCTAGGAACGATACACTGGAGTTCAACAAGAACATCTTGTAACTCAGCCACACATGACCGACCACTCATTTCGCTTGAGTGTATCGAATGTACATCACCAACGGTTGGGATCAGCAACCGTTCCCGTATATATATGGGACAGCATTGATAGATTTAAGAAACAAATGAATATTCACTAGATAGGTGATTATACACCCTACTTCGGTGCGACCGACTTAGCCATGCTGTCTGCCCGATTTCTGTCATTTACCGGTTGATGAGGCTAGAAGCTACGCTTTATCATCACATCAGATTCACTTCGAATGCCACATTGTCAGATCCATCGAAAATCACTAATTGACGTCTACAACAATACATTACGTGTCAGCTAAAAGAAGTTTCCTTCTCCGCTTCCACTCTTGGTACGGTTAAAGAAATCAATGTACGTGACCTTTCTGGAAATACTCTGTCAGACATCCATCTTCATTCGCTTAAAATGTCACATTGTCATACCCGCCAAATCACAAATTGACTTATCCAAAAATAACACGGGTATATAGCTAAGAGAAACGAATTCCTCCGCCACCAAACGTGAATACGTTTGAACAGATCAACTTACGCGATCCATTGGATATACTCTGTCAGACCTTCGTCCATACAGGTTGTCCTGGGACTGGACAAACCGAAGGCACTATTCTGTAAACAGGATAGCCCTTCGTTTTACTCCGTCTTCAATTATCTTTGGCATATATGATTCGCGACGCTTATGCCAATACAGAGTGGTTCTATGGATAATAATCCAACCGGTCTCTCCATATTAACAACGTTAAAATGGTCAAAACTTCGATAGTCGGTGAGTTAACTGTCAAAGAAAAACAAGTGTGCAAACAACGATATTATTTCCAGATGGAAATTATATCGAACAAACATCATTTAACATAAATCTCTTTAGTTCATTTATTTACTTATCTCCTGTTTCCCTATATTCTAAATTCTTATTTTTCTTTTATCAGGAAACATTTCTGATTCTCGTTTGGAAAACATTTCCAAAACTCCTTTACGATCAAACCTTACCATTTCTTAGTCAAAAAGGAAGTCACTCAAGTTGGGGTATAATTACCTCTCAGACCTTAACTGAACAACATTATAACTTCGAAATGGTCAAGGTTTATCTTTTAATCTTTAACAACTTCTTTACGCCTTTCTCGGATCCAATTTTACTAATCCACTTCTATATTTAAAACATTGGTTATAACGATAACGTTATAATCCCTCCTTCCGAATTATCTAACTTTAATTATAACTTCTATTCTTATTAGTGAATAATTAACCTAACACTTATTTATTTATAAATAAATAAATCTCTATTTAAACACTGGAAAAGTATAAGTACTTTCCCGAATTCGATATAATCGAATTTGTCGATTAACTCTCTTCGAGAAATCTCTATTTGATTAACTCTTCTTCGAATAACCTATATTCGATTAACTTCTTCCTTTTCAAATATCTCATATTTGAAAATCTTACTTTCGAATAAACTATATTCGAAAATCTCTTTTCGAATAACTCTTGTTCGATAAATCTCACTTCGATCAACTAATATTCGATAACTTTTCCTTTTCAAATATCTCATCTTTGAAAAACCTCACTTCGATTAAACTATAATCGATAACTCCTTTCGATGAAACTAACATCGATAACTCCTTTCTATGAAACTAACATCGATAACTCCTTTCGATGAAACTAACATCAATAACTCCTTCCGATGAAACTAACATCGATAACTCCTTCCGATGAAACTAACATCGATTTATTTAACTCGACGAACTTAACTCGACTAACTTAACTTGACTCGACTAACTCGACTTACTTGGTTCGACCAATTCGATTCGATCAACTAGGCTCGACTAACTTGACTAACTTAACTCGACTTACTTGGTTCGACCAATTCGATTCAATTTACTAGGCTCGACTAACTTGACTAACTCTGTCTCAAATAACTATATTTGATTAACTCTATTTCGTTTTAACTCTAATCGATTAACTCTAACTAATTAACTCCAACTAGTTAACTCTATTTGATTAACTCTAACTGGTTAACTCTAACTGATTAACTCTAACTGGTTAACTCTATTTGACTAACTCGAACATATTCGATTAACTCCTTTCGAATGTCCATATTCGATTAACTAACTTCAAATACCATATTCGACTAACTAACTTTCGAATACCATATTCGATTAACTAACTTCGAATACCATATTCGATTAACTAACTTCGAATACCATATTCGATTAACTAACTTCGAATACCATATTCGATTAACTCCTTTCGAATGTCTATATTCGATTAACTAACTTCGAATACCATATTTGATTAACTAACTTCGAATACCATATTCGATTAACTCCTTTCGAATGTCTATATTCGATTAACTAACTTCGAATACCATATTCGATTAACTAACTTTCGAATACCATATTCGATTAACTAACTTCGAATACCATATTCGATTAACTCCTTTCGAATGTCTATATTCGATTAACTAACTTCGAATACCATATTCGATTAACTAACTTCGAATACCATATTCGATTAACTAGCTTCGAATACCATATTCGATTAACTAACTTCGAATACCATATTCGATTAACTAGCTTCGAATACCATATTCGATTAACTAACTTCGAATACCATATTCGATTTCTCCTTTCGAATGTCTATATTCGATTTACTTTATTCACTTTATAAAGATTTCCTTTTTAACAACGTTTTATTCATTTGAAAAGATTTACTTTTAAATAACGGTTCTACACTTTAAAAATGATTTCCTTTTTATAATCTTCCCTTTCCAATTCTATTTGTAAATGGTTTACAAATATTTCTTTTTCAAATTTATTCTTGAAATATTCTAACTCCTTAAATTCTCTGGAAAATTCGCCATAACCTCCTTTGTACCGGAAGCATCGGGAAAATCCCCAAACTCGCCACACAGGCCTTTCCATTCAAAAAGAAATGTTTTGAATTTATTTCCTTTTCAAATATCTCTTATTAATAAATATTCCAATTTATAAACATTTCTTATTTATAAATATTCCACTTTATAAATATCTCTTATTTATAAATATCCCATTTTATAAATATGCTATTTTCAATATCACTTTGAAAATTCCCTTATCTACATTCTGGTATGTCATGGTATTCAATCATATCAAATCACGATGTTCAATATCATCCATACACACACAACCAACAACAGGTTAAAATTCACATCATATATCAAAATATATGAAAAACAATAAAATAACTGTTGAGGAATCCAGTCGGATTCCTCCAACCTGTTTCCCTGCATCACAGATGTTAAACAATATAGATAACATCGATTTCACTTCGATGTGAATTATTCTGATCAACAGAATCAACATATAAATATCCAACTGTTATATATATATATGTATACACATATATATAAAGTTTCCACTAACTGTCTAGCAGTTCAATCAAACAGTCAACACACATCAAACAGACAATATCTAACAGTTCTAAAAATACAACATGAAATTATAAACTGTTCAGAGTTGGTGAGTTTTACTCACATTTGCAGTTCATCGTTAATGACGATAACCATCGCTTGATTCAGCTGGACAATTTATTTTGCTGTAAATTGTAACGTACTCCAATTGACTCGTGGTCAGTTCCATTGTGGAGTGCTCATCCATACGATCCTAACACAACTTACGGTTCGTCAATCTGATATCGTACGAGAGAGTTATTGCTTTTACAAGTTTAAATACATTTATATAGAAAATAACTTAAGTAAATCCAACTCGGGCCTTAACCTTTTCGAAGTCGGCCCACTCCACCAAAGCCTACCCGTTTAATCCCTTTCTTCCCCATCAAAGCCGTGGACCTCCACTCCATCACACGGCCATTTCCGCCCCATTCATCCCCAACTGCTCCTCCCACACACCACCGATCAACACAAAACTACCACCGTTCTCTTCCTCATCCAACCCTCTCCCGTCCTACACCCATAACCTCCAACTCGCCGTCCTCAATGGAAATCCGAGCGTACAACTTCCCCGTCGCCTACAGTAAAGGTAGCGAACTAATTTGACCCCAAATCAAACCAAACTCCACATACACATGCGGATTGATCTCCCGAACCCAACTACGACAACTACTATTCGAAATTCAACCTTAATTACCCAAGAATCACAACCCTAGCATCATTGAACACACGCTGGAAAAGGTCGATCCCATATATCTCGTTCGAGCTTGACAATACTCATACCAGACTGACGAGAAGCACACATAGAATCCAAATATGTATAGTAAAGGATTTATATGATTTGATTTATATTTCTTCTTGAATTTTGAAGGGTTGTTTGCACGTTGAGATAGAGGAAAAAGGAAATGGAAACGACGGCCGGTTTTCTGAGCTTTGGTTTAGGTCTTAAGGAAGTTAGTTGAGTGCTTTTATAGTGTAGATATTTTTATAGAAAGAATATTCTCAGAATATTCTCTTTTATATATCCATTTAGTTTTCTAAAAATCCTCGTGATTACATACGATACCCAAAAATCACGAAACTGGACATGTAGCTAGAGTTCGACATTACGGTCCAAACGAAACTGGTTTCGTCGAATTCCGACTTCGTATGCAAAAGTGGCTATTTTTAACGCTTTGAATAACCCATTTAAATATACAAATATATTTAAATAAAATTAAATTAAATATAAATAAATTTATATTATCGTATATCTTCACATATGATATCGTACAGCTCCAGAATATCATATCAGAATTTACAGTTTGATATTTCAGATTTCCGGTTACCTCGATATTCAGTTTTACATTGAAAAACCCTTTTATAACGTATATAAAGCGTTACGAATTATAAAGGAATTCCACAGTGACTTTTCTGAAATTTGATTTGGACGTAAATCAAAATCTACCCGACGAAATCCCGATTTTTCTCTTCCACTAGAAAGATATACTCCACCAGCTCCACACGTTTCTTGTTTCACAGAAATCCGGCTTAAAACGAATCCTGTATACTCAGTTGAAGTTCAAATCGACAAATCGCGAACTGCAGCGCCATTTAGAGCTCGATTTTAATTATATTATAATTATACATTCAAACTATCGTTGATTGAATATATTCGTTATTATATTTCGAATCGAAACTCCACCAAATCTCGTATGCTATTCAATTCACATGATATTGTGAATTTCACTATTTCCGACCATTTCGACATTATAATATATTATTCACTATAAATATTAATTAAATATTCAATATTATTTAATTATGGTTCTCGATATCGCTATAACGATATTTAATAATTAAATAAATTAATTATTCCATCTCAAAAAATGCGGGTCATTACATTTCATTATTACTTAGTTCATCTCAAATCATGGATTATAATGATTCCCAATTACCCATAAATTCCAATCCAAATTTATGTGACAAATTCTTATCCAATTTGTGCCTATAATCCCAAGTTTACAGGTTGTACCAATTTATACCCAAACCAGTATTCAAGGTTATTCATATTTTATGCCAAACCTCATGTATTCAATTATGCCCAACCTATAATCATCAACAATTACATATTATTCAATATTTCCCAAACTTTTCCTAATCGTTCAAACGTTATTCGTACGCAAATCTCATGGAATATGTTAGGCTCGAAGTTAGCCAAATCTCATAAAAAGAAAAAGGAAAAGGAGGAGGGAAGAGAATCAGGACATCAAAACTGGCATAAACATAAGGACATGCATACGAACATAAACAGGCATGTAATGATATAATATATTAGAAAGGCATATGACATGTTTATGGGTATGAATCTAAAAGGTGACAATTTGCAAACTTGATAAGATTCATTACAGGCATACACATTAAATCCTATTTACAACTTGTCAAAATCACTTTTAATTTAATTATCTTGTGAAAGTGACATAGACTCACAGCGATATGATTAAGAAAGAAGAAGAGATCTAAATTCTGATTTCTGAAGTTGATTAGCTAAACCATTGATGTAGGCTTTGATTCATATCTTCCAACTTGAATTTGATTTTGCTTTGGTGGAGGCTAGGTTAATTTAGATTTTAGCAGCATGGAAGCGCCATGGATTTGATTAATGAAATTGGGGTTTGGTCTAGGTGTTTATTTATAGGACAACTAGATGTATTAGGCCTTCAGATTAAGTTAGGATCCATCTAAACCATCCAAACCAGAAAACCACATCGATCAGCCAATCCTGGAGCGCCACATAAGCCCTAGACCTCTGAAAATCGTCACTGCCATTCTGGCCCGATGGGGTCGACCCCTACAGGGGGTCGACACCTATGTCGACACCCCTATAAGGGGGTCGACACCTATGTCGACTCTCCTAGGGGGGTCGACACCCTGGAGCGGGATAATTCCCGCCCAGCCCGCCTCCTGCTGATTTGAATTTCGAATTCGATTTTTAATTTTTGATTATTAATTTAATTCTGATTTAAACTGAAATCTTATAACCTCCATAACTTCTTCATACTGTATCCGTTTTACGCAAACTCGGACTCCATCTCAAGCAGAATTCTGAGACAAACGCAATGCAGTAACCCGTTTTACTTAATTCTTATTCTAAAAATTAAGTGCTCTTTAATTTGTAAATTTTAATATTATAAAGTTACAGGTGCTACAGATAAACTAGGGTTCAACAAGAACATCTTGCTGCCTGGCCACATATGACCGACCACTCATTCAACTTGAGTGTGTCATATATATTATCACCGTATGGTTTTATGGGCCTACCATACTTTCTTGGAGATATAGAAACGAAAGAAGAACAAATATGACTTTTCTCTAGAATGTGACAATACAACCTGCTTGGGTGCGACCCAACTAGCCATGTTGCCTACCCAATTTTTGTCATTTCCTGGTTGTGAGGCTTGAGGTCATGTTTTTATCTTTCAGAGAACATCTCATATCTTTGAATGCCACATCGTTAGTTCCATAAAATCACTATTTGACGTCCACAAATATACTTTTGGTGATAAGAAAGAGAATTTCTCCATCACCAAACTAGGTATATTTGTAAAACCAACGTACGTGAGTTTCAGGAAATACTCTGTCAGACATTCGTACATACAAGTCATACAAGATCAGGATGAACCGAAGGCACCCTTCTAATGCATCCTAGGAATCACCCTATAGACCATTAGCAAGTAGTCCTTGCAATCCACATATTTGAATTGTGACACAGAGCCTAGTATACCTCCAGGGATCAACTAGAGATTTTAAGTAACTCTTCCATCTTAGGAAGATCTATTGTCTTCAATGCTTCATTGATAGTCGGGGTTTTAACTATTAATCTCAAACAGTATAGTCAAGTACATTGGCAGCTCAGGCACTTATTGTTTAAAACCTTTCATTTAAACCCTTTATCGATCTTTAAAATCATTTCATCGATTTAAAATTGATTTCATTTGCTCACGTCGACAAAGCACTTTTGTTTCCATAATGTAACGACCCAGAAAATCTGAACCAATTTAAAATTTTTAAATTGGCTAAAATAATGGATTTTAAATATTTAAAATAAATATTTTAAATAATGGCAATGAAAACTGAGTCTTAATCGACATTTGAAAACGAATATAATTAATTATAATTATATATAGAATTGAAAATGGCGCGGTAGTTCGATAATTCGATTTCAAACTTCAATTGAATATACCGGGTGCAAAACAATCCGGATCTTAGTGAAACCAAAAATAATAGAATCTAATTGATGATATCTTTCCAACGAATCCGACCAATCGAAATTTGATAGCGGGAATCAAAAGATATGTCCAGTTGAAAATTCTGAATAGTCGCTATGGAATTCAGGCCCTTAAAAATGGATATTTTGCAAATGACCTCGGATTTCGACGAAACCACTTTTGTTGGATCCGCAGGGTCAAGTTATTGTTAGGTTTCAAATTTCATAATTTTTCGAATCAATATGTGAGCGTAGCAAAAGAAAACGCGTTTGACCAGTTTCAGTTGATTTTAATCGACTGGAAATTGGCCATTTTTCAAACGGTCTCAGAATTCGACGAAACTAGTTTTGTTAGGACCGTATCGTCAATACGAAACTAGAAAATATTTTTCTGGAATTTTTCTAGTTAGTATGGGACCCCGGTAATTTGAAATGTGCGTTTAAAATTCGATATAGTGATTTAAAATGTAAATTCAACGGAAACTGATTGTAACGATCAAATCAGCTTACTATACATATCACATTGTGTTCGGAATGGGGGTGAAACGCTAGGGGCGACAGGCGGTGGGCCTCGTTTCGAAGTCGTATGTAAAAGTCAACCTATTTGCAAATTTAAATAATTAAATAATAAAAAAAAATCTAAACTCCCTCCCTTTATCTTTCTTCCTGCCCCCCCCCCCCCCCCCCGTTCACTTTTATTTCAGTTAAACAAAAAGAAAAAAAAAGAAAAGACGGACGGAGAAACCCCGAGCGCCACCGCCTTCAGACGACGACCAGACCTCCACCGCGCCTTCGATCCTGTTCCCCCCCTCCATCGATCGAAGCCATCGCGAGCCCCCTGGAAGCCAGCGCCTCCTGCCACCATCATTCGAAACCCTAGCGCCGCCGCCCTCGAGAAGCCCTCCGACGATCTGCGAGACCCCCCCTTCTTTGTAAGTTTTTTTATTATTTTATTTATTTTATTTTTACTTTAATTCTGATTTTATTTTTTTTAAGAAAAGAATATTGATTTTTATAAGTGTTTAAAAACCGATTTTTTTAAAAGGAATAAAAACTGATTTTGTTAAGTATAAAAACTGAAATGTTTAAAAGTATAAAAACTGAAATTTTTAAAAGGAAGTAAAACAGATTTTTAAAAAAGTGAAAACTGATTTTTTTTTAAAAAGTAAAAACTGATTTTTTTTAAAAAGTAAAAACAGATTTTTTATAAAAGTAAAAACTGATTTTTTGATAAAAGTAAAAACTGATTTTTTGATAAAAGTAAAAACTGATTTTTACAAAAAGGTTTGAACCTTAAAAAGAAAAATGGTTTAAACTTTAAATAGAAAAAGGTTTTAACTTCAAAGAGAAAAAGGTTTGAGCTTTAGAATGGAAAAAGATTTGAACTTTAAAAAGAAAAATCATATTTTTATATATTGGAAGTCGAAGTAAAAATCATATTTTTATATATTGAATAGCGTAGTAAAAAATTCGATTTTTATATGTTGAATAACATAGTAAAAATTCGATTTTTACATATGTAGAGAATACGGGCGAAAGCGACAGAAAGGCGAAGATTTCTCTAAGGAAGTGTCGTGAAGTTGGATAGCTATTGGTGAGATTTCTGTTTTAAAAATTATATATATGTGTTGAAAATGAAAGTGAATTGCTATATATATAAATATCTATATATATATATATATATATATATATATATATATACGCCCCTCGTCCACAAACCATGGACGATATTTATTGGTTGAAATTGTTGTGAAAATTGATTGATAGCGAATGGTTGTTTGGGATTGTTTGTGATTGATATTGGTTGATTGTGGTTGAAAAATACCCATTTGTGGTTGAGAAATATTTGGTTGAAACCACATAGGATTAGTTTGTGGAAATGAAATAAATATATACATGCCGCCTACGTGCGAACTAGATGCATGATCACCATTGTCAAAAACCGCGAGGTTTTAAGGTAGAGCGAGGAGCCGTACTGGGGACGGTCCCGGTTTAACTACCCTGCCGTTATGCTGCCGAAATTTTGAATAATATTCTTGTGTTTGAATTATTTTCATATGCTTAAACTATATTTATTCATTAAATAGAAAACATTCATGTGTTGAATTGATATTCATTCGTTGTTTAGAAATTCATGTGTTGAATGGTATTCATATTTTGAAATAAATGGTTTGATAATAAAAATCACATTTTTATCTATATATAGAAACTATAGAAAACATTCATGTGTTGAATTGATATTCATTCGTTGATTATAAATTCATGTGTTGAATGGTATTCATATTTTGAAATAAATTGTTTGATAATAAAAATCACCTTTTATCGACTATATGAACTATATAGAAAAGTAGTGTTTTGAAATGAATTGTTTTACAATAGAAATCACATTTTTATTGTATGCATAAATTGTTGAAATGTGAAGTGTTAAAAATAGCCACTTGTTCAAAATAAACATATATGAGTTGAAATATTCATTAATTAGCTAATGAAATGATTTGCACCTATTTATGTAACATTAGAATGAATGGAGTTTTTATACCAAATAGAAATCAAATATGAAGTCGAATAGAAATTGATAAATGATAAGAACTGCATATATATGTACATGCAATATTCATTGAATAGGTTATAGCAAAGGGGCTAGAGAAGAGGAATAAAATTTTGTGCCCGACAAATAGGTACACGTTTACTGATTTGTTTGGGTGATGATTTTGAGCCTGTTGGCTAGCCGCTTGGCTTTTTCTTTTTCTTTTTGAGATTAGAAGGACCGGGAAAGCTATTTGCGATTTCCCGATGCTCCCGGTGCAGGGGAGGTTATGGCGAAATTTTTCCAAAATTTAAGGTGTTAGAAAATTTTTTGAAGGGAAAACGATATTGAAATCATTGAATGAACTATATTTATATAAATATATAAATATAAATAAAATTAAAACGAAACGAAGCCGTGCAGTTCGTATTTTGAGACCGTGATTTCAAACGACTAGTGCGGGAGATCCGACCATTGGATTTTCCCGAAACCTCAACCGTCGGGTTCGCCTTGGAATAATCTTTCCAACGGCACCAACCTTGTAAAAATCCAACGGTTGGATTGTCTAGAATGTTTAAATCAAATCTGATGAAAAACAGCGCCAGAAGCGATTATATTTATATATATAAATATAATTATATATTTAATCGAATAATGACGCTGCAGTTCGTAATTTGAAATCGAAAATTCAAACGATTGTACCGGGAGATCCGACCGTCGGATTTTCCCGAAACTGGAACCGTTGGATTCGTTTTGAAAAGACCTTTCTAATGATGTAAATTTTGTGAAGATCCAACGGTTAGATTTTCAGATATGTGTAAATCAAATCTGAAGAAAAACAGCGCCACGGCCGCGTTATGGCCCGAAACGTCGTTTTGAATAAAATGGCTATTTTAAAATAAATAAAAATAGCGATAAATAGTTATAAAATATCATAAGCGATATGGAATGGAAATAAACTGAATTTGCTTGATTTATGTGATGTTTGATGGTTGAATGTGTTTGGTGTGAAAATTACATTAAAGGACAAAATTGGTGTTGTCGAATAATTTAACCATTGAAATAAATTGAATTGAAATTCTAAATATACGTGAATTATTTGAGAAGGCCGAGTTAATTCTCATTTCAAATAATTGACCGACGATTGAAAGTCGAAGATAAAGACGGTGGTCGAAGACCGGAGATCTTCGCCTCGTTTGGATGGTAACCGAGGTCCTGATTGGGAGGCATCCCGAAATATGGATAATGAGTGGTGATCGTCCAGACATACGTGGTGATCAAAGGGTTTGCGAGGTATTTAGTGCCTCCGGTTTCGTTCAGACCCAGAACGGACTTGTAAATGGACTGTGTGTCTGACATTGGAGTTTATTCTGTGTTGATTGATTTCTGTTAAATATACATCTGTTTGGCGGCGGAGAATTTATTCTTTTGCTTAACGCCCTTCTCTGAGACGCACGAGCTCAGAGGTTGTATATCGATGGACATCAGTCGCATGGCATGAATTGCCTGTGTGGCATGCTAAGATGCAGTGATCAGGGCTTCTGTTGAAAAGCAAAGTCTTGTGGTGATGATCAAAGCACCGCCTGTGTGGCGTAGCTTTGTGTATAACGTGAATTCGCGAGCCTCACACCTCGGTATGAACCTAAAACGGGAGAGGACATCAGGTAGGGCCTGCGTTTCTTTCTAGCTAGGGTGGTGTCAGTGACCTACCAGCCCTGACATTTATATACTTTTCACCTATGTGGTTGTTGCTGTTGCGAGGCGCCTCGGTTTGATCGGACGATCCGGGTCCGATGGAGTCATTCGTTGGCTCGTTTACACCCCAAAGGGTGGAGAAACGCAGTGTTCAGGAATTTTAATCCACATCGGTGGACCGGCCCTGACGATCCAAGGGTCACTCGAGCTCTGATCCTGAGGGGCGGGCTAGAGCGTCTCGAATTCGGTAAGGACTATCTTTTGCCTTGGTTCATGACGGAAATCCAATTTCCAAATACGACATCGTGCGGTTTTGATTGTATACCTATATATGGCGACATAGTGGTATGGGGCATTAATGCCGTCTATGATTGATAGTTATGATTTGAAATTGTTTTCAAAACATATTAACACTAGCAATAATATCAAATGCCTTTGTTTTATTCGTATCAATCATATTTTGGCCATTATAAGGTAAAACTCTATCCTCCGGTTTGCGTTGCATTGTGTGATGGGAACTGAGTCTTATAATGGCTTCATTTTTATAAAAACCATAGCGATGTTTAAAAGAAAGATTTGTTTTAAAGCACTGGCAATCCAATGGAGTAAACCCGTTCCACGAAAGTGGCGTGGTCCTGTGATTAGCCAAACTATATATGTGTTGAGTAGATTTCTCATACCAATCCCATGACTGACTCGTAGTTTGTTTAACTCTCAAACTCGGGTGCCCCTTTTTCCACACGGGCAGCCTTGTATTCAGGTTTAGCTGGTTCTTTCTGGATAGCTGGAGCTGAAGATGGATTCTATCATTTATTTCCTTTTATGCTGTTCAGCTCCTATTTTACATATTTTGTTTATTTCCGCTGTAGACATTTATGTATAGCTGAACTGTATTTGTACTAAGTAAGATCCTGTATACTGTGTAACTCTGATGATTACTTTTATCCAGTATATTTTGTTGTTTATTCTGGTGTATTTATTTAATTCTGTTCTGCTATTATCTGTTTCTGTGTTATATTCCAAAGATAACCCTGTTTCCGTGAGAACGGGAAATCGGGTCGTCTCATCGTGGTATCAGAGCTTTGGTTAAGCTTAGTTCTGGAATATAACATTTGAACGAACTCGTCAGAAATAGAACCAGTAGTGTTCTAGGACGGGTAACTTCATACAGATAGGATCAGTAATATCCTAGTATGAGTAAAGCAGAATGAAATTACACCTTGATAGACACATTTACATTTGAAGTATGTGTTTCTATGTTTAAAATACCTTTTCTGCGACCTGACACTTGATCTGCTAATTGCAGAAGTACTAGAAAAATGAGTGCCAGAAACAGAAGGAATACAGAACCCAATCTTGAGGCTCTATTCAAGAGATATCGAAATCTGGGTGGAGAAAAATTCTCGGGCAGTGAATCTATTATTCAAACTCAAGCTTGGATGAGTTCTGTCGAAAGAATCTTTGAGCATATCCAGCTGAGAGATGACCAGAAACGGTTAGTAGCATCTTGGGCGCTCAAAGAGGAAGCTTTAATCTGGTGGGAAACAATCGTCAAAAGTAATCCAGAAGGTGATATCACCTGGGACAGATTCAAAGTGATTTTCTTAGAAAGATTTACTCCTCCCGAAGCAACTGAGAGATTATGTGATGAATTTTCTTATCTAATACAAGGAGATATGACAATTCCCGAATATCATAAGAAATTCAATGAACTTTCTCACTTTGCCCCTCATCTAATTGAAAATCCGAAGAGGAAAAATCTGAGATTTATTCACGGGCTTCAAAGGAAATACCAGAATAAAGTATTGGGGCATGTGAAGCTTCCTTTTTCTGAAATGATATATATGGCCTATCAGTATGAAGATCTCCATAAGAAAGGAATGTTACGCGACGAAGAAGAAGTCAGTTCTAGTGACAAAGCAGAGTCGGAACCTGATATTCCTGAGGCAAGTACAACATCTGAGGTCAATAAGAAGCCCAGTGCCAAGAGGAAAAGGGCTGAATCTGGGAGCGAACGAATAACGACCGCCACGTGCTCAAGCTGCAATAGAAAAGGACATTTGGCGATAAGTTGTAAATCTTGGAACCAACAAAGAAAGAATAAGTTCCCACCCAAGAAGGGATTTCAAGAGAATAGGAAGTGTGGTGGATGTCATCAGGCGGGTCATCTTTTAAAGGCCTGCCCGCTATTCAGAAAGACTGAAATAGTTCAAGTAAATGAAGTAGCAGAAACTTCCGAGCCCTCATCTGATCAGGAAAGGTCTGATGTTTTAGAAGGCACGCTCAATGTCAAAAACATTCCAGTTAAAGTACTGTTTGACACAGGCGCGTCAAGAAGCTTTATTGCAAAGAGTGCAGTCAAGAAGTTGAATTTGAATTTGAAGAAACTCAAAGAGCCAATGACTGTCCGAAATCCAGTTGGAGGTTCCATCAATCTCAGTTGGGTTTGTGCAGTACCCGTCTCCTTTTCTTGCTATAAATTCCCTATTATCTCTGTCGTCATGAATTTTGATGAATTCGATCTTATTTTGGGATTAGATTGGTTAACCAAATATGAAGCAGAGGTTAGATGCGCCGAGAGAGTTGTTAGAGCTAAGATTAAATCCGGGAGTTATATAACCATTCCCTGTGAAGGTCAGAATGCTAATAGAAAAGACTTCTGGGCAGCTTTGAATGTTTCTCCAGCCCAAATAGAAAATATCCCTGAAGTCACGGAGAATATTCCCGACCTCATCAAAGACATTTCTGTCGTCAAGAATTATGCGGATGTGTTCGAGGAAGTTGTTCGCTTACCTCCGCAAAGAGAAATAGATTTCAAGATTGCTTTGATTCCCAATGCAAGGCCGGTAGTACACGCTATTCGAAGAATGTCCTTGAAAGAGAAGGAGGAATTAGACAATCAAACACGACAGCTAGTATGGAAAGGTCTGATCAGGCCTAGTTTCTCTGACTGGGGTGCAGCAGTAGTGTTTGTCCCAAAATCTGACGGTACTCTACGGCTATGTGTGGATTATCGTGATTTAAACAAGCAGACCATAAAGAACAAATATCCATTGCCGCGGATTGATGATTTGTTGGATCGATTAAATGGAGCACAAGTATTCTCACGAATGGACCTAGCTACAGGTTTCCATCAACTTCGAGTTGCCGAAGAGTGTGTTCCAATGACAGCGTTCAGAGGCCCCGACTTATTCTACAAGTGGTTAGTAATGCCGTTCGGCTTATGTAACGCTCCCGCTTACTTCGTCGATCTAATGAACAGAGTATTTAGGGGAGTATTGAATAAATTTGTTCTGGTTTTTATTGACGATATTCTAATATTCTCTAAATCAAAAGCCGAACATGAAAAGCATCTGGAACAGGTATTAGAAATTCTCAGACGGAATGTATTAAAAGCCAAGTTTTCCAAATGTATATTCTGGCAAGATGAAGTGAAATTTCTAGGCCACGTCGTATCGAAAGAAGGAATCGCTGTGGACCCAAGCAAAATCACAGCTATTCAGAATTGGAAACAGCCCAGTACTCCCACTGAAGTCCGCAGTTTTCTCGGATTGGCTAGCTATTACCGAAAGTTCGTTAAAGACTTTTCGAAGATATCTGGTCACTTAACAAAGCTTACAAAGAAGCATTCTAAGTTCAAATGGACGCAGGAAAGTGAGGAGGCTTTCGAAGAACTGAAGTTGAGATTAACTACTGCTCCAGTGTTAACCATCATTGATGGCAACCAAGATCTAAAAGTCTGGACTGATGCGTCTAGAGAAGGCCTTGGCGCAGTGTTAATGCAAAGAGGTCAAGTAATTGCTTATGCTAGCCGTCAACTGAAGCCGCACGAGAAAAACTATGTAACTCAAGATCTTGAGTTATTGGTTATAATATTCGCTTTGAAAATCTGGAGACACTATCTTCTGGGTGAGAGATTTGAACTGTTTACAGATCACCAGTCGTTAAAGTATCTGTTCACTCAGAAGGACTTAAATTTGAGGCAGCAACGTTGGCTAGAGTTTCTTGCAGCATATGACTTCGAAATTATATATACTCCAGGGAAAGCCAATGTCGTGGCCGATGCGCTGAGTCGAAAGAATGTAATGATCGCCAGCTTTATTATCACGACATCCTTGATTAACAAAATATCTATTCTTCAGAAAGAGGATAATTTTATTAAGGATATGATTAAAAGGATTCAGAAAGGCGAACCCTCGTGTTTTCAAATAGATAACGACGAGACCCTGAGATTGAAAGGAAGGATTTGTGTTCCTGACATCCCCGAACTCAAAAGGGAAGTGTTAGACGAGTGTCACAAGTCCAAGCTGAGTATCCATCCTGGTGTGGCCAAAATGTATAACGATCTCAAAAGAACATTCTGGTGGAAGGCTATGAAAAGAGACGTTTCAATATACGTTAGCCGATGCCCTACTTGCCAGCTAGTCAAGAGCGACCAACAGAAATTGGCAGGATTATTACAACCGCTAGAAGTTCCTGGCTGGAAGTGGGAACATATTTCTATGGATTTCATTGATGGTTTGCCCAGAACAAGAAAAGGAAATGACAGTATTTGGGTGATCGTAGATCGCTTCACGAAGACCGCCCATTTCATACCTGTCAGATCAAACAGAACTGCTCAAAGTCTGGCGCAGATTTACTTCAGGGAAATAGTTAGACTGCATGGAGTGCCGCTCAGCATAGTCAGTGATAGAGATACAATATTCACTAGCAAATTCTGGGAAGCATTTCAAGTCGAGCTGGGAACGAAGTTAAACTTGAGTACCGCTTATCATCCTCAGACAGACGGTCAGACTAAGAGGGTGAATCGCATTTTAGAAGATCTATTGCGAGCTTGTGTAATAGGTTTCGGTGGATCATGGGAAGACCATCTACATTTGGCTGAATTCTCTTATAACAACAGCTATCAAGCAAGCCTGACAATGTCGCCATTCGAAGCATTATATGGTAGACCGTGCCGATCTCCTGCTTGTTGGGTCGAGCCTGGAAATAGACTTGTGTTGGGTCCCGATATGATTCGAGAAGCTGCCGACAAAGTCGATTTTATTAAGAAACGATTACTCGCCGCTCAAAGCCGACAAAAGAGCTATGCCGATCGAAGAAGAAGAGATATATCCTTTGAAGTTGGCGACTATGTATATTTGAAAGTATCGCCGATGAGAGGAGTTATCCGGTTCGGTAAAACTGGAAAGTTGGCACCCAAATTCATAGGTCCGTTTCCTATTCTGGAATGGATTGGAACTCTCGCTTATAGGGTCAAACTGCCTGACTGGTTGCCTGGAGTGCATGATGTATTTCACATATCTCAACTTCGAAAGCACGTTCATGATCCAAACTTGATCGTGGAAGAAGCAGCTCAACAGGATATTGAAATTACTCCAGAATTAGCTGTGAGGCGAGAGCCGCTAAAGATTATCGGCAAAGAAACCAAAGAGCTGAGAAACAAGAAGGTTCACTTAGTCAAAGTGCAATGGAGTGGAGATCCACGAGATTGTACTTGGGAAACTGAGGAGAGCATTCAGAAAGCTTATCCCAGATGCCGAGTAGACATCTCTGATTGACTCTGGTGCAAGGTACATTTACCATACTTTGCATTACCATTTAATTCTCTATTCTGTTGCTATTTTCTTCCCATGGATGTGCACTATTTATTCTATACTCTGAAGGTTAGAAACAAATTGGTTGTTGTGTTGTGTGATTGTAGATTTATCAAACCACTTTCGACTTTGTTCCTTTTCGGGGACGAAAAGTTTTAAGTGGGGGAGATTGTAACGACCCAGAAAATCTGAACCAATTTAAAATTTTTAAATTGGCTAAAATAATGGATTTTAAATATTTAAAATAAATATTTTAAATAATGGCAATGAAAACTGAGTCTGAATCGACATTTGAAAACGAATATAATTAATTATAATTATATATAGAATTGAAAATGGCGCGGTAGTTCGATAATTCGATTTCAAACTTCAATTGAACTTACCGGGTGCAAAACAATCCGGATCTTAGTGAAACCAAAAATAATGGAATCTAATTGATGATATCTTTCCAACGAATCCGACCAATCGAAATTTGATAGCGGGAATCAAAAGATATGTCCAGTTGAAAATTCTGAATAGTCGCTATGGAATTCAGGCCCTTAAAAATGGATATTTTGCAAATGACCTCGGATTTCGACGAAACCACTTTTGTTGGATCCGCAGGGTCAAGTTATTGTTAGGTTTCAAATTTCATAATTTTTCGAATCAATATGTGAGCGTGGCAAAAGAAAACGCGTTTGACTAGTTTAAGTTGATTTTAATCGACTGGAAATTGGCCATTTTTCAAACGGTCTCAGAATTCGACGAAACTAGTTTTGTTAGGACCGTATCGTCAATACGAAACTAGAAAATATTTTTCTGGAATTTTTCTAGTTAGTATGGGACCCCGGTAATTTGAAATGTGCGTTTAAAATTCGATATAGTGATTTAAAATGTAAATTCAACGAAAACTGATTGTAACGATCAAATCAGCTTACGATACATATCACATTGTGTTCGGAATGGGGGTGAAACGCTAGGGGCGACAGGCGGTGGGCCTCGTTTCGAAGTCGTATGTAAAAGTCAACCTGTTTGCAAATTTAAATAATTAAATAATAAAAAAAAAATCTAAACTCCCTCCCTTTATCTTTCTTCCTGGCCCCCCCGTTCACTTTTATTTCAGTTAAACAAAAAAAAATGAAAAAAAAAAGAAAAGACGGACGGAGAAACCCCGAGCGCCACCGCCTTCAGACGACGACCAGACCTCCACCGCGCCTTCGATCCTGTTCCCCCCTCCATCGATCGAAGCCATCGCGAGCCCCCTGGAAGCCAGCGCCTCCTGCCACCATCGTTCGAAACCCTAGCGCCGCCGCCCTCGAGAAGCCCTCCGACGATCTGCGAGACCCCCCCTTCTTTGTAAGTTTTTTTATTATTTTATTTATTTATTTTATTTTTACTTTAATTCTGATTTTATTTTTTTTAAGAAAAGAATACTGATTTTTATAAGTGTTTAAAAACCGATTTTTTTAAAAGGAATAAAAACTGATTTTGTTAAGTATAAAAACTGAAATGTTTAAAAGTATAAAAACTGAAATTTTTAAAAGGAAGTAAAACAGATTTTTAAAAAAGTGAAAACTGATTTTTTTTAAAAAGTAAAAACTGATTTTTTTTAAAAAGTAAAAACTGATTTTTTATAAAAGTAAAAACTGATTTTTTGATAAAAGTAAAAACTGATTTTTTGATAAAAGTAAAAACTGATTTTTAGAAAAAGGTTTGAACCTTAAAAAGAAAAATGGTTTAAACTTTAAATAGAAAAAGGTTTTAACTTCAAAGAGAAAAAGGTTTGAGCTTTAGAATGGAAAAAGATTTGAACTTTAAAAAGAAAAATCATATTTTTATATATTGAAAGTCGAAGTAAAAATCATATTTTTATATATTGAATAGCGTAGTAAAAAATTCGATTTTTATATGTTGAATAACATAGTAAAAATTCGATTTTTACATATGTAGAGAATACGGGCGAAAGCGACAGAAAGGCGAAGATTTCTCTAAGGAAGTGTCGTGAAGTTGGATAGCTATTGGTGAGATTTCTGTTTTAAAAATTATATATATGTGTTGAAAATGAAAGTGAATTGCTATATATATAAATATCTATATATATATACGCCCCTCGTCCACAAACCATGGACGATATTTATTGGTTGAAATTGTTGTGAAAATTGATTGATAGCGAATGGTTGTTTGGGATTGTTTGTGATTGATATTGGTTGATTGTGGTTGAAAAATACCCATTTGTGGTTGAGAAATATTTGGTTGAAACCACATAGGATTAGTTTGTGGAAATGAAATAAATATATACATGCCGCCTGCGTGCGAACTAGATGCATGATCACCATTGTCAAAAACCGCGAGGTTTTAAGGTAGAGCGAGGAGCCGTACTAGGGACGGTCCTGGTTTAACTACCCTGCCGTTATGCTGCCGAAATTTTGAATAATATTCTTGTGTTTGAATTATTTTCATATGCTTAAACTATATTTATTCATTGAATAGAAAACATTCATGTGTTGAATTGATATTCATTCGTTGTTTAGAAATTCATGTGTTGAATGGTATTCATATTTTGAAATAAATGGTTTGATAATAAAAATCACATTTTTATCTATATATAGAAACTATAGAAAACATTCATGTGTTGAATTGATATTCATTCGTTGATTATAAATTCATGTGTTGAATGGTATTCATATTTTGAAATAAATTGTTTGATAATAAAAATCACCTTTTATCGACTATATGAACTATATAGAAAAGTAGTGTTTTGAAATGAATTGTTTTACAATAAAAATCACATTTTTATTGTATGCATAAATTGTTGAAATGTGAAGTGTTAAAAATAGCCACTTGTTCAAAATAAACATATATGAGTTGAAATATTCATTAATTAGCTAATGAAATGATTTGCACCTATTTATGTAACATTAGAATGAATGGAGCTTTTATACCAAATAGAAATCAAATATGAAGTCGAATAGAAATTGATAAATGATAAGAACTGCATATATATGTACATGCAATATTCATTGAACAGGTTATAGCAAAGGGGCTAGAGAAGAGGAATAAAATTTTGTGCCCGACAAATAGGTACACGTTTACTGATTTGTTTGGGTGATGATTTTGAGCCTGTTGGCTAGCCGCTTGGCTTTTTCTTTTTCTTTTTGAGATTAGAAGGACCGGGAAAGTTATTTGCGATTTCCCGATGCTCCCGGTGCAGGGGAGGTTATGGCGAAATTTTTCCAAAATTTAAGGTGTTAGAAAATTTTTTGAAGGGAAAACGATATTGAAATCATTGAATGAACTATATTTATATAAATATATAAATATAAATAAAATTAAAACGAAACGAAGCCGTGCAGTTCGTATTTTGAGACCGTGATTTCAAACGACTAGTGCGGGAGATCCGACCATTGGATTTTCCCGAAACCTCAACCGTCGGGTTCGCCTTGGAATAATCTTTCCAACGGCACCAACCTTGTAAAAATCCAACGGTTGGATTGTCTGGAATGTTTAAATCAAATCTGATGAAAAACAGCGCCAGAAGCGATTAGATTTATATATATATATATATATAAATATAATTATATATTTAATCGAATAACGACGCTGCAGTTCGTAATTTGAAATCGAAAATTCAAACGATTGTACCGGGAGATCCGACCGTCGGATTTTCCCGAAACTGGAACCGTTGGATTCGTTTTGAAAAGACCTTTCTAATGATGTAAATTTTGTGAAGATCCAACGGTTAGATTTTCAGATATGTGTAAATCAAATCTGAAGAAAAACAGCGCCACGGCCGCGTTATGGCCCGAAACGTCGTTTTGAATAAAATGGCTATTTTAAAATAAATAAAAATAGCGATAAATAGTTATAAAATATCATAAGCGATATGGAATGGAAATAAACTGAATTTGCTTGATTTATGTGATGTTTGATGGTTGAATGTGTTTGGTGTGAAAATTACATTAAAGGACAAAATTGGTGTTGTCGAATAATTTAACCATTGAAATAAATTGAATTGAAATTCTAAATATACGTGAATTATTTGAGAAGGCCGAGTTAATTCTCATTTCAAATAATTGACCGACGATTGAAAGTCGAAGATAAAGACGGTGGTCGAAGACCGGAGATCTTCGCCTCGTTTGGATGGTAACCGAGGTCCTGATTGGGAGGCATCCCGAAATATGGATAATGAGTGGTGATCGTCCAGACGTACGTGGTGATCAAAGGGTTTGCGAGGTATTTAGTGCCTCCGGTTTCGTTCAGACCCAGAACGGACTTGTAAATGGACTGTGTGTCTGACATTGGAGTTTATTCTGTGTTGATTGATTTCTGTTAAATATACATCTGTTTGGCGGCGGAGAATTTATTCTTTTGCTTCATGCCCTTCTCTGAGACGCACGAGCTCAGAGGTTGTATATCGATGGACATCAGTCGCATGGCATGAATTGCCTGTGTGGCATGCTAAGATGCAGTGATCAGGGCTTCTGTTGAAAAGCAAAGTCTTGTGGTGATGATCAAAGCACCGCCTGTGTGGCGTAGCTTTGTGTATAACGTGAATTCGCGAGCCTCACACCTCGGTATGAACCTAAAACGGGAGAGGACATCAGGGAGGGCCTGCGTTTCTTTCTACCTAGGGTGGTGTCAGTGACCTACCAGCCCTGACATTTATATACTTTTCACCTATGTGGTTGTTGCTGTTGCGAGGCGCCTCGGTTTGATCGGACGATCCGGGTCCGATGGAGTCATTCGTTGGCTCGTTTACACCCCAAAGGGTGGAGAAACGCAGTGTTCAGGAATTTTAATCCACATCGGTGGACCGGCCCTGACGATCCAAGGATCACTCGAGCTCTGATCCTGAGGGGCGGGATAGAGCGTCTCGAATTCGGTAAGGACTATCTTTTGCCTTGGTTCATGACGGAAATCCAATTTCCAAATACGACATCGTGCGGTTTTGATTGTATACCTATATATGGCGACATAGTGGTATGGGGCATTAATGCCGTCTATGATTGATAGTTATGATTTGAAATTGTTTTCAAAACATATTAACACTAGCAATAATATCAAATGCCTTTGTTTTATTCGTATCAATCATATTTTGGCCATTATAAGGTAAAACTCTATCCTCCGGTTTGCGTTGCATTGTGTGATGGGAACTGAGTCTTATAATGGCTTCATTTTTATAAAAACCATAGCGATGTTTAAAAGAAAGATTTGTTTTAAAGCACTGGCAATCCAATGGAGTAAACCCGTTCCACGAAAGTGGCGTGGTCCTGTGATTAGCCAAACTATATATGTGTTGAGTAGATTTCTCATACCAGTCCCATGACTGACTCGTAGTTTGTTTCACTCTCAAACTCGGGTGCCCCTTTTTCCACACGGGCAGCCTTGTATTCAGGTTTAGCTGGTTCTTTCTGGATAGCTGGAGCTGAAGATGGATTCTATCATTTATTTCCTTTTATGTTGTTCAGCTCCTATTGTACATATTTTGTTTATTTCCGCTGTAGACATTTATGTATAGCTGAACTGTATTTGTACTAAGTAAGATCCTGTATACTGTGTAACTCTGATGATTACTTTTATCCAGTATATTTTGTTGTTTATTCTGGTGTATTTATTTAATTCTGTTCTGCTATTATCTGTTTCTGTGTTATATTCCAAAGATAACCCTGTTTCCGTGAGAACGGGAAATCGGGTCGTCTCACATAATTTGTAAAACCATAACTACATTCTTAATTCTTGTGAATAACGAATTTACCAATCTCCTATTCATTTCTCTTTACTTGGAAAACATCCCACATTTCCATAAGAATTTTTCCCATTTTCTTTATCTTGGAAATATTACCTTATATTCAAATCCCTCTTGTTTTTCCTTTTCTTCGGAAAATATTGATATATATTACTAAGTAAACGGTATAAAATCAATTATCATTTCTTATATGGATCAAACAACGTTAATTTATTTACTTATAAACAACAAACTTCTTTACATTTATTAAAATCTTGCAACTAACGTTGCAATATTATTTATATTTCAAAATCTCGCAACTATCGTTGCAATATCCTCGTATGGAAATAATAACTATTTTGTATCAATTCCTTCCCATCACAAACTACTATTCTTCTATAATAGTGAAGTCGTCGAAGTTGGGGTATTTTATTTACCTCTCAAACCTTGATCGACAACGTTCTTATATCAGAATGGATAGAAGATTGTACCTCAAAAACTAATCTTATTCATAGTATCATTCAAATCTTATTCTTTAATTAAAATATGGTTTTATAAACAATATCGTTGTTTCCAAAAATCTTGGTATATTCTAATCATTTTTACTGAATATTAACTTTTTAAACTTCGTTATTCAATTCCATTTGGAAATTATATATTACAATAATCCATTTTTCCAAATATTTCACCAAAAACCCTTTTTATATTATAAAGCTTTCGATTTTTACAACCAAAAATCCATTTCAACAACTTTACCCAAATCAGTAACTGATTCCCATATATTGTGGAAAGCTTTCCCTTTTTCTACAATTTTAAATAAAATATTTAATTCGATACTTATCGTATTTTCTCAATTTCCTTTAATGACTTTGTTCATATTATTCAATCTCTTCATAAGTCCCTTTTAGAATTAGCTAATCTTATTTCATACTTGATTATCCTCTAAATACATTTTACTTAAGAAATAATCATTCTAAATATAATAAACTTTATTATTTTCTGAAGTAAGACAATATTACTTCTCACTAACTAAACATACCAGTTGATCATCTTAAAATTATCAAATAATAACAATTATAATAATCTTTAAACATCGTAATTTGAAAGGTAAATTACATTTTAAAAATCTTATTAAATATTAATAACCATTTTTGATCAATAGTTGACTGAGTCAACTTTTAAACCATCGGTTAATTCGTTAACCTGTTTCAATTACCTCTTCTTATTAGATTAATAAAATTAATCAAATAATATTGCTTAATTGATTACTTAAAAATAACTATATCAAAATATTAGCCCGTAGGTTAATTACAGCTTTATTTGCTTATAAAACTGATTTAAACGTTAAATTGTGATTATATAATCATTCATAATATTTTTAATAAAACTCATTTACAAACATCAGCTTATTTTTAAAACTTCATTATAACATATAAAATACAATTAAAAATCTCATTCCAGTTATAAAATAAATTTTATAAATTAACTTCATTAATTTGCGTGATGACAAATCAACGTTTAAACAAAAGTGTAGATTTTAGGCCATTTGCTGCCAGTCCCTCAATCAATACCATCTATTGATTCAAATCACAATAATGCTGAATTTCAATTCAACCTTTAACAATAAAACAGGTTTTATCAATAATGGGGTTCAATCAGTGCATATATGAAAATATAAAAACAAACAACATACACAATATTTGAGGAGTCCGGTTGGATCCGTCCAACCTGTTCTTCCCTACATCACGGTTTATTATAACATTGTATAATAGCATATAAGATAGAATTTCAATCCAATATAATAAATGATGATAATATAATTAACGTCAATTATTAAATCAACAATAGGCATCCAAGGCATCCAAACATCCAATCTATACTATCAATGATTAAATTTAATTATATGAATTTAATCACGTCATAGGATTCCATAAATGTGTGAGAGTTACCACACCATTTTTATTTTCAATTGACGACTCACGTTGTTTTATATAATTTTAAACACATGTTTAAATTTACATGAAATTCCTGTTAGCTCAAAACTTCTCCATGTTAAGGATTGCGGAATGGATCATTAAGGCAAAACTAACACTAGAGGGGGGTAAATAGTGTTTTGGAGAATTTAAACAAAATCTAAAACTTATATGATCTACTATATGAATCAAACACCACAGAAACTATCACAGACACAGAATCAAACACAAACACATAAATAAACAGAAATAAAATGCAGAAAAGGAAAGAACACACCGGATTTTATATTGGTTCGGAATTGCTCCTACGTCCAGTCCCAAGCAATGCTGGATTGCGTAGAGTTTTATCACTATATCAATATCCAATTACAATCCTCTCCTTGATTTCACTGCTACAAGGGTAACACCGATTCCACACACTTGATCAAGTATACTCTCCTTTATTTCACGGCTACAAGGGTCACACCGCTCTTGTTCCTTGATTTCACGGCTACAAGGAAAACACCAATTACCCGAACACTTTCCAAATGATTACAATGGCCCTATAACTCGTCAATAACACTTCGATTCAGCTAATAATGAGTAGAGAGTGAGAAGAGAAGAAGTTTTATGTAAATAGAATTGAATTCGACATAGTATAAGTGTAGAAATTATAAAAATGAGAAAACCTAATGGTGTAAAGGAAGGAGAAGAAGATGGAGAAGAAGAATGATGAAAAATTTTGAAATAAGTCCCTATTTATAAGATTTGAAAGGTTGCAACGTTTCTGGAGCGTTACAAATAGTGAAAAGACACTTCCTTTGAAAATTAAAAAAGTGACAGTTATATATCGACATAGACATATATGTATGCCGACATATCACTATGTAAATTTGAATTTTGAGCAATTTTCAAGTGTTTTTATATTTATATATAATTCTGGAAATTCTTGAATTAAAACATAGTGTTATAAATGAATATTGTTGTAACAACCCGGAAATCTGGGCCAGTTTAAATTTTTTATTTTGGCAATTTTAATGAATTTTGAATATTTAAAATTAATATTTTAAATAAAAACGACGAGAAATTATTTTTAATAGAATTCGAACGTATATATTTATATACGTCGTCGTTAGAATATAAATAATTATTTATAATTATAAAAGGAATTGAAAATGGCGTGGTAGTTCGATAATTCGATTTCAAATTTCAATTGAACATACCGGGTGCAAAATAAACCGGATTTTAGTGAAACCAAAAATATTTGAATCTAATTGAGAATATCTTTCCAACGAATCCAAAAAATCAAAATTTCATAGCGGGAATCAGAAGATATGTCCAAATGAATTTTCAGAATAGTCGCTATGGAATTCTGGCCTTTAAAAATGGAAATTTTGCAAACGACCTCGGATTTCGACGAAACCACTTTGGTTGGATCTGGGATGTAAAGTTATTGCTAGGTTTCAAATTTCATAATTTTTCGAATCAATATGTGAGCGTGGCAAAGGAAAACGCGTTTGACCAGTTTTAGTTGATTTTAATCGACTGGAAAATGGCCAGTTTTCAAACGGTCTCAGAATTCGATGAAATTAGTTTTTTTAGGACCGTATTATCAATACAAAGTTAGAAATAATTTTTCTGGAATTTTTCGAGTTAGTATATGACCCCAGTAAATTGAAATGCGTGTTCAAATTCAATATATAGAGTTATATTTTGATTTCGACGAAAACTGATCGAAACTGTCGAATCAGCCTGCGATACATATCCCATTGTGTTCGGAATGAGGGTAATTAGCTAGGGGCGACAGTCGTTGGGTCTCGATTGGTGTTGGAAATAGAAGTCAACCCTCATGGAAAAATTAAAGAATTAAATTATTAATATATATATATATATATATACTTAACTACCCCAACCCCTTTCCCCTTTTCTCAGAAAACCGATGGCCCCCCCTTTCACCAAATCGATCCCGTCGCCCTTCTCCTCTAACACCGCCGGAGTCACCCACCACCACAGCTCACGTGCGCGACCCCCCTTGCCGTCCAGCCTCCCTCTACCTACTCTCTTCTCGCGCCTCTGAAAGCCCCGTTGACCCCAAACCCCGCCTGAAATCGAGCCCGCCGCCTCCCCCACTGGAGTTGCCGCCATCCGCGACCCAGCCCTCCACCTTCTCCGTCGTTCGAGGCAGCATCGCCTCCTTCACCACAGCCTGCAAGGCGCCTCCACTCCAATCCGATAACCGTGAGTTTTTCATTTCGATTTCGATTTTATTTATTAAGGTAATTAAAATATAAGATTTTTATATATTATAACATAGGAGGAAAATCAAATTCTTTCACATATGATAACAGGAAAAAAGAATAGATTTTGTTAGAAGAATAAAAGATTAGATTTTTAATTGTTTAAAGATATAATTTTTATTATATAGAAAGGTTAAAGATATAATTTTTATTATATAGAAAGGTTAAAGATATAATTTTTATTATATAGAAAGGTTAAAGATATAATTTTTATATTATAGAAAGGTTAAAAATACAATTTTTATATGATGTAAAGAATAAAAATATAATTTTTATATATGTAGCGAAATAAAAATCTGATTTTTATTTTATATATGTTGAAATAAAAAGGTGATTTTTATGGTGGTGGTATAAAAATTTGATCTTTATATTAGAAGTAGATAGATAAAAATATAATTTTTATATAGAGAATAGCGTGATAAAAATATAATCTTTATCATATGACACCGTTATAAAAATAGAATTTTTATCATATATATAGCAAAGTAAAAATACGATTTTGATCATTAGAATGGTTAAGGAAAAATATGATTTTTAAATTGAAAGTGAACAAATAAAAATGTGATTTTTTATATATGTAGTGGCTACGGACAGTGGAATGGACGAAAGGCGAAAACGACAAAGATTTCTACATAAGAAGAGTCATGGCGTTTGGATTAGCTAGTTGGTGAGAACTTCTCACTTTTAAATTTTGTTTTCTAGTTAATAATATATACTAGGATGCAGACGGTGTTTAGTAGCACCCGACACCCGTCGTCCACAGACCATGGACGGCTTATATGCTTGTTTGTTTGATTTTGATGTGTAGTTGATTGTGTGATGTGATGTGAAATGAAATAAAATATTTTATAGTGGAAAATATTTTATAGTTAAAAATAGAATTTTTAACGTGTATATAAAATAAATATTTATAAACAAATCGGAGATTTGTTTATATACACTGATTTGATTGATATTGATTGGGACGATAAATTTTACACATCGCCCAACTGCACAAATAAAATCTGTGTTTGATTGTTTGAAACCCCACACGGGTATTGGGATGATACATGACACACACTAGTCCCAATAATTAGCTGTATGTCTATCGATTGATTGACAGGCTGTTATAAGCGTTAAATATCTATATTTGATGCTTATACAGTGTAGAATGCACTCTGGATGATGGTTGATTATTTATCGTTGTTATTTTGTACATGTGTTGTAGAAAATGCATATAATTAACATTATATGGTAATTGATTGGGCCTCATTCCAGTTTTGAAAAGGAAATATTTGAAAAAGAAGTATTTGAAATAGAATATTTGAAAATAGAAATATATGAAGCCGTGTTGATTAGATTGACGCCATTTTGACGTGAACGATATTTATATCGATTTTATTCAATTTTCAATGTATATTGAAAGTGTTTTTCGAAATTTGAATTATATTGAAAATAATCGAAATTCAAATTATATTGAAAAAAATTGAATTCGAATTAAATTGAAATGAATTGAAATTCGAATTAAATTGAAATTGAATTGAAGTTGAATTGAAATCGATTTGAAATGAATTTAAAACGAATTTATATTGGAATATTCAATTTTGATTGGAAATTGAATATGAAGTTGAAACCATTTTGAAAACGAATTAAAAACTATTTATAAAGCACGTTTTAAATTGAAATCGACGAAGTATATATTATATATTATATATATAATATAATGGCCTGAATAGAACGCGCCGCGCCGCGGCAGTTCGTGAATTTCGACCATTGACTTCGAATGGATATTGTGGGAGATCCAACCGTCGGATTCTCCTAAAACCGGAACCGTTGGGTTCGTATCGAAAAGAGCTTTCTAACGAATATTGGAAATTTGAAATCTAACAGTTGTATTTGGAATTATGTCCAAATCAAATTTGGAAAAGGTCGCCGTAAGTGCAGTTCGATGGCCGTTGATGGAAATCGACTGTTTGGGCCTTGATAAAATTATTAAAAAAAAAAATAATTTGTGTAAAATCATAAGAAATGATTTGTGAAGAATTGGGATGAAAAACTCCATATTTGAAGAGATCAAAATAGATTTTTATCGAAATGAACTAGTTTTGAACTAGAGTAATAATTTATTTATTTTTAAAATAAATAAATTGGATTTGAAATGGTTTTGAAAATAACCAGAATTTCCAATAATTGCATTGGAATGGATTTGAATCGAAATTGTCTTTGGAATATTTCGATGTGGGATTTCGTGACGGAAATTGTTGTGGAAATTTGAAAGATATATATATATATATATATATATATATACATATATCGTTATTTCCAATATGATATTTGTTGGTCGTAGAATTTGATATCGAATATAAGCCGATATATTTTCTATTCAGAGCCTTGTATTTAATATCAAATGTGATTTGGGTTTTTCGTGAATGGTGTCTTCATTAACACTATTCTTAAACCTAGTTGAGAAAAAGATTAAATATTTTTATTTAGATTTAATGAAGTGTACCAATTAAATGATATTTAACTGGAATTGAATTGGTATTGATTTTTGGGTTTATCGTGAACAGTGTTTTAAATAACACTTGTTCTTTAACCTGATAATTAATGGAATGTGATTTTGGGTTTATCTTGAACCGTGTTTTAAATGACACTGATTCTTTAACCCAGTTAAAGATTAAAACTAAATGGAGTTTTAATGAACCTTTAATTAGATTGAAAAGATCGAGAAGGGAGTATCACCAGTTTTGCTCCAGGCGATAGTTAGATCTTTAATTAGATTAGAACGTGAAATGGTAATTGAATTTACCGATAACACTGTGGTGTTAGATATGAAGTATGACCAGTTTTACTTCATGGGATAAATAGGTTGGGATTGGGAAATAAATGATTACTCCGGTGTGGTTCGCTAATCCCAACTAGTTTGAATTGATTTTCAAAGAAGATTAAAGAATAAATTTAAAGAATTTATCTTTGATAAAATTAATGGGAACCTTTCCCAAAGTATAAGAATATTTGAATAAAAGAATATTCTCAATTGGAATGAGGCATATGTTGTGTTTTTGTAACACTTGATTATTATATACGCGAGTTATTCAGAAAGACTGTGTTTATCCCATTCTGAATAACTGATTCGACATGGTGTCGAAGATGAAGACGATGGTCGAAGACCGGAGGTCTTCACGTCGTTTGGGTGATTACTGATGATCTTGATTGGGCCGTACACCCAAGAGGAGGGAATCAGTTAGTGATCGTCCAGACGTACTTGGAGATCGATGGATATGCGGGGTACTAGGTGCCTCCGGTTTCGTTCAAACCCATACCGAACTTGAAAATGGACTGTGTGTCTGACATTGAATTTTATTCTGTGTGGTTGATTTCTATTAAATATATATCTGTTTGGCGGTGGAGAATTTATTCTCTTGCTTAACGCCCTTCTCTGATACATACGAGCTCAGGGGTTATATATCAATGGATATCAAACGCATGGAGTGAATTGCCTGTGTGGCATGCCTAAGTGGCAATTAATTAAGGCTTCTGTTGAAAAGCAAAGTCTTGTGGTGATGATCAAAGCACAGCCTGTGTGGCACAGCTTTGTGTAACGTGAATTTGCGAGCCTCACACCCCGGTTGTGAACCAGAAACGGGAGAGGACTTCAGGGAGGGCATGCGTTTCCTTCTAGCTAGAAGTGGCATCAGTGGTTTTACACGCCCTGATGAGTTTGACTTATGTGGTTGTTGGTTTGCGAGGTGGCTCGGTTAGATTGGACAATCCGGGTCTGATGGAGTCATTCGTTGGCTCATTTACGCCCCATAGGGCGGGGAGACGCAGTGTTCAGGCATTTTAATCCACATCGGTGGACCGGCCCTGACGATCCAAGGCTTGTCTGCGCTCTTGCCTGAGACATGGGCTAGATTGTCTCGAATCGGTAGAGGACGATCCCTGGCCTCGGTTCATAGATGGAAATCCAATTTCCAAATACGTGACATTTGCGGTTTTGATTGTAGAGCCTAGTATGGCGACATGATATGTGGTACCCATGCCGTCTATGATTGATACTTATGATCTGAAGTTGTTTTATACACTATGCACTTATAATAGTATCAAATGAAATTTAGCGTATCAAGCATTCTTTGGTTGTTATAAGGTAAAACCCTATCCTCCGGTTTGTGTTGCATTGTGTGATGGGACCTAGGTCTTATAACAGCTTCATTGTTCTTTATTTAGCATTGCGCTATTTGTTTTATGCACTGGTGTTCTTGGGAGGAAACCCGTTCCGTGTTATACGGCGTGGTCCCTTGATTTACCTAACTTTAAAATAAAGATTAATAACTGTTTTAGTTCTCACACCAGTCCCATGACTGACCTGGAGTTTATTGTTTTAACCTAAACTCTGGGTGCCCTTATTTTGACACGGGAAGCTAGTAGTTTTGGTTTTGCAGATTTATATTCACAGGATCCTGGTTTACAGCTGGAACGATTTCCGGAAAGCTTTGTATCCGTATATCTCCTTCTAGTTGTGTTTTGTATTATTTTCCGCTGCGATGTATTTAAATGTAATTTAAGTCTCTGATATTTTCCGTGTAATATTTGTTTATACTCTGTATATTCTTGTATTTTGATGAATTGTTGTAATATACAATGAAATGTTCTTCCGTCTACGTTCTGTGTGGCTTGTTCTCAACTCAGTCCGCGATTTCCCATAAGGGGGATTTCGGGACGTTTCATTTTGGTATCGGAGCTTTGGTTTACAAAGCTCAGAGAATATGACACATTGGAACCATACGAAAGAATTTATCAGATATTGGATTAGAAATATCCAATGGGAATGACTCGTTAGAGATAGGATCAGTAGTATCCTAGAACGAGTGTAAAGAGTGTCGTTTTGAAAAATAAAATTGAAAACAAGTTTTGTTTTGAAAATTTAATTCAATTATACGTATTTGAATATTTATTTATATTGATTTGGACTATCAGGTATATAAAGATTTTGCGTATACGTATGATCTACGTGTATTCGAAGTTTAATATACCGGATAGATATAGATTCACATTCTAGACACCCGGGGATGATTCTGATGATGTGGCCACATCATCAGTATTTATGTTCGAGTTTCGAAAGTGTGGGGTCTATATATTTCCATAGACTGGTGTGAGAACCAAAATTAGATAGGGCTTATTGTTGTGAATTGGCATCAAAAATGTGATTTTTGAATATATATCAAAGTTATGAATTTGAAAAACTAATCAACTAATTGATTGCTGGTTGTGTTGTTTGATTATTAATTGATTAATTAAAATTTGAACCATTTAGCCAAATTGTACCAATTAGTGAACTGTATTGAAAATCAGTCGCATTTGCTTGCATATACATGTACATACATTGAACAGGTCATAACAAGGAGGCTAGAGCAGAAGAACAAAATTGTTTGCCCGACAAATAGGTACATGTTTACCATAATTTACTGTTTTGTTTGGGTGATGATGATTTTGTGAGCTGATTGGCTAGCCGCTTGGCTTTTTCTTTTTCTTTCGGATTGAAGAAGGCCATGGGAGGCTATATGAAATATCCCGAAGTCCCCGGTGCAGGGGAGGTTATGGCGAAATTTTTCGGAAATTTAGGGTGTTAGCCAAATTTTTTGAAAAATTTGAAAAGTTCTTAGAAACTGAAAAGTTGAAGAACTTAAGCCGTAATGAAAATACTGAAAGTAGAGTTGAATTGTAAAACAACTTTCGGCTTCGTTCCTTTTCGGGTACGAAAATTTTTAAGTGGGGGAGATTGTAACAACCCGGAAACCTGGGCCAGTTTAAAATTTTTATTTTGGCAATTTTAATGAATTTGGAATATTTAAAATGAATATTTTAAATAAAAACGACGAGAAATTTATTTTGAATAGAATTTGAACGTATATATTTATATACGTCGTCGCTAGAATATAAATAATTATTTATTATTATAAAAGGAATTGAAAATGGTGTGGTAATTCGATAATTCGATTTCAAATTTCAATTGAACATACCAGGTGCAAAATAAACCAGATTTTAGTGAAACCAAAAATATTTGAATCTAATTGAGAATATGTTTCCAACGAATCCGAAAAATCAAAATTTCAAAGCGGGAATCAAAAGATATGTCCAAATGAATTTTCAGAATAGTCGCTATGGAATTCAGGCCTTTAAAAATGGAAATTTTGCAAACGACCTCGGATTTCGACGAAACCACTTTGGTTGGATCCGGGATGTAAAGTTATTGCTAGGTTTCAAATTTCATAATTTTTTGAATCAATTTGTGAGCGTGGCAAAGGAAAACGCGTTTGACCAGTTTCAGTTGATTTTAATCTACTGGAAAATGGCCATTTTTCAAACGGTCTCAGAATTTGATGAAATTAGTTTTGTTAGGACCGTATCGTCAATACAAAGTTAGAAATAATTTTTCTGGAATTTTTCGAGTTAGTATGTGACCCCAGTAAATTGAAATGCGCGTTCAAATTCAATATATAGAGTTATATTTTGATTTTGACGAAAAATGATCGAAGCGGTCGAATCAGCCTGCGATACATATCCCACTGTGTTCGGAATGGGGGTAATTAGCTAGGAACGACAGTCTTTGGGTCTCGATTGGTGTTGGAAATAGAAGTCAACACTCATGGAAAAATTAAAGAATTAAATTATTAATATATATATATACACTTAACTACCCCAACCCCTTTCCCCTTTTCTCAGAAAACCGATGGCCCCCCTTTCACCAAATCGATCCCGTCGCCCTTCTCCTCTGACACCGCCGGAGTCACCCACCACCACCGCTCACGTGCGCGACCCCCCCTCGCCGTCCAGCCTCCCTCTACCTACTCTCTTCTCGCGCCTCTGAAAGCCCCGTTGACCCCAAACCCCGCCTGAAATCGAGCCCGCCGCCTCCCCCACTGGAGCTGCCGCCATCTGCGACCCAGTCCTCCACCTCCTCCGTCGTTCGAGGCAGCATCGCCTCCTTCACCACAGCCTGCGAGGCGCCTCCACTCCAATCCGATAACCGTGAGTTTTTCATTTCGATTTCGATTTTATTTATTAAGGTAATTAAAATATACGATTTTTATATATTATAACATAGGAGGAAAATCAAATTCTTTCACATATGATAACAGGAAAAAAGAATAGATTTTGTTAGAAGAATAAAAGATTAGATTTTTAATTGTTTAAAGATATAATTTTTATTATAAAGAAAGGTTAAAGATATAATTTTTATTATATAGAAAGGTTAAAGATATAATTTTTATTATATAGAAAGGTTAAAGATATAATTTTTATATTATAGAAAGGTTTAAAATATAATTTTTATATGATGTAAAGAATAAAAATATAATTTTTATATAATAGAGAAAATAAAAATATCATCTTTATATATGTAGCGAAATAAAAATTTAATTTTTATTTTATATATGTAGAAATAAAAAGGTGATTTTTATGGTGGTGGTATAAAAATTCGATCTTTATATTAGAAGTAGATAGATAAAAATATAATTTTTATATAGAGAATAGCGTGATAAAAATATAATCTTTATCATATGACACCGTTATGAAAATAGAATTTTTATCATATATATAGCAAAGTAAAAATACGATTTTGATCATTGGAATGGTTAAGGAAAAATATGATTTTTAAATTGAAAGTGAACAAATAAAAATGTGATTTTTTATATATGTAGTGGCTACGGACAGTGGAACGGACGAAAGGCGAAAACGACAAAGATTTCTACATAAGAAGAGTCGTGGCGTTTGGATTAGCTAGTTGGTGAGAACTTCTCACTTTTAAATTTTGTTTTCTAGTTAATAATATATACTAGGATGCAGAAGGTGTTTAGTAGCACCTGACACCCGTCGTCCACAGACCATGGACTGCTTGTATGCTTGTTTGTTTGATTTTGATGTGTAGTTGATTGTGTGATGTGATGTGAAATGAAATAAAATATTTTATAGTGGAAAACATTTTATAGTTAAAAATAGAATTTTTAACGTGTATATAAAATAAATATTTAAAAACAAATCGGAGATTTGTTTATATACACTGATTTGATTGATATTGATTGGGACGATAAATTTTACACATCGCCCAACTGCACAAATAAAATCTGTGTTTGATTGTTTGAAACCCCACACGGGTATTGGGATGATATATGACACACACTAGTCCCAATAATTAGCTGTATGTCTATCGATTGATTGACAGGCTGTTATAAGCGTTAAATATCTATATTTGATGCTTATACAGTGTAGAATGCACTCTGGATGATGGTTGATTATTTATCGTTGTTATTTTATACATGTGTTGTAGAAAATCCATATAATTAACATTATACGGTAATTGATTGGGCCTCATTCCAGTTTTGAAATAGAAATATTTGAAAAAGAAATATTTGAAATAGAATATTTGAAAACAGAAATATATGAAGCCCTGTTGATTAGATTGACGCCATTTTGACGTGAACGATATCTATATCGATTTTATTCAATTTTCAATGTATATTGAAAGTGTTTTTCGAAATTTGAATTATATTGAAAATAATCGAAATTCAAATTATATTGAAAATAATTGAATTCAAATTAAATTGAAATGAATTGAAATTCGAATTAAATTGAAATTGAATTGAAATTGAATTGAAATCGATTTGAAATGAATTTAAAACGAATTTATATTGGAATATTCAATTTTGATTGGGAATTGAATTTGAAGTTGAAACCGTTTTGAAAATGAATTTAAAACTATTTATAAAGCACGTTTTGAATTGAAATCGACGAAGTATATATTATATATTATATATATAATATAATGGCCTGAATAGAACGCGCCGCGCCGCGGCAGTTCGTGAATTTCGACCATTGACTTCGAATGGATATTGCGGGAGATCCGACCATCGGATTCTCCTAAAACCGGAACCGTTGGGTTCGTATCGAAAAGAGTTTTCTAACGAATATTGGAAATTTGAAATCTAACTGTTGGATTTGGAATTATGTCCAAATCATATTTGGAAAAGGTCGCCGTAAGTGCAGTTCGATGGCCGTTGATGGAAATCAACTGTATGGGCCTTGATAAAATTATTAAAAATAATAATAATTTGTGTAAAATCATAAGAAATGATTTGTGAAGAATTGGGATGAGAAACTCCATATTTGAAGAGATAAAATTAGATTTTTATCGAAATGAACTAGTTTTGAAGTAGAGTAATAATTTATTTATTTTTAAAATAAATAAATTGGATTTGAAATGGTTTTGAAAATAACCAGAATTTCCAATAATTGCATTGGAATGGATTTGAATCGAAATTGTCTTCGGAATATTTCGATGTGGGATTTCGTGATTGTACGGATATTGTTGTAGAAATTTGAAAGAGATATATATATATATATATATCGTTATTTCCAATACGATATTTGTTGGTCGCAGAATTTGATATCGTATATAAGCCGATATATTTTCTATTCAAAGCCTTGTATTTAATATCAAATGTGATTTGGATTTGTCGTGAATGGTGTCTTCATTAGCACTGTTCTTAAACCCAGTTGAGAAAAATATTAAATATTTTTATTTAGATTTAATGAAGTGTACCAATTAAATGATATTTAATTGGAATTGAATTGGTATAGATTTTTGGGTTTATCGTGAACAGTGTTTTAAATAACACTTGTTCTTTAACACGATAATTAATTTAATGTGAATTTGGGTTTATCGTGAACCGTGTTTTAAATGACACTGATTCTTTAACCCAGTTAAAGATTAAAACTAAGTGGAGTTTTAATGAACCTTTAATTAGATTGAAAAGATCGAGAAGGGAGTATCACCAGTTTTGCTCCAGGCAATAGTTAGATCTTTAATTAGATTTGAACGTGAAATGGTAATTGAATTTACCGATAACACTGTGGTGTTAGATATGAAGTATGACCAGTTTTACTTCATGAGATGAATAGGTTGGGATTGGGAAATAAATGATTACTCCGGTGTGGTTCGCTAATCCCGACTAGTTTGAATTGATATTCAAAGAAGATTAAAGAATAAATTTAAAGAATTTATCTTTGACAAAATTAATGGGAACCTTTCCCAAAGTATAAGAATATTTGAATAAAAGAATATTCTGAATTGGAATGAGGCGTATGTTGTGTTTGTGTAACACTTGTTTATTATATACGCGAGTTACTCAGAAAGACCGGGTTTATCCCATTCCGAATAACTGATTCGAGGTGGTGTCGAAGATGAAGACGGTGGTCGAAGACCGGAGGTCTTCACGTCGTTCGGGTGATTACTGATGATCTTGATTGGGTCGTACACCCAAGAGGAGGGAATCAGTTAGTGATCGTCCTGACGTACTTGGAGATCGATGGATATGCGGGGTACAAGGTGCCTCCGGTTTCGTTCAGACCCAGAACGAACTTGTAAATGGACTGTGTGTCTGACATTGGATTTTATTCTGTGTGGTTGATTTCTATTAAATATATATCTGTTTGGCGGCGGAGAATTTATTCTCTTGCTTAACGCCCTTCTGTGAGACGTACGAGCTCAGGGGTTATATATCAATGGATATCAAATGCATGGAGTGAATTGCCTGTATGGCATGCCTAAGTGGCAATTAATTAAGGCTTCTGTTGAAAAGCAAAGTCTTGTGGTGATGATCAAAGCACAGCCTGTGTGGCACAGCTTTGTGTAACTTGAATTCGCGAGCCTCACACCCCCGTTGTGAACCTAAAACGGGAGAGGACTTCAAGGAGGGCATGCGTTTCCTTCTAGCAAGAAGTGGCGTTAGTGGTTTTACACGCCCTGACGAGTTTGACTTATGTGGTTGTTGGTATGCGGGGCACCTCGGTTAGATCGGACGATCCGGGTCCGATGGAGTCTTTCGTTGGCTCATTTACGCCCCGTAGGACGGGGAGACGCAGTGTTCAGGCATTTTAATCCACATCGGTGGACCGGCCCTGACGATCCAAGGCTTGTCTGCGCGCTTGCCTGAGACATGGGCTAGATTGTCTCGAATCGGTAGAGGACGATCCCTGGCCTCGGTTCATAGATGGAAATCCAATTTCCAAATACGTGACATTTGCGGTTTTGATTGTAGAGCCTAGTATGGCGACATGATAATGGTACCCATGCCGTCTATGATTGATACTTATGATTTGAAGTTGTTTTATACACTATGCACTTATAATAGTATCAAATGAAATTTAGCGTATCAAGCATTCTTTGGTTGTTATAAGGTAAAACCCTATCCTCCGGTTTGTGTTGCACTGTTTGATGGGACCTGGGTCTTATAACTTCTTCATTGTTCTTTATTTAGCATTGCGCTATTTGTTTTATGCACTGGTGTTCTTGGGAGGAAACCCGTTCCGTGTTATACGGCGTGGTCCCTTGATTTACCTAACTTTAAAATAAAGATTAATAGCTGTTTTAGTTCTCACACCAGTCCCATGACTGACCTAGAGTTTATTGTTTTAACTTAAACTCTGGGTGCCCTTATTTTGACATGGGCAGCTAGTAGTTTTGGTTTTGCAGATTTATATTCATAGGATCCTGGTTTACAGCTGGAACGATATCCGAAAAGCTTTGTATCCGTATATCTCCTTCTAGTTGTGTTTTGTATTATTTTCCGCTACAATATATTTAAATGTAATTTAAATCTCTGATATTTTCCGTGTAATATTTGTTTATACTCTGTATATTCTTGTATTCTGATGAATTATTGTAATATACAATGAAATGTTCTTCCGTCTACGTTCTGTGTGTTTTGTTCTCAACTCATTCCGCGATTTCCCGTAAGGGGGATTTCGGGACATTTCAATTGTAAAGTAGAAAATCATATGAAAACATAAATATAAACTATATAAACACATTTATAAAATTATAGAGTTAAAACTATATAAATATAAAGTATATAATATATAAAACTTATAAACTATAAAACTTGAGTTTAAAAGTAAAGTAAAGAAAGTAAAATAGAGAAGATTGAAGATAGAATTTGAAAATAGAAATTGAAATCAGAAATTGAAAATAAAATTTGAATTTGAATTTGAATTTGAATTTGAACCTAGAGTGTTATTCAGAGTCTTACATAAACTAGACTCTATTACTATATTTATCTTGAACTCTTGAAATCGTGAAATCTTGATTACTCATGAGTCTTGAGTCTTGAATCATCTTTGAATTCTGAATATCTTAAATCTTTAAACTGTATAATTTTCAGTAATAATTCCTGTATATAAATCCTGCACATGGGTGTGTGTATTCTAGATAAAAAGTGTTAGTATATATTTTATAATCAATTAATATTGAAATAAGGTTGCTGTAATGTCCCGCATTTTTATCGGTTTATATTTGAATATTTAAATCAGTTTAAATATTGAATTCTTAATATAAGTAGATTTAAATATTAATTAAAACGAAGTTGAACGTATAAAAATATATATTCAATATAATCGAGCTCATAACGACGTTGCAGTTCGTAATTTAACGTTCTGAACTTCAACTGAGTGTACAAGACTCGTTATAAACCGGATTTCTTCGAAACAAGAAACGTTGGAATCTGTTGAATTGTATCTTTCTAACAGAAGTGAAAAATCAATATTTCGCGTTATAGATTGTGAATTATGTCCAAATCAAATATTCAGAAAAGTCGCTATGAAATCGTTTATCGACCGTAATGGTTTATTTGAAATAACTAGATATCAGTTTCGAATTTGGATAAGGTTCTTTTGAGGCGTAGTGATAATTTAATTTTTAGAATTTTACTGTAATTTTTAATTAATTAAATACGCAACTTATTATTTGGAGTATTTTGCACCCTATATCAATATTTTGGGGTTTCAAAATATGAGTCTATCTACCGGTATTATTATATTTTTGGGGTCGTGGCACCTCGCTGAACACGACCGTAATCTTATTTTTGTCCATAACAGCTCATCCGTAAATGAATTTTATGTGGTTGGGTACAGACAAGACCAAAGTAAAAAGAGAGAAAAAAAGAGGACCCCCGTACCTTCTTATTTAATATGTTGCGTATGTATGTGCCCAAGATAAAAATATACGCATATGAAAATCAAGGGACCTATATACACGTACATATAAATCAAAGTAAAAAGAGACATATATTATATATAGAGAGAGGACGCATTACATGGCTAAGTGCCTAATGAAAACAAAGGGTCTAATGTCGTTTCCATCAACAGTTCTCTGGGTATTCCCTGATCATGATATCTATGTTGGTATATGAAATCAACATAATAGAGAGTGAAGGATAATTGGCTACTAGCTAGTATGTACAGGAACTAACATTTTGATTCAAAACAAGATCTCCATACTTCAAGACTAAGTAAGATGCATATAATCCAACAGATTCAACCTATGTATTTTAGCATTTTCATTGATACCGTACATATAAGCTAAAGGCTTTGTCAAAGCAAATCAGAACGCAGACTACAGTGGGAATTTAATCAAAGCACAGTACCTGCATTCTAATCTAACCTATGTCAATGTATATATCCTATCATCTCGAACATCTACAATAGCTAAACTTAATGGCTAAGAAATATTTACAGATCTATTTCCCTATATGAACGAGCTACCCTCCTCACTATGTCAAGGCAAATCACCATTTAATAATCTGCACGCCCTTTATACTGACGAAAGAACAACACAATTGTCTTCTATACTAGTAGGGTTCAAATTCAACATCCATGACGTATCTGTAGTACGGTGATGTGGAAACTCAGAGCCAATCTAACATACGCTTTCAAATCTATTAAAAATACTCGAAGTGAAAACTCATGAAAAGAAAAAAAAGAGCCTATACCTGCCTACTTCTTTCGCGCAGGCTAGAAGAACCAATATTCTGAAAAATTTGAACCTATCTCCTACCTAAAACTAAAGCACATGCATCTCGAAATAAACTGCATACCTGCTACTTGCGATGTGAACATTGCATACCAGTGTTTGTTCTTATCAACAATTAAATACCCACCTTCTTGTCAACAATTAATATGATCAGTGCATGGCTACTCTGCAGTCCTAATACTTCATTGCGAAGTAATACAGCCCTACCCTATCGATCTACATGAAAGCTAACACGTGATCATCAAGTCTTTCCTCCATATATATATATATACGGCGCTACACCCATTTCTTTTTGGAGCAAAAATAAATAAACAATGCCGAGACTTAAATATACCAAACAAAATCCGATCTTATACTCCTCTCTAAAATATAAATCAAACTTGTATGGACTCCTCAATAATTTTCTTTGTTTCTATATGAATATTTTTTTGTCTTGGCTATGAAAGGAAGTGTGTGTTTAGCTGTCGGAGGATTTGCTGTTCAGTTGTGGGGAGATCTGAAACGCCGGTAGGGGAAAATGGATGGGTTTTGCCTTCTGGAGCGGACCATTATATTTTATAGAGGGGTTTAAGGACAAATGAAGTACAGGAGGCGGAGAGAATGAGGAGACTGGTAAAACAATGCAAAACGAGGATCGAAGTAGTGCGGAAATGGCACTGGGAGGATGTGGGGTATGTGGTAAAAACGTGGATCAAAAGGGGGAATAACATGCAGTATAACGTTCTAGTTTATAAAGGGTATATGGAAGGTGGTTTCTTGTTCATGAATATGGGGAGTGCCTGTATTCACGTGGAAGGGGATAGTGCAAAGTGTGAGTCTTGTGTCGGAAGTGAGTGAAGTACTGAGGCCTTGCGGTTTCCTGCAGGGTGAACAAATGTTGTAGTACATGAAACATTGATGAGCAGTTCACATGCATGGATTTGTTCAGTAGTCTTAGCATTTGGGATTTGGTACGTGTATCATCTGGGATGTTTGCGTTCAGTACTGGCTTTGCATGTATTGAGTGATGAAGATATATGGACTTAAACATGCAGCAAAAGAGGGTGTAGCATGTGATACACGAGTTGATGCAAAAGGGGCGTTGGCGGTGTCAGTTTCGTGCATGGGACGTGAGATGGAAGTAGCACAAGTCAGGCGCAGTGGGATGAAGTCTGGGTTTTGATGCATGCATGAGGAATGAGATGAACGAAATACGGTAATGGTTTCACGGTTTCATGTTTGCATCGAAGCAGAAGATAGCATTGAGCGGATGTGGGCGTATCAAGATGGGCCGGTTTATATAAAGGATTCGACGAACGGTCCGTCACTTTGGAATTGACAGAAGCTGGCGACGCTATGAAGTCGGTTTGGAGAAATTTGAAGCACGTCAAATTTTCGGCAAATTAAACGCCTGATATGATCAGCCGACGCAAATCGTTATTAAACGGTTAACGCGCCAAGGTGAGTAAATTCACTAACCTTGTTTTATTTAAAATATTTTAATTATATTTTAAATAATGGTTGAATGCTGTGTGATGGTTGTTTAGACAGATTATGGTTAAATTGGTTGAATATTATATATCGTTGCATATGTACACACCATTGGTTGGATACTGAATTGACTAACATCTGTGGATGCGGAAATCGGTTGGAGGAACTCAACCGGATTCCTAAATATTTAGATGTACTGGTTGTGCACTGTTTGAACCATGTTGAATGGAAATTCAACGTTATATTGATTTGGTAAACAAACGATATCAGCGACAGTCAACCATAAACCCATTTTGTTAAGAAGTTGGTTGACTGTCAGACAAGTCAACGAAGGCAATTATAAAAATTATATTTTTATAATTAAAGCGAGGTTTAAATTATAATAGAAATTCTATTATAAACTGGTATTAAGTTGTATTGAGATGTTTATTGAATTGAGTATCATAATACGAATAAGAAGTAAATTGCCAAAAAGACAAAGAACGTGATCGAGTTTAGATAAGAGAAGTCTAAAGAGAAATGTTTAAGGAAGATGGAGTGAAGGGTAATGACCAATGTAAGTAATTTTAAACCGAGTTTCAAATAAGGATATGACATCATAAAATCATATTTAAAATAAGCCAAGATTTTTGTAACAGAGATAAATGCCAAGATTTTTGTAACGGAGATAAAAGCCAAGATTTTTGTAACGGAAACAAATGCCAAGATTTTTGTAACGGAAATAAATGCCAAGATTTTTGTAACGAAAAGAGATATCAAGATTTTTGTAACGAAAAGAAATATCAAGATTTTTGTAACGAAAAGAGATGTCAAGAATTGGTAACAGAAAGAGGTGTTGAGATTAATTATAAAGTGCAATATAGTAGCATATTGCAAGTCTCAGAACTATAGCGGTAAAGTAACGCTGTTGACTAGGCTTAAGCGTGACTGTTATGTCAAGATTAGTTATAAAGGGATATAGCAGCGTATAGCAAGTTTGAACTGTAACGATAAATTAAACGCTGTTAACCAAACTTAAGCGTGATGTTTATATGCAGTAGCACTTCCTAGGGAAGGGAAACAGCTTGTTTTGAAATTCACTTATTCAAAAGTAATAAGTGATGACGTTTGTCCAAAGAAATGTAAGAACGAATGTTAAATAAAAAGTGCATGTGATTTGTGTGATATTGGTTGTACATTGAATGGATGTTGTTTTACTTCGATAGTTAAATAACCGACTATCGAAGTGTTTTGAACCATCATTGTCGATACGGAGAGACCGGTTGGATATATTATCCGAAGACCACTCCGTATAGGCATAAGCGTTGCGAATTCGATTATGCTGAAGACAATTGAAGACGGAGTGTAATGCAAGGGTCGTCCTGTACCAGAATGGTGTTTTCTGTTTGTCCAGACCCGGGACAACTTGTATGGATGAATGCCTGACAGCGTATTCTTAAAAGATCACCTAAGACGTTCTTTTCAAGATATTACGTCTGGTGGCGGAGAAATTCGTTTCTCTTGGCTTTTATACCCGTAATATTTTGGGAAGATCAACTAGTGATTTGACGGGTTTGACGATGTGGCATTCAAAGTGTATGGTGGCCAGATGTCCTAAAAGGTAAACGTAGCCTCTAGCTTCACAGCCGGGAAATGACAAAAATCGGGCAGGCAGCATGGCTATGTGGGTCGCTCCCATTAGGGTGTATAATCACCTATATAGAGAAATTCCTTTTGTTTCTAAATCTATCGATTCTGCCCATTCGGGAACGGTGGTTTGAGTCCAACCGTTGGTGATATACATTCGATACACTCAAGCGAAATGAGTGGTCGGTCATGTGTGGGCCGGGTTGCAAGACGTTCTGGTTGAACCCAGGTGTATTCGCCTCTAGAGATACATCATCGGAAGGTGGTCCCATACCTTGTCATAGTTGGAATCCAATCTCCAATAAGCGCCCTGCGGTTTTTTTTTTGATTTTATGCTATATATGTAGAGCGTGAGATGCAAGCGTTCTACTATTTGGTTATTTATTTGATTAGACATTATTATAATATCACTGGATTTTGATATCAAATATTTTGGGTTATAGTAAGGTAAAACCCGTCCGTGTTTATGTGTGGGCTGGTCTTACTATTATCCTTTTGTTTTCAAAAGGACTTTCAAAGTTAAGCCATATGGTTGGAATTTACTCACACCAGTCCCATGACTGACCCAGAGTTTATTTTGTTTGTTTTTCCCTAAACTCTTGGGTGCCCAAATTTGTACGAGCAGTCAAGTGTTTCAGGCTTTGCAGATGCACTTGGAGGATCTTAAAGTAGAAGGCGCCACCGTCAGTTATCTAGAGTTATTTCCGCTGTATCAAATGTTATATTGTACTCTGATGATGGTATGAATATACAATACAGTTTTGTATTTCAAGGTTATGTTATATAATATATTTTATCCGTTCCGCTGTGAGATTCGTGTTTACTCTGATTATGCTCAGTTGTGTTCCTCTTCTTCTTCTTCTATTCTATTAGTTCTATCTTATCTTTCTCATCCTCTTATTTCTTTCTATTAATGATCCGGTATTTTCGATGTCTGAACAGTCGACGCTGGGTTTTGTGTCGATTTTCGGAGTCGAAAATTCCGGGTCGTTACAGGTGGTATCAGAGCTTAAGGTTAAGTGACTACCTTGGCTCTGTGGCGTAACTCAATAGAGATGGAGTCAGCAATACTCTAGATTGAGTTTGAGTGTATATATACGAGCGCGTATTTGTAAATTGGTATAAAAACTGTTTTATACTGTGTTGATTAGTTTGGCGGGTGGTTTATGAATTCTGGTCGATACTAGATTGCAAACTGTATCGATAGGTGTTTCTAAACTCTTGAACAGAGTAATTCGACACGGTATGTTTTGAAAGAGGGTAAATGAAATAATTTTACCAAAAAAATATATTTTGGATATAAAGAAAGCTTATATATTGGAATTATCTAATATATATTGAATGTGTTGGTTGGAATTATAATCGAATAGGGTTATAATTGAATTGGTTATAAAAACCAGAATTTAAACAAAACTCTGGAAATTTGGAAAAGAGTTGGAAATAATATTTGAATTTAATATATGAGAATTTTAAAATCTTGGGAGATTTGAAGTTATTTTCCAAGTACTGTGAAGATATTTTGAAGTAATTTCAAAGATAAAAGGGTTTGAAATGAGTATTAAAAAGTAATATAGTATTGAACTCACTTTGATGGCTGGAAAATAAATTCTGATGATGACGGCCGCATTATCAGTGTTCGTTTTCGAGTTTCTAAGTGACGGATTACTACCAAAGATTTTGAATTGTTTTGAGGAAATAAGTTGATCAGAAATTCAAATGTTTTGAATTGTTATTATGATTTCATACTGATTTGAAATGAAAACCCCAGGAATTTAAATTCTAAAATTTAAAATTTACTTATGAAGTAAATAAGCAGAGAATTTAAATAAGTCAAATAAAAGTGGAGTTGAACTGAAGCCAAGTAAATGGAGATCGTACTGGAATAAGGATTTGACTTGGCAGAGTAGTTGAGTTGTGAATTAAGATTTGGAATGAAACCGAATCTGGGGATGACATTTGATTATGGAGAAAAAAATTGGGAATTTTAAATTGAAACTGGGATTGAAAGAGAATGGGCTTAAGCATAAGCGAATGATTGGATTGAAGATTAAATTGATTGGAAAAGGCCCAGAGTGGCAAGTTGGAATGATACCGAATGAGCAGTGCAGAGGAGATGCTGACGAAATTCTTTGAAATTTTAAGTGTTAGGAAATTTTCAGAACTTCTGAAAATATGTTATTAAAAAGAAGAATTAATCAGAATTAATCGATTCACTTGAAAACTGAATTTAAGAAATTAAATAAAAGATTTTAACCTGTTTACAACAGAGATTGTAGCATTTCCCTATCTTAGCAATTTCGAGGACGAAATTATTTTAAGGGGGAAGGAATGTAATGTCCCGCATTTTTATCGGTTTATATTTGAATATTTAAATCAGTTTAAATATTGAATTCTTAATATAAGTAGATTTAAATATTAATTAAAACGAAGTTGAACGTATAAAAATATATATTCAATATAATCGAGCTCATAACGACGTTGCAGTTCGTAATTTAACGTTCTGAACTTCAACTGAGTGTACAAGACTCGTTATAAACCGGATTTCTTCGAAACAAGAAACGTTGGAATCTGTTGAATTGTATCTTTCTAACAGAAGTGAAAAATCAATATTTCGCGTTATAGATTGTGAATTATGTCCAAATCAAATATTCAGAAAAGTCGCTATGAAATCGTTTATCGACCGTAATGGTTTATTTGAAATAACTAGATATCAGTTTCGAATTTGGATAAGGTTCTTTTGAGGCGTAGTGATAATTTAATTTTTAGAATTTTACTGTAATTTTTAATTAATTAAATACGCAACTTATTATTTGGAGTATTTTGCACCCTATATCAATATTTTGGGGTTTCAAAATATGAGTCTATCTACCGGTATTATTATATTTTTGGGGTCGTGGCACCTCGCTGAACACGACCGTAATCTTATTTTTGTCCATAACAGCTCATCCGTAAATGAATTTTATGTGGTTGGGTACAGACAAGACCAAAGTAAAAAGAGAGAAAAAAAGAGGACCCCCGTACCTTCTTATTTAATATGTTGCGTATGTATGTGCCCAAGATAAAAATATACGCATATGAAAATCAAGGGACCTATATACACGTACATATAAATCAAAGTAAAAAGAGACATATATTATATATAGAGAGAGGACGCATTACATGGCTAAGTGCCTAATGAAAACAAAGGGTCTAATGTCGTTTCCATCAACAGTTCTCTGGGTATTCCCTGATCATGATATCTATGTTGGTATATGAAATCAACATAATAGAGAGTGAAGGATAATTGGCTACTAGCTAGTATGTACAGGAACTAACATTTTGATTCAAAACAAGATCTCCATACTTCAAGACTAAGTAAGATGCATATAATCCAACAGATTCAACCTATGTATTTTAGCATTTTCATTGATACCGTACATATAAGCTAAAGGCTTTGTCAAAGCAAATCAGAACGCAGACTACAGTGGGAATTTAATCAAAGCACAGTACCTGCATTCTAATCTAACCTATGTCAATGTATATATCCTATCATCTCGAACATCTACAATAGCTAAACTTAATGGCTAAGAAATATTTACAGATCTATTTCCATATATGAACGAGCTACCCTCCTCACTATGTCAAGGCAAATCACCATTTAATAATCTGCACGCCCTTTATACTGACGAAAGAACAACACAATTGTCTTCTATACTAGTAGGGTTCAAATTCAACATCCATGACGTATCTGTAGTACGGTGATGTGGAAACTCAGAGCCAATCTAACATACGCTTTCAAATCTATTAAAAATACTCGAAGTGAAAACTCATGAAAAGAAAAAAAAGAGCCTATACCTGCCTACTTCTTTCGCGCAGGCTAGAAGAACCAATATTCTGAAAAATTTGAACCTATCTCCTACCTAAAACTAAAGCACATGCATCTCGAAATAAACTGCATACCTGCTACTTGCGATGTGAACATTGCATACCAGTGTTTGTTCTTATCAACAATTAAATACCCACCTTCTTGTCAACAATTAATATGATCAGTGCATGGCTACTCTGCAGTCCTAATACTTCATTGCGAAGTAATACAGCCCTACCCTATCGATCTACATGAAAGCTAACACGTGATCATCAAGTCTTTCCTCCATATATATATATATACGGCGCTACACCCATTTCTTTTTGGAGCAAAAATAAATAAACAATGCCGAGACTTAAATATACCAAACAAAATCCGATCTTATACTCCTCTCTAAAATATAAATCAAACTTGTATGGACTCCTCAATAATTTTCTTTGTTTCTATATGAATATTTTTTTGTCTTGGCTATGAAAGGAAGTGTGTGTTTAGCTGTCGGAGGATTTGCTGTTCAGTTGTGGGGAGATCTGAAACGCCGGTAGGGGAAAATGGATGGGTTTTGCCTTCTGGAGCGGACCATTATATTTTATAGAGGGGTTTAAGGACAAATGAAGTACAGGAGGCGGAGAGAATGAGGAGACTGGTAAAACAATGCAAAACGAGGATCGAAGTAGTGCGGAAATGGCACTGGGAGGATGTGGGGTATGTGGTAAAAACGTGGATCAAAAGGGGGAATAACATGCAGTATAACGTTCTAGTTTATAAAGGGTATATGGAAGGTGGTTTCTTGTTCATGAATATGGGGAGTGCCTGTATTCACGTGGAAGGGGATAGTGCAAAGTGTGAGTCTTGTGTCGGAAGTGAGTGAAGTACTGAGGCCTTGCGGTTTCCTGCAGGGTGAACAAATGTTGTAGTACATGAAACATTGATGAGCAGTTCACATGCATGGATTTGTTCAGTAGTCTTAGCATTTGGGATTTGGTACGTGTATCATCTGGGATGTTTGCGTTCAGTACTGGCTTTGCATGTATTGAGTGATGAAGATATATGGACTTAAACATGCAGCAAAAGAGGGTGTAGCATGTGATACACGAGTTGATGCAAAAGGGGCGTTGGCGGTGTCAGTTTCGTGCATGGGACGTGAGATGGAAGTAGCACAAGTCAGGCGCAGTGGGATGAAGTCTGGGTTTTGATGCATGCATGAGGAATGAGATGAACGAAATACGGTAATGGTTTCACGGTTTCATGTTTGCATCGAAGCAGAAGATAGCATTGAGCGGATGTGGGCGTATCAAGATGGGCCGGTTTATATAAAGGATTCGACGAACGGTCCGTCACTTTGGAATTGACAGAAGCTGGCGACGCTATGAAGTCGGTTTGGAGAAATTTGAAGCACGTCAAATTTTCGGCAAATTAAACGCCTGATATGATCAGCCGACGCAAATCGTTATTAAACGGTTAACGCGCCAAGGTGAGTAAATTCACTAACCTTGTTTTATTTAAAATATTTTAATTATATTTTAAATAATGGTTGAATGCTGTGTGATGGTTGTTTAGACAGATTATGGTTAAATTGGTTGAATATTATATATCGTTGCATATGTACACACCATTGGTTGGATACTGAATTGACTAACATCTGTGGATGCGGAAATCGGTTGGAGGAACTCAACCGGATTCCTAAATATTTAGATGTACTGGTTGTGCACTGTTTGAACCATGTTGAATGGAAATTCAACGTTATATTGATTTGGTAAACAAACGATATCAGCGACAGTCAACCATAAACCCATTTTGTTAAGAAGTTGGTTGACTGTCAGACAAGTCAACGAAGGCAATTATAAAAATTATATTTTTATAATTAAAGCGAGGTTTAAATTATAATAGAAATTCTATTATAAACTGGTATTAAGTTGTATTGAGATGTTTATTGAATTGAGTATCATAATACGAATAAGAAGTAAATTGCCAAAAAGACAAAGAACGTGATCGAGTTTAGATAAGAGAAGTCTAAAGAGAAATGTTTAAGGAAGATGGAGTGAAGGGTAATGACCAATGTAAGTAATTTTAAACCGAGTTTCAAATAAGGATATGACATCATAAAATCATATTTAAAATAAGCCAAGATTTTTGTAACAGAGATAAATGCCAAGATTTTTGTAACGGAGATAAAAGCCAAGATTTTTGTAACGGAAACAAATGCCAAGATTTTTGTAACGGAAATAAATGCCAAGATTTTTGTAACGAAAAGAGATATCAAGATTTTTGTAACGAAAAGAAATATCAAGATTTTTGTAACGAAAAGAGATGTCAAGAATTGGTAACAGAAAGAGGTGTTGAGATTAATTATAAAGTGCAATATAGTAGCATATTGCAAGTCTCAGAACTATAGCGGTAAAGTAACGCTGTTGACTAGGCTTAAGCGTGACTGTTATGTCAAGATTAGTTATAAAGGGATATAGCAGCGTATAGCAAGTTTGAACTGTAACGATAAATTAAACGCTGTTAACCAAACTTAAGCGTGATGTTTATATGCAGTAGCACTTCCTAGGGAAGGGAAACAGCTTGTTTTGAAATTCACTTATTCAAAAGTAATAAGTGATGACGTTTGTCCAAAGAAATGTAAGAACGAATGTTAAATAAAAAGTGCATGTGATTTGTGTGATATTGGTTGTACATTGAATGGATGTTGTTTTACTTCGATAGTTAAATAACCGACTATCGAAGTGTTTTGAACCATCGTTGTCGATACGGAGAGACCGGTTGGATATATTATCCGAAGACCACTCCGTATAGGCATAAGCGTTGCGAATTCGATTATGCTGAAGACAATTGAAGACGGAGTGTAATGCAAGGGTCGTCCTGTACCAGAATGGTGTTTTCTGTTTGTCCAGACCCGGGACAACTTGTATGGATGAATGCCTGACAGCGTATTCTTAAAAGATCACCTAAGACGTTCTTTTCAAGATATTACGTCTGGTGGCGGAGAAATTCGTTTCTCTTGGCTTTTATACCCGTAATATTTTGGGAAGATCAACTAGTGATTTGACGGGTTTGACGATGTGGCATTCAAAGTGTACGGTGGCCAGATGTCCTAAAAGGTAAACGTAGCCTCTAGCTTCACAGCCGGGAAATGACAAAAATCGGGCAGGCAGCATGGCTATGTGGGTCGCTCCCATTAGGGTGTATAATCACCTATATAGAGAAATTCCTTTTGTTTCTAAATCTATCGATTCTGCCCATTCGGGAACGGTGGTTTGAGTCCAACCGTTGGTGATATACATTCGATACACTCAAGCGAAATGAGTGGTCGGTCATGTGTGGGCCGGGTTGCAAGACGTTCTGGTTGAACCCAGGTGTATTCGCCTCTAGAGATACATCATCGGAAGGTGGTCCCATACCTTGTCATAGTTGGAATCCAATCTCCAATAAGCGCCCTGCGGTTTTTTTTTTGATTTTATGCTATATATGTAGAGCGTGAGATGCAAGCGTTCTACTATTTGGTTATTTATTTGATTAGACATTATTATAATATCACTGGATTTTGATATCAAATATTTTGGGTTATAGTAAGGTAAAACCCGTCCGTGTTTATGTGTGGGCTGGTCTTACTATTATCCTTTTGTTTTCAAAAGGACTTTCAAAGTTAAGCCATATGGTTGGAATTTACTCACACCAGTCCCATGACTGACCCAGAGTTTATTTTGTTTGTTTTTCCCTAAACTCTTGGGTGCCCAAATTTGTACGGGCAGTCAAGTGTTTCAGGCTTTGCAGATGCACTTGGAGGATCTTAAAGTAGAAGGCGCCACCGTCAGTTATCTAGAGTTATTTCCGCTGTATCAAATGTTATATTGTACTCTGATGATGGTATGAATATACAATACAGTTTTGTATTTCAAGGTTATGTTATATAATATATTTTATCCGTTCCGCTGTGAGATTCGTGTTTACTCTGATTATGCTCAGTTGTGTTCCTCTTCTTCTTCTTCTATTCTATTAGTTCTATCTTATCTTTCTCATCCTCTTATTTCTTTCTATTAATGATTCGTATTTCCGTGTCATTTGGGTCTGACTTGTATTGTATTTGGTCGACTCAAAGGGCTCGAATTCGCGGGTCGTTACAGTTGCTGTCATCAAAACTCCATTCTCCAACAATCTCCCCCTTTCTGATGATGACAACCTTATTTTATAAAATATCATACCTATACATACATATTAATGATGATCTATCTAATAGTCCTCCTGTCTATATGAATCCTATATACTATAATTCTATATTTTATAATTTCTCCACCTTTGGCATTATCAAAAAGAAATTCTAAAACTACTCCCCTGAAAACCTATAACTATCTAAATTAAAAATACTCCCCCTTAATCTTAAATATATCTATATAATTTTATAATAATAGCACTTTCTAAATTCACGATTATCAATACAAACCAATCCAATTTTTATAATTACATATGTTTGATTTCATATATACAAAACCAAATCAAGTACACCACACCATATGTTTAATATATATAGGCTTTTGATCCAATTTAAACAAATCAATCAAATTAAATCAACCATAACAATCAATTAAAAGTTTCTTGGGACTTCTACCCAACCGTCTTCTCTAAAGATTGGATCCTTCTTGATGACTTCCCAATCTTCATCTTCTTTGGTTGGTGGAGCCTTAGTGCGATTGTTATCTTCATCTCTTAAAAGAGAAGAGATTAGCCATCGAATTGCATCAAAATGCATCTCTTGTTTTTCAAACATCTTTATTTGGCTTAATTCGAGATGACACTGATTTCGTAGAATTATAGAGAATGTTCTTAAAGGAATTCAATGCTTCTTCAAGATTTTCGCTTAGGTTATGGATTGGATTTGCCATGGATTTGAGAAGAAATGAATGGAGATGAATGAGAAATGGAATAATGAATTTTTTTGGAATAAATAGGCTTAAATAGGGTTTGGAATTCGTTGGATTTTGAATGGATATGAGTTAGTTATTTAATTTTAATATTTGAAAAGATTTGAAAATCTAGTCGTTATATGTCGACATATACATAAATGTATGTGGACATATCCTGTTGAAAAAATTAGAAATTTTCAAATTTTGAATCTTTTGATCTTATATTAAATTATAATTAATTCTAAAGTTTTAATAGTAACTTAAGGATGATTTTGACATAAATAAAACACTATTCATTACTTTATTGAAAGTCAATACATCCAACTACAAATACGAGATTCGAAAGAAAATATAAGCAAATATAAGTGAATATCTTAAGATAAATTAAACTAGATAGACTAGTTTTCAATGGATGATGAGGAGGAAGGTGAGATTCCAAGCTTTCTTCCAATCTTGACTATGAATTTGGTAATTTTGTGAAAAGTTCTTTTTAAGCTTCTTTTGATTGTTGACAATCTTCACTTGATTTAGAACAATCGTCTCTTTGGAAATGTGTCTAGTGTCGATGGGACACTCAACACTTTCTAAAGAAGTTTCTTCTTCTTTTTTGACTTCCATGGGCGCTTGTTCTTGTTGCATTCGAGCTTGTTTGTCTTCGAATGTCTCATATGGTTGGAAAGAGAGAGGAATTTGCATGAGATGTATGTTTGATGAGTCAAACACTTTTCTTGGCACAAATTCTTCTTCGTGAAGATCAACTCCAAAGCATTTGAAAATGCCGATGAGATAAACACCATAGTAGAGAGTGTTTTCTCTTGATGACAATTATATGGGTTTGATCTCTTTTAAGATCATATCGGCCCAATTGATGTTATATCCACCCATAATAGCAAAGATGACTTTGAGAGTTGGGTTGTTAAAGTTTCCGAAACGAGGAGTGATGGTATGTTAGAGGAGAAGGTTGACAATTCTTGTTTTTTGATAATAAAAGCAATTTTTGAAATCCATTTGAGCATCGTCTTCAAATATGTCATGATAAGTCTGTAAATCAGTTTCATCGATAACGAAATCTGAGCCCATATGGTTCTACAATTTAAAATAGTTCCTAAGAGTTCGACATCAAGAAAAATTTACGTGCCTTTGATGCTACTCCAAATTTGGTCTTCGTTGCCTTTGTAAAATCCGCGATTAAAATTCACATAAAACATTTTGACAAACATAGGATAACACACTTCGTCATTATCCCGAGAATCAATTACTCAAGACTTCGTTGTGTTGAAAGAGAGGGATAAGATCATAAGAAGGAAAGTCGATAAAGACGGCGAAATCTCCCGTATTAACCTTAGCATTTGCTACATAGTTGTAACACCCCACCTCCGTTAAGGTCACTCACAAAGGGAATGCCTTAACTTTGGTGGAGTGCTTTAGTAGACAGAACAGAATATTACAAGACATATAAGTAGTACTTGAAAAAAATATTTATAACTTTATTACAGCAGAAGCAGAAATAAGTTTGGTCACATTTTTCTAAATCACAATACTGAAACTCAAGTACACAATTATCAATCTTATACAAAATCCTTCAGAATGTAAAGTTTCAAAGCCATAATCCCCAGCATAAACTGCCATGAAAAGACAGAGTCAAAGCCAAGCAATACTCCAAGCACTCCAAGCAGAGAGAATCAGAATCAAGCTCCTATGTTTCCACCCTAAGCACCTGGGGTGGGGGGGAAACGGAAAGAAAAGGGGCGAAAACAAACGAGGTCAGACATAAAGTCGGGCGAGTCCAGTGACTTCCAGCATATAAACAGATAATATTATCATGACATGTAAATAAAGCTGGATGAGAGATTACATCAACAGAAATAACAGATATACTTTAAGTTAACAGAAGAAACAGAATGATGTAAACCAAGTTATGTTCCTTACTTGCATCTTATTTCTCTACACTAGTACTAGTATAACAGAGTTAGGTGTTACCCTAATGTCTAAACTAAAACAGAATCGAAACAGAATAATCTATACATAAATAGAATGCTAGTAATAGGCCTTCACCACCCCAATAGACGGAAGATACAGAAGCAGAATACTAATAATGGGCCTTTACCACCCCAACAGATAGAAGGTACGGAAACGGAATATTATAATGGGCCTTTACCACCCAACTAATGGGCCTTTACCACCCCAACAGACGGAAGGTACGGAAACAGAATCATAGACTTAAACAGAATAACCCCTACGGAAACAGAATGTTAGAATTAGGTGTACACTAGTAATGGGCCTTTACCACCCCAATAGACGGTACCACGCAGAAACAGACAGGTGTTACCACCCAACAGAAACAGACGGTACCAACAGAAACGGACATAACTAAGTGTACCCTAAGTCCTACCCTAAGCGATTGGCTCCCTAATACATAAATACCCTGTGTCGGCCCCACAGTAGGGTGTATCAATCCCTAAAGTGGCAACCTATTGGCACAGACCTATTTACAGATGTCACGGTGTCTTACATCCTCAGAGTAGACCGGATCCATGCATGCACATGACCCGGTTGGAACACACCCTCAACACCCATCGCCATTATCAGAATGAACCGCTTATAATTAGTTCAGTAAGCGTGCCCAAACCCCTACATAGCGTGGGGTTAAAGTTTTTGATACCAGAAAGGGTTACTGACTAATATGGGTCCCAAACAATAGATGACACAAGTTTGTCCCCTACTAACCTTGTGTCCCCAGGCTAAAAAATTTCAGATTAACTTGTTTACAAGTTTTAGACATACAGAGTTCAGATTTACTAGTTCACGGATCAGACAATCAAGTTAACAAGTTTTCAGACTAACGGATCAGATGTACAGTTTTAACAGACTTATAGATTATCTAACTTTGTATTGGGCCTACAGATTCACGAAACGGGTTTGTTAAATTCATTAGTCCAGTTGGTTTTACCCTATCCACCCAACACGTTTTAGACATCATATTTATCTCAGATTTGCATTAATTAAATATTAATGCACAGACCTCTCACATTAGGTCGGTAGCTTGTGGCCGCTGGATATGCCGGGCGGTTCCGGGCAGACTCCTGCCACAAGCCAAACCTAACCTCGTGTCTAAGCATATTTTAGTTATGCCTACGACCTCTCACATTAGACTGACAGTTTGTGGTCGTTGGCTAAGCCGGTTGGTTCCGGGCAGGCTTCTACCGCAAACGGAGTCTAACCTCGTGTCATAGCCAATTTATTCCAATACATATTATACAGATATCAGACTAATTATGTCCATTTAACATATTAAACTTCTTTACAGGCGACAACAGATTAATCAAATTTCAATGTTTTACTCAATCTTAGATCGAGCCTACGGATTTTCATACCCAAATTACAATTATTCAGCTTTCAACAGATTAAGCAATTCAACAGATAACAGATCTAGCAGATTAGACGATTCAACAGATTTAGCAGATAACGGATTTAGCAGATTAGGAAATTCAATAGATTAAACAATTCTAAAATTCTATTTACATATCTTGCCTAATCATAAATTAAGCCTAAACTTACATGCCTAAATCATGGTCATAATTCATAAAAAAACATATGCCCAAAATTTTAGTTAAACTTTGCACAGTACAGAATATTCTCTAAAAGCCCCAAATCATGATATAAAATATGAATTATGCCAAATTATAGCCTTTAATGCCAATACCCAAAAATCCATTTTTAGGCGCATTCACATTAATAGTTATCCTATTTTAATGTAGGTCTTTATGCCTAAGTCACATATTCCTTTTTCGAGTCATGAATCGTTATATAAAAATATTCCCAAGAATCTAGATCTTTAAATTATAACATATCAAAATCAGATCTTAATTTTAAACATGCGTTATGTCCCCAAGTTTCAAGTCATATGTTAACATACAATGGTTCCACTTCTTCCAAATCATAGAGTATGCACATATCCAGATCTAATTTATAACATATGTCCCTTTTCTCAAATCAGTCACAGATCAGTCATGTCTAATTATGCATTATTCATTATTTGTCCCAAAATTTAGCGTTTGTGCGTTAATCTCTTATGAGATTGGTGCAGGCTCGTAGTAGCCTGGCTATAGAACAGAAAGAAGAAAGAGAATAGTCACAGAAAAACAGATCTGACAAATAAGAATATGCATAACCTCAGATTCAGATTTATAACCAAGTCAAGATCATAATTAAAGTTCATATCTGAAAATAACTGTACTCACAAAAAAGGAACGATTCTCATATTCTGGAATCTGTATTCTGAAACTGAAATGCTCGCCTTTGATGTAGACTAATCGTTTTAGATTTGATTCTCTTTTAATTCTATTCAGATTGGAAGAAGATGCATTAATCCTAGTTTTGATTCCAGCAGATTAGCGACGCCATTTTAATTTTTAATTAGAATAGAGGCAGAGTATAGGGACAATGAAATTGGGTGGAGAGAAAGCTAGGTTTGGGGGTGTTTAAATAGCATAGGTGTCACGAATCTGGTCAGAACGGGCGTCTAAATACAGAAAAATGCATTTTTCCACGGATCTGGAAATAGGGGGGAGGTCGACCCTAAGATCGACCCCTAGGTCGACCCAAGTGTCGACCTGGGTACTGGGCGGGAATTTTCCCGCCCAGCCCGGGTGTCTATTTTGAATTTCAGGCTGGTTTTTATTGAAACTTCTGAAGGCCATATCTTCTTCATACGGAGTCCGATTTACGCAAACTTGGACTCTATTCCAAGCAGAATTTCGAGTCGAACGCAATGGCGTAACCCGTTTCCCTTAATTATTCTGTTACAATTTAATTATTCTCTGATTTGTTACTCTTATGTTCATAGAAAATACAGGGTGTTACAATAGTTAACATAGGTTTTGATAGCTTCTTTGTCATTATGAAGATAACCTTTGATGGTTTTGGTTAACTTCAATTTCTGAGTTGAACTTGAGGAAGCCATTGAATTGATAGTTTTGAAGAGAATAGATATGAAGAATATTGTTTTGAATTGTGAATGAAAGGTAGAGAGAATAGATGTATATATAGAAATTGTATAAGAACCCGTAACTTCCCCGTGAGGGAAAGAGCGAATACTTTGAGAACAACACACAAATGAACGCAGACGGAAGAACTTTTCATTGTTAATTACAACAATTCCATCAGATACAAGAATATACAAAGTATAATGAATAAATTACATTCGATAAATATCAAAGATTTAAATTACATTTAAATACATCGCAGCGGAAAACAATACAAAACTCAACTGAAAGTGATACACGGATACAGAGCTTTCCGAGCATCGTTCCAGCTGTAAACCAGGATCCTGTGAATATAAATCTGCAAAACCAAAACTACTAGCTGCCCGTGTGGAAAATAGGGGCACCTAGAGTTTAGGTTAAAACAATAAACTCCAGGTCAGTCATGTGACTGGTGTGAGAACTAAAACAGTTATTTAAAACTTTACTTTAAAAGAAAGTAATTCAAGGGACTACGCCGTATAACACGGAACGGGTTTCCTCCCAAGAATACCAGTGCATAGAAAAGACAGCGCAATGCTTTTTCGAAAAATGAAGCTATTATAAGATCCAGGTCCCATCACACAATGCAACGCAAGCCGGAGGATAGGGTTTTACCTTATAATAGCCAAACATGCTTGGTATGTTTAAAACAAATCATTTGATACTATAATAAGTGTATAGTGTCAAAACAATTTCAATCATAAATATAAATCATAGACGGCACACGTGCCCCATACCACTATGTCGTCATACTAGGCTCTACAAATAAAACTGAAATACACGTATTGGAAATTGGATTTCCGTCATGAGTCGAGGCAAGGGGCAAGCTCCTCTCCGCTTTCGATACACTCTAGCAAATGTCCCAGGGCTACGCACTCTGGGCAAACCTTTGATGCTTCAGGGCCGGACCTCTCTTACGTTTAAGGATTAATTATGCCTGAACACACGTTTCCCGGTCTTTACAGACCTAAAATCGGGGCGCCTCATCCAACAACCACATAGGTGAAATTATATAAATGTCAGGGCTGGTAAGTCACTGACACCACCAAGGCTAGAAAGAAACGTCGTGCTCTCCCTGACGTCCTTATCCCGATTTTTACTCATACCGAGGTGTGAGGCTCGCGAATTCACGCTATACACAAAGCTACGCCACAAAGGTCGTGCTTTGATCATCAACCACAAGACTTTGCTTTTCAACAGAAGCCTTGATCCATGCAACTCAGCATGCCACACAGGCAATTCATGCCATGCGATTGATATCTATCGATATATAACCTCTAAGCTCGTACGTCTCAGAGAAGGGCGTTAAGCAAGAGAATAAATTATCCACCGCCAAACAGATATATATTTAACAGAAATCAATCAACACAGAATAAAATCCAATGTCAGACACACAATCCATTTACAAGTTCGCTCTAGGTCTGAACGAAACTGGAGGCACTTTCCTCGCATATCCATCGATCTACAAGTACGTCTGGACGACCACCAACTATTTCCATCCTCTTGGGTATACAGCCCAATCAGGATCGTCAGTAATTATCCAAACGATGTGAAGACTTCCGATCTTCAACCACCGTCTTCATCTTCGACATATCGTCGAATCGGTTGTTCAGAATGGGTATAAACCCGGCCTTTCCGAACAACCCGCGTATATTAAAAACAAATGTTACATAAACACAACATACGCCTCATTCCAATTCATTAGTCACTAACCGTAAATCAGCAAAAGAACAATTTCCCAAATATTAACCCGGAAGGCCGAAACCAACATCAGATCAATATCTAGGAAACCATTCTTCTTAACTAACCTAAAGCTAGTTTCTAAATTTCAATTCTTAGGGAAAGGTTCCCATTAATTTTATCCAAGATAAATTCTTTAAATTTATTCTTAAATCTTCCTTTGGATGTCATTTCAAACCAAATTATGGTTTTCCAAACTAGTCGAGATTAGCAAACCACACCAAAGTAATTATTTATTTTATTTCCCAATCCCAACCTGTTCATCCCATGAAGCAAAACTGGTAATAATCCATATCTAACACCACGGTGTTATCGGTAAAATTAATTACCATTTTACGTTCAAATCTAATTAAAGATTTAACTATCGCTTTGGAGCAAAACTGGTGATACTCCATTCTCGCTCATTTTCCAAATTTGATAATTTAGATCATCAATTCACATTTCAATCTAATTGTAGATTCATTAAAGCCCCTTTTACTGGGTTAAAGAACTAATGTTATTTAAAACAAAGTTCACGACAAACCCAAATCACATTCTATTTATTATCGGGTTAAAGAACAAGTGATATTTAAAACACCCTTCACGATAAACCCACAAATCAATTCTATTTAAAACTCATTTCAAATCCTATTTATTTATTTAAAAATAAATGGGTTTTAATTTCAGTTCAAAACTAGTTCATTTCGATAAAAATTTATTTTTATCTTTTCAAATATGGATTTTTTCATCCCAATTTTTCCCAAATCATTTCTTATGATTTTACGCAAATTATTACTATTTTTAATAATTTTATCAAGGTCCGTATAGTCGATTTCCAACAATGGCCATCGAACTGCACTTACCGCGACCTTTTCCTAATTTGATTTGGACGTATCTCCAAATCCAACCGTTAGATTTCAAATTTCTAATATTCGTTAGAAAGATCTTTTCGATACGAACCCAACGGTCCTGGTTTTAGGAGAATCCGACGGTTGGATCTCCCGTAATGTCCGTTCGAAGTTAAGGATCGAAATACGCGAACTGCCGCGTCGCGGCGCGTTCTATTAAAGCCATTATATTATATATATATATAATATATATTTCGTCAATTACTTTTTAAAACGAATTTTATAAATAGTTTTAAATTCGTTCAAAAACATTTCAACTTCCATTTCCAATTCAATTCAATTCAAATTCGTTTTCTATTCAATTCAATTCGATTTCGTTTTCTATTCAATTCAAAATTCGATTTGTTTTCTATTCAGTTCAAAACGGATATAATCTATATAAATATCGTTCGCGTCAAAATAGCGCATCTCTAATCAACACGGCCTTATATATTTTAATAATTCCGTTATTCTATTCAACAAATGAATATTTATTTTTGTCAACACATGACTAATCTCAACGAATGAGTACTGTCCACGTGTGACTATTTTTGTTATTTAATATATTTTATAAAAATTATGGTATCTATCGTTTGATTTAAAATCAGACTCCAACCGTAAATTAGTAAGAGAACGATTCCCTGAATATTAACCCCGAAGGCCGAAACCAACATCAGATCAACATCCAGGAGACCACTCATCTTATCTATTCTCTAGTTAGCTTCTAATTTTATATATGATAAAGATGTAAATTTTATTGTTAAAATATTTCGTTCAACATATGACTAATCTCAACGGATGAGTACTGTCAACACATGAACCTTTATTTTATAATGATAAAGATGTAAATTTTATTGTTAAAATATTTCGTTCAACACATGACTAATCTCAACGGATGAGTACTGTCAACACATGAACCTTTATTTTATTATATTCTTTATTTTCTAAATTGGAATGAGGCCCAATCAATTACCATATAGCGTTAACTATATGGATTCCATACAACACATGTATATAATAGCAACAACAAATAATCAACCATCATCCAAAGTGCACTACACTGTATAAGCATCAAATATAGATATCTAACGCTTATAACAGCCTGTCAATCAAGCGATCGACATACAACTAATTATTGGGATTAGTGTATGCCGTATTTTATCCCAATACCCGTGTGGGGTTTCAAACAATCAAACACAGATTTTTATTTGTGCAGTTGGGCGATGTGTAAAATTTATCGTCCCAATCAATGTCAGTCAAATCAGTGTACATAAACAAACCGTCCGGTTTGTAAATGAATATTTATTTATTCACATTCACGTTAAAAATTATATTTTTAGCGATAAAACATTTTATTTAACCTATGAAAATATTCTATTCAGTTCGTTTATTAAATAAAATGATATCTTTATTTTTCTAACTTATTTTAGAAAATTTCGGTGGCATAACGGCGCGATACTAGAAACGGGACGAGGCCTAGCCTTATCCCCGGTCTAGTGATGGCCCACGCCATACACATATCAATCAATCCATTCCATTTCACCAAACAATCAAATTCAAATCAAATAATTTAACTAATCTATGCAACCAAACAAACAAGTCCATGGTCTGTGCACAGTGGTGTCGGGTGCTACTAAACACCGTCTGCATCCTAGTATATATATATATATATATATATATCTAGAAAATTAAATTAAAGAGTGAGGAATTCTCACAGAATAGCTATCCAATCATCTCGAATCTTCTTAAGTAGAAATCTTCGTCGTTCTCGTCTTTCGTCACTTTTGTTGCCCGTAGCCACTACATATATAAAAATTGAATTTTTACTTCGCTATTCAATGTATAAAAATCGAATTTTTACTTCGCTATTCAATATATAAAAATCGAATTTTTTACTTCGCTATTCAATATATAAAAATCGAATTTTTACTTCACTATTCAATATATAAAAATCGAATTTTTACTTCGCTATTCAATATATAAAAATCAAATTTTCACTTCGCTATTCAATATATAAAAATCAAATTTTTACTTCGCTACTATATAGATAAAAATTCTATTTTTACATCGATGTTTATAAAATAAAGATTTCGCCTTTTCAAATATAAAGATGATATTTCTAATATTCTTATCATGTAAAAATTATATTTTTAATTCTCTACATAAACAAAAATCATATTTTTACATCTTCTACATAATAAAGATTATATTTTTAATACTTTAAAAATATAAAAATCATATTTTTAATACTTTAAAAATATAAAAATCGTATTTTTATTATCTCTACTCTATAAAAATTATATTTTTATAACTAAAAATAGATCATTTTTATAGCTAAAGATCTTATCTTGGTATGATAAAAATCTCCTCTTTTCGTCTTATAAAAATCTCGTCTTCCTTACCATAAAAATCTAACTTTTATAAACTATAATATGTATAAAAAAAACTATATCCTAACTCTATATTATTTTATATAAAAGCGGATTTAAAACTAAACGGATTTTAATTAAATTAAATTAAAACTCACCAAAGGAAGTTTGGGGAAGGCTCAGCGTCACTTGGAGGTGGTGCAAGCACTCCGGAGAGGTGCAGGAGGGCGCAACAGGCGAGGTGGCTCGCGGTTTGGGCGCAGATTTCAATTCGAAGAGGGGGGCTTAGCAGGGGCGGCGGATGGAGGAGCGGAAGGGAGGGGGAGGCGCAGCAACTGGATTGGCGATGGGTGAGCTGGTGGGTGCGGGTTTGGGGGTAGCGGCGACAGGGATCCCAAATCGCGTGTGGGGAAGCTGAGAGCGGAGAGAGGGCGAACGGAGGCAGGGTTGGCGCGCTTCGTCGGAGGGGCGGCGCGTTCATCAGCGCGGTGGCGCGCTGAACGGAGGAGCGACGCTGCTCCTCCTCCTCTTTTTTTTTTATTTTTTTCTTTTGAAAAGTGATGACGGGGAGAGAGAAGAATGGGGTAGGGGAGTTATATAATTAAATTAATATTATATTTAATGACCTCAATAGTTGACTTTTTCATTTGACCTCTAAACGAGGCCCACCGCCTGTCGTCCATAGCTATTTACCCCCATTCCGAACACAATGGGATATGTATCGTAGGCTGATTCGATCGTTACAATCAGTTTTTGTCAAAATCAACATATAACTCTATATATTGAATTTGAACGCGCATTTCAATTTACTGGGGTCACATACTAACTCTAAAAATTGCAGAAAAATATTTTCTAGCTTCGTATTGACGATACGGTCCTAACGAACTAATTTTGTCGAATTCTGAGACCGTTTGGAAAATGGCCATTTTCCAGTCTATTAAAATTGACTAAAACTGGTCAAACGCGTTTTCCTTTGCCACGCTCACATATTGATTCGAAAAATTATGAAATTTGGAATCTAGCAATAATTTGACATCACGGATCCAACAAAAGTGGTTTCGTCGAAATCCGAGGTCGTTTGCAAAATGTCTATTTTTAAGGGCCTGAATTCCATAACGACTATTCAGAATTTTCAACTGGACATATCTTTTGATTCCCCTATGAAATCTCGATTTTTCGGATTCGTTGGAAATATATTCTCAATTAGATTCTATTATTTTTGGTTTCACTAAAATCCGGTTTGTTTTGCACCCGGTACATTCAATTGAAGTTTGAAATCGAATTATCGAACTACCGCGCCATTTTGAATTCTATTTATAATTATATATATAATTATTTATATTCTAACGACGACGTATATAATATATACGTTCGAATTATATTCAAAATAAATTTTTGTCGATATTATTTAAAATAATCTATTTTAAATATGCAAAATTCGCTAAAATTGCCAAAATAAAAATTTTAAACTGGCCCAGATTTTCCGGGTTATTACAATCTCCCCCACTTAAAACTTTTCGTCCCCGAAAAGGAACAAAGTCGAAAGTGGTTTGATCAATCAACTCTACGTTCGATCTGGCTTCCATTCTCCAACTTTTCAGTTTCTGAGAATTTTCAAATTTTCAAAAATTTGGCTAACACCCTAAATTTTCGAAAAATTTCGCCATAACCTCCCCTGCACCGGGAGCCATGGGAAAATCCCAAAATTGCCATACAGGCCTTCTGATCTCAAAAAGAAAAATCCAAGCGGCTAGCCAATCGGCTCATAAAATCATCATCACCCAAACAAAACAGTAAATTATAGTAAATATGTACCTATTTGTCGGGCAAACAAATTTTATTCTCTGCTCTAGCCTCCTTGCTATGACCTGTTCAATGTAAGTACATGTATATGCATGCATATGCGACCAATTTTCAATACAATTCAATATGTGATTAAATTAGGCTAAATGGTTCAAAATTATCAAACAAATGAACAAACAACACAAACATCAATCAATTAGTGAATTAGAGTTTCAAATTCATTATTTTGATACATATACAAAAATCATGTTTTTGATGCCAATTCACAACAATGTATTCTAGCTATATTAGTTTTGGTTCTCACACCAGTCTAATGGAAATATATAGAAATCATACCTTCGAAACACGAACATAAATACTGATGATGTCATGACAATTATCAGTACCATCTCCAGGCGAATAGAATGTGATTCTATATCTATCCAGTATATTAAAACTTCGAATATACGATCATGACGCGTATATGCAAAATCTTTATATATTGGATTGTCCAAATTCAATACAAATAAAATATTCAAATACGTATAAAATGGTTTAAATTTTCAAAACAAAATTGTTTTCATTTGAAAAATATACTCTTCACACTCGTTCTAGGATACTACTGATCCTATCTCTAACGAGTCATTCTAATTGGATATTACTAATCCAATATCTGATGAATTCTTTCGTATGGTCCTAATGTGTCTTGTTCTCGAGCTCTGTAAACCAAAGCTATGATACCACTATAAGAACCCGTAACTTCCCCGTGAGGGAAAGAGCGGATACTTTGAGAACAACACACAAATGAACGCAGACGGAAGAACATTTCATTGTTAATTACAACAATTCCCTCAGATACAAGAATATACAGAGTATAATGAATAAATTACATTCGATAAATATTAGAGATTTATATTAAATTTAAATACATCGCAGCGGAAAACAATACAAAACTCAACTGAAAGTGATACACGGATACAGAGCTTTCTGAGCATCGTTCCAGCTGTAAATCAGGATCCTGTGAATATAAATCTGCAAAACCAAAACTACTAGCTGCCCGTGTGGAAAATAAGGGCTCCCAGAGTTTAGGTTAAAACAATAAACTCCAGGTCAGTCATGTGACTCGTGTGAGAACTAAAACAGTTATTAATCTTTATTTTGAAGTTCGGTAAATCAAGGGACCACGCCGTATGACATGGAATGGGCTTTCTCCCAAGAATACTAGTGCATAGAATAAACAACGCAATGCTTTTTCGAAAAATGAAGCTATTATAAGACACAGGTCCCATCACACAATGCAACGCAAGCCGGAGGATAGGGTTTTCCCTTATAATAGCCAAACATGCTTGGTACGTTTAAAACAATCATTTGATACTATAATAGGTGTATAGTGTCAAAACAATTTCAATAATAAATATAAATCATAGACAACATAAGTGCCCCATACCACTATGTCGCCATATTGGGCTCTACATATAAAACCGAAATACACGTACTGGAAATTGGATTTCCGTCATGAGTCGAGGCAAGGGCCAAGCTCCTCTCCGCTTTCGAGACACTCTAGCAAATGTCCCAGGGCTACGCACTCTGGGCAACCCTTGGATGCTTCAGGGCCGGTCCTCTCTTACGTTTGAGGATTAATTATGCCTGAACACACGTTTCCCGGTCCTTACAGACCTAAAATCGAGGAGCCTCATCCAACAACGATAGGTGAAAAATATATAAATGTCAGAGCTGGTAAGTCACTGACAAGACCAAAGCTAGAAAGAAACGTCGTGCTCTCCCTGCAGTCCTTATCCCGTTTTTAACTCATACCGAGGTGTGAGGTTCGCGAATTCACGCTATACACAAAGCTACGCCACAAAGGTCGTGCTTTGATCATCAACCACTAGACTTTGCTTTTCAACAGAAGCCTTGATCCATGCAACTCAACATGCCACACAGGCAATTCATGCCATGCGATTGATATCTATCGATATATAACCTCTAAGCTCGTACGTCTCAGAGAAGGGCGTTAAGCAAGAGAATAAATTATCCGCCGCCAAACAGGTATATATTTAACAGAAATCAATCAACACAGAATAAAATCCAGTGTCAGACACACAATCCATTTACAAGTTCGCTCTGGGTCTGAACGAAACCGGAGGCACTTTCCTCGCATATCCATCGATCTCCAAGTACGTCTGGACGACCACCAACTATTTCCATCCTCTTGGGTGTACAGCCCAATCAGGATCGTTAGTAATTATCCAAACGATGTGAAGACTTCCGGTCTTCAACCACCGTCTTCATCTTCGACATATCGTCGAATCGGTTATTCAAAATGGGTATAAACCCGGCCTTTCCGAACAACCCGCGTATATTAAAAACAAATGTTACATAAATACAAAATACGCCTCATTCCAATTCATTAGTCACTAACCGTAAATCAGCAAGAGAACAATTTCCCAAATATTAACCCCGAAGGCCGAAACCAACATCAGATCAATATCCAGGAAACCATTCTTCTTAACTAACCTACAGCTAGTTTCTAAATTTCAATTCTTAGGGAAAGGTTCCCATTAATTTTATCCAAGATAAATTCTTTAAATATATTCTTAAATCTTCCTTTGGATGTAATTTCAAACCAAATTATGGTTTTCCAAACTAGTCGAGATTAGCGAACCACACCGAAGTAATTATTTATTTTGTTTCCCAATCCGAACCTATTCATCCCATGAAGCAAAACTGGTAATACTCCATATCTAACACCACGGTGTTATCGGTAAAATTAATTACCATTTTACGTTCAAATCTAATTAATGATTTAACTATCGCTTTGGAGCAAAACTGGTGATACTCCATTCTCACTCATTTTCCAAATTTGATAATTTAGATCATCAATTCACATTTCAATCTAATTGTAGATTCATTAAAACCCCTTTTACTGGGATAAAGAACTAATGTTATTTAAACACAGTTCACGACAAACCCAAATCACATTCTATTTATTATTGGGTTAAAGAACAAGTGTTATTTAAAACACCCTTCACGATAAACCCACAAATCAATTCTATTTAAAACTCATTTCAAATCCTATTTATTTATTTAAAAATAAATGGGTTTTAATTTCAGTTCAAAACTAGTTCATTTCGATAAAAATTTATTTTTATCTTTTCAAATATGGAGTTTTTCATCCCAATTTTTCCTAAATCATTTCTTATGATTTTACGCAAATTATTACTATTTTTAATAATTTTATCAAGGTCCGTACAGTCGATTTCCAACAATGGCCATCGAACTGCACTTACAGCGACCGTTTACAAATTGATTTGGACGTATCTACAAATCGAACCATTAGATTTCAAATTTCTAATATTCGTTAGAAAGCTCTTTTCGATACGAACCCAACGGTTCCGGTTTTAGGAGAATCCGACGGTTGGATCTCCCGTAATGTCTGTTCGAAGTTAAGGATCGAAATTCGAGAACTGCCGCGACGCGGCGCGTTCTATTCAAGCCATTATATTATATATATAATATATATTTCGTCGATTACTTTTTAAAACGAATTTTATAAATAGTTTTAAATTTGTTCAAAAACATTTCAATTTCCAATTCAATTCAAATTTCAATTCAATTCAAATTCGTTTTCTATTCAATTCAATTCGATTTCGTTTTCTATACAATTCAAAATTCGATTCGTTTTCTATTCAATTCAATTCGATTTCTTTTTCTATTTAATTCAAAATTCAATTCGTTTTCTATTCAGTTCAAAACGAATATAATTGATATAAATATCGTTCGCGTCAAAATAGCGCACCTCTAATCAACACGGCCTTATATATTTCAATAATTCCGTTATTCTATTCAACAAATGAATATTTATTTTTGTCAACACATGACTAATCTCAACGAATGAGTATTGTCCACATGTGACTATTTTTTTATTAAATATATTTTATAAAAATTATGGTATCTATCGTTTGATTTAAAATCAGACTCCAACCGTAAATTAGTAAGAGGACGATTCCCTGAATATTAACCCCGAAGGCCGAAACCAACATCAGATCAACATCCAGGAGACCACTCATCTTATCTATTCTCCAGTTAGTTTCCAATTTTATATATGATAAAGATGTAAATTTTATTGCTAAAATATTTCGTTCAACACATGACTAATCTCAACGGGTGAGTACTGTCAACACATGAACCTTTATTTTATAATGATAAAGATGGAAATTTTATTGTTAAAATATTTCGTTCAACACATGACTAATCTCAACGGATGAGTACTGTCAACACATGAACCTTTATTTTATTATATTCTTTATTTTCTAAATTGGAATGAGGCCCAATCAATTACCATATAGCGTTAACTATATGGATTCCATACAACACATGTACATAATAGCAACAACAAATAATCAACCATCATCCAAAGTGCACTACACTGTATAAGCATCAAATATAGATATCTAACGCTTATAATAGCCTGTCAATCAATCGATCGACATACAACTAATTATTGGGATTAGTGTATGCCGTATTTTATCCCAATACCCGTGTGGGGTTTCAAACAATCAAACACAGATTTTTATTTGTGCAGTTGGGCGATGTGTAAAATTTATCGTCCCAATCAATGTCAGTCAAATCAGTGTACATAAACAAACCGTCCGGTTTGTAAATGAATATTTATTTATTCACATTCACGTTAAAAATTATATTTTTAACGATAAAACATTTTATTCAACCTATGAAAATATTCTATTCAGTTCATTTATTAAATAAAATGATATCTTTATTTTTCTAACTTATTTTAGAAAATTTCGGCGGCATAACGGCGCGATACTAGAAACGGGACGAGGCGTAGCCTTATCCCCGGTCTAGTGGTGGCCCATGCCATACACATATCAATCAATCCATTCCATTTCACCAAACAATCAAATTCAAATCAAATAATTTAACTAATCTGTGCAACCAAACAAACAAGTCCATGGTCTGTGGACAGTGGTGTCGGGTGCTACTAAACACCGTCTGCATCCTAGAATATATATATATATATATATATATATCTAGAAAATTAAATTAAATAGTGAGGAATTCTCATAGAATAGCTATACTATCATCTCGACTCTTCTTAAGTAGAAATCTTCGTCGTTCTCGTCTTTCGTCACTTTCGTTGCCCGTAGCCACTACATATATAAAAAATCGAATTTTTACTTCGCTATTCAATGTATAAAAATCGAATTTTTACTTAGCTATTCAATATATAAAAATCGAATTTTTACTTCGCTATTCAATATATAAAAATCGAATTTTTACTTCGCTATTCAATATAAAAAAATCGAATTTTTACTTCGCTAATATATAGATAAAAATTCTATTTTTACATCGATGTTTATAAAATAAAGATTTCGCCTTTTCAAATAAAAAGATGATATTTCTAATATTCCTATCATGTAAAAATTATATTTTTAATTCTCTACATAAACAAAAATAATATTTTTACATTTCTACATAATAAAGATTATATTTTTAATACTTTAAAAATATAAAAATCATATTTTTAATACTTTAAAAATATAAAAATCATATTTTTATTATCTCTACTCTATAAAAATTATATTTTTATAACTAAAAATCGATCATTTTTATAGCTAAAGATCTTATCTTGATATGATAAAAATCTCCTCATTTCGTCTTATAAAAATCTCGTCTTCCTTACCATAAAAATCTAACTTTTATAAACTATAATATATATAAAAAAACTATATCCTAACTCTATATTATTTTATATAAAAGCGGATTTAAAACTAAACGCTTTTTAATTAAATTAAATTAAAACTCACCGGAGGAAGTTTGGGGAAGGCTCAACGTCACTTGGAGGTGGTGCAGGCGCTCCGGAGTGGTGCAGGAGGGCGCAACAGGCGAGGTGGCTCGTAGTTTGGGCGAAGATTTCAATTCGAAGAGGGGGGCTTAGCAGGGGCGGCGGATGGAGGATCGGAAGGGAGGGGGAGGCGCAGCAACTGGATTGGCGATGGGTGTGGTGGTGGGTGCGGGTTTGGGGGTAGCGGCGGCAGGGATCTCAAATCGCGTGTGGGGAAGCTGAGAGCGGAGAGAGGGCGAACGGAGGCAGGGTTGGCGCGCTTCGTCGGAGGGGCGCCGCGTTCATCAGCGTGGTGGCGCGCTGAACGGAGGAGCGACGCTGCTCCTCCTTCTCTCTTTTTTTTATTTTTTTCTTTTGAAAAGTGATGACGGGGAGAGAGAAGAATGGGGTAGGGGAGTTATATAATTAAATTAATATTATATTTAATGACCTCAATAGTTGACTTTTTCATTTGACCTCTAAACGAGGCCCACCGCCTGTCGTCCATAGCTATTTACCCCCATTCCAAACACAATGGGATATGTATCGTAGGCTGATTCGATCGTTACAATCAGTTTTCATCAAAATCAACATATAACTCTATATATTGAATTTGAACGCGCATTTCAATTTACTGGGGTCACATACTAACTCTAAAAATTGCAGAAAAATATTTTCTAGCTTCGTATTGACGATACGGTCCTAACGAAACTAATTTCGTCGAATTCTGAGACCATTTGGAAAATGGCCATTTTCCAGTCGATTAAAATTGACTGAAACTGGTCAAACGCGTTTTCCTTTGTCACGCTCACATATTGATTCGAAAAATTATGAAATTTTGAATCTAGCAATAATTTGACATCACGGATCCAACAAAAGTGGTTTCATCGAAATCCGAGGTCGTTTGCAAAATGTCTTTTTTTAAGGGCCTGAATTCCATAGCGACTATTCAAAATTTTCAACTGGACATATCTTTTGATTCCTGCTATGAAATCTCGATTTTTCGGATTCGTTGGAAAGATATTCTCAATTAGATCCTATTATTTTTGGTTTCACTAAAATCCGGTTTGTTTTGCACCCGGTACATTCAATTGAAGTTTGAAATCGAATTATCGAACTACCGCGCCATTTTCAATTCTATTTATAATTATATATATATTTATTTATATTCTAACGACGACGTATATAATATATACGTTCGAATTATATTCAAAATAAATTTTCGTCGATATTATTTAAAATAGTCTATTTTAAATATGCAAAATTAGCTAAAATTGCCAAAATAAAAATTTTAAACTGGCCCAGATTTTCCGGGTTATTACAAATTGAATGGATATGAATTAAATAGGCACAACTTTTTAGGCCTTGGGAGTTGGTGAATAGTTGGAGGGAAGTTTGAAAGTTTAAACCTTTGAAATTCAAATTTTAAATTCCTAATTTCTAGTCAGAAATGACGACATATAGACATATGTTTGTCGACATATGTGCCTATTTTCAGAAGGAATTTTGATTTTTGTGAAATGTGATTTAAATTATCGATTTATATTTCAGGTTTAATGATTTCCTGAAATAATTCTAATCCTAACAAACATTCAAAATTTTATTGTATTATTTTATTTATTATTTATTATTATATTATTATTTTGAATTTCAAAATTCAAATTTCAAATTTCAAGTTTGAATTTTAATTTTTAAATTCAAAAACAAGGAAAACAATCAAAGCAACCATTTAATCAAAGAGAATTTAAAAATTAATTAAGGCACACCCATTTTTAAGATCCTTTTCTTTGAAATCTTCTGAATTCTGAATTGCCATGAATCACATATTTGAATTTCCGGTTTCAAGCTCTTCATCACTTGATGGATGAATCTGAATCATCTAACATTGCTGCGTATGCTTTCTTTCTCTTCCTTGACGAATTGGTGTTGTCTTTTTGTTGAGTCAATTTATCTAGATATGGACACATTTTCCTTATATGGCCTGGTTTGTTGACATCGACCATCATTTCTTCTTGAATCTCCTTGGTTATTATTTTGAAAATAATTTTTCCTACTATATTTCATAAATTTTCTAAAATGTTTTGTCATAAGGGCTGTTTCTTCATCATGTTCACTACTCGAGTTAGAATATTTTGTTGTTGCTTTAAATGCAATGGATATCTTCTTAGTTGGCATGTTTTCTTTTCTTTTCTGTAATTGTACTTCAAAAGACATTAGATTTCTGATTAACTCCTCAATCTTCATTTCATTGACATTATTGGCTTCTTCAATTGCCAAAGTTTTCTGATCCCATTCTGGAGTCAATGAACTTAATATTTTTCTGACTTGATCTTCTTCAAAGTAAGTTTTTCCATGTGTTGTAAACGAATGTACTATCTCTTGAAATCTGCAACACATATCAGAGATATGCTCATTTTCGTTCATTTTGAATAACTCAAACTAATTAACTAACATTGATATCTTAGTTTGTTTAAGTTTATTAGTTCTTTCATGAGTAACTTGTAAAGTTCTCCAAATTCATAAGCAGTTTTACATACTGACACTCTATTAAACTCATTCCTATCTAATGAACAAAATAACATATTCATGGCTTTAAAATTGCTTTATGCAGCAGTCTTTTGTCCATTGTGCAAAAGCAGTTGTGGGTTCAACAAACTCATTTTGTGTACTATTTCATGTGTCTAATCCTACAGATTTTAAATATATTTTCATTCTACATGCCTAATATGAATAACTACTACCATTAAACAGTTGTGGTCTAACAGTGGACTGACCCTCTACAAAAGAACTACTATTGCTACTAGTTTTGGTCGCCATTATCACTGCTTTCAAAAATCAGATTATGAATCTGATACCAATTGTTTGGGATTGCAGAATGGATCGTTAAGGCAACACTAACACTAGAGGGGGTGAATAGTGTTTTTGAGAATTTAAGAAAAATCTAAGACTTATATGATCTACTATATGAATCAAACTCCATAGAAACAATCACGGACACAGAAAAAAACATAAGCACAGAAATAAAATGCAGAAAAGGAAAGAACACACCAGATTTTACATTGGTTCGGAATTGCTCCTACGTCCAGTCCCACGCAACGCTGGATTGCGCAGAGTTATATTACTATATCAATATCCAATTACAATCCTCTCCTTGATTTCACGGCTACAAGGGTAACACCGGTTCCACACACTTAATCAAGTATACTCTCCTTGATTTCATGGCTACAAGGGTCACACAGCTCCCGTTCCTTGATTTCACGACTATAAGGAAACACCGATTACCCAAACACTTCACAAATGATTACAATAGCCCTATAACTCTTCAATAGCACTTCGATTCAGCGAGTAATAAGTAGAAGTGAGAAGAGAAGTAGTTTTATGTAAATTGAATTGAATTCAGTAGAGTATAAGTGTAGAAATCATAAAAATGAGAAAATAGTGGTGTAAAGAAAGGAGATGAAGATGGAGAAAAAGAATGATGAAAAAATTCGAAATCAGCCCCATTTATAAGATTTGAAAGGTTGCAACGTTTCTGGAATGTTACAAATAGTGAAAAGACACTTCCTTTGAAAATTAAAAAAGTGACAGTTATATGTCGACATAGACATATATGTATGTCGACATATCACTGTGTAAATTTGAATTTTGAGCAATTTTCAAGTGTTTATATATATATATATATATATAATTCTGGAAATTCTTGAATTAAAACAAAGTGTTGTAAATGAATATTATAAAGTAGAAAATCATATGAAAACATACATATAAACTATATAAACATATTTATAAAATTATAGAGTTAAAACTATATAAATATAAAGTATATAATATATAAAACTTATAAACTATAAAACTTGAGTTTAAAATTAAAAGTAAAGTAAAGAAAGTAAAATAGAGATGATTGAGGATATAATTTGAAAATAGAAATTGATATCAGAAATTGAAAAACAGAATTTGAATTTGAATTAGAACCGGGAGTGCTATTCAGAGTCTTACATAAACTAGACTCTATTACTATATTTATCTTGAACTCTTGAAATCTTGAAATCTTGATTACTCATGAGTCTTGAATCATCTCTGAATTTTGAATCTCTTAAATCTTTAAATTGTATTGTCTTCAGTAATAATTCCTGTATATAATTCATGCACATATATATATATTAGATAAAAAGTGTAAGTATATATTTTATAATCAATTAATATTGAAATAAGGTCGTTGTCATCAAAACTCCATTCTCCAACACTCCAAATCAACTCGATCATGTTGCCTTCGTCGATACGATCCCACCGGCTTTTGTTTCGTTCGATTCTGTGAATGAACATACAAGTTATGCTATTTACAATATTAAACAAGAATTACTCGAATATAAAATTAACCTAAATTATTAATTTAAATTAAATACCTTGAATAACTATTAACATGTCATTAGCGATGGATTAGCCACCCTAATCTACTTCGTAACCACGCGATTACCAGGCCACATCGCGATCGTCTTCTCCAGGCCATTTAATCGAACCTGTGACGCTTCTTCCTTCACCACCCCCGATGCCCATCACCGAACATCACCACTTCGACCACCCACGTCTTCCCTATGCAATTATCCCCATCTCCAATCGGTCTGGTCCCCACAACCCATCGATGGTCCCTTCTCTAGCATTAAAACAACCGCCACCTGCCGCCTCTCTAGTCAAAGCCACAGCCTCATAGCATACATCTGATCAAACTACATCGCTGCTTCCCCTATAGTTGACGAACCACCACCACGACCAAACTCCAACTCCGACCGCCTGTCACTATGTTAAAGTCACAGCGCAACCATCCCTAAAAAAATGTTGCTGCACCCAAACACCGACCACTGTACACACCACACCACTACCCCTCATTTAACTCTTCTTCGCAAGCCAGTTCCCCACCACACCATTCCTCAACGATCGACGAGCTCCTCCTATGGGTCTTTGACCTCGTCACATGCTGCTATAGAAGCAGTGCGACCCGAATGGGTGTTGAATGCATCCAAAAGCCACCAGTCAGAACTCCTCCATCCATTGCTGTAAATTGAGTTATTACAGAATTTTGAATAAGGAGAGTATTTGGCTGTTTCCCTTATATTTGTTTTATTTATTTCATTTTTTTCTAAAGAATATGTTTGCCGAAATGAAGGATGTTATGAATAAGAGTACCGATTCGGAACGAAATGAAGAAATAAGGGGAGGTAGATCGTTTATATATATTTTCTGTGTTGAATTATAAAGGGCTTCATTGTATTTTGTTTTAAGGAGGACAAACAATTTTTGCACAATATATAGAAGAAGAACAAGAAAACGCAGGTAGATTCATGTGCAAATTTCAGAATGGGACGGCGGTAGAGATTTTTTTATTTTACTTTGAAAAGGATATTTACTGAAAGCAACTAGCAATTTTTCTTCATGGCTATCTCCATTTTCATAAAACATTTATTAATTCGCACGCTCATGTACGATTTCCGTTTGTGGTGAAAATGGACATCATGGTATAATTTGATGTTACAATCCTAATGAAACTTGTTTCGTCGAATTCCGAATCCATCTACTCAAATAGTGCTCGTTCGAGTCCAAATGGTCGATTTATTTGTATTTAATTTTAGCACGCTCACAAAATAACTCCAATTGGCGCGAAACTTGAAATCTAGCAATAATAAGCTACTACGGTCTTACTAAAATTTGTTTCGTTGAAAACGAAGATCGTTTGAATAAAGTCCCCTTTTAAGGGTCTAAATTAAATTAAAATAAAATAATTTTAAAATACTTGAATATAATAATAATAATAAAATATTATAATCGAACATACTTGAGCAGAATTACATATAGTTTGAAGATAAAATACTCCAGGTTGAATTCCAAGCCAAATCAATATATTAAAAATCCTTTAATTTTATATGATAAATCGTTATAATTTGTAAGCGAATTCCATATCGACTACTTTAAAATTTGATTTGGACATAAAACAAAATATACAATATGAAAAGTCGATTATTATCTTCCATTAGAAAAATATTATCCCATAGATTCGAACATTTCTTGTTCCAAAGAAATCCGACTTATATTGGATCTTATGTGTCCAATTAAAGTTCAAAATGTTATATTACGAACTACTGCGACGCTGCAGCTCGATTTATAATAAACTTATAAATTATACAATATAACATTGTTTAATAAACAAATACGTTAATATAATTCGAAACAAACTAAAATAAATTTTTCTATATTGTCCAATTTACATTATACAACAAATTTAACTAATCCCGACTATTTCAGAGTTAAATTATTATCATACTATTTATATTAATAAAATATTCCAAACCATTAAATTTCAAGTTATTAAATTTACAAAATAATGTTTAAAACCATTTTAAATATTAAATTAAATGGTTAAAAATTTAGGTCGTTGTAATGACCCAACTTTCGAACACCTCGGAAGTCGTGCCATTATTTAATAATAAGAATAAATAAAAGATAGAACTAAAGAAAACATCAGAATCTCATAGCGGAACATGAACAAAATATAATATAACATAATATGATGCATCAGAGTCATAATACATCATAGTACAGTACATCGGATACATGGATATATGCCCGTTTCAACTTACAAACTTCATAATTATACGTTGATACTGATAACTGACTTGCAAACTTCATAGATATAATTTGTAGACCACCTTGCAGAAACCATCCCATCCAGTTATTCCAAAAGTTATCCAACACCTGGTTCACTTGTCTACTCATAACAAGTGTTATGAGTACCTAAGAGTTTAGGGAAACACAGAAAATAAACTCCGGATCAGTCAAGGGAGTGGTATAGGTAAACAATTTTTAAAACAAGCAAAGAAATAAAACGTATCTCATAAGACCACGCCGAAAGTACGGACTGAGTTTTTACCTTATGAGAACCAAATCTGTTTGTATATTTAAATAATATATTATGATAATGTCTAGAGTTTTCCACAAATAATTTAGAATCTAGTAGAATGCTTGTGTCTCACATTCTACTATATAGTATACAAACAAACCGCTTAGCGCTTATGGATAATGGATTTCCAACTATGACAAGGTATGGAACCTGTAACACCCCGTAATTTTAAATATTAAAATTAAAAAATTTAAGAATACTTAATTGTTAAAGTGAGAATTAAGGGAAGTGGATTGCGCCTTTGCGTTCGTCTCGGAATTCTGCTTGAGATAGAGTCCGTGTTTGTGTGAATTAGACTTCGTACGAAGAAGTTATGGCCTTCAGAAGTTTCAGAATTTAAATAAATTATAAACAGCTCGAATCAGAAATTCAAATTCAAAACAGGGAAGCGGGCTGGGCGGGAAAATTCCAGCCCAAAGGCCAGGTCGACCAGGGGGTCGACCTACCCATACTGGTCGACCAGGGGGTCGACTAGGGGGTCGGCCTGGGTGCCCCCCCCATGAAGATATAAAAGATGACGCTAGTTTGACCTGTTGCTGAGTCATTAGGGATGAAGTGTCATTCTATCTTGACTGGATGGTCTTGATTGATTCTAGGTTAATCTGACGGCTCTTAATCAATTAAAATTCTATATAAGCAACATAACTCTCAACCCTAAATCATAATAATTCATACCAAGAGCCGCCATACCGTCAATGGAGAACCTAGAGTAGCCACCATTTTCTTTCAACTCAAAAACAAGATAGAAGCAAGAATCTAATCTAATCAAATCTAAATAACAATTAGTCTACATCAAAGGCGCGCAATTCAGTTTCAGAATACAGATCCCAGAAAGACAAGACTATTCTTTTGTTTGTGAGTATAATAGCTTTCACAAAATAATTAATTAATTTGATTATGATAAGTTATAATTGGGATTTTGAGAATATGATTTTGAATCATGTGATGTTGAATTATATGCAAGTTTGTGATGTTGGATTACATGTTCTTATATAAATTATATGCAAGTTTGTGATGTTGGACTATATGTTCTTGTATGAATCTTATGCAAGTTTGGATGTTAAAACATATATGAATCTTATGCAAGCTTGGGATATTAAGACATATGTGAATCTTATGCAAGTTTGGGATGTTGAAACATATGTGAATCATGTAGATACATATGCTAGTTTATTTGCAAACATGTGACATTAATCTTTATGTTTAGATCTATATGCAAGTTCACATCTTTAGGTTTAGATCTATATGTAAGTTCACATCTTTATGTTTAGATCCATATGCAAGTTCACACCTTTATGTTTAGATCTATATTTAGATCCATGGCAGTACATAGTTATGCAAATTTATGTTCTATATGCCCATTGCCTATGCTAGTTTTCGATGTGAATCATATGCTAGTTTGAATGAAATTCATATGCAAGTTATAGGAAAACCATATCCATATATGCAAGTTCACATCTTTATGTTTAGATTTATATTTAGATCCATGATAGTTTATGCAGATTTGTGTATTGCTTATGCAAGTTATTGGCTATGCAAACTTATGTCATGATTCTTTGATCTATTTTATATGTTATGCAAGTTGTGATGTTGCTTTTCTTTTTATAAGTTAGACTGTTGCGAGTCTAACATATGTCATATAAAAACGTATGAATAGCGTGGGGAAAATGGGAAAATATTGTATATACATAAATTGTGAATTAGCATAAAATGGCCTTAAAAGGCATATAATTAATTTGAGGCATTAATTAGTATAAATTATATACCTGAAATTATGGACATAATTTAGGTGATAATTATGGACATAAATAAATTTGTAATTTATTGACAAATTTGAATAGGGATATTAATCCAATTTGGGGTTAAATAATTATGTGATAATTAACCGCCTGAGACACGAGGTTAGACTCGTTTGTGGTGTAAGACTGCCCGGATCCGCCCGGCAAATCCGGCAACCACAAACGGTAGTCTAATGTGAGAGGTCAAAGGCACGAATTAAATGCGTAACAATTGTAAAGACACGAGGTTAGGCTCGTTTGCAGTATAAGACTGCTCGAACCCGCCCGGCAAATCTAGTAACCGCAAATGTCAGTCTAATGTGAGTGGTCTTTACAAGGTTACAGTTCTAATGAATTAAGTAACACTTAACCAGATAAACATGTGGTGGGACATGGGGGTTAAGTAGGTGGCCTTGGGTGGCTTGTGAAATACGATTAGAAACACTTAACCAAGTTGAAAACATGTAAGAAGACATGAATAAGAATAGGGTTAAATGGGAAAACTTAGTGGGGACCAAGCATAGGTGGAAGGCTTGTCTCAAGCATGGGGACCCTTTTCAAACCAGTAACCCATTAAGTATCTTTGTGAGCTCGACCCAAGTCGAGGACGGGACACACTTACTGGGTTTGATTGTAAGAGGTCAAAACGGGTTAGCGGTGGAAACGCAAGTCCAACAGGGTCATGTGCGTGCGTGGGTCCGGGCTGGTAGGTAAGACGTTGTTGCATCGTGTAGATATAAGCTGTGCATCTCTAGTGGTATCGGGTTGCCACTTTGGGTAGTGATACACCCCACTGTGGGACCGGCACGGGTATCTACGAGTTAGGGAGCCGATCGTATGGGGGTAGTGGGTACAACTAGTGGAGATAAGGGCAGACAACACCTATGAAGGCAGCTATGGGTACACGAAACTACCATTATCATTATTATGTTCTGTAGGCAGGATCAACTTTTAGGGTGAATAGTAGTGGTGCAATATAGTAATTATCCTATAGTGATTAAGAACGAGATTAATGCCAGAATATTCCTCTTGTTTTCTTTGTCATGCCCATTTGTATCATGGTCATATCTTATCTTACCAGTTTATGCCTTATCCTAGTTACTTTAATAATTATATTGTTAAAGTTATTATACTGGCCAGACTTTATGTCTGACCCCCTTGTTTTCGCCTCTTTTCTTCCTTCCCTCCCCCTAGGTTCCCAGGGTGGGACTAGTACTAGTGGAGCTTGATCTTGGATCTCTTTCTCTCTCTTTTGGAAGTGCTTGGATTCCAGAAAATAAAGTTCAGCTCATCTCTTTTATGGCTACTTGTGTTTGGGGTTATGCTTTTTACTCTATGTACTCAGAAAACAATTTGTTAAGATGGATATTAAGTGTACTTGGATTTACAGTTTGTTTATGAAGTTGTTGTAATCAAACTATTTCTCCGCTGCAATAAAAGTTGTTTTAAAATTTTCAAGTACCAATATATGTATCTGTCTTGTTATATTCTGTTCTATGGAAGTTAATGCATTCACTTTGACAGTGACATTAATGGACGTGGGGTGTTACACGTGGTATCAGAGCCGAAGGTTACCAGAACATATATGAATTTTGAAAAACTGTTTTTCAAAAACAATTTTATAAAGAAATACTTTCAATAATATGTTTTAAGGAAATTATTTTCAAGAGAAAAGTTTGTTTTAAAAACGTAACCCCCAAGAGCCATATATCTTTCCTTCGATTCTCCATTTTGAATCTCTTCCTTTTTCTTTTTTAGCATGTCTGGGGAACCTGAGATACCTGAGGGCATACCAATACCAGGCTGGTTTAGAAGGTATCTGGAGGCTAGGGCCAATGCTGCAGGCACAGCAAATGTTCCTCCTCCCTCAGCTGCAGTCGCTCCTCCTCCTCCCCGGCCTTGCATTGATACTTTTTCAAATGTATGCAAAGATTTTCGGGCAATGGGCGGGAAACCTTTTCACGGATCAGAGATGTTTGTTGAAGCTCGAAATTGGCTTAAGGAGGTGGAAGATCTATTTGGTATTTTTGAGGTAGAAGATGGAAGGAAGGTCCAATTGGCTGCTTGTTTAATGAAGGACGAAGCCTCATTTTGGTGGGAGGTCATGAATGGAGAGCGTCCAATGGAGACATGGATGGATTTCAGGCGTAGGTTCGAGATGAAATTTCTCTCACGAGCAGAAGAGAATTTATATGTGGAGAGGTTCTTAGCATTGAAGCAAGAAAATTTATTAGTAAAGGAGTACGTCAACAAGTTCAATCAGTTGGCGAGATTTGGCTTGGAATTGGTAAACACACCTGAGAAGAAGGCCCTAAGGTTCGTTAAAGGTTTGAATGAGCCGCTACATGGGTTGGCTATGACCCACATTCCCATGGGGGCTACCTTTGAGAAACGTGTTGACATGGCGCTTATGCATGAAGAGGAGAAAGGTGCTAATGCTAATAAGGCACCGGAGAAGAAAGGGGACCAAAAGAAACCACAATAGCAAAACAAGAAAGGCGGGAAGAACAACAATAGCAGGGGAAAGAAAAGTGCTTTAATTGTGGAACACCAGGCCATCTAAGCAAGGACTGTAGGAAGAAAAAGAAGACTGGATGTTTCCACTGTGGAGAGGCATGACATCTAGTTAAAGACTGCCCAAGGAAACAGAGGCAATGATAAAGAACAGGGTCCACTTCTGGAGGACAGCTTCAGGCTCTCATGGCACCAGGACAGGAGAGAGGTAGAAACATTTCCGTTGAAAGTTTAGTTTTTCTGTTTGATCATCCTGTTCGTACTTTGTTTTACTCTGGCGCTTCACACTCATTTGCATCTGCTTCTTTAGTTGAAACACTGCACCTAAATACTAGTCTAGTTACGGATCCCATAGTAGTCTCAAATCCTATTGGTGGTTCGGCTCATCTTTCTATGGTTTGTCGGGATTTGAGAGTGTCTATCTTGGGTATTGGGTTTGAATGCAATGCCTTCGTTCTTGGCTTCATGGGCTACGGCTTGATTCTAGGCATGGATTGGCTAGCGAGATACGGTGCCATCCTAGGTTGTGAAAGATTGGTAGTTAGATTGTTGACTGGTTGTGGAAAGACCTTCAATATTTCTTGTGACCCTAGAGGTCCGGTAAGGCTTAGCTACCTAGAATCCCTTGACGCATCCAATGATGATTTGAAATCTGTTCGTGTGGTCCGTGAATATAGTGATGTCTTCGATGAGGTTCGAGGTTTACCCTCGAGAAGCGAGATAGACTTTCGAATATATCTAGTATATAATGCAAAGCCAGTTGCATTACTAGTGCGCCACATGGCTCCAAGAGAAAGAAGAGAACTCAGTAAGCAAGTGAAAGAATTGCTTGAGAAGGGATACATAAGAAGTATTTCGGAGTGGGGTGCTCCAGTCGTTTTTGCTACAAAAGCTGATGGTTCACTTAGATTGTGCGTGGACTATAGAGAGCTGAATAAGCTAACAAAGAAGAATAGACACCCATTTCCGAGGATAGATGATTTATTCGATCAGTTGGTGGGTGCTTCGGTTTTCTCGCAACTGGATTTGGCTACACGGTTTCATCAGCTAAGGGTGGCTGAAGATAGCATCGATAAGACTGCATTTAGAACTCCTTACGGTTTCTTCGAGTGGCTCGTCATGCCTTTTGGTTTGACGAATGCACCCGCATACTTTGTTGACTTAATGAGTAGGGTGTTTAGGGAGTTTCTAAACAAGTTTGTGGTAGTCTTTGTGGACGATATCCTGGTTTTCTCTAAAAATGAAGAAGAGCATGCCCTACATCTTAGGGAAGTCTTAGAGACCCTACAAGCGCATCAAATTAAAGCTAAGTTCTCCAAGTGCCATTTTTGGAGAAAAGAAGTGCGATTCTTAGGACACATGGTCTCTAAGGAAGGGATAGCTGTGGATCCCGCAAAGGTGGTGGCAATCCAAGATTGGAAAACTCCTAAGAACTCAACAAAAGTAAGAAGCTTTTTAGGGCTGGCTGGTTACTATAGGAAGTTCATTAAGGACTTCGCGAAGATAGCAGGCCCACTTACTCGGTTAACGAAGAAGAACTTGACTTTTACTTGGGATGTTGATTGTGATGATGCTTTCCAACATCTGAAGAGGGCTTTGACGAAAACTCCAGTTTTAGGTTTGCCAGATGGGAGTAAGCCATTCACAATATATACTGATGCTTGCGGGACAGGGCTTGGTGTAGTTTTAATGCAAGAGGGAAGGGTGATATGCTATGGTTGAAGACAGTTGAAAGCCCACGAGAAAAATTCCCCTACCCACGACTTAGAGTTGGCTGCCATAGTTTTTCGCTCAAGTCATGGCATCATTATTTGCTTGGCGAGAGGTTTGAGTTGTATACAGACCATAAGTCGCTAAAGTACTTATTCTCTTAAAAGGACCTAAACTTGAGGCAACAGAGGTGGATGGAGTTTTTGGCATCCTACGATTTTGAGATCGCATATACCCCTAGCAAGGGTAACGTTGTAGCAGATGCCTTAAGTAGAAAGAAGTTAACTTTAATTCCTTTGTTCGTAGAGCGGTAGAGTTTGGAGTATATATCTACTTTTGACTTCAGACCCTCTGTCGATTATGTACCCGGATTGTTGGCATCATTAGAGGTGCAACCTACAGTTTTGGGTCAAGTTGGAGAGGCACAGCGAAATGACCCACAATTGGTTGAGATAGTAAGCAAGCTTATAGGAGGGGAGTCTTCGAGTCATCTTAATAGATATGCTATAGATGAGAGAGGCTGGCTACGTAGAAATGGGAGACTTTCGGTACCACAAGACGAGAGTTTGAAGAAGGCAATTCTTGAAGACTCACATCGCTCTAAGATGACCATACATCCCGGTGGTGACAAGATGTATAGGGATATGAAGCGAGTTTTCTTTTGGGACGGAATGAAGAAGGACGTGGCTGAGTTCGTTTCTAGATGCTTAGTGTGCCAGTAAGTCAAGGCGGAGGAAAAGAAGACCGGAGGTTTGCTCCATCCCTTAGAGATTTCGCTTTGGAAATGGGAAAGTGTTTCCATGGATTTTGTAGATGGGTTACCAAGATCAAGGAAGGGTAATACGGGGATTTGGGCAATTGTAGACAGACTTACCAAAAGTGCCCATTTTATTCATGTTAAAAGTAGAAGGACCACCGCATGGTTAGCATCTGTTTACCTTCGGGAGATAGTTCGTCTGCACGGCATACCCTATAGCATTGTGAGCGATAGAGATCCCATTTTCACAAGCGAATTTTGGAAAAGCTTACAGGAGGCGGTTGGAACGCAAGTATGCTTAAGTACCGCTTATCACCCTCAGACGAACGACCAGACCGAGAGAGTAAATCGGATTCTAGAAGACCTTCTGAGGCTATGCATCCTAGACTTTGGAGGAACATGCGAAGAACATCTTCCATTAGTGGAGTTCGCCTATAATAATAGTTTTCAGGCTAACATTGGCATGGCACCTTTTGAGGCTCTTTATGGACGACTATGCCGATCACCTACATGTTGGTGGGAATCCACGGATAAGATTTTGCTTGGACCCGACATGACTAGGGAGACTTCGGAGAAGATAGACCAGATTTGATGGCGAATGAAGACGGCGCAGGACCGAAAGAAGTCATATGCTGATAAGAGACGAACCGATCTTGAGTTCAATGTTGGGGACATGGTTTTTATTAAGGTATCACCATTAAGAAACGTAGTCCGTTTTGGGTCAGTAGGGAAGTTGGCACCGAGGTTCGTAGGACCCTTTCCAATTACAGAGAGGATTGGCCAGATGGCATATAGAGTAAAGTTACCAGAGAAGCTCAGTGGTGTTCATGACGTGTTTCACATTTCGCATTTGCGTAAGTGTTTACACGATACGGCGGAAGTGGTGGAGCCGAGCACGCTCGATGAAGTGGAAGTAGAGCGCAATGCCACGATTAGACGAGCTCCTACATGCAATCTCGGATCGGAGGTCAAAAAGCTACACAACAAAGAGGTCAAGTTGGTCAAAGTGCAATGGGAGATGAACAAAGAGACGCGACTTGGGAGACAGAAGACAAGATGCGTAAGCTGTACCCTTTCCTTTTTTAGGGTATGTTTTTAACTTCTCCTTTTTCTACCGCTTTGTTGATACTTGTCCTATCTTTTAGTATTATCTTTGCGATGACATCTTCTATCTTTATACTACAAGAAAACAATGATTTTGCAACGGAAAAATCCGTTGCTAAACCCTCGCTAAAGGCCTGTTAGCGACGGATTTGCAGCAGAATACGGCTATCGCTAAAAAACACGTCGGTATTTTAGACACAATTTTGCAACGGAAATTAACATCGATTCTCCTTCACTTCACCATCATTTTCTGATATATTATCATTTCATTTTAAAAATATTTCACCAACGTTTTACTGACGGATATATACAACATAATAAAATCAGTAAATATTTTTCCATCGCTAAATGCACGCTATTTAGCGAGGGATTACCGACGGGAATATATAACAAACATTTTACATTTCAGTTATCTGTCGGTAAATCCTAGCTATATAGCGACAGATTACCAACGGAAATATATAGCAAACACTTTACATTCCAGTTATCTGTCGGTAAATCCTAGCTATATAACGACGGATTACCGACGGAAATATATAGCAAACATTTTGCAGCATTTCTAACCAACATTCTAGACATTAAATACATTCATTTCAACAATACTCAACATTCAATACTCATCGTGCAATGAAACATATTAACCAACTAGAAAAATTAATGTCACAAAACATTATATAACAATAAAAAATGGTACAATAATTGATAAAATATTCACGTAACACCCAACATTCATAACATTTCCGATACAATTAAAAACTAATGTCACATAAACAAAAATTATGTTTACATAGATGATGGATCTATGCATTAAAGTTAAAAAAAAAAAAAAAAATAAGAGAACCTGCACATATATATAAAAAAGCTTCTCATTTTCTACATGGGTTTATCTTAACATGGCTCGAATGCTTGTCCTCCAATTTGCTCTTTGATCTTGGAACTGTACGTCTGTAACATAACACCAAAATAAGTTTTAGGAATTAAAAGTAGTAAACTATACATAACAAGCACATTTATAATTACTAGTATACAATGGTGGAATAACCGACCGTTAAAATTATATAATGAAGAAAAAAATGAATTGTCGTATTTCAAATAAATCAAACAAGTATTGGTAAACAACGGAATGTGTAGAATATTCAGAAACAATTACATGACAAGAAAAAATACAATAATGTTTCAGCTTATCTTCCAAACTCAAGCATCTACTCTAAAATTAAAACTAGAATGATCCCACATGGGAAGATAGACATATCAGATGTGCATTTTTATATGACAAGATATGATGAACTATTATGGGTATGAATAGCATAGCGTAACAGTCCAGTAGTTGTTGATGTAGGAAATGAGGAATAATGTATATTATTAATCGATTAAAATGGGAAAAAAATCATTCATGATAATATTTGCTTGAGTGTGTAACATCCAATTATGAGTTATGGGAGTGGAATAGCGATCAACAATGCTATGTGCAGCACAATCAGAAGGTGTAAAAAAATATCCATTTCATTGGACACGATCTGTATGTACTCAAGTTCTTCATTTGTACTACGCTTGTTGATCTCAAAGATTAAAGACATTTCAAGAAACAAAATGGTAGAACTAAAAAAATGAGATATAATGTATCCACTGTTGTGTACTGTATGGATACACGACATCACGTTGGCAAATAAAGTACATGAGGAATTTAGGTTCTTACCGACAGCAAGCGATTCCGATCATGAATCGAATGTTCATGTCATCCTATGTTTGAAAATCTATGGACAAATGAACAATCATTGAAATTGAAGAGGTCAATTTTGTGTTATCTCAAGCATTTCCTCGCAGCTCTGTTCATACATGAAGAAAAATATGTTTTGAATTAGGTATATGAGATTTCACATGCTAATTCTTTAAACCCTCGCATGTTTAAACAGTACTCCAGCTTGTACTTATAACGGTATAAATAACATGTAAATTGGCTTTCCGTGTACCAAAAAAGAACCCGAAACTTGAAGAGAAAGAAATTGAACTGGTAGAGCATAATTTACACTACATATTAACATCTTGCAAAAACGTAAATATATCATGTTTAATTATACAAATTAGATTAGTAAGTACTGAATTGTTGCACATTTCCTAATAAAAACAAAACTTAACAAAACTGATTAGTAGTTAATACTCTGATCAAAACAACTATAACAGCTACAGAAAACTGGTTGTCATGCCCTGAAGTAATTAGTAGATAGAGTAATGTGATATACTTGAAAATATAGGCAATTAGCTTTTTGTTTACAATGAAGGTTGCACGGTTGTATTGCAATAAAAGCATGTTCAAGGTGTGTAGTTAGAAATTTAAAATAAACTGTACATGAAACTAACCCACACCACGTATGAAAGGAGTATAGGTAGAAGGCGCAAAAATTTGATGTATGAATCTAAATGGGTTGAGTGGAATTAGGGAGCCTTTTTGATATAAAATAGGCAAATGAACAAAAGCCACAAGATGTGATTCAGGATAAATTTTCCAGCACTGATTCAAACCATCAAGTTTTATGGAAAGATAGATAGTGATCAATTGGATTGGTGGTAGCATAGCTATCTGAATTTGTCAAGCTTCCTTCATCCTTCTTTTATTGATTTTTGCGATAACCATGGCTTTATTGACATCGTGTGCGCAGCTATTATAATAAACTTTGGATGCGAAATAGTAATAACAAAGTGTAGATAAAATCATTTTATCAAATTTATATAATATAAACATTGGCTAATTTCTGTTAAACATGTGAAGTTGCAGACTTTTATTCATTTTATTTTCTGAGTTTAAATACTTCTTTTTGCATAAAAGCACATATATTCTTTTTATTTCAAAATTACTGTTTAAACTCCCAATCTAATTTCCAACTTTGTTTCTGCATATAAAAATTTCAGCACTATTTAGAACAATTTTACGTCTTAACAAAAAAAATATTTATGAAAAATATATTTGCATTTGTGTTATTTCATAGGTTTTCGGTTTATTAACAGGCTTGACAACATCAACAGTTGATATGTGTTAAATAGTTGTTTGTGGGAAGAATGTGTTACCCTGTTTCTTGTATCAAGGAGAAAAATGTAGAAAGTGATCATGTTATGGTGTATGTAGTAGTAGATCAAGTACAAATAATTGGAAGAAGAATAATATGCGTAGGACCAGACATAGTATTGAACAGAGCAAGCTATTTAAAGATATAGCAATAAGTAACTATAGGCAGATAAATCATCATATCAATCAAGAAATAGATGTCATTTGCTTGTCATAAATTCTATCTTATAGCCTTTTTGTCGTCTAAATTGAGTCAAGTCAAATGCCTAACTTGTTAAAGTTGTGCAATAACTTCAACTTAAAACTTATGGCAAGTCGGTAATAACATGGAGTTTTATATTTTTTATCACTTATAAGATTGGATATCTGGTAAAAGTAATTGTGAATGATCGACATATTAGATCCTGTTAAAACTGCAGAGTATTTTATGTAGGTAAAACATATGGATAATATTCTAAAGAAAAACTAAAGTCGACATCATTATAGTGGGAATAGAGCAACACGTTGAGTGTATTCACAGTGCGGACTGTTTGATAAGAAACTTAGGATTCGTTTGTTTTTTATAAAAAGTTCTGAATGTAAGTTCTGATTAATAAATCAGAAGTTCATAGCTTGTTTGTTTTTTGTGTTTTTTCTGAATAAAGCTATTCATTCAGACAAAATTATTCAGAACATTTTTTGCGCTTATTCTTTGTTCTGAATGTTGAATATTGTTTTTTTGTTCTAAATGCTGAATGAAAACAAACAAGTATTTGATTATTCAGAACTCAGCATTAAGCAATCAGCAATCAGACTTCAGAGTTCAGTAATCAGACTTCAGAATATTAGTATAACTTGGAATATACAATTACCTAAGCTGTGATGAAGTTGGAGCAGATTGGTAAGTTCGGCGTAGCATGCTTAGGGGCACGTATAGTTGGCAGTCGGCCATTGTATACCTTGTCATAGTTTGGTGCGAAGAGCCGTTGAAGGACTGCTTGAATGGTTGAGAGAGAATTTAGGGAAAATTACAGAGTAGTTGATGAGTTTTGGGAAAGTCGAAGGCAAGGGAAACTTTTGGCAAGCGGTTACTGTTAAAAAATATAGCAAACTAATTTGGCGAGTAGAGGGAGAAACTGTAGGATAGAGAAGATAGAAATTTGCAGAGTAGTGGATAGTTTTTTAGGAAAATAATAATAGCATGGAGGGGAGGAAAAGTTTGAATAGGTTAGTGGGAGGTTATTGGTTAAAAGGAAATTATTACTAAGTTATTCAGCGAGTAGAAAGAGCGAATCATAGACAGAAGAAGCAGTACCCGTAGGCAACAGTCAGTTCCTGTTTAAATAATAGATATACAGTTCAAGAGTCTTCCCTTTTTTAGTTTTTCCAAACTACCATTTTGAAATCAACATAAAAGTTCGAATACAGGAATTCGAGCAATTACTGGTCTACAATCACCATAAACATGGCGAAAGAAAATAATGATCAATAAAAGCATGCTATGATAAATTAATCGGCAATTAGCTTTAGCTTGCACAGATTCTTCAAAAGCTTCCTTGGATCAGAACAGCTATCACGAAAGAACTCAGAAATAGCAAGGTTATGAAGCACCTGAAAAAGTCAAATAATAAGATGATAGAAGTTGCAAAAGATAATGGTATGCAAGCAACAAGTTATTATTAGGTAGCACTTATGCAAGACAAAGCCACTAAAAACTAATTTTCACCCCACAGATAAAGTGTTACGATGATACGTTAAACAGGAGAGAAGTAGCCAAAAAGACGCACAAACTATCAAATTAATTCTAGCATTGTGATGCTTAAACAGGTTGTTGTCTACCAGCCTACTGATATGAGACTTCCTAGCTTGCTTCACAGAGCGCTGTCTTATATTATGTCTTGCAAAATTAGCCCTTAGAGATATATAAGTGTATCTATTAAATAGATTCAGAGTACCCTCTTTAGTATTGTTTTTGAGTTTGTGAAAAGAATTATAAAACATAGAACGAGCTTCATTCACAAACAATAAATAATTCAATTAACTCCATCACAATGGATCAAAAAAATATATAAAAAAAGAATGACAAATTGATGGTGTTTGTGAATGTTTAACAATAGTAAGCAAAACATAGAACTTGATTTTCCTATAAGATTATATTTTTTGACGTATCAAGGTGACCGCTCTAAAATTATTCAGTAACCCTGTTGGCTTAATAATTTCATAAACACAAAACTCAATTGTGGTGTTTGTAATTTCATGTAGCATCAGTCAAGTAGATCATCTAGAGTTGTACACCACAATTGCTCTCACACACACGCCCTACATTTCACAATCAAAATTGTCTGGCTATGAGCATCCTTTGATATCAAATCTAAAACCACAAAAAATATGTAAATTGTATCAAACCTAACTGTTTCAGTTGTATAAAACTTAACCACTTAACATACATGCATATTCACTGCTTAAAAACTGATTTTTTTATCATTGTGTTTTTACTTTATTTTTACAATCATAGGGACTGAAACGAATTTATATAAGCTAAAATTTTCTATTTGTTTTCAAATTTATTAATTGTCAACATATAGGATAAATTACCTGATCCACAAATGCGGATATTTGATATTCAAAAATGACTCCGGATAAGAACGTGGATATGGCATTATCCATATCTGGATGTAACACCCCGTGTATTCTATAACCGTGAAAGCCATAAATTAAAGTATAATTAATTTCAAATCAAAGAACTAAGGGAAACGGGATATGCCATTGCGTTCGTCTCGGAAAAATACGCGAAATAGAGTCCGAGTTTTCGAAAAACGGAGTCCGTATGAAGAAGATATAGCCTTCGGAAGTTTCTGAATTAAGTTTAAAAATTCAAACAGAATAAAATAAGCTAAATTTGAAAAATGGGGCCCAATGGGCCAGGGTGGAAAAAGGCCCGCCTGACGCACCCAGGTCGACTGGGCTGTCGACCTGGTCTAACCAGGTCGACAGGCCTGTCGACAGGGGTGTCGACCTGGTCGAGAGCCAGGTCGAACCCAGCCCAACCTGGCTGGCCTATTCCCTGTTGGTCGATTTTCTGTGGTCTGCTTTGTCATTAGGGCTAGGTGGCAGGCTCTAATTGGTCTCTCTTTCGAGTGAATGGCTACGATCAATCCAGGCAACATCGATGGCTCTAATCAGTTCATAAACTCTATAAAAGGACCCTAGACTCTACCTAGGTTTCTTACACAATTCTCTAGCCTCCATTGCTCTCTTCTTCTAATTAAAAATAAAAATGGCGTCTCTGCTCTGCTGGAATTAAAACTAGAAGATAATCAACATCAGCCTAAGCAACTCAATTCAAACTAGAGATTAAGGTTTCTGCAAATATTCTACAACAAGTTAAAGTTCTTTCTTTAATCCAATCAAGGCAAGTACAGTTATTTTCCGCTATAAACGTTAATTATAATTTTGATATGATTTTAATTCTGAATCTGAGATTGTATATATATTCTCTTCTGTCAGATTTGTTTTTCTGTGACTGTTCTGTATCCCTTTTCTTCTTTTCTGTTTTTATAGCCAGGCTACCACGAGCCTGTGCCTAATCTCATAAGAGATGAACGTATGAACGCAAATTTTGGGATAAATAATGAATTGAATGTATGACTTTAGGTCTGAGGCATAAAATATATTGGACATATGCATAAATTTGACTATGAACATATAATTTATGCATGTTGTATGCATAGTTATGTTGTAATTTAGATTTGTAATTAATTAGAAAAATGAGTATATGTTGTAAACTAAATTTAGATCTATGCATATTCTGTGATAAGAGAAAAGAGGAACCATTGTATGATTACATATGATTTGGAGATTTTGGACAAAATGCATATACAAGTCAAGATCTGATTTTTAGAAGATATAATTTAAAGATTTAGATTATTGGGTATATTTTGCATTATAATTCATGACTTGAAAAGAAGAAGGATATGGAAAGTTAGGTGTAAAGATTTACATTAATTAGGATATCTATTATTGTGATTACACCTAAATAGGAATTTTTGGATATATGGCATGCATTGTAATTAATGATTATATTTGGTATAATTTACATGTGAATCTGCTGTAAAATGCTAGTTTAACAAAAATTGGAACATGTGTTGTATGGTAAATTATGTCCATATTCTGCGCTATGTGAATTTATGCAAACATGGAATATATGTTCATATTGTGAATCATGACAATTATGTAGGCACATGAATTTAGGACTAATTTATGATTAGGCAAGGCATGTAAATAGAACCTTTAGAAATATTAAATTTGCTAAATCTGCTAATTTGCTAAGTTGCCTAAAACTGCTAGTTCTGTTATATTGCATAGACTGCTAATTAGATTGAAATGCCAAATCTGTTAAATTTGTCTGTTGAGATGCCTAACTTGTTATATGCCAAAATCTGCTAAGTTGCTAAATCTATTAAATCCGTTAAGTCATATAATCTGGAAAAATCTGCTATCTGCTAAAATCTGTTATCTGCTGTATTTATATAATCTGAATTGGCATATATATTGGGCGTGCGCATAAACGGTAAATTATTAATTAATTGGCCGCAAAGATAAACATGGCTAACTCGAGGTTAGAATGAGTTTGCGGCGTAAATCTGCCCGGAACCGCCCGGCACATCCAGTGGCCGCAAACAATAGGTTCTAATGTGAGAAGTTAGTCATAACATGCGTAAGACACGAGGTTAGGTCTGGCTTGTGGCAGAAGTCTGCCCGGAACCGCCCGGCATATCCAGCGGCCACAAGCTACCGACCTAATGTGAGAGGTCTGTGCATTAATAATTAATTAATGCAAATCTAAGATAAGAATGACGTCTAAAACGTATTGGGGGAAAATAGGGTTAAACCAAAGGGATTAATAGATGTAGTAAAACCCGTCCATGAATCTGTAGGCCCAATACAAAGTTAGACAAATCTGAAAAATCTGTACATCTGATCCGTTAGTCTGAAAACTTGTTAACTCAATTTGTGAACTAGTAAATCTGAATTCTGTATGTCTGAACTTGTAAACAAATAAATCTGAAATCTGTTAGTTTGGGGACACAAGGTTAGGAGGGGAATTACTTGTGTCATCTGTTGTTTGGGACCCATATTAGTCAGTAACCCTTTCTGGTATCAAAACTTTGACCCAACAGTAGGTAGGGTCCGGGCACGCTTACTGAACTAATTATAAGTGGTTCATTCTGATAATGGCGAGGGGTGTTGATGGTGCGTTCCAACCGGGTCATGTGCGTGCATGGATCCCGGTCTGCCTCTGAGGATGTAAGGCGCCGTGACATCTGTAAATAGGTCTGTGCCAATCGGTTGTCAGTTTAGGGAGTGATACACCCTACTGTGGGGCCGACACAGGATATTTATGTATTAGGGAGCCGATCGCTTGGGGTAGGGTTTTAGGGTACGCTTAGTTCTGTCTGTTTCTGTTGGTACCGTCTGTTTCTGTTGGGTGGTAACACCTGTCTGTTTCTGTGTGGTACCGTCTGTTCGGGTGGTAAAGTCCCATTACTAGTGTACACCTAATTCCACATTCTGTTTCCATAGGGATAAATCTGTTTCTTCTTCTGTCTGTTTCTGATCGGGTAGTAAAGGCCCATTATTAGCATTCTGTTTCTGTTAAAGTATTCTGTACCCGTTCCTGCTTCAATTTAGACATTAGGGTGACACCTAATTCTGTTATACTAGTATTAGTGCAGAGAAGTGTAAAACAATAGTTTATATCATTCTGTTTTTCTGTTATATCTGCTACACCTGTTATAGTTATCTCACATCCAGTTTTATGTTCATATCATATTATTATTATCTGTTCATATGTTGAAAGTCACTGGACTTGCCAGACTTTTTGTCTGACCCTTGTTGTTTTCGCCTCCTTTCTTCCGTTTCCCCCCCAGGTTATCCAAGGAGGGAAATACTTTAGCTTGATCCGGATTTCTCTTTGCTTGAAGTGCTTAAAGTATGGCTTGGCTCTGTATAGCTTCCGTTCCATGGGGATTACGATTTTAAACTATGCATTTTGAAGACTTTTGTACAAGACTGATATTTTGTACTTGAATTCTGAAATTTGAGAGGATGTAACCATATTAATTTATGTTTCCGCTGTAATAAAGTTAAAATTTTTCAAGTACTGTTTTATCTGTCTTGTAAGTTTCTGTTCTGTTTACTAAAATGCTCCACCAAAGTTAAGGCATTCCCTTTGTGAGTGACCTTAACGGAGGTGGGGTGTTACACTTGGTATCAGAGCTGAAGGTTACCAGATTGGGTAAAGTTTTAGAAAACTATTTTCAAAAAGGTTTTGGAAAGGAAGTATTTTCAAAAATAAAGCTTATTTTGAAAAAACATGATCCCCAAGAGCCATATATCTTTCTTTCAGTCCTTTTTTGTATTGAACCTTTCCCTTTTTCGTTCCAGCATGTCTGAAGCATCTGAGATACCAGAGGGTGTTCATGTACCCGGTTGGTTTCGTCAATATCTTGAGGCTAGGACCGCCGCTGCAGGTCCAGCAAATGATCCCCCTCCTCCACCCCCTCCTCGTGCTATTGCTTTCTCAAAAATCTGTAGAGATTTTAGGGCCATGGGTGGGAAGGATTTCAAAGGAACTGAATCATTCATAGAAGCAAGGAATTGGCTCAAAGAAACTGAGGATCTGTTCGTTATCTTCGAGGTGGACGATAGGCAGAAGGTACAGTTGGCAGTATGGCTGCTCAAAGACGAAGCCTCCTACTGGTGGGAAGTCACTAACGCCGAGAGGCAGGTGGAGACATGGATGGATTTCAGAACAAGGTTTGAGACAAAATTCCTCTCGCAAGCTGAACGAAGTTTACAATTGGAAAAGTTCTTGTCTCTTAAGCAAGGAAGTATGACGGTCAAGGAATACGTCAACCAGTTCAACCAACTAGCAAGATTCGGATTGGATTTAGTCAACACTCAGCATAAAAAGGCTCTCCGCTTTGTTAAAGGATTGAATGAGCCACTGCACAGCCTAGCCATGACCCATGTACCCATGGGAGCAACTTACGAGAAATTGGTGGATATGGCACTACTGCACGAGGAAGACAAGGGCCCGAAAGAGACAAAGAAGGAAGAACCACAGAATAAGAAAGCGGGGCCCAAAAAGGAAACACAAAAGAAGGATGAGAAGCCTGAAGATAAGAAGGGGAAAAAGTGCTTTACTTGTGGGAGCTCAACTCATCTGAACAAGGATTGCAGAAAAAGGAAGGGCGCTTGCTTCAACTGTGGGGAGATGGGACACTTCACTAGGGACTGCCCGAAGAGACGAGGACAAGGAGGGCAAGCGAACACTCTTGAGGCAAGTGGCTAGGATAGAAATAGGAAAATTTCTATATTAGGTTTAATTTCTTTATCTGATTGTGACTTTTTCTGATTTTGGTATTTTGATTTTGTAATCGATACTCTGCACTTTAATGCTAATATTATTTCTGAATTCCGCTATAGACTCAGACCCATAAGGGTTATGGATCATCTGTTTGAGACTGGGGTTTGAGGGATATCTGTGTTAGGCGTCAAGTATGACGCATACATTCTGAGTTTTCGTGGGGTGTCAATTTGATATTGGTTTCGGTCTTTGGGGCCGATACTTAGGACCCATGTCTAATGGGAACCAAATTTTCGTTCTATCTGTACTCGCTTCCATCATTCGACTATATCCTATCGATCGAATATTTGAACTTTAGGTAGAAACTAATGGGTGTAAACATGTGTTTGAGACATGTTATGTTTGATGGTTGCTAGTGGTTGCCCGTGGATGCATACACACACACTAGGCACTAGATCGGCTCGAAAACACTCTCATACTGCATATGGATGTGTGAGCATTTTTCAATTCTTGCGGATGCAAATTGGTTGATTCAGCACATGGATGTTGCATTTGAGTGAATGATTGTGCACTCATATAGAAATAATATATATCATTAGAATTCTATTGCATACATGTTGGACTCATGGCACTGACATAATTCGCATTAAGGAGGTCAACTGAATCAGTAGACCGCCTGATCTTTGCATTAGATAAGGAACATATACATACACTTTTGCATATGTTCATATAACATTAGAAGTTTTCTAAGGACAATGGATGCTTGTGGATGATGGTTGAGTAGATGGGTGATTGGATGGTAGGACACATTCTTCTTAACTTGAAGATTTCGGGGACGAAATCCTTTTAAGTGGGGGAGAATGTAACACCCCGTGTATTCTATAACCGTGAAAGCCATAAATTAAAGTATAATTAATTTCAAATCAAAGAACTAAGGGAAACGGGATACGCCATTGCGTTCGTCTCGGAAAAATACGCAAAATAGAGTCCGAGTTTTCGAAAAACGGAGTCCGTATGAAGAAGATATAGCCTTCGGAAGTTTCTGAATTAAGTTTAAAAATTCAAACAGAATAAAATAAGCTAAATTTGAAAAATGGGGCCCAATGGGCCAGGGCGGAAAAAGGCCCGCCTGACGCACCCAGGTCGACTGGGCTGTCGACCTGGTCTAACCAGGTCGACAGGCCTGTCGACAGGGCTGTCGACAGGGGTGTCGACCTGGTCGAGAGCCAGGTCGAACCCAGCCCAACCTGGCTGGCCTATTCTCTGTTGGTCGATTTTCTGTGGTCTGCTTTGTCATTAGGGCTAGGTGGCAGGCTCTAATTGGTCTCTCTTTCGAGTGAATGGCTACGATCAATCCAGGCAACATCGATGGCTCTAATCAGTTCATAAACTCTATAAAAGGACCCTAGACTCTACCTAGGTTTCTTACACAATTCTCTAGCCTCCATTGCTCTCTTCTTCTAATTAAAAATAAAAATGGCGTCTCTGCTCTGCTGGAATTAAAACTAGAAGATAATCAACATCAGCCTAAGCAACTCAATTCAAACTAGAGATTAAGGTTTCTGCAAAGATTCTACAACAAGTTAAAGTTCTTTCTTTAATCCAATCAAGGCAAGTACAGTTATTTTCCGCTATAAACATTAATTATAATTTTGATATGATTTTAATTCTGAATCTGAGATTGTATATATATTCTCTTCTGTCAGATTTGTTTTTCTGTGACTGTTCTGTATCCCTTTTCTTCTTTTCTGTTTTTATAGCCAGGCTACCACGAGCCTGTGCCTAATCTCATAAGAGATGAACGTATGAACGCAAATTTTGGGATAAATAATGAATTGAATGTATGACTTTAGGTCTGAGGCATAAAATATATTGGACATATGCATAAATTTGACTATGAACATATAATTTATGCATGTTGTATGCATAGTTATGTTGTAATTTAGATTTGTAATTAATTAGAAAAATGAGTATATGTTGTAAACTAAATTTAGATCTATGCATATTCTGTGATAAGAGAAAAGAGGAACCATTGTATGATTACATATGATTTGGAGATTTTGGACAAAATGCATATACAAGTCAAGATCTGATTTTTAGAAGATATAATTTAAAGATTTAGATTATTGGGTATATTTTGCATTATAATTCATGACTTGAAAAGAAGAAGGATATGGAAAGTTAGGTGTAAAGATTTACATTAATTAGGATATCTATTATTGTGATTACACCTAAATAGGAATTTTTGGATATATGGCATGCATTGTAATTAATGATTATATTTGGTATAATTTACATGTGAATCTGCTGTAAAATGCTAGTTTAACAAAAATTGGAACATGTGTTGTATGGTAAATTATGTCCATATTCTGCGCTATGTGAATTTATGCAAACATGGAATATATGTTCATATTGTGAATCATGACAATTATGTAGGCACATGAATTTAGGCCTAATTTATGATTAGGCAAGGCATGTAAATAGAACCTTTAGAAATATTAAATTTGCTAAATCTGCTAATTTGCTAAGTTGCCTAAAACTGCTAGTTCTGTTATATTGCATAGACTGCTAATTAGATTGAAATGCCAAATCTGTTAAATTTGTCTGTTGAGATGCCTAACTTGTTATATGCCAAAATCTGCTAAGTTGCTAAATCTATTAAATCCGTTAAGTCATATAATCTGGAAAAATCTGCTATCTGCTGCTGTATTTATATAATCTGAATTGGCATATATATTGGGCGTGCGCATAAACGGTAAATTATTAATTAATTGGCCGCAAAGATAAACATGGCTAACTCGAGGTTAGAATGAGTTTGCGGCGTAAATCTGCCCGGAACCGCCCGGCACATCCAGTGGCCGCAAACAATAGGTTCTAATGTGAGAAGTTAGTCATAACATGCGTAAGACACGAGGTTAGGTCTGGCTTGTGGCAGAAGTCTGCCCGGAACCGCCCGGCATATCCAGCGGCCACAAGCTACCGACCTAATGTGAGAGGTCTGTGCATTAATAATTAATTAATGCAAATCTAAGATAAGAATGACGTCTAAAACGTATTGGGGGAAAATAGGGTTAAACCAAAGGGATTAATAGATGTAGTAAAACCCGTCCATGAATCTGTAGGCCCAATACAAAGTTAGACAAATCTGAAAAATCTGTACATCTGATCCATTAGTCTGAAAACTTGTTAACTCAATTTGTGAACTAGTAAATCTGAATTCTGTATGTCTGAACTTGTAAACAAATAAATCTGAAATCTGTTAGTTTGGGGACACAAGGTTAGGAGGGGAATTACTTGTGTCATCTGTTGTTTGGGACCCATATTAGTCAGTAACCCTTTCTGGTATCAAAACTTTGACCCAACAGTAGGTAGGGTCCGGGCACGCTTACTGAACTAATTATAAGTGGTTCATTCTGATAATGGCGAGGGGTGTTGATGGTGCGTTCCAACCGGGTCATGTGCGTGCATGGATCCCGGTCTGCCTCTGAGGATGTAAGACGCCGTGACATCTGTAAATAGGTCTGTGCCAATCGGTTGTCACTTTAGGGAGTGATACACCCTACTGTGGGGCCGACACAGGATATTTATGTATTAGGGAGCCGATCGCTTGGGGTAGGGTTTTAGGGTACGCTTAGTTCTGTCTGTTTCTGTTGGTACCGTCTGTTTCTGTTGGGTGGTAACACCTGTCTGTTTCTGTGTGGTACCGTCTGTTCGGGTGGTAAAGTCCCATTACTAGTGTACACCTAATTCCACATTCTGTTTCCATAGGGATAAATCTGTTTCTTCTTCTGTCTGTTTCTGATCGGGTAGTAAAGGCCCATTATTAGCATTCTGTTTCTGTTAAAGTATTCTGTACCCGTTCCTGCTTCAATTTAGACATTAGGGTGACACCTAATTCTGTTATACTAGTATTAGTGCAGAGAAGTGTAAAACAATAGTTTATATCATTCTGTTTTTCTGTTATATCTGCTACACCTGTTATAGTTATCTCACATCCAGTTTTATGTTCATATCATATTATTATTATCTGTTCATATGTTGAAAGTCACTGGACTTGCCAGACTTTTTGTCTGACCCTTGTTGTTTTCGCCTCCTTTCTTCCGTTTCCCCCCCAGGTTATCCAAGGAGGGAAATACTTTAGCTTGATCCGGATTTCTCTTTGCTTGAAGTGCTTAAAGTATGGCTTGGCTCTGTATAGCTTCCGTTCCATGGGGATTACGATTTTAAACTATGCATTTTGAAGACTTTTGTACAAGACTGATATTTTGTACTTGAATTCTGAAATTTGAGAGGATGTAACCATATTAATTTATGTTTCCGCTGTAATAAAGTTAAAATTTTTCAAGTACTGTTTTATCTGTCTTGTAAGTTTCTGTTCTGTTTACTAAAATGCTCCACCAAAGTTAAGGCATTCCCTTTGTGAGTGACCTTAACGGAGGTGGGGTGTTACACTTGGTATCAGAGCTGAAGGTTACCAGATTGGGTAAAGTTTTTGAAAACTATTTTCAAAAAGGTTTTGGAAAGGAAGTATTTTCAAAAATAAAGCTTATTTTGAAAAAACATGATCCCCAAGAGCCATATATCTTTCTTTCAGTCCTTTTTTGTATTGAACCTTTCCCTTTTTCGTTCCAGCATGTCTGAAGCATCTGAGATACCAGAGGGTGTTCATGTACCCGGTTGGTTTCGTCAATATCTTGAGGCTAGGACCGCCGCTGCAGGTCCAGCAAATGATCCCCCTCCTCCACCCCCTCCTCGTGCTATTGCTTTCTCAAAAATCTGTAGAGATTTTAGGGCCATGGGTGGGAAGGATTTCAAAGGAACTGAATCATTCATAGAAGCAAGGAATTGGCTCAAAGAAACTGAGGATCTGTTCGTTATCTTCGAGGTGGACGATAGGCAGAAGGTACAGTTGGCAGTATGGCTGCTCAAAGACGAAGCCTCCTACTAGTGGGAAGTCACTAACGCCGAGAGGCAGGTGGAGACATGGATGGATTTCAGAACAAGGTTTGAGACAAAATTCCTCTCGCAAGCTGAACGAAGTTTACAATTGGAAAAGTTCTTGTCTCTTAAGCAAGGAAGTATGACGGTCAAGGAATACGTCAACCAGTTCAACCAACTAGCAAGATTCGGATTGGATTTAGTCAACACTCAGCATAAAAAGGCTCTCCGCTTTGTTAAAGGATTGAATGAGCCACTGCACAGCCTAGCCATGACCCATGTACCCATGGGAGCAACTTACGAGAAATTGGTGGATATGGCACTACTGCACGAGGAAGACAAGGGCCCGAAAGAGACAAAGAAGGAAGAACCACAGAATAAGAAAGCGGGGCCCAAAAAGGAAACACAAAAGAAGGATGAGAAGCCTGAAGATAAGAAGGGGAAAAAGTGCTTTACTTGTGGGAGCTCAACTCATCTGAACAAGGATTGCAGAAAAAGGAAGGGCGCTTGCTTCAACTGTGGGGAGATGGGACACTTCACTAGGGACTGCCCGAAGAGACGAGGACAAGGAGGGCAAGCGAACACTCTTGAGGCAAGTGGCTAGGATAGAAATAGGAAAATTTCTATAGTAGGTTTAATTTCTTTATCTGATTGTGACTTTTTCTGATTTTGGTATTTTGATTTTGTAATCGATACTCTGCACTTTAATGCTAATATTATTTCTGAATTCCGCTATAGACTCAGACCCATAAGGGTTATGGATCATCTGTTTGAGACTGGGGTTTGAGGGATATCTGTGTTAGGCGTCAAGTATGACGCATACATTCTGAGTTTTCGTGGGGTGTCAATTTGATATTGGTTTCGGTCTTTGGGGCCGATACTTAGGACCCATGTCTAATGGGAACCAAATTTTCGTTCTATCTGTACTCGCTTCCATCATTCGACTATATCCTATCGATCGAATATTTGAACTTTAGGTAGAAACTAATGGGTGTAAACATGTGTTTGAGACATGTTATGTTTGATGGTTGCTAGTGGTTGCCCGTGGATGCATACACACACACTAGGCACTAGATCGGCTCGAAAACACTCTCATACTGCATATGGATGTGTGAGCATTTTTCAATTCTTGCGGATGCAAATTGGTTGATTCAGCACATGGATGTTGCATTTGAGTGAATGATTGTGCACTCATATAGAAATAATATATATCATTAGAATTCTATTGCATACATGTTGGACTCATGGCACTGACATAATTCGCATTAAGGAGGTCAACTGAATCAGTAGACCGCCTGATCTTTGCATTAGATAAGGAACATATACATACACTTTTGCATATGTTCATATAACATTAGAAGTTTTCTAAGGACAATGGATGCTTGTGGATGATGGTTGAGTAGATGGGTGATTGGATGGTAGGACACATTCTTCTTAACTTGAAGATTTCGGGGACGAAATCCTTTTAAGTGGGGGAGAATGTAACACCCCGTGTATTCTATAACCGTGAAAGCCATAAATTAAAGTATAATTAATTTCAAATCAAAGAACTAAGGGAAACGGGATACGCCATTGCGTTCGTCTCGGAAAAATACGCAAAATAGAGTCCGAGTTTTCGAAAAACGGAGTCCGTATGAAGAAGATATAGCCTTCGGAAGTTTCTGAATTAAGTTTAAAAATTCAAACAGAATAAAATAAGCTAAATTTGAAAAATGGGGCCCAATGGGCCAGGGCGGAAAAAGGCCCGCCTGACGCACCCAGGTCGACTGGGCTGTCGACCTGGTCTAACCAGGTCGACAGGCCTGTCGACAGGGCTGTCGACAGGGGTGTCGACCTGGTCGAGAGCCAGGTCGAACCCAGCCCAACCTGGCTGGCCTATTCTCTGTTGGTCGATTTTCTGTGGTCTGCTTTGTCATTAGGGCTAGGTGGCAGGCTCTAATTGGTCTCTCTTTCGAGTGAATGGCTACGATCAATCCAGGCAACATCGATGGCTCTAATCAGTTCATAAACTCTATAAAAGGACCCTAGACTCTACCTAGGTTTCTTACACAATTCTCTAGCCTCCATTGCTCTCTTCTTCTAATTAAAAATAAAAATGGCGTCTCTGCTCTGCTGGAATTAAAACTAGAAGATAATCAACATCAGCCTAAGCAACTCAATTCAAACTAGAGATTAAGGTTTCTGCAAAGATTCTACAACAAGTTAAAGTTCTTTCTTTAATCCAATCAAGGCAAGTACAGTTATTTTCCGCTATAAACATTAATTATAATTTTGATATGATTTTAATTCTGAATCTGAGATTGTATATATATTCTCTTCTGTCAGATTTGTTTTTCTGTGACTGTTCTGTATCCCTTTTCTTCTTTTCTGTTTTTATAGCCAGGCTACCACGAGCCTGTGCCTAATCTCATAAGAGATGAACGTATGAACGCAAATTTTGGGATAAATAATGAATTGAATGTATGACTTTAGGTCTGAGGCATAAAATATATTGGACATATGCATAAATTTGACTATGAACATATAATTTATGCATGTTGTATGCATAGTTATGTTGTAATTTAGATTTGTAATTAATTAGAAAAATGAGTATATGTTGTAAACTAAATTTAGATCTATGCATATTCTGTGATAAGAGAAAAGAGGAACCATTGTATGATTACATATGATTTGGAGATTTTGGACAAAATGCATATACAAGTCAAGATCTGATTTTTAGAAGATATAATTTAAAGATTTAGATTATTGGGTATATTTTGCATTATAATTCATGACTTGAAAAGAAGAAGGATATGGAAAGTTAGGTGTAAAGATTTACATTAATTAGGATATCTATTATTGTGATTACACCTAAATAGGAATTTTTGGATATATGGCATGCATTGTAATTAATGATTATATTTGGTATAATTTACATGTGAATCTGCTGTAAAATGCTAGTTTAACAAAAATTGGAACATGTGTTGTATGGTAAATTATGTCCATATTCTGCGCTATGTGAATTTATGCAAACATGGAATATATGTTCATATTGTGAATCATGACAATTATGTAGGCACATGAATTTAGGCCTAATTTATGATTAGGCAAGGCATGTAAATAGAACCTTTAGAAATATTAAATTTGCTAAATCTGCTAATTTGCTAAGTTGCCTAAAACTGCTAGTTCTGTTATATTGCATAGACTGCTAATTAGATTGAAATGCCAAATCTGTTAAATTTGTCTGTTGAGATGCCTAACTTGTTATATGCCAAAATCTGCTAAGTTGCTAAATCTATTAAATCCGTTAAGTCATATAATCTGGAAAAATCTGCTATCTGCTGCTGTATTTATATAATCTGAATTGGCATATATATTGGGCGTGCGCATAAACGGTAAATTATTAATTAATTGGCCGCAAAGATAAACATGGCTAACTCGAGGTTAGAATGAGTTTGCGGCGTAAATCTGCCCGGAACCGCCCGGCACATCCAGTGGCCGCAAACAATAGGTTCTAATGTGAGAAGTTAGTCATAACATGCGTAAGACACGAGGTTAGGTCTGGCTTGTGGCAGAAGTCTGCCCGGAACCGCCCGGCATATCCAGCGGCCACAAGCTACCGACCTAATGTGAGAGGTCTGTGCATTAATAATTAATTAATGCAAATCTAAGATAAGAATGACGTCTAAAACGTATTGGGGGAAAATAGGGTTAAACCAAAGGGATTAATAGATGTAGTAAAACCCGTCCATGAATCTGTAGGCCCAATACAAAGTTAGACAAATCTGAAAAATCTGTACATCTGATCCGTTAGTCTGAAAACTTGTTAACTCAATTTGTGAACTAGTAAATCTGAATTCTGTATGTCTGAACTTGTAAACAAATAAATCTGAAATCTGTTAGTTTGGGGACACAAGGTTAGGAGGGGAATTACTTGTGTCATCTGTTGTTTGGGACCCATATTAGTCAGTAACCCTTTCTGGTATCAAAACTTTGACCCAACAGTAGGTAGGGTCCGGGCACGCTTACTGAACTAATTATAAGTGGTTCATTCTGATAATGGCGAGGGGTGTTGATGGTGCGTTCCAACCGGGTCATGTGCGTGCATGGATCCCGGTCTGCCTCTGAGGATGTAAGACGCCGTGACATCTGTAAATAGGTCTGTGCCAATCGGTTGTCACTTTAGGGAGTGATACACCCTACTGTGGGGCCGACACAGGATATTTATGTATTAGGGAGCCGATCGCTTGGGGTAGGGTTTTAGGGTACGCTTAGTTCTGTCTGTTTCTGTTGGTACCGTCTGTTTCTGTTGGGTGGTAACACCTGTCTGTTTCTGTGTGGTACCGTCTGTTCGGGTGGTAAAGTCCCATTACTAGTGTACACCTAATTCCACATTCTGTTTCCATAGGGATAAATCTGTTTCTTCTTCTGTCTGTTTCTGATCGGGTAGTAAAGGCCCATTATTAGCATTCTGTTTCTGTTAAAGTATTCTGTACCCGTTCCTGCTTCAATTTAGACATTAGGGTGACACCTAATTCTGTTATACTAGTATTAGTGCAGAGAAGTGTAAAACAATAGTTTATATCATTCTGTTTTTCTGTTATATCTGCTACACCTGTTATAGTTATCTCACATCCAGTTTTATGTTCATATCATATTATTATTATCTGTTCATATGTTGAAAGTCACTGGACTTGCCAGACTTTTTGTCTGACCCTTGTTGTTTTCGCCTCCTTTCTTCCGTTTCCCCCCCAGGTTATCCAAGGAGGGAAATACTTTAGCTTGATCCGGATTTCTCTTTGCTTGAAGTGCTTAAAGTATGGCTTGGCTCTGTATAGCTTCCGTTCCATGGGGATTACGATTTTAAACTATGCATTTTGAAGACTTTTGTACAAGACTGATATTTTGTACTTGAATTCTGAAATTTGAGAGGATGTAACCATATTAATTTATGTTTCCGCTGTAATAAAGTTAAAATTTTTCAAGTACTGTTTTATCTGTCTTGTAAGTTTCTGTTCTGTTTACTAAAATGCTCCACCAAAGTTAAGGCATTCCCTTTGTGAGTGACCTTAACGGAGGTGGGGTGTTACACTTGGTATCAGAGCTGAAGGTTACCAGATTGGGTAAAGTTTTTGAAAACTATTTTCAAAAAGGTTTTGGAAAGGAAGTATTTTCAAAAATAAAGCTTATTTTGAAAAAACATGATCCCCAAGAGCCATATATCTTTCTTTCAGTCCTTTTTTGTATTGAACCTTTCCCTTTTTCGTTCCAGCATGTCTGAAGCATCTGAGATACCAGAGGGTGTTCATGTACCCGGTTGGTTTCGTCAATATCTTGAGGCTAGGACCGCCGCTGCAGGTCCAGCAAATGATCCCCCTCCTCCACCCCCTCCTCGTGCTATTGCTTTCTCAAAAATCTGTAGAGATTTTAGGGCCATGGGTGGGAAGGATTTCAAAGGAACTGAATCATTCATAGAAGCAAGGAATTGGCTCAAAGAAACTGAGGATCTGTTCGTTATCTTCGAGGTGGACGATAGGCAGAAGGTACAGTTGGCAGTATGGCTGCGCAAAGACGAAGCCTCCTACTGGTGGGAAGTCACTAACGCCGAGAGGCAGGTGGAGACATGGATGGATTTCAGAACAAGGTTTGAGACAAAATTCCTCTCGCAAGCTGAACGAAGTTTACAATTGGAAAAGTTCTTGTCTCTTAAGCAAGGAAGTATGACGGTCAAGGAATACGTCAACCAGTTCAACCAACTAGCAAGATTCGGATTGGATTTAGTCAACACTCAGCATAAAAAGGCTCTCCGCTTTGTTAAAGGATTGAATGAGCCACTGCACAGCCTAGCCATGACCCATGTACCCATGGGAGCAACTTACGAGAAATTGGTGGATATGGCACTACTGCACGAGGAAGACAAGGGCCCGAAAGAGACAAAGAAGGAAGAACCACAGAATAAGAAAGCGGGGCCCAAAAAGGAAACACAAAAGAAGGATGAGAAGCCTGAAGATAAGAAGGGGAAAAAGTGCTTTACTTGTGGGAGCTCAACTCATCTGAACAAGGATTGCAGAAAAAGGAAGGGCGCTTGCTTCAACTGTGGGGAGATGGGACACTTCACTAGGGACTGCCCGAAGAGACGAGGACAAGGAGGGCAAGCGAACACTCTTGAGGCAAGTGGCTAGGATAGAAATAGGAAAATTTCTATAGTAGGTTTAATTTCTTTATCTGATTGTGACTTTTTCTGATTTTGGTATTTTGATTTTGTAATCGATACTCTGCACTTTAATGCTAATATTATTTCTGAATTCCGCTATAGACTCAGACCCATAAGGGTTATGGATCATCTGTTTGAGACTGGGGTTTGAGGGATATCTGTGTTAGGCGTCAAGTATGACGCATACATTCTGAGTTTTCGTGGGGTGTCAATTTGATATTGGTTTCGGTCTTTGGGGCCGATACTTAGGACCCATGTCTAATGGGAACCAAATTTTCGTTCTATCTGTACTCGCTTCCATCATTCGACTATATCCTATCGATCGAATATTTGAACTTTAGGTAGAAACTAATGGGTGTAAACATGTGTTTGAGACATGTTATGTTTGATGGTTGCTAGTGGTTGCCCGTGGATGCATACACACACACTAGGCACTAGATCGGCTCGAAAACACTCTCATACTGCATATGGATGTGTGAGCATTTTTCAATTCTTGCGGATGCAAATTGGTTGATTCAGCACATGGATGTTGCATTTGAGTGAATGATTGTGCACTCATATAGAAATAATATATATCATTAGAATTCTATTGCATACATGTTGGACTCATGGCACTGACATAATTCGCATTAAGGAGGTCAACTGAATCAGTAGACCGCCTGATCTTTGCATTAGATAAGGAACATATACATACACTTTTGCATATGTTCATATAACATTAGAAGTTTTCTAAGGACAATGGATGCTTGTGGATGATGGTTGAGTAGATGGGTGATTGGATGGTAGGACACATTCTTCTTAACTTGAAGATTTCGGGGACGAAATCCTTTTAAGTGGGGGAGAATGTAACACCCCGTGTATTCTATAACCGTGAAAGCCATAAATTAAAGTATAATTAATTTCAAATCAAAGAACTAAGGGAAACGGGATACGCCATTGCGTTCGTCTCGGAAAAATACGCAAAATAGAGTCCGAGTTTTCGAAAAACGGAGTCCGTATGAAGAAGATATAGCCTTCGGAAGTTTCTGAATTAAGTTTAAAAATTCAAACAGAATAAAATAAGCTAAATTTGAAAAATGGGGCCCAATGGGCCAGGGCGGAAAAAGGCCCGCCTGACGCACCCAGGTCGACTGGGCTGTCGACCTGGTCTAACCAGGTCGACAGGCCTGTCGACAGGGCTGTCGACAGGGGTGTCGACCTGGTCGAGAGCCAGGTCGAACCCAGCCCAACCTGGCTGGCCTATTCTCTGTTGGTCGATTTTCTGTGGTCTGCTTTGTCATTAGGGCTAGGTGGCAGGCTCTAATTGGTCTCTCTTTCGAGTGAATGGCTACGATCAATCCAGGCAACATCGATGGCTCTAATCAGTTCATAAACTCTATAAAAGGACCCTAGACTCTACCTAGGTTTCTTACACAATTCTCTAGCCTCCATTGCTCTCTTCTTCTAATTAAAAATAAAAATGGCGTCTCTGCTCTGCTGGAATTAAAACTAGAAGATAATCAACATCAGCCTAAGCAACTCAATTCAAACTAGAGATTAAGGTTTCTGCAAAGATTCTACAACAAGTTAAAGTTCTTTCTTTAATCCAATCAAGGCAAGTACAGTTATTTTCCGCTATAAACATTAATTATAATTTTGATATGATTTTAATTCTGAATCTGAGATTGTATATATATTCTCTTCTGTCAGATTTGTTTTTCTGTGACTGTTCTGTATCCCTTTTCTTCTTTTCTGTTTTTATAGCCAGGCTACCACGAGCCTGTGCCTAATCTCATAAGAGATGAACGTATGAACGCAAATTTTGGGATAAATAATGAATTGAATGTATGACTTTAGGTCTGAGGCATAAAATATATTGGACATATGCATAAATTTGACTATGAACATATAATTTATGCATGTTGTATGCATAGTTATGTTGTAATTTAGATTTGTAATTAATTAGAAAAATGAGTATATGTTGTAAACTAAATTTAGATCTATGCATATTCTGTGATAAGAGAAAAGAGGAACCATTGTATGATTACATATGATTTGGAGATTTTGGACAAAATGCATATACAAGTCAAGATCTGATTTTTAGAAGATATAATTTAAAGATTTAGATTATTGGGTATATTTTGCATTATAATTCATGACTTGAAAAGAAGAAGGATATGGAAAGTTAGGTGTAAAGATTTACATTAATTAGGATATCTATTATTGTGATTACACCTAAATAGGAATTTTTGGATATATGGCATGCATTGTAATTAATGATTATATTTGGTATAATTTACATGTGAATCTGCTGTAAAATGCTAGTTTAACAAAAATTGGAACATGTGTTGTATGGTAAATTATGTCCATATTCTGCGCTATGTGAATTTATGCAAACATGGAATATATGTTCATATTGTGAATCATGACAATTATGTAGGCACATGAATTTAGGCCTAATTTATGATTAGGCAAGGCATGTAAATAGAACCTTTAGAAATATTAAATTTGCTAAATCTGCTAATTTGCTAAGTTGCCTAAAACTGCTAGTTCTGTTATATTGCATAGACTGCTAATTAGATTGAAATGCCAAATCTGTTAAATTTGTCTGTTGAGATGCCTAACTTGTTATATGCCAAAATCTGCTAAGTTGCTAAATCTATTAAATCCGTTAAGTCATATAATCTGGAAAAATCTGCTATCTGCTGCTGTATTTATATAATCTGAATTGGCATATATATTGGGCGTGCGCATAAACGGTAAATTATTAATTAATTGGCCGCAAAGATAAACATGGCTAACTCGAGGTTAGAATGAGTTTGCGGCGTAAATCTGCCCGGAACCGCCCGGCACATCCAGTGGCCGCAAACAATAGGTTCTAATGTGAGAAGTTAGTCATAACATGCGTAAGACACGAGGTTAGGTCTGGCTTGTGGCAGAAGTCTGCCCGGAACCGCCCGGCATATCCAGCGGCCACAAGCTACCGACCTAATGTGAGAGGTCTGTGCATTAATAATTAATTAATGCAAATCTAAGATAAGAATGACGTCTAAAACGTATTGGGGGAAAATAGGGTTAAACCAAAGGGATTAATAGATGTAGTAAAACCCGTCCATGAATCTGTAGGCCCAATACAAAGTTAGACAAATCTGAAAAATCTGTACATCTGATCCGTTAGTCTGAAAACTTGTTAACTCAATTTGTGAACTAGTAAATCTGAATTCTGTATGTCTGAACTTGTAAACAAATAAATCTGAAATCTGTTAGTTTGGGGACACAAGGTTAGGAGGGGAATTACTTGTGTCATCTGTTGTTTGGGACCCATATTAGTCAGTAACCCTTTCTGGTATCAAAACTTTGACCCAACAGTAGGTAGGGTCCGGGCACGCTTACTGAACTAATTATAAGTGGTTCATTCTGATAATGGCGAGGGGTGTTGATGGTGCGTTCCAACCGGGTCATGTGCGTGCATGGATCCCGGTCTGCCTCTGAGGATGTAAGACGCCGTGACATCTGTAAATAGGTCTGTGCCAATCGGTTGTCACTTTAGGGAGTGATACACCCTGCTGTGGGGCCGACACAGGATATTTATGTATTAGGGAGCCGATCGCTTGGGGTAGGGTTTTAGGGTACGCTTAGTTCTGTCTGTTTCTGTTGGTACCGTCTGTTTCTGTTGGGTGGTAACACCTGTCTGTTTCTGTGTGGTACCGTCTGTTCGGGTGGTAAAGTCCCATTACTAGTGTACACCTAATTCCACATTCTGTTTCCATAGGGATAAATCTGTTTCTTCTTCTGTCTGTTTCTGATCGGGTAGTAAAGGCCCATTATTAGCATTCTGTTTCTGTTAAAGTATTCTGTACCCGTTCCTGCTTCAATTTAGACATTAGGGTGACACCTAATTCTGTTATACTAGTATTAGTGCAGAGAAGTGTAAAAAAATAGTTTATATCATTCTGTTTTTCTGTTATATCTGCTACACCTGTTATAGTTATCTCACATCCAGTTTTATGTTCATATCATATTATTATTATCTGTTCATATGCTGAAAGTCACTGGACTTGCCAGACTTTTTGTCTGACCCTTGTTGTTTTCGCCTCCTTTCTTCCGTTTCCCCCCCAGGTTATCCAAGGAGGGAAATACTTTAGCTTGATCCGGATTTCTCTTTGCTTGAAGTGCTTAAAGTATGGCTTGGCTCTGTATAGCTTCCGTTCCATGGGGATTACGATTTTAAACTATGCATTTTGAAGGCTTTTGTACAAGACTGATATTTTGTACTTGAATTCTGAAATTTGAGAGGATGTAACCATATTAATTTATGTTTCCGCTGTAATAAAGTTAAAATTTTTCAAGTACTGTTTTATCTGTCTTGTAAGTTTCTGTTCTGTTTACTAAAATGCTCCACCAAAGTTAAGGCATTCCCTTTGTGAGTGACCTTAACGGAGGTGGGGTGTTACACTGGATGTATTTGTTGCTAAATCTAGAAGTAAATATGTCGAAACATCCAACCTTTTGATTAGGCTAAACATATAGGGTGTTCCAAATGTCAGTAAAATTATCTCTTATAAAATTCACCCAACTCAATGGTTAAAATTTATTTTCTCATTCTATCTCTGATCAATTCCCCTTCTAGTGGTAATCTATTTCGCAATACAAGCCTCTAGCGATTCTTGTGCATAAAGCCTTGCAATGATTTGTTGAACTCAAGGTCTCCCGTTGAATGCAAGGTCTCCTGTTGCAAACAACATGCATTTAAACAACATGCTCACTGGTCCTTGATCTATCCTAATTAATATTTAAGTTCATCTCTATTTTTGGATTACATTTCAATTCTGATAAATATAGTGTTAGAAGCATATTATAAGCACTGATCTTTTTACGGACTCACAGCATTTGTCTTGTATGACACATCTTACAAATGAAACTAAAGTCCAATTCATTAGACTATAAGCACTAGTCTTTTTCCGGAGTCGCAGCATCAATCATTGTTCTTGTATGACTTCATCTTTACAAATGAAACTAAAGTCCCATTCATTATGTTTAGGATAAGTAATATATAATAGGTACGTCTAGCCTTGGCAAATTTCAGCTAACCATTATGAGCAACATTCTCATTTAAGCACTATAAACTTTTTTAGTGAGTACCTAACAGCCGAACCTTGACAAAATTCAAAATGATGCATCTCTTTAGCATGCAGTTCATTGTGAACACTATCTATCCTAATTCCATCATTATTAGCCCTTATTGCTCGTTACTTCATTCTGTTCCCCTAAGTAGGTTTCCAGTTCACTTTTTTGAGGATAAGCATGTATATTGTAATTCTAAATTTTTAAATAACACAAAGAAATGCCTCAATTACTTGAAACATACCTTTCACATTAACATTATACATAGATCGATTGCTTGGTTACTGAAATATTTGTTTGTTGCTAAGTGGAGAAAGTTGTCTGGTAATACAATGACTCCTCAACAGCTATGTCAGTTTTATAACCATTTTACTCTATATATCTTATATTCAATCCTTACATGTTTTCTGTGTTTAAATGCTTTATCCTTATAAATTACAATGCAGTTTTATTTCCAAGAAAAATATTTAATGGGGATTATAATGGAACACAAGCATTCAAAAATTTACTACAGTAATAATAAAATAAAAAATGTACACGCTAGTCCCTATAAATTACAATTCATGTGTCCTTCTAAGTGTTAATTTACTAAATATAACCGCTAATCGTGAGTGAGTAAACTCACCTTATGTGGCAAGAAGAAGGTGACACAGAATGAACAGATACCGAAACGCATACAAGCGCAATTTACTTAGCAACGATGGAGTCTATTCAAACTGGTTCATGCACATATGCACACAGATATGAATGTATATATGTACATATATAATCGGAATTATAGGAGCACAACTTCAAATAAAGATCTCAACCCCAAGCGTGACAACCAAATCAATTTCAACTGAATCACATGTATTTTCAGTATTATTATTTTATTTATATATTATATATCTATGGAAATAAAATAAAAATAAAAATAAAAGAAGAGGTGTTTACCTAAGCCAATTCACTGCCTTTCCCTCCCTGTCAAAATGTAGCAATAGGCAACCACCATCAACGGACCCCATCTCGACGCTTCCACCATTCACCACAAATTTCCATTCATCATTCTGATCTCACCACCAAACTGAGCATTGACATCCGCACCTCCTCACTCGCACGACTCCCCAAAAACCAAACTCACCTTTCTTCACGTAAGCTACAACAAAACGTGTAACCACCAACGATTGATCGGACTGTAAGTAACCAAGGGCTAGCAGCTCTACGCTATGACAACCCAAATCCAAACATCGATCTCAACTCGAAACTCCACACTCCAGAAAACTTCATCCCTAGCCATGCTTTTCAATGTCAAGCACCTCTAACAAAGCTGCACCCAAACTCAAGGTTGGACAAGCCAGCTCATAGGAGCTCAACAATAATAGTCTTTCGGTTTGTAGTTTAATGGGAATTGACATATTTTTTTAAGAGGTTAGTACTGGAATTAGGTTTAAGGGTGTTTGGAGGAAGAAGGCATATGGGTTTTGGACGTGGATGGGTGCGAGTTTCAAAGCTATGAACGTGGCATCGGAAGAAGGGCGACTGGAGGAGGGTAAGGTGGCGTATGCGGGATGATGGACGATGTAGGTGTAGGGAGAGATGTGTGATGCTGGAGATGGTGAAGGGTTAATGCGTGAAGGTTGCGATTTATTTGGAGATGGACTGAAGCAGACTTGTAGGCTTCGTTTGCTGGTAGGTTTTAAAATTTGGGGAAAACTTTTTGATCTAGGTTTAAGATTGACAAAGAAGGAGAAAAGGGGAAAGCGTGATTTGATCTATAGGAGAATTACAACGATGTATTTGTTCTTTTTCTAATTTGAAGGTTACGGATGACCAATTACAACCGTTAGATAGTTCGATCTCAATAGCTCAAATTAATGGTGGTGTGAGGATGTGGATTGTCTTCTATATATTTTAAAAAAAATAATATAAACATCACTTGCAATTCTGTTGGAATTCTACTGTAAAATATCTTCTATAAATATTCGTCGGTATTCCGCTTGGATTTGCAATGGAAAATAGCGGCAGAAATTTTCCGTCGGTGATTTGATGCAATTTGCAACGTCCTCACTGATAGAAGACGACGGTGATAAATAAAAGAAAAAAAAAGTTAAAAAACAAAATAACTATCGCTTGCAGATCGCATGGAAATCCATCGCTAATTAGCGATGGAAATTTCCTCTTCTAATTTTTTGACGCTAAATCCGTGTTTTCTTGTAGTGTTAGTTAGGAAGAACCCTATGGTTGCAAACATGTGTTTGAGACATGTTATGTTTGGTGGATGCAAATGGATGCAAGTGGTTGCTTGTGGTTGCTCGTGGATGCATGTACAAACACATTAGGCACTAGATCGGCTCAATCACCTTCATATTGCATATTAATGTGTGTGCATATCTAAATTTATGGATGTATAATGGTTGTGTTATCATATGGATGCTGCATTTTGATGAATGGTTATGCACACATGTAGAAATAATATGTATCGATGGGATTCTTTCGCATACATAATGGACGCATGGCACTATCATGATTTTCATTAAGGAGGTCAACTGAATAAGTAGACCGCCTGATTTTGCATTAGACAAGGAACATATACAAACACTTTTTGCATATGTTCATACAGCATTAGAAATCTTGTAAGGACAATGCATGCCTATTTTTGATGTTGAGTAGATGGGTGATTGGATGTTAGGATATGCATTCTCCTTAACTTGGAGATTTCGGGGGCGAAATCCTTTAAGGAGGGGAGAATGTAACACCCCGTAATTTTAAATATTAAAATTAACAAATTTAAGAATACTTAATTTTTATAGTGAGAATTAAGGGAAAATGGGTTGCACCATTGCGTTCATCTCGGAAATCTGCTTGAGATAGAGTCCGAATTTGTGTGAATTGGACTTTGTATGAAGAAGTTATGGCCTTCAGAAGTTTCAGAATTTAAATAAATTAAGAACACCTCGAAACAGAAATTCAAATTCAAAACAGGGAAGCGGGCTAGGCGGGAAAATTCCCGCCCAAAGGCCAGGTCGACCAGGGGGACGACCTACCCATACAGGTCGACCTGGGGTCGACTTGCCCCCTCCCCCCCGGGCAGATCTGAAAGATGACGCTGTTTTGACCTGTTGCTGAGTCAGTAGGGCTGAGGTGTTATTCTATCTTGACTAGATGGTCTTGATTGATTATAGGTTAATCTGACGGCTCTTAATCAATTAAAATTCTATATAAGCAACCTAACTCTCAACCCTAAATCATACTAATTCATACCAAGAACCACCATGCCGTCAATGGAGAAGCTAGAGTAGCCGCCATTCTCTTTCAACTCAAAAACAAGATAGAAGCAAGAATCAAATCTAATATAATCTAAATAAAAATTAGTCTACATCAAAGGCGAGCAATTCAGTTTCAGAATATAGATCCCAAAAGACAAGACTTTTCTTTTGTTTGTGAGTATAATAGCTTTCACAAAATAATCAATTTATTTAATTATGATAAGTTATAATTGGGATTATGAGAATATGATTTCGAATCATGTGATGTTGAATTATACGCAAGTTTGTGATGTTGGATTACATGTCCTTATATAAATTATATGCAAGTTTGTGATGTTGGACTATATGTTCTTGTATGAATCTTATGCAAGTTTGGGATGTTAAAACATATAAGAATCTTATGCAAGCTTGGGATATTAAGACAAATGTGAATCTTATGCAAGTTTGGGATGTTAAAACATATGTGAATCATGTAGATACATATGCTAGTTTATTTGCAAACATGTGACATTAATCTTTATGTTTAAATCTATATGCAAGTTCACATCTTTAGGTTTAGATCTATATGCAAGTTCACATCTTTATGTTTAGATCCATATGCAAGTTCACTATGCAAGTTCACACCTTTATGTTTAGATCTATATTTAGATCCATGGCAGTACATAGTTATGCAAATTTATATTCTATATGCCCATTTCCTATGCTAGTTTTGGATGTGAATCATATGCTAGTTTGAATGAAATTAATATGCAAGTTATAGGAAAACCATATCCATATATGAAAGTTCAAATCTTTATGTTTAGATCTATATTTAGATCCATGATAGTTTATGCAGATTTGTGTATTGCTTATGCAAGTTATTGGCTATGAAAACTTATGTCATGATTCCTAGATCTATTTTATATGTTATGCAAGCTATGATGTTGCTTTTCTTTTTATAAGTTAGACTATTGCGAGTCTAACATATGTCATATCGAAATGTACGAACATCGTGGGGATAATGGCAAAATATTGAATATACATAAATTGTGAATTAGCATAAAATGGCCTTAAAAGGCATATAATTAATTTGAGGCATTAATTGGAACAAATTATATACCTGAACTTATGGACATAATTTAGGTGACAAGTATGGACATAAATAAATTTGGAATTTATTAACAAATTTGAATAGGGATATTAATCCAATTTGGGGTTAAATTATTATGTGACAATTAACCGCCTAAGACACGAGGTTAGACTCGTTTGTGGTGTAAGACTGCCCGAACCCGCCCAGCAAATCCAGCAACCACAAACGGTAGTCTAATGTGAGAGGTTAAAGGCACGAATTAAATGCATAACAATTGTAAAGACACGAGGTTAGGCTCGTTTGCGGTATAAGACTGCCCGGACCCGCCCAGAAAATCCAGCAACAACAAATGTTAGTCTAATGTGGGAGGTCTTTACAAGGTTACGGTTCTAATGAATTAACACTTAACCAGATAAACATGTGGTGGGACATGGGTGTTAAGTGAGTGGCCTTGGGTGGCTTGTGAAATACGATTAGAAACACTTAACCAAGTTGAAAACATGTAAGAAGACATGAATAAGAATGGGGTTAAGTGGGAAACCTTAGTGGAGACCAAGCATAGGTGGAAGGCTTGTGTCAAGCATGGGGGACCCTTTTCAAACCAATAACCCATTAAGTATCTTTGTGAGCTCGACCCAAGTTGAGGACGGGACACGCTCGTTGGGTTTGATTGTAAGGGGTCAAAACGGGTTAGCGGTGGCAACGCAAGTTCAACGGGGTCATGTGCGTGCGTGGGCCCGGGTTGGTAGGTAAGACGTTGTTGCATTGTGTAGATATAAGCCGTGCATCTCTAGTGTTATCAGGTTGCCACATTGGGGAGTGATACAGGCCATTGTAGGAGCAGCACGGGTATCTACGAGTTAGGGAGTCGGTCGCATGGGTGTAGTGGGTACAACTAGTGGAGATAGGGGCAGATGGCACCTATAAAGGCAGCTAGGGGTACGCGAAACTACCATTATCATTATTATGTTATGTAGGCGAGATCAACTTTTAGGGTGACTAGTGGTGGTGCTGTATAGTAATTATCCTATAGTGAGTAGGAACGAGATTAACCCAGAATATTCCTCTTGTTTGCTTTGTCATGCCCACTTGTTTCATGGTCATATCTTATCTTACCAGTTTATGCCTTATCCTAGTTACTTTAATAATTATATTGTTAAAGTTATTATACTCTCCAGACTTTATGTCTGACCCCCTTGTTTTCGCATCTTTTCTTCCTCCCCCTAGGTTCTCAGGGTGGGACTAGTACTAGTGGAGCTTAATCTTGGATCTCTTTCTCTCTCTTTTGGAAGTGCTTGGATTGCTGAAAGTAAAGTTCATCTCAACTCTTTAATGGCTACTTGTGTTTGGGGTTATGCTTTTTACTTTATGTACTTAGAAAACAATTTGTTAAGATGGATATTAAGTGTTCTTGGTTTTACTATTGGTTTATGAAGTTGTTGTAATCAAACTATTTCTCCGCTGCAATAAAAGTTGTTTTAATTTTTTCAAGTACCAATATATGTATTTGTCTTGTTATATTCTGTTATATACACTAATAACGCTCCATGGAAGTTAATACATTCCCTTTGTGAGTGACATTAATGGACATGGGGTTTTACAGAACCACCTTCCGATAGTGTATCTCTAGAGAGGAATAGACTGGGTTCAACAAGAACATCTTGCAACCCGGCCCACACATGACAGACCACTCATTTCTCTTGAGTGTATCGAATATGTTGTCACTGATGGTTGGGCCCACATACCCGTTATCCGAAGACACAGAAGCGAAAGAAGTAACAAAGTGAATATTGTCTAGATGGATACAATACACCCTAATGGGAGCGACCCACATAGCCATACTGCCTGCCCGATTTTTGTCATTTTCCGGTTGTGAAGCTTGAGGCTATACTTACCCTTAGATATATCAGATCGTTATTTCCTTTGAATGACACATTGTCAAAATCTGCCAAATCACTAACTGACTTCCCCGAAAATATATTACGGGTAAAAAGCTAAGAGAAACTAATTCCTCTGCCACAAACATAAACACATTTGGAGAGATCAACGTACGTGATTGGTTTGGATATACTCTGTTAGACATTCGTCCATACAAGTTGTTCTGGGATTGAACAAACCGAAGGCACTATTCTGTAAATCCATCTTAGGCAATTGCTACCTAGGATTAATAGAACAGTCCTTGCAAAACTTCGTCTTTGATTGTCTTCAATAATCCCTGACTCGTAATAATCGAATCGAAGTGGAATATATATTCCAGACTCTTCGAAACGATCGGCGTTAATATCTTTTAGAATCAAGTGATACTTAAGGGAAAACAGATTGATTATATTCTAATTCTAATATTTATTTATCGTAAATTTGATTTCATAATACATTACCTAACTATAAACAGTTATTGACCTAAGTCGATTCAATTCTAATCACATTCAATGTTTATTTTAGAACATCATGACTTATTACTGATACATCATCATAGATAATCGATCACTTTTTAATGGTTACATCGTCCATTAATGTTCAACATAATCGATAAATTCATATTTCAAATCTTTATATATATATAATTAATAAATTTTATGCATGTTTTTAATTGTCGATTAAATCATTAAAAAAAACACAAAAGAGTTATTTACTGATTCATAGTCGAGTTAAAAACCATTTCTTTTTATTAACTCACAAGCTTGTATACAATGTAGATTCTTTTTCTGTATAAATCAAACAAGCCTTACATACATAATATTTATTGATTATAAATGATCATCGACTCAAGTCGCTACAATTCAAACAATATTAAGTGTTTATTTCAAAAAATTTGAATTTACTATCATACAACATCTCTGATAATCAACCATCTTCCCAAGTCATGACTTATTGTTGATTTTAACACCTCGTATTATAATCACTTTCTCTGTCTTGAGAACGATTTGGATAACTCTCCTTCTTTATTATTAAACGAATAATTTAATTTCTTCTTAAATTAAATAAAATTTTGATTAATAAATCTTAGATGAACTTTTACTTCATATTTATTTCGACGGATTCTATTTACTATTTATATTGTTATTTTTAAAGGCAATACAATAATATCACTTCATATATATAATTATGTTAATATTATATTTTAAACAAACAATTAAGTTATATTTTGAAAATTTAAACAAGGTATTTAGGTTGCCATAACAACATTGGTTTGTTTCTCTTTTATTTACTTCTTTCCTACCTTATTTTCTTTTTCTTATTTCTACAGCCCATGTTCCAGCCCAAACTTCCCTGGCATGTTTCTCTCCCTTTTATTTTCCATTTATTGATTTCACTCTTTTATTTCTTCTTACCGGGCCGATCTGGCCCATCACGCATCAGCCTATCTTCCCCTTTCTTCTATTTTTCTTTGCTTCTTTCTTCGGCTGTTGGTTGTTGCCTCCCCATTTTCTCATTTTTTTTCTTCTGTTTTTGGCATGGTTCCTTGCTCCGTCTCTTCCTTCTCACATAGTTACTTCTCACCGAACTAGCCATGCACCGAACCCTGTATCCACGTGATGAACACTAACAACTTCTCTCTTTCTTTCTTCCATTTTGCTGTTACTTCTTTTCTTTCTTCAATCGTCTCCCTACTACTTTCCTATTGCTATTACACGCTACTTCTTCTTTTCTTTATTTTTTCCCTAAATTCCAATTACTTATGTATGTGTAGAATAAATAATAAACAGTCAACTAAATGTACAACTCTCATTAGTTATTCCTAATCTACACTTACATACCGGGTTACTCTTCTAGTGACTCTGACCCGTTACATAGTTCATCTTACATTAGACATTTAATTTCAGTATACAGTTATATATCCAGAAATCAACAGCAAAGACCAGTCAACCTGTGCTACCTCCAATTCATTCTTTAAGAGCAGTTATACCGAAGGTCCTCAAACTTCTTCACCAATGCCATAAAATTTATAACCACTACAATGATACTGTATACTTTTCCATCCCCCCGCGTTATTACCCTACTTCTAGAAAACTAAGTTTTAGTTTCCCTGCTACCGGCATTGTTTCCCTACTTATTAGGTAGCGCTTGATTTCTTAACTGGACAGTTAATGTTCGCGTCGGCGTCGGACGCGTCCGACGCGTCCAAGGTGGACCCCACACATTTGCCCCTTCCAACCGAACGGTTCAAAAGTTAGCTTTCGCGTCCGACGCTGTAAGGACCCGTAACTTCCCCGTGAAGGAAAGAGCGGATACTTTGAGAACAACACACATCGAAACACAGACAGAAGAACATTTCGTTGTTTATTACAACAATTCCATCAGAATACAAGAATATATAGAGTATAGACAAATATTACACATTTGATAAATATCAGAGATTACAATAAATTACATAGCAGCGGAAAATAATACAAAGCACAACTGAAAGTAATACACGGATATAGAGCTTTCCGAGCATCGTTCCGGCTGTAAATCAGGATCCTGTGAATATAAATCTGCAAAACCAAAACTACTAGCTGCCCGTGCGGAAATAAGGGCACCTAGAGTTTAGGTTCAAACAATAAACTCCAGGTCAGTCATGTGACTGGTGTGAGAACTAAAACAGTTATTAATCTTTATTTTAAAGTTCGGTAAATCAAGGGACCACGCCGTATGACACGAAACGGGCTTTCTCCCAAGAATACCAGTGCATAGAATAAACAACGCAATTCTTTTTCGAAAAATGAAGCTATTATAAGACCCAGGTCCCATCACACAATGCAACGCAAGCCGGAGGATAGGGTTTTCCCTTATAATAGCCAAACATGCTTGGTACGTTTAAAACAATCATTTGATACTATAATAGGTGTATAGTGTCAAAACATTTCAATCATAAATATCAATCATAGGCGGCATGGGTACATCCTATCATGTCGCCATACTAGGCTCTACAAATAAAACCGAAATATCTCGTATTGGAAATTGGATTTCTTTCATGAGTCGAGGCAAGGGGCAAGCTCCTCTCCGCTTCGAGACATTCTAGCAAATGCCTCAGGACTACACACTCTGGGTAACCCCTGGATGCTTCAGGGCCGGTCCTCTCTTACGTTTGAGGATTAATTATTCCTGAACACACGTTTCCCGGTCCTTACAGACCTATAATCGAGGCACCTCATCCAACAACCACATAGGTGAAAAGTATATAAATGTCAGGGCTTGTAAGTCACTGACACCACCAAAGCTAGAAAGAAACGTCGTGCTCTCCCTGCAGTCCTTATCCCGTTTTTAACTCATACCGAGGTGTGAGGCTCGCGAATTCACGTTATACACAAAGCTGCCACGTAGGCCGTGCTTTGATCATCAACCACAAGACTTTGCTTTTCAACAGACGCCTTGATCATTGCATCTCAGCGTGCCACACAGGCAATTCATGCCATGCGATTGATATCTATCGATATATAACCTCTAAGCTCGTACGTCTCAGAGAAGGGCGTTAAGCAAGAGAATAAATTCTCCACCGCCAAACAGATATATACTTAACAGAAATCAATCAACACAGAATAAAATCCGATGTCAGACACACAATCCATTTACAAGTTCGTTCCGGGTCTGAACAAAACCGGAGGCACTTCCTCGCATATCCATCGATCTCCAAGTACGTTTGGACGACCACTAACTGATTTCCTCATCTTGGGTGTACAGCCCAATCAAGATCATCAGTAATCACCCAAACGATGTGAAGACTTCCGGTCTTCGACCACCGTCTTTATCTTCGACATACCGTCGAATCGGTTATTCAAAATGGGTATAAACCCGGCCTTTCCGAATAACCAGCGTATATAATAAACAAATGTTACACAAACACAACACACGCCTCATTCCAATCCATAAGTCACTAACCGTGAATTAGCAAGAGAACAATTCCGCAAATATTAACCCCGAAGGTCGGAACCAACATCAGATCAATACCCAGGAAACCATCCTTCTTGGCTAACCTACAGTTAGTTTCTAAATTTCACATTCTTAGGGAAAGGTTCCCATTAATTTTATCAAAGATAAATTCTTTTCAATTTATTCTTTAATCTTCCTTTGGATATCGTTTCAAACCAAATTATGGTTTTCCAAACTAGTCGGGATTAGCGAACCACACCGAAGTAATTATTTGTTTTATTTCCCAATCCCAACCTATTTATCCCATGAAGCAAAACTGGTAATACTCCATATCTAACACCACGGTGTTATCGGTAAAATTAATTACCATTTCACGTTCAAATCTATTTAAAGATTTAACTATCGCTTTGGAGCAAAACTGGTGATACTCCGTTCTCGATCATTTCAATCTAATTAAAGATTCATTAAAACTTCACTTAGTTTTAATCTTTAACTGGGTTAAAGAATCAGTGTCGTTTAAAGCACGGTTCACGATAAACCCAAAGTCACATTCCATTCTATCAGCCCTTAACCGTAAAATAGCAAGTGAGCAATTCCCTAAATATTAACCCCGAAGGCCGAAACCAACATCAGATCAATACCCAAGAAACCATTCAACTTAACTAATCTCCGGTTAGTTTCTGATCTTCTTAACTCAGTTGGGTGTAAGAATAGTATTATTGAAGATACCATTCACGACAACCCAAAATCACATGGCACTAATTATCGGGTTAAAGAACAAGTGTTATTTAAAACACTGTTCACGATAAACCCAAAAATCAATACCAATTCAATTCCAATTAAATATTATTTAATTGGTACACTTCATTAAATCTAAATAAAAAGATCTAATCTTTTCCTCAGCTGGGCTTAAGAACAGTGTTAATGAAGACACCATTCACGACAAACCCAAATCACATTTGATATTAAATACAAGGCTCTGAATAGAAAATATATCGGCTTATACTCAATATCAAATTCTACGACCAACAAATATTGTATTGGAAATAACGATATATATATCTTTCAAATTTCCATAACAACATCTGTATAATCACGAAATCCAACATCGAAATTTTCCAAAGATAATTTCGATTCAAATCCATTCCAATTCAATTATTGGAGATTCTGGTTACCTTTAAAACCCTTTTCAAATTCAATTCAATTCAATTCGAATTCATATTATATTCAATTCGAATTCGTTTTCTATTCAATTCGAATTCGTTTTCTATTCGATTCAATTCGAACTTTATTTTATTCGATTCAATTCAAATTCCTTTTCTATTCGATCAATTCGAATTCGTTTTCTATTCGATTCAATTTGAATATAATCGATAAAATTATCGTTCGCATCAACATGGCGCATCTCTAATCAACACGGTTTTATATATTTCAATAATTCCATTATTCTATTCAACAAATGAATCTATATTTTTGTCAACACATGACTAATCTCAACGAATCAGTACTTTCCACGTGTGACTATTTTTATTATTTAATATATTTTATAAAAATTATGGTATCTATCGTTTGATTTCAAATCAGACTCCAACCGTAAATTAGTAAGAGAACGATCCCCTAAGCATTAACCCCGAAGGCCGAAACCAACATCAGATCAATATCCAGGAGACCACTCATCTTATCTATTTTCTAGTTAGTTTCTAATTTTATATATGATAAAGATATAAAATTTATTGTTAAAATATTTCGTTCAACACATGACTAATCTCAACGGATGAGTACTGTCAACACATGAATCTTTATTTTATAACGATAAAGATGTAAATTTTATTGTTAAAATATTTCGTTCAACACATGACTAATCTCAACGGATGAGTACTATCAACACATGAACCTTTATTTTATAATGATAAAGATGTAAATTTTATTGTTAAAATATTTCGTTCAACACATGACTAATCTCAACGGATGAGTACTGTCAACACATGAACCTTTATTTTAAAATATTCTTTATTTTCCCGATTGGAATGAGGCCCAATCAATTACCATATAATGTTAATTATATGGATTCCATACAACACATGTATATCACAACAACGATAAACCAACAATCATCCAAAGTGCGTTCTACACTGTATAAGCATCAAATATAGATATTCGACGCTTATACAGCCTGTCAATCAATCGATCGACATACAGCTAAATATTGGGATTAGTGTATGTTATATATCATCCCAATACCCGTGTGGGGTTTTCAAAAAATCAACACAAATTTTATTGGTGTAGTTGGGCGATGTGTAAAATTTATCGTCCCAATCAATATCAGTCAAATCAGTGTGTATAAACAAATCGTCCGATCAGTTTATATTTATTTTATTTTATATACACGTTAAAAATTATATTTTTAACTATAAAATATTTTATTTTATTCCACATCACACAATCAATTTTTATCACAACAAACAATCAAACATACAAGCCATCCATGGTCTGTGGATGACGGGTGTCGGGTGCTACTAAACACCGTCTGCATCCTAGTATATAATTTATAACTAGAAAAGAAATTTAAAGTGAGAAGTTCTCACAGAGGGTTCCACTCCGCCGTGCTTTGCTTTTGAACTGTTGAATCATCTGGATCCGTTGAAATTCCAATTCAGTCCTTTTCACGCTGTTAATAATAAAGATTATATTTTTATTGCTTCATTTCAATAAATGAAAATTGTATTTTTTATTTCTACTTCATATACTTTTACACCGCTTCATTCTATATAAAAATTATATTTTTATATTTTACTTCATATGTAAGGATCGAATTTTTATATCAACGCTATAAAAATCACATTTTCGTTTCAACATATATATAGTAAAAATCAGATTTTTATTTCGCTACATATATAAAAATCACATTTTTATACCTCTACTATATAGATGAAAATTCTATTTTTATACCGCTACTATATAGATAAAAATTCTATTTTTACTTCGCTATTCTCTATATAAAGATTTCGCCTTTTCTAATATAAAGATTTCGCCTTTCCTAATATAAAGATTTCGCCTTTTCTAATATAAAGACATCATCTTTTCAATTATAAAAACATCATCTTTGTCCAATAAAAATTATAGCTTTACTTACCTAAAAATCTAATTTTTAACTCGATGTTTACTATAAAAATCCTACCTTATAAAAGTCGTATCTTTCCTCTATATAAAAATCTGATCTTTGTTAGAATAAAAATTATAACTTTTTAAGTTATCCTTATGTAAAAATCAACACTTTATGATATTATCTCTATAATAAAAATCACATTTTTATATATATGAAAATCATATTTTTCCTTGCTAATACACACATAAAGATCTAATTTTTATCCAATTAAAAATCATACCTTTTATAATTATCCTTATAACAATGTATATTTATTTCCTTAAGAAAAATCAGATTTTCCTAAATTGATTAACTAAATAAAATGACATAAACACTCACCGATTTTCGGTTTTCTACAGAGGAGGGGCTGCTCGCAGTCGCTGGTCGTTGGGAGAAGAGGGCGGAGGGGTGCTGGGACCCACGGTGGTCTGGGCGTGGGGTCTAGGGCTTCGATGGAGGCTGTTCTAGGTTTGGGAGTGTAGGGCAAAGGGGGGGGGGGTTTCAGCGCGTCGGAGGGGAGTGCGGTGGACAGTGGGGGTTCGTGCGTGGATCGAAGAGGCTAGGGGAGGAGAGGGGAGACTGCGAGGTGGAGGAAGTGGAGTTGAAAAGGGGGGTTGCAGCTCCGCCACCCGCGGCGGCGCGGTGGTCATCGGGGAGGGGCGACGATCGTCGCTCCCCCTTTCTTCCCTTTTTTTCTTTTTTTTTCTCTTTTACGAATGAAGAAGGGGGGGGTGTAGAGAAAATAGGGTGAGAGAGAGAAGGGGATTTTATTTTTAATTATTTAATTTACAAAAAGTTGACTTTTTCATACGACCTCTAAACGAGGCCCACCGCCTGTTGTCCATAGCTAATTACCCCCATTCCGAACACAATGGGATATGTAACGTAAGCTGATTCGACTGTTTCGATCAGTTTCCGTCAAAATCAACATATTACTCTATATATTGAATTTGAACGCGCATTTCAATTTACTGGGGTCACATACTAACTCAAAAAATTCCAGAAAAATATTTTCTAGCTTCGTATTGACGATACTGTCCTAACAAAACTAGTTTCGTCGAATTCTGAGACCGTTGGAAAAATGGTCAATTTCCAGTCGATTAAAATCAACTGAAACTGGTCAAACGCGTTTTCCTTTGCCACGCTCACATATTGATTCGAAAAATTATGAAATTTGAAACCTAGCAATAACTTGACATCTCGGACCCAACAAAAGTGGTTTCGTCGAAATCCGAGGTCGTTTGCAAAATTGCTATTTTCAACGGCCGAAATTCCATAGCGACTATTCCGAATCTTCATTTGGACATATCTTTTGATTTCCGCTATGAAATTTTGATTTTTCGGATTCGTTAGAAAGATATTCTCAATTAGATTCCATTATTTTTGGTTTCACTAAAATCCGGTTTATTTGCACCCGGTACATTCAATTGAAGTTTGAAATCGAATTATCGAACTGCAGGGCCATTTTCAATTCCTTTTATAATTTAAAATAAATATTATATTCTAACGACGACGTATATAAAACTATACGTTCTAATTACATTCAAAATATATTTCACGATCGATATTATTTAAAATAATCCATTTTAAATATTCAAAATTCGTTAAAATTGCCAAAATAAAAAATTTAAATTGGCTCGCATTTCCGGGTTGTTACAATCTCCCCCACTTAAAACTTTTCGTCCCCAAAGAGGAACGAAGTCGAAAGTTGTTTTAAAAACCAACTCAACTTTCATACTTTTCGCTACGGCTTAAGTTCTTCAACTTTTCTGTTTCTAAGAACTTTTCAAATTTTTCCAAAATTTGGCTAGCACCCTAAATTTTCGAAAAAATTCGCCATAACCTCCCCTGCACCGGGAACTTCGGGATATTTCATATAGCCTCCCATGGCCTTCTTCAACTCAAAAGAAAAAGAAAAAGCCAATCGGCTCATAAAATCATCATCACCCAAACAAAACAGTAAATTATGGTAAATATGTACCTATTTGTCGGGCAAACAATTTTATTCTTCTTCTCTAGCTTCCTTGCTATGACCTGTTCAATGTAAGTACATGTATATGCAAGCAAATGTGACCAATTTTCGATACAGTTTAATATTTGGTTCAGTTTGGCTAAATGGTTCAAAATTTCAAACAAATAGACAAACAACACAACCATCAATCAATTAGTGAATTAACGTTTCAAATTCATAATTTGATACATATATAGAAAATCATGGTTGGTTGCCACATCACAACAAATAAATCTATGTAGTTTTGGTTCTCACACCGGTCTAATGGAAATATATAGATATCACACCTTCGAAACTCGAAAATAAATACTGGTGATGGCGCGCCATCATCAGAATCATGTCCGGGCGACTAGATTGTGACCCTATATCTATCTAGTATATTAAAACTTCGAATATATGTTCATGACGCGTATATGCAAAATAATCATATAGTAGATTGTCCAAATTCAAAATAAATAAATATTCAAATACATATAAAACGATTTAAATTTCAAAACAAAATTGTTTCCATTTGAAATATATACTCTTCACACTCGTTCTAGGATGCTACTAATCCTATCTCTAACGAGTCATCTTAATTGGATATTACTAATCCAATATCTGATGAATTCTTTCGTATGGTTCTAATGTGACTTGTTCTCGAGCTCTGTAAACCAAGGCTCTGATACCACTGTAAGGACCCGTAACTTCCCCGTGAAGGAAAGAGCGGATACTTTGAGAACAACACACATCGAAACACAGACAGAAGAACATTTCGTTGTTTATTATAACAAATCCATCAGAATACAAGAATATACAGAGTATAGAAAAATATTACACATTTGATAAATATCAGAGATTACAATAAATTACATAGCAGCGGAAAATAATACAAAGCACAACTGAAAGTAATACACGGATACAGAGCTTTCCGAGCATCGTTCCAGCGGTAAATTAGGATCCTGTGAATATAAATCTGCAAAACCAAAACTACTAGCTGCCCGTACGGAAATAAGGGCACCCAGAGTTTAGGTTAAAACAATAAACTCCAGGTCGGTCATGTGACTGGTGTGAGAACTAAAACAGTTATTAATCTTTATTTTAAAGTTCAGTAAATCAAGGGACCACGCCGTATGACACGGAATGGGCTTTCTCCCAAGAATACCAGTGCATAGAATAAACAACGCAATGCTTTTTCGAAAAATGAAGCTATTATAAGACCCAGGTCCCATCACACAATGCAACGCAAGCCGGAGGATAGGGTTTTCCCTTATAATAGCCAAAAATGCTTGGTACGTTTAAAACAATCATTTGATACTATAATAGGTGTATAGTGTCAAAACATTTCAATCATAAATATCAATCATAGGCGGCATGGGTACCATCTATCATGTCGCCATACTAGGCTCTACAAATAAAACCGAAATATCTCGTATTGGAAATTGGATTTCCGTCATGAGTCGAGGCAAGGGGCAAGCTCCTCTCCGCTTCGAGACATTCTAGCAAATGCCTCAGGACTACACACTCTGGGTAACCCCTGGATGCTTCAGGGCCGGTCCTCTCTTATGTTTGAGGATTAATTATTCCTGAACACACGTTTCCCGGTTCTTATAGACCTATAATCGAGGAGCCTCATCCAACAACCACATAGGTGAAAAGTATATAAATGTCAGGGCTGGTAAGTCACTGACACCACCAAAGCTAGAAAGAAACGTCGTGCTCTCCCTGCAGTCCTTATCCCGTTTTTAACTCATACCGAGGTGTGATACTCGCGAATTCACGTTATACACAAAGCTTCCACGTAGGCCGTGCTTTGATCATCAACCACAAGACTTTGCTTTTCAACAGAAGCCTTGATCATTGCATCTCAGCGTGCCACACAGGCAATTCATGCAATGCGATTGATATCTATCGATATATAACCTCTAAGCTCGTACGTTTCAAGAAGGGCGTTAAGCAAGAGAATAAATTCTCCGCCGCCAAACAGATATATACTTAACAGAAATCAATCAACACAGAATAAAATCCGATGTCAGACACACAATCCATTTACAAGTTCGTTCTGGGTCTGAACGAAACCGGAGGCACGTTCCTCGCATATCCATCGATCTCCAAGTACGTCTGGACGACCACTAACTGATTCCCTCATCTTGGGTGTACAGCCCAATCAAGATCATCAGTAATCACCCAAAAGATGTGAAGACTTCCGGTCTTCGACCACCGTCTTTATCTTCGACATACCGTCGAATCGGTTATTCAGAATGGGTATAAACCCGGCCTTTCCGAATAACCCGCGTATATAATAAACAAATGTTACACTAACACAACATACGCCTCATTCCAATCCATAAGTCACTAACCGTGAATTAGCAAGAGAACAATTCCCCAAATATTAACCCCGAAGGCCGGAACCAACATCAGATCAATACCTAGGAAACCATCCTTCTTGGCTAACCTACAGTTAGTTTCTAAATTTCACATTCTTAGGGAAAGGTTCCCATTAATTTTATCAAAGATAAATTCTTTTCAATTTATTCTTTAATCTTCCTTTGGATATCGTTTCAAACCAAATTATGGTTTTCCAAACTAGTCGGGATTAGCGAACCACACCAAAGTAATTATTTGTTTTATTTCCCAATCCCAACCTATTTATCCCATGAAGCAAACTGGTAATACTCCATATCTAACACTACGGTGTTATCGGTAAAATTAATTACAATTTCACGTTCAAATCTATTTAAAGATTTAACTATCGCTTTCGAGCAAAACTGGTGATACTCCGTTCTCGATCATTTCAATCTAATTAAAGATTCATTAAAACTTCACTTAGTTTTAATCTTTAACTTGGTTAATGAATCAGTGTCGTTTAAAACATGGTTCACGATAAACCCAAAGTCACATTCCATTCTATCAGCCCTTAACCGTAAAATAGCAAGTGAGCAATTCCCTAAATATTAACCCCGAAGGCCGAAACCAACATCAGATCAATACCCAAGAAACCATTCAACTTAACTAATCTCCGGTTAGTTTCTGATCTTCTTAACTCAGTTGGGTCTAAGAACAGTATTATTGAAGATACCATTCACGACAACCCAAAATCACATGGCATTAATTATCGGGTTAAAGAACAAGTGTTATTTAAAACACTGTTCACGATAAACCCAAAAATCAATACTAATTCAATTCCAATTAAATATTATTTAATTGGTACACTTCATTAAATCTAAAAAAAAAGATCTAATCTTTTCCTCAGTTGGGCTTAAGAACGGTGTTAATGAAGACACCTTTCACGACAAACCCAAATCACATTTGATATTAAATACAAGGCTCTGAATAGAAAATATATCGGCTTATACTCAATATCAAATTCTACGACCAACAAATATCGTATTGGAAATAACGATATATATATCTTTCAAATTTCTATAACAACATCTGTATAATCACGAAATCCAACATCGAAATTTTCCAAAGATAATTTCGATTCAAATCCATTCCAATTCAATTATTGGAGATTCTGGTTACCTTTAAAACCCTAATCAAATTCAATTCAATTCAATTCGAATTCATATTATATTCAATTTAATTCGTTTTCTATTCAATTCAATTCGAATTCGTTTTCTATTCGATTCAATTCGAACTTTATTTTATTCGATTCAATTCAAATTCGTTTTCTATTCGATTCAATTCGAATTCGTTTTCTATTCGATTCAATTTGAATATAATCGATAAAATTATCGTTCGCGTCAAAATAGCGCATCTCTAATCAACACGGTTTTATATATTTCAATAATTTCATTATTCTATTCAACAAACGAATCTATATTTTTGTCAATACATGACTAATCTCAATGAATGAGTACTGTCCACGTGTGACTATTTTTTTTATTTAATATATTTTATAAAAATTATGGTATCTATCGTTTGATTTCAAATTAGACTCCAACCGTAAATTAGTAAGAGAACGATCACCTAAGCATTAACCCTGAAGGCCGAAACCAACATCAGACCAATATCCAGGAGACCACTCATCTTATCTATTTTCCAGTTAGTTTCTAATTTTATATATGATAAAGATATAAAATTTATTGTTAAAATATTTCGTTCAACACATGACTAATCTCAACGGATGAGTACCGTCAACACGTGAACCTTTATTTTATAACGATAAAGATGTAAATTTTATTGTTAAAATATTTCGTTCAACACATGACTAATCTCAACGGATGAGTACTGTCAACACATGAACCTTTATTTTATAATGATAAAGATGTAAATTTTATTGTTAAAATATTTCGTTCAACATATGACTAATCTCAACGGATGAGTACTGTCAACACATGAACCTTTATTTTAAAATATTCTTTATTTTCCCGATTGGAATGAGGCCCAATCAATTACCATATATTGTTAATTATATGGATTCCATACAACACATGTATATCACAGCAACGATAAATCAACAATCATCCAAAGTGCGTTCTACACTGTATAAGCATCAAATATAGATATTCGACGCTTATACAGCCTGTCAATCAATCGATCGACATACAGCTAAATATTAGGATTAGTGTACGTTATATATCATCCCGATACCCGTGTGGGGTTTTCAAACAATCAACACAGATTTTATTTGTGTAGTTGGGCGATGTGTAAAATTTATCATCCCAATCAATATCAGTCAAATCAGTGTGTATAAACAAATCGTCTGATCTATTTATATTTATTTTATTTTATATACACGTTAAAAATTATATTTTTAACTATAAAATATTTTATTTTATTACACATCACACAATCAATTTTTATCACAACAAACAATCAAACATACAAGCCATCCATGGTCTGTGGATAACGGGTGTCGGGTGCTACTAAACACCGTCTGCATCCTAGTATATAATTTATAACTAGAAAAGAAATTTAAAGTGAGAAGTTCTCACAGAGGGTTCCACTCCGCCGTGCTTTGCTTTTGAACTGCTGAATCATCTGGATCCGTTGAAATTCCATTTCAGTCCTTTTCATGCTGTTAATAATAAAAATTATATTTTTATTGCTTCATTTCAATAAATGAAAATTGTATTTTTTATTTCTACTTCTTATACTTTTACACCGCTTCATTCTATATACAAATTATATTTTTATATTTTACTTCATATATAAGGATCGAATTTTTATATCAACGCTATAAAAATCACATTTTCGTTTCAACATATATATAGTAAAAATCAGATTTTTGTTTTGCTACATATATAAAAATCACATTTTTATACCTCTACTATATAGATAAAAGTTCTATTTTTATACCGCTACTATATAGATAAAAATTCTATTTTTACTTCGCTATTCTCTATATAAAGATTTCGCCTTTTCTAATATAAAGATTTCGCCTTTCCTAATATAAAGATTTCGCCTTTTCTAATATAAAGACATCATCTTTTCAATTATAAAAACATCATCTTTGTCCAATAAAAAATATAGCTTTACTTACCTAAAAATCTAATTTTTAACTCGATGTTTACTATAAAAATCCTACCTTATAAAAGTCGTATCTTTCTTCTATATAAAAATCTGATCTTTGTTAGAATAAAAATTATAACTTTTTAAGTTATCCTTATGTAAAAATCAACACTTTATGATATTATCTCTATAATAAAAATCACATTTATATATATATGAAAATCATATTTTTCCTTGCTAATACACACATAAAGATCTAATTTTTATCCAATTAAAAATCATACCTTTTATAATTATCCTTATAACAATGTATATTTATTTCCTTAAGAAAAATCAGATTTTCCTAAATTGATTAACTAAATAAAATGACATAAACACTCACCGATTTTCGATTTTCTATAGAGGAGGGGCTGCTCGTAGTCGTTGGGAGAAGAGGGCGGTGGGGTGCTGGGACCCACGGTGGTCTGGGCGTGGGGTCTAGGGCTTCGGTGGAGGCTGTTCTAGGTTTGGGAGAGGAGGGCGAAGGGGGGGGGGTTCAGCGCGTCGGAGGGGAGTGCGGTGGACAGCGGGGGTTCGTGCGTGGATCGAAGAGGCTAGGGGAGGATAGGGGAGACAGCGAGGTGGAGGAAGAAGGAGGAGGAGGTGGAGTAGAAAAAGGGGGGGTGCAGCTCCGCCACCCGCGACGGCGCGGTGGTCATCGGGGAGGGGCGACGATCGTCGCTCCCCCTTTCTTCCCTTTTTTTTCTTTTTTTTTTCTCTTTTACGAATGAAGAAGGGCGTGGGGCAGAGATAATAGGGTGAGAGAGAGAAGGGGATTTTATTTTTAATTATTTAATTTACAAAAAGTTGACTGTTAGCCTACTTTGTGAACTAGGCAACACAAAGTCAAGAAATCAGACATTGAAGAGCATTTTTAATTAGAAGACTTCGGTTCGGATTGGAGAAGACACTACAACCTAGATTGGACAGCAGCGATTATTCGGGTCGGGTCAGAGCAACATATCGGTTCGGGTCGGATAGAATTCTCTGTTAGGATCGGCGAACTGCTGCTGAGGAAATTGGTAAGGCGTATCTATTCGGATCGGAGGGCAACATAATCTCAATTGGATCGGAAAGCCACCTGTTTGCCACGGAAATAGATCGGAGCGGAGCAGATTAAAGAAGAAGAGAGTGTTGCCTCCAAGCCAATCCGGGTCGGATCGGGTATCCCGATCTGAACCCCTTGTATGTGTGTCTCCGACCCGAGCCCATGTTCCATACTATTCTCCTGCAAAAGCGCCTGGACATCCGGACCGGCTGTGACCAGTTCCTACCCATAACGTTCGTTACTCTGATGCGTTGTCAACATAATAATTCATCCGAACCCGAAGCTAATGGGATGGACGACACGTGGCCCCGACCCGGATCGGGTTTTGAGCAAATTCACACCTATAAATACCCCGTCTGGAGACAAAGAAAAGGATCTTTTTTAGGCACTTTGAGAATTCAACCATCCCCATAATCCGAACTCAATTACTCCCGGAGAATCCAAATCTTCTTTCATTACTTGTTTAAGTCTATTAAGTGAATATAAGTGAGTTGTGAGTGGAATTGAGTGAAGCTTACATTGTATTTGCAACTGAATCATTGAATATAGTAAAAGATAAGTGGACGTAGGCAATTCTTCGCCGAACCACTATAAATCCTGTGTGTTCATTTTTATTTTTATCTCATTTCATTTTGCTTTTAATCAATTTGGGTGTTAGAACCACTTTTGGGTCTAACATTTTGGTGCTTTCACTGAGAATCCTCATCTAAATTCTTTATTTTCCGGGATCTCTTTCTACTTTTTGGACCGTTGAGTTCAAAGAAGTGAATCCTTAAGTTTCTCCGCTTTTTTATATTTGTTGAAGTGATTGTCAAAGACTCATGGCCAAAGGAAAAGGCAAGGAAGTTCAGTCTGTTCGAGGAAATGGAGCTGGCGAAGATCAGCAAAATGCTGTTGTAACAAGGTCTCGGGGGCAGAGTTCAGCAGCAGGAAGAAGCAATGCAGGAAATCCGAACCGCCAGCAGGGGGAGAGCTCCGATCCGATCCGGGTAGGAGATTCTGAAGCAGTGCATTCCCCCAATCTGAACCGACCCGAGCTGCTTGCCACGTACCGATCCGACCAGGCTCCCCAGATCCGAACCGACCCAACCTCCTACCTCCGATCCGACCCGATGCTTGGTGAAGCTGGAACCTCTACTCGAGTCCCTACGAATGCTCCGATTCCAGCCACCAGGGTTGGTGATCAGGTCAATCCATCTGCGCCCATCACTCAAGGAGATTTCTCGCGCTTGCTTGACATGCTTGAGAGCACGATGGAGGCTATGAAAGTTCACGAGCGCACTAATCTCATGATGCAGGAAAATATGAGGCTCATGAGTCGGGAGATTAATGAACTCCGTCGACAGAGAACTCCATCACCGGTTCGTCACACACCAGTGGATCAATCTTCATCTTCCGAGGAAGAGCGGCCCCGTGAACGAAGGCCACTCGAACGACCTCAGAACGTGGAGCAGCTGACATTTGGATCTTTGGGATCTCGTGAGGATATTGCACGAGCATTAGGAAACAATGACCCCACTCGGGGGCAAAGACTCCAGTCCCCTCCTCCCGAGATCGACCGGGAGCGCAGGGAACGGAATCGAGCAGAGGCAGCTCGAAGAAGAAGGGAATCTCCTGAACAAGAGCCCAGAAGGAACTCGGATACTAGGGCCAGGGAACCTGAGAGGCCCCTAACTAATGCTGATGTACAGACAATGGTTCGCCGGATCATGTCCGAGAGCCGGAATTATACAAATGAAGATTATGGCATTGAGCGAAGCCATACTCCCTTCACCGACGATATCCTCGACTTCCAATTTCCCCGACGCTTTAACTTGCCACAAATGGACAAGTACAACGGAAGGACTGATCCGGGACAGCACTTGATGCGGTATTCGTGGCTCATGAATGCTGCTGCTGCCCCTGATGAAGTGAAGTGCAAAGGATTCCCAATCTACATAGAAGATGTGGCATTGTTCTGGTTTACCCGACTCCCTCCTCGTTCGATTTCGAATTACAAGGAACTAAGCGAGCGTTTCATGAACCAGTTCCGACTCCATGCCCGAAAGTCCAAAAGTGTTATTGAATTATCGAGAATCAAGCAGGCACGAGGAGAGTCTTTGAGGGCATATCTTGACCGTTTTAACAAGGCTGTGACTGAGGTCAGTGACCCGCATGAGCCCACTATCCTGATGGCATTAAAGGAAGGAGTCGATCCTGAATCTGAGTTTGGAGATTACCTTTCTGGGAAAACACCTTCCACAAGGGAGATATTCTACGAAAAAGCCGATATTTATCTAAGACGAGAGGAGGCCAGGGCAAACCGAAAGATAAAGTCTGAGACGGCTTCAAAGGAGAATGTGCAAAGTAATATCGCCGTGAAGCAGTCTGGGGAAAGTTCTGGCAAGGTTGAAGTAAATGTAGGAAACAAGGGTGGAAACAGCAATGCTGGAAGCGGGGGTAACAACAACAATAACCCTAATCCAAACGGTAACAGAAGAAACAGAAATAGGGGAAGTGATCCTAACAAAAGACCCCGATTCCAGAACTACGAGAATTATACACCATTGAACGACACCCTGGAAAATGTTTACCTGGATACGTACAATGTGTTACAGTATAAAAGACCGCCACCTCGTGATTCGACCGAGAAAGAAATGGCGATAGGGAAATTTTGTTTGTTTCACGGAACTCGTGGGCATTCAACCAATGAATGTCGGAATTTGAGGGATGTGATTGAGAAGCTGCTGCGTGAAGGAAAGTTGGATGAGTACAAGGTTGCCCCGAGGGACAGGGGGCAAGGAGAGCAGGCTCCAAAACAGATCCTACCTGCTCCCAAGCCTACAGCGCAGCAGAAAGGTAAGGGAATTGTTATCAACTACATAGTAGGCGGACCTCACCCGGCAATCCGAAGTTTCAGGTCAATGGATCAATATGTAAACGCTGCCAAGCACCTAGATGTGAACGAGGGTGATGATTTGGAAGATAGCACCCCCATAAAACAACAGAAGACCATGTTTGACGACGTGGTATTCCGCAGCCGAGATAATACTGGGATCCAATCACCCACCGATGATCCGTTGGTTATTACTACCACCATTGGGCCGGCCTTGGTCAATAAGGTATTAGTAGACAACGGAAGTTCTGTCAATATTTTATTCAAAAAGTCATTTGATCAAATGAAGCTTGAATCTGAAGATTTGAAGCCATGTGAAGGATGGATTAGAGGCTTCAACGGGGCGTCGACAACTCCCATGGGATATATAGAGTTGCCCGTGACCCTGGGGCAAGGAGAACGTAGAAGAGTGCGGATGCTCCAGTTCGTAGTATTGGACGTAGATTCGCCTTATAATGCATTTTTGGGGAGGCCTGCCCTTGCTGAATTCAGAGTTTGTATCGCCCCTTGGTGTTTGTTACTTAAGTTCCCAACCGAAGCCGGAACTGGAGTAATGAGAGGGGATCAAGTTTCTGGACGGGCCTGCTATGTGGCCGAGTTAAAGATGTTGATGAAAGGACTTAACGTTGAAAGTAAAGATGCCTCGTCTCCCTCAAAGGGGGGCTCGGCATAGCAATAAGAGAGATTGACCCCAAAGGAGTTGCCCAAAGGAACACCTGAAGACCTGGATCCCAGAAAAGACGAGGAACCAGAGGCTAGGAATGCAACTCCTAATGAAGCGACAGTGGAAATTCCCATTGATGAAGCTGATCCGACAAAAGTTTTGAAGATTGGTTCTCAATTGGATCCACGTCGAGCTAAAGAACTAACGGACTTCTTGAAGGCAAACTTAGATGTGTTTGCCTGGACCCATGCTGACATGTGTGGGATATCGCCATCCATTATAAGTCACAAATTGAATGTAAATCCGAAGCATCCGCCTGTGAAGCAAAAGAGACGCATGCTGGGCCCAGAGAGGTCGGCTGCTCTCAAAGAGGAAGTAGAGAACTTGAAGCAGAATGGATTTATTCGAGATTCGACATATCCCGACTGGATACCGAATCCCGTCTTAGTAAAGAAGCCAAACGGAAAGTGGCGGACTTGCATTGACTTTTCAGATTTAAACAAAGCTTGCCCAAAAGATAGTTTCCCACTTCCCAGGATTGACCAGCTTGTAGACTCGACATCAGGTCATGAACTTCTCTCTTTCATGGACGCATATTCTGGATATAACCAAATTTCTATGCACGTGCCAGACCAAGAACATACAAGCTTCATTACGAATTTGGGATTATATTGTTATGTTGTAATGCCATTCGGATTGAAAAACGCTGGAGCTACTTATCAGCGCTTGGTGAACAGAATGTTTTATAATCAAATAGGAAAAACTATGGAAGTTTATGTGGATGACATGCTTGTCAAATCGAAACAGTCCTTCAGCCATACGCAAGACTTGGCGAAAATGTTTGGTATCCTGCGAAAGTACCGGATGAAATTGAATCCTCTGAAATGCTCATTTGGAGTGGCATCGGGAAAGTTCCTTGGCTTCATTGTGAGTTCCCGAGGAATTGAAATCAACCCTAGCCAGATAGCAGCGATTAGAAATATCGAAGAGCCGAGGAGAATTAAAGACGTCCAAAGTCTTGCAGGGAAAGTAGCGGCACTGAGTAGATTCATCTCCAAAGCTACAGACAAATGTGTTCCGTTTTTTGATTTGATTAAAAGAGGAAAGAAGAACTTCGAGTGGACTCCGGACTGTGTTGAGGCCTTTCGAAATTTATTGGAACTGCTAGAGAAACCGCAGATTTTATCAAAGCCCGTAGATCACGAAGAATTGTTTGTTTACTTGGCAGTCTCGGCTCACGCCGTCAGTACAGCCCTTGTTCGAGAAGAAGATAAAGTACAAAGGCCAGTGTATTATGTAAGCAAGAAATTAGCGGCGGCAGAACGCAACTACCCAAAAATTGAGAAGCTCGCTTACAGCCTCCTGATCGCATCCCGAAAACTTCGTCACTATTTCCAAGCCCATCCAATAACCATATACACCGACCAGCCCTTAAGGCAGGTGTTGCAGAGACCCGAAGTATCGGGAAGGTTGATCAAATGGAACATAGAACTAAGTCAGTTTGATTTGAATTTTCAACCGCAAAAGTCAATCAGGGGGCAAGCTTTAGCAGACTTCATTGCGGAGTTCACCATTCCAGAGGAGGAAGTAGTCAATGATAGAGTGGTTAAGTCCGAAGATGAGCTAAAGATAAATCCATGGAAATTATATACAGATGGAGCCAAGAACGACCGAAGGTCCGGAGCTGGAATCGACTTAGTCACTCCCGAAGGACGGTCGTTATATTACGCCATGCGATTAGAATTTTCGGCGACTAACAATGACTCTGAGTATGAAGCCCTGATTGCCGGGCTGAAGCTTACTAAAGACCTCGGAATAAGAATGTTAGACATATTTTGTGACTCTAAAATTGTTGTTTGCCAAGTGCGAGAGGAATTTACGGCTCGAGGACCTCGACTTATCGCCTACCTCGGGAAAGTGAGAGAGCTATTGAATAGCTTAGAGCGGTACAACATAACGCACATTCCCAGAGTTGAAAACCAGAAAGCAGACAGGCTGGCAAAGCTGGCTAGTTTCGACAATCCAGAAGAGACTGAAATAATTCCAATTGAAACGTTGGAATCACCAAGCTTTGAGTCAATGGAAATTGAATTCGCCTTTGAAGCAGAACCAGAGAAGGGGTCGTGGATGACTCCAATTAAGAATTTCCTTAAGAATGGGACACTCCCATCAAAGAAGAGTGAGAAAAGAGCTATAGTTCGCAAAGCTACCAGATATGTCATACAAGATGATACTCTTTATAGGCAAGGATTTTCTATGTCCCTGTTACGATGTATAGCACACGACGACATCAAGCGTGTACTAAGAGAGGTACACGAAGGTGAGTGTGGAGATCATACAGGAGGTCAAACTTTAGCAAAGAAGGTATTGCGGTACGGATACTTCTGGCCTACGATCAATAAAGATGCAGCTGATTATTCACGACGCTGCGATAAGTGCCAAAGATTCGCCAAAATCCCCAGGGCACCGTCGACCCAACTTAAATCAATGGTGAGTCCTTGGCCATTCGCCATGTGGGGAATTGATATCATTGGAGTTCTACCAATTGCTAAAGGAGGAGCTAAGTATGCAATAGTGGCCGTGGACTATTTTACGAAGTGGGTAGAAGCTGATCCCTTGACCAAGATCACAGCAAAAAGGTAATAAGTTTTGTGGTCAGAAATATTATATGACGGTTCGGGATTCCAAGGACGATTATAACTGACAACGGAACCCAGTTTGATAGTACTGAATTCAGAAATTTCTGTCAGAAGTATAAGATAGACAAGCGATATACTGCAGTTGCCTATCCGCAGTCAAACGGGCAAGTAGAGGCAATAAACAAAATAATAAAATCCATCCTCAAGAAACGGTTAGAGCGTGCAAAGGCAAGATGGGTTGACGAATTGCCCCTAGCTTTGTGGGCATATCGAACAACATTTAAGACAGCCACCGGTCATACCCCTTTCTCTCTCTCCTTTGGCTCAGAAGCAGTAATCCCAGTTGAACTGGAAGTTCCTTCCCACAGGGTGACATATTATGACCCGATGACGAATCGGGCGCTTTTACTTGAGTCTCTTGATGAAGTCGAAGAAAAGAGGGATGAAGCGGATTTGCGTGCGGCAAGACATCGACGTCAGATGGCACGCTATTATGACAAAAAAGTTCGCCTCAGGACTTTTGAACCAGGAGATTTGGTGCTTAAGAGAGTTTTTCCATCCCTTCATCACCTCGGCCCAAAATGGGAAGGACCCTTTGTCATCCAACGGAAGCTTGAAAAAGGAACCTTCAAGTTAACGACCGTAGATGGCGAAGAAGTCCCTCGAGCATGGAATGCCCAACACTTAATGCGATATTTGGATTAGAAATGCTGTACTCTTTGTTATTTTTCCTGTGAACCCTGTAATAAGGCACGACTTGCCTTGGGAAAATCTGACGATATGAATAAAGGACTATAAAGTGGATGTAGGCTACGACTTAGCTGAACCACTATAAAAATATTGTGTGTTATTTACTCTTATGCATTACGTATATACATTTATCAGTTATTCTGTTGTGATTATAAGATACAGGATAACTCACAGCTTAAAAAGGTTGAAGACAGTTTAGACATAAAAAGAAGCACAACGACTGTTTGTGCAATAAGACATAAAAGAATGAGAAAACGACATTCTTAACTCTAACTCTCCGGAGAGGGAGAGAGTATAAAAGCGTCTCCGACTGAGCGCTGAAAAAGAAGTTCTCTTCCTAACTCTAACTCTCCAGAGAGAGAGAGAGAGAGTATAAAAGCGTCTCCGACTGAGCGCTGAAAAAGAAGTTCTCTTCCTAACTCTAACTCTCCAGAGAGAGAGAGAGAGTATAAAAGCGTCTCCGATTGAGCGCTGAAAAAGAAATTCTTCTCCTAACTCTAACTTTCCAGAGAGAAAGAGAGTATAAAGGCGTCTCCGATTAAGCGCCGAGAAAGAAATTTTTCTCCGTTGAAAGACCGGGGAATAAATAGATGACTGAGCTCAAACTCTAACTCTCAAAAGAAAGAGAGAGAGTATAAAAGAAATCCCACAAAAAAGCGACGGGTACCGACGGCACAGGAAGTGCTATCCCGTCAGAGAACCGGGAGCATTCAGACTGCTCGACTAAGCATTAAATAGTTTGTGGGAATTGACTGGGGACACGTATGTATACGCATATTTCCCCCCTCCACAACTTCGTTTCACAACTATAGACATGCATTTTTACATAAGTGCAGAGCTACTAACAAACAAACATTGCGAAAAGTGAATTATTTTTATTTACAAATGAATGAATTTGTACAGGGAAATAGCTGAAAAGAAAATGCAGGAGCTACTTTTGTAGCAGCAATTATTGGTTCACAAAAATGCTGAAAAGATACAGGGCAATCCACTATTTAGATTTGGAATGAGCCTTGGATTTCTTGGCGGCTTTCTCCGCATCCTTTGCTTCTTTCTCAGCTTCGGTCAAGATTCGTTTTGTCTTCTTTTTTCCTGAAGATGCGGTGCTGGAGCCAGTAGACTTCTTCCCGGAGGGCGGGGCACTGGAATCAAGAGAAGATTTTTTAGCAAGTTCCTCTGTAATAGATCTAGTTGAGAGCTTAACAACTAACCTTGATCCCGCATCCACAACTGCGAGGGGCTTGAGGACCTCAGGGTCTAGTTCTTCGGCCTTTAATTGCAAGCGCTTGTCTTGATCAGCCTTCATTGCAGCCAACGTAACGTCATCAATACTTTTTGACTCCCCGGTTATTGCAACTTCTGGCTCCTCTTCATGCCCCCCGTCTCCGCCGTCGTCCTTTAAAGCCGCTATCATTTCTTCATCATGGGGAGTGGTGACCTTAGTTGGCTCACTTCCTTCTCCCAAGTTTATAGAAGCAGCCTTGTCTTCCCCTTTTTGGGCCCTATCTGCGGGCTTTGTCCCAGCGGCAGCTCCTTGAGCTACTTCTGTCTTTTCGGATGATTCGACACCTACAGAATGAGAAGCAACAGTTATCAACTCAGGCGAAAACAATGGGTCTCTCATCGATTGTTCAACCACGTGGCGAAAGGTAGAAATAGCTTTGGCAAATTGAGGAGAAAAGATAGGGATACCTTCCGAAGACTTCTCAGCGGGGGTGACTGCTACATCTGGGGCTATTTCAGGAATGGGGGATAGCAGAGTTGTTCGGGGAATTCCCGGATTTTCGGGATCATACCCTTCTACTTCGGAAGTTGCAGGGGCAGAAGAAGAGGAACCAGCTTCGAGAATGGTTTTTTGTTTAGATTTCCGTCTCTCTTCTTCCATGGCCTCAGCAATAAGGCGACGCCCTTCAGCTAGGCGCTCCGGTTCATCATCTCTCAAGTATTTCTCCATCAGTTTATCTTCATCGAGGGAATCGACCTTAAGTTCCTCCTTTTCCCACTCGACGATTTGATTCCATACTTGAACCAGAGTGGATGGATAATCTTCGATCCAAGAAATGTTTCGGCGACGAATAATATGTGCGAAGAATTCAATCATTAGTTCGCCGAAACTTTGAATCTCAACCTCCGCCTCAGATAATTGCTTGCGGGCTTCCTCCGCAGATTTGATAGCACACTCCACATTGCCCTCGGCCAGGGCAGCTCTGTTCTCTGCCTCCAACAGCTTTGAAGCCAAGTCAGCGTTCTTCTTTTCTAGTTCAACATTCTTCTTTGCTAACTCGGCGTTTTTCCGTTCAAGTTCAGCATAAGCAAGGCGTGACTTAGCAGCTTCCGACTTGGCCTCGTCAGCTTGCTTTTTCAATTCAGAGCGCTCCTGAGTGTGGGATTCAAGCAAGTCATGATAACGTTTTTGCGTGTCCTCAAATTGTTGTTTGAAATTAGAAGCGTCCCTTTGAGCGACAGCTAGTTGAGCTTGAGTGTCTTCCAAATCTTTTCCTAGGGCTTTTAGAGCCTTGGCATCCTCCTCCGCAGTCTTTTGCATTGAATTGGTATTTGTGATTAGAGTGCGGATGATTCTAGAAAGATTGCGTGAATACTTGAACATCTCGGTATATTGTTTTTCCACCAAATCAATCTTTGCTTTGGCTTCATCTGCCCAATTAGAAGAAATAGGTTCAAGAGTAGGTAGAAAGGTCAAAGTCTCGAAGTAGTGCTCGGGAAATTGCTCCTCTAAATATGCCAGCTTTACTGCAGTTCCCGCATCTAGTGGGGGAGGAGCGGGAATTGATAATTCGGTGTCCCTATGGGAAGAGGATTCAGTAGTCTCTTTGTCCGTTCTAGGTCGTTTAGTGGCAGGGACCTTGTGCTTACTTCGAGACCCAGTTTCCTTTGGACGAGTTCTCTCTCTACTCCGCTTTTCATGGGAAGAAGTGGAGTCTTTAGATGGTGGTCTGTCCTCTTCCCTGCGGCTCTGATAACCCTTATATTTCTCTTGTTCTGGCCGAACTGGTGAGCGAGAACGCGAGGGTCGAGAGCGATAAGGATCGTAAGGCCTTCTCTCATCCCTGCCGCGGTCATCACGACGGTCATACTCGACATCCTGAGGAGGATTGGACATGCTGCGACGAAGCTTTCTTATATCGTAGTAGGATCGAGACATTGTACCTGCACGATAAAACAAACGAAGTTTAGAGTTAATGGATTCATGAAGAAAGAGGTGCAATGGATGCTAATGCTGTTGTGTAAAGTGTATCCTAAGTGGTGTGTTTCCCCCAACCGACCCGAGTCTGAAGCTAGACTAGTACGGTCAGGCTCTTTGGCCTTAGCGGGAGTGGTCTCTTCAGAAGAGGTGAAGACTAGAGGATCCTTCCTGAAATCCTCTGAAGTGTATATAGTCTCAGGTAAGGGGAGATCCCCCAAACCCTGAAATATTTGCTCATCAGTACTAGGAACATCCCCCTCGGAAGCATGAAGTGGCGACTCTTGGGAGGATTTTGACATGTCTAGAGAAGTAGTTTCCTCGGGGGCAATATATCCTTCACGATGCTTTTCGGCCAGATTAGCCAATTCATCATCTTGTGTAGAAGATGGAGAAGGTGAAGTTTGAAGAGGCACTGTAGGAATTCCCGAGCCTTCTCCTGTCTCTGGAACCACCTCCACTGGAGGAATGTATGCGTAAGGGACCGTCCCATGACCGATGCTACGAAAAACAGATAACAGCCCATGAAAGTGAAGGTATTCGTCTTTAAGGACTTCGTCGATAGTCAAGAATTTCTGATCGCCATTAAGAAGTCGATGCATCCGATCAAAGAACACCTGATCTGATATCTGTTTGGGGTTGTCGACTGCAAACAAAAAGGAAAACAGGTCAAGGTGATGATTCAAGTGTATAGAGTCCTGATTTAGAAAATCAGTGCTTTACTTGATTTTGTCCATCTCCTAGCGCATCCAGGCTGTCGCTTCACGTAGAACCATTCTAGTCTGGAATCTCCAGCTTTACTGCTAAATGGTGCAGAGATTATCTTCCTTTTTGGAACTGATTCAAAGTAGCAGAAAGATGGAGTCTCTCGAGTCCGATGCTTGAAATTATAGAAGAAGTGAACGTCATCGAACGTGAGCTCTATGCCTAGGATTTCACGATATGCTATGTACAAGGTGTGCAAATAGGCATATGAATTGGGATGCAACTGCATGGGGGCAATCCGCATTTGTCTTAAGAAATCAACGATGAAAGGAGAGAATGGAGGAATGGCGCCGACCATGCACATTAATCGAGTGACCGCCATATATCCTTCTGGAGGGTTGTGAGGACGGTCAGAGCGTGAAGGCACTAGAGTGTCCCTTTTCATTATCCCGTATTTTAAGCCAATTCGGACAAGTCGATCGTTGTCAATTGTTGATTCAACGGAGTCCGAAGGTGATTCCTATATAATGGCTGATTCAAATTCATCGGGTGCTCGATCGTCACCAATCCCTCCTTCCTCCTCAAAACCCAGAGAAACTTCATTCTCTGAAGACACCTCGCCGCTCTCCCGATGTCCAACCCCGTAATCTGGACCCTCGCTGTCCCATTCTGGATCCGAAGAAGAAGATATATCCTCAAGAGTGATTTTGTTAGAAGTTTCCGGGGCTTCTTTCCTCTCAGCTAGTCTGGACGAACGTCTGGGCCTCATTGTCATGGAACTATTGAAGAAGCAATAGCACGGATTAGAGTAAATTAGCCCGTACCCCCCTGTGTATGTGTGTGAACTAAAATGTGTGCAGCGAATGTGAGGAATGCAAAGTAAAAGTGCAACAATGTAAGACGAAGCTTTGAAGAGAAAGTGATAGTCAGAGTTGTTCTTAATGTTCATTTATGTCCGCAAAGCACTATCCTAACTGTTCATGAAGTTGGAAGTAATATCTTTTAAATAGTTGGACAAAAGTTTATGTTTTAGATTGGGTAGTGTTCGGTTCGGATGCAGACACCAGATTCGGATCGGATAAGCAAAGGCCCACGCTCAGAGAGATATATCCGGATCGGTTCGGAGATTGACACCCGGAGCGGATCGGATTAACCTGGATAACCAGACCCCTATTCTCTTTTTTTTTCAACCGGGTCCGATCCGAGTGGATAAATCTTGACCTTCTTGGCCCTATTGCTCCGACCCGATCCGGATTTATGAATCTCTCTCTTTCCCTTTTTTCTCCTACCGTTCCCCTACCCGAACCGATCTTCTTCAATTTCTTTCCTCTTCCTCCTCTTGAGTAGTGAACCCAATCCGATGTCCCCGGCTTTAATTAAAATCAAATGGGTAAGCACTCAAGTATTCAACTGCGAGCCTTAATACTCTCCTCCAACGCCTCGGAATGATGTTGATGCCATTAACGACGAAGGCGGAGGATGAAGGAAGTCGTGGCGGTGGAATTAGCCAATTACTTTGTTCGAATCGTTCAACTTAGCTACGGATGTAAATTAAAAACAGTTATGGCAATGAGATTCAAGATTACAAGGCTACCTATGTATTTGATTCAAAGATTGAAGCGAGAATTTTGGAGTTTCTGGGAAAGACTGAGGTTTCGATGTGGAATCGGTTCGGATGAGCAGAAACGATGAATGAGGGAAAGGAAGGAAAGAGAAGTGAATTTATATAAAAAACAAGCTGACTATTCGTATTCCCGATCGGACCGGTTCGAAAAGCCCAATGACGCAGCTTGGCCCACTAATACATTGCAGAAAAGGGGGAGATCAGTTCGGGTCGGAACCCAAAGCAGAAATCCGTTCGGGTCGGAATCCGAACCGAACAGGATGAAGTACGACAACTTGGCGTGTGAGTTCAAACGGAAGGACGAAGCTTTTGTGCTATGGCAGTCAAAGCATGCTCCGTTTTCAACAGAAGCATTCTTTGAGGGGGCAAAGTGTTAGCCTACTTTGTGAACTAGGCAACACAAAGTCAAGAAATCAGACATTGAAGGGCATTTTTAATTAGAAGACTTAGGTTCGGATTGGAGAAGACACTACAACCTAGATTGGACAGCAGCGATTATTCGGGTCGGGTCAGAGCAACATATCGGTTCGGGTCGGATAGAATTCTCTGTTCGGATCGGCGAACTGCTGCTGAGGAAATTGGTAAGGCATATCTATTCGAATCGGAGGGCAACATAATCTCAATTGGATCGGAAAGCCACCTGTTTGCCACGGAAATAGATCGGAGCGGAGCAGATTAAAGAAGAAGAGAGCGTTGCCTCCAAGCCAATCCGGGTCGGATCGGGTATCCCGATCCGAACCTCTTGTATGTGTGTCTCCGACCCGAGCCCATGTTCCATATTATTCTCCTGTAAAAGCGCCTGGATATCCGGACCGGCTGTGACCAGTTCCTACCCATAAAGTTCGTTACTCTGATGCGTTGTCAACATAATAATTCATCCGAACCCGAAGCTAATGGGATGGACGACACGTGGCCCCAACCCGGATCGGGTTTTGAGCAAATTCACACCTATAAATACCCCGTCTGGAGACAAAGAAAAGGATATTTTTTAGGCACTTTGAGAATTCAACCATCCCCATAATCCGAACTCAATTACTTCCGGAGAATCCAAATCTTCTTTCATTACTTGTTTTAGTCTATTAAGTGAATATAAGTGAGTTGTGAGTGGAATTGAGTGAAGCTTACATTGTATTTGCAACTGAATCATTGAATATAGTAAAAGATAAGTGGACGTAGGCAATTCTTCGCCGAACCACTATAAATCCTGTGTGTTCATTTTTATTTTTAGCTCATTTCATTTTGCTTTTAATCAATTTGGGTGTTAGAACCACTTTTGGGTCTAACATTGACTTTTTCATACGACCTCTAAACGAGGCCCACCGCCTATCGTCCATAGCTAGTTACCCCCATTCCGAACACAATGGGATATGTATCGTAAGATGATTCGACTGTTTCGATCAGTTTCCATCAAAACCAACATATCACTCTGTATATTGAATTTGAATGCGCATTTCAATTTACTGGGGTCACATACTAACTCGAAAAATTCCAGAAAAATATTTTCTAGCTTCGTATTGACGATACGGTCCTAACAAAACTAGTTTCGTCGAATTCTGAGACCGTTGGAAAAATGGTCAATTTCTAGTCGATTAAAATCAACTAAAACTGGTCAAACACGTTTTCCTTTTCCACGCTCACATATTGATTCGAAAAACTATGAAATTTGAAACCTAGCAATAACTTGACATCACGGACCCAACAAAAGTGGTTTCGTCGAAATCCGAGTTCGTTTGCAAAATGGCTATTTTCAACGGCCGAAATTCCATAGCGACTATTCTGAATCTTCATTTGGACATATCTTTTGATTCCCGCTATGAAATTTTGATTTTTTGGATTCGTTGGAAAGATATTCTCAATTAGATTACATTATTTTTGGTTTCACTAAAATCCGGTTTATTTTGCACTCGGTACATTCAATTGAAGTTTGAAATCGAATTATCGAACTACAGGGCCATTTTCAATTCGTTTTATAATCTAAAATAAATATTATATTCTAACGACGACGTATATAAAACTATACATTCTAACTACATTCAAAATATATTTCTTGTCGATATTATTTAAAATAATCCATTTTAAATATTCAAAATTCGTTAAAATTGCAAAAATAAAATTTTTAAATTGGCTCGCATTTCCGGGTTGTTACAGACGCGGCGTCGCATCTGACGCCGCGTCCGACGCAAACCAACGGGTGTTTTTCAATCCCTTTTATACATACCTATACAAATAAAACACATACAAATAATTAATAAAATAATAACTCTGTCCCTTCCAAAAAGCCCCTTTCGTAAAAAGAACACAATCCCCGTTCCCAATAATTCCCCTTCAAATGCCCCTTTCAAATGCCCCTTCCCGTTCAAAATCAAACGGACCCTTAGTTTATTTTCGTTTTCCTGCTACGGCCTCTCTCTACTTTATTTCTTCGCTACAGCAGTCTTCTTTTAGCTTCTGTCTTTCTATTCCCCTTTTTATTAGTTACTACTGTTACCATCTCTTCCTTCATAATGTCACTAGAACACTTCAGTGCACACACACAGTAGTGTGCACATGCATGAGTGATCGAACCATCTCGCATCAGTTAGATGCTACTCTGCAAAAGGAACGCCATCATCTGAGTCACCCCATGCTCTCAGATCAGATCCCAATCTCGTCTATCAAAATTTTCCCTTCAACCCGTATGAGAAAAAAACAACACCTCCAAACCTCCGTCACAAAAATTATTACTGCTATCACCATGTACCGTAGGATTCGACCTAACTTCACCAGCGTGACGTCAGCTCCAGGAAGAAACTCCTCATTAAATATTAGACCACTCGGTTCACCATTGGTGACGCAGTCCATTGCCAAAGTCAGGCGTAAAAACAGTACCAAAAACCACATTTCCACTTCGTTTGCTCGATCCACTAAATAGAATTTTTTTTGAACATTTTTCCTACGATTACGGCTCCCTCACGTTGCTTTAGACTACATGCCTTGTCTCTCGAACGTCGAGATCGCCAGAAATTGATCGACCAAGGTTTTCCGACCAACTTCCCCTATCTTGATTCCGACTTTATTAAAATTTGTGAAATTTGTACTAAAATTCATGATTTTATATGAATACATTTAATTGATTGAAATGCAAATTCATAATGGTCGAAAAGTCTGTATTTAGAACTTAGATATAGTAAAGTGTTAATATTCGAGAATATATATGTTTATTCACCTTGAAACTATTTTTACTATATATTGTAGATGTATATCAACAATTTTATTTAGCAACTGAACCCTATAACTCGTTTGAATTCAAGTTACGGATTTTAAATCAGCAAGGTATATGAAGTTTTGTCCAGCTTAATATACACAACTTTGTTTAGGTGGGTTACAGGGGTTTTCATGTTAATCAACATATCCATATTTGAGCTGTATATGGTATTATACATCCACAACCAAATATATATGCTTATGTAATGTGCACCATTCATTTAAACAATCAAAGAAAATTCAGAAATGAACTTAACATGAGGTTTACTCACCGATTTTGTTACTCTGTTCTTTATTTTAGCCTGTGTTTCTCCCTATAGACTTCTTGCTTAATTTCTCTTCAAGTGATCAGTGAGTGAATTGTGTACGTAAATGTGTAGGTACTGGTACATATTTATAGGTAGAAAATATAAATAAACAATACATGTTTTAAATCATAGGAGATGAAAATGGACAGAGGATAGGTGAGGCTAGTTTAGCTGTGTGTGTATTGATTGGAAAGAGGAGTCAGCGTTATGGCAATTCATGATTTAATTCCATCCTTCAGGTAGCATATGGCCAGGTTGAAGTGAAGTGTACAAAGCACATGCGAGAATTGGTTAAAATGAGTGCTTGGTTCTTAAGCAAACTACTTTTTTTCTTCTCTGATATGAAAACATGGGCTGTCATAGACTTCTAGGGTGCTAAGGCTAGATGATTTTGATTGATTTTGATGCCGAAATTTAGAAATTTTATACCCAAGCCATGTGCAAGTTGCCAAGCTATTTTAGCTTCTAAGTATTTTGCAGCTATGTAAGTGTTGGGAAAGGAGTGGCTAAAAGTTCTTAAGCATCTAGCTGTTTGATTTTATATGTACAGTCAGTCTATGGTTCTAGCTTAAGAAATAAGTGTTATTGCTAGTTGTCTCATGTGTGTGTATGTATAAGCATAGATATAACAACATAGTATCTAGCTTAAATATCAATGAAATGTACACTTTGCTTCTAGTCATTCAAAACAGCACATGCGTGTATATAGTTTACAAGATATGCTTTGTCTTAAATCAGTTCAACTAAATATGAAAACATAGGCCGTTGCTAGTGATGGTTTTCCTATGTATGCATAGGCATTTTATCATATATTTGTACCCTATTATGTATATATTAGTTCTTAAAGTATTTTAAATTTATAATCCCTCCTAACTATTTGATTTCATTTGATTTGGATAGCATATTTGAGCACAAAGCAAAAAATAAATGATTAAAATCTTAAGTAAAAAGGTTTAAACTTGCATATGTCCCTTATATGTGAAGCAATGAAATATTTACATAAGATATTTATTAAGCTAAAATTTAATAAAAATGTAAAAAAAAGTTAAAATATTATGCATTTCCTTATTTAAAAGGTATACATATTATAACGTCCCGAACATCCCCGGTCTCCGAAGAGAAGAGAAAGAACGGATTGTAATGAGAACACGACAAATCAGGACACAAATAGAAGAACATTTCATTGTTATTACAACAATTTACCTCAGAGCACAAGAATACACAGAGTATGAACAAATAATTTACATCTGATAAATATCAAAGATTTACAAATTACAATGTAGCGGAAAATAATACAAAACACAACTGAAAGAGATACACGGATACAGAGCTTTTCGATATCATTCTAGCTATAAATCAGGATCCTGTGAATATAAATCTGCAAAACCAAAACTACTAACTGCCAGTGTGGAAAATAGGGGCACCCAGAGATTAGGTTAAAACAATAAACTCCAGGTCAGTCATGTGACTGGTGTGAGAACTAAAAACAGTTATTAACTTGGTTTTAAATTAAGGTAAATCAAGGGACCACGCCGTATAACACGGAACGGGTTTACCCCAAGAATACCAGTGCATATCACAAATAATGCAATGCTAAATAAAGAAAATGAAGCTATTATAAGACCCAGGTCCCATCACACAATGCAACGCAAGCTGGAGGATAGTGTTTTCGCTTATAATAGCCAAATAATGTTTGATACGCAAAATTTTATCTTCTATTATTACTATAAGTGAAGAAAAAACTTCAAATATAAATGTATCAATCATAAATGGCATAGCATCCCATGCTACTATGTCGCCATACTAGGCTCTACAATTAAAACCGCACCATGTCGTATTGGAAGTCGGATTTCCATCTGTGAACCAAGGCAAGGGATCGTCCTTCCCGCTTCGAGACTGTTTAGCACAAGTCTCAGGAACAGCCACAGATTCACCTTGGATCGTCAGGGCCAGTCCACAGGGAGTGGATAAAAATCCCTGAACAATGCGTTTCCCGCCCTATGGGGCATAAATTGGTCATATCCCGACCAAACCATCGGCCCCGTAATGGCTGATATAACCGAGGCGCCTCGTTATCCATCATCCACATAAGTAAAACGTCAGGGATTGCAAAACGCCGACACCACTCCTATCTAGAAGGAAATGCATGTCCTTCCTGATGTCCTCTCCCATTCCTGGTTCACACCGAGGTGTGAGGCTCGTGAATTAACGCTATACACAAAGCAGCGCTATGTTAAATCAATGCTTTGATCATCAACCTCAAGACTTTGCTTTTCAACAGAAGCCTTGATCATTTGCATCTCAATAAGCCACACAGGCAATTCACTTCATGCAACTGATGTCTATCAATCACACGGAATGAAATCCAATGTCAGACACACATCCATTTACACGTTCGTTCTTGGTCTGAATGAAACCGGAGGCACCTTATTCCTTTCCCATATGTCCAATACATAAGAGAAGCCCTCGCATATCCGTCGATCTCCAAGTACGTCTGGACGATCACCACTTATTACCTTGTCTTGGGTGTATAGCCCAATCAAGACATCAAACGATGTGAAGACCTCCGGTCTTCAACCACAGTCTTCATCGTCGACTCATCGTCGATTCAGTTATTCAAAATGGGATAAACCCGGTCTTACCGAATAACTCCCATATATAATAAACAAGTGCTATAAAAACACAACATACGCTTCATTCCAATTCTGATTATTCTTTTATTCAAATGTTCTTTTCACAGTTCTAAACCATATTAAGGTTTATCCAAATTAGTCGGGATTAGCGCACCACATCGAAGTAATCATTTATTTCATTTCCCAATCCCAACCTATTCATCCCATGGAGAAAAACTGGTAATACTCCATATCTAACACCACTGTGTTATCCGTAAATATTATTTTCCTTCACGTTCAAATATAATTAAAGATTTAACTATCGCTTTGGAGCAAAACTGGTGATACTCCATTCTCTATCATTTCCCAAATTTGATAATTTAAATTATCAATTCCCATTTCAATCTAATTAAAGATTCATTAAACCTCTAATTCAGTTTTAATCTCAAAAATCATTACTTAATGACTTTTCAAAATTAATAAATTAATCTTATCTTTAACTGGGTTAAAGAGTAATGTCATTTAAAACACAGCTCACGATAAACCCAAAATCACATTCCGTTAATTATGGAATCTTCATAGAAAATCAAATCAATATATAATCGATATCAATTTCCGTATCCGACTAATTATATAAATGGAATAACGATAAAGCATTTTAAATTCCATATATATATATTAACAGTCTTCCTCCACAGAAGCTCATTTCGATTATTATCAAATCGAATTCCATTCAACTCCAATTTAATATATTAAATTGAAAAACTTTACTTTGGAAAATTCCTGTTAAATCTTAATAAATAGATTCATAAATTCCAAATCACATTTCTCTGTTAATCGGGTTAAAGAACGAATGTCGTTAAAAGCACAGTTCACAATAAATCTAATTCACATTCTATTAGCCTCTAACCATAAATTAGTAAGAGAACAATTCCCTAAGTATTAATCCCGAAGGCCGAAACCAACATCAGATCAATACCCAGGAAACCATTCAACTTAGCTAATCTCGAGTTAGTTTCTAATTTTATTAACTCCATTGGGTCTAAGAATGGCATTTTTAAAGATACCATTCACTACAAACCCAAAATCCAATTCAATTCAATTCCAATTAAATATTAATTAAATGGTAAACTTCATTAAATCTTAATAGAAAGATTTAATCTTTTCTAAACTGGGTTTAAGAATGGTGTTAGTGAAGACACCTTTCACGACAAACACAAAATCCCGTTTGATACTAAATACAAGGCTCTGCATCGAAAATATATCGGCTTATATTCAATATCAAATTCTGAAATCAACAAATATCGTATTGGAATAAGGATATATATATATATATATATTCCAAATTCCTCCACAATGTCCGTATAATCACGGAATCAAATATCGAAATATTCAGAAGATAATTTCGATTCAAATCCATTCCAATTCATATATTGGAAATTCCGGTTATTTTTAAAACCATTTCAAACCCAATTTTTTTTAAAAATAACTGGATTATAATTTTAGTCCATAAATAGTTCATTTCGATAAAAATATATTTTTATCTTTCCAAATATGGAATTTTTCATCCCAATTCTTTCTAAATCATTTATTACGATTTTACACAAATTATTAATATTTTTAATAATTTTATTAAGGCCCTTTCAGTCGATTTCCATAAACAGTCGTCGAACTGCACTTACAACGACCTTTTCCAAATTTGATTTGCACATAATTCCAAATCCACCGTTAGATTTCAAATTTCTAATATTCGTTGGAAAGCACTTTTCGATACAAACCCAACGGTTTCGGTTTTAGGAGAATCCGATGGTCGGATCTCCCGTAACACCAATTCGAAGTCAATGGTCGAAATTCGCGAACGGCCGCGGCGCGGCGCATTCTATTCAGGCCATTAATATATATATATATATATATATTATACATATTTCATTCAAAACATATTTTATAAATTCGTTTTAAAAAGACTCCCACTTTCACTTTAATTTTAAATCAAAATTGAATAATTTTTATCATTATAATATTTAAATTATAATATTTTCAAATATCAGATTTTGAAATTGTAATGACCCACCATTTCGAACCATTCAAATCGACAATAATCCACACATTTCAGACTTGAATTGCTCAAAATGGTGGGTCATTACATGTGGTATCAGAGCTCTGGTTTTAGGCAAATTTCAGCATATAGAGTGAAACTCATTAGAGATAGGGTAGTGATACTCTAGAATGAGATAAATTAATTATGGGATCATATTCGTTCGATCTTTAGATACCTTTTTAGGATTCCTTTTGATTAGTATCTCTTTTGAATATTCTATCTTTTCCTTCGTCTAACTCGTTTGAATCTGTCCAGATGAGTAACAGAAGGAATACTAGGGGAAGAGGTCGTGGTAATGCCCCAGCTGCACCACCAGTCGAGCCACCTGTAGCTCAGCCCGTTCAGCCAATTAGGTTCACTAAACTTTGCAAGGAGTACACTTAGCTCGGAGGTACCAAGTTCACCGGATCTGCAGGAATTGTTGAAGCTTAGCAGTGGCTGGAGAATCTTGAGAGGATTTTCACTGGACTTGAGATCAACGACGCTCAGAAGCGTAAGTTAGCCGCGTGGCAATTGCACGATGATGCTCTTCATTGGTGGCGGTCAGTTACCGCTAATACTATCGAGACGAACATCACCTGGCAGCAGTTCGGGCAAAAATCTTAAGATTTTCTTTCTATCCTTGTTTTCCTTTCTTTGAATCTCTCTTGATTTTAAAACTCGTCTTTTTTAGGGATATCTTTGTTGTTAAGTGGATACCCGATCCGGGAAAATTTCAGCTTTATAGGGAATTTATGGACCTTGAGCAAGGTGACATGACATTTACTGAGTACAAGAGGAAATTCAATGAGCTTTCCAAGTATGGGCCAAATCTGATCCAGACCCCACTCCAGAAGAATGAGAGGTTTATCTATGGTGCACGTCCGGAGTATTTTGACCGGTTTACTAATCATGTTCGTGGAACTTTCACTGATCTCGTAGACATGGCTATTAGATTCGAGAATCCCAACACTAAAGGGAAGCAGAAGCAGGCTATACAGGCGTCTCCGTCTCAGGGTAGTTCTAGCAGTGCAAAGAAGAGGAAGCCTAACTTTTAGTAGCAAAAGAAGAATTGGCAGAAGACCCACGGTATTGGTTATTCTTCTCAGAGTCAGCCGATCGACTTATCTCACATTACCTGCTTCAATTGTAATCAGAAAGGACATTATGCCAACAGTTGTCCAAACATATCCGGAGCCGCTATCCCTCCAGCTCAGATGACTAGGAACAACTTATGCCACATTTGTCTTCAGCCCTGTCACTTTAAGAAGGATTGTCCCAGTCAGCAGCATGGCAAGACGACTGGAGTCTTTGCCATGACATCTTCTACTCCTCCCGCTCCTAGTGATAACCAAGGTACCCTTCAGAGCACTTTTACTTTATTCTGTTTTCCTGTTCGTGTTCTATTCGATACTGGAGCTTCGCATAGTTTTATTTCTATCGACCTTTATGATAAGTTTGAGAAATTCTTACATCCGCAAGTAGCAACTGAACCCTTATGTGTATCTAATCCTATTGGCGATCCTGCCAATCTTTGTATGGTTTGTAAAGGGGTAAAACTCCTTTACAACGGGCATCGATTCACCAGTGATTTCTATGTTCTCGATTTTGATGCTTTCGATATCTTACTTGGAGGTGATTGGCTTAATAAGCATGATGCTTGCATTTCCTGTAAATCCCGAACAGTTTCTTTGGTAAGCGATTTTGGAGAGCCTTTAGTGATCGAATGAAAAATGCCTCAGGACTTTGCTGGCAGCTTTATATTTTCTCTTGATTCCCAGCCGACTGATCTCGAGTCCACTCCTATGGTCAAGGATTTTCCTGATATATTCGGTGAAGTCACTTCTCTTCAACCTAAGCGGGAAATTGAATTCTGCATTGATCTAATCCCTGGAGCTCGACCAGTTTTTCTTCCTCCTAGATGAATGGCTCCTAAAGAGAAAGTCGAGTTGAAAAAGCAAATTGAGGATTTATCCTATAAGGGTTTGATTAGACCTAGTTTTTCCGAATGGGGTGATGCTGTCGTCTTTGTTACCAAATCCGATGGTTCTCTAAGGATGTGTGTTGATTATAGAGAACTAAACAAACTTACCATAAAGAACCGTTATCCTATGCCTCGTATTAATGACATGTTTGATCAGCTTTATGGGGCTACAGTTTTCTCTCAGCTAGATTTGGCTACCGGCTTCCACCAACTTATGGTAGTTGAAGAGAGCATTCCCAAGACAGCTTTCCGGACCGAGAGTGGATTCTATGAATGGTTAGTCATGCCTTTTGGATTAACCAACGCTCCGGCTTTCTTTGTCGATCTTATGAATCGGGTTTTCCGAGATGTTCTAAACAAGTTCGTCCTAGTTTTCATGGACGACATTCTTGTGTTTTCCAAAACAGAGAAGGAACACGAATCGCATTTGAGTTATGTTCTCCAAACACTTCGGAAACAACAGTTGAAGGCCAAATTCTCTAAATGTCATTTCTGGAAAGATGAGGTTCGATTTCTCGGACATATTGTTTCTAAGAATGGAGTTTCTGTAGATCCTGTTAAGGTTTCTGCGATCAATGTAAGCTTATCCATCTTTATTCATTCGATTATCTAATTATCATATCTCTACTAGAACTCATTTCACCCATTCTATTTTCAGGATTGGGAGAAACCTAAGACTCCGACTGAGATTCGTAGCTTTTTGGGCTTAGTTGGATATTATCGGAGATTTATCAAGAACTTTGCCCGCATAGCTGCCCCGCTCACTGCTTTGACTCGTAAGAATGTCAAGTTCAATTGGAATGATAAGTGTGAAGCAGCATTTAATGAGTTGAAGCAAAAGCTTACCTCCGCCCCTGTTCTTACCGTGCCAAATGGAAGTGAAGGGCTAACAGTTTATACCGATGCTTGTAAGGAAGGTTTGGGAGCTGTTTTGATGCAAAATGGGAGAGTTATTGCATATGCCAGTCACCAATTGAAAACCCACGAAGAAAATTATGCCACTCATGATTTAGAACTGCTTTCCATTGCGTTCGCTTAAAAGTTATGGAGGCATCATCTCTTGGGTATTAAGTTCGAGTTGTTCACAGATCACCAGTCGCTTAAGTATATCTTTTCTCAGAAGGATCTGAATATAAGGCAAGTTAGATGGCTCGAATTCTTAACATCCTATGACCTCTACATCAACTATACTCCAGGAAAAGGAAATGTTGTAGCGAATGCCCTAAGTCGGAAAAGACTATGCTTTTTCAGATTATAGTTACTTCATCTCTTATGGATCGTATTCCAGCTAAACAAGATCAAGATGAGCTGCTCAAGCTTATGAAGGATAATATTCGAAATAAAGAAGATGATAATCAGACAAAATTTGGGCACAAATTGATGAGAAGGGTATCTTAAATATCAATAATCATATTTGTGTTCCGAACATCGATGGACTAAGACAGGAAGTGCTTAGAGAGAATCATCGATCCAAATTCTGTATTCATCCCGGTGTTACAAAGATGTATAAGAATATGAAGAAGTTGTTTTGGTGGAAGGATATGAAACGATATGTTTCCATTTACGTTAGCAGATGTGCCACTTGTCAGCAAGTCAAGGCTGATCACCAAAAGACTACCGGGTTGTTGCAGCCTCTAGAGATTCCCGTTTGGAAATGGGATCAGGTTTCGATGAATTTTGTTGATGGCTTGCCGAGAACTAGAAGAGGCAATGAGAGTATTTGGGTCATAGTCGATAGGTTGACTAAATCCGCTCATTTTATTCCAGTCAAATCCAATCGCACAGCTTCGAGTTTGGCAGAGATCTATATGAGGGAGATTGTCAGACTCCATGGTGTTCCTTCCAGCATTGTTTGTGATTGTGACCCTATCTTTACCAATAACTTCTGGAAAGCTTTTCAAGAATCTTTGGGTACCCGTCTGAATCTCAGCACTGCCTATCATCCTCAAACTGATGGTCAGACGGAAAGGGTGAATCAGATTTTGGAAGATCTCCTTCGTGCTTGTGTTCTTGATTATGGAGGATCTTGGGAAGATCATCTCCATCTCGTTGAGTTCACTTATAATAATAGCTATCAGGTATATCTTTGATTTAAATATTGATTCCTTTCGAGTTTAAAATCGATTAAATTCCATTCCTTTGAAATTTTGGCAAGTATTGAGATGTCTCCGTCCACTGCTCTATACGGACGACCTTGCAAATCTCCAGCTTGTTGGATTGAATTGGGTGACTGGTTGATTCTTGGACCCGATATGATTCTTAAGGCAACTGCGAAAGTAGAGGAGATTAGGAGGAAGATGAGAATAGCTCAGGATAGGCAGAAGAAGTATGCCGATAGACGGAGAATGGATTTGGTATTTGCAGTAGGACATCAAGTTTTTCTCAAAATCTCACCTTTGAAGAACGTGATTCGTTTCGGTCAGAAAGGGAAGATTGCTCCTAGATTTATTGGTCCTTTCCGCATTCTGGGTAGAGTGGGTCCCTTGGCTTATAGATTGGATTTCCCAGAGAAGCTCTCCGATGTGCACAATGTGTTTCATGTGTCACATCTGCGTAAGCATCTTTATGACCCTTCTCTGATTGTTCAACCTGCCCAGCTTGAAACTTTGGAGGTTGAGCCGAACCTCACAGTTGAGAGGAAGCCACTTTGCATTGTCGATCGAGGCACAAAGAAACGCAGAAGAAAGTCTTTCAATCTGGTCAAGGTACAATGGAGTACAGATGATCGGGATTGTACATGGGAGACAGAGGAGAGCGTTCGTGCTTCAAATCTGTAATTGTTTACATCAGGTATGGTTCTTTTGAATTTACCATTGTTCTTCTGCACATTCTCTTTTCTTATTTTTGTTCCTTTTCGGGGACGAAAATTTTTGAGTGGTGAAGAATGTAACATCCCGTTAATTTCAATGATTAAAAATTTTGATTTTTCTATCAATTTCTTTATATCTTGAAAATTTAACATAAAAATTTTACAATGAGAATTTGATATTTGAAATGCGTCCATCTGTATATAGAAGTCGGACAAGTTTCATCGGAAATACTCAAGTTCGTCGATTGTCAAAATTTTCTATGCATATCAGTTCAAAATAGGCATCCGTAAAGTTTTGTCCAAAATACTAACGATTCAGCGTTAGAAAATTCTTTTGCTTATTCTGAATTCGGCGACGGAATCCATTTCGCGAAATTCGTACATTTCGACCTTCGTTGTAATTTATTTGTACGTTTTTATGCGTTAAAAGGTGTCCGTAATGGGGTTTTGATCGGAGAGTCGTGACACTGAGTTCTTTATACCATTGCATTCATATCGTCGTGCTAATCATCGTGGTATATTCATTTATCTGTTTCGGGTATCAGGTTGCAATGAAAAATTAAAATAGCTTGTGCACCTATTTTTGGTACTGGTTCATTTAAGTTGAAATGTCAGTATATGCGTCCATCTTGTTTAGCTAATAAGTTTGGGTCAGCGAATCAACAGTTCATCCAAATGAAAGGTCCCCAAAGATAATGAAATGGCGCATCTCTTCAGTTCTCTCCATTCTTTTCACATATATCTCGTATCGGTTCATTGCTTCTCCATTTCATCTTCACCGTTTCACTGCCTCTTCTTGTATCATCATCCTTCTGTCTGGAAAAAAATATAGAAAGAAGGCACGAAAGCAAGAAGGGGACAAAAACTTGGAAGAAGAGGCGCCTCTTCCTGTAGCCATATTTACATCACTCTCTTTCCAATTGTTCAAAAGTTCAAAAGAAGGAAAGCATCTTCCTGTAGCTCATATATTGGCACCCATTTCTCTCTCCTTTAGCCAAAAGTCTTCATCCATTCTATTCTTCCAGGTGAGGCGTTAGTCTCCTTTTGTTTTCATTTTTTTTCTTTCTCTTTTCTTTTGCTTGACATGTGTTATTAAAAAAAGGGCTTTGAAAAGAAAATTTGGATAACATTTTATGGCTTGCGACTGTACATGTTATATATACTTATTTTTGTTTTTTTTAAAGAAAAAAATCTAGGCTGTAGTGTATATTTTTGCTTATGATGTATATTATGGTTCTAGAGCTTCCAATCTAGGAAGTATATATTTTGTATGCACAGTTTTACAACAATTTTTTTTATATATACAGAGTTTTATTTGAAACATTTTTTTTTTGTTTTTTTTTTCTGTGAACAAGTTCTTCTACTGGTTTGAAAAAATGAATCTATATGTCATTTATTTGTTGTTGTTTTTTGGTTCTGGAAACTTATATGCATACAATATGTATGCTATTTTTGGAAATGCATAAAGTCCGAAGTTAAATTTTTGGTTTTGTCAATTGAATATTATATTCAGGTTTTGAAATAAAATATATCCCAAGTTGACTTCTACTGTATTTATGCAAACTTTATAAATTTTTTTTCAGTCGGTGAAGTTAGTAATAAGGAGAGATAAAGGTCGTACGTCGTTCGCTTCACATCCACTTTCACCGTCTTCTTCATTTTTTCTACGAAAGGTGAGACCCCTCACTCACGATTAACATTTTTATTTAAGTGTACAAACCTGTGAATTAGTTATCTGAATTGCTAGGATTGCTATAGAGATCATATTATTGTACACTATCGACATGTTATTGACATCATTGATGCACATGATATTATTTGGTTGTTTGTATGAATTGGTGATAAAACGATATATATATTGATTTGCGTATGTAATATTTGACACGTGTTGGTTACATATATGTTGATATGACATGTAAATATGTTTGGACATGTAAAACGAAATCTATATGGACATAATACGTTTAGTGTAGCGTGAATGTAAGTTGATACATGTGAATGTCACGTGCACGATAGTGTACGTGACACACACACGGATACGCATACGAATATACTTTACGTATGCATGTCTAAATAAATGACATTTGACGTGTACGACGGATATTTAGACGTAATATGAACATGTACGAACGTGTCCTTATGACATGTACGGATCGATATTATATGTCGATGATTGATTTGTTATGTGCTAATTTTCACATTGCAAGTTCCCTTAGTTTAGGAAATCACAATGGGTTGAAATGATACATACCCAAACGACTTGATAGAACAGGGGAAAATCGTTATGGGTTGAAATGATAGACCCAGGCGATTTTTATTGAATTTGGGATTATGGGTTGAAATGATATATACCCTTACTAGAAAATAAACGGATTGAAATGATACATATCCGTATCACTTGCCATAGGATAGAAAATTATATACGGACGTCGTTGGTCATATTTTGAAATCATAATTATATTTTATTTGAAAATATTGATTTTTGGAAATTTAATTCAAGTATTTTCTATAATAATAATAATAATAATAATAGTTAGATTTCAAATGATAAACTTATATTTTGGAAATGTTTTGAAAAGTTAATTTATAAGTAAGTATGGATTTAAATGATATTTGAGATTTTACTTATATTTTAATTGTTTTAAAAGTTTACAAAGGTTTTAATAACAAAATAAGTACCTATTTTATATATTGTATTCCTATAAATTTGATTATTTAATATTTTTATGTTATGTTTTATTTTATAAACTTATATATTTTATAAACTTTAAATAGTGAAGAGTATAAGTTGTGATTTTGAAAGTATTTGATATTTTGAGTAAAAATTATAAAACGACCACGGTGTGAAAAATCTAAACGATTGGTTGTTAAAGAGACTAGGATCGGATTTGTCGTACTCTCTGACAATTCCGAAAACCACTTTAACAACTATGTACGCGGTGGAGTTCCAGAATGAAGAAGGATGGCTTAGCGATCGACTCTATTTTCTATTTCATCTTAATTACGAGACCCTGACTACCTTGAGTCAGCTTGATGTGGCTAAAACAGGTGCTACACCGAGACCAAGTGAGGTCATTCCTCCTATCGAGCATACTTCTTCGAAACCATTCTATTACTTTTGTGATTCGACTGGTGCGCACCCTTTATATGGGAGTGTGTCTCGAGGTGGGCGGTAGTTGCTGCTCCGCGTTACCACCAGTCCGGTTATGCAAACGGTGAATCCACCCTGGCATTCCTCGCCTGCCTTGTCACATGCCTTATACGAGCCCAATACGATTTTGTTTTATACTGTTTTATATGGAGTGCCCTCTGATCAACCTCCAGTTTACGGAGGAATTATGGTACTGTATATACTATGGGAATATATAAACGGTGTAAGGGTAATCATGGTAATCCCGCTTACGCTATTTTGATATTTACTTTACTGATAGACACTATTGTATATAGCGTATTATAATATATAGTATTAGTTTGACGGATCCTTAAAGGATGGTGATCCCAACATCCTTTAAGTTACTTTGCATTTCGGTAATTTTTTCACTTGAGTTATCATTTAAAATAAGAATGTTAATCCTGACTCGAGTGTGTTTGTTTTACATGGATACTCGGGTCAGCTTGAGGATATCAGCTTGCTTGATTCACTTGGAGCTTTACTTGGATCTATCTACCTCTTATTTAGTTGTTGCAGTTATTTCAGCTTTCCAGTTATTTCCTATTTCAGACTCTATTATTTCCTTATGCATTAGCAGACTTATCTATGTTTGGTACTCTGTTGTATTTGCATTAGACTATATGGTTATATAGTAGCTTATGGACTACTATTCTCTATTCCGCTGTGTAGTATTTTATTACTCTGTGTCTGTGATTCTATGATTCTGTGATTGATTTATTTACTATATATGCTGTTATTTGCCAATTTTTATTAACAATATATCGTTTTGAGCAATTCAAGTCTGACATGTGTGGATTATTGTCGATTTGAATGGTTCGAAATGGTGGGTCGTTACAGAAATCTTTTCCTTTTCGCTATTCATTATAAAAATGAATAAAATTGATATAAATATCGTTCACGTCAAAATGGCGCAACTCTAATCAATACAGCTTCACGCATTTCAATATTTTAATCCTTTACTGAATATTATTTCAAAACATTCCTTATTTAAAGTATCAGTTATTTTTGAACTAGAATCAGGCCAAATCAGTTACCATATAAGGTTAGTTATATGGATTTCGTACACACATGTATATAACAAGCATAATAAATAATTAACCATCATCCAAAGTACTTTCTACACTATATAAGCATTAAAATAAATAAATAAAGCTTATCACAGTTTGTCAACCAATCGATCGACATATCCTTACACAATTGGGATTAGTGTACGTCACATATCATCCCAACACCCGTGTGGGGTTTCAAACAACAAACACAGATTTTATTTGTGCACTTGGGTGATGTGTAAAATTATCGACCCAATCGATCATACAAATAGGCGAGCATAAACAAGTCGTCCGACTTGTATATGGATGTGTTAACTTATTTTTAACTATCCAATAATTATTTTATTTATCGCCGTTATAAGCTAAAAATAATATTTTTACTTAACTAATTTTTTTTAACACTTTTTAGAAAAATTCGGCAACATAATAGCACGATACTAGAAACAGGATAAGGTCTAGCCTTATCCCCAGTCTAATAATGGCCCGCACCATACACATACTAATTCTAATCAATTTCATTTCATTCCCCAAACCAAATTCAACCAAATAAACCAATCAACCAAACAACCACCACACAATATAATCAAACAAGTCGTCCATGCTCTGTGGACGACGGGGATCAGTTCATATATGTAGTTATAAACTAAATAAATGTACAAAAATAATTTTAGTGATAAGTTCTCACCTAGAAGCTAAACCAAACGCCGCAACTCTTCATACGTAGAAAATCATCGTCGTGTTTCCAATGAGATCTGTTTCACGCAGTATATGTTAAAAGTCATATCTTTATAAAGCTAAGAATCACCTTTTTAGCTAACTAAAAAACATATCTTTAGCTACATATAAATCGTCTCTTTATCTAAATAAAAATCCTATCTTTTTATAAATAAAAAATCTAATCTTTTATGTGATAAAAATCTAAACTTTCATGAATAAAAATTCTAAACATTCTTTGATTAAAAATCTTAACTTTCTTTGAAAAAAAATATTATCTTTTCTTTGATAAAAAATCTTATCTTTTCTTATTTAAAAATCTATTCTTTTCTTATTTAAAAATTTATTCTTTTCTTATTTAAAAATATATTCTTTTATATAAATAAAAACCCTAGCTTTACATATTTTTAAAAGAAAATAAGATTTTGTTTTACTAAGCTATTATATATTAACTGAAAATAAAACCAACCATAAAATAAATAAACAAAAATATAAAGAAACTCACGGTTTTTTAGAGGTTGGAGGAGAGATAAGGGCGTGTAGAGGTCGGAGTGGCGCGGGGGTTTGTCTGCGTTGGTCGCGGTCATGGGGCTAGGGTTTCGCTGGTCTCAGACTGGGGGGGGGGCTCGCGAATCTCGAGAGGGGGATAAACGGGAAAGGAGGCGGCGTCGGATCAAGAGGAGAGGGGGGTGGCGTGGGCAGGGCGGGGCGGCTCGCCTGGGGAGGGCTACGCGGTTGAGGCCGTCAGCCATCTTTTTTTTTTCTCTTTCATTTCCTGTATCGGGTTTGCTCGATTGATTTGGAGAATGGGGTTGACCGTGTGTGTGGGGGAGAGAAGATATATATATATATACACATGTATTATTAATTTTAAATTTCCATAAAGTTGTAACACCCCACCTCCGCCAGGGTGACTCTTGCAAGCACTCTGACTTTGGAGGGGCGTTTGAATCAGGTAAACATGCATAATGATATATCAAGGCAGAACAAGAACATATGTATATATGTAAATAGAGTAAATAACATAGATAAAACAGCGGAAGATTTCTAACCATTTCAAAATAAGTCTGGTACAACATAATGTCAATTTTCCAAATAAACAAGTCTAGATAAAACAACATCATCTGAAAAAATACATAAGTGATATCCCCAAAATAAAAGAGAACCATAGCTAGCTTCATGTCGAAAGCGTACATGAGCTGAAATCCCACAAGCAAGCAATCCAAAATCCAAGCTAGGCTCCAGTATTCCCTCCCTGAGAACCTGGGGGGGGGGGGGAAACGGAAGAAAAGAGGCGAAAGAAAACAGGTCAGTCAAAAAGACTGAGTAAGCCCTACTACAATCAATGTAAAATGATAAAGTTAACTGGTATGAGCAGCAGGGATGAACATAAGGATAACAACATACTAGCATGATGATTAACTAACAAGGTAGATAAAGGTGTCATCGCATAATCAGGATTAAGGTTTTGCACCACAGGTGTACTAGCAAACTAACATGACTTGAATAAACAAGTATTGATCCCTTGGCCCAAGCTTTGGCCCAATAACATGAAATGACCCTAATACAAGGTCCAAGGACATGAAGTGACCCTAACACGAGGTCCAACCAAACGGTCTAGTCGATCGGCTCCCTAAGCCTAACTCGTCACGTGTTGGTGTCAATACGGCCCAAACATAATTGTAGTCGAACTGTGCCGGGTCCACCCTTCGGGTGTATCAAGCCCTCGGGTGTCAACCCCTGGACACCATGAACATGAGTGCACAGTCTCGATCTACTGGTACCCGTGCATGTTTTCTCCGGCTACGGACTATGTGCACGACCAGAGTCCGCCCGGAACTACACCGGCGTACCACCGTGCCGTCGTTTATTGGTCGCTTACCTCCAGCCTAGTAATCGTGCCCCCACCCTTGCCTAGTCCCTAGGGTCATGATGATACGAACTAGGGATTACTGCTGGAGTGGACCCCCCATTGCTAGGATTTTTCTAGTGGGTTAAGTACGGTTTAACCCCTTTACTAATCATGGATTAACTTGGTTAAGTGTAACGATGAGTTCACGACTTAACCCCGATTAATCTACCAAACCCAAATTGGTTAAGTATTAAATGGACCATGACTTAACCCTAATCATGAGGCATTAATTAATTAATGCGCCTTAACCTCTCACATTAGACTTCGTTGTGGTTACTAGTTAAGCCGGGCGGGTCCGGGTAGCTTTACACCACAACTTGGTCTAACCTCGGGTCCAAGGTACAACATGACCAACTTCTCACATTGGGTCCTATTGTTTGTAGCAACTAGTTAGGCCGGTCGGTTCCGGGTAGGTTTACGCTACAAACTCAACCCAACCTCGAGTTGGCCACACTTATATTTTCTAAGTGTCATTTTCATCGTGTTTCCAAAACACATTACAAGTTTTCAAGCAATTGGGTAGACCTAACTTAATAGGTAAATTCCCAATGGGTAGACCTAACTTAATAGGTAAATTCCCAAGCTTATGTTTTTATGTCTTTTAAGTTTACCCAACCCCAAACGCAATCCCATCGCTTACATATCGCAATAGCGCATAAAGGATAGAAAGAGGGAACTTGGCATAATCATGACATAAAAGTGTTGAAGCCACAAGTTCAACATGGTGGCATATGAAATGTACATATGTTCATATACTTGCATTAGGCCTCAAAAAGCATGCATAACTTGCATATCATATGACAACTTGCATATCAAACTTGCATAACATAACTTGCATATCATATGACAACTTGCATATCAAACTTGCATAGCATAACTTGCATATCATATGACAACTTGCATATCAAACTTGCATAGCATAACTTGCATATCATATGACAACTTGCATATCAAACTTGCATAACATAACTTGCATATCACATGACAACTTACATATCAAACTTGCATAACATAACTTGATGAACTTGCATAACACATCATAGTAAACTTGCATAGCATAACTTGCATATCATATGACAACTTGCATATCAAACTTGCATAACATAACTTGATGAACTTGCATAACACATCATAGTAAACTTGCATATAAACTCGCATATCATACATTTAACTTTAAAGTTTAAGTATGAAAGTAGAATAGGGCTTACAATGCTTATGCGGACTCAAATGAGTATAGCAAATGTAAGAAGACCCTTATGCAACCAATTAAACCCCAAAAATGCAAGCAAAATTGATCAAAACTCTTTCTTTATGGTGCAAATATAGAGACTTGACTTGAATGCAAGCTAATGATGATCATACAAGTCTAAAAACACTTGTATGCATGGAAAATCTCATAAAAATTTGTTTAGTAATTTTATGAAGAGAGTGGAGGCCATGAGAGGATTGATTTTGCCATAGTTTAGTTGCTAGAATGAATAATGATGATTTAGGGTAGGTTAGGGTCTTATTTATAGATTAGGCAAGTGTTTTAGGCCATAGGATTAAACCCTAGTTGCAATCTCAGCCCTTAAAACCGAATCTGGCCCCCAAGCTCAACACAAACCCAAAATGGTGCACCAGGCTAAACAGCCCGTCTGAGCCAAGTCGACAGCCCAGTCGACAGGGCTGTCGACTTGGTCTAACCAAGTCGACTCCCAAGTCGACAGGGCTGTCGACTTGGGGTGTTCTGGCGGGAATTTTCCCGCCTGGCCCAATAACCCCAATTTCCAAATTCAGATTTGAATTTGAAATCTGTTTTTACTTTGAAATTTTCTGAAAACTTCGTTGGGCCTTAATCGGGTCATACGGACTCCGATTTTCGAAAACTCGGACTCTATTTCGCGTATTTTTCCGAGACGAACGCAATGGCATAGCCCGTTTCCCTTGATTCAGATTTATAAATTAAATTCTGCCTCGATTTATGTTATAACAGGTTATGGAAAATACGGGTTGTTACATTCTCCCCTCCTTAAAGGATTTCGTCCCCGAAATCTTCAAGTTAGGAAGAACGTATCCTACCATCCAATCATCCATCTACTCAAAACATCATCCACGAGCAATCATTGTCCTTACAAGATTCTAAATGTTGTATGAACATATGCAAAGGTGTGTGTACATGTACTTATCTAATGCAAATATCATCAATGCAAATTATGTTAGTGAAATGAATCCATATGTATGCAATTCCTAACATAATGTATAACATCTATATGTGTGCACATAACAAACATCCATATGCAACATCCATGTGATAACACAAAAATTTTCATCCATGAATAAGCATAAACACTCATGCATATGCCATATGAGGAGTGTGTGAGCCGATCTAGTGCCTAACGTGTATAATGCATCCACGAGTAACCACTTGCAAACACTTGCAACCACTTGCAACCATCAAGCATAACATGTTTCAAACACATGTTTCATCCAAAGGGTTTCTACCTAAGGTTCTCATGACAAGATTAACACGATAAACTAGATAAACATGGATAGCAAAGAGAAAGATATGCTAATAAAGAAAAGAGATTGAGAGTGTACCCTCAAAAAGGAATGGATAAAGCCCACGCATCTTCTCCTCGGTTTCCCAAGTTGCGTCTTCTTCGGCTTCACCCCATTGAACCTTCACCAACTTGACCTCTCGATTCCTTAGCTTCTTGGTCTCCGTCCCCAAGATACGAATCGGAGCTCTCCTCAAGGTAGCCTCTTTCTCCACTTCCACATCTTTCAGAATACTTGGCTCAACAACCTCTGCTGATTCATGTAAACATTTCCGGAGATGCGAGACATGAAAAACATCGTGTACTCCGGCAAGCTTCTCGGGCAACTTCACTCTATAAGCCATCTGCCCGATCCTCTCTATAATAGGGAATGGTCCAACAAACCTCGGTGCTAACTTCCCAACGGCTCCAAATCGGACCACGTTCCGCAAAGGAGAAACCTACACGAAAACCATATCCCCAACATTAAACTCCAAATCAGTTCTTCGCTTATCAGCATAGGATTTCTGTCGGTCTTGGGCCGCTTTAATCCGTCTCCGAATCAACTCGATCTTCTCGGATGTATCTCTAATCATATCAGGCCCAAGTATAAGCTTATCTGTAGTCTCCCACCAACATGTAGGCGACTTGCACGGCCTCCCATATAAAGCTTCAAATGGTGCCATCCCTATGCTTGCCTGATAACTGTTATTATATGCAAACTCAACAAGAGGAAGGTGGTCTTCCCAAGTACCACCAAAATCCAGAATACAAAGCCTCAACAGATCCTCGAGTACCCTATTCACCCTTTCGGTTTGACCGTCCGTCTGTGGGTGATAAGCAGTACTTAGATTCAACCTCGTGCCCATGGCTTCTTGCAAGCTATTCCAGAATTGACTTGTAAAGATTGGGTCACGGTCACTGACAATACTAGAAGGGACTCCATGAAGTCTCACAATCTCACGAAGATATACGGACGCTAGCCAAGATGCGGTCCTCTTGCTCTTCACCGGGATGAAATGAGCACTCTTCGTAAGTCTATCGACAATAACCCAAATGCTCGTATTCCCTTTCCTTGACCTTGGTAGCCCATCGATAAAATCCATGGAAATACTCTCCCACTTCCAAAGTGGAACGTCTAGAGGATGCAATAGCCCACCGGGCTTCTTCGACTCGGCCTTAACTTGCTGGCAAATGATGCATCTAGAGACAAACTCTGCCACATCCTTTTTCATCCCAGGCCAAAAGAAAATGCGCTTCGTATCTTTATACATCTTATCTCCACCTGGATGTATAGTCAACTTAGAGCGATGCGCTTCCTCAAGAACTTTTCTTACTAAATCTTCTACCATTGGAACACATAACCTTCCGTCTCTCCTCAGCCAACCCTTGTCATCAATAGAATATCGAGCGAGATGACTGGACGCCTCTTCTCGAATCAGCTTATCCATAGTCTCAACTATCTGAGGGTCTTCTCTCTGAGAAGCCCCAACTTGATCAAGAAGGGTAGGTCTGAGCTCCAGAGATGCTAAAGAACCGGTCATCGACTCAATCGCCAAAGAGAAATCAAAGGTTGCCACATACTCTAAATTCTTCATCTCAACGAATAGAGAACTTAGGGTCAACCTTCTTCTACTCAATGCATCAGCCACCACATTCCCCTTGCCAGGGGTATAAGCTATCTCAAAATCGTAGGACACCAAGAATTCCATCCATCTTTGTTGCCTTAGATTTAGATCCTTCTGAGAAAAGAGATACTTCAATGACTTGTGATCGGTATAAAGCTCAAATCTTTCTCCCAGAAGATAATGGCGCCAAGCCTTGAGTGCATATACTATTGCTGCCAACTCTAAGTCATGAGTGGGATAATTCTTCTCATGCACTTTGAGTTGCCTGCCGCCAAAGCATATCACTCTTCCTTCTTACATCAGAACAGCTCCTAACCCCGTGCCACATGCATCGGTGTATACTGTAAATAACTTCCCTCCATCGGGCAAAGCTAGAACAGGTGCTGATGTGAGAGCTCTCTTGAGCTTCTGAAAAGCAAGCTCGCATTCTATGCTCCACGTAAAAACTAAATTCTTCTTCGTCAATTTAGTGAGAGGAGCGGAAATCTTCGCGAAGTCCTTGATGAACTTCCGGTAAAAACCAGCAAGACCTAGAAAACTTCTCACTTCGGTTGCATTCCTTGGAGTCTTCCAATCCTGAACTGCAACTACCTTAGCGGGATCCACCGCTAAGCCTTGCTTAGATACTATATGCCCAAGGAATCTAACTTCTCTTCTCCAAAAGTGACACTTGGAGAACTTGGCCTTCAACTGATGCGCTCTAAGCGTATCCATCACCTCCACGAGATGCCTTGCGTGCTCTTCCTCATCCTTAGAGAAGATCAGAATATCATCTACGAAGACCACGACAAACTTGTTCAAGAACTCCCTGAACACCCTACTCATCAAGTCCACGAAATATGCGGGTGCATTAGTCAAGCCAAACGGCATGACAAGCCATTCGAAGAATCCATCTGGAGTTCTGAACGCAGTCTTGTCTATACTATCCTCAGCTACCCTGAGCTGATGGAATCCAGTAGCAAGATCAAGTTGAGAGAAAACAGAAGCACCGACATGCTGGTCAAAGAGATCATCAATCCTCGGTAACGGGTGTCTGTTCTTCTTAGTCAGCTTATTCAACTCTCGATAATCAACACAAAGTCGGAGAGAACCATCTGCCTTGGTAGCAAATACCACATGCGCTCCCCATTCAGATATACTTCGTCTAATGAAGTTCTTCTGAAGCAACTCCTTCACTTGCTTACTTAGCTCCCGCCTTTCACGCGGAGCCATGTGCCGAACGGGCAAAGAAACCGGCTTTGCATTATCCACCAGATAAATGCGGAAATTAATCTCTCGCTTAAGGGGCAACCCCCTAACTTCATCAAAAACATCCGGATACTCTCGAACCACTCTCACAGACTGAAGAGTCTCCATTGACGAGTCGAGTGATTCAAGATAGCACAACATGACGGGACCTCTCGGATCACAAGAAATCTCTAGGGTGTTTCCGAGGCGAGTCACGAGCCTCACAACCCTATGCTCACAATCAAGAATGGCTCCATATCTGGACAGCCAATCCATGCCCAATATCAATCCGTATCCCCTGAAACCAAGAACATAAGCACTGCACAAGAACTCTACACTCAGTATAGAGATCCTCAAATCCCCACATATCATAGACAAATGGGCGGAACCCCCAATAGGATTTGAGACACAGACGGGATCATCTACCAAGCTAGTACTAAGGTGCAAACTATCAACAAGATCAGATGAGATAAAGCTATGCGATGCACCAGAATCAAACAAGGTACGAACTGGAAAATCAGAAATATATACAAGGCTCTCAACAGAAATACTACCTCGATCTGGAACTGGAGCGGTATTGAGAGCATGAACTTGCCCTCCTGAAGGTCCAGCACGCTGAGTCTGACCCTGGCCTTGCCCTCGCTTCTTCGGGCAATCCTTACCGAAATGTCCAGTCTCACCGCAGAAAAAGCATTCACCATTCTTCCTTTTCCTCTTCTTACAATCCTTGATAAGATGCCCAGCTGAACCGCAATAATGGCACTTCCCCTTGGTGTTCTTGCCCTTGTTGTTGTTCCCCTTGTTGCCTTGACTCTTGTTCTTGTTCTGATTGCCTTGACTGCTTTGACCACTTGGATTACCCTGATTTCCTTTTCCCTGGGAATCAGTCTTCTTGAATTGAGTATCATTTTTCTTGACATCTCCCTGAAGTAACGCCATATCAACCAAGCTCTCAAACGTGGCCCCATGGGGAATATGTGACATAGCCAATCCCTGCAACGGCTCATTCAATCCTCTAGCAAAACGAAGAGCCTTCTTCTGAGGAGTATTCACCATATCCAAGCCAAAACGAGCTAACTGATTGAACTTGTTCACATATTCTTTGACAGACATATCTCCTTGTTTCAAAGTTATGAACCTCTCCATTTGCAGATTCTCCTCAGCAGAAGATAGAAACTTAAGCATGAACCTTGCCCTGAAATCGGCCCAAGTCTCAACAGGTCTAGTACCATTAGTGACTTACCACCAATAAGCGGCTTCATCCTTCATAAGCCAAACCGCCAACAAGATCTTCCTCTGATCGTCTAACCCAAAGATAGCAAATAAATCCTCTGTCTCTTTCAACCAAATCCTGGCCTCTACAAAAGTCTCAGTGCCTTGAAAGTTCTTGCCACCCATTGCTTTGAAATCTTTGCAAGTCTTTGCGAAGTCAGCTTGAGGATGCTGAGGGGGAGGAGGAAGAGGAACCTCAGCGACAGGAGGAGGAGGAACATTAGCGACAGGAGGAGGAGGAATATTAACTACTGGAGGAGGAGGAGGAGGAACATCAGCGGGGCCAGCTTCGGTCGCCCTAGCCTCCAAAAGTCTCCTATACCAAACAGGTACGTGTACTCCCTCCGGAATAGCAAAGTTATCGGCCATACTGAAAAAGAAAAAGACAGATTCAGAATGGAGAAAAACGAAGGGATTTTGCTAATGGCTTTTTGGGGAATAGCCTTTAAAATAAACTAGACTTTTCTTTGGAAAATACTTTATACTTGGTTTTGAAAATAGTTTTCCCAAAAGTTTTCTAAAAACCTTTTTTGTTCCTTCTCGTAAACCTCGCTCTGATACCAAATGTAACACCCCACCTCCGCCAGGGTGACTCTTGCAAGCACTCTGACTTTGGAGGGTTGTTTGAATCAGGTAAACATGCATAATGATATATCAAGGCAGAACAAGAACATATGTATATATGTAAATAGAGTAAATAACATAGATAAAACAGCGGAAGATTTCAAACCATTTCAAAATAAGTCTGGTACAACATAATGTCAATTTTCCAAATAAACAAGTCTAGATAAAACAACGTCATCTGAAAAAATACATAAGTGCTATCCCCAAAATAAAAGAGAACCATAGCTAGCTTCATGTCGAAAGCGTACATGAGCTGAAATCCCACAAGCAAGCAATCCAAAATCCAAGCTAGGCTCCAGTATTCCCTCCCTGAGAACCTGGGGGGGGGGGGGGGGGGAAACGGAAGAAAAGAGGCAAAAGAAAACAGGTCAGTCAAAAAGACTGAGTAAGCCCTACTACAATCAATGTAAACTGATAAAGTTAACTGGTATGAGCAGCAGGGATGAACATAAGGATAACAACATACTAGCATGATGATTAACTAACAAGGTAGATAAAGGTGTCATCGCATAATCAGGACTAAGGTTTTGCACCACAGGTGTACTAGCAAACTAACATGACTTGAATAAACAAGTATTGATCCCTTGGCCCAAGCTTTGGCCCAATAACATGAAATGACCCTAATACAAGGTCCAAGAACATGAAGTGACCCTAACACAAGGTCCAACCAAACGGTCTAGTCGATCGGCTCCCTAAGCCTAACTCGTCACGTGTTGGTGTCAATACGGCCCAAACATAATTGTAGTCGAACTGTGCCGGGTCCACCCTTCGTGTGTATCAAGCCCTAGGGTGTCAACCCCTGGACACCATGAACATGAGTGCACAGTCTCGATCTACTGGTACCCGTGCATGTTTTCTCCGGCTATGGACTATGTGCATGACCAGAGTCCGCCCGGAACTACACCGGCGTACCACCCTGCCGTCGTTTATTGGTCGCTTACCTCCAGCCCAGTAATCGTGCCCCCACCCTAGCCTAGTCCCTAGGGTCATGATGATACGAACTAGGGATTACTGCTGGAGTGGACCCCCCATTGCTAGGATTTTTCTAGTGGGTTAAATACGGTTTAACCCCTTTACTAATCATGGATTAACTTGGTTAAGTGTAACGATGAGTTCACGACTTAACCCCGATTAATCTACCAAGCCCAAATTGGTTAAGTATTAAATGGACCATGACTTAACCCTAATCATGAGGCATTAATTAATTAATGCGCCTTAACCTCTCACATTAGACTTTGTTGTGGTTACTAGTTAAGCCGGGCGGGTCCGGGTAGCTTTACACCACAACTTGGTCTAACCTCGGGTCCAAGGTACAACATGACCAACTTCTCACATTGGGTCCTATTGTTTGTAGCAACTAGTTAGGCCGGTCGGTTCCGGGTAGGTTTACGCTACAAACTCAACCCAACCTCGAGTTGGCCACACTTATATTTTCCAAGTGTCATGTCCATCGTGTTTCCAAAACACATTACAAGTTTTCAAGCAATTGGGTAGACCTAACTTAATAGGTAAATTCCCAATGGGTAGACCTAACTTAATAGTTAAATTCCCAAGCTTATGTTTTTATGTCTTTTAAGTTTAACCAACCCCAAACGCAATCCCATCGCTTACATATCGCAATAGTGCATAAAGGATAGAAAGAGGGAACTTGGCATAATCATGACATAAAAGTGTTGAAGCCACAAGTTCAACATGGTGGCATATGAAATGTACATATGTTCATATACTTGCATTAGGCCTCAAAAAGCATGCATAACTTGCATATCATATGACAACTTGCATATCAAACTTGCATAACATAACTTGCATATCATATGACAACTTGCATATCAAACTTGCATAGCATAACTTGCATATCATATGACAACTTGCATATCAAACTTGCATAACATAACTTGCATATCATATGAAAACTTGCATATCAAACTTGCATAACATAACTTGCATATCATATGACAACTTACATATCAAACTTGCATAACATAACTTGATGAACTTGCATAACACATCATAGTAAACTTGCATAGCATAACTTGCAGATCATATGACAACTTGCATATCAAACTTGCATCATATAACTTGACGAACTTGAATAACACATCATAGTAAACTTGCATATAAACTCGCATATCATACATTTAACTTTAAAGTTTAAGTATGAAAGTAGAATAGGGCTTACAATGCTTATGCAGACTCAAATGAGTATAGCAAATGTAAGAAGACCCTTATGCAACCAATTAAACCCCAAAAATGCAAGCAAAATTGATCAAAACTCTTTCTTTATGGTGCAAATATAGAGACTTGACTTGAATGCAAGCTAATGATGATCATACAAGTCTAAAAACACTTGTATGCATGGAAAATCTCATAAAAATTTGTTTAGGAATTTTATGAAGAGAGTGGAGGCAATAAGAGGATTGATTTTGCCATAGTTTAGTTGCTAGAATGAATAATGATGATTTAGGGTAGGTTAGGGTCTTATTTATCGATTAGGCAAGTGTTTTAGGCCGTAGGATTAAACCCTAGTTGCAATCTCAGCCCTTAAAACCGAATCTGGCCCCCAAGCTCAACACAAACCCAAAATGGTGCACCAGGCTAAACAGCCCGTCTGAGCCAAGTCGACAGCCCAGTCGACAGGGCTGTCGACTTGGTCTAACCAAGTCGACTCCCAAGTCGACAGGGCTGTCGACTTGGGGTGTTCTGGCGGGAATTTTCCCGCCTGGCCCAATAACCCCAATTTCCAAATTCAGATTTGAATTTGAAATCTGTTTTTACTTTGAAATTTTCTGAAAACTTCATTGGGCCTTAATCGGGTCATACGGACTCCTATTTTCGAAAACTCGGACTCTATTTCGCGTATTTTTCCGAGACGAACGCAATGGCATAGCCCGTTTCCCTTGATTCAGATTTATAAATTAAATTCTGCCTCGATTTATGTTATAACAGGTTATGGAAAATACGGGTTGTTACAAAAGTTGTTTTCCAATCGAACTCCAATTCAAACCCACCGACTATCGTTCCTAGCTAATTACCCCCATTCTGAACACAATGGGATGTGTTTCGTAAGACAATTCGGCCGTTACGATTAGTTTTCGTGAAATTTAACATATAAATTAATATAATAGTCAAGCTTGATTTTAATGTATATTTTAATTTACCGGGGCCACACACTGACTCCGAAAATTCTAGAATTTTTTTTCCTAGCTTCGTATTGACGATATGGCCCTAACAAAACTGATTTCGTCAAATTTGGAGACCGTTTGAAAAATGGCCATTTTCTGGTCGATCTAAATTGACTAAAACTGATAAAACACGTTTTCTTTTACCACGCTCATATATTAATTCCAAAAATTTTGAATTTTGCAATCTAGCAATAATTTAACATTCCGGATCCAACAAAAGTGGTTTCGTTGAAAACGGAGGTCGTTTGCAAAGTGGCTATTTTTAAGGGCCATATATATATTATAAATATATATAATATTTATAAATTCCATAGCGACTATTTTAAATTTTAAACTGGACATAACTTTCAATTCTTAAAGTGAAATCTAAAATTTTCACTTTCGTTAGAAAGATATAGTCAATCAAATTCTAACATTTCTTGTTTCGTCCAATTCTGAGTTATATTGAATTTTGTATAATCATTCAAAATTTAAAATCGAATTTTCAAAGTACTGCGCCATTTTAGGCTCGTTTTATAATTAAAATAAATTTATTCATTCCAACTTCGATTTAAATAAAATTTTCATCGTTATTATTTAAAACAAATCATTTTAAATAATCAAAATCCATTAAAATCACTGAAATAAAAATTTTAAATTGGCTCTGATTTTCCGGGTTGTTACAATCTCCCCCACTTAAAATCTTTTCGTCCTCGAAAAGGAACGGAGCTGAAAGTTGTTTAACCAACCAACTCAACTTTCATTATTTTAATTACGGCTTAAGTTCTTCAACTTTTCAGTTTCTAAGAACTTTTTAAAATTTTCAAAATTTTTGCTAACACCCTAAATTTTCGAAAAATTTCGCAATAACCTCCTTTGTATGGGAGCACCGGGAAAATCCCCAAACCGCCACACAGGCCCTCTCCAATCAAAAAGAAAAAGAAACAGCCAAGCGGCTAGCCAATCGGCTCATAAAATCATCAAAACCCCAAGAAATACAATAAACATATACCTATTTGTCGGGCATACAATTCTATTCCTCTTCTCTAGCCTCCTTGCTATGACCTGTTCAATGTATATACATGTACATATATGCAAATGCAATAAAATTTCAATTCGACTCAAATTTTGCCTCAATTTGGCTAAGTTAACTTTTCATGTACATGTTAGTTCCAACAATTTTAATATTTAAACTAATAATCAGACAACACAACTAGCAATCAATTAGTTGGTTAACGTTTCAAATTCATAATTTTTATGTACTCAAAAGTCATGTTTTTGATGCCAAGTCACAAACAATAAACCCTATCTAGTTTTGGTTCTCATACCAGTCAATTGGAAATATATCGATATCCCACTTTTCGAAGCTCGAACATAAATACTGATGACGCTAGCAATCATCAGAATCATCTCCGGACGACTAGAGTGTTTTTCTATATCTATCTAGTATATTAAAACTTCGAATATACGTTTGCAAGGCATATATGCAAAATCTTTATATACTTCATTGTCCAAAATAAAATAAAATAATATACTCAAATACATATATTTTGATTAAATTACCAAAACTAAATTTGATTTTAATAAATAATACTCTTCTAACTCATTCTAGGATACTACTGATCCCATCTCTAACGAGTAATTCTCATTGGATATTACTAATCCAATCTCTGATGAATTCTTTTGTTTGGTTCTAATATGCCTTGTTCTCGAGCTCTGTAAATAAAAGTTCTGATACCAAATATAACGACACGAACTTCCCCGGTCTCCGAAGAGAAGAGAAAGAACAGATTGTAATGAGAACACGACAAATCAGGAAACAAACAGAAGAACATTTCATTGTTATTACAACAATTTACATCAGAGTAAGAATACACAGAGATACATGGATACAGACCTTTCCGAATATCATTCTAGCTGTAAATCAGGATCCTATGAATTTAAATCTGCAAAACCAAAACAACTAGCAGCCCGTGTGGAAAATAGGGGCACCCAGAGTTTAGGTTAAAACAATAAACTCCAAGTCAGTCATGTGACTGGTGTGAGAATTAAAAACAGTTATTAACTTGGTTTTAAAGTAAGGTAAATCAAGGGACCACGCCGTATAACACGGAATGGGTGTACCCCCAAGAATACCAGTGCAAATCACAAAAAGTGCAGTGCTAAATAAAGAAAATGAAGCTACTATAAGACCCAAGTCCCATCACACAATGCAACACAAGCCGGAGGATAGGGTTTTCCCCTATAATAGCCAAGTAATGCTTCATACGCAAAATTTTATCTTTTATTATTACTATAAGTGAAGAAAACAACTTCAAATATAAATGTATCAATCATAGACGGATAACATCCCATGCTACTATGTCACCATACTAGGCTCTACAATTAAACTGCACCATGTCGTATTGGAAGTTGGATTTCCATCTGTGAACCAATGCAAGGGATCGTCCTTCCTGCATCGAGACTGTCTGGCCTGAGTCTCAGGAATAACCGCAACTGTACTTTGGATCGTCAGGGCCGGTCCACACGGAGTGGATTAAAATGCCTAAACAATGCGTTTCCCGCCCTATGGAGCGTAAACTGGTCATATCTCGACCAAACCATCGGCCCCGTAATGACTGATATAACCGAGGCGCCTCGCTATCCATCATCCACATAAGTAAAACGCCAGGGCTTGCAAAACGCTGACACCACTCCTAGCTAGAAGGAAACGCATGTCCTCCCTGATGTTTTCTCCCGTTTCTGGTTCGCACCGAGGTGTGAGGCTCGCGAATTAATGTTATACACAAAGAAACACTATATTAAAGCTATTGAAACACCCCACTTTGTTAAGGCCACTCACAAAGGGAATGCCTTAACTTTGGTGGAGCGCTTTAGGTAAAAGATTCGGATAAATTACAAGACAGACAAATAAAGCAGCAGAAAATAAAGTCATTTTATAAACAACTTAATTCAGTCAAGCTTTTGCAACAATTGACTCAATCATACTTAAAAGTATTACATAAAACTTCTGTCTTGAGTCAAAACTTCCAAGTATATAAGAAGCATAAAATGACAATGATATTCCCCAATAAAGCATGAGCCAGCCATAGCAGTGGAAAAAGAGAGCAATACATCGACTATCTTCGAGCTTGGAAAGAAAACTGAGCTAAGTGGTAATATTATCTCCCTGCGAACCTGGGGGGAGGGGGGAGGGAACGGAAAAAAAGAGGCAAAAACAAACTAGGTCAGACATAAGTCTGGTAAACTCAGTGACTTTCAGCATGTAAACAGGTAAAAGAAACATGACATGAATAAACTGGATATAAGATAATGCCGTGATGACCGGGATAACATGATAACATAAGATAAGCATAAGGTATGATAAAGCAAGATAAACTGAATGCGATTCTACTCTTTCTCTACTTCGCTGCTACCCTGTTATTCTGATTTCTACGTCTCTGCACCAACTAACTAGTGTCCCAACTAGTAATCTGTATAAAATGATAATATGATAACGTGATCCCAATCCCTGCAATTGTGGTAGCCTTCAGGTGTACATCTATTATGAGGATTCCACCTCAATCTGCCTAATTGCCATAAATGTGTTAGATGTACCCTTACTACCCTATCGATCGGCTCCCTACTTGTATTAATTTCTCTTGTGTCTGTGTCAATAGGCCCTCTCTTGCATGTAGATACCTTGTGTTGGTCCCACCATAAGGTGTATCAATCCTTATGATAGCAACCCGACACGATTCAAGATGCACAGCGTATAACTACTGGTACCCAGTGCCTGCTTTTTCCCACTCCGGAGTACGTGCATGCCCGTAAACCGTCGGAACCTACACTGACGTACCCTTTGCCGCTATTTTGACCGCTTATAATCAGTCCAGTAATCGTGCCCCACCCTGCCTAGTTCAGGGTACCATGATACATCTATGTGGATTACTGCTGAAAGGGGTCCCCGTTACTAGGGTTTCTTACTGGTTAAGTTTGTGGGCCTATATTTACTAATATTACCCACCAACCCGATATGTACTTAACCCTCCCACCGATTCAAGCATGTTTATTTAATGATTAAGTTTGTGGGCCTATATTTACTAATATTACCCACCCAACTTGATATGTACTTAACCCTCCCACTGATTCAAGCATGTTTATTTAATGGTTAAGTTTGTGGGCCTATATTTACTAATATTACCCAACCAACTCGATATGTACTTAACCCTCCCGCACATTATTTCATATGGTTAAGTGTTATCCATTCATGTTAACTTAACCCACCCATTCATCATGTCATGTTGGTTACATGTTTCTTATTAACTTAACCCTCCTCACTTATCATGTTGGATTGGTTAAGTGTTTCCTACTATCTTAAACCCGTTCGTTCATCAAGTTATATTGGTCAAGTGTTTCTTGTTAACTTAACCCCATGTGTTCATCATGTTGTATTGGTTAAGTGTCATCAATCAATTCAAGTTAACTTAACCCACTTACTTGTCATGTTACTTTGGTTAAGTGTTGCCTTCTTGTGTTAACTTAACCCTACCACAAATCAAGTTATATTGATTAAGTGTTGCCCTCTTGTTTTAACTTAACCTTACCACAAATCTAGTTATATTGGTTAAGTGTTGCCCTCTTGTTTTAACTTAACCTTACCACAAATCAAGTTATATTGGTTAAGTGTTGCCCGCTTGTTTTAACTTAACCTTACCACAAATCAAGTTATATTTGTTAAGTGTTTCTTATTACTTAACCCTACCCATTCATCATTAATTATTGGTTAAGTGTTTCCTATTAACTTAACCCTAGTCATTCATCTTGTTATATTGGTTAAGTGTTTCTCATTAACTTAACCCTAGTCATTTCTTAGCATGTCTTGTTCATTAGCATTAATTGACTTATTACTGCACCAACCTCTCACATTAGATATGTGTTGTTGCGGTTACTGGATGTGCCGGGTGGTTCCTGGCCGTTTTACACCACAACTCAATCTAACCTCGGGTTTTTCTTGGGAATGATGCACTAACCTCTTACATTAGATAGGTGTTGTTGTGGTTACTAGATGTGCCGGGCGGTTCCGGCCAGTTTTACACCACAACTCAATCTAACCTCGGGTTTTCCTTAGGCATGATGCACTAACCTCTCATATTAGATAGGTGTTATTGTGGTTACTGGATGTGCTGGGCGGTTCTGGGCAGTTTTCCACCACAACTCAATCTAACCTCGGGTTAGGCATGTTCATATTTGATTTACACCTTTACCATATATAGCCAAATCTAGATTTTACATGCTAATTACCAAATTCACCAAAACTAGTCATGTTCCAATTCCCAAGTTATGCCGAACAAATTCCAATTTCAAGTTATTAATCAAAATTGTCTATACCCAATCTTCCCTAAATTTACGATAATAGTCTGCTCCAAAATCACAATATACACTATGTTTGGCGTTCCAACTAACAGTTATGCCCCATCTATATTTAATATTCTATTTTACAGCTTATGCCCAAAACTAGTTTTTTCAGGCCAAATTACATACTTTGTCATTCATGCCAATTCTAGATTCAATATGTCCAATTACATATTCCATAATTCATGTCAAATTACCCCAAATTGCATCTTAACGGTCGTGCCATATTACAAGTTCCAAATTATGCCAAATAATGTAAATTTTATATTATACCCAATTACCCCCGCATTCATAACGTATGTATTTTGAGATTCAACTCAAGATTCATAAAATAAGCGGAGAAACAATATGGAACATAAGAGGCATAAGAATAGGCATATGACGATAAGAACTATTGGTCCAATAATTTGATATGCCAAATTGACAAGTTTTCCATAGAATACATTGCAGGCATATAGATATGATATGAATATCATCGTAAACCATCATAGACATATAGGTTTGACAAGAGTTATATCATGAACTTAAATAGGATTACGATTTCGATAAACAACAAGGATATATATGATTGGACCAATTCCATAGTCAACAATGGTTCCCAAAGGCATATATAAGCACATATTCAATTGAAAGGACTACTTACATCGGGCATAAATCTAATGGATTAGATTTGAATAACATCGAAGGAATAAATCTAATAGATTAGATTTGATAAATTTGAAAGGATTATCTCATAATCAAGTATAGCTTAGATCTAGATTATTACATGCTAAGAATTTCAATTAAGAATTCACATCTGAAAGTAACTTGAACTTACAAAAAGAGAATGATTCTTGTATTTCTAGAATCAGTTTTTTGAAACTGAAAAGCTATCCCTTGACATAGATTATTGATTCTCTAATTTAGATTTGATTCTTAGAAAATAGTTGTTGAAGTAGTTGAATTGGCCTTTGAATCTATACTTGAATTCTAAACTTGATTTCTTGAAGAACTAGAGTAGCATAAGGACGTCTTTAATTTATTTTAATTAGGATTGAGGCAGCATAACATTACAATGGTTTGGTGTGGAGAGAAAGTGAGGTTTGGGGGTGTTTAAATAGGTTAGGAGCCAAAGAATCTGTCCAGAAAACAAGTCTAGGTGCAAAATCCTGAATCTGCATCAGATCTGAAAACAGGTCGACCTGTTTGGGGGGAAGTCGACACCTTGGTCGACCTATATTGGGGAAGTCGACCCCCTGGTCGACCTGGCCTGGGGCGGGAAAAATCCCGCCCAGTCTGTTTCTTTTTTTTCGAATTCGAATTTTGAAATTAAATCTGAGCTGTTTTAATTTATTTAAATCCCTGAAACTTCTGAAGGTCATAACTTTCTCATACGAAGTCCGATTTACGAAAACTTAGACTCTATTCCATGCAGAATTCCAAGTCGAACGCAATGGCGTAACCCATTTTTATTAATTCTTCTTTTAAAAATTAAGTATACTTTAATTTGTTAGTTTGACGTTCACAGAAAATACGGGGTGTTACATTCTCCCCTCCTTGATGGAATTCGTCCCCGAAATCTTCAAGTTAGGAAAAACGTATATCCTACCATCCAATCGTCCATCTACTCAACCATCAAACACAGGCATCCATTGTCCTTAAAAGGTTTCTAATGCCGTATGAACATATGCAGAGTGTGTGTATATGTTTTTTATCTAATGCAAAATCAGGCGGTCTACTGATCCAGTTGACCTCCTTAATGAGAATCATGAGAGTGTCATGCGTCCAATATGTATGCAAATATCCCTAATCATGTAAATACTACATGTGTGCATATTCACTCATTCATATGCAACATCCATATGATAACACATCAGGTTTCAATCCATATACAATTACATTCATATGCATATGCAATATGAAAGTAACTGAGCTGATCTAGTGCCTAATGTGTGTGTATATGCATTCATGAGCATCCACTAGCAACCACTTGCAACCATCAATCATAACATGTTTCGAATACATGTTTACAGCCATTGGCTTCTACCTAAGGATCGAAGATATGACCTAGAAGATATATTTAAAAGATAAAGACTAGCATGCAAATAAACATTACAAAAAAAGTGGAATCAAGGATATACCCTTAAAAAGGGTATGATGCACGTATCTAGTCTTCAATCTTCTAAGTCGCATATTTTTGATCTACACTCCATTGTATCTTAACTAATTTAACTTCACGATTGCGAAGCTTCTTGACCTCCATTTCCAAAACCCACTAGTAAAGATAGGACCTTGATCACTTACTATGCTAGAGGGTATCCAATGTAGTCGAACTATCTTTCCAAGATAAACAGGTGTTAACCATGATACCAAGTGTATATACTAAGATGATTAGAGGTCTCTCTTCTACTTAGCTTATCCATCATTTCATAAATCTGAGGGTCTAAAGCTAAAGGTTGCTATGTACTTTTACCTCTCTTAAGGTTAGTCTTACTTAGGGCGCCTGCCACAACCATTTATTTCTCATGCAAACCATCCTAGTCGAACTCGACATCCCTCAAGTACAAGTCCCAAAGGCCTAAACCAATATCAGACAAGCACCCAAGGAATACCTCCTCCGAATTTGGATGATCTATGTGAGATGATACTAGCAAAACAACCAAACAATTGAGCACTTAACCGACTCTAGCTATCCTCGGCAATCTTGCTCCAAAACAATCGTTGATCGCATAATTGGCTTAGCATTGTCAACTAAATATATTCGGAAGTCTATCTCGAGTTTTAGGTGGAAAACCCCTAACTTAATCAAAAACATCTGCGTACTCATGGACTATTCTATCGGATCGCAAATCGTCGATAGATGCATCAAGTGATTCTATATAGCTAAGCCTAACTGATCCCCTTAGGATCGCACGAAATCTCAAGGGTATTCCCGAGGCAAGTAAAAAGTCTAACTACCATCCTTTCGCAATTATTAGCTAACCAACCCATGCCTAGAATCAACCCATAGCCCATGGAACCAATAACATAAGCATTATACTTAAACTCAATCCTTAATATAGATATTCTCAAATCCTTACAAACCAAAGATAAATGAGCCGACCCACTAATTGGATTTGAGACAATAATGGGATCTTCTGCTATACAAGAACTAAGGTGCAGAGACTCAATTATTGAAGCAGATATAAACAAATGCGAAGTGCTAAAATCAAAAAGAGAACTAACAGGATGATCAAAAAGATAAATTAAGCTCTACCTCTTTCTCAGGTACGCTGGCGGTGATAGCATGCACTTGCCCTCTTGAAAATCCTGTCCTTTGTTCTTGCCCTTGTCCTTAATTATATGACCCGTTATACCATAATAAAGACACTTCCTCTTGTTTTAGGTTTTACTATTCTTTCCTCCCTTCTTGTCCTATGATTCTTCCACTTACACCTCTTCCTTTTTCCCTCCTTTGTCAACCAAGTCCATATCCAAGAGTTTCTCATCCTTTGGTTGTACGCTTTAGCCAAACTCCCTCATTCTCATCTTTACTATCCTTGTGTAACACGTTGACAAGTCTCTCGAAAGCTGCCTCCATCCTACAGAAAATCCTAAAAAGCTCGAAAGAAAATTAGCCGTAGGTGAAACTACTACGGCTATAGATGGAAGTTGGGCGCCTATTTGCCTTTTGACAAGTGTCGTAGTCTCATCAAGCCTACGGAACCATGCCGCGATGAGGTTACCTCCCAGAAAGCCAGGAGCCCCGGAGACTCAGAAAGAAGGAAACAAGGATTCAAACAGAGGATCAAAAGATAGTGCATATGGCTTTGGGGAATATGCCTTTAAAACAAAACTTTTCTTTAGAAAATGATTCTTTTAAAACCATTTTGAAAATAATTTCTCAAATATTTTATCTGATTCGGTAACCTTCAGCTCTGATACCAAGTGAAACACCCCACCTCCGTTAAGGTCACTCACAAAGGGAATGTCTTATCTTCGGTGGAGCACTTTAGGTAAAAGATGCAGATAAATTATAAGACAGACAAATAAAGTAGCGGAAAATAAGTCATTTTATAAACAACTTAATTCAGTCAAGCTTTTACAACAATTGACTCAATCATACTTAAAAGTATTACATAAAATTTCTGTCTTGGTTCAAAAACTTCCAAGTATATAAGAAGCATAAAATGACAATGATATTCCCCAATAAAGCATGATCCAGCCATAACAGTGGAAAAAGAGAGCAATACATCGACTATCTTCGAGCTTGGAAAGAAAACTGAGCCAAGTGGTAATATTCCCTCCCTGCGAACCAGGGGGGAATGGAAGAAAAGAGGCAAAAACAAACTAGGTCAGACATAAGTCTGGTAAGCTCAGTGACTTTCAGCATGTAAACAGGTAAAAGCAACATGACATAAATAAACCGAATATAAGAGAATACCGTGATAACCGGGATAACATGATAACATAAGATAAGCATAAGGTATGATAAGGCAAGATAAACTGAATGCGCTTCTACTCTTTCTCTACTTCGCTACTACCCTGTTATTCTGATTTCTACGTCTCTGCACCACCTAACTAGTGTCCCAACTAGTAATCTGTATAAAATGATAATATGATAACGTGATCCCAATCCCCGCAATTGTGGTAGCCTTCAGCTGTACATCTATTATGAGGATTCAACCTCAATCTGCCTAATTGCCATGAATGTGTTAGATGTACCCTTAATACCCTATCGATCGGCTCCCTAATTGTATTAATTTCTCTGGTGTTTGTGTCAATCGGCCCCTCTCTTGCGTGTAGATACCCTGTGCTGGTCCCACCATAAGGTGTATCAATCCTTATGATAACAACCCAACACAATTCAAGATGCACAACGTATAACTACCTGTACCCACTGCCTGCTTTTTCCCTCTCTGGAGTACGTGCACGAACATAAACCGTCGGAACCTACACTGACTTACCCCCTTCCACTATTTTGACCGCTTATAATCAATCCAGTAATCGTGCCCCACCCTGCCTAGTTCAGGGTACCGTGATACATCTTTGCGGGTTACTGCTGAAATGGGTCCTCGTTACTAGGATTTCTTACTGGTTAAGTTTGTGGGCCTATATTTACTAATATTACCCATCAACCTGATATGTACTTAACCCTCCTACCGATTCAAGCATGTTTATTTAATGGTTAAGCTTGTGGGCCTATATTTACTAATATTACCCACCCAACTTGATATGTACTTAACCCTCTCACTGATTCAAGCATGTTTATTCAATGGTTAAGTTTGTGGGCCTATATTTACTAATATTACCCACCCATCTCGATATGTACTTAACCCTCCCGCACATTATGTCATATTGGTTAAGTGTTGTCCATTCATGTTAACTTAACCTACCCATTCATCATGTCATGTTGGTTAAGTGTTTCTTATTAACTTAACCCTCCTCCCTTATCATGTTGGATTGGTTAAGTGTTTCCTATTAACTTAACCCCGTTCGTTCATCAAGTTATATTGGTCAAGTGTTTCTTATTAACTTAACCCCACGTGTTCATCATGTTGTATTGGCTAAGTGTCATCAATCAATTCAAGTTAACTTAACCCACCTACTTGTCATGTTACTTTGGTTAAGTGTTGCCTTCTTGTGTTAACTTAACCCTACCACAAATCAAGTTATATTGGTTAAGTGTTGCCCTCTTGTTTTAACTGAACCTTACCACAAATCAATTTATATTGGTTAAGTGTTGCCCTCTTGTTTTAACTTAACCTTACCACAAATCAAGTTATATTGGTTAAGTGTTGCCCTCTTTTTTTAACTTAACTTTACCACAAATCAAGTTATATTGGTTAAGTGTTTCCCTCTTGTTTTAACTTAACCTTACCACAAATCAAGTTATATTGGTTAAGTGTTTCTTATTACTTAACCCTACCCACTCATCGTGCTGTATTGGTTAAGTGTTTCCAATTAACTTAACCCTAGTCATTCATCTTGTTAAATTGGTTAAGTGTTTCTCATTAACTTAACCCTAGTCATTTCTTAGCATGTCTTGTTCATTATCATTAATTGACTTATTAATGCACCAACCTCTCACATTAGATATGTGTTGTTGCGGTTACTGGATGTGCCAGGCGGTTCCTGGCAGTTTTACACCGTAACTCAATCTAACCTCGGGTTTTTCTTAGGCATGATGCATTAACCTCTCACATTAGATAGGTGATGTTGTGGTTACTGGATGCGCCGGGCGGTTCCCGGTAGTTTTACACCACAACTCAATCTAACCTTAGGTTTTTCTTGGGCATGATGTGCTAACCTCTCACATTAGATAGATGTTGTTGTGGTTACTGGATGTGCCAGGCGGTTCCAGACAGTTTTACACCATAAATCGATCTAACCTCAGGTTAGGCATGTTCATCTTTAATTTACACATTTACCATATAAACCCAAATCTAGATTTTACATGCTAATTACCAAATTAACCAAAACTTGTCATGTTCCAATTCCCAAGTTATGCCCAACAAATTCCAATTTCAAGTTATTAATCAAAATTGGCTATACCCAGTCGTCCCTAAATTTACAATAATAGTCATGCTCCAAAATCACAATATACACTGTGCTTGGCATTCCAGCTAACAATTATGCCCCATCTAGATTTAATATTCTATTTTACAGATTATGCCCAAAACTAGATTTTTCATGCCAAATTACATAATTTTTCGTTCATGCCAATTCTAGGTTCAATATGTCAAATTACATATTCCATAACTCATGTCAAATTACCCCAAATTGCATCTTAACAGTCATGACATAATACAAGTTCCAAATAATGCCAAATAATGTAAATTTTATATTATACCCAATTATCCCCGCATTCATAATGTACATATTTAGAGATTCAACTCAAGATTCATAAAATAAGTGGAGAAACAATATGGAACATAAGAGGCATAAGAATGGGCATATGAAGATAAGAACTATTGGTCCAATAAATTTGATATGCCAAATTGACAAGTTTTGCATAGAATACATTGCAGGCATATAGATATGATATGAATATCATCGTAAACCATCACAGGTATATAGGTTTGACAAGAGTTATATCATGAACTTAAACAGGATTACGATTCCGATAAACAACAAAGATAGATATGATTGGACCAATTCCATAGTCAACAATGGTTCCTAAAGGCATATACAAGCACAGATTCAATTGAAAGTATTACTTACATTAGGCATAAATCTAATGGATTACATTTGAATAACATCGCAGGCATAAATCTAATAGATTAGATTTAATAAATCTGAAAGGATTATCTCATAATCAAGTATAGCTTAGGTCCAGATTATTACATGCCAAGAATTTCAAATTAAGAATTCACATCTGAAAGTAACTTGAACATACAAAAAGAGAATGATTCTTGTATTTCTGGAATCTGTTTTCTGAAACTGAAAAGCTATCCCTTGACGTAGATTATCGATTCTCTAATTTTGATTTGATTCTTAGAAAATAGTTGTTAAAGTCGTTGAATTAGCCTTTGAATCTCCACTTGAATTCTAAACCTGATTTCTTGAAGAACTAGAGCAACATAAGGACATATTTAATTTATTTTAATTAGGATTGAGGCAACATAGCGTTATAATGGTTTGGTGTGGAGAGAAAGTGAGGTTTGGGGGTGTTTAAACAGGTTAGGGCCAAAGAATCTGTCCAGAAAACAAGTCTAGGTGCAAAATCCCGAATCTGCCTCGGATATGAAAACAGGTCGACCTGTTAGGGGGGAGGTCGACCCCTTAGTCGACCTATTTAGGGGAGGGGAGGTCGACCTTGGTCGACCTATATAGGGGCGGTCGACCCCCTGGTCGATCCCCTGGTCGACCTGGCCTGGTGGGTGAAAAATCCCGCCCAGTCTGTTTCTGTGTTTTCAAATTCGAATTTTGAATTTAAATCTGAGCTGTTTTAATTTATTTAAATCCCTGAAACTTTTGTAGGTCATAACTTACTCATATTAAGTCCGATTTACGAAAAATTGGACTCTATCCCAAGAAGAATTCCGAAATGAACGCAATGGCGTAACCCATTTCCCTTAATTCTTCTTTTAAAAATTAAATATACTTTAATTTGTTAGTTTGACGTTCACAGAAAATACAGGGTGTTACAGCTATGCTTTGATCATCAACCACAAGAATTTGCTTTTCAACAAAAGCCTTGATCTTTTGCATCTCAGCATGCCACAAAGGCAATTCACGCCATGCAACTGATGTTTATCAATCACACGGAATGAAATCCAATGTCAGACATACATCCATTTACAAGTTCGTTCTGGGTCTAAACGAAACCGGAGGCACCTTATTCCTCTCCCATATGTCCAATACAGGAGAGAGGCCCTCGCATATCCGTCTATCTCCGAGTACGTCTGGACAATCACCACTTATTACCTTGTCTTGGGTGTACAGACCAATCAAAAAATCAGTAATCATCCAAATGATGTGAAGACCTCCGGTCTTCAACTACCGTCTTCATTGTCGACTCATCGTTGATTTAGTTATTCAGAATGGGATAAACCTGGTCTTTCCGAATAAATTGCGTATATAATAAACAAGTGCTATAAAAACACAACATATGCCTCATTCCAATTCTGAATATTCTTTTATTCAAATATTATTTTCATAGTTTTAAACCATATTAAAGTTTATCCAAACTAGTCGGGATTAGCACACCACACCGAAGTAATCATTTATTTCATTTCCCAATCCCAACCTATTCATCCCATGGAGCAAAACTGATAATACTCCATATCTAACACCATAGTGTTATCGGTAATTATTAATTACCATTTCACGTTCAAATATAATTAAAGATTTAACTATTGCTGTGGAGCAAAACTGGTGATACTCCATTCTCGATCATTTCCCAAATTTGATAATTTAAATTATCAATTTCCATTTCAATCTAATTAAAGATTCATTAAAACTCTAATTCAGTTTTAATCTCAAAAATCATTACTTAATGACTTTTCAAAGTTAAGAAATTAATCTTATCTTTAACTTGGTTAAAGAACTAATGTCATTTAAAACACAACTCACAATAAACCCAAAATCACATTCCATTAATTATGGAATCTTCACGGAAAAACAAATCAATATATAATCGATATCAATTTCCGTATCCGACTAATAATATAAATGGAATAACGATAAAGCCTTTTAAATTCCATATATATTAATAGTCTTCCTCCATAGAAGCTTATTTCGATTATTATCAAATTGAATTCCATTCAACTCCGATTTAATATATTAAATTGGAAAACTTTACTATGGAAAATTACTGTTAAATCTTAATAAAAAGATTCATAAATTCCAAATAACATTTCTCTGTTAAACGGGTTAAAGAACGAATGTCGTTAAAAGCACAGTTCACAATAAACCCAATTCACATTCCATTAGCCATTAACAGTAAATTAGTAAGAGAACAGTTCCCTAAGTATTAATCTCGAAGGCCGAAACCATCATCAGATCAATGCCCAGGAAATCATTCAACTTAGCTAATCTCTAGTTAGTTTCTAATTTTCTTAACTCCATTGGGTCTAGGAATGGCATTTTTAAAGATACCATTCACGACAAACCCAAAATCCAATTCAACTCAATTCGAATTGAATATTAATTAATTGGTAAACTTCATCAAACTTTAATAAAAATATTTAATCTTTTCTGAACTGGGTTTAAGAACAGTGTTAGTGAAGACACCGTTCACGACAAACCCATAATCCCATTTGATATTAAATACAAGGCTCTGAATCGAAAATATATCGGCTTATATTCAATATCAAATTCTGAAATCAACAAATATCGTATTGGAATAAGGATATATATATATCTTCCAAATTCCTCTGGAATGTCCGTATAACCACGGAATCCAATATCGAAATATTACGAAGATAATTTCGATTCAAATCCATTCCAATTCATATATTGGAAATTCCGGTTATTTTTAAAACCATTTCAAACCCAATTTATTTATTTAAAAATAATTGGATTATAATTCTAGTCCATAACTAGTTCATTTCGATAAAAATATATTTTTATCTTTTCAAATATGGAATTTTTCGTCCCAATTCTTTTTAAATCATTTATTATGATTTTACACAAATTATTAACATTTTTAATAATTTTATGGAGGCCCTTTTAGTCGATTTCCATAAACGGTCGTCGAACTGCACTTACACGGACCTTTTCCAAATTTGATTTGGACATAATTCCAAATCCAACCAATAGATTTAAAATTTCTTATATTCGTTGGAAAGATCTTTTCAATACGAACCCAACGGTTCCGGTTTTAGGAGAATCCGACAGTCGGATCTTCCATAACATCAATTCGAAGTCAATGGTCAAAATTCGCGAACGGCCGCGGCGTGGTGCTTTCTATTATGGCCATCAATATATATATATATATATGTATATAATATATATACATATATTATACATATTTTGTTCAAAACGTATTTTATAAATTCGTTTTAAAACGATTCCCACTTTACCTTCAATTTTAAATCAAAATTTAATAATCTTTATCATTATAATATTTAAATTATAATATTTTTAAATATAAGATTTTGAAATCTTTTCCTTTTCGCTATTCATTATAAAAATGAATAAAATCGATATAAATATCGCTCGCGTCAAAATGGCGCAACTCTAATCAATACGGCTTCACGTATTTCAATATTTTAATCCTTTACTGAATTTTATTTCAAAATATTCCTTATTTAAAATATCAGTTATTTTTGAACTAGAATCAGGCCCTATCAGTTACCATATAAGGTTAGTTATATAGATTTCATATACACATGTATGTAACAAGCATAATAAATAATCAACCATCATCGAAAGTGCTTTCTACATTGTATAAGCATTAAAATAAATAAATAAAGCTTATCATAGTTTATCAACCAATCGATCAACATATTCTTACACAATTGGGATTAGTGTACGTCAAATATCATCCCAACATCCGTCTGGGGTTTCAAACAACAAACACAGATTTTATTTGTGCAGTTGGGCGATGTGTAAAATTATCGACCCAATCGATATCATAAAAATAGGTGAACATAAACAAGTCGTCCGACTTGTATATGGATTTGTTAACTATCCAATAATTATTTTATTTATCGCCGTTATAAGCTAAAAATAATATTTTACTTAACTAAATTTTTCTAACACTTTTTAGAAAATTTCGGCAGCATAACGGCACGATACTAGAAACGGGATAAGGTCTAGCCTTATCCCTAGTCTAATAATGGCCTGCGCTATACACATACCTATTCTAATCAATTTCATTTCATTCCCCAAACCAAATTCAACCAAATAAACCAATCAACCAAACAACCAACACACAATATAATCAAACAAGTCGTCCATGGTCTGTGGATGATAGGGAGCAGTTCATATATGCAGTTATAAACTAAGTAACTGTACAAAAATAATTTTATTAAGAAGTTCTCACCTAGAAGCTAAACAAAACGCCGCGACTATTCATACATAGAAAATCTTCATCGTGTTTCCAACGAGATCTGTTTCACGCGGTATATGTTAAAAATCATGTTTTTAACATTGCTATTTCATGTATGAAGATTATATTTTTATATCGCTACATATAAAATAAAGTTCATATTTTTATATCGCTACATATAAAATAAAGTTCATATTTTTATATCGCTACATATAAATAAAGTTCATATTTTTATATCGCTACATATAAAATAAAGTTCATATTTTTATATCGCTACATATAAAATAAAGTTCATATTTTTATATCGCTACATATAAAATAAAGTTCATATTTTTATACGACTAAAAATCTTGTTTTAATCTACTTAAAAATCATATCTTTATGAAGCTAAGAATCGCATTTTTAGCTAAATAAAAATCATATCTTTAGCTACATAAAAATCGTCTCTTTAGCTAAATAAAAATCCTATCTTTTCATAAATAAAAATCTAATCTTTAATGTTATAAAAATCTAAACTTTCATGAATAAAAAATCTAAACTTTCTTTGATTAAAAATCTTATCTTTGTTTGAACAAAAAATCTTATCTTTTCTTTGATAAAAAATCTTATCTTTTCTTATTTAAAAATCTATTCTTTTCTTATTTAAAAATCTATTCTTTTATATAAATAAAAACCCTAGCTTTACATATTTTTTTAAAAAAATCAGATTTTGTTTTACCAAGCTATTATATATTAACTGAAAATAAAACCAACCATAAAATAAATAAACAAAAATATAAAGAAAATCACGGTTTTTTGGAGGTTGGAGGAAAGATAAGGGCGTGTGGAGGTCGGAGAGGCGCGGGGGTTTGCCTACGGTGGTCGCGGTCACGGGGCTAGGGTTTCACTGGTCTCGGACTGGGGGGCGGGGGGGATCACGGATCTCAAGAGGGGGATAAACGGGATAGGAGGCGGCGTCGGATCAAGAGGAGAGGTGGTTGCGTGCGCACGGCGGTGCGACGGCTCACCTGGGGAGGGCGACGCGGTTGAGGCCGTCGGCCATCTTTTTTTCTTTCTTTCTTTTCCTGTATCGGGTTTGTTTGATTGATTTGGAGAAGGGGATTGACAGTGTGTGTGAGGGAGAGAAGATATATATATATATTTTATTTATTTTAAATTTCCTTAAAGTTGCTTTTCCAATTGAACTCCAATTCGAACCCACCGACTGCTGTCCCTAGTAATTACCCCCATTCCGAACACAATGTGATGTGTTTCGTAAGCTAATTCGGCCATTACGACCAGTTTTCGTGAAATTTAACTTATAAATTAATATAATAGTCAAACTTGATTTTAATGTATATTTTAATTTACCTAGGCCACACACTGACTCCGAAAATTGTAGAAAAATTATTTCTAGCTTCGTATTGACGATACGGTCCTAATAAAACTCATTTCGTCGAATTTGGAGACAATTTGAAAAATGGCCATTTTCTGGTCGATCCAAATTGACTGAAACTGGATAAACACGTTTTCTTTTGCCACGCTCACATATTAATTCCAAAAATTCTGAATTTTGGAATCTAGCAATAATTTGACATTCCGGATCCAACAAAAGTTGTTTCGTCTTTACATAGGAAGGTGGAATTCAGGGGGCAATCCAATGGTGAGAATTCATTGTGTCACCAATTGTGTCACCAAATTGTGACAAAATAGACTTTCCCAAATATAATATATATAAATTCCATAGTGACTATTTTAAATTTTAAACTGGACATAACTTTCAATACCTAAAGTGAAATTATAACACCCCACCTCTGTTAAGGTCACTCACAAAGGGAATGCCTTAACTTTGATGGAGCATTTTAGTAGACAGAACAGAATATTACAAGAACAGATACGTAAAGCAGTTCTTGAAAATTTTATAACTTTATTTTAGCGGAAAACAGAAATCAGTTTGGTTACATCTTTCAAAATCACTTTACCAAAACTCAAGTACATATATATATCAGCCTTGTTCAAAAGCCCTCAGAGTACAAATCTTTAAAATCATAATCCCCACAGAAGATGCCATAAGAAGTCAAGCCACACTTTAAGCACTTCAAGTACTTCAAGCAGAAGAAATCCGGATCAAGCTAAAGTATTCCCTCCTTGGAAACCTGGGGGGGAGGGGGAAACGGAAAGAAAAGAGGCGAAAAACAAACGAGGTCAGACATAAAGTCTGGCGAGTCCAGTGATTTCCAGCATATGAACAGATAATAATAATTATGGCATGCAAATAAAACTGGATGCGAGATAACAGTAACAGGAGTAGCAGATATACTTAGGTTAAACAGAAAAAACAGAACGATGTAAGCTATTACTTTTCACCTCTCTGCACTAATACTAGTATAACAGGATTAGGTGTCACCCCAATGTCTAAACTGAAACAGAAACGGGAACAGAATAATTTCCACAGAAGAGAATTCTAGTAATGGGCCTTTACCACCCCAAAAGAAATAGACAGAAATAGAATGCTAATAATGGGCCTTTACTACCCGAACAGAAGGTACAGAAACAGATTAATCCCTACGGAAACAGAATGTAGGACTAGGTGTACACTAGTAAATGGGCCTTTACCACCCGAACAGACGGTACCACGCAGAAATAGACAGGTGTTACCACCCAACAGAGACAGACGGTACCAATAGAAACAGACAGAACTAAGTGTAACCTAAAACCCTATCCCAAACGATCGGCTCCCTAATACATAAATACCCTGTGTCGGCCCCACAGTAGGGTGTATCACTCCATAAAGTGACAACCAATTGGCACAGACCTATTTACAGATGTCACGGCATCTTACAGCCTTAGAGGCAGACTGGGATCCATGCACGCACATGACCCAGTTGGAATGCACCATCAACACCCTTCGCCATTATTAGAATGAACCACTTATAATTAGTTCAGTAAGTGTGGTTGGACCCTACCTACTGTTGGGTCAAAGTTTTGATACCAGAAAGGGTTACTGACTAATATGGGTCCCAAACAACAGATGACACAATTAATTTCCCTCCTAACCTTGTGTCCCCAGACTAACAAATTTTAGATTAACTTGTTTACAAGTTCAGACATACAGAGTTCAAGTCAACTAGTTCACAGATCAGAAAATCAAGTTAACGGGTTTTCAGACTAATGGATCAGATGTACAGTTCTTAACAGACTTACAGATTATCTGACTTTGTATTAGGCCTACAGATTCACGAAACAGGTTTTATTAAATTCATCAGTCCGGTTGGTTTAACCCTATTTACCCAAAACGTTATAGACATCATACTTATCCCAGATTTGCATTAATTAAATATTAGTGCACAGACCTCTCACATTAGGTCGGTAGCTTGTGGCCGCTGGATATGTCGGGCGGTTCCGGGCAGACTTCTGCCACAAGCCAGACCTAACCTCGTGTCTAAGCATATTTTAATTATGCCTACGACCTCTCACATTAGACTGACAGTTTGCGGTCGCTGGTTAAGCCGGTTGGTTCCGGGCAGGCTTCTACCGCAAACAGAGCCTAACCTCGTGTCATAGCCAATTCATTCCAATACAGATTTTTCAGATATCAGACTAATTCTGTTTATTTAACAAATTAAACTTCTTCATAGGGTACAACAGATTAATCAAATTTCCATGTTTTACTAAATCTTAGGTCGAGCCTATGGATTTCCATACCCAGATTATCATTATTCAGTTTTCAACAGATCAGACAATTCAACAGGTAGCAGATCTAGCAGTTTAAGCGATTCAACAGATTTAGCAGACAACAGATTCAACAGTTTAGGAAATTCAACAGATTTAGCAGATAATGGATTAGGCAATTTAACGGATTTAGCAGATAACAGATTTAGCAGATTATATATATCTAAAACTCTATTTACATATCTTGCCTAATCATAAATTTAGCCTAAACTTACATACCCAAATCAAGGTCATAATTCATAATACAATATATGCCCCAAATCTTAGCCTTAATATTCCCATTTACAATTCATGTCAAAACTAGATTTAATATTGTAGTTTACCATTTTTGTCCAAGACTAATACACCTATTAATCATTCTCTATTATAGCCAATTCAGATTATGCCAACATATTTGTTATGCCAAATTAACTTAATTAAGCTATGCCCAATCCCCGTATAACATGTTTCCACAATTTCTCTAAATACTCATGAAATGGCCCTAGCAAAAGGAGAAGGGGATAAGCACAAGAAAGAATAGGCACGCAATAATGAACCAAATACAATGATAATGGCCCCACTAGGATCGATGTACATAACAGTGAATGGGAATAAACTAGCAAAGTTACATACTAAATATGAGATCTAACATCATTAAGGGAATAGGAATAAGAAACTAACTACAATAGTTATAGGCAACTAACTACAATAGTCATGGGCGACTAATCACAACAGTTTCTTATTCGATGTCATAGGCAATAGTCTCATAGTCATGAATCATAGTCATAGGAAATAGTCTCATAGTCATGAATCATAGTCATAGGCAATAGTCTCATAGTCATGAATCGTAGTCATAGGAAATAGTCTCATAGTCATAGGCAATAGTCTCATAGTCATGAATCATAGTCTTAGGCAATAGTCTCATAGGCAACAGTTTCATGTCCAATTATGCATTATTTGTCCCAAAATTTAGCGTTCGTGCGTTAATCTCTTATGAGATTCGATGCAGGCTCGTAGTAGCCTGGCTATAGAACAGAAAGAAGAAAGAGGTACAGAATAGTCACAGAAAAACAGATCTGACCGATAAGAATATACATAACCTCAAATTCAGATTTATAACCACGTCAAGATCATAATTAAAGTTCATATCCGAAAATAACTGTACTCACAATCAAAAAGGAAAGTCTTGATTTCTGGTTTCTGAGTTCTGACACTGAATAGCGTTCCTTTGACGTAGACTATCGATTAGATCAGAAAATAGTTGTTCCCTATTAACTTTATTCAGATTGGAAGAAGATCCTAGTTTTGATTCCAGCAGAGTAACGACGCCATTATTTTATTTAATAAGAACGGAGGCAGAGTATAGGAATGAAATTGTGCAGCATAAGAGAAGAATGGTGTAAAGGGAACGGGGCTAGGGGGCTGTTTATATAGGATTAGGCGGACGAATCTAGACAGAAAACGAGGCCAGATACATCAGAATGAACCATGTTCAAAAACTGGGTTTTGGGAGCAGGTCGACCCCCAGGTCGACACTATGGTCGACCCGGCCCCTGGGAGGTCGACATTATGGTCGACCGCCAGGTCGACCTGGTCCATGGGCGGGAGTTTTCCCGCCCAGCCTGTTCTGGGATTTTGAATTCGAATTTGAATTCAAATTTTCGAGCTGTTTTCAATTCTGAAAATCTCTGAAACTTCGGAGGGTCATATCTCCCTCATACGGACTCCGTTTCTCGAAAACTCAAACTCGTTTCCAAGCAGAATTTCGAGACGAATGCAATGGCGCAACCCGTTTCCCTTTATTTTTATTTTAAAAATTAATTATTCTCTGATTTGTTACTTATACGTTCACAGAAAAACGGGGTGTTACATTCTCCCCTCCTTAAAGTATTTCGTTCCCGAAATCTTCAAGTTAAGAAGAATGTGTCCTACCATCCAGTCATCCATCAACCATCATCCACAAGCATCCATTTTCCTTAGAAAACTTCTAATGTTGTATGAACATATGCAAAAGTTTGTGTATATGTTCCTTATCTAATGCAAAGATCAGGCGGTCCCCTGATTTAGTTGACCTCCTTAATGCGAATTATGTCAGTGCCATGAGTCCAACATGTATGCAATTTTCCTATTTGATACAAATCATTCTTATATGAGTGACAACCATTTATTCATATGCAACATCCATGTGATGAGTCAATCATTTTGCATCCACAGAAATTGAAAATGCTCACACACCCATATACAGTATGAGAGTGTTTTCGAGCCGATCTAGCGCCTTGTATGTGTATATGCATCCACGAGCAACCACTAGCAACCACTTACATCCACTTGCAACCATCAAATATAACATGTCTCAAACACATGTTTACACCCATTGGTATCTACCGGAAGTTCGAAGATTCGATCGATAGGATACAGTCGAATGATGGAAGCGAGTACAGATAAAACAAAAACTTGGTTCCCATTAGACATTGGTTGAGAGAATAATTCCCCTAAGTATCGGCCCCGAAGACCGAAATCAACATCAGATTGATGCCCATAGGATTACCCTCTTTAGACAATGTCAAAACTGGAAATCTTAACCTTTTCAGAAATATCCAGATGCTTACAGACTACTAGTACAGATCAGATTATCGAATGATTCTTAGAAAATTAAGCATTGGAAAATCCCACCATATCCCTCAAAAACCCAGAATGTATGCATTACAATCGACTTGACGCCTAACACAAATACCCTCAAACCCCAACCTATCACCAACAGATGAGTCGTAACCCCTATGGGGTTTGAGACTATAACCAGATCAGAAACAAGACTAGTATTAAAGTGCAGAGACTCGACTACAAAAATAGAATGCCATAATCGGAAAGAGTTCTAACTCAATAATCAGATAAGGAAACTAAACTCTCTACGGAAATTTTCCTACTTCTATCCTATCCACCAACTATGAGAGCATTCGCCTGCCTTCCCGAAGTACGTCATGTCCTCTGTCCTTGCCCCTGTTTCTTTGGGCAGTCCCTAGTGAAGTGTCCTTTCTCACCACAGTTGAAGTGAATGTCCTTCCTCTTTCGGCAATCCTTGTCTAGATGAGTCAAGCTTCCATAAGTAAAGCACTTTTCTCCTCCTTTATCTTCAGACTTTTCTCCTCCATTATCTTCAGACTTTTCTTCCTTCTTTTGTGTTTCCTTTTTGCCTCCTTTGTGAACCAAGTCCATATCCATGAGTTTCTCATCCTTGGGTTGTGCTCCTTAGCCAATCTCCCTCATTCTCATCTTTACTATCTGTGTGTAACACGTTGACAAGTCCCTCGAAAGCTGCCTCCATCGCAGGGAAAATCCTACAAAGCTCGAAAGAAAATTAGCCGTAGGCGAGACTACTGCGGCTATAGATGGAAGTCGGGCGTTTTTTTGCCCTTTGACCGGTGTCGTAGTCTTATCATGCCTACAGAACCACGCCGCGATGAGGTTACCTCCCAGAAAGCCGGGAGCCCCGGAGAAAGAAGGAAATAAAGATTCAAACGGAGGATCAAAAGATAGACATATGGCTTATGGGGATTATGTTTTTTCAAAAATAGGCTTTACTTTCGAAAATACTTCCTTTTAAAACCTTTTTGAAAATAGTTTTCAAAAACTTTACCCAATCTGGTAACCTTCAGCTCTGATACCAAGTGTAACACCCCACCTCCGTTAAGGTCACTCACAAAGGGAATGTCTTAACTTTGATGGAGCATTTTAGTAGACAGAACAGAATATTACAAGAATAGATACGTAAAGCAGTTCTTGAAAATTTTATAACTTTTTTTCAGCGTAAAACGGAAATCAGTTTGGTTACATCTTTCAAAATCACTTTACCAAAACTCAGGTACATATATATATATATATATATATATATATATATATATATATATCAGCCTTGTTCAAAAGCCCTCAGAGTACAAATCTTTAAAATCATAATCCCCACAGAAGATGCCATAAGAAGTCAAGCCACACTTTAAGCACTTCAAGTACTTCAAGCAGAAGAAATCCGAATCAAGCTAAAGTATTCCCTCCTTGGAAACCTTGGGGGGAACGGAAAGAAAAGGGGCGAAAAACAAACGCGGTCAGACATAAAGTCTGGCGAGTCCAGTGATTTCCATCATATGAGCAGATAATAATAATCATGGCATGCAAATAAAACTGGATGCGAGATAACAGTAACAGGAGTAGCAGATATACTTAGGTTAAACAGAAAAAACAGAACGATGTAAGCTATTACTTTTCACCTCTCTGCACTAATACTAGTATAACAGGATTAGGTGTCACCCCAATGTCTAAACTGAAAAACAAACGGGAACAGAATAATTTCCACAGAAGAGAATGCTAGTAATGGGCCTTTACCACCCCAACAGAAACAGACAGAAACAGAATGCTAATAATGGGCCTTTACCACCTGAACAGAAGGTACAGAAACAGAAACAGATTAATCCCTATGGAAACAGAATGTAGAGTTAGGTGTACACTAGTAAATGGGCCTTTACAACCCGAACAGACGGTACCACGCAGAAACAGACAGGTGTAACCACCCAACAGAGATAGACGGTACCAAAAGAAACAGACAGAACTAAGTGTACCCTAAAACCCTACCCCAAACGATCGGCTCCCTGATACATAAATACTATGTGTCGGCCCCACAGTAGGGTGTATCACTCCCTAAAGTGACAACTAATTAGCATAGACCTATTTACAGATATCACGGCGTCTTACATCCTCAGAGGCAGACTGGGATCCATGCACGCACGTGACCCAGTTGGAATGCACCATCAATACCCTTCACCATTATCAGAATGAACCGCTTATAATTAGTTCAGTAAGCGTGCCCGGACCCTACCTACTGTTGGGTCAAAGTTTTGATACCAGAAAGGGTTACTGACTAATATGGGTCCCAAACAACAGATGACACAAGTAATTTCCCTCCTAACCTTATGTCCCCAGACAAACAGATTTCAGATTAACTTGTTTACAAGTTCAGACATACAGAGTTCAAGTCAACTAGTTCACAGATCAGAAAATCAAGTTAACGGGTTTTCAGACTAACGGATCAGATGTACAGTTCTTAAGAGACTTACAGATTGTCTGACTTTGCATTGGGCCTACAGATTCACGAAACAGGTTTTATTAAATTCATCAGTCCGGTTGGTTTAACAGTATTTACCCAAAACGTTTTAGACATCATACTTATCCCAGATTTGCATTAATTAAATATTAATGCACAGACCTCTCACATTAGGTCGGTAGCTTGTGGCCGCTGGATATGCCGGGCGGTTCTGGGCAGACTTCTGCCACAAGCCAGACCTAACCTCGTGTCTAAGCATATTTTAGTTATGCCTACGACCTCTCACATTAGACTGACAGTTTGCGGTCGCTGGTTAAGCCGGTTGGTTCCGGGCAGGCTTCTAGCGCAAACAGAGCCTAACCTCGTGTCATAGCCAATTCATTTCAATACAGATTTTTCAGATATCAGACTAATTCTGTTTATTTAACAGATTAAACTTCTTCATAGGGTACAACAGACTAATCAAATTTCCATGTTTTAGTAAATCTTAGGCCGAGCCTATGGATTTCCATACCCAGATTACCACTATCTAGTTTTCAACAGATCAGACAATTCAACAGGTAGCAGATCTAGCAGTTTAAGCGATTCAACAGATTTAGCAGATAACAGATTCAGCAGTTTAGGCAATTCAACAGATTTAGCAGATAACGGATTAGGCAATTTAACGGATTTAGCAGATAACAGATTTAGCAGATTATATATATTTAAAACTCTATTTACATATCTTTCCTAATCATAAATTTAGCCTAAACTTACATGCCCAAATCAAGGTCATAATTCATAATACAATATATGCCCCAAATCTTAGCCTTAATATTCCCATTTAGAGTTCATGTCAAAACTAGATTTAATATTGTAGTTTACCATTTTTGTCCAAGACTAATACACATGTAAATCATTCTCTATTATAGCCAATCCAGATAATGCCAACATATTTGTTATGCCAAATTAACTTAATTAAGCTATGCCCAATCCCCGTATAACATGTTTCCACAAGTTCTCTAAATACTCATGAAATGGCCCTAGCAAAAGGAGTGAGGGATAAGCACAAGAAAGAATAGGCATGCAATAATGAACCAAATACAATGATAATGGCCCCACTAGGCTCGATGTACATAACAGTCAATGGGAATAAACTAGCAAAGTTACATACTAAATATGAGATCTAACATCATTAAGGGAATAGGCATAAGAAACTAACTACAATAGTTATAGGCAACTAACTACAATAGTCATGGGCGACTAATCACAATAGTTTCTTATTCAATGTCATAGGCAATAGTCTCATAGTCATGAATCATAGTCATAGAGTCTCATAGCCATGAATCATAGTCATAGGAAATAGTCTCATAGTCATGAATCATAGTCATAGGCAATAGTCTCATAGTCATGAATCATAGTCATAGGCAATAGTCTCATTGTCATGAATCATAGTCATATGCAATAGTCTCATAGTCATAGGCAATAGTCTCATTGGCAACAGTTTCATGTCCTATTATGCATTATTCATTATTTGTCCGAAAATTTAGCGTTCGTGCGTTAATCTCTTATGAGATTCGGCGCAGGCTCGTAGTAGCCTGGCTATAGAACAGAAAGAAGAAAGAGGTACAGAATAGTCATAGAAAAATAGATCTGACCGTTAAGAATATAACATAACCTCAGATTCATATTTATAACCACGTCAAGATCATAATTAAAGTTCATATCTGAAAATAACCGTACTCTCAATCAAAAAGGAAAGTCTTGATTTCTGGTTTCTGAGTTCTGAAACTGAATAGCGTTCCTTTTTCGTAGACTATCGATTAGATTAGAAAATAGTTGTTCCCTTTTAACATTATTCAAATTGGAAGAAGGTCCTAGTTTTGATTCCAGCAGAGTAACGACGCCACTATTTTATTTAATAAGAACGGAGGCAGAGTATAGGAATTAAATTGTGCAGCATAAGAGAAGAATGGTGTAAAGGGAATGGGGCTAGGGGGCTGTTTATATAGGTTTAGGCGGACGAATCTAGACAAAAAACGAGACCAGATACATCAGAATGAACCAGGTTCAAAAACTGGTTTCGGTAGCAGGTCTACCCCCAGGTCGACACTATGGTCGACCTGGCCCCTGGGAGGTCGACACTATGGTCGACCCCCAGGTCGACCTGGTCCATGGGCGGGAATTTTCCCGCCTAGCCTGTTCTAGGATTTTGAATTCGAATTTTCGAGATGTTTTCAATTCTGAAAATCTCTGAAACTTCGGAGGGTCATATCTCCCTCATACGGATTCAGTTCTCGAAAACTCGGACTCGTTTCCAAGTAGAATTTAGAGACGAACGCAATGGCGCAACCCGTTTCCCTTGATTCTTATGTTAAAAATTAATTATTCTCTGATTTGTTACTTATACGTTCATAGAAAATATGGGGTGTTACAGAAATCTAAATTTTTCACTTTCGTTAGAAAGATATAGTCAATCTGATTCTAACGTTTCTTTTTTCGTCCAATTCTGACTTATATTGAATTATGTATAATCATTCAAAGTTTAAAATCAAATTTTCAAACTACCGCCCCATTTCAGGCTCATTTTATAATTAAAATAAATTTATTCATTCTAACTTCAATTTAAATAAAATTTTCATCGTTATTATTTAAAATAAATCATTTTAAATAATCAAAATCCATTTAAATTGCTAAAATAAAAAATTTAAATTGCCTTTGATTTTCTGGGTTGTTTCACATATATAAAATATTTTTATAACAAATTAATATATATAACATATATATAAACATTCGTATAAATACACATTCATATATATATATATATATATATATAGTATTTTAAAAAATCGAATTTAAATTTCTACAAGTATTAACTCCAATTAATTTATTAATTGATATAATCAAAATTTGTCGATTAACAAAGTCAACAATAATCCAGGACATTACAGTCGTTACATTACTTTCCCTTAATAGAATTTTGTCCCCGAAATTACTATGGTTGGAAAAATGCGTCAAACCTAGTATTTTTTTTCAAAAATCCAATTAACTAAAAACTCCACTTCCACTTTTTAAACCAAACCAATTTGTTTTAATCGAAAAACTAACTATTTTCTATAGAAAACAAATTTCGAAGATTTCCCAAAAAACTGAAAATTTTCTAACACTTTAAATTTTGGAAAAAATTTGGTAGTCTCCCCTATATGGAGGGACTTCTACAATACTACAGGAAAAAAATAAATCCATCGAGAGACAAAGTCGGAAAATCCAATTCAAAACCCAAATCAAAAACCAAAAATATATATTTTACGTAGGCGTACCTTATATAAGCAATATTAAATGAACTCACTAAATCCGTAGACAATATACATAGCCAAAATCAATCCATACTATTCCATATACTTGTACTTACTCATATATAAAAAAGTGAGTTTTCAATAAGAAATTTAATAACCATTCAAACCTTTAATGCGGGCAAGCAAAAAATTTCCAATCAACACCTTTGCACTTAATCCATATTTTCACATCCAATCCATAATCCACATACAAACATTCACATTCATTCAAATTGGTGTTAAGTCAATTTATTCACTTTCAATTTATAAACTGCGCAATTTAATTTCCAAGCCAATATAATTTTATTTAACTTAAGTAAAAAAATTATTCTATACGATTTAATTATACCATTCCAATTCATTTAACTTATACAAGTTAAAAATTCAGAATACAAATTTTCGAATTTTATTTCCAAATCGGTTTGGAATCATATAGATATACACATATATTTATAATCATCTACAAATTCAAAACATTTAAATTTTTAAAACAACCTTTTCAAGCAAATTATCCATTGACAAATTATTATGGTAGCAATGCGTCGCTCAGGGACTTGAAAATGACACTGATAATCCCACGGCTCGTCTTCAGAATTATTTTCCAGCCACTAAAGTGAATTCAGTGCTTAATCACTTTCAAAATAACCATTTAACATGATTTTATTCAAAAACTATTCAAAGTAATACTATATCACTTTAAAGTATTTTAGATAATATTTTGTAAACTTTCGGGATTTTAAATTCTCAGTTTTTGGTCTGAATTTAGTTATAACTCAGCACATTTGTATATTCATTCTTATACAAATTCCATTTGGTTATATATAATCGTCTCAATATTATAATCTCATTGGATTATAATAACGACCAACCAAATCAATAATTTCAAAAAATTATTCCTTTATATCAAAATATAATATTGGGTAAAATTATTTCATATACCCGCTTTAAAACAATATCATGTTGATTTATCTCGTTCAAGTGTTTATAAATCCTTATCAACTATATCAGCTAAACGCGTCGAAGTGAAATTCATATACCACTCAACAAACTAATCAACACAATATAAGACTATTTCTATAATAATTACAAATACACTCTCTTGTATAAATATACACAGTTCAATCTAGGGTATTACTAACCCCATCTCTATTGAGTTACGCCATAGAGCCAAGGTTATTACTCAACCTTCAGCTATGATACCACCTATAATGACCCACTTTTCCGTACAATTTAAGCCAACATCTAACAACCCATGTCAACTCAAATTACACAGAACATAAGATAGGTAGGAGAAAGAAATTAGAAGGTGAGAGAAGAAAGAAAGAAATATTAGAATAGAAGAATAAGAAGATTAGAGTCTCACAATGGAATGGACAAAATATAATATATCAAATTGCTTTATAGAAAGAGAAACTTTATATATATATACATATATATGATTACAACATCAGAGTATACATTAGCAATAAATACAAACTAATACCATTAAATATGTGGAATACGTCTCGACTTCAGCTCCAAGCAAAAACCTAACCTAGAAATATACTCAGTCTGACCCGAGAACATTTGAAGCAAAGCAAAATTCACCCGAACCAGTCTGGAATACTTTCATTGATAAATTCACATGACAAAAAACTTGCTTAACTTTAAAAATCCTTTTTTAAAGAAAAGGTTAATCGTAAGACCAGTCCATACATAAACGCAGATGGTTTTTACAATAGGATAACCAAGAACATTTTTGATATATCCAAATCCAGTGATATTATAACAGCGTGGTAACAACCCGCAAATTCTGAACCAATTTAAATTTTTTATTTTAGGAAATTTAATGGATTTTGAATATTTGAAATAATATATTTTAAATAGTAATGACTAAAAATTTATTTTAATCGAAGCTAAAACGAATAAATATAATTTAATTATAAAAGGAGTTTGAAATGGTGCGGCAGTTCGAAAATTCGATTTCTAATTTCAATTGAATATACAGAATTCATTTTAAATCAGAATTGAACGAAACAAGAAATATTTAAATCTGTTTAATCATATCTTTCTAACGAATGTAAGAAACCGAGACTTCACTATATAAATTGAAAGTTATGCCCAGTTTAAAATTTAGAAAAGTCGCTGTATAATTTTTATATATTTTAATGTATAGCTATTTTTCAAACGACCTCTGTTTTCAACGAAACAACTTTTGTTTGAACTGGAATGTCAAATTATTGCTAGGTTTCAATTTTCATAATTTTTCGAATTAATATGTGAGCGTGGCAAAAGAAAACGTGTTTTGTCAATTTCTGTTGAATTGGATCAACCAGAAAATGGCCATTTTTCAAATGGTCTCGGAATTCGATGAAATTTGTCTTGTTAGAACCATATCGTCAAAACATAACTAGAAATAATTTTTCGGTAATTTTTAGAGTTAGTATGTGGGCCCAGTAATTTTAAATGTATGTTTAAATTAAACATACATTGATTTGTATTTTATTTTTTAAGAAAAACCTATCGAAACAGTTGAATTAACTTACCGCACATGTTCCATTATGTCCGAAACGGGGGTATTTGGCTAGGGGTGACAGTCGCTGGGTCTCGTTTGGAGTTCGACGCAAGACTTCACATTTAAAAGGGAATTTAATTAAATATTATTATTATTTAAATCGTATAAATATCTTATGTTGTGCCCTAACCCTAGCCTTATTCTCAGCGCCGCCATATTCAAGTTTCAATGGCCATGAACTTCCAATCTTAATTCATCAATTTCTTTCTATCCACTGCGAATCAAACTATGAAATCAAAGAAAACATTGTAGAGACTTCTATCCTCTTTCGATGCCTACGGTTGTGATGAAAAACAATTGTGTGGTTCTCGAGATTATGGAGTCCAAACACCGCTGGCTTGAGAGCGATTTCGGCCGTCGTTGGGGGGACGAGTTCGAAATGGTGGCGGTTGTAGGTAGGCGATGCGACGGAGTAGCTCGTGGGACCCCTTGATTCACCTCCGATCAAGTGGGGAAGCGATTGGGCGGGTTTTTCAAATGGAGCAGTTATGGGTTTTAACGGGTTCTGGATATAGAGAAGAACGATGGAGAGTATAAGATGGAAGTTTAGAAATTTTAAATTAATTAATTTAATTAATTACAAGATTGAATTGTCTAATGTAAAAATGTTCATATATTATTCAAATCTAAACAAAATTCGATGCGGTCGGAAGCGTTGGAACCATATTTCTGAGATCTACATGATGAAACCAACCAGATCTGAAATGGAACACTTTGGAAATTCAACCAAATTTGACCGCGAACAGAAATTCCGACAAATCGATGTGAGATTTCTGATTTTAACTAATTAATCAATTTAATTATTTTCTCACCGTTAAATAATTGTATGTATGTTAATGGATTAGTTATGCTATGTGATGAAATTTTTGATGATTGATCTGACTATTTTGTATGTATATATGATAGATCGGTTGGTTAAATTATAGATCTGTATATGTCGGTTAAATTAAAACAAATCATTTTTCCTTTGCCAATATTTTGTGAATCATGTATATTTTTAAAAAATCTTTTGCTTATATTTATTGAATTGAATTTGTTGTCAATTCAATATAAAAATGTTATTTTGATCATTTTTGCTGAATTGAATTAGTTCGTCAATTCAATTAAAAATATTATTTATCATATTTATGGAATTGAATTAGGACGTCAATTCAATCAAAAACATTATTTTGTCATATTTATTAAATTAAATTTGTTTATCAATTCAATTAAAAATATCATTTTGTCATGTTTATTAAGTTGAAACAGAATTGTCAATTCAATTAAAATATCACTCTGTTATATTATTGAATTGAATTGAACTATTTATGTTGGAATAAAATAGATGAAACCAGTTTTACACCCTTGGTTGAAATAAAATTATCATTTTTATTTGCTAAGTTAGATCATAAAAATATAACATATAAATATTATTTTATTTATTATTAGAATACATAGGAAAATGTATGTAAATAGAAACGTCGTTTTGAATTAGAATCAGCAAATAAAATTGTCCTTTTGTTGTATTAGAATCAGCAAAGTAAGAATGTCATTTTATGTTGAACTAGAATTGTTAAAATTAAAAGCATTCATTTTTGTAAATTTAAAAGAATGAGATGAAAATATTCATTTTGTCATTTTAAAAGAATAAGTCGGAAATATTTATTTTTATCATTAAATTAGAAGTAGACAAAATATTCATTTTTGTCTAATTTAAGAGAATGTAAACCAAACATTCATTTCGTCATTTACAAAGAATTAAGTAAAAACATTCATTTTTGTCATTTTAAAGAATGAAACAAAAAGATTACATTTATGTTCCTCAGAAAGAAATTGACATCTTTGGTTCATTAAAAATGATTAAACAAAAAGATTACATTTTTGTTCGTTAGAAAGAAATAGACATCTTTGGTTCATTAAAAATGATTAAACAAAAAGATTACATTTTTGTTCATTAGAAAAGTAATAGACATCTTTGGTTCATTAAAAATGATTAAACAAAAAGATACATTTTTGTTAAATGAAAGGATAGATTAAAAAGGTTACATTTTCATGTACATTTTAGACGTAAATAAAAGCATTGATTAAAAAGTTACAATTTTATTTGCATTTTAGATGTAAATAAAACACAGTATAAAAAGTTACATTTCTTATTTACATATTAGATGTAAATAAAAACATAGAATTAAAAGTACATTTTTATTTACATTTGAAATGTAAATGAAACCATAAAATGAAAAGTTACATGTTTATTTAAATTGTCGATGTAAATTAAAGCTTGAAATAAAAAGTTACGTTTTTTTATTCACATTTTAGATGTAAATAAAAACATATAATAAAAAGTATATCTTTATTTACTATTTAGATGTGAATAAAAGAGTAGATTAAAAAGTTATATTTTTATTTACATTCTAGATGTAAATAAAAGAATAGATTAAAGAGTTACATTTTTATTTACCCTTTAGATGTAAATAAAAGATAGAATATAAAAGTTACATTTTTATTTACATTTTAGTTGTAATTAAAATGATAGAATGAATGGTTGCATTTTCATTGTCAAATTAGAGGCAGTAAAAAGCATAGAATTAAAAGTGACATTTTGATTGATATTTTAGTTGTAATAAAAAGAATAGAATTGAAAGTTGCATTTTTATTGTCATTTTAAAGACAATAAAAAGAGTAGAATTAAATGTCACATTTTCTGGTCATTTTATATGGAATAAAAAGAACAGATTTTAATATTTCATTTTTATTGTCATTTTAAAGACAATAAAAAGAATAGATTTTAATGTTATATTTTTATTGTCATTTTATATGCATTAAAAAGAATTATATATTAAAATGGAATAGTTGAATAATAAAAATATACATCTTTGTTTCGTATGTAGGAATCATTAAAATTTCTCATTGTTGAAATGTTACACTTCCATTTACAAGTTATCCGATTTGTTTATGTGATTGGGACGGTAATTTTTCACACATCGCCCAAGTGCACAAATAATCTATTATTGTTTGTTGGTTGAAACCCCACACGGGTGTTGGGACGACATTTGACATACATTAGCCCCAATATTTAATTAATTGTCAATCGATGGATTGACAGTCTGTGTTGAACATTACTTATTTATTTATTTTAATGTTCACACAGTTATAAATCTCACTTTGGATGTGAATGTATTGTTTGATGATTGTTATTCATTAGTGTTGAACATATGCAATGTATGAAATCCATATAATTGAAATTATACGGTAATTAATTGAGTGACATCCCGATTTAGAATATTTTTAATAAAACAATATTTTTAAAAATGAAGAACATCTTTATATAAAGAATATTTTGAAGTAAAGAATCTTGTAAATAAAGAATATTTTAAAATTATGAATATTTTAAAATAATATTCTTTGTAAAATAAAACTATGATTTTTATGTCCACTTTTTGGACAAATATAAAATACGAAGCCGAATTAAGTAGCAAACGTTATTTTAACCTGAACGGGTTTGTTGATCGATTTATTTCATTTTAAAATGAGTATAAAAAGAAGTGATTTATAAATCTAGTATTTTGAAAATATAAATATTTTAATATGATATAAAAATAAAATATTCAATTTTGCTTTAAAATTGAAAATGAAGATAAAATCATTTTAAAATGAACTTACAAATATTTTATGAAATAGGTTATAAAAAGGAAATCGACGATAAATAATATATATATATATATATATATATATATATATATAATGGTCTGAATAGAACGCGCCGCACATCGACCGTTCGCGAATTTCGACCATCAACTTCAAATTGATGTAACGGGAGATCCGACCGTCGGATTCTCCTAAAAACGGAACCGTTGGGTTCGTATCGAAAAAGGATTTCCAATGAATATTAGTGTTTTGAAATAAAATGGTTAGATTTGGAGTTATGTCCAAATCAATTTTAGAAAAGGTCGCTATAAGTGCAGTTCGATGACCGTTTATGGAAATCGACTGTGAAGGCCTTAATAAATTTGTTAAAAATATAGAAAAATTATTTAAATCATAATATAATGATTTAAAAAGATTTGTGATGAAAAACTACAATTTTGACAAAAGTAGAATATATTTTTATCAAAACGAACTAGTTATTAACTAGAAAGATAATAAAATGTTTAAAATAAATAAATTGGATTTTGGGTTATCGGGAATGGTGTCTTAAATAACACTATTCTTAAAACCCCGTGTAAAAATAATAAATCTTTTAATTAAGATTAATAGACTTTTCAAATTATATTTAGTAATTGGAATAAAATGAAATGTGAATTGGATTTATCGCGAACTGTGTTTTAAACGACATTTGTTCTTTAACCCAATTAACAGTGAAAAAATAATTTGAAATTTATAAATCTTTTATTAAGATTTAAATGGAAATTTTCTCCAAAATAAAGCTTTCCAATTTAATACATTAAATTGGAATTGAACGGAATTTGATTCGGTGATAATCGAGATGAGCTCCTGTGGTTGAAGGCCGATACTATATATGGAATTTAAAAGGCTTTGCCGTTATTCCATTTGTATTATTAGTCTGATATGGGATTTTATATCAACTATATACCGTTATGATTTCCGTGTAGATTCCATTTTAATGGAAGAAGATTTGGGTTTATCATGAACAATGTTTTTAAAAGACATTAGTTCTTTAACCTAGTTAAAGATAAGATTAATTTCTTAAATTTGAATAATCCTTAAGTAATGATTTTAGAGATTTAAAAAGGATAACTTTAAAGGGATTTAGCTTTGATAAAATAAATGGGGATTTTCCCTAATATTGGGAATATTTTACTAAAAGAAGATTCTGAATTGGAATGAGGTATTGGATGTGTTTTTATAGCACTTGATTATTAATTACGCGAGTTATTCAGGAAGACCAGGTTTAACTCATTCTGAATAATGAATACGATGACTAACAATCGAAGAGATTAAAGACGGTGCAAGACCGACGATCTTCACGTTGAATGGATGAGTTGCTACTGATGCCCATGATTGGAGTAGCTACCTTGAAGGGGCTACAGTGGTAGCTGTCCGGATGTACTTGTTGATTGTTCGGATATGCGAGGAATAAGGTTATACCGGTTCCATTCAAACCCAGAACGGACTTGTAAACGGATGGTATGTCTGACGTTGTATTCCTTTACATTGTATCCGTTGATTTCTGCTAATATATATCCGTTTGGTAGCAGAGAATTTATTCTATTGCTTAATACCCTTCTCTGAGATGTATGAACTCAGAGGTTATATATTGGAAGAAATCAATGGTAGGGATTGATAATGTGGCATGCTAAGACGCATGGATCAAGGCTTTTGTTGAAAAGTAGAGCCTTATGGATGATGATCAAAGCATAGCTTTAATTAGCATAGCTTTGTGTAGCGTTACTTCGCTAACCTCACACCTCGGTATGAGTCAGAAACGGAGCAACGTAACGTAGGGAGTGCACACGTTTCTTTCTAGCTAAAAGTGGTGTCAGCGACTTACCATCCCTGACATTTTACTTATGTGGTTGATGGATTATGAGGCGCCTTATATTATTTTTATTGGTCGCCAATGGCCAATTTATAGGTCCAATAGGATCGAGAAGCATGCGTTCAGGCATAACTAATCCACTAAAGTATTTGTGTACCGGCCCTGCTGTATCCAAGGGTTCGCCAGCGTCCGAATCCTGAGACATTGCTAGAGTGTCTCGAATCGGTATGGAGATCGTTCCTAGCCTTGACTCATGATGGAAATCCAACTTCCAATACGACATCATGCGGTTTTGATTATATAACTAGTATGGCGACACAGTAGGATGGGGTACTATGCCATCTATGATTGATACATTATGATTGAAATTGTTTTTAAAACATATATGCACTAATGATAATATCAAATCCGTTTTATCATATCAAGCATCTTTTGACCATTATAAGGTAAAACTCTATTCTCCGGTTTGCGTTGCATTGTGTGATGGGACTTGAGTCTTATAATGGTTTCATTTTTCTAAAAAGAATTGCGTTGTTTAACGATTTACTTTATTTATGAACTGGCAATCCAATGGAGTAAACCCGTTCCGCATTAGCGGCGTGGTCCTATGATTAGCCTTATTACCAGATAAGTTAAGTAAGATTTCTCATACCAGTCCCACGACTGACCCGTAGTTTGTTTCACTTACAAACTCGGGTGCCCCTTATTTTCCACACGGGCAGTCGAGTAGCAAGTTTTGCAAATATTCTTTTTGAGCAGGATTCTGGATCGAAGCTCAAAGTTGTGTCCAGAGTATTGATAGACTTCCGGTGTATCAGTTTATTTATTTCCGCTGCACTGTATTAAATCTTTTGTAAATTATCTTTCGATGTATTATTATTTCTCAATGTACTCTGATATATTCTGTACTCTGATATTATATTATCATGATGTAATAAAAGTCTGTTGTTATTTGTTCTAATGTATTGTATTCCCAAAGTTAAAGTATTCGAAGATTTCCAACATTTGGTTCAGACCTATGTGGTTTATGGTCGATACAAAGGCCGGGGATTTTCGGGTCTTTACATTTGGTATCAGAGCTCTGGTTAGCTCAAATCTTTGGGGTACAATTCATTAGAACTGAACAAAAGACTCATCAGAGGTAGGATTAGTAATATCCTATAAAAAGAATGACTCGTTAGAGATGGCATCAGTAGTATCCTAGAATGAGTCTGAAGAGTGTTATTTTAAAATAAAAACAAATTTATTTTTGAAAGTTTTATCTTAAAATATGTATTTGAGATATTATTGTATTTTAATTTGGACAATCGAATATATAGAGATTTTAATATACGTCTGATCCAGGTGTATACGAAGTCGCAAATATACTAGATAGATATAAAATCACACTCTAGTCACCCAGAGATGATTCCGATGATCAGGCATCATCATCAGTGTTTATGTTCGAGTTTCAGAGTGGGATATCTATATATTTCCAATCGACTGGTATGAGAACCAAAACTTAATTAGAATTTATTGCTGTGATTTGCACTAAAAAAATGATTTTTGACTATATATACATGTTATATGTATTAAAAGTTAATCACCTAATTGATTGCTGGTTGTGATGTTTGATAATTAGTTTAACTAATTAAAATGTTGGTATGATAATTAATTTAACCAATATGAGAAAGAATGATAAATTTTGCTAAATCAAACTTAATATTGAACTAAATTGAAAATTGATTTGGTTAATTAAACAACTTTTAACTACGTCCCTTTTCGAGGACGAAAAGATTTTAAGCGGGGGAGATTGTAACAACCCGCAAATTCTGAACCAATTTAAAAAATTTATTTTAGGAAATTTAATGGATTTTGGATATTTAAAATAATATATTTTAAATAGTAATGACTAAAAATTTATTTTAATCGAAGTTAAAACGAATAAATTTAATTTAATTATAAAAGGAGTTTGAAATGGAGCAGCAGTTCGAAAATTCGATTTCTAATTTCAATTGAATATACAGAATTCATTTTAAATCAGAATTGAACGAAACAAGAAATATTTAAATCTGTTTAACCATATCTTTCTAATGAATGTAAGAAACTGAGATTTCACTGTATAAATTGAAAGTTATGTCCAGTTTAAAATTTAGAAAAGTCGATGTAGAATTTATATATATTTTAATGTAATATATACCCCTTGAAAATAGCCATTTTTCAAACGACCTCCGTTTTTGACAAAACCACTTTTGTTGGAACCGGAATGTTAAATTATTGCTAGGTTTCAATTTTCATAATTTTTCGAATTAATAGTGTGCATGGCAAAAGAAAACGTGTTTTGTCATTTTTTGTTGAATCAGATCGACCAGAAAATGGCCAGTTTTCAAATGGTCTCAAAATTCGATGAAGTTAGTCTTGTTAGAACCGTATCGTCAAAACATAACTAGAAATAATTTTTTGGTAATTTTTAGAGTCAGTATGTGGCCCCGATAATTTGAAATGTACGTTTAAATTAAACATACATTGATTTATATTTTAATTTTTAAGAAAAACCTATTGAAACAGTCGAATTAGCTTACCGGACATGTTCAATTGTATCCGGAACGGGGGTATTTGGCTAGGGGTGACAGTCGCTGGGTCTCGTTTGGAGTTCGACGCAAAAATTCACATTTAAAAGAGAATTTAATTAAATATTATTATTATTTAAATCATATAAACATCTCATGTTGTGCCCTAATCCTAGCCTTATTCTCAGTGCCTCCATCTTAAAGTTTCAATGGCCATGAACTTCCAATCTTAATTCATCAATTTCTTTCTATCCACTGCGAATCAAACTATGAAATCAAAGAAAACATTGTACAGACTTCTATCCTCTTTCGATGCATACGGTTTTGATGAAAAATCATTGTGCGGTTCTCGAGATTCTAGAGTCCAAACACCGTCGGCTTGAGAGCGATTTCTGCTATCGCTGGGGGGTCGAGTTCGATATGGTGGCGGTTGTAGGTAGGCGACGCTACAGAGCAGCTCGTGGGACCCCATGATTCACCTCCGATCAAGTGGGGAAGCGACGGGGTGGGTTTTTCAATTGGAGCAGTTATGGGTTTTAACGGGTTCTGGTTAAAGAGAAGAACGATGGAGAGTATAAGATGGAAGTTAAGTTATTTTAAATTAATTAATTTAATTAATTACAAGTTTAAATTGTCCAACGTAAAAATATTCATATCTTATTCAAATCTAAACAGAATTCGATGTGGTCGGAAGCGTTGGAACCGTATTTTTGAGATCTACATGATGAAACCAACCAGATCTGAAAAGGAGCACTTTGGAAATTCAGCCAAATTTGAACGCGAATAGAAATTCAGACAAATCGATGTGAGATCTCTGATTTTAACTAATTAATCAATTTAATTATTTTTCTCGCTGTTAAATAATTGTATGTATGTTAATGGATTAGTTATACGATGTGATGAAATTTTTCATGATTGATCTGATTATTTTGTATGTATGTGTGATAGATCGGTTGGTTAAATTATAGATCTGTATATGTCGGTTAAATTAAAACAAATCATTTTTCCTTTGCCAATATTTTGTGAATCATGTATATTTAAAAAAAATATCTTTTGCTTATATTTATTGAATTGAATTTGTTGTCATTTCAATAAAAAATATTATTTTGATCATTTTTGCAGAATTGAATTAGTTCATCAATTCAATTAAAAATATTATTTATCATATTTATGGAATTGAATTAGTTCGTCAATTCAATCAAAAACATTATTTTGTCATATTTATTGAATTAAATTTGTTTGTCAATTCAATTAAAAATACCATTTTGTCATGTTTATTGAATTGAAACAGAATTGTCAATTCAATTAAAATATCACTCTGTTATATTATTGAATTGAACTGAACTATTTATGTTGGAATAAAATAGATGAAACCGGTTTAACACACTTGGTTGAAATAAAATTATCATTTTTATTTGCTAAGTTAGATCAGAAAAATGTAAACAAATAAAATATTCTTTTATTTGTTATTAGAATACATAGGAAAATGTATGTAAATAGAAATGTCGTTTTGAATTAGAATCAGCAAATAAAATTGTCCTTTTGTTGTATTAGAATCAGCAAAGTAAGAATGTCATTTTGTGTTGAACTAGAATTGTTAAAAATAAAAGCATTCATTTTTGTCCAATTTAAGAGAATGTAAACTAAACATTCATTTTGTCATTTACAAAGAATTAAGTAAAAACATTCATTTTTGTCATTTAAAAGAATGAAACAAAAAGATTACATTTTTGTTCCTCAGAAAGAAATAGACATCTTTGGTTCATTAAAAATTATTAAACAAAAAGATTACATTTTTGTTCATTAGAAAGAAATAGAAATCTTTGCTTCATTAAAAATGATTAAACAAAAAGATTACATTTTTGTACATTAGAAAGAAATAGACATCTTTGGTTCGTTAAAAATGATTAAACAAAAAGATACATTTTTGTTAAATGAAAGGATAGATTAAAAAGGTTACATTTTCATGTACATTTTAGACGTAAATAAAAGCATTGCTTAAAAGTTACAATTTTATTTGCATTTTAGATGTAAATAAAACATAGTATAAAAAGTTACATTTCTTATTTACATATTAGATGTAAATAAAAACACAGAATTAAAAGTACATTTTTATTTACATTTTAAATGTAAATGAAACCATAAAATGAAAAGTTACATGTTTATTTACATTGTCGATGTAAATTAAAGCTTGAAATAAAAAGTTACATTTTTTATTCACATTTTAGATGTAAATAAAAACATATAATAAAAAGTATATCTTTATTTACTATTTAGATGTGAATAAAAGAGTAGATTAAAAAGTTATATTTTTATTTACCTTCTAGATGTAAATAAAAGAAAATATTAAAGATTTACATTTTTGTTTACACTTTAGATATAAATATAAGATAAAATATAAAAGTTACATTTTTTTTACATTTTAGTTGTAACTAAAATGATAGAATGAAAGGTTGCATTTTCACTGTCAAATTAGAGGCAATAAAAAGCATAGAATTAAAATTGACATTTTGATTGACATTTTAGTTGGAATAAAAAGAATAGAATTAAAAGTTGCATTTTTATTGTTATTTTAAAGATAATAAAAAGAGTAGAATTAAATGTCACATTTTATGGTCATTTTATATGAAACAAAAAGAACAGATTTTAATATTTCATTTTTATTGTCATTTTAGAGACAATAAAAAGAATAGATTTTAATGTTATATTTTTATTGTCATTTTATATGCATTAAAAAGAATTAGATACTAAAATGGAATAGGTGAATAATAAAAATATACATCTTTGTTTCGTATGTAGGAATCATTAAAATTTCTCATTGTTGAAAGGTTACACTTCCATTTACAAGTTATCCGACTTGTTTATGTGATTGGGACGATAATTTTTCGCACATTGCCCAAGTGCACAAATAATCTATTATTGTTTGTTGGTTGAAACCCCACATGGGTGTTGGGATGACATTTGACATACACTAGCCTCAATATTTAATTAATTGTCAATCGATGGTTTGACAGTCTGTAACGACCCGGAAAATCTGAACCAATTTAAAAAATTTAAATTAGCTACTTTTGTGGATTTTAAATATTTAAAATAAATATTTTAAATAATAACGGTGAAAAGTGTGTTTGAATCGGCGTTTTAAAATAAATATAATTAATTCTAATTATAAACAAGGCCTGAAATGGCGCGGTAGTTTCAAAATTTGAATTCAAACATTGCCTGACTGTACCTAGTGCAAAACAAAACGGATTTGAGCGAAACTAAAAATATTTAAATCTGTTAGTGAATAACTTTCTAACGAATCTGAAAAATCGAAGTTTCATGGTAGGAAGCAAAAGTTATGGCCAAACGAATTTTCAGAAAGGTCGCTATAGAGTTTATATAGCACTGAAAATGGCCATATTGCAAACGACCTCAGAATTCGACGAAACCACTTTTGTTGGATCCGGGATGTCAAATTATTGCTAGGTTTCAAATTTCATAATTTTTGAAGCTAGTATGTGAGCGTGGCAAAGGAAAATGTGTTTGGTCGATTTCTATTAAATTGGATCGACCAGAAAAGGGCCATTTATCGAACGGTCTCAGAATTCGACAAAACTAGTTTTGTTGGGACCGTATCGTCAAATACATAGCTAGATTTATTTTTCGGGAATTTTTAGTATCAGTGTGTGGCCCCGGCAAATTGAAATGTACGTTCAAATTAAATATTGAATGTTTTATACTTTAATTTGAAAAATAACTGAATGTAACAGTCGAATTGGCCAACGAAACATATCCCATTGTGTTCGGAATGGGGGTATTTAGCTAGGGGCGACAGTCGTTGGGTCTGGATTGGGGTTCGTGTGCGAAAGAGGGTATTTATGTTTTTTTTTTAAATTATAAATATATAAAAACCTCATTGGGCCAAGTCATCTTCTCTCTCCCCGTAAATGACCTGAAGCGAACGACGGAAGGAGCTCCTCCGTTCCCAGTCCGATTTCTTCCAATCCACTTCACGAAAACACACCCTTCTTTGGTGAATTCGTTAGATCCTCTCAAGATCTACACATCCATATAAGGTTTGCTAATTATCGTTTCGATTTGGAGGAGAATCACGCACTGGAAGTTCGGCGCTTCACCTCGCCGACGCCTTCTGCTCCGGTCACCGAAGTCAACGCCTCCACCATCGTTGGGCGCGCCTTTCCACGCTCCAGGCTGTGGCACAACCCGATCGTCGATCCGCTTCACCATTTGATCGAAAAGTTCAAACCTAGTTTTGAACAAATCAGCTGAGGTACGGCCTATTTTAAAATAAACTATATTATAGCACTTTAAAGCACTATGGTTTTTGATTTCACTGTAAAAATGATATCTTTTTCGTTTGTTGACGAAATTCAGTGAAACAAGAGACAGTGGACTCGTGTGGACGTCTTCTACCTTCTAGAAGAGACCGCATATTTTTCTAAGCCATCTGCTATTTTTGGTGGAGTGGAACCCAATGTGAGATTTCTGAATTATAAACGATATGGAAAACGATGATGTATAAATTATATAGTCGATGTATAAGTTATATAAGCAGTGTACACCTCATGTATAAGCGTTATATAAGTTGTACGTTCGATATATAAATTATATAGGCGTTGCAATAATTATATATGTGTTGAAATAGAAGTGAAATACTTATATATATATACACGCCCCTCGTCCACAAACCATGGACGATATTTATTGGTTGTGATTGGTGTGAAAATTGGTTGATAGCGAGTAGTTGATTAGAATTGTTTGTGGTTGAAAAATACCCGTTTGTGGTTGATAATTATTTGGTTGAAACCACATAGGATAAGTTTGTGGAAAAGAAAAAAATATACATGTCGCCTGCATGCGAACTAGATGCATGAAATCCCCATTGTCAAAATCTGCGAGGCTTTAAGGTAGAGCGAGGAGCCGTACTAGGGACGGCCCCGGTTTTAACTACCCTGCCGTTATGCTGCCGAAATTTTGAATAATATTCATGTGTTAGAATTATTTTCTTGTGTTGAAACTATATTCGTGTGTTGAATAGAAATTCATGTGTTGAATGGTATTCGTGTTTTGAAATAAATTTTTTTGCAATAAAAATCACATTTTTATTGTATATATATAAACTATAGAAAACATTCATGTGTTGAATAGAAATTCATTCGTTGAATAGAAATTCATGTGTTGAATGGTATTCGTGTTTTAAATAAATTGTTTTGAATATAAAAATCACCTTTTTATTGTGTATATATAAACTATAGAAAACATTTATGTGTTGAATAGAAATTCATTCGTTGAATAGAAATTCATGTGTTGAATGGTATTCGTGTTTTAAATATAAAAATCACCTTTTTATTGTATATATACGAACTATAGAAAACGTTCATGTGTTGAATATAAATTCATTCGTTGAATAGAAATTCATGTGTTGAATGGTATTCGTGTTTTAAATAAATTGTTTTGAATATAAAAATCACCTTTTTATTGTATATATACGAACAATAGAAAACATTCATGTATTGAATAAAAATTCATTCGTTGAATAGAAATTCATGTGTTGAATGGTATTCGTGTTTTGAAATAAATTGTTTTATAATAAAAATCATATTTTTATCATCTATATGAACTATATAAAATAGTCGTGTTTTGAAATAAATTGTTTTACAATGAAGATCACATTTTTATCATATACATGAATTGATATAAATAGTGAAGTGTTGAAATAAATGTCGGTTGGATAAGAATATCATTTTTATCAAAGATATGAAAAGATTATGGTTTTGAAATCGAAGAATAGATTATATTTATATATATAAAAATATAATTTAAACGAATCGAATAACGAAGCTGTAGTTCGTGTTTTGAAACCATGATTTCAAACGATTAGTGCGGGAGATCCGACCATCGGATTTTCCCGAAACCGAAACCATTGGGTTCGCTTTGGAAATATCTTTCGAACGGCACCAACTTTGTAAAGATCCAATGGTTGGATTGTCTGGAATGTTTAATTCAAATATGAAGAAAAACAGCGCCAGAATCGATTATAGTTATATATATATATATAAATATAATTAAATTAAATCGAATAACGACGCTGTAGTTCGTATTTTGAAATCGAAACTTCAAACGATTGTACCGGGAGATCCGACCGTCAGATTTTCCAAAAACTGGAACCGTTGGATTCGTTTTGAAAAGATATTTTTAATGATATAAATTTTTTGAAGATCCAACAGTAAGATTTTCAGATATGTGTAAATCAAATCTAAAGAAAAACAGCGCCACGGCCGCGTTATGGCCTGAAGCGTTATTTGGATAAATTGGTTGTTTTTAAATAAATAAAAATAGCGACAAATCGTTATAAAATATTATAAACGATATGGAATGTGAAATTTAGAAACTAACTGAAGGTTAGCTAAGTCGAATGGTTTCCTGGATTTCGATCTGATGTTGGTTTCGGCCTTCGGTGTTAATATTTGGGGAATCGTTCTCTTTCTAATTTACAGTTAGCGACTAATGAATTGGAATTAGGCGTATGTTGTGTTTGTGTAGCACTTGTTTATTAAATACGCGAGTTGCTCAGAAAGACCAGGTTTATCCCATTCTGAATAACTGAATCGACGATAAGAAATCGAAGATGAAGACGGTGGTCGAATACCGGAGATCTTTACCTCGTTTGGATGGTAACTGATGTCCTGATTGTGAGGCGTCCCGAAATATGGATAATGAGTGGTGATCGTCCAGACGTACGTGGAGATCGATGGGTATGCGTGGTATATAGTGCCTCCGGTTTCGTTCAGACCCAAAACGGACTTGTAAATGGACTGTGTGTCTGACATTGGAATTCATTCTGTGTGATTGATAGACATCAGTTGCATGGTGTGAATTGCCTGTGTGGCATGCTAAGATGCAATGATCAGGGCTTTTGTTGAAAAGCAAAGCCTTGTGGTTGATGATCAAAGCGCCGTCTGTGTGGCGTAGCTTTGTGCATAACGTGAATTCGCGAACCTCACACTCCGGTATGAACCAGAAACGGGAGAGGACCTCAGGGAGGACATGCATTTCTTTCTAGCTATAGGTGGTGTCGGTGCTTAAACTGGCTGACATTTGTATTATTTTCACCTATGTGGTTGTTGCTGTTGCGAGGCGCCTCGGATATACCGGTGACTATGTGAAGCCGAAGGAGCCATTCGTTGGCTCATTCACGCCCAAAAGGGCGAGGAAACGCAGTGTTCAGGCATTTTAATCCACATTGGTGGACCGGCCTTGACGATCCAAGGGTCGATGCGCTCTGACCCTGAGACATGGGATAGATTGTCTCGAAGTCGGTAAGGACTATCTTTTGCCTTGGTTCATGACGAAAATCCAATTTCCAAATACGTGACTGTGCGGTTTTGATTGTATACCTATATAGGGCGACATAGTGGTATGGGGCATTAATGCCGCCTATGATTGATACTTATGATTTGAAATTGTTTTCTAAACATATAAACACTAGTAATAATATCAAATGCTTTTGTTTTATTCGTATCAAGCATATTTTGTCCATTATAAGGTAAAAACTTTATCCTCCGGTTTGCATTGCATTGTGTGATAGGAACTGAGTCTTATAATGGCTTCATTTTTACAAAAAGCATTGCGATGTTTAAAAGAATTACTTGTTTTAAAGCACTGGCAATACAATGGAGTAAACCCGGTCCGCGAAAGTGGCGTGGTCCTGTGATTAGCCATATTATAAAATATGTTAAGTAGATTTCTCATACCAGTCCCATGACTGACTCGTAGTTTGTTTCACTTGCAAACTCGGGTGCCCTTATTTCTACATGGGCAGCCTTGTCTTCAGGTTTTAGCAGGCTCTTTTTGGATAGCTGGAGCCGAAGATGGATTCTATCATTTATCTCTTTTTATGCTGTTCAGCTCCTATTTTACATATTATGTTTGTTTTCCGCTATATACATTTATGTATAACTGAACTGTATTTGTACTAAGTATGATCCTGTATACTGTGTAACTCGGATGATTACGTTTATCCAGTATATTCTATTGTGCATTATCTGGTATATTTATTTAATTCTGTTATTCTATTATCTGTTTATGTGTTATATTCCAAAGATTACCCTTAACACCGTCAGTGCGGGGTTTTGGGGTCGTCACATCGTGGTATCAGAGCTTTGGTTAAGCTTAGTGCTAGAATATAACATATTAACGAACTCGTCAGAAATAGAACCTGTAGTGTTCTAGGACGGGTAACTCATTACAGATAGGATCAGTAATATCCTAATGTCAGTAAAGCAGAATGAAATACGCCCCAATAGATACATTTACATTTGAAGTATATGTCTTTATGTTTTAAAATATCTTTTCTGTGACCTGACACTTGATCTGCTATTTGCAGAAGTACTAGAAAATGAGGGTCAAAAATAGGAGGAATGCAGAACCCGATCTAGAGGCTCTATTAAAGAGATATCGAAATCTTAGCGGAGCATAATTCTTGGGCAATGAATCTATAATTCAAACTCAAGCTTGGATGAGTTCTGTACAAAGAATTTTTGAACGTATCCTGTTGAGGGATGATCAGAAAAGATTAGTAGCATCTTGGGCGCTCATAGAAGAAGCTTTAATCTGGTGGGAAACAATCATCAAAGATTATCCAGAAGGTGATATCACTTGGGATAGGTTCAAAGAGATTTTCCTAGAAATATTTACTCCTCCTGAAGCAACTGAGCGATTATGTGATGAATTCTCTTATCTGATACAAGGAGATATGACCATTCTAGAATATCATAAGAAATTCAACGAACTTTCTCACTTTGCCCCTCATCTAATTCAAAATCCAAAGAGGAAGAATCTGAGGTTTATTCATGGACTGCAAAGAAAATACCAGAATAAAGTAATGGGGCATGTGAAGCTTCCTTTTTCAGAAATGATATACATGGCTTATCAGTATGATGATCTCCATAAGAAAGGTATGTTGCGCGACGAAGAAGAAGTCAGTTCTAGTAACAAAGAGGAGTCTGAAACTGATCGTCCTGAGGCTAGTACGATGTCTGAGGTGAGTAAAAAGCCAAAAGTCAATCGAAAATGGGCCAGATCTGAGAAAGAACCAGTAACGACCGCCGTATGCAATAACTGCCATAAGCAAGGGCATTTGCAAGGAAATTGCAGATCTTTAAAGAAACAAAGAAAGGATGGATATAGAGCCAATCGAAAGAAAAGGAAGAAGTGATTTAGACCTGATGAGGTGTTTCAAGAGAATTGGGAGTGCAAACAATGCCATAAGACTGGTCATCTTGCAAAGGATTGCCCGCTTTTAAAGAAGCCTGAAATAGTACAAGTGAATGAAGTAGCAGAAACTTCTGAGCCCTCAACTAGTCAGGAAAGGCCAGATGTTTTAGAAGGCACGCTTACTGTCAAAGATATTCCGGTTAAAGTACTGTTTGACACCGGCGCATCGCGAAGCTTTGTTGCAAAGAATGCGGTTAAGAAACTGGATTTGAATTTGAAGAAGCTCAAAGAACCAATGACTGTCCATAATCCGGTTTGGGGTTCCCTCAATCTCAGTTGGGTTTGTGGGGTGCCGGTTTCTTTTACTCGTTATCGGTTCCCTACCATCGTGGTCGTCACGAATTTTATAGAATTTGATCTTATCTTGGGGTTAGACTGGTTGACCAAATATGAAGCTAAGGTTAAATGCGCCGACAGAGTCGTTAAGGCGAAGATTAAATCAGGTGATTATATAACCATTCCCTGTGAAGGCCAGAATTCTAACTGAAAAGACTTTTGGGCAGCTTTGGATGTTTCTCCTACTCAAATAGAAAATATCCCTGTAGTCACAGAGAATATTCCCGACCTCATCAAATATATTCCTGTCATAAAGAATTATGCAGATGTGTTCGAAGAAGTTGTTAGCTTACCTCCGCAGAGAGAAATTGATTTCAAGATCGCTTTAATTCCGAACGCAAGGCCAATAGTGCATGCTATTCGGAGAATGACACTGAAGGAGAAAGAATAACTAGACAATCAAACTCGACAGCTTGTATGGAAGGGTCTGATCAGGCCTAGTTTCTCTGATTGGGGAGCAGCAGTGGCGTTTGTCCCAAAATCTGACGGTACTCTGCGACTGTAACGACCCGCCCTATACTAGCCGACATTTCTTCCGAAAGTGCGCTGTACACATGTCTAACTAGCACGTAACGGTCGTCGGAAGGAAAGAAAGAAGGTGAAGAACTAACACAGAACCTGTAGAATGTCTCACAGCGCATGGAATAAAATATAATAATCACATAACTTTGACATAAAACAGGCGAGATAGTGCATAAGCTGAAAAACTAAATCATGTCTAACATGGCAGCGGAAATCCAAAATACAGCTTATGATCCAACATCCTTATTACAACTTCAAAAATACTGTCTCTAAACAAAAGAAAGGAAAAGGTACACTACTAATGCCCAAGCAGTGACCATCGATAACATAGGGAGATAATACATAAATATCATACGTGGAAGCCTCCTGCTCGTCTCTAGTACAGCTACCCGTGCATCCACCTAACCTGTCTCTAGTCTGCTCGTGTGAGCACCCAGAGTAATAAGAAGAGACATAAAACTCTGGGTCAGACATAAAGTCTGGTATGAGCGATAAGCATCTAAACAGAATAATAACAGGTATAATCCAATCATACCTGAACCTGGACCTGCAACCAAAGAGTTAGCACTACATACTGTACAACACTCTAAGGTGCCCTTTCAAATGGTGTAAAGATAACGGGGGTGGGGGTGTGCATGTCATTGTGATGTCAAACAATCAAGCATAGCAATCATCCTCACATCCCTCACTCAGTGCGTAAAGCATACGATATCCACTACTTTGGTCACCTAATACTTTGGGCCATGGCGGAATCCAATCCCGTGTAACTATCACTACATGCCTACTATCCATCTCTCAGTGGTGAACCAAAGTTATGAATACCGACAACTCCTTAGCACACGTCCCGCAGCAAAGCCCAACTATGAAGTGAACTCATTGGTTCCCAACTGGATCCTAAGCTCTAACTTCCCATATTGGACTACCTTTGCATCTCGGGTTATTGGTCAATACTGGGTCGGGTCGGGTTCCTTCTCAAGCCATCGGTTCGGGTCGGGTGTCCTTCATCTGTTCGGGTCGGGTCTTCTCCTGGTGCGGTACGGGTCGGGTCTTCTCCTAGTGCGGTTCGGGTCGGTTATCCTCCATCGGTTCGGTTCGGGTGCTTTACCTCGGGTCGGGTCAGGTGTCATCTCCCCTCCAGCTCGTGCCTCCGTTCCGATCTGTGCCCTCGTCCTTCACATGCTCCTATCCGATCCATCCTCATGCCTTCACTCCGATCCGTCCTCCTCGATCCGATTCGTCCTCCTCGATCCGATCCGTCCTCCTCGATCTGATCCCAGTTCAACTAGCGTGGCCTTCCTTTTTGCCATTTTCCCCCAAGTGTTGGGTTCCGATCCGATCGGATTCTTTGCTCAGTTCAACATATCTGATCCGAGCCCTATGTCCGATCCGATCCGAACCCTGCACTGTTTTCTGAGACTGTTCCAGCAAGTGTTTACGCCATTCGACGACGTTTTCGACCATTCTAACTATTGAAATCAATCACAAAGTGTTTCATACAGTCATAGCAACATGCATAATCAACCACAAACACATAACAACAATATGATAGGTTAAAACGGATCAAACATACCCAAAAATCCATATTTTCCCCTTAAGCATGTTTAAGAACAACTAATGATAGGATTAGTAAAACTTAACCAAATTAGCCAAATTTTCTAACAGAGGTCTAAAACAATATTTATGAATTTCTGAATATTTTTCCAGAATTTTATCACGCTTAATTTCGCTAATTAACACTAATCACACCTTAATCCCCTAAATTCCGGGATTAACAAAATTAGTCCAAATTAACCCAAATTCATATCAGAGGCATAAAATGATGTTTTAGAATTTTGGGAATTTTTCTAGATTTTTCTGAGCCATAATTTCGCTAATCTTCGCTAATTACCTTAATTAGCCGTAATTAGTGAAAAAACTAAGCAAATCACTCACCTTTGGCACAATTAAACTTTCAGAACTGAAACTCCTCTGATATAGATCCAATATCTATGTGTTCCAGCAAATCTCTCTGATTTGGTGCTAATCCCCTTTGGTTTGATGTAGTTTTGCTTAATCTTTGATTAGAAAGTGATTAGAGGTGATTTGGAGTGAAATTAGAAGGTGGAGGCCATGGCTATACTTGAAGGAATGTCTTAGGCGGCTGGAAAATGAAGTAAAAACCGAAATCATAACCCTAGCAGCCCCTAAGTACCACTAATCCCGAAATCCCCCTTTGGGCCTAGCTGCTAATTACCCGGTTAAGCCCAATTAGCTGAAAATAACCCTTAAACCTTAATTTAGTCATATCTCCCAAACGGTAAGTCCGTTTGGCTATTATGACCACTCTACGGAAAGAGAAACCATCATCCGGGGCTAATGGAAGTGGTTTCAGGTCAAAATTCCTTTCCAGTCAAAAGTTATGGACGAAACAAGATCAACTAAGGGCAAAACGGTCATTTAAAAATTGGCAAAAATCATGAACATGGGAAATGACCCCACTAGTCGTTTCCCAAAAGTACACGACCATACGACTTACCTAGAAAAAGAAATAAATATTCTACGATCCTAGATGCGTAGAATGTGGGTTGTTACATTCTCCCCCCCCCCCCCCCCTTAAGAAATTTCGCCCCCGAAATTCCTTAACTAAGAAACAACAATGGTTCCCGCATGCCTATCAACCAATTTCAAACAATCAAACATACATGATAGTACAACAAGCATATCCTAGCATGCGGTTTTCTAACAAAGAAAGAATCATCGCCGCTAAGATCTTACCAGACAAAGAGCTTCAAATACGACCTTCTTATGTCATCCTCTACTTCCCAAGTACAGTCGTCCTCTCGCCATCGATTCCCATCTTTATCCTAGAGGCGATTTCCAATAGGTTAGGATCGTTCCTCTGACTGGAACTGTTCCACTCAATCCAGATCGATCTAATCGTCAAGCTTACTAGCGTTTCTGGATCCAATTCACACTTAGGTCTGAAGTCATGCCCCATGATATACTCTAGTAGCTTCCATTCCAGAAACATAGCCTCTAAACTGGCATGTCTCCTACCCAATGCATCAGCTACCGCACCTAGTCCGGTACTACGGCATCCGTCCGTACTGTCATCTTCTTAGGTAATCCAACCATATACGTCAAATTACCAACTACATTCCAAATGTCCTATCAAGTCTAACCCGAATCTTGCCTACATCCATACTGCACGTCCAACGTATATTCACCTCTTAGAGGCAAACTAGATCCATCCAATGACCCTAGGCACTACATCTATATCCGTACTGTACGTCTAACGTACATTCACCTTCTAAAGGTGAACTAGACTCATCTAATGAATCTAGGTACCTTACCCATATCTGTACTGCACGTCCAACGTACATTCACCTTCTAAAGGTGAACTAGACTCATCCAATGAATCTAGGTACCCTACCTATGAGTCCAAGTCCAACTTGAATCTCCTATATCCGCGGAATCTCCAAGATCAACGGACGCTCCACAATGCCCAAACATACCAAGTCTAACGTAAAGTATCATACACCCATCATCTCGCTATGATCAACAAACCTATCCTATTTCCATTTAACAGGATCCTTACAGGTGATAGTCTAATCAAGAGAAGAAAGGTAGGAACAAACATAGCAACCATAGCATCCATCAAACAAATCCTATCTATCACCTGCTAAATCCTTGATTACATCAACACCTATATGTCTGGTCCAACCAACATCAATAACTAATGGAAGCCCAGCCTCCAAACGGACTACCGTACGTCCAACGCACGTTTATCCTCCAAGGATAACTAGATCACGTCCAACGGATCCAAGGTAACGGGCGTCCCCAGATACCCCTGCTTTTAGTCCGCCTGAAACACTCGATTCCCACCCAAGCCTATCCATTATCCTGCTGCCCTCTCGAGTCTAACTCGAGCCAATCCAATTCCTTGCAGCCTCCTCGAGTCCAACTCGAGTCAATCTATTACCCATAACTCAGACCCAGTCTTGAGTATCCATTACCTACAAACTCTAGTCCAACGTGAGTCGTCTCCCTATTCGTTGCATCTCTAAGATCAATCGAACATCTATTTTATTTTACGAGTTCAAGTCCAACTTGAATCGTCCTAACCTTCGTTGCACCTTCCTGGACCAACGAACACATCCTATTCTTTCAAAAACAACATTAACATATGGTCCTAAACGATTCATTACTTTGCATCTTTCTTGAGTCCCACTCGAGTCGTCTCATAACCCTATCGAGTCTAACTCGGGGCAGTCCATACCATCGAATAGTCTTATCCTGTCACAACTGCCCATCACTCTTCGAGTAAACCAAGATATCATCCAATGAAAATCGCAACAACTACCTATCTCTCATGCAGACCATCCTAGTCGACCTCGACATTCCCCGAGCACAAGTCCCAAAGTCCTAAACCAATATCAGACAAGCACCCAAGGAACATCTCCTCCGAGTTCAGACGATCTACGTGAGATGACATGAGCAAAACATCCAAACACTCAAGCATCAATAACTGACTTTGGCTATCCTTGCCAATCTTACTTGAAATTATCATCGACCGCATGACCAAGTCCTGACCAACTACTGTACATACAATGTACATTTGCTTCTCTAACTCCCGTTATCATTTTCATCATAAGGTAGGCGATCCAATACCACCCTTCATCTATCATCCACTCTAACGGTCATCAAAGGCTCTTCACAATCTACTCTCACTCTATACTTTTGGAGTTAATCAGCTCCCAAAATCAAGCCAAACCTAGTAAAGCTCAAAATAAAGCAATCACAACAAACATACATCCATGACTCGATAAGACCAAATTACGACAAATCCTACAAAGGCTAGTCAAACCACCTATCGGGTTTGTCACTACTAAAGGTCTATCGACTATCTCGGGTTCCAATTCCAACCTATCTACCAGGTCACTAGGTACGAAGGAATGGGAAACCTTGTTATTAAAAAAAACTCGAACAGAAACATCTTAAATAGAAAGCATACCTCGAAAAACGACACCTTTTTCCTTCTGCGCCGCAGTTGGGGCATTCGACGAAGAAGGAATAGCGTTGATAGCATATGCTTTCACGATCTGCTTCTCCCTAGGAGATTGTGGACATTCATTCTTGTGATGTCCCGCTTGGCCGCAATTAAAGCACTTCCTTTCCCCAGGCTTTTCTCGACAATCTCTGGTATAGTGGCACTTCTTGCCACAGCTAAAGCACTCGCCATCTTTCTTATTCTTCTTACTCTGACCATCCATGGTTTGGTCTTGTTTCCTCTTAGTCTGGGAATTATTCTTGCCTCCGCCGCCTGCTTGCGGCTTTGGCTCCTTTGCAGATGCATTAGCGACCTCAGTCTTAGGCTTAGGTTAAAGACTTTCTGACCTTAATGCCTTTCCTACAATCGATTCAAACGTCTCATCGATGTGGTTAATAAGCCTTTCCCCCAAGTACCCATCTAAACCAGTTATGAACTTCTCGTTCTTCTTCTCGCCAGTGTCGATAAGAGATAACCCATATTTCGATAAAGTATCGATCTCAGCAACATACTCTGAAACTGCCCTTCCGTTCTGCTTAAGCTCCAGAAACTTTCTAAACAATTCTGACTTCTGAGCAGCTGGTATAAACTTATCGCAAAAACGAGCCTTAAACTGATCCCATGTAATCTGATCCTCTGGAGTTGCTGCCTTAATAGCATTCCACCAATTCATTGCTCGTCCTTGAAGCTGACGGGATGCTAGCTTCCTCTTCATGGCATCTTCAATACCCAAGTCTTCGAAGATACGCTCACAGTTATCCAACCAATCCTGAACAACCGTAGCCGACTCCGTTCCGTGGAACGGATTCCCACCAAGACTAGTATAATCCTTGTTAAGCTTGGCGAAATCGGCCCTAGGCGCCTGCACTGCTGCACCACCGCCGTTAGCAACATTAGGAGCTGCCCTCTGAACATCCCTAAGCATCTCTCTCATGAGGTCAGTAAACATCGTCCTCATCTCAGCAGCATTCCCATTATTGGCTCCTCTCCCAGTACCCCTCACGTATCGGCTCATCGTTCAATCTGTACAGAGAAAACGATTAACTATCTTCTTTGTGGTGTCAGTGCAGTGCGACTTCATCCTTAGATATACTAATAGTATATATATATCTATATAGCTTTGAAAACCAGTTTTGAAAAATCAAAATAATCACAAATACGCGCTCTCATATACGTATAATATCTCTCCCTGATGACTTTCCCCAGGTTAACTACGCAACCTAGAGCTCTGATACCAAATGTAACGACCCGCCCTATACTAGCCGACATTTCCTCCGAAAGTGCGTTGTACACATGTCTAACTAGCACGGAACGGTCGTCGGAAGGAAAGAAAGAAGGTGAAGAACTAACACAGAACCTGTAGAATGTCTCACAGCGCATGGAATAAAATATAATAATCACATAACTTTGACATAAAACAGGCGAGACAGTGCATAAGCTGAAAAACTAAATCATGTCTAACATGGCAGCGGAAATCCAAAATACAGCATATGATCCAACATCCTTATTACAACTTCAAAAATACTGTCTCTAAACAAAAGAAAGGAAAAGGTATACTACTAATGCCCAAGCAGTGACCATCGATAACATAGGGAGATAATACATAAATATCATACGTGGAAGCCTCCTGCTCGTCTCCAGTACAGCTACCCGTGCATCCACCTAACCTGTCTCTAGTCTGCTCGTGTGAGCATCCAGAGTAATAAGAACAGACATAAAACTTTGGGTCAGACATAAAGTCTGGTATGAGCGATAAGCATCTAAATAGAATAATAACAAGTATAATCCAATCATACCTGAACCTGGACCTGCAACCAAAGAGTTAGCACTACATACTGTACAACACTCTAAGGTTCCCTTTCAAATGGTGTAAAGATAACGGGGGTGGGGGTGTGCATGTCATAGTGATGTCAAACAATCAAGCATAGCAATCATCCTCACATCCCTCACTCAGTGCGTAAAGCATACGGTATCCACTACTTTGGTCACCTAATACTTTGGGCCATGGCGGAATCCAATCCCGTGTAACTATCACTACAAGCCCACTATCCATCTCTCAGTGGTGAACCAAAGTTATGAATACCGACAACTCCTTAGCACACGTCCCGCAGCAAAGCCCAACTATGAAGTGAACTCATTGGTTCCCAACTGGATCCTAAGCTCTAACTTCCCATATTGGACTACCTTTGCATCTCGGGTTATTGGTCAATACTGGGTCGGGTCGGGTTCCTTCTCAAGCCATCGGTTCGGGTCGGGTGTCCTTCATCTGTTCGGGTCTGGTCTTCTCCTGGTGCGGTTCGGGTCGGGTCTTCTCCTAGTGCGGTTCGGGTCGGTTGTCCTCCATCGGTTCAGTTCGGGTGCTTTACCTCGGGTCGGGTCGGGTGTCATCTCCCCTCCAGCTCGTGCCTCCGTTCCGATCCGTGCCCTCGTCCTTCACATGATCCTATCCGATCCATCCTCATGCCTTCACTCCGATCCGTCCTCCTCGATCCGATTCGTCCTCCTCGATCCGATCCGTCCTCCTCGATCCGATCCCAGTTCAGCTAGCGTGGCCTTCCTTTTTGCCATTTTCCACCCAAGTGTTGGGTTCCGATCCGATCAGATTCTTTGCTCAGTTCAACATATCCGATCCGAGCCCTATGTCCGATCCGATCCGAACCCTGCACTGTTTTCTGAGACTGTTCCAGCAAGTGTTTACGCCATTCGACGATGTTTTCGACCATTCTAACTATTGAAATCGATCACAAAGCATTTCATACAGTCATAGCAACATGCATAATCAACCACAAACACCAAAACAACAATATGATAGGTTAAAACGGATCAAACATACCCAAAAATCCATATTTTCCCCTTAAGCATGTTTAAGAACAACTAATGATAGGATTAGTAAAACTTAACCAAATTAGCCAAATTTTCTAACAGAGGTCTAAAACAATATTTATGAATTTCTGAATATTTTTCCAGAATTTTATCACACTTAATTTCGCTAATTAACACTAATCACCCCTTAATCCCCTAAATTCCGGGATTAACAAAATTAGTCCAAATTAACCCAAATTCATATCAGAGGCATAAAATGATGTTTTAGAATTTTGGGAATTTTTCTAGATTTTTCTGAGCCATAATTTCGCTAATCTTCGCTAATTACCCTAATTAGCCGTAATTAGTGAAAAAACTAAGCAAATCACTCACCTTTGGCACAATTAAACTTTCAGAACTGAAACTCCTTTGATATAGATCCAATCTCTATGTGTTCCAGCAACTCTCTCTCTGATTTGGTGCTAATCCCCTTTGGCTTGATGTAGTTTTGCTTAATCTTTGATTAGAAAGTGATTAGAGGTGATTTGGAGTGAAATTAGAAGGTGGAGGCCATGACTATACTTGAAGGAATGTCTTAGGCGGCTGGAAAATGAAGTAAAAACCGAAATCATAACCCTAGCAGCCCCTAAGTACCACTAATCCCGAAATCCCCCTTTGGGCCTAGCTGCTAATTACCCGGTTAAGCCCAATTAGCTGAAAATAACCCTTAAACCTTAATTTAGTCATATCTCCCAAACGGTAAGTCCGTTTGGCTATTATGACAAAGAGAAACCATCATCCGGAGCTAATGGAAGTGGTTTCAGGTCAAAATTCCTTTCCAGTCAAAAGTTATGGACGAAACAAGATCAACTATGGGCAAAACGGTCATTTAAAAATTGGCAAAAATCATGAACGTGGGAAATGACCCCACTAGTCGTTTCCCAAAAGTACACGACCATACGACTTACCTAGAAAAAGAAATAAATATTCTACGATCCTAGATGCGTAGAATGTGGGTTGTTACAGACTATGTGTGGATTATCGTGATTTGAAGAAGCAGACAATAAAGAATAAATATCCATTGTCGCGAATCGATGATTTATTGGATCGTCTGAATGGAGCACAAGTATTTTCAAGGATGGACCTAGCTTCAGGTTTCCATCAGCTTCGTATTGCCGAAGAGTGTGTTCTATGACAGCATTCAGAGGTCCAGACTTATTCTATGAGTGGTTAGTAATGCCGTTCGGCTTATGTAACGCTCCTGCTTACTTCGTCGATTTGATGAATCGAGTGTTCAGAGGAGTCTTGAATAAGTTTGTTCTGGTTTTTATTGACGATATTCTAATCTTCTCTAAGCCAAAAGCCGAACATGAAAAGCATTTGGAGCAAGTTCTAGAAATTATGAGAAGGAATGTATTGAAAGCTAAACTTTCCAAATGTATATTCTGGCAAGATGAAGTGAAGTTTCTTGGTCATGTCGTATCAAAACAGGGAATTGCTGTGGATCTAAGTAAAATCACGGCTATTCAAAATTGGAAACAACCTAGTACTCCTATAGAAGTTCGAAGTTTTCTTGGATTGGCTAGTTATTTGCGGAAGTTCGTTAAAGATTTTTCGAAGATATCTAGTCACTTAACAAAGCTTACAAAGAAGCACTCAAAATTCAAGTGGACTCCAGAATGTGAGGAGGCTTTTGAGGAGCTAAAGTTAAGATTAACAACGGCTCTAGTGTTAACGATAATCGACGACAATCAGGACTTGAAAGTCTGGATAGATGCCTCTAGAGAAGGCCTTGGTGCAGTATTAATGCAAAGAGGTCAAGTTGTTGCTTATGCTAGCCGTCAGCTGAAGCCACATAAAAAGAACTACGTCACTCGTGATCTTGAGTTGTTGGCTATCGTATTCGCTTTGAAAATCTGGAGACATTATCTTCTGGGTGAGAAATTCGAACTGTTTACAGATCATCAGTCGTTAAAGTATTTGTTCACCCAGAAAGACTTGAATCTGAGATAGCAACGTTGGCTAGAGTTCCTTGCAGCATACGATTTTGAGATTCTATACACTCCAGGGAAAGCCAATGTCGTGGCCGATGCGCTAAGTCGAAAGAATGTAATGATCGCCAACTTTATTATTATGACTTCCTTGATTGACAAAATATCTATTCTTCAGAAGGATGATAATTTTATTAAGGATATGATCAAAAGGATTCAGAAAGGCGAACCCTCGTGTTTTCAAATAGATAACGATGGGACCCTGAGATTGAGAGGAAGGATTTGTGTTCCCGACATCCCCGAGCTCAAAAGGGAAGTGTTAGACGAGTGTCACAAGTCCAAGCTGAGTATCCATCCAGGTGTGACCAAAATGTATAACGATCTCAAGCGAACATTCTGGTGGAAGCCTATGAAAAAGGACGTTTCAATATATGTTAGCAGGTGCTCAACTTGCCAACTAGTCAAAAGCGACCAACCGAAACTTGCTGGATTGTTGCAACCGCTGGACGTTCCGGGTTGGAAGTGGGAACATATTTCCATGGACTTCATAGATGGTTTGCCAAGAACCAGGAATGGAAATGATAGTATTTGGGTGATCGTAGATCGCTTCACGAAGACCGCCCATTTCATACCTGTCAGATCGAACCGAACTGCTCAGAGTCTGGCGCAGATATATTTCAAGGAAATTGTTAGACTACACGGAGTGCCAATCAGTATAGTTAGTGATAGAGATCCAATATTTACTAGCAGATTCTGGGGGGCATTTCAAGTAGAACTGGGAACAAAGCTGAATCTAAGCACCGCCTATCATCCGCAGACAGATGGTCAAACTGAGAGGGTGAATCGTATAATAGAAGATTTATTGCGGTCTTGTGTTCTAGATTTTGGTGGATCATGGGAAGACCATTTACATTTGGTTGAGTTATCATACAACAACAACTACCAAGCAAGCCTGACGATGTCACCATTCGAAGCATTGTATGGTAGACCGTGCCAATCCCCTGCTTGTTGGGTTGAACCTGGTAATAGACTTGTATTGGGGACTGATATGATTCGCGATGCTGCAGACAAAGTCGATTTCGTTAAGAAACGATTACTCGCCGCTCAAAGCCGACAAAAAGCTATGCCGATAGGAGAAGAAGAGATATATCATTTGCTATTGGCGACTATGTATGTTTGAAAGTATCGCCAATGAGAGGAGTTATCCGGTTCGGTAAAACAGGGAAATTGGCGCCCAAATTCATTGGTCCATTTCCTATTCTTGAACGGACTGGAACTCTCGCTTATAGAATTCAGTTGCCGGATTGGTTGCCTGGAGTGCATGATGTATTCCACATATCTCAACTTCGAAAGCACGTTCATGATCCAGACTTAATCGTGGAAGAAGCCACACAACAGGATATTAAAATTACTCTAGAGTTGGCTGTGAGAAGAGAGCCGTTAAAGATCATTGGCAAAGAAACCAAAGAGCTGAGGAACAAGAAGGTTCACTTAGTCAAAGTGCAATGGAGTGGAGATCCGCGAGATTGTACTTGGGAAACTGAGGAAAGGATTCAGAAAGCCTATCCTAAGTGTCGAGTGGATATCTCTGATTGACTCCGGTGCAAGGTGCATTTACCATATTTTGAAATTTCCAGTTGTTCTCTACTTTGTTGTTATTTTCTTTTCATGGATGTAAACTTTTAATTCTATAGTCTGAATGATTTTTAAAGAGTATATGGATCAATTAGTATATTTTTGAAAAGTTAAAAACAAATTGATTGTTGTTTGTGTTGTGTGATAGTGGATTTGATTAATTAAATTATTAGAACGATAGTTAATTTAATCAATAAGAGAATGAATGGTAGAATTTATTCGATTAAATCACACATTGAACTGAGTTAAAAATAGGTAGAAATATATACATGTGCATTATATATGTTTGAACAAGTAAATGGATTAGCTGTTGAGTAAAGAATTTATTTGCGTGCCCGACAAATAGGTAAACCTTAATGAGTTGGATGCGAAGTATTATTATATCAACTCCTGTGAATGCCATTGGATGCGGAGTGCTGGTTGTTCTGTGTGTAATAATAAACGTCGCCATAGGATAGTAACAATTAATTTAGAATTACACTACATGGCATACTTCATGAAGATAGGCATACTTCATCATATACCAAATAAGCAGTTGGAGCTTGTGTGACGAGGTGGAAGATTTACCATATGAGCGAGAGGCTTGTATGGCGATGACAATATATTACAGGTTGAACTGATGACTGATATGGACCATATAAAATGTAGCGATAAATTTCCAGATTAATAAAAACCCCACACGGGTCTGGAGTTGACAATAATCACGTCTCTCTAGTTATTAGATACGACACATGGATTATTTATTTCCCACACGGGACGAGGTGACGAGAATTTATTCTCTGGAGTAATTAAAAATACACACTCCCTCAGGCTTAGACAGGGTGACAATAATTTATTCTCTGGAGTTATTATCTATACACGCTCCCCTGTAAACACCAGAATATATCACTATAAATATGTGTATGCTTTATAGGATTTATTGGGTACCTAATACGGCCCAATAAATTTCCAAACCCCTCCCCGTACAAAGGAGGTTATGGCGAAATTTTTCGAAAATTTAGGGTGTTAGCCAAATTTTTGAAGAATTTGAAAATTCTCAGTAACTGAAAAGTTGGAGAATGGAAGCCAGATTGAAAGTAGAATTGATTAATCAAACCACTTTCGACTTTGTTCCTTTTCGGGGACGAAAAGTTTTAAGTGGGGGAGATTGTAACGACCCGGAAAATCTGAATCAATTTAAAAATTTTAAATTGGCTATTTTAGTGGATTTTAAATATTTAAATTAAATATTTTAAATAATAACAATGAAAAGTGTGTTTGAATCGGCGTTTGAAAATAAATATAATTAATTCTAATTATAAACAAGGCCTGAAATGGCGCGGTAGTTTCAAAATTTGAATTCAAACTTTGCCTGACTGTACCGGGTGCAAAACAAAACGGATTTGAGCGAAACCAAAAATATTTAAATTTGTTAGTGAATACCTTTTCTAACGAATCTGAAAAATCAAAGTTTCATGGCAGGAAGCAAAAGTTATGGCCAAACAAATTTTCAGAAAGGTCGCTATAGAGTTTATATAGCCCGTGAAAATGGCCATTTTGCAAACGACCTCGGAATTCGACGAAACCACTTTTGTTGGATCCGGAATTTCAAATTATTGCTAGGTTTCAAATTTCATAATTTTTGAAGCTAGTATGTGGGTGTAGCAAAGGAAAATGTGTTTGGTCGATTTCTATTAAATTGGATCGACCAGAAAAGGGCCATTTTTCAAACGGTCTCAGAATTCAACGAAACTAGTTTTGTTGGGACCGTATCGTCAAAAACATAGCTAGATTTATTTTTCAGGAATTTTTAGAATCAGTATGTGGCCCCGGCAAATTGAAATGTACGTTCAAATTAAATATTGAATGTTTTATACGTTAATTTGAAAAATAACTGATTGTAACAGTCAAATTGGCCAACGAAACATATCCCATTGTGTTCGGAATGGGGGTATTTAGCTAGGGGCGACAGTCATTGGGTCTGGATTGGGGTTCGTGTGTGAAAGAGGGTGTTTTTTTTAAAACTATAAATATAAAAAACCTAATTGGGCCAAGTCATCTTCTCTCTCCCCGTAAATCACCTGAAGAGAACGACGGAAGGAGCCCCTCCGTTCCCAGTCTGATTTCTTCCAATCCACTTCTTGAAACCACACCCTTCTTTGGTGAATTCGGTAGATCCTCTCAAGATCTACACATCCATATAAGGTTTGCTAATTATCGTTTCGATTTGGAGGAGAATCACGGCCTGGAAGTTCGGCGCTTCACCTCGCCGACGCCATCTGCTCCGGCCACCGAAGTCAACGCCTCCACCATCGTTGGGCGCGCCTTTCCACGCTCCAGGCCGTGGCGCAAACCGATCGTCGATCCGCTTCACCATTTGATCGAAAAGTTCAAACCTAGTTTTGAACAAATCAACTGAGGTACGACCTATTTTAAAATAAACTATATTATAGCACTTTAAAGCGCTACGGTTTTTATTTCATTGTAAAAATCATATCTTTTTCGTTTGTTGACGAAATTCAGTGAAACAAGAGATAGTGGACTCGTATGGACGTCTTCTACCTTTTAGAAGAGACCGCATATTTTTCTGAGCCGTCTGCTATTTTTGGTGGAGTGGAACCCAATGTGAGATTTCTGAATTATAAACGATATGGAAAACGACGATGTACAAATTATATAGACGATGTATGAGTTATATAAGCATTGTACACCTCATGTATAAGCATTGTATAAGTTATACGTTCGATGTATAAGTTATATATGCGTTGTAAAAATTATATATGTGTTGAAATAGAAGTGAAATACATATATATATACACCCCTCGTCCACAAACCATGGACGATATTTATTGGTTGTGATTGGTGTGAAAATTGGTTGATAGCGAATAGTTGATTAAATTGTTTGTGGTTGAAAAATACCCGTTTGTGGTTGAGAATTATTTGGTTGAAACCACATAGGATTAGTTTGTGGAAAAGAAAAAAATATACATGCCGCCTGCGTGCGAACTAGATGCATGAAATCCTCATTGTCAAAAGCTGCGAGGCTTTAAGGTAGAGCGAGGAGTCGTACTAGGGACGACCCCGGTTTTAACTATCCTGCCGTTATGCTGCCGAAATTTTGAATAATATTCATGTGTTAGAATTATTTTCATGTGTTGAAACTATATTCGTGTGTTGAATAGAAATTCATGTGTTGAATGGTATTCGTGTTTTGAAATAAATTGTTTTGCAATAAAAATCACATTTTTATTGTATATATATAAACTATAGAAAACATTCATGTGTTGAATAGAAATTCATTCGTTGAATAGAAATTCATGTGCTGAATGGTATTCGTGTTTTAAATAAATTGTTTTGAATACAAAAATCACCTTTTTGTTGTATATATATAAACTATAGAAAACATTCATGTGTTGAATAGAAATTCATTCGTTGAATAGAAATTCATGTGTTGAATGGTATTCGTGTTTTAAATAAATTTTTTTATATATAAAAATCACCTTTTTATTGTATATATACGAACTATAGAAAACATTCATGTGTTGAATAGAAATTCATTCGTTGAATAGAAATTCATGTGTTGAATGGTATTCATGCTTTAAATAAATTGTTTTGAATATAAAAATCACCTTTTTATTGTATATATATGAACTATAGAAAACATTTATATGTTGAATATAAATTCATTCGTTGAATAGAAATTCATGCGTTGAATGGTATTCGTGTTTTGAAATAAATTGTTTTATAATAAAAATCATATTTTTATCATCTATATGAACTATATAAAATAGTCGTGTTTTGATATAAATTGTTTTACAATAAAAATCACATTTTTATCATATACATGAATTGTTAAAAATAGTGAAGTGTTGAAATAAATGTCGGTTGGATAAAAATATCATTTTTATCAAAGGTATGAAAAGAGTATGGTTTTGAAATCGAAGAATAGATTATATATATATATATATAATTTAAACGAATCGAATAACGAAGCTGCAGTTCGTGTTTTGAAACCAAGATTTCAAACGATTAGTGCGGGAGATCCGACCATCGGATTTTCCCGGAACCGAAACCGTTGGGTTCGCTTTGGAAATATCTTTCCAATGGCACTAACTTTGTAAAGATCCAATGGTTGGATTGTCTGGAATGTTTAATTAAAATTTGAAGAAAAACAGCGCCAGAATCGATTATATATATATATGTATATAATTAAATTAAATCAAATAACGACGCTGGATTTCGTATTTTGAAATCGAAACTTCAAACGATTGTACCGGGAGATCCGACCGTCGGATTTTCCCAATACTGGAACCGTTGGATTCGTTTTGAAAAGATCTTTCTAATGATATTAATTTTGTGAAGATCCAACGGTTAGATTTTCAGATATGTGTAAATCAAATCTGAAGAAAAACAGCGCCACGGCCGCATTATGGCCTGAAGCGTCGTTTGGATAAACTGGCTGTTTTTAAATAAATAAAAATAGCGACAAATCATTATAAAATATTATAAAAGACTTGGAATGTGAAATTTAGAAACTAACTGAAGGTTAGCTAAGTCGAATGGTTTCCTGGATTTTGATCTGATGTTGGTTTCGGCCTTCGGGGTCAATATTTGGGGAATCGTTCTCTTACCGATTTACGATTAGTGACTAATGAATTGGAATAAGGCATATGTTGTGTTTGTGTAGAACTTGTTTATTATATACGCGAATTGCTCAGAAAGACCGGGCTTATCCCATTTTGAAAAACTGAATCGACGATAAGAAATCGAAGATGAAGACGGTGGTCGAAGACAGGAGATCTTCACCTCGTTTGGATGGTAACTGATGTCCTAATTGGGAGGCATCCCGAAATATGGATAATGAGTGGTGATCGTCCAGACGTACGTGGAGATCGATGGGTATGCGAGATATATAGTGCCTCCGGATTCGTTCAGACCCAGAACGGACTTGTAAATGGACTGTGTGTCTGACATTGGAATACATTCTGTGTGATTGATTGCCATCAGTTGCATGGTGTGAATTGCCTGTGTGGAATGCTAAGATGCAATGATCAGGCCTTCTGTTGAGAAGCAAAGCCTTGTGGTTGATGATCAAAGCAGCGCCTGTGTAGCTTTGTGTATAACGTGAATTCGTGAACCTCACACCCCAGTATGAACCAGAAACGGGAGAGGACCTCAAGGAGGACATGCGTTTCTTTCTAGCTAGAGGTGGTTTCGGTGCTTAAACTGGCTGACATTTATATTATTTTCACCTATGTGGTTGTTGTTGTTGCGAGGCGCCTCAGATATACCGATGACTATGTGAAGCCGAAGGAGCCATTCGCTGGCTCATTTACGTCCCCAAAGGGCGGGGAAACGCAGTGTTCAGGCATTTTAATCCACATCGGTGGACCGGCCCTGACGATCCAAGGGTCGATGCGCTCTGACCCTGAGACATGGGCTAGATTGTCTCGAAGTCGGTAAGGACTATCTTTTGCCTTGGTTCATGACGGAAATCCAATTTCCAAATACGTGACTGTGCGGTTTTGATTGTATACCTATATAGGGCGACATAGTGGTATGGGGCATTAATGCCGCCTATGATTGATACTTATGATTTCAAATTTTTATCGAAACATATAAACACTAGTAATAATATCAAATGCTTTTGTTTTATTCGTATCAAGCATATTTTGGCCATTATAAGGTAAAAACTCTATCCTCCAGTTTGCATTGCATTGTGTGATGGGAACTAAGTCTTATAATGGCTTCATTTTTACAAAAAGCATTGTGATGTTTAAAAGAATTACTTGTTTTAAAGCACTGGCAAATCCAATGGAGTAAACCCGTTCCGCGAAAGTGGCGTGGTCTTGTGATTAGCCATATTATAAAATATGTTAAGTAGATTTCTCATACCAGTCCCATGACTGACTCGTAGTTTGTTTCACTTGCAAACTCGGGTGACCTTATTTCTACACGGGAAGCCTTGTCTTCAGGTTTTAGCAGGCTCTTTTTGGATAGCTAGAGTTGAAGATGGATTCTATCATTTATCTCTTTTTATGCTGTTCAGCTCCTATTGTACATATTATGTTTGTTTTCCACTGTAGACATTTATATATAGCTGAACTGTATTTGTACTAAGTATGATCCTGTATACTGTGTAACTCAGATGATTACGTTTATCCAGTATATTCTATTGTGCATTATCTGGTGTATTTATTTAATTCTGTTCTGCTATTATCTGTTTATGTGTTATATTCCAAAGATTACCCTTAACACCGTCGGGACGGGATTTTGGGGTCGTCACACAGTCTGTGTTGAACATTACTTATTTATTTATTTTTATGTTCACACATTTATAAATCTCACTTTGGATGTGAATGTATTGTTTGATGATTGTTATTAATTAGTGTTGAACATATGCAACGTATAAAATCCATGTAACTGAAATTATATGGCAATTGATTGAGTCACATCCCGATTCAGAATATTTTTAATAAAATAATATTTTTAAAAATGAAGAACATCTTTATATAAAGAATATTTTGGAGTAAAGAATCTTCTAAATAACGAATATTTTAAAATTATGAATATTTTAAAATAATATTCTATGTAAAATAAAACTATGATTTTTATGTCCCCTTTTTGGACGAATATAAATTTATAAAATACGAAGCCGAATTAAGTAGCAAACGTTATTTTAACCCGAACGAGTTTGTCGATTAATTTACTTCATTTTTAATTGAATATAAAAAGAAGTGATTTATAAATCTAGTATTTGGAAAATATAAATATTTTAATATGATATAAAAATAGAATATTCAATTTTGCTTTAAAATTGAAAATGAAGATAAAGTCATTTTAAAATGAACTTATAAATATTTTATGAAATAGGTTTTAAAAAGGAAATCGATGATAAATAATATATATATAATGGCCTGAATAGAACGCGTCGCACAACGACCATTCGCGAATTTCGACCATTAACTTCAAATTGATGTAACGGGAGATCCGACCGTCGGATTCTCCTAAAACCGGAACCGTTGGGTTCGTATCGAAAAGAGCTTTCAATTGAATATACGAGTTTTGAAATATAATAGTTAGATTTGGAGTTATGTCCAAATCAATTTTAGAAAAGGTCGCTATAAGTGCAGTTCGATGACCGTTTATGGAAATCGACTATGAAGGCCTTAATAAAATTATTAAAAATATAGAAAAATTATGTAAAATCAAAATATAATGATTTAAAATTATTTTTGATGAAAATATCCAATTTTGGAAAAGGTAGAATAAAATTTTATCAAAACGAACTAGTTATTAACTAGAAAGATAAAACAATGTATAAAATAAATAAATTGGATTTTGGGTTATCGTGAATGGTGTCTTAAATAACACTATTCTTAAAACCCCATGTAAAAAGAATAAATCTTTTAATTAAGATTAATAGAGTTTTCAAATTATGTTAAGTAATTGGAATAAAGTGAAATGTGAATTGGGTTTATCGTGAATTGTGTTTTAAACGACATTTGTTCTTAAACCCAATTAACAGTGAAAATATAATTTGAAATTTATAAATCTTTTATTAAGATTTAAATGGAAATTTTCCCCAAAATAAAGCTTTCCAATTTAATACATTAAATTGGAATTGAATGGAATTCGATTCAGAGATAATCGAGATGAAACCATATTGATTATTGTTTGTTTGGAATGTGGATTTACACTGGCCCTGAAATAACTGTTATTTACATACCGTAAATATTTATGGAAAATGATTCGAGTTTAAAAAGGAAAATCTATTATTTAATAATAGAAATTTAATCTTGATTTGGCTATAATACCATTACTTGTTTTAATATTATAAAATAAGTACTTTGATTTAGAAACGATATTTATAATGTAAGGAAATAGTTATTATTGGATAAGTAGTTAATATTTGGTTTAAGAGCGATAAATTATAATAGAATATGTGATCAAGATTAAGTTATAAACTTGATATTTATTGAATAAGAAGTTGACTTATAAACAGAGTTTATGAAGTAGAATTGGAATATAAAATAATAAAATAACTCAGGAAATAAGATTTGAACCTATAAAGATATTTATTACATAAATGAAGATATTTGATGAATATGTTTATATTTCTTTATGTGAATAGTGTTTTAAAGAAAACGTTTTCCAGATTAAAACGATTATAATGGAAATTTGAAATATTTTCCAATGTGAATAGTGTGTATTAACTAAGCGCAGAAAATAAGGACTGTGAGAAAGATGGAAATGCTTTCGGACGTTAATAACATATATTTTCTGGAATATGGAAAGAAATAGATTTAAAATATTTGGAAATGTTTTCCTAGAAATGTGAAGGGAAAAACAGGTTTTTGAAAGATACGGGAAGTTGGGATTTTAATGTTAATTAAAAAGGGCCAGTGATGGTTGATGCTTAGTTATAAATTTGAATGGATGTCTATTTTCCTTTGATAGTTAAAACACCGGCTATCAAATATTTTTTTTACCATCGTTGTCAATACGGAGAGACCAGTTGGATTTAATATCCGAAAACCACTCCGTATAGGCATAGGCGTTGCGAATTAGATTATGCCGAAGATAAATTGAAAACGGAGTAAAATGCAAGGGTTGTTTTGTTTGTCCATACACAGGTCAACTTGTATGGACGAATGTCTGACAGAGTATTCCTAACAGATCACATAGGACGGTCTTTTCAAGATATTACGTTGGTGGCGGAGGAATTTGTTTCTCTTAGCTTTTTATACTCGTAATATTTTTGGGAAGATCAACTAGTGATATGACGGGTTTGACGATGTGTCATTCAAAGTGTATGGTGTCCAGATGTTCTGAAAGATTAACATAACCTTGAGCCTCAAAACCTGGAAATGACAAAAATTGGGCAGACATCATGGCTAGTTGGGTCATACCAAGCAGGGTATATTTGTCACCGATCTAGAGAAAATTCAATATTTATTCTTCTTTCGATTTTGTATCTTACGAATTACGGTTTGACGGCTGACAACCGTGGGTGACAATATATTCGCTGCACTCAAGCTAAATGAGTGGACGATCATTTGTGGCTAGGTTGCAAGATGTTATTGCTGAACCCAAGTGTATACCCTCTAGAGTAAACTGATCGGGAGGTGGTCCCATACCTTGTCATAGTTGGAATCCAATCTCCAATAAGTGCCCTGCGGTTTTTGATTTTATACTATATATGTAGAGCGCGAGATGCAAGCGTTTTACTATTTGGTTATTTATTTGATTAGACATTATTATAATATCACTGGATTTTGATATCAAAAATGTTTTGGTTGTAGTAAGGTAAAAACCGTCCATATTTATGTGTGGGCTGGTCTTACTATTACTCTTTCTTTAAAAAGGATTTTTAAAGTTAAACAATATGGTTGGAGTTTACTCATACTAGTCCCATGTCTGACCCAGAGTTTATTTTGTTTTGTTTTTCCTAAAATCTTGGGTGCTCAAATTTTATGGGCAGTCAAGTGTTTTGGGCTTTTACAGATACACTTGGAGGAGCTTGAAGCAGAAGGCTTCACCGTTAGTTATTTAGAGTTATTTCCACTGTATCAAATGTTATGTTGTACTCTGATATGGTATGTATATACAAAACAAATTTGTATTTCAAAGTTATGTTATATAATATATTTTATTCGTTTCGTTGTGAGATTCTATTTTGTTATTTCTGTTATTCTTCTGTCTATTTCTATTTCTTTAACCCTAATGACTCGTATTTCTGTATTATTTGAGTTGGACGTGGGTTGTATTAGTCAGCTCAGATGGCATGGATTTTCGGGCTGTTACAGTTGGTATCAGAGCTTAGGTTGAGCGAACACCTAGGCTTGGGTTGGGTTTTACTCATTAGAGATAGGGTCAGTAGCACCCTAGAATAAGTTGAGTGTATATATATGAGAGTGCGTATTTGTAATTTGATATAAAAACTATTTCATATTGTGTTGATTGGTTTGGCGAGTGATTTATGAATTCTGTTCGATACTGTATTGCAAACTGTATCGATAGGTGTTTCTAAACTCTTGAACAGATTAATTCGACACAATATTGTTTTAAAAGTTGGGTGGATGATTTTTTTTTACCCAAAATATATTTTTATATAAAAAGAAGTGTATAGCTTGAGATTATTATAGTACATTAGATGTGTTGATTGTTATTATAATCGAATAAGATTATAATTGAGTTGGTTATGTAAATAACCCATCGAAATTCGTATAAGTATAATATACAAATTCAGAGGAGCTAAATCTGAATTTAAATCAAAATTGGAATTAAACTCTGGAAACTTGGGAGGTAGTTGTAAATAGATTTTAATTTGATATATGTAAAATTTAAAATCCTGAGAGAGATTTGGAAATATATTCCAAACATTTGCAAAGGATATTTTGAAGCAATTTTCAAAATGATGTTATTTGAAAATGAGATTTTAAAATGATATTGTAACGACCTGGGGATTTGGGACCTTGTTAATCGACATAAACTCAATGTCGACTATCCAAGCATCGGAAATACCGGATAGTTAATGAAAGAAAATAGAGGGTGAGAATAGATAAGATAGAAAATTAGAATAGAAGAAGGAGAAGAACATCACAACATCAGAGTAAACACGAATCTCACAGTGGAACGATTAAATATATTTCATAACATAATTTTGAAATGAAACAGTATCTATATACAATCACATTATTAGAGTATAACACTTACAACACAGCGGAAATAACAATAGCTATATAATCCTGAAGCCTTATGCTCCAGCTCTTCAAGTATCTGTAAAATCCCGACTATTGGCTGCCCGTACAAAATTGGGCTACTTGACTCTCCGTACAACATTGAGTTTATGTCGATTACCAAGGTCCCAAATCCCCGGGTCATTACAGATATAGTATTAAAATCACTTCAGTTACTGGAAAATAGTTCGGATGAAGGATGGCCACTTCATCGGGATTCTTTTTCGAGTTTCTAAGTGATTGACTACTACCAAAGTATATTTTTTTGACTTGTTTTGAGAAAACAAATTGTTTTGATTCCTGAAAAGGAATATTGATTTCAGAAAGCAAAAGTTGTTCAAAAACCCCAGGAAGAGATTATTTAAATTTAAAACAAATATACAGGATAAATTTATAATACTCAAATAAAAATTTACTTGAGGAAATATAAAATTGGCATATAATTGAAGCCAGTGAAGCGGAAACCTTATTGGAATAGAATTTAACTTGGTAAAGTAATTAAATTTGGGAAATAAGAGTTGGAATGGAACTTGACTTGGGAAAATATATTGGATTTGTGCGGTAAGATTTGAAATGGAATCAGACTGGTTGAGTAAGAATTTGGAATTGAGATTAGAACTGGAGTCTGAAAAGGAATTTGGCATGGTAAAAAGAGAATGTTTGGATAAGCTGATTGGAGACCAATGTTTGGAATGCATGGGTATGTGCTAATTGGATAGCAAATGGAAGAGATAGAATTGAATGCCTGAAAAAAGGTACATGTTTAAATTATTTTGCGTATGAGATTTATGAGCTATTTTGGGCTAGCCATTATGCTGTTTCATTTTCTTTTGGATTGGAGGAGGCCTAGAGAGGCAAGGTGTAGTTGTATGGATTGAGCCGTGCAAAAGTAGATGCTGGCAAAATTTCCCGAAAATTTAAAGTGTTAGAGAATTTTTAGAATTTTAAAAACTATTCGTTTATTACAAGGAATTAATATTGAAATTAATTGGTCCAATAGAAACTGAAGTTAGGAGTTAAAACAAAAGATTTAACCCGGTTATAATAGGATGTGACATTTTTCCTAGATTAGTAATTTCGGGGACGAAATTATTTTAAGTGGGAAGGAATGTAACGTCCTAGTAATTTGGTGATTTAATAATTAATTATTTAATTATTTTAATATATTGATTTGATAATTTAAATATTTTGAAATCAAATATTTGGAATATATAATCAATATAAGTAGTGGAATAATAAAATCTTGTTCCGAAATAGTCGGATTGGCAATATTGTGAAAATGGGATAATTTAATAAATTTAATTGGGTTTGTATTCGAATTTAATAATGAATATATTAATTAAACGATGTTTTAAGTATTAATTATAATAAAATTTAAATCGAGCTCGTAACGTCGCGGTAATTCGTAATTTAACGTTTTGAACTTCAACTGAATGTACAGGATTCGTTATAAATCGGATTTCTTCGAAACAAGAAACGTTTGAAGCTATTGAACTCTATTGTTCTAACGGAAGTGAAAAATGGAGATTTTATGTTATAGATTGCGAGTTATATTCAAATCAAATTTTCGAATAGTCACTATGGAATCGTTTATAGGCCATAACGATTTATTTAATATAATTAAATATTGGTTTCGAATTTAGACAAGATCTTTAAGACGTAGTTATAATTTAATTTTTAGAATTTTACTATAATTTTTATTTTGGAAAATAAGCTACTTTTTTATTTGGAGTATTTTACACCCTATAACAGCATCTTTAGGACTTCACAGAATAAGCTAACTTGTATATATCATCGTATTTTTGAGATCGTGCCACGTTGCGTAACACAACTGTATTTTTATTTATGTCTACTGCGGTTCGTACGTTAACAAAAGTTGTATGTAATGGAATACCGAAATCTTTTAAACTTAAACCTATATATATTATTTGTACACGTTCCTTGTCATGCACGTATTACATCACATTTTAGTATGGTAGACAATTTATCTTTTTCATGCATGATAACAAGTCATCGCCCCATCCCCTGCAATGTTTAATCTTGTCACCATTTAATTCAGTGATGTCTCCCCTACATATGTCATACTCTCTGAAATGCAAATATATATATATATATATATATATATACATATATAAATACAACATCTCAACAAAAATCTGACTTAACCCTCAGCGAATCACGTCTTATCTTATATTCCTTAGGCCGAAATCCTTGACCAAATATAAAGAAATAAACAAAAGTATTGACAACTGTCTGTCCTTTTGGACTGACATAGTAATATCACTTTAAAATACTTTGTCTTCTTTAATTTTTCTTCCAGTGGAAGTCAGGACTTAAACACAACAACATATAACAAAGACAATACTATAACTAATCCAATCCAACAGCGAGAACCATACACACACCATTTACTTGAAATCCTTCTCGTGCCTGATGTTGTCCTAATAAAATTCTTCTCATGCCTGATGTTGTCCCAATAAAATAATTGAATTTCTTCTATATAATCCTACCTTTATGCTCAGTTCAGAAGCCCTCTTCTTTTCATTTACATTTTAGTCATTCTCTTCAGATAAATACAACGAAGAAAAATAATGATAACAATTTATATAACTCTATAAATCAAGAAAAAATATATGTATGGGTTCCCTGCGAATAGCTCTTCACTGTCATAGGCATTCAAACATGTTCGAACCCTTTACAGTTTGTTGTTTTATAACCAGCGTGGAGATTGTGTCAAGATGAACGGGTGAGTGGAGAGGATGATCGGCCTGGTCACTGTGTAGGAAGGAGTATGAAGCAGTAAGCCGAGAGGTGTTTGGTTGAGGCTGTAAGGTGCAAACTCCGACGAAACAGTGGGGAGGCTGTGAGCTTGCGTTCATTGGGTGGAGATGAGGTATTTGGATAGTGAAGTGGAACGTTGTTGCATGGCATCCAGGAGGGAAGGCGTGAGCTGTGTGTTGTAGAAGGTGGAATCTGAGCTGTGAGGTTACGTTTTAAGGGACAGGAGAAAAGAAAAAGAGGTGAGAGGCATACAATTGTGAGGAGATTTTAGTAAAGAGAAAAATGGTGTGCTTGGTTCAAAGTATCGTGGAGGAATAGACATTTTATTTACTCACTATAGTATGCTACAGTGGAAGACTTAGAGAGGGAAGAAGTATTGTTCACTTAAATTCATGATAGGCTGAAGTTACAAATCATGGGCTTTGGGCCTGAAGGTTGGGTATTTGTGGCTAGTCTGGAGAGGGAAGACAATTACTGTTTAAGCATGTGCATATATGTTGAGCGGGTTGGCTGGCATTTGAAAGGGTGAGCCATTTTAAAAATAAACGTATAAACTGGTGAAAGGAGTTCCTCCAAAATGCAAACTGATATGGGAAGGAGAAGAGTTGTTTTGGAAGTAAAGTGGGCGGTTTGCATTTTGGGAAATGGGAACAAGAAATAACAGAATTGCGAACAGTCAGTCATTTGGAATCGTATGGTCACCGGCTATGTACTGGAGTTGATCCGGAATAGTTTGGAGTTCGTTGGAAATTTTAGCGGAATAAGATGCCTGATCGGAACAATCAGACATTAATCGTTATTCAACGATTAACGACCAAGGTGAGTAAGCTCATTAACTCTGTTAGGTTTTAAAATATTATAATATTTATAAATGATGATGGAATGCTGTGTGATGGTTGTTTGAATGAATTGTTTGAGATAACTCATATAATCATATATATATATATATATATCGTTCGTTGAATACTGATTCTAATTTACATTGATTTTATTTATGTTGATTTACATCTGTGAATATAGAGAAACAGGTTGGAGGGATCCAACTAGATTCCTCAACAGTTATATTGTTTTTTTGCATATATTACATTATATGATGTGATAAATAATCTGTTATTGATTATAGTTTGTTTGGAATATGGATTTACACTGGCCCTGAAATAATTGTTACTTAAATACCGTAAAAATTTATGGAAAATGATTCGAGTTTAAAATGGAAAATCTATTATTTAAGAATAGAAATTTAATCTGGATTTGGCTAGAATATCATAACTTGTTTTAATATTATAAAACAAGTACATTGATTTAGAAACAATATTTGTAATGTAAGGAAATAATTATTATTGGATAAATAGTTAATATTTGGTTTAAGAGCTATAAATTATAATAGAATATGTGATCAAAATTAAGTTATAAACATGATATTTATTGAATAAGAAGATGACTTATAAACAGAGTTTATGAAGTGGAATTGGAATATAAAATAATAAAATAACTCAGGAAAGAAGATTTGAACCTGTAAAGATATTTATTACTTAAATGAAGATATATTTGATAAAAGTATGTAGATTTCTATAAATGAATAATATTCATATTTCAAAGTGAATAATGTTTCAAAGAAAACGTTTTCCAGATTAAAACGATTATAACGGAAATTTGAAATATTTTCCAATGTAAATAGTGTATATTATCTAAGCGCAGAAAATAAGGACTGTGAGAAAGATGGAAATGCTTTTGGACGTTAATAACATATATTTTCTGGAATATGGAAAGAAATAGAGTCAAAATATTTGGAAATGTTTTCCCAGAAATGTGAAGAGAAAAACAGGTTTTTGAAAATATGGGAAGTTGTGATTTTAATGTTAATTAAAAAGGGCCAGTGGTGGTTGATGCTTAGTTATAAATTTGAATAGATGTTTATTTTCCTTTGATAGTGAAAACACCGGCTATCAAAGATTTTTTTACCATCGTTGTCAATATGGAGAGACTGGTTGGATTTAATATCCGAAAACCACTCCGTATAGGCATAGGCGTTGCGAATTAGATTATGCCGAAGATAAATTGAAGACGGAGTAAAATGCAAGGGCTATTTTGTTTGTCCAGACCCAGGACAACTTGTATGGACGAATGTCTTGTAGAGTATTCCTAACGGATCACATAAGACGATATTTTCAAGATATTACGTTTGGTGGCGGAGGAATTCGTTTCTCTTAGCTTTTTATACCCATAATATTTTTGGGAAGATCAACTAGTGATCTGACGGGTTTGACGATGTGGCATTCAAAGTGTATGGTGTCCAGATGTTCTGAAAGATTAACGTAGCCTCAAGCCTCACAACCGGGAAATGACAAAAATCGGGCCGACAGCATGGCTAGTTGGGTCATACCCAAGCATGCTATATTTGTCACCGATCTAGAGAAAAATCAATATTTATTCTTCTTTCGATTCTGTATCTTACGAATTACGGTTGGACGGCCGACAACCATGGGTGACAATATATTCGCTACACTCAAGCTAAATGAGTGGGCAGTCATGTGTGGTCGGGTTGCAAGATGCCCTTGTTGAACCCCTGTGTATCCCCTCTAGAGTACACTGATCGGGAGGTGGTCTCATACCTTGTCATAGTTGGAATCCAATCTCCAATAAGCGCCCTGCGGTTTTTGATTTTATACTATTTATGTCGAGCGTGAGATGCAAGCGTTCTGCTATTTGGTTATTTATTTGATTAGACATTATTATAATATCACTGGATTTTGATATCAAAAATGTTTTGGTTATAGTATGGTAAAAACCGTCCATGTTTATCTGTGGGTTGGTCTTACTATTACTCTTTCTTTAAAAAGTATTTTTAAAGTTAAACAATATGGGTGGAGTATACTCACACCAGTCCTATGACTGACCCAGAGTTTATTTTGTTTTGTTTTTCCTAAACTCTTGGGTGCCCAAATTTGTATGGGCAGTCAAGTGTTTCAGGCTTTTACAGATACATTTGGAGGAGCTTGAAGCAAGAGGCTTCACCGTTAGTTATTTAAAGTTATTTCCGCTGTATCAAATGTTATGTTGTACTCTGATATGGTATGTATATGCAAAACAGATTTGTATTTCAAAGTTATGTTATATAATATATTTTATTTGTTTCACTATGAGATTATGTTTTGTTATTTCTGTTCTTCTTCTGTCTATTTCTATTTCTTTAACCCTTATGAATCGTATTTCTGTACTATTTGAGTTGGAAGTGGGTTGTATTAGTCAGCTCAGATGGTATCGATTTTCAAGCCATTACACCTAATATCTTAAAATTTCCTTATATAATTCGAAAATTCCATTCCGAACACTTTTCCCAGGTTCCAGGATTTTAATTCCAAGTTCTGATTTAAATTCAGATTTAATTCATCTGTATTTATACATTATATTTATACTAATTCGGATTGGTTATTTATAACCATTACAATTTATAATCTTATTCGATTATAAAAATAACCAACATATCCAATATATTAACTATAATGTATATAATATAATTTTGGTAAAATTATTTCATTTACCTCTTGTCAAAACGTATTGTGTCGGTTTATCGTATTCAAGTGGTTTCTCAAATACGCTCTCTCGTATATATATACTCAACTCAATCTAGGGTATTACTAATCCCATCTCTATTGAATTATGCCACAGAGCCAATGTAATAACTTAACCTTCAACTCTGATATCAATGTAACGACCCAAGGATTTTTCGACCTTGAAAATCGACACAACACATTGTCGAATATTCAAGAATCGGAAATACCCGATCATTAATAGAAAGAAGTTAGAGAGTGAGAAATAGAAAGAAAGAAAATTAGAATAGAAGAAGAAGATCACAAGAGAACAAAATCAGAGTGACACGAATCTCACAACGGAACGAATAAATATATTATATAACAACTTTGGAAATACCAAACTGATAACTGTATATACGTACCATTATCACATAACATCACAGTGGAAATAAACTCTGTATATATCTAACTCTGAAGCCTCCTACTCCGAGCTCCTCCAAGTATCTGTAATATCCCTTGACCGTCTGTACAAATTTGGGCACCCAAGAGTTTAGGGAAAACAAATCAAAATAAACTCTCGGTCAGTCACGTGGCTGGTGTGAGTAAATTCTAAGCACTTGGTTTAACTTTTAAAATCCTTTTCAAAGGAATGATAATCGTAAGACCAATCCACACAGAAACACAGCGGTTTTTATCTTATGATAACCCAAAATATTTCTTAAAGTCAATATTTTTTGATATTATAATAATGTCTAAATCAAGTAATAGAAATCTAGCAGAACGTTTTCATCTCACGTTCTACATATATAATATACAATCAAAACCGTGGGCTCTTATTAGGTAATGGATTTCCAACTATGACAAGGTATGGTACCACCTTTAGATCAGTGTACTTTAGAAGCGATACACTGGAGTTCAACAAGAACATCTTGTAACTCGGCCACACATGACCGACCCTTCATTTCGCTTGAATGTTCCGAATATATTATCACCTTATTGTTGGTATACCAACATAACCGTTCCCGGGAGATACAGAAGCGAAAGAAGTAACAAATATGAATATTCTCTAGATGGTGACAATATACCCTAATTGGGTGCGACCCACTTAGCCATGCTGCCTGCCTGATTTTTGTCATTTCTCGGTTGATGAGGCTTGAGGTCATAACATATCTTTTAACAGATCACTCCTTTATTTACTTTGATTGCCACATCGTCATACCCGTCAAATCACAAATTGATTTCCCAAAAAATACCATGGGTATAAGCTAAGGGAAACGAATTCCTCCGCCACCAATGTAAGAACGTTTGAAACGATCAACTTACGCGATCTACCATATATACTCTGTCATACATTCGTCCATTCAAGTTGTCCTGGGATTGGGCAACCCGAAGGAATTATTATGTAAATCCATCTTAGGTAATTTCTACCTAGGATCGCCAGAATAACCCTTGTATAAACTCTGTCTTCAATTTCCTTCGATCTACTTGATTCGAAACGATAATGCCCATACGAAATGGTTTTCAAATAATAAATCTGATCTCGGTCTCTTCGTATTGACAACGGAAATGGTCAAAAACCTCGATAGTTGGTTATTTAACTATCAAAGGAAAACATGTGTACAAATAACGGTCGTATTTCCAAATGGAAATTACCAATCTGTAACACCACACGTCCATTAATGTCACTCACAAAGGGAATGCATTAACTTCCATGGAGCATTATTAGTGTATAGAACAGAATATAACAAGACAGATACATATATTGGTATTTGAAAATTTTAAAACAACTTTTATTGCAGTGGAGAAATAGTTTGATCACAACATCTTCATAAACCAACAGTAAAATCAAGTACACTTAATATCTATCTTGACAAATTGTTTTCTCGGTACATAAATAAAAAGCGTAACCCCAAACACAAGTAGCCATAATAGAGATGATTTGAACTTTACTTTCAGCAATCCAAGCACTTCCAAAAGAGAGAGAAAGTGATCCAAGATCAAGCTCCACTAGTACTAGTCCCACCTGAGAACCTTGGGGGGGGGGACAAGGAAGAAAAGAGGCGAAAACAAGGGGGTCAAACATAAAGTCTGGCAAGTATAATAACTTTTACAATATAATTATTAAAGTAACTAGGATAAGGCATAAACTGATAAGATAAGATATGACCATGAAACAAGTGGGCATGACAAAGAAAACAAGAGGAATATTCTGGCGTTAAGCTCATTTCAAATCACTATAGGATAATTATTATACTGCACCACTACTAGTCACCATAAAAGTTAATCCCGCCTATAGAACATAATAATGATAATGGTAGTTTCGTGTACCCCTAGCTGCCTTCATAGGTGCCGTCTGCCCCTATCTCCACTAGTTGTACCCACTACCTCCATGCGATCGGCTCACTAACTCGTAGATACCCGTGTTGGTCCCACAGTGGGGTATATCACTCCCCAAAGTGGCAACCTGATATCACTAGAGATGCACGACTTATATCTACACGATGCAACAACGTCTTACCTACCAGCCCGGGCCCACGCACGCACATGACCCCTATGGACTAGCGTTGACACCGCTAACCCATTTTGACCTCTTACAATCAAACCTAGTAAGCGTGTCCCGCCTTCGACTTGGGTCGAGCTCACAAAGATACTTATTGGGTTACTGGTTTGAAAAGGGCCCCCATGCCTGACACAAGCTTTCCACCTATGCTTGGTCCCAACTAAGGTTTCCCACTTAACCCCATTCTTATTCATGTCTTCTTACATGTTTCAACTTGGTTAAGTGTTTCTAATCGTATTTCACAAGCCACCCAAGGCCACCCACTTAACCCCCATGTCCCAGCACATGTTTATCTGGTAAAGTGTTACTTAATTCATTAGAACCGTAACCTTGTAAAGACCTCCCATATTAGACTGACATTTGCAGTTGCTGGATTTGTCGGGTGGGTCCGGGAAGTCTTATACCGGAAACGAGCCTAACCTCATGTCTTTACAATTGTTACACATTTAATTTGTGCCTTTGACCTCTCACATTAGACTACCGTTTGTGGTTGCTGGATTTGCTGGGCGGGTCCAGGCAGTCTTTCACCACTAATGAGTCTAAGCTCATGTCTTAGGCAGTTAATTATCACATAATTATTTAACCCCAAATTGGATTAATATCCCTATTCAAATTTGTCAATATATTCCAAATTTATTTATGTCCATAATTGTCACCTAAATTATATCCATAATTTCAGGTATATATTTTATACCAATTAATGCCTCAAATTAATTATATGCCTTTTAAGGCCATTTTATGCCAATTCACAATTATGTATATTCAATATTTTTCCATTGTCCCCACGCTATTAGTATGTTTAGATATGACATATGTTAGACTCATAATAGTCTAACTTATAAAAAGAAAAGCAACATCACAACTTGAATAATACATAAAATAGATCTAAGAATCATGACATAAGTTTACATAGCCAATAACTTGCATAGGCAATACACAAATTTGCATAACTATCATAGATCTAAATATAGATCTAAACATAAAGATGTGAACTTGCATATATGGATATGGTTTTCCTATAAATTGCATATGAATTTCTTTCAAACTGGCATATGATTCACATACAAAACTAGCATAGCCAATGGGTATATAGAACATAAATTTGCATAACTATGTACTGCCATGGTTCTAAATATAGATCTAAACATAAAGATGTGAACTTACATATGGATCTAAACATAAAGATGTGAACTTGCATATGGATCTAAACATGTAACTTAGTGTTACATGTTTGCATACAAACTAGAATATGTATCTACATGATTCACATATGTTTTAACATCCCAAACATGCATAAGATTCATATAAGAACATATAGTCCAACATCACAAACTTGCATCTAATTTATATAAGAACATGTAATCCAACATCACAAACTTGCATATAATTCAACATCACATGATTTAAAATCATATTCTCATAATCCCAATTATAACTTATCATAATTAAATTAATTAATTATTTTGTGAAAGATATTATACTCACAAACAAAAGAATAGTCTTGTCTTTCTGGGATCTGTATTCTGAAACTGAATTGCTCGCCTTTGATGTAGACTAATCGTTATTTAGATTTAGATTTGATTTGATTCTTGCTTCTATCTTGTTTTAGGTTGAAAGAGAATGGCGGCTACTCTAGGTTCTCCATCGACGGCATGGCGGCTCTTGGTATGAATTAGTATGATTTTAGGTTGAGATTTAGGTTGCTTATATAGAATTTTAGTTAATTAAGAGTCGTCTGATTAACCTAGAATCAATCAAGACCATCAAGTCAAGATAGAGTAACACCTCATCCCTAATGACTCAGCAACAAGACATAACAGTGTCATCTTTCAGATCTGCCCGGGGGAGGGGGGCAGGTCGACCTGTATGGGTAGGTCGACCCCCAGGTCGACCTGGCCTTGGGCGGGAATTTTCCCGCCCTGCCAGCTTCTGCAATTACAATATGAATTTTGAATTTCTGATTCGAGCTATTTCTAATTTATTTAAATTCTGAAACTTCTGAAGGCCATAACTTCTTCATACGAAGTCCAATTCACACAAACTCGGACTCTATCTCAAGCAGAATTCCGAGACGAACGCAATGGCGCAACCCGTTTCCCTTAATTATCAATATAACAATTACGTATTCTTAAATTTGTTAATTTTAATATTCAAAATTACGGGGTGTTACATTCTCTCCTCCTTGAAGGATTTCGCCTCCGAAATCTCCAAGTTAATGAGAATGCATATCCTAACATCCAATCATCCATCTACTCAACCATCAAACACAGGCATCCATTGTCCTTACAAGATTTCTAATGCTGTATGAACATATGCAAAAAGTGTGTGTATATGTTCCTTATCTAATGCAAAATCAGGCGGTCTACTGATTCAGTTGACCTCCTTAATGCAAATCATGATAGTGCCATGCGTCCATTATGTATGCGAAAGAATCCTATAGATACATATTATTTCTACATGTGTGCACAACCATTCATCAAAATGCAGCATCCATATGATAACACAACCATTATACATCCATAAATTTAGTTATGCACACATATTTATATGCAACATGAAGGTGATTGAGCCGATCTAGTGCCTAATGTGTGTCTACATGCATCAACAAGCAACTGCTAGCAACCACTTGCATCCATCAAACATAACATGTCTCAAACACATGTTTGCAACCATATGGTTCTTCCTAACTAAAGATCGAAGATGTCATCGCAAAGATAATACTAAATGATAGGACAAGTATCAACAAAGCGGTAGAAAAAGGAGAAAATAAAAACATACCCTCAAAAAGAAAAGGGTACAGCGTACGCATCTTATCTTCTGTCTCCCAAGTCGCGTCTCTTTGATCATCTCCCCATTGCACTTTGACCAACTTGACCTCTTTGTTGCGTTGCTTTTTTACCTCCGATCCAAGAATGCGTGTAGGAGCTCGTCTAACCGTGGCATTGCGCTCTACTTCCAATTATTTGAGCGTGCTCGGCTCCACCACTTCCACCGTATCATGTAAACACTTACGCAAATGCGAAACGTGATGAACACCACTGAGCTTCTCTGGTAACTTTACCCTATACGCCATCTGCCCAATCCTCTCTATAATTGGAAAGGGTCCTACGAACCTCGGTGCCAACTCTCCTACCGATCCAAAATGGACTACGTTTCTCAATGGTGATACTTTAATAAAAACCATGTCCCCAACATTGAACTCAAGATCGGTTCGTCTCTTATCAACATATGACTTCTGTCGGTCTTGCGCCGTCTTTATTCGTCGTCGAATCAAGTCTGTCTTTTCCGAAGTCTCCCTAATCATGATGGGTCCAAGCAAACCCTTATCCGTGGATTCCCACCAACAAGTAGGTGATCGACACGGTCGTCCATAAAGAACCTCAGAAGGCGCCATGACAATGCTAGCCTGAAAGCTGTTATTATAGGCAAACTCCACTAATGGAAGATGTTCTTCCCATGTTCCTCCAAAGTCTAGGATGCATAGCCTCAGAAGGTCTTTTAGAATCCGATTTACTCTCTCGGTCTGGCCGTCCGTCTGAGGGTGATAAGCGGTACTTAAGCATAATTGCGTTCCAACCACCTCTTGTAAGCTTTCCAAAATTTAATTGTGAAAATGGGATCTCTATCGCTCACAATGCTAGAGGGTATGCCATGCAGACGAACTATCTCTCGAAGGTAAAAAAAATGCTAACCATGCGGTGGTCCTTCTACTTTTAATGGGAATAAAATGGGCACTTTTGGTAAGTCTATCAATAATTACCCAAATCCCCATATTGCCCTTCCTTGATCTTGGTAACCCATCTACAAAATCCATGGAAATAATTTCCCATTTGCAAAGCGGAATCTCTAAGGGGTGGAGCAAACCTCCGGGCTTCTTTTGCTCCGCCATGATTTGCTGGCACACTAAGCATCTAGAAACGAACTCAGCCACGTCCTTCTTCATTCCGGCCCAAAAGAAAACTCGCTTCATATCCCTATACATCTTATCACCACCAGGATGTATGGTCATCTTAGAGCGATGTGAGTCTTCAAGAATTGCCTTCTTCAAACTCTCTCTTATGGTACGCAAAGTCTCCCATCTCTACGTAGCCAGCCTCTCTCATCTATGGCATATCTATTAGAATGACTCGAAGACTCCCCTCCTATAAGCTTGCCTACTATCTCAACCATCTGTGGGTCATTTCCCTGTGCCTCTCCAACTCGACCCAAAAGTGTAGGTTGCACCTCTAACGATGCCTACAATCCAGCTACATAATCGATAGAGGGTCTGAAGTTAAAGGTAGATATATACTCCAAACTCTGCCGCTCTACAAACAAAGGACTTAAAGTCAACTTCTTTCTACTTAAGGCGTCGGCTACAACGTTACCCTTGCTAGGGGTATATGCGATCTCAAAATCGTAGGATGCCAAAAAATCCATCCACCTCTGTTGCCTCAAGTTTAGGTCCTTCTGAGAGAATAAGTACTTTAGCGACTTATGGTCTGTATACAACTCAAACCTCTCGCCAAGCAAATAATGACGCCATGACCTAAGCGCAAAAACTATGGCAGCCAACTCTAAGTCATGGGTAGGGTAATTTTTCTCATGGGCTTTCAACTGTCTTCCACCATAGCATATCACCCTTCCCTCTTGCATTAAAACTGCGCCAAGCCCTATCCCGCAAACATCGGTATATTCTTTGAATGACTTACTCCCATCTAGAAAAACTAAAACTAGAGTTGTCGTCAAAGCCCTCTTCAGACGTTGGAAAACATCATCACAGTAAACGTCCCAAGTAAAAGTCAAGTTCTTCTTCGTTAACCGAGTAAGTAGGGCTGATATCTTCGTGAAGTCCTTTATGAACTTCCTATAATAACTGGCCAGCCCTAAAAAGCTTCTTACTTCTGTTGCGTTCTTAGGAGTTTTCCAATCTTGGATTGCCACCACCTTTGTGGGATCCCCAGCTATCCCTTCCTTAGAGACCACGTGTCCTAAGAACCTCACTTCTTCTCTCCAAAAATGGCACTTAGAGAACTCAGCTTTAAGTTGATGTGTTCGTAGGGTCTCTAAGACTTCCCTAAGATGTAGGGCATGCTCTTCTTCACTTTTAGAGAAAATCAGGATATCGTCCACAAAGTCTACCACAAACTTGTTTAGAAACTCCCTAAACACCCTACTCATTAAGTCAACAAAGTATGCGGGTGCATTCGTCAAACCAAAAGGCATGACGAGCCACTCGAAGAAACCGTCAGGAGTTCTAAATGCAGTCTTATCGATGCTATCTTCAGCCACCCTTAGCTAATGAAACCCTATAGCCAAATCCAGTTGCGAGAAAACCGAAGCACACACCAACTGATCGAATAAATCATCTATCCTCGGCAACGGGTGTCTATTCTTCTTTGTTAGCTTATTCAGCTCTCCATAGTCCACGCACAATCTAAGTGAACCATCAGCTTTCGTAGCAAAAACAACTGAAGCACCCCACTCCGAAATACTTCTTCTTATGAACCCTTTCTCAAGCAATTCTTTCACTTGCTTACTGAGTTCTCTTCTCTCTCTCGGAGCTATGTGGCGCACTGGTAATGCAACTGGATTTGCATTATCTACTAAGTATATTTGAAAGTCTATCTCGCGCCTCGGGGGTAATCCTCGAATCTCATTAAAGACGTCACTATATTCACGGACCACACGAACATATTTCAAATCATCATTGGATGTGTCAAGGGATTCTAGCTAGCTAAGTATTACCGGACATCTAGGGTCACAAGAAATATCGAGGGTCTTTCCACAACGAGTCAGCATTCTAACTACCCTTCTTTCACAATCTAGGATGGCACCGTATCTAGCTAGCCAATCCATGCCTAGAATAAAGTGGTAGCCCATGAAGCCAAGAACGAAGGCATTGCATTCAAACCCAACGCCCAAGATATACACTCTCAAATCCCGACAAAAATTTGAAAGATGAGCCGAACCACCGATAGGATTTGAGACTACTATGGGATCCGTAACTAGACTAGTATTTAGGTGCAGTATTTCAACTAACAAAGCAGATACTAACACGTGTGAAGCGCCAGAGTCAAACAAAGTACGAACAGGATGATCAAACAGAAAAACTAAACTTTCAACGGAAATGTTTCTACCTCTTCCCTGTCCTGGTGCCATCAGAGCCTGAATCTGCCCTCTTGCCTGCCCTAGTGCCATGAGAGCTTGAGTCTGCCCTCAAGAAGTGGACCCTGTTCTTTTCCCTTGCCCCTGTTTCCTTGGGCAGTCTTTTACTAGATGTCCTGCCTCTCCACAGTGGAAACAACCAGTCTTCTTTTTCTTCCTATTGTCCTTGCTCAAATGGCCTGGTGTTCCACAATTAAAGCACTTTTCTTCCCTTTGCTATTATTGTTCTTCCCTCCTTTCTTGTTTTGCTATTTTGGTTTCTTTTGGTCCCCTTTCTTCTCCGGTGCCTTATTAGCATTAGCACCTTTCTCCTCTTCATGCATAAGCTCTATGTCAACCAATTTCTCATAGGTAGCCCCCATCGGAATGTGGGTCATAGCCAACCCATGTAGCGGCTCATTCAAACCTTTAACGAACCTTAGGGCCTTCTTCTCAAGTGTGTTTTCTAATTCCAAGCCAAATCTCGCCAATTGATTGAACTTGTTAACGTACTCCTTCACTGATAAATCCCCTTGCTTCAATGCTAAGAATCTCCCCATATATAAATTCTCTTCTGCTCGTGAGAGAAATTTCATCTCGAACCTATGCCTGAAATCCATCCATGTCTCCACTGGACGCTCTCCATTCGTGACCTCCCACCAACATGAGGCTTCGTCCTTCATTAACCAAGCAGCCAATTGGACCTTCCTTCCATCTTCCACCTCGAAAATACCAAATAGATCTTCCACCTCCTTAAACCAATTTCGAGCTTCAACAAACGTCTCTGATCCGTGAAAAGGTTTCCTTCCCATTGCTCGAAAATCTTTGCATATCTTCGAAAAAGTATCAACGCGAGGCGGGGGAGGAGGAGGAGCGACTACACCAGGGGGAGGAGGAACACTTGCTGGGCCTGCGGCATTGGCCTTATCCTCCAGATACCTTCTAAACTAGCCTGGTATTGGTATGCCCTCGGGTATCTCAGGTTTCCCAAACATGCTGAAAAAGAAAAAGGAAGAGATTCAAAACGGAGAATCGAAGGAAGGATATATGTGTAACACCCCGTGAATTCTATAACGTTAAGCTTCACGAATTAAAGTATAATGAATTATAAATGATGAAATCAAGGGAAATGGGCCATGCCATTGCATTCGTCTCGAAATTCTGCTTGAGATAGAGTTCAAGTTTGCGTAAAACGGATATCGTATGAAGAAGATATGGACGAACGAAGTTGGGCAAAAAAACCGGAAAACGGGTCAGAATGCACTGGCGCACTTGTGAAGTGCGCCAGAACAAAGTTGAACTGGCGCACTTGGGAAGTGCGCCTGTACAATTTTGTCCTGGCGCACCTGCCAAGTGCGCCCAGGTCAGAAAGACCTGCTGGTCAGGTCCTGGTTGGCCTGGTCAGGGTCTGGTCGAATTCTGATGCTTGGCTGAGTCACTAGGGCTTACGTGTCACCTCTTGATTGGCTCTTTGAAATTTGTATGGTCTAGATTCCTCCTATCTTCATCTGATGGCTCAAAACAATATAAAATTCTATAAATACAACTCAAGTCTAACCCTAAATTCACACAAATAATAGAATACAAAAGCCGTCATGCTGCTGGAGAGGAACTAGGAACGGCCGTCAATTAGAAAGCCTAGAGACAAGCCAACAACAAAGCCTAAGAGAGGAATCAAATTAAAGTTTAATCAAATCAATCAATGCAACGTTAGTCTACCCAAAGGAGCGCATCTCAGTTTCAGAATTCAGAATCCAGAAATCAAGATTCTGCATTCGTTGTAAGTATAGTGACCTTTCAAAATATGAATAAAAACTGTGATGTGATTCGATGTAAATGAAAATAGAATCGTGTTGTTATAATCTTTGTGTATTGTGATGGTTCTATCATGACTTGTGTATTGATGTTTGTGGCATAAATTGATTGATGCAAGCCTATTGAACAATTGTATATGAAAAACAATGGCACTTGCAAGTTTGTGGCAAAAACTAGAAATTGATCCCTTTTTTATATGTCGATGGCATGGACTATGTATATTCCCTTAGTCTAAATTAGAATTTATGTAAACATGTTATAGACCTTTTATGCCTACATGACCCAAAACCTATGATATCATTCTTATGTTTATTGGCAAGTATAATTAGATCTATGTTTGCAAGTATACTTGGATCTATGTTTCATAAACTATGCAAATTCATGTTTATTTGCAAGATATAATTGGTTCTATGTCAAACATCATTTGGGTTTCATAAACTATGCAAGTTCATGTTGAAATAGGCTATATGATTAGATGTAAAAATTGTACATTTTTGTGAATATACAACATGCTAGTTTTGTGGTTGATATTATGCCAAGTTAACATGTTTAAACACAAGTTTGTATTTGCCTAAACTATGCCATTTCATATGTCACCTACTTAGTCATACTTTGATTTGACTGCAAGTTCACATGACCCATGTTATATGTTAGTTGAATCGCCAAATTGCAAGTTCAAGCGCCACACACCTTTATGTATTACATGTTCATGATTTTCCCCTTTTCCTCACGTTTATAAAGTTGGGCTAAATTGTGACAAGCCCAACACATGTTATAACGTTGCGAACAAACGGGGTTAATAACGTTGGGTGTAAAATATGAAAATATATGTTGGCAGGTTTGGCACATGCCAATGATTATGACACATAAGCAGTATGAATTGAAATACCCAAAAATAAATGATATGACATTTACATATGGTTGAGAAGTAATAAAATATGTAAATTTAGAAAACACGATATGCTTAACCCGAGGTTGGATTGAGTTGTGATGTAAACCTACCCGGACCCGCCCGGCTGTCCAGTAGTCACAACAATACCTATCCAATGTGGGTGGTTAAGCATTGAGCCCAATAAGGACCCGAGGTTAGACTGAGCTACGGTGTAAACCTGCCCGGAACCGACCGGCACATCCAGTAACCGTAGCAATACCTGTCTAACGTGAGTGGTCTGGTGCTCCTAAGAAGCTAAGGACAGATGGTAGGGTTAAGTCAACTATAACACTTAACCAAATTCAACATGTTAACAAGAATTGATGGGTGGGGTTAGGTAAATACAGACACTTAACCCCTTAACGTGTTTGACTAGAAAATCCTAGTAACGAGGGACCCGTTTCAGCAGTAACCCAAAGTTAGGTACCAACGGTACCCTAAAACTAGGCAGGGTGGGGCACGATTACTGGGCAGATTGTAAGCGGTCAAACGACGGCGGTGGGTGCACAGTGCAGGTCTAACGGGGTGTGGGAATGCACACACTCTGGAGCAGACAACCAGGGCACTGGGGACACCAGTAGTATAACCTATGCCTTCTAGGATTTGTGTCGGGGCCGCCACCATGGGTCTTGATACACCCCATGGTGGGACCAGCATAGGTATCTACAATTCTTGGGGGCCATATGACACATGTTGACGCGAGTAGGAGCCGATCTTTAATAAGAATGGGGATCACTTCACCCTCACCACGGGGTGCCAGTTAGAATAAACTCAAGTAGGTGCAGAGATATAGTATGGGTGTGATAGTACATTCGACACTTCCTTAGCTTGTGACACTTTCCTATTTTTAGTTTACATCCATCATATCCTTTTCTTATTCACATATTGAAGAGTTACTAGATTTACTCAGGCTTTATGTCTGACCCTATTTTCTTTTCGTTTTCTTTTCTTTCGTCCCCCCGGTCCACAGGGAGAGAACAACTCAACTCAGTCAGGCTCTTTACAAGCACCAAGAACGTAGATGTATGATTTGGATCTTTCTCGCTCGGATAATGGCTTTGGATATCACTATAGGGATTTTTGTCACTTTATTTATGTTTTTCATGCTTCTTTAACAATCAAGGCAGTTATGAGGTTGTAATGTTGGAAGTATTTTGAGACAATTATGGAAATCTTTGTTTGATACATGTATTGATGAAATAAAAGTTTGTTTGGTTTCCGCTGTTTAAAATATGTGTATTTATATCTGTCTTGAGTTCATCTGTGACTTTTACTTATAAACCTCCACCAAAATTAAGGCATTCCCTTTGTGAGTGACCTTAATGGAGGTGGGGTATTTCTCTTGGTATCAGAGCATAGGTTTACCAGACAAGATAAAAGTTTTTGAAATTTTTTTTTCAAAAAGAAAGTTTAAAGAAGCATTTTTTTAAGAAAAAGTGTTATATTTATAAAAAGACAAAATCCCCTAAAGCCATGTGCCCTATCTATCCTTCTCTATCCTTCGTTTTGAATTTTTCCTTTCTGTTTCAGCATGTCTGGAGACATTAACCTTCCGGAAGGAGTGCCGATTCCCGGCTGGTTTAGGAGGTACTTAGAAGCAAGGGCCAATGGCGCGGGCCCAGTAGACATCCCTCCTCCAGTGGCCGCGGTTCCTCCTCCTCCTCCGCCTCCTCTTGGAAATGCCTTCACAAAAACATGTAGAGACTTCAAGGCTATGGGTGGAAAAGTCTTTTATGGGACAGAATCTTTTGTTGAAGCAAGAAACTGGTTAAAGGAGACTGAGGATTTGTTCGTCATCTTTGGAGTGGATGATAGGAAAAAGATACAACTTGCGGTGTGGTTACTTAAGGATGAAGCTTCCTATTGGTGGGAAGTTACTAATGCTCAGAGGGCGGTGGAAACATGGGAAGACTTCAGGACAAGGTTTGAGATGAAATTCCTCTCCCAAGCCGAAAGAAGCCTGCAAATGGAAAAGTTTCTAACTCTGAAACAGGGAAGCATGACGATCAGGGAATATGTTAATCAGTTTAATCAGCTGGCCAGATTTGGGCTAGACTTAGTAAACACCCAACACAAGAAGGCACTTCGCTTCGTCAAGGGTTTGAATGAGCCTCTACACAGCCTTGCCATGACCCATGTATCCACGGGTGCGACTTATGAAAGCCTGGTGGACATGGCGTTGCTACACGAGGAAGACCACAGCAAGAAAGAAACTAAGTTCGAAGAGAAGAAAGAAGGTCTACAAGCAAAGAAAAAAGACTTCAAGAAAGGAGGGAAGAATAATAAGCCCCATGAGAAGAGAAGGTGCAATTTCTGTGGCATTATGGGCCATATATCAAAAGACTGCCGGAAAAGGAAGGCGAAGATGGGTGGTTGCTTCCATTGTGGAGAAACTGGACACCAAGCTAAGGGCTGCCCAAAGAAGAAAGGGCAGGGACAGAAAGCTGGATCCACTTCAGGAGGTCAGGTTCATGCGCTAGTGGTACCTCAGCAGGAACGAGGTAGTAATATTTCTGTAGAAAGTGTAGTCTATCTTTATGATCATCCAGTTCATACACTTTTTGACTCTGGCGCATCACACTCTTTTATTTCATCTGCCTTAGTAGAATCTCTGCATCTAGACACTAGTATGGTAGGAGATCCCTTAGTAGTGTCAAATCCAATTGGGGGCTCCGCTTACTTGTCAATGGTTTGTTTGGGTTTGAAAATCTCTATTCTCAGCGTTGAGTTTAGTTGTAATGCCTTTGTTCTGGGCTTCTCGGGATATGGTTTGATCTTAGGCATGGACTGGCTATCCAGTAATAGTGCCATTCTTGACTGTGATAAAAGAGTAGTTAGACTCTTGACTCGACTTGGGAACACTCTAGAAATTTCTTGTAATCACTTGAATGCTGTTATGCTTAGTTATCTAGAGTCGCTTTATGCTTCTGATGAGAATTTGTAATCAGTTAGAATAGTCCGGGAATATCCGGATGTCTTTGAGGAAGTGAAAGGCTTACCTCCGAGGCGGGAAATAGACTTCCGCATATATCTTGTGGATAACGCAAAGCCTGTAGCTTTACCTATCAGACACATGGCTCCAAGGGAGAGAAAGGAGCTCAGTAAGCAGGTTAAAGAACTTCTCGAAAAGGGGTTCATTAGACGGAGCATTTTGGAATGGGGTGCTCTAGTGGTGTTCCCAACCAAAGCAGACGGTTCGCTTCGCCTTTGCGTCGACTATAGGGAGTTAAACAAATTGACCAAGAAAAATAGGCACCCTCTTCCCCGAATCGATGATTTGTTTGATCAGCTTGTAGGTGCGATGGTTTTCTCCCAACTTGATCTGGCAACTGGGTTCCATCAGCTAAGAGTAGCTGAAGACAGCATTGATAAGACAACATTCAGAACCCTAGATGGTTTCTTCGAGTGGCTTGTCATGCCTTTCGGCTTGACAAATGCACCCTCTTATTTCGTAGACCTAATGAGCAGGGTGTTCAGAGAATTCCTCAACAAATTTGTGGTTGTCTTCGTAGATGATATCTTAATCTTTTCAAAGGGTGAGGAAGAACATGCTCAACATCTGAAAGAAATCATGGATACTCTCCATGCACATCAACTAAAAGCCAAATTCTCCAAGTGTCACTTCTGGAGAAAAGAAGTAAGGTTTCTTGGGCATATAGTGTCCAAAGAAGGGTTGGCTGTGGACCCCGTGAAAGTGGTGGCTATGCAAGATTGGAAGACACCAGAAATGCAACCGAAGTTCAAAGCTTTCTTGGACTAGCTGGTTTTTATCGAAAGTTTATTAGGGATTTCGCGAAAATCTCAGCCCCACTCACAAGGCTAACAAAGAAGAATCTGGCATTTACTTGGGATTTGGACTGTGAGTTTTCTTTCCAACAATTAAAAAGGGCTCTTACAACAGCCCCAGTTCTAACTCTGCCTGACGGAAGCAAAATGTTCACAGTATACACGGATGCATGTAGAACGGGACTAGGCGCTGTTCTAATGCAAGAATGAAGGGTAGTAGCTTATGGCGGAAGACAATTGAAGGTTCATGAAAAGAACTACCCAACCCACGATCTTGAGTTCCCGCCATCGTCTTTGCACTTAAGTCTTGGCGCCATTATCTCCTAGGTGAGAAGTTTGAATTATACACTGACCATAAGTCGTTGAAATATCTCTTCTCCCAGAAGGATCTTAACTTGAGGCAGCAAAGATGGATGGAGTTTCTTGCCTCATATAATTTGGAATTTCCTATACTCCCGGAAAAGGCAACGTGGTAGCAGAAGCGTTGAGCTGAAAGAAACTGACCCGAAGCCCTCTCTTTGTGGAAAGGCAAAAGTTGGAGTATATAGCCAGTTTCAACTTTAGGCCCTCCTCGGATTTTGTACCGGGTTTGTTAGCATCTCTCGAAGTACGCCCAACTCTCTTAGACTCAATAAGGGAAGCACAACGTGAAGACCCTCAGCTTGTTGATGTGATTGATAAACTTATTAGGGGTGAGACTTCTAGTCACCTCAATAGATACGCCATCGATGATAAGGGTTGGCTAAGACGAGATGGAAGATTATGCGTCCCACAAGCAAGGGAGTTGACAAAGAAGGTTCTCGAGGAAGCGCATCATTCCAAGATGACTATACACCCTGGCGGTGATAAGATGTACAAGGATATAAAAAGGACTTTCTTTTGGAGTGGCATGAAGCAAGACGTAGCAGATTTCGTTTCTAAGTGCATGACCTGCCAACGGGTCAAGGAGGAACAAAAGAAGCCTGGAGGACTACTTCACCCTCTAGAGGTCCCACAGTGGAAATGGGATAGCATTTCAATGGACTTCATTGATGGACTGCCTAGGTCGAGAAGAGGCAACACTAGCATTTGGGTAATAGTGGATAGGCTTACTAAAAGCGCCCACTTTATACCTATCAAGAGTAGAAGGGCTGCCTCATCTCTAGCATCTCTTTATCTCAAGGAAATAGTTCGACTCCATGGGATACCCTCCGACATTGTTAGTGACCGAGACCCTATTTTCACAAGTGAGTTTTGGCGGAGTCTGCAAGAATCTATAGGCACACAGCTATGTTTGAGCACGGCCTATCACCCCCAAACAGATGGCCAGAAGGAAAGGGTGAATAGAGTTTTAGAGGATCTTTTAAGACTTTGCGTTCTTGACTTTGGAGGGACGTGGGAGGATCACCTTCCTTTAGTGGAATTTACCTACAACAACAACTACCAAGCTACCATCGGCATGGCACCCTTCGAAGCCTTGTATGGAAGACCGTGCAAATCACCAACTTGTTGGTGGGAGTCTACAGATAAGCTTATACTTGAGCCAGACATGATTCGAGAAACTTTCGATAAAGTGGACTTGATACGTAGGAGAATGAAGACAGCCCAAGACAGACAGAAATCCTATGCCGACAAAAGAAGGACCGACCTTGAGTTTGAGGTTGGGGACAAGGTTTTCCTTAAGGTATCCCCTTTAAGGAACGTCGTTCGCTTTGGATCCGCCGGAAAGCTAGCACCAAGATTTGTAGGACCGTTCCCTATCATCGAGAAGATTGGGAAAATGGCTTACAGTGTAGATCTGCCTGAAAGATTGGCTGGAATTCACAACGTCTTTCACGTTTTTCTTCTCCGGAAATGTCTACATGAATCAGCGGAAGTGGTGGAGCCAAGCATTCTAGAAGAAGCCGAAGTGGAACGTGAAGCAATTGTGAGGAGAGTTCCAACCCGCATTATAGGAACTGAAGTGAAAAAGCTATGCAACCGCGAAGTCAAACTCGTTAAAGTTCAGTGGAGCGACGCCGAGGAAGACGCGACTTGGGAAACTGAGGACAGAATATGCACTGCCTACCCTCTTCTTTTTGAGGGTACATCATTGACCTCTTTTTTTTTTAAGTTGTGCTTGTATCTATCTTTTTAGGTACATCTCCTCGATATTATCCTTTATCCTTAGGTAGAAACCCCTATGGGTGTAAACATGTATTTGAAACATGTTATGGTTGATGGTTGCAAGTGGTTGCTCGTGGATGCATATACACACACAACCTAGGTCTTAGATCGGCTCTATCACTTCATACTGCATATGCATATACGTATTCTTATTTATATATGGTGGAAAACTTGATATGCTGTCATATGGTCGTCGCATTTGTACGAATAGTTGTACACTCATGTAGAATTACGAGTAGGAAATTTTTTTGCATACATAATGGATTCATGACACTTACATGATTCGAATTAAGGAGGTCAACTGAATCAGTAGACCACCTGATTTCTGCATTAGATAAGGACATGTACACACACTATGCATATGATCATGAAGCATTAGAATTCTTTTAAGGACAGTGGATGCCTGTGTTTGTTGGTTGAGTAGATGGAATGTTGGATGGTAGGATATACATTCTTCCTAACTTGAAGATTTCGGGGACGAAATCCTTTTAAGTGAGGGAGAATGTAACACCCCGAGAATTCTATAACGTTAAGCTTCACGAACTAAAATATAATTAATTATAAATGATGAAATCAAGGGAAATGGGTTACGCCATTGCGTTCGTCTCGAAATCCTGCTTGAGATATAGTTCAAGTTTGCGTAAAACGAATATCATATGAAGAAGATATGGACGAACGAAGTTGGGCAGAAAAACCGGAAAACGGGTCAGAATGCACTGGCGCACTTGTGAAGTGCGCCAGAACAAAGTTGAACTGGCGCACTTGGGAAGTGCGCCAGTACAATTTTGGCCTGGCGCACCTGCCAAGTGCGCCCAGGTCAGAAAGACCTACTGGTTAGGTCCTGGCTGGCCTGGTCAGGGTCTGGTCGAATTCTGATGCTTGGCTGAGTCACTAGGGCTTACGTGTCACCTCTTGATTGGCTCTTTGAACTTTGTATGGTCTAGATTCCTCCTATCTTCATCTGACGGCTCAAAACAATATAAAATTCTATAAATACAACTCAAGTCTAACCCTAAATTCACACAAATAATAGAATACAAAAGCCGTCATGCTGCTTGAGAGAAACTTGGAATGGCCATCAATTAGAAAGCCTAGAGACAAGCCAACACCAAAGCCTAAGAGACGAATCAAATTAAAGTTTAATCAAATCAATCAACGCAACGTTAGTCTACCCAAAGAAGCGCATCTCAGTTTCAGAATTCAGAATCCAGAATTCAAGATTCTGCATTCGTTGTAAGTATAGTGACCTTTCAAAATATGAATAAAAATTGTGATGTGATTCGATGTAAATGAAAATAGAATCGTGTTGTTATAATCTTTGTGTTTTGTGATGGTTCTATCATGACTTGTGTATTGATGTTTGCGGCATAAATTGATTGATGCAAGCTTATTGAACAATTGTATATGAAAAACAATGGAACTTGCAAGTTTGTGGCAAAAACTAGAAATTGATCCCTTTTTGTATATGTCGATGGCATGGACTATGTATATTCCCTTAGTCTAAATTAGAATTTATGTAAACATGTTATAGACCTTTTATGCCTACATGACCCAAAACCTATGATATCATTCTTATGTTTATTGGCAAGTATAATTAGATCTATGTTTGCAAGTATACTTGGATCTATGTTTCATAAACTATGCAAGTTCATGTTTATTTGCAAGATATAATTGGTTCTATATCAAACATCGTTTGGGTTTCATAAACTATGCAAGTTCATGTTGAAATAGGCTATATGATTAGATGTAAAAATTGTACATTTTTGTGAATATACAACATGCTAGTTTTGTGGTTGATATTATGCCAAGTTAACATGTTTAAACACAAGTTTGTATTTGCCTAAACTATGCCATTTCATATGTCACCTACTTAGTCATACTTTGATTTGAATGCAAGTTCACCTGACCCATGTTATATGCTAGTTGAATCGCCAAATTGCAAATTCATGCGACACATACCTTTATGTATTACATGTTCATGATTTTCCCCTTTTCCTCACATTTATAAAATTGGGCTAAATTGTGACAAGCCCAACGCATGTTATAACGTTGCGAACAACCGAGGGTAATAACGTTGGGTGTAAAATATGAAAATATATGTTGGCATGTTTGGAACATGCCAATGATTATGACACATAAGCAGTATGAATTGAAATACCCAAAAATAAAAGATGTAAATTTAGAAAACACGATATGCTTAACCCGAGGTTGGATTGAGTTGTGATGTAAACCTGCCCGGACCCGCCCGGCTGTCCAGTAGTCACAACAATACCTATCCAATGTGGGTGGTTAAGCATTGAGCCCAATAAGGACCCGAGGTTAGACTGAGCTACGGTGTAAATCTGCCCGGAACCGACCGGCACATCCAGTAACCGTAGCAATACCTGTCTAATGTGAGTGGTCTGGTGCTCCTAAGAGGCTAAGGACAGATGGTATGGTTAAGTCAACTATAACACTTAACTAAATTCAACATGTTAACAAGAATTGATGGGTGGGGTTAGGTAAATACAGACACTTAACCACTTAACATGTTTGACTAGAAAATCTTGGTAATGAGGGACCCGTTTCAGCAGTAACCCAAAGTTAGGTATTAACGGTACACTGAAACTAGGCAGGGTGGGGCACAATTACTGGGCTGATTGTAAGCGGCCAAACGACGGCGGTGGGTGCACAGTGCAGGTCTAACGGGGTGCGGGCGTGCACACACTCCGGAGCAGACAGCCAGGGCACTGGGGACACCAGTAGTATAACCTATGCCTTCTAGGATTTATGTCGGGGCCGCCACCATGGGTCTTGATACACCCCATGGTGGGACCAGCATAGGTATCTACAATTCTTGGGGGCCGTATGACACATGTTAACGCGAGTAGGAGCCGATCTTTAATAAGAATGGGGATCACTTCACCCTCACCACAGGGTGCCAGTTAGAATAAACTCAAGTATGTGCAGAGATATAGTATGGGTGTTATAGTACATTCGACACTTCCTTAGCTTGTGACACTTTCCTATTTTTAGTTTACATCCATCATACCCTTTTCTTATTCACATATTGAAGAGTTACTAGATTTACTCAGGCTTTATGTCTGACCCTATTTTCTTTTCGTCTTCTTTTCTTTCGTTTCCCCCCAGGTCCACAGGGAGGGATCACCTCAACTCAGTCAGGCTCTTTACCAGCACCAAGAACGTAGATGTATGATTTGGATCTTTCTTGCTCGGATAATGGCTTTGGATATCGCTATAGGGATTTTTGTCACTTTATTTATGTTTTTCATGCTTCTTTAACAATCAAGGCAATTATGAGGTTGTAATGTTGGAAGTATTTTGAGACAATTATGGAAATCTTTGTTTGATACACGTATTGATGAAATAAAAGTTTGTATGGTTTCCGCTGTTTAAAATATGTGTATTTATATCTGTCTTGAGTTCATCTGTGGCTTTTACTTATAAACCTCCACCAAAGTTAAGGCATTCCCTTTGTGAGTGACCTTAATGGAGGTGGGGTGTTTCAATATGGCTCTTGAGGGTTACGTTTCTAAAACAAACTTTTATCTTGAAAATACTTTCCTTAAACATATTTTTGAAAATATTTCTTTATAAAATTGTTTTTGAAAAATAGTTTTTCAAAATTCATATCTGTTCTGGTAACCTTTAGCTTTGATACCACGTGTTACACTCCACGTCCATTAATGTCACTCACAAACGGAATGCATTAACTTCCATGCAGCATTATTAGTGTATAGAACAGAATATAACAAGACAGATACATATACTGGTACGCAGCGGAGAAACAGTTTGATTACAACAACTTCATAAACCAACAGTAAAATCAAGTACACTTAATATCCATCTTGACAAATTGTTTTCTGAGTAAATAAAGTAAAAAGCATAACCCCAAACACAAGTAGCCATAAGCTGAACTTTACTTTCAGCAATCCAAGCACTTCCAAAAGAGAGAGAAAGAGATCCAAGATCCAGCTCCACTAGAACTAGTCCCACCCTAAGAACCGGGGGGGGGGGGGGAAAGGAAGAAAAGAGGTGATAAAAAGGGGGTCAGACAAAAAGTCTGGCGAGTATAATAACTTTAACAATATAATTATTAAAGTAACTAGGATAAGGCATAAAACTGGTAAAATAAGATATGACCACAAAACAATTAGGCATGACAAAGCAAACAAGAGGAATATTCTGGCGTTAATCTCGTTCCTAATAACTAAAGGATAATTACTATACTGCACCACTACTAGTCACCCTAAAAGTTGATCCTGCCTACAGAACATAATAATGATAATGGTAGTTTCATTTACCTCTAACTGCTTTCATTGGTGTCGTCTGCACCTATGTCCACTAGTTGTACCCACTACCCCCATGCGATCGGCTCCCTAAACCGTAGATACCCGTGCTGGTCCCATAGTGGTGTGTATCACTCCCCAAAGTGGCAACCCGATACCACTAGAGTTGCACGTCTTATATCTACACGATGCAACAACGTCTTACCTACCAGCTCGGGCCCACGCACGCACATGACCCCATTGGACTTGCTTTACCACCGCTAACCCGTTTTGACCTCTTACAGTCAAACCCAGTAAGTGTGTCCCATCCTCGACTTAGGTCGAGCTCACAAAGATACATAATGGGTTTCTGGTTTGAAAAGGGCCCCCATGCCTGACACAAGCTTTCCACCTATGCTTGGTCCCCACTAAGGTTTCCCACTTAACCCCATTCTTATTCATGTCTTCTTACATGTTTCAACTTGGTTATGTGTTTCTAATCGTATTTCGCAAGCCACCCAAGGCCACCTACTTAACCCCCATGTCCCACCACATGTTTATCTGGTTAAGTGTTACTTAATTCATTAGAACCGTAACCTTGTAAAGACCTCCCACATTAGACTGACATTTGCGGTTGCTGGATTTGCTGGGCGGGTTCGGGCAGTCTTATACCGCAAACGAGCCTAACCTCGTGTCTTTACAATTGTTACACATTTAATTCGTGCCTTTGACCTCTCACATTAGACTACCATTTGTGGTTGCTGTATTTGTCGGGCGGGTCCGGGCAGTCTTACACCACAAACGTGTCTAACCTTGTGTCTAAGTCGGTTAATTATCACATAATTATTTAGCCCCAAATTGGATTAATATCCCTATGCAAATTTGTCAATAAATTCCAAATTTATTTATGTCCATAATTGTCACCTAAATTGTGTCCATAATTTCAGGTTTATATTTTATACCAATTAATGCCTCAAATTAATTATATGCCTTTTAAGGCCATTTTATGCCAATTTACAATTCTGTATATTCAATATTTTCCCATTGTCCCCACGCTATTCGTACGTTTAGATATGACATATGTTAGACTCGCAATAGTCTAACTTATATAAAAAAAAGCAACATCACAACTTGCATAACACATAAAATAGATCTAAGAATCATGACATAAGTTTACATAGCCGATAACTTGCATAGGCAATACACAAATTTGCATAACTATCATAGATTTAAATATAGATCTAAACATAAAGATGTGAACTTGCATATATGGATATGGTTCTCCTATAACTTGCGTATAAATTTCATTCAAACTTGCATATGATTCACATACAAAATTAGCATAGTCAATGGGCATATAGAACATAAATTTGCATAACTATGTACTGCCATGGATCTAAATATAGATCTAAACATAAAGATGTGAACTTGCATATGGATATAAACATAAAGATGTGAAATTGCATATGGATCTAAACATGTAAATTAATGTTACATGTTTGCATACAAACTAGCTTATGTATCTACATGATTCACATATGTTTTAACATCCCAAACTTGCATAAGATTCATACAAGAAAATATAGTCCAACATCACAAACTTGCATATAATTTATATAAGAACATTGTAACAACCCGTAAAATGCGAGCCAGTTTGAATTTTTTTATTTTGGCAATTTTAGCGAATTTTGATTATTTAAAATGAATTATTTTAAATAATATCAACGAAAAATTTATTTTGAATATAATTCGAACGTATATATTATACATGTCGTCGTTAGAATAAATATTTATATATAATTATAAATAGAATTGAAAATGGCGCGGTAGTTCGATAATTCGATTTCAAACTTCAATTGAATGTACCGGGTGCAAAACAATCCGGATTTTAGTGAAACCAAAAATCATAGAATCTATTTGATAATATCTTTCCAACGAATCCGAAAAATCAAAATTTCATAGCGGGAATCAAAAGACATGTCCAGTTGAAAATTCTGAATAGTCGCCATGAAATTCAGGCCCTTAAAAATAGACATTTTGCAAACGACCTCGGATTTCGACGAAACCAGTTTTGTTGAGTCCGTGATGTCGAATTATTGCTAGGTTTCAAATTTCATAATTTTTCGAATCAATATGTGAGCGTGGCAAAGGAAAACGCGTTTGACCAGTTTCCGTTGATTTTAATCGACTGGAAATTGGCCATTTTTCAAACGGTCTCAGAATTCGACGAAACTAGTTTTGTTAAGACCGTATCGTCAATACGAAGCTAGAAAATATTTTTCGGGAATTTTTCTAGTTAGTATGTGACCCCGGTAATTTGAAATGTACGTTTAAAATCCAATATAGCGATTTAAATGTAAATTTAACGAAAACTGATTGTAACAGCCGAATCAGCTTACGATACATATCCCATTGTGTTCGGAATGGGGGTACTACGCTAGAGGCGACAGTCGGTGGGTTCGATTTGGGATTCGAAATAAAAGTCAACTTAAATGAGAAAATAATAATAAAATAATAAATTATAAAATAAAACCATATCTCCTTAAAACCCCCCCTTTCCACGTTGGAATCGGTCAAAGCCCCATCTTCTCAAGAAAAACCCGATCCCTTTCAGATTTGTTCCCCCAACCCTAGCCGCCTACCCGGACGTCGATCATCCACCGCGCCTGTCGCGCCCCGCCACCGATCGCTCCGCCTCCCCACGACGAGCCCTCCCTCCGTCGCAACCCCTGTCCCCCCTCCTCTTTTCGAGCCTCCCTCGCTCCGTTCACCAAAACCGACGCTCCCCTCTCCTGTAAACCCACTACCATTCAAACCCTAGCCGACTGCGACGGCTCCACCGCGACGACCGTTTCAGCCTCTTCCCCCCCTCTGTAACGGTGATGAAGCCCCCCTCCTTCTGCGCGCAAAAGAAATCTGTAAGTTAATTTTATTTTCTTTTATTTCTTTATTAAATTTATATTGTTTTAAAACTGAAATTTATATTGTTTTAAAACTGAAATTTATATTGTTTAAATACTGAAAATATATATATACATAGGAAAAAAAATCAGTTTTGAAAAATATACATATACTTTGTCTAGCAGAATATAATATGCTATGTTTTGAAAATATAAAAGATCAAAATTTTGCAAATATAAAGATACGATTTTTGAAAACATAAAAATGAGATTTTTATGTAGATAGTATAGAAGTAAAAATATGATCTTTATATTTGAAAAGGCGTGATTTTTATATATTGAACTTCGACAGAAAAATAGGATTTTTATATATTGAACTTCGATAGAAAAATAGGATTTTTATATATTGAACTTCGATAGAAAAATAGGATTTTTATATATTGAACTTCGATAGAAAAATAGGATTTTTATATATTGGACTTCGATAGAAAAACATGATTTTTATATATTGAACTTCGAAATAAAAACATGATTTTTATATATGGAATAGCGAAGTAAAAAATTCGATTTTTAAAGGTAGGAAGCAATTGTAAAAATATGATTTTTAAATTGAAGGTGAATAAATAAAAATGTGATTTTTATTTTAAAGACCTCAAAATATAAAAATGTGTGATTTTTATATATGTAGTGGCTACGGGCAACGAAGATGACGAAGATGCGATAGCGATGAAGATTTCTATCAATGAAGTGCCGTGAAGTGAGGATAGCAATCTGTGAGAATTTCTCACTCTTAAATTTCTTTTCTAGTTATATATATATACTAGGATGCAGACGGTGCTTAGTAGCACCCGACACAACCGTCCACAGACCATGGACTTGTTTGTTTGGTTGCATAGATTAGTTATATGATTTGATTTGAATTTGGTTGTTTGGTGAATTTGATTGATGTGTGAATGGCGTGGGCCTTCACTAGACCGGGGACAAGGCTAGGCCTCGTCCCGTTTCTAGTATCGTGCCGTTATGCCGCCAAAATTTTCTAAAATATGTTAGAAAAATAAGAATATCATTTTATTGAATAAATGAATTGAATAGAAATTCATATGTTGAAATAAAATGTTTTATCGTTAAAAATATAATTTTTAACGTGAATGTGAATAAATAAATATTCATTTACAAACCAGACGGTTTGTTTATGTACACTTATTTGAAGGACATTGATTGGGACGATAAATTTTACACATTGCCCAACTGCTCAACTAAATCTGTGTTTGATTGTTTGAAACCCCACACGGGTGTTAGGATGAAATTTGAAGTTCACTCATCCTGATTGATTATATATGTCGATCGATTGATTGACAGGCTGTTATAAGCGTTAAATATCTATATTTGATGCTTATACAGTGTAGTGCACTTTGGTTGATGGTTGATTATTTTTCAATGCTATTATATGTGTGTAATGTATGAAAATCCATATAATTAACTTTATATGGTAATTGATTGGGCCTCATTCCAATTTGAAAAATAAAGAATATTATAAAATAAAAGTTCATGTGTTGACAGTACTCATCCATTGAGATTGGTCATGTGTTGAACGAAATATTTTAGTAATAAAATTTACATCTTTATCAATATAAAATAAAGGTTCATGTGTTGACAGTACTCATCCATTGAGATTGGTCATGTGTTGAACGAAATATTTTGATAATAACAACTATTTTGAAAAAGAAATATTTGAAATAGAATATTTGAAAATAGAAATTTATGAAGCCGTGTTGATTAGATTGACGCCATTATGACGTGAACGATATTTATATCGATTTTAAAGATTTCGAAATAAATTGAATTGAAAACGATTTCGAAATGAAATGAATTGAAAACGATTTCGAAATGAATTGAATTGAAAACGATTTCGAAATGAAATGAATTGAAAACGATTTCGAAATGAATTGAATTGAAAACGATTTCGAAATGAATTGAATTGAAAACGATTTCGAAATGAATTGAATTGAAAACGATTTCGAAATGAAATGAATTGAAAACGATTTCGAAATGAAATGAATTGAAAACGACTTCGAATTCGAATTGAATTTAAAGCAAATTGAAATGAATTCAAATTGAATTGAAATTTGAATTGAATAGAAATGAATTTTAAAACGAATTTATAAAGAAGAATTCAATTTTGATTTGAATTGAAAAGGAAGTTGAAATTGCTTTTGAAACGAATTTTAAAACTATTTATATAATTCGTTTTAAATAGAAATCGACGCAATATATTATATATATATTATATATATAATATAATGGCCTGAATAGAACGCGCCGCGCCGCGGCAGTTCGTAAATTTCGACCATTTATTTCAAACGGACATTACGGGAGATCCGACCGTCGGATTCTCCTGAAACCGGAACCGTTGGGTTCGTATCGAAAAGAGCTTTCTAACGATTATTAGAAATTTGAAATCTAACGGTTGGATTTGGAATTATGTCCAAATCAAATTTGAAAAAGGTCGCTGTAAGTGCAGTTCGATGGCCGTTGATGGAAATCGACTGTACAGGCCTTGATAAAATTATTAAAAATAGTAATAATTTGTGTAAAATCATAAGAAATGATTTAGAAAGATTTGGGATGAAAAACTCCATATTTGAAAAGATAAAAATAGATTTTTATCGAAATGAACTAGTTTTGAACTAGAATTATAATTCTATTTATTTTTAAATAAATTGAATTTGAAATGGTTTTGAAAATAACCAAAATTTCCAATGATTGCATTGGAATGGATTTGAATCGAAATTGTCTTCGGAATATTTCGATGTTGGATTTCGTGATTATACAAATGATGTTATGGGAATTTGAAAGATATATATATATATCGTTATTTCCAATACGATATTTGTTGGTCGTAGAATTTGATATTGAATATAAGCCGTGATATTTTCTATTCAAAGCCTTATATTGAATATCAAATGTGATTTGGGTTTGTCGTGAATGGTGTCTTCACTAACGATGTTCTTGAACCCAGTTGAGAAAAGATTAAATCTTTTTATTTAGATTTAATGAAGTGTACCAATTAAATAATATTTAATTGGAATTGAATTGATATTGATTTTTGGGTTTATCGTGGACAGTGTTTTAAATAACACTCGTTCTTTAACCCGATAATTAATGGAATGTGACTTTGGGTTTATCGTGAACCGTGTTTTAAATGACACAGATTCTTTAACCCAGATAACGATTAAAACTAAGTGGAGTTTTAATGAATCTTTAATTAGATTGAAATAATCGAAATGGAGTGTCACCAGTTTTGCTCCAGGCGATAGTTAAATCTTTAATTAGATTTGAACGTGAAATGGTAATTGAATTTACCGATAACACTGTGGTGTTAGATATGAAGTATTACCAGTTTTACTTCATGGGATAAATAGGTTGGGATTGGGAAATTAAAACAAATGATTACTTCGGTAAGTTTCGTTAATCCCGGCTAGTTGAATCGAAATTCAAAAGGATAGAATAAAGAATAAATTCAAGGAATTTATCTTGGATAAAATTAATGGGAACCTTTCCCTATGAATGTGAAATTTAGAAACTAACTGTCGGTTAGCCAAGCAGAATGGTTTTCTGGATATTGATCTGATGTTGGTTTCGGCCTTCGGGGTTAATATTTGGGGAATTATTCTCTTGATTAATTTACGGTTAGTGACTGATGAATTGGAATGAGGCGTATGTTGTGTTTGTGTAACACTTATTTAAATATACGTGAGTTATTCGGAAAGACCGGGTTTATCCCATTCTGAATAACTGATACGACGATAAGTCGAAGATGAAGACGATGGTCGAAGACCGGAGGTCTTCACGTCGTTTGGGTAATTACTGATGATCTTGATTGGGCTGTACACCCAAGAAGATGGAAACAGTTAGTGATCGTCCAGACGTACTTGGAGATCGATGGATATGCGGGGTACTAGGTGCCTCCGGTTTCGTTCAGCCCCAGAATGGACTTGTAAATGGACTGTGTGTCTGACATTGGATTTTAGTCCGTGTGATTGATCTCTATTAAATATATATCTGTTTGGCGGCGGAGAATTTATTCTCTTACTTAACGCCCTTCTCTGAGACGTACGAGCTCAGGGGTTATATATTGATGGATATCAATCGCATGGAGTGAATTGCCTGTGTGGCATGCCTAAGTGGCAAATGATCAAGGCTTCTGTTGAAAAGCAAAGTCTTGTGGTTGATGATCGAAGCACGGCCTTTGCGGCGTAGCTTTGTGTAACGTTGATTCGCGAGTATCACACCCGGTATGAATCAAAAACGGGAGACAGACATCAGGGAGGGCCTACGTTTCCTCCTAGCTAAAAGTGGCGTCAGTGGTTTTACACGCCCTGACGAGTTTGACTTATGTGGTTGTTGCTGTTGCGAGGCGCCTCGGATTGATCGGTCGTTCTCGAACCGATGGAGTCATTTAGTTGGCTCGCTTACGCCCCAAAGGGCGGCGAAACGTAGTGCTCAGGTATAATAATCCACATCAGTGGACCGGCCCTGACGATCCATGGGGCAGTTGCGGCTGTTCCTGAGACTCGGGCCAGGCAGTCTCGAATCAGTGAGGATCTTGCCCCTAGCCTCGGTTCATACCATAAATGATAACCCAACTTCCAATACGACATCTGCGGTTTTGATTGTAAACTTATATATGGCGACATAGTGTTATGGGCCATTCATGCCGCCTATGATTGATACTTATGATTTAAAGTGTTTTATACACTATGCACTTATAATAGTATCAAACGATTTGTTTTAACCGTATCAAGTATTCTTTGGCTGTTATAAGGGAAAACCCTATCCTCGGCTGCGTTGCATTGTGTGATGGGACCTGGGTCTTATAACAGCTTCATTTTTCTTTATTTAGCATTGCGCTGTTTGTTTTATGCACTGGTATTCTTGGGAGGAAACCCGTTCCGTGTTATACGGCGTGGTCCCTTGATTTACCTAATGATTTAAAATAAAGATTAATAACTGTTTTAGTTCTCACACCAGTCACATGACTGACCTGGAGTTTATTGTTTTAACCTAAACTCTGGGTGCCCCTATTTTGACACGGGCAGCTAGTAGTTTTGGTTCTGCAGATTTATATTCACAGGATCCTGGTTTACAGCTGGAACGATATCCGGAAAGCTTTGTATCCGTATATCTCATTCTAGTTGTGTATTGTATTATTTTCCGCTGCTATGTATTTGAATGTAATTTAAATCTCTGATATTTCTGTGTAATATTCATTTATACTCTGTATATTCTTGTAATCTGATGCATTGTTGTAATATACATTGAAATGTTCTTCTGTATGCGTTCTGTTGTGGTTTGTTCTCGAACTATCCGACACTTTCCTTTACGGGGAAGTTACGGGTTTTCACATTTGGTATCAGAGCTTTGGTTTACAAAGCAGAGAACAAGGCACATTAGAACCATACGAAAGAATTCATCAGATATTGGATTAGTAAAATCCAATGGGAATGACTCGTTAGAGATAGGATCAGTAGTATCCTAGTACGAGTGTGAAGAGTATATTTTTAAAGTAAAAACAAATTTTTGTTTTGTAATTTAAAATCAATTATTCGTATCTGATTATCTATTTATATCGAGTTGGACAGTCCAGTATATAAAGATTTTGCGTATACGTCTGATCCGCGTGTATTCGAAGTTTTAATATATTGGATAGATATAGAATCATACTCTAGTGGCCCGAAGATGATTCTGATGGTTGAGTACTCATCGTTAGAATTTATATTCGTGTGACGAAGGTGTGATATCTATATATTTCCATTAGACTGGTGTGAGAACCAAAAATTAGATAGGGCCTATTGTTGTGAATTGGCATTAAAAACATGATTTTTGTATATGTATTAAAATTATGAATTTGAAAAGCTAATCAACTAATTGATTGATGTTTGTGTTGTTTGTTTATTTGTTTGCTAAATTTTAGCCATTTAACCTAACAGAACCAAATATGGAATTATATCGAAAATTGGTTGCGTTTGCTTGCATATACATATATATCATTGAATAGGTCATAGCAAGGAGGCTAGAGCCAGAGAATAAAATTGGTTTGCCCGACAAATAGGTACATGTTTACTACATAATTTACTGTTTTGTTTGGGTGATGATGATTTTATGAGCCTATTGGCTAGCCGCTTGGCTTTTTCTTTTTCTTTTTGAGATCTGAAGGACCAGGGAAGCTATTTGAAATTCCCCGATGCACCCGGTGCAGGGGAGGTTATGGCGAAATTTTAGGGTGTTAGCCAAATTTTTGAAATTTTTGAAATTCTCAGAAATTGAAAAGTTGGAGAATGGAAGCCAAATCGAACGTAGAGTTAATTAATCAAACTACTTTCGACTTTGTTCCTTTTCGGGGACGAAAAGTTTTAAGTGGGGGAGATTGTAACAACCCGTAAAATGCGAGCCAGTTTGAAATTTTTTATTTTGGCAATTTTAGCGAATTTTGATTATTTAAAATGAATTATTTTAAATAATATCGACGAAAAATTTATTTTGAATATAATTCGAACGTATATATTATACGCGTCGTCGTTAGAATAAATATTTATATATAATTATAAATAGAATTGAAAATGGTGCGGTAGTTCGATAATTCGATTTCAAACTTCAATTGAATGTACCGGGTGCAAAACAATCCGGATTTTAGTGAAACCAAAAATCATAGAATCTATTTGATAATATCTTTCCAACGAATCCGAAAAATCAAAATTTCATAGCGGGAATCAAAAGACATGTCCAGTTGAAAATTCTGAATAGTCGCCATGAAATTCAGGCCCTTAAAAATAGACATTTTGCAAACGACCTCGGATTTCGACGAAACCAGTTTTGTTGAGTCCGTGATGTCGAATTATTGCTAGGTTTCAAATTTCATAATTTTTCGAATCAATATGTGAGCGTGGCAAAGGAAAACGCGTTTGACCAGTTTCCGTTGATTTTAATCGACTGAAAATTGGCCATTTTTCAAACGGTCTCAGAATTCGACGAAACTAGTTTTGTTAAGACAGTATCGTCAATACGAAGCTATAAAATATTTTTCGGGAATTTTTCTAGTTAGTATGTGACCCCGGTAATTTGAAATGTACGTTTAAAATCCAATATAGCGATTTAAATGTAAATTTAACGAAAACTGATTGTAACAGCCGAATCAGCTTACGATACATATCCCATTGTGTTCGGAATGGGGGTACTACGCTAGAGGCGACAGTCGGTGGGTTCGATTTGGGATTCGAAATAAAAGTCAACTTAAATGAGAAAATAATAATAAAATAATAAATTATAAAATAAAACCTTATCTCCTTAAAACCCCCCCTTTCCACGTTGGAATCGGTCAAAGCCCCATCTTCTGAAGAAAAACCCGATCCCTTTCAGATTTGTTCCCCCAACCCTAGCCGCCTACCCGGACGTCGATCATCCACCGCGCCTGTCGCGCCCCGCCACCGATCGCTCCGCCTCCCCACGACGAGCCCTCCCTCCGTCGCAACCCCTGTCCCCCCTCCTCTTCTCGAGCCTCCCTCACTCCGTTCACCAAAACCGACGCTCCCCTCTCCTGTAAACCCACTACCATTCAAACCCTAGCCGACTGCGAGGGCTCCACCGCGCCGACCGTTTCAGCCTCTTCCCCCCCTCTGTAACGGTGATGAAGCCCCCCTCCTTCTGCGCGCAAAAGAAATCTGTAAGTTAATTTTATTTTCTTTTATTTCTTTATTAAATTTATATTGTTTTAAAACTGAAATTTATATTGTTTTAAAACTAAAATTTATATTGTTTAAAAACTGAAAATATATATATACATAGGAAAAAAAATCAGTTTTGAAAAATATACATATACTTTATCTAGCAGAATATAATATGCTATGTTTTGAAAATATAAAAGATCAAAATTTTGCAAATATAAAGATACGATTTTTGAAAACATAAAAATGAGATTTTTATGTAGATAGTATAGAAGTAAAAATATGATCTTTATATTTGAAAAGGCGTGATTTTTATATATTGAACTTCGATAGAAAAATAGGATTTTTATATATTGAACTTCGATAGAAAAATAGGATTTTTATATATTGAACTTCGATAGAAAAATAGGATTTTTATATATTGAACTTCGATAGAAAAATAGGATTTTTATATATTGAACTTCGAAATAAAAACATGATTTTTATATATGGAATAGCGAAGTAAAAAATTCGATTTTTAAAGGTAGGAAGCAATTGTAAAAATATGATTTTTAAATTGAAAGTGAATAAATAAAAATGTGATTTTTATTTTAAAGACCTCAAAATATAAAAATGTGTGATTTTTATATATGTAGTGGCTACGGGCAACGAAGATGACGAAGATGCGATAGCGATGAAGATTTCTATCAATGAAGTGCCGTGAAGTGAGGATAGCAATCTGTGAGAATTTCTCACTCTTAAATTTCTTTTCTAGTTATATATATATACTAGGATGCAGACGGTGCTTAGTAGCACCCGACACAACCGTCCACAGACCATGGACTTGTTTGTTTGGTTGCATAGATTAGTTATATGATTTGATTTGAATTTGGTTGTTTGGTGAATTTGATTGATGTGTGAATGGCGTGGGCCTTCACTAGACCGGGGACAAGGCTAGGCCTCGTCCCGTTTCTAGTATCGTGCCGTTATGCCGCCAAAATTTTCTAAAATATGTTAGAAAAATAAGAATATCATTTTATTGAATAAATGAATCGAATAGAAATTCATATGTGGAAATAAAATGTTTTATCGTTAAAAATATAATTTTTAACGTGAATGTGAATAAATAAATATTCATTTACAAACCAGACGGTTTGTTTATGTACACTTATTTGAAGGACATTGATTGGGACGATAAATTTTGCACATCGCCCAACTGCACAACTAAATCTGTGTTTGATTGTTTGAAACCCCACATGGGTGTTAGGATGAAATTTGAAGTTCACTCATCCTGATTGATTATATATGTCGATCGATTGATTGACAGGCTGTTATAAGCGTTAAATATCTATATTTGATGCTTATACAGTGTAGTGCACTTTGGTTGATGGTTGATTATTTTTCAATGCTATTATATGTGTGTAATGTATGAAAATCCATATAATTAACTTTATATGGTAATTGATTGGGCCTCATTCCAATTTGAAAAATAAAGAATATTATAAAATAAAAGTTCATGTGTTGACAGTACTCATCCATTGAGATTGGTCATGTGTTGAACGAAATATTTTAGTAATAAAATTTACATCTTTATCAATATAAAATAAAGGTTCATGTGTTGACAGTACTCATCCATTGAGATTGGTCATGTGTTGAACGAAATATTTTGATAATAACAACTATTTTGAAAAAGAAATATTTGAAATAGAATATTTGAAAATAGAAATTTATGAAGCCGTGTTGATTAGATTGACGCCATTATGACGTGAACGATATTTATATCGATTTTAAAGATTTCGAAATAAATTGAATTGAAAACGATTTCGAAATGAAATGAATTGAAAACGATTTCGAAATGAATTGAATTGAAAACGATTTCGAAATGAAATGAATTGAAAACGATTTCGAAATGAATTGAATTGAAAACGATTTCGAAATGAATTGAATTGAAAACGATTTCGAAATGAATTGAATTGAAAACGATTTCGAAATGAAATGTATTGAAAACGATTTCGAAATGAAATGAATTGAAAACGACTTCGAATTCGAATTGAATTTAAAGCAAATTGAAATGAATTCAAATTGAATTGAAATTTGAATTGAATAGAAATGAATTTTAAAACGAATTTATAAAGAAGAATTCAATTTTGATTTGAATTGAAAAGGAAGTTGAAATTGCTTTTGAAACGAATTTTAAAACTATTTATATAATTCGTTTTAAATAGAAATCGACGCAATATATTATATATATATTATATATATAATATAATGGCCTGAATAGAACGCGCCGCGCCGCGGCAGTTCGTAAATTTCGACCATTTATTTCAAACGGACATTACGGGAGATCCGACCGTCGGATTCTCCTGAAACCGGAACCGTTGGGTTCGTATCGAAAAGAGCTTTCTAACGAATATTAGAAATTTGAAATATAACGGTTGGATTTGGAATTATGTCCAAATCAAATTTGAAAAAGGTCGCTGTAAGTGCAGTTCGATGGCCGTTGATGGAAATCGACTGTACAGGCCTTGATAAAATTATTAAAAATAGTAATAATTTGTGTAAAATCATAAGAAATGATTTAGGATGAAAAACTCCATATTTGAAAAGATAACAATAGATTTTTATCGAAATGAACTAGTTTTGAACTAGAATTATAATTCTATTTATTTTTAAATAAATTGAATTTGAAATGGTTTTGAAAATAACCAAAATTTCCAATGATTGCATTGGAATGGATTTGAATCGAAATTGTCTTCGGAATATTTCGATGTTGGATTTCGTGATTATACAAATGTTGTTATGGGAATTTGAAAGATATATATATATATATATATATATCGTTATTTCCAATACGATATTTGTTGGTCGTAGAATTTGATATTGAATATAAGCCGTGATATTTTCTATTCAAAGCCTTATATTGAATATCAAATGTGATTTGGGTTTGTCGTGAATGGTGTCTTCACTAACGCTGTTCTTGAACCCAGTTGAGAAAAGATTAAATCTTTTTATTTAGATTTAATGAAGTGTACCAATTAAATAATATTTAATTGGAATTGAATTGATATTGATTTTTGGGTTTATCGTGGACAGTGTTTTAAATAACACTCGTTCTTTAACCCGATAATTAATGGAATATGACTTTGGGTTTATCGTGAACCGTGTTTTAAATGACACAGATTCTTTAACCCAGATAACGATTAAAACTAAGTGGAGTTTTAATGAATCTTTAATTAGATTGAAATAATCGAAATGGAGTGTCACCAGTTTTGCTCCAGGCGATAGTTAAATCTTTAATTAGATTTGAACGTGAAATGGTAATTGAATTTACCGATAACACTGTGGTGTTAGATATGAAGTATTACCAGTTTTACTTCATGGGATAAATAGGTTGGGATTGGGAAATTAAAACAAATGATTACTTCGGTAAGTTTCGTTAATCCCGGCTAGTTGAATCGAAATTCAAAAGGATAGAATAAAGAATAAATTCAAGGAATTTATCTTGGATAAAATTAATGGGAACCTTTCCCTATGAATGTGAAATTTAGAAACTAACTGTCGGTTAGCCAAGCAGAATGGTTTTCTGGATATTGATCTGATGTTGGTTTCGGCCTTCGGGGTTAATATTTGGGGAATTATTCTCTTGATTAATTTACGGTTAGTGACTGATGAATTGGAATGAGGCGTATGTTGTGTTTGTGTAACACTTATTTAAATATACGTGAGTTATTCGGAAAGACCGGGTTTATCCCATTCTGAATAACTGATACGACGATAAGTCGAAAATGAAGACGATGGTCGAAGACCGGAGGTCTTCACGTCGTTTGGGTAATTACTGATGATCTTGATTGGGCTGTACACCCAAGAAGATGGAAACAGTTAGTGATCGTCCAGACGTACTTGGAGATCGATGGATATGCGGGGTACTAGGTGCCTCCGGTTTCGTTCAGCCCCAGAACGGACTTGTAAATGGACTGTGTGTCTGACATTGGATTTTAGTCCGTGTGATTGATCTCTATTAAATATATATCTGTTTGGCGGCGGAGAATTTATTCTCTTGCTTAACGCCCTTCTCTGAGACGTACGAGCTCAGGGGTTATATATTGATGGATATCAATCGCATGGAGTGAATTGCCTGTGTGGCATGCCTAAGTGGCAAATGATCAAGGCTTCTGTTGAAAAGCAAAGTCTTGTGGTTGATGATCGAAGCACGGCCTTTGTGGCGTAGCTTTGTGTAACGTTGATTCGCGAGTATCACACCCGGTATGAATCAAAAACGGGAGACGGACATCAGGGAGGGCCTACGTTTCCTCCTAGCTAAAAGTGGCGTCAGTGGTTTTACACGCCCTGACGAGTTTGACTGATGTGGTTGTTGCTGTTGCGAGGCGCCTCGGATTGATCGGTCGTTCTCGAACCGATGGAGTCATTTAGTTGGCTCGCTTACGCCCCAAAGGGCGGTGAAACGTAGTGCTCAGGTATAATAATCCACATCGGTGGACCGGCCCTGACGATCCATGGGGCAGTTGCGGCTGTTCCTGAGACTCGAGCTAGGCAGTCTCGAATCAGTGAGGATCTTGCCCCTAGCCTCGGTTCATACCATAAATGATAACCCAACTTCCAATACGACATCTGCGGTTTTGATTGTAAACTTATATATGGCGACATAGTGTTATGGGCCATTCATGCCGCCTATGATTGATACTTATGATTTAAAGTGTTTTATACACTATGCACTTATAATAATATCAAACGATTTGTTTTAACCGTATCAAGCATTCTTTGGCTGTTATAAGGGAAAACCCTATCCTCGGCTGCGTTGCATTGTGTGATGGGACCTGGGTCTTATAACAGCTTCATTTTTCTTTATTTAGCATTGCGCTGTTTGTTTTATGCACTGGTATTCTTGGGAGGAAACCCGTTCCGTGTTATACGGCGTGGTCCCTTGATTTACCTAATGATTTAAAATAAAGATTAATAACTGTTTTAGTTCTCACACCAGTCACATGACTGACCTGGAGTTTATTGTTTTAACCTAAACTCTGGGTGCCCCTATTTTGACACGGGCAGCTAGTAGTTTTGGTTCTGCAGATTTATATTCACAGGATCCTGGTTTACAGCTGGAACGATATCCGGAAAGCTTTGTATCCGTATATCTCATTCTAGTTGTGTATTGTATTATTTTCCGCTGCTATGTATTTGAATGTAATTTAAATCTTTGATATTTCTGTGTAATATTCATTTATACTCTGTATATTCTTGTAATCTGATGTATTGTTGTAATATACATTGAAATGTTCTTCTGTATGCGTTCTGTTGTGGTTTGTTCTCGAACTATCCGACACTTTCCTTTACGGGGAAGTTACGGGTTTTCACAAACATGTAATCCAATATCACAAACTTGCGTATAATTCAACATCACGTGATTCAAAATCATATTCTCATAATCCCAGTTATAACTTATCATAATTAAATTAATTAAATATTTTGTGAAAGATATTACACTCACAAACAAAAGAATAGTCTTGTCTTTCTGGGATCTGTATTCTGAAACTGAATTGCTCGCCTTTGATGTAGACTAATCATTATTTAGATTTAGATTTGATTTGATTCTTGCTTCTATCTTGCTTTTAGGTTGAAAGAGAATGGCGACTACTCTAGGTTCTCCATTGACGGTATCGCGGCTCTTGGTATGAATTAGTATGATTTTAGGTTGAGATTTAGGTTGCTTATCTAGATTTTTAGTTAATTAAGAGCCGTCTGATTAACCTAGAATCAATCAAGACCATCCAGTCAAGATAGAATAACACCTCAGCCCTAATGACTCAGCAACAAGTCAGAACATCGTCATCTTTCAGATCTGCCCTAGGGTGGGGGGCGGCGGAGGTCGACCCCCAGGTCGACTTGTATGGGTAGGTCGACCCCCTGGTCGACCTGGCCTTTGGGAGGGAATTTTCCCTCTCAGCCCGCTTCTGCATTTCCAATTTGAATTTTGAATTTCTGATTCGAGCTGTTTCTAATTTATTTAAATTCTAAAACTTCTAAAGGCCATAACTTCTTCATACGAAGTCCAATTCACACAAACTCGGACTCTATCTCAAGCAGAATTCCGAGACGAACGTAATGGCAAAACCCGTTTCCCTTAATTCTTAATTTAACAATTAAGTATTATGAAATTTGTAATTTTAATATTCAAAATTATGGGGTGTTACACGATCAATCATCATTTCATTCCCCAATTTCCCTTTAATATCTTTACCTAATATTTTTTCAGCTCGCTTAGCCTCTCACGATTTCATGGAAAACGTTTCCATGTATTCATAATTCAGTATTTTTTCGTATTTCGATAATATACATTATTAACTTTGGAAAACATTTCTATACCTTATTTACGCATCACTATCCATATTCACCTGTCCCTAAATGTAACCTAGTAAGAAAACAATTCCTTAAGTATCAATCCCGAAGGCCGAAACCAACATCAGATCGATACTCAGACAACTATTAAACATAACTAATTTCTTTTTAGTTTCTAATGTTTTTAACTCCATTTATTAATTCATTATTTACAAAACTATTTACACAACTCTCTATTCAGTTTACGAATCTACTTCTTTACGGAAATATTTGATTATAACGATGACATTATAATCTCTGCGTTTGAAATATTTAATTTCAAAATATAACTTTATTTAAATAATATAAACAAATAATTAATTAATTAGACAGATAAATAAATATTTATTATAACCGGAAAGTATATGGTACTTTCCTAAATTCGATAGAATCGAATTCTAGCATATAACTTACTTTTGAATACTCTCTATTCAATTAACATTCTGAACGTCAGAATAAAGTCACTGTTTCAGGTTAACTTGATTTCTAAATTCATGTTTAAATTTATCATTTCAAATACATATCAATTTCCTTTTATAACCCATTAAATCCGCCAACGTTTTTTCTTAAATCATTATTCACTTTAAACAGTGAATATTATTACTTTACAAAACTTCCTACTCATTTTATCAAATCAAATCTTGATTTAAACAACAAATATCATTACAGTTTAAAATCCCACTTATCTTGTTATTTTATAAACCCATACTTCATATTTCATTTCATAAACTCATTTTATAAGTTATAACTAGGATGAGACCCGTGTTTCGCACCCGAGCGGTTGGTGGTGGCTACCGACTTTAAGTTATAATTAAAATCTCGATTTCCTATTAGATAACAAATCCAAATATTAATTATCTCTTAAAAATCCTGAATTTCGTTTTATATATTTAAAAAATAAATTATACTAATAACGTTCGACATTATCGAATTATAATTATAAATCCTTATCGATTTATTTCAATTCTATTCATATTTCGAACATCAAAATAAGTTCATCATTTTTCTTTCTAACCGATTTCCCCTTTTCTTTTTATATAAATTCATTTCTTAAATTTATATTTCCAAACTGTTTAATAAAAATAAGTTCGCTTCATTTATAAATATCGTTTATAAATCAAATTACCTGTTTTATATAATTGAACAAGTTATTGTATTCTCACTAATCAAAATTCCATTTCTAATTAAAAAATAGAAATTCCCTCTTTAAAACCCCAATTTATTTTCCAATATATTCGAATATATTCTACGGTATTTTAATACCAATTAATTCAGGTCAATGTTGTTCAAACATCCCAACAACACAAATAATCAACCACGGATTATTTGTCACATCACATAATGAAATATATGAAATATCACAATATAATTGTTGAGGAATCCAGTAGGATCCCTCCAACCTGTTTCCCTGCATTCATATATGTTAATCAACATGAATAATACCAATTTTAGATAAATCTGAAATATAATAATAAATATGATCAATATTAAATTAATGACTTGTATATGTCTAACTATATATATTATTTCAACCAATTGATTTGCAAAACATCTAAACAACCATCACACACAGCATTCAATCATTTTTATCAATATTTAATAACGTTTATAAAATTGGACAGAGTTAGTGAGATTACTTACTTTAGTCGTTAATTGTTGAATAACAATTTACAGTCGATTAATCCAGACAACCATTCTATTTTGCCGTAAATTCTAACGAGCTTCGAATCATTCCGAACCAGTTCCATTTTGTAGCCTGCGTCCATACAAATCCAATGCGACGGACGGTGTTCAATTCTGATCACGTAGAGAGAAATATTGCATTTAACGAATTTGTATACTATTTTAAATTAAATTTGAATTAATATTATCTAACATACATACATACATACATACATATATATACATATATATATACATATATATATACTGGCCCACTCATACCAATCCGCACCCACGTTGAGCTACCTATGTTCGTTAGCAATTTCTATTGAACTTCCCTTCCCTTGCTCGTTAGCAATTTCCACATCCTTTCTTAATATCCATCATGCTATTTCGTTACACGGCCCACCTTCCTAAACATTGGATTCACGTGGCTGTGCAATCCTCCTTCTTCTCCAATTTTTTTTATTCCTCTCCCTGTATGCAACCAAGACCTTTGTTGCATCTTACTCTCCCCATGCTACACTAACTTTCCAATGCATGTCCAAAATACTTCAAGCCCCACGGCGTGTCTTCTATTCGCAACCTCCTGATCTCCTACGCTACTTTCATAGTTTTGTAACACACCGTGAAACACTAGCCCGTCTCCTCAATTTTATATACCCACTGCCATTCTCGAATTTCTCCTTCATCCTATCGATCTCCCCACACTGCAAATTTTCACGTTAACTCCACCATTAAACTAACAGACAGTCCAACGTTCCTCTCCCAGTACACAAAACTCCGAACCCACCATATGCATTTCCATGCGCTGCCTTCCCATTCTATTCTTCAGTACAACGTCAACAGCTTTTCACCATATCCTCCACCATCTTGATGCTCTGCTTCCTTGAATACAATATATGACCTTACTGAAGCTTCTGAACATCATAGCCATGCTATTCCTCCATGCGTGAGCAGTTTCATCCATCTTCTAAAAAAAAAAGAAGTAACCTGCTTCCATGATTTTTTTCTTTCCACTGCTTTACGTTTGAACCATTATCTATTCCTTACTTTCTCACTTCATCATACTCGACACTCATACAAACAGCTTGCATCCATTTACACGTGTCCCTACCAGGAAACCCAAGCCGCTGTTGAATTCGACAATAACACATGAAATTTTCCAACCGTTCGAACCCTATGTCAGCGAACCAGGAGAAAAGACAGCGACGAAGAAAAGTGTCAAACCCAAAACAGCGTATATCAGAGTGAAAATCGAAGTTTATCGAGGCAAATGAATCATACAGGGTTCGATTTTAAGAGGAAGAATTAATTTTGTTCAATATTTTCCTAGTTTTGTTGTTGAAATAAATCAATGGCTTTCATTTTCTTATTATTATTATCTGAGCTTTTCCAAAAGAAAGAAGGCCTTGTGTGGAGCGTAAATATATACAGTATGGTTTTACTTAAGCGTTAAGGAAGAGGGATATTAGTTTATATATATTATAAACTTAAGACTTAAGAAATGGACACTTTAGGGTAGCAGGTAGGTCTTGAATTTTCGCTTGACAAATCACAATCATGAATGATAATGCATAGGTTGCGGACGTACACATAATAGGCTTGTATTTTCCTTTACTTCAGTATGAAGAAATCGAGTAGTTTGCTTATAAAGTTTTTCCCATTTTTGCTTTGAGTTATAATATTTTGGCGTACCCCGTTACGTAGAATTTCATTTTTTTATGAACCACTATCGACAGAAACAAAAATACTATTGTGATGAGCAACATGCCATGATTATAGAAATATAATAAAATAGACTAGTTAACTCATTCTGTGAAGTTTCAAAGTGTTGATATAGGGTGTAAAACACTTCAAACAAAAAGTTGCTTATTTCCCAAATTAAAATTTTCAGTAAAATTCTATAAATTAAATTATAACTACGCCTCAAAAATCTTGTCCAAATTAAAAATAAATATTTTATTATAATTAAATAACCGTTATAGTTTATAAACGAATCCACAACAACTTTCTGAAAATTTTAATTGGACGTAACTTACAGTCTACAAGACGAAATCTTCATTTTTCTCTTCCATCTGAAAATTACAGTTTAATAGATTCCAATTGTAACACCCCGTGTATTCTATAACAGTGAAATTCACAAATTAAAGTATAATTAATTTCAAATCAAAGAATTAAGGGAAACTGGATACGCCATTGTGTTCGTCTCGGAAAAATACGCGAAATAGAGTCCGAGTTTTCGAAAAACGGAGTCCGTATGAAGAAGATATGGCCTCCGGAAGTTTCAGAATTCAGGTTAAAATTCAAACAGACGAAAACAGCTCAGAAAAACAAGTTTAAAATTCAAAAATCGGGCCCAATTGGCCAGGGCGGGAAAATTCCCGCCTAAGGCACCCAGGTCGACTTGGCAGTCGACCTGGGCTAGACAGGTCGACAGGGCTGTCGACCTGGGTAACCCGTGTCGACTGCCAAGTCGACACGGTGTCGACTGGGCTGTCGACCTGGCCCCAGAGCCAGGTCGAACCCAGCCCACCCTGGCTGGCCTGATCTGTGTTTAGTCGATTTTCCGAGTCTTTCCTTGTCACTAGGGCTAGGTGTCAGCTCCTGGTTGGTCTCTCCTTCAAACGAACGGCTATTATTGAATCATGCTCCATCGACGGTCTAAAACAACTCACGAACATTATAAAAAGGACCTAAGACCTAGCCTAAATCATACCATCTCATTTTGGCCTCAGGCCGCCGCCATTAAACCTAGAACTCTGAATTAAAAATACAAAGAATAAAATTATAGAAGATAGAGGACGATTCTTGAAGGCTACAACTAGAAGCTACAACAACTACGACGCTTTAGACAACGAATTTGGGACTATTTGATTTGGGATTTTTATTTGGGTTATTTGCTTCATATTGTAAGTTCTATGTTACTTTTTAGGAAAAAACGCTAAAACAATATGGACATGCCATGAATTGAAACCGGATTTAGGAACTATTGTTAATCCATTGTTTATATTGTTTATCTTTGAATTATAATTTGGGGATATTGCTATGGCAACGTTGCAAGTTAAACTTGTCATGATTTTGATGTTGTTATGAATCACTTGGGCTTAATTGTTTGACAAGTTGGACTAATACATGTCCATGGAATCGCTATGTTTATTTAAATCTTTATGTTGATTAAACCATGCCTATGGTGCTAATTAAACCATGGCTATGACTATTGATGGAATTATGCCTGTGATGTTAATATACTCATCATGATTAATGAAAAATTGGGCATTGCTAGGTTATGATGAAAAGTTGGAATTATTATGTTTATAATGTTAGATATGTTAAAAACGCTAAATTGGAATCATTATGTCTATAATGTTAGTTGAGAATCATTATGTTAAAAATGCTAAATTGGAACCATTATGTTTATAATGTTAGTTGAGAATCATTATGTTAAAAACGCTAAATTGGAATCATTATGTCTATAATGTTAGTTGAGAATCATTATGTTAAAAATGCTAAGTTGGAACCATTATGTTTATAATGTTAGATGAGAATCATTATGATAAATTGGAATCATTATGTCTATGAGAATTATTATGTTAAAAATGCTAAATTGGAATCCACTATGCCTATTAGGATTACTATGCCTTTAATGTTTCATGTTTATAATAAAATTATTATTATGCCCGCAATGATTATTATGTCTATGATGTAAAGTTGAAATCATCATGTTAAATTAAGTTTGAATCATTACTATGCCAAGTTATCATCATACTAGTATTGCCACCATGTGATATGTTATATCCTGTTTATTATGCAAGTGATGTTGGAATTATCACATATGCCTATCACATGTTTGGTGTTATTCCCCTTTATCTCTTGAATTGTTTATGCTTGTGAACGAAGTACGTTTATATATGTTGGGGATACGATTGGGTAGAATAGGCAAAACTTGAATTAATTATAAGCATAAACTGTGAAATTTGGCATAAGTAGAACATGAAATATGGCACGAAAACTTGACTTGAACATGCCATAACTTGACTTTAAACATGCCTTAGTTGGGCACGAAGTTGATATATGAACATGATGTGGAAATAGCAAAATCTGATAAGAACATGGGCATGACTTTAGAAAACAAGAAAGTGGCCAACTCGAGGTTGGGTTGAGTTTGTAGTGTAAATCTGCCCGGAACCGCCCGGCAAATCCAGTTGCTACAAACAATAGGATCCAATGTGGGTAGTTGGTCACATCGCGCTTGAAACCCGAGGTTGGGTTGAGTTCGTAGCGTAAACCTGCCCGGAACCGCCCGGCAAATCCAGTGGCTACGAACAATAGGATCCAATGTGAGTGGTTCGGTGCATTAACGAATCAATTAATGCCAATTAGGGTTAAGTCATGAACATGAAAAGACAACTTAACCAACTTGAACACAATTTGTAGGGCTAAGTCATGAACTTGAAAACGACAACACTTAGCCAACTTGACATGACACGTAGGCGGGTTAAGTCGTGAACTGAAATGACATACTTAACCATCTTGACATGACTAGACTAGAAAAGGATTAAGTCACGAATTACATGACCTAATCTATTAGGCGAAACCCTAGACACGACCCCTTTCCGCAGTAACCCTCTAGAAGTATCAAGGTACCCTGGGGCTAGGCCGGGTGGGGCATGATTACTGGGCTGATTGTAAGAGGTGAACGACGGCAGTGGGGTACGCCAGTGTAGGTTCGGCGGACTACGATCGTGCACGTATCCGGGGCAGACACTGGGTATCCGTAGATTTATCTGTGCATCTTGAATCGTGTCAGGGGTTGACACCCTAGGGCTGATACACCCGAAGGTGGACCCAACACAGGTGACTACATTCGTGATTAGCCGTATGACACGGACACTTGACGAGCTAGAACTTGTAGGGAGCCGATCGACTAGATAATCGCTCCGTAGGACCCCGTACTTGGGTCAGACCCCGTTTCAGGGTCATTTCATGACATTGGGCCGTGGGATTTATTTTGTGATTAACTTGTGACATGGGCTTAGTATACTAGTACAGTCAATGCAACGAATCTCGAACATGTGATGCTTTACTTGACTTGTCTTGACTTATCCTGATCACCTTAGTCTATCTTGTTCACCTTGACACCATTCTTAAGTTTAGTTCCAGTTCATACATGACTTGTTTTAACCGTTTCTACACTGAAAGTCACTAGAACTTACTCAGTCTTTTTGACTGACCCTTTTTCCTTTCGCCTCTTTTTCTTCCGTTCCCCCCCCCCCCCCCGAGGTTCTCAGGGAGGGAATACCGCAGCTTGACCAGTTTTCACATCCAGCTTGAAGAGAGAGAATGTATTGCTTGGATCTTTTCCGTTTTGGACTATGGCTTTGGACAGCAATTAGGGGACTTTTGCAGTTTATTTATGTTTTCTTCATGCTTCTTTAAATAATGTAATCAAGACAGTTTTCATTTTGGGAAGTATTATGGCATGGTTTGTGTAACACGTATTTTGAAGAAATAAAAGTTGTTATTTTCCGCTGTTCAAAAATATGTGTTATTATATCTGTCTTGTATATCTGTGACTTATACTTATAAACCTCCACCAAAATTAGGGCATTCCCTTTGAGAGTGACCCTAACGGAGGTGGGGTGTTTCACCAATGTTTCTTGTTTCGAAGAAATCCGACTTATAACGGATCCCGTACATTCAGTGGAAGCTCAAAATTCAATATAACGAACTACAGCGACGTTTTGAGCTCGATTATTGTTAGATCCATAAATGGTTCTAACACCCAAACTTTTTATGATTCTAAATGAAATGAAAACAAAAGCAAAGAAAACACACAATTTATAGTGGTTCGGCGTTAAAGAGCCTACGCCCACTTTGAACTTTGTTGAATAAGGATCTAAGTACAAGTACAAAGATTTTGTTTACTCAATCTCTCTTTTACAAAGGATAATTTCACTCAATATTTTCTAAGTTATGCTCCAAATGATGATAATAATTTGAATGATGTGGTGGAATTTGGTTCCCAAGAGAGCTTAAGTCAGAAAATTGCCAAAAGATCCTCTTAAATGATGCTTGGTGGCGTATTTATTGGTAGAAATCTCCCCTGGAAGGCCTTTGGTTCGGATACACGTGGCAACCATCCCGTCCAATTCGGGGTAAGGAGCTCCAAGATGCTGCTAGTGCATAGCTTTAGTGGGTGAACGTGTGGAAAACCGCTCCGCGTTTACTGCATATCGTGCAATGATGGAGGAGCATCGAGGTTTAGTTTGGGAAACTGGTTAGGGTTCAGATCAAAAAGAGCCGATCCGATCCGGGTGAGCTTTCTATCCTTCCTTCCCTGAGCTGGCCATCTTAACGTGGGAGGAATCGGTTCGGGGGCCTCCGAACCGAACCGGATTCTTAATGCTTATCTTCTCTTCTGAATCTATATGTCAATTAATTTCTCGGCTTTGTGTAGCCTAATCACAAAGTAGGCTAACATTTTCCCCCTCGAAGCATGCACTTATTGAAAATAGAGTGTGCTTTGAAATAACCTGTTAGTTGACTTCTAAATCGACTTCACTGAATAGTTGTTTCCTTTAATCTGTAAAGTTGTGTTGCTCGTCAAGTCACATCTCTTGTTGTCTATAAATACATGATGGAATACATAAATCGCTTCTATTGTTTAAAAATAACTTCGAGAATTTTGTTTAACGTCCGAATAGCTCCTCCGGGTAAACTTTTATAATGTATACTTGTAATTTTGTTCGATACTTGTAACATCCCACGTCCATTAATGTCACTCGCAAAGGGAATGCATTAACTTCCATGGAGCATTTTAAGTGGATATAGAACAGAAAATCACAACAAGACAGATAAAAAGCAGTACTTGAAAATTTAAAACTTTACTTATTGCAGCAGAAGGTAAATATGTTTGGTTACATCACCAAAAACCATAAACCAAAGTCAAGTACATAACACCCATCTTGATAAAACAAAGTACATAATCCCATTACTACACATAGCCATAAAGAAAATGATAGGCTGAGCTTTAATTCAGCAATCCAAATCCAAGTGCTCCCAAAGAGATCCCAATCAAGCTCCACTAGTTTAGTCCCACCCTTAGAACCTGGTGGTGGGGGGGGGGTGGGGGGGAAGGAAGAAAAGAGGTGGAAACAAAGGTGGTCAGACATAAAGTCTGGCGAGTGCGATAACTCTAACAACATAATTATTAAAGCAATATGATAAGATACTGGAGAATAAGGTAATGACTGTGTGAACCACATGGGTATGGCAAGGCAATCAAGAGAAACAGAGATAACGTTAACGACGCTTCCTAGTCAATATATGATAATTACTATACTCTACCGTACTGTACCATACTGTACTATACTAACACTAACTGCACCCCTAATAGTCACTCTAGAAATTTGATCCCCCTTGTTTAAATAGAACGATGATAGTTTCGTGTATTACTTGATGCCACCCACTATCCTCTATGTTTGACTGTATATCTCTAGTTGCTATCATAGGTACCCAACGTGTTCCTATCCCCACTAGATGTACCCCTTCAATGGTAATTCCATGTACTCCTAGCTGATGTCATAGGTGCCGTCTGCTCCTATCTCCACTAGGTGTACCCCCTTAATAATTATTAATAATAGTGGTAGCTTCGTGTACCCCTAGCTGACTACATAGGTACCGTCTGCTCCTATCTCCACCCGGTGTACCCACTACCCTGCCCCATTCGATCGGCTCCCTAACTCGTAGATACCCGTGCTGGCCCCACAGTGGGGTGTATCACTCCCCAAAGTGGCAACCCGATACCACCAATGATGCACGGCTTATACCTACACGATGCAACAACGTCTTACCTACCAGCCCGGGTCCACACACGCATATGAACCCGTTGGACTTGCGTTGCCACCGCTAACCCGGTTTGGCCTCTTACAGTCAAGCCCAGTATGCATGTCCTGTCCTCGACTTGGGTCGAGCCCACAAAGATACGAATGGGTTACTGGTTGAAACGGGCCCCCATTACTTGACACAAGCTATCCACCTAAGCTTGGTCCCCTCTAGAATATCGCACTTAACCACTTCATGTCCACTTACATATTTTTAAATTTGGTTCAGGGTTTCCATTAGTAAGTCCACATGCCACCCAAGGCACCCACTTAACCCCTATGTCCCACTTACATGTTTTACCTTGGTTAAGTGTTACTAATCGTAGTTCCTCATGCCACCCAAGGCACCCACTAGATTCCACATGCCACCCAAGGCACCCACTTAACCCCCTCATGTCCCACTACATGTTTATCTGGTTAAGTGTTTCTTAATTCATTAAGACCGTAACCTCATAAAGACCTCTCATATTAGACTGGCATTTGTGGCAGCTGGATTTGCCGGGCGGGTCCGGGCAGTCTTACACCACAAAAGAGCCTAACCTCTTGTCTTTACAATTGTTACGTATTTAGTTTATGCCTAAGACCTCTCACATTAGACTGACATTTGTGGCAGCTGGATTTGCCGGGCGGGTCCGGCCAGTCTTACACCACAAAAGAGTTTAACCTCGTGTCTTAGATGATTAATTACTCCTAATTAATCATTCCCAAATTTGAATTACTTTCCCTATTCAAATTATCAATCAATTCCAAATTTAATGATGTCCATAATTGACTCAATTATGTCCATCCATTTATGGTATGTAAAATCATACCCATTTTCACCACAATTATATTTTATGCCTTTTTAAGGCATTTATGCTCATCTATTTATGGTATATAAATTATACCAATTTGATTACTAATTAATTTTATTCTTTAAAATTAATTACACGCCTTTTTAGGCCATTACATGCCAAATTCACAATATGTGTGTATCCACTATTATCCCCATCGTACCCCCGTCATTCGTTCGCTTAACATGATGTATACTTATTAGACTAGCAAATAGTCTAATACTTAAAAAAGGAATAAACGTCACAAAGTCACATACACACAATAATAGATCTAATTTGCATCTAACTTGCAATTAAGAATTACAACATACTTGCATAGTCTTTGTGTTATCAAGGATCCAAACATCATAGATCTAAAAGGTGTGAGCTTGCATGTATGAACATAGTTTTACACCCAACTAGCCTAGGTAATTATCACAAACTTACATAAACTATGTATGTCGTCAACCTAAACAAAAAGGTGTCATCTTGCATAATTATGGATCCAATAAAGGTGTTAACTTGAGTAAACTATGGATCCACATAAAGGTGTAAACTTGCATAACTAGGCATGTCATAAATTCAACATAAAAATGTCAACTTGAATATGGATCTAAACTTTAAAGGTGTGAACTTGTATGAATCCAATTATCACTTAAACTTGCACATGAACATAATACCTATACGAACTAGCATATGTTCCACATCCATATTCGCATAAAGACTAATGTTATAAACCTAGGTGATTGGATTATAAAAAAAAAAGATTCATTGATACAAATTAACATCATGAATTACTAGCATATATTTTAGATCCAAACTTACATGACATCATATAATTCGCATACCACTTACGTGATCTTGTTAACTTGCATAACATCCTATGTACAACTTGCATAATCATATTAACTTGCATAATATCATATATGGAACTTGCATGATCATATTAATTTGCATAACATCATATATGAAACTTTGATGATCATATTAACTTGCATAATATCATACATGAAACTTGCATAACAAAACTTGCATAACATCATATATAAAACATGCATAACATCATATGTGAAACTTGCATAACATCATATATAAAACATGCATAACAACATAGGTGAAACTTGCATAACATCGTATATAAAATTTGCATAACATCATATAATATGAATCAAGCTAACATACATGATTAAACATATAAATTTGATTCACAACCACAACTTATAATCCAACGTATATCACATCATAATTAATTTAGCAATTATTTTGTTAAGGTGATCGAACTCACTACTCAAAAGCGGTCTTGAGTTCCGAATTCTGATTTCTGAAACTGATTTAGCTTTCCCTTGTAGTAGATTCGTTGTTTAGAATTGATTAGAAGTGAATTAGATTTTTGATTAGCTTCCTTCCTCTTTAGTTGGCGGCGTCTACACTGAGTTCCATGGTGATGGCATGACGGCGGCTATTCTATTTTTCATGTGATTTTAGAGTGAGAGACTACCTAGGTATATATAGAGTTTAGGATTTATTTAGACCGTCCGATCAACTAACAATGAACCTGAACCGTCAAATTAGCCAACTCAGCCCTAAAGACACATCAGAAGTCAAACCCGGGTCAGACCCATCAGGTCAGGCCGACCAGGCAAGTCGACCTGCAGGTCGACACCCAAGTCGACTGCGTAGTCGACCTGGGGGGGCCAGGTCGACTGCCTAGTCGACACTACTATCGACCTGGTCACTGGGCGGGAGTTTTCCCGCCTAGCCCAGTTTGAACTCGAATTTCAAATTTTAAACATGATCTGAGCTGTTTTTGAATTTTGAATTTTCTGAAACTTCCGAGGGCCATATCTCCTTCATACGAAGTCCAAATCACGCAAACTCGGACTCTATTTCAACCAGAATTCCGAGACGAACACAATGGCGCAACCCGTTTCCCACAATTCTCACGTCTGAGATTAGTTATTCTTTAAATTTGTGAATATTAATATTAACAGAATTACGGTGTGTTACAATACTCCTTTATATTCTGTGTTTTTCTCGCTCATATACCAAGGCACTCCACCAAGTTAGTACATTCATTTTCATTCGAACCGAGTTGACCCAAATTTCCTTGCATCCGGCTCTGTGCTACACCATCTGGCTGAAAAAGCCTTTTATTTGTTGGGCTCGGATTGGACTGTCTAATCCAGTAGAATACGAAGAACCTCTATATCTGCTATATAAGCCAAAAATTTCCCAATTTCCTTCACTTTTATACCGCCTTCCAAATCCGACTTCAAAAAGAGAAAAACCCTAATTCCTAATTTGCTCATCTCGCTTAAATTCCCCAAATAAAATTCTGGTAGGTTTAAACACTTTATTCTTACTTTATAATCTCTCATCTCTCACATGCTAACACCCGAAGTTTGCATTAGCTTGTGATAACTCGCCTTTGTTGACGATAATTCTGGAGTTCCCCAACTTGCCACCATCGCTAATGTTATTCCCACGGCCACGAGGTGGCGACGCTGTTAACTTGAGCTTCGCATCGTGAGCAATAGTTTAAGGATGTTTTATGGGTTTCAATGACATTGGAATGGTGAAGATGAGTCATTGATTTGATCAAGGAAATTGAAAATAGGACGATGAATCTAGAAAAGGAGCGGATCAGTTATAGGTGGGAGGATTTGAGACTTACCCAAGCATGCGCAGAGGGAAGTGTTGGCAATATGGGATTGGTTCGGATTGGGACTGCTCAAGGGATGGAGTCAGCTTCCAGAAAATTGCTCCGGTTCGGTTAGGCGCTGACATACCCGAACAGTTTTGACTTTACAAAAACCCGATCCGAACTGTTAAGGCCTCACAAGACCTTTCCGTCCCAACCTTGTTTCTCCGTACCTCCCAAACTGAACTGATGAACTTTTGAACCAAGCCGATATTTAAGCTTTGGACCTCCGAACCGAACCATTTATCTTTCATGTGGAACATATACATACCCTTTGAATAACTCGACAAAAACAAAGTATAATAGAGAACTTGTTGATAGTTAGGATAGAGCCTTCGTAACTTTATCATCCAGACTTAACGAACATATGACTTCTTTCCATATCGCTTTACATTATGTTAATCTTGTATTCTCTAATTTCAGCATTGTACACATTTGCATAGTTAAACACACATACACACACATGGGGGCACGGGTAATTGCACTTTAATTTTGCTAATATTTCTTCGATAGTACCAAAGATATGACTGGTAGACGTTCATCTAGATTAATAGGGGGAAAAGAGACCGTGGGGACATTTGAAAGCCATACCGTTGAGGACATATCTTCTACTTCAGATCTGGATTGGGATAGTGAGGGTCCAGACTATGAGATGGAGACTCATAATAGTGATGTGTCTTCCGGGGGTGATGTCTCCATGGATGAAGAAGATGAAGGGGGAGTAGGAGATAGTCGTGCTCCCGATTAACGATGCTAGTTTGTCATATATTATTCTGTTTAGCAGAATAATATTTCAATCGTTAATCAAATATTAATTCTGTTTAGCAGAATAATACGTATTGAAATGAAATCGATGTTAATTATATTGTTTAACATCTATGATGCAGGGAAACAGGTCGGAGGAATCCAATAGGATTCCTCAACATTTAGTTTACTGTTTTTCATATATTGTGTTATATGATGTGATATGAAATCTGTTATTGAGTTTGTATGTTGGAATGATACCAATCATTGTTATATGGTATGTTAAATACCATAAGGAATACTAGAAATAGAAAAGGAAATTTTCAATGTTATATTGAAAAAGAAATATTTATTAAGTCAAAAGATTTTATAAAAAGGAAATATTTATTTGTTATAAACAAATAGAAATGAAAAGGAAGTATTTGTAAAACACTAATAAATAGAAGTGTAAAAGGAATATTTATTTAGAAATAAATAAAGTTACAAAAGGAAATATTTATTTGTTTAATAAACATAATAAGATAAAGGAGATATTTATTTGTTGAATAAATAAAATAAGATAAAAGGAATATATATAGGGAAAAACAAATAGAATTTTTATTAAAGGAAATATTTATAAAAGAATAGAATTATAAAAGGAATATTGATTTAGAAAGTAAATAGAATTATAAAAGGGAAATATTTGGAAAATGAATAAAGTTTTATAAAAAGAGAATTTTACATTAGAAAGGTTTAGACCCGTGCTTCGCACACGGGTGTAACATGATATTGATTTAAAGTGAATATTTTGCAAATAAAATATGACAAAGGAATTTGGGGTTTGAATTAGGAATTTAAAGGGAATTACTGGAATTAGAAACTGACTGGAAGTTAGTTGAGTTGAATAGCTTTCTGGGTATCGTTCTGATGTTGGTTTCGGCCTACGGGATTAATACGTAGGGGTTTGTTCTCTTACTAGTGTAACAACCCGAATTTTTAACAACGTGTTAAGACAAAAATCAAGGCAGAATTAAATTATAAAATCTGAATCAGGATAAACGGGTTGCGCCATTGCGTTCGTCTCAGAAAAATACGTGAAATAGAGTCCGAAATTTCGTAAATCGGAGTCCGTATGACCCAGTTAAGGCCCAACGAAGTTTCACGAAAATTCAAATCCGAAAAAGGACTTGAAATTCAGCCCAAATAGAGAGGCGGGAAAACTCCTGCCAGACACACAGGGTGTCGACCCCTAGGTCGACCCCTCTCCAGGGGGTCGACATGGGTGTCGACCCCTGGGTCGACCCCCCTTCCCCGTAGAACCCCGACCTGGTGCACCTGCTTGTCATGTTGGCTCGGTTTTGGAGGCTTGTGACGGATTTTGACGATTCAGATCTATCCTGGGGTTTATCCTACGGCCTAAGCTACTCCTAATCTCTATAAAAAGACCCCTAAGCCTACCCTAAACCCTCACAAATCACTCCTGCCACGAAGTGCTGTCCAAATGCCAAGTGATTATGGCCTCCATCTCCAATTCGTAGAGACTATGCATTCAAATCGGGTTCAAATCAAAAGGTGCAAGTTTTCTACACCAAATCGAGGAGAGATCAACGTTGCTACGCTAATTCCATGACGATTCTTCGACAAAGTAGCCACCTTTCTTCGTCAAGATGATGCATGATCCTTTCCTAAGCCTCGCTATGTAAGTTCTAGCTACTTGTAGATTCTAACGGTGGTTCTAATATGACATGGAATAAAATGCAAGTATGCTAGCCTATGTGAACCTAACTTTACCCCTTTTCTATGATCCATGACCTTGGGTTAAGTTTTAGCGACTTAATCATGCTACTCATGTTATGTTTAGCCTAGTTTATCTTGCAAGTTTGAATCTTTATCTATGGAATGTTAGCATGAACCTTTGGGAACCATTTGAATTGTGAAACATTGGCAAAGGCTTGACTTTGGGGCTTATGCATGTAAATGAACCCAAACCCCTTATGTTATCATGCATGTTTGTGGCCAAATCCCCTTATGATATTATGCATGTTTGTGGCCAAGTTCCCTTATGAAACTATGCATGCTTGTGGCCAATATGTTGACATAATACCCTACTGTGTGACTCGCTTCCATTTGGGTTGGAAATACGTTTGGGTAGTTTAGGAAAAACGTGGGTATGACATGGAAAACTTGACATGGGGTTTACATGAGAACATGACATTCATGATACATTTAAATATGGTCATGACACGTGGGAAAACATGGGACTTGAACTAGACGTGGGTGGGTTGTAAGTGTAATAAGACACTAGACCAAACATGGAAGTGGCCAACTCGAGGTTGGGTTGAGTTTGTAGCATAAATCTACCCGGACCCGCCCGACTTAACTAGTGGCTACAAACAATAGGATCCAATGTGAGAAGTTGGTCATGTCGCGCTTAAGACCCGAGGTTAGACTAGGTTGTGGTGTAAAACTCCCCGGACCCGCCCGGCTTAACTAGTAACCACAACAAGGTCTAATGTGAGTGGTTGAGAGTGCATTAATTAAATTAATGCCACATGATAAGGTTTAGTAAATTTGACTAATGACACTTAACCGATATGACACGAATGGGTAGGTTAAGTGGGACCGGGCTTGATTTCTTAATGACACTTAACCATACAAGACGATTAGGGGATGGGGTTAAGTAATTTACACTTAACTAATCTGACTTGGTAATTAGATGGGGTTAAGTAACCTACACTTAACTAATCTAACACGGTAATTAGATGGAGTTAAGTAACCTGCACTTAACTAATCTAAACACGGTAATTAGATGGGGTTGAGTAACCTACACTTAACTAATCTAAACACGGTAATTCGATGGGGTTAAATTAAACACTTAACCAATCAAAACTTGGTAATTCAATGTGGTTAAGTAACCAATACTTAACCAACTTAGCATGATAATTTAATGAGGTTAAGTAACTTATAATTAATGAGGTTAAGTAACTTATACTTAACCAATTATACATGATGATTTGATGAGGTTAAGTAACCTATACTTAACCAATCTAATCGGTGGACCCGATAGGGTTAAGTCATAAGACCTTTTAAATATACTTAACCATTATAAAACAATTAGTGGATGGGTGTTAAGTTAACCTATACTTAACCAATCCTACTCGATAATCCGATAAGGGTAAGATAATCTATGCTTAACCAATCTAACACGATAAGCTGATAGGGTTAAGATAAACAAATACTTAACCAATTTGACTTGATGATTGAATAGGGTTAAGTCATGAGCTTCTTGGTATAACTAACCAACTTGTAGGGCTAGGTCTTGAACTTGAATACTTAGCAAAATCTTGATATGATTCATAGGCGGGTTAAGTCATGAACGTAAATGGAAATACTTAACCCATTAGACAAAACCCTAGTTCAGGGGACTAGGTGGAAAGCCGGGATTAACAAGGATAAAGGGAAAAGAAGCTAAGTGGTAAACCTTAGTTAAGGATAACTAAGTAATAATTCTTAGCCAAGGACATGGGACTAGTTCATAATTAGATGAGTAACCTGATACGGTAGGTCATCGCTTAGTATACGAGGAGGAGCAACTTATCTGACTTGGATAAAAAGCTCCAACGAACTGGGTGACGAAGCGGTAGTTCCGGGGGACGTGAGGGTACTCTTGGTATCCCTCTGTGAGGTGGAAGATGGTCCATGAAACCCGGCCTCACAGAGGTTAAGGTCTACGATAGAAGAGCCAAGAGTATGCCTTGGTTGCTATGCGAGCGACCTAAAGACGGGGATGGATTAGCGTGGAGTCGACGATACTTGATTTTTTGCCCTGGATAGCACGTCGTCGACTACCTACCATCTTTAGTCAATCGTGTACGAACGGAAAGGCAGAGAACCCCCAACAGACCATGTTCTTGCTATCGAGTCATGGGTGAGGTTGGCCCATAGGAAAGTGGGGCTATAGTGGGGCCGGGATGTGGTTCTCATACATGATTTTTCTTGGATTGCCTTTCAGTAGTTGAGGGAGGGGTCACGTGGGACCATAGCCACGGGTATAAAAACAAACCTTGATATCTGCATCAGCAGACGACTTTAAGGCTCCCGACCGAGTTCCGTATTTCTTGATTTGCTCTGGCACGGAACTCGGATGGCACATTGAGATACATGTGCGCCTAGACATGGAAAACGATTCACGAAATACACGTGGGACAAAGGGCGTGGTTGACGGGTGGCATAATCCCTAGTGGTCCTAGGTGGCCAAAACCCAAACCGAGACACGGAAACGTTCATTAGGTAGTGTAATCCCTAGTGGCCCTAGGTGGCATAAATCCTAAGTGAACACGCGATAGTTCATGGTAAGGAAACATAACTAAATCAAGGGTGGCAGTCCAAAATAACTTCAAGGATAAAATGGTACTACGTTGAGGTGGTATAGATTTACATGGGAAAGCCCGTACGGCCTACGGCAAAGGACTGAACTTATACATGGAAAGAAACATACGAGTTGGGAAAACCTACATATGCTATATATTGGGTTGACATGGACCATTACATGACATTAGGCAAGGGACATTCATAGTTAACCCATGACGCGGGTTGGGATACTAGTACAAGAGGCGCAGAGCAAATATACATTATAAATACCGTGGGATGTTATACATGATAGATACCTTGGGATTGTATACTTGATAGAAACCTGACGATGTGATGCCTTGATTTATCATGATACCTTAGTTTAGCTTGCTCCAGTAGTTCATCCAGTTATCTTGGTTTAGCTTATCTATCTTGTCGTCATCCTTATGTTTACTTTCAGTTTATGCATGTCATGTTACCTTTACCTTTTTTTATACTGGAAGTAGATAGGACTTACCAGTCTTTATGACTGACCCCGTTTTCTTTCGCCTCTTTGTCTTCCGTTTCCCCCCAGGTTTCAGGGAGGAAATGATGTTGGTTAGTTCGGACCTCTTATGCTTGAAGGTCATCATGTATAGCTTGGTCTTCTTTTGGCTATGGCTGCTTCACCGCTTTATTTTGGGGAATAATTTATGAAAAGGTTTTAGGCTTCTTTACTATTGCAAGACATGTTTTGATGTATTCTGATGTAAAAGGCTTTAGACCTTATTTTATAAGGTAATGAAATTTGTTTTACTTCCGCTGTTTTATATATGTTCTATCTTGTAATATTTCTGTGCATGTTTACCTCAATAATGCTTCACCAACCCTAGTGCATTCCCTTTGTGAGTGACATTAGTGGAGGTGGGGTGTTACATTTGGTATCAGAGCAGAAGGTTACCAGACTGGGCAAAAGTTTTTAAAACCTTCTGAAAACTATTTGAAAAAACCATTTACGAAGAAGCATTTTTCAAGAAAAGTTTTTAAAGGCTATTCCCGAAAATCCATTAGCACTATCCTTTGATTCCTTGATTGAATCTCTTTTCCTTTCTTTCCTCCATCTGTAGTCACAGTAGTTCTAACTGTGACTATTCTTTGTCTAGCCACGTAGGTGTTTTCCGTACGATGGAGGTGGTTCTCGAGAGACCTGTTGCCGTGGTACAAGGAAGGATAATAAGAGTAAGGATAAAGGACGCGAGCTTAAGGATAAGCAACTTGTTGGTATGGCTTAGTCCATCAAGGAGTACAAGGACAAGATCATCGGAGAGGGCAATTGTACGCTCCCATTTCTAGGGTACCTAAAAGAGATGGTACCGTTTCTGGTAAAGGTTTAGTCGTTCTTTTCTATCATCCCGTCCAGACTTTGTCTTGATCATCGTATCATTTAAGCTTTCTTAGATAGTTGAGTCTCTGCACCTTAGTACTAGCATGGTAGAGGATCCCAGTTTTTGTCCCAAAAATCTGGTTGGAGAGTTTGTCCATCTCTTCATGACTTGTTTGGATTTGAGAATGACATGTCTCGGCTACGGATGGATTCTAGGGATAAAGTGGTCACCCAATAAGGGGTGCCATTCTCGGTTTTGGAAAGAGGGTAGTTAGACTCTCGACTCACCATAGTGATACCCTCGAAGTCTCGTGTAACCTTTTGGGTTCTATCATGATTAGTTACCTAGAATCTCGGGATGCAGTTGTTGGTAATCCATTTGAATAGAATTCGCCGCTAGGGCGGATGGTTTGTTTCGCTTATGCATGAGTTATGGGAATCACCCTACTAAGTACTCTTGGAAACATGGATTGGCATCGGCAAACAAGATCCTGTAACACCCCACATCCATTAATGTCACTCGCAAGGGGAATGCATTAACTTCCATGGAGGTTATAAGTGAATATAGAACAGTAAAATTACATCAAGACAGATATAAGATAGTACTTGGAAATTAAAAACTTTATTTCATTGCAGCAGAAGTCAAAACATGTTTGATTACATCTTAATACCATAAATCAGAGTCAAGTACAATATCCATCTTGATAAAACAATTACATAATCCCATTACATAAATAGCCATTAAAGAAGATAACAAGCTGGACTTTACTTCAGTAGTCTTAGCTTTCCAAAAGAGATAAGCAATCCAATCAGGCTCCACTAGAGCTGGGTCCAACCTGAGGACCTGGAGGGAGAAAAATGTGGAAAAGAGGGGGGTCAGACATAAAGTATGGCGAGTATGACAATTCTACAATATTATTATCAAAATAACTAGACTAAGGCATAAGCTGGAATACAAGGAAATGTCTATGAACCACCGATATGAAAGAGTAGACAAAGGACATAGACAATCGTTAAAGGTAACGTTATAGGCGCCCCTAATTACTAAAGGATAAATACTATACTGCACCACACTGGCCTGCTGACACTGACGTTACTGGCGCTTGCTAATCAATATAGGATAACTACTATACTCTACTGTACTGTACCGTTCTGTACTGTACTAACACCAACTGCAACCATACTAGTCACTCTAGAAACTTGATCCCTCTTGGCTAAATAAAATGATGATAGCTTCGTGTACTACTAGATGTACCCGCTATCCTCCCCGTTTAACTATATATCTCTAGCTGCTACCATAGGTAACCAACTTATACCTATTCCCTCTAGATGTACCCCCTTTAATGGTAATTCCACGTACTCCTAGCTGACGTCATAGGTGCCGCCTGCTCCTATCATCACTAGGTGTACCCCCTTAGTAATTAAATGATAGTGGTAGCTCTATATACCCCTAGCTGACTACATAGGGCCGCCTGCTCCTATCTCCACTAGGTGTATCCACTACCCTGCCCCATTCGATCGGCTCCCTAACTCGTAGATACCCGTGCTGGTCCCACAGTGGGGTGTATCACTCCCCTAAAGTGGCAACCCAATACAACAGAGATGCACGGCTTATACCTACACGATGCAACAACGTCTTACCTACCAGCCCTGGGCCACGCACGCACATGAACCCGTTGGACTTGCGTTGCCACCGCTAACCCGCTTTGGCCTCTAACAATCAGACCCAGTAGGCATGTCCCGTCCTCGACTTGGGTCGAGCTCACAAAGATACGAAATGGGCTACTGGTCAGAAAAGGGCCCCCACCAAGCTTCCCACCTAGGCTAGGTCCCCTCTAGTATATCCCACTTAACCCCTCCATGTCTACTTACATGTCTAAATTTGGTTAAGGGTTCTTATTAGTAATTCTACCTGCCACCCAAGGCACCCACTTAACCCCCATGTCCCACTTACATTTTACTTTGGTTAAGTGTTACTAATCATATTTTCTCATGCCACCTAAGGCACCTACTTAACCCTTTAGTCATGTTCATTTACATGTGTGTTTGGTTAAGTCTTTACTAATCGTATTTCAAATGCCACTAATGGCAACCACTAGATTCCTCATGCCACCCAAGGCACCTACTTAACCCCCATGTCCCACCTTACATGATTAACTGGTTAAGTATTTCTTAATTCATTAAGGCCATAACCTCATAAAGACCTCTCACATTAGACTGGCATTTATGGCAGCTGGATTTGCCGGGCGGGTCCGGGCAGTCTTACACCATAAAGGAGTCTAACCTCGTGTCTTTACAACTGTTATGCTTTAGTTTGGGCCTAGGACCTCTCACATTGGGCTGACATTTGTGACTACTGGATTTGCCGGGCGGGTCCGGGCAGGTTTACGTCACAAACGAGTCCAACCTCATGTCCTAAGCATTTATTATTAAAAATCCTTTTTCCCCAGTTTTAATAATTCCCTATTTGAATTATTAATTAATTTCCAGTTTTAACGATGTCCATAATTGACTAAATTATGGCCATCCATTTATGGTATGTAAAATCATACCAAATTTCATCACAAATTCATTATACGCCATTAAAGGCATTTTAATTCAAATTAATCCATAATTAAATTATGTCCATTACTGCACATTAATTTTCGAATTAATGTCTTAATTAAATTTTCCACCTTTTAAGGCAATTTATTATCATCTCAATTTTTGTTATATGCCTTTTTAAGGCTATCCCATGCAAATTCTCAATATTAAATCCTTTAATATTATCCCCACCCCACGTTGTACGTTCGTTCATTAAAAGTAAAATATACGTTAGACTCGAATAGTCTAACTCATAGCATGAAAGAAATTATCACAACAACAACATATATATGTGACTAAAATAGATCTAGTCATGAAAAGGGGTGAAACTTACATATGGCCAAAAATACAACTTGCATAAGATTATACATGTCATGGATCTAAAGGTGTCAACTTGTTGATAATTCACATAATATGATCTTAACCCAATTTCATAAACTTGCATAGGTACATGTGTGAATCAACATCATCTAACTTAATAATATGGGTTCATACATATATGGGTACATCTAACTTAATAGACAAATTCCCATAATCAAGATCCATTTAAATTGTAGATACATGTATATGGGTACATCTAACTTAATAGGCAAATTCCCATAATCAAGATCCATTTAAATTGTAGATTCATGTATATGGGTACACCTAACTTAATAGGCAAATTCCCATAATCAAGATCCATTTAAAAAAAACATCAATTTTAAACATGAACCAATTCGCATAAATAATAACATCATGATTTTGTAACATGTATGATTCAACACAACTTAACATAGAGAATTATACATATATGACATCATTATCACATAACATAAGGATTACAACATATCTGATAATATGATATCTACAACATAAATAAGATTTACAACATAGCATAGCATGATTTACAACATAGCATAGCATGATTTACAACATAGCATGACATAGCATAATTTACAACATATGACATAGCATAATTTACAACATAGCATGACATAGCATAATTTACAACATACTCACAATAACATAACAACATATATATGATAACATAATGAGATCCACAACATAATAGCATAAAATTTACAATGACAATTCATATCACTTTCTTGTGATCCATTCATAACTCAATCTAATTAATTCATAATAATCTTGTGAGAATCATCATACTCACAATTTAAGAAGAGAAAGAGAAACTAGATTTGTTGTTGAGTAGATTTAGTTTGTTGATTAGGTTTTCTCCTTCTTTTAATTTGTGACGGCTATGCTGAACTCCATGGCGACGACATGATGGTAGGTTCTCTAATTTTTCAAGTGATTTAGGGTTAGAGACTACCCACTTATTTATAGAGTTTCGATTTGATTGTAGCCGTCAGATGTCCTTAGAATTAACCACAACCACTCAACCAAGATAGGGTGACACCTCAGCCCTTATGACTCAGCAAATTAATAAACTTCTATTTGTACTAAATGTTCATCTTTTACTGATTTACATATTTATGGTTCATATGTAAATCATTCACCATTAAATTATAACATTAATTATGTTCCTAATTAACAGTATACCAATTACCCAAATTATGCCTACTTAGTATATATATATAGATATATATATATATATTTCTCTTTTTAATTAATATCAATGACAAATTAACACTCGTCTACAAACTAATTTCAATCTATTCATGTTTACATTAACTGCTCATATATAAATAAATATATATATATACACATGCACCTATTCATAAATTCAAATAATGCAAATTAATTGCTTGCCTAAAAAAAAAGGAAATCGAGCATATAATTTAATTTCCCCTTTTCTTTCTACTTTCCTTGCAACATGCAAAATCAATGCATAATGAAGTTACATACATACATACATATCTATTTATGCATAAATCTTTCCCTCCAAATAAATTGACTGTATTTATCTTCTCAATTATATATATATATATTCAATATATATATATTTAATTTCCTTTTTATCTATCTTCCCAATTAACCATTTTCACACTTAACTACTTTTTTTTTGAACTGCGTTCACACTAAGCCGCTTTTTAGCCATTCCCCTAAAATAAAAAAATATGGCGTTGGCCAGGATCGAACTCTGTACCTCTTGTATGCAAGTCACATGTTCCAACCAAATGAGCTATTATGTCTTTTGCTTACAATTCTTATAACAATGCTAAACGTTGTTCTTTTTTTCATTCCTCTTTTTCCATATTTTGCTGCAATATTTAATTCAACGATATCTTTTTCATACGGAGTCCAATTTACGCAAACTCGGACTCTATCTCAAGTAGAATTCCAAGATGAACGCAACGGCGCAACCCGTTTTACCAAAAAAAATTCTAAAAATTAATTATACCTTGATTTGTTATTTTTATGTTCACAGAAAATACGGGGTGTTACATTCTCCCCTCCTTAAAGGATTTCGTCCCCGAAATCTTCAAGTTAGGAAGAATGTGTCCTACCATCCAATCATCCATCTGCTCAACCATCAGGCACAGGCATCCATTTTCCTTAAGAGACTTCTAATGCTTTCATGTTTATATGCATAGTGTGTGTACATGTCCTTATCCAATGCAAAAATCAGGCGGTCTACTGATTCAGTTGACCTCCTTAATGCGAACCATGATAGTGCCATGCATCCATTATGCATGCAAAAGATTCCGAATGATACATATTATTTCTATATGCGTGCGCAACCAGTCATCTTAATGCAACATCCGTATGATAATACAACCATTATTCATTCATTAATTTAAATATGCACACATATTTATATGCAATATGAGAGTGACTGAGCCGATCTAGTGCCTAAAGTGTGTGTATATGCATCCACGAGCAACCACTAGCAAACACTTACATCCACTTGCATCCATCAAACATAACATGTCTCAAACACATGTTTCAAACATAGGACTACCCTTCTAAAGGTCAAGGACTTAAACGAGAGGATATACTAAAGATAGGACAAGTATAAGCTAGGCGATAAAGGAGAAACTAAAAGACATAACCCCGAAAAGGAAGGGGTACAACAAACGAATCTTCTCTTCCGTCTCCCAAGTAGCGTATCCTTGATCTTCTTCCCATTGCACTTTGACTAGCTTGACCTATCGGTTTCTCAACTTCTTAATCTACGACCCAAAAATGCATGTAGGAGCTAGTCTAATCATGGCATCTTGCTCTACTTCCACTTCCTTAAGCGTGTTCGGCTCCACCACTTTCGCCGTAACATGTAAACACTTCCTCAAACTTTCGTCCCGTGATACACAAAGTCTACCATCCCTAGGCAACCAACCCTTATCATCTAGGGTATAACTATTTAAGATGAGCTTCTCCACTAACTCCACCACTGCAGGTCATCTCGCTATGCATCTTCAACCCATCCTAAAAGCGTAGGTCTGACCTCAACGGACGTTAGCGAACCAAGTACAAAATCAATGGATGGTCTAAAGTCAATGGTAGAGATAAACTCTAAGCTACGCCGCTCAACAGACAAAGGACTCAATGCCGATCCTTTCCTACTTAAGGCATCCACCACAACGTTGCCCTTTGCAAGGGGTATATGATATCTCGAAATCGCAGGACGCCAAGAACTCCATCCACCTTTGCTGCCTCCAGTTCAGATCTTTCTGAGAGAACAAAACTTTGGCGACTTATGGTCTGTAAGCAGCTCAAACTTCCGCCAAGACTTGAGCGCAAAAGCTATGGCAGCCAATCCTAAGTCGTGGGTAGGGCAATTCCTCTCATGGACTTTTGATAGTCTCCCTCCATAACATATCACCCTTTCCCGGAGAGTTCCCTAAGATGTATGGCAGGTTCTTCTCCGCTTCTAGAGAAAACCAGGATATTATTCCATGCAAAATTTGTCACAACTGTCCATCTCTCACGCAGACCATCCTAGTCGAACTCGACATCCCCCAAGTGCAAGCCCCAAAGGCCTAAACCAATATCAGACAAACACCCAAGTGATACCTCCTTCGAATTCAGATGATCTACATGAGATGATACTAGTAAAACGGCCAAATAACTGAGCACTTAACCGACTCTGGCTGTCCTCGCCAGTCTTTCCCCAAAACCATCACTAATCACATAACTGGCTTTGCATTATCCACTAGCCACACACGAAAGCTTACTTCGCACCTCTTGGTAAACCCCGCACTTCATCGAAGACGTCTCCATACTCACGGACCACACAAACAGATTCCAAATCATCGTTGGATGCATCAAAAGATTCTAGGCAGCTAAGCATCATCGAACCCCTAGGGTCACAAGAAATATCAAGGGTCTTTCCATAACGAATCAATTGGTCTAACTACCCTCCTTTCACAATCTTGGATGGCACCACGCCTGGCTAGCCAATCCATCCCTAGAATCAAACTACAGCCCGTGAAATAAAAAAATAGAGGCGTTGCATCAAACCAAACGCCCAAGCTAGACACTCTCAAATCCCGACAAACCATAGATAAGTGAGCCGAACCACCCATAGGATTTGAGACTACAATGAGATCCATAACTAGACTAGTATTTGGTTGCAGTGTTTCAACTAACGAAGTAGATACTATCGAGTATGAAGCGCAAGAATCAAACAAAGTTCGAACAGGTTGATAAAGGAAACCAAATTTCAACCTAGACGTTCCTACCCCTATCAGGTATACCAGCCGTGAGGGAATACAACTACCCTCCAGAAGATTCTGTACTTTGTCCTTGCCTCTTTGGACAATCCTAATAAGGTGTCCTATTTCTCCCAAAACAACTAGCCTTCTTCTTCACATTTTCCATTCGTGACCTCCCACCAAGATGAGATTTCTCCCTTCATTAACCAAACAGCTATTTGAACCATCCTCCCATCGTCTATCTTAAAGGTACCCACAAGCCCTCCACCTCCTTGGACTAACTTCTAGCCCGACAAACGTCTAAGTCCCTTGAAGTGGTTCTTCCGTCCTTCGTACGGAAGTCCTTATTTATTTTAGAAAAAGCATCTATACGCGGAGGGGAAATTCAAAAAAAGAGAAAGAGGAAGAGATTCAAAACGGAGGATCGAAGGAAGGATATATGGCTCTTGGGGATTATGTTCTTAAAATAAACCTTTCTTTCAAAAATACTCTTCTTAAAACCTATTTTTGAAAGTATTTCTTTATAAAATGCTTTTGAAAAATAGTTTTTCAAAATCTCATATCTGTTCTGGTAACCTTCAGCTCTGATACCACGTGTAACACCCCACATCCATTAATGTCACTCGCAAGGGGAATGCATTAACTTCCATGGAGGTTATAAGTGAATATAGAACAGTAAAATTACATCAAGACAGATATAAGATAGTACTTGGAAATTAAAAACTTTATTTCATTGCAATAGAAGTCAAAACATGTTTGATTACATCTTAATACCATAAATCAGAGTCAAGTACAATATCCATCTTGATAAAACAAATACATAATCCCATTACATAAATAGCCATTAAAGAAGATAACAAGTTGGACTTTACTTCAGTAGTCCTAGCTTTCCAAAAGAGATAAGCAATCCGATCAGGCTCCACTAGAGCTGGGTCCAACCTGAGGACCTGGAGGGAGAAAAATGTGGAAAAGAGGGGGGTCAGACATAAAGTCTAGCGAGTATGACAATTCTACAATATTATTATCAAAATAACTAGACTAAGGCATAAGCTGGAATACAAGGAAATGTCTATGAACCACCGATATGAAAGAGTAGACAAAGGACATAGACAATCGTTAAAGGTAACGTTATAGGCGCCCCTAATTACTAAAGGATAAATACTATACTGCACCACACTGGCCTGCTGACACTGACGTTACTGGCGCTTGCTAATCAATATAGGATAACTACTATACTCTACTGTACTGTACCGTTCTGTACTGTACTAACACCAACTGCAACCATACTAGTCACTCTAGAAACTTGATCCCTCTTGGCTAAATAAAATGATGATAGCTTCGTGTACTACTAGATATACCCGCTATCCTCCCCGTTTAACTTTATATCTCTAGCTGCTACCATAGGTAACCAACTTATACCTATTCCCTCTAGATGTACCCCCTTTAATGGTAATTCCACGTACTCCTAGCTGACGTCATAGGTGCCTCCTGCTCCTATCTCCACTAGGTGTACCCCCTTAGTATTTAAATGATAGTGGTAGCTCTATATACCCCTAGCTGACTACATAGAGCCGCCTGCTCCTATCTCCACTAGGTGTATCCACTACCCTGCCCCATTCGATCGGCTCCCTAACTCATAGATACCCGTGCTGGTCCCACAGTGGGGTGTATCACTCCCCTAAAGTGGCAACCTAATACAACGGAGATGCACGGCTTATACCTACACGATGCAACAACGTCTTACCTACCAGCCCGGGGCCACGCACGCACATGAACCCGTTGGACTTGCGTTGCCACCGCTAACCCGCTTTGGCCTCTAACAATCAGACCCAGTAGGCATGTCCCATCCTCGACTAGGGTCGAGCTCACAAAGATACGAAATGGGCTACTGGTCTGAAAAGGGCCCCCACCAAGCTTCCCACCTAGGCTTGGTCCCCTCTAGTATATCCCACTTAACCCCTCCATTTCTACTTACATGTCTAAATTTGGTTAAGGGTTCTTATTAGTAATTCTACCTGCCACCCAAGGCACCCACTTAACCCCCATGTCCCACTTACATATTTACTTTGGTTAAGTGTTACTAATCATATTTTCTCATGCCAACCAAGGCACCTACTTAACCCTTTAGTCATGTTCATTTACATGTGTGTTTGGTTAAGTCTTTACTAATCGTATTTCAAATGCCACTAAGGGCAACCACTAGATTCCTCATGCCACCCAAGGCACCTACTTAACCCCCATGTCCCACCTTACATGATTAACTGGTTAAGTATTTCTTAATTCATTAAGGCCATAACCTCATAAAGACCTCTCACATTAGACTGGCATTTATGGCAGCTGGATTTGCCGGGCGGGTCCGGGCAGTCTTACACCATAAAGGAGTCTAACCTCGTGTCTTTACAACTGTTATGCTTTAGTTTGGGCCTAGGACCTCTCACATTGGGCTGACATTTGTGACTACTGGATTTGCCGGGCGGGTCCGGGCAGCTTTACGTCACAAACGAGTCCAACCTCGTTTCCTAAGCATTTATTATTAAAAATCCTTTTTCCCCAGTTTTAATAATTACCTATTTGAATTATTAATTAATTTCCAGTTTTAACGATGTCCATAATTGACTCAATTATGGCCATCCATTTATGGTATGTAAAATCATACCAAATTTCATCACAAATTCATTATATGCCATTAAAGGCATTTTAATTCAAATTAATCCATAATTAAATTATGTCCATTACTGCACATTAATTTTCCAATTAATGTCTTAATTAAATTTTCCACCTTTTAAGGCAATTTATTATCATCTCAATTTTTGTTATATGCCTTTTTAAGGCTATCCCATGCAAATTCTCAATATTAAATCCTTTAATATTATCCCCACCCCACGTTGTACGTTCGTTCATTAAACGTAAAATATACGTTAGACTCGAATAGTCTAACTCATAGCATAAAAGAAATTATCACAACAACATATATATGTGACTAAAATAGATCTAGTCATGAAAAGGGGTGAAACTTGCATATGTCCAAAAATACAACTTGCATAAGATTATACATGTCATGGATCTAAAGGTGTCAACTTGTTGATAATTCACATAATATGATCTTAACCCAATTTCATAAACTTGCATAGGTACATGTGTGAATCAACATCATCTAACTTAATAATATGGGTTCATACATATATGGGTACATCTAACTTAATAGACAAATTCCCATAATCAAGATCCATTTAAATTGTAGATTCATGTATATGGGTACACCTAACTTAATAGGCAAATTCCCATAATCAAGATCCATTTAAATTGTAGATTCATGTATATGGGTACACCTAACTTAATTGGCAAATTCCCATAATCAAGATCCATTTAAAAAAAACATCAATTTTAAACATGAACCAATTCGCATAAATAATAACATCATGATTTTGTAACATGTATGATTCAACACAACTTAACATAGAGAATTATACATATATGACATCATTATCACATAACATAAGGATTACAACATATGTGATAATATGAGATCTACAACATATATAAGATTTACAACATAGCATAGCATGATTTACAACATAACATAGCATGATTTACAACATAGCATGACATAGCATAATTTACAACATATGACATAGCATAATTTACAACATAGCATGACATAGCATAATTTATAACATACTCACAATAACATAACAACATATATATGATAACATAATGAGATCCACAACATAATAGCATAAAATTTACAATGACAATTCATATCACTTTCTTGTGATCCATTCATAACTCAATCTAATTAATTCATAACAATCTTGTGAGAATCATCATACTCACAATTTAAGAAGAGAAAGAGAAACTAGATTTGTTGTTGAGTAGATTTAGTTTGTTGATTAGGTTTTCTCCTTCTTTTAATTTGTGACGAATACGCTGAACTCCATGGCGACGGCATGATGGTAGGTTCTCTAATTTTTCAAGTGATTTAGGGTTAGAGACTACCCACTTATTTATAGAGTTTCAATTTGATTGTAGCCGTCGGATGTCCTTAGAATTAACCACAACCACTCAACCAAGATAGGGTGACACCTCAGCCCTTATGACTCAGCAAATTAATAAACTTCTATTTGTACTAAATGTTCATCTTTTACTGATTTACATATTTATGGTTCATACGTAAATCATTCACCATTAAATTATAACATTAATTATGTTCCTAATTAACGGTATACCAATTACCCAAATTATGCCTACTTAGTATATATATATATATATATTTCTCTTTTTAATTAATATCAATGACAAATTAACACTCATCTACAAACTAATTTCAATCTATTCATGTTTACATTAATTGCCCATATATATATAAATATATATATATATATATATACACACACACATGCACCTATTCATAAATTCAAATAATGCAAATTAATTGCTTGCCTAAAAAAAAAAGGAAATCGTGCATATAATTTAATTTCCCCTTTTCTTTCTATTTTCCTTGCAACATGCAAAATCAATGCATAATGAAGTTACATACATACATACATATCTATTTATGCATAAATCTTTCCCTCCAAATAAATTGACTGTATTTATCTTCTCAATTATATATATATATATATTCAATATATATATATTTAATTTCCTTTTTATCTATCTTCCCAATTAACCATTTTCAAACTTAACTACTTTTTTTTTTGAACCGCGTTCACACTAAGCCGCTTTTTAGCCATTCCCCTAAAATAAAAAAATATGGCGTTGGCGGGGATCGAACTCTGTACCTCTTGTATGCAAGTCACATGTTCCAACCAAATGAGCTATTATGTCTTTTGCTTACAATTCTTATAACAATGCTAAACGTTGTTCTTTTTTTCATTCCTCTTTTTCCATATTTTGCTGCAATATTTAATTCAAGGATATCTTTTTCATACGGAGTCCAATTTACGCAAACTCGGACTCTATCTCAAGTAGAATTCCAAGATGAACGCAACGGCGCAACCCGTTTTACTAAATTATTTTTCTAAAAATTAATTATACCTTGATTTGTTATTTTTATGTTCACAGAAAATACGGGGTGTTACAGATCCAGAATTCCCTAGTGAATTTTGGAGAGCTTGCATGAGTAAGTAGATACGTTTGAGCCAAGTATACTAGGAAAAGGATAAGTGAAAGTGGAATAAGAGGCGACAATGAAATGAGTTCTAACTCATATCTTGGAAATAGGAATCAAGGAGCTACGAAATCATGGAGTTAAAAAGATGGTCAAGGCACCGAGGAATTAAGCTCAAGGAAACGCGACTTAGAAGATGTAAGGCTAGACACGCGCATCATACCTCTTTTTAAAGAGTGTATCCTTGATCCCTGGTTTTTCCTGTAGAGCTTGCTCGCGTGTTATCTTTTGGTGAATATCCTCTCGGTCCTGTTTCTGTTACAAACCCCGTAAGGAGTTTGTCTTGTTTATCTCCTCGATCTTATCTTGGGAACCTTAGATAGAACTCTATGGATGTAAACATGTATTTGAAACATGTTATTATTGATATGGTTGCAAATGGTTGCAAGTGGTTACTCATGGATGCGCGAATACACATTAGATACCTGATCGACGCACTCACATTTCATATTGCATATGCACGAGTATTTATACCTGTTTATGGATGAAATTGAGTTATCATGTGGATGTTGCATATGAATGAATGGTTGTGCACACATATAGTGTTTATATGACTAGGACTATTTGCATACATGTTGGATTAATGGCACTAAACATAATTTGCATTTAGAAGATCATTCAGGCCTGATCATTAGCATTAGCTAAGGAACATATACACACACTTTCTTGCATGTGTTCATAAAGCATTAGAAGCCTTTTAAGGACCATGGTTTCTTGTGGATGATATTTTGAGTAGATGGATGATGGATGGTAGGATACGTTCTTCCTAACATGGAGATTTCGGGGACGAAATCCATAAAGGAGGGGAGAATGTAACAACCCGAATTTTTAACAACGTGTTAAGACAAGAATCAAGGCAGAATTAAATTATAAAATCTGAATCAGGATAAACGGGTTGCTCCATTGCGTTCGTCTCGGAAAAATACGAGAAATAGAGTCCGAAATTTCGTAAATCGGAGTCCGTATGACCCAGTTAAGGCCCAACGAAGTTTCACAAAAATTCAAATCCGAAAACAGACTTGAAATTCAGCCCAAAAAGAGAGGCGGGAAAACTCTCGCCAGACACACAGGGTGTCGACCCCTGGGTCGACCCCTCTCCAGGGGGTCGACATGGGTGTCGACCCCTAGGTCGACCCCCCCCCTGTAGAACCCCGACCTGGTGCACCTGCTTGTCATGTTGGCTCGGTTTTGGAGGCTTGTGACGGATTTTGACGATTCAGATCTATCCTAGGGTTTATCCTACGGCCTAAGCTACTCCTAATCTCTATAAAAAGACCCCTAAGCCTACCCTAAACCCTCACAAATCACTCCTGCCACGAAGTGCTGTCCAAATGCCAAGTGATCATGGCCTCCATCTCCAATTCCTAGAGACTATGCATTCAAATCGGGTTCAAATCAAAAGGTGCAAGTTTTCTACACCAAATCGAGGAGGGATCAACGTTGCTACGCAAATTCCATGACGATTCTTCAACAAAGGAGCCACCTTTCTTCGTCAAGATGATGCATGATCCTTTCCTAAGCCTCGCTATGTAAGTTCTAGCTACTTGTAGATTCTAACGGTGGTTCTAATATGGCATGGAATAAAATGCAAGTATGCTAGCCTATGTGAACCTAACTTTACCCCTTTTCTATGATCCATGACCTTGGGTTAAGTTTTAGCGACTTAATCATGCCACTCATGTTATGTTTAGCCTAGTTTATCTTGCAAGTTTGAATCTTTATCTATGGAATGTTAGCATGAACCTTTGGGAACCATTTGACTTGTGAAACATTGGCAAAGGCTTGACTTTGGTGCTTATGCATGTAAATGAACCCAAACCCCTTATGTTATCATGCATGTTTGTGACCAAATTCCCTTATGATATTATGCATGTTTGTGGCCAAGTTCCCTTATGAAACTATGCATGCTTGTGGCCAATATGTTGACATAATTCCCTACTGTGTGACTCGCTTCCATTTGGGTTGGAAATACGTTTGGGTAGTTTAGGAAAAACGTGGGTACGACATGGAAAACTTGACATGGGGTTTACATGAGAACATGACATTCATGATACATTTAAATACGGTCATGACACGTGGGAAAACATGGGACTTGAACTAGACGTGGGTGGATTGTAAGTGTAATAAGACACTAGACCAAACATTGAAGTGGCCAACTCGAGGTTGGGTTGAGTTTGTTGCATAAATCTACCCGGACCCGTCCGGCTTAACTAGTGGCTACAAACAATAGGATCCAATATGAGAAGTTGGTCATGTCGCGCTTAAGACCCGAGGTTAGACTAGGTTGTGGTGTAAAACTACCCGGACCCGCCCGGCTTAACTAGTAACCACAACAAGGTCTAATGTGAGTGGTTGAGAGTGCATTAATTAAATTAATGCCACATGATAAGGTTAAGTAAATTTGACTAATGACACTTAACCGATATGACACGAATGGGTAGGTTAAGTGGGACCGGGCTTGATTTCTTAATGACACTTAACCATACAAGACGATTAGGGGATGGGGTTAAGTAATTTACACTTAACTAATCTGACTTGGTAATTAGATGGGGTTAAGTAACTTACACTTAACTAATCTAACACGGTAATTAGATGGAGTTAAGTAACCTGCACTACACTAATCTAAACACGGTAATTAGATGGGGTTGAGTAACCTACACTTAACTAATCTAAACACGGTAATTCGATGGGGTTAAATTAAACACTTAACCAATCTAAACTTGGTAATTCAATGTGGTTAAGTAACCAATACTTAACCAACTTAACATGATAATTTAATGAGGTTAAGTAACTTATGCTTAACCAATTATACATGATGATTTGATGAGGTTAAGTAACCTATACTTAACCAATCTAATCGGTGGACCCGATAGGGTTAAGTCATAAGACCTTTTAAATATACTTAACCATTATAAAACGATTAGTGGATGGGGGTTAAGTTAACCTATACTTAACCAATCCTACTCGATAATCCGATAAGGGTAAGATAATCTATGCTTAACCAATCTAACACGATAAGCTGATACGGTTAAGATAAACAAATACTTAACCAATTTGACTTGATGATTGAATAGGGTTAAGTCATGAGCTTCTTGGTATAACTAACCAACTTGTAGGGCTAGGTCTTGAACTTGAATACTTAGCAAAATCTTGATATGATTCGTAGGCGGGTTAAGTCATGAACGTAAATGGAAATACTTAACCCATTAGACAAAACCCTAGTTCAGTGGACTAGGTGGAAAGCCGGGATTAACAAGGATAACGGGAAAAGAAGCTAAGTGGTAAACCTTAGTTAAGGATAACTAAGTAATAATTCTTAGCCAAGGACATGGGACTAGTTCATAATTAGATGAGTAACCTGATACGGTAGGTCATCGCTTTGTATACGAGGAGGAGCAACTTATCTGACTTGGATAAAAAGCTCCAACGAACTGGGTGACGAAGCGGTAGCTTCGGGGGACGTGAGGGTACTCTTGGTATCCCTCTGTGAGGTGGCAGATGGTCCATGAAACCCGACCCTACAGAGGTTAAGGTCTACGATAGAAGAGCCAAGAGTATGCCTTGGTTGCTATGCGAGCGACCTAAAGACGGGGATGGATTAGCGTGGAGTCGACGATACTTGATTTTTTGCCTTGGATAGCACGTCGACTACCTACCATCTTTAGTCAATCGTGTACGAACGGAAAGGCAGAGAACCCCCAACAGACCATGTTCTTGCTATCGAGTCATGGGTGAGGTTGGCCCATAGGAAAGTGGGGCTATAGTGGGGCCGGGATGTGGTTCTCATACATGATTTTTCTTGGATTGCCTTTCAGTAGTTGAGGGAGGGGTCACGTGGGACCATAGCCACGGGTACAAAAACGGACCTTGATATCTGCATCAGCAGACGACTTTAAGGCTCCCGACCGAGTTCCGTATTTCTTGATTTGCTCTGGCACGGAACTCGGATGGCACATTGAGATACATGTGCGCCTAGACATGGAAAACGATTCACGAAATACACGTGGGACAAAGGGCGTGGTTGACGGGTGGCATAATCCCTAGTGGTCCTAGGTGGCCAAAACCCAAACCGAGACACGGAAACGTTCATTAGGTAGTATAATCCCTAGTGGCCCTAGGTGGCATAAATCCTAAGTGAACACGCGATAGTTCATGGTAAGGAAACATAACTAGATCAAGGGTGGCAGTCCAAAATAACTTCAAGGACAAAATGGTACTACGTTGAGGTGGTATAGATTTACATGGGAAAGCACGTACGGCCTACGGCAAAGGACTGAACTTATACATGGAAAGAAACATACGAGTTGGGAAAACCTACATATGCTATATATTGGGTTGACATGGACCATTACATGACATTGGGCAAGGGACATTCATAGTTAACACATGACGCGGGTTGGGATACTAGTACAAGAGGCGCAGAGCAAATATACATTATAAATACCGTGGGATGTTATACATGATAGATACCTTGGGATTGTATACTTGATAGAAACCTGATGATGTGATACCTTGATTTATCATGATACCATAGTTTAGCTTGCTCCAGTAGTTCATCCAGTTATCTTGGTTTAGCTTATCTATCTTGTCGTCATCCTTATGTTTACTTTCAGTTTATGCATGTCATGTTACCTTTACCTGTTTTTATACTGGAAGTAGATAGGACTTACCAGTCTTTATGACTGACCCCGTTTTCTTTCGCCTCTTTGTCTTCCGTTTCCCCCCAGGTTTCAGGGAGGAAATGATGTTGGTTAGTTCGGACCTCTTATGCTTGAAGGTCATCATGTATAGCTTGGTCTTCTTTTGGCTATGGCTGCTTCACCGCTTTATTTTGGGGAATAATTTATGAAAAGGTTTTAGGCTTCTTTACTATTGCAAGACAGGTTTTGATGTATTCTGATGTAAAAGGCTTTAGACCTTATTTTATAAGGTAATGAAATTTGTTTTACTTCCGCTGTTTTATATATGTTCTGTCTTGTAATATTTCTGTGCATGTTTACCTCGATAATGCTTCACCAAATCTAGTGCATTCCCTTTGTGAGTGACATTAGTGGAGGTCGGGTGTTACAACTAGTTTACAACTAGAGACTGATATATGTGAAAAGATAGTGATGCGTGAATCAGAAATGGAAACGTTTTCCAAAGTTAATAACGTGTATTTTCAAAATTATAAAATAAGGATTTGATGAATATACGGAAACGAGAAATGGAAAAATGAATAAATGTTGATTGATGATTGATCGATAAAATTTTCATCTGGAAGTAATATCATTGGTTTTACACATGTTTTTCTTTGATAGTTAAATCACCAACTATCAAAGTTTTGACCATTTTTACGTTGTTAATTATGGAGAGAAAGGTTGGATTATTATCCGAAGAACCACTCTATATTGGCATAAGCGTTGAAAACCAAGTATGCTGAATATATTAAAGATGAAGTAAATTGCAAGGGCCGTTGTATAAATCCTAGGTAGAGATTGCCTAGGATGGATGTACGGAATAGTGCCTTCAGTTTGTCCAGTCCCAGGACAACTTGAATGGACAAATGTTTGACAGAGTATATCTAGTAGATCGCGTAAATTGATCGTTTCAAACGTATTTACGTTGGTGGCGGAGGAATTCATTTCTCTTAGGTTATACCCGTGGTATTTTTGGGGAAATCAATTTGTGATTTGACGGGTATGATGATGTGGCATTCAAAGTAAATGAAGACGTGATCTGTATAGAGATACGTTATAACCTCAAGCCTCATCAACTGGGAAATGACATAAATCGGGCAGACAACATGGCTAAGTGGGCCGCACCCAATTAGGGTATATTGTCACACTCTAGAGAATATTCATATTTGTACTTCTTACAATTCTGTATCTCCCGGGTATGGTTATGTTGGTTTACCAACTGTAAGGTGAAAATATATTTGATACACTCAAGCGAAATGAGTGGTCTTTCATGTGTGGCCGAGTTGCAAGATGTTCTTGTTGAACTCCAGTGTATCGCTTCTAGAGTACACTGAGTGGAAGGTAGATCCATACCTTGTCATAGTTGGAATCCATTCCCCAAATAAGAGCCCGCGGTTTTGATTGTATATTATATATGTTGTACGTTAGATGCAAGTGTTTCTACTAGATTGATATTACTTGTGTTAGACATTATTATAATATCAGAATAATATTGTTTTAGAAATGATTTGGGTTATTGTAGGATAAAAACCATCCGTGTTTATGTGTGGATCGGTCTTACGATTATTCTTTGTTTCAAAAGGATTTTGAAAGTTAAATCAAATGATCTGAGTTTACTCACACCAGTCACATGACTGACCCAGAGTTTATTTTGTTTTGTTTTCCCTAAACACTTGGGTGCCCAATTTTGTACGGGCATTCAAGTAGTCGGGATTTACAGATACTTAAAGAGCTGGAGCAGGAGGCTTCGGGATTCTAGCTATTGTTTATTTCTGCTGTGTTGTATGTTTTATACTCTAATAATGGTATTGTATACAGCTACCGTTTTATTTCAAAGTTATGTTATGAAATATATTTATTCGTTCTACTGTGAGATTCGTGTTACTCTGATGTTGTATGTTCTTCTTCTTCTTCTATTCTAAGTTTCTATCTTATCTATTCTCACCCTTTGTTTTCTTTCTATTAGTTTTCTGGTTTTCCAGTGTAATATGGGTTGGAATTGTGTTATTTGGTCAGCTCAAATGGGACTGGAATTTCGGGACACTACAGTTGGTATCGGAGCATAAGGTTAAGTAATTACCTTGGCTCTGTGGCATGACTCAGTAGAGATGGGGTTAGCAACACCCAAGATTGAGTTGAATGTATATATACGATTGAACGTATTCGTAGATTTTATAAAAATTGTTTTATATTATGGATATTTATTGGTTGAGTTGTTTATGGGTTCTAATAGATCTGTTTGATCCACTGTATCGGTAGGAGTTTCTAAACACTCGAATACAATGGGTCGACACGATATGTTTTGAAAAGAGGGTAAATGAAAATAAGTTTACCCAAAGTATATTTTGATATAGAGAAAATATATATTGGAATTATAATATATGGAATATATTGGTTGTTATTATAATCGAGTAACATTATAAATGAAATGGTTATGTAAATAACCAATCAAAATTCATATAAGTGTTACAAATGAATTGAATCTAAAATTTAAATCAGAATGGAAATTAAAACCCTGCAGATTTGGAAAAGTGTTTGTAAACGGATTTGAATTGAATATATGAGAATTTTAAAATCCTGGGAAATTTTAAAATGTTTTACAAGCATTGTGGATGGTATTTTGAAACGTATTTCAAAATGGAAGTGTTTAAAAGAAATGATTTTAAAGTGATACAGTATTGAACTCACTTCGATCGCTGGAAAATAATTCTGTTGATGACTGCGCAACATCATCAGTGTTCAATTTCAAGTTCTAAGTGACGGATTACTACCTAAGGTTTTGTTTTTGAATTGATTTGAGAAAAGCAAGTTGTCTTGAATCCTAAAAAGGAAAGTTGATTTTCGATATGGTGAACTGTTTAAAATTCCCAGGGAAAGACAGTTTGAATTAAAACCAAATTGAATTGAAATTTGGGAAAGCAAATTGAAATTGAATTAAAGCGGATTAAGTGGAAATTGAACTGAAATGTGCAAAAACAAATTGAAGATGAATTGGATTAGAATGTTATCGAAAAATTGGGATTTATGTGATCGAAATTTGAAACAGAACCAGATTAGCGGAGTTAATAGTTTGGAATCGAAATAAAACTCGATATTGAAATGAAATTCGACTTTGGTATAAGCGAATGATTTGGTTTGAGAATGAATTGATTGGAGTTTGGTTGGGATAACATTGGTATATCCAGATTTAACAGCAGATGGAAGTAATAAATTTGATATGCCCGACAAAATGGTACAAGTTTATATTTAGTATAAGCATGAGATTTATGAGCCGATTTGGCAAGCGGCTTGGCTGTTTGATTTTCTTTTTGGTTGGAGATGGCCCAGAGAGGCAAGCTAGAGTTTGAGCTATTGACCAGTACAAAGTAGGTGCTGGCGAATTTTTTTCGAAAATGTTAAGGTGTTAGAAAATTTTCGTTAGTAGGAATAAATTAATATTTTAATTGAATTTTATTTGTTCAGCTGAATCTAAGGTTGAAAAGGTGAACAAATAAGTTCTAACCAACCAATAGGGTTTGTGTTCTACCTTAGCAATTTCGAGGACGAAATTATTTTAAGGGGGAAAGAATGTAATGCCCCGTATTTTTATGGCATAATAATTAATTAATTTAATTATTTAAAATAATGGTTTAGTAATTTAAAGGTTGTTTAATTAAATTATATGGATTATTTAATTAAAATAAATAATTAAATAATATATTTAATTTCTGAAATAATCAGAAATAGTGAATTGACAACCTAATGTGAATTGGGAAATTCAAATTATATAACTAAGTTTATAATTGAATTAGAATAACGAATAAATTATTTGAACGTAAGTTGAACGTAATAATTATATTATAATTATAATCGAGTTTGAAATGGCACGGTAGTTCGCTATTTGGCGATTTGAACTTCAATTGAATATACAGAAGCCGTTTTGAATCGGATTTCTGTGAAACAAGAAATGTTCGGAGCTGGTGAAGTATATTTTTCTAACGGAAGAGAAAAATCGGGATTTCATTGTGTAGATTTTGATTTATGTCCAAATCAAATTTTAGAAAAGTCATAATGGAATTCCTTTATAATTTATAACGATATATAAAAGGAATTTCAATAAAAATTTGAATATCCATTCAACCGGGATTTGAATATCAAGTTGTAAATCCTTATATATTTATTATGGAGTTGTATGATAGTATATTATGGATATATACGATAATATTTATTTTTAAATATTTGATTTAGTTATTTTTAAATATGTTTATATATTAAAAAGGGTTTATTTAGAACTTTAAAAATAGCCAGTTTTGCAAATGACCTTCGTTTTCGACGAAACTAATTTTGTTGGATTTGCAATATTAAATTATTGTTAGATTTCGATTTCCGTGATTTTTGAAGTCAGTATGTGGCCGTGGGCGATTTTAATGTGAAAAACAGTCGATAATTCGACCTTTAAAAATACGCTGTGTGAACAAACGGAGTCGGAATTCGACGAAACCAATTACGTTGGGTCCGTAATGTCGAACTAAAGGTGCATGTCCAGTTTCGTGATTTTTGAACACTGTGTGTGATCACACGGATTTTTAGAAGGGAAAAAACGGATATAATAAACAAAATAAAAATATCCTAACAAATATCTAAAAATATCTAGATATTTTCTCCATCCTATAAATATCCTAACTAATCTTCTAAACCTAATTCCACTTTTTATTCTGGTCAAAGTAAATTTGCGCCGCAACTTTTTATTTTCTAGAAAACAAAATCAAAAGTTGTAAATTCAAAATCAAATTGAATAAAAACCCAGAAATCATGAAACAAGTTTGTATAGATTTGTGAAGCCATCCTCTCCATTCTGGTGCGCCCAGTTCAGGGTTCGATGCCTATTCACGATCATCGTTTTTCACCAGCGTGAAGCTAGGGTTGGGTTTTGGTACGAATTTGGTGCATCGATAATTGTTTGAGGGTTGCATTTTAGGTTGTGGTTGTGTTTAGTTTGGGTTTTTAGTTTTTGAGGAGATTTCGGCCATAAAGATGTCGCTGAAAGCATAGGAGTTCGCAGAACTGCTGTCGACTTGATTTACCATGACCATTTGAGTGGAGCAAGAGGTATACGATGTTGAAGAGAAGTTGAAGTAGGTCGAAATGGTGTTGGTAGTTTGTGATTTCATGAAGCATGGGAGGAGCGGTCGAGAGGTAAACAAGGGGAAATGGTGTTGGAGCTCACGGTTGGTATTGGGGAAGAAGAGTGAGCGGGCCTTGGGTTCAAAGTGAGGTGGCGGGCCAGTTTGGAAATGGGCCGGAGTTATTATATGGGTGAGGCCCGATTGTTTTAGTTATTTATCTAAAATAGCGTATAAACTTCGAAATGCAATAACTTCCTCATATATTATCGAAATTCAACGAAACAGGATCCATTGGGATCGTATGGACGGACACTACCCAATGGAACTGACTTGAAGTGAATTGGGGATCATTACAATTTATGGCGAAATAAATTGTCCGTTTGAATCAACAGACGCAAATCGTTATTTAACGGTTAACGCGAAATGTGAGTAAAACTCACCAACTCTGAACAGTTATATTTCTATAACGTATTTTTAGAACTGATAATTATTTGTTGATTGCTGTGTGTTAACTCTTTGGTTGAATTGCTTATCTATTGGTTGAAATTATAGAGAACGATATATATATAAATCGTTAATCAAATATTGATTCTGTTTAGCAGAATATTTCGTATTGAAATGAAATCGATGTTAATTATATTGTTTAACATCTGTGATGCAGGGAAACAGGTCGGAGGAATCCAACAGGATTCCTCAACATTTATTTTACTGTTTTTCATATATTGTGTTATATGATGTGATATGAAATCTGTTGTTGATTTTGTATGTTAGAATGATACCGATCATTGTTATATGGTACGTTAAATACCATAAGGAATACTAGAAATAGAAAAGGAAATTTTCAGTGTTATATTGAAAAAGAAATATTTATAAAATCAAAAGATTTTATAAAAAGGAAATATTTATTTGTTATAAAAAAATAGAAATGAAAAGGATATATTTGTATAACATTTACAAATAGAAATGAAAAGGAATTATTTGTAAAACACTAATAAATAGAAGTGTAAAAGGAATTTTTATTTAGAAATAAATAAAATTATAAATGGAAATATTTATTTATTGAATAAATATAATAAGGTAAAGGAGTTATTTATTTGTTGAATAAATAAAATAAGATAAAAGGAATATATATAGGGAAAAACAAATAGAATTTTTATAAAAGGAAATATTTATAAAAGAATAGAATTATAAAAGGAATATTGATTTAGAAAGTAAATAGAATTATAAAAGGGAAATATTTGGAAAATGAATAAAGTTTTATAAAAAGTGAATTGTACATTAGGAAGGTTTAGACCCGTGCTTCGCACATGGGTGTAACGTGATATTGATTTAAAGTGAATTTTTTGCAAATAAAATATGATAAAGGAATTTGGGGTTTGAACTAGGAATATAAAGGGAATTACTGGAATTAGAAACTGACTGGAAATTAGTTGAGTTGAATAGCTTTCTGGGTATCGATTTGATGTTGGTTTCGGCCTTCGGGGTTAATACGTAGGGGGTTGTTATCTTACTAGTTTACAGTTAGAGACTGATATATGTGAAATGATAGTGATGCGTGAATCAGAAATGGAAACGTTTTCCAAAGTTAATAAAGTATATTTTCTAAAATTAGAAAATAAGGATTTGATGAATATATGGAAATGAGAAATGAGGAAATGAAGAAATGTTGATTTATGATTGATCGATAAAATTTCCATCTGGAAGTAATATCGTTGGTTGTACACATGTTTTTCTTTGATAGTTAAATCACTGACTATCAAAGTTTTGACCATTTTTACGTTGTTAATTTTGGAGAGACCGGTTGGATTATTATCCGAAGAACCACTCCGTATTGGCATAAGCGTTGGAAACCAAGTATGCTAAATATATTGAAGACGGAGTAAAGTGCAAGGGCTGTTGTATAAATCCTAAGTAGAGATTGCCTAGGATGGATGTACGGAATAGTGCCTTCGGCTTGTCCAGTCCCAGGACCACTTGAATGGACGAATGTATGATAGAGTATATCTCGTAGATCGCGTAAGTTGATCGTTTCAAACGTATTTACGTTGGTGGTGGAGGAATTCGTTTCTCTTATCTTATGCCCGTGGTATTTTTGGGGAAATCAATTTGTGATTCGATGGGTATGATGATGTGGCATTCAAAGTAAATGATGACGTGATCTGTATAGAGATACGTTATAACCTCAAGCCTCATCAACTGGGAAATGACAGAAATCGGGCAGGCATCATTACTAAGTAGGCCGCAACCAATTAGTGTATATTGTCACCATCTAGAGAATATTCATATTTGTACTTCTTTCAATTTTGTATCTCCCGGGAATGGTTATGTTGGTTTACCAACTGTAAGGTGACAATATATTTGATACACTCAAGCGAAATGAGTGGTCGGTAATGTGTGGCCGAGTTGCAAGATGTTCTATTGAACTCCAGTGTATCGCTTCTAGAGTACACTGAGCAGAAGGTGGATCCATACCTTGTCATAGTTGGCATCCATTCCCCAAATAAGAGCCCGCGGTTTTGATTGTATATTATATATGTTGAACGTTAGATGCGAGCATTTGTACTAGATTGATATTACTTGTAACGACCCATATTTTTGACCGTTCAAATCGACAATAAACCACACATGTCGACCCAAACAAATCGCCAACACAGGCAGTTATTTGATAAAGAAGAAAAGAAGAAAGAAGAGAAAAACAATAACAAAATCTCAAAGCGGAAAGACAACATATAATACACAATAGCAGTTTTAAAAGCAGTTGAAATATATATATATACATTGAGTATCAGAGTTATCCATATACAGGTTTCATCACATGGCAGCGGAAATAAAATGCAGCGGAAATACCTATATATGATAAATATATACCAATCTTCGTCTTCGATCTCCAAGGCACAGTCATCTTCAGTAACTGCAACGTCTGCTGACCCGAGCGTATTGCATAAAAAGAAAACACAACAAACACTCGGATCAGCACTAAATCATCTCATATTAGTCAAATCAAAATACGAAATAACATCAGTATCATGGGTGCAGTAACTCAAGAGATGTTACGGGATTTTTCCATCTCTCGAGGATCCGTTAAACTAATATCTATATAGTAATACGCTATTATTATAATGTCTATTCAGTGAAGTATAAATACTGAAAATAGCGTAAGCGGGATTACATTTTTACCCTTACACCGTTTATAATACCGTAGTCTATACAGTACCGTAAACCCACCGTAAACGATGGCATCAGAGAGAACTCCATAGGTACGGTACAAATCAAAATCGTATGGGCTCGATAAGGATATATGACAAGGCACTCGAGGCAATACCCAGGGTAGGATTCTACCAATTGCACTCCCGGACCGGTGGTAACGCATAGCAGCCATTACCACCCACCTCGGAAGACACTCCCAAAGTCATAAATGGGCCCAAATCATCATCACACAGTCATAGAAATATTATCGAAGAAGTGTGTCCGATCAAAGGTGCTACCTCAGTTAGTCACGGTATAGCTCCTGTTTTAGTCATTTCAATTCTGACCCGAAGGTCAGGGCTATTTCGTCATCGTGCATCTTCTTCGATTCAATAATCGCCTCCAAGTCATCATTCTCATTCTGGATACGTCATAACGTTTACAGTTGTCAAAGTGGCATCGAAACTTACAGAGAGTATGCCTTATGTCGAATCCGGTCTCTTTAACAACCAACGCTTACATCTTTTCACATCGGTTGGTTCTTTTATATTTCACAAGGTTCGCTTTCATATCAAAATATCATATTTTGTTTCGAACCCATTTATTCAATTGAATAAAATTTCATATCACGATATCCCAATCATTCCCAAACCGATTTATATTCTAAACTAGAATATATTTTATATCCTTATATTATAATCATATAATATTCCAAAATCGACTTATATTCAAACAGAATATATTTTACCTCAAAGGTTATACTTATCTCAATCGATTTGAATTCTAAATCTGTTTATATTCAAAGAGTAGAAATCTCCATAACACTCATTCATATCATTTATGAAATCCATTATATTCAAATAAAAATATCAATTTCATTTCCATATAAAATTGGTTAACATCGATTCCATATTTGAATACTTTTATTTCGACTCCATCTCGAACTGGGGTTTAAATCCAGCATTTCCATTCAGAAGAAATTTACGATCGTTTGACAAAATTTGAAAACAGATGCTCTTAAAAAAAAATCTTTATAAATCGTATATGTATAGAATAATGGTTAAAACAAAATAAGATAATTTAAATCATTATGAATGTATGTATGAAATAAAAATTTCTAATTAGTTTTAAATAATAAAATATAAGAAAATTTTAAGCTAGAATAAATAGTCTATAAGTAAAAGTTAAATGATAGATTTTAAGGAAAGAATAACTTATATTGAGACCAAACATTTTAAATACATATATATAATAAATTCTTAAATCAAAATTTCTTCTTTCTTCCGAACTTCAAATACTTGAACCTACACTCCAGTCTCAATGGAGTTATAAAATTCAATATTTTGTTTCAAACTCCATTCAACCCAAATCTTCGATTTAGGGAAATTCAACCCATATTCCTCGACCCTCTCTTCTTTTCAAATTTAAATTCAAATAAAATATTTCATTCAAATCCAATCTAACTTTGAAAGTTTCAGATTTTATTCAAACCTCATTTTAAGAATTCCACTTCCTTTGGAAACAATTTCTTAATCACCCAAATAACACTTGCGATCCAGGTCCTTTACAGGAACAGTTTTATCGAGTATCGGTTCATTTCTTTCTGAAATTCCTGTCAAATAAAATCCCCAAATATTTGAAATCATTTAACCAACCGATGTCTGTATAGAATTTCCTATCCAATGCCAAGTGATTACATTTTAATTTCTTGATATTTCAGGGGTGGATCTATCATTTCAATCCAAATCAGGGTCACAGAGGTTTATCATTTCACTCTGTGTTCTTAATTTATTTTATCGATAAATCCCGGGTTCATTAGATGCCCGTAACATCAAGGGTAAATGGGATTTATCGTCACGATTAACATGCATTTCAATACCGAAATAAGGAGCATAAAAATGTCACTATTAATTCAGTAATAAATTTCAACCAACATCCATCACAACACTTTCATTCAACTGATCAGCATTAAACTGTTTCAGGATTTAACAAGGGTTCAAATTTCAACTAGAGATTTAAATTAAATTAAATAACTAATAATTTACTTAATTTGCATGTTAACACACTTGCATGTCAAATTTAAACAACACATCAACAATCCAACACAACCATGCAACCAGACTTATTTCATAATTTAATTCAATAAATATGGGAATAATTTAGTATTTCGTGAGTGAGAAATCACTCACCTTTGGGTCCTTAGTGGATCGAACATCCGAAAGAAGCCCAAAATTTGACATTCCCCAAACGCAGCCAGGTTAGTGCCAACACGTCCGCAATTCCTCCACGATCCCAACGCAACAAACCGCGTCCAAATCCGAGTCAAAACGAAAGAGTTATCAGCGTTTTACTCTCTGAAATCTAAATATATGAAATTTAAATAAACAAAAACCCTCACCTATCCCAAATTGCCATGTCAGCAGCCCTCTTTCTGTTCTTCCCGCTCAACCCTTACACGCATGAACAGTAACCCGTGAACAGAACCTAAACGACGTCCCTCTTTGACCATCCATGACGCCCGCCTCAGACCACCGTAGCCACTCCGACTACCGGCGTTCAAACCCTCTACTCCGGGCGCACCTCCAACCCCGAGCCTGTCCCGTCCGATGGCCTTCTTCCCTACCTGCAACGACATGAACGAAATGGTCTTTTCCCACTTAATGACCAAATTCCAGCAACCTACTCCACTATAAATCATATGAGCACCACCGTTGTACCCGTACCAACCTCCTCTACAAAACCCAGAAGACCGATTTCTCAATTGAACCCAAAATCGAAAACCCCTAAATTGGCTTCATGGTTGCGATTTCAGCACCTTTGACTGGCGATTTCCAGTAACCCAGTCCACTGCATGTCGAAACAAATCACACCACCAGCTTCGTATCGTCGAGAGCTTCGAATCGACATATAATTTGCTATGCTTTGAAGAGATTAAATTTTGAAGCTTGAAATTTTGTTTTAGATCTAGGGTTTTGATTTTTTTTATCTCAGCCATGGAAATGAAAACTTGATGGAGAAAATATACGTATGGAGAAAGTGGCTGAATGAGGTGGATAAGGGGTTTTATTCACATATATATAAGGCCCAGATATGAGGAATACTAAATTGGCCACCTACATAGATCTCGTTCACATTTTCTCTCGTACGATCAAACGGTAAGCCGGATTTTAACGCAAATTGAAATCCTATAATAATTCACTGTTCCGGTTCTGATGGCGCCAGTTTCGTCGAATTCCGAGACCGTTGCCACAACAGTTAATTTTCACAGTTAAATTAAATAAATAAAATATTCAATTATTCGATTAACTGTTTTAATTCAAATTTAAATACTTATAAATTTCCCAATAAATCTAATTAACACCTAAATATATTTCATAATTGATTTCATAAATTATAAGTTCCCAAAATCATTTATTTGGATTAACATTTGAAATTCCAAATTTAACTTGACAACCTAAATTTCCACCACTTCCAAATTAAATTTGAATTTCACTTTTAAATTAAACCACTCAAATTCATTTAACTAATAAAATCTTAAATTTCAAATTACAACATTTTTAAATGAACTAAATTTGAAAAAAATCTATTTATATTAAATTCAAATAATCATCAACATTATTTGATTTTCCCAATATTATTCCATTTTATTTATTTTAAATATAAATTTAAATACTCTAAATTTATGGGTTGTTACATTCTCCCCCACTTAAAATCTTTTCGACCTCGAAAAGAGAACGAAATGAGGTATTAAACAAACCATATTTTCAAACCCATACTTATAAATAATATTTATAAAATAAGTTATAGTTGTGAAACCTCATAAATTTTCTAACTCCTGAAATCACGGAAAATTTCGGCAGCATCTCCTTTGTACGGAGACGTCCAGAAAATCACGACATATATAAAATCCCAATATACATCTCATCATTCGATGAGGCATCCCAAAAATGGGGAAAAACAAAAATATAAAACCACCAAAACTTTGTAACACAGTTACGTACCTTTCTTTAGCGTTTATTGGCATTTTTATTACCTTAGCATTTAGCGTTTTGTGCAAGCGAGCTTCGAAGCGTAGCGCACACTCCTTACACCTGTTACAACTCGCATACACATGAGATTCAAGCATATATACAATATATAACAAACATATGCAACTTACACAACATACATTAATCATTTTAACCCCAACCAATATATCTATGGCAGGCCGACAAACAAAATGAAGTTTATCACCAATAAATGTTGGAATTTGACTAGAACCCACTGGGTAAAATTGTAGCACTTCCTTTAAGCTTTCCGAATTGTCCGGATTGATCGAATTCCGACCATTTGTTCAAAAGTTATGACTGTTTTGATAAAACCGAACGCTTCAGCCCGTACCCTGAAAATGCAGGTCTGAAATGTTCTATCCAGTTTTTGACCCCTTAGACATCAGAATTTGACTCAGCAAATTAAGAAAAGTTTTAGTTTACATTCAGGCCTTTCCGAATTGTACTCGCGCATTAAAATCCGTCGTTCCGTTAGGGAGTTATGGTCAAAACAATGTTGATATAAACTTTAGTTTTTAATTTTCTGTGCATACAACTACAACTAAACCTTTGATTTCAGCATAGTAAACATAGGAATTCGACAGGGCTTTATAAACGAAAGTTTTAGCTCGGTTTCTAAGGTTTCCAAAAGGTCTGGCATCGTCAGATTCCGATCATCCCATCAAAAGTTATGCCTATTTTATTTCAGCTTATTGACTATTCCAGATTTACATAAACATTGGTTTATTCCTCTTCGAAATTTCAACATTTTCGATTCCAATACTTTTGTAAATCCCTTACACTTGACTTTGTTATCACTTCATTATTAAGAAATGAATTCACATTCGATTGCTTATTCTTTTCCGATATATTTTCTATATATTTTCTCCTTTCGTTTTCATTCCAAGCATTCAGTTACACAAGAGTTGAATTCATTTTAATTTCTGAACTAACTCTATAATATTAAATCATTAAACCATTAACCTTGGTCGATTTACCAAACTATTTAAATATTCAAATTAAATAATTTAGCCCTTGGTTTTATCTTTCCTATATCTTATTTCATATCTCAAATTCCCGGTTTTGTTCCACTTCCTCGCACCTCGTCCTCATTCATTTAACCATTCCTTATTCCATATCGATTATGTTTGAAATCCATTACTAATGATTTTATTTCCCAAACGGACTTTAAGAATTCAATTCCGTACCTTTTATTTCAACCAAATCTTCTTTTGAATGTTAATTTATTTGAGTTGGAGATCCAAACCTTCGGATTTTTCCACCTTAGCACCCTCGACCACTAGATGAGGTTACCACTTATTAATGCCATGAATTTACCCTTAAGTTCGTTTCCGTTCGGTTCAGTTCATTAACCTACATTAAGTTATCTTAAATCCAAGTTCCTTCAAATATCTCCCTTACTAGATTCAGCTTTATCCAAATCCTTATTTAATTTCATTAACATAGGGTTTTCTTAAACTCCCCTTTTCTTCTTTCTATAATTCCACGTTATTAAATTAAATTTTTTCTCATTTCATTTATTAAGCTCCAAATTTCGAGAATCATTACCGAACATCAAACTCCTTCTATTTTAATACTAATTCAAATCTATTTATGGTTTTCGAACTAGCTCGATTTGGTTTCATTCGTTAAGCCCAAATTACGTTAAACCTCATTTCCTTTCTACACTCGATATTATTCTTACCATTATTCATCCAATTAGATTTTATTCCCACCTAAAGTTTATTCTCCTAATTCAAGTTATTTATTTGACTCTAGAATCCTGAATCGAGTTAAGGACGGTTTGTGTATGCCCAAATGTTCCTTAACTCTTACTATTCGATTTCTAAGTGAAATTTATTATACTCAATTCCTTTACTCAACTAAGTATTTTTTTTCCCTCTTTAACCGATTTATTTGCTTGGCTCCTCCATCATGAATTTAATTAGGGATCGTGTATCATTCAAGTTTTTACACTTAGTTTTCGAACCATTTTTCTTCGATTTCCTAATCTGGTTTTATTTAACTCGACTAACTAAATTTCCTTATAAATTAGCCAAGTCATAAGCTACGCTAAATTTATTTGCACAATAAAACTTTCTATTATATTATACTTTAGTTGGATTTCACCTTTTGGTTAATTAAAATTTTATCGAACGCCTATATCTATTAAACTTGGAATTTTCTTAACTCTATTATTGCTAGTGCTTAAGCATTTTCAACCACTACATCTCTTCTCTCAATACATAAGTCCATTTCTTAGTTTAAAAATCAACATTCTCTAATTGAATCGAGTCGTCTTAGCTCTCAACTAACATTACTTGTTCGGATGAACCTGAATGCCTTGATTTCGGGTTATAACTAAGTTTAAATAATATATGTATTTATGCTATTTTAGGGAAAACCATACCATAAAAATTTTCCAAATCTAAATCTTTAAATTTATAGTGAACAATTTCCAATTTTTGGTTAAGTTTAAGCCCAACTTGACAACATATATTAATACCTTCATATAAAATTATTCAATATGGAATTAAATCCAAAATACCTTTCAAATAAATTATGAAGGTACGGAGTGGTCTCCCCCACTTAGACATTTCATAATAAATGTCGATAATGCGTGCACTCATTACCGAAGTCATTTCTGATGTCCGAGAAGGGATTACACACTTATTTCTTTTAAAAAATCCTTTAAAGCATTCCTTTCGAAAATACCTATAATATGATATTATTCAAACCTTGGCAAAACTATTTCAAAATACCTAGGATCAAGTTCAAGTTCATTTCTATTTTAATCGCAATCGTTTCACCCATAATAGGTGATAACTTAATATTACCACCTACTAAAACGGATATATATATATATATGATTGAACCAATAATATACCTGATACATTTTAAAAATATAGTTGAAAACCATATTATGTCGATCATTCTGTTCGATTATTTAGAGATTCCTATCGATTCTATGGCGTCCCATATATCGACCAGAATCTATAAATATTCACAGAACAAATCAACACAATGTAAAACAAATTTATATCAAAAATACAAGTACGCTCTCTCGTATCACTCAGACTCATTCTAGGGCATTTCTAACCCCATCTCTAATGAGTAAATTCCCAACAAAGCCAAGGTTGTCGCCAACCTCGCTCTGATACCAACTGTAACGACCCATATTTTTGACCGTTCAAATCGACAATAAACCACACATGTTGACCCAAACAAATCGCCAACACAGGCAGTTATTTGATAAAGAAGAAAAGAAGAAAGAAGAGAAAAACAATACAGAATCTCACAGCGGAAAGACAACATATAATACACAATAGCAGTTTTAAAAGCAGTTGAAATATATATATATATACATTGACTATCAGAGTTATCCATATACAGGTTTCATCACATGGCAGCGGAAATAAAATGCAGCGGAAATACCTATATATGATAAATATATACCAATCTTCGTCTTCAATCTCCAAGGCACAGTCATCTTCAGTAACTGCAACGTCTGCTGACTCGAGCGTATTGCATAAAAAGAAAACACAACAAACACTCGGATCAGCACTAAATCATCTCATATTAGTCAAATCAAAATACGAAATAACATTAGTATCATGGGTGCAGTAACTCAAGAGATGTTACGGGATTTTTCCATCTCTCGAGGATCCGTTAAACTAATATCTATATAGTAATACGCTATTATTATAATGTCTATTCAGTAAAGTATAAATACTGAAAATAGCGTAAGCGGGATTACATTTTTACCCTTACACCGTTTATAATACCGTAGTCTATACAGTACCGTAAACCCACCGTAAACGATGGCATCAGAGGGCACTCCATAGGTACGGTACAAATCAAAATCGTATGGGCTCGATAAGGATATATGACAAGGCACTCGAGGCAATACCCAGGGTAGGATTCTACCAATTGTACTCCCGGACCGGTGGTAACGCATAGCAGCCACTACCGCCCACCTCGGAACACACTCCCAAAGTCATAAATGGGCCCAAATCATCATCACACAGTCATAGAAATATTATCGAAGAAGTGTGTCCGATCAAAGATGCTACCTCAGTTAGTCACGGTACAGCTCCTGTTTTAGTCATTTCAATTCTGACCCCGAAGGTCAGGGCTATTTCGTCATCGTGCATCTTCTTTGATTCAATAATCGCCTCCAAGTCATCATTCTCATTCTGGATACGTCATAACGTTCATAGTTGTCAAAGTGGCATCGACACTGACAGAGAGTATGCCTTATGTCGACTCCGGTCTCTTTAACAACCAACGCTTACATCTTTTCACATCGGTTGGTTCTTTTATATTTCACAAGGTTCGCTTTCATATCAAAATATCATATTTTTTTCGAACCCATTTATTCAATTGAATAAAATTTCATATCACGATATCCCAATCATTCCCAAACCGATTTATATTCTAAACTAGAATATATTTCATATCCTTATATTATAATCATATAATATTCCAAAATCGACTTATATTCAAACAGAATATATTTTACCTCAAAGGTTATACTTATCTCAATCGATTTGAATTCTAAATCTGTTTATATTCAAAGAGTAGAAATCTCCATAACACTCATTCATATCATTTATGAAATCCATTATATTCAAATAAAAATATCAATTTCATTTCCATATAAAATTGGTTAACGTCGATTCCATATTTGAATACTTTTATTTCGACTCCATCTCGAACTGGGGTTTAAATCCAGCATTTCCATTCGGAAGAAATTTACGATCGTTTGACAAAATTTGAAAATAGATGCTCTTAAAAAAAAATTCTTTATAAATCGTATATGTATAGAATAATGGTTAAAACAAAATAAGATAATTTAAATCATTATGAATGTATGTATGAAATAAAAATTTCTAATTAGTTTTAAATAATAAAATATAAGAAAAATTTAAGCTAGAATAAATAGTCTATAAGTAAAAGTTAAATGATAGATTTTAAGGAAAGAATAACTTATATTGAGACCAAACATTTTAAATACATATATATAATAAATTCTTAAATCAAAATTTCTTCTTTCTTCCGAACTTCAAATACTTGAACCCACACTCCAGTCTCAATGGAGTTATAAAATTCAATATTTTGTTTCAAACGCCATTCAACCCAAATCTTCGATTTAGGGAAATTCAACCCATATTCCTCGATCCTCTCTTCTTTTCAAATTTAAATTCAAATAAAATATTTCATTCAAATCCAACCTAACTTTGAAAGTTTCAGATTTTATTCAAACCTCATTTTAAGAATTCCACTTCCTTTGGAAACAATTTCTTAATCACTCAAATAACACTTGCGATCCAGGTCCTTTACAGGAACAGGTTTATCGAGTATCGGTTCATTTCTTTCTGAAATTCCTGTCAAATAAAATCCCCATATATTTGAAATCATTTAACCAACCGATGTCTGTATAGAATTTCCTATCCAATGCCAAGTGATTACATTTTAATTTCTCGATATTTCAGGGGTGGATCTATCATTTCAATCCAAATCAGGGTCACAGTGGTTTATCATTTCACTCTGTGTTCTTAATTTATTTTATCGATAAATCCCGAGTTCATTAGATGCCCGTAACATCAAGGGTAAATGGGATTTATCGTCACGATTAACATGCATTTCAATACCGAAATAAGGAGCATAAAAATGTCACTATTAATTCAGTAATAAATTTCAACCAACATCCATCACAACACTTTCAATCAACTGATCAGCATTAAACTGTTTCAGGATTTAACAAGGGTTCAAATTTCAACTAGAGATTTAAATTAAATTAAATAACTAATAATTTACTTAATTTGCATGTTAACACACTTGCATGTCAAATTTAAACAACACATCAACAATCCAACACAACCATGCAACCAGACTTATTTCATAATTTAATTCAATAAATATGGGAATAATTTAGTATTTCGTGAGTGAGAAATCACTCACGTTTGGGTCCTTAGTGGATCGAACGTCCGAAAGAAGCCTAAAATTTGACATTCCCCAAACGCAGCCAGGTTAGTGCCAACACGTCCGCAATTCCTCCACGATCCCAACGCAACAAACCGCGTCCAAATCCGAGTCAAAACGAAAGAGTTATCAGCGTTTTACTCTCTGAAATCTAAATATATGAAATTTAAATAAACAAAAACCCTAACCAATCCCAAATTGCCACGTCAGCAGCCCTCTTTCTGTTCTTCCCGCTCAACCCTTACACGCATGAACAGTAACCCGTGAACAGAACCTAAACGACGTCCCTCTTTGACCATCCATGACGCCCGCCTCAGACCACCGTAGCCACTCCGACTACCGGCGTTCAAACCCTCTACTCCGGGCGCACCTCCAACCCCGAGCCTGTCCCGTCCGATGGCCTTCTTCCCTACCTGCAACGACATGAACGAAATGGTCTTTTCCCACTTAATGACCAAATTCCAGCAACCTACTCCACTATAAATCATATGAGCACCACCGTTGTACCCGTACCAACCTCCTCTACAAAACCCAGAAGACCGATTTCTCAATTGAACCCAAAATCGAAAACCCCTAAATTGGCTTCATGGTTGCGATTTCAGCACCTTTGACTGGCGATTTCCAGTAACCCAGTCCACTGCATGTCGAAACAAATCACACCACCAGCTTCGTATCGTCGAGAGCTTCGAATCGACATATAATTTGCTATGCTTTGAAGAGATTAAATTTTGAAGCTTGAAATTTTGTTTTAGATCTAGGGTTTTGATTTTTTTTATCTCAGCCATGGAAATGAAAACTTGATGGAGAAAATATACGTATGGAGAAAGTGGCTGAATGAGGTGGATAAGAGGTTTTATTCACATATATATAAGGCCCAGATATGAGGAATACTAAATTGGCCACCTACATAGATCTCGTTCACATTTTCTCTCGTACGATCAAACGGTAAGCCGGATTTTAACGCAAATTGAAATCCTATAATAATTCACTGTTCCGGTTCTGATGGCGCCAGTTTCGTCGAATTCCGAGACCGTTGCCACAACAGTTAATTTTCACAGTTAAATTAAATAAATAAAATATTCAATTATTCGATTAACTGTTTTAATTCAAATTTAAATACTTATAAATTTCCCAATAAATCTAATTAACACCTAAATATATTTCATAATTGATTTCATAAATTATAAGTTCCCAAAATCATTTATTTGGATTAACATTTGAAATTCCAAATTTAACTTGACAACCTAAATTTCCACCACTTCCAAATTAAATTTGAATTTCACTTTTAAATTAAACCACTCAAATTCATTTAACTAATAAAATCTTAAATTTCAAATTACAACATTTTTAAATGAACTAAATTTGAAAAAAATCTATTTATATTAAATTCAAATAATCATCAACATTATTTGATTTTCCCAATATTATTCCATTTTATTTATTTTAAATATAAATTTAAATACTCTAAATTTATGGGTTGTTACATTCTCCCCCACTTAAAATCTTTTCGACCTCGAAAAGAGAACGAAATGAGGTATTAAACAAACCATATTTTCAAACCCATACTTATAAATAATATTTATAAAATAAGTTATAGTTGTGAAACCTCATAAATTTTCTAACTCCTGAAATCACGGAAAATTTCGGCAGCATCTCCTTTGTACGGAGACGTCCAGAAAATCACGACATATATAAAATCCCAATATACATCTCATCATTCGATGAGGCATCCCAAAAATGGGGAAAAACAAAAATATAAAACCACCAAAACTTTGTAACACAGTTACGTACCTTTCTTTAGCGTTTATTGGCATTTTTATTACCTTAGCATTTAGCGTTTTGTGCAAGCGAGCTTCGAAGCGTAGCGCACACTCCTTACACCTATTACAACTCGCATACACATGAGATTCAAGCATATATACAATATATAACAAACATATGCAACTTACACAACATACATTAATCATTTTAACCCCAACCAATATATCTATGGCAGGCCGGCAAACAAAATGAAGTTTATCACCATTAAATGTTGGAATTTGACTAGAACCCACTAGGTAAAATTGTAGCACTTCCTTTAAGCTTTCCGAATTGTCCGGATTGATCGAATTCCGACCATTTGTTCAAAAGTTATGACTGTTTTGATAAAACCGAACGCTTCAGCCCGTACCCTGAAAATGCAGGTCTGAAATGTTCTATCCAGTTTTTGACCCCTTAGACATCAGAATTTGACTCAGCAAATTAAGAAAAGTTTTAGTTTACATTCAGGCCTTTCCGAATTGTACTCGCGCATTAAAATCCGTCGTTCCGTTAGGGAGTTATGGTCAAAACAATGTTGATATAAACTTTAGTTTTTAATTTTCTGTGCATACAACTACAACTAAACCTTTGATTTCAGCATAGTAAACATAGGAATTCGACAGGGCTTTATAAACGAAAGTTTTAGCTCGGTTTCTAAGGTTTCCACAAGGTCTGGCATCGTCAGATTCCAATCATCCCATCAAAAGTTATGCCTATTTTATTTCAGCTTATTGACTATTCCAGATTTACATAAACATTGGTTTATTCCTCTTCGAAATTTCAACATTTTCGATTCCAATACTTTTGTAAATCCCTTACACTTGACTTTGTTATCACTTCATTATTAAGAAATGAATTCACATTCGATTGCTTATTCTTTTCCGATATATTTTCTATATATTTTCTCCTTTCGTTTTCATTCCAAGCATTCAGTTACACAAGACTTGAATTCATTTTAATTTCTGAACTAACTCTATAATATTAAATCATTAAACCATTAACCTTGGTCGATTTACCAAACTATTTAAATATTCAAATTAAATAATTTAGCCCTTGGTTTTATCTTTCCTATATCTTATTTCATATCTCAAATTCCCGGTTTTGTTCCACTTCCTCGCACCTCGTCCTCATTCATTTAACCATTCCTTATTCCATATCGATTATGTTTGAAATCCATTACTAATGATTTTATTTCCCAAACGGACTTTAAGAATTCAATTCCGTACCTTTTATTTCAACCAAATCTTCTTTTGAATGTTAATTTATTTGAGTTGGAGATCCAAACCTTCGGATTTTTCCACCTTAGCACCCTCGACCACTAGATGAGGTTACCACTTATTAATGCCATGAATTTACCCTTAAGTTCGTTTCCGTTCGGTTCAGTTCATTAACCTACATTAATTTATCTTAAATCCAAGTTCCTTCAAATATCTCCCTTACTAGATTCAGCTTTATCCAAATCCTTATTTAATTTCATTAACATAGGGTTTTCTTAAACTCCCCTTTTCTTCTTTCTATAATTCCACGTTATTAAATTAAATTTTTTCTCATTTCATTTATTAAGCTCCAAATTTCGAGAATCATTACCGAACATCAAACTCCTTCTATTTTAATACTAATTCAAATCTATTTATGGTTTTCGAACTAGCTCGATTTGGTTTCATTCGTTAAGCCCAAATTACGTTAAACCTCATTTCCTTTCTACACTCGATATTATTCTTACCATTATTCATCCAATTAGATTTTATTCCCACCTAAAGTTTATTCTCCTAATTCAAGTTATTTATTTGACTCTAGAATCCTGAATCGAGTTAAGGACGGTTTGTGTATAGCCCAAATGTTCCTTAACTCTTACTATTCGATTTCTAAGTGAAATTTATTATACTCAATTCCTTTACTCAACTAAGTATTTTTTTCCCTCTTTAACCAATTTATTTGCTTGGCTCCTCCATCATGAATTTAATTAGGGATCGTGTATCATTCAAGTTTTTACACTTAGTTTTCGAACCATTTTTCTTCGATTTCCTAATCTGGTTTTATTTAACTCGACTAACTAAATTTCCTTATAAATTAGCCAAGTCATAAGCTACGCTAAATTTATTTGCACAATAAAACTTTCTATTATATTATTCTTTAGTTGGATTTCACCTTTTGGTTAATTAAAATTTTATCGAACGCCTATATCTATTAAACTTGGAATTTTCTTAACTCTATTATTGCTAGTGCTTAAGCATTTTCAACCACTACATCTCTTCTCTCAATACATAAGTCCATTTCTTAGTTTAAAAATCAACATTCTCTAATTGAATCGAGTCGTCTTAGCTCTCAACTAACATTACTTGTTCGGATGAACCTGAATGCCTTGATTCCGGGTTATAACTAAGTTTAAATAATATATGTATTTATGCTATTTTAGGGAAAACCATACCATAAAATTTTTCCAAATCTAAATCTTTAAATTTATAGTGAACAATTTCCAATTTTTGGTTAAGTTTAAGCCCAACTTGACAACATATATTAATACCTTCATATAAAATTATTCAATATGGAATTAAATCCAAAATACCTTTCAAATAAATTATGAAGGTACGGAGTGGTCTCCCCCACTTAGACATTTCATAATAAATGTCGATAATGCGTGCACTCATTACCGAAGTCATTTCTGATGTCCGAGAAGGGATTACACACTTATTTCTTTTAAAAAATCCTTTAAAGCATTCCTTTCGAAAATACCTATAATATGATATTATTCAAACCTTGGCAAAACTATTTCAAAATACCTAGGATCAAGTTCAAGTTCATTTCTATTTTAATCGCAATCGTTTCACCCATAATAGGTGATAACTTAATATTACCACCTACTAAAACGGATATATATATATATATATATATGATTGAACCAATAATATACCTGATACATTTTAAAAATATAGTTGAAAACCATATTATGTCGATCATTCTGTTCGATTATTTAGAGATTCCTATCGATTCTATGGCGTCCCATATATCGACCAGAATCTATAAATATTCACAGAACAAATCAACACAATGTAAAACCAATTTATATCAAAAATACAAGTACGCTCTCTCGTATCACTCAGACTCATTCTAGGGCATTTCTAACCCCATCTCTAATGAGTAAATTCCCAACAAAGCCAAGGTTGTCGCCAACCTCGCTCTGATACCAACTGTAACGACCCATATTTTTGACCGTTCAAATCGACAATAAACCACACATGTTGACCCAAACAAATCGCCAATACAGGCAGTTATTTGATAAAGAAGAAAAGAAGAAAGAAGAGAAAAACAATAACAGAATCTCACAGCGGAAAGACAACATATAATACACAATAGCAGTTTTAAAAGCAGTTGAAATATATATATATACATTGACTATCAGAGTTATCCATATACAGGTTTCATCACATGGCAGCGGAAATAAAATGCAGCGGAAATACCTATATATAATAAATATATACCAATCTTCGTCTTCGATCTCCAAGGCACAGTCATCTTCAGTAACTGCAACGTCTGCTGACTCGAGCGTATTGCATAAAAAGAAAACACAACAAACACTCGGATCAGCACTAAATCATCTCATATTAGTCAAATCAAAATACGAAATAACATCAGTATCATGGGTGCAGTAACTCAAGAGATGTTAAGGGATTTTTCCATCTCTCGAGGATCCGTTAAACTAATATCTATATAGTAATACGCTATTATTATAATGTCTATTCAGTAAAGTATAAATACTGAAAATAGCGTAAGCGGGATTACATTTTTACCCTTACACCGTTTATAATACCGTAGTCTATACAGTACCGTAAATCCACCGTAAACGATGGCATCAGAGGGCACTCCATAGGTACGGTACAAATCAAAATCGTATGGGCTCGATAAGGATATATGACAAGGCACTCGAGGCAATACCCAGGGTAGGATTCTACCAATTGCACTCCCGGACCGGTGGTAACGCATAGCAGCCACTACCGCCCACCTCGGAACACACTCCCAAAGTCTTAAATGGGCCCAAATCATCATCACACAGTCATAGAAATATTATCGAAGAAGTGTGTCCGATCAAAGATGCTACCTCAGTTAGTCACGGTACAGCTCCTGTTTTAGTCATTTCAATTCTGACCCCGAAGGTCAGGGCTATTTCGTCATCGTGCATCTTCTTTGATTCAATAATCGCCTCCAAGTCATCATTCTCATTCTGGATACGTCATAACGTTCATAGTTGTCAAAGTGGCATCGACACTGACAGAGAGTATGCCTTATGTCGACTCCGGTCTCTTTAACAACCAACGCTTACATCTTTTCACATCGGTTGGTTCTTTTATATTTCACAAGGTTCGCTTTCATATCAAAATATCATATTTTGTTTCGAACCCATTTATTCAATTGAATAAAATTTCATATCACGATATCCCAATCATTCCCAAACCGATTTATATTCTAAACTAGAATATATTTCATATCCTTATATTATAATCATATAATATTCCAAAATCGACTTATATTCAAACAGAATATATTTTACCTCAAAGGTTATACTTATCTCAATCGATTTGAATTCTAAATCTGTTTATATTCAAAGAGTAGAAATCTCCATAACACTCATTCATATCATTTATGAAATCCATTATATTCAAATAAAAATATCAATTTCATTTCCATATAAAATTGGTTAACGTCGATTCCATATTTGAATACTTTTATTTCGACTCCATCTCGAACTGGGGTTTAAATCCAGCATTTCCATTCGGAAGAAATTTACGATCGTTTGACAAAATTTGAAAATAGATGCTCTTAAAAAAAAAATCTTTATAAATCGTATATGTATAGAATAATGGTTAAAACAAAATAAGATAATTTAAATCATTATGAATGTATGTATGAAATAAAAATTTCTAATTAGTTTTAAATAATAAAATATAAGAAAAATTTAAGCTAGAATAAATAGTCTATAAGTAAAAGTTAAATGATAGATTTTAAGGAAAGAATAACTTATATTGAGACCAAACATTTTAAATACATATATATAATAAATTCTTAAATCAAAATTTCTTCTTTCTTCCGAACTTCAAATACTTGAACCCACACTCCAGTCTCAATGGAGTTATAAAATTCAATATTTTGTTTCAAACGCCATTCAACCCAAATCTTCGATTTAGGGAAATTCAACCCATATTCCTCGATCCTCTCTTCTTTTCAAATTTAAATTCAAATAAAATATTTCATTCAAATCCAACCTAACTTTGAAAGTTTCAGATTTTATTCAAACCTCATTTTAAGAATTCCACTTCCTTTGGAAACAATTTCTTAATCACTCAAATAACACTTGCGATCCAAGTCCTTTACAGGAACAGGTTTATCGAGTATCGGTTCATTTCTTTCTGAAATAAAATCCCCAAATATTTGAAATCATTTAACCAACCGATGTCTGTATAGAATTTCCTATCCAATGCCAAGTGATTACATTTTAATTTCTCGATATTTCAAGGGTGGATCTATCATTTCAATCCAAATCAGGGTCACAGTGGTTTATCATTTCACTCTGTGTTCTTAATTTATTTTATCGATAAATCCCGAGTTCATTAGATGCCCGTAACATCAAGGGTAAATGGGATTTATCGTCACGATTAACATGCATTTCAATACCGAAATAAGGAGCATAAAAATGTCACTATTAATTCAGTAATAAATTTCAACCAACATCCATCACAACACTTTCAATCAACTGATCAGCATTAAACTGTTTCAGGATTTAACAAGGGTTCAAATTTCAACTAGAGATTTAAATTAAATTAAATAACTAATAATTTACTTAATTTGCATGTTAACACACTTGCATGTCAAATTTAAACAACACATCAACAATCCAACACAACCATGCAACCAGACTTATTTCATAATTTAATTCAATAAATATGGGAATAATTTAGTATTTCGTGAGTGAGAAATCACTCACCTTTGGGTCCTTAGTGGATCGAACGTCCGAAAGAAGCCCAAAATTTGACATTCCCCAAACGCAGCCAGGTTAGTGCCAACACGTCCGAAATTCCTCCATGATCCCAACGCAACAAACCGCGTCCAAATCCGAGTCAAAACGAAAGAGTTATCAACGTTTTACTCTCTGAAATCTAAATATATGAAATTTAAATAAACAAAAACCCTCACCAATCCCAAATTGCCACGTCAACAGCCCTCTTTCTGTTCTTCCCGCACAACCCTTACACGCATGAACGGTAACCCATGAACAGAACCTAAACGACGTCCCTCTTTGACCATCTATGACGCCCGTCTCAGACCACCGTAGCCACTCCGACTACCGGCGTTCAAACCCTCTACTCCGGGCGCACCTCCAACCCCGAGCCTGTCCCGTCCGATGGCCTTCTTCCCTACCTGCAGCTACATGAACGAAATGGTCATTTCCCACTTAACGACCAAATTCCAGCAACCTACTCCACTATAAATCATATGAGCACCACCGTTGTACCCGTACCAACGTCCTCTACAAAACCCAGAAGACCGATTTCTCAATTGAACCCAAAATCGAAAACCCCCAAATTGGCTTCATGGTTGCGATTTCAGCACCTTTGACTGGCGATTTCCGTTAACCCAGTCCACTGCATGTCGAAACAAATCACACCACCAGCTTCGTATCGTTGAGAGCTTCGAATCGACATATAATTTGCTATGGTTTGAAGAGATTAAATTTTGAAGCTTGAAATTTTGTTTTAGATCTAGGGTTTTGATTTTTTTTATCTCAGCCATGGAAATGAAAACTTGATGGAGAAAATATACGTATGGAGAAAGTGGCTGAATGAGGTGGATAATGGTTTTTATTCATATATATATAAAGCCCAGATATGAGGAACACTAAATTGGCCACCTACATAGCTCTCGTTCACATTTTCTCTCGTACGATCAAACGGTAAGCCGGATTTTAACGCAAATTGAAATCCTATAATAATTCGCCATTCCGGTTCTGATGGCGTCAGTTTCGTCGAATTCCGAGACCGTTGCCACAACAGTTAATTTTCACAGTTAAATTAAATAAATAAAATATTCAATTATTCGATTAACTGTTTTAATTCAAATTTAAATATTTATAAATTTCCCAATAGATGTAATTAACACCTAAATAAATTTCATAATTGATTTCATAAACTATAAGTTCCCAAAATCATTTATTTGGATTAACATTTGAAATTCCAAATTTAACTTGACAACCTAAATTTCCACCACTTCCAAATTAAATTTGAATTTCACTTTTAAATTAAACCACTCAAATTCATTTAACTAATAAAATCTTAAATTTCAAATTACAACATTTTTAAATGAACTAAATTTGAAAAAATCTATTTATATTAAATTCAAATAATCATCAACATTATTTGATTTTCCCAATATTATTCCATTTTATTTATTTTAAATATAAATTTAAATACTCTAAATTTATGGGTTGTAACATTACTTGTGTTAGACATTATTATAATATCAGAATAATATCATTTTACAAATGATTTGGGTTATCGTAAGGTAAAAACCATCTGTGTTTATGTGTGGATCGGTCTTACGATTATTCTTTGTTTCAAAAGGATTTTGAAAGTTAAATCAAATGATTTGAGTTTACTCACACCAGTCACATGACTGACCCAGAGTATATTTTGTTTTGTTTTCCCTAAACTCTTGGGTGCCCAATTTTGTATGGGCAGTCAAGTAGTCGGGATTTACAGATACTTGTAGAGCTGGAGCAGGAGGCTTCAGGATTCTAGCTATTGTTTATTTCTGCTGTATTGTAAGTGTTATACTCTAATATTGGTATTGTATACGGATACTGTTTTATTTCAAAGTCATGTTATGAAATATATTTATTCGTTCCTCTGTGAGATTCGTGTTACTCTGATGTTGTATGTTCTTCTTCTTCTTTTATTCTAAGAGTCTATCTTATATATTCTCACCCTCTGTTTTCTTTCTGTTAGTTTTCTGGTTTTCCATTGTAATATGGGTTGGACTTGTGTTATTTGGTCAGCTCAAATTGGACCGGAATTTCGGGACACTACACCAGTCTCTCCATAAGAGATGCCTACAAATGCTCCTCAATAAGATGCCCCTAGTTTAGATGACTCTTTGTTTTAGGGTTTGGGGAATCTTCCCTTACCCGAAACTCTTTATAAAATAGAAGATTTTGGAACTAATCCTTATACCTTCACTTCGTCAAAAGAAGTTACTCCTTTGAAGAATAAGGAGACTATAGAAACCAGCCTAACTCCGGGCTCTGGTTGGTTGAGGGGATAACGCTTAGGATATAACAACACACTAGCACTGGACGTCACAACACTTGTGCTTTACACAAACATTGGTTCTGAATTCCACTTATATTGTTTTGTAGGAACAATGACACGCCCCCGCTATAATATCAGGAAAATTCGTACCAGTGTACCAAGACATGATTCTGACACTGAGCACGACCATCGCGAGATCCGCGGCAGAGATGACAGGAGGAATCACGATTCCCACCAACCCCACTCTTTGCGTCCTCGCTCTCCCCGTCGGTTAGATTCGGACAAGAACAAAAGCTATCAAGATCGTCATGAGGGTGATAAACCACACTCCAGAGACCCGATTCCTCCTAAAGATAAACATCCTTAAGAGAAACTGCCGCCGAAACATGCTCAGTTGCAGGATAAACATAAGGTTTCTGAGAAAAGATCAGGCAGGGATGACACCTCCATAGTGCCTGCCAAGCGAAAAAATATTGAGTTGTCCTTATCTTATCCCACATCTCTTGATTCTGAATCCAAAGCTAGACTGGCATATCTAAAGAAGCAATTTCCAGATCACTATTTTGAGCATTTGCAATTTATCCATGCACTTGAGCCTATTTCTTTGAAGTGGGCAGACGATGCTAAAGCAAAGATAGATATAGTGGAGAAACATTATTTAGAGATGTACAGGTATTCGTGCAATCTTTCCGAAATTATTCGGGACCTAATTTCCAACATTGATCAAATGAAGAAAGTGGTCAATCTTGATGAAAATGCCTTGAAAAATTTAGAAAAAGAACTAGAAGATACACAAGCTCAGCTTGCTCTCGCTCAACGGGACTCCAATAACTTCAAGAAATAGCTCGAGGAGTTACAAAAGCATTATCATACTTTACTGGAATGTCATAGTCAAGAACGCTTAGATATGAAGAAATAGGTTGAGGATGCTAAGTCAGAGAGTGTCCCAGCAAAATTGGCTTGCGCTACTCTTGAGCAGGAGAAGGATGAATGGGCGAGGAAGAATGCTGAGTTAGCGAAGCGAAATGCCGAGCTAGAAACTAAACTTATGGAAGCTCAATCTAAAGCGGTTTTAGCCAAGGAGAATGTGAACATTGCCATTAAGTCTTCCATGGAGGCCCACACACATCTTTCTGCGGCTCAAATAGAATTAGATGGTTATGGTGAGCTGATGATAGAGTTCTTTACCCAAGTGATCCATCATCGGGACATTGCTTGGATCTAGGATTACTCGACAACCTTGGTCTATGTGTAGGACCAAATCATTGAATGGGAGAAGAAAGAGCTTAAGGTGGACATCATTGATGAGGGTAAGCTGATGAAGAAATTCCTAAGAGGTGAAGAGCCAGCACATTTGGCCGAAGGGCGCAAACTTATTGCTATGGCTATGGAAGAAGAGAAACGTCAAGCAAAAGGGAAAAATATCCTTGAAATTCTTCTTCGGATGTCCCCAGTGATACCCAAACGGAAGGATATGATCCAGAAAATCTAGGGCTTCCCAAGATGTCTTTCTTGTCTCCTATCCCTGAAGTGGCACCAGAGGCTATAGCTGTCCCTGTTGAGAAATCGTCTGAAGGTATCTCCACCTTCTCTTCTCAATTTGTTCAGGCCATTTCAACCTTTCTCTATATTATTGGACAGTCTACTTAAGAGTTTATTGTTTCTCCTAAGCTAATACCGGTTAATTCTCATTCTATAGGTGCACAACCGGTTGAAAAGTCGGATGAGCAACAAGAGGTGGTCACTGATGCCAAGTCAACCGCAGAAATTCAAGAGAAGCCTACTGAAGCAGCTGGCTCCAAACCTGGGGAAAGAGTCAAGAACAAGGGCAAAGTTGATGAGAAAGCTCCCATGTCATCTACCGCTGATAACCCTCATGACGATGATATAATAGCCGCCCTGAAAGATGATAGCAGTAACGATGGAAATGAGGAGGAAGATGATGTTACTGTAACCGAGGGTTCAGAGAATGTCGATGACATGACTTTAGCTGATATTAAGGCTAGGAAAGAAAAACTCTTGAAAGCCAAGGCCAAGTAAGAAGACCTTGGAGTTGAAAAACCTCTTGCAACAATTCCTCCTGGATCCAGGTTAATTGTCAAACTTTCAACCAGGTCAATTACTGAGGAACTTGCTAAAAAGTCATCTACTGATCTCAGCGCTGTAGTCCCAGAGAAGAAAAAGAAACCAAAACGAATCATGACTAAGGCCGAAAAAGAGGATAAGGAAAGACTCAAAGTTGCCAAAAAAGCAAAGTCCACTCCGAAGTCCAAATAAAAGGCAACTGTATTTTTCTGTTTTCCTTATCCCTTGGTCCGCGGTTGTTGTGGCGAGTGAGGCCCTCGCTTTTTCTTGTCCAGTTGCTTTGTATAAATCTACGTTTGTGTAAATAAAATAGTTCGTTTCCCACTATGTCAAATGCTTGTCAATTTGTTATTTATTTCTAGTTAATGTCAAAATGTCAACAAGCATAAATGATAAGTGAATTACACCACAATCATAGAGAAAATACTATTCACAGGAGTTGTCGTTTAACCGAAGTACATAATTAATTACAAGGGGTATGATGTGTATGCCCCCAATCAATCTTGAATATAGCATTTGACTAAGGCTTGTTCTAGATTGATTAAGTTGCCCATGGCTCTTTTGGCGGGATTAAAGTTCTTCTTTATTGGTACTCGTTCCTTGTACCTTTATACTCTCCTGTCATATAACCAGGTTAGAGTGGATTAGAGGCGGTCTTTTGTCATGGTGCACCTTCACGCCTCATGGACGTCGTCTTCCCGTCCTTTTTATATTGTCGCACAAATGGTTATTTCATTTGCTTTGGTATTAGTGCAAATTTTTGATGTTTTTAACTTATGTCATAAAAATCATAGAATGTATGTGAAACAAAAGCCAAACAGGGAAAGTAAATCACACACAATATTTTTATAGTGGTTCGGCCAAGTCGTGACCTACGTCCACTTTATAATCTTTTGTTTATATTAACCAAACTTTTCTAGGCAAGTCGTGCCTTTTTACATGGCTTATAAAACAATAGAATATAGCACAATAATCAAGTTTAATATTGCCGCAAATGCTGGGCGCTCCACGCATTGGGGATTTCTTCACCATCCACGGTCGTTAGCTTGAAAGCTCCCGCGTCAAGCTTCAGTTGGATGACATATGGTCCTTCCCATGCCGGAACCAAGTGAGGTGGAGGTGGAAAGACTCTCTTCAATACTAAATCTCCGGGTTCAAAGGTCCGAGGGTGAACCTTTTTGTCATAATAATGTGCCACTTGATGTCGGTGTCTTGAGATACGCAAGTCTGCTTCGTCCCTCTTTTCTTCAATCATGTCCAGGGACTCTAGGAGAAGCACTTTGTTTGTCATCGGATCATAATACATTACCCTATGAGAAGGGAATTCAGGTCCCACCGAGGTAACTACTTCAGATCCAAAGGACAGTGTAAAAGGAGTATGGCCAGTAGCTGTTTTGAAGGTCGTCCGATAGGCCCACAAAGCTAGTGGTAATTCGTCTACCCACTTGGCCTTAGCTCGTTCTAACCGTTTTTTAAAAATGGATTTGATAACTTTATTTATTGCTTCAACCTATCTATTTGACTGTGGGTGACCTATGGCAGTGTATCTCTTATCAATCTTATACTTCAGGCAAAAGTTTCTAAATTTTGAACTATCGAATTGGGTTCCGTTATCAGTTATGATAGATTTTGGTACCCCAAATCGACAAACGATATTTCTGACCACGAAGCTTATCACTTTTCTTGTCGTGATCGTGGTTAAAGGTTCGGCCTCTACCCATTTTGTGAAGTAATCCACGACCATGATCGCGTATTTGGCTCCTCCTTTGGCGATTGATAGGGTTCCGATGATGTCTGATCCCCACATGGCGAATAGCCATGGGATGGCCATTGATTTGAGCTGTCTTGGGGGTGCTCTTGGAATTTTAGCAAATCTTTGGCATTTGTCGCAATGTCGTGAATGGTCAGCTGCATCTTTATTTACAATGGGCCAAAAATAGCCATATCTTAATATTTATTCGCTAAAGTTTGGCCTCCTATATGATCACTACACTCACCCTCATGTACTTCTTTCAGTACACGCTTGATTTCGTCGTGTGCTACACACCGGAGTAAAGGCATAGAAAATCCTTGATGGTAAAGGATGTCGTCCTCTAAGACGTATCTTGCGGCTTTACGTATCATAGCTCATCTCTCACTCTTCTTTAATGGGAAAATTCCATTCTTAAGGAAATTCTTAATTGGTGTCATCCATGACTCCCATTCTGGTTCAGCTTCCAGGGCTAGTTCGACTTCCATTAGGTCAAAGCTTGGTGATCCCAGTATCTCTATTGGAACCATTTCAGTTTCCTCAGGGTTGTCAGAACTTGCTAACTTAGTTAGTCGATCTGCCTTCTGATTTTCCGTTCTTGGAACGTATGTTATATTGTAATGCTCCAGGTTTCCCAATAACTCCTCTACCTTATCAAGTTAAGTAACAAGTCGAGGCCCCCTGGTCACGAATTCCTTTCGAACTTGGCAGACAACTATTTTGGAGTCATAGAATATGTCCATTACTCTTACCTCTAATTCCTTAGCGAGCTTCAACCCAGCTATCAGGGCCTCATGCTCGGAATCATTGTTGGTGGCATATAATTCCAACCGTAAGTCGTAGTAAATGGACCGTCCTTCAGGAGTAGTTAAAACAACTCCGGCGCCAGATCTTCGATCATTCTTGGCCCCATGTGTATATAAATTCCATGGACTAAGCTCTAACTCATGCTCTGAAGTAACAACTTTGTCACCCACCGTCTCTTCTTAGGGAATCATGAATTCTGCTATGAAGTCGGCTAAGGCCTGCCCCCTTTTTGATCTCCTTGGTTGAAAATTCAAATCAAACTGGCTCAACTCGATATTCCACTTAAGTAATCGCCCCGATGCTTCGGGTCTTTGTAATACTTGTCTTAGAGGTTCATCAGTGTATATGACTATCAGATGCACTTGGAAATAATGGCGGAGCTTTCGGGAGGCAATCAAGAGGATATAAGCAAGCTTTTCTATTCTTGGATAATTGTGTTCTGCGGTTGCTAACTTCATACTTACGCTATATACTGGCCTCTGGACCTTGTCTTCTTCACGCACCAAGGTTGTGCTGACAGCATGAGATGATACCGCCAGATAGACGAACAGATCTTCATAATCCACCGGTTTTGACAATATTGGGAGTTTCTCCAATAAGTCCAACAGATTTTGGAAAGCCTCTACACAATCGGGAGTCCATTCAAAATTATGTTTTCCCCATTTAATTAAGTAGAAGAAAGGGACACAATTGTTTGTTGCTTTGGAAATGAATATGCTTAGCGCGACAACCTTCCCTTCCAGGCTTTGAACGTCCCTAATATTCCGTGGCACTTCTATGTCCCTTATTGCTGCTATCTGGCTTGGATTAATTTCATTCCCTCGAGAGCTTACGATGAACCCGAGGACCCCAAATGAGCATTTTAAGGGGTTCAATTTCGTCCCATATCTTCGTAGAATGTCAAACATCTCTGCCAGATCTTGTGTATAACTAGAAGATTTTCTGGATTTCATGAGCATGGCATCTATGTAAACTTCCATAGTTTTTCCGATCTGTTTATAGAACATCCGATGCACCAGGCGCTGATACATGGCTCCGACATTCTTTAGTCCGAATGGTATCACTACATAGCAATATAATCCCAAGTTTGTGATAAAACTTGTGTGCTCTTGATCTGGCACATGCATAGGAATCTGATTATACCTTGAATATGCGTCCATGAAAGAGAGAAGTTCATGTCCGGCCATTGAGTCTACTAGCTGGTCAATCCAAGGAAGTGGGAAGCTATCTTTTGGACAAGCTTTGTTCAAATCCAAAAAATCAATACAGGTCCTCCATTTCCCATTCGATTTCTTAACTAAGACGGGATTCAATATCCAGTCAGGATACGTCGAATCTCTAATGAAGTCATTATCTTTTAGCTTCTCTACCTCTTCTTTCAAAGCTGCTGATCTTTCCGGGCCCAAGATACGTCTCTTCTGCTTAACAGGAGGGTGTTTTGGGTTAACACTCAATGAATGGCTCATAACGAAGGGTGATATCCCATACATGTCAGCTTGGGTCCAGGCAAATACATCTAGATTTGCTTTCAAAAAATCAGTCAATTCCTTTGCTAGGAATGGATCTAGCTGGGATCCAATCTTTAAAACCTTTATTGGGTCAACATCATCAATGGAGATGTCCACAGTCGTTTCATTAGGTGTCCCCTTCCTATCCCCAGGATATTCATCCTCTCTGGGATCTATACCCTCAGGTAGTTCTTTAGGCGATTCCTTCTGAGTAAGTCCCTTTAATTGCTACGCTGACTCCCCTTTCGCAGGGGAGGACGCACCTTTAGTTTCTATGCTTAAACCTTTCATTAACATCTTCAGCTCTGCCATGTAACAAGCTCGCCCGGTAGCTTGGTCACCTCTCATTACTCCCACTCCTGCTTCAGTCGGGAATTTTAACAATAGGCACCATGGTGCGATACATGCCCTAAATTCAGCGAGGGCTGGTCGGCCTAAAAAGGAATTATAGGATGAGTCGATATCCAAAACCACAAACGGGAGTATTCTCAATCTTTGGAGATCTCCATGCCCCAATGTCACTGATAATTCTACATATCCCATTGGAGTTGACAAGGCTCCATTGAAGCCTCATATCCATCCTTCGCAAGGCTTCAAATCTTTCGCTTCGAGTCTCATCTGATCGAATGCTTTCTTAAAGAGGATATTAACTGAACTTCCATTATCCACTAAAACTTTGTGAACTAAAGCTGGACCGATTGTGGTAGTAATCACCAAAGGATCTTCAGTGGGCGATTGAACTCCGGTATCGTCTCTACCGCGGAATACGACATCATCTGACATCGTCTCTTGTTGCTTTACTGAGGCGCTATCTTCGAGGTTACTGCACTCTCCCGCTCCAATATGCTTAGCTGTGTTGACATATTGGTCCATTGCTCTAAAGGCTATGGGCTACGGGATGGGGCCCACCTACTATAGTATTGATAACAATTCCTTTACCCTTCTATTGAGCCGTGGATTTAGGAGTAGGCTGATTTTGATTCGGGGCTTGTGCTCCTTGCCTCTTATCTCTCAGCGCAACCTTATACTCGTCTAGTTTTCCTTCCCGTAACAACTTCTCAGTGACATCCCTTAAATGACTACACTCATTTGTGGAATGACCATGAGTCCCATGGAACAACCAGAACTTCCCTGTTGCGACCTCTTTCTCGGTGGAATCTCTGGGTGGAGGCTTCTTGTATTGGAGAACGTTATAGGTTTCCATGTAGATGTTTTCCAATGTGTCACTCAACGGCAAGTAGTTTTCAAAGGTCTGGAATCGAGGTCTTTTACCAAATTTGTTTCCTCGGTTTCTATTCCTTCTATTACCATTTCCATTCCTGTTGTTACTTTCTTCATTTTTGTTTCCAACATTTACTTCGACCTTTCCCGAAATATCACCGGACTGTTTCATAGCAACATTACTCTGAATGTCTTCTTTAGAGGCTCCATCAGATTTTCTTTTTTGACTATCATATATCTCTTCTCGTCGTAAACGGATATTTTCTTTTTCATAGAATGCCTCCCTGGTCAATGGCGGCTTTCCAGCTAGATATCCTCCGAATTCAGTATTTGGATCAACTCCATCTATTAAGGCCATCAAAATGGTCGGCTCATGGGTGTCACTTACTTCGGTAACGGCTAAATTGAATCGGTCCAGGTACGACTTCAGAGATTCACCTGGGGCCTGTTTGATTCGGGATAACTCAATAACGCTTTTAGCTTTCCGAGCATGGAGTCGGAATTGCTTCATAAAAAGTTCGTGTAATTCTTGAAAGCTCGACACTGATCGTGGGGGAAGTCGAGTAAACCACATCAGCGCCATATCTTCTAGATAAATGGGGAAGGCTTTACATTTCACAACATCGGGTGCAGCTGCAGCGTTCATATACCACGCATACCTCATCAGGTGTTGTTTTGGATCAGTTTTTCCGGCATATCGGTCCATTTGTGGTAGATTGAACCGTCAAGAAAATTGGAAATTCAAGATATCATCGGTGAATGGAGTGTGACTACGCTCAATACCCCGGTCTTCACTGGTATATCGATTACTATCGGCCATGACTCGACGTATCATCGCTTCTACTTCGATGTTAGTTAGTGCAGGTGCAGGATCTGCACTTCTTTCTCTTCTAGCATGTCTAATTCCTACGTCAGGCGACGTTCTTTGGTTGTGAATTGCAGTTGGACTTCCCCGCCTTCGGCAATCTCGGTCATTCACGGGATGATTTGGGTGGAGAGGATGGCCTTGAGAAGGATTGACTGTACTAGGATTCCTGGTTAGAACAGGTGATTCCCAAAAGCCTGGATCGTCAGCTCTAAGAGTCCGGGCTACGTCCTCACGTTTCCCCAGCGACCCAAATGTTAATTGATCCAAATTTTCTGGCCTCTCGCATGGCATTCTCTGGCGCGGGCGCTCTTTTTTTGAAGAGGATAAGTGATTGGCAACAGGGCGATGAACTGGAGTAGGCACTCTTTGTCTATGCAGATCGCTTATTTCTCTTCTCATGGATATCATGTTATCTCGCATTTGGAAACTTTTGTGCTTGTGGTCTTCTAAAGCGTCCCTGGTACTCTCAAGCATATCAACTAAACGCGAGAAATATCTGTGTGTTACGAGGGCAGAATGTGTAGGTTGATCCTCAGCTGCCACGGCTGGTATCAGAGCATTTGAAGGAGCTCAAGTAGAGGTACCAACTTCAACTAAATTCGGTTCGGATCGGGTTCCTTCTGTCCCTGCGGGTCAGATCGGAAGGGAGCGAGCTGGAGTGTTCGTGGAGCCGGGTCCGATCGAGGGATTTTCTTCGGATCGGTTTAGAGAAAGCGGATCAAATCGGGTCGGAGAAGCCCTACCGGATCGAGATGCCCCTGAACTCTATCCCCTTGACCTCGTGACAACCATAGTTTGCTGATCCTCGCTCATTCCACTTTCCCATGAATTTTGCACTTCTTTTACTTTTCCTTTGGTCATAACGTCCAACTTTTTCAAAGCTTGTTTGAAGAGAATTTCAAAGATGTTGACTGTATGGACTGTTTTCTTTAGATATGCAAACCCAAATAGTAGAATGGTTGCCCAAAATGTAGAGAATTTGAGAACTTCTCAGTGAAAGCACAAAAATGTTAGATCCAAAAATGGTTCTAACACTTAAACTTGTAATGATTCTAAATGGAATGAAAACAGAAGCAAAGAAAACACAAAACTTATAGTGGTTCGGCGTTAAAGAGCCTACGTCCACTTTGAACTTTGTTGAATAAGGATCTATGTACAAGTACAAAGATTTTGTTCACTCAATCTCTCTTTTACAAAGGATAATTTCACACAATCTTTTCTAAATTATGCTCCAAATTATGATAATAATTTGAATTATGTGGCGGAATTCGGTTTTCACTAGAGCTTAAGTCGGAAAATTGCAAAAAGATACCCTCAAATGTTGCTTGGTGGCGTATTTATAGGAATAAATCTCTCTGGGAAGGCCTTCGGTTTGGATACACGTGGCAGCCATCCCATCCGGTTCGGGGTAAGGAGCTCCAAGATGCTTCCAGTGCAAAGATTTAGTGGGTGAACGTGTGGAAAACTACTCCGCATTTCCTGCATATCGTGCAATGATGGAGTAGTGTTGAGGTTTAGTTTGGGAAACTAGTGAGGGTTCGAGTCGGAAAGAGCCGATCCGATCCGGTTGAGCTTTCTATCCTTCCTTCCCTGAGCTGGCCATCTTAACGTGGGAGGAATCGGTTCGGGGGCCTCCGAACCAAACCTGATTCTTGATGCTTATCTTCTCTTCCGAATCTATATGTGAAGTAATTTCTCGACTTTAGGTAGCCTAATCACAAAGTAGGCTAACAATTATAATTTATATTATAATTAATACGTTCAACTCTCGTTAAAATAATAATTTCGTTTTGCTAATTCAATTCTAGACCGAATTAAATGCCTTATACTATCCAGTTTACACAATATTGCAAATTCGACCATTTCCGACTATTTCTGAATATAATATATTATCCCATTATCTACGATAATTAAATAATCAATATTATTTAAATTAAAACCTTTAAAAATAAAATTAATTAATTAATTAATTATTAAATCGCTAAAAATCCGGGATGTTACATCTAGTGCACGAGTTGCGTAGATTAATGCATTAGACACAACACCATCAATGAGTGGCCAAGATTGTGGTAGGAGGATCTAAGATGAAAGTTTGATTAGTCTTTATAAAATTTCCATTCAAGGACTTTTTGATTCGAAAGCATCACACCTTTTGTAATCCATGAAATTTACAAAGAATGGACCGGTCTGTTGAGTTAAACATTGGCTCGGCCTGGAAAACAAAGGTTGGATCGGTACAAAAATGGATCGGCCTACTACGCAACGCGATAGATCGGTTTGTTTTGAATCAATCTGCCTGGCAATAGATTGGATCGGATCGGACTATTTCCTCTAACGATTGAATCGGGTATCTTAGTAATGAAGTGAATCGGCCATTGTTTGGATCGATCTCAGTTGCTCCAAACCAGGCAGTTACAACCTAGCTACGATACATTGGATCGGACAGAAGAAGCCGGCTCGGCTCGAGAAGTTCTGAACCAGACAGAAGCACAGTGCATTGACTCGGCAGGTTATGGATCGGACAGGAATGCATAGAAGTGGCTCGGGATGCATTGGACCGGGCGAAGGCACTCTGGATCGGGTCGAAAGCTTGAAAACTGGAAGTTAACTGCAGTGGCATTTCTGTAAATATCTAATATCCCAATCCAAAGCTTGAAAGCTATACCACACAGATTCCTCACTGCTACAAATTGGGATGGAGCTCCACTTTAATGGAAGAGGCTTCTTAGTGATCCCGAAGGGCTGTTAAATCCTATTCTCAACTTCCTCTAAGTAATTTGATCATCTCAAACACTTCAAATCAAAGATCTATCTTCAAATTCATTGTAAAGGCATGAAGATCCATCGAAACTTGTGGGAGAGCTTAGATTTGATCTACTATCAATCATTTTTGGGGGATCTCGCCAATTTCTCTCTAAAAAAATTGCTAAATCAATAAATGAGAATTGTGAGGTAAATGATGGATGTATTGAGAGAATATGTTTGCTTTGTAATCCTAAGTGCAATAATGGAATCATTTGGCAAAGTGGACGTAGATCATACTTGATCGAACCACTATAAAATTTGTGTCTCTCCTTACTTGTATTTTTTCTAGTGTTTTGGCTCCATTACTACTATTCTTGAGAATATTGTGAAGTGCATCTTGCATCTTTGGTGTTGACTCAAATTTTGAGATCAACACTTGGTGCCCACCGTGGGGCCGATTCAATCCTCCATCCTCTCACACTCTCCCGCAAGCTTTAAAACCTCGCATTAAAGATCTAATCCTATTTCACTACGATCTACCTCAAATCCTAAACTAAGATTATGGGTAAATCGGGTAGACTTCCAAAGAAGGCCACTAATCAAAATGTTGAGAATGATGATAATGTCATCGATCGTGAAACTACTCCTCCTACCACCCAATTTGATGTTGGAGAAAGTTCTAAGGCTGGAAATGCCATAACAAGATGAGAGTTAGATGAAATCGCTGCAACTTTAACTAGCCAAATGAATATTGCAAACCAGGCCATGATGAAGAGATTTGAGACAATGTTTACCATGCAAGGCGCTACGACAAAAGTTGCCATGAAATCCGCCCGTGGGAAATCTGTTCAAACTCCACAAACGGAAAATGCAAGTCCCTCTTCTTCGAGCACAAACCAAGGAAATTCTACCCAAGAAGTGGAAGATCCTATTCGGAAGGAAGCAAAACAATCCACTCACAAACAGTCCGACAAGGCAACTTCTCAACATGTGCTTGGTTCCGCCAAAGGAGTGCCTCCCCAAGCGGGAGGTCCAGGGACCCAAAATCCAAACCGTGACCGTCTGCCTAGGCAGACATCCGGTAAGGAAGACGACGTCCGCCCCGTAGGCCAACACAATAAGAAGGAGCGTTTGACGGAAATGATCCATAAAATCATGGAGAAAAATCAGAAGAAACAGGATGACGAAAAAGAATGGGGATTTTCTCCTACAAAAACCCCTCTCATGGAAAGGATTAAAATGGCTCCGCATCCAAATAAGTTCAAGCCCCTGATAGTACAGCCCCATAACGGAACAACTGATCCTAATGTGTTTCTTTTTAAATACGATCAACACATGGATGGGGCTCGAGCAATTGACGAGTTGAAATGCTTATACTGTAACACCCCGTATTTTCTGTAAATATTAAAGTAACGAATTAAAGAATAATTAGTTCTAAAATTGGTATTTAGGGGAAACGGGTTACACCATAGCGTTCTTCTCAGAATTCTGCTTGAGATAGAGTCCGAGTTTGCCTGAATCGGACTCCGTATGAAGAAGTTATGGAGTTCAGAAGATTTCAAGTTTAAATAGAAAATATAAATAATAATTAAATATTTCAAACCAAGTTCAAAATTCGAAATTCCTGCAAAAAAGGTTGAGCGGGAAAATTCCCGATCAGGGTGTCGATCCCCCTTAAGGGGAGTCGACATAGGTGTCAACCCCTCTATAGGGGAGTCGACATAGGTGTCGACCCCCCTGTAGGGAGTCGACCCCTTTTTGATCTGGTTCCTGACGAATTTTCTACCTCTATGTTGATGTGGCCTTCTCTGTTTGGCCTGATGGTCGAATTATTAGTCTTTAAGGCAAATGTGGCGACTTCTGATTGGCTCTATTTGGTCTGGATGGTTCTTATTTCTCCTAGGTTGATCTAACGGCTCTCATTAATCTAAACTTCTATATAATCAACCCCAAACCCCAACCCTAGAACTCATAATTTCATTCTAAGAAGCCATCATGTTGTCCATGGCCAACCTAGCATAGCCACCATTCTTCTCCAACTAGAAAGCAAACGGAAAGCAAGTTAGAACATACAAATCAAAGCTAAACTAGAGAATCAATAGTCTACATCAAAGGATCGCTTTTCAATTTCAGAAATCAGATCCCAGAAAACAAGTTTGTTCTTTGTTTAGTAAGTTCAAGTTACTTTCAGATGTGAATTCTTAATTGAAATTCTCGACATATAATAATCTGAATCCAAGCTATACCTGATTATAAGATAACCCTTTCAGATTTATCCTATCTATTTTATCAGATTTTTGCCTGCGATGTTATTTAAATCTATTTTATCAGATTTGTGCCTGCGGTGTTATTCAAATCTAATCTATCAGATTCATGTCTGCGATGTAATTTTATTAAGATCTATACTTCTTTTATGTTCCTGATATTGCTATTATCAAATCTAGCGTCGTATGGCTATTTTATGGCTAATCTTTTATGTTTCCTCTTCTTCCCCTTTTATTATGGATATAGGTTATCTCGAACCTAGACGAAATCTTGCTCTATATACGATTGGAATACGAGGGAATTGGGCCTAATCAATTTCATGTACTATTGGGCGTAATTGTAATTGAGATTTGGGCATAACTTGTGATTGAGATTTGGGCATAACTTGTAATTGAGATTTGGGTATAACTTGTAATTGATATTGGGGCATTATTATCATTATAACTGCAAGTTTGTTTTAATTGGCATATAAATCAAGTTTTGGGGCATAATTGTTGTTGTTGCAAACTTGGAGTAGATTAAAATATTAAATCTAGATTGGGCGTAAACTGTAAATTGGAATATTAATCTAGATTGGGCATAACTATTGGTTGGGACGCAAAGCATAATGTATATTGTGATTTTGGGGCATGACTATTATTGCAAATTTGGGAAGATTGGGTGTAACCTATTTTGAGTAATAACTTGAATTTGAATTTGTGGGGCACAACTTGTAATTAGATTTGTTGGGGTATAACTTGAGAATTGGAACATGACCAGTTTTTGTGAATTTGGGATAATTAGCGTATAAAATATGGACTCAGACATGTATGGTAAATATGCTAAAAGATAAACCTGCCTAACCTGAGGTTAGATTGAGTTGCAGTGTAAAACTGCCCGGAACCGCCCGACACGTCCAGTAACCGCAACAGCATAGATCTAATGTGAGAGGTTAGCACATTTAGCCCAAAAACCTGAGGTTAGAATGAGTTTGCGGTAGAAGTCTGCCCGGAACCGCCCGGCACATCCAGCAACCGCAGACAACAGTTCTACTATGAGAGGTTAAGGCATTAATGAATGAATGAACGCTAATAAATAAAACATGCTAATAACTGAATGGTAGGGTTAAGTTAATTTAGGCAACACTTAACCAATACAACATGTTAATTAAACAGATAAGCAGGGTTAAGTTAATAAAAAACACTTAACCGATATGACATGATGAATGGGTCGGGTTAAGCTAACACAAGAAGGCAAACTTAACCACTATAACATGATGCGTGGTAGGGTTAAGTTAAAACAAGAGAGCAATACTTAACCAATATAACATGATGAATGGGAAGGATTAAGTTAACACAAGAAGGCAACACTTAACCAACGTAACACGACAAGTGGGAGGGTTAAGTTAACTGGAATTGATGGATGACACTTAACCAATACAACATGATGAACGCATAGGATTAAGTTAATAAGAAACACTTAACCAATGTAACTTGATGAACGAATGGGGTTAAGTTAATGGGAATTACATAACCAATATATCATGATGAATGAACAGGGTTAAGTTAATAGGAAACACTTAACCAATCCAACATGACGAGTGAGAAGGGTTAATAAGAAACACTTAACCAACATGACATAATGAGTGGGTGGGTTAAGTTAACATGAATGGACAATACTGAACCAATATGACATAATGTGTGGGAGGGTTAAGTACATATCGGGTTGGTGGGTAATATTAGTAAATATAGGCCCACATACTTAATCATTAAGTAAACAAGCTTGAATCAGTGGGAGGGTTAAGTACATACTGGGTTGGTGGGTAATATTAGTAAATATAGGCCCACAAACTTAATCAGTAGGAAACCCTAGTAACGTGGACCCATTTCAGTAGTAACCCACATAGATGTATCAAGGTACCCTGAAACTCGGCAGGGTGGGGCACGATTACTGGGCTGATTATAAGCGGTCAAAATAGCAGCATGGGGTACGTCAGTGTAGGTTCCGACGGTTTACGGGCGTGCACGTACTCCGGGGAAAAAGCAGTTACTGGGTACCAGTAGTTATACATTGTGCATCTTGAATCGTGTCAGGTTGTTATCATAAGGATTGATACACCTTATGGTGGGACCAGTACAGGGTATCTACACGCAAGAGAGGGCCGATTGACACAAACACATGGAATATTAATACAAGTAGGGAGCCGATCGATAGGGTAGTAAGGGTACATCTAACATCTTCATGGCAATTAGGCTAATTGAGGTAAGATCCTCATACTAGATGTACACCTGAAGGCTACCACAATTGCGGGATTGGGATCACGTTGTAATATTATCATTTTATTCAGATCACTAGTTGGGACATAGTTAGGCGGTGAAGAGATATAGAAGTCAAAACAATAGGGTAGTAGCGAAGCAGAGAAAGAGTAGAAGTGCATTCAGTTTGTCTATCCTTATCATATCTTATGCTAATCTTAGGTTATCTTGTTATCCATGTTATCACGGTATTGTCTTATATTCAGCTTATTCATGTCATGATGCTTTTGCCTGTTTACATGATGAAAGTCACTGGACTTACCAGACTTATGTCTGACCTAGTTTGTTTCGCCTCTTTTCTTCCGTTCCCCCCTCCCCCGCAGGTTCACAGGGAGGAAATGTTACCTATTAATTTTCTTTCCAAGCTCGAAGATAGTCGATGTATTGCTTTGGACTCTCTCTTCCACTGCTATGGCTGGTTCATGCTTTATTGGGGAATATCATTGTTATTTTTATGCTTCTTTATTACTTGGAAGTTTTTGAATCAAGACAGAAGTTTTATGTATTACTTTTAAGTATGATTGAGACAATCGTTGTAAAAGCTTGACTGCACCACATTGTTTATAAAATGATTTTATTTTCCGCTGCTTTATTTGTCTGTCTTGTAATTTATCTGCATCTTTTACCTAAAACGCTCCATCGAAGTTAATGCATTCCCTTTTGTGAGTGACCTTAACGGAGGTGGGGTGTTATACTTGGTATCAGAGCTGAAGGTTATCGGATCAGATAAAAGATTTGAAAAATTATTTTCAAAACAATTTTAAAACAAGAATTTTCAAAAGAAAAGTTTTGTTTTAAAGGCATATTCCCCAAAGCCATATGCACTATCTTTTGATCCTCTGTTTGAATCCTTGTTTCCTTCTTTCCTGAGTCTCTGGGGGCTCATGGCTTTCTGGAAGGTAACCTCATCGCGGCATGGTTCCGTAGGCTTGATGAGGCTACGACACCTATCAAAGGGCGAAGAAGTGCCCAACTTCCATCTATAACCACAATAGTTTCACCTACGGCTAATTTTCTTTTAAGCTTTGTAGTGTTTTCCGTGCGTTGGAGGTATCTTTCGAGAGACTTGTCAACATGTAACACAAGGATGGTAAAGATGAGAATGAGGGAGTTTGGCTAAGGAACACTACCCAAGGATGAGAAACTCATGGATATGGACTTGGTTCACAAATGAGGTAAAAAGAAAGAGATGTAAGTGGAAGAATCACAGGAGAAGTTGGGAAGAAAGAATAGTAAAACCTAGGACAAGAGGAATTGTCTTTATTATGGTATAATAGGTCATATAATTAAGGACAAGGGCAAGAACAAAGGGCATGATTTTTAAGAGGGCAAGTGCATGCTCTCACCGCCAGCGTACCTGAGAGAGAGGTAGTAAAGTTTCTATTGAAAAAGTTTAGTTTTCCTTTTTGATCATCCTGTTAGTACTCTTTTTTTAGTGCTTTACATTCGTTTATATCTGCTTCCATAGTTGAGTCTCTGCACCTTAGTGCCTATATAGTAGAAGATCCCATTATTGTCTCAAATCCAATTGGTGTTTCAGCTCATTTATCTTTGGTTCGTAAGGATTTGAGAATAGCTATATTAAGTATTGAGTTTAAGTATAATGCTTATGTTTTTGGTATCATAGGCTATGGGTTGATTCTAGGCATGGATTGGTTAGCTAGTAACTGTTAAAGAAGGATAGTTAGACTTTTGACTTGCCTCAGGAATACCCTCGAGATTTCGTGCGATCCTAAGGGATCAGTTTGGCTTAGCTACCTAGAATCACTTGATGCGTCTATCGACGATTTGCGATCCGTTAGAGTAGTCCATGAGTACGCAGATGTTTTTGATTAAGGGTTTGTCACCTAAAACGCGAGATAGACTTCCGCATATATCTAGTTGACAATGCAATGCCAGTTGCATTACCTGTACGACACATGACTTCAAGGGAAAGGAAGGGCTCAATAAACAAGTAAAAGACTTACTTGAGAAAGGGTCCATAAGGCGAAGTACTTCTAAGTGAGTTGCTCCAGTTTTTTCCGCCACAAAGGCGGATGGTTCACTTCGCTTGTGCATAGATGATATTTTGGTTTTCTCTAATAATGAGGAAGAACATGCTTTGCATCTAAGGCAAGTCTCAGATACCCTCCAAGCGCATCAGCTTAAGGCTAGGTTCGCCAAATATCATTTTTGGAGAGAAGAAGTAAGGGTTCTAAGACATGTGATATCCAAGGAAGGGATAACAGTAGATACCACAAATGCAGTTGCAGTGCAAGATTTGAAGGGCACAAGGAATTTTACGGGAGTAAGAAGTTTTCTTGGATTAACGGGCTGGTATAGGAAGTTAATTAAGGACTTTGTAAAGGTATCAGCCCACTCATTAGATTGACGAAGAAAAATCTAACCCTTGCTTGGGATTTGATTTGTGACATGATGGACAAGCTAAGTAGGGGCGAGACCTCTAATCATCTTAGTATATACAGTTGGTAACATGGTTAGCATCTGTTTACTTTCAAGAGATAGTTCTTCTACATGGATTGCAAGAAGCCATGAGTACGTAGTTATGTTTATCATCCTCTGACAGAAAGGGTGAATAGGATTTTGGAAGACCTTTTGAGGAAATGTTAGCATGACACAACAGAAGTTGTAGTGCCAAGCATACTGAAAGAAGAAGAGGTGAAATGTGAGGCAACATTGAAATGAGTTCCAACTCATATTTTGGAAACAGAAATTAAGGAGCTACGCAATCGTGAAGTCAAGACAGTCAGAGCACAATGAAGCGAAACTCAAGAAGATGCGACTTAGAAGACTGAAGACTAGATACGCACATCATACCCTTTTTGAGGGTATTTCCTTGATCTCTCTTTTCTGTAAAGTTTATTTGCATGATAGTCTTTATCTTTCAAGTATATCCTCGGTCCTATTCTTTATCCTTAAGAAGAAACCAATGGATGTAAACATTTATTTGAAACATGTTATGATTGATGGTTGCAAGTGGTTGCTAGAGGATGCTCGTGGATGCATATACACACATTAGGTATGAGATCGGCTCAGTCACTTCCATATTTCATATGCATATATGTATTTGCATATGGATTGAAACTTGATGTGTTGTCATATGGATGTTGCACTTGTATGAATGATTGTGCACTCATGTAGAAGTTATAAAGTACGATTAGGAATAATCGCATACATAATGGACTCATGGCACTATCATGATTTGCATTAAGGGGGTCAACTGAATCAGTAGACCGCCTGATTTTGCATTAGATAAGGACATATACACACTATGCATACAGTCATGAAAGCATTAGAAATCTTTTTAAGGACAGTGGATTCCTGTGTTTGATGGTTAAGTAGATGGACGATTGGATGGTAGGATATACATTCATCTTGACTTGAAGATTTTGGGGACGAAATCCATTAAGGAGGGGAGAATGTAACACCCCGTATTTTCTGTAAATATTAAAGTAACGAATTAAAGAATAGTTAATCTTAAAAGTGGAAATTATGTGAAACGGCTTAAGCCATTGTGTTCGTCTCGGAATTCTGCTTGAGAAAGAGTCCGAGTTTGCGTGAATCGGACTCCGTAGGAAGAAGTTATGGAGTTCAGAAGATTTCAAGTTTAAACAGAAATTATAAGTAATAATTAAATATCTCAAACCAAGTTCAAATTTCCAAATTCCTGCAGAATAGGCTGAGCGGGAAAATTCCCGCTTGGGGTGTCGACCCCCCCAGGGGGAGTCGACATAGGTGTCGACCCCCCCCTGTAGGGAGTCGACATAGGTGTCGACCCCCCTGTAGGGAGTCGACCCCTTTTTGATCTGGTTCCTATGACGAATTTTCTACCTCTGTGCTGATGTGGCCTTCTCTGTTTGGCCTGATGGTCGAATTCTTAGTCACTAGGGCATGTGTGGCGACTTCTGGTTGGCTCCATTTGGTCTAGATGGCTCTGATTTCTCCTGGATTTATCTAACGGCTCTCATTAATCTAAATTGCTATAAAAACAACCCCAAACACGAACCCTAGAACTCATAATTTCATTCTAAGAAGTCATCATGTTGTCCATGGCCAACCTAGCAAAGCCACAATTCTTCTCCAACTAGAAACCAAACAGAAAGCAAGTTAGAATCTACAAATCAAAGCTAAACAAGAGAATTAATAGTCTACATCAAAGGATAGGTTTTCAAGTTCAGAAATCAAATCCCAGAAAATAGGTTTGTTCTTTGTTCAGTAAGTTCAAGTTACTTTCAGATGTGAAATCTTAATTGAAATTCTCGGCATATAATAATCTGAATCCAAGCTATACCTGATTATGAGATAATCCTTTCAGATTTATCCTATCTATTTTATCATATTTGTGCCTGCGATGTTATTCAAATCTATTTTATCAGATTTGTGCTTGTGATGTTATTCAAATCTAATCTATCAGATTCATGCCTGCGATGTAATTTTATCCAGATCTATACTTCTTTTATGATCCTGATATTTCTATTATCAAATCTAGCGTTGTATGGCTATTTTATGCCTAATCTTTTATGTTTCCTCTTCTTCCCCTTTTATTATGGATCTAGGTTGTCTCGAACCTGGATGAAATCTTGTTCTATATACAATTGGAATACGGGGGAATTGGGCCTAATCAATTTCATGTACTATTGGGCGTAATTGTAATTGAGATTTGTGCGTAACTTGTAATTGAGATTTGGGCATAACTTGTAATTGATATTGGGGCATTATTATCATTATAACTGCAAGTTTGGGTTAATTGGCATATAAATCAAGTTTTGGGGCATAATTGTTGTTGTTGAGAACTTGGGGTAAATTATAATATTAAATCTAGATTGGGCGTAAACTGTAAATTGGAATATTAATCTAGATTGGGCATAACTATTAGTTGGGACGCCAAACATAATGTATACTGTGATTTTCTGGCATGACTATTATTGCAAATTTGGGACGATTGGGTGTAACCTATTTTGAGTAATAACTTGAATTTGAATTTGTGGGGCACAACTTGCAATTAGCTTTGTTGGGGTATAACTTGAGAATTGGAACATGACTAGTTTTTGTGAATTTGGGATAATTAGCGTATAAATTCTGGACTTGGACATGTATGGTAAATATGCTAAAAGATAAACCTGCCTAACCCGAGGTTAGATTGAGTTGCGGTGTAAAACTGCCCAAAACAACCTGACACATCCAGTAACCGCAGCAACACATATCTAATGTGAGAGGTTAGTTCATTTAGCCCAAAAACCCGAGGTTAGAATGAGTTTGCAGTAGAAGTCTGCCCGGAACCACCCGGCACATCCAGCAACCGCAGACAACAGTTTTAATGTGAGGGGTTAAGGCATTAATGAATGAATTAATGCTAATAAACAGGACAGGTTAATAACTGAATGATAGGGTTAAGTTAATTTAGGCAACACTTAACCAATATACAACATGTTAATTAAATAGGTAAGTAGGGTTAAGTTAATAAGAAACACTTAACCGATATGACATGATGAATGGGTAGGGTTAAATTAACACAAGAAGGCAACACTTAAACACTATAACATGATGCGTGGTAGGGTTAAATTAAAACAAGAGAGCAACACTTAACCAATATAACATGATGAATGGGAAGGGTTAAGTTAACACAAGAAGGCAACACTTAACCAATGTAACATGAGAAGTGGGTGGGTTAAGTTAACTTGAATTGATTGATGACACTTAACCAATACAACATGATGAACGCGTAGGGTTAAGTTAATAAGAAACACTTAACCAATGTAACTTGATGAACGAATGGGGTTAAGTTAATGGGAAATACTTAACCAATATAACATGATGAATGAACGGAGTTAAGTTAACAGAAAACACTTAACCAATCCAACATGAAGAGCGAGAAGGGTTAATAATAAACACTTAACCAACATGACATGATAAGTGGGTGGGTTAAGTTAACATGAATGGACAACACATAACCAATATGACATAATGTGTGGGAGGGTTAAGTACATATCGTGTTGGTGGGTAATATTAGTAAATATAGGCCCACAAACTTAACCATTAAGTAAACATGCTTGAATCAGTGGGAGGGTTAAGTACATAACGGGTTGGTGGGTAATATTAGTAAATATAGGCCGACAAACTTAACCAGCAGGAAACCCTAGTAACGGGGACCCATTTCAGCAGTAAACCCACATAGATGTATCAAGGTACCCTGAAACTAAGCATTAGGGGGCACGATTAATGGGCTGATTATAAGCGGTCAAAATAGCGGCACGGGATATGTCAGTGTAGGTTCCGCGGTTTACGGGCATGCACGTACTCCGGAGTGGAAAAAAGCAGGCACTGGGTACCAGTAGTTATACACTATGCATCTTGAATCGTGTCGGGTTGCTATCATAAGGATTGATACACCTTATGGTGGGACCAGCACAGGGTATCTACCCGCAACAGAGGGCCGATTGACACAGACACATGGAACATTAATACAAGTAGGGAGCCGATCGATAGGGTAGTAAGGGTACATCTAACATCTTCATGGCAATTTGGCTGATTGAGGTAAGATCCTAATACTAGATGTACACCTAAAGGCTACCACAATTGTGGGGACTGGGATCACGTTGTAATATTATCATTTTATACATATTACTAGTTAGGACACTAGTTAGGTGGTGTAGAGATATAGAAGTCGGAATAACAAGGTATTAGCGAAGCAGAGAAAGAGTAGAAGTGCATTCAGTTTATCTTGCCTTATCATATCTTATGCTAATCTTAGTTTACCTTGTTATCCATGTTATCACGGTATTGTCCTATATTCAGCTTATTTATGTCATGATGCTTTTGCCTATTTACATGTTGAAAGTCACTGGACTTACCAGACTTATATCTGACCTAGTTTGATTCGCTTATTTTCTTCCGTGTCCCCCAAGGTTCACAGGGAGGAAATGTTACCTCTTAGCTCAGTTTTATTTCCAAGCTCGAAGATAGTCGAAGTATTTCTTTGAACTCTCTCTTCCACTGCTATGGACGGTTCATGCTTTATTGGGGAATATCATTGTTATTTTTATGCTTCTTTATTACTTGGAAGTTTTTGAATCAAGACAGAAGTTTTATGTATTACTTTTAAGTATGATTGAGACAATCGTTGTAAAAGCTTGACTGCATCACATTATTTATAAAATAACTTTATTTTCCGCTGCTTTATTTGTCTGCCTTGTATTTTATCTGCATCTTTTACCTAAAACGCTCCACCGAAGTTAAGGCATTCCCTTTGTGAGTGACCTTAACAGAGGTGGAGTGTTACATATACTTTCCAACTTATCTCGAAGGGGTTGCATCGCTTTGGTTCACCAAGTTACCGCCTAGATCGGTGGATGATTCGCTACATTGGAAAAGTTAATCAGGGTGCAATTCAAGCTCCAAACCACAAAGGTACGGGATGTCATGGAATTGAATGAACTCGAGCAAAGACCGGCAGAACCAATTAGGGACTTCCTCACTTGTTTCAACACCGCTGCCGCCGAAGTAGGAAATTACGAGCCTCGATTGGCCTTAATGGCCTTAAAGGGGGCGGTAACCAAAAAGTCCAAGCTCGGACGGTGGATCAAAAAGAAAAATCCAAGTACACTTGAAGAGTTGTTCGATAAAGCAGAAGAATATGTAGGCGTGTATGAAGACCCGGCTTATACCATGGGCACTACAGAAAGCAGCATGCAACCTGGAAAGAAGAATAATGATGCAGAAAGCAATCAAAAAAACCCTGGAGGTCAAAAACGGAGTAATGATGGGAAAGACAATCGGGCTAACAAGAAATCCCGTTTCTTCAAGAACTCGTAGTTGACTCCCTTGAACGATACAGTGGAAAACATTTTCATGGCCACCAAGGAAACTAAGGAGTACCCAATACCGGAGCAAATAAAGATTAGTGATGCTGTTGTAATATCTGGAAGGTTCTGCCAATTTCATAACTAGCCAGGGCATAGCACAAATGAATGTAGGCATCTAAAGAGTCTAATCGAGGAGCCGATAAGGAAGAACAGGCTTCAGCAGTAAACAAAGAATCCACAAAATACCCAAGCTCCTTAAAGCTAGGGAACGTCTACCGGACAACCAAGACAAGGATATAATACTGCAATGCCATCATGCCAAGGTCGATCATTAACACCATCTCAGGAGGTCCACACCCGACCGGAAGAATTTGGGGGGACATTGTGAAATATGCCAAAGAAGTGAAGAACCTCCCAAAAGGAGAAGAGCTCATGGTTATGGACGAAGCTTTATCATCAAAATTACCAAGATCTCCTTGGGACGACATTGTGTTTAAAGACCGAGACTCGAAAGGATTGATAACTCCAACTGTGGATTCAATGGTGATAACCATAGGCTTGGGTCCTGCTATTTTCAGAAGGGTTCTGGTTGACAGCAGAGCATTTGTTAATGTCCTTTTCATCAATGCCTTTCATAGGATGAAACTCCCCATGGAAGACATGAAATCATGCCAGAAAAAAATCCACGGATTCACGGGGCAAGCCGTCCAACATTCAGGATAACGATGGCTCTGTGGTGTCTGACAATGAAATTTCCCACTAAAAACGGAGTTGGCGTGATTAAAGGTGACTAACCTGCGACAAGAGAGTGTTATCTAGCTGTACTTGTGGAGGCGAGAAAGAAAGAAGTGAAGAAGGCTGTGGGGCTTCCGCCCCGCATCCATGAACCCCCTTATAGAAATTAGGGCGGGGCCCTCATATTGGAGAGCATAGTGAAGCCCAGGAGGAAGTTGATCCAAGAAAGGCCAATATGGGGGAAGACAATGCAGCACCGACTAAGGACACCATCTCCATTCCAGTTCACGATAAAGATCCTGACCGAGTCCTAAGGATAGTTTCTCAACTGGGTCTAAAGCTGCAAAAGGATTTGATATTGTTTTTAAAAGCAAACTTAGATATTTTTGCATGGACACACTCTGACAAGTACTAATTATCAACGGATGTGATTGTTCATAAATTGAATATTAATCCTAGTTTGACTCTTGTAAAGCAAAAAAGACGAATGCTAGGACCTGAAAGATCTGTGGCACTAAAAGAAGAAGTAGATAGATTGTTCAAGAATAATTTCATAAGAGAATCTACATATACTGCTTGGGTTTCCAATCTGGTCCTTGTTAACAAATCCAATGGCAAATGGAGAGTATGCATAGATTACTCAGACCTCAACAAAGCATGTCCTAAAGATAGTTTCACATTGCCAAGAATCGACCAACTCGTCGATGCAACTGCGGGGCATGAATTGTTATCATTTAGGGACGTGTATTCTGGGTATAACCAAATAATGATGCATAAGCCGGACGAAGAAAACACAAGTTTTATTACCGGTAGAGGCTTATATTGCTAAAAGTCATGCCGTTTGGACTAAAAAATGTAGGAGCAACCTACCAACAACTTGTGAACTCCAGGTTTAAATCCCAAATTGGGAACACTATGGAAGTCTATGTAGATGATATGTTGGTAAAATCGAAAAAGGCAGAGAATCATCTGGAAAACTTGGCCGAAATGTTTCATATTCTTAGAAAATATGGCATGAAACTAAATCCTTTGAAACGCACATTTGGAGTCTCATCGGGAAAGTTCCTCGGATTCATAGTCAATGCCAGGGGCATCGAGGCGAATTCTTCCCAAGTCACGGCATTACAAGAAATGCGAGCTCCGAGAACGAAGAGAGAACTTCAAAGTTTGAATGGGAAAGTCGCGGCCCTTAACCGATTCATCTCTAAAGGGACAGACCGATGCATCCCGCTTTTTGACGCTCTAAAAAATGGAAAGAAAGACTTCCAATGGACCCCTCAACGCTAAACAGCTATCGAGGAATTGATTGAGCACTTGGAATCTCCACCAATGCTTTCCAAGCCCAAAGATGGAGAAGAACTATTCCTATACTTGGCTATTTCAGCACACGCTCTAAGTGCCGCACTTGTTCGAGAAGAAGCCAAGGTCCAGTAGCCAGTTTATTACATAAGCAAGCAGCTCGCCGGGGCAGAATTAAGTTACCCAAGATTGGAAAACCTAGCATATTGTCTGCTTGTGGCCTCGAAAAAGTAAAGACCTTACTTCCAATCCCATCCAATAAAAGTACTCACCGATTAACCACTAAGGCAAATCCTATTTCGCCTAGAAACTTGGAGAAGATTATTGAAGTGGAACATCGAGCTTAGCCAATACGACATCACTTATCACCCTCGAAGGGCTATAAATGGACAAGCCTTAGAAGATTTCATTGCCGAGTTCATGGATAGGGGATAAGAAACTGAAGAACCAGCAGAGATAGTTGCTATCTGGAAATTATACTTTGATGGCTCTAGGAATGATTACTGTTCAAGGGCCGGAGTTGTCTTAGAAACTCCAGAGGGTCATTCTCTATGTTATGCCTTGAGATTGGAGTTTCCCTCGATAAACAATGAATCCGAATATGAAGCATTAATAATAGGGATGAAGTTGGCAAAGGAACTTAATCTGAAAATTTTGCAAATCTTTAGTGATTCTCAGCTGGTAGTGTGTCAGGTCATTGGAGAATTCCAGACTAAAGTTGGAAATCTCCCTTCTTATCTCATCAAAGCCATGAAACTTCTCAACGACCTTGATCACTATACTATATCTCATATTCCTAGAGAAGAGAATACAAAAGCGGATTCTCTCGCTAAGTATTCTAGTTCTTCAGATGCACAGCTATTGGGAGTAATACTATTGAAATCCTTACGACCCCTGCTATTGAAGAGGTTGATGTTGATTGGATCATGGAAACAATCGAAGAACCTATATCCTATATGACACCAATCAAGGAGTATATCCTCAACGGAACACTTCCAGAGGAGACAAAGAGGCGGAGGAAGATACTGCGTAAAGCTCCATTATATATTATCCATGATGGGAAGTTGTGCAGGCGAGGGTTCTCTATGACACTCCTACGGTGCGTGACAAAACAGGAATCGAGAGCAATTCTAGAAGAGTTACACAAAGGAGATTGTGGTGGTCACATCGGTGGTCAAACACTGGCCAAGAAAATTCTGCGATACGGCTACTTTTGGCCCGATGTGAACTTAGATGCGATGACCTACGTCAAAAAGTTTGATAAATGCCAAAGGTCTGCAAAAATTCCGAAAGCTCCACCCACTGAATTGACTCAAATGGTCAGCCCATGGCCATTTACCATCTATGGCATAGATTTGATTGCGGCATTACCAACCGTAAAGTCAAATATGAAGTACGCAATAGTGGTAGTTGACTAATTCACCAAATAGGCTGAGGCAGAACCCCTAGCTACCATTACATCAAAGAAAGTGATCAATTTCGTCTTGAAAAACATCATCTGCAGGTTCGGCGTGCCGCCGAAAATAATCACCGACAATGGAACTCAATTCGAGAGCCGTGAGCTCTTAGACTTTTTAATCACGTACAAGATTAAGAAAAGCTTTTCGGCCGTCGCCCATCCGCAGGCCGACGGAAAAGCCGAAGAAATCAACAAAATCCTGAAATCAACCATCAAAAAGCGGCTTGAGAAAGCCAAGGGGGTTGGGTGGATAAGCTTCCGCTTGCACTATGGGCATATCGTACTACCCATAAAACTACGACAGGGCACACTCCATTTTCATTGGCGTTCTAATCCGAAGCTATGATTCCAATTGAGCTGGAGGTACCAACTTATAGAAGAATTCACTTCAATCAATCAGATAATGAGAAACTCCAGCTCGAAGTGCTCGATTCGCTCGAGGAAAGAAGAAGAGAACCAGAACTCTGAATCATGGCACATCAGAGAAGAATAACTCGTCATTTCAACGCCAAAGTAAAACACATAACCTTCCAAGTTGGAGATCTCACCTTGAAAAGGATTATGACAGGAACAGGGGTACTTGGACCTAACTGGGAAGGGCCATACATGATTAGCCAGAAATTCTCAGATGGCACATTTGAACTAAAGACAACAGATGGAATCTAGCTGCCAAGAGCGTAGAATGCTATACATCTCCATCGTTACTTTACTTAAAGTTTCTTTCATATATTCTAAAAAAGTTGTAGATATAATGCATTGTAGATACCATGCAACATTATCACAAGCCTTGTAAATATAAATGAAATAAATCACTTCGCTTGCCTAAATCGTACATTTGCAAATTTTCTCGCTAATATTCGATTTTGACTGCAGGCCCTCTTAAAGGAATGTCGACACCATTACGACATAACAAGTCCTAGCAACCATTGCAACACATCCTGATGAGGATAGCTCAAATGTCTGCTACTTAATGCTTGAAACATCATTCGCAATCAATTCAAAGATATGAAAGCGTAGCAACGGAAGGATGAAATGCCTAGGACTGACTTGTCAGATGGTGTGGCGCTCAAGTTATAGATGAAATAATGAGTTTCGTCAAAGGTACACCTTATTAATTGTAAGGTCGCGAGCCCTAGCTCTAGTAAATCGTAATCTGATAAATGAGCTAGTGCTTGTCCCAAGAAATCACCTAGCAATAAACCAAAGACCTCCCCGAGGGGCACCCAATCAATCGCCGATGCCATTAACACATGGTTGGATTGCGACAAATATTGGGTTTCTAAATAAATGACCTCCCCGAGGGGCACTCGGTTAATTGTCGATGCCATTAATACATTATTGGATAACGATACACACTGGTTTTTAAAAGACCTCTTCGGGGGCATCCTCTCAGATGTTGGATCTTTCAAATCCAACTATCGATTCTGGGTCTTCCAAATCCAGTTACTGACGGATTATAAAGACCCCTACCGGGGCATCCGATCATATGTCGGGTCTTCCAAATTCGGTTAGTGACATACCCAAAGACCTTCTCAGAAGGCGCCCTACAAATTCTACAAGTGGTTGAATGACTCTCCGGGTAGTATTTGTAAACCCCTAGCGAGAAGTAGGATTGGATGTATAAAATACTACCCGGAGAGTTCTACAAGTGGAAGATCGATAACGGGCTCGCGAGAAGTAGGATTGGATGTATAATATACAAGACCTCTCTAGCAGGGGCACAGAAGCAGGAGTACATCTCAATAAAAAGGACGTAAGCAGGACTGACTAGATTGGAAACCTCTGATCGTGATCATACCAAGGAATTCGACAGTGGCAAAAACACGTGATCAAGAGATTCCGAATAAAGTAGGTTATGTAATGCCATGCTCAGCCCTTATAGTCATGACGAATTTTTGTATGGAGGCATTACCACCACATTAAAGGAATTCAACAATGCTCACTTCTTAGGACATACCACAAACTCATCATGACTTTAAAATTAAAGGTTTAGTGTTTGCAAAGACTAACTTGACCAACAAAGTGGAACTTCGAAAAGACAAAGGAAAATTTGATAACCTCAATACTGCGATAAGCATATCAAAATTTCCTTAGTCAGAACTGAAGAAATCCATCAAAATTAGCCTAGAAACATGTAGGGTTTTTGTTGTTACAAAACAGGTTGTGATGATGAAAGGACCTGAATTAAAGCTGGGGAAATCACACATCACTACAACACTTTTAGCAATAAATTCTGGTGTTTAAAGTCGAAGTGTCATTCAAGAGTGGTACCAGTACATTGCAAATGGACAGTGACACTAGTCGGCTTCGAGCAGTAGACAACCGATCATTGCATCCAGCAACCGATCGGTCATAAACTGATCGACCGTCGTCTCCAACTACCAGTCGGTTAGTTCGCAGATATCAACAGATTGGTTTCAGATGCAAAGTGCAAGGCATGTTGAGTGAAAGCATATAAAAAAAATGAGCTGTGAGCTAAGTAACCTAGCTAACTAAGCACTGATTGACACAACCAACATACCATTACCATCAAAATGTGTCAACAAACACAGCCACAGCAGTCATAGTTTATCAACATAAACTAGCTTAGAAGTTAAAGGCGAGGACCGGAACTCGCATAAGTATAACCAGTCTAAACATAGAGTTCATAAAGCCAAAACATGTCAAACACAAGGAGAGGAGAGCTACGCATTCTGGTTCTTCCGAGGCCTTCCCACCTTCCTTTTCATCGGAGTAGAAATCGATGGGGAAGCGTCAAAAGCAGGCCTCTTGCCAGATGAACCCACCAGCTCGATATCTACCTTGGGGAAGGCAACGACGACAACATCCCAGACTCTCAAAACATGGATCAACTTCGCCTTGTCATCTTCCAGAATTGCAATGTGCTCAAGGTTCTCTTGATGGAGGCTTTGCAAATCCCCAGCCAATGTGTGCCAGTCCTGAAGCTTCCTCGCAGTCTGGTCTTTGAGCATGTCCATCTGCCTCTCAAACTGATGCAGGGTATCCTCCATGCGACTGAGCAGCCTAGACTTGACGACAACCATGTCGCTGGATGTCACCGACCGATCGGAGGAAGACACATCCAGGTCGAAGGAGACCCCTGTAGGACCCATCCTAGGAGTCATCTGGCAAGTTTGGCATTGCATGCTCCTGGAGTGTAACGAGGCCAGTTCACGATCGTCTAAAGCTCTGGATAGGAAGGACTGACGAATGAAGGAGAGTTCACCGAAGGTAGACCGGTTGTTTGAATGTCAAGATAAAAATACCTCTTTATCCTAAGCTCTTCGGGAGATGGTTCCAGCCTGCATGAAAAGATAATCAAACGTGTAGAATTAGGTCTTTAGCAAATCTTTGGGCAAAACGGAAGATTAAGCATAAAAGACTCAGCAAAATACAAAAGAAAATCAAAGCAAATTTTTGGCTTAGCTAGTAACATGATCAAATCATTTCCCCATGGCTCGATTCTACACTAAGTGGCGGTTCTATGATTATCTAATTGAGTGTTGCAAACTTGAAGCATTAAAAATATTTCAAGTTAGATCAATGGAGAATAACATAAAAATAAAAGAGAACCTGGCGGCTGAGATTTCGACTCGAACCTCAAAGGAGACGGATTAACAAGGAATATAAATGAAAGAGAAAGTTATTTTTTTGGTTTTCTTCGATTTGGGTTTGTCCACCATTAATTTTTCTTGAAAAGGAAAGTGAAACAGTGTGGCAATGACCTCTCAAAGAGCCGCATCATTTAAAAATGCATTGTGAAACTCAACCGCCATGGGAGAGAAAAAAGAGTCACATCGGTCAAGGGTTGAGTCAGACCCTTTGATGAGTCGAACATCCAAATCAAGGTGAATTGGTTCAGACCAACTCAATTTCAATCGGCCAAGACCGATCCAAATTGGATCGGCTAGAGCCAGTTCAAGATTAAATCGGCCAAGACCGATCCAAATTGAACCGGCCCAAGCCATTTCAGTTTGAATCGGCCAAGACCGATCCAACTTGGATCGGCCAGAGCCAATTCAAATTGAATTGGCCAAGACAGATCCAAATTGGATCGACCCAGACCAATTCAGTTTGGATCGGCCAAGACCGATCCATATTGAATCGGCTAGACCGACCCAGATCGGATCGATCACAGCCGATCCAGATTGAATCAGCAGTGACTGATCCATATCGGATCAGTCAAGACCGATCCAACGTGGATCAGTCATGACCAATCCATATTGGATCGGTCAAGGCCAATCCATATCGGGTCAGTCAAGACCAATCCAAAGTGGATCAGTCATAACTAATCCATATTGGATCGGTCAAGGCCGATCCATATCAGATCAGTCAAGACCGATCCAAAATGGATTAACCATAACCGATCTAGTGATGGATCCGATTCAAGAATGAAGTCCATGGTTCAAGCATTTTGTCGAGCATATTATGTGTGTAAGAAAAGAATCAAAAATTCGATGGATAATGTACAAATCAAAGTCATCATGTACAACCGCAAGTTTACTCCAATCAATTCTAGACCATTTCAACGTCAAGAGTTCAATATCTAAAACATCCTAAAATCCAAGACAATAATTCGCAAGTCCCTACATGTCTAAATGGTTGCCTTGACCCCAAATTCACTTCAATTCAAATCCAAAGTAAGAAAATCACCAAAAAAGAGGGTGAATTACCTGCAATTGTGCGTTTGAGAAAGGTGAATTTGATTTTGGAATGGCTCGAGTTTGGAAGGTTGAATTCTCGGCTCAAGCTGATTGAAGGGAAGCGACGTGGGTATGAATTGGAGTAGGGAGTTGGATCAAGCACTCGAGTTGAAGTGGTTTATTTTAAGAAGAGGGAGCCGCCATTAAAAATATTTTTAACCAAAGCAAAATGAAAAGGGAGAATGACGGGTCAAGTTAACTATATAGTACCAACAGTTCGGACCGATCCAAACACCTCCTGGACCAACCCGAACCACGGAGGTTTCTATCCGATCAAATATCAAAGCCCATGATAAAAGACCGATAGCCCATCAAAATATCGTGGATTTAAAATGTTTCGAAGCCCACGATTTTTATAAACAAAATTGTGAGCTCCGAGTGGCATAATGTTATCCATGAAATTTACAAAGAATGGACCGGTCTGTTGAGTTAAACATTGGCTCGGCCTGGAAAACAAAGGTTGGATCGGTACAAAAATGGATCGGCGTACTACGCAATGCGATGAATCGGTTTTCTTTGAATCAGTCCACCTGGCAATAGATTGGATCAGATTGAACTATTTCCTCTAACGATTGAATCGGGCCTCTCAGTAATGAAGTGAATCGGCCATTGTTTGGATCGATCTTAGTTGATCCGAACCAGGCAGTTACAACCTAGCTACGTTACATTGGATCGGACAGAAGCACCCGGCTCGACTCGAGAAGTTCTGAACCGGACAGAAGAACATTGCATTGACTTGGCAGGTTCTTGATCGGACATGAATGCATAGAAGCGGCTCGGGATGCATTGGATCGGGCGGAGGCACTCTGGATCGGATCAGAAGCTTGAAAACTGGAAGTTAAGTACAGTGGCATTTCTGCAAATATCTAACAGTCTGATCCAAAGCCTGAAAGCTATACCACACTCATGCCTCACTCCTATAAATAGGTATGGAGCTCCACTTTAATGGAGGAGGTTTCTTAGTGATCCTAAGGGGCTGCTAAATCCTATTCTCAACTTCCTTTAAGTAATTTGATCATCTCAAACACTTCAAATCAAAGATCTATCTCCAAATTCATTGTAAAGGCATGAAGATCCATTGAAACTTGTGGGAGAACTTAGATTTGATCTACTATCAATCATTTTTGGAGGATCTCACCAATTTCTCTCCAAAAACTTTGCTAAATCAATAAATGAGAATTGTGAGGTGAATGATGGATGTATTGAGAGAATATTTTTGCTTTGTAATCCTAAGTGCAATAATGGAATCATTTGGCAAAGTGGACGTAGATCATACTTGATCGAACCACTATAAAATTTGTGTCTCTCCTTACTTGTATTTTTTCTAGTTTTTTTGGCTCTATTACTACTATTCTTGAGAATATTGTGAAGTGCATCTTGCATCTTTGGTGTTGACTCAAATTTTGAGATCAACACCTTTTAATTTCTAGCTCTTTACTTGATTGTTTGCATTTGAGTATATCATTAGTTTCAGACCCGATAGTAGTCTCAAACCCCATAGGAGGATTAACATACTTGTCTATGATTTATATGGGATTGTGGATTTTCTTATTGGGCATTGAGTTTTAGTGCAATTCCTATATTCTTGGATTTTACGGGCACAGGAATATACTTAGAATGGTTGGCTAGCATCGAATGAAGCTATACTAGACTGCAAGAGGAGAGTCATCAAATTAAAGACATATAGTGGGCACACTTTCGAGATATATTTCGACCCACCCGGATCATTTATGCTTATCTCTCTTTATTGTTGTATATAACAGTGTTGTATACACAATTATATGATTTTTGTTTGATGATAACAACCAAATATATTTTATTATTGAATGTGTTTGTAACTGTACTGGTATACTACACAACAGATAGCAATATAATATTTCTATTTGAATAAAATACAACTATACAAAAATCTAAATATTCACACAGTATTTTATTTGAACAAGAATATTTTATTTCAATATTTAAACAGTACAGATTTACAACTTCACTATTTGTATATACATCACTGATATACATTTCAAAATTTTCAATTCCATACTCAGCTCCTCTCAACAACACTTACACTTTCATATACACTACACTCACTACAGTTCACTCAACAGTCGTTTACATTTCTATACAGTTCACTCACAAATACAAACACACTAACGCTGTTCTTGTCTTCATCTTCAGTCTTCTGTCTTCACAGCTTTCAGTCAGTTCATCTTCATACCTGTTCATACAGAAGAACACACACAGTAGACTGCAACAAAAATAAAATTAAATAAAAGCAAATAAAAATTTATTTTTAAATTTTATTTGCCTCAGATTTGCGGTGTGTTTCTCATCATTTTCTCTAGACTTTGTCTGATATGCAGGGACAGAAAAACTCGTCTGGATGGCTGCATGTACACACATGTACAAATATACACGTGTGCACTGCCCCGCCAATCAGGAAACGACTGAGGAGTAGTCACAATGGACCGTCTCGATCCAGTGTACAATCAACAATGGAACAATCGAATACAAGTTTAAGAAATAAAGTCAACACAGCTAAACATGGTCAAAAATCAAAAGTCAAGAAACAGGGCGGGAACAATGGCATAGGGCAGTAAGCACCAAAGCAAAACAGACATGGTTCCAGACAGTTTTAAAGATCATAGCAATTCATATGAATACCCAAAAGAGTCAAGCAGATCAACCATAGTATTTTCTTTAATCAGTTCAAAGTTCAAAGTCGAAACAGGAAAATTCTAACATAGAAAAATGTTCTTATCAAATAAATGGCTCAAGAAGTGGCATGAACAAATGAAATAACTATTCTTATCAGTAACAAAAAGGATTTAGTGGTGCTGATATCACTGAAATTTATCAAAGAGCATGCAAGTATGCAATCAGGGAGGATATTGCCAAGGATTTGGGAAGAGAAGATGATGGGGAGACGACAAAAGAAGGGAGTGTTACAGAAATAAAGGAAGTACATTTTGAGGAATCACTGGTGCATGCACGAAGAAGTGTCAGCGACTTTGATGTATTCATGTACGAACTATTTGCCCAACACCTGCAGCAAACAGGAGAGCTTACATCTTTTACAGAGCTGCTAAAGAACGAACTTCAGAAGTTGAAGGCATTTCAGATTGCGAACGAAGATGATGAAGTTATGACTGGTGAAGGTGGAGGCAACAATGCAATGGATGAAGATACGAACACTGTAGGTGATTGATGTTGGATTGTACCGAATAAATTTCGTGGTCGAGACAGTGATAGCACCAAGATCACACAACAATTTCAAGTGTTCACAAGTTATAACTGCAACAATGGTCGAGCTCACATGTATACAGGAAGTGGCAAAAGTGCCAACATCAAACCAATATACAAAGAGGAGAAAAGTAATATACAAGTGAATCTACAAAGTCAAAGGAGTGTCAAGACATGGAACTTGAAACATCAAAACAGTATGTTTTGAAGACAGTGCAGTATTAATTCAAATATACATGTTGACGAGCAAGAGCAGTATAGTCAAATAAAACTCAAGCCAAAATTCATGAACAAGGTGAAGAGTGAAACCAATGTGGTCGAGTAGTGCAATACCACAGTCCAGAGAATGGAAAAGAAATAATTGCATCTGTTCTCAAGACAAAATCAGGTTATATCTGATCTTATTAAAAGTGTACAAACTACGATCAAAAGTGGAGTTTAGTATCAAAATGATATACAGAGGCATAAATAAGGTGAATAAAATCATCACAGTGTACAAGTTTATTTTAAATAGTGAAGCAGCATATCATGAAGTATTACAAAAGGCAAGCCGAAAAGTCAGTGCAAAAATAGGAAGAATAAGTTGAGTGTGTTTTGGCAAATCAAGTTTAACATCTGTTCATAAGAAGAAAGTTTATTTCCAGAATTTATCTCGCAAAACATTCGGTTTTGTTTAAGCAGGGAGAAATTCAAAATCAAATACAAGTTTCTCACGCAAGTTTGAAGATTTCAAATTCCAGAAATCACGTTAATTCAAAGCCAAAGATCAAAATTTACGCAATATACGATCAGATGTAAAACTGACGAAAACTCCAGAGTTTCAGAAGATTTCAAAGCCCCAAAATTCATGAATATATTATAATCAAATCATCTACGAAATTAGAGAAATTTTAGGACTTTTAAAACCCTATAAATATACACCAATCATCATCGGCAGAAGGGCATCCAAGTTTCAACGCAATCAAAGAAAAATTAGAAGTGGAAAAATCATACCAATATTCACTTGGATCTGGATCGAGTGAATCTGCAAATCGAAGAACCAGAAAAACATCAGAGCACGAGACCAACATCGACAAACATCAGAGCAAGAGTACGATCAATCATTTTGCAGAGAATCGGATTCCAGAAGGAAACCCTAGATCGCAAGAAGGAAACCCTAGATCGCAAACCCTAGGCCGCCATTTTTTTTTCACAGAGAAAAAGGAGATCGGGTCAAAGAATAAAGGGGCAAGGGCAAATAGAAGAGGCCGGCCAAGCTTTTTAAAAGGGGATAACCCATTTATTTTAACTCCTAAGGGTTTTTCTATTTTTTATTTTATTTTACATTTGTTTTTGTTTAATTCGTAAAAACAAACAAAAAGTTTCTAGATCTGTAAAATCTAGGGCAAACGAATTACGGGAATTGTAATTCGGGGAAATCTGGTTTTGGGGATAAAAACCAGTGCAGGGTTTTGAGCGTAGGGTTAAGAACAGTTAGGAGCGAGTGTCGCGAGTTTACAGGGGATTGTAAGCGTAGAGATTGTTTTAACTCCTAGTAGAAACCTTGGGGAATGCAGCAGTAGGCAGGGTTTTGCCGAAGCTGGGTATATCTGTGTGTTATTTATTTTCCGCATTTATTCTGATTATTATCTGTGCTGTGATTATTTAATTACTCTGTGAAAATCTGCGATAAACCCTATTCACCCCCCTCTAGGGTTAATTTAGATCCTACAAGTGGTATCAGAGCAGGTATTTTTTATTTTTTATTTTAACTCTAGAGTCATGAATCTGTCCAATAACGCGTTTTCTAAGGGTCAGTCCATAGCTAGGCCACCAATGTTTATTGGAACTGATTATGCATATTGGAAAGCTAGGATGAAAATTTATTTGAGTTCAGTCGATTATGATGTGTGGGATATTATTGAAACGGGTTATAGATCTCCCACTTTAATTGTTAGTGGTGTTGAAATTCCTAAATCAAAAGACAGGTGGGATGCTAATGATAAAAAATTATTTTCAACTAATGCCAAAGCGATGAATGCTTTAATCTGTGCTCTTGATAAAACTGAATTTAATCGAATTTCTCATTGTGAGACTGCGTAGGAAATATGGCATACGTTGGAGGTCACACACGAAGGGACATCTCAAGTGAAGGAATCTCGTCTCGCTCTACTTAGCAACGAATATGAAAATTTCTCTATGCAAAGAGACGAAGATATAAAAGAGATGTATGGACGCTTCTCGTCACTAGTTTACAATGCAAAAGCTCTTGGCAAAACCTATACCGAAGTGGAATTGATCAGAAAAATATTGAGAGTGCTACCGATGAATTTTGAATCTAAGGTGACGGCGATACAAGAATCAAAAGATCTGAATAAAGTAAGCATGGAAGAGTTGATCGGAAATCTGATTACTTACGAGATGGAGTTAAAAGCAAGAGAAGAACGAAAGGATTCTGAATCAAAGAAAAAGACGATCGCTCTAAATAATTCTGTTGAAAGTAATGATGATGATCCCGCTGAAGAGCTAGCCATGGTTTTGAAAAAGTGGGCCAAAGGAAAATACAAACCACGAAAGAAGAATTCAAAAACCGATAAGTCCAAAAGTTCAGATAATTCAGACGATGAAGTGTTTTGCTACAATTGCAAGAAACCCGGTCATATCAAACCAAATTTCCCACAGCTTAAAAATGAAAAGAGGAAGAAGTTCATAAGGAAGAAGAAGGCTTTTGCTGCTACATAGGATGACGAGGAAGGAGAAGAAGTTTCTGAAAGTGATGAAGAAGAAGCTAATTTGTGTCTTATGGCTCAATCTGATTCAGAAGGTAGTGAAGAGGATTCTAGTGAGGTATCGAATTTTACTTATAAAGATTTAATTTTAATGTGTCACGATCTCACGAAAACTGTTGATTCTCTTGAACTAAAAGTTAAGAAATTGAAATCTGATAGGTCAAAACTAGTTCAAGAAAATAACAGTTTAGTAACAAAACTTGAAAAAGTTAAGAATTCACCGTTTTCAGAATGCGAAAAATGTCAATTTTTGAGTAATGATTTTTTGAAATTAAAAACTAATCTTGAGTTACTTAAAAGTGAAAACATGAATTTGAAAAATGAAAATCATGATTTTGAAAAGGTGATTGAAAAGTTTAGAGAATCTGAAAAACTTGATTTTGAGAAGCAAAAACAATTTGAAATTGAAATTTTCAAGTCCGATGCTAGAATCAAAGCACTTGAAAACGAAAATTTGATTTTAAAACAAACTGATGCTGAAAAGAGGAAAATCGCTATTAATCATTGTTCAAATTTAATGAAAGAAAATAGCAATCTTAAATTTAAAATTCAACGACTTGAGTCAGCTTTGACTAAATTTTCTAAAGGAGAGAAATCGTTGAATATGTTGTTAAAAAATCAATTTTTTGTTCAGAATAAAAAGGAACTTGGATTTGAATCAGATCAAGTTAAAAAAACAAAATTTTAATGATTTTAAAAATCCTTTAATTGGCTTTGAAAACAATCAAATTGAATTTTTGAAATTTAATAATTTCAAAGGGTTTTTAAATCATAAACAAATTGATAACTCGTTTAAAAACAATTCATTTAAATCTGTTTGGATTCCAAAAATTAACAAAATAAATTTAAGCAAATCTAAACAAATTTGGGTTCCAAAGGGTATGCTAGTGAATAGTAATGGATTGTTATATAAACGGGTTTGGGTACCAAAACGTGTAAACGAAGATAAGAGTGGTAAAACAACTTTTGTTAGACCACTCGATCATATAAACATTTAGGTATCGTAGGAGGCTAAGGAACAACTGTGCTTAAGTGAGATAAAATTCAAGTTGATTCATATATCGAATTATTTGGAGTTCCTTAGCCATAGATTCAGAGTTGGAGATTCATTGCATCACGTTGATTATGGTAAGTCAGGTATGATCTCTAAACTCGTACTTTTATTCAGTTTATTTTTACTTGGCTGTTTTTTGAAATCATTCGTTATGGATTGTTGAAATTCTTGGATTATAAAAAATTGATTTTTTTTGGTGATTTCAAATAATTATCTTTAGATTTGATAAGTTGACTGTTTCTTGAGTTTGTCCAAAAATTCTCAGAGAATATCACTTGTGATTCTTGCTTTGAAAATAATCTTGTGCTGCTCTGATAAGGAAATTGATTTGATTCTTTGGTGATTAAATGATAAGTTGGAAAATCAGTGACTGGATTTAGTTAAAATTCATAGGCAATTTGAATTAAATTAATATATAAATGGTTTTAAAAATTGTCTAGGAGCAATCAGTGTTAAAAATATTTGGAAATTTCATTTTTTAACTGATTGATTTTTTAAGCTGATTTTCAACTTGCATTTTCAAAAACTCCTCTTGAAATTAATATTTTCAATTTTAAAATTATTTTTGATTATTTATTCAAAAATTGAAATTATTGATTAATTTGAACCATTTTGTGACTCATCAAAATCGTTAATAGATTTATGAAATTGTGATGAGTTGTGACTATGGTATAATTCTTAACTAGAGGAGATATTATTTTAAATCACATAATGATTGGACAAATTTTATAATATCTTTGAATTAGAGCTTATTTCACGACCATCTTCTATATCTACCATATTTCTGTCATTCATCATGGTTTTATTTAATTTGGGGAGTTCTAATTATTCTTGAAATTTTAAAAGTAATAATAATAATAATAAATAAATAAATAATTTATCCTTGGTATTCACTCCCATTTAAAAATCCTCGCGGTTATGCGTGGGTGAATTACCTTAATCTCTACGTGCTTCCATTCTCACTTAAAAGACCTTTGGGCTGTGCATGGATGGAACTCATTAGAGAGGATAAAGTTAAGTTACTACTAACCCCATTTAAAAGACCTTTGGGCTATGCGTGGTTAGAAAGTGCTTAACACATTTTTTTAGCATATTTAAAATCTTTAAAATTCATATTCAAATATTCAATTTTTATTGAACTCTCCTCATTCTATAAAATCCATCGTAATCCCATTCATTCTGAAAGTGAAATTTGCTTCTGATTTAAAGATTATTATGATTTTTGTTTGATTAAATGGGATTTGCGATATATATTCTCTCTCTTAATTTGAATTTATAGTCAATATTCATCACTGTTTCAATTTCTATTATCCTTTTGATGATAACAAAAGGGGGAGAATTGTCAAGATTTTGACTGATGAGTATTTAATTCAAAAATATTTTAAGATTGGAAATTAAATATCTAGAGGGAGAATGGTCAATTGGATTTCATCATTCATATTTATCCACATATATAGGGGGAGTTCAGTTGTAGGGGGAGCATACAAATAGGGGGAGTAATATATTTCACGTTCAAACACATTCAAAATCTTTTATTTGTTTGTCATCATTAAAAGGGGGAGATTGTTGTATATAACAGTGTTGTATACACAATTATATGATTTTTGTTTGATGATAACAACCAAATATATTTTATTATTGAATGTGTTTGTAACTGTACTGGTATACTACACAACAGATAGCAATATAATATTTCTATTTGAATAAAATACAACTATACAAAAATCTAAATATTCACACAGTATTTTATTTGAAAAAGAATATTTTATTTCAATATTTAAACAGTACATATTTACAACTTCACTATTTGTATATACATCACTGATATACATTTCAAAATTTTCAATTCCATACTCAGGTCCTCTCAACAACACTTACACTTTCATATACACTACACTCACTACAGTTCACTCAACAGTCGTTTACATTTCTATACAGTTCACTCACAAATACAAACACACTAACGCTGTTCTTGTCTTCATCTTCAGTCTTTTGTCTTCACAGCTTTCAGTCAGTTCATCTTCATACTGTTCATACAGAAGAACACACACAGTAGACTGCAACAAAAAATAAAATTAAATAAAAGCAAATAAAAATTTATTTTTAAATTTTGCCTCAGATTTGCGGTGTGTTTCTCATCATTTTGTCTAGACTTTGTCTGATATGCAGGGACAGAAAAACTCGTCTGGATGGCTGCATGTACACACGTGTACAAATATACACGTGTGCACTGCCCCGCCAATCAGCAAACGACTGAGGAGTAGTCACAATGGACCATCTCGACCCAGTGTACAATCAACAATGGAACAATCGAATACAAGTTTAAGAAATAAAGTCAACACAGCAAAACATGGTCAAAAATCAAAAGTCAAGAAACAGGGCAGGAACAATGGCGCAGGGCAGTAAGCACCAAAGCAAAACAGACATGGTTCCAGACAGTTTTAAAGATCATAGCAATTCATATGAATACCCAAAAGAGTCAAGCAGATCAACCATAGTATTTTCTTTAATCAGTTCAAAGTTCAAAGTCGAAACAGGAAAATTCTAACATAGAAAAATGTTCTTATCAAATAAATGGTTCAAGAAGTGGCATGAACAAATGAAATAACTGTTCTTATCAGTAACAAAAAGGATTTAGTGGTGCTGATATCACTGAAATTTGTCAAAGAGCATGCAAGTATGCAATCAGGGAGGATATTGCCAAGGATTTGGGAAGAGAAGATGATGGGGAGACGACAAAAGAAGGGAGTGTTACAGAAATAAAGGAAGTACATTTTGAGGAATCACTGGTGCATGCACGAAGAAGTGTCAGCGACTTTGATGTATTCATGTACGAACTATTTGCCCAACACCTGCAGCAAACAGGAGAGCTTACGTCTTTTACAGAGCTGCTAAAGAACGAACTTCAGAAGTTGAAGGCATTTCAGATTGCGAACGAGGATGATGAAGTTATGACTGGTGAAGGTGGAGGCAACAATGCAATGGATGAAGATACGAACACTGTAGGTGATTGATGTTGGATTGTACCGAATAAATTTCATGGTTGAGACAGTGATAGCACCAAGATCACACAACAATTTCAAGTGTTCACAAGTTACAACTGCAACAATGGTCGAGCTCACATGTATACAGGAAGTGGCAAAAGTGCCAACATCAAACCAATATACAAAGAGGAGAAAAGTAATATACAAGTGGATCTACAAAGTCAAAGGAGTGTCAAGACATGGAACTTGAAACATCAAAACAGTATGTTTTGAAGACAGTGCAGTATTAATTCAAATATACATGTTGACGAGCAACAGCAGTATAGTCAAATAAAACTCAAGCCAAAATTCATGAACAAGGTGAAGAGTGAAACCAATGTGGTCGAGCAGTGCAATACCACAGTCCAGAGAATGGAAAAGAAATAATTGCATCTGTTCTCAAGACAAAATCAAGTTATATCTGATCTTATTAAAAGTGTACAAACTACGATCAAAAGTGGAGTTTAGTATCAAAATGATATACAGAGGCATAAATAAGGTGAATAAAATCATCACAGTGTACAAGTTTATTTTAAATAGTGAAGCAGCATATCATGAAGTATTACAAAAGGCAAGCCGAAAAGTCAGTGCAAAAATAGGAAGAATAAGTTGAGTGTGTTTTCGCAAATCAAGTTTAACATTTGTTCATAAGAAGAAAGTTTATTTCCAGAATTTATCTCGCAAAACATTCGGTTTTGTTTAAGCAGGGAGAAATTCAAAATCAAATACAAGTTTCTCACGCAAGTTTGAAGATTTCAAATTCCAGAAATCACGTTAATTCAAAGCCAAAGACCAAAATTTACGCAATATACGATCAGATGTAAAACTGAAGTAAACTCCAGAGTTTCAGAAGATTTCAAAGCCCCAAAATTCATGAATATATTATAACCAAATCAACTACGAAATCAGAGAAATTTTAGGACTTTTAAAACCCTATAAATATACACCAATCATCATCGGCAGAAGGGCATCCAAGTTTCAACGCAATCAAAGAAAAATTAGAAGTGGAAAAATCATACCAATATTCACTTGGATCTGGATCGAGTGAATCTGCAAATCGAAGAACCAGAAAAACATCAGAGCACGAGACCAACATCGACAAACATCAGAGCAAGAGTACGATCAATCATTTTGCAGAGAATCGGATTCCAGAAGGAAACCCTAGATCGCAAGAAGGAAACCCTAGATCGCAAACCCTAGGCCGCCATTTTTTTTTCATAGAGAAAAAGGAGATCGGGTCAAAGAATAAAGGGGCTAGGGCAAATAGAAGAGGCCGGCCAAGCTTTTTAAAAGGGGATAACCCATTTATTTTAATTCCTAAGGGTTTTTCTATTTTTTATTTTATTTTACATTTTTTTTTTGTTTAATTCGTAAAAACAAACAAACAGTTTCTAGATCTGTAAAATCTAGGGCAGACGAATTACGGGAATTGTAATTCGGGGAAATCTGGTTTTGGGGATAAAAACCAGTGCAGGGTTTTGAGCGTAGGGTTAAGAACAGTTGGGAGCGAGTGTCGCGAGTTTACAGGGGATTGTAAGCGTAGAGATTGTTTTAACTCCTAGTAGAAACCTTGGGGAATGCAGCAGTAGGCAGGGTTTTGCCGAAGCTGGGTATATCTGTGTGTTATTTATTTTCCGCATTTATTCTGATTATTATCTGTGCTGTGATTATTTAATTACTCTGTGAAAATCTGCGATAAACCCTATTCACCCCCCCCCCCTCTAGGGTTAATTTAGATCCTACATTTATTCCCTCAATTCATCTTTAGCTAATATAGATTTCTTTCAAGTATTGAGCGTGTTCCTAGATGACTTTGAGGAGGTTATGGTTTACCTACATGGGTGATAATGTTATGCCCGTAGCATTATCAATTCATCATATGGCCCTTAGGGAGAGGTAGAAGTTGAGTCAGCAGATTATTAAGCTTAATATAAGGGTTTTATTCAACATGCATTTCAGAATGGGGGAATCAGTCATCTTTGTTACAAAGGTGGATGGTTACCTCAGGCTTTGCATCAATTATAAAGAGTTGAATAAGCTCCTTCAAATAGAATCGTTATCCACTCCCTAGGATCGATGATTGTTTGACCAATTAGTCGGCGCCTCCATTTTTTCTGTGCTAGACCCAGCTATTCGGTTTCATTAGCTTCGAGTTGCAGATTAAAGTTGTTTGCAAAAAAAATGGTTCAAACACCCAAATAGTACGTTAAAGAGAACAAAATTGATGAACTAGTAAATGAAAACGAGGAAAGAGCACACACAAAAATTTATAATGGTTTAGATATGGATTGTCTACGTCCACTTTATAACTTCTCTTGATTTTTACTATAAATTGAGATTACAAAGGCTCAAGTACAATTCTTTTATAGTAAACAAATTGCATATGAGAGATCAAAAGTAGTTTTCTAGATGTCCTAGGGTGCTATCTATAGGTAAGATACGAATCCAGTTCAGCATGAGACGTTCATCGGAAAGTAGGAGTGGTGGAACGAGTGGAGTGAGTGGGCTACATCACAGGTAACTACCAATCAGGTTCGACATAAGTCTAGTTTGGCATGGCCGAAACAGATGTTGACCGAACCAGTACATCCATCATCTTGCTTTGCCAATCTGGGCTTAGGATAATCCCAATATCTTATGGCTCTTATCTTGTGTTGAGTTGAAATTTCTTCTAAGTTAGTATTGCCTCAACTATGAATCTTCCTGAACTTGATGACCTTGTCAAAAGGCAGGTCAACATTTTGCACCGTAAAGTATGTTGCGTTGAGAATAGGACATGCTCTGAATCTATTGAGTTGTACCTTTCCATGAATGCATTTACCTAGGATACCACTTGTCCCCAGAAAAGTAACAATGAATAGTCATGTCCTTTTGAGTAATCATGACACTTGGATTCTTCTCTTCTACATAAGTGGCCAAACATGCTCCAAACTGTCTTCGATGGTACACATCAGACCAAAGTATTTGACCGAAGATACTAAAATACATAGGTAATTACTTAAAACCAATTGAGTCAAATGGTTGAATATATTTGTTATATAATCATGTCATGTGAAGACATTGGCTCCCGCGATGATTGTACACACGCAGGTCATTGACAAACGAAGTCATTTGTTATGCTTCTTGATCAAGCTAGTCATTAATTGCATGAAGTCACACACATATATGCTTTTGAATTGAAGAATTTTCACCAACCCTGTTGCCATCATCAAAATTTCTTCTACTTTTCTCTCTCCCCCTTTTTTAATTTATTTGGTTAAATGATCAAACCGGATTTCGGATCGGCATAGCCAGTCCGAACCGCATGCCTATCAAATTGGCCGAGGAAGAGTCTCTTAACTATTCTATATATGTTGGGCCCAATCTCATTATTTAATTTTTACATTTTATCTTCTTTGTCGAACTAAGAGATTTTCTCTCAAATCCACAACCCTAACTCATTTCGATCTTAATTACCCCAACCACCGAAGTCCTCCACCACCAGCGCTACCAACCTTGACCTCGAATTAACCTAGTTAGGTTGTAACTACCTGTAATTTTTAGCAACATAAATTTAATTATTAGAATTTCAAAAAATAGGAATTTCTGCAAATGGTGGAATTTGACCAAGAAACATTAACCGATGCGTTCATCTCGGAATTCTGGTCAACTTTCATGTTTGGAGTTTCGCGAACGGAGTATGTATGAAAAAGTTACGGACGAAATATGAAAATGGACGGAAAATAAATAAGTCAAAATAATTTAAATATATCATACCTTACTAAACCAGCTTGATTGGGCATTATGACGCCCAAGCGGTCAACCCACTAGGCGTCAAAACGTCCAGTGACGACTAAGTTTTATAAGGTCAGATTATAATGTAATATCGAATGTATAGAAGGTTATAAACTAAATTAGATCTAACGGTCCTAGGCCAATCCACTCCTATAGATAAAGGGGTAAGTCCTCATTCTTTTCCGCACAAATATGTGGGTAGCAGCGAAGCTCTGCCATTTTCCACGTTCTCCAAACCTAATTTCTTAATCTAAAATACATTCATACACAGCAAATCAAATCCAATTCATATAAAATTGAGAGGATTATCAGATCTAATGGAAAAGAATGCAAATTGACACTCCAAATCAGATTATCCCTCTCTTCCTATTTTCTTATATCTCTACAGATCTGAAATTATCCCCTTTTCAGATAAATTGTAGATTTATAAGAATTTGGGAATTGTAGGCCTAAAAGGTTCAAACTTTGGATTTGGATGCTTTAATGTAAGTGGGAAATTCATGAATATAGTTATAATAACTTATCAATTTCATTTGAATTAGATCTAAATTTTTATGCCTAACTTCTTTTGGATCTTTTCATTAAATTATCGTAATTGGATTGACACCCATCAGATTTGATTGTAAACATTGTTAAAACTTGAATATTATGAATTGTGGTTAGGCATAAATATTATTTGTGGGATTCTTAAATTGTTTATACCTATTTCCTACAATTATGTTGTAAAAATGTATTTTGGACATGGCATAGCAATGTAGATCTGGAAATCATTTCCATTAAACTCCAGTTAGATGTAGTTATATTCCAGATCTCTATTTCAGTATTTAATAATATATTATGTGAATACTTGATAAAGTATTAAATTATGTGATTGTGATTTTAAAATAATTATACCAATTTGTATTCAACATTGTTGGGTTTTGTTTTAATTATTGTAAATATGTCGTTTCCTTCTTTTTGAACAAAAAGATATGATTTTTAATTCATAAGCGGTATGACAAAAAGATTAAAAAGGGAAAAGTGGTACAAACATACGTATAAATATATAATTATTTCTGCATAGTTTGAATTGACTATTCTAAAAATATATATTAACATATATATATATATATTTCTTGTGAATTTGAAATATGTCTGTTCCACAAATTAGGCATAAGTTACAATAATTACAGGCAATAGTCTTTTTGGAAGATTTGAAACCTTCAGACAAGACTGAATGCAAAAAGGAATGTTTGGTTATTGATTAAACCAAATCATTTAAATTAATAATAATAATAATAATAATAATAAAAGATAATTACATTGACCGTACGAAAACATAAAAATAAACATATACATATTATCCGTCCAAACCAGCGTAATACAGTAAAATAAACATGGAATTGAATGTTTGAATAATGTTCAATTACGGAATTATATGAAAATATAATCGATATTGAATTAATATACTTATGGTGACCATTTGTAGCAGTCCTTATAATTAATTGCTATAAATAAGACCGTAACTCAATAAATAACAACTGTAACAAATGTATATTGGGGAAAGTAAATATAATAGGATAATGGTTACAATTCCAAAATTAATTAGGATTAATGTTATGCATCCCAATTAGGAAATTTGAATTATAACCGCATTTAGATACGAGGTTAGGCTCAACTTGTGGAAGAATTCTGCCCGAAACCGACTGGCAAATCCAACATCCATAGGTGGTCAGCTTAATGTGAGGGGTCAAATGCGTGTGTAACGAAACAGAAAATTCGAATCTCGAATTTTCGAAACAAATGCATCCCATGTCCAAACTCAAGTACCGAACATCCAGAAAGTTATTAGAAAGAATACTAAAGGGTGAGATAAGAAAGAAAGAAATATTAGAATAGAAGAAGAAGAACTAACACCATACAGAGTCTCACATCGCGGGAGAATAAAATATAATATAGAAATAATCTTTATTGAAAATTTGGAAAAAAATGCATACTTACAATCATCAGAGTACAACAGTCAATTAATCTGAACATTTATAATAACCTGTCCTCATATACAATACACAGCGGAAAAATACTAGGTAATATTATAAGTCTGAACTCCTCCAGCTCGTCTCTGGACTTCACATCATTCGATAACCAGAACCTGTAAACCGGGCTAACCCGAGCATTACAAATGACGCGTCAGTCTGGTGAACCTGAGTGAGAACCCACTAAATTTAAATAACATCCATATTGATTTTAAAGTCAAAATCCTTTTGAAAGAAAAGGATAATAGTAAGACTAGCCCACACATAAACACGGACGGTTTTTACCTTACTATAACCCAAAACGCTTTTGAAATCAATATCTTTTCTGATACTATAATAGTGTTTAAATACAAATAAATAACAATCTAGCGGAACGCTTGCATCTCACGCTCCACATATATAGTATATAATCAAAACCGCAGCGCTTATTGGAGATTGGATTCCGACTATGACAAGGTATGGAACCACCTTCCTGTAGTGTATCTCTAAAGGGGAATACACTAGGTTCAACAAGAACGTCTTGCAACTTGGCCCACACATGGCCGACCACTCATTTCACTGGAGTGTATCGAATGTATATCACCAACGGTTGGGAGCTACCCACCGTTTACTGAAAAGAGACAGCATCAAAATAGATTAAAGAATGAAATGGATTTTCTCTAGATAGGCGATTATACACCCTAATGGGAGCGACCCACATAGCCATATAGTGTGCCCGATTTTTGCCATTTCCCGATTGATGAGGCTTGAGGTTATAATTATTTTTTGATCATTTGGCTGCCATTCACGTTGAATGCCACATTGTCAGATCCGCTAAATCACTAATTGACGTCCAAAAATATACTCTGGGTTTAAAAGAACGGCCATTCTTTGCCACCAATTTTGTATATTTGTAAAAATCAACGTACGTGGTTCTTTAGGAGTACTCTTTCAAATACTCGTCCATACAAGTCATCCAGTATTACGACCCGAAATCCCCCTTATGGGAAATCACGGATTGTACTGAGGAAAAGACGAATCAGAATGCAAACAGAAGAACATTTCATTGTTTATTACAACAATTCCATCAGAATACAAGAATATACAGAGTATGAATAAATATTACACAGAAAATATCAGAGATTTAAATTACATTTAAATACATCGCAGCGGAAAAATAATACAATACACAATTGAAAGAGATATACAGATATAGAGCTTTCCGGATATCATTCCAGCTGTAAATCAGGATCCTATGAATATAAATCTACAAAACCAAAACTACTAGCTGCCCATGTCAAAATAAAGGCACCCAGAGTTTAGGTTAAAACAATAAACTCCAGGTTAGTCATGTGACTGGTATGAGAACTAAAACAGTTATTTATATTTAATTTAAAGTTAGGTAAATCAAGGGACCACGCCATATAACACAGAACGGGTTTCCTCCCAAGAATACCAGTGCATAAAACAACAACGCAATACTTAATAAAGAAAAATGAAACTATTATAAGTCCCAGGTCCCATCACACAATGCAACGCAAGCCGGAGGATAGGGTTTTTACCTTATAATAGCAAAAGAATGCTTCATACGCTAAATTTCATCTTTTATTATTACTATAAGTGAAGAAAACAATTTCAATCATAAGTATCAATCATAGACGGCATAAGTGCCCCATACAACTATGTCGCCATACTAGGCTCTACAATCAAAACCGCAAAGTCACGTATCGGAAGTTGGATTTCCATCTATGAACCGAGGCAAAAGACAGTCCTCACCGAATTCGAGACGCTCTAGCCCATGTCTTAGGATCAGAGCTCGAGTGACCCTTGGATCGTCAGGGCCGGTCCACCGATGTGGATTAAAATGCCTGAACACTACGTTTCCCCGCCCTTTGGGGCGTCAATGAGCCAAATGACTCCATCGGCTCCACACAGTCACCGATATATCTGAGACGCCTCGCAACAGCAACAACCACACAAGTGAAAATAATATAAATGTCAGGGCTAGTAGGTCACTGACACCACCCTATCTACAAGGAAACGCATGCCCTCCCTGATGTACTCTCCCGTTTCTGGTTCACAACCGGGGTGTGAGCCTCGCAAATCAACGTTACACAAAGCTATGCCACACATGCGGTGCTTTGATCATCAACCACAAGACTCTGCTTTTCAACAAAAGCCTTGATCATTTGCACTTAGGCATGCCACACAGGCAATTCACTCCATGCGATTGATATCCATCAATATATAACACCTGAGCTCGTACGTCTCAGAGAAGGGCGTTAAGCAAGAGAATAAATTCTCCGCCGCCAAACAGATATATATTTAATAGAAATCAATCACACATAATAAAATCTAATGTCAGACACACAGTCCATTTACAAGTTCGTTCTGGGTCTGAACGAAACCGGAGGCACCTTGTACCTCGCATATCCACGATCTCCAAGTACGTCTGGACGATCACCAACTGATTCCCTCCTCTTGGGTGTACAGCCCAATCAAGATCATCAGCAATCACCCAAACGATGTGAAGACCTCCGGTCTTCGACCACTGTCTTCATCCTCGACACCACGTCGAATTATTTATTCAGAATGGGATAAACCCGGTCTTTCTGAATAACTCGCGTATATAATAAACAAGTGTTACACAAACACAACATACGCCTCATTCATATTCATAATATTCTTTTATTCAAACATTCTTATACTTTGGGAAAGGTTCCCATTAATTTTATCAAAGTTAAATTCTTTAAATTTATTCTTTAATCTTCTTTTGAATATCAATTCAAACTAGTCGGGATTAGTGAACCACACCGGAGTAATCATTTATTTTATTTCCCAATCCCAACCTATTCATCCCATGAAGTAAAACCGGCCATACTTCATATCTAACACCACGGTGTTATCGGTAAATTAAATTACCATTTCACGTTCAAATCTAATTAAAGATTTAACTATCGTCTGGAGCAAAACTGGTGACACTCCATTTTCGATCATTTCGATCTAATTAAAGATTCATTAAAACTCCACTTAGTTTTAATCTTCCCAAAAATCAATATTACTGATTGTTTAACTTGGGAAATCATATCCTATCTTTAACTGGGTTAAAGAACCAATGTCATTCAAAACACCGTTCACTATAAACCCAAAATCACATTCCATTCCAATTCGATTATTGAAACTTCGGGTTACTTTAAAACCCTTTCAAATCCAATTTATTTATTTAAAAATAAATAAATTATTATTCTAGTTCAAAACCAGTTCATTTCGATAAAAATCTATTTTTATCTTTTCAAATTTGGAATTTTTCATCTCAATTCTTCACAAATCATTTCTTATGATTTTACACAAATTATTACTATTTTTAATAATTTTATCAAGGCCCGTACAATCAATTTCCATCAACAGCCATCGAACTGCACTTACAGTGACCTTTTCCAAATTTGATTTGGACATAATTCCAAATACAACCATTAGATTTCAAATCTCTAATATTCGTTAGAAAACTCTTTTCAATACGAACCCAACGGTTCCGGTTTTAGGAGAATCCAACTGTCGGATCTCCCATAATATCCATTCGAAGTCAATGGTCGAAATTCGCGAACTGCCGCGGCGTGGCGCGTTCTATTCTGGCCATTCTACATATATAATCTATATATTATATATATTTCGTCGATTTCCTTTTAAAACTTATTTTATAAATCATTTTAAATTCGTTTTCAAAACGATTTCAACATCATATTCAATTTCTAGTCAAAATTGAATATTCCATATCATTAATCTATAAATGATAATATTTTCAAAACATTATATTTTGAAATCACTTCCTTTTCTATATTCATTATTAAAATGAATAAAATCGATATAAATATCGTTCACGTCAAAATGGCGCATATCTAACCAACACAGCTTCATATATTTCAATAACTTTGTTATTCTATTCAACAAATGAATATTTTCTTCAACACATGAAAATTTATTTTTCTATTCAACACATGAAATTTTATTCCTATTCAACACATGAATTCTATTTAACACGTGATTTTTTTTATTCAACACATGAAATTATTTTATTCAACACATGAATTTCCATTCTATTCTTTATTTTCCAAATTGGAATGAGGCCCAATCAATTAACATATAACGTTAATTATATGGATTCCCTACAACACATGTATATAACAGCAACGATAAATCATCAACCATCATCCAGAGTGCACCACATAACTGCATAAGCATTAAATATAAATAATTAACGCTTATACAGTATGTCAACTCATCAATTGACATACAACTAAACAATCGGGATTAGTGTACGTCAAATATCATCCCAATACCCGTGTGGGGTTTCAAATCAACAAACACAGATTTTTATTTGTGCAGTTGGGTGATGTGTAAAATTTATCGTCCCATTCAATATCAGTCAAATCAGTGTATATAAACAAACCGTCCGATTTGTTTGTTACTATTTATTTTATATACGCGTTAAAAATCATATTTTTAACTATAAAATATTTTATTCATTCCACTTCACACAATCACTTTTCACAACACATCAATCAAACAAACAAGTCATCCATGGTCTGTGGATGACGGGTGTCGGGTGCTGCTAAGCACCGTCTGCATCCTAGTATATATTTCAACTAGAAAACAAAATAAAAGTGAGGAGTTCTCACCGACTAGCTAAACCAATTCACCGCGACTCTTCATATGTAGAAAATCTTCACCGTGTTTTCAACGTAATCTGTTTTCACACAATTTATATTAAAAAAAATATTTTTAATTCACTACAACATAATTAAAAAGCACCTTTTTATTTATACAAAGAAAATCACATTTTTGTTTATACAAAGAAAATAAAAATCAATTCTTTATCTTTATGAAAACATTATAAAAATCGAATCTTTATTCCGCCTCATATAAAATAAAGTTCATATTTTTATTTCTAAAAATCACTTCTTTTTATGATGATCTATATAAAAATCTCAACTTTTACATAAATAAAAATATCACCTTTAATATAGATAAAAATATAACCTTTAACATAGATAAAAATATCACCTTTAATATAGATGAAAATATCACCTTTAATATAGATAAAAATATCACCTTTAACATAAATAAAAATTTACTTTTTACTCATATAAAAATTCAGTTTTTTTCTTCATATAAAAATTCAGTTTTTTTCATATATAAAAAAAAGGGAAAACTCACTGTTGATTTCCAGAGAAGGGCGCTGGAGCTTTGAGGCGAGGGGGGGTCAGCCAACGTCGGTCATCCGCAAGTGGTGGTGGCGCGCAATGGCTCACGGGGCCTCGCGGTCTTCACTTCGGTTTGGGGTTTATGTCGATTCAATGGCGAAGGGGGAGGGTTCGGGTTAGCGTGGACTGAGGGAGGGTTCACGGGGGAAGGAGATGACCGATGGAAGGGGGAGATGGTGGCGCAGGCGAGGAGGCGCGGTGGTGGACTGAAATGGGGCGTCGCGATTTTCTATTTTGGGGGAATCTGGAAATTTTCATTCAAAGGAAATATCTGGGGGGGGTTATGAGGAATAGGGTGTTATATATATTATATTAATTATTTATTTATTTTATTCTTCATAAAGTTGACTTTCTATTTGTACTCTAAAACAAGTCCAACGACTGTTTCCCCTAGCTAAATAACCCTATTCCGAACACAATGGGATATGTACCGTAAGCCGATTAGACTGTTTCGATCAGTTTCCAACAAAATCAAAATATAAATCTATATATTGAGTTTGAACGCGCATTTCAATTTGCTGGTGTCACATACGGATCCCAAAAATTCCAGAAAAATTATTTCTAGCTTCGTATTGACGATACGGTCCTAAGAAAACTAATTTTGTCAAATTATGAGACCGTTTGAAAAATGGCCATTTTCTGGTCGATCCAAATTGACTAAAACTGTCAAAACACGTTTAACTTCGCCACGCTCACATACTGATTCAGAAAATTATGAATTTTGAGACCTAGCAATAACTTGACATCACGGATCCAACAAAAGTGGTTTCGTCGGAAACCGAGGTCGTTTGCAAAATTTCCAATTATAAGGGCCGAAAGGCCGAAAATTCCATAGCGACTATTTTGAATTTTCAACTGGGCAAAACTTTTTATCCCCGCTATGATATTTTCATTTTTCAGATTCGTTGGAAAGATATTCTCAATTAGATTCTAATATTTTTGGTTTCGCTAAAATCTGGTTTACTTTGAATCTTATACATTCATTTGAATTTTGAAATCGAATTTTCGTACTACCACGCCATTTTCAATTCCTTTTATATTTAAAATAAAATATTAATATTCTAACGACGATTCAAATAAATATATACGTTCTATTTCTATTCAAAATAAATTTCTCGTCGTTATTATTTAAAATAATTCATTTTAAATATTAAAATTCAATAAAATTGCCAAAATAAATTTTTTTAAATTGGCTCAGATTTCCGGGATATTACAATCTCCCCCACTTAAAACTTTTCGTCCCCGAAAAGGAACGAAGCCGAAAGTTGTTTTACAAACCAACTCAACTTTCATTATTTTCATTACGGCTTAAGTTCTTCAACTTTTTAGTTTCTAAGAACTTTTCAAAATTTTCAAAAATTTGCCTAACACCCTAAATTTTCGAAAAATTTCGCCATAACCTCCCCTGCACTGGGAGCTTCGGGTTATTTCAAATAGCCTCCCATGGCCCTCGTCAATCCAAAAAGAAAGAGAAACAGCCAAGCGGCTAGCCAATCGGCTCATAAAATCATCCAAACCCAATAAATTTGTAAACATGTACCTATTTGTCGGGCAAACAATTTTATTCTTCTGCTCTAGCCTCTTTGCAATGACCTGTTCAATGTTAGTACATATATATGCATGCATATGCGATAATTTTCAGTATAATTTACTATTTGGTTCAATTTTGCTAAAGGTTCAACATTCAATTAATCAAAACAGTAATCAAACAACACAACCATCAATCAATTAGTTGATTAGCTTTTCAAATCCATAATTTTGATATATAGTCAAAAATCACATTTTTGGTGCCAAATCACAACAATAAGCCCTACCTAATTTTGGTTCTCACACCAGTTAATTGGAAATATATAGAAATTCCACTTTCGTCACTCGAACACAAATTCTGATAATGAAGCTTCAATCAACAGAACCATCTCCGGGCGATTAGAGCATGATTCTATATCTATCCAATATATTAAAACTTAGAATACCCGTGGATCAGATGTATATGCAAAATCTTTATATATTGGATTGTCCAAATTCAATACAAATAAATATTCAAATATGTTGAATAAGATTTAAATTTACAAAACAAAATTCGTTTTCGTTTTATAAATATACTCTTCACACTCGTTCTAGGATACTACTGATCCCATCTCTAATAAGTCATTCTTATTGGATATTACTAATCCAATCTTTGATGAATTCTTTCGTTTGATTCTAACGTGTCTTGTTCTCCGAGCTCTGTAAACCAAAGCTCAGATACCAAGCTGTTACAACCCGAAATCCCCCTTATAGGAAATCACGGATTGTACGGAGGACAAGACGAATCAGAACGCAAATAGAAGAACATTTCATTGTTTGTTACAACAATTCCATCAGAATACAAGAATATACAGAGTATGAATAAATAATACACAGAAAATATCAGAGATTTAAATTACATTTAAATACATCGCAGTGGAAAAATAATACAATACACAAATGAAAGAGATATACGGATACAGAGCTTTCCGGATATCATTCCAGCTGTAAATCAGGATCCTGTGAATATAAATCTGCAAAACCAAAACCACAAGCTGCCCGTGTCAAAATAAGGGCACCTGGAGTTTAGGTTAAAACAATAAACTCCAGGCCAGTCATGTGACTGGTTTGAGAACTAAAACAGTTATTTATCTTTATTTTAAAGTTAGGTGAATCAAGGGACCACGCCGTATAACACGGAATGGGTTTCCTCCCAAGAATACCAGTGCATAAAACAACAGCGCAATGCTAAATAAAGAAAAATGAAGCTATTATAAGACCTAGGTCCCATCACATAATGCAACGCAAGCCGGAGGATAGGGTTTTTACCTTATAATAGCAAAAGAATGCTTGATACGCTAAATTTCATCTTTTATTATTAATATAAGTGAAGAAAACAATTTCAATCATAAGAATCAATCATAGACGGCATAAGTGCCCCATACCACTATGCCGCCATACTAGGCTCTACAATCAAAACCACAAAGTCACATATCGGAAGTTGGATTTCCATCTATGAACCGAGGCAAAAGATAGTCCTCACCGAATTCGAGACGCTCTAGCCCGTGTCTCAGGATCAGAGCTAGAGTGACCCTTGGATCGTCAGGGCCAGCCCACCGATATGGATTAAAATGCCTGAACACTGCGTTTCCCCGCCCTTTGGGACGTCAATGAGCCAAATGACTCCATCGGCTCCACACAGTTACCGATATATCCGAGGCGCCTCGCAACAGCAACAACCACACAGGTGAAAATAATATAAATGTCAGGGCTGGTAGGTCACTGACACCACCCTAGCTAGAAGGAAACGCATGCCCTCCCTGATGTCCTCTCCCGTTTCTGGTTCACAACCGGGGTGTGAGGCTCGCGAATCAACGTTACACAAAGCTATGCCACACAGCGGTGCTTTGATCATCAACCACAAGATTCTGCTTTTCAACAAAAGCCTTGATAATTTTCCACTTAGGCATGCCACGCAGGCAATTCACTCCATGCAATTGATATCCATCAATTTATAACCCCTGAGCTCGTACGTCTCAGAGAAGGGCGTTAAGCAAGAGAATAAATTATCCGCCGCTAAACAAATATATATTTAATAGAAATCAATCACACAGAAAAAAATCCATCGTTAGACACACAGTCCATTTACAAGTTCGTTCTGGGTCTGAACGAAACCGGAGGCACCTTGTACCTCGCATATCCATCGATCTCCAAGTACGTCTGGACGATCACCAACTGATTCCCTCCTCTTGGGTGTATAGCCCAATCCAGATCATCAGTAATCACCCAAACGATGTGAAGACCTACGGTCTTCGACCACCGTCTTCATCCTCGACACCACGTCGACTCAGTTATTCAGAATGGGATAAACCCGACCTTTCTGAATAACTCGCGTATATAATAAACAAGTGTTACACAAACACAACATACGCCTCATTCCTATTCAGAATATTCTTTTATTCAATTATTCTTATACTTTGGGAAAGGTTCCCATTAATTTTATCAAAGATAAATTCTTTAAATTTATTCTTTAATCTTCTTTTGAATATCAATTCAAACTAGTCGGGATTAGCGAACCACACCGGAGTAATCATTTATTTTATCCCAATCCCAACCTATTCATCCCATGAAGTAAAACTGGTCATACTTCATATCTAACACCACGGTGTTATCGGTAAATTCAATTACCATTTCACGTTCAAATCTAATTAAAGATTTAACTATCGTCTGGAGCAAAACTGGTGACACTCCATTTTCGATCATTTCAATCTAATTATAGATTCATTAAAACTCCACTTAGTTTTAATCTTCCCAAATATCAATATTAGTGATTGTTTAACTCGGGAAATCATATCGTGCCTTTAACTGGGTTAAAGAACCAATGTCATTCAAAACACCATTCACGATAAACCCAAAATCACATTCCATTCCAATTCAATTATTGAAACTTCGGGTTACTTTTAAAACCCTGTTAAATCCAATTTATTTATTTAAAAATAAATAAATTATTATTCTAGTTCAAAACTAGTTCATTTTGATAAAAATCTATTTTTATCTTTTCAAATTTGGAAAATTTCATCTCAATTCTTCACAAATCATTTCTTATGATTTTACACAAATTACTACTATTTTTAATAATTTTATCAAGGCCCGTACAGTCGATTTCCATCACCGGCCATCGAACTGCACTTACCGCGACCTTTTCCAAATTTGATAAGGACATAATTCCAAATCCAACCAATAGATTTCAAATCTCTAATATTCGTTAGAAAGCTCTTTTCGATACGAACCCAATGGTTCTGGTTTTAGGAGAATCTGATTGTCGGATCTCCCGTAATATCCATTCGAAGTCAATGGTCGAAATTCACGAACTGCCGCGGCGCGGCGCATTCTATTCAGGCCATTCTATACATATAATCTATATATTATATATTCGTCGATTTCCTTTTAAAATTTATTTTATAAATCATTTTAAATTCGTTTTCAAAACGATTTCAACATCATATTCAATTTCTAGTCAAAATTGAATATTCCATATCATTAATCTACAAATGATAATATTTTCAAAACGTTATATTTTGAAATCACTTCCTTTTCTATATTCATTATTAAAATTAATAAAATCGATATAAATATCGTTCACATCAAAATGGCGCATATCTAACCAACACGGCTTCATATATTTCAATAACTTCGTCATTCTATTCAACAAATGAATATTTACTTCAACACATTAATATTTATTTTTCTATTCAACACATGAAATTTTATTCCTATGCAACACATTAATTTATTTCTATTCAACACGTGAATTTATTTTATTCAACACATGAATTTATTTTATTCAGCACATGAATTTTCATTCTATTCTTTATTTTCCAAATTGGAATGAGGCCAAGTAAATTACCATATAACGTTAATTATATGGATTCCCTAAAACACATGTATGTAACAACAACGATAAATCATCAACCATCATCCAGAGTGCACCACACAACTGCATAAGCATTAAATATAAATAATTAACGCTTACACAGTCTGTCAACCCATCGATTGACATACAACTAATTAATCGGGATTAGTGTACGTCAAATATCATCCCAATACCCATGTGGGGTTTCAAATCAACAAACACAGATTTTTATTTGTGTAGTTGGGCGATGTGTAAAATTTATCGTCCCAATCAATATCAGTCAAATCAGTGTATATAAACAAATCGTCTGATTTGTTTATTACTATTTATTTTATATACGCGTTAAAAATCATATTTTTAACTATAAAATATTTTATTCATTCCACTTCACACAATCACTTTTCACAACACATCAATCAAACAAACAAGTCATCCATGGTCTGTGGACGACGGGTGTCAGGTGCTGCTAAGCACCGTCTGCATCCTAGTATATATTTCAACTTGAAAACAAAATAAAAGTGAGGAGTTCTCACCGACTAGCTAAACCAATTCACCGCGACTCTTCATATGTAGAAAATCTTCACCGTGTTTTCAACGTAATCTGTTTTCAAACAGTTTATTTTAAAAAAAACATATTTTTAATTCACTATAACATATTTAAAAATCACCTTTTTATTTATACAAAGAAAATCGCATTTTTGTCTATACAAAGAAAATAAAAATCAAATCTTTATCTTCATGAAAACATTATAAAAATCGAATCTTTATTCCGCCTCATATAAAATAAGGTTCATATTTTTATTTCTAAAAATCACTTCTTTTTATGATGATCTATATGAAAATCTCAACTTTTACACAAATAAAAATATCACCTTTAATATAGATAAAAATATCACCTTTAACATAGATAAAAATATCACATTTAATATAGATAAAAATATCACCTTTAATATAGATAAAAATATCACCTTTAACATAAATAAAAATTCAGTTTTTACTCATATAAAAATTCCGTTTTTTTTCTCATATAAAAATTCAGTTTTTTTCTTATATAAAAAAAAGGGAAAAATCACTGTTGATTTCCATAGAAGGGCACTGGAGCTTTGAGGCGAGGGGGGTCATCCAACGTCGGTCATCCGCAAGTGGTGGTGGCGTGCAATGGCTCACGGGGGCTCGTGGTCTTCACTTCAGTTTGGGGTTTACGTCGATTCGATGGCGAAGGGGGAGGGTCCGGGTTAGCGCGAACTGAGGGAGGGTTCACGGGGGAAGGAGATGGTCGATGGAAGGGGGGAGATGGTGGCGTAGGCGAGTAGGCGCGGTGGTGGACTGAAATGGGGCGTCGCGATTTTCTATTTTGGGGGAATCGGGAAATTTTCGTTCAAAGGAAATATCTGAGGGGGGTTATGAGGAAAAGGGTGTTATATATATATTATATTAATTATTTATTTATTTTATTCTTCATAAAGTTGACTTTCTATTTGAACTCTAAAACAAGTCCAACGATTGTCGCCCCTAGCTAAATACCCCCATTCCGAACACAATGGGATATGTACCGTAAGCCGATTCGACAGTTTCGATCAGTTTCCATCAAAATCAAGATATATATCTATTATATTGAATTTGAACGCGCATTTCAATTTGCTGGGGTCACATACGGATCCCAAAAATTCCAAAAAAATTATTTCTAGCTTCGTATTGACGATACGGTTCTAACAAAACTAATTTCATCAAATTCTGAGACCGTTTGAAAAATGGTCATTTTCTGGTCGATCCAAATTGATTGAAACTGTCAAAACACATTTAACTTCGCCACTCTCAGATACTGATTCAGAAAATTATGAATTTTGAGACCTAGCAATAACTTGACATCACGGATCCAACAAAAGTGGTTTCGTCGGAAACCGAGGTCGTTTGCAAAATTTCCATTTTTAAGGGCCAAAAATTCCATATCGACTATTCTGAATTTTCAACTGGGCATAACTTTTTATCCCCACTATGAAATTTCAATTTTTCGGATTCGTTGGAAAGATATTCTCAATTAGATTCTAATATTTTTGGTTTCGTTAAAATCTGGTTTATTTTGAATACTGTCCATTCATTTGAATTTTGAAATCGAATTTTCGAACTACCATGCCATTTTCAATTCCTTTTATATTTAAAATAAAATATTTATATTCTAACGATGATTCAAATAAATATATACGTTCTATTTCTATTCAAAATAAATTTCTCATTGTTATTATTTAAAATAATTCATTTTAAATATTCAAAATTCATTTAAATTGCCAAAATAATTTTTTTTAAATTGGCTTAGATTTCCGGGTTATTACATACAGGAATAGGATGAACCAAAGGCACCCTCCTACCGCATCCAAAGGATAAGTAGCAATAAGTCTTTGCAATTCGCAAAATCTCAACCACGACCGAATTACGTCAGAAAATCTCTGCTTGCAAGCCAGAGAAATTCAACAACAATCCTTCTGCTTATGAAGATCCACAGTCTTCAATTGCTCCATCTCGGTCAGCTTTTAAACATCTTCAACGTTTACGTATTTGCTGATCGGAATGGTTTTCGAATATAAATTCGATCCCGGTCATTCCGTACCAACAATCGTTTTGGCCAGATTTTGATAATCGGTGATTTAACTATCAAAATAAACAACCATCATCCATAGAAAACAAAATGGGTTTATTTGCTTGGTATACAACATACAACATCACTTGGCCTCTTTAGTTATTAATTAATTTCTAAATTTCCCAACATTTTGAATACCACTTTCCTGATTCCTATTTCAAAATCGCTCAACTTATAATTCTTGGAAATTTAGTTTATAATATCCTTTACTAAAATATTAAATTTAATTCCCTCAACTTCCTCGTTTCTAAATTAGTATCACCACTGGATAATCCTGATGTTGTTCAAGTTGGGGTATTTATTTACCTCTCAGAGCTTGAGTCGACAACATTCTTATCTTCGGAATAGATAGAAGTTTATCGACGAAAAACTCATTCCAATAATTATGCCAACACTTCATTTACCATACGATCTTAAACATGGGCTTTACTCCATTATTTTTTTAAAAAACTTCTCAATTCCAAAATCATGCGTTCTTAATTTAACATATTTATTATATTCTCCCATCTTTATACTTTTGAATCTCATTTAACCTTCTTCAGGTTTCAAATCCCATCTGCACTTTTTTTGACTTCAATAACATTATTTGAAAATAACTTGCCTTTAAAATTTCCCCATTTGGATTTTATAGAAATCCGACCAATAGAATTCTTAATAGGACCTTATCTTAAATATAAATTCTTTACCATTCCATTTAACTACAAATAAAGCTTTACAATGTCATTATTTCTATCAAAAGAATTTAGTTTCAAGTTTTATCACTTTTATTATTATTAAAATAATAATAATCAATTCTGACAACTTTAGAAATCAATTTGTTTATTTTAACATTAATAATTTATCTTCGTTTTAGGTATTTAAAATAATAATTGATTTTAAAACTAATTAATAATTCAATAATATATTTAATGATCTATCTTGGTTAAAAACAGTTGACGTAGTCAACTTTAGAACAAGGATAATTCGTTAATTGATTCCATTAGTTTTTTCCTTTAATCACTTTAAATAATTTATTCAATTTAATTAACAATCTAATTAAATTAGACAATCATAATTTATCTGTTACTTGAAATAATTAATTCAATCCTTAATAATTTGGTTAATTTCTTTTCATTGCTTATAAAACTCATTAACATAAGAATTCACCTTATATATATTCAGTTTATAGTTGCTAGTTAAAAATGATCATTTATTTCTTTAATAAACCTTTATTCAAATAATCTATACAAAATAGATTTCAAATCCATTTTGATTATAAAATAAATTCTTATAACCTTATTTCTCTCGATTTACCTGACTGTAAATCAACTGTAACAACCCGAATTTTAATAACATGTTAAAACCATAAATCAAGGTAGAATTAATTTTTAAATTAAGAATTAAGGGAAACGGGTTACGCCATTGCGTTCGTCTCTGAATTCTTCATGAAATAGAGTCCGAGTTTTTGAAAATCGGAGTCCGTATTAAGAAGTTATGGCCTGTAGAAGATTCAGCAAATTTCAGACCAGGCAGGTCGACCTGGGGGTCAGGTCGACCATGTGGTCGACCTTAGGGTCGACCTACCCTCCCAGGTCGACCATATGGTCGACCTCCCCCCTTACAGGTCGACCTGGTCAGCCTGTTTTGACCCAGAACCCATTTTTGAAGCCTGAGACGTGTTTTGATGGTCTGGATTGATTCTAGGGTTAATCTAAGGTCCTAAACTAGTTACTACCCCTATAAATACATCTTCAGACCTAGCCTAATTCATACAATCATTCTTACACTGCTATGTTGCTAATTTACCTCTTGAACCATGGCCGACACCTCCAAATTAAAGCTTAAGCATTCAAACTCGATTCAAATCAAAGATCAACGCTTCTACAACAATTCAAGAGAATATATCAGCGACACCGCAACGTTCTACGACAAATTTCTAGACTTGACTTCTGCATCTAAATTTCTTAGACCACAATCTGTAAGTTCCAGTTACTTTTAGATAAAAACTATAAACTTAATATGGGCACGTTATAAATTGGAATTAATCTATGTATGATTCATATCTATTCTTGTTTTCTTCTTGGATCTTGACTATTGGGAATATTGCCTACGACGTTGAAACTATTGTTAATGGCATAAGACTTTGACTACGCCTATGACTGTGAACATAAGACCATCCCTATGACTATGAAGGTAAACATAAGACTATGCCTATGACTATGACGGTGAACATAAGACTATGCCTATGACTATGACGGTGAACGTAAGACTATGCCTATGACTATGATGGTGAACATAAGACTATGCCTATGACTGTGAACATAAGACTATTGCCTATGACTATGACAAGGACAATTATGACTAATCACCTATGACTCATGACCATGAGGTTATTTTCTAGAATTATGACTATGAAATTGGGTCTAAGCTTGATTTTCTATTCAGACCTATTTTCTTTATTTGTCTTGATTTTGGGTATTTTTCTATTTAAGTTAGATCTATCCGTGTTCTTGAATCTAGATTATTATTCAAACCTTTTCATGTTCATAATGTTATGCCTGTGATGTTTTAATCAATTTATTCAGTTAGGTTATGCCTTGGAAATAAATTGATAATAGAGCAATGTTTATTATGTTGATATATGCCTGTGGTTATATTCTATCATAATGTTGAATTAGGAATTAATGAATAAGTCTACTCATATGTATATGAACTTGGAGTATAATCCGTTATGACAAGTTGTGTAGTTTATCATGTTATGGAAGTTTTAGGTTGTGAAATCATATCACATATGCGACCAAATGTTAGATCTACATGTTTATGTGTATATGTTAACCTATGTCATATTTCAAGTTCACACTTATTCATATGATCGTGATTGATTTGCAAGTTCACATATATGTAAGTTGATTTAGTCTATGTTGCAAATTCACATATATGTATGTTGATTTAGTCTATGTTGCAAGTTCACACCTATGATATTCATGTTGATTATTTCGCAAGTACACACCTATGGTATTCATATTGACTATGCCGAGAATGCCAAGTTTACACTTATGGCATGTTTATGTTAATGAATTTCTTTATGCAAATTTTGCGTACGTTAAATTAGGCTAAGTTTTTAGCCTAATATTATATGTCAAAAATCATGTGGACGAAAGAATAGGCTAAGATTGTTAGCCTAATATTTAGATGGGGTAACGTTGGGAAAAATTGGTAATCATAGGAAACTTGACATGAAACTTATCCTTGGAACTTGACACGAACTTGACTTGAAAATATGAATATGGACATGACACTAGAATGAACTCGAAAATGGCCAACTCGAGGTTGGGTTGAGTTTGCAGTGTAATTCTGCCCGGAACCGCCCGGCATATCCAGTTCCTGCAAACAATAGGATCCAATGTGGGTAGTTGGTCATATTGCACTTGAAAACCCGAGGTCAGACTGAGTTGTGGTGTAATTCTGCCCGGAACCGCCCGGCATATCCAGTGACCATAACAACAGGTCTGATGTGAAAGGTTGGGGTGCATTAATGAATTAATGCCACATGATAGGGTTAAGTCATGAACATGAAAGACAACACTTAACCAACTTGACACATGATTCGTAGGGTTAAGTCACAAACTTGAATGACAACGCTTAACCAACTTGACATGATAGACTGATAGGGGTTAAGTCACGAAATTAAATGACAACACTTAACCTATTAGACGAAAACCCTATTTACGCGTTCCATTTCAGCAGTAACCCACTAGATGTATCATGGTACCCAGGAACTAGGCAGGGGTGGGGCACGATTACTAGGCTGATTGTAAGCGACCAGAACGACGGTTGTGTTGGTGCGCCAGTGTAACACCCCGTATATTCTATAACAGTGAAATTCATAAATTAAAGTATAATTAATTCTAATGAAATAATTAAGGGAAATGGCTTACTCCATTGCGTTCGTCTCGGAATTCTAGTTAAGATAGAGTCCGAGTTTGCGTGAAACGGACTCCGTATGAAGGAGTTACGACCTCCGGAAGTTTCAGAATAAATTTGAATTCAAAAACAGCTCAGAACAGGTTTAAAATTTGAAATTCTAGTTCAAACTGGGCTGGGCGGGAAAACTCCCGCCCAGTGACCAGGTCGACACTAGTGTCGACTGGGCAGTCGATCTGGCCCCCCCAAGTCGACTACGCAATCGACTTGGGTGTCGACCTACAGGTTGACTTGCCTGGTCGGCCTGACCAGGTGGGTCTGACCCTGGTTCGACTTCTGGTGTGCTGTACGGTCTGATTTTCCTCCCTGCTTGCATCTGACGGCTCAAAACTACTTGAAAACTCTATAAATACACTCTAAGACTCAAGTAATTCACATAAGAGAGGAGTCGTCATGCTGTCGGGAAGGAGTTGATCGTAGCCGCCAAGAATCAAACTAAGAAGCAAACTAAAGTCTAATCAAATCGATCAACAAATTGCTACCCAAAGGAGAGCATCTCCAAATTCAGAAAACAGAAATCAGAAAACAAGAATTCGTCACACGTTGTAAGTATAGTGGTCTTTCAGAATCTGAATAAAATTATGATGTGATACGATGAAATTGAGAATAGAATTGTATTATTGCGCCATGATGTAAATTCTATGTATTGTAATGTTTCTATCGTGATTTTGTGTATTGATATTTGTGGCATAAATCGATCGATGCAAGTTTGTTGGACAATTGTATATGAAAGTATTATCACTTGCAAGTTTGTGGCTAGGATTGGATCCCTTTATGTTTATGTTCATATCATGGACTATATACTTATGTAAACATGTTATAGATCTGAGATCTTTTATGCCTACATGAATCAAAACCTATGTATACATCTTAGATTCATCACAAGTATAATTGGATTAATATTAAGTATTATTTGGGTTACACAAATTATGCTAGTATCATGTTAAAATGGACTGCTTGTTTTAAAGTTAGTTTACACCTTTGGGCTATGATAAAAAGTGGACATCTTATGAACATATAACATGCTAGTTTGATGTTTGACATTATGCCTAGTTATATATATGTTTAAACTCACATCTAGGCAAATCCAAAGTTATGGTATTTTCATGTCACTTACTTAGTCATATGCCTATTTGAATGCAAGTTCATATGATCAAATGTTTATGTTAGTTGAATCGCCAAATTGCAAGTTCATGCGCTACACACCTTTTATGTGACATAGAAATATTACATGTTCTTGATTTCCCCTTTTCTCACGTTTATCATGTTGGGCTGAATTGTGTCAAGCCCAACATTAGTACGTTCAAACGGGGGTAATAGCATTTGGTGTGAAATATGATAAAAATATATATGTTGGCATGTTTGGCGCATGCCAACAACTGTGATATTATAGCGGTATAAATTGTTATACCTAAAAATGAAGAACATGATATTTACATATTAAATTGAATGGTGAAATGTAAATTTAGAAAATACGATATGTTTAACTCGAGGTTGGATTGAGTTGTGACGTAAATCTGCCCGGACCCGCCCGGCTGTCCAATAGTCACAACAATACCTATCCAATGTGGGTGGTTAAACATTGAGCCCAATAAAGGCCCGAGGTTAGACTGAACTATGGTGTAAACCTACCCGGAACCAACCGGCACATCCAGTAACCATAGTGATATCTGTCTAATGTGAGTGGTCGGTGCTCTAAAAAGCTAAGGACAGGTGGTAGGGTTAAGTCAACTGAAAACACTTAACCAAAGATTCAACATGTTAACAAATATTGATGGGTGGGGTTAGGTATATACAGACACTTAACCACTTAACATGTTTGACTAAAAAAACCCTGGTAACGTGGGGACCCGTTTCAGCAGTAACCCAACTTAGGTATCAACGGTACCCTGAAACTAGGCAGGGTGGGGCACGATTACTGGGTTGAATGTAAGCGGTCAAATGATGGCAATTGTTGGGTGCACAGTGTAAGTCTAACGATGTGTGGTCGTGCACGCACTCCAGAGCAGACAAGCGGGGCACTGGGGGCACCAGTAGTATAACCTATGTCTTCTAGTAATTGTGTCGGGGCCGCCACCATGGGTCTTGATACACCCCATGGTGGGACCAACATATGTATCTACACTTCTTGGGGGAGCCGTAAGACACACGTACGAGTAGGAGCTGATCTTTAGTAAAAACAAAAAGGATCACTTCACCCTCAACATGGGGTGCTAGTTAGAATTATTCTAGTAAATGCAGAGATATAGTGTGGGTTCGATAGTATATTCGATTTTGGGCTACACTCACTTAGTTATGATACTATCTTGTTTTCAGTTTATGTCTATCATATCCTTTGTTATTCATATACTGAAAAGTCACTAGATTTACTCAGGCTTTATGTCTGACTCCGTTTTCCTTTTCGTCTTCTTTTCTTTCGTTCCCCCCCCCCAGGTCCACATGGAGGAAACAACTCAGCTTAGTCTGACTCTTTTGCAAGCATGAAGACAGTAGATGTACGGTTTAGATCTCTTTTGTTTGGATCATGGCTTTGGATATCATTATGGGGATTTTGCTGCATTATTTTATGTTTTATGCTTCTTTGATAATCAAGATAGTTATGGAAATGTAATGTTTTTGGAAGTATTGTAAGACAATTATGGTATGGTTTGTATGGCACGTATTTTGATGAAATAAAAATTGCTGTGTTTTCCGCTGTTTAAAAATATGTGTATTTATATCTGTCTCGTGTATCTGTGACTTATACTTAAAAACCTTCACCAAAATTAGGGCATTCCCTTTGTGAGTGACCCTAACGGAGGTGGGGTGTTTCACTTGGTATCAGAGCATAGGTTTACCAGATAAGATAAAAGTTTTTGAAATTGTTTTCATAAGAAAGTTTAAAGAAGCATTTCTTTTCAAGAAAAAAAAGTGTTATATTTTAAAAGGCATAATCCCCCGAAGCCATGTACATTATCTCTCTCTATCCTTCGTTTTGAATCTTTCCTTTCTGTTTCAGCATGTTTGGAGACCTTAACCTTCCTGAAGGAGTAACGATACCCGGCTGGTTTAGGAGGTACTTAGAAGCAAGGGCCAATGACGCGGGCCCAGCAAACATTCCTCCTCCAGTGGCAACGGTTCCTCCTCCTCCTCCTGCCCCTCCTCTTGGAAATGCTTTTGCCAAAACATGTAGAGACTTCAAATCTATGGGTGGAAAGGACTTCCATGGAACTGAGCCTTTTGTAGGAGCAAGAAATTGGCTAAAGGAGACTAAGAATCTGTTTGACATCTTCGGAGTTGATTACAGGCAAAAGATACAGCTAGCAGTATGGTTACTCAAAGATGAGGCCTCCTATTGGTGGGAGATCACTAATGCTCAGAGGGCAGTGGAAACTTGGGATGATTTTAGGACAAGGTTCGAGTTGAAATTCCTCTCCCAAGCTGAAAGGAGCCTGCAAATAGAGAAGTTCTTGAATCTTAAAAAGGGAAGCATGACGGTCAGGGAGTACGTCATTCAGTTTAATCAGTTGGCCAGATTTGGGCTGGACTTAGTAAATACCCAACACAAGAAGGCGCTTCGCTTCGTCAAAGGTTTGAATGAGCCTATACACAGCCTTGCCATGACCCATGTATCCACGAGAGCGACTTATGAAAGCTTGGTGGACATGGCGTTGCTACACGAGGAAGACCACGGCAAGAAAGAGACTAAGGCGGAGGAAAAGAAAGAAGGTTTACAGGCTAAGAAGACAGACTTTAAGAAAGGAGGAAAGAACAAGAAGTCTCGTGAGAAGAGAAAGTGCCATTTCTGTGGCATAGTTGGACATATAGAGAAAGACTGCCGGAAGAAGAAGGCAAAGATGGGTGGCTGCTTCCATTGCGGAGAGACTGGGCACCAAGCTAAGGACTGCCCAAAGAAGAAAGGACAGGGACATAAATCTGGATCTACTTCAGGGGGTCAAGTTCATGCTCTGACAGCACCTCCACAGGAACGAGGTAGTAATATTTCTATAGAAAGTGTAGTCTATCTTTATGATCATCCAGTTCGTACACTTTTTGACTCTGGTGCATCACACTCCTTTATTTCATCTGCTTTAGTAGAATCTCTGCATGTAGACACTAGTATGGTTGAGGATCCCTTAGTAGTTTCAAATCCAATTAGGGGCTCCGCTTACTTGTCAATGGTTTGTTTGGGTTTGAAAATCTCTATTCTCAGTGTTGAGTTTAGTTGTAATGCCTTTGTCCTAGGCTTCTCGGGATATGTTTTGATCTTAGGCATGGACTGGTTATCCAGTAACGGTGCCATTCTTGATTGTGAGAAAATAGTAGTTAGGCTCTTGACTCAACTTGGTAACACTCTAGAAATTTCGTGTAATCCCTTGAATGCCGTTATGCTCAATTATCTAGAGTCGCTTGATGCTTCTGATGAGAATTTACAATTGGTTAGAGTAGTCCGGGAATATCCGGATGTCTTCGAGGAGGTGAAAGGCTTACCTCCGAAGAGGGAAATAGACTTCCGTATCTATCTTGTGGATAACGCAAAGCCCGTAGCTTTACCTGTCAGACACATGGCTCCAAGGGAGAGAAAGGAGCTCAGTAAGCAGGTTAAAGAACTTCTCGAAAAGGGGTTCATAAGACGGAGCATTTCAGAATGGGGTGCTCCAGTGGTATTCGCAACCAAAGCAGACGGTTCGCTTCGCCTTTGCATTGACTATAGGGAGTTAAACAAATTGACCAAGAAAAATAGGCACCCTCTTCCCCGAATCGACGATTTGTTTGATCAGCTTGTAGGTGCGTCGGTTTTCTCCCAACTTGATCGGGCAACTGGGTTCCATCAGCTAAGAGTAGCTGAGGATAGTGTTGATAAAACGGCGTTCAGAACCCCAGACGGTTTCTTTGAGTGGCTTGTCACGCCTTTCGGCCTGATAAATGCACCCGCTTACTTCGTGGACCTAATGAGCAGAGTGTTCAGAGAATTCCTCAACAAATTTGTGGTTGTCTTCATAGACGATATCTTGATCTTTTCAAAGAATGAGGAAGAGCATGCTCAGCATCTGAAAGAAATCATTGATACTCTCCGAGCACATCAGCTAAAGGCAAAGTTTTCAAAATGCCATTTTTGGAGGGAAGAAGTAAGATTTCTTGGGCATGTTGTATCTAAAAAAGGGTTGGTCGTGGACCCCGCAAAGGTAGTTGCGTTGCAGGACTGGAAGGCACCAAAGAATGCAACCGAAGTCCGAAGCTTTCTTGGGCTAGCCGGTTTCTATCGAAAGTTCATAAGGGATTTTGCAAAAATCTCAGCTCCACTCACAAGGATGACAAAGAAGAATCTAGTGTTCAATTGGGACTTGGATTGTGAGTTGGCTTTCCAACGCCTGAAAAGGGCTCTTACAATAGCCCCAGTTCTAACTCTGCCTGACGGAAGTAAACTGCGCATAGTTTATACAGATGCATGTGGAACGGGACTAGGCGCCGTTCTAATGCAAGAAGGGAGGGTAGTAGCTTATGGTGGAAGGCAATTGAAAGTTCATGAGAAGAACTACCCGACCCACGATCTTGAGTTAGCCTCCTTCGTCTTTGCACTTAAGTCTTGGCGACATTATCTCCTAGGTGAGAAGTTCGAATTATACACTGACCATAAATCATTGAAATATCTCTTCTCGTAGAAAGATCTTAACTTGAGGTAGCAAAGGTGGATGGAGTTTCTTGCCTCGTATGATTTTGAATTTTCCTATACTCCTGGCAAAGGCAACGTAGTGGTAGACGCGTTGAGCCGAAAGAAACTGACCCTAAGCCCGCTCTTTGTAGAAAGGCAAAGCTTGGAGTATATAGCCAGTTTTAACTTTAGGCCCTCCTCCGATTTTGTACCGGGTTTGCTAGCATCTCTCAAAGTACGCCCGACTCTACTGGACTCAATAGGGGCTGCACAACATGAAGACCCTCAGCTTGTTAATGCGATTGATAAACTTATTAGAGGCGAGACTTCTAGTCACCTCAATAGGTACTCTATCGACGATAAAGGCTGGCTGAGACGCGATGGAAGATTGTGTGTCCCACAAGCAAGAGAGTTGGTAAAGAAGGTTCTTGAGGAAGCACATCATTCCAAAATGACAATACACCCAGGAGGGGATAGAATGTACAAGGACATGAAAAGAGTTTTCTTTTGGAACGGCATGAAGAAGGACGTGGCAGATTTCGTTTCCAAGTGTATGATATGCCAACAAGTCAAGGCGGAACAGAAAAGGCCTGGAGGACTACTTCACCCCCTATAGGTCCCACAGTGGAAGTAGGATAGTATTTCGATGGACTTCATTGATGGACTGCCTAGGTCAAGAAGAGGCAATACTAGCATTTGGGTAATAGTGGATAGGCTTACAAAAAGCGCCCACTTTTTACCTATCAAGAGTAGAAGGACTTCCTCATCTCTAGCATCTCTTTACCTCAAGGAAATAGTTCGACTCCATGGGATACCTTCCAGTATTGTTAGTGACTGGGACCCTATCTTCACAAGCGAATTTTGGCGGAGTCTGCAAGAAGCTGTAGGCACACAGTTATGTCTGAGCATAGCCTATCACCCCCAAACCGATGGCCAGACGGAAAGGGTAAATAGAGTTTTAGAGGATCTTTTGAGACTTTGCGTTCTTGCCTTTGGAGGGACATGGGAAGAGCATCTTCCTTTGGTAGAATTCGCCTACAATAACAGCTACCAAGCCACTATCGGTATGGCGCCCTTCGAAGCATTGTATGGGAGACCGTGCAAATCACCAACTTGTTGGTGGGAGTCCACAGATAAACTTATACTTGGGCCAGACATGATTCGAGAGACTTCATAAAAAGTAGACTTGATACGGAGAAGGATGAAGACAGCCCATGACAGACAAAAATCATACGCAGATAAGAGAAGGACCGACCTTGTGTTTGAGGTTGGGGACTGAGTTTTTCTTAAGGTATCTCCTCTAAGGAATGTTGTTCGCTTTGGATCCACTGGAAAGCTAGCACCAAGGTTTGTAGGACCATTTCCTATCATGAAGAAGGTTGGGAAGATGGCATATAGATTAAAGCTACCTGAGAGACTGGCCGGAGTTCACAACGTCTTTCATGTTTCTCACCTCCGAAAGTGTTTGCACGAGTCTGCTGAAATAGTGGAGCCTAACATTCTAGAAGAAGCCGAAGTGGAACGCGAAGCAATTGTAAGAAGAGTTCCAACACACATCTTAGGAACTAAAGTGAAAAAGCTATGCAACCGCGAAGTCAAGCTCGTCAAAGTTCAGTGGAGCGACGCCGGGGAAGACGCGACTTGGGAAACTGAGGACAGAATACGCGCTGCCTACCCTTTTCTTTTTGAGGGTACATCTTTGATCCCTCTTTTTCCTTAAGTTATGCTTTATCTATCTTTTTAGGTATATCTCCTCGGTCCTTTTCCTAACTCTTTAGGTAGAAAGCAAATGGATGCAAACATGTATTTGAAAACATGTTATGGATGATGGATGGAAGTGGTTGCTAATGATTGCTAGTGGTTGCTCGTGGATGCATATACACACACATTCTAGGTTTTAGATCGGCTCAGTCACTTCATATTGCATATGCATATATGTATTCTCATTCATATGTGGTTGAAATTTTATATGTTATCATATGGTTGTCGCATTTGTATGAATAGTCGTGCACTCATGTAGAATTATGAGTAGGAATTTTTTTGCATACATAATGGATTCATGACACTTACATGATTCGCATTTAGGAGGTCAACTGAATCAGTGGACCGCCTGATTTATGCATTAGATAAGGACATATACACACAATGCATATGATCATAAAGCATTAGAAGTCTTTAAGGACAATGGACACCTGTGTTTGTTGGTTGAGTAGATGGACGATTGGATGGTAGGATATACATTCTTCCTAACTTGAAGATTTCGGGGACGAAATCCTTTTAAGTGGGGTAGAATGTAACACCCCGTATATTCTATAACAGTGAAATTCATAAATTAAAGTATAATTAATTATAATGAAAGAATTAAGGGAAATGGCTTAGGCCATTGCGTTCGTCTTGGAATTCTGGTTAAGATAGAGTCCGAGTTTGAGTGAAACGGACTCCGTATGAAGGAGTTACGACCTCCGGAATTTTCAGAATAAATTTGAATTCAAAAACAGCTCAGAACAGGTTTAAAATTTGAAATTCGAGTTCAAACTGGGCTAGGCGGGAAAACTCCCGCCCAGTGACTAGGTCGACACTAGTGTCGACTGGGCAGTCGACCTGGCCCCCCTCCCCCAGGTCGACTACGCAGTCGACTTGGGTGTCGACCTGCAAGTCGACTTGCCTGGTCGGCCTGACCAGGTGGGTCTGACCCTGGTTCGACTTCTGGTGTGCTGTACGGTCTGATTTTCCTCCCTGCTTGCATCTGACGGCTCAAAACTACTTGAAAACTCTATAAATACACTCTAAGACTCAACTAATTCACATAAGAAAATAAGAGAGGAGTCGTCATGCTGTCGGGAAGGAGTTAATCGTAGCCGCCAAGAATCAAACTAAGAAGCAAACTAAAGTCTAATCAAATCAATCAACAAATTGGTACCCAAAGGAGAGCATCTCCAAATTCAAAAAACAGAAATCAGAAAACAAGAATTCGTCACACGTTGTAAGTATAGTGGTCTTTCAGAATCTGAATAAAATTATGATGTGATACGATGAAATTGAGAATAGAATTGTATTATTGCGCCATGATGTAAATTCTATGTATTGTAATGTTTCTATCATGATTTTGTGTATTGATATTTGTGGCATAAATCGATCGATGCAAGTTTGTTGGACAATTGTATATGAAAGTATTATCACTTGCAAGTTTGTGGCTAGGATTGGATCCCTTTATGTTTATGTTCATATCATGGACTATATACTTATGTAAACATGTTATAGATCTGAGATCTTTTATGCCTACATGACTCAAAACCTATGTATACATCCTAGATTCATCACAAGTATAATTGGATTAATATTAAGTATTATTTGGATTACACAAATTATGCTAGTATCATGTTAAAACGGACTGCTTGTTTTAAAGTTAGTTTACACGTTTGGGCTACGATAAAAAGTGGACATCTTATGAACATGTAACATGCTAGTTTGATGTTTGACATTATGCCTAGTTATATATATGTTTAAACTCACATCTAGGCAAATCCAAAGTTATGCTATTTTCATGTCACTTACTTAGTCATATGCCTATTTGAATGCAAGTTCATATGATCAAATGTTTATGTTAGTTGAATCGCCAAATTGCAAGTTCATGCACTACACGCCTTTTATGTGACATAGAAATATTACATGTTCTTGATTTCCCCTTTTCTCACGTTTATCAAGTTGGGCTGAATTGTGTCAAGCCCAACATTAGTACGTTCAAACGGGGGTAATAGCGTTGGGTGTGAAATATGATAAAAATATATATGTTGGCATGTTTGGCGCATGCCAACAACTATGATATTATAGCGGTATAAATTGTTATACCTAAAAATGAAGAACATGATATTTACATATTAAATTGAATGGTGAATTGTAAATTTAGAAAATACGATATGTTTAACCCGAGGTTGGATTGAGTTGTGACGTAAATCTGCCCGAACCCGCCCGGCTGTCCAGTAGTCACAACAATACCTATCCAATGCGGGTGGTTAAACATTGAGCCCATTAAAGGCCCGAGGTTAGACTGAACTACAGTGTAAACCTGCCCGGAACCAACCGGCACATGCAGTAACCGTAGTGATATCTGTCTAATGTGAGTGGTCGGTGCTCTAAAAAGCTAAGGACAGGTGGTAGGGTTAAGTCAACTGAAAACACTTAACCAAAGATTCAACATGTTAACAAATATTGATGTGTGGGGTTAGGTATATACAGACACTTAACCACTTAAAATGTTTGACTAAAAAAAAAACCGTGGTAACGTGGGGACCCGTTTCAGCAGTAACCCAACTTAGGTATCAACGGTACCCTGAAACTAGGCAGGGTGGGGCACGATTACTGGGCGGAGCGATCGAATGATGGCAATTGTTGGGTGCACAGTGTAGGTCTAACGATGTGTGGTCGTGCACGCACTCCGGAGCAGACAAGCAGGGCACTGGGGGCACCAGTAGTATAATCTATGTCTTCTAGTAATTGTGTCGGGGCCGCCACCATGGGTCTTGATACACCCCATGGTGGGACCAGCATAGGTATCTACACTTCTTGGGGGAGCCGTAAGACACACGTACGAGTAGGAGCCGATCTTTAGTAAAAACAAAAAGGATCACTTCACCCTAAGCATGGGGTGCCAGTTAGAATTATTCTAGTAAATGCTAAGATATAGTGTGGGTTCGATAGAATATTCGATTTTGGGCTACACTCACTTAGTTATGATACTATCCTGTTTTCAGTTTATGTCTATCATATCCTTTCTTATTCATATACTGAAAAGTCACTAGATTTACTCAGGCTTTATGTCTGACTCTGTTTTCCTTTTCGTCTTCTTTTTTTTCATTCCCCCCTAGGTCCACAGGGAGGAAACAACTCAGCTTAGTCAGACTCTTTTGCAAGCTTGAATACAGTAGATGTACGGTTTGGATCTCTTTTGTTTGGATCATGGCTTTGGATATCATTATGGGGATTTTGCAGCATTATTTTATGTTTTATGCTTCTTTGATAATCAAGACAGTTACGGAAATGTAATGTTTTTGGAAGTATTGTAAGACAATTATGGTATGGTTTGTATGACACGTATTTTGATGAAATAAAAGTTGCTGTGTTTTCCACTGTTTAAAAATATGTGTATTTATATCTGTCTCGTGTATCTATGACTTATACTTAAAAACCTCCACCAAAATTAGGGCATTCCCTTTGTGAGTGACCCTAACGGAGGTGGGGTATTTCAGCCAATGTAGGTTCAGGTGGGCTATGGTCGTGCACGTGGTCCAGAGTTGAAAAAGCAGGCATTGGGCATCAGTAGGTTTATCTGTGCATGCTTGATTCGTGTCGGTGGTTGGCACCCTAGGGCTTGATACACCCTATGGTGGACCTAGCACAGGTGACTACATTCGTGATAGGGCCGTATGACATAGACACACGACGAGCTTGAACTTGTAGGGAGCGATCGACTAGTGGATCGTTTCGTTGGACCTAGTAATGGGTCATTTCATGATATTGGGCCAAGAAATAATTTCATGATTAATATAAGACATGGGTTTGGGATTCTAGTACAGTTGATGCAGAGAACCTTGAATATGTGATGTTATACTTGATTTATCATGTTATCTTAGTCCATCTTGCCAATCTTGACAGCATCCTTATGTTTACTTTCAGTTCATACATGTCATGTTACCTTTATCTGTTTTTATGCTGAAAGTCACTTGGACTTACCAGTCTTTATGACTGACCCACTTTCTTTCGCCTCTTTTTCTTCCGTTCCCCCCACCCCTCTAGGTTCTCAGGGAGGAAACTCTACCACTTAGCTTGGATTTCACTTGCTCTCGGTTCAGCTCATGTACGGTTTGATCTTAAGCTATGCTATGGCTGCATTTCTGCTGCCTTTGTGGAATTAAGCTCCTTTTGTTGTTTCGAGTTTATGCTTCTTTATTTATGCAAGATAGAATTTATTGTAATGGAAAATAATGACCTTGGCTATTTGATGTAAAAGGTTTTAACTCTTTTTGAAAGTAATGAAATTTATCTTTTGAATATTCCGATGTTTTATTTATGTTCTGTTTTCTAATAATTCTGTGATTGTTTACCTCGATAACGCTCCTCCAAAACTAGTGCATTCCCTTTGTGAGTGACCCTAGTGGAGGTGGGGTGTTACATCAACGCTCATAAAATGATTCATTTTAGGCCAACTGTTGCCAACTACTCAGCCAATATCACCCATTGGTTAACAAATAAATGTTGAATTTTAAATTCAAGGATCAACCATGAATCGATCATTCAATCATACTGGTCATATAGTATAATATGAATATAAACAACATATTTGAGGAATCCGGTTGGATCCCTCCAACCAGTCCTTCCCTGCATCACAATGGGTTACCTCAAATTCAATACGACAATATATATTTATCACAATAAACAAAAACAAACAGTTTAACTAATAATAGCTAATAATCAATTTATAACGTCCATTCAAACACCCAATTACTTATTTAATATGTTTATATTATTATAAACATAACCAACAAGGTAGGTTACCTCATTTGGAATTTAATCGTTAAAATAACGATTTAATCCGATTAAATTAAACAAACGTTTAATTTAATCAATGAATATTAAAAATATTCATTATATATGAAAATAGTCATTCATTCATCAACTAGTAGCAATCATTGCACACAAAATAAAAACCCAGCCTATATAAAATATAAATGAGAAAACTAAGTGAGTTAAACTCACCTTGGTTCCTGCACGTCCAAATAATGACTGATTTCCGTTAAATAAAACACGCTTTTAATTTAACTGGAAATTCCATCTACGTCCAAATGCGTTCAAATTTGTCCTAGAATGAAGCACTCGTTAAGACGATTCTCACGTCTCTTAGTTTGTTGAATTCTGTTAACACATGGATGAGATATCAACACTACGAGTTATTCATTACTTAAATTAATTAATTAATATCTTAACTATAATTGAATAACTAATTTTGTTAATGTTATTCTTAAAACAAACCATTAACTTCTATTAGGCAAGATATAAATCTGGGCGTATATATATACCTTACATAAAATAAGCATCAGGCCATTGAATTGCTGTTTGGACACGTGAATTGAAAATAATTTATTAATCAAACCTTTGGAATATTACTATATCTAGATTAGACTGATAAAAGTAAGAGAGTATCTGGTTATACAAGCCATTTTATTTTTACATAGTAACCGATTAGGCACTATAAGAATTTACCAGACATGTTATAATTTAGTTATGTAAATTAATACTGTATATATGTAGATTAGTTAAATTTTAAATATCCGTAGGCATACGTGAAATAACCTAAGACGCATTAAACACTGCTCATCGTAACTTCATGTAAATGTTACGTTAGAAAATACTAAATTAGGTGTTCCTAAACATATGTTTAAAAATATAGTTGCGCATATTATAGGTACCAGTACTTATGTACATTTGATGTATGTGTGCATAGACTGGTCAAGCAAATGACGACCGGTGCATAAAATGTTGAAACACAGGTACTGCCTGATGCAGCAGCACACTGAGCATTAAATAAATAGCAAGCAAAAAAAGGAAACGTAGTAATCATGCGCATCAAAACAGATGAGAAATTATAGAGCAGGAGAATAAATAGTAGAAACATTGAGTAGTAAGATTCTGCACATGTATGCTATGAAGTACCGTAATAATTGAAGAACGTAATGATCTGAAAATTATAAAGTCAGCAGTCTGTTTATTCGAAGTACATATAAGCCACTGTTGACGTCAAAAGTTGGTCACTAGTGACAATCAACCCCCAATTGTGTGATCTACGCACGAATAAAGATAAAATATGCAATAAAAAGTGAAAGAACGGGGAGCACACACAGAATTTTTATAGTGTTTCGGCGAAGACAATGCCTACGTCCACTTTATATATTATTTCTCTCTTTCTTTATTTTCATAACAAATACAATGCTTTTTCTGAAAGAAAGAGAATGACTATTTTCCTTTCTTCCTTTTTGGAGATTAAGATTCTTGAGGAGAGTAGAGATGAAAGGTTTGAAGGAAGCCCTCTGGCCAAGAGAAGTTTTTTCTTTCCTCATTAAGCTTGGAGGTATTTATAGGTGAAAAACGTTGCTTGGGCTGTTGTGAAATGGTCCGGCCATTTCGGGAAGGTCCAGATACGTGGAATCCATCCATTGGCTTGAATTGCGGCTGGAAGACTGATTCCACTATTCATAAATAGTATCTTCGGAAGTTGTGGTCGATGTGGCATCCGTGGAGAGGTATATCAAAAGCAGAGCTTTGTCCGCATATAGTTGACCGCCTTTATCTCCTTGGAAGTCGGGATATTAAATGGACTGTCTCTGTAGAAATTCTCCACGCTGGTCCAAGATAATCGGTCGACGAGTTCCTTCTGAAAGAGAGAAACTCGGTCGCCCTGGTGAGCGATCATTCAGGTAATGCGCAGTCAATCTGACTGAGTTGGATTTGGGCCGATATGCCATTGCTTGATGTAGCGCCCCTGATGGGCCTCTTGGAGCGCAACTTTTATTCGGTTATGCGTTTGGGCTTTGCTTTTGGCCCGATAAGATTAGTGCCAAAAAGAGGGCTAACACTTTGCCCTTTAGAATATATCTTCATCGACAGAAGGAGGCGTATTCTGAAATTTGAACTGAAGCACAAACGCTCGATCTGCTACGGTCGCGCCGGACCATCTCAAGGCCAGAAAACCGACGGTCCGATGTTGTATTAAGACCAGAAATCCGACGACCATGCCAGGTCGTATTAAGGCCAGAAAACCAACAACTATTGGAAACTGTATTAAGGCCGAGGTGATGATCGCCACTGGTACAAAAGTTGGTTCCTGCAAATACAAAACAATCCATGGGTCGAGCATTTTATTCCACTTGGCTTTTAGAAGGTGGCAAGCATAAACCATACTCGGCTTGGTGGCGAGCATAAACCATACTCGGCTTGGTGGGGAGCATAAACCATACTCGGCTTGGTGGCGAGCATAAACCATACTTGGCTTAGTGGCGAGTATAAACCATACTCAGCTTAGTGGCGAGTATAAACCATACTCGGCTTAATGCAAGTGTTTCTCATGCTCAACTCATGTTGGATTTGTTAGCTTAACGAGCTATGCACGCCCATGGTGTAAAGAAAGAGAGTGTAATCCACACTCGTGTTTAATAAAAAATGACCTTTCTCGCTTGAAAGAGTAGGTGTTTGAAGTAGTGGTGGGCTTTCGCGCTAACCACATAGAACAGGGGGGGCGAGCATTAACCATGCTCGGCTTAATGGAGAAAAATAATCTGGTTCGGCTTAGAAATTTTACAACAGTCGATCTATTTTTGCAAAAAGTAAAGTTCATAACTTCTAAGCAACTATTACAAAGAAAATCCACGAGGACAGCGATTGATTAAATAGCATCAAAGCGTCCCTATTATTGAAAGAAATACATCGAGAGAAAAGATAAAAAAAAATCTAATTAATGATAATGCTACGAGTGCTAGTCTCGGGGTCCTTTCCATTTCTAGGAGCTTGTGGACCAGCCTGAGGAGCTTGGGCAGAAGGTCGTGGCGGCATGGCCGGGGCGCGATTTTTGACAAACTCGGCGAGTTCTCCTTTTCTGACTCGCCCTTCTATGAGATCGCGCAGATGTCGGCAATCATTTGTATTATGTCCAGCTACGTTATGAAATATACAATGCTTGCCAGAGTCAAGTTCCATCTGGGTCGGTTCCCGTTGAGGTGGCCATGGAGTGGGGAAGGACTCGCGCATATAGAGATAGATATCGAGCAAAGGGGAATTGAGCTCGTTGTACTGATTATATTTGTTTTCATTTCGAGGTCGTACATTGCGTTTATCCTTTTCCGGGGCCGTTCCTCTTCCTTTATTCTGGCCATTGCCGTTGAGTGGACCTTGTTGTTTGGCTACTAAAACTTCAAGGCTCTCCATCTCAAGGCTGGCATCTTCTTGTCGGAGGAATCTTTCGACCTCGGAATAGAAATCATCTATATCTTTGGGAGGATTCCTAGTTAAGGAGTTCGAGAATTCTGATCTTTTCTGAACTCCCGCGATGGCTGCCATCAACACCATCGATGGCTCGGGCCGATCGACAGATGCTACGGCTGCGTTGAACCTTTCGAGGAAGGATATTAGCGTTTCTCTGGATCGCTGTTTTATGGTAGATAGAAACATGACACTTTTCGGTCGAGAGATATGCACTCGAAATTGCTCGATGAAGCGGGTGACCAGAGTATTCCAACTACCGATCAACTCCGTTGTTAGCTGCCGAAAGAACATACCGGCTATACTTGTGAGAAAGAGTGGAAAGCACTTAGCCATGAAGCTGGGAGATGCACCAAGTACTTCCATATGTCGCATGTATCGCATAAGATGAATGGTCGGGTCAGTGTGACCGTTGAATGGTTCGATGGCAGGGAACCTGAAATCCGGAGGGTTTCGAGAATTTCTGATTTCCCTAGTGAAGGGGATGCGATTGACATTGTCTATGTCTTGTTGCAAATAATTGCCCCGAGTGAAACGTCGGATAATGCTTGCAAGCTGACTCCCATCTCCGAGGAGTCATTGCCATGAACTTAACTCTGCATCCTGAGGGGGTTCTGTACGAGGATCCGACAAAAGCATGCTCGGTAGGGTGGTCGTTGGCTGGGTTCGACCACCGAGAGTTGAGTGAAGGTGTGAGGGAAGGTGAGATCTGGCGGGTTGTTCTGGGTAGAATTGCCCCTCTGGAGCCTGATGAGTCATGGATCGAGCCATATTTGTAGCTAAAGGTCCAGGCTGATCCAGCATAGCATGTGATGTTCGGAGGCCAGGGTTGCCCCCTGTTTGAAGCGAGGTTAGGAGGGTCTACGGTAGCGTTTTCTTCCGCTACGGTGAGGACTGGCATGGTAGGGTGGCTCCCATCGTTCGAAGGGAAGGCTACTCCAATTCTTCGTTGAAGAGGAAGTGTGGTTAGATTGGTTTGTGGCAAGATCCCAGGTTGTAGTGGGAATGGCGTAGATTCTGAGGGACCCGGGGGTAGCTTGACTGATTCGATAGGTCGAGATGTTCCAAAGAGTGGAGGCATATTTGTCAGACGACCTAGATCTTGGTCGCCTGCATCCTGAGGTTCTGTTGCTGCAGCTGCGCTGGTCACCGGAAGCGATATTCTCGGCTGGGATCAATCGGTTGGTGGAACCAAACCAGGATGAAATAAAGGTGTAGCCTGATCAGTGGCCTGATTTCGTGCAGACCGAAGATCGGTTATTGCCCCAGCTTTGGTCGAATGAGGAATTGATGTTGAAGCGTTCAACCCTGTTTCCAGTCGACCGAGAAGGTGATCCATCAACTGCTGTTGTCGTTCGAGGACTTTGCCGTGAGATGTCATATGGTTTCTGAGTTCGACCATGATTTTATCCATGTCGTCCTGGGTAAGGAATTGGGACATGTTGTCATGAGAGGAAACTTCGTGGCTTGCTTCTGCAGCATCGGCATCAGCTGCATCGGCGTTTGCAGGACGAGAGGATGTTGCATCTTTCTTTCGTTTGTTCGCCATGACCTGGAATAAGAAGGAGCTCGATGGCGGTGTCGGTGCGCTGCCCCTACCTAGCGCGCCAAAGTGTTGACGTCAAAAGTTGGTCACTAGTGACAACAAACCCTTAATTGTGTGATCTACACACGAATAAAGATAAATATGCAATAAAAAGTGAAAGAACAGGGAGCACACACAGAATTTTTATAGTGGTTAGGCGAAGACAATGCCTATGTCCACTTTATATATTATTTCTCTCTTTCTTTCTTTTTATTACAAATATAATGTTTTTCTGAAAGAAAGAGAATGACTATTCTCCTTTCTTCCTTTTTGGAGATTAAGATTTTGGAGGAGAGTAGAGATGAAAGGTTTGAAGGAAGCCCTCTGGCCAAGAGAAGTTGTTTCTTTCCTCATTAAGCTTGGAGGTATTTATAGGTGAAAAATGTTGCTTGGGCTGTTGTGAAATGGTCTGGCCATTTCGGGAAGGTCCGGATACGTGGAATCCATCCATTGGCTTGAATTGCGGCTGGAAGACTGATTCCACTGTTCATAAATAGTATCCTCGGAAGTTGTGGCCGACGTGGCATCCGTGGAGAGGTATATCAAAAGCAGAGCTTTGTCCGCATATGGTTGACCACCTTTATCTCCTTGGAAGTCGGGATATTAAATGGACTGGCTCTATAGAAATTCTCCACGCTGGTCCAAGATAATCGGTCGACGAGTTCCTTCTAAAAGCGAGAAACTCGGTCGCCCTGGTGAGCGATGATTCAGGTAATGCGCAGTCAATCTAACTGAGTTGGATTTGGGCCGATATGTCATTGCTTGATGTAGCACCCCTGATGGGCCTCTTGGAGCGCAACTTGTATTCGGTTGTGCGTTTGGGCTTTGGTTTTGGCCCGATAAGATTAATGCCAAAAAGAGGGCTAACAGCCACCAAATATTATTTTTGAAAAAGAAAGGAAAAAAAGACAAAACAGAAAAACTGAAAACACAAAGAGGAAGGAAAATTCGCAAGCAGCATCAGCATAGGCATAAGTATGAACATCGGCTTTTATGCGATCGATTTTCAAGCTCGTCAATTTTTTTATCTATTTCTGCAATCTGGATGGATGAAAAAATGGAAGTACGAATGTCAATTTATAAACTGGGAATATGGTGGTTTTAAGAATAGTATAAGAAAAAAAAACGCATAACTGACCACTTCTAGGTTGTAGAAAAACGCATCCAAATCGTCTATGTTGTCCACATCGTCGTAGGTTGGTGTAGCATGTGGAGTCTCAGCATAGTGGGTTACGTCATTAGCAGTATCTGGTGGTAAGCGAGTGGTTGAGGTCGTGAGGCATGTCGGCGGTTGTATCATTGCTGCCAGAAGATTGATTCTTTGTCAAACGTGTGGTCTTACGTTTCAGCTGTTCAGCAGGAAGCATTGTTGTCTTCTTTCTTTAAGATGAAATTTTGGGTTGTTTATTTGGGTAACCATAGAAGTTGATAGTGATTACAGTAAGAGCAACAAATAATTAGTGTGCAAATAAATAAATGAAGAGAATGGTAGTGATAGGGATAGGGAAGTAGTACCTTTGTCATTGTATGATAGCTGCAGGGCAGTAGTTTGAGTGGTAAGTGTAGAATAGTGAGCAAGGATGGAAGAAATAAGTATGCAGGTGATGATATTTATAGCAGTAAAATAGTATGCAAATGTACAATAAGTGAACATGTGTAGGAAAAAGGAGCAGTTCAAAGGAGAAAAGTAAGGATATCATATATGTTGAATGGGTAGTTTATTGAGTGATTGTAGCCTTAAGTAGTGGTAAAATAAAAGGGAACAAAACGTTTTAAAAAAGAAGAAGATAAAGACGTGGTATAATAAAATGACAGAGGTTTGCTAATACTTAATGCGAGTTGCTCAAATAAAAAATAGATAAAAAGTCATCAATTTTCCAGCGAAGGCTCAACAGAAGTAATACTCAAAGTTATTATATCATTTTTGACCTGTAAGCTCAACAATAAATATAATGTTAATAGTTTAGACATGCATGTCTGGATTGTTGAATTGTACTGAAAGTAAACTGCAGTTGAACTATAGTATTCTTTTTCGCATTTGACTACAAAAAGGAAAATAAATGATGTCAATCTTAATACATCTTCAATGATCTATGAGATGAAATGATATAATGATGACTTTGTTTAATATGTAGACAAAGCATATAGCATGCATAACAACAAATATTTTTTTCTTGGAGTGGATAGGAGTTTCCTAAACCATATCATATAACATGTTGCAGAATTAAACTATAGGTCCTATTTTGTATGCAAAGAATTACGTTGCTATGGAATCATAATATGAAATTTGTTTGCTATTAAATAAAGATAGGATGGTAAAGATTTAATTAAAAGGTCAGGTCCAAATGTGGTGAAAAAATTTTAAGCAAGAAATTTGGTCGAAATTTGTATACACACGTCCATCGGATTGGTATGCATGAATGGAAGTAGAGTTATAAATAGTTAGCTAGTAAGTTGGACTATTGATGGTAATAGTTGCATTGAGTACTCATATATTTATGGTGAATATAATTTACATGTTGCTAAATAAAAATACGGGGGACAATAAATATAAACAAAACTTATTGATAGAAAATGGACAATTTTAAAAAGTGGCCAAACTGAGAATAATATTGCATGTATATATGATCGTCATGTTTATAAAATTATGAGGTTAACATGTTATATAAAGATATACAGTTATCGAGTGGTGTCAAGAAGAAGCAAAAACAGGAGCATGTTTACAGCTCTAGTTTTGTATGTATAAGATGGCGCGAAACAGTGGCGGAAATAAATGAGTAACGGAGTCTATATTCTTACTGAAATACATGTTGGTAAATAAAAATATGGAGGACAATAAATATAAACCAAACTTATTGATAGAAAATGGACAATTTTAAAAAGTGGCCAAACTGAGGCTTAATAATATTTCATGTATATATGATCGTAATTTGTGTTACCTGTTTTGTTTCGGTCATATAGTATGCTAATTGTTTGTAGTCATACGTCTTCAGTCGATTTTGGCCTGTGAATTGTTGGAAATTTTACGTGAATTATTAAAATATTGAGATAAGTGTATGAATGGCTCCCTTATGTGAATAGTCCCACATCATGGGATTATATGGAAGAGGCAAGTATTTGTATTTGTTTCTAAGAAATCTTGTTGGGGCCTTGGGCTCCCAATGCATGATTTGTTGTGAGGAGGGAGACCATGCATCATGACCACCACACACGCGCGCGCGACCGACCGACCGACTCGGCTCGACCCGACCCGGTCCGGTTTGGTTCGGTTCGTGCTTGGGCTTGGGCTTGGGCTTTGTGGTGTAGACACTTATATTTTTGGTCCATAAAACACTACGTTTTTCGAACTATTTTTTAAATACAGAAAATATTTCTGAGCCGATGTTTTTTATTTATGAAGCGGTAAACTGGGCCCGGTATTTTCGATTAACCCTAATCTCCATCTATATATTATCTTCAGTAATAGACGAGGTTACTACAAAAAAAATATACTATTTCTCTCCTCCGCCATTAAAATATTCTTACAGAATTTTTCGAGTAGTTATTAATTTCGAAAGTGCAAATCTGCACTGATTTGTTGTGCAAAGCAAGTCAGTTATTAATTTTAGAGAGGCTGTTTTATCCTAGAGGCGACAGCGGAAGTACGAACTTGTAATAACCCGAAAATCTAGGCCAGTTTAAAAATTTTATTTTGGCCATTTTAGCGAATTTTGATTATTTAAAATGAATTATTTTAAATAATATCGACGAGAAATTTATTTTGAATATAATTCGAACGTATATATTATACGCGTCGTCGTTAGAATATAAATATTTATATATAATTATAAATAGAATTGAAAATGGCGCGGTAGTTCGATAATTGGATTTCAAACTTCAATTGAATGTACCGGGTGCAAAACAATCCGGATTTTAGTGAAACCAAAAATGATAGGATCTATTTGATAATATCTTTCCAACGAATCCGAAAAATCGAAATTTCATGGCAGGAATCAAAAGATATGTCCAGTTGAAAATTCTGAATAGTCGCTATGGAATTCAGGCCCTTAAAAATGGACATTTTGCAAATTACCTCGGATTTCGACGAAACCAGTTTTGTTGGATCTGTGATGTAAAATTATTGTTAGGTTTCAAATTTCATAATTTTTCGAATCAATATGTGAGCGTGGCAAAGGAAAACGCGTTTGACCAGTTTCAGTTGATTTTAATCGACTGGAAATTGGTCATTTTTCAAACGGTCTCAGAATTCGACGAAATTAGTTTTGTTAGGACCGTATCGTCAATACGAAGCTAGAAAATATTTTTGTGGAATTTTTCGAGTTAATATGTGACCCCAGTAAATTGAAATGTACGTTTAAAATTCAATATAAGGATTTAAATGTTAATTTGAACGAAAACTGATCAAAACAGTCGAGTTGGCTTACCAGACCTATCCCATTGTGTTCAGAATGGGGGTATTTAGCTGGGGACGACAGTCGTTGGATTTGAATTGGAGTTTGTATCGATAAACAAACAATTTTCGAATAAAATAATAATATTATATATATTATAAAACCTAGAAACCATTCAACCCTAGTCAAACCTATTGCGTGGTCAACCGTTCAAAGAAATGCCCGCTACCCTCCCAAAAAGAAAGGCCGATATCGCCCTAAAATTCGCGCCTCCCTTTCTCATAATTCACTCCATTATTTTCGAAGCTACCTGAAGGAAATCGAAGCCCTCCTTGAGCTTGATGGCACCTCCGGTGGAGATCGAATTTGGTGAGGCAGCTTTCTCGATTTTGGTGCTGGAAGTCGGCGACTTCGAAGTGGGATTGCGGCGCGATGAAGGCTGCGAGCTCCGCCTGGTTGACGGCGTCAGAGCGGTGATCGACGGCGAGCAGGGATGTGGGTCCCGATCTACCTCCGGCCAACCGAGGAAGCCGCGAGGACGTCTTGTTTCCGGCGAACCCTAGACCTAAAGCCTGATGGAGAAACTGTATGAATTCGACAGTGAAGACACAGTGTAATTTTTATATACCATCTAATTAGTTTATTTATGTAATCATCTATGAAAGTATATATATATATAAATATATTGTTTAAATTCAGTTTTAGAAAAAAAGGGGGATATGATTTTAGTTCATAGAAATATATATACATTAGTGTTGAAAAGCATATATACGTTAGTTTTGAAAAATATATATATATGCATTAGTTTTGAAAATAAAATTAGAACTATTTTTGAAAATAAAGGCAGAATTGATTTTAAAATATAGAAGTAGAATTGTTTTTAAAAATAGAAATATCACATTTTTAAAATATAATCATAGTATAAGAATGGGATTATATATATATAGTGTTAGAATAAAATTGTGATTTTTATACACCTGATAGTAAAATAAAAATATGATTTTTATATATTGAACTTCAAAATAAAAATATGATTTTTATATATTGAACTTCGAAATAAAAATATGATTTTTATATATTGAACTTCGAAATAAAAATATGATTTTTATATATTGAACTTCGAAATAAAAATATGATTTTTATATATTGAACTTCGAAATAAAAATATGATTTTTATATATTGAACTTCGAAATAAAAATATGATTTTTATATATTGAACTTCGAAATAAAAATATGATTTTTATATATTGAACTTCGAAATAAAAATATGATTTTTATATATTGAACTTCGAAATAAAAATGTGATTTTCATATATATAGTGGCCATGGGCAACGAAGGTGACAAAAAGGCGAAAAGGCAAAGACTTCTACAAATGAAGAGCCGTGGAGTTAGGATAGCTTTCGGTGAGAATTTCTCACCTTTCAATTTAAATTTACTAGTTATATATATATATACTAGGATGCAGACGGTGTTTAGTAGCACCCGACACCCGTCATCCACAGACCATGGATGGCTTGTTTGTTAAATTGTTTGGTTGAGTAGTTGGTTAGATTATTTGATTGATATTTGACTGTTGGGTGAATTGAAATTGATTTGATTGATGTGTGAATGGCGTGGGCCTTCACTAGACCGGGGATAAGGCTAGGCCTTGTCCCGTTTCTAGTATCGTGCCGTTATGCCGCCGAAATTTTCTAAAATATGTTAGAAAAATAAAAATATCATTTTTATTGAATAAATGAACCGAATAGAAAATTCATAGATTGAATAAAATGTTTTATCGTTAAAAATATAATTTTTAACGTGAAAGTGAATAAATAAATATTTATAAACAAATCGGCCGATTTGTTTATATACACTGATTTGACTGATATTGATTGGGTCGATAAATTTTACACATCGCCCAACTACACAACTAAAATCTGTGTTTGATTGTTTGAAAACCCCACACGGGTGTTGGGATGAAATTTGAAGTTCACTCATCCCGATTGATTGAATATGTCGATCGATTGATTGACAGGCTGTTATAAGCGTTGAATATCTATATTTGATGCTTATACAGTGTAGTGCACTTTGGTTGATGGTTGATTATTTTTCAATGCTATTATATGTGTGTAATGTATGAAAATCCATATAATTAACTTTATATGGTAATTGATTGGGCCTCATTCCAATTTGAAAAATAAAGAACAATATAAAATAAAGGTTCATGTGTTGACAGTTTCGTCCATTGAGATTGGTCATGTGTTGAACGAAATATTTTAATAATAAAGTTTACATCTTTATCAATATAAAATAAAGGTTCATGTGTTGACAGTTTCGTCCATTGAGATTGGTCATGTGTTGAACGAAATATTTTAATAATAAAGTTTACATCTTTATCAATATAAAATAAAGGTTCATGTGGTGACTGTCTCATCCATTGAGATTGGTCATGTGTTGAACGAAATATTTTGATAATAACATCTAATTTGGAAAAAAATATATTTGAAATAAGATATTTGAAAATAGAAATTTATGAAGCCGTGTTGATTAGATTGACGCCATTTTGACGTGAACGATATTTATATCGATTTTAAACGATTTCGAAATGAATTGAATATATAACGATTTCGAAATGAATTGAATATATAACGATTTCGAAATGAATTGAATATATAACGATTTCGAAATGAATTAAATATATAACGATTTCGAAATGAATTGAATATATAACGATTTCGAAATGAATTGAATATATAACGATTTCGAAATGAATTGAATATATAACGATTTCGAAATGAATTGAATATATAACGATTTCGAAATGAATTAAATATATAACGATTTCGAAATGAATTGAATATATAACGATTTCGAAATGAATTGAATAGATAACGATTTCGAAATGAATTGAATTGAAAACGAATGGAAACGAATTCAAATTGAACTGAAATTTGAATTGAATAGAAATGAATTTTTAAAACGAATTTATAAAGAAGAATTCAATTTTGATTTGAATTGAAAAGAAAGTTGAAATTGCTTTTGAAACGATTTTAAAACTATTTATATAATTCGTTTTAAATAGAAATCGACGAAGTATATATTATATATATTATATATATAATATAATGGCCTGAATAGAACGCGCCGCGCCGCGGCAGTTCGTGAATTTCAACCATTTATTTCAAACGGACATTACGGGAGATCCGACCGTCGGATTCTCCTGAAACCGGAACCGTTGGGTTCGTATCGAAAAGAGCTTTCTAACGAATATTAGAAATTAGAAATCTAACGGTTGGATTTGGAGATACGTCCAAATCAAATTCGAAAAAGGTCGCTGTAAGTGCAGTTCGATGGCCATTGATGGAAATCGAATGTACGGGCCTTGATAAAATTATTAAAAATAGTAATAATTTGTGTAAAATCATAAGAAATGATTTGTGAAGATTTGGGATGAAAAACTCCATATTTGAAAAGATAAAAATAGATTTTTATCGAAATGAACTAGTTTTGAACTAGAAATATAATTCTATTTATTTTTAAATAAATAAATTGAATTTGAAAAGGGTTTTAAAAATAACCAGAATTTCCAATGATTGCATTGGAGTGGATTTGAATCGAAATTGTCTTCGGAATATTTCGATGTTGGAATTCGTGATTATACAGATGTTGTTATGGAAATTTGAAAGATATATATTTATATCGTTATTTCCAATACGACATTTGTTAATCGTAGAATTTGATATTGAATGTAAGCCGATATATTTTCTATTCAGAGCCTTGTATTGAATATCAAATGTGATTGGGTTTGTCGTGAATGGTGTCTTCACTAACACTGTTCTTGAACCCAGTTGAGAAAAGATTAAATCTTTTTATTTAGATTTAATGAAGTGTACCAATTGAATAATATTTAATTGGAATTAAATCGATATTGATTTTTGGGTTTATCGTGGACGGTGTTTTAAATAACACTCGTTCTTTAACCCGATAATTAATGAATGTGATTTTGGGTCTATCGTGAACCGTGTTTTTTAATGACACTGATTCTTTAACCCAGTTAACGATTAAAACTAAGTGGAGTTTTAATGAATCTTTAATTAGATTGAAATGATCGAAAATGGAGTATCACCAGTTTTGCTCCAGGCGATAGTTAAATCTTTAATTAGATTTGAACGTGAAATGGTAATTGAATTTACCGATAACACTGTGGTGTTAGATATGAAGTATTACCAGTTTTTACTTCATGGGATGGATAGGTTGGGATGGGGAAATTAAAATAAATGATTACTTCGGTAAGGTTCGCTAATCCCGACTAGTTTGAATTGAGATTCAAAAATAGAATAAAGAATAAATTCAAGAAATTTATCTTGGATAAAATTAATGGGAACCTTTCCCTATGAATGTGAAATTTAGAAACTAACTGTCGGTTAGCCAAGCAGAATGGTTTTCTGAATATTGATCTGATGTTGGTTTCGGCCTTCGGGGTTAATATTTGGGGAATTATTCTCTTGATTAATTTACGGTTAGTGACTGATGAATTGGAATGAGGCGTATGTTGTGTTTGTGTAACACTTATACAAAATATACGCGAGTTATTCGGAAAGACCGGGTTTATCCCATTCTGAATAACTGATACGACGATAAGTCGAAGATGAAGACGATGGTCGAAGACCGGAGGTCTTCACGTCGTTTGGGTAGTTACTGATGATCTTGATTGGGCTGTACACCCAAGAAGATGGAAACAGTTAGTGATCGTCCAGACGTACTTGGAGATCGATGGATATGCGGGGTACTAGGTGCCTCCGGTTTCGTTCAGACCCAGAACGGACTTGTAAATGGACTGTGTGTCTGACATTGGATTTTAGTCCGTGTGATTGATCTCTATTAAATATATATCTGTTTGGCGGCGGAGAATTTATTCTCTTGCTTAACGCCCTTCTCTGAGACGTACGAGCTCAGGGGTTATATATTGATGGATATCAAACGCATGGAGTGAATTGCCTGTGTGGCATGCCTAAGTGGCAATTGATCGAGGCTTCTGTTGAAAAGCAAAGTCTTGTGGTGATGCTCAAAGCAAGGCCTTTGTGGCGTAGCTTTGTGTAACGTTTACTTCGCGTGTTTCACACCCGGTATGAACCAAAAACGGGAGAGGACGTCAGGGAGGGCATGCGTTTCTTTCTAGCTAGAAGTGGCGTCAGTGGTTTTACACGCCCTGACGAGTTTGACTTATGTGGTTGTTGCTGTTGCGAGGCGCCTCGGATTGATCGGTCGTTCTCGAACCGATGGAGTCATTTAGTTGGCTCATTTACGCCCCAAAGGGCGGGGAAACGCATGTTCAGGCATTTTAATCCACATCGGTGGACCGGCCCTGAGGATCCAAGGGTCGATGCGCTCTGACCCTGAGGCTCGGGCTAGACAGTCTCGAAGTCGGTGAGGACTATCTTTTTCCTCGGTTCATAGATGGAAATCCAATTTCCAAATACGTGACATTTGCGGTTTTATTTGTAACCCTATATATGGCGACATAGTGTTATGGGCCATTCATGCCGCCTATGATTGATACTTATGATTTGAAGTTGTTTTATACACTATGCACTTATAGTAGTATCAAATGATTTGTTTTAAACGTATCAAGCATTCTTTGGCTGTTATAAAGGAAAACCCTATCCTCGGCTGCGTTGCATTGTGTGATGGGACCTGGGTCTTATAACAGCTTCATTTTCTCTTTATTTAGCATTGCGCTGTTTGTTTTATGCACTGGTATTCTTGGGAGGAAACTCGTTCCGTGTTATACGGCGTGGTCCCTTGATTTACCTAATGATTTAAAATAAAGATTAATATCTGTTTTAGTTCTCACACCAGTCACATGACTGACCTGGAGTTTATTGTTTTAACCTAAACTCTGGGTGCCCTTATTTTGACACGGGCAGTTAGTAGTTTTGGTTTTGCAGATTTATATTCGCAGGATCCTGGTTTACAGCTGGAACGATATCCGGAAAGCTTTGTATCCGTATATCTCATTCTAGTTGTGTATTGTATTATTTTCCGCTGCTATGTAATTTAAATCTCTGGTATTTCTGTGTAATATTCATTTATACTCTGTATATTCTTGTAATCTGATGCACTGTTGTAGTATACAATGGGATGTTATTCTGTATGCGTTCTGTTGTGGTTTGTTCTCGAACTATCCGACACTTTCCTTTACGGGGAAGTTACGGGTTTTCACAGAACTGGTTTTGCACCACCGACCAGATCGCCGAATCGTCTTTAAGAGAGCAACCTAGTCCGCGACTCAGCCATTGTTTCCCAACAATTTGAAGATGAAAAATGAAAAAATGGCTTTGTCTGCTGCCCCATTCAGTCTCGGCGACCTAATATCAAATCGCACTGCTTTAGAACAAATTCAGTCAACTTGATCAACATCTGGATCCTCGAGCCAAAGGTAGGGGTCGGAGATCTGGACCCCATGGTAGTTGTCCATGATGATTCATCGCGACAAACGATTGGATAGTGAAGAGCTGGAATTGGCAAGCAGAACAAATTGGACCTGCTAGAGAGACTGCTCATCAAATTGCAACTGGACAGTTGCATTATTTTCCAACAAAGTTCTACCACAAGTGGTAGAAGAAGCTGGATAATAAAAAGGAGTAATCACTTGGAGAACCAGACTTCATGAAGGTACATTCTATTAACGGGATTTATTCTCTATGCTGATTTTGTGCAATAAAACAAATATGGAACCATGAATGGTAGACAATTTTTAAATAGGATGCTGCTCATAATTGTTAGATCTAGGAATTTTCAAGTTACACCTAAGATAGTTCCAAATTTGCTTGGAATAAGAGCAGTTAAGATAAAGAAGTTTTATGTCCTCATGAAGTTATTGAGCACAAATTACACTTAGGATCGGTAGATACATTCCAAGTGATAGTTTTATCTTTGGTAGTGAACTTATTATTTGAAACCAGCAATGCGTTTAAGGACATTCTGGGAGCACATGTACAATCCCAAAATCAAAGAATTTGACCGAACATGGTTCCATACTGAATTAAAATCAAAGTTTTCATTACCAATAGGCAACTAATGCTAGATATCACTGTCTTTTGTGAGATTTCCTCTGTGAGATACATAGCATAAAGAATGCTTATCCAAATTTTGATTTTCTGACTTAGATCGAGATTGAGTTCTAAGTATCTATTAAGACTGATAAGTAAAAATGCAGAAATTAATTTTTTCTGTGACTCAATTATGTTAGTCTCTGAGTTTATGAATATTTTCATATGAGAAAATATAAATTCTCAAACATAGGAACATTTAAAATAGTAAGCATCCACAACCGGCCAGTAAATAACATAATGGAATCCGCAAGGAAACCATAAACGACAGCAACAACCAACCCAAATGAATGATTCTGGACAGTTATTCTATAATACAAATGTAGAAAACCAGGTCATATGGCACAGAAGTGTCGGAACAGGCCAGACCCTGCACCGCAGGCAAACCTGACTGAGGAGCCTCTAACGGCTATGATTATTGAGATTCACCTTGCTGGTGAATCAGAGGGTTGGTTGGTAGACATTGGTGCTCTCGCCATGTTTGCTATGATCGTGATATATTCACAATTTACACGGTTGCTGACGATCAGAAAGTGTGTTGTGAGATCCTCACACCACTTAAGCTGTAGAGACTGGTAAAAACGAAAATAAAGCATATGATTGGAAAGACATTGATTCTTAAAGATGTGATGCATCAGATATGTTTGAAACATTCAAAATTGAAATCAAACTAATAGGAAAATTAAGAGACTACATAGTGATAGAGGAACAGAATACGAATCAAATTCTATTCTGGATTTTTTATGTGATATATTGTACATAAGAGAACTGCACCCTATTCACCTAAAATGAACGGTAAAGCTGAAAAAATAGGACCTTTACCGAATTAGTAATTGTCATTTTATTAAATTTCGGTGCAGCAAAACATTAGTGGGGGGATATTTTATAGACTGTATGTTATGTTCCGAATAGAATCCCCAAATCTAAGAATAAAATTTCGCCTTTTGAAATTTTAGAGAAATATAAATCCAATATGCCATACTTTAGAACTTGGGGTTGCTTAGCATATGTTCGCATTCTAGACCCTAAGAGAATAATATTGGCAAGTAAATCATACGAATGTGTATTTATAAGCTATGATGTTAATAGCAAAGCATAAAGAATTTATGACCTAAATACACATAATATATTTTGAATTTAACGATGCCAATTTTTATGAAATGAAATTTCCTTTTAAATTAAGGAATAGTGGGGGCACATCAAGTATGCCTATTAGAACAGAACTTAATAAAAGTTCTGAAACTGAACCTAGAAAAAGTAAAAGAGCAAGAACCGTAAAAGATTTTGGTTCATATTTTTTGTGCTTTTACTATAGAGGAGGATCCCTTAAACCTCCAAGAGGCCTTATCTTCTTTAGATGCTTTTTTTTGGCAAGAGGCTATAAATAATGAGATGGATTCTCTGGAATCCAATAAGACTTGGCATTCAATAGATTTACCTCCTGGTTGTAAATCTATAGGCTTTATATGGGTACTTAAAAAGAAATTAAAAACCCGATAGCAGTATTGATAAATATAAAGTACGACTAGTAGCTAAAGGTTTTAAACAAAAAGAAAATATATATTTCTTCGACACTTTTCACCTGTAACTAGAATTACATCCATTCGGGTATTAATCTCACTTGTCTCTATTCATAATTTATTAATACACCAAATGGATGTCAAAACCGCATTTTGAATGGTGAATTAGACGAAGAAATTTATATAGACCAATCTGAAGGATTTGTAGTACATGATCAAGAACATAAAGTATGCAAATTAGATAAATCTTTATATAGTTTAAAATAAGCACCTAAACAATGGCATGAAAAATTTGATAAATTTAATCATTTCACATGGTTTTGAAGTTAATGAAAGTGACAAATGCATTTATTACAAATCTGAGAATGACATTTGCACTATTATATGCCTTTATGTAGATGACCTACTCATTTTTGGGTCAAACATTCATGCCATAAACTCAGTCAAATCCTTATTAAGTGCCGGTTTTGATATGAAAGATCTAGGTGAGGCGAGTGTAATCCTTGATATTAAAATTGTCCGAAAAAGGGATTTTCTTCGGGTCAATCTCATTATATTGAGAAGTCTCTAAAGAAAGACAATTACTTTGACTGTAAATCTGCATGTACATAATACGATCCCAGTGCAAAGATATTTAAGAACACTTGTGAAGGTGTAAGATAGTCAAAGTAAGCGAGCATCATTGGCTGCCTTCGGATGCCACTGATTGTATTAGACCAGACATTGCCTATGTCGTGGGATTATTATGCATGTTAACTAGTAGACCTAGTATAGAGCATTGACATGCTATTGAAAGGGTCATAAGATACCTTAAACGAGCCATGAACCTTGGATTACATTATGAAAAGTTTCCAGCTGTACTTGAAGGATATTCTGATACAGACTGGAATACTTTATCTGTTGATTCAAAAGCGACCAGCAGCTATATATTTAGCATCGCTGGAGAAGCTGTCTCTTGAAAATCCAAGAAACAGACTATTTTGACTTAGTCTACTATAGAGATTGAGATAATAGCACTAGCAACAGCTAGTGAAGAAGCAGATAACTAAAGAAATCTACTAGTTGAGATCCCTATATGGGAAAAATAGACACTAGTGGTGTAATTGATTGTGATAGTTCCGCGTATAGAACCGTTATAACAACGGTAGAAAACGACGTCGTAAGCACAATACTGTAAAAGAACATCACATATATAGTGATGAAAAATTTGACGACTATTGAAAGAAAAACAGAACCGATATTACAATGGTAAGAAATGATAGTCATATGCATAGTATTATTAGAGAACATCACATATAAGGTGATGATTATTTGGCAGAACCTTTGATGAAAGGACTGTCCAGAAAGAAAGTCCTTAATAATTCTAAAAGAATGGGACTATTGCCCTGTGATTGTGGAATCACGCACAACGGTTACCCGACCTAAATGACTGGAGATCCCAAGAACTAGGTTCAATGGGTAAAAACAAGTTGTGTAGTGATAGTAGATGAACATGCTAAATTTTAGATTAAGAAGCATGTATTCCTGAAGTGATTAGAGTATGAGTTAATAAAAACTCTTAATGAGATCTATACTTTATTTGGAGTGGAGTACCTACCTTCAGGAGTGCTCTTGATAGACTCACCTTTGTGAATGTGGAAATGTGGCCATTTTCTATGAAGTTTTGTTCAAAACTTCTGGAGCGTTCACTAAACTGGGATAGACGTGCATGGCCATAAACGGACGGGCTTATTTGATTACACTATAGAAAAGATTGTGTGTGGTTTGATGTCAGGAATAGAGTTCAAGACTACGTGTCACTCTAGTAAAAACTGAATCTTATTCACTACGCAAAGGTTCAAGTCAGATGACACCTTTGTTTATGCACAGTCTTATATTTTTAGAAACTGCTCGATAACATTTTAAAAAATTCAAGTGGGGGATTGTTGGAAATTTTATGTGAATTATTAAAATATTGAGATAAGTGTATGAATGGCTCCCTTATGTGAATAGTCCCACATCATGGGATTATATGGAAGAGGCAAGTATTTATATTTGTTTCTAAGAAATCTTGTTGGGGCCTTGGGCTCCCAATGCATGCTTTGTTGTGAGGAGGGAAACCATGCATCCTGACAACCACATACGCGCGCGTGACCGACCAACCGACTCGACTCGACCCGACCCGGCCTGGTCCGGTTCGGTCTTGGGCTTGGGCTTGGTCCTTGGCTTTGTGGTGTAGACACTTATATTTTTGGTCCAGAAAACACTGCATTTTTCGAACTATTTTTTAAATACAGAAAATATTTCTGAGCCGATTTTTTATTTATGAAGCGGTAAAATCTGCCCAATATTTTCGATTAACCCTAATCTCCGTCTATATATTATCTTCAGTTATAGACGAGATTACTACAGAAAAAATATACTATTTCTCTCCGCCATTAAAATATTCTTACAGAATTTTTCGAGAAGTTATTAATTTTGAAAGTGCAAATCTGCACTGATTTGTTGTGCAAAGCAAATCAGTTATTAATTTTAGAGAGGTTGTTTTATCCTAGAGGCGGCGGCGGAAGTACGAACTGGTTTTGCACCACCGACCAGATCGCCGAATCGTCTTCAAGAGAGCGACCTAGTCCGCGACTTAGCCATTGTTTCCCAACAATAAACAGAAGAACAGGGTGATAATTGAGTAAAAATGTGTGTAAAATAGGTGGAAAATAATTTAATGGAATACTACTCACTGTGTCGTGGATATTCGAAGCAAATGCCGAAATTTCAAATAGGAACGAACATCAAACGTGGAATCCCAAATTTGAGTATTAACTGGATGAGAAAAGAAATGACATTGAACCCTAAACTAGAGTTAAAACGTAGTTGAAGCATAAAGTAAATGAAACATATAAAATTAGCAAGGCATGTACCAAAGTAACAGCAGGCAATGTGTGCAACTTGCACAGAAAACCGAAAAAATGAAGAAAATATGAGGTTATCATGTTATAAAAACAGACCAGTTTCTCATGTGATGTCATGTTTATAAAATTATGAGGTTAACATGTTATATAAAGATATCATGTTATAAAGTGGTGTCAAGTAGAAGCAAAAACAGGAGCATGTTTACAACTCTAGTTTTTTACGTATAAGATGGCGCGAAACTGTGGTGGAAATAAATGATTAACGGACTCTATATTCTTACCGAAATCATGTAATAAATATAATTTAAAAAAAATAACAAATTTAATTAGGTAATAATGTATGTTTGTACCTGAAGTTCGTATAGGGTTGAACACCAATTCCCCCACATGAAATTGAAGAAAACATTTTCTCTCCTCCTTTTTCGGGCTTGAGACCGACATCAAATAATGATTTAATTGATGGCGGAGTTAAAAATGTTTTTTTAGCGGTAAATATTTATAAGTTTATAATGATAGTGATGAGTAGATTTTATTGGAAAAAGTGTGGAGAAAAAAAACAGTGTGGTAGGTATCATTGTGTGTGAAAAAGCGGACATAAATGTAATTGAAGCAGGTAGTTGTTGATAAATGAGCTTAAAAGTAGGGGTTAAATCATGTTTGTATTACATGCTAGTAAAACATCATTGTAAACCACATTTCTAGTATGTGTGTGTTTTTTTTAGATATTTCCATTCTTTACCAAAAAATTTGTTGTTTGACGTCCAATTCCTCTAGATAAAGCAACATATAATTGACCATGACTGAAAACATGTTGTGGTTGGTAGATTCCAGCAGTTGGAATGGTTTGGCCTTGTGATTTGTTAATTGTTAAAGCAAACGCTAGTTTAACAAGAAATTGCTTTCTAATTAAAGCGAAAGGCATAGAAACATTTTCTAATGGTTTTAATGGTATACGAGGAATAAAAACTCTTGTACTGCGGAAATGACCGACATCAATTTCTGCATCAATTAGATTTTTTGTGGAAAACACGACAAATTAATCTTATGCCATTGCATAATCCGATTTTAGGGTCAATATTCTGTAGTAACATTATAGGAGATCCAACTTTAAGAGTTAGTTTATGTGGAGGTAAGCCACCGGGGGAAAGCGAGTTTAGGAATTCATGTTGGTACAAATTACGTGTATCATCCTCCATAGAATCAAATGAATAATAAGTATATTCAGCACCCGGAAACATGTGTATAACAGTATTATTGATTTCGTCAACAGTATCATTAGTCGGGGCCAGAATGGCTCTGTTCATAATATAATCAGCATCATATAAAGATTCATTAAGTGTTGGAAAAACATGATCAATCAAAGAGTAAATAGAATTTGAATTACTCCCATAGGTAAGAATATCATCCGAGAGTCTAATCATGTCATATTGAATGTGTGGTTCGTCACCATTTCCAATGCTTAGAAGAAGGGAAGCATATGATGGGTCATTTATAGCACGCATATTTTGGGTTAAATGAAAAACAGTAACATCTGACCATAAATATGATTTAATGATGCACGCATCTACAGTTTGAGCCCTATTACCATTCTGGACGATAGGCAACACTTGACGGAAATCACCGCCAAAAATGACAACATTACCACCAAAAAGATTTGTCGATATTAGTTAAATCTCTTAGTGTTTTGTCTATAGCCTCAAAAGCATGATAATGAGCCATTGTTGCTTCGTCCCATAAAATGAACGTTGTTTCACGTAGTAGGTTAGCAAGATCAGATTGTTTTGGAATGTGACACGTAGATGAAGAATTAAGTGAAATGGGGATTTCAAATCGAGAATGTGCAGTTCTACCGCCAGGTAATGCTATAGCAGCAATTCCCGATGTGGCAACTGCAAGTGCAATTAGGCCTTTACTACGTGAATGAGCTAAAATTGACTGGTATACATATGTTTTTCCTGTTCCCCCTGGACCATCTATGAAAAAAACTGCATTTGTCTTTTCATAAATTGATTTCATGACAATATCAAATGCAGTGCGCTATTCTAAATTTAAGGAATTAACTGATTCAATATCTTGTAAAGGTATGTTTATAGACTTTTCTATGAAAATAAGACTGGACATATTGCAGTCAGTTTCGTACGTAGCAGTATGAAGAGGTAAATCATAGTCAGATAGTGATTTGTTGTACTGTTTTAGTAAGTTATCAAGGTCTGAAAGACAAAGTTGAATTATAAATGTGTTGTCGGTAACAGAAAATGTGTGTTTATAATCTTCTATCATGTAGGCATAAAATTCGTCCCACAATTTACGAACATGATTTGGTTCACAATATACTAAAATTGTAATGAACAACCATCTTAGGGCAGCATGCATATATGTTAGAAGCAGCCCGTAAACAATCATAAATAGCATCATCATTTTCTGTAACACCCTGCACTTTTAATATAATTAAAAATGTACATAAATATGTATATACATAGCAAGGTAAATAATGGTGATGTACAATGCAAATTTATTAATATATGGAAGAGAAGGAAAAATTAATTCGATAACAGTGTACGAAACATAAAAGACAATAAAATAAGGATACTTAATTTAAATATCAGGAATTAAGTAAAACAGACATCACGATTGTGTTCGTCTCGAAATTCTGCTTGGAATAGAGTCCAAGTTTTCAAAAATCGGACTACGTATGAAAGAGTTTTAGCATGTGGAAGATTCAACAAAAATTCAGAAAAACACCCAGGCAGGTCGACCTGAGGGTCGACCTACCTAGGAAGGTCGACCTACCCAGGGAGGTCGATCTAGGGGTCGACCTTAGTGTCAACCTCCCCCCCTGATTTTTTTTCCAGATCTGGGCAGTGACGATTTTTGATGTGCTGGACGGACCGGATGGCTTCTAGGGCAATCTAATGGCTCTAAAACACTCTCTACACCTATAAAATAGTGCCTAGACCAAACCTAATTCATAAACAATTCCTTCTGACACCTTCATGCCACCAAACTTCAACCAAACATGGCCACCGCCTCAAAACCTAAATTAGTTTGCAAGTTCATCATCAACTTTGGAGTTTAATCAAATCAAGTAGCAAAGTTCTTCAACAACAATTCATGCTCTTCACCAATAATCAAATAAGAAGATTAAACCAGCGCTCTACATCAATGATAAATCACTTATTTCTCCAATCCAGTCAATGTGAGTGGATTTGAACTATATTTGTTGTATAATGTTGCTTCTATCATTTACCATTCCCCATAATTAATATGATGTTAATTTAATAAGATCTGTTATTTTATTTATGCCTACGTTTGAGTTCTCTCATTTTTATCACTTTCCCTTTTTATTTTCGGATCTAGGTTATCTCGAACCTAGACGAAATCTTATTATACAATACGCACGATTGGAATATGGGGCTACTGGAATATAATCTGTAATTTTGGGTTTTGTGGCATAAAAATTGTTATTGCATATATTGGGCATAATCTATTTTATGCGGTCGAGGAATATAATCTATAATGTTGAATTTATGTAAGTTTGATATAATTGTCATTGGATATGGAATTGGTATAATTCAATATTAACAACATGTAATTGGGAACATGGATTGGTGTAATTTATTCGTGACTTGAAAAGTAAGCCTAGAGGGTGAATTAGATTATATGTATGAATGTGGGAATGTTGGGGTATATATATTGGGAAAATATGGATTATATGAAATTGGGTATAATGGGTTATTGGAAATTGGCATGTTTGGGTATGAATAACATGGAATTAGTGAATTTGACTATAATTGGATAGTTTGGGTATTATGAAAAATTGGCTAACTATTATGTAATTGGTGTAGTGAATGGAAAATTGGAAATAGGCGTAAAAATGAAATGTAATTAAGTTGAATTTGGAACATATGACATGAATTTGGGTTTTGGGTGAAAGTCGATTGTTAATGAACGCCTATGACACGAGGTTAGACGCGTTTGTGGTGTAAGACTTCCCGGAACCACCCGGCAAATCCAGCAACCACAAGCGGATGTCTAATGTGAGAGGTCAACGGCAAGAACTAGAGGCGTAACGGTTTATGACACGAGGTTAGGCGCATTTGTGGTGTAAGACTGCCCGGAACCCCCCGACAAATCCAGCAGCCACGAAAGGACGTCTAATGTGAGAGGTCATACATCGTTACGATATTATAAATAAATTAAGAAATACTAACCATAATAAGACATGAGGGTGACATGGGTATGGTTAGAGGGTTAAGTGGGTGATATTAATGACATGTAAAGCATAACTAATGTGGACTTAACCGTTGTGAGACATGTGATGTAAGACATAACCAAGGTAGACATAACCATAGTAAAACATGTGTAAGACATGGAAACTATAATAAAAAGAGGGTTAAGTGGGGCACGTGTGACATGTGAAACAGAATTTAGATATGCTTAACCAAATGGGACCCATAATGGTGTCATAAATTAATTGAATTGGGTAAAGTTTAAGTAACGGGTTAAGTAAAAGGAAGGGTTAGGTCAAATCAGAAATTAATGACACAGTAATGGAGGGAATGATAATTACCTATTATAAACTTGAGTTGCGGTGATGTAAAATTAAATAACAGGCAAACTTGTCATAGGGACATGGGAAGGTTATGACTTAAGATGTAATACAAGACTTGAAGGGTGGGATGACTTGTACTATGAAATAAGTCAAATCTAAAATTAATGAAAAGAAATGGGGAATGATAAATAACCTATTTTGAATAAACTTGAATAAGGCAAGAAAGGATAATAGGTGGAAATTATAACTTATAGGACAAGATAAGTTATAGGAAACGATAAGGAAGACGAGATAACTTATATGTAAAGATATACTTAAATTAAGTGGTTTGGAAAGGAGAAATGTGAAATTAAAAATGATATAAGTTATATGAGTGGAAAAGAAGTAAATTAGAATCATATATGTTGAGTAATTCTCTGGGTGCCAGTCTGATGTTGATTTCGGTCTTCGGGGCTGGTATTTAGAGGGTTATTCTCCTAAATCAGTATGTATGTAGGATAAGGCATACTTAACGATGAATTAAGTATAACATGTTGTTGTAACCCAAAAAGGGAATAATTTATGAGATTGGAAAATAACGTGTTGTGGGCTTATTAATGGACTTAAGTGGGTTAAGTATAAATTGAATTAATAAGCAAGGGTAACTTGGTGAATACGGAAAAAAAGGAAGTTAATGTGAATAATCAAGTTAAATGAGAAAGTTGACGAGGTTGCACAAGCGTGAAATAAATGGTTAGACTTAAGGTCTAATGACATATAAAACTAAGGCGCTTGAAGCAGTCCGTACGTTGTAAGATGAATGACCCAACGAGGTAGATCATGATGGTTTCATAAGGCACGAGGAGAGCGCATGGTCGCTATTTTGGTGGCTCCAACGGACTGTAAGGGGAAGCACGCGGCTTCCTGAGACGCTAAAGGTGCTCCTGGTAGTCCTTTGTAGTGGTTTAGCTTCGGGCTAGGATTACAGAGGTTGGGTCTGCGCAGAACTACCAAGTGGGTAGGCCTTGACTGCACAAGTAGGGGGCAGTCAAAATGCTGTATGCGGTGCCATTAAGGGTGGTTTGGTGATTGCCTCAGGAAAAGGTGGAGGGTCAAGACCAAACAATAGCAAGATTGTCGGACGCTTGTCTCCAACAGCCTAAGGAATGCGAAAAGATAAGAGCTAACCCCTAGAGATCGTTAAACTTTGCTATCAAGGGACGGGTGCGGGGAGACCCCACATGGATGTTTAGATTGTTTGCTTGTTAGGGGTGGTCGCTTAGCTCATGTGGTCTTTACTAGTTGAGGGAGGGACTGAGGTAGGGCCAAAGCCACCATAGAAAAACCAGACCCGAGGGATATCTATACATTGGACACTCTTAGAGGCGGGCCCGTAGAGATATAGAAAGGGTCCCGACCGAGTTCCATGTTTTCTGGTGTAGCCCTGCCACAGAACTTGGGTGCACAAGTAGAGGTTATGTGCAGTAGATGATACGTACGTGGAAAAGTCTAGGTACAACCATGTCTGCTCTGGGTGGTGTATCGTAGACTAGAGGGCATTACTCGGTAATGGAACCAAACTCGATCGAATAGCTCGAGGATAGCAGTCAGTACGCTTACGTAGCACAGTGATAGTGGTTCTATGCGGATGTAGCGTTGTACACTACTATGGCATAGGAAGAGGGACTACGCATATTTCTGTGACGATACAGAGGAGACCATGCGAGTGGGGTATCACGGGGTGTACCTCAGTTTGGGGGTAGCTACATATACACTATATTAGATTAATTTACTAGTGGGTATATGGGTGCGATGTGTGTGTAAGCTTTGAGTGCTAATAACACGTATAACCTAATAAATAAGAAAGTGTAATTGAATGGTATATGTAGGATTATTCAAGAAGTGTAGTTTAAATTCATTCACACAGAACTTATGTTCTGACCCCCTCCTCATAACATTCGCAGGTAAGACAGAGACTTATAGATTTGGGAATACTGATTTAGCAGTATTGTGGTTAATGTAAAGCTATGTTTTAAATATATTATATTTTACTCCTTCCGCTGTGAGGTGTTTTCCAAACTCTGATATATCTCTTTTCTCTGTCTTTTTCTGCAAGATACCAGAGCAACCAACTCTGGTTTCGGCGGATTGGGTTTTGAAACAAAAATCGGTCCATCGGAATCCGGATTGTTACATCTGGTATCAGAGCTTCGGTTTAGTGATCTTAGGGAGATATTGAGTGAACTTATTTGTATTTTCTAAAATATAAATATATTATATATACAAATCTAAATCCATAAAGTAGCCCACTAGGTAGGGAAAGAGTTTGGATATTTAGTTTGTACACATAAGTAATAAATATAGAAATTTTTTAGACCATTAGGTGGTTGGGAAAGTGTACAATATGACTTGGCATTGGAGAAAGAAAGTATCCCATAAAGTGGAAACTGAAATGTTAGAGTAGTGGGTTTAGAAGTGTAACCTTAGAAACTAGAAAAGGCTGAAAAATGAAAAATGGATTAGGAATATATATAGTCGAGAGAATTGAATTCGTGAAAGTGCCTAGGAAAGCCTAGCTGAGTTGAAGACCCGCTTTAAGTCTAACCCAATGATAAACTTTTAAGAACTTGAATTTGTAAAAAAGGATTTATGGTATTTTCCAAGATTTAATCTTAAAAGTATTTTGATAAATGTATGTTGGGTTTTAAAGTAAAGTGGGGTATATTATGTAAAACAATGATTTCTTGTTTTAAAAGAATTCTCTCATAAAAAGTTGCATATTATGGAGCATAAATAGCTTGCTAGTTTTAATATATGAAAAGAAGTTTTGAAATTCTATTCTGTTACCAATAAATTTTGATTATTGTTTTAAAAAGAAATTTTGTTGGGTGAACAAAATAAGCGGTAGAGTGTAAGGATAGAATATATATTTGCACCTTAGCAACCAAAGTTAACATTGTAAACAGGAACAGTGTAACCCATTAGTTGTCCTTGTCTACTCCAGCTTTTGTGATTTGAAAAGAAAAATTTTTTGCAATTTTACTTTGTAACATGTTTTTATGGTTTGGAAAAAGCAAGTTTTTGAGAAGAGGAAATAAAGTTTTAACACTTTTAATTTTTGGAAGAAATATGCAATGCAAAGAAGGAGGCCAAACCATACTTTTAAAAGAATGAGGTAGGTAAGGATTAAGGCCTAGAAAGATTGAGATAAATTTAAGACTATAAATTAAAGAAATAGAACCTAACTGGAGATTGGTAGAGTTGAGTGATTCTCTAAGTATCAATCTGATGTTGATTTCGGTCTTCAGGGTTGATGCATAGGAAATTATTCTCTTACCAAAGATTAGCTAATATTAAACTAATTGAAATTTCCTGTAGATTGCATAAACATTGAGAAACCTAGGTTTGTTGCTTGAGAAAAAGAGATAAAGTATAGGCTAGTAATACACAGCAAGAACTAGTGGTGACTACTAGGTAGTGGAAGGGCAAGTAAGTGTAGAGAGTTGGTGGTTGGACTATTCTTTAGAGAAATAATCTTTTGATTCTTGGCCCTCGGTAGTAGCTGTATAGGATGTTGTTTGAGTTAAAAACAGAAAAGCTTATTTGAAAAAATAATAATTAATTGGAGTAAGTCAAATAAGCTAAGAAAGAGAATAGCCTAATTAAGAAGAAAATAACAAATCCAATAAAGCAACAAACTGACGGGAAAAGAGAATGGAAATCTTAAGAAAAAGATGAAAATTTTCCAAGATAACTAGAAAAAGAGAAGAAATTTTCTTATGCGTTTGTACTTGGATAGGAAAATAGGAAATCTTTATAGAATAGTTATGTAAAAATCCAAGTGCAATTAGAAAAGAAAAACGGAGGATGTAAAATTTTTCGTTTTCATAACATAAGAAATCGAATTTGGAAAATTAGATTTTTTCTAAATTTCGAATTTAATGATGGTGGTAGGGTTTTGGATGCAAAAATTGGATGAACGATGATCTTACTCTGTAAGAGTGTAGGAAAATTTGGATGAAAAACGTTTTGATTTTTCAAAAATATTGCATTCATATAGAACTGCAAGTATATTTAGGATGTGAGCATCATGTTTTGAAAGAGTTTTTAAATTTTGCATACATATAGGTGGATCCAAATTAGGCATACATACTTTACTATGATGTATCTCACTTTGCACATGTGCACAATGTTTGCAACAATTGGATGCACACTTGATGGATGGATATTGCGAGGGGTTATCTATTTTACTCTTATCGAATTTCGGGGACGAAATTCTTTAAGGGTGGGAGAATGTAACACCCCGCATTTTTAATATAATTAAAAATGTACATAAATATGTATATACATAGCTAGGTAAATAATGGTGATGTACAATGAAAATTTATTAATATATGGAAGAAAAGGAAAAATTAATTCGATAGCAGTTTACGTAATAGAGAAGACAATAAAATAAGGATACTTAATTTAAATATTAGGAATTAAGTAAAACAGACATCAGCATTGCGTTCATCTCGAAATTTTGCTTGGAATAGAGTCCAAGTTTTCGAAAATCGGACTCTATATGAAAGAGTTATGACTCGGCTTTTACTCTTTGACAAACAACACATCTAGCGACAAACTCTGCCACATCCTTCTTCATTCCAGGCCAGAAGAAAATGCGCTTCATATCCTTATACATCTTATCTCCACCCGGATGTATAGTCATCTTGGAGCGATGTGCTTCCTCAAGAACTTTCCTCACCAAGTCTTCTACCATCGGAACATAAAGCCTTCCGTCTCTCCTCAGCCAACCCTTATCATCTATAGAATACCGAGCAAGGTGACTTGATGTCTCCCCTCGAACCAGCTTATCCATGATCTCAATTATCTGAGGGTCTTCCCTCTGCGAAGCCCCTACTTGATCCAGAAGGGTAGGCCTGAGCTCAAGAGATGCTAAAGAACCGGTCATCGACTCAACCGCCAAAGAAAAATCAAAGGTTGCCAAGAACTCTAAATTCTTCATCTCAACAAATAGAGGACTTAGTGTCAACCTTTTTCTACTCAACGCATCCGCAACAACATTCCCCTTGCCAGGGGTATAGGCTATATCAAAATCATAGGACGCCAGGAATTCCATCCATCTTTGCTGCCTTAAGTTCAGATCCTTCTGCGAAAAGAGTTCAAAGACTTATGATCAGTATACAGCTCAAATCTCACTCCCAGAAGATAATGACGCCAAGCCTTGAGTGCATACACTATCGCTGCCAGCTCTAGATCATGAGTGGGATAATTCTTCTCATGCACCTTAAGTTGCCTTCCACCAAAACATATAGCTCTGCCCTCTTGCATCAGAACGGCGCCCAATCCCGTGCCACAAGCATCAGTGTACACGGTAAACATCTTACAACCATCGGGTAAAGCTAGAACTGGTGCTGAGGTAAGGGCTCTCTTGAGCCTCTGAAAAGCAAGCTCACAGTCCATATCCCAAGCAAAAACTAAGTTCTTTTTCGTCAACTTAGTAAGAGGAGCGGATATCTTCGCGAAGTCCTTGATGAACTTCCGGTAAAACCCTGCAAGACCTAGAAAACTTCTCACTTCGGTTGCATTCCTTGGAGTCTTCCAATCCTGAACTGCAACCACCTTAGCGGGATCCACCGCTAAGCCTTGCTTGGATATGATATGCCCAAGGAATCTAACTTCCCTTCTCCAAAAGTGACACTTGGAGAACTTGGCCTTTAACTGATGCGCTCTAAGCGTATCCATCACCTCTACAAGATGCCTCGCATGTTCTTCTTCATCCTTGGAGAAGATCAGAATATCATCCACAAAGACCACGACAAACTTGTTCAAGAACTCCCGAAACACCCTACTCATCTAGTCCACGAAATACGCGGGTGCATTCGTCAAACCGAACGGCATAACAAGCCATTCAAAGAATCCATCTGGAGTTCTGAATGCAGTCTTGTCTATACTATCTTCAGCCACTCTGAGCTGATGAAATCCAGTAGCAAGATCAAGCTGAGAGAAAACAGAAGCACCAACAAGCTGGTCAAAGAGATCATCGATCCTTGGTAACGGGTGTCTGTTCTTCTTAGTCAGCTTATTCAACTCTCGATAGTCAACGCAGAGTCGAAGAGAACCATCTGCCTTAGTAGCAAACACCACAGGCGCTCCCCATTCGGATATACTTCGTCTGATGAAGTCCTTCTCAAGCAACTCCTTTACTTGCTTGCTGAGCTCCCGTCTCTCACACGGAGCCATGTGCCGAACGGGCAAAGAAACAGGCTTAGCATTATCCACCAGATAAATGCGAAAATCAATCTCTCGTTTAGGGGGCAACCCCTTAACTTCTTCAAAAACATCTGGATAATCTCGGACCACCCTTACAGACTGAAGGGCTTCCTCTGACGAGTCGAGAGATTCAAGATAGCACAACATGACGGGATCCTTCGGATTGCATGAAATCTCTAAGGTGTTGACAAGGCGAGTCACAAGCCTCACAACCCTATGCTCACAATCAAGAATGGCTCCATATCTGGACAGCCAATCCATGCCCAAAATCAATCCGTATCCCCTGAAACCAAGAACATACGCACTACACAAGAACTCTACACTGAGTATAGAGATCCTTAGATCCTCACATATCATAGATAAATGAGCAGAACCCCCAATGGGATTCGAAACACAAACTGGATCATCCACTAAGCTAGTACTAAGGTGCAAACTATCAACAAGATCAGATGAAATAAAGCTATGTGATGCACCAGAATCAAACAAGGTACGAACTGGAAGATCGGAAATATAAACAAGGTTCTCAACAGAAACACTACCTCGATCGGGAACTGGAGCGGTATTGAGAGCATGGACTTGCCCTCCTGAAGGTCCAGCCTGTCCTTTCTTCTTCGGGCATTCCTTGCTGAAGTGTCCAGTCTCACCACAGGAAAAACATCCACCACTAAGCTTCCTTTTCTTCTTCCTACAATCCTTAGCAAAGTGTCCAGGCGCACCACAGTAATTGCACTTTCCCTTGCCTTTGTTGTTGTTCCCCTTCTTGTTCTTGCTCTGATTCCCCTGACTGCTTTGACCACCTTGATTGCCTTTACCTTGAGAATCGGTCTTCTTTGGTTGAGTATCACTCGACTTGACCTCTTTCTTTCCATCACCCTGAAGTAGAGCCATATCGACCAAACTCTCAAAAGTAGCCCCATGCGGAATATGTGACATCGCCAAACCCTGCAGCGGCTCATTCAATCCCCTGGCGAATCGAAGAGCCTTCTTCTTGGGAGTGTTCACCATATCCAAACCAAAACGGGCCAGCTGATTAAACTTGTTCACATACTCCTTGACAGACATATCACCTTGCTTTAATGCAATGAACTTCTCCATCTGTAAATTTGCCTCAGCAGAAGATAGAAACTTGGCCACAAATCTAGCCCTCAAATCGGCCCAAGTCTCAACGGGCCTCGTCCCATTGGTGACCTCCCACCAATAGGCCGCTTCATCCTTCAAAAGCCACACTGTCAATAAGATCTTCCTCTCGTCATCAATCCCAAAGATAGCAAATAAGTCCTCAGTGTCTTTCAGCCAATTCCTAGCTTCAACAAAAGATTCCGTGCCTAGGAAATTCTTGCCTCCCATCGCCTTGAAGTCTTTACAAACCTTTGTGAACTCAACCTGAGGATGCTGAGGGGGCGGAGGAGGAAGAGGAGCCTCAGCAACTGGAGGAGGAGGAACATTAGCAACGGGAGGAGGAACAGGAACCACCGGAGGAGGGACATTAGGGGGAGGATTCTCAACTACAGGAGGAGGAGTGGGAGTAGGGTTTGCGGGGCCGGCTGCCGCCCTAGCTTCTAGAAGTCTCCTATACCAGAGTGGTACGTTTACTCCATCGGGGATGGCAAGATCCTCAGCCATACTGAAACGAAGGATAAGATAAGATAAGATTAGGTCAAGGGAATGAAGGATAACGCTAATGGCTTTTTGGGGAATAGCCTTTTAAAATACTAGACTTTTCTTTGGAAAATACTTTATACTTGTTTTGAAAATAGTTTTTCAAAAGTCCTTTAAAAAAAACTTTTTGCTCTTTCTTGTCAATCATATGCTCTGATACCAAATTTGTAACACCCCACCTCCGCTAGGGTCACTCTTTTGGGGGCACTAGCTTCTGGGGGGCGTTAGAACTGGGTAAGCATGCATAATGATATATCAAGGCAGAACAAGAACATAAATATATATGTAAAACAGAGTAAAACAGCGGAATATTTCAAACCATCTCAAAACAAGTCTTAGTACATCATAAAGTCAACTGCCAAAATAAACATGTCTAGTACATCATAACAGAAATACTGAAATACATAGTGCTATCCCCAAAATAAAGATGATAAACCATAGCGAGCTCAATGTCCAGTCATACATGAGCTATCCAGCAAACAAGCAAGCGATCCAAGCTAAGCACCACTGTTCCCTCCCTGAGAACCTGGGGGGGGGGGGAACGGAAGAAAAGAAGCGAAAGAAAACAGGTCAGTCAAAAAGACTGGTAAGCCCTACTACGATCAGTCTATAAACTAGTAAAGCTAACATCATGATGGAAACTGAGATGAACATACTGGCAATAGATAAAGGTGTCATCACATAAAGAAGATTAAGTTTTGCACCATAGTGTACTAGCAAACTAACATAACAGGTATTGATCCCTCAGCCCAAACTTTGGCCCAATTGCATGAGATGACCTTAATACAAGGTCCAGCCCAACGGTCTAGTCGATCGGCTCCCTATAAACCTAACACGTCAAGTGTTGGTGTCCATACGGCCCACATATGGTTGTAGTCAGACTGTGCTGGGTCCACCTTTGGGTGTATCAAGCCCTCGGGTGTCAACCCCAGACACCTAAGCAATAATGCACAGTCTAAACCTACTGGTACCCGTGCCTCGAGTTTGTCCAACACCGGACTACGTGCACGTCCGTAGCTCGCCTGGACCCGCACCGCTGTACCACTCAGCCGCCGCTTTGGTCGCTTACATCCTTCCAGTAATCGTGCCCCCGCCCTAGCCTAGCCTCTAGGGTTGTGAATGATACCAAACTGGGATTACTGCTGGAACAGACCACGTTACTAGTGTTTTCTAAGAGGGTTAAGTGTGGTTTAACCCCTCACTAATCATGGATTAAATTAGTTAAGTGTAACCAACAGTTCACCACTTAACCCCATTTAATCCCTCGTATCCCCAAAATTGGTTAAGTATTAGTGGGCCATGACTTAACCCTAATCATGAGGCATTAATTTATTTGTCCCTTAACCTCTCACATTAGACTTTGTTGCGGTTACTAGTTAAGCCGGGCGGGTCCGGGTAGCTTTACACCACAACTTGGTCTAACCTCGGGTCCAAGGTACACATGACCAACTTCTCACATTGGGTCCTATTGTTTGTAGCAACTAGTTAAGCCGGTCGGTTCCAGGTAGGTTTACGCTACAAACTCAACCCAACCTCGAGTTGGCCACACTTATGTTTTCTAAGTGTCATGTCCACTTTAATTTCAAAACATAATTACAAGTTTAACAAATACTTGGGTAGACCTAACTTAATAGGTAAATTCCCAAGGGGTAGACCTAACTTAATAGGTAAATTCCCAATCTTATATTTTTATGTATTTTAAGTTTTACCCAAAACCCCCCAACGTCATTCTATCGCTTACATATTCGTCATAACGCATAGAGGATAGAAAGAGGGAACTTGGCACAACATACATGATAAATTTTACATGCATAACATGTTGGACTTGCATAACTTAGCATAGTGAACTTGCATAAACATGCATAACTTGTTAAACTTGCAAATCATGGCATAGTGAACTTGCATAAACATGCATAACTTTTTAAACTTGCAAATCATGGCATAGTGAACTTGCATAAACATGCATAACTTATTAAACATGCATATCATGGCATAGTGAACTTGCATAAACATGCATAACTTATTAAACATGCATATCATAGCATAGTGAACTTGCATAAGCATGCATAACTTATTAAACATGCACAACATAGCATAGTGAACTTGCATAAGCATGCATAACTTATTAAACATGCACAACATAGCATAGTGAACTCGCATAAGCATGCATAACTTATTAAACATGCATAAATCCCAACTTTCATCACATATTAACTTTAGAATTTCTAAAATGAAGGTAAGAGGGCTTACAAATATTATGAAGACACAAATCTACTAATAAAGATTGAGAAGCCCTTTATGCAAGCATATAAAAACCCAAAACAAAGCTCCAAATAACAAAAATCCCAAAAACTCTTGCTTAGCAAATAAAGCTTGCAACTTGATGATGTATGCAAGCTAATGATCATTCATACAACTTAGAAATGCTTGTATGAACATCAAAACCTTCATAGGAATGATTTATGAAGAGGTTTGGAGGCTAGGGTTTTTAGGTGGAGGCCATTTGAGAATTCAATTTGACATAGTTTGGTTGCTAGAATGAATAATGAGGTTTTAGGGTAGGATTAGGGGCTTATTTATAGAAGATTAGAGTGTTTTTAGCCCTAGGATTAACCCTAGGTTAGTTTAGGCCCGTCAGATCTCGGAATTCTCTAGAACCAAGCCACACAACCAAGCCCAAATCAAAATGGTGCGCCAGGCAAAACTGCCCGGCCACCCCGTGTCGACAGGGCTGTCGACAGGGCAGTCGACACCCTAAGACCCCTGTCGACATGCCTGTCGACATGGGGGTCCTGGCGGGAGTTTTCCCGCCTGACGCCAGTTAGCCCTTATCCTTGTTTTTAATTTAAAATTTAAATCTGTTTTTACTTAGGAATTTTCTGAAAACTTCAATGGGCCTTAACTAGGTCATACGGACTCCGATTTCCGAAAACTCGGACTCTATTTCGCGTATTTTTCCGAGACGAACGCAATGGCATAGCGCGTTTCCCTTAATTCAGATTTTTGAATTAATTTCTGCCTCGATTTATGTTATCACAGGTTATTGAAAATACGGGTTGTTACAACAACCATGTCTGCTCTGGGTGGTGTATCGTAGACTAGAGGGCATTACTCGGTAATGGAACCAAACTCGATCGAATAGCTCGAGGATAGCAGCCAGTACGCTTACGTAGCACAGTGATAGTGGTTCTATGCGGATGTAGCGTTGTACGCTACTATGGCATACGAAGAGGGACTACGCATATTTCTGTGACGATACAGAGGAGACCATGCGAGTGGGGTATCACGGGGTGTACCTCAGTTTGGGGGTAGCTACATATACACTATATTAGATTAATTTACTAGTGGGTATATGGGTGCGATGTGTGTGTAAGCTTTGAGTGCTAATAACACGTATAACCTAATAAATAAGAAAGTGTAATTGAATGGTATATGTAGGATTATTCAAGAAGTGTAGTTTAAATTCATTCACACAGAACTTATGTTCTGACCCCCTCCTCATAACATTCGCAGGTAAGACAAAGACTTATAGATTTGGGAATACTGATTTAGCAGTATTGTGGTTAAGGTAAAGCTATGTTTTAAATATATTATATTTTACTCCTTCCGCTGTGAGGTGTTTTCCAAACTTTGATATATCTCTTTTCTCTGTCTTTTTCTGCAAGATACCAGAGCAACCAACTCTGGTTTCGGCGGATTGGGTTTTGAAACAAAAATCGGTCCATCGGAATCCGGATTGTTACATCTGGTATCAGAGCTTCGGTTTAGTGATCTTAGGGAGATATTGAGTGAACTTATTTGTATTTTCTAAAATATAAATATATTATATATACAAATCTAAATCCATAAAGTAGCCCACTAGGTAGGGAAAGAGTTGGGATATTTAGTTTGTACACATAAGTAATAAATATAGAAATTTTTTAGACCATTAGGTGGTTGGGAAAGTGTACAATATGACTTGGCATTGGAGAAAGAAAGTATCCCATAAAGTGGAAACTGAAATGTTAGAGTAGTGGGTTTAGAAGTGTAACCTTAGAAACTAGAAAAGGCTGAAAAATGAAAAATGGATTAGGAATATATATAGTCGAGAGAATTGAATTCGTGAAAGTGCCTAGGAAAGCCTAGCTGAGTTGAAGACCCGCTTTAAGTCTAACCCAATGATAAACTTTTAAGAACTTGAATTTGTAAAAAAGGATTTATGGTATTTTCCAAGATTTAATCTTAAAAGTATTTTGATAAATGTATGTTGGGTTTTAAAGTAAAGTGGGGTATATTATGTAAAACAATGATTTCTTATTTTAAAAGAATTCTCTCATAAAAAGTTGCATATTATGGAGCATAAATAGCTTGCTAGTTTTCATATATGAAAAGAAGTTTTGAAATTCTATTCTGTTACCAATAAATTTTGATTATTGTTTTAAAAAGAAATTTTGTTGGGTGAACAAAATAAGCGGTAGAGTGTAAGGATAGAATATATATTTGCACCTTAGCAACCAAAGTTAACATTGTAAACAGGAACAGTGTAACCCATTAGTTGTCCTTGTCTACTCCAGCTTTTGTGATTTGAAAAGAAAAAAAATTTGCAATTTTACTTTGTAACATGTTTTTATGGTTTGGAAAAAGCAAGTTTTTGAGAAGAGGAAATAAAGTTTTAACACTTTTAATTTTTGGAAGAAATATGCAATGCAAAGAAGGAGGCCAAACCATACTTTTAAAAGAATGAGGTAGGTAAGGATTAAGGCCTAGAAAGATTGAGATAAATTTAAGACTATAAATTAAAGAAATAGAACCTAACTGGAGATTGGTAGAGTTGAGTGATTCTCTAAGTATCAATCTGATGTTGATTTCGGTCTTCAGGGTTGATGCATAGGAAATTATTCTCTTACCAATTTCCGATCAAAGATTAGCTAATATTAAACTAATTGAAATTTCCTGTAGATTGCATAAACATTGAGAAACCTAGGTTTGTTGCTTGAGAAAAAGAGATAAAGTATAGGCTAGTAATACACAGCAAGAACTAGTGGTGACTACTAGGTAGTGGAAGGGCAAGTAAGTGTAGAGAGTTGGTGGTTGGACTATTCTTTAGAGAAATAGTCTTTTGATTCTTGGCCCTCGGTAGTAGCTGTATAGGATGTTGTTTGAGTTAAAAATAGAAAAGCTTATTTGAAAAAATAATAATTAATTGGAGTAAGTCAAATAAGCTAAGAAAGAGAATAGCCTAATTAAGAAGAAAATAACAAATCCAATAAAGCAACAAACTGACGGGAAAAGAAAATGGAAATCTTAAGAAAAAGATGAAAATTTTCCAAGATAAGTGGAAAAAGAGAAGAAATTTTCTTATGCGTTTGTACTTGGATATGAAAATAGGAAATCTTTATAGAATAGTTATGTAAAAATCCAAGTGCAATTAGAAAAGAAAAACGGAGGATGTAAAATTTTTCGTTTTCATAACATAAGAAATCGAATTTGGAAAATTAGATTTTTTCTAAATTTCGAATTTAATGATGGTGGTAGGGTTTTGGATGCAAAAATTGGATGAACGATGATCTTACTCTGTAAGAGTGTAGGAAAATTTGGATGAAAAACGTTTTGATTTTTCAAAAATATTGCATTCATATAGAACTGCAAGTATATTTAGGATGTGAGCATCATGTTTTGAAAGAGTTTTTAAATTTTGCATACATATAGGTGGATCCAAATTAGGCATACATACTTTACTATGATGTATCTCACTTTGCACATGTGCACAATGTTTGCAACAATTGGATGCACACTTGATGGATGGATATTGCGAGGGGTTATCTATTTTACTCTTATCGAATTTCGGGGACGAAATTCTTTAAGGGTGGGAGAATGTAACACCCCGCATTTTTAATATAATTAAAAATGTACATAAATATTTATATACATAGCTAGGTAAATAATGGTGATGTACAATGAAAATTTATTAATATATGGAAGAAAAGGAAAAATTAATTCGATAGCAGTTTACGTAATAGAGAAGACAATAAAATAAGGATACTTAATTTAAATATTAGGAATTAAGTAAAACAGACATCAGCATTGCGTTCGTCTCGAAATTTTGCTTGGAATAGAGTCCAAGTTTTCGAAAATCGGACTCTATATGAAAGAGTTATGGCCCGCGGAAGATTCAAAAAAAATTCAGAAAAATACCTAGGCAGGTCGACCTAGGGGTCGAGCTGGGGGTCCATCTACCGAGGGAGGTCGACCTTAGTGTCGACCTCCCCCCTGATTTTTTTCCAGATCTGGGCAAATTCGATTTTTGATGTGCTGGACGGACCGGATGGCTCCTAGGGCGATCTAATGGCTCTAAAACACTATCTACACTTAGAAAATAGTGCCTAGACCTAACCTAATTCATAAACAATTCCTTCTGACACCTCCATGCCGCCAAACTTCAACCAATCATGGCTGCCGCCTCAAAATCCTAAAATAGTTTGCAAGTTCATCATCAACTTTGGAGTTTAGTAGCAAAGTTCTTCATCAACAATTCATGCTCTTCACCAATAATCAAATAAGAAGATTATATCAGCGTTCTACATCAACGATAAATCACTAATTTCTCCAATCCAGTCAAAGTGAGTGGATTTGAACCATATTTGTTGTATAATGTTGCTTCTATCGTTTACCATTCCCCATAATAAATATGATGTTAATTTAATAAGATCTGTTATTTTATTTATGCCTACGTTTGAGTTCTCTCACTTTTACCCTTTTCCCTTTTTATTTTCGGATCTAGGTTATCTCGAACCTAGACGAAATCTTATTATACAATACGCACGATTGGAATATAGGGATATTGGAATATAATCTGTAATTTTGGGGTTTGTGGAATAACAATTGTTATTACATATATTGGGAATAATCTATTTTATGCGGTCGAGGAATATAATCTATAATGTTGAATTGATGTAAGTTTGACATCATTGTCATTGGATATGGAATTGGTTTAATTCAATATTAACAACATGTAATTGGGAACATGGATTGGTGAAATTTATTCGTGACTTAAAAAATGAGCCTAGAGGGTGAATTGGATTATATGTATGAACGTAGGAATGTTTGGGTATATATATTGGGAAAATATTGATTATACGAAATTGGGTATAATTGGATATTGGAAATTGACATGTTTGTTTATGAATAACATGAAATTAGTGAATTTGACTATAATTGGATAGTTTGGTTAATATGAAAAATTGGCTAACTATTATATAATTGGTGTAGTGAATGGCAAATTGGAAATAGGCGTAAAAATGAAATGTAATTAAGTTGAATTTGGAACATATGACTTGAATTTGGGGTTTGGGTGAAAGACAATTGTTAATAAACGCCTATGGCACGAGGTTATACGCGTTTGTGGTGTAAGACTACCCGGAACCACCCGACAAATCCAGTAACCACAAGAGGACGTCTAATGGGAGAGGTCAACGGCAAGCACTAGAGGCATAACGGTTTATGACACGAGGTTAGGCGCGTTTGTGGTGTAAGACCGCCCGGATCCGCCCAGCAAATCCAGCATCCACGAACAGACGTCTAATGTGAGAGGTCATACATCGTTACGACATTATAAATAAATTAAGAAATACTAATCATAATAAGACATGTGGGTGACATGGGTTTGGTTAGAGGGTTAAGTGGGTGATATTAATGACATGTAAAGCATAACTAATGTGGACTTAACCGTCGTGAGACATGTGATGTAAGACATAACCAGGGTAGACTTAACCATAGTGAAACATGTGTAGGACATGGAAACTGTAATAAAAAGGGTGTTAAGTGGGACACTGTGACATGTGAAATAGAATTTAGATATGCTTAACCAAATGGGACCCGTAACGGTATCGTAAAATAAATTGAATTGGGTAAAGTTTAAGTAACGGGTTAAGTAAAAGGAAGGGTTAAGTCAAATCAAAAATTAATGACATAGTAATGGGGGGAATGATAATTACCTATTATAAACTTGAGTTGCGGTGATGTAAAATTAAATAATAGGCAAACTTGTCATAGGGATAGGGGAAGGTTATGACTTAAGATATAATACAAGACTTGAAGGGTGGGACGACTTATACTATGAAATAAGTCGAATCTAAAATTAATGACAAGAAATGGGGAATGATAAGTAACCTATTATGAATAAACTTGAATAAGGCAAGAAAGGATAATAGGTGGAAATTATAACTTATGGGACAAGATAAGTTATAGGAAACGATAAGGAAGAGGAGATAACTTATATGTAAAGATATACTTAAATTAAGTGTTTTGAAAAGGAGAAATGTGAAATTAAAAATGATATAAGTTATATGAGTGGAAAAGAAGTAAATTAGAATCATATATGTTGGTTGGGTTGAGTAATTCTCTGAGTGCCAGTCTGATGTTGATTTCGGTCTTCGGGCCTGGTGTTTAGGGGGTTATTCTCCGAAATCATTATGTATGTGGGTAAGGCATACTTAACTATGAATTAAGTATAACATGTTGTTGTAACCTAAAAAGGGAATAATTTATGAGATTGGAAAATGACATGTTGTGGGCTTATTAATGGACTTAAGTGGGTTAAGTATAAATTGAATTAATAAGCAAGGGTAACTTGGTGAATACGGAAAAAAAGGAAGCTAATGTGAATAACCATGTTAATTGAGAAAGTTGACGAGGTGGCACAAGCGTTAAATAAATGGTTTGACTTAGGGTCTAATGACATATAAAACTAAGGCGCTTGAAGCAGTCCGTACGTTGTAGGATGAATGACCCAACGAGGTAGATCATGATGGTTTCATAAAGCACGAGGAGAGCGCACGTTCGCTATTTTGGTGGCTCCAATGGACTGGAAGGGGAAGCACGCGGCTTCCTGAGATGCTAAAGGTGCTCCAGGTAGTCCTCTGTAGTGGTTTAGCTTCGGGTTAGGATTACAGAGGTTGGGTCTGCGCGAAACTACCAGGTGGGTGGGCCTTAACTGCACAAGTAGGGGGCAGTTAGAATGCTGTATGCGGTGGCATTAAGGGTGGTTCGGTGATTGCCTCAAGCGGAGGTGGAGGGTCAAGACCAAACGATAGCAAGATCATCGGACGCCTATCACCAGCAGCCTAAGGAATGCGAAAAGACAAGAGCTAACCCCTACAGCTCGTTAACCTTTGCTATCAAGGGACAGGTGCGGGGAGACCCCACATGGATGTTTAGATTGTTTGCTTGTTAGGGGTGGTCGCTTAGCTCATGTGGTCTTTACTAGTCGAGCGAGGGGCTGAGGTGGGGCCATAGACACCATAGAAAAACCAGACCCGAGGGATATCTGTACGTTGGACACTCTTAGAGGCAGGCCCGTAGAGATATAGAAAAGCTCCCGACCGAGTTTCGTGTTTTCTGGTGTAGCCTTGCCACGGAACTTGGGTGCACAAGTAGAGGTTATGTGCAGTAGATGATACATACGTGGAAAAGTCTTGGTACAACCATGTCTACTCTGGGTGGTGTATCGTAGACTAGAGGGCATTACTCGGTAATGGAACCAAACTTAATCGAATAGCTCGAGGATAGCAGTCAGTACGCTTACGTAGCACAGTGATAGTGGTTCTATGCTGATGTAGCATTGTACGCTACTATGGCATAGGATGAGGGACTGCGCATATTTATGCGACGATACGGAGGAGACCATGCGAGTGGGGTATCACGGGGTGTACCTTAGTTTGGGGGTAGCTACATATACACTATATTAGGTTAATCTACTAGGGGGTAGATGGGTGCGACGTGTGTGTAAGCTTTGAGTGCTAATAACACGTATAACCTAATAAATAAGAAAGTGTAATTGAACGGTATATGTAGGATTATTCAAGAAGTGTGGTTTAAATTCATTCACACAGAACTTATGTTCTGACCCCCTCCTCATAACATTCGCAGGTAAGACGGAGACTTATAGCTTTGGGAATACTGATTTAGCAGTATTGTGGTTAAGGTAAAGATATGTTTTAAATATATTATATTTTACTCCTTCCACTGTGAGGTGTTTTTCGAACTTTGATATATCTCTTTTCTCTGCCTTTTTATGCAGGATACCAGAGCAACCAACTCTGGTTTCGTTGGATTGGATTTTGAAAAAAAAAAACGGTCTATTGGAATCCGGGTTGTTACATTTTCCAATAAACCTCTATGTTCAGTGGCTTCTTTAAATGTATCATATTGTGTACCTTCAACAGTGAGTAAGTCAGTACTGATAAGGGTCCTCTAACATGAGTTAACAATAGTCTCAAAAAATTACGATCATCTTCAATTGGGGAAACAGTATAGATTCTACCTAATACCCTGCGGTTATTTTGTCTATGAATCCAGACCTTGTGTTTACGATCCAACCAATACTTTTTTTGGAAATTGGTGGTAAAAGTAATGTTTTTGTTTTACTTTCATCATTCAATATGTCATGCAGTTGTTCGGAAGAAGAAAAATGCAATTGTTGTTGGTTTGGAAGATGGATTTGTAGGCCGACAACAGAGGGCGTAATGTTATTAAGAGGAAATTTAAATATTCTCCATAATGCCTTTGGTGCACAAACCCAACTAGCGTTAGCAAAATTAGAAATTTCATCCTCATTGGTTGAGGAAGAAACACCAACCGAAACGCGGTCAGACCCCTTATAATATACTTGCAAAGATATTTTACTGATTTTATACTTGAACAAATTTGAACATTTAAATGGAAGTCATATTTGAGTAATAAATAAGGATCGTATGGCACTACCCGTCGATTGTCAATTGTGGTTCCCATTTTATCATTAAGTGTCATGTTGTCACATCTTCTATATATTAGGTAGGAGTCATTTCCTTGTAAAGTAACTGGAGCGAACGACTTTGGGAAACCCCTTTTACATTCACCATTTTTCATACAGTTGGCATTTGGGTTAAAAGGACCACACGGGTGATGAATCATGTGTCTGACAACAAATGCGTGTAAATCGGGTTCTAATTGTTTACTTGGAATTTCATCTCTAAGCACATCATCGTACTCATCGGGATTAGTAATCTTATCATTATCAGCTAGAATAAGTAGCATATGGGAATGTGCCAGACCTCTTTTTTGAAATTCAATAACATGTACATGTGCAATAACTTTACCTAAAATGCTTTTTTCAAATAAATCAGTTTTTATTTGTTCTAATTTGGCTCGAAAAATTCTAGTTGTCATATCAGGTCTATCTTGCGGTTGTTGACCGGGAAGTAGTTCTGTAGTAATTTCAAGCCATTTTGCATTACATGTAACTGTAATAAAAAAATCAGGTTTTATGTACCTTTGAACTACTGCCATTGCATCTTGGTAGCGGTGGTGCATATCTCGTGGACTATCAATATGAGATGCTGGTAGGATTTTTTTACATCAACGTTGGCTGAAATAGGATAATACACAATTATGTAACAAATAAGCATGCATGAAGCAGAGGAAGAAAACTGAAATTCGCAGTTGAATAATAAATAACGTACCCGCAAAAGTTTCTCCCGCACTCAAGGCATCTTGCGTACCCTTGTACAACTCTGCCCTGATTGTGTCTTGATTATTATGAAGAAACCTAAGTCTCATGGTGTAAGTTTTGACAAACATATCAACAACATATTGCTAGAAAAGGAGGCCACCAAGCAGAAGAAGCGGTGTTTCTCTTACTCGTATCTAGAAGAAGAAAAAGGTAGATTTGTAAAAAATTTAAAGGTGAATACGGAGCAAAGGAGATCGATGTGTGATCTAGCTGTGGACATGATAATAAGTGTGTTGATAAAAAGATGCATTAAATTCACGGAAGTAGACACGAGTATGTGATCTGGGTAGCTAAAAATGTAACATGTGTTGAAAGATAAGTTGAAAATATAACGGTGAATGAAATAAGATGTCGTACACTATGGTTACCGTAATTGTACCTGTATAACATTGGAGTAGTAGGATGCACAACTAATTTGGCTGCCCCCATCATCATGCAAGTTCAAATTCCAACCATGTTCTCTGTACGGTAGCAACAGTGGGTACTGAAGTAGGTCCTAAATTCCAATGGTATCAGGAACTCACTGTAAATTCCCACATCTTGCCTCGACAGTTATGTCTCTACCTTGCAAATCATCTAATTCGTCACCTATAATTATGCCAGCAACTTGAGATTCCGTAGGCAGTTCATGAAGATGACTGCCAACGGTGATTTCTTTTATTTTTATTCTGCAATTGTGAACATCAGCACGCTGTCCCAATTGGTGTAGGACAGACACGAATGGGTTATTATTATCCAGAACTTCCTTTATAATCAGAAGCACATCAGGTCTCAACATTTTCGTATCCAATTATCAATTTTCAGTCTCATGCTCTGTGTCGTAAATGTATAGTTGTAAATAGCGGGGTCGGTTACCATCAGCAGGTAGCAAACTGCCTATACGGTGATATATAGACCCCTTAGCATGATAGGAATAAATACTACTTACTGCAGTCGCCAATTTTTTGTCTATATTTGCATCGATTGATGTAAAGGCGAAAGCATTATTATAATGTAACAACCGGTATTTTCAATAACCTGTTATAACATAAATGGAGGCAGAATTAAACTGTAAAATCTGAATCAAGGGAAACGGGCTATGCCATTGCGTTCGTCTCGGAAAAATACGCGAAATAGAGTCCGAGTTTTCGAAAATCGGAGTCCGTATGACCAAGATATGGCCTTGCGAAGTTTCACGAAAAATTCCCAAATTAAAGTATACTTAATTAAGTGAAATGGGTTGCGCAGAGAAATATATATATATATTGATATATATATATATATAATTGAAAATTAAATAAATAAATATGCAAAAATGTTCAAAACATCGAATTGGGAGAGGGGAATAACCGAACCGGCCGATTTTGGAGGTCGACCCGAGCTCGCTGGGTCGACTAGGGGTTAATCCAGGGTGTTTGGCTGTCAACCCGTGGGCCGATTCGCTCAAATGCAGATTTTGCATTTGGATGGTTCTCATGGTTCATCTTTAATCTAAAGGCCTTAGATGGTTCCTACACTTGACTTCTTCCCCAAGACATGCTTTGATGGCTTGGATTGAATCTAGGTTTAATCCTATGGCCTAAAACACTTGCCTAATCTATAAATAAGCCCCTAACCTACCCCTAAACCCTCATTATTCACTCATGCAACTAAACTATGGCAAAATTTCTACTCTCATGGCCTCCACTCAACTATCCTAGCCTCCATGTAACACCCCACGCCCGCTAGGGTCACTCACTAAGGGAATGCCATAGCATCGGTGGAGTATTTTAGTGAATATAGAACAGAAAAATTGCAACAAGACAGATATAAATAGTACTTGAAATTCTAAAACATCATCTCATAACAGCGGAAATAAACATGTCTGGTTACATCATAAAACCATGATAAAAGTCAAGTACAACATCTGTCAAAATAAAGAAGTACATAATCCCACTCTCATATACAATAGCCATAAGAAAAGAAAAGATAACTGGGTAACTAGAGCTTTACATCTACCCAAGCTCCTCAAGACTGGAAACAGAAATCCGATCAAGCTCTACTACCGCTAGGATCCACCGTAGGACCTGAGGGTTGGGAAAAAAAGATAAAAACAACGGGGTCAGACATAAGTCTGAGTGAGTCCTATAACTTTAACAATACAATCATTAAAGTAACCAGAGAAGACATAAATTTGACCTACGGTAATATCTGGGGATGAATGGCTACACTAAGCAGCTTGGTAGACTTAGAATAAACTTAGATAACCGTCAAGACGCATCTACCCACCCAAGGATAATTACTAACTGCACCACACCAGTCATTCCTACTTAAGGTTGATCCCTTCTAAGGACTTAGAAAATTTCCCCAGTAGTTCCATGTACCCCTAGTCCACTACATAGGTGCCGTCTGCCCCTATCTCTACTAGGTGTACCCAGTAATTCTTACCCAGTAGTTTCGTGTACTCCTACATAGGTGCCGTCTGCCCCTATCTTCATTAGGTGTACCCACTACTCCCCATCGATCGGCTCCCTACCGTAGATACCCGTGCTGGTCCCACAGTGGGGTGTATCACTCCCCTAAAGTGGCTACCCAATACTATCAACGGTGCACGGCTTTATATCTACACGATGCAACAACGACTTATCTACCAGCCCGGGCCCACACACGCATATGAAACCCGTTGGACTTGCGTTGCCACCGCTAACCCGTTTTGGCCTCTTATAATCAAGCCCAATATGCGTGTCCCGTCACTCGACATGGGTCGAGCCCACAAAGATACGTTTGGGATATTGGTTGAAATGGGCCCCCAACAAGCTACCCACCTAAGCTTGTCATATATCTAGTGTATCCCACTTAACCCTTTAATCATGTTTAATTACATGTTTCTCTTGGTTAAGTACTCTAATCGTATTTTCTATTGCCACCCAAGGCAACCCACTAGATTCCACATGCCACCCAAGGCAACCACTTAATTTCCTCATGCCACCCAAGGCACCCACTTAACCCCTCATGTCCCACTACATGCTATTATGGTTAAGTGTTTCTTAATTAATTAAGACCGTGATCTCCCGTAAAGACCTCCCACATTAGACTAGCTGTTATGACCGCCTGGTTAAGCCGGTAGAATCCGGGCAGTCTTACGTCATAACAGAGTCTAACCTCGTGTCTTTACCTTAATCACGTATTTAATTTATGGCTAAGACCTCTCACATTGGGCTGACATTTGTAGCAACTGGTTAAGCCGGTCGGGTCCGGGCAGCTTTACACTACAAATGAGTCCAACCTCGTGTCTTAGTCGATTAATTACACCTAATTAATCACCCCCATATTAATTATCCCTAATTAATATCAAGTTTTCCATAACATGGGTAGACCTAACTCAATAGGTAAATTCCCATGGGGTAGACCTAACTCAATAGGTAAATTCCCACTTATGGTAATTTATTTTTATGGTATGCTTAATCATACCCAAACATTCATTTATTAACATATTTACCACCCCATCGTTCCCCACGTAAATCGTTCTCGTTTCATGACATAACAAAGGGGAAGATCATTACAAATATCATGGGTTTAACATACAACTTTGTCATGGGTTAAGAGGATGTCAACTTGCATATATGAGCATATTAACCCAACTACATATAACCCAAACTTGCATATTATCATACACATGATTTGCATAACATGTTGCATATGAGCTTGCATATTATCATACACATATCTTGCATGACATGTTAAACTTGCATATAGGCATTCACATACTTGCATAACTTGCATATCATGTCATTTAAGCATATACATATCTTGCATAAGTATTCATATACTCGCATAAGCATGCATAACTTGCATATCACATAAATCTTGCATTTCAACATATACATGACCTGCATAAGCATCCATACACTTGCATAAGCATGCATAACTTGCATATCACTTTCAACTTGCATTTAAACAAACACTTAACTTGCATATCACTTTCAACTTGCATTTAAACATATACTTAACTTGCATATCTCACTTTGCTAAACATGCATAAATCCACTTATTAAACATGCATATATCAACTTGTTAAACATGCATAAATCAACTTATCACATATGCATAATCATAGAACAACATAGAGTAACATATCATCATACATGATTCAAACTCACAAATCCGCATTTAAGACCATAAGTCTCATTACACCCATTCTACTTACTTTAACAATTGATGTTAAAGTGATAGAAACTCACCAAAACACAATTAGCAAGCTAATGAAGAAGATTAAGATACTTAGAATGGATTAGGGAATGATTTGAGAGGGATTTGCTTGCAACTCCTTCATGAACTAGTGGAGGCCATGCTCAAATTTCATTTTGCCATAGTTTAGTTACAAGACTTAATTATGAATGAATTAGGGTAGGGTTGGGGTCTTATTTATAGGATTAGGTGAGTGTTTTAGGCCCTTAGATTAACCCTAGATTAGGTTAGGACCCTTAGATTTAGGAAATCTCTAGAACCAGCCCTCCTAGCTAGCCTGAAACCCAACCTGGTGCAACCTGGTGCACCCAGGTTCACTGGGCGCCTAGACCCTGTCGACAGGCAAGTCGACAGGCATGTCGACACCCCTGTCGACAGGCCTGTCGACAGCCCTGTCGACATGGGTTGGGCGGGAAGCTTCCCGCCTGACCCCGCCTGGCCCATTCCAAATTTGAATATTTTGAATTTTTAAAATCTGTTTTTAGTTTTAAATTTTCTGCAAACTTCATCGGGCCATAACTGGGCCATACGGACTCCGATTTTCGAAAACTCGGACTCTATTTCGCGTATTTTTCCGAGACGAACGTAATGATGCAGCCCGTTTCCCCTAATTCCCACATCTGAGATTATTTATCCTGTAATTAGTGAATTTTAGTATTAACTAAAATTCGGGGTGTTACATTCTCCCCTCCTTAAAGGATTTCGTCCCCGAAATCTCTAAGCTAAGGAGAATGCATATCCTACCATCCAAACAACCATCTACTCAAACCATCAACCACGGGCATCCATTGTCCTTAAAACAACTTCTAATGATGTATGAGCATATGCAAAAAGTGTGTGTATATGTTCCCTATCTAATGTATGAACATATGCAAACCATGATAGTGCCATGCATCCATTATGTATGCGAGAAAAACCCTATCGACACATACGATATCTACATGAGTGCACAATCATCCACCAAAATGCATCATCCATGTGATAACACAACCATTATACATCCATAAATATATATTCTCCTACACACAATTTTATGCAATATGCAATATGAAGTGATTGAGCCGATCTAGTGCCTAGAGTGTGTATATGCATCCACGAGCAACCACTAGCAAACACTTGCATCCACTTGCATCCATCAACCATAACATGTCTCAAACACATGTTTCAACCATAGGTTTACCCTATCTAAAGGCCAAAGATACTAACGAGAGGACACACCAAAGATAAGATAAGTACTAGACAAGCGATAAAGGAGAAAGTAAAGACATACCCTCAAAAAGAAATGGGTACAATGAACGCATATTCGCTTCCGTCTCCCAAGTCGCGTTGCTCTCATCTTCTCCCCATTGCACTTTGACTAGCTGAACCTCTCGATTCCTCAATTTCCTAGTCTCTGACCCAAGGATGCGAGTAGGAGCTCGTCGAATCGTCGCCTCACGCTCAACCTCTACATCTCTAAGCAAGCTTGGCTCTACCACCTCTGCGGTCTCATGTAAGTACTTCCTCAGATGTGACACATGGAATACATCATGAACACCACTAAGCTTGTCGGGCAACTCCACCCTATATGCCATCCGCCCAATCCTTTCCTTAATAGGAAATGGCCCAACAAACCTCGGTGCTAACTTTCCAACGGATCCGAAGCGAACAACATTTCTCAACGGAGATACCTTGACAAAAACCATATCCCCAACCTCAAATTCAAGATCCGTCCTTCTCTTGTCCGCATAAGATTTTTGCCTATCCTGCGCTGCTTTCATCCTTCTTCGAATCAAGTCGATCTTCTCAGAAGTCTCCCTAACCATATCAGGCCCAAGCAAGATCTTATCCGTAGACTCCCACCAACATGTAGGTGATCGACAAGGCCTTCCATAGAGAGCTTCGAAAGGAGCCATACCAATACTGGACTGAAAGCTGTTATTATATGCGAACTCTACCAATGGAAGATGCTCTTCCCATGTACCTCCAAAATCTATGATACAAAGCCTCAAAAGGTCTTCTAGAACACGATTCACCCTCTCAGTCTGGCCGTCTGTCTGAGGATGATATGCGGTGCTCAGACACAATTGAGTCCCCACTGCTTCTTGCAAACTTCTCCAGAACTCGCTAGTGAAGATAGGATCTCGATCACTCACTATGCTAGAGGGTACCCCGTGCAATCGAACTATCTCTCGAAGATATACTGAAGCTAACCATGGAGCGGTCCTCTTACTCTTCACAGGTATGAAATGGGCGCTCTTAGTAAGTCTATCTACCACCACCCAAATTCCTGTATTACCCTTCCTCGACCTGGGTAACCCATCAATAAAATCCATCGAGACGCTATCCCACTTCCATTGCGGAACCTCCAATGGGTGAAGCAACCCACCTGGTTTCCTTTGCTCCGCCTTCACTTGCTGGCACACCAAACATCGAGCGACATACTCGGCCACATCTTTCTTCATACCGGCCCAGAAGAAAACCCTCTTCATATCTTGGTACATCTTATCCCCACCGGGATGAATGGTCATCCTAGAACGGTGTGCGTCATCAAGAATAGCCTTCCTCAACCCTTCATCTAGCGGTACACAAAGTCTACCGTCTCTGCGCAAGCACCCTCTATCGTCTAGGGTGTACCTACTCAAATGGCTGGACGACTCCCCCCTTATGAGCTTCTCTATCAACTCAACCAACTGTGGGTCTTCCCTCTGGGCTTCCCCAATCCGCCCCAAAAGAGTAGGCCTAACTTCCAAGGAGGCTAGCAAACCGGGTACATAATCAATGGAAGGTCTGAAATCAAACATCGAGATAAACTCCAAGCTTCGTCGTTCCACGAACAATAGACTCAAGGACAACCTCTTCCTACTCAAGGCGTCCGCCACCACGTTACCCTTGCCAGGGGTATACGCTATCTCGAAATCATAAGATGCTAAGAACTCCATCCACCTTTGCTGTCTTAAGTTTAGATCCTTTTGAGAGAACAGGTACTTCAAAGATTTATGGTCAGTGAACAGCTCGAATCTCTCACCAAGAAGATAATGGCGCCAGATCTTAAGCGCAAAAACAATAGCGGCCAGCTCTAAATCATGGGTAGGGTAATTTTTCTCATGTGGCCTTAACTGCCTTCCACCATAGGCTATCACCCTTCCCTCTTGCATTAAGACTGCGCCAAGGCCTGTCCCACAGGCATCGGTATAGACAACAAATGGCTTGCTCCCATCTGGTAACACTAAAACTGGAGCCGTGGTTAAAGCTCTCTTTAACCGTCGGAACGCATCATCGCAATCTACGTCCCATGTGAAAACAAGATTCTTCTTTGTCAAGCGGGTTAATGAGGCTGATATCTTCGCGAAGTCTTTGATGAACTTCCTATAATAACCCGCCAACCCCAAGAAACTTCTTACTTCGGTAGCATTCTTCGGAACCTTCCAATCCTGAATTGATACTACCTTCGCGGGATCCACAGCTATCCCTTCCTTGGAGACCACGTGCCCCAAGAATCGCACTTCCTTCCTCCAGAAGTGACATTTAGAGAATTTAGCCTTAAGGCTATGCGCTCGAAGAGTCTTCAACACTTCCCCAAGATGTAGGGCATGCTCTTCTTCACTCTTAGAGAATACTAAGATATCATCCACAAAGACCACCACAAATTTATTAAGGAACTCCCTGAACACCCTACTCATCAAATCAACAAAGTATGCAGGGGCGTTCGTCAACCCAAATGGCATTACCAGCCACTCATAAAAACCATCCGGAGTCCTAAAGGCAGTCTTGTCTATGCTATCCTCAGCCACCCTCAACTGATGAAACCCCGTGGCCAAGTCCAACTGAGAAAATACTGAAGCGCCAACCAACTGATCGAAAAGATCATCAATCCTCGGCAATGGGTGTCTATTCTTCTTTGTGAGCTTGTTGAGTTCTCTATAGTCTACACAAAGTCTGAGGGACCCATCCGCCTTCGTAGCAAATACTACCGGAGCACCCCACTCCGATATGCTCCGTCTTATGAACCCCTTCTCAAGCAACTCCCCTACTTGCTTATGGAGTTCCCTCCTCTCACGAGGAGCCATGTGGCGCACTGGTAAAGATACCGGTTTAGCATTATCCACCAAATATATTCGGAAGTCAATCTCCCGCTTCGGAGGTAAGCCCTTCACCTCCTCAAACACATCCGGATGTTCCCGGACCACTCTAACAGATTGCAAGTTCTCGACCGAAGCGTCAAGCGATTCAAGATAACTTAGCATAACAGAGTCCCTGGGGTTACAAGAAATCTCGAGAGTGTTACCCAAGCGGGTCATGAGCCTAACAACTCTCCTTTCGCAATCAAGAATGGCACCATTACTGGATAACCAGTCCATGCCCAAAATTAACCCATAGCCCGTGAAGCCCAACACAAAAGCATCACATCTAAACTCAATGCTAAGTATAGAAATCTTCAAACCCAAACATATCATGGATAAATTAGTGGAGCCCCCAATTGGGTTTGAAACAACCAAGGGATCATCTACCAGACTGGTGTCTAGGTGCAGTGACTCAACTAATGATGATGAAATAAACGAATGCGATGCGCCTGAATCAAACAATGTACGGACAGGATGGTCAAATAGAAAAACCAGACTTTCAACGGAAATAGTTCTACCTCTCTCCTGAATCGGTGGAACCGCGAGAGCCTGTACTTGCCCCCTTGCCTGACCCGGTGCCATAAGAGCTTGCACCTGTCCTCCTGAGGTAGATCCCGTCCTTTGCCCTTTCTTAGGGCAATCCTTCACTAAGTGCCCTGCTTCGCCACAGTGGAAGCAACCGGTCTTCTTCTTTTTGCGACAATCCTTGCTTAGGTGGCCAGGTGTCCCACAATTGAAACACTTCTTCTTCTTGCTCTTGCCACCGTTGCCTTTCCCACCTTTGCTTTGCTGTTGTTGAGGTCTCTTTTGATCCCCCTTCTTCTCGGGTGCCTTATTAGCATTAGGACCCTTCTCTTCCTCATACATGAGTGCCATATCAACTAGCTTCTCAAAGGTGGCCCCCATAGGGATGTGAGTCATAGCCAACCCATGCATCGGTTCATTCAAGCCTTTCACGAACCTCAAAGCCTTCTTCTCCGGTGTATTCACCATGTCTAGGCCAAACCTTGCCAATTGATTAAACTTGTTAACATATTCTTTCACCGAAAGATTTCCTTGCTTTAGAGTCAAGAATCTTTCCATATACAAGTTCTCCTCCGCCCTTGAGAGAAACTTTGCCACAAATCTTTGCTTAAAATCCGCCCAAGAGTCAACGGGGCGTTCTCCATTAGTAACCTCCCACCAGAATGAGGCCTCTCCCTTCATTAACCAAGCAGCCAACTTGACTTTCTTTCCTTCTTCCATCTCAAAGATATCTATCAACTCTTCCACCTCCTTAAGCCAATCTCTAGCCTCCACAAAGGTTTCAGATCCTTGAAAAGGTTTCCCTCCCATAGCTTTAAATTCCTTGCAAGTCTTAGCAAAAGTATCTGTGCGAGGAGGAGGGGGAGGAGGAAGATCGGGTGCTACGGTTGGTGGAGGAATATTCGCTGGACCCGCAGTGGTGGCCCTAGCCTCCATCAATCTCCTATACCATACTGGTACCGTCACACCCTCCGGAAAGTTAAGATCCTCAGCCATGCTGGAACGAAAAAGGAAAGATTCAAAACGGAGAATTCGAAGGATATAGATATGGCTATTGGGGATTATGCTTCTCTTTCAAAAACTTTTCTCTTAAAAGACATGTTTTTGAAAATATCTTTTCCAAAAATGTTTTAGAAAAATAGTTTTCTAAAAAAAAATTTATCTGTTCCGGTAACCTTTGCTCTGATACCACGTGTAACACCCCACGCCCGCTAGGGTCACTCACTAAGGGAATGCCATAGCATCGGTGGAGTATTTTAGTGAATATAGAACAGAAAAATTGCAACAAGACAGATATAAATAGTACTTGAAATTCTAAAACATCATCTCATAACAGCGGAAATAAACATGTCTGGTTACATCATAAAACCATGATAAAAGTCAAGTACAACATCTGTCAAAATAAAGAAGTACATAATCCCACTCTCATATACAATAGCCATAAGAAAAGAAAAGATAACTGGGTAACTGGAGCTTTACATCTACCCAAGCTCCTCAAGACTGGAAACAGAAATCCGATCAAGCTCTACTACCGCTAGGATCCACCGTAGGACCTGAGGGTTGGGAAAAAAAGATAAAAACAACGGGGTCAGACATAAGTCTGAGTGAGTCCTATAACTTTAACAATACAATCATTAAAGTAACCAGAGAAGACATAAATTTGACCTACGGTAATATCTGGGGATGAATGGCTACACTAAGCAGCTTGGTAGACTTAGAATAAACTAAGATAACCGTCAAGACGCATCTACCCACCCAAGGATAATTACTAACTGCACCACACCAGTCATTCCTACTTAAGGTTGATCCCTTCTAAGGACTTAGAAAATTTCCCCAGTAGTTCCATGTACCCCTAGCCCACTACATAGGTGCCGTCTGCCCCTATCTCTACTAGGTGTACCCAGTAATTCTTACCCAGTAGTTTCGTGTACTCCTACATAGGTGTCGTCTGCCCCTATCTTCATTAGGTGTACCCACTACTCCCCATCGATCGGCTCCCTACCGTAGATACCCGTGCTGGTCCCACAGTGGGGTGTATCACTCCCCTAAAGTGGCTACCCAATACTATCAATGGTGCACGGCTTTATATCTACACGATGCAACAACGACTTATCTACCAGCCCGGGCCCACACACGCATATGAAACCCGTTGGACTTGCGTTGCCACCGCTAACCCGTTTTGGCCTCTTATAATCAAGCCCAATATGCGTGTCCCATCACTCGACATGGGTCGAGCCCACAAAGATACGTTCGGGATATTGGTTGAAATGGGCCCCCAACAAGCTACCCACCTAAGCTTGTCATATATCTAGTGTATCCCACTTAACCCTTTAATCATGTTTAATTACATGTTTCTCTTGGTTAAGTACTCTAATCGTATTTTCTATTGCCACCCAAGGCAACCCACTAGATTCCACATGCCACCCAAGGCAACCACTAAATTTCCTCATGCCACCCAAGGCACCCACTTAACCCCTCATGTCCCACTACATGCTATTATGGTTAAGTGTTTCTTAATTAATTAAGACCGTGATCTCCCGTAAAGACCTCCCACATTAGACTAGATGTTATGACCGCCTGGTTAAGCCGGTAGAATCCGGGCAGTCTTACGTCATAACAGAGTCTAACCTCGTGTCTTTACCTTAATCACGTATTTAATTTATGGCTAAGACCTCTCACATTGGGCTGACATTTGTAGCAACTGGTTAAGCCGGTCGGGTCCGGGCAGCTTTACACTACAAATGAGTCCAACCTCGTGTCTTAGTCGATTAATTACACCTAATTAATCACCCCCATATTAATTATCCCTAATTAATATCAAGTTTTCCATAACATGGGTAGACCTAACTCAATAGGTAAATTCCCATGGGGTAGACCTAACTCAATAGGTAAATTCCCACTTATGGTAATTTATTTTTATGGTATGCTTAATCATACCCAAACATTCATTTATTAACATATTTACCACCCCATCGTTCCCCACGTAAATCGTTCTCGTTTCATGACATAACAAAGGGGAAGATCATTACAAATATCATGGGTTTAACATACAACTTTGTCATGGGTTAAGAGGATGTCAACTTGCATATATGAGCATATTAACCCAACTACATATAACCCAAACTTGCATATTATCATACACATGATTTGCATAACATGTTGCATATGAGCTTGCATATTATCATACACATATCTTGCATGACATGTTAAACTTGCATATAGGCATTCACATACTTGCATAACTTGCATATCATGTCATTTAAGCATATACATATCTTGCATAAGTATTCATATACTCGCATAAGCATGCATAACTTGCATATCACATAAATCTTGCATTTCAACATATACATGACCTGCATAAGCATCCATACACTTGCATAAGCATGCATAACTTGCATATCACTTTCAACTTGCATTTAAACAAACACTTAACTTGCATATCACTTTCAACTTGCATTTAAACATATACTTAACTTGCATATCTCACTTTGCTAAACATGCATAAATCCACTTATTAAACATGCATATATCAACTTGTTAAACATGCATAAATCAACTTATCACATATGCATAATCATAGAACAACATAGAGTAACATATCATCATACATGATTCAAACTCACAAATCCGCATTTAAGACCATAAGTCTCATTACACCCATTCTACTTACTTTAACAATTGATGTTAAAGTGATAGAAACTCACCAAAACACAATTAGCAAGCTAATGAAGAAGATTAAGATACTTAGAATGGATTAGGGAATGATTTGAGAGGGATTTGCTTGCAACTCCTTCATGAACTAGTGGAGGCCATGCTCAAATTTCATTTTGCCATAGTTTAGTTACAAGACTTAATTATGAATGAATTAGGGTAGGGTTGGGGTCTTATTTATAGGATTAGGTGAGTGTTTTAGGCCCTTAGATTAACCCTAGATTAGGTTAGGACCCTTAGATTTAGGAAATCCCTAGAACCAGCCCTCCTAGCTAGCCTGAAACCCAACCTGGTGCAACCTGGTGCAACCTGGTGCACTGGGCGCCTAGACCCTGTCGACAGGCAAGTCGACAGGCATGTCGACACCCCTGTCGACAGGCCTGTCGACAGCCCTGTCGACATGGGTTGGGCGGGAAGCTTCCCGCCTGACCCCGCCTGGCCCATTCCAAATTTGAATATTTTGAATTTTTAAAATCTGTTTTTAGTTTTAAATTTTCTGCAAACTTCATCGGGCCATAACTGGGCCATACGGACTCCGATTTTCGAAAACTCGGACTCTATTTCGCGTATTTTTCCGAGACGAACGTAATGACGCAGCACGTTTCCCCTAATTCCCACATCTGAGATTATTTATCCTGTAATTAGTGAATTTTAGTATTAACTAAAATTCGGGGTGTTACACTCCACTTCATTTCTATGAAAGGTTTCATGATCATGAGAGTGTTAGAGAGTCCCTATGTTAGTATGAGAGCCTCTCAAGTTGATTTCAAGGCAAAAGCTTTGATCTTTGTTCATAAAGATGATTTGGGGCATCCATCTTTGGATTTTTGGGTGATGGCATGCATAGGCTTCCTCACAAGCTTTAGTTTAATCGATTTAGGCCTTCAAAGCAATGTAAGCCCTTCCCTACTCTTAGATATTAACTATGAAGCTAAATGTTCATGTTGAAAGTTTGGGTTTGATTAATTAGAATGATGCATGCTATCATGTTATGCAAGTTTATGAAGTCATTATCTTGATCTTATGAGCTAAAAGCCACAACCTTTATGTTGAAATGTTGCATTATGCAACATGAGAATCTTCATAATCATTATGTCAACATGCATATGAAGTCATAACCCTTATATGATGATATATGCGAGGTTCTAGTCATCATTCCATGTCTTTTGTCACCATGATTCGTTTATGTGCCAAGTTTGGGTTTATGCATGTTTTGAGGCTTAAGAATGTAACATGCAAGTTAATGAACACATGTGTGCCTCATTTGCCACCATGATTAACTTGTGGCTTAATATCCATTTTTGACATGCTTTTGCCAAGTCTCTTCTTTTAATCCATTACGTTGTTGCGAACATATATGCGAGTTTAAAAGCGTTGGGTTATGTTATGGGTAACTTCTAATGACATGAAGATACAACTTGAAAACATGACTTGAAAGATAACATGGAAGTGGACATGTAAATATGCATAAAAACATAAGCTTGGGAATTTACCTATTAAGTTAGGTCTACCCATTGGGAATTTACCTATTAAGTTAGGTCTACCCAATTGCTTGAAAACTTGAATAGGAACATGACACTAGACTAAACATGAAAGTGGCCAACTCGAGGTTGGGTTGAGTTTGCAACGTAAAACTACCCGGAACCGACCGGCCTAACTAGTAGTTGCAAACAATAGGACCCAATGTGAGAAGTTGGTCATGTTGTGCTTGAACCCGAGGTTAGACCAAGTTGTGGTGTAAAGCTACCCGGAACCGACCGGCTTAACTAGTAACCACAACAAAGTCTAATGTGAGAGGTGAAGGTGCATTAAGTAATTAATGCCACATAATAGGGTTAAGATAATTTGATTAATGACTCTTAACCAAATATGACATGGACAAGTGGGTTAAGTAATTTGATTAGGCTAATGATACTTAACGAAGCATGACAAGGTTGGGTAGGTTAAGTAACTTGATTTGCCTAATGACACTTAACCATTTTTATACGACTAGTGGACGGGGATTAAGTTAACCAACACTTAATCAATCCAACATGATAATTTGGCAAGGTTAAGTAAGTTTTCTTAATGACACTTAACCATACAAGATGATTAGGGGATGGGGTTAAGTTAAACACTTAACCAATTTAAACTCGGTAATTCAATGAGGTTAAGTAACCAATACTTAACCAACTTAACATGATAATTTAATGGGGTTAAGCAACTTATACTTAACCAATTATACATGATGATTTGATGGGGTTAAGTAACTTACACTTAACCAATCTAATACGCGGACCTGATAAGGTTAAGTCACAAGACCTTTTTAGAATATACTTAACCATTGTAGTATGGTTAGAGGATGGGATTAAGCCAACCTATACTTAACCAATCCGACTCGATAATTTGATGGGATTAAGATAATATATGCTTAATCGATCTAGCAAGATAATCCGCTAGGATTAAGGTAAGCTAGTACTTGACCAATTTGACTTGATAGGGTTAAGTCATGAGCCTCTGGGTACACTTAACCAACTTGTGGGACTAAGTCTTGAACTTAAATACTTAGCCAATCTTTGACGTGATTCGTGGGCGGGTTAAGTCATGGACTTGAATGATAACACTTAACCCAATAGACAAACCCTAGCTAGAAGAACTAGGTAGAAAACCGTGGTTAATCAAGGATAACGGGAAAGGAAGCTAAGTGGTAAACCTTAGTTAAGGGTAACTAAGTAATAATTCTTAGCTAAGGACATAGGACTAATTCTCAAAACGATGAGTAACCTGATACTGTAACACCCCACTCCCGCTATGATCACTCACAATAGGAATGCCATAGCATCGGTGGAGTATTTTTAGTGAATATAGAACATAAAAATTACAACAAGACAGATATAAATAGTACTTGAAATTTTAAAACATCATCTCATAATAGCGGAAGTAAAACATGTCTGGTTACATCATAAACCCACAATAAAAGTCAAGTACAATATCCATCAAATAAAGAAGTACATAATCCCACTCTCATACAATAGCCAAAACAAAAGAAAAGATAACTGGATAACTGGAGCTTTACATCTATCCAAGCTCCTAAAGACTGGAACAGCAATCCGATCAAGCTCCACTACTGCTAGGATCCACCGTAGGACCTGAGGGTTGGGAAAAAGATAAAAACAATGGGGTCAGACATAAGTCTGAGCGAGTCCTATAACTTTAACAATACAATCGTTAAAGTAACCAGAGAAGACATAAATTGATATACGGTAACATATAGGGATGAACGGCTATACTAAGCAGTCAACTAAACTAAGATAAAAGATAAAGACGCATCTACCCTTCCTAAGGTAAATTACTAAACTGCACCACACCAGTCGTTCCTAACTTAAAGGTTGATCCCACCCATGGACTTACAAAATTAACTTAATAGTACTTGCGTACCCCTAGGTGACCAAGTAGACGCCACGGGGCCCTACAATCCACTAGGCGTACACACTACTCCCCATTCGATCGGCTCCCTAACGTAGATACCCGTGCTGGCCCCACCATGGGGTGTACCATTCCCCAACGTGGCAACCCGATATAATTAACGGTGCACGGCTTATATCTACACGATGCAACAACGGCTTACCTACCAGCCCGGGCCCACTCACGCATATGAAGCCCGTTGGACTTGCGTTGCCACCGCCAACCCGTTTGCCTCTTACAGTCAAACCCAGTATGCGTGTCCCGTCCTCGACATGGGTCGAGCCCACAATGATACGTATGGGTTACTGGTTGAAATGGGCCTTCCACAAGCTACCCACCTAAGCTTGTCCCTTTTTCTAGTGTATCCCACTTAACCCTTTAATCATGTTTTAATTACATGTTCCACTTTGGTTAAGTATTCTAATTGTATTTTCTATTGCCACCCAAGGCAACCCACTAGGTTCCTTATGCCACCCAAGGCACCCACTTAACCTCTCATGCCCCTCTACATGCTAATATGGTTAAGTGTTTCTTAATTAATTAATTAAGATCGTAACCTTTGTAAAGACCTCTCACATTAGACTGTCTTTTATGACCGCTGGTTAAGCCGGTTGGGTCCGGGCAGCCTTATGTCATAACCGAGTCTAACCTCGTGTCTTTACATTAATCACGTATTTAGTTTGTGCCTAAGACCTCTCACATTGGGCTAACATTTGTAGCAACTGGTTAAGCCGGTTGGGTCCGGGCAGTTTTACGCTACAACTGAGTCCAACCTCGTGTCTTAGTCAATTAATTATACCTAATTAATCACCCTCATAATTTATATTAATTATCCCTAATTAATTACACATTTTTAAGAATATGGGTAGACCTAACTAAATAGGTAAATTCCCAACTCCAAAGTGTGGGTACACCTAACTTAATAGGCAAATTCCCAACACATAGTATGGGTACACCTAACTTAATAGGCAAATTCCCATACTATGTTCATTTATTTTATGTTATGCATAATTATGTTAATTTCACATAATCTTATTAATTTATGCATTGAATTAACCCCATCGTTCCCACGTAATTTCGTTCTCATGACATAACACATATAAAAGGTGTCAACTTACATATGTATGAACATGTTTCAAAGGTGCCATCTTGCATATTAACAAACACATAACTTGCATGTGAACTTGCATAACATGTCACATATCTTGCATATAATCTTGTATAACATGTCACATAACTTGCATATAATATGTCATATAACTTACATATTAACTTGCATAACATACTTGCATATTAACTCATAAACTTGCATAATGTCATCATGAACTTGCATATTAGCAAACATGTAACTTGCATAGCATATCTTGCATATTAACATACATGTAACTTGCATATTATTAAACATGTAACTTGCATATTAATAAACATGTAACTTGCATAGCATATCTTGCATATTAACATACATGTAACTTGCATATTATTGAACATGTAACTTGCATAGCATATCACCATGAACTTGCATAACATGCATATGATCACATAGCCCACAACTTACATATTTAGCATCATGCAAACATAACATACATCATATTAAACTTGCATAAACTTCCATACTCAACATGCATAAACATAGGATTAATGTTAACATCATATCATATGATTCAAGACTCATTAATCCACATACAAAACCATAAATCTCATCACATCTCATCTACTTAGTTTAACAAAAGATCATCAAAGTGATAGAAACTCACTACTAGCAAATTTGCACTCTAAATGAAGAAGATTAAGATGCTTAGAATGGAATTAGCTTGCAACTCTCTTCATAAATTAGTGGAGGCCATGATCAAGTTTCATTTTGCCATAGTTTAATTACAAGATTTAATTATGAATGAATTAGGGTAGGTTTAGGGTGTATTTATAGATTAGGTGAGTGTTTTAGGCCCTTAGATTAACCCTAGATTAGATTAGGACCCTTAGATTTAGGAAGTCTCTAGAACCAGCCCTCTAAGCCAGCCTAGAACCTAACCTGGTGCAACCTGGTGCACCCAGGTTCACTGGACGCCGCACCCCTGTCGACAGGCAAGTCGACACCCCTGTCGACAGGCCTGTCGACAGCCCTGTCGACATGGGTAGGGCGGGAATCTTCCCGCCTGACCCCGCCTGTTCCTTACCAAAATCTGAGATTTAAATCTTTAAATCTGTTTTTAGTTTTGAATTTTCTGCAAACTTCATCGGGCCATAATTGGGCCATACGGACTCCGATTTTCGAAAACTCGGACTCTATTTTGCGTATTTTTCCGAGACGAACGAAATGACGCAGCCCGTTTCCCCCAATTCTCACTTATGAGATTATTTATTCTGCAATTAGTGAATACTAGTATTAATTGAAATTCGGGGTGTTACATTCTCCCCTCCTTAAAGGATTTCGTCCCCGAAATCTCTAAGCTAAGGAGAACGTGTCCTACCAACCAAACAACCATCTACTAAACCATCAACCACAAGCAACCATTATCCTTAGAAACTTCTAATGATGTATGAACGTATGCAGAAAGTGCGTGTATATGTCCGTATACTAATGCAAAATCAGGCGGTCTACTGATTCAGTCGACCTCCTTAATGCAAACCATGATAGTGCCATGCATCCAATATGTATGCGAAACCCTATTGACACATACAATTTCTATATGCGTGCACAACCATACACAAAAATGCATCATCCATATGATAACACAGCCATGATACATCCATCAATCTAACTACCACATCCATTTGTGCGATATGCAACATGAAGTGACTGAGCCGATCTAGTGCCTAATGTGTGTGTAATGCATCCGCGAGCAACCACTAGCAAACCATTGCATCCACATGCATCCATCAACCATAACATGTTTCAAACACATGTTTCAACCATAGGTTTTACCCTATCTAAAGGTCATAGGTACTAGCGAGAGGATATACTAAAGATAAGATAAGTACTAGACAAGCGATAAAGGAGAAGTTAAAAGACATACTCTCAAAAAGAAATGGATACAAAGAACGCATCTTCGCTTCCGTCTCCCAAGTAGCATTGCTTTCGTCATCTCCCCATTGCACTTTAACTAGCTGAACTTCCCTGTTCCTCAACTTCCTAGTTTCTGACCCAAGGATGCGAGTAGGAGCTCGTCGAATCGTCGCATCACGCTCTACCTCTACCTCTCTAAGCATGCTCGGCTCTACCACCTCTGCGGTCTCATGTAAGCACTTCCTCAAATGTGATACATGGAATACATCATGAACACCACTAAGTCTGTCGGGCAACTCCACCCTATATGCCATCCGTCCAATCCTTTCCTTAATAGAAAATGGCCCAACAAACCTCGGTGCTAACTTCCCAACGGACCCAAAGCGAACAACATTTCTCAATGGAGATACTTTGACAAAAACCATGTCCCCAACCTCAAACTCAAGATCTGTCCTTCTCCGATCCGCATAAGATTTCTGTCTATCTTGCGCTGCCTTCATCCTTCTACAAATCAAATCAATCTTTTCTGAAGTCTCTCTAACCATATCTGGCCCAAGCAAGATCTTATCCGTAGATTCCCACCAACATGTAGGAGATCGACAAGGCCTTCCATAAAGAGCTTCGAAAGGTGCCATGCCAATACTAGACTGAAAGCTGTTATTATATGTGAACTCCACCAAAGGAAGATGTTCTTCCCATGTACCTCCAAAATCCAAGATACAAAGCCTCAAGAGATCTTCTAAGATACGGTTCACCCTCTCGGTCTGACCGTCCGTCTGAGGATGATATGCGGTGCTCAAACACAACTGAGTCCCTACCGCCTCTTGTAAACTTCTCCAAAACTCACTAGTGAAGATAGGATCTCGATCACTCACAATGCTGGATGGTACGCCATGCAATCTAACAATCTCTCTAACATAGACTGAAGCAAGCCATGGAGCGGTCCTCTTACTCTTTACGGGTATAAAATGGGCACTCTTGGTAAGTCTGTCTACCACAACCCAAATTCCCGTATTGCCCTTCCTCGATCTCGGTAACCCATCGATGAAATCCATCGAGACACTATCCCACTTCCATTGCGGAACTTCCAATGGGTGTAGCAACCCACCGGGTTTCCTTTGCTCCGCTTTAACTTGTTGGCACACTAAGCATCTAGCCACATACTCGGCCACATCTTTCTTCATACCGGCCCAGAAGAAAACTCTCTTCATATCTTGGTACATTTTGTCTCCACCAGGATGAATAGTCATTCTTGAACGATGTGCATCATCGAAAATAGCCTTCTTCAAACCCTCATCTTGCGGTACACAAAGTCTACCGTCTCTATGCAACCATCCCCTATCATCTATGGTGTATCTACCCAAATGGCTGGACGACTCCCCCTTATAAGCTTCTCTACCAACTCAACCAACTGTGGGTCGCCTCGCTGAGCATCGCCAATCCGTCCCAAGAGAGTAGGTCTAACCTCCAAGGATGCCAACAAACCAGGTACAAAGTCAACAGAAGGTCTGAAGTCGAACAAAGAAAGAAACTCCAAGCTTCGCCGTTCCACGAACAATGGACTCAAAGATAGCCTTTTTCTACTCAAGGCGTCTGCCACCACGTTACCCTTGCCAGGGGTATACGCTATCTCGAAATCATAGGATGCTAAGAACTCCATCCACCTTTGCTGTCTTAAGTTTAAATCCTTCTGAGAGAATAAGTACTTCAATGATTTATGGTCAGTGAACAACTCAAATCTCTCACCAAGAAGATAATGGCGCCAAGACTTAAGTGCGAAAATAATCGCGGCCAACTCTAGATCATGGGTAGGGTAATTCTTCTCATGCACTCTCAATTGCCTTCCCCCATAGGCTATTACCCTTCCCTCCTGCATCAAGACTGCGCCTAATCCTGTCCCACAAGCATCGGTATAAACAACAAACGGCTTACTCCCATCTGGAAGCACTAAAACTGGAGCGGTGGTCAAAGCTCTCTTTAACCGTCGGAAAGCATCATCACAATCTACGTCCCACGAGAAAACCTGTAACACCCCACACCCGCTATAGTCACTCACTAAGGGAATGCCATAGCATCGGTGCAGTATTTTAGTGAATATAGAACAGAAAAATTACAACAAGACAGGAATAAATAGTACTTGAAATTTTAAAACATCATCTCATAACAGCGGAAATAAACATGTCTGGTTACATCATAAAAACCACGATAAAAGTCAAGTACAATATTCATCAAAATAAAGAAGTACATAATCCCACTCTCTCATACAATAGCCATAAGAAAAGAAAAGATAACTGGATAACTGGAGCTTTACATCTACCCAAGCTCCTCAAGACTGGAAACAGAAATCCGATCAAGCTCTACTACCGCTAGGATCCACCGTAGGACCTGAGGGTTGGGAAAAAGATAAAAACAACGGGGTCAGACATAAGTCTGAGTGAGTCCTATAACCCTAACAATACAACCATTAAAGTAATTAGGGTATGACATAAATAAGGTACGGTACCTCTGCGGATAATGACCACACTAAGTAGCCAACAAAACATAGGGTGTACTAAGATAACCGAGAAGACGCTTTTATCCTCCCAAGGATAATTATTAGATTACACCACCCCAGACTTATTCACCCAAGGGTAATTCCTACACTGCACCACACCAGTTCTACCCACCAAGAGTAATTCCTACTTAAAGGTTGATCCCACTAAGTGTACTTAGTAATTTTTACCCGGTAGTTTCTTGTACCCCTACGCAGGTGCCGTCTGCCCCTATTTTTACTAGGTGTACCCACTACCCCCAAGCGATCGGCTCCCTACCGTAGATACCCGTGCTGGTCCCACAAAAGGGGGTGTATCATTCCCCAAAGTGGCTACCATATAATATCACTGTGCACGGCTTTATATCTACACGATGCAACAACGACTTACCAACCAGCCCGGGTCCACACACGCATATGAAACCCGTTGATCACGCGTTGCCACCGCTAACCCGTTTTGGCCTCTTACAGTCAAGCCCAATATGCGTGTCCCGTCACCCGACTAGAGTCGAGCCTACAAAGATACGTTTGGGATATTGGTTGAAATGGGCCCCCACAAGCTACTACTTTAGCTTGTCGTTTAATCTAGTGCATCCCACTTAACCCTTTAACCATGTCCCCTTACATGTTATAAATCTTGGTTAAGTCCTTTAATCATATTTCAATTGCCACTTAGGGCACCCACTAGATTCCCACATGCCACCCATGGCACTTACTTAACCCCTTAATCATGTTTAATTACATGTTCCACCTTGGTTAAGTATTCTAATCGTATTCTCACATGCCACCCATGGCACTTACTTAACCCTTTTATCATGTTTAATTACATGTTCCACCTTGGTTAAGTATTCTAATCGTATTTTTCTATTGCCACCCAAGGCAACCCACTAGTCTCATCATGCCACCCCAAGGCACCCACTTAACCCCTCATGTCCCACTACATGCTAATATGGTTAAGTGTTTCTTAATTCATTAATTAAGATCATGACCTCATAAAGACCTCCCACATTAGACCGTCTTTTATGACTGCTGGATATGCCGGTTGGTTCCGGGCAGACTTCTGTCATAAAAAGGGCCTAACCTCGTGTCTTTACTTTAATCATGTATTTAATTTATGACTAAGACCTCTCACATTGGGCCAATCATTTGTAGCTGCTGGATGGCCGGTCGGTTCCGGGCAGACTTCCGCTACAAAAGGTTCCAACCTCGTGTCTTAGTTGATTAATTAAACCTAATTAATCACCCCCATATTAATTATCCCTAATTAATATCAAATTTTCCATAACATGGGTAGACCTAACTCAATAGGTAAATTCCCATGGGGTAGACCTAACTCAATAGGTAAATTCCCACTTATGGTAATTTATTTTTATGGTATGCTTAATCATACCCAATCATACTTTTATTAACATATTTATTACCCCATCGTTCCCCACGTAAATCGTTCTCATTTCACGACATAATAAAGGGAAAGATCCATCACAAATATCATGGGTTTAGCATATAACTTTGTCATGGGTTAAGAGGATGTCAACTTGCATATATGAACATATATTAACCCAACTACATATAACCCAAACTTGCATATTATCATACCCATGATTTGCATAACATATGACATATGAGTTTGCATATTATCATACACATATCTTGCATAACATGTTAAACTTGCATATAAGCATCCTCATAACTTGCATAACATGTTAAACATGCATTTAAGCATACACATAACTTGCATAAGCATTCACATACTTGCATGGGCATTCATATACTTGCATAAGCATTCACATACTTGCATATCACATTAAGCTCGCATTTAAGCATATACATAACTTGTATAACATCATGCTCATAACTTGCATAATCTCATAAACTTAACTTGCATAACACTATGCACACAACTTGCATACCCTCATACACATAACTTGCATATGCACATAACTTACATAACATGTTGAGCTTGCATGTAAGCATAACTTGCATAATATGTCGAACTTACATATATGACTTGCATCTTAAAGGAGGGTAAACATGCATAGCATATAAGAGTGCCATCTTGCATATGTATATACCATATTTAAAAGGGTAAACTTGCATATCATGATTTATGCATAATACCAAACACTTAGCATGCATAAAACCACTTACTTATCATGCATAGAATCAAATACTTATTATGCATAAAATCAAATACTTATTATGCATAAAACCAAATACTTATTATGCATAAAATCAAATACTTATTATGCATAAAATCAAATACTTATTATGCATAAAACCAAATACTTATTATGCATAAAACCAAATACTTATTATGCATAAAATCAAATACTTATTATGCATAAAATCAAATACTTATTATGCATAAAACCAAATACTTATTATGCATAAAATCAAATACTTATTATGCATAAAATCAAATACTTATTATGCATAAACCTACCACTTAACTTGCATAAACCCAAACACTTAACATGCATAAAACCCCATACTTAGTATGCATACAATCAAATACTTATCATGCATAACGTCAAATACTTTAGCATGAATAACATCAAATACTTAACATGCATAACACCAACTACTTAGCATGCACAAAATCACATGCATAACTTGCATATCATGTTACATATAACTTGCATATATTCTCACATATAGTTTGCATAACATGTCACATATGCATAAATGTTTAACATGGTGTTTTGCATCATAAAACATGGCCTTAACTTGCATTTAACATAAAACTTGCAAATCACATATCATACAAACTTGCATAAATACCTTCATCCACAAACATAGCCATGTCTTATCACATCCTACCATAATCAATTTAACAATTGATTATTAAAGCCATAGAAACTCACCAAAACAAGATTAGCAAGTTAAATGAAGCAAATCCCAATGATTAAGTAGAAGAAGATGTAGATTAGCTTGCAAATCCTCTTAGGATTTTTAGTGGAGGCTCTCCAATTTTCTAAGTGGTGGCATAATGGCCTTAGATCTATTTTTTGGTAAGGATAAGGGGGGTATTAGGGTGTATATATAGATTAGTTAGATGTTTTAGGACCATAGGATATACCCTAGAACCAATCCTAGCCTTTAAAGCATGTCTTGGGGAAGAAGTCAAGTGTAGGAACCATTTAGGGCCCAAAAAAAATAGCCCAAAACTCATCCCGGGCCTCAAAACATGAGCAGTTTTTGTTTTTGATTTTTCGTGAAACTTTGACGGGCCATAACTTGGTCATACGGACTCCGATTTACGAAAACTCGGACTCTATTTCGCGTATTTTTCCGAGACGAACGCAATGGCACAGCCCGTTTCCCCTGATTCAGAATATTAAATTTAATTCTACTCTGATTTATGTTATAACAAGTTATTTAACATACGGGGTGTTACATTCTCCCCTACTTAAAGGATTTCGTCCCCGAAATCTCTAAGTCAAGAAGAACGTATCCTACCAACCAAACAACCATCTACTCAACCATCAAACACTGGCATCCATTGTCCTTAAAACAATTTCTAATGATGTATGAGCATATGCAAAAAGTGTGTGTATATGTTCCCTATTTAATGTATGAACATATGCAAACCATGATAGTGCCATGCATCCATTATGTATGCGAGGGAACCCTATCGACACATACAATATCTACATGAGTGCACAATCATTCACCAAAATGCATCATCCATATGATAACACAATCATTATACATCCATAAATATAGCTTCCTACACACAATTTTATGCAATATGCAACATGAAGTGATTGAGCCGATCTAGTGCCTAGAGTGTGTGTATATGCATCCACGAGCAACCACTAGCAAACACTTGCATCCACTTGCATCCATCATACATAACATGTCTCAAACACATGTTTCAACCATAGGTTTACCCTATCTAAAGGTCAAAAGTACTAACGAGAGGACATACTAAGGATAAGATAAGCACAAGATATGTGATGAAGGAGAAGCAAAAGGATATACCCTCCGAAAGAAAAAGGGTACCTCGAACGCATCTTCGCTTCCGTCTCCCAGGTAGCGTCACTCTCTTCATCTCCCCTTTGTACTTTGACTAGTTGAACCTCTCTGTTTCTCAGCTTCCAAATCTCTGACCCAAGGATGCAAGTAGGAGCTCGTCGAATCGTCGCATCACGCTCTGCTTCCACTTCTCTAAGCAAACTCGGCTCTACCACCTCTGCGGTCTCATGTAGGCACTTCCTCCCATAGAATACATCACTAAGTCTGTCGGGCAACTCCGCCAATGGAAGATGCTCCTCCCATGTACCTCCAAAATCCAAGATACATAGCCTCAAAAGGTCTTCTAAAATATGATTCACCCTCTCGGTCTGGCCGTCCGTCTGAGGATGATATGCGGTACTCAAACGCAACTGAGTCCCTACCGCCTTTTGCAAACTTTTCCAAAACTCTCTAGTGAAGATAGGATCTCGATCACTCACTATACTGGAGGGTACCCGATGCAATCGAACTATCTCTCGAAGATATACAAAAGCTAGCCATGGAGCAGTCCACTTACTCTTCACAGATATGAAATGGGTGTTCTTAGTAAGTCTGTCTACCACCACCCAAATTCCTGTATTACTCTTTCTCGATCTGGGTAACCTGTCAATAAAATCCAACGAGGCGCTGTCCCACTTTCATTGCGGAACCTCCAATGGGTGAAGCAACCCACCCGGTTTCTTTCGCTCCGTCTTCACTCGTTGGCACACCAAGCATCGAGCGACATGCTCGGCCACATCTTTCTTCATACCGGCCCAGAAGAAAGCCCTCTTCATGTCTTGGTACATATTACCCCCACCGGGATGAATGGTCATCCTAAAACGGTGTGCGTCATCAAGAATAGCCTTCCTCAAACCCTCGTCCTGCGGTACACAAAGTCTACCGTCTCTACGCAAACACCCTCTATCTCTAAGGTGTACCTACTCAAATGGCTGGACGACTCCCCCCTTATGAGCTTCTCTACTAACTCAACCAACTGTGGGTCGCCCTTCTGTGCTTCTCCAATCCGCCCCAAAAGAGTAGGTCTAACTTCCAAAGAAGCTAGCAAACCGGGTACAAAGTCAACGGAAGGTCTAAAGTCAAACTTAGAAATAAACTCTAAGCTCCGTCGTTCAACGAACAATGAACTCAAGGACAACCTTTTTCTACTTAAGGTGTCTGCTACCATGTTACCCTTACTCATAGGATGCTAAAGATCCCATCCACTTTTGCTGTCCTAAGACTATGCGCTCGAAGAGTCTCCAACACTTCCCTAAGATGTAGGGCATGCTCTTCTCCACCAGAATATCATCCAAGATCATCATAACCGTCTCCCACGCAGACCACCCTAGTCGAATTCGGCATCCCCCAAATGCAAGCCCCAAAGGCCTAAACCAATATCAGACAAACACCCAAGGGATACCTCCTTCGAATTCAGACGACCTACGTGAGACGATACTAGTAAAAATGGCTAAATAATTAAGCCCTTGACCAATTCTGGATGTTCTCGCCAGTCTCGCTCCAAAACCGTCGTTTATCCTATACTGGCCCTGCTCAGCCTATTGAGCACATACGAAAACTTATTTCGCTCCTAGAAAAGACCCAGATGTCATCTACAAAGACCATCACGAACTTATTTAGGTACTCCCTGAACACCCTTCTCAACAAAGTATGCGGGGGCGTTCGTCAAACCCAATGGCATCACCAGCCACTCATAAAAGAAAACATCCGGAGTCCTAAAGGTAGTCTTTTCTATGCTATCCTCAGCCACTCTCAACTGATGAACTTCCGTGGCTGAGTCCACTACTAAAACACTGAGGCGCCAACCAACTGATCAAAGAGATCATCAATCCTTGGCAATGGGTGTCTATTCTTCTTTGTGAGTTTCTTTAGTTCTCTTTAGCCTACACAAAGTCTGAGGGACCCATCCGCCTTCATAACAAAAACTACTGGAGCGCCCCACTCCGATATACTTCGTCTTATGAACCCTTTCTCAAGCAAATCGCCTACTTACTTATGGAGTTCCCTCCTCTCACTAGGAGCCATGTGGCACACTGGCCAAGATACTGGTTTGGCCTTATCCACCAGATATATTCGGAAGTCAATCTCCCGCTTCGGAGGTAAGCCCTTCACCTCCTCAAACACATCCGGGTATTCCCGGACCGCTCTAACAGATCGCAGACTCTAGACCAACGTGTCAGGCGATTCTAGATACCTTAGCATAACAGATTCTATGGGATTACAAGAGATCTCGAGAGTGTTACTTAGGCGGCCCATAAGCCTAACAACTCTCCCTTCAAAATGAAGAACAGCACTCCTACTGGATAACCAGTTTATGCCCAAAATTAACCCATAGCCCGTGAAGCCCAACAAGCATCACATCTAAACTCAACGCTAAGTATAGAAACTTTCAAACCCAAACATATCATGGAGCCCCAACTGGGTTTGAAACAACTAAGGGATCATCTACCAAACTGGTGTCTAAGTGCAGTGACTCAACTATCAATGGTGAGATAAACGAACTCGATATATCAGGATCAAATAAAGTTTGAATTGGATAATAAAGAAATCCAAATTCCAACCTAGACGGTCTTATCCCCACCTGGTACCCTAGTCGTGAGGGAATACAACTACCCTCCAGAAGATTCCATACCTTGCCCTTGCTTCTTTGAACAATCCTAATAAGGTGTCCTATTCCTCTTAAAAGGATAACCACTTGCCTTCTTCTTCCCTATTCTCCACTCGTAACCTCCCACCAATGAGGTTTCATCTTTCATTAACCAAACAACTACTTGAGCCTTCCTCCCATCGTTTATCCAATAGATACCTACCAGTCCTCCTCCTTCTTGAACCAACTTCTAATCCGACTAACGTCTAAGTCCCTTGAAGTGGTTTTCCATCCTTATCTATCTTAGAAAGATCATCTATACGCGGAGGGGAAACTCAAAACGAGAGAAAGGAAGAGATTCAAAATGGAGAATTCGAAAGATATAGATATGGCTATTGGGGATTATGCTTTCCTTTCAAAAACTTTTCTCTTAAAAGACATGTTTTTGAAAATACTCCTTTCCAAAAATGTTTTAGAAAAATAGTTTTCTAAAAATTTTATCTGTTCCGGTAACCTTTGCTCTGATACCACGTGTAACACCCCACACCCGCTATAGTCACTCACTAAGGGAATGCCATAGCATCGGTGGAGTATTTTAGTGAATATAGAACAGAAAAATTACAACAAGAGAGGAATAAATAGTACTTGAAATTTTAAAACATCATCTCATAACAGCGGAAATAAACATGTCTGGTTACATCATAAAAACCACGATAAAAGTCAAGTACAATATTCATCAAAATAAAGAAGTACATAATCCCACTCTCTCATACAATAGCCATAAGAAAAGAAAAGATAACTGGATAACTGGAGCTTTACATCTACCCAAGCTCCTCAAGACTGGAAACAGAAATCCGATCAAGCTCTACTACCGCTAGGATCCACCGTAGGACCTGAGGGTTGGGAAAAAGATAAAAACAACGGGGTCAGACATAAGTCTGAGTGAGTCCTATAACCCTAACAATACAACCATTAAAGTAATTAGGGTATGACATAAATAAGGTACGGTACCTCTGGGGATAATGACCACACTAAGTAGCCAACAAAACATAGGGTGTACTAAGATAACCGAGAAGACGCTTTTATCCTCCCAAGGATAATTATTAGATTACACCACCCCAGACTTATTCACCCAAGGGTAATTCCTACACTGCACCACACCAGTTCTACCCACCAAGAGTAATTCCTACTTAAAGGTTGATCCCACTAAGTGTACTTAGTAATTTTTACCCGGTAGTTTCTTGTACCCCTACGCAGGTGCCGTCTGCCCCTATTTTTACTAGGTGTACCCACTACCCCCAAGCGATCGGCTCCCTACCGTAGATACCCGTGCTGGTCCCACAAAAGGGGGTGTATCATTCCCCAAAGTGGCTACCATATAATATCACTGTGCACGGCTTTATATCTACACGATGCTACAACGACTTACCAACCAGCCCGGGTCCACACACGCATATGAAACCCGTTGATCCCGCGTTGCCACCGCTAACCCGTTTTGGCCTCTTACAGTCAAGCCCAATATGCGTGTCCCGTCACCCGACTAGAGTCGAGCCTACAAAGATACGTTTGGGATATTGGTTGAAATGGGCCCCCACAAGCTACTACTTAAGCTTGTCGTTTAATCTAGTGCATTCCACTTAACCCTTTAACCATGTCCCCTTACATGTTATAAATCTTGGTTAAGTCCTTTAATCATATTTCAATTGCCACTTAGGGCACCCACTAGATTCCCACATGCCACCCATGGCACTTACTTAACCCCTTAATCATGTTTAATTACATGTTCCACCTTGGTTAAGTATTCTAATCGTATTCTCACATGCCACCCATGGCACTTACTTAACCCTTTTATCATGTTTAATTACATGTTCCACCTTGGTTAAGTATTCTAATCGTATTTTTCTATTTCCACCCAAGGCAACCCACTAGTCTCATCATGCCACCCCAAGGCACCCACTTAACCCCTCATGTCCCACTACATGCTAATATGGTTAAGTGTTTCTTAATTCATTAATTAAGATCATGACCTCATAAAGACCTCCCACATTAGACCGTCTTTTATGACTGCTGGATATGCCGGTTGGTTCCGGGCAGACTTCTGTCATAAAAAGGGCCTAACCTCGTGTCTTTACTTTAATCATGTATTTAATTTATGACTAAGACCTCTCACATTGGGCCAATCATTTGTAGCTGCTGGATGGCCGGTCGGTTCCGGGCAGACTTCCGCTACAAAAGGGTCCAACCTCGTGTCTTAGTTGATTAATTAAACCTAATTAATCACCCCCATATTAATTATCCCTAATTAATATCAAATTTTCCATAACATGGGTAGACCTAACTCAATAGGTAAATTCCCATGGGGTAGACCTAACTCAATAGGTAAATTCCCACTTATGGTAATTTATTTTTATGGTATGCTTAATCATACCCAATCATACTTTTATTAACATATTTATTACCCCATCGTTCCCCACGTAAATCGTTCTCATTTCACGACATAATAAAGGGAAAGATCCATCACAAATATCATGGGTTTAGCATATAACTTTGTCATGGGTTAAGAGGATGTCAACTTGCATATATGAACATATATTAACCCAACTACATATAACCCAAACTTGCATATTATCATACCCATGATTTGCATAACATATGACATATGAGTTTGCATATTATCATACACATATCTTGCATAACATGTTAAACTTGCATATAAGCATCCTCATAACTTGCATAACATGTTAAACATGCATTTAAGCATACACATAACTTGCATAAGCATTCACATACTTGCATGGGCATTCATATACTTGCATAAGCATTCACATACTTGCATATCACATTAAGCTCGCATTTAAGCATATACATAACTTGTATAACATCATGCTCATAACTTGCATAATCTCATAAACTTAACTTGCATAACACTATGCACACAACTTGCATACCCTCATACACATAACTTGCATATGCACATAACTTACATAACATGTTGAGCTTGCATGTAAGCATAACTTGCATAATATGTCGAACTTACATATATGACTTGCATCTTAAAGGAGGGTAAACATGCATAGCATATAAGAGTGCCATCTTGCATATGTATATACCATATTTAAAAGGGTAAACTTGCATATCATGATTTATGCATAATACCAAACACTTAGCATGCATAAAACCACTTACTTATCATGCATAGAATCAAATACTTATTATGCATAAAATCAAATACTTATTATGCATAAAACCAAATACTTATTATGCATAAAATCAAATACTTATTATGCATAAAATCAAATACTTATTATGCATAAAACCAAATACTTATTATGCATAAAACCAAATACTTATTATGCATAAAATCAAATACTTATTATGCATAAAATCAAATACTTATTATGCATAAAACGAAATACTTATTGTGCATAAAATCAAATACTTATTATGCATAAAATCAAATACTTATTATGCATAAACCTACCACTTAACTTGCATAAACCCAAACACTTAACATGCATAAAACCCCATACTTAGTATGCATACAATCAAATACTTATCATGCATAACGTCAAATACTTTAGCATGAATAACATCAAATACTTAACATGCATAACACCAACTACTTAGCATGCACAAAATCACATGCATAACTTGTATATCATGTTACATATAACTTGCATATATTCTCACATATAGTTTGCATAACATGTCACATATGCATAAATGTTTAACATGGTGTTTTGCATCATAAAACATGGCCTTAACTTGCATTTAACATAAAACTTGCAAATCACATATCATACAAACTTGCATAAATACCTTCATCCACAAACATAGCCATGTCTTATCACATCCTACCATAATCAATTTAACAATTGATTATTAAAGCCATAGAAACTCACCAAAACAAGATTAGCAAGTTAAATGAAGCAAATCCCAATGATTAAGTAGAAGAAGATGTAGATTAGCTTGCAAATCCTCTTAGGATTTTTAGTGGAGGCTCTCCAATTTTCTAAGTGGTGGCATAATGGCCTTAGATCTATTTTTTGGTAAGGATAAGGGGGGTATTAGGGTGTATATATAGATTAGTTAGATGTTTTAGGACCATAGGATATACCCTAGAACCAATCCTAGCCTTTAAAGCATGTCTTGGGGAAGAAGTCAAGTGTAGGAACCATTTAGGGCCCAAAAAAAACAGCCCAAAACTCATCCCGGGCCTCAAAACATGAGCAGTTTTTGTTTTTGATTTTTCGTGAAACTTTGACGGGCCATAACTTGGTCATACGGACTCCGATTTACGAAAACTCGGACTCTATTTCGCGTATTTTTCCGAGACGAACGCAATGGCACAGCCCGTTTCCCCTGATTCAGAATATTAAATTTAATTCTGCTCTGATTTATGTTATAACAAGTTATTTAACATACGGGGTGTTACAAAACCAGATTCTTCTTCGTCAAGCGAGTTAATGGGGCTGATATCTTCGCGAAGTCTTTAATGAACTTCCTATAATATCCTGCCAACCCCAAGAAACTTCTTACCTCGGTAGCATTTTTAGGAACTTTCCAATCCTGGATAGATACTATCTTTGCGGGATCCACAGCTATCCCTTCCTTAGAGACCACATGCCCTAAGAATCGCACTTCTCTTCTCCAAAAATGACATTTAGAGAATTTATCTTTAAGACTATGTGCTCGAAGAGTCTCCAACACTTCTCTGAGATGTAAGGCATGCTCTTCTTCACTCTTGGAAAAGACCAAGATGTCATCCACAAAGACCACTACAAACTTATTCAGATGCTTTCTGAACACTCTACTCATTAGATCAACAAAGTATGCAGGGGCGTTTGTCAACCCAAATGGCACCACAAGCCACTCATAAAAACCATCCGGAGTCCGGAAAGCAGTCTTCTCTATACTGTCCTCCGCCACTCTCAACTGATGAAACCCTGTAGCTAAGTCCATCTGCGAAAACACTGAGGCGCCAACCAACTGATCAAAGAGATCATCTATTCTCGGTAATGGGTGTCTATTCTTCTTTGTGAGCTTATTAAGTTCTCTATAATCCACACAAAGTCTGAGAGACCCATCCGCCTTCGTGGCAAACACTACTGGAGCTCCCCACTCCGATATACTTCGCCTTATGAACCCCTTCTCAAGCAACTCCCCTACTTGCTTATGAAGTTCTCTTCTCTCACGAGGAGCCATGTGGCGCGCTGGCAAAGACACTGGTTTGGCATTATCCACCAAATAAATTCGGAAATCTATCTCCCGCTTCGGAGGCAAATCCTTCACTTCTTCAAACACATCCGGATATTCCCGGACTACTCTGACAGAACGCAAACTCTCGACCGAAGCATCGAGCGATTCAAGATAACTTAGCAAAACAGATTCCATGGGATTACAAGAGATCTCGAGAGCATTACCCAAGCGGGTCATAAGCCTGACAACTCTCCTTTCACAATCAAGAACGGCACCATTACTGGATAACCAGTCCATGCCCAAAATCAACCCATAGCCCGTGAAGCCCAATACAAAAGCATCACATCTAAACTCAATGCTAAGTATAGAAATCTTCAAACCCAAACATATCATAGACAGATATATGGAGCCCCCAATTGGGTTTGAAACAACCAAGGGATCCTCAACTAGACTGGTGTCTAAGTGCAGTGACTCAACTAACGATGATGAGATAAAAGAATGCGATGCGCCAGAGTCAAACAAAGTACGAACTGGATGATCAAACAGAAAAACCAGACTTTCAACGGAAATAGTTCTACCTCTCTGCTGAATCGGTGGAACTGAGAGAGCCTGAACTTGCCCCCCTGACTGAGGTGGTGCTATAAGAGCTTGCACCTGACCTCCTGAGGTAGACCCCGTCCTCTGCCCCTTCTTTGGGCAATCCTTCACAAGATGCCCTGCCTCACCACAATGAAAGCAACCGGTCTTCTTCTTTTTGCGACAATCCTTGCTGAAGTGGCCTGGTGTCCCACAATTGAAGCACTTCTTCTTCTTCTTCTTCTTGTCACCATTACCTTTTCTACCCTTGCCTTGTTGTTGTTGTTGCGGTTTCTTCTGATCCCCCTTCTTCTCTGGTGCCTTAGAATTCTTATCATCCTCATGCATAAGTGCCATGTAGACAAGCTTCTCAAAGGTGGCCCCCATAGGAATGTGAGTCATAGCTATTCCTTGCAATGGTTCGTTCAAGCCTCTAACAAACCTCAAAGCCTTCTTCTCCGGTGTATTCGCCAACTCTATGCCAAACCTTGCTAATTGATTGAATTTGTTGACATATTCTTTCACCGTGAGATTCCCTTGCTTCAAATTCAAGAACTTCTCCATAAACAGATTCTCTTCCGCCCTTGAGAGAAACTTAGCCCCAAACCTTTGCTTAAAATCTGCCCAAGATTCAACAGGGCGTTCTCCATTAGTGACCTCCCACCAGAATGAGGCCTCTCCCTTCATTAACCAAGCCGCCAACTTGACTTTCTTTCCCTCTTCCACTTCAAAGATATCTAGCAACTCTTCCACTTCCTTAAGCCAATCTCTAGCCTCTACGAAAGTCTCTGAACCTAGAAAAGGTTTTCCTCCTATAGCCTTGAACTCCTTACAAATCATAGCAAAATTATCCACTCTAGGCTGAGGAGGAGGAGCGGTTGTCTCTGGTGTAGTAGCATTGGCTGGACCCGCAGCCGCGGCCCTAGCCTCTTGTAACCTCCTATACCATAGTGGTATAACTAAACCCTCCGGGATGTTAAGATCTTCAGCCATGCTGAAACGAAAGAGGAAAGATTCAAAAAGGAGATTCCGAAAGATAAAGATATGGCTATTGGGGATTATGCTTTTCTTTTTCAAAAACTTTTCTCTTAAAAGACATGTTTTTGAAAATACTTTTTCCAAAAATAATACCTTTACTATTTTAAAAAAAAAAATTATTTTCTCAAAAATTTATCTGTTCCGGTAACCTTAAGCTCTGATACCACGTGTAACACCCCACTCCCGCTATGATCACTCACAATAGGAATGCCATAGCATCGGTGGAGTATTTTTAGTGAATATAGAACAGAAAAATTACAACAAGACAGATATAAATAGTACTTGAAATTTTAAAACATCATCTCATAATAGCGGAAGTAAAACATGTCTGGTTACATCATAAACCCACAATAAAAGTCAAGTACAATATCCATCAAATAAAGAAGTACATAATCCCACTCTCATACAATAGCCAAAACAAAAGAAAAGATAACTGGATAACTGGAGCTTTACATCTATCCAAGCTCCTAAAGACTGGAACAGCAATCCGATCAAGCTCCACTACTGCTAGGATCCACCGTAGGACCTGAGGGTTGGGAAAAAGATAAAAACAACGGGGTCAGACATAAGTCTGAGCGAGTCCTATAACTTTAACAATACAATCGTTAAAGTAACCAGAGAAGACATAAATTGATATACGGTAACATATAGGGATGAACGGCTATACTAAGCAGTCAACTAAACTAAGATAAAAGATAAAGACGCATCTACCCTTCCTAAGGTAAATTACTAAACTGCACCACACCAGTCGTTCCTAACTTAAAGGTTGATCCCACCCATGGACTTACAAAATTAACTTAATAGTACTTGCGTACCCCTAGGTGACCAAGTAGACGCCACGGGGCCCTACAATCCACTAGGCGTACACACTACTCCCCATTCGATCGGCTCCCTAACGTAGATACCCGTGCTGGCCCCACCATGGGGTGTACCATTCCCCAACGTGGCAACCCGATATAATTAACGGTGCACGGCTTATATCTACACGATGCAACAACGGCTTACCTACCAGCCCGAGCCCACTCACGCATATGAAGCCCGTTGGACTTGCGTTGCCACCGCCAACCCGTTTGCCTCTTACAGTCAAACCCAGTATGCGTGTCCCGTCCTCGACATGGGTCGAGCCCACAAAGATACGTATGGGTTACTGGTTGAAATGGGCCTTCCACAAGCTACCCACCTAAGCTTATCCCTTTTTCTAGTGTATCCCACTTAACCCTTTAATCATGTTTTAATTACATGTTCCACTTTGGTTAAGTATTCTAATCGTATTTTCTATTGCCACCCAAGGCAACCCACTAGGTTCCTTATGCCACCCAAGGCACCCACTTAACCTCTCATGCCCCTCTACATGCTAATATGGTTAAGTGTTTCTTAATTAATTAATTAAGATCGTAACCTTTGTAAAGACCTCTCACATTAGATTGTCTTTTATGACCGCTGGTTAAGCCGGTTGGGTCCGGGCAGCCTTATGTCATAACCTAGTCTAACCTCGTGTCTTTACATTAATCACGTATTTAGTTTGTGCCTAAGACCTCTCACATTGGGCTAACATTTGTAGCAACTGGTTAAGCCGGTTGGGTCCGGGCAGTTTTACGCTACAACTGAGTCCAACCTCGTGTCTTAGTCAATTAATTACACCTAATTAATCACCCTCATAATTTATATTAATTATCCCTAATTAATTACACATTTTTAAGAATATGGGTAGACCTAACTAAATAGGTAAATTCCCAACTCCAAAGTGTGGGTACACCTAACTTAATAGGCAAATTCCCAACACATAGTATGGGTACACCTAACTTAATAGGCAAATTCCCATACTATGTTCATTTATTTTATGTTATGCATAATTATGTTAATTTCACATAATCTTATTAATTTATGCATTGAATTAACCCCATCGTTCCCACGTAATTTCGTTCTCATGACATAACACATATAAAAGGTGTCAACATACATATGTATGAACATGTTTCAAAGGTGCCATCTTGCATATTAACAAACACATAACTTGCATGTGAACTTGCATAACATGTCACATATCTTGCATATAATCTTGTATAACATGTCACATAACTTGCATATAATATGTCATATAACTTACATATTAACTTGCATAACATACTTGCATATTAACTCATAAACTTGCATAATGTCATCATGAACTTGCATATTAGCAAACATGTAACTTGCATAGCATATCTTGCATATTAACATACATGTAACTTGCATATTATTAAACATGTAACTTGCATATTAATAAACATGTAACTTGCATAGCATATCTTCCATATTAACATACATGTAACTTGCATATTATTAAACATGTAACTTGCATAGCATATCACCATGAACTTGCATAACATGCATATGATCACATAGCCCACAACTTACATATTTAGCATCATGCAAACATAACATACATCATATTAAACTTGCATAAACTTCCATACTCAACATGCATAAACATAGGATTAATGTTAACATCATATCATATGATTCAAGACTCATTAATCCACATACAAAACCATAAATCTCATCACATCTCATCTACTTAGTTTAACAAAAGATCATCAAAGTGATAGAAACTCACTACTAGCAAATTTGCACTCTAAATGAAGAAGATTAAGATGCTTAGAATGGAATTAGCTTGCAACTCTCTTCATAAATTAGTGGAGGCCATGATCAAGTTTCATTTTGCCATAGTTTAATTACAAGATTTAATTATGAATGAATTAGGGTAGGTTTAGGGTGTATTTATAGATTAGGTGAGTGTTTTAGGCCCTTAGATTAACCCTAGATTAGATTAGGACCCTTAGATTTAGGAAGTCTCTAGAACCAGCCCTCTAAGCCAGCCTAGAACCTAACCTGGTGCAACCTGGTGCACCCAGGTTCACTGGACGCCGCACCCCTGTCGACAGGCAAGTCGACAGGCAAGTCGACACCCCTGTCGACAGGCCTGTCGACAGCCCTGTCGACATGGGTAGGGCGGGAATCTTCCCGCCTGACCCCGCCTGTTCCTTACCAAAATCTGAGATTTAAATCTTTAAATCTGTTTTTAGTTTTGAATTTTCTGCAAACTTCATCGGGCCATAACTGGGCCATACGGAATCCGATTTTCGAAAACTCGGACTCTATTTTGCGTATTTTTCCGAGACGAACGAAATGACGCAGCCCGTTTCCCCCAATTCTCACTTATGAGATTATTTATTCTGCAATTAGTGAATACTAGTATTAATTGAAATTCGGGGTGTTACAGATACGGTAGGTCATCGCTTAGTATACGAGGGGGAGCAAGTTATCTGACTTGGATAAAAGCTCCAGCGCACTGGGTGCCGAAGTGGAAGCTTCGGGGGACGTGAGGATATTCTTGGGATCCCTCTGTGGGCTGCCAGGTAATTATACTAGGCCCATGAGAGGTTAAGGTCTGCGTTAGAAGGACCAAGAGTATGCCTTGGTTGCTATGCGAGCAACCTAAAGACTGGGATGGATTAGCGTGGAGTCGACGATTCTTGTTTTTGCCCTGGATAGCGCATCGCCGACTACCTACCATCTTTAGTCAATCGTGTACGTGCGGAAAGGCAGGGAACCCCCAACAGACCATGTGCTTGCTATCGAGTCATGGGTGAGGTTGGCCCGTAGGAAAGTGGGCTATAGTGGGGCCGGGGAGTGGTTCTTATACATGATTTTTCTTGGATTGCCTTTCAGTAGTTGAGGGAGGGGTCACGTGGGACCATAGCCACGGGTACAAAAACAGACCTTGATATCTGCATCGGCAGACGATTTAAAGCTCCCGACCGAGTTCCGTATTTCTTGATTTGCCCTGGCACGGAACTCGGATGGCACATTGGGGAACATGTGCATCTAGACATGGAAAACGATTCACGATACATACGTGGGATCAAGGGCGCGGTTGATGGGTGGCGTAATCCCTAGTGGTCCTAGGTGGCCAAAACCCAAACCGAGACACGGAAACGTTCATTAGGTAGCATAATCCCTAGCGGTCCTAGGTGGCATAAATCCTAAGTGGACGCGCGATAGTTGATGGTAAGGAAACACGACTAGATCAAGGGTTGCAGTCCAAAACAACTTCAAGGATAAAACGTTTACAGGGGAAGCCCGTATGGCCTACGGCAAAGGACTGAACTTATTCATGGAAAGAAACATACGAGTTGGGAAAACCTACATATGCTATATGTTAGGTTGGCATGGACCATTCCATGACATTGGGCAAGGGACATTCATAGTTAACACATGGCGCGGGTTGGGATACTAGTACGAGAGGTGCAGAGCAAATATACATGTTAGAACCAGAGCAGATATACAGGATAGATACCATGGGACGTTATACGTGATAGATATCTTGGGACATTATACTTGATAGGAACTTGACGATGTGATACCTTGTTTTGTCTTGACATCGTAATTTATCATGACATCTTAGTTTATCTGAGTTCAGTAGTTCATCCTGTTATTTTGATTTAGCTTATCTATCTTGTTATCATGCTTATGTTCATCTCAGTTTCTCATGACAGTTAACTTTACTAGTTTTTATACTAATAGTAGATAGGGCTTACTCAGTCTTTTTGACTGACCCGTTTTGTTTCGCCTCTTTTCTTCCGTTTCCCCCCCCCAGGTTACAGGGAGGAAACACTACTGTTTAGTTCGGACTTCTTCTGCTTGAAGGTCATCATGGATGGCTTGGACTTTTCCTGGCTATGGCTACTTTACTGTTTTTACTTGGGGAATAATTTATGAAAATGTCTTTATGCTTCTTTACTATTGCAAGACAGGTTTTGATGTACTCTGATGTAAAAGGCTTTAGACCTTATGTATTCATGTTATGAAAGATTGATTTTACTTCCGCTATTTTATGTGTTCTGTCTTGTGATGTTTCTGTGCATGTTTACCAATAATGCCCCTCTAAAGCTAGTGCATTCCTTTGCGAGTGACCCTAGCGGAGGCGGGGTGTTACATTTGGTATCAGAGCAGAAGGTTACCAGACTGGGCAAAAGCTTTTAAAACCTTCTGAAAACTATTTGGAAAACCGTTTATAAAGAAGCATTTTTCAAGAAAATTTTCTTTTAAAAGAAAAAGGCTATTCCCCAAAGGCCATTAGCACTATCCTTGTTTCCTTAATTGAGTCTCTTTTCCTTTCTTTCCTCCATCTGTAGTCACAGTAGTTTTAACTGTGACTAGTCTTTTCTATCTACGAAAGTGCTTTCCATACGATGGAGGTGGTTCTCGAGAGACCAGTGGCCGCGTTATAAGAAAGGATAGTGAGAAAGAGGATAAAGGATACGAGCTTAAGGATGAGCAACTTGTTGGTATGGCTCAACCCAGAACGAGAGAAAGATGAACAATGAAACCCATGACGAGAGAGTACCTTTGGCATGGTGGAACAGGACGAATAGTTAAGTATCATGGGACAAGGACAAGATCATCGGGAGGGCAATAGTATGCTCTCATTTCTAGGGCACCTCGGAAGGAGGGTAACGATCTTGTTAAAGGTTTAGCTTTTCTTCTCTATCATCCCGTTAGGACTTTGGTTTGGTCATCGTATCATTTAAGTCTGCTTCGATAGTTGAGTCTCTGCACCTTAAGTACTAGCGTAATAGAGAATCCCATTTTTGTCCCAAGTCCTGTGGAGAATCGGTCCATTTATTGATGACTTGTTTTGGATTTGAGAATGACATGACTCGGTTATGGATGGATTCTAGGGATGAAGTGGTTATCCAGTAAAGGGTGCCACTCTCGGTTTTGATAGGAGGGTAGTTAGACTCTTGACTAGCCTTGGTAATACCCTCGAAGTCTCGTGGAACCTTTTGGGTTCGGTCATGATTAGTTACCTAGAATCCCTTGATACCTTTATTGGAAATTTGAAGCCCGATCGAGTGGTGTTCGCCGATAAGACGGATGGTTTATTTCACTTATGCATGGGTTATGGGAATCACCCTAGTAAGAACTCTTGGCAACATGGATTGGCATTGGAAAACGAGATCCAGAATTCACTAGTGAATTTTGGAGAGCTTGCATGAGTACGCAGACATATTTGAGCCAAGCATATTAGGGGAAGAATAAGTGAAAGTGAAACGAGAGGCGACAGTGAGATGAGTTCCACTCACACCTTGGAAATAGGAATCAAGGAGCTACGAAATCATGAAGTCAAAGGCGGTCAAGGCACGATGGAATTAAGCTCATGGAAATGCGGCTTGGACGCGCGCATCACGTCTCTTTTTAAGAGTATATCTTTGATCCTTGGTTCACCTGTAAAGCTTACTTGCATGCTATCGCTTGGTGGATATCCTGTCGGTCCTGTTTCCGTTACAAACCCCGTAAGAAGTTTGTCTTGTTATCTTCTCAATCTTATCTTGGGAATCCTATGTAGAACCCTATGGATGTAAACATGTATTTGAAACATGTTATGATTGATATGGTTGCAAATGGTTGCAAGTGGTTGCTCGTGGATGCGCGAATACACGTTAGATACTAGATTGACGCGATCACATTTCATGTTGCATATGCACGAGCATTTATACTTCTTTATGGATGAAATTGAATGTGTTGTCATGTGGATGTTGCATGTGAATGAATGTTTGTGCACGCATATAGTACTTATATGACTAGGACTATTTGCATACATGTTGGATTCATGGCACTATACATATTTTTGCATTAGAAAGATTATTCAGGCCTGATCATTAGCATTAGCTAAAGAACATGTACACACACGTTTTGCATATATTCATACAGCATTAGAAATCATCTAAGGACAATGGTTGCTTGTGGATGATGTTTTGAGTGGATGGATGATGGATGGTAGGATATGTTCTTCCTAACTTGGAGATTTCGGGGACGAAATCCTAAAAGGTGGGGAGAATGTAACAACCGGTATTTTCAATAACCTGTTATAACATAAATGGAGGCAGAATTAAACTGTAAAATCTGAATCAAGGGAAACGGGTCATGCCATTGCGTTCGTCTCGGAAAAATACGCGAAATAGAGTCCGAGTTTTCGAAAATCGGAGTCCGTATGACCAAGATATGGCCTTGCGAAGTTTCACGAAAAAATCCCAAATTAAAGTATACTTAATTAAGTGAAATGGGTTGCGCAGAGAAATATATATATATATTGATATATATATATATATATATGTATATAATTGAAAATTAAATAAATAAATATGCAAAAATGTTCAAAACATCGAATTGGGAGAGGGGAATAACCGAACCGGCCGATTTTTGAGGTCGACCCGAGCTCGCTGGGTCGACTAGGGGCTAATCCAGGGTGTTTGGCTGTCAACCCGTGGGCCGATTCGCTCAAATGCAGATTTTGCATTTGGATGGTTCTCATGGTTCATCTTTAATCTAAAGGCCCTAGATGGTTCCTACACTTGACTTCTTCCCCAAGACATGCTTTGATGGCTTGGATTGAATCTAGGTTTAATCCTATGGCCTAAAACACTTGCCTAATCTATAAATAAGCCCCTAACCTACCCCTAAACCCTCATTATTCACTCATGCAACTAAACTATGGCAAAATTTCTACTCTCATGGCCTCCACTCAAATATCCTAGCCTCCACTTCATTTCTATGAAAGGTTTCATGATCATGAGAGTGTTAGAGAGTCCCTATGTTAGTATGAGAGCCTCTCAAGTTGATTTCAAGGCAAAAGCTTTGATCTTTGTTCATAAAGATGGTGTTTTTGTTGATTTGAGGCATCCATCTTTGGATTTTTGGGTGATGGCATGCATAGGCTTCCTCACAAGCTTTAGTTTAATCGATTTAGGCCTTCAAAGCAATGTAAGCCCTTCCCTACTCTTAGATATTAACTATGAAGCTAAATGCTCATGTTGAAAGTTTGGGTTTGATTAATTAGAATGATGCATGCTATCATGTTATGCAAGTTTATGAAGTCATTATCTTGATCTTATGAGCTAAAAGCCACAACCTTTATGTTGAAATGTTGCATTATGCAACATGAGAATCTTCATAATCATTATGTCAACTTGCATATGAAGTCATAACCCTTATATGATGATATATGCGAGGTTCTAGTCATCATTCCATGTCTTTTGTCACCATGATTCGTTTATGTGCCAAGTTTGGGTTTATGCATGTTTTGAGGCTTAAGAATGTAACATGCAAGTTAATGAACACATGTGTGCCTCATTTGCCACCATGATTAACTTGTGGCTTAATATCCATTTTTGACATGCTTTTGCCAAGTCTCTTCTTTTAATCCATTACGTTGTTGCGAACATATATGCGAGTTTAAAAGCGTTGGGTTATGTTATGGGTAACTTCTAATGACATGAAGATACAACTTGAAAACATGACTTGAAAGATAACATGGAAGTTGACATGTAAATATGCATAAAAACATAAGCTTGGGAATTTACCTATTAAGTTAGGTCTACCCATTGGGAATTTACCTATTAAGTTAGGTCTACCCAATTGCTTGAAAACTTGAATAGGAACATGACACTAGACTAAACATGAAAGTGGCCAACTCGAGGTTGGGTTGAGTTTGCAACGTAAAACTACCCGGAACCGACCGGCCTAACTAGTAGTTGCAAACAATAGGACCCAATGTGAGAAGTTGGTCATGTTGTGCTTGAACCCGAGGTTAGACCAAGTTGTGGTGTAAAGCTACCCGGAACCGACCGGCTTAACTAGTAACCACAACAAAGTCTAATGTGAGAGGTGAAGGTGCATTAAGTAATTAATGCCACATAATAGGGTTAAGATAATTTGATTAATGACTCTTAACCAAATATGACATGGACAAGTGGGTTAAGTAATTTGATTAGGCTAATGATACTTAACGAAGCATGACAAGGTTGGGTAGGTTAAGTAACTTGATTTGCCTAATGACACTTAACCATTTTTATACGACTAGTGGACGGGGATTAAGTTAACCAACACTTAATCAATCCAACATGATAATTTGGCAAGGTTAAGTAAGTTTTCTTAATGACACTTAACCATACAAGATGATTAGGGGATGGGGTTAAGTTAAACACTTAACCAATTTAAACTCGGTAATTCAATGAGGTTAAGTAACCAATACTTAACCAACTTAACATGATAATTTAATGGGGTTAAGCAACTTATACTTAACCAATTATACATGATGATTTGATGGGGTTAAGTAACTTACACTTAACCAATCTAATACGCGGACCTGATAAGGTTAAGTCACAAGACCTTTTTAGAATATACTTAACCATCGTAGTACGATTAGAGGATGGGATTAAGCCAACCTATACTTAACCAATCCGACTCGATAATTTGATGGGATTAAGATAATATATGCTTAATCGATCTAGCAAGATAATCCGATAGGATTAAGGTAAGCTAGTACTTGACCAATTTGACTTGATAGGGTTAAGTCATGAGCCTCTGGGTACACTTAACCAACTTGTGGGACTAAGTCTTGAACTTAAATACTTAGCCAATCTTTGACGTGATTCGTGGGCGGGTTAAGTCATGGACTTGAATGATAACACTTAACCCAATAGACAAACCCTAGCTAGAAGAACTAGGTAGAAAACCGTGGTTAATCAAGGATAACGGGAAAGGAAGCTAAGTGGTAAACCTTAGTTAAGGGTAACTAAGTAATAATTCTTAGCTAAGAACATAGGACTAATTCTCAAAACGATGAGTAACCTGATACGGTAGGTCATCGCTTAGTATACGAGGGGGAGCAAGTTATCTGACTTGGATAAAAGCTCCAGCGCACTGGGTGCCGAAGTGGAAGCTTCGGGGGACGTGAGGATATTCTTGGGATCCCTCTGTGGGCTGCCAGGTAATTATACTAGGCCCATGAGAGGTTAAGGTCTGCGTTAGAAGGACCAAGAGTATGCCTTGGTTGCTATGCGAGCAACCTAAAGACTGGGATGGATTAGCGTGGAGTCGACGATTCTTGTTTTTGCCCTGGATAGCGCATCGCCGACTACCTACCATCTTTAGTCAATCGTGTACGTGCGGAAAGGCAGGGAACCCCCAACAGACCATGTGCTTGCTATCGAGTCATGGGTGAGTTTGGCCCGTAGGAAAGTGGGCTATAGTGGGGCCGGGGAGTGGTTCTTATACATGATTTTTCTTGGATTACCTTTCAGTAGTTGAGGGAGGGGTCACGTGGGACCATAGCCACGGGTACAAAAACAGACCTTGATATCTGCATCGGCAGACGATTTAAAGCTCCCGACCGAGTTTCGTATTTCTTGATTTGCCCTGGCACGGAACTCGGATGGCACATTGGGGAACATGTGCATCTAGACATGGAAAACGATTCACGATACATACGTGGGATCAAGGGCGCGGTTGACGGGTGGCGTAATCCCTAGTGGTCCTAGGTGGCCAAAACCCAAACCGAGACACGGAAACGTTCATTAGGTAGCATAATCCCTAGCGGTCCTAGGTGGCATAAATCCTAAGTGGACGCGCGATAGTTCATGGTAAGGAAACACGACTAGATCAAGGGTTGCAGTCCAAAACAACTTCAAGGATAAAACGTTTACAGGGGAAGCCCGTATGGCCTACGGCAAAGGACTGAACTTATTCATGGAAAGAAACATACGAGTTGGGAAAACCTACATATGCTATATGTTAGGTTGGCATGGACCATTCCATGACATTGGGCAAGGGACATTCATAGTTAACACATGGCGCGGGTTGGGATACTAGTACGAGAGGTGCAGAGCAAATATACATGTTAGAACCTGAGCAGATATACAGGATAGATACCATGGGACGTTATACGTGATAGATATCTTGGGACTTTACACTTGATAGGAACTTGACGATGTGATACCTTGTTTTGTCTTGACATCGTAATTTATCATGACATCTTAGTTTATCTGAGTTCAGTAGTTCATCCTGTTATTTTGATTTAGCTTATCTATCTTGTTATCATGCTTATGTTCATCTCAGTTTCTCATGACAGTTAACTTTACTAGTTTTTATACTAATAGTAGATAGGGCTTACTCAGTCTTTTTGACTGACCCGTTTTGTTTCGCCTCTTTTCTTCCGTTTCCCCCCCAGGTTACAGGGAGGAAACACTGCTGTTTAGTTCGGACTTCTTCTGCTTGAAGGTCATCATGGATGGCTTGGACTTTTCCTGGCTATGGCTACTTTACTGTTTTTACTTGGGGAATAATTTATGAAAATGTCTTTATGCTTCTTTACTATTGCAAGACAGGTTTTGATGTACTCTGATGTAAAAGGCTTTAGACCTTATGTATTCATGTTATGAAAGATTGATTTTACTTCCGCTATTTTATGTGTTCTGTCTTGTGATGTTTCTGTGCATGTTTACCAATAATGCCCCTCTAAAGCTAGTGCATTCCTTTGCGAGTGACCCTAGCGGAGGCGGGGTGTTACATATAAGACCTGATATTAGCTCTAAAGTGGGTGCTAATTTTAGTTTGATCAACAAATATATTATGCAATAGTTGTGGAGGGGGAGGACAACTTATGCGTTTGAAGAGAAACGAATTCCTCTGCCACCAAAAGTGAATAAGTTTGAAGAGAACAACTTATGCGATCTATTAGATATACTCTGTCAGATCTTCTTCCATACTAGTATTCCAGGGACTGGACAAACCGAAGGCACGATTTAGTACATCCATCTTAGGCAATCTTTACCTAAGATTTATACAATAGCCCTTGCACTTTACTCTGTCTTCAATTATCTTTGACATATATGATTCGCAACGCTTGTGCCAATATGGAGTGGTTCTTCGGATAATAATCCAATTGGTCTCTCCATATTAATAACGTTAAAATAGTCAAAACTTTGATAGTCTGTGATTTAAGTATCAAAGAAAAACACGTGTGCAAACAACGATATTATTTCCAGATGGAAATTATATCGATCAATCATCATTTAACATTTCTCTCTTTAGTTCATTAATTTACTTATCTCATGTTTCCATATATTCTAAATTCTTATTTTCTATTTTCAGAAAACATTCCTGATTCTTATTTGGAAAACATTTCCAAAACTCCTTTACTGGATTTAAATTGATGTTTAAATCAAACATCGCCATGCCAACTCAAACCATTTACTAAATTCACTTAACAATCATTCACTATCAAACCTTACCATTCCTTAGTTAAGAAGGAAGTCAATCAAGTTGTCTCTCAGACCTTAACTGAACAACATTTTAACTTCAAAATAATCAAAGTTTGTCTTTTAAATCATTAACAAACTTCCTTACGTAACTCTCTTTCGTATAAATCTCTATTTGATAGCTCTTTCCTTCGAATAAACTATATTCGATAATCTCTCTTCTTCGAATAACCTATATTCAAATAGCTCTATTCAATTAACACTATTTGATTAATTCTACTCAATTTATTCTTATCAGTTAGCTCTATTTGATTAACTCAATTCTATTAACTCTATTTGATTAACTCTATTGGATTAACTCTATTTGATTAACCCTACTGGACTAACTCTATTTGATTAAACCTACTGGATTAACTCTATTCAATTAACTCTAGCTAATTTACTCTTATCAATTAAATCCTTTCGAATAAACTATATTCGATTAACTCCTTTCGAATACCTAATATTCGATTAACTCCTTTCGAATAACTAATATTCGACTAACTCCTTTCGAATAACTAATATTCGATTAACTTCTTTCGAATAACTAATATTTGATAACTCCTTTCTCTATTCGAATGAACTATATTTGATTAATTCCCTTCGAATAACTTATATTCGATTATCGCACTTCGAATGACTATATTCGATAACTCCTTTCTTCAAATAACTATATTCGATTAACTCCTTTCGAATAATTAATATTCGATTACTCTTCTCGAATAAGCTATATTCGATTTAACTCCACTTTGAATAAGTGATATTCGATAACTCTACTTCGAATAGACTATAACTCGATTATCTTAACTCGATAATCTTAACTCGATTACTTAACTCAATAATCTTAACTTGATAACTTGACTCGATTATTTAACTCGAAAATCTTAACGCGATTATCTTAACTCGATTACTTAAATCGATTATCTTAACTCTAATCGATTAACTTAATTTGATTAACTCTAATTAATTAACCCTAATTGGTTAACTCTAACAAATTAACTCTAACTCTAATCGAGTAATTCTAACTCTAATCGATTAATTCCAACTCTAAATCGTTTAACTCTAACTCTAATCTATTAACTCCTCTAACTCATTTTGATTAACATATTTTGATTAACATATTTTGATTGACTCCTTTGGTTAACTCTACGTCCATATTCAGTTTCAAATATCGATGTTGAAATCGATTCTTACTTCTCTATATAAGTCCTGACTTATATATTCTATTTATCCACTGATAAATATTTTACTTAATTTATAAAATATTATTTATAAATTAATCTTCCCAATTTATCTGTTAAAACAGATTTCTATTTAATTCCACGTTAAATAAATCTTTTCCATTTATCTGTTAAAACAGATTTACATCTTCGATTCATTTCTAAAAATTTCTTTGATTCAATTCTATTTATTTTCCAAATAAATATTCCTTTGATTTAATCCTATTTATTTAACAAATAAATATTCCTTTCAATTCTATTTATTTAGCCAATAAATGTTTCCTTTTTATCTTTCTATTTATTTTCTAAATAAATATCTCATATATAACATTCTATTTATTTCCTATAAATAAATATTTCCATTTAATATATTTGTAAATGTTTTAAAATATTTTCTTTCCAGTTCCATTTGTAAATGTTTTACAAATGTTTTCCTTTTTATTTCTATTTGTAATTGTTTTACAAATATTCTTTTTTCTATTCTATTTGTAAATGTTTTTACAAATATTTTCTCTTTCTATTTGTTTGACAAATATTTTCCTTTACATTTGTTTTACAAATATTTTTCCTTTATATTTGTTATACAAATATTTTTCCTTTATATTTGTTTTACAAATATATTCATTTTAACTCTTTTGAGTTTATAATTTATTTCTTTTTATAAAATCCTTTTTCCTTTTATATATAAAATCCATTGATTTTATATAAATAAATTATTTTCAAAATATACTTTGAAAATCCCATTTTATCATTCCATTATTTCTTACGGTATTTAAAATACCAAACACAGTGATCGATATCATCCAAACACACATAATCATCAACAGATTATATATCACATCATATATTACAATATATGAAAAACAGTAAAATAAATGTTGAGGAATCCAGTTGGATCACTCCAACCTGTTTCCCTGCATCACAGATGTTAAACAATAATAATAACATCGATTTCATTTCACTATGAAATATTCTGCTAAAGAGAATCAATATTTGATTAACGATTTATATATATATATATATATATCGTTATCTATAAATTTCAACCAATACATAAGCAATTCAACCAAACAGTTAACACACAGCAATCAACAGATAATTATCAGTTCTAAGAATTTGCTATAAAAATATAACTGTTCAGAGTTGGTGTGTTTTACTCACATTTCGCGTTAACCGTTAAATAACGATTTGCGTCTGTTGATTCAAACGGAAAATTTATTTTGCTATAAATTGTAACGGACTCCAATCCACTCCCAGTCAGTTCCATTGTGTAGCCGCTGTCCCTACGATCCCGATGTATCTGGTTTCGTCAGATTCTGATCACGTATGGTAAAGTTACGAGTTATACAAGTAAACGTGCATTTTTAAGATTATTAAAACATGGATATTAAATTAAATGGGCTTAGCTTTAAAATCTCAGGCCCATCAACCCTTCAAGCCCAACACCGTATAAACCCGTTCTTCCCCAATTCACAGATAAACCCGTCGCTCCCAGTATTCCCAAACCATGGCCGCAGTTTCGATCCTCAACTGCTCCTCCTCAACACCGTTCACCAATCAACAATCAGCGTCGGTCCCCACTTCAATCCCTCCACCACCTCATCACCAAAGTACCCAACTCGACGCCCTTCTATGACGGCCCGCCCCACACCAGCCGGCATTTCCTCTGAAAGTGTGCTATATACATGCCCGACTAGCACGGAATGGTCGCCAAAGAAAGGAAAGAAGAGAATAAACTAGTCAACAACCTGTAGAATGTCTCACAGCCCATGGAACAAAATATAATAATAATATACTTGACATAAAACAGGTGAGACAATGCATAAGCTGATAACTAAAACCAACATCAACATCAGAGAAGCGGAAATCCAAATACAGCTTATTACAACTTTCCAAATTACTGTCTCTAAACAAAAGGAGGAAAGGTACACCACTAATGCCCAAAGTAGTGACCGCAGCAACACAGGGAGAATATCTATATATATGTATATATCATACGTGGAAGCCTCTTGCTCGTCTCCCAAATCAGCTACTCGTGCATACCCAGCTAACCTGTCTCTAGTCTGCTCGTGAGAGCACCTAGAGTAATAAGAAGAGACATAAAACTCTGGGTTAGACAAAAAGTTTGGTATGAGCGATAAGCAGCTAAACAAAACAATAACAGGTATACTAAACCATACCTGAACCTGGACCTGCAACCAAAGAGTTAGCACTACATACCGTACAACACTCTAAGGTGCAACTAGACAAATGGTGTAAAGATAACGGGGTGGGGGTGTGCATGTCATAATGATGGCAAACAAATCAACCATAACAACCATCCTCACATCTCTCACTCAGTGCGTAAAGTATACGATGTCCACCACTGTCAATCACTAGACCCATCGAAGTAGTGACGGAGTTCGAATTGTATAACTACTGCTACTACCAAGCTTACCACATAGAGTCATGACCAAATATTTACAAATGACCCCACTTCATTGGTCTATAGCTCTTTAGTCGTACCTAGGCCACTGTGACCCTGAATCCGTTCACGTACTCCCTACACATAGTGATCCAAAGTCATAGACATCGACAACCCCTTCGCATACGTCCCGTAGCGAAGCCCAATCATGAAGCTCACTCAATGGTTCCCAACTGGATCCTGAGTCAAAGCTCCTCATTTGGACTTCCTTTCCATCTCGGGTTTTGGTCATCACCTTCTTCTCCGGATCGGTCTTCATTTCCCCACTTTACTTTGCTTCAGGTCGTGGTCATCAGCTCCTCGGTTCGGATCAGAATACTCCTCCTTAAGCAATCGGATTGGTTCGGAATCTCCAGCTCAAACCTTCCTCTCTGCTCCGGGTCGGATCGAGGTGACCTTCCTCTAGCAGTTCGGATCGGAGTCCACACCTCCTGGCTTCATGGAAAACTTCCCCGGTTCGGTCCTTCTTCCCAAGCACTCCAGATCGGGTCGGGTCTCTCAAACTTCTCCATGGCACATCGGTTCGGGTCGGAGTGGCACACGAGAGGCAGATCGGATCGTGGGTTCGGGTTCAGATCTCCTCGTGGATACAACATCTTGGAGGGGCGGTCCGGTTCAGGCTCCTTCCTCCGATCTAATCTGGATCGGCCAAATTCCTGCAACTTCTTCCAGCGACTTTTTACGCTACTCGACGGCGTTTCCGACCAATCTAACTCTTCTAATCAATCTCAAAGCATATCATACAGTCATAGCAACATAGAAATCTAACGACAAACACCAAAACAATGAATTAATATGTCCAAACGGATCAAATATACCCAAAAACCCATATTTTCCCATAAGCATGTTTAGGAAAAACTAATGGTATGATTATAAAAACTTAATCAAATCAAACCAAATTTCTAACAGAGGTCTAAAACATTATTTTCGAATTTATAAATATTTTTCCAGAATTTATTAGTGTATAAATTCGCTAATCTTCACTAATTACCCTTAATTAACTGTAATTAGTGCAAAACTATGCAAACCACTCACCTTGGCCACAAATAAAAAATTTAAGAACTGAAACCTCGCTGATTTGGGTGAATACTGGTGTCTAACAGCAGCTCTAATACTGATTTGGTGAAGATCTTCTTTGATTTGATGTAGATTAAGCCAAAACTTGATTAGAAAGTGATTAGAAGTTGATTTGGGTGTTGGAGGCCATTGCCAGGGTTCCAAGAATGAAAGTGGTGGCTGAAAGAAATGTTTTCTAACCCTAATCAGCCTTTATACATCTCTAATCCCGAAATGGGTCATGGGCCCTCTTGTTAATCACCCTAATTAGGCCTGGTTAAGCTGTTTTTCACCTTCTAAACCTTGTTTCAGCCATATCTCACAAACGGTGAGTCCGTTTGGCTAATGTGACCACTCTACGGAATTGTAAACCATCAACCGAGTCTAATGGAGGTGGTTTCAGGTCAAAATTCCTTTCCGGTCAAAAGTTATGGCCAAAACAGTATCAGCCAGGGGCAAAATGGTCATTTAAAAATCGGGAAAAATCATGAACATGGGAAATGACCCCAATAGTCGTCTCCCAAAGTTACATGACCATACGACTTCGTATGTGAAAGAAATAAATATTCTACGATCCTGCGATGCGTAGAATGCGGGTCGTTACACTCTCCCCCCTTAAGAAATTTCTTCCCCGAAATTCCTTAACCCAAAACATACAAAGGATCCCGCATGCCTACCAATCATGTACAATAATCAAACATGCAAAACAAACAAACAAGCCTATCCTAGCATGCGGAAAGACTAAATTCAAGTTAAAATCTTACCAGGCGAAGAGTTCTGGATACGTCTTCCTAATGCTCTCCTCTGTCTCCCAAGTACAGTGATTCTCATTCTCGCCCCACTGGACTTTGACTAGATTCACCACTTTCCTTCGAAGTTTCTTCGTATCGTTCCCAACAATACGCATAGGCTTGCGGTTCCCAACCGCCTCGGGTTCAACTTCGACATAATCCAACTGATCAGGTGAAATAGTCACATCTGGGTCGTGTACGAATTTCCTTAACTGGGAAACATGAAATACGTTGTGAACTCCTGCCATCTTCTCTGGTAATTCAACTTTATATGCTAAATTTCCAATTTGCTCAAGAACTGGGAATGGACCAACAAATCTTGGTGCTAACTTGCCTCTCCTGCCAAATCGTATCACGCTCCTCAACGGAGAAATCTTGATAAACACTAGGTCGCCAATGGAGAACTTTAAATCTCTTCTCCTCTTATCCGCATAACTCTTCTACCTATCATGGGCAGCCTTCATTCGCTGTTGGATAACCTTAATCTTGTCTGATGTTTCTCTCATCACATCTGGTCCAAGCACAAACTTCTCACCAGTTTCTAACCAACATGACGGTGAGTTGCACGGTCTTCTGTACAAGGCTTCAAACGGAGCCATGCCAATACTGGATTGGTGACTATTATTATATGTAAACTCTACTAGATGCAAATGGTCATCCCATGATCCACCAAAGTCCAATACATAGGCTCTCAAGAGATCCGCTAACACTCGATTCACCCTCTCTGTCTGCCTGTCGGTTTGAGAATGATAAGCGGTACTGAGATGTAATTCTGATCCTAACGCCTCTTGTAAGCTCTTCCAAAATCCACTAGTGAACAACGGATCTCGGTCACTCACAATGCCTTTGGGTATTCCATGAAATCTCACTACCCACCTTATATATAGTTCAACTAACTTAGTTGCCATCCTATTCGACTTGAGGGGTATAAATCTTGCACTTCTGGTCAATCGGTCCACAATCACCCAAATGCTATCATGGCCCGACCTAGTCCTTGGTAACCCATCAATGAAATCCATTGACACTTGTTCCCATTTCCAGTCTGGAATTTCTAATGGTTGTAGCAAACCACTAGGATTCTTTTGCTCAGCTTTAACTAGCTGGCAGTTCATGCATTTGGATATAAACTTCCCAATGTCTCTTTTCATCCCCTCCCAGTAGTAGGTCTGCTTCATGTCTTGATACATCTTGTTACCACCGGGGTGTATAGTCAGTTTTGAGTGATGACATTCTCTAAGCACTTCATCTCTCAATCCATTGACATTGGGTACAACCAGCCTTCCATTCTTTCTAAGCCATCCATCTCGATCAAGCCCATACTTGTTCACCTCCTCATCGATACCCATCCCTAACTTGGAGATGATTTCCAATAGGTTAGGATCGTCTCTCAAACTAGAGCCAATCCACTCAATCAAAGTGGTTTGATCGTCAAACTTGCTAACATTTCTGGATCCAATTCGCATTTTGGTCTGAAATCATACCCGGCGATGTAGTCTAGTTGCTTCCATTCTAGAAACATAGCCCCTAAACTGGCATGTCTTCTACTCAATACATCAGCCACCGCATTGCCCTTTCCCGGTGTATATGCTATGTCGAAATCATAGGAAGCTAAAAATTCTAAAAATCTCTGTTGTCGGAGATTCAAATCCTTTTGAGAGAAGAGATATTTTAACGATTTATGATTGGTAAACAACTCAAATCTTTCTCCTAAGAGATAATGTCTCCACATCTTCAATGCGAACACGATCGCTGCCAATTCCAAATCATGGGTAGGGTATCTTTTCTCATGCGGTTTTAGTTGCCGACTTGCATAAGCTACAACCCTACCTCCTTGCATCAATACAACACCTAGTCCGGTACCACATGCATCCGTATATACCGTCATTTCTTCATTCCTCTTAGGAATGACTAACACTGGTGCACATGTCAACTTGTCCTTTTGACTCTTGAATGCATTCTCGCACTTTTCGTCCCAGACGAAAGCTTGATTCTTCTTGGTCAACTAAGTCAACGGTGCTGCTATCTTAGAAAAGTCTCGGATAAACTTACGATAATATCCGGCTAATCCCAAGAAACTTCTTATCTCCGTTGAATTCTTGGGCGTAGGCCAATCTTGTACCGTAGCCACCTTCGCAGGATCCACGGCAATACCATTTTCTGAAACAACATGGCCCAAGAATCTCACTTCCCTTCTCCAGAAGTGACACTTAGAAAACTTTGCTTTCAATTGGTGTTTTCTCAACACCTCCATCACTATCCTTAAATGTTCCTTGTGTTCTTCCTCTGTCCTCGAGTAGACCAAAATATCATCCACGAACACAAGGACAAACATATTCAACTGATCTCTGAATACCCTATTCATAAGATCCACAAAATATGCTGGGGCATTGGTCAGCCCGAATGGCATGACCAACCACTCATAAAATCTAGACGGCGTCCGAAATGCCGTTTTAGCTATACTCTCAGCTTCCACTCCAAGCTGATGAAAACCTATCGCGAGATCTAACTGTGAAAATACTCTCGCGCCACTCAACTGATCAAACAAATCATCTATCCGTGGTAGAGGATACTTATTCTTCCTCGTCACTTTATTCAACTCGCGGTAGTCTACACACAAACGAAGGGAACCATCCGCCTTGGTAGCAAACACAACTTGTGCTCCCCATTCAGAAACACTCCTTCGGATAAATCCCTTCTTCAAAAGATCGCTGACTTGCACCCCGAGCTCTCGCTGTTCCCTTGATGCCATACGACGAAGTGGCATCATTATAGGTCTGGCATCTTTCACTAAATCAATACGAAACTCAATCTCTCGGTGTGGTGGAAGCCCGGTCACTTCTTCGAAAACGTTCGGATACTGGATAACCACGGGCAAACCTGACAACTCACTATGCGGAATTTCGAGGGAATTTAGAAAACTAGCCATTACCCCATAACCGGGTAGACCACCAAACACTACCCTCCGCCCATCATCCGCTCTAGCTGTCACCAAAAAGCCCTCACAGTCTACCACCACCCCATATCTTTGGAGTCAATCGACTCCCAAAATAATGCCAAACCCAGTAAAGCCCAAAACAAAGCAATCACAAACAAACATACATCCATGACTCGATAAGACCACATTACGACAAATCATGCTAAGGTTAGTCGAACCACCAATCGGGTTGATCACTACTAAAGGTCTATCGACAATCTCGGGCTCCAATCCCAACCTATCTACCAGGTCACTAGATATGAAAGAACTGGAAGCTCCGGTATCAAACAAAACTCTAACATGAACATCATAAACAGAAAGCATACCTTGAATAAGACATTCTTTCCCTTCTCCGCCACAGTTGGGGCATTCGACGAAGAAGGAATAACATTAAGGGAATATGCTTTCACCGTCTTCTTTTCTTTAGGGGGTTGCAGGCACTTGTCCTTGTGATGTCCCACTTGGCCACAGTTGAAGCACTTCCTATCCGCTGGCTTGGACCGTCAATTACTACCATAATGGCCCTTCTTACCACAGTTGAAGCACTCAACATCTTTCTTATTCTTTTTTTGGCCATCCTTATTCTGGTTCTGCTTCCTCTTATTCTGAGAACCACTCTTGCCTCCACCGCTTGCTTGCGGTTTCGGTTCTTCTGCAGATGCAGCCTCAGTCTTCGGCTTAGGGTAAAGACTCTCTGACCTCAATGCTTTCCCCACAATCGATTCAAACGTCTCATTGATGTGGTTAATAAGCCTTTCCCCCAAGTACTGATCCAAGCCGGTTATGAACTTCTCGTTCTTTTTCTCGGCAGTATCTATAAGAGATAACCCATACTTCGACAGAGTGTCGAATTCAACAATATACTCCGAGACAGCTCTTCCATTCTGCTTGAGCTCCAAGAATTTCTTAAGCAACAATGACTTCTGAGCAGCTGGAATGAACTTTTTGCTAAAGCGAACCTTAAACTGCTCCCAAGTAATCTAATCCTCGGGAGTAGCTACCTTTATAGCATTCCACCAATTCATTGCCCGTCCTTGCACCTGACGGGATGCTAGCCTTCTCTTCATCGCATCCTCGATACCCAAATCTTCGAAGATACGCTCGCAGCTATCCAACCAATCCTGAACATCCGTAGCCGATTCCGTTCCGTGGAACGGCTTCCCACCAAGACTAGTATAATCCTTATTCAGCTTGGCGAAATCGGCCCTAGGCGCCTGCACTATTGGACCACCGCCATTACCACCATTGGGAGCTGCCCTTTGCACATCCCTAAGCATCTCCCTCATGAGGTCAGCAAACATTATCCTCATGTCAGCAACAATCCCATTATTGGCTCCCCTACCGGCACCTCTTGCGTATCGGCTCATCGTTCAATCTGTAAAGAGAAAACGATTAACCATCCCCATAGTGGTGCTAGTGCAGTGCGACTTCATCCTTAGCTATGCTAATAGTATATATATATATATCTTTTAAAAATCAAAATAATCACAAATACGCGCTCTCATATACGTATACAATCTCTCCCTGATGACTTCCCTAGGTAAACTACGCAACCTAGAGCTCTGATACCAAATGTGACGGCTCGCCCCGCACCAGCCGGCATTTCCTCCGAAAGTGCGCTGTACACATGCTCGACTAGCACCGAACGGTCACCAAAGAAAGGAAAGAAGAGAATGAACAAATCAAGAACCTGTAGAATGTCTCACAGCGCATGGAATCAAATATAATAATAATATACTTGACATAAAACAGGCGAGAAAGTGCATAAGCTGATAACTAACACCAACATAAACATCAGAGCAGTGGAAATCCAAATACAGCTTATTACAACTTTCCAAATTACTGTCTCTAAACAAAAGAAGGAAAGGTACACCACTAATGCCCAAAGTAGTGACCGCAGCAACAAAGGGAGAATATATATATATATATATATCATACGTGGAAGCCGCCTGCTCGTCTCCCAAATCAGCTACTCGTGCATACCCAGCTAACCTGTCTCTAGTCTGGTCGTGAGAGCACCCAGAGTAATAAGAAGATATATAAAACTCTGGGTCAGACAAAAAGGCTGGTATGAGCGATAAGCAGCTAAACAAAACAATAACAGGTATACTAAACCATACATGAACCTGGACCTGCAACCAAAGAGTTAGCACTACATACCGTACAACACTCTAAGGTGCCACTAGACAAATGGTGTAAAGATAACGGGGTAGGGGTGTGCATGTCATAATGATGGCAAACAAATCAACCATAACAACCATCCTCACGTCTCTCACTCAGTGCGTAAAGTATACGATGTCCACCACTGTCAATCACTAGACCCATCGAAGTAGTGACGGAGTTCGACTTATACAACTACTGCTACTACCAAACTTACCACATGGAGTCATGACCAAAAATTTACAAATGACCCCACTTCATTGGTCTATAGCTCTTTAGTCGTACCTAGGCCACTGTGGCCCTGAATCCGTTCACGTACTCCCTACACAAAGTGATCCAAAGTCATAGACATCGACAACCCCTTTGCACACGTCCTGCAGCGAAGCCCAATCATGAAGCTCACTCATTGGTTCCCAACTGGATCCTGAGTCAAAGCTCCTCAATTGGACTTCCTTTGCATCGCGGGTTTTGGTCATCACCTTCTTCTCCGGATCGGTCTTCATTTCCCCACTTTACTTTGCTTCAGGTCGTGGTCATCAGCTCCTCGGTTCGGATCGGAATACTCCTCCTTAAGCAATCGGATCGGTTCGGAATCTCCAGCTCAAACCTTCCTCTCTACTCCGGGTTGGATCGAGGTGACCTTCCTCTAGCGGTTCAGATCGGAGTCCACACCTCCTCGCTTCATGGAAAACTTCCCCGGTTCGGTCCTTCTTCCCAAGCACTCCGGATCGGGTCGGGTCTCTCAAACTTCTCCATGGCGCATCGGATCGGGTCGGGTCTCTCAAACTTCTCCATGGCGCATCGGTTCGGGTCGGAGTGGCACACGAGAGGCGGATCAGATCGTGGGTTCGGGTTCATATCTCCTCGTGGATACAACATCTTGGAGGGGCGGTTCGGTTCGGGCTCCTTCCTCCGATCCGATCCAGATCGGCCAAATTCCTGCAACTTCTTCCAGCGACTGTTTACGCCACTCGATGGCGTTTCCAACCAATCTAACTCTTCTAATCAATATCAAAGCATATCGTACAGTCATAGCAACATAGCAAACTAACCACAAACACCAAAACAATGAATTAATATGTCAAAACGGATCAAATATACCCAAAAACCCATATTTTCCCTTAAGCATGTTTAGGCAAAACTAATGGTATGATTAGCAAAACTTAATCAAATCAAACCAAATTTCTAACAGAGGTCTAAAACATTATTTTCGAATTTATAAATATTTTTCCAAAATTTATTAGTGTATAAAATCGCTAATCTTCACTAATTACCCTTAATTAACTGTAATTAGTGCAAGACTATGCAAATCACTCACCTTGGTCACAAATAAAAAATTTCAGAACTGAAACCTCGTTGATTTGGGCGAATATTGGTGTCTAACAGCAGCTTTAATACTGATTTGGTGAAGATCTTCTTTGATTTGATGTAGATTAAGCCAAAACTTGATTAGAAAGTGATTAGAAGTTGATTTGGGTGTTGGAGGCCATTGCTAGGATTCCAAGAATGAAAGTGGCGGCTGAAAGAAATGTTTTCAAACCCTAATCAGCCCCTATACATCTCTAATCCCGAAATGGGTCATGGGCCCTCTTGTTAATCACCCTAATTAGGCCCGATTAAGCTGTTTTTCACCTTCTAAACCTTGTTTCAGCCATATCTCCCAAACGGTGAGTCCGTTTTGTGACCACTCTATGGAATTGTAAACCACCAAACGAGTCTAATGGAAGTGGTTTCAGGTCAAAATTCCTTTCCAGTCAAAAGTTATGGCCAAAACAGTATCAGCCAGGGGCAAAATGGTCATTTAAAAATCGGGAAAAATCATGAACATGGGAAATGACCCCAATAGTCGTCTCCCAAAGTTACATGACCATACGACTTCGTATGTTAAAGAAATAAATAATCTATGATCCTGCGATGCGTAGAATGCGGGTCGTTACACCTTCAGTAAATCGTGACGGCTACAGGAATCCGCGATAGCAACCATCACCGAATCCACCCAAAAACACACACCAGATGCGATTCAAGCTCCTGAACCCAAATACACCACTCGAAATCAAAACCGAGGCTTCAAATTCCTTAAACAACGAACCCTAAGCTACTGCTCTTTGTTTTCGAACTCCACAACTAGCGTCGCACCTCAAGCAATTGATATGAGGTTGAAGAGTATGCTGATAGAAATGTAAATATATACATATCGTGATTTTAGGAATTTTCTTTGATTTGTTCTTTGATTTTTCTTTGAGGATTTTTCACGTTTAAAACCAAAAACTGGTGGCGGCTTGAAATTTGTTATATAAGGGGGACGGGATTTTTCCGTGGTTGAAAAAGATGAGGATGTGGCTCCTTTTATGTTCACAAATTTGGTTTTATATTCCTTTTATATTTATTTTCGCCTTCTAAAAATCCTTGTGATCACACACAGCAGCCAAAAATCATGAAACTGGACATGTAGCTAGAGTTTGACGTTACGGACCCAACGAGACTGGTTTCGTCGAATTCCGACTTGGTATTCTCACACAGCGTATTTTTAACCATCGAAATACTGACTGTTTTTCACTCTAAAAATCCGTACGACCACATACTGACTCTAAAAATCACGAATGTAACGACACGGATTTCGCCCGGACCTAATCGATCGCTAAATCGACCAAGACGGTTCGAATCCCGTACACGCTAACTCTGGGTATACAACACATCAAAACAAATAACAGAAGACTTTTATAAACATCATAATAATGTTACATCAGAGTATATAATATCAGAGTATATCGAAATATAATCAATACAGCGGAAGATGATTTTTTACAATAAATGTAATACAATGCACAGCGGAAACAAATAAACTAACACAGCGGAAGACTATCAATGCTCTGGACACAGCTTTAAGCTTCAATCCAGAATCCTGCTCATATATCTGCAACATAAACTACTCGACTGCCCATATGGAAAATAGGGGCACCCGAGTTTGCAAGGGAAAAGGAAACTACAGGTCAGTCATGGGACTAGTGTGAGAAACTCTAAACAGTTATAATTAACTTATTTAATAATATGGCATATCACGGGACCACGCTGCTAACGCGGAACGGGTTTTCCCCCATGAATGCCAGTGTATAAACAATAATCAATATAAATATATGGATCTACTATGCATCAATCAACATTCAATATTTCAATCTACCCATTTAGATTAATCACCACACGTAGATTTTCCAAATCCAATTCAATTTACCGAAATTATTCCTTTGGATTTTATTCCCGATTTCTTATTTCAAATCATTTAAAATACATATCTAACATTCTATATCAAAGTAGATTTCACTTCGGGATCTCAAATCAAATCGTTTGGAAATATGAATTCCAAAACATAACAATGCATACAAACAAGTATGCAACCAAATATCGTGCTCCCCATCGACAAGGCAAAGGGTATGCACCTAGCAACTCGATATATATAAATGTGCACCTACCCCCACATAGGAGCAGGCTACACCGATAATGCACCTCCAACACATGGAGAGCATACACCGCCCTCTCACCCATACTTTTAGTCTTAGGTTTACCCGAATCTTTAGCCACATACTAAATCATTTCATATCCCGAAGTAGGGAAAATCATTTCACAACATAATAATCACAAGTAATTTCAAAACATAGTACTTCACATCAGTAATTCACAAATATGATCAGTCACTATTAATCACGTAACCTTTGAGCTCATACGTCTCAAAGAAGGGTGTTAAGCAAGAGAATAAATTCTCCTCCACCAAACAGATACATCATTAATAGCAACTAATCAAATATGTGATGAACCACAATATAACACAATATACATTTCAAAATCTCTTCGATAATATCGGGTTTAGGCCTCGAAATCCTTTCTGTTTTATAAAACATTTTTATAAAACATTCCCTGTCCAAAATCGGGAATACATTTCTTTTCACTTAAGAAAAATATATCATTTCACAATCATTCATTACATTTGAAATGAATACAACATCGCTAAACACCTTATCATCAAATCGTGAAGTGTTTCACAAGGTGTTAGCACACATATATCTTTACCCAACCCAATGCTAAATGTAAAGGCATATTCTGCTCATAAACTAGTCGAGCACCATCCAAACAATCAATCAACCACAATCAATATCAACAATTAAGTAAATTTGGTTTAATCACATCACGTGTTTTGGTAAATTTAATCACCATTCATTCATCCAAATCTAATTAAAGATTTATTCAAACCCCAATTGGTTTCATCTCTAAAATTATTTCATATGGATTGTTGGAAATTAATCCTGCTTTTACTCAGGTTAAAGAACTAATGTCAATTAAACACAGTTCACGACAAACCCCAAATCCAATTTGATATTAAATACAAGGCACTGAATAGAAAATATATCGGCTTATATTCAACATCAAATTCTGAAATCAACAAATATCGTATTGGAATAACGATATATATATCTTCCAAATTCCTCTACAATATCTGTATAATCACGGAATCCAATATTGAAATGTTCCGAAGATAATTTCGATTCAAATCCATTCCAATTCATATATTGGAAATTCTGGTTATTTAAAACCCATTTCAAATCCAATTTATTTATTTAAAAATAAATAAATTATTATTCTAGTTAATAACTAGTTCATTTCGATAAAAATATATTTTTATCTTTACAAATGTGGAATTTTTCATCTCAGTTCTTTCCAAATCATTCATAAAGATTTTACACAAATTATTGATATTTTTAATAATTTTATCAAGGCCCGTACAGTCGATTTCCATCAACGGCCATCGAACTGCACTTACAGCGACCTTTTATGAAATTGATTTTGACATATCTCCAAATCCAACCATTAGATTTCAAATCTCTTGTATTCATTGGAAAGCTCTTTTCGATACGAACCCATCGGTTCCGGTTTTAGGAGAATCCAACGGTCGGATCTCCCGTAATGTCCGTTCGAAGTTAATGGTCGAAATTCGCGAACGGCCGTGGCACGTCGCGTTCTATTCAGGCCATTATATATTTATATATATATAATACATATTATATATATTTCGTCGATTTCAATTCATAACATATTTTTTAAATCGTTTTAAATTCGTTTTCAAAACGATTTAAATTTCCAATTCAATTTTATATAAAAATTGATTATTCCATATATAGGACAATTTTATACATCTCATATATATGTTAAAAATTATATTTTTAAATATCAAATCATTTTCACATTTCATATATATATATATATATATATATATCGTTTTCATTTCATATACATATCGTTTTCACATTTCATATATATATATTTTCACTTTTCATATGTATATCATTTTCATTTCAAATATATATAATTCACATCGTATACATATATATATTTTTCACATCGCCTAAATATATTTTACACATCGCATAAATATATTTTATTTCACATCGTATATATATATATATATTATTCACATTGTATATATATTGTATTATACAACATTTCACATCACATATATATTTTCACGCAGAATACAAGCAAACAAGTCGTCCATGGTCTGTGGACGACGGTGAGCAGTTCATATACGCAGTTATAAAATAAATAACTGTACAGAAAATTTATAGTGAGAGAATTATCACCATTGGTTTTTCTTCATTTCTGAATTCCTGTTCTAATTTGATTTAAAATCGCCCCAAATCCGGATTTGCTCTGTTTTGATTCTAGTCAGTTTCATGGCGTAGATCTTGTCGAGACGGTTCCAACGAGCCGGGGTTTGCCCAATTCCGTGCTCGTACGAAAAAGATATGGTTATTTTCACCTTTGATTATATTATTCGATAATTAAATAATAATAATTTAAATAATTACTTCATCACCTTTACAACCCGTCGTTCCCCCTTTTGAAACAAACCCTAACCCAACGCTCTAGATAGTTGACCGCCCATTGCCGTCGTCAGAGGGGGAAGAACCTCGATCGCTGGTGCTCACGTGGAGCGCCTCAGTGCGGCGCACCCCCACCGCTCGTTCAGGCGAACTCGCCTATCACCGATGACTAGAAAACCCAACCCAACGCCGCGCCTTTGGGTGAAAAATTCGAGAAGCACACACCCCCTTCGTCGATCATACCCGTTCAGTTTAAAGCCCTCATCGAGCTCTTCGATTTCCACTTTGGAGCTCCGAATATCGTTGACTGGATTGAGGGATTTTGGGAGGATTAATTTGGAGAAATATCGTCCTTTGAACAGTTCGGTGGCGGCTCAGTTCTGAGGATAGCTAGGGTTCCAAGAAAAAGGGCTTTATATATAATATTATTTAATTAATTAATCCACTTATTATTTGTTTATCGCTATGAACTCCAAACGAAACCCAACGACTATTGTCCCTAGCGTATTACCCCCATTCCGAACATAATGGGATATGTTTCGTAAGCCAATTCGACTGTTTAAATATGTTTTTCTCAAAATTAAAATATAAATCATTATGTATTTAATTTTAAACGTACATTTCAATTTACCAGGGCCATACACTAACTCTAAAAATTTCCAAAAAATATTTTCTAGCTTCGTATCGACGATACGATTCTAACAAAACTAATTTCGTCAAATTACGAGACCGTTTGAAAAATGGCCATTTTCTGGTCGATCGAAATTGACTGAAACTAACAAACACGTTTAACTTCGCCACGCTCACATATTGATTCAGAAAATTATGAATTTTCGAATCTAGAAATAATCTGACATCCCGGATCCAACAAAAGTGGTTTCGTTGAAAACAGAGGTCGTTTGCAAAATTTTCATTTTTAAGGGCCTTTATATATATTAATATATATATAAATTCCAAAGCGACTTTTCTGAATTTTAAACTGGACGTATCTTTCAACTTCTAATGAGAAATCTCAGCTTCTTACATCCGTTAGAAAGATATGATCAAACTGATTCAAATATTTCTTATTTCGTTGAAATCCGATTTATATTGAATTATGTATATTCAATTGAAATTAGAAATCGAATTTTCGAACTACCGCGCCATTTCAGGCCTGTTATATATTTAAAATAAAATTATTTGTTATAACTTCGTCGAAAATAAATTTTCCGTCATTATTATTTAAAATAAATTATTTTAAATAATCAAAATTCATTAAAATCGCCAAAATAAAAATTTTAAATTGGCTCAGATTTCCGGGTTATTACAATCTCCCCCACTTAAAACTTTTCGTCCCCGAAAAGGAACAGATGTGAAAGTTGTTTTACAAACCAACTCAACTTTCATTATTTTCATTATGGCTTAAGTTCTTCAACTTTTTAGTTTCTAAGAACTTTTCAAATTTTTCAAAAATTTGGCTAACACCCTAAATTTTTGAAAAATTTCGCCAAAACCTCCCCTGCACTGGGAGCTTCGGGATATTTCAAATAGCCTCCCACGGCCCTCACCAATCCAAAAGAAAAAGAAAAAGCCAAGCGGCTAGCCAGTCAGCTCATAAAATCATCCAAACCCAATAAATTTGTAAACATGTACCCATTTGTCGGGCAAACAATTTTATTCTTCTGCTCTAGCGTCCTTGCTATGACCTGTTCAATAGATATACATGTACATGTATGCAATTTCAACCAATTTTCAATTCAGTTCATAATTTGGTTCAATTTGGCCTAATGGTTCATAATGTTAATTAATCAACCAAAAATCAAACAACACAACCAACAATCAATTTGTGAATTAGCTTTTCAAATATATAACTTTATATATACTCAAAATCCTATTTTTAAAACCAGATTATATATATAATCACAAATACGATATTTATAAACATATGACTCTCAACTCATTCTGAGGCATTTCTAACCCCATCTCTAATGAGTCACTCATTCTAGAATGCTACTGATTTTATCTCTAATGAGGATTCTTTAATAGGATATTACTAATCCTACCTATGATGAGTCTTTTATTCTATTCTAACGAGTTGTACCCCAAATATTTGAGTTAACCAAAGCTCTGATACCAGTTGTAACGACACGGATTTCGCCCGGACCTAATCGATCGCTAAATCGACCAAGACCGTTCGAATCCCGTATACGCTAACTCTGGGTATACAATACATCAGAACAAATAACAGAAGACTTTTATAAACATCATAATAATGTTACATCAGAGTACAGAATATCAGAGTATATCGAAATATAATCAATACAGCGCAAGATAATTTTTTACAATAAATGTAATACAGTGCACAGCGGAAACAAAAAAACTAACACAGCGGAAGACTATCAATGCTCTGGACACAGCTTTAAGCTTCAATCTAGAATCTGGCTCATATATCTGCAACATAAACTACTCGACTGCCCGTGTGGAAAATAGGGGCACCCAAGTTTGCAAGGGAAAAGCAAACTACAGGTCAGTCATGGGACTGGTGTGAGAAACTCTAAACAGTTATAATTAACTTATTTAATAATATGGTATATCATGGGACCACGCCGCTAACACGGAACAGGTTTACCCCCATGCATGCCAGTGTATAAATAATAATCAATATAGATATATGAATCTACTGTGCATCAATCAACATGCAATATTTCAATCTACCCATTTTGATTAATCACCACACGTAGATTTTTCAAATCCAATTCAATTTACGGAATTGGATTTTATTCCCGATTTCTTATTTCAAATCATTTGAAATACATATCTAACTTTCTATATCAAAGTAGATTTCACTTCGGGATCTCAAATCAAATCGTTTGGAAATATGAATTCCAAAAGATAACAATGCATACAAACAAGTATGCAACCAAATATCGTGCTCCCCATCGACAAGGCAAAGAGTACGCACCTAGCAACTCGATATATATAAATGTGCACCTACCCCCACATAGGAGCATGCTACACCGACGATGCACCTCCCACACATGGTGTAATAGCCCGCAAATCCGTACTATCTGAGTTGACTTATATCATCACACGTCCAACCCAAATTGCACAGAAATACGAATCATTATTAGAAAGAAGTTAGAGGGTGAGAAAAAGAAAGAAAGAAATATTAGAATAGAAGAAAATGAAGACCACAGACTCACAGCGGAATGAATAAAATATATTAAATAACATAACATTTTGAAATACAAATCAAAAACTTTACATACATACCATCATCAGAGCACAATAGTTATTCCTGGAACAGTTATAACACCTGTTTCCAGATACAAACATGGTTCACAGCGGAATATATGATAGTCTATAGCTAACTGGTGAAGCCTCCTGCTTCCAACTCCTCCAAATGAATCTGAAAAATCCCGACTACTTGACTGCCCGTACAAATTTTAGGCACCCAAGAGCTTAGGGAAAACAACAAAATAAACTCTGGGTCAGTCATGAGACTGGTGTGAGTAAACACCAACCATTTTTTTAACTTTCAAAATTCTTTCGAAAGAAAAGATAATAGTAAGACCAGCCCACACATAAACATGGACGGTTTTTACCTTACTATAACCCAAAACACTTTGATACGAAAATCCAGTGATATTATAATAATGTCTACATCAAATAAATAACCAAATAGCAGAACGCTTGCATCTCACGCTCCATATGTAATATAAAATCAAAAATCGCATGGCACTTATTGGAGATTGGATTTCTAATATGACAAGATATGGAACCACCTTTCGATCAGTGTACTCTAGAGGCGATACACTGGGGTTCAACAAGAACATCTTGCAACCCGGCCCATACATGACCGACCACTCATTACGCTTGAGTGTATCGAATGTATATCACCAACGGTTGGGATCAGCAATCGTTTCCCGAATGGGACAGCATCGAACAGAATAAGGAATTAAATGAATCTCTAGATAGGTGATTATACACCCTAATGGGAGCGACCCACATAGCCATGCTGCCTGCCCGATTTTTGTCATTTCCCGGTTGTTGAGGCCTGAGGCTACGATTAGTTTGTATTCATTGATAGCACAATCACTTTGAATGCCACATTGTCAGATCCGTTAATCACTAGTCGATTTGCACAAATATTCTGGATGTTATGCTAAGGGAATAAATCCGTTGCAACCATATATATTCATACAGACCAACTCATTAGATTATTGGAAATACTTTGTCAGACATTCATCCATTTACGTTCTGGAATTGAACGGAACCGAAGGCACAATTCCAATTAATAGAAAAAGTCCTTGCACTTCACTCCATCTTCGATTATCTTCATATAATCTGATTCGCAATGCTACTGCCAATACAGAGTGGTTCACGGATAATAATCCAACTGGTCTCTCCATATTGACAACGATATTGGCAAACACTTCGATAGTCGGTTCTTTAACTATCGAAGAAAAATAAACAAAACATCCATTCATCCATAACATAAATCAGTCACTTGGCCTGTTAATTAATATTTCATTAATTTATTCACTTCTCTATTTCTCTATCGATATTTGTTAGCTAAATAATTTTGATAATCATCTTGGCCTCTTACGCCATTTGGAAGACGTTTCCAAATATCAACTTCTTTTTATTTTCTATATCTAGAAAATGTCTCTATTTGCAATTGAAAACAATTTCAATCACTTATCTCTTTCCCGACTGCTCTAATTATACTCAGGAAAAATTTACTTTTATATTTCCAAAATTTCCACCACTTAGGTTAAAACGAATGCCGTGTAAAACATCGTTACAACAACCCAAAATATTTTATTCAACTAACTCTTTTTCAAACACTTCTCTTCGAGACTGGATCCTGCTATTTATCAATTAAAAATGAAATCAATCAAGTTGGGGTAAAACTACCTCTCAGACCTTGACTGAAAACATCTCCAACTTCAAAAAGGCAAAACCACTAACATCGAATAAACACACTATAAAACCCAATTATTCCTTTTAACGTATATCTGTTTCTCTTACTATTACCAACCTATCAATTTCCCTTTTGTTTAAAATATTCTATTTTAAATTCGTTTCCTTATCGAATTCAATATATATTGATATATTTATTTCTAACTATCAAATTATCTTAAAATATTCTAACTCCTTAAATTCCCGGAAAATTTCGCCATAACCTCCTTTGTACCGGGAGCTTTGGGATATTTCAAATAGCCTCCCATGGCCCTCACCAATCTAAAAGAAAAAGAAAAAGCCAAGCGGCTTGCCGATACGGCGCATAAAACCTCATATATAAATTTAAACATGTACCTTTTTGTCGGGCATATAAATTAAAATCTTCATATACTCCAGTCCATACCTGTCTAACACATGTTCACCTGTTTCAATTCAATTCAACTCAATACAATCGTTTGAATTCAGTTTCGCTCATTTATTCTTTAATTAGCTATTTTGCCTATTTCACTCCTTTGTTTGAACATAACATATTCAAACAAAATGTTTATCTTGCTCATAACCAAAATAAATTTCAATTTCTATTCTAGTTTCCTTTTTGATTTCGAATATAAATTTTCAAATCGAATTTACGTATTCAAAACCCAATATCCATTCGAAATCTCATGAACTAATTTCTATTAAATTTAGTTAATTCTATTCAAAAATCTGATTTCTGTTTCAAAAATCATTTCACTTACTTCAATGGAGCTCAGATTTACTTTATATCTCTAGTGTGGATTTTTCTAATGGCAAAATTCGGAATTTTATTTCTTTAAAATCCTTTTATTTATTTTAAATAAACCATTATAGTTTTAAAACGATTTTAGCGCTGCTTTTCTAAAAATTTGATTTTGACATAACTCAAAATCTATTCGACGAAATCTAGATTTTTCTCCTCCATTAGAAAACTATTATCAAATCGGTCCTGACGTTTCTTGTTTCAAAGAATTCCGACTTCAATTGGGTTCTGTATACTCAATTGATGTTCGAAACGCCAATTTACGAACTACAGCACCGCGGCGAGTTCGTTTTAATTATATTTATAAATATAAACGTTTAAACTTCGTCTATATAAATTCAACTCTATTCTGATATATTTTTAATATATATCAGATCAATTTTCCCGAATTCAACGTAGTATTTCCAATCTATCTCACTTCTATTTGAAATCCTATATTCAAATTTCAATTCGCTTCTATTTTTTTTCTTCTATTTGAATTTCCATATTCGAATTTCCTTTATTCAAATCCCATTTGAACTTCTACGTTCAAATTCTATATTTGGATTTCCTTTGAATTTCATATATTCAAACTCCATTTGAATTTTCTATTTGAATCATATATTCAAATTCCATAATTTAAATTCCATTTGAATTCTCTATTCAAATTCCATAGTTTAATTTCCATTATTTTCAAATTTCTATATTTGAATTTCATTTGAACTCCCTTTCTTCAAATCCATTTGAATTCCTTTGAATTCAAATTCTATTTGAATTCCTTTGAATTCCTTTGAATTCAAATTTATGTATATTCAAATTCTATTCAAATTCAATATATTCAAATTCTCTTAAAATTCTATATACAAATTCTATTTAAATTTTCTATATACAAATTCTATTTAAATTTTTTATATATAAATTCTATTTGAATTTTATTTCAAATTCCATTTTAACTCTATTGAAATCTTATTTTCAAATTCCATTTTAACTCTTTAAATTCTATACTCAAGTCTGTTTCTATTTCAATTCTATATTCAAATTCTCGTTCCAATCTGTTTGAATTCTATATTTGAATTCCTTTATATTTTTTATATTCAATTTCTATTTGAATTTTTATATTCAATTTCATTAAACAAGTCTCAATTTTAATTCATTTTAAAATCCATATTTCTATTTTTTTTAAAATAGATTTCCCTTTTCAATTTCACACCTGTATTTCTATTTCTGAATTATCCAATGATAATTCTTTTCACTTCATTTATAAACTTCGTTTATAAAAGAAATATTTATAAACTTTATTTATAAAGGAACCCCTTGTTTTATTTTCAAAACAAGTTTATATTTCGAATCTATTTAAAAATTCAAATTTCTATTTTTCTAAAATAGAATTTCCCCTTTTAAATCTCAAATATCCTTTTTGCGATATTTTTAAATATCAACCTTTGGGCCCAGTGAAATGAAACACCAAAACAACCAATTATTTATTTCAGGTTTTCTAACACACCACATATGACAGTATATATGCAAATAAATAAAAAAACAGATAATATATTTTTGAGGAATCCTGTTGGATTCCTCCAACCTGTTTTTCCTACATCCACAGACGTTAGTCAACATAATAATACCCATCCTGCTTCGAGGCAGGATATCGCGGTATGAAGGTCATCCACTATCATAGCATGGGGCGTATAGGGTAATCATCCGCTAATGAAACCGCGGGCATCCGCTAATGAGACTGCGGGAATCCAACCAATCATCAACCCAATATATATATATATATACATCCTAAATAACTAATATATATTTAAAGCAATCAGAAAGCATTCAACAAGCAACAAACAATTATTTTTAACAAATAAAAATAATTCTATTTTAACAGGTGAGTGAGATTTACTCACCGTGTATTTTCCATTGCTGAATATCCTGGTTTAATTCTGAATCATCGACTATGAATCCTTTCAATGAATTCGCACCTACGATAATTTTATTTAAATTACTGATTAAACATTTATTTATTTAAATAACTATTTAAACGAGTAAATGACTTTCCTATATTTTTCTTCCTTTGGTTTCTAAACTAAATTTAGCTTAACAATTTATTTAAACTAATCCATACTGATATACAAAAAATCCTAACCATTTAATAATTTAATTCTAACCCTTTCACTAATAAAATTCTAACCTTTTAACTAATTAAAATCCTAACCTTTTAACTAATTAAAATCCTAATAAGAAAATATTAAGTGAACAAATTATAATTAATTACCTAAATTAACGATGTAAACACCCCCTTTCTCCTAACAAGCAATTTTCATTACTGACCTTACGAAACTTCCTATCACCGTGAGCTACCACCAGCCGTCTCCATCATTAACAAATTCGCAAGCCACCTCAAAGACAAACCCGACTCCGTACTTCGTTCGACAGTCGAAGACCAGGACCGCCCATCGAACTCCAGAATCAATCGAAAACCCACATCCCTCAATCCTCTACAACTTCGAACATCAAATCGCAGTGACCAAAACGCACTTCAGTTGCAACGTCGGCTTCACCTTTTCACTGCTGAGTCAATCCCGTCCATCCACAACTCCTTCGATGTCGAGCTCCAGATAGCATCTGTCTTCAATCGCGATTTTAGGAACGACGCTCCAGAGAACTTTGTGGTCTTCGATTTTAACTCGCGATGTCTTGGATTTGATTTCGAATTTGTTTTGGGGTTTAAGAGATGGTAAGTAACGAAGGCTTCAGCTCCCTTTATAGGCACGAACGAGGAAACATATGTACAAAGCCATTAAAATCCTGCTTAACTTTGCTCTGAAGTAAGGAGGCAAAAGTTTCTGCTCGATGTAAATATTATAGGTCTGCGATGGAGAAAGTGGAGGTCTGCGCGAATTAGAGGAGAGGGATAGGTCGGCTGAAGAGAACGTTTGATTTGAGCTATGAAATGATTTTATACTTATCGTTAAATTTTATAATAATATATTTAGTGGTTCCGAACTCCTATTCAAGACATAACTGATATTTCTAACGTTATTCGTCATCCTAAACTCAACGAAACAAATATCGAAATTTATTCCGATGGTAGAAGGGGTAACAATCTTAATTTAACGATTAAATAAAATTCGATTTAAACTATAAATCGATTTCAGACAAACCAAATTCATTGATAAATTAATACTATTGTTTTGATTCAATGTATAAGATTTATATTAGTCGACTGAATTGTTTCGGTTCAGTTTTATCTTTGAATTAAATTATTTCAGTTCTCGTATTTCGATGACTGTCACAAAATAAATCGTATTTTGATTATTTAATCGATAACCCAATAAAATACCATTTATATTATAAATTCAATATTTAAATCCATACTAAATATTTAAAATAATTCGACACAAAAATCTGGGTCGTTACATTCTTCCCCCCTTAAAATAATTTCGTCCTCGAAATTGCTAAGGTAGGAAAAAGGGTACAAATCCATTACTTTTCAAAATCTCACTTATGTTGAAACTCACCTTTTTCTATTTCAACAAATTAGCTCCAACCAAAACTTTTGGTTTTCTCACACTTAATCTAAATGATTTATACCCGATTCAAATTCTATTCAATTGGAATTTCACTAATTTATTTATCTCGATCCATTTAACTTGCTTTAGTTAAATTTAAACTTCAGAATTCAAATTCCTGGGTTTTCCTTTCGAATCCTTCTGAAATCACATAAACATGTACATATATATTTATTTCCATTTCAAATTCAAAACATCTGAATTTTCAAATAACTTCTTTACTTTCAAACAAATTTTCCATCTAACTTTTCTAAGGCAACAATTTATCACTTAGAAACTCGAAAATGAACACTGATGATGCTGCAGTCATCATCAGAATTATTTCCCAGCCACTGAAGTGAGTTCAGTGCTTTAATACTTTCAAAATCCATCAGAAATGGCTTCTATTAAAAATCCTTTTAAAACAAAGCTATATTATTCTAATATACTTCGAAAATATTTTCCAAATCCCCCAGGATTTAAATTCTTAATTCAAATTCTGAACCTAATTTTAATTCATCTCACTTGTATATTCCATTCATATACAAATTCTATTTGGTTCTATCTAACCATTTCATTACTTATAATCTTATTTGATTATAATAATAACAACCAACACATCCAATAATTCCAAAAATTATTCTTTCTATATCAAAATAGAATTTTGGGTAAATAATTTCATTCACCTACTTTAAAACAATATCGTGTTCAATCTTCTGTTCAAGTGTTTATAAACTCCTATCGACATCGTGGCGTCCCAAAATTCGATCAGAATTCATAAACAGCTTAACAGACTAGCCAACACAATATAAAATAATCTTTATATCAATTTACAAATGCGCTCTCTCGTATCTATACACAACTCATTCTAGGGTACTACTGACCCTATCTCTAATGAGTACATGCCATACAAGCCTAGGTATTCGCTCAACCTGGCTCTGATACCAACTGTAATGGCCCGCAAATCCGTACTATCTAAGTTGACTAATATCACCACACGTCCAACCCAAATTGCATAGAAATACGAATCATTATTAGAAAGAAGTTAGAGGGTGAGAAAAAGAAAGAAAGAAATATTAGAATAGAAGAAAATGAAGATCATAGACTCACAACGGAACGAATAAAATATATTAAATAACATAACTTTTTGAAATACAAATCAATAACTTTATATACATACCATCATCAGAGCACAAAAGTTATTCCTGGAACAGTTAGAACACCTGTTTCCAGATACAAACATGGTTCACAGCGGAATATATGATAGTCTATAGCTAACTGGTGAAGCCTCCTGCTTCCAGCTCCTCCAAATGAATCTGAAAAATCCCGACTACTTGACTTCCCGTACAAATTTTGGGCATCTAAGAGTTTAGGGAAAACAATAAAATAAACTCTGGGTCTGTCATGGGACTGGTGTGAGTAAACTCCAACCATTTTTTTAACTTTCAAAATTCTTTCGAAAGAAAAGATAATAGTAAGACCAGCCCACACATAAACATTGACGGTTTTTACCTTACTATAACCCAAAACACTTTGATACGAAAATCCAGTGATATTATAATAAAGTCTACATCAAATAAATAACCAAATAGCAGAACGCTTGCATCTCACGCTTCATATGTAATATAAAATCAAAAATCGCATGGCGCTTATTGGAGATTGGATTTCCAATATGACAAGGTATGGAACCACCTTTCGATCAGTGTACTCTAGAGGCGATACACTGGGGTTCAACAAGAAAATCTTGCAACCCGACCCACACATGACCGACCACTCATTTCGTTTGAGTGTATCGAATGTATATCACCAACGGCTGGGATCAGCAACCGTTTTCCGAATGGGACAACATCGAACAGAATAAGGAATTAAATGAATCTCTAGATAGGTGATTATACACCCTAATGGGAGCGACCCACATAGCCATGTTGCCTGCCCGATTTTTGTCATTTCCCAGTTGTTGAGGCCTGAGGCTACGATTACTTTATATTCATTGATAGCACAATCACTTTGAATGCCACATTGTCAGATCCGTTAATCACTAATTGATTTGCACAAATATTCTGGATGTTATGCTAAGGAAATAAATCCGTTGCAACCATATATATTCATACAGACCAACTCATTAGATTATTGGAAATACTTTGTCAGACATTTGTCCATTTACGTTCGTTCTGGGATTGAACGGAACCGAAGGCACAATTCCTATTAATAGAAAAAGTCCTTGCACTTCACTCCATCTTCGATTATCTTCATATAATCTGATTCGCAACGCTACTGCCAATACAGAGTGGTTCACGGATAATAATCCAACCGGTCTCTCCATATTGACAACGATATTGGCCAACACTTCGATAGTCGGTTCTTTAACTATCGAAGAAAAATAAACAAACATCTATTCATCCATTACATCAATCAATCTCTGGGCCTGTTAATTAATATTTCATTAATTTATTCACTTCTCTATTTATCTATCAATATTTGTTAACTTAATAATTTCGGTAATCATCTTGGCCTCTTACACCATTTGGAAGACGTTTCCAAATATCAACTTCTTTTTATTTTCTATATCTAGAAAATGTCTCTATTTGCAATTGAAAACAATTTCAATCACTTATCTCTTTCCCGACTGCTCTAATTATACTCAGGAAAAATTTACTTTTATATTTCCAAAATTTCCACCACTTAGGTTAAAACGAATGCCGTGTAAAACATCGTTACAACAACCCAAAATATTTTATTCAACTAACTCTTTTTCAAACACTTCTCTTCGAGACTGGATCCTGCTATTTATCAATTAAAAATGAAATCAATCAAGTTGGGGTAAAACTACCTCTCAGACCTTGACTGAAAACATCTCCAACTTCAAAAAGGCAAAACCACTAACATCGAATAAACACACTATAAAACCCAATTATTCCTTTTAACGTATATCTGTTTCTCTTACTATTACCAACCTATCAATTTCCCTTTTGTTTAAAATATTCTATTTTAAATTCGTTTCCTTATCGAATTCAATATATATTGATAAATTTATTTCTAACTATCAAATTATCTTAAAATATTCTAACTCCTTAAATTCCCGGAAAAATTCGCCATAACCTCCTTTGTACCGGGAGCTTCGGGATATTTCAAATAGCCTCCCATGGCCCTCACCAATCCAAAAGAAAAAGAAAAAGCCAAGCGGCTTGTCGACACGGCGCATAAAACCTCATATATAAATTTAAACATGTACCTTTTTGTCGGGCACATAAATTAAAATCTTCATATACTCCATTCCATACCTGTCTAACACATGTTCACCTGTTTCAATTCAATTCAACTCAATTCAATCGTTTGAATTCAGTTTCGCTCATTTACTCTTTAATTAGCTATTTTGCCTATTTCACTCCTTTGTTTGAACATAACATATTCAAACAAAATATTTATCTTGCTCATAACCAAAATAAATTTCAATTTCAATTCTTGTTTCCTTTTTGATTTCAAATATAAATTTTCAAATCGAATTTACTTATTCAAAACCCAATATCGATTCAAAATCTCATTAACTAATTTCTATTCAATTTAGTTAATTCTATTTAAAAATCCGATTTCTGTTTCAAAAATCATTTCACTTACTTCACTGGAGCTCACATTTACTTTATATCTCCAGTGTGGATTTTTCTAATTGCAAAATTCGGATTTTTATTTCTTTAAAATCCTTTTATTTATTTTAAATAAACCAATATAGTTTTAAAACGATTTTGGCGCTGCTTTTCTAAAAATTTGATTTTGACATAACTCAAAATCTATTCGACGAAATCCAGATTTTTCTCCTCCATTAGAAAACTATTATCAAATCGGTCCTGACGTTTCTTGTTTCAAAGAATTCCGACTTCAATTGGGTTCTGTATACTCAATTGAAGTTCGAAACGCCAATTTACGAACTACAGCGCTGCGGCGAGTTCGTTTTAATTATATTTATAAATATAAACATTTAAACTTCGTCTATATAAATTCAACTCTATTCTAATATATTTTTAATATATATCAGATCAATTTTCCCTAATTCAACGTACTATTTCCAATCTATTTCACTTCTATTTGAAATTCTATATTCAAATTTCAATTCGCTTCTATTTTTTTTCTATTTGAATTTCCATATTCGAATTTCCTTTATTCAAATCCCATTTGAACTTCTACGTCCAAATTCTATATTTGAATTTCCTTTGAATTTCATATATTCAAACTCCATTTGAATTTTCTATTTGAATCCTATATTCAAATTCCATAATTTAAATTCCATTTGAATTCTCTATTCAAATTCCATAGTTTAAATTCCATTATTTTCAAATTTCTATATTTGAATTTCATTTGAACTCCCTTTCTTCAAATCCATTTGAATTCCTTTGAATTCAAATTTATGTATATCCAAATTCTATTCAAATTCAATATATTCAAATTCTCTTCAAATTCTATATACACATTCTATTTAAATTTTCTATATACAAATTCTATTTAAATTTTTTATATATAAATTCTATTTGAATTTTATTTCAAATTCCATTTTTACTCTATTGAAATCTTATTTTCTAATTCCATTTTAACTCTTTAAATTCTATACTCAAAGTCTGTTTCTATTTGAATTCTATATTCAAATTCTCGTTCCAATCTGTTTGAATTCTATATTTGAATTCCTTTATATTTTCTATATTCAATTTCTATTTGAATTTTTATATTCAATTTCTTTAAACAAGTCTCGATTTCAATTCATTTTGAAATCGATATTTCTATTTTTTTTAAAAATAGATTTCCCTTTTCAATTTCACACCTGTATTTCTATTTCTGAATTATCCAATGATAATTCTTTTCACTTCATTTATAAACTTCGTTTATAAAAGAACTATTTATAAACTTTGTTTATAAAGGAACCCCTTGTTTTATTTTCAAAACAAGTTTATATTTCGAATCTATTTAAAAATTCAAATTTCTATTTTCTAAGATAGAATTTCCCCTTTTAAATCTCAAATATCCTTTTTGCGATATTTTTAAATATCAACCTTTGGGCCCAGTAAATTCAAACACCAAAACAACCAGTTATTTATTTCAGGTTTTCTAACACACCATATATGACAGTATATATGCAAATAAATAAACAAACAGATAATATATTTTTGAGGAATCCTGTTGGATTCCTCCAACCTGTTTTTCCTGCATCCACAGATGTTAGTCAACATAATGATACCCATCCTGCTTCGAGGCAGGGTATCGCGGTATGAAGGTCATCCAATATCATAGCGTGGGGCGTATAGGGTAATCATCTGCTAATGAAACCACGGGCATCCGCTAATGAGACTGCGGGAATCCAACCAATCATCAACCCAATATATATATATATATATATATATATCCTAAATAACTAATATATATTTAATGCAATCAGAAAGAATTCAACAAGCAACAAACAATTATATTTAACAAATAAAAATAATTCTATTTTAACAGGTGAGTGAGATTTACTCACCGTGTATTTTTCATTGCTGAATATCCTGGTTTAATTCTGATTCATCGACTATGAATCCTTTTAATGAATTCGCACCCACGATAATTTTATTTAAATTACCGGTTAAACATTTATTTATTTAAATAACTATTTAAACGAGTAAATGACTTTCCTATATTTTTCTTCCTTTGGTTTCTAAACTAAATTTAGCTTAACAATTATTTAAACTAATCCATACTGATATACAAAAAAAATCCTAACCATTTACTAATTTAATTCTAACCCTTTCACTAATAAAATTCTAACCTTTTAACTAATTAAAATCCTAACCTTTTAACTAATTAAAATCCTAATAAGAAAATATTGAGTGAACAAATTATAATTAATTACCTAAATTGACGATGTAAACACCCCCTTTCTCCTAACAAGCAATTTTCATTACTGACCTTACGAAACTTCCAGTCACCGTGAGCTACCACTAGCCGTCTCCATCATCAACAAATTCGCAAGCCACCTCAAAGACAAACCCGACTCCGTACTTCGTTCGACAGTCGAAGACTAGGACTGCCCAACGAACTCCAGAATCAATCGAAAACCCACATCCCTCAATCCTCTACATGTTCGAACTTCAAATCGCAGTGACCAAAACGCACTTCAGTTGCAACGTCGGCTTCACCTTTTCACTGCTGAGTCAATCCCGCCCATCCACAACTCCTTCGATGTCGAGCTCCAGATAGCATCTGTCTTCAATCGCGATTTTAGGAACGATGCTCCAGAGAACTTTGTGGTCTTCGATTTTATCTCGCGATGTCCAGGATTTGATTTCGAATTTGTTTTGGGGTTTAAGAGATGGTAAGTAACGAAGGCTTCTTCTCCCTTTATAGGCACGAACGAGGAAACATACGTACGAAGCCATTAAAATCCTGCTTAGCTTTGCTCTGAAGTAAGGAGGCAAAAGTTTCTGCTCGATGTAAATATTATAGGTCTGCGATGGAGAAAGTGGTGGTCTGCGCGAATTAGAGGAGAGGGATAGGTCGGCTGAAGAGAACGTTTGATTTGAGCTATGAAATGACTTTATACTTATCGTTAAATTTTATAATAATATATTTAGTGGTTCCGAACTCCAATTCAAGACACAACTGATATTTCTAACGTTATTCGTCATCCTGAACTCAACGAAACAAATATCGAAATTTATTCCGATGGTAGAAGGGGTAACAATTTTAATTTAACGATTAAATAAAATTCGATTTAAACTATAAATCGATTTCAGACAAATCAAATTCATCAATAAATTAATACTATTGTTTTAATTCAATATATAAGATTTATATTAGTCGACTGAATTGTTTCGGTTCAGTTTTATCTTTGAATTAAATTATTTCAGTTCTCGTATTTCGATGACTATCAAAATAAATCGTATTTCGATTATTTAATCGATAACACAATAAAATACCATTTATATTATAAATTCAATATTTAAAACCATACTATATATTTAAAATAATTCGACCAAAAATCCGGGTCGTTACACATGGAGAGCATACACCGCCCTCTCACTCATACTTTTAGTCTCAGGGTTACCTGAATCTTTAGCCACATACTAAATCATTTCATATCCTAAAGTAGGGAAAATCATTTCACAACATAATAATCACAAGTACTTTCAAAACATAGTACTTCACATTAGTAATTCACGCATATGATCAGTCACTATTAATCACATAACCTTTGAGCTCATACGTCTCAAAGAAGGGTGTTAAGCAAGAGAATAAATTCTCCGCCACCAAACAGATACATCATTAATAGCAACTAATCAAATATGTGATGAACCACAATGTAACATATAATACATTTCAAAATCTCTTCGATAGTATCGGGTTTAGGCCTCGAAATCCTTTCTGTTTTATAAAACATTTTTATAAAACATTCCCTGTCCAAAATCGGGAATACATTTCTTTTCACTTAAGAAAAATATATCATTTCACAATCATTCATTAAATTTGAAATGAACACAACATCGCTAAACACCTTATCGTCAAATCATGAAGTGTTTCACGAGGTGTTAGCACACATATATCTTTACCGAACCCAATGCTAAATGTAACGGCATATTCTGCTCATACACTGGTCGAGCACCATCCAAACAATCAATCAACCACAATCAATATCAACAACTAAGTAAATTTGGTTTAATCACATCACGTGTTTTGGTAAATTTAATCACCATTCATTCATCCAAATCTAATTAAAGATTTATTCAAACCTCAATTGGTTTCATCTCTAAAATCATTTCATATTGATTGTTCTACTTTTTGGAAATTAATCCTTCTTTTACTCGGGTTAAAGAACTAATGTCAATTAAACACAGTGCACGACAAACCCCAAATCCAATTTGATATTAAATACAAGGCACTGAATAGAAAATATATCGGCTTATATTGAACATCAAATTCTGAAATCAACAAATATCGTATTGGAATAATGATATATATATATATATATATATATCTTCCAAATTCCTCTACAATATCCGTATAATCACGGAATCCAATATTGAAATGTTCCGAAGATAATTTCGATTCAAATCCATTCCAATTCATATATTGGAAACTCAGGTTATTTAAAATCCATTTCAAATCCAATTTATTTATTTAAAAATAAATAAATTATTATTCTAGTTAATAACTAGTTCATTTCGATAAAAATATATTTTTATCTTTACAAATGTGGAATTTTTCATCTTAGTTATTTCCAAATCATTCATAATGATTTTACACAAATTATTGATATTTTTAATAATTTTATCAAGGCTCGTACAGTCAATTTCCATCAACTGCCATCGAACTGCACTTACAGCGACCTTTTCTGAAATTGATTTGGACATATCTCCAAATCCAACCGTTAGATTTCAAATCTCTTGTATTCATTGGAAAGCTCTTTTCGATACGAACCCATCGGTTCCGGTTTTAGGAGAATCCGACGGTCGGATCTCCCGTAATGTCCGTTCGAAGTTAATGGTCGAAATTCGTGAACGGCCGCAGCACGTTCTATTCAGGCCATTATATATATTTATATATATATATAATATTATATATATTTCATCGATTTCAATTAGAAACATATTTTATAAATCGTTCTAAATTCGTTTTCAAAACGATTTCAATTTCCATTTCAATTTTATATCAAAATTGAATATTCCATATACAGGACAATTTTATACATCTCATATATATGTTAAAAATTATATTTTTAACTATCAAATCATTTTCACATTTCATATATATATATATATATATATATATATATATATATATATCGTTTTCATTTCATATACATATCGTTTTCACATTTCATATATATATATATATTCACTTTTCATATGTATATCATTTTCATTTCAAATATATATAATTCACATCGTATACATATATATATATTTTTCACATCGCCTAAATATATTTTACACATCGCATAAATATATTTTATTTCACATCGTATATATATATATATTATTCATATTGTATATATATATTTCATTATACAACATTTCACATCACATATATATTTTCACACAGAATACAAGCAAACAAGTCGTCAATGGTCTGTGGACGACGGGGAGCAGTTCATATACGCAGTTATAAAATAAATAACTGTACAGAAAATTTATAGTGAGAGAATTCTCACCATTGGTTTTTCTTCATTTCTGAATTCCTGTTCTGATTTGATTTAATATCGCCCCAAATCCGGATTTGCTCTGTTTTGATTCTAGTCAGTTTCATGGCGTAGATCTTGTCGAGACGGTTCCAACGAGGCCGAGTTTGCCCAATTCCGTGCTCGTACGAAAAAGATATGGTTATTTTCACCTTTGATTACATTATTCGATAATTAAATAATAATAATTTAAATAATTACTTCATCACCTTTACAACCCGTCGTTCCCGCTTTTGAAACAAACCCTAACCCAACGCTCCAGATAGTTGACCGCCCACCGCCGTCGTCAGAGGGGGACGAACCCCGATCACTGGTGCTCACGTGGAGCAACTCAGTGCGGCGCACCCCCACCCCCCGTTCAGGCGAACTCGCCTACCACCGATGACCAGAAAACCAGACCCAACGCCACTCCTTTGGGTGCAAAATTCGAGAAGCACACACCCCCTCCGTCGATCATACCCGTTTAGTTTAAAGCCCTCATCGAGCTCTTCGATTTCCACTTTGGAGCTCCGAATATCGTTGACTGGATTGAGGGATTTTGGGAGGATTACTTTGGAGAAATATCGGCCTTTGAACAGTTCGGTGGCGGCTAAGTTCTGAGGATGGCTAGGGTTCCAAGAAAAAGCGCATTATATATAATATTATTTAATTAATTAATCCACTTATTATTTGTTTATCGCTATGAACTCCAAACGAAACCCAACGACTGTTGTCCCTAGCGTATTACCCCCGTTCCGAACACAATGGGATATGTTTCGTAAGCCAATTCGACTGTTTAAATCAGTTTTTCTCAAAATTAAAATATAAATCATAATATATTTAATTTTAAACGTACATTTCAATTTACCGGGGCCATATACTAACTCTAAAAATTCCCGAAAAATATTTTCTAGCTTCGTATCGACGATACGGTTCTAACAAAACTAATTTCATCAAATTCTGAGACCATTTGAAAAATGGCCATTTTCTGGTCGATCGAAATTGACTGAAACTGATAAAACGCGTTTAACTTCGCCACGCTCACATATTGATTCAGAAAATTATGAATTTTGGAACCTAGCAATAATTTGACATCCCGGATCCAACAAAAGTGGTTTCGTCGAAAACAGAGGTCGTTTGCAAAATTTCCGTTTTTAAGGGCCTTTATATATATTAATATATATGTAAATTCCACAGCGACTTTTCTGAATTTTAAACTGGATGTATCTTTCAACTACTAATGTGAAATCTCAGCTTCTTACATCCGTTAGAAAGATATGATCAAACTGATTCAAATATTTCTTCTTTCGTTGAAATTCGATTTATATTGAATTCTGTATATTCAATTAAAATTAGAAATCGAATTTTCGAACTACCGCGCCATTTCAGGCCCGTTATATATTAAAAATAAAATTATTCGTTCTAACTTCGTCGAAAATAAATTTTCCGTCATTATTATTTAAAATAAATTATTTTAAATAATCAAAATTCATTAAAATCGCCAAAATAAAAATTTTAAATTGGCTCAGATTTCCGGGTTATTACAACGAAACTTGGAATCTAACAATAATTTAATATTGCGGATCCAACAAAATTGGTTTCGTCGAAAACCGATGTAACACCCCACCTCCGCCAGGGTGACTCTTGCAAGCACTCTGACTTTGGAGGGGCGTTTGAATCAGGTAAACATGCATAATGATATATCAAGGCAGAACAAGAACATATGTATATATGTAAACAAAGTAAATAACATAGATAAAACAGCGGAAGATTTTCAAACCACTTCAAAACAAGTCTGGTACAACATAATGTTAACTTTCCAAATACACAAGTCTAGATAAAAACAAAATTACTGAAAAACTGAAATACATAAGTATTATCCCTAAAATAAGTGATAACCATAGCTAGCTTCATGTCAAGACCGTACATGAGCTAAAATCCCACAAGCAAGCGATCAGAAATCCAAGCTAAGCTCCAATGTTCCCACCCTGAGAACCTGGGGGGGGGAACGGAAGAAAAGAGGCGAAAGAAAACAGGTCAGTCAAAAAGACTGAGTAAGCCCTACTACAATCAATGTAAACTGATAAAGTTAACTGGCATGAGAAGCAAGGATGAACATAAGGATAACAACATACTAGCATGATGATTAACTAACAAGGTAGATAAAGGTGTCATCGCATAATCAGGTTTAAGGTTTTGCACCACAGGTGTACTAGCAAACTAACGTGACTTGAATATACAAGTATTGATCCCTTGGCCCAAGCTTTGGCCCAATAACATGAAATGACCCTAATACAAGGTCTAACCAAACGGTCTAGTCGATCGGCTCCCTATAAGCCTAACTCGTCACGTGTTGGTGTCCATACGGCCCAAACATGATTGTAGTCAGACTATGCCGGGTCTCCCGTCGGTTGTATCAAGCCCTAGGGTGGCAACCCCTGGACACCATAAACATGCGTGCACAGTCTCGATCTACTGGTACCCGTGCATGTTTTCCCCGGCTTTGGACTATGTGCACTACCATAAGTCCGCCCGGAACTACACCGGCATACCACTCTGCCGTCGTTTTTGGTCGCTTACCTCAAGTTCAGTAATTCGTGCCCCACACCCTAGCCTAGACCCTAGGGCCATGATGATACAAACTTGGGATTACTGCTGGAGTGGACCCCCATTGCTAGGATTTTCTAGTGGGTTAAGTACAGTTTAACCCTCTTGCTAATCATGGATTAACTTGGTTAAGTGTAACGATGAGTTCACGACTTAACCCTGATTAATCTACCAAGCCCAAATTGGTTAAGTATTAAGTGGACCATGACTTAACCCTAATCATGAGGCATTAATTAATTTAATGCGCCTTAACCTCTTACATTAGACCTTGTTGTGGTTACTAGTTAAGCCGGGCGTGTCCGGGTAGCTTTACACCACAACTTGGTCTAACCTCGGGTTCAAGGTACAACATGGCCAACTTCTCACATTGGGTCCTATTGTTTGTAGCAACTAGTTAAGCCGGTCGGTTCCGGGTAGGTTTACGCTACAAACTCAACCCAACCTCGAGTTGGTCACACTTATCTTTTCTAAGTGTCATGTCCATCATGTTTCCAAAACATGTTACAAGCTTTCAAGCATTTGGGTAGACCTAACTTAATAGGTAAATTCCCAAAGGGTAGACCTAACTTAATAGGTAAATTCCCAAGCTTATGTTTTTATGTCTTTTAAGTTTACCCAACCCCAAACGCAATCCCATCGCTTACATATTGCAATAGCGCATAAAGGATAGAAAGAGGGAACTTGGCATAATTATGACATAAAGGTGTTGAAGCCACAAGTTCAACATGGTGGCATATGAAATGTACATATGTTCATATACTTGCATATTATATTTTAGGCCTCAAAAGCATGCATAAAACCAAACTTAGCATATTGGTGATACATGGTGATAAATGACATGTAGAAATGGCCATAAGTTCGCATTTGGCCTCACATGCAAGTTATCATAAGGGATATGATAACTTACATGTTGCCAAAATGCAACCTTTAGCATAAAGCTTGAAGCCTTATGTTCATATACTCAAGATAAGCTTGCATAGCATGATAACATGAACAAAATGATCACCCCAAACTTGCATAACATACTTGCATATCATATGACGAACTTGCATCTCAAACTTGCATAACATAACATGATAAACTTGCATATCATAACATGGCAAACTTGCATAGCATAACATGGTAAACTTGCATAGCATAACATGGCAAACTTGCATAGCATAACATGGTAAACTTGCATAGCATAACATGGTAAACTTGTATATCATAACATGGCAAACTTGCATATCATAACATGGCAAACTTGCATAACATAACATGATAAACTTGCATATCATAACATCTCAAACTTGTATAACATGACATAGTAAACTTGCATATCATGGCAAACTTGCATATCATACATTTAACTTTAGAGTTTAAGTATGAAAGTAGAATAAGGCTTGCATTGCCAAAGCCCTTATGAAATCAAATAAACCCAAAATGCAAGCAAAACCCTTGAGCCAAAATGATCAAAACTCTTTCTTTATGATGCAAATATAGAAACTTGACTTGAATGCAAGCTAATGATGCTCATACAAGCTTGAAAACACTTGTATGCATGGAAAATCTCTTAAAAATTTATTTAGGAATTTTATGAAGAGAGTGGAGGCCATGAGAGGATTGATTTTGCCATAGTTTAGTTGTATGAATGAATAATGATGATTTAGGGTTAGGTTAGGGCCTTATTTATAGAGATTAGGACTAGTTTCAACCTTAGGATTAAACCCTAGTTCTAATCTCAGCCCTCAAAACCGAATCTGGCCCCCCAAGCTCAACACAAACCCAAAATGGTGCACCAGGCTAAACAGCCCGGCTGGACCAAGTCGACTGCCAAGTCGATAGGGCTGTCGACTTGGGTCCAACCAAGTCGACTCCCAAGTCGACAGGGCTGTCGACTTGGGTGCTCTGGCGGGAATTTTCCCGCCTGGCCCAAACTGGCCCAAATTTCCAAATTCAAACTTGAATTTGAAATCTGTTTTTACTTTGGAATTTTCTGAAAACTTCGTTGGGCCTTAATCGGGTCATACGGACTCCGATTTTCGAAATCTCGGACTCTATTTCGCGTATTTTTCCGAGACGAACGCAATGGCATAGCCCGTTTCCCTTGATTCAGATTTATAAATTAAATTCTGCCTCGATTTATGTTATAACAGGTTATTGAAAATACGGGTTGTTACATTCTCCCCTCGTTAAAGGATTTCGTCCCCGAAATCTTCAAGTTAGGAAGAATGTATCCTACCATCCAACATCCATCTACTCAAAACATCATCCACGAGCAATCATTGTCCTTACAAGATTCTAAATGTTGTATGAACATATGCAAAGGTGTGTGTATATGTACTTATCTAATGCAAATATCATCAATGCAAATTATGTTAGTGAAATGAATCCATATGTATGCAATTCCTAACATAATGTATAACATCTATATGTGTGCACATAACATACATCCATATGCAACATCCATGTGATAACACAAAAATTTCCATCCATGAATAAGCGTAAACACTCATGCATATGCAATATGAGGAGTGTGTGAGCCGATCTAGTGCCTAATGTGTATAATGCATCCACAAGTAACCACTTGCAAACACTTGCAACCACTTGCAACCATCAAGCATAACATGTTTCAAACACATGTTTCATCCAAAGGGTTTCTACCTAAGGTTCTCATGACAAGATTAACACGATAAACTAGATAATCAAGACAAACATGGATAGCAAAAGATATGCTACAAAGAGATCGGGAAGATAAGCAGGATATACTCCTCTTTTGGATTACAAGAAATCCCTTCCTAACCCAACCCATATTCTATAAAAGCCCAAAAGGTTTAGTCAACCTAACGGACCCCTTTAAACCTTGACATGTATTACTAACCGATGAGTCATACCCCCTTATGGAGTTTACAACAGAAATAGGATCGAGAATGGGACCGAGAGGATATATGTAAAAGATAACATGCAAGTAAGATCCATCGGAAAACAAGGATCAAGGATATGCTCTTAAAAAGAGATATGATGCGCGTATCTAGCCTTCAGTCTTCTAAGTCACGTTTCCTTAAGTTTAACTCCACTGTGCTTTGACCATCTTTTACCTCATGATTTCTTAGCTTCTTAACTCTTATTTCCAAATATGAGTTGGAACCCATTTCATTGTCGCCTCCCGTCTTCCTTTTTCACTTACTCTTCTATCATTCTTGGCTTAAACACAACTATGACCTCATGGTTTCATGCAAGCTCTCCAAAATTCACTAGTGAATCCTGGATCTCGTTTACTTACTATAAAGTATTCCACACAGCAGAACTTTTCTTGAAAATACCAATCCACGTTTCCAATTGCTCTTACTAACGTGATTTTTTATAACTCATGCTTGAACAAAATGAACCATCCGCCTGCGAATGATAGGCCGTACTTAGATTCAGTCGTTTTCCCATGACTTCCCGTAGACTATCCCAAAACTGGCTAGTGAAGATTGAGCCATGGTTACTAACTATCCTTTAGGGAACCCCGTGCAACCGCTTTATTTCTTGAAAGTAAACTGTCGCTAGCTATGATGCAGTCCTTTCGCTCTTTACCGGAGTGAAATGAGCACTCTTTGTGAGTCTACCTACTATGACCCACATGCTCGTATTCCCTTTCCTTGATCTAGGCAGTCCATCCACGAAATCCTTCGTGACGCTTTTCCTTCTCCCATTGCGGGGACCTCCAATGGATATAATAGCCCACCGAGCTTCTATGACTCGGCCTTTAACCTGTTGGTACAACATGCACCTTGGGACAAACTCGGCCACTTCCTCGAGTGATGTGCATCTTCAAGAACCTTCTTTCTCTCATCGCGTCTTAGCCATCCCTTGTCATCTATAGCGAGATGAATTACTATCTCGCCTCGAATCAACTTGTCCATGATCTCGACTAACTGCGGGTCTTCTTTCTGTGAAGTCCCTACTTGATCTAGAAGGGTAGGTCTAAACTCAAGGGATGCTAACTGACTAATTAAACTGAGAAAGCTTCTTACTTTAATTGTCCTCGTCGGAGCTTTCCGGTCTTGAACCGCGACCACTCTAGCGGGATCCACCGCTAAGCCTTGCTTAGCTACTATATGCCCAAGAAATCTAACTCCTTTTTCTCCAAAATGACATTTGGAGGACTTGGCTTTCAACTGATGCGCTCTAAGCGTATCCATCACCTCCTTGAGATGTCTAGCATGTTCTTCCTCGTTCTTTAAGAAAGTCAGGATATTGTCTACAAAGACTACCACAAACTCGTTCAGGAACTCCCTGAACACCCTACTCATCAAGTCCACGAAGTATGCGGGTGCATTAGTCAAGCCGAATGACATGACAAGCCATTCGAAGAATCCATCTGGCGTTCTGAACGCAGTCTTGTCTATACTATCCTCAGCTACTCTGAGCTGATGGAATCCAGTAGCAAGATCAAGAGAAAACAGATGTTCCTACAAGCTGAACAAATCATCGATCCTTGGCAATGGTTGTCTATTCTCTTTGTTTAACTCACGATAATCAATACACGGGCGAAGCGTACTGTCCACGTTAGTAGCGAATACTACTAGAGCACCTTCCTCGGAAATGCTTCATCGAATGAAGTTCTTCTCAAGCAACTCCTTCACTTGCTTACTTAGCTCCCATCTTTCACGCGGAGCCATGTGCCGAACGGGCAAAGAAACCAGCTTTGCATTATCCACCAGATAAATGCAGAAATTAAACTCGCGTTTAGGGGGTAACCCCTTCACTTCACCCAAGATATCAGGATATTCTCGGACCACCCTCACCGATTGCAAGCTATCGATAGACGAGTTGAGGGATTCAAGATAACACAACATGACGGGACCCATAGGGTTATAAGAAATTTTTAGGGTATTACCGAGGCGAATCATGAGCCTCCCAACCCTATGCCTAAAAATCAAGGATGGCTCCAAAACTGGACAACCAATCCATGCCCAAAATCAACCCATACCCCATGAAACCGAGAATATAAGCATCACACGAGAACTCTACACTAAAGATAGAGATTTTCAAATCCACGTAGATAATAGACAAATGGGCGTAAACCCCAATTGGATTTGAAACACACACGGGATCATAAACTAGACTAGTACTTAGGTGCAAACTATCAACAAGATCAGATGAGATAAAGCTATGCGATGCACCAGAATCAAACAAGGTACGAACTGGAAAATAAGAAATATATACAAGGCTCTCAACAGAAATACTACCTCGATCGGGAACTGGAGCGGTATTGAGAGCATGAACTTGCCCTCCTGAAGGTCCAGCACGCTGAGTCTGACCCTGGCCTTGCCCTTGCTTCTTCGGGCAATCCTTACTGAAATGTCCAGTCTCACCGCAGAAAAAGCATTCACCATTCTTCCTTTTCCTCTTCTTACAATCCTTAATAAGATGCCCAACAGAACCGCAATAATGGCACTTCCCCTTGTTGTTCTTGCCATTGTTGTTGTTCCCCTTGTTGCCTTGACTCTTGTTCTTGTTCTGATTGCCTTGACTGTTCTGACAACTTGGATTACCCTGATTTCCTTTCCACTGGGAATCGGTCTTCTTGTCTTGAGTATCATTCATCTTGATCTCTTTCTTGACATCTCCCTGAAGTAACGCCATATCAACCAAGCTCTCAAACGTGGCCCCATGGGGAATATGTGACATAGCCAATCCCTGCAATGGCTCATTCAATCCTCTAGCAAAACGAAGAGCCTTCTTCTGAGGAGTATTCACCATATCCAGGCCAAAACGAGCTAACTGATTGAACTTGTTCACATATTCTTTGACAGACATATCTCCTTGTTTCAAAGTTATGAACCTCTCCATTTGCAGATTCTCCTCGGCAGAAGATAGAAACTTAAGCACGAACCTTGCCCTGAAATCGGCCCAAGTCTCAACAGGCCTAGTACCATTGGTGACTTCCCACCAATAAGCGGCTTCATCCTTCATAAGCCAAACCGCCAACAAGATCTTCCTCTAATCGTCTAACCCAAAGATAGCAAATAAATCCTCAGTCTCTTTCAACCAATTTATGGCCTCTACAAAAGTCTCAGTGCCTTGAAAGTTCTTGCCACCCATTGCTTTGAAATCTTTGCAAGTCTTTGCGAAGTCAGCTTGAGGATGCTGAGGGGGAGGGGGAAGAGGAACCTCAGCAACAGGAGGAGGAGGAACATTAACTACCGGAGGACGAGGAGGAGGAACATTAACTACTGGAGGAGGAGGAGGAGGGACATCTGCGGGGCCGGCTTCGGTCGCCCTAGCCTCCAAAAGTCTCCTATACCAAACAGGTACGTGTACTCCCTCCGGAATAGCAAAGTTATCGGCCATACTGAAAACGAAGAAAAAGACAGATTCAGAATGGAGAAAAACGAAGGAATTTTGCTAATGGCTTTTTGGGGAATAGCCTTTAAAATAAACTAGACTTTTCTTTGGAAAATACTTTATACTTGGTTTTGAAAATAGTTTTCCAAAAGTTTTCTAAAAACCTTTTTGTTCCTTCTCGTAAACCTTATGCTCTGATACCAAATGTAACACCCCACCTCCGCCAGGGTGACTCTTGCAAGCACTCTGACTTTGGAGGGGCGTTTGAATCAGGTAAACATGCATAATGATATATCAAGGTAGAACAAGAACATATGTATATATGTAAACAGAGTAAATAACATAGATAAAACAGCGGAAGATTTTCAAACCATTTCAAAACAAGTTTGGTACAACATAATGTTAACTTTCCAAAAACACAAGTCTAGATAAAAACAACATTACTGAAAAACTGAAATACATAAGTACTATCCCCAAAATAAGTGATAACCATAGCTAGCTTCATGTCAAGACCGTACATGAGCTAAAATCCCACAAGCAAGCGATCAGAAATCCAAGCTAAGCTCCAATGTTCCCACCCTGAGAACCTGGGGGGGGAACGGAAGAAAAGAGGCGAAAGAAAACAGGTCAGTCAAAAAGACTGAGTAAGCCCTACTACAATCAATGTAAACTGATAAAGTTAACTGGCATGAGAAGCAGGGATGAACATAAGGATAACAACATACTAGCATGATGATTAACTAACAAGGTAGATAAAGGTGTCATCGCATAATCAGGTTTAAGGTTTTGCACCACAGGTGTACTAACAAACTAACATGACTTGAATATACAAGTATTGATCCCTTGGCCCAAGCTTTGGCCCAATAACATGAAATGACCCTAATACAAGGTCTAACCAAACAGTCTAGTCGATCGGCTCCCTATAAGCCTAACTCGTCACGTGTTGGTGTCCATACGGCCCAAACATGATTGTAGTCAGACTGTGCCGGGTCTCCCGTCGGGTGTATCAAGCCCTAGGGTGGCAACCCCTGGACACCATAAACATGCGTGCACAGTCTCGATCTACTGGTACCCGTGCATGTTTTCCCCGGCTTCGGACTATGTGCACGACCATAAGTCCGCCCGGAACTACACCGGCGTACCACTCTGCCGTCGTTTTTGGTCGCTTACCTCAAGTTCAGTAATTCGTGCCCCACACCCTAGCCTAGACCCTAGGGCCATGATGATACAAACTTGGGATTACTGCTGTAGTGGACCCCCATTGCTAGGATTTTCTAGTGGGTTAAGTACAGTTTAACCCTCTTGCTAATCATGGATTAACTTGGTTAAGTGTAACGATGAGTTCACGACTTAACCCTGATTAATCTACCAAGCCCAAATTGGTTAAGTATTAAGTGGACCATGACTTAACCCTAATCATGAGGCATTAATTAATTTAATGCGCCTTAACCTCTCACATTAGACCTTGTTGTGGTTATTGTTAAGCCGGGCGGGTCCGGGTAGCTTTACACCACAACTTGGTCTAACCTCGGGTTCAAGGTACAACATGGCCAACTTCTCACATTGGGCCCTATTGTTTGTAGCAACTAGTTAAGCCGGTCGGTTCCGGGTAGGTTTACGCTACAAACTCAACCCAACCTCGAGTTGGTCACACTTATCTTTTCTAAGTGTCATGTCCATCATGTTTCCAAAACATGTTACAAGTTTTCAAGCATTTGGGTAGACCTAACTTAATAGGTAAATTCCCAAAGGGTAGACCTAACTTAATAGGTAAATTCCCAAGCTTATGTTTTTATGTCTTTTAAGTTTACCCAACCCCAAACGCAATCCCATCGCTTACATATTGCAATAGCGCATAAAGGATAGAAAGAGGGAACTTGGCATAATTATGACATAAAGGTGTTGAAGCCACAAGTTCAACATGGTGGCATATGAAATGTACATATGTTCATATACTTGCATATTACATTTTAGGCCTCAAAAGCATGCATAAAACCAAACTTAGCATATTGGTGATACATGGTGATAAATGACATGTAGAAATGGCCATAAGTTCGCATTTGGCCTCACATGCAAGTTATCATAAGGGATATGATAACTTACATGTTGCCAAAATGCAACCTTTAGCATAAAGCTTGAAGCCTTATGTTCATATACTCAAGATAAGCTTGCATAGCATGATAACATGAACAAAATGATCACCCCAAACTTGCATAACATACTTGCATATCATATGACGAACTTGCATCTCAAACTTGCATAACATAACATGATAAACTTGCATATCATAACATGGCAAACTTGCATAGCATAACATGGTAAACTTGCATATCATAACATGGCAAACTTGCATAGCATAACATGGTAAACTTGCATAGCATAACATGGTAAACTTGTATATCATAACATGGCAAACTTGCATATCATAAAATGGCAAACTTGCATAACATAACATGATAAACTTGCATATCATAACATCACAAACTTGTATAACATGACATAGTAAACTTGCATATCATGGCAAACTTGCATATCATAAATTTAACTTTAGAGTTTAAGTATGAAAGTAGAATAGGGCTTACAATGCCAAAGCCCTTATGAAATCAAATAAACCAAAAATGCAAGCAAAACCCTTGAGCCAAAATGATCAAAACTCTTTCTTTATGATGCAAATATAGAAACTTGACTTGATTGCAAGCTAATGATGCTCATACAAGCTTGAAAACACTTGTATGCATGGAAAATCTCTTAAAAATTTATTTAGGAATTTTATGAAGAGAGTGGAGGCCGTGAGAGGATTGATTTTGCCATAGTTTAGTTGTATGAATGAATAATGATGATTTAGGGTTAGGTTAGGGCCTTATTTATAGAGATTAGGACTAGTTTCAACCTTAGGATTAAACCCTAGTTCCAATCTCAGCCCTCAAAACCGAATCTGGCCCCCAAGCTCAACACAAACCCAAAATGGTGCACCAGGCTAAACAGCCCGGCTGGACCAAGTCGACTGCCAAGTCGACAGGGCTGTCGACTTGGGTCCAACCAAGTCGACTCCCAAGTCGACAGGGCTGTCGACTTGGGTGCTCTGGCTGGAATTTTCCCGCCTGGCCCAAACTGGCCCAAATTTCCAAATTCAAACTTGAATTTGAAATCTGTTTTTACTTTGGAATTTTCTTAAAACTTCGTTGGGCCTTAATCGGGTCATACGGACTCCGATTTTCGAAAACTCGGACTCTATTTCGCGTATTTTTCCGAGACGAACGCAATGGCATAGCCCATTTCCCTTGATTCAGATTTATAAATTAAATTCTTCCTCGATTTATTTTATAATAGGTTATTGAAAATACGGGTTGTTACAACCGAGGTCGTGTGCAAAACTGGCTATTTTTAAAGCTCTGAATAACCCATTTAAATATATAAATATATTTAAATCAAATTAAATTAAATATAAATAAATTATATTATCGTATATATTCACAACGGAATACCATACAGCTCCAGAATAATCCTATATGGATTTCTAACTCGATATTTCATCATCAGAGTTATATCGATATTTAATTTATATTTTAAATCCTTTTAAATATAAATAAATCGATATAAATTATAAAGGAATTACACAACGACTTTTCTAAAATTTTATTTGGACATAAATCAAAATCTACTTGACAAAATCCCTATTTTTCTCTTCCACTAGAAAAATATACTTCACCAGCTCCATACATTTCTTGTTTTACAGAGATCTGATTTAAAACGGACCCTGTATATGCAGTTGAAGTTCGAATCACCAGATAGCGAACTGCCGCGCCATTTCGAGCTCGATTATATTTATAATATAATTTATACGTTCAAATGGCGTTTATATAATACATTTGCTAATATAATTCAACTCTAAATTGAATTACATATTTTAAATTATCCAGTTCACATTATATTGTCAATTCAGTAATTTCAGATTATTCTAGAATTAAATATAATATTTAATTATAATATTAATTAAATATTCACTATTATTTAATTTAACAACCATTAACCTCTTTGAATCGATATTTAAATAATTAAATAAATTAATTATTATCCGTAAAAATACGTGTGGTTACACATCAAATCTTCTCTTCTGTCACCACATAATTCAACCCGCCCACTTCATCTCGCATCCCTTCTACTCAGACACCCCACTGCTTCTTCCTTCTTTACGTCTTCAGCTCCTACTGGTTTGAAAACGCAAAGTCTCACAGCTCTCCATGACTCAATCCCCATTTTCTGCTCCTTTACTTTCCTGTAACTCACGTTCCTTCTTCTCGCGATCTATCCTTATTTTCCCACTGTCCCATGTTACTCACTATACACACCACCGTCCATGAAGGCTTCAACAACGGAAACCCCTTCTGTTCATCACCAACGCTCGACTTATCCCCGACCATCTTGAACCCGTCAGCCTCCATACCCCCTGTTCCATCTTTCCAGTCCACCAAAACAAGCACTGCCACCCCATGTTTTATATATTATATAACATATATATATATATATATAAGGCTTCCGATTTCTTGTTATATTATTTGCAAGGGGGAAGACAAAAGCATCCTTATAAAAGTAAATACAGTGGAGGAGGTTTGCAGTTTCTTTTACAATGCAAGTGTTTGTTTCATTTCAGCTTCTAGAGACAAACTAATCGAAGGAAGGGGCGATATATATACACATGCCAGAGAAGATAAGAGCATCCCCAACGCGGGGTCGGTTGAAAAACAACCGACCCCCAACGCGGGGATGAAAGGGGGGCTAGGGTTGCTTTGGCAACCCTGGAGGTTGATGGAGCAACCGAATGGTTGCTCCAGCAACCGGCCATAGCCGGCTTGGGGAAAGCCGTCTATGACATGGCCGACTTCTAAGAAGCCGGCCATGCTGGGGGAGTTAATATGTCTCCCCCCATAGGTTGCGAAGGGTTTCAGAGCAATTGAATACGGGTGCAAAGAAATTGGGGAGGGCGGACCCGACACGCGGTTAAGGGGTAAAACCCTTAACCGGCGTTGAGAAAACCGGTTAACATTAACCGGTTTTCTCAACGTCGGCCAAGGGTTTTACCCCTTGGCCGTGTTGGGGGGGGGGGGGGGTTGCTCGTGTCAACCCCCTCGAATGACCACGAGCAACCCCCCCTGTTGGGGATGCTCTAAGTATCGCGTTACATCCTACATTCTATAGCCATGCAGTGTAGAGAGGATAGGTGCAGTGAGATTCCATTTTCACTCATTTTCAGTAGATGGACAGTGATGTATATTTATGGTTGTAGAGCTCCAGGTTTGAGCTGTGTAAATCAGTGTAGGCAAAGAAAAATGTGGCTCGGCTAAAGAAATGAACCATGGAACATCGTGTTTTCTTATCCCTAGGTAGCCTGTAGTTCAGCTATCCATGTAATTCTTTTCACATATACAAATCTGTGTTGTCTCCATCGATAGCTGGTACAAGGCTTAGGGTAGCATGTGCTGATTAGCGTCTTGAATTGAAAATTCAAGTAGCTTGAAAATAAATAAGGTAGTCGAAGAATTTTACTGTGAATGAGTTTTTATTTCGTGTGATTTTAAGTTTCCAGTAGGAGTAGCATATATGGTTTAATTTCTTACGCAGTCAAAGGGTATGGTCTATTTCCAATCCGTGGGAAAATTATGTATTTGCATTTAATTGTGTGATTAAACAATGCAGAGTTTTATTCTTGTAGATTAAGCAGAATACATTGTCATTTCTTGCGGACTTAGATTCAACTGATGACCGTCTATATTAATATGGATATTCCATGTTAAAACAGATGTCTTTGTAAAGTATGGTGGTATGCATACAATTCCAGTTCTTGATTTATGAATTGTGTTCGTAAAGCAACACTTTGCTAGTAGAAGTAATCAAGGTTTGGTACATGGCAGTGAATTTAAAATGCTGCCAATGGATGAATGTCGAAGAATTGATCGAATAAAATGAAAACCAAGAGAATTTGCGTGAAAATAACTTCTAATGCTGGAAAGTCATGATCTTATTGTAAACTATAGTGTTTGGTAAATATTTTCAATGTCATGTACACTTGAGATATGTTGCGATCTGTTGTGATGTCAAGTTGAATGTTTATGAACCATTTGGCAGATGTTATTTATTATTTTACATATGTCGTAGTGTTCAAATCGGCTATTGTTTTATTTTATATGGTCACTACTATTAAACATTGACCGTTAAATCCACACTGACGTAAATGATCTTCAAATGAAAAGAAAACGGACATACTGCTACGTCTCAAAATTTCGGTCCTAATGAAACTAATTTCGTTGGAAACAGACTCCATTTGCAAAAACGCATTATTTTAATTTATCGGTTCACCCTTAAATTTCGCCTATTGACAAAACAAGGTCGTTTGGCTCTAAACTGGAAATCTAACAATAATTAATTGTACGCATTCCAATAAAACTTGTTTCATCCAAAACGGAGATTGTTTGAAGATAGAACTATTACTAAGCCTATATATTATCGATATAATATAAATAAAATGATTTAATTTAATAATAAATTATTATTTTCATATATCTCTAAATTAAATAATATATCATTTCAATATAAGCTAATATGGATTCTAAGACTCAACATTGACATTTCCGAATTAAACGGTATCCAATTTATATTAAAAACTATATTTAAATTATTAAATAAACGTTATCGTTTATTAACGAATTCCATAGTGACTATTTGAAAATTTGAATTGGACATAACTTGCAATCTATAATATGAAATCTCCATTTTTCTCTTTCGTTAGAAAAATATAATCAAATTAATTCATATGTTTCTTGTTTCATATAATTCCGACTTATATCGGATCCTGTATATTCTATTAAAGTTCAAATCGAAAATTACGAACTACCGCGGCGTTTCGAGCTCATTTTAATTAAATTATATATATATATTTTCAACTCCATTTTATTACATAAATTCAATATAAAAATTCATTATATTTCCAATATAATATATAAAAACAAATTTAAATATTCAAATTTAAATGACCGAAAAATCTTGGACGTTACATTCTTCCCCCCTTAAAAGAATTTCATCCCTGAAATTTCAAGGTAAAGAGAATGATCCGAACTCAATTATTTTATAACAGATAATTTTGAATTATTACCAAAACAAATTCAAATTCTTTTACGAAAATTTTGCCAGCATCTCTTCTGTACTGCTCGATCAAAACAACTACCAGTGCCTCTCCGGGACTCAACTTCAGCAAAAGAAAACCAAAAGCCAAATGGCCACCCAACTCAAGGGTATAAAATCAATCACCAACCCATAATATTAAGGTTTACCTATTTGTTAGCAACTCAATATCAGTTAACTGCTCTTCGTCTTCCAATCTCTGTAATCAAATCAATTCCATGGCCTTTTGAAATCTGCACTTAACTCGGCTTACAATGCAAGTAACAATCTAGGGTTTAACAATTCAGTTTGTTTAATAACCCATTTTATTCCCAATTTATTATACTGGGATTCAATTTTTGGCTTCCGATTTCATTAAATTTGTTGAATTTAACCAACCCCGATTCAATAAATCAAATAATTCACATCCAAACCAATTTATATTATATTCAACATTAATATTTACTTTTCGTGTTCACTTTGATTAAACATACATTAATATCAATCGATTAATATCCAATTAATTTCCATTATTATTCATTTGGTTTCCAAATCACAAATTTATTTTATTCAATTCCACTTAACTAGGTTAAGTCTTATTTCTATATTCAATTAACCAATTGATTTTTAACCAGTTCAATTCCTTTTCGAAATTCAATTTGAATTTCAATTAATCAAGCAAACAACTAATCACTCAACGCTACTATACTATAGAAAATTATTTCCTTTTTCTATATAAAATATAGTTTGGGCAAAATTATTTCATTTACCCTCTTTATAAAATAATACTGTGGCAATCACCAGTTCAATATGGTTTCTCAACACATAAACTGATCAATCAACATAATACAAAATATTTTTATATAAAATTTACAAATATGCTCTCTCATCATATATACACTCAAACTCAGTCAAGGGTGTCAATAACCTTATCTTTATCGAGTTATGCCACAGAGCCAAGGTTACTACTCAACCAATAGCTCTAATACCACTGTAACTAACCAGAAAATTCGATGCTCGAATTTTCGATACAAATACATCCTATGTCCAAACTCAAGTACCGAACATCCATAAAGTTATTATAAAGAATATTAGAGGGTGAGATAAGAAAGAAATAAATATTACAATAGAAGAAGAAGAAGAACTAACACCATACAGAGTCTCACATCGCAGCAGAATAAAATATAATATAGAAATAATCTTTATTGAAAACTTGGAAAAAATGTATACTTACAATCACCAGAGTACAACAGTCAATCAATCTGAACAGTTGTAATAACCTGTCCTCATATACAATACACAGTGGAAAAATACTAGGTAATATTATACGTCTTAACTCCTCCAGCTCGTCTCTAGACTTCACAGCATTCGATAACCTGAACTTGTAAACCGGGCTATCCCGATCATTACAAACGACGGGTCAGTCTGGTGAACCAGAGTGAGAACCCACTAAGTTTAAATAACATCCATATTGATTTTAAAGTCAAAATCATTTTGAAAGAAAAGGATAATAGTAAGACCAGTCCACTCATAAACACGGATGGTTTTTACCTTACTATAACCCAAAACGTTTCTGAAATCAATATCTTTTCTGATATTATAATAGTGTCTAAATACAAATAAATAATAATCTACCGGAATGCTTGCATCTCACGCTCCACATATGTAACAACCCGGAAAAAATGAACCAGTTTGAAAATTTTAAATTGGCTATTTTATTAGATTTTAAATATTTAAAATAAAATATTTTAAATAGTAGAGATGAAAGGTATGTTTGAAAATAAATATAATTATATTAAATTATAAACAAGGCCTGAAATGGCGCGGTAGTTTCAAAATTTCAATTCAAACTTTGACTGACTATACCGGGTGCAAAATAAAACGGATTTTAGTGAAACCAAAAATATTTAAATTTGTTAGTGAATATCTTTCTAACGAATCTAAAAAATCGAAGTTTCATAGCGGGAGTCAAAAGTTATGGCCAAATGAATTTTCAGAAAGGTCACTATAAAATTTATATAGCCCGTGAAAATAGACATTTTGCAAACGACCTCGGAATTCGACGAAACCACTTTTGTTGGATCCGGGATGTCAAATTATTACTAGGTTTTAAATTTCATAATTTTTGAAGTTAATATGTGAGTGTGGCAAAAGAAAATGTGTTTGGTGAATTTCTGTTAAATTGGATCGACCAGAAAATGGCAATTCCTCAAACGATCTCAGAATTTGACAAAACTAGTTTTGTTGGGACCGTATTGTCAAAACATAGCTAGATTTAATTTTCTAGAATTTTTAGAATCAGTTTGTGGCTCTAGCAAATTGAAATGTATGTTCAAATTAAATATTGAATGTTTTATATTTTAATTTGAAGGAAAACTGACTGAAACATTCGAATGGGCCTTCGAAACATATCCCATTGTGTTCGGAATGGGGTTATTTAGCTAGGGGCGATAGTCGTTGGGTTTGAATTGGTGTTCGTATGGAGAAAGCGGTATTTTCGAATTTAAAGGATTAAATAAAAAAAGGGAGGGCCAATCATTTTCTTCCAAATCACCTTCTGTCTCCCCGACCCTTCAGCACGAATGGCGATCCCCCTTCAATTCTTCTTGCCCCGATTCCTCGTCATCCACGCATCAGAACCCATTCTCCTTTGGACGAATTTGAAGGCCTTTCCATGAGCTTCAAATCCGTATAAGGATCAGCACCTCTCGTTCAATCATTGTCGAGAATCGGGCCTGGGAAGCGGCGCTACATCGCCTCGATTTGTGCACCGACCACCACTTCGAGCTGGACAAGGGGGTAGCGCCGAGAATCTCTCTCCTAGCTCTCCGCTGTGGCGCCGGCCGATCGGTCCCTAGCTACATGGATTTCGTGAAAATTGGCGACATAGGTTTAAACAAAACTTGAAGGTATACGGGTTAATTTATTTTAAACTGATTATAGCACTTTAAAGCGCTACGGTTTTTGATTTCACTGTAAAAATCATATCTTTCTCGTTTGTTGACGAAATTCAGTGAAACAAGAGACAGTGGACTCGTGTGGACGTCTTCTACATTCTAGAAGAGACCACATATTTTTCTGAGCCTTCTGCTATTTTTGGAGGAGTGGAACCCAATGTGAGATTTTTAATTAATAAACGATATGGAAAACAACGATGTATAAGTTATATGGTCGACGTATGAGTTATATAAGCGTTGTACACCACATGTATAAGTGTTGTATAAGTTGTATGTTCGATGTATAAGTTATATATGCGTTGTAAAAATTATATATGCGATGAAATGACATTGAAATGAATTGAAGTGAATTGAAATATATTTATATACGAATATATATATATATATACTCCCCTCGTCCACAGACCATGGACGATATTTATTGGTTGCGATATTGTTTGGATTATTTGGTTGATGTGAAATTTGGTGAATAATACGAATGGTTGATAGAATTGTTTGTGGTTGAGAATGATTGATTATGGTTGAAAAATACCCATCTGTGGTTTAAAACAAAATTAGAATAGATTGTGGAAATGAAAATAAAACATGCCTCCTGCGTGCGAACTTGATGCATGAATCCCCATTGTCAAAAACCGCGAGGTTTCGAGGTAGAGCGAGGAGCCATACTAGGGACGGTCCCGGTTTTAACTACCCTGCCGTTATGCTGCCGAAATTTTCAATAATATTCATGTGTTAGAATTATTTTCATTTGTTGAAATTATTTTCATGTGTTGAAATGGTATTTGTGTTTCAAATAAATTGTTTTAACAATAAAAATCACATTTTTATTTTATATATACGAACTATAGAAAACCTTCATGTGTTGAATAGAAATTCATTCGTTGAATAGAAATTCATGTGTTGAATGATATTCATGTTTTAAATTAATTGTTTTAACAATAATAATCACATTTTTATTATATATACGAACTATAGAGAACATTCATGTGTTGAATAGAAATTCATTCGTTGAATAGAAATTCATGTGTTGAATGGTACTCGTGTTTTGAAATTGTTTTATAATAAAAAACATATTTTTATCATCTATATAAACTATATAAAATAGTGTGTTTTGAAAAAAATCATTTTTACAAAAAAATTACATTTTTATGATATATATGAATTGTTAAAAATAGTGAAGTGTTGAAATAAATGTTTGTTGGATAAAAACATCATTTTTATCAAATGTATGAAATGGATAAGGTTTTGAAATCGAAGAATTCATTATATTTATATATATATATAAATATAATTAAATTAAATCGAATAACGACGTTGTAGTTCGTATTTTGAAATCGAAACTTCAAACGATTAGTGCGGGAGATCCGACCATTGGATTTTCCCGAAACTAAAACCGTTGGATTCGTTTTGAAAAGATCATTCTAATGATATAAAATTTGTGATGATCCAACGGTTAGATTTTTAGATATGTGTAAATTAAATCTGAAGAAAAACAGCGCCACAGCCGCGTTATGGCCTGAAGCGTCGTTTGAATGAATTGGCTATTTTTAAATAAATAAAAATAGCGATAAATCGTGATAAAATATTATAAACGATATGGAATGGGAATAAACTGAATTTGCTTAGTTTATGTGATATTTGATGGTTGAATGTGTTTGACGTGAAATTACATTAAAGAACAGAATTGGTGATGTCGAATAATTTAACCATTGGAATGAATTGATTTGAAATTCTAAATATACGTGAATTATTTGAAAAGGCCGAGTTAATTCTCAATTTAAATAATTCATCGGCGATTGAAAGTCGAAGATATGAAGACGGTGCAAGACTGATGATCTTCACGTCGAATGGAGGGGTGCTACTGATACTCATGATGGGAGCAGCTTCCTTGACGGGGCTGAAGTAATAGCCACCCGGACGTACTTGTTGATTGTACGGATATGCGAGGTATTGAGTGCCTCCGGTTTTGTTCAGACCCAGAACGAACGTGTAAATGGATTGTGTCTGACATTGGATTTTGTTCTGTGCTGATTAATCTCTATTAGATATATATCTGTTCGGTGGCGGAGAATTTATTCTCTTGCTTAATGCCCTTCTCTGAGTCGTACGAGCTCAGAGGTTATATATCGATAGAAATCAGTCGCATGGTGTGAATTGCATGTGTGGCACGCCTAAGTGGCAAATGATCAAGGCTTTTGTTGAAAAGCAAAATCTTGTGGTTGATGATAAAAGCACGGCCTGTGTGGCATAGCTTTGTGTATAACGTTGTTTCGCGAGCCTCATACCCCGGTATGAGCCAGAAACGGGAGAAGGACTGCAGGAAGGACATGCGTTTCCTTCTAGCTAGGAGTTGTGTCGGTGTTTTAACACGGCCTGACATTTTACTTATGTGATTGATAGATAACGGGGCGCCTCAGATATATCGGTCGATCCAGGACCGATGGAGTCATTGGGCTCATTGACGCCCCATAGGGTGGGGAAACGCAGTGTTCAGGCATTTTAATCCACATCGGTGAACCGTCCCTGAAGAACCAAGGGTCACTCGAGCTCTGATCCTGAGACACGGGCTAGAGCGTCTCGAATTCAGTAAGGACTATCTTTTTCCTTGGTTCATGATGGGAATCCAATTTCCAAATACGACACCGTGTGGTTTTGATTGTATATATATATATATGGCGACATGATATATGGTACCCATGCCGTCTATGATTGATAGTTATGATTGAAACTGTTTTTGAAACATGTATACACTAGCAATAATATCAAATGATTTGTTTTTCTCGTATCAAGCATATTTTGTCCATTATAAGGTAAAACTCTATCCTCTGGTTTGTGTTGCATTGTGTGATGGGAACTGAGTCTTATAATGGCTTCATTTTTATAAACAGCATTGCGATGTTTAAAAACTTTACTTGTTTTAAAGCACTGACAATCCAATGGAGTAAACCCGTTCCGTGAAGGTGGCGTGGTCCTGTGATTAGCCATATTTGAAAATGTGTTAAGTAGATTTCTCATACCAGTCCCATGACTGACTCGTAGTTTGTTTCACTTGCAAACTCGGGTGCCCCTTTCTCTACACGGGCGGCCTTGTATTCCGGTTTTAGCAGGCTCTTTCTGGATAGCTGGAGCTGAAGATGGATTCTATCATTTATTTCTTTTTATGCTGTTCAGCTCCTGCTGTACATATTTTGTTTTCTTTTCCGCTGTAGACATTTATATATAGCTGAACTGTATTTGTACTAAGTATGATCCTATATACTGTGTAACTCTAATGATTTTATTTATCCAGTGTATTCTATTATACATTATCTGGTGTATTTATTTATTTCTGTTCTGGTAATATCTTTTTATGTGTTACTTTCCAAAGATTACCCTTGCACCGTCCCATCGGGGTTTGGGGTCGTCACAAACGTGGTATCACAGCTTTGGTTAAGCTTAGTTCTGGAATATAACGTATTAATGAACTCGTCAGAAATAGAACCAGTAGTGTTCTAGGACGAGTAACTCATTACAGATAGGATCAGTAATATCCTAGTATGGGTATAGCAGAATGAAATACACCTCGATAGACACATTTACATTCAAGTATATGTCTCTATGTTTTAAAATTACCTTTTTCTGTTGACCTGACACTTGGTCTGCTATTTGCAGAAGTACTAGAAAATGAGTGTCAGAAATAGGAGGAATGCAGAACCAGATCTAGAGGCTCTATTAAAGAGATATCGAAATCTGGGCGGAGCACAATTCTCGGGCAATGAATCTATAATTCAAACTCAAGCTTGGATGAGTTCTGTTGAAAGAATTTTTGAACGTATCCAGCTGAGAGATGATCAGAAAAGATTAGTGGCATCTTGGGCACTCAAAGAAGAAGCTTTAATCTGGTGGGAAGCAATCATCAAAGATAATCCAGAAGGGGATATCACCTGGGATAGATTCAAAGAAATTTTCAGTAAAAGATTTATTCCTCCAGAAGCAACTGAGAGGGTGAATCGTATTCTAGAAGATTTATTGCTGGCTTGTGTTATTGATTTTGGCGGATCATGGGAAGACCATTCACATTTGGTCGAGTTCTCTTACAACAATAGCTACCAAATGAGCCTGACAATGTCACCATTCGAAGCATTGTATGGTAGACCATGCCGATCTCCTGCTTGTTGGGTAGAACCTGGTGATAGACTTGTATTGGGACCCGATATGATTCGCGAAGCTGCGGACAAAGTCGATTTCGTTAAGAAACGATTCCTAGCCGCTCAAAGCCGACAAAAGAGCTATGCAGATAAAAGAAGAAGAGATATATCATTTGTTGTTGGTGACTATGTGTATTTGAAGGTATCTCCGATGAGAGGAGTAATCCGGTTCAGTAAAACAGGGAAATTGGCACCCAAATTTATTGGTTTGTTTCCTATTCTTGAACGGGTTGGAGCTCTCGCATATAGGGTTCAATTGCTTGATTGGTTGCTTGGAGTACATATTGTGTTTCACGTATCTCAACTTCGAAAGCATGTTCATGATCCAGACTTGATCGTGGAAGAAGCAGCACAACGGAATATAGAAATTACCCCAGAATTGGCTGTGAGAAGAGAGCCGCTAAAGATTATTGGCAACGAAACCAAAGAACTGAGGAACAAGAAGGTTCACTTAGTCAACGTGCAATGGAGTGGAGATCCGCGACATTGTACTTGGGAAACAGAGGAAAGCATTAAGAAAGCCTATCCTAAGTACAGGGTGGATATCTCCGATTGACTCTGGTGCAAGGTACATTTACAATATCTTTGCATTACCATTTATTCTCTACTTTTGTTTTGTTTTCTTTTCATGCATGTTAACTTTTTAATTATATAGTCTGGATGATTTCAAAAGAGAATATGAATTATTTGGTATATTTTTGAAAAGTTAAAAACAAATTGATTGATTGGTTGTGTTGTGTGATTGTGGATTTGATTAATTTAATTATTAGAATGATAGTTAATTTAATCAATTAGAGAATGAAGTTAAATGCATGAAATAGATCAAATATTGAACTGAATTGGAAATAGATAGAAAAATATACATGTGCATTATATATGTGTGAACAGGTTATGGATAAACAGCTAAGCAGAGGAATAAAATTGTTTGCCCGACAAATAGGTACATGTTTATTGTATTTCTTGGGATTTGATGATTTTATGAGCCGATTGGCTTTTCTTTTTCTTTTGGACTGGTGAGGGCCATGGGAGGCTATTAGAAATATCCCGAAGTCCCCCGTACAAAGGAGGTTATGGCGAAATTTTTCGAAAATTTAGGGTGTTAGCCAAATTTTTTAAGAATTTGAAAATTCTTAGAAACTGAAAAGTTGGAGAATTGAAGTCAGAAGAAAAGTAGAGTTAGTTAACCAAACCACTTTCGACTTTGTTCCTTTTCGAGGACGAAAAGTTTTAAGTGGGGGAGATTGTAACAACCCGGAAAATCTGAACCAGTTTGAAAATTTTAAATTGGCTATTTTAGTGGATTTTAAATATTTAAAATAAAATATTTTAAATAGTAGAGAAGAAAGGTATGTTTGAATCGACGTTAGAAAATAAATTTAATTATATTAAATTATAAACAAGGCCTGAAATGGCGCAACAGTTTCAAAATTTCAATTCAAACTTCGACTGACTATACCAGGTGCAAAATAAAACGGATTTTAGTGAAACCAAAAATATTTAAATCTGTTAGTGAATATCTTTCTAACGAATCTGAAAAATCGAAGTTTCATAGAGGGAGTCAAAAGTTATGGCCAAATGAATTTTCAAAAAGGTCGCTATAGAATTTATATAGTCCGTGAAAATAGACATTTTGCAAATGACCTCGGAATTCGTAGAAACCACTTTTGTTGGATCCGGGATGTCAAATTATTGCTAGGTTTCGAATTTTATAATTTTTGACGTTAATATGTGAAGTGGCAAAAGAAAATGTGTTTTGTGAATTTCTGTTAAATTGGATCGACCAGAAAATGGCCATTTTTCAAACGATCTCAGAATTCGACGAAACTAGTTTTGTTGGGACCGTATCGTCAAAACATAGCTAGATTTAATTTTCTGGATTTTTTATAATCAGTTTGTGGCCCTGGCAAATTGAAATGTACGTTCAAATTAAATATTGAATGTTTTATATTTTAATTTGAAGGAAAACAGACTAAAAGATTCGAATGGGCCTTCGAAACATATCCCATTATGTTCGGAATGGGGGTATTTAGCTAGGGGCGACAGTCGTTGGGTTTGAATTGGTTTTCGTATGGAGAAAGGGGTATTTTCGAATTTAAAGGATTAAATAAATAAAAAAAGGGGAGGGCCAATCATTTTCTTCCAAACCACCTTCTCTCTCCCCGACCCTTCAGCATGAACGGCGGATCCCCCTTCAATTCTTCTTGCCCCGATTCCTCGTCATCCACGCATCAGAACCCGCTGCTTCTTTGGAGGAATTTGAAGGCCTTTCCACGAGCTTCAAATCCGTATAAGGATAAGCACCTCTCGTTCAATCATTATCGAGAATCGGGCCTCGGAAGCGGCGCCGCATCGCCTCGATTTGCGCACCGACCACCACTTCGAGCTGGACAAGGGGGGTAGCGTCGAGAAGCTCTCTCCTAGCTCTCCGCTGTGGTGCCGGCCGTTCGGTCCCTAGCTACATGGATTTCGCGAAAATTGGCGACCTAGGTTTGAACAAAACTTGAAGGTATACGGGTTAATTTATTTTAAACTAATTATAGCACTTTAAAGCGCTACGGTTTTTGATTTCACTGTAAAAATCATATCTTTCTTGTTTGTTGACGAACTTCAGTGAAACAAGAGACAGTGGGCTCGTGTGGACGTCTTCTACATTCTAGAAGAGACCACATATTTTTCTGAGCCTTATGCTATTTTTGGAGGAGTGGAACCCAGTGTGAGATTTTTAATTTATAAACGATATGGAAAACAATGATGTATAAATTATATGGTCGACGTATGAGTTATATAAGTGTTAAGTTGTATGTTCGATGTATAAGTTATATATGTGTTGTAAAAATTATATATGCAATGAAATGACATTGAAATGAATTGAAGTGAATTGAAATATATTTATATGCGAATATATATATATATATATATATATATATATATATATACACACACACACTACCCTCGTCCACAGACCATGAACGATATTTATTGGTTGTGATATTGTTTGGATTATTTGGTTGATGTGAAATTTGGTGAATAATACGAATGGTTGATAGAATTGTTTGTGGTTGAGAATGATTGATTATGGTTGAAAAATAACCATCTGTGGTTGAAAACAAAATTAGAATAGATTGTGAAAATGAAAATAAAACATGCCGCATGCGTGCGATTAGATGCATGAATCCCCATTGTCAAAAACCGCGAGGTTTTAAGGTAGAGCGAGGAGCCGTACTAGAGACGGTCCCGGTTTTAACTACCCTGCCGTTATGCTGCCGAAATTTTCAATAATATTCATGTGTTTGAATTATTTTCATTTATTGAAATTACTTTCATGTGTTGAATGGTATTCGTGTTTTAAATAAATTGTTTTAACAATAAAAATCACATTTTTATTTTATATATACGAACTATAGAAAACCTTCATGTGTTGAATAGAAATTCATTCGTTGAATAGAAATTCATGTGTTGAATGGTATTCGTGTTTTAAATAAATTGTTTTAACAATAAAAATCACATTTTTATTATATATACGAACTATAGAGAACATTCATGTGTTGAATTGAAATTCATTCGTTGAATAGAAATTCATGTGTTGAATGGTACTCGTATTTTGAAATAAATTGTTTTATAATAAAATCATATTTTTATCATCTATATGAACTATATAAAATAGTGTGTTTTGAAATAAATCGTTTTTACAATAAAAATTACATTTTTATGATATACATGAATTGTTAAAAATAGTGAAGTGTTGAAATAAATGTTTGTTGGATAAAAACATCGTTTTTATCAAATGTATGAAATAGATAAGGTTTTGAAATCGAAGAATCGATTATATATATATATATATATAATTAAATTAAATCGAATAACGACGCTGCAGTTCGTATTTTGAAATCGAATCTTCAAATGATTAGTGCGGGAGATCCGACCATCAGATTTTCCCGAAACTGAAACCATTGGACTCGTTTTGAAAAGATATTTCTAATGATATAAAAGTTGCGAAGATCCAACGATTAGATTTTCAGATATGTGTAAATCAAATTTGAAGAAAAACAGCGCCACAGCCGCGTTATGGCATGAAGCGTCGTTTGAATGAATTGGTTATTTTTAAATAAATAAAAATAGCGATAAATCGTGGTAAAATATTATAAACGATATGGAATGGGAATAAATTGAATTTGCTCGGTTTATGTGATATTTAATGGTTGAATGTGCTTGACGTGAAATTACATTAAAGAACAGAATTGGTGATGTCGAATAATTTAACCATTGGAATGAATTGATTTGAAATTCTAAATATACATGAATTATTTGAAAATGCCAAGTTAATTCTCATTTCAAATAATTCATCGTCGATTGAAAGTCGAAGATATGAAGACGGTGCAAGACCGATGATCTTCACGTCGAATGGAGGGGTGATACTGATGCTCTTGATGGGAGTAGCTACCTTGACGGGGCTGAAGTAGTAGCAAACCGGACGTACTTGTTGATTGTACGGATATGCGAGGTATTGAGTGCATCCGGTTTCGTTCAGACCCAGAACGAACGTGCAAATGGACTATGTGTCTGACATTGGATTTTGTTCTGTGCTGATTGATCTCTATTAGATATATATCTGTTTGGCGGCGGAGAATTTATTCTCTTGCTTAACGCCCTTCTCTGAGACGTACGTGCTCAGAGGTTATATATCGATAGAAATCAGTCGATGGAGTGAATTGCTAGTGTGGCACGCCTAAGTGGCAAATGATCTAGGCTTTTGGTGAAAAGCATAGTCTTGTGGTTGATGATCAAAGCACGACCTGTGTGGCATAGCTTTGTGTATAACGTTGTTTCGCGAGCATCACACCCCAGTATGAGCCAGAAACAGGAGAAGGACTGCCGGGAGGGCATGCGTTTCCTTCTAGCTAGGAGTTGTGTCGGTGTTTTTACACGTCCTGACATTTTACTTATGTGGATGATGGATAGCGAGGCACCTCGGATATATCGGTCGATCCGGGACCGATGGAGTCCTTGGGCTCATTGATGCCCCATAGGTCGGGGAATCGCAGTGTTCAGGCATTTTAATCCACATCGGTGGACCGGCCCTGAAGATCCAAGGGTCACTCGAGCTCTGATCCTGAGACACAGGCTAGAGCGTCTCAAATTCGATAAGGACTATCTTTTGCCTTGGTTCATGATGGGAATCCAAATTCCAAATACGACACCGTGCGGTTTTGATTGTATATATATATGGCGACATGATATATGGTACCCATGCCGTCTATGATTGATAGTTATGATTGAAATTGTTTTTGAAACACATATACACTAGCAATAGTATCAAATGATTTGTTTTGCTCGTATCAAGCATATTTTGGCCATTATAAGGTAAAACTCTATCCTCTAGTTTGTGTTGCATTGTGTGATGGGAACTGAGTCTTATAATGGCTTCATTTTTATAAACAACATTGCGATGTTTAAAAATTTTACTTGTTTTAAAGCACTGACAATCCAATGGAGTAAACCCGTTCAGCGAAAGTGGCGTGGTCCTGTGATTAGCCATATTTGAAAATGTGTTAAGTAGATTTCTCATACCAGTCCCGTGACTGACTCGTAGTTTGTTTCACTTGTAAACTCGGGTGCCCCTTTCTCTACATGGGCAGCCTTGTATTCAGGTTTTAGCAGGCTCTTTCTGGATAGCTGGAGCTGAAGATGGATTCTATCATTTATCTCTTTTTATGCTGTTCAGCTCTTGTTGTACATATTTTGTTTTCTTTTCCGTTGTAGACATTTATGTATTGCTGAACTGTATTTGTACTAAGTATGATCCTATATACTGTGTACTCTGATGATTTTATTTATCTAGTGTATTCTATTATACATTATCTGGTGTATTTATTTATTTCTATTCTGCTATTATCTGTTTATGCGTTATTTTCCAAAGATTACCCTTGCACCGTCTCATCGGGGTTTGGGGTCGTCACAACATATATAGTATACAATTAATTCCGATCATGACAAGGTATGGAACCAACTTCCGATAGTATATATCTAGAGGGGAATACACTGGGTTCGACAAGAACGTCTTGCAGCCTGGCCCACAAATGGCCGAGCACTCATTTCGCTTGAGTGTATCGAATGTATATCACCAACGGTTGGGAGCTACCCATCGTTTCCTGAAAAGGGACAGCATCAAAATAGAGTAAAGAATGAAATAGATTTTCTCTAGATTGGTGATTATACACCCTAATGGGAGTGACCCACATAGCCATGTTGCATGCCCGATTTTTATCATTTCCCGGTTGATGAGGCTTGAGGTTATAATTATATTTTGATCATTTGGGAGCCATTCACTTTGAATGCCACATCATCAGATCTGCTAAATCACTAATTGACGTCCACCAATATACTTTGGGTTTAAAAGAATGGTCATTCTTTGCCACCAATTTGGTATATTTATAAAAATCAACATACGTAGTTTTCTAGGAAATACTCTTTAAGACACTCGTCCATACAAGTCATCCAGGAACGGGATGAACCGAAGGCACCCTCCTACCGCATCCAAAGGATCAGTAGCGATAAGTCCTTGCATTCTACAAAATCTCAACCATGACCGAATAACGTCAGAAAATCTCTGGTTGCAAGCCAGAGAAATTCAACAACAATCCTTCCGCTTATGAAGATCTATGGTCTTCAATTGCTCCATCTCGATCAGCTTTTGAACATCTTCAACATTTACGTATTTGATGGTCGGTATGGTTTTCGAATATAAATTCGATCCCGGTCTTTCCGTACCAACAATCGTTTTGGCCAGATTTTGATAGTGGGTGATTTAACTATCAAAATAAACAACCATCATCCATAGAAAACAAAATGGGTTTATTTGGTCGGTATACAGCATAAAGCATCACTTGGCCTCTTTAGTTATTAATTTAATTCCTAAACTTCCCAACGTTTCAAATACCACTTACCCGATTCTTATTTCGAAATCGCTCAACTTATAATTCTTGGAAATTTAGTTTATAATATCCTTTACTAAAATATTAAATTTAATTCACTCAACTTCCTCATTTCTAAACTAATATCACCCCTGGATTATCCTGAAGTCGTTCAAGTTGGGGTATTTTATTTACCTCTCAGACCTTGAGTCGAAAACATTCTTATCTTCGGAATAGATAGAAGTTTATCAATGAAAAACTCATTCTAATAACTATCCCAACACTTCTATTTACCATACTATCTTAAACATGGGTTTTACTCCATTATTTCTTTGAAAAACTTCTCAATTCCAAAATCACGCGTTCTTAATTTAACACATTTATACTCTCCCATCTTTATACTTTTGAATCTCATTTAACCTTCTTCAGGTTTCAAATCCCATTTGCACTTGTTTCGACTTCAATAACATCATTCCAATATATCTTGCCTTTAAAATTTCCCCATTTGGATTTTATAGAAATCCGACCAATAGAATTCTTAATAGGACCTTATCTTAAATATATATTCATTTACCATTCCATTTAACTACAAATAAAGCTTTACAACGTCATTACTTCTATCAAAAGAATTTAGTTTCAAGATTTATCACTTTTTTATTATTAAAATAATAATAATAATAATCAATTCCAACATCTTTAGAAATCAATTTGTTTATTTTAACATTAATAATTTATCTTCGTTCAGGTAATTAAAATAATAATTGATTTTAAAAAAAACTAATGATTCAATAATATATTTAATTATCTATCTTGGTTAAAAATAGTTAACGTAGTCAACTTTAGTACAAAGATAATCTGTTAATTGATTCCATTATTCCTTTCCTTTAATGACTTTAAATAATTTTTTCAATTTAATTAACAACCTAATTAAATTAAATAATCATAATTTATGTTTTACTTGAAATAACTAATTCAATCCTTAATCATTTGGTTAATTTCTTCTCATTGCTTATAAAACTCGTTAACTTAATAATTCGCCTTATATATATGATTTATAGTTGCTAGATAAAAATGATCATTTATTTCTTTAATAAACCTTTACTCAAATAATCTATATAAAATAGATTTCAAATCCATTTTGATTATAAAATAAATACTTATAACCTTATTCCTATCGATTTACCTGACTTTAAATCAACGCTCATAAAATGATTCATTTTAGCCAACTGTTGTCAACTACTCAACCAATATCACCCATTGGTTAACAAATAAATGTTGAGTTTTAAATTCAACGATCAATCGTGAATCAATCATTCAATCATACTGGTCATACAATATAATATGAATATAACAACATATTTGAGGAATCCGGTTGGATCCCTCCAACCTGTCCTTCCCTGCATCAAAATGGTTTACCGCAAATTCAATATGGAAATATATATTTATCACGGTAAACAAAAATAAACAGTTTAACTAATAACAGATAATAATCAATTTATAACGTCCATTCAAACACCTAATTATTTATTTAATATGTTTCTATTATTATAAACTTAACCAGCAAGGTAAGTTACCTCGTTTGGAATCTAATCGTTAAAATAACGATTTAATACGATTAAATTAAACAAACGTTTAATTTAGTCAATGAATATTAAAAATATTCATTATATATGAAAACAGTCATTCATCCATCAAGCAGTAGCAATCATTACACATAAAATAAAAACCAGCATATATAAAATATAAACGGGAAAGCTGAGTGAGTTAAACTCACCTTGGTTCCTGCACGTCCAGATAATGAATGATTTCAGTTAAATTAAACACACTTTTAATTTAACTAGAAATTCCATCTACATCCAAATGCATTCAAATCTGTCCTAGAATGAAGTGCTCATTAAGACGATTCTCACGTCTCTTCGTTTGTTAAATTCTATTAACACATGGACGAGATATCAACACTACGAGTTATTCATTTTTTAAATTAATTAATAAATATCTTAACTATAATTGAATAACTCATTTCGTTAATGTTATTCTTAAAACAGACCATTAACTTTGATTAGGAAAGATATAAATCTGGCGTATATATATATATACCTTACATAAAATAAGCATCAGGCCATTGAATCGCTGTTAGGACATGTGAATTGTAAATAATTTATTAATCAAAACTTTGGAATATTACTATATCTATATTAGACTGATAAAAATAAGAGAGTATCCGGTTATACAAGCCATTTTATTTTTACATAGTAACCGGTTAGTGTTGAGTCAAGAGTTTATGGAGTTTTGATTTCTGACAAAGAAATAAGCCGTGATCGACAAAAAGAAGATATTTATTGGTTTGAAGAGGTACAAAGAGCTACATATGGTACTCTAGATTAGAGGTTGATTATTTAGTGTTTTATAGTGTTGTTTATGTTAAAATCTATCCTCAAATAATCTCACACCTCGAAATTATCGATATATATACGAATATGTGTATATATATGTACACATTGATTGTGCAACCTCGGTAAAACCGGTCGACCGCCTATATTTTGACCTGTCGACCATTTCTACCCAGAATGCACAATAAACGTGTACGTGTGAGTATAAAGTATATATATGTATATATATATATATATATAAATTCCTATCTACCGGTTCTTTTTGACTTGTCGTCCGTTTTCTTTCAGAAAATAACCTTTCAAAAAGACACTTCCTTTCAATCAAGGGTTGCATCTCCTTCTCTTCACTAATAGTCATGGCTATTGTTCGTTACTCTTCACAAAGAGTTACAGCTATTTATTCTCTATAAACAACATGAGATCATCATTCCATTCAAGGAAATTGACTTGATTACTATCACTAATTTCTTGATCTCATTTCTATATTCTCAAGCGCTCAATTGCTCATATTCAATAGTATATCGTCTGAATCCTAGAATCTATTTAATAATCTTTTGATTCAATACGATATCCACTTCCAAATCTTCATATACACAAATATTCTATTTGAGGAAAAGATTATAGGAAGGTTGTACTATAAGTGACAAATTCGTATTATCAAGAACACATACTGCCAACAACAATTGTATTCGTCTTAGATGAAGTCCTCGGTGTTGTTAGAGGCGTGAAATCCCGTTCTTCTGCTCGAGTGTTGTAAACCTGTTCCTCCGGGTGAAGTAAGGTGGTTATTAGTGAAAATCCAGATAGAAGTCTGGGACTGGACGTAGAACCGTGCTCCGAACCAGTATAAAAATCCCTGGTGTGATTTTTCTATTTTTACTGCATTTAATGTTACATATCTGTGAGTAGCTGATATTTATATCATCTTATATTTTCTTTTGTAGTTGTTGTATATTTGTGTGTTATACACCATATTACACGATCCGTGTGTACTGTATTAGTACGTATGCAATCTTCATTTGGTATCAAAGCCCGGTCATCATATAACCGTAACACAGTTATTTGATATATTCTTGTAATATGGCAAATAACGCAAGTACCAGCACTATCACTCAAAACACCACTTACACGGATGGTTTATCGACATAAAGACCTCCATTCTTCAATGGTCTCAACTATAGCTATTGGGCAACACGTATGTCATTCTTTATGCAGTCAAATAGCTATAATGCCTGGAATGCTACCCAAAAAGAAATAGTGAATCCAACAACTGATTATTCAGGATGGACACCGACTGAGAAAACTGCAGCAGCTATAAATGCAAAAGCAATAAACATGTTGTTTTGTGCATTAGACCAAAACGAATATAACCGTGTTAGTATCTGTACCACTGCATATCAAATTTGGCAAATGCTGAAAACCACTCATGAAGGTACTAATAAGGTAAAACGAGCCATAATAGCCATGCTGAAAAGTCAGTTTCAAAATTTCAAGATGAAGCCAAATGAGACAATCAATGATATTGATGTTGTTTCAACAGTCCTACATTCTCTGACTAGTGATTGGGAAGGAAAAGTGTTAGCAATTGAAGAAGCTAATGACCTTTCCATCATGAAGCCAGATGAATTGATAGGGAATCTAATGTCCTATAAAGCTAATTTGCAGGCTAGAAAGGAAGAAAAAGAAGAAAAGAAAAATGTGGCATTCCATGCTGAAAAAGATAAAGTTGAATCAGATTCTGGAGATGAAGATCTGGCATTCATTGCAAAAGTTTTCAAAAATTTCCTGAAACAACGAAAAGCCAGTCGTTATAACAAAAAGAAAACTGGATCAAATAAATCGTCATCATCCGCTATAGAATGTTTCGATTGCCACAAAAAGGGGCACATGCACAAGGATTGTCCGGAGCTAAAGAAGGATTCAGAAAATGTCATATTCAAATACAAGAGGGACAAACCAAAGAAACGAGCATTCTTAGTGACATGGGATGATTCAGACTCGTCTTCATCGGAAAGTGAAAGTGATGCAGAAAATGAACAAGCAAACATCTGTTTCATGGCAGTAGAAGATGAGGTACAAATTCCTACAATTGATGAAGTACTTGATATTAATGCTGAATTGATAGTTAAATATAAAGACATAAAACGACAATTCAAAGAAGCCAAAGCTGATTTGAGTAGAACAGAGTTTGAATGGATATGTTAAAAGACGAGAAGAAAATATTAGAAGAAGAACTTGAAAAAATTCAAGAATCATCATCTAATATTGACTCTCAATTATCTCTTTTGAGTCAAGAAATTGAAAATCATAAAGAGAAAAACGATGCTCTTACTACTGAAAATCATGAGCTTAAGGCAAAGGTCAAAATTCTGAACATAGAAAAGGCTAGTTTACAAACTAAGTTAGGTAATATCACTCAAAATATTTCTAACTTCAACAAAAGTCGAGAAAATTTGACAAAAATCATTGGGAGTTCACAATCTGTTTTAAATAAACAAGGTTTGGGATGTTGGTTGTAAAAGAAAGAAAAAAGAGGTTGTAGTACAAAAAAATGTAGCTAAGATGTAACGGCCCGCAAATCCGTACTATCTGAGTTGACTACATATATCACACGTCCAACCCAAATTGCACATAAATACGAATCATTGTTAGAAATAAGTTAGAGGATAAGAAATAGAAAGAAAGAAATATTAGAATACAAGAAAACGAAGATCACAAACTCACAGCGAAACGAATAAAATATATTAGGTAACATAAATTTTGAAATACAATTTGGTAACTTTATATACATACCATTATTAGAGCATAACAACTATTTCTGGAACAGTTTTAAACACCTGTTTCCATATACAAACATGGTACACAGCGGAATATATGATAGTCTATAGCTAACTGGTGAAGCCTCCTGCTTCAAACTCCTCCAAGTGAATTTGTAAAATACCGACTACTTGACTGCCCATACAAATTTGGGCACCCAAGAGTTTAGGGAAAACAAACAAAATCACTCTGGGTTAGTCATGGGACTGGTGTGAGTAAACTCCAACCATTTGTTTAACTTTAAAAATCCTTTCGAAAGAAAGGATAATAGTAATACCAGCCCACACGTAAACATGGACGGTTTTTACCTTACTATAACCCAAAACACTTTGTTACGAAAATCCAGTGATATTATAATAGTGTCTAAATCAAATAAATAACAATCTAGCGGAACGCTTACATCTCACGCTCCATATATAATATAAAATCAAAAACCGCAGGGTGCTTATTGGAGATTGGATTCCGACTATGACAAGGTATTGAACCACCTTCCGATAGTGTATCTCTAGAAAGGAATACACTGGGTTCAACAAGAACATCTTACAAACTGGCCCATACATGACCGACCACTCATTTCGCTTGAGTGTATCGAATGTATATCACCAACGGTTGGGACCAGCAACCGTTTCCCGAATGGGACAATATCGAATAGAATATGAAATTAAATGAATCTCTTTAGATAGGTGATAATACACCCTAATGGGAGCGACCGACATAGCCATGCCGCCTGCCCGATTTTTGTCATTTCCTGGTTGTTGAGGCCTGAGGCTACGATTTCTTGCAATTCATTGATAGCACAATCACTATGAATGCCACATTGTCAGATCCGTTAATCATTAATTGATTTGCATAAATATATTCTCGATATTATGCTAAGAGAATAAGTCCTCCGCCACCATATATACTTATATAAACCAACCTATTCGATCATTGGAAATACTTTGTCAGACATTCATCCATATACGTTCGTTCTGGGATTGAACGAAACCGAAGGCACAATTTCTATTAATAGAAAAATCCCTTGCACTTTACTCCGTCTTCGATTATCTTCATATAATCTGATTCGCAACGTACTGCACATAAGGAGTGGTTCTCGGATAACAATCCAACCGGTCTCTCCACATTGACAACGATATTGGCAAACACTTCGGTAGTCGGTTATTTAACTATCGAAGAAAACAAACATTCATTCAAAGCATCAAACAAATCACTGGGCCTTTTAATTAATATTTCATTAATTAAATCACTTCTCCATTTCTTTATCCATATTCGTTAACACGATATTTTTGATAATCATCTTGACCTCTTACGCTATTTGGAAAACATTTCCATATATCGCCTCTCTTTTATTTTCTATACCTAGAAAATATCTTCTATTTATAATTGGAAAATATTCCAATTACCCATCTCTTTCTCGAACTCGGTTATTTTTATACTTAGGAAATATTTATAATATATTTCCAAAATTCCACTTACTTGGGTTAAAACGAATGTTGTATAAAACATTGTTACCAACAACCCACAATACTGCATTTAACTAACTCTTATTTAAACATTTTCCTTCGAGACTAGATCATGCTATTTATCGGTTGAAAATGAAATCAATCAAGTTGGGGTATAACTACCTCTCAGACCTTGACTGAAAATATTATTAACTTCAAAATAGACAAGAACGCTAACTCGAATAATCAACACCATATTAGACCAATTTCCCATTTCTGAAACGCGTATACGCTTCTCTTTCTATTTTTAACAAATCTAATTTATAGATTTTCTTTTTGTTTATAATATTCTATTGTCAAGTTCATTTCCTTATCGAATTCTATATATATCGATACATTGGTTTCTAACTATCAAAATTTCTTAAAAATAGTCTAACTCCTTAAATTCCCAGAAAATTTCGCCATAACCTCCTTTGTACTGGTCGATAGTTCAAACCTCAACTCGCCTCTCTAGGCCCTTTCCATTCAAAAAGAAAATCAAAAAGCCAAGTGGCTTGCCGATTCGGTGCATAAAACCTCATATGGAATTTAAACATGTACCTTTTTGTCGGGCACACAAATTATAATCTTCATATACTTCATTACATACCTTTCTAACACATATGTGTCCATTTCTAATTTATTTCAACTCAATCCAGTCATTTTTAACTCAACCCGCTAATTAATCTTTTTATTAGCTTTTTTGCTCATTCCACTTTATATTTGAACATATCATGTTCAATTATCATTTTATCTTGCTTATGAATTAACTTAATTCCATTTCGACTCAAGTTCCATATTCGTTTTCGAATAAGAATTCTCAAATCTCCTTTACTGATTCAAAGTCCATTTTAATATCGAATTTCAATTAACTAATTATTATTCAAATTAGTTAGTTTTATTCAATAACTAGAAATCTGATTTTTAGCAGGAGGATTTGGAATTTACGATTTGCAGAAAGAAAAATAAAAAGAGAATCATGACTGATTAATAAAGGAAGATGGAATAGATTGATTAGTTTAAATGGAAAGGGGAGGACCTATATAATTTCAACTGAGAATGAAGATGGGGGAAGAAAGGGATAGGCGCGATTTATAGAAGATGATACTTAGACACTAAGGAAAAAGTCAGTGTAAGGTACAATATCATAAATGTGATTTGAGATAAAACGATTTGTATTTTATTTAAAAGGATATCGATTTGATTTAGTATCTATCCATTCAAATTTAAAAAAAATAAAATTCGCAGTTTCGAACTCCTATTCGAGCGCAACAACTGGCATTTCTAGCGTTATCACACTATTCTGAACACACTGGGACAAGTTCCGAAGCCTCATTTTATTGTCTGGAGGAGATATTAATTTAAATCGATATAAATTAAATTTAAAACAATTCATTCCTTGAAAATAAATTATAATTATTATCATTTATATTCAAATAGATTTTATACTGATCATCTGAACTGTTTTGATTCAGTTTTTAACTATGAATTAAATTATATTTTGTTTTCGTATTACAATAATTTAATATATTCGATATTAAATCGAAATCGATTATTAAATTGATAACTTAATATAAAAATTCATTTATATTTTCAACTCGATATTTAAATCCATATTAAATTTTTAAAATAATTTGTTCGAAAATCTGGGTTGTTACATAAGAAAAATCTTAGTTTATTATATTCCAAGTCAAAACCAGTTGTGAAAATTCAAAAGGAAAATGTCAAGACTATCGATAAAGGTTCCTACAACAAATTACAATTTGATTAGGAATAAATATATTCAGCATTTCATGTATACTTTGCATCTTAATTCTAATTATTTATATAAAGGGGATACCGAACCCGTATGGGTTTGGACTCCTAAGACCAAACTCTTAGGACCCCATGGAAAAGTGGGTACCATGGATTTAATCTTATTCTTTGCATGTCCCACTTAAGAAAAGAGGAAAATGGATATTGAATATTTTTTTAAGCCTCTACTTAAGTCTAATTCCATAAAGTTACGTAGAGAGCTTGGTCTTATCTCCAGAAAAGTACTTGACAATTTTAACACTAATGTCATGTTTCACTCATTTATATTAGGTATTTCTTTTCGTTTTTTTCTTATTCTAATTATATTTACTCAAACATATATGATCTATTGTTAATTTGAGTAAATTGATTATGAGCCTTTGATTATTCCTACGGCCAAGTAATTCTGAAACTTCTTAGCCACAACTATATATATACCTTAGGCTATATATATATATATATATATATATATATATATATTTCTATATTAAACTTAGCACAAACCCCATTTTTTATCTTTCCCAAGCAGATCTTAAATCCTACATAGTTCAGATATTCTTCTTTCTACTAAAATCATGGCACACATATGCGACAAATGTGTTCAATATTCCCGTATCACTAGTTCTGAGACAGGAGACCATATCTAAAAGGTGTCGTGTTTTTAGTCATACTAGACTTTTGGTTGTGTATAACATTATTTTGAGACTCTTGGCATGATCTATGTTAATCGTTTATGTTGCTTAAATATTCTGATACTATTTGTAACGTCCCATATTTTTGGTAGCCAAATATTATAATTTATTTTTTGTAAATATTATATTTGGAATATTAAGGATATTAATATTTAATTCGTTATTTAAAACAAAGTTTTAACGTTAATTTAATTTTTTAAAAACGAGCTCGAAATGGCGCTGCAGTTCGTAATATGGAGTTTTGAACTTCAACTGAACATATAGGATTCGATATAAGTCGGATTTCTATGAAACGAGAAACGTTAGAACCGTATTGATGATAATTTTCATATGAAAGAGAAAAAAAATTCAGATTTTGTGTTATAGTTTGTTAGTTATGGACAAATCAAATTTTGAAATAGTCACTATGGAAATCGTTATTAAAATATAAGCCTTTAAAATAGCCATTTTACAAACGGACTTCGATTTCGATGAAACTAGTTTCATTGGAACCGTATCGTTAAATTATTGTACGGTGTTGAATTGTGTGGCAAATCGATGTCGTATGTGACCACGACAGCCACAAACGCCCGTTCAATTTCTATAGCGCGTAATTAATTTAATAAAGGGTTATTTGGGTATAACTTGAACAGACGATCGAATTAGGCCTCGAAACCAATTTCGTTGAGTTCGTATCATCAATTAGAGTCAGGATAGGTATATAGTTTGTTATTTTTGGAAACCGTGTAATTTGGTGTCCAAAATGGCATCGCGGTGCACGTAAAAATAGCCTACAGGGAGAACAATCTCAGAATGCGATGAAACTGGTGCCGTTGGGTTCGTATTGATTAATTATTGTATATTTCGGAGTTTCAAGTTGATAGGATTTATCTAGTGATCGTGAAAAATTTAAACGCGTGTTTATTTCTGGTTTTATAAGGGAATTTTTTTCAAACGATGTCGGAATTCGAAAGAACTTGTCCCATTGGGTCCGGAATACCTTTTTATACCAAGATTAGCCTTTTTATCAGTAAAAAGAGATCATATGTGGCGCTTTTTACGTGTTACTTTACCACAAAGTTTCGTAAATATTATTATATTAGTATTAACACACTATAAATACCCAAGCCCATCCCATTCAGCGTCAAAGTTTTGCCTGCGGTCAACAAAATATACACGCCGACCCTAAATCAAATGAACGGCCTTAAAGCAATAAACTTTCCATCAACTAATCTTCTAATCTAATGATTTGTTTGCAAACTTTTCAACGTAAAACCTCTAGAGCTCCTCGAGCGCTATACCATGATCAGCGGCAATCTTGTCTGGGGATTCGAGATGGCCAGGATCGGCCTTGGAAGTTGTCGACGGTCGAGCTGTTTTAGGGGTACATGGGTTGATCGAGTACCGAGGCGTTTTGGCGATGGTAAGAGGCTCTGAGGGGGGCGTCAAGGAGTGCTGGATGATCGGTCGTAGTTGGTGACGTTTGGGTGCAGCGTGCTTGAGCTTGGACGAGAATACGAAGGGAGGCTTCAGCTTTCAATGAGGAAACGAGAAGCATGGGGTTTTTTGTTGAGGCCTGGGGAGCTTTGAATCTGTCGGCCTAATCATTGTTATGTAAAGTAATTAAAGTAATTAGCATACAACTAATTTAATTAGACTTGAATTATCTATAAATTGATATTAGTGAAATCATATTGTCAACAGGATTTGTGGAAATAGGAAATGGTACTTTCGGAAGCAACCGGGTTTACTGGGAGGTCTGGGAGAAACGTTCTAAACAAAGTGCTACAGTGAAAAGGAATTGGTCACTAACTTCACAAAAGAGAAATAGTTCGGCCACACCAATTTAAAACGTAACTAACCTATTTATATTAACAATTTAAGATAATTAAGGTTTAACTTGTTAATTAAATTTGTAAACTGATTCGCTTAATTCTCATCTAATTAGATACTTAAAATTTTAATCAAGGATTTATAGTTGGTTAGTTATTGAACACACTAATTAGTTTTATAAAGGATGGTTATGGAATTAATTTAAGGAAATTAATTTAATTAAATTCGAATAGTTATAATCTTATAACTTTTGCGTATATTTACAGAACTGAACCAAACGACTTGCAACGAAGTCATGGTAACGGACACTACGTTGTGGAGCCGGATTGGACGGAAATGGAGATAGCAGGATTACAGTTAAATTAAACTACTGTTTAATTTTTCTGTAACCGAACCGATTCAGTGAAAAATGGAATCAAGGTGAGTTAAACTCACTCAGTTTTTCCCATTTATATTTTATATAAATTGGGTTTTTATTTTGTGTGCTCTGCTTGCTGATGGTTTCCTTTTTGCTAGTTTTACATTTGTTTGTTGATTTAACCAATGAAATTAACCTGTCGTTTAATTTCAGTGAAATTCCAAATCGTTATTCTAACGATTGGTTCCAATAAGGTAACTTACCTTGGTTGGTCATATTTATAAAATAAACGTGTTTAAATTGTTTGAATTTGTTGAATTGCTTTCTGTTAATGGTCGTTATTTATTCTTATCAGTTATATGAAACTGAATGATTTGATTTGAGACAACCAATTTAATACAGGGAAGAACAGGTTGGAGGGATCCAACCGGATTCCTCAGATATATGATTTATTTTCAAATTGTCATATGAACAGTCATGTTTGGGTGATTGATTTGAGTAGTGATCATTGACTGAAAAGTCAACTTGTGTTATGTTTAACCAGTGGGCTATATTGGTTGGGTAATCGGCTGTAAATGGCCTAAAAGTAAATTATTTTGTTTTACCGTCAGGTGAATCGATAGAACTGAAGTTATAAATTTATTTTATAACTGGTGATAGATTTTGAAGTATTATTTAAATAAAAGTTTTTAAAAAGGAAATAGGTATTTATTTTTATTTTATTAATTGAGTTAATAAAGTCTATTCTGATGTTAATCATAATTTTAAGTATGAAAATGAGAAATTTACCTTACGGTTAAAGTAAATGATTATTTTGTTGAAAACCATTAAATGGAATTATTTAAATTAATTTAAAGGGAGGACAAATTGGAATCGGTTAACGAGATAATCGTGTTTTTGAGTTGACTAAGCCAACCGTCTTAACTGGAGTTGATTATTAAATTTGTTTTGTTTGAATTAATCAAATAAAATGATTTAAAGAATATTGTTTAATTTTATTTAAGTTTCAAAAAGGAAATTACTATTTATTTTAATTAATAATGAAATTAACTATTGAGGTAGTTAATGATTGAAATAAATTATTATTTTAGTTGATAATAAATTAGAAATTAATTTTATGGAAATTTATCGAAGGTGGAATGAAATCCAATCGATTTGGTGAAAGAGGTTTATGAATGGGCTTTTAAAAACCCAAATTGTTATAACAAAGATATAAAAGGAATTCAAGCGAATAAAATAGCTTGAAGTAAATGTTACTTAGTTATGTGAGTTAAGTAAAAAAGGAAATAAAAGGAGTTGCCGAAAATATAACGATATTTTCGAATTAGAAGGGAAAACGTAAGGATGAATTTTATTCTATCAGAATAAACTTGTGTATTGTTTCAAGTAATGAATTAGATAATATTTCGTAACATTGTTTTACAAGTAACAAGTTAAAGTGATTTTCCAATATTATATTATATAATAATGTGGCTAATGTTTTGAAAGTGAAATTTGAAAACTGAATATATAGGATTTCCTAAGTATTAAAATGAACTCGTTTAAAGAATAATCTTATGTTAAATAAGAAGCGAGAAACTATATTTATAGTATCGAAAGACTTAACAGTTTGAATTTACACTTGTTTTAATTAAAAGGCCAAGTGAGACCGAATAGTGAACCAGTGAACTCACTGGATTGTCATGATTGAAACACTGTTTATTTTGATAGTTAAATCACCAACTATCAAATTTGTCCAATGCGATTGTTGGTGCGGAAAGAAGGGGTTTTATTTATATTCAAAAACCATTCCAACCAACAAATACGCGAAGATATCAAAAGATGATCGAGATGGAGCATTGAAGACCGTAGACCTTCATAAATGGAAGAACCGCTACTCTGGTTTAGCGGCCAAAGATAAAACTGTGGTTCTGTCATGGTTGGAATCTACGGGTTGCAAGGACTTCTCGCTACTGATCCATGGGGTGATTCCTATATTGGATGCAGTAGGAGAGTACCTACGGTTCATCCTGTTCCTGGATGACTTGTATGGATGAATGCCTGACAAAGTATTTCCTGAAACCACGTACGTTGATTTTTACAAATATACCGAGTGGTGACAAAGAGGGGCACTTCTTTAAAACCCAGAATATATTTGTGGACGTCAATTAGTGACTTGACGGATCTAACGATGTGGCATTCAAAGTGAACGGTGACCAGATATTCCAAAAGGAAATTCAAACCTCAAGCCTTATCAACCGGGAAATGACAAAAATCGGGCAGGCAGCATGGCTATGTGGGTCGCTCCCGTTAGGGTGTGTAATCACCTATCTAGAGAAAATCCATTTCATTCTTTAATCTATTTCGATGTTGTCCCTTTTTCGGGAAATGGTGGGTAGCTCCCAACCATTGGTGATACACATTCGATACACTCAAGCGAAATGAGTGGTCGGTTATGTGTGGGCCGGGTTGCAAGACGTTCTTGTTGAACCCATGGTATTTGCCTCTAGAGATACACTATCGGCAGATAGTCCCATACCTTGTCATAGTCGGAATCCAATCTCCAATAAGCGCCCGCGGTTTTGATTTTATACTATATATGTGGAGCGTGAGATGCAAGCGTTCTACTAGATTCAATTTACTTGTATTTAGACAATATTGTAATATCAGACAAGATATTAGTTTCAAAAATGTTTTGGGTTATCGTAAGGTAAAAACCGTCCGTATTTATGTGTGAATTTGGTCTTATGATTATCCTTTTCTTTGAAAGATTTTAACTTTAAAAATCAGGTTGTGTGATACCCTTAAACTTAGTGTGTTTATCTCACTCTGGTTCACCAGATTGACCCGGTGTTTTGTAAATGCTCGGGTTAGCCCGGGGTGTACAGGTTCAGGTTATCGAATGATGTGAAGTCCAAAGACGAGTTGGAGATGTTCAGACGTATGATATTATATAGCTACTATTCCTCTGTGTGTTGTATATGGGAATAGGTTATTATAACTGTCCCGTTGTGTAATGTACTCTAATATTGTAAGTATTTTTAAAGCTCTCAATAAAGTTATTTATGTATTATATTTTGTTCCGTTGCGAAGTGAGACTCTGTGTTGTGTTGGTTCTTCTTCTTCTTATATTCTAATATTTATTTCTTTCTTATTACACCCTCTAAATTCTTTCTAACAACGTTCTAGTGTTTTCGGTGTCGGAAGGTTGGCATGATTTACAGTAATGGTATTTATGTCAATTTCCGGGGCGGAAAATCGCTGGTTCGTTACAGTGGTATTAGAGCTATTGGTTTAGTGATAACCTTGGCTCTGTGGCGTAACTCGATAGAGATGGGGTTAGCAATACCCTAGATTGAGTTTGTTATATATATGAGGGCGCGCATTTGTAATTTGATATAAAATTATTTTTGAAAATATTTTTGCCTAATTTATTTTATAATAAAAGATATGATTTTCTAAATTTATTATAATATGGGAAATCGATTGATTTGTTAATGTTGATTCGAATGATATGTTTAGATTGTGTTGTTGGTTGCTTGAATATCAATCTGAGAATGATAGACTTGGTTGAAAACCAATATGAAATAAATAAATAAATCCAGATTAATAAACCTGAATGGATAATTAAAGAAATAAATGAAGTGATTATAAATAATTATAATCTCATGTTGATTAGATTATGTATAAACTTTGTTGGATCATATGATATGGATATTTGAAATTAACTGCTGTTGTTTTGGGAATTAATGAAATTTATTTGAGTTGAGAACAGGTGCAGAAGTGCCAATTCGGCTTTAAATTCCATCCAAGAGAAAATTCTTGAGTTAATTGAATCCAGTTTGAATAGAGCTGCATAATAACTAAGCAAGCTCGAATATAAAATATTGGTTACCGTATAATAACGCTCGCAAAAAGCTACGCCTATGCAGAATATGAAATTTTGGTTTTATTTGGGTTTTGAGTTTGGTTTTTGAATCTTTCCGACCCTGTTGGTCAATGTATATATATTTCTTGAACCTACAATAGTGTAGATGTCCTCCGTACAGGGGAGACTCTGCCAAAATTTTCCAAAATTTAAGGTGTTAGAATTTTTTTTAAGATTTTTTGGAAAATTCTTTTATTTGGAATAAATTGGTTTTAAAACCAATTAGATTAGTTTTGGAAATAAAAATCGAGTTTTAAATTTATTATTTTTGTAAAGATAATGGGTTTGTAATGTTCTTTCTTACCTTAGCAATTTCGAGGACGAAATTATTTTAAGGGGGGAAGAATGTAACGTCCCGTATTTTTGGTAGCCAAATATTTAAATTAATTTTTTTAAATATTATATTTGTAATATTAAGGATTTTAATATTTAATTCGTTATTTAAAACGAAGTTTTAACGTTAATTTTATTTTTTTAAAACGAGCTAGAAATGGCGCTGCAGTTCGTAATATGGAGTTTTGAACTTCAACTGAACATACAGGATTCGATATAAGTCGGATTTCTGTGAAACGAGAAACGTTAGAACCGTATTGATGATAATTTTCATATGAAAGAGAAAAAAAAAATCAGATTTCGTGTTATAGTTTGTTAGTTATGGACAAATCAAATTTTGAAATAGTCACTATGGAAATCGTTATTAAAATATAAGCCTTCAAAATAGCCATTTTACAAACGGACTTCGATGAAGCGACCCGAACTTCCCCGGTCTCCGAAGAGAAGAGAAAGAACGAATTACTTTGAGGACAAGACGAATCAGAACGCAAACAGAAGAAAATTTCATTGTTAATTACAACAATCCCATCAGAATACAAGAATATATAGAGTATAAATCAACATTACACATTCACTAAATATCAGAGATAACATTTAAATACATCGCAGCGGAAAATAATACAAAACACAACTAAAGGAGATATACGGATACAGAGCTTTCCGGATATCATTCCAGCTATAAATAAGGATCCTATGAATATAAATCTGCAAAACCAAAACTACTAGCTGCCCATGTCAAAATAAGGGCACCCAGAGTTTAGGTTAAAACAATAAACTCCAGGTCCGTCATGTGACTGGTGTGAGAACTAAAACAGTTATTAATCTTTATTTTAAAGTTAGGTAAATCAAGGGACCATGCCGTATAACACGGAACGGGTTTCCTCCCAAAAATACCAGTGCATAAAACAACAGCGCAATGCTAAATAAAGAGCAACGAAGCTATTATAAGACCCAGGTCCCATCACACAATGCAACGCAAGCCAGAGGATAGGGTTTTACCTTATAATAGCCAAAGAATGCTTGATACGCTAAATTTCATCTTTTATTATTACTATAAGTGTATAGTGTCAAAACAATTTCAATAATAAATATCAATCATAGACGGCATGGGTACCATATATCATGTCGCCATACTAGGCTCTATAATCAAAACCGCAAAGTCATGTATTGGAAGTTCGTTTTCCATCTATGAACCGAGGCAAAAGATAGTCCTCTACCGATTCGAGACGCTCTAGCCCGCCCCTCAGGCAAGTACTCAGTCAAGCCTTTGGATCATCAGGGCCGGTCCACCGATGTGGATTAAAATGCCTGAACACTGCGTTTCCCTACCCTTTGGGGTGTAAATGAGCCAAATGGCTCCATCGGCTCCACACAGTCACCGATATATCCGAGGCGCCTCGCAACAGCAACAACCACATAAGTCAAACTCGTCAGGGCGTGTAAAACAGTGACGCCACTTCTAGCTAGAAGGAAACGCATGCCCTACCTGATGTCCTCTCCCGTTTCTGGTTCACAACAGGGGTGTGAGGCTCGCAAATCAACGCTACACAAAGCTATGCCACACAGGTCGTGCTTTGATCATCAACCACAAGACTCTGCTTTTCAACAGAAGCCTTGATCATATTGCCACTTAGGCATGCCACACAGGCAATTCACTCCATGCGTTTGATACCCATCAATATATAACCTCTGAGTTCGTACGTCTCAGAGAAGGGCGTTAAGAAAGAGAATAAATTCTCCACCGCCAAACAGACATGTATTTAATAGAAATCAACCACACAGAACAAAATCCAATGTCAGACACACAGTCCATTTACAAGTCCGTTCTGGGTCTGAACGAAACCGGAGGCACCTTGTACCTCGCTTATCCATCGATCTCCAAGTACGTCTCGACGATCACCAACCGATTCCCTCCTCTTAGGTGTACTGCCCAATCAAGATCATCAGTAATCACCTAAACGACGTGAAGACCTCCGGTCTTCAATCACCGTCTTCATCCTCGACACCACGTCGAATTAGTTATTCAGAATGGGATAAACCCGGTCTTTCTGAATAACTCGTGTATATAATAAACAAGTGTTACACAAACACAACGTACGCCTCATTCCAATTCAGAATATTTTTTTATTCAAATATTCTTACACTTTGGGAAAGGTTCCCATTAATTTTATCAAAGATAAATTCTTTAAATTTATTCTTTAATCTTCTATTGAATATCAATTCAAACTAGTCAGTATTAGCGAACCACACCGAAGTAATCATTTATTTTATTTGCCAAATCCCAACCTATTCATCCCATGAAGTAAAACTGATAATACTTCATATCTAACACTACGGTGATATCGGTAAATTCAATTACCATTTCACGTTCAAATCTAATTAAAGATTTAACTATCGCCTGGAGTAAAACTGGTGATACTCCATTCTCGATCATTTCAATCTAATTAAAGATTCATTAAAACACCACTTAGTTTTAATCTTCTCAAAAATCAATATCCTGTCTTTAACTGGGTTAAAGAACCAATGTCATCTAAAACACGGTTCACGATAAACCCAAAATCACATTCCATTAATTATCATGTTAAAGAACAAGTGTTATTTAAAACACCGTTCACGATAAACCCAAAAATCAATTCAAATTCAAATTCAATTCCAATTAAATAACATTTAATTGGTACACTTCATTAAATCTAAATAAAAAGATTTAATCTTTCTCTCAACTGGGTTTAAGAATAGTGTTAATGAAGACACCATTCACGACAAACCAAATCATATTTGATATTATATACAAGGCTCTGAATAGAAAATATACCGGCTTATATTCAATATCAAATTCTACGACCAACAAATATCGTATTGGAAATAATGATATAAATATATCTTTCAAATTCCCATAACAATATCTATTTCATCACGAAATCCAACATCGTAATATTCCAAAGACAATTTCGATTCAAATCCATTCCAATTCAATTATTGGAACTTTCTGGTTATTTTCAAAACCATTTCAAATCCAATTTATTTATTTTAAAGATAAATAAATTATTATTCTAGTTCAAAACTAGTTCATTTCGATAAAAAACTATTTTTATCTTTTCAAATTTGGAGTTTTTCATCCCAATTCTACAAAAAACATTTCTTATGATTTTACACAATTTATCACTATTTTTAATAATTTTATAAAGGCCCGTACAGTCGAATTCCATCAACGGCCATCGAGCCGCACTCACAGCGACCTTTTCCAAATTTGATTTGGACATAATTCCAAATCCACCTGTTAGATTTCAAATCTCTAATATTCGTTAGAAAGCACTTTTCGATATGAACCCAACGGTTCCGATTTTAGGAGAATCCGACGGTCGGATCTCCCGCAATATCCATTCGAAGTCAATGGTCGAAATTCGCAAACTGCCGCGGCGCGACTCGTTCTATTCAGGCCATTCTATATATATAATATTATATATATTTCGCCGATTTCCTTTTAAACCGTATTTCATAAATCGTTTTAAATTCGTTTTCAAACGATTTCAACTTCATATTCAATTTCGAATCAAAATTGAGTATTCCAAATCATCGATATACAAATGATAATATTTTCAAAACGTTATATTTTGAAATCACTTTCTTTTCTGTATTCATTATAAAAATGAATAAAATCGATATAAACATCGTTTACGTCAAAATGGCATCTATCTAATTAACATGGCTTTTATTCGACACATGAATGTTTATTCTATTCAACACATGAATATTTAATCTCTTCAACACATGAATATTATTTTCTATTCAACACATGAATATTATTCTATCCAACACATGAATATTATTTTCTATTCAACACATGAATATTATTTTCTTCAACACAAGAATTTTCATTCTTTATTTTCCAAATTAGAATGAGGCCCAATCAATACCATATAATGTTAATTATACGGATTTTCTACAACACATGTAGGTAACAACAATGATAAATCATCAACCATCATCTAGAGTGCCCCACACAACTGCATAAGCATTAAATATAAATAATTAACGCTTACACAGTCTGTCAACCGATCGATTGACATACAACTAAACAATTGGGATTAGTGTACGTCAAATATCATCCCAATACCCGTGTGGGGTTTCAATCAATCAAACACAGGTTTAGTTTGTGCAGTTGGGCGATGTGTAAAATCTATCGTCCCAATCAATATCAGTCAAATGTGTGTATATAGACAAATCGTTCGATTTGTTTATAAATCTTTATTTATATATATGTTAAAAATTATATTTTTAACTATAAAATATTTTCCACTATAAAATATTTTATTTTATTCCACACCACACAATCAATTTCACAACACAGCAATCAACAAACAAGTCATCCATTGTCTGTGGACGACGGGTGTCGGGTGCTACTAAGCACCGTCTGCATCCAAGTATATATTTCAACTAGAAATTAAAAATAAAAGAGAGGAGTTCTCACCGACTAGCTAACCAGACGCCACGACTCTTCATATGTAGGAAATTTTCGTCGTGCTTGCCTTTCATCACTTTCGTTGCCCGTAGCCACTACATATATAAAAATCAAATTTTTGATCTTTGATTCATTTCGCTATGTATATAATAAAAATTATATTTTTATTACTCTACATAAATAAAAATCATATTTTTAATCCGCTACATATATAAAAATCACATTTTTATAATGACACTTCATATATGAAGGTTAAATTTTTATAATGCTATTTTCTATATAAAAATTGTATTTTTATAGCTTCGCTACATGAATAACGATCACATCTTTATTCACAAACCGTATACGGAAAAATCTAATTTTTTACTTCATAAAAGATTATATTTTTATGGTGTTAAAAATCATATCTTTCCATAGGCAAAAATTATAACTTTTTGTAAATAAAAATCTTAACTTTCCCAATATAAAACCCAAATTTTTATTCTGCTATTCCATACGTAAAATTTCTATTTTTACCTTATCATCCCATATAGATAAAAATCAAATTTTTATCTCAGTTTCATATCATTCTTTATATTATTAGAATCAGAAAATAAAATCTATGCTCTTTTTAATTTATAAAAACCCGATTACTATTTATTTACTAATTTAAATAAACTGATTACATGAAAATAAATAAACAAATAAAAAAACTTACTTTAATTCGGTTGAGGGGGGTGTTGTCTACGCGAATTAAGGAGGAGGGGGTGCGGGTTCGGATCTGCGGAGGGAGGAAGGGCGTCGGTGTCGCTCAGAGGGGGGATAAGGTCAAGCGGGGTTGACTTCCTGGATCCAACAAAAATGGTTTCGTCGAAAACCGAGGTCGTTTGCAAAATTTCCCTTTTATAATTAAAATAAAATATTTATATTCTAAAGACGATTCAAATAAATATATATGTTCGAATTCCATTCAAAATATATTTCTCGTCGTTGTTATTTAAAATAATTCATTTTAAATATTCAAAAGTCACTAAAATTGCCAAAATAAAAATTTTAAATTGGCTCGGATTTCCGGGTTATTACATTCGATTTCGATGAAACTAGTTTCATTGGAACTGTATCGTTAAATTATTTTATGGTATTGAATTGCGTGGCAAACTGATGTCGTATGTGACCACGGCAGCCACAAATGCCCGTTCAATTTCTATAGCGCGTAATTAATTTAATAAAGGGTTATTTGTGTATAACTTGAACAGACGATCGAATTAGGCTGCGAAACCAATTCCGTTGAGTTCGTATCGTCGATTAGAGTCAGGATAGGTATATAGTTTGTTATTTTTGGAGACCGTGTAATTTGGTGTCCAGAATGGCATTGCGGTGCACGTAAAAATAGCCTACCGGGAGAACAGTCTCAAAATGCGACGAAACTGGTGTCGTTGGGTTCGTATTGATTAATTATTGTAGAATTTCGAAGTTTCTAGTTGATCGAATTTACCTAGTGATCGTGACAAATTTAAACGCGTGTTTATTTCTGGTTTTATAAGGGATTTTTTTCAAACGATGTCGGAATTCGACGGAACTTGTCCCACTGGGTCCGGAATACCTTTTTATACCTAGATTAGCCTTTTTATCAGTAAGCAGAGATCATATGTGGTGCTTTTTACGTGTTACTTTACCGCGAAGTTTTGTAAATATTATTATATTAATTTTAACACCCTATAAATACCCAAACCCATCCCATTTAGCGTCAAAGTTTTGACTGCGGTCAACAAAATATACACGCCGACCCTAAATCAAATGAACGGCCTTAAAGCAATAACCTTTCCATCAACTAATCTTCTAATCAAATGATTTGTTTGCAAACTTTTCAACGTAAAACCTTTAGAGCTCCTCGAGCACTATAGCATGATCGGCGACGATCTTATTTGGGGATTCGAGATGGCCAGGATCGGCCCTGGAAGTTGCCGATGGTCAAGCTGTTTTAGGTGTACACGGGTTGATCGAGTACCGAGGCATTTTGGCAATGGCAGGAGGCTCTGAAGGGCGTCAAGGAGTGCTGGTTGATCGGCCGTAGTTGGTGACGTTTAGGTGCAGCGTGGTTGAGCTTGGATGAGAATATGAAGGGAGGCTTGGGCTTTCAATGAGGAAACGAGAAGCAGGGGGTTTTTGTTGAGGCCTGGGAAGTTTTGAAACTATCGGCCTAGTCATCCTTATGCAAAGTAATTAAAGTAATTAGCATATAACTAATTTAATTAGAATTGAATTATCTATAAATTGATAGTAGTGAAATAATATTGTCAACAGAATTTGTGGAAATAGGAAATGGGACTTTCGGAAGCAACCGGGTTTACTGGGAGGTCTGGGAGAAACGTTCTAAACAAAGTGCTACAATGAAAAGGAATTGGTCCCTAACATTCCAGAAGAGAAACAATTCGTCCATTACCAATTTAAAACGTAACTAGCCTATTTATGTTAACAATTTAAGATAATTAAGGTTTAACTTGTGAATTAAATTTGTAAACTGATTTGCTTAATTCTCATCTAATTGGATACTTAAAAAGTTAATCAAGGATTTATAGTTGGTTAGTTATTGAACACACAAATTTGTTTTATAAAGGATGGTTAAGGAATTAATTTAAGGAAATTAATCTAATTAAATTTGAGCAGTTATAATCTTATAACTTTTACGTATATTTACAGAATTGAACCAAACGACTTGCAATGGAGTCATGGTAACGGACACTACGTTCTGGAGCCGGATTGGATGGAAATGGAGATAGCAGGATTTATAGTTAAATTAAACTACTATTCAATTTTTCTGTAACCATACCGATTTAGTGACCAATGGAATCAAGTTGAGTTAAACTCACTCAGTTTTTCCCATTTATATTTTATATAAATTGGGTTTTTATTTTGTGTGCACTGCTTGCTGATGGTTACCTGTTTGCTAGTTATACATTTGTTTGTTGATTTAACCAATGAAATTAAACCGTCGTTTAATTTCAGTGAAATACCAAATCGTTATTCTAACGATTGGTTCCAATAAAGGTAACTCAACTTGGTTGGTCACGTTTATAAAATAAACGTGTTTAAATTGTTTGAATTTGTTGAATTGCCTACTGTTAATGGTCGTTATTTATTCTTATCAGTTATATGAAACTGAATGATTTGATTTGAGATAACAAGTTTAATACAAGGAAGAACATGTTGGAGGGATCCATCCGGATTCCTCAAATATATGATTTATTTTCATATTATCATATGAATGGTCATGTTTGGGCGACTGATTTGAGTAGTGATCATTGACTGAAAAGTCAACTTGTGTTATGTTTAACCAATGGGCTATATTAGTTGGGTAATCGGCAGTAAATAGCCTAAAAGTAAATTATTTTGTTTTCCGTCAGGTGAATCGAAAGAACTGAAGTTATAAATTTATTTTATAACTATGATAGATTTTGAAGTATTATTTGAATAAAAGTTTTTAAAAAGGAAATAGGTATTTCTTTTTATTTTATTAATTGAGTTAATAAAGTCAATTCTGATGTTAATCAGAATTTTAAGTATGAAAATGGGAAATTTACCTAACGGTTAAAGTAAATGATTATTTTGTTAAAAACCATTAAATGGAATTATTTAAATTAATTTAAAGGGAGGACAAATTGGAATCGGTTAACGAGATAACCGTGTTTTTGAGTTGACTAAGCCAACCGTCTTAACTGGAGTTGATTATTAAATTTGTTTTGTTTGAATTAATCAAATAAAATGATTTAAAGAATATTGTTTAATTTTATTTAAGTTTCAAAAAGGAAATTACTATCTATTTTAGTTAATAAAGAAATTAACTACTGAGGTAAATAATGATTGAAATAAATTATTATTTTAGTTAATAATAAATTAGAAATTTCTTTTAATGGAAATTTATCGAAGGTGGAATGAAATCCAATTGATTTGGTGAAAGAGGTTTATGAACGGGCTTTTGAAAACCCAAATTGTTATAATGAAGATATAAAAGGAATTCAAGCGAATAAAATATCTTGAAGTAAATGTTACTTAGTTATGTGAGTTAAGTAAAAAAGGAAATAAAAGGAGTTGCCGAAAATACAACGATATTTTCGAACCAGAAGGGAAAACGTAAGGCTGAGTTTTATTCTATCAGAATAAACTTGTGTATTGTTTCAAGTAATGAAATAGATAATATTTCGTAACATCGTTTTACGAGTAACAAGTTAAAGTGATTTTCCAATATTATATTATATAATAATGTGGCTAATGTTTTGAAAGTGAAATTTGAAAACTGAATATACAGGATTTCCTAAGTATCAAAATGAACTCGTTTAAAGAATAATCTTATGTTAAATAAGAAGCGGGAAACTATATTTTTAGTATCGAAAGACTTAAGAGTTTGAATTTACACTTGTTTTAATTAAAAGGCCAAGTGAGATCGGATACTGAACCAGTGAACTCACTGGATTGTCATGATTGAAACACTGTTTATTTTGATAGTTAAATCACCGACTATCAAATCTGTCCAATGCGATTGTTGGTGCGGAAAGACCGGGATCAAATTTATATTCGAAAACCATTCCGACCAACAAATACACGAAGATATCAAAAGACGATCGAGATGGAGCATTGAAGACCGTAGACCTTCATAAACGGAAGAACCGCTACTAATCTCCGGTTTAGCGGCCAGAGATAAACTGTGGTTCTATCGTGGTTGGAATCAACGGGTTGCAACGACTTCTCGCTACTGATCCATGGGGTGATTCCTATATTGGATGCAATAGGAGAGTACCTTCGGTTCATCCTGTTCCTGGATGACTTGTATGGATGAATGTATGACAAAGTATTTCCTGAAACCACGTACGTTGATTTTTACAAATATACCGAGTGGTGGCAAAGAGGGGCATTTCTTTAAAACCCAGAATATATTTGTGGACGTCAGTTAGTGACTTAACGGATCTGACGATGTGGCATTCAAAGTGAATGGTGACTAGATATTCCAAAAGGAAATTCAAACCTCAAGCTTTATGAACCGGGAAATGACAAAAATCGGGTAGGCAGCATGGCTATGTGGGTCACTCCCGTTAGGGTGTATAATCACCTATCTAGAGAAAATCCATTTCATTCTTTAATCTATTTCGATGTTGTCCCTTTTTGGGAACGGTGGGTAGCTCCCAACCGTTGGTGATATACATTCGATACACTCAAGCGAAATGAGTGGTCAGTCATGTGAGGGCCGGGTTGCGAGATGTTCTTGTTGAACCCAAGGTATTCGCCTCTAGAGATACACAACCGACAGGTGGTCCCATACCTTCTCATAGTCGGAATCCAATCTCCAATAAGCGCCCGCGGTTTTGATTTTATACTATATATGTGGAGCGGGAGATGAAAGCGTTCTACTAGATTCTATTTACTTGTATTTAGACATTATTGTAATATCAGACAAGATATTAGTTTCAAAAATGTTTTGGGTTATCGTAAGGTAAAAACCATTTGTATTTACGTGTGGATTTGGTCTTACTAATATCCTTTTCTTTGAAAGATTTTAACTTTAAAAATCAGGTTGTTAGATACCCTTAAACTTAGTGTGTTTATCTCACTCTGGTTCACCAGACTGACCCGGTGTTTTGAAAATTCTCGGGTTAGCCCGGGTGTATAGGTTCAGGTTGTCGAATGTTGTGAAGTCCAGAGACAAGCTGAAGATGTTCAGACGTATGATATTATATAGTTACTATTCCGCTGTGTGTTGTATATGGGAACAGGTTATTACAACTGTCCTGTTGTGTGATGTACTCTGATATTGTAAGTATTTTTAAAGCTCTCAATAAATTTATTTCTATATTATATTTTGTTCTGTTGCGTAGTGAGACCCTGTGTTGTGTTGGTTCTTGTTCTTCTTCTATTCTAACATTTCTTTCTTTCTTATCTCACCCTCTAAATTCTTTCTGACAACGTTCCACTGTTTTCGGTGTCGGAAGGTCGGCATGATTTACGGTAAAGGTATTTATGTCGATTTTCGGGGCCGAAAATCGCTGGGTCGTTACACTATCATTTATATCTTCACTTATTTACTTCTTTTTGTCGATGAAAAAGGGGGAGAGATTGGTACTACAGTGTTATTCAGGAATATATAGTTCATGTTCATATACAGGCACAATCTCAGGGAAAGATCGTATACAGGGGGAGATTTAGAACTATGTTGTCATCAATCAAAAAGGGGGAGAAAGTTGAGTCAAGAGTTTATGGAGTTCTGATTTCTGACAAAGAATTAAGCCGTGATCGAACAAAAGAAGATATTTATTGGTTTGAAGAGGTACAAAGAGCTACATATAGTATTCTAGATTAGAGGTTGGTTATTTGGTGTTTTATAGTGTTGTTTATGTTAAAATCTGTCCTCAAATAATCTCACACCTCGAAATTATCGATATAAATACGAATATATATACACACACACATTGATTGTGCAACCTGGGTAAAACCGGTTGACCGCCCATATTTTGACCTGTCGACCATTTCTACCCAGAATGCACAATAAACATGTACATGTGAATATAACATATATATATTTAAATTCCTGTATACCGGTTCTTTTTGACCTATCGACCGTTTTCTTTCAGAAAACAACCTTTCAAAAAGACACTTCCTTTCAATCAAGGGTTGGATCTTCTTCTTTTCACCAATAATCATGGCTATTGTTCGTTACTCTTCACAAAGAGTTACAACTATTTATTCTCTATATAAACACCATGAGATCATTATTCCATTCAAGGAATTTTACTTGATTACTATCTCTAATTTCTTGATCTCATTTCTATATTCTCAAACGCTCAATTGCTCATATTCAATAATATATTGTTTGAATCCTAGAATCTATTTAATAATCTTTTGATTCAATATGATATCCACTTCCAAATCTTCATATACACAAATATTCTATTTGAGGATAAGATTATAGGAAGGTTGTACTATAAGTGACAAATTCGTGTTGTCAAGAACACATATTGTCAATAACAATTGTATTCGTCGTAGATGAAGTCCTCAGTGTTGTAAGAGGCACGTGTTGAAGTCCTCGGTGTTGTTAAAGGTATGAAATCCCGTTCGTCTGCTTGGATGTTGTAAACCTGTTCCTCCGGGTGAAGCGAGGTGGTTGTTAGTGAAAATCCGGATAGAAGTTTAGGACTAGACGTAGGACAGTGCTCCGAACCAGTATAAAAATCCCTGGTGTGATTTTTCTATTTTTACCGCATTTACTGTTACATATCTGTGAGTAGCTGATATTTATATCATCTTATATTTTCTTTCATAGCTATTGTATATTTGTGTGTTATACACCATATTACACGATCCGTGTGTACAGTATTATTACGTACACAATCTTCAGTTAGGCACTATACGAATTTACCAGACATGTTATAATTTAGTTATGTAAATTAATACTGTATATATGTAGATTAGTCAAATTTTAAATATCCGTAGGAATATGCGAAATAACCTAGGACACATTAAACACTGTTCATCGTAACTTCATGTAAATGTTACGTTAGAAAACACTAAATTAGGCATTCCTAAACATATGTTTAAAAATATAGTTAGGCATATTATAGGTATATACTAACATTTGGCACGGTATAACATATTAGCTATATAAATGTGAATTGCCATTTATAACAGAGGATTTGGCAACGATCAAAAGGGGTTTGGCAAAATGGGAAATGACACAGGCACTTATATTTCATACCACTAGGATTAGGTGGATTAGGAAAATTTTATTTACTAGATTAGGCGCATTAACACATGTTTAGGCATATACTATGATCATGCATATTTTATTATAGTATTTTTCATCTTACCTCATTGATTGGAACCGCACATCACTCCTCCTGTTTCGAATTCGACCCTCACTTCTACATTATGCCTCACTCGATCCCACCTGCTCTGACCATCCCGTCCTTCCAGAAACCAATGACCGTTCGCTAACTCCACAGACCGACGGTGCCACCAACGTGTATTTCCCTTTCACGAATGATCCCAAATTTCTACTTGTTGTGCACGACACACCTCATCTTTAATCAGCCCCTGCTTCCAAACTTCCATGTTGTGTCTTCATGCAAATCCAACGCATGAAATCTTCTCTTCCGTCACCACATAATTCAACCCGCCCACATCATCTCTCGTCCCTTCTCCTCTGTAACACCCTATATCCATTAATGTCACTCACAAAGGGAATGCATTAACTTCTATGGAGCGTTTTAAGTTTGTATAGAATAGAAACTAATCAACAAGACAGATATAAACAGTACTTAAAAATTTAAAATTTTATTCATTGCAGCGGTAAACACATAGGTTTGATTACATCACCAAAAACCAGAGTCAAAGTGCATAATATCCATCTTGATTAAATCAGAGTACATAAATTGAAAGACATAACCCCAACACAAATAGCCATAAATAAGATAGGCTGAACTTTTACTTCAGCGATCCAAGCAACTTCTAAGAGAAAGAGATACAACTGTCCAAAATCAAGCTCCACTGGTGCTTGTTCCACCCTGAGCACCTGGGGGGAAAAGAAGAAAAGAGGTGGAAACAAAGGGGGTCAGACATAAAGTCTGGCGAGTGCGGTAACTTTAACAATATAATTATCAAAATAACTAGGCTAAGGCATGAGTCGGAAAATAAGGAAATGACTGTGAACAATTGGGTATGGCAGAGTAAACAAGGAAATAAGATGAACAAAGATAACGTTAAAGGCGCACATAGACCACTATAAGGTAACTACTATACTACACCACCACTAGTCACCCTAAAGGTTGATCCCGCCTACAAACTTTAGTAATGATAATGGTAGTTTCGTGCACCCCTAGTTGCCTTCATAGGTGTCGCCTTCCCCTATCTCCACTAGGTGTACCCACTACCCCCATGCTGGCCCCACAGTGGGGTGTATCACTCCCCAAAGTGGCAACCCGATACCACCAACAGTGCACGGCTTATACCTACACGATGCAACAACGTCTTACTTACCAGCCCGGGTCGACACACGCACATGAACCCGTTGGACTTGCGTTGCCACCGCTAACCCGTTTTGGCCTCTTGCAGTCAAGCCCAGTATGCGTGTCCCGTCCTTGACTTGGGTCGAGCCCACAGAGATACTTATGGGTTACTGGTTGAAACGGGCCCCCATTACTTGACACAAGCTATCCACCTAAGCTTGGTCCCCTCTAGTACATCCCACTTAACCCTCTTCTTATTCATGTCCACTTACATGTCTTATTTTTGGTTAAGTGTTTCTAATCGTATTTCACAAGTCACCCAAGGCACCCACTTAACCCCCTTGTCCAACTACATGTTTATCTGGTTAAGTGTTTCTTAATTTATTAACACCGTAACTTTGTAGAGACCTACCACATTAGATTGGCATTTGTGGCAGCTGGATTTGTCGGGCTGGTCCGGGAAATCTTACACCACAAACGAGTCTAACCTCATGTCTTTACAACTGTTACGCATTTAATTTATGCCTAAGACCTCCCACATTAGACTGACTTTTGTGGCAGCTGGATTTGCCGGGCGGGTCCGGGCATTCTTACACAACAAAAGAGCCTAACCTCGTGTCTTAGACGATTAATTACACAAAATTAATTATTCCCCAATTTGAATTAATTTCCTTATTCAAATTATCAATCAATTCCATATTTAGCCATGTCCATAATTGACTCAATTATGTCCATATATTTATGGTATGCAAAATTATACCAATTATCATCATAAATTTATTCTATGCCATTTAAGGCATTTATGCCAATTCTCAATATTAAATCTTTTAATATTATCCCATTGCCCCATGTTGTATGTACGTTAGTTTAACGTAAAATATACGTTAGACTCGAATAGTCTAACTTATGGAATAAAGAGAAAACATCACAACATACATAGAAATAAAACTAGATCTAAACATAAGGGGTGAACTTGCATGTGTGAATGAGGTTCTTCATCTAAAACTTGCATAGGCCAAAGTCTCAAACTTGCATAAAACTACATATGTCATAGATCTAAATCTAATGGTGTAAACTTGCATAGGCAATAACCACAAACATACATTACATGATTCATACTCCAAACATATATATATACTTGCATATGTGATTTATGCAACATAAACGATGGTGTAAACTTACATCTAAACATGTAAACTAGCATATAGAATTTTGTATACTAGCATATATCTCACACATGTCATAGCCTAACTTTAGATCCAATTTACACATAAAATAGATCTCATGAAACATGTAAGGTTGTATATGATTCCCACTAACTTGCATATGATTCATATCTAAATTAACATCTAAACTTGCATACATACATATAATTTATCATATGAATTAATTCCAACAACATAACCAAACTAGCATATTAAACATCATTATGAATAGATTATACATAAGCCAATCATAGAATTACAACATAGATGATAACACCATAGAACTTACAACATAGATAATAACATATGGTCAATGATTCACAACATAACCATATAATCCAAATCATAGCTCAATCCAATTAAATTGTTAATTATCTTATTAAAGAAATCGAACTCACAACTCAAAGAAGGTACTGAGTTCTGAAATTGATTTAGCTTTCCTTTGAAGAAGACAATTTGTTGTTGTTTAGATTAGAATTGAATTTGATTAGCTTTTCTTCCTCTCTAATTGGTGGCGGCTATTCTAGGTTGCAAGGTGACGACATGGAGGCCATGATTCTAATTCTTATTTGATTTTAGGGTTTGAGTCTACATGTGTTTTTATAGAGTTTAGGATTAATTTAGGCCATCCGATCAACCCAGAATTAACCCCAGCCATTCAGACCAGATCAGAAACCCTAATGACTCAGCATACAGTCATTAAACGGTCATCAAACAAATCTGCCCGGGGGGGGGGGGGCAGGTCGACCACCTGGTCGACCTATGTGGGTAGGTAGACCCCCTCGTCGACCTGGCCCTGGCGGGAAATTTCCCGCCTAGCCCAATCTGACTCTGAAATTTGAATTTTTGAAATCTGTTTAAATTTTAGTGAAACTTCCGATGGCCATAACTTCTTCATACGAAGTCCAATTCACGCAAACTCAAACTCTATCTCAACCCGAATTCCGAGACGAAAACAATGGCGCAACCCGTTTCCCTAAATTCTCACATCTGAGAATAGTTATTCTTTTATTAGAGAACATTAATATTGAAAATTACAGGATGTTACATTCTCCCCTCCTTAAAGAATTTCGCCCCCGAAATATCCAATTTAAGGAGAATGCATATCCTAACATCCAAACAACCATCTACTCAACCATCAAACACAGGCATCCATAGTCCTTGTAAAATTCCTTGTGATGACCCGGAAGTTCCCATCCTTTGAATCGACCATAAACCATTTTTAATTCCTTTTATATTTAAATTAAATTTATTCGTTCTAACTTCGATAAAAATAAATTCTAGCCATTACTATTAATAATAAATTATATTATACCTCAAAATTCATTAAAATTTTCTAAAATAAAAATTTTAAATTGGTTCAGAATTTGCGGGTTGTTACAATCTCCCCCACTTAAAAATCTTTTCGTCCTCGAAAAGGAAATGAATCTAAAGTTGTTTACTTAACTAATTTAATTTTCATTCATTAATTGTTTAATCATTTTATTAGTCGAATTCATACTCACACTACCCAATCATCAATCAATTAGTTGATTAAATTTTTAAAAATATACAACTTTTATACATTCAAAAATCATATTTTCTAAAATAGAACTATATATAATAACAAGTACGTTAATTATGAATTCTACTTCACTCTGACTCATTCTAGGGCATTGCTAACCCCATCTCTAATGAGTATTCTCATTCTAGGATACTGCTGAACCTATCGCTAATGAGTATTCTTATTGGATATTACTAATCCAACCTCTGATGAGTCTTCTGTTTAGGTCCAATGGATTATATCCCAAAGATTTGAGCTAACCTGGCTCTGATACCAGCTGTGACGACCCGGAAGTTCCCATCCTTTGAATCGACCATAAACCATTTTTAATTCCTTTTATATTTAAATTAAATTTATTCGTTCTAACTTCGATAAAAATAAATTCTATCCATTATTATTAATAATAAATTATATTATACCTCAAAATTCATTAAAATTTTCTAAAATAATTTTTTTAAATTGGTTCAGAATTTGCGGGTTGTTACATTCCTAATGCTGTATGAACATATGAAAGAAGTGTGTGTATATGTTCTTTATCTAATGCAAAATTAGGCGGTCTGCTGATTCAGTTGACCTCCTTAATGCAAACCATGATAGTGCCGTGCGTCCATTATGTATGCGAAAGAATCCTAACGATACATATTATTTCTACATGTGTGAACAACCATTCACCAAAATGCAGCATCCATATGATAGTACAACCATTATACATCCATTAACTTAAATATGTACACACATTTATATGCAATATGCAATATGAAGTGACTGAGCCGATCTAGTGCCCAAAGTGTGTGTATATTTATCCACGAGCAACCACTAGCACCCACTTGCATCCACATGCATTCATCATACATAACATGTCTCAAACACATGTTTCAACCGTAGGTGTAACAACCCGGAAAATGCGAGCCAATTTAAAATTTTCATTTTGGCAATTTTAGCGAATTTTGAATATTTAAAATGAATTATTTTAAATAATATCGACGAGAAATTTATTTTGAATTGAATTCGAACGTATATATTTATATACGCCATCGTTAGAATATATATATTTATTTTAAATTATAAAAGGAATTGAAAATGGCGCGGTAGTTCGATAATTCGATTTCAAACTTCAATTGAATGTACCGGGTGCAAAATAAACCGGATTTTAGTGAAACCAAAAATATTAGAATATCTTTCCAACGAATCCAAAAAATTGAAATTTCATAGCGGGAATCTAAAGATATGTCCAGTTGAAAATTCAGAATAGTCGCTATGGAATTTCGGCCCTTAAAAATAGCCATTTTGCAAACGACCTCGGATTTCGACGAAACCACTTTTGTTGGATCTGTGATGTCAAGTTATTGCTAGATTCCAATTTTCATAATTTTTCGAATCAATATGTGAGCGTGGAAAAGTAAAACGCGTTAGACCAATTTCAGTTGATTTTAATCGACTGGAAATTGGCCATTTTTCTAACGGTCTCAGAATTCGATGAAACTAGTTTTGTTAGGACCGTATCGTCGATACGAAGCTAGAAAATATTTTTATGGAATTTTTCTTGTTAGTATGTGGCCCCAGTAAATTGAAATTCGTGTTCGAATTCAATATATAGAGTTATATGTTGATTTTGATGAAAACTGATCGAAACGATCGAATCAGCTTACGATACATATCCATTATGTTCGGAATGGGGGTAATTAGCTAGGGACGACAGTCGATGGGTCCGATTCTGAGTTCAAAATAAAGAGTTACCTTTTTGGATTTTAAAAATAAATTAAAATTATAATTAAACCTAGTCAACCCCCTTACCCTCACGTTCTCTCTCTCCCTCCTCATCAGTTCATTCGAACGAAATAAAAAAAAAGAAAAAAAAGGGCGGAGCCCGCCCAACGACCTCCAGAGCGCCACCGCCGGAGGCGCTGCCCTCCACCGCGCCATAGGCGCGGCCAACACCGCGCACCCCCTCTCTCTCGCTTCTCTCCTCCTCTGTCTAGAACATCCCGCCAAACCGCAACCCAAACCCGCGTCATGCCCTAACCCTAATTCGCCGCCTAGCCTGAACCGCCCACCACCACTTCGACGCCTCCGCACCACCTCCTCTGACCGCGCCTCCCCCTTCTGATTTGAGCCCTGCCTCCCTTTCCACCTCGAACCGCGAGCCCTATACCCCCTACGCCAGACCAGAACCGCGACCACCCCCTCTATCTCCGACTAGAGACTCCACCCCCCTTCTAGAAAATCGATGTGAGCTTTTCTTTTTACTAATTTCTTTTCAGTTTTTATAAGAAGAAAAATATGATCTTTAGTGATGTTGTAATGTATAATATAGGATTTTTACTTAAATATAAAAATAGGATTTTTATTTAGAAGAACAACAAATAAAGATTAGATTTTTAATATTGTTAAAGATATAATTTTTAGTAATGAAAAGGTAGGATTTTTGACTTTGAAAGGCTATGGTTTTTAAATAGAAAAGCTATGTTTTTCTATATACGTTCTAACCGCATAAAGGAACGATTTTTATCATTCAAATGAAGAGATTTTTAGCGATATAAAAGAATGATTTTTTAGTTTATAAAAATATGATCTTTATATTAGAAAAGGCAAAATCTTTATATTTGAAAAGGCGAAATCTTTATATTAGAAAAGGCGAAATCTTTATATTTGAAAAGGTGAAATCTTTATGTAGAGAATAACATGATAAAAATAGAATTTTTATCTATATAATAGCGGTTCAAAAATAGAATTTTTATCTATATAATAGCGGTGTAAAAATATAATTTTTATCTATATAGTAGCGATGTAAAAATATAATTTTTATCTATATAGTAGTAGTATAAAAATATGATTTTGTTATACATAGCAACAATATAAAAATGTGATTTTTATATATGTAGTGGCTACGGACAGTGAAAGTGCCAAAAGGCGAGAGCAGCGATGACTTCTACATAAGAAGAGTCATGGTATTGGATTAGCTAGCTGGTGAGAACTTCTCACTCTAAATCTTGTTTTTCTAGTTAAAATATATAGTAGGATGCAGACGGTGCTTAGCAGCACCCGACACCCATCATCCACAGACCATGGATGGCTTGTATGTTTGATTGTTTGTTGTGATGAAAATTGATTGTGTGACGTGAAATAAAATATTTATATAGTTAAAAATATTTTATCATTAAAAATATTATTTTTAACGTGTGTGTGTGAATAAAAATGTGTGTTTGTTGATGTGAAACCCCACACGGGTGTTGGGATGATATTTGGCATACACTAATCCCAATAATTAGTTGTATGTCGATCGATTGATTGACAGGCTGTTATAAGCGTTAGATATCTATATTTGATGCTTATACAGTGTAGTACACTTTGGATAATGGTGGATTATTTGTCAGTGCTATTATATACATGTGTTGTGTAAAATCCATATAATTAACATTATATGGTAATTGATTGGGCCTCATTCCAATTGGGGAAAATAAAGAATAGAATAAATAATCATGTGTTGAAAGAAATATTTTAACAATAAAATTTACATCTTTATCATATTTAAAGTTAGAAACTAACTGAAAAATAGATGAGATGAATGATTTCCTGAGTATTGATCTGATATTGGTTTCGGCCTTCAGAGTTAATATTTAGGGAATCATTCTCTTACTACTTTACAGTTGGAGTCTGATTTGAAAATCAAATGATAGATACCATAATTTTATAAAATATATTAAATAACAAAAATAGTCATGTGTTGACAGTGCTCACGTATTGAGAATATTCATGTGTTGAATAGAATAAATATTCATTTGTTGAATAGAATAACGAATTTATTGAAATATATAAAGCCGTGTTGATTAGAGTTGCGCCATTTTGATGTGAGCAATATTTATATCGATTATATTCGTTTTTAAAATGAATATTGAAAAGGAAGTGATTTCAAAATATAACGTTTTGAAAATATTATCATTTATATAGTAATGATATGAAATATTCAATTTTGATTTGAAATTGAATATGAAGTCGAATTTGTTTTGAAAACGAATTTAAAATGATTTATAAAATACGTTTTAAAAGGAAATCGATGAAATATAATATATATATATATATTATATATATAATGGCCTGAATAGAACGCATCGTGCTGCGGCAGTTCGTGAATTTTGACCATTGACTTCGAATTGATGTTGCGAGAGATCCGACCGTCAGATTCTCCTGAAACCGAAACCGAAACCGTTGGGTTCGTATCGAAAATAGCTTTCCAATGAATATTAGAAATTAGAAATCTAACGGTTGGATTTGGAGATACGTCTAAATCAAATTTGGAAAAGGTCGCTGTAAGTGCAGTTCGATGGCTATTGGTGGAAATCGACTGTACGGGCCTTGATAAAATTATTTAAAATATCAATAATTTGTGTAAAATCATAAGAAATGATTTGGGAAAAACTGGGATGAAAAATTCCACATTTGAAAAGGTAAAAATAGATTTTTATCGAAATGAACTAGTTTTAAACTAGAATAAAAATCAATTTATTTTTGAAATAAATAAATTGAATTTGAAATGGTTTTAAAATAACTAGAAATTTCCAATACGTGAATTGGAATGGATTTGAATCGAAATTGTCTTCGGAGTATTTCGATGTTGGATTCTGTGATTATACAGATATGGTTGTGGAAATTTGAAAGATATATTTTATATCGTTATTTCCAATACGATATTTGTTGGTTTCAGAATTTGATATTGAATATAAGCCGGTATATTTTCTATTCAGAGCCTTGTATTTAATATCAAACGCGATTTGGGTTTGTCGTGGATGGTGTCTTCATTAACACCGTTCTTACGCCCAGTTGAGAAAAAAAAATTGAATCTCTCTATTTAGATTTAATGAAGTGTGCCAATTAAATGATGTTTAATTGGAATTGAATTTAAATTGGTTCTTGGGTTTATCGTGAGCGGTGTTTTGAATAACACCTGTTCTTTGACCCGATTAACAATAGAATGTGATTTTGGGTTTATCGCGAATCGTGTTTTAGAAGACATTGGTTCTTTAACCCGGTTAAAGGCAGGATATTGATTTTTGAAAAGATTAAAACTAAGTGGAGTTTTAATGAATCTGTAATTAAAGTGAAATGTGAATTGATAATTTAAATTATCAAATCTGAAAGGTGGTCGAGAATGGAGTATCACAAGTTCTGCTCTAAAGCGATAGTTAAATCTTTAATTAGATTTGAATGTGAAATGGTCATTAATATTACCGATAACACTGTGGTGTTAGATATGGAGTATTACCAGTTTTGCTCCATGGGATATATAGGTTGGGATTGGGAAATAAAATAAATAATTACTTTGGTGTGGTTCGCTAATCCCGACTAGTTTGAAATGATATCCAAAGGAAGATTAAAGAATAAATTTAGAAGAATTTATCTTTGATAAAATTAATGGGAACCTTTCCCTAAGAATGTGATTTTGTGAATAAAAGAATATTTTGAATTAGAGTGAGGCGTTTGTTGTGTTTGTGTAACATTTGTTTATTTTATATGTGGGTTATTTAGAAAGGCCGGGTTTAAACCCATTCTGAATAACCGATTCGACGATATGTCGAAGATGAAGACGGTGGTTGAAGACCGGAAATCTTCACATCGTTTGGAAGATTGCTGATGATCTCGATTGGGCTGTACACCCAAGAGGAGAGAAAAAGTTGGTGATCGTCCAGACGTGCTTGGAGATCGATGGATATGCGAGGAAAGTGCCTCCGGTTTCATTCAGACCCAGAACGAACTTGTTAATGGATTGTGTGTCTGACATTGGATTTTATTCTATGTTGATTGATCTCTATTAAATATACATCTGTTTGGCGGCGGAGAATTTATTCTCTTGCTTAACGCCCTTCTCTGAGACGTACGAGCTCAAAGGTTGTATATCGATGGACATCAGTCGCATGGAGTGAGTTGCCAGTGTGGCACGCGTAAGTGGCAAATGATCAAGGCTTCTATTGAAAAGCAAAGTCTTGTGGTTGATGATCAAAGCATGGCCTGTGTGGCGTAGCTTTGTGTATAGCGTGAATTCGCGAGCCTCACACCTCGGTATGAGTCAAAAACGGGATAAGGACCCAAGGAGTGCACGACGTTTCTTTCTAGCTATGGGTGGTGTCAGTGCTTAAACTGGCTGAAATTTATATACTTTTCACCTGTGTGGTTGTTGGAATGCGAGGCGCCTCGGATATAGGTCCTATAGGATCGGGAAACGTGTGTTCAGGAATTGCCAATCCTCAAAAGTAAGAGAGGACCGGCCTTGGAGGATCCAAGGGATCGCTGTGTGTGGTCCTGAGGCATTTGCTAGAGTGTCTCGAATCGGAGAGGAGCTTGCCCCTTGCCTCGACTCATGACGGAAATCCAATTTCCAATACGTGATATTGCGGTTTTATTTGTAGAGCCTAGTATGGCGACATGATATATGGTACCCATGCCGTCTATGATTGATATTTATGATTGAAATTGTTTTGACACTATACACTTATTATAGTATCAAATGATTTGTTTTAAACATACCAAGCATGTTTGGCTATTATAAGGGAAAAACCTATCCTCTGGCTTGCGTTTCATTGTCTGATGGGACCTGGGTCTTATAATAGCTTCATTTTTCCAAAATGCAGTGCGCTGTTTTGTTATATGCACTAGTGTTCTTGGGAGGAAACCCGTTCTGTGTTATATGGCGTGGTCCCTTGAATTACTTTCTTTTAAAGTAAAGTTTTAAATAACTGTTTTAGTTCTCACACCAGTCACATGACTGACCTGGAGTTTATTGTTTTAACCTAAACTCTGGGTGCCCTTATTTTTGACACGGGCAGCTAGTAGTTTTGGTTTTGCAGATTTATATTCACAGGATCCTGATTTACAGCTAGAACGATGCTCGGAAAGCTCTGTATCCGTGTATTACTTTCAGTTGTGTTTTATATTGTTTTTCCGCTGCTATATAATTTATTGTAATCTCTGATATTTTTCTGTTTCATAATATTTATTCATACTCTATATATTCTTGTTTCTGATGGAATTGTTGTAATAAACAATGAAATATTCTTCTATTCGCGTTCCGATGTGCCTTGTCCTCACGGTAATCCGGGCTTTCCTTACTGGGGAAGTTACGGGTCACTACAATAGGGCTACCCTATCTAAAGGTCAAAGATACTAGCGAGAGGACATACTAAAGATAAAACAAGTACAAGCTAAGTGATAAAGGAGAAATTGAAAGACATACCCTCGAAAAGAAAAGGGTACAATGAATGCATCTTCTCTTTCGTCTCCCAAATAGCGTTGCTCTCATCATCTCCCCATTGCACTTTGACTAGCTTGACCTCTCGATTACTCAACTTCTTAATCTCCGACCCAAGAATGCACGTAGGAGCTCGTCGAATCATCGCATCACGCTCTATCTCCACCTCTCTAAGCAAGCTTGGCTCTACCACTTCCGCTGTCTCATGCAAGCACTTCCTCAAATGTGATACATGGAATACATCGTGTACACCACTAAGTCTCTCGGGCAACTCCACTCTATACGCCATCTGTCCAATCCTCTCCTTAATAAGAAACGACCCTATGAACCTTGGTGCTAACTTCCCAATGGATCCAAAGCGAACAACATTCCGTAATGGAGACACCTTGACAAAGACCATGTACCCAATATCAAACTCAAGATCTGTCCTCCACTTGTCCGCATAAGATTTCTGCCTATCTTGCGCCGTCTTCATCCTCCTTCGAATCAAATCGATCTTTTACGAAGTCTTTCTAATCATATCGGGCACAAGAAAGATCTTATCTGTCGATTCCCACTAACATGTTGGCGAACGACACGGCCGTCCATAAAGAGCCTCGAATGGTGCCATGCCAATGCTAGACTGAAAGCTATTATTATATGCGAACTCCACCAACGGAAGATGTTCCTCCCATGTACCTCCAAAGTCTAAGACACACAACCTCAATAGGTCCTCTAGAATACGATTCACCCTCTCGGTCTGGTCGTCCATCTAAGGATGATATGCGGTGCTCAAACATAACTGAGTCCCTACCGCCTCTTGCAAGCTCTTCCAAAACTCGCTAGTCAAGATAGGATCGCGGTCGCTTACTATGCTTGAAGGAATGCCGTGCAAACAAACTATCTCTCGAATGTATACGGAGGCTAACCATGGAGCAGTCCTCTTACTCTTCACTGGAATGTAATGGGCGCTCTTAGTAAGTCTGTCTACCACGACCCAAATCCCTGTATTACCCTTCCTCGGTCTCGGTAACCCATCAATAAAGTCCATCGAGACACTTTCCCACTTCCATTGTGGGACCTCCAATGGGTGAAGCAACCCACCGGGCTTCTTTTGGTCTGCTTTTACTTGTTGGCACACCAAGCATCTAGCGACAAACTCAGCCACATCCCTCTTCATGCCGACCCAAAAGTAAACTCGTCTCATGTCCTTGTACATCTTGTCCCCGCCGGGATGGATGGTCATCTTCGAACGATGTGCATCATCAAGAATGGTCTTCCTCAAATTCTCGTCCTGTGGTACACAAAGTCTACCGACCCTACGTAACCAACCCTTATCATCTAGGGCATACCTATGAGATGGCTCGATGACTCCCCCCTTTTGAGCTTCCCTACTAACTCGACCTACTATGAGTCATCTCGCTGTGCCTCACCAATCCCTCCCAAAAGCATAGGTTTGACATCTAAGGATGCTAGCAAACCGGGTACAAAGACAATGGAAGGTCTAAATTCAAACGTAGAGATGAACTCTAAGCTTCGCTGCTCAACAAATAACGGACTCAAGGACAACCTTTTCCTACATAAGGCATCTGCCGCCACGTTACCCTTGCCAGGGGTATATGCTATCTCGAAATCGTAGGACGCTAAGAATTCCATCCACCTTTGCTTCCTTAAGTTCAAGTGCTTCTGATAGAACAAGTATTTAGTAATTTGTGGTCAGTGAACAATTTGAATTTCTCGACAAGAAGATAATGGCGCCAAGACTTAAGCGCGAAAACAATAGCGGCCAACTCTAGGTCATGTGTAGGGTAATTTCTCTCATGCACTCTCAACTGCCTTCCTCCATAGGCTATTACCCTTCCCTCTTGCATTAAGACTACACCTAGTCCTGTCCCACAAGCATCGGTATAAACGGTAAATGGCTTACTCCCATCTGGTAACACTAAGACTGGGGCTGTGATCAAAGCTCTCTTTAAACGTTGGAACGCATCATCAGAATCTACGTCCCATGTGAAAACTAGGTTCTTCTTCGTTATGCGTGTTAATGGGGCTGATATTTTTGCGAAGTCTTTGATAAACTTCCTATAGTAGCCAGCCAACCCTAAGAAACTCCTCACCTCGGTAGCATTTTTAGGGACCTTCCAATCTTGGATGGCCACTACCTTTGCGGGATCCACAGCTATCCCTTCTTTGGAAACTTAGAAAATTTGACTTTAAGGCTATGCGCTCGAAGGGTGTCCAACACCTCCCTAAGATGTAGGGCATGCTCTTCCTCGCTCTTATAAAAGATCAAGATGTCGTCCACAAAAACTACCACGAATTTATTAAGGTACTCCCTAAACACCCTACTCATCAAGTCAACAAAGTATGCGGGGGCATTTGTCAAACCGAAGGGCATCACAAGCCACTCGACGAAGCCGTCTGGAGTCCTAAAGGCAGTCTTGTCTATGCTATCCTCAGCCACTCTCAACTGATGGAAACCCGTGGCTAAGTCCAACTGCGAAAACACTGAGGCACAAACTAACTGATCGAAGAGATCGTCAATCCTCAGCATTGGGTGCCTATTCTTCCTAGTAAGCTTATTAAGTTCTCTATAGTCCACACAAAGTCTAAGGGACCCATCTGCCTTCGTGGAAAATACTACTGGAGCACCCCACTCCGATATACTACGTCTTATGAACCCCTTCTCAAGCAATTCTTTCACTTGCTTACTGAGTTCTCTTCTCTCTCTTGGAGCCATGTGGCGCACTGGCAATGCAACTAGCTTTGCATTATGTACTAGATATATTCAAAAGTCTATCTCACGTTTTGGGGGTAGACCCTTCACCTCATCGAAGACATCAACATATTCACGGACTATACGAACAGAATGTAAATCATCATTGGATGTGTCAAGGGATTCTAGGTAGCTAAGCATTACTGGACCTGTAGGGTCTTTCCACAACGAGTCAACAATCTAACTACCCTTCTTTCATAGTCTAGGATGGCCCCGTATCTAGTTAGCCAATCCATACCTAGAATCAAGCCGTAGCCCATGAAGCCAAGAAAAAAGGCGTTGCATTCAAACCCAACGCCCAAGATAGACACTCTCAAATCCCGACAAATCATAGAAAGATGAGCCGAACCACCAATAGGATTTGAGACTACTAAAGGATCTGTAACTAAACTAGCATTTAGGTGCAGTGTTTCAACTAATGATGTAGAGATAAACGAATGTGATGCGCCAGAATCGAATAAAGTACGGACAAGATGATTAAACAGAGAAACTAAACTTTCAACGGAAATTGCTCTGCCTCGTTCTTGTAGCGGTGGGACCACGTGAGCCTGAACTTACCCCTTGCCTGCCCTGGTGCCATAAGAGCCTGCACCTGTCCTTCCGAGGTAGACCCTGCCCTCTGCCCTTTCATTGGGCAGTCCTTAATCAGATGTCCCGCTTCGCCACAGTGAAAACAGCCAGTCTTCTTTTTCTTCCTACAATCTTTGCCTAGATGGCCTGGTGTCCCATAGTTAAAGCATCTTTTCTTTCCCTTACCATTGTTGCCTTTACCACCTTTCTTGTTCTGTTGTTGCTGTTGCGGTTTCTTTTGATCCCCTTTCTTCTCGGGTGCCTAAGCATTGGCGCCCTTCTCCTCTTCACGCATAAGCGCCATGTCAACTAGTCTCTCAAAGGTAGCCCCCATGGGGATGTGGGTCATAGCTAACCCATGAAGCGGCTCATTCAAACCCTTAACAAATCTCAGGGCCTTCTTTTCTCGTGTATTCACCAAGTCCAAGCCAAATCTCGCCAACTGATTAAACTTGTTGACGTATTCTTTCACTGATAGATTCCCCTGCTTCAATGCCAAAAACCTTTCCATGTATATATTCTCTTCAGCTCGTGAGAGGAACTTTGCCTCAAACCTTCGCCTGAAGTCTGGCCATGTATTAACTGGACGCTCTCCATTAGTGGCCTCCCACCAAAATGAGGCCTCATCCTTTATTAGCCAGGCAGCTAACTGGACCTTTCTTCCATATTCCACTTCAAAGATCCCAAACAATTCTTCCACCTCCGTTAGCCAATTTCGAGCTTCAACAAATGTCTCCGTCCCATGAAAAGGTTTTACACCCATTACCCGAAAGTCCTTACATATCTTTGCAAAAGTACCGACACGAGGAGGAGGAGGAGGAGGAGGAGGGGGAGGAGGAGCATTTGCTGGACCTGCAGTGGTGGCCCTAGTCTCCAAATACCTCATAAACCATCCTAGTATCGGTATCCCCTTGGGTAACTCGAGAATTCTAGACATGCTGAAACGAAAAGGAAAGATTCAATACAAAAGAACCGAAGGAAAGATATACAGTTCTTGGGGTTATGCTTTCTAAAATAAGCTTTTCCCTTGAAAATAATTTCCTTAAAACATACTTTTGAAGGTACTTCTTTATAAAAGTGTTTTTAAAAACAGCTTTTCAAATTCATATCTGTTCTGGTAACCTTCAGCTCTAATACCACGTGTAACACCCCATGTCCATTAATGTCACTCACAAAGGGAATGCATTAACTTCTATGGAGCGTTTTAAGTGTGTATAGAACAGAAACTTATCAACAAGACAAATATAAATAGTACTTAAAATTTTAATTTTTTATTCATTGCAGCTGTAAACACATAGGTTTGATTACATCATCAAAAACCAGAGTCAAGTACATAATATCCATCTTGACTAAATCAGAGTACATAAACTGAAATACATAACCCCAACACAAAATAGCCATAAATAAGATAGGCTGAACTTTTACTTCAGCGATCCAAGCAACTTCTAAAAGCAAGAGATACAGCTGTCCAAAATCAAGCTCCACTGGTGCTAGTTCCACCCTAAGCACCTGGGGGGAAAAGGAAGAAAAGAGGTGGAAACAAAGGAGGTCAGACATAAAGTCTGGCGAGTGCGATAACTTTAACAATATAATTATCAAAATAACTAGGCTAAGGCATATGTTGGAAAATAAGGAAATGACTGTGACTTTGTGGCAGTTGGATTTTCCGGGCTGGTAAGGGCTGTCTTACACCACAAACGAGTCTAACCTCGTGTTTTTACAACTGTTACGCATTTAATTTATGCCTAAGACCTCCCACATTAGACTGGCATTTGTGGCAGCTGGATTTGCCGGGCGGGTCCGGGCAGTCTTACACCACAAAAGAGACTAACTTCATGTCTTAGACGATTAATTACACAAAATTAATTATTCCCCAATTTGAATTAATTTCCCTATTCAAATTATCAATCAATTCCAAATTTAGCCATGTCCATAATTGACTCAATTATGTCCATCTATTTATGTTATGCAAAATTATACCAATTATCATCATAAATTTATTTTATGCCATTTAAGGCATTTATGACAATTCTCCATATTAAATCTTTTAATATTATCCCATTGCCCCACGTTGTACATACGTTCGTTTAACGTAAAATATACGTTAAACTCGAATAGTCTAACTTATGGAATAAAAAGAAAACATTACAACATACATAGAAATAAAACTAGATCTAAACATAAGGGGTGAACTTGCATGTGTGAATGAGGTTCTTCATCTAAAACTTGCATAGGCCAAAGTCACAAACTTGCATAAAACTACAAATGTCATAGATCTAAATCTAATGGTGTAAACTCGCATAGGCAATAACCACAAACTTACATTACATGATTCATACTCCAAACATATATATATACTTGCATATGTGATTTATGCAACATAAACGATGGTGTAAACTTACATCTAAACATGTAAACTAGCATATAACTCACACATGTCATAGCCTAACTTTAGATCCAATTTACACATAAAATAGGTGTCATGAAACATGTAAGGTTGTATATGATTCCCACTAACTTGCATATGATTCATATCTAAATTAACATCTAAACTTGCATACATACATATGATTTATCATATCAATTAGTTCCAACAACATAACCAAACTAGCATATGAAACATCATTATGAATTGAATATACATAATCCAATCATAGAATTACAACATAGATGATAACATCACAACTTTACAACATAGATGATAACATCATAGAACTTACAACATAGATAATAACATATGGTCAATGATTCACAACATAACCGTATAATCCAAATCATAGCTCAATCCAATTAAATTGTTAATTATCTTATTAAAGAAATCAAACTCACAACTCAAAGAAGGTCTTGTGTTCTGAAATCTTTGTTCTGAAATTGATTTATCTTTCCTTTGAAGAAGACAATTTGTTGCGGTTTAGATTAGAATTGAATTTGATTAGCTTTTCTTCCTCTCTAATTGGTGGCGGATATTCTAGGTTGCAAGGTGACGGCATGGAGGCCATGATTCTAATTCTTATTTGATTTTAGGGTTTTAATCTACATGTGTTTTTATAGAGTTTACGATTAAATTAGGCTATCCGATCAACCCAGAATTAACCCCAGCCATTCAAACCAGATCAGAAACCCTAATGACTCAGCATATAGTCATTAAAAGGTCATCAAACAAATCTGCATTGGGGGGGAGGGTGCAGGTCGACCCCCAGGTCGACCTGTATGGGTAGGTCGACCCCCAGGTCGACCTGGCCCTTGCGGGAAATTTCCCGCCTAGCCCATTATGGCTCTGAAATTCGAATTTTTGAAATCTTTTTAAATTTTAGTGAAACTTCCGATTGTCATAACTTCTTCGTATGAAGTCCAATTCACGCAAACTCGGACTCTATCTCAACCTCAATTCCGAGACGAACACAATGGCCCAACCCGTTTCCCTTAATTCTCGCATCTAAGATTAGTTATTCTTTAATTAGAGAACATTAATATTGAAAAATTACGGGGTGTTACATCCTCAGACACCCCGCTGCTCCTTCCTTCTTTATGTCTTCAGCTCCTACTAATTTGAAAACGCAAAGTCTCCTTCACCGCTCTCCATGACTCACTCCCCATTTTCTGTTCCTTTACTTTCTTGTAACTCACGTTCCATCTTCTCGTGATCTATCCTTGGTTTCCCACTGTCCAATGTTACTCACTATACACACCACCGTCCATAAAAGCTTTAGCAATGGAAAACCCTTCTATTCATTACCAACGCTCGACTTATCCCTGACCATCTGGATCCCGTCAACCCCCATACCCCCTGCACCGTTTTTCCAGTCCGCTAGAACAAGCACCAACACCCTATGTTTTATATATTATATAATATATATATTTATATATTTAAATAAGGCTTTCGATTTCTGGTTATACAGTTTGCAAGGGGAAAGACAAAAGCATCCTAATAAAAGTAAATACAGTGGAGGAGGTTTGTGGTTTCTTTTACAATGGAAGTTTTTGTTTCTTTTTAGCTTCTGGAGACAAACTAATGGAAGGAAGGAGCGGTATATAGGGTGTGTTCTTAACCAACGCGAGCGGGGTATTTGAGCATGGCATTTGAGCGGGGTATTTGAGCGTGGTACTGTAGCGAATGAGGAATGTGTTTTTAGCTGCGAACGGGGTATTTGAGCGTGGTATCTGAGTGGGGTATTTAATTGTTAAATTTTTTGTTTTGATTTAATTAAATACTAATTTCGTAAAACAAAACGACTACATTTCATTACACAAAGAAAATTCAAACATAAATACGATAGAAATACAATAACACGATGACATGAACCTCCCTTGTTGGTATTTATCAGATAAGTTTGGTATTCTTGGTCGTGGCGTTTGTCTGCAAGCCCTCTTATCAACCAGCTTTTCGCAATCTCATCCGGAAGAGCAGTGAACATATCATTTATTTTGGGGTCCAATACAAATAATAGTGCGTCTGCAACATCAAACTCACCCGTTGCTCCAAGACGTTGCATGCGAGCTACCGTATTTGCATAAGTTGTAGAACTTCCCGTTGATTCCACGCTAGTACCCGTATTAGGACTATCAAATTGTGTGCGAGACTTTTTCATCTGTCTCTCGTGCATTAGGTCAATGAGCATAGCCATCTTATCGTCACTTTCACCACGTCGTCTTCTTAAATTTGACGTGCAGTTGGTTGAGTAAGCGGATTCATTGGATTTTGGGTTGACGGAGGGATTCTTGGAGCTTCACAATTTGGTGGATTCATTGAAGTTTGTTGCACTAGAGGATTTGATGGCGAATTCAAGTTTGAAATATGATTATTTTGCGCGTCATCCAATGGATTAAAAAACCCGTCGAAATCCCATGTTCTGTCAAACGTGCTTTGTGTTGATGGCGGCGTGCCAGTCTGCGACAGTTGTACATTAGCAGCAGGAGTGTACGACGATTGACCAGTTGCATTCGTCCCACAAAATAATTGTTGCATCAGCTCTAAGTGTTCTATTGGACGTTTCTTATATTTCAAGACACTCGTTCCAAATTCCTAAATGTAAGAAATAAATTGTAAGAAACTGTCTATAATTGAATGGTATAAAAATAAATTTACAGACCTTAACACGATCTTCCCACCATTCATCGCTTCTAGAGACCGTTCCTTTGTAAGCATCCCAACCTGCGCTAGTCTTCGTCATCAGTGCATCCCATTTCATCCAATCTTGTCGAAGACTATCATACTTGTTTCAGATCTTGGTTTCGTCAATCGGTACGATGTCCGGAATGGTTTCTATGGCATCATTGAACTTATCTGCAATCACTTTATGCACACCTTTTTTGTTGCTGCCACCAGCACCATAGGCATCAAAAGAACATTGCAGCATAATTAGAGTTGCAGTAAACGACCAGTGATGTGCAGCTTTTCGATTGGCCATACTGAAATGAAAAACAAAATATATTAGAAATAAATTTAAAAAAAAAACAACCGAAAAACTAGGTTGAATAACGGAAAATAATATGAACACTGAATTGAAAAAACCTGATTGCTGCTCGAATTCGGTTGAAGATAATAGTAGAAGAGGATTGGGTTGGTGTAGTGTGGATGAAGAGGTAGGTGAAGGTGATTTTTTTATAGGTGAATATGAAGAACGTTGGAAATCAAGCCGTTGGCGTCCGACGCGTTGGACGCCAACAGCTTGATATCCAACGTTCAGCTATCGTTCCATTTGGAAGGGGAAAAAAGTATTTGCGTCCGACGCGTCGGACGCGAACAAAATTATGAGTGTGCCAAATTACTGCTGTGAACGCACCCATATATACATGCCAGATAAGATAAGTATCGCGTTACATCCTACTTTCTATAGCCATGCAGTATAGAGAGGATGGGTGCAGTGAGATTTCATTTTCGCTCCTTTTCCGTAGATGAACAGTGATGTATATTTATGATAGTAGAGCTCCAGGTTTGAGCTGTGCAAAGCGGTGTAGGCAAAGAAAAATGTGGATCGACAGAAGAAATGAACCATGGTACAACGTGTTTTTGTTGTCCCTAGGTAGCCTGTAGTTCAGCTATTCGTGTAATTATTTTCACATATACAAAATCTTTGTTGTCTCCATCAATAGTTGGTACAAGGCTTAGGGTAGCATGTGCTGATTAACATCTTGAATTGAAAACTCAAAGCAGCTTGAAAAGAAATAAGGCAGCTGAAGAATTTTACTGTGCATGAATTTTTATTTCATGTGATTTTAAGTTTCCACTAGGAGTAGCATGTGTGGTTTAATTTCTAAAGGAGTCATAGGGTATGGTCTATTTCAATTCAGAGGGAAAATGTGTATTTGCATTTGATTTTGTGATTAAACAATGCAAAGTTTTTTCTTATACATTAAGCAGAACACATTGTCTTTTCTTGCGGATTTAGATTCAACTGATAACCGTCTATATTAATATGGATATTTCGTGTTAAAGCTGTTGTCCTTGTAAAGTATTGTGGTATGCATACAATTCCAGTTCTTGATTTATGAGTTGTGTTGTCTTTGTAAAGTGACACTTTGCCAAAAAAAGTTATCAAGGTTTGGAACACGGCAGTGAATTTAAAATACTGCCACAGGATGAATGTCAAAGAATTGATCTTATAGAATGAAAACCAAGAGAATTTGCATGAAAATAACTTTTAATGCTGGAAAGTCATGATCTTGTTGTAAACTATAGTGTTTGGTAAATATTTTCAATGTCATGTACACTTGAGATACGTTGCGATCTGTTGTGATGTCAAGTTGAAAGTTTATGAACCATTTTTCAGATGTCATTTATTATTTTGCATATGTTAGAGTGTTCAAATCGTCTATTGTTTTATTTTATATGGTCACCGCTGTTAAACACTGACTGTTAAATCCACACTGACGTAAATGATCTTCAAATGAAAAGAAAACGGACATACCGCTACGTCTTGAAATTTCGGTCCTAATGAAACTAATTTCGTTGGAAACAGACTCCGTTTGCAAAAAGACGTTATTTTAGTTTATCGGTTCACTCTTAAATTTCGCCTACTAACAAAACAACTCCATTAGGCTCCAAACTGGAAATTTAACAATAGTTTCCAATAAAACTTGTTTCATCGAAAACGGAGATCGTTTGAGGATAAAACTATTTCTATGCCTATATATTATCGATATAATATAAATAAAACGATTTAATTTAATAATAAATTATTATTATTGTATTTCTCTAAATTAAATAATATATCATTTCAGTATAAGCCAATATGGATTCTAAGACTCAACATTGACATTTCCGAATTAAACGGTATCCAATTTATATTAAAAACTATATTTAAATTAATAAATAAACGTTATCGTTTATTAACGAATTCCATAACGACTATTTGAAAATTTGAATTAGACATAACTTGCAATCTATAATATGAAATCTCCATTTTTCTCTTCTGTTAGAAAAATATAACAAAATCGATTCATATGTTTCTTGTTTCATATAATTTCGACTTATATCAGATCATGTATATTCAATTAAAGTTCAAATCAAAAATTACGAACTACCACGGCGTTTCGAGCTCGTTTTTATTAAATTATAAATATATATTTTCAACTCCATTTTATAACATAAATTCGATATAAAAATTCGTTATATTTCGAATATAATATATAAAAATAGATTTAAATATTAAAATTTAAATGACCGAAAACTCTGGGACGTTACAGTGTGATTATAAATGCACTAAGGCATGGGGTTAAGTGCAACTTGTGGTAGAAGTTTGCCCGGAACCGACCGACAAATCCAACATCCACAAGTAGTCAACTTTATGTGAGAGGCCTGGTAAATAAATATATAATAGTCAACCAATAAATAATAAATGAATAAGAATACTAATAGTCTGTTGGGGTACAACAAGTAAATACCTTAGGACTAATAAATATTGGCCTTAGATAATGTAACCATTATGGCCATAAGAGGCAATAAACATAGAAATAAAAGAAAATGAGTGTCATAAGGGGATTAATGGATATTGATCGTTGCTTAAATACTAAGTCCTTTTAGAAATGTAATTAAATAATTATCCCAGGGTAAAAGGGGGTATAGCCTTCCTTATTCATATTAATGAATATAGAACTTGTAATTAAAAATAAAGTTGGACTTAGTAGGTTAATAATATAGAAATATTATTAACCATAAGAATCTTGACGATAATAAATCATGTGGAGAGAAACTAAAAAAAGGGCGTAATAACATAGACCACTTTATCCTAATAGGGAAAGATATTAAGGGCAGATGGGGTACGATCCTAATAACCTTCGCGTGTAGTCCACTTCCCGAATCTTAAGTGACTGGGGTTGAAGAGTCCACTTGGGGATAGGTCTTTCAGTATCGGGGTCTTAAATGGCATGTATGAGTATTGTCTACCCAAACCCGGAAACTAAATGTTGTATATAACGTTGTTGTATACATAATTATATGATTTTTGTTTGATGATAACAACCCAATAAATATTATTATAAATGTGTTTGAAATCGTACTGTTAAATATATACATCACTGACTGAAATATAATATTTATATTTAAATGGAATACGACCATACAGACATTGATATATTTATACTGTATTATATTTAAATTGGATATTCTATTTCAATAACACAACAGTACAAATCTTATAAACTCCATTATTTAAACACTCACAGAATATTTGTACTAATAAATAACAGAATGAAATAGACGAGTTTGTTTGACAACAATAAAATATTATTTTATCTCAATCAAACTTGTGTATTACAAATTACAGTACAATTCCATTTCAGTACACAGCTTCTCACTACAACACTCACACTCGTATATATAAACACTGTGATTTCATACATTTCAGTATACAATTTTATATACACTCATTTACATATTGACACACTGGCTTCTTCAGTTTTCTGTCTTCACTTCACAGTCAGTCCAGTCTTCGTACCTGTCATTCACAGAAATACACACATAGTATATGGAACAGAAATAATTTACTAATTTCACGCGAATATAAATTTTATTTTTAAAATTTAATTTGCCTCAGAATTCTGGTGTGTTTCTCATCATTTTTCATGACTTGTTCTGATCTGTATCTAGCTAGTTTGTATATGAACAGGGATAGAAAATATTGTTTGATGGCTGCATATACACACGTGTATATTTATACACGTGTGCACTGCCATGCCAATCAGCGTGCAACTAAGGAGTAGCCACGTGGACCATCTTGACTCAGTGCACACATAAAAAAAACTCAATGAAAAGTCAACAAAAGCAGTTTCAAAGTGGTCGAGCCAGTGTCACAAACTTGACAGAATAAGGTGAAAAATGCAAATGAATGCAAACTCTTCCAAGTCAAATGGTTATGCATGGCAAAGCTACTCGAGTTCAAAGCCAAGAAATTTCAAGACTGCCCAAATTCAAGAGTGCTCAAACAAACACAAAAGAAAACTCAAGTGCAACATGTTCAAGTTTCTCAAGATGGTCAAAAACTGGTTCATACACAATACAGTGGTGAAAATACAAGTACATGTGGAATGCAGCAAGGACATGTCAGCATGGTCAAAAGCTAAGTAGCATGAACACACACAAGAGAGAAATAATTATATGGAGCATGTCAAGTGCAACTCAAGTGATCAACTCAAAGTGGAGTGCAAATCAGCAAAGAATTTTCTGCAAAACAATATCAACATGCAAGTGGACGAGCACAAGGCCGAGCTCTTCAAATATTATAAGGCGGCAGCAAAACTAAGCCAAACAATACATGGCAAGAGTATATATGCAATATACATGCTTTAATAATCAAGCCAGCAAAACGTGATTCAACACAAATAAAGAATGTGCAAGTGCACAAGCCAACAAGGGATTTTTTTTAAAAGTTGCATACATGGCTCTGCAATATGATGTCAAGCATGGTCAAGCAATGAGCACACAAGATTGTGCAGTGCATTAAAACGTTTCAGGTTCAAGAAATCAGTGCAAAGAGTTTTGCAAATCATCTTTGGCAATTCATCAACAAATTTCCAGAATTTCAAGTGAATATACAAGTTCAAAAAATGACCAGGTTCTGTGTAAATCAAGCACCAATTGAGGAATCATGCAAGGGGCCAGTATTTATTGTTTTTCCAGAAATATAAATGATTCAGAGATTTCTAGAAATCAGTAAGTATATCCACGACTTTAAAATCATGTTCAGAAATCATAAAGGAATTTTTTTTAGAAATCAAGTCAGTATTTTTTGTTGGCAATGTATTTAAAAATGGTTCTAGAAATCATTAGTTTTGGAAAGAGATCAATGCATCATAAGGGGAAAGGTTTAAACATTTTCAGAAATCATGTTATGAATCAAAAGGAAACATTGGTTTCAAACATATATGGTATGGTGATTCGACATTTGTTTTGGGGTAATTTTTTTTTCTTCAGAAAATCAGCATGAACATATGTGGCAATGTTTTCAATCCAATATTTCCAGAAAAACATTCAAGTACATCCAAGCTAATTGCACAAATATGTTTGGCAAGAATTAATTTGTGTTTCCTGTTTTCAACTCACAAATTCAAAAAAAAAAAAGAATTTCATTTTTGTTTCTGGGTGAAGCAAACAACAATTTAATGGTGGATAAATTGTTTGACAAGTATGAAATCTCGGCAAGAATAAATTCCAGAAATTCAGTAAAAAAAATTTGGCAACTGTTTTTAAAAAGGGATCAATTGTTTTTGCGAGAAGTCAAAAATTTATGTCCAGGTTCAACGTTTCAATTCACAACAGTCAAAGGAATTCAATTAAGCCGCAAATCAAACAGGAAACATCACAGATCAGCCAAGTCATATATTCGAAATCAGAGGATCAGTTTTAGGCATTTTCTATTTACCCTATATAGTCTACACCACATCATCACTGGCAAACTAGAGATCAAAAATCCAACACAATCAGCTCAAAAAATTCAAGGAGCATAAATCAATACAGAGAACTTACATCGTGTTTCGATCGCTTGAAATTTCCCAAAAACAGTGAAGCAAGGAGCATCGCAAATCAACAGACATCATCAAGTGATTCAAAGCCATAAGGATTCGATCAATTTCCAGAAGCATCGAATCGATTTGGGGACGAAGCAGAAAACCCTAGCAATTTCTAATCGTCGCGGCCATTTTTGAGTTCCAGAGCAAAAGAGAACGGGCTGAACTAATTTGAAAACGGCCGGCCAAGAAATGAAAAGGAGCTTGGGCTTTGTTTTTTAAAAAAAGGGGATGACCCCTTATATTTAAACTCCTTTATTCAAATTTCACAAGGGGTTTCTTTTGTTTTTATTTTTGTTATATTTAAATTTTGTTTTGTAAATCGAACCAAAAAACGGTTCTAGTGTCTGTAAAATACTAGGGGGTTTAGTTAAGGTGTTGACTGTCAGTTTCAGAGTCTGTAAAATCTGGGTTACGGAATACAGGGTTGTAATTCGGGGAAATCTGATCGAGGGGATATCGATCAGTCTACGGTTTTGAGCGTAGGGTTAGAATAGGAGCAGGGTTTGCGAGTGTACACGGTCTTGTATGCGGGATCTGTTCTATCACCTAGTAGAAACCTTAGAAATGCAGCAGTAGGCAGGGTTTTGCCGAAGCTGGGTATATCTGTGTGTGATTTATTTTCTGCATTTCTGTTTTTCTGCTATATACTGTGATCTGTTTATTATTACATATCTCGTTAGTTTTTTAAATTTAGTTAAAAATTGTGATAAACCCTATTCACCCCCCATCTAGGGTTAATCTAGATCCTACAAGTGGTATCAGAGCAGGTATTCTGTTTAACTCTAGAGTCATGGGTAACCCTAGTTGTTTATCTAGCGAGAGTCAGTCCAGTTCATCTCCAACTATTTTCACTGGAACAGATTTTTTAAACTGGAAATCCAAAATGGAATTTTATTTAAAATCTGTTAATATTAAATGTTGGGATGTTGTTATCAATGGGTATGATATGATAGATAAAGTTTTTAATTCTCGTGCTACACATATTCTTTATTCTCATCTTAATGATGATCAATACAGTCTGATCTCTCATTGTTTAACTGCGTAGGAAATTTGGACAGTTCTTGATACGAAGTATGGACAAATTGACAACGGCTACTCACAATCCCAAAATATCAACTCAGTTTCAGATCTATGCTTGAAAGGAGAAACAGATAGATCAAACGATGGAGAATCAACAGATGGTGAAACAGAAAATTTCTCTTACGAAGATTTAATTTATATGTGTGCTGATCTAACTAAGTCTATCGATAAACTCCAATCTAAAAATAAAAGTCTGAAATCTAAAAATCTTGAATTGACCAGCAAAATGGATGATTTGGAAATACAACTAGAACATTTTAAAAATTCTTCAAATTCAGATTGTAAAAATTGTTTGAAATTGAAAACCAATCTTGTTCATCTCAATAAAAATATTCAGCAGTTTGAAAAAGAAATTTTGATCTTAAAAGAAAACAAGATTGAGTTATCAAGTTTGAATAATTTTTTACAAAAGGAATTTGAAATTTTTACGAATGATATATATTCCAAATTTGAAATTGCTGAAAAGGAGAATTTGTTGAAATCTGATTTGATTTTAAAAGAACTGGAAAATGGGATTGAGAAATCCAAGAAATTTGATTTTGAAAAACAAAAACTTTTTGAATCTGAGATTGCTGAATCCCAAGCCAGAATTAAATTGCTTGAAAATGAGAATTTGGTTTTGAAACAGCCCAATGCTGAACAGAAGATCGCTATAAATAATTGCTCAAATTTATTAAAAGAAAATAGCAATCTAAAATCCAAAATTCAACGATTAGAATCAACTTTGGATAAATTTTCTAATGGGGAAAAGTCGTTGAATATGCTGTTACAAAACCAAGTTTCTATTGGAAATAAATCTGGTCTTGCCTTCAGGAAAAATAATGTTTTTGGAACACAAAATTCAAATGATTTGAAAAATCAATCAAGCTGCTTTGGAAAGAACTGCTTTGAAAATTTGAACTCTGAAAATTTCAAAGGATTTTTGAGTCAAAATCGCGATGATAAATCGTTTTATAATAATCCATCTAAACAATCCAGGATCGCAGAAAGAAATAAGACAAACTCCGTTAAATTCAAACAGATTTGGGTTCCAAAGGGTACAACGGTAAATTCGAATGGATTGTTATACAAAAAGATATGGGTACCAAAACGAACAAATACAACTGTGAGTGGTTTTGCAAATTTTGTTAGACTACTTGATGCTTTCAACTGTTAGGTACCAAAGAAGGCTAAGGAACTGCTTTGCTGAAAAGAGTTTGAGTTAGAGATTCTGATTTACACTGGATTCTGGTATGATCTCTAAACTCACCTCTGTAAATATTTTTCTGTTTTGATTCTTTTTCTTTTGTTTATTTCTTCTTCTTCTCCTTTCTATCTCTTTCTTCTGTCTATTCTGATTTGATTTATCACTGCCACATTTTTTTGTGCTTCCTGAATTGCAGTATTTATGATATTCTGGAAATTTGTTTTGAGTGTATAGTACTCTGATGTTTTTAATTATTTCCAGATCTTGTACTTAATCTTGTAAATATCTGCAATTGTTTTGAAGTATATTTTTATTTCTAAATTCATGACAGTGTTGATGTATTCGTGCCATATCTTGAACACTGTTAATTTGAATTCTAAATTTTTGAAGATCTGAATAATTAATGAAATTTCACACTCTTATGCTGTTTTGAGTTTATTTCAATTAATTTTGGAAACGCTCAAAATATTATACTCATTACAGTACACTCTGTTATTTATCAATTGTGATAATTTCTTTAATTTTTCATATTGGCTTAGACATTTTTTAATCTGTCTTGAATCATTGCTTACATCTTGAAATTCACCGTTATTCATGATCATTTGGTTTAGTTTTTTTTGTTTGTTTGAGATCATTTGAAATTTTTAATATTTTGAATCTCACACACCTCTCAAATCTGAAGTTATTAATTATGTGTGATTGATTCATTGTATCTCATGATTTACATTTGTTCAAATGATTTTGAATAAAGCATTATTTTTGGATCATGAATTATTATTCAGTCTTGATGTAAATGATCTGAAATCTCTCTTGTGATTGTCAGAAACATTTGTGAAAAATTCTTTTGAAAAATGGTCATTAAGACTCACTGCTATTTCATTATGTATTTGATTTGAATATATGTTTGTTTAAAATCATTTGAAATTATTGATTTATTGAATCTAACACATACCTTGAATCTAAAATTAATATTCTAGTGTGATTGATTCACTGAATCTTGAGAGTTTTATATTCCTCAAATGATTTCAAATAAACGGTATTTTTAATCATTGGATCATGGATCATCTTATGTGATCATCATCTGACAGGTCTGCTGTGATATTGTGCTCTGTGCTGCTCTGATACTATGTCAAATAATTTTTTGCTCTTGTCTGCAGCTTTGAAAAATGTGCAAATTTGTTAATTCTGTCTGCTTGGGCTTTGTGTTTGAAATTTCTTTAATCTGAGATATCTAGGGTGTGAATAAATTCCTCAATAAAGGAGATTACAATTGGTATCAGCCTTTTCATCCATCTGTTTTTGAATTTTTCACCTTGTATAGACACCATACACATTTTTTCCCCTTTTATAAATCTGTACAAATTCCTCTTGTAATTGTTTTTCAATTTTAAAATTATTTATTGATTATTCATTCAAGAATTGAAATCAATATCCAAATTGAACTGCATTTATAATTCATCAAAATTATTAACAGATTATGAAATTGTGATGAATTGTGACTGCAATATATTTCACAAACAAGAGGAGATTTTATTTAGATTTTCATGATGGTTGAATATTTATTATAATATCTTTGAACTGGCAATTATTTCACAACCATCTTCATTATCTATCATCTTTCTGCCATCCATGGTGATTTTATATAAATATAGAGAGTTTAATATATTTTTTTGAATAAACAGTGGAAATATTTGTGATAGAAATTGGACTATGTTGTTATTCAGAATTGGTGATAATTGAAAATTTTCAATAATCCCAGTACAGTCGAGCATATTTCATAATATAATTAATTTAGAAATTTATTTCACAGTTCATTTCTGTACCTACCACATTTCTATCATTCATATTGGTTTTATATACCGAGGAGTTTTTCTATTCAAAGCTGAAAATGATAAAATATATAATTAATACATAAGTGTGTCTCTAACCTCATTTAAAAATCCAAGCTCTGGTCATGCGTGGTTATGAGACAACTTATAATTTAAGTTGCGACTGACCTCATTTAAAAATCCAAGCCCTGGTTATGCGTGGTCAGTGTGCTCTTAAATAAAAATAAAAAAAGGAAAAGGAAAAATGTGCTATAAATATAAATTAATCTGAAATTCTCCCCAGAATATAAAAACCAGCCTATCAATCCATCTTTCTAATCTGTGAAATGTGTTGAAATCTTATGACGTATTATGATTTGTTGATTGATAGCTACTGGGATTTGAGATTATATGATTGAGTCACTTAAATTGAATTATTAACTATAGCCTAAATCCATCACTGTTTTTTTGTTTTACTCTTATAAAAATTCATTTGAAAATAGTTGGAATTCATTTTTTTAACTCTCTCCATATATATATAATTCATCGTAAATCCTTCATTCTCTACAATGTGAAATATGCCACCTGTTCTTAGAATATTATGATTTTTTTTAACTAATTGAAATTTATGTTGACCGTTCTTACTCTTAAGCTGAAATTATATTTTTAGTCAATTTTCATTTGTATTTTAAACTCTGTATCCTTTTGATGATAACAAAAGGGGGAGAATGGATTAGATTTTGATTTATGAGTGAATATTTTATAAATATTTTTACTTTTGAAAATTCATTATCATTAAGTTCAATTCACTCATGCACAGTTATAGGGGGAGTTTTCTGTTGTAGGGGGAGTTCAATTTTCACTGTAAAATTTTCACTGTAAAACACATTTGTTGGATTCAAAATCTTTTATTTGTTTGTCATCATCAAAAGGGGGAGATTGTTGTATATAACGTTGTTGTATACACAATTATATGATTTTTGTTTGATGATAACAACCAAATAAATATTATTATAAATGTGTTTGAAATCGTACTGTTAAATATATACATCACTGACTGAGATATAATATTTATATTTAAATGGAATACGACCATACAGACATTGATATATTCATACTGTATTCTATTTAAATTGAATATTCTATTTCAATAACACAACAGTACAAATCTTATAAACTCCACCATTTAAACACTCAAAGAATATTTGTACTAAAAAATAACAGAATGAAATAGACGAGTTTGTTTGACAACAATAAAATATTATTTTATCTCAATCAAACTTGTGTATTACAAATTACAGTACAATTCCATTTCAGTACACAGCTTCTCACTACAACACTCACACTCGTATATATAAACACTGTGATTTCATACATTTCAATATACAATTTTATATACACTCATTTACATATTGACACACTGGCTTCTTCAGTTTTCTGTCTTCACTTCACAGTCAGTCCAGTCTTCGTACTTGTCATTCACAGAAATACACACACAGTATATGGAACAGAAATAATTTTCTAATTACACGCAATTATAAATTTTATTTTTAAAATTTTATTTGCCTTAGAATTCTGGTGTGTTACTCATCATTTTTCATGACTTGATCTGATCTGTATCTAGCTAGTTTGTATATGAACAGGGACAGAAAATATTGTCTGATGGCTGCATATACACACGTGTATATTTATACACGTGTGCACTGCCAAGTCAATCAGCGTGCAACTGAGGAGTAGCCACGTGGACCATCTCGACTCAGTGCACACATAAAAAAAACTCAATGAAAAGTCAACAAAAGTAGTTTCAAAGTGGTCGAGCCAGTGTCACAAACTTGACAGAATAAGGTGAAAAATGCAAATGAATGAAACTCTTTCAAGTCAACTGGTTATGCATGGCAAAGCTACTCGGGTTCAAAGCCAAGAAATTTCAAGACTGCCCAAATTCAAGAGTGCTCAAACAAACACAAAAGAAAACTCAAGTGCAACATGTTCAAGTTTCTCAAGATGGTCAAAAACTGGTTCATACACAATACAGTGGTGAAAATACAAGTGCATGTGGAATGCAGCAAGGACATGTCAGCATGGTCAAAAGCTAAGCAGCATGAACACACACAAGAGAGCAATAATTATATGGAGCAAGTCAAGTGCAACTCAAGTGATCAACTCAAAGTGGAGTGCAAATCAGCAAAGAATTTTCAGCAAAACAATATCAACATGCAAGTGGACGAGCACAAGGCCGAGCTCTTCAAATATTATAAGGCGGCAGCAAAACTATGCCAAACAATACATGGCAAGAGTATATATGCAATATACATGCATTAATAATCAAGCCAGCAAAACATGATTCAACACAAATAAAGAATGTTCAAGTGCACAAGCCAATAAGGGATTTTTTTTAAAAGCTGCATACATGGCTCTGCAATATGATGTCAAGCATGGTCAAGCAATGAGCACACAAGATTGTGCAGTGCATTAAAACATTTCAGGTTCAAGAAATCAGTGCAAAGAGTTTTGCAAATCATCTTTGGCAATTCATCAACAAATTTCCAGAATTGCAAGTGAATATACAAGTTCAAAAAATGACCAGGTTCTGTGTAAATCAAGCACCAATTAAGGAATCATGCAAGGGGCCAGTATTTATTTTTTTTCCAGAAATATAAATGATTCAGAGATTTCCAGAAATCAGTAAGTATATCCACGACTTTAAAATCATGTTCAGAAATCATAAAGGAATTTTTTTTAGAAATCAAGTCGGTATTTTTGGTTGGCAATGTATTTAAAAATGGTTCTGGAATCATTAGTTTTGGAAAGAGATCAATGCATCATAAGGGGAAAGGTTTAAACATTTTCAGAAATCATGTTATGAATCAAAAGGAAACATTGGTTTCAAACATATATGGTATGGTGATTCGACATTTGTTTTGTGGTAATTTTTTTTTCTTCAGAATATTAGCATGAACTTATGTGGCAATGTTTTCAAACCAATATTTGGCAACAAATATTTCCAGAAAAACATTCAAGTACATCCAAGCTAATTGTACAAATATGTTTGGCAAGAATTAATTTGGGTTTGCTGTTTTCAATTCACAAATTCAAAAAAAAAAAGAATTTCATTTTTGTTTCTGGGTGAAGCAAACAACAATTTAATGGTGGATAAATTGTTTGACAAGTATGAAATCTCGACAAGAATAAATTCTAGAAATTCAGTAAAAAAAATTTGGCAACTATTTTTAAAAAGGGATCAATTGTTTTTGCGAGAAGTCAAAAATTCATGTCCAGGTTCAACGTTTCAATTCAAAACAGTCAAAGGAATTCAATCAAGCCGCAAATCAAACAGGAAACATCACAGATCAGCCAAGTCATATATTCAAAATCAGAGGATCAGTTTTAGGCATTTTCTATTTACCCTATATAGTCTACACCACATCATCACAGGCAAACTAGAGATCTAAAATCCAACACAATCAGCTCAAAAAATTCAAGGAGCATAAATCAATACAGAGAACTTACATCGTGTTTCGATCGCTTGAAATTTCCCAAAAAACAGTGAAGCAAGGAGCATCGCAAATCAACAGACATCATCAAGTGATTCAAAGCCATAAGGATTCGATCAATTTCCAGAAGAATCGAATCGATTTGGGGACGAAGCAGAAAACCCTAGCAATTTCTAATCGCCGCCGCCATTTTTGAGTTCCAGAGCAAAAGAGAACGGGCTGAACTAATTTGAAAACGGCCGGCCAAGAAATGAAAACGAGCTTGGGCTTTGTTTTTTAAAAAAAGGGGATGACCCCTTATATTTAAACTCCTTTATTCAAATTTCACAAGGGGTTTCTTTTGTTTTTATTTTTGTTGTATTTAAATTTTGTTTTGTAAATCGAACCAAAAAACAGTTCTAGTGTCTGTAAAATACTTGGGGGTTTAGTTAAGGTGTTGACTGTTAGTTTCAGAGTTTGTAAAATCTGGGTTACGGATTACAGGGTTGTAATTCGGGGAAATCTAATCGAGGGGATATCGATCAGTCTAGGTTTTGAGCGTAGGGTTAGAATAGGAGCAGGGTTTGCGAGTGTACACGGTCTTGTATGCGGGATCTGTTCAATCACCTAGTAGAAACCTTAGAAATGCAGCAGTAGGCAGGGTTTTGCCGAAGCTGGGTATATCTGTGTGTGATTTATTTTCTGCATTTCTGTTTTTCTGCTATATACTGTGATCTGTTTATTATTACATATCTCGTTAGTTTTTTAAATTTAGTTAAAAACTGTGATAAACCCTATTCACCTCCCTCTAGGGTTAATCTAGATCCTACACTAAAAACGTCGGATATGACAACCTACCTTATGGGAAGTAGTAAGCGACTAAGGGGGTTATCCAATAAGGTCCGCTAAAAGGTGTAATGAGCGATTAAATACCATCTCTCACCTTATGCGGGGTAAGGGTATATGCGTGAATAAAGGAAGCCTTAACTAGTAGGGCCCGTACCTAGTGCTCTCTAGTTTATAAAAATATAGAATAAGTCATCGAATGGTATTAAGTCACCAATAAGTCCATCAACCAATTAGTCCGCCTAGGGTCTGAAGGGATCGAGAGAATCCACACTTCTATCATTGATAGTGAGGTGGAAAATAATAAAGAGTAAGCGGATGGAAGTGTGTGTGTGTACATATATATATATATATATATATATATATTGAGAGAGAGAGAGAGAGAGAGAAACTTCACAGTTAGGGGTTCACTTCTCGGTCTAATAATTAATTAAATTATAATTTAAAGGGCTTCCTAAATATATGCATAAAAGTTCTATCTCGGTATTATATCTTAAAACTTTACCTTGGGAAGGGTACTAGAGTCCTGCGTAAACATCTACAAGGTTAGGTTAAAATCATTATCCTTGGTAGGCAAACATCTTTGGTTGAACCAATCGGGATACATTAGTGTATTATAATCTGTGTTGTACATTTCCTGTTCACCAGAATCTTTTTTGTTCTGACCCCCTCCTCATTACAACCACCCAGGTTTCTCTAGACAATGTCAGGTTCTCATAGGTTTTCTAGTTTGGCTATCGGTTCTCGTTCTCTCTCATGCTCGGTACTAGAAAAGCGACTAATTTTGAAAAAGGTAGTTACTTAAGTTAATACTAGTTATCCTATTTTGTTTCCATTGTGATTTTTCTTTTATCGTACTCTGATTATGCCCATTTTAATTTACTATAGGTACCAGATATACAAGCTCCATGCTTGGATGTGTTTGAGTTCCGTTTTTTGTCGAAATTTGGGCGTAGAAATGTTACATTTGGTATCAGAGCATAGGTTAAACGATCAGAGGAATTATTTAAATTAGGACTCATAAGAGAACATAATTCGATTTTATTTTCTGTTTTTCTTTTATTTTCTTACTCGACTTTAATTAGTTTCGACGATGAAATTTGTCATGGGCCTAATTATATAAAATGGGCTTTTAGCGGCTAAGAGTTGAAATATACTAATTTCGGGTTTCTAGCCAATTCTGTCTTACCCTACAATATGTTGGCGATCTTATCATGAAGAGCATGAGGACGACAAATAGTGGATTCTGATTGATTCGAGTTTGGAAACTGGAATATATATAATTTAAAAATCTAGCTACAACTGAGATAGTCACTTTTCTGGTTTTTGGTTTTGTTAAGTAGTTCCAATTTAGACCATTCCTCGATCTAAAACGGGAAAATTCCACATTAGTATGACGTATCCATCGGAAATATAATTACGAGGTATATCCATTTGTTACTTCGTTGAATTTCCAAATTTACCTTTATTGAAACATTCAATTGAGTTCTTGGCCAGGTATTCGAGGAAATTTTATTTTTAAAAACTATTTGGAAAAATAAAGATGAGTTTTGAAATATGGTTTCGAAAAATGGTTTTATGAAGACCCAGTTTTATAAAGATATTGTTTTAAAATTTTAATCTATTTGTGTTTCTAAATTTTAGGGCTTTTGAGTAATTTTAATAAAGATAATATGATTGGTAGGAAAGTTGGAATTAGAAATGACAAGGAATATGTCACAAGACTTGAAAATAATAAATACCCATTCGTTATAATTTTTAGTATTCCCTTCCTATATATGTTGGATAATTTATTGAAATTATTATAATTAAATCCTTAAGATTTTAAAGCTCCAAAATTTTGAACACGAAAAGGTTTCCAGTTTGAAACATAAATTGGAACATAAATAATAATAATAATAATAATATAATAATAGAATGGATTTATAAATATGAAACCGTTAATTTATAATAAAATTCCATCTTTGGAAAAGTTTTAAACTTTTCTTCGAAAAGGCTAAGGAAAACCCTTCGTTCAGATTTTGGGGGTATTTGATTTCAAATTGTATAGTTTTGTCAGCTAGTAAGGGGAAACCCGTTTTAAATTTTATCTCAGATTTCTAGCTAATTTCCTATTTTGAGCTCGTTTAATTTGGTGGTCACAATCTTTTTGGAGGCAGGGAAAAAGGCGTTGGAAAACTAAAATTCTTAACTCGACGAGTGGTGGAAGTCGATACGAGAATTCGGTTGGGAGAAAAAGTTATTTCGACATAATAGAAATTTTAATTTAATTTATATATAATTCATACGGGCCATTGGGCCAAGGTTCAAACCGCATCCATTATAGGGCAAGCGGTCGACCACTCTTCCAGGGACAGGTCGACCGCTCTCCCACGGTGAGCATGGCCTAACCCGACCTGAATCAGCTGAAATGATATATTTATATCATTCCAGCCGACTATTTCTCCCTCAACCCCAAATTCCACCGAAACCCAAACCCTCCTCCTTCCCAAGCTCCAATTCGAGCAACCCCCGCTCTGTTTTTCCCTTAATTACCACCAAAATCCTTCTCGTGCAGTTCTCTACCCAATTATACTACATATTTGCAATTTCTCTTTCCTAAATCATTGATTCCTCCATGGAACCTCGCAATCAATACCACTTTCTCACACCTCAGGAAGTCGCTTGGTTAGATCGCGGTGAGGTGAAGATTAAGCAGTACTTAGCCACGACCAATTATGAGTTTTAGATTGGTCGGCCAATGAAGTTCGCCGATTTCACTTCTTTTTGTTTGGAGGAGCGTTCTGTCACCGAAGGCCTAGCCCTGATCTGGTGCTTTGACACTTTTGAGCACGGCCTGTATCCATGCTACGTCCGTCTGTTTGATGGCTATATGGATGCCAACATCGATAAACAATCTTGCGTCATCCAATCTGAGGTTATGGGCACCCACATCGAGTTCACTAATGTCGACTTAGCTCCAACTTTGGGTATCTCGGTAGTCGGAGCTTAGCTTGATGTTATTGAGATGGAGGACCCTCAAATCCTTCAGCGTATTTTCCTTGGAGATCCCAGAGCCTGGACCACCACCAATCTGCGACCCGTAGCCTGTGTAGTTGTGCGCATCACACAGCATAACATCATCCCGAAGACGGGAAGCTTGGAGCACATTTATCCTTCTGTTTGCCACGCCACCTATGTTATTCCTTGCGGCATAGCCATCAATTAGGCGCATGTGCTTATGATCCATCTCTATGATCTCTTCATCGGCACCCACGGAGCCACTTTCCTTACAGTCGCCTTCTCACCCATGTCTTCCAACACTCCCAGGTGAGACTTCGTGGGGAGCCAGCGGTGCGGAAGGCGTCGACCGCCATTAGCTACGCCAATCTCCGGAAGATGGGCAATCAGCTGCCCGATGCTCCTATCCCCACACCACCCGCTCTAGCTCAACAACCCCAGCAGCCTGGTCATGAGAGCCTAGAGCTCACCGCTATCCGCGCCATGTAGACCGAGCTCCGAGAGTTCCACGACAAGCAGCGCCGATAGGCACGTGATATTGGTTGCATCTCCGCATACTACGCTCATGGCGTGGGCGTGGTAATGGATCAGACTCCAGCCGTGGAGGTAGACCCACCTACAGTGGGTAGTTGTAGTTGTTGCTAGTGCATGCCTTGAGCATGTATTAACTTGTATCGTGTGTTTCCCTTTCCAGAATTTTTCTTTATCTTTGTTGTTGTTGTAGTATTGTAATTGCTAGTATTGAAAATTGCACGACTTTGGTTAATGAGATTTTTATGTTTAAAATTATTGTGTTATTCACACATATTTATTTAAATGAAATCTCGTTCATAAACTAGCATTTGTCCTAGAGCTGGAAAGAATTGAACTCTTTATTGGATAAATTTTAGTAAAGGACTGGTTCTACGTCACGGGTATATAAATAAATAAATAACCGTTCCTTATTAAAACTACAATTTATTTTGGTCTTTTGTGTGATTTCAGATTTCGCATTTTTGCGTGACTGACTTCCTTCTTCGCCGACATGTGACTTGAATCATTTAAGTTTCTACAAAATAAATTTTTTAAGTTTTTGGAAAAACGTTGTTTGAAAAACAAACTTTTTACCATTTACATTTTTTATAGAAAAGTGAAACAGTTTTGAAAAGAAAATTTCAAAAGAAACATGAAATTTTTTAAGCGGAAATTTATGTTTATGAAAAATTTTAATTTTTGCTCACATGAATAGCGTAAAGAAGAATTTTGGATGTTTTATGTGCACGTTTTAGCGGTGCAATTGGACCGATTATATGATAAAACGTTAACGACAACAAGGAAAAGGCTATTTTAGCCTTGGAAACGCTGTTTCCATACCTTGTCAACGATGCGCGAGAGTTTTTAATTAACTCAATTTACGTTTTAGAGCTTCTTTTAAGCCATCTTTATAGTCTACAGATGGAAATTTTTGGAATATTTTGGGTAACTGAGGTGAAAATTCCACTGTAGGGCGGGAAATGGATTATTTGTAAGCGAAGGAAATATTAAAATTCTTCGCTTCAATTTCCTTTTTCCAGTTTAGGAGAAATTAAATAGGAAACGATTAGACTGCGTAAAGTTTTGGATGGTAGGGTTTAGATGCAAAATTGTTTGCTTCACACTTTTATTCGTAATCATGTGAAGGTAATGGATGAAAAAGAGTTTTTAAAATTTGCATTCATATAGAACTGCTAGTATATTTAGGATGTTTTGCATCATCATTTAAAAGTATTTCAAAAATTTAATGCAAACATATTGGAGGATCCGATTTAGAATCAACTTGCATGCATATTTTATGGATGAGTTGCATTATGTATACCATGCAAATATACACATGGCTGCAAAGTGGATGTCTAGGATAAGGCTGTAGGGGTCAGAATTTTGGGATGAAATTCCTTTTAAGGACGGAAGAATGTAACAACCCGGAATTTTTGGCAACATAAATTTAATTATTAGAATTTCAAAAAATAGCAATTTCTGCAAATGATGGAATTTGACCATGAAACTTTAACTGATGCGTTCGTCTCGGAATTCTGGCCAACTTTCATGTTTGGAGTTTCGCGAACGAAGTCTGTATGAAAAAGTTACGGACGAAATACAAAAATGGACGGAAAATAAATAAATCGGAATAATTCAAATATAACATACCTTATAAAACCAGCCTGACTGGGTGTTCTAACGCCCAGGCGATCGACCATAACGGACGATCGGCGGTCGACCCACTGGGCATCAAAACGCCCAATGACGGTTAGGTTTTATAATGTTAGATTATAATATAATATCGAGTGAATGGATGAATATAAACTAAAATAAATCCAATGGTTCTATACCAATTCCACTCCTATAAATAAAGGTGTAAGGCCTCATTCTTTTCCACACAAACCTATGGGCAGCAGCGAAGCTCTACCATTTTCCTCTTTCTCCAAACCTAGTTTCCCAATCTAAAATATATTCATACACAACAAATCTAATTCATATAAAATTGTGAGGATTATCATATCTAATGGGAAAGAATGCAAATTGACATTTCAAATCAGATTATCTGCTCTCTTCCTATTTTCTTACATATCTACAGATCTGAAATTATCCCCTTTTCAGATAAATTGTAGATTTATAAGAATTTTGGAATCATAGGCCTAAAAGTTTCAAACTTTGGATTTGGATGCTTTAAGGTGAGTGGGAATGTAACGTCCCGCCTTTTTGACCGCTTAAAATTGGTAATTAGACCAACTTAAAATGTCTAAATCGACGGATCGTTATTTAGCTTACAGAGTTTGAGAACCGAAAACATAGAATAAATAACACAATATTGAGCAACAAATATTCTTTTATATATCAATCACAATTTTTGATACAAGATTTTTCTAAACACTGGAATTTAAAAACATTTTAAAAACAACAAAAATCTTTTCTGTTTAATACTTCAGAGTGCGCCGTCTCTTGAAATCCCCAGCTTCACCAATCCTCAAATCCTTAGCTGTAATCATTAAATCTGCAACGCTCGAGTCTGACCCAAGCATTCCATGCAAAAACATAAAACACTCGAGTCAGGATTAGTCATTTGTTTAAGTAAATTGATTTCAATAAAAATTGAATAATGTAGTTAATCTTAACGACCATCACATATCCGAGTATCAAATATAGTATCTGTGCATATCGGTTTTTATTTAAGGGACAAATGGTTATCCTACATATACACACATGTACAAGTACACGTGTGCACTGCCACAGCATCCCTGTAACACCCCACCTCCTCCAGGGTGACTCTTGCAAGCACACTAGCTTCGGAGGGGCGTTTAAACAAGGTAAACATGCATGCAGATATCACAAGACAGAACATATAAGTAAAACAGAGTAGTAAAGCAGCGGATAAAACTTGCATTTCCAAAACCATAGTTAAGTTACAATAAAGTACTTAGTCATTATTTTCCAACAAACAAAGTCTAGATAAAAGCATAAACTGAAAAACTGGAATACATAAAGTACTATCCCCAAAGTGAAGTGATAAACCATAGCTAGCTCAATGTCCAAACCCGTACATGAGCAAATCCAGTAAGCAAGCTAGAAAGATCCAAGCTAAGCTCCAATGTTCCCACCCTGAGGACCTGAGGGGGGGGGGAACGGAAGACAAGAGGCGAAAGAAAACAGGTCAGTCAAAAAGACTGGTAAGCCCTACTACTATCTGTCTATGAACTAGTAAAGTTAACTGGCTTGAGAAGCTGAGATGAACATAAGGATAACAACATACTGGCATGATGATTAACTAACAAGATAGATAAAGGTGTCATCGCATAATCAAGGTTAAGTTTTGCACCACTGGTGTACTAGCATTCTAACATGTCAAGTAAAAACAAGAATTGATCCCTTGGCCCAAGCTTGGCCCAAATAGTTTGAGATGACCTAGATCAAGGTCCAACTACTCGGTCTAGTCGATCGGCTCCCTATAAGCCTAACTCGTCAAGTGTCGGTGTCATACGGCGTAATCATGTAATGTAGTTGACTGTGCAGGGTCCAACCTAGGGTGTATCTGGCCCTATGGTGTAACCCTCTGACACCATACCATGATACACAGTCCAAACCTACCGGTGCCCGTGTTAAACTCCGGACTTGATGTGCACGACCATGGTCCGCTTGAACAACCGGGGCATCATTCAGCCGTCTCTTTTTGGTCTCTTATAATCATCCCAGTAATCGTGCCCCACCCTAGCCTAGTCATAGGGTCTTATGATACAACTAGAAGGTTACTGATGAAAAGGACCACACAACTAGGGTTTCTTAACGGGTTAAATGTGGTTAACCCGATCCACACGTGGATTAAATTGTTTAAGAGTACCCAAGGCTCCTGACTTAACCTCAATTAATCCATCAAGCCCATATTGGTTAAGTATTAAGTGGACCATGACTTAACCCTAATCAGGAGGCATTCATTAACTTAATGTGCTTTAACCTCTCACATTAGACCTTGTTGTGGTTACTAGTTAAGCCGGGCGGGTCCGGGTAGCTTTACACCACAACCTGGTCTAACCTCGGGTTCGAGCACAACATGACCAACTTCTCACATTGGGTCCTATTGTTTGTAGCCACTAGTTAAGCCGGGCGGGTCCGGGTAGATTTATGCTACAAACTCAACCCAACCTCGAGTTGGCCACACTCATCTTTTCTAAGTGTCATGTCCATTATGTTTCCAAAACATAATTACATATCACGTCATGTTATAAAAATCATGTTCATGTCATTATGTTACCCAACCCCAACGTAATCCCATCGTTTACATAATCGCAATAACGCATAAAGGATAAAATAGGGAACTTGGCATAACCATGACAAAAAGGTGTTGAAGCCACGAGTTTAACATGGTGGCATATGAAATGTACATATGTTCATATACTTGCATATTGCATTATGAGGCTTCAAAAGCATGCATAAAACCAAACTTAGCATATGAGTGATACATGGTGATAAATAACATGTAGAGGTTGCTAGAAGTTCGCATTTGGCCTCACATGCAAGTTATCATAAGGGATATGATAACTTTCATGTTGCCAAAATGCAACTTTTAACATAAAGCTTGAAGCTTTAAGGTCACAAACCCAAGTTTAACTTGCATAACATGATAACATGATCAACCCAAACTTGCATAACATGATAACATGATCAACCCAACTTGCATAACATGATCAACCCAAACTTGCATAACATGATAACATGATCAACCCAAACTTGCATAACATGGCAACATGTGTCATACATAACTTGCATAATGATCAACCAAACTTGCATATGATGATCAACCAAACTTGCATATAATGATCAACCAAACTTGCATAACATGGTAACATGTGTCATACATAACTTGCACAATGATCAACCAAACTTGCATATGATGATCAACCAAACTTGCATATAATGATCAACCAAACTTGCATATGATGATCAACCAAACTTGCATATAATGATCAACCAAACTTGCATCATTCATTTAAATTTAGAGTTGAAAGAAAGAAAGTAGAAAAGGGCTTACTACGCTATGAAGACACAAATAAATATTTATTATAAAGATTGAGACGAAGCCCTTATGTAAGCACCAAAAACCCAAATATGCAAGCTCCAAATGAAAACCCTTGAGCCAAATCAATAAAAACCCTTGCTTTGTAATAGAAATGTTGCAACTTGACTTGAATGCAAACTAAGAACACTCATACAAGCTTGAAAACACTTGTATGCACTCAAAATCTCTCATACAAATAGACTTAGGAATTTTAGCATGAGAGTGGAGGCCATGAGAGGAACAATTTTGGCATAGTTTAGTTGTAGGAATGAATAATGATGATTTAGGCTAGGCTTAGGGTCCTTTTTATAGAAGATTAGGATAGTATTAGCCATAGGATTAACCCTAGATTCAATCCAAGCCATCAAAGCATGTCTTGGGGAAGAAGTCAAGTGTAGGAACCATTTAGGGCCTTTAGATTAAAGCTGAACCATGAGAACCATTCAAATGCAAAATCTGCATTTGAGCGAATCGGCCCACTGGTTGACAACCAAACACCCTGGATTAACCCCTAGTCGACCCAGCGGGCTGGGGTCGACCTCAAAAATCGGCCGGTTCGGTTATTCCCCTCTCCCAATTCGCTGTTTTGAACATTTTTGCATATTTATTTATTTAATTTTCAATTATATATATATATATATATCAATATATATATTTCTCTGCGCAACCCATTTCACTTAATTAAGTATATTTTAATTTGTGAATTTTTCGTGAAACTTCGTGAGGCCATATCTTGGTCATACGGACACCGATTTTCGAAAACTCGGACTCTATTTCGCGTATTTTTCCGAGACGAACGCAATGGCACAGCCCGTTTCCCTTGATTCAGATTTAAAGTTTAATTCTGCCTCCATTTGTGTTATAACATGTTATTCAAAAATACGGGTTGTTACATTCCCCCCTCCTTAAAGGATTTCGTCCCCGAAATCTCCAAGTTAGGAAGAACGTATCCTACCATCCATCATCCATCTACTCAAAACAACATCCACGTGCAGTCATTGTCCTTAAAGGATTCTAAATGCTGTATGATCATATGCAAAGGTGTGTGTATATGTACTTATCTAATGCGAAAATCAGGAGGCTACTGATTCAGTAAACCCCCTTAATGCAAAATATGTTAGTGAAATGAGTCCATATGTATGCAAATTCCTAACGTAATTTATGATCTCTACATGAGTGCACATAACATCCATCCATATGCAACATCCATGTGATAGCATACAAGTTTCATCCATGAATAAGCATAAACAGTCATGCATATGCGGTATGAAAGTGTGTGAGCCGATCTTAGTGCCTAATGTGTATCATGCATCCACGAGTATCCACGTGCAAACACTTGCAACCATTTGCAACCATCAAGCATAACATGTTTCAAATACATGTTTCATCCAAAAGGTTTCTACCTAAGGTCCTCATAACAAGATTAACGAGATAACAAGATAATCATGGATAGCAAAAGAAAGATAGGAAAAGAGATCGAGAATGTACCCTCAAAAAGAAATGGATAAAGCCCACGCATCTTCTCCTCGGTTTCCCAAGTTGCGTCCTCATCGGCTTCACTCCACTGAACTTTCACCAATTTGACTTCTCGATTCCTTAGCTTCTTGATCTCTGTTCCCAAAATACGAATCGGAGCTTTTCTCAAGGTTGCTTCTTTCTCTACCTCAATGTCTTCAAGAATGCTTGGTTCAACCACCTCAGCGGACTCATGTAGGCACTTTCGGAGATGCGAGACATGAAAGACATTATGCACTCCGGCTAGCTTCTCGGGCAATCCCACCTTATAGGCCATCTTTCCAATTCTCTCTATGATAGGGAAGGGTCCTACGAACCTTGGTGCTAGCTTCCCCGCTGCTCCAAAACGTACCACATTTCGCAAAGGAGAAACCTTCACGAAAACCATGTCTCCCACTTCGAATTCCAAATCTGCCCTTCGCTTGTCAGCATAGGATTTCTGTCTATCTTGGGCCGCTTTCATCCTTCTTCTTACTAATTCAACTTTCTCGGATGTGACCCGTATCATATCGGGCCCAAGTATAAGTCTATCTGTTGTCTCCCACCAACAAGATGGTGACCTACACGACCTCCCATACAAAGCTTCAAATGGTGCCATCCCTATGCTGGCTTGATAGCTATTATTATAAGCAAATTCTACAAGAGGAAGGTGGTCTTCCCAAGTACCACCAAAGTCAAGAACACAAAGTCTCAAAAAGATCTTCTAGCACTCTATTCACCCCTCTCAATTTGGCCATCCGTCTGGGGGTGATAGGATGTACTCAGATTCAATCGCGTACCCATCGCTTCTTGCAAACTGTTCCAAACTGGCTAGTGAAACTCGGGTCACGATCGCTAACTATGCTAGAAGGAACTCCATGCAACCGCACTATCTCTCGAAGATAAATAGACGCTAGCCATGATACGGTCCTCTTGCTTTTCACTGGAATGAAATGGGCTCTCTCTTTGTAAGTCTATCAGTTATTACTCATATCCCATAAAGTCCAAATGGTTTGGTGACGAACATATTCACCGCAACTATATATCACAAACAGGCGAGTCATACTCCTTATGGAGTTTGCAACAGAACTAAGGTTGAGGATAGGACCGAGAGGATATTCTTAAAAGATAGCATGCGAGCAAGCTCTACGGAACAATAGGGATCAAGGATATACTCTTAGAAAGGGATTTAATGCGCGTATCTAGTCTTCAATCTTCTAAGCCGCATTTTCTTGTGCTTAATCCCATCGTGCCTTGTCCGTCCTTTAACTTCACAATTCCGTAGTTCTTAATTCTTATTTCCAAAATATGAGTTAAAACTCATTTCACCGTTGCCTCTCATTCCCCTTCCATTTATCCTTTGCCTAACATACTTGGCTTCTACCCAACTGCATACTCATGGTTTCATGCAGGCTTTCCAAAATTCGTTAGTGAATCTCGGATCTCGTTTACATACTATACGGTATCCCACGCAGAAAACTATCTCTTGAAAACAAGTGCCAATCCACGTTGCCAACTGTACTTACTAGGGTGATTTTTCTAACCCATGCTTAAGTAAAATGGACTATCCGCCTTAGTAGCGAATACCACCGGAGCACCCCATTCTGAAATGCTTCGCCTAATGAAATTTTTCTCAAGCTACTCCTTGATTTGCTTACCAAGCTCTCTCCTTTCTCGCGGGGCCATGTGCCTAACGGGCAATGTAACTGGCTTGGCATTATCAACCAGATAAATGCGGAAATCTATCTCCCGCTTAGGGGGTAACCCCCTTACTTCTTCAAAGACATCAGGATAGTCTCGGACCACCCTTACAGATTGCATATCATCGATGGACGAGTCAAGAGATACAAGATAACATAACATGACGGGACCTCTAGGGTTACAAGAAATTTCTAGGGTATTACCGAGGCGAATCATGAGCCTCACCACCCTAAGTTCACAACCAATCCACACCCAAAATCAACCCATATCCCACAAACCCGAGAACCTAAGCATTACACATGAATTCTATGCTCAAGATAGAGATTTTCAAATCCACACAAATCACAGGTAGATGGGCGGAAACCACAATTGGATTTGAAACACTAACGGGACCTCAACTAGACTAGTACTTAGGTGCAAATTTTCAACAAGATCAGAAATAAAACTATGCGATACGCCAGAATCAAATAAGGTATGAACAGGGAAATCAGAAATGTAAACAAGACTTTCTACAGAAATACTACCTCGATCCTGAGCTGGAGCAGCGTTGAGAGCATGCACTTGCCCTCCAGAAGGTCCTGCACGCTGATTCTGCCCTTGCCCTTGTCCTTGCTTCTTGGGGCAATCCTTGCTAAGATGTCCAGGCTCTCCACAGTGAAAGCATTTGCCCAACTTCCTCTTCTTCTTTCTACAATCCTTGGCTATGTGCCCAACAATTCCACAGTAGTTGCATTTTCTTGGGTCCTTTGACTTGTTGTCCTTGCTATTGTTGTTGTTCTTATCTCTTTTCTCAGTATCTTCCTTCTTGCCTTGGGACTCATTTGCCTTGACCTCCTTCTTGACACTCTTATCTTCCTCTTGAAGTAGGGTCATATTCACCAAACTCTCCAAGGTCGCCAAAAGGGGTATATGAGATATGGTCAAACAGCGCAATGGCTCATTTAATCCTAGAGCAAAGTGTAGGGCCTTCTTCCGAGCGGTGTTAACCCATTCTAGACCGAACTGAGCAAGTTGATTAAACTTATCCACGTATTCTCTAATGGTCATGTCCCCTTGCTTTAGTGATAGGAACCTCTCTAGTTGAGGGTTCTCTTCTGTCGATGATAGAAATTTAAGCCCAAATCTCGTCCTAAAGTCGGCCCAAGTCTCAATGGGTCTAATAGTGGTGGTGACTACCCACCAATAAGCAGCTTCCCCTTTTAATAGCCATACCGCCAACAGAACTTTCCTACGATCTTCCACATCAAAGATAGAAAAGAGGTCTTCAGTTTCCTTTAACCAGTTTATTGCCTCCACGGAAGTCTCCGTCCCAATAAAGTTCTAGCCACCCATCGCCTTAAAGTCTTTGCAAAGCTTTGCGAAATCCTCTTGCGGATGCTGAGGGGGAGGAGGAACCTCAGCTACGGGAGGAGGAGAGATGTTAGCGACGGAGGAAGAAGGAGAAATGTTCGCGGGGCCGGCTTCATCCGCCCTTGCCTCCATAAATCTACGGAACCAGACGGGTACTTGTACGCCTTCCGGGATGGAAAAATTATCGGCCATACTAAAATGAAGAAAAAGATAGATTCAGAACGAAGAAACGAAGGATAGTGCTATGGCTTTTGGGGAATAGCCTTTTTAAAATAACTAGACTTTTCTTGGAAAAATACTTAATTGGTTTTGAAAATAGTTTTTCAAAAGGTAACTTAAAAAAAAAACCTTTTGCCCAAATCTTGTAAACCTTATGCTCTGATACCAAATGTAACACCCCACCTCCGCCAACATGGCACTCTTGCAAGGACACTAGCTTCGGAGGGGCGTTTAAACAAGGTAAACATGCATGCAGATATCACAAGACAGAACATATAAGTAAAACAGAGTAGTAAAGCAGCGGATAAAACTTGCATTTCCAAAACCATAGTTAAGTTACAATAAAGTACTTAGTCATTATTTTCCAACAAACAAAGTCTAGATAAAAGCATAAACTAAAAAACTGGAATACATAAAGTACTATCCCCAAAGTGAAGTGATAAACCATAGCTAGCTCAATGTCCAAACCCGTACATGAGCAAATCCAGTAAGCAAGCTAGAAAGATCCAAGCTAAGCTCCAATGTTCCCACCCTGAGGACCTGAGGGGGGGGGAAACGGAAGACAAGAGGCGAAAGAAAACAGGTCAGTCAAAAAGACTGGTAAGCCCTACTACTATCTGTCTATGAACTAGTAAAGTTAACTGGCATGAGAAGCTGAGATGAACATAAGGATAACAACATACTGACATGATGATTAACTAACAAGATAGATAAAGGTGTCATCGCATAATCAAGGTTAAGTTTTGCACCACAGGTGTACTAGCATTCTAACATGTCAAGTAAAAACAAGAATTGATCCCTTGGCCCAAGATTGGCCCAAATAGTTTGAGATGACCTAGATCAAGGTCCAACTACTCGGTCTAGTCGATCGGCTCCCTATAAGCCTAACTCGTCAAGTGTCGGTGTCATACGGCATAATCATGTAATGTAGTTGACTGTGCAGGGTCCAACCTAGGGTGTATCTGGCCCTACGGTGTAACCATCTGACACCATACCATGATACACAGTCCAAACCTACCGGTGCCCGTGTTCAACTCCGGACTTGATGTGCACGACCATGGTCCGCCTGAACAACCGGGGCATCATTCAGCCGTCTCTTTTTGGTCTCTTATAATCAGCCCAGTAATCGTGCCGCACCCTAGCCTAGTCCTAGGGTCTTATGATACAACTAGAAGGTTACTGCTGAAAAGGACCACACAACTAGGGTTTCTTAACGGGTTAAATGTGTTTAACCCGATCCACACGTGGATTAAATTGGTTAAGAGTACCCAAGGCTCCTGACTTAACCTCGATTAATCCATCAAGCCCATATTGGTTAAGTATTAAGTGGACCATGACTTAACCCTAATCAGGAGGCATTCATTAACTTAATGTGCTTTAACCTCTCACATTAGACCTTGTTGTGGTTACTAGTTAAGCCGGGCGGGTCCGGGTAGCTTTCCACCACAACCTGGTCTAACCTCGGGTTCGAGCACAACATGACCAACTTCTCACATTGGGTCCTATTGTTTGTAGCCACTAGTTAAGCCGGGCGGGTCCGGGTAGATTTATGCTACAAGCTCAACCCAACCTCGAGTTGGCCACACTCATCTTTTCTAAGTGTCATGTCCATTATGTTTCCAAAACATAATTACATATCACGTCATGTTATAAAAATCATGTTCATGTCATTATGTTACCCAACCCCAACGTAATCCCATCGTTTACATAATCGCAATAACGCATAAAGGATAAAATAGGGAACTTGGCATAACCATGACAAAAAGGTGTTGAAGCCACGAGTTTAACATGGTGGCATATGAAATGTACATATGTTCATATACTTGCATATTGCATTATGAGGCTTCAAAAGCATGCATAAAACCAAACTTAGCATATGAGTGATACATGGTGATAAATAACATGTAGAGGTTGCTAGAAGTTCGCATTTGGCCTCACATGCAAGTTATCATAAGGGATATGATAACTTTCATGTTGCCAAAATGCAACTTTTAACATAAAGCTTGAAGCTTTAAGGTCACAAACCCAAGTTTAACTTGCATAACATGATAACATGATCAACCCAAACTTGCATAACATGATAACATGATCAACCCAACTTGCATAACATGATCAACCCAAACTTGCATAACATGATAACATGATCAACCCAAACTTGCATAACATGGCAACATGTGTCATACATAACTTTCATAATGATCAACCAAACTTGCATATGATGATCAACCAAACTTGCATATAATGATCAACCAAACTTGCATAACATGGCAACATGTGTCATACATAACTTGCATAATGATCAACCAAACTTGCATATGATGATCAACCAAACTTGCATATAATGATCAACCAAACTTGCATATGATGATCAACCAAATTTGCATATAATGATCAACCAAACTTGCATCATTCATTTAACTTTAGAGTTGAAAGAAAGAAAGTAGAAAAGGGCTTACTACGCTATGAAGACACAAATAAATATTTATTATTAAGATTGAGACGAAGCCCTTATGTAAGCACCAAAAACCCAAATATGCAAGCTCCAAATGAAAACCCTTGAGCCAAATCAATAAAAACCCTTGCTTTGTAATAGAAATGTTGCAACTTGACTTGAATGCAAACTAAGAACACTCATACAAGCTTGAAAACACTTGTATGCACTCAAAATCTCTCATACAAATAGACTTAGGAATTTTAGCATGAGAGTGGAGGCCATGAGAGGAACAATTTTGGCATAGTTTAGTTGTAGGAATGAATAATGATGATATAGGCTAGGCTTAGGGTCATTTTTATAGAAGATTAGGATAGTATTAGCCATAGGATTAACCCTAGATTCAATCCAAGCCATCAAAGCATGTCTTGGGGAAGAAGTCAAGTGTAGGAACCATCTAGGGCCTTTAGATTAAAGCTGAACCATGAGAACCATTCAAATGCAAAATCTGCATTTGAGCGAATCGGCCCACGGATTGACAGCCAAACACCCTGGATTAACCCCTAGTCGACCCAGCGGGCTTGGGTCGACCTCAAAAATCGGCCGGTTCGGTTATTCCCCTCTCCCAATTCGCTGTTTTGAACATTTTTGCATATTTATTTATTTAATTTTCAATTATATATATATATATATATCAATATATATATATATATATATATATATTTCTCTACGTAACCCATTTCACTTAATTAAGTATACTTTAATTTGTGAATTTTTCGTGAAACTTCGTGAGGCCATATCTTGGTCATACGGACTCCGATTTTCGAAAACTCGGACTCTATTTCGCGTATTTTTCCGAGACGAACGCAATGGCACAGCCTGTTTCCCTTGATTCATATTTTACAGTTTAATTCTGCCTCCATTTGTGTTATAACATGTTATTCAAAAATACGGGTTGTTACAATCCCGCTACCGCAAATAAATGCACTGATGTTCAGATAGTATGCACGTATATTATAGCAGAACAGGGACAGGTAGCACGTTCAAGTGCATTAATGCAGAGCACACAATTCAGATTGCGGGTGTGGCAAATATACTCGAGTTACATAGAACTAAATACAAGTGGGTCATGGTAAATATACTCAGGTTACAAGGTACCTAAATACATTTGGGATATGGAAAATATGCACAGGTTACAAGTAGTTAAAATGCAAAGGGGACATGGCAAATATACATGACCGCAATAGTTATAATGGCATAGGTTCATGAATCAAAACTATGGACAACTACGCTCAAGTTTAGAAATAAAACATTTGACTCGTTTCTTTACCCGGCGTCATATTACAATTCAAGGTAGTCATCTTACTAAACACGTTCAGACTCAAAACTGGCAGACTTCCATGTTTTTTCTTAGATTTATAAAGGATACAACAGAAGTGGACATTTCAGTAATGAGTAATATAGTATCTCGGTCAATAATGAACCAATACTACCAACGGAAATTAATTCACGCCGAATTCATGGAAGTTGTGTGCATACCAATTTAAACTGAAGTGGTACGGTAAAGTGATCAAGCTAAGTATCAGTTCTTATTGGTGTCTAAATGGATACAAATTCATATAGCAAACCCGTGAATCAAACAAAGTCAAGTATGATATCAGGTTATTTAGGTTATAACAGGGAAGTGGAAAGACAAGCAAGTGTCAGTAAAAGGAGATCAAGCTCGGATTCTATTCATAGCAGTTGAAAGAAAAGCACATACAATTATCTAGTTTATCATAGGCGACATAGTGGGATCATGCATAATATCTATTCACATCGGTTATGGAAAAAGAAAAACATAAATGAACATGTCATCAAGGCAACAGTTATTATCATGGATAGGATATCTCAATCAATCTGTTCTAAGTGCAAGTTATGGACATTTCAAGTGTACCGCAGCATGAAATTACATGCTCCAAGCATGCATGAAATAATATGAGCAACTCGACCATGAATGGACAGTATGTGGAATGAAACAAATATGAGTCACAACAGTTTTGGGCAAATGAGTCACAACGTTTTGGGCAAATGAGTCATAACATTTTGGGAAAATGAATCATTACAAAATCATCTCTATAGCACTTCAAATTCATAATCTTAAATATTTCAAATACTTACACCTATACAGAAAACAATGTATAATAGAGAAAATGATATCCATTTATATGAAACTTGATCATTGCAAAACTTGTATGTAATTCACTTTTGAAACTATATGTAGGTTATTCTTTTACCTGCTCTCTATGGACAGTATATATATATATATATGTATGTATGTATGTATGTATGTATATGGAGTCTGCCAAAAATATGTTGCATGACTTTTGATTCATGTAGAACACTTCCAGTTCAAAATTTAATATGCACGTTCCAAGATTTCCACTTTACCCTAAAAATGTATCTTATGGTCATGCTCAAGTTATGCACCGACTTCATGATTAACACATAACGAAAAATACAGTATGGTCATAAATCCTTTTTATGAGTAGGGGACTCAGATTCAACCCAGAGAAGCGAATGCAAGGATGAAAGTAAATGACAACCACTTATTGACTAACAATTAAATACTTCACCTCAAAATTTACATATATACACATAGACATATACCTTTTTGTAATAATAGCTATGTGATTGTATCATGATGTTAAACTTCAAGTTCTTATTTTAGATGTTGAAATTGGCTTTTTTTTACTATAACGGTGCATTCCAGTAGTAATGGAAAAAGAATTTAAATTTGACAATATTGTCATCTTAGTTTTGTTAATGATTGAGTTTGTAGCTATCATCTCCCATTTTCAACCTTATAGAACAAAACATAGTAGCAGTCAGGTACATGATATTTCATGTGTCAATGTACACAAAGCTTTAGTGGTATCAGTCTGCATGTTAGAGTTTAGCAAATGATGTAGTAATATAAAGGTTAAAAACCATTATACAGTCCGCTTTGGTGAAATCACAAATTTTTGCAAGGCTTGTGAATCCATACATAAGATTCTGGAACAACCAGAGTTAAAGAGTTCAATTCATCGTGAGGGTGGTGTGAAAGAACAAAGGAAAGGAAAATAACTTGTGCTCTACGTGTTTGGATTTTCGACGCTCGAGTTGGTAAAATATTTTCGAACATTATCTAACCAACTTACCTATAACTTATACACTTTAACTTATGCTAGTTTGAGAAAAAAGAGCAATTATCTGTTTCCAGAATTTAAACCAGAAACTCATGACATTCAACCAAGGCAACAGAGAAGGGGTAAATCACACAGCATCAAACAAGGCAACAGTTAAGTATTTAAAACCATTTACTATCTGTTAACGATATTTTTCGTCAACACCGGAAGTGGATCAATGGGAACAAATCTTAAGGGAAAATCAGTTGGGTTGGTTCTCTTCCTCAATCGACCTTAGTGGGGAATTAGGATGCAAGGGCTCTAAGTCACAGGCTCACTGAGGATTACCAGATCGGATCTAGACTCAGTGACCGAGGTTTGATAGCCATTCGAGGGTGTTGATGGATGCAAACTCAGACTCCCCTGTAGAATGGATAGTGAACTGCGACTATTGTAATTAGAAAAATAAAAGTACACACTTACAGAGCCATTTTTTTAAGAAATTCTCCTTTCATTAAGCTTTTCATGGAAATACACAGATATCATAGAGTGGAATTATCCATTAATGTTATTTTCTAAGTTGCTTTTGAGGATAAAAAATGAAAGAGAAAAGTCCGCTTTAATGTGATCCCTAGGGTCCAATTTATAACGGTTCTGGGCCCCTTTCGTCATATAGCTATCGGACCCGCCTGGGCTTTTGGCCGGTCATTTTACTCTTGGTCTTGGTTGCTTGACCTTCGGCCACATTCGGTGCATTTGGTTATCGTACTTGAATACTTGAGGGCAGCCTCTGAATGTAGGCTTGCGGACATGAACTTACGGATGTAGGCTTTAAATTCGGCTTTATCGTGAATACGTGGAGGGGCTTGACCACGTGGTGTATGTTGATAGCTGCCGGGTTGAAACTGCTACGTGTTTCGGTACTAGATAGGCTGGCACGGGTAGTTTGTAATCCCTGTCCGGGTTCCGGCTAGCCCTCCGGTAGGGCCCTTGCGGTAGCCTGTACTCTTGGAGAGTGGATTCCGATGTCACTCTTATTATTTTGCGGATGTGACATTTTCGGTAGTTATGAGGTAGATGCTTCGGAAGTCGGTTTTGAGTGGCCTTCGCGTCCTTCCGGGTTAGTGCCTCCAATATTGTTGTCTTTAGGTGTTTCAGTATTTGGGTAGGTTGTGCGTTGAAGGTTTCCCTTTGGGCTTTGTCCATCAGTCCTGTAGCTTATGACTTCCTTGGTTCTGGATCAAAGTGGCTCCTTACGCGGAGCCTTTTGTCGAACCGATACTGCCAGAAGGTCTTGTCGGATTGACTTTGGCGAAGAAGCCAGTTGTGGCGGCCTTTCGGATTACGTCCTTCTGCTCTCTCTCTCTCTTTTCATTGTCGGGTGCCACTTTCTATTAATCCCTTCCGCGAGCTTTCGGTCATCCGATACCCCTTCTCTGCATCTTTCTATGAATATTAATTTCGATAGTAACACTATCAAAACTTCTAATTTAATTTGAAATTAATCTACTTGAAACAAGGGTTAATCGTGAGCATAATACTCACTTTTGCACTTCCGAAGAACAGAAAAATGGTTCGGAGGCAACAACGACTTTTGATTAGGTGGAGGAGCTGTTGGCACAATGACACTTGAGGCAATGAGGAGGCCGATCTCGCTCAATTGGTGTGAAGGAGTTGGTGATTCGATGCTAGCGGAGGGGTGCTTGTAGAAGGAGGCGGTGGCGATAAACCACCATAGTGGTTCGATTTTTGGAGGAGCAGCTTCAGTGATAGCTGCAATGGCTTCGATTGGAGAGAGGGTGATTTGAGTGAAATACTGAACGATGGAGCCATTGAAATCGAATTGGTAAAGTTTTGATTTTTATTTATGAAACTGGATTTCTGCTGAAGGAATGGAAATAAGGGTATGATTTTATAGAAGAAAAGTCACGGAGATAAGAACGATGTCCTTCAGTGTAATATTTTAGTGGCGTATATTAGAAAATAGTTTGGCGTGATTTCAACTGGTGTAGGTTATATTAAAGATCAATTAAATATTTACTATACCGCGAATTACCACTAAGCGCACTTATTTTGTACCTCTAACACAACCTCTAAATGTGATAAAAAATTAAACGTAACTCTTCGTCTTCGCGTTCTGAATCCAATAAACTTAATCTGGTTGCATTCTGACTCTGTTTGTATACGATGTTATTTTATTTTTAATTTATCTATTGGTTCACTTATTTTATTCCGTTCGTCCACCAACGACTCCGTTCGATTCCAAATTTTGAACGTTAAATTTCAATTTCTTAATGTACACAAATACTCACATATCCCAGCTCATTCCCATATATTTCAACAAATAAAGTTTTCCAATTCGTTTAACATCGAAAACATTTATTCTTAATCCACTCATTAATTTATTTATTTCAGTTGGATTTCAAATCCAATTTAGTTCAAATATTCAACAATAAACATTTGATTTCCAATCAAATTCGATTCAAATACTCAAAAATAAATATTTACTTTTCTAATTAACCATTCTGAAATAAATATCGAATTCAATTCAACTCAAACAATATATTTAATTTTAAATTTCTAATCCAAGTATCAATATAAAAATTGATTATTCATCGTTAAATCTTTAATTAATCCAGTATTTCATTGTTGAAATTTCTGGGACGATACAGGGAAATTTACGAATATAATTATAATAAATTATCTATTCATTTGAATTATATCTAAATTAATAGGCCTAATTTCTATCAAATCTGTTCATTAAAATATTGTAATTGGATTGACACCCATCAGATCTGATTGTAAGCATTGTTAAAACTTGAATATTATGAATTGTGGTTAGGCATAAATATTAATTGTGGGATTCTTAAGTTGTTTATACCTATTTCCTACAATTATGTTGTAAAAATATATTGTGGACATGGCATAATGCTGTAGATCTGGAAATCAGTCCATTAAGCGCAATTTAGATGCGGTTATATTCAAGATCTCTATTTCAGTGTTGAATAATAATATTATGTGAATACTTGATAACGTGTTAAATTATGTGAATGTAATTTTAAAAGAATTATACCTATTTGCATTCAATATTGTTGGGTTTGGGCTTAATTATTGTAAATATGTCATTTCCTTCTTTTGAACAAAAATATATGATTTTGAATTCACAAGAGGTATGACAAAAAGATAAAAAGGGAAAAGTGGTGCAAATATACATATACATATAAATATTCATATAATTATTTATGCGTAGTTTGCATTAACTATTTTCAAAATATATATAAACATATATATTTCTTGTGAGTTTGAAATATGTCTATTCCACAAATTAGGCATAAGTTACAATAATTACAGCCAACGGTCCTTTTGGATGATGTGAAACCTTTTGACAAGATTGAATGCAAAAAAGAATGTTTGCTTACTGATTAAACCAAATCATTTAACTTGATAATAATATTAAAAGATAATTACGTTGACCGTACGAAAACATAAAAATAAACATATACATATTATCCGTCCAAATCAGCGTAAAACGATAAAATAAGCATGGAGTTGAATGTTTTGATGTTTGAATAATGTTTAATTATTGAATTATATGAAAATATAATCCATATTGAATTAATATATTTGTGGTGACCATTTGTGGCAATCAGTATAATTAATTGCAATAAATAGGACCGCAATTCAATAAATAACAATTGTAACCAATGTAGATTGGGGAAAGTAAATATAATAGGATAATGGTTACAATTCCTGAATTAATTAGGATTCATGTTGTGCACCACAATTAGGAAATTTGAATTATAACCGCATTTAGACACGAGGTTAAGCTCAACTTACGGAAGAAGTTTGCCCGGAATCGACCGGAAAATCCAGCATCCACATGTGGTCAGCTTTATGTGAGGGGTCTAATGCGTAAATATAAATGCACTAAGGCACGAGGTTAAGTGCAACTTATGGTAGAAGTCTACCCGGAACCGATTGACAAATCCAACATCCACAAGTAGTCAACTTAATGTGAGAGGCCCGGTACACACACACACACATACATGTATATATATATATATATAACAGTCAACCAATAAATAATAAATGAATAATAATAGTAATTGTCTGCTGGGGTACAACAAGTAAATACCCTGGGACTGATGAATGGTTGCCTTAGGATAATATGACCGTTATGGCCATACGGGGCAATAAACATAGAAATAAAAGAAAATAGGTGTCATAAAGAGATTAATGGATACTGATTGTTGCTAAAATACTATGTCCTATTAGAAAAATAATTGAATAAATATCCCAAGGTAAAAGGGGGTATAGCCTTCATTATTTATATTAATGAATATAGAATTTATAATTAAAAATAGAGTTGGACTTAGTAGGTTAATAATATGGAAATATTATTAACCATAAGAATCCATGATGATAACAAATCGTGTGGAGAGAAACTAAAAAAAGGGCGTAATAACGTAGCCCACTTTATCCCAGTAGGGAAAGGTATTAAGGGCTAATGGGGTACGAAATTAATAACCTTTGTGTGTAGTCCGCTTTCCAGGTCTTAAGCGGCTTAGGTTAAAGATTTCACCTAGGGTATGTTTTGCAGTACACGGGTCTTAAACGGCATGTATGTGTATTGTCTACCCAAACTTGCAAACTAAAAACGTCAGATATGGCTACCTACCCTACGGGAAGTAGTAAGCGACTAAGAGGTTATCCAATAAGTTCAGATAGAAGGTATAATGAGTGATTAAATACCATATCTCACCTTATGCGGGGCAAGGGTACATAAGTGAATGACAGAAGCCTTAACTAGTAGGTCCCGTAGCTAGTTCTCTCTAGTTTATAAAAATATGGAACACGTCATCGAGAGGTACTAAGTCACCAATAAGTCCGCCGACCAATGAGTCCGCCTGGGGTCTTAAGGGATGGGGAGAGTCCACCCTGTCTATCATTGATAGTGAGGCAGAAAATAATAAAGAGTAAGTGGATGGAAAGGTATATATATAGAGAAACTCCACAGTTAGGGGTTCACTTCTCGGTCTAATAATCAATTAAAGTGTAATTTAAAGGGCTTCCTAAATATATGCGTAAAAGTTCTACCTCGGTATTATATCTTGAAACTTTACCTTGGGAAGGGTAGTAGAGTCGTACAAAAACATATAGAGGTTAGGTTAGAATTACTAACCTTAGGCATACATCTTTGGTTGAACCAAATGGGATACATTTATGTATTATAATCTGTGTTACACATTTTCTGTTCACCAGAATCTTTGTTGTTCTGGCTCTCTCCTCATTACAATCACCCAGGTTTCTCTAGAGAAAGTCAGGTTCTCACTTGTGATTAAGTTTGGCGTTCGGTTCTCGTTCTCTCTCATGCTTGTTATTGGAAAAATGACTTACTTTGCAAAAGGTAGTTACTTAAGTTAATACTATTTATCCTATTTTGTTTCCGCTGTGAGTTTTCTTTTATCGTACTCTGATTATGCTCATGCTCATTTATTGCCGGTACCGGATATACTTGCTCCATGCTTGGCTAGTTTGAGTTTCAATTTTTGTCGAAATTTGGGCTCAGAAAATTGTGGGGTGTTACATAGGTTTCATTTGATTTATTTAATGTTTCTCATTGAACTGTATCTCAATTATGAGAGCTATGGCACAATTTGTAATCACTTATGCGATGGGCAATGACGGGAACAGTACGGAGTTATGGTGGTGATGCCAGGTTAGGCGAGGTGGTGACCAGAGAGGTTATGTTGAGCGGTGCAGGCAATGGAAAGGATGTTTTGGTTTGGAGTGGGAAGTGAGGAGGATTATGGAGACTTTGAGTAAACGGTGGAGAACTCGAAGTGGAGTTAAGGTATAAATGAAGTGTAACACCCCGCATTTTATGACAATTAAATATTTAATAGTGCATATGTGTATATATATGCATGGACATATATATATATATATATAAGAGGAATAAAATAATCGTAATGTATGATTACATGTAATAAATACAATGCATTGAAATGAAGAAAAAGTTTATAAGATAAAATACATGCAATACGAAATTAATGCAATGAAATGTATGCAATGCATGAAAGTTGCATGCATGCATTGATAAAGAAAATATATGACAATATTTAAATAAGAGAACATACGTAAAAAGATTCAATTACGTGAACAGTTAAATAGGAGGAAGAAAATGGAACAAAACACAAGTATGAGGTACTGGTGTTTTCAACTTGCTAATAGAAGACATTATAGCTCAATTTGTTAAGTCCTTGGACAAGTAACTTAAAGGTCGGGGGTTCGAACCCTGGCGGCGACATAATTTTGCACATGTATATGTGTATATATATAGTGTATATATATACATAGATAAGGAATTTGAAATTCAAAAATACATGGAATTAAAGGAAAATAAATAATAGTTAATTTGAGGTTTTTGAATTTTGAATCTTAGGGGTTATGCGTAAATATATATATACACACACACACAACTTCAAGTTTGAAATTGTATGTAAACCAAATAAATAAGAGACTAGAATTAATAAATGCGCAGACTTAATTTTTTTTAAAACATGGAAATAAATATGCGCATTGAATTCCAAATGGGATTGGCCAATGGAAAAAAGAATTAATGATAGGAAAAATAAGGTAAACAATAAGTATTAACGGAAAGAGACAATTAAATAAGGAATAATTTTTAAGGCTATATAAATATAAAGAAAATGTGAATGCAAATATATAGAAAAGGGAAATAAGCAACTAATTGCATACAACAATGGAAGAAGTATACGTTTAAAACAATGACTGTGGAATGATTGAATAAATTGCAATTAAGAAAAAGATAAGGCATGCATGCATTCCACAAATAAAAAGAGATGTATGTGTAACATTTGAAATTCAAATAAATTAATTGAAAGTGATTATATGTGTATATACTTAGAAATATATGGAGAAGGTATGCACATAATTAATAAAGACGAAAAAGGAATTAATGTGCATAATGGTAGTAAATTAATGTGGCGCCTAATTGGCACATTTAATCGGTAAGAAATGACAATGCATACCTTGTTGGCTTTATTCTATTGGTCCAATTCAAAATTATTATTGACTTGGCAACTTCCTATTGGCCATATAACGTGGAGAGAATAGATTTCATCAGGGAAAAATAGATGGTTAGCATCGGTTTGAGCTTCCTATATAAAGGACCCTAGAGCCCTCCATTCTCATTTTCTGTTTCTTCACTTTCTTCTTCTTCCATGTAATTTCTGAATAAAATTATTATTAATTATAATATTGTAGCAATATCCAAATGAAGATTAAAAAAAATTATCGTCAACAACAAAAAAATCAAAAAACAAGACGTTCTCAACTGCAATGACAATTCAAATTCATGTTTTTCCTTCTGCAATCAATCCAAAGAGATTCTCTTTTAGATTTGCACATCAATGTGAGTGGATTTAAGTTATACCTTTTTGATAACGGTATATTTATCGTTTGACATTTCCCGTTAATATGCAATGTAAATCTGTTAGAATGATTAATCTGTTGAAATGCAAATCTGCTAGAAATGTTAATATGTTGAAATGTTAATATGTTGAAATGTTAATAGGTTGAAATGTTAATATGTTGAAATGTAAACTTGCTAAAAATGTATAAACTTATTAAAATATGTGGAAACGATTACTGTTGTATACGTACATGTTCCAGTTACTGTAAGTTAAGTTATAGTGAAATTGGGATAATTACATGTTAATTTGTGGCATATTATATACTTGAACCCTTAACTGTAAGAATTGGGATAATTACATGTTAATTTGTTATAATTGAATAATTACATGATTACATGTTATTTTAAAATGAATTTAATTACATGTTAGGAAGAACATGCGACATGATAATCAGAAAATGGACTTAATATGATATTAAGTGTGACATGTAAAAATAGATCAGTACCAAATTTTTTTTGGAAGAATGAATATGTCTAAACTTACAGTAAATAGAAAATTGTAACCGCGCCTAGACACGAGGTTAAATTCAACTTGTGGTAGAAGTCTGCCCGGAACCGCCCGGCAAATCCAGCATTCACAAGTTGTTAATTTAATATGAGGGGTCTAGTACGTAAATACACGTGTAATGGTGCTAAGACATGAGGTTAAGTCCAACTTGTGGTAGAAGTTTGCCCGGAACCGCCTGGCAAATCCAGCATCCACAAGTGGTCGGCTTAATGTGAAAGGTCTGGTGCATAAGCATTTATAAATATATATATATATATGTATATGTATATGTATATGTATATGTATATGTATATGTATATGTATATGTATATGTATATGTATGTATGTACATACGTATGTATATAAAAAAATAGAAATAAAAGGCACAAATTGTGATTAATGGAAATGAATGGAAAAGAATGAAAGTTACAACAGTAAAAGAATTGGAATGAACGGGAAATGATAATGTACAACCCGAATTTTTATAACATGTTAATCCAAGAAATCGAGGCAGAATTAAATTTTAAAATCATAATCAAGGGAAACGGGTTGCGCCATTGCGTTCGTCTCGAAATTCTTCTTGGAAACGAGTCCGAGTTTGCGAGAATCAGAGTCCGTATGAGTGAGATATGACCCTCCGAAGTTTCAGAAATTTTCAGAGTTCAAAACAGCTCGAATTCGAATTCAAAATTCGAATTTAAACCCAGAACAGACTGGGCAGGAAATTTCCCGCCCAGCACCCAGGTCGACTGGGGAGTCGACTGGGCAGTCGACACCCCCAGGACCAGGTCGACTGCGCAGTCGACTTGGGTGTCGACCTGGTCCCCGAATCTGCTTTTGGGCCTGGGTGCATTCTGATTTACCTGGCCTTGTTTTCAGCCTAGGTTCGTCCGCCTAATCCTATATAAACAGCCTCTAGCCTCATTCTCTCTACACCATTTCATTCTGTCCTTATGCTGCCTCTGAGAAAATGAATAAAATAATATATAAGTCTGAGACGAGGACATGCTATTCAAGTCTTTCAAGAGGAGATTCAAATCTAGTTAGGGTTCAAGTAAAGATTCAACGGCTTCAAGCAACGACGCCTAGACCATATTGAATCAAATCAGAAGATTAATCAAGTTAGACGTTTCAACGCGACAACGAATCGACTTGTCCTCACTTAGCCAATCAATGTAAGTTCTAGTTACTTTTTAGATTGAAACGCTTAATTATAATATGGCCATGAAATAAAGTGGAATTGGATCTAAGTATGTTTATCGATTCAGATCTATTTCTGTTGAATCTTGAGTTTTGAGACTTGTCTATCTTTATTCTCATGCCAAGTTTATGATCTATTCAGCAGTTTTCTTGATTTGTAATGATGTTATCACCAAGTTGTAATCTTTATGCCTATCATGATGATTTATGATGTTTTCTTTCTGATCTTGTTCTTATTGCAACTTCTACCTCCCCCTATTTATTTTCTTTTGATGAACCTTGGTCAATTTCGGACCTAGGCCTGAACCGCGATTTGCGTACGGTTGAATACGGGGGAATATTGGGATAATACCTATTTGGATATATGTGTATGGTGGAATTGATGGCATAGCATAAAAATTGGATATTTGGGTATTACTACCATTAACATGAAATTGAATATTTGGGTTTTATCATTATAATAGTAATTGCAAGAATGGGGATTGGCATATATATAATTTGACATGGATTTTGATATATGTAATATGACATGGATCTTGATATATGTAATTTGGCTAGAACTCATTATTGGTAAATTGGTGTAAACATGTTATACACGTAATTTTGGGTATAAAACTGGATCTATGTAAATTGAGCATAGCTTTGTAAACATGTAAATCGTGAATCTTGACATATGTAAAACAACATGAATTGAACATATGTAAATTTGGTATGAATTGGGCATATGTAAAACTGACAAGTAACCTAGAACTTGGGCATATATTAATTATATAAAATTTGTTGTAGAAACATATATGATAATTTATGACTTGGAGAAAGTTTAATATGAACGCGCCTAAGTTGGGTTCTGGGTAGTTGGTATGTATTGGACATCTAGAAGGCATGTAAACATGCTTATGAACTTGAAACATGAATTGGTTATGAATATGAATCATTAACTTGATAATAGGCATAAGTGAAAACATGAAACTCGCCATAAAACTAGACACGAACTTGACATGAAGCTTGAACATGGACATGACATTTAGAATGAACTAGAAAATGGCCAACTCGAGGTTGGGTTGAGTTTGCAGTGTAATTCTGCCCGGAACCGCCCGACAAATCCAGTTACTGCAAACAATAGGATCCAATGTGGGTAGTTGGTCATATCGCACTTGAAAACCCGAGGTCAGACTGAGTTGTGGTGTAATTCTGCCCAGAACCGCCCGGCATATCCAGTGACCACAACAACAGGTCTGATGTGAGAGGTTGGGGTGCATTAATGAATTAATGACTTGATAGGGTTAAGTCATGAACCGCTTGAATATACTTAACCAATTTGACACGATGACTTGATAGGGTTAAGTCATGAACCACTTGAATATACTTAACCAATTTGACACGATGACTTGATAGGGTTAAGTCATGAACCGCTTGAATATACTTAACCAATTTGACACGATGACTTGATAGGGTTAAGTCATGAACCGCTTGAATATACTTAACCAATTTGACACGATGACTTGATAGGGTTAAGTCATGAACCGATTGAATATACTTAACCAATTTGACACGATGGTTTGGTAGGGTTAAGTCACGAACCGCTTGAACATACTTAACCAACTTGACACATGATTCTTAGGGCTAAGTCATGAACTTGAACGACAACACTTAGCCAATTTGACATGACACGTAGACGGGTTAAGTCACGAACTTGAATGACCACACTTAACCAACTTGACATGCTAGACTGATGGGGTTAAGTCTCGAATTTAAATGACAACACTTAACCTGCTGGACGGAAACCCTAGTTACGCAGTCCTTTTCAGCAGTAACCCACTAGATGTATCATGGTACCCTGGAACTAGGCAGGGTGGGGCACGATTACTGGGTTGATTGTAAGCGACCAGAACGACGGCTGAGTTGGTGCGCCATTGTAGGTTCAGGCGGACTACAGTCGTGCACGTAGTCCGGAGTTGAAAAAGCAGGCATTGGGCACCAGTAGGTTTACACTGTTTGTGCTTGATTCGTGTCGGTGGTTGGCACCCTAGGGCTTGATACACCCTGGACCTACCACAGGTGACCACATTCGTAATAGGGCCGTATGACACAGACACATGAACGAGATAGGACTCGTAGGGAGCCGATCGATTAATAGATCGTTTCGTGAGACCAAGTAATGGATCATTTCATGACATTGGGCAAGGGATCATTTTATAGTCAACACATGACACGGGTTGGGATACTAGTACGGGTGGTGCAGAGCAAATAGATATCATAGTAATATTTTAATGGTAAAGCAGAGAAATCTTGCGATGCTTGACAGAAATCTTGCGAAATTATACTTAGTTTATCTTGAATGGAAACCTGGCGATGTTATACTTGACAAAAACCATATGAGGATATTCTTAGTTATCTTTCCTGTAGCTTATCTTGTCATCATGCTTATGTTTACTTTCAGTTTATTCATGCCATGTTATCTTTACCTATTTTTATGCTGAAAGTCACTAGGACTTACTCAGTCTTTATGACTGACCCGTTTTGTTTTGCCTCTTTTTCTTCCGTTTCCCCTCCCACCCCCCCACCCCCCCCAAGGTTCGCAGGGTGGGAATACAGCTTAGTTCGGATCTTACCAACCTCCAAAGCACTTTCATGTACGGCTTGGATTTCTCTTGGCTATGGCTTGCTTTGCATTATTGGGGAATGATTTATAACTATGGTTTTATGCTTCTTTAATACTGCAAGACAGATTTCGATGTAATTGACTTAATAGCATTTTGATGTAAAAGGCTTTAGACCTTACTAGATTTTAAAGCGATGAAATTTGGGTTTTCCTTGCGCTGTTTTATTTATGTTCTGTCTTGTAATATTTCTGTGTATGTTTACCTAGATAATACTCCACCAAAGCTAGTGCATTCCCTTTGTGAGTGACCCTAGCGGAGGTGGGGTGTTACAGATAATAACCTATTATAATGAATTACATCAATGATAATGTTATATAATATGTAGGCTTGTCCTAAGGAGAAGTGGAAATTATAACATAAGTTAAAATAAATGGGAAGGAAACTTATTAATAAACCTTAGTTAAAAGAAATAAGTTAATAAAGTAAACAACAACAAGTTGTAGTGACAGTGTAAGATGAAATTATGATTAAATGATAAAGGATATGGTAAACTTATGGAATGAGATAAGTTATATTTCATCATATATAATGAGTGACATGTTAATAGAAAACATGTGAATTAAGATAAAATATACTTAATTATATATTAAGTAGAACATATTATTGTAACCATGAAACCGGACCATGAATTACATGGTGATAATACGAAAAGGGATTGTAGATTACAGACGTTGGATTACAATCTAGAGAATAACATGTTATGGGCTTATTAATGAACATAAATGGATTAAGTTTTGTAACCAAAATTAATAAGCAAGAGGGGTCCATTCCGTAGAGATATAAGGGGCTCGGAATACCCTTGAGATTTCGTACGGTCCTAAGGGATTAGTTTGTCTTAGCTACCTAGAATCACTTTATTTACCTATCGACAATTTTCGATCCATTGGAGTAGTCCATGAGTACGCAAGGTGTTTTGATCAGGTTAGGGGTTTTCCCCCTAAAACTCGAGATAGACTTCCGCATGTATCTAGATGACACTGCAAAGCCAATTATGCGATCAACGATAATTTTGGAGCAAGATTGGCGAGGAAAGTGTGACGGCAAGGAATTTCGCTCGGTCCGAACCAGTCGCTAAACCGATCCAGGCCGTTCGAAACGCCCTATCGTTTGAGAACAGGACAAAACAGAACGCATACAGAAGAACCTTTCATTGTATATAACAACAATGCATCAGATTACAAGAATATACAGAGTATGAATAAATATTACACAGAAATATCAGAGATTTAAATTACATTTAAATACATAGCAGCGGAAAATAATACAATACACAACTAGAAGTAGATATACGGATACAAAGCTTTCCGGATATCGTTCCAGCTGTAAACCAGGATCCTGTGAATATAAATCTGCAAAACCAAAACTACTAGCTGCCCGTGTCAAAATAAGGGCACCCAGAGTTTAGGTTAAAACAATAAACTCCAGGTCAGTCATGTGACTGGTGTGAGAACTAAAACAGTTATTAATCTTTATTTTAAAGTTAGGTAAATCAAGGGACCACGCCGTATAACACGGAACGGGTTTCCTCCCAAGAATACCAGTGCATAAAACAAACAGCGCAATGCTAAATAAAGAAAAATGAAGCTGTTATAAGACCCAGGTCCCATCACACAATGCAACGCAGCCGAGGATAGGGTTTTCCCTTATAACAGCCAAAGAATGCTTGATACGGTTAAAATAAATCATTTGATACTATTTTAAGTGCATAGTGTATAAAACAACTTCAAATCATAAGTATCGATCATATGCGGCATGAATGCCCCATCCCACTATGTCGCCATACTAGGCTCTACAAATAAAACCGCAAATGTCACGTATTGGGAAATTGGATTTCCGTCTATGAACCAAGGCAAAAGATAGTCCTCAACCGATTCGAGACTGTCTAGCCCGAGCCTCAGGACCCAGACTCAGGTGGGCCCTTGGATCCTCAGGGCCAGTCCACCGATGTGGATTAAACTTAAACCCTGGACATGCATTTCCCCGCCCTATGGGGCGTAAACGAGCCAACTAAATGACTCCATCGGTTCGAGAACGACCGATCAATCCGAGGCGCCTCGCAACAGCAACAACCACATAAGTCAAACTCGTCAGGGCGTGTAAAACCACTGACGCCACTTCTAGCTAGAAAGAAACGCATGCCCTCCCTGACGTCCTCTCCCGTTTTTGGTTCATACCGGGTGTGAAACTCGCGAAGCAAACGTTACACAAAGCTACGCCACAAAGGCCGTGCTTTGATCATCACCACAAGACTTTGCTTTTCAACAGAAGCCTCGATCAATTGCCACTTAGGCATGCCCGTAGCCACTACATATGTAAAAATCGAGTTTTTACTTCGCTATTCTATATATAAAAATCGAATTTTTAGTTCGCTATTCAATATATAAAAATCGAATTTTTAGTTCGCTATTCAATATATAAAAATCGAATTTTTAGTTCGCTATTCAATATATAAAAATCGAATTTTTAGTTCGCTATTCAATATATAAAAATCGAATTTTTATTTCGAAGTTCAATATATAAAAATTCTATTTTTCTATCGAAGTTCAATATATAAAAATTCTATTTTTCTATCGAAGTTCAATATATAAAAATTCTATTTTTCTATTCCGACTTTCTAATCTCCTTTTAGTTTATAAATCATTTTTTTTAAATCATCTTAAAAATCAGTTTTTATAATTTTATTAAATTCAGTTTTTATTTAACTTAAAAATCAGTTTTTACTTAACTAAAAAAATCAGTTTTTACTAAACTTAAAAATCAGTTTTTACTAAACTTAAAAATCAGTTTTTACTTAACTAAAAAAATCAGTTTTTACTAAACTTAAAAATCAGTTTTTACTTAACTAAAAAATCAGTTTTTACTTAACTAAAAAATCAGTTTTTACTAAACTTAAAAATCAGTTTTTACTAAACTTAAAAATCAGTTTTTACTTAACTAAAAATAATTTAAACAAATAAGAAAAGACTTACAGGAGGGGGGGGTCCTTCGTCGCCGAACAGCAGCAGGGGGGGAGGGTCCTTCGTCGCCGAACAGCAGCAGGGGGGGGTCCTTCGTCGCCGAACAGCAGCAGGGGGGGTCCTTCGTCGCCGAACAGCAGCAGGGGGGGTCCTTCATCGCCGAACAGCAGCAAAGCGGGGGGTCCTTCATCGCCGAACAGCAGCAAAGGGGGGGTCCTTCATCGCATACGAGGGGGCTTCGGTGGGCTCGTCGAGGGAGGGGGGAGGTGCGGCGATGGGCGGCGGCGCTTCAGGGGGGGGGGGCGGCTGTCGATAACTAGGGTTTTCCTTTTTTTTTTTTTTTTTGCTTCTGAAATGAATCGGGGGGGGTATGAAGGAGAGAATAGATATATTAATTTTATTTTATTTTTCTTTAATTTACTAAAAGGTTGACTTTTCAAACGAACCCCAATCTGAACTCAACGACTGTCGCCCATAGCTAAATACCCCCATTCCGAACGCAATGGGATATGTATCGTAAGCTGGTTTGATCGTTACAATCAGTTTCTGTTGAATTTTCATTTAAATCCTTATTTTGAATTTTAAACATACATTTCAAATTACCGGGGCCACATACTAACTAGAAAAATTCCAGAAAAATATTTTCTAGCTTCGTACTGACGATACGGTCCTAACAAAACTAGTTTCGTCGAATTCTGAGATCGTTTGAAAAATGGCCATTTTCCAGTCGATTAAAATCAACTGAAACTGGTCAAACGCGTTTTCCTTCGCCACGCTCACATATTGATTCGAAAAATTATGAAATTTGGAATCTAGCAATAACTTAACATCACGGACCCAACAAAACTGGTTTCGTCGAAATCCGAGGTCGTTTGCAAAATTGCTATTTTTAAGGGCCTTATATATATAAAAATATATATAAATTCCACAGCGACTATTTCTAATTTTAAACTGGACATATCTTATCATTTCTAAGATGAAATCTCAGTTCTTCGGATTCGTTGGAAAGATACTGTCAAATAGATCCTATGATTTTTGGTTTCACTAAAATCCGGATTGTTTTGCACCCGGTACATTCAATTGAAGTTTGAAATCGAATTATCGAACTACCGCGCCATTTTCAATTCTATTTATAATTATATATAAATATTTATATTCTAACGACGACGTATATAATATATACGTTCGATTTATATTCAAAATAAATTTCTCGTCGATATTATTTAAAATAATTCATTTTAAATAATCAAAATTCGCTAAAATTGCCAAAATAAAAATTTCAAACTGGCTCGCATTTTACGGGTTGTTACAATCTCCCCCACTTAAAACATTTCGTCCCCGAAAAGGAACAAAGTCGAAAGTGGTTTGATTAATCAACTCCACGCTCAATCTGGCTTCCATTCTCCAACTTTTCAGTTTCTGAGAATTTTCTAAAATTTCAAAAATTTGGCTAACACCCTAAATTTTCGTAAAATTTCGCCATAACCTCCCCTGCAATGGGAGCATCGGGGAATTTCAAATAGCTTCCCCGGTCCTTCAGATCTCAAAAAGAAAAAGAAAAAGCCAAGCGGCTAGCCAATAGGCTCATAAAATCATCATCACCCAAACAAAACAGTAAATTATGTAGTAAACATGTACCTATTTGTCGGGCAAACAAATTTTATTCTCTGCTCTAGCCTCCTTGCTATGACCTGTTCAATGTAAGTATATGCATATGCAAGCAAATGCGACCAATTTTCAATATAACTCAATATTCGATCAAATTAGGCATAATGGTTAAAAATTATCAAACAAATAAACAAACAACACCAATATCAATCAATTAGTGAATTAGATTATCAAATTCATAATTTTGATACATATACTGAAAATCTTGTTTTGATGCCAAATCACAACAATAGGCCCTATCTAATTTTGGTTCTCACACCTCAAACCACATTCAAACCAATATCGCAATCAATCACCAAACAGTCAAACAAACAAGTCCATGGTCTGTGGACGATTGTGTCGGGTGCTACTAAGCACCGTCTGCATCCTAGTATATATATTACTAGAAAAAGAAATTGAAAGGTGAGCAATTCTCACTTATAGCGATCCTAGCTCCACGGCACTTCATTGATAGAAATCTTCATCGCTATAGCCCCCCCCTCTTTGACGAACACGGTAAGTTTTTTTTATTTATTTTTTTATTTATTTATATTATTTTTAGTTTAAATACTGTTTGTTTTTTTTAGGTTTTAAAACTGAATTTTATAAAGATTTTAAACTGAATTTTATAAAGATTTAAAACTGAATTATATAAAGCATATAAAACTGATTTTTGGGTTTGTCGTGAATGGTGTCTTCACTAACACTATTCTTGAACCCAGTTGAGAAAAGATTAAATCTTTTTATTTAGATTTAATGAAGTGTACCAATTAAATAATATTTAATTGGAATTGAATTGATATTGATTTTTGGGTTTATCGTGAACAGTGTTTTAAATAACACTTGTTCTTTAACCCGATAATTAATGGAATGTGATTTGGGTTTGTCGTGAATGGTGTCTTCACTAACACTATTCTTGAACCCAGTTGAGAAAAGATTAAATCTTTTTATTTAGATTTAATGAAGTGTACCAATTAAATAATATTTAATTGGAATTGAATTGATATTGATTTTTGGGTTTATCGTGAACAGTGTTTTAAATAACACTTGTTCTTTAACCCGATAATTAATGGAATGTGATTTGGGTTTGTCGTGAATGGTGTCTTCACTAACACTATTCTTGAACCCAGTTGAGAAAAGATTAAATCTTTTTATTTAGATTTAATGAAGTGTACCAATTAAATAATATTTAATTGGAATTGAATTGATATTGATTTTTGGGTTTATCGTGAACAGTGTTTTAAATAACACTTGTTCTTTAACCCGATAATTAATGGAATGTGATTTTGGGTTTATCGTGAACCGTGTTTTAAATGACACTGATTCTTTAACCCAGTCGAAGATTAAAACTAAGTGGAGTTTTAATGAATCTTTAATTAGATTGAAATGATCGAAAGTGGAGTATCACCAGTTTTGCTCCAGGCGATAGTTAAATCTTTAATTAGATTTGAACGTGAAATGGTAATTGAATTTACCGATAACACTGTGGTGTTAGATATGAAGTATTACCAGTTTTACTTCATGGGATGAATAGGTTGGGATTGGGAAATTAAAACAAATGATTACTTCGGTAAGGTTCGCTAATCCCGACTAGTTTGAATTGATATTCAAAAGTAGATTAAAGAATAAATTCAAGAATTTATCTTTGATAAAATTAATGGGAACCTTTCCCTATGAATGTGAAATTTAGAAACTAACTGTCGGTTAGCTAAGCAGAATGGTTTTCTGGATATTGATCTGATGTTGGTTTCAGCCTTCGGGGTTAATATTTGGGGAATTATTCTCTTGATTAATTTACGGTTAGTGACTAATGAATTGGAATGAGGCGTATGTTGTGTTTGTGTAACACTTATTTAAAGTATACGCGAGTTACTCGGAAAGACCGGGTTTATCCCATTCCGAATAACTGATACGACGATAAGTCGAAGATGAAGACGATGGTCGAAGACCGGAGGTCTTCACGTCGTTTGGGTGATAACTGATGATCTTGATTGGGCTGTACACCCAAGAAGATGGAAACAGTTGGTGATCGTCCAGACGTACTTGGAGATCGATGGATATGCGGGGTACTAGGTGCCTCCGGTTTCGTTCAGACCCAGAACGGACTTGTAAATGGACTGTGTGTCTGACATTGGATTTTAGTCCGTGTGATTGATCTCCATTAAATATATATCTGTTTGGCGGCGGAGAATTTATTCTCTTGCTTAACGCCCTTCTCAGAGACGTACGAGCTCAGGGGTTATATATTGATGGATATCAAACGCATGGAGTGAATTGCCTGTGTGGCATGCCTAAGTGGCAATTGATCGAGGCTTCTGTTGAAAAGCAAAGTCTTGTGGTGATGATCAAAGCAAGGCCTTTGTGGCGTAGCTTTGTGTAACGTTTGCCTCGCGAGTTTCACACACGGTATGAACCAAAAACGGGAGAGGACGTCAGGGAGGGCATGCGTTTCTTTCTAGCTAGAAGTGGCGTCAGTGGTTTTACACGCCCTGACGAGTTTGACTTATGTGGTTGTTGCTGTTGCGAGGCGCCTCGGATTGATCGGTCGTTCTCGAACCGATGGAGTCATTTAGTTGGCTCGTTTACGCCCCATAGGGCGGGGAAACGCATGTTCAGGCATTTTAATCCACATCGGTGGACCGGCCCTGAGGATCCAAGGGCCTACCTGAGTCTGGGTCCTGAGGCTCGGGCTAGACAGTCTCGAATCGGTTGAGGACTATCTTTTGCCTCAGTTCATAGATGGAAATCCAACTTCCAATACGACATTTGCGGTTTTGATTGTAAACTTATATATGGCGACATAGTGTTATGGGCCGTTCATGCCGCCTATGATTGATACTTATGATTTGAAGTGTTTTATACACTATGCACTTATAATAGTATCAAATGATTTGTTTTAAACGTATCAAGCATTCTTTGGCTGTTATAAGGGAAAACCCTATCCTCGACTGCGTTGCATTGTGTGATGGGACCTGGGTCTTATAACAGCTTCATTTTTTCTTTATTTAGCATTGCGCTGTTGTTTTATGCACTGGTGTTCTTGGGAGGAAACCCGTTCCGTGTTATACGGCGTGGTCCCTTGATTTACCTAACTTTTAAAATAAAGAATAATAACTGTTTTAGTTCTCACACCAGTCACATGACTGACCTGGAGTTTATTGTTTCAACCTAAACTCTGGGTGCCCTTATTTTGACACGGGCAGCTAGTAGTTTTGGTTTTGCAGATTTTTATTCACAGGATCCTGGTTTACAGCTGGAACGATATCCGGAAAGCTTTGTATCCGTATATCTCATTCTAGTTGTGTATTGTATTATTTTCCGCTGCTATGTATTTAAATGTAATTTAAATCTCTGATATTTCTGTGTAATATTCTTTTATACTCTGCATACTCTTGTAATCTGATGCATTGTTGTAATATACAATGAAATGTTCTTCTATATGCGTTCTGATTTGTCGTGTTCTCAAACGATAGGGCGTTTCGAACGGTCTGGGTCGGTTTAGCGACTGGTTCAGACCGAGCGAAATTCCCTGCCGTCACAGTTGGTATCAACTGTGACGGCAAGGAATTTCGCTCGGTCCGAACCAGTCGCTAAACCGATCCAGGCCGTTCGAAACGCCCTATCGTTTGAGAACAGGACAAAACAGAACGCATACAGAAGAACCTTTCATTGTATATAACAACAATGCATCAGATTACAAGAATATACAGAGTATGAATAAATATTACACAGAAATATCAGAGATTTAAATTACATTTAAATACATAGCAGCGGAAAATAATACAATACACAACTAGAAGTAGATATACGGATACAAAGCTTTCCGGATATCGTTCCAGCTGTAAACCAGGATCTTGTGAATATAAATCTGCAAAACCAAAACTACTAGCTGCCCGTGTCAAAATAAGGGCACCCAGAGTTTAGGTTAAAACAATAAACTCCAGGTCAGTCATGTGACTGGTGTGAGAACTAAAACAGTTATTAATCTTTATTTTAAAGTTAGGTAAATCAAGGGACCACGCCGTATAACACGGAACGGGTTTCCTCCCAAGAATACCAGTGCATAAAACAAACAGCGCAATGCTAAATAAAGAAAAATGAAGCTGTTATAAGACCCAGGTCCCATCACACAATGCAACGCAGCCGAGGATAGGGTTTTCCCTTATAACAGCCAAAGAATGCTTGATACGGTTAAAATAAATCATTTGATACTATTTTAAGTGCATAGTGTATAAAACAACTTCAAATCATAAGTATCGATCATAGGCGGCATGAATGCCCCATCCCACTATGTCGCCATACTAGGCTCTACAAATAAAACCGCAAATGTCACGTATTGGGAAATTGGATTTCCGTCTATGAACCGAGGCAAAAGATAGTCCTCAACCGATTCGAGACTGTCTAGCCCGAGCCTCAGGACCCAGACTCAGGTGGGCCCTTGGATCCTCAGGGCCAGTCCACCGATGTGGATTAAACTTAAACCCTGGACATGCATTTCCCCGCCCTATGGGGCGTAAACGAGCCAACTAAATGACTCCATCGGTTCGAGAACCACCGATCAATCCGAGGCGCCTCGCAACAGCAACAACCACATAAGTCAAACTCGTCAGGGCATGTAAAACCACTGACGCCACTTCTAGCTAGAAAGAAACGCATGCCCTCCCTGACGTCCTCTCCCGTTTTTGGTTCATACCGGGTGTGAAACTCGCGAAGCAAACGTTACACAAAGCTACGCCACAAAGGCCGTGCTTTGATCATCACCACAAGACTTTGCTTTTCAACAGAAGCCTCGATCAATTGCCACTTAGGCATGCCCGTAGCCACTACATATGTAAAAATCGAGTTTTTACTTCGCTATTCTATATATAAAAATCGAATTTTTAGTTCGCTATTCAATATATAAAAATCGAATTTTTAGTTCGCTATTCAATATATAAAAATCGAATTTTTAGTTCGCTATTCAATATATAAAAATCGAATTTTTAGTTCGCTATTCAATATATAAAAATCGAATTTTTAGTTCGCTATTCAATATATAAAAATCGAATTTTTATTTCGAAGTTCAATATATAAAAATTCTATTTTTCTATCGAAGTTCAATATATAAAAATTCTATTTTTCTATCGAAGTTCAATATATAAAAATTCTATTTTTCTATCGAAGTTCAATATATAAAAATTCTATTTTTCTATCGAAGTTCAATATATAAAAATTCTATTTTTCTATTCCGACTTTCTAATCTCCTTTTAGTTTATAAATCATTTTTTTTAAATCATCTTAAAAATCAGTTTTTATACTTTTATAAAATTCAGTTTTTATTTAACTTAAAAATCAGTTTTTACTTAACTAAAAAAATCAGTTTTTACTAAACTTAAAAATCAGTTTTTACTAAACTTAAAAATCAGTTTTTACTTAACTAAAAAAATCAGTTTTTACTAAACTTAAAAATCAGTTTTTACTTAACTAAAAAATCAGTTTTTACTTAACTAAAAAATCAGTTTTTACTAAACTTAAAAATCAGTTTTTACTAAACTTAAAAATCAGTTTTTACTTAACTAAAAATAATTTAAACAAATAAGAAAAGACTTACAGGAGGGGGGGTCCTTCGTCGCCGAACAGCAGCAGGGGGGGGGAGGGTCCTTCGTCGCCGAACAGCAGCAGGGGGGGAGGGTCCTTCGTCACCGAACAGCAGCAGGGGGGGGTCCTTCGTCGCCGAACAGCAGCAGGGGGGGTCCTTCGTCGCCGAACAGCAGCAGGGGGGGTCCTTCATCGCCGAACAGCAGCAAAGGGGGGGGGGGTCCTTCATCGCCGAACAGCAGCAAAGGGGGGGTCCTTCATCGCATACGAGGGGGCTTCGGTGGGCTCGTCGAGGGAGGGGGGGAGGTGCGGCGATGGGCGGCGGCGCTTCAGGGGGGGGCGGCTGTCGATAACTAGGGTTTTCCTTTTTTTTTTTTTTTTTGCTTCTGAAATGAATCGGCGGGGGGGGGGGGGGGGTATGAAGGAGAGAATAGATATATTAATTTTATTTTATTTTTCTTTAATTTACTAAAAGGTTGACTTTTCAAACGAACCCCAATCTGAACTCAACGACTGTCGCCCATAGCTAAATACCCCCATTCCGAACGCAATGGGATATGTATCGTAAGCTGGTTTGATCGTTACAATCAGTTTCTGTTGAATTTTCATTTAAATCCTTATTTTGAATTTTAAACATACATTTCAAATTACCGGGGCCACATACTAACTAGAAAAATTCCAGAAAAATATTTTCTAGCTTCGTACTGACGATACGGTCCTAACAAAACTAGTTTCGTCGAATTCTGAGATCGTTTGAAAAATGGCCATTTTCCAGTCGATTAAAATCAACTGAAACTGGTCAAACGCGTTTTCCTTCGCCACGCTCACATATTGATTCGAAAAATTATGAAATTTGGAATCTAGCAATAACTTAACATCACGGACCCAACAAAACTGGTTTCGTCGAAATCCGAGGTCGTTTGCAAAATTGCTATTTTTAAGGGCCTTATATATATAAAAATATATATAAATTCCACAGCGACTATTTCTAATTTTAAACTGGACATATCTTATCATTTCTAAGATGAAATCTCAGTTCTTCGGATTCGTTGGAAAGATACTGTCAACTAGATCCTATGATTTTTGGTTTCACTAAAATCCGGATTGTTTTGCACCCGGTACATTCAATTGAAGTTTGAAATCGAATTATCGAACTACCGCGCCATTTTCAATTCTATTTATAATTATATATAAATATTTATATTCTAACGACGACGTATATAATATATACGTTCGATTTATATTCAAAATAAATTTCTCGTCGATATTATTTAAAATAATTCATTTTAAATAATCAAAATTCGCTAAAATTGCCAAAATAAAAATTTCAAACTGGCTCGCATTTTACGGGTTGTTACAGAAAGGCGGAGTCGATAGAGTGCTCAATTGTTTGGTTGTATCATCTCTCATAGATCGTCCAAATTCGGATGAGGTATCCCTTGGGTGCTTGTCTGATATTGGTTTAGGCCTTTGGGGTTTGTACTTGAGGGATGTCGAGTTCGATTAGGATGGTTTGCGTGAGAAATAAATGGTTGGGGCTGGCACCCTAAGTTAGATTGACCTTAAGAGAGGTAATAAGCACATAGTAACCATAAGCTTTGGACCCTCAGACTTGCAGCATGATGGATAAGCTAAGTAGAAGAGAGACCTCTAATCATCTTAGGATATACACTCGATATCATGGTTAATGTCTGTATATCTTGGAAAGATAGTTTGACTACATTGGATACCCTCTAGCATAGTAAGTGATCGAGGGCCTATCTTTACTGGTGGGTTTTGAAAATGCAGGTCAAGGAGCTTCGCAACCATGAAGTTAAATTAGATAAGGTACAGTGGAGTGAAGCTCAAGAAGATGCAACTTAGAAGACTGAAGACTAAATACGCGCATCTTACCCTTTTTAAGGATATATTCTTGATTCCCCTTTTTCTGTAAAATCTATTTGCATGCTTGTCTTTATCTTTTAAGTATATCCTCTCGATCCTATCCTCGATCCTTAGGTAGAAGCCAATGGACGTAAACATGTGTTTGAGACATGTTATGTTTGGTGGATGCAAGTGGTTGCAAGTGTGTGCTAGTGGTTGCTCGTGGATCCATATATACACATTAGGCGCTAGATCGGCTCAGTCACTTTCATATTGCATATGCATGAGTGAAATTTTATACATATGAATTGAAACTTGATGTGTTATCATAAGGATGTTGCATTTGTATGAATGATTGTGCACTCATGTAGAAGTTATAAAGTACATTTAGGAATAATTGCATATATAATGGACTCATGGCACTGACATAATTTGCATTAAGGAGGTCAACTGAATCAGTAGACCGCCTGATTTTGCATTAGATAAGGACATGTACACACACTATGCATATGATCATGAAGCATTAGAAGCCTTTTTAGGGACAATGGATGCCTGTGATTGAATGGTTGAGTAGATGGGTGACTGGATGGTAGGATATAAGTTCTTCTCTACTTGAAGATTTCGGGGACGAAATCCTAAAAGGAGGGGAGAATGTAACACCCCGTATTTTCTATTAACGTTATAGTAACGAATCAAAGAATATTTAATTTCAAATATGAGAATCAAGGGAAACGGGTTATGCCATTGCGTTAGTCTCGGAATTTTGCTTGAGATAGAGTCTGAGTTTGCGAAAAACGGACACCGTATGAAGGAGATATGGACGAACGAAGTTAAAGCTAAAAACTAGAAGAAAGAAGAGAAAAAAAATTGCACTGGCGCACTTGGGAAGTGCGCCAGTACAAAAATACACTGACGCACACAAAAATAATCCTAGAACTATCATGCCCTCAGTAGAGAACTTGGAGTAGCCATCACCAATTCAAAGACAAGATAAAAACCAAAATCAAAATCAAATTAAAGTAATCAAATTCAACGATCTACATCAAAGGCGAGCTCACCAATTTCAGAATTCAGAATTCAGAAACCAAGAATTCCTTTGTAGTTTGTAAGTTGATTATTACGTAGATTTAAATGTTCTTTTAATTGAAATCATGACATGTTGTAATTCGAATATAGAATGATGCCTATGTATAAGATAAATAAAGTTTGATTCTCAAACTACCGTTGCGATTGATCATATGTTTGTGATGATGAGCGTACTATATTGAAAGTTATTGGAATCTGTTATGATTGGGTATTGGATTTCTTATGCCAACTGAATGGTGAAACATGTCATGTTATAAGTTAGTGATTACTTGCAGGTTTATGATCTAAAACACATGCTTATATTTTAGATCAACACTCATGTATATTTAGATCCATGTTAAGTTGAATATGTTTATGTTGCAAGATTTGATTTGTAGCTCTCTTATGTTTAACACACATAAGTTATCATGATAAGTTGTAATGCGAATATGTTTATAACAGCCCTCTTATGTTTAACACACATAAGTTATCATGTTAAGTGGTGATTTAAATATGTTTATAGTAGCTTTCTTATGTTTTGACATACATAAGTTAATATGCTAAGCTGTTGTTTAAAATTGTATGTTAAACCTCCATGCTCGACCTATATCAAGTTTACATGATAATTAGATCCAACTTAGTCACGAGTTCACCTTTACATGACAAGTTTAATTTGTGTAGTTCTATGTAAATTCATATGCTGTAATTCATGGTAATCAGATCTAAATTTGCAAGCTTATTTTCCTATGCCAAATCTATATGTCACATATTTTTATGCTGATAGAATATTTCATGTTCTTCGCTTTTCCCTTTTGTGGTTATAAGTTAGGCTAAAATATCGAGCCTAACATTCCTTGTAATTTTGCGAACGTACAAACGAGGGATATCGTTGGGGTAAATATGAAATTATATGTAATTGGCATGTTTGGCACATGCCAATGATTAGTGGCATTTAAATGGTATAATTTTTATATACCAAAGATTATGAATATGATTTAGGGGAAAAGTGGGCCATGACAATAATTGATTTATAATTTACTTATAAGTATGATAGATAAACATGAAAATTACATGGCATAGATTTGGTATATTTGATATACCATTTATTATGAGCTTAATCAAAAGAATAATTATGGCATGATTAAATTAAGATTAATTTACATAAAGAGTTAGACATATATAGAAAATATGGGAATTTAGAAAAGACGAATATGCCTAACACGATGTTAGAATGAGTTGTGGTGTAAATCTGCCCATAACCGACCAGCATATCCAACTGAAAGAACCCGTAACTTCCCCGTGAAGGAAAGCACGAATACTTTGAGAACAACACACAAAAGGACGCAGACGGAAGAACATTTCATTGCTATTACAACAATTCCCTCAGATACAAGAATATACAGAGTATAATTGAATAAATTACATTCAACAAATATCAGAGATTTAAATAAATTACATAGCAGCGGAAAAATAATATAAAACACAACTGAAAGTGATACACGGATACAGAGCTTCCCGAGCATCGTTCCAGCTGTAAATCAGGACCCTGTGGATATAAATCTGCAAAACCAAAACTACTAGCTGCCCGTGTGGAAAATAGGGGCACCCAGAGTTTAGGTTAAAACAATAAACTCCAGGTCAGTCATGTGACTGGTGTGAGAACTAAAACAGTTATTAATATTGGTTTTAAAGTTGGGTAAATCAAGGGACCACGCCGTATAACACGGAACGGGTTTCCTCCCAAGAATACCAGTGCATAAAACAAACAGCGCAATGCTAAATAAAGAAAAATGAAGCTGTTATAAGACCCAGGTCCCATCACACAATGCAACGCAAGCCGGAGGATAGGGTTTTCCCTTATAACAGCCAAAGCATGCTTGATACGTTTAAAACACATTATTTGATACTATTATAAGTGTATAGTGTCAAAACAATTTCAATCATAAATATCAATCATAGGCGGCATGGGTACCATCTATCATGTCGCCATACTAGTTCTACAATTAAAACCGCAATACACGTATTGGAAGTTGGATTCCGTCATGAGTCGAGGCAAGGGGCAAGCTCATCTCCGCGTTCGAGACACTCTAGCAATGCCTCAGGACCCCACTCTGATCCTTTGGAACCTCCAAGGCCGGTCCTCTCTTACTTTTGAGGATTAATTATTCCTGAACACACGTTTCCCGGTCCTTACAGACCTATATCCGAGGCGCCTCGTATCCAACAACCACACAGGTGAAAAGTATATAAATGTCAGGGCTGGTAGGTCACTGACACCACCCTAGCTAGAAAGAAACGTCGTGCACTCCTTGGGTCCGTATCCCGTTTTTGACTCATACCGAGGTGTGAGGCTCGCGAATTCACGTTATACACAAAGCTATGCCACACAGGCCGTGCTTTGATCATCAACCACAAGACTTTGCTTTTCAACAGAAGCCTTGATCAATTGCCACTTACGCGTGCCACATTGGCAATTCACTCCATGCGACTGATGTCCATCGATATACAACCTCTGAGCTCGTATGTCTCAGAGAAGGGCGTTAAGCAAGAGAATAAATTCTCCGCCGCCAAACAGATGTATATTTAATAGAGATCAATCAACACAGAATAAAATCCAATGTCAGACACACAATCCATTTACAAGTTCGTTCTGGGTCTGAACGAAACCGGAGGCACTTTCCTCGCATATCCATCCATCTCCAAGTACGTCTTGACGATCACTAACTGATTCCCTCATCCTGGGTGTACAGCCCAATCAAGATCATCAGTAATCACCCAAACGATGTGAAGACTTCCGGTCTTCAACTACCGTCTTCATCTTCGACATCTCGTCGAATCGGTTATTCAGAATGGGTATAACCCGGCCTTCCTGAATAACCCACGTATATGATAAACAAATGTTACACAAACACAACGAACGCCTCATTCCAATTCAGAATATTCTTTTATTCACAAAATCACATTCTTAGGGAAATGTTCCCATTAATTTTATCCAAGATAAATTCTTCTAAATTTATACTTTAATCCTCCTTGGGATATCATTTCAAACTAGTCGGGAATAACGAACCACACCGAAGTAATTATTTATTTTATTTCCCAATCCCAACCTATATATCCCATGGAGCAAAACTGGTGATACTCCATATCTAACACCACGGTGTTATCGGTAAAATTAATTACCATTTCACGTTCAAATCTAATTAAAGATTTAACTATCGCTTTGGAGCAAAACTGGTGGTACTCCATTCTCGATCACCTTTCAGATTTGATAATTTAAATTATCAATTCACATTTTAATCTAATTAAAGATTCATTAAAACTCCACTTCGCTTTAATCTTCTCAAAAATCGATATCTTGCCTTTAACTGGGTTAAAGAACCAATGTCTTCTAAAACACGATTCACGATAAACCCAAATCACATTTGATATTAAATACAAGGCTCTGAATAGAAAACATATCGGCTTATATTCAATATCAAATTCTGAAACCAACATATATTGTATTGGGAATAACGATATGAATATATCTTTCAAATTCCCATAACAATATCTGTATAGTCACGAAATCCAACATCGAAATATCCCGAAGATAATTTCGATTCAGCTCCAGTTCAATTCTCATATTGGGAATATTGATTATTTTTAAAATCACTTTCAAATTCAATTTATTTATTTCACAAATAAATTGATTTTAATTCTAGTTCAAACTAGTTCATTTCGATAAAAATCTATTTTTATCCTTTCAAATGTGGAATTTTTCAACCCAATTTTTCCCAAATCATTTCCTATGATTTTACACAAATTATAGATATTTTTGATAATTTTATCGAGGCCCGTACAGTCGATTTCCAACAACGGCCATCGAACTGCACTTACAGCGACCTTTTTCGAATTTGATTTGGACATAACTCCAAATCCAACCGTTAGATTTCAAATTTCTAATATTCATTGGAAAGCTCTTTTCGATACGAACCCAACGGTTCCGGTTTTAGGAGAATTCGACGGTCGGATCTCCCGCAATGTCCGTTTGAAATAAATGGTCGAAATTCACGAACTACCGCGGCGCGGCCCGTTCTATTCAGGCCATTATATATATAATATATATATATTATATATATTTCGTCGATTTCCTTTTAAAACGAATTTTATAAATCGTTTTAACTTCGTTTCAAAACCATTTCAACACTATTTCCATTCAAAGCCAAAATTGAATTCTTCTTTATAAATTCGTTTTAAAATTTATTTCTATTCAATTTAAATTTTAATTCAATTTGAATTCATTTCAATTCACTTTCAATTCAATTTGAATTCGTTTTCAATTCATTTCGAAATCGTTTTCAATTCAATTCATTTCGAAATCGTTTTCAATTCAATTCATTTCGAAATCCTTTTATATTCAATTCAAATTCGTTTTCTTTTCAATTCGAATTTGTTTTCTTTTCAATTCGAATTTGTTTTCTTTTCAATTCGAATTTGCTATAATATTCATTTCAATTTGAATAAAATTGATATAATTATCGTTCACGTCAAAATGGCGCAAAACTAATCAACACGGCTTTATATTTTTCAGTCACTTCTTTATTCTATTCAACAAATGAATATCTTTCCCATTCAACACATGAATCTATATATCTTTCAACACACGACTACTCTCAACACATGAGTGCTGTCAACACATCACTATTTTTGTTATGTAAGATATTTTATAAAACTATGGTATCTATCGTTTGATTTCCAATTAGACTTCTACTGGGAAGTAGTTCTAATTTTAAATATGATAAAGATGTAATTTTTATTATTTAAAATATTTCACTCAACACATGAATAGTTTCAACCTATAATCATCGTCAACACATGACTATTTTTATATTCAACACATGAATTTTCTTTTATAATATTCCTTATTTTCCCGATTGGAATGAGGCCCAATCAATCACCATATAACGTTAATTATATGGATTCCATACAACACATGTATATAATAGCATTGATAAACAATCAACCATCAACCAAAGTGCACTACACTGTATAAGCATCGAATATAGATATCTAACGCTTATAACAGCCTGTCAATCAATCGATCGACATATTTAATCAATCAGGATGAGTGAACTTCAAATTTCATCCCAACACCCGTGTGGGGTTTCAAACAATCAAACACATATTTTATTTGTGCAGTTGGGCGATGTGTAAAATTTATCGACCCAATCAATATCAGTCAAATCAGTGTATATAAACAAATCGGCCGATTTGTTTATAAATATTCATTTATTCACTTTCACGTTAAAATTTATATTTTTAACGATAAAATATTTTATTTTAACCCATGAATTTCTATTCAGTTCATTTATTCAATAAAATGATATTTTTATTTTTCTAACATATTTTAGAAAATTTCGGCGGCATAACGGCACGATACTAGAAACGGGACGAGACCTAGCCTTATCCCCGGTCTAGTGAAGGCCCACGCCATTCACACATCAATCAAATCAATTTCAATTCACCAAATAATTCAATTCAAACCAATAACATAACCAACTACACAACCAAACAATTTAACAAACAAGCCATCCATGGTCTGTGGATGACGGGTGTCGGGTGCTACTAAACACCGTCTACATCCTAGTATATATATATATATATAACTAGAGAAACAAATTTTGAGTGAGAAGTTCTCACCGAAAGCTATCCAATACCACGACACTCCTATTGTAGAGATCTTCGTCGTTCTCGCCTTTTCTTCTCCTTTGTTGCCCGTAGCCACTACATATAGAAATCACACATTTTTATATTTCGATGTCTTTAAAATAAAAATCACATTTTTATTTATTCACTTTCAATTTAAAAATCATATTTTTATAATCACTTCATATATTTAAAAATTGAATTTTTACTATGCTATTCAATATATAAAAATCATATTTCCTTACCGCTAATATATAGATAAAAATTCTATTTCAAAAATATAGATTTCGCCCTTATAAAAATATAGATTTCACCTTTATAAAAATAAAGTTTTCGCCTTTATAAAAATAAAGTTTTCTCCTTTATAAAAATAAAGTTTTCGCCTTTATAAAAATAAAGTTTTCATCCTTTCGAAAATATAAATTTCATCATTATAAAAATTACCACTTTATCTCAACGTATATAAAATAAAAATCAGATTTTTATTTCACTACATATACAAAGATGATATTTTTATATTCTCTATCCTATAAAGATTATATTTTTAATAATTTAAAAATATAAAAATCATATTTTTAATATTTCTATATAGTAAAGATTATATTTTTAATACTTTAAAAATATAAAAATCATATTTTGATTATCTTCCTTATATAAAAATTATATTTTTACTTCACTACTCATCTCAAAATATCGTCTTTTATGTTTTAAAAATATAGTCTTTTTAATAAAAAAAACTAATCTTTTACATTTTAAAAATCAAATCCTTTTTTTTATAAAAATCCTAATCTGAAAAATAAATAATAAAGTAATTAAAGTATATAAATTAAAACAAAATTAACATGAAAAAAACTTACAGTGTTTTTTTGTTTTTTAAGAGGGAGGGGGTTTCTTGCTGCTCACGCGAGGCTGGAGGAAGGGAGGGTCGCTATCGCCAGGGGAGGGAGCTGCTGGCACGTTCGGCGGCTGAGGTGGAAGAGGGGGAGGAGCAGGCGGTTGCGGTTGTGGGTGGATAGGGCGCATCGGTTTTTGGGTTAAAGGGGAGGGGGGGGGGGGTCGCGGGGTTTTGGGTTTTTGGGTCCGTCGGGCTTCAGGGGGCTCGCATACAGGCGGCGGCGCGATGGCTGAGGGGGGGGGGGCGCCTCTCCGACGACGGCGGGAAGCCCCAGGCGGCGGCGCGATTTCTTCTTCCTCCCTTTTTATTTTATTTTATTTTATTTTGTTTAACGAATGAATAAAGGAGGGGGGGTCGGCTGATAAAAGGGGAATTATATATATATATATATATATATTTTTATTTAATTTATCACTAAAAAGCAACTTTTATTTTTGACCTCTAAACGAGGCCCACCGCCTGTCGTCCATAGCGTTTTACCCCCATTCCGAACACAATGGGATATGTATCGTAGGCTGATTCGACTGTTTGAATCAGTTTCCGTTAAATTTACATTTAAATCACTATATTGAATTTTAAACGTACATTTCAAATTACCTAGGTCACATACTAACTAGAAAAATTCTAAAAAAATATTTTCTAGCTTCGTATTGACGATACGGTCCTAACAAAACTAGTTTCGTCGAATTCCGAGACCGTTGGAAAAATGGCCATTTTCCAGTCGATTAAATCAACTGAAACTGGTCAAACGCGTTTTCCTTTGCCACGCTCACATATTGATTCGAAAAATTATGAAATTTGAAACCTAGCAATAACTTTACACTGCGGATCCAACAAAAGTGGTTTCGTCGAAATCCGAGGTCGTTTGCAAAATGTCCATGTTTAAGGGCCTGAATTCCATAGCGACTATTCAGAATTTTCAACTGGACATATCTTTTGATTCTCGCTACGAAATTTTGATTTGTCGGATTTGTTGGAAAGATATTATCAATTAGATCATATCATTTTTGGTTTCACTAAAATCCGGATTGTTTTGCACCCGGTACATTCAATTGAAGTTTGAAATCGAATTATCGAACTACCGCGCCATTTTCAATTCTATTTATAATTATATATAATTATTTATATTCTAACGACGACGTATATAAATATATACGTCGAATTCTATTCAAAATAAATTTCACGTCGATATTACTTAAAATAATCCATTTTAAATGTTCAAACTTCACTAAAATCGCCAAAATAAAAATTTTAAACTGGCCCAGATTTTCGGGTTATTACAATCTCCCCCACTTAAAACTTTTCGTCCCCGAAAAGGAACAAAGTCGAAAGTGGTTTGATTAATCAGCTCTACGTTCGATCTGGCTTCCATTCTCCAACTTTTCAGTTTCTGAGAATTTTCAAATTTTCAAAAATTTGGCTAACACCCTAAATTTTCGAAAAATTTCGCCATAACCTCCCCTGCACCGGGAGCATCGGGGAATTTCAAATAGCTTCCCCGGTCCTTCAGATCTCAAAAAGAAAAAGAAAAAGCCAAGCGGCTAGCCAATAGGCTCACAAAATCATCATCACCCAAACAAAACAGGAAATTATGTAGTAAACATGTACCTATTTGTCGGGCAAACAAATTTTATTCTCTGGCTCTAGCCTCCTTGCTATGACCTGTTCAATGTAAGTATATATATATGCAAGCAAATGCGACCGATTTTCAATACAATTCAATATTTGATTATATTAGGCATAAATGGTTAAAAATTAGCAAACAATTAAACAAACAACATAAACATCAATCAATTAGTGAATTAGAGTTTCAAATTCATAATTTTTGATATATATACAGAAAATCTTGTTTTGATGCCAATTCACAACAAAGTGTTCTAACTATATAAGTTTTGGTTCTCACACCAGTCTAATGGAAATATATAGATATCACACCTTCGTTACTCGAACATGAATACTAATGACGACTAGTCAATCATCAGAATCATCTTCGGGCCACTAGAGTATGATTCTATATCTATCCAGTATATTAAAACTTCGACTATACGTTCATGACGCGTATACGCGAAATCTTTATATACTGGATTGCCCATATTCAAAATAAATAAATATTCAAATACGTTTAAAACGATTTAAATTTTCCAAACAAAATTGTTTTTATTTGAAAAATATACTCTTTACACTCGTTCTAGGATACTACTGATCCTATCTCTAACGAGTCATTCTAATTGGATATTACTAATCCAATATCTGATGAATTCTTTCGTATGGTTCTAATGTGTCTTGTTCTCGAGCTCTGTAAACCAAAGCTCTGATACCAACTGAAAGAACCCGTAACTTCCCCGTGAAGGAAAGCACGAATACTTTGAGAACAACACACAAAAGGACGCAGACGGAAGAACATTTCATTGCTATTACAACAATTCCATCAGATACAAGAATATACAGAGTATAATTGAATAAATTACATTCAACAAATATCAGAGATTTAAATAAATTACATAGCAGCGGAAAAATAATATAAAACACAACTGAAAGTGATACACGGATAAAGAGCTTCCCGAGCATCGTTCCAGCTGTAAATCAGGACCCTGTGGATATAAATCTGCAAAACCAAAACTACTAGCTGCCCGTGTGGAAAATAGGGGCACCCAGAGTTTAGGTTAAAACAATAAACTCCAGGTCAGTCATGTGACTGGTGTGAGAACTAAAACAGTTATTAATATTGGTTTTAAAGTTGGGTAAATCAAGGGACCACGCCGTATAACACGGAACGGGTTTCCTCCCAAGAATACCAGTGCATAAAACAAACAGCGCAATGCTAAATAAAGAAAAATGAAGCTGTTATAAGACCCAGGTCCCATCACACAATGCAACGCAAGCCGGAGGATAGGGTTTTCCCTTATAACAGCCAAAGCATGCTTGATACGTTTAAAACACATTATTTGATACTATTATAAGTGTATAGTGTCAAAACAATTTCAATCATAAATATCAATCATAGGCGGCATGGGTACCATCTATCATGTCGCCATACTAGTTCTACAATTAAAACCGCAATACACGTATTGGAAGTTGGATTCCGTCATGAGTCGAGGCAAGGGGCAAGCTCCTCTCCGCGTTCGAGACACTCTAGCAATGCCTCAGGACCCCACTCTGATCCTTTGGAACCTCCAAGGCCGGTCCTCTCTTACTTTTGAGGATTAATTATTCCTGAACACACGTTTCCCGGTCCTTACAGACCTATATCCGAGGCGCCTCGTATCCAACAACCACACAGGTGAAAAGTATATAAATGTCAGGGCTGGTAGGTCACTGACACCACCCTAGCTAGAAAGAAACGTCGTGCACTCCTTGGGTCCGTATCCCGTTTTTGACTCATACCGAGGTGTGAGGCTCGCGAATTCACGTTATACACAAAGCTATGCCACACAGGCCGTGCTTTGATCATCAACCACAAGACTTTGCTTTTCAACAGAAGCCTTGATAATTTGCCACTTACGCGTGCCACATTGGCAATTCACTCCATGCGACTGATGTCCATCGATATACAACCTCTGAGCTCGTATGTCTCAGAGAAGGGCGTTAAGCAGGAGAATAAATTCTCCGCCGCCAAACAGATGTATATTTAATAGAGATCAATCAACACAGAATAAAATCCAATGTCAGACACACAATCCATTTACAAGTTCGTTCTGGGTCTGAACGAAATCGGAGGCACTTTCCTCGCATATCCATCCATCTCCAAGTACGTCTGGACGATCACCAACTGATTCCCTCATCCTGGGTGTACAGCCCAATCAAGATCATCAGTAATCACCCAAACGATGTGAAGACTTCCTGTCTTCAACCACCGTCTTCATCTTCGACATCTCGTCGAATCGGTTATTCAGAATGGGTATAACCCGGCCTTCCTGAATAACCCACGTATATGATAAACAAATGTTACACAAACACAACGAACGCCTCATTCCAATTCAGAATATTCTTTTATTCACAAAATCACATTCTTAGGGAAATGTTCCCATTAATTTTATCCAAGATAAATTCTTCTAAATTTATACTTTAATCCTCCTTGGGATATCATTTCAAACTAGTCGGGAATAACGAACCACACCGAAGTAATTATTTATTTTATTTCCCAATCCCAACCTATATATCCCATGGAGCAAAACTGGTGATACTCCATATCTAACACCACGGTGTTATCGGTAAAATTAATTACCATTTCACGTTCAAATCTAATTAAAGATTTAACTATCGCTTTGGAGCAAAACTGGTGGTACTCCATTCTCGATCACCTTTCAGATTTGATAATTTAAATTATCAATTCACATTTTAATCTAATTAAAGATTCATTAAAACTCCACTTAGCTTTAATCTTCTCAAAAATCGATATCTTGCCTTTAACTGGGTTAAAGAACCAATGTCTTCTAAAACACGATTCACGATAAACCCAAATCACATTTGATATTAAATACAAGGCTCTGAATAGAAAACATATCGGCTTATATTCAATATCAAATTCTGAAACCAACATATATCGTATTGGGAATAACGATATGAATATATCTTTCAAATTCCCATAACAATATCTGTATAGTCACGAAATCCAGCATCGAAATATCCCGAAGATAATTTCGATTCAGCTCCAGTTCAATTCTCATATTGGGAATATTGATTATTTTTAAAATCACTTTCAAATTCAATTTATTTATTTCACAAATAAATTGATTTTAATTCTAGTTCAAACTAGTTCATTTCGATAAAAATCTTTTTTTATCCTTTCAAATGTGGAATTTTTCAACCCAATTTTTCCCAAATCATTTCCTATGATTTTACACAAATTATAGATATTTTTGATAATTTTATCGAGGCCCGTACAGTCGATTTCCAACAACGGCCATCGAACTGCACTTACAGCGACCTTTTTCCAAATTGATTTGGACATAACTCCAAATCCAACCGTTAGATTTCAAATTTCTAATATTCATTGGAAAGCTCTTTTCGATACGAACCCAACGGTTCCGGTTTTAGGAGAATCCGACAGTCGGATCTCCCGCAATGTCCGTTTGAAATAAATGGTCGAAATTCACGAACTACCGCGGCGCGGCGCGTTCTATTCAGGCCATTATATATATAATATATATATATATTATATATATTTCGTCGATTTCCTTTTAAAACGAATTTTATAAATCGTTTTAACTTCGTTTCAAAACCATTTCAACACTATTTCCATTCAAAGCCAAAATTGAATTCTTCTTTATAAATTCGTTTTAAAATTCATTTCTATTCAATTCAAATTTTAATTCAATTTGAATTCATTTCAATTCACTTTCAATTCAATTTGAATTCGTTTTCAATTCATTTCGAAATCGTTTTCAATTCAATTCATTTCGAAATCGTTTTCAATTCAATTCATTTCGAAATCCTTTTATATTCAATTCAAATTCGTTTTCTTTTCAATTCGAATTTGTTTTCTTTTCAATTCGAATTTTTTTTCTTTTCAATTCGAATTTGCTATAATATTCATTTCAATTTGAATAAAATTGATATAATTATCGTTCACGTCAAAATGGCGCAAAACTAATCAACACGGCTTTATATTTTTCAGTCACTTCTTTATTCTATTCAACAAATGAATATCTTTCCCATTCAACACATGAATCTATATATCTTTCAACACACGACTACTCTCAACACATGAGTGTTGTCAACACATCACTATTTTTGTTATGTAAGATATTTTATAAAACTATGGTATCTATCGTTTGATTTCCAATTAGACTTCTACTGGGAAGTAGTTCTAATTTTAAATATGATAAAGATGTAATTTTTATTATTTAAAATATTTCACTCAACACATGAATAGTTTCAACCTATAATCATCGTCAACACATGACTATTTTTATATTCAACACATGAATTTTCTTTTATAATATTCCTTATTTTCCCGATTGGAATGAGGCCCAATCAATCACCATATAACGTTAATTATATGGATTCCATACAACACATGTATATAATAGCATTGATAAACAATCAACCATCAACCAAAGTGCACTACACTGTATAAGCATCGAATATAGATATCTAACGCTTATAACAGCCTGTCAATCAATCGATCGACATATTTAATCAATCAGGATGAGTGAACTTCAAATTTCATCCCAACACCCGTGTGGGGTTTCAAACAATCAAACACAGATTTTATTTGTGCAGTTGGGCGATGTGTAAAATTTATCGACCCAATCAATATCAGTCAAATCAGTGTATATAAACAAATCGGCCGATTTGTTTATAAATATTCATTTATTCACTTTCACGTTAAAATTTATATTTTTAACGATAAAACATTTTATTTTAACCCATGAATTTCTATTCAGTTCATTTATTCAATAAAATGATATTTTTATTTTTCTAACATATTTTAGAAAATTTCGGCGGCATAACGGCACGATACTAGAAACGGGACGAGGCCTAGCCTTATCCCCGGTCTAGTGAAGGCCCACGCCATTCACACATCAATCAAATCAATTTCAATTCACCAAATAATTCAATTCAAACCAATAACATAACCAACTACACAACCAAACAATTTAACAAACAAGCCATCCATGGTCTGTGGATGACGGGTGTCGGGTGCTACTAAACACCGTCTACATCCTAGTATATATATATATATATAACTAGAGAAACAAATTTTGAGTGAGAAGTTCTCACCGAAAGCTATCAAATACCACGACACTCCTATTGTAGAGATCTTCGTCGTTCTCGCCTTTTCTTCTCCTTTGTTGCCCGTAGCCACTACATATAGAAATCACACATTTTTATATTTCGATGTCTTTAAAATAAAAATCACATTTTTATTTATTCACTTTCAATTTAAAAATCATATTTTTATAATCACTTCATATATTTAAAAATCGAATTTTTACTATGCTATTCAATATATAAAAATCATATTTCCTTACCGCTAATATATAGATAAAAATTCTATTTCAAAAATATAGATTTCGCCCTTATAAAAATATAGATTTCGCCTTTATAAAAATAAAGTTTTCGCCTTTATAAAAATAAAGTTTTCGCCTTTATAAAAATAAAGTTTTCATCCTTTCGAAAATATAAATTTCATCATTATAAAAATTACCACTTTATCTCAACGTATATAAAATAAAAATCAGATTTTTATTTCGCTACATATACAAAGATGATATTTTTATATTCTCTATCCTATAAAGATTATATTTTTAATACTTTAAAAATATAAAAATCATATTTTTAATATTTCTATATAGTAAAGATTATATTTTTAATACTTTAAAAATATAAAAATCATATTTTGATTATCTTCCTTATATAAAAATTATATTTTTACTTCACTACTCATCTCAAAATATCGTCTTTTATGTTTTAAAAATATATTCTTTTTAATAAAAAAAAACTAATCTTTTACATTTTAAAAATCAAATCCTTTTTTTTATAAAAATCCTAATCTGAAAAATAAATAATAAAGTAATTAAAGTATATAAATTAAAACAAAATTAACATGAAAAAAACTTACAGTGTTTTTTTGTTTTTTAAGAGGGAGGGGGTTTCTTGCTGCTCGCGCGAGGCTGGAGGAAGGGAGGGTCGCTATCGCCAGGAGAGGGAGCTGCTGGCACGTTCGGCGGCTGAGGTGGAAGAGGGGGAGGAGCAGGCGGTTGCGGTTGTGGGTGGATAGGGCGCATCGGTTTTTGGGTTAAAGGGGAGGGGGGGTCGTGGGGTTCTGGGTTTTTGGGCTCGTCGGGCTTCAGGGGGCTCGCATCCAGGCGGCGGCGCGATGGCTGAGGGGGGGGGCGCGCCTCTCCGACGACGGCGGGAAGCCCCAGGCGGCGGCGCGATTTCTTCTTCCTCCCTTTTTTATTTTATTTTATTTTGTTTAACGAATGAATAAAGGAGGGGGGGTCGGCTGATAAAAGGGGAATTATATATATATATATATATATATATATATATATATATATATATATTTAATTTATCACTAAAAAGCAACTTTTATTTTTGACCTCTAAACGAGGCCCACCGCCTGTCGTCCATAGCGTTTTACCCCCATTCCGAACACAATGAGATATGTATCGTAGGCTGATTCGACTGTTTGAATCAGTTTCCGTTAAATTTACATTTAAATCACTATATTGAATTTTAAACGTACATTTCAAATTACCTAGGTCACATACTAACTAGAAAAGTTCTAAAAAAAATATTTTCTAGCTTCGTATTGACGATACGGTCCTAATAAAACTAGTTTCGTCGAATTCCGAGACCGTTGGAAAAATGGCCATTTTCCAGTCGATTAAATCAACCGAAACTGGTCAAACGCGTTTTCCTTTGCCACGCTCACATATTGATTCGAAAAATTATGAAATTTGAAACCTAGCAATAACTTTACACTGCGGATCCAACAAAAGTGGTTTCGTCGAAATCTGAGGTCGTTTGCAAAATGTCCATTTTTAAGGGCCTGAATTCCATAGCGACTATTCAGAATTTTCAACTGGACATATCTTTTGATTCTCGCTACGAAATTTTGATTTGTCGGATTCGTTGGAAAGATATTATCAATTAGATCATATCCTTTTTGGTTTCACTAAAATCCGGATTGTTTTGCACCCGGTACATTCAATTGAAGTTTGAAATCGAATTATCGAACTACCGCGCCATTATCAATTCTATTTATAATTATATATAATTATTTATATTCTAACGACGACGTATATAAATATATACGTCGAATTCTATTCAAAATAAATTTCACGTCGATATTACTTAAAATAATCCATTTTAAATGTTCAAACTTCACTAAAATCGCCAAAATAAAAATTTTAAACTGGCCCAGATTTTCGGGTTATTACAATATCCAGTGACCACAATAAGACCTGTCTAATGTGGGTGGTCAATGCATCAAGCCCAAAAGAACCCGAGGTTAGACCGAGTTGTGTTGTAAACCTTCCCGGAACCGACCGACACGTCCAGTGACCACAACAAGACTTGTCTAATGTGAGTGGTTGGTGGTTTAATGAATAAATTAAAGCTAAGTCAGGATTGACAGGGTTAAGTAATTAAGGAAACACTTAACCATTATAACATGTTAACTAGACAAGTGGGTAAGGTTAAGTAAATGTTTAACCATTATAACATGTTAACTAGACTAGAAGGCGAGGTTAAGTAAATTTAGAATACTTAACCGTAATAACATGTTAACTAGGTAAGTGGGTGAGGTTAAGTTAATTTAGAACACTTAACCGTAATAACATGTTAACTAGGAAAGTGGGTGAGGTTAAGTAAAATTAGAACACTTAACCGTTACAACATGCTAATTAGACAAGTGGGTTAGGTTAAGTAAATTTAGAACACTTAACCATTGTAACATGTTAATTAAGCAGATGATAGGGTTAAGTTAACTAAGGTAACACTTAACCAAAATATATAATGACATGTGGTGGGGTTAAGTAATACAAGAGGTAAATGCTTAAACCAATTATATAACATGATTTGAGGTTGGGTCAAGTCAACACCAGAAGGAAACACTTAACCAACATGATATGATGGGTGGATAGGTTAAGTTAACTTGAATTGATTAGTGACACTTGACCAGTATAACTTGATGAGCTAATGAGGTTAAGTTAAATGGGGAATACTTAACCAATATAACCTGATGACTGAACAGGGTTAAGTTAATAAGTCACACTTAACCAATCGAACAAGATAAGCGAGGAAGGTTAAGTTAATAAGAACAACTTAACCAACACGACTTGACGAGTGGGAAGGTTAAGTACACGTCGGGTTGGTGGGTAATATTTGTATATATAGGCCCACATAACTTAACCATTAAATAAACATGCTTGAATCCGCGGGAATGTTAAGTACATATCGGGTTGGTGGGTAATATTAGTAAATATAGGCCCATAGAACTTAACCATTAAATAAACATGCTTGAATCGGTGGGAAGGTTAAGTACACATCGGGTTGGTGGGTAATATTAGTAAATATAGGCCCATAAACTTAACCAGCAGGAAACCCTAGTAATGGAGACCCATTTCAGCAGTAACCCACATAGATGTATCATGGTACCCTAAAACAAGGCAAGCTGGGGCACGATTACTGGGCTGATTATAAGCGGTCAAACATAACGGCAGGGGGTACATAAGTGTAGGTTCCGACGGTTTATGGGCGTGCACGTACTACGGAGTGGGAAAAAGCAGGCATTGGGTACCAGTAGTTTTACACTGTGCATTCTTGAATCATGTCGGGGGTCGCTATCATAAGGATTGATGCACCTTATGGTGGGACCAGAACAGGGTAGCTACACGCAAGAGAGGGCCGATTGACACAGACACATGGCAAGCTAATACAGGTAGGGAGCCGATCGATAGGGTAGTAAGGGTATATCTAACATATTCATGGCAATTGGGCTGATTGAGGTGGAGTCCTCAAATATATATGTACACCTGAAGGCTACCACAACTGCGAGGGTTGGGATCATATTATACAGATTACTAGTTGAGACACTAATAAAGTGGTGCAGAGATTATAGTAATGGGTCCGATCACATGTTCAACCTATCTTGTCTTATATTAGGGTATTGTCCTATGTTCTGTTACTCATGTCATGATCCCTTTTCCTTGTTTAAGTTCTTGTAATCATTGAACTTACCAGACTTATTGTTTGACCCGTTTTCTCTCGTCTTCTTTTCTTCCGTTTCCCCTCCACCCCCCAAGGTAGTTTATGAGGGAATAGCTCAGTTTTGTTTGGACCGTTACTCTTTCCAAGCTTGAAGACTCTTTGACGTGTTGCCTTGGACTCTCTCTTCTACTACTATGGCTGGCTCATGCTTTATTTGGGGAAATCATTTTATGCTTCTTTATTTTTGTTAAACAAGACAGGATACTTTGGTATTGTAAAACAATCTTTGTACAAGTTGTTTATCAATGAAATAAAGCTTTATTTACTTACCGCTGCTTTAATTTTCTGTTTTGTAATTTATCTGCATCTTTTACCTATAATGCTCCTCCGAAATTAAGGCATTCCCTTTGTGAGTGACCTTAAGGAGGTGGGGTGTTTCACGTATGGACGGTGGCTATGAAATGGAACTGACTTGGAGTGAATCAGAGCTCCTTACAATTTATAGCAAAATAAATTGTCCGTCTGAATCAAGCGATGGTTATCGTTGTTAACGATGATCGTCCAATGTGAGTAAAACTCACCAACTCTGAACAATTATATTTTTACAACATATTTTAGAACTGATAATTATTTGTTGATTGCTGTGTGTTAACTGTTTGGTTGAATTATTTATGTATTGGTTGAAATTATAGATAACGATATGTATAAAAATCGTTAATCAAATATTGATTCTATTAGCAGAATATTTCATATTGAATGAAATCGATGTTGATTATATTGTTTAACATCTGTGATGCAGGGAAACAGGTTGGAGGGACCCAACTAGGTTCCTCAATATCTAAAATACTGTTTTGTTTCATATATTGTGATATATGATGTGATATATAATCTATTGTGGATTATGTGTGTTTGAATGATATCGATCACTGTTATTTGGTATCTTAAATATCGTAAGAAATACAGGAATGTAAAAAGGGGATTTTTCAAAGTATATTTTAAAAATATTTTTTTATATAAAATCAATGGATTTTATATATAAAAAGTAAAAGGATTTTATAAAAGGAAGTAATTATAAAATCAGAGAGTTATAAGGGAAAATATTTGTAAAAAAAATATAAAGGAAAATATTTGTAAAACAATTATAAAGGAAAATATTTGTAAAAAAAAATAAAAGGAAAATATTTGTTAAACACATAGGAAGAAAATATTTGTAAAACATTTACAAATAGAATTTAAAAGGAAATATATGTAAAACATTCCTAAATAGATTAAAATGAAATATTTATGAAATAAATAAAATTGTAAAAGGAAATAATTATTTAAGAAATAAATAGAATTATATAAAGGAAATATTTATATGAAATAAATATAGACAAATAGAAAAGGAAGTATTTGTAATCGAATAGAGTTGTCAAATATAATTTATTTGAATAAGAGTAAGTCGATTAGAGTTAATCGAATTTGAGAAATCAATTAGAGCTAATCGAGTTAGGTAAATCGATTAGAGTTAATCGATTTAGGTAAATCGATTAGAGTTAATCGAGTTAGGTAAATCGATTAGAGTTAATCGAGTTAGAGTAAATGGAGTTAGTGTTAATCGAATTAGAGTTAATCGATTAGAGTTTAATCGAAATAAGTTATTCGAAGTGAGTTTATCGATTAGAGTTAAATCGAATTAGAGTTGTCGAATATTAGTTAATCGAATAAGAGTTAATCAAGTTAGAGTTAGTCGAGTGTTAGTTAATCAAATAGAGTTGGTCGAGTATTGGTTAATCGAAGATAAGAATTTATCAAATAGAGTTCGTCGAGTATTGGTTAATCGAAGATAAGAATTTATCAAATAGAGTTATTCGAAAGAGAATTTATCGAATAAGAGTTATTCGAAAGGAGATTATCGAATTTAGTTATTCGAAAGGAGTTAATCGAATTTAGTTATTCAAGAGGAGTTAATCTAGTTTAGTTATTCGAGAGGAGTTAATCGAATTAAGTTATTCGAGAGGAGTTAATCGAATTTAGTTATTCGGGAGGAGTTAATCGAATTTAGTTATTCGAGAGGAGTTAATTGAATCTAGTTATTCGAAGGGAGTGAATCGAACTTAGTTATTCGAGAGGAGTTAATCGAATTTAGTTATTCGAAGGGAGTGAATCGAACTTAGTTATTCGAGAGGAGTTAATCGAATTTAGTTATTCGAAGGGAGTGAATCGAACTTAGTTATTCGACAGGAGCTAATCGAATTTAGTTATTCGAAGGGAGTGAATCAAACTTAGTTATTCGAAAGGAGTTAATCGAATTTAGTTATTCGAAGGGAGTAAATCGAACTTAGTTATTCGAGAGGAGTTAATCGAATTTAGTTATTCGAAGGAAGTAAATCGAATTTAGTTGTTCGAAAGGAGTTAATCGAATTTAGTTATTCGAGAGGAGTTAATCGAATATTAGTTATTCGAAGTGAGTATTCGATAGTTATTCGAAGGGAGTTAATCGTCGAATTCGATTAAATCGAATTCGGGAAAGTACTTATAATTTCCGTTTTTTAAATCAAGATTTATTTATTTATAAATTAGGTGTTTATTTATTTATTCAAATTAAAGAATAAAAGTTGTATTTGAAGTTAGATATTTTGAAAGTAGGGTTTATAACGTTAACATTATAATAAATGTTTTTCATAAAAGAAGTGGATTCATAATTCGAATCCGAGAATTCGCGTAAGTAAATGATTAAAGAAATGGAGCGGTGAGCCTTGTCTATTGCAAGGTTAAGAACATTGTTCAGTTAAGGTCTGAGAGGTAATTATACCCTAACTTGATTGACTTCCTTACTTAACTAAGAAATAGTTGAGGTTCGATGGTGAAAGTCAGTTAGAAATACAGTTAAGTATTAAGCGATTTATGGATTGAGCGGTCGTAATGATGTTTATACAACGGTAGTTTGAAATCCATATGAATGAGTTTTGGAAACGTTTTCCAAATATAGAATCAGAGATATTTTCTAAACATAGAAAATGGAATGTTTTATTTATAAGGAGTTAAGAAATTGAGTTAAGCTAAATTAGAAACTGACCCGAGATTAGTTAAGTTGAATGGTTTTCAAAGTATCTATCTAATGTTGGTTTCGACCTTCGGGATTGATACTTAGGGAATTGTTCTCACACTAGTTTACAGTCAGAGACTGATAGATGTGGAAGAATAGTGATAAGTAAATAAGCAATGGGAATGTTTTCCAATGTTCATAACATATATTTTCTAAACATAGAAAATAAGGAAATATGAATGAATATATATATATATAGGGTTGATGATTTGATCGATAATTCCATTTGGAAATAAGATCGTTGAGTGTGCACGGACATTTTTCATTTGGTAGTTAAATCACCGACTATCAAAGTTTTTGACCATTTATTTGTTGTTAATACGGAGAGACCGGTTGGATTATTATCTGAAGAACCACTCCGTATTGGCATAAGCGTTGCAAACCAAGTATGATGAACATATTGAAGACGAAGTAAATTGCAAGGGCTATTGTATAAATCTTAGGTAGAGATTGCCTAAGATGGATTTACTGAATAGTGCCTTCGGTTTGTCCAGTCCCATGACAACTTGTATGGATGAATGTCTGACAGAGTATTCCTAACGAATCATATATGTTGATCTCTTCAAACGTATTACATTTGGTGGCGGAGGAATTCGTTTTCTTAGCTTCATACCCGTGGTACCGTTAGGGAAATCGATAATTATTTGGCGGGTATGGCGATGTGGTATTCCAAGTAACTGAAGATATGATATGTCAAAAGATAATCGTAGTTTCTAGCCTCACATCCGGAAATGACAAAAGTCGGGCAGGCAACATGGCTACGTAGGTCGCACCTATTAGGGTGTATAATCACCTATCTAGAGAATACTCATTTGCTTCTTAAATCTATCAATGTTGTCCCTTATCGGGAAACGATTGCTGATACCAACCGTTGGTGATATACATTCGATACACTCAAGAGAAATGAGTGGTCGGTCATGTGTGGCCGGGTTGCAAGATGTTCTTGTTGAACCCAGTGTATTCCTTTCTAGAGTTACACTATCGGAAGGTGGTTCCATACCTTGTCAGAGTTGGTACTCCATTATCCAATAAGTGCTCGTGGTTTTGATTGTATACTATATATGTAGAATGTGAGATGAAAGCGTTTTGCTAGATGATTATTATATTGTGGTTGATAGACATTATTATAATATCAATGAGTTTTGATATAAAGATTATTATGGATTCTCATAGGGGAAAAACCCATTCTGTTATACGGTGTGGTCTCATGAGATATCGTTTTATTGCTTAAACTTTTTTAAATTGTTTTACTCACACCAGTCCCATGACTGACCCAGTGTTTATTTTGTTTTATTTTCCCTAAACTCTTGGGTGCCTAATTTTGTACGAGCGGTCAAGTAGTTAGGATTTTACAGATATTCTTGGAAATCTTGGAGCAGGAGGCTTCAGGATTATATAGCTATAGTTATTTCTATTGTGTTGTAAGTGTTATACTCTGATAATGTTATAGTATACATATACTGATTTTGTTTCAAAATTATGTATCTATTATATGTTGTTCGTTCCGCTGTGAGATTCGTATTTACTCTGGTGTTGTATGTTCTTCTTCTTATTCTATTCTAAGTTTCTATCTTATCTATTCTCACCCTCTGTTTTCTTTCTATTAGTTTTCTGGGTTCCATTGTAATTTGGGTTGGACTTGTGTTATTTGGTCAGCTCAAATTGTACCGGAGTTTCGGGACACTACACTTAATGTGAGAGGTCTAGTGCATATATATAAATATATGTATATAAAAAGATATGAATGAAACAACTTGGATCACAATTAATGGAAATAAATGGAATTGAATGAAAGATAAATTCAACAGTAAAGGAAAGGGGACGAATGGGGAATGATAATAACCTATTATAAATAAATTACATTAATGAGAATGTTGTATAGTAGGTAGACTTGTCCGAGGGATAGTGAAGGTTATAACTTAGGTTATAATATACTAGTAAGAAAATGAGATAACTAGTGAAATGAGATAAGTGACACTTAATTGTAAAATTAAGTAATCAGTAAATGGGGAAAACCTAAAACCAGTTGAGAAAAGGAGGAAAGTTTGTGAAATGTAAGAAGTTGTACTTAATTATAAATTAAGTAATCTGTAAACTTGGAAGTATGAAATCTGCTGATAACATGTTTAGGCTTATCCTAGGGACAAGTGGAAATTATAACTCAGGTTATAGTAAACAATAAAAGGGAATGGAACAACTTATGTAAGGATATGAGTCATACTTAATTGCAAGTTAAGTCATTTATAAGAACAAAAAATTAAAATATACGGATGTGAACAACATAAGTTATATTTATGGGAAGAGAAACTTATTAATGAATCTTAGTTAAGAGAACTAAGTTAATAAGTAAACAATGATAAGTTGTAGTAACAGTGTAAATTGAATTTATGATTTGAGAAAGAATGAGGAAAACTTATGAAATGTAATAAGTTATATTTAATAATAAATGGTAAGTGGCATGTTAATTAGAAAACATGTGAATTAAGATATACTTAATAACATAGTAAGTAGAACATGTTATTGTAATGTTGAAATCAAACAAAAATATAAAGGGATTGTGGATTACAAACCTTGGACCACAATCCATAGAATAACATGTTGTGGGCTTATTAATAAACCTAAAAGGGTTAAGTTATATTACTGAAATTAATAAGCAAGAGAAACTTGGTAACTTGAATAAGAAGTCAATGTGAATGGGATTAACCAAGTTAAGTGGAAACCTGGTGTGATAAAGCAAGCGCATAAAAGAATGTTTAAACATAGCGTCTAATAACCTATTAAAGTGAGGCGCTTGGACCAGTCCGTACGTTTGAGGATGAATAACCCAACAGGGTAGATCATCATGGTGTTATAAGGAACGAGGGGAGCGCACGTTTATCTGATTATTCAGTCGACTCCAAAGGACTGGAAGGGGAAGCATGCGGCTTCCTGAGATACGTAAGGTGCTCCTAGTAGTCCAATGTGCGGTGGCAGATGTTTAGGCTATGCTCGCATAGGTTGGGTCCGCGCAGAACTACTAAGTGGGTAGGCCTTGACTGCAAATGTAGCTTTGCATTCAAAATGATATGACGCAGTGACTGTAGGGCGATTTGGCGGTTGCCTCAACGGGGAGCCAAAGGGTAACGACCAACAAGGATAGTAGATCATTGGATACCCGTCATCGACAACCAGTGGGATGCGAAAAGACTAAAGCTAAAACCAATAGATCATTCACCTTTCACTATTGGGGTACGATGGTTGAGGGAAGACAACAATAGGATGTTTAGATTGTTTTTCTTAGGGGCAATCGCTTAGCTCTTGCAGTCTTTACTAGTTGAGGGAGGGGCCTAGGTGGGGCCATAGCCACCGTGGAAATAGACCCTAGAGATATCTGTTTATAGAAGCTCTTAAAGACCGGCATGTACAGATATGGAAAAACTCCCAACCAAGTTCCGTGTTTATTTAATAGCCCTGCTACGGAACTCAATGCACATTGGAGGACGTGCTGTTGAGGCATCGAGCTACAATTGACGACACGTATGTGGGATAGCCTAAATACATGCATGCCTGCTCTGTGTGGTCTATCGTAGACTTGAAGGCACTACTATGGTATGAAATCTTATTTGATCGACGATGGTAGTCTGTACACTTACGTAGCGTAGTAATGACAGATATATGCAAAACTGAACATTGTTATGTAAAGATCCGTACGTCACTCCAGCGTAGGATGAGGGATTGCGTTCATTTCTACGGCATTATGGTGGAGACCGTGTGAGTAGGGTACCATGGGGTGTACCTCAGTATTGAGGGGCAGCTACATATATACTATATCAGGTTAATCTACTGGGAAGTAAATGGGTACGACGTGTGTGTAAGCCTTGAGTGTTGTTAACCCAAGTAACCTAATAAATAAGAAAATATGATTGAACGATATATGTAGTGTTATCCAAAGTGTATAGTTTAAATCCAACCACCAGAACTTGTATTCTGACCCCCTCCTTATAACATACTCGGAGGTTAGATTTGTGGCAGAGACATGATAGCTTTCGATCTGGTTAGGCAGTATTATTAATACGGTAAGGTTATACTTTGATTATAATTTATTTTATCGTTTCCGTTGTGAGATATTTTTCGGAGCTCTAACATATTTTATGTCTCTGTCTTTTCTGCGGGATACCAGAGCACAACAACTTGAGTTTCGATAGATTGGAATTTTGAAGAAAAAATCGATCTGTCGGAATTTGGGTTGTTACAGTATTTCTCATTCCAGTAATAAGCATCAATTATTATTACACCTCTCGTTTCCAATGTTTCTTTATGAACCAGAATTGATTATTCATTCTCTTTATCCTGAACATAACTTAAATTACATCTACTTCTGTATGCTCCTTTTACTTTCTAAATGGTCAAAGCATTCAAAAGAAAAAGCTCTTACTACAACATCATAGTCAGATCTTTACAAGTGTACCTGATTATGCATAACATTTAAGGACATCAATTATGTTGCACTCTAATAAACTGATTAAACTGACATTTCAACAATGGAATTCTTAGAGTTATGCAGTAGTTTTTGTATAATGTTACATTAAACACAGTGTGATCCAATTTGTAATCAATCAAATTGAATACTCAACACCATTCTAAGTTTTTTTTTGGATTTTCGAATGAACTAATTTCATGAAATATTGTACATTACAAACTTTGACTGTTCACCATATTACATTTATATGTGATAATATATGAATCAAACACATATAGTCTTGTGTTCCCTTTAGAGTTCGAAACTGACCAAATGTTGTACAATGTCCTGCCACATAAACACACAAGCAACCAAATTACGAATGTAATAAGCGGTTGTAAAATTAAGCATTTGCATGAGTATTGGAAACATTAACATGCAACCGACACTATTAGTAGGTATATGTTATTTTTCTATTAGTCAATCTTTGATCCAAATCATTTATACATATTAGTTGACAAACGCTTTATCAATCATTTTAAATATGCAAATTTATTATTAATATTTTTAGCACATGATATGTTTATGTAAGACTACATAGGTTAAATAATACAATTTTATATTTCTAATAAGGTTCCCGCTAGTCTTTTTCGTTTCTTCGAACCCTTGGATGAAAATAATAAGTCCTTTCACTTCACTAGCTTGTGTTAAGACTAATTTGTCTAGATATTCTGACATTGAATTTACTCAATAAATCATAACCCCCAAACAGTGGATAGACCTCTAGCGGTTGTATCATATACAACTCCTAACTCTTTGGTACCTTGGCCTAATCTCATTTCGATCTTGTATTTTCTTAACAAAACGAAACAAATTATTCACTCTTACCTACCGTATCGCGATGACCTAAGTATAGTGTAGGTACCTCGAGTTTTTTTTCAACAAATAATATTGTTATTTTACCTCATCTATTTAATATATTATTAATACTACACATAACATACATAACTTGGTTTTTCTCAACAATGAGGAGCATGCAAGTAATTTATTTGTATATATACTATAGCAAAAAATAATATATTAATGATCCATAATCTAAATATATATTGAGTGATATTGACTTTTAAAAGTATTTATTATGAGATATTCTTATGATTCAAGTGTCAAACACAATAGAAATCAAGTTATACGTACATTTGCATATGTATTTATTCCTTAAGTCCATTTAGGGTTTTTTAGTGTTAAACCGTTAATTTATACATTCATATCATATAAGTTCTATTATTGTATTACTTATATAATAGTCTTATGTTGTACATTGTTTATCTAAATCTTATTTGATCAATTAGCTCTTTTATTAATTTCATTAATATTCCAATACAACTTTTATATTGGACATATTAGCTACAACCTTTAAAGTATTTATATATTGTAACCTATATAGTACAACACACATACCTTATATATGCATATTTTCATTTGATTAATTAATGTTTAATCTATTTATTCAATTAAACCATTTTAATTAAATTATGTTAGTTTCAATTTGGTTGATAGAAATATGTGTATGGACCCAAGCAAGAAGTCAGTCATAGTACTATAGCTAGACACTAAACTAGACTACAAATTTCTATACTCCAAGCAAGGAGTTAGTTACAATTCAAATTACATAAAACTGCAACGGCATGTTATACAACACAACAACCAATGTTGCGAAATACTATAATACCATGACCATAGTAGAGCACCATAGAAGACAACATCACTTGATTGGACCATACAACAAATAAGGTCAGAACCCATTCTTGAACCACGAATCAATACTAGGCCGGCTGCAAAGGATAGCGTACAAAGAAGTACCAAAGCATTGACATACCATAAAAGCTGGGAGAATACATGGACAACATGTAACAGGTATCGGAAAGTAACCAGGGCAAGGAAATGTAGCCAAATTTATTACCTGAAGGAGTCGGCCAAATAAAAGAACGAGCACATGGAAGGAAATGATGACCACCAACCAACTCCTGTAAAGTCGAGAGCCTAGGCTTCACCATGTGTGCCGAGAGTGGGGACAGTGGGGCAACGAAACCAGCACACCATGAACTCGCAACTCCTAAAACCATCACCATATCAACTTTACATAACTCCAAACTTCCAAAGACTACAACCCCGTTGCTCCTTAAACTACAAAACATCTACCCATAGCAACACATCACAACAAACAATTCAGGACCCATAAGATGACATCCGAACATGCATTGAATATCAAACTCTATAAAACCACTATCACAACATCCACTACAAACCATCGATACCAAGCTATATCTGCTTACGCTCACCAAGCTACATACCCAAACATTGCATACTCGGTAGAAAGAAATAAACAAGGCATACTAAGCTTGAAGAGTGGTGAGATGCGAAACAATTCAAAGAGCAAGAAGTTACTGTGTACCAAGGAAACTCCGCGAAGGAGACGAACCCTCCAGTTCCAAAACAAGACGAAACCACCACCAGAAAAAAGACAAACCAAGTCTCGAGATCTACACAAGAGACCCAAAAATCACTAAAATGACCCCATTCTCCTGACAAAGTCAGACAAACGCCGGACAAGAAACACCAAGCAATGTTTAGATCAAAATCGCTAGGACACCTGGCGTTGCACATTATAGGAATTGTTTGGCAGGGAAGTCGCGAAATTAAAGCTCTAGAGGCAAAGACATATAAGTGCCTGATACCCAAGAGGGGCCTCCATTCACAAGAATAGAAGGGGAGGCTGGAGCAAGTTAGGATAAATGAAAGTAGCCGAGGAGTGGATTGGAAAAAAGGGGAAATTTGGAGAAATAGGGGTTAGATCTAAACAGTAAAAATGAGAATCGGTGATGCGACCACCTAGGCGAAAGCAGGGAAGAGGAGGAAGAGGGGTAGAGGACATATGAGTCGATTAAAATGGAGGAGGAAGGCAAAGGAGTGGGAAAACGCGGTGAAGTGAAGAAAAGGGAAAATCCCTTTCACCATTCACGTCTGCAATACGGTTCGAACCCCCTTTTTGTATGATATGACTAATGATTCGTTCCACTTTTCATTATATCAAAAAAAAATACACGAAATCCAGGTGATATACAGCAAGCATATCAATCACAACAAAACGAATGTTTCCACGCAGGGCAAGGAGGCTGAAACAGAAAAAATCCAACATTACATAAGTAAATAACACAAAACCAAAACCAGTACAAGGCAACTAGTCACTAGTACAAATAACATGCAACATTAAACCGATCAACCTAACTTATTCGAAATCCAAAAGCCATCTAAAGACTTAGCACAACCATCCCAACATCTAATCATAACCATGTGGAAACCCTTCAAAATCTCATACTTCCTACTCCTAATGACAGGGATATCTAAATCCTAGTAGCCAGGTAAGGTAGCAGACAATGAGAAGCTTGGAAAGTCTTCTTTTTCAACAACAGCGTAAGAAGGTGCCTTATAGGTAGTACAGGGCATCATGTGAGCATATGGGTTAGCCTGTTTGTTATTGCCTTTCTTCTTAGCAAAAGTAGAAGTGGAAGCTTCATGATCAATGCACTTGCTTACAGAGTTTAACTTAATTGTAGCATTGACAGACGTGGGAAAAGTACATAGCTTATTCAAGAAGCCAGGTTTGAAGTGAAACGTAACTGTTTGAGGAGAACAGATGGGATTAGTGTTTGTATCAGGCTTTCCACCATGTTTGTCTATTGCGTGTGTATTTGAAGACATAGAATTCTCAAAATTCCTAATATCTTAAAGAAGTTGCTTCATGAAATCCTCAGAAGAAGCTGCTTTTTTTAGCCTCAGTCACAACAGAAGAAACAATTGCCTTCCCTTTTTTTCTCTAGCGTATTTCCTTTGTTTAGCTCATATACCTGATCGTCTTGCATATGTACATCATCATTGCTTGCTTGAGTCATACCCTTAACAAAACTGGTGCAGCACTCTGACACTTTGCCATTTTTCTCTTCTCTAAATTAAATTCTCCCAATTCAATCTCATATATCTCGTCCATAGAAGAATTTTCTTCATTAACATTTTGAAGCATACTAATCATATTGGATGTGCTAACAGCAGAAGTACCTTTAACATCCCCTTCACTAATAGGGGACAAAGGCGTGATTTTTTAAGGGCAAATGGACGTACCATCAACAACCATATTAGTAATTACTACCTCCTCATCTAATTTCTTTTTACTATTGCTACTGACAGGAATATACCTCACCTTCTTGTTTTTTCCTTATAATTTTCTTCCAAAATTTCTTCTAGATTGGAGTAGCAGCTATAACCGATAAACCTCATTCTTACTGGCCTGAACCACACCAATTTTAACACTGCCTTTACGAACTTGCTAAAGGCCACTATTAACATCAGCAATGTATGATACCACATGGGTGTTTATTTTGAAGCATTTATCTAAAACATTACCCAAGAATTTACATTAAGAGCATAAATCAGGCTTCCAAAGATAAAGAACATTAACTATTTGCTCAGTGCCATTAACTAACTGCACTGGGAAGGCATCAAGAAAGTTATTTTCGGGTGATATTTCAACCATACACTTAGCGTACTCAAATCTCCCAAGGCTTTCTGTTGATGCATCCATACACAAAATCTACCAATAGGAGATGCTAACCAAATAATTCCCATTTTATACCAAGCATAAGGAGGTAAATTTGTCAACTTAATCCACACAGGGACGTTGTGAAAACCCGTAACTTCCCCGTAAAGGAAAGTGTCGGATAGTTCGAGAACAAGCCACAACAGAACGCATACAGAAGAACATTTCATTGTTATTACAACAATGCATCAGATTACAAGAATATACAGAGTATAAATGAATATTACACAGGAATATCAGAGATTTAAATTACATTTAAATACATAGCAGCGGAAAATGATACAATACACAACTAGAAGTAGATATACGGATACAAAGCTTTCCGGATATCGTTCCAGCTGTAAACCAGGATCCTGCGAATATAAATCTGCAAAACCAAAACTACTAGCTGCCCGTGTCAAAATAAGGGCACCCAGAGTTTAGGTTAAAACAATAAACTCCAGGTCAGTCATGTGACTGGTGTGAGAACTAAAACAGTTATTATCTTTATTTTCAAAGTTAGGTAAATCAAGGGACCACGCCGTATAACACGGAACGGGTTTCCTCCCAAGAATACCAGTGCATAAAACAACAGCGCAATGCTAAATAAAGGAAAATGAAGCTGTTATAAGACCCAGGTCCCATCACACAATGCAACGCAGCCGAGGATAGGGTTTTCCCTTATAACAGCCAAAGAATGCTTGATACGTTTAAAACAAATCATTTGTTACTACTATAAGTGCATAGTGTATAAAACAATTTCAAATCATAAGTATCAATCATAGGCGGCAAGAGCGCCCCATCCCACTATGTCGCCATACTAGGCTCTACAAATAAAACCGCAAATGTCACGTATTTGGAAATTGGATTTCCGTCTATGAACCGAGGCAAAAGATAGTCCTCAACCGATTCGAGACGCTCTAGCCCGTGTCTCAGGCACAGCCGCAACCGTACCTTGGATCGTCAGGGCCGGTCCACCGATGTGGATTATAATGCCTGAACAATGCGTATCTCCGCCCTTTGGGGCGTAGGTGAGCCAACTAAATGACTCCATCGGTTCGAGAACGACCGATCAATCCAAGGCGCCTCGCAACAGCAACAACCACATAAGTCAAACTCGTCAGGGCGTGTAAAACCACTGACGCCACTTCTAGCTAGAAAGAAAACGCATGTCCCCCCTGAGGTCCGTCTCCCGTTTTTGGTTCATACCGGTTGTGAAACACGCGAAGTAAACGTTACACAAAGCTACGCCACAAAGGCCGTGCTTTGATCATCACCAAAAGACTTTGCTTTTCAACAGAAGCCTCGATCAATTGCCACTTAGGCATGCCACACAGGCAATTCACTCCATGCGTTTGATATCCATCAATATATAACCCCTGAGCTTGTACGTCTCAGAGAAGGGCGTTAAGCAAGAGAATAAATTCTCCGCCGCCAAACAGATATATATTTAATAGAGATCAATCACACGGACTAAAATCCAATGTCAGACACACAGTCCATTTACAAGTTCGTTCTGGGACTGAACGAAACCGGAGGCACCTAGTACCCCGCATATCCATCGATCTCCAAGTACGTCTGGACGATCACTAACTGTTTCCATCTTCTTGGGTGTACAGCCCAATCAAGATCATCAGTAATTACCCAAACGACGTGAAAACCTCCGGTCTTCGACCATCGTCTTCATCTTCGACTTATCGTCGTATCAGTTATTCAGAATGGGATAAACCCGGTCTTTCCGAATAACTCGCGTATATTTTAAATAAGTGTTACACAAACACAACATACGCCTCATTCCAATTCATTAGTCACTAACCGTAAATTAATCAAGAGAATAATCCCCCAAATATTAACCCCAAAGGCCGAAACCAACATCAGATCAATATCCAGAAAACCATTCTGCTTGGCTAACCGACAGTTAGTTTCTAAATTTCACATTCATAGGAAAAGGTTCCCATTAGTTTTATCCAAGATAAATTCCTTGAATTTATTCTTTATTCTATTTTTGAATCTCAATTCAAACTAGTCGGGATTAGCGAACCTTACCGAAGTAATCATTTGTTTTAATTTCCCAATCCCAACCTATTCATCCCATGAAGTAAAACTGGTTATACTTCATATCTAACACCACGGTGTTATCGGTAAATTCAATTACCATTTCACGTTCAAATCTAATTAAAGATTTAACTATCGCCTGGAGCAAAACTGGTGATACTCCATTTCGATTATTTCAATCTAATTAAAGATTCATTAAAACTCCACTTAGTTTTAATCGCTAACTGGGTTAAAGAATCAGTGTCATTTAAAAACATGGTTCACGATAAACCCAAAATCACATTCGATTAATTATCGGGTTAAAGAGCGAGTGTTATTTAAAACACTGTTCACGATAAACCCAAAAATCAATATCGATTCAATTCCAATTAAATATTATTTAATTGGTACACTTCATTAAATCTAAATAAAAAGATTTAATCTTTTCTCAACTGGGTTCAAGAACAGTGTTAGTGAAGACACCATTCACGACAAACCCCAAATCACATTTGATATTCAATACATGGCTCTGAATAGAAAATATACCGACTTATATTCAATATCAAATTCCACGACTAACAAATGTCGTTTTGGAAATAACGATATAAATATATCTTTCAAATTTCCATAACAACACCTGTATAATCACGAATTCCAACATCGAAATATTCCGAAGACAATTTCGATTCAAATCCACTCCAATGCAATCATTGGAAATTCTGGTTATTTTTAAAACCCTTTTTAAATTCAATTTATTTATTTAAAAATAAATAGAATTATATTTCTAGTTCAAAACTAGTTCATTTCGATAAAAATCTATTTTTATCTTTTCAAATATGGAGTTTTTCATCCTAATTCTTTCTAAATCATTTCTTATGATTTTACACAAATTATTACTATTTTTAATAATTTTATCAAGGCCTGTACAGTCGATTTCCATCAATGGCCATCGAACTGCACTTATAGCGACCTTTTTCAAATTTGATTTGGACATAATTCCAAATCCAACCGTTAGATTTCTAATTTCTAATATCCGTTAGAAAGCTCTTTTCGATACGAACCCAACGGTTCCGGTTTTCGGAGAATCCGACGGCCGGATCTCCCGTAATGCCCGTTTGAAATAAATGGTCGAAATTCGCGAACTGCCGCGGCGCGGCGCGTTCTATTCAGGCCATTATATTATATATATAATATATATATCGTCGATTTCTATTTAAAACGAATTATATAAATAGTTTTGAATTCGTTTCAAAAACATTTTCAACTTCCATTTCAATTCAAATCAAAATTGAATTCTTCTTTATAAATTTGTTTTAAAATCCATTTCTATTCAATTCAAATTTCAATTCAATTTGAATTCATTTCACTTCGCTTTCAATTCAATTTGAATTCGTTTTCAATTCAATTCATTTCGAAATTGTTTTCAATTCAATTCATTTCGAAATCGTTTTCAATTCATTTCATTTCGAAATCGTTTTCAATTCAATTCATTTCGAAATCGTTTTCAATTCATTTCATTTCGAAATCGTTTTCAATTCAATTCATTTCGAAATCGTTTTCAATTCATTTCATTTCGAAATCGTTTTCAATTCAATTCATTTCGAAATCGTTTTCAATTCATTTCATTTCGAAATCGTTTTCAATTCAATTCATTTCGAAATCGTTTTCAATTCATTTCATTTCGAAATCGTTTTCAATTCAATTCATTTCGAAATCGTTTTCAATTCATTTCATTTCGAAATCGTTTTCAATTCATTTCATTTCGAAATCGTTTTCAATTCAATTCATTTCGAAATCGTTTTCAATTCATTTCATTTCGAAATCGTTTTCAATTCATTTCATTTCGAAATCGTTTTCAATTCATTTCATTTCGAAATCGTTTTCAATTCATTTCATTTCGAAATCGTTTTCAATTCATTTCATTTCGAAATGAATAAAATCGATATAAATATCGTTCACGTCAAAATGGCGTTAATCTAATCAACACGGCTTCATAAATTTCTATTTTCAAAATAGTTGTTATTATCAAAATATTTCGTTCAACACATGACCAATCTCAATGGATGAGTACTGTCAACACATGAACTTTTATTTTATATTGATAAAGATGTAAATTTTATTACTAAAATATTTCGTTCAACACATGACCAATCTCAATGGATGAGTACTGTCAACACATGAACTTTTATTTTATATTGATAAAGATGTAAATTTTATTACTAAAATATTTCGTTCAACACATGACCAATCTCAATAGATGAGTACTGTCAACACATGAACTTTTATTTCATAATATTCTTTATTTTTCAAATTGGAATGAGGCCCAATCAATTACCATATAAAGTTAATTATATGGATTTCCATACAACACATGTATATAATAGCATTGAAAAATAATCAACCATCAACCAAAGTGCACTACACTGTATAAGCATCAAATATAGATATCTAACGCTTATAACAGCCTGTCAATCAATCGATCGACATATTTAATCAATCAGGATGAGTGAACTTCAAATTTCATCGCAACACCCGTGTGGGGTTTCAAACAATCAAACGCATATTTTATTTGTGCAGTTGGGCGATGTGTAAAATTTATCGACCCAATCAATGTCCTTCAAACGGGTGTACATAAACAAACCGTCTGGTTTGTAAATGAATATTTTTTTTTTCACATTCACGTTAAAAATTATATTTTTAACGATAAAACATTTTATTCCAACATATGAATTTCTATTCAGTTCATTCTTTAAATAAAATGATGTTTTTATTTTTCTAACATATTTTAGAAAATTTCGGCGGCATAACGGCACGATGCTAGAAACGGGACGAGGCCTAGCCTTATCCCCGGTCTAGTGAAGGCCCACGCCATTCACACATCAATCATATCAATTTCATTTCATCAAACAATTCAAATCAACCCAAACAATCTAACTAACAACACAGCCAAACAAACAAGTCCATGGTCTGTGGACGATTGTGTCGGGTGCTACTAAGCACCGTCTGCATCCTAGTATATATATATATATATATATAACTAGAAAAATAAATTGAAAGGTGAGAAATTCTCACAAATAGCCATCCTAGCTCCACGGCACTTCATTGATTGAAATCTTCATCGCTATCGCCTTTTTGTCGCTTTCGCCCGTATTCTCTACACATGTAAAAATCATATTTTTACCACGCTATTCAATATATAAAAATCGAATTTTTACTACGATGTTCAATATATAAAAATCGTATTATTCTTTCAAAGTTCTATATATAAAAATCATATTTTTATTTCGAAGTTCTATATATAAAAATCATATTTTTATTTCGAAGTTCTATATATAAAAATCATATTTTTATTTCGAAGTTCAACATATAAAAATCCTATTTTTATTTCGAAGTTCAATATATAAAAATCCTATTTTTATCTCGAAGTTCAATATATAAAAATCCTATTTTTATTTCGAAGTTCAATATATAAAAATCACATTTTTAAAATCAAATCTTTTTCTTTATTTTTCCTAAAACATTAATTTCAGTTTTAAAATGAAAATAAGTTTTCAGTTTTTAAAAATAAAATAAAATCAGTTTTTAAAACCTTTTCAAAATCAGTTTTTACTTCTTTTAAAAAGAATCAGATTTTATTTCCTAAAAAAAAAACAGTTTTAACCTCTTTAAAAACCAGTTTTTATTTCCTAAAAAAAAGTATTCTTTCTTTTTAAATATAGCCAAAATACAGTTTTTAAATTATAACCAAATACAGTTTTTAAATTATAACCAAATACAGTTTTTAAATTAAAATAAAATATTTAAAAACTCACCTTTTTCTAGGTCAGAAGGGGGCTGTCGCCTGGGGGGGGTCTGCGCGGTGCTGCGTCTGATGTCGGAGGGGCTCGCTGGGGGGGGGGGTCTGGACGCTACTTCTTGTGCGGTTTTGAAGGGGGTAGAGGGAGAGATGGCATCGGAGATCACCAGAGTGGCGGAGGGCTTCTGGCGAACTGGAGGAGGTCAGTGCTAGGGTTCTGGGCGGATTTGGTCACGGGGTGGGTGCGGCCTTCCGTCGAGAGGGAAAGGATAGAGTTGGGGGGGGGGAAGAGCTGGTCCTTGCCGGAGGCGGGAGGCGGAGGGCGTCATCGCCGGCGGTGGGAGGTTGACGAGGAGGAGCGCGCGACTTTCTTCTTTTATTTTTTTATTTTTTGTTTGTTTTAGATCTGAACGGGGGGGAGGGTATAGAGAGAGAGAAGGGTGTATGGTTGACTTTATTATTTAATTAATTTTTTTTTATTTTAAAAGTAACTTTTTATTTCGAACTCGAAATCAAACCCACCAACTGTCGTCCGTAGCGTATTGCCCCCATTCCGAACACAATGGGCTATGTATCGCAAGCTGATTCGATAGTTACAATCAGTTTCCATTGAATTTACATTTAAATCTATATATTGAATTTTAAACGTACATTTCAATTTACCGGGGCTACATACGAACTAGAAAAATTCCAGAAAAATATTTTCTAGCTTCGTATTAACGATACGGTCCTAACAAAACTAGTTTCGTCGAATTCTGAGACCGTTGGAAAAATGACCAATTTCCAGTCGATTAAAATCAACTGAAACTGGTCAAACGCGTTTTCCTTTGCCACGCTCACATCTTGATTCGAAAAATTATGAAATTTGAAACCTAGCAATAACTTCACATCCCGGACCCAACAAAACTGGTTTCGTCGAAATCCGAGGTCGTTTGCAAAATGTCCATTTTTAAGGGCCTGAATTCCATAGCGACTATTCAGAATTTTCAACAGGACATATCTTTTGATTCCCGATATGAAATCTTGCTTTTTCGGATTCGTTGGAGAGATATTCACAATTAGATCCTAATGTTTTTGGTTTCACTAAAATCCGGATTGTTTTGCACCCGGTACATTCAATTGAAGTTTGAAATCGAATTATCGAACTACCGCGCCATTTTCACTTCTATTTATAATTATATATAAATATTTATATTCTAACGACGACGTATATAATATATACGATCGAATTATATTCAAAATAAATTTCTCGTCGATATTATTTAAAATAATTCATTTTAAATAATTAAAATTCGCTAAAATTGCCAAAATAAAAATTTTAAACTGGCCCAGATTTTCGGGTTGTTACAGACGTGTCTTATACAACTACCAGAGCTCCTTACAGAAGCATTCCACTGCTTAACTATAAATATTTTGTTCCCGATAATAACTGGATCTAACTCTAAAATTTTGTATTTATCTTCTATATTAGAAAGAATAAATATAAACAAATTACTATTTGATTTAATATTGATGGATCCACGCGGCTTCCAAACTCGTTTGAGATGATTCACATCTGCCAAAATAAGAGACTGGTATTGAGAAAGAATCCAACATGGTTTTCCTTCCAAACATCGACGCTGTCTTGCACTATCTCTTCAGTTGGTAAAAGTCTCTTACAATCAAATTAAAGGGTGAAAGATGTAGCGGACTACACCCCAACGTTTTTTGGCTTAGTAGCAAAAAGGGAGGACCATTTCGTTGAAGGTGGTTGGGTGTTAGAGGTGGTGGTTGGAAAAGAAGAGAGAGGAGGGGGATCCAGTCATGGTGGTATCAAGATAGGCGGTGGGTTTGGTGGAAGTGACAGATGAGATGGTTAAGCAGTCATGGAAACATGGGAATTTTGGGATGAGGAAATGGCTAGAGAGGTCATCGTTGGGCTCGATAAAGTAAAACATAAAGTTATCTCCAAGGTTTATTAGTTTCCACGCGGAGAAGAGGAGATCCTTTTTTAAAAGCCCCAATGATTTATTTATAGCTGAAACACCCCACACTCCTCAGTATTCCCAAAGCAGATCATACCAAGGAATGTGGAATATTTACCTACAAAGAAACTAATCGTAGAGATTAAGATTCACAAGGCATAAAAAAGAAACAAAAATAGAGGAAACATATAATTTTAAATAACTTATTATTCCAAAACAATGCTTATAAAAAAAAGTTTTAATACAAAACATATGTCTTGCATAATCTCAGCTCAGGTCAAAGTATTAAATAGAACGTTGTCCCTCTCAAATACAAATCCGGACCATGACGAATAAGCTATCATAAAATGGAATTAAGCAAATCAAATAGAATTAAAATAAGATCTCTGATGTAACACCCCGTATGTTAAATAACTTGTTATAACATAAATCAGAGCAGAATTAAATTTAATATTCTTAATCAGGGGAAACGGGCTGTGCCATTGCGTTCGTCTCGGAAAAATACGCGAAATAGAGTCCGAGTTTTCGTAAATCGGAGTCCGTATGACCAAGTTATGGCCCGTCAAAGTTTCACGAAAAATCAAAAACGAAAACTGCTCATGTTTTGAGGTCCGGGATGAGTTTTGGGCTGTTTTTTTTGGGCCCTAAATGGTTCCTACACTTGACTTCTTCCCCAAGACATGCTTTAAAGGCTAGGATTGGTTCTAGGGTATATCCTATGGTCCTAAAACATCTAACTAATCTATATATACACCCTAATACCCCCCTTATCCTTACCAAAAATAGATCTAAGGCCATTACGCCACCACTTAGAAAATTGGAGAGCCTCCACTAAAAATCCTAAGAGGGTTTGCAAGCTAATCTACATCTTCTTCTACTTAATCATTGGGATTTGCTTCATTTAACTTGCTAATCTTGTTTTGGTGAGCTTCTATCCCCTTAATAATCAATTATTGAATTGATTATGATAAGATGTGATAAAGTATGACTATGTTTGTGGATCCATATATTTATGCAAGCTTGATGTAGTGAATATTATGTGTTTTGCAAGTTATATGCCTTATGTCATGCAAGTTTCATAATATGTAATCATGATATTTTTATGCAAGTTGTTTCATGATGTTTATGATGCAAAACACTAAGTGAATATGGATCCATTATGCAAACATGTTATGCAAGTATGTGAGTACTTATGCATGTCATGTATATGCTTATATGCATATTTAGCATTTTATGCAAGTATATGAATGTTTATGCAAGTTATGTATATGTTGAAATGCAAGTTTAACATAATATGCAAGCCTATGCAAGTATGTGAATGTTTATGCAAGTTATGTATATGTTGAAATGCAAGTTTAACATAATATGCAAGCCTATGCAAGTATGTGAATGTTTATGCAAGTTATGTATATGTTGAAATGCAAGTTTAACATAATATGCAAGCCTATGCAAGTATGTGAATGTTTATGCAAGTTATGTATATGTTGAAATGCAAGTTTAACATGATATGCAAGCTTATGCAAGTATATGAATGCTTATGCAAGTATGTGAGTGCTTATGCAAGTTAAGTATATGCTAAAATGCAAGTTCTACATGTTATGCAAATCACATGTATGATGATATGTAAGTTCATATGCAACATGTTATGCAAATCACATGTTTGATGATATGTAAGTTCATATGCAACATGTTATGTAAGACACATGTTTGATAATATGCAAGTTTGGGTCGAATATAGTTGGGTTAATACATGCTCATATATGCAAGTTGACATCCTCTTAACCCATGATAAAGTTATATGCTAAACCCATGTTATGTGTGGTAAATCTTCCCTTTATTATGTTATGTCATAATGACGATTTACGTGGGGAACGATGGGGTTAATTAATATGTTAATTAAAAGTATGTTGAAATGGGTATGATTAAGCATACCATAAAAAAAATTAATTAACATAAGTGGGAATTTACCTATTGAGTTTGGTCTACCCCATGGGAATTTACCTATTGAGTTAGGTCTACCCATGTTATGGAAAACTTGATATTAATTAGGGATAATTAATATGGGGGTGATTAATTAGGTGTAATTAATCGACTAAGACACGAGGTTGGACTCATTTGTAGTGTAAAACTGCCCGGACCCGACCGGCTTAACCAGTTGCTACAAATGTCAGCCCAATGTGAGAGGTCTTAGCCATAAATTAAATACGTGATTAAGGTAAAGACACGAGGTTAGACTCTGTTATGACGTAAGACTGCCCGGATTCTACCGGCTTAACCAGGCGGTCATAACAGCCAGTCTAATGTGGGAGGTCTTTATGGGAGATCACGGTCTTAATTAATTAAGAAACACTTAACCATATTAGCATGTAGTGGGACATGAGGGGTTAAGTGGGTGCCTTGGGTGGCATGTAGTAACTAGTGGGGGTGCCTTGGGTGGCATGAGAAAACTAGTGGGTTGCCTTGGGTGGCAATAGAAAATACGATTAGAATACTTAACCAGAGTGGAACATGTAACTAAACATGATTAAAGGGTTAAGTAAGTGCCTTGGGTGGCATGGGGGAATCAAGTAAGTGCCTTGGGTGGCATGCGGAAATCTAGTGGGTGCCTTAAGTGGCAATTGTAATATAATTGGATGACTTAACCAAACCTTAACATGTAAGGGGGCATGATTATAAAAAGGGGTTAAGTGGAATGCACTAGATAAAATGACAAGCTTAAGTAGTAGCTTGTGGGGGCCCATTTCAACCAATATCCCAAACGTATCTTTGTGGGCTCGACCCATGTCGAGTGACGGGACACGCATATTGGGCTTGATTATAAGAGGCCAAAACGGGGTAGCGGTGGCAACGCAAGTCCAACGGGTTTCATATGCGTGTGTGGGCCCGGGCTGGTAGATAAGCCGTTGTTGCATCGTGTAGATATAAAGCCGTGCACCGTTGATAGTATTGGGTAGCCACTTTAGGGGAGTGATACACCCCACTGTGGGACCAGCACGGGTATCTACGTTAGGGAGCCGATCGATGGGGAGTAGTGGGTACACCTAGTAAAGATAGGAGCAGACGGCACCTATGTAGGGGTACACGAAACTACTGGGTAAGATTACTAGGTACACCTAGTGAATGTAGGGGCAGACGGCACCTACGTGGTCAGTTATACACCTAGTGGAGGTAGGGGCAGACGGCACCTACGTGGTCAGCTAGAAGTACCAGAGACTACTAGCTATATTTTCTAAGACTTTAGTGGGATCAACCTTTAAGTAGGAATTACTCTTGGTGGGTAGAACTGGTGTGGTGCAGTTAGTAATTATCCTTGGGTGGGTAGATGCGTCTTTACGGTTATCTTAGTTCGTCCTGTGTTCGTGGGCAACTTAGTGTAGTCATTATCCCCAAAGATACCATACCGAGTTCATATCATACCCTAATTACTTTAATAATTGTATTATTAAGGAGATAGGGTTCACTCAGGCTTATGTCTGACCCCCGTTGTTTTTATCTTTTTCCTTCAGGTCCTCAGGTTGGGCCTAGTGCTAGTGGGCTTTGATCAGTTTGCTTTATCTATCTCTTGGAGCTTGGACCGTAGATGTAGAGCTCAGCTTATCTTATCTTTTCTGTTATGGCTATTTGTTATGAGTAGTGGGATTATGTACTTATTTTATTCAGGATGGATATTTTGTACTTGACTCTTGTTATGGTTTTATGATGTAACCAAACATGTTTTACTTTCCGCTGCTATGAGATGATGTTTTAAATTTTCAAGTATTACATTATATCTGTCTTGTTGTAATTTTACTGTTCTATACTCACTAAAAATACTCCACCGATGCTATGGCATTCCCTTAGTGAGTGACTATAGCGGGTGTGGGGTGTTACACGTGGTATCAGAGCTTAAGGTTACCGGAACAGATAAAATTTTTAGAAAAACTATTTTCTAAGAATATTTTTGGAAAGGAGTATTTTCAAAAACATGTCTTTTAAGAGAAAAGTTTTTGAAAGGAAAGCATAATCCCCAATAGCCATATCTATATCTTTCGAATTCTCCATTTTGAATCTCTCCCTTTCTCTCGTTTTGAGTTTCCCCTCCGCGTATAGATGATCTTTCTAAGATAGATAAGGATGGAAAACCACTTCAAGGGACTTAGACGTTAGTCGGATTAGAAGTTGGTTCAAGAAGGAGGAGGACTGGTAGGTATCTATTGGATAAACGATGGGAGGAAGGCTCAAATAGTTGTTTGGTTAATGAAAGATGAAACCTCATTGGTGGGAGGTTACGAGTGGAGAATAGGGAAGAAGAAGGCAAGTGGTTATCCTTTTAAGAGGAATAGGACACCTTATTAGGATTGTTCAAAGAAGCAAGGGCAAGGTATGGAATCTTCTGGAGGGTAGTTGTATTCCCTCATGACTAGGGTACCAGATGGGGATATGACCGTCTAGGTTGGAATTTGGATTTCTTTATCATCCGATTCAAGCTTTATTTGATTCTGATATATTGAGTTCGTTTATCCCACCATTGTTAGTTGAGTCACTGCACTTAGACACCAGTTTGGTAGATGATCCCTTAGTTGTTTCAAACCCAGTTGGGGCTCCATGATATGTTTGGGTTTGAAAGTTTCTATACTTAGCGTTGAGTTTAGATGTGATGCTTGTTGGGCTTCACGGGCTATGGGTTAATTTTGGGCATGGACTGGTTATCCAGTAGGAGTGTTGTTCTTCATTTTCAAGGGAGAGTTGTTAGGCTTATGGGCCGCCTAAGTAACACTCTCGAGATCTCTTGTAATCCCATAGAATCTGTTATGCTAAGGTATCTAGAATCGCCTGACACGTTGGTCTAGAGTCTGCGATCTGTTAGAGCGGTCCGGGAATACCCGGATGTGTTTGAGGAGGTGAAGGGCTTACCTCCGAAGCGGGAGATTGACTTCCGAATATATCTGGTGGATAAGGCCAAACCAGTATCTTGGCCAGTGTGCCACATGGCTCCTAGTGAGAGGAGGGAACTCCATAAGTAAGTAGGCGATTTGCTTGAGAAGGGGTTCATAAGACGAAGTATATCGGAGTGGGGCGCTCCAGTAGTTTTTGTTATGAAGGCGGATGGGTCCCTCAGACTTTGTGTAGGCTAAAGGGAACTAAAGAAACTCACAAAGAAGAATAGATACCCATTGCCGAGGATTAATGATCTCCTTGATCAGTTGGCTGGTGCCTCAGTATTTTTGTAGTAGGACTTAGCCACGGGATTTCACCAGTTGAGAGTGGCTGAGAATAGTATAGAGGAGACTGCCTTTGGGACTCCGGATGATTTCTTTTATGAGTGGCTGGTGATGCCATTGGGTTTGACGAACGCCCCCGCATACTTTGTTGAGAAGGGTGTTCAGGGAGTACCTAAATAAGTTCGTGATGGTCTTTGTAGATGACATCTGGGTCTTTTCTAGGAGCGAAATAAGTTTTCGTATGTGCTCAATAGGCTGAGCAGGGCCAGTATAGGATAAACGACGGTTTTGGAGCGAGACTGGCGAGAACATCCAGAATTGGTCAAGGGCTTAATTATTTAGCCATTTTTACTAGTATCGTCTCACGTAGGTCGTCTGAATTCGAAGGAGGTATCCCTTGGGTGTTTGTCTGATATTGGTTTAGGCCTTTGGGGCTTGCATTTGGGGGATGCCGAATTCAACTAGGGTGGTCTGCGTGGGAGACAGTTGTGATGATTTTGGATGATATTCTGGTGGAGAAGAGCATGCCCTACATCTTAGGGAAGTGTTGGAGACTCTTCGAGCGCATAGTCTTAGGACAGCAAAAGTGGATGGGATCCTTAGCATCCTATGAGTAAGGGTAACATGGTAACGGACACCTTAAGTAGAAAAAGGTTGTCCTTGAGTTCATTGTTCGTTGAACGACGGAGCTTAGAGTTTATTTCTAAGTTTGACTTTAGACCTTCCGTTGACTTTGTACCCGGTTTGCTAGCTTCTTTGGAAGTTAGACCTACTCTTTTGGGGCGGATTGGAGAAGCACAGAGGGGCGACCCACAGTTGGTTGAGTTAGTAGAGAAGCTCATAAGGGGGGAGTCGTCCAGCCATTTGAGTAGGTACACCTTAGAGATAGAGGGTGCTTGCGTAGAGACGGTAGACTTTGTGTACCGCAGGACGAGGGTTTGAGGAAGGCTATTCTTGATGACGCACACCGTTTTAGGATGACCATTCATCCCGGTGGGGGTAAGATGTACCAAGACATGAAGAGGGCTTTCTTCTGGGCCGGTATGAAGAAAGATGTGGCCGAGCATGTCGCTCGATGCTTGGTGTGCCAACGAGTGAAGACGGAGCGAAAGAAACCAGGTGGGTTGCTTCATCCTTTGGAAGTTCCGATATGGAAGTGGGATAGTGTCTCGATGGACTTCGTTGATGGTTTACCGAGATCGAGGAAGGGCAATACAGGAATTTGGGTCGTGGTTGATAGACTTACTAAGAGCGCCCATTTCATACCCGTAATGAGTAAGAGGACTGCTCCATGGCTTGCTTCAGTCTATGTTCGAGAGATAGTTCGATTGCATGGGGTACCTTCCAGCATAGTGAGTGATCGAGATCCTATCTTCACTAGTGAGTTTTGGAAGAGTTTACAGGAGGCGGTGGGGACTCAGTTGTGTTTGAGCACCGCATATCATCCTCAGACAGACAGCCAGACCGAGAGGGTGAACCGTGTTTTGGAAGACCTTTTGAGGCTTTGTATCTTGGATTTTGGAGGTACATGGGAAGAGCATCTTCCTTTGGTGGAGTTTGCATATAACAACAGCTTCCAGTCTAGTATTGGCATGGCACCTTTTGAAGCTCTTTATGGAAGGCCTTGTCGATCACCTACATGTTGGTGGGAATCTACGGATAAGATCTTGCTAGGGCCCGATATGGTTAGAGAGACTTCAGAGAAGGTTGATTTGATTCGAAGAAGGATGAAAGCAGCGCAAGACAGACAGAAATCTTATGCAGATAAGAGGAGGACTGATCTTGAGTTTGAAGTTGGGGACATGGTTTTTGTCAAAGTGTCTCCATTACGGAATGTTGTTCGCTTTGGATCCGTTGGGAAGTTAGCACCGAGGTTTGTAGGACCGTTTCCTGTCAAGGAAAGAATTGGACGGATGGCATATAGGGTGGAGTTGCCAGACAGACTTAGTGGTATACATGATGTTTTCCATGTGTCACATTTGAGGAAGTGCCTACATAAGACCGCAGAGGTGGTAGAGCCAAGTTTGCTTAGAGAAGTGGAAGCAGAGCGTGATGCGACTATTCGACGAGCTCCTACTCGCATCCTTGGGTCAGAGACTAGGAAATTGAGGAATCGAGAGGTTCAGCTAGTCAAAGTGCAATGGGGAGAAGAGGAGAGCAACGCAACTTGGGAGACGGAAGCGAAGATGCGTTCTTTGTATCCATTTCTTTTTGAGAGTATGTCTTTTAACTTCTCCTTTATCGTTTGACTGGTACTTATCTTATCCTTAGTATGTCCTCTCGTTAGTACCTTTGACCTTCAGATAGGATAGTCCTATGGTTGAAACATGTGTTTGAGACATGTTATGATTGATGGATGCAAGTGGATGCAAGTGTTTGCTAGTGGTTGCTCGTGGATGCATATACACACACTTTAGGCACTAGATCGGCTCAATCACTTCATATTGCATATTGCATATAAATGTGTGTAGGTAGCTATATTAATGGATGTATGATGGTTGTGCTATCATATGGATGATGCATTTATTCGGTGAATGATTGTGCACGCATGTAGAAATAGTATGTGTCGATAGGGTTCTTTCGCATACATATTGGATGCATGGCACTATCATGGTTTGCATTAAGGAGGTCAACTGAATCAGTAGACCGCCTGATTTTGCATTAGATAGGGAACATATACACACACTTTTTGCATATGTTCATACAACATTAGAAACTTTAAGGACAATGGATGCCAGTGTTTGATGGTTGAGTAGATGGTTGTTTGGTTGGTAGGATACGTTCTTCTTGACTTAGAGATTTCGGGGACGAAATCCTTTAAGTAGGGGAGAATGTAACACCCCGTATGTTAAATAACTTGTTATAACATAAATCAGAGCAGAATTAAATTTAATATTCTGAATCAGGGGAAACGGGCTGTGCCATTGCGTTCGTCTCGGAAAAATACGCGAAATAGAGTCCGAGTTTTCGTAAATCGGAGTCCGTATGACCAAGTTATGGCCCGTCAAAGTTTCACGAAAAATCAAAAACGAAAACTGCTCATGTTTTGAGGCCCGGGATGAGTTTTGGGCTGTTTTTTTTGGGCCCTAAATGGTTCCTACACTTGACTTCTTCCCCAAGACATGCTTTAAAGGCTAGGATTGGTTCTAGGGTATATCCTATGGTCCTAAAACATCTAACTAATCTATATATACACCCTAATACCCCCCTTATCCTTACCAAAAATAGATCTAAGGCCATTATGCCACCACTTAGAAAATTGGAGAGCCTCCACTAAAAATCCTAAGAGGGTTTGCAAGCTAATCTACATCTTCTTCTACTTAATCATTGGGATTTGCTTCATTTAACTTGCTAATCTTGTTTTGGTGAGCTTCTATCCCCTTAATAATCAATTATTGAATTGATTATGATAAGATGTGATAAAGTATGGCTATGTTTGTGGATCCATATATTTATGCAAGCTTGATGTAGTGAATATTATGTGTTTTGCAAGTTATATGCCTTATGTCATGCAAGTTTCATAATATGTAATCATGATATTTTTATGCAAGTTGTTTCATGATGTTTATGATGCAAAACACTAAGTGAATATGGATCCATTATGCAAACATGTTATGCAAGTATGTGAGTACTTATGCAAGTCATGTATATGCTTATATGCATGTTTAGCATTTTATGCAAGTATATGAATGTTTATGCAAGTTATGTATATGTTGAAATGCAAGTTTAACATAATATGCAAGCCTATGCAAGTATGTGAATGTTTATGCAAGTTATGTATATGTTGAAATGCAAGTTTAACATAATATGCAAGCCTATGCAAGTATGTGAATGTTTATGCAAGTTATGTATATGTTGAAATGCAAGTTTAACATAATATGCAAGCCTATGCAAGTATGTGAATGTTTATGCAAGTTATGTATATGTTGAAATGCAAGTTTAACATAATATGCAAGCCTATGCAAGTATGTGAATGTTTATGCAAGTTATGTATATGTTGAAATGCAAGTTTAACATGATATGCAAGCTTATGCAAGTATATGAATGCTTATGCAAGTATGTGAGTGCTTATGCAAGTTAAGTATATGCTAAAATGCAAGTTCTACATGTTATGCAAATCACATGTATGATGATATGTAAGTTCATATGCAACATGTTATGCAAATCACATGTTTGATGATATGTAAGTTCATATGCAACATGTTATGTAAGACACATGTTTGATAATATGCAAGTTTGGGTCGAATATAGTTGGGTTAATACATGCTCATATATGCAAGTTGACATCCTCTTAACCCATGATAAAGTTATATGCTAAACCCATGTTATGTGTGGTAAATCTTCCCTTTATTATGTTATGTCATAATGACGATTTACGTGGGGAACGATGGGGTTAATTAATATGTTAATTAAAAGTATGTTGAAATGGGTATGATTAAGCATACCATAAAAAAAATTAATTAACATAAGTGGGAATTTACCTATTGAGTTTGGTCTACCCCATGGGAATTTACCTATTGAGTTAGGTCTACCCATGTTATGGAAAACTTGATATTAATTAGGGATAATTAATATGGGGGTGATTAATTAGGTGTAATTAATCGACTAAGACACGAGGTTGGACTCATTTGTAGTGTAAAACTGCCCGGACCCGACCGGCTTAACCAGTTGCTACAAATGTCAGCCCAATGTGAGAGGTCTTAGCCATAAATTAAATACGTGATTAAGGTAAAGACACGAGGTTAGACTCTGTTATGACGTAAGACTGCCCGGATTCTACCGGCTTAACCAGGCGGTCATAACAGCCAGTCTAATGTGGGAGGTCTTTATGGGAGATCACGGTCTTAATTAATTAAGAAACACTTAACCATATTAGCATGTAGTGGGACATGAGGGGTTAAGTGGGTGCCTTGGGTGGCATGTAGTAACTAGTGGGGGTGCCTTGGGTGGCATGAGAAAACTAGTGGGTTGCCTTGGGTGGCAATAGAAAATACGATTAAAATACTTAACCAGAGTGGAACATGTAACTAAACATGATTAAAGGGTTAAGTAAGTGCCTTGGGTGGCATGGGGGAATCAAGTAAGTGCCTTCGGTGGCATGCGGAAATCTAGTGGGTGCCTTAAGTGGCAATTGTAATATAATTGGATGACTTAACCAAACCTTAACATGTAAGGGGGCATGATTATAAAAAGGGGTTAAGTGGAATGCACTAGATAAAATGACAAGCTTAAGTAGTAGCTTGTGGGGGCCCATTTCAACCAATATCCCAAACGTATCTTTGTGGGCTCGACCCATGTCGAGTGACGGGACACGCATATTGGGCTTGATTATAAGAGGCCAAAACGGGGTAGCGGTGGCAACGCAAGTCCAACGGGTTTCATATGCGTGTGTGGGCCCGGGCTGGTAGATAAGCCGTTGTTGCATCGTGTAGATATAAAGCCGTGCACCGTTGATAGTATTGGGTAGCCACTTTAGGGGAGTGATACACCCCACTGTGGGACCAGCACGGGTATCTACGTTAGGGAGCCGATCGATGGGGAGTAGTGGGTACACCTAGTAAAGATAGGAGCAGACGGCACCTATGTAGGGGTACACGAAACTACTGGGTAAGATTACTAGGTACACCTAGTGAATGTAGGGGCAGACGGCACCTACGTGGTCAGTTATACACCTAGTGGAGGTAGGGGCAGACGGCACCTACGTGGTCAGCTAGAAGTACCAGAGACTACTAGCTATATTTTCTAAGACTTTAGTGGGATCAACCTTTAAGTAGGAATTACTCTTGGTGGGTAGAACTGGTGTGGTGCAGTTAGTAATTATCCTTGGGTGGGTAGATGCGTCTTTACGGTTATCTTAGTTCGTCCTGTGTTCGTGGGCAACTTAGTGTAGTCATTATCCCCAAAGATACCATACCGAGTTCATATCATACCTGTTAGACCAAAAAATGGTCCTAACACCCAAATTATCGTATTTAGAGCGTAGGATATGAAGAAATAACTGAAAAAGTGAGAGAAAAGCAAGACAACAGGATTTTTATAGTGGTTCGGCGTTAACAAGCCTACATCCACTTCATAGTTTCTCATTTCATTCATGGATTACAATTACAAGGAATTCAATCACTCAATCGCTCAAATACAATGAATAATTCTCTCCGAATTCATTGATTTTCATTGGAGAAGAAGGTAGTTATTGGTGGGGGAATTCGGCCATGGCTACCATGAATGAATGAAATGCCAAAAGTCCCTTCAAATGGCCATGTTGTGGTGTATTTATAGCTGTAGAGAAGCTCTGGGCACTTCCGGTTCGGATGGGCCACGTGGCGTGACCGGAGGAGATCTCAGAAGTAGCGGAGAACGTGGAAAAGTGGTTACCAGGTCGTGCTTTGCCAAGTGGAGTCCGATCCGCAATTGTAGGAGTCGGTTATACCAAGAGAAGAGGTCAAACTCTGTGTGCAGAAGCAGGTCCAGTCGGTTCGGATCGGATCCGAACCGAACCAGTTGTTCGAGCAGAATGCTTGCACGCACTTTTGTGCAGAATACTTCAGGCGGTCCGGGTAGAGGGTACTCCGATCCGATCCGGGGAGGGGGATCCGATCCGATCCGAAAGCAGGGATCCGATCCGATCCGGATAGGGGATCCGATCCGATGACATTTGCATGAATAATTCAAATTTTCCATCTTTCTATCACTGCATCCAAGTGATCGCCAATCAATGTAAGTTCATACTCAAGTCCCTGGCTTTGGGTAGCCTGGTCACAAAGCAGGCTAACATTTTGCCCCCCAAAGTACATCTTATCGCAGATGAGATGTGCTTTGATTAAGTCGAGATAAATCTTTTTAGAACGCCATCCATCCTTGAGGAGGCTTTATCGAATTGTTGCACTACTTCCATGGGTGCTAGTCAGTACAAATTCTGTGGAAGGAGTAGTCAAAATGATCAGGTAACCGTTTTAAACATTGTCGAATCAAGATGTTGATTTCCTTCATGATAGGTCATATTGTATGTTTGGCTCCCATATGTAAAAGTTGATGCCAAACGACGCCATCTTCGTAAGCAAGTCAAGTGCATTACTAAGCTAAGATTTCTTTAATGTGTAAGTCAATGTATACAATAGCCGTCCAAGTCGTAGTATGGTGTCGGAATCTTCATATCTTGAGCTAGCATCTGGACCGTTCGGATAGAGCGCATCAGAGTCGGCATATGAATTTGTCATTTTTGCTTAGATTTGGACTATCTCGATATCAGGATATTAATCTAGGACTCCATGATTGCATCTAATCGTTATAATAGTGCATCCGAAAGCCATGATCAATTCAGATTGTTTTATAGTCCCGTGATCACATACGAGTCAGTACGAGATGTTGTTGAAAACATGCAAGCCAATAGCTGGTAGGATTATCACAATTGTAAGGCAGCAGAGGAGTTCATCATACTCTCCATTTGATGCAGTTGCCGATCATGTCTTTGAATTCTTGCTTGATCCGTAATTTCTCTCACTTGGATGGTTGGGATGAATCACGTCATATTCTAAAGATATAGTGTATATGTTCTGAATCATGCATTGAGTCAGGGTCATGTTTAAAGTCAATCTGTCGGTTGAAGCTGATGTTCCTAGCATTAGTGGAGGACGAGCGAAGTCAGTGCTTATGCCCCCAGCATTGTTGGGGTTTATGATAGGTCAATCGGACATCCAATCTTTTAGCCTTTATACTTTTTTCTGCCGCATCGGGTTAGATATGTAGGTTCAACAATCTTAGTCATCCTGTGTCGTTATGTGTACATTCCCAAGTAATCAAGGGTTGGAGTTGTATATGCGAATGGTCGAATCACATTCGCGTTGGGGTCAACCCATCTGTTTAGCCAGAAAGTAGTGATCGCCCTATTGAGTATATCATCAAACTTAGATACTCTCCTTACATCAGACACAGTGTTGAGTAAGCTCGTCAATCTTGCAAGCGAGCAAACGTCGTTAGTGAGTTATTCGAGCTCCTTCGTTCACGCTTTGGCATAATCTGAAATAGCCATCATAGTCTTGTTTAGTCTATCTCCCGTGCTTGGTTCCATTAAGCTTGACAATCAAGACCGCGAGCCCGATTAATGACATTGGTCTTTTCCAGAATTGTAAATTCCTGTTAGTCTTTCCTGGGGCTTTTCTTTTTCCTTTATTATTTCAAGAGTCAGATGGTGCTCCATTCTGTCGTGAAGACATTGAGATCATCCATTTCAACATTAGCACACTCTTATTGCATGAATCTGTCTGTCTCAGGATAGGATTTTCCAACGTTTCTAGGAGAATCTCATGGTAGAGAGATACCGAGGTTTGTTTTAGAGGTGAATCCTCCAAGTCCTCTCGGTGGGTCTCGATGCAAAGAGATTTTGAAGTTTGAGATATCCAGAATACCGGATACTACAGCAATCAACGCCATATATAGTCCAGGTCGATTTACCGATGCCAGTGCGGCGTTTGAATCTTTCAAGGAATGCATGTAGGGTCTCGCCTGATCTCTATTGAAGCATCAACTAATGTTGCTAATTTGGCCCTCATCTTTGAGAAGTTGTCGCTAATTACCTAATTTAGCGCTAGTGCCCCCAGTATGAAGTCTTAAATTGGATGGAAGCCGGTTTCTGGCTTCTTGGTTGCGCATATGTAATAGCCGTCAATCAGGCTTTTGTTTTTTAATTCTGGATGGTGATCCGCTACTTGGATGTATGCAGGTTGTTCTTGAGGATCCATTCTTCTGCTTATAGTCTGGGTTATTGTGAAGCTCAGATAATCGTAAATGTGCCTAAAGCTGGCAGATAGTCAGATGATGATGTTCGAAGCTCTTATCATGTACTCCCCATCCATGGGGAGTTTACTAAACGGTGGTCATCAAATCCACGTATTCTCTGAATTCATATTCCCTCATCGAGCTGTGAGTTAGAGTTTGATAGAAAATGATTTATTCGTGTACAGCTCATGTTAGTCCTTGGTCTCCCATCCAAGCTTTGAGGTTCGGAGTCGGATGGCAATGAAGTTAGACTATAGCTTTCTCGAATGCTCTCGTCTTCCCCCTACACGGGGAGCCTCATGTTGAGATTGAGCTGGATTTTAAACATTCCTCCGAATTGGAGCAAAGGTTGGTCGGGCTTCGTTCAATTTTTCGGTGGCTCTTGCATATCCATCGTTTTCATCCAAAGTTACAGTCGGAAGTTGCATGCTACCAATGCTTGGGAGGAGGTTGGTTGCATCTTGTTTCATTAAAGACGACTATGCCAACTTGTCCTAGGGTCTCATATTATCTGGACTATGGAGCAGGGAGTGTTTGAGCCAAGTTCGTTGTCGCTTGAATTTCCATGGTGCTCGCTCCAGCGAGTAAGCCGTAGTTACTCGGCCTTCCATCTATCCAAGTAAAAAAGTTATCCATCATTTTCTGTCGTTTCCATGGAAGTTTGTCTCACTGAGCCATCTGAGTTCTCAAATCAGTGAGGGTACCATCTATTTCATATCTAGCTTGACATGCTGAGGGATCATTGCAAGAAGAAATTTGCTGACTTCCTTCGTTCCAAGCGCCTTCTGCGCCAATATCCTCAGCACGGAAGAAATTTCTATCTTCCTTCTTCTTAGCCTTTGAGTTTGAGTGTCAGACAATTTGCCTCCTCGCAAGTTAGAGGTCAAAGTAATGGCGTCCTCCTTTATATGGGTCTTTCAACCGGGAATTCGGTCTGGACTAGCAAATGGACGTTCACTCTGCATCCATTTCGTGGTCCTCAAGTGGCCTGTCAAGATTGGGGTATAAGTTAGACACAGACATATAACATTTATGAATATTTTCAGTAGTGCGGCCCCAGTCCGGGGGTAAAGGAGAAAGGTCGGCAGTTGTATCACATCCCTTTTAAATTTAGACGTGGATGCACGGAAGGGAGACATTATTTTCAAAGCTTGTGTGATTGAGTTATCCAAGTGCTCGAGTTATCACGTTTTCCATTCAACGTATTTGCGAGGTAGCACTCGTCGTTGCACTTGGGCTATGGCCAGTCACACATGGGTGTGTATGTTGATTTGATATATCACTCTTAGGGCTTCCTTTCGGTCATTTCCATAAGTCGTGTGACACGTCATTGAACAATTCACTCTCAAGGCCTCCTTTCGGTCGTTGCCTTGAGTCGTGTGGTAAGTTTATCATGAGGCATCGACGTCAATCTTTCGAATGTGATCCTTTGTTGTTGTACGCGGGTGTGGCTCTCGCGTCTCTATTTCGTATCTGTACATAAACCTGCAATTCAAAATAGAATAATTTGCTTAGTCTTGCTAGTCACTAAGTCGATCTTTAAGTCACAAGCAACTCTAGCTTGAAATGAAAACATGTTGAGTGCTAATCTATCTAGCATAGAATTATTAAATGTCAAAGTGTCAGGTGTCGTAGTTTGGAGGTATAGTGTCTGTAGCCTCCATTTAACTTTGAAACACGGGTCGCGTCCGAAGCGTGTTTGAAGTTGATTCAGAAATCTATGTCCATGCCCCCAGCGTTGATGGGAACCGGATTAAGTCATTTGGATGTCCGATCCGTAAGTCCTTTATAATCCTGTCCTCAGTCGGAGGGCAATGAAGATTGCATGCACGTCGCAGCATTGTCCTTTATACTCTCTCCCAAGTCGTGAGAGTTAGAGTTATGGGTTTAGTGGTCTTAAGTCATGGTGGCGCCATTCACACTAACCCAACAGATTTATACTCTCTCTCAAGTCGTGAGAGTTATAGTTATGGACGTCGCGGTTCGTCCTTTATACTCTCCCAAAGTCAGTTTGGGTTAGAGTTGTGGATCGAGTGGTCTTAAATCTTGGCGCGCCTGTCACACTCGTCCTAAGTTTATACTCATATCCAAGCTCTGAGGATTAGAGTTAGTCGGGCAAACAGTCGGGTCACATTTGCCTTGGCATCGTCCCTTTGCTCCTACATCAAGGGCAAAGGTCGCCATCAGGGATGGTCGGTTCACGTCCCTGTTGATTTTATACTCCTCCCGTCGGAAGCATGGGAAAGAGTTAAAGACGTTTTTGGAGAGCGGTCGAGTCACACTCATCCTCGTCTTAACATTTCCCTTTTGCCCCCACATCGAAGGCAAAAGTTATGTCGTTCATGTGATCGTGCCCCTGTCATTTTTGCACTCTTCTCGTTGGATCAGGGGATGGAGTCATAGAACTGCTAAGTGGTTATGTCACACCCGAGTATATCTCTATGTCGTGTCTGGCAAATTAAAGGCTAGATGTTGAGGATGCCTCATTTGTATGCCTATGCATAGATATGTTGAAATTATGTGCATATATTCGCTTGCCCCCTACTTCAAGGGCAAAAGGTCCATGAATGAATGGTCAAACTTCATTTATGTCAGGTTGTTGGCATCAGGAGGGTGAATAGTTGAATCACGTTCGCCAAAGCTTTACGTTCCTCCGACTAAACCATGGAAGGAGTGGTTGGCACCAAACTTCGGGTACCTTCATCATTCATATCGCATGAGTTAGTCATGTCCATAACTCAGGAAGCATGTAAAAGTAAATTGTATGATTGAAAAGTAAGCATATCAAGGGGCAGTGCTGCCTCCTTTTAACGGATCGAGCCATGTAGACGGTCGAACTGCATCCATCCGGAGTCGGATTCCGACGTTGAACTTCAATGCACGACTATCTTGAGGCCTGCCACGTGTGAGCCAATGAGTGGATGGTCACCTCGGATCCATCTTAAGCTATACAACTTCTCTCAGGCGAAGGACGTGGCTCTGTAAACGAGCAGTTCAATCGGGCTCGTTACGGCAATGCTCCATAACTCTTCCTGTAGGTGCTCAAAGTTTGATCGGTACCAGATTCGGGGTACCTACATCATCCACCTATAAATTCATCTGAGTTAGTTACATCAATAACTCATAAAGCATGGAAATATAAGAGTCATGGTTAAAAAGTAATCCTGTTAAAGGAATGAATATCATTTTGTGCGAAGATGGCATTGCACGCTCTTTGCAGGTCCATTTTTCCTCACTACATCTTTATCAGGGGATGGCTGTCAAAATCTTTAGCTGGTGATGGACGTCTTTTTAAACCGTTGTGGGGTGGCGGTCCTAAGAATGAACAGACCTTGATTGAGGACTTGGAGTGACAAAGGCAATTAGGTAAATACTATAAGCGAATAACGAGGTCACATCTTATTTGAATCGCCGTCTTGCCCCCATGCTAAGGGCAAGGATTGAGTATAAGGGAGTCATGGCTGCTAGGGGGATAGTCATATCTCATCCATCCACAGATATGCCTTTAGTCCCACGTTGGGAATAAGATCTAATGCACAGATAATCAATCAGCATCCAGGCTTAAGTGCTCTAAACCTTTAACTTGCCACTTCCATTGAGTAGCATCTCCTAACTAGCTAAATAGCAGTCTCTTCCAGTAACATGGTCACCATGGACCATTCCCATTCCATCTTTCATTAGGAATTTTAGCAATAGATACCAGGGTGCAATGTAAGCTCTAATTGCCGATAGAGCTGGTCAGTTTAGACCTTAGTCAGATAAACTTGACTACAATAGCATGGCTTCCAAGGCTTGAAGTAATGTTCACGTTTTCTATCACAATTGATGTATGAAGTCGAGAGCTAACGGTCGATTCATATTTGTTTTGATCTCGAACTCTCATCTCTTGACAAAGGTCATGTGCTGACTGGTGAGCAGTCAAGTTGCTATCATCCGAGCAAAGATTCACATGTCCAATCATGGCCTGCAGGGGTTCATCTGTTACCTATCGTTGGGCACCAAAGTATGTGGACCTAACCCTTATTCGATGGAAATCAGTCTTCCTCAATGCGATTGACAGAAAATAGCCATTTCACAGGTTAGCTAAGTTCTTCGGGAGGTGAGACGCAGGACATTTTATTCATCACATCATACAATTGAAGTGTAGCTTTGGGATGTTGGGATCCTTAGCTGCTTTCTGGTATCCCACCATTGACAGTCATGTTCACTAAGATCATATGAATCATCTTTGAAGTAGTGTTCAAACTATTCTATATAACTGTCACTCGATGCTCCGCCGATTGGACAGGTTTAAGTCATATAAATGGGATGGTCACTACTCATTAAGGAACAGCATCAGTTGCATTGCTGAAATCTACACTATCGGAGTTCCAGAAGATGAGGCTACTATTCGACAATCATTATCTCGCATACTGCCGTTGATAGCAAGCTGAATCTGACTGACAGCTCCTCCCATTGAATGGCATCGGCAAATAGAGGCTATGGTTTCTAGAGGAATCCTAGTCGTTGCCATTTGGTTGTCATATTCTTTGACTATCCGCCTTATCTTCATTAACAAACTTTGATGAGTACTGTTGGTCAAAATATACATCGAGCCGAAGGCGAGCCGTGCTCCGAGCCGAAGGCGAGGCCGTCAGCGGGTCCGGGCGCAGCGCCGGCGGGGGTCCGGGGCCCCGCAGTCCCGGCGGCGATCGACCTAGCCGGTTAGGTCGAAAATGTGGGCACCGCACGATTTTTTCGATTTTGGAAGATGGAGCCTTTTCTAAAATGATCTTAAAAATGTATTTTTTCCAAAAAATAGCTGTTTCGGGTCGGATCGGATCACGCCTTCAAATTTGCGGTTCGGAGATTGTCTTCAGGTCGGGTCGGATCTCCTCCTCCTGTTCGGATCGGTCTTCCCTACCCTGCTTCTCCACTTTCCTGCGGTTCGGGTCGTGGCACCCTCTTCGGTTCGGTTCGGAGATGCATCATTGGGTCGGGTCGGGGTATCAACAGCAGCTGGATTCGAGTCCTGCTCAACGGGTCGGGTCGGAGCATTGTCCCCGGGTCGGTTCGTTGTGCCACTCCGGGTTAGACGTCTTCGGGTCGGATTGGATCGGGTATGTCATTGGATCGGGTCGGGGTTACGTCATCAGCAAGCGGCCGATTCGGATCTTTTCCTGCGGTTCGGGTCGGATTGACTTTTCATTTTATTGGGGTCGGATCGGACCCCTGGTCATTGGATCCGAACCGATGCTGCTATTACCAGTTCTGGCGTCTCAGTGTATAACTTCGCGGGGTCGGGTCGGACCCGACCCGAACTGAGTGGGGCTATCCGAACCGAAGCCATGTGATTCTGCATTAACTCAATCCGATCTGCTGGTCACCCGCATCCGATCCAGAGACTTTTTCGAACTGGAAAGTCATTAAAAATGTTGAATTTGTCGGATTTCCTCATCGGACTTGGCAATCCAATAAGTAGATTGGAGAATCCTTAAGCGTTGAGAATCTTCATTCTCAGTGAAAGCACCAAAATGTTAGACCAAAAAATGGTCCTAACACCCAAATTATCGTATTTAGAGCGTAGGATATGAAGAAATAACTGAAAAAGTGAGAGAAAAGCAAGACAACAGGATTTTTATAGTGGTTCGGCGTTAACAAGCCTACATCCACTTCATAGTTTCTCATTTCATTCATGGATTACAATTACAAGGAATTCAATCACTCAATCGCTCAAATACAATGAATAATTCTCTCCGAATTCATTGATTTTCATTGGAGAAGAAGGTAGTTATTGGTGGGGGAATTCGGCCATGGCTACCATGAATGAATGAAATGCCAAAAGTCCCTTCAAATGGCCATGTTGTGGTGTATTTATAGCTGTAGAGAAGCTCTGGGCACTTCCGGTTCGGATGGGCCACGTGGCGTGACCGGAGGAGATCTCAGAAGTAGCGGAGAACGTGGAAAAGTGGTTACCAGGTCGTGCTTTGCCAAGTGGAGTCCGATCCGCAATTGTAGGAGTCGGTTATACCAAGAGAAGAGGTCAAACTCTGTGTGCAGAAGCAGGTCCAGTCGGTTCGGATCGGATCCGAACCGAACCAGTTGTTCGAGCAGAATGCTTGCACGCACTTTTGTGCAGAATACTTCAGGCGGTCCGGGTAGAGGGTACTCCGATCCGATCCGGGGAGGGGGATCCGATCCGATCCGAAAGCAGGGATCCGATCCGATCCGGATAGGGGATCCGATCCGATGACATTTGCATGAATAATTCAAATTTTCCATCTTTCTATCACTGCATCCAAGTGATCGCCAATCAATGTAAGTTCATACTCAAGTCCCTGGCTTTGGGTAGCCTGGTCACAAAGCAGGCTAACAATACCCTAATTACTTTAATAATTGTATTATTAAGGAGATAGGGTTCACTCAGGCTTATGTCTGACCCCCGTTGTTTTTATCTTTTTCCTTCAGGTCCTCAGGTTGGGCCTAGTGCTAGTGGGCTTTGATCAGTTTGCTTTATCTATCTCTTGGAGCTTGGACCGTAGATGTAGAGCTCAGCTTATCTTATCTTTTCTGTTATGGCTATTTGTTATGAGTAGTGGGATTATGTACTTATTTTATTCAGGATGGATATTTTGTACTTGACTCTTGTTATGGTTTTATGATGTAACCAAACATGTTTTACTTTCCGCTGCTATGAGATGATGTTTTAAATTTTTAAGTATTACATTATATCTGTCTTGTTGTAATTTTACTGTTCTATACTCACTAAAAATACTCCACCGATGCTATGGCATTCCCTTAGTGAGTGACTATAGCGGGTGTGGGGTGTTACATCTGACGTCAATCCTCCCAAGCTTCTAGTGTCAATCAATCTCTGCCTTGTGAGCCTATCGTGGAAAGGAAAAAGGAAGAAAAAGGAGTAGGTTAGACATAAAATCTGGCGAATGATGTGATTACTAGCACGATTGAGTAACATAGAAAAATAGACTTAGTAACAGTTCTAGTATCAGATATGGTAAGTGTCCATGCAGAACTATGGAACGTAGATATACTAGTAAGATGAACGAGGAAATATGTGACAACCCGATTTTTTTTTTTTCAAAAACCCAATCCATCGAAACCCGAGTTGGGTGCTCTGGTATCCTGCAGAAAAGAGAGAGAGACATAAAATATGTCAGAGTTCGGAAAACATCTCACAACGGAAGGAACAATATAATGTAATTCAACATATCTTTACCTTAATAACAATACTGCTAAACTAGTATCCAAAGCTATATCATCTTTGTCATGAACCTAACCCGCAAATGTTATGAGGAGGGGGTCAGAACACAAGTTCTGGTGACTGGACTTAATTTACACTTCTGGATAATCCTACATATACCGTTCAATAACATTTTCTTGTTTATTAGGTTATTTGTGTAATTAGTACTCAAGGCTTACACACACACGTCGCACCCATCTACTCCCTAGTAATGTATATGCAGCTACACCCAAACTAAGTACACCCCATGGTACCCTGCTCACACGGTCTCCACCGTATATACAAAGTCCCTTATCCTACGCCCGAACGTCGTACGAATTTCTGTATATATATCAACGTTACGTCTACTATATTACGTAAGCGTTCAGACTGCCATCTTTGAACCACTTGGATTAGGTCCAGTCATCAAATAATGCCCTCTAGTCTATGATACACCACCCAGAGTAGACATGGTTGTACCTAGACTTTCCCACGTACGTATCTTCAATCGTTCTCGATGTTTCTACCGCACATAACCTCTATTGTGCACCCGAGTTCCGTGGCAGGGCTACACCAGAAACACGGAACTCGGTAGGGAGCTTTTCTATATTTGTACGGGCCCGCCTCTAAGAGTGTCCAATGTACAGATATCCCTCGGGTCCGGTTTTTCTATGGTGGCTATGACCCCACCTCAGCCCCTCCCTCAACTAGTAAAGGTCACGCGAGCTAAGCGACCACCACTTAACAAGCAAACAATCTAAACATCGATGTGAAGTCTCCCTGCACCCGTCCCTTGATAGCAAAGGTTAACGATCTCTAGGGGTTAGCTATTGTCTTTTCGCATTCCTTAGGCTGCTGGTGATAGGCATCTGACGATCTAGCTATCGTTTGGTCTTGACCCTCCACCTCCGCTGAGGCAACCACTGAACCACCCTTAATGCCACCGTGTACAGCATTCTGACAGCCCCCTACTTGTGCAGTCAAGGCTTACCCACTTGGTAGTTCCGCGCAGACCCAAACTCTGTGATCCTAGCCCGTAGCTAAACCACCATAGAGGACTACCAGGAGCAGCTCTTCTCAGGAAGCTGCGTGCTTCCCCTTCCAGTCCATTGGAGCCTCTAAATAATGAATGTGTGCTCCCCCTCGTGCCTTATGACACTACGATGATCTACCCCGTTGGGTTATTCACCCTCAAACGTATGGATTATTCCAAGCGCCTTCGTTTAATGTGTCATTAGACCTTATGTCTAATCTTTAGTTATGCGCTTGCTCTACCTTGTCAGATTGCTCATTAACTTGGTTATTCCTATTTTCCGTGATTTCTTATTCACGTTACCAACTTTCTCTTTCTTATTAATTCCATTCTTAACTTAATCCATTTAAGTTCATTAATAATCCTACAACATGTTATTCTCATAATTTCAATCTCTTTGCGCTATTCACTATCCCATCTTATGGTTGCAATAACATGTTTTACTTAATTTATAATTAAGTAGATCTTAATTTACATGTTTTCTACTAACATGTCATTCATCATTTATGATTAAATACAACTTACTTATTTCCATAAATTTGCCTTCTTTCTTTCTTATTTAATCATAATCTCTTCTTACACCGTCATTACAAAATTTACTTATCAACTTAGTACTTTTAACTAAGGTTTACTAATAAGTTTCTCCTTTCATTCATATAACTTATGTTATCCTCATTTGTATATTTACTCTTATTCTCACAAATTACTCAATCTTCGATTAAGTACAACTTTATTACATAAGTTATTTCATCTTCCCCTATCATTCATTTTATTTAATATAATTATGACTCCCAATCACTTTTATTCTTTTTAACTATCAAAATTTGAGTCATTTGCTTCTACTCTTTATGTAAACATATTTATTTATATGTTTACGCACTAGACCTCTCACATTAGATTAATCTTTTGCGGATGCTGGATATGCCAAGCGGTTCCGGGCAGACTTCAACCACAAACACAATCTAACCTCATGTCTTAGTACCATTTCATATGTACGCACTAGGCATCTCACATTAGATTCACCACTTGTGGTTGCTGGATATGCCGAGCGGTTCAGGGTAGACTTCTACCACAAGTCCTATCTAACCTCGTGCCTAGACGCGGTTCAGTTTTTAGGCATATTCATCTTTAAATAATTTATTGTTCATGCCCAAATTAAGGTTTAATATACCAATTACCCCAAAAATCCCCAATATAGGTTATGCTTAAAATTACAAACAATAGTTATGTCCCAATTTTCCCATCTCAAGTATTTTATTTAACTTCCAAGTATTATCCATCCAAACGTGACCTAATCTTCTTACTTTAAGGTTTATCCATATTCATATAACTCAAATTTATAATCTTGGATCCGCAAATAGTAACTTCTTCCCATATTCCCCTTTTTTTCATTTTCCATATTCCAAGCATACTTAATTGTTCCAACTCAAATTGCATATATTTTCATTAATGTTCCAAATTAATGTCTACAGTTATGTGCCAATTAACCAAAATTCCCAATTCTAAGATATATCATAAGTTATGCTACAATTCCCCAATTATAGATTATGTCCAAATTATCCAAACATCTTTCCCACTATCTCAATATTGTTTGTACGCATGCTTTTCAACGATATTTGGATTTAGGCTCGAAGTTAACCGAGTCTTAAAAATAAAAAGGAAAGGGGAAGAAGAACAAAATAGGCATAAAATAAAAGATGTAACATTTTAATTGAATTAAACATTTTAATTTGGGGAATTGCTGAACGATATTCATACTATTATCCAACAAGGATAAATTAAACCCACTCACCTTGATTTGCTTTCCCAAATCTGGATCTGTTCTATTATTCCTTGATTTCCTCTTATTTGGATTGAGAACCTCGCTTTGATTGAATCTAAGAAGTGGTTTTTGAATTACTGTTCTTCGATTGAAGAATATACTATATCTTAGATTCAGTGTTTTTGAATAGATTTAGAGGAGAAGAGGATTACTTGAGGAAGAAGAAGAATAGGTTTGGCGGCAGAGTTTCATCGTAGCCTCTGACTTGTGAGATTTAGGGTTAGACCTATAGACTTATTTATAGGTGTGCTAAACAAATTCAGTCCTTTAGATTTAATTAAAACTCCATCATAGTTATCCACATCATCCGTCTAATAGGAAATGGCCATGTCACACACAAAAAAAAAAACATTAACCAATAAAAGCACGCCACGTATGCGGAGTGGCGTAGGGATTTGATTTTTCAATGTTTGAACTTATTTAACTTTTATATTCACATGTAGTCTTCTTTACATGTATACAATTCTTATAACGACCACTTTACGCGTATATATATATGCACAATTTCTTTTTCAAAATTCAAACAGTGTTGCATCGTTATTTGATTCTTGCTATATTTCATTGACTGCAGCCTTATCTTGAATTTTATCTCTTGTATACATATATTTCTACATATATATATATATATATATATATATATATATATATATACATACATTTTTCTCTCTCTTGATTTCAAATTTGATTTATTTATTCTACATATTATCAAATTTCAAAAGTTCCTTCTTTGTGTGTTTCTTTGTTCGCACGCAACCTCTAATTTGAATTATGTTCATACGCATTCATCTCTAATGCGTATACTAATCTTTTATATGCGAACAATTATCTATTTTATTTGGAAGTTATCTTCCTCAATTAATTAATTTATTTATTTCTCTTTTTATCTACTAAATACTCTTTTTGAAAAGAAACCGCATGTTCTTAAACCACATTTTAATTGCCTTCACACTAAGGCACTTTTTAGCCATTCTCTTAAAACAAAAATATATGGCATTGGCAGGGATTAAACTCAGAACCTCTTGTATATAAGTCACATGTTCTAACCAAATGAGCTACTAAGTTTACCAACCTTATAACAATGCTAAACATTATTATTTTTCTCATTCCTCTTTTCCATGTTTTGTTGCAATATTTAATTAAAGATATCTTTTTCATCTTAAATCAGTTTTGTACAAACCATAGGTCTAAATTGACTAGAAAATTGCCTCGAACGCAATGATGCTAATTTCATGACCAAATTCCTGAAGCTCTTCATATTTTCCTTTTTTTATTTCTATTTAAATGTTTGCAAGCATTTCATGTATTGCATGTAATTTCTTTTATTAATCTTTTTCCTTCATTTCACTACATGAACTTATTACATGCAATTTTATTGTCATTATTTAATTTTTCTCTTAAATATATCTATGTATATAATATATATACATATTTCCACATTTTTTTCATTAAAAATGCTGGGTGTTACATTCTCTCATCCTTAAGAAATTTCATCCCCGAAATTTGATAGGGATTAAATAGCTAATCCCTCGTATAATATACATCCATCATGTGTGCATCCAATTCTTGAAAACATGCGCATGTGGAAAGTGAAATACATCATAGTAATGCATGTATGCCTAATTTGGTACCACCTATATGTATGCTAACTTTCAAAAACTCTTTTTAAAACATGATGCTCACATCCTAAATATACTTGCAGTTCTATATGAATGCAATATTTTTGAAAATCAAAACATTTTTCATCCAAATTTTCCCACGCTCTTACAGAATAAGAGCATAGTTCATCCAATTGTTGCATCCAAAATCCTAACAACCATCATTAAATTTCGAAATTTAGAAAAATCTAATTTTGTAAATTCGATTTCTTATGTTATAAAAAGGTATAAAACGGAAAAATTCACATCTTCCGTTTTTCTTTTATGTACCTTTTTCTAATTGTACTTGGATTTTATGTAACTACTCTATATAGATTTCCTATTTTCCTATCCAAGCACAACCCACATAAGAAAATTTTCTTTTCTTTTTCTACTTATCTTGGAATTTTTTTAATTTTTATCCATCTTTTCTTAAAATTTTCATTTTTCTTTCCCGTCATGTTTTGTTGCTTCACTTAATTTGTTGTTTTCTTCTTAGTTAGGTTATTTTCTTTCTTAGCTTATTTGACATAATCCAATTACTCAAATTTATTTTCCAAATAAGCTTTTCTGTTTTCAACTCAAGCAACATCCTACACAGCTACTACCAAGGGCTAAGAATCATAAGACTATTTCACTAAAGAAAAGTCCAACCACAAACTCTCAGCACTTACTTGCTCTTCCACTATCTAGTAGTCACTACTAGTCCTTGATGTGTATTACTAGCTAACATTTTTTTTCTCAAGCAACAATCCTAGGCTTTACAATGCTTATGCATTCTACGGGAATTTGTGTTTTTTTATTCTAAGATAGTCCTTGCTATTTACTTCTTAACCTCAAACTTTTTCTTGTTCTTTCTATGCACTAATCCTTACCTACTCCATTCTTTTCAAAACATAGTTTAGCCTCTTTTTTTTCCTAACATTTTTCTTCCAAAAATTAAAAGTGGTAAAACTTTATTTTCTTTAACAAAAATCTCTTTTGCCAAACCATAAAAACATGTCACAATAAAAATGCAAAACATTTTTTTTCAAATCACAAAACTGGAGTAGAAAAGGACAACTATCGGGTTACATTGTTTCTACCTACGATGTTTAATTTTGGCTGCTTTTTATAAGGTGCAAAAATATACTCCTCTCTACAACTTATTTTGTTCACCCAACAAAATTTCTTTTTAAAACAATAAACAAAATTTATTGTCAACCGAATAGAGGTTTCAAAACTTTCTTTTACAAAATGCAACATTTTGTATACTTAACTTTTTAATCCTTTCATATTTTAAATTATGAAAACTAGTGAGCTATACATGCTCTATATTATACATTTTTTCATGAGAGAATTCTTTTAAAACAAGGAACCATTATTTTACAAAGTATACCCCACTTTACTTTAAAACCCAATATGCATTTTTCAAATATATTTCTTACATATCTCTTTCAAACATAAAAAATACTTAGAAGATTAAAACTTGAAAACACCACAAACTCTTTTGCCAAAACTTTTACAATTTCCAAGTTCTTAATAGTTAATCATTGGGTTAGACTCAAAGTGTGTCTCCAACTAGGCTTTCCTAGACACTTCCCCAAAGTCAATCAATTATATATATTCCTAGTTCATTTTCCACTTTTTAACCTTTTTCTAATTTATAAGGTTTCACTTCTAAACCCACTAATCTGAAATACTAACATTTCAAATTCTATCATATGGGATACGCCTTTCTCCAATACCAATCATATTGTACACTTTCCACCCAAACCACCTAAGGGTCACATGTTCATTCCTTTAGTGTACAAAACAATTATCCCAAATCTTTCCATATATTTTTTTCTATCTAGTGGGCTCCTTATGGATCTAGGTTTTTATATACGTATTTATATTTATATTTTTGAAAATACAAATACGCTTGCTCATTATCTCCCTAGGAACACTAAACCGAAGCTCTGATACCAGATGTGACAACCCGGATCCAGACAGACCGATTTTTTTCTTCAAAAACCCAATCCATCGAAACCCGAGTTGGGTGCTCTGGTATCCTGCAGAAAAGACGGAGACATAAAACATGTCAGAGTTTGGAAAACATCTCACAGCGGAAGAAACAATATAATGTAATTAAAACATATCTTTACCTTAATAACAATACTACTAAACCAGTATCCAAAGCTATATCATCTCTGTCCTGAACCTAACCCGCGAATGTTATGAGGAGGGGGTCAGAACACAAGTTCTGGTGACTGGACTTAATTTACACTTCTGGACAATCCTACATATACTGTTCAATAACATTTTCTTATTTACTAGGTTATCTGTGTTATTAGCACTCAAGGCTTACACACACACGTCGCACCCATCTACTCCCTAGTAGATTAACCTAATATAATGTATATGCAACTACCCCCAAACTAAGGTACTGTAACAACCCGTATTTTCAATAACCTGTAATAACATAAATCGAGGCAGAATTTAATTCTAAAATGGGAATCAAGGGAAACGGGCTATGCCATTGCGTTCGTCTCGGAAAAATACGCGAAATAGAGTCCGAGTTTTCGAAAATCGGAGTCCGTATGACCAAGATATGGCCTCGCGAAGTTTCACGAAAATTCCCAAATTAAAGTATACTTAATTAAGTGAAATGGGTTGTGTAGATATATATATATATATATATATATTGATATATATATATATATATAATTGAAAATTTAATAAATAAATATGCAAAAATGCTCAAAACAGCGAATTGGGAGAGGGGAATAACCGAACCGGCCGATTTTTGAAGTCGACCCGAGCCCGCTGGGTCGACTAGGGGTTAATCCAGGGTGTTTGGCTGTCAACCCGTGGGCCAATTCGCTCAAGTGCAGATTTTGCATTTGAATGGTTCTCATGGTCCATCTTTAATCTAAAGGCCCTAGATGGTTCCTACACTTGACTTCTTCCCCAAGACATGCTTTGATGCCTTGGATTGAATCTAGGGTTAATCCTATGGCCTAAAACACTTGCCTAATCTATAAATAAGACCCTAACCTACCCTAATTCATTCATAATTAAACCTAGTGACTAAACTATGGCAAAATGCTAGCTCTCATGGCCTCCACTAATTTTATGAAGAGGGTTGCATACTAATCACTCTCTAATCAACTTCTAATCCCTTCTTAGCATCTTAATCTTCTTCATTTGGTGTTCAAAGTTGCTAGTTGTGAGTTTCTATCACTTTGATGATCTTTTGGTAAACTAATTAGATGAGATGTGATGAGATTTATGGTTTTGTATGTGGGTTAATGAGCTTTGAATCATATGATATGATGTTAGCATTAATCTTATGTTTATGCATGTTGAGTATGTAAGCTTATGCAAGTTTAATATGATGTATGTTATGTTTGCATGATGCTAAATATGCAAGTTGTGGGCTATGTAATCATATGCATGTTATGCAAGTTCATGGTAATATGCTATGCAAGTTACATGTATGTAAATATGCAAGTTACATGTTTGTTAATATGCAAGTTACATGTATGTAAATATGCAAGTTACATGTTTGTTAATATGCAAGTTACATGTATGTAAATATGCAAGTTACATGTTTGTTAATATGCAAGTTACATGTTTGTTAATATGCAAGTTACATGTATGTAAATATGCAAGTTACATGTTTCTTTATATGCAAGTTACATGTTTGTTAATATGCGAGTTACATGTATGTAAATATGCAAGTTACATGTTTATTAATATGCAAGTTCATGATGACACATTATGCAAGTCTATAAGCTAATATGCAAGTTTGTTATGCAAAATGAATATGTAAGTTATGTGACATATTATATGCAAGTTATGTGACATGTTATGCAAGTTCATATGCAAGTTATGTGTTTGTTAATATGCAAGATGGCACCTTTGAAACATGTTCATTCATATGCAAGTTGACACCTTTTATATGTGTTATATCATGAACGAAATTACGTGGGAACGATGGGGTAATTAAATGCATAAGTTAATAAGATTGTGTGAAATTAATATAATTATGCATAACACAAAATAAATAAACATAGTATGGGAATTTGCCTATTTGGTTAGGTGTACCCATACTATGTGTTGGGAATTTACCTATTGAGTTAGGTCTACCCCATGGGAATTTACCTATTAAGTTAGGTCTACCCATGTTAAGAAAACTTGATTAATTAGGGATAATTAATATAAAATTATGAGGGTGATTAATTAGGTGTAATTAATTGACTAAGACACGAGGTTGGACTCAGTTGTAGCGTAAAACTGCCCGGACCCAACCGGCTTAACCAGTTGCTACAAATGTTAGCCCAATGTGAGAGGTCTTAGGCACAAACTAAATACGTAATTAATGTAAAGACACGAGGTTAGACTCTGTTATGACATAAGGCTGCCCGGACCCAACCGGCTTAACCAGCGGTCATAAAAGACAGTCTAATGTGAGAGGTCTTTACAAAGGTTACGTTCTTAATTAATTAATTAAGAAACACTTAACCACATTAGCATGTAGAGGGACATGAGGGGTTAAGTGGGTGCCTCGGGTGGCATGAGAAAATCTAGTGGTTGCCTTGGGTGGCAATAGAAAATACGATTAGAATACTTAACCAAAATGGAACATGTAATTAAAACATGATTAAAGGGTTAAGTGGGATATACTAGAAAAAGGGACAAGCTTAGGTGGGTAGCTTGTGGAGGCCCATTTCAACCAGTAACCCATACGTATCTTTGTGGGCTCGACCCATGTCGAGGACGGGACACGCATACTGGGCTTGACTGTAAGAGGCAAACGGGTTAGCGGTGGCAACGCAAGTCCAACGGGCTTCATATGCGTGAGTGGGCCCGGGCTGGTAGGTAAGCCGTTGTTGCATCGAGTAGATATAAGCCGTGCACCTTTAGTTCCATCAGGTTGCCACATTGGGGAATGATACATCCCACGGTGGGGCCAGCACGGGTATCTACGTTAGGGAGCCGATCGAATGGGAAGTAGTGTGTACACCTAGTGGATTGTAGGGCCCCGTGGCGCCTACTTGGTCACCTAGGGGTACGCAGGTACTAATTAGTAAATTTTATAAGTCCTTGGGTGGGATCAACCTTTAAGTTAGGAACGACTGGTGTGGTGCAGTTTAGTAATTTACCTTAGGGAGGGTAGATGCGTCTTTATCCTTTATCTTCGTTCAGTTGACTGCTTAGGGTAGCCATTCATCCCTATATGTTACCGTATATCAGTTTATGTCTTCTCTGGTTACTTTAACGATTGTATTGTTAAAGTTATAGGACTCGCTCAGACTTATGTCTGACCCTGTTGTTTTTATCTTTTTCCCAACCCTCAGGTCCTACGGTGGATCCTAGCAGTAGTGGAGCTTGATCGGATTGCTGTTCCAGTCTTTAGGAGCTTGGATAGATGTAAAGCTCCAGTTATCCAGTTATCTTTTCTTTTGTTTGGCTATTGTATGAGAGTGGGATTATGTACTTCTTTATTTTGATGGATATTGTACTTGACCTTTATTGTGGTTTTATGATGTAACCAGACATGTTTTACTTCCGCTGTTATGAGATGATGTTTTAAAATTTCAAGTACTATTTATATCTGTCTTGTTGTAATTTTTCTGTTCTATATTCACTAAAATACTCCACCGATGCTATGGCATTCCCTTAGTGAGTGATCATAGCGGGAGTGGGGTGTTACACGTGGTATCAGAGCTTAAGGTTACCAGAACAGATAAAATTTTTGAGAAAAACTACTTTCTAAGAGTATTTTCGAAGAAAGTATTTTTAAAAAGCATGTCTTCTAAGAGAAAAAGTTTTTGAAAAAGAAAAGCATAATCCCCAATAGCCATATCTTTATCTTTCGGAATCTCCTTTTTGAATCTTTCCTCTTTCGTTTCAGCATGGCTGAAGATCTTAACATCCCGGAGGGTTTAGTTATACCACTATGGTATAGGAGGTTGCAAGAGGCTAGGGCCGCGGCTGCGGGTCCGGCCAATGCTACTACACCAGAGACAACCGCTCCTCCTCCTCAGCCTAGAGTGGATAATTTTGCTAAGGTTTGCAAGGAGTTCAAGGCTATAGGAGGAAAACCTTTTCTTGGTTCAGAGACTTTCGTAGAGGCTAGAGATTGGCTTAAGGAAGTGGAAGAGTTGCTAGATATCTTTGAAGTGGAAGAGGGAAAGAAAGTCAAGTTGGCGGCTTGGTTAATGAAGGGAGAGGCCTCATTCTGGTGGGAGGTCACTAATGGAGAACGCCCTGTTGACTCTTGGGCAGATTTTAAGCAAAGGTTTGGGGCTAAGTTTCTCTCAAGGGCGGAAGAGAATCTGTTTATGGAGAAGTTCTTGAATTTGAAGCAAGGGAATCTCACGGTGAAAGAATATGTCAACAAATTCAATCAATTAGCAAGGTTTGGCATAGAGTTGGTGAATACACCGGAGAAGAAGGCTTTGAGGTTCGTTAGAGGCTTGAACGAACCATTGCAAGGAATAGCTATGACTCACATTCCTATGGGGGCCACTTTTGAGAAGCTTGTCTACATGGCACTTATGCATGAGGATGATAAGAATTCTAAGGCACCAGAGAAAAAGGGGGATCAGAAGAAACCGCAACAGCAACAACAAGGCAAGGGCGGAAAAGGCAATGGTGACAAAAAGAAGACGAAGAAGAAGTGCTTCAATTGTGGAACACCAGGACACCTTAGTAAGGATTGTCGCAAAAAGAAGAAGACCGGTTGCTTTCATTGTGGTGAAGCAGGGCATCTTGTGAAAAACTGCCCAAAGAAGGGGCAGAAGACGGGGTCTACCTCAGGAGGCCAGGTGCAAGCTCTTATAGCACCACCTCAGTCAGGGGGGCAAGTTCAGGTTCTCTCAGTTCCACCGATTCAGCAGAGAGGTAGAACTATTTCCGTTGAAAGTCTGGTTTTTCTGTTTGATCATCCAGTTCGTACTTTGTTTGACTCTGGCGCATCGCATTCTTTTATCTCATCATCGTTAGTTGAGTCACTGCACTTAGACACCAGTCTAGTTGATGATCCCTTGGTTGTCTCAAACCCAATTGGGGGCTCCATATATCTGTCTATGATATGTTTGGGTTTGAAGATTTCTATACTTAGCGTTGAGTTTAGATGTGATGCTTTTGTATTGGGCTTCACGGGCTATGGGTTGATCTTGGGCATGGACTGGTTATCCAGTAATGGTGCCGTTCTTGATTGCGAAAGGAGAGTTGTCAGGCTCATGACCCGCTTGGGTAACACTCTCGAGATCTCTTGCAATCCCATGGAATCTGTTTTGCTAAGTTATCTTGAATCGCTCGATGCTTCGGTCGAGAGTTTGTGTTCTGTCAGAGTAGTCCGGGAATATCCGGATGTGTTTGAAGAAGTAAAGGGTTTGCCTCCGAAGCGGGAGATAGATTTCCGAATTTATTTGGTGGATAATGCCAAACCAGTGTCTTTGCCAGTACGCCACATGGCTCCTCGTGAGAGAAGAGAACTTCATAAGCAAGTAGGGGAGTTGCTTGAGAAGGGGTTCATAAGGCGAAGTATATCGGAGTGGGGAGCTCCAGTAGTGTTTGCCACGAAGGCGGATGGGTCCCTCAGACTTTGTGTGGATTATAGAGAACTTAATAAGCTCACGAAGAAGAATAGACACCCATTACCGAGGATAGATGATCTCTTTGATCAGTTGGTTGGCGCGTCAGTATTTTCGCAGATGGACTTAGCTACAGGGTTTCATCAGTTAAGAGTGGCGGAGGACAGTATAGAGAAGACTGCTTTCCGGACTCCGGATGGTTTTTATGAGTGGCTAGTGATGCCATTTGGGTTGACAAACGCCCCCGCATACTTTGTTGATCTCATGAGTAGAGTGTTCAGAGAGTATCTGAATAAGTTTGTAGTAGTTTTTGTGGATGACATCTTGGTCTTTTCCAAGAATGAAGAAGAGCATGCCTTACATCTCAAGGAAGTGTTGGAGACTCTTCGAGCGCATAGTCTTAAAGCTAAATTCTCTAAATGCCATTTTTGGAGAAGAGAAGTGCGATTCTTAGGGCATGTGGTCTCTAAGGAAGGGATAGCTGTGGATCCCGCAAAGATAGTATCTATCCAGGATTGGAAAGTTCCTAGAAATGCTACCGAGGTAAGAAGTTTCTTGGGGTTGGCAGGATATTATAGGAAGTTCATCAAAGACTTCGCGAAGATATCAGCCCCATTAACCCGCTTGACGAAAAAGAATCTGGTTTTCTCGTGGGATGTAGATTGTGATGATGCTTTCCGACGGTTAAAGAGAGCTTTGACCACCGCTCCAGTTTTAGTGCTCCCGGATGGGAGTAAGCCGTTTGTTGTTTATACCGATGCTTGTGGAACAGGATTAGGCGCAGTCTTGATGCAGGAGGGAAGGGTAATAGCCTATGGAGGGAGACAATTGAGAGTGCATGAGAAGAATTACCCTACCCATGATCTAGAGTTGGCCGCGATTGTTTTCGCACTTAAGTCTTGGCGCCATTATCTTCTTGGTGAGAGAATCGAGTTGTTCACCGACCATAAATCATTGAAGTACTTATTCTCTCAGAAGGATTTAAACTTAAGACAGCAAAGGTGGATGGAGTTCTTAGCATCCTATGATTTCGAGATAGCGTATACCCCTGGTAAGGGTAACGTGGTGGCAGACGCCTTAAGTAGAAAAAGGCTATCTTTGAGTCCATTGTTCGTGGAACGACGAAGCTTGGAGTTTCTTTCTTTGTTTGACTTCAGACCTTCTGTTGATTTTGTACCTGGTTTGTTGGCATCCTTGGAGGTTAGACCTACTCTTTTGAGACGGATTGGCGAGGCTCAGCGAGACGACCCACAGTTGGTTGTGTTGGTAGAGAAGCTTATAAGAGGGGAGTCGTCCAGCCATTTGGGTAGATACACCATAGATGATAAGGGATGGTTGCATAGAGACGGTAGACTTTGTGTACCGCAAGATGAGGGTTTGAAGAAGGCTATTTTGGATGATGCACATCGTTCAAGAATGACTATTCATCCCGGTGGAGACAAAATGTACCAAGACATGAAGAGAGTTTTCTTCTGGGCCGGTATGAAGAAAGATGTGGCCGAGTATGTGGCTAGATGCTTAGTGTGCCAACAAGTTAAAGTGGAGCAAAGGAAACCCGGTGGGTTGCTACACCCATTGGAAGTTCCACAGTGGAAGTGGGATAGTGTCTCGATGGATTTCATCGACGGGTTACCGAGATCGAGGAAGGGCAATACGGGAATTTGGGTTGTGGTAGACAGACTTACCAAGAGTGCCCATTTTATACCCGTAAAGAGTAAGAGGACCGCTCCATGGCTTGCTTCAGTCTATGTTAGAGAGATTGTTAGATTGCATGGCGTACCATCCAGCATTGTGAGTGATCGAGATCCTATTTTCACTAGTGAGTTTTGGAGAAGCTTGCAAGAGGCGGTAGGGACTCAGTTGTGTTTGAGCACCGCATATCATCCTCAGACGGACGGTCAGACTGAGAGGGTGAACCGTATCTTAGAAGATCTTTTGAGGCTTTGTATCTTGGATTTTGGAGGTACATGGGAAGAACATCTTCCTTTGGTGGAGTTCGCATATAATAACAGCTTTCAGTCCAGTATTGGTATGGCTCCTTTCGAAGCTCTTTATGGAAGGCCTTGTCGATCTCCTACATGTTGGTGGGAATCTACGGATAAGATCTTGCTTGGGCCGGATATGGTTAGAGAGACTTCAGAGAAGATTGATTTAATTCGAAAAAGGATGAAAGCAGCGCAAGATAGACAGAAATCTTATGCGGATCGGAGAAGGACGGATCTTGAGTTTGAGGTTGGGGACATGGTTTTTGTCAAAGTATCTCCATTGAGAAATGTTGTTCGCTTTGGGTCCGTAGGGAAGTTAGCACCGAGATTTGTTGGGCCGTTTCCTATTAAGGAAAGGATTGGACGGATGGCATATAGGGTGGAGTTGCCCGACAGACTTAGTGGTGTTCATGATGTATTCCATGTATCACATTTGAGGAAGTGCTTACATGAGACCGCGGAGGTGGTAGAGCCGAGCTTGCTTAGAGATGTAGAGGTAGAGCGTGATGCGACGATTCGACGAGCTCCTACTCGCATCCTTGGGTCAGAAACTAGGAAGTTGAGGAACAGAGAAGTTCAGCTAGTTAAAGTGCAATGGGGAGATGACGAAAGCAATGCTACTTGGGAGACGGAAGCAAAGATGCGTTCTTTGTATCCATTTCTTTTTGAGAGTATGTCTTTTAACTTCTCCTTTATTGCTTGTCTAGTACTTATCTTATCTTTAGTATATCCTCTCGCTAATACCTATGACCTTTAGATAGGGTAAAACCTATGGTTGAAACATGTGTTTGAAACATGTTATGGTTGATGGATGCATATGGATGCAATTGTTTGCTAGTGGTTGCTCGTGGATGCATATACACACACATTAGGCACTAGATCGGCTCAGTCACTTCATGTTGCATATTGCATAAATGGATGTGGTAGTTAGATTGATGGATGTATCATAGCTGTGTTATCATATGGATGATGCATTTTTGTGTATGGTTGTGCACGCATGTAGAAATTTGTATGTGTCAATAGGGTTTCGCATACATATTGGATGCATGGCACTATCATGGTTTGCATTAAGGAGGTTTACTGTATCAGTAACCGCCTGATTTTCGCATTAGGTAAGTACATATACACACACTTTTGCATATATCCATCCAGCATTTAGAATCTTGTAAGGACAATGATTGCTCGTGGATGATGCTTTGAGTAGATGGATGATTGGATGGTAGGATACGTTCTTCCTAACTTGAAGATTTCGGGGACGAAATCCTTTAAGGAGGGGAGAATGTAACAACCCGTATTTTCAATAACCTGTAATAACATAAATCGAGGCAGAATTTAATTCTAAAATGGGAATCAAGGGAAACGGGCTATGCCATTGCGTTCGTCTCGGAAAAATACGCGAAATAGAGTCCGAGTTTTCGAAAATCGGAGTCCGTATGACCAAGATATGGCCTCGCGAAGTTTCACGAAAATTCCCAAATTAAAGTATACTTAATTAAGTGAAATGGGTTGTGTAGATATATATATATATATATATATATTGATATATATATATATATATATAATTGAAAATTTAATAAATAAATATGCAAAAATGCTCAAAACAGCGAATTGGGAGAGGGGAATAACCGAACCGGCCGATTTTTGAAGTCGACCCGAGCCCGCTGGGTCGACTAGGGGTTAATCCAGGGTGTTTGGCTGTCAACCCGTGGGCCGATTCGCTCAAGTGCAGATTTTGCATTTGAATGGTTCTCATGGTCCATCTTTAATCTAAAGGCCCTAGATGGTTCCTACACTTGACTTCTTCCCCAAGACATGCTTTGATGCCTTGGATTGAATCTAGGGTTAATCCTATGGCCTAAAACACTTGCCTAATCTATAAATAAGACCCTAACCTACCCTAATTCATTCATAATTAAACCTAGTGACTAAACTATGGCAAAATGCTAGCTCTCATGGCCTCCACTAATTTTATGAAGAGGGTTGCATACTAATCACTCTCTAATCAACTTCTAATCCCTTCTTAGCATCTTAATCTTCTTCATTTGGTGTTCAAAGTTGCTAGTTGTGAGTTTCTATCACTTTGATGATCTTTTGGTAAACTAATTAGATGAGATGTGATGAGATTTATGGTTTTGTATGTGGGTTAATGAGCTTTGAATCATATGATATGATGTTAGCATTAATCTTATGTTTATGCATGTTGAGTATGTAAGCTTATGCAAGTTTAATATGATGTATGTTATGTTTGCATGATGCTAAATATGCAAGTTGTGGGCTATGTAATCATATGCATGTTATGCAAGTTCATGGTAATATGCTATGCAAGTTACATGTATGTAAATATGCAAGTTACATGTTTGTTAATATGCAAGTTACATGTATGTAAATATGCAAGTTACATGTTTGTTAATATGCAAGTTACATGTATGTAAATATGCAAGTTACATGTTTGTTAATATGCAAGTTACATGTTTGTTAATATGCAAGTTACATGTATGTAAATATGCAAGTTACATGTTTCTTTATATGCAAGTTACATGTTTGTTAATATGCGAGTTACATGTATGTAAATATGCAAGTTACATGTTTATTAATATGCAAGTTCATGATGACACATTATGCAAGTCTATAAGCTAATATGCAAGTTTGTTATGCAAAATGAATATGTAAGTTATGTGACATATTATATGCAAGTTATGTGACATGTTATGCAAGTTCATATGCAAGTTATGTGTTTGTTAATATGCAAGATGGCACCTTTGAAACATGTTCATTCATATGCAAGTTGACACCTTTTATATGTGTTATATCATGAACGAAATTACGTGGGAACGATGGGGTAATTAAATGCATAAGTTAATAAGATTGTGTGAAATTAATATAATTATGCATAACACAAAATAAATAAACATAGTATGGGAATTTGCCTATTTGGTTAGGTGTACCCATACTATGTGTTGGGAATTTACCTATTGAGTTAGGTCTACCCCATGGGAATTTACATATTAAGTTAGGTCTACCCATGTTAAGAAAACTTGATTAATTAGGGATAATTAATATAAAATTATGAGGGTGATTAATTAGGTGTAATTAATTGACTAAGACACGAGGTTGGACTCAGTTGTAGCGTAAAACTGCCCGGACCCAACCGGCTTAACCAGTTGCTACAAATGTTAGCCCAATGTGAGAGGTCTTAGGCACAAACTAAATACGTAATTAATGTAAAGACACGAGGTTAGACTCTGTTATGACATAAGGCTGCCCGGACCCAACCGGCTTAACCAGCGGTCATAAAAGACAGTCTAATGTGAGAGGTCTTTACAAAGGTTACGTTCTTAATTAATTAATTAAGAAACACTTAACCACATTAGCATGTAGAGGGACATGAGGGGTTAAGTGGGTGCCTCGGGTGGCATGAGAAAATCTAGTGGTTGCCTTGGGTGGCAATAGAAAATACGATTAGAATACTTAACCAAAATGGAACATGTAATTAAAACATGATTAAAGGGTTAAGTGGGATATACTAGAAAAAGGGACAAGCTTAGGTGGGTAGCTTGTGGAGGCCCATTTCAACCAGTAACCCATACGTATCTTTGTGGGCTCGACCCATGTCGAGGACGGGACACGCATACTGGGCTTGACTGTAAGAGGCAAACGGGTTAGCGGTGGCAACGCAAGTCCAACGGGCTTCATATGCGTGAGTGGGCCCGGGCTGGTAGGTAAGCCGTTGTTGCATCGAGTAGATATAAGCCGTGCACCTTTAGTTCCATCAGGTTGCCACATTGGGGAATGATACATCCCACGGTGGGGCCAGCACGGGTATCTACGTTAGGGAGCCGATCGAATGGGAAGTAGTGTGTACACCTAGTGGATTGTAGGGCCCCGTGGCGCCTACTTGGTCACCTAGGGGTACGCAGGTACTAATTAGTAAATTTTATAAGTCCTTGGGTGGGATCAACCTTTAAGTTAGGAACGACTGGTGTGGTGCAGTTTAGTAATTTACCTTAGGGAGGGTAGATGCGTCTTTATCCTTTATCTTCGTTCAGTTGACTGCTTAGGGTAGCCATTCATCCCTATATGTTACCGTATATCAGTTTATGTCTTCTCTGGTTACTTTAACGATTGTATTGTTAAAGTTATAGGACTCGCTCAGACTTATGTCTGACCCTGTTGTTTTTATCTTTTTCCCAACCCTCAGGTCCTACGGTGGATCCTAGCAGTAGTGGAGCTTGATCGGATTGCTGTTCCAGTCTTTAGGAGCTTGGATAGATGTAAAGCTCCAGTTATCCAGTTATCTTTTCTTTTGTTTGGCTATTGTATGAGAGTGGGATTATGTACTTCTTTATTTTGATGGATATTGTACTTGACCTTTATTGTGGTTTTATGATGTAACCAGACATGTTTTACTTCCGCTGTTATGAGATGATGTTTTAAAATTTCAAGTACTATTTATATCTGTCTTGTTGTAATTTTTCTGTTCTATATTCACTAAAATACTCCACCGATGCTATGGCATTCCCTTAGTGAGTGATCATAGCGGGAGTGGGGTGTTACAGGTACACCCCATGGTACCCTACTCGCAAATTCTCCACCGTATATACGCATTCCCTTATCCTACGCCCGAATGTCATACGAATTTCTGTATATATTCAAACATTACGTCTACTATATTAAGTAAGCGTTCAGACTGCCATCTTTGAACCACTTGAATTAGGTCCCATCATCAAATAATGCCCTCTAGTCTATGATACACCACCCAGAGCAGACATTGTGACGACCCCGAAAAACCGTACTGACGGTGTCAACGGTAATCTTTGGAATATAACACAGAAACAGATAATAGCAGAACAGAAATAAATAAATACACCAGATAATGAACAAATAATATACTGGATAAAAGTAATCATCAGAGTTACACAATATACAGGATCATACTTAGTACAAATACAGTTCAGCTATACATAATGTCAACAGCGGAAAACAAACAAATATGTACAATAGGAGCTGAACAACATAAAAAGATAAAAATGATAGAATCCATCTTCAGCTCCAGCTATCCAGAACAAGCCTGCTAAACCTGAACACAAGGCTACCCGTGTAGGAAAAAGGGGCACCCAAGTTTGAAAGTGAAACAAACTACGAGTCAGTCATGGGACTGGTATGAGAAATCTACTTAACACAATCTATAATATGGCTAATCATAGGACCACGCCACTTTCGCTGAACGGGTTTACTCCTTTGGATTGCCAGTGCTTTTAAAACCAATCATTCTTTTAAACATCACAATGCTTTTTATAAAAATGAAGCCATTATTAGACTCAGTTCCCATCACACAATGCAACGCAAACCGGAGGATAGAGTTTTACGTTATGATGGCCAAAATATGCTTGGTACGAATAAAACAAAAGCATTTGATATTATTACTAGAGGTTACATGTTTCAAAAACAATTTCGAATCATAACTATCAATCATAGACGGCATGGGTACCATATATCATGTCGCCATATATATATATACAATCAAAACTGCATGGTGTCGTATTTGGAAATTGGATTTCCGTCATGAACCGAGGCAAGGGATCATCCTCACCGAATTCGAGACGCTCTAGCCCGCCCCTCAGAAACAGCCGCAACTGCCCCTTGGATCGTCAGGGCCGGTCCACCGATGTGGATTATTATGCTTGGACACTGCGTTTCCCCGCCCTATGGGGCGTAAACGAGCCAACGAATGGCTCCTTCGGCTTCACATAGTCACCGGTATATCCAAGGCGCCTCGCAATAGCAACAACCACATAAGTAAAATGTCAGGCCATGTAAAAACACCGACACAACTCCTAGCTAGAAAGAAACGCAGGCCCTCCCTGATGTCCTCTCGCGTTTTTGGTTCATACCGAGGTGTGAGGCTCGCGATTTCACGTTATGCACAAAGCTACGCCACACAGACGGTGCTTTGATCATCACCACAAGACTTTTCTTTTCAATAGAAGCCTTGACCACTGCATCTTAGCATGCCACACATGCAATTCACACCGTGCGACTGATGGCTATTAATCACACAGAATAAATTCCAATGTCAGACACACTATCCATTTGCAAGTCCGTTCTGGGTCTGAATGAAACTGGAGGCACTATATACCTCGCAAACCCATCGATCACCATGTACGTCCGGACGATCACCACTCATTATCCATATTTCGGGATGCCTCCCAATCAGGACCTCGGTTACCATCCAAACGAGGTGAAGATCTCCGGTCTTCGACCACCATCTTTATCTTCGATTTCTTATCGTCGATTCAGTTATTCAGAATGGGATAATCCCGGTCTTTCTGAGCAACTCGCGTATATAACAAACAAGTGCAACACTAACATACATACGCATCATTTCAATTCATTAGTCACTAACCGTCAATTAGTAAGAGAACGATTTCCCAAATATTAACCCCGAAGGCCGAAACCAACATCAGATCAAGATCCAGGAAACCATTCGACTTAGCTAACCTTCAGTTAATTTCTAAATTTCACATCCATCTCGTTCATAATATTTATAACGATTTATCGCTATTTTTATTTATTATACAATGGCCAATCTATTCAAAACGACGCTTCGGGCCATAACGCGGTCGTGGCGCTGTTTTTCTTCAGATTTGATTTACACATATCTGAAAATCTAACCGTTGGATCTTCACAAAATTTACATCATTAGAAGGATCTTTTCAAAACGAATCCAACGGTTCCAGTTTCGGGAAAATCCGACGGTCGGATCTCCCGGTATAATCGTTTGAAGTTTCGATTTCAAAATACGAACAGCAGCGTCGTTATTCGATTAAATATAATTATATATATATATATAAATATAATCGATTATGGCGCTGTTTTTCTTCAGATTTGAATTAAACATTCCAGACAATCCAACCGTTGGATTTTTACAAAGTTGGTGCCGTTGGAAAGATATTTCCAAAGCGAACCCAACAGTTGCGGTTTCGAGAAAATCCGATGGTCGGATCTCTCGTACTAATCGTTCGAAATCATGGTTTCAAAATACGAACTACAGTGTCGTTATACGATATATTTCAATTATATATATATATATCGATTCTTCGATTTCAAACTATATGATTTTCATACTTTTGATAAAAATGATATTTTTATCTAACTATCTTCTATTTCTACACTTCACTATTTTTAACAATTCATGTATATAATAAAAATGTGATTTTTTTTGTAAAACAATTGATTTCAAAACACTATTATTTTATATAGTTCATATAGTTAATAAAAATAGGATTTTTATTATAAAACAATTTCTTTCAAAAGGAGATCATTTTATATAGTTCATATGGATGATAAAAATGTGATTTTTATTATAAAACAATTTATTTCAAAATATGAATACCATTCAACACATGAATTTCAATTCAACGAACGAATATCGATTCAACACATGAAGGTTTTCTATAGTTTATATAAATAGATAAAAAGGTGATTTTTTTTATGTTTAAAACACGAATACCATTCAACACATGAATTCTATTCAACGAATGAATTTCAATTCAACACATGAAGGTTTTCTATTAAATGAATAAATATAGTTTCAACAAATGGAAATAATTCTAACACATGAATATTATTCAAAATTTCGGCAGCATAACGGCAGGGTAGTTAAAACCGGGGCCGTCCCTAGTACGGCTCCTCGCTCTACCTTAAAACCTCACGGTTTTTGAGAATGGGGAATCATGCATCTAGTTCGCACGCAGGCGGCTTGTATATTTATTTCATTTCCACAAACTAATCCTATGCGGTTTCAGCCAAATAATTCTCAACCACAAACGGGTATTTTTCAACCACAATCAATCAATTTCAACCACAAACTATTATAATCAACCATTCGCTATCAACCAAATTTCACACCAATCACAACCAATAAATATCGTCCATGGTTTGTGGACGAGGGGCGTGTATATATATATATATTTATATGTATATATATATATATATAAGCATTTCACTTCTATTTCAACACATATATAATTTTTACAACGCATATATAACTTATACATCGAACGTACAACCTATACAACGCTTATACAGTAGGTGTACAACACTTATACAAGTCATACATCGACTATATAATTTATACATCATCATTTTCCATATTGTTTATAAATTAGAAATCTCACATTGGGTTCCACTCCACCAAAAATAGCAGAAGGCTCGGAAAAATATGCGGTCTCTTCTAGAATGTAAAAGACATCCACATGGGTCCACTGTCTCTTGTTTCACTGAATTTCGTCAAGACGCGAAAAAGATATGATTTTTATAGTGAAAACAAAAACCGTAGCGCTTAGAACAGTTATAATATAGTTTATATTAAAATAGCCGTATACCTTTCAAAATCCTTCAAAACTAGGTTTGGATTTTCATGCAAATCCGTGTAGCGGTTGGACGATCGGAGTCTGCAGCGTCGTAGGGGTCGTGTGACGCACGTGCGCCTTAAGGAGGGTCCACTTCGGTGGCCCCAGGCGTCGACGGCGGCGGTGGGAAGTCGAGAACTTCCTGGCGTCCGTCCTCCCAAAATACACAATGAAAAAATCCAAACTATATATGGATTTGAAGGTGGTGAGGAGCACTACAAAATTCTCCAAAGGGGCATGGGTTTTTGTTGAGCGGATTAGAAGAAATCGAGGAGAGAAGGGAGGAAGGGGGTTCCGCCATCGTTCGCGTTTAATCAGGGAGAGAGAAAAAGGGTTTTCCCTTCTTTTTTTTATAAAAAAAATCTGATTAGCCGGTGGGTTTTAAAAGGGGTTTTCTGACACGACCTCCAATCCAAACCCAATGACTGTCGTCCTTAGCGTTTTACCCTCATTCCGAACACAATGGGATATGTTTCGTAGGCCCATTCGACTGTTTCAGTCAGTTTTCCTTCAAATTAAAATATAAAACATTCAATATTTAATTTGGACGTACATTTCAATTTGCCAGGGCCACAAACTGACTCGAAAAATTCCAGAAAAATAAATCAAGCTATGTTTTGACTATACGGTCCCAACAAAACTAGTTTCGTCGAATTCTGAGACCGTTTGCAAAAAGGCCCTTTTCTATCTGATCCAATTTAACTATAATTGACCAAAACACATTTTCCTTTGCCACGCTCACATACTAGCTTCAAAATTTATGAAATTTGAAACCTAGCAATAACTTCGCATTCCGGATCCAACAAAAGTGGTTTCGTCGAATTCCGAGGTCGTTTGCAAAACGGCTAATTTCACGGGCTATATAAATTCCATAGCGACCTTTCTGAAAATTCATTTGGCCATAACTTTTGATTTCCGCTATGAAACTTCGATTTTTCAGATTCGTTAGAAAGGTATTCACTAACAGATTTAAATATTTTTGGTTTCACTCAAATCTGTTTTTTTTGCACCCGGTACAGTCCGAAAAAGTTGGAATTCAATTTTTTTTTGAAACTGCAGCGCCATTTCAGGCCTTGTTCATAATTAGAATTAATTATATTCGTTTTCAAATGTTGATTCAAACTAACTTTTCATTTCTATTATTTAAAATATATTATTTTAAATATTTAAAATCCACTAAAATAGCCAATTTAAAAGTTTTAAATTGGTTCAGATTTTCCGGGTCCTTACAATCTCCCCCACTTAAAACTTTTCGTCCCCGAAAAGGAACAAAGTCGAAAGTGGTTTGATTAATCAACTCTACGTTCAATCTGACTTCCATTCTCAAACTTTTCAGTTTCTGAGAATTTTCAAATTCTTCAAAAATTTGGCTAACACCCGAAATTTTCGAAAAATTTCGCCATAACCTCCTTTTACGGGGAGAGGTTTGGTAATTTATTGGGCCGTATTAGGTACCCAATAAATCCTAATAAGCATACACATATTTATAGTGATATATTCTGGTGTTTATAGGGGAGCGTGTATAGATAATAACTCCAGAGAATAAATTCTCGTCACCCTGTCAAAGCCTGAGGGAGTGTGTATTTTAATTGCTCCAGAGGATAAATCCTCGTCACCTCATCCCGTGTGGGAAATAAATAGTCCATGTGTCGTATCTAATGACTAGAGAGACGTGATTATTGTCAACTCCAGACCTGTGTGGGGTTTTTTATTAATCTGGCAATTTTACCATTACAATTTAAATAGTCCATATCAGTCATCAGTTCAACCTTTAAAATATAGTCATCGCCATAAAAGCCTCTCGCTTGTATGGTAAATCTTCCACCTCGTCACACAAGCTCCAAATGCTTATGTGGTATATGATGAAGTATGCCTATCTTCAGAAGTATGCCATGTAATGTAGTTCAAAATTAATTGTTACTATCCTATGGTGACGTTTATTATTACACACAGAATAACCAGCACTCCGCATCCAATGGCATTCACAAGAGTTGATATAATAATAAAATTGCGCATCCAACTCATTAAGGTTTACCTATTTGTCGGGCACGCAAATAAATTCTTTACTCAACAGCTAATCCAATTACCTGTTCAAACATATATGATGCACATGTATATATATTTAAATCAGTTCAATGTGTGATTTAATCGAATAAATTCTACCACTCATTCTCTTATAGATTTAATTAACTATCGTTCTAATAATTTAATAAATCAAATCTACTATCACACAACACAAACAACAATAAAATTGTTTTTAACTTTTCAAAAATATATATCTTTTATATATGTTCAAAAATCATATTTCTAAAACCAAACTAGATATATAATCACAAATACGTTATTTATAAACATATAACTCTCGACTCGTTCTGGGGCACTTCTGACCCCATCTCTAACGAGTTATTCTGCTATACTCATACTAGGATATTGCTGATCCTATCTGTACTGAGTTATTCATCCTAGAACACAACTGGTTCTATTTCTAACGAGTTCGTTCATATGTTATATTTCAGAACTAAGCTTAACCAAAGCTCTGATACCACGTTGTGACGACCCCGAAAAACCGTACTGACGGTGTCAAGGGTTAGCTTTGGAATATAACACAGAAACAGATAATAGCAGAACAGAAATAAATAAATACACCTGATAATGAACAAATAATATACTGGATAAAAGTAATCATCAGAGTTACACAGTATACAGGATCATACTTAGTACAAATACAGTTCAGCTATACGTAATGTCAACAGCGGAAAACAAACAAATATGTACAATAGGAGCTGAACAACATAAAAAGATAAAAATGATAGAATCCATCTTCAGCTCCAGCTATCCAGAACAAGCCTGCTAAACCTGAACACAAGGCTGCCCATGTAGGAAAAAGGGGCACCCGAGTTTGAAAGTGAAACAAACTACGAGTCAGTCATGGGACTGGTATGAGAAATCTACTTAACACAATCTATAATATGGCTAATCACAGGACCACGCCACTTTCGCGGAACGGGTTTACTCCATTGGATTGCCAGTGCTTTTAAAACCAATAATTCTTTTAAACCGCACGGTGTCGTATTTGGAAATTGGATTTCCTTCATGAACTGAGGCAAGGGATCTTCCTCACCGAATTCGAGATTCTCTAGCCCTCCCCTCAGGAACAGCCGCAACTGCCCCTTGGATCGTCAGGGCCGGTCCACCGATGTGGATTATTATGCCTGAACACTGCGTTTCCCCGCCCTATGGGGCGTAAACGAGCCAACGAATGGCTCCTTCGGCTTCACATAGTCACCGGTATATCCGAGGCGCCTCGCAACAGCAACAACCACATAATTAAAATGTCAGGCCGCGTAAAAACACCGACACGAAACGCAGGCCCTCCCTGATGTCCTCTCCCGTTTCTGGTTCATACCGGGGTGTGAGGCTCGCGATTTCACGTTATACACAAAGCTACGACACACAGGCGGTGCTTTGATCATCACCACAAGACTTTGCTTTTCAACAGAAGCCTTGATCACTGCATCTTAGCATGCCACACAGGCAATTCACACCGTGCGACTGATGGCTATCAATCACACAGAATAAATTCCAATGTCAGACACACTGTCCATTTGCAAGTCTGTTCTGGGTTTGAACGAAACCGGAGGCACTATATACCTCGCAAACCCATCGATCACCACGTTCGTCTGGACGATCACCACTCATTATCCATATTTCGGGATGCCTCCCAATCAGGACCTCGGTTACCATCCAAACGAGGTGAAGATCTCCGGTCTTCGACAACCATCTTTATCTTCGATTTCTTATCGTCGATTCAGTTATTCAGAATGGGATAAACTCGATCTTTCTGAGCAACTCGCGTATATAACAAACAAGTGCAACACTAACATACATACACATCATTTCAATCCATTAGTCACTAACCGTCAATCAGTAAGAGAACGATTTCCCAAATATTAACCCCGAAGGCCGAAACCAACATCAGATCAAGATCCAGGAAACCATTCGACTTAGCTAACCTTCAGTTAATTTCTAAATTTCACATCCATCTCGTTCATAATATTTTATAACGATTTATCGCTATTTTTATTTATTATACAATGGCCAATCTATTCAAAACGACGCTTCGGGCCATAATGCGGCCGTGGCGCTGTTTTTCTTCAGATTTGATTTACACATATCTGAAAATCTAACCGTTGGATCTTCACAAAATTTACATCATTAGAAGGATCTTTTCAAAACGAATCCAACGATTCCAGTTTCGGGAAAATCCGACGGTCAGATCTCCCGGTATAATCGTTTGAAGTTTCGATTTCAAAATACGAACTGCAGCGTCGTTATTCGATTAAATATAATTATATATATATAAATATAATCGATTCTGGCGCTGTTTTTTGTTAGATTTAAATTAAACATTCTAGACAATCCAACCGTTGGATTTTTACAAAGTTGGTGCCGTTGGAAAGATATTTCCAAAGCGAACCCAACGGTTGCGGTTTCGGGAAAATCTGATGGTTGGATCTCTCATACTAATCGTTTGAAATCACGGTTTCAAAATACGAACTGCAGCGTCTTTATACGATATATTTCAATTCTATTTATATATATATATATATATATATATATATATATATATCGATTCTTCGATTTCAAACTATATGATTTTCATACTTTTGATAAAAACGATATTTTTATCTAATTGTCTTCTATTTCTACACTTCACTATTTTTAACAATTCATGTATATAATAAACATGTGATTTTTATTGCAAAACAATTCATTTCAAAGCACTATTATTTTATATAGTTCATATAGGTAATAAAAATAGGATTTTTACTATAAAACAATTTCTTTCAAAAGGAGATCATTTTATATAGTTCATATAGATGATAAAAATGTGATTTTTATTATAAAACAATTTATTTCAAAATATGAATACCATTCAACACATGAATTTCAATTCAACGAACGAATATCGAGTCAACACATGAAGGTTTTCTATAGTTTATATAAATAGATAAAAAGGTGATATTTTTATGTTTAAAACACGAATACCATTCAACACATGCATTCTATTCAATGAATGAATTTCAATTCAACACATGAAGGTTTTCTATTCAACGAATAAATATAGTTTCAACAAATGGAAATAATTCTAACACATGAATATTATTCAAAATTTCGGGAGCATAACGGCAGGGTAGTTAAAACCGGGGCCATCCCTAGTACGGCTCCTCGCTCTACCTTAAAACCTCGCGGTTTTTGACAATGGGGAATCATGCATCAAGTTCGCACGTAGGCGGCATGTATATTTATTTCATTTCCACAAACTAATCCTATGCGGTTTCAACCAAATAATTCTCAACCACAAACGGGTATTTTTCAACCACAATCAATCAATTTCAACCACAAACAATTATAATCAACCATTCGCTATCAACCAAATTTCACACCAATCACAACCAATAAATATCGTCCATGGTTTGTGGACGAGGGGCGTGTATATATATATATATATATATATATATATATATATATATATATATATATATTATAAGCATTTCACTTCTATTTCAACACATATATAATTTTTACAACGCATATATAACTTATACATCGAACGTACAACCTATACAACGCTTATACATGAGGTGTACAACGCTTATACAAGTCATACATCGACTATATAATTTATACATCGTCATCTTCCATATTGTTTATAAATTAGAAATCTCACGTTGGATTCCACTCCACCAAAAATAGCAGAAGGTTCGGAAAAATATGCGGTCTCTTCTAGAATGTAGATGACGTCCACACGGGTCCACTGTCTCTTGTTTCACTGAATTTCGTCAAGACACGAAAAAGATATGATTTTTATAGTGAAAACAAAAACCGTAGCGCTTAGAACTGCTATAATATAGTTTATATTAAAATAGCCGTATACCTTTCAAAATCCTTCAAAACTAGGTTTGGATTTTCACGCAAATCCGTGTAGCGGATGGACGATCGGAGTCTGCAGCGTCATAGGGGATCGTGCGGCGCACGAGCGCCTGAAGGGGGGTCCACTTCGGTGGCCTCAGGCGTCGACGGCGGCGATGGGAAGTCGAGAACTTCCTGGCGTCCGTCCTCCCAAAATACACAATGAAAAAATCCAAACTATATATGGATTTGAAGGTGGTGAGGAGCACTACAAAATTCTCCAAAGGGGCATGGGTTTTTGTTGAGCGGATTAGAAGAAATCGAGGAGAGAAGGGAGGAAGGTGGTTCTGCCGTCGTTCGCGTTTAATCGGGGAGAGAGAAAAAGGGTATTCCCTTTTTTTTATAAAAAAAATCTGATTGGCCAGTGGGTTTTAAAAGGGGTTTTCTGACACGACCTCCAATCCAAACCCAACGACTGTCGTCCCTAGCGTTTTACCCCCATTCCGAACACAATGGGATATGTTTTGTAGGCCCATTCGACTGTTTCAGTCAGTTTTCCTTCAAATTAAAATATAAAACATTCAATATTTAATTTGAACGTACATTTCAATTTGCCAGGGCCACAAACTGACTCGAAAAATTCCAGAAAAATAAATCTAGTTATGTTTTGACTATACGGTCCCAACAAAACTAGTTTCATCAAATTCTGAGACCGTTTGCAAAAAGGCCCTTTTCTGGCCGATCCACTTTAACTGTAATTGACCAAAACACGTTTTCCTTTTCCACGCTCACATACTAGCTTCAAAAATTATGAAATTTGAAACCTAGCAATAACTTCACATCCCGGATCCAACAAAAGTGGTTTCGTCGAATTCCGAGGTCGTTTGCAAAATGGCCAATTTCACGGGCTATAAAAATTCCATAGCGACCTTTCTGAAAATTCATTTGGCCATAACTTTTGCTTTCCGCTATGAAACTTCGATTTTTCAGATTCGTTAGAAAGGTATTCACTAATAGATTTAAATATTTTTGGTTTCACTCAAATCCATTTTGTTTTGCACCCGGTACAGTCCGACAAAGTTTGATTTCAATTTTTTTTTGAAACTGCAGCGCCATTTCAGGCCTTGTTTATAGTTAGAATTAATTATATTCGTTTTCAAATGTCGATTCAAACTTACTATTCATTGCTATTATTTAAAATATTTATTTTGAATATTTAAAATCCACTAAAATAGCCAATTTAAAAAATTTAAATTGGTTCAGAATTTCCGAGTCGTTACAGACATGGTTGTACCTAGACTTTCCCACATATGTATCTTCAACCGTGCTCGATGTTTCTACCGCACATAACCTCTATTGTGCACCCGAGTTCTGTGGAAGGGCTACACCAGAAACATAGAACTCGGTCGGGAGCTTTTCTATATCTGTACGCGCACGCCTCTAAGAGTGTCCAATGAACAGATATCCCTCGGGTCTGGTTTTTCTATGGTGGCTATGGCCCCACCTCAGCCCCTCTCTTAACTAGTAAAGATCACGCGAGCTAAGAAACCACCACTTAACAAGCAAACAATCTAAACATCCATGTGGGGTCTCCCCGCACCCATCCCTTGATAGCAAAGGTTAACGATCTCTAGGGGTTAGCTCTTGTCTTTTCGCATTCCTTAGGCTGCTGGTGATAGGCGTCTGACGATCTAGCTATCGTTTGGTCTTGACCCTCCACCTCCGCCGAGGCAACCGCCGAACCAAACTTAATGCCACCGCATACAGCATTCTGACTGCCCCCTACTAGTGTAGTCAAGGCCCACCCAACTAGTAGTTCCACGCAGACCCAACCTTTGTGATCCTAGCCCAAAGCTAAACCACCACAGAGGACTACCAGGAGCACCTCTTCTCAGGAAGCTGCGTGCTTCCCCTTCCAGTCCGTTGGAGCCGCTAAATAATGAATGTGTGCTCCCCCTCGTGCCCTATGACACCGCGATGATCTACCCCGTTGGGTTATTCACCCTCAAATGTAAGGACTATTCCAAGCGCCTCCGTTTAATGTGTCATTAGACCTTATGTCTAATCATTAATTACGTGCTTGCTCTACCTCGTCAGTTTGCTCATTAACTTGGTTATTCTTATTTTCCGTGACTTCTTATTCACGTTACCAAGCTTCTCTTGCTTATTAATTCCATTCTTAACATAATCCATTTAATTTCATTAATAAGCCTATAACATGTTATTTTCATAATTTTAATCTCTTTACGCTATTCATTATCCCTTCTTTTGGTTGCAATAACATGTTTTACTTAATTTATAATTAGGTACATATTAATTTACATGTTTTCTACTAACATATCATTCATCATTTATGATTAAATACAACTTACTTATTTCCATATGTTTGCCTTCTTTCTTTCTTATTTAATCATAATCTCGTCTTACACCGTCATTACAAAATTTACTTGTCAACTTAGTTCTTTTAACTAAGGTTTACTAATAAGTTTCTCCTTTCATCCATATAACTTATGTTATCCTCATTTGTATATTTACTCTTATTGTAACGACCCGAAAATTAGCGAGCTTGATTATCCGATATACAACACATATCAAACATCAAGAGTCGAAAATACCGGATGGTTAATGAAAGAAATTAGAAGGTGAGAATAGATAAGGTAGAAACTTAGAATACAAGAAGTAGAAGAACATACAACATCATAGTACACACGAATCTCACAGCGGAACGAATAAAATATAACATAACTTTGAAATAAAAGATTGTACTTGAATATACATATCATTATCAAGTACAACACTTACAACACAGTTGAATAACAATAGCTATAAAAAATCCTGAAGCCTCCTGCTCCAGCTCTTCAAGTATCTGTAAATCCCGACTACTTGACTGCCCGTACTAAATTAGGCACCCAAGAGTTTAGGGAAAACAAAACAGAATAAACTCCGGGTCTGTCATGGGACTGGTATGAGTAAAACAGTTTAAAACAGTTTGAACAAGTAAACGATAACTCATAAGACCACGCTGTATAACGGAACGGGTTTTTCCCTTATGAGAATCCAAATCAGTTTAATTCAACTTTCAAATCGTTTTGAAAGTAACGATAAATCTTTATATCAAAAACCCTTTTGATATTATAATACTGTATATCAACCACAATATAATAACCATCTTGCAGAAGTGCTTTCATCTCACGTTCTCCATATATAGTATAAAATCAAAATCGCAAGCACGTATTGGGTAATGGATTTCCAACTATGACAAGGTATGGAAACACCTTTCGCTAGTGTACCTCTAGAGAGGAATACACTAGGTTTAACAACATCATCTTGCAACCCGGCCACACATGACCGACCATTCATTTCGCTTGAGTGTATCGAATGTATATCACCAACGGTTGGGATTAACAACCGTTTTGCGAATGGGACAGTATCGACAATAGATTTTGGGAAGTAAATGAAACTCTAGACCAGGTGATTATACACCCTAATAGGTGTGATCTACATAGCCATGCTGCCTGCCCGATTTTTGTCAGTTCCCGGTTGTGAGGCTACAGGCCATGCTTATCTCTGACAGATCACACAATTATTCACTTTGAATGTCAAATCGTCATACCCGCCAAATCACAAATTGATTTCCCAAAAAATACCATAGGTATACAGCTAAGAGAAACGAATTCCTCTGCCACCAAACGTAAATATGTTTGAAGAGATCAACTTACGCGATCTATTAAATATACTTTGTCAGAAATTCTTCCATACAGGTCGTCCTGGGACTGGACAAACCGAAGGCACTATTCAGTACATCCATCTTAGGCAATCTTTACCTAAGATTTATACAACAGCCCTTGCACTTTCCTCCATCTTTAATTATCTTTGGCATATATGATTCGCAACGCTTATGCCGATATGGAGTGGTTCTTCGGATAATAATCCAACTGGTCTCTCCATATTAACAATGTTGAAATGGTCAAAAACTTCGATAGTCGGTGAGTTAACTAACAAAGAAAAACACATGTGCAAACAACGATATTATTTCCAAATGGAAATTATATCGATCAATCATCATTGAACATTTATCTCTTTAGTTCATTAATTTACTTATCTCCTATTTCCGTATATTCAAATTTTCTTATTTTCTATTATCAGAAAACATTTCTGATTCTTATGTGGAAAACATTTCTAAAACTCCTTCACTATCAACCCTTACCATTCCTTAGTAAAGAAGGAAGTCAATCAAGTTGAGGTATAATTACCTCTCAGACCTTAACTGAAAAACGTTTTAACTTCAGAATAGAAAAAAGTTTGTCTTTTAAATCTTTAACAAACTTCCTTACGAAACTATCGGATTCTATTTATGAATCCACTTCTTTTATAAAAACATTGGTTATAACGATAACGTTATAATCCCTACTTTCGAAGTATGTAACTTCAAATATAACTTTTATTCTTTAATTTGAATAATTAACCTACTCTAATTTATTTATAAGTAAATAAATCCTGATTTAAAACCCGAAAAGTAAATAATACTTTCTTGAATTCGATATAATCGAATTCGACGATTTACTCTCTTCGAATAACTAATATTCGATTAACTCCTTTTAACCCCATTTAACTCTATTCGAATAACTAATATTCGATAACTCCTTTTAACTTTATTCGAATCACTAATATTCGATTAACTCAAATTTGATTAACTCTATTTAATTACTCTATCGATTTAACTCTAGCTGGTTAACTCCAACTGATTAATAACTGATTAACTTTAATTGATTAACTCTAATTGATTTAACTCTAATCAATTACTCGATTCGAATAACTCATATTCGATTTAACTCTATTCGAATAACTATATTCGATTAACTCTTTTGATTTATTCCTTTGAATTAACTCCTTTGAATTACTCCTTTGATTAATTCCTTTTCTGTTTGTTTATACAAATAATTCCTTTTCTATTTGTTCACTTAACAAATAACTATTCCCTTTCAATTCTATTTATTTAACCAACAAATATTTCTTTTCAATTCTATTTATTTAACCAATAAATATTTCTTTTCAATTCTATTTATTTCCCAAATGAATATTCCTTTATACTTCTATTTATAAATGTTTTACAAATATTTCCTTTATATTTGTTTTCACAATTAATTTCCTTTATAATTGTTTTCACAAATAATTTCCTTTATATTTGTTTTCAAAAATAATTTCCTTTATACTTCTATTTATTATCCCAATAAATATTCCTCTTTAAAAAATCCTATGATTTTATAAATAATTCCCTTTTTATCTTTTCTAATTCATTTTATAAGCAAATATCCTTTTTATAAAATCTTTTGATTTTATAAATAAATTTCCTTTTATCCTTATCATATTTATTATCAATGAATATGTCCTTTATCAAAACCCTTTCGATTTTTGAATGTTTTCTTTTATAAAATCCCTTTTTCCTTTTCTATATAAAATCCATCGATTTTATATAACTAGCTTATTTTCAAAATATACTTTGAAAATCCCCTTTCTACATGCCAGTATTTCTTACGGTATTTAAAATACCAATTAACCGTGATCGATATCATTCAACACACAGAATCCACAAAAGATTTTATATCACATCATATATTAGAATATATGAACAGAACAGTATTATAAATATTGAGGAGTCTAGTTGGACCCCTCCAACATGTTTCCCTGCATCACAGATGTTAAACAATATAATTAACATCGACTTCATTCCAATTTGAAATATTCTGCCAAACAGAATCAATATTTGATTAACGATTTATATATATATCATTATCTATAATTTCAACCAATACATAAGCAATTCAACCAAATAGTTAACACACATCAATCAATAGATAATTATCAGTTCTAAGAATACGTTATAAAAATATAACTGTTCAGAGTTGGTGAGTTTAACTCATAATGGATAGTTATCGTTAAATAAAGATTAACCATCTTTGATTCAGACAGACAATTTATTTTACAATAAATTGTAGAGAGCTCCAATCCAATCCCAGTTAGTTCCATTGGGTAGTGTCCGTCCATACGAATCCAATGGATCTTGTTTCTTCTGATTTCGATACCGTATGATAAAGTTATCAATTTCCGAAGTTAATATATATTTTATTACACAAATTATATTCATTTAAACTTGATTGGACTCACCCCTTTTCTGAAATCGGCCCAACTCCCTTCCACCAAGGCCCATTCCCGCTCCACTCTCAATCCTTCTTCCCCAAAAAGCCGCGTCCTCCTGTAATGACATAGCCGCTCTTCTCTTGCTTCCATCTCCTCCTCCACACCATTAAACACCAAACTGAAGCCACCCATAAGTCCCTCTTCCCGAACTCCTTCTCTCCAACCAACTTTCCATCAACTCGCACGCATAGAACCCAATGCGTCGAACACTGTACTTCCGTGTTCCAGAAATTTGATCGACAAATTTTTCTTTATTAAAACCCCAAAACTCGCGTACAAGTCAAAAATGATCCCACAAACTCAAAACCAATCTCTACAACTAGAACTGATGCTTCAATTTCTACAAAACCGGAACCCTAGGTTCGCTGGTGGCATTCGCCAACCCAAAAACCGACGTCGAACTTGACAAAGCCTACCCCAAATCGAAGAGCAACCCACCACGATTTCGAGTCTATGTATATTTCGATTAGTAACAATTTATTTGAATTCGAATGAATTTTTCAAAGAGGAAACTTACTTTTGTTGTTAGTAGAAGAATTATAAAAGTGGCGGCTTAGGAGAACTCTTTTATAATGAGGGCGATATTTTTATGTGGTTGGAAAGGTGTGTGCGTGGCCTTTGTTTTGACCTCTAAATGGTTTTAAACATTTTCTTTTATTATTTTATATTCGTTTTAGCCTTTTAAAATTCCACGTGATCACACACGATATTCAAAAATCACTGAAATTGACATGCAACTACAGTTTGACACTACAGATCCAACGAAACTGGTTTCGTCGAATTCCGACTCCGTTTGCTCACACAGCGTATTTTTAACTGTCAAAATATCGACTGTTTTTCGCATTAAAAATCTATACGGCCACACACTGACTTCAAAAATCATGTATATTAAAATCTAGCAGTAATTTAACATTGTGGGTCCAACAAAATTAGATCGTTGAATTCTGAGGTCGTTTGCAGAACTGGCTATTTTTAAAGCTCTAAATTACCCTTTTAAATATATAAATATATTTAAAAACAATTAAATTTAAATATTTATAAATAAATATTATCGTATATATCCACAGTGGAATATCATACAGCTCTAATATATTTCTAACTGAATTTATAGCTCGATATTTCAAAGTTCCCAGTTATATCGATATTCGATTTATATTTAAATCCTTTTTAAAATATAAATAAATCATTATAAATTATAAAGGAATTCCATAGCGACTTTTCTAAAATTTGATTTGGACATAAATCAAAATCTACACAACGAAATCCCGATTTTTCTCTTCCATTAGAAAAATATACTTCACCATCTCCGAACGTTTCTTGTTTCACAGAAATCCGACTTAAAACGGCTCCTGTACATTCAGTTGAAGTTCAAATCGCCAAATAACGAACTGCCGCGCCATTTCAAGCTCGATTTTAATTATAATATAATTATACGTTCAACTGTCGTTCAAATAATATATTCGTTATTCTAATTCAATTCTAAACTGAATTAAATATCACAGATGATCCAGTTCACACCATAATGTGAATTCCACTATTTCTGACTATTTCAGAAATTTAATATATTATTATATAAATTTTATTTTAATTAAATATTCAATAAAAATTTATTCAGGTTATGGATATCGCCACTTGATATTTAATAATTAAATTAATTAATTATTCGACAGCTAAAAAATGCAGGTCATTACAATCTTTCCCCCCTTAAAATAATTTCATCCTCGAAATTGCTAAGATAGAAGATTGTTACTAACTCTACTAATTCGATTTAAACATCTTCAGGTTTTACTTCTTAACTTTCATTTTAACTGAACCATTTAAATTCCAATTAACTATTTAATTCTTTCCGACTTACTAAAATTTTCAAAAATTCTGAAAATTTTCTAATGCTCTAACTTTTCGGAAAATTTCGCCATAACCTCCTTTGTACAGCCCTATCGGTAACCACAACTCGTCTCTCTAGGCCTTCTCCAACCCAAAAGAAAATCAAACAACCAAGCGGCTTGCCAATTCGGCTCTCATCAAAATCTCAAACCCATACATAATAGAAACTGGTACCTTTTTGTCGGGCATATCATTATATCCTTTTCATCTGCTACTAATTCAGCATATACCAATGTCATCCCAATTAAACTCCAATCACTTTTATCTCCAACACAACCATTCGCTTATATCCAAGCCAAATATTATTTCAACTCGAGTTTCATTCTCGATTCCCAACTCTTAACTTGGTTATCAAATTACACTTCAAATTCGAATCTCCCAAATATATTTGTCTCGATATCATTCAAATTCAATTTTAGTTACCACTTAACTGACATCATTTTAATTCCAATTGGCTTTTACAAATTTCAATTCAAATTTGGTTTTAATCCAACATTCTTTCCCTGGGAATTTTAAACAGTTTACCATATCGAAAATCAAACTTTCCTTTTCAAGATTCAAAACAACTCGCTTTTCTCAAATCAATTGAAAACAATAACTTTGGTAGTAATCTGTCACTTAGAACTCGAAAATGAACACCGGTGATGTCTAGATCATCATTGGAATCTATTTCCAGCTATCAAAGTGAGTTCAATACTATATCGCTTTTCCAAACCATTTCTAACATTTCCACTTTGAAATTTATTTCAAAATATCCTTCCAATGTTTGTAAAACAAAAATCTCCTAGGATTTTAAAATCCTCATATAATTAATTTAACTCCATTTACAAACACCTTTCAAATTCCAGGGTTTAAATTTCAACTCTGATTTTAATTTTAGATTTAATTCAATTCATTATGCTTATCTAAATTTTGATTGGTTATTTACATAACCATTTCACATTTTTATAATCTTATTCAATTATAATAACAACCAATATATCCAATATATATATTCATTCCAATATATATAAATCTTCTCCATATCAAAATATAATTTGGGTAAAATTATTTCAATACTCTCTTTTCAAAGTATATCATGTCGACCCATCATATTCGAGTGTTTATAAACCCCTACCGATACGGTGGATCAAACTGATCGACTAGAACCCATAAACGACTCAACCAATAAATCCCCATAATATAAAACAGTCTTATATTGAATAACAAATACGCTCTCGTATATATACACTCAAACTCAATCTAGGGTATTACTAACCCCATCTCTACTGAGTCACGCCACAGAGCTAAGGTAATATTTAACCTTAAGCTCTGATACCAACTGTAACGACCCGAAAATTAGCGACCCTGATTATCCGATATACAACACATATCGAACATCAAGAGTCGAAAATGCCGGATGGTTAATGAAAGAAATTAGAGGGTGAGAATAGATAAGGTAGAAACTTAGAATAGAAGAAGAAGAAGAAGAAGAAGAAGAACATACAACATCAGAGTACACACGAATCTCACAGCGGAACGAATAAAATATAACATAACTTTGAAATAAAAGATTGTACCTGAATATACCTATCATTATCATGTACAGCACTTACAACACAGTGGAATAACAATATCTATATAAAATCCTGAAGCCTCCTGCTCCAGCTCTTCAAGTATCTGTATATCCCGACTACTTGATTGCCCGTACAAAATTGGGCACTCAAGAGTTTAGGGAAAACAAAACAAAATAAACTCCGGGTCAGTCATGGGACTGGTATGTGTAAAACAGTTTGAACAAGTAAACGATATCTCATAAGACCACGCCGTATAATGGAACGGGTTTTTCCCTTATGAGAAACCAAATCAGTTTGATTCTACTTTCAAATCATTTTGAAAGTAACGATAAATCTTTATATCAAAAACCCTTTAAATATTATAATAATGTTTATCAACCACAATATAATAATCATCTAGAAGAAACGCTTTCATCTCACATTCTATATATATAGTATAAAATCAAAACCACAAGCACATATTGGGTAATGGATTTCCAACTATGACCAGGTATCGAACCACCTTTCGCTAGTGTACCTCTAGAGAGGAATACGCTGGGTTCAACAAGAAAATCTTGCAACCCGGCCACACATGACCGACCACTCATTTCGCTTGAGTGTATCGAATGTATATCACCAACGGTTGGGATCAGCAACCGTTTCCCGAATGGGACAGCATCGACAATAGATTTTGGGAAGTAAATGAAACTCTAGATCAGGTGATTATACACCCTAATAGGTGCGACCTACATAGCCATGCTGCCTGCCTGATTTCTGTCATTTCCCGGTTGTGAGGCTAGAGGCCACGCTTATCTCTGACAGATCATACAATTATTCACTTTGAATGTCACATCGTCGTACCCGCCAAATCACAAATTGATTTCCCTAAAAATACCACGGGTATACAGCTAAGAGAAATGAATTCCTCCGCCGCCAAACATAAATACATTTAAAGAGATCATCTTATGCGATCTATTAAATATACTCTGTCAGACATTCTTCCATATAGGTCGTCCTGGGACTAGATAAACCAAAGGCACTATTCAGTAGATCCATCTTAGGCAATCTTTACCTAAGATTTGTACAACAGCCCTTGCACTTTACTCCGTCTTCAATTATCTTTGGCATATATGATTCGCAAGGCTTATTCCAATACGGAGTGGTACTTTCGATAATAATCCAACCGGTCTCTCCATATTAACAAGGTTAAAATGTTCAAAAACTTCGATAGTCGGTGAGTTAACTATCAAAGAAAAACACGTGTGCAAACAACGATATTATTTCCAAATGGAAATTATACCGATCAATCATCATTGAACATTTATCTCTTTAGTTCATTAATTTACTTATCTCCTATTTGCATATATTCAACATTTCTTATTTTCTATTATCAGAAAACATTTCTGATTCTTATGTGGAAAACATTTCCAAAACTCCTTCACTATCAACCCTTACCATTCCTTAGTTAAGAAGGAAGTCAATCAAGTTGGGGTATAATTACCTCTTAGACCTTATCTGAACAACGTTTTAACTTCGGAATAGAAAAAAGTTTATCTTTTAAATCTTTAACAAATTCCTTACGAAACTCTCGGCTTCTATTTACGAATCCACTTCATTTATAAAAACATTGGTTACAACGATAACGTTATAATCCCTACTTTCAAAGTATGTAACTTCAAATATAACTTTTATTCTTTTATTTGAATAATTAACCTACTCTAATTTATTTATAAGTAAATAAATCCTGATTTAAAACCCGGAAAGTAAATAATACTTTCCTGAATTCGATATAGTCGAATTCGACGATTTACTCTCTTCGAATAACTAATATTCGGTTAACTCCTTTTAACTCCATTTAACTCTGTTCGAATAACTTATATTCGATAACTCCTTTTAACTTTATTCGAATCACTAATATTTGATTAACTCAAATCTGATTAACTGTATTTAATTACTCAATCGATTTAACTCTAGCTGATTAACTCCAACTGATTAACTCTAACCGATTAAGTCAAATTGATTAACTCTAATTGATTTAACTCTAATCAATTACTCTATTCGATTTAACTCTATTCGGATAACTATATTCGATTAACTCTTGCGATTAACTCCTTTGAATTACTCCTTTGATTAATTCCTTTTCTGTTTGTTTATACAAGTAATTTCTTTTCTATTTGTTCACTTAACAAATAACTATTCCCTTTCAATTCTATTTATTTAACCAATAAATATTTCTTTTCAATTCTATTTATTTAACCAATAAATATTTCTTTTCAATTCTATTTATTTCCCAAATGAATATTCCTTTATACTTCTATTTGTAAATGTTTTACAAATATTTCCTTTATATCTGTTTTCACAATTAATTTCCTTTATAATTGTTTTCACAATTAATTTCCTTTATATTTGTTTTCATAAATAATTTCCTTTATATTTGTTTTCACAAATAATTTCCTTTATACTTCTATTTATTATCCCAATAAATATTCCTCTTTATAAAATACTTTGATTTTATAAATACTTCCCTTTTTATCTTTTCAAATTCATTTTATAAGCAAATATCCTTTCTACAAAATCCTTTGATTTTATAAATAAATTTCCTTTTATCCTTATCATATATATTATCAATGAACATGTCCTTTATGAAAACCCTTTCGATTTTTGAATGTTTTCTTTTATAAAATCCCTTTTTCCTTTTCTATATAAAATCCATTGATTTTATATAACTAATTTATTTTCAAAATATACTTTGAAAATCCCCTTTCTACAGGCCAGTATTTCTTACGGTATTTAAAATACCAATTAACCGTGATCGATATCATTCAACACACAGAATCCACAACAGATTTTATATCACATCATATATTAAAATATATGAACTGAACAATATTATAAATATTGAGGAGTCCAGTTGGACCCCTCCAACCTGTTTCCCTGCATCACAGATGTTAAACAATATAATTAACATCGACTTCATTTCAATATGAAATATTCTGCCAAACAGAATCAATATTTGATTAACGTTTTAAATATATATCGTTATCCAAAATTTCAACCAATACATAAGCAATTCAACCAAACAGTTAACACACATCAATCAACAGATAATTATTAGTTCTAAGAATACGTTATAAAAATATAATTGTTCAGAGTTGCTGAGTTTTACTCACAATGGACAGTTATCGTTAAATAACAATTAACCATCTTTGATTCAGACGGACAATTTATTTTACAATAAATTGTATCGAGCTCCAATCCAGTCCAAGACAGTTCCATTGGGTAGTGTCCGTCCATACGATCCCAATGGATCTTGTTTCGTCTGATTTCGATAACGTATGATAAAGTTATCAATTTCCAAAGTTAATATATATTTTATTACACAAATTATATTCATTTAAACTTTATTGGGATCACCCCTTTCCTGAAATCGGCCCAACTCCCTTCCACCAAGGCCCATACCCGCTCCACTCTCAATCCTTCTTCCCCAAAAAGTCGCGTCCTCCTGTAATGACATAGCCGCTTCTATCTTGCTTCCATCTCCTCCTCCACACCATTAAACACCAAACCGAAGCCACCCTTATGTCCCTCTTCTCGAACTCCTTCACTCCTACCAACTTTCCATCAACTCGCACGCATAGAACCCAATGTGGCGAAAACTGTACTTCCGTGTTCCAGAAATTTGATCGACAAATTTTTCTTTAATAAAACCCCAAAACTCGCGTACAAGTCACAAATGATCCCACAAACTCAAAGCCAATCTCTACAACTTGAACTGATGCTTCAATTTCTACAAAACCGGAACCTTAGGTTCACTGGTGGGATTCGCCAACCCAAAAACTGACGTCGAACTTGACAAAGCCTACCCCAAATCGAAGAGCAACCCACCACGATTTCGAATCTATGTATATTTCGATTTGTAACAATTATTCGAATTCGAATGAACTTTTCAAAGAGGAAACTTACGTTTGTTGTTAGTAGAAGAATTATAAAAGTGGCGGCTTAGGAGAACTCTTTTATAATGAGGGCGATATTTTTGTGTGGTTAGAAAGGTGTGTGCATGGCCTTTGTTTCGACCTCTAAATGGGTTTAAATATTTTCTTTTATTATTTTATATTCATTTTAGCCTTTTAAAAATCCGTGTGATCACACATGATATTCAAAAATCACTGAAATTGACATGCAGCTACAGTTTGACACTACGGGCCCAACGAAACAGGCTTCGTCGAATTCCGACTCCGTTTGCTCACACAACGTATTTTTAACTGTTAAAATATCGATTGTTTTTCACATTAAAAATCCGTACGACCACACAATAACTTCAAAAATCATGAATATTAAAATCTAGCAATAATTTAACATTGCGGGTCCAACAAAATTAGTTTCGTCGAATTCGGAAGTCATTTGCAGAACTGGCTATTTTTAAAAGCTCTAAATTACCCTTTTAAATATATAAATATATTTAAAAAACAATTAAATTTAAATATTTATAAATAAATATTATCGTATATATCCACAGTGGAATATCATACAACTCTAATATATTTCTAACTGAATTTATGGCTCGATATTTCAAAGTTCCCAGTTATATCGATAATCGATTTATACTTAAATCCTTTTTAAAATATAAATAAATCATTATAAATTATAAAGGAATTCCATAGCGACTTTTCTAAAATTTGATTTGGACATAAATCAAAATCTACACAACGAAATCCTGATTTTTCTCTTCCATTAGAAAAATATACTTCACCATCTCCGAACGTTTCTTGTTTCATAGAAATCCAACTTAAAACGGCTCCTGTACATTCGGTTGAGGTTCAAATCGCCAAATAACGAATTGCCATGCCATTTCAAGCTCGATTTTATTTATAATATAATTATACGTTCAACTGTCGTTCAAATAATATATTCGTTATTCTAATTCAATTCTAAACCGAATTTAATATCATAGATGATCCAATTCACACCATACTATGAATTCCACAATTTCTGACCATTTCAGAAATTTAATATATTATTATATAAATTTTATTTTATTTAAATATTCAATAAAATTTTATTTAGGTTATCGATATCGCCACTTGATATTTAATAATTAAATTAATTAATTATTCGACAGCTAAAAAATGCGGGTCATTACAATCATTCCCCCTTAAAATAATTTCGTCCTCGAAATTGCTAAGCTAGAAGAATGTTACTAACTCTACTAATTAGATTTAAACATCTTCAGGTTTTACTTCTTAACTTCCATTTTAGCTGAACCATTTAAATTCCAATTAACTTATTAATTCTTTCCGACTTACTAAAATTTTCAAAAATTCTGAAAATTTTCTAACGCTCTAACTTTTTAGAAAATTTCGCCATAACCTCCTTTGTACATCCCTATCGGTAAAACCACAACTCGCCTCTCTAGGCCTTCTCCAACCCAAAAAAAATCAAACCAAGTGGCTTGCCAATTCGACTCTCATCAAAATCTCAAACCCATATATAATAGAAACTAGTACCTTTTTGTCGGGCATATCATTATATCCTTTTCGTCTGCTACTAATTCAGCATATACCAATGTCATCCTAATTAAACTCCAATCACTTTTATCTCCAACACAACGATTCGCTTATATCCAAGCCAAATATTATTTCAACTCGAGTTTCATTCTCGATTCCCGACTCTTAACTTGGTTATTAAATTACACTTCAAATTCGAATCTCCCAAATATATTTGTCTCGATATCATTCAAATTCAATTTCAGTTACCACTTAACTGACTTCATTTTAATTCCAATTGGCTTTTACAAATTTCAATTCAAATTTGGTTTTAATCCAACAATCTTTCCTTGGGAATTTTAAACAGTTTAACATATTGAAAAATCAAACTTTCCTTTTCAAGATTCAAAACAACTCGCTTTTCTCAAATGAATTCAAAACAATAACTTTGGTAGTAATCCGTCACTTAAAACTCGAAAATGAACACCGGTGATGTCTAGATCATCATCAGAATATATATCCAGCTATCGAAGTGAGTTCAATACTATATCGCTTTTCAAAACCATTTCTAATATTTCCACTTTGAAATTTATTTCAAAATATCCTTCCAATGTTTGTAAAACAAAAATCTCCCAGGATTTTAAAATCCTCATATACTTAATTTAACTCCATTTACAAACAACTTTCAAATTCTAGGGTTCAAATTTCAACTCTGATTTTAATTTCAGATTTAATTCAATTCATTATGCTTATCTGAATTCTGATCGGTTATTTACATAACCATTTCACATTTTTATAATCTTATTTTATTATAATAACAACCAATATATCCAATATATATATTCATTCCAATATATATATATATCTTCTCTATATAAAAATATAACTCTCTTTTCAAAGTATATCGTGTCGACCCATCGTATTCGTGTGTTTATAAACCCCTATCGATACAGTGGATCAAACTGATTGACCAGAAACCCATAAACGATTCAACCAATAAATCCCCACAATATAAAATAGTCTTATATTGAATAACAAATACGCTCTTGTATCTATACACTCAAACTCAATCTAGGGTATTACTAACCCCATCTCTACTGAGTCACGCCACAGAGCCAAGGTAATACTTAACTTTAAGCTCTGATACCAACTGTAATGACCCGAAAATTAACAACCTTGATTATCCAATATACAACACATATCGAACATCAAGAGTCGAAAATACCGGATGGTTAATGAAAGAAATTAGAGGGTGAGAATAGATAAGGTAGAAACTTAGAATAGAAGAAGAAGAAGAACATACAACATAAGAGTACACACGAATCTCACAGCGGAACGAATAAAATATAACATAACTTTGATATAAAAGATTGTACTTGAATATACCTGTCATTATCAAGTACAGCACTTACAACACAGTGGAATAACAATAGCTATATAAAATCCTGAAGCCTCCTGCTCCAGCTCTTCAAGTATCTGTAAATCCCGACTACTTGACTGCCCGTACAAAATTGGGCACTCAAGAGTTTAGGGAAAACAAAACAAAATAAACTCCGGGTCAGTCATGGGACTGGTATGTGTAAAACAGTTTGAACAAGTAAACGATATCTCATAAGACCACGCCGTATAACAGAACGGGTTTTCCGCTTATGAGAATCCAAATCAGTTTGATTCAACTTTCAAATCATTTTGAAAGTAATGATAAATCTTTGTATCAAAAACCCTTTTGATATTATAATAATGTCTATCAACCACAATATAATAATAATCTAGCAGAAACGCTTTCATCTCACGTTCTACATATATAGTATAAAATTAAAACCGCAAGCACATATTGGGTAATGGATTTCCAACTATGACAAGGTAAGGAACCACCTTTCGCTAGTGTACCTCTAAAGAGGAATACACTGGGTTCAACAAGAACATTTTGCAACCCGGCCACACATGACCGACCACTCATTTCGCTTGAGTGTATCGAATGTATGTCACCAACGGTTGGGATCAGCAATCGTTTCCCGAATCGGATAACATCAACAATAGATTTTGGGAAGTAAATGAAACTCTAGATCAGGTGATTATACACCCTAATAGGTGCGACCTACATAGCCATGTTGCCTGCCCGATTTCTGTCATTTCCCGGTTGTGAGGCTAGAGGCCACGCTTATCTCTAACAGATCACACAATTATTCACTTTGAATGTCACATCGTCATACCCGCCAAATCACAAATTGATTTCTCCAAAAATACCACGGGTATTGTGACGGCCCACTGTAACAACCCGAATTTTTATAACATGTTAAAACAATAAAACAAGGCAGAATTAAATTTTAAAAATAAGAATCAGGGGAAACGAGTTGCGCCATTGCGTTCGTCATGGAATTCTACATGAAATCGAGTCCGAGTTTTCGAAAATCGGAGTCCGTATGACCAAGATATGGCTCTCCAAAGTTTCAGAAAATTCCAAAGTTCAAAACAGTTCTAATTCAAGTTCAAAATTCGAATTTCAAAACCCAGACAGACTGGGCGGGAAAAATCCCACCAGCACCCAGGTCGACTGGGGAGTCGACTGGGCAGTCAACCCCCCCCCCCCCTCAAACCAAGTCAACTGGGCAGTCGACTTGGGTTTCGACCTGGTCACCTAGCCTGTTTTTGGGACAGATGTATCTGGTCTCGTTGCCTGTCCAGGTTCAGCTCCCTAAACCCTATATAAACAGCTCCTAACCCTAGACTCACTATCACATTCTTATCCGGCCTTACGCTGCTGAAGTTCTGACTGGAAGATAGAGAACAAGGAGGCTATTCAAGACTTCGTTAGAGCTACTTTGATTTGGGGATTTGCTAGAGATTCTTCTTCTACTCTTTTGCTTTCTAATTCTCTAGACCACGATCTGTAAGCCCCAGTTACTCTTAGATCTAAACTGTAAATTTAATAATGGACATGTATAAAATGAAATTGAACCTAAAAGATGATAACTACTTTTGATCTATTCATGTATATCTTTGATCTATGACTATCCCTTTTAGATCTATTTCTTTGGATCTAGTTCTGTACACCCTAGATCTATTCATGTAAAACTTTGACTTGTAGGAATATTGTATGAACTTGATTTAGGGCATATTCATGTTTAAACCTAAGACCCCTCATGACCTTTATATTGACATGCCTGTGATGTTGAAACCATTATTATTCACATATTGGGTTTATTATCTTATGTCACCCATTGTCATGTCTATCACCTTATTTTGCCAAGTTTGTTATGTGAGACCCTATTTCATATGCTTGAAATGTTATAATCATCATGCTTAACTTGTGAACACCTTTGCCATCCTATAGCTGTCCTTCTTGTGTTATTCCCTATTTTGACATGTTGTATTTATGCGAATTCACGTACGTTGGGGATACGTTTTGGGTATATTAGGCAAACTTAAATTGGCTATGATATTGACATGAAACATGACATTGAAACGTGACATGAAATTATACCTGAAGACTTGTATCATGAACATGGTTAACTTGAACTTGAACTTGACATGAAAGATTAAGCATGGACATGACACTTAGATAACTGGAATGTGGCCAACTCGAAGTTGGGTTGAGTTTGCAATATAAATCTGCCCGGAACTGCCCGGCGAATCCAGTAACTGCAAACAATAGGACCCAATGTGAGAAGTTGGTCATATCGCACTCGAAACCCGAGGTTAGACTAGGTTATGGTGTAAAACTGCCCGGACCCGCCCGGCACATCCAGTAACCATAACCAAGTCTAATGTGAGAAGTTAGGGGTGCATTAAATAAATTAATGCCACTGGATAGGGTTAAGTCATGAACCACTTGAATATACTTAACCAATTTGACACGTTGATTTGATAGGGTTAAGTCATGAACCGCTTCAACACACTTAATCAACTTGACACATGATTCGTAGGGCTAAGTCTTGAACTAGAACGAGACACTTAGTCAATTTGACATGACACGTAGATGGGGTTAAGTCTCGATTTTAAATGATGACTTAACCTGTTAGACGAAACCCTAGTTACGCAGTCCTTTTCAGCAGTAACCCACTAGATGTATCACGGTACCCTGGGACTAGGCAGGGTGGGGCACGATTGCTGGGCTGATTGTAAGCCACCAGAACGATGGCTGAGTTGGTGCGCCATTGTAGGTTCAGGCGGACTAGGGTTGTGCACTTAGTCCGGAGTTGAAAAAGCAGGCATTGGGCATCAGTAGGATTATCTGTGCATTCTTGATTTGTGCCAGTGGTTGGCACCCTAGGGCTTGATACACCCTATGGTGGACCTAGCACAGGTGACTACATTCGTGATAGGGCCGTATGACACAGACACACGACGAGCTAGACTTGTAGGGAGCCGATCGATTAGATCGTACCGTTGGACCCCGAATTGGGTCACTTCACGATATTGGGCCAAGGGGTTATTTCTTGATTTATAGTTGACACGGGATTAGTATACCAGTATAGTTGGTATGGAAAACCTTGAATACGCAATGTTAGACTTGAGTTATCTTGTTAGCTTAGTTATCATGCCAGACTTATCATCATTCCTATGTTTAATTCCAGTTTATTCATGTCTTGTTAACTTTACTAGTTCTATGCTGATAGTCACTAGGGCTTACCAGTCTTTTTGACTGACCCGTTTTCTTTCGCCTCTTTGTCTTTCGTTTCCCCCTAGGTTCTCAGGGAGGAAACTCTAGCTCTTAGCATGGACTTTGCTTACTTTCTGACAGCTCATGTACGGTTTGGTTTTGAGCTATGCTATGGCTGCACTCATGCTCTTTTTGGGAAATAATATTTTACTTATGTTGTTTTAAGTACTTTGCTTCTTTAGAACTTGATGTAATGAAATAATGACCTGGCATTTTGATGTAAGAGGTTTTGACTCTATTTTTCAGTAATGAGATTTGGTTTTAAAGTTTGTATCCGCTGCTTTATATACTCTATTTTATCTATGTTCTGTCTTGTGTTATCTCTGTGTCTGTTTACTAGATAATACCCCTCCAAAACTAGGGCATTCCCTTTGTGAGTGATCCTAGCGGAGGTGGGGTGTTACATTTGGTATCAGAGCAGAAGGTTACCAGACTGGGCAAAAGTTTTAAAAACCTTCTGAAACTATTTTCAAAACCGTCTATAAAAAAGCATTTTTCAAGAAAAGTTTTATTTTTAAGAAAAGGCTATTCCCCAAAAGCCATTAGCACTTTCCTTTGTTTCCTCATTTGAATCTTTTTCCTTTTCGCTTTTCAGCATGTCTGATCTTAACCTTCCTGAGGGAGTACCCATACCTGGCTGGTTCCGAAGATACTTGGAAGCTAGGCCCAATGGCGCGGGCCTGGCAGATATCCCTCCTCCCCCAGTGGCCACGGTTCCTCCTCCTCCTCCGGGTACCGCCTTCGCCAAAATATGTAAGGACTTTATAAGAATGGGCTGCAAGAACTTCGTTGGAACTGAAACCTTCGTTGAGGCGTGAAACTGGCTAAAAGAGACTGAAGACCTATTTGTTATTTTCGATATGGAGGATCATAGGAAAGTTCAGTTGGCAGCATGGTTGCTGAAAGAGGAAGCTGCATTTTGGTGGGAAGTCACCAACGCTACCAGACCAATTGAGACTTGGGCAGACTTTAGAGAGAGGTTTGGGCTTAAATTCTTATCGTCAGCAGAAGCGAGCCTTCAGATGGAGAGGTTCCTGGCACTCAAGCAAGGGGACATGTCAGTTAGGGAATACGTGAATAAGTTTAATCAGCTTGCTCGGTTTGGTTTGGACTTAGTCAACACGACTGAGAAGAAGCCTCTATGCTTTGCTCGAGGATTGAGCGAGCCACTCCACACTATGGCCATGACTCATGTACCCATGGGGGCGACCATTGAAAGCTTGGTGAATATGGCTCTACTTCATGAAGAAGACGAGAATGGCAAGAAGAAGGTCAAGGCGAATGAGTCTCAAGACAAGAAGGTAGACTCCGAGAAAGGAGGCAAGAACAGCAACAACAATGACAACAAGTCTCGTGAGAAAAGGAAATGCAACTTCTATGGTATTGATGGGCATATAGTCCAGGACTGTAGGAAGAAGAAGATGAAGATAGGAGCATGTTTTCAATGCGGTGAAACTGGACACATCAGCAAGAACTACCCTAAGAAGCAAGGGCAAGCCCCGCAAGAAGGACCTTCTAGGGGTACATCTTTAACTTCTTTTCCCTAGATATTTTATTTTATCTTGTATATCCTTTCGATCCTGTCTTAAGAACCTTAGGTAGAATCCTATGAATGTAAACATGTATTTGAAACATGTTATGGTTGATGTTTGCGAATGGTTGCAAGTGGTTGCAAGTGATTGCTCGTGGTTACATAACACACATTAGGCACTAGATCGGCTCAGACACATTTTCGTATTGCATATGCATGAGTGTTTATACTTATTTATGGATGAAATTGAATGTGTTATCATATGAATGTTCCATATGGATGAATGTTTGTGCACACATATAGTGCTTACGTGATTAGGACTATTTGCATACATGTTGGATTCATGACACTAAACATATTTTGCATTAGAAAGATCAATCAGGCCTGATCATTTGCATTAGACAAGGAACATATACACACACTTTATGCATATGTTCATACATCATTAGAAATCTCTTAAGGACGATGGATGCCTGTGGTTGATGATTGAGTAGATGGATGATTGGATGGTAGGACACATTCTTTTTAACTTGAAGATTTCGGGGATGAAATCCTTTAAGGAGGGAAGAATGTAACAACCCGAATTTTAATAACATGTTAAAACAAGAAAAAAAGGCAGAATTAAATTTTAAAAATAAGAATCAGGGGAAACGGGTTGCGCCATTGCGTTCGTCTCGGAATTCTACATGAAATCGAGTCCGAGTTTTCAAAAATCGGAGTCCGTATGACCAAGATATGGCTCTCCAAAGTTTCAGAAAATTCCAGAGTTCAAAACAGTTCGAATTCAAGTTCAAAATTCGAATTTCAAAACCCAGACAGACTGGGCGGGAAAAATCCCGCCAGCACCCAGGTTGACTGGGGAGTCGACTGGGCAGTCGACCCCCCTAGACCAAGTCGACTGGGCAGTCGACTTGGGTGTCGACCTGGTCACCTAGCCTGTTTTTGGGACAGATGTATCTGGTCTCGTTGCCTGTCCAGGTTCAGCTCCCTAAACCCTATATAAACAGCCCCTGACCGTAGACTCTCTATCACATTCTTATCCGGCCTTACGCTATTGAAGTTCTGACTGGAAGATAGAGAACAAGGAGGCTATTCAAGACATCGTTATAGCTACGTCGATTTGGGGATTTGCTAGAGATTATTCTTCTACTCTTTTGCTTTCTAATTCTCTAGACCACGATCTGTAAGCCCCAGTTACTCTTAGATCTAAACTGTAAATTTAATAATGGACATCTGTAAAATGAAATTGAACCTAAAACATGATAACTACTTTTGATCTATTCTTGTATATCTTTGATCTATGACTATCCCTTTTAGATCTATTTCTTTGGATCTAGTTCTGTACACCCTAGATCTATTCATGTAAAACTTTGACTTGTAGGAATATTGTATGAACTTGATTTGGGGCATATTCATGTTTAAACCTAAGACCCCTCATGACCTTTATCTTGACATGCCTGTGATGTTGAAACCATTATTATTCACATATTGGGTTTATTATCTTATGTCACCCATTGTCATGTCTATCACCTTATTTTGCCATGTTTGTTATGTGAGGCCCTATTTCATATGCCTGAAATGTTATAATCATCATGCTTAACTTGTGAACACCTTTGCCATCCTATAACTATCCTTCTTGTGTTATTCCCTATTTTGACATGTTGTATTTATGCGAATTCACGTACGTTGGGGATACATTTTGGGTAGATTAGGCAAACTTAAATTGGCTATGATATTGACATGAAACATGACATTGAAACGTGACATGAAATTATACCTGAAGACTTATATCATGAACATGGTTAACTTGAACTTGAACTTGACATGAAAGATTAAGCATGGACATGACACTTAGATAACTGGAATGTGGCCAACTCGAGGTTGGGTTGAGTTTGCAGTATAAATCTGCCCGGAACCGCCCGGCGAATCCAGTAACTGCAAACAATAGGACCCAATGTGAGTAGTTGGTCATATCGCACTCGAAACCCGAGGTTAGACTAGGTTATGGTGTAAAACTGCCCGGACCCGCCCGACACATCCAGTAACCATAACCAAGTCTAATGTGAGAGGTTAGGGGTGCATTAAGTAAATTAATGCCACTGGATAGGGTTAAGTCATGGACCACTTGAATATACTTAACCAATTTTACACGTTGATTTGATGGGGTTAAATCATGAACCGCTTGAACACACTTAACCAACTTGACACATGATTCGTAGGGCTAAGTCTTGAACTAGAACAACACACTTAGTCAATTTGACATGAAATGTGGATGGGGTTAAGTCTCGATTTTAAATTACAACTTAACCTGCTGGACGAAACCCTAGTTACGCGGTCCTTTTCAGCAGTAACCCACTAGATGTATCACGGTACCCTGGGACTAGGCAGGGTGGGGCACGATTGCTGGGTTGATTGTAAGCGACCAGAACGACGGATGAGTTGGTGCGCCATTGTAGGTTCATGAGGACTAGAGTCGTGCACTTAGTCCGGAGTTGAAAAAGCAGGCATTGGGAATCAGTAGGATTATCTGTGCATTCTTGATTCGTGTCGGTGGTTGGCACCCTAAGGATTGATACACCCTATGGTGGACCTAGCACAGGTGACTACATTCATGATAGGGCCGTATGACACAGACACACGACGAGCTAGACTTGTAGGGAGTCGATCGATTAGATCGTACCGTTGGACCCCGAATTGGGTCACTTCACGATATTGGGCCAAGGGATTATTTCTTGATTTATAGTTGACACAGGATTAGTATACCAGTATAGTTGGTATGGAAAACCTTGAATACGTAATTTTAGACTTGAGTTATCTTGTTAGCTTAGTTATCATGCCAGACTTATCATCATTCCTATGTTTAATTCTAGTTTATTCATGTCTTGTTAACTTTACTAGTTTCTATGCTGATAGTCACTAGGGCTTACCAGTCTTTTTGAATGACCCATTTTCTTTTGCCTCTTTATTCTTTCGTTCCCCCCCAGGTTCTCAGGGAGGAAACTCTAGCTCTTAGCTTGGACTTTTCTTGCTTTCTGACAGCTCATGTACGGTTTGGTCTTGAGCTATGCTATGGCTGCACTCATGCTCTTTTTGGGGAATAATATTTTACTTATGTTGTTTTAAGTACTTTGCTTCTTTATAACTTGATGTAATGAAATAATGACTTGGCATTTTGATGTAAGAGGTTTTGACTCTATTTTTCAGTAATGAGATTTGGTTTTAAAGTTTATATCCGCTGCTTTATATACTCTATTTTATCTATGTTCTGTCTTGTGTTATCACTGTGCCTGTTTACTAGATAATACCCCTCCAAAACTAGGGCATTCCATTTGTGAGTGACCCTAGCGGAGGTGGTGTGTTACACCCGCCCCGCACCAGCTGACACTTCCTCCGTAAGTGCGTTGTACATATGCCCAGCTAGCACGGAACGGTCGTCAGAAGAAAAGAAAGAAGAGAATTAACTAGCAAGGAACTTGTAGAATATCTCACAGCGCATGGAACAAAATATAATAATAACATAATCTTGACATAAAACTGGCGAGACAGTGCATAAGATGAAAACTAAACCAACGTAGCAACGGAAATCCAAATACAGCTTATGATCCAACATCATTGTTGCAACTTTAAACTGTCTCTAAAGAAAAAGAAAGTTAAAGTAGAAGATGCACTACTAATGCCCAAGCAGTGATCTTCAACAACACAGGGAGAATATCTATATGTATCATGCGTGGAAGCCTCCTGCTTGTCTCCGGATCAGCTACTCGTGCATACCCAGCTAACCTGTCTCTAGTCTGCTCGTGAGAGCACCCAGAGTAATAAGAAGAGACATAAAACTCTGGGTCAGACAAAAAGTCTGGTATGAGCGATATGCAGCTAAACAGAACAATAACAGGTATACTAAACCATACCTGAACCTGGACCTACAACCAAAGAGTTAGCACTACATACCGTACAATACTCTAAGGTGCCATTGAATAAATGGTGTAAAGATAACGGGGGTGGGGGTGTGCATGTCATAATGATGGCAAACAAATCAAACATAGCAACCATCCTCACATCTCTCACTCAGTGCGTAAAGCTTACGATGTCCACCACTATCAATCACTAGACCCATCGAAGTAGTGACGGAGTTCAACTTGTACAACTACTACTACTACCAAGCTTACCACATGGAGTCATGACCAAATCTTTACAAATGACCCCACTTCATTGGTCTATAGCCCCTTAGTCATACCTAGGCCACTGTGGCCTTGAATCCGTTCACGTACTCCCTACACATAGTGATTTAAAGTTACAGACACCGACAACCCTTTGCACACATCCCACAGCAAAGTCCAATCATGGAGCTCACTCATTGGTTCCCAACTGGATACTGAGTCAAAGCCCCTCATTTGGACTTCCTTTGCATCTCGAGTTTAGGTCTAATTGGAGTTGGTCTTCAGAAGAGTCATCACGTAGAAGAAATAGCATACGTCCTGTTCGGTTCGATGCTCATAGCCTACACATTGGTTCGGTTCCGATATGCATAGTGCTCCAGTCCCCATCGGTTCGGTTCGATGCTCCCCTTTCTAGCTCGGTTCAGTTCGGTGATCCCCTTACTAGTTCGGTTCGGTTCGGATGCCTTCTGCCTGGGTTCGGTTCGGTTGTCCTTCATCCGATCCGATGCTTCAGTTCGACTCGCCCCACCTTTGCTCGAGTTCCTGATCCGAACCCATCCTTCCTGTTGTTCCGATCCGATCCCTTCACCAAGCTTCAGTCCGATCTCCAAATCTAACTCTATGCACATAACCTTCCTTTTTGCCAAGTCTTATGCTGAGTCCCGATCCGGTTCGAATCCCCTTGCCCGGTTCTCCTATCCGATACGAGGCTTATTCCAATCCGGTTCGAAACCCTGCTCGTTTCTGAATAGTCATAGCAACATGTATAATTGACCACAACATCAAAACAATAATCATAGCATGTAAAATGGATCAAACATACCCAAAACCCCTATTTTCCCTTAAGCATGTTTAGGAAAAACTAAGCATAGGATTAACAAAACTTATCCAAATCAAACCAAATTTCTAACAGAGGTCTAAAACATTATTTCGAATTTTATAAATATTTTTCCAGAATTTTATCATGTTTAAATTCACTAATCTTCACTAATTACCCTTAATTAACCGCAATTAGTGCAAAACTACGCAAATCACTCACCTTAGCCACAAATAAAACCTTAAAACTGAAATAATTCTCTGTTTGGCGCTATTCCCAATGTAACACAGCAACTCTAACCTTGCTTTGGTGCTACTCCCCCTTAATTTGATGTTGATTTGGCTAAGTTAGCGATTAGAAGGTGATTTAGGGTGTTTTAGAAAGTGGAGGCCATGGCTAAACTTAAAGGAACAAAGACTGGCGGATAGAAAATGATAGAAACTGAATTCCCTAACCCTATAATCCTCCCCATAACCCTAATCCCTAAATGGGTTGTGCGCCCACTTACTAATCACCCAAATTAGGCCCGGTTATGCTATTTTTCACCACCTGAAACTTGTTTCAGCCTTATCTCCCAAACGGTGAGTCCGTTTGGGTAACGTAACCACTCTACGGAATTGTAAACCATCATCCGGAGCCAATGGAAGTGGTTTCAGGTCAAAACTCCTTTTCAGTCAAAAGTTATGGCCAAAACAAGATTAGCTAGGGGCAAAATGGTCATTTAAAAATTAGCAAAAATCATGAACATGGGAAATGACTCCAATAATCATCTCCCAAAGTTACATGACCATACGACTTCGTATGTGAAAGAAATAAATATTCTACGATCCTATGATGCGTAGAATGCGGGTCGTTACACTCTCCCCCCCATTAAGAAATTTCGTCCCCGAAATTCCTTAACCCAAAACATACAAAGGATCCCACATGCCTACCAGTCATATGCAACAATCAAACATGCAAAACAAGTCTATCCTAGCATGCGGAAAACTAAATCGAAACTGAAATCATACCAGGCAAAGAGTTCTGGATACGTCTTCCTAATGCTCTCCGCTGTCTCCCAAGTACAGTCATTCTCATTCTCGCCCCCCTGAACTTTGACTAGATTCACTGCTTTCCTTCGAAGTTGCTTCGTATCGTTCCCAACAATACGCATAGGCTTGCGGTTCCCAATCGCCTCGGGTTCAACTTCGACATCATCCAACTGATCAGGTGAAATAGTCACATCTTGGTCGTGCACGAATTTCCTTAACTGGGAAACATGAAATACGTTGTGAACTCCTGCCATCTTGTCTGGTAATTCAACTTTATATGCCAAATTCCCAATTTGCTCGAGAACTGGGAATGGACCAACGAATCTTGGTGCTAACTTGCCTCTCCTGCCAAATCGTATTACGCTCTTTAACGGAGAAATCTTGACAAACACCAAGTCGCCAATGGAGAACTTTAGTTCTCTTCTCCTCTTATCAGCATAACTTTTCTGCCTACTGTCGAATGATTTTGATCTTGTCTGAAGTTTCTCTTATCACATCGGGTCCAAGCACAAACTTCTCACCAGTTTCTAACCAACATGACGGTGAGTTGCACGGTCTTCCGTACAAAGCTTTAAATGGAGCCATGCCAATACTGGATTGGTAACTATTATTATGTGCAAACTCTACTAGATGCAAATGGTCATCCCATAATCCACCAAAATCCAATACACATGCTCTCAAGAGGTCTTCTAATATACGATTCACCCTTTCTGTTTGACCGTCGGTTTGAGGATGATACGCGGTACTGAGATGTAATTCTGATCCTAACGCCTCTTGTAAGCCCTTCCAAAATCCACTAGTGAACAACGGATCTCGGTCACTCACAATGCCCTTGGGTATTCCATGAAATCTCACTACCCACTTTACATATAGTTCAGCTAGCTTAGCTGCCGTCCTATTTGACTTGACGGGTATAAACCTCGCACTCTTAGTCAATCGGTCCACAATTACCCAAATGCTATCATGGCCCGATCTAGTCCTTGGTAACCCATCAATGAAATCCATTGAGACTTGTTCCCACTTCCATTCTGGAATTTCTAATGGTTGTAGCAAACCACTAGGCTTCTTTTGCTCAGCTTTAACTAGCTGGCAATTCATGCATTTGGATATAAACTTCCTAATGTCTCTTCTCATCCCTTCCCAGTAGTAGGTCTGCTTCATGTCTCGGTACATCTTGTTACCACCGGGGTGTATAGTCAGTTTTGTGTGATGACATTCTCTAAGCACTTCATCTCTCAATCCATTGACATTGGGTACAACTGGCCTTCCATTCCTTCTAAGCCATCCATCTCGATCAAGCCCATACTTGTTCATCTCTCCGTCGATTCCCATATCAAACTTTGAGATGATTTCCAATAGGTTAGGATCGTTCCTCTGACTGGAACCAATCCACTCAATCAAAGTGGGTCTGATCGTCAAACTTGCTAACATTTCTGGATCCAATTCGCACTTTTGTCTGAAATCATACCCAGCGATGTACTCCAGTTGCTTCCATTCTAGAAACATAGCCTCTAAACTGGCATGTATTCTACTCAACGCATCAGCCACCGCATTGCCCTTTCCTAGTGTATATGCGATGTCGAAATCATAGGAAGCTAAGAATTCTAACCATCTTTGCTGTCGGAGATTTAGATCCTTTTGAGAGAAGAGATACTTTAACGATTTATGATCGGTAAACAACCGAATCTTTCTCCCAAGAGATAATGTCTCCACATCTTCAACGCGAACACGATCGCTGCCAATTCCAAATCATATGTAGGGTATCTTCTCTCGTGCGGTTTCAATTGCCGACTTGCATAAGCTACAACCCTACCGCCTTGCATCAATACATCACCTAGTTCGGTACCACAGGCATCCGTGTATACCATCATCTCTTCATTCCCCTCAGGAATGACTTACACTGGTGCACATGTCAACTTGTCCTTTAGACTCTTGAATGCATTCTCGCACTTTTCGTCCCAGACAAAAGCTTGATTCTTCTTGGTCAACTGAGTCAACGGTGCTGTTATCTTGGAGAAATCTTGGATAAACTTACGATAATATCCAGCTAATCCCAAGAAACTTCTTATGTCCGTTGCATTCTTGGGCGTAGACCAATCTTGTACCATAGCCACCTTCGCAGGATCCACGGCAATACCATTCTCTGAAACAACTTGGCCCAAGAATCTCACTTCCCTTCTCCAGAAGTGACACTTAGAAAACTTTGCTTTCAATTGGTGTTTTCTCAACACCTCCATCACTATCCTAAAATGTTCCTTGTGTTCTTCCTCTGTCCTCGAGTAGACCAAAATATCATCCACGAACACAAGGACAAACTTATTCAATTGATCTCTGAATACCCTATTCATAAGATCCACAAAATATGCTGGGGCATTGGTCAGCCCGAATGGCATGACCAACCACTCATAAAATCCAGACGGTGTCCGGAATGCCGTTATAGCTATACTCTCAGCTTCCACTCTAAGCTGATGTAAACCTGTCGCGAGATCCAACTGAGAGAATACTCTCGCGCCACTCAACTGATCAAACAAATCATCTATCCGCGGTAGAGGATACTTATTCTTCCTCGTCACTTTATTCAACTCGCGGTAGTCTACACACAAACGAAGGGAACCATCCGCCTTGGTAGCAAACACAACTGGTGCTCCCCACTCAGAAACACTCCTTCTGATAAATCACTTCTTCAAAAGATCGCTGACTTGCACCCCGAGCTCTCGCTGCTCCCTTGGTGCCATACGACGAAGTGGCATCACTATAGGTCTGGCATCTTTCACTAAATTAATAAGAAACTCAATCTCTCGGTGTGGTGGAAGCCCGGTGACTTCTTCGAAAACGTCTGGATATTGGCCAACCACGGGCAAACCTGACAACTCACTATGCGGGATGTCGAGGGAATTTAGAAAACTAGCCATTACCTCCACACTGGGTAGACCACCAAACACTACTCTCTGTCCATCATCCGCTCTAGCTGTCACCAAAGAGCCCTCACAGTCTACCACCACCCCGTATCTTTGGAGCCAATCGACTCCCAAAATAATGCCAAACCCAGTAAAGCCCAAAACAAAGCAATCACAAACAAACATGCATCCATGACTCGATAAGACCACATTACGACAAATCATGCTAAGGTTAGTCGAACCACCAATCGGGTTCGTCACTACTAAAGGTCTATCGACAATCTCGGGATCCAATCCCAACCTACCTACCAGGTCACTAGATATGAAAGAACTGGAAGCTCCGGTATCAAACAAAACTCTAACAGGAACATCATAAACAGAAAGCATACCTTGAATAACAACATTCTTTCCCTTCTCTACCGTAGTTGGGGCATTCGACGAAGAAGGAATAGCATTAAGGGCATATGCTTTCACCATCTGCTTTTCTTTAGGGGGTTGCGGACACTTGTCCTTATGATGTCCCATTTGGCCACAGTTGAAGCACTTCCTTTCCGCTGGCTTGGCCCGACAATTACTAGCATAATGGCCCTTCTTACCACAGCTGAAGCACTCAACGTCTTGATTATTCATTTTCTTCTGGCCATCCTTGGTCTGATTCTGCTTTCTCTTATTCTGAGGACCATTCTTGCCTCCACCGCTTGCTTGCGGCTTTGGCTCCTCTCCAATGCAGCCTCAGTCTTCGGCTTAGGGTAGAGACTTTCTGACCTCAATGCTTTCCCCACAATTGATTCAAACGTCTCATCGATGTGGTTAATAAGCCTTTCCCCCAAGTACTGATCCAAACCAGTTATGAATTTCTCGTGCTTCTACTCGGCAGTATCAATAAGAGATAACCCAAACTTCGACAAAGTGTCGAATTCAGCAATATACTCCGAGACAGCTCTGCCATTCTACTTGAGCTCTAAGAATTTCTTAAACAGCACTGACTTCTGAGCAGCTGGAATGAACTTCTCGCTAAAGCGAACCTTAAACTGCTCCTAAGTAATCTGATCCTCGGGAGTAGCTGCCTTTATAGCATTCCTCCAATTCATTGCCAGCCCTTGCAGCTGACGGGACGCTAGCTTTCTCTTCATCGCATCCTCGATACCCAAATCCTCGAAGATACGTTCACAACTATCCAACCAATCCTGAACATCCGTAGTCGACTCCGTTCCATGGAACGGCTTCCCACCAAGACTAGTATAATCCTTATTCAGCTTGGCGAAGTCGGCCCTAGGCGCCTGCACTATTGGACTACCACCATTACCACCATTGGGAGCTGCCCTCTGCACATCCCTAAGCATCTCTCTCATGAGGTCAGCAAACATCGTCCTCATGTCAGCAGCATTCCCATTATTGGCTCCCCTACCGGCACCTCTTGCGTATCGGCTCATCGTTCAATCTGTAAAGAGAAAACGATTAACCATCTCCATAGTGGTGCTAGTGCAGTGCGACTTCATCCTTATACTACTAATAGTACATATATATATATAGCTTTTTAAAACCAAAGTAATCACAAATACGCGCTCTCATATACGTATACTATCTCTCCCTGATAACTTCCCTAGGTTAACTACGCAACCTAGAGCTCTGATACCAAATGTGACGGCCCGCCCCGCACCAGCCGGCACTTCCTCCGTAAGTGCGCTGTACACGTGCCCAGCTAGCATTGAACGATTGTCAGAAGAAAAGAAAGAAGAGAATGAACTAACAAGGAACCTGTAGAATATATCACAGCGCATGGAAAAAATATAATAATAACATAATCTTGACATAAAACAGGCGAGACAGTGCATAAGCTGAAAACTAAACCAACATAGCAGTGGAAATCCAAATACAGCTTATGATCCAACATCATTGTTACAACTTTATACTTTCTCTAAAGCAAAAGAAAATTAAAGTAGAAGATGCACTGCTAATGCCCAAGCAGTGATCTTCAACAACACAGGGAGAATATCTATATGTATCATACGTGGAAGCCTCCTGCTCATCTCCGGATCAGCTACTCGTGCATACCCAGCTAACCTGTCTCTAGTCTGCTCGTGAGAGCACCCAGAGTAATAAGAAGATACATAAAACTCTGGGTCAGACGAAAAGTCTGGTATGAGCGATAAGCAGTTAAACAGAACAATAACATGTATACTAAACCATACCTGAACCTGGACCTGCAACCAAAGAGTTAGCACTACATACCGTACTATACTCTAAGGTGCCATTGAATAAATGGTGTAAAGATAACGGGGGTGGGGGTGTGCATGTCATAATGATGGCAAACAAATCAAACATAGCAACCATCCTCACATCTCTCACTCAGTGCGTAAAGCTTACGATGTCCACCACTATCAATCACTAGACCCATCGAAGTAGTGACGGAGTTCAACTTGTACAACTATTGCTACTACCAAGCTTACCACATGGAGTCATGACCAAATCTTTACAAATGACCCCACTTCATTGGTTTATAGCCCCTTAGTCGTACCTAGGCCACTGTGGCCCTGAATCCGTTCACGTACTCCCTACACATAGTGATTTAAAGTTACAGACATCGACAACCCCTTTGCACACGTCCCGCAGCAAAGTCCAATCATGGAGCTCACTCATTGGTTCCCAACTAGATCCTGAGTCAAAGCCCCTCATTTGGACTTCCTTTGCATCTCGGGTTTCGGACGAATTTGAGTTGGTCTTCAGAAGAGTCATCACGTAGAAGAAATAGCATACGTCCGGTTCGGTTCGGTGCTCATAGCCTACACATTGGTTCGGTTTGGATATGCATAGTGCTCCAGTCCCCATCGGTTCGGTTCGGTGCTCCCTTTCTAGCTCGGTTCGGTTCGGTGATCCCCTTACTAGTTCAGTTCGGTTCGGATGCCTTCTACCTGGGTTCGGTTCGGTGATCCTTCATCCGATCCGATCCTTCAGTTCGACTCGCCCCACCTTTGTTCCAGTTCCTGATCCGATCCCATCCTTCCTGCTGTTCCGATCAGATCCCTTCACCAAGCTTCAGTCCGATCTCCAACTCCAACTCTATGCACATAGCCTTCCTTTTTGCCAAGTCTTATGCAGAGTCCCGATCCGGTTCGAATCCCCTTGTCCGGTTCTCCTATCCGAGCCCAATTCCGATCCGATCCGGTTCGAAACCCTGCACGTTTCTACAACTTTTTCCGGCAACTTCTTTACGCCATTCGACGCGTTTTCGACCAATCTAACTTTTCTAAGCAACTACAAATCATTCCAAACAGTCATAGCAACATGTATAATTGACCACAACATCAAAACAATAATCATAGCATGTAAAATGGATCTAACATACCCAAAACCCCCTATTTTCCCTTAAGCATGTTTAGGAAAAACTAAGCATAGGATTAACAAAACTTAACCAAATCAAACCAAATTTCTAACAGAGGTCTAAAACATTATTTCGAATTTTATAAATATTTTTCCAGAATTTTATCATGTTTAAATTCGCTAATCTTCACTAATTACCCTTAATTAACCGCAATTAGTGCAAAACTATGCAAATCACTCACCTTAGCCACAAATAAAACCTTAAAACTGAAATGATTCTCTGTTCGGCGCTGTTCCCAATTTAACACAGCAGCTCTAACCTTGCTTTGGTGCTATTCACCCTTAATTTGATGTTGATTTGGCTTAATTAGCGATTAGAAGGTGATTTGGGGTGTTTTAGAAAGTGGAGGCCATGGCTAAACTGTAAGGAACAAAGAGTGGCGGCTAGATAATGATACAAACTGAATTCCCTAACCCTATCAGCCTCCCCATAACCCTAATCCCGAAATGGGTTATGGGCCCACTCACTAATCACCCAAATTAGGCCCGGTTAAGCTGTTTTTCACCATCTGAAACTTGTTTCAGCCATATCTCCCAAACGGTGAGTCCGTTTGGCTAATGTTACCACTCTACGGAATTGTAAACCATCATCCGAAGACAATGGAAGTGGTTTCAGGTCAAATATCCTTTCCAGTCAAAAGTTATGGCCAAAACAAGATTAGTTAGGGGCAAAATGGTCATTTAAAAATCGGAAAAATCATGAACATGGGAAATGACTCCAACAATCGTCTCCCAAAGTTACATGACCATACGACTTCGTATGTGAAAGAAATAAATATTCTACGATCCTATGATGCGTAGAATGCGGGTCGTTATAGGTATACAGCTAAGAAAAACGAATTCCTCCGCCACCAAACATAAATACGTTTGAAGAGATCAACTTACGCGATCTATTAAATATACTCTGTCAGACATTCTTCCATACAGGTCGTCCTGGGACTGGACAAACAAAAGGCACTATTCAGTACATCCATCTTAGGCAATCTTTAACTAAGATTTATACAACAGCCCTTGCACTTTACTCCGTCTTCATTTATCTTTGGCATATATGATACGCAACGCTTATGCCAATACGGAGTGGTTCTTCGGATAATAATCCAACCGGTTTTTCCATATTAACCACGTTAAAATGGTCAAAAACTTCGATAGTCGGTGAGTTAACTATCAAATTAAAACACGTGTGCAAACAACGATATTATTTCGAAACGGAAATTATATCGATCAATCATCATTGAACATTTATCTCTTTAGTTTATTAATTTACTTATCTCCTATTTGCATATATTCAACATTTCTTATTTTCTATTATCAGAAAACATTTCTGATTCTTATGTGGAAAACATTTCCAAAACTCCTTCACTATCAACCCTTACCATTCCTTAGTTAAGAAGGAAGTCAATCAAGTTGGGGTATAATTACCTCTCAGACCTTAACTGAACAACGTTTTATCTTCGGAATAGAAAAAAGTTTATCTTTTAAATCTTTAACAAACTTCTTTACGAAACTCTAAGATTCTATTTACGAATCCACTTCTTTTATAAAAACATTGGTTATAACGATAACGTTATAATCCCTACTTTCGAAGTATGTAACTTCAAATATAACTTTTATTCTTTAATTTGAATAATTAACCTACTCTAATTTATTTATAAGTAAATAAATCCTGATTTGCAACCCGGAAAGTAAATAATACTTTCCCGAATTCGATATAATCGAATTCGACGATTTACTCTCTTCGAATAACTAATATTCGATTAACTCTTTTTAACTCCATTTAACTCTATTCGAATAACTAATATTCGATAACTCCTTTTAACTTTATTCGAATCACTAATATTCGATTAACTCAAATTTGATTAACTCTATTTAATTACTCTATCGATTTAACTCTAGCTGATTAACTCCAACTGAATAACTCTAACTGATTAACTCTAATTGATTAACTCTAATGGATTTTACTCTAATCAATTACTCTATTCGAATAACTGATATTCGATTTAAATCTATTCGAATAACTATATTTGACTAACTCTTTCGATTTATTCCTTTGAATTAACTCCTTTGAATTCCTCCTTTGATTGATTCCTTTTCTGTTTGTTTATACAAATAATTCCTTTTCTATTTGTTCACTAAACAAATAACTATTCCCTTTCAATTCTATTTATTTAACCAATAAATATTTCTTTACAATTCTATTTATTTAACCAATAAATATTTGTTTTCAATTCTATTTATTTCCCAAATGAATATTCCTTTATACTTCTGTTTGTAAATGTTTTACAAATATTTCCTTTATATTTGTTTTCACAATTAATTTCCTTTATAATTGTTTTCACAAATAATTTCCTTTATATTTGTTTTCACAAATAATTTCCTTTATATTTGTTTTCACAAATAATTTCCTTTATACTTCTATTTATTATCCCAATAAATATTCCTGTTTATAAAATCCTTTGATTTTATAAATAATTCCCTTTTTATCTTTTCTAATTCATTTTATAAGAAAATATCCTTTTTATAAAATCCTTTGATTTTATAAATAAATTTCCTTTTATCCTTATCATATTTATTATCAATGAATATGTCCTTTATCAAAACCCTTTCGATTTTTGAATGTTTTCTTTTATAAAATCCCTTTTTCCTTTTCTATATAAAATCCATTGATTTTATATAACTAACTTATTTTCAAAATATACTTTGAAAATCCCCTTTCCACATGCCAGTATTTCTTACGGTATTTAAAATATCAATTAACCGTGATCGATATCATTCAACACAGAATCCACAACAGATTTTATATCACATCATATATTAGAAAATATGAACTGAACAATATTATAAATATTGAGGAGTCTAGTTGGACCCCTCCAATATGTTTCCCTGCATCACAGATGTTAAACAGTATAATTAACATCGAATTCATTTAAATATGAAATATTCTGCCAAACAGAATCAATATTTGATTAACGATATATATATATATATATATATATATATATATATATATATATATATATCGTTATCTATAATTTCAACCAATGCATAAGCAATTCAACCAAACAGTTAACACACATCAATCAACAGATAATTATCAGTTCTAATAATACGTTATAAAAATATAACTGTTCAGAGTTGGTGAGTTTTACTCAGATTGGACAGTTATCATTAAATAACGATTAACCATCTTTGATTCAGAAGGACAATTTATTTTACAATAAATTGTAGCGAGCTCCAATCCAGTCCCAGTCAGTTCCATTGGGTAGTGTCCGTCCATACGATCCCAATGGATCTTGTTTCGTCTAATTTCGATATCGTATGATAAACTTATCAATTTCCGAAGTTAATATATATTTTATTACACAAATTATATTCATTTAAACTTGATAGGGCTCACCCCTTTTCTGAAATCGGCCCAACTCCCTTCCACCAAGGCCCATACCCGCTCCACTCTCAATCCTTCTTCCCCAAAAAGCCACGTCCTCCTGTAATGACATAACTGCTCTTCTCTTGCTTCCATCTCCTCCTCCATACCATTAAACACCAAACCAAAGCCACCCTTAAGCCCCTCTTCTCGAACTCCTTCTCTCCCACCAACTTTCAATCAACTTGCACGCATAGAACCCAATGCGTCGAACAATGTACTTCCGTGTTCCAGAAATTTGATCGATAAATTTTTCTTTTATAAAACCCCAAAACTCGCATACAAGTCACAAATGATCCCACAAACTCAAAGCCAATCTCTACAACTTGAACTGATGCTTCAATTTCTACAAAACCGGAACCTTAGGTTCGCTGGTGGGATTCGCCAACCCAGAAACTGACGTCAAACTTGACAAAGCCTACCCCAAATCAAAGAGCAACCCACCACGATTTCGAATCTATGTATATTTCGATTTGTAATAATTTACTTGAATTCGAATGAATTTTTCAAAGAGGAAACTTACGTTTGTTGTTAGCAGAAGAATTATAAAAGTGGCGGCTTAGGAGAACTCTTTTATAATGAGGGCAATATTTTTGTGTGGTTGGAAAGGTGTGTGCGTGGCCTTTGTTTTGACCTCTAAATGGGTTTATATATTTTCTTTTATTATTTTATATTCGTTTTAGCCTTTTAAAAATCCGTATGATCACACACACGATATTCAAAAATCACTGAAATTGACATGCAACTACAGTTTGACACTACGGGCCCAACGAAACTGGTTTCGTCGAATTCCGACTCCGTTTGCTCACACAACGTATTTTTAACTGTCAAACTATCGACTATTTTTCACATTAAAAATCCGTATGGCCACACACTGATTTCAAAAATCACGAATATTGAAATCTAGCAATAATTTAACGTTGCGAGTCCAACAAAATTAGTTTCGTCGAATTCTGAGGTCGTTTGCAGAATTGGCTATTTTTAAAGCTCTAAATTACCCTTTTAAATATATAAATATATTTAAAAAAAATTAATTTTAAATATTCATAAATAAATATTATCGTATATATCCACAGTGGAATATCATACAACTCTAATATATTTCTAACTGAATTTATAGCTCGATATTTCAAAGTTCCCAGTTATATCGATATTCAATTTATATTCACATCCTTTTTAAAATATCAATAGATCGTTATAAATTATAAAGGAATTCCATAGCGAATTTTTTAAAGTTTGATTTGGACATAAATCAAAATCTACACAACGAAATCCCGATTTTTCTCTTCCATTAGAAAAATATACTTCACCAGCTCCGAACATTTCTTGTTTCACAGAAATCCGACTTAAAACGGCTCATGTACATTCAGTTGAAGTTCAAATCATCAAATAACGAACTGCCGCGCCATTTCAAGCTCGATTTTAATTATAATATAATTATATGTTCAACTGTCGTTCAAATAATATATTCGTTATTCTAATTCAATTCTAAACTTAATTAAATATCACAGATGATCCAATTCACACCATACTGTTAATTCCACTATTTCTGACTACTTCAAAATTTTAATACATTATTATATAAATTTTATTTTGATTAAATATTCAATAAAAATTTATTCAGGTTATCGATATTGCCACTTGATATTTAATAAGTAAATTAATTAATTATTCGACAGCTAAAAAATGCGGGTCATTACACTTATTCTCACAAATTACTCAATCTTCGATTATGTACAACGTTATTACATAAGTTATTTCATCTTCCCCTATCGTTCATTTTATTTAATATAATTATGACTCCCATTCACTTTTATCCTTTTTAACTATCACAATTTGAGTCATTTGCTTCTACCCTTTATATAAACATGTTTATTTATATGTTTATGCACTAGACCTCTCACATTAGATTAATCTTTTGCGGATGCTGGATATGCCGGGCGGTTTCGGGCAGACTTCTATCGCAAACACAATCTAACCTCGTGTCTTAGTACCATTTCATATGTACGTAGTAGGCCTCTCACATTAGATTCACCACTTGTGGTTGCTGGATATGCCGGGCGGTTCCGGGCAGACTTCTACCACAAGTGCAATCTAACCTCATGTCTAGACGTAGTTCAGTTTTTCGGCATATTCATCTTTAAATAATTTATTTACTGTTCATGCCCAAATTAAGGTTTAATATACCAATTACCCAAAAAATCCCCAATATAGGTTATGCTTAAAATTACAAACAATAGCTATGTCCCAATTTTCCCATCTCAAGCATTTTATTTTACTTCCAAGTATTATCCATCCAAACGTGACCTAATCTTCTTACTTTAACTTTTATACATATTCATATAACTCAAATTTATAATTTTAGATCCGCAAATTGTAACTTCTTCCCATATTCCCCTTTTTTCATTTTCCATATTCCAAGCATACCTAGTTGTTCCAACTCAAATTGCACATATTTTCATTAATGTTCCAAATTAATATCTACAGTTATGTGCCAATTAACCAAAATTCCCAATTTTAAGTTATATCATAAGTTATGCTACAACTCCCCAATTATAGATTATGCCCAAATAACCCAAACATCTTTCCCACTATTTCAATATTGTTCGTACGCATGCTTTCCAATGAGATTTGGAATTAGGCTCGAAGTTAGCTTAGTCTTAAAAATAAAAAGGAAAGGGGAAGAAGAACATAATAGGCATAAAATAAAAGATGTAACATTTTTATTGAATTAAACATTTTAATTTGGGGAATTGCTGAATGATTTTCATGCTATTATTCAACAAGGATAGATTAAACCCACTCACCTTGATTTGCTTTCCCAAATCTGGATCTGTTCTATTATTCCTTGATTTCCTCTTATTTGGATTGAGAACCTCGCTTTGATTGAATCCAAGAAGTGGTTGTTGAATTATTGTTCTTCGAATTCGTCTATCTTTTGTTGAAGAAGAATATACTATTTCTTAGATTCATTGCTTTTGAATAGATTTAGAGGAGAAGAGGATTACTTGAGGAAGAAGAAGAAGAAGAATAGGTTTGGCGGCAGAGTTTCATCGTAGCCTCTGAATTGTGAGATTTAGGGTTAGACCTATAGACTTATTCATAGTTGCGCTAAACAAATCCAGTCCTTTAGATTTAATTAAAACTCCATCACAGTTATCCTCGTCATCCGCCCAATAGGAAATGGCCACGTCACACAAGAAAACTTTAACCAATAAAAGCATGCCACATATGCGAAATGACGCAGGGATTTGATTTTTGAATGTTCGAACTTATTTAACTTTTATATTCATGTGTAATCTTCTTTACGCGAATACAATTCTTGTAACGACCACTTTATGCGTATATATATATATACAATTTTTGTTTTGTTTTCAAAATTCAAATGGTGTTGCATTGTTATTTGATTCTTGCTATATTTCATTGACCGCAGCCTTATCTTGAATTTTATCTCTTGTATACATATATTTCTACATATATATATATATATATATTCTCATATATATATATATATATTCTCATATATATATATATATTCTCATATATATATACACATATTTTTTTCTCTCTTGATTTGAAATTTGATTTATTTATTCTACGTATAATCAAATTTCAAACGTTCTTTCTTTATGTGTTTCTTTGTTCGCGCGCAACCTCTAATTTGAATTATGTTCATACACATTCATCTCTTATGCGTATACTAATCTTTTATATGCGAACAATTGTCTATTTTATTTGGAAGTTATCTTCCTCAATCAATTAATTTATTTATTTCTCTTTTTATCTACTAAATACTCTTTTTGAAAAGAAACCGCATGTTCTTAAACCACATTTTAATTGCTTTCACACTAAGCCACTTTTTAGCCATTCCCTTAAAACAAAAATATGTGGCACTAGCGGGGATTGAACTCAGAACCTCTTGTATACAAATCACATGTTCTAACCAAATGAGCTACTAAGTCTTTTGTTTACCAACCTTATAACAATGCTAAACATTATTATTTTTCTCATTTCACTTTTCTATGTTTTGTTGCAATATTTAATTAAAGATATCTTTTTCATCTTAAATCAGTTTTCTGCAAACCATAGGTCTAAATTGACTAGAAAATCGCCCCGAACGCAATGACGCTAATTTTGTGACCAAATTCCTTAAGCTCTTCATATTTTCATTTTTCTTTCTATTTAAATGTTCGCATGCATTCTTCGCATTTCGTGTATTGCATGTAATTTCTTTTATTAATCTTTTTCCTTCATTTCACTATATGAACTTATTACATGCAATTTTATTGTCATTATTTAATTTTTCTTTTAAATATATCTATTTTTATAATATATATACATATTTCCACATTTTTAATTTCATTAAAAATGCGGGGTGTTACAAAATATACTTGAGCTATACACGTAATGATTGTTCGAATGTTTATCTAATTCAATTGGTCACTTGATTGTTTGCACTCTCTCAATTACTAAATGCAATAAACTTGATTAGGATAATTCTGTAATACTGCCCATCGATTGGCTTTATCCTACCGGTCTACCATCTCGCATGGTAAGTTATTTCTCTATGGGATTTGGGCTTTATTTGACCCAATTCATCAGTACAGACATAACTAATCGGTTTTGCATGCAGTAGTGACTTATCTTCCCTTATCGATGCCACCACACGCTCGTGCACCACCATAACGCACCCACATACACCCCTATCTCGGATGATCCCGTACTTACCTAAATCAGCATAAGAGTGCCTAGCCTCCACCACCACCTATTGTGAGATCATTAGTTATAAACATAAAAGGGAGTGTTGATGGTACAGATCCTAGCAAACAAATATTCTGTAACAACCCGGAAAATACGAGCCAATTTAAAATCTTTAAATTGGTTATTTTAAAGAAATTTGAGCAATTGAAATAGAATATTTCAATAAAATAATGAGTTAGAAATGGTGCAGCAGTTGGAAAATTTGAATTCAAACTTTGACTGACTGTACCGGGTGCAAAATAAAACGGATTTTGGTGAATCCAAAAATATTTAAATTTCTTTATGAATATCTTTCTAACGAATATGAAAAATCGAAGTTTCATAGTAGGAATCAAAAGTTATGGCCAAATGAATTTTCAGAAAGGTCGCTACAGAGAATATATAGCCCTTGAAAATAGACATTTTGCAAACGACCTCGGAATTCGACGAAACCACTTTTGTTGGATCCAGGATGTCAAATTTTTGCTAAGTTTCAAATTTCATAATTTTTGAAGCTAGTATGTGAGCGTGGCAAAAGAAAACGTGTTTGGTTGATTTTTGTTAAATTGGATCGACCAGAAAATGGTCATTTTTCAAACGGCCTCAGAATTAGACGAAACTAGTTTTGTTGGGACCGTAGCGACAAAACATAGCTAGATTTATTTTTCTGGAATTTTTTGAATCAGTTTGTGGCCCTGGCAAATTGAAATGTACGTTCAAATCGAGTATTGAATGTTTTATATTTTAATTTGAAGAATAACTGATTGTAACAGTCTAATTGGCCTACGAAACATATCCCATTGTGTTCGGGATGGGGGTATTTAGCTAGGGGCGATAGTCGTTGGGTTTGAAAAGGAGTTCATTTGTGAAAACCCTAATTTTTGAAATATATATATTCTGGTCAATCGGAATTTTCCTTCATAAATTAATTTATTAAAAATCTCAACCCCCCCTCCCCCCCCCCCCCCCCGTTACTCGATATCGACGGCGGAACCCTCCCCCACCTTCCCATCCATTTTCCGGCCAATCCATCAAGAATCTGACCATGCCCCAGTTCAACTTTTTGTAGCTCTCCTCCTCCCCTTCAAATCAATACCTGTTAGGCCCCCTATCGCTGCGCCATCGAGGAGAACGAGCTCCCCAAAGTTCCAACCTTTCCACCGCCGCCATCGCCAGAGGCGATCGAACTGGCCGTGACCACCAGGTGCAGAAACCCCTCTCCTTCCTCTTCGACGTGGTATAAGTCGATCCTCCTATCGTGCTACGGATTTCATGAAAATTCAAAACCTAGTTTCGAAGGTTCAAAGAAAGGTGCGGCCTTTATTATATTTAAACTGAATATAACACTTTTAAGTGTTGCAAATTTGAAAAATCGTATCTTTTTGCTATGTTGAAGAAATTCGATGAAACAGGAAACATCGAGACCGTGTCGACGCTCTCTACATTGTAGAAGTGTCCGTGGATTTTTCTGAGCACGCTACGATTTTTAGCAAAGAAAAAAACCAATGTGAGATTTCTAAACTGAAATGTGAATGGAAATGTGTAGTATAAGGTATATAAGCGAAATATAAATTATATACGTGTTGTGTACCTTATGTACATGCGTTGTACAAGTTATATGAGCGATGTATGAATTATACATGCATTGTATAAATCATATGTGTGTTGGAATGGAAATAAAATATATTTATATACGAATATATATATATATACACACCCCTCGTCCACAAACCATGGACAATATTCATTGATTGTGAATTGGCATGCAAAATTTGGTGAATAATGTGAATGGTTGATAGGATTGTTTATGGTTGATATTGTTTGGATTGTGGTTGAACAATACCATTGTGGTTGAAAAATACCCATTTATGGTTGAAACAAAAAAATTAGAATAAATTGTGGAAAATAAAAACATACTCGCCTTCATGCGAATTAGATGTATGAAATCCCTATTGTCAAAAACTGCGAGGTTTTAAGGTAGAGCGAGAAGCCGTACGCGGGATGGTGCCAGTTTTAAATACCCTGCCGTTATGCTGCCGAAATTTTCAATAATATTCATGTGTTAGAATTAATTTCATGCGTTGAAACTTTATTCATGTGTTGAAACCAAATTCATGTGTTGAATAGAAATTCATGTGATGAATAAAATTATTTGAAAAATAAAAATAACATTTTATCACATATCTAAACTATATAAACTATTCGTGTTTTAAATAAATTGTTTTAACATTAAAAATAACATTTTTATTATATCTATAAACTATAGGAAATATTCATGTGTTGAATAAAGGATTAGAACGATAAAAATCATATTTTTATAGTATGTGTGGAGTGGAAAATATTCATGTGTTGAATATATAGATTGAACAATAAAATTTACATTTTTATTGTGAATATTAAGTGCTAAAAATGTTCATGTGTTGAATAAATATTTTTTATGATAAAAATATCATTTTTATCATGTAGATGACTCGCTAAAAATATACAAGTGTTGAAACAAATATTTGTTTGCTATGAATATTATTTTTAACATGTAGGCGAACTAAATAAAATAGTCATGTGTTGAGATATATTTTTGTTCGCTAAAAATATCAATTTTATGCGAAACGTGAAGTGTTAAAAAAAACCATTTGTTCAAATAAATATGTGTGGGTTGAAAATATTATTTTTAACATGTGTAGGAAGTGTTAAAAATAACCATATGTGGAAATAAACCTTTTTCGCTAGAAATATTATTTTTAGCTTAGATTTGCACTTATATATATTCATGTGTTGAACAGGAAAGTGGATTAGCTGTTGGGTACATAATTTATTTGCATGCCCGACAAATAGGTAAACCTTAATGAATTGGATGCGAAATTTTATTATTTTATCAACTCTTGTGAATGCCATTGGATGCGGAGTGCTGGTTGTTCTGTGTGTAATAATAAACATCGCCATAGGATAGTAACAATTAATTTTGAACTAAACTACATGGCATAATTCTTGGAGATAGGCATACTTCATCATATCCCACATAAGCATTTGGAGCTTGTGTGACGAGGTTGAAGAATTACCATACGAGCGAGAGGATTGTATGGCGACGACCATATATTATAGGTTGAACTGAAGACTGATCTGGACTATATAAATTGTAACGGTAAATTGCAAGATTAATAAAAAAAAACCCACGCGGGTCTGGAGATGACAATAAACACATCTCTCTGGTCATTAAGGCACAAAAACCATTTATAGGGTGACGAGAATATATTCTCTGGAGTTATGATCTATACACACTCCCCTGTGGACACCGGAATATATCACTATAAATATGTGCATGCTTATTAGGATTTATTGGGTACCTAATACGACCAAATAAAATTCCAAACCCCTTCCCATACAAAGGAGGTTATGGCGAAATTTTTCGAAATTTAAAGGTGTTAGTGAAATATTTGAAGTGAAACCGATATTGAAATCGTCGAATAAATTATATTTATTTATATATATAAAAATTAAATTAAATGAATCAAGCTCCTGCAGTTCGCGTTTTGAAATCGTAACTTCAAACGATTATACCGAAAGATCCGACCATCGGATTTTCACGAAATTGGAACAGTTGGGTTCGATTGGGAATATCTTCCCAACGATATAAACTTTGTTGAGATCCAACGGTTAGATTTTCAGATATGTGTAAAACAAATTTAAGGAAAAACAGCGCCAGTGCCTGGCACGACCTGAAACGTCGTTTAATTAAATAGGGTCGTTTTTAAATAAATAAAAATGGCGATATATCGTCATAAAATATTATTGACGATATAGAATGGAAATAAACCGATTCTGCTTGGTTTGCTTGATATTTGATGGTTGAATGTGTTTGACATGAAAATTATACTAAAGAACTGAAATGTGAATGTCGAATAATTTAACCATGTGAAGGACTGATTTGAAAATCTAAATATACGTGAATTATTTGAAAAGGCCGAGTTAATTCTCATTTCAAATAATTGATTGACGGTTAGAAGTCGAAGAGTTGAAGACGGTTCAAGACCGATGATCTTCACATTGGATGGATGGGCGCTACTGATGCTCATGATTGGAGTAACAACATTGAAGGAGCTGAAGTGGTAGCCATCCGGACGTATTTGTTGATTGTACGGATATGCGAGGAATATGGTGCCTCCGGCTTCGTTCAAACCCAGAACAAAATTGTAAGTGGACTATTTGTCTAACATTGGATTTTGTTCTGTGCTGATTGATCTCTATTAAATATATATTTGTTTGGCGGCGGAGAATTTATTCTCTTGCTTAACGCCCTTCTCTAAGACGTACGAGCTCAGAGGTTATATATCAATAAAAATCAGTCGCATGGAGTGAATTGCCTTTGTGGCACGCCTAAGTGGCAGATGATCAAAGCTTCTGTTAAAAAGCAAAGTCTTGTGGTTGATGATCAAAGCATGGCCTATGTGGCGTAGCTTTGTGTATTGCGTTGGTTCGCGAGCCTCACACCTCGGTATGAGTCAAAAACGGGATAGTGACTACAGGGAGAACATGACGTTTCCTTCTAGCTATGAGTGATGTCAGTGACCTACCAGCCCTGACATTTATATATTATTTTACCTGTGTGGTTATTGGAATGCGAGGCGCCTCGGTTATAGGTCCTATAGGACCGGGAAACGTGTGTTCAGGAATAACTAATCCTCAAAAGTAAGAGAGGACCGACCCTGAAGATCCAAGGATCGCTGTTTGTGGTCCTGAGACATTTGCTAGAGTGTCTCGAACGGAGAGGAGCTTGCCCCTTGCCTCGACTCATGATGGAATCCAATTTCCAATACGAACTTGCGGACTTGATTGTATTACTAGTATGGCGACATATTGGTATAGGTCACATATGCCGTCTATGATTGATATTTATGAATGAATTTGCTTTTGAAACATATATGAACTAGTAATAATATCAAACACTTTTGTTTTATACGTATCATGTAACATCCCATATTTTCTGAGAATATTAAAATAATAAATTAAAGAATAATTTATTTGAAAAGAGGAATGAGAAAAGAATGATGTTTAGCATTGTTCTAAGGTTTGTAAGCAAAACACTTAGTAGCTCATTTGGTTAGAACATGTGACTTGCATACAAGAGGTACAGAGTTTGATCCTCGCCAGCACCATATTTTTGTTTTAGGGGAATGGCTAAAAAGTAGCTTAGTGTGAACAAAGTTCAAAAAGTGGTTTAGTGTGAAAATGGTTAATTATGAAGAAGTTATTATGCCATGAAGTTTGTATGCATATGAGAGAAATATATATATAGATATGTATAAAAATTAAATAAATAAATATTCAATAAAAAAAAGTTCTAAACATCGAATCGGGAGGGGGAATAGCCGTACCGCACCATTTTTGGAGTCGACCCAAGCCCTGCTGGGTCGACTAGAGGTCAATCCAGGGTGTTTGGCTGCCAACCCATGGCCCGATTCGCCCTAAGGGCTGATATGGCATCTGAGTGGTCCAGATCAGTTCTAGGGTTAATCTTAAGGCCTAAATAACTTCCTACACCTATATATATACACCCTAAGACCTAACCCTAATTCATAAATATTATCTATGACACCAATATGCTATCAAATTCTCTCTTAAACCCTAGCCGCCACCTCTAAAGAAAATCTCAAGTGTTCAACTTTAACTCAATTTAAAGATTAGAGCTTCTACAACAATTCAAGAAGATAAATCAGCAACACCGCAACGTTTCTACACCAATTTCAGTGCATAATTCTATTTTTTAACCACGAAAGGTGAGTACGGTGATTTTCACAATATAATGGGATTAAAAGTAACATGATGAAGTTGTAAAGAGGATTCATATGTATGTATGTAATTTACATCTCATCCAAGTCTTCACCTTTTTGATTCATGTCATCGTATGCCTATGTTTCTATGTAATGTTCATTCCTTTATCAGTTTATTCATGTTGAATCTGTCATTATGCCTCTATTCCAGTTTACATGCCCCTTTATTTCATGATGTTGTGTTAATTCCAATTTTCTGTGATTTGATTCTCTCTTCTTATGCCTATTCCTTTTATTTTTGAATCTAGGCTACGTTCGAGCCTATGTTAAAAATACGTCCGAATGCAAATACGTGGGAACGATGGAAATATGTGAAATATGGAAAATTGGATATTATTGGATATTTCGGATAATTGGATAATATGTGAAATTGGCATATTTGGGTGTGAAGTACACGGAATTGATGAAATTGCCTATAATTGTAAATTTGTAATTGAGGCTAATTAATATGTAATTAGTGACAATTTGGAATAGGCAATATTATAAACATGATTATATGTTTAATTGGATATACATGACATGAAAATTGGGTATGGGTGAAATACGATTATTAATAAACCTTTGACACGAGGTTAGGCGCAATTGTGCCGTAAGACTGCCCGGAACCGCCCGGCAAACCCAGCTGCCACAATTGGACGTCTAATATGAGAGGTCAAAGGAATGAATTGTAGGCGCAACGGTTAATGACGCGAGGTTAGACACGGTTTGTGGCGTAAGACTGCCCGGAACCGCCCGACAGATCCAGCGGCCACAAAGCGTTCGGTCTAATGTGGGAGGTCATGCACCGCTCGTCATAAGGAATGAATTAAGGAATACTAACCATAATAAGACAAGGGTATGGTTAGAGGGTTAAGTGGGGTGACATGTAAATTATGAAATGTAAATATGGACTTAACCGGAATAAGATAAGACATGTAAATTATGACATGTAAGTATGGACTTAACCATAGCATGTGTAAGACATGGACATTTAAATTAAAATGGTTAAGTTGGAGAAAAACCTAGTGGGGACCAAGCATAGGTGGGAGACTTGTGTCGGATGGGGGACCCGTTTCAACCAGTAACCCGTTCGAGTATCTAATTGGGCCCGACACTAGGCCGTGGTTGGGGCACGCTTACTGGACTAGAATGTAAGAGGTCAAAACGTGAATAGTGGTGGCAACGCGAGTCCAACGGGTTCATGTGCGTGCATGGGTCCGGGCTGGTAGGTAAGACGTTGTTGCATCGTATAGGTATGGCCATGCATTTTATGTTGGTATCGGGGTTGCCACTTTGGGAAGTGATACACCCCACTGTGGGGCCAGCACGGGTGCCTACGGGGTTTAGGGAGCCGATCGAATGGGTAGGGTAAGGGTACCTTAGCGGTGGTAAGAGCAAGCCGACACCTACGATAGCAGCTAGGTACAAGTAACTACCAAGTTTGTCATGTGGTTACAGTTAGTGGGAAGGGATTAACCTTTAGTAAATAGAGACTAGTAGATGTGCGGTGTAATTAAGTAATGTGGTGTAACTTAGCAAAAGTGCGGTGTAACGAAATACATGTTGGTTGAGTTGGATAGTCCTTTGGGTGCTAGTCTGATATTGACTTCGGTCTTCGAGGTTAGTACTTGGAGGGTTGTTCGCTTAGCCAAGGTGTAGGATTGTCTTAGTACTTAGGAATAGAATCACCTTGTCCATCCTTTTTATCTACCTTATCTATGTTACATCCATATCATGATGCCTATTTATGTCTTGATCATTTACCTTACCTATTATTTGTTAAAATTACTGGACTCGCCAGACTTTATGTCTGACCCGTTTTGTTTCCACCTCTTTTCTTTCCTTTCCCCCCTCAGGCTTGCAAGGAGGGAATACTACAGCTTAGTGCCGATTTCTTTCAGTTGCTTGAAGAGAGTAGATGTATCGCTTTGGACTCTCTCATCTTTATGGCTTTGCTTATGCTCAGTGGGGATTTATGCATTTATGTTATTTAAGTATTTTCTTCTTTATGTACTTTGAAGTTTTTGGAAAAGACAATTGATCCTGTTGTAATGGTTTTTGGAGACTACTTATGTAAGCTTGTTTTGAAGTTATGATGCTATGAAATAAGTTTTATCTTCCGCTGTGTTTTATTTATTTATTCTTGTAATTTATATGTTCTATACTACTATAACGCTTCATGACATTAATGCATTCCCTTTGTGAGTGACATTAATGGCCGTGGGGTGTTACACGTGGTATCAGAGCTATGGTTACAAGAACTGATAAAAAGTTTTGTAAAGTGTTTTCAAAAGTATTATTTTCATAGAAAGAATTTTCAAAAACTTGTTTTAAAGAAGCTATTTTCAAGGAAAGTTTATTTTAAAGAGCATAATCCCTGCAAGCCATACATCTCTCTTTCGCTTCCCTTGTTTTGAAACTCTTTCTTTTTCTTTTTAGCATGTCTAGAGCATCTGAGATACCAGAGGGTGTTCATGTACCCGGTTGGTTTCGTCAATATCTCAAGGCTAGAGCCGCTGCCGTGGGTCCGGACGACGTTCCTCCTCCTCCCCCAGCTCCAGTCATTCCTCTGCGTGGAGATGCTTTCTCCAAGATATGTAAAGACTTTCGTTTGATGGGTGGAAAACCTTTTAGTGGGTCTGAAACGTTCGTTGAAGCTAGAAATTGGTTGAAAGAAGTGGAGGATCTATTTGGCATTTTCGATTTAGACGATTGTAAGAAGGTCCAAATGGCTACTTGGTTGATGAAGGACGAAGCTTCGTTTTGGTGGGAGGTTACTAATGGAGAGCGCGCTGTAGAGAGGTGGGCAGATTTTAGGGGAAGGTTTGAGTTGAAATTCCTTTCTCAAGCTGAGGAGAGTATGTACATGGAGAGGTTCTTGACATTGAAGCAGAAAAACTTGACCGTGAAGGAGTATGTGACCGAATTTAATAAGTTGGCGAGATTTGGGCTAGAGTTGGTGAATACGCCTCACAAGAAGGCGTTGAGGTTTGCAAAGGGCCTAAGTGAACCGCTTCACAGTTTGGCTATGCCCCACATTCCAATCGGGGCTACGTATGAAAAGCTTGTTGATATGGCATACATACATGAAGAAGAGAAGGGTGTAAGTACTTTTAGGCCGCAAGATAAGAAGGAGGATCCAAAAAAAGCCCAACAACAAAAGAAAGGTGGTAAAGAAAAGAGGAAGTGTCACAACTGTGGGATACCCGGCCATTTGAAGAAAGACTGTAGGAAGAAGAAGAAGTTCACTTGTTATCATTGTGGTGATCCAGGTCATGCTTTCAAGGACTGTCCTAAGAAGCAACGGCAGAGGGCAGGTTCTACTTCGGGAGGGCAGGTTCATGCTCTCACTGCTTTGGGGCAGGAAAATAGTAGAAAAATTTCTGTCGAAAGTTAAATTTTCTTGTTTGATCATTCTGTCCGTACTTTATTCGATTATGGCGCATCACATTCGTTTATCTCTACATCATTAGTTGAAACACTGCACTTAGATACTAGTCTCGTTGCGGATTCCATTATATTCTCAAATCCTATTGGTGGGTCGGCTCATTTATCAATGGTTTGTAGGGATTTGAGATTCTCTATCTTAGGCGTTGGTTTGAATGTAATGCTTTTGTGCTTGATTTCATGGGCTATGGGTTGATTCTAGGGATGGATTGGCTAGCCAGACATGGTGCCATCCTAGATTTTGAACGAAGGTTAGTAAAATTGTTGACTCGTAGTGGAAAGACCCTTGATATTTCTTGTGACCCTAGAGGATCGGTGATGCTTAGTTATCTTGAGTCACTTGACGCATCCAATGATGATTTACATTCTATTTGTATAGTCCGTGAATATGTTGATGTCTTTGATGAGGTGAGGGGTCTACCCCCAAAACGTGAGATAGACTTTCGTATTTATCTTGTAGACAATGAAAAACCTGTATCTCAACTAGTACGCCACATGGCTCCTCGTAAGAGGAGGGAACTCAATAAGCAAGTAGGGAAGTTGATTGAGAAGGGGTTCATAAGACGTAGTATATCAGAGTGGGGTGCTCCAGTAGTATTTGCCATGAAGGCGGATGGGTCCCTTAGACTTTGTGTGGACTATAGAGAATTTAATAAGCTTACTAAGAAGAATAGGCACTCACTGCCGAGGATTGACAATCTCTTCGATCAGTTAGTTGGCGCCTCAGTGTTTTCGCAGTTGGACTTAGCCACTGGTTTCCATCAATTGAGAGTGGCTGAGGATAGCATAGACAAGACTGCCTTTAGGACTCCGGACGGTTTCTAAGAGTGGCTTGTGATGCCCTTCGGTTTGACAAATGCCCCCACATACTTTGTTGAATTGATGAGTAGGGTGTTTAGGGAGTACCTTAATAAATTCGTGGTGGTCTTTGTGGATGACATCTTGATCTTTTCTAAGAGTGAGGAAGAGGATGCCCTACATCTTAGGGAAGTGTTGGAGACCGTTCGAGCGCATAACCTTAAAGCTAAATTTTCTAAATGTCACTTTTGGAGGAAGAAAGTGCGATTCTTAGGGCACGTGGTTTCTAAAGAAGGGATAGCTGTGGATCCCGCGAAGGTTGTGGCCATCCAAGATTGGAAGGTCTCTAAAAATGCTACCGAGCTAAGGAGTTTCTTGGGGTTGGCTGGCTACTATAGGAAGTTTATCAAGGACTTCGCAAAGATATCAGCCCCATTGACACGCTTGACGAAGAAGAACCTAGTTTTCACGTGGGACGTAGATTGTGATGATGCGTTCCAACGTTTGAAGAGAGATTTGACCACAACCCCAGTCTTAGTGTTGCCAGATGGGAGTAAGCCATTTACCGTTTATACCGATGCTTGTGGGACAGGACTAGGCGCAGTCTTAATGCAAGAGGGGTGGGTAATAGCCTATGGAGGAAGGCAGTTGAGAGTGCATGAGAGAAATTACCCTACACATGACATAGAGTTGGCTGCTATTGTTTTCGCGCTTAAGTCTTGGCGCCATTATCTTCTTGGCGAGAAATTCGAATTGTTCACAGACCACAAATCGCTAAATACTTGTTCTCTCAGAAGGACTTGAACTTAGGCAGCAAAGGTGGATGGAATTCTTAGCGTCCTACGATTTCGAGATAGCATATACCCCTGGCTAGGGTAATGTGGTGGCAGACGCCTTAAGTAGGAAAAGGATGTCCTTGAGTCTGTTGTTTGTTGAGCGGCGAAGCATAGAGTTCATCTCTACGTTTGACTTTAGACCTTCCATTGAATTTGTACCCGGTTTTCTAGCATCCTTATAGGTCAGACCTATGCTTTTGGGACAGATTGGTGAGGCACAGCGAGATGACCCACAGTTGGTTGAGTTAGTAGAGTAGCTCATAAGGGGGGAGTCATCGAGCCATCTCAGTAGGTATACCCTAGATGATAAGGGTTGGTTACGTAGGGATGGTAGACTTTGTGTACCACGAGATGAGAACTTGAGGAAGACCATTCTTGATGATGCACATCGTTCGAAGACGACCATTCATCTCGGCGAGGACAAGATGTACGTGGACATGAGACGAGTTTACTTTTGGGCCGGTATGAAGAGGGATGTGGACGAGTTTGTCACTAGATGCTTGGTGTGCCAACAAGTAAAAGCAGAGTAAAAGAAGCCCGGTGGGTTGCTTCACCCATTGGAGGTCCCACAATGGAAGTGGGAGAGTGTCTCGATGGACTTTGTTGATGGGTTACCAAGATTAAGGAGGGGTAATGCGGGGATTTGGGTCATGGTAGACAGACTTACTAAGAGCGCCCATTTCATTCCCGTGAAGAGTAAGAGGACTGCTCCATGGTTAGCCTTCGTATACATTCGAGAGATAGTTCGTTTGCACGGTGTTCCTTCTAGCATAGTGAGCGATCGCGATCCTATCTTTATTAGCGAGTTTTGGAAGAGCTTGCTTAGAGAGGTGGAAATATAGCGTGATGCGACGATTCGACGAGCTCCTACATGCATTCTTGGATCGGAGATTAAGAAGTTGAGGAATCGAGAGGTCAAGCTAGTCAAAGTACAATGGGGAGATAATGAGAGCGACGCTACTTGGGAGACGAAAGAGAAGATGCGTTCATTGTACCCTTTTCTTTTCGAGGGTATGTCTTTTAATTTCTCCTTTATCACTTAGCTTGTACTTGTTCTATCTTTAGTATGTCCTCTCACTAATATCTTTGACCTTTAGAGAGGGTAGTCCTATGGTTGAAACATGTGTTTGAGACATATTATGTATGGTAGATGCATGTGGATGCAAGTGTTTGCTCGTGGATGCATATACACACACTTTAGGCACTAGATCGGCTCAGACACTTTCATATTGCATATTGCATATAAATGGATGTATTTAGTAAAATGAATGTACGTTGAGTGTGTGTAACATATGGATGTTGCATTTAAATGAATGGTTGTGCACACATGTAGTAATGATATGTATAGGGTTCTTTGCATACGTGATGGGTACATGGCACTATCATTATTTGCATTAAGGAGGTCGATTGAATCAGTGGACCGCCTGATTTTGCATTAGTATACGGACATACACACACACTATGCATATGTACATGAACAACATTAGAAATCTTTTAAGGACCATGGTTGCTAGTGGTTGATGGTTGAGTAAATGGATGATTGGATGGTAGGATACGTTCTTCTTGACTTAGAGATTTCGAGGACGAAATCCTTTAAGTAGGGGAGAATGTAACACCCCGTATTTTCTGAGAATATTAAAATAACAAATTAATGAATAATTTATTTGAAAAAGAGAAATGAGAAAAGAATGATGTTTAGCATTGTTCTAAGGTTTGTAAGCAAAACACTTAGTAGCTCATTTGGTTAGAACATGTGACTTGCATACAAGAGGTATAGAGTTCGATCCCCGCCAGCGCCATATTTTTGTTTTAGGTGAATGGCTAAAAAGTGGCTTAGTGTGAACGCAGTTCAAAAAGTGGTATAGTGTGAAAATGGTTAATTATGAAGAAGTTATTAAGCCATGAAGTTTGTATGCATATGAGAGAAATATATATATATAGATATATATAAAAATTAAATAAATAAATATTCAAAATAAAATAGTTCAAAACAGCAAATCGGGAGGGGGAATAGCTGAACAGCACCATTTTTGGAGTCGACCCAAGCACCGTTGGGTCGACTAGAGGTCAATCCAGGGTGTTTGGATGCCAACCCATGGCCCGATTTGCCCTAAGGGCTGATATGGCATCTGGGTGGTCCAGATCAGTTCTAGGGTTAATCCTAAGGCCTAAATAACTTCCTACACCTATATATACACATCCTAAGACATAACCCTAATTCATAAATATTATCTATGACACCATTATGCTATCAAATTCTCTCTTAAACCCTAGCCGCTGCCTCTAAATCAAATCTCAAGTGTTCAACTTCAACTCAAATTAAAGATTAGAGCTTCTACAACAATTCAAGAAGATAGACCAGCAACACCGCAACGTTTCTACACCAATTTCAGTGCATAATTCTATTCTTTAACCACGAAAGGTGAGTATGGTGATTTTCACAATATAATGGGATTAAAAGTAACATGATGAAGTTGTAAAGAGGATTCATATGTATGTATGTAATTCAAATCTCATTCACGTCTTCACCTTTTTGATTCATGTCATCATATGCCTATGTTTCTATGTAAAGTTCATACATTTATCAGTTTATTCATGTTGAATATGTCATTATGCCTCTATTCCAGTTTACATGCCCCTTTATTTCATGATGTTATATTAATTCCATTTTTTGTGATTTGATTCTCTCTTCTTATCCCTATTCCTTTTATTTTTGTATCTAGGCTACCTTCGAGCCTATGTTAAAAATATGCGCGAATGCAAATACGTGGGAACAATGGGAATATGTGAAATATGGAAAATTTGATATTATTGGATATTTTGGATAATTATATAATATGTGAAATTGGCATATTTGGGTACGAATTACATTGAATTGATGTAATTGCCGATAATTGTAAATTTGTAATTGAGGCTAATTAATATGTAATAAGTGACAATTTGGAATAGGCAATATTATAAACATAATTATATGTTTAATTGGATATACATGACATGAAAATTGGGTATGGGTGAAATACGATTATTAATAAACCTTTGACACGAGGTTAGGCGCAATTGTGGCGTAAGACTGGCCGGAACCGCCCGGCAAACCCAGCTGCCACAATTGGACGTCTAATATGAGAGGTCAAAGGAATGAATTGTAGGCGCAACGGTAAATGACACGAGGTTAGACCCTGTTTGTGGCATAAGACTACCCGGAACCGCCCGACAGATCCTACAGCCACAAAGCGTTCGGTCTAATGTGGGAGGTCATGCACCGCTCGTCATAAGGAATGAATTTAGGAATACTAACCATAATAAGACAAGGGTATGGTTAGAGGGTTAAGTGGGGTGACATGTAAATTATGACATGTAAATATGGACTTAACCGGAATAAGGTAAGACATGTAAATTATGACATGTAAGTATGGACTTAACCATAGCATGTGTAAGACATGGACATTTAAATTAAAATGGTTAAATTGGAGAAAAACCCAGTTGGGACCAAGCATAGGTGGGAGACTTGTGTTGGATGTGGGACCCGTTTCAACCAGTAACCCGTTTGAGTATCTAATTGGGCCCGACACTAGGCCGTGGTTGGGGCACGCTTACTGGACTAGAATGTAAGAGGTCAAAACGTGAATAGCGGTGGCAACGCGAGTCCAACGGGTTCTTGTGCGTGCATGGGTCCGTGCTGGTAGGTAAGACGTTGTTGCATCGTGTAGGTATGGCCGTGCATTTTATGTTGGTATCGGGGTTGCCACTTTGGGAGTGATACGCCCCACTGTGGGGCCGACACGAGTGCCTACGGGGTTTAGGGAGCCGATCGAATGGGTAGGGTAAGGGTACATTAGCGGTGGTAGGAGCAAGCTGGCACCTACGATAGCAGCTAGGTACAAGTAACTACCAAGTTTGTCATGTGGGTACAGTTAGTGGGAAGGGATCAACCTTTAGTAAATAGAGACTAGTAGATGTGCGGTGTAATTAAGTAATGTGGTGTGACTTAGCAAAAAGTGCAGTGTAACGAAATACATGTTGGTTGAGTTGGATAGTCCTTTGAGTGCTAGTCTGATGTTGAATTCAGTCTTCGGGGTTAGTACTTAGAGGGTTGTTCGCTTAGCCAAGGTGTAGGATTGTCTTAGTACTTAGGAAAGAAATCATTTTGTCCATCCTTTTTATCTATCTTATCTATGTTACAACCATATCATGATGCCTATTTATGCCTTGATCATTTACCTTGCCTATTATTTGTTAAAATTACTGGACACGCCATACTTATGTCTGACCCGTTTTGTTTCCACCTCTTTTCTTTCCTCCCCCCCTTGGGGTTTGCAAGGAGGGAATACTACAGCTTAGCGCCGATTTCTTTCACTTGCTTGAAGAGAGCAGATGTATCGCCTTGGACTCTCTCATCTTTATGGCTTTGCTTATGCTCAGTGGGGATTTATGCATTTATGTTATTTAAGTATTTGCTTCTTTATGTACTTTTAAGTTTTTGGAAAAGACAATTGATCCTGTTGTAATGGTTTTTGGAGACTACTTATTTAAGCATGTTTTGAAGTTATGATGCTATGAAATAAGTTTTATCATCGTCAGTGTTTTATTTATTTATTCTTGTAATTTATCTGTTTTATGCTACTATAACGCTTCATGACATTAATGCATTCCCTTTGTGGGTGACATTAATGGCCATGGGGTGTTACATATGAAGCATTTCTTGGCCATTATAAGGTAAAACTCTATCCTCCGGCTTGCGTTGCATTGTGTGATGGGACAAAAATCTTATAATGGCTTCATTTTTATAAAAAGCATTGCGATGATTTAATAATTTACTTTATTTCATGCACTAGCAATCATTGGAGTAAACCCGTTCCGCGAAAGTGGCATGGTCCTATGATTTGCCTTATTATTGTTGTTTAATTAGTTAGGTAGATTTCTCATACCAGTCCCATGACTGACTCGTAGTTTGTTTCACCTTGCAAACTCGGGTGCCCTTATTTTCACACGGGCAATCTAGTATCAGGTAGCTGGACATATTTTAGCTTTGCACTGCAGCAGGAGCTATGCAGTCAAAGCCCCGCTAAAGCCCCGCAAAATCCTCGCTATAGCTCGTAGCGCTCCTCAAACGCTACGCTATTTCAATTTAGCACTGATGAAGAGTAGATCCGCTTGTAGCCCCGCTATCATCCGCTGAATCAAGGCTATTTAGCATCCGCTTTAGCAATTTTAATACATAAGGCTTGATTTGACTAGTTCTCTTTATATAAATATCAGAAAAGTGAGTGTGAAGAGCTAATTTTAACGCATAATTATCTAATATATTATAGAAACATATTATAGTCATCAAATCTAGTGTGCATAATGATGATATTATTTAGTTTTGTTACACAAGATTAATTAATATTGGTTTTGTCTACACAAATAATATGGAAATGATAATTAATTAGTTTTAAATATTTGGTTTCAACATCTAATGAACCATTTTGCGCTTCCTCTATAGCCCCGCTATTTCCCTGCTTTATCTCCGCTACACATTTTCACACCTCTACCGCTATGGTACCGCTAAGCGCTTTAACTGCACAGAGCAGGAGTGCATCTTTTGGCTCATGGCGAGGCTTGACTTCACAGTGTTGACTATTGATTTTTCCGCCATTATTATCTATGTAGATGATTCCGCCTCTGGCGATGTAGACTGATATTTCTTTTATGTACTCTCTATGTATAAGTACCGCTTATGGCGATGTAGACTGATCATGTACTTTTATGCACTAAGTTTTATCCTACACTGTGTTCTCTGATGTTGTGATATGTATGATTCCACTGTCATATTTATGTAAATTATTCTATTTCCTGCTTATGCTATTATCTGTATTCTGCTAATGATGATTAATGTGTTATATTCCAATGATTATCCTTAACACCGTCGTACGGGGTTTTGGGATCGTCACAGGTGGTATCAGAGCTTTGGTTAACCTTAGTTCTGAAATTTAACATATTAAACACCTCGTCAGAATAGAATTAGTAGTATTCTAAGACTAGTAGCTCATTAGAGATAGGACTAGTAATGTCCTAGAATGAGCTAAGCAGAATAGCAAAAATAATCTGATCAGTACATCGTTGTCTTTCCTTAAGTTCTTCTACTGTACCATACAATAAAATTATCGTTTCTGAGGGCTGACACTTTTCTTGCTTATACGGAACTTGATAAATGGCTACCAGAGCAGTTGCAGCTAGAGGAGGCCGTGGAGGCCAAGGAGGTCGAGGCAGAGGATGAGGAGATGTTTCTGCTGCAGAAGGACCATTAATACAACCACCAGCCGCTTAACCATTCGAGCTAGACCGAGTGGCCAAGAGATATAAGAATCTTAGGGGCAAAACCTTCTCAGGAACAGGCACGGTGATAGAGGCCTTAGCATGGTTGAAAACATGCGAAAAGATCTTGGGAGGCCTGAGGCTCGGAGATCAGGACAAGCCATTTATGGGCGCCTGGCTTTTGCAAGATGAAGCAGAATTATGGTGGGAAGCCATCACCGCTGAGAACTGAAATGCATGGAGAACATGAGATGAGTTCAAGGATATGTTCAAGGAGAACTTCATCCCAGAACAAGCATTTGAGCGTATGCATGATGAATTTGCAAACCTCCAACAAGGAGACCTCTCCATGCAGGACTACCTCAATAAGTTTACACAGTTATCTCGCTACGCCCTAGAGCTTATCGCGATTGCCAAGTCCAAGAACAAAAGGTTCATACACGGGCTAAAGAGTAAGTATCAAGATAGGGCCATGAGCCACGTCAAACTAGCATTTTCAGACTTAGTGGAAATGGCCTGTAATTATGAAGACCTGGACCAAAGGAACCTTGATCTAGATCGCGCCAAGAGTCAAGCGGAGAACAAACGCAAGCCCTCTGCGAACCAGGCTGAGTCCAACAACGCAGCATCCACAAATCAGCAAACTAGCAAGCCGCCAAAGGGAATCTGCTTTAATTATGGAAATATGGGGCACTACTCTAATGTGTGCACAGCTCCCAAACGTCAGAGGACCAACTCACAAGGCTCAAGCCAGAACTCTCAGAATTCTCGTTCATGCTTCAACTGCCGCCGAACAGGACATCTCGCCAAAGATTTTCCATTGCTTAAGAAGGCAGAAGTTGCTCATGTGTATGACGGGGCAAACCCACCAGCTATTACTGATGGATCAGGTAAACCCGATGTTTTGGGAGGTACCCTTACAATTAAAAATATTCCTGTTTCGGTACTATTCGACACCGGTGCATCCCGTAGTTTTATTGCAAGTAACACTATTCACAAGTTAAAGTTAAAGATAAGAGTCCTTAAAGAATCGATTACAATTCATAATCTGATAGGAGGATCTCTTGCTCTTTATTCATATTGTAGATTGCCAGTCTCTTATTCTTCCTACAAATTTGCTTTTAATTTGATCACCATGAATTTTCCCGAGTTCGATATCATTCTCGGGCTAGATTGGTTAACGAAATACGAGGCCGAAGTAAATTGTGCGGAAAGAATAGTAAAAATTAAAACGAAGCTTGGATATATTACTGTACCATGCCATGGTTAAAATCCAAATAGAAAGGAATTTTGGTCTGCGGTAGAAGTTATCCCCACTTCCTTAGAAAAGATTCCTATTGTTAGAAACTATGCGGATGTGTTTGAAGAAGTCGAAAACTTACTTCCGCAAAGAAAAATTGAATTCAGAATAGATCTAATTCCAAATGCCAGACCAGTGGTACATCCAATTCGAAGAATGACTCCAAAAGAAAAAGAAGAATTAGGCGATCAAACTCATCAACTGCTATGGACGGGTCTGATCAGACCTAGCTTTTCTAGTTGGGGTGCAGCTGTAGTATTTGTCCCTAAGTCAGACGGTACTCTCCGATTGTTTGTTGATTATCGAGACCTCAACAAACAGACGCTAAAAAAAAATACCCGTTACCCCGCATCAATGATCTGTTAGACCAATTAAATGGAGCGAGAGTATTTTCCAGAATGGACCTAGCTACAGGTTTCCATCAACCGAGAATCGCGGAAGAGTGCGTTCCTTTGACAGCTTTCAGAGGTCCAGACATATTTTATGAATGGTTAGTAATGCCGTTCGGCTTATGCAATGCTCCAAGCATACTTCGTCGATCTAATGAATAGAGTGTTCAGGGAAGTTATGAATAAATTTGTCCTGGTATTCATCGATGATATTTTAATCTACCCCAAATCAAAACCCGAGCATGAAAAACATTTAGAACAAGTATTGGGGATTCTGAGAAAGAACGTCTTCAAAGCCAAATTCTCTAAATGTATCTTCTGGTAGGAAGAGGTGAAGTTCCTTGGCCATGTCGTGTCAAAGGAAGGAATTTCTGTCGATTCGAGCAAAATTACAGCAATTCAAAACTGGAAACAGCCTACTACACCCACATAGGTCCGAAGTTTTATGGGGTTGGCTAGTTATTATCGAAAATTCGTTAAGGATTTTTCGAAGATATCTGTTCCATTAACAAAGATTACAAAGAAGCACGAGAAATTTAAGTGGACTTCCGACTGTGAGGAAGCTTTCCAAGAATTGAAATCAAAATTGACAACCACTCCAGTATTAACCATTATCGATGGCAATCAGGATTTGACGGTATGGACGCATGCTTCTATTAGAGGTCTTGGTGCAGTATTAATGCAAAGAGGACAAGTAGTCGCTTATGCAAGCCGCCAGCTGAAACCGGATGAGAAGAATTATGTAACTCATGATCTTGAGTTGCTAGCCATCGATTTTGCTTTGAAAATCTGGAGGCATTAATTATTGGGTGAGAAATTCGAATTGTTTATAGATCATCAATCATTGAAGTATATGTTCACCTAGAAAGATCTGAACTTGAGACAACAGCGTTGGCTAGAATTTCTCGCAGCGTATGATCTAGATATCATGTATACGCCGGGAAAGGCTAATGTAGTAGCTGATGCGCTCAGTAGAAAGAATGAAATCATCACCAGTTTTATCGTTATGTCTTCATTGAATGACAAGATCTCTGTTCTACAGAAAAACGACAATTTTGTTAAAGAGATGATCAAAAGAATTCAAAAAGGCGAAGACTCTAGTTTCCAAGTGGATAGTGAGGGAGTTCTGAGATTAAAAGGAAGAATTTGGGTTCCCGACATCCCTGAGCTCAAAAGAGAGTTGCTTGATGAATGCCATAAGTCCAAACTTTGCATTCATCCTGGAGTGAGTAAAATGTACAACGATATCAAGCGCACTTTCTGGTGGAAGGCGATGAAAAGGGACATTTCTTTATATGTTAGCAAGTGCCCTACTTGCCAACTAGTCAAAAGCGACCAACAAAAGCTGGCCGGATTGTTGCAACCATTGGAAGTCCCAGGTTGGAAATGGGAACAGATTTCCATGGATTTCATAGATGGTTTGCCTCGAACCAAGAAAGGTAATGACAATATTTGGGTGATCGTAGATCGCTTCACGAAGGCTGCACACTTCATACCTGTCAGATCGAATAGAACCGCCCAAAGTCTAGCACAGATTTATTTCAAAGAAATTGTTAAGCTGCATGGAGTTCCCATCAGCATAGTCAGTGATAGAGACCCAATATTTGCTAGCAAATTCTGGAAGGCACTCCAGACAGAATTGGGAACAAAACTAAACCTTAGCACCGCTTATCACCCTTAGACAGATGGCTAAACTGAGTTGGTGAACAGAATTCTAGAAGATTTACTACGGGCTTGTATTATTGATTTTGGCGGGTCATGGGAAGAACACTTGCATTTGGCAGAACTATCATATAACAACTGTCAAGCAAGTTTGAAAATGTCGCCATTTGAAGCATTATATGGTAGACCGTGCAGATCTCCCGCATATTGGGTAGAACCTGGCAACAAACTTGTGTTAGGACCCATATGATTAGAGAAGCATCAGATAAAGTCGATTTCATCAAGAAACGATTGAAAACCGCGCAAAGCCGACAGAAAAGTTATGCGGATTCTAGAAGAAGAGATTTGGCATTCGCTGTTGGTGATTATGTTTATTTGAAAGTTTCTCCGATGAGAGGAGTAATCCGATTCGGTAAAACTGGGAAGTTGGCACCCAGATTTATTGGTCCCTTTCCTATACTTGAATGAATTGGAACTCTTTCTTATAGGGTTCAATTACCTGATTGGTTTCCTGGAGTGCATTATGCGATTCACGTATCTCAACTTAGAAGACATGTGCATGATCCAGATCTTGTTGTAGAAGAAGCAGCGCAACAGGACTTGGAAATTACTCCAGAATTCGCAGTCAGAAGAGAGACGTAAAAAATTGTTGGCAAAGAAACTAAAGAGCTAAGGAGCAAGAAGGTTCATTTAGTTAAAGTGAAGTGGAGTAGTGATCCTAGAGACTGTATGTAACACCCCACGTCCGTTAAGGTCACTCACAAAGGGAATGCCTTAACTTTGGTGGAGCATTTTAGTAAACAGAACAGAAACTTACAAGACAGATAAAACAGTACTTGAAAGATTTATAACTTTATTATATCAGAAACCGAAATAAGTTTGGTTACATCCTTTCAAATCACAATTTCAGAATTCAAGTACAAAATATCAGCCTTGTACAAAAGCCTTCAGAATGCATAGTTTAAAATCATAATCCCCACAGAAGAAGACAAGCCATACTTTAAGCACTTCAAGCGGAAGAAATCTGGATCAAGCTAGAGTATTCCCTTCTACAAAACCTGGGGGAAAACGGAAGAAAGGAGGCGAAACAACAAGGGTCAGACAAAAAGTCTGGCAAGTCCAGTGATTTTCAGTTATGAACAGATAATAATAACATGACATGAAAACAAAACTCGATGAGAGATAACAGTAATAGGTGTAGCGGATATAACAGAAGAACAGAATGACATAAGCTATTTCTTTACACTTCTCTGCACTAATACTAGTATAACAGAATTAGGTGTCACCCTAATTTCTAAACTGAAACAGAAACGGTTACAGAATAATTTCCACAGAAGAGAGTGCTAGTAATGGGCCTTTACCACCCGAACAGAAACAGATAGAAGCAGAAACAGATTTATCCCTACGGAAACAGAATGTAGAATTAGGTGTACATTAGTGATTGGGCCTTTACTACCCGAACAGACGGTACCACGCAGAAACAGACAGGTGTTACCACCCAACAGAAACAGACGGTACCAACAGAAACAGACAGAACTAAGTGTACCCTAAAACCCTACCCCAAGCGATCGACTCCCTAATACATAAATACCCTGTGTCGGCCCCACAGTAGGGTGTATCACTCCCTAAAGTGAAAACCAATTGGCACAGACCTATTTACAGATGTCACGGCGTCTTACATCCTCAGAGGTAGACCGGGATCCATGCACGCACATGACCCGGTTCGAACGCACCATCAACACCCCTCGCCATTATCAGAATGAACCGCTTATAATTAGTTCAGTAAGCGCGCCCGGACCCTACCTACTGTTGGGTCAAATTTTTGATACCAGAAAGGGTTACTGACTAATATGGGTCCCAAACAACAGATGACACAAGTAATTCCCCTCCTAACCTTGTGTCCCCAGACTAACAGATTTCAGATTAACTTGTTTACAGACAAGTTTTCAGACTAAAGGATCAAATATACAGATTTAATAGACTTACCGATTAACCAGTTACAGATTAACAGACTTACAGATTTGTCTAACTTTGTAATTGGGCCTACTGATTTATTAAATTCGTCAGTCTAGTGGGTTTAACCCTATCCGCCCAACATGTTTTAGACATCATATTTATCTCATATTTTCATTAATTAAATATTAATGTCCAGACCTCTCACATTAGACTGACAGTTTGCGGCTACTGGTTAGGCCGGTTGGTTCCGGGCAGATTTCTGTCGCAAACTGAGTCTAACCTCGGGTTTCAAGCACGTTATGACTAACTTCTCACATTAGAACCTATTGTTTGCGGCCACTGGAATATGCCTGGCGGTTCCGGGCAGAATTACGCCGCAAACTCATTCTAACCTCGAGTTAGCCATGTTTATCTTTGCGGCCAATTAAATAATGATTTACCATTTATACCCACGCCTAATATACATGTCAATTATTCATAACTAATTCAGATTATATCAATAACAGACTGAATATATCAACTTAACAGATATAACAGATAACATGTTTAGGCGACTTAACGGATTTAGCAGATTAAGCAAACTAGCATATTTAACGGATAACTGATTAGGCATCTCAACAGATTTAGTTTAGCAGGTTTGGCATTTTCAACAGACTTAGCAGATGACAGATTTGGCGGATGAACAGATCTAGCAGACTAAGCAGTAGAGAAGAACTAACAGATTAAGCAATATAACAGAACTAGCAGATTAGGAAAATATAGCAGAACTTGCAAATTAGGCAAATATGACAGATTTAATCATTCCTTAAAGTTTCACAAACATATCTTGCCTAATTATAAATCTTGTCTAAGTTCACATGCATAAATAATAGTCATGATTCACAATATTCCCCATGTTTGCATTAAATTTACATAGCACAGATTATGGTCATAATTTACCATATATCATATGTTTTAATTTTTATTAAACTTGCATAGTATAGAAGATCCATATATAAATCATACCAAATATAGCCATCGATTACAATGCGTGTCATATATCCCAAAGATCCCTTACTTAGTTGTTTATTTACATTAATAGATATCCTACTTTCATGTAAATCTTTATACCTAAGCCATATCCTTTTTATCTCAAATCATTTGTTCAATCCCGTCTATATTTATGTCCAATAATGTGTCCTCAAATTTATGTTCTAGCTACAGTCCATGTGCTTTCCTCAAATCAGTCACCTATTGGTCATGCCCAATTTATGCATCATTCATTTTACTGTCCCAAACATTTTAGCGTATGTTAATCTCTTATGAGATTGGATCTGGCTCGTGGTAGCCTGGCTATAGAACAGAAAGCAGAAAGAAATACAGAATAAAACAGAACAGAACATATATAATCTCCGATTCAGATTTACAATTCATGTCATAATCAGAATTAACATTTATATCGGAAAATAACTGCACTTGCCTTGATGGGATTAAGGAACTTTAGTTATTGTAGAATTGTTGCAGAAGCTTTAATCTCTAATATGAATTGAGTTGCTTAGGTTGATGTTGATTAGCTTCTAGTTTTGATTCCAGCAGAGTAGCGACGCCATTTTTATTTTTAATTAGAACAGAGGCAGAGAAGAAGCAGAATAGAATTGTGTGTAGAGAAGGCTAGGTCTTAGGATGTATTTATAGGTGTAGGAACTCATTTAGGCCCTCAGATTAACCCTAGAACTCATTTCAGCCATCGGATTGACCCTAAAACTGATCCGGACCATCAAAACTCGTCCCGGGCCTCATAAATGGGTTCTGGGCCACCCCAGGCCGACCAGGTCGACCTGTACAGAGGGGGAGTCGACATTACAGTTGACACAGGGGGGAGAGCGGGGCAGGTCGACTTGGGTGTCGACACTACAGTCGACACGGGTAGTCTTCCAGAAAGTCTGCTGAAATCTTGTTTTGGCCATATCTTGGTCAAACGGACTCCGATTTTCGAAAATTCGGACTATATTTCGCGTATTTTTCCGAGACGAACGCAATGGCTCAACCCGTTTCCCTTGATTTTTATTTTAAAAATTAATTATCCTCTGATTTGTTACCTATACGTTCACAGAAAATACGGGGTATTACATTCTCCACTCCTTAAAGGATTTCGTCCCCGAAATCTTCAAGTTAAGAAGAATGTGTCCTACCATCCAACATCCATCTACTCAATCATCAATCACTGGCGTCCAATGTCCTTAGAAACTTCTAATGTTGTATGAACATATGCAAAAGTGTGTGTATATGTTCCTTATCTAATGCAAAGATCAGGCGGTCCACTGATTCAGTTGACCTCCTTAATGCGAATTATGCCAGTGCCATGAGCCCAACATGTATGCAAATTTTCCTATTTGATACATATCATTTCTATATGAGTGCACAACCATTCAGTCATATGCAACATCTATGTGCTGAGTCAATCATTTTGCATCCACAAAAATTGAAAATGCTCACACATCCAAATGCAGTATGAGAGTGTTTTCGAGCCGATCTAGTGCCTAGTGTGTGTATATGCATCCACGAGCAACCACTAGCAACCACTTGCATCCACTTGCAACCATCAAACATAACATGTATCAAACACATGTTTACACCCATTAGATTCTACCTAAAGTTCGAAGATTCGATCGATAGGATACAGTCGAATGATGGAAGCGAGTACAGATAAAACAAAAACTTGGTTCCCATTAGACATGGGTCCTAAGTATCGGCCCCGAAGACCGAAACCAACATCAAATTGACACCCAGAGGATTACCCTCTTTAGACAATGTCAAAACTGGAAATCTTATCAGAAGTATTCAGATATTTACAGACTAATGGTACAGATTAGGTTCCCTAATGATTCTTAGGAAGCTAAGCATGATAAAATCATACCCTATAGAAACTCAGAATGTATGCGTCATACTTGACGCCTAACACAGATATCCCTCAAACCCAAATCTATCACAAACATATGAGTCATAACCCTTATGGGCTTGAGTTTACAACGGAATCAGAAACAATACTAGTATTAAAGTGCAAAGTATCGATTACAGAATCAAAATGCCAGAATCAGAAGGAGTCTTAACTCCACAATCAGATAAAGAAATTAAACCTACTATAGGAATTTTCCTATTTCTATCCTAGCCACTAGCCTCAAGAGTGTTCGCCTGCCCTCCTTGCCCTCGTTTCTTCGGACAGTCCCTAGTGAAGTGTCCCATCTCTCCACAGTTGAAGCAAGTGCCCTTCCTTTTTCTGCAATCCTTGTTCAGACGAGTCGAGCTCCCACAAGTAAAGCACTTTTTCCCCTTCTTATCTTCAGACTTCTCATTCTTCTTTTGTGTTTCCTTTTTGGGCCATGCTTTCTTATTATGTGGTTCTTCCTTCTTTGCCTCTTTCTGGCCCTTGTCTTCCTCGTGCAGTAGTGCCATGTCCACCAATTTCTCGTAAGTCGCTTCCATGGGTACATGGGTCATGGCTAGGCTGTGCAGTGGCTCGTTCAATCCTTTAACAAAGCGGAGAGCCTTTTTATGCTGAGTGTTGACTAAATCCAATCCGAACCTAGCTAGTTGGTTGAACTGGTTGATGTATTCCTTGACCGTCATACTTCCTTGCTTAAGAGATAAGAACTTTTCCAGTTGTAAACTTCGTTCAGCTTGCGAGAGGAATTTTGTCTCAAACCTTGTTCTGAAATCCATCCATGTCTCAACTAGCCTCTCGGCGTTAGTGACTTCCCACCAATAGGAAGCTTCGTCTTTGAGCGGCCATACCGCCAACTGTACCTTCTTCCTATCGTCCACCTCGAAGATAAGGAATAGATCCTCAGTTTCTTTGAGCCAGTTCCTCGCTTCTACGAATGATTCAGTTCCCTTGAAATCCTGTCCACCCATGGCCCTAAAATCTCTACAGATCTTTGAGAAACCAATTGCACGAAGAGGGGGCAGAGGAGGGGGATCATTTGCTGGACCTGCGGCGGCGGTCCTAGCCTCAAGATTTTGACGAAACCAACCGGGTACATGAACACCCTCTGGTATCTCAGATGCTTCAGACATACTGAAACGAAAAAGGAAAGATTCAATACAAAAAGGACTGAAGGAAAGATATATGGCTCTTGGGGATCATGTTTTTCAAAATAAGCTTTATTTTTGAAAATACTTCCTTTCAAAACCTTTTTGAAAATAGTTTTCAAAAACTTTTATCTAATCTTGTAACCTTTAGCTCTGATACCAAGTGTAACACCCCACGTCCGTTAAGGTCACTCACAAAGGGAATGCCTTAACTTTGGTGGAGTATTTTAGTAAATAGAACAGAAACTTACAAGACAGATAAAACAGTACTTGAAAGATTTATATCTTTATACAACAGAAATCGAAATAAGCTTTGGTTACATCCTTTCAAATCACAATTTCAGAATTCAAGTACAAAATATCAGTCTTGTACAAAATCCTTCAGAATGCATAGTTTAAAATCATAATCCCCATAGAAGAAGAAAAGCCATAATTTAAGCACTTCAAGTGGAAGAAATCTAGATCAAGCTAGAGTATTCCCTTCTATAAAACCTGGGGGGAAACGGAAGAAAGGAGGCGAAACAACAAGGGTCAGACAAAAAGTCTGGCAAGTCCAGTGATTTTCAGTTATGAACAGATAATAATAACATGACATGAAAATAAAATTGGATGAGAGATAACAGTAACAGGTGTAGCGGATATAACAGAAGAACAGAATGACATAAGGTATTTCTTTACACTTCTCTGCACTAATACTAGTATAACAGAATTAGGTGTCACCCTAATTTCTAAACTGAAACAGATACGGTTACATAATAATTTCCACAGAATAGAGTGCTAGTAATGGGCCTTTACCACCCGAACAGAAACAGACAGAAGCAGAAATAGATTTATCCCTACGGAAACAGAATGTAGAATTAGGTGTACACTTGTGATTGGGCCTTTACTACCCGAACAGACGGTACCACGCAGAAACAGACAGGTGTTACCACCCAACAGAAACAAACGGTACCAACAGAAACAGACAGAACTAAGTGTACCCTAAAACCCTACCCCAAGCGATCGGCTCCCTAATACATAAATACCCTGTGTCGGCCCCACAGTAGGGTGCCAATTGGCACAGACCTATTTACAGATGTCACGGCGTCTTACATCCTCAGAGGTAGACCGGGATCCATGCACGCACATGACCCGGTTGGAACGCACCATCAACACCCCTCGCCATTATCAAAATGAACCGCTTATAATTAGTTCAGTAAGCGCGCCCGGACCTTACCTACTGTTGGGTCAAAGTTTTGATACCAGAAAGGGTTACTGACTAATATGGGTCCCAAACAACAGATGACACAAGTAATTCCCCTCCTAACCTTGTGTCCCCAGACTAACAGATTTCAGATTAACTTGTTTACAGACAAGTTTTCAGACTAATGGATCAAATATACAGATTTAATAGACTTACCGATTAACCAGTTACAGATTAACAGACTTACAGATTTGTCTAACTTTGTAATTGGGCCTACAGATTCACGGAACAGATTTATTAAATTCGTCAGTCTAGTGGGTTTAACCCTATCCGCCCAACACGTTTTAGACATCATATTTATCTCAAATTTTCATTAATTAAATATTAATGCCCAGACCTCTCACATTAGACTGACAGTTTGCGGCTACTGGTTAGGCCGATTGGTTCTGGGCAGATTTCTGTCGCAAACTGAGTCTAACCTCGGGTTTCAAGCATGTTATGACTAACTTCTCACATTAGAACCTATTGTTTGCGGCCACTGGAATATGCCGGGTGGTTCCGGGCAGAATTACGCCGCAAACTCGTTCTAACCTCGAGTTAGCCATGTTTATCTTTGCGGCCAATTAATTAATGATTTACCATTTATACCCACGCCTAATATACATGTCAATTATTCATAACTAATTCAGATTATATCAATAACAGACTGAATATATCAACTTAACAGATATAACAGATAACAGGTTTAGGCGACTTAACGGATTCAGCAGATTAAGCAAACTAGCATATTTAACGGATAACAGATTAGGCATCTCAACAGATTTAGTTTAACAGGTTTGGCATTTTCAACAGACTTAGCAGATGACAGATTTGGCGGATGAACAGATCTAGCAGACTAGGCAGTAGAGCAGAACTAACAGATTAAGCAATATAACAGAACTAGCAGATTAGGCAAATATAGCAAAACTAGCAAATTAGGCAAATATGACAGATTTAATCATTCCTTAAAGTTTCACAAACATATCTCGCCTAATTATAAATCTTGTTTAAGTTCACATGCATAAATAATAGTCATGATTCACAATATACCTCATGTTTGCATTAAATTTACATAGCACAGATTATGGTCATAATTTACCATATATCATATGTTTCAATTTTTATTAAACTTGCATAGTGCAGAAGATCCATATATAAATCATACCAAATATAGCCATCGATTACTATGCATGTCATATATCCCAAAGATCCCTGACTTAGTTGTTTATTTACATTAATAGACATCCTACTTTCATGTAAATATTTATACCTAAGCCATATCCTTTTTATCTCAAATCATATGTTCAATACCGTCTATATTTATGTCCAATAATGTGTCCTCAAATTTATGTTCTAGCTACAGTTCATGTGCTTTCCTCAAATCAGTCACCTATTGGTCATGCCCAATTTATGCATCATTCATTTTACTGTCCCAAACATTTTAGCGTATGCTAATCTCTTATGAGATTGTCTCAGGCTCGTAGTAGCCTGGCTATAGAACAGAAAGCAGAAAGAAATACAGAATAAAACAGAACAGAACAGATATAATCTCAGATTCAGATTTACAATTCATGTCATAATCAGAATTAACGTTTATATCAGAAAATAACTGCACTTGCCTTGATTGGATTAAAGAAAGAACTTTAGTTATTGTAGAATTGTTGCAGAAGCTTTAATCTCTAATATGAACTGAGTTGCTTAGGTTGATGTTGATTAGCTTCTAGTTTTGATTCCAGCAGAGTAGCGACGCCATTTTTATTTTTAATTAGAACAGAGGCAGAGAAGAAGCAGAATAGAATTGTGTGTAGAGAAGGCTAGGTCTTAGGATGTATTTATAGGTGTATGAACTCATTTAGGCCCTCAGATTAAACCTAGAACTCATTTCAGCCATCGGATTGACCCTAAAACTGATCCGGACCATCAAAACTCGTCCTGGGCCTCGAAAATGGGTTCTGGGCCACCCCAGGCCGACCAGGTCGACCTGTACAGAGGGGAGCCGACACTACAGTCGACACAGGGGGCAGGTCGACTTGGGTGTCGACACTACAGTCGACACGGGTAGTCTGCCAGAAAGTCTGCTGAAATCTTGTTTTGGCCATATCTTAGTCATACGGACTTCGATTTTCGAAAACTCAGACTCTATTTCGCGTATTTTTCCGAGACGAACGTAACGACGCAACCCGTTTCCCTTTATTTTTATTTAAAAATTAATTATCCTCTGATTTGTTACCTATACGTTCACAGAAAATACGGGGTGTTACACTGTACTTGGGAGACTGAGGAAAGCATTAAGCAATCTTACCCCAAGTCCAGAGTGGACATCTCTGACTAACTCCAGTGCAAGGTACCTTTACAATACTTTGCATTTCCATTTTTGTTTCCTACTGTACTGATGTTTCCTTTTCGGGGATGAAAAGTTTTAAGTGGGGGAGATTGTAACAACCCGGAAAATACGAGCCAATTTAAATTTTTTTAATTGGTTATTTTAAAGAAATTTGAGCAATTGAAATAGAATATTTCAATAAAATACTGAGTTAGAAATGGTGCGGCAGTTTGAAAATTTGAATTCAAACTTTGACTAACTGTACCGGGTGCAAAATAAAACGGATTTTGGCGAAACCAAAAATATTTAAATCTGTTTATGAATATCTTTCTAACGAATCTGAAAAATCAAAGTTTCATAGCAGGAATCAAAAGTTATGGCCAAATGAATTTTCAGAAAGGTCGCTATAGAGAATATATAGCCTTTGAAAATAGACATTTTGCAAACGACCTCGGAATTCGACGAAACCCCTTTTGTTGGATTCGGGATGTCAAATTATTGCTAAGATTCAAATTTCATAATTTTTGAAGGTAGTATGTAAGCGTGGCAAAAGAAAATGTGTTTGGTTGATTTTTGTTAAATTGGATCAACCAGAAAATGGCCATTTTTCAAACGGTCTCAGAATTCAACGAACCTAATTTTGTTGGGACCGTAGCGACAAAGCATAGTTAGATTTATTTTTTTGGAATTTTTCGAATCAGTTTGTGGCCCTGGAAAATTGAAATGTACATTCAAATCGAGTATTGAATGTTTTATATTTAAATTTGAAAAATAACTAACTGTAATAGTCGAATTGGCCTACGAAACATATCCCATTGTGTTCTGGATGGGGGCATTTAGCTAGGGGCGATGGTCGTTGGGTTTGAAACGGAGTACATTTGTGAAAACCCTAATTTTTGAAATATATATATTCCAGCCAATCAGAATTTTCCTTCATAAATTAATTTATTAAAAATCTCAAACCCCCCCCCCCCCATTAATCGATATCGATGGCAGAAGCCTCCCCCACCTTCCCATCCATTTTCTGGCCAATCCATCGAGAATCTGGCCATGCCCCAGTTCAACTTTTTGTAGCTCTCCTCCTCCTCTTCAAATCAATACCTATTAGGCCCCCTATCGCTGCGCCATCGAGGAGAACGAGCTCCCCAAAGTTCCAACCTTTCCGCCGCCGCCGCCATCGCCAGAGGCGATCGAACTGGCCGTGACCACCAGGCGCGGAAACCCCTCTCCTTCCTCTTCGACGTGGTATATGCCAATCCTCCCATCGTGCTACGGATTTCGTGAAAATTCAAAACCTAGTTTCGAAGGTTAAAAGAAAGGTGCGACCTTTATTATATTTAAACTAAATATAACACTTTTAAGTGTTCCAAACTTTGAAAAATCGTATCTTTTTGCTATGTTGACGAAATTCGATGAAACATGAAACATCTAGACCGTGTCGAAGCTTTGTACATTCTAGAAGTGTCCATGGATTTTTCTGAGCATGCTACGATTTTTAGCAAAGCAACAAACCAATGTGAGATTTCTAAACTGAAATGTGAATGAAAATGTGTAGTATAAGGTATATAAGCGAAATATAAATTATATACGTGTTGTATACCTCATATACATACGTTGTATAAGTTATATGAACGATGTATGAATTATACATGCATTGTATAAATGTAACACCCCGTATTTTCTGTGAACGTATTAATAACAAATCGGAGAATAAATAAATTGTAGCAAAAGAATTAAGGGAAACGGGTTGCGCCTTTGCGTTCGTCTCGGAATTCTGCTTGGAAACGAGTCCGAGTTTGCGAGAATCGGAGTCCATATGACCAAGTTATGGCCCTCCAAAGTTTCAGGAATTTTCAGAGTTCAAAACAGCTCGAATTCGAATTCAAATTTCGAATTCAAAACCGAGAACAGAATGGGCGGGAAATTTCCCGCCCAGTACCCAGGTCGACTGGGGAGTCGACTGGGCAGTCGACCTGGGGGTCGACCTGGTCCCCGAACCTGGTTTTGGGCCTGGGTGCATTCTTATGTATCTGGTCTCGTTTTCTGCCTAGATTCGTCTGCCTAAACCTATTTAAACAGCCATAAACCTAGCCTTCTCTACACACAATTCTATTCTGCTTCTACTCTGCCTCTATTCTAAATAAAAATAAAAATGGCGTCGCTACTCTGCTGGAATCAAAACTAGAAGCTAATCAACATCAACCTAAGCTACTCAATTCAAGCTTGAAACTTCAACAACGGTTAAAGAAGATCAACTAACGTCGCTACAACTATCTTTCTTTTAGAATCCAATCAAGGAAAGTACAGTTATTTTCCGATATAAACGTTAATTCTGATTGTGACATGAATTGTAAATCTGAATATGAGATTATGTCTGTTCTGTTCAATTTAGATCTACCTTATTCTGTATTTCTTTCTGCTTTCTGTTCTATAGCCAGGCTACCACGAGCCTGAGCCAGTCTCATAAGAGATTAACATATGCTAAAATATTTGGGACAATAAAATGAATAATGCATGAAATGGGCATGACCGATATGTGACTGATTTGAGGAAAGAACATAGGTTGAACTTGGAACTTAGGACATAAATCTAAAGCATATAATTGAACTTATGACTTGAGTTTTGTGGCATAAAGAATATTGAACATACGACTTGAGAAGTTGAGGCATAAAATTTACATTGGACATATGACTTAGGAATTGGGGCATAAATTTGACCGTAGGCATGTAATTAGTTTAGATACATATTACATGTTGTAAACTAGATCTGGATCTGAGCAAGCTATGTATGATAATCTGTGATTTGGGGACATAATTCAATATCTGATTTTAAGAATATGATACATGATTAAAACCTAGATTTGTGGCACATTTTAAGAAGGGGAAGATATGTGACTTAGGTGTAGAAATTAAAATCTATTAAAAGATTTGAGGATTATTAAGTGTGAATACACCTAAATAGGAATTTTTGGATATATGGCACGCATTGTAATATTTGGTATAATTTATAGATGAATCTGCTGTACAATGCTAGTTTAACCAAAATGGGAACATATGTTATATGGTAAATTATGTCCATATTCTGTGTTATGTAAATTTAGGCAAACATGGGGTATATGATCATATTGTGAATCATGACAATTATTTAGGCCTAATTTATGATTAGCAAGGAATGTAAGTAGAACCTTTAGAAATATTAAATCTGCTAAATCTGTAATCTGCTAAGTCTGTTGAAAATGCCAAATTTGCTAAACCAAATCTGTTGAGATGCCTAATCTGTTACCTGCTAAATCTGCTAGTTTGCTTAATCTGCTAAATCCGTTAAGTATCCTAGTCTGCAAAACATGTTATCTGCTATATCTGTTGAGTTGATATAATCTGAATTGGCTATAGTTATGAATAATGGACATGTATATTAGGTGTGGGCATAAATGGTAAATTATTAATTAATTGGCTGCAAAGATGAACATGGCTAACTCGAGGTTAGAATGAGTTTGCGGCGTAATCCTGCCCGGAACCGCCCGGCACATCCAGTGGCCGCAAACAATAGGTTCTAATGTGAGAAGTTAGTCATAATATGCTTAGACACGAGGTTAGGTCTGGCTTGTGGCAGAAGTCTGCCCGGAACCGCCCGGCCCATCCAGCGGCCACAAGCTAGCGACCTAATGTGAGAGTTTTGTGCATTAATAATTAATTAATGCAAATCTGAGATAAAAATGATGTCTAAAACGTGTTGGGTGGATAGGGTTAAACCAACTGGACTAAAATATGTAATAAACCCGTTCATGAATCTGTAGGCCCAATACAAAGTTAGACAAATCTGAAATTCTGTTAAATCTGTACATCTGATCCGTTAGTCAAAAAACTTGTTTTGATTTTCTGATCTGTGAACAAGTAAATCTGATCTCTGTATGTTTGAACTTATAAACAAGTTAATCTGAAATCTGTTAGTCTGGGGACACGAGGTTAGGAGGGAAATTACTTGTGTCGTCTGTTGTTTGGGACCCATATTAGTCAGTAACCCTTTCTGGTATCAAAACTTTAACCCAACAGTAGGTAGGGTCCGGGCACGCTTGCTGAACTAATTATAAGCGGTTCATTCTGATAATGGCGAGGGGTGTTGATGGTTCTTTCCAACCGGGTCATGTGCGTGCATGGATCCCGGTCTGCCTCTGAGGATGTAAGACGCCGTGACATCTGTAAATAGGTCTGTGCCAGTTGGTTGTCACTCTAGGGAGTGATACACCCTACTGTGGGGCCGACACAGGGTATTTATGTATTAGGGAGCCGATCGCTTGGGGTAGGGTTTTAGGGTACACTTAGTTCTGTCTGTTTCTGTTGGTACCGTCTGTTTCTGTTGGTTGGTAACACCTGTCTGTTTCTGCGTGGTACCGTCTGTTCGGGAGGTAAAGGCCCATTTACTAGTGTACACCTAATCCTACATTCTGTTTCCGTAGGGATTAATCTGTTTCTGTTTCTGCATGTTTCTGTTCGGGTGGTAAAGGCCCATTATTAGCATTGTGTTTCTGTCTGTTTCTGTTCGGGTGGTAAAGGCCCATTATTAGCATTCTGTTTCTGTCTGTTTCTGTTGGGGTGGTAAAGGCCCATTACTAGCATTCTCTTCTGTGGAAAATTATTCTGTACCCGTTTCTATTTCAGTTTATACATTAGGGTGACACCTAATTCTGTTATACTAGTATTAGTGCAGAGAAGTGTTAAGAAATAGCTTATATCATTCTGTTCTGCTGTTATATCCGCTACACCAGTTACCGTTATCTCTCATCTAGTTTTATTTTCATGTCATGTTATTATTATCTATTCATAACTGAAAATCACCGGACTTGCCAGACTTTTTGTCTGACCCTTGTTGTTTCGCCTCCTTTCTTCCGTTTCCCCCCCAGGTTTTGTAGAAGGGAGTACTCTAGCTTGATCCAGATTTCTTCCGCTTGAAATGCTTAAAGTATGGCTTGTCTTCTTATGTGGGGATTATGATTTTAAACTATGCATTCTGAAGGAATTTGTACAAGACTGATATTTTGTACTTGAATTCTGATATTGTGATTTGAAAAGATGTAGCCAAGCTTATCTCGGTTTCTGTTGTAATAAAGTTATAAATTTTTCAAGTACTGTTTTTATCTGTCTTGTAAGTTTCTGTTCTGTTTACTAAAATGCTCCACCAAAGTTAAGGCATTTCCTTTGTGAGTGACCTTAACGGAGGTGTGGTGTTACACTTGGTATCAGAGCTGAAGGTTACCAGATTGGGTAAAGTTTTTGAAAACTATTTTCAAAAAGGTATTGAAAGGAAGTATTTTCAAAAATAAAGCTTATTTTGAAAAACATAATCCCCAAGAGCCATATATCTTTCCTTCGGTCATTTTTGTATTGAATCTCTCCTTTTTCGTTTCAGCATGTCTAAAGCATCTGAGATACCAGAGGGTGTTCATGTACCCGGTTGGTTTCGTCAATATCTTGAGGCTAGGACCGCCGCCGCAGGTCCAACAAATGATCCCCCTCCTCCGCCCCCTCCTCATGCAATTTCTTTCTCAAAGATCTGTAGAGATTTTAGGGCCATGGGTGGAAAGGATTTCAAGGGAACTGAATCATTCGTAGAAGCGAGGAACTGGCTCAAAGAAACTGAGGATCTATTCGTTATCTTCGAGGTGGACGATAGGCAAAAGGTACAGTTGGTGGTATGGCTGCTCAAAGATGAAGCTTCCTATTGGTGGTAAGTCACTAACGCCGAGAGGCCGGTTGAAACATGGATGGATTTCAGAACAAGGTTTGAGACAAAATTCCTCTCGCAAGCTGAACGAAGTTTACAACTGGAAAAGTTCTTATCTCTTAAGCAAGGAAGTATGACGGTCAAGGAATACGTCAACCAGTTCAACCAACTGGCTAGGTTCGAATTGGATTTAGTCAACACTCAGCATAAAAAGGCTCTCCGCTTTGTTAAAGTATTGAACGAGCCACTGCACAGCCTAGCCATGACCCATGTACCCATGGGAGCGACTTACGAGAAATTGGTGGACATGGCACTACTACACGAGGAAGACAAGGGCCCGAAAGTGACAAAGAAGGAAGAACCACAGAACAAGAAAGCATGGCCTAAAAAGGAAACACAAAAGAAGTATGACAAGTCTGAAGATAAGAAGGAAAAAAAGTTCTTTACTTGTGGTAGCTCGACTCATCTAAACAAGGATTGCAGAAAAAGGAAGGGCACTTGCTTTAACTGTGGTGAGAGGGGACACTTCACTAGGGACTGCCCGAAGAAATGAGGGCAAGGGCAGAGGGCAGAACCCACTTCTGGAGGACAGGAGAATGCTCAAGGGACTGGTAGATAGGGTAGAAATAAGAAAATTTATGTAGAAGGTTTAATCTTCCTATCTGATTGTTGAGTTAAAACTCTTTCTGATTCTGGCATTTTGATTCTGTAATCGATACTCTGCACTTTAATACTAGTATTGTTTCTGATTCCGCTATAGACTCAAACCCATAAAGGTTATGACTCATCTGTTTGTGATTGGGGTTTGAGAGATATCTGTGTTAGGCGTCAAGTAGGACGCATACATTCTGGGTTTTATCATGCTAGTTCAGTAACCTGATCTGTACCAGTAATCTGTAAATATCTGAATATTTCCGATAAGGTTAAGATTTCCAGTTTTGACATTATCTAAAGAGGGTAATCCTCTGGGTGTCAATTTGATGTTGGTTTCGGTCTTCGGGGCCGATACTTAGGACCCATGTCTAATGGGAACCAAGTTTTTGTTTTATCTGTACTTGCTTCCATCATTCGACTGTATCCTATCGATCGAATCTTCGAACTTTAGGTACAAACTAATGGGTGTAAACATGTGTTTGAGACATGTTATGTTTGATGGTTGCAAGTGGATGCAAGTGGTTGCTAGTGGTTGCTCGTGGATGCGTATACACAAACTAGGCACTAGATCGGCTCGAAAACACTCTCATACTACATATGGATGTGTGGGCATTTTCAATTTTTGTGGATGCAAAATGATTGACTCAGCACATGGATGTTGCATATGAATGAATGGTTGTGCACTCATATAAGAATGATATGTATCAAATAGGAAAATTTGCATACATGTTGGACTCATGACACTGACATAGTTTGCATTAAGGAGGTCAACTGAATCAGTGGACCGCCTGATCTTTGCCTTAGATAAGAAACATATACACACACTTTTGCATATGTTTATACAACATTAGAAGTTTCTAAGGACAATGGACGCTGGTGATTGGTGATTGAGTAGATGGATATTGGATGGTAGGACACATTCTTCCTAACTTGAAGATTTCGGGGACGAAATCCTTTAAGGAAGGGAGAATGTAACACCCCGTATTTTCTGTGAACGTATTAATAACAAATCGGAGAATAATTAAATTGTAGCAGAAGAATTAAGGGAAACGGGTTGTGCCATTGCATTCGTCTCGGAATTCTACTTGGAAACGAGTCCGAGTTTGCGAGAATCGGAGTCCGTATGACCAAGTTATGGCCCTCCAAATTTTCAGGAATTTTCAGAGTTCAAAACAGCTCGAATTCGAATTCAAATTTCGAATTCAAAACCCAGAATAGAATGGGCGGAAAATTTCCTGCCCAGTACCCAGGTCGACTGGGGAGTCGACTGGGAAGTCGACCCCCCCTGACCAGGTCGACTGGGCGGTCGACCTGCGGGTCGACCCGGTCCCCAAACCTTGTTTTGGGCCTGGGTGCATTCTTATGTATCTGGTCTCGTTTTTTGCCTAGATTCGTCTGCCTAAACCTATTTAAACAGCCCCAAACCTAGCCTTCTCTACACACAATTCTATTCTTCTTCTACTCTGCCTCTGTTCTAAATAAAAATAAAAATGGCGTCGCAACTCTGCTGGAATCAAAACTAGAAGCTAATCAACATCAACCTAAGCAACTCAATTCAAGCTTGAAACTTCAACAACGGTTAAAGAAGATCAACTAACGTCGCTACAACTATCTTTTTTTAGAATCCAATCGAGGCAAGTAAAGTTATTTTCCAATATAAACGTTAATTCTGATTGTGACATGAATTGTAAATCTGAATCTGTGATTATGTCTGTTCTCTTCTGTTTAGATCTACCTTATTCTGTATTTCTTTCTCCTTTCTGTTCTATAGCCAGGCTACGACGAGCCTGAGCCAGTCTCATAAGAGATTAACATACGCTAAAATATTTGGGACAATAAAATGAATAATGCATGAAATGGGCATGACCGATATGTGACTGATTTGAGGAAAGAACATAGGTTGAACTTGGAACTTAGGACATAAATCTAAGTCATATAATTGAACCTATGACTTGAGTTTTGTGGCATAAAGAATATTGAACATACGACTTGAGAAGTTGAGGCATAAAATTTACATTGGACATATGACTTAGGAATTGGGGCATAAATTTGACCGTAGGCATGTAATTAGTTTAGATACATATTACATGTTGTAAACTAGATCTGGATCTGAGCAAGCTATGTATGATAATCTGTGATTTGGGGACATAATTCATTATCTGATTTTAAGAATATGATAACCTAGATTTGTGGCACATTTTAAGAAGGGGAAGATATGTGACTTAGATGTAGAAATTAAAATCTATAATAAGATTTGAGGATTATTAAGTGTGAATACACCTAAATAAGGATTTTTGGATATATGGCATGCATTGTAATATTTGGTATAATTTATTGATGAATCTGCTGTACAATGCTAGTTTAACCAAAATGGGAATATATGTTATATGGTAAATTATGTCCATATTCTGTGTTATGTAAATTTAGGCAAACAAGGGGTATATGATCATATTGTGAATCATGACAATTATTTAGGCCTAATTTATGATTAAGCAAGAAATGTAAATAGGACCTTTAGAAATATTAAATCTGCTAAATCTGTCATCTGCTAAGTCTGTTGAAAATGCCAAATATGCTAAACCAAATCTGTTGAGATGCCTAATCTGTTATCTGCTAAATCTGCTAGTTTGCTTAATCTGCTAAATCCGTTAAGTAGCCTAATCTGCAAAATCTGTTATTTGCTATATCTGTTGAGTTGATATAATCTAAATTGGCTATAGTTATGAATAATTGACATGTATATTAGGTGTGGGCATAAATGGTAAATTATTAATTAACTGGCCGCAAAGATGAACATGGCTAACTCGAGATTAGAATGAGTTTGCGGCGTAATCCTACCCGGAACCGCCAAGCACATCCAGTGGCCACAAACAATAGGTTCTAATGCGATAAGTTAGTCATAATATGCTTAGACACGAGGTTAGGTCTGGCTTGTGGTAGAAGTCTGCCCGGAACCGCCCGGCCCATCCAGCGGCCACAAGCTAGCGACCTAATGTGAGAGGTCTGTGCATTAATAATTAATTAATGCAAATCTGAGATAAAAATGATGTCTAAAATGTGTTGGGTGGATAGGGTTAAACCAACTGGACTAATAAATATAATAAACCCGTTCATGAATATGTAGGCCCAATACAAAGTTAGACAAATCTGAAATTCTGTTATATCTGTACATCTGATCCGTTAGTCTGAAAACTTGTTTCTATTTTCTGATCTGTGAACTAGTAAATCTGATCTCTGTATGTTTGAACTTATAAACAAGTTAATCTGAAATCTGTTAGTCTGGGGACACGAGGTTAGGAGGGAAATTACTTGTGTCATCTGTTGTTTGGGACCCATATTAGTTAGTAACCCTTTCTGGTATCAAAACTTTGACCCAACAGTAGGTAGGGTCCGGGCACGCTTACTGAATTAATTATAAGCGGTTCATTCTGATAATGGTGAGGGGTGTTGATGGTTCGTTCCAACCGGGTCATGTGCGTGCATGGATCCCGGTCTGCCTCTGAGGATGTAAGACGCCGTGACATCTGTAAATAGGTCTGTGCCAATTGGTTGTCACTTTAGGGAGTGATACACCCTACCGTGTGGCCGACATAGGGTATTTATGTATTAGGGAGCCGGTCGCTTGGGGTAGGGTTTTAGGGTACACTTAGTTCTGTTTGTTTCTGTTCGTACCGTCTGTTTCTGTTGGGTGGTAACACCTGTCTGTTTCTGCATGGTACCGTCTGTTCGGGAGGTAAAGGCCCATTTACTAGTGTACACCTAATCCTACATTCTGTTTCCGTAGGGATTAATCTGTTTCTGTTTCTGTTCGAGTGATAAAGGCCCATTATTAGCATTCTGTTTCTGTCTGTTTCTGTTCGGGTGGTAAAGGCCCATTATTAGCATTCTGTTTCTGTCTGTTTCTGTTGGGGTGGTAAAGGCCCATTACTAGCATTCTCTTCTGTGGAAAATTATTCTGTACCCGTTTCTGTTTCAGTTTATACATTAGGGTGACACCTAATTCTGTTATACTAGTATTAGTGCAGAGAAGTGTTAGGAAATAGCTTATATCATTTCGTACTGCTGTTATATCCGCTACACCAGTTACTGTTATCTCTCATCCAGTTTTATTTTCATGTTATGTTATTATTATCTGTTCATAACTGAAAATCACAAGACTTGCCAGACTTTTTGTCTAACCCTTGTTGTTTCGCCTCCTTTCTTCCGTTTCCCACCCCCAGGTTTTGTAGAAGGGAGTACTCTAGCTTGATCCAGATTTCTTCCGCTTGAGGTGCTTAAAGTATGGCTTGTCTTCTTCTGTGGGGATTATGATTTTAAACTATGCATTCTGAAGGCTTTTGTACAAGACTGATATTTTGTACTTGATTCTGATATTGTGATTTGAAAAGATGTAGCCAAGCTTATTTCGGTTTCTGTTGTAATAAAGTTATAAATTTTTAAAGTACTGTTTTTATCTGTCTTATAAGTTTCTGTTCTGTTTACTTAAATGCTCCACCAAAGTTAAGGCATTCCCTTTGTGAGTGACCTTAACGGAGATGGGGTGTTGCAATAAATCATATGTGTGTTGGAATGGAAATAAAATATATTTATATACGAATATATATATATATATATATACTCCTCTTGTCCACAAACCATGGACGATATTTATTAATTGTTAATTAGCGTGGAAAATTTTGTGAATAATGCGAATGGTTGATAGGATTGCTTGTGGTTGATATTGTTTGGATTGTGGTTGAAAAATACCCATTTGTGGTTGAAACAAAAAAATTAGAATAAATTGTGGAAAAGAAAAACATAATCGCCTGCGTGCGAATTAGATGTATGAAATCCCAATTGTCAAAAACCGCGAGGTTTTAAGGTAGAGCGAGGTGCCGTACTCGGGACGGTGCCAGTTCTAAATACCCTGCCGTTATGCTGCCGAAATTTTCAATAATATTCATGTGTTAGAAATAATTTCATGTGTTGAAACTTTATTCATGTGTTGAAACCAAATTCATGTGTTGAAACCAAATTCATGTGTTGAATAGAAATTCATGTGTTAAATAGAAATTCATGTGATGAATAAAATTCTTTGAAAAATAAAAATAACATTTTATCACATATCTAAACTATATAAACTATTCGTGTTTTAAATAAATTGTTTTAACATTAAAAATCACATTTTTATTATATCTATAAACTATAGGAAATATTCATGTGTTGAATAAAGGATTAGAACGATAAAAATCATATTTTTATCGTATGTGTGAAGTGGAAAATATTGATGTGTTGAATATGTAGATTGAACAGTAAAATTTACATTTTTATTGTGAATATGAAGTGCTAAAAATGTTCATGTGTTGAATAAATATTTTTGATGATAAAAATATCATTTTTTTTCATGTAAACGACTCGCTAAAAATATACAAGTGTTGAAACAAATATTTGTTTGCTATGAATATTATTTTTAACATGTAGGCGAACTAAATAAAATAGTCATGTGTTGAGATATATTTTTGTTCGCTAAAAATATCATTTTTATGCGAAACGTGAAGTGTTAAAAATAACCACTTGTTCAAATAAATATGTGTGGGTTGAAAATATTATTTTTAACGTGTGTAGGAAGTGTTAAAAATAAACATACATGGAAATAAACCTTTGTTCGCTAGAAATATTATTTTTAGCTTAGTTTTGCACCTATATATATATATATACATGTGTTGAACATGAAAGTGGATTAGCTGTTGAGTAAAGAATTTATTTGCGTGCCCGACATATAGGTAAACCTTAATGAGTTGGATGCGAAATTTTATTATTATATCAACTCCTGTGAATGCCATTGGATGTGGAGTGTTGGTTGTTCTGTGTGTAATAATAAACATCGCCATAGGATAGTAACAATTAATTTTGAACTACACCACATGGCATACTTCTTGGAGATAGGAATACTTCATCATATCCCACATAAGCATTTGGAGCTTGTGTGACGAGGTTGAAGAATTACCATACGAGCGAGAGGCTTGTATGGCGATGACTATATATTACAGGTTCAACTAATGACTGAACTGGACTGTATAAATTGTAACGGTAAATTGCAAGATTAATAAAAAAACCCACACGGGTTTGGAGATGACAATAAACACGTCTCTTTGGTCATTAAGGCACAAAAACCATTTATAGGGTGACGAGAATTTATTCTCTGGAGTTATGATCTATACACACTCCTCTGTGGACACCGGAATATATCACTATAAATATGTGCATGCTTATTAGGATTTATTGGGTACCTAATACGACCCAATAAATTTCCAAACCCCTTCCCGTACAAAGGAGGTTATGACGAAATTTTTCGAAATTTAAAGGTGTTAGTGAAATATTTGAAGTGAAAACGATATTGAAATCATCGAATAAATTATATATATATATATATATAAATTAAATAAAACGTATCGAGCCCCTGCAGTTCGCGTTTTGAAATCGTAACTTCAAACAAATATACTGAAAGATCCGACCATCGGATATTCACGAAACTGGAACCATTGGGTTTGCTTTGGGAATATCTTCCCAACGATATAAACTTTGTTGAGATCCAACGGTTAGATTTTCAGATATATGTAAAAAAAAATTATGGAAAAACAGCGCCAGTGCCTCGGCACGACCTGAAACGTCGTTTAATTAAATAGGGCCGTTTTTAAATAAATAAAAATGGCGATATATCGTTATAAAATATTATTGACGATATAGAATGGAAATAAACTGATTCTGCTTGGTTTGCTTGATATTTGATGGTTGAATGTGTTTGACATGAAAATTATACTAAAGAACTGAAATGTGAATGTCGAATAATTTAACCATGTGAAGAATTAATTTGAAAATCTAAATATACGTGAATTATTTGAAAAGGCTGAGTTAATTCTCATTTCAAATAATTGATCGACGGTTAGAAGTCGAAGTGTTGAAGATGGTTCAAGACCAACGATCTTCACATTGGATTTATGGGCGCTACTGATGCTCATGATTGGAGTAGCTACCTTGAAGGAGCTGAAGTGGTAGCCGTCCGGACGTATTTGTTGATTGTACGGATATGCGAGGAATATGGTGCCTCCGGCTTCGTTCAAACCCAAAACGAACTTGTAAATGGACTGTGTGTCTGACATTGGATTTTGTTCTGTGCTGATTGATCTCTATTAAATATATATCTATTTGGCGGCGGAGAATTTATTCTCTTGCTTAATGCCCTTCTCTGAGACGTAGGAGCTCAGAGGTTATATATCGATAGAAATCAGTCGCATGGAGTGAATTGCCTGTGTGGCACGCCTAAGTGCCAGATGATCAAGGCTTCTGTTGAAAAGCAAAGTCTTGTGGTTGATGTTCAAAGCATGGCCTATGTGGCATAGCTTTGTGTATAGCGTTGATTCGCGTGTCTCACACCTCAGTATGTGTCAAAAACGGGATAGTGACTACAAGGAGAACACGACGTTTCCTTCTAGCTATGGGTGATGTCAGTGACCTGCCAGCCCTGACATTTATATATGATTTTACCTGTGTGGTTGTTGGAATGCGAGGCGCCTCGGTTATAAGTCCTATAGGACCGGGAAACGTGTATTTAGGAATAACTAATCCTCAAATGTAAGAGAGGACTGGCCCTGAAGATCCAAGGATCGTTGTGTGTGGTCCTGAGACATTTGCTAGGGTGTCTCGAACGGAGAGGAGCTTGCCCCTTGCCTCGACTCATGTTGGAATCCAATTTCCAATACGAAATTGCGGACTTGATTGTATTACTAGTATGGCGACATAGTGGTATGGGTCACTTATGCCGTCTATGATTGATAGTTATGATTGAATTTGCTATTGAAACATATATGCACTAGTAATAATATCAAACACTTTTGTTTTATACGTATCAAGCATTTCTTGGCCATTATAAGGTAAAATTCTATCCTCCGGCTTGCGTTGCATTGTGTGATGGGACCTGAGTCTTATAATGGCTTCGTTTTTATAAAAAGCATTGCAATGATTTAATAATTTACTTTATTTCATGCACTAGCAATCATTGGAGTAAACCCGTTCCGCGAAAGTGGCGTGGTCCTATGATTTGCCTTATTATTGTTGTTTAATTAGTTAGGTAGATTTCTCATACCAGTCCCATGACTGACTCGTAGTTTGTTTCACCTTGCAAACTCGGGTGCCCTTATTTTCACACGGGCAGCCTAGTATCAGGTAGCTAGACATATTTTGGCTTTGCACTGTAGCAGGAGTGCTTCTTTTGGCTCATGGCGAGGCTTGACTTCACAGTGTTGACTATTGATTTTTCTGCCATTATTATCTATGCAGAAGATTACGCCTCTGGCAATTTAGACTGATATTTCTTTTATGTACTCTCTATGTATATGTACCGCTTATGGCGATGTAGACTGATCATGTACTTTTATGCAATAAGTTGTATCCTACACTGTGCTCTCTGATGTTGTGATATGTATGATTCCGCTGTCATATTAATGTAAATTATTCTATTTCCTGCTTATGCTATTATCTGTATTCTGCTAATAATGATTAATGTGTTATATTCCAATGATTATCCTTAACACCGTCGTACGGGGTTTTGGGATCGTCACATATTCTAATTTGCGCCCCTGCCCAAATCCCTCGTGATCTTGGTCTTATTCAATTTTCTTTTATTTTCCTTAATCAGTCCTGTGTTGCTGGAACGGACCATAACTATTACATGCTTATTAAACATAATCCAGATCTAAGTTTTTATTTATAATAACCCTTTACGTTATTTCTTAAAATTGTAACCCTCGTGTTATAATTCAATTTCTACATGAGCCCAATTTGTCCATTATGATTTATTTACGTGTCTATACAACTATCGTAGTATTATACCTGCAAATATGTCTGGTCTTTCTCAACTACTATCCATGCTATACTTTTATTGCAAATCTATATTAATTTGTCAATTTCAGTCAAATCCCTTTTTAATTACAAATTTAGACTACATGCACACTTTTTTTAAAATTTAATCCCTTTTCTTTTAATATATGTTCGCATAATTATTACCTTAATTCTACTTTTCCATGCGTAAAATAAAAGGATTAAATCAATCATTAATATACTAATATTTACAAATCTAGGCATGTTTTAGGCACAGATCAAAAATAAGTGTAGAAACTGTAAAACAACTAACATGCATAAATACTAAAAGATGAAAGAAGGCTGAAGACTATCTTACATAACTTGAATAAAAAGAAAACTATAAGAAGCGACTGAGAAATACTTGTAGAAAATAAATTACAAAAACACTAACTTATTGAAAACTATTTAAAAACTACGTAAAAATCTTCAACTATTAGGAACCCTATTTTCCTAAATTATCATAAGTCTGAATTATTACACACTCACCCCTAGTCCTAAGCTTTCCTCTGTGACCCTTGTAGATCCCGTCTCTGTTATTAATATATAAATATTTTATAAACCCTTTCCCCAGAAAAATTTAGGTCAGGTCTGTCTCAAAAAGGGAGAACCCAAAGGGAAAAGGATTTCGTTGTGAAAAATTAGCTAGGCCTAGTGGTTTGCTTATAGTGTGGCCTAGGGATCTCAGACCGCTGGGTGTCAAAATTTAATCAGATCCAAACATGTCACTTTAGCAAATCCGAGCCTCGGAATTTCAAAATCAACCAATCTGGTGAAGCAATGTCGGCCCCTACTTCAAAAACTATGTTTCGGCCACTTACCTGTGTGAAATTTCACTTAGATACTAGTATGGGTCGACTTACCCGCCCTAAGAGTACCCAAGGATTGACTCGATGGGGTCGACCACCACTCTATTATATTTATTTAATTTCCTTTTCTTTTCTAACTTGTTTCTATGATATCTCTTTCATATGTACTCGGATTTAGACAAATTATGTATCAAAATAATTCAGAAAATCGCAATGGACGAGATGAAAAATTCCCATAGCCAAATTTGGTCATTTGTAGAAAAAAAACTTTTTAGCCTATTTCTTTCTTTTATTAATTTCATAATTATACTTAAAAGTTGTTTCTATTATAACTTCTTCATATTAGCTCTGATGCTTACAAGCATTATACGTAAATTGAATAGGAAATTGCCGTGGACACAATTGTGCCACTCCCATCGTTAAATTATGATTTTTTTTTATTTTTTGTAATTATTTAATTAATTCCTCAATTAATTAGTTTGACTTAAATTTAGGGTTGTTACATTCTACCCTCCTTAAAGGATTTTGTCCCCGAAATCTCCAAAGACAGAAGAATAATATAAGTATTTTCATCAAACACCTACAACCGTCTACTCAACCATTATCCATTAACATCCATTGTCCTTAATTTTTCCAACGCACTTATGAAGTTATTTAATATTGCAATGTATATGTCCCTAACTATTGCAAAAGATTAGGCCGTCTTCTGATTCTATCGACCTCCTTTTGTGCAAATATGTTTATGTCATGTATCCAAATAAATACAAGTTCCTAATGAGACTGATATTTCTACTTAAATGTTGCAGTCATCATCCAAATGCTATAACCATATGTTATTCATCCATTTATACAACATGGAATTTGAAATAGAATTAAATGTGCACACATCCATATGCAATATGATGGTGTCCCAGTTAGCCAATATCTAATAGTGCCTAGTGTATGTTATGAGTCCATTGCGTCCACTAGAAAACACTTTCAACCACTCGTGTACATCATCCATAATGTGTTCTACAAACATGTTTACAATCAGTCCTACCATCAGTTGGCTTAATCATAAGATCTACCCTACTTACGGATACTTGGAAGAAAGATCCAAATCAAAGGAAAGACTAATGATAGAATGTCTAAAGAATGTATGTATGAAACATAGATGCTCCTAGGATACCCATGTTGATATATGTGAAAGTTCCTTTTAAGAGATGAGAGGCCTTATTTTGTAATTGGAAAAAAGTTCTAATGCACGATGACTGACTGGTGACACGTGTTTTTTCTCTAAATTACTAACCTGAGTGGTTTCTTTTATAACTGCTAAGCTATTGTAACTAAATCCACTGGAGAGTTTTACTACCTTACCTATCCGAAGTACTTTAGAATGAAATCCTTTGAGTAAGTAAATCTGCTTATCTTAAAAGTTTTATGTTTGCTTCCTTTTTCTCCTTACCCTTTGGAGTACACTCGAAACTAGTTTAATATGGCTAAGTTTTGCTACATCTTGGTTTTAAAATTCTAGGGTCTATTCCACCCTCCCAGTAGAGACTTCAAGGGTTCGTTAATTTTACCGTCTCTATTTTCCAAATTCAAGTCTTTACCTTTACGGTCTTGTATTCCTCTATTTGTTCTATTTATATTATCGAACCCCATAAAGACATACTTCTTTTTAAACTTTCTATATATTTTTTCTTCAAAACTTGATTTTTATCATTTCAAATCTTATTTGAAAAAACTTAGTATGAAAATATATTATTCATAGAGTTAAACAACAATTTCTTTTCGAAATATATACAGTGTTTTCATGAAATTCCCAAAAATACAAATTTCATAACAAAACATACTAGCATTCAAAATTTCTATTTTTAGAACCATACACACACACACACAAATATATATATATATATGCGAGGTTTGGACACAAAGTGGACCTACAAATTTCCTTCTTCCTAAATAAATTACCCTTCTTCAAAATAAAATCTTGGAACATAATTTTTCATGAGAAAATAAGGAACATGTCCTTAAAAAGTTTGGAAATATAAATGGCATCCTCCCCAACTTTCAAATGCAAAGCAGGTCCCTATTTTAGGACCATACATGTTTTTCAGGAAATTTTAGGCGCTACAACATAAAAAAAAAATCGCAAATATTCCCAGAAGCAACATGAAAAAAGAAAAAAAGGTCGCACTCGTCTCTGCATTAATACTCAATATATGCATACATGTATGCATATATTCATCCAAGGTTTATATTAAAAATATAGATGAATATATGCATACATGTATGCATATATTGGTAAAAGTTCTAGATATGTATGCATATAAAGATGAAGTAATCTGCATGGGCTACGAATTGTTGCAGAAATGTATGCATTTATTCCGTATATGTGCAAAAATGTATGCAACAAAGTTAAAACGAATGAAGGCATATGAATTTGTGCAGAAATGTATGCATTTATTACTTATAATTGCAGAAATGTATGCAACAATGTTTAAAAACTGTGCATGCTTGAAAAACAGGCCAGGATTGAATTAATGAATCAAACGATGCATTTATTATAGCATTAGTGCATACATTTTTGCATTTAAACTGCAGTTCGATGCACAACTGCAATGTATGCAGAAATATATGCAACTATTACAGATAAGTGCATCGTTTGATGCATAATACCTGTGATTCGCTGTTTTTTTTTGTTTTTGAGTTGTTTTTGGCGGTTTGAATGACGATTATTTGTTGTATTTAATAATAAATTTTCGCGGTATTTTTTATTTATTTTTTGATGAATTTACGAAAAATAGGGACCTAATTTATAAAAATATAAGACAAAGATGTGAGCCTAATTTCGAAACCTAACACAGCCCTGAGACAAACTGTCCCATTTTCATCCTTTCTTTAATCGATTGCAAACCTTTTGTATCCCTTCCGTTTAGAACATACAAGCGTTCAACCATTTATTTACTAGCCAAATTTATTACTTACTCCAATCTGATGGTCCTATAAAAATCTATTCTATCAATCTGATTCTTTAATAATTAGGTATCAACTTATCCCTATAACTTATTTTTCTTCAAACGGTATTTCAAGGATCCTCATCTCATGCCTAAATGACATAACCTTGTTGAACACCAATCTCTCATTCATTGAGCATAACTAATGGTGAATTCATCCTCATACCCTATCAAAATTTCAAGGTATCCTTTTGAATTAAATATTTTAAGGTTCTAATTGCTATGCTTAGATTTAGTCTTGGTTCTTCCTCATTCTTAGAGAACTTACCACAACACACTACAAAGTAATTCAGTAGAAGCTACATATATTACCAATGCTTCTGTCACAAGAACTCATATACCAAAAGCCAAGAATTTATTGTTAACTACATTCTTACTTTTACACCGAGCACAAGAAAAAACAAAAATCAATGAACACATGAACTCAATTAATCATTACCATCTTAAGTTCCAATTTATTATAAGGGATAACTAACCAACATTCTATGGTCCTTGAAATTTAAAACCTAAGTAACGCCCCTATAACCTAACTGAAAAACCAATCGTAGTTATTCCAAGGTAACTACTCTAGTGGGTCCTCTTATTAATGCTACCAAGCAGAACTGATACTGAACTATTAATTAAAAGTCTTTAAAAATTGTTGCATACTTTGTGTACATAGAAGCTAAGCTCCTCTCAGTGAGTTAGGTCAAGAAAATTTATACCTTAGAAAACCTTTCGATAATTTTTCCATAATAACCTACTAATTCAAGAAAATTCCTTACCTTCTAAAAGTGATCCTCAGAGAACTTGGTCTTAGGTCCAAAGTAATGAATTCCTTTACCAAATACCAAATTTATTCCTTGTTATTCTTTGATTAGACCAACATGTAATCTCCACAGACCGTTACTAGCCTACTCCAAAACCTCACCAAACACCCTACCACATAACTCAATAACTAAACTTAGGCGCAAGCTAGTCCAAAAACGTATGGCAACTACTCTTAAAATCTACTAGGTATCAGTATGCTATAGATGGCCTTCTGCAGCAAATTTGCAAGGTGTTGCCAGTTAAAATGTAATGATATCTATGCTGATGTTTGTCTATTACAACATTCGCTTCAAGGTGTTAGCATAAATATCATCAAGATGTTGCAGTAGCTATAAATATATTCAAATAAAAAAATTCAAAAAAATTACACCTCAGTGATCCACACCATCATTTAAAGCAAAATCTCAACCATCAATCCACACCATCAGTCCACACCTCAGCTATTTCTGTTTCCTACTTTTATTTCCATTCACCCGCGCGCTTTCCTTTTCATTCTCACCCCCAAATTTCCAAAATCATTTCAATCCCTAATTTTAATTCACCCCAAATTTCCTAAATCTTTCCCTAATGTCTTCGATCTCATAAATTTCACCATTCCTCTCATATGCTCGACTGCCTCGTTAGTTCATTCCTTTGTTAATCGCATCCTCAACTATCTAGTTATCTCCTCATTAGTTATTTTAATTCAATTCTCTCATATCAGAGTATCGCTACAATTATTCAATTTACTATGGGTAAGAACCTATCTCAGTTTCAATCGATTTGAGGGTGACTATTTTGTTTTATAGCCCGTTGAGTTTCAATCGATTATTTTCTTTTTAAAAAGTTATTTTTTCTTAGTTTAGTTGATTGTTTTTGCAGAGGAAACTTTGTTATGAAATTGATCGAGTGTGTGAAGAACTACAATGATCTATCAGTAACGCTTGCATCTAGTTTTCAAAGAATTGCGCTTGAAATTATGAAGCATCCTGTTGCATAATGAATCAAGCGTACTCGATTATGTTTTGGTAATATGACCACTGGCTCCTAATCTTTTCTACTTTGGTCAATACTGAATTATTTACTCTCATATGCTTGAGAACTACAATTCAGGATTTCACACAGATTTATCCTACATATCAAATTCACTGCCGGATGCGATTTTTTTTTTTTGACTTAGGGTAATCAATTTACATTCTACTCCATTTAGTTCAACCACAACATTTTACATGTTTTGTATAGTTGTTTGACTGATGTTCAAGCACATACGGTACATAACATACATGGCTTCATGTGTATATTGGTTTCCGTGTTGCATGAACTAAAGTTTTGAGTATATGCAACTGTCCATTAATTTTCAAGTCTATGTCTTATGTGTACATTCTAAAAACATCTAAGTTTTGAAGCAAAATTTGTAAATGCTTGTTAAACATGAACTTACTAATATACTCTAGAAATATTGAATAATATTTGGGTTCCTCGTACATATCTAGGTTACCAAACAAAAATATTTTTCTTTCCTATCCATTTTGGGTTTGTGGAAATGCTGACCTGAATATGGAGCTTAGTTTGCAGCTTTAACTATTTATGAATGAACATGGCATCAAAGTAAAAATGTTTACTGATTCTGTTGAAAAGATTGGTAAATAAAATAGCTCAATACATTTGCACGAACTCAAGTATGAAAATTTATAGTGATGGCTTAATATATTTTTTCTGAAGTGTTCTTCCAGTTTCTTAACATAGTTATTTTTAAATTTCCTCAAAATCAGTCTTTTATGCTAGAATGCTCATTTTTATAAATTTTCATTTTCTTGTTTAACACATTTAATTAATAAAATTTTGAAAATTTTAGGGATAAATATGGATGGTGGAATCATTCATAGTAGAGTAGAAGGATTAACCCATGAGATCAGTGGTTCAGCTTCATCACCAACAAAAGCATTTCTATTTTAAGTAGTTTCTCAACGTACATATATTACATATTTTAATTTGTGTTTTTCTTGTATATTTTTTGGACTACGTACAAGGGACTTTGCTCTATTGCGAATTGATGGTGTGCCTTGAAGAAGCTTCCGAGAAAATTGTCTGCACATGCTTATGCCCGCAATGTATTCAAATACGTCAAAAGACACCATCTAACAAATTAATAAACATTGAGGACTAATTAAGTAGGAGAAGTTTATTTTAGAGGCAGAATGTACTTCGATGGATGAAAGCTTTTATTATGAAAAAGGCTGTTAAAAAACATATTTTACCTAAATTTAATCTCAAGTTGTGTTTTTTTCAGGTAGCAGTTGTGAATATCAGACTTGTTATTGGATGGTGATAAGGATGAGGCAGTGCTGATGTTTGTCAAGATCTCTAGTATGTGAAATTCTCTGTTGTTAATTATCCTTTTCTCGACTTGTCTTGTGATGTTTGTCGATGATGAAAATGGGTTAATTTATACGATAAATAACCCTATATTTTCTGATTTTGGTTTCCACGATTTTCCCCAAAATATGGCCTTGATTTTTTTTGTCTTGGCTGAAATCTGACTTGCATTAGCTGTGACCTTGGCTGAAATATGACTTGACCCATGATGATTTGATCATCTCTGACTTGCATTGGCTCATCTATTTTCATGTTGTTTGTTTCACTGATGCTTTTCCTGGTTTAAGTCATCATGTACATGCTGCAATATTAAATCCTGAACTTTATGTGCATTGCATACTTGCAGTTGTCTTGGTATATATAGCTTTGCATAATTGAATTGAACCTGAGATTGAATCACATTCTTGATGTTTCACTGGGTTGAGTTGGTCCACGTGGCTGCTCCTCAGTTGTTTACACTGCCGTGAGAATGATTATGGGATGTTATGGCAGTGTACACGTGTACATGTACACGTGTATACGTGCATGCTCCTGAGATTCGTTTGTCCATGTGAATATTGATGAAGAAACATGTATTGTACAATCAAAATATGATAACAAACGACCCGAATACCTGAGGCAAATAAACACACAAACAATTTTATATTTTTGAAAATTTATATTTGTTTATTTTTAAATAACGGCTCTAATTGTTTATTGTATAAGTAAACAAGAGACAGAGTGAATGTTGGAGCTGGACCAGAAGTGTGGATAAAATACAAAGACAAACAATGTATTGAGTGTTTGAGTGTATGTAATGAGGTGTGAATGTGACTTGTATTATAGAGAGATACAAAATATTGAACTATTTAAATGTTGAAATATTATATTGAATAAAATACTGTTCGAATCATTTGAATTCTTTGCAATAGTATTATTATTCAATATCAATATATAATATTTTTTGAGATGCAAAATAGTATAATATATAAGATGTGGACCCAAACAAATTCAAAAGGTTAATATATGTAGCAACATTTTTGGAATGTTGCGACAGACACCTATGGATGTTACTATAGACTCAAATAGGGTTCTATTGCAACAATATTTCCTATGTTGTTTTTGAGGTCTAAGGCAACGAAAAAATTGCAACATAGGAAAGTACTATTACCAAAGACCTATGACAACATTTTTTGGGCTTGGTCATTTATGGCGTAGTGTATTATATGAATACCCTCTCTCCAATCCTTTCCACTACTCAAAACTGATGGAAATAACTGGCAATGAAATCTAGCTATGAGATAATATGGCTCCCTCTAAAAAATAAAACAGGCCATCTACATAAGGCAAAGAGTAATGGTTCTTCTAGGACAATTTACTCATGATTACCACAAAGCCAAAGGAATTACCCATCTTTGTAGCAGATACGAGTGATGACTCTTATCCAAAAATGCTTACCCTTACGAATCTTTTCCAGAAGTTCCCTAATTTGTTCTTACAAAACCTTTCTGCGGCGGCTGAAGTCCACTGACTTTCTCAAAATACATGTCAAAAGCTCTCATCACAGATACTGTACTAAATCTACCAAAATATAGGTCTAATTAGTAAAATAATCTGTTTCAACCGGTTCTTCACAGGTCACACCTAGGATGCCCAATTATGCATAACCTCCAATAACTATCTTTCTCTCAACATCTGAGATGGTTCGTCATATGGCTAACCTATCTAAACTCCAAATCAATCCACACGTAGTAATGATATAATCATCACTATATCCAGAAAAGCTTTTGGCTATAGGTATGAAACTCAACTCTCTTCTTTCCCGTAAAACTGCGTGCTTTGCTGGTAATGCTACAGGTTTAGCAATGTCACAAATATGAATCGGAAAATCAATCCCTCTTCAAGGAGGTAGCCTTTTAACCTTTTCCAATATTCGGAATATCTATCACAATGGTAATAGAATCATTATCGCCTAGAGAGGTACAAAGGGAAATAGGAAACTCAATGTGACTGGCACCTCAGGTTGTAGGAAATCTCAAGAGTTTGTCCCTTGCATATCTGTTAGATCCAAAATTGGCTCTAACACCCAGACTAGTAATTATTCTATTGAAATGAAATCAAAAACGAAGAAAACACACAATTTATAGTGGTTCGGCGTTAAATAACCTACGTCCACTTTCTACTCTTTGAATTGATGATTTGAATGCAAGTACAACAATAATTCTCACTCAATTTTCACTCATACAATGTATTGATTCACTCAATCTCCTCCATAATGTGCTTCAAAAGGTGATTGAAATCTGAATAAGTTGATGAAATTCGGATAGCAAAGGAGTTTGAGTTATGAAAATGCCAAAAGATCCTTCCAAATGTCTCTTGATGGTGTATTTATAAGTGGAAAATGCTCCTAGAATGGCTTCGGTTCGGATCCACGTGGCACCCATTCCATTACTATCGAATTTGGATGGGATAGGATAGTGACAGCACACCAGATTATTGGAAAACATGGGTAGAACATGGGTATAACCACTCCGAATCTTAAGAGAAACGTGGAGTGAAACTATCGTGATTCTGGGTTCGGACCGGGGGTGCTAGCAACCAGGGGATTGGATCATTTTTGTCCCTTTCGATCCGATTCGACCTGTATTCTTTCTTTCTTGGCTTTGTGGAGGTTTGCCGTTTTCAAAAGTAATTCGATCCGATCCGACTTGTAATGAAAAAAACATTCTTCATTTTTTGATCTTTTAATCTTTGTGTAGCCTAGTTCACAAAGTAGGCTAACATTTTACCCCTCAAAGGACACTTCTATTGAAGATGGAGCGTGCGTTGACATTATCTGTACACTAGTCTCTGAATTTGAACTGTTGAATAGTTGCTTCCATTCACGTGTAGGAATGCGTTGCTTCATAAAGTCATGTCTCTTGTTGCTTATATATACATCATAGAATGTATGAATTATCTTTTTCATTTTAAACAGCTCTAAGAATTCTTCTTGATGTCCAGTGATTCCTCTAGGTAAATTTTGTTTATTTTTCTTTTTGTTCATTTCAAATATCGAATTAACTTTGGTACCCAAATTTGGGCTCGGTCCCGGTCTGAACAGCTTTTCTTACACTCCACTATCATTGAACGAATGGGCTAAATACCTATATGGGCCAGCGTTCTGGTTTGATCGGAATGAAGTGTTGGGAATACTAAGAGCCATTTCAAATCTATATAAATTTGCCTTTCATCCCCTTCTTCCTTCTTTCCTTCATTATCACCGTCCTCTAAGTTTTGCCAAAAAGAGAAACCCTAATTTCTGAAGTATCAAAATTCCTTTCAATTCTCGAAGTAAGTACATAGGTAGGTTGCAAAACTTGAGATAATTCCTTTTTAATTGATCTTGATCCGAATTCGTGGATGATTCGGATGATTTGAGCATGGAACTTAGCTGACCTTGACACCATGATCCCCTCGCCATCGTCGTTAATGGCCTTGTCGCCATCTCGAGGTAGTAACGGAGGGGGTTAGAATCTGTTATTGAACATGCTAGCACATAAATGCTTGGATTTGATATGGGTGTTTGGCATGAGACTGGGTTCGGTGTTGGTTAAGGAAGAAAGAGGATAGATAATAATAAGAAGAAGAAGAGGTAAAGGTTTGGGATTGGTTCGGGTGAAGAGGCCTAAGAATGAACAGGAGGAAGGGGTTCATCTGACCGGGTCGGGTCGGAGTGAGAGAAATGGTCATGGAAAGATATGGGTATTCGGACCGCACTGGACTGCTTGAAGTACCAACCTTCGAATCGAACTGATTTGCATATAGTGCATTAACTTCTACTTTGGACCTCACATGGTTCTGCCCCCAGTCCGAACCCATTCCTCTATGGGCGTCCGATACGATCCCAAAATATATATCCGAACCGAACTGAAACCATCCAAATTAATGCACAAGAAATGTCCGACTTGCTCAATCAATGCTTGCCGTTACTTTACAACTTAATGAACTATTAGGATAGTGCCCTACGGACATGAGCAAACATTTAAGACTATTTAAACATTACTGCTTCGCCAATCTTTGGCATTATTCTCTTACGTATTTTACTTTGCATCTCTTGCACATACTGTTCACACCTTAGTTCACACATATGCACGGGGGATACGGGATATTTTACTCTAACTTATGCTATTGCATCTTCAGTAGTTTAGTGACCATGGCAGAGAGACGTTCATCTAGTTTAGCAGAAAAGGGAGAAGTCATAGTAGCTTCCGAGAAACTTACTCTTAATGACATATCCTCTTCCTCAGACCCAGAATGGGATGATGAGGGCCCAGATTATGAAATGGAAGCGCACAATAGTGAAGTATCTTCCGAGGGTGATGTCTCTCTTGGTGAGGATGAGGAACGAGAGGTAGGAGATGATCGCGCTCCCGATGAGTTTGAAACTGCCACCATATTGGAGTTAGCCAAAGATTCTGTTGAGTCGACGATCGACGATGGTAAACTCATCCGAATATGTCTAAAGCATGGGATTCTAAGAAGAGATACCCAGTTGCCTTCAAAAACAGATCGCCCCCACAATCCACCAGAAGCATTTATGGCTATTACCCGATTAATGTGTCTAGTTGGGGCAATACCTCCGTTTCTGCCTTTTGTTGTTGATTTTCTGAGATAGATGTGGATTGCCCCCGTGCAGTTACATCCCAACTCTTATGCTTATTTATACACCTTGTATATAGCATAAAAAGAGATTTTAGGTATAGAGCCTACCTTCGATGACATCCGCTTCTTTTATAATTTCAAGCATCGGACTCAAGAGACTCCCTACTTCTCATACTTTGAATTAGTTCTGAAAAGGAAAATTATCACTGTTCCATATAGCAGCAAAGCTGGTGACTCAAAACCTGAATGGTTTTATATCAGACAGCAACCGGGGTGCGCCAAGAGATGGACCAAATCAAGTAAAGCACCGACTTTCTAGATTTCAACTTTATATGTTTATGCCAACACATTAACTTGCTTTCATTTTCATTCGCAGTTGATAACCCAAACCAAATATCGGGTCAATTATACTTTGATCGTTTGCACCATCTGCTCAATGGCGACCAAAAGTTCTTAACCATCGAAGTTTTCCTTAAGGATGAGTATCTACATCGTCACGGGATACTATCTATTACCCGTATATAGGTCATGGGACATGTCCATATGTGTATATACACCTGTCGGCATTATCCCTGAGACGGGTGAGGGCTCAAAAGGTGCAACGATACTTCTTAGGACTCCTCCCCCTCCGTCCTCAACTCAGGACGATGAATTAGCCAACATAGCTGAGAAGTACAGAGAAGGGTATACCATTCCTGATGACTCCATTTCTCCTGAAAAGTCAACATCCCCTAAAGAGCTACCACTAGACGCTTCTCAAGGGGATGCTCCTACTATCGACGATTCTACATTTAAGGGGTTAGGAAATCTTCCCCTGCCCGAAACTATTTATACTTCAGAGGACTTCGTAATGAATCCTTTAACCTTCACTTCTTAGGAAGAGACTACTCCCCTGAAGACCAAAGAGCCTACTCATGCTAGTCTGGCTTCAGGCTCGGGTTTGTTGGGGGGAACGTCACTTAAGATGCACATATCACATTAGCACCGCACGTCACAGCACTTATGTCTAATGTGAACGTCGATTATGAACTCCACTTATATTGTTGTGTAGGTACAATGTCATGCCCTTACTATGTTGTAGGGAAGATTCGCCATAGCATGTCCAGACCTCCTTCTGACACCGAGCATGATCGCTGTGAGAACCGGGCAGAGATGACAGAAGGCATCATGACTCCCATCGACCTCACACTTCACACTCTCGTTCTCATGTTTGGTTGAATCCGGACAGATATAAGAGCTACTAAAGTCGTCGTCGGGGGGACACATCCAAATCCAAAGACCAAATTTTTCCCCAAGATAAATATAATCGAGAAAAAAGTCCACCGAAACACATTGATTCACGAGACAAGCACAAAGCCTCTGAGAAGCGATCTGAAGAAAGCGATGCAGCCATTGTCCCTACTAAGCGGAAACATATTGAGCTATCATATTATAAATCCCCACCACTGGACACTGATTCCAAAATGAAACTGGCTTATCTGGAGAAGCATTTCCTAGATCACTACTTTGAGAATTTAACTTTCTTACCCGCACTCGAGCCTATTTCTTCAAAGTGGGCAGATGAGGCTAGGGCAAAGATCGACGCAGTAGAGAAATAATACTCGGAGATGTACAAGTATTCACGCAATCTCTCCAGAATCATTCGGGCCTTAATTGCAGACGTCGATGCAACGAAAAAAGTTGCAGATTCCGATGAGAATGCTTTGAAAAATTTGGAGGACTTAGAAGATACATAGGCTCAACTTGCCATTGTTCGACGAGACGCCGACAACTTCAAAAAACAATTTGAGGAATTACAAAAGCGTTATCATGACCTACTGGAATCTCATAGTCAAAAGCGTTTAGATCTGAAGAAACAAGTTGAAGATGCTAAGTCAAAAAGTGTCAAGGTGCAACTAGCTTACAGTACTCTTGAGCAAGAAAAGGCTGAGTTAGCGAGGAAGAACGCCGAGTTGGAGAAACGAAATGCTAACTTGGAGTCCAAGTTAATGGAAGCCGAGACTAGAGCTGCCTTAGCTGAGGGGAATGTGGATAGCGCTATTAAGTATGCTGAAGAAACTCATAAACAACTATCAGAGGCTCAAAAAGAATTGCATGGCTTTGGCGAACTGATGATTGAATTCTTTGCACACATAATCCGTCGCCGAAACATCTCTTGGATTGAAGACTATCCTACTACCTTAGTTCATGTGTGGAATCAAACCATCGAATGGGGAAAAGATGAACTTAAGGTAGACTTTGTTGATGAAGACAAACTCATGGAGAAGTATCTGAAAGATGATGAACCGGCACGCCTGGCCGAGGGGCGTCGCCTTATTGCTGCTGCCATGGAGGAGGAGAAACGCCAAGTCAAAGGAAAGAATATCCTTGTAGTTGGTTCCTCTTCTCTTACCGTAGAAGCTACTAGAGTAAAGGAATATGATCCCGAAAATCCGGGAATTCCTAGAGCGCCTCTTTTATCTCCTATACCCGAATCCGCATCAAAGACAGTAGCCGCCCCAATTGAGAAATAATCAGAAGGTATTTCCACCTTTTCACCCCAATTTGCCAAGGAAGTCTCCACCTTTCATCACATCATTGGGCAATCGATCAAGGATTCTTTGTTTTCTCCTGAGTTGATAACCGTTGCTTCTCGTTCTGTAGGTGCTGAACCAACCGAGAAGACTGACGAGCATCGGGGAACCACCATTGGGGAAAAATCTGTAGAAGAGACTCAGGGAGGATAGGATAAGGCTACCATCGTTGAGTCCGGTGGGAGAGCTGAAGTAAAAAGGAGGAGGCTATCAATAAGACTCTCATACCGCCTAACGCCGACACTTCTCATGATGATGAAATGATAAATGCTTTGAAAGATGACGATGGTAATGATGGGCATGAAGAAGATCCTAATGTTGCTATAATTGGGGATTCGAAGAATGCTGATGACGTTACTTTGGCTGAAATGAAAGCCAAAGAAGACAAGCACACTGAAAGTCGAGGAGATAGACCCCGAAAGCCTTAAGCCCCTTGCAGTGGTGGATGATGGATCAAGGTTAGTTGTTAAGCTTTCAACTAGGACAACTATAGAGGAGATTGCAAAAAAATATTCTCTTGATCCCAGTGCTCCGAGTCCTGGGAAGAAATCTATCGACTCTGGTACCTCATTTACAGAGAAAAAGAAACCAAAGTGTCTTATGTCCGATGTTGAAAAAGAAGCTAAAAAGCTCTTAAGGCTGCCAAGAAGCCCAAGTCTACTCCAAAGTCCAAGTGACAATGCGCTTTGTTCTTTATTCTAATATTCCACTGGTCCGCTATTGTTGCAGCGAGTGCGGCCCTCGCATCTTCAGCTTAGCTTTCCTGTTTAAACTCACATGTTTGTAAATAAAGTAGTTTATTCTCTACAATGTCTGATATTTGTAAATTTAGCATTTAATTAAAAATGCAAATGAATAGCATGTCATATCACAGTTATATAATAAAATCATTATTAAGGGGAACATGTGTACATATATATGCCCCCAATCAATCTTGGATAACTGATTAAGACTTATTCAAGATTGATTAAATTCAAAATCCAGTTGCCCACGATTCTCTGACAGGGCCATATTCCTTTCGTCATTGATGCTTATTCTTTTTAGCATCTTTATACTCTCTTGTCTCATAACCAGGTTAGAGAATTACTGTGGCGATCTCTTATTGGGGTGCACCTCTACGCCTCAAGGGACGTCGTCTTCCCGTCCTTTATACTCTCTCTCGATTCATGAGAGTTAGAGTTAAGAATGTCGTCTTCCCATTCTTTTCATTTTATCATCCAAGCGGTCATTTTGTTCGCTCCTGCACATAGGTTATCTCTAATTTTCCAAATCTAATATAATGTTTCGTGTTTCATAGTCATGATAGAATAATTGCTGAAGATTAAAATAATGCAGGAAAGTAAATGACACACGATATTTTTATAGTGGTTCAGCTAAGTCATAGCCTACATCCACTTCTTAATCCTTTGTTCATATAAACTGACTTTTTAACGCAAGTCGTGCCTTTTTACATAGCTTATAAAAACAAAAAGGAAGATATTTCATATTTAGCTCAGGTATCTTCGCAAGTGCTGAGCATTCCAGGCTCTGGGAATCTCTTCACCGTCCACGGTCATTAGCTTGAATGCTCCTGTATCAAGCTTCCGTTGGATGGCGTATGGCTCTTCCCATTTTGGACCCAATTGGGTTGAAGGCGGGAAGACTCATTTCAATACTAAGTCTCCTGGTTCGAAGGTTTTGAAGCGAACTTTCCAGTCATAATAACATGATACTTGATGTCGATGTCTTGAGGCACGCAAGTCTGCTTCGTCATTTTTTTCTTCAAACATATCAAGAGACTCTAGGAGGAGTGTTTTATTCGTCATTGGGTCATAGTATGCTACTCAATGAGAAGGGACTTCTAGTTTTATCGGGATTACGGCTTCTGACCCGAAGGAGAGTGAAAAAGGGGTATGGCCAGTGGCAGTCTTAAAGGTTGTCCTGTAGGCCCACAAAGCTAGAGGCAACTCATCTACCCACTTGGCTTTGGTCCGCTCCAAACGCTTCTTGGGAATAGATTTAATGACCTTGTTTATTGCTTCGACCTGGCCGTTTGACTGCGGGTGAGCTACAGCGGTGTATCGTTTATCAATCTTGTATTTCTGGCAGAAGTTTCTGAATTCGATGTTGTCGAATTGTGTCCCATTATCAGTTATGATGGTCTTCGGTATCCTAAATCGACAAATGATGTTTCTGATCACAAAACTAATCACCTTCCTTGCCGTGATCGTGGTTAAAGGTTCAGCTTCCACCCATTTCGTGAAAAATTCCACAGCGACGATCGCTTGCTTTGCTCCCCCTTTGGAAATAGTTAACACTCTAATAATATTAATTCCCCACATGGGTAACGACCATGGGCTTACCATTGACTTAAGCTAAGTCGGAGGTGCTCTGGGAATTTCGGCGAATCTTTGACATTTGTCGCAACATCGTGAATAATCAGCCGCGTCTTTATTTACGGTAGGCCAAAAATACCCACACCACAACACTTTCTTTGCTAGGGTTTGGCCCGGTGTGGTCCCCACACTCACCTTCGTGTACTTCTCGCAGTACATGTTTGATTTGTCATGTGCGATACACCGTAGTAGAGGCATTGAAAACCCTTTGTGATACAGGACGTCGTTCTGTAAAACGTATCTTGCAGCCTTACGTGTTACAGCTCGTCTTTTGCTTTTCTTCAATGGGAGGGTTCCACTTTTGAGAAAATTCTTGATCGGTGTCATCCAAGATGATCTCTCTGGATCAACTTCTAAGGCTAGTTCCACCTCCATCAGATCGAAACTCGCTGATTCCAAAATTTCTATCAGAACCATTTCAGTTTCTTCAGGGTTATCTGAACTTGCTAGTTCTGCCAACCGATCTGCTTTCTGATCTTTGTTCTTGGGATATGAGTTATGCTGTAATGCTCCAAATTGTCCAACAACTCTTTCACTTTTTTGAGATAAGTAACCAACCGAGGTCCTTTAGTAACAAACTCCTCTCATACCTAGCATACAACTATCTTGGAGTCACAGTATATATCCAGTGTCTTTACTCCTAGTTCTTTGGCGAGCTTCAGCCTGACAATTAGGGATTCATACTTGGAATCGTTATTTGTAGCAGTAAATTCTAATCGTAATGCATAGTAAGTAGATTGTCCTTCAGGTTTGATTAAAACAACTTTGGTGTCAGACCTTCGATCATTTTTGGCTCCGTCCGTATATAGCTTGCATGGACTAAGCTCTAGCTCTTTTTCTATAGTAACCACCTTGTCACCCACCGTTTTGCTCTTCGGGAATTGTGAATTCGGCTATGAAGTCGGCAAATGCCTGCCCCCTTATTGACCTTCGTGGATGAGAATTCAAATCGAATTGACTCAACTCGATGTTCCATTTAAGTAACCGCCTCGACGCTTCGGGTTTTTGCAACACTTGCCTTAAAGGTTGATTGGTGTATACAACTATCGGAAGAGCCTAAAAGTAATGACAAAGTTTGCGAGAAGCAATTAGGAGGCTATAAGCAAGTTTTTCTATTTTTGGATAATTACATTCCACAGTGGCTAGCTTCTTGCTTACGTAGTACACAGGCCTCTGGAATTTATCTTCTTCACGTACCAACGTTGTACTGATGGCATGAGATGTTACCGCTAGGTAAACAAACAAATACTTATGTTCCACGGGTTTTGATAATATTGGAGGCTTTTCTAAGAAGTCTAAAGATTCTGGAAAGCCTCCACACAATCAGGAGTCCACTCAAAATTTTGTCTCCCTCATTTTATCAGATTGAAGAAAGGTACGCACTTATCTTTGGCTATGGGGATAAACGTGCTCAATGCAACAACTTTTCCAGCTAGGCTTTGAACTTCCTTAATCTTTCATGGTTCTTCAATATTCCTTATCGCTGCTATTTGACTAGGATTTATCTCAATTCCTTGAGAACTCACGATAAACCCAAGGAATTTTCCATATGCGACCCCAAACGAGCATTTTAGGGGGTTTAACTTCATCCCATACCTTCGAAGAATTTCGAGCATTTCGGTTAAGCCTTTGTATGGTCAGAAGATTATCTAGACTTCACAAGCATGTCGTCCACATAAACCTCCATGGTTTTTCTGATTTGATTATAGAACATGCGGTTGACCAAACACTAATACGTGGCTCCTGCATTCTTTAATCCAAATGGCATTACCACATAATAATATAACCCTAAGTCTGTGATGAAACTTGTGTGCTCCTGATCTGGTATGTGCATGGGAATTTGATTGTACCCCGAATAGGCATCCATAAAGGATAAAAGCTCGTGTCCGGCCATCGAGTCTACTAGTTGATCAATCCGGGGAAGAGGAAAGCTATCCTTCGGACAAGCCTTGTTCAAGTCAGAGAAGTCAATACATGTAATCCACTTCGCGTGAGATTTTTTGACCAGGACAGGATTTTATATCCATTCGGGATATTTCGAATCCTTAATGAATCCATTATCCTTCAATTTCTCTACCTCTTCTTTCAAAGCTGTTGACCGCTCTGGGCCTAACATCTGTCTCTTCTACTTGATCGGCGCGTGCTTTGGATTGACCCCTAAAGAGTGGCTCATAATAGCAGGCGAAATCCCATACATGTCAGCGTGAGTCCAGGCAAACATATCTAAATTTGCCCTTAAGAAATCAGCCAACTCTCTCACTCGAATTGGATCTAGCTGCGATCTGATCTTTAGTACTTTTGTCGAATTTTCCTCATCAATAGATATACCTATTGTTGTCTCGTTGGGAGTCGCCTTGCTGTCCTCGGGTTCTCTATCCTCTCTGGGATCTATATCCTCGAGCACATCTAAGGGCGACTCTCTTAGGGTTGGACCTCTTAATTGCTATGCTGAATTTTCCTTCGAAGGGGGAGAATCGTCCTTAGATACTATATTCAACCCCTTCATTAGCATCTTCAACTCTGTCGTGTAACAAGCTCGTCCCGTAGCTTGGTAGCCTCTCATCACCCCTATTCCTGCGTCAGTCGGGAATTTAAACAGCAAGCACCAAGGTGCAATACATGCCCTAAACTCGGCGAGGGCCGGTCGGCCTAGGAAAGCGTTGTAGGGTGACTCTACATCCAAAACTACAAATGATAGGATCCTCACTCTCTGGCGATATCCCAGTCCTAATGTCACTGGTAATTCTACGTAGCCCATCGGAGCCTTTGACGCCCCATTGAAGCCCCGTATCCATCCTTTGCAGGGCTTTAAATCTTTTGCTTCAAGTCTCATTTGTTCAAAAGCTTTTTTGAAGAGGATATTGACTGAACTCCCATTGTCCACCAACACTTTATGGACTAAGGCGGGGCCGATAGCCGTGGTAATTACCAATGGGTCTTCAGTTGGTGATATCGTCTCTACTACGGAATATGACGTCGTCTGACATCATCTTTTGTTGTTTTACTAGGGTAATGTCTTCGAGGTTACCACATTCCCCTACCTCAAAGTGCTTGGCAGCATTAACGTACCGATCCATCGCTTTGAAACTACGGCTAGCTAGATGGGGTCCACCTATAATGGTATTAATAACAATCCCTTTACCATTCTGTTGTGCTGTAGGTTTGGAAGTAGGCTGACTTTGGTTCGGGGCTTTCCCTCCTTGCCCTATGTCCCGTGAGCAACCTTGTACTCGTTTAACTTCCCTTCCCGCAGCAACTTTTCAACTACATCTCTCAAATGATGGCATTCGTTGGTGGAATGGCCGTGGGTTCCATAGAACAAACAAAACGTTCCCGTTGCGATCTCTTTTTCAGTGGAGTCTCTAGGCGGTGGCTTTTTGTATTGCAATATGTTGTATGTATCCAAGTAAATATTCTCCAACGTATCACTTAACGGCAAATAGTTTTCAAAAGTTTGGAATCGAGGTCTTTTACTAGAGTTATTCCCTCGGTTCCTATTCCTCTTATTGTTGTTCCTATTCCTGTTGTTATTACCTCCGTTCTGGTTACCGACGTTTACCTTAACCTTCCCCGAACTGTCACCGGATTTCTTCACAGCAACATTACTTTGTACACCTTCCCTCAAGGCCCTTTCGGACTTTCTCTTCCTATTTGCGTGAGCTTCTTCTCTCCTTAAGAGACTATTGACCTTTTCGTAGAACAATTCCCTAGTGGGTGGTTTCCTCGATAGATAATCCCAAAATTCTGTGTCCGGGTCAACTCCTTCTATTAGGTAGGGCCATCAGAATAGTGGGTTCATGAGGGTCACAAACTTCGGTGACAACCAGGTTGAAGCGGTCTAAATATGATTTCAAAGATTCTCCAAGAGCCTGCTTAATCCTTGACAACTCTATGACGCTCTTGGACTTTCGGGCGTGAAGTCGGAATTGGTTCATAAAGCGCTCACTCAATTATGTGAAATTTGATATTGACTGTGGAGGGAGTCGGGTGAACCACATTAACACCACGTCTTCTAGATAAATCGGAAAGGCCTTGCATTTTACAGCATCTGGAGCTGCTTCGGCATTCATTATACATGCATACCTCATCAGATGCTGCCCTGGGTCCATTCTTCCTGAATACCGATCCATCTGAGGCAAGTTGAACCGCTGAGGGAACTGGAAATCCAATATAGCATCTGTGAAGGGGGTATGACTTCGCTCAATGCCCCAGTCCTCATTAGTGTATCGCCAGCTTTCGGACATAATCTGACGCACCATTGCCCATACATCAGCATTTGTTAATATCTGCACAGGTTCTCTAGGTCTGATATTCGGATTACCCCTGGGTTCCTGATTAGGGGATAACCTCCTGTTTCTAGCGGCGGTTGCTCTACACTGCTCCCTATGCTCCCGGTCGATCTCAGGAGGAAGGGGCTGGAGAAGTTGTTATTTTGTAGGATTAGTAATATTAGGATCCCTAGGTAGAACGTGGGGTCCACGCATGGGCAACAACATATGCTCTCTCAAGCTCTGGTCATCAGGCCCTAACACACGAGCGGCGTCTTTGCGGGATCCTATAGATCCAAAAGTTAACTGATCAAGGTTCTAAGGTCGCTCAAGCGGCCTTCTTTCACGAGGACGTCCTTCATATGAAGAAGATGAATAATCTGCAGCAAGGCGGCGTATTAGGGAAGGTGTCTTTTGCCTCCGGAGCTCCTTGAGTTCCCTACTCATGGTGATCATGTTCTCTTGCATGCGAAGACTGTCACGCTTATGGGCTTCCAATGCCTGGTTAGTACTCTGGAGCATGTCAAGAAAGCGTGAAAAATCTCCTTGTGTGATGGGTGCAGATGGGTCCGGCTGATCATTGGTCATAGCGGCTGGAAGTGGAGCATTGGTGGGAGCTCGAGTATAAGTTCCAGCTTCACTTTGGTTCGGGTCGGATCGGAGCACAGTGGTACGGCCGGACCGGTTCGGATGTGGAGAGTGGGCGACCTCAACATCATTAGATCGGCTCGAATCAACGTCTTATGTTCGATTCGGTCCTTTCTGATCGGAGTGGCCTGCTCTAGATTCTTAACCACGCGACCTCGTCACGACCATTGTTTGTTGATCTTCTTTAACTTCATTCTCTCGATTACTTTGGATTTCTTTGCCTTTTCCTTTGGCCATAATCTCCAATTCTTTAGTGATTAATCAACATGCACTTAAAAATGTAGAAAAACAAAGGATTAACTTCTTTGAACTTGAAGGTCCAAATAGTAGAATGATAATCCCAAAAAGAAGAGAATTCAAAATTTTCTCAGTGAAAGCACCAAAATTTTAGATCCAAAATTGGCTCTAACACCCAGACTAGTAATGATTTTACTGAAATGAAATCAAAAACCAATAAAACACACAATTTATAGTGGTTCGGCGTTAAATAGCCTACGTCCACTTTCTACTATTTGAATTGATGATTCGAATGCAAGTACAACAATAATTCTCACTCAATTTTCACTCATACAATGTATTGATTCACTCAATCTCCTCCACAATTTGCTTCAAAAGGCGATTGTAATTTGAATAAGTTGATGAAATTCGGATAGAAAAGGAGATTGAGTTCTGAAAATGCCAAAAGATCCTTCCAAATGTCTCTTGATGGTGTATTTATAGGTGGAAAATGCTCTTAGAATGGCTTCGGTTCGGATCCACGTGGCACCCATCCCGTTACTATCGGATTCGTATGGGATAGGATAGTGACAGCACACCAGGTTATTGGCAAACATGGGTAGAATATGGGTATAACCGCTCCGAATCTTAAGGGAAACATGAAGTGAAACTTTCGTGACTCTCGGTTCGGATCGGGGGTGCTAGCAACCAGGGGATCGGATCGATTTTGTCCCTTCCGATCCGATTCGACCTATATTCTTTCTTTCTTGGCTTTGTGTTGGTCTGCCCTTTTCAAAAGAAATCTGATCCGATCCGACTTGAAATGAAAAAACATTCTTCATTTTTTTGATCTTTTAATCTTTGTGTACAGGCTAACAATATCCTAGGACGAAAATTCTCCTCCTGCAGTCAAAATGGCCCCATATGTGGCTAACTAATCCATCTTCAAAATTTTCCTACCTTGAAAATCTTATAATATATGCATCACAGTCAAACTCTACTGCCAGTGTCAATATATGAGATAACCGATTATATGGCTAACTTATTCAAACACAAAACCAGCCCATAACTATAAATTCCTCAAGCATCGCCCTATACCCATAATTCCAAATCTCAAACCCTGAATCATCATAAATAACTATGTTGATCTTCCTACAAGTTTAAAAAAGTACTACTGGAGGAGGAAAAATATCCAAGTGTAAACAATCAACAAGTGACACTAATTCACACTCTATATGGAATGAGGATTTACTACATCTATAAAGGATAGTTTCGTTAGGCCTACAATGCAAATTCCATAAATGGTCTGTCTCATATCAGCATGGTCATGGCCTCATGTAATCACCCTCAACTAGTGAAAGAAAGATAAAGGAATGGAATGTTCCTAAATAAGATAGGAAAACTAGAAAGAAGATAGATAACACCTTTTTTTTACCTACCTTTACCCTTTTCCATTTTTTAATCCTTTTTATCAACACCTTCCCTATGACACTCTAGGCATAGTTCCCACATCAACTATTTACTTTTTAAAGCTAGCAATATCTTCTTGAATCTTTACGGTAATACTTCATAAATCGTCTCGCAATCCTTGGTCTCTAAGGTTTCTTTATCCATACTTCTCCATACCTAATTTTTGTCAAGTAAAAAGTTTATCTCGTAACTTCGGTTCCACAAGGAACTATCAAATTATTAACTAAACACGTTTCTCCTTAAATTGAAACTTCAACCTATAAAGATTTAAGGTCTCGATATACGTAGGTAAACTTAGATAGGTCGTTATAAAAATATCTCAATGAAGAAAAGGGAGAACAGGACAAGGAAAAGGAGATAGACTTGAGGGTTTTTTGTATAACTTTTATTTCCAAAAATACCTTTTGTTTTGAAAATATATTTTCTTTGGAAAAATACTTTACTTTAAAACAAATTTTTAGGAATCTTGTAACCCTAGGAGCTGATAGCAAGTGAAACACCCTGCACACCTTAGTATTCCTTAAGAAGATCATACAAAGGAATACGAAGCATTGTAGGTACAAAGAAACTAATCACAGAGGTTAAGATTTGTAAGGAACAAAACAAAAACATTGGAAACAATTATTTTTCAACAACTTATTATTCCAAGACAATGCTTTACAAAATAAGTTTAAATATAAAACATATATCTTACATAATTTGAGATCAAATCATAGTATTAAATAAAACGCTTCCCTCTCAAGTTCAAATCCGGACCGCGACAAATAAGCTATCATAAATAGAATCAAATATACCAAATAGGAAGAAAATAAAGTTTATAATAATCCTATACCACCAGTGCTCATATAACCCAATAATGCGTTATATATGCACCCGATCGGTGGAAGACAGTTGTCAACGGAAAGAAACTAAAGAAAAAGAAGAGAAATGAAAAGGAAGGGAAAGAAATGGAAGAGAAGGGAAAGAAAGGAACACAATACATAAACACAAAGCTTGTCTCATACCTCACAGTGCATCATGTAACATATAACTATAACAAACACAGATACAAAATATACTAGAAAATGATAACTATATATACCACATAGTTAGAGTACATTGGTTTATATAGTTAAATATAACAGTAATAGAGTCTATACAAGTGAAATAAACTCAGCTAATAAATTGTCGCTAATGCATACACTACCAAGGTTCCACAGTGTATCATAGTAGAATAAACAATAATAGTAAATGTATAAACAGAAGAAGACATAATCTCCTGCTAATTCACCTGTGCAACATTGAATATGCCCAAACTTGTTACCTAGCCTACTCGTCAGCATAGTTGATGAGTACCTAAGTTAATAAGAGGAAACATAAAACCTTGGGTAAGACAACAGTCTGGTGTGAGCGATAAGTAAATCTAAAAATATTGTAAAATTCATAATAGTAAAAGCTACAAAGGGTATGTAAAATTATACCGACTGTCCCTACATCCATTGAGTTAGCACATACACTTTGTAGGGACAGTCGGTATACATGATCAATGTACTCTATGATAATCATAGTGTATCCTACATCAAGATACTAGGGGTGCCTAAATATATGAGTCAATGGTATCCATGTCACATGACGCCCCTAATGTGATAAAAGATAAATTAATCATAACATCTATCATCCGTCCTCACATTCACTCACTCAGTGCATGGATACACAATAACGTCTGGTTTCCACAATACTCGAATTCGTGCCACTCAATAGACTAGGAACTAGGTTATATAGACTTGAACAACCCTAGGTAAGGAACTCATCCAGTTGAATGCCATAAATCTTCCTACGTGAAGATAAGGACCCGACGTGCCCTCAAATAGACATCACATCCACTACCTCCTCTTTTTAACCTCAAAAACCCTACATATCCATGAACCCTTCACACACATCGTTCTAGTGGATCATATCCCCTAGAACTACTCCGATAACTTCCGACATGAAGTCCTAGGTTGGGAATAAGCATACACAACCGATGCATTGTCAAGCTCAAAGACATGCCCTCAACCCTCTCCAGTAACTTCCACTCTGATTTAATATTGTCTGCTCTGCGTCATGAGAAATAATCATCCATTATCGGAACCTCACTTCCTGTAATGGAACCACCGTCACCTAATAACGAACCAATGCATTGAAGCATAACATCGCCTTACATCAACACCACCGGTCAAAGAGCTATCGCATCGATCCCAGTATCGAATGAACCATTGTATCATCCTCCTCGAAACCGTATCATCATCCACATCAAATTATCCAAAGTGGACAACATCATTACTAGTTGGTATCAACCATTCCATGTTACTCGATAATAAAAACTTTGATCATGTATTTAGCAAAAACTGGTTAAATATACATCAAGTGAAAACGTGTAACATTCGTATGGAATCTAAGCATATCACTGTGTCATTTGGGAAATACATTTGGACAAGTCATTTGGATAAGTCATACGTAATAGCCTATACCGGTCTGGAGCGACCCAACCAAAAGTTGCTCCTATTCAATTTTACTCTGTACCAAATGTAGAGCTCGTCATTAGGAGTCTAATGCAAAAAAAGGCTTCCAAAGCGGACTTCATATACAAAAGTGATCCCCATATGGAGTAGACCATGCCTAACTACCCTGATCTGAATCTATGCAGAACCGGATTACACCAAACCAAAATACCCAGAACTGAAGCAAGTCGAACCACAGTATGTTAAACCGAAACTACATCGAATAGGAATTACATCGAATTAAAACTATGCCTAACTGGATTTCCATCCACCATAACTCAAGCATATGGAATCCAAACAATTTGAAACTTGTTGTGCAACATCAAAGGACCTTACTTTTTGTCTCCATCAATTTTCATTCAAATCCGAGTAGTTTTCGAATTCAGATTTACGCCAAGTCGAAGCCATGAAAGTATGCCTAATAGTATTTCCATCCACCATAACTGAGCATACAAACTCCAAACGACTAGAAACTTATTACGCAACATCAAGGGACCTTCATAGTCATATCCACCAATTTGCATGCAAATCAAAGAAGTTGCCCGATTTGTCTCTATGTCAAATTGAAGTCAAGGAGTACATATAATAGGATTTACATCCACCATAACCCGAGCATACAAATTCCAAACAACTACAAAATTATTGTGCAAAATTAGAGGACCATCCTTTTCACCTCAACCAACTTGAATGCAAATCTGAGAAGTTTCCCGATTCGACTCCACGTCGAACCGAAGCCATAGGAGTATGCCTAGTCGGATTTCCGAGTTTCATATACATGATCCAAATAACCCCAAACTTATATATGTGTGATTACATAATTAATTATGATTTATGAGCATTTCCCCATATTTTTAAGAGGTTACTATAGTCTAATACACCCTAATTAGTAGGCATGAATAATAATCACTCACATCCTCTCCTCCAGTCCTAGCTCCAAATCACCAAAACCCGTCCCTTTACTCTTTTGAAACTTGGGATCTCCCTCCAAAATCCATTTCCAACTAATTCATTCATGGGTTTCGTAGAGAATCCTATGAGAAGAATCATGGTATTTTTGCTTTATTTTAAAGCATTTATTTAAGGAGTTTAAGACTCAAGAAATTAGACTGTAACACCCCGTAATTTTATAACATTAAAATTCACAAATTAAAGTATACTTAATTTTTAGAAAAGAATTAAGTGAAATGGGTTGCGCAGATATATATATATATATATATATATATATTGATATATATATATATATATATTAAAAATTAAATAAATAAATATGCGAAAAAGTTCAAAACAGCGAATTGGGAGGGGAAATAACCGAACCGGCCCATTTTTGAGGTTGAACCGAGCCTCGCTGGGTCGACTAGGGGTTAATCCAGGGTGTTTGGCTATCAACCCGTAGGCCGATTCGCTCAAATGCAGATTTTTCATTTGATTGGTTCTCATGGTTCAGGGTTAATCTAATGGTCCTAAATAACTTCTTACACCTATAAATACATCCTAATGCTAACCCTAAACCTAATTAAAATAGAATAGTTACTGTCATACCATCGCCATGGAAATCAATGGAGCCGCCGCCAACTAAGAAAGAAGATAAGCAAATTCAATTCTAATTCTCTCAACCCTAAAGCAAAGCAAAACTCTCTCTTTTCTTCTCTAAATTGTGAGTATGATGATCTTAACAAGATTATTATCATTTTAATTAGGTTGAGTTATGAATGGATTATGAGTAGATGATGTGAATTATCATATATGTTGTTGTAAACCCCTTTTGCTATCATGTATATTGTAAATCCAATGTTATGTGATGATGATATCTTATATGTTGTAAATCATGCTATGATGATGTTATGTATGTTGAAAGTTTCTATGCTAAGTTGTGATGAATCATACATGTTAAAAAGGCCACGTTGTTACCATCTATGCTAGTTAGTTCATATTAATTAAATCATCATGTTTGGGTTATGTTGATCTATATGACAAGTCACATATGCAAGTTAGATTGATTAGAAAAGTTATGAACATATGACAAGACATCTATTATGACATCTAGAATTATGTTATGACATATGTGATATCCTATGCTAGTTCACACCATCATTATGTTGCCTAAAAACCCCATATGCAAGTTTATGTATAGATTTGGGCTATGATCATATCATGTAAATTGAGACATTTAACATGTTCACACCTTTTAATCCTTAACATGTGTAGTTTATGCAAGTTTCACCCCTATTATGATTAGATTTATTTTAATTGTCTATATGTTGTGATAATTTATCTTTGTGCTAGGTGTTAGACTATACAAGTCTAGCCTATATTATGCGTTGAATAAGCGAACGTATAAACGTGGGGTAGGGGTAATATTAAGGATTTAATATTAAAAAGTTGGGGTGCAATTGATATGATTTTGCATGCCATAAGTGGATGGCCATAATTGAGTCAATTATGGACATCATTAAAAGTTGACTTAATTAATAATTTGAATAGGGAATTATTAAAACTGGGGTAAAAGATTTTAAGTGTTAATCAATGCTTAGGACACAAGGTTGGACTCGTTTGTGACGTAAACCTGCCCGGACCCACACGGCAAATCCAGTGGTCACAAATGTCAGCCCAATGTGAGAGGTCCTAGGCCTAAACTAAAGCACAAAGCTTGTAAAGACACGAGGTTAGACTCTTTTATGGTGTAAGACTGCCCGGACCCGCCCGGCAAATTCAGCTGCCATAAATGCCAGTATAATGTGAGAGGTGTTTATGAGGTTATGGCCTGAATGAATTAAGAAATACTTAACCAGATAAACATGTAAGGTGGGACATAGGGGTTAAGTTGGTGCCTTGGATGGCATGAGGAATCTAGGGGGTGCCCTTAGTGGCATGTGAAATACGATTAGTAAGACTTAACCAAACACACATGTAAATGAACATGACTAAGAGGGTTAAGTGGGATATACTAGTGACAAGCTTAGGTGGGTAGCTTGTGGGGGCCCATTTCGACCAGTATCCCAAACGTATCTTTGTGGGCTCGACCCAAGTCGAGGACGGGACACGCATGCTGGGTTTGACTGTAAGAGGCCAAAACGGGGAGTAGTGGCAACGCAAGTCCAACGGGTTTCATATGCGTGTGTGGACCCGGGTTGGTAGGTAAGACGTTGTTGCATCGTGTAGGTATAAGCCGTGCATTCTCAAGTTGTATCGGCTTGCCACTTTAGGGGATTGATACACCCCACTGTGGGGCCATCACGGGTATCTGCGAGTTGGGAGCCGATCGAAAGTGGGTAGTGGGGTACACCTAGTGGAGATAGGGGAAGACGACACCTATGTAGTCAGCTAGGGGCACGTAAGGCTATTTATAAAGTTTCTGTGTGAAGTAAGTGGGATCAAACAATAGGGTGACTGGTGTGGTGCAGTGTAGTAGTGTGCGGTGCAGTGTAGTAATCATTCGTTAGTAATTAGGTGTGCCTTTACCGTTATCTTTAACGTTATCATAAACGCTATCTTTATCTTCCTAAGAGTTCATAGACATTTACTTGACTTCCAGCTTATGACTTAGTCTAGTTAGTTTGATAATAGTATTGTTAGAATTATCATACTCGCCAGACTTTATGTCTGACCCCCTCTATTTCTATCCTTTTTCCCCCTCCAGGTCCTCAGGTTGGGCCCAGTTCTAGTGGAGTTTGATTAAATTGCTTCATATCTCTTGGAAAGCTTGGACCGTTGAAGTAAAGTCCAGCTTGTTATCTTTTTAATGGCTATTTATGTAATGGGATTATGTATTTTGTTTTTATGAAGATGGATATTGTACTTGGTTTTATGATGTAACAAACATGTTTAATTTCCGCCGCAATAAAATGAAGTTTTAGATTTCCAAGTACCATTTATTATCTGTCTTGTTGTAATTTTTCTGTTCTATATTCACTTATAACCTCCATGGAAGTTAATGCATTCCCTTTGTGAGTGACATTAATGGACGTGGGGTGTTACATGTGGCATCAGAGCTTAAGGTTACCAGAACAGATAAAAATACTTTAGAAAAATAGTTATTTTTGGAAGAAGTGCTTTCAAAAACATGTTTTAATGAGAAATTTAAAGAGAAAAGTTTTTAAGAAAAAAAAACATAATCCCCAATAGCCATATATCTTTATCTTTCGAATTCTCCATTTTGAATCTTTCCTTTTTCGTTTCAGCATGGCTGAAGATCTTAATCTACCCGACGGTGTAACGATACCAGGATGGTATAGGAGTTTATTAGAGGCTAGGGCCGCTGCAGGTCCAGCCAATGTTCCTCCACCACCAGTTGCACCCGTTCCTCCTCCTCCTCCTCGCGTAGATACTTTTGCAAAGACGTGCAAGGAATTCAAGGCTATGGGTGGAAAACCATTTCAAGGGTCAGAAACGTTTGTGGAAGCTAGAGATTGGCTTAAGGAGGTGGAAGAATTGCTAAAAATCTTTGAAGTAGAAGAAGGGAGGAGAGTTCGATTAGCAGCATGGTTGATGAAGGGAGAGGCCTCGTTTTGGTGAGAGGTCACTAATGGGGAGCGTCCTGTTGAATCTTGGGCGGATTTCAGATGTAGGTTCAAGGCGAAGTTTCTCTCAAGGGCAGAAGAAAATCTATATCTGGAAAGGTTCTTGACATTGAAGCAAGGAAGCTCATCAGTGAAAGAATATGTCAATAAATTTAATCAGTTAGCAAGGTTTGGCTTGGACTTAGTAAACACGCCGGAGAAGAAGGCTCTAAGGTTCGTGAATGGCTTGAATGAACCATTGCAAGGGTTGGCTATGACCCACATCCCGATGGGGGCCACCTTTGAGAAGTTAGTAGACATGGCGCTTATGCATGAGGAGAAAAGCGCTAAAGCCGATAAGGCACCCAAGAAGAAGGGGGATCAGAAGAAACCACAATAGCAAAACAAGAAGGGTGGTAAAGACAATAACGACAAGGGAAAGAAGAAATGTTTTAACTGTGGGACACCAGGCCATCTCAGCAAGGATTTCCGAAAGAAAAAGAAGACAGGCTGTTTTCATTATGGCGATGTGGGACATTTAGTGAAGGGCTGCCCAAAGAAGGGGCAGAGGGCAGGAGTACCTCGGGAGGACAGGTGCAGGCTCTTATAGCACCAGGGCAGTCTAGGGGACAAGTTCAGGATCTCGCGGTCCCACCGCTGCAAGAACGAGGTAGAACCATTTCTGTTGAAATCTTAATTTTTCTGTTTGATTATCCTGTCCGTACCTTATTCGATTCGGGCGCATCACATTCGTTTATCTCTACATCATTAGTTGAATCAATGCACTTAAACACCAGTTTAGTAGAGGATCCCTTAGTTGTTTCGAATCCAATTGGGAGCTCAGCTTATTTGTCTATGATATGTTTGGATTTGAAAATTTCCATACTTAGCGTTGAATTTAGATGTGATGCTTATGTGTTGGGCTTCACGGGCTATGGGCTAATTTTAGGAATGGATTGGTTATCCAGAAATGGGGCCGTTCTTGATTGTGAAAGGAGAGTAGTTAGGCTCGTGACTCGCCTTGGCAACACTCTCGAAATCTTTTGTAATCCCATAAATTCGTTTATGCTAAGTTATCTAGAATCGCTTGACGCGTCTGAGGAAAATCTACGATCTGTTAGAGTGGTCCGAGAATACTCGGATGTGTTTGAGGAGGTGAAGGGCTTGCCTCCGAAGCGGGAGATAGATTTTCGAATATATCTTGTGGATAATGCGAAACCAGTATCTTTGCCAGAACGCCACATGGCTCCACGTGAAAGGAGGGAACTCGGTAAGCAAGTGAAGGAGTTGCTTGAGAAGGGGTTCATAAGACGAAGTATATCGGAGTGGGGTGCTCCAGTAGTATTTTCCACGAAGGCGGATGGGTCCCTTAGACTTTGTGTGGACTATAGAGAACTTAATAAGCTTACTAAGAAGAACAGACACCCACTGCCGAGGATTGACGATCTCTTCGATCAGTTAGTTGGCGCCTCAGTGTTTTCGCAGTTGGATTTAGCCACTGGTTTCCATCAGTTGAGAGTGGCTGAGGATAGCATTGACAAGACTGCCTTTAGGACTCCGGACGGTTTCTATGAATGGCTAGTGATGCCCTTCGGTTTGACAAACGCCCCCGCATACTTTGTTGATTTGATGAGTAGGGTGTTTATGGAGTACCTTAACAAATTCGTGGTAGTCTTTGTATATGACATCTTGATCTTTTCTAAGGATGAAGAAGAGCATGCCCTACATCTTAGGGAAGTGTTGGAGACTCTTCGAGCGCATAAGCTTAAAGCTAAATTTTCTAAGTGTCACTTTTGGAGGAAGGAAGTACGGTTCTTGGGGCACGTGGTTTCCAAAGAAGGGATAGCTGTAGATCCCGCAAAGGTGGTGGTCATCCAAGATTGGAAGGTTCCTAAAAATGCTACCGAAGTGGGAAGTTTCTTGGGGTTGGCTGGCTACTATAGGAAGTTTATCAAAGACTTCGCAAAGATATCAGCTCCATTGACACGCTTAATGAAGAAGAACCTAGTTTTCACATGGGACGAAGATTGTGATGATGCGTTCCAACGTTTGAAGAGAGCTTTGACTTCAGCCCCAGTCTTAGTATTGCCAGACGGGAGTAAGTCGTTTACCGTTTATACTGATGCTTGTGGGACAGGACTAGGTGCAGTCTTAATGCAAGAGGGCAGGGTAATAGCCTATGGTGGAAGGCAGTTGAGAGCGCATGAGAAGAATTACCCCAGACATGACCTAGAGTTGGACGCTATTGTTTTCGCGCTTAAGTCTTGGCGCCATTATCTTCTTGGCGAGAAATTCGAATTATTCACTGACCACAAGTCTTTAAAATACCTATTCTCTCAAAAGGACTTGAACTTAAGGCAACAAAGGTGGATGGAGTTCTTAGCGTCCTACGACTTCGAAATAGCTTATACCCCTAGCAAGGGTAACGTGGTGGCAGACGCCTTAAGTAGAAAAAGATTATCCTTAAGTCATTTGTTTGTTGAGCGGCGAAGTTTAGAATTCATTTCGATGTTTGACTTTAGACCTTCCGTTGACTTCATACCCGGTTTGCTAGCATCCTTGGAGGTCAGACCTATGCTTTTGGGACGGATTGGCGAGGCACAGCGAGACGACCCACAGATAGTTGAGTTAGTAGAAAAGCTCAAAGGAGGGGAGTCATCAAGCTATCTCCGTAGGTATACCCTAGATGATAAGGGTTGGTTACGTAGGGACGGTACACTTTGTGTACCAAAAGACGATGACCTAAGGAAGACTATTTTTGACGAAGCACATCGTTCGAAGATGACCATTCATCCCGGCGGGGACAAGATGTACAAAGACATGAAGAGAGTTTACTTTTGGGCCGGCATGAAGAAAGACGTGGCCGAGTATGTCGCTAGATGCTTGGTGTGCCAACAAGTAAAAGCGGAGCAAAAGAAACCAGGTGGGTTGCTTCACCCATTGGAGGTTCCACTATGGAAATGGGAAAGCATCTCGATGGATTTTGTGGATGGATTACTGCGATCGAGGACTGCTCCATGGTTAGCTTCTGTATACGTTCGAGAGATAGTTCGTTTGCACGGTGTTCCTTCTATCATAGTGAGCGACCGCGATCCTATTTTCACTAGCGAATTTTGGAGAAGCTTACAAGAGGCGGTAGGGACTCAGTTATGTTTGAGCACCGCATATCATCCTCAGACGGACGGCCAGACTGAGAGGGTGAATCGCATTCTAGAGGATCCGTTGAGGCTATGTATCCTAGACTTTGGGGGTACATGGGAAGAGCATCTTCCATTGGTTGAGTTCGCATATAATAATAGCTTTCAGTCCAGCATTGGTATGGCACCATTCGAAGCTCTATATGGACGACCTTGTCGTTCACCTACATGTTGGTGGGAATCTACGGATAAGATCTTACTTGGGCCCGATATGATTTGGGAGACTTCGGAGAAGATCGACTTGATTCGAAGGAGGATGAAAGCAGCACAAGATAGGCAGAAATCTTATGCGGATAAGAGAAGGACAGATCTCGAGTTTGAAGTTGGGGACATGATCTTTGTCCAAGTGTCTCCATTACGAAACGTTGTTCACTTTAGGTCCGTTGGGAAATTAGCACCAAGGTTTGTAGGGTCATTTCCTATTAAGGAGAGGATTGGACGGATGGCGCATAGAGTGGAGTTGCCCGAGAGACTTAGTGGTGTACATGACGTATTCCATGTGTCACATTTGAGGAAGTGCTTGCACAAGACCGCGTAAGTGGTAGAGCCGAGCTTGCTTAGGGAGGTGGAGATAGAGCATGATGCGACAATTCAACGAGCTCCTACGCGCATTCTTGGGTCGGAGATCAAGAGGTTGAGGAATCGAAAGGTCAGACTAGTCAAAGTGCAATGGGGAGATGAGGAGAGCAACGCTACTTGGGAAACGGAAGAGAAGATGCGTTCATGATACCTTTTTATTTTTGAGGTTGTGTCCTTTAATTTCACCTTTATCGCTTAGCTTGTACTTATCTTATCTTTAGTATATCCTCTCGCTAGTATCTTTGACCTTTAATTAGGATAATCCTATGGTTGAAACATGTGTTTGAGACATGTTATGTATGGTGGATGCAAAGTGGATGCAAGTGTTTGCTAGTGGTTGCTCGTGGATGCATATACACACACTATTAGGCACCAGATCGGCTCAGTCACTTCATATTGCATATTGCATATATATGGATATATTTAGTAAAATGGATGTATAATGGTTGTATTATCATATAGTTGCTGCATTCGGGTGGATGGTTGTGCACGCATATAGAATTAATATGTATCATTAGGAATCTTTTGCATACATATTGGACGCATGGCACTATCATGAATTGCACTAAGGAGGTCGACTGAATCAGTAGACCGCCTAATTTTGCATTAGATATGGACATATACACACACTGTGCATATAAACATTAAAGCATTAGAAGTCTTTTAAGGACAATGGATGCTGGTGTATGATGGTTGAGTAGATGGACGATTAGATGGTAGGATATACATTCTTCTTGACTTGGAGATTTCGGGGACGAAATCCTTTAAGGAGGGGAGAATGTAACACCCCATAATTTTATAACATTAAAATTCACAAATTAAAGTATACTTAATTTCTAGAAAAGAATTAATTGAAATGGGTTGCGCAAAGAAATATATATATTGATATATATATATATAAATTAAAAATTAAATAAATAAATATGCGAAAAAGTTCAAAACAGCGAATTGGGATGGGAAATAACCGAACCGGCCCATTTTTGAGGTCGACCCAAGCCCTGTTGGGTCGACTAGGGGTTAACCCAGGGTGTTTGTCTGTCAACCCGTGGGCCGATTCGCTCAAATGCAGATTTTGCATTTGATCGGTTCTCATGGTTCAGGGTTAACCTAATGGTCCTAAATAACTTCCTACACCTATAAATACATCTAATGCTAACCCTAAACCAAATTAAAATAGAATAGTTACCGTCATACCATCGCCATGGAAATCAATGGAGCCGCCGCCAACTAAGAAAGAAGAAAAGCAAATTCAATTCTAATTCTCTCAACCCTAAAGCAAAGCAAAACTCTCTCTTTTCTTCTCTAAATTGTGAGTATGATGATCTTAACAAGATTATTATCATTTTAATTAGGTTGAGTTATGAATGGATTATGAGTAGATGATGTGAATTATCATATATGTTGTTGAAAACCCCTTTTACTATCATGTATATTGTAAATCCAATGTTATGTGATGATGATATCTTATATGTTGTAAATCATTCTATGATGATGTTTATGTATGTTGAAAGTTTCTATGCTAAGTTGTGATGAATCATACATGTCAAAAAGGCCATAATGTTACCATCTATGCTAGTTAGTTCATATAAATTAAATCATCATGTTTGGGTTATGTTGATCTATATGACAAGTCACATATGCAAGTTTGATTGATTAGAAAAGTTATGAACATATGCCAAGACATCTATTATGACATCTAGAATTATGCTATGACATATGTGATATCCTATGCTAGTTCACACCATCATTATGTTGCCTAAAAACCCCATATGCAAGTTTATGTATAGATTTGGTCTATGATCATATCATGTAAATTGAGACATTTAACAAGTTGACACCTTTTGATCCTTAACATGTGTAGTTTATGCAAGTTTCACCCCTATTATGATTAGATTTATTTTAATTGTCTATATGTTGTGATAATTTATCTTTGTGCTAGGTGTTAGACTATACAAGTCTAGCCTATATTATGCGTTGAATAAGCGAACGTATAAACATGGGGTAGGGGTAATATTAAGGATTTAATATTAAAAAGTTGGGGTGCAATTGATATGATTTAGCATGCCATAAGTGGATGGCCATAATTGAGTCAATGATGGACATCATTAAAAGTTGACTTAATTAATAATTTGAATAGGGAATTATTAAAACTGGGGTAAAAGATTTTAAGTGTTAATCAATGCTTAGGACACGAGGTTGGACTCGTTTGTGACGTAAACCCGCCCGGACCCGCCCGGCAAATCCAATGGTCACAATTGTCAGCCCAATGTGAGAGGTCCTAGGCCTAAACTAAAGCATAACGGTTGTAAAGACACGAGGTTAGACTCTTTTATGGTGTGAGACAGCCCGGACCCACCCGGCAAATCCAGCTGCCATAAATGCCAGTATAATGTAAGAGGTCTTTATGAGGTTATGGCCTGAATGAATTAAGAAATACTTAACCAGATAAACATGTAAGGTAGGACATGGGGGTTAAGTAGGTGCCTTTGGTGGCATGAGGAATCTAGGGTGTGCCCTTAGTGGCATGTGAAATACAATTAGTAAGACTTAAACAAACACACATGTAAATGAACATGACTAAGAGGGTTAAGTGGGATATACCAGTGACAAGCTTAGGTGGGTAGCTTGTGGGGCCCATTTCGACCAGTATCCCAAACGTATCTTTGTGGGCTCGACCCAAGTCGAGGACGGGACACGCATGCTGGGTTTGACTGTAAGAGGCCAAAACGGGGAGCGGTGGCAATGCAAGCCCAACGGGTTTCATATGCGTGTGTGGACCCGGGCTGGTAGGTAAGACGTTGTTGCATCGTGTAGGTATAAGCCATGCATTCTCAAGTTGTATCGGGTTGCCACTTTAGGGGAGTGATACACCCCACTGTGGGGCCAGCACAGGTATCTACGAGTAGGGAGCCGATCGGAAGTGGGTAGTGGGGTACACCTAGTGGAGATAGGGGCAGACGGCACCTATGTAGTCAGCTAGGGGTACGTAAGGCTATTTATAAAGTTTCTGTGTGAAGCAAGTGGGATCAAACAATAGGGTGACTGGTGTGGTGCAGTGTAGTAATGTGCGGTGCAGTGTAGTAATCATTCATTAGTAATTAGGTCTGCCTTTACCGTTATCTTTAACGTTATCTTAAACGCTATCTTTATCTTCCTAAGAGTTCATAGACATTTACTTGTCTTCCAGCTTATGCCTTAGTCTTGTTATTTTGATAACAGTATTGTTAGAATTATCATACTCGCCAGACTTTATGTCTGACCCCCTCTATTTCTATCCTTTTTCCCCCTCCAGGTCCTCAGGTTGGGCCCAGTTCTAATGGAGTTTGATTAAATTGCTTCATCTCTCTTGGAAAGCTTGGACCGTTGAAGTAAAGTCCAGCTTGTTATCTTTTTAATGGCTATTTATGTAATGGGATTATGTATTTTGTTTTTATGAAGATGGATATTGTACTTGGTTTTATGATGTAACAAACATGTTTAATTTCCGCTGCAATAAAATGAAGTTTTAGATTTTCAAGTACTATTTATTATCTGTCTTGTTGTAATTTTTCTGTTCTATATTCACTTATAACCTCCATGAAAGTTAATGCATTCCCTTTGTGAGTGACATTAATGGACGTGGGGTGTTACATAGACCATGATTAGGAGGCGATTATTAAGTGATTAGGAGAAGAGAAATGGATGTGAATAGGAAGTGGTTGAGAGGAATTAGTATAAAAGGGCTTATCCTAAATCCTCTCCATTTAATGAAATTCACTCCTAGAAATCTCGAACTGCAAATACGTCAATCCTTATACTCAAAAGAATCGAAGAAGCCATTCCGAGCTTTATAGAAAAGGTTTCGGGACCTAATTCCATTACATGCCAAAGTTAGCCTTTTGGACCGATTTACGAATCGATCTAAGGCCACTGCCAAAATTCAATCCTATAAAATATATCGATGTTTATACTCAAAAAAGTTCCCACTAGTGATTCGGGCTTAATGGAAATGGTCTTGAGAACTAATTTGATCGTAAGTGAAAAATAGCTTTTGGAACCGCTACTCGCTTAATGTTTTATATTTAAATAAAATATCTAAATATCCAATTGTTAAAATATGGGTCTTTACATTCTTCCCTCCTTAAAGTATCATATCCTCGAAATCCACAAGGAGTAAACACACAACCCTACACTCTCGAATGAGTGATGATACAAGAGGAATTGTTACGACCTACCATAACTCCTGCATTTAACAAGGGAAATAATATGCTGAAACACGTGTCAGGTGGCTATGGACGATCATCAGGGTAAGATAACACAAGCGGAACCTATCTTATAACTCATAGTGCAAGGATAAAATATAATAAAACATATACAACCAGCAATAACAATGAAGCAGAATTGAGAAGAATCAAAAACTTCTTCATATCATCATGAAATAATACCTATACATCCTGGGATTACACTATAAGAATCTATACAATAAGCCTCACTACAATACTCATAGAACACATCAAACAATGGAAACAACAAATACTATATAGTAGAAAATAATACGCCAGCCTTCTGCTCGTCATCGTTCAACAGCATCATCCTCATCAAGATCTATCATCTGTCACCTACTACTCAGTCCGTCCATCCACAACTAGATAAACAACCCAAGGTAATCAGACGGAAACATAAAACCTTGAGCCAGATAACAGTCTTAATGAGCGATAAAACAGCCAACTAACATCATCAATAAAGTACATGATAATAGGTAGATTAATCAACCAATTTACCCACATCAACAGAGAAGACCCAACCCGTATTCCCCACACCCGACAGTGATAGCCTTTATAACAATTAAGTAGAAACAATGGTACATTCATGGCAATCAATTATCAACCGTAGACCACCCTAATCGATATTGACATCTCCCAAGAGGAAGCCCCGAAGGCCTTAACCAACATCAGACAAGGACCAAAGAGATATCTCCTTCGACGTCAAATAATCTACACAAGATGATACAAGCGAAACAATCATCATCCATGAATCTGGATATCACTGTCAATCCCGCTTTGAGACCATTGTTAATCGTATGACTGGATGACCTTGCCATCCGTCAAGGGCTAGTGGCAAACCCCGATTCTAGCAAAACTCCATACGCCATCGTGACACGTATCTTTAGGACCATCATGACTGCTTAGGGCACTCGACCAGCGAACTTCTAATCTTTTGGGCGTCCTTATTATACCCCTGCTTTGAGTCCACTAGAACGTACGACAACGATAATTTCTCGGCCTTTGATATCTTTAGCCATCCAACCTGATGACTATTCATAAGCTCAAGCGACTTCTCGAGCAACCATTATCCACGAACTCACCATCCTGAGTCATCTTCACATTCGTTGCATTTTGAAGATCAACGAACACCTCACAACACTTCGAACATTCCTACTTGAATTCAGTTTGAAGTCTCATTCATTACCGAACCAAAATAAAATCAATATTTGGTCCACACAACCAGGTCATTCTTTTTCATCTGTTCAGGTCGTCGAACAACCTAACCTTGTCATAATACCCCAACGACCCAACTCCCTTGGTCATTCCAACGACCCAAATACCATAAACGGCCTGCTTCATCATGCAAGACCCACGACCTGAAGCTTTCGAGCTCCAATGATCCGACTCATGTAGAACCCAACAACCCGATGCCACGGCCTAAAGCGAAAGGTCCAGACCCATTCGCTTCCTTTTTTGCTTCCCAAGCCACACGCAACGACCTGAATTCTTTGACCCAACCTGACTCTGAACCGATCCGCCTAGCTTCCAAAGAGCTTCGGCCGACCCCATCCATACACGAACGATCTGGCCTCCAACGACTCGAAACCTTCGATCCATCCATTTCTTGAGCAACAAGCCACACGACCCAAGCTCTATGCTATGTCACCAACAACCAAGCAAAAACGACTCGACTCCATATCTGGCCAATCTAGCTCCAATCTTGACTATATCGTCACCAAACGACAACATCGATGCAAATAACTCATCCAATTTAACCATCAACACTTTATGAAATCATCAATAACACTTATATGACAATTATTCATCAATAATCATATAGAATTCACCAAAAATTTATGAATCAATGCATAAACAAAAATAATGGATCTAAATTTGCATAAGTATATTAATTAACGTAAGAATTACCGATTAAAGTTTCTAATAAGATCTTATGACGATTCAAATGAAAATATACTTACCATGATGTAGATCTAGGTGAACAAAACTTAAAATGATGAAAATAAGTTTAGGCAACCCATATACTCGATTGATCCATGCGAGAGATGCTTACTACTCACCAAATCTTCGAATTAACCAGAAATCACTAAATTCACAATTCGAACAGCGAAGAATGATCTCCAAACCTCTCAATTTTATGTGATCTTCCTTCCCTGATGTAGATCTAGCTTCTCTTGATGTAGATCTTCAATCTTCTTTCTTAGATCTAGAATTTTAATGGTGGAAAGTTGTATTTGATTGAGCAAGGAGGATCACGAGCTCAACCAAATGAGAGAATGAAGAAAAGTAATCCTATCTCCATGCCTCTAATCCCCTATTTATAGCCTCGAACCAGCACATCAATGGGTCACACCAAATCAGCCCATTAATGACTAGCCAAATCTGTACAAAACTTATGCAGCACTAAAATAGTGATTTCTCCCAACCGCTAAACCAAATCTTTAATGTGACCAATCTATGGAATTGGCAACAACATTTCCTTTCCAATGAAATCGATCTCAACACCTAATTCGATCCCAATCAAAAGTCATTCCCTGTACAAAACTGATAAGGGTAAAATGGTCAGAAACAAAATTGGTAAAAATTATGGACATGTCTCACATTCTCATAACCAATATATAATATTATGAGAACGATCCAACCCTCAGGGAATTAAATAGAAATATTTACGATCCTCAGATACGTAAAATTCGGGTTGTTACATTCTTCCCCCCTTAGGAATTTCTCTCTCGAAATCCCAAGCAAACACAAGCAACCAAAACCATTCCGCATGCCTATCAACCACGAGCAACCAATTTATCATCCAAACTAGCATCCATCAAGCCGTGCATCCATAGCCTTATCCTCGCACACGGAATTTTAATAACAACAATACAAGTTCCAATGATGTAAGGTGACACGACATCAATCGGTCATACCAACGAAGAGTTCTGTATGGGTCATCTTCATACTCTCTTCTGTCTCTCACATACAATCATCATCATCCTCACACCATTGCACCTTGACTAGTTTAACCGTCTTCCTCCTAACTTGTTTCGTGTCATTCCCCAAAATGTGAAGCGGCTTACGAGGTTTTGTAACTACGGTCTCTACTTCTTGGTCTTCATACTGCTCTGGAGATACCACCACATTCGAATCATGCACACACTTCCGCAGAAACGATACATGGAAAACATTATGCACACTCGGCATCTTCTCGGGTAACTACAACCTATATGTGAGCTTTCTTATCTGCTCGATTATCGGAAATGGTCCAACGAATCTTGGAGCTAACTTTCCTTTACTTCCGAACCGAACAACATTCTTTAACGATGAAATCTTCACGAAAACCATACTGCCTACTGCCAACATCTAATTCCAAATCTTTTCGATGCTTATCAGCGTAACTATTCGGACGATCTTGGGCTTCCTTCATTCGTTGCCGAACGATCTCGATACTATCTGATGTTTCTCTATTCATCTCAGGCCCAAGTATCAACTTATCTCCAGTTTCTAACCAACATGACGACAATTACACGGTCTGCCATAACGCCTCATATGATGCCATCCTAATGCTCGATTGGTAGCTGTTATTATACGCAAACTCAACTAAATGTAGATGGTCTTCCCATGATCCCCTAAAAACCAATACACAAGCTCTTTGGAGATCTTCCAAAACTCGGTTAAACCTCTTAGTTTGAGCATGACTCTGGGATTGATAAGCCAAACTCAAACAAAACCGGTTTCCCAAAGTCTCTTGCAAACTATTCCAAAATCCACTCCTGAACAATGGATATCGATCACTCACTATTATAAGACCCCGTGTATTCTCTAACTATGAAATTCATAAATTAAAGTATAATTAATTTCAAATCTAAGAATTAAGGGAAACGAGATAGGCCATTCCATTCGTCTCGGAATTCTACTTGAGATAGAGTCCGAGTTTGCGTAAAACGGACTCCGTATGAAGAAGATATGGCCTCCGGAAGTTTCAGAATTCAGTTTAAAATTCAAACAGACCAAAACAACTCAGAAATCAGATTTATATTTCAAAAATCGGGCCAGATTGGCCAGGGCGGGAATTTTCCCGCCCAAGGCACCCAGGTCGACTGGGTAGTCGACCTGGGCTACCCAGGTCGACTGGGTAGTCGACCTGGGGCACCCAGGTCGACTACATAGTCGACCTGGGGGTCGACTGGGTAGTCGACCTGGCCCCTGAGCCAGGTCGAACCCAGCCCCCCTGGCTGGCCTGGTCTATGCTTGGTCGATTTTCTGAGCCTTGCCTTGTCACTAGGGCTAGGTGTCAGCTCCTGGTTGGTCTCTCCTTCGAACGAACGAATATTATTAAACAAAGCTCCATCGACGGTCCTAATCAACTCACAAACTCTATAAAAAGGACCTAAGACTCCACCTAATTCACACAAACTAAAATGAAGATGAGACCGTCATGCTGCTGAGGAAAGACTAGGAATAGCCATCAGGAATTGAGAGGCAATTAGGAGATAATTCGAAAGCTTAAAGCAACATCAATTAAAGCAAAACAACGCCTACAACAAAGGATAGCATCTCCAAATTCAGAATTCAGATTCCTGAATTGAAGATTCGTCATACGTTGTAAGTAGAGTGCTATTCCGATGTGAATAAATAATTGTGTTTTGATTTGTGTAAAGTTAGAAATGGAATTGTGGCGATAATAATCTATAATTGTATGTTGCTTTGATTCTATACGATTTGGAAATGTTGTGGTATACGATTGGATATTTGCAAGTATGTGATTTATAGTTAACAACCATATGTTGTGGTATTTTATTTGGGATTCATACAAGTATATGATTCACTATTATGCCAATATAATATACATACTTTTATGGTCACTTTTAGTGTAGTTGGATTCAACTAAGTATTATGGTTTATGTGAATTTATGTTGGAATTGGCATAGTTATTCAAGTGTAAAACTATACTTTTGTATTAGAGACAAAAGTAAGCATCTTTATGAACATGTCTAAACTATGTTTGGTGTTATGCCTAGTTGAAAACATGTTTTAGGCCTATGTTGTTATCAAAATCATATGATGATATATGTGACACGTAATTAAGTTAGATTTACATTCTAATTGCAAGTTTACATGAATAGGATAAAAACCATGGTTATATGAATAAAATGGATCATGTGTAGGTATGCTTATGCCGTGATTATATGAATAAAATGATTCATGTTTAAGTATGTTTATGCCATGATTAAATGCTATTACAATGCAAGTTCACATGTGCCAAATTCATGTTAATTAGATCGTTATGTTGCAAGTTCATGCGTTCACACTCCCCTTTTTATGTTACTTAGAATATATAAACACCATGTTATAAGCCTCCCCTTTTTCATGTGGCTAAGTTGGGTTTAAATGTTAAACCCAACGTATGTTATATTGTAGCGAACGTATAAAACGGGGGTAATGACGATTGGGTTAAAAATATAAACATATGTGTTGGCATGTTCGACGCATGCCAACGACCTTGAAACAATTAAGTGGTATAAATAAATTTTACCCAATAAAGATGAATTTGAATAATGGGCTGCAAATATTTACATATAAAGAGGAAAAGAGACAAAATATGTAAATTTAGAAAATACGATGTGTTTACCCCGAGGTTGGATTGAGTTGTGATGTAAACCTGCCCGGAACCGCCCGGCTGTCCAGTAGTCACAACAATACCTATCCAATGTGGGTGGTTAAACACGGAGCCCAACAAGGACCCGAGGTTAGACTGAGTTGTGGCGTAAGACTGCCCGGACCCAACCGGCAACAGGCACCCACTACAATACCTGTCCAATGTGAGAGGTCGAGGCTTTAATAAGACAATTAAGGCTGAGTCAGGATTGATAGGATTAAGTAAATTAAATTAATACTTAATCAAAATGGAACATGCTAAACTATACAGACCGATTGGGGGTTAGGTTTACAAAACACTTAACCAACTTAGCATGTTGGCTAGAAATAGAAAACCTAGTAGCGGGGGACCCTTTTTAGCAGTAACCCTACGAGGTGTATCAGGATACCCTGAACTAGGCAGGGTGGGGCACGATTACTGGGCTGACTGTAAATGGTCAAATCGACGGCGGTGGTGCAGCAGTGTAGGTTCTAACGGGGTGCGGGGGTGCACACACTCCGGTGCAGAAAAATAAGGAACTGGGCACCAGTAGCATACCTGTGCATTCTAGGATTGTGTCGGGCCGCTACCATGGGACTTGATACACCCCATGGTGGGACCAGCATAGGTAACTACAACATCGGGGGTCGTAAGACACATGAAACTATGCGAGTAGGAGCCGATCATTAGAAACGAATCACTTCACCCTGATTATGGGGTGCCTGTTGGGAACTAGTTTATATGGATGCAGAGATAAATATGGGTACGATAGTACATTCGACTCTAGACAACTTAACTTAGTTTACGGTGCTTTCCCATTTCCAGTTTATACTTATCGTACCCAGTTCTTTATTCATAGACTGAATATTCCTAGACTTACTCAGGCTTTATGTCTGACTCTACTTTTCTTTCGTCTTCTTTTCTTCTGTCCCCCCCCCCCCCCCCCCCCCAGGTCCATAGGGAGGGAATATCACAGCTTGACAAGTTTTCACATCCAGCTTGAAGAGAAAGAATGTATTTCTTGGATCTTTTTCGTTTTGGACTATGGCTTTGGACAACAATTATGGGACTTATGCAGTTTACTTATGTTTTTATGCTTCTTTAAATAATGTAATCAAGACAGTTATGAAGATGTTATGTTTTTTTGGAAGTATTGTAAGACAAGTTATGGCATGGTTTGTGTAACAAGTACTTTAATGAAATAAAAGTTGTTGTTGTTTTCCGCAGTTCAAAAATATGTGTTCTTATATCTGTCTTGTATATCTGTGACTTATACTTATAAACCTCCACCAAAATTAGGGCATTCCCTTTGAGAGTGACCCTAACGGAGGTGGGGTGTTTCAACTATGCTCTTCAGGATATCATGGAATTGAACTATCCATTTAATATAAAGCTCAGCCAACTTCGATATTGTCCTCGTCGATTTGACAGGAATAAACCTTGCACTTTTGGTCAAGCGATCCACGATGACCCAAATACCTTCATTTCCTTCCCTAGTTCAAGGTAGTCCATCGATAAAATCCATTGATATCTACTCCCACTTCCACGTAGGAACTACTAATGGCGAAAGAAATCCACTCAGCATCTTTTGTTCTGCTTTCACCAACTGACATTTCATACCCGTGGAAATTAACTTTCCAACATCCCTCCTCATACCTTCCTAGTAGTAAGATCATTTCATGTCCTAATACATCTTATTACCATCGGGATGAATCGTCAAATTCGAGTGATGAGATTCCCTTAGAATCTCATCTCTCAATCTATTGATATCAGGAACAACCAGTCGTCCTTTCTTTCGAAGCCTACCGTCTCGATCGATGTAATAACTCGGAATTTTGGCAATATAAATTAATTAATAGAATTTCAAAAATAGGAATTTCTGCAAATTATATAATTTGACCATGAAATTTTAACTGATGGTTCGTCTCGGAATTCTAGTCAATTTTCATGTTTGGAGTTTCGTGAATGGAGTCCGTATGAAAAAGTTACGGACGAAATACAAAAATGGACGAGAAAAAATCAGAAAAATTTAATACAACATACCTTATTAAACTAGCCTGACTGGGTGTTCTGACGCCTAGGCATTCGACCATAGGGGTCAACCGGCGGACGATCGATAAGGTCAACCCACTGGGCGTCAAAACGCCCAATGACGGCTAGGTTTTATAGGTTTAGTTTATAATAAATATAAAACAGATGAACAGATATAAATTAAAATCAATCCAATGGTTCAAGGCCAATTCCACTCCTATAAATAAATGGGTAAGGCCTCATCCTTTTCAACACAAATCTGTGGGCAGCAGCGAAGCTCTGCCATTTTCCTCCTTCTCAAAACCTAATTTATTAATCAAAAATATATTCTTATACAACAAATCAAATTCAAATCACATATGATTGAGAGGATTATCTGATCCAATGGAAAAGAATGCAAATTAGCGCTCAACAATACATTCTCCCCTCTCTTCCTATTTTCTTATATCTCTACAGATCTGTAATATTCCCCTTTTTAGATAAATTGTAGATTTATAAGAATTTGGGAATTGTAGGCCTAAAGGGTTCAAACTTTGGATTTGGATGCTTGTAGGTGAGTGGGAAATTAATATATACATTCATAATAATGTATTAATCTCATTTGTAATAGATCTCAATTTTTATGCTTATTTCTATCGGATTTGTTCAATAAATTGTTATAATTAGATTGAAACGCATCAGATATGGTTGTAAACATTGTTAAAACTTATGAATTACAAATTGTGGTTATGCATAATATTAATTGTAGGATTCTTAAACCTGTTTACACATATCCCTACAGGTTTGTTGTAAAATATATTACGGTGTTGTAAAGCACTATGGATCTGAAAATCAGTCCCATTAAACACCATTTAGATGTAGTTATATTCCAGATCTCTAGTTCAAGGTTGAATAATAAATTATGTAAATTTGGGTAAAAAGATTCGATCTATAAATTAAGTGATTGTAATATTAAAAGAAATATGTCTGTTTGTATTCAATATTGTTGGGTTTTAGCTTAATTGTTGTAAATATGTCATTTTCCTCCTTTTGAATAAAAATGAATTATTTTGAAATCATAAGAGGCAGGATAAAAAGATCAAAAAAAAGGAAAAAGTGGTGCAAATGTACGTATAAATATAATTATACATATTTGTGCCTAATTTGCATTAACTATTCCAAATTATATATCTACATATATTTCTTGTGATTTAGAAATAGGTCAATTCCACTAATTAGGCATAATTTACAATAACCATAGCTAGCGGTCATTTTGTGAGATTTGGAACCTTTTGATAGTATTGAATGTAAAATGGAATGTTTGGTTGTCAATCAAACCAAATCATTTAAGAATAATAATAATAATAATAATAATAACTACGTTGGCCATACGAAAACAAAAAATATAAATATATACATATTATCTGTCCAAATAAGCGTAAAATGGTAAAATATACATTGTATTGAATGTTTGAAATTCAATTATGGAATAATATATGTAAATAAAATACATATTGAATTAATATATTTGTAATGACCATTTGTAGCAATCAATATAATTAATGTCTATAAATAAGACCGCAAATCAATAAATAACCATTATAACCAATGTTGATTGGGGAAAGAAAATGTAATAGGATAATGGTTACAATTCCTAAATTAATCAGGATTAATGTTGCACACTCAAAATTAGGAAATCTGAATTATAACCGCATTTAGAAATGAGGTTAAGCTTTACTTGTGGTATAAGCCTGTCCGGAACCAACTAGCAAATCCAACATCCACAGGTAGTCAGCTTAATGTGAGGGGTCGAATGTGTAAATATAAATGCACTAAGGCATGAGGTTAAGTTCAACTTGTGGTTGTAGTCTGTTCGGTACCAACCGACAAATCCCGCATCCACATGTAGTCAACTTAATGTAAGGGGTCTGGTGCATAAATATACATATATATATATATATAACAACAAGCAACAAATAAATTAATAAATAAGAATAGAATTGTTCGTTAGGGTACAAAAAATAGATAACCTGGGACTAATAAATGGTTTCCTTAGTAAAATATGATTGTTATGGTCATAAAGGGCAAGGGATTAATGGATATTGATCGTTGCTTAAATACTAAGTCCTATTTGGAATGTAATTGAATAAATATCCTAAGGTAAAAGGGGATATAACCTTAATTATTTATATTAATGAATGTAGAACTTATAATTAAAAATAGAGTTGAACTTAGTAGGTTAATAATGTGGGAATATTATTACCATAAGAACCCATGACGATAATAAATCGTATGAGAGAAACTAGAAAGGGCGTAATAACGTAGCCCACTTTATACCAATAGGGAAAGGTATTAAGGGCTAATGGGGTATGAACCTAATAACCTTTGTGTGTAGTCCGCTTCCCAGGTCTTAAGCGGTTGGGGCTGAAGAGTCCACCTGGGGATAGGTCTTTGAGTATAGGGGTCTTAAATGGCATGTATGCATAGTGTCTACCCAAACCTGGAAACTAAAAACATCAGATATGGCTACCTACCCTATGGGAAGTAGTGAGCGACTAAGTGTGTTATCCAATTTGGTCAGCTAGAAGGTATAACGAGGGATAAAATACCATCTCTCACCTTATGCGGGGAAAAGGTATATGCATGAATGACGGAAGCCTTAACTTGTAGGGCTCGTAGCTAGTTGTCTCTAGTTTATAAAAATATGAAATAGGTCATTGAGATGTATTAAGTCACCAATAAGTCCGCCGACTGATGAGACCTCCTAGGGTCTTAAGTGATCAGGAGAAACCACCATGTCTATCATTGATGTTGAGACGGAAAATAATAAAGGAGAAGTGGATGGTAAGGTATATATGTATGTGAGAACTCCGTAGTTAGATGTTCACTTCTTGGTCTAATAATCAATTAAGTTATAAGTTAAAGGGCTTCCAAAATATAAGCGTAAACATTCTATATCGGTATTATATCTTAGAATACTACTTTAGGAATGAGTAGTAGAGTCGTGCGCGAACATCTGCAAGGTTAGGCTAGAATCACTGACCTTGATAGGCATACATCTTGGGTTGAACCAAATGGGATACATCTATGTATTATATTCCGTGTTGTACATTTCCTGTTCATCAGTATTTTGTTGTTCTGATCCCCTCCTCATTACAACCCCCGGGTTTTTTCTAGAGAAGGTCGGGTTCTCACTGGTGTTTAAGTCTTTCTTTCGGTTCTCGTTCTCTCTCATGTTCGGTGTTGGCAAAGGGACCTACTTTGAAAAAGGTAGTTACTTGAGTTAATACTAGTTTATACTATTTTGTTTCCGCTATGAGTTATCTTATCGTACTCTGATTATGCTCATGCTCATTTATTGCAAGCAACATATTTACATGCTCCATGCTTGGATGTGTTTGAGTTTTGATTTTTGTTGAAATTTGGGCGCTAGAAAATTGGGGCGTGTTACATTTGGTATCAGACGTAGGTTAAACGATCAGAGAAATTAGTTAAATTAGGACTCGTGAGAGAGCGTAATTCGGTTTTATTTTCTATTTTTCTTCGCCTTTCTTGCTCGACTTTAATTTGTTTCGACGATGAAATTAGTCGTGGGCCTAAATATAAAAAATGGGCTTTAAGCGACTAAGAGTTGAAATATATTGAGTTCGGCTTTTTAGCCAATTTTGTCTTACCCGTAGTACATTCATGATCTCTTCATAAAGAGCATGAGGAAGAAATATGGTGGATTCCATTGATTTGAGTTTGGAGGCTGGAATAGTAATATATAATATAAAAATCTTGCTACAATCGAGGTGGTCACTGTTTTTATGTTCTGGTTTTGTTTAGCAATTCCGGTTAAGACCATTACTCGATCTAAAATGGGAAAAGCCACGTTATTATGTCGTATCTACTTCAAAAATATAATTACGAGGTATATCTGTTCGTTACTTCGTAGAATTTCCAATTCTACGTTTATTGAAATATTCATTTGAGTTCTTGGCCTTGCATTCGAGGATTTTTTTAAAACTATTTGAAAAAATGGGCTTTTGAATTCTTGAAATACAGCTTCGAAGAATGGTTTTATAAAGGCCTACTTTTGTAAAGATGTAGTTTTTAGAATATGATCTATTCGTGTTTCAAAAAAATTAGGGGTTTTTGTAATTTTAATAAATATAATCCGTGATAGGAAGTGAGGAATTGGAAATCACAAGGAATATGCCACTAAACTTAAGAATAAGAAATATCCATTCCTTGCGATTTTTAGTATCCATCTTCCTATATATATTGGATAATTTATTGGAATTATCACAATTAATCCTTAAGATTTTAAAGCTCCAACATTTTTGAACATGAAAAGTTTTTTTCCAGTTTGAAATATAAACTGGAATATAAATAATAGTAATAATAATATGAAATTATAAATACGAAACCGTTAGATTTTAATGAATTCCATATTTAGACAAAAGTTTTAAATTTTTCTTCGAAAAGGCTAAGAAAATCCTTTATCCTTATTTTCAGGTATTTGATTTTTAATTGCTTAGTTTATATCAGCTAGTAAGGGGGGAAATCCATTTTAAATTTTATTACGGATTTCTAGGTGAATTATTTTTGGAATTCGTTCATTCATTGTGTAGTCGCAGCATCGTTGTTGAGACTATAAATCCTTGGAGTTGGTTTGGATTTTAACTACGTTCTTTAAAATACCGCTGTGGTGAGGATAATTATTTTCGGATCGCGTCAAGTCTTAAAAGATAACGCGGGATGATTAGTATTTTAATTCGGCCTAATAAGATCAAGGTTCAATCTTTGTCCAAAGCCATTTAATACTTGACCGTTTAGCGTTATGTAGGAATAGTCAACTAGTCGAAGAGTTTTGGTACAACTTGGATCTTGGACTCAACCATAAAAGTTGCGTCCAAATTACCCCCCTTAACTTCCTTCTTTCATCCTTTTTTCCTCATCTAGCCAAACCACATCTCTATCCTTCTTCTCTTTCTTTGTTGTCGCCTAGTCACCTCTTTTTTTGTGCTTGTTTGTGCATTAAATCTTCCTCACTAACACCCCAAGATCTAATTTCTTCTCTCCGACCATTTCTTAGTACATAATATCGACTTGCACTACCGGATCTTTAGTACAATTTAAGGCTCATCCTTAGGGAGAGATCATTTGGTTGGATCGGAATGAGAAAAAAGGTCTCACCGCTTAAGTTCTAAGAAAATTTGTCGAGACAGTTGGACTTGCACTAATCCATTGCTTCGAGATCTTAGAATAGGATTTGTTGCTTGTGCTGCATCTGCCTTTGTTATGTATCGTAGTGATTGATTTTGATGAAGGTGATCGTCATTTCGGAGATGAAGATTAAGCTATCTCTTGGTGGTTTTTCTAAGGAGAATCTTGATGAGATTTTTAGAGGCATCCTTGTTTTACGTGGACTTGTATGGTCTTTTTTTTTGAACGGCTTTGGAGATCTTGCAGCAAATCTCATTTTGTAATGTTCGTTTTCGAGTTCGGAGATGTAACACCCCACGTCCATTAATGTCACTCGCAAAGGGAATGCATTAACTTCCATGGAGCATTTTAAGTGAATATAGAACAGAAAATCACAACAAGACAGATATAAAGCAGTACATGAAAATTTAAAACTTTATTTATTGCAGCAGAAGGTAAATATTTTTGGTTACATCATCAAAAACCATAAACCAAAGTCAAGTACATAGTATCCATCTTGAACAAAGTACATAATCCCACTGTTACAAATAGCCATAAAGAAAATGATAGGCTGAACTTTTACTTCAGCAATCCAAATCCAAGTGCTCCCAAAGAGATCCCAATCAAGCTCCACTAGTACTAATCCCACGCTTAGAACCTGGGGGGAAAAGGAAGAAAAGAGATGGAAACAAAGGGGGTCAAACATAAAGTCTGGCAAGTGCGATAACTCTAACAACATAATTATTAAAGCAATATGATAAGATATAAGCTGGAGAATAAGGTAATGACTGTAAGAACCACATGGGTATGGCAAGGCAATCAAGAGAAACAGAGATAACGTTAATGGCGCTTCCTAATCAATATAGGATAATTACTATACTCTACCGTACTGTACCATACTGTACTGTACTAACACTAACTGCACCCCTACTAGTCACTCTAGAAATTTGATCCCCCTTGGCTAAATAGAACGATGATAGCTTCGTGTACTACTAGATGTACCCACCATCCTCCATGTTTGACTGTATATCTCTAGTTGCTATCATAGGCACCCAGCGTGTACCTATCCCCACTAGATGTACCCCTTCAATAAGTAATAATGGTAATTCTATGTACTCCTAGCTGACGTCATAGGTGTCGCCTACTCCTATCTCCACTAGGTGTAACCCCTTAATAATAGTGGTAGCTTCGTGTACCCCTAGCTGACTACATAGGTGTCGTCTGCTCCTATCTCCACTAGGTGTACCCACTACCCTGCCCCATTCGATCGGCTCCCTAACTCGTAGATACCCGTGCTGGCCCCACAGTGGGGTGTATCACTCCCCAAAGTGGCAACCCGATACCACCAATGATGCACGACTTATACCTACACGATGCAACAACGTCTTACCTACCAGCCCGGGCTCACACACGCATATGAACCCGTTGGACTTGTGTTGCCACCGCTAACCCGGTTTGGCCTCTTACAGTCAAGCCCAGTATGCGTGTCCCGTCCTCGACTTGGGTCGAGCCCACAAAGATACGAATGGGTTACTAGTTGAAACGGGCCCCCATTACTTGACACAAGCTATCCACCTAAGCTTGGTCCCCTCTAGTATATCCCACTTAACCCACTTCATGTGCACTTACATGTTTTAAATTTGGTTAAGGGTTTCTATTAGTAATTCCACATGCCACCCAAGGCACCCACTTAACCCCTATGTCCCACTTACATGTTTTACCTTGGTTAAGTGTTACTTATCGTATTTCCTCATGCCACCCAAGACACCCACTAGATTCCACATGCCACCCAAGGCACCCACTTAACCCCGTTATGTCCCACTACATGTTTATCTGGTTAAGTGTTTCTTAATTCATTAAGACCATAACCTCATAAAGACCTCTCACTTTAGACTGGCATTTGTAGCAGCTGGATTTGCCGGGCGGGTCCGGGCAGTCTTACACCACAAATGAGCCTAACCTCGTGTCTTTACAACTGTTACGTATTTAATTTGTGCCTAAGACCTCTCACATTAGACTAGCATTTGTGGCAGCTGGATTTGCCGGGCGGGTCCGAGCAGTCTTACACCACAAACGAGCCTACCCTCGTGTCTTAGACGATTAATTACACCTAATTAATCATTCCCCCAATTTGAATCACTTTCCTTATTCAAATTGTCAATCAATTCCAAATTTAACTATATCCATAATTGACTCAATTATGTCCATCCATTTATGGTATGTAAAATCATACCAATTTTCGACACAATTATATTTTATTCCTTTAAAATTAATTACATGCCTTTTTAGGCCATTACATGCCAAATTCGCAATATGTGTGTATCCACTATTATCCCCATCGTACCCCCGTCATTCGTTCGCTTAACATGACATATACATATTAGACTAGCAAATAGTCTAATACTTAAAAAAACATCAAAAAGTCACATACACACAATAATAAATCTAATTTGCATCTAACTTGCAATTAAGAATTACAACATACTTGCATAGTCTTTGTGTTATCAAGGATCCAAAAATCATAGATCTAAAAGGTGTGATCTTACATGTATGAACATAGTTATACACCCAACTAGCCTAGGTAATTATCACAAACTTACATAAACTATGTATGTCGTCAACCTAAACATAAAGGTGTCATCTTGCATAACTATGGATCCAATAAAAGGTGTTAACTTGCATAACTATGCATGTTATTGTTTCAACATAAAAAATGTCAACTTGAATATGGGTCTATACTTTAAAGGTGTGAACTTGTATATATGTGAATCCAATTATCGCTTAAACTTGCATATGAACATAATACTTATACGAACTAGCATATGTTCCACATCCATATTCACATAAAAACTGATGTTATAAACCTAGGTGATTGGATTATAAAAAAAGGATTCATTGACACAAGTAACATCATGAACTAGTAGCATATATTTTAGATCCAAACTTACATAACATCATATAACTCGCATACAACTTACGTGATCTTATTAACTTGCATAACATCCTATGTACAACTTGCATAATCATATTTACCTGCATAACATCATATATGAAACTTGCATAATCATATTAACTTGCATAACATCATATGTGAAACTTGCATAATCATATTAACTTGCATAACATCATATGTGAAACTTGCATAATCATACATGAAACTTGCATAACAACATACATGAAACTTGCATAACATCATACATGAAACTTTCATAACATCATATATAAAACTTGCATAACATCATATATAAAACTTGCATAACATCATATAATATGAATCAAGTTAACATACATGATTAAACATATGAATTAGGTTGACAACCACAACTTATAATCGAACGTATATCACATCATAATTGATTTAGCAATTATATTGTTAAAGTGATCGAACTCACAACTCAAAAGCGATCTAGAGTTCTGAATTCTGATTTATGGAATTGTATTAGCTCTCCTTTGAAGAAGATTCGTTGTTAGGGTTGAATAAGACTGATTTGATTTGCTGTTCTTCCTCTTAAATTTGTGGCGGCTACTCTAGGGTTCAAGACGACAGCATGACGACCATAGTTTTAATTTTAATTATGATTTAGGGTTTGAGTCTATGGGTCTTTTTATAGAGTTTTGAATTAATTTAAGCCATTGGATGATCTTAGGGTTATTCATAGCCATTCAGTCAAGATAGGGTGATGAGTCAGCCCTAATGACTCAGCAAGGAGTCAGAAAGGACTCAGCAATGAGTCACAACACAGATCGGACTGAACCAGAAAGCTGCGCAGATTTTTCCCTCGGCCTGGGTGCACATGGGAAGTGCGCCAGTGCAATTTTTCTACTGGCGCACTTCCCAAGTGCGCCAGTGTATTTTTTTTCTTTTTGCCACCAATCTTCGTTCGTCCATAACTCCTTTATCCGGTACGCGTTTCCCGCAAACTCGGACTCTATTTCAACCAGAATTCCGAGACGAACACAATGGCGCAACCCCATTCCCTTAATTCTCACGTCTGAGATAAATTATTCTTTATTTTAGTTAATTCGATTATTCAAAAATACGGGGTGTTACATTCTCCCCTCCTTAAAGGATTTCGCCCCCGAAATCTCCAAGTTAAGGAGAATGCATATCCTACCATCCAACAACCATCTACTCAACCATCAAACACGGGCATCCATTGTCCTTATAAAATTTCTAATGCTGTATGAACATATGCAAGAAGTGTGGGTATATGTTCCTTACCTAATGCAAAATCAGGCGGTCTACTGATTTAGTTGACCTCCTTAATGCAAACCATGATAGTGTCATGCGTCCATTATGTATGCGAAAGAACCTTATCGATACATATTATTTCTACATGTGTGCACAACCATTCACCAAAATGCAACATCCATATGATGGTACAACCATTATACATCCATTACTTAAATATGTACACACATTTATATGCAATACGCGATATGAAGTGACTGAGCCCATTTAGTGCCTCAAGTGTGTGTAAATGCATCCACGAGCAACCACTAGCAAACACTTGCATCCACATGCATCCATCATCCATAACATGTCTCAAACACATGTTTCAACCATAGGATTACCCTATCTAATGGTCAAAGATACTAGCGAGAGGACATACTAGAGATAAGATAAGCACAAGGTAAGCGATAAAGGAGAAATTTAAAAGTCATACCCTCGAAAAGAAAAGGGTAAAATGAAGAATCTTCGCTTTCGTCTCCCAAGTAGCGTCGCTCTCATCATCTCCCCATTGCACCTTAACTAGTTTTGACCTCTCGATTCCTCAACATTTTAATCTCCGGCCCAAGAAAGCGCGTAGGAGCTCGTCGAATCGTCGCATCGCGCTCTATCTCCACCTCTCTAAGCAAGCTCGGCTCTACCACTTCCGCAGTCTCGTGCAACCACTTCCTCAAATGTGATACATGGAATACGTCGCGTACACCACTAAGTCTCTCGGGCAACTCCACTCTATACGCCATCTTCCCAATCCTTTCCTTAATAGGAAACGGTCCTACGAATCTTGGTGCTAACTTCCCAACGGACCCAAAGCGAACGACGTTCCGTAATGGAGACACCTTGACAAAGACCATGTCCCCAATGCCAAACTGAAGATCTGTCCTCCTCTTGCTCGCATAAGATTTCTGCCTATCTTACGTCGTCTTCATCCTCCTTCGAATCAAATCGATCTTCTCCGAAGTGTCTCTAATCATATCGGGCCCAAGAAAGATCTTATATGTAGACTCCCACCAACATGTAGGCGAATGACACGGCCGTCCATAAAGAGCCTCCAACGGTTCCATGCCAATGCTAGACTGAAAGCTGTTATTATATGCGAACTCCACCAACGGAAGATGTTCCTCCCATGTACCTCCGAAGTCTAAGACACATAACCTCAATAGGTCCTCTGGAATACGATTCACCCTCTCGGTCTGGCCGTCTGTCTGAGGATGATATGCTGTGCTCAAACATAACTGAGTCCCTACCGCCTCTTGCAAGCTCTTCCAAAATTCGCTAGTGAAAATAGGATCGCGGTCGCTCACTATGCTAGAAGGAACACCGTGCAAACGAACTATCTCTCGAATGTATACAGAGGCTAACCATGGAGCAGTCCTCTTACTCTTCACGGGAATGAAATGGGCGCTCTTAGTAAGTATGTCTACCACGACCCAAATTCCCGTATTACCCTTCCTCGATCTCGGTAATCAGTCAACAAAGTCCATCGAAACACTTCCCCACTTCCATTGTGGGACCTCCAATGGGTGAAGCAATCCACCGGGCTTCTTTTGCTCTTCTTTTACTTGTTGGCACACCAAGCATCTAGCGACATACTCAGCCACATCTTTCTTTATGCCAACCCAAAAGTAAACTCGTCTCATGTCCATGTACATCTTGTCCCCGCCGGGATGAATGGTCATCTTCGAACGATGTGCATCATCAAGAATGGTCTTCCTCATATTCTCGTCCCATGGTACACAAAGCCTACCGTCCCTACGCAAACAACCCTTATCATCTAGGGTATACCTACGGAGATGGCTCGATGACTCCCCTCCTTTCAGCTTTTCTACTAACTCAACCAACTGTGGGTCATCTTGCTATGCCTCACCAATCCATCCCAAAAGTGTAGGTCTGACCTCTAAGGTTGCTAGCAAACCGAGTACAAAATCAATGGATGGTCTAAAGCCAAAGGTAGAGATAAACTCTAAGCTACGCCGCTCGACAAACAAAGGACTCAATGTCATCTTTTTCCTACTCAAGGCATCCGCCACAATGTTACCCTTGTCAGGGGTATATGCTATCTCGAAATCGTAGGACGCCAAGAACTCTATCCACCATAACATATCACCCTTCCCTAGAGACCACATGCCCTAAAATCCTCACTTCTTTCCTCCAAAAATGGTATTTTGGAGAACTTAGCTTTAAGCTGGTGCACTTGTAGGGTCCCTAAGCTTTCCCTAAGATGTAGGGCATGCTCTTCTCTGCTTCTAGAGAAAACCAGGATATAAACCCATGCAAAATCGTCACAACTATCCATCTCTCACACAGACCATCCTAGTCGAACTTGACATCCCCCAAGTGCAAGCCCCAAAGGCCTAAAACAATATCAAACAAATACCCAAGGGATACCTCCTTCGAATTTAGATGACCTACGTGAGATGATACTAGTAAGACGGCTGACCACTTGAGCACTTGACCGACTCTGGCTGTCCTTGCCAGTCTTGCTCCAAAACCACCACTGATCACATAACTGGCTTTGCTTAATCTATTAAGAACATATGAAAACTTATTTTATGCTTTTGGGTAAACCCCGCACTTTATCAAAGATGTCTCCATACTCACGGACCACACAAACAGATTCCCAATCATCGTTGGATGCATCAGAAGATTCTAGGCAGCTAAGCATCACTGAACCCCTAGGGTCACAAGAAATATGAGGGTCTTTCCATAACGAATCAATAGTCTAACTACCCTCCTTTCACAATCTAGGATGGCACCCCGCCTGGCTAGCCAATCCACCCCTAGAATCAAACTATAGCCCGTGAGACCAAGGACGAAGGCGTTGCATTCAAATCCAACGCCCAAGATAGACATTCTCAAATCCCGACAAACCATTGAAGGATGAGCCGAACCACCAACAGGATTTGAGACTAGGATGGGATCCTTAACTAGACTAGTATTTAGGTGCAGTGTTTCAACTAACGAAGCAGATATTAATGAGTATGAAGCACCAGAATCAAACAAAGTTCAAACAGGATGATAAAGAAAACCAAATTTCAACCTAGCCGGTCTTACCCCCATCAGCTATACCAGCCGTGAGGGAATACAATTACCCTCCAGAAGATCATGTACTTTGTCCTTGCTTCTTTGGACAATCCTAAGATGTCCTATTTCTCCAAAACAACTAGCCTTCTTCTTCTTCACATTCTCCATTCGTGACCTCCCACCAAGATGAGGTTTCCTCCTTTGTTTACCAAACAACTATTTGAACCTTTCTCCCATCGTTTATCTTAAAGGTACCAACAAGCCCTCCACTTCCTTGGACTAACTTCTAGCCCGACAAACGTCTAAGTCCCTTGAAGTGGTTTTCCGTCCTCCGTATGGAAGTCCTTATTTATCTTAGAAAAAGAATCTATACGCGGAGGGGGAAAAGAACTCAAAAAGAGAAAGAGGAAGAGATTTAAAACGGAGAATCGAAGGAAGGATATGTGGCTCTTGGGGATTATGTTCTTAAAATAAACCTTTCTTTCAAAAATACTCTTCTACAAACATATTTTTGAAAGTATTCTTTATAAAAATGCTTTTGAAAAATAGTTTTTCAAATTATCTTATCTGTTCTGGTAACCTTCAGCTCTGATGCCACTTGTAACACCCCATGTCCATTAATGTCACTCGCAAAGGGAATGCATTAACTTCCATGGAGCATTTTAAGTGAATATAGAACAGAAAATCACAACAAGACAGATATAAAGCAGTACTTGAAAATTTAAAACTTTATTTATTGCAGCAGAAGGTAAATATTTTTGGTTACATCATCAAAAACCATAAACCAAAGTGAAGTACATAGTATCCATCTTGACAAAACAAAGTACATAATCCCACTATTACAAATAGACATAAAGAAAATGATAGGCTGAACTTTTACTTCAGCAATCCAAATCCAAGTGCTCCAAAAGAGATCCCAATCAAGCTCCACTAGTACTAGTCCCATCCTTAGAACCTGGGGGGAAAAGGAAGAAAAGAGGTGGAAACAAAGGGGGTCAGACATAAAGTCTGGCGAGTGCGATAACTCTATCAACATAATTATTAAAGCAATATGATAAGATATAAGCTGGAGAATAAGGTAATGACTGTGAGAACCACATGGGTATGGCAAGGCAATCAAGAGAAACAGAGCAAACGTTAATGGCGCTTCCTAATCAATATAGGATAATTACTATAATCTACCGTACTGTACCATACTGTACTGTACTAACACTAACTGCACCCCTACTATTCACTCTAGAAATTTGATCCCTCTTGGCTAAATAGAACGATGATAGCTTCGTGTACTACTAGATGTACCCACCATCCTCCATGTTTGACTGTATATCTCTAGTTGCTATCATAGGTACCCAGCGAGTACCTATCCCCACTAGATGTACCCCTTCAATAAGTAATAATGGTAATTCTATGTACTCCTAGCTGACATCATAGGTGTCGCCTGCTCCTATCTCCACTAGGCGTACTCCCTTAATAATAGTGGTAGCTTCGTGCACCCCTAGCTGACTACATAGGTGTTGTCTGCTGCTATCTCCACTAGGCGTACCCACTACCCTGTCCCATTCGATCGGCTCCCTAACTCGTAGATACCCGTGCTGGTCCCACAGTGGGGTGTATCACTCCCCAAAGTGGCAACCTGATACCACCAATGATGCACGGCTTATACCTACACGATGCAACAATGTCTTACCTACCAGCCCGGGTTCACACACGCATATGAACCCGTTAGACTTGCGTTGCCACCGCTAACCCGGTTTGGCCTCTTACAGTCATGCCCAGTATGCGTGTCCCGTCCTCGACTTGGGTCGAGCCCACAAAGATACAAATGGGTTACTGGTTGAAACGAGCCCCCATTACTTGACACAAGCTATCCACCTAAGCTTGGTCCCCTCTAGTATATCCCACTTAACCCACTTCATGTCCACTTACATGTTTTAAATTTGGTTAAGGGTTTCTATTAGTAATTCCACATGCCACCCAAGGCACCCACTTAACCTGTAACGACCCAGAAAATCTGAACCAATTTAAAATTTTTAAATTGGCTAAAATAATGGATTTTAAATATTTAAAATAAATATTTTAGATAATGGAGATGAAAACTGAGTTTAAATCGACATTTGAAAACGAATATAATTAATTATAATTATATATAGAATTGAAAATGGCGCGGTAGTTCGATAATGCGATTTCAAACTTCAATTGAATATACCGGGTGCAAAACAATCCGGATTTTAGTGAAACCAAAAACATTAGGATCTAATTGATGATATCTTTCCAACGAATTTGACCAATCGAAATTTGATAGCGGGAATCAAAAGATATGTCCAGTTGAAAATTCTGAATAGTCGCTATAGAATTCATGCCCTTAAAAATGGACATTTTGCAAACGACCTCGGATTTCGACGAAACCACTTTTGTTGGATCCGTGATGTCAAGTTATTGCTAGGTTTCAAATTTCATAATTTTTCGAATCAATATGTGAGCGTGGCAAAGGAAAACGCGTTTGACCAGTTTCAGTTGATTTTAATCGACTGGAAATTGGCCATTTTTCAAACGGCCTCAGAATTCGACGAAACTAGTTTTGTTAGGACCGTATCGTCAATACGAAGCTAGAAAATATTTTTCTGGAATTTTTCTAGTTAGTATGTGACCCCGGTAATTTGAAATGTGCGTTAAAAATTCAATATAATGATTTAAATGAAAATTCAAAAGGAAACTGATTGTAACGATCAAATCAGCTTGCGATACATATCCCATTGTGTTCGGAATGGGGGTAAAACGCTATGGACGACAGGCGGTGGGCCTCGTTTCGAGGTCGTATGTAAAAGTCAACTTTTTGCTAAATTAAATAAAAAAAAATCTATTTTTCACTCCTATACCTCTGGCCTCCGCCTGTTCTTCCTCCAAGCCTACCGCTTCCACACCCCTCTCCCTCCGCCGCTTCGCAGGACCCACGAGCCCCCTGGAGCATCGCAACAGCTCGATTCGCGAAACCCTCCCCCAGTTCGGCGAACCCCGAGCTGCCTCCTGCCTCCGACGATCTGCGAAACCCCCCCCCCCCTCTGTAAGTTTTTTTTTTGTTTTGTTAATTTATTTTTATGTATTTAAAAACCGATTTTCTTGAAAGGAAAAAAAATGATTTTTATTAGGGTTTTAACCTGATTTTTTTAAAGGATTTTTAACCTGATTTTTAAAAGATTTTTAACCTGATTTTTAAAGGGTTTTAAACTGATTTTTAAAAAAGATTTTTAACCTGATTTTTAAAGGATTTTTAAACTGATTTTTAAAAAGATTTTTAAAAAAAAACCTGATTTTTAAAAAGGAAATAAAAACCTGATTTTTAAAAAGGAAATAAAAACCTGATTTTTAAAAAGGAAATAAAAACTGATTTTTATAGCAATTAAAAACTGATTTTTATAGCAATTAAAAACTGATTTTAAAAGCAATTAAAAACTGATTTTAAAAGCAAAGAAAAACTGTTTTTTTTTATAAAAAGAAAAACTGATTTTAAAAGCAAGTTAAAACTGATTTATATAGGATGTTAAAAACTGATTTTCGAAAGAGTTTAAAACTGATTTTACTTTAAACTTTAAATAGAAAAAGGTTTGAATTTTAAAAGGAAAAAGATTTAAACTTTAAATAGAAAAAGATTAGAACTTTAGAAAAAAAAATAAAGATCATATTTTTAAAATAGAAAAGAGCAGATTTTTAGAATGGAAAAGATCCTATTTTTAAAATAGAAAAGACGGAATTTTTATTAAATAGAAGAAGTAAAATATGATTTTTATATTAAAAATATAATCTTTATATATTGAATAGCGTAGCAAAAATTCGATTTTTATATATTGAATAGCATCGTAAAAATTCGATTTTTACATATGTAGAGAATACAGGCGAAAGCGACAAAAGGCGAAGATTTCTATAAGTGAAGTGTCGTGCAGTTGGATAGCTATTGGTGAGATTTCTGATTTAAAAATATTATATATGTGTGAAATGAAAGTGAATTGCTATATATAAATATATATCTATATATATATACGCCCCTCGTCCACAAACCATGGACGATATTTATTGATTGAAATTGTTGTGAAAATTGATTGATAGCGAATGATTGTTTGGGATTGTTTGTGATTGATATTGGTTGATTGTGGTTGAAAAATACCCATTTGTGGTTGTGAAATATTTGGTTGAAACCACATAGGATTAGTTTGTGGAAATGAAATAAATAAATATATACATGCCGCCTGCGTGCGAACTAGATGCATGATCCCCATTGTCAAAAACCGCGAGGTTTTAAGGTAGAGCGAGGAGCCGTACTAGGGACGGTGCCGGTTTTAACTACCCTGCCGTTATGCTGCCGAAATTTTGAATAATATTCGTGTGTTTGAATTATTTTCATATGCTTAAACTATATTTATTCATTGAATAGAAAACCTTCATGTGTTGAATTGATATTCATTCGTTGATTAGAAATTCATGTGTTGAATGGTATTCGCGTTTTAAAATAATAAAAATCACATTTTTATCTATATACAGAAACTATAGAAAACCTTCATGTGTTGAATTGATATTCATTCGTTGATTAGAAATTCATGTGTTGAATGGTATTCGCGTTTTAAAATAATAAAAATCACATTTTTATCTATATACAGAAACTATAGAAAACATTCATGTGTTGAATTGATATTCATTCGTTGATTAGAAATTCATGTGTTGAATGGTATTCATATTTTGAAATAAATTGTTCGATAATAAAAATCACATTTTTATCTATATATAAAAACTATAGAAAACATTCATGTGTTGAATTGATATTCATTCGTTGATTAGAAATTCATGTGTTGAATGGTATTCATATTTTGAAATAAATTGTTTGATAATAAAAATCACATTTTTATCTATATATAAAAACTATAGAAAACATTCATGTGTTGAATTGATATTCATTCGTTGATTAGAAATTCATGTGTTGAATGGTATTCATATTTTGAAATAAATTGTTTGATAATAAAAATCCCTTTTTATCGACTATATGAACTATATAGAAAAATAGTGTTTTGAAATGAATAGTTTTACAATAAAAATCACATTTTTATTGTATGCAGAAATCGTTGAAATGTGAAGTGTTAAAAATAGCCACTTGTTCAAAATAAACATATATGAGTTGAAATATTCATTAATTAGCTAATGAATTGATTTGCACCTATTTATGTAACATTAGAATGAATGGTGTTTTTAAACCAAATAGAAATCAAATATGAAGTTGAATAGAAAATGATAAATGATAAGAACTGTATATATAGGTACATGCATATTCATTGAACAGGTTATAGCAAAAGGGCTAGAGAAGAGGAATAAAATTTTGTGCCCGACAAATAGGTACACATTTACTGCTTTGTTTGGGTGATGATTTTATGAGCCTGTTGGCTAGCCGCTTGGCTTTTTCTTTTTCTTTTTGAGATTAGAAGGACCGGGAACGCTATTTGCGATTTCCCGATGCTCCCGGTGCAGGGGAGGTTATGGCGAAATTTTCCAAAATTTTAAGGTGTTAGAAAAATATTTGAAGTGAAAACGATATGGAAATCATTGAATGAACTATATTTATATAAATATATAAATATAAATAAAATTAAAACGAAACGAGGCCGTGCAGTTCGTATTTTGAAACTGTGATTTCAAACGACTAGTGCGGGAAATCCGACCATTGGATTTTCCCGAAACCTCAACCGTCGGGTTCGCCTTGGAATAATCTTTCCAACGGCACCAACCTTGTAAAAATCCAACGGTTGGATTGTCTGGAACGTTTAATTCAAATCTGAAGAAAAACAGCGCCAGAAGCGATTATATTTATATATATATATAAATATAATTATATATTTAATCTAATAACGACGCTGCAGTTCGTATTTTGAAATCGAAACTTCAAACGATTGTACCGGGAGATCCGACCGTCGGATTCTCCCGAAACTGGAACCGTTGGGTTCGTTTTGAAAAGACCTTTCTAATGATGTAAATTTTGTGAAGATCCAACGGTTATCTTTTTAGATATGTGTAAATCAAATCTGAAGAAAAACAGCGCCACGGCCGCCTTATGGCCCGAAGCGTCGTTTTGAATAAAATGGCTATTTTAAAATAAATAAAAATAGCGATAAATAGTTATAAAATATCATAAGCGATATGGAATGGAAATAAACTGAATTTGCTTGATTTATGTGGCTTTTGATGGTTGAATGTGTTTGGTGTGAAAATTACATTAAAAAAACACAATTGGTGTTGTCGAATAATTTAACCATTGAAATAAATTGATTTGAAATTCTAAATATACGTGAATTATTTGAGAAGGCCGAGTTAATTCTCATTTCAAATAATTGACCGACGATTGAAAGTCGAAGATGAAGACGATGGTCGAAGACCGGAGATCTACACCTCGTTTGGATGGTAACCGAGGTCCTGATTGGGAGGCATCCCGAAATATGGATAATGAGTGGTGATCGTCCAGGCGTACGTGGTGATCGAAGGGTTTGCGAGGTATTTAGTGCCTCCGGTTTCGTTCTGACCCAGAACGGACTTGTAAATGGACTGTGTGTCTGACATAGGATTTATTCTGTGTGGCATGCCAAGATGCAGTGATCAGGGCTTCTGTTGAAAAGCAAAGTCTTGTGGTGATGATCAAAGCACCGCCTGTGTGGCGTAGCTTTGTGTATAACGTGAATTCGCGAGCCTCACACCCCGGTATGAACCTAAAACGGGAGAACGGACCTCAGGGAGGGCCTACGTTTCCTCCTAGCTAAAAGTGGCGTCAGTGGTTTTACACGCCCTGACGAGTTTGACTTATGTGGTTGTTGCTGTTGCGAGGAGCCTCGGTTAGATCGGACGATCCGGGTCCGATGGAGTCACTTGTTGGCTCGCTTACGCCCTAAAGGGCGGCGAAACGTAGTGCTCAGGCATTTTTAATCCACTCCGTGTGGACCGGCCCTGACGATCCAAGGATCGATGCGTTCTGATCCTGAGACTCGGGCTAGGCAGTCTCGAATTCGGTAAGGACTATCTTTTGCCTTGGTTCATGACGGAAATCCAATTTCCAAATACGTGATCGTGCGGTTTTGATTGTATATATATATGGCGACATGATATATGGTACCCATGCCGTCTATGATTGATAGTTATGATTTGAAATTGTTTTCAAAAACATATAAACACTAGCAATAATATCAATTGCCTTTGCTTTATTCGTATCAATCATATTTTGGCCATTATAAGGTAAAACTCTATCCTCTGGCTTGCGTTGCATTGTGTGATGGGAACTGAGTCTTATAATGGCTTCATTTTTATAAAAAGCATAGCGATGTTTAAAAAGAAAGATTTGTTTTAAAGCACTGGCAATCCAATGGAGTAAACCCGTTCCACGAAAGTGGCGTGGTCCTGTGATTAGCCAATTATATATGTGTTGAGTGGATTTCTCATACCAGTCCCATGACTGACTCGTAGTTTGTTTCACTTTCAAACTCGGGTGCCCCTTTTTCTACTCGGGCAGCCTTGTATTCAGGTTTAGCTGGTTCTTTCTGGATAGCTGGAGCTGAAGATGGATTCTATCATTTATTTCTTTTATGCTGTTCAGCTCCTATTGAACATACTTTGTTTATTTCCGCTGTAGACATTTATGTATAGCTGAACTGTATTTGTGCTAAGAAAGATCCTGTATACTATGTAACTCTGATGATTACTTTTATCCAGTATATTTTGTTGTTCATTATCTGGTGTATTTATTTAATTCTGTTCTGCTATTATCTGTTTCTGTGTTATATTCCAAAGATAACCCTGTTTCCGTCTGAACGGGAATTCGGGTCGTCTCATAACCCCTATGTCCCACTTACATGTTTTACCATGGTTAAGTATTACTAATCGTATTTTCCCATGCCACCCAAGGCACTCACTAGATTCCACATGCCACCCAAGGCACCCACTTAACCCCCTCATGTCCCACTACATGTTTATCCGGTTAAGTGTTTCTTTATTCATTAAGACCGTAACCTCGTAAAGACCTCTCACATTAGACTGGCATTTGTGGTAGCTGGATTTACCGGGCGGGTCCGGGCAGTCTTACATCACAAACAAGCCTAACCTCATGTCTTTACAACTGTTACGTATTTAATTTGTGCCTAAGACCTCTCACATTAGACTGGCATTTGTGGCAGCTGGATTTGCCGGGCTGGTCCGGGCAGTCTTACACCACAAACGAGCCTAACCTCGTGTCTTAGACGATTAATTACACCTAATTAATCATTCCCCCAATTTGAATCACTTTCCCTATTCAAATTATCAATCAGTTCCAAATTTAACATTGTCCATAATTGACTCAATTATGTCCATCCATTTATGGTATGTAAAATCATACCAATTTTCACCACAATTATATTTTATTCCTTTAAAATTAATTACATGCCTTTTTAGGCCATTACATGCCAAATTCACAATATGTGTATATCCACTATTATCCCCATCGTACCCCCGTCATTCGTTCGCTTAACATGACATTAACATATTAGACTAGCAAATAGTCTAATACTTAAAAAAAAAGAAATAAACGTCACAACGTCACATACACACAATAATAGATCTAATTTGCATCTAACTTGCAATTAAGAATTACAACATACTTGAATAGTCTTTGTATTATCAAGGATCCAAAAATCATAGATCTAAAAGGTGTGAACTTGCATGTATGAACATAGTTTTACACGCAACTAGCCTAGGTAATTATCACAAACTTACATAAACTATGTATGTCGTCAACCTAAACATAAAGGTGTCATCTTGCATAATTATGGATCCAATAAAAGGTGTTAACTTGCATAACTATGCATGTCATTGTTTCAACATAAAAAATGTCAACTTGAATATGGGTCTAAACTTTAGGGTGTGAACTTGTATATATGTGAATCCAATTATCACTTAAACTTGCATATGAACATAATACTTATACGAACTAGCATATGTTCCACATCCATATTCGCATAAAAACTGATGTTATAAACCTAGGTGATTGGATTATAAAAAAAGGATTCATTGACACAAGTTAACATCATGAACTACTAGCACATATTTTAGATCCAAACTTACATAACATCATATAACTAGCATACAACTTACGTGATCTTATTAACTTGCATAACATCCTATGTACAACTTGCATAATCATATTAACTTGCATAACATCATATATGAAACTTGCATAATCATATTAACTTGCATAACATCATATGTGAAACTTGCATAATCATATTAACTTGCATAACATCATATGTGAAACTTGCATAATCATACATGAAACTTGCATAACAACATACATGAAACTTGCATAACATCATACATGAAACTTGCATAACATCATACATGAAACTTGCATAACATCATATATAAAACTTTCATAACATCATATAATATGAATCAAGTTAACATACATGATTAAACATATGAATTAGATTCACAACCACAACTTATAATCCAACGTATATCACATCATAATTGATTTAGCAATTATTTTGTTAAAGTGATCGAACTCACAACTCAAAAGCGGTCTTGAGTTCTGAATTCTGATTTCTGGAGTTGTATTAGATCTCCTTTGAAGATGATTCGTTGTTAGTGTTGAATAGGATTGATTTGATTTGCTGTTCTTCCACTTAAATTTGTGGCGGCTACTCTAGGGTTCAAGACGATAGCATGACGGCCATAGTTTCAATTTTAATTCTGATTTAGGGTTTGAGTCTATGGGTCTTTTTATAGATTTTTGAATTAATTTAACCCGTCGGATGATCTTAGGGTTATTCATAGCCATTCAGTCAAGATAGGGTGATGAGTCAGCCCTAATGACTCAGCAAGGAATCAGAAAGGACTCAGCAATGAGTCACAACACAGATCGGAATGAACCAGAAAGCTGTGCAGATTTTTCCCTCGGCCTGGGCGGCGCAGTTCCCAAGTGCACCAGTGTATTTTTTTTTTACCACCAATCTTTGTTCGTCCATAACTCCTTCATCCGGTACCCGTTTCCCGCAAACTCGGACTCTATTTCAACCAGAATTCCGAGACGAACACAATGGCGCAACCCCATTTCCTTAATTCTCACGTCTGAGATTATTAATTCTTTATTTTAATTAATTCGACTATTCAAAAATACAGGGTGTTACAGGAGATCTATGTTTAAACTGCCTATGTATATGTGACCCATTTAGCATATTGTTTTATAGATTGGAAGGTATCACTAGATTTTTCCCGTGATGCAGGAATTAATCTTTTGTTCGATCGATGGAATAACCATCATTTAGTAACATGTCATATTCGATTCAGTTGTTTTTCTTGCGTTGTCTCATGGAGTTACTTTCTGTAATATTTGCCTATCCATTTTTGTCCTTAGACAATATTAGGTAAATCTCCATGAGGAGCAGTTTTGTAGTAGGTTTCCTTTCTCATCGCAAATTCTCTCTTAGAAGAGATGGTGATGTGGAAACCTCCAACAACACCAGCAGTGTTTGTAATACGAGATTTAGCATTTTGCTACCATGATATGGTTAATTAAAAGATCATAAAAGTGGTTTGAGCTCCAGCCGTGGAGTAAAACATCTCATTGTATATGGCCATTGTTTTGAGGCTCTCAGTGTTGTTGTTTTGTCATCGTCTTTGTTGTTTTCCCTTCCAGCATCGGGTACTTGGCTTTGTGGTGATTCGTACTTGTAACTATTAGTGTTGTTTAAATCGCATGACTTTAGTTAATGGGATTTCTATGTTTGGAAATGTTTGTGTCATTCACGCGTATTTATTCGAATGAAATCACAATTTTATTATCTAAACTAATAGTTGTCCTAGAGCTGGAAAGAATAGAATTCGGGGTTGGGTAAATTTTAGTAAAGGACCTATTCTACATCACGGTTATATATAAAAGAAATCATCGTTCCTTATTAAAGCTAAAATTTATTTTGCTCTTTTGTGTGATTTCAATTTTTGCATTTTTCTGTGACTGACTTCCTTCTTCGTCGACATGTGACTTGAATCGTTTAAATTTCCGCAAATTACATTTTTGAAATTTTTGGAAAATGCTGTTTAAAAAAAATCATTTTATCATTTTCTTATAGGAAAGTGAAACAGTTTTGAAAAGAAATTTTCAAAATAAACATGACAAGTTTGTAAGCGGAATTTTTTTTAAAAAAAATCGATTTTTGGTCACATAAATAGCGTAAGGAAGATATTTGGATATTCTGTGTGCGTGTTTTAGCAGTGCAATAGGTCCGATGATACGATAAAAACGTTAACAGCAATAAGGAAATTATTGTTTTAGCCTTGGGAATGTTGTTTCCATACCTTGTCAGCGATGCGCACGGGTTAATAATTAACTCGTTTTACGTATTAGAGCTTGTTTTAAGCCTCCATTATTGTCTACAGATTGAAATTTTTGGAGTATTCTGGGTAACTGAGGTTAAAATTCCAATGTTTGGCGAGAAATGGAAAAGTAAAAAGCGGAAAAAATGCTTAAATTCTTCGCTTCAATTTCCTTTTTCAAGTTTAGGAGAAATTAATTAGGAAACGATTAGACTGCGTGACATTTTGGATGGTAGGTTTTGGTTGAAAAATTGGTTTCTTCGCACTTTTATTCGTAATTTTGTGATGGTAGTGGATGAAAAAGAGTTTTCAAAATTTGCATTCATATAGAACTGCCAGTATATATATGATGTTCTGCATCATGCTTTTAAAAGTATTTCAAAAATTTAATGGAAACATATAGGATAATCCGATTTAGAATCATCTTGCATGCATATTTTATGGATGAATTGCAATATGTACACCATGCACATATATACATGGTTGCAAAGGGGATGTACACAAATTAATTGTGTAGAATAGGACTACAGGCGTTAGAATTTTGGGACGAAATTCCTTTTAAGGAGGGAAGAATGTAACAACCCGGAATTTTGGCAATATAAATTAGTTATTAGAATTTCGAAAATAGGAATTTTGCAAAAGATGGAATTTGACCATGAAACTTTAACCGATGCGTTCGTCTCGGAATTCTGGTAAACTTTCATGTTTGGAGTTTCGCGAACGAAGTCCGTATCAAAAAGTTACGGACGAAATACGAAAACGAATGGAAAATAAATAAATCAGAATAATTCAATATAACATACCTTACTAAACTAGCCTAACTGGGCGTTCTAACGCCCAGGCGGTTGACTATATGGGTCGACCCACTAGGCGTCAAAATGCCCAGTGACGGCTAGGTTTTATAGGTTTAGTTTATAATATATAAAAAATGGACGGACGGATATAAATTAAAGTGAATCCAACGGTTCAAGGCCAATTCCACTCCTATAAATAAAGGGGTCGGACCTCATTCTATTCCACACAAACCTGTGGGCAGCAGCGAAGCTCTGCCATTTTCCACCTTCTCCAAACCTAGTTTCTTAATCAGAAATATATTTTTATACAACAAATCAAATCCAAATCACGTAACAATGAGAGGATTATCATATCCGGTGGGGAAAAAAATGCAAATTAGCACTACACAGTAGATTCTCCTCTATCTTCCTATTTTCTTATATCCCTACAGATCAGGAATTTTCCCTTTTTCAGATAAATTGTAGATTTATAAGAATTTGGGAATTGTAGGCCTAAAGGGTTCAAACTTTGGATTTGGATGCTTGCAGGTGAGTGGGAAATATATTATATGCACACACATTTATAATAACGTATTTATCTCGTTTATAATAGATCTCAATTTTTATGCTTATTTCTATAGGATCTGTTCATTAAATTGTTATAATTAGATTGACACCCATCAAATCTGATTGAAAACATTGCTAAAACTTATGAATTACAAATTGTGGTTATGCATAATATTAATTGTAGGATTCTTAAACCTGTTTATACATATCACTACAGTTATGTTGTAAAATATATCGTGGTTGTTGTAAAGCACCGTGGATCTGGAAATCAATTCCATTAAACACAATTTAGATGTAGTTACATTCAAGATCTCTAGTTCAGTATTGAATAATAAATTATGTAAATTTGGGTAAAAAGATTCGATCGGTAATTATGTGATTGTAATGTTAAAAGAAATATGCCTATTTGTATTCAATATTGTTAGGTTTTGGCATAGTTGTTGTAAATAGGTCGTTTACCTCCTTTTGAATAAAAAGGCATTAGTTGAAATCACAAGAGGTAGGATAAAAAGATCAAAAAAGGGAAAAGTAGTGCAATTGTACGTATAAATATAAATATATATATTTGTGAGCAATTTGCATTAACTATTCCAAATTATATATCTACATATATTTCTTGTGATTTGGAAATATGTCAATTCCACTAATTAGGCATAATTTACAATAACCATTGCTAACGGTCTTTTTGTGAGATTTGGTACCTTTTGGTAATATTGAATGTAAAAAGGAATGTTTGGTTGTCAATCGAACCAAACCATTTATGAATAATAATAATAATAATAATAATAATAATAATAATAACTACGTTGACTGTACGAAAACATAAAATATAAATATATACATATTATCCGTCCAAATCAGCGTAAAACGGTAAAATATACATTGTATCGAATGTTTGAATGTTTGAACAAAATTCAATTATGGAATAATATATGTAAATAAAATACATGTTGAATTAATATATTTGTGGTGACCATTTGTAGCAATCAATATAATTAATTGGTATAAATAGGACCATAAATCAATAAATAACAATTTTAACCAATATTGATTGGGGAAAGAAAATGTAATAGGATAATGGTTACATTTCCTAAATTAATTATGTTTAATTTTGTACACTCCAAATTAGTGTATTTGAATTATAACCTCAATTAGATACGAGGTTAAGCTCAACTTGTGATATAAGCCTACCCGGAACCAACCGACAAATCCAGCATCCATAGGTTGTCAACTTAATGTGAGGGGTGTAATGCGTAAATATAAATGTACTAAAGCATGAGATTATGTTCAACTTATGATAGAAGTCTACCCGGAACCGACCGACAAATCCAGCATCTATAGGTAGTCAACTTAATGTGAGGGGTCTGGTGCATATATATATATATATATATATATATATATGCATAACAACAAGCAACAAATAAATTAATAAATAAGAATAAAATTGTCTGTTGGGGTGCAAAAAATAGATAACCTGGGACTGATAAACGGTTTCCTTAGGAAAATATGACCATTATGGTCATAAAGGGCAATAAGATAAGAAATTGGGCGTCATAAAGGGATTAATGGGTATTAATCGTTGCTTAAATACTAAGTCCTTTTAGGAAAGTAATTAAATAAATATCCCAGGGTCAAAGGGGATATAACCTTCCTTATTTATATTAATAAATATATAACTTATAATTAAAAATAGAGTTGGACTTAGTAGCTTAGTAATATGGGAATATTATTAACCATAAGAACCCATGACGATAATAAATCGTGTGGAGAGAAAATAGAAAGGGCATAATAACGTAGTCCACTTTATACCAATAGGGAAATGTATTAAGGGCTAATGGGGTACGAACCTAATAACCTTCGCGTGTAGTCCGCTTCCTGGGTCTTAAGAAATTGGGGTTGAAGAGTTCACCTGGGGATAGGTCTTTCAGTATAGGGGTCTTAAATGGCATATACGCGTAGTGTCTACCCAAACATGAAAACTAATAACGTCAGATATGGCTACCTACCCTGCGAGAAGTAGTAAGTGACTAAGGGGGATATCCAATAAGGTCAGCTTAAATGTATAATGAGCGATAAAATAGTATCTCTTACCTTTTACGGGGCAAGGGCATATGCGTGAATGACGAAATCCTTAACTAGTAGGGCCCGTAGCTAGTGCTCTCTAATTTATAAAAATATGTCGACCGATGAGTCCGCCTAGGGTCTTAAGTGATCAGGAAAACCCACTCTGTCTATCATTGATAGTGAGGTGGAAAATAATAAAGGAAAAGTGGTTGGAAAGGTATATATGTATGTAAGAACTCCGTAGTCAGGGGTTCAATTCTTGGTCTAATAATCAATTAAATTATAACTTAAAGGGCTTTCTAAATATTTGCATAAACGTTCTATCTCATTATTATATCTTCGAATACTACTTGGGAAAAAGCAGTAGAGTCGTGCGTAAACATCTACAAGGTTAAGCTAGAATCACCAACCTTGATAGACATACATCTTGGGTTAAACAAACGGGTTACATCTGTGTATTATAATTTGTGTTGTACATTTCCTGTTCACCAGAATTTTGTTGTTCTGACCCCCTTCCTCATTAAAACCCCCAAGTATTCTAGAGAAGGTCGGGTTCTCACAGGTGTTTTAGTTTGGCTTTCGGTTCTCGTTCTCTCTCATGTTCGGTGTTGGCAAACTGACTTTAAAAAAGGTTGACACTTGAGTTAATACTAGTTTGTCCTATTCTGTTTCTACTGTGAGTTATCTTATCATACTATGATTATGCTCATGCTCATTTACTGCAGGTACCAGATTTACGCGCTCCATGCTCGGATGTGTTTGAGTTTTGATTTTTGTCCAAATTTAGGCGCAGAAAAATGTGGGGATGTTACAATCAACCTCGAATTCCTTATCCTCTGGTTCCAACTTCTGGATAATCTCGACAAGATTTACGTCACGTTTTTAGCTCTCGCCTATCCTTTTGATTAGAGTAGGCCTTACCGATAATCTTGCCAACATTTTAGATTCCAACTCACACCGTGGTATGAAATCAAATCTTCCCAAGTACTCGAGGTGCTTCCAATCCGAAAACATCGCTCCCAAACTTGCGTGTCTTGAACTCAATGCATCCTCGACTATGTAGCCTTTACCAGTATTATAGGCTATACCAAAATCATACAATGCCAGAAACTCTAACCACTGTTGTTGTCGAAGGTTCAAATCCTTTTGGTAGAAAAGATACGACAATGACTTGTGATCCATAAACAACTCGAATCGAACTCCCAATAGGTATAGTCTCCACATCTTCAGAGCAAACATGGACATTGTCGACTCCAAATTATGAGTTGGACAATTCCTTTCATGCGGTTTCAGCTGTCGACTTGCGTAGGCCACAACTTTATCCTTCTGCATCAGCATTGCTCCAAGTATAGTGTCACATGCATCAGCATATACCTACATCTCTTCATTCCCACGAAGAATCGTCAAAACAGGAGAACTCATCGGTCTCTCTTTCAGGATCCCTAAAGCTTGCTCACACTTTGCATCTTATGTGAACATTTGGTTCTTCTTCGTCAATTCTGTTAATGGTGCATCTATCTTGGGGAAATCCATTATAAAACGGTGATAATATCCCGCCAACCCAAGGAAACTCCTAACATCTGTCGCAGTCTTAGGTCTATAACAGTCTTGGATTGCTACCCCCTTAGTTAGGTCAACCGCTATTCCATTTCCTGAAACAACATGGCCCAAGAACCTCACTTCGCTCTTCCAGAAGTGGCACTTCGAAAACTTAGCTCTCAGTTGTTGATTTTGCAAGATTTCCAAAACAACTCGCAAGTGCGTCTTATGCTCTTCCTTATTCTAGGAATAAACCAGAATATCATCCACGAGCACAAGCACAAACTTGTTCAACTGATCTCTGAAAACCCTATTCATAAGATCCACGAAATATACTGGTGCATTAGTCACCCTAAATGGAATCTCCAACCATTCAAAGAAACTGTATGGTCTCCTAAAAGCTATCTTCGGCACATTATCCTTTGCCAGCCGCAACTGGTGGAATCCCGTTGCCAAATCAATCTAAGAAAACACCTCGGACACATGAAGCTGATCAAACAAGTCATCAATCCTCGGCAATGGATACTTGTTCTTCTTGGTCATCTTTTTCAAATCATGATAACCCACACACAATCTCAAAGATCTATCGGCCTTGGTTGCAAACACAATTGGTGCACCCCATTCGGACACACTTCTCCGAATGAATCCTTTTCCCAAAAGGTCTCGTACTTGTACCTCTAACTCTCGCTGCTCCTTAAGGGCCATCCGCCTAAGAGGTATGACAATAGGTCTTGCACCCTCGACCAAATCGATTTTGAACTCAATCTCACGATGTGGCGACAACCCTTTGACCTCTTCAAAGACTTCATCAAATTCACTTGTGATCGACACCGATGGAAAGTCTTCTCGTGGAATCATAAGCGAATATAATTAGATCATGAAGACACCATCCTCGGGATTACATCAAATCACAACCATTTTCCCTTCCATATTTCCGATTTTCACCTCCAGCTTCTCGCAATCCACTTTTGTCGCATACCTCTTGGGCCAGTCCACACCCAAGATAATCCTAAACCCAGCGAAGTTCAAAACAAAGCAATCAAACACAAAGAGCAACCATGACTTGATAATACAAGACCACGACAAATCATATAAAACTGGACGAAATCCAAACTGGATTAGTCACGATCAAAGGTCTATCACAAATCTCGGGTTCCCAACCCAAGCTACAAACAAGCTCATTACAAATGAAATAATGCGATGCTCCAGTATCAAACAACACACGAACTGAAACATCTCTAACAGAAAGAGTACCTTGAACGAAGACACTCTTCCGTTTCTCTTCTGCCGTAGGAGATCTTGAAGACGATGGCAACAGTTCCAAAGCATACGCCTTCACAATCGGCTTTCCCTTAGCTGGTTCTGGACAGTCCTTTTTGAGATGCCTAGACTTGCCATGGTTGTGACACTTCCTTTCAACTTTCGGATTCTTACAATCCTCGAGAAAATGGCCCTTCTACTCGCAGTAATAGAAAATCACTTTGCCTTTTTTCTTTTTCTGGTCATCCTTTCCTTTATGCTATTGTTGCTTCCTCTTTTTGTTATTACCACCCTACTGTGGTTTTTGTTCTTTCTTAGCAGCAACAACAGGCTCTTCATTGGGAAACATACTTTCATGCCTAAAAGCCTTCTTAATGATCTTCTTATAAGTATCATCTAGATGATCCACCAACTGGTTCCCAAGATATTTGTCCAAGCCCATAACAAACTTCTCATTCTTCTGGTAAGGATTCTCAACATATGAATGAGCGTACTTCGACAAAGCTTCGAAGTCAGAAACATACTCAAGCACTGTCCGACCATTCTGCTTAAGCTCAAGAAACCTCTTAAATAGAATAGATTTCTAGATGGTAGAAATAAACTTTGTCTTGAACTTGACTTGGAATTGCTCCCATGATATCTCATCTTCCGGAGTCTCTAGGGTAACAGAGTTCCAACAATCCATGGCTCTGCCCTGTAGCTATCTCGATGCCAGCTTCCTCTTTGCGTCAGTTCCCAGGTATCCAAAGATCCTAATACAAGTACCAATCCATGCTTGAATCTCTTCAACCGGCTACGTTCCTTTAAATTGCTTCCCCATTGAGTGGTAAAGTTGTTGCACAACTTTGCAAAGTCCACGACTCTAGGCACCTGCACTTGAACTCCTACATCTACCGCGGTAGTCTCCTGAGGGGTTACCCTCCTCATGATTGCTGCCATTATGGCATCGAACATAGCTGGGTAGTCTGGTATAACGCTATTTCCTTCTATAAGAACAGTTTCATCCCTAGCAGTGTGTCTCGATGGTCGATGACTCATTCTAAATTAGTAATATAGAATGATTAGTCCATGCATGAGAAAAACTAGAAATGGAGTTCAAACGCTATTATACTACACACTCATATATAGTATACATCCATCAGAAATCTACAAATATGTCTCTCATATGTAATTACGTCCTCGAACTTTGGCTAAAATCGGTAACAAGAGCTCTGGTTATTTCGCATTTTGGGGATGAATCAGTTGGCAGTGCTCAGTCCGAAGGCTTGCACCAGCGTCGTCACTTCCCTCGCCCATGGTAACGTCCTCCAGCTCCGGTTATTTATTTAGTTCCCTTACATTATCAATCGTCTTTTGTGTAGTCGTGTTAGACACCGTGTGTGGTTGCTCAGTTTGGCTTACGTTGTAGCTTTGCCTGTATGGTGGTTAATTAGTTTGTTATATACTTGTATATTTGCGCTAGGCGCTACATACTTCCTTTGCATGCAGGATGCATGCATATTTTGTCATCTTTTGGCCAACGATCAGGCTTGTTGATCGCTTGAACTCTATATCAATTATGTATATATATCTAATCGGGTGTGTAGATCCGCTCTACACAACCGTCTAGTTCAAAAAAAAATCGATAACCAGAGCTTTGATACCAAATGTGATGACCGCCTACAGCTTATGCATTTAACATGGGGAATAATGCGCTAAAAGACATGTCAGATAGCTGTGGACGATCATCAGGGTAAGATAACACAAGCTGAACCTGTCGTAACTCACAGCGCAAGGATAAAATATAATAGAACATATACAAAAGGATATAATAGTGATGTAGAATTGAGCAGAATCTTAAACTTCTTCATGTCATCATGAAATAATATCCATACATCATGGAATTAAACCATAAGAATCTATACAATAAGACTCACTACAATACTCAGAGAATACATCAAATAGCGGAAACAACAAATACTAGATAGTAGAAAATAATTCGCCAGCCTCCTGCTCGTCATCTTTCAGCGGCATCGTCCTAATCAACATCTATCACCTGTCATCTGCTACACAGTTTTCCCATCCATAATCGGATGAACAACTCAAGGTAATAAGAGGGAAACATAAAACCTTAAGTAAGACAATAGTCTTAATGAGCGATAAAATAACTAACTAAGATCATCAATACAGTATACGAGAATAGGTAGATTAATCAGGCAATCTACCCATATCAACATAAAAGAACCCAACCCGTCTTTCCCACATCCGATAGTGATAGCCTTTACAACAATCAAGCAGAAACAACAATACATTCATGGCAATCAGTTATCAAGCGTAGACCATCCTAATCGATATCGACATCTCCCAGCACAAGCCCCGAAGGCCTAAACCAACATCGAAATAGCACCCAAGAGATATCTCCTTCGACGTCAAATAATCTACACAAGATGATACAAGCAAAACAACCATCATCTATGACTCTGGCTATCACCGCCAATTCAACTTTGAGACCACCGTTAACCGTATGACCGGCCGACCTTTCCATCCGTCAAGGGCTAATGGTAAACCCCGGTTGTAGCAAAACTCCATACGCCATCGTGACACGTATCTCTATTCCAACCATTACTGCCCAAGATACTCGACCAACGTCTTTCTAGTCTTTTGGGCATCCCCATTATACACTTGCTTTGAGTCCACTAGAACCTAGGACAATGATAATTCCTCGGCCTTCGATATCTCTAGCCATCAAACTTGATGACTGTTCATGAGCTCAAGTGACTTCTCGAGTGACCATTATCCACGAACTCACCATCCCGAGTCGTCTTCACATTCGTTGCATTTCGACGATAAATGAACACCTCATAACATTTCAATCTTCCTACTTGAATACACTTTGAAGTCACATTCATCACCGAACCAGAATAACATTAATATTTGGTCCATCACAATTAGGTCGTTCTTTTCCCACTAGTCAGGTCGTCGAATGACCTAACCTTGTCATAATACCCCAACGACCGAACTCCCTAAGTCGTTCCAACGACCCAAATACCACAAACGACCTGCTTCATCATGCTAGACCGATGACCCGAAGCTTTCAAGCTTCAACGACCTGGCTCCAGTAGAAGCAACCGACCCGATGCTACGGCTTGAAGCCAACTGTCCAGACCCATCCGCTTCCTTTTGTGCTTACTAAGCCACATGGCCTTCGACCTGACCTAACTCTTGACCGACCCGCCTTGCTTCCAAATAGCTTAGGCCAACCCAATCCATACACAAACGATCTGGCCTCTAGCGACCCGAAACCTTCGACCCATCCATTTCTTGAGTAACAAGCCACACGACCCAAGCTCTATGCCACATCACCACCGACCTAGCAAAAGCGACCTGACTCTAGATCTTACTAATCTAGCTCAAATCTTCACCAAATCATCACCAAACAACAACATCGATACAAACAACTCATCCAATTCAACCATCAATACTATATGAAATCATCAACAACACTTAAATAACAATCATTCATCAATAATCATATAGAATTCACCAAATCATAATGAATCAATGCATAAGTAAAAACAATGGACCTAAACTTGCATAAGCATATTAATTAACGTAAGAATAACCGATTCAAGTTGCTAAATTAGATCCTATGGTGATTCAAATGAAAATATACTTACCATTGTGTAGATCTAGGTGAAAATAACTTAAAATGATGAAGATAAGTTTAGACAACCTATATACTCGATTGAATTTGTGCGAGAGATGCTTATCACTCACAAAATCTTTGAATTAACCTGAAATCACTCAATTCCCAATCCAGACAGCGAAGAATGATCTCAAACCTCTCAATTTGATGCGTTCTTCCTTCCCTCGATGTAGATCTATCTTTACTTGATGTAGATCTTCAACTTCTTTCTTAGATCTAAAATTTTAATGATGGAGAGGTGTATTTGATTGAATAAGCAGATCACGAACTCAACCAAATGAGAGAAGGAAGAAAAGTAACCCTCTCTCTTTGCTTCTAAACCCCTATTTATAACCTCAAACGAGCACACTAATGGAACACACCAAATCAGCACATTAATGATTAGTCAAACCTGTACAGAAATTGTGCAGCACTAAAACAACGATTTCTCCTAAACCGCTGAACCAAATCTTTAATGTGACCACTTTATGGAATTAGCAACACCATTTCTTTTCCAATGAAATCAATCTCAATACCTGATTCGATCCCAGTCAAAAGTTATGCCTTGTACAAAACTTACAAGGACAAAATAGTCTCAAACAAAGTTGGTAAAAATTGTGGACATGTCTCACATCCCCATAACCAACATATCAAAATATGAGAATGATCAAACCCTCAGGGAATTAATTAAAAATATTTTACGATCCTCCGATACATAAAATGCGGGCTGTTATAGGAATCGTCAGTTAACACCCTCAAAAACAATCATTGAAAGTGGGTATAACAAAGGAAATGGACTCGGAATTTGGCGTGGAGAAATAATTCCCTGTAACACCCCGTATTTTCTGTGAACATAAGAATGAAAAACCAGAGAATAATTAAATTATAACAAAATAATTAAGGGAAACGGGTTACGCCATTGCGATCGTCTCGAAATTCTGCTTGGGATAGAGTCCAAGTTTGCGTTATCGGACTCCGTATGAAGAAGATATGGCCTTCAGAAGTTTCAATAAAAACCAGCCCGAATTCAAAAATTTAGATTTCGAAATTCAAAACGGACACCCGGGCTGGGCGGGAAAATTCCCGTCCAGGACCCAGGTCGACAATATGGTCGACCTGGGGGCCGACCTGGGTAAACAGGTCGACACTAGGGTCGACCTCCCTCCTAATTCTAGATCCGTGGATAGATGCATTTTTCTGTATTTAGACGCCCGTTCTGACTAGATTCGTGACCCCTATTCTATTTAAACACTCCAAACCTAGATTTCTCTCTACACAATTTCATTCTGCCTATACTCTGCATCTATTCTAATTAAAAATAAATGGCATCGCTACTCTACTGGAATCAAAACTAGGATTAATGCACTAACTTACAATCTGAATAGAATTAAAAGAGAATCAAATCTAAAATGATTAGTCTACATCAAAGGCGAGCATTTCAGTTTCAGAATACAGATTCCAGAATACAAGAATCGTTCCTTTTTGTGAGTACAGTTATTTTCATATATGAACTTTAATTATGATCTTGACTTGGTTATAAATCTGAATCTAAGGTTATGCATATTCTTATCTGTCAGATCTGTTTTTCTGTGACTATTCTCTTTCTTCTTTTTGTTCTATAGCCAGGATACTACGAGCCTGCACCGAATCTCATAAGAGTTTAACGCATGAACACTAAATTTTGGGACAAATAATAAATAATGCATAATTGTACAAGATTGATCTGTGACTGATTTGAGAAAAGGGGCATATGTTGAAAATTAGATCTAGATAGGTGCATACTCTGTGATTTGGAAGAAGAGGAACCATTGTATGTTAACACATGACATGAAACTTGGGGACATAACGCATGTTTAAAATTAAGATCTGATTTTGAGATGTTATAATTTAAAGATCTAGAATCTTGGGCATATTTTTATATAACGATTCATGACTTGAAAAAGGAATATGTGACTTAGGCGTAAAGACCTATATTAAAACAGGATCACTATTAATGTGAATGCGCCTAAAAATGGATTTTTGGGTATTGGCATTAAAGGCTATAATTTGGCATAATTCATATTTTATATCATAATTTGGGGCTTTTAGAGAATATTCTATACTGTGCAAAGTTTAACTAAAAATTTGGACATGTGTTGTATTATGAATTATGACCATGATTTAGGCATGTAAGTTTAGGATTAATTTATGATTAGGCAAGATATGTAAATAGAATTTTAGAAATGTTTAATCTATTGAATTGCCTAATTTGCTAAATCTGTTATCTGCTAAATCTGTTGAATTGTCTAATCTGCTAAATCCGTTATCTGTTGAATTGCTTAATCTGTTGAAAGTTGAATAACTATAATTTGGGTATGAAAATCCGTAGGCTCGATCTAAGATTGAGTAAAACATGGAAATTTGATTAATCTGCTGTAACCTGTAATGAAGTTTAATCTGTTAAATGTACATAATTAGTCTGATATCTGTATAATCTGTATTGGAATAAATTGGCTATGACGCGAGGTTAGACTCCGTTTGCAGTAGAAGCCTGCCCGAAACAAACCACCTTAACCAGCGACCGCAAACTGTCACTCTAATGTGAGAGGTCGTAGGCATAACTAAAATATGCTTAGACACGAGGTTAGGTCTGGCTTGTGGCAGAAGTCTGCCCGGAACCGCCCGGCATATCCAGCGGCCACAAGCTACCGACCTAATGTGAGAGGTCTGTGCATTAATATTTAAATAATGTAAATCTGAGATAAATATGATGTATAAAATGTGTTGGGTGGATAGGGTTAAACCAACTGGACTGATGAATTTAACAAACCCGTTTCGTGAATCTGTAGGCCCAATACAAAGTTAGACAATCTGTAAGTCTGTTAAAACTGTACATCTGATCCGTTATTCTGAAAACTTGTTAACTTGATTGTCTAATCTGTGAACTAGTAAATCTGTACTCTGTATGTCTGAAACTTATAAACAAGTTAATCTAAAATTTGTTAGCCCGGGTACACAGGGTTAGGAGAGGAAATACTTGTGTCATATGTTGTTTGGGACCCATATTAGTCAGTAACCCTTTCTAGTATCAAAAAGTTTGACCCCACGCTATGTAAGGGTCCAGGCATGCTTACTGGACTAATTATAAGCGGCTCATTCTGATAATGGCGAGGGGTGTTGGTGGTGTGTTCCAACCGGGTCATATGCGTTGTAACACCCTGTATTTTTCATTAACGTATAGTAACGAATCAAAGAATATTTAATTTCAAATGCGTGAATCAAGGGAAACGGGTTACGCCATTGCATTCGTCTCGGAATTCTTCTTGAGATAGAGTCCGAGTATGCGTAAAACAGACAACGTATGAAGCAGATATGGACGAATAAAGTTAAAGTAGAAAAACAGAAGAAAAGAAAAAATGCACTGGCACACTAAGGAAGTGCGCCAGTACAAAAATACACTGGCGCACTTGCCAAGTGCGTCCAGGCTGAGTAGAAAGCCTGCACAGCTTTCTGGTGTGATCTGATCCATACTGTGAGTCATTGCTGAGTCCTTTCTGACTCCTTGCTGAGTCATTAGGGCCGAGGTGTCACACTATCCTGATTGAATGGTTATGGTTAACCCTAGAATCTTCCGACGGCTCAAATTAAATTGAAATTCTATATAAACAACCCAATGCTCAAACCAGAAAATCACACAAAAATAATCCTAGAACTATCATGCCGTCAATAGAGAACTTGGAGTAGCCATCACCAATTCATAGAAAAGATAAAAACCTGAATCAAAATCAAGTTAAAGTAATCAAATTCAATGATCTACATCAAAGGCGAGCTTACCAATTTCAGAAACCAAGAATTCCTTTTTAGTTTGTAAGTTGGTTATTACGTAGATTTAAACGTTCTTTTAATTTAAATAATGACATGTTGTAATTCGAATGTAGAATTATGCCTATGTGTAAGATAAATAAAGATTGATTCTCAAACTACCGTTGCGATTGATCATATGTTTGTGATGATGAGTGTACTATATTGAAAGTTATTGGAATCTATTATGATTGGGTATTGGATTTACTATGTCAACTGAATGGTGAAACATGTTATAGGTTGGTGATTACTTGCAAGTTTATGACCTAAAACACATGCTTATATGTTAGATCAACACTCATGTATATTTAGATCCATGTTAAATTGAATCTATTTATGTTGCAAGATTTGATTTGTAGCTCTCTTATGTTTAACACACATAAGTTATCATGCTAAGTTGTAATTCGAATATGTTTATAACATCCCTCTTATGTTTAACACACATAAGTTATCATGTTAAGTTGTGATTTAAATATGTTTATAGTAGCTTTCTTATGTTTTGACATACATAAGTTAATATGCTAAGCTGTGGTTTAAAATTGTATGTTAAACCTCCATGCTAGACCTATATCAAGTTTACATGATAATTAGATCCAACTTAGTCACGAGTTCACCTTTACATGACAAGTTTAATTTGTGTAGTTCTATGTAAATTCATATGCTATGACTCATGTTAATCGGATCTAAATTTGCAAGTTCGCTATCCTATGCCAAATCTATATGTCACATATTTTTATACTGATAGAATATTCCGTGTTCTTCGCTTTTCCCTTTTGTGATTATAAGTTAGGCTAAAATATCGAGCCTAACATTCCTCGTAATTTTGCGAACATACAAACAGGGGATATCTTTTGGGTAAATATGAAATTATATGTAATTGGCATGTTTGGCACATGCCAATGGTTAATAGCATTTAAATGGTATAATTTTTATATACCAAAGATTATGAATATGATTTAGGGGAAAGTAGGCCATGACAATAATTGATTTATAATTTACTTATAAGTATGAAGGATAAACATGAAAATTACATGGCATAGATTTGGTATATTTGATATACCATTTATTGTGAGCATAATCAAAGGATAATTATGGCATGATTAAATTAAGATTAATTTACATAAAGAATTAGACATATATAGAAAATATGTGAATTTAGAAAAGACGAATATGCCTAACCCGAGTTTAGACTGAGTTGTGGTGTAAATCTGCCCGGAACCGACCGGCATATCCAGTGACACAACAAGACCTGTCTAATGTGGGTGGTTAGTGCATCAAGCCCAAAAGAACCCGAGGTTAGACTGAGTTGTGGTGTAAACCTGCCCGGAACCGACCGACACATCCAGTGACCACAACAATACCTGTCTAATGTGAGAGGTTGGTGCTTTAATTAATGAATTAAAGCTCATGAATAATCAAGCTAGGATTGATAGAGTTAAGTAATTGAGGAAACACTTAACCATTATAACATGTTAACTAGACAAGTGGGTAAGGTTAAGTAAATGTTTAACCGTTATAACATGTTAATTAGACTAGAAGGTGAGGTTAAGTAAATTTAGAACACTTAACCGTAATAACATGTTAACTAGGCAAGTGGGTGAGGTTAAGTAAAATTAGAACACTTAACCATTATAACATGTTAACTAGGCAAGTGGGTGAGGTTGAGTAAATTTAGAACACCTAACCATTGTAACATGTTAATTTAGCAGATGATAGGGTTAAGTTAACTAAGGTAACACTTAACCAAAATATATAATGACATGTGGTGGGGTTAAGTAATACAAGAGGAAAACACTTAACCGATTATATAACATGATGTCTGGGAAGGGTTAAGTTAACACGAGAGGGCAGCACTTAACCAATATAACATGATTTGAGGTAGGGTCAAGTCAACACCGGAAGGAAACACTTAACCAACCTGATGTGGCGAGTGGGTGGGTTAAGCTAACTTGAATTGATTAATGACACTTGACCAATATAACTTGATGAACGAATGGTATTAAGTTAAATACTTGACCAATATAGCCTGATGACTGAACAAGGTTAAGTTAATAAATCATACTTAACCAACCCAACAAGATAAGCGAGAAAGGTTAAGTTAATAAGAACCACTTAACCAACACGACTTGACGAGTAAGAGGTTAAGTACGCGTCGGGTTGGTGGGTAATATTAGTAAATATAGGCCCATAAAGCTTAACCATTATATAAACATGCTTGGATCGATGGGAGGGTTAAGTACATCTCATGTAGGTGGGTAATATTTTTACATATAGGCCAACAAACTTAACCGTTAAATAAACATGCATGAATCTATGGGAGGGTTAAGTACATCTCATGTAGGTGGGTAATATTAGTACATATATGCCCACAAACTTAACCCTTAAGAAAACATGCTAGAATCGGTGGGACGGTTAAGTACATCTCGTGTAGGTGGGTAATATTTGTATACATAGGCCCACAAACTTAACCAACAAGAAACTCTAGTAATGGGGACCCATTTAAGCAGTAACCCACATAGATGTATCATGGTACCCTGAAATAGGAAGGGTGGGGTACGATTACTGGGCTTATTATAAGCGGTCAAAGATAACGGCAGGGGATACGTCAGTGTAGGTTCCGAAGGTTTACGGGCGCGCACGTACTCCGAAGTGGGAAAAAGCAGGCACTGGGTACCAGTAGTTTTACACTGTGCATTCTTGAATCGTGTCGGGGTCGCTATCATGAGGATTGATACACCTTATGGTGGGACCAGCACAGGGTAGCTACACGCAAGAAAGGGGAGATTGACACAGACACATGGCAAGTTAACACAGGTAGGGAGCCGATCGATAGGGTAGTAAGGGTACATCTAACATATTCATGGCAATTGGGCTGATTGATGTGGAATCCTCAAATATAGATGTACACCTGAAGGCTACGACAACTGCGGGGATTGGGATCGTAATTATACAGATTTCTAGTTGAGACACTAGTTAGTTGGTGCAGAGATTATAGTAATGGGTGCGATCACATGTTCAACCTATCTTGTCTTATATTAGGGTATTGTCCTATGTTCTGTTACTCCTGTCATGATCCCTTTTCCTTGTTTAAATGCTAGTAATCACTGAACTTACCAGACTTATTGTCTGACCCGTTTTCTCTCGTATTCTTTTCTTCCGTTCCCTCGCCCCCCCCCCCAAGGTAGTCAGAGAGGGAATAACTCAGGTTTGTTTGGACCGTTACTCTCTCCAAGCTTGAAGACTGTTTGACGTGTTGCCTTGGACTCTCTCTTCTACTGCTATGGCTGGCTCATGCATTATTTGGGGAAATCATTTTATGCTTCTTTATTTTTGTTAAACAAGACAGGATACTTTGGTATTGTAAAACAATCTTTGTACAAGCTGTTTATCAAAGAAATAAAGTTTTATTTATTTGTCGCTGCTTTAATTTTCTGTCTTGAAATTTATCTGCATCTTTTACCTATAACGCTCCACCGAAATTAAGGCATTCCCTTTGTGAGTGATCTTAACGGAGGTGGGGTGTTTCACTTGGTATCAGAGCTGAAGGTTACCGGATCAGATAAAAGATTTGAAAAATTATTTTCAAAATGATTTTAAAAGAAGCATTTTCAAAAGAAAAGTTTTGTTTTAAAGGCATATTCCTCAAAGCCATATGCATTATCTTTTGACCCTCTGCTTGAATCCTTGTTTCCTTCTTTCTTGAGTCTCCAGGGCTTCTGGATTTCTGGGAGGTAACCTTATAGTGGCATGGTTCCGTAGTCTTGAAGAGACTACGACACCTGTTAAAGGGCAAATAAGTGCCTAACTTCCATCTGTAGCCGTAATTTGCCTTCGAGCTTTGTCGGATTCTCCGTGCGATGGAGGCAGCTTTTGAGAGACATGCCAACAAGTTACACAAAGATGGAAAAGTTGAGAATGAGGGGGTTTGGCTAAGGAACACAACACAAGGATGAAGAACCCATGGATATGGACTTGGTTCAAAAGGAGGGGAGGAAAGAATAGTAAAACCTAAAACAAGAGGAAGTATCTTTATTTTGATATAACGGGTCGTATAATTAAGGGCAAGGGCAAAAACAAGGTACAGGATTTTTCGGAAGGCAAGCGCATGCTCTCACCACCAGCATACTTGATAGAGAGCCAGTAAGATTTCTGTTGAAAGAGTTTTTCCTTTTTGATTATCCTGTTAGTACTCCTTCTAATTTTAGCGCTTCACATTCGTTTATATCTGCTTCCATAGTTGAGTCTCTACGCCCTAGGGCTTGTATAGTAGAGGATCCCATTATTTTCTCAAATCCAATCGGTGGTTCGGCTCATTTATTTGTAAGGATTTGAGAATAATTATATTAAGTACTGAGTCTAAGTCTAATGCTTATGATTTTGGGCTATGGATTGATTCTAGGCATTGATTGGTTAGTTAGTAATTGTGAAACAAGGGTAGTTAGACTTTCGACTTGCCTCGGGGATACCCTTGGGATTTCGTACGATCCTAAGGGATCATTTTGTCTTAGCTACCTAGAATCTCTTTATTTATCTATCGACGATTTTCGATATGTTGGAGTAGTCCATGAGTACGCAAGATGTTTTGATTAGGGTAGGGGTTTTCCCCCTAAAACTCGAGACAGACTTCCGCATGTATCTAGATGACACTGCAAAGCCAGTTATGCGATCAACGGTAATTCTGGAGCAAGATTGGCGAGGATAGCTAGAGTCGGTAAAGTGCTCAATGGTTTGGTTGTTTTGTTAGTATCATCTCACATGGATCGTCGAAATTCGGAGGAGGTATCCCTTGGGTGCTTGTTTGATATTGGTTTAGGCCTTTGGGGTTCGTACTTGAGGGATATCGAGTTCGACTAGGATTGTTTGCGTGAGAAATAAATGGTTGGGGCTAGCATCCTAAGTAAGACTGACCTTAAGGGAGGAAAAAAGTACTAGCAACCTTTAGCTTTAGACCCTCAGAATTGTGACATGATGGATAAGCTAAGTAGAAAAGAGACCTCTAATCATATACACTTGGCATCATGGTTAACATCTGTTTATATCGGAAAGATAGTTTGACAACATTGGATACCCTCTAGCATAGTAAGTGATCGAGGTCCTATCTTTACTAGTGGGTTATGGAAATGGAAGTCAAGAAGCTTCGTGAAGTCAAATTAGTTAAGTATAGTGGAGTGAAGCTCAAGAAGATGCGACTTAGAAGACTGAAGACTAGATACATGCATCTTACCCTTTTTGAGGGCATATCCTTGATTCCTCTTTTTCTGAAAAATCTATTTGCATGCTAGTCTTTAGCTTTTAAGTATATCCTCTCGGTCCTATCCTCGATCCTTAGGTAGAAGCCAATGGATGTAAACATGTGTTTTAGACATGTTATGTATGGTGGATGCAAGTGGTTGCAAGTGTTTGCTAGTGGTTGCTCGTGGATGCATATATACACATTAGGCACTAGATCGGCTCAATCACTTTCATATTGCATATGTATGAGTGAATTTTTATACATATGAATTGAAACTTGATGTGTTATCATATGGATGTTGCATTTGTATGAATTATTGTGCAATCATGTAGAAGTTATAAAGTATGATTAGGAATAATTGCATACATAATGGACTCATGGCACTGACATAATTTGCATTAAGGAGGTCAACTGAATCAGTAGACCACCTGATTTTGCATTAGATAAGGATATGTGTAACACCCCACGTCCATTAATGTCACTCACGAAGGGAATGCATTAACTTCCATGGAGGTTATAAGTGAATATAGAACAGAAAAATTACAACAAGACAGATAGTAAATAGTACTTAGAAATCTAAAACTTCATTTTATTGCAGCGGAAATTAAACATGTTTGTTACATCATAAAACCATAGATCATAACCAAGTACAATATCCATCTTCATAAAAAAAAATACATAATCCCATTACATAAATATCCATTAAAAAGATAACAAGCTGGACTTTACTTCAACGGTCCAAGCTTTCCAAAGAGAGATGAAGCAATTCAATCAAACTCCACTAGAGCTGGGCCCAACCTGAGGACCTGGAGGGGGAAAAGGATAGAAATAGAGGGGGTCAGACATAAAGTCTGGCGAGTATGATAATTCTAACAATACTATTATCAAAATAACTAGACTAAGGCATAAGCTGAAAGACAAGTAAATGTCTATGAACTCTTAGGAAGAAAAAGATAGCGTTTAAGATAACGTTAAACATAACGGTAAAGGCACACCTAATTACTAACGAATGATTACTACACTGCACCGCACATTACTACACTGCACTACACCAGTCACCGTATTGTTTGATCCCACTTGCTTCACACAGAAACTTTATAAATAGCCTTACGTACCCCTAGATGACTACATAGGTGTCGTCTGCCCCTATCTCCACTAGGTGTACCCCACTACCCACTTTCGATCGGCTCCCTACTCGTAGATACCCGTGTTGACCCCACAGTGGGGTGTATCACTCCCCTAAAGTGGCAACCCGATACAACTTGAGAATGCACGGCTTATACCTACACGATGCAACAACGTCTTACCAACCAGCCCGGGTCCACACACGCATATGAAACCCGTTGGACTTGCGTTGCCACCGCTCCCCGTTTTGGCCTCTTACAGTCAAACCCAGCATGCGTGTCCCGTCCTCGATTTGGGTCGAGCCCACAAAGATACGTTTGGGGTACTGGTCGAAATGGGCCCCCACAAGCTACCCACTTAAGCTTGTCACTAGTATATCCCACTTAACCCTTTTAGTCATGTTCATTTACATGTGTGTTTGGTTAAGTCTTACTAATCGTATTTCACATGCCACTAAGGGCACCCCCTAGATTCCTCATGCCACCCAAGGCACCTACTTAACCCCCATGTCCCACCTTACATGTTTATCTGGTTAAGTATTTCTTAATTCATTCAGGCCATAACCTCATAAAGACCTCTCACATTAGACTGGCATTTATGGCAGCTGGATTTGCCGGGCGGGTCCGGGTAGTCTTACACCATAAAAGAGTCTAACCTCGTGTCTTTACAACCGTTATGCTTTAGTTTAGGCCTAGGACCTCTCACATTGGGCTGACATTTGTGACCACTGGATTTGTCGGGCGGGTCCGGGCTGGTTTACGTCACAAACGAGTCCAACCTCATGTCCTAAGCATTGATTAACATTTAAAATCTTTTACCCCAGTTTTAATAATTCCCTATTCAAATTATTAATTAAGTCAACTTTTAATGATGTCCATAATTGACTCACTTATGGCCATCCACTTATGGCATGCAAAATCATATCAATTGCACCCCAACTTTTTAATATTAAATCCTTAATATTACCCCTACCCCACGTTTGTACGTTCGCTTATTCAACGCATAATATAGGCTAGACTTGTATAGTCTAACACCTAGCACAAAGATAAATTATCACAACATATAGATAATTAAAATAAATCTAATCATAATAGTGGTGAAACTTGCATAAACTACGCATGTTAAGGATCAAAAAGTGTCAACTTGTTAAATGTCTCAATTTACATGATATGATCATAGCCCAAATCTATACATAAACTTGCATATGGGGTTTTTAGGCAACATAATGATGGTGTGAACTAGCATAGGATATCACATATGTCATAACATAATTCTAGATGTCATAATAGATGTCATGGCATATGTTCGTAACTTTTCTAATCAATCTAACTTGCATATGTGTAACACCCCACTCCCGCTATGATCACTCACTAAGGGAATGCCATAGCATCGGTGGAGTATTTTAGTGAATATAGAACAGAAAAATTACAACAAGACAGATATAAATAGTACTTGAAATTTTAAAACATCATCTCATAACAGCGGAAGTAAAACATGTCTGGTTACATCATAAAACCACAATAAAGGTCAAGTACAATATCCATCAAAATAAAGAAGTACATAATCCCGCTCTCATACAATAGCCAAACAAAAGAAAAGATAACTGGATAACTGGAGCTTTACATCTATCCAAGCTCCTAAAGACTGGAACAGCAATCCGATCAAGCTCCACTACTGCTAGGATCCACCGTAGGACCTGAGGGTTGGGAAAAAGATAAAAACAACAGGGTCAGACATAAGTCTGAGCGAGTCCTATAACTTTAACGATACAATCGTTAAAGTAACCAGAGAAGACATAAACTGATATACGGTAACATATAGGGATGAATGGCTACCCTAAGCAGTCAACTAAACGAAGATAAAGGATAAAGACGCATCTACCCTCCCTAAGGTAAATTACTAAACTGCACCACACCAGTCGTTCCTAACTTAAAGGTTGATCCCACCCAAGGACTTATAAAATTTACTAATTAGTACCTGCGTACCCCTAGGTGACCAAGTAGGCGCCACGGGGCCCTACAATCCACTAGGTGTACACACTACTTCCCATTCGATCGGCTCCCTAACGTAGATACCCGTGCTGGCCCCACCGTGGGATGTATCATTCCCCAATGTGGCAACCTGATGGAACTAAAGGTGCACGGCTTATATCTACTCGATGCAACAACGGCTTACCTACAGCCCGGGCCCACTCACGCATATGAAGCCCGTTGGACTTGCGTTGCCACCGCTAACCCGTTTGCCTCTTACAGTCAAGCCCAGTATGCGTGTCCCGTCCTCGACATGGGTCGAGCCCACAAAGATACGTATGGGTTACTGGTTGAAATGGGCCTCCACAAGCTACCCACCTAAGCTTGTCCCTTTTTCTAGTATATCCCACTTAACCCTTTAATCATGTTTTAATTACATGTTCCATTTTGGTTAAGTATTCTAATCGTATTTTCTATTGCCACCCAAGGCAACCACTAGATTTTCTCATGCCACCCGAGGCACCCACTTAACCCCTCATGTCCCTCTACATGCTAATGTGGTTAAGTGTTTCTTAATTAATTAATTAAGAACGTAACCTTTGTAAAGACCTCTCACATTAGACTGTCTTTTATGACCGCTGGTTAAGCCGGTTGGGTCCGGGCAGCCTTATGTCATAACAGAGTCTAACCTCGTGTCTTTACATTAATTACGTATTTAGTTTGTGCCTAAGACCTCTCACATTGGGCTAACATTTGTAGCAACTGGTTAAGCCGGTTGGGTCCGGGCAGTTTTACGCTACAACTGAGTCCAACCTCGTGTCTTAGTCAATTAATTACACCTAATTAATCACCCTCATAATTTTATATTAATTATCCCTAATTAATCAAGTTTTCTTAACATGGGTAGACCTAACTTAATAGGTAAATTCCCATGGGGTAGACCTAACTCAATAGGTAAATTCCCAACACATAGTATGGGTACACCTAACCAAATAGGCAAATTCCCATACTATGTTTATTTATTTTGTGTTATGCATAATTATATTAATTTCACACAATCTTATTAACTTATGCATTTAATTACCCCATCGTTCCCACGTAATTTCGTTCATGATATAACACATATAAAAGGTGTCAACTTGCATATGAATGAACATGTTTCAAAGGTGCCATCTTGCATATTAACAAACACATAACTTGCATATGAACTTGCATAACATGTCACATAACTTGCATATAATATGTCACATAACTTACATATTCATTTTGCATAACAAACTTGCATATTAGCTTATAGACTTGCATAATGTGTCATCATGAACTTGCATATTAATAAACATGTAACTTGCATATTTACATACATGTAACTCGCATATTAACAAACATGTAACTTGCATATAAAGAAACATGTAACTTGCATATTTACATACATGTAACTTGCATATTAACAAACATGTAACTTGCATATTAACAAACATGTAACTTGCATATTAACAAACATGTAACTTGCATATTTACATACATGTAACTTGCATATTAACAAACATGTAACTTGCATATTTACATACATGTAACTTGCATAGCATATTACCATGAACTTGCATAACATGCATATGATTACATAGCCCACAACTTGCATATTTAGCATCATGCAAACATAACATACATCATATTAAACTTGCATAAGCTTACATACTCAACATGCATAAACATAAGATTAATGCTAACATCATATCATATGATTCAAAGCTCATTAACCCACATACAAAACCATAAATCTCATCACATCTCATCTAATTAGTTTACCAAAAGATCATCAAAGTGATAGAAACTCACTACTAGCAACTTTGAACACCAAATGAAGAAGATTAAGATGCTAAGAAGGGATTAGAAGTTGATTAGAGAGTGATTAGTATGCAACCCTCTTCATAAAATTAGTGGAGGCCATGAGAGCTAGCATTTTGCCATAGTTTAGTCACTAGGTTTAATTATGAATGAATTAGGGTAGGTTAGGGTCTTATTTATAGATTAGGCAAGTGTTTTAGGCCATAGGATTAACCCTAGATTCAATCCAAGCCATCAAAGCATGTCTTGGGGAAGAAGTCAAGTGTAGGAACCATCTAGGGCCTTTAGATTAAAGATGGACCATGAGAACCATTCAAATGCAAAATCTGCACTTGAGCGAATCGGCCCACGGGTTGACAGCCAAACACCCTGGATTAACCCCTAGTCGACCCAGCGGGCTCGGGTCGACTTCAAAAATCGGCCGGTTCGGTTATTCCCCTCTCCCAATTCGCTGTTTTGAGCATTTTTGCATATTTATTTATTAAATTTTCAATTATATATATATATATATATATCAATATATATATATATATATATATATCTACACAACCCATTTCACTTAATTAAGTATACTTTAATTTGGGAATTTTCGTGAAACTTCGCGAGGCCATATCTTGGTCATACGGACTCCGATTTTCGAAAACTCGGACTCTATTTCGCGTATTTTTCCGAGACGAACGCAATGGCATAGCCCGTTTCCCTTGATTCCCATTTTAGAATTAAATTCTGCCTCGATTTATGTTATTACAGGTTATTGAAAATACGGGTTGTTACAATATGTGACTTGTCATATAGATCAACATAGCCAAAAAATGATGATTTAATTAATATGAACTAACTAGCATAAATAGTAACATCATGGCTTTTTCACATATATAATTTATCACAACTTAGCATAGAAACTTTCAACATACATAACATCACCATAGCATGATTTACAACATATAAGATATCATCATCACATAACATTGGATTTACAATATACATGATAGCAAAAGGGGTTTACAACAACATATATGATAATTCACATCATCTACTCATAATCCATTCATAACTCAACCTAATTAAAATGATAATAATCTTGTTAAGATCATTATACTCACAATTTAGAGAAGAAAACAGAGAGTTTTGCTTTGCTTTAGGGTTGAGAGAATTAGAATTGAATTTGCTTTTCTTCTTTCTTAGTTGGCGGCGGCTCCATTGATTTCCATGGCGACGGTAACTATTCTATTTTAATTAGGTTTAGGGTTAGCATTAGGATGTATTTATAGGTGTAGGAAGTTATTTAGGACCATTAGATTAACCCTGAACCATGAGAACCAATCAAATGCAAAATATGCATTTGAGCGAATCGGCCCACGGGTTGACAGCCAAACACCCTGGATTAACCCCTAGTCGACCCAGCGGGGCTTGGGTCGGCCTCAAAAATGGGCCGGTTCGGTTATTTCCCCTCCCAATTCGCTATTTTGAACTTTTTCGCATATTTATTTATTTAATTTTTAATTTATATATATATATATATCAATATATATATTTCTCTGCGCAACCCATTTCACTTAATTCTTTTATAAAAATTAATTATACTTTAATTTGTGAATTTTAATGTTATAAAATTACGGGGTGTTACATTCTCCCCTCCTTAAAGGATTTCGTCCCCGAAATCTCCAAGTCAAGAAGAATGTATATCCTACCATCTAATCGTCCATCTACTCAACCATCAAATACCAGCATCCATTGTCCTTAAAAGACTTCTAATGCTTTAATGTTTATATGCACAGTGTGTGTATATGTCCATATGTAGTGCAAAAATAGGCGGTCTACTGATTCAATCGACCTCCTTAGTGCAATTCATGATAGTGCCATGCGTCCAATATGTATGCAAAAGATTCCTAATGATACATATTAATTCTATATGCGTGCACAACCATCCACCCGAATGCAGTAACGATATGATAATACAACCATTATACATCCATTTTACTAAATACATCCATATATATGCAATATGCAATATGAAGTGACTGAGCCGATCTGGTGCCTAATAGTGTGTGTATATGCATCCACGAGCAACCACTAGCAAACACTTGCATCCACTTTGCATCCACCATACATAACATGTCTCGAACACATGTTTCAACCATAGGATTATCCTAACTAAAGGTCAAAGATACTAGCGACAGGATATACTAAAGATAAGATAAGTACAAGCTAAGCGATAAAGGAGAAATTAAAGGACACACCCTCAAAAAGAAAAGGGTATCGTGAACGCATCTTCTCTTCCGTCTCCCAAGTAGCATTGCTCTCATCATCTCCCCATTGCACTTTGACTAGTCTGACCTCTCGATTCCTCAACCTCTTGATCTCCGACCCAAGAATGCACGTAGGAGCTCATCGAATTGTCGCATCACGTTCTATCTCCACCTCTCTAAGCAAGCTCGGCTCTACCACTTCCGCGGTATCGTGCAAGCACTTCGTCAAATGTGACACATGGAATACGTCGTGTACACCACTAAGTCTCTCAGGCAACTCCACTCTATACGCCATCTGTCCAATCTTCTCCTTAATAGGAAACGGCCCTACGAACCTTGGTGCTAATTTCCCAACGGACCCAAAGCGAACAACGTTTCGTAATGGAGACACTTTGACAAAGACCATGTCCCCAACTTCAAACTCGAGATATGTCCTCCTCTTATCCGCATAAGATTTCTGCCTATCTTGCGCTGCTTTCGTCCTCCTTCAAATCAAGTCGATCTTCTCCGAAGTCTCCCTAATCATATCGGGCCCAAGTAAGATCTTATCCGTAGATTCCCACCAACATGTAGGTGAACGACAAGGTCGTCCATATAGAGCTTCGAATGGTGCCATACCAATGGTGGACTGAAAGCTATTATTATATGCGAACTCAATCAATGGAAGATGCTCTTCCCATGTACCCCCAAAGTGTAGGATACAAAGCCTCAATAGATCCTCTAGAATGCGATTCACCCTCTCATTCTGGTCGTCCGTCTGAGGATGATATGTGGTGCTCAAACATAACAGAGTCCCTACCGCCTCTTGTAAGCTTCTCCAAAATTCTCTTGTGAAAATAGGATCGCGGTCGCTCACTATGCTAGAAGGAACACCGTGCAAACGAACTATCTCTTGAACGTATACAGAAGCTAACCATGGAGCAGTCCTCTTACTCTTCACGGGAATAAAATGGGCGCTCTTAGTAAGTCTATCTACTATAACCCAAATTCCCGTATTACCCTTCCTCGATCGAGGTAATCCATCCACAAAATCCATCGAGATGCTTTCCCATTTCCATAGTGAAACCTCCAATGGGTAAAGCAACCCACCGGGTTTCTTTTGCTCTGCTTTTACTTGTTGGCACACCAAGCATCTAGCGACATACTCGGCCACGTCTTTCTTCATGACGGCCCAAAAGTAAACTCTCTTCATGTCTTTGTACATTTTGTCCCCGCTGGGATGAATGGTCATCTTCGAATGATGTGCTTCGTCAAGAATAGTCTTCCTTAGGTCATCGTCTTTTGGTACACAAAGTCTACCGTCCCTACGTAATCAACCCTTATCGTCTAGGGTATACCTACGGAGATGGCTTGATGACTCCCCTCCTTTGAGTTTTTGTACTAACTCAACCAACTGCGGGTCGACTCGTTGTGCCTCGCCAATCCGTCCCAAAAGCGTAGGTCTGACCTCCAAGGATGCTAGCAAACCGGGTACGAAGTCAACGGAAGGTCTAAAGTCAAACATCGAAATGAATTCTAAACTTCGCCGCTCAAAAAACAAAGGACTTAAGGATAATCTTTTTCTACTTAAGGCATCTGCCACCACGTTACCCTTGTCAGGGGTATAGGCTATTTCGAAGTCGTAGGACGCTAAGAACTCCATCCACCTTTGCTGCCTTAAGTTCAAGTCCTTTTGAGAGAATAGGTATTTTAAAGAATTGTGGTCAGTGAATAATTCGAATTTCTCGCCAAGAAGATAATGACGCCAAGACTTAAGCGTGAAAACAATAGCGGCCAACTCTAGGTCATGTGTGGGGTAATTCTTCTCATGCGCTCTCAACTGCCTTCTACCATAGGCTATTACCCTGCCCTCTTGCATTAAGACTGCGCCTAGTCCTATCCCACAAGCGTCAGTATAAACGGTAAACGGCTTACTCCGGTCTGGCAATACTAAGACTGGGGCTGAAGTCAAAGCTCTCTTCAAACGTTGGAACGCATCATCACAATCTACGTCCCATGTGAAAACTAGGTTCTTCTTCGTCAAGCGTGTCACTGGAGCTGATATCTTTGCGAAGTCTTTGATAAACTTCCTATAGTAGCCAGCCAACCCCAAGAAACTTCTCACTTCGGTAGCATTTTTAGGAACCTTCCAATCTTGGATGGCCACCACCTTCGCGGGAACTACAGCTATTCCTTCTTTGGAAACCACGTGTCCTAAGAACCGTACTTCCTTCCTCCAAAAGTGACACTTAGAAAATTTAGCTTTAGGCTTATGCGCTCGAAGAGTCTCCAACACTTCCCTAAGATGTAGGGCATGCTCTTCTTCATCCTTAGAAAAGATCAAGATGTCATCTACAAAGACTACCATAAATTTGTTAAGGTACTCCCTAAACACCCTACTCATCAAATCAATAAAGTGTGCGGGGGCGTTTGTCAAACCGAAGGGCATCACTAGCCATTCATAGAAACCGTCTGGAGTCCTAAAGGCAGTCTTGTCAATGCTATCCTCAGCAACTCTCAACTGATGGAAACCAGTGGCTAAGTCCAACTGCGAAAACACTGAGGCGCCAACTAACTGATCGAAGAGATCGTCAATCCTCGGTAGTGGGTGTCTGTTCTTTGTAAGTTTATTAAGTTCTCTATAGTCCACACACAGTCTAAGGGACCCATCCGCCTTTGTGGCAAATACTACTGGAGCACCCCACTCCGATATACTTCGTCTTATGAACCCCTTCTCAAGCAACTCCTTCACTTGCTTATCGAGTTCCCTCCTTTCAAGAGGAGCCATGTGGCGTACTGGAAAAGATACTGGTTTCGCATTATCCACAAGATATATTCGAAAATCTATCTCCCGCTTCGGAGGCAAGCCCTTCACCTCCTCAAACACATCCGAATATTCTCGGACCACTCAAACTGATCGTAGATTTTCCTCAGACGCGTCAAGTGATTCTAGATAACTTAGCATAACCGAATTTATGGGATTACAAAAGATTTCGAGAGTGTTGCCAAGGCGAGTCAGGAGCCTAACTACTCTCCTTTCACAATCAAGAATGGCCCTATTTCGGGATAATCAATCCATTCCTAAAATTAGCCCATAGCCCGTGAAGCCCAACACATAAGCATCACATCTAAATTCAACGCTAAGTATGGAAATTTTCAAATCCAAACACATCATAGACAAATAAGCTGAGCCCCCAATTGGATTCGAAACAACTAAGGGATCCTCTACTAAACTGGTGTTTAAGTGCAGTGATTCAACTAATGATGTGGAGATAAATGAATGTGATGCGCCCGAATCGAATAAGGTACGGACAGGATGATCAAACAGAAAAACTAAGCTTTTAACAGAAATGGTTCTACCTCGTTCTTGCAGCGGTGGGACCGCGAGAGCCTGAACTTGTCCCCTTGCCTGCCCTGGTGCCATAAGAGCCTGCACCTGTCCTCCCGAGGTAGCTCCTGCCCTCTGCCCCTTCTTTGGGCAGTCCTTCACTAAATGTCCCGCATCGCCACAATGAAAACAGCCTGTCTTCTTTTTCTTTCGGCAATCCTTGCTGAGATGGCCTGGTGTCCCACAGTTAAAACATTTCTTCTTTCCCTTGCCGTTATTGTCTTTACCACCCTTCTTGTTTTGCTGTTGTGGTTTCTTCTGATCCCCCTTCTTCTCGGGTGCCTTATCAGCTTTAGCGCTTTTCTCCTCATGCATAAGCGCCATTTCTACTAACTTCTCAAAGGTGGCCCCCATCGGGATGTGGGTCATAGCCAACCCTTGCAATGGTTCATTCAAGCCATTCACGAACCTTAGAGCCTTCTTCTCCGGCGTGTTTACTAAGTACAAGCCAAACCTTGCTAACTGATTAAATTTATTGACATATTCTTTCACTGATGAGCTTCCTTGCTTCAATGTCAAGAACCTTTCCATATATAGATTTTCTTCCGCCCTTGAGAGAAACTTCGCCTCGACCCTACGTCTGAAATCCGCCCAAGAGTCAACAGGACGCTCCCCATTAGTGACCTCCCACCAAAACGAGGCCTCTCCCTTCATCAACCAAGCTGCTAATCGAACTCTCCTCCCTTCTTCTACTTCAAAGATTTCTAGCAATTCTTCCACCTCCTTAAGCCAATCTCTAGCTTCCACAAACGTTTCTGACCCTTGAAATGGTTTTCCACCCATAGCCTTGAATTCCTTGCACGTCTTTGCAAAAGTATCTACGCGAGGAGGAGGAACGGGTGCAACTGGTGGTGGAGGAACATTGGCTGGACCTGCAGCGGCCCTAGCCTCTAATAACCTCCTATACCATCCTGGTATCGTTACACCATCGGGTAGATTAAGATCTTCAGCCATGCTGAAACGAAAAAGGAAAGATTCATAATGGAGAATTCGAAAGATAAAGATATAGGCTATTGGGGATTATGTTTTTTTCTTAAAAACTATTCTCTTTAAATTTCTCATTAAAACATGTTTTTGAAAGCACTTCTTCCAAACATAACTATTTTTCTAAAGTATTTTTATCTCTTCTGGTAACCTTAAGCTATGATACCATGTGTAACACCCCACGTCCATTAATGTCACTCACGAAGGGAATGCATTAACTTCCATGGATGTTATAAGTGAATATAGAACAGAAAAATTACAACAAGACAGATAGTAAATAGTACTTGGAAATCTAAAACTTCATTTTACTGCAGCGGAAATTAAACATGTTTGTTACATCATAAAACCATAGATCATAACCAAGTACAATATCCATCTTCATAAAAACAAAATATATAATCCCATTACATAAATAGCCATTAAAAAGATAACAAGCTGGACTTTACTTCAATGGTCCAAGCTTTCCAAAGAGAGATGAAGCAATTCAATCAAACACCACTAGTGCTGGGCCCAACCTGAGGACCTGGAGGGGGAAAAAGGATAGAAATAGAGGGGGTCAGACATAAAGTCTGGCGAGTATGATAATTCTAACAATACTATTATCAAAATAACAAGGCTAAGGCATAAGCTGGAAGACAAGTAAATGTCTGTGAACTCTTAGGAAGATAAAGATAGCGTTTAAGATAACGTTAAAGATAACGGTAAAGGCACACCTAATTACTAACGAATGATTACTACACTGCACCGCACATTACTACACTGCACCACACCAGTCACCCTATTGTTTGATCCCACTTGCTTCACACAGAAACTTTATAAATAGCCTTACGTACCCTTAGCTGACTACATAGGTGTCGTCTGCCCCTATCTCCACTAGGTGTACCCCACTACCCACTTTCGATCGGCTCCTTACTCGTAGATACCCGTGCTGGCCCCACAGTGGGGTGTATCACTCCCCTAAAGTGGCAACCCGATACAACTTGAGAATGCACGGCTTATACCTACACGATGCAACAACGTCTTACCTACCAGCCCGGGTCCACACACGCATATGAAACCCGTTGGACTTGCGTTGCCACCGCTCCCCGTTTTGGCCTCTTACAGTCAAACCCAGCATGCGTGTCCCATCCTCGACTTGGGTCGAGCCCACAAAGATACGTTTGGGATACTGGTCGAAATGGGCCCCCACAAGCTACCCACCTAAGCTTGTCACTAGTATATCCCACTTAACCCTCTTAGTCATGTTCATTTACATGTGTGTTTGGTTAAGTCTTACTAATCGTATTTCACATGCCACTAAGGGCAACCCCTAGATTCCTCATGCCACCCAAGGCACCTACTTAACCCCCATGTCCCACCTTACATGTTTATCTGGTTAAGTATTTCTTAATTCATTCAGGCCATAACCTCATAAAGACCTCTCACATTAGACTGGCATTTATGGCAGCTGGATTTGCCGGGCGGGTCCGGGAAGTCTTACACCATAAAAGAGTCTAACCTCGTGTCTTTACAACTATTATGCTTTAGTTTAGGCCTAGGACCTCTCACATTGGGCTGACATTTGTGACCACTGGATTTGACGGGCGGGTCCGGGCAGGTTTACGTCACAAACGAGTCCAACCTCGTGTTCTAAGCATTGATTAACACTTAAAATCTTTTACCCCAGTTTTAATAATTCCCTATTCAAATTATTAATTAAGTCAACTTTTAGTGATGACTATAATTGACTCACTTATGGCCATCCACTTATGGCATGCAAAATCATATCAATTGCACCCCAACTTTTTAATATTAAATCCTTAATATTACCCCTACCCCACGTTTATACATTCGCTTATTCAACGCATAATATAGGCTAGACTTGTAAAGTCTAACACCTAGCACAAAGATAAATTATCACAACATATAGACAATTAAAATAAATCTAATCATAATAGGGGTGAAACTTGCATAAACTACCCATGTTAAGGATCAAAAGGTGTCAACTTGTTAAATATCTCAATTTACATGATATGATCATAGCCCAAATCTATACATAAACTTGCATATGGGGTTTTTAGGCAACATAATGATGGTGTGAACTAGCATAGGATATCACATATGTCATAGCATAATTCTAGATGTCATAATAGATGTCATGGCATATGTTCGTAACTTTTCTAATCAATCTAACTTGCATATGTGACTTGTCATATAGATCAACATAGCCCAAACATGATGATTTAATTAATATGAACTAACTAGCATAAATAGTAATATCATGGCTTTTTCACGTGTATAATTTATCACAACTTTCAACATACATAACATCACCATAGCATGATTTACAACATATAAGATATCATCATTACATAACATTGGATTTACAATATACATGATAGCAAAAGGGGTTTACAACAACATATATGATAATTCACATCATCTACTCATAATCCATTCATAACTCAACCTAATTAAAATGATAATAATCTTTTTAAGATCATCATACTCGCAATTTAGAGAAGAAAAGAGAGAGTTTTGTTTTGCTTTAGGGTTGAGAGAATTAGAATTGAATTTGCTTTTCTTCTTTCTTAGTTGGCGGCGGCTCCATTGATTTCCATGGCGACGGTAACTATTCTATTTTAATTAGGTTTAGGGTTAGCATTAAGATGTATTTATAGGTGTAGGAAGTTATTTAGGACCATTAGATTAACCCTGAACCATGAGAACCAATCAAATGAAAAATCTTCATTTGAGCGAATCGGCCCACGGGTTGACAGCCAAACACCCTGGATTAACCCCTAGTCGACCCAACGGGGCTTGTGTCGACCTCAAAAATGGGCCGGTTCGGTTATTTCCCTTCCCAATTCGCTGTTTTGAACATTTTCGCATATTTATTTATTTAATTTTTAATTTATATATATATATATATATCAATATATATATATTTCTCTGCGCAACCCATTTCACTTAATTCTTTTCTAAAAATTAAGTATACTTTAATTTGTGAATTTTAATGTTATAAAATTACGGGGTGTTACAATATGTACACACGCTATGCATATGATCATGAAGCATTGGAAGCCTTTTTAAGGACAATGGATGCCTGTGATTGAATGGTTGAGTAGATGGGTGTTTGGATGGTTGGATACTAGTTCTTCTCTACTTGAAGATTTCGGGGACGAAATCCTAAAAGAAGGGGAGAATGTAACACCCCGTATTTTCTGTTAAAGTTATAGTAACGAATCAAAGAATATTTAATTTCAAATGTAAGAATCAAGGGAAACGGGTGACGCCATTGCGTTCGTTTCGGAATTCTGCTTGAGATAGATTCCGAGTTTGTGTAAAACGGACAACGTATGAAGGAGATATGGACGAACAAAGTTAAAGCAGAAAACCAGACGAAAAGAAAAAATATGCACTGGCGCACTTGGGAAGTGCGCCAATACAAAAATACACTAGCGCACTTGCCAAGTACGCCCAGGCCGAGCAGAAAGCCTACACAACTATCTAGTGTGATCTGATCCATACTGTGAGTCATTGCTGAGTCCTTTCTGACTCCTTGCTGAGTCATTAGGGCTGAGGTGTCAACCTATCCTGATTGAATGGTTATGGTTAACCCCAGAATCATCTGACGGCTCAAATTAAATTGAAATTCTATATAAACAACCCAATGCTCAAACCTGAAAATCACACAAAAATAATCCTAGAACTATCATGCCGTCAATAGAGAACTTGGAGTAGCCGTCACCAATTCATAGACAAGATAAAAACCTGAATCAAAATCAAATTAAAGTAATCAAATTCAATGATCTACATCAAAGGCGAGCTTACCAATTTCAGAATTCAGATTTCAGAAACCAAGAATTCCTTTTTAGTTTGTAAGTTGGTTATTACGTAGATTTAAACGTTTTTTAATTGAAATCACGACATGTTGTAATTCGAATGTAGAATTATGCCTATGTATAAGATAAATAAAGTTTGATTCTCAAACTACCGTTGCGATTGATCATATGTTTGTGATGATGAGCGTATTATATTGAAAGTTATTGGAATCTATTATGATTGGGTATTGGATTTATTATGCCAACTGAATGGAGAAAAATGTTATAGGTTGGTGATTACTTACAAGTTTATGATCTAAAACACATGCTTATATGTTAGATCAACACTCATGTATATTTAGATCCATGTTAAATTGAATCTATTTATGTTGCAGGATTTGATTTGTAGCTCTCTTATGTTTAACACACATAAGTTATCATGATAAGTTGTAATTCGAATATGTTTATAACAGCCCTCTTATGGTTAACACATATGTGATTTAAATATGTTTATAGTATATTTCTTATGTTTTGACATACCTAAGTTAATATGCTAAGCTATGGTTTAAAATTGTATGATAAACCTCCATGCTAGACCTATATCAAGTTTACATGATAATTAGATCCAACTTAGTCACGAGTTCACCTTTACATGAATAGTTTAATTTGTGTAGTTCTATGTAAATTCATATGCTATGATTCATGTTAATCGGATCTAAATTTGCAAGTTCGCTATCCTATGCCAAATCTATATGTCACATATTTTTATACTGATAGAATATTTCATGTTCTTCGCTTTTCCCTCTTGTGGTTATAAGTTAGGCTAAAATATCGAGCCTAACATTCCTTATAATTTTGCGAACGTACAAACGGGGGATATCGTTGGGGGTAAATATGAAATTATATGTAATTGGCATGTTTGGCACATGCCAATGTTTAGTGGCATTTAAGTGGTATAATTTTTATATACCAAAGATTATGAATATGATTTAGGGGAAAAGTGGGCCATGACAATAATTGATTTATAATTTACTTATAAGTATGAAGGATAAACATGAAAATTACATGGCATAGATTTGGTATATTTGATATACCATTTATTGTGAGCATAATCAAAGGATAATTTTGGCATGATTAAATTAAGAATAATTTACATAACGAATTAGACATATATAGAAAATATGTGAATGTAGAAAAGACGAATATGCCTAACCCGAGGTTAGACTGAGTTGTAGTGTAAATCTGCCCAGAACCGACCGGCATATCCAAGACCACAACAAGACCTGTCTAATGTGGGTGATTAGTGCATCTAGCCCAAAAGAACCCGAGGTTAGACTGAGTTGTAGTGTAAACCTGCCCGGAACCGACCAGCACATCCAGTGACCATAACAATACTTGTCTAATGTGAGAGGTTGGTGCTTTAATTAATGAATTAAAGCTCATGAATAATCAAGCTAGGATTGATAGGGTTAAGTAATTGAGGAAACACTTAACCATTATAACATGTCAACTAGACAAGTGGGTAAGGTCAAGTAAATGTTTAACCTTTATAACATGTTAACTAGACTAGAAGGTGAGGTTAAGTAAATTTAGAACACTTAACCGTAATAACATGTTAACTAGGCAAGTGGGTGAGGTTAGGTAAAATTAGAACACTTAACCATTATAACATGTTAACTAGGCAAGTGGGTGAGGTAAAGTAAATTTAGAACACTTAACCATTGTAACATGTTAATTTAGCAGATATAGGTTTAAGCTAACTAAGGTAACACTTAACCAAAATATACAACGACATGTGGTGGGGTTAAGTAATACAAGAGGAAAACACTTAACCAATTATATAACAATATGTCTGGGAAGGATTAAGTTAACACGAGAGGGCAGCACTTAACCAATATAACATGATTTGAGGTAGGGTTAAGTTAACACCGGAAGGAAATACTTAACCAACATGACGTGACGAGTGGGTGGGTTAAGCAAACTTGAATTGATTAATGACACTTGACTAATATAACTTGATGAACGAATAGGATTAAGTTAAATACTTGACCAATATAACCTGATAACTGAATAGGGTTAAGTTAATAAATCACACTTAACCAATCCAACAAGATAAGCGAGAAAGGTTAAGTTAATAAGAACCACTTAACCAACACGACTTGACGAGTAGGAGGTTAAGTACGCGTCGGGTTGGTGGGTAATATTAATAAATATAGGCCCACAAAGCTTAACCATTATATAAACATGCTTGGATCGATGGGAGGGTTTAGTACATCTCGTGTAGGTGGGTAATATTAGTACATATAGGCCCACAAACTTAACCGTTAAATAAACATGCTTGAATCTATGGGAGGGTTAAGTACATCTCGTGTAGGTGGGTAATATTAGTACATATAGGCCCACAAACTTAACCGTTAAGAAAACAAGCTAGAATCAGTGGGAGGGTTAAGTACATCTTGTGTAGGTGGGTAATATTTGTATATATAGGCCCACAAACTTAACCAGCAGGAAACCCTAGTAATGAGGTCCCATTTCAGCAGTAACCCACATAGATGTATCATGGTACCCTGAAACTAGGCAGGGTGGGGCACGATTATTGGGCTGATTATAAGCGGTCAAATATAACGGCAGGGGGTACGTCTGTGTAGGTTCTGACGGTTTGCGGGCGTGCACGTACTCCGGAGTGGGAAAAAGCAGGCACTGGGTACTTGTAGTTTTACACTATGCATTCTTGAATCGTTTCGGGGTCGCGATCATAAGGATAGATACACCTTGTGGTGGGACCAACACAGGGTAGCTACACGCAAGAGAGGACCGATTGACACAGACACATGGCAAGTTAACATAGGTAGGGAGCCGATCGATAGGGTAGTAAGGGTACATCTAACATATTCATGGCAATTGGGCTGATTGAGGTGGAATCCTCAAATATAGATGTACACTTGAAGGCTACCACAACTGCGGGGATTGGGATCGTAATTATACAGATTACTCGTTGAGACACTAGTTAGGTGGTGTAGAGATTATAGTAATGGGTGCGATCATATGTTCAACCTATCTTGTCTTATATTACGGTATTGTCCTATGTTCTGTTACTCCTGTCATGATCCCTTTTCCTTGTTTAAATGCTAGTAATCACTGAACTTACCAGACTTATTGTCTGACCCATTTTCTCTCGTCTTCTTTTCTTCCGTCCCCCCCCCCCCAAGTAGTTAGGGAGGGAATAGCTCAGATTTGTTTGGACCGTTACTCTTTCCAAGCTTGAAGACTCTTTGACGTGTTGCCTTGGACTCTCTCTTCTACTGCTATGGCTGGCTCATGCTTTATTTGGGTCATTTTATGCTTCTTTATTTTTGTTAAACAAGACAGGATATTTTGGTATTGTAAAACAATCTTTGTACAAGCTGTTTATCAATGAAATAAAGTTTTATTTATTTGTCGCTGCTTTAATTTTCTATCATGTAATTTATCTGCATCTTTTACCTATAATGCTCCACCGAAATTAAGGCATTCCCTTTGTAGGTGACCTTAACGGAGGTGGGGTGTTTCATGCGTGTATGGATCCGGTCTACTCTGAGGATATAAGACACTATGACATCTGTAAATAGGTATGTGCCAATAGGTTGCCACTTTAGGGAGTGATACACCCTACTATGTGGCCGACACAGGGTATTTATGTATTAGGGAGCTGATCGCTTGGGGTAACTTAGGGTACACTTAGTTCTGTCTGTTTCTGTTGGTACTGTCTGTTTCTGTTGGGTGGTAACACCTATCTATTTCTGCGTGGTACCGTCTGTTGGGGTGGTAAAGGCCCGTTACTAGTGTACACCTAATTCTAACATTCTGTTTCCGTAGGGATTATTCTGTTTCTGTCTCTGATTCCGTTTCTGATTTTGTTTCCGTACCTTCTGTCTGTTTGGGTGGTAAAGGCCCATTAGTTGGGTGGTAAAGGCCCATTATTAGTATTCTGTTTCCGTACCTTCTGTCTATTGTGGTGGTAAAGGCCCATTATTAGTATTCTGCTTCTATACCTTCTGTCTGTTGGGGTGGTAAAGGCCCATTACTAGCATTCTGCTTCTATGTAGATTATTCGGTTTCGATTATGTTTCAGTTTAGACATTAGGGTAACACCTAACCCTGTTAAACTAGTATTAGTGCAGAGAAGTAAGATGTAAGTAAGGAACATAACTTGGTTTACGTCATTATGTTTCTTCTGTTAAATTAAAATATATCACTTATTCCTGTTGATGTAATATCTCATCCAGCTTTATTTACATGTCATGGTAATATTATCTGTTTATATGCTGGAAGTCACTGGACTCGCCAGACTATATGTCTGACCTCGTTTATTTTCGCCCCTTTTCTTTCAGTTTCCCCCCCTCCCAGGTGCTCAAGGTGGAAACATATGAGCTTTATTCTGATTCTCTCTGCTTGAAGTGCTTGTAGTATCGCTTGGCTTTGACTCTATCCTTTCATGGCAGTTTATGTTGGGGATTATGGCTTTGAAACTTTACATTCTGAAGGATTTTGTATAAGATTGATAATTGTGTACTTGAGTTTCGGTATTGTGATTTAGAAAAATGTGACCAAACTTATTTCTGCTTCTGCTGCAATAAAGTTATAATTTTTTTTCAAGTACTACTTATCTGTCTTGTAATATTCTGTACTGTCTACTAAAGCGCTCCATCAAAGTTAAGGCATTCCCATTGTGAGTGACCTTAACGGAGGTGGGGTGTTACACTTGGTGTCATAGCTGAAGGTTACCAGATTTGATAAAAAGTTTTTGAAAAATATTTTCAAAAAGTTTTAAAAAGGAAGTATTTTCCAAAGTAGAGTTTATTTTGAAAAACATAATCCCCAAAGACATATGCCTATCTTTCTATCCTTTGTTTTGAATCTTTCCTTTTCTTTCGTTTTAGCATGTCTGGAGATTTTAACCTTCCGGAGGGCGTACCGATACCTGGCTGGTTCAGGAGGTACCTAGAAGCTAGGGCTAATGATGCGGGCCCAGTAGACGTCCCTCCTCCCCCAGCTGCAGCGGTTCCTCATCCTCCTCCTCCGCACGTGAATTCTTTTCGGAAGATATGTAGAGACTTTCGAGCCATGAGTGGGAAGAACTTTAATTAAATTGAATCCTTTGTGGAGGCAAGGAACTGCCTCAAAGAAACTGAGGATTTTTTCATTATCTTTGAGGTGGATGATAGGCAGAAGATACTGTTGGCGGTATGGTTGCTTAAGGACGAAGCTTCTTTTTGGTGGGAGGTCACAAATGAAGAGCGTCCAGTAGAGACATGGATGGATTTCAGGCATAGTTTCGAGATGAAATTTCTCTCATGAGCGGAAGAGAGTCTATAGGTAGAGAGGTTCTTGGCGTTGAAGCAGGAGAATTTATCAGTGAGAGAGTACGTCAACAAGTTTAATCAGTTGGAGAGATTCGGCTAAGATTTGGTAAATACACCGTATAAGAAGGCACTAAGGTTTGCAAAAGTTTTGAACGAGCCGCTACATGGATTGGCAATGTCCCACATTCCTATGGAGGCTACCTTCGAGAAATTAGTTGACATGGCATTGATGCATGAAGAGGAAACCAAAAGTGAGAAGAAAGAAGAAAAGCTTGAAGGACCACAGAACAAGAAGGCGGGGTCCAAAAATGAAACACAAAAGAAGGATGAGAAGTCTGAAGACAAGAAGGAGAAGAAGTGCTTTACCTGTGGTAGCTCGACCCATCTGAACGAGGATTGCAGAAAGAGGAAGGGCACCTGCTTTAACCGTGGTGAGATGGGACACTTCACTAGGGACTGCCCGAAGAAACGAGGGAAAGGGCAGAGGACAGGTCCTACTTCTGGAGGGCAGGCGAATACCCTCGAGGCTGGTGGATAGGATGGAAACAGGAAAACTTTCTGTAGAAGGTTTAATTTTCTTATCTGATTTTTGAGTTAAAACTCTTTCTGATTTTGGCATTTTGATTCTGTAATTGATACTCTACACTTTAATACTAGTCTTGTTTCTGATCCTGCTGTAGACTCAGACCCATAAGGGTTATGACTCATTTGTTTGTGATAAGTAGGGGTTTGAGGGTATCTTTTTTGGACGTTAAGTTAACTATGAACCATACATTCTTGGTTTTTATCATGCTTAGTTTCCTAAGAAACATTTGGTAATCTGATCTGTACTAGTAGTCTGTAAGTATCTGAATAATTCTGATAAGGTTAAGGGTTTTTACTCGAAGCGTGAAGTAGATTTCCAGTCTGGCATTGTTTAATTGGAGTAATTCACTGGGTGTCAATCTGATGTTGATTTCGGTCTTCGGGGTTGATACTTAGGGAATTATTTTCTTAACCGATGTCTAATAGGAACAGAGCTCTTGTTTTAATCGTACTTGCTTCTGTCACTCAGTTGTATCATATCGATTGAATCTTCGACCTTTTGATAGAAACTAATGGGTGTAACCATGTGTTTGAGACATGTTATGTTCGATGGTTACAAGTGGATGCAAGTGGTTGCTAGTGGTAGCTCATGGATACATATACACACACTAGGCACTAGATCGGCTCATAAACACTCTCATTCTGCATATGGATGTGTGTGCATTTTTAATATTTTTATGGATGCAAAATGGTTGACTCAGCACATGGATGTTGCATATGAATGAACGGTTGTGCACTCATATAGAAATGATATGTATCAAATAGGAAAATTGCATACATGTTGGACTCCTGGCACTGACATAATTCACATTAAGGAAGTCAACTGAATCAGTGGACCGCCTGATCTTTGCATTAGATGAGGAACATATACACACACTTTTGCATATGTTCATACAATGTTAGAAGTTTCTAGGGAAAATGGATGCTTGTGGATGATGGTTGAGTAGATGGGTGATTGGATGGTAGGACACATTCTACTTAACTTAAAGATTTCGGGGAAAAATCCTTTAAGGAGGGGAGAATGTAACACCCCGTATTTTATGTGAACATAAGAATAACAAACGAGAGAATAATTAAATTGTAACATGATAATTAAGGGAATAATTAAATTGTAACATGATAATTAAGGGAAATGGGTTTCGCCACTGCGTTCGTCTCGAAATTCTGCTTGGAATAGAGTCCAAGTTTGCGTAAATAGGACTCCGTATGAAGAAGATATAGCCTTCAGAAGTTTCAATAAAAACCAGCCCGAAATTCAAAAATTCAGATTTCGAGATTCAAAACAGACACCCGGGCTGGGCGGGAAAATTCCTGCCCAGGACCCAGGTCGACACTAGGGTCGACCTAGGTAAACAGGTCGAAACTAGGGTCGACCTTAGGGTTGACCGCCCCCCACCCCCATTTCTAGATCCGTGGACAGATGCATTTTTCTGTATTTAGACGCCCGTTCTGACCAGATTCGTAACCTCTGTGCTATTTGTAAACCCACAAATCTAGCTTTCTCTCCACACAATTTCATTCTTCCTATACTTTGCCTCTATTCTAATTAAAAATAAATGGTGTCGCTACTCTGCTGGAATCAAAACTAGGATTAATGCATCTTCTTCCAATCTGAATAGAACTAAAAGAGAATCAAATCTAAAATGATTAGTCTACATCAAAGGAGATTATTTAAGTTTCAGAATACAGATTCCAAAATACAAGAATCGTTCCTTTTTGTGAGTACAGTTATTTTCAGATATGAACTTTAATTATGATCTTGACTTGGTTATAAATCTGAATCTGAGGTAATGCATATTCTTATCTGTCAGATCTGTTTTTCTGTGACTATTCTCTTTCTTCTTTCTGTTCAATAGCGAGGCTACTACGAGCCTGCGCCGAATCTCATAAGAGATTAACGCACGAACGCTAAATTTTGGGACAAATAATGGATAATGCATAATTGGACATGACTGATCTGTAACTGATTTGAGAAAAGGGACATATGTTGTAAATTATATCTAGATATGTGCATACTCTGTGATTTGGAAGAAGAGGAACCATTGTATGTTAACATATGACCTGAAACTTGGGGACAGAACGCATATTTAAAATTAAGATCTGATTTTGAGATGTTATAATTTAAAGATCTAGATTCTTGGGCATATTTTTATATAACAATTCATGACTTGAAAAAGGAATATGTGACTTAGGCGTAAAGACCTATATTAAAATAGGATAACTATTAATGTGAATGTGCCTAAAAATGGATTTTAGGGTATTGGCATTAAAGGCTATAATTTGGCATAATTCATATTTTATATCATAATTTGGGGCTTTTAGAAAATATTCTGTACTGTGCAAAGTTTAACTAAAAATTTGGGCATATGTTGTATTATGAATTATGACCATGATTTAAACATGTAAGTTTAGGCTTAATTTATGATTAAGCAAGATATGTAAATAGAATTTTAGAAATGTTTAATCTATTGAATTGCCTAAACTGCTAAATCTGTTATCTGCTAAATCTGTTGGATTGTCTAATCAGCTAGATCTGTTATCTGTTGAATTTCTTAATCTGTTGAAAGCTGAATAACTGTAATTTGGGTATGTAGGCTCGATCTAAGATTGAGTAAAACATGGAAATTTGATTAATCTGCTATAACCTGTAATGAAGTTTAATCTTTTAAATGGACATAATTAGTCTGATATCTGTATAATCTGTATTGGAATAAATTGGCTATGACACGAGGCTAGACTCCGTTTATAGTAGGAGCCTGCCCGGAACCAACCGTCTTAACCAGCGACCGCAAACTGTCAGTCTAATGTGAGAGGTCGTAGGCATAACTAAAATATGCTTAGACACGAGGTTAGGTCTGGCTTGTGGCAGAAGTCTGCCCGGAACCGCCCGGCATATCCAGCGGCCACAAGCTACCGACCTAATGTGTGAGGTCTGTGCATTAATATTTAATTAATGCAAATCTGAGATAAATATGATGTCTAAAATGTGTTGGGTGGATAGGGTTAAACAAACTGGACTGATGAATTTAACAAACCCGTTTCGTGAATCTGTAGGCCCAATACAAAGTTAGACAACCTGTAAGTCTGTTAAAATTGTACATCTGATCCGTTAGTCTGAAAACTTGTTAACTTGATTGTCTGATCTGTAAATTAATAAATCTGAACTCTGTTTGTCTGAAATTTGTAAACAAGTTAATCTGAAATCTGTTATCCTAGGGACACAAGGTTAGGAGGGGAAATACTTGTGTCATCTGTTGTTTGGGACCCATATTAGTCAGTAACCCTTTCTGGTATCAAAAACTTTGACCCCACGCTATGTAGGGCTCAGCGCACACTTACTGAACTAATTATAAGCGGTTTATTCTGATAATGGCGAGGGGTGTTGATGGTGCGTTCCGACCGGGTCATGTGCATGCATGGATCCGGTCTGCTCTGAGGATGCAATACACCGTTACATATGTAAATAGGTCTGTGCCAATAGGTTGCCACTTTAGGCAGTGATACACCCTACTGTGGGGCCGACACAGGGTATTTATGTATTAGGCAGCCGATCGCTTGGGGTAGGACTTAGCGTACACTTACTTCTATTTGTTTCTGTTAGTACCGTCTGTTTTTGTTGGGTGGTAACACCTATCTGTTTCTGCGTGGTACCGTCTGTTGGGGTGATAAAGGCCTTTACTAGTTTACACCTAATTCTAACATTCTGTTTCTCTGTTTCCGTCTCTGATTCCGTTTCCGATTCTGTTTCCGTTCCTTCTGTCTGTTGGGGTGGTAAAGGCCCATTAGTTGGGTGTTAAAGGCCCATTATTAGTATTCTGTTTCCGTACCTTCTGTCTGTTGGGGTGGTAAAGGCCCATTATTAGTATTCTGCTTCTATACCTTCTGTCTGTTGGTGTGGTGAAGGCCCATTACTAGCATCCTGTTTCTGTATAAATTATTCTGATTCAGTTTAGACATTAGGGTAACATCTAACCCTGTTATATTAGTATTAGTGTAGAGAAGTAAAATGTAAGTAAGGAACATAACTTGGTTTACATCATTCTGTTTCTTCTGTTAACTTAAAGTATATCAGTTATTCCTGTTGATGTAATCTCTCATCCAGCTTTATTTACATGTCATGATAATATTGTCTTTTCATATGTTGGGAGTCACTGGACTCGCCAGACTTTATGTCTGACCTCGTTTGTTTTTGCCCCTTTTCTTTCCGTTTCCCCCCAACTGCTCAGGGTGGAAACATAGGATCTTGATTCTGATTCACTCTGCTTGAAGTGCTTGGAGTATTGCTTGGCTTTGACTCTATCTTTTCATGGCAGTTTATGTTAGGGATTATGGCTTTGAAACTTTACATTATGAAGGATTTTGTATAAGACTGATAATCGTGTACTTGAGTTTCGGATTGTGATTTAGAAAAATGTGACCAAAATTATTTTTGCTTCTGCTGTAATAAAGTTATAATTTTATTTCAAGTACTACTTATCCGACTTGTAATATTCTGTTCTGTCTACTAAAGTGCTCCATCAAAGTTAAGGCATTCCCTTTGTGAGTGACCTTAACGGAGGTGGGGTGTTACACTTGGTATCAGAGCTGAAGGTTACCAGATTTGATAAAAAGTTTTTGAAAACTATTTTCAAAAAGGTTTAAAAAGGAAGTATTTGCAAAAGTAGAGTTTATTTTGAAAAACATAATCCCCAAAGCCATATGCTAATCATTATATCCTTTGTTTTGAATCTTTCCTTTTCTTTCGTTTCATCATGTCTGGGGATCTTAACCTTCCGGAGGGCATACCGATACATGGCTGGTTCAGGAGGTACCTAGAAGCTAGGGCTAATGATGCGGGCCTCGCAGATGTCCCTCCTCCCCCGGCTGCAGCGGTTCCTCCTCGTCCTCCTCTGCGCGTGAATACTTTCCTGAAGATATGTACAGACTTTCGAGTCATGGGTGGGAAGAACTTCAATGGAACTGAATCCTTCGTGGAGGCAAGGAACTGCCTCAAAGAAACCGAGGATTTGTTCATTATCTTCGAGGTGGACGATAGGCAGAAGATACAGTTGGCGGTATGGTTGCTTAAGGACGAAGCTTCTTTTTGGTGGGAGGTCACAAATGGAGAGCGTCCGGTAGAGACATGGATGGATTTCAGGCATAGGTTCGAGATGAAATTTCCCTCACGAGCGGAAGAGAATCTATACGTAGAGTGGTTCTTGGCTTTGAAGCAGGGGAATTTATCAGTGAGAGAGTACGTCAACAAGTTTAATCAGTTGGCGTGATTCGGATTATATTTGGTAAATACACCACATAAGAAGGCAGTAAGCTTTGCTAAAGGTTTGAACGAGCCTCTACACGGATTGGCAATGTCCAACATTCCTACGGGGGCTGCCTTCGAGAAATTAGTTGACATGGCATTGATGCATGAAGAGGAAACCAAAAGTGAGAAGAAAGAAGAAAAGCTTGAAGGACCACAGAACAAGAAGACGGAGCCCAAAAAGGAAACACAAAAGAAGGATGAGAAGTTTGAAGACAAGAAGGAGAAGAAGTGCTTTACTTGTGGAAGCTTGACCCACCTGAACAAGGATTGCAGAAAGGGGAAGGGCACCTGCTTTAACTGTGGTGAGATGGGACACTTCACTAGGGACTGCCCGAAGAAATGAGGGAAAGGGCAGAGGACAGGTCCTACTTCTGGAGGGTAGGTGAATACCCTTGAGGCTGGTGGATAGGATAAAAATAGGAAAACTTTCTAAAGAAGGTTTAATTTCCTTATCTGATTTTTAAGTTAAAACTCTTTTTGATTCTGGCATTTTGATTCCGTAATTGATACTCTGCACTTTAATACTAGTCTTGTTTCTGATCCTGCTGTAGACTCAGACCCAAAAGGGTTATGACTCATTATTTGTGATAAGTCGGGGTTTGAGGGTATCTGTGTTGGGCGTTAAGTTGACTATAACGGATACATTCTGGGTTTATATCATGCTTAGTTTCCTAAGAATCATTTGGTAATCTGATCTGTACCAGTAGTCTGTAAGTATCTGAATATTTCTAATAAGGTTAAGTGTTTTTACTCAAAGCGTGAAGTAGATTTCCAATCTGGCATTGTTTAATGGGAGTAATTCACTGGGTGTCAATCTGATGTTGATTTCGGTCTTCGGGGTTGATACTTAGGGAATTATTTTCTTAACCGATGTCTAATAGGAACAGAGCTCTTGTTTTAATCGTACTTGTTTCTGTAACTCGGTTGTATTATATCGATTAAGTCTTCGACCTTTAGGTAGAAACTAATGGGTGTAAACATGTGTTTGAGACATGTTATGTTTGATGATTGCAAGTGGATGCAAGTGGTTGCTAGTGGTTGCTCGTGGAAGCTTATACACACACTAGGCACTAGACCGGCTCAAAAACACTCTCATTACTGCATATGGATGTGTGTGCATTTTTTAAATTTTTATGGATGCAAAATGGTTGACTCAGCACATGGATGTTGCATATGAATGAATGGTTGTGCACAGATATAGAAAGGATATGTATCAAATAGGAAAATTGCATATATGTTGGACTCATGGCACTGACATAATTCGCATTAAGGAGGTCAACTGAATCAGTGGACCGCCTGATCTTTGCATTAGATGAGGAACATATACCCACACTTTTGCATATGTTCATACAACATTACAAGTTTCTAAGGACAATGGATGCTTCTGGATGATGGTTGAGTAGATGGGTGATTGGATGGTAGGGCACATTCTTCTTAACTTGAAGATTTCTAGGACGAAATCCTTTAAGGAGGGGAGAATGTAACACCCCGTATTTTCTATGAACATAAAAATGAAAAACCAGAGAATAATTAAATTTTGACAGAATAATTAAGGGAAATGGGTTATGCCATTGCATTCGTCTCAAAATTCTGCTTGGAATAGAGTCCAAGTTTGCATAAATCGGACTCCGTATGAAGAAGATATGGCCTTCAGAAGTCTCAATAAAAACCAGCCCGAAATTCAAAAATTCAGATTTCGAAATTCAAAACATACACCCGGGCTGGGCGGGAAAATTACCGTCCAGGACCCAGGTCGACACTAGGGTCGACCTGGGTAAACAGGTCGACACTAGGGTCGACCTTAGGGTCGACCTCCCCCCATTTCCAGATCCGTGGACAGATCCATTTTTTTGTATATAGACGCCCATTCTGACCAGATTCGTGACCCCTATGCTATATAAACACCCCCAAACCTAGCTTTCTCTCCACACAATTTCATTCTGCCTATACTCTGCCTCTATTCTAATTAAAAATAAATGGCGTCGTTGCTCCGTTGGAATCAAAACTAGGATTAATGCATCTTCTTCCAATATGAATAGAATTAAAAGAGAATCAAATCTAAAATGATTAGTATACATCAAAGACGAGCATTTCAGTTTCAGAATACAGATTCCAGAATACAAGAATCGTTCCTTTTTGTATGTACAGTTATTTTCAGATATGAACTTTAATTATGATCTTGACTTGGTTATAAATCTGAATCTGAGGTTATGCATATTCTTATCTGTCAGATCTGTTTCTCTGTGACTATTCTCTTTCTTCTTTCTGTTTTATAGCCAGGCTACTACGAGCTTGCGCTAAATCTCATAAGAGGTTAACGCACGAATGCTAAATTTTAGGACAAATAATGAATAATGCATAATTGGATATGACTGATCTGTGACTGATTTGAGAAAAGGGACATATGTTGTAAATTAGATCTAGATATGTGCATACTCTGTGATTTGGAAGAAGAGGAACCATTGTATGTTAAAATATGACTTGAAACTTGGGGACATAACGCATGTTTAAAATTAAGATCTGATTTTGAGATGTTATAATTTAAAGATCTAGATTCTTGGGCATATTTTTATATAACGATTCATGACTTGAACAAGGAATATGTGACTTAGGCGTAAAGACCTATATTAAAATAGGATAACTATTAATGTGAATGCGCTTAAAAATGGATTTTTGGGTATTGGCATTAAAGGCTATAATTTGGCATAATTCATATTTTATATCATAATTTGGGGCTTTTAGAGAATATTCTGTACTGTGCAAAGTTTTACTAAAAATTTGGGCATATGTTGTATTATGAATTATGACCCCGATTTAGGCATGTAAGTTTAGGCTTAATTTATGATTAGGCAAGATATGTAAATAGAATTTTAGAAATGTTTAATCTATTGAATTGCCTAATCTGCTAAATCTGTTATCTTCTAAATCGGTTGAATCGTCTAATCTGCTAGATCTGTTATCTGTTGAATTGCTTAATCTGTTAAAAGCTGAATAACTGTAATTTGGGTATGAAAATCTGTAGGCTCGATCTAAGATTGAGTAAAACATGGAAATTTGGTTAATCTGCTGTAACCTGTAAAGAAGTTTAATCTGTTATATGGACATAATTAGTCTAATATCTGTATAATCTGTATTGGAATAAATTGGCTATGACACGAGGTTAGACTCCGTTTGCAGTAGAAGCCTGCCCGGAACCAACCGGCTTAACCAGCGACCGCAAGCTATCAGTCTAATGTGAGAGGTCGTAGATATAACTATAATATGCTTAGACACGAGGTTAGGTCTGGCTTGTGGCAGAAGTCTGCCCGGAACCGCCCGGCATATCCAGCAGCCACAAGCTACCGACCTAATGTTAGAGGTCTGCACATTAATATTTAATTAATGCAAATCTGAGATAAATATGATGTCTAAAACGTATTGGGTGGATAGGGTTAAACAAACTGTACTGATGAATTTAACAAACCCGTTTCGTGAATCTGTAGGCCCAATACAAAGTTAGACAATCTGTAAGTCTGTTAAAACTATACATCTGATCCGTTAGTCTGAAAACTTGTTAACTTGATTGTCTGATCTATGAACTAGTAAATGTGAACTCTGTATGTCTGAAACTTGTAAACAAGTTAATCTGAAATCTGTTAGCCTGGGGACACAAGGTTAGGAGGGGAAATACATGTGTCATCTGTTGATTGGGACCCATATTAGTCAGTAACCCTTTCTGGTATCAAAAACTTTGACCCCACGCTATGTAGGGCTCTGCGCACACTTACTAAACTAATTATAAGCGGTTCATTCTGATAATGGCTAGGGGTGTTGATGGTGCGTTCCAACCGGGTCATGTGCGTGCATGGATCCAGTCTGCTCTAAGGATGTAAGACACCGTGACATTTGTAAATAGGTCTGTGCCAATAGGTTGCCACTTTAGGGAGTGATACACCCTACTGTGGGGCCGACACAAGGTATTTATGTATTAGGGAGCCGATCGCTTCGGGTAGGACTTAGGGTAAACTTAGTTCTGTCTGTTTCTGTTGGTACCGTCTGTTTCTGTTTGGTGGTAACACCTATCTGTTTCTGCGTGGTACCGTCTGTTGGGGTGGTAAAGGCCCATTACTAGTATATACCTAATTCTAACATTCTGTTTCCGTAGGGATTATTCTATTTCCATCTCTGATTCCATTTCCGATTTTGTTTCCGTATTTTCTGTCTGTTGGGGGTGGTAAAGGCCCATTAGTTGGGTGGTAAAGGCCTATTGTTAGTATTCTTTTTCTATACCTTCTGTCTGTTGGGGTGGAAAAGGCCCATTATTAGTATTCTGCTTATGTACCTTCTATCTGTTGGGGGTGGTGAAGGCCCATTACTAGCATTCTGTTTCTGTATAGATTATTCTGTTTTGATTCTGTTTCTTTTTAGACATTAGGGTAACACCTAACCCTGTTATACTAGTATTAGTGCAGAGAAGTAAGACGTAAGTAAGGAACATAACTTGGTTTACATCATTTTATTTCTTCTGTTAACTTAAAGTATATCCGTTATTCCTGTTGATGTAATCTCTCATCCAGCTTTATTTACATGTCATGATAATATTACATGTTTATATGCTGGAAGTCACTGGACTCGCTAGACTTTATGTCTGACCTCATTTGTTTTCACCCCTTTTCTTTCCATTCCTCCCCCAAGGTGCTCAGGTTGGAAACATAGGAGCTTGATTCTGATTCTCTCTGCTTGAAGTGCTTGGAGTATTGCTTGGCTTTGACTCTATCTTTTCATGGCAGTTTATGTTGGTGAGTATGGCTTTGAAACTTTACATTCTGAAGGATTTTGTATAAGACTGATAATTGTGTACTTGATTTTCGGTATTGTGATTTAGAAAAATGTGACCAAACTTATTTCTGCTTCTGCTGTAATAAAGTTATAATTTTTTTTTTCAAGTACTACTTATCTGTCTTGTAATATTCTGTTCTCTCTACTAAAGCGCTCCATCAAAGTTAAGGCATTCCCTTTGTGAGTGACCTTAACGGATGTGGAGTGTTACATTACCATTCCTAAATACATTCGCAATCAAATTTGAGATCGATCTAGCTAAGCCAAATATCTAAGTCGTACACTTGTTTTCAAACGAATAGATAATGGAAGATAAGAGTGACAAGTCACTAATTAGAAGAATTTCAATCCAGCATCGCATGTTGAATTTCTTTCCATACTTGGAAAATTTCGGCAACACCTCCTTTGCACGGCTCGATACGAAAACTACAACTAGCCAAATATGGTTCATTTTGACAAAAGAAAACATAAGCCCAAAAATGGCTACCCATATTTGGGTCAAAATCACCAAGTATGCACCAATTGAAAAAACCACAATTCTATCTCTATTACATAACTCTTTTTAAAAAGAAAGCTTAGCATTTAGATGTAAATAAAAGCAAATAAGCATCCAAACAATCAAATCTTGCTTCTATGTACCAGGGCATATACTCAACAATAAGGATTAGAAACAATAGTAGAAATAGCAACAAGAAAATATGAATGTTAAATAAATGGAATTTATCTAACATAAACATGTCAAGTCATGTAGAACTTTTATCTCAAATAAATGGACCATACAACAACTATCATGCATGCCTAATAACCATATATGCATAAATCATGTCAAACATCAATAGTCAAATATGCATGGAAAAATATTAATAATCATAAAAAATATTATCCACGCCTATCCTAGCGTGGAGGATACTATGCCAAATAATGTAAGACTTATGATATTATATTCTATCCATATAAGACTCGACAACTATGGTTGCCATTTCAAAATAAGCAATATAAATTCAGCATCCCTTGTCAACGAATAGCGTATGAGTTGAGTGCTATCACACAATTCCTAACTCCATGGTAACCTATCGATATAAACAATTGTCAATTATTCCTTCATCTATTTAGGAATCTCAAATAGTCATATGAAACCATTTGATTCATCCCATTCATCTTAGCTAGTTAATGCCACATTCGTCATGAAATAAATATATAAACAACTCCTTCTAATGATATTGGGAGAGAGCAACACCTCTTCCATACAATACCAACCACTCTGATTGGATTTGCAATACATCACCTCAAGTTATAAAATCATAACTACTAATAAACACAAGTGTTGTTCACTAGTGGAACATCGCTTTCAAAGTGGTACACCTCTAACTCGAGATGCATACAACTACACTTCCCATAAGCACATATGGGAAACAATAATATGGTAGGAGGCTAAGAATTTCAATTGTTGCAACTATCAAAGATTGAGATACCTCTTGAGGGAGAGAATTCCCAGTGATGTGACATCCCTAAATGACTCTAACCTCCTTGCTAATAATTAGTGCATCCAACACTCCAAAGCAAACTCTATTCCATCGACTCCAAATCGAGAGTCGAGTACTCCTTCTCACGCGATTCTGTTTATTGACTGAAATGCGACAACCTTTCATTCAGCAACACATCACATGTAAACCATCCATTCAATCAATCAAGTGTGTCCTATCACTCATCGTTTATGCTCGGAACGAGTAACCGGTAAGCCCATAGGTCAAATTCTGATTCTGTAACACATAAACTCTCATAGGACTTATAGCGACATCCTTCTTGAGTTAATACGACCCAAGTCGGCCACTTCTCTCAACAAAACGTGAAATTCCAAAAATCCAACTAATAGATGGTGTTTTCCTAACTCCTACAATACAATCGATTTTTGACTTGTTCTATTTTTCTGTCCATAGGAAAGAGAAAATAAAATCGAATAGCACAAGTGAAACTCTTACAAGTGATATCTTGGAGTATGGTCCCGGAAATCAACAAAATATACTGACTCGCTAATTATCCTAAATAGTATAACCAACTAATCAAAGTCGAAGTAGCGTGTGAAACACTATAATTGGAACATACCTACCTACAATCCACAATAGACCCCCCTTAGGATTCCAAACCAAAAGAACATTCTTTCACTCTAGAATCCATCCGAAATGCCACCAATTAACGGGAATAGAAACCCACTTTCTTCCCGTTTCTAAGGTGTCATATGCCCTAGAGGCACAACTGCTAGTTCAATACTATAACCAGATCGATACGGAACTCGAATCAAATATAGTTGCAATCTGGTCACCTTATCAAATGTGTCTTGATATTCTCAAGCTACAAGCTTAGGTGACGAGTGTCAACTAGAGATCTATCTTAGCCCGCTATCGTACAATCATAAGTGACTCACCTACTGAAGATCTAAGTCTCAAATCACTACCGCTAAATTAAGAATGACTCACTACTGAAGAGAAAATGTCCCAGCCCACTATCATTACTAACAACCCCTAAGTACCATTGATATTCTGTATCCTCCCAGTAAATGAACAACTGGACTCAAATATTAAGTCCAGTTAAACTCAACAATCAACAATAAGCAAACAAAAAGGAAAACATGCAAACATGACTCGATGAAACTTTAAGTTTTGACCAACCATATATACTGCCAAGTATAGACAATCTATGTCATAACTCTCTCCCGCCTCGAGGCATGAAATTAAATGCTCTGGATGTTGCAGTCATATGTAGTATATAATTTTCGATGACCAAATATAGGATGTTACACACACATATAATCTAATTGAGCCCTCGACATGGTAAGTCAAAATCAAGAAAGAATTATCATGAGTCTCGGTCCCCTTCCATCCACAAAACCATCAAATCAGATGAAACGATGAAATCTCCAAGTTAAAATAAAGCACGTATGGAAACACCACTAGTGGAAAACATTATTGAGGATGATTCTATTTTCTCTTCTCTATCATCGAGGGAGCACTCAACAAAATGGAAACGATAATCAATTATATGTTTCCATGATTTGTCCCTATAAAGCAGGGAAAACTTCTATATCATGTGCAAGCTCAAACATCGCAAGCTTTCTCGATCTACTCCTCTAAGCCATCATTTCCTTGGAATAAAATAAACATGCCCTTGAGTCGATCGTCCAACCCAATCCCAAACTCTAGACTTCGAAGTGACAACAGAGAGAATAATCATACTTTGACAGTACATCAAATTCAGTAATACACTCCAACACAGACGCATCGCCTAAACTAGTGAACCTCCACAAGATGTAGACTTCCAACAAGTCAAAACAAACTCTTTGAAACCAATCATGAACTAGTCCTAAGTGGATCGATTTATAGGAAATCGAAACAAGAACTCTAAACCAATTTGGGTTCATACTTCAAGCCTCCTAAGGGTGTCCCCCAATCCTATAGTACCACCTAACTCCAAGTCATTGGGGAACACTGGCCAAGAGATTGAACCGTATAGTTATTGCACCACAACAACCGACTTCTTCTAAGGAACGGTTAGCCTTAAGGACACATTATTATCCACTCAATGCAGTATAGTCGACCTGAGCACTCTAGTACGAAAACCGATCATGGAAATTGGGATATCCTAACAATGAATCTCACTACCACTGGGAACGAAGTTCATAGATCGAAGCTAAAAATTTCGATCCTACCCAACTTTTGACTTCAAAGACAGAGTAAATGGTAATATTCCTTATTTGATAGCTCGTCCCAAATAAAAGGACGATCAATCGCTAATAAAGAAAACTATATCATGGTTCTCTTGTGTAGAACAACAAATACAGTATATAATACCAATATATAGTTTGAAAACCAAAAATATATCATAAATATGTACTCACTTGTATATAGATTAACTCTAAATTTCAATATAGCTTAGGTTAAACTACACAACGTAAGATCTAATAATAAACATTACAACCGCACTACACCACCAGTGCTCATAAAACCCAATAATTAGGGGGGCTAATTAGGCGAACCGGATCGGACATAAGGGTGTTCATGTCCTATCCTATAAGATTTTCGAACATACACAGACTGGACGAGGAGTTGACTCAGACATTGTTCGTACGAGCCGGACAACGGACGAACAATGTTCATACAACAGAAAAACATCGAACATTTTCGGACGGACATATTTTCGTACACATTTTCTTGTCCTAAATCATGTTCTAAATGAAAATCGTACAGACACAGACTGAAAACATTACCCCTTCGGACCGAGTCGTACATCGGACTATCTTGTCTGTTTAACACCACTACTAACAATGTGCTATATATGTATCTGATAGATGCAAGACGGTTGTCAAGGAAAGGAAATAGAAGAAAATAAGAAATTTTGAAAGGAATAGAAAGAAATGGAAGAAAAGGGAAAGAAAGGGACACAATACATAAACACAGATGATGTCGTATATCTCACGGCGTATGAGGTAACATATAATAGTAATAATTACAGATATAAAACATACAGGACAGTAATAAATATATAAACCACATAGTTGTTGTACATTAGTTCATACAGTTAAATATAACAGTAATAGAGTTTATATAAGTGAAATAAACGCAGCTGATTGTGACACCCCATCTCCATTAAGGTCACTCACAAGGGGAATGCCTTAATTTTGGTGGAGTGTTTATTGTGTATAAAACAGAAAAGTAAACAAGACAGATAAATATATTGGTACTTGGAAAAATAAAAACCACTTTTATTGTAGCGGAGAAATAGTTTAGTTACATCACATCAAAAACCAACTACAAAACCAAATACAATTATTATCCATCTCTACAAATAAGTTCAGAGTACATAAAATAAAAGACATAATCCCAACATAAAATAGCCATAAATAAGATAGGCTGAACTTTACTTCAGCGATACAAGCAACCTCCAAGAGAAAGAGATAAAGCTGTCCAAATCAAGCTCCACTAGTACTAGTCCCACCCTGAGCACCTGGAGGGGGGGGGGAAGGAAGAAAAGAGGCGGAAACAAAGAGGGTCAGACATAAAGTCTGGCGAGTGCAATAACTTTAACAATATAATCATTAAGTAACTAGGATAAGGAATAAGCTGGAAAATAAGGAAATGACTGTGAAAAAATGAGCATGACAGAGAAAACAAAGGAAATAAGATGAACAAAGATAATGTTAAAGGCGCACCTAATCACTATAAGATAATTACTACATTGCACCACACCAAACACCCTAAAAGTTGATCCCGCCTACAGAACTTAATAATGATAATGGTAGTTTCGTGTACCCCTAGCTACCTTCATAGGTGTCGTCTGCCCCTATCTCCATTAGGTGTACCCACTACCCCCATTCGATCGGCTCCCTAACTCGTAGATACCTGTGCCGGCCCCACAGTGGAGTGTATCCTCCCCAAAGTGGCAACCCGATACCACCAAAAATGCACGGCTTATACCTACACGATGCAACGTCTTACCTACCAGCCCGGGCCCACACACGCACATGACCCTGTTGGACTTGCGTTGCCACCGCTAACCCGTTTTGACCTCTTACAATCAAACCCAGTACGCGTTTCCCGTCCTCGACTTGGGTCGAGCCCACAAAGATACTTAATGGGTTACTGGTTTGAAAAGGGCCCCCATGCATGACACAAGCTTTCCACCTATGCTTGGTCCCCTCTAAGGTTTTTCCCACTCAACCCCATTCTTATTCATGTCTTCTTACATGTTTCAATCTTGGTTAAGTGCATCTAATCGTATTTCACATGCCACCCAAGGCACCCACTTGATTTCACATGCCACCCAAGGCACCTACTTAACCCCTCATGTCCTACCACATGTTTATCTGGTTATGTGTTTCTTAATTCATTCAAACTGTAACCTCGTAAAGACCTCCCACATTAGACTGGCATTTGTGGCTGTTGGATTTGCTGAGCAGGTCCAGGTAGTCTTACAACACAAACGAGCTTAACCTAGTGTCTTTACAACTGTCATGCATTTAATTCATGCCTTTGACCTCTCACATTAGACTGGCATTTGTGGATGCTAGATTTGTCGGGCGGGTCCGGGCAGTCTTACACCACAAACGAGTCTAACCTCGTGTCTCAAGCGATTAATTATTACATATCTTTATTTAACCCCAAAGTGGATTAATATCCCTTTTCAAATATTTAAATAGATTCCAAATTTATTTATGTCCATAATTGTCTCTTAAAATTTTGTCCATAAATACCAATTTTTCCAATTAATGTCTTAAATTAATTACATGCCTTTTTAAGGCCATTTATGCCAATTCTCAATATGTGTATATTCAATATTACCCCTATCGTCCCCACGTGGTTCGTTCGCTTATCATGATATATATATATATATATATATATATATATATATATTAGACTAGCAGTTAGTCTAACACATGAAAAGGAAAGAAACATCGCAAATTTGCATAACACACAAAATGAATCTAATCTTGCAAATAAGTATTACAACATAACTTGCATAAACTTTGTATTGTCATGAATCTAAACATAGGCCTAAAGGTGCGAACTTGCATATATATATAATATAGTTTTTCACCCAAAACTTGCATATATGAATATAGTTTTCATCCAAAACTTGCACAGGCCATAGTCACAAACTTGCATAAAACTATGTACGTCATAGATCTAAATCTAAAGGTGTAAACTTGCATATATGTGAATCCAATTTCTACCTAAACTTGCATATAGTCATTTTACATGGTTCTCATGTAAACTTGTGTACAATTCACATAGAAACTAGCATATAATCTACACCTAAACTTGCATATAAAATGATGTAAAACATGAATCAAGTTGAACATAGGTAATTGGGCATATACGAAGGAATCTACAACAAAAACTGCCATTACGAACAACTAGCATATATTCACAAAATACCACATTTTCCAATGTTTCGCAAACTTAGCCCTATAACCCAATTTATAACTCAACCCAATTAACTTGTTAATTATCTTATTAAAGAAATTGAACTCACAACTCAAAGAAGGTCTTGAGTTCTGGGATCTGTGTTCTGAAATTGATTTAGCTCGCCTTTGAAGTAGACAAATTCGTAGTTGTTGTTATAGACTTGAGTTGAATTGAGTTGATTAGCTTTACTTTTCCTCTAGTTGGTGGCGGCTACTCTAGGTTGCGGCGTGATAGCATGACGATCATGGTTCTAATTTTGATTAGGTTTTAGGGTTTGAGTCTACATGTGTTTATATAAAGATTAGGATTAATTTAGGCCATCCGATCAACCTAGAATCAATCAAGACCATCCAGTCAAGATAGAGTGACACCTCATCCCTAATGACTCGGCACTGAGTCACAAAATCGTCATCTTTCAGATCTGCCCGGGGGGGCTGGTCGACCCCCAGGTCGACACTAAGGTCGATCTGTATAGGGGGAGGTCGACACTAGGGTCGACCCCTAGGTCGATCTGGCCTTGGGCGGGAAATTTCCCGCCTTGCCCAGTTCTGAGTCTGAATTCGTTTTTGGATTAAATTTGAATTTCTGGAAACTTCCGACAGCCATAACTTCTTCATATGAAGTCCAATTTACGCAAACTTGGACTCTGTCTCAACCATAATTCCGAGACGAACACAATGGCGTAACCCATTTCCCTTAACTCCCACATTTGAAATTAAGTTTTCTTTAATTTGTTAACTTTAATATTTAAAATGACGGGGTGTTACATTCTCCCCTCCTTAAAGGATTTTGCCCCCAAAATCTCCTAGTTAAGGAGAATGCATATCCTAATATCACATCATCCATCTACTCAACCATCAAACACAGGCATCCATTATCCGTATTATATTTCTAATGTTGTATGAACATATGCAAGAAGTGTGTGTATATGTTCTTTATCTAATGCAAAAACAGGCGGTCTACTGATTCAGTTGACCTCCTTAATGCAAATCAGGATAGTGTCATGCGTCCATTATGTATGCGAAAGAATCCTTTCGATACATATTATTTCTACATGTGTGCACAACCATTCATCAAAATGCAGCATCCATATGATAACACAACCATTGTGCATCCATTAATTTAAATATGCACACACATTTATATGCAACATGAAGGTGATTGAGCCGATCTAGTGCCTAAGTTGAGTGTATATGCATCCACGAGTAACCACTAGCAACCACTTGCATCCATTTGCATCCATCAGACATAACATGTCTCAAACACATGTTTCAACCATAGGGTTCTTCCTAACTAAAGATCAAAGATGTCATCACAGGGATAATACTAAAAGATAGGACAAGTATCGACAAAGCGGTAGAAAAAGGAGAAATTAAAACATACCCTCAAAAAGGAAAGGGTACAACGTACACATCTTATCTTCTGTCTTCCAAGTCGCGTCTCTTTGATCATCTCCCCATTGTACTTTGACCAACTTGACCTCTTTGTTGCGAAGCTTTTTGACCTCCGATCCGAGAATGCGCGTAGGAGCTCGTATGATCGTGGCATTGCGCTCTACTTCCACTTCTTCGAGCGTGCTCGGCTCTACCACTTCCGTCGTATCGTGTAAACACTTACGCAAATGTGAAACGTGAAACACGTCATGAACTCTTCTGAGCTTCTCTGGTAACTTTACTCTATACGCCATCTGCCCAATCCTCTCTGTAATTGGAATTGGTCCTACGAATCTTGGTACCAACTTCCCTACTGATCCAAAGCGGACTATGTTTCTCAACGGTGACACCTTAACAAAAACCATGTCCCCAACATTGAACTCAAGATCGGTTCGTCTCCTATCAGCATATGACTTCTGTCGGTCCTGCGCCGTCTTCACTCGCCGTCGAATCAGATCAATCTTCTCCGATGTCTCCCTGATCATGTCGGGTCCAAGCAAAACCTTATCCGTGGATTCCCACCAACAAGTAGGTGATCCTCATGGTCGTCCATAAAGAGCCTCAAAAGGTGTCATGCCAATGCTATCCTGAAAACTATTATTATAGGTGAAATCTATTAGTGAAAGGTGCTCTTCCCATGTTCCTCCAAAGTCTAGAATGCATAGCTTCAGAAGTTCTTCTAGAATCCGATTCACCCTCTCGGTCTTGCCGTCCGTCTGATGATGATAAGCGGTACTTAAGCATAACAGCGCCCTAACCTCCTTTTGTAAGCTCTTCCAAAATTCTCTTATGAAAATAGGATCTCTATCGCTCACAATGCTGGAGGGTATGCCGTGCAAACGAACAATCTCTCGAAGGTAAACAAATGCTAACCATGTGGCGGTCCTTCTACTTTTGACAGGAATAAAATGGGCACTTTTAGTAAGTCGGTCTACAATTACCCAAATCCCCATATTACCCTTCCTCGATCTTGGTAACCCATCTACAAAATCCATGGAAACGCTTTCCGATTTCCAAAGCGGAATCTCTAAGGGATGGAGCAAACCTTCGGGCTTCTTTTGCTCCACCTGGAATTGCTGGCACACTAAGCATCTAGCAACGAACTTGGCCACGTCCTTCTTCATTCCGGCCCAAAAGAAAACTCGCTTCATATCCCTATACATCTTATCACCAACGGGATGTATGGTCATCTTAGAGCGATGTGAGTCTTCAAGAATTGCCCTCTTCAAACTTTCGTCTTGTGGTATGCAATGTCTTCCATCTCTACGTAGCCAACCTCTCTCATCTATAGCATATCTATCAAGATGTCTTGAGGACTCCCCTCCTATATGCTTTCCTACTATCTCAACCAATTGTGGGTCGTTCCGTTGTGCCTCTCCAACTCGACCCAAAAGTGTAGGTTACACCTCTAATGATGCCAACAATCCGGGTACATAATCGACAGAGGGTCTGAGGTCAAAGGAAGATATATATACTCCAAACTCTGCCGCTCTACAAACAAAGGACTTAAAGTTAACTTCTTTCTACTTAAGGCGTCAGCTACAACGTTACCCTTGCCAGGGGTATATGCAATATCAAAATCGTAGGATGCCAAAAACTCCATCCATCTCTGTTGCCTCAAGTTTAGGTCCTTCTGAGAGAATAAGTGCTTTAGCGACTTATGGTCTGTATACAACTCAAACCTTTCGCCAAGCAAATAATGATGCCATGAATTAAGTGCAAAAACTATGGCTGCCAACTCCAAGTCGAGGGTAGGGTAATTTTTATCGTGGGTTTTCAACTGTCTTCCACCATAGCATATCACCCTTTCCTTTTGCATTAAAATTGCGCCAAGCCCTGTCCCATAAGCTTCTGTATATACCGTGAATGCCTTACTCCCGTCTGGCAAAACTAAAACTGGAGCTGTCGTCAAAGCCCTCTTCAGACCTTGGAAAGCATCATCACAATCAACGTCCCAAGTAAAATTCAAATTCTTCTTCGTTAATCGAGTGAGAGGGGATGATATCTTCGCAAAGTCCTTAATGAACTTCCTATAATAACCAGCCAGCCCTAAAAAGCTCCTTACTTCTGTTGCGTTCTTAGGCATTTTCCAATCTTGGATTGCCACTATCTTAGTGGGATCCACAACTATCCCTTCCTTAGAGACCACGTGTCCTAAGAACCTCACTTCTTTTCTCCAAAAAATGGCACTTGGAAAACTTAGCTTTTAGCTGATGCGCTCGTAGGGTCTCTAAGACATCCCTAAGATGTAGGGCATGCTCTTCTTCATTTTTAGAGAAAACCAGAATATCGTCTACAAAGACTACCACAAACTTGTTCAGAAAATCCCTAAACTCCCTACTCATTAAGTCAACAAAGTATGCGGGTGCATTCATCAAAACAAAAGACATGACGAGCCACTCAAAGAAACCGTCAGGAGTTCTAAATGCAGTCTTATCGATGATATCTTCAGCCACCCTTAGCTGATGAAACCTTGTAGCCAAATCCAGTTGCGAGAAAACCAAAGCACCCACCAACTGATCGAATAAATCGTCTATCCTCGGTAACGGGTGTCTGTTCTTCTTTGTTAGCTTATTCAGCTCTCTACAGTCCACGCATAATCTAAGTGAACCATCAGCTTTTGTAGCAAAAACAATTGGAGCACCCCACTCCGAAATACTTCTTCTTATGAACCCCTTCTCAAGCAACTCTTTCACTTGCTTACTGAGTTCTCTTCTCTCTCTCGGAGCCATGTGGCGCACTGGTAATGCAACTGGCTTTGCATTATATACTAAGTATATTCGAAAATCTATCTCACGCCTTAGGGGTAAACCTCGAACTTCATCGAAGACATCCGAGTATTGACGGACCACTCTAACAGACTGCAAATTCTCAACAGACGCGTCAAGCGATTCTAGATAACTTAGCATAAAAGAATTCATGGGATTACAAGAGATTTCGAGAGTGTTGCCCAAGCGAGTCATAAGCCTAACCTCTCTCTTTTCACAATCTAGGACGGCTCCATTACTGGATAACCAATCCATGCCCAGAATTAACCCATAGCCCGTGAAGCCCAAAACATAAGCATCACATCTAAACCCAAAGCTAAGTATAGAAATTTTCAAATCCAAACAAATCATCGACAAATATGTTGAACCCACTATTGGATTTGAAACAACTAAGGGATCCTCTACTATACTGGTGTTTAGGTGTAGTTTTTCAACTAAAGTAGTGGATATAAAAGAGTGCGATGCACCAGAATCAAAGAGTGCGCGAACATGATGATCAAAAAGATAGACTAAACTTTCAACAGAAATCTCTCTACCTCGTTCTTGCAGCGGTGGGATCACGAGAGCCTGGACCTGCCCCCTTGCCTTCCCTGGTGCCATGAGAGCCTGAATCTGCCCTCCAGAGGTAGGCCCTGCCCTTTGCCCTTTCTTTGGGCAGTACTTAATTAGATGTCCTGCTTTGCCACAGTGGAAACTGCCAGTCTTCTTCTTCTTCCTACAGTCTTTGCTTAGATGGCCTGGTGTTCCACAGTTAAAGCATCTTTACTTTCCCTTGCCACTGTTGTCTTTACCACCCTTCTTGTTCTGATGTTGCTATTGTGGTTTCTTTTGATCCCCTTTCTTTTCAGGTGCCTTATTTGCATTGGCGCCTTTCTCCTCTTCATGCATAAGCGCCATGTCAACTAGTTTCTCAGAGGTGGCCCCCATAGGGATGTGGGTCATAGCTAACCCATGTAGTGGCTCATTCAAACCCTTAATAAATCTCAGGGCCTTCTTTTCGGGTGTATTCACCAAGTCCAAGCCAAATCTCGCCAACTGATTGAACTTGTTGACGTACTCTTTCACTAATATATTTCCTTGCTTCAATGCCAAAAACCTTTCCATGTATAGATTTTCTTCGGCCCGTGAGAGGAACTTTGCCTCAAACCTACACCTGAAATCCGGCCATGTATCAACTGGACGCTCTCCATTAGTGACCTCCCACCAAAACGAGGCCTCATCCTTCATTAACCAGGCAGCTAACTGGACCTTTCTTCCATCTTCTACCTCAAAGATTCCAAACAATTCTTCCACCTCCTTTAGCCAATTTCGAGCTTCAACAAACGTCTCCGACTCATGAAAAGGTTTCATGCTCATTGCCCTAAAGTCCTTGCATATCTTTGCGAAATTATCAACACGGGGAGGAGGAGGAGGAGAAGCATTTGCTGGGCCTGCGACATGGGCCCTAGCTTCCATATACCTTCTAAACCATCCTGGTATCGGTATCCCCTCGGGTATCTCGGGAATTCCAGACATGCTGAAAAGAAAATGAAGGGATTCAAACGAAGAATTCGAAAGAAAGATATATGGCTCTTGGGGGTTATGTTTTTAAAATAAACTTTTCTCTTAAAAATACTTTCCTTAAAACGTATTTTTGAAAGTATTTCTTTGTAAAAAAATGCTTTTTGAAAAGTAGTTTTTCAAAATTCATATCTGGTCTGGTAACCTTCAGCTCCGGTACCCCATCTCCATTAAGGACACTCACAAAGGGAATGCCTTAAATTTGGTGGAGCGTTTAGTGTGTGTAGAACAGAAAAATAAACAAGGTAGATAAATATATTGGTACTTGGAAAAATAAAAACCACTTTTATTGCAGCAGAGAAATAGTTTGGTTACATGACATCAAAAAACAACTACAAAACCAAATACACTTATTATCCATCTCTACAAATAAGTTTTGACTACATAAAATAAAAGACATAACCCCAACATAAAATAGCCATAAATAAGATAGGCTGAACTTTATTTTAGCGATCCAAGCAACTTCCAAGAGAAAGAGATAAAGCTGTCCAAATCAAGCTCCACTAGTACTAGTCCCACCCTGAGCACCTGGGGGGGGGAGGAAGAAAAGAGGCGGAAACAAAGGGGGTCAGACATAAAGTCTGGCGAGTGCAATAACTTTAACAATATAATCATTAAGTAACTAGGATAAGGAATAAGCTGGAAAATAAGGAAATGACTGTGAACAAATGGGCATGACAGAGAAAACAAAGGAAATAAGATGAACAAAGATAACGTTAAAGGCGCACCTAATCACTATAAGATAATTACTACATTGCACCACACCAAACACCCTAAAAGTTGATCCCGCCTACAGAACTTAATAATGATAATGGTAGTTTCATGTACCCCTAGCATCCTTCATAGGTGCTTTCTGCCCCTGTCTCCATTAGGTGTACCGATTACCCCCATTCGATCAGCTCCCTAACTCGTAGATACCCGTGCTGGCCCCACAGTGGGGTGTATCACTCCCCAAAGTGGCAACCCGATACCACCAAAAATGCACGGCTTATACCTACACGATGTAACAACGTCTTACCTACCAGCCCGGGCCCACACACGCACATGAGCCCGTTGGACTTGCATTGCCACCGCTAACTTGTTTTGACCTCTTAAAATCAAACCCAGAACGTGTGTCCCGTCATCGACTTGGGTCGAGCCCACAAAGATACTTAATGGGTTACTGGTTTGAAAAGGGCCCCCATGCATGACACAAGCTTTCCACCTATGCTTGGTCCCCTCTAAGGTTTTTTCCACTTAACCCCATTCTTATTCATGTCTTCTTACATGTTTCAGTCTTGGTTAAGTGCATCTAATCGTATTTCACATGCCACCCAAGGCAGCCACTTGATTTCACATGCCACCCAAGGCACCCACTTAACCTCCCATGTCCCACCACATGTTTATCTGGTTAAGTGTTTCTTAATTCATTAAAACCGCAACCTCGTAAAGACCTCCCATATTTGACTGGCATTTGTGGCTGCTGGATATGCCGGGCGGGTCCGAGCAGTCTTACACCATAAACGAGCCTAACCTTGTGTCTTTTCAACTGTCACGCATTTAATTCATGCCTTTGACCTCTCACATTAGACTGGCATTTGTGGATGCTGGATTTGCCGGGCGGTTCCGGGCAGTCTTACACCACAAACAAGTCTAACCTCGTGTCTCAGTCGATTAATTATTACATATCTTTATTTAACCCCAAAGTGGATTAATATCCCTATTCAAATATTTAAATAGATTCCAAATTTATTTATATCCATAATTGTCTCTTAAAATTATTTCCATAAATACCAATTTTTCCAATTAATGTCTTAAATTAATTACACGCCTTTTTAAGGCCGTTTATGTCAATTCTCAAAATGTGTATATTCAATATTACCCCTATCGTCCCCACGTTGTTCGTTCGCTTATCATGATATATATATACATACACACACACATTAGACTAGCAATTAGTCTAACACATAAAAGGGAAGAAACGTCGCAAATTTGCATAACACACAAAATGGATCTAATCTTGCAAATAAGGATTACAACATAACTTGCAAAAACTTTGTATTGTCATGAATCTAAACATCGGCCTAAAGGTGTGAACTCACATATATATAATATAGTTTTTCACCCAAAACTTGCATATAGTAATATAGTTTTCATCCAAAACTTGCACAGGCCATAGTCACAAACTTGCACAAAACTATGTACGTCATAGATCTAAATATAAAGGTGTAAACTTGCATACATGTGAATCCAATTTCTACTTAAACTTGCATATAGTCATTTTACTTGGTTCTCATGTAAACTTGTGTACAATTCACATAGAAACTAGCATATAATCTACACCCAAACTTGCATATAAAATGATGTCAAACATGAATCAAGTTGAACATAGGTGATTGGGCATATACAAAGGAATCTACAATAAAAACTGTCATTACGAACAACTAGCATACATTCACAAAATTCCACATTTTCCATTGTTTCACAAACACAGCCCTATAACCCAATTTATAACTCAACCCAATTAACTTGTTAATAATCTTATTAAAGAAATTGAACTCACAACTCAAAGAAGGTCTTGAGTTCTGGGATCTGTGTTCTGAAATTGATTTAGCTCGCCTTTGAAGTAGACAAATTCGTAGTTGTTGTTGTTATAGACTTGAGTTCAATTGAGTTGATTAGCTTTACTTTTCCTCTAGCTAGTGGCGGCTACTCTAGGTTGCGGGGTGATAGCATGACGGTCATGGTAGATTAGGTTCTAGGGTTTGAGTCTACATGTGTTTATATAGAGATTAGGATTAATTTAGGCCATCCGATCAACCTAGAATCAATCAAGACCATCCAGTCAAGATAGAGTGACACCTCATCCCTAATGACTCAGCACTAAGTCACAAAATCGTCATCTTTCAGATCTTCCCGGGAGGGGGGGAGGGGCAGGTCGATCCCCAGGTCGACACTAAGGTCAACCTGTATAGGGGGAGGTCGACACTAGGGTCGACCCCCAGGTTGAACTGGTCTTGGGCGAGAAATTTCCCGCCCTGCCCAGTTCTGAGTCTGAATTCGTTTTTGAATTTAAATTTTAATTTCTGGAAACTTCCGACAGTCTTAACTTCTTCATGTGAAGTACAATTTACGCAAAATCGGACTCTATCTCAACCAGAATTCCGAGACGAACACAATGGTGTAACCCGTTTCCCTTAACTCCCACATTTGAAATTAAGTTTTCTTTAATTTGTTAACTTTAATATTTAAAATTATGTGGTGTTACACTAATAAACTATTTCTAATAGGAATACATACGCTGCCAAGGCTCCACAGTATATTACAGTGGAATAAAAAATAATAATACAAGTATAAATAGAAGAAGATGCCATATCCTGCTAATCCACCAGTCAACTTTGAATAAAGCTCAAATATGTTACCAAGCCTACTCATCATCACCGTCGAAGAGTACCCAAGGTAATAAGAGAGAACATAAAATCTTCGGTCAGACAACAGTCGGGTTTAAGCAATAATTAAATCTCAAAAATTGTATAAAAGTTGTAATAGTATAAGGTATAGAGGGTGTGGAAAATCATACCTGACATGTCCTTGCATCCATAGAGTTAGATAATGTAAAAAATGTTATTCTATGATAATCATAATGGATTTTTCCAACATCATGATACAATAGGTGCTTAGACATATGAATCTATGGTATTCATGTCACATGACGCCCTAATGTGATAAATGATAAAGAAATCATAAAATCCATCACCCATTCACACCTTCACTCACTCGGTACATTAGACACACAATAACACCTGGTTTCCATGATACTCAAATCTATGCCACCCAGTATGCTTGGAACTGGGTGGTACCCACGAGCATTACCTGAGGTAAGGACACCGTCCAGGTGAATACCATAAATCTTTCAACATGAAGATAGGGACCCAATGTGACCCCAAATAGACCCACTACTCCCTCTTCATGAGTAACCACTAAAACCCTATGTATCCATGATCCTTTCACATAAGTCATTCCAAGTAGAGCCTATCATCTGGAATTACTCTAATGACTTTCGACATGAAGTCCTAAGTTGGGACTAAGCATAGACAACTAACATGTTGTCAAGCAGAACACATGCCCCCAACACTCTCTAGTAACTTCCACTTCGATTTACCAATGTATGCTCTGCGTCTTGATAAACAATCATCCATCATTGAAGCTTCGCATCTTATAATGGAACCACCATCGTCGAATAACAAACCACTACATTGAACCGCCACAACACCTCATGTCAACTACGTTGGTCAAAGAGCTATCGTTTTGAACCCATTATCGAATGAACCATTATATAATGCTCCTAGGAACCATATCATCGTCCACGTAAGATTGGCCAACAATAGAAGTAGTTGATATCGACCATTCCATTTTAGTCAATAGTGAAAATTCTGATCTTACTTTTAACCGAAAATGGTAAAATACTCATCAAGTGAAAACATCTGGCATTATATCGAATCCAGGCTCATCGTTATGTCATCTGTGCAAGTCAATCAAATATGTCATATGGACAAATTATATATAGTAGCATGTGCCAGTCTAGAGTACCCCAACCTGAAGTTTCTCCTATCCGAATTTACTCTTTACCAAAGTGTAGAACTCATCACTGTGAGTCCAACACAAAAAATAACATCCAAAATGAACTTCTTATGCAAAAGTTATTCCCATATGAAGTTGGCCCTTCTGAAAACCACTATCCTGATCTACGTCGAACCAGATTTATGTCTAACTGTATTACACCAAGCCAAAGTACATTGAACCGAAACTATGTTGAGCCAAAACTACGCCTAATAGGATTTCCGTTCACCATAACCAGAGCATATAAACTCCAAATGACTTGAAACTTTTTGTGCAACATCAGGAGAACTAATTTTTTGTTCCACTAATTTGCTTGCAAATCCGAGAATTTCCTTGAATTGGCTCTAGGCCAGATCAAAGCCATGGGAGTATGCCAAATTGGATTTCCATCCACCATAACCCGAGGATACGAACTCCAAATGATTTAAAACTTGTTGTGCAACATCAGGGGAACTTCCTTGTCATCTCCACCAATTTGCATGTAAATTCATAAAATTTCCAAATTCATCTCTACGTCAAACAAAAGTTATAGGAGTACGCTTAATCGGATTTCCATGTACCATAACCCAAGCATATGAATTTCATATGATCTAAAACTTGTTGTGCGACATCAGAGGACCTTCCTTGTCGTCTCCACCAATTTGCGTGCAAATTCCAGAAGTTTCCCAACTCAGCTCCATGCCAAATCTCCATAGAGTATGCCCAAATGGATTTCTAGGTTTTACAGACATAACCCAAATGACCCCAAACTTATATATGTGTGATTGCATAATTAATCATGGTTTATGAGCATTTTCTCATACTTTAAGAAGTGACTATAGTCTAATACACCTGATTAATAAGCATGAATACTAATCATTCACCTCCTCTCCTCCAGACCAAGCTCCAAACCATCAAAACCTATCCCTTTACTCTCTTGAAACTTAAGATCTCCTTTCAAAAGCCATTTCCAGCTAATTCATTAGCGAATTTTGTAGAGAATCTCTTAAGAAGAACTATGGTGATTTTTATTTGATTTTAAGGAATTTATTTAAGGGGTTTTGGGCTCAAGAAAGTAGAAGTTGATTAGGAGGATATTATTAAGTGATTAGGAGAAGAGGAAGAAAACCAGACGTGAATAGGAAGTGGTTGAGAGGACTTAATATAAAAGGGTTTATCCCAAATCCTTTCCATCCAGCAATATTCACTCCTAAAAATCCCTAAATCCAAACATTTCGATTCTTATACACAAAATAATTTGAAAGGCCATTTCGAGCTCACTGGAAAAGTTTCAATACCTAATTCCATCGCATATAAAAATTAGTTGTCTTGACCGATTTACAAAACGATCTCAGGCCACCAACTAAAAATCAATCAGATGAAAAATATCGATTCTTATACTCTAAAAAGTTCCCACTATCTATCCGAACATAATGGAAGAGGTCTCGAGTCCTGGTTCGTTCGTATGTGAAACTTACTTTTGGAAACACAACTCACTTAACGATTTATATTTAAATAAAATTTAAAATATACAATCATTAATATATTGGTGGTTATAATAAGATCTCTAACATTAATACTCTCAAGCTGCTAGTATCAATCAATCTCTTCCCTGTGACCCAAATAGGGAGAGGAAAAAGGAAGAAAAAGGAGTGGGTCGGACATAAAGTCTAGTGTATGATGTAATTACTAGCATGATTGAGTAACATAGAAAAATAGACTCGATAGCATTTCTAGTGTCAGATAGGTTAAGTGTTCGTGCACAACTAAGGAAGGTTAAAATGCTAAAAAGATGTACAAGGAAATACACTTGAGCTATACATGTAATGATTGTTTGATTGCTCATCCAATTCAATTGGTAACTTGATTGTATGCACTTTCTCAATTATTGAACGCAATAAACATAATTAGAATTTAGGATAATTTCTTAATACTAGCCATCGATCTGCTTTATCCTACCAGTCTATCATCTCGTATAGTAACTTATGTCACTATGGATTTATGGCTTTATTTGACCCAATCCACCGTTAAAGATAAAACTAATCGCTTTTGGACACAGTATCTTCCTTTTTTGATGCCACCGTATGCTCGTGAACCATTAGAACACTCCCACACATCCCTATATCTATGCTGATCCTTACTTACTCAAATCAGCATAAGCATGCCCAACCTCCACCACCACTTATTGTGAGACCATCAGTGATGATGGAATAGGAATGTTGCTAGTGCGAATCCTAGCAAACAAATATTCTAATCTGTCCATGCCCAGATCCATCGTGATCTGGGTCTTATTCATTTGTCACTTATTTTTCCTAATCAACCTCGTGCTATTGGAGCGTACTACAAACATTACATGCTTATTGAAATTAATCCCAGATCTAAGTTTATATTTATAATAAATCTTTTCATTATTTCTCTCGATTATAAACCTCATGTTATAATTCTATTTTCACATTAGCTCAATCGCTCATTATATTTTATTTTTGTGTCTATACAATTATCATAATATTATTCTTACAAATATGTCTAGTCTTTCTTAGGTACAACCCATGTTATAATTTTATAGCAAATCTACATTAATTTACCAATTTCAATCCAATCCCTTTTTAATTTCAGATCTATATTTTATGCACACTTTTTTGTAAATTTGCTCCCTTTTCTTTTAATTTGTATTCGCATAATTATTACTCTAACTCTATTTTTCCATGCGTAAAATAAAATGATTAAATCAGTCGACAATAAACTAACATTTATAGATTTAGGCATGCCTTAGGTATAAACTAAAAATAAGTATAGAAACTGTAAAATAAGAGACAAACATAAATATTGAAAGAGGGAAGAAGACTAAAAGACTATCTTACAGAACTTGAATAAAAAAACTTTAAGAAAAGAACGAGGAATACTTGTAGAAAATAACTTACACAAACACTAACTCACATAGAACTATTTAATTTTTTTAAGAAAAACTGTATAATAATCTACCATAATTATAAACCCTATTTTCCTAAATTATAAAAAGTCTAAATAATTATACACTCATCCGTGGTCGTAAGCTTTCCTCTATAACCGTTGTAGATTCCATATCTGTTAGGATTATATAAATATTTTATTTTATAAACGACCTTTCCCAAGAGAATTTTAGGTCAGGTCTATCTCAAAAAGAGATAACCCAAAAAGGAAATGATTGTGTTATAAAGAAATAACCAAGTCTGGGGGTATATTTATAGTGTATCCTTAGGATCTTAGACTGTTGGATGTTAAGATTTAATCAGGTCCAGACATGTCACTTTAAACAATCAGAGCGTCCAAATTTGTAAATCAACCAACCTTGTCAAACAGTGTCATCCCCAACTTCAATATTTATGTTTTGGCTACTTACCTAAGGAAAATTTTACACAGTAACTAGTGTCGGTGGACCCACCCTCCCTTTGGGTCGACACGGTAGGGTCGACCCCTACATTGTTATTTTTATCCTTTTTCTTCTGAACTTGTTTGTACGATATCTTTTTCGTACGAACTCGGATTTTTACCAATTATTCCATAAAATTGCGGCAAATGCAATGTAAAATGTACTATAGCCAAATTTGGTCATTTGTAGAAATTTTATTTTTAGCTTAATTCTTTCCTTCTTTTATTAATTTAAGAATTATACTTATAACTTTGTTTGTTTTATCACTTCTTCATATTAGCTTTCATTTTTACAAACTTTTTATGTAAACTGATCAGAAAATTGCCACGGATACAATGGTGCCACTTCCTTAGTTAAACTATGAAAAATTAATAAACTTATTTTATTATTTAATTAATTATTTAATTACTATGACTTAAATTTAGGGTCGTTTCAATAGCTGAAGAATGAAGTGGGGTCGTTTAGAATCGCCCAGAGGGTCTAAGTGGGAATTCTGTGTAGTTAAAGCGCTAAGCGGTTCTATAGCGGTAGAGGTGTAAAAAGTTGTAGTGGGGATAAAGCGGGGAAATGGCGGGGATATAGCAGAGATGCAAAAATGTTAATTAGATGTAAAACTATATAATTAAAATTAATTAATTATCTTTCTCGCATTGTTTTTGTAGAAGAAACGAATATTAATTAATATCATATAATAATATCATAGAATATAATGTTTATGCATACTAAATTCGAGGGTTACTACAAATTTCTATCTTATATAAGGCACTTATGACTTAAAATTAGCTCTTTACATCAACTTTTTTGATTTATTTTAAATGAGAATTGGTCAAATCGTCTTTTGCATATTAATATTGCTAAAGCGGTGCTGAATAATGTTGATTTAGTGGATGAAGCGGAAAATAGCGGGGCTTTAAGCGGAGCTACTATTCATCAGCGCTAAATTGAAATAGCGTAGCGGCCGGAGAGCGCTATGGGCTATAGCTGGGATTTTGTGGGGCTTTAGCGGGGCTTTAACTGCATAGGGTGTGATGACCCAGCACATAAGGTAAGGGCTGCATCGCCCCAAGAAATGAGGGATTGATAACGATCCCCTTGGGGGAGGATTAATACCATTTCCATCGGAGATGTACCCCTAGAGGTAGGTCCCCCATTGAGTATCCTTGCTTCCCCTGCTTTTGGTTTGGTGATGTGAGCTTCCAATCTTGGTTTATTGATGAAGTTCTAGCCAAGTTATTGAATCCTAAAATCATATGCCCTTGATAGATGCTTATCTGACACAGCCAAATTTTGAGCATCAATCCAGTTTGTCCAAAGCTGATATTCCAATGAATCCAGATGTTCATGATTCATATAACCTTTGAGCATCCAAATTCAATGCTTAATGGCCTTGTTAAAATGTGGGTTAACATTACCCCATAAAACATATTTTTTGTTGGAGATATGTTTTATATAAGTCTGATCTTGCAATCTCTCTGGTTGTTCATGAGTTACATGGCCCTTCTGAATTATCGTTGAAGTCCGCGATCCCGCACATTGTTTATATGTTTAACAAAATTCCATGTTAGTGTTAGTGGCTTCATCGAGACACTGTTGAGTTTTGTGACAAATCTGGGTTGATGTTTAATGTTTATAACCGCACCAGGTTGACTCCTTGCTAAACACAATATATACTTAGTGATCCTAGCATCGTCATGCTTTTGTCGAGCGTAATTGAACTTGACGATGCAATTCTTTTCGCGCCAAGCGTAATCCATAGTTGATGATGCTAGCCACATCGGGCTTTGGTTGAACATCATCCATACTCGTTAATTCATAACCGCGTCCGGTTTTTCCCAAGCATCAGCCATATTTGACATTATATTATTTGGTTGGATCCCTGTTGAATATTAACCATACTTAATGGCACACAGTTTGGATGGAGTCCTGTCATGCATCGACCATAGTTGACAGTTCATATTCTTATTGAGATCCTGCCAAGCATCAGCCATATTCAATGGTTTATAGCCTCCATGGGATTTTGTTGAGCATCAACCATATTCAACAATCGTTATTCTCATCGGGTTCTTGCCAAACATCATCCATACTTGACGTTCGATGTTATGATCCAATTTTTAACCCTTATAGTCGACGCTAATATATGCCTGATATTCACGTATAGAACATCGAAGTGTTGGAGAACTAATCATTTAGGGTCAAAGAAAAAGAAAATAGAACAGAATCTCACAATCGCAGTGGATAAGATATAATATATAAATAGTATTTACAAACGAAACTGAACTTATTTAATATAAATACATAACATATGAGTAACCGATTAATGCTAACCTAGATAGTTATAGCAACATGCTAGAACAAACTCAGATAATAATAAAGAACACTAGCACAACAGAAAAACAAGAATCTACGAAATTACGTCCTGAGCTCCAGCTCCTTTTCTGAGCTCCAAGCATCTAAGATGACCTGTCAAATATGCTCAGACCCGAGCATTATGTGAAATAACGCCCAGATCATCCTGAAAAACCAGTGTGAGAAAACTCGAGTAACAAGAAACTTTTTTTCTCATTAGCTTATAAAACCTTTTGAAATAAAGTTATCTCATAAGACTATGTCGCACATAAACATGGATGGGTTTTTACCTTATGATAATTTCATAGAAAATCTCTTGATACTACTATAATTTTTTGATGCACATACTTATGAACCTTAGCCGAACTTATTACAATAATTAAATTCCTAAATAATAGGTATATAACTAAAATTGTAAAAGGCTCGTATGGGAGTTTGGATTCCATACAATGACTGGGTACTGGAGTACCACCCAAAATGATACATCTCTAAAAGATGTACCTGAGGACCACAAGAACTTCTTGCTCCCTGGCAACACAGAACAGTCCTACCACTTCCAAGATAGTAGCAAACATTCCACCACAACGGTTAGAACAGTAACCACATCGAAGCATACAAAAAGGTTCAATAACGAATCTATAATAAGTGGTGGTTATACACTAATGGGAGCGACCCACATAGCTCTGTTACCTTTGTCTATGTATTAACCATTACCGGTCGATGAGGCCAGAGGTTACGTTATTTACGTTTCTTCAACGGGTTTCACTTCGAATATTAATTTGCTCTTCAGTGGCAATATACTAATAACATTCATCCATACAAGTCATTCAGGAATAGAACGAACCGAAGGCATTACCTTTACTACATCCATAGGATTAGTAGTGTTGACGAAAAAAATTGTCATAAACACCAAAGATTCCAATTACTAGGAATAATTAATTTGGTCGTGTAGACAAGAGCGGAAAAATGTAAATAACAAGAGAGATTTATAGTGGTTCGGCCTCGGAGGGGGCCTACGTCCACTTTGAAGAGTTGTTGGAATATTATTAATGACTAAGGATTACAAGGTTGAGACTATCTCATGATATCTCATTACACTCACTTTCCAAGCTATATGATGTCATAATTATCATATATTGCATAAATAAGGAAAAAGAAATTTAGTCCTTCTTCTTCCTCAAAGAGGAGATGCTATTAAAAGAGCTCTCTAAGGGTCTCAAGGTCACAAATTCCAATCCTTTTGAAGTGTGAAGCCATGGGATATTTATAGGAAAGGGAGTAGGTAGGAGTAGGTGGGAGTAGGTAGAAATGGGGGACCACACTCAGAATTTCGCGCTTGGAGGCTGTAGACCCGCTTTTTTTGCATCCTGCCCCAGGAGGTGTGAATTTCGCACCTCGTGGGGTGCAAAATTCGTACCTCCTAGGAGTGCGAAATTTGTACCACGCAGGATATGAATTTTGCACACTGCAGGGTGCGAGTCTCATACCCTTTGGGGGTACGAAATTCGTACCCCGAAGGGTTTTAATTTCGTACCCTGAAGGGTACGGATTTCGTACCTCCTGGGGTGCGAAATTCGCACCGTGAGGTACGAATTTCGCATCTTGCTGGGTGCGAATTGTGCACCTCGTGGGGTATGAATTTTGAACCCTACTGGGTGCGAATTTTGCACCCCGCTAGGTGTGGGTTTAGCACCTCTTAGAAGTGCGAAATTCGCGCCCTCCGGGGTACGAAACTACCGTTCCGGGAGGCGCGAGGTCTGTTTGAATGGGTGTTTGGGGGCCCGAGATCCTGGCTTGTCTAGGGTTTTGAGCCCTTGGTTCAGAAATGTGCTGGTAGAGGAGTGAGGTCCTTGTCGGCGCGGTCCTTCTTCAATCCTGTCCCCTTCGCACCTGAGCGCCCCTTTCGACCTTAGCTCCACGCGATGTGTTGAGTCGAGCGTGTCTTGTGTACTTTTGGGAACCGGACCAAAAAGCTGGTTAACATTTGCCCCCCAAAGTACGTCTTGTCAGGACACGATGTGCTTTGGATTAGGTAAGGTAGTAGTCGAGTTGTGGACTTGTCCTATAAGTTAAAGGAAAACATACATTAGCTAACAGGATCATATGCTGTGGAATTGACAACGAGCCGTTGCTGGTGTGGCTCCGTGCTCGCGTTGCTAGGTAATCGCAGTGCATTGCCTCCGCGTGTTTGTGGCGACAGGTATGCCAACATAAGAAGTACGTGTACGGGAGCGTATGGCGCGATGTTTCGAATCCGTAGGTACCAGCATATATATATATATATATATATATATATATATATATATATATATATTGACCCCTCAGAGGGTACAAAATTTCGAACCCCAGGGGTACGAAATTTCAAACCCTAAGGGTGCAAAAATTTGAACCCTGGGGTTCGAAATCTCTGACCCTGGAGGTTCAAAATTTTCAACCTTGGAGGTTCGAGATCTCGAAACATGGAGGTTCAAAATTTTGAACCTCGGAGGTTTGAGATCTCGAACCATGGCGGTTCGAAATTTCGAACCCGCCAGGTTCGAATCTTCGGGCAATGCGAAGGGACACTTCTTTTTATTATAAATAGCCCCCTCTCATTTCCTTCCTTCCATTATTTTCTGCTCTAGCCGACATTGTTGTGAAAGCTCCAAGACCCCACACTTCTAACTGAACCTAGGTAATAAATGGGGTCGAAGAAAGATAGGAGATGGGAGGTCGAAATTCGAGACCTGAAGAAGCCATGAAAATCCGAACTCCACAGAGGTTCGATTTTCGAACCCAGAGAGGTTCGACTTTTCGAACCCTGAGGGGGTTCGAACATTAAAACCCCAGCGGGTTCGAATTTCCAAACCCAGAGGGGTTCAAATTTCGAACCCTAACGGGGTTCGGATTTCTGAACCCTGAGGGGTTCGAATTTAGAACCCTGACGGGGTTCGGATTTCCGAACCCTGAGGGGTTCGAATTTCCGACCCCTGAGGGGTTCGAATTTCCGACCCCTGAGGGGTTCGAATTTCCGACCCCTGAATGAGGTTCGAATTTTCGAACCCCGAGGGTGGCTCGTACTTTCAAACCCTGGGGGGGTCATTCTTTCGAACCCCGAGATCGGTCTGATCTTTCCACCAAAGCTGCTCATCACGGCTATTTCGCATAGCGCCTTGGCGGGGTATTGTTTCTCTTGTACAAAACTTCGATCTCTTGACTGCTCGCCCCTGGATTTTTATATCACTTATTCGCTTGGGCGATTGAGCCAATGCGTATACTGATAATTGTGCGGACAGGGATTCAGACCTTTCACATAGATAGTGCATATACTTGACATGTGACCGAACTGTCGGACTGTTTAAATTTCCTCTGTACATCTTAATTTTGCATGACATCGCACGCACTTGTTAATTTTCACCAACGTGAGGGGTACAGGTTATTCCACTGCGATGTCTAATACTAGTGTGTTAAAGTATAGCTAGCGACGCAAACAAGATCAAAGACTGGGAAGACCTTGGAAGCCGAGGCTTCCTCCCCATCGTCACATACATATAATTCTACCAACAGCGGTAGCTCGACTGGCATCGATCTTGAGAGTACCGAAGGATCCGTTCCTTCCCAAACGGCGAGTTCACCTGGGGTATCCAAACACAGAGAACAACCTGAGAGAAAACACTCCCTTGTCATAGAGGAGGAGGTCGAGAATGTGGACATTATGAGCGGGGATCCATCAGCGGCCCCGGTGGCCCTTGACATACTACCTGTGGCAGTTATTTTGGAGAATCCAACAGATTCGGTACCATCACGCGTGGATGCTATAACCGTTAGGAAAATGGCGGTGAGATTCAATATACCGGCGGGTGAAGTCCATGCCCCGGGAGATGGTGGTCGGGCTCATGCGCCGCCCGAGGTTCTGACTGCCTGGAACAGGCAGGTTTGCTTTGCTGGATGTGTGCCCCCAGCCAATGACTTCATTCGGGACATGCTATTCTATTTCCATCTTGCACCATTGCAACTGCAACCAAACGCTTATTCTACGCTCTTTGGCACCTATGTCCTCTATCGCGGATATCTGAACTTGGGACCCACCGGAGAGGATATTCGGTACTTTTTCCGTCTTGGGAGAACGAGTAGCGCATCATCCTCCCAATGTTTAAAGACCCGCAACTTCCCCGTAAAGGAAAGCGTCGGATAGTTCGAGAACAAGCCACAGCAGAACGCATACAGAAGAACATTTCATTGAATATTACAACAGTGCATCAGATTACAAGGATATACAGAGTATAAATGAATATTACACAGAAATATCAGAGATTTAAATTACATTTAAATACATAGCAGCGGAAAATAATACAATACACAACTAGAATGAGATATACGGATACAAAGCTTTCCGGATATCGTTCCAGCTGTAAACCAGGATCCTGTGAATATAAATCTGCAAAACCAAAACTACTAGCTGCCCGTGTCGAAAATAGGGGCACCCAGAGTTTAGGTTAAAACAATAAACTCCAGGTCAGTCATGTGACTGGTGTGAGAACTAAAACAGTTATTAATCTTTATTTCAAATCATTAGGTAAATCAAGGGACCACGCCGTATAACACGGAACGGGTTTCCTCCCAAGAATACCAGTGCATAAAACCAACAGCGCAATGCTAAATAAAGAAAAATGAAGCTGTTATAAGACCCAGGTCCCATCACACAATGCAACGCAGTCGAGGATAGGGTTTTCCCTTATAACAGCCAAAGAATGCTTGATACGTTTAAAACAAATCATTTGATACTATTATAAGTGCATAGTATATAAAACACTTCAAATCATAAGTATCAATCATAGGCGGCATGAGCGCCCCATCCCACTATGTCGCCATATATAGGATATACAATCAAAACCGCAAAGTCTCGTATTTGGAAATTGGGTTTCCATCTATGAACCGAGGCAAAAGATAGTCCTCAACCGATTCGAGACAATCTAGCCCATGTCTCAGGCAAGCGCGCAGGCAAGCCTTGGATCGTCAGGGCCGGTCCACACGGAGTGGATTATTATGCCTGAACAATACGTCTCCCCACCCTATGGGGTGTAAGTCTGGTCCGTCAGCCGACCAGAATGCATTCGGCCGAAACCGATATAACCGAGGCGCCTCGCAACAGCAACAACCACATAAGTCAAACTCGTCAGGGCGTGTAAAACCACTGACGCCACTTCTAGCTAGAAAGAAACGCATGCCCTCCCTGAGGTCCGTCTCCCGTTTTTGGTTCATACCGGGTGTGAAACACGCGAGGTAAACGTTACACAAAGCTACGCCACAAAGGCCGTGCTTTGATCATCACCACAAGACTTTGCTTTTCAACAGAAGCCTCGATCATTTGCATCTTAGCATGCCACACAGGCAAGCCATCCTATGCAACCGATATCAGTCACACAGAATGAAATCCGATGTCAGACACACAGTCCATTTACAAGTCCGTTCTGGGTCTGAACGAAACCGGAGGCACCTAGTACCCCGCATATCCATCGATCTCCAAGTACGTCTGGACGATCACTAACTGTTTCCATCTTCTTGGGTGTACAGCCCAATCAAGATCATCAGTTATCACCCAAACGACGTGAAGACTTCCGGTCTTCGACCATCGTCTTCATCTTCGACTTATCGTCGTATCAGTTATTCAGAATGGGATAAACCCGGTCTTTCCGAATAACTCGCGTATATATTATAAAAGTGTTACACAAACACAACATACGCCTCATTCCAATTCATTAGTCACTAACCGTAAATTAATCAAGAGAATAATTCCCCAAATATTAACCCCGAAGGCCGAAACCAACATCAGATCAATATCCAGAAAACCATTCTGCTTGGCTAACCGCCAGTTAGTTTCTAAATTTCACATTCAAATCTAATTAAAGATTTAACTATCGCCTGGAGCAAAACTGGTGATACTCCATTCTCGATCTTTTCAATCTAATTAAAGATTCATTAAAACTCCACTTAGTTTTAATCTGTGACTGGGTTAAAGAATCAGTGTCATTTAAAACACGGTTCACGATAAACCCAAAGTCACATCCCATTAATTATCGGGTTAAAGAACAAGTGTTATTTAAAACACTGTTCACGATAAACCCAAAAATCAATATCAATTCAATTCCAATTAAATATCATTTAATTGGTACACTTCATTAAATCTAAATAAAAAGATTTAATCTTTTCTCAACTGGGTTCAAGAACAGTGTTAGTGAAGACACCATTCACGACAAACCCAAATCACATTCGATATTCAATACAAGGCTCTGAATAGAAACTATATCGGCCTATATTCAATATCAAATTCTACGATTAACAAATGTCGTATTGGAAATAACGATATACATATATATCTTTCAAATTTCCATAACAACACCTGTAATATCACGAATTCCAACATCGAAATATTCCGAAGACAATTTCGATTCAAATCCACTCCAATGCAATCATTGGAAATTTTGGTTATTTTCAAAACCATTTCAAATTCAATTTATTTATTTAAAAATAAATAGAATTATAATTCTAGTTCAAAACTAGTTCATTTCGATAAAAATCTATTTTTATCTTTTCAAATATGGAGTTTTTCATCCCAAACTTTCACAAATCATTTCTTATGATTTTACACAAATTATTACTATTTTTAATAATTTTATCAAGGCCCGTACGGTCGATTTCCATTAACGGCCATCGAACTGCACTTACAGCGACCTTTTTCGAATTTGATTTGGACGTATCTCCAAATCCAACCGTTAGATTTCAAATTTCTAACATTCATTAGAAAGCTCTTTTCGATACGAACCCAACGGTTCCGGTTTTAGGAGAATCCGACGGTCGGATCTCCCGTAATGTCCGTTTGAAACAAATGATCGAAATTCGCGAACTGCCGCAGCGCGGCGCGTTCTATTCAGGCCATTATATTATATATATAATATATATAATATATATTTCGTCGATTACTATTTAAAACGAATTATATAAATGGTTTTAAATTCGTTTCAAAAGCAATTTCAACTTCCTTTTCAATTCAAATCAAAATTGAATTCTTCTTTATAAATTCGTTTCAAAATTCATTTCTATTCAATTCAAATTTCAATTCAATTTGAATTCATTTCAATTCGCTTTCAATTCCATTTGAATTCGTTTTCAATTCAATTCATTTCGAAATCGTTTTAAAATTCAATTCATTTCGAAATCGTTTTCAATTCAATTCATTTCGAAATCGTTTTCAATTCAATTCATTTCGAAATCGTTTTCAATTCAATTCATTTCGAAATCGTTTTCAATTCAATTTATTTCGAAATCGCTTTCAATTCAATTTGAATTCGTTTTCAATTCATTTCGAAATCGTTTTCAATTCAATTTATTTCGAAATCGTTTTCAATTCAATTCATTTCGAAATCGTTTTCAATTCAATTTATTTCGAAATCGTTTTCAATTCAATTCATTTCGAAATCGTTTTCAATTCAATTTATTTCGAAATCGTTTTCAATTCAATTCATTTCGAAATCGTTTTCAATTCAATTCATTTCGAAATCGTTTTCAATTCAATTCATTTCGAAATCGTTTTCAATTCAATTCATTTCGAAATCGTTTTCAATTCAATTCATTTCGAAATCGTTTTCAATTCAATTCATTTCGAAATCGTTTTCAATTCAATTCATTTCGAAATCGTTTTCAATTCAATTCATTTCGAAATCGTTTTCAATTCAATTCATTTCGAAATCGTTTTCAATTCAATTCATTTCAAAATATTCGATTTCGAAATCACGTTTCAATATTCATTTTAAAATGAATAAAATCGATATAAATATCGTTCACGTCAAAATGGCGTCAATCTAATCCTCACGGCTTCACATATTTCTATTTTCAAATATTCTATTTCAAATATTTCTATTTCAAATATTTCTATTTCAAATATTTCTATTTCAAATATTTCTATTTCAAATATTTCTATTTCAAATATTTCTATTTCAAATATTTCTATTTTTCTCGAAACTGGAATGAGGCCCAATCAATTACCATATAATGTTAATTATATGGATTTTCTACAACACATGTATATATCAACAACGATGAATAATCAACCATCAACCAAAGTGCACTACACTGTATAAGCATCAAATATAGACATTTAACGCTTATAGCAGCTTGTCAATCAATCGATCGACATATTTAATAAATCAGGATGAGTGAACTTCAAATTTCATCCTAACACCCGTGTGGGGTTTCAAACAATCAAACACATATTTTATTTGTGCAGTTAGGCGATGTGTAAAATTTATCGACCCAATCAACGTCATTCAAATAGGTGTACATAAACAAACCGTCTGGTTTGTAAATGAATATTTATTTATTCACATTCACGTTAAAAATTATATTTTTAACGATAACACATTTTATTTTAACATATGAATTTATATTCAGTTCATTCGTTAAATAAAATGCTAATTTTATTTTTCTAACTTATTTTAGAAAATTTCGGCGGCATAACGGCACGATACTAGAAACGGGACAAGGCCTAGCCTTATCCCCGGTCTAGTGAAGGCCCACGCCATTCACACATCAATCAAATCAATTCGTTATGCAAACCACAAACTTTGGAGTAAGGGTCTAACCTAGCCTTACTCCTTCGCCTTATAACGGCGCACGTCTAATCCTAACCAATTTATCGATTCGATTTTTCACACCACAAACCACATTCAAACCAATATCACAATCAATCACCAAACAGTCAAACAAACAAGTCCATGGTCTGTGGACGGGTGTCGGGTGCTACTAAGCACCGTCTGCATCCTAGTATATATATAACTAGAAAAATAAATTGAAAGGTGAGAAATTCTCACTTATAGCTATCCTAGCTCCACGGCTCTTCATTTGCAGAAGTCTTCGTCGTTTCGCCATTTTTGTCACCTTCGTTGTCCGCTTTCACTACATATGTAAAAATCGAATTTTTACTATGTTATTCAATAAATATAAAAATCGAATTTCCATTTCAAAGTTCAATATATAAAAATCGAATTTTTATTTCAAAGTTCAATATATAAAAATCGAATTTTTATTTCAAAGTTCAATATATAAAAATCGAATTTTTATTTCAAAGTTCAATATATAAAAATCGAATTTTTATTTCAAAGTTCAATATATAAAAATCGAATTTTTATTTCAAAGTTCAATATATAAAAATCGAATTTTTATTTCAAAGTTCAATATATAAAAATCGAATTTTTATTTCAAAGTTCAATATATAAAAATCGAATTTTTATTTCAAAGTTCAATATATAAAAATCGAATTTTTATTTCAAAGTTCAATATATAAAAATCGAATTTTTATTTCAAAGTTCAATATATAAAAATCGAATTTTTATTTCAAAGTTTAATAGATAAAAATCGAATTTTTAGTTCGAAGTTCAATAGATAAAAATCGAATTTTTAGTTCGAAGTTCAATAGATAAAAATCGAATTTTTATTTCAAAGTTCAATAGATAAAAATCGAATTTTTAGTTCGAAGTTTAATAGATAAAAATCGAATTTTTAGTTCGAAGTTTAATAGATAAAAATCGAATTTTTAGTTCGAAGTTTAATAAATAAAAAACCTATTTTTAATTCTAAAAATCCCAACTTTATACATCTTAAAAATCCTTTCTTTATATTTTAAAAACATCGCTAACTTTATTTTCAAAAACAACTCATGTCTTGTATTTCAAAAATAATGATATACATATATAAAAGTTAACCAAAAATCAAATCTTTTCGCTTGTTAACAAAATCAATTTCTAAACTTTTCTAAAAAGATATATATATATAAGAAAACTGATTTTATAAATAATGTCATATTAAAAATGCTCACTGTTTTTTTTCTATTTAACTAAAATCAGTTTTTCAATTTTTAATAAAACAGTTTTTAAACATTAATAAAATTTACAGATAAAAGAAAATAAACAAATAAAACAAAACTAAACTTACAGTCTTTGGTCAACAGAGGATAGGGAGAGGGGAGCGAGCATCGGAGGTCGGCGGTGGGCAGCCGCGAGGCGACAGTGGCTTGGGGGCTAGGGTTTCGATTTGCGGTGGTTTGCTGGGCGTGGCGATTTGGGGTTGGGGTCCAGGGGTCGCGAGGCTCGAGCGGGGTTCATCAGAGGATGGGCGCGAGGGGGAGGTGGACTCGGCGGAGGCGGCGGTCGGCTCTGGCAAAGGGTGGCGCCGACAGGAGGAGGGAGGCGCGATTTTCTTTGGGGGTTTTTTTTTTATTTATTTTTATTCGATCTGCAGAAGGGGGGGGGCCAACGTATAAAAGGGAAAGAAGATATATATTTTTTTTTTTTTATTATTATTATTATTTTAATTATTTTATTCGAAAAAAGGTTGACCTTTAAATACGAACTCGAAACGAGGCCCACCGCCTGTCGTCCATAGCGTTTCACCCCCATTCCGAACACAATGGGACATGTATCGCAAGCTGATTTGACCGTTTCGATCAGTTTCCTTTGAATTTACATTTAAATCACTATATTGAATTTTAAACGTACATTTCAAATTACCGGGGTCACATACTAACTAGAAAAATTGCAGAAAAATATTTTCTAGCTTCGTATTGACGATACGGTCCTAACAAAACTAGTTTCGTCGAATTCTGAGACCGTTAGAAAAATGGCCAATTTCCAGTCGATTAAAATCAACTGAAACAGGTCAAACGCGTTTTCCTTTGCCACGCTCACATATTGATTCGAAAAATTATGAAATTTGGAATTTAGCAATAACTTGGCACTGCGGATCCAACAAAACTGGTTTCGTCGAAATCCGAGGTCGTTTGCAAAATGTCCATTTTTAAGGGCCTGAATTCCATAGCGACTATTCAGAATTTTCAACTGGACATATCTTTTGATTCCCGATATGAAATCTTGATTTTTCGGATTCGCTGGAAAGATATTCACTATTAGATTCCATTATTTTTGGTTTCACTAAAATCCGGATTGTTTTGCACCCGGTACATTCAATTGAAGTTTGAAATCGAATTATCGAACTACCGCGCCATTTTCAATTCTATTTATAATTATATATAATTATTTATATTCTAACGACGACGCGTATAATATATACGTTCGAATTATATTCAAAATAAATTTATTGTCGATATTATTTAAAATAATTCATTTTAAATAATCAAAATTCGCTAAAATTGCCAAAATAAAATTTTCAAACTGGCCCAGATTTTCCGGGTTGTTACAATCTCCCCCACTTAAAACTTTTCGTCCTCGAAAAGGAACAAAGTCGAAAGTGGTTTGATTATTCAGCTCTACGTTCGATTTGGCTTCCATTCTCCAACTTTTCAGTTTCTGAGAACTTCTAAAATTTCAAAAATTTGGCTAACACCCTAAATTTTCGAAAAATTTCGCCATAACCTCCCCTGCAATGGGAGCATCGGGGAATTTCAAATAGCTTCCCCGGTCCTTCAGATCTCAAAAAGAAAAAGAAAAAGCCAAGCGGCTAGCCAATAGGCTCACAAAATCATCATCACCCAAACAAAACAGGAAATTATGTAGTAAACATGTACCTATTTGTCGGGCAAACAAATTTTATTCTCTGGCTCTAGCCTCCTTGCTATGACCTGTTCCAAAAGATATACATGTATGCAAGCAAATGCGACCAATTTTCAATATAAGTCAATATATGATTCAATCAGGCTAATTGGTTAAAAATTATCAAACAATTCAACAAACAACACAAACATCAATCAATTAGTGAATTAGAGTTTCAAATTCATAATTTTGATACATATACAAAAATCATGTTTTTGATGCCAATTCACAACAATGTATTCTAGCTATATATAAGTTTTGGGTTCTCACACCAGCCTAATGGAAATATATAGAAAATCACACCTTCGAGACACGAACATAAATACCGATGATGCACGTGCTATCATCAGTACCTTCTCCGGGCGACTAGAGTGTGATTCTATATCTATCCAATATATTAAAACTTCGAATACACGCGGATCAGACGTATACGCAAAATCTATATATACTGGATTGTCCAACTCAATATAAATAGAAAATCAAATACGAATGATTGATTTAAATTTTCAAAACAAAATTTGTTTTCACTTGAAAAAAATATACTCTTCACACTCGTTCTAGGATACTACTGATCCCATCTCTAACGAGTCATTCTAATTGGATATTACTAATCCAATATCTGATGAATTCTTTCGTATGGTTCTAATGTGCCTTGTTCTCTGAGCTTTGTAAACCAAAGCTCTGATACCAACTTTAAAGACCCGCAACTTCCCCGTAAAGGAAAGCGTCGGATAGTTCGAGAACAAGCCACAGCAGAACGCATACAGAAGAACATTTCATTGAATATTACAACAGTGCATCAGATTACAAGGATATACAGAGTATAAATGAATATTACACAGAAATATCAGAGATTTAAATTACATTTAAATACATAGCAGCGGAAAATAATACAATACACAACTAGAATGAGATATACGGATACAAAGCTTTCCGGATATCGTTCCAGCTGTAAACCAGGATCCTGTGAATATAAATCTGCAAAACCAAAACTACTAGCTGCCCGTGTCGAAAATAGGGGCACCCAGAGTTTAGGTTAAAACAATAAACTCCAGGTCAGTCATGTGACTGGTGTGAGAACTAAAACAGTTATTAATCTTTATTTCAAATCATTAGGTAAATCAAGGGACCACGCCGTATAACACGGAACGGGTTTCCTCCCAAGAATACCAGTGCATAAAACCAACAGCGCAATGCTAAATAAAGAAAAATGAAGCTGTTATAAGACCCAGGTCCCATCACACAATGCAACGCAGTCGAGGATAGGGTTTTCCCTTATAACAGCCAAAGAATGCTTGATACGTTTAAAACAAATCATTTGATACTATTATAAGTGCATAGTATATAAAACACTTCAAATCATAAGTATCAATCATAGGCGGCATGAGCGCCCCATCCCACTATGTCGCCATATATAGGATATACAATCAAAACCGCAAAGTCTCGTATTTGGAAATTGGGTTTCCATCTATGAACCGAGGCAAAAGATAGTCCTCAACCGATTCGAGACAATCTAGCCCATGTCTCAGGCAAGCGCGCAGGCAAGCCTTGGATCGTCAGGGCCGGTCCACACGGAGTGGATTATTATGCCTGAACAATACGTCTCCCCACCCTATGGGGTGTAAGTCTGGTCCGTCAGCCGACCAGAATGCATTCGGCCGAAACCGATATAACCGAGGCGCCTCGCAACAGCAACAACCACATAAGTCAAACTCGTCAGGGCGTGTAAAACCACTGACGCCACTTCTAGCTAGAAAGAAACGCATGCCCTCCCTGAGGTCCGTCTCCCGTTTTTGGTTCATACCGGGTGTGAAACACGCGAGGTAAACGTTACACAAAGCTACGCCACAAAGGCCGTGCTTTGATCATCACCACAAGACTTTGCTTTTCAACAGAAGCCTCGATCATTTGCATCTTAGCATGCCACACAGGCAAGCCATCCTATGCAACCGATATCAGTCACACAGAATGAAATCCGATGTCAGACACACAGTCCATTTACAAGTCCGTTCTGGGTCTGAACGAAACCGGAGGCACCTAGTACCCCGCATATCCATCGATCTCCAAGTACGTCTGGACGATCACTAACTGTTTCCATCTTCTTGGGTGTACAGCCCAATCAAGATCATCAGTTATCACCCAAACGACGTGAAGACTTCCGGTCTTCGACCATCGTCTTCATCTTCGACTTATCGTCGTATCAGTTATTCAGAATGGGATAAACCCGGTCTTTCCGAATAACTCGCGTATATATTATAAAAGTGTTACACAAACACAACATACGCCTCATTCCAATTCATTAGTCACTAACCGTAAATTAATCAAGAGAATAATTCCCCAAATATTAACCCCGAAGGCCGAAACCAACATCAGATCAATATCCAGAAAACCATTCTGCTTGGCTAACCGCCAGTTAGTTTCTAAATTTCACATTCAAATCTAATTAAAGATTTAACTATCGCCTGGAGCAAAACTGGTGATACTCCATTCTCGATCTTTTCAATCTAATTAAAGATTCATTAAAACTCCACTTAGTTTTAATCTGTGACTGGGTTAAAGAATCAGTGTCATTTAAAACACGGTTCACGATAAACCCAAAGTCACATCCCATTAATTATCGGGTTAAAGAACAAGTGTTATTTAAAACACTGTTCACGATAAACCCAAAAATCAATATCAATTCAATTCCAATTAAATATCATTTAATTGGTACACTTCATTAAATCTAAATAAAAAGATTTAATCTTTTCTCAACTGGGTTCAAGAACAGTGTTAGTGAAGACACCATTCACGACAAACCCAAATCACATTCGATATTCAATACAAGGCTCTGAATAGAAACTATATCGGCCTATATTCAATATCAAATTCTACGATTAACAAATGTCGTATTGGAAATAACGATATACATATATATCTTTCAAATTTCCATAACAACACCTGTAATATCACGAATTCCAACATCGAAATATTCCGAAGACAATTTCGATTCAAATCCACTCCAATGCAATCATTGGAAATTTTGGTTATTTTCAAAACCATTTCAAATTCAATTTATTTATTTAAAAATAAATAGAATTATAATTCTAGTTCAAAACTAGTTCATTTCGATAAAAATCTATTTTTATCTTTTCAAATATGGAGTTTTTCATCCCAAACTTTCACAAATCATTTCTTATGATTTTACACAAATTATTACTATTTTTAATAATTTTATCAAGGCCCGTACGGTCGATTTCCATTAACGGCCATCGAACTGCACTTACAGCGACCTTTTTCGAATTTGATTTGGACGTATCTCCAAATCCAACCGTTAGATTTCAAATTTCTAACATTCATTAGAAAGCTCTTTTCGATACGAACCCAACGGTTCCGGTTTTAGGAGAATCCGACGGTCGGATCTCCCGTAATGTCCGTTTGAAACAAATGATCGAAATTCGCGAACTGCCGCAGCGCGGCGCGTTCTATTCAGGCCATTATATTATATATATAATATATATAATATATATTTCGTCGATTACTATTTAAAACGAATTATATAAATGGTTTTAAATTCGTTTCAAAAGCAATTTCAACTTCCTTTTCAATTCAAATCAAAATTGAATTCTTCTTTATAAATTCGTTTCAAAATTCATTTCTATTCAATTCAAATTTCAATTCAATTTGAATTCATTTCAATTCGCTTTCAATTCCATTTGAATTCGTTTTCAATTCAATTCATTTCGAAATCGTTTTAAAATTCAATTCATTTCGAAATCGTTTTCAATTCAATTCATTTCGAAATCGTTTTCAATTCAATTCATTTCGAAATCGTTTTCAATTCAATTCATTTCGAAATCGTTTTCAATTCAATTTATTTCGAAATCGCTTTCAATTCAATTTGAATTCGTTTTCAATTCATTTCGAAATCGTTTTCAATTCAATTTATTTCGAAATCGTTTTCAATTCAATTCATTTCGAAATCGTTTTCAATTCAATTTATTTCGAAATCGTTTTCAATTCAATTCATTTCGAAATCGTTTTCAATTCAATTTATTTCGAAATCGTTTTCAATTCAATTCATTTCGAAATCGTTTTCAATTCAATTCATTTCGAAATCGTTTTCAATTCAATTCATTTCGAAATCGTTTTCAATTCAATTCATTTCGAAATCGTTTTCAATTCAATTCATTTCGAAATCGTTTTCAATTCAATTCATTTCGAAATCGTTTTCAATTCAATTCATTTCGAAATCGTTTTCAATTCAATTCATTTCGAAATCGTTTTCAATTCAATTCATTTCGAAATCGTTTTCAATTCAATTCATTTCAAAATATTCGATTTCGAAATCACGTTTCAATATTCATTTTAAAATGAATAAAATCGATATAAATATCGTTCACGTCAAAATGGCGTCAATCTAATCCTCACGGCTTCACATATTTCTATTTTCAAATATTCTATTTCAAATATTTCTATTTCAAATATTTCTATTTCAAATATTTCTATTTCAAATATTTCTATTTCAAATATTTCTATTTCAAATATTTCTATTTCAAATATTTCTATTTTTCTCGAAACTGGAATGAGGCCCAATCAATTACCATATAATGTTAATTATATGGATTTTCTACAACACATGTATATATCAACAACGATGAATAATCAACCATCAACCAAAGTGCACTACACTGTATAAGCATCAAATATAGACATTTAACGCTTATAGCAGCTTGTCAATCAATCGATCGACATATTTAATAAATCAGGATGAGTGAACTTCAAATTTCATCCTAACACCCGTGTGGGGTTTCAAACAATCAAACACATATTTTATTTGTGCAGTTAGGCGATGTGTAAAATTTATCGACCCAATCAACGTCATTCAAATAGGTGTACATAAACAAACCGTCTGGTTTGTAAATGAATATTTATTTATTCACATTCACGTTAAAAATTATATTTTTAACGATAACACATTTTATTTTAACATATGAATTTATATTCAGTTCATTCGTTAAATAAAATGCTAATTTTATTTTTCTAACTTATTTTAGAAAATTTCGGCGGCATAACGGCACGATACTAGAAACGGGACAAGGCCTAGCCTTATCCCCGGTCTAGTGAAGGCCCACGCCATTCACACATCAATCAAATCAATTCGTTATGCAAACCACAAACTTTGGAGTAAGGGTCTAACCTAGCCTTACTCCTTCGCCTTATAACGGCGCACGTCTAATCCTAACCAATTTATCGATTCGATTTTTCACACCACAAACCACATTCAAACCAATATCACAATCAATCACCAAACAGTCAAACAAACAAGTCCATGGTCTGTGGACGGGTGTCGGGTGCTACTAAGCACCGTCTGCATCCTAGTATATATATAACTAGAAAAATAAATTGAAAGGTGAGAAATTCTCACTTATAGCTATCCTAGCTCCACGGCTCTTCATTTGCAGAAGTCTTCGTCGTTTCGCCATTTTTGTCACCTTCGTTGTCCGCTTTCACTACATATGTAAAAATCGAATTTTTACTATGTTATTCAATAAATATAAAAATCGAATTTCCATTTCAAAGTTCAATATATAAAAATCGAATTTTTATTTCAAAGTTCAATATATAAAAATCGAATTTTTATTTCAAAGTTCAATATATAAAAATCGAATTTTTATTTCAAAGTTCAATATATAAAAATCGAATTTTTATTTCAAAGTTCAATATATAAAAATCGAATTTTTATTTCAAAGTTCAATATATAAAAATCGAATTTTTATTTCAAAGTTCAATATATAAAAATCGAATTTTTATTTCAAAGTTCAATATATAAAAATCGAATTTTTATTTCAAAGTTCAATATATAAAAATCGAATTTTTATTTCAAAGTTCAATATATAAAAATCGAATTTTTATTTCAAAGTTCAATATATAAAAATCGAATTTTTATTTCAAAGTTTAATAGATAAAAATCGAATTTTTAGTTCGAAGTTCAATAGATAAAAATCGAATTTTTAGTTCGAAGTTCAATAGATAAAAATCGAATTTTTATTTCAAAGTTCAATAGATAAAAATCGAATTTTTAGTTCGAAGTTTAATAGATAAAAATCGAATTTTTAGTTCGAAGTTTAATAGATAAAAATCGAATTTTTAGTTCGAAGTTTAATAAATAAAAAACCTATTTTTAATTCTAAAAATCCCAACTTTATACATCTTAAAAATCCTTTCTTTATATTTTAAAAACATCGCTAACTTTATTTTCAAAAACAACTCATGTCTTGTATTTCAAAAATAATGATATACATATATAAAAGTTAACCAAAAATCAAATCTTTTCGCTTGTTAACAAAATCAATTTCTAAACTTTTCTAAAAAGATATATATATATAAGAAAACTGATTTTATAAATAATGTCATATTAAAAATGCTCACTGTTTTTTTTCTATTTAACTAAAATCAGTTTTTCAATTTTTAATAAAACAGTTTTTAAACATTAATAAAATTTACAGATAAAAGAAAATAAACAAATAAAACAAAACTAAACTTACAGTCTTTGGTCAACAGAGGATAGGGAGAGGGGAGCGAGCATCGGAGGTCGGCGGTGGGCAGCCGCGAGGCGACAGTGGCTTGGGGGCTAGGGTTTCGATTTGCGGTGGTTTGCTGGGCGTGGCGATTTGGGGTTGGGGTCCAGGGGTCGCGAGGCTCGAGCGGGGTTCATCAGAGGATGGGCGCGAGGGGGAGGTGGACTCGGCGGAGGCGGCGGTCGGCTCTGGCAAAGGGTGGCGCCGACAGGAGGAGGGAGGCGCGATTTTCTTTGGGGGTTTTTTTTTTTTTTATTTTTATTCGATCTGCAGAAGGGGGGGGCCAACGTATAAAAGGGAAAGAAGATATATATTTTTTTTTTTTTATTATTATTATTATTTTAATTATTTTATTCGAAAAAAGGTTGACCTTTAAATACGAACTCGAAACGAGGCCCACCGCCTGTCGTCCATAGCGTTTCACCCCCATTCCGAACACAATGGGACATGTATCGCAAGCTGATTTGACCGTTTCGATCAGTTTCCTTTGAATTTACATTTAAATCACTATATTGAATTTTAAACGTACATTTCAAATTACCGGGGTCACATACTAACTAGAAAAATTGCAGAAAAATATTTTCTAGCTTCGTATTGACGATACGGTCCTAACAAAACTAGTTTCGTCGAATTCTGAGACCGTTAGAAAAATGGCCAATTTCCAGTCGATTAAAATCAACTGAAACAGGTCAAACGCGTTTTCCTTTGCCACGCTCACATATTGATTCGAAAAATTATGAAATTTGGAATTTAGCAATAACTTGGCACTGCGGATCCAACAAAACTGGTTTCGTCGAAATCCGAGGTCGTTTGCAAAATGTCCATTTTTAAGGGCCTGAATTCCATAGCGACTATTCAGAATTTTCAACTGGACATATCTTTTGATTCCCGATATGAAATCTTGATTTTTCGGATTCGCTGGAAAGATATTCACTATTAGATTCCATTATTTTTGGTTTCACTAAAATCCGGATTGTTTTGCACCCGGTACATTCAATTGAAGTTTGAAATCGAATTATCGAACTACCGCGCCATTTTCAATTCTATTTATAATTATATATAATTATTTATATTCTAACGACGACGCGTATAATATATACGTTCGAATTATATTCAAAATAAATTTATTGTCGATATTATTTAAAATAATTCATTTTAAATAATCAAAATTCGCTAAAATTGCCAAAATAAAATTTTCAAACTGGCCCAGATTTTCCGGGTTGTTACACAATGGTTCCTGGAAGCATCCCCTTCCACAAAACTCTTCGTCGGCAAGTGGCTGAGGCTATCAGTGTTCAAGCACGAGTGGTTCTTCATGCGCTGCCCTCCTGGGTTTGCAAGGAGATGGATAGAAGGAAGTGAGTGTTTTTTAGTTTCTCTTCTCGAGTTTCTGTTTCTTTTTGCTCTCTTCTCTCCTGATCGTATTTTAATGCCAATAGGAAATCCTGAGGCGCCTACCGACGATGAGTATCATCGCCGCCTCGACGCTCTACGAGCGATCCCCGTAGAGTTTCGCAAAACTGAGACCGTGATAAGCCAAGAGCATCTTCACCGTGCAGGGTTGCTTCCTGATGATCCGGCTATAATCAGGCCAGCAGTGGCGAGGAGCGTACCAAAAGAGGTGGTGACGAAAGGTCCTGTGACCCTTGGTCAGAAAAAAAGTTGCCATCGGCCGTGCCCAAGCCGAAGTAGGTCTATAAGTTCCAGAGGGATGTCGGTGGAGATGGGGCTCATGGTGAGGAAGCCATGGCTAGAGAAGAGGGCCCGTTGAGTGCTCCTGTCTCGCCTCCAGTAAGAGAGGCGGAGCAAGGGAGTCACTTAGGCCACCGTCTCTAGGGACTTCTCCTGGACCCGCCACTCCGCTTGAGGACGAGCGCCAGTTTGATGGCTTAAATAAACTTGATCTAGAAATATCCCCATGGCCGATTCCGGCTAGCATAGACGAATTCGCTCTTGTTGCGGAGGGGTTAACACCTTCGAGTGGACCTCAATCTGGTTTGTTGAGAGAACACGTAGGACATACAAACATAAACACTGCATAGCATAGAGGTTTATCTGAGCATGTGACTCGACTGACTTTGCTCCGTGTCTTTAACATGTGATATAACAAGAAGGCGTGAAGGGCCAGGCCACGGGCGGGGGAGCCACCAACCTCCTCGAAATGCCTTCCTCAATGTCTTTAGGAGAAGGGATCATTTGTATGGCGATGTCCCGCCTTCACAAGATCGCAGCGGAGAGAGTCGTCAACCTGATAGACTCCCATTGCCTTCGTGTCCTCCTCCCCCTCCTTCAATACGAGTGTCCATGGGAGATTCCCGACTCGACTTAGGGTGAATGGACCGCCGCTAGGCCAACCAAGGTCGGATAAGGCAGCTATGATGGGAGCACAAGACCTGACGGAACCTCAAGTGCAAGAGCTTTCTGCAGAGGAGCGGAAGGAGTTTTTGAAGCTGCAATTCCCTCCTCATTATTTTAATGAGCTGATATTTACCCCTGACCTCCACCCAGCTCCTGACAGGGAGTCTGGGGAGGTATGGATGCACGTGAAGGAAGCATATCATCAGGTCAATGAATTCACCAAGTATTCTTTCCGTCTTTCAGAGTTGATTAGGAGGAAAAACTTGGAGCTTATAAATCGACAACTGACCATTGACTGCGAAAAGACCACCGTTGACAACCTGAAAACAGAGATAGGTAGGCTTATCCATTACGTAGTGGGTGTTTTAACTGTTGGTCTTTACGTTTTTTAACCTTTAACCCTGTTGTTGCAGCAGAGATGCAGCATGCATATGACGTTCTAAAGAAGGAGGTTGAGCATGACCGCTCCACTTTGAAAGATACCGTAGCGAACTTTACTACCAAGAATACACCCTTAAATGAAATAAGGAGGAGTTGGTAAAAGCATGCGGCGACTTGGAAAGGGACATTGCGAGAGTTACCCAACTCCAAAATGATAATAATGCCTTGAGGGCGGAAAACGAAAGGTTACGTGCTGAAAATGCCGAGGCAGTTGAGTTGAGGAGACAATTAGAGGTTATGAGGAATGAGAAGGAGGAAGTAGAGGCCAGTAACAGAGAGGTGTAAGGCTCGGTTGAGGGAGTGAAAGCCGAGCATTTGCTTGAGGTAGAGTGGTTAAGAGAGGAGCTTGCGGGCGGGTGGAGGAGTCCTTGGTAGAGTATATCCAGGACATGTTCGTCAAAGTTCTAAGATTTCATGGTATTTCGTGGCTCGAAGATTACCCCCGAGAACTAGCCCGGAACAAGGAGAGACTTGTGCCCTATGAGGCTTATTTATGCCAAGTGGATGTCGGGTCCTTGAACGAACGACAGCTCGCGATTGATCTCTTGACCACTGAAGAGCAAGAGAAGCTGGAGGAGGGTAGGAGGTTGTTGCTTGAGGATGCCGAGAGAGAGAGGCTGAAGAGGCACACTACTGAAAAAGGGAAAGCTTCCATGACCGACAGTGTAACGGTGGCGGAGACATTTGGAGAGGGAAGTTCTTATCAGCCACTGGCCCCTGAATCTGCTTTTGCGAGCGATCCCGCAGCCTTTGCTCGGGCCTCTACTGAGTATAACCCTGAATATTCGGCTCTAGGAGACACCGTATTCACCTTATTCGCCACAACAAGCATGCATTCTACCTTTCCTACATCATCCCTAACCGGAGGTAAATTCCTATTGCCTTGTATCCCTGAGGATGTCGTTTTTACCAAATTCGCAAACTAAAAGGTTGTGCTTTTACTGTGCAGTTCCTCCTGAATCTATCTTGACACCGGGCTTTGCCCCTATGATTCCGCAAGTGACCGAGTCAGATCAGGTCTTGTGGGAATACAATTTGGAAATGGCGGTGATCAGTTGGACACCTACTCGGATATAATGATAACGCCCAGCCTTTACGAGGGTCTTACTAATGAAGGAGAGGTGGTTGAAGGACAAAGCACTCAGGCCAGGGGTCCAGTGGAAGCTGATGTGCCTTCCAAGGGTGAGAAGACGGAGGAGAAGCATCGGCAGGATGAGGCCAGCAGGCCGGAGGTCCTAATGAAGACCGAACATGATACTGAGATGAGCGCCACTGAGGTGGTTGAGAAGAGAACAGTCGATGCAGAGGCAGGAAAGAAGAGGGTTGTTGAGGAGGCTCAAAAGAAGAAGGAGGATGATGAAGCCCAGCTGAGGGCCATCGACACTTCTGGGAAAGCCAAGGCTATGGATCCCATAGAGCGTAGGTCCATGAAGCTTGTTGCGCGATGGTTCACTAGAGAGGCCAAGGAGAAGGCATAGCGGGAGAGCAAGGCGATCTCGAAGAAGGGTGATGTTGTGGTAGCTCAGGTTGTCGGAAGTTCCCCCATGCCTATGTCGTGCACCATACTTACTGATATCACTGAGATCTCTAGCGGCAAGGGGGCGGACGAGAAGCGTCTCTCAGCTTCTCATGAATCAGTTATTTCCCGAAAGGGCCGCAGTGGAAGGAACGGATCCAGTAAGAAGAGGCATGGTGCGAAAGATGAACCATCGAGTTACGAATATGCAAAGAAGAAACACAAAAAGAAAAGGCACAATTAGTGTTAGCAACTTGAGTAGAAGTCACTGTTTATTTTAGTAGTGTAGGCCAATAGTTTACGCGAGTACGACCCTCGCTTTTGGTTTTTCAAGACATGGTGCGATTTTCATGTACACCCTGTCATTAGAAAGAAAGATGTTAGACATGTAGTATGTTCAATGTATGTGTGTTGAAAATGAATATGAATTAGTAAAGATCGCAGTTTATGTCGAGTGTTCGGATGTTCTTCTTATGTTTTCCAACGTCTTGTACTTGCATAAGCGTACTTATCGTTAACTTAACAAAAAAGCGATCGACGGTCGCGCTCTGGGTCGATTATTCCAGAGGGGTGTGATTAAGCGCAGGCTTCTAGTAAGTTTTCCTCAGCTAAGGAAACCCGTAGTTTGCGAAGCAAGGCTGAGCACCTGCTGTTTTGGGTATGCCCGGGGTTAATCCCAAGTGTAGCGAAGGCGTGTGACATCACCATGTGCGGTCCATCCGGTGTGTGGCTCTCCCGTCGTTCATTGGGTTGAGGCGAGCCGCAGGCGTCGTTTACTCACCTGAGAGGAGAAGCCCGGATCATCAGCCCTTAGGGTCCGATCGTGGCATGGGCTACTCCTTGCCTTGAGAGCTTCGGGGAAGAAACGATTTAAGGTCGATCTTGGTGTTGTGCCAAGATTCAACCGACACCAATAGCCAGGAGAGAAATTTACATTACTCCTGGCAGGGTGTTGGGCGGCCCCAAGTTGCTTGGGACTTAGGCGCGGAACGATTTATCCTAGGCCTCGGCACAGGGTCGAGGTTTGAGTATGTGGTTATTTATACTCTGTCATGCCATGGGCCAGGGACTCGAGTAGTTTGTCGGCTCCCGTGCTCGGGGTGCCGGTCGTAGCCAGTGTTGTTTGACCCCGATACGGGTTCGGGGTCTAGATGCCGCTACTGGCTCCCGTGCTCGGGGTGCTAGTCATAGCCAATGTCGTTTGTCCCCAATGCAGGTTCGGGGTTAAGATGGCAGTACCGGCTCCCGTGCTCGGGGTGCCGACACTACGATCGAATGTTTGCACGTAAGACTGCTGTCAGGACTTAGTCAAACGTGTTATGCATGGAGTAAACAACAAGAAGAGATAGGAAGTTGAACACCATTTCTACTAATAACTTTTGCGGCAATAGCCTTTACAATGCCTTGAGTCGATACAAACAAAACATTGTTGGAAATCATAAAGTTAAGTTATGTAAAGTAGCAGCGGAAATGTTCACTATTCCACGCCCTTGGGAGTTCAGCTCTATCCACGGTTGCGAGTTTGAAAGTTCCATTGCTGAGCCTTCGTTGTAGGGAGTAGGGTCCTTCCCAGTGGGGTACAAGGTCTGCCGGTGGGGGGAAGACCCGTTTCAAGATGAGGTCGTCGATGTTGAGTTCCTTATGGAAGACCCTAGAATTGTAGTATCGGGTGACTCGTTGTCTTTGGGCGGCGGCTTGGAGGTCGGCTTCATTCCTTTTTTATCCTAACAAGTCGAGTGACCCCAAATGTAAGTCTTGGTTTGTTTTTGGGTCGAAATAGGTGACTCGATGAGATGGAAGATTGATCTCAATAGGAATGACGGCTTCGGATCAGTAGGCAAGGGCGAAAGGAGTGTGTCCAGTTGTTGGCTCGTGGGTTGTTCGGTAGGCACATAGGGCTAGAGGAAGTTCATCCGCCCACATGCTTCCGGCCTTTTCCACACATTTTTGATGATGGATTTAATGACCTTATTAACCGCCTTGACTTGACCGTTGGCTTGGGAATGAGCCACCGCCGAGAATTTTTTCCGATGTTGTGCCGTTGACAAAAAGCTTTGAATTCGGCGCTCTCGAACTAAGTGCCGTTGTCGGAAATGATAGCTTGAGGGGCCCCATGCCGAGTGATGATGTTGCGTACAACTAATTTTATCATCTTCTTAGTGGTGATTATGGCGAGGGCTTCTGCCTCTGCCCATTTGGTAAAATAGTCAACTGCGACTACAGCATATCGTGCCCTACCTCTAGCTATCGGGAGAGTTCCAATGATGTCGATTCCCAACATGGCGAATGACCATGGGTTGATCATTTGTGTCAATTCAGTAGGTGGGGCTCTTGGGATCGTTGAGAAGCGTTGGCACTTGTCGCACTTGCGAGCATAGTCTGTGGCATCTTGATCGAGCATAGGCCAATAATAACCGTGTCTGGGTATTTTCCTTGTCAGGGCTTGTCCTCCAGTATGGTCGTCGCATTCCCCTTCATGTACATTAGTTAACACTTTGACGGTGTCCTGATGGGCTAAGCATCTGAGTAATGGGATAGAGAAACCTCTGCGGTAGAGCACCCCATCCATAAGAAGATAGCGAGCCGATTGTCGAGTGTGCGCTCGTCTTTCTTTGAGGCTCCCGGAAGGGTTCCGTGTTGTTGGCAGATCTTGATTGGAGTCATCCAAGATCCAGGTTCGGGTTCGGCGTTTATGACTGCCTCGGTCTGTGTTTGCCTGATACTAGGGGAGTTGAGCACTTCGACGGGGGCGAACCCCAAGAGTTGCGAATCCTCGGAGGTTGCTAGCTTAGCTAGTGAATCTACTTTTTTATTCTGTTCTCGAAGAATGTGCGCGATGACGAAGTGGTCGAAGTGGGAGAGCAATCCCTGAACCTGGGCTAAGTATAGGGCGAGTTGTTCCCCATTAACTTAATATTCCCCTTGTACCTGGTGCACGATGAGTTGTGAATCAGAGAAAATCTGAATTGTCTTTAGTGTGAGCTTGATCGCGATTTTCACTCTGGCTATCAAGGCCTCATATTCTGCATCGTTGTTGGTGGTAGGAAAAATTAGTTTTAGTGCGTAGCATATCAGGCGTTCTTCGGGGGTAACGAACACGACCCTGGCCCCGAAGAATTTCCTGTTGGCAGATCCGTCCATGAACAATTTCCATTGAATGTTGGGAGCTTCAGTATTCTCTACAGAAGCCTCCTCAAGGGCAGTGAATTCCACTATGAAATCAGCGAGAACTTGGCCGAGGATGGCTCTGCGGGGGACAAACGTTATCTCAAATTGGCATAGCTCCTGTTAGACCAAAATTTGGTACTAACACCCAAATGCAGCGATAAGTCCTCACAATCATAAGTCACAGAACATAGACTGTAGAAAACAGTAAATAACAAGAGACACACGAAGTTTTTATAGTGGTTCGACTCAATTCAAGCCTACATCCACTTTATAATCTTTTATTTATACTAACAAATTACAAGACAAATCAGTACATTCATAACAAAGAAGAGAAAGAGAATGAATTTATACACGAAATCCTCGTGTTAATGTAGTTTGAGAGACACAATGTCCTTGTGTTTATGCAATGGTGCATGCCATGAAGAGTTAGTGCCAAGGAGCTGGAAGAATTCCCTGAAAATGCCTTCCACTGGTGTATTTATGGCCATTTCCTGAAATCGGTTCATGAGTGTGACGACCGTACATAACCCCCACACTTTACAAGAGAAATAATGCGCTGAAATGTGTGCAAGGCAGCATTGGGCGATCATCAAACTCGGTAAACACAAGCGGGACCTGTTGTAAACTCACAGTGCGAGGATAAAATATAATAGAACATATACAACAAGTAGTAATAGTGAAGCAGAAACACAAGACTTTCATACAACTTGAAAGTAATATCCACAACTTGGAAATAGTGTTTGTACAAAGTTGCCTCACTACATAACTGTTAGACCAAAAAGTGGTTCTAACACCCAAATTGACTAAAATTGTGATAGAATGAGATCAAAAACAGAAAAGAGACACAGAATTTATAGAGGTTCGGCGTTGAAGAGCCTACGTCCACTTTAAAACACTTTGTTTGATGATATAGATGAAAATACAACAAGATATTCGCTCAATCTCGCTCACTTTTCATATACATTCACTCAATTATCTCAAAATACACTGTATATGATGATTTGGATTGTTTGGGAGTGCTGGAATTCGGTTCTCTAAGATACTTAAATTCTCAAAGTGCCAAAAAGATCCCTTCAATGACCTTTGGGGGTCTATTTATAGGTGGAAATTCACCCAGAATCCGGTTCAGATCGGAGCTACGTGGCTCTTATCCCATCATTCTCGGGGTCAGATGGATTTCAATGTTGACAGCGCATTAGGTTAGTGGTCATCATGGGTAGAAAGTGAGTGTAACCGCTCCGAATATCCAGGAGATCGTGGGGTGAAGCAACATGGTACATTGAGTTCGGTTCGGAGAGGCAAGTAGAAGGGGTTCGGATCGAGGCCTCCGATCCAGTCCGACCTGTGTTGAACTTGAGCTCTTGTCCATTCTACTCTGTTCCGTCCCGGTCTGATAGTGGCCCTCCGATCCGATCCGATGCTTTTTAGGAAGAAGTGTTCTTCAACGCTTCACATCTCGACTTTGTGTAGCCTAGTTCACAAAGTAGGCTAACATTTTGCCCCCTCAAAGGATGCTTCTGTTGGAGGCGGAGCATGCTTTGATGTCATTTACACAGTACCCTTCTGAAATTGAATCGTTGAAAAGTCATTTCTATTGACATATAAAGACACGTTGTTTCAAAAAGTTGCATCTTTTGATGTCTATATACACTTCGCATAGTATGTGAATCCCTTTCTTTATTTTCAAGCAACTTGGAGAACTCTTGTTAACATCCAGTTATCCTTCCAGGTGATTTTTCTTTTTGATTTTTCTTTGAATTTAATTCAATTCAGATGCTAAGTTAGTACATGGAATTCCATTCGGTTCGGGTTCCAATCCGAACAGTCTCACCTCTTCTTTCATTTGGTATCAACTTAGCAGGCCAGACCACATCACTGGGCTCTCACTCCGGACCGAGCGGAAAAGTAGGCAGGAATACGAGTAGTCACCGTAACTCTATATAAGCCTATCACCTTTTTCATTCTTCCTCTCTTTCTCTTTATTTGCTTTTTCTCAGCCGATTGAACACAGAAACCCAAGCCCTCTGAAACTCAAAAAACCTCTTTATTAATCATCAAATCGAATTCGTAAGTGAATCTTAAGCTTTATTTTCTTGATAACAATCGATCTCGATTATGAATTACAGTCGGTTTGATAGATTTGGGCATGGGTTTGGTTCGATGTGCTAGTGCAACCTCCTCTTCCCTCACCATCGTCGTCCGTGGCTCAGCCACCACTTCGAGGCGCTGGGAATATGGAATTAGGGCTCGCCATGATGGATAAAACCAATGACAACTTGATCTTGGTTGGGGCCATGAGCATGAAATTAGGTTCTAGGTTTGAAAGAGAGGAAGAAGAAAGAGGTTACAGGGGATCGGTTCGGGTGGTGGAGTGTGGATCATGGAGAAGAAGAAAGGGAAGAAAAGGCTCAGAAAGTCAAATCGGGTCGAGGCAAAAGTTGAAAAGGGAGACGGAGCTTAATTTATTGGATCGGGTCGGATAGTGCTCTCGCAATCAGATCGGATCGAGAAGTGAAATAAAAGAGGAGAGGGGCATGGTCACTTAATTCGATCCGGACCATTCGGGGAGCCTACTTCCGAACCGATCCGATTTTTTTCTCTAGGCTTCAACGTTTGTCTAAGTCCAGGGCAAGGCTGTGCCCCTGATCTGATCTCAATGAATGCACCCGAACCGAACCGAAGAGTAGTCCAACTTAATGCATAAGAATTTGTCTAACTGGCCCAATCAACTCTTGGCATAATCTTCAACTTAATGGACAGTTAGGATAGTGCCTTGCGAATATACATGAACATCAAGAAATGCCTTGAACATTATTGCTTTGCCAAGATTTTGTATTGCACTTTCGAGTGTTGACTTTACATTTTCTGCATACACTGTTCACACTTTAGTTCATACACATGCACGGGGGGATACGGGCTAATTTACTCTAACTTGTGCTATTTCTTCTTCAATAGTGTAGTGACCATGACAGCCAGACGTTCATCTAGATTAGCAGAGACGAAAGAGATTCCAGAGACATCCAACAAAATCACTCATGAAGACATATCTTCTTCCTCAGATCCAGAATGGGATGATGAGGGCTCAGATTATGAGGTAGAAACTCATGAAAGAGATAATGTGTCTTCTGAGGGTAGAGTTTCCCTGGGCTGTGAAGAGGAAGGAGGGATTGGAGATAATCGAGCTCCTGACAAATTTGAGTCTGCCATCATACTGGAATCACCTCAAGATTCTGTTGAATCGACGATCGACAATGACAGACTTATTCGAATATGCCTAAAGTACGGGATACCCAAAGGGGATACCTTGGTGCCATCAAAAACTGATCGTCCTTACAACCCTCCAGAAGGATTTATGGCAATCACTCGATTGATGTGCATGGTTGGGGCTATCCCTCCATTTTCTCCTTTCGTCGTCGATTTTCTAAGACAAATGCGGATTGCCCCAATGCAGCTGCATCCCAACTCTTATGCTTACTTGTACACCCTATATGTAGCGTACCGCGAGATCTTAGGCATAAAGCTCACTTTTAATGACGTTCATTTCTTTTATAACTTCAAGCACCGGACTCGAGAAACTCCTTCTTTCTGTTACTTCGAGTCTGTCCCAAAGAGGAAAATAATTCCAGCACCGTTCAACAGTAAAGCGGGTGATTCCAGGCTGGAATGGTTTTATGTAAGGCAACAGCCAGGGTGTGCTAGGAGATGGACAAAATCAAGTAAAACACTAGTTTTCTAAATCTCGACTCTGTATGACCACGCCACCACATTAATCTGTTTTATTTTTGTTTGCAGTTGATAACCCTAAACAAATATCGGATCAAGAATTCTTTGATCAGATGCACCGGCTCCTTAATGGTGATCAAAAGTTTTTAACTATTGATGAAGTCCTTAAGAATGAATATCTTCATCTCCATAGGTTGCTACCCGTTACCCGTAGTATAGGTCACGGGACGGGTCCATATGTATATATTCCCCCAGTGGATGTAATCCCAGAAACGGGCGAAAGCTCGAAAGCTCCTATAATGCCGCTTCAGGCTTCACCTTCTCTATCTTCGACCCAAGATGATGAACTGGCTAACATGGCTAAAAAGCACCGTGAGGGGTATATCGTTCCCGAGGATGCCATCTCTCCGGAGAGGTCAACGTCTTTCAAAGAGCCGCCGATTGATACTTCTCAGGGAGACGCCCCTAGTACCGATGATCCAACATTTCAGGGTTTGGGGGATCTCCCCTTACCTGAAACTATTTACACTTCAGAGGATTTTGGGACAAATCCTTTAGTTTTCACTTCTTCAGAAGAGACCACCCCTGCTAAGGCCAAAGAGCCCACTCGCACTAGTCTGGCTTCAGACTCGGGTTTGTCGGGGGGAAAACACCACTTAGGATGCACTTAACACAATAGCACCACATTTCACAGCACTTTCCTTTTGTGAGAATGTTGACTCTGAATTTCATTTGCCTTGTTGTGCAGGTACAATGTCCCGTTCCCATTATGATATCAGGAAACTTCGTCGTAGCATGTCCAGACCCCCTTCTGATCCTGAGCATGATCGTCGCGAAAGCCGCGGTAGGGAGGATAGAAGGCCCTATGATTCTTACCAGTCGCGGTCCTCACGTTCTCGCTCTCCCGTTCGGTCAGATTCAGAGCGATATAAGGGCTACAAAGGTCGTCGAGAAGATGACAGGCCGCAATCGAAAGACCCACTTCTTTCTCAAGAAAAGCGCAGTAGGGAAAGGAGTCCGCTGAGAGATACCGATTCGCGAAGCAAGCACAAAGTTCCTGCCAAACGTCCTAGAAGGAATGAGGAGGCCATTGAGCCTTCTATACATAAGGATACCGAGTTGACATTCCCTGCACCTCCACCATTGGATGCTGAAACTGCAGTTTAACGGGCGTATCTGGAGGAGCAATTTCCCAAACCCTATTTCGAAAACCTGACTTTCTTACCTGCTTTTGAGCCTATTTCCTCAAGGTGGGCAGATGAGGCCAAAGCAAAAATTGATGCGGTCGAGAAACAATATTCAGAGATGTTCAAGTATTCGCGCAATCTTTCCAGGATCATCCAAAATCTAATCACGAATACTAACTCAATGCAGAAGACCGCAGAAGACGATGCAAAGGCTTTGAAAAATTTAGGAAAAGACCTTGAGGATACACAGGCCCAACTTGCTATCGCTCAATGGGATACTGCTAGCTTCAAGCAAAAATTTGAGGACCTACAAAAACGCTACCATGACTTTCTTGAGTCCCATACTCAAGAGCGTTCGGAACTGAAAAAGCAAGCAGAAGACGCCAAGTTAGATGCTGCCAAAATGCAACTCGCTTATGCTGACCTTGAACGAGAAAAGTCCGAGTTAGCGAAGAAGAACGCCGAATTGGAGAAGAAAAACGCTGACTTGTCTTCCAAGTTGGTAGATGCTGAGAACAGGGCTGCCCTAGCAGAGGGTAATGTCGAAAGTGTTATCAAATCCGCTGAAGAGACCCGCAGGCAGCTGTCAGAGGCTGAGGAAGAGGTGCGTGGTTTCGGCGAATTAATGATTGAATTCTTTGCGCATATAATACGCCACCGGAACATCTCTTGGATTAAAGATTATCCATCTACCTTGGTCCAAGTATGGAGTCAAATCATTGAATGGGAGAAAGAGGAGCTCAAGGTTGATTCCATTGACGAAGATAAGCTTATGGAGAAATATCTAAGAGATGATGAACCAGAACGCCTAGCCGAGGGACGCCGCCTTATTGCTGCTACTATGGAGGAAGAGAAGCGGAGAGCTAAACAAAAGAACATTCCTGGGGCTGGTTCTTCTTCTACTGCCTCTGAAACCTCTGAAGTAGAGGGATATGATCTCGAAAACCTGGGGATCCCTCGGGCATCTCTTTTATCCCCTATACCCAAAACGGCGTCGGAGACAGCGGTCACTCCAGCTGAGAAGTCGTCAGAAGGTATCTCTACCTTTTCACCTCTATTCGTCAAAGCTATCTCTACCTTTCACCACACAACCGGGCAATCAATTAAGAACCCATTGTTTTCTCCTGAGTTGATAACTGTTGCTTCTCACTATGTAGTTGTTGAACCGTCCGAAAGGACAGACGCATCCCAGGGAACCATCGCTAGAGCAGAACCTACGGAGAAGGCTAAATGGGGAAAGGACAAGGCTGCCACCATTGATTCGGGAGAAGGAACTGAGCCGTCTAAGGCTGAGACTCCCCATGATGACGAAATGATAGATGCCTTGAAAGATGATGGAGGCAACGGGGGAAACGAGGAAGACGCTGAGGTGGATATAGTTGGGGAGTCGAAAAGCGCTGATGAAATCACTTTGGCTGCATTGAAAGCCGAACAAGACAAACGCATTCAGCTTAAAGTTGAAGATCCAGACCCCGAAAGCCTTAAGCCTCTCGCAGTGGTGGATGCTGGATCAAGGTTAGCTGTTAAGCTTTCGACTAGATCTATCACAGAAGAACTTGTTAAAAAGTCTTCTCTTGATTCCAGCGTTCCGACTCCAATGAAAAAATCAGCCGATTCCAGCACTTCAGTCTCGGGGAAGAAAAAACCAAGGCGCATCTTAACTGATGCTGAAAGAGAGGCAAAGGATGCTGAAAAGGCTACTAAGAAGTCCAAGTCCACTTCAAAGTCTAAGTGATAAAGTGCTTTGCTTTATCTTAGTATTTAATTGGCCCACAATCGTAACAGTGAGTGTGGCCTTCGCATCTTCTTTTTGCCTGTTTTCCTGTACAAATTCATACATTTGTGAATAAAAATAATTCATTTCCTGCAATGCCTGTTAGTTGTCAGTTCATTACTTATGTAAAAATTCAAATGTATGTCCTACTCAAGTTGTGTAATGGAATCATAGCGGGGGGGGGATATGTGTGTACATATATGCCTCCAGTCAGTCTTGAAAAACTATTCAAGATTAAATTAAAAAGTCCGAATGTCCCCGATTGTCTGACGGGGGTCACATTCCTTTTGCCATTGATGCTTGTTCTTTTTCGGCATCCTTTATACTCTCCTGTCTTATGTTCAGGTTAGATTTCTTGCCAAGACAGTCTCTTATCCGGGTGCACCTTCACGCCTCGGAGGACGTCGTCTTCCCGTCCTTTATACTCTCTCTCAATTCTTGAGAGTTAGAGTTAAGAATGTCATCTTCCCATTCTTTTATGTCTTATTGTAAAAACAGTCGTTGTGTTTGTTCCTGCATATAAGCCATCTCCAACTTTCCAGATTTCAATTTAACATCTCGTATTCCACAGTCACAATAGAATAATAGTTGAAGATATAAATAATGCAAGAAAGTAAATGGCACACGATATTTTTATAGTGGTTCGGCTAAGTCATAGCCTACATCCACTTTATAGTTTCTTGTTCGCATCAACAGACTTTTCTAAGGCAAGTCGTGCCTTTTTACAGAGTTCATAAGAAAAACAAAAGAAGATACAATATCCCTAATTCAAATATCGCATCAAGTGTTGGGCATTCCAAGCCCTAGGCACTTCTTCGCCATCTACGGTCGTTAACTTGAAGGCTCCTGTCTCAAGTTTCCGTTGGATGGCGAATGGCCCTTCCCACTTTGGTCCAAGGTGTGGAAGGGAAGGAAAAACTCGCTTTAGTACCAAATCTCCGGGTTCAAAGGTTCTAAAACGAACTTTTTTGTCATAATAGAGTGCCATCTAACGTCAATGTCTTGATGCACGCAAGTCTGCCTCGTCCCTTTTCTCTTCAATTTCATCAAGCGATTAAAGGAGGAGTGCTCGATTCGTCATCGGGACATAATATGTCACCCTATGAGATGGAACTTCAAGCTCTACCGGGATTACTGCCTCTGAACCAAATGAAAGAGAGAAAGGAGTATGACCGGTAGCTGTCTTAAACGTTGTCCGATATGCCCACAAGGCCAAGGGAAATTCATCCACCCATTTTGCTTTTGCACGTTCCAATCGCTTCTTGAGGATGGACTTTATGACTTTATTTATTGCTTCTACTTGCCCATTTGACTGTGGATGTGCGACTGCGGTGTACCGCTTGTCGATCTTGTATTTCGGGTAGAAATTCCTGAATTCGGCACCGTCGAACTGGGTTCCATTATCAGTTACAACGGTCCTTGGAATCCCAAATCGGCATATGATATTTCTAACCACGAAACTTATCACCTTTCTCGCTGTGATTTTAGTTAAGGGCTCAGCTTCCACCCATTTCGTAAAACAGTCCACGACGACTATTGCATACTTTGCTCCTCCTTTGGCAAATGGTAGAACTCCGATTATGTCAATTCTCCACATGGAAAACGGCCACGGACTCACCATCGACTTGAGCTGGGTCGGTGGTGCTCTGGGGATCTTGGCGAACCTTTGGCATATGTCGCAGCGTCGTGAGTAATCAGCTGCATCTTTATTAATTGTGGGCCAAAAATACCCATACCGCAACACCTTTTTGGCTAAGGTTTGACCTCCCGTATGATCTCCGCACTCACCTTCGTGTACTTCTCTTAGTACACGCTTGATGTTGTCATGTGCTATACATCGTAACAGGGGCATAGAAAATCCTTATCGATAAAGGACATCATCTTGAAGGATGTATCTTGTAGCTTTGCGAACTACGGCCCACCTTTCACTCTTCTTTGGCGGGAGTATTCCATTTCTAAGGAAATTCTTGATTGGGGTCATCCACGACTCCCTCTCCTGTTCTGCTTCAAGAGCTAATTCAATTTCCATTAAATCAAAGCTTGGCGACTCCAACGTGTCAATTGGAACCATTTCGGTTTCCTCCGGATTGTCGGAACTGGCCAGCTTCGCTAGCCGGTCTGCCTTCCGGTTTTCAGCTCTCGGGATATGCATTATGTTATACTGTTCTAGGATGCTCAACAGCTCCTTCACCTTTCCAAGATAGGTAATAAGTCGAGGTCCTCGGGCCACAAACTCCTCTCGCACTTGGCAGACGACTATTTTGGAATCGCAGAATATATCAAATGCCTTTATTCTGAATTCCTTAGCAAGCTTCAGCCCGGCAGTCAGGGCTTCATATTCAGTGTCGTTATTGGTCATTGGAAATTCAAGTCGTAGAGCATAATATAATGATCGTCCTTCGGGAGTAACTAAGACGACTCCAGCTCCGGACCTTCTGTCGTTCTTGGCTCCGTCTGTGTATAACTTCCATGGACCTAATTCCAACTCTTCCTCTGATTTGACCACCTTGTCGTTGATCATCTCTTCCTCCGGGATTGTGAACTCTGCTATAAAGTCAGCCAGAGCTTGCCCCCTAATCGATCTCCGCGGCTGAAAATTTAAATCAAACTGACTTAATTCAATATTCCACTTGATCAACCGTCCCGATGCTTCGGGTCTTTGCAACACCTGTCTCAGAGGTTGATCAGTGTATATGGTTATTGGATGGGCTTGAAAATAATGGCGAAGTTTTCGGGAGGCGATCAGAAGGCTGTAAGCGAGCTTCTCAATCCTTGGGTAGTTCATCTCTACAGCTGCCAATTTCTTATTTACGTAGTATACCGGCCTTTGCACTTTGTCTTCTTCTCAAACAAAGGCGGTGCTAACGGCGTGGGCCGATACTGCTAGATAAACAAACAACTCTTCATGATCCACTGGCTTCGACAAAATCGGTGATCTCTCTAGTAAGTCCAACAGATTTCGAAAGGCCTCAACACAGTCCGAAGTCCATTCGAAATTTTTCTTTCCCCTTTTTATCAAGTCAAAAAATGAGACGCATCTGTCTGTTGCTTTGGAGATGAATCTACTCAACGCAGCCACTTTCCCTGCAAGACTTTGGACATCCTTGATTCTTCGCGGTTCCTCGATGTTCCTTATCGCTGCTATCTGATTGGGATTAATTTCAATTCCTCGAGAGCTCAAGATGAAACCTAGAAATTTTCTAGATGCACCCCAAACGAGCACTTCAAAGGATTTAGCTTAATTCGATACTTTCGTAGGATACCAAACATCTCTGCCAAGTCTTGCGTATGGCTAGAGGACTGTCTCGATTTGACTAGCATATCATCCACATAAACTTCCATAGTTTTCCCTATTTGGTTATAAAACATCCTGTTCACCAAGCGTTGGTAGGTAGCTCCAGCATTTTTCAATCCAAACGGCATGACCACATAACAATACAACCCCAAATTTGTGATGAAGCTCGTGTGCTCTTAATCGGGCACATGCATGGGAATCTGGTTGTATCCGGAATATGCGTCCATGAAAGAAAGAAGTTCATGTCCCGCCGTCGAATCCACAAGCTGGTCTATTCTGGGGAGTGGGAAGCTGTCTTTCGGACAAGCTTTCTTCAAGTCTGAAAAATCAATACATGTTCGCCACTTTCCGTTTGACTTCTTCACCAAAACAGGATTCGATATCCAGTCGGGATATGTCGAATCTCTAATAAATCCGTTCTCGTTCAGCTTCTCCACTTCTTCTTTTAGAGCTGCCAACCTCTCTGGGCCCAACACGCGTCTCTTTTGCTTTATAGGCAGGTGTTTTGGTTTATACTCAGCGAATGACTCATGATGGATGGGGATATCCCACACATGTCTACATGGGTCCAGGCAAACACATCCAGGTTTGCCTTCGGAAAATCAGCCAGTTCTTTGGCTCGATGCGGATCCAATTGGGATCCAATCTTCAAAAATTTTGTTGGATCAGCTTCATCAATGGGTATATTCACTGTCGTTTCGTCAGGAGTTGCTTTTTTATCCTCAGGTTCCTCATCTTCTCTAGGATCTAGGTCTTCAGGCATTCCTTTGGGCAACTCCTTCGGGGCTAATCCCTCTAATTGCTATACGGAACCCTCCTTTGGAGGGGGTGAAGTACTTTTGGAATCGATGTTAAGTCCCTTCATCAGCATCTTCAATTCAGCAATATAACAAGCTTGCCCGGAAACTTGATCTCCCCTCATTACTCCTGTTCCGGCTTCAGTTGGGAACTTTAACAGTAAGCACCAAGGTGCAATACAAGCCCTAATCTCTGCAAGGGCGGGCCTTCCCAAAAATGCGTTGTAAGGAGAATCAATATCTAGCACTACAAACTGAAGCATTCGCACGCTTCGACGATCCCCCTGTCCCAATGTTAAGGGCAATTCTATATACCCCATTGGAGCAGTCGATGCCCCATTGAAGCCTCGGATCCAACCTTCACAGGGCTTCAAATCTCCAGACTCGAGTTTCATCTGATCAAATGACTTCTTAAACAAAATGTTGATAGAGCTTCCATTGTCTACTAGTACCTTATGGACCAGTGCCGGCCCAATGGTAGTGGTAATAACCAATGGATCCGCGGTAGGTGATTGGATTCCAGTGTCATCTCTGCTACGGAACACTACGTCATCGAACATTGTCTTCTGCTGTTTCACAGGGGTGATATCTTCCAAATCATCGCACTTGTCCACATTTATGTGCTTAACTGCATTAACGTATTGGTCCATTGCTATGAAACTATGGATAGCCGGATGGAGTCCACCTACTATGTTGTTAATGACAATCCCTTTGCCTTTTTGTTGTGCTGTAGGCTTGGGAGCAGGCTAACTCGGGTTTGGGGCCTGTCCTCCTTGTCCACTGTCCCTTGGGGCAGACTTATACTCATACAACTTACCTTCACGCAACAACTTCTCAACCACATCTCTCAAGTGTCGACATTCGTTCGTTGAATGTCCGTGGGTTCCGTGAAATAAACAAAACTTTCCAGTAGCAATTTATTTTTCTGTCGAATCTCGCGGCGGTGGTTTCTTGTATTGCAAAACATTGTACGTATCCAAATAAATATTCTCCAAAGTGTCATTCAATGGTGAATAATTTTCAAAGGTCTGGAACTGGGGCTGTTTGTCAGGATTACTTCCTCGGTTCCTGTTTCTCCTATTACCATTCGCATTACGGTTGTTGTTGCCCCCGTTTCCATTCTTATTTCCAATGTTCACTTCGACTTTACCAGAACTCTCTCCAGACTGCTTTACAGCAACATTACTTTGAACAACTTCTTTTGAGGCTGCTCCGGACTTCCTCTTTCTGTTTTCCCTTGCTTCCTCCCGTCTTAACTGAATATTGGCTTTCTCATAAAACAACTCCCTTGTGGGCGGTGGCTTCCCAGAAACATAATCTCCAAACTCCGAATCAGGATCAACTCCCTCCATTAATGCCATCAAGATTGTAGGCTCATGAGGGTCGCTGACTTCTGTTACAGCTAAATTGAAACGGTCTAAATACGACTTCAAGGACTCACCCGGTGCTTGCTTAATTCTCGATAATTCAATAACAGTCTTAGACTTTCGGGCGTGGAGTCAGAATTGAGTCATAAAACGTTCACTCAGTTCTTTGAAATTTGATATCGATCGAGGAGGAAGTCGGGTAAACCATAGTAATGCTACGTCTTCTAAGTAGATCGGGAAAGCCTAACACTTTACAGCGTCAGGGACAGCGGCAGCATTCATAAGCCATGCGTATCACATCAAATGTTGTCCCGGGTCAGTTCTCCCGTTATATCTGTCCATCTGCAGCAGATTAAAACATCGGGGGAACTGAAAGTTAAGAATGTCCTCAGTAAAAGGAGTATGGATTCGTTCAATACCATAATCTTCATTGGTGTAATTTCGACTCTCGGACATGATTTGGTGCACCGTAGCCCATACATCAGCATTGGTTAAAGGCGGTTCAGGCTCCCTGGCTCTGATGTTTGGGTTTCCTCTAGGTTCCTGATTAGGGGACATTCTCCTTCTCCTAGCGGCTCCTGCTCTGCTTTTCTCCCTACGTTCCCAGTCGATCTCACGGGCAACATCTTCATGGGATCCCAGAGATCCGAAAGTCGTTTCTTCCAAATTCTGAGGTCGTTCGAGCGGCCTCCTTTCACGAGGCCGTTCTTCCTCGGAAGAAGAAGATTGATCCATCGCAGTATGATGATTTGGGGAAGGGGACCTCTGCCTGCGAAGCTCACCAATTTCCCTACTCATGATTCTCATGTTCTCTTGCATCATAAGGTTAGTACGCTCATGAATTCTCATATCCTCCCTAGTGCTCTCGAGCATGTTAAGAAGGCGCGAAAAATCTCCTTGAGTGACAGGTGCGGACGGATTGATCTGGTCATTGGTCCTGGTGGCTGGAGTTGGAGCATTTGGAGGGGCTCGGGTAGAGGTTCCATCATCACCTAGAGTCGGGTCGGATCGGAGCAAGGAGACTTGGCCGGATCGGATCGGGTTGGGAGAGTGCACTTCTTCAACATATTCAATCCGGTACGGATCGGAGCTCTCCCTATGCGACCGGTTCAGATTTCCTGTTCCTGTTCGATCCGCTCCCGAACTTTTCCCACGAGACCTTGTCACATCCGGATTTTGCTGATCTTCACCAACTTCGTTCCCTCGACTGGTTTGAACTTCCTTGCCTTTTCCTTTGGCCATAATTCTTCAACAACCAACCAACAAGTACTTACAAGTGTCGAAAAGTGGGGATTAACTTCTTCGAACTCAACGGTCCAAAAAGTAGAACGATAATCCAAAAAAAAACAGAGAATTCAAATGATTCTCAGTGAAAGCACCAAAAATGTTAGACCAAAAAGTGGTTCTAACACCCAAATTGACTAAAATTGTGATAGAATGAGATCAAAAACAGAAAAGAGACACAGAATTTATAGTGGTTCGGCATTGAAGAGCCTACCTCCAGTTTAAAACACTTTGTTTGATGATACAGATGAAAATACAACAAGATATTCGCTCAATCTCGCTCACTTTTCATATACATTCACTCAATTATCTCAAAATACACTGTATATGATGATTTGGATTGTTTGGGAGTGCTGGAATTCGGTTCTCTAAGATACTTAAATTCTCAAAGTGCCAAAAAGATCCCTCCAAATGACCTTTGGGGGTCTATTTATAGGTGGAAATTCACCCAGAATCTGGTTCGGATCGGAGCTACGTGGCTCTTATCCCATCATTCTCGGGCTCAGATGGATTTCAATGTTGACAGCGCACCTGGTTAGTGGTCATCATGGGTAGAAAGTGAGTGTAACCGCTCCGAATATCCAGGAGATCGTGGGGTGAAGCAACATGGTACACTGAGTTCGGTTCGGAGAGGCAAGTAGAAGGGGTTCGGATCGAGGCCTCCGATCCAGTCCGACCTGTGTTGAACTTGAGCTCTTGTCCATTCTGCTATGTTCCGTCCCGGTCTGATCGTGGCCCTCCGATCCGATCCGATGCTTTTTAGGAAGAAGTGTTCTTCAACGCTTCACATCTCGACTTTGTGTAGCCTAGTTCACAAAGTAGGTTAACAATAACTTAGAAAAGAAAATAGCAGAAAAAAATACTAGATAGTAGTAAAACTGGTATGTGAGCCTCCCGCTCTCCATCGATCAGCATCGCCGTCCTCACTAAAGCACTACATGTCACCTGTTACTTAATCTGCCCATCCACAACCGGATGAACAGCCCAAGTAATAAGAGGAAACGTAAAACCTTGAGTCAGACAACAGTCATAGTGAGCGATAAAATAGCTAACAAACTTCAACAATAAAGTATATGAGATGGGATAGATAAACATACTAATCTACCCACGACACTAGAGAAGAACTCAACCTTATCTTCCCTACATCGGACAGTGATAGCCTTTACAAAAAACAATTCAATCATTCATCCATGGAAACTAGAACACCCATTCAAGCATGGAAAACACTGATAACATCCAGATTATATAAGTCTCACACAGGCAACCCTAATCGAGTTTAACATCCCCCAAGTACTCTCCCCAGAGGCCTAAACCAATATCAGTTAAGCACTCGAAGAACATCTACCTCGAATTTGGATAATCTATGTGAGGTAGTACAAATAGAACAACCAATCATCCACGACTGACTCTGGCTATCACCGCCAATCCTGCATTGAAACCATCGTTAATCTTACGACGGCCAACCTTGCCATATGTCAAGGGCTAATAGTAACCCCAGTCCTAGCATAAACTCCATATGTCCAACTTTGACAATGTCCAACCTTGACAACTAGGCCTTTCAACGATACCCAAGGTACTCGACCATAACCGGTATTTTGGGTGCCCCCATCGTACCCCTGCTTAGAGCCAGCTAGAACTTACAACAACAATAATTCCTCAGCCTTCTCATCTCTGGTCATCCAACTTGACGACTTTTCTTATCCCAAGCAACCTTCTCGATCCACCATTATCCACCAACCCACGACCTTTGAGTTGTTACCACATTCGTTGTTCTACTCCGATCAACGAACACCTTTCAACACTTCCAAACTTCCTACTTGAATTTACTTTGAAGTCACACCATCACCGAGCTAATTACTTCACTGCGTTGCGGCTAGGGTTCGGGGGTTGCCCCCTTCCCTGAAAAATATTTTTTCAGACCTTTTTCTCCAAATCTGAGTCGTATCTGAAAAATGTACTTTTTCAGAAAATGACCCTATTAGAAAATAAACCACAACATCATCACTATCAACCACAGCGTTTAGAAGCACTGCTAAAAAAAATAACCGACCCACCCCTTCAGAAAGACCCGACCCAGACTAGGCCGATCCGATCCAAGATGGCCGATCCAAACCAAGATGACCGATCCAATTGCCTAAATGACCGATCCAAACCAAAATGACCGATCCAATTCCCTATATGACTGATCCGATCCAAACACTTACATGACCGACCCGATCCACTTATGGCCCGATTCGATCCACTCCTGTCCAATCCAACTTCATTTCGATTCAACTTTTTAGCCGATTCAACCTATGGCCGAGCCAACTCCTCGACGATTCAACCTATGGCCGAGCCAACTCCTGGCCGAGCCAACTTTTGCATATTGCAATTTAACTCCGATTTCGACCAAAACTTCGCTAAACGACGAAACCAATTCAATCAAAATCATCGAACACAATCATAAACATATCATAATGACATTAACCATATGAATATGACGATTATCACAAAAATGATGTAAATCTCACTAAAAACCATTAAAACGAACATATGATCAAAATGAGAGATCTAACTAACCTAAACATGTAATATGACATGAAATTAACGAATAATACTTGTTAGATTAGATCATAGGGTGATGCACATGAAAATGAACTTGTAATGGTGTAAATCTATGGTAAAACATTCCAATTTGATGAGAAACATGCACAACCACTCATATACTTCATTGCATTCATGTAAGAGATGTAAATCACTCACCGATTTGCCGAAGCAATCTAAAACGATAGAAATAAGAATCCGAACAGCGAATACTTCGACCCAAACTCCTTGATCCGATGAATTTCCCTTGGAACGATGTAGATCTAGCCTCGAGTGGTTGAGATCTTGGATTTCCCTCTTTAGATTTGGATTTTAATGGTGGAAAGGTGTTAGAGGAAGAAGGAGATCAATGCCTTCAAATGAGAGAATGGGAAAGTAAACTTTTTCCCTCCACTCTCACCACCTATTTATAGGACTCCACTAAGGCTCCAAAATCTGAATAGCCAACTGAAAACCCTTAAAACAGCGATTTCTCCCAAACCGCTGAGCCAAATCGTTAATGTAACCCCTCCACGGAAAGGCAATCATCAATTCCTTTCCAATGGCATAGGTCTCACCCTCTAATTTGACCTGAGTCAAAAGTTATGCCCTATACAAGGCTGACAGGGGCAAAATGGTCATAAACAAAATCGGTAAAAATTATGGACATGTCTCACATTCCCATATTAAAAGATGAGAATGATCTAACCCCCAGAGAATGAAATAAAAAAAATTACGATCTTTCGATACATAAAATGCGGGATGTTACAGTGAGACACGTGGCATGCATCCCAAGAATCTCGAGATGTGGTGGAAAACGTGGAGAAATCCTCTCCAAGTCGTGCCATGCCATGTTTAATGAGGTCCGGGTAGATAGGAGTGAGATTAACTATGAGAATATGTCAAAATCGTGCATCGATCCCAGGCTGTTCGTGGTCCATGGGTGTGTCACAAGCGGGTTCGTGATCCAGGGGTGCACCGCGAGCGGGTCGTGGCCTAAGGGTGCACAACGAGCGGGTCGTGGTCTAGGGATCCACCATGAGCTGGGTGGTGGCCCACGAGCTGAGAGGAGCCGGTCCAGGGAGATGACGCTTCGTCACTTCATCCAAGTGATGGCTAGTCCATGCTTCTATGCGCATTTACGGAAACGGGAATAACTTTCAAACCGTAAGTCCGATTGAGCCAAACGAAATCTTTACCTAAAGCTAATTCATAGGGCTACAAGTTTTACCATGCAAGGCACTGTAATTGCAGTTTTCGGGCCCAAAAGAGGTCGTCTGATAGGTGTTTCGGGCCAGTTTATGATGATGTGCGACTTTGGCCAAATCGCTCTTCGTCTTCCATATGTGATAGCTTTGGTCAAAAAGCGTGTCAACATTTTGCCCCCCAGAACATATCTTGCTGGTTGAAGGAAGATGTGTTTTGGATAATCCAAGAAATCCATAATAAGAACCTACAAAAAAGAGTGTAGCAAGCAATGCGAGAATAAATCCTGGACAGCCTTATCGGAGTAAGACGACCAAGGAGATGCCATGATAGTTTGTTTATAATGGACGGATCCAGTTCGGAGCCAGAGCCCAGTGTTTATATTGGACGGATCCAGTTAGGAGCTAGATTTCATTACCTACGAGTATAATCCATACTCGAGTTTCCATTCTGAGTACAATCCATACTCATATCCAGAAAGAGCTATACTTGCCATAGCCTGACAAGATAGTCCAACCTTAGGCGCAATCCGCACCTAGTGTTCCAAGATTAGTATAAGCCATACTTTAACCGAGAATGAGGATCTTGCCACATCCTGACAAGATACTTGAATTCACCAAACATAAGCCATGCTTGGAAAGTCCTTCCTTATTCAATTCAAAATGCAAAACCAAAGCAAAGCCTGATTGGTTTGTCACCGAGTCCAGAGAACGTTTTGGGGCTACATCCTAACCCTGTACGTGTGCACTCTGATTCAACCAATCGGAAAACCTAATGAAAGCAAAAACAAATATTAAAGCCTAAGAAATGAAAAAAATGAAAGCTGATCTCATTCAGATCAGTTGATGATGATCCCACGAGAGTTCGATCCGGGATCGTTTCCTCTCTGGGAAGCAGGTGGTGGCAGCGCGGGTGCATGCGTCGTTGGTTGTTTCACATACTCGGGTAGCTCTCCACATCTAACCCATTCCTCGATTAGTTCTCGTAAGTGTCTGTAGTCATTTGTGTCATGTCCATCTATATCATGGAATATGCAATGTTTTCCAGAATCACATTCTCTTTGCGATGGCTCCCTCCTGGGAGGCTTTGGGTAGGAGATGGCACCATCAGTGTCCATACAAATGACGATCAGTGAAGCACTGAGTTCGGTGTATTTTTCATATCTGGGCCCTCTCCAGGGCTGACTGTTGCGGTCATTCTTGATGGTGGCTCTTTCTTTTCTTTTTCCAGAATCAGACGGTCCTCCATCTTTAAGCATGTTGATGTCGAGAATGCGTTTCTCAGAAGTTGCATCTTCTTCCCTCAGAAATCTATCTACTTAGAGGTAGAATTCGTCGAGATTTCATGGTGGGTCTCGGTACAAAGACTTTTTGAACTCCGAGTTATCTAGAACACCGGATACTGCTGCCATCAATACCATGGATGGTTCAGGTCGGTCAACTGATGTTGCTGCAATGTTAAATCTTTCCAGGAATGAACGCAGAGTTTCTCTGGGCCTCGGCTTGATTGTAGTGAGTGACATGACTTTCTTGGGTCGTGCGACGTGAACCCGAAATTGTTCAATAAAGCGTGCGACCAACATGCTCCAACTGTTGATCGATTCTGTTTCTAGCTGTCGAATCCATATAACGGCTATATCAGCCAAAAAAGGGGGAAGCAATTTTCCATGACGTTTTTCGACGCCGATTGAACTTCCATATGTCGTTTGCAGCTCATCAGGTGTACGGTAGGATTTGTCATACCGTTGTAGGGCCCCAGTTGTGGAAGTTTGAAATCCGGGGGAATTGCGGAATTCTTGATTTCTTAAGTGAACGGATTGTGATTGACGTCGTCCACGTCATTCTGATAAGTGCGGCCTCTCGAGAGGCATTCAATCAGATCTGTCAGCCTATTTCCTTCGTAAAGTTGTTGCAGATTTCCTAAATTACTGTTGGTGCCCCTTGCGTTAAATGCAAGAGAAGAATGGAGCTGCTGGTGAGTTGCTGGGAGTGGGTCATGGGGACCGGTTCGTGGACCATGGGGGTCGCGGCTCGCGGTTCGATGGGATCGACCCGACCCGGTCGTGAGTCCCCATCACGAGTCGATCCTGGCTCTCCATCATGAGCCCATTCCAGTTGCTAAGTGGGAACTTGCATTCTGTTATCCATCCGATCCGGATCTGAAGAAGGTCGAACCAGACTATTTCCAAGACTGAGGGGATTGCACCCGGGTCCATACGATGCACGAGCCGCTTCTATGGCTTCATTTCTAGCAGGTTGAGCATTGCTCAGCCTTCCATCCATCCGAGCGAAGACTCATCGATCATCTCTTGTTATTTCCGAAGGAGATCATCTTGCCTTGCCATCTGGGTTCTCAATTCAGCGAGAACTCCATCCATCTCTTCTCGAGTCAAGTATGCAGAAGGATCTCCACGAGAGGAGGCCTCATGGTTTGCCTTGTTCCTTATGCCTTTAGTGCCAACATCCTCAGCACGAGAGAAGGTTCCGTCTTTCTTTCGTTTTGCCATTTATCCAATAGCTAAGCAATCCGATTCCTTTAGAGCTAGAAATTGAAGTGGTGTCGTGTGCCCCCTACCTGGCGCACCAAAATGTTATACCAAAATTTGGTACTAACATCCAAATGCAGCGTTAAGTCCTCACAATCACAAGTCACATATCACAGAATGTAGAAAATTGTAAATAACAGGAGTCATACGAAGTTTTTATAGTGGTTCGGCTCAATCCAAGCCTACGTCCACTTTATAATCTTTTATTTATACTGAAAGATTACAAGAGAAATCGGTACATTCTTAAGAAAGAGGAGAAAGAGAATGAATTTATACACGAAATCCTTGTGTTAATGTAGTTTGAGAGACATAATGTCCTTGTGTTTATGCAATAGTGGATGCCATGAAGAGTTAGTGCCAAGGAGCTGGAAGAATCCCCTGAAAATGCCTTCCAGTGGTATATTTATAGCCATTTCATGAAACTGATTCATGAGACACGTGGCACGCATCCCAAGAATCTCGAAATGTGGTGGAAAACATGGAGAAATCCTCTCCAAGTCATGCCATGCCATGTGTAATGAGGTCCGGGTTGGTAGGAGTGAGATAAGCCATGAGAATAGGTCAAAATCATGCACCAGTCCCAGGCGGTTCTTGGTCTATGGGTGTGTCTCCAGCGGGTTCGGGATCCAAGGGTGCACCATGAACGGGTCGTGGTCCGAGGGTGCACCACGAGCGGGTCGTGGTCCAGGGGTCCACCACGAGACGGGTGGTGGCCCACGAGCTGAGTGGGGGGGCAAGCCGATCCAGGGAGATGACGCTTCGTCACTTCATCCAAGTAAGGGCCAGTCCATGCTTCTACGCGCGTTTACGGAAACGGGCATAACTTCCAAACGGTAAGTCCGATTAAGCCAAACGAAAGCTCTACCTGAAGCTAATTCCGAGGGCTACAAGTTCTATTGGGCAAAGCACTGTAATTGCAGTTTTCGGGCCCAAAAGAGATCATCTGATAGGAGTTTCGATCCTGTTTATGCTGATGTGCGACTTTGACCAAATTGCTCTTCGTCTTCTAACGATGTTTTCACCGCCTGAGCGCGATGCTATCCATAGATTCTGTGTGTGACAGCTTTGGTCAAAAAGCGTGTCAACAACTCCATACTCCATTTTAATAGCCGTCCAGATGCTTCGGGTCGCTTTAGGACCGGTCGTAGTGGCTAGTCGGTGAAGACCTTTATAAGATGAGACTGGAAGTATGGTCAAAGCTTCCAAGAAGAGATCAATAAGCAGAATGCCAGCTTTTCCAGCTTTAGATAATTCGTCTCTCCCCCCGTCAATCGTTGCTTATGTAGTTGATGGGCCGTTGGATGTGGTCTTCGAGGCGTATTAACGCCGAGCTGATTGCCTGTATAGAAACAGCCAAATAAATGTATAAGTCCTCATGATCCATGGGGTTAGATAGGATTGGTGGTTGGCCTAAGTGATCCAGAAGTTCCTTGAATGCGGAAACACATTCTGGGGTCCACTCGAAATTGCATTTCCCCTTTCGAAGTAAATCGAAGAAGGGAATGCACTTGTCGGAGGCCTTACAGATGAACCGACTTAGAGCAAGGACCTTTCCGTTTAAACTTTGGACATCCTTGATGTTCTTAGGGATTTGGATGTCCCGAATTTTAATGCCCTGCCTTTTTAACCGCTTCAAATTGGTATTTAAACCAACTTAGAATGTCCAAATCGACGGATCATTATTTAATTTACAGAGTTTAAAATAAAATCAACATAGAAATACGGAATAAATAATAACACGGTGTTGAACAGTGGAATAAAACTATTATTTATAATCAAAATTTTTGAATACAAAATATTTATATACATACAGCGAAATTGAAACCATTTGAATACAGGAAAAACTTTATTGTTTAAAAATCTTCAGAGCGCACATCTCCTGGAATCCCCAGCTTCGCCAATCTTCGAATCCTAAGCTGAGATCATTAAATTCTGTATTGCTCGGGTCTGACCCAGGCGTTCCATGCAAAAACATAAAACACTCAAGTCAAGATTAATCATAGTTCAAGTAAATTAACTTCAATAGAAACCGAAATACAATAGTCAATCCTAACTTCAAATATAGTAGTTGTGTAGTATAGGTACATAACAATTTTGATTTCAGGGACAGGCGGTCACGAGAGCTTGCCTATCCACATGTGTATGCACGTGTGGACAGCCTAAGCTTCCCAAACCAACCATGAGGTAACAGCATAGCTACTTGGGACAAAACAGTTTCGGACGGCACGTATATTTATGTATACACGTATGCTAATGATACATATATACATATACGATAGTATATGTACCCACATATGCACTGGCCACCACATATATACAAAATAATGCTTTAGAAATGCACACCAGGTACAGGTGACAAATTTATAACCAATATTAGGGGCTACATGCTTTCAAGTCTTTGGGATATATATGTGCTGCTACTTTGGAACCCAAAAATAGATGCAACCAAAGAAAATTCCATGTTGTACAGGTATTCTAGATTTTTTAAGATTTATATATGTTAACATATATAATGGAAGGTATCAACCTATACAAATAAAAGTGGCGTTCGACTATGTGTAAGTTTTAAAGCAAAGCACAAACCAGGCACAGGGAGTTTATTAACAACAACAAGCATTCTAGATATGGCACACAATCAAACCCCCAAGTATTTGGATCGGATGTGAACAATGCTTTCAGGTTTATAACAAAGTAGTGTGTAATAATAAGGATAGTGTGTGCGTTCAGTTTCAAATAGGAAGTAGCAACATATCTATTTTCAGGGTATAAACTTTACGCATGGAATTCTAAATGACGTCCACATTCTTAGCATGAGTTTTAAATAACCAGTAGACATCAGTTCTAAATAAAAGCTACATGACATTCTTGGAGCAACTGAATGGTTTCGTAGTGCAAAGCTGAATGGTTTAAAAAAATCCATTTTACTAAAAAAAAAATTAATCTCAGTTTTGCAAAACAAAGTTCAATCTCAGTTCGCAAATCAAAGTTAAATCTCAGTTTCACAAATCAAATGTTTAATCTCAGTCTCGCAAATCAAATGTTTAATCTCAGTTTCACAAAGCAAGAGTGCAAACAGGTATGAAAATCTGAGTTAACAAGAACTTGGTAGAGGTGAACAAAAGTAGCAATCCTCATGTACTAAACTGAAGATGGGAAAAAGAACCGTTAAAAATCATTTAACAAAAACAAGCTCGATCTCATGGACTCAAAAGGGAAAATAAACGTTCAGCCATCCCATACAAAATCATAAGTTGTCACATTTTCCTTAATTTACTTTCTTCCAGGAATTAAACTCTTAAATAACCTATATGTTTGGATTATATACGATAAACACATATAGCTCGAATAACTAAGATGGATATCAAATATTGGGTTGCTTACTCCTAATTACATTACTGTTGCTTTGAATTTGATCAATGGTTTTAATTACAGTTTATATGCTTTTGTCCAAAGTTTGATATATAGACCTAACTATATATGTATTGATTCAATATACGAGTAAATACATGCATGCAGCAGAGAAAACCATCCCAGAAATGCTAAATCTCTAAATCATAGTATTTAGCTAATCACCTATCCCAGTACCATATATATGAAATTTCCTAAATACATGCATGTATTAAGCATAACGACTACATACAGTTACTCCCCATTTATATTATAGTTGTGACCATATATCAGGGTCAATATTTAGGCAACTAAAAACATTTAAGATGATTAAATACAGAAGTGAAGGAAAAATACATTGACTAGAGGTTGCTTGTAAACACGTATGATTTACTAAATGCTCATTTTACCATTAAACTAACTCAAACAAACTAAATGCTTCATGGTTTTCTAAAACACATATTAATTCTAGGTGCAGCATATTGTCTTTAACTAACTCCGACCAAACCCATAAATTTAAGGTATGTAAGCTGTAGGACAGTAGGATTTTCAATCCAATGGCATATGCGAGTTTCGGAAACTCAAATATACACGCATCAAAATGAATACTTATCTGTCCAGTCTGAACATGTAGGTAGGTAGATTGTAAGTTTTAAAATAGCCGATAGCACGTACCAATAAGTCAGTTTCAAGCATGTAATTTCAGATGACCAACACGTTCCCAGGTTCACAATTAAGGGATCAATTAATATATACTAGGACCGTAAGTAATCCAGATTACAAATCAAGACCACATATACGTCCAGATTATAAAATGCAGTGACATAAACCATTTTAAGAAACAATACACATTAGCATGGGCCTCAGCTTTTTCTAAAAATAGTAGGGCACAACAAATGCATAAGTGAAACGTCAACACAAGTAGTAAAAAACTTAGCCAACAACACAAACGAATCAAACAAAATCATCAATTATGCTATTTATGTTTTACTAAAGTTAAAAACTTAGATTGATGATTAATAATGAGTGCATTCTCACCTCACACAGCGATGGTCTGAGGCAGAAGTGGTGGCTTCAATTTGCGATGGGGCAAGCTTCCCACGTTGGTTGTTGAAAACATGATGTCTTGATGGTTGTTGAAGCAGATTGCGGTAGCTTTGGTCAAGGCGTCGGAGGCGGTGTGTGCGAGGGAGGAGTGACGGCGATTCACAATTTAATTCGACAAGTGGTGGCATGGTTTGATTTGGGCGATGGAGAAATTGGGGCTCGGCCATTAAAATGGAAAAGCTTCGCTTTTCCAGAGGGGTTTGGGAAAAATGCTCGTGAGAAATTTGGGAAAGACGCCATTTTTTTATAGAAGAAAAACTGGTGGATAAGAACGATGTTATATTATAGGGTTTCAGGGTAGGGTTGCGTATCAGAAGTAGGTCGGCATATATTTATTTGGGTGAGGTTTATTTACGGTTAATTTAAAATTCAAACCCTACCGTAAATACCACAAAACGCTTAAATTTTGTACTGCCAATACAATTCCCAAATGTGACAAAAATTATACGTGCCCCTTTGTTTCATCGTTGTGAATTTAATAAAATTATTTTGGTTGTAATTTGGCTTCGTTTGTGCACCATGTTATTTAAATTATTAATCGGTTCACCGATTTGATCCTGTTTGTCTATAAAACAACTCTGTTGATTTGAAATTTAAAATGTTAAATTCCAATTTCTTCATATATACAAATACACACATATCCAGACCAATTTCCATATATTTTCAGCAAATAACATCGCTAATTTATTTAACGTGAATAACATTTATTTTATAAATTCAACCGTTTATATTTTCAAATTGAATTTCAATCCAGTTCGAATATTCAAGCGAATTCAATCCAAATGTTCGCAAAAAATATTCGATTCCAGAACCACTCGTTCTGCATTGAATATCTGTTTTAAACCATATATTCGAATTTTAAATTTTAAATCCCAGTATCAATATAAAATTGATTAGCAATAGTTAAATCTTTGATTAATTCCATATTTTAGTTGTCGAAATTTCCGGGAGGTTACACGAATAGCCTGGATTTTTTGTAGATTAGCTTCGATTCCCCGGGAGTTGACGATGAAACCCAAGAATTTCCCCGAAGCAACTCCAATGGAGAATTTCAGGGGGTTGAGTTTCATGTCGTACCACGGAGGATATCGAACATTTCAGAGAGGTCGTGGACGTGATCACTGGATAATTTTGATTTTACCAACATGTCATCCACGTATACCTCCATGGACTTTCCAATTTGGTTTTTAAAGAGTCGATTAACCATTCGCTGATAAGTGGAACCGGCATTCTTGAGGCCGAAGGGCATAACGCGATAGAAGTAAAGCCAAAGGTCAGTTATGAAAGCGGTATGATCCTGGTCACGAAGATTCATTGGGATCTGGTTATAGCCTGAATAGGCATCCATGAAAGATAGTAGCTGGTATCTGATCGCTGAATCAACAAGTCAGTCAATCTTCGGGAGTGGAAAACTTGGTACATGCCTTATTTAAGTCAAAGAAGTTGATGCATGTCCGCCATTTACCATTGGCTTTCTTGACCAAGACCGGATTGGAGACCCATTCGAGGTAGTCGGCATCGCGGATGAAGTTGTTATTGAGTAAGAGGTCTACCTCTTCCTCAAGTGCCTTGGACCTCTCGGGTCCCAAGAAGCAGTGTTTATGCTTGATTGGAGGCATCGTAGGATCTATACGTATAACATGGCAAGTGTATGCAGGGTCGATGCCTCTCATATCATAGTGAGTCCATGCAAACACGTCTAAGTTAGCCTTTAAGAAATCTGTAAGATCCTCTTTGATTGTCGGGTGGAGGTGTGATCATATCTTTAACACTCTTGATGGATCGTCGGGATTGACTGGAACATCCACTGTGGGCTCAACCGGAGTAGCCATCTCGTACTTGGCCTCTTCGTCTTTCTGTGGGTCGAGGTCATCGAAAAGATGGCAGTGGCGCCTGAGTGAAGGCCCAGACGCCGTTGGTGCTATGCGGAGGCAGTCTTGGCGCAAAAAGAGGTGGGCATGGTTTTGCCCTTGTCATTGTTGCGCGCGTTCTTCCATTCTATTGCGTAGCATTCTCTAGCATTGGATTGGTTGCCTCTAACTGTTCCAATACTGTTTTCTATTGGGAATTTCATTAGGAGGGACCATGGTGACATGTAGACCTGAAATTCTGTGAGAAAAGGACGTCCGAAGAAGACGTTGTATGGGGACATGATGTCAATAACCACGAAGGTGAGTATTCGGACTCGGCTTCGGTCCCCATTCCCGAGCTCGACGAGTAAGTTAATGACACCTACCAAATAACTGGTGGCTCCGTTGACGGTGTGGATCAAAGAATGGCATGGTTTGAGATCCTTTTCTTCTAATTTCATTTGGTCGTAAGCAGCTTTAAAAATGATGTTGATCGAGCTTCCCGAGTCAAACTATATTCTTTGGACGGAGGCGGCACCAATCTAGGCCATGATAACCAGAGGGTCGGTGGTCGGTATTTCAATTCCCTTAGAATCTCTTTTGCGGAAAACAATATCGTCCCGCATAGTTTTCTGAAGCTTGGCTGGGACGGATTCATCAGAAGCAGAGCACGCCTCATAGGTAGCATGCTTTATGGAACTCATAAACTCTTCCATTCTCCGAAAGCTATCATGTGTAGGATAAGGTTGAAGGAAATATTGGATCAAATTCACATTACAATAACAAAATTTAAACCAAAACTATCGGGAGCTAACGCGTAAACTTGTAAATCGAACATAATTAAGTTCATACCTTTTTGGGTTTCTCGAGATTTTACGGAATTCAAGTCTAATTTGTTGATTCATCTCGGATTTGATTGTATCGACTTGCAGCCCTTCATATGTCGAGCCTCTATTGTTATCCACATGAACATCGTCTTCGATTGTCATACGAATCGAAGGATGGAAGAAGATAACCGTGCTAGCTGTCATTTCCAGTTTTGTTTTCTAGGGTTTTATTGATGAATCGAATTACACTAATAATTGTGTAGCCGTTTTGTATTATAAAGGATGTGAAATCCCTTTTTAACACACACGTGTACCCAAAATTAAGGAGTCATTCCTTATACCCTTTCAAATAAAATATCAATGGTTGATATTTTATTTTATTACAAAACAAAATCAGTACTCTCCTTACAATGTTCTATATGTGTGACCCTACAGGTTATTACAACGTTGGCAATGATTTTAAATCATATTTAAAATCATAAACGGTGATTGGCATCTAGCAATACGTCCATGCTACTCATGTTATAATAAGATCATCGATTCGATACAACCTTTCTGTGACCAATGTATCAATGCAATATAATCCTTTTAACCAATATATCCAGGATTAAACTCAAGGCATGGATTTTATCATCCACTTTATAATTTAATCCATTTTTCTTAATCGATGAGTAGACTGTTAAAACAAATCAATATTTGAGCACGGCCATGCATTTCACAGTCTCACTCAATCAAGAGGCCCATGGATATCACTACGAATATATCGTAGGGTTAAATTCCATCTAGATCATTCATAATTTTCATTCGACTCGAGATGCATCCAATAATCACCATTATCATTACTCTGTTACGAGTAACTTTAGATGATATCAAAACACAAATATCCTCGAATAAAATTATAATGATTTCAGGTCTAAGGACCATTACATCACTATCACTATGAGAACAACTTATGATACTATTGATTATATTCCATGTAGTTATCTCACGGTGGGTCAGCCCAATACGTTATTCTCCAATACGTATTTATATCTTGACTTTAATATCACGTATATTAATGATCAGTGAGATGTGATCATCAATCAATCAATATACTAGTCTCAACGTTTTATTGTTGTCCTTTTTATATAAACAATATAACTTGACAAGGGACATTTAAGAATTATAATACTCAGTACATTATATAATCTCAAGTTCAAGTCACTTACTTGAACTATATAATTCTGTATTATAATTCTAAGGACTTCTAATATATTAATATTTATATTACGCAGTAAATATAAAATAATAAAATATTATTTTATTCCAAATAAAATAATAGCATCAACAGTGTTATCAATCTCATCAAATGGATTGCCTCTAGGGCATAAACTCGAACAAAGGTCTACCACATATAGTGTTGACATTGATCCCACTTCTTGGATTGGACGGACCTGGAGCTGTCTTGGCAGCCGCCTGAGGTGCGGGTGCCGGAGGTTTTGGATTTGCTTCAGGAGGATAGGGTTCTTGGACGTATTGCTCAAGTCGCTTCTCGCGGATAAGCTTCTCAATTGCATCCCTGAGCTGGCCACATTCATTGGTGTCGTGCCCGTACACGTCGTGGTATCGACAACACCTCCCAGTGTTCTTCTCGCGGTCAGTTGACTCCCTGGTGCACGGCTTCTTGTTTGGCAATGTGTTGCATGTCTCCAAATAAATTATTTCTAGGTCCTCATTCAGTGAGGTGTACGTCTCGTAGGCTTGGTAAGAGCCGGGCCTCCTTGGTTCGGTCGGGGCCTGACCGTTATTCTGGTCACCTTGCCTACCATTATTGGGTCTTTGCTTGGAAGGATCCGCCCCCTTTTTCTGATCAGACGGTGCCCCCAGTTGTCTCCCTCTGAGGTTTTTATTTGTAGCGTCTACTTGAGAGGCGTTTGGGCGACTGGTATCGGAGAGCCGGTTCCGTCTTGCTTCCTCTTGGCATAAGTATTGCTTTGCCTTTTCATTGAAAGCATCGAGGCTTTTTGGCTGCTTCCGGTCAATCCACGGCCCGAATTCAAAAGTAGTGAGGACGCCTTTTGCTAATTGGAAGAGTATAGTACGAGAGTCTGGATCCTCGACCTCGGCGAGGGCGATGTTGAACCTGGAGAGGTAACTCTTGAGTGACATAGCGGGCCCTTGATATCAGTTGGATAGAGTGAGGGCGTTCTTTGGAGTCGGGATATGCATCCTAAATTGCTTTACCAACTCTGTTGCTAACTGGACGAAGTTGTAAATGGAATCAAGCGGGAGGTGAGAGAACCATAACAAAGCGGTTCCTGATAAGAAGACTAGGAAACATTTTCATTTGATTGGATCGTTGACTCGACTCGAGTCCATTTGTCATTCATATAGATTTAGGAAGGCACAGGGATCAGTAGTGCCATCGTAGAGCGGCATTTGTGGCATGATGAAGCATCGCAGCCATTCAGCCTCGTTTACCCTTCTTGTGAAGGGGTTACGCCTAATGTGCGCTTCCCATGAATCGTGCACGTTTCCTCGCATTTCCCTCATGATTTTTTATACCGTGTCGGGAAGATAAGTTGGATGGGGGTCCGCCATCGGGACCCATGGGTTTTGGCGAGGTTTCGGAGTTCTGTTGCGAGGGCGTCTTCAATGATAAATGTCTAGGTCATTACCTTCCATGTCCTCGACATCTATGATCGGGTCTTGGTGTGGACGATGAGGCGGAGTGGATTGATGCGGATCCTGTTATGGTGGAGCGCGATCCACTGGAAAAGGAGGTTCATTGTCAGGATTGCTGACTCGATCCATTGGATTATGTCGGGGAATGGGTTGGTTTTTCGAACTCGGTCCGTCATTGATGATCAAGCGAGAGCGGTCTCGGTACTGTTCCCCCTTGCTAAATGTGACCGTAGTTCGGTCTCCGTTGTCGTTCCCATTGCGTTTGGCGTAGCCATTGCTGCTGTCGTTGTCGAGGGCGTTGGTATGGGCAGTGATGTTGTGGATGAGACTAAACCTCCTTCTTTGACGTGGGACCCTCGACTCGGAAGAGGAAGTTTCTGAGGCAGTTGGGCGGTGTCGAGCATTGTTCCAAGCTAGCTGAAGTTGAGCGACGATGCACTGACTCTCTTGAAGTTGTCGCATAAGTTCGATGCTATTCCTTAATGCTTGATTGATCTCGACGGCCGTGTTCTCATACTTCTCACTAAGCGTGCGGACTTTCACTTGTGTTGCGGGAGCTTCGGGATCCATAGTAGGAGGGACATTTTCATTAGTGGTCGGGATATCCATCGGCTGTTGAGATGTTCCGGCTTCGGCTGCGACTGAAGAGCCAATCATTCCGTTCTTTGGTCGCTTTGCCATCGTAAGCGGCCCCGAAGGCAGGATGAGATAAGGAACCTAAGGCTCGTCGAAGTCGAGGTAGAAAGGTGCGACAAAGGCACAAACTTTAAGTTAAATTCTTAGTGAAAGCACCAAATGTTGACAGCAAAAAATGTTGTAAACACCAAAGATTCCAATTACTAGGAATAATTAATTTGGTCGTGTAGACAAGAGAGGAAAAAGGTAAAGAACAAGAGAGATTTATAGTGGTTCGGCCTCAGAGGGGACCTACGTCCACTTTGAAGAGTTGTTGGAATATTATTAATGACCAAGGATTACAAGGTTAAGACTATCTCATGATATCTCATTACACTCACTTTCCAAGTTATATGATGTCATAATTGTCATATATTGCATAAATTAGGAAAAAGACAATTTAGTCCTTTTTCTTCCTCAAACAGAAGATGCCATTAAAGGAGTTCTCTAAGGGTCTCAAGGTCACAAATTCCAACCCTTTTGAAGTGTGAAGCCATGGGATATTTATCGGAAAGGGAGTAGGTAGGAGTAGGTGAGAGTAGGTAGAAACGAGGGACCACACCCAGAATTTCGCGCCTGGAGGGTGCAGGCTCGCTTTTTTTACACCCTGCACGAGGGGGTGCGAATTTCGCACCTCGTGGGGTGCAAAATTCTTATCTCCTGGGCGTGCAAAATTCATACCATACAGGGTACGAATTTCGCACCCCGTAGGGTGGGAGTCTCATACCCTTCGGGGGTACGAAATTTGTACCCCAGAGGATTCGAATTTCGTACCCTGAAGGGTACGGATTTCGTACCTCCTGGGCTGCGAAATTCGCAACCTGAGGTACGAATTTCCACCTTGCTGGGTGCGAATTTCGCACCTCGTGGGGTGTGAATTTCGCACCCCCAGGGGTACGAAACTCCCATTTCGAGAGGCGCGAGGTCCGTCTGAATGAGTGTTTGGGGGCTCGAGATCTTGGCTTGTGAGTCCTGGGGTTTCGAGCCCTTGGTTCGGAAATGTGCTGGTGGAGGCGTGAGGTCCTTGGCGCCGCGGTCCCTCTTCAATCCTGTCTCCTTCGCACCTGAGCGTCCTTTCGGCCTTAGCTCCATGCGATGTGTTGAATCGATCGTGTCTTGTATACTTTTGGGAACCAGACCAAAAAGTCGGTTAATAAGTAGCAAATAACCCTTTTACTCTAACTCTGTCTTGATCTCTTCATATTCAATAAATACCACATTCGTCACTTAGCCGGATCGAAGTGGTTTTCGAATGACTTGACACGATCTTGATCTATTCGAAATGACAATCGATAGTTTCCCATTGGCTCAGCCCAATTCCAAAAAGAAAATAAATAGATAAGTGTAAGAGTAGAGTTCACCTTTTAACCATCAGTGGACGAACTTCTTTAACACTTGTCTTAGGAAAACAAAATGAGGTATATACACACAGTAAATCATTAACGGGGAAGATTGTGTCGTATAAGTCAAGCATTTCTCCTAGATATTTGCGAAGAAAGATTTTGGAATCGATTTGACAGCCGGTAATTTAACAATCATATAACATATACAGTACAATCCAAGGTCTATTTCCCATAGTAATCTCTAAGTCTCATTTAATTAATTTCTTGTTAATTAAATTTTAAATCCATTATAACCCAAACACTAACATATTTAGCCCTCCGGTTGTATTTATGTATAATCAATACCAATTAAGATTAGTTCTCATTTCTAATTCACCTTAAGTGGGTTATTAGAACCCAAATCACTTCATTTAACTTCTTAGACTTTGCATTTTCAGCAACAAAATATTTAGGTAAATAATGATTTAAATTCTAATATCAATTTAGTATCTTAAACTAGTACTATTCCTTAAATAAAAATGAAGTGGTTCAAGTTGGGATATTTTATTTACCTCTCAGATCTTGACCCGACAACACCTACATCTTTAGAGTAATAGAAATTTTATATCTCTAGTTCTAATGTCCAACATAAGTTTTACCAAGTTCCATATAAAACTCATTCCAAAGTAGGTTTCACAAATTCATATTTCCTTTAATTTTTCTTTAAAATTCATAACCACTTTTACATAATTAATTTCATCAAATGAATTCCTTTGTCACAACGGTTTATTTGCTTTAAAGCCATTTTTTAAGATTTGAAATCTTCTTGCACACATTTAACACCCTATACTTGACCCCTTTATTAAGTAGTTTCCTGGACAAAACCAACTCTGACTCATATAGATGCCTGGACATCAAGAAATCTTCAACCCTAGGTACATATGTGCTGCTATGACTATTGTGAATCACACATCCCTTTCAAAACACAATAAATCTATGCAAAACTCAACTAGAAAGAAGAATACCTACATACATACCAAATTGACTTCGTTATAAGATTTTAAAGTAAGCCTATAGCTTGAATTTTATTTTTGAATCCATTGAGGCTTAATGAATTTACATTTTTGCTTATTATAAATATTTTTTTCATTTTTCTTAGCAGTTTCCTTTTTTAAAAGCTTATGATGAAACTCCATTTGAGAGGAGAAGAAGTAACAGTGTAAAGAACTACAAGGAATGAAACAAGAAGAAGAAGAGAGTATATAGTCATTTATATAAGATGAAAAATAATTTTACGTAAAAGAAATAAAATTAGGAAAACACTGTATTGTCCTTTAACATTTTTTAAAACTTCAATCGTAATCTAAATGTACAAATCATTAAATGCAAGTTCGGAAATAACATATAATTATGTATTAATGGAACCTTAAGTTGAAATTTTTAAGTCCTTTATGTTCTTAAGCACATCATCATATCCCTTTTCATTTTTTATATCTTCTTTTATAATCAAGCATAAAATCATGTTTTTTTTTGAAAATTATAAAATTATACCGTTAAATTTAATTTTTCTAATATTAATTCATAAACATCAAATCATGGTACTAAAAATATAAATTTATAAATTAAAATACAACTTTACTTATTTTATAAGTAAACGTTAAATCATGGTTTTATATATTATAAAAATTAATATAAAACAATTTTTTTATGTAAATAAGTGTTATACATTAAATCACATATTTTAAAAATATAAATATTTAAATATTATTATTACTATATCAAATAACATTATTTTACTTTATAAAATATAACCTCAAAATCTTAAAATCTTATTACATCATCATATATACAATTTCAAAATAATTTTTTGCTTTAAATTGCATATGTATATTTGAAACAAAAATAAAAAATAAGATCCCTATTTTATATTATATAAATTGTGAAAGGGCTATAAAACCATTAAAATCATAATTTAAAAGATTTGAAATCAATTATCTATCATAAATTAATTTTTTAAAAGGAATTTAGTGATTAAAAACACAAATTGAATATTTAAATAAATTAAATATTCACAAATTAAATTGATAAACATATGGGTTCTTATATCACCCCTCCCATTTTAAAAGAATTTCATCTCCAAAATTAATTAACAACCTCTTAACCCATATGTTGAACACAAATCACCATGTACAATATTTGATTCAATTTCTACATAAATACATAACTTCTTTTCCAAGCTAGTATCGCTTATCAGATTTCTCCAGTGTGTACTTTGATTAGGATCCTTGACTAGGAATGCTGATTCAACTTGCATATTCAAATATTATGGTTGAGAAATTTTAGTTCCATATCAAGAATTCTCACCATCAGTTTGCTTGGGAAGATTGAATAATTGATCCTTATTTGGATTGGTGCGGAACACCTAAAAGATATATATTTAAATCTCATATCAAATTAGAATTAGGGACAAGTTATCTAAGTATAACTTACGAACTTATTCTTATTGGTTATTGATATTCCAATTCCAGTTATTACCCCATTTATAAAAGACTAAGACTTATATTTCTAAAACTTAATATCAATTTACCATATAAGGAAATTTAATCAGTTGTAAAAACTTAATTCCTCATAATTCACCGACACTTTGTTAAATTTCTATGCTAACTTGGAAAATATTAACTATCCAAAATTGTCAAGATTTCTATTTCATTTTATCTAATTAAACTACCAATCAACCTACTCATTCAAGATGCCAAACTAACCTATCTAATGTAAAGCTTATATGGGTCCATATAATAATTCTAAACCAAAAAATTTATAACTTGTACATCTAGGTTTAATTCAATATAATTTAAAATTATACTTCATAACTATACGTTAACTAAGTATATTAAGCCAGAATTCGTTTTTTCAAAACAGCTTGAATCAAAATTCTTCAATGGTTATTATTCCCCACTTAGAAACTCGAAAATGAACACACATGATGTTGTGATCGTTAAAAAAATTATTTCTCAATGACAAAAGTTAGTTTATGCTTTTTATATCTCAAAAGTCCTTTTTAAAATATTCGAAACATTAAATAATATCATTATGATTTTCTCAAAACTTTAATAATAATTTTCCAAGATATTGGTACATAAATTGTGACACCCCACATCCGTTAAGGTCACTCACAAAGGGAATGCCTTAAATTCAATGGAGCATTATGGGTACTGGAACAGAAATATTACAAGACAGACATATATAAAACAGCGGAAGGTAAAGTAGAAGTACTTCAAATCATTTATTAAATATAATTATTTACAATTAAAGCCCATCAACTTCCAATACTCAATTACATAACTAAAATATCTATCTTGCTCAAAAACAAAGAAGCATAAAAATAAATTCTGATATTCCCCAGTATAGCAAGGCAAGCCATAGCCAAGTGAAATCGAAGCCGTACATGAAAGAGCCTTGGAGCTTGGTAAGATCTGAACTAAGCTGTATTCCCAACCTGCGAACCTAGGGGGAAACGGAAGAAAAAGAGGCGAAAACAAACCAGATCAGTCATAAAGACTGAGTAAGTCCTAGTGACTTTCAGCATAAAAACAGGTGAAGATAATATGGCATGAATAAACTGAAAGTAAACATAAGCATGATGACAAGTTAAGCTACAGGCACGATTAATCAAGTATAACATCCCATGCTTCCTATCAAGAGTAGCATCACAAGGTTCCTACCAAGTATCACATCACAAGGTTTCTATTAAGTATGACATCGCAAGATTTCTAAGATTCACCATTACCCTATTTTCCTTGATTTCCTATATTCTCTGCACCACCTAACTAGCGTTCCAATTAGTTTACTTAGTTGTAATTATAAGACAAGTGATCCCCCATAACCCACATGATAGTTTTATAGGTACATATCCACGATGAGGGTCCCACCTCATATTGACAGTTTCATGTCCCTACCGTACCTATCTTAATTGATCGACTCTTACTTACAATGTTTCACATGTGTTATACACTAAGGTTATCCCAACCCCGTAGTTGTGGTAGCCTTCAGGACTATACCTAATATGAGGGTTTCACCTCAACCAGCCCAATTTCCATGAATGTGTTAGATGTATCCTTACTACCCTAATCGATCGGCTCCTACTCAACCTAGTTCTTGCGGCCCCCTACTTGTAGATACTTGTGCCAGTCCCACCCTAGGGTGTATCAATCCCTAGGATGGCAACCTCGACACAAATCTTGATGCACAGCTTTATGTCTACTGATGCCCAATGGCTAAATTTTCCACTTCGGAATACGTGCACGCCTGTAATCCGTCGGAACCTGCACTGCTGCATTACCCGCCGTCGTTTTGACCGCTTACAATCAGCCCAGTAATCGTGCCCCACCCTGCCTAGCTCAGGGTACCGTTGATACCTAATGTGGGTTACTGCTGAAACAGGTCCCGCTACTAGGGTTTTCCTAGGGTCTATTCGTATACCCCACAGGTTGGTTAAGTGTTATCCATTTAAGTTAACTTAACCCCACCCCCCATCATGTTACCCTGGTTAAGTGTTCTTTCTTGTGTTACATAACCCTACCGCATGTCTTGCTACATTGGTTAAGTGCTCTCCCTTGTGTTAACTTAACCCTTACCACACCTCACGTTAGATTGGTTAAGCGTATGTTAACTCAACCCCGTCCACTAGCCATATTATAATGGTTAAGTGTTACCCTCGTGTGTTTACTTAACCCTACCACACATCAGGTTATATCGGTTGGGTGTTATCAACCCCATTCAAGTTAACCTGACCCACTTACTTGTCATGTTATGTTGGTTAAGTTTTATTACTTAACCGCAACCACTTGTCTAATTAACCCGTTGTATTAGTTAGGTCATCTCACTTTACTTAACCTAACTCACTTGTCTAATAATCAGGTTATAATGATTAAGTGTTCTCGATTTACTTAACCACACCTACTTGTCTGATTAACACGTTATCTTAGTTAAGTGTTTTCTAGTGATTCATGACTTAACCCTTCCAAGTATCGTTTATCGGTTCACGTTGACTTAACCCACCCATATGTCATGTCAAATTGGTTAAGTCCAAACATATAAGTTTTGCATGTCCTTAACACATACCAGTTAGGTCCATATTTACATGTCAAATTTCCATGTCATCCCACCTAACCCTCTAACCATACCCATATCTTATTATGGTTAGTATTCCTTAATTCATTCATTATGACGAATGAAACATGACCTCTCACATTAGACCGTGCACTTTGTGGCTACTGGATTTGCCGGGCAGTTCCGGGCAGATTTACACCACAAACTGAGTATAACCTCGTGTCATAAATCGTTACGCCTAAAATTTGACCTTTGACCTCTCACATTAGACTGACACTTTGTGGCTACTGGATTTGTCGGGCGGTTCCGGGCAGATTTACACCACAAACCGAGTCTAACCTCGTGTCAAAGGTTCATTGATGGTCGTATTCCCCCCGAAACCCCAATATCAATTCATGTGTTTAACATATAAAAATGTTTATGTTTCAACCATGTTCATATTTCTAGTTATATGCCAATTATCAAGTTCATAATTCACGTTTTTGCGCCAAAAACATATTCCCAAATTATTATCATAATCCACTATAAGGTTATGCCAAGTTATAGACTTTTATTTACAATATATGCCAACTACGCAAAACCCAACTTAGGCGCGTTCATATTAAACCTCTACCAAGTCATAAATTATTAAATATGTTTCAACTCAAATTTTTTTCAAAATTAATATATGCCTAAGATCTAGATTACATGGCAGTTTTACATATGCCCTATTCATACCCGATTTACATATGTTCATTTCGTGCCGTTTTACATATATCAATATTCCTGCTATTTTACATAGGTCAAATTTCATGCCAAATTACATGTATTCCATGTTTACACAAATTTACCCAAACTTACAAACTTTAATTATAACGATAATATTCAAATCTCAATTTCCTGTTATGTTGTCAATTCTACCAAATATATATATATCCAATATAGACAATATTCCCATATTTCTCCATATTCAATCGTACGCAAATCGCGGTTTAGGCCTAGGCCCGAAATTTACCTAGGTTCATCGAAAGAAAATAAATAGGGGAAGGTAGAATTTGTATAACAATCAGTATAGAGAGAAAACTGGCATAAAAACATCATCTCAGGCATAAGAGATAGATATTGATAATAATATCAACATGAATCAAGAAAAACTGATTTACAACAAGCTGAAAAGATCATAAGCTTGTCATGAGAATGAAAAAAAATAGAAAAGTCCCAAAACTCAAGGTTCAAGAAGCAACAGAAATAGATCTGAATCAATAAGCATACTTAAATCCAATTCCACTTTATTTCATGGCTGTATTATTATTAACAAGTTTAAATCCAGGAAGTAACTAGAACTTACAGATCATGGACAAGGGATTAAGAACTGAAATTATCGTAGAACGTTGCAGTGACATTTTTTTCCTCTTGAATTGTTATAGAGGCTCTGTTCTTCGATTTGAATCGAGTTTGAGTGCTTAAGCATTAATTTGGGGGCGGCGGCCATGGTTTCAAGAGGGAGTTCAGCAGCATAACAGTGTAAGAATAATTTGTTGTGAGTTAGGCTAGGTCTAAGGGTGTTTATATAGGAGTAGGAAACTAGTTTAGGCCCTTAGATAAGCCCTAGAACTGATCTGAGCCATCAAAAACATCACAGGCCCCCAAACAGACCCACCCAGCTAACCAGTCGCATCCAGGCCGACCAGGGAGGTTGACCCCCAGGACGACCTGGTCTGGCCAAGTCGTCCCCCAGGTCAACCCTATGGTCGACCTGGGCTCTGGGCGGGAATTTTCCCGCCCAGCCCGCTTCTGGGTCTTGAATTTGAATTTGAATTCGAATTCCTGAGTTGTTTTTTATTCTGAAAATTCGTGAAACTTCTAGAGGTCATAACTCGCTCATACGGACTCCGATTTTAGAAAACTCTGACTCGATTCCATGCAGAATTCCAAGACGAACGCAATGGAACAACCCGTTTCCCATAGTTCTCATTTTAAAAATTAATTATGCCCTGATTTCTAGTTTCAACGTGTTATTAAAATTCAGGTTGTTACATTCTCCCCTCCTTAAAGGATTTCGTCCCCGAAATCTTCAAGTTAAGAAGAATGTGTCCTACCATCCAATCATCCATCTACTCAATCATCAATCACAGGCATTTATTGTCCTTAAGAGATTTCTAATGTTGTATGAACATATGCAAGAAGTGTGTGTATATGTTCCTTGTTTAATGCAAATGATCAGGCCTGATTGATCTTCTTAATGCAAAATATGTTTAGTGCCATGAGTCCAACATGTATGCAAATAGTCCTTGTCACATTAACACTACATGTGTGCACAAACATCCATCCATATGCAACATCCACATGATAACAAATTCAAATTCATCCATAAACAAGTATAAACACTCATGCATATGCAATATGAAAGGTGACGGAGCCGATCTAGTGTCTAATGTGCGTGTATATGCATCCACGAGCAACCATTAGCAATTACTTGCAACCACTTGCAACCATCATCATAACATGTCTCAAACACATGTTTGCACCCCCCCAATTACCTAAATATATAGTCGAATGATAGAAGCAAGTAAAAACTTTGTGCCTATTAGGCAATGTCAAAACTGGAAATCTATGTTACATATATACCGATTAGGAGAAGAACTCCCTAAGCACCAGCCCCGAAGACCGAAATCAATATCAGACTGATACCCAAAGAATTAACCATCCAATATATATGTTTCTAGGAAAGTAAGCATGATGGACTCCTTTTTTGTCACAAGAAATCCCTTCCCAAGACCAACCCATATCCTATTAAACCCAAAAAGTTTAGTCAACCCAACGGATACCCTCAAGCCCCAACATGTATTACTAACAGATGAGTCATACTCCCTATGGGGTTTGCAATAGAAATAGGAGGGAGAATAGGACCGAGAGGATATGCGTAAAAGATAGCATGCAAATAATCTCTACAGGAAAAGAGGGATCAAGGATATACTCTTAAAAAGAGATATAATGCGCGTATCTTGTCTTCAATCTTCTGAGTCGCATTTCCTTGAGCTTAACTCCATTGTGCTTTCACCGTCTTTTAACTTCACAATTTCATAGCTTCTTAATTCTTGTTTCCAAAATATGAGTTGGAACTCATTTCACTGTCGCTTCTCGTTCCACTTTCACTTATTCCCTTTCTAGTGTACCCAATTCAAACATAACTACATATTCATGGTTTCATGCAAGCTCTCCAAAACTCACTAGTGAATCTTGGATCTCGTTCGCTTACTAGAAGGTATTTCACATAAATGAATTATCTCTTGAAAATAAACAAATGCCAACCATGTTGCCAAGTGTACTTACTAAGGTGATTTTCTATAACTCATGCATAAGCGAAATGAACCATCCGCCTTAGTGGCGAACACTACTCGAGCGGATCAATAAATGTATCAAGAGATTCTAGGTAACTAAGCATGGAAGAACCCTAAGGGTTACACTAGACTTCGAGGGTATTACCAAGGAAAGTCAAGAGTCTAACTACCCTCTTTTCATACTCGAGAATGGTATCATTTCTGGATAACCACTATATCCCTAGAATCAACCCATAGCCCAAAAACATAAGCATTACTTCTAAACTCAACATTTAGCATAGACATTCTCAAATCCAAAGAAGTCATGGATAAATGAGACGATTCCCTAATAGGATTTGAGACAAAAATGGGATCCTCTACTATGCTAGTACTAAGGTGCAGAGACTCAACTATCGAAGCAGAATTAACAGGGTGTGATGTACAAAAGCAAAGTTCTAACGGGATGATAGAAAAGAAAAGCTAAACCTTTAACAAAAACGTTACCACCTCTCTAGGGTACATTAGTAGTGGGAGCATACAATTGCCCTCTCGACGATCTTGTTCTTTTCCCTTGTCCTATAACACTTAACTACATGTCCCTTTTTACCATACTAAAGATACTCTCTCTTGTCATGGGTTTTATTATTCCTTCACTTTGGCCTCTTCCCTTTCACCTTTTCCTCCTTCGTGGATTAAGCCATATCAACAAGTTTCTCATCATTAGGCTCGTATTCTTTATCCTCGTTCTTAATATCCTTGTATAGCTTGTTGGCCGGTTTCTCGAAAGTTACCTCCATCACACTACAACCTTACAAAGCTTGAAATAAGATTAGTCGCAGATGGAACTACTACGGCTACAGATGGAGGTTGGGCACTTCTTTTCCCTCCTACATGTCTCGTTTACCTACAAAACTATGGTGAAAAAGAAAGAGAGAAGAAACTCAAGGAGAGAATCAAAAGATAGTGCTATGGCTTTGGGGGAATATGCCTTTCGTAAAACATAACTTTTCTTAGAAAAATGCTTCTTTGTAAACGTTTTGAAAATAATTTCAGAAGGTTTTTAAAAGCTTTTGTCCAGTCTGTTAACCTTCTGCTCTGATACCAAATGTGACACCCCACATCTGTTAAGGTCACTCACAAAGGGAATGCCTTAACTTCAATGGAGCATTATGGGTACTGGAACAGAAATATTACAAGACAGACATATATAAAACAGCGGAAGGTAAAGTAGATGTACTTCAAATCATTTATTAAATATAATTGTTTACAATTAAAGCCCATCAACTTCCAGTACTCAATTACATAGCTAAAATATCTATCTTTCTCAAAAACAAAGAAGCATAAAAATAAATTCTGAGATTCCCCAATAAAGCAAGGCAAGCCATAGCCAAGAGAAATCCAAGCCGTACATGAAAAAGCCTTTGAGCTTGGTAAGATCTAAACTAAGTTGTATTCCCAACCTGCGAACCTAGGGGGAAACGAAAGAAAAAGAGGCAAAAACAAACCAGGTCAGTCGTAAAGACTGAGTAAGTCCTAGTGACTTTCAGCATAAAAACAGGTGAAGATAATATGGCATGAATAAACTGAAAGTAAACATAAGCATGATGACAAGTTAAGCTACAGGCAAGATGAATCAAGTATAACATCCCATGCTTCCTATCAAGAGTAGCATCACAAGGTTCCTACCAAGTATCACATCACAAGGTTTCTATCAAGTATGACATCGCAAGATTTTTAAGTTTCACCATTACCCTATTTTCCTTGATTTCCTATATTCTCTGCACCACCTAACTAGCGTTCCAATTAGTTTACTTAGTTGTAATTACAAGATAAGTGATCCCCCATAACCCACATGATAGTTTTATAGGTACATATCCACGATGAGGGTCCCACCTCAAATTGACAGTTTCATGTCCCCACCGTACCTATCTTAATTGATCGACTCTTACTTACAATGTTTCACATGTGTTATACACTAAGGTTATCCCAACCCCGTAGTTATGGTAGCCTTCAGGACTACACCTAATATGAGGGTTTCACCTCAACCAGCCCAATTGCCATGAATGTGTTAGATGTATCCTTACTACCCTAATCGATCGGCTCCTACTCGACCTATTCTTGTGGCCCCCTACTTGTAGATACCTGTGCTGGTCCCACCCTAGGGTGTATCAATCCCTAGGATGGCAACCCAGACTCAATTCTTGATGAACACCTTTGTAACTACTAATGCCCAGTGGCTAAATTCTCCACTCCGGAATACGTGCACGCCCGTAATCCGTCGGAACCTGCACTGCTGCATCATTCGCCGCCGTTTTGACCGCTTACAATCAGCCCAGTAATCGTGCCCCACCCTGCCTAGCTCAGGGTGCCGTTTATACCTAATGTGGGTTACTGCAGAAACGGGTCCCGCTACTAGGGTTTTCCTAGGGTCTATTCGTATACCCCACAGGTTGGTTAAGTGTTATCCATTTAAGTTAACTTCACCCCATCCCCCATCATGTTACCCTGGTTAAGTGTTCTTTCTTGTGATACTTAACCCTACCGCATGTCTTGTTACCTTTGTTAAGCGCTCTTCCTTGTGTTAACTTAACCCTTACCACACCTTATGTTAGATTGGTTAAGCGTATGTTAACTCAACCCCATCCACTATCCATATTATAATGGTTAAGTGTTACCCTCGTGTATTTACTTAACCCTACCACACATCAGGTTATATCGGTTGGGTGTTATCAGCCCCATTCAAGTTAACCTGACCCACTTGCTTGTCATGTTATATTGGTTAAGTTTTATTACTTAACCGCAACCACTTGTCTAATTAACTCGTTGTATTAGTTAGGTGTTCTCACTTTACTTAACCTAACTCACTTGTCTAACAATCAGGTTATAATGATTAAGTGTTCTCGATTTACTTAACCACACCTACTTGTCTGATTAACACGTTATCTTGGTTAATTGTTTTCTAGTGATTCATGGCTTAACCCTACCAAGTGTCGTTTATCGGTTCACGTTGACTTAACCCACCCATATGTCATGTCAAATTGGTTAAGTCCAAACTTATAAGTTTTGCATGTCCTTAACTCATACCGGTTAGGTCCATATTTACATGTCAATTTTCCATGTCATCCCACCTAACCCTCTAACCATAAACATGTCTTATTATGGTTAGTAATCCTTAATTCATTCATTATGATGAACGAAACATGACCTCTCACGTTAGACCATGCATTTGTGGCTATTGGATTTGCCGGGCGGTTCCGGGCAGATTTACACCACAAACTGAGTCTAACCTCGTGCCATAAATCGTTACGCCTAAAATTCGACCTTTGACCTCTCACATTAGACTGACACTTTGTGGCTACTGGATTTGCCGGGCGGTTCCGGGCAGATTTACACCACAAACCGAGTCTAACCTCGTGTCAAAGGTTCATTGATGGTCATATTCCCCCCGAAACCCCAATATCAGTTCATGTGTTTAACATATAAAAATGTTCATGTTTCAACCACGTTCATATTTCTAGTTATATGCCAATTATCAAGTTCATAATTCACGTTTTTGTGCCAAAACGTATTCCCAAATTATTATCATAATCCACTATAAGGTTATAATAAGTTATAGCCTTTTATTTACAATACATGCCAACTACCCAAAACCCAACTTAGGCGCATTCATATTAAACCTCTACTAAGTCATAAATTATTATATATGTTTCAACTCCAATTTTTTCAAAATTAACATATGCCCAAGATCTAGATTACATGGCAGTTTTACATATGCCCAATTCATACCAGATTTACATATGTTCAATTCCTGTCATTTTACATGTATCAATATTCCTGCTATTTTACATAGGTCAAATTTCATGCCAAATTACATGTATTCCATGTTTACACAAATTTACCCAAACTTACAAACTTTAATTATAACGATGATACTCAAATCCCAATTTTCTGTTATGTCGTCAATTCTACCAAATATATGTATATATATATATATATCCAATATAGAAAATATTCCCATATTTCTCCATATTCAATCGTATGCAAATTGCGGTTTAGGCCTAGGTCTGAAATTGACCTAGGTTCATCGAAAGAAAATAAATAGGGGAACGTAGAATTTGTATAACAATCAGTATAGAGACAAAACTGGCATAAAAACATCATCTCAGGCATATGAGATAGATCTTGATAATAATATCAATAAGAATCAAGAAAAACAGATTTACAACAAGCTGAATAGATCATAAGCTTGACATGAGAATGAAAAAAAATAGAAAAGCCCAAAACTCAAGATTCAAGAAGCAACAGAAATAGATCTGAATCAATAAGCATACTTAAATCCAATTCCACTTTATTCCATGGCCATATTATTATTAACAAGTTTAAATCTAGGAAGTAACTAGAACTTATAGATCGTGGACAAGGGATTAAGAACTGAAATTGTCGTAGAACATTGTAGTGACGTTGTTTTTTTTTCTCTTGAATTGTTGTAGAGGCTCTGTTCTTTGATTTGAATTGAGTTTGAATGCTTAAGCTTTAATTTGGGGGCGACGACCATGGTTTCAAGAGGGAGTTCAGCAGCATAACAGTGTAAGAATAATTTGTTGTGAGTTAGGCCAGGTCTAAGGGTGTTTATATAGGAGTAGGAAACTAGTTTATGCCCTTAGATAAAGCCTAGAACTGATCCGAGCCATCAAAAACGTCACAGGCCTGCAAACAGACCCACCCAACCAACCAGTCGCATCTAGGCCGACCAGGGAGGTCGACCCCCATGTCGACCCTATGGTCGACCTGGTCTAGCCAGGTTGACCCACAAGTCGACCTGGGCTCTAGGCGGGAATTTTCCCGCCCAGCCCGCTTCTGGGTCTTGAATTTGAATTTGAATTCAAATTCCTGAGCTGTTTTTTATTCTGAAAATTCGTGAAACTTCTAGAGGTCATAGCTCGGTCATACGGACTCCGATTTTCGAAAAATCAGACTCGATTCCTTGTAGAATTCCGAGACGAACTCAATGGCGCAACCCGTTTCCCATAATTCTCGTTTAAAAATTAATTATACCCTGATATCTAGTTTCAACATGTTATTAAAATTCGGGTTGTTACATAAATTCTCAATTTAATCCATTTCTAATTATAAACTCTATTTTAGAATTTATTATTTATAAATTTTGAATTCTAGCTTAACATTAATATCGAACATCTTATAATCGAATTGTGAAACTAAATTCACAAGAGCTCATTTTAATGTTTATAAAAATATATTACCTACCCAACCAGTAAAAACCCTAAAATTTAAGTAATAATAATTAATTGAGAAATAAATAAGTTCGATAAATTGTCATAATTTAGCTACGGCAGTTGCACCATTGAATTTGTAACAATTTTCTAAGCAATTTGCATGTACAACTTGTCGAAATTCAAGCTTTTTTGAACAAGTTATTAAAGAAATAAGATTCAAGAATAATTCAAAAAATAATAAACAAAAGAAAAAAAATATGATCTGCAAGGGTCAACCTATGCTTAGGTTGGGTCGACCCTTAGGCCGACCCCGAATAGGTTCGAGTGAACCTATATTTCTACCTGGACGATATTTCATCCGGGTGCATGCTGATGTTGGTTATTTTAATTTTTTAGCGAATCGTGAGAACTGTTTTCATGATCTGAGGGATGAAACTAAATGAATGACATGTCTGGAGCAGATCAGATTAACCAATCTTATGGCCTACGATCCCCTAGCTCCATTATAAATAAGACCCTAGACCTAGCTATCCATTTACAACACAAATATTTTCCCTCTGGGTTCTCTCTTAATTAAAATGGACCTAAAACTTAAAATTTTCTTTGTGGGGAGATTTGTGAAAATAGAAATATTTATAATCAACCTAGGGACGGGATCTAGAAAAGACGCACGCCTAAGAACTAAAGGTTGCATGTGATTTATTCGGAATTTTCAGTAATTTAAAGAAATAGGGTTCTTAATAGTTGTAGTTTTTCTTATAGTTTCTTATATAGTTTTTATGTAAGTACTTTCTGTAAGTATTTCTTTGCTTTTACTTACAGTTTCTTTTAGTTATATTCTATAAGTCAGTTTTCCGTTCTATTTCCCTTAGCAGTTATTTTATATTTATCAGTAATTTACATTTTATGTAGTTCTTCACATTTTCTCTTAAACATGCCCAAATATATTAGTGTTAGTTAATAGATGTGGATTTAATCCTTTTTTGCACATGAAAAATATAATAAAAAGTATAAACTTCGGAAACACAGAATAAATGAAAGAAAACTAAATTTACATAAACATGTAAATTAATTTTAGATCTGTATTAAAAGGAATCAGACTGAATTGGGCGAATTTGTAGGAATTTGCAGCAAATTATGACAATTGTTATAATTGAAAAGTAACATAGAATGATCATATTGTTATTATTATAGCTGTATTGACATGTTAGAAAATCATAATAGGCAAACTTGGGATATTTGCAGCTAAAATTATAATACGAGGATTATAATTAAGAAGGAAATAAAATGGCTTATTATTTTAAAACTTAGATCTTGGATTAAGTAAATAAGCAGGTAACAATAGTGGTCTGTTTCGATAGCAAATGCTAATTGGGGAAAATTAGTGGCCAATAAATATGGCCCAGATCAAGGGGATTGGGAAAGGGAGAAAATTAGAATATTTGATTGCTAGGGACCTAGTGCAGCATTCCCTTTCAAGTTTATTATTGATGTTCTCAAATAGGGTGTTGAGGGTGTGCATACTTATGCTAATTGGGGTAAACAAGTGGCCAACAGGGAGGGGTGACAATTAGTGTATTCGAGTGATGACTAAGCATGCATGCAGAAACATCAATTGGGAAAAATGAATCCCTATGGTGTCCAAGCGTTATATTATGTCTTTCCTGGTGGATAGACGAGCGGTGGTTGACTTCACGACGAGCAAGCCCACGGTAACATTCTACAAAATAAGGTGGTAGATGGGTAGGAAAGGTCAATCGATGGGTGGAATAAAGAGATCATCCTAATCATGTAGTGCAAACAATCGAATAATCAGTTTAAGTAATTATCTTATGTAGTTGTGCACGAACACAATACCGTATTATAGTTGAACTATTATTAAGTCCATTCCCTTTGTATTGCTCAATCACGCTAATAATTACTTCATTTACCAGATTTATTGTTTGTCCCACTCCTCTCTCTTCCATTTTGCTTCTCCTAAGGCTCGCAGGATTAATCATTGCAAGCAACTTGGATTTTAGACGCATTTCAGAATTCTAGTTCTATTATGGCGTATTATTCAGCTTTGTATCTTTTTCGTTATCTTGAGTTGTACTGTGGACATTGATAGGGATGACTGCTACTGATGTACATTGATTTATGAGACTGAGGTTTTCTTTTATGAAACATATGGTGGTTCTTGTTTTATGACCGAAATAAATGTTGGGTTTTGAAATAACAAGTTATGTTTCAGTTTAAGTGTTTTCAACTATGATTGTAATTGTTTTAAAAGTAAAATATTTTTCAAAAGAAAATAAATTTTCAAAAAAAAGCTATTTTGAAAATGAAATTTTATCCCATTAAGTCTAGTCAAAACCTTTCTTTGTTTACTTCAATCCCTAATCTTTATCTTTCTCTTACGCAGAATAGCGGATGCCCCAAATCTCCCTGAGGGTGTCCTTGTCCCGTGTTGTTTCCATTGATATCCTCAGGCTATAGCACCAATGGAAGAACAAGAGCCTAACAAGGTCTGGCACCTGCTGTTGAGGTTCCTGCCAACCTACCAGTGGCAATTGACTTATTTATGCTTTGTAGAGACTTCTCTAATCTTGGTGGTAGATCTTTCTTCAGCACAAAGTGTTTTTTTTGAGGCATGCACTTGATGAGGAGTATGGAGTGGATTTTTGGATCGTTGAGTCTCGATGATAATTAGCTGGTTAAGTTGGTCTCTTAGCAGCTGAAGGAGATGGCATCGTACTGGTAGGAGATAGTAGAGGCTAAGGGGTGGAGCTTGGTTGGGCTGGATTCTAAGATAGATTTGAGAGGAGATTCTTGTTATGGGTTAAGGAGGGCATCCAACTAGAGAAGTTCACTGGTTTGAAGCAAGGAGAACTCTCGATAAAGAAATACATAAATCAATTTAACAAGCTATCGGGATTTGGGATGGATTTAGTTAACATACATCTTAAAAAAGTTTTCAAGTTCGTTAAAGGATTAAACTAACCCCTCTAAGGGTAGGCGTTGACACATGTACATATGGGAGCGACATTTGAGTCGTTAACGGAAAAGGTTCTTATGTATGAGATAACTAAATAAGAGGATAAACTGATAAAGCCATAATTTAACCTTTAATTTTTTTTCGTTAATGGTCGCCGCTGCTATCCCATGAATTTTATCCATCATCTTCTTCCTTATCTCTCACCCTAATCTTGTCCCAACTCTTCAATCCTCTTCAAACATAGCCTTTCTTCTTCATTGCCCTCTCTTTTAACCATATCAAACTCCACTTGATGGCAAAGTATCGGAAAATGAAATCCCATTTTGTAAACAGTGCCACCAGATCTGGGAGAATCTACTCCCCTTTCCCTTCGAGCTTAGCAAGAGACACTGAAGTCTGATCTGTGCATGTTGTTATTGTCCTCCCCAGAGCTATAGACGCTTGCTAATGAGATAGAAACAATTCATGAAATACCACTATCAGTTATAGTTGGTGAGACGCCTATTTCTAACTTACTTGCTGGAGGTCCTCCCTCTCTTGATCGCTGGTCCAACGATGACACTACGTAAGTGTTCGGTTCTGTTTGTATGATGAATGAAGCAGGTATATTTTATGAAACTCTTTCACCTGAAAATGAGGTTGCCGGTTTAGATGTTGGCACTGGCACAATGGTGCGGAACAATCTGTATGTGAATGACTTGAAAGTTGTTAGTGGAAAAGTGTTTGTCCCTTTCAATCCTGCAGATTGCACGATTTCCGCTCTTGGTTCAAAATGCCCTCAAATTGTACGTGAGAATGTTGCATATAAGTCTGTTGTGTCTTCCACTTATTTGCCTAATAATATAGATAAAGTTGCAACATACCATTCTACTTTAGCTTCTATTCCAAAAGCTGTTATAGTTCCTGATGTGATTGTGAATAACGTTGCCGCTAAGCTTTGTGATAATCCTGTTATAGTTAAGCCAAGTGTTCCTAAATGGTCATCCCTTTTTGAGAAATCCTCGCGTGACAAGGGTACTTATGATCCTCGTGACTTTGTGTATGTTGCATTTAAAGGTATTAGTAACCTTTCTTTTAAGGTAATTAATGCATGGGTTGATTTCTGGACAGAAAACTTAGTTGGTTTTTTTCTTAACATGCCACCTCAGTAATTGGTTGTTAAGGAGCATTGAGGAAAAGTGTAGCAACTGAGTAGTGGACTCCAAGTTTTAGATGGATTGATCTATGTTCTTCAGGAAATTTTCTCTTCCGAAGGAATGACTTTGTGTTCCCAGCGTTGACCCTACTATTGTTAGAGGGAAGCCATTCATCGTTACCCACGGAGTTCGTCCGTTGACAAAGCTAGAGAGCACGTCCTCTCCATTCTGGTATGGACCTATTTCTCGTACATCCCCTCTGTATTACAATCCCTAATAGGTCTGAACTAGTTATCCAATTATATTAGAAACCCTATGTATTTTGATGCTAACACGGTAGCTAAAGAGTTTTATGCCAAAGATGTAATTGAAATAACCCCTGATAAACCGCTCCTGAAGGTAATTAAAGTTAGAACAACTAATGATTATGTGGCTGAGGTGAAAGTACGCAATGGATGGACGCCTGACATTTGCTCGTAATGCCATTTTTTTTTAATATTCACACATCTTGTTCTTGGAAACCATCAGTATTTGCTTCAGCTTCAATTCCACCATCCGAGCATGTTCCACTTCCACGAACTTCTACCGTGAAGTAGGTTTGAAAGGTTCGTGCCACTTCTCCTACTGTTGTTCAGGATAAAGTTGCCCCTTGTTGTGATGAACAGTTGGAAGAGTATAATGCACTTTTTGATGAGGTTTCGCATTCTAATGATATCATTTGGTACTCATCTAGCCATTCTTGGGCCCACGAATGTTCTGGCTTGAGACATGATGCATCTGAAGAATTGTTTTTTAAGTATGTCATCGACCTTGATGATGATTTTAGGAGGCTACATTACCAGTCGTGGGAGAAGGTTTTAAGCTCATTTGAGGAGAGTGAGCTAGAAGAGATGAATATGGAACTATTTTATGATACAACATGGGATCGGGACAATGGATTTTATAATCCTGACCAATGCTTTGTTCCGAACTTTGCTATTCTATTTTGTGATTACGTAAACGTTATAGGAACTAGTGATGACTCTAGTTGTTCCCCTTTGCAGGGGATTAACTATATTTCGTTTAGTAGTTGAAGCATTCTGCTTCACTCCTATTTTTTATCTTCATGTACTGACACTTCAAACTAGCTATTGTAGTTGTTAGGCATTCTTTCTATGACATATTGTAAATTGTATTGTTATTTGTTATAATAAAATTGTTACACATCACTTAAAAACCCGGTCGGCCGTGCCAAAAAAAGAAGAGGACAAAGAGAGTAAAAAAAGAGGTTCATACAGCTAAAGATTGAAGAAGCAATGGTGGAAAAAAAGGAATAATAAAAAGAATGTTGAATGATCCCAAAAAGGACAGATTAAAAAGGAAGTTAAGTGTCATGGTTATGGATTTATGGATCATTGCATCAAGGACTGCAAGAAGGATATGATGAAAGGAAAGTGCAATGTTTTTAGGCAGCCCGGACATCTTAGTACGACTTGTCTGTAGAAGGCAAGACAGAGGGTGTGACGATCGCCCATAGCTCTCGCACTAAACAAGAGGAATAATACGCTGAAAGGTGTGCCAGGCAGCTATGGACGATCATCAGGGTAGGTAAACAACATCGGAACCTATCGTAGGACTCACAACGCAAGGATAAAATATAATAGAACATATACAACTGGTAGAAATAGTGGAGCATCATATGACAAACTTTTGAAAACTTTCACAACATCCTGAAAGGTTATCCATACATCATAGGAATATCAAAGTCTGTACGTGAAGCCTCACTACAAATCTCAGAAAGCAACTCAAATGGCGGAAATAGAAATACTAGATAGTACTAAAACTGGTACGTAATCCTCTAACTCGTCGTCGATCAGCATCATCGTCCTCACTAAGCTATCACATGTCACCTCCTACCTAGTCTGCCCATCCACAACCGGAAGAACAACCTAAGGTAATAAGAGGACACATAAAACCTTGAGTCAGACAACAGTCTTAGTGAGCGATCAAACAACTAACAAAATTCATCGACAAAGTATATGAGAATAGGTAGATTAACAAACCAATCTACCAAACAGCAGACAAGAACTCAACCTTGTCTCCCCCACATCGGACAGTCATAGCCTTTACATTGAACAATTCAACCATTCATCCATGGAAACCAGAACACCCATTCAATCATGGTAAAGCACTCATGACATCCAGATTATATATCTTATGTAAATCATCCTAATCGAATTCAACATCCTCGAGTACAAGCCCAGAAGCCTAAACCAATATTAGACAAGCACCCAAGGAATACCTCCTTCGATGTTGGACAATCTACATGAGATGGTACAAACAGAGCATCCAAACAATAAAACATCCATGATTAACTCTGGCTATCACCGCCAATCCTACTTTGAAACCATCGTTAATTGTATGACGGCCAACCTTGCCATATGTCAAGGGTAAATGGTAACCCCGGTTCTAGCATAAACTCCATACGCCTTTCCACGATACGTATGTTTGTCCAACCTTGATAACTAGGCCTTTCAATGATACCCAGGGTACTCGACCTACAACCGGTCGTTTAGACGTCTCTAGTGTACCCCTGCTTCGAGCCTGCTAGAACTTACAACAACGATAATCTCTCATACTTCACATCTCTAGTCCTCTAACCCGATGACTTTTCATAGCTCGCAACCTTCTCAATCAACCATTATCCACTAACTCGCGACCTTTGAGTTGTCACCTCATTTGTTGTTCTTCACCAATCAATGAACACATTCAACACTTCGAACCTTCCTATTTGAATTCACTTCGAAGTCACAACACCACTACACTGCGACACGGGTTCGGAGGCCGGCTTTTTTTTTTCAAGATCTTTTGTTCAAATATATTTTTTAGTAATAACCCTGTTCGATCGACCCATCCTTTTAAAGCACTGACCAGCCTTTCCCCAAAATACCGATCCCCACCCCTTGGAGCACCAATTGGTCCCCTGAAGCACACCACCGATCAGTCTCTCTGAAGCACCATTTCCGACCGGTCTCCGAAGCACACCACCGATCGGTCTTTCTGAAGCACCATTTCCGACCGGTCTATGAAGCACACCACCGATCGGTCTCTGAAGCACACCATTTCTGACCGGTCTCTGAAGCACACCACCTATCAGTCTCTAAAACACACCACCGATCGGCACCCGGAAGCACTCGAAGCATACACTGATCGGTCTCCTGAAGCACACTGAAGCATATATCGATCGGTCTACTGAAGCACATACCGATCGGTCTCCTGTACAGCCCCGATCTAACTCCAATTTCGACCAAAACTTCGATAATCATACAGTCGATGAAATATACTCTTTCAGTTCATCCAAAACATCCATAAGTATGTTATGAAATCATTAACAACATGAATATGGCAATTTTTGTAACAACCCGTATTTCAATAACATGTTAAAACGAGAATCAAGGCAGAATTAAATTATAAATTCTGAATCAAGTGAAACGGGCTATGCCATTGCGTTCGTCTCGGAAAAATACGCGAAATAGAGTCCGAGTTTTCGAAAATCGGAGTCCGTATGACCCGGTTAAGGCCCAAAGAAGTTTTCGGGAAATTTGAATTTCGAAAACAGTTTTGGAAATCAGATCTGGGGCCAGGCGGGAAGTTTCCCGCCTAGGCCATGTCGACAGGGCTGTCGACAGGCCTGTCGACTTGGGCCCAGACCAAGTCGACAGCCCTGTCGACTTGCCTGTCGACAGGGGGTGGCCGGGGCAAGCTACCTGGCGCACCTGCTTGTCTCACCTGGTCTTGTTCTTGGGCTGGTTCTGGAAGCTTCCGAGATCTGATGGTCCTAATCTATCCTAGGGTTAATCTAAGGGCCTAAAACTATCCTAATCTCTATAAAAACACCCCTAAGCCCCCCCTAAACCCTCATAACTCACCCTCTCCACGAAGTGCTGCCCAAATGCAAAGTGATCATGGCCTCCATCTCAAATCCCTAGAGCCTATGCACTCAAATCAAGTTCAAATCAAAAGGTGCAAGCTTGCTACACCAAATCAAGGCCAAATCAACATTTCTATGCGAGTTCCATGACGATTCTTCTACAAAGGAGGCACCTTTCTTAGCCAAGATGATTCATGCTTCTTTCCCTAGGCCTAACTATGTAAGTTCTAGCTACTTTTGGATCAAAACGGTATTTTTAATGTTGACATGGGATAAAATGAGGCTAAACATGATTATGCGAACCTATATGAAACTTACCTTGCCTCTTGTGTGCATGTTTAGGATTTTAGGCTATGTTAGTGACTTAATCATGCCTCTCATGCTATGCATAACCTAGTTTAACTTGCAAGTTTGGATCTTTATGCATGAAATGCTAGCATGAACCTTTAGGAACCACTTTACTTGTGAAACATTGGCTAAGACAAGATTTTGGGGCTTATGCATGTTTATGAACCCAAACCCCTTATGGTAACATGCAAGTTTGTGGCCAAATCCTTTATGAGATTATGCATGCTCGTAGCCAATCCCCTCTTTTAAGTTGTGCATGTTTATGGCCAAACCCTTTTTGATAATATGCATGTTTGTGGTCGAATTCCCTTGTGACATTTTGTGTGTTTGTGGCCAAAACCCTTTTTATGACACTATGCATGTTCGAGGCCAATTTGTAGTCATAGTATTCCTACTATGTTGACTCGTCTATACTTACGTTGGAAATACGTTTTGGGGTTAGGTTAGACGAGCGTGAATATACATGAGATTCCATGAAATATGATGTGAAACAGGATTTGGGTTAAATGGGTATAACATGACAACATGCAACATTGAATATAGCATATAGGTTAACATGTAAGTATGCATAAAAACATGAGCTTGGGAATTTACCTATTAAGTTAGGTCTACCCTTTGGGAATTTACCTATTAAGTTAGGTCTACCCAAATGCTTGAAAACTTGTAACATGTTCTGGAAACATGATGAACTTAGATAATATAAGTGTGGCCAACTCGAGGTTGGGTTGAGTGTGCAACGTAAAACTACCCGGAACCGACCGGCCTAACTAGTAGTTGCAAACAATAGGACCCAATGTGAGAAGTTGGTCATGTCGCGCTTAAGACCCGAGGTTAGACTAGGTTGTGGTGTAAATCTACCCGGACCCGCCCGGCTTAACTAGTAACCACAACAAGCTCTAATGTGAGAGGTTGAGGGTGCATTAATTAAATTAATGCCACATAATAGGGTTAAGTTAATTTGATTAATGAGGCTTAACCAAATATGATATGGACAAATGGGTTAAGTAATTTGATTAGGCTAATGATACTTAACAAAACATGATAAGCTTGGGTAGGTTAAGTAACTTGATTTGCCTAATGACACTTGACCATTTTTATACGACTAGTGGACGGGATTAAGTTAACCAACACTTAATCAATCCAACACAATAACGTGATAAGGTTAAGTAAATTTTCTTTATGACACTTAACCGTATAATACAGTTAATGGATGGGGTTAAGATTAGGCTTAACTAATCTAAACATGGTAATCGGATGGGGTTAAGTTAGCCTAGACTTAATTAATCCAACTTGGTAATTTAATGGGGTTAAGTTAAACACTTAACTAATTTAACACGATGATTTGATGAGGTTAAGTGACCTATACTTAACCAATCTAACTCGTTAATTTGATGAGGTTAAGTTAATCTATACTTAACCAATCTAACGTGAAAACATGATAAGGCTAAGTCACGAATCACTTGAATACGCTTGACCGATTTGACTCGGTAATTTGACAAGGTCAAGTTAATTTATATAATTAACCAATCTAAAATGATAATTAGACGAGGTTAAGTTATGGATTGCTTAATATACTTAGCCAACTTGACACATGGTTTGTAGGGTTAAGTCTTGGACTTGGATACTTAGCCAATTTTGACATGGTTTGTAGACGGGCTAAGTTATGAACTTAAGTGACACTTAACCCATTAGATAAACCCTAATTCGGAGGATTGGGTAAATAACCATAGTTAACAAGGATTATGGAAATAAGGCTAAGTGGTAAACCTTAGTTAAGGGAAACTAAGTAATAATTCTTAGTCAAGGAAATTTGGACCATTTCTCAGATAGGTTAGTAACCCGATACGTTTGGTCAACGTTTAAGTATGCGTATAGGAGCAGGCTATCTGATTTAGATAAAGGCTCCAACGAACTGGGTAACGAAGCAGCGGCTTCGGGGAACGTGAGGATATTCTTGGGATCCCTCTGTGAGCTGCCAGGTCATTATACTAGGCTCACGAGAGGTTGAGGTCTGCGGTAGAAGAACCAAGAATATGCCTTGGTTGCTATGCGAGCGACCTAAAGACTGGGGTGGATAGCAGTGAGTCGACGAATACATAAGGTGCCCGAGATAGCAAGTTCGTCGATCATCTACCATCTTGAGTCAAGCGTGTACGTACGGAAAGGCAGGGAACACCCAACAGACCATAATTGCTATCTAATTATGGGTGAGGTAGGCCGTAGGATGTGGGCTGGCCGGAGTGTAGTTCTCATGCAAGATTTTCTCTTGTGTTGCCTTTCACTAGTTGAGGGAGGGGTCTCGTGGGACCATAGCCACGTGTAGAAAAGCAGACCTTAGTATCTGCATCGGCAGATAAATCTAAAGCTCCCGACCGAGTCCTGTATTTCTTGTTTTGCCCTGTGACAGGACTCGGATGGCACGATGTGATACATGTGCATACAGTTATAGAGAAACGATTCACGGTGATTGCGTGGGAAAAAGGGGCGCGGTTGAGGGTTAGCGTAATCCCTAGTGGCCTAGGTGGTTTAACCCAAACCAAAATACGAAAGCGTGCAATAGGTAAGCGTAATCCCTAGTGGTGCTAGGTGGCGTAAGTCCTAGTAGTTCAAACGATGATTCATATGGAAGAGCCTAGCTAGAACAAGGGTGACAGTCCAAACGATTTCTAGGATAATACGACATGAGGAAGCCCGTACGAGGTACGGCAAAGGACTGAACTTATATACATGGAAAGAAACATATGATTTGAGTAACCTATATATGCGATATATTAGGTTGACATGGACCATTACACGACTTTGAGTAAGGGACATTCATGGTTAACACATAACAAGGCTGGGATACTAGTACGGAGGGTGCAGAGCAAATATACATGTTAGAACTAATATACATAATAGATACCATGGGATGATAGGCGGGGCAGATACCTTGGGATAATGTACTTGATAGAAATCTGACGATGTGATACCTTGACTTATCATAACACCGTAGTTTATCATGATACCTTAGTTTACCTTGCTACAGTAGTTAAACCGGCTAGCCCGGTTTAGTTTATCTATCTTGTAGTTATCCTTATGTTTACTTTCAGTTTATGCATGTCATGTTACCTTTACCTGTTTTTATACTGGAAGTAGATAGGTCTTACTCAGTCTTTTTGACTGACCCGTTTTGTTTCGCCTCTTTTCTTCCGTTTCCCCCCCCCCCCCCCCCCGCCCCAGGTTACAAGGAGGAAACAATGCAGTTTAGTTCGGACTTCTTCTGCTTGAAGGCCATCGTGGATGGCTTGGACTTCTCTTGGCTATGGCTACTTTACCGTTTTTACTTGGGGAATAATTTATTAAAAAGTCTTTATGCTTCTTTACTATTGCAAGACAGGTTTTGTTGTACTCTGATGTAAAAGGCTTTAGACCTTATTTATTCATGTTATGAAAGTTTGATTTTACTCCCGCTATTTTATATGTTCTGTCTTGTGATATTTCTGTGCATGTTTACCAATAATGCCCCTCTAAAGCTAGTGCATTCCTTTGCGAGTGACCCTAGCGGAGGCGGGGTGTTACATTTGGTATCAGAGCAGAAGGTTACCAGACTGGGCAAAAGTTTTTAAAGACCTTCTGAAAACTATTTGAAAATCGTTTATAAAGAAGCATTTTTCAAGAAAATTTTCTTTTAAAAAGAAAAAGGCTATTCCCCAAAGGCCATTAGCACTATCCTGGTTTCCTTGATTGAATCTCTTTTCCTTTCTTTCCTCCATCTGTAGTCACAGTGGTTTTAACTGCGACTAGTCTTTTCTATCTTCGAAAGTGCTTTCCATGCGATGGAGGCTGTTCTCGGGAGACCAGTGGCCGCGTTATAAGAAAGGATAGTGAGAAAGAGGATAAAGGATACGAGTTTAAGGATGAGCAACTTGTTGGTATGGCTCAACTCAGAATGAGAGAGAAAGATGAACAATGAAACCCATGACGAGAGAGTACCTTTGGCATGGTGGAACGGGACGGATAGTTAAGTATCATGGGACAAGGACAAGATCATCGGGAGGGCAGTAGTATGCTCTCATTTCTAGGGTGCCTCGGAAGGAGGGTAACGATCTTGTTAAAGGTTTAGCTTTTCTTCTCTATCATCCTGTCGGGACTTTGTTTTGATCCCCGCATCTTTTAAGTCCGCTTCGATAGTTGAGTCTCTGCACCTTAGTACTAGCGTAGTAGAGGATCCCGTTTTTGTCTCAAGTCCTATTGGAAGATCGGTCCATTTACTCATGGCTTGTTTGGATTTGAGAATGTCTATATCAAGTGTTGAGCTTGGAAATAATGCTTATGTTTACAAGTTGCGGATGGATTCTAGGGGTAAAGTGGTTATCCAGTAAGGGATACCATTCTCGGTTTTAGAAAGAGGGTGGTTGGATTCTTGACTTGCCTTGGTGATACCCTCGAAGTCTCGTGTAACCCTTTTTGGGTTCTGTCATGGTTAGTTACCTAGAATCCCGGGATGCATTTGTTGGTAATCCGTTCAAATAGGATTCGCCGCTAAGGCGGATGGTTCGTTTCGATTATGCATGAGTTAAGGGAATCACCCTAGTAAGAACTCTTGGCAACATGGATTGGCATCGGAAAACGAGATCCAGAATTCACTGGTGAATTTTGGAGAGCTTGCATGAGTACGCAGATATATTTGAGCCAAGCATACTAGGGAAAGAATAAGTGAAACGAGAGGCGGCAGTGAAATGAGTTCCACTCACACCTTGGAAATAGGAATCAAGAAGCTACGAAATCGCGAAGTTAAAGGACGGTCAAGGCACAATGGAATTGAGCTCAAGGAAATACGACTTTGATGGTCAAAGACTAGGTACGCGCATGATATCTCTTTTTGGGAGTATATCCTTGATCCCTGTTTTCTGTAGAGCTTACTTGTAGGCTATCTTTTGTGGACATCCTCTCGGTCCTATTTTCTGTTACAAACCCCATAAGGAGTTTGTCTTGTTTATCTTCTCGACCCTGTTTCAGGGAATCCTAGGTAGAACCCTATGGATGTAAACATGTATTTGAAACATGTTATGGTTGATATGGTTGCAAATGGTTGCAAGTGGTTGCTCGTGGATGCGCGAATTTACATTAGATATTAGCTCGACTCGGTCACATTTCATATTGCATATGCACGAGTATTTATACTTGTTTATGGATGAAATTGAATGTGTTATCATGCGGATGTTGCATATGGTTGAATGTTTGTGCACGCATATAGTGTATATGACTAGGACTATTTGCATACATGATGGATTCATAGCACTAAACATATTTTTGCATTCAAAAGATTTTTCAGGCCTGATCATTAGCATTAGCTAAGGAACATGTACACACACGTTTTGCATACATTCATAAAGCATTAGGAGTCGTCTAAGGACAATGGTTGCTTGTGGATGATGGTTTGAATAGATGGATGATGGATGGTAGGATATGTTCTTCCTAACTTTGAGATTTCGGGGACGAAATCCTAAAAGGTGGGGAGAATGTAACAACCCGTATTTCAATAACATGTTAAAACGAGAATCAAGGCAGAATTAAATTATAAATTCTGAATCAAGTGAAACGGGCTATGCCATTGCGTTCGTCTCGGAAAAATACGCGAAATAGAGTCCGAGTTTTCGAAAATCGGAGTCCGTATGACCCGGTTAAGGCCCAAAGAAGTTTTCGGGAAATTCGAATTTCGGAAACAGTTTTGGAAATCAGATCTGGGGCCAGGCGGGAAGTTTCCCGCCTAGGCCATGTCGACAGGGCTGTCGACAGGCCTGTCGACTTAGGCCCAGACCAAGTCGACAGCCCTGTCGACTTGCCTGTCGACAGGGGGTGGCCGGGGCAAGCTTCCTGGCGCACCTGCTTGTCTCACCTGGTCTTGTTCTTGGGCTGGTTCTGGAAGCTTCCGAGATCTGATGGTCCTAATCTATCCTAAGGTTAATCTAAGGGCCTAAAACTATCCTAATCTCTATAAAAACACCCCTAAGCCCCCCCTAAACCCTCATAACTCACCCTCTCCACGAAGTGCTGCCCAAATGCAAAGTGATCATGGCCTCCATCTCAAATCCCTAGAGCCTATGCACTCAAATCAAGTTCAAATCAAAAGGTGCAAGCTTGCTACACCAAATCAAGGCCAAATCAACATTTCTATGCGAGTTCCATGACGATTCTTCTACAAAGGAGGCACCTTTCTTAGCCAAGATGATTCATGCTTCTTTCCCTAGGCCTAACTATGTAAGTTCTAGCTACTTTTGGATCAAAACGGTATTTTTAATGTTGACATGGGATAAAATGAGGCTAAACATGATTATGCGAACCTATATGAAACTTACCTTGCCTCTTGTGTGCATGTTTAGGATTTTAGGCTATGTTAGCGACTTAATCATGCCTCTCATGCTATGCATAACCTAGTTTAACTTGCAAGTTTGGATCTTTATGCATGAAATGCTAGCATGAACCTTTAGGAACCACTTTACTTGTGAAACATTGGCTAAGACAAGATTTTGGGGCTTATGCATGTTTATGAACCCAAACCCCTTATGGTAACATGCAAGTTTGTGGCCAAATCCTTTATGAGATTATGCATGCTCGTAGCCAATCCCCTCTTTTAAGTTGTGCATGTTTATGGCCAAACCCTTTTTGATAATATGCATGTTTGTGGCCGAATTCCCTTGTGACATTTTGTGTGTTTGTGGCCAAAACCCTTTTTATGACACTATGCATGTTCGAGGCCAATTTGTAGTCATAGTATTCCTACTATGTTGACTCGTCTATACTTACGTTGGAAATACGTTTTGGGGTTAGGTTAGACGAGCGTGAATATACATGAGATTCCATGAAATATGATGTGAAACAGGATTTGGGTTAAATGGGTATAACATGACAACATGCAACATTGAATATAGCATATAGGTTAACATGTAAGTATGCATAAAAACATGAGCTTGGGAATTTACCTATTAAGTTAGGTCTACCCTTTGGGAATTTACCTATTAAGTTAGGTCTACCCAAATGCTTGAAAACTTGTAACATGTTCTGGAAACATGATGAACTTAGATAATATAAGTGTGGCCAACTCGAGGTTGGGTTGAGTGTGCAACGTAAAACTACCCGGAACCGACCGGCCTAACTAGTAGTTGCAAACAATAGGACCCAATGTGAGAAGTTGGTCATGTCGCGCTTAAGACCCGAGGTTAGACTAGGTTGTGGTGTAAATCTACCCGGACCCGCCCGGCTTAACTAGTAACCACAACAAGCTCTAATGTGAGAGGTTGAGGGTGCATTATAATGCCACATAATAGGGTTAAGTTAATTTGATTAATGAGGCTTAACCAAATATGATATGGACAAATGGGTTAAGTAATTTGATTAGGCTAATGATACTTAACAAAACATGATAAGCTTGGGTAGGTTAAGTAACTTGATTTGCCTAATGACACTTGACCATTTTTATACGACTAGTGGACGGGATTAAGTTAACCAACACTTAATCAATCCAACACAATAACGTGATAAGGTTAAGTAAATTTTCTTAATGACACTTAACCGTATAATACAGTTAATGGATGGGGTTAAGATTAGGCTTAACTAATCTAAACATGGTAATCGGATGGGGTTAAGTTAGCCTAGACTTAATTAATCCAACTTGGTAATTTAATGGGGTTAAGTTAAACACTTAACTAATTTAACACGATGATTTGATGAGGTTAAGTGACCTATACTTAACCAATCTAACTCGTTAATTTGATGAGGTTAAGTTAATCTATACTTAACCAATCTAACGTGAAAACATGATAAGGCTAAGTCACGAATCACTTGAATACGCTTGACCGATTTGACTCGGTAATTTGACAAGGTCAAGTTAATTTATATAATTAACCAATCTAAAATGATAATTAGACGAGGTTAAGTTATGGATTGCTTAATATACTTAGCCAACTTGACACATGGTTTGTAGGGTTAAGTCTTGGACTTGGATACTTAGCCAATTTTGACATGGTTTGTAGACGGGCTAAGTTATGAACTTAAGTGACACTTAACCCATTAGATAAACCCTAATTCGGAGGATTGGGTAAATAACCATAGTTAACAAGGATTATGGAAATAAGGCTAAGTGGTAAACCTTAGTTAAGGGAAACTAAGTAATAATTCTTAGTCAAGGAAATTTGGACCATTTCTCAGATAGGTTAGTAACCCGATACGTTTGGTCAACGTTTAAGTATGCGTATAGGAGCAGGCTATCTGATTTAGATAAAGGCTCCAACGAACTGGGTAACGAAGCAGCGGCTTCGGGGAACGTGAGGATATTCTTGGGATCCCTCTGTGAGCTGCCAGGTCATTATACTAGGCTCACGAGAGGTTGAGGTCTGCGGTAGAAGAACCAAGAATATGCCTTGGTTGCTATGCGAGCGACCTAAAGACTGGGGTGGATAGCAGTGAGTCGACGAATACATAAGGTGCCCGAGATAGCAAGTTCGTCGATCATCTACCATCTTGAGTCAAGCGTGTACGTACGGAAAGGCAGGGAACACCCAACAGACCATAATTGCTATCTAATTATGGGTGAGGTAGGCCGTAGGATGTGGGCTGGCCGGAGTGTAGTTCTCATGCAAGATTTTCTCTTGTGTTGCCTTTCACTAGTTGAGGGAGGGGTCTCGTGGGACCATAGCCACGTGTAGAAAAGCAGACCTTAGTATCTGCATCGGCAGATAAATCTAAAGCTCCCGACCGAGTCCTGTATTTCTTGTTTTGCCCTGTGACAGGACTCGGATGGCACGATGTGATACATGTGCATACAGTTATAGAGAAACGATTCACGGTGATTGCGTGGGAAAAAGGGGCGCGGTTGAGGGTTAGCGTAATCCCTAGTGGCCTAGGTGGTTTAACCCAAACCAAAATACGAAAGCGTGCAATAGGTAAGCGTAATCCCTAGTGGTGCTAGGTGGCGTAAGTCCTAGTAGTTCAAACGATGATTCATATGGAAGAGCCTAGCTAGAACAAGGGTGACAGTCCAAACGATTTCTAGGATAATACGACATGAGGAAGCCCGTACGAGGTACGGCAAAGGACTGAACTTATATACATGGAAAGAAACATATGATTTGAGTAACCTATATATGCGATATATTAGGTTGACATGGACCATTACACGACTTTGAGTAAGGGACATTCATGGTTAACACATAACAAGGCTGGGATACTAGTACGGAGGGTGCAGAGCAAATATACATGTTAGAACTAATATACATAATAGATACCGTGGGATGATAGGCGGGGCAGATACCTTGGGATAATGTACTTGATAGAAATCTGACGATGTGATACCTTGACTTGTCATAACACCGTAGTTTATCATGATACCTTAGTTTACCTTGCTACAGTAGTTAAACCGGCTAGCCCGGTTTAGTTTATCTATCTTGTAGTTATCCTTATGTTTACTTTCAGTTTATGCATGTCATGTTACCTTTACCTGTTTTTATACTGGAAGTAGATAGGTCTTACTCAGTCTTTTTGACTGACCCGTTTTGTTTCGCCTCTTTTCTTCCGTTTCCCCCCCCAGGTTACAGGGAGGAAACAATGCAGTTTAGTTCGGACTTCTTCTGCTTGAAGGCCATCATGGATGGCTTGGACTTCTCTTGGCTATGGCTACTTTACCGTTTTTACTTGGGGAATAATTTATTAAAAAGTCTTTATGCTTCTTTACTATTGCAAGACAGGTTTTGTTGTACTCTGATGTAAAAGGCTTTAGACCTTATTTATTCATGTTATGAAAGTTTGATTTTACTCCCGCTATTTTATATGTTCTGTCTTGTGATATTTCTGTGCATGTTTACCAATAATGCCCCTCTAAAGCTAGTGCATTCCTTTGCGAGTGACCCTAGCGGAGGCGGGGTGTTACAATTTTCATCAAAATTATGCAATTACACCCAAAAATCATGATAAATGAACATATGATCTAAATTGCAGATCTAACTTGCATAAACATGTAAAATGGCATAAGAATTATCGGTTTTAAACATGCTAATGTAACACTCCGTATTTTCCGTGAATATTAAAATTAACAAATTTAAGGACAGTTAGTCTTTTAAAGAAGAATTAGGTGAAACGGGTTACTCCATTGCGTTCGTCTCGGAATTCTGCTTGAGATGGAGTCCAAGTTTGTATGAATCAGACTCCGTATGAAGAAGTTATGGAGGTTAGAAGTCTTCAAGTTTAAGCAGAAACTAATTAAATTAAAATAATAATTAAATAATTAAAGCAGATTCGAATTTCAAAACTTCAGAAAACAGCTGAGCGGGAAATTTCCCGCTCAGGGGTGTTGACCCTCCCCCCCAAGGGGTGTCGACATAGGTGTCAACCCCCCTAGGGGTGTCGACATAGGTGTCGACCCCCCTAGGGGTGTCGACATGGGTGTCGACTCCCCCCTATGGGGTCGACACCTGTGAAATGATCTGGACAGTGATGATTTTCTGAGGTGTTAGGGCATATGTGTCATGTTCTGGTTGGCTCTCTTGGGTTTGGATGGCTTTGATGACTCCTAAGTTGGTCTAAAGGCCCATATTTATCCTAGACATCTATATATACATAGCTAACCTAAACCCTAACCTCACAGCCCTAAACTATGATGCCGTCATGCTGTTCATCTACAAACTAACCTGGCCGCCACCATAACAAATCAAATTCTAGATTAAAGATAAAAAGATAAGAGATAAAGATTCAAAGCCTAGGAATTGCGGAAAGGAATTCTAGAACAACGACGAACGAATCAACGCCTATATCAACAGATTAGCTTGGAAACTTTAGAAATCAGATCCCAGAATTCAAGATCCGTTTTCTATGAGTGCAGTTACTTTCACAAGACAATTGTTTAAACGTAATTGTGATGAGTTATGAACTGAACTGTATGAAAATGTTTGTAAATCATATAAAGTATATGTATTTGCAAACTATATTTTGATTTATGCTTGGTTTGATTCATTATATGCAAGTTATGTTCTATGTTAATTCATATGCCTAATTACGTATGCAAGTTATGTATACAAGTTTGCTCGATCGATGCAAGTTATGAAAGATTATATGCAAGTCATGTTCATACATGTAAGATCATATTTTATATGTTTAGAACTATGTGTTCATATGTTTAGATCTACATGTTTATATGATTAGATCCATATCAGTCCATATGTTTAGAACTATATGTTCATATGCTTAGATCTACATGTTTATATGATTAGATCCATATCAGTCCATATGTTTAGAACTATATGTTCATACGTTTAGATCTATATGTTTGTATGTTTAGATCCATACCAGTTCATATGTTTAAATCCATGCAAGTTTATGATTAGATCTATGCTAGTTCGCATTCCATATGTTGATTGGATCTATTTTTATATGTTTACTAGATTTATGCCGTCTTAGATCTATATTGTTTATGCCAGTTATGATGTGATGTGTTTCTTCCCTTTTTCCTTCTTTTTTTTATGAGTTGGGCTAATTGCGAGCCTAATGTATCACATAAACTATACGTACGAACGACGTGGGAACATTGGGGAAAAGTTTGGGTAAAAGTTGAATATTATGTAATTGGAATAAAAATGGGTTGTAATTATATAATTACTTTTGGGCATAACTAGAAAATGTGGCATAACTTGAATTGACCACACTTATGGATAATTTACATATAAACTTGGACATGAATGGTAAATATGTAAATTGGCTAAAAGATGAACGTGCCTAACCCGATGTTAGATTGAGTTGTGGTGTAAGACTGCCCGGAACCGCTCGGCACATCCAGCGACCGCAACAACATAGATCTAGTGTGAGAGGTTAGCGCATTAATCCCAAAAACCCGAGGTTAGAAGGAGTTTGCGGTGGAAGTCTGCCCGGAACCGCCCGGCACATCCAGCAACCGTAGACAACAGTTCTAATGTGAGAGGTTGAGTCATTAATGAATAAATAAATGCTAATAAACAGACATGCTAGGAATAGAAAGTTTAAGTAACATATGAACATGCGACACTTAACCAATACAACATGTTAGGTGGGTGGGTTAAGTTAACATGGACAAGAAGATAACTTAACCAATGTTACATAAACAAAGTGGATAGGGTTCAGGCAAGCTCAACCAGTAATACATATGACTTGATTAGGGGAAGGGTTAAGTAAGTCTTGAATAAGTGGGAAATATTAGTATATATAGGCCCACAAACTTAACCGTTAAATAAACATGCGTGAATCAGTGAGAAGGTTAAGTAACATATGAATAGGCAACACTTAACCAGTACAACATGTTAATTAAGCAAATGGGTGGGGTAAAGTTAAATTGAGAACACTTAACCATTATAACATCTTGATTAGGAAACCCTAGTAACGGGGACTCATTTCAGCTGTAACCCACATAGTTGTATCATGGTACCCTGAACTAGGCAGGGTGGGGCACGATTACTGGGCTGATTATAAGCTATCAAAATAGCGGCGGGTGGTGCGGTAGTGTAGGTTCCGACGGAGTACGGGTGTGCACGTGCTCCGGAGTGGAAAAAGAAGGCACTGAGCATTAGTAGTATACATTGTGCATCTTGAATCGTGTCGGTTTTCCATCATGGGAATGGATACACCCCATGTTGGGGCCAGCACAGGTATCTACATACAAGCGAGGCCGAATGACACAAGTAATAATACATGTGAATTAGGGAGCCGATCGAACGAAGAAGGTAGTGGGTACAACTCCTAGGGGTTGGAGCAAAAAGGGGCACCTAGCATAACAGCTACGAGTACACGAAACTACCATTATCATGATTAGTAAGAGGGATCAACTTTTAGTATGGGACTAGTAAGGTTGCGGTGTAAGTAGTAATGATACGGTGTTACTAGCATTGGTGCAGTGTAGTAATTATCCTGTAGTAATTATAAGCGCAATCAACATTATATCTTGTTCATCTTGTTTGCTTTGTCATGCCTGTTTATTCTACGGTCATTTCTTGCTTTCCAGTTTATGTTCTTAACATGTTACTTTAATGATTATATTGTTAAAGTCGCTGGACTCACCAGACTTATGTCTAACCTAGTTTGTTTCGCCTCTTTTCTTCCGTTCCCCACCCCCCCCAAAGTTCTTAGGTAGGAAATAATCAAGCTTAGTTCAGATATCTCTTTCTTCCAGCTTGAAGTTGAAAGGTGTATTGCTTGGCTTTGATTCTGCGTATGGCATTTTTCTGTTGGGGATTATGGCTTTAAAATTATGTACCCTGAAGGTTTTGTACAAGACTGATATTATGTACTTGATTTTGGTATTTGGAAATGTAATCAAACTTATTTCTATTTCCGCTGCAATAAAGTTATAAAATTTTCAAGTACTAATATTTCTATCTTGTAATATTTCATTCTGTTTACTTATAATGCTCCACAAAACATAATGCATTCCCTTTGTGAGTGACATTAACGGACGTGGGGTGTTACAGCTAACTAGATCATAGAGTGATTCATATGAAAATGGACTTGTCAAGGTATAGATCTATGGTAAAACACTTGAATTTGATGAAAAAGGTGATATAACATTCATATACTTCATTAAATCCATGTGAGAGATGCAAATCACTCACCGATTCTCCAAATCAAGCTAAAATCAACGTATTAAGATTTCGGAAAGCAAGCAACTCGAACCAAACCCCTTGATCCGATGAATTCCCTTTTCAATTGATGTAGAAGCCTCCAATGATGTAGATCTTCGATTTCCCTTCTTAGATTTTGATTTTTAATGGTGGAAAGGTGTTAGAGGAAGGAGGAACATAGGCCACCAAATGAGAGAATAGAGAAACTAAACCATTTCCCATATCCCTCACCCCCTATTAATAACTTCCACCAGCCCACTAACGGGCCTTCCCAAATCCGCCCATTGTGGCTTTCAAAACCTGAACAACCAACTGAAAAACCTTAAAACAATGATTCCTCCCAAACCGCTAAGCCAAATTTTTAATGTAACAACTCTACGGAAAGGCAATCATCATTTCCTTTCCAATGGCATAGGTCTCATTGCCTCATTTGACCTGAGTCAAAAGTTATGCCCTGTACAAGACTGATAGGGGTAAAATAGTCACAAACAAAATTGGTAAAAATTATGGACATGTCTCACACCCCATAAGCAACATATTAAAATATGAGAATGATCCAACACACAGAGAATAAAATAAAAATATTTTATAATCCTTCGATACGTAAAATGCGGGCTATTACAGAGGGCTAGTGCGCAAGCAACTCAAGTACATGTCTTAAAGGCGGCTTTGTCCAGTAATGGATCGGACATTGGTAGGAAAGTTGCGGTCAAAATTTTTATTTCGACTTTCCCTTTTGCACTCTCTTTGACTTAGGATCATCACGTTACTTTGTCTATAGTTCTTTAGTCATTTGTTTACACTTGGATATCTGTTTTGTTACAGATCCCATGTTTGTTTTATATCTCATAGGTGGATCGACACATCCATTGATGGTTTTTAAGGGTTTGAAAATTTTGTTATTAGGCATAGAGTTTGATTGCGACGCTTACGTAATGGGATTCTCGGGACATGGGATGATCCTAGGGATGGATTGTTTAGCCACCTAAGGGGCTATTCTAGATTGTAAGAGGAGGGTTGTTCGATTAGGGACATGTTGTGTGCGAACCCTTGAAATTTCTTGTGACCTACGGGGCCCAGTCATGTTGAGCTTTCTTTATTACCTAGATTTGTCTATATGCAATATTGAATTGATTCCTATTGTATGAGAGTTTTTGGACGTGATTTAGGAGGTGAGGGGATACCTCCCAAGAAAGATTGACTTTTGGATATATCCTAGTGAGAATACAAAGCCCGTAGCATTGCCATATGACATATGTGTTTGAGGGAACAAATAGAGTTGAGTAAGCAAGTAGGCGAGATGTTGGAGAAGGGATTCATTAGGGGGAGTATCTCTAAGTGGGGAGCATCATTCGTCTTCATTACAAATGTGGATGGTTCTCTTCGACTTTGTGTGGATTATAAAGAATTGAACAAGCTCACAAAGAAGAACCATTACCCACTCCTTCAAATAGATGATCTTTTTGACCAATTGGTTGACGCTTCGGTATTCACTCAATTGGATTTAGCCACTGGCTTTCATCAGCTTAATGTAGCGGATGATAGCCATCGACAAGATTGCTTTCGAACACCAGTGGATTTTTTTGAGTGGTTGGTAATGCTTTTTAGGATAAATAATACCCCGTCCGATTTTGTAATTACGTCGAGTAGTCTTTTGGAACTATCTTAATAAGTTTATGGTGATGTTTGTTGATGATATGTTGGTATTATCAAGGATCTAGGAGGAGCACGCCTTACTCTTAGAAGAAATCTTCATACTCCCTGAGCATATAAGTTGAAGGCGAACTTTTAGAAATGTCATTTATGGCGTAAGGAGGTGCGTTTCTAAGGGAACATGGTTTTTGGGAAGGTCTAGTAGTGGATCCCATTAAGGTGGTATATGATCGGAAGACCCCTAAGGATGCTACTAAGGTGAGAAGCTTTCATGGTCTGGCGGTGTACCTATGACTTTAAGCCCAGGATGGATTTTTACACCCAGATTATTAGCATCGTTAGAGGTTCAACTACTCTAATGAAGCGAATTGAATCGAGGCTGCAAGAGGATCTAGAGCTTGTGGACCTTTTTAGTTGGATTGATAGAGGAGAAGCCTTTAGGCTTCTCTAATGATATTTTATAGATGGTAAGGTTTGGCTGAGATCGAAGGCTTTGTATCCCCTGCACTGGCGATTGGGGGAGTGCGGTACTTGCAAAGGCACACCATTCGAGGATGATCACTTGTCCCAGTGGTGATAAAATGTATAGGGACACGAAGAGAGTGTTTTAGTACATCGGAATGAATAAGCATGTCACTTAGTATGTGACGATGTGCTTAGTTTGTCAGTGAGTCAAGGCAGAGCAACAGAAGCCTGGTAGATTACTCCGACCATTAGATGTGCTATAGTAGAAGTAGGAGGCGTTTCTATAGATTTCATACGTGATTTTCCCTAGTCTAGGAAGGGAAATACCGGTATTTGGGTGGTCGTGGATAGACTAATGAAGAGCTCCCATTTCACTCCAATCAGGAGTATGAGGATTGCAGCTTAATTGGCATCTTTATACATCAGAGAATTTTTTTGGCTCCACGGAATACCTTCCAGTATAGTGAGCGACAGAGACCCGATCTTCATCAACGAGTTTTGGAAGAGCTTACAAGAGGAGTTAGGAGGTCATCTTAAATTGAGTAAGGCCTATCACCCCTAGACCGATGGACAGGCTAAGAGGGTGAACAGAGTCGTAGAGGATTTGTTGAGATCGTGCATCCTAAACTTTGAAGGACTCGGGAGGAGCACCTCCCCATGGTAGAGTTTTCCTATAATAATATCTTTCAAAAGAGTATATGGATAGCTCCTTTTATGGTTCTTTACATACGACCATGCAAATCACCTTCACGTTGGTAGGAGACTATAGACAGGCTGTTGCTTAGACTTCACATGGTAAGGAAAACCATTGAGAAGATTGATTTGATAAGAAAGAGGATAAAGACGACCCAAGACAAGAAAAATCTTATGCCGACAGGAGGAGGACAAAATTAGAGCTTGAGATTGGAGATTTGATTTTCGTTAAAGTGTCACCTCTTAAGAATGTGGGGAGATTTGGTTCAGTTGGAAAGCTTGCTCCTAGATTGGAACACCCCACACCCCTTAATGTTAACCAAAATAGGACCCCATTAAGAAATATGAAGCATTATAGGTATAAAGACATAAAAAAAAATCAAAGAGACTAAGATTCACAAGACATAAATAACTTAAACACATCGGAAGAAGAAGACAACTTACATAGGTGACAAAACCATTTTTATTTCAAAAAAAAAACTATAACAAAACACCATGTCTTATGAAGATAAAATCTCAATTATAAAATAAGATCAGAGTACATAAATATCATCCCTTAGTAATAGTTATAAATGCAACCCAACCATGGAAAAGAGCTAAAATAAAAAGAGCAGTACATCCGCTACAAAGAAAATCCTCCAAGACAGAATCAGCTTAATAATCCAAACTACGCATTTCCTCCCTGCAAGCCTGAGGGAAAGAAAAGAGAAAGGAGGAAGGAAAATTGGGTCAGATATAAAGTTCGGTGAGTTATTATGATTACTAGCACGATTGATAAGTAGGGGAAACAAATAGAATAGTAATTCTAGTGTCATAAAAGGGTAAGTGTCTGTGTACATTTACAGTGAATATATAGCACAACAATTCTCATTCTACTATTGATTGGTTGCATTTCTACAAATTTAGAGCATAATATAATTAGGAAAAATGTTCGTAATACTACTCATCGATCGGCTATCAAAACCATAAAGTGATAACATATGCCCACTACGGCCTTGGGCTTATCAGGCCCAAGCCATTAGCAAAAGACATAGCGCTATTCACAGGTGTCACAGTGTCCTATTTTCCCATGTCAGCTTAATGCACACACATTGGCCCGCCAGAACACCCGTACCCACCTCAATTTGGACCATCTTACTATTATCCATAGCATGGTGTGTGCCTTCGCCTCCTCTGTGAGATCGTGTGTTATAAAAAAGGGTTTGATGTATGATACGGATCCCAAAAAAAAAAATTGGTCCAAATCTCCCCTGATTTGACCCTCCATTGATCAACCATATTATTTTTAGGCTCGTAATTTAACCCTTATAAATAAATATGTTTATTAAATCCTAACGCCTAATTATAAGGCCACTATAGAATTTAGGCTAGTAATTTAATATGTTCGTTTTATTACGATTTCCCAATTTAATATGTTCATTAAATTTGGGTAGTTACATTTTCCCCTCCTTAAAGGAATTTGTCCCCAAAATCTCTATTGGTATAAGTAAATGATAAATGTTTTTATATAAGTATCTACAACCATCTACCTATACATCGTCCATTAACAACCATGGTCCTTATATTTTCTAATGCTTTTCACATACTTATGCAATAGAGTTGTGTATATGTCTCTAACTAATGATAAAGATTAGGTGGTCTACGTATTCAGTTGACCTCCTCTTGATGCAAATATGATGGTTCCATGCATCCAAATGTATGCAAAAAGTCCTAATGATAACACATAGTTCTACAAGTGTGCTTTAACCATCATTCATATGCAACAACCATATGATAACAATCGTTTATATCATCCATAAAATGATATAAAATGCGCACACATCCATATGCGTATGCAAGTTTCCTATTATCCGATCATTAGTGCCTAGTGTGTATATATATGCATCCACTGCATTCACTTGCAAACACTTGCATCTATTTGCAAACATTAAACATAACATGTTCTAATAACATGTTCCAGCCACATACTACAATCCATGGCTCAAATCCTAAGGTTCAAAGGATAGAAAGGATATAACCTATTTAAAACTAACGATGGAAAAAGGAAGAATGAAGCATACCATCAAAATGAAAATGATAAGAAACACGCATCTTCTCCTCTGGTTCCTAAGTAGCTTCATTAGAATCTTCACCCCCATCAGACCTTTACAAGCATAACCTCCTTATTTCTTAGCTTCTTAGTCTCAAAGTCCAGGATTTGCATAGGTGCTCCTCAAATAGATGCCTCTCGCTCAAGCTCCATGTCCTCCAATGAACAAGGCTCTACTACCACTACTGAGTCATGTAAGCAATTTCGCAAGTGCGAGACATGAAATATGTCGTAAACATCGGAAAGCCTCTTAGGTAGATGAAACCTATATGCTATCAGCCATACTCTCTCTGTAATCGAAAATGACTCAACGAACCATGGTGCTAACTTTCCTACACAGCCAAATCTCACTACATTCCTTAACGGTGATACCTTGATGAATACCAAGTATCCAATAGCAAACTCAAGATCAGTCCTCCTCTTATATGCTGTTAGACCAAAAAATGGCTCTAACACCCACACAATTGATAATTTCAAGTAAAATAGAAAGAGAATACAGTAAGAACACACGATTTATTATGGTTCGACATTAAAGAGCCTATGTCCACTTTATACTTTATCGATGGATGGTACGAGTACAGATACAATGTTAAATTTCACTCAATCTCTCTAATACAATTGAAAATTTCTCTTCATGATTGATGAAATATATGCTCCAAAAGTTGATGGTGATCTAAGTGAAGCAATGAAATTCGGTGATTGTGAGAGTTGGAGTCTAGATTTTGCCAAAAAATCTTTTCAAATGTTGCCTTGAGGGGTATTTATATGCAGAAATTCAACCCGGATCGGTGCCACGTGGTGATCATCCCATTCGGTTCGGAGCTAGAGTATTGGATATGGTGACAGCACATCAAAGATCATGGGAACATGTGTGATAACTGCTTCGGATTTTCAGGTGAACGTGGGTGTGGTGGTTGTGGCGGAGATCCTCAGTTCAGATCGGAAGAGCACAAGAGGGTTCGAATCGGAAGAACATAAGCGGGTTCGGATCGGAAGATTCTGAACTGACCCGGACATGTTATTCTTCTTCAATCTTTGAACTTGCTTACGCCAAAATGAAGGGATGCGGCTCGAGGGTATCCGAACTGATCTGAGTTCCTATGGTGAATTCTTCCTTTAAACATATCCACTGACCAGTAATTCTTATTTTAGCTTTGTGTAGGCTAATCCACAAAGTAGGCTAACATTTTGCCCCCTCGAAGTACGCGTTTATTAAAAGTAAGGCATGCTTCGAAATGATCAACCTATTTGCCTCCGAATCATTATTGTTCAATAGTTGTGTCCTTATGTTTGCATGATCATGACATTTCATAAAGCCGCGTCTCTTGGTGCTTATAAATACACCATAGGATGTACGAATTATTTCTGTTGTCGTGGATAACTTCAAGGCTTCACTTTAAAGTCTGGGCAGTTCTTCCAGGTAGTTTTTAATATTCACATTGAGATTCCAACATCACTTTTTACATTCCTTTTTTCGCATGTTGAGCAATGTTTTCAAATTAGCATTCACCCCTGGGATCGGGCTAGTACATGCCGATTCGTACCATACTTGGCTATAACTAACATAACCAACACTAAACATGGCTTGCGACTTCTCGAACAGCTAGGATAGAGCCTTCCAAACTGGACTAAACTTTCGAGATTGTTATGAACATATAATCGCCTTGCCACTTTTTCACGTTGCATTCTTTATATCTATCTTTTATTCTTTAATCCCATCATTGCATACACATTTGCACACTTCGGCTCAAACACATGCACAGTGGGACATGGGAAACTTCACTCTAATTACTGTTATCTCTTGGATAGTTCAACAGCTATGACTAAGAGATGCTCGTCTAGATTAGCAGAGAGAAGAGAAGCTGTAGGAGCATCTGGAAACCTCACCATCGAGGATATACCCTCTACTTCAGATCCGGAATGGGATAGTGAGGGTCCGGACTATGAAATGGAGATTCATGAAAATGAAACACTCTCCGGAGATGATGTTTCTTTAGACGAGGAAGAGGAAGGAGGAACAGGAGATAACCGCGCTCCCGACGAGTTTGAGAATGTTGTTATTTTGGAAAAACCCGGTGATTCTGTCGCATCAATAGTTGACAATGACAAACTTGCACAAATATGCTTGAAGCATGGAATTCAACGTAAGGACACTGAATTGCCTACTGAAACCGATCGGCCCCATAGTCCTCCCGAAGGGTACATGGAAATCAGTAGACTAATGTGCCTTGTTAGGGAGATACCTCCATTCTCGCCATTCATCGTCGATTTTCTAAGACGAATGCACATGCTCCAATGCAGCTTCAACCCAACTTCTACGCCTATCTGTATACCTTATATATTTCTTATAGGGAAATTTTGAACATGGACCTTACATTCGAAGATATTTATTACTTTTATAACTTCAAGCATCGGACCCGGAATACCCCATCATTTGTATATTTTGAATCAGTGCCAAAAAGGAAAATCATAAGCGTGCCGTTTAGTAGCAAGGTTGGTGATCCCAAATCTGAGTGGTTTTATATCAAACAGCAACCTAGATGTGCCAGAAGGTGGCTTAAATCAAGTAAAAACCTCGTTTTTTTATTATTATTATTGACTTCGTTCATTATTGTAAATGTTCTGATGTCCGTTCATTTTTATTTGCAGTTCCCAACCCAAAATAGGAAACGCATCAGATGTATTTTGACCGTTTGAACCAACTGCTCAATGGTGATAAAAAATTCTTGACCATAAAAGACTACTTAGTAGATGAGTATCTTCACCGCCATCGATTATTGCTATCACTCGTAGCATAGGCCATGGAGAAGGTCCTTATGTGTACATACCCCCAGTTAAGGGACTAATTGAAACTTTACCAGATAAGGAGGGAAACTTAGGGAATCCAGCTACGCCTCTTGAGAGTCCTTCTCCTACCTCTACTCGAGATGATATATTAGCCAACATACCTACTAAAGATAGCGATAAATACATCACTCCCAAGGACGCAGCTACTCCCGAAAGATCGGTTTCCCCAACAGGATCGCTATTAACCACGCCTCAAGGCGGCGGCTCTCTCATGGATGATTCCATATATCAGGGTTTGGGGAAACTTCCCCTACTTGATACGATTTACAGATCAGAAGACTTTCGAACAAATCCTCTTACTCTCACCTCTAAAGAAGTAGTTACCCCCGTCAAGGCCGAGGAGACCGTGCACACTGGCCTAACTCCAGGCTCTGGTCTGTTAGGGGTGACATCACTTAAGATATAAACAACACTCTAGCATTGCACGTCATAGCACTTGTGCTTTATATTAATGTTGATTCTAAATTTCACTTATATCGTTCTATAGGACAAATGGTTTGTCACAGCTATTATATGAGAGATGTTCGCACGAGCATGCCCCCGATGGAGTTTGGTGCTGGACATGACCAAAATGAAAGCCGAGGCAGAGATGACAGGAGAAATCGACCTTCTCAACCTCACCGATCTCCTCGCCGCTTGGACTTGGAAAAACATACAAGCCATCATACTCATCATGAAGGAGACAAACATACTTATAAAACTACAGCCTCCTCCAAAGACAAAACTCATCAAGAAAAACCATCGAAGAAAAGCTCTGATCTGAAAGAGAAACAAAAGGAGACAAGCAAGGGATCTGATAAAGATAGGACATCTATTGTGTCGTCTAGGCGCCGTAACATTGACACCACCACCACTAGGCCAGTTATATTTGATGATGAAAATAAGGCCAAAGTAGAACTTCTGAAAAAACAGTTTCCCAATCATCACTTTGGGAACATGCATTTTTCCCCAGCTCTTAAGCCATTGGACCCTAACTGGGCAACTGTGGTCAAGACTAAGGTTGATGAGGCAGATACAGAATACAAAGAGATGAAAAGATACTCGCAGACTTTATCCAAGATTATTCAGGACTTAATAGCCGATTTGAAAACCATGAGGGATGCCACTGAATATGATGCAAAAGCTATTGAAAACTCCGAGAAAGATCTCGAGGACGCTCAAGCCCAACTTGCTCTTGTGCAACATGATGCAGACACTTACAAGAAGCAATTTGAAGAATTACAAAAGCGTTATCACACTGAGCTTGAGTCTCATAGTCAAGAGCGCATAGATTTGAAGAAGCAAGTCAAGGATGCTAAATTTGAAAGTACCACGGCCAGGCTAGCCTGCACTCGTCTTGAACATGAGAAAGTGGAAATGGCGAGGAAGAATGCAGAGCTAGAGGCTAAACTAATGGAGGTCAAGACACGGGCAACCCATGCCAAAGAAAATGCAAACATAGCTTTACAACAAATCGAGTAGATTAGCGATCGGCTTGCAGGAGCTCAAAAAAAACTAGATGAGAGTGCTGAGACCATGATGGGATTCTTTTCTCAAGTGATCCGGCATAGGGATATTGCATGGATTAATTAAGGATTATCCCATCACCCTGGTATATGTGTGGGATTAGGTGGTCGAATGGGAAAAGCAAGAGCTCAAAGTGGATTCAATTGACGAGGACAAGCTCATAGAGAAATATCTAAGGGGTGAGGAAATGGCACGCCTAGCCGAAGGGCGTAAGCTTATCGCTGTTACTATGGAGGAGGAGAGGCGTCAGCTTAAAGTAAAATACACTATTGAAACTAGGACCTCATCTACTGCTACTGGGATTACTGAATTCGAGGGGTACTATCCTGAGAACCAAGCGCTTCCTCAAGTACCTCTTTTGTCCCTGATTGTTGAGTCAGTCTCAGAAACTCCTGCGGCTCATGTGGAAAAATTGTCAGAAGGTACCTCTACTTTCTCACCCCAATTTATTAGGGCTATCTCAACCTTCCTCCGTATCGTTGGGCAGTCAATTGAGGAACAATCTTTATCTGCTGAGTTAATAACTGTAACTTCTCGCCTTATAGGTGCAAAGACAACTGAGAAAGTTGATGAGCAACCAAAAGAAATTGTCGGAGCAGAGTTTGCCGAAAAAGCACAGGAGAAAAAGGATGTAGTTACTGGTTATGAATCAGCGGAGAAGATTGAAGGCAAAAAGGATGAGGCCACTGACAAAGTTCTTCTTCCATCTAGTACTGAGATTCCCAAAGTCAGGGATATGATAGATGCCTTAAAAGATGATGGTGGCAACGACGGACATGAAGTAGATGACGATGTTGTTATAACTGGGGACTCAAGGGATGCCGATGACATGACTTTGGCTGATATGAAGGCAAAGCAAGTTACATTTTTAAAAGCCAAAGTTAAAGATCCCGAAAATCTCAAACCTCTCGCCATGGTCCACCCTGGGTCAAGGTTAGTAGTCAACTTTCAAACGGGTCAATCACCGAAGAGCATGCTAAAAAATCTTCAGTTGATCCCATCGTTTCAGTTCCAGGGAAGAAGAAGCCAAAGCGTATCTTAATCGAGGCTGAAAAAGTGGAGAAGGAAAAATTTAAGGCTTCCAAGAAAGCAAAGTCCAAATGAGAGGCAACTTTATCCTTTGTCTTGATATTCCCTTAGCCCGTTGTTGTTGTGGCGAGTGTGGCTCTCGCATCTCTTTGTTTAGTCTTTTTGTACAAACTTACAACCACGTGAATAAAGTAGTTTGTTTCTTGTAATGTCAAATACTTGTAAATTTGTCATTTATTGAGTTCGACAATTGTCAAAACATTAATAAGCATAAGTGGTAAACGACAATCTATGCTTATTTAAGCAAACGGTAACAGGGGGTATAGTGTATATGCCCCCAATCAATCTTGAAAAGAAAGTGATGCGATAATAGGGGTACAGTGTATATGCCCCTAATCAATCTTGAAAAGAAAGGGCCTGGCCAGGGCTTATTCAAGATTGATTAGGTCCACTACTAAACTGCCCCCAGCCTTTTAGTGGGTCAAAGATTCTTTTTCATTGGTACTTAATCCTACTACCTTTATACTCTCTTGTCGTATGATCAGCTTAGAGTGGATTCAAGGCGGTCTTTTGTCGTGGTGCACCCTCATGCATGTGGGACGTCGTCTTCTCGTCCTTTATACTTTCTCTCTCGAATCGTGAGAGTTAGAGTTTGGGACGTCGTCTTCCCGTCCTTTTTATGTTGTTACGCAAATGGTCATCTCGTTTGCTAGGATATCAATTCAAATTTCTAGTGTTTCGTACTTAGGTCATAGTAATCACATAATATATAAAACAAAGTTCGCGCAGGAAAAGTAAATCACACACGATAATTTTATAGTGGTTCGACCAAGTCATGACCTACGTCCACTTTATAATCTTTTGTTTATGTTAACCATACTTTTCTAGGCAAGTCATGCCTTTTTTACATGGTTTCTAAAACAAAAGAAAACAATACAGATCTAAGTCAAATATTGCTGCAAGTGCTGGGCATTCCAAGCTCTCGAAATTTCTTCACCATCCATGGTCGTTAACTTGAAAGTTCCTATATCAAGTTTCCCCTAGATAATATATGGTCCTTACCGTTTTAGGCCCAGATGGACCGGGGGAGGAAAGACATGTTTCAATACTAAGCCTCCAGGTTCAAAGGTCCGAGGACGAACCTTCCTGTTATAGTAACGTGCCACTTGGTGCCGATGTCTTGAGGCACGTAAGTCCGCTTCATGCCACTTTTATTCAATCATATCTAAGGACTCCAGGAGAAGCGCTTTGTTCGTCATCGGATCGTAATACGTCGTTCTGTGAGAGGGAACTTCCAATTCCACCGGGATGACGACTTCCGATCCGAAAAAGATTGAAAAAGGGGTATGACCCGTTGCCGTCTTAAAGGTCGTCCGATGGGCCCACAAAGCTAGTGGTAATTCGTCAACCAACATGGCTTTTGCTCGCTCCAATCGCTTTTTAAGGATGGAGTTAATGACTTTATTTATCGCTTCAACTTGTCTGTTTGATCGTGGATGAGCCACTATCGAATTGGGTTCCATTGTCAGTTACGATGGTTCTTGGTATCCCAAATCGACAGATGATATTCTTGACTAATAAGTTTATCACCCGCTTTGTCATGATCGTGGTTAAGGGTTCGGCTTCTGCCCATTTTGTGAAATAATCCATGGCCACGATTGCATATTTAGCTTCTCCTTTGGCGATTGGCAGGGTCCCTATGATGTCTATTCCCCACATAGCGAACGGCCTTGTGCTCACCATTGACTTAAACAGACTTGGAGGTGCCCTTGGAACTTCAGCCAATTTCCGACATTTATTACAGCGTCGTGAGTAATCAGCTGCATGTTTATTTACGGTTGGCTAGAAATATCCATATCATAATATTTTCTTAGCTAGGGTTTGGCCTCCGGTGTGGTCTCCACATTCACACTCATGTACTTCTCTCAGTACACGCTCGATGTCGTCATGTGCTATACACCGGAGTAGAGGAATAGAAAATCCCTGGCGGAAAAGAATCCCGTCTTGTAAGACGTATCTTGCAGCTTTACGTATCATAGCTCGTCTTTCGCTCTTTTTTATGGGAGCGTTCCGCTTTTAAGGAAGTTCTTAATTGGTGTCATCCATGACTCCCTTTCTGGTTCAGCTTCCAGTGCTAGGTCGACTTCCATTTGGTCGGAGCTTGGCGACTTTAGTACCTCTATTGGAACCATCTCTATCTCTTCTGTGTTGCCAGAACTTGCTAACTTGGCAAGTCTGTCTGCCTTCTGGTTCTATATTCGCGGGATATGAGTTATGTTGTAGTGCTCCAGATTATCCAGTGATTGCTCTACCTTTTCAAGGTAGGTAACGATTCGGGGTCCTCTAGTTTCTAATTCCTTTCAAACTTGGCATACAACTATTTTGGAAGCACAGAAAATGTCTTGTGTGGTCACCCCCAATTCCTTAGCGAGTTTTAGCCCGGCAATCAGGGCCTCGTATTCAAAATCATTATTGGTGGAAGGAAATTCCAATCGTAGAGCATAGTAATTCGATCATTTTTCAGGAGTTATTAAAACAACTCCGGCGGAAGATCGTCGATCATTCTTGGCCCCATCAATGTACAACTTCCAAGGACTAAGTTCTATTTTTTGTTCTGAGGGGCCAGGTTTGTCATCTAACAAATCTACCTCAAGGATTGTGAACTCCGCAATGAAGTCGGCTAAAGCCTTCCCAATTATCGATCTCCTAGGTTAGAAGTTTAAATCAAACTGGCTTAGCTCAATGTTCCACTTGAGCAGTTGTCCCGATGCTTCGGGGCATTGCAGCACCTGTCTCAGTGGTTGATTAATGTATATGATGATTGGATGAACTTGGAAATAATGACCGAGCTTTTAGGATGCAATCAAGAGACTATAAGCAAGTTTTTCTATTTTCGGATAATTGCGTTCTGCCGCTGCTAACTTCTTGCTTACGTAGTGTACTAGCCTCTGGATCTTGTCTTCCTCATGCACCAAAGCTGAGCTGACAGCATGAGATGACACGGCCAAATACACGAACAGATCTTCATGGTCCACTGGTTTTGACAATATCGAAGGTTTCTCTAGAAAATTCAACAAATTTTGGAAGGCCTCTATACAGTTGGGGGTTCACTCAAAGTTTCGCTTCCTCGTTTCATTAAGTCAAAGAAGGGGACACATTTGTCCGTGGCTTTGGAAATAAATCTGCTCAATGCCACAACTTTCCCAACCAAGCTTTGAACATCTATAATCTTTCGTGGCTCTTCTATGTTCCTGATTGCTTCTATTTGGTCAGGATTAATCTCAATCCCTCGAGAACTTACAATGAAACCGAGAAATTTTCATGATGTAACCTCAAATGAGCATTTTAAGGGGTTCAATTTCATCCCATACCTCCGTAGAATGTCAAACATTTCTGCCAAATCTTTCGTTTGATCGGAAGACTGTCTGGACTTCACAAGCATGTCATCTACATAGACTTCCATTGTTTTCCCGATCTGATTATATAACATTCGGTTTACCAAACGCTGATATGTGGCTTCGACATTCTTTAGTCCGAACGGCATCACAAGATAATAGTATAATCCCAAATTTGTAATAAAACTCGTGTGCACTTTATCTAGTTCATGCATAGGGATCTAGTTGTATCCCAAATATGCGTCCATGAAGGAGAGAAGTTCGTGCCCTGCTGTTGAGTCCACCAGTTGATCAATCCTGGGGAGTGGGATGCTATCTTTTGGACAAGCCTTGTTCAAATCAGAAAAGTCAATGCACGTTTGCCATTTCCCATTTGATTTCTTGACTAGGATGGGATTCAATATCCAGTCGGGATATGTCGAATCTCAAATGAACCAGCTATTCTTTAACTTCTCTACTTCTTCCTTTAAAGCCGCTAACCTCTCCGAGCCCAACATGCGTCTCTTCTGCTTGACCGGATTATGCTTTGGGTTCAAGCTTAATGAATGGCTCATAACTACGAGAGAAATTCCACATATGTCTGCATGAGTCCAAGCAAACATATCAAGGTTTGATCTCAAAAATTCAGTTAATTCTTTCGTCCATAAAGAATCCAAATGAGACCCAATCTTCAAGACCTTTGTCGGGTCGTCGCTATCAAAGTGAAGGTGAGAATAAAAAAAGAAACCATCATCCAAATCCTAACTATCACCTTCTAAAGTCATGTCGTAGATATTCATATGGAAACCCCAAACCAAGGACCAATGGAAATCCTGGTTCTCGTAGAAACTCCTTGTTTCGCCAACACGTGCCCTTATGTCCTAGGTTCTCCACCGAAGGTACACGATACTACCAATCCTAATGAGCATCTGAGTCCTACCAGAACCCTCCGAACTATCATGGATTCCTTGGCAATTCACTATCATAGTTACTCATCTTCGTCAGTCAAAAGCTTGAGTCCTCCTTGACTAATCCATTATCGTGCATGCTCATTTCCCTACGAACTGCTTCCATCCTTACATTGTCGTTCAATATGAATTGTGTCCATAATCTCATTCACAATGAGTCAATCCCGCAGTGTCATTCACTACGAATTACCTTGCTATCATTGTAACGACCCAAAAATCCCCGCCTTTCGAATCGACCGTAAGCTACACGGGTCCGATTCAAAATGGCAGAAATTCTCGAACAACTAACTTTGGGCATACAACACATAAGAACAAATCACATAAGAACTTTTCATTAACTTCGTTACAATGTTACATCAAAGTACAAGATGTTAGAGTAGAAAATATATACAGAGTATAATGATTGCAATGCACAATGGAAACACAAAATTATATTCAGCGGAAGACTTATCGATGTCTGGACACAGCTTTAAGTTTCAATCCAGACTCATGCTCAAAATATCTGCAAAACAAACAACCCAGCTTCCCACATGGAATTAATGGGCACCCGAGTTTGCAACGGAAAAACAAACTACGAGTCATTCATTGGACTAGTATGAGAAACCCTAAAAGTATTTTAACTTATTTTAAAGTAAGGCATACCATGGGACCACGCCGTATAACATGGAACATGTTTACTCCACACGAATGCCTGTGCACAAACTACTACCAAAAATAGACTTATTGAGCCTATGATGCATCAAACAATATGCAATTCTTCAAACTACCCATTTAGGCTTAATTCCCAAACTTAGATTTTAAAAATCTAATTAAATTTACATAAATTATTTCTATAGACATTATTCCCCATTTTTTATTTCAAACCATTTGAAATAAATATCTAGCTTTCATATCAAATTAGCTTTCACTTCGGGATCTCAAACCAAATCACTTGGAAATTTAAATTCTGAAATATAACAATTAATGCATAACAAAATGTATGCAACCAAATATTAGGAGATTTCCCATGAACATGGCAAAGGGCATGTACCATCGTTCACTATATATATATATATGTGTGTGTGTGTGTGTGTGTGTGTGTGTGTGTGTATCTCCAACTAAAGGGACCAGACTACACCGACCAACTAATTAAGGTTAAGGCCCTTCCACCCGTACTTTTAGTTATGGGTTACTTGACTCTTTAGCCACATACTAAATGTAACACCCCATGTCCATTAATGTCACTCGCTAAGGGAATGCATTAACTTCCATGGAGCATTGTAAGTGTATATAGAACAGAAAATCACAACAAGATAGATATAAAACAGTACTTAAAAAATTAAAACTTCATTCATTACAGTGGGAAAAAAATAGGTTTGGTTACATCATCAAAACCAAATACTAGAGTCAAGTACATAATATCCATCTTGACAAACTCAAAGTACATAAAATAAAAGCATAATCCCACTAATACAAATAGCCATAAAGAAGGAAAAAGATAAAGTAGAGCGTAGCATTACTATCAACACTCCAAAGCTCTCCAAGAAAGAAATCCAAGCAAAGCTCCGCTAATTCCCACCCTGAGGACCTGGAGGGAAGGAAAGAAAAGAGGCGAAAACAAAACGAGGTCAGACATAAAGTATGGCGAGTCTAGTAACATTAACAATATAATACGTAAAGCAACAGGATAAGGAATAAACTGGATATAAGGAATGACTGTGACAAAACAGAGATGACAAGGTAAATAAGGTAAGTAAGATTCAACAATGATTGTGCTCCTAACTACTACAAGATATGCTCTGCACCGCACTAACTTACTAAAAGATGATCCCTCTAAGCAACCAACAAATATGGTAGTAATAATAATGGTAGTCTCTTGTGTACCCCTAGCTGCTGTTATAGGTGTCGCCTTCTCCTATCTCCACTAAGTGTACCCACTACCCTGCCCCATTCGATCGGCTACCTAACTCGTAGATACCTGTGCTGGTCCCGCAGTAGGGTATATCACTCCCTAAAGTGGCAACCCGATACGACTAGAAGGCACGGCTTATACCTACATGATGCAACAGTGTCTTTACCAGCCCGGACCCATGCACGCACATGACTCCATTGGACTTGCACTGCCACCGCTATCCTTTGATTGACCTCTTACAATCAACCCAAGTAAGCGTGTCCCGTCCTCGACCTACTTCGAGCTCACTAAGATATTAAATAGGTTACTGGTTGAAAAGGGTCCCGACACTTGACACAAGCTTCCCTCCTAAGCTTGGTCCCCACTAGGAATTCTCACTTAACCCCTCCATATTCCCATGTCAACTACATGTCTAGGTTAAGTGTTCTTTAGTTCATTATAATTGTAATCCTGTAAGACCTCTCACATTAGACGTCGTTTGCGGTTGCTGGACATGCCGGGTGGTTCCGGGCAGGCTTACACCGCAAACCCATATAACCTCATTTCATTGCCTTATTATGCATCTAATTTTATGCCATTGACCTCTCACATTAGATACCGTTTGTGGTTGCTGGACATGCCAGGCGGTTCCGGGCAGGCTTACACCACAAACCTATCTAACCTCGTGTCGTAGGTGTTCATTATCCTAAGTTTATCTCAATTTAGTGATTCCCCGTTTACCCATAAATTTCAACCCAAATTTATGTGACAAATTCTAATCATTTTATGCTTAGTATCACAAGTTTATAGGTTATTCCAATTTTACACCTAAACCGACTTATGCCCAATTTCACTTTTACATGTTGTACACAATTTTTCCCAAACCCTAACCATCATCGATTCATGCCCAATTACCGATTATTACAATTTAGGCCAAATTACATGTCATAGTAATTTCTCAAACTTTTCACTATCGTTCCCATGTCATTCGTTTGCAAAATTCGATGAAGTATGGTTAGGCTTGAATGTAGCCTAACCTCATAAAACGAAAAAGGAAAAGGACAGGGAAGAGAGTCAAAACAAGCATAATACAAAACAGGCATATGAACATGAATAAGCATATGATAGGTTCATGTAAAAGGTGACAAACTTGCAAACTTGATGAAATCCATTACAGGCATAATCATATTATCTCAATTTACAACTTATCAAAATCACTTTAGTTTAATTATCTTGTTAATGCTACATGAACTCACAGACATAGGCTTAAGAAAGAAGAGAATGATTCTAGATTCTGATTTCTGGAGTTGATTAACGATTCGTTGATATAGTCGTTAATTGTTGTCTTTAACTTGAATTTGATTGATTAGGGTGGAGGCTAGATCAACTTTGAGTTTAGCAGCATGGAGTCGCCATTACTTTGATTAATGAATTAGGGTTTAGGTTTAGGGGTGTTTATATAGGTGTAGTGAGTTAATTAGGGCCTTAGGATTAGGTTAGGTTCCATCTAAACCCTCCAAATCCGAAATACACCTCACTCAGCCAACCAGAAGTCGCCACGTAGCCCTAGAAGGCCAAAAATCGTCACTGCCTTTACAGGCCACTAGGGGTCGACTCCCCAGGAGGGGGTCGACACCTATGTCAACGCCCCTATTGTAACACCCCACTCCCGCTATGGTCACTCACTAAGGGAATGCCATAGCATCGGTGGAGTATTTTAGTGAATATAGAACAGAAAAATTACAACAAGACAGATATAAATAGTACTTGAAATTTAAAACATCATCTCATAACAGCGGAAGTAAACATGTCTGGTTACATCATAAAACCACAATAAAAGTCAAGTACAATATCCATCAAAATAAAGAAGTACATAATCCCACTCTCATACAATAGCCATGACAAAAGAAAAGATAACTGGGTAACTGGAGCTTTACATCTATCCAAGCTCCTAAAGACTGGAACAGCAATCCGATCAAGCTCCACTACTGCTAGGATCCACCGTAGGACCTGAGGGTTGGGAAAAAGATAAAAACAACGGGGTCAGACATAAGTCTGAGCGAGTCCTATAACTTTAACAATACAATCGTTAAAGTAACCAAAGAAGACATAAACTGATATACGGTAACTAATGGGGATGAATGGCTACACTAAGCAGTCAACTAAACTAAGATAAAAGATAAAGACGCATCTACCCTTCCAAAGGTAAATTACTAAACTGCACCACACCAGTCATTCCTAACTTAAAGGTTGATCCCACCCATGGACTTATAAAATTAACTTAATAGTTCTCGCGTACCCCTAGGTGACTAAGTAGACGCCACGGGGCCCTACAATCCACTAGGTGTACACACTACTCCCCATTCGATCGGCTCCCTAACGTAGATACCCGTGCTGGCCCCACCGCGGGGTGTACCATACCCCAACGTGGCAACCTGATAAAATTAACGGTGCACGGCTTATATCTACACGATGCAACAACGTCTTATTTACCAGCCCGGGTCCACACACGCATATGAAACCTGTTGGTCATGCGTTGCCACCGCTAACCCATTTTGGCCTCTTATAGTCAAGCCCAGTATGCGTGTCCCGTCCTCGACATGGGTCGAGCCCACTAAGATACGTATGGGTTACTGGTTGAAATGGGCTCCCAGCACAAGCCATCCCCCTAAGCTTGGCCCACACACTAGTGTTTCCCACTTAACCCTTTAATCATGTTTAATTACATGTTTCATCTTGGTTAAGTATTTTATCATATTTTCTATTGGCAACCACTAGCAATTTCCACATACCACCCAAGGTACCCACTTAACCCCCATGCCCCACTACATGCTTATCTGGTTAAGTGTTTCTTAATTGATTAACACCGTAACCGTGTAAAGGACCCCTCACATTGGACCGTCATTTGTAGATGCCTGGTTAAGCCGGTAAGTTCCGGGCAGTCTTACACTACAAACGGGTCCAACCTCGTGTCATTTACCCTTGTTACGTATTTAATTTATGATTAAGACCCCTCACATTGGACCGTCATTTGTAGATGCCTGGTTAAGCCGGTAAACTCCGTGCAGTCTTACACTACAAACGGGTCCAACCTCGTGTCTTAATCGATTAATTACTCCTAATTAATCACCCCCATAATTTGTGTTAATTATCATGTTTATTTTAGGAATATGGGTGCACCTAACTTAATAGGCAAATTCCCAACTCCAAAGTGTGGGTACACCTAACTTAATAGGCAAATTCCCAACACATAGTATGGGTACACCTAACTTAATAGGCAAATTCCCATACTATGTTCATTTATTTTATGTTATGCATAATTATATTAATTTCACACAATCTTATTAACATATGCATTTAATTAACCCCATCGTTCCCACGTAATTTCGTTCTCATGACATAACACATATAAAAGGTGTCAACTTGCATATGTATGAACATGTTTCAAAGGTGCCATCTTGCATATTAACAAACACATAACTTGCATATGAACTTGCATAACATGTCACATAACTTGCATATAATCTTGTATAACATGTCACATAACTTGCATATTAACTTGTATAACATGTTACATAAACTTACATATTAACAAATACATGACTTGCATATGAACTTGCATAATATGTCACATAACTTGCATATGAACTTGCATAACATGTTACATACTTGCATATGAACTCATAAACTTGCATATGAAGAAACATACAACTTGCATAATTATCATACAAGTAACTTGCATATTATCATACATGTAACTTGCATATTAACATATGATCACAAAGCACAAAACTTGCATAACCCACATACATTAGCAAACTAACATCATGTCATATGACTTAAAACCCATTAATCCACAAACAAAACCATATGATCTCATCATATCTCATCTACTTAGTTTAGCAATTGATCATTAGAGTGATAGAAACTCACAACTAGCCAATTTGCACTCCAAATGAAGAAGATTAAGATGCTTAGAATGGATTAGAGGTTGATTAGAGAGTGATTAGCTTGCAACCCTCTTCATAAATTAGTGGAGGCTCCTTCTAAGATTTAATTTGGCGGCATGTAGCCCTCAATTCTATTTTTAGTATGGATTAGGGTAGGTTTAGGGTGTACTTATAGATTAGGTGAGTGTTTTAGGCCCTTAGATTAACCCTAAATTAGATTAGGACCCTTAGATTTCGGAACCTTCCAGAAACCAGCCCTAAGACCAAGCCCAAACCCCAAACTGGTGCACCCAACCTCAGAACTCTCTAGAAACTGTGCAGGTTTCCTGTCCCGACATGGGCGCACTTCCCAAGTGCGCCAGTGAATTTTTGTGCTGGCGCACTTCACAAGTGCGCCAGTGCATTTCTGGCCTGTTTCGGGTTTTTCTGCCTAACTTCGTTCGTCCATATCTCTTTCATACGGTACCCGTTTTACGCAAACTCGGACTCTATTTCGCGTATTTTTCCGAGACGAACGCAAGGACGCAGCCCGTTTCCCCTGATTCTCACATCTGAGATTAATTATACTTTAATTACTAACAATTAGTGTTAATTGAAATTCGGGGTGTTACATTCTCCCCTACTTAAAGGATTTCGTCCTCGAAATCTCTAAGTCAAGAAGAACGTATCCTACCAACCAAACAACCATCTACTAAACCATCAACCACAAGCAACCATTATCCTTAGAAACTTCTAATGATGTATGAACATATGCAGAAAGTGTGTGTATATGTCCGTATACTAATGCAAAATCAAGCGGTCTACTGATTCAGTCGACCTCCTTAATGCAAACCATGATAGTGCCATGCATCCAATATGTATGTGAAACCCTATTGACACATACAATTTCTATATGCGTGCACAACCATACACAAAAATGCATCATCCACATGATAACACAGCCATGATACATCCATCAATCTAACTACCACATCCATTTATGCGATATGCAACATGAAGTGACTGAGCCGATCTAGTGCCTAATGTGTGTGTATATGCATCCACGAGCAACCACTAGCAAACAATTGCATCCACATGCATCCATCAACCATAACATGTTTCAAACACATGTTTCAACCATAGGTTTTACCCTATCTAAAGGTCATAGGTACTAGCGAGAGGATATACTAAAGATAAGATAAGTACTAGACAAGCGATAAAGGAGAAGTTAAAAGACATACTCTCAAAAAGAAATGGGTACAAAGAACGCATCTTCGCTTCCGTCTCCCAAGTAGCATTGCTTTCGTCATCTCCCCATTGCACTTTAACTAGCTGAACTTCTCTGTTCCTCAACTTCCTAGTTTCTGACCCAAGGATGCGAGTAGGAGCTCGTCGAATCGTCGCATCACGGTCTACCTCTACATCTCTAAGCAAGCTCGGCTCTACCACCTCTGCGGTCTCATGTAAGCACTTCCTCAAATGTGATACATGGAATACATCATGAACACCACTAAGTCTGTCGGGCAACTCCACCCTATATGCCATCCGTCCAATCCTTTCCTTAATAGGAAACGGCCCAACAAACCTCGGTGCTAACTTCCCAACGGACCCAAAGCGAACAACATTTCTCAACGGAGATACTTTGACAAAAACCATGTCCCCAACCTCAAACTCAAGATCCGTCCTTCTCCGATCCGCATAAGATTTCTGTCTATCTTGCGCTGCCTTCATCCTTCTTCGAATCAAATCAATCTTCTCTGAAGTCTCTCTAACCATATCTGGCCCAAGCAAGATCTTATCCGTAGATTCCCACCAACATGTAGGAGATCGACAAGGTCTTCCATAAAGAGCTTCGAAAGGTGCCATGCCAATACTAGACTGAAAGCTGTTATTGTATGCGAACTCCACCAAAGGAAGATGTTCTTCCCATGTACCTCCAAAATCCAAGATACAAAGCCTCAAGAGATCTTCTAAGATACGGTTCACCCTCTCGGTCTGACCGTCCGTCTGAGGATGATATGCGGTGCTCAAACACAACTGAGTCCCTACCGCCTCTTGCAAACTTCTCCAAAACTCACTAGTGAAGATAGGATCTCGATCACTCACAATGCTGGATGGTACGCCATGCAATCTAACAATCTCTCTAACATAGACTGAAGCAAGCCATGGAGCGGTCCTCTTACTCTTCACGGGTATAAAATGGGCACTCTTGGTAAGTCTGTCTACCACAACCCAAATTCCCGTATTGCCCTTCCTTGATCTCGGTAACCCATCGATGAAATCCATCAAGACACTATCCCACTTCCATTGCGGAACTTCCAATGGGTGTAGCAACCCACCGGGTTTCCTTTGCTCCGCTTTAACTTGTTGGCACACTAAGCATCTAGCCACATACTCGGCCACATCTTTCTTCATACCGGCCCAGAAGAAAACTCTCTTCATGTCTTGGTACATTTTGTCTCCACCGGGATGAATAGTCATCCTTGAACGATGTGCATCATCCAAAATAGCCTTCTTCAAACCCTCATCTTGCGGTACACAAAGTCTACCGTCTCTATGCAACCATCCCCTATCACCTATGGTGTATCTACCCAAATGGCTGGACGACTCCCCCCTTATAAGCTTCTCTACCAACTCAACCAACTGTGGGTCGTCTCGCTGAGCCTCGCCAATCCGTCCCAAAAGAGTAGGTCTAACCTCCAAGGATGCTAACAAACCAGGTACAAAGTCAACAGAAGGTCTGAAGTTGAACAAAGAAAGAAACTCCAAGCTTCGCCATTCCACGAACAATGGACTCAAAGATAGCCTTTTTCTACTCAAGGCGTCCGCCACCACGTTACCCTTGCCAGGGGTATACGCTATCTCGAAATCATAGGATGCTAAGAACTCCATCCACCTTTGCTGTCTTAAGTTTAAATCCTTCTGAGAGAATAAGTACTTCAATGATTTATGGTCAGTGAACAACTCGAATCTCTCACCAAGAAGATAATGGCGCCAAGACTTAAGTGCGAAAACATTCGCGGCCAACTCTAGATCATGGGTAGGGTAATTCTTCTCATGCACTTTCAATTGCCTCCCTCCATAGGCTATTACCCTTCCCTCCTGCATCAAGACTGCGCCTAATCCTGTCCCACAAGCATCGGTATAAACAACAAACGGCTTACTCCCATCTGGAAGCACTAAAACTGGAGCGGTGGTCAAAGCTCTCTTTAACCGTCGGAAAGCATCATCACAATCTACGTCCCATGAGAAAACCAGATTCTTCTTCGTCAAGCGGGTTAATGGGGCTGATATCTTCGCGAAGTCTTTGATGAACTTCCTATAATATCCTGCCAACCCCAAGAAACTTCTTACTTCGGTAGCATTTCTAGGAACTTTCCAATCCTGGATAGATACTATCTTTGCGGGATCCACAGCTATCCCTTCCTTAGAGACCACATGCCCTAAGAATCGCACTTCTCTTCTCCAAAAATGACATTTAGAGAATTTAGCTTTAAGACTATGTGCTCGAAGAGTCTCCAACACTTCTCTGAGATGTAAGGCATGCTCTTCTTCACTCTTGGAAAAGACCAAGATGTCATCCACAAAGACCACTACAAACTTATTCAGATACTCTCTGAACACTCTACTCATCAGATCAACAAAGTATGCAGGGGCGTTTGTCAACCCAAATGGCATCACAAGCCACTCATAAAAACCATCCGGAGTCCGGAAAGCAGTCTTCTCTATACTGTCCTCCGCCACTCTCAACTGAAGAAACCCTGTAGCTAAGTCCATCTGCGACAACACTGAGGCGCCAACCAACTGATCAAAGAGATCATCTATCCTCGGTAATGGGTGTCTATTCTTCTTCGTGAGCTTATTAAGTTCTCTATAATCCACACAAAGTCTGAGGGACCCATCCGCCTTCGTGGCAAACACTACTGGAGCTCCCCACTCCGATATACTTCGCCTTATGAACCCCTTCTCAAGCAACTCCCCTACTTGCTTATGAAGTTCTCTTCTCTCACGAGGAGCCATGTGGCGCACTGGCAAAGACACTGGTTTGGCATTATCCACCAAATAAATTCGGAAATCTATCTCCCGCTTCGGAGGCAAACCCTTCACCTCTTCAAACACATCCGGATATTCCCGGACCACTCTGACAGAACGCAAACTCTCGACCGAAGCATCGAGCGATTCAAGATAACTTAGCAAAACAGATTCCATGGGATTACAAGAGATCTCGAGAGTATTACCAAAGCGGGTCATAAGCCTGACAACTCTCCTTTCACAATCAAGAACGGCACCATTACTGGATAACCAGTCCATGCCCAAAATCAACCCATAGCCCGTGAAGACCAATACAAAAGCATCACATCAAAACTCAACGCTAAGTATAGAAATCTTCAAACCCAAACATATCATAGACAGATATATGGAGCCCCCAATTGGGTTTGAAACAACCAAGGGATCATCAACTAGACTGGTGTCTAAGTGCAGTGACTCAACCAACGATGATGAGATAAAAGAATGCGATGCGCCAGAGTCAAACAAAGTACGAACTGGATGATCAAACAGAAAAACCAGACTTTCAACGGAAATAGTTCTACCTCTCTGCTGAATCGGTGGAACTGAGAGAGCCTGAACTTGCCCCCCTGCCTGAGCTGGTGCCATAAGAGCTTGCACCTGACCTCCTGAGGTAGACCCCGTCTTCTGCCCCTTCTTTGGGCAGTCCTTCACAAGATGTCCTGCTTCACCACAATGAAAGCAACCGGTCTTCTTCTTTTTGCGACAATCCTTGCTGAGGTGGCCTGGGGTCCCACAATTGAAGCACTTCTTCTTCTTCCCCTTGTCACCATTGCCTTTTCCACCGTTGCCTTGTTGTTGTTGTTGCGGTTTCTTCTGATCCCCCTTCTTCTCTGGTGCCTTAGAACTCTTATCATCCTCATGCATAAGTGCCATGTAGACAAGCTTCTCAAAGGTGGCCCCCATAGGAATGTGAGTCATAGCTATTCCTTGCAATGGTTCGTTCAAGCCTCTAACGAACCTCAAAGCCTTCTTCTCCGGTGTATTCACCAACTCTATGCCAAACCTTGCTAATTGATTGAATTTGTTGACATATTCTTTCACCGTGAGATCCCCTTGCTTCAAATTCAAGAACTTCTCCATAAACAGATTCTCTTCCGCCCTTGAGAGAAACTTAGCCCCAAACCTTTGCTTGAAATCTGCCCAAGAGTCAACAGGGCGTTCTCCATTAGTGACCTCCCACCAGAATGAGGCCTCTCCCTTCATTAACCAAGCCGCCAACTTGACTTTCTTTCCCTCTTCCACTTCAAAGATATCTAGCAACTCTTCCACTTCCTTAAGCCAATCTCTAGCCTCTACGAAAGTCTCTGAACCTAGAAAAGGTTTTCCTCCTATAGCCTTGAACTCCTTGCAAATCTTAGCAAAATTATCCACTCTAGGCTGAGGAGGAGGAGCGGTTGCCTCTGGTGTAGTAGCATTGGCTGGACCCGCAGCCGCGGCCCTAGCCTCTTGTAACCTCCTATACCATAGTGGTATAACTAAGCCCTCCGGGATGTTAAGATCTTCAGCCATGCTGAAACGAAAGAGGAAAGATTCAAAAAGGAGATTCCGAAAGATAAAGATATGGCTATTGGGGATTATGCTTTTCTTTTTCAAAAACTTTTCTCTTAAAAGACATGTTTTTGAAAATACTTTTTCCAAAAATAATACCTTTACTATTTTCTAAAAAAAAAGTATTTTTCTCAAAAATTTATCTGTTCCGGTAACCTTCAGCTCTGATACCACGTGTAACACCCCACTCCCGCTATGGTCACTCACTAAGGGAATGCCATAGCATCGGTGGAGTATTTTAGTGAATATAGAACAGAAAAATTACAACAAGACAGATATAAATAGTACTTGAAATTTAAAACATCATCTCATAACAGCGGAAGTAAACATGTCTGGTTACATCATAAAACCACAATAAAAGTCAAGTACAATATCCATCAAAATAAAGAAGTACATAATCCCACTCTCATACAATAGCCATGACAAAAGAAAAGATAACTGGGTAACTGGAGCTTTACATCTATCCAAGCTCCTAAAGACTGGAACAGCAATCCGATCAAGCTCCACTACTGCTAGGATCCACCGTAGGACCTGAGGGTTGGGAAAAAGATAAAAACAACGGGGTCAGACATAAGTCTGAGCGAGTCCTATAACTTTAACAATACAATCGTTAAAGTAACCAGAGAAGACATAAACTGATATACGGTAACTAATGGGGATGAATGGCTACACTAAGCAGTCAACTAAACTAAGATAAAAGATAAAGACGCATCTACCCTTCCAAAGGTAAATTACTAAACTGCACCACACCAGTTATTCCTAACTTAAAGGTTGATCCCACCCATGGACTTATAAAATTAACTTAATAGTTCTCGCGTACCCCTAGGTGACTAAGTAGACGCCACGGGGCCCTACAATCCACTAGGTGTACACACTACTCCCCATTCGATTGGCTCCCTAACGTAGATACCCGTGCTGGCCCCACCGCGGGGTGTACCATACCCCAACGTGGCAACCTGATAAAATTAACGGTGCACGGCTTATATCTACACGATGCAACAACGTCTTATTTACCAGCCCGGGTCCACACACGCATATGAAACCCGTTGGTCATGCGTTGCCACCGCTAACCCATTTTGGCCTCTTATAGTCAAGCCCAGTATGCGTGTCCCGTCCTCGACATGGGTCGAGCCCACTAAGATACGTATGGGTTACTGGTTGAAATGGGCCCCCAGCACAAGCCATCCCCCTAAGCTTGGCCCACACACTAGTGTTTCCCACTTAACCCTTTAATCATGTTTAATTACATGTTTCATCTTGGTTAAGTATTTTATCATATTTTCTATTGGCAACCACTAGCAATTTCCACATACCACCCAAGGTACCCACTTAACCCCCATGCCCCACTACATGCTTATCTGGTTAAGTGTTTCTTAATTGATTAACACCGTAACCGTGTAAAGGACCCCTCACATTGGACCGTCATTTGTAGATGCCTGGTTAAGCCGGTAAGTTCCGGGCAGTCTTACACTACAAACGGGTCCAACCTCGTGTCATTTACCCTTGTTACGTATTTAATTTATGATTAAGACCCCTCACATTGGACCGTCATTTGTAGATGCCTGGTTAAGCCGGTAAACTCCGGGCAGTCTTACACTACAAACGGGTCCAACCTCGTGTCTTAATCGATTAATTACTCCTAATTAATCACCCCCATAATTTGTGTTAATTATCATGTTTATTTTAGGAATATGGGTGCACCTAACTTAATAGGCAAATTCCCAACTCCAAAGTGTGGGTACACCTAACTTAATAGGCAAATTCCCAACACATAGTATGGGTACACCTAACTTAATAGGCAAATTCCCATACTATGTTCATTTATTTTATGTTATGCATAATTATATTAATTTCACACAATCTTATTAACATATGAATTTAATTAACCCTATCGTTCCCACGTAATTTCGTTCTCATGACATAACACATATAAAAGGTGTCAACTTGCATATGTATGAACATGTTTCAAAGGTGCCATCTTGCATATTAACAAACACATAACTTGCATATGAACTTGCATAACATGTCACATAACTTGCATATAATCTTGTATAACATGTCACATAACTTGCATATTAACTTGTATAACATGTTACATAAACTTACATATTAACAAATACATGACTTGCATATGAACTTGCATAATATGTCACATAACTTGCATATGAACTTGCATAACATGTTACATACTTGCATATGAACTCATAAACTTGCATATGAAGAAACATACAACTTGCATAATTATCATACAAGTAACTTGCATATTATCATACATGTAACTTGCATATTAACATATGATCACAAAGCACAAAACTTGCATAACCCACATACATTAGCAAACTAACATCATGTCATATGATTTAAAACCCATTAATCCACAAACAAAACCATATGATCTCATCATATCTCATCTACTTAGTTTAGCAATTGATCATTAGAGTGATAGAAACTCACAACTAGCCAATTTGCACTCCAAATGAAGAAGATTAAGATGCTTAGAATGGATTAGAGGTTGATTAGAGAGTGATTAGCTTGCAACCCTCTTCATAAATTAGTGGAGGCTCCTTCTAAGATTTAATTTGGCGGCATGTAGCCCTCAATTCTGTTTTTAGTATGGATTAGGGTAGGTTTAGGGTGTATTTGTAGATTAGGTGAGTGTTTTAGGCCCTTAGATTAACCCTAAATTAGATTAGGACCCTTAGATTTCGGAACCTTCCAGAAACCAGCCCTAAGACCAAGCCCAAACCCCAAACTGGTGCACCCAACCTCAGAACTCTCTAGAAACTGTGCAGGTTTCCTATCCCGACATGGGCGCACTTCCTAAGTGCGCCAGTGAATTTTTGTGCTGGCGCACTTCACAAGTGCGCCAGTGCATTTCTGGCCTGTTTCGGGTTTTTCTGCCTAACTTCGTTCGTCCATATCTCTTTCATACGGTACCCGTTTTACGCAAACTCGGACTCTATTTCGCGTATTTTTCCGAGACGAACGCAATGACGCAGCCCGTTTCCCCTGATTCTCACATCTGAGATTAATTATACTTTAATTACTAACCATTAGTGTTAATTGAAATTCGGGGTGTTACACCTATAGAGGGGTCGACACCTATGTTGACTCCCCTATTGAGGTCGACACCACCTGGCGGGAATTTTCTCGCCAGCATCCTTCTGCTGTTTGAATTCTGTATTCGAATTTATTAATTATTAATTTAATTTTAGGTTTAATTTGAAATCTCTTAACCTCCATAACTTCTTCATACTGTATCCGTTTTATGCAAACTCGGACTCTATCTCAAGCATAATTCCAAGACGAACGCAATGGCGTAACCCATTTTACTTAATTCTTCTTCTAAAAATTAAGTATAATTTAATTTGTGAATTTTAATGTTATAAAATTACGGGGTGTTACATTCTCCCCTCCTTAAAAGATTTCGTCCCCGAAATCTTCAAGTTAAGAAGAATGTATCCTACCATCCAATCATCTATCTACTCAACCATCATCCACAAGCATCCATTGTCCTTAGTAGATTTCTAATGCTATATTTAACATATGCAAAAGTGTGTGTATATGTTCCTTATCTAATGCAAAGATCAGGCGGTCTACTGATTCAGTTGACCTCCTTAATGCGAATTATGTCTGTGCCATGAATCCAACATATATGCAATATAACCCTAATGATACATATTATTTCTACATGGGTGCACAGTCATACATCCAAATGCAACATCCATATGATAAAACACCAAATTTTAATAAATAAACACATATATGCAATATGCAATATGAAGTGATTGAGCTGATCTTAGTGCCTAAAGTGTTTGTAAATGCATCCACGAACAACCACTAGCAAACACCTGCATCCACAAAACATAACATGTCTCAAACACATGTTTACAACCATAGGATTTCTACCTAAAGACCGAAGATATACTCGAGAGGATACCCTAAACAAAAGAACAAGTTCAAACTAAGAGGTAGAAAAAGGAGAATTTAAGAACAAACCCTCAAACAGGAAAGGGTACAACGTACGTATCTTATCTTCCGTCTCCCAAGTCTCGTCTCCTTGATCATCGCCCCATTGAACTTTAACCAATCTAATCTCTCGGTTACATAACTTCTTGACCTCCGATCCAAGGATGCACATAGGAGCTCGTCTAATCGTGGCATCTCGCTCCACTTCCACTTCCCAAAGCATGCTCGGCTCTACTACTTCCGCAGTATCATGTAAACACTTCCTCAAATTTGACACATGAAACACGCCATGCACACCACTAAGCTTCTCAGGTAACTGCACTCTGTAGGCCATCCGTCCAATTCGCTCTGTAATGGGAAATAGCCCTATGAACTTTGGTGCCAATTTCCCTACCGCTCCAAAGCGAACTACATTCCTCAACGGTGATACTTTGATAAAGACCATATCTCAAACATCGAACTCAAGGTCGGTCCTTCTCTTATCAGCATATGATTTTTTCCTGTCCAGTGCCGTCTTCATGCGCCTTCGAATCAAGTCTGTCTTCTCTGAAGTTTCTCTAACCATGTCTGGCCCAAGAAAAATCTTATCTGTGGATTCCCACTAACAAGTCGGTGATCAGCACGGTCGTCCATACAAAGCCTCAAAAGGAGCCATGCCAATACTAGTCTGATAGCTATTGTTGTAGGTGAACTCTACTAACGGAAGGTGCTCTTCCCATGTCCCTCTAAAGTCCAAGATACATAACCTCAAAAGGTCTTCTAGTATTCGATTCAGTCTTTTGGTTTGGCCATCCGTCTGAGGGTGATAAGAGGTGCTCAAACACAACTGCGTTCCTATCGCCTCTTGCAAGCACTTCCAAAACTCACTAGTGAAAATGGGGTCTCGATCACTCACAATGCTAGAAGGTATGCCATGCAAACGAACTATCTCTCGGAGATAAACTGATGCTAACCATGCTGTCGTCCTCTTACTCTTAACGGGAATGAAGTGGGCACTTTTGGTAAGTCTATCTACAACTACCCAAATCCCCGTATTACCCTTCCTTGACCTCGGCAACCCGTTAACAAAATCCATGGAAACGCTTTTCCACTTCCACTACGGAACTCTAGAGGGTGAAGCAAACCACTAGGCTTCTTTTGCTCAGCTTTAACTTGCTGGCACACTAAGAACCTAGAAACGAACTCAGCCACATCCTTCTTCATTTCGGCCCAAAAGAAAACTCGCTTCATGTCCCTATACCTCTTGTCACCACCGGGATGTATGGTCATCTTAGAACGATGCGCCTCTTCAAGAATCGCCTTCCTCAAACTCTCATCTCGTGATACGCAAAGTCTTCCATCCCTACGCAACCAACCTCTCTCATCAATATTATACCTACTAAGATGGCTCGAAGACTCCCCTCTTATGAGCTTATCTACTATCTCTATCAGTTATGGGTCATCTCGTTGTGCCGCCCATACCTATCCCACAAGCGTAGGTTGCAACTCTAATGATGCCAACAAATCGGATACATAATCAATCGAGGGTCTAAAGTCAAAGGTAGAAATGTAATCTAAACTCTGTCGCTCTACAAACAAAGGACTCAAAGTCAACTTCTTTCTACTCAAGGCATCTACCACAACGTTACCCTTGCGAGGGTATATGCAATCTCAAAATCGTAGGATGCTAAGAACTCCATCCATCTCTGCTGCCTCAAGTTTAAATCTTTCTGAGAGAACAAGTACTTAAGTGACTTATGGTCTGTATACAACTCAAACCTCTCTCCAAGCAAATAATAACGCCAAGACTTGAGCGCAAAAACTATGGCAGCTAACTCTAAGTCGTGGGTAGGGTAATTCTTCTCATAGACCTTCAATTGTCTTCCACCATAGCATATCACCCTTCCCTCATGCATCAACACCGCGCCAAGTCCTGTCCCGCAAGCATCGGTATACACTGTGAATGGCTTACTCCCATCTAGCAAAACTAAAACTGGAGTTGTCATCAAAGCTCTCTTCAAACGTTGGAAAGCATCGTCACAGTCAACATCCCGAGAAAATACCAAATTCTTCTTCGTCAATCGAGTAAGTGGGGCTGATATCTTAGCAAAGTCTTTAATGAACTTTCTATAATAGCCCGCCAAACCAAGGAAACTTCTTACTTTTGTAGCATTCTTAAGAATCTTCCAATCTTGGATTGTCACTACCTTCGTGGGATCCACAGCTATTCCTTCCTTAGAGACCACGTGCCCTAAGAACCTCACTTCCTTCCTCCAAAAATGACATTTGGAGAACTTAGCTTTGTGTTGATGTGCTCGAATGGTCTCTAATACTTCCCTAAGATGTAGGGCATGCTCTTCTTCGCTTTTAGAGAATATCAAAATATCATCCACAAAGACCACAACGAACTTGTTCAGAAGCTCCCTAAACACCATATTAATCAAGTCTATGAAATACGCGGGTGCATTTCTCAAACCAAAAGGCATGATAAGCCATTCAAAGAAATCGTTAGGAGTTCTAAATGCAGTCTTATCTATACTATCCTCTACCACCCTCAACTGATGAAACCCAGTGGCTAAGTCCAACTGCGAGAAAACTGAAGCACCAACCAATTGGTCGAACAAATTATCTATCCTCGGCAGTGGGTGTCTATTCTTCTTCGTGAGTTTATTTAGCACTCTATAGTCCACACACAATCTAAGTGAACCATCAGCTTTCGTAGCAAAAACAACTGGAGCACCCCACTCCGAGATACTTCTTCTTATGAACCTTTCTCAAGCAACTCTTTCACTTGCTTACTAAGCCCCCTCCTTTCCCTAGGGGCCATGTGTCGCATAGGCAATGCAACTGGATTTTCATTGTCCAACATGTATATATGGAAATCTATCTCATGCTTTGTAGGTAAACCCCTAACCTCCTCAAAGACATCTGAAAACTCACAGACTACTCGAACGGATTGCAAATCATCAATAGAAGCGTCAAGAGATTCTAGGTAGCTAAGCATCACCGAACCCTTAGGATCGCATGAGATATCGTGAGTATTACCAAACTAGTCAATAGTCTAACTACCCTCATTTCACAATCAAGAATGGAACCATATTTAGCTAACCAATCCATTACTAGAATCAACCCATAATGTAACACCCCGTATTTTTAATGTAATTAAAAATGTATATATATCCACAGATAGGATTAATATGGTGATGTATAAGGAAAATTAATTAATATATGAAAAAAAAGATTGGTTGCATGCGATGTAAATATGTTGCATGCACTGATTTGCAAACATAATGCATTAACATTAAAAGAAAAAGATTCATGCATTGGTTTAATTTAAGTATTGTAACTAACATGAAAAAGAGAAGTAAGGAAAGAACAATAATTATCATTGTTCTAAGACTTATTAACAAAAGACTTTGTAACTCAGTTGGTTAAGGATTGGATTTGTAACATGGAGGTCAGGGGTTCGAACCCCGGTGGCAGCATAATTTTTATCTCTGTTTTAAAGAGGGCCAACTGAACATGCAAATATATGGTCATATACAAATTCAAAATTTGAAAGGATAAGAACGTACATATAAGGAAATAAAGAAAATATATGTATATACATGAGAATATATATATATATGCAGAAATATATGTATACGAAAGATAAATTTTAAGATAAGGCTATAGTAAATGAAATATGGCAAGAATTAAATAACGGTGCAACATCGTTTGAATTTTGAAAATAAAATGAAAGTTGTGCGTGTATATATATATATATATATATATATATATATATATACGCGTAAAATGGTCGTTAAAGGAATTGTATACATATAAGAATATTTCATGTGAATAAAACAGTTAAATAAATTCCAGGAATTCAAAAGTTCGAAATTCAAATTTCTGCGCCAAAACAGCTTATGGGACCCAATGCTGACTTAGCACTGCATGTACGATAAGATTTAGCTAGATTCATCTGCGAACCTGGACTATTTTCTTAACTAGGTTCAATGCTGACTCAGCGCTGCGTGTACGATAAGGTCTTGAGCAACTATATAAACAGCCCTGGTCTTCTTCTCTATTCACAATTCTTTTCTACCCTTATGCTGCAAAGATTCTTGGTAGTCATGGCTCCTCCTCCTCTAAAATATATAAATAAAATAATATATATAAAATAAACCAAGACGAGGAAATGCTGCTAAAAGATTTTCAAGAAGAGGTTCAAGTCAAGCTAGGATTCAAGAGGAGGTTCAAAAGACTTCAACGACTGTTTTTCTATGAATCTTAGCAACGCCATCTTTCTGTTCTAATCTAATCTCTGTAAGTCAGTTATTTTTAGATTTGAACGTTTTTCTTTGTTCGTGACATGAAATTAAAGGAATAAAAGAATATGCCAAATCTCTCTCTCTCTATTCGAATTAGTGCCTACATTCTTGAACCTAATTAAGAACTGTTATGATTCGAGGACAAATAAGACTATGACTATGAGCATTTGCCTATGACTATGAACATTGCCTATGACTTTGGACATTGCCTATGACTATGAACATTGCCTATGACTTTGGACATTGCCTATGACTATGAACATTGCCTATGACTTTGGACATTGCCTATGACTATGAACATTGCCTATGACTGTGACTGTGACTATGAGGATTATTTCCTTGACTAAGCCTATGCCTTTGATTAGAAAACATAAACTATTTCCTTTGACATAACAAGGACATCTGTGATTAAACACCTATGATGCATGATTAGGAAAGTGTTGTTTAAGCTTTGTGATTATGAGATTGGGTCTAAACCCGATTATTTATTCTGCCTGTCCTTGGTTTTCTTTGGTTTTAGACCATGGGAATTTACCTATTAAGTTAGTTCTACCCATGTTCTTGAACCTGTTCTGTCTATTCTTGGTTTTAGACCTTGGGAATTTACCTATTAAGTTAGGTCTACCCATGTTCTTGAACCTACGTCGTTATTCAAAACCATTTTATGCCAGTTGTTATATCTATCCTTTTCATAGCAATCTTTGGTTCATTCCCTATTTTCTGCGAATCTATAATTTAGATTGAATCACGATTATACGAGCGGTGGGAATGCGATTTGGGACAAAATATGAAATTTACTAAAACGTAGTTCAACTTGGAAATTGGCATAAATTGGGAACATGTATTATGGCATGTTCATAGAAATGCAAATTGGATAAATTTGACATAAATTAAGATGTGTAATTTGAATCTTGTATTGTGAAGTAGAGTAATAAGTCTAGTTTGACATGAATTAGAATGTTAAATCAGAATTGGATTAGCTAATTTGACTCGATAAGTATATTGGCATAAAATTGGCCATAATTGGGAGTAATTGTCAGGATTAGCAAAATCATGGTTAGTGACACTTCATTTGGTATGGTTTACATACCAAAAAAAGCATAAACATGATATAGAGGGGAAAATGGGCCGTAAGAATAAATGTTGAGAACTTACATTAAAAGAGTAATTGGGAAATAAGTAAATTAGGATTAATTTACTTATAAAATTTGTCCTAAATGAGGAAATGTTAATTTAGACAAATTAAAGGTTTGTTAACGACATCTCTTTTAATAATAAACCAGAAAGTTCTAGGGTGACAGAGAGGATAGTGTCTAGGCTTGAGTTTGGAAAATACAAGTTTCCTGCTCTCCCTGGCTATCCCTAACTGATCCGACGGACGGGATGGTTACTTTCAAAACCTGATTTGAAAATTAATCAAAACCCTTTGAACTAGAAAACACGAATAGGCCTAACCCGAGGTTAGACTGAGTTGCGATGTAAACCTGCCCGGAACCAACCGGCACATCCATTAATCGCAACAATATCTGTCTAATGTGAGTGGTCGTGGCTTTAATTTATTTAGTTAAAGCTAGAACAAGAATGCTAGGGTTAAGTTAACTAAGACACTTAACCAACTCAACATGATAACAAGACTGGTAGGTGGGGTTAGGTTCATACAGTTAAGCTAGAATGGGAGGGTTAAGTCCATAGGAACACTTAACCAACTTAAGCTCAGTTAAGCTAGAACGGAGGGCTAAGTCCACAGGGACACTTAACCAAACTCATGGTAACAAGACGAGATTAGTAGAGGTTAAGTAACTAAGAAAACACTTAGCCAAATTAACATGTTAACTAGCCTAGAAAGTGGGGTTAAGTAAAGTTAATACACTTAGCCAAATTTACATGTTAACTAGACTAGAGGTTGGGGTTAAGTAATATTTAATACACTTAGCCAATTTGATATGTTAGCTGGGCTAGACCGTAGGGTTAAGTAAACTTGAACACTTAACCATCAGATGGTGATAAAAGAATAGGGGTAAGTCTAAACATGAAGGGATAATACTTAACCATTAATAACATGTTAGACAGACGGGCAAGGTTAAGATAAAAAGGAACACTTAACCAATATAGGGTGAATGGGTAGGGTTAAGTAATAAGAAATACTTAACCAATATAACTTGGTTTGTGGTGGGGTTAAGTCAACATGAATTACCGATAACACTTAACCAGTATAACAGGATGAATGAAGAGGGTTAAGTTGGCTTGAATTGACTAATGACACTTAACCAATCCAAATTGACGGGAAAGGGAACTAAGTAGTAAACCTTAGAAAACAACGATTCTGGAAACTAAGTGGTAAATCTTAGTTAGTACAACTAAGTAGTAATTCTTAGTATAACACGGGAAGGAGCGAATGTCCGTCTGAATAGAGAGAAGGCTCCAACGAATTGGGTTACGAAGCCCGAGGCTTCGAGGGGACGTGAGGGTACTCTTCGTATCCCTCTGTGAGGCTGCAGATGATCCGCCTGGGCCCACAAAGGTTAAGGTCTGCGTAGAAGAACCAGGGGTATGCCTTGGTTGCAATACATGGCAACCTAAAGACTAGGATGGACCAGCGTGATTCGGCGAGCAAACGGTAGCCCTGTGATAGCAACTCGTCGTCTACCATCCATCTTCAGTCAATCGTGATACGTGAAGCGGAAAGGCGGAGAACTCCAAAAGACCATATACTTGCTATCAAGTTATGGGTGAGGATGGCCATAGGATAGTGGGGCACCGGGGGCCGGCGTATAGTTCTCATTTTACAAGGTGTGCCTTTCATTAGTTGAGGGAGGGGTCAAGTGGGACCATAGCCACTGAAATAAAAACAGACCTTAGCATCTGCATCGGCAGATATCTAAAAGCTCGCGACCGAGTTCTGTATTCCTTGATTTGCCCTGACACAGGACTCGGACCGCACATTATAGGACATGTGCATCTAGACAAGCGATAACGATTCGCGATACATGCGTGGGGAAGTATAGGAACATAAACCACTCTAGGTAGTGTGTCCTAGACTTGGAGGCATCGTTCGACAGGTAGCATAATCCCTAGTTGGACTTGGTGGCATAAATCCTGAATCCGAGAAGCGTTCAGCAGATAGCGTAAACTCTAGTTGAATCTAGAAAGCACTGGATAGAAAACCCTAGATTAGATCTAGGTAATAAATAATAAATGGATGCTCGAAGGCAATGGAAAATACTGGGGTTGGGATCACGTTATCGTTACTAGTTGGGACACTAGTTAGGTGGTGTAGAGATATAGAAACCAGTATAACAAGGAAATAGCGAAGCGGCGAAAGTATTAAAGCATATCCAGTTTATCTTATCTTAGCATATCTTGTGATTACCTTGTCTAATCTTGTTGACCCTATCGTCATGGTGTAATCTTGTATTCAGTTAATTCATGTCGTTTTGTTTTCCATGTTCACATGCTAGAAGTTACTGAACTTACTCAGGCTTTATGTCTGACTCTGTTTTTCTTTCGTCTTCTTTTCTTCCGTTCCCCCCCCCCCCCCCAGGTAGTAAAGGAGGGAATAGTTTAGCTCAGGTTAAGTTGGACTGCCACTCTTTCCCAGCTTGAAGATTTGTCGAAGTTTGCTTGGATTCTCTTTTCAGATGCTATGGCTGGCTCTTGCTAAAATCGGGGAATATAAATGTTGTTTCTTTATTTTGTAAGACAGATAATACTCTGATATTGTAAAGAAACCATTGTACAAACTATTTTATCAATAAAGCAAAGTTTTATTTTCCATTATTTAATTTCTGTCTGTCTTGTAATTTATCTGCATCTTTTACCCTAAATGCTCCACAGAACTTAGTGCATTCCCTTTGTGAGTGACACTAACAGATGTGGGGTGTTACACATGGTATCAGAGCTGAAGGTTACCAAATCAGATAAAGGATTTGAAAAATTATTTTCAAACGGTTTTAAAAGAAGCATTTTCAAAAGAAGAGATTTGTTTTAAAAGGCATATTCCCCAAAGCCATAAGCACTATCTTTTGATTCTCTGTTTGAGTCCTCGTTTCCTTCTTTCTTGAGTCTCTGGGGCTCCTGGCTTTCTGGGAGGTAACCTCATCGAAGGGCAAAGTAGTGCCCGACTTCCATCTATAGCCATAGTAGTTTCACCTGCAGCCAGTTTTCTTTCAAGCTTTGTAGGGACTTCTGTACGATGGAGGCAGCTTTCGAGAGATTTATCAACATGATTTCACATGAAAGAGGATGAGGAGTTTGGCTAAGGAGCATAACCCAAGGATGAGGAATTATAAAACCTAAGACAAGAGGAAGTATCTTTACTAGGGTATAATAGGGCATATAATTAAGGACAAGGGCAAGAACGAGGAACAAGATTTTCAGAAGGACAAGTACAAGCTTTCGCCACCAAGCGTACCTAGGAGAAAGGTAGTCCGGTTGGAAGAGTCTAGTTTTCTGTTCGTACTATTTCCTTAGGTTCTAGCGCTTCTCATTTGTTCGTATCCACTTCCATAGTTGGGTCTTTGCACCATAGTACCTGTATAGTAGAAAGATCCCACTAGAGTCTCAAATCCAATTGGTGGTCCGACCAGTTTATTTTTGGTTAGTAGGGATTTGAGAATAGCTATCGAGTTTGCTTATATCATCTCACGTAGATCGTCTAAATTCGGAGGAGATATTCCTTGGGTGCTTGTCTGATATTGGTTTAGGCCTTTGGGGCTTGTACTTGAGGAATGTCGAGTTCGGTTTGGATGGTTTGCGTGAGAGATGAATAGTTGTGGTAGGCACTCCAAAGAGCACGTAGTGACCTTTCGACTCTTATAGTTATGGCATGGCGAATAAGAGGGAAACCTCTAATCATCTTAGTACGTATACCTGGTACCGTGATTGAAATCTGTTTATTTTGGAAATGGAGATCCGGAACTTCACAATCGTGAAGTTAAATTAGTTAAGATACAGTGGAATAAAGCTCAAGAAGGCTAGATACTAGCATCATACCCTTTTCCTTGAGGGTGCATCCTTGATTTCTTTGTTTTAGGAGCTTTACGCATAATTGTTTCTCCCTTTCAAAAGTATATCACCTAGGCCGTATCTTCGATCGTTAAGTAGAAGCCAATGGATGTAAACATGTATTTGAAACATGTTATGGTTGATGGTTACAAGTGGTTGCTAATGGTTGCTTGTGAATGCATATGCATACGTATTAGGCACTAGATCAGTTCAGACGCTTTCATATTGCATTTACAGATATGTATTTGTTTGTAAATTGAACTTGATATGTTATCATATGGATGTTGCATATGGATGAATGGCCGTGCACGCATGTAGTATTTACATAACTAGGGATGCTTGCATACATGGTTGGACGCATGGCACTAACATGACTCGCATTAAGGAGGTCGACTGAATCAGTAGACCGCCTGATTTTACAGTAGATAAAGACATATACACACGCTATGCATATGAACATGAAATCATTAGAAATCTTTTAAGGACAATGAATGCCTGTGATTGAATGGTTGAGTAGATGGGTGATTGGATGGTAGGACACATTCTTCCTAACTTGAAGATTTCGGGGACGAAATCCTTTTAAGTGGGGGAGAATGTAACACCCCGTATTTTTAATGTAATTTAAAATGTATATATATCCACAGATAGGATTAATATGGTGATGTATAAGGAAAATTAATTAATATATGAAAAAAAAAGATTGGTTGCATGCGATGTAAATATGTTGCATGCACTGATTTGCAAACATAATGCATTAACATTAAAAGAAAAAGATTCATGCATTGGTTTAATTTAAGTATTGTAACTAACATGAAAAAGAGAAGTAAGGAAAGAACAATAATTATCATTGTTCTAAGACTTATTAACAAAAGACTTTGTAGCTCAGTTGGTTAAGCATTGGATTTGTAACATGGAGGTCAGGGGTTCGAACCCCGGTGGCAGCATAATTTTTATCTCTGTTTTAAAGAGGGCCAACTGAACATGCAAATATATGGTCATATACAAATTCAAATTTTGAAAGGATAAGAATGTACATATAAGGAAATAAAGAAAATATATGTATAAAGATGAGAATATATATATATATATATATGCAGAAATATATGTATACGAAAGATAAAATTTAAGATAAGGCTATAGTAAATGAAATATGGCAAGAATTAAATAACGGTGCAACATCGTTTGAATTTTGAAAATAAAATGAAAGTTGTGCGTGTATATATATATATATATATATATATATATATATATACGCGTAAAATGGTCGTTAAAGGAATTGTATACATATAAGAATATTTCATGTGAATAAAACAGTTAAATAAATTCCAGGAATTCAAAAGTTCGAAATTCAAATTTCTGCGCCAAAACAGCTTGTGGGACCCAATGCTGACTTAGCACTGCATGTACGATAAGATTTAACTAGATTCATCTGCGAACCTGGACTATTTTCTTAACTAGGTTCAATGCTGACTCAGCGCTGCGTGTACGATAAGGTCTTGAGCAACTATATAAACAGCCCTGGTCTTCTTCTCTATTAACAATTCTTTTCCACCCTTATGCTGCAAAGATTCTTGGTAGTCATGGCTCCTCCTCCTCCTCTAAAATATATAAATAAAATAATATATATAAAATAAACCAAGACGAGGAAATGCTGCTAAAAGATTTTCAAGAAGAGGTTCAAGTCAAGCTAGGATTCAAGAGGAGGTTCAAACGACTTCAACGACTGTTTTTCTATGAATCTTAGCAACGCCATCTTTCTGTTCTAATCTAATCTCTGTAAGTCAGTTATTTTCAGATTTGAACGTTTTTCTTTGTTCGTGACATGAAATTAAAGGAATAAAAGAATATGCCAAATCTCTCTCTCTCTATTCGAATTAGTGCCTACATTCTTGAACCTAATTAAGAACTGTTATGATTCGAGGACAAATAAGACTATGACTATGAGCATTTGCCTATGACTATGAACATTGCCTATGACTTTGGACATTGCCTATGACTATGAACATTGCCTATGACTTTGGACATTGCCTATGACTATGAACATTGCCTATGACTGTGACTGTGACTATGAGGATTATTTCCTTGAATAAGCCTATGCCTTTGATTAGAAAACATAAACTATTGCCTTTGACATAACAAGGACATCTGTGATTAAACACCTATGATGCATAATTAGGAAAGTGTTGTTTAAGCTTTGTGATTATGAGATTGGGTCTAAACCCGATTATTTATTCTGCCTGTCCTTGGTTTTCTTTGGTTTTAGACCATGGGAATTTACCTATTAAGTTAGGTCTACCCATGTTCTTGAACCTGTTCTGTCTATTCTTGGTTTTAGACCTTGGGAATTTACCTATTAAGTTAGGTCTACCCATGTTCTTGAACCTACGTCGTTATTCAAAACCATTTTATGCCAGTTGTTATATCTATCCTTTTCATAGCAATCTTTGGTTCATTCCCTATTTTCTGCGAATCTATAATTTAGATTGAATCACGATTATACGAGCGGTGGGAATGTGATTTGGGACAAAATATGAAATTTACTAAAACGTAGTTCAACTTGGAAATTGGCATAAATTGGGAACATGTATTATGGCATGTTCATAGAAATGCAAATTGGATAAATTTGACATAAATTAAGATGTGTAATTTGAATCTTGTATTGTGAACTAGAGTAATAAGTCTAGTTTGACATGAATTAGAATGATAAATCAGAATTGGATTAGCTAATTTGGCTCGATAAGTATATTGGCATAAAACTGGCCATAATTGGGAGTAATTGTCAGGATTAGCAAAATCATGGTTAGTGACACTTCATTTGGTATGGTTTACATACCAAAAAAAGCATAAACATGATATAGAGGGGAAAATGGGCCGTAAGAATAAATGTTGAGAACTTACATTAAAAGAGTAATTGGGAAATAAGTAAATTAGGATTAATTTACTTATAAAATTTGTCCTAAATGAGGAAATGTTAATTTAGACAAATTAAAGGTTTGTTAACGACATCTCTTTTAATAATGAACCAGAAAGTTCTAGGGTGACAGAGAGTATAGTGTCTAGGCTTGAGTTTGGAAAATACAAGTTTCCTGCTCTCCCTGGCTATCCCTAACTGATCCGACGGACGGGATGGTTACTTTCAAAACCTGATTTGAAAATTAATCAAAACCCTTTGAACTAGAAAACACGAATAGGCCTAACCCGAGGTTAGACTGAGTTGCGATGTAAACCTGCCCGGAACCAACCGGCACATCCAGTAATCGCAACAATATCTGTCTAATGTGAGTGGTCGTGGCTTTAATTTATTTAGTTAAAGCTAGAACAAGAATGCTAGGGTTAAGTTAACTAAGACACTTAACCAACTCAACATGATAACAAGACTGGTAGGTGGGGTTAGGTTCATACAGTTAAGCTAGAATGGGAGGGTTAAGTCCATAGGAACACTTAACCAACTTAAGCTCAGTTAAGCTAGAACGGAGGGCTAAGTCCACAGGGACACTTAACCAAACTCATGGTAACAAGACGAGATTAGTAGAGGTTAAGTAACTAAGAAAACACTTAGCCAAATTAACATGTTAACTAGCCTAGAAAGTGGGGTTAAGTAAAGTTAATACACTTAGCCAAATTTACATGTTAACTAGACTAGAGGTTGGGGTTAAGTAAGATTTAATACACTTTGCCAATTTGATATGTTAGCTGGGCTAGACCGTAGGGTTAAGTAAACTTGAACACTTAACCATCAGATGGTGATAAAAGAATAGGGGTAAGTCTAAACATGAAGGGATAATACTTAACCATTAATAACATGTTAGACAGACGGGCAACGTTAAGATAAAAAGGAACACTTAACCAATATAGGGTGAATGGGTAGGGTTAAGTAATAAGAAATACTTAACCAATATAACTTGGTTTGTGGTGGGGTTAAGTCAACATGAATTACCGATAACACTTAACCAGTATAACAGGATGAATGAAGAGGGTTAAGTTGGCTTGAATTGACTAATGACACTTAACCAATCCAAATTGACGGGAAAGGGAACTAAGTAGTAAATCTTAGAAAACAACGATTCTGGAAACTAAGTGGTAAATCTTAGTTAGTACAACTAAGTAGTAATTCTTAGTATAACACGGGAAGGAGCGAATGTCCGTCTGAATAGAGAGAAGGCTCCAACGAATTGGGTTACGAAGCCCGAGGCTTCGAGGGGACGTGAGGGTACTCTTGGTATCCCTCTGTGAGGCTGCAGATGATCCACCTGGGCCCACAGAGGTTAAGGTCTGCGTAGAAGAACCAGGGGTATGCCTTGGTTGCAATACATGGCAACCTAAAGACTAGGATGGACCAGCGTGATTCGGCGAGCAAACGGTAGCCCTGTGATAGCAACTCGTCTTCTACCATCCATCTTCAGTCAATCGAGATACGTGAAGCGGAAAGGCGGAGAACTCCAAATGACCATATACTTGCTATCTAGTTATGGGTGAGGATGGCCATAGGATAGTGGGGCACCGGGGGCCGGCGTATAGTTCTCATTTTACAAGGTGTGCCTTTCATTAGTTGAGGGAGGGGTCAAGAGGGACCATAGCCACTGAAATAAAAACAGACCTTAGCATCTGCATCGGCAGATATCTGAAAGCTCCCGACCGAGTTCTGTATTCCTTGATTTGCCCTGACACAGGACTCGGACCGCACATTACAGGACATGTGCATCTAGACAAGCGATAACGATTCGCGATACATGCGTGGGGAAGTATAGGAACATATACCACTCTAGGTAGTGTGTCCTAGACTTGGGGGCATCGTTCGGCAGGTAGCATAATCCCTAGTTGGACTATGTGGCATAAATCCTGAATCCGAGAAGCGTTCAGCAGATAGCGTAAATTCTAGTTGAATCTAGAAAGCACTGGATAGAAAACCCTAGATTAGATCTAGGTAATAAATAATAAATGGATGCTCGAAGGCAATGGAAAATACTGGGATTGGGATCACGTTATCGTTACTAGTTGGGACACTAGTTAGGTGGTGTAGAGATATAGAAACCAGTATAACAAGGAAATAGCGAAGCGGCGAAAGTATTAAAGCATATCCAGTTTATCTTATCTTAGCATATCTTGTGATTACCTTGTCTAATCTTGTTGACCCTATCGTCATGGTGTAATCTTGTATTCAGTTAATTCATGTCGTTTTGTTTTCCATGTTCACATGCTAGAAGTTACTGAACTTACTCAGGCTTTATGTCTGACTCTGTTTTTCTTTCGTCTTCTTTTCTTCCGTCCCCCCCCCCCCCCCAGGTAGCAAAGGAGGGAATAGTTTAGCTCAGGTTAAGTTGGACTGCCACTCTTTCCCAGCTTGAAGATTTGTCGAAGTTTGCTTGGATTCTCTTTTCAGATGCTATGGCTGGCTCTTGCTAAAATCGGGGAATATAAATGTTGTTTCTTTATTTTGTAAGACAGATGATACTCTGATATTGTAAAGAAACCATTGTACAAACTATTTTATCAATAAAGCAAAGTTTTATTTTCCATTGTTTAATTTCTGTCTGTCTTGTAATTTATCTGCATCTTTTACCCTAAATGCTCCACAGAACTTAGTGCATTTCCTTTGTGAGTGACACTAACAGATGTGGGGTGTTACACATAACCCGTGAAACAAAGCACATAAGCGTTGCATTCGAACTCAACGTCATACACAAAAATTCTCAAACCCCGACATAACATAAAATGATGGGTCGTATCCCCAATCGGATTTGAGACACTAACGGGATCCACTACTATACTAGTATTTAGGTGCAAAGACTCAACAATAGAAGCAGATATGAACAAATGTGAAGCGCCATAATCAAACAAAGTACGAACAGGATGATCATAAAGGAAAATTAAACTTTCAACGGAAATGGTTCTACCTCTCTCTTGCGGAGGTGCCATAAGAGCATGCACCTGCCCTCCAGAAGTAGATCATGTCCTCTGCCCTTGCCTTCTTAGACAGTCTTTAATCATATGCCCTTCCTCACCACCCTGGAAGCAACCTGTCTTCTTCTTCTTCCTACAATCCTTTCTCAAGTGGCCCGGTGTTCCACAATTAAAGCACCTTTTCTTCCCTTTGCCTTTGTTATCCTTACCACCTTTCTTTTGTTATTGCTATTGTTGTGCTTTCTTTGGATCTACCTTCTTATCCTGTGCCTTATTAGCATTAGCACCTTTCTCTTCCTCATAAATCAGTGACCTATCAACTAGATTCTCGAAAGTAGCCCCCATAGGAATGTGGGACATAGCCAATCCATGTAATGGTTCATTCAGACCCTTAGCAAACCTCAAGGCCTTCTTATGTGGTGTATTAACTAATTCCATCCCAAATCTGGCTAACTGGTTAAACTTGTTCACGTACTCCTTTACAGACAAACTCCCTTGCTTCAAAGCCAAGAACCTTTCCATGTATAAACTTTCCTCCACTTGTGAAAGAAATTTCACCTTGAACCTTTGCTTAAAATCCACCCATGTTTCCACTGCACATCCCCCATTAGTTACTTCCCACCAAAAAGAAGCTTCATCCTTCATCAACCAAGAAACTAACTGAACCTTCCTCCCATCATCTACCTCAAAGATTCCAAATAAGTCTTCCACTTCCTAGAGCCAATTCCGAGCCTCAACAAATGTCTCAGTTCCATTAAATGGTTTCCCGCCCATCGCACGGAAGTCCTCACATATCTTCGAAAAAGCGTCTACACGAGGAGGGGGAGGAGGAGCAGGAGGAGCGTCTGCTGGGCCTGCGGCATTAGCCCTTGCCTCCAAATACCTTCTGAACCAGACTGGTATCTGTACGCCCTCAGTTATTTCGGTTTGATCAGCTATGCTTGAAGAAAAAAGGGAAAGATTCAAAATGGAGAATTCGAAAGATAGATACATGGCTATTGGGGATTATGTTTTTCGTAAAAACCTTTTCTCTAAAATTAATCTCTTAAAGACATGTTTTTGAAAATACTTCTTTCCAAAAATGCTTTTGAAAACGGTTTTCAAAATCTTTTATCTGTTCTGGTAACCTTCAGCTCTGATACCATGTTTAACACCCCACATCCATTAATATCACTCACTAAGGGAATGCATTAACTTCCATGGAGCATTGTAAGTGTATATAGAATAGAAAATCACAACAAGACAGATATAAAACAATACTTAAAAATTTAAAACTTTATACATTACAGCGGAAAACAAATAAATTTGGTTACATCATCAAAACCAAAGACTAGTGTCAAGTACATAATATCGATCTTGACAAAATCAGAGTACATCAAATAAAATCATAATCCCACTACTACAAATAACCGTAAAGAAGGAAAAAGATAAAGTTGAGCGTAGCGTTACTTTCAGCACTACAAAGCTCTTCAAGAAAGAAATCCAAGCAAAGCTCCGCTAATTCCCACCCTGAGGACCTATGGGGGAAAGGAAAGAAAAGAGGCGAAAATAAAACGAGGTCAGACATAAAGTCTTGCGAGTCCAGTAACATTAACAATATAACACGTAAAGCAATAGGATAAGGAATAAATTGGATATAAGGAATGACTGTGACAAAACAGAGATGACAAGGTAAATAAGGTAAGTAAGATTCAACAACGATTGCGCTCCTAACTACTACGAGACATGCTCTGCACCGCACCAATTTACTAAAAGATGATCCCTCTAAGAAACCAACAAATATGGTAGTAATGATAATGGTAGTCTCTCATGTACCCCTAGCTGCTATCATAGGTTTCTTCTGCTCCTATCTCCACTAAGTGTACCCACTACTGTGCCCCATTCGATCGGCTACCAAACTCGTAGATACCCATGTTGGTCCCATAGTAGGGTGTATCACTTCCTAAAGTGGCAACCCGATACGACTAGAAGGCACGGCTTATACCTACACGATGCAACAATGTCTTACCTACTAGCCTGGAGTCATGAACGCACATGACCCCATTGGACTTGCACTGCCACCGCTATCCTTTAATTGACCTCTAACAATCAACCTAAGTAAGCATGTCCCGTCCTCAACCTAGTTCGAGCTCACTAAGATACTAAATGGGTTACTGGTTGAAAAGGGTCCCCACACTTGACACAAGCTTCCCTCCTAAGCTTGGTCCCCACTAGGAATTCCCACTTAACCCCTCCATATTCCTATGTCAACTACATGTCTAGGTTAAGTGTTCTTTAGTTCATTATAACCGTAATCCTGCAAGACCTCTCACATTAGACGCCGTTTCCGGTTGCTAGACATGCCGGGCGGTTCCCGGCAGGCCTACACCGCAAATCCATCTAACCTCGTGTCTTTACCTTATTACGCATCTAATTTTATGCCTTTGACCTCTCACATTAGATACCGTTTGTGATAGCTGGACATGCCAGGCGGTTCCGGGCAGGCTTACACCAAAAACCAATCTAACCGCGTGTCGTAGGCATTCATTATCCTAAGTTTATCTCAATTTAGTGATTCCCCGTTTACCCATAAATTTCAACCCAAATTTATGTGACAAATTCTAATCACTTTATGCCTATAATCACAAATTTATAGGTTATGCCCATTTTACACCCAAACCCACTTATGCCCAATTTCACTTTTACATGTTGTACACAATTTTGCCCAAACCCTAACCATCATCAAATCATGCCCAATTACCAATTATCACAATTTAGGCCAAATTACATGTCATAATAATTTCCCAAACTTTTCCCCATCATTCCCACGTCGTTCGTATGCAAAATTCGACAAAGTATGGTTAGGCTCGAAGGTAGCCTAACCTCATAAAAAGAAAAAGGAAAAGGAGAGGGAAGAGAGTCAAAACAGGCATATGAACATGAATAGGCATATGAACATGAATAAGCATATGATAGGTTCATGTAAAAGGCGACAAACTTGCAAACTTGATGAAATCAATTACAGGCATAATCATATTATCACAATTAACAACTTATCAACATCACTTTAGTTTAATTATCTTGTTAATGCTATATGAACTCACAGAGATAGGCTTAAGAAAGAAGAGAACGATTCTGGATTCTGATTTCTGGAGTTGACTAGCGATGCATTGATGTAAGCGTTGATTGTTGTCTTTAACTTGAATTTGATTGATTAGGGTGGAGGCTAGATCAACTTTGAGTTTAGCAGCATGGAGGCGCCATTACTTTGATTAATGAATTAGGGTTTAGGTTTAGAGGTGTTTATATAGGTGAAGTGAGTTAATTAGGGCCTTAGGATTAGGTTAGTTCCATCTAAACCCTCCAAATCCGAAATACACCTCACTCAGCCAACGAGAAGCCCCCCCGTAGCCCTAGAAGACCAAAAATCATCACTGCCTTTACAGGCCGCTAGGGGTCGACTCCCCAGGGGGGTCGACAACTATGTCGATACCCTTATAGGGGGGTCGACACCACCTGGCGGAATTTCCCCGCCAGCCTCTTTCTACTGTTTGAATTCGAATTTATTAATTATTAATTTAATTTCAGGTTTAAATTGAAATCTTCTAACCTCCATAACTTCTTCATACTATATCCGTTTTACGCAAACTCGGACTCTATCTCAAGCAAAATTCCGAGATCAACGCAATGTAATAACCCGTTTTACTTAACTCTTCTTCTAAATATTAAGTATACTTTAATTTGAGAAATTTAATGTTATAATATTACGGTTTGTTACACTAAATCATTTTATATCCAGAAGTGGAAAAATCTTTAACAACAATAATCACAAATAAATCAAATCTATGATAATTTCCACTTCCAAATCATTTCAAAATCATTGGATTTAGTCCTCGAAATTCTTTCTGTTTTATAAAACTTTCTCTGTCCAAAATCTGGAATAAATTTCTTTTATCTTACCAAAATACCATTTCAAAACCATTCATTAAATTTAAATGAACCCAACGACATCAATAAACATCTCTAGTCAAATCGTGCAATAAATCACTAGGTGTTAGCATATATATATATATATATATATATATATATATATATATATATCTTCTACCCAACCCAATGCTAAATATAAAAGCATATTTGCTTATAAGCTGGTCGAGCACAATCCAAACAATCAATCGAAAAAAATAAATATCAAAACCAAAGTATATTTGGTTTATAACTCTTTCAAATCATTTATTATGATTTAACATAATTTTCCCTATTTTTATTAATATAAAAATAGTCCATTTCAAAAATCCTGATTACAGGTCATTACGGGTCCTAGCGCTATTTTTATTTAAGTTCGATTTTGATTTATCTCAAGATCTAACAGTTGGATCTTAACATTCTTAGATTCATTTGAAAACTCTTTTCATTTCATACCCAACATTTTTCGTTTTGGGAGAATCCGACGGTCGGATATCCTGGTACATCGATTTAAATTTAATGTTCGACATTCGTGAACTGTCGTTGTGTGACGAGTTGTATTCAAACCAAACTTCGATTATAATTGAATATCGAATCTAATTACTTCTAAGATAGCTTATTAACTATATAATCACTTTTGGAAATTATATTTACATTTTCACTTTAATTTCAAACATTTCCAATAAGTGGATATTTTAATATTATTTTATTATTAAAATAATATTTCAAACTTCGTTATTTTCAATCCAAATTTTCCTGATGCCCGTTATAAAAGTAAATAAGAAAGTTTTGAAAAGGAGTTCTTTTCAAAACACTTCCCAGATACTCTAACTGAACTTCACTTTTATCAGTTACTATTTGTTTTGAAAATAAAACTTGAACAAGCCATAATTACATGAAAATTAATTCAAATCAATTTGTTCTAGTTACGAATATTCATCGTAACTTTATGATCTTCGTGTCCATCCAAAATCAGACATCAAATTCGAACTTTCATTTTTCACCCAATGTTATATTAATAAAATATTCATTAAATCCTTATTAACCACAATATCTACCAATGTCGATCATCAATGTAAACCAATCATCGTTCAATTACCTAAGAAGGGTTTACATGAATACCCATTAACCAGTAATTAATAAATTACTTTCTAATTATCATTTATGGTTCATATAGTTTCCAAGTCAACACTATTTATGTTTAAGTGCTACATACCCAAACAACAACATGTTTATCAATTAAAAATGATATTTTTATCATATTAATCATCATTTAATATCATATTAAACTTTGATTGTCAAAAAATAATCATGACATAACTTAATTTAATTAACTAACAAACATTTTATTAAAACTAGCCCTTTACGAGTTTGTTTCTCACCGTGGGTTTCACTCCGTCAATCTTTCGCGCGGATGGAAGGCGGACACTCCCACACAACTGCAGCGCTCTTCTGATGTCTACAAATATTTCTAAAAGCTTAGGGGACTGAGTTTTTGAGGCTACGGGGTTCCTAAATTTGGAAGATGCACTAACAGACACAGATCTGGGTATACGAGGCGAACTGTAGAGGGTACGAGGTCCTGGAGGGTGCGACTATAGGGTGTGGTCCACGGTAGGGATGTGTAGGGGTTGGCGCAGAGGTGTGGGGGCTATTGCATGGGTGTAAGGGTAGGAGGAGGTTGAAATTAGGTTTTAATTTATGGTAAATTGCAAATTTGTTTTACAAATGTGATTTTTGAAAGTTTATGAGGGAGGGGAGGCCACGGCAAGGAGGAGGAGGGAGAGCAGGTGTTGCTGCAGGTAGAGAGAGCGTTGGTGAGGGTGCAGCACATCTCATAAGAGGGAGGGGGTGTGGCGGCCATGGCTAGAGCTTGGTGGACGAAAAGAAAGTTAAAGAAAAAGAGAGAAAAAAAGGAAGAAAGGAGGAGCTTTTTATAAAAGAAAATCTACCTAGATTGGTGAGGTGTCGAGGTGACTTGGAGAAGGAAGAAAAACACTTTGGAGCCTTGGTTTGTTAACACTTCAAATAAGTCTTTTGTGCTTAAGGCATTGTGTAAACCAATGAACGTGTTTTAGTTCAACCATGCGTCTTTTGCTCATGCAATCAGATGTTAATTTCATTTGTTACAAAAATTTAAACTCTAACATAAATCGTAATTCCGTATCCAACGGAATAGGTCTCATAGAATTTGTAGTTTGTTTGACCTTTCGTTTTATTTGTTTATTGCGTTTTTGCTTAATTTTGACTGATTGACCCGACATGCATTTGTTTTTCACACACTCACATATTACTCCGAAAATTATGAAATTTGAAATCTTACCATTTTTCGACGTTTCGAATCCGAAAAAATTAGTTTCGTCGAATTTCAAGATCGTTTGTAAAATATTCTTTTGTTAGCTATCAAAATGGCGTCCAATCATTGAATTTTTAAAATCGACTATAAATCCTTGTAAATTTAATTAAAAATATAATTTCAAATTGACCAAAAATTGGGTCGTTCCATTCTCCCCCATTTAAGAAATTTTCATCCTCGAAAAGGAAGGAAGACGTAAGCAAGTTTAGTACTGAAAATATAACCTTTCAAAACTGATTTTGAAAATATATTTCTTATTACGAATACGCTCTCTCGTACACATAATACTCTTAACTCATTCTGGGGTATTACTCAACCCCATCTCTTATGAGTTATTCTTCTAGGATGTCACTAATCCTAGCTCTGATGAGTCTTTTCTATCTGTTCTAATGATTTGTACCCCAAAGTTTGTATAAACCAAAGCTCTGATATCATTTGTAATGACCAGAAAATCCCCCCATTCGAATCGACCGTAAGCCACACAGGTCTGATCCGAAACGGCAGAAACTCTCGAACCATTAACTTTGGGTATACAACACATAAGAACAAAACACAAAATAACTTTCCATTAACATCGTTACAATGTTACATCAGAGTAAAAGAAGTTAGAGTACAAAATAAACACAGAGTATAATGACTACAATGCAGAGCAGAAACAAAAAATTACATTCAGCGGAAGACTTATCGATGCTCTGAACACAGCTTTAAGCTTCAATCCAGAATCCTGCTCAAAATATCTGCAAAACAAACTACCTGGCTGCCCATATGGAAGTAATGGGCACCCGAGTTTGCAAGGGAAAAACAAACTACGAGTCAGTCATAGGACTGGTATGAGAAACCCTATAAGTATTTTTAACTTATTTTAAAGTAAGGCATATCCTGGGACCATGCCGTATAACATGGAACATGTTTACTCCACACGAGTGCCAATGAATAAACAACTACCAAAAATAGACTTATGGAGCCTAAGATGCATCAAACAACATGCAATTCCTCAAACTACCCATTTAAGCTTAATTCGCAAACTTAGATTTTTCAAAATCTATTTAACTTTATAAAAGTAATTTCTTTTGACTTTATTCCTGATTTCTTATTTCAAATCATTTGAAATACATATATAGCTTTCATATCAAATTAGCTTTCACTTCGGGATCTCAAACCAAATCACTTGGAAAATTAAATTTTGAAATATCACAATTAATGCATAACAAAAGGTATGCAACCAAATATCGAGAGGTTTCTCCCATCAACATGGCAAAGGGTACGTACCATCGTAATATATAGGTGTATCTCCCACTAATGGGGTCAGACTACACCGACCAACCAATTAAGGTTAAGGTCCTACAACCCATACTTTTAGTTATGGGTTACCCAAATCTTTATCAACATACTAAATCAGTTTATATCCCAAAGTGCAAAAATCATTAACACCAATAATCACAAATAAATCAAACCTATGATAATTTCCACTTCCAAATCATTTCAAAATCATCGGGTTTAGTCCTCGAAATCCTTTCTGTTTTATAAAACATTCCCTGTCCAAAATCAGGAAAACATTTCCTTTCTCTTATCAAAATCCCATTTCAAAACCATTCATTAAATTGAAATGAACCCAACGGCATCACTATACACTTCATAGTCAAATCATGAAATAAATCACTTGGTGTTAGCATACATGTATCTTCTACCCAACCCAGTGCTAAATATAAAAGCATATTTGCTCATAAACTAGTCGAGCACAATCCAAACAATCAATCAACAACAATAAATATAAAAAAAATCAAGTATATTTGGTTCATAACTCTTTCAAATCATTTATTATATTTAATATAATTTTCCTTATTTTTATTAATACAAAAACAGTCCGTTTTAAAAATCCTAATTACGTGTCATTACGGGTCATGGCGCTGTTTTTATTCAAGTTTGATTTGGATTTATATCAATATCTAACCGTTGGATCTTAACATTACTAGATTCATTTGAAAATAACTTTCATTCAGACCCAACGTTTTTCGTTTTGGGAGAATCCGATGGTTGGGTCTCCCAGTACGTCGACTTAAAGTTAACGGTCGATAATCGCGAACTATCGTGGTGCGACGAGTTCTATTCAAACCAAACTTCAATTATAATTAAATATCAAATCTACTTTTTTCTTCTAAGATAGTTTATTAACTATATAATCACTTCTGGAAATTATATTTACATTTTCACTTTACTTTCAAAGATTTCCAATAAATGGGTATTATAATATTATTAAAATAATATTTCAAAATTTGTTATTTTCAATCCAAATTTTCCTGATGCCCATTATAAAAATAAATTAGACAGTTTTCAAAAGGAATTCTTTTCAAACAATTCCTAGATACCCTAATCGAACTTCACTTTTATCGGTTACTATTCATTTTGAAAATAAAACTTGAACAAGCCATAATTACACGAAAATTAATTCATATAAATCTGTTCTAGTTACGAATATTCATCATAATTTTATAATCTTTGTGTCCGTCCAAAATCGGACATCAAATTCGAACTTTCATTTTCCACCCAATATTATATTAATAAAATATTCATTAAATCCGTATTAACCGCAATTTCAACCAGTGTCAATCATCAATGTCAACCAATCATCATTCAATTACGCAAGAAGGGGTTACATCAATACTCGATAACCAGTAATTAATAAATTACTTTCTAATTAGCTTTTAAGGTTCATACAGTTTCCAAGTCAACATTATTTGTGTTTAAGTGTTTATGAGAGAGGGGAGGTCATGACAAGGAGGAGGAGGGGGAGGAGGCATTACTGCAGGTGGGGAGAGGGCTAGTGAGGGTGTAACATAGCTCAAGAGAGGGAGGGGGTGCAGCGGGCATGGCTAGAGCTTGGAGGAGGGGAGGAAAGTTAAAGAAAGTGAAAAGAGAAAAGGAAGAAAGGTAGAAAGGAGGAGATTTTAATATACTTGGATTAGTGAGGCGTCAAGGGAAGATGGAGGAGGAAGAAAAACACTTTGGGGTTTTGGTTCGTTGACACCTCATTTAAGCCTTTTATGCTTAAGGCATTGTGTAAACCAGTGAACGTGTTTTAATTCAACCACGCGTCTATTGCTCGTGCGATCAGACGTAAACTCTGTTTGTTACGAAATTTTAAACTCAAACATAAATCATAATTCTGGATCCAAAGGAACAACGTAACTCTCTTCAAATTTGGAGTTCGTTTGACCTTCTATTTTATTTTTTTTATTAGGTTTTCGCTTAATTTTGAGTAATTGACTCATTATGCGTTTATTTTTCTCACGCTCACATATTAACTCCAAAAATTATAAAATTTGGAATCTTACCATATTTCGACGTTTCGAATCCAATAAAATTGGTTTCTTTGAATTTCGAGATCGTTTGAAAAATATTCATTTGTAAGCTATTGAAATAGTGTAACATCCCGAATTTTCTGTTAACTGTATATTAACAAATTAAAGTATAATTAATTATAGATGAAGAATTAAGGGAAACGGGTTACGCCATTGCGTTCTACTCGGAATTCTGCTTGAGATAGAATCCGAGTTTGCGTGAATCGGACTCCGTATGAAGGAGTTATGACCTCCGGATGTTTCAGAATTCCAATTAAAATTCAAAAAGTTCAAAACGAAGTTCAAAATTCAAAAATCAGACCCAAACTGGGCAGGAAAATTCCCGCCCAGGCACCAGGTCGACCTGGGCGTCGACCTGGGTGTCGACCTGCCCAGTCGACCTGGTTTGGCCCTGGCTGGCCTGATCGGGTTCTGGTCGATTTCTGAGGCTTGGCCGTGTCACTAGGGCTGACATGTCGCATTTTGGTTGGTTCCTTTCGAAGTGAATGGTCTAGATTCGTCTGTGATCATCTGACGGCTCAAATCAATCTGAAACTCTATATACACAACTTAAGACTCCAACCTAAATTCACATAAGAAATTAGAGACGGAGCCGCCATGTTGTCGGGAGAAAACTAGGAGGAGCCTCCACTTGTAGAAAAGCTTAGAGACAAGCCAAATTCAAAGTTAAAACACGAATCAAAACAACGTTAGTCTTCCCAAAGGAAAGCAATTCAAATTCAGAACTCATAATCTAGTATTCAAGTTCTGCGTTCGTTGTAAGTATAGTGATCCTTCCGATGTGAATAAAATTAAGCCTTGATTCGATGTAAATTGGGAATGAAATTGTGTTATTGTATAACAACGATGTTGATTCATATGCGATGTAATGATTGTGGTATTGTGATGTTTGTGGTATAATTGAGTTTATGTTGATCCTATTGTACATGTAGAATCACATGCAAGTTGTATAGTTCATGTTGTAATCGACACCTATATGTTTATTTGATTATATAGGTTGTATGTGATTAAGATTTCATGTATATATATATATATATATATATATATGCTAGAACCATTATGCTTAAACGATTATGTTCACATATATGCTAGTATGTTTGTAAGAAAGTTCAAGTTAATTGGATCTATGCCAAGATCCACTTTAATACATGTTTCATGTTGTAATTAGATATACGATTGGATCTAGTTCACACCCTTGTCATAAAATTGTACATACTTATGAAAATGTCATATCCTTGTCATATGCTAGTGATGTTCGATGTTATGCCTAGATTCAAAACATGTTTAGGCTTATGTTGTCTAAATCATATGCTAATTTATGTGATACCTATTTGGTTAGATCCCTATTTCAATGCAAGTTCACATATATGTAAGTTGAACTAGGCTATATTGCAAATTCATATGTAAGATTGATTTAGTCTATGTTGCAAATTCACATATATGTATGTTCACTATTTTGCAAGTTCACACCTATTATGTTCATATTGACTATGGCAAAAATGCCAATTTTACACCTATGTCATGTTTATGTTTATGAATTCCCTTATGCCAATTTATGTGCGCTAAATTAGGCTAAGTTTTTAGCCTAATATTATATGTTAAAAACCATGCGAACAAAAATTAGGCTAAGGTTGTTAGCCTAATATTTAAACAGGGTAACGTTGGGAATATTAGTAAAACTTGACATGAATAGGTAAATATATGAAATTGGCGTGTTTGTCACATGCCAAAATTGGTGGCACTTGAATGGTATAAATTCTTATACCAAAAAAAGTTAAACTTGGAAAGTGGGCCACAACAATTAATTGTTGACAAATTTACATATATCAAGTGATAAAGACAAATATGTAAATTTAGAAAAATACGAATATGCTTAACACGAGGTTGGATTGAGTTGTGATGTAAACCTGCCCGGACCCGCCCGGTTGTCCTGTAGTCACAACAATACCTATCCAATGTGAGTGGTTAAGCATGGAGCCCAATAAGGACCCGAGGTTAGACTGAGTTAGGGTGTAAACCTACATGGAACCGACCGGCACATCCAGTAACCGTAACAATATTTGTCTAATGTGTGTGGTCGGTGCTTTAAGAAGCTAAGGACACACAAGTCAGGATGGTAGGGTTAAGTTAACTAAAACACTTAACCAATTCAACATGTTAATTAAACTGATGGGTGGGGTTAGGTAAATACAGACACTTAACCACTTAACATGTTTGACTAGAAAACCCTAGTAACGGGGACCCTTTTCAGCAGTAACCCAATTAGGTATCATGGTACCCTGAAATTAGGCAGGGTGGGGCACGATTACTGGGCTGATTGTAAGCGGTCAAAAGCGACGGCGGTGGGTGTAACAGTGTGGGTTCTAACGGAGTGCGGGCGTGCACACACTTCGGAGCAGACAAACAGGGCACGGGGGGCACCAGTAGTATAACCTATGCATTCTATGGATTGTGTCGGGTAGCCACCATGGGACTTGATACACCACATGGTAGGGCCAGCATAGGTGTCTACAATATTTGGGGGTCGTAAGACACAAATGACATGCGAGTAGGAGCCGATCTTTAGAAAAGGGGATCACTTCACCTCCCGCATGGGGTGCCAGTTAAGACAATACAAGTAGGTGTAGAGATATAGTGTGGGGTGCGATAAGTATATTCGGTTCAAACTGCTTTACCTTTGTTTATGACACTCTCCTGTTTCCAGTTTATACTTGTCATGCCCGTTTTCTTATTCTCATACTGAAGAGTCACTAGACTTACCAGGCTTTATGTCTGACCCTATTTTCTTTCGTCTTCTTTTCTTCCGTTCCCCCCCTCAGGTCCACAGGGAGGAAACAATCCAGCTTAGTAGACTCTTTGCAAGCTTTAAGATAGTAGATGTACGGTTTGGACTCTCTTTGGCTATGGCTGTTGGACACACTCTATGGGGATTTATGCAGTTTTAATTATGTTTTATACTTCTTTAATGTAATAACCAACACAGTAGTAATGATGTAATGTTTTGGAAGTTGTTATGTGACAGTTATGGAAATGTTTTGTTGAACATATATTTTTGAAATAAAAAGTCTGTTGATTTCCGCTGCTTATATATATGTGTTTATATCTGTCTTGTGTTTTATCTGTGACTTTTACTTACAAACCTCCGCCAAAGTTAAGGCATTCCCTTTGTGAGTGACCTTAATGGAAGGTGGGGTGTTTCACTTGGTATCAGAGCACGGTTTTACCAGACTAGATAAAAGTTTTTGAAACTATTTTAAAAAATAAGTTTAAAGAAACATTGTTTTCAAGAAAAAGAGTTATTTTTTTTAAAACAAAAAAGCATAACTCCCCAAATCCATATGCACTATCTCTCTATCCTTTTGTCTTGAGTACTTTGCTTTTCGTTTCAGCATGTCTGGGGACCTTACTCCCCAGCTGCAGACGCTTTTACTCCTCCTCCTCCTCCACGTGAAACAGCAATGGGAAGAATCGCAGAACAAGAAGACCGATAATAGTCAAGGAGGAAAGGACCACAACAATAATAACAAGACACAGGAGAAAAGGAAATGATATTTCTGTGGCATTGTTGGGCATATAGTCCAGGATTGTAGAAAGAAGAAGAGGAAGAGGGGAGCATGCTTTTATTGTGGAGATACTGGACATATCCGAAAGAACTGCCCTAAGAAGTAAGGGCAAGGCCCGCAAGCAGGACCTTCTGGGGGTACATCTTTAACTTCTTCTTCTAGATGCTTTGTTTTATCTTGCTTATCTTCTCAATCTTATCTTGAGAACCTTAAGTAGAAATATTTCTGTAGAAAGCTTAGTTTATCTGTATGATCATCCAGTTCGCACTCTCTTTGATTCTGGTGCATCACACTCCTTTATTTCGTCTTCTTTAGTAGAATCTCTGCACCTAGACACTAGTATGGTAGAAGATCCCTTGGTTGTTTCGAATCCAATTGGGGGCTCGGCTTATTTGTCGATGGTTTGCTTGGATTTGAAAATCTTTATTCTAAGTGTTGAATTTAGATGTAGCGCCTTTGTTTTGGGCTTCTCAGGGTATGGACTGATCTTAGGCATGGACTGGTTATCCAGTAATGGTGCCATTATTGATTGTGAGAAAAGAGTGGTTAGGCTCTTGACTCGGCTCGGTAACACTCTAGAAATTTCTTGTAATCCCTTTAATGTTGTTATGCTTAGTTATCTAGAGTCACATGATGCTTTTGTTGGGAATTTGAAGTCAGTTAGAGTGGTCCGGGAATATCCAGATGTCTTTGAAGAGGTGAAAGGCTTACCTCCGAAGTGGGAAATAAACTTCCGCATATATCTTGTTGATAATGCAAAGCCCGTAGCTCTGCCTTTTAGAAACATGGCTCGAAAGGAGAGAAAGGAGCTCAGTAAGCAAGTTAAGGAGCTTCTCGAGAAGGGGTTTATAAGGCGGAGTATCTTGGAATGGGGTGCTCCAGTGGTGTTCGCCACCAAAGAAGATGGTTCACTACGTCTATGTGTGGACTATAGGGAGCTAAACAAGCTGACTAAAAAAAATAGATACCCGCTTCCCCGAATAGACGATTTGTTTGATCAGCTTGTAGTTGCGTCGGTCTTCTCCCAACTTGATCTGGCTACTGGGTTCCATCAGCTAAGGGTAGCTGAAGATAGCATTGATAAAATGACGTTCAGAACCCTAGACGGTTTCTAAAAGTGGCTTGTCATGCATTTCGGTTTGACAAACGCACCCGCTTATTTCGTGGACCTATTGAGCAGGGTGTTCAGAGAATTCCTCAATAAGTTCGTGGTGGTCTTCGTAGACGATATTTTGATCTTCTCAAAGAATGAGGAAGAACATGCTCATCATCTGAAGGAGATCACGGAAACTCTTCGAGTTCATCAGCTAAAAGCCAAATTCTCCAAGTGCCACTTTTGGAGAGAATAACTAAGGTTTCTTGGGCATATAGTGTCCAAAGAAGGGTTAGCCGTGGACCCCGCGAAAGTGGTGGCAGTGCAAGATTGGAAGACACCGAGAAATGCAACCGAAGTCCGAAGCTTTCTTGGGTTAGCCGGTTTTTACCGAAAGTTCATTAGGGATTTCGCGAAAATCTCAACTCCACTCACAAAGCTAACAAAGAAGAATCTGGCGTTCACTTGGGATTTGCATTGCGAATTTGCTTTCCAACGATTAAAAAGGGCTCTCACAATGGCCCTAGTTCTGACTTTTCCAGATGGAAGTAAGATGTTCACGGTATACATTGATGCTTGTGGTACGGGGCTAGGCGCTGTTCTGATGCAAAAAGGGAGTGTAGTAGCTTATGGTGGAAGACAATTGAAAGTGCATGAAAAGAACTACCCAACCCACGATCTTGAGTTGGTCGCCATCGTCTTTGCGCTTACATCTTAGCGCCATTATCTCCTAGGTGAGAAGTTCGAATTATATACTGACCATAAATCGTTGAAGTATCTTTTCTCACATAAAGATCTTAACTTGAGGCAGCAAAGGTGGATGGAGTTCCTTGCCTCGTATGACATTGAAATTTCCTATACTCCTGGCAAAGGCAACGTAGTAGCAGACGCATTGAGCAGAATGAAGCTGACCCTAAGCCCTCTCTTTGTGGAACGGCAAAGCTTGGAGTATATCGCTAGTTTCGACTTTAGGCCTTCCTCAGATTTTATACCTAGATTATTGGCATCCCTAGAAGTACGGCCCACTCTTTTAGACTCAATAGGGGCCGCACAACGTGAAGACCCTCAGCTTGTGGATGTGATTGATAAACTAATTAGGAGTGAAACTTCCAGTCACCTCAATAGGTACTCCATCGATGATAAGGGTCGGATGAGACGGGATGGAAGGATATGCGTCCCACAAGCTAGGGATTTAGTGAAGAAGGTTCTCAAGGAAGCACATCATTCCAAGATGACAATACATGCAGGCGGAGACAAGATGTACAAGGACGTAAAGAGAGTTTTCTATTGGAGTGGCATGAAGAAGGACGTGGCAGATTTCGTTTCTAAGTGCGTGACATGCCAACAGGTCAAGGCGGAACAAAAGAAGCCTGGAGGACTGCTTCATCGTCTAAAAGTCCCGCAATGGTAGTGGGATAGCATTTCAATGGACTTCATTGACAGGTAGCCTAGGTCAAGAAGAGGCAATACTAGCATTTGGGTAATAGTAGACAGGCTTACTAAAAGCGCCCACTTTATACCTATCAAGAGTAGAAGGACTGCCTCGTCTCTAGCTTCTCTTTATCTCAAGGAAATAGTTTGACTCCATGGAATACCCTCCAGCATAGTGAATGACAGAGATCCCATCTTTACGAGCGAATTTTGTCGGAGTCTGCAAGAAGCTGTAGGCACACAGTTATGCTTGAGCACGGCCTATCACCCCCAAATTGATGGTCAGACAGAAAGGGTGAATAGAGTATTATAAGATCTTCTGAGACTATGCGTTCTTGACTTCGGAGGGACTTGGGAGGATCATCTTCCTTTAGTGGAATTCGCCTACAACAACAGTTACCAAGCCACTATTGGTATAGCACCCTTCGAAGCTCTATATGGAAGACCGTGCCGATCACCAACTTGTTGTTGGGAGTCTACTGACAAGCTTATACTTGGGTCGGACATGATTCGAGAGACTTCAGAAAAAGTGGACTTGATACGAAGGAGAATGAAGACGGCCCAAGACAGACAGAAATCCTACGCCGACAAAAGAAGGACCGACCTTGAATTTGAGGTTGGGGACAAGGTTTTCCTTAAGGTATCCCCTTTAAGGAACGTCGTTCGCTTTGGATCCGCAGGAAAGCTAACACCAAGATTTGTAGGACCATTCCCTATCATTGAGAAGATTGGGAAAATGGCTTATAGAGTAGAGCTGCTTGAAAGATTGGCCGAAATTCACAACGTCTTTCACGTTTCTCATCTCCGAAAATGTCTACATGAATCTACGGAAGTGGTGGAGCCAAACATTCTAAAAGAAGCCGAAGTGGAAAGCGAGACAACTGTGAGGAGAGTCCCTACTTGAATCGTAGGAATTGAAGTGAAAAAGCTACGCAACCGCGAAGTCAAGCTCGTCAAAGTTCAATGGAGCGACGCCGAGGAAGACGCGAATTGAAAAACTGAGGACAGAATATGCGCGGCTTACCCTTTTCTTTTCGAGGGTACATCTTTGATTTCTCTGTTTTCTTAAGTTGTGCTTGTATCTATCTTTCTAGGTAAAATCTCCTCGACATTATCCTTTATCCTTAGGTAGAAACCCCTTCGGATGTACAACATGTATTTGAATCATGTTATGGTTGATGGCTGCAAGTGGTTGCTCGTGGATGCATATACACACACAACCTAGGTTTTAGATCGGCTCAGTCACTTCATACTGCATATGCATATATGTATTCATACTTGTATGTGGTTGAAACTTGATATGTCGTCATATGAATGTCGCATTTGTACGAATGGTTGCGCACACATGTAGAATTATGAGTAGGAAAATTTTGCATACATATGGATTCATGGCACTTACATGATTTGCATTAAGGAGGTCAACTGAATCAGTAGACCGCCTAATTTTTGCATTAGTTAAGGACATATACACACACTATGCATATGATCATAAAGCATTAGAAGCCTTTTAAGGACAATGGACGCCTATGTTTGATGGTTGAGTAGATGGACGATTGGATGTTAGGACTTACGTTCTCCTAGACTTGGAGATTTCGGGGACGAAATCCCATAAGGAGGGGAGAATGTTACACCCCGAATTTTCTGTTAACTGTATATTAACAAATTAAAGTATAATTAATTATAGATTGAAGGACTAAGGGAAACGGGTTACGAAATTGCGTTCATCTCGGAATTCTGCTTGAGATAGAATCCGAGTTTGCGTGAATCGGACTCCGTATAAAGGATCTATGACCTCCGGAAGTTTCAGAATTCCAATTAAAATTCAAACAGTTCAAAACGAAGTTCAAAATTCAAAAGTCAGACCCAAACTGGGCTGGGCGGGAAAATTCCCGCCCAGGCACCAGGTCGACCTGGGGGTCGACCTGGGTGACCAGGTCGATCTGGGTGACCACGTCGACCATAGGGTCGACCTGGTTTGGCCCTAGCTGGCCTGATCGGTTTCTGGTCGATTTCTGAGGCTTGGCTGTGTCACTAGGGATGACATGACGCATTTTGGTTGGCTCCTTTCGAAGTGAATGGTCTAGATTTGTCTATGACCATCTGACGGCTGAAATCAATCTGAAACTTTATATAAACAACTTAAGACTCCAACCTAAATTCACATAAGAAATTAGAGACGGAGCCGCCATAATGTCGGGAGAAAATTAGGAGGAGCCTCCACTTATAGAAAAGCTTAGAGACAAGCCAAAATCAAAGTTAAAACACGAATCAAAACAACGTTAGTCTTCCCAAAGGAAAGCAATTCAAATTCAGAACTTAGAATCCAGAATTCAAGTTCTGTGTTCTTTGTAAGTATAGTGATCCTTCCGATGTGAATAAAATTAAGTCTTGATTCGATGTAAATTGGGAATGAAATTGTGTTATTTTATAACAACGATGTTGATTCATATGCGATGTAATGATTGTGGTATTGTTATGTTTGTGGTATAATTGAGTTTATGTTGATCCTATTGTACATGTAGAATCACATGCAAGTTGTATAGTTCATGTTGTAATTGACACATATATGTTTATATGATTATATAGGTTGTATGTGATTAAGATTTCATGTATGTATATATATATATATGTATGTATGTATGTATGCTAGAACCTTTATGCTTAAACGATTATGTTCACATACATGCTAGTATGTTTGTAAGAAAGTTGCAAGTTAATTGGATCCATGCCAAGATCCACTTTAATACATGTTTCATGTTGTAACTAGATATATGATTGGATCTAGTTCACACCCTTGTCATAAAATTGTACATACTTATGAAAATGTCATATGCTAGTGATGTTCGATGTTATGCCTAGATCCAAAACATGTTTAGGCTTATGTTGTCTAAATCATATGCTAATTTATGTGATACCTATTTGGTTAGATCCCTATTTCAATGCAAGTTCACATATATGTAAGTTGAACTAGGCTATGTTGCAAATTCATATATAAGATTGATTTAGTCTATGTTGCAAATTCACATATATGTATGTTGACTATTTTGAAAGTTTACACCTATGATGTTCATATTGACTATGCCAAAAATGCCAAGTTTACACCTATGTCATGTTTATGTTTATGAATTCCCTTATGCCAATTAGTGTGCACTAAATTTGGCTAAGTTTTTAGCCTAATATTATATGTTAAAAACCATGCGAACGAAAATTAGGCTAAGGTTGTTAGCCTAATGTTTAAACGGGGTAACGTTGGTAATATTAGTAAAACTTGACATGAATAGGTAAATATATGAAATTGGCGTGTTTGTCACATGCCAAAATTGGTGGCACTTGAATGGTATAAATTATTATACCAAAAAAAATTTAAACTTGGAAAGTGGGCCACAACAATTAATTGTTGACAAATTTACATATATCAAGTGATAAAGACAAATATGTAAATTGTAACACCCCGAGAATTCTATAACTGTGCAATTCATAAATTAAAGTATAATTAATTTCAAATCAAAGAACTAAGGGAAACGGGATACGCCATTGCGTTCGTCTCGGAAAAATACGCGAAATAGAGTCCGAGTTTTCGAAAAACGGATATCGTATGAAGAAGTTATGGACGAACGAAGTTGGGCGAAAAACCGGAAAACGGGTCAGAATGCACTGGCGCACTTGGGAAGTGCGTCAGAACAAAAATGCACTGGCGCACCTGTGAAGTGCGCCAGTACATTTTTGACCTGGCGCACCTGCCAAGTGCGCCCAGGTCAAAAATAACCTGCTGGTCAGGTCTGGTCGAGCCCTGGCTGGCCAGGTCGGGGTTTGGCCGATTTTCAGAAGCTTGCTTTGTCATTAGGGCTAGGTGGCAGGCTCTAATTGGTCTCTCTATCTAATGAATGGCTACGATCTAACCTAGCAACATCAATGGTCCTAATCAATTCCTAACCTCTATATAAACAACCCTAGACTAAACCCTAATCTATTCATTCAAATTAAGAACTTAGCCGCCATGTTGCTGAGGAACGACTAAGAGTAGCCGCCAACTAGAGAGAGAATTAGGAAGAAAGTTCTTAAGCCTAAAGCAATTCAAGCAACCTAAACAAAGGAATCATATCGCTTAATTAGAGAATTCGCCGCAACCATTGTAAGTAGAGTATTACTTTGGTATGAATAAACAATTGTGTTGGTTTGTATGCTTGAATTGTGGCAATAAAGTAATTCATATTCGTGCGTTCTTATCAATTTATATACGTTTGGATTATGTTATTCAATTATAAAGAACTACATGCGGTAGTTCTATGCAAGTATACGTTTGGAATATTCGCAAATTATGTGACCTATGTTGAAGCTACATGTATGTAGTTGATTGAAATTTCATGCAAGTTGGGGCTTTGTTATTATGCCATCATGATGTCTATTTTTGTGCATAAATCATTTTGCAAGTAATTGAGACAAGTTTGGTTGTTATAGTTCATGTGAAACTATGTTGGAATTTTGACACCATAATCCATGTATTAAGTCATGCTTTTGCAAAACTTGTGAATATGGCTAGGCTATGAATGATATTTGGCATAATTGAAATCCATGATTAAGTCTATCTTGTTTAAAAGAACTATATGATGACATATGTGAGACATGGCTAGGTTAGACTAAATAATCCCTTTTTGCAAGTTTAAAGCAAACACCATGATTAGGAATATTTATGCATAAGTATATTTATACTATCGTTATGTGATTAGACTTAAATCATGATTATGTTGAACGATGCTTTTGTGTTAGTAACAAAGTATCCCCTTTGTAAACATGTAGAAACCTTATGAACATGACTTGTTTATGTTCATGCTAGAAAGATTTATGCCATGCTTATATTTGACATTATGCCATGCTTATGCTAGAAATATTTATGCCATGCTTATGTTTGACATTATGCCATGCTTATGCTAGAAAGATTTATGCCATGCTTATGTTTGACATTATGCCATGCTTATGCTAGAAATATTTATGCCATGCTTATGTTTGACATTATGCATAAATAAGAATATAGGTTCATGTTGCAGTTAAACCTATGCAAGTTCACATGCTTTGATTCATGTCACCTATGTTACCACTATGCAAGTACACCAGTTTCTATTTTGTATTTCCAACGTCATATGCAAGTTCATGCGCTCACCTTCCCCTCTTTGTGTATGTAATCACGCTTTAAGCCTCCCCTTTTCGCATGGCTAAATTGGGCTTTAAAAGGCTAAGCCCAATATATAAACGGACGTGTAAAACGGGGGAAAATAACGTTGGGTAAAAATTACTAATGAATGGAAATATGAAATAGAAGGGCCCGAATTCAAGTATGGGTTGGGCCCGTGATTGGTGTAACCTTTACACCATTAACTTATTAATGGGCCGCAAATATTTACATATAAGAAATAAAGAGGAATGACAAAATATGTAAATGTAGAACATACGATGTGTTTAACCCGAGGTTGGATTGAGTTGTGATGTAAACCTGCCCGGAACCGCCCGGCTGTCCAGTAGTCACAACAATACCTATCCAATGTGGGAGGTTAAACATGGAGCCCAGCAAGGACCTGAGGTTAGACTGAGTTGTGGCGTAAGACTGCCCGGAACCAACCGGCAACAGGTAGCCACAACAATACCTGTCTAATGTGAGAGGTCAGGGCCTTAATAAGACAATTAAGGCTGAGTCAGGACTGTTAGGATTAAGTGGACTAAAGACTTAATCAAAATGGAACATGCTAAACTAAACGGACTGGTGGGGTTAGGTTAGAAAACACTTAACCAACTTAGCATGTTGGCTAGAGATAGAAAACCTAGTGGCGGAGGACCCTTTTCGCAGTAACCCTACAAAGGTACCATGATACCCTGAAACTAGGCAGGGTGGGGCACGATTACTGGGCTGATTGTAAGAGGTCAAAATCGACGGCGGTGGTGTAGCAGTGTAGGTTCTAACGGAGTGCGGGCGTGCACACACTCCGGCGCAGAAAAATAAGGCACTGGACACCAGTAGCATACCTGTGCACTCTAAGGTTGTGTCGGGTTGCCACTATGGGACTTGATACACCCCATGGTGGGACCAGCATAGGTAACTACAAACATCGGGGGCCGTAAGACACATGTAACCATGCGAGTAGGAGCCGATCATCATAGAATGGATCACATCACCCTGATTGTGGGGTGCCAGTGGGAAACTAGTTTATATGGGTTCAGAGATTAACATGGGGTACGATAGTATATTCGACCCTAGATAACTTAACCAAGTTCATAGTGTTTGCCCACTTCCTGTTTTACTTATCATACCCAGTTCTTTATTCATAGACAAAGTAGTACTAGACTTACTCAGGCTTTATGTCTGGCTCTATTTTTCTTTCGTCTTCTTTCTTCCGTTTCCCCCCCCCCCCCAGGTCCTCAGGGAGGGAACACAGCAGCTTGACCAGCCTCAACATCCAGCTTGAAGAAGAGAAATGTATTGCTTGGACTTTCCTATTTTGAACTATGGCTTTGGACAATCCACTATGGGGCTTTGGCAGTTTATCTATGTTTTATTTATGCTTCTTTAAATAATGTACTCAAGACAGATTATGGAAGTGTTATGTTATGTTTTTGGAAAGGATGTTGTTGTAACACGTATTTGACTTAATGAAATAAAGTTTGTTGTTCTTCCGCTGTTTACAAATATGTGTTCTTATATCTGTCTTGTATATCTGTGACTTGTACTTATAAACCTCCACCAAAATTAGGGCATTCCCTTTGAGAGTGACCCTAACGGAGGTGGGGTGTTTCACTTGGTATCAGAGCATAGGTTTACCAGATAAGATAAAAAGTTTTGAAAAATCTATTTTCAAAAAGGAAATTTAAAGAAGCATTTTTAAAAGAAAAATTTTATTTTAAAAGGCAAAGTCCCCCCAAAGCCATAGGTACTCTCTTCTATCCTTCGTTTTGAATCTATCCTTTCTGTTTCAGCATGTCTGGAGACCTTACTCCCCAGCTGCTGACGCTTTCACTCCTCCTCCTCCACGTGAACCAGCAAGCGGAAGAGTCCCAGAGTAGGAAGACGAATAATAGTCAAACAAGAAAGGATCATAACTGTATTAATAAGAAACGAGAAAAAAGGAAATGCAATTTTTGTGGTACGGAGGGGCACATAGTCAAGGATTGTAGAAAGAGGAAAAGAAAGCAAGGAGAATGTTTTCATTGTGGGGAGACTGGACACATCAGCAAAGACTGCCCTGAGAAGACAGACTTCAAGAAGGGCGGAAAAGACAACAAGTCCCAAGAGAAGAGGAAGTGTAAATTCTGTGGCAAAGTGGGGCACTTAGTAAAGGACTGCCGGAAAAAGAAGGCCAAGGAAAATGGTGGGTGCTTTTCTTGCGGTGAGACAGGCCATGGGGCTAAGGACTGCCCAAAGAAACGAGGACAGGGGCAGGGCACTGGATCCACCCCAGGGGCACAGGTTCATGTGCTAGAAGCGCCACCTTTGCAACAACGAGGTACCAATACTTCTGTAGAAAGTGTAGTTTATCTTTATGATCACCCCGTTCGCACTTTATTTGATTCTGGCGCATCACACTCCTTTATCTCGTCTGCTTTAGTAGAATCTCTGCACCTAAAAACTAGTATGGTAGAGGACCCCTTAATTGTTTCAAACCCAATTGGGGGCCCAGCTCATTTGTCTATGATCTGTTTGGATTTGAAAATTTCTATCCTAAGTGTTGAATTTCAATGTAGCGCCTTTGTTTTGGGCTTTTCGGGGTATGGTTTGATTTTGGGTATGGATTGGCTATCCAGTAATGGGGCCATCCTTGATTGTGAGAAAAGGGTTGTTAGGCTCCTAACCCAGCTCGGTAATACTTTGGAAATTTCTTGTAATCCCTCGTATGCGGTTATACTTAGTTATCTTGAATCGCTAGATGCCTCTGTTGAAAATTTGCAATCAGTTAGAGTGGTCCGGGAATATCCGGATGTCTTCGAAGAGGTGAAGGGCTTGCCTCCGAAGCGGGAAATAGACTTCCGCATATATCTTGTAGATAATGCAAAGCCCGTTGCGTTGCCCGTTAGACACATGGCTCCACGGGAAAGGAAAGAGCTCAGTAAACAGATTAAAGAGCTTCTAGAGAAGGGGGTTCATTAGGAGGAGCATTTCAGAATGGGGCGCTCCAGTAGTGTTTGCCACTAAGGCAGAAAGTTCATTTCGCTTATGAATGAGTTGTGGGGAATCACCTTAGTAAGTACATTTGGCAACATAGTTGACATTTGTTTATTTTCTAGAGATAATTCATCTATGTGGAATACCTTCTAGTAAGTTAACAAGATCCAAGATTCAGTAGTGAATTTTGGAGAGCTTGCATGAAACCATGAGTACGCAGTTATGTTTGAGCTGAGTATACTAGAAGTAGAGTAAGTGAAAGAGGAACGGGAGGCAACAGTGGAAAAGGTTCCAACTCATATTTTGGAAACAAGAATTAAGAAGCTACGAAATTGTGAAGTTAAAGACGGACAAAGCATAATGGAGTTAAGCTCATGAAATGCGACTTAGAAGATTGAAGACTAGATTCGTGCATCATATCTCTTCTTAAGAGTATATCCTTGATCCCACTCTTCCTGTAAAGTTCACTTGCATGTTATCTTTCGTGTATATCCTCTCGGTCCCATTTTTAATCCGATTTCTATTGCAAACCCCGTAGGGAGTAGGACTCATCTGTTAGTAACACATGTTGGGGCTCGAGGATGTTCGTTGGATTGACCAAACTTCTTTTTGGGTTTAATAAGATATAAATTGTTCTTAGGAAGGGACTCCCTTGTGACCTAAAAGGAGTCCATCATGTTTAGTTTCTTAGAATCATATATGGTGGTTGGGTTGAGTAATTCTTTGGGTGTCAGTCTGATGTTGATTTCGGTCTTCGGGGCTGATGCTTGGAGAGTTCTTCTCCTAATCAATATATATGTGGCATAGATTTCCAGTTTTGACATTGCCTAATGGGCACAAAGTTTTTACTTGTTTCTATCATTCGACTATACCTTTAGGTAGGACCATTTCCTATCATTGAGAAAAATTTGGAAAATGACCTATAGATTAGAGCTACCCGAAAAATTGGCCGGAGTCCACAACGTTTTTCACGTTTCACATCTCCGAAAATGTCTGCATGAGTCTGCTGAAGTGGTAGAGCCAAATATCCTCGAAGAGGCCGAAGTGGAACGCGAAGCAACCATAAGAAAAGTTCCAACCCGCATCTTAGGAACGGAAGTGAAGAAGCTACGCAACCGCGAAGTCAAGCTCGTCAAAGTTCAGTGGAGCGACGCCAAGGGAGACGCGACTTGGGAAACTGAAGCTAGAATACGCACTGCCTACCCTTTTCTGTTCGGGGGTACATCCTTGATCTTTCCTTTTCCTTAAGTTGCGCTTTTATCTATCTTTTAGGTATATTTCCTCGACCTTATCTTTTAGGTAGAAACCCTTTGGATGGAAACATGTAGTTGAAACATGTTATGGATGATGGTTGCAAGTGGTTGCAAGTGATTGCTAGTGGTTGCTCGTGGTTGCATATACACACACAATCTAGGTTTTAGATCGGCTCAGTCACTTCATATTGCATATGCATATATGTTTGCATTCGTATATGGTTGAACTTTAATGTGTTGTCATGTGGATGCTGCATTTGTATTGAATGATTGTGCACTCATGTAGAATCAAGAATAGGAAAATTTTTTGCATACATAATGGATTCATGGCACTTACATAATTCGCATTAAGGAGGTCAACTGAATCAGTAGACCGCCTGATTTTGCATTAGATAAGTACATGTACACACACACTTCGCATATGATCATGAAGCATTAGAAGTCTTTTAAGGACCATGGATGCTCGTGTTTGATGGATGAGTAGATGGATGATTGGATGTTAGGATATACATTCCTCCTAACTTGAAGATTTCGGGGACGAAATCCTTTTAAGTGGGGGAGAATGTAACACCCCGAGAATTCTATAACTGTGCAATTCATAAATTAAAGTATAATTAATTTCAAATCAAAGAACTAAGGGAAACGGGATACGCCATTGCGTTCGTCTCGGAAAAATACGCGAAATAGAGTCCGAGTTTTCGAAAAACGGATATCGTATGAAGAAGTTATGGACGAACGAAGTTGGGCGAAAAACCGGAAAACGGGTCAGAATGCACTAGCGCACTTGGGAAGTGCGTCAGAACAAAAATGCACTGGCGCACCTGTGAAGTACGCCAGTACATTTTTGACCTGGCGCACCTGCCAAGTGCGCCCAGGTCAAAAATAACCTGCTGGTCAGGTCTGGTCGAGCCCTGGCTGGCCAGGTCGGGGTTTGGCCGATTTTCAGAAGCTTGCTTTGTCATTAGGGCTAGGTGGCAGGCTCTAATTGGTCTCTCTATCTAATGAATGGCTACGATCTAACCTAGCAACATCAATGGTCCTAATCAATTCCTAACCTCTATATAAACAACCCTAGACTAAACCCTAATCTATTCATTCAAATTAAGAACTTAGCCGCCATGTTGCTGAGGAACGACTAAGAGTAGCCGCCAACTAGAGAGAGAATTAGGAAGAAAGTTCTTAAGCCTAAAGCAATTCAAGCAACCTAAACAAAGGAATCATATCGCTTAATTAGAGAATTCGCCGCAACCATTGTAAGTAGAGTATTACTTTGGTATGAATAAACAATTGTGTTGGTTTGTATGCTTGAATTGTGGCAATAAAGTAATTCATATTCGTGCGTTCTTATCAATTTATATACGTTTGGATTATGTTATTCAATTATAAAGAACTACATGCGGTAGTTCTATGCAAGTATACGTTTGGAATATTCGCAAATTATGTGACCTATGTTGAAGCTACATGTATGTAGTTGATTGAAATTTCATGCAAGTTGGGGCTTTGTTATTATGCCATCATGATGTCTATTTTTGTGCATAAATCATTTTGCAAGTAATTGAGACAAGTTTGGTTGTTATAGTTCATGTGAAACTATGTTGGAATTTTGACACCATAATCCATGTATTAAGTCATGCTTTTGCAAAACTTGTGAATATGGCTAGGCTATGAATGATATTTGGCATAATTGAAATCCATGATTAAGTCTATCTTGTTTAAAAGAACTATATGATGACATATGTGAGACATGGCTAGGTTAGACTAAATAATCCCTTTTTGCAAGTTTAAAGCAAACACCATGATTAGGAATATTTATGCATAAGTATATTTATACTATCGTTATGTGATTAGACTTAAATCATGATTATGTTGAACGATGCTTTTGTGTTAGTAACAAAGTATCCCCTTTGTAAACATGTAGAAACCTTATGAACATGACTTGTTTATGTTCATGCTAGAAAGATTTATGCCATGCTTATATTTGACATTATGCCATGCTTATGCTAGAAATATTTATGCCATGCTTATGTTTGACATTATGCCATGCTTATGCTAGAAAGATTTATGCCATGCTTATGTTTGACATTATGCCATGCTTATGCTAGAAATATTTATGCCATGCTTATGTTTGACATTATGCATAAATAAGAATATAGGTTCATGTTGCAGTTAAACCTATGCAAGTTCACATGCTTTGATTCATGTCACCTATGTTACCACTATGCAAGTACACCAGTTTCTATTTTGTATTTCCAACGTCATATGCAAGTTCATGCGCTCACCTTCCCCTCTTTGTGTATGTAATCACGCTTTAAGCCTCCCCTTTTCGCATGGCTAAATTGGGCTTTAAAAGGCTAAGCCCAATATATAAACGGACGTGTAAAACGGGGGAAAATAACGTTGGGTAAAAATTACTAATGAATGGAAATATGAAATAGAAGGGCCCGAATTCAAGTATGGGTTGGGCCCGTGATTGGTGTAACCTTTACACCATTAACTTATTAATGGGCCGCAAATATTTACATATAAGAAATAAAGAGGAATGACAAAATATGTAAATGTAGAACATACGATGTGTTTAACCCGAGGTTGGATTGAGTTGTGATGTAAACCTGCCCGGAACCGCCCGGCTGTCCAGTAGTCACAACAATACCTATCCAATGTGGGAGGTTAAACATGGAGCCCAGCAAGGACCCGAGGTTAGACTGAGTTGTGGCGTAAGACTGCCCGGAACCAACCGGCAACAGGCAGCCACAACAATACCTGTCTAATGTGAGAGGTCAGGGCCTTAATAAGACAATTAAGGCTGAGTCAGGACTGTTAGGATTAAGTGGACTAAAGACTTAATCAAAATGGAACATGCTAAACTAAACGGACTGGTGGGGTTAGGTTAGAAAACACTTAACCAACTTAGCATGTTGGCTAGAGATAGAAAACCTAGTGGCGGAGGACCCTTTTCGCAGTAACCCTACAAAGGTACCATGATACCCTGAAACTAGGCAGGGTGGGGCACGATTACTGGGCTGATTGTAAGAGGTCAAAATCGACGGCGGTGGTGTAGCAGTGTAGGTTCTAACGGAGTGCGGGCGTGCACACACTCCGGCGCAGAAAAATAAGGCACTGGACACCAGTAGCATACCTGTGCACTCTAAGGTTGTGTCGGGTTGCCACTATGGGACTTGATACACCCCATGGTGGGACCAGCATAGGTAACTACAAACATCGGGGGCCGTAAGACACATGTAACCATGCGAGTAGGAGCCGATCATCATAGAATGGATCACATCACCCTGATTGTGGGGTGCCAGTGGGAAACTAGTTTATATGGGTTCAGAGATTAACATGGGGTACGATAGTATATTCGACCCTAGATAACTTAACCAAGTTCATAGTGTTTGCCCACTTCCTGTTTTACTTATCATACCCAGTTCTTTATTCATAAACAAAGTAGTACTAGACTTACTCAGGCTTTATGTCTGACTCTATTTTTCTTTCGTCTTCTTTCTTCCGTTCCCCCCCCCCAGGTCCTCAGGGAGGGAACACAGCAGCTTGACCAGCCTCAACATCCAGCTTGAAGAAGAGAAATGTATTGCTTGGACTTTCCTATTTTGAACTATGGCTTTGGACAATCCACTATGGGGCTTTGGCAGTTTATCTATGTTTTATTTATGCTTCTTTAAATAATGTACTCAAGACAGATTATGGAAGTGTTATGTTATGTTTTTGGAAAGGATGTTGTTGTAACACGTATTTGACTTAATGAAATAAAGTTTGTTGTTCTTCCGCTGTTTACAAATATGTGTTCTTATATCTGTCTTGTATATCTGTGACTTGTACTTATAAACCTCCACCAAAATTAGGGCATTCCCTTTGAGAGTGACCCTAACGGAGGTGGGGTGTTTCATAAATTTAGAAAAATACGAATATGCTTAACACGAGATTGGATTGAGTTGTGATGTAAACCTTCCCGGACCCGCCCGACTGTCCAGTAGTTACAACAATACCAATCCAATGTGGGTGGTTAAGCATGGAGCCCAATAAGGACCCGAGGTTAGACTGAGTTACGGTGTAAACCTGCCCGGAACCGACCGGCACATCCAGGAACCGTAATAATATCTGTCTAATGTGAGTGGTCGGTGCTTTAAGAAGCCAAGGACAGACAAGTCAGGATGGTAGGGTTAAGTTAACTAAAACACTTAACCAATTCAACATGTTAATTAAACTGATGGGTGGGGTTAGGTAAATACAGACACTTAACCACTTAACATGTTTGACAAGAAAACCCTAGTAACGAGGACCCTTTTCAGCAGTAACCCAATTAGGTATCATGGTACCCTGAAACTAGGAAGGGTGGGGCACGATTACTAGGCTGATTATAAGCGGTCAAAAGCGACGGCGGTGGGTGCAACAGTATGGGTTCTAACGGAGTGCGGTCGTGCACACACTTCGGAGCAGACAAACAGGGCACTGGGGGCACCAGTAGTATAACCTATGCATTCTAAGGATTGTGTCGGGTCACCACCATGGGAGTTGATACACACCATGGTGGGGCCAGCATAGGTGTCTACAATATTTCGGGGCCGTAAGACACAAATGACATGCGAGTAGGAGCCGATCTTTAGAAAAGGGGATCACTTCACCTCCAGCATGGTGTGCCAGTTAAGACAATACAAGTAGGTGCAGAGATATAGTGTGGGGTGCGATAAGTATATTTGGTTCAAACTGCTTTACTTTAGTTTATGACACTCTCCTATTTCCAGTTTATACTTGTCATGTCCTTTTTCTTATTCTCATACTGAAGAGTCACTAGACTTACCGGGCTTTATGTCTGACCCTATTTTCTTTCGTCTTCTTTTCTTCTGTTCCCCTCCCACCCAGGTCCACAGGGAGGAAACAATCCAGCTTAGTCAGACTCTTTGCAAGCTTCAAGATAGTAGATGTATGGTTTGGACTCTCTTTGGCTATGGCTGTTGGACACACTCTATGGGGATTTATGCAGTTTTAATTATGTTTTATGATTCTTTAATGTGATAACCAAGACAGTAGTAATGATGTATTGTTTTGGAAGTTGTTATGTGACAGTTATGGAAATGTTTTGTTGAACACATATTTTTGAAATAAAAAGTCTATTATTTTCCATTGCTTATATATATGTGTTTATATCTGTCTTGTGTTTTATCTGTGACTTTTACTTACAAACCTCCACCAAATTTAAGGCATTCCCTTTGTGAGTGACCTTAATGGAGGGTGGGGTGTTTCAAATAGCGTCAAATCATTGAATTTTTAAAATTGACTACAAATCCTGGTAAAATTAATTAAAAATCTAATTTTAAATTGACCAAAAATTTGGGTTGTTACAATCATGTAGCTATGTCTCCACGTACTAACCGTAGCTTCTCTTCGAATCACCCCACATCATAGCCTTACATTGAAGAGTATAGTAATTGATCATGTCATAACTCCAAAACAAGAGAAGCAACTGTCAAACCAAGACAACCAGCATGATCACCAAATCTCTAACTTCTTCCATTACGAACCTTATGCCCATACGAGTCATCATGATGAATCGGTACTGGTCCATGGACTATGGGCCGATACCGGTCTTTGTATTTATCCAAATTCTGGATAAGTACCTCGGACTTCCAAATTACTCATTCCCAAGCTTCTAACTTCATGCTGGTTCATGCCCTACCGCTCCATAATATCCTCTTACCGGTCCATAACTTTAAAAAAAAATCCAAGTCGCATGCCAAGTCCGTTGGCCTCAAATTTTGCCTATGACCCACAAATGCCCCTAGGAGCCCACACCAAAATTTTAGAGGTTATATATTGCTTCTCATGGATAATATTTCTCGCCAATAGATCGGTATAGGTCCATGTACCTAACATATTTTGGCCTTAAATTTTCTTGGAGTTTTTCTGCCATGTTCTAGAGCCAAACCTTCAATTTTTGTGCGATTCTGATGAACTTTGCTTTGGTTATGCTCTAATCTTCATTCCAAGTCCTAATTTCAATGATTCTAACATATGAATTCAAGTATAGTATCCAAGTAAAGATCTTAACAACCCAAACAACAAACATACAAATCAACAATCTTATTTAAACACCCATATTCATAAAAAAAACATGAAACAATTATTTATATGCATAAATCTAGTGAATATCTACATGTTAATAAATCTAAACTTATCATTCGTTCCATTTTCACTAGTTATATCATCCCTAAGGTAGTGAAACTGAAATAAACATAAATGATCATGATTTTGTGTGATCTAACATATATATGTGATAAAAGCATGTAATCTAAGAATATAATATAATATAATATTGTCTCGTGAAAGATCCAAATCACTCGATCTCACTCAAATCTGTTCTCTTTATGTTCGAAACCAATTTATATGTTTCTAATGTTTTGGGCCATGTCCTGATGGGCCTTTTCCCTCTTACGCTTTTTGGACTTGATGTTCTGAATGAATTTACATCGGCATGTAATGCTTTGCAATCCACTTGCTTATCCGACAGGCCAGACTGCTTCTTTTGGGCTTTGGGCCCAACAAGGGATTTTTTGGTTTCATCTTATTACAAATTCCTCACCATCCTGATCGTTGTTTCGCTTTTGCTCGCATTTGGAAATGCCATCTCCCCCTTCGTATTATTTTCTTTCAATGGTGCTTTATCCACGCATGCATCAATACCGAAGACAGACTTCACATAATAAGTATTGATGTGGATTCGATATGTACCCTTTGCTCTTTGCAAGATGAATCAATCAACCATCTCTTTCTGCACTGCGATTTCTCCTTCTCAGTCTGGGCAGCATCCAGTTCCTTTCTTCTCAGTTACATCCCAGCTATCCCTTCCTTTTTCAAATACTAGCAGCATAATCCTCCTGATCACAAACTCGATTCCTTTATAGCTATTTTCTGTTGGTGTATCTGGAAGGAACGCAATGCATACATTTTCAAAAAGCCAAAGAGACTTCACTGGCATTTGCATTTTTATCCAATACTTATTTGATCTTTGGACAGGCTCTTCCCGCCCAGCACATTTCAAACATACTCTCCCAGTACCACCATCACATGGAACATAGGAAAGCAGTTCCGCCGCCCTGCACTGATTTAACCAGCAGCCTCAAGCTTTTCCTTCCAGTCTATGTTGCTATACATGTTGTTGTATATATTATTATACTATGTATTATTATCTGCTACTTATGGTTTTGTATGACTTAAAGAAATTACTCACGTACTAGACTACTTTATTTTGCTATTGGCTGGGCCTATCAACTGGAATGTTTATATACTTATATATATATATATGTTGATCGGTTGTGTAGTAGCACGTTGCGCACCTGTCCTGCTCTAAAAAAAGATCCAAATCATTCATCGATTGAATGAATGAACCTATGAAGATCACAATGAATATGAATAAGGACAACAAGGAAATGAATATAGTAGTCCTTAAATGATGAAAAATGTGTAGATCAATGAAGATCTAATCTCTTTTAGATGTTTGGAGAAGATTAAAAGTGATTTAGAATCTATTTTGAGGTTTTGGTAGGAAGAACTAGAGAATCATAGTTCGTGTGGCTGCTCTGAAAATGAAGAGAAGAGGTTAACCTAATTTCTTCAATCCTTATTTATATTACAGGTCATTAACCCTAGTGTGCTAATCTAGTCAGCCCATTAGTTTCTTATTAAATCTTCCCAGCAGTTCTGAAAACTATTATATTTCTCTAACCTCTTAATCATATTGATAATGTAACCACTTTACGAATGACCAAACGATCAAATCTCTCCAATGGCACAGTTTTGAGTGTTTGATTCTACACCAACCAAAAGATACTGCCAAACCAAGATACTCAAGAGTAAAATGGTCACAAAACTATCTAGAAAAAATCATAGATATGTAAAACATCCTAACATACCATATTTCAAAATATGAGAATGATACAAGATCGTGTAGATTAAATAGAATTATTTTACGATCCTCCGATACGTAAAATATGAATCGTTACATTCTCATCCCCTTTAGGAATTTCACCCTTGAAATCTTAAAACATGAACAAACAAACATAGTATTCCGCATGCCTACTAACCATGAGCAATAAATCTAACATGCAATATAGAATCCAAAAATCCATGCACTCAATGTCCTAACCTAACAAGCAAAATTCTAATAGTATAAGATACGATGATGCAAGTAGATGCGAAAAATGGGACATACCATCTAAAGAGTTATGGATATGTCGCCCTCATACTCTCCTACATCTCCCATGTATAATCCCCACCATCCTCACTCCACTGTATCTTAACTAGCTTAACTAAACTCTCCTAAGCTTCTTCATATCGTTTCCCACGATCCGAAGTGGTTTACGAGGTATCAAAACTTTTAGCTCAATCCTAAACCATCAAGCTGATTTGGTGCCATAATAATACTTGAGTCATGCATAATCTTCCATAAGCAAGATATACGGAACACATTGTGCACACCACCATCTTTGAAGGTAAATCCACTTTATATGCCAATTCTAAATCCTCTCGACAATCGGTAGTGGTTCAACAAACCTCGAAGCCAATTTACCTTTCTTCCCAAACTGGACTACATTTTTAAGAGGAGAAACCTTAACGAATGTCATGTCACCAATCGAGAATTTAAATTCTCTTCTTCTCTAATATACATAGCTCTTATGAAAATCTTGAGCTGCTTTCATTCGTTGACAAATGATCTCAATCTTATTCGAAGTATCTCGAATCATCTCTGGCCTAACCATCGCCTTGTCTCGTGCTTCCTACCAACACAAAAGTGCATTACAGGGTTTACCATACAATGCTTCATAAGGTATCATGCCGATAGTGGCTTGTTATAAGCGAACTCTACTGAATGGAGGCGATCATCCCATGATCCTCCAAAATCCAAGACAAAAGCTCCAAGGAGACCTTCAAAAACCTAATTCACCCTATTAGTCTATCCATCTGTCTAAAGGTGATAAGCCGTACTCAGATGTAGCTCGGTGTCCAACATCTCTTGTAGATTTTTCCAAAATCCACTAGTAAACAATGGATATCTGTTGCTTACTATTCCTTTTGGCAAACCATGGAATTGTACAATCCATTTCATATACAATTCAGCTAAGTTTGATGTCATTTTAGTAGACTTGATAGGTATGAATCTCGCGCTCTTTGTCAAGCGATCCAGTAACCCCCAAGTTGGTCATAGCCTACCCTTATCCATGGAAATCCATCAATGAAGTTTATAGATATTTGTTTTCGTTTCCATTCTGGGACTTCTACTTGTTGAAGAAATCCACTTGGCTTCTTCTTCTCAGCTTTCAATAACTAAAAATTCATATACTTCGAGATAAACTTTCCCACATCACTCTTCACACCTTCCTAGCAATAAGTCACTCTCATGTCCTTACACATTTTATTACCACTGGGATGGATAGTCAATCTTGAATGATAATATTCCCTCAAAACTTCTTCTCGAAGACCATTGACATCTAGAACTTACAATCTTCCTTCTTTGCAAAGCCAACCATCTCGATCGACCTTCCATCGCTTAAAATCCTCTAAATTGGCTCTAATTTAATCTTATCCAAAAAAAATACTAGCTTAGTATCTCGCCTCTAGCTAGTTCCAATTTTTTCCGTTGAAAGTAGGACAGATGGGTGAACTCATTAACATTTCAGGCTCTAACTCACAACGACGCCTGAAATCAAACCTAATAAAATACTCTGGCTACTTCCACTCTAGAAACACGGCTCCAAGCTCAGCGTGAATCCCACTTAATGCATTTGCCACTGCGTTTCCCTTACATGGAGTATAGGAAATACTAAAATCATATGAGGACAGAAACTCTAACCATCACTGTTGTCAAATGTTAAGATCTTTTTGAGAGAAAGGTTGTTTCAGTGACTTATGATCCATAAGCAACTCAAACCTTTCTCCTAATAAGAAGTGCCTCCACATCGTCAAAGCAAAGTCAACCACCGCTAATTCTAAATCATGCGTAGGGTAATTCCTTTCATGCAGCTTCAGTCGTCGACTGGTATAAGCGACTACTCTCTCTCTCTCTACATCATTATAGCACTAAGACGTATACCACAAGCATCAGTGTCATAATCATTTCTTCATTTACACCAAGAATAAATAATACTAGTGCTCGTCATTCTCTCTTTCAAATGCACGCTCGCAACATGCATCTCAAACAAAAATCTAATTCTTCTTCATCAAGTTAGTCGACGGTGCAACTATCTTAGAGAAATCCTTGATAAATCGTCTATAGTATCCAGTTAGACTAAGGAAACTACAAATATCCATAGCGTTCTTAGGTTGATTCCATTCTTGAATTACTGCTATCTTCATAAGATCCACTTATGCTCCTTGTTCGGATACAACATGACCTAATAATCTCACTTGTTCCTTTCAGAAGTGATACTTAGAAGATTTGGGCTTTAGCTGCGTCTTCTCAACGCAACTAAGCACAACCCTCAAATGAGTCTTTTGTTCCTCTTCCATCCTATAGTAGATAAGAATATCATCCATGAACATACGTATAAACATGTTCAACTGATCTCTGAAAATTTTATTCATAATATGTCAGTCCATTAGTTAATCTAGATGACATAACTAAACACTTAAAGAAACTCGATGGCATCCTAAAAGCAACCTTTGACACACTATCATTTTCCTCTTTTAACTGATGAAATCCCGTAGCTAAATGCATTTGGGAAAACACCTTTGTCTCGTGCAGCTGATCAAACAAGCCGTCAAGCCTCAGTAATGGATATTTGTTCTTCTTAGTCACTTTATTTAGCTTATGATGATCCACACATATTCATAATGAGCTATCAGCCTTTTTCACGAACACAATAGGTGCACCTCATTCGGATATGCTCCTCCAAATGAATCCCTTTCTCTAAGGTCTCTAACATGCACTTATATCTCCTTTTGCTCTATTGGTACCATATGTCTCAATGGCATAACAATGGGTCTGGCTCCCTCTACCAAATTGATACTCGATCTCATGATACGGTGGTATCTAGCAGCTTCCTGGAATACATCCAAATACTCACCAATAATAAGCGCAAACGACAACCCATTATGTGGAGTCTCGAGAAAGTATAAATTAGTGGCCATTACTTCATCCCTTGGTAAACAACCCAGCATAAACCCTTGCCCATCCATGCTCCCAATCATCACATTAAGCCTCTTGTAATTTATAATAGCCACATATTTCCTAATCACGTCCGTACCCAATCCCGAAATTTTGTAAAGTTAAAGACAAAACAATCACAAACATAGGAGCATCCATGACTCAATAAAACAAGATGCATGCCAAATCATACAAAGACTAGTAGACCCTCCTACTGGATTAGTCACAACCATAGACTCATCAACAAGTCCAGGGGGCAAATCCAATCTACACACTAAATCGTTATTGATAAAAGAATGTGTAGCTCTAGTACCAAATAAAACTCTAATAGAAACATCTCTGATAGAAAACACACCTTGCACCACGATGTTCTTTCCGATTTCCTTACCGGTCGATGCATTATAAGAGGTAGGAACTGCATCCAAAGCATAATCCATCACCACCTGCTTATCCTTCACAGGTTCTGGATAATCCTTCTTCAAACATCCAATCTTGTCACGATTAAAGCACTTCTTCTCACCCGTTTTAGCTAGACAACAACTAGCATAGTGCCCTTTCTTATGGAAAGTGAAGCAGAAAACCTCATTTACGTCTTTCTTTTTATTAGGGCCACCCTTGCCTTGTTGCTTGTAACACCCCGTAATTTTAAAGAACATTAAAATGATAAATTAAATATTGGGAATTAAGTAAAACGGACTGCACCATTGCGTTCGTCTCGGAATTTTGCTTAGAATAGACTCCGAGTTTGCGTTAAACGGACATCGTATGAAGAAATTATTAAGCCTAGAAGTTTGTATACGCACAAGAGGATTATATATATACAAACAAACCAAATATTCAAAAATCAAAAATTTCATAACAGCAAAGAGGGAAGGCCAAAAACTGGAACCGATCCATTTTGGGGGTCGACTAGAGACCCGGCTGGGTCGACACAGGGTGTTTGGGGTCGACCCAGGGGTCAACACCCAAAGGGGGGTCGACGCCCCATACAGATCTAGGTAGAATTCATTTTTTTGAACGTGGACTTATTTTGTGTCTATATTCGTTGACCCTAGCCTATAAATAGGACCCTGTATCCATTGTTTTATTCATCTAATTCAATGGCAACAATGGGGTGCTGCTCCTACATAGTTTGATCTAACCTATTCTTCTTCAACAAACAAGTTATTCAAATTCAGAGATCTATTCTGTAATAGTTACAATTAATTCCTCTGTTTCTTAGTCCAATCACAGTGATTTTATGTTTTTTTTAGATAAAAATAATTAAAATGTAATCTTGACATGCCTATGAATTATATCTAAGCCCATGACTAATTGAATCATATCAGATCTGCCTGTATCAAGTTATTTTGACATGACTTTGAATTAGATCTAAGCCTATGCCTATTTAGCATGTCAGATCTACCATTATTTGTATATCTAATTCAATAATTAGATCTCATTATGTATGTTTATGATCATGACACTTTGCCTAATCAGTTCTATTATCACATGTTCATCAAATTTGATCTTATATGCATATTTATGTTCATCAGATCTGTTCTTATATGCCTATTTCTGCTATTATATGCCCATCTTTGTTACTTTTGGTTTTATGCCCACTCTGTTCTTCTTTCTCCCATTCCCTTTTTAATTTATAGCCAGGCTACCTTCGAGCGTAGGCCGATATCATTGAAATACGTGAACGCGCGAAATTGGGTTAAATTGGGAATGATTGGAAAAGGGTACTTTAGGGGCATAACTTGTACTTTGAAACACGATTGGAGTCTAGGGGAATAAACTATATTGTGAAATTGGACTAAAAATTGGGGCATGATATATATGGTAAATTATGACTTGTGGTTTGGGACACACAAACCTGTAGGCTTAATTTAAGATTAAGTGAAACATGTTAATGGAACTGTAAAGATTCTGTGAAGCCTGTTTAATCCGTTAAATTGGGGGCATAACCTGTATTGGGAAGTTTGGGGCATAACTTGAATTAAATGTATGAATATGGATTTGGGGCATAAATCAAATTGTGATTTAGATCTAGATTTGGGGCATATGACATATAATGAACATGACATGGAAAAGGGGCATGAAAACCTATACTGAAATAGGAATAACTGGTTAATAATGGAAATGCCTAGAATTACAATAATTTGAAATTTTAACCGCGCTTAGACCCAAGGTTAGATTACACTTGTGGTGGAAGTCTACCCGGAACTGCCCGGCATATCCAGCGACCACAAGTGGTGAATCTAATGTGAGGGGTCTAAATGCATAAACACGTGATGATGCTAAGACATGAGGTTAAGTCCGACTTGTGAAAGAACTCTTCCCGGACCCAACTGGCATATCTAGCATCCACAAGTGGTATACTTAATGTGGGAGGTCTAGCGCATTATAACCACAAATGAATGTATGGTAATGAACTTGTAATACTTAACCTGTTTGAATCCATATGGATTGTATGAGCCTGTTAAATCTATGAGGTTAAGTAAAACTGTTAAGTATGTGAGGTTAAGTAAGCCTGTTAAATCTGTGAGGTTAAGTAAGCCTATTAAATTTATGGGGTTAAGTAAACCTGTTAAATATGTGGGGGGTTATACGAACCTGTTAATTTAGAAAACTTAACTTGTTAAATCTATTGGGGTTATATGGACCCGTTAACTTGTAAAGTTTAATCCGTAAATCTGTAGGGGGTTATGTGAATCTATTAAATCTGTTAGGCATAACCTGTCAAAATCCAAGTTAATTGGGGACATAAGATCTATAAGGGTTAGCATGTGTCATATGTTGTGTGGGACCCATATTAGTCAGTAACCCATTCCGGTATTGAAGGGGGACCCCGCACTAGGTAGGGGTCAGGGCACGCTTACTGAACAGATTGTAAGAGGTTCATCTGAGAGGAGGTGTGTACTGGCGCATTCCAACGGACTCATGTGTGTGCATGAGTACGACCTGCATTTGGGAAAATAAGTTGTTGCAGCACCAGTAAATTGGTCTGTGTCCTTCTGTAGGTTGCCACTTTAGGAAGCAATACACCCTACTAAGGGACCGACACAGGGTATTTATGAGATAGGAAGCCAATCTAATTGGGGGGTAGTAATTAGGGTACATCTAGTCCTATCTGTTTCTAGGGGGTACCTGTATTTCCGTTTGGGTTAACACCCGTTATTTCTGTTTAGGTATCGATCAATTCTGTTTGGGGTAAAACCCGTTAGTAGATTACACCTAAAACTACCATTATATTTCTGTTGGGATCATCCTGTTTCTGTTGAGTAATTAGGGAGTATGTAATCCTGTTACATATCTTTTATACTAGTATTGGTGCAGGGAAAGAGAAAGTAGTAGAGAAGCGCAATACCTGTTCTGTTCAGTTTATCCTGTTATAGTTGCCTTATGACACTGTTTTCTCACTCTCCAGTTTATATGCATGTCATGATACTTTTACTTATTTTATGCTAAAAGTAATTGGCCTCGCCAGACTTTATGTCTGACCCGTTTTGTTTTGTTTTCTTTCTCTTTTGTTCTCACCCCCCTCCAGGTTCTCAGGGTGGGAATACTCAAGCTTGATCAGGATTCTGCTTAGTTTTTCTTGGAGCTGCTTAGATGTACTGCTAGATTTCGTACCTTCTCTACTATGGCTAAGTTTTTGGGGATTATGCTTCTTTTATTATTGTACTCTGATGATTTTAGTACAAGACAGAAATTTAGAAATGATGTACTTGGTTTTATGTATTTCAGACTTATGATGTAACCACTTTTTGAACCACGATGTTTTTGTTTTAAATAAATTTTTAAATTCCACTGCTATTTTATTTCTGTCTTGTAATATTTCTGTTTCTGTTTACCTATAACGCTTCATGAAACTTAATGCATTCTCTTAATGAGTGACATTAACGGACGTTGGGTGTCACACTTGGTATCAAAGTTGAAGGTTACCAGATTAGATAAAAGTTTTTGAAAATTATTTTCAAAAAGGTTTTAAAAGAAAGCATTTTTAAAAGAAAATGTCCGTTTTGAAAAACATATTCCCTAAATCCATATGTAATATCTTTTCAATCCTTTGTCTGAATCCCTTTCCTTTTATTTTCAGCATGTCTAGAAAACCTAATATTCCTGAGGGCGTTACGATACCAGGATGGTTTCGTAGGTATCTTGAGGCCATGGCTCCTACCAAAGGCCAAGGAAACGTTCCTCCCCCAACTTCACCCGTTGTGTAACAACCCGTATTTTCAATAACCTGTAATAACATAAATCGAGGCAGAATTTAATTCTAAAATGGGAATCAAGGGAAACGGGCTATGCCATTGCGTTCGTCTCGGAAAAATACGCGAAATAGAGTCCGAGTTTTCGAAAATCGGAGTCCGTATGACCAAGATATGGCCTCGCGAAGTTTCACGAAAATTCCCAAATTAAAGTATACTTAATTAAGTGAAATGGGTTGTGTAGATATATATATATATATATATATTGATATATATATATATATATATATAATTGAAAATTTAATAAATAAATATGCAAAAATGCTCAAAACAGCGAATTGGGAGAGGGGAATAACCGAACCGGCCGATTTTTGAAGTCGACCCGAGCCCGCTGGGTCGACTAGGGGTTAATCCAGGGTGTTTGGCTGTCAACCCGTGGGCCGATTCGCTCAAGTGCAGATTTTGCATTTGAATGGTTCTCATGGTCCATCTTTAATCTAAAGGCCCTAGATGGTTCCTACACTTGACTTCTTCCCCAAGACATGCTTTGATGGCTTGGATTGAATCTAGGGTTAATCCTATGGCCTAAAACACTTGCCTAATCTATAAATAAGACCCTAACCTACCCTAATTCATTCATAATTAAACCTAGTGACTAAACTATGGCAAAATGCTAGCTCTCATGGCCTCCACTAATTTTATGAAGAGGGTTGCATACTAATCACTCTCTAATCAACTTCTAATCCCTTCTTAGCATCTTAATCTTCTTCATTTGGTGTTCAAAGTTGCTAGTTGTGAGTTTCTATCACTTTGATGATCTTTTGGTAAACTAATTAGATGAGATGTGATGAGATTTATGGTTTTGTATGTGGGTTAATGAGCTTTGAATCATATGATATGATGTTAGCATTAATCTTATGTTTATGCATGTTGAGTATGTAAGCTTATGCAAGTTTAATATGATGTATGTTATGTTTGCATGATGCTAAATATGCAAGTTGTGGGCTATGTAATCATATGCATGTTATGCAAGTTCATGGTAATATGCTATGCAAGTTACATGTATGTAAATATGCAAGTTACATGTTTGTTAATATGCAAGTTACATGTATGTAAATATGCAAGTTACATGTTTGTTAATATGCAAGTTACATGTTTGTTAATATGCAAGTTACATGTATGTAAATATGCAAGTTACATGTTTCTTTATATGCAAGTTACATGTATGTAAATATGCAAGTTACATGTTTCTTTATATGCAAGTTACATGTATGTAAATATGCAAGTTACATGTTTCTTTATATGCAAGTTACATGTTTGTTAATATGCGAGTTACATGTATGTAAATATGCAAGTTACATGTTTATTAATATGCAAGTTCATGATGACACATTATGCAAGTCTATAAGCTAATATGCAAGTTTGTTATGCAAAATGAATATGTAAGTTATGTGACATATTATATGCAAGTTATGTGACATGTTATGCAAGTTCATATGCAAGTTATGTGTTTGTTAATATGCAAGATGGCACCTTTGAAACATGTTCATTCATATGCAAGTTGACACCTTTTATATGTGTTATATCATGAACGAAATTACGTGGGAACGATGGGGTAATTAAATGCATAAGTTAATAAGATTGTGTGAAATTAATATAATTATGCATAACACAAAATAAATAAACATAGTATGGGAATTTGCCTATTTGGTTAGGTGTACCCATACTATGTGTTGGGAATTTACCTATTGAGTTAGGTCTACCCCATGGGAATTTACCTATTAAGTTAGGTCTACCCATGTTAAGAAAACTTGATTAATTAGGGATAATTAATATAAAATTATGAGGGTGATTAATTAGGTGTAATTAATTGACTAAGACACGAGGTTGGACTCAGTTGTAGCGTAAAACTGCCCGGACCCAACCGGCTTAACCAGTTGCTACAAATGTTAGCCCAATGTGAGAGGTCTTAGGCACAAACTAAATACGTAATTAATGTAAAGACACGAGGTTAGACTCTGTTATGACATAAGGCTGCCCGGACCCAACCGGCTTAACCAGCGGTCATAAAAGACAGTCTAATGTGAGAGGTCTTTACAAAGGTTACGTTCTTAATTAATTAATTAAGAAACACTTAACCACATTAGCATGTAGAGGGACATGAGGGGTTAAGTGGGTGCCTCGGGTGGCATGAGAAAATCTAGTGGTTGCCTTGGGTGGCAATAGAAAATACGATTAGAATACTTAACCAAAATGGAACATGTAATTAAAACATGATTAAAGGGTTAAGTGGGATATACTAGAAAAAGGGACAAGCTTAGGTGGGTAGCTTGTGGAGGCCCATTTCAACCAGTAACCCATACGTATCTTTGTGGGCTCGACCCATGTCGAGGACGGGACACGCATACTGGGCTTGACTGTAAGAGGCAAACGGGTTAGCGGTGGCAACGCAAGTCCAACGGGCTTCATATGCGTGAGTGGGCCCGGGCTGGTAGGTAAGCCGTTGTTGCATCGAGTAGATATAAGCCGTGCACCTTTAGTTCCATCAGGTTGCCACATTGGGGAATGATACATCCCACGGTGGGGCCAGCACGGGTATCTACGTTAGGGAGCCGATCGAATGGGAAGTAGTGTGTACACCTAGTGGATTGTAGGGCCCCGTGGCGCCTACTTGGTCACCTAGGGGTACGCAGGTACTAATTAGTAAATTTTATAAGTCCTTGGGTGGGATCAACCTTTAAGTTAGGAACGACTGGTGTGGTGCAGTTTAGTAATTTACCTTAGGGAGGGTAGATGCGTCTTTATCCTTTATCTTCGTTTAGTTGACTGCTTAGGGTAGCCATTCATCCCTATATGTTACCGTATATCAGTTTATGTCTTCTCTGGTTACTTTAACGATTGTATTGTTAAAGTTATAGGACTCGCTCAGACTTATGTCTGACCCTGTTGTTTTTATCTTTTTCCCAACCCTCAGGTCCTACGGTGGATCCTAGCAGTAGTGGAGCTTGATCGGATTGCTGTTCCAGTCTTTAGGAGCTTGGATAGATGTAAAGCTCCAGTTATCCAGTTATCTTTTCTTTTGTTCGGCTATTGTATGAGAGTGGGATTATGTACTTCTTTATTTTGATGGATATTGTACTTGACCTTTATTGTGGTTTTATGATGTAACCAGACATGTTTTACTTCCGCTGTTATGAGATGATGTTTTAAAATTTCAAGTACTATTTATATCTGTCTTGTTGTAATTTTTCTGTTCTATATTCACTAAAATACTCCACCGATGCTATGGCATTCCCTTAGTGAGTGATCATAGCGGGAGTGGGGTGTTACACGTGGTATCAGAGCTTAAGGTTACCAGAACAGATAAAATTTTTGAGAAAAACTACTTTCTAAGAGTATTTTCGAAGAAAGTATTTTTAAAAGCATGTCTTCTAAGAGAAAAAGTTTTTGAAAAAGAAAAGCATAATCCCCAATAGCCATATCTTTATCTTTCGGAATCTCCTTTTTGAATCTTTCCTCTTTCGTTTCAGCATGGCTGAAGATCTTAACATCCCGGAGGGTTTAGTTATACCACTATGGTATAGGAGGTTGCAAGAGGCTAGGGCCGCGGCTGCGGGTCCGGCCAATGCTACTACACCAGAGACAACCGCTCCTCCTCCTCAGCCTAGAGTGGATAATTTTGCTAAGGTTTGCAAGGAGTTCAAGGCTATAGGAGGAAAACCTTTTCTTGGTTCAGAGACTTTCGTAGAGGCTAGAGATTGGCTTAAGGAAGTGGAAGAGTTGCTAGATATCTTTGAAGTGGAAGAGGGAAAGAAAGTCAAGTTGGCGGCTTGGTTAATGAAGGGAGAGGCCTCATTCTGGTGGGAGGTCACTAATGGAGAACGCCCTGTTGACTCTTGGGCAGATTTTAAGCAAAGGTTTGGGGCTAAGTTTCTCTCAAGGGCGGAAGAGAATCTGTTTATGGAGAAGTTCTTGAATTTGAAGCAAGGGAATCTCACGGTGAAAGAATATGTCAACAAATTCAATCAATTAGCAAGGTTTGGCATAGAGTTGGTGAATACACCGGAGAAGAAGGCTTTGAGGTTCGTTAGAGGCTTGAACGAACCATTGCAAGGAATAGCTATGACTCACATTCCTATGGGGGCCACTTTTGAGAAGCTTGTCTACATGGCACTTATGCATGAGGATGATAAGAATTCTAAGGCACCAGAGAAAAAGGGGGATCAGAAGAAACCGCAACAGCAACAACAAGGCAAGGGCGGAAAAGGCAATGGTGACAAAAAGAAGACGAAGAAGAAGTGCTTCAATTGTGGAACACCAGGACACCTTAGTAAGGATTGTCGCAAAAAGAAGAAGACCGGTTGCTTTCATTGTGGTGAAGCAGGGCATCTTGTGAAAAACTGCCCAAAGAAGGGGCAGAAGACGGGGTCTACCTCAGGAGGCCAGGTGCAAGCTCTTATAGCACCACCTCAGTCAGGGGGGCAAGTTCAGGTTCTCTCAGTTCCACCGATTCAGCAGAGAGGTAGAACTATTTCCGTTGAAAGTCTGGTTTTTCTGTTTGATCATCCAGTTCGTACTTTATTTGACTCTGGCGCATCGCATTCTTTTATCTCATCATCGTTAGTTGAGTCACTGCACTTAGACACCAGTCTAGTTGATGATCCCTTGGTTGTCTCAAACCCAATTGGGGGCTCCATATATCTGTCTATGATATGTTTGGGTTTGAAGATTTCTATACTTAGCGTTGAGTTTAGATGTGATGCTTTTGTATTGGGCTTCACGGGCTATGGGTTGATCTTGGGCATGGACTGGTTATCCAGTAATGGTGCCGTTCTTGATTGCGAAAGGAGAGTTGTCAGGCTCATGACCCGCTTGGGTAACACTCTCGAGATCTCTTGCAATCCCATGGAATCTGTTTTGCTAAGTTATCTTGAATCGCTCGATGCTTCGGTCGAGAGTTTGTGTTCTGTCAGAGTAGTCCGGGAATATCCGGATGTGTTTGAAGAAGTAAAGGGTTTGCCTCCGAAGCGGGAGATAGATTTCCGAATTTATTTGGTGGATAATGCCAAACCAGTGTCTTTGCCAGTACGCCACATGGCTCCTCGTGAGAGAAGAGAACTTCATAAGCAAGTAGGGGAGTTGCTTGAGAAGGGGTTCATAAGGCGAAGTATATCGGAGTGGGGAGCTCCAGTAGTGTTTGCCACGAAGGCGGATGGGTCCCTCAGACTTTGTGTGGATTATAGAGAACTTAATAAGCTCACGAAGAAGAATAGACACCCATTACCGAGGATAGATGATCTCTTTGATCAGTTGGTTGGCGCGTCAGTATTTTCGCAGATGGACTTAGCTACAGGGTTTCATCAGTTAAGAGTGGCGGAGGACAGTATAGAGAAGACTGCTTTCCGGACTCCGGATGGTTTTTATGAGTGGCTAGTGATGCCATTTGGGTTGACAAACGCCCCCGCATACTTTGTTGATCTCATGAGTAGAGTGTTCAGAGAGTATCTGAATAAGTTTGTAGTAGTTTTTGTGGATGACATCTTGGTCTTTTCCAAGAATGAAGAAGAGCATGCCTTACATCTCAAGGAAGTGTTGGAGACTCTTCGAGCGCATAGTCTTAAAGCTAAATTCTCTAAATGCCATTTTTGGAGAAGAGAAGTGCGATTCTTAGGGCATGTGGTCTCTAAGGAAGGGATAGCTGTGGATCCCGCAAAGATAGTATCTATCCAGGATTGGAAAGTTCCTAGAAATGCTACCGAGGTAAGAAGTTTCTTGGGGTTGGCAGGATATTATAGGAAGTTCATCAAAGACTTCGCGAAGATATCAGCCCCATTAACCCGCTTGACGAAAAAGAATCTGGTTTTCTCGTGGGATGTAGATTGTGATGATGCTTTCCGACGGTTAAAGAGAGCTTTGACCACCGCTCCAGTTTTAGTGCTCCCGGATGGGAGTAAGCCGTTTGTTGTTTATACCGATGCTTGTGGAACAGGATTAGGCGCAGTCTTGATGCAGGAGGGAAGGGTAATAGCCTATGGAGGGAGACAATTGAGAGTGCATGAGAAGAATTACCCTACCCATGATCTAGAGTTGGCCGCGATTGTTTTCGCACTTAAGTCTTGGCGCCATTATCTTCTTGGTGAGAGATTCGAGTTGTTCACCGACCATAAATCATTGAAGTACTTATTCTCTCAGAAGGATTTAAACTTAAGACAGCAAAGGTGGATGGAGTTCTTAGCATCCTATGATTTCGAGATAGCGTATACCCCTGGTAAGGGTAACGTGGTGGCAGACGCCTTAAGTAGAAAAAGGCTATCTTTGAGTCCATTGTTCGTGGAACGACGAAGCTTGGAGTTTCTTTCTTTGTTTGACTTCAGACCTTCTGTTGATTTTGTACCTGGTTTGTTGGCATCCTTGGAGGTTAGACCTACTCTTTTGAGACGGATTGGCGAGGCTCAGCGAGACGACCCACAGTTGGTTGTGTTGGTAGAGAAGCTTATAAGAGGGGAGTCGTCCAGCCATTTGGGTAGATACACCATAGATGATAAGGGATGGTTGCATAGAGACGGTAGACTTTGTGTACCGCAAGATGAGGGTTTGAAGAAGGCTATTTTGGATGATGCACATCGTTCAAGAATGACTATTCATCCCGGTGGAGACAAAATGTACCAAGACATGAAGAGAGTTTTCTTCTGGGCCGGTATGAAGAAAGATGTGGCCGAGTATGTGGCTAGATGCTTAGTGTGCCAACAAGTTAAAGTGGAGCAAAGGAAACCCGGTGGGTTGCTACACCCATTGGAAGTTCCACAGTGGAAGTGGGATAGTGTCTCGATGGATTTCATCGACGGGTTACCGAGATCGAGGAAGGGCAATACGGGAATTTGGGTTGTGGTAGACAGACTTACCAAGAGTGCCCATTTTATACCCGTAAAGAGTAAGAGGACCGCTCCATGGCTTGCTTCAGTCTATGTTAGAGAGATTGTTAGATTGCATGGCGTACCATCCAGCATTGTGAGTGATCGAGATCCTATTTTCACTAGTGAGTTTTGGAGAAGTTTGCAAGAGGCGGTAGGGACTCAGTTGTGTTTGAGCACCGCATATCATCCTCAGACGGACGGTCAGACTGAGAGGGTGAACCGTATCTTAGAAGATCTTTTGAGGCTTTGTATCTTGGATTTTGGAGGTACATGGGAAGAACATCTTCCTTTGGTGGAGTTCGCATATAATAACAGCTTTCAGTCCAGTATTGGTATGGCTCCTTTCGAAGCTCTTTATGGAAGGCCTTGTCGATCTCCTACATGTTGGTGGGAATCTACGGATAAGATCTTGCTTGGGCCGGATATGGTTAGAGAGACTTCAGAGAAGATTGATTTAATTCGAAAAAGGATGAAAGCAGCGCAAGATAGACAGAAATCTTATGCGGATCGGAGAAGGACGGATCTTGAGTTTGAGGTTGGGGACATGGTTTTTGTCAAAGTATCTCCATTGAGAAATGTTGTTCGCTTTGGGTCCGTAGGGAAGTTAGCACCGAGATTTGTTGGGCCGTTTCCTATTAAGGAAAGGATTGGACGGATGGCATATAGGGTGGAGTTGCCCGACAGACTTAGTGGTGTTCATGATGTATTCCATGTATCACATTTGAGGAAGTGCTTACATGAGACCGCGGAGGTGGTAGAGCCGAGCTTGCTTAGAGATGTAGAGGTAGAGCGTGATGCGACGATTCGACGAGCTCCTACTCGCATCCTTGGGTCAGAAACTAGGAAGTTGAGGAACAGAGAAGTTCAGCTAGTTAAAGTGCAATGGGGAGATGACGAAAGCAATGCTACTTGGGAGACGGAAGCAAAGATGCGTTCTTTGTATCCATTTCTTTTTGAGAGTATGCCTTTTAACTTCTCCTTTATTGCTTGTCTAGTACTTATCTTATCTTTAGTATATCCTCTCGCTAATACCTATGACCTTTAGATAGGGTAAAACCTATGGTTGAAACATGTGTTTGAAACATGTTATGGTTGATGGATGCATATGGATGCAATTGTTTGCTAGTGGTTGCTCGTGGATGCATATACACACACATTAGGCACTAGATCGGCTCAGTCACTTCATGTTGCATATTGCATAAATGGATGTGGTAGTTAGATTGATGGATGTATCATGGCTGTGTTATCATATGGATGATGCATTTTTGTGTATGGTTGTGCACGCATGTAGAAATTTGTATGTGTCAATAGGGTTTCGCATACATATTGGATGCATGGCACTATCATGGTTTGCATTAAGGAGGTTTACTGTATCAGTAACCGCCTGATTTTCGCATTAGGTAAGTACATATACACACACTTTTGCATATATCCATCCAGCATTTAGAATCTTGTAAGGACAATGATTGCTCGTGGATGATGCTTTGAGTAGATGGATGATTGGATGGTAGGATACGTTCTTCCTAACTTGAAGATTTCGGGGACGAAATCCTTTAAGGAGGGGAGAATGTAACAACCCGTATTTTCAATAACCTGTAATAACATAAATCGAGGCAGAATTTAATTCTAAAATGGGAATCAAGGGAAACGGGCTATGCCATTGCGTTCGTCTCGGAAAAATACGCGAAATAGAGTCCGAGTTTTCGAAAATCGGAGTCCGTATGACCAAGATATGGCCTCGCGAAGTTTCACGAAAATTCCCAAATTAAAGTATACTTAATTAAGTGAAATGGGTTGTGTAGATATATATATATATATATATTGATATATATATATATATATATAATTGAAAATTTAATAAATAAATATGCAAAAATGCTCAAAACAGCGAATTGGGAGAGGGGAATAACCGAACCGGCCGATTTTTGAAGTCGACCCGAGCCCGCTGGGTCGACTAGGGGTTAATCCAGGGTGTTTGGCTGTCAACCCGTGGGCCGATTCGCTCAAGTGCAGATTTTGCATTTGAATGGTTCTCATGGTCCATCTTTAATCTAAAGGCCCTAGATGGTTCCTACACTTGACTTCTTCCCCAAGACATGCTTTGATGGCTTGGATTGAATCTAGGGTTAATCCTATGGCCTAAAACACTTGCCTAATCTATAAATAAGACCCTAACCTACCCTAATTCATTCATAATTAAACCTAGTGACTAAACTATGGCAAAATGCTAGCTCTCATGGCCTCCACTAATTTTATGAAGAGGGTTGCATACTAATCACTCTCTAATCAACTTCTAATCCCTTCTTAGCATCTTAATCTTCTTCATTTGGTGTTCAAAGTTGCTAGTTGTGAGTTTCTATCACTTTGATGATCTTTTGGTAAACTAATTAGATGAGATGTGATGAGATTTATGGTTTTGTATGTGGGTTAATGAGCTTTGAATCATATGATATGATGTTAGCATTAATCTTATGTTTATGCATGTTGAGTATGTAAGCTTATGCAAGTTTAATATGATGTATGTTATGTTTGCATGATGCTAAATATGCAAGTTGTGGGCTATGTAATCATATGCATGTTATGCAAGTTCATGGTAATATGCTATGCAAGTTACATGTATGTAAATATGCAAGTTACATGTTTGTTAATATGCAAGTTACATGTATGTAAATATGCAAGTTACATGTTTGTTAATATGCAAGTTACATGTTTGTTAATATGCAAGTTACATGTATGTAAATATGCAAGTTACATGTTTCTTTATATGCAAGTTACATGTATGTAAATATGCAAGTTACATGTTTCTTTATATGCAAGTTACATGTATGTAAATATGCAAGTTACATGTTTCTTTATATGCAAGTTACATGTTTGTTAATATGCGAGTTACATGTATGTAAATATGCAAGTTACATGTTTATTAATATGCAAGTTCATGATGACACATTATGCAAGTCTATAAGCTAATATGCAAGTTTGTTATGCAAAATGAATATGTAAGTTATGTGACATATTATATGCAAGTTATGTGACATGTTATGCAAGTTCATATGCAAGTTATGTGTTTGTTAATATGCAAGATGGCACCTTTGAAACATGTTCATTCATATGCAAGTTGACACCTTTTATATGTGTTATATCATGAACGAAATTACGTGGGAACGATGGGGTAATTAAATGCATAAGTTAATAAGATTGTGTGAAATTAATATAATTATGCATAACACAAAATAAATAAACATAGTATGGGAATTTGCCTATTTGGTTAGGTGTACCCATACTATGTGTTGGGAATTTACCTATTGAGTTAGGTCTACCCCATGGGAATTTACCTATTAAGTTAGGTCTACCCATGTTAAGAAAACTTGATTAATTAGGGATAATTAATATAAAATTATGAGGGTGATTAATTAGGTGTAATTAATTGACTAAGACACGAGGTTGGACTCAGTTGTAGCGTAAAACTGCCCGGACCCAACCGGCTTAACCAGTTGCTACAAATGTTAGCCCAATGTGAGAGGTCTTAGGCACAAACTAAATACGTAATTAATGTAAAGACACGAGGTTAGACTCTGTTATGACATAAGGCTGCCCGGACCCAACCGGCTTAACCAGCGGTCATAAAAGACAGTCTAATGTGAGAGGTCTTTACAAAGGTTACGTTCTTAATTAATTAATTAAGAAACACTTAACCACATTAGCATGTAGAGGGACATGAGGGGTTAAGTGGGTGCCTCGGGTGGCATGAGAAAATCTAGTGGTTGCCTTGGGTGGCAATAGAAAATACGATTAGAATACTTAACCAAAATGGAACATGTAATTAAAACATGATTAAAGGGTTAAGTGGGATATACTAGAAAAAGGGACAAGCTTAGGTGGGTAGCTTGTGGAGGCCCATTTCAACCAGTAACCCATACGTATCTTTGTGGGCTCGACCCATGTCGAGGACGGGACACGCATACTGGGCTTGACTGTAAGAGGCAAACGGGTTAGCGGTGGCAACGCAAGTCCAACGGGCTTCATATGCGTGAGTGGGCCCGAGCTGGTAGGTAAGCCGTTGTTGCATCGAGTAGATATAAGCCGTGCACCTTTAGTTCCATCAGGTTGCCACATTGGGGAATGATACATCCCACGGTGGGGCCAGCACGGGTATCTACGTTAGGGAGCCGATCGAATGGGAAGTAGTGTGTACACCTAGTGGATTGTAGGGCCCCGTGGCGCCTACTTGGTCACCTAGGGGTACGCAGGTACTAATTAGTAAATTTTATAAGTCCTTGGGTGGGATCAACCTTTAAGTTAGGAACGACTGGTGTGGTGCAGTTTAGTAATTTACCTTAGGGAGGGTAGATGCGTCTTTATCCTTTATCTTCGTTTAGTTGACTGCTTAGGGTAGCCATTCATCCCTATATGTTACCGTATATCAGTTTATGTCTTCTCTGGTTACTTTAACTGTAACAACCCGTATTTTCAATAACCTGTAATAACATAAATCGAGGCAGAATTTAATTCTAAAATGGGAATCAAGGGAAACGGGCTATGCCATTGCGTTCGTCTCGGAAAAATACGCGAAATAGAGTCCGAGTTTTCGAAAATCGGAGTCCGTATGACCAAGATATGGCCTCGCGAAGTTTCACGAAAATTCCCAAATTAAAGTATACTTAATTAAGTGAAATGGGTTGTGTAGATATATATATATATATATATATATTGATATATATATATATATATAATTGAAAATTTAATAAATAAATATGCAAAAATGCTCAAAACAGCGAATTGGGAGAGGGGAATAACCGAACCGGCCGATTTTTGAAGTCGACCCGAGCCCGCTGGGTCGACTAGGGGTTAATCCAGGGTGTTTGGCTGTCAACCCGTGGGCCGATTCGCTCAAGTGCAGATTTTGCATTTGAATGGTTCTCATGGTCCATCTTTAATCTAAAGGCCCTAGATGGTTCCTACACTTGACTTCTTCCCCAAGACATGCTTTGATGGCTTGGATTGAATCTAGGGTTAATCCTATGGCCTAAAACACTTGCCTAATCTATAAATAAGACCCTAACCTACCCTAATTCATTCATAATTAAACCTAGTGACTAAACTATGGCAAAATGCTAGCTCTCATGGCCTCCACTAATTTTATGAAGAGGGTTGCATACTAATCACTCTCTAATCAACTTCTAATCCCTTCTTAGCATCTTAATCTTCTTCATTTGGTGTTCAAAGTTGCTAGTTGTGAGTTTCTATCACTTTGATGATCTTTTGGTAAACTAATTAGATGAGATGTGATGAGATTTATGGTTTTGTATGTGGGTTAATGAGCTTTGAATCATATGATATGATGTTAGCATTAATCTTATGTTTATGCATGTTGAGTATGTAAGCTTATGCAAGTTTAATATGATGTATGTTATGTTTGCATGATGCTAAATATGCAAGTTGTGGGCTATGTAATCATATGCATGTTATGCAAGTTCATGGTAATATGCTATGCAAGTTACATGTATGTAAATATGCAAGTTACATGTTTGTTAATATGCAAGTTACATGTATGTAAATATGCAAGTTACATGTTTGTTAATATGCAAGTTACATGTTTGTTAATATGCAAGTTACATGTATGTAAATATGCAAGTTACATGTTTCTTTATATGCAAGTTACATGTTTGTTAATATGCGAGTTACATGTATGTAAATATGCAAGTTACATGTTTATTAATATGCAAGTTCATGATGACACATTATGCAAGTCTATAAGCTAATATGCAAGTTTGTTATGCAAAATGAATATGTAAGTTATGTGACATATTATATGCAAGTTATGTGACATGTTATGCAAGTTCATATGCAAGTTATGTGTTTGTTAATATGCAAGATGGCACCTTTGAAACATGTTCATTCATATGCAAGTTGACACCTTTTATATGTGTTATATCATGAACGAAATTACGTGGGAACGATGGGGTAATTAAATGCATAAGTTAATAAGATTGTGTGAAATTAATATAATTATGCATAACACAAAATAAATAAACATAGTATGGGAATTTGCCTATTTGGTTAGGTGTACCCATACTATGTGTTGGGAATTTACCTATTGAGTTAGGTCTACCCCATGGGAATTTACCTATTAAGTTAGGTCTACCCATGTTAAGAAAACTTGATTAATTAGGGATAATTAATATAAAATTATGAGGGTGATTAATTAGGTGTAATTAATCGACTAAGACACGAGGTTGGACTCAGTTGTAGCGTAAAACTGCCCGGACCCAACCGGCTTAACCAGTTGCTACAAATGTTAGCCCAATGTGAGAGGTCTTAGGCACAAACTAAATACGTAATTAATGTAAAGACACGAGGTTAGACTCTGTTATGACATAAGGCTGCCCGGACCCAACCGGCTTAACCAGCGGTCATAAAAGACAGTCTAATGTGAGAGGTCTTTACAAAGGTTACGTTCTTAATTAATTAATTAAGAAACACTTAACCACATTAGCATGTAGAGGGACATGAGGGGTTAAGTGGGTGCCTCGGGTGGCATGAGAAAATCTAGTGGTTGCCTTGGGTGGCAATAGAAAATACGATTAGAATACTTAACCAAAATGGAACATGTAATTAAAACATGATTAAAGGGTTAAGTGGGATATACTAGAAAAAGGGACAAGCTTAGGTGGGTAGCTTGTGGAGGCCCATTTCAACCAGTAACCCATACGTATCTTTGTGGGCTCGACCCATGTCGAGGACGGGACACGCATACTGGGCTTGACTGTAAGAGGCAAACGGGTTAGCGGTGGCAACGCAAGTCCAACAGGCTTCATATGCGTGAGTGGGCCCGGGCTGGTAGGTAAGCCGTTGTTGCATCGAGTAGATATAAGCCGTGCACCTTTAGTTCCATCAGGTTGCCACATTGGGGAATGATACATCCCACGGTGGGGCCAGCACGGGTATCTACGTTAGGGAGCCGATCGAATGGGAAGTAGTGTGTACACCTAGTGGATTGTAGGGCCCCGTGGCGCCTACTTGGTCACCTAGGGGTACGCAGGTACTAATTAGTAAATTTTATAAGTCCTTGGGTGGGATCAACCTTTAAGTTAGGAACGACTGGTGTGGTGCAGTTTAGTAATTTACCTTAGGGAGGGTAGATGCGTCTTTATCCTTTATCTTCGTTTAGTTGACTGCTTAGGGTAGCCATTCATCCCTATATGTTACCGTATATCAGTTTATGTCTTCTCTGGTTACTTTAACGATTGTATTGTTAAAGTTATAGGACTCGCTCAGACTTATGTCTGACCCTGTTGTTTTTATCTTTTTCCCAACCCTCAGGTCCTACGGTGGATCCTAGCAGTAGTGGAGCTTGATCGGATTGCTGTTCCAGTCTTTAGGAGCTTGGATAGATGTAAAGCTCCAGTTATCCAGTTATCTTTTCTTTTGTCTGGCTATTGTATGAGAGTGGGATTATGTACTTCTTTATTTTGATGGATATTGTACTTGACCTTTATTGTGGTTTTATGATGTAACCAGACATGTTTTACTTCCGCTGTTATGAGATGATGTTTTAAAATTTCAAGTACTATTTATATCTGTCTTGTTGTAATTTTTCTGTTCTATATTCACTAAAATACTCCACCGATGCTATGGCATTCCCTTAGTGAGTGATCATAGCGGGAGTGGGGTGTTACACGTGGTATCAGAGCTTAAGGTTACCAGAACAGATAAAATTTTTGAGAAAAACTACTTTCTAAGAGTATTTTCGAAGAAAGTATTTTTAAAAGCATGTCTTCTAAGAGAAAAAGTTTTTGAAAAAGAAAAGCATAATCCCCAATAGCCATATCTTTATCTTTCGGAATCTCCTTTTTGAATCTTTCCTCTTTCGTTTCAGCATGGCTGAAGATCTTAACATCCCGGAGGGTTTAGTTATACCACTATGGTATAGGAGGTTGCAAGAGGCTAGGGCCGCGGCTGCGGGTCCGGCCAATGCTACTACACCAGAGACAACCGCTCCTCCTCCTCAGCCTAGAGTGGATAATTTTGCTAAGGTTTGCAAGGAGTTCAAGGCTATAGGAGGAAAACCTTTTCTTGGTTCAGAGACTTTCGTAGAGGCTAGAGATTGGCTTAAGGAAGTGGAAGAGTTGCTAGATATCTTTGAAGTGGAAGAGGGAAAGAAAGTCAAGTTGGCGGCTTGGTTAATGAAGGGAGAGGCCTCATTCTGGTGGGAGGTCACTAATGGAGAACGCCCTGTTGACTCTTGGGCAGATTTTAAGCAAAGGTTTGGGGCTAAGTTTCTCTCAAGGGCGGAAGAGAATCTGTTTATGGAGAAGTTCTTGAATTTGAAGCAAGGGAATCTCACGGTGAAAGAATATGTCAACAAATTCAATCAATTAGCAAGGTTTGGCATAGAGTTGGTGAATACACCGGAGAAGAAGGCTTTGAGGTTCGTTAGAGGCTTGAACGAACCATTGCAAGGAATAGCTATGACTCACATTCCTATGGGGGCCACTTTTGAGAAGCTTGTCTACATGGCACTTATGCATGAGGATGATAAGAATTCTAAGGCACCAGAGAAAAAGGGGGATCAGAAGAAACCGCAACAGCAACAACAAGGCAAGGGCGGAAAAGGCAATGGTGACAAAAAGAAGACGAAGAAGAAGTGCTTCAATTGTGGAACACCAGGACACCTTAGTAAGGATTGTCGCAAAAAGAAGAAGACCGGTTGCTTTCATTGTGGTGAAGCAGGGCATCTTGTGAAAAACTGCCCAAAGAAGGGGCAGAAGACGGGGTCTACCTCAGGAGGCCAGGTGCAAGCTCTTATAGCACCACCTCAGTCAGGGGGGCAAGTTCAGGTTCTCTCAGTTCCACCGATTCAGCAGAGAGGTAGAACTATTTCCGTTGAAAGTCTGGTTTTTCTGTTTGATCATCCAGTTCGTACTTTGTTTGACTCTGGCGCATCGCATTCTTTTATCTCATCATCGTTAGTTGAGTCACTGCACTTAGACACCAGTCTAGTTGATGATCCCTTGGTTGTCTCAAACCCAATTGGGGGCTCCATATATCTGTCTATGATATGTTTGGGTTTGAAGATTTCTATACTTAGCGTTGAGTTTAGATGTGATGCTTTTGTATTGGGCTTCACGGGCTATGGGTTGATCTTGGGCATGGACTGGTTATCCAGTAATGGTGCCGTTCTTGATTGCGAAAGGAGAGTTGTCAGGCTCATGACCCGCTTGGGTAACACTCTCGAGATCTCTTGCAATCCCATGGAATCTGTTTTGCTAAGTTATCTTGAATCGCTCGATGCTTCGGTCGAGAGTTTGTGTTCTGTCAGAGTAGTCCGGGAATATCCGGATGTGTTTGAAGAAGTAAAGGGTTTGCCTCCGAAGCGGGAGATAGATTTCCGAATTTATTTGGTGGATAATGCCAAACCAGTGTCTTTGCCAGTACGCCACATGGCTCCTCGTGAGAGAAGAGAACTTCATAAGCAAGTAGGGGAGTTGCTTGAGAAGGGGTTCATAAGGCGAAGTATATCGGAGTGGGGAGCTCCAGTAGTGTTTGCCACGAAGGCGGATGGGTCCCTCAGACTTTGTGTGGATTATAGAGAACTTAATAAGCTCACGAAGAAGAATAGACACCCATTACCGAGGATAGATGATCTCTTTGATCAGTTGGTTGGCGCGTCAGTATTTTCGCAGATGGACTTAGCTACAGGGTTTCATCAGTTAAGAGTGGCGGAGGACAGTATAGAGAAGACTGCTTTCCGGACTCCGGATGGTTTTTATGAGTGGCTAGTGATGCCATTTGGGTTGACAAACGCCCCCGCATACTTTGTTGATCTCATGAGTAGAGTGTTCAGAGAGTATCTGAATAAGTTTGTAGTAGTTTTTGTGGATGACATCTTGGTCTTTTCCAAGAATGAAGAAGAGCATGCCTTACATCTCAAGGAAGTGTTGGAGACTCTTCGAGCGCATAGTCTTAAAGCTAAATTCTCTAAATGCCATTTTTGGAGAAGAGAAGTGCGATTCTTAGGGCATGTGGTCTCTAAGGAAGGGATAGCTGTGGATCCCGCAAAGATAGTATCTATCCAGGATTGGAAAGTTCCTAGAAATGCTACCGAGGTAAGAAGTTTCTTGGGGTTGGCAGGATATTATAGGAAGTTCATCAAAGACTTCGCGAAGATATCAGCCCCATTAACCCGCTTGACGAAAAAGAATCTGGTTTTCTCGTGGGATGTAGATTGTGATGATGCTTTCCGACGGTTAAAGAGAGCTTTGACCACCGCTCCAGTTTTAGTGCTCCCGGATGGGAGTAAGCCGTTTGTTGTTTATACCGATGCTTGTGGAACAGGATTAGGCGCAGTCTTGATGCAGGAGGGAAGGGTAATAGCCTATGGAGGGAGACAATTGAGAGTGCATGAGAAGAATTACCCTACCCATGATCTAGAGTTGGCCGCGATTGTTTTCGCACTTAAGTCTTGGCGCCATTATCTTCTTGGTGAGAGATTCGAGTTGTTCACCGACCATAAATCATTGAAGTACTTATTCTCTCAGAAGGATTTAAACTTAAGACAGCAAAGGTGGATGGAGTTCTTAGCATCCTATGATTTCGAGATAGCGTATACCCCTGGTAAGGGTAACGTGGTGGCAGACGCCTTAAGTAGAAAAAGGCTATCTTTGAGTCCATTGTTCGTGGAACGACGAAGCTTGGAGTTTCTTTCTTTGTTTGACTTCAGACCTTCTGTTGATTTTGTACCTGGTTTGTTGGCATCCTTGGAGGTTAGACCTACTCTTTTGAGACGGATTGGCGAGGCTCAGCGAGACGACCCACAGTTGGTTGTGTTGGTAGAGAAGCTTATAAGAGGGGAGTCGTCCAGCCATTTGGGTAGATACACCATAGATGATAAGGGATGGTTGCATAGAGACGGTAGACTTTGTGTACCGCAAGATGAGGGTTTGAAGAAGGCTATTTTGGATGATGCACATCGTTCAAGAATGACTATTCATCCCGGTGGAGACAAAATGTACCAAGACATGAAGAGAGTTTTCTTCTGGGCCGGTATGAAGAAAGATGTGGCCGAGTATGTGGCTAGATGCTTAGTGTGCCAACAAGTTAAAGTGGAGCAAAGGAAACCCGGTGGGTTGCTACACCCATTGGAAGTTCCACAGTGGAAGTGGGATAGTGTCTCGATGGATTTCATCGACGGGTTACCGAGATCGAGGAAGGGCAATACGGGAATTTGGGTTGTGGTAGACAGACTTACCAAGAGTGCCCATTTTATACCCGTAAAGAGTAAGAGGACCGCTCCATGGCTTGCTTCAGTCTATGTTAGAGAGATTGTTAGATTGCATGGCGTACCATCCAGCATTGTGAGTGATCGAGATCCTATTTTCACTAGTGAGTTTTGGAGAAGTTTGCAAGAGGCGGTAGGGACTCAGTTGTGTTTGAGCACCGCATATCATCCTCAGACGGACGGTCAGACTGAGAGGGTGAACCGTATCTTAGAAGATCTTTTGAGGCTTTGTATCTTGGATTTTGGAGGTACATGGGAAGAACATCTTCCTTTGGTGGAGTTCGCATATAATAACAGCTTTCAGTCCAGTATTGGTATGGCTCCTTTCGAAGCTCTTTATGGAAGGCCTTGTCGATCTCCTACATGTTGGTGGGAATCTACGGATAAGATCTTGCTTGGGCCGGATATGGTTAGAGAGACTTCAGAGAAGATTGATTTAATTCGAAAAAGGATGAAAGCAGCGCAAGATAGACAGAAATCTTATGCGGATCGGAGAAGGACGGATCTTGAGTTTGAGGTTGGGGACATGGTTTTTGTCAAAGTATCTCCATTGAGAAATGTTGTTCGCTTTGGGTCCGTAGGGAAGTTAGCACCGAGATTTGTTGGGCCGTTTCCTATTAAGGAAAGGATTGGACGGATGGCATATAGGGTGGAGTTGCCCGACAGACTTAGTGGTGTTCATGATGTATTCCATGTATCACATTTGAGGAAGTGCTTACATGAGACCGCGGAGGTGGTAGAGCCGAGCTTGCTTAGAGATGTAGAGGTAGAGCGTGATGCGACGATTCGACGAGCTCCTACTCGCATCCTTGGGTCAGAAACTAGGAAGTTGAGGAACAGAGAAGTTCAGCTAGTTAAAGTGCAATGGGGAGATGACGAAAGCAATGCTACTTGGGAGACGGAAGCAAAGATGCGTTCTTTGTATCCATTTCTTTTTGAGAGTATGTCTTTTAACTTCTCCTTTATTGCTTGTCTAGTACTTACCTTATCTTTAGTATATCCTCTCGCTAATACCTATGACCTTTAGATAGGGTAAAACCTATGGTTGAAACATGTGTTTGAAACATGTTATGGTTGATGGATGCATATGGATGCAATTGTTTGCTAGTGGTTGCTCGTGGATGCATATACACACACATTAGGCACTAGATCGGCTCAGTCACTTCATGTTGCATATTGCATAAATGGATGTGGTAGTTAGATTGATGGATGTATCATGGCTGTGTTATCATATGGATGATGCATTTTTGTGTATGGTTGTGCACGCATGTAGAAATTTGTATGTGTCAATAGGGTTTCGCATACATATTGGATGCATGGCACTATCATGGTTTGCATTAAGGAGGTTTACTGTATCAGTAACCGCCTGATTTTCGCATTTGGTAAGTACATATACACACACTTTTGCATATATCCATCCAGCATTTAGAATCTTGTAAGGACAATGATTGCTCGTGGATGATGCTTTGAGTAGATGGATGATTGGATGGTAGGATACGTTCTTCCTAACTTGAAGATTTCGGGGACGAAATCCTTTAAGGAGGGGAGAATGTAACAACCCGTATTTTCAATAACCTGTAATAACATAAATCGAGGCAGAATTTAATTCTAAAATGGGAATCAAGGGAAACGGGCTATGCCATTGCGTTCGTCTCGGAAAAATACGCGAAATAGAGTCCGAGTTTTCGAAAATCGGAGTCCGTATGACCAAGATATGGCCTCGCGAAGTTTCACGAAAATTCCCAAATTAAAGTATACTTAATTAAGTGAAATGGGTTGTGTAGATATATATATATATATATATATATATATTGATATATATATATATATATAATTGAAAATTTAATAAATAAATATGCAAAAATGCTCAAAACAGCGAATTGGGAGAGGGGAATAACCGAACCGGCCGATTTTTGAAGTCGACCCGAGCCCGCTGGGTCGACTAGGGGTTAATCCAGGGTGTTTGGCTGTCAACCCGTGGGCCGATTCGCTCAAGTGCAGATTTTGCATTTGAATGGTTCTCATGGTCCATCTTTAATCTAAAGGCCCTAGATGGTTCCTACACTTGACTTCTTCCCCAAGACATGCTTTGATGGCTTGGATTGAATCTAGGGTTAATCCTATGGCCTAAAACACTTGCCTAATCTATAAATAAGACCCTAACCTACCCTAATTCATTCATAATTAAACCTAGTGACTAAACTATGGCAAAATGCTAGCTCTCATGGCCTCCACTAATTTTATGAAGAGGGTTGCATACTAATCACTCTCTAATCAACTTCTAATCCCTTCTTAGCATCTTAATCTTCTTCATTTGGTGTTCAAAGTTGCTAGTTGTGAGTTTCTATCACTTTGATGATCTTTTGGTAAACTAATTAGATGAGATGTGATGAGATTTATGGTTTTGTATGTGGGTTAATGAGCTTTGAATCATATGATATGATGTTAGCATTAATCTTATGTTTATGCATGTTGAGTATGTAAGCTTATGCAAGTTTAATATGATGTATGTTATGTTTGCATGATGCTAAATATGCAAGTTGTGGGCTATGTAATCATATGCATGTTATGCAAGTTCATGGTAATATGCTATGCAAGTTACATGTATGTAAATATGCAAGTTACATGTTTGTTAATATGCAAGTTACATGTATGTAAATATGCAAGTTACATGTTTGTTAATATGCAAGTTACATGTTTGTTAATATGCAAGTTACATGTATGTAAATATGCAAGTTACATGTTTCTTTATATGCAAGTTACATGTTTGTTAATATGCGAGTTACATGTATGTAAATATGCAAGTTACATGTTTATTAATATGCAAGTTCATGATGACACATTATGCAAGTCTATAAGCTAATATGCAAGTTTGTTATGCAAAATGAATATGTAAGTTATGTGACATATTATATGCAAGTTATGTGACATGTTATGCAAGTTCATATGCAAGTTATGTGTTTGTTAATATGCAAGATGGCACCTTTGAAACATGTTCATTCATATGCAAGTTGACACCTTTTATATGTGTTATATCATGAACGAAATTACGTGGGAACGATGGGGTAATTAAATGCATAAGTTAATAAGATTGTGTGAAATTAATATAATTATGCATAACACAAAATAAATAAACATAGTATGGGAATTTGCCTATTTGGTTAGGTGTACCCATACTATGTGTTGGGAATTTACCTATTGAGTTAGGTCTACCCCATGGGAATTTACCTATTAAGTTAGGTCTACCCATGTTAAGAAAACTTGATTAATTAGGGATAATTAATATAAAATTATGAGGGTGATTAATTAGGTGTAATTAATCGACTAAGACACGAGGTTGGACTCAGTTGTAGCGTAAAACTGCCCGGACCCAACCGGCTTAACCAGTTGCTACAAATGTTAGCCCAATGTGAGAGGTCTTAGGCACAAACTAAATACGTAATTAATGTAAAGACACGAGGTTAGACTCTGTTATGACATAAGGCTGCCCGGACCCAACCGGCTTAACCAGCGGTCATAAAAGACAGTCTAATGTGAGAGGTCTTTACAAAGGTTACGTTCTTAATTAATTAATTAAGAAACACTTAACCACATTAGCATGTAGAGGGACATGAGGGGTTAAGTGGGTGCCTCGGGTGGCATGAGAAAATCTAGTGGTTGCCTTGGGTGGCAATAGAAAATACGATTAGAATACTTAACCAAAATGGAACATGTAATTAAAACATGATTAAAGGGTTAAGTGGGATATACTAGAAAAAGGGACAAGCTTAGGTGGGTAGCTTGTGGAGGCCCATTTCAACCAGTAACCCATACGTATCTTTGTGGGCTCGACCCATGTCGAGGACGGGACACGCATACTGGGCTTGACTGTAAGAGGCAAACGGGTTAGCGGTGGCAACGCAAGTCCAACAGGCTTCATATGCGTGAGTGGGCCCGGGCTGGTAGGTAAGCCGTTGTTGCATCGAGTAGATATAAGCCGTGCACCTTTAGTTCCATCAGGTTGCCACATTGGGGAATGATACATCCCACGGTGGGGCCAGCACGGGTATCTACGTTAGGGAGCCGATCGAATGGGAAGTAGTGTGTACACCTAGTGGATTGTAGGGCCCCGTGGCGCCTACTTGGTCACCTAGGGGTACGCAGGTACTAATTAGTAAATTTTATAAGTCCTTGGGTGGGATCAACCTTTAAGTTAGGAACGACTGGTGTGGTGCAGTTTAGTAATTTACCTTAGGGAGGGTAGATGCGTCTTTATCCTTTATCTTCGTTTAGTTGACTGCTTAGGGTAGCCATTCATCCCTATATGTTACCGTATATCAGTTTATGTCTTCTCTGGTTACTTTAACGATTGTATTGTTAAAGTTATAGGACTCGCTCAGACTTATGTCTGACCCTGTTGTTTTTATCTTTTTCCCAACCCTCAGGTCCTACGGTGGATCCTAGCAGTAGTGGAGCTTGATCGGATTGCTGTTCCAGTCTTTAGGAGCTTGGATAGATGTAAAGCTCCAGTTATCCAGTTATCTTTTCTTTTGTTTGGCTATTGTATGAGAGTGGGATTATGTACTTCTTTATTTTGATGGATATTGTACTTGACCTTTATTGTGGTTTTATGATGTAACCAGACATGTTTTACTTCCGCTGTTATGAGATGATGTTTTAAAATTTCAAGTACTATTTATATCTGTCTTGTTGTAATTTTTCTGTTCTATATTCACTAAAATACTCCACCGATGCTATGGCATTCCCTTAGTGAGTGATCATAGCGGGAGTGGGGTGTTACATTAACGATTGTATTGTTAAAGTTATAGGACTCGCTCAGACTTATGTCTGACCCTGTTGTTTTTATCTTTTTCCCAACCCTCAGGTCCTACGGTGGATCCTAGCAGTAGTGGAGCTTGATCGGATTGCTGTTCCAGTCTTTAGGAGCTTGGATAGATGTAAAGCTCCAGTTATCCAGTTATCTTTTCTTTTGTTCGGCTATTGTATGAGAGTGGGATTATGTACTTCTTTATTTTGATGGATATTGTACTTGACCTTTATTGTGGTTTTATGATGTAACCAGACATGTTTTACTTCCGCTGTTATGAGATGATGTTTTAAAATTTCAAGTACTATTTATATCTGTCTTGTTGTAATTTTTCTGTTCTATATTCACTAAAATACTCCACCGATGCTATGGCATTCCCTTAGTGAGTGATCATAGCGGGAGTGGGGTGTTACACGTTGTTCCTCCTCCTCTGTGAGCAGATTATTTCTATAAGATCTGCAAAGACTACCATGCTATGGGAGGAAAGATATTCAATGGAACTGAGACATTCGTAGAGGAAAGAAATTGGCTTAAAAAGACGGGGGATCTGTTTGGAATCTTTGAAGTAGATGACCGTAGGAAGATTCAGTTAGCCGCCTGGCTACTGAAAGATGAAGCTTCGTTCTGGTGGGAAGTGACGCAAGTAGGGCGTCCAGTGGAAACTTGGGAGGATTTTAGACAAAGGTTTGAAATGAAATTTCTTTCTCAAGCTGAGAAAATCATGCAAATGGAAAGGTTTATAGCACTCAAGAAAGGAGGCATGACTATTAAAGAATATGTTAACAAATTTAACCAGCTAGCAAGGTTTGGATAGGAAGTGGTAGATACTCTGCACAAGAAAGCTTTGCTGTTTGTTAAAGGGCTGAATGAACCCCTTCATCGGTTAGTTATGTCCCATATTCCCATGGGAGAAACTTTTGAAAGGCTTGTTGATATAGCCTTGATGCATGAGGAAGAAAAAAGCGACAAGAAGCAAGTTAAGGTTGAGGAAACATAAAACAAGAAAGTATGGCCCAACAAAGAACAACAACAAGAGGGCGGAAAGAACAACAAAGCTCAAGGCAAAAAGAAATGTTATGGTTGCGGGAACGTGGGCCATTTGGTCAAAGACTGCAGAAAAAGGAAGAATGCTTGCTTCAACTGTGGTGAAGTCGGACACTATACTAGGGAGTTCCCGAAGAAGCAAGGACAAGGCCAAAGGGCAGGACCATCTGGAGGGAAGCTGCATGCTCTCGAGGCCAGTGTGTCGGATAGAGGTATGAAAGTTTTCGTGGAACGTTTGATTTCTCTTTCCAATTATCCTATTAGGACTCTTGTTGATTATGGCGCTTCTCATTCTTTTATATTTGATTTTGTGGTTAAGTCTCAGCACCTTAGTACTAGTATTGTTTCCGATCCCGTTATTATCTCAAACCCCATTAGGGGGCACGACTCATCTGACTATGATTTGTCGGGGTTAGATGATATCTATTTTGGGGTGTCGAATTTGAGCATGATGAATATGTACTTGGTTTTATGATATACTGTCTGATTCTAGGGGTGGATTGGCTAGGCAGGTATGGTGCCATTTTGGATTTCGAGAAAAGGGTCGTTAGATTTTTGACTTGCCATGGGAGAACCCGCGAGATTTCTTGTGACCCTAAAGGGTCTATCATGCTTAGTTTCCTAGAATCACTTGACGCTTTTTTCGATGATTTGTGATCTGTACTTGTAGTTGGTGAGTATCTAAGTGTTTTTGAGGAGGTTTAGGACTTACCTCTGAGACGCGGGATTGATTTATGTATATACTTGGTGGACAATGCAAAGCCAGTTGCATTGCCTGTGCACCACATGGCTCCAAGAGAAAGGAGGGAGCTTAACAAGCAAGTAGGGGAGCTATTTGAAAAGGTGTTTGTTAGGCGAAGCATACAAGAATGGGGTGCTCCGGTTGCCTTTGCAAGTAAGGCGTACAGCTCGCTTTGCTTATATGTGGATATTCATAATGTTTTTTGACATTTCTTATTTACAAAAGTGTCTGCACGATATAGCAGAGGTAGTTGAGCCGAATATGTTTGAGAAGGTAGAGGTAGAACGGGAGGCGACAATTAGACGAGTTCCTACCCCTATACTTGGATCAAAGGTTAAGAAACTGCGCAACGGGGAGGTTGAGTTAATAAAAAAGTACAATGGGGATAAGATAGCGATGGGACTTAGGAAACTGAAGACAAGAATCACGCTTTATACCCTTTCCTTTTTGTGATTATGTTCTTAGCTTATTTTTACAAACTTTTATTAGTACTTGCTTCTAACATTCGTGTGTGTCCTATCGATCGAACCTTCGACCTTTAGGCAAAAATCCAATGGATGTAAACATGTGTTTGAGACATGTTATGTTCTATGGTTGCAAGTGGATGCAAGTGTTTGCTAGAGGTTTTTCGTGGATGCATATACACACACATTAGGCACTAGATCGGCTCAGTCACTCTCATACTGCATATGGATGTATGTGCATTATTTTCTTTTCTTTTATGGATGAAAATGGGTTTATCATCACATGGATGTTGCATTTGGATGGATGATTTTTGCACACATGTAGCCTTTACATGATATGTTAGGATTATTTGCATACATGTTGGATTCATAAAACTAAACATACATTGCATTAAGGAGGTCGACTGAATCAGTAGACCGCCTGATCTTCCGTGTTAGCATAGGGACATATATACGCACCTTTACATATGTTCATATAAGCATTAGAAACTTTTCAGGACAATGGATGCATGTGATTGTTGGATGAGTAGATGGATGTTGGATGTTAAGATATACATTCTTCTTAACTTAGAGATTTCAGGGACGAAATCCTTTAAATAAGGGAGAATGTAACACCCCGTAATTTTAAAGAACATTAGAATGATAAATTAAATAATACTTAATTAAATATTGGGAATTAAGTAAAATGGACTGCGCCATTGCATTCGTCTCGGAATTTTGCTTAAGATAGACTCCGAGTTTGCATGAAACGGACATCGTATGAAGAAGTTATTAAGCCTAGCAGTTTGTATACGCACAAGAGGATTATATATATAAAAACAAACCAAATATTCAAAAATCAAAAATTTCAGAACAGCAAAGAGGGAAGGCCAAAAACCGGCTGGCTGGGTCGACCAAGGGGTCGACACCCAAATGGAAGGGTCGACCCCCATACAGATCTAGGCAAAATTCATTTTTTTTTTGAACGTGCTTGTTTTGTGGCTAGATTCGTTGACCTTAGGCTATAAATAGGACCCTATATCCATTGTTTTATTCATCTAATTCAATGGCAACGACGAGATGCTACTCCAACATAGTTTGATCTAACTTATTCTTCTTCAACAAATAAGTTATTCAAATTCAGAGATCTGTTCTGCAATAGCTACAATCAATTCTTCTGTTTCTTAGTCCAATCACAGTGAGTCTACGTTATTTTTAGAAAAAAATAATTAAAATGCAATCTTGACATGCCTATGAATTATATCTAAGCATGTGACTAAATGAATCATATCATATTTGTATGTATCTAAGTTATTTTGACTTGACTTTGAATCTGATCTAAGCCTATGCCTATTTTTCATGTCAGATCTGTCATTATTTGTAGATTTAATTCACTGATTTGATCTCATTGTGCCCATTTATGATCATGACACTATGCCTAATAAGTTCTATTATCACATATTCATCAGATCTGTTCTTATATGCCTATTTTTGTTCATTAGATCTATTCTTATATGCCTATTTCTGCTATTATATGCCCATCTCTGTTACTTTTGGTTTTATACCTATTTTGTCCTTCTTTCTACCATTCCCTTTTTATTTATAGCCCGGCTACCTTCGAGTCTATGCCGATATCGTTGAAATACATGAACGCGTGAAATTGTGTTAAATTGGGAATGATTGGAAAAGGGTAATTTAGGGGCATAACTTGTACTTTGAAACACGATTGGAATCTGGGGGAATAAACTATATTGTGAAATTGAACTAAAAATTGGGGCATGATTTATGTGGTAAATTATGACTTTTGGTTTGGGACATATAAATCTGCAGGCTTAATTTAAGATTAAGTGAAACATGTTAATGGAACTGTAAAGAATCTATGAAGCCTGTTTAATCCATTAGATTGGAGGCATATCCTGTATTGGGAAGTTTGGAGTATAACTTGAATTAAATGTATGAATATGGATTTGGGGCATAAATCAAATTGTGGTTTAGATCTAAATTTGGAGTATATGACACATAATGAACATGACTTGGAAAAGGGGGATGAAAACCTATACTGAAATAGGAATAACTAGTTAATAATGGAAATGCCTAGAATTACAATAATATGAAATTGTAACCGCGCTTAGACACGAGGTTAGATTGCACTTGTGGTGGAAGTCTGCCCGGAACCGCCCGGCATGTCCAGCGACCACAAGTGGTGAATCTAATGTAAGGGGTCTAAATGCATAAACACGTGACGGTGCTAAGACACGAGTTTAAGTCCGACTTGTGGAAGAAGTCTGCCCAGACCCAACCGGTATATCCAGCATCCACAAGTGGTAGACTTAATGTGGGAGGTCTAGCATTATAACCATAAATGAATGTATGGTAATGAACTTGTAATACTTAACCTGTTTGAATCCATAAGGATTGTATGAGCCTATAATATCTGTAGGGTTAAGTAAACATGTTAAGTATGTGGGGTTAAGTAAGCCTGTTAAATCTGTGGGGTTAAGTAATCCTGTTAAATTTGTAGGATTAAGTAAACCTTTTAAATCTATGGGGTTAAGAAAACCTGCTAAATCTGTGGGGGTTATACGAACATGTTAGTTTTTAAAACTTAACCTCTTAAATCTGTTGGGGTTATATGGACCCGTTAACTTGTAAAGTTTAACCCGTAAATCTATAGTGGGTTATGTGAGTCTGTTAAATCTGTTAGGCATAACCTGTCAAAATCCTAGTTAATTGGGGGATACAAGATCTGTAAGGGTTAGCTTGTGTCATCTGTTGTGTGGGACCCATATTAGTCAATAATCCATTCCGATATTAAAGGGGGGACCCCGCACTAGGTAGGTGTCAGGGCACGCTTACTGAACTGATTGTAAGAGGTTCATCTGAGAGGAGGTGTGTACTGACGCGTTCCAACGGACTAATGTGCATGCATGAGTACGGCATGCATCTGGGATAATAAGCCGCTGTAGCACCAATAAATAGGTCTGTGTCCTTCTATAGGTTGCCACTTTAGGAAGCAATACACCCTACTATGGGACCGACACAGGGTATTTATGAGATAGGAATCCAATCTAATTGGGGGGTAGTAATTAGGGTACATCTAGTCCTATCTTTGTCTATGGGGTACCTGTATTTCGGTTTGGGTTAACACCCGTTATTTCTGTTTAGGTATCGGTCAATTCTGTTTGGGGTAAAACGCGTTACTATAGTGCACCTAAAACTACCATTATATTTCTGTTGGGATCATCATGTTTCTATTAAGTAATTTGGGAGTATGTAATCCTGTTACATATCTATTATACTAGTATTGGTGCAGGAAAAGAGAAAGTAGTAGAGAAGCACAATACCTTTTCTGTTCAGTTTATCCTATTATACTTGCCTTATGACACTGTTATCTCACTCTCCAGTTTATATGCCTGTCATGATACTCTACTTATTTTATGCTAAAAGTAACTGGACTCTCCAGACTTTATGTCTGACCTGTTTTGTTTCCTCTTCTTTCTCTTCGCCCCCCCCCCCCCCCCAGGTTCTGAGGGTGGGAATACTCAAGCTTGATCAGGATTCTTCTTAATTTTTCTTGAAGCTGCTGAGATGTACTGCTTGATTCCGTACCTTCTCTACTATCTCTAAGTTTTTGGGGATTATGCTTCTTTTATTATTGTACTCTAATGATTTTAGTACAAGACAGAAATTTAGAAATGATGTACTGGGTTTTATGTATTCTAGACTTATGATGTAACCGCGTTTTGAACCACAATGTTTCTGTTTTCAATAAAGTTTTAAATTCCACTGCTATTTTATATCTGTCTTGTAATATTTCTGTTTCTGTTTCCCTATAACGCTTCACGAAACTTAATGCATTCTCTTAATGAGTGACATTAACGGACGTGGGGTGTCACATTGCTTCTTCCTCTTTCCATTCCATTTCTTTTTATTACCTCCACCGCCCTTCTACGGCTTTGGTATCGCAACTACCTCACACTAAACTTTCTTCTGGTGCATATTGTCATACCTAATGGCTTTCTCCATCAATTTCTCGAATGGGTCCTCAATATGATCTATAAGCTTCTCCCCTAAACGCTCATCCAATCCTATAATAAAATTATCATTCTCCTGATATGGGGTTTCGATAAATGAACCTCTATATTTGTAACACCTTGAAATTTGGCGATAATTAAATTAGCTATTTAGTTATATTTCAAAACTGAAATCTTTGCAGACAATGAAATTTGACAACTATACTTGTGTCGTTCGTTTATGAGGGAATTCTGATTAACTTTCATGTTTGGAACTCCATGAACAGAGTTCCTATGAAAAAGTTATGGACGAAATAGAAAATGGATGAAAAATAAATAAATAAAATACATTTAATATAACTTACCATTTATCACTTGCCCCACTGGACAAGCGCACAACCAGAACAGTCGACCCAAGGGTCGACAGTGCCGTCGACCTAGAGGTCGACCCCTTGGTCGTTTCTTTCCAATGGCGACTATCAAATAGACAGATTTTTATGAAATTGAATCTAATGTTTTAGGGCCATTTCTATGCCTATAAATAAAGGGCTAAACCTCACTCTTTTGCCCACATTTTCTGGAGGCAGTAGTAAAGCTCTGTTATTCCCAATTCTCCTATCTCTTCTAAAATATAAACAAAAACATATCATATTTACAAGGATTGGATATATTGAAACTAGATTTGTGAAAAAGGGTTGGTTCTACAAATGGGTAATCCTTATTCATTGTTTTCCTTCTTCTTTTCCAATTCTTCTTTCAGATCTAAAAATCTTAATATGTATATATGTATCCCACTTTTGCACAAATTGTAGGTCTATAGGATTTGGAATTCTACGCCTAAAAGTTATATTCATATTTGGATTTGGAATGGATTTCAGGTGAGTGAGAAATATATTCATTGTTAAAGATATCATACTTGTTTCATTTGAGTCAAATCTGAATTTACATGCCTAAAAGTATCAGACTTATCTTGTTTACATCAAATCTGAAATTGTATACATATGAATCTTATATGAATTTGCAGGCCTTTGGGTTATAATATTCTCATCTTACCTATAGTTCTTTAATATGTTTATGGTTATTGCATACACACTAAATCTGAACATTATTAAATTTGTGAATTTATTATTACAAATTTATAGGATTTGGGTATAAATATATAAATTGTGCAGTTGTTGCTTAGACTTATAAACCTACTTGTGTTTAGTATTGTTTGGGGTTTTTACATGATTGTTGAAAATCATCCCATTTTACTCTTTTTAAATAAAAGGGAATTATTTGAAATGTACAAGGAATATTAACAAACCATATAGGTAGAGATGTATAAAATCACGTATTTTGTGTGTAGTTCACATCATCTATTCCAAGTAAAATATTACCTATTTCTTGTCACTTGAAATATGTCAACATTCCATCTTTTAAATAGTTTGGGAAAATTTTATAGTAATTATAGTAAATAATCCTTTTAAAGAGATTTTGAATCTCAACAAGATTAAATACCAAAGGGTTTTTCTAGTCATTAGTTTGGACTAAAATATGAAATATAAAAACATAACTAGTAACTACGTAAATATCGCTATATATATATAACCTTATCCATCCGAACTTACATAATTGATGCTATTAATATTATTAATAAACTTATGTGGTGTGTTTGAATTTTGAATGGTTTCCACTTTTGATGGGAATACATATGGTAATATTTCCCATAATAAGTGGAAATGTATATTTGTAACCGTAGTTAGCAATAAATATGGAGTTAATTGCTATAATTGAAAGGTTACAAATAAGTTAAAAAGGAAATTAATATTGTAACCATAAATGTTGTGGGGAAATGAATGAATAGGTAATAAATGTCATATGGTTACAATTGAAAATGGATAGGAATAAATGTTGTGACTACGATTAGGAATCAATATATATACGCACACACTTATATAAGAACTAATAAAATTAAATAATGATATTAAAATTATGGCAGTTGCAACAAGTAGAATTAAAATGATACTGATATAAATGACATTTAATAGGATATAAATTGCCTTAGAGAAAATGGTCATTGTCATTAATGACATGCGACAGTTATAATTAATTAAATAAAAATGAATTTAATGGGAATTTTGGCATTAATACTCGTAGTTAATCTAAGTCCAATAAAGGAAATAAATAATATCCTAGAGAGTCATAGGAAATAATCTTCACCTTATGCTAGTTTAATTCTAGAAACAATATCCTTAATGAATTAATAAGGATTGGACTTAGAAGGTTAATGGTGCGAGGTCAGTTACCTTATTCGACAGAAGTCTGCACTTTACAACAGTCGGATATAGGTACAACCGATATGAGATATCGTTAACCATAGGAACCCGTAACGATAATTTAAAGGTTTACTTCAAGTGTTGAGGTATTAAGTGAATGTAGGACTCACCTCCCTTCCGAAAGAAGAAACCAATAAGGAAATAATTCTTAGTAAAGCATGCTTCGGTGATTAGAGGTATTAAGAAGTATGATTTGCCTAGTGGTTATTAAGTGATCAGACTCACGCTTTTCTGTAAGTGAAGAGTCCTAGTGTCGCCCTTAACAGGTATTAAGTGATTGAATAGCCCATCTTCTCATATATAAGAAGTATTAAGTGGCTAATTGGGTGCGAGATCGATAATCTCCACGATGGTCCACTTCATTTTGGTAGTAAGTGACTTGGTCAAAGACCGCCTTGGGATAAGGTATTAAATGTCCATAGGACTGCCTATCATGTGGGAAGTATTAAGTGACTAGGCGATTATCCAATAAGGTTAGCTAGATAGTAACACAGGGGTCTGCTGGGGAAAGGTCATAAACGACGATTAATCGTCTATTGAGCCTGTAAATAAAACATGACTGCTTACTATCTCTCGGCTTATGTGAGGTTTGGGAATACGCATGAATGACGAAATCCTTAAATTAGTATGACTTAGGAGCTTGTGTCCTCTAATTTATATTTGTGAGCAGTAAGCCACCTAGTAAAGTATAAAGTGATCAATGGATCTGCCTTATTTTATAATTACGAGCAAGGACATAAGTGGCTATTGAGTTATGACCCACTTCCTTTATTAATAGGGTATTGAATAGTTGGAGAGCTCGCCTCTTAACTTTGGTATTTGTTGGAATCGAGGTTTATCTTGGGGGAAGACAATTCTTCGCAAGTAGTCAAGTTTGGTTTTCCATTCTTTTTCTCTCATGCTCGGTATTGATTCAGTGATTTATTTTTAAGGTAGTTTCCTTAGTCAATACTTGTTATCCTATCTTGTTTCCAATGCGAGTTAGTTTTTGTACTCTGATTACGCTCATGCTCATTATTTGCAGGTACAAGATTTATGCTCTTCATAATTGGATGGGTTTGAATTCGATTTTGTCGAAATTTGGGCACAGAATAGTACGGGTTGTTACAATATTTGGAGAGAGCTTCAAATTCAACGACGTATTCCAATATTGTGTTTTCCCTCTATATCAGCTTAGCAAACTTCTTAAACAAAATAGACTTCTGGATCGTAGGGATAAACTTGTTCTCGGATATAGTCTTAAAGTCATTCCAAGTATTCTGATCCTCCAGGGTGATAAGAATAAAATAGTTTCATCAACTCATAGCTCCACCATGAAGCTATCGAGAAGTGAGCTCGCTCTTTTTAGCATCATCAACCCTAAGTCTCTGAAGATACGAGCACAAGTGTATCATCCTGCCTTTTCGACCGCTCTAAGTCGGTAATTAAACCAACTAAACCGCTCGAAATGACATATTGTTATTTAGCTTATGGGTTTAAACAGAATCAGATACAGAAATCACAGAATAAATAAACTACAATATCTCACACCAAAAGCATTTTACACAAAATATTAGAGTTATACGATAAATTTTACATAGCTGAATTACATAAAATTTAAGTAAATAAAAAAACAGAGTTCCAATCCAGAGCGCATGTGTCTTCAAGTGTCTCTAACTTCGGTGACCGAAATTTTTAAGCTGTAACACTTGGCCTGACCCGAGCGTTTCATGCAAAACACAAAACACTCGAGTCAAGATTAACTTTATTCAACTAAATCAATATCAACTAATACTAAAATAAAATAATTAATGTAACTCCCCACATCCATTAATGTCACTCACAAAGGGAATGCATTAACTTTCATGTAGCATTTTAAGTGTGTATAGAACAGAAACTTAACAACAAGACAGATATAAACAATACTAAAACTTTAAAACTTTATTTCATTACAGCGGAAAATACATAAGTTTGATTACATCATCAAAACCAGAGTCAAAGTACATAATATCCATCTTGACCAACTCAAAGTACATAAATTGAAAGACATAATCCCCAATACAAAATAGCCATAAATAAGAGAGGCTGAACTTTACTTCAGCGATCCAGGCAATCTTCTAAAAGCAAAAAATACAGTTGTCCAATATCAAGCTCCACTGGTGCTAGTTCCAACCTGAGCACCTTGGGGGGGGAAGGAAGAAAAGAGGAGGAAATAAAGGGGGTCAGACATAAAGTCTGGCGAGTGCGATAACTTTAACAATATAATTACCCAAAATAACTAGGCTAAGGCATAAGTTGGAAAATAGGGAAATGACTGTGAACAATTGAGTATGGCAAAGTCAACAAGGAAATAAGATGAACAAAGATAACGTTAAAGCGCACCTAAACCACTATAAGATAATTACTATACTGCACCACCACTATACTGCACCACCACTAGTTACCCTAAGGTTGATCCCGCCTACAAGATTTAATAATGATAATGGTAGTTTCGTGCATCCCTAGTTGCCTTCATAAGTGCCGCCTGCCCCTATCTCCACTAGGTGTACCCACTACCCCAAGCGATCGGCTCCCTAACTCGTAGATACCCGTGCTGGCCCCACAATGGAGTGTATCACTCCCCAAAGTGACAACCTAATACCACAAATAATGCACGGCTTAAACCTACACGATGCAACAACTTCTTACCTACGAGCCCGGGTCCACACACGCATATGAACCCGTTGGACTTGCGTTGCCACCGCTAACCCGGTTTGGCCTCTTACAGTCAAGCCCAGTATGCGTGTCCCGTCCTCGACATGGGTCGAGCCCACAAAGATACGTATGGGTTACTGGTTGAAATGTACCCCCCCCCATTACTTGACACAAGCTATCCACCTAAGCTTGGTCCCCTCTAGTACATCCCACTTAACCCTCTTCTTATTCATGTTCACTTACATTTTTTAAATTTTGGCTAAGTGTTTCTAATCGTATTTCAAATGCCACCCAAGGCACCCACTAGATTCCACATGCCACCCAAGGCACCCACTTAACCCCCTCATATCCCACTACATGTTTATCTGGTTAAGTGTTTCTTAATTCATTAAGACCGTAACCTCATAAAGACCTCCCACATTAGACTGGCATTTGTGGCAACTGGATTTGCCGGGCGGGTCCGGGCAGTCTTACACCACAGACGAGCCTAACCTCGTGTCTTTACAATTGTTACGTATTTAATTTATGCCTAAGACCTCCCACATTAGACTGGCATTTGTGGCAGCTGGATTTGTCGGGCGGGTCCGGGCAGTCTTACACCACAAAAGAGTCTAACCTCGTGTTTTAGACGATTAATTACTCCTAATTAATCATTCCCCAATTTGAATTACTTTCCCTATTCAAATTATCAATCAATTGCAAATTTAACTATGGCCATAATTGACTCAATTATGTCCATCCATTTATGATATGCAAAATCATACCAATTTTCACTACAAATTTATTTTATGCCATTTAAGGCATTTATGCCAATTCTTAATATTAAATCTTTTTAATGTTATCTCATTACCCCACGTTGTACGTTTGTTCATTTAACGTAAAATATACGTTAAACTCGAATAGTCTAACTCATAGAATAATGAGAAAACATCACAACATACATATAGATAAAACTAGACCTAAACATAGGGGTGAACTTGCATGTGTGAATGATGTTCTACATATAAAACTTGCATAAGCCAAAGTTACAACTTGCATAAAACTACATATGTCATAAATCAAAATCTAAAGGTGTGAACTTGTTTAGGTAATAGTCACAAACTTGCGTAAATCATGTATGTCATGGATCTACATCTAAAGGTGTAAACTTGCATAGGCAATAACCACAAACTTGCATAACATGATTCATATTCCAAACTCATATATTTATATAAACTTGCATATGTGATTTATGCAACATAACAATGGTGTAAACTTACATCTAAACATGTAAACTAGCATGTAGAATTTATCATAGAACTCACACATGTCATAGCCTAACTTAGATCTAAAATTGATGTCATGAAATATGTAAGGTTACATATATAATTTTCCCCAACTTGCATATGATTCATGTCTAAATCAAAATTTAAACTTGCATACATACTTATGATTTATCATATGAATAAACATAACCAAACTAGCATATGAACAACATGATGATTTGATTATACATAAGCCAATCGTAGAATTTCAACATAGATGGTAGCATCATAACTTTACAACATAGATGATAACATCACAACATAACATCATGGAATTTACAACATGTATGACAACATCACAATTTTACAACATAATTATAACATGCGGTCAATAATTCACATCATATCCACATATGATCCACATCATAACTTAATCCAATTAAATTACTAATTATTTTATTAAAGAAATCGAACTCACAACTCAAAAAAGGTCTTGAGTTCTGATTTCTGAGTTCTGAAGTTGCATTAGCTTTCCTTTGAAGAAGATTCGTTGTTAGAGTTGAAAAGAATTGAATTTGATTAGCTTTCTTCCTCTCTAATTGGTGGCGGCTTTTCTGAGTTGCGAGGTGACGGCATGGAGGCCATGAATCTAATTTTAGTTTGATTTTAGGGTTTGAGTCTATAGGTGTTTTTATAGAGTATAGGATTAGTTTAAGTCGTCCGATCTACCCAGAATTAATCCCAGCCAATCAGAGCAGATCAGAAACCCTAATGAGTCAGCACATAGTCATAAACAGGTCATCAATCAAATCTCCCCAGGGGGCAGGTCGACCCCCAGGTCGACCATATGGTCGACCTGGTCACGGTAGGTCGACCCTATGGTCGACCTGGCCCTGGCGGGAATTTTCCCACCTAACCCATCTAACTCTGAAAAGTTGTATTTTGAAATCTGTTTTGAATTTTCCGAAACTTCCAATGGCTATAACTTCTTCATACGAAGTCCAATTCACGCAAACTCGGACTCTATCTCAACCAGAATTCCGAGACGAACACAATGGTGCAACCCGTTTCCCCTAATTTTCACATATGAGATTAGTTATTCTTTAATTTGTGAACATTAATATAAAAAATTATGGGGTGTTACATTCTCCCCTCCTTAAAGGATTTCGCCCCTGAAATCGCCAAGTTAAGGAGAATGCATATCCTAACATCCAAACAACCATCAAACACGGGCATCCATTGAAACACCCCACCCTCCATTAAGGTCACTCACAAAGGGAGTGCCTTAACTTTGGTGGAGGTTTTTAAGTAAAAGTCACAGATAAACATAAGACAGATATATAAACACACATATATAAGCAGCGGAAAACAAACAGACTTTTTATTTAAATAAATACGTGTTCATACAAAGACATTTCCATAACTGTCACATAACAACTTCCAAAACATTACATCATCATTTCTATCTTGGTTATTAAATAAAGAAACATAAAAACATAATTAAAATTGCACAAATCCCCATAGAGTGTGTCCAACAGCCATAGCCAAGGAAAGAGAGTCCAAACCGTACATCTACTATCTTGAAGCTTGCAAAGAAGCTGACTAAGCTGGGTTGTTTCCTCCCTGTGGACCTGGGGGGAAACGGAAGAAAAGAAGATGAAAGAAAATAGGGTTAGACATAAAGCCTGGTAAGTCTAATGACTCTTTAGTATATGAATAAGAAAAAGGACATGATAGGTATAAACTGGAAACAGGAAAGTATCATAAACTAAGGTAAAGCAGTTTTAATCGAATATACTATCGCACCATACACTATATCTTTGCCCCTACTTGCATTGTCCTAACTGGCACACCATGATCAGGGTGAAGTGATCCCCTTTTTCTAAAGATCGGCTCCTACTCGCTTATCATCTACGTCTTACGGCCCCCAAATATTGTAGATACCTATGTTGGCCCCACCATGGGGCGTATCAAGTCCCATGGTGGCGACCCGACACAATCCTTAGAATGCATAGGTTATACTATTGGTGCCCCCAGTACCCTGTTTGTCTGCTCCGAAGTGTGTGCACGCCCGCACTCTGTTAGAACCCACACTATTGCACCCACCGCCGTCGTTTTTGACCACTTACAATCAGCCCAGTAATCGTGCCCCACCCTGCCTAGTTTCAGGGTATCATGATACCTAAGTGGGTTACTGCTGAAATGGGTCCCCGTTTCTAGGGTTTTCTAGTCAAACATGTTAAGTGGTTAAGTGTCTGTATTTACCTAACCCCACCCATCAGTTTAATTTAACATGTTGAAATTGGTTAAGTGTTTTAGTTAACTTAACCCTACTATCCTGTCCTTAGCTTTTTAAAGCACCGACCACTCACAATAGACAGATATTGTTACGGTTACTGGATGTGCTGGTCAGTTCCGAGCAGGTTTACACCGTAACTCAGTCTAAGCTCGGGTCCTTATTGGGCTCAATGCTTAACCACCCACATTGGATAGGTATTGTTGTGACTACTGGACAGCCGGGTGGGTCCGGGCAGGTTTACATCACAACTCAATCCAACCTCGTGTTAAGCATATTCGTATTTTTCTAAATTTACATATTTGTCTTTATTACTTAATATATGTAAATTTATAAACAATTAAATGTTGTGGCCCACTTTCCAAGTTTAACATTTTTGGTACAAGGATTTATACCATTTAAATGCCACCAATTTTGGCATGTGACAAACATGCCAATTTCATATATTTTCACCAATTTATGTCAAGTTTTACCAATATTCCCAACATTACCCCGTTTAAATATTAGGCTAACAACCTTAGCCTAATATTCGTTCGCATGGTTTTTAACATATAATATTAGGTTAAAAACTTAGCCTAATTTAGCGCACACAAAATTGGCATAAGGGAATTCATAAACATAAACATGAAATAGGTGTAAACTTGGCATTTTTGGCATAGACAATATGAACATCATAGGTGTGAACTTGCAAAATAGTCAACATACATATATGTGAATTTGCAACATAGACTAAATCATGGGTTTCAACTTATCATGTGAACTTGCATTAAAAAGGGGAATCTAACTAAATAGGTGTCACATGAATTAACATATGATTTAAACAACATAAGCCTAAACATGTTTAGATCTAGGCAAAAAATCGAACATCACTAGCATATGACAAGAATATGACATGTTCAGTATGTATAATTTTATCACATGTGAACTAGATCCAAATCATATGTCCAACTACAAAATGAAACATGTACTAAAGTGGATCTTGGCATGGATCCAATTAGGAACTTGCAACTTTTGTATAAACATAGGAACATGTATATGAACATAATCGTTTAGGCATAGAGGTTCTAGCAAATATGTACATGAAATCTTAATCATGTACAACCTATATAATCACATAAACATATAGGTATCGATTACAACATGAACTATACAACTTGCATGTGATTCTAAATGTACAATAGGATCAATATCAACTCAACTATACCACAAACATCACAATACCACAACCATTTCAATACATAGATATGAATTAACATCGTTGTTACAAAATAACACCATTCTATTTCCATTTTACATCGAATCAAATCCTAACTTTTATTCACATCGGAAAAATCACTATAGTTACAACAAACGACGGTCTTGTTTTCTGATTTCTGAGTTCTGAATATGAATTGCTTTCCTTTGGGTAGACAAACGTTGATTTGATTATTGTTTTAACTTTAATTTGGCTCGTCTCTAAGCTTTCTCTAACTGACGACTACTCCTAGTTTCCTTCCAGCAGCATGACGGCTTTAGTTCTATATTATTTGTGTGAATTTAGGTTGAGTGTTGAGTTATATTTATAGAATTTCAGATTAATTTGAGCCGTCGATGAAGTTAGAGTTAATCCAGACCATCCATCTCAAGATAAGCCAACCAGAAAGCGACAAGTCAGCCCTAGTGACACAGCCAAGCCTCAGAAATCGACTAGAACCCGACCAGGCCAGCCAGGGCCTGACCAAGCAGATTTCTGCTCGGCCTGGGCACACTTGGCAGGTGCGCCAGTGCAAATTTGTACTGGCGAACTTCTCAGGTGCGCCTGTGCAATTTTGCTCTAGCGCACTTCCCAAGTGCGCCAGTGCATTCTAGCCCATTTCTGGTTTTTCTGCCTAACTTCGTTCGTCCATATCTTCTTCATACGGTGTCCGTTTTATGCAAACTCGGACTCTATCTCAAGCAGAATTCCGAGACGGACGCAATGGCATAACCCATTTCCCTTAATTCCATCATTTAGAATTAATTATACTATAATTTGTTAATTTACTGTTAACAGAAAATTCGGGGTGTTACATTCTCCCCTCCTTAAAGGATTTCATCCCCGAAATCTTCAAGTCTAGGAGAACGTAAGCCCTAACATCCAATCTTCCATCTACTCAACCATCAAACACAGGCGTCCATTGTCCTTAAAAGACTTCTAATGCTTCATGGTCATATGCATAGTGTGTGTATATGTTCTTAACTAATGCAAAATCAGGTGGTCTACTGATTCGACCTCCTTAATGCAAGTCATGTAAGTGTCATGAATCCATTATGTATGCAAATTTGTCCTTATTCATAATTCCACATGAGTGCGCAACCATTTATACAAATGCAACATCCATATGACGACTTATCAAGTTTCAACCACATACAAATATGAATACATATATGCATATGCAGTATGAAGTGACTGAGCCGATCTTAAACCTAGGTTGTGTGTGTATATACATCCACGAGCAACCACTAGCAACCACTTGCAGCCATCAACCATAACATGTTTCAATTACGTGTTTACATTCAAAGGGTTTCTACCTAAGGATAAAGGATAATATCGAGGAGATCATACCTAAAAAGATAGATACAAGCACAACTTAATGAAAAAGAGAAAGGTCAAAGATGTACCATCAAAAAGACAAGGGTAGGCCGCGCGTATTCTGTCCTCATTTTCCCAAGTTGCGTCTTCCTCGGCGTCGCTCCACTGAACTTTAACGAGCTTGATTTCGCCGTTGCGTAGCTTTTTGATTTCAGCTCCTACGATTCGAGTTGGAACTCTCCTCACAGTTGCTTCGCGTTCTACTTCGGCTTCTTCTAGAATACTTGGCTCCACCACTTCCGCAGATTCATGTAGACATTTTCAGAGATGAGAAACGTGAAAGACGTTGTGAATTCCAGCAAATCTTTCAGGCAGCTCTACTCTATAAGCCATTTTTCCAATCTTCTCGATGATAGGGAACGGTCCTACAAATCTTGGTGCTAGCTTTCCTGCGGATCCAAAGCGAACGACATTCCTTAGAGGGGATACCTTAAGGAAAACCCTGTCCCCAACCTCAAACTCAAGGTCTGTCCTTCTTCTGTCGGTGTAGGATTTCTGTCTGTCTTGGGCAGTCTTCATTCTCCTTCGTATCAAGTCCGCTTTTTCTGAAGCCTCTCTAATCATGTCTGGACCAAGTATAAGCTTGTTGGTAGACTCCCACCAACAAGTTGGTGATCGGCACGGTCTTCCGTATAGAGCTTCGAAGGGCGCCATACCGATGGTGGCTTGGTAACTGTTGTTATAGGAGAATTCCACTAAAGGAAGGTGATCCTCCCAAGTCCCTCCAAAGTCAAGAACACACAGTCTCAGAAGATCTTCTGGTACTCTATTCACCCGTTCTGTCTGACCATCAGTTTGGGGGTGATACGCCGTGCTTAAGCATAACTGTGTGCCCACAGCTTCTTGCAGACTCCGCCAAAATTCGCTCGTAAAGATGGGATCTCTGTCACTCACTATGCTGGAGGGTATTCCATGGAGTCGAACTATTTCCTTGAGATAAAGAGAAGCTAGAGACGAGGAAGTCCTTCTACTCTTGATAGGTATAAAGTGGGCGCTTTTAGTAAGCCTGTCCACTATTACCCAAATGATAGTATTGCCTCTTCTTGACCTAGGCAACCCGTCAATGAAACCCATTGAAATGCTATCCCACTTCCATTGCGGGACTTCTAGAGGATGAAGCAGTCCTCTAGGATTCTTTTGTTCCGCCTTAACCTATTGGCATGTCACGCACTTAGAAACGAAATCTGCCACATCCTTCTTCATGCCGCTCCAATAGAAAACTCTCTTTATGTCCTTGTACATCTTGTCTCCGCCTGGATGTATTGTCGTCTTGGAATGATGTGCTTCCTCGAGAACCCTATTTACTAAATCCCTTACTTGTGGGACGCATAGTTTCCCATCTCGCCTCAGCCAACCCTTATCATTGATGAAGTACCTATTGAGGTGATTGGAAGTTTCACCCCTAATTAGTTTATCAACCACATCAACAAGCTGAGGGTCTTCGTGTTGTGCGGCCCCTATTGAGTATAAAAGAGTGGGTCGTACTTCTAGTGATGCCAGTAAGCCAGGTATAAAATCAGAGGAGGGCCTAAAGTTGAAACTGGCTATATACTCCAAGCTTTGCCTTTCTACAAAGAGATGGCTTAGGGTCAGCTTCTTTCTGCTCAACGCGTCTTCTACTACGTTGCCTTTGCCAGGAGTATAGGAAATTTCAAAGTCATACGAGGCAAGGAACTCCATCCACCTTTTTTGCCTCAAGTTAAGATCTTTCTGCGAGAAAAGATACTTCAACGATTTATGGTCAGTATATAATTCAAACTTCTCACCTAAGAGATAATGGCGCCAAGACTTAAGTGCAAAGACGATGGCGGCCAACTCAAGATCGTGGGTTGGGTAGTTCTTTTCATGCACTTTCAAATGTCTTCCACCATAAGCTACTACCCTCCCTTCTTGCATCAGAACAGCGCCTAGCCTCATTCCACAAGCATCCGTATATACTGTGAACATTTTTCTTTCATCCGACAAAGTCAGAACTGGGGCTGTTGTGAGAGCCCTTTTTAATTGTTGGAAAGCAAACTCGCAATCCAAATCCCAAGCGAACGCCAAATTCTTCTTTGTTAGCCTTGTAAGTGGAGCTGAGATTTTAGCGAAATCCCTAATGAACTTTCGGTAAAAACTGGCTAGCCCAAGAAAGCTTCGGACTTCGGTTGAATTTCTCGGTGTCTTCCAATAATGCACTGCAACCACTTTCGCGGGGTCCACGGCTAACCCTTCTTTGGACACTATATGCCCAAGAAACCTTACTTCTCTCCAAAAGTGGCACTTGGAGAATTTAGCTTTTAGCTGATGAACTCGAAGAGTTTCCATGATCTCCTTCAGATGCTGAGCATGTTCTTCCTCATTCTTTGAGAAGATCAAAATATAGTCTACGAAGACCACCACGAACTTATTGAGGAATTCTCTGAACACCCTGCTCATTAGGTCCACGAAATAAGCGGGTGCGTTTGTCAAACCGAAAGGCATGGCAAGCCACTCGTAGAAACCGTCTGGGGTTCTGAACGCCGTTTTATCAATGCTTTCTTCAGCTACCCTTAGCTGATGGAACCCAATAGCCAGATCAAGTTGGGAGAAGACCGACACACCTACAAGCTAATCAAATAAATCGTCTATTCAGGGAAGCGGGTGTCTATTCTTTTTGGTCAGCTTGTTTAGCTCCCTATAGTCCACACAAAGACGTAGTGCACCATCTGCTTTGGTGGCGAACACCACTGGAGCACCCCATTCCGAGATACTTCTCCTTATAAACCCTTTCTCGAGAAGCTCCTTAACTTGCTTACTGAGCTCCTTTCTCTCCTTTGGAGCCATGTGCCTAACAGGCAGAGCTACGGGCTTTGCATTATCAACAAGATATATGCAGAAGTTTATTTCCCGCTTCAAAGGTAAGCCTTTCACTTCTTCAAAGACATCCGGATATTCCCGGACCACTCTAACCAACTGAAAATTCTCAAAAGAAGCATCAAGCGACTCTAGATAACTAAGCATAACGGCACTCAAGGGATTACAAGAAATTTCTAGAGTGTTACCGAGCCGAGTCAAGAGTCTAACCCCTCTTTTCTCACAATCAAGAATGGCACCATTACTGGATAACCAGTCCATGCCTAAGATCAGTCCATACCCTGAGAAGCCCAAAACAAAGGCACTACATATAAATTCAACACTTAGAATAGAGATTTTCAAATCCAAGAAAACCATCGACAAATAAGCCGAGCCCCCAATTGGATTCAAAACAACTAAGGGATCTCCTACCATACTAGTGTCTAGGTGCAGAGATTCTACTAAGGCAGATGAAATAAAGGAGTGTGATGCACCAGAATCAAAGAGAGTGCAAACTGGATGATCATAAATATAAACTAAGCTTTCTACAGAAATATTTCTACCTTGTTCCTGTGGAGGTGCCACGAGCGCGTGAACCTGTCCCCCTGAGGTGGATCCAGTCCTCTGTCCCTGCCCCCGCTTATTTGGGCAGTCCTTAGCCAAATGTCCAGTCTCCCCACAATGGAAACAACCACCATTCATCTTTGCCTTCTTCTTCCTGCAGTCTTTTGCTATATGTCCCACAATGCCACAGAAATTGCACCATCTCTTTTCATAGGCTTTGTTGTTTTTCCCGCCTTTCTTGAAGTCTGTCTTCTTAGCCTGTAAACCTTCTTTCTTTTCTTGAGGCACTTCCACCTTTGCCTCTTTCTTGCCTTTATCTTCCTCGTGTAGCAACGCCATGTCCACCAAGCTTTCATAAGTTGCTCCCATGGGTATATGGTAGGGCTGCACACAACCCATATCCAACCCGACCCAACCCACCAACCCGACCCAACCCACATAAACCCAACCCATCCTAGTTCGGGTCGGATATGGGTTACAATATATAACCCATACTACATACGGGTCGGGTTTGATATTTTATTCAACCCAACCTTATTTTAACCCAACCCAACCCTATATTAAAAAAATAATTTAATATCAACCTACTAAAAATGAGAATAGTATAATACTAGAATAATGTTTATGTATTCTATAGTAAATATACAAAAATCATATTTCATGTCAATCCAAACTATATAAAATTTGAAAAATATATTTTAAAGTGCATTTCAGTGTATCTTAAAATGAAACACTAGTTCTACTATATAGTAAATTAATTTTGTATAATGTGTTTTACAATGAAATTTTAATAAAATATATCTTATAATGAATCTGTTATTTTAAATACATTATGCTAGCAAAAATCTAATATATTATGTTGAATATTTTAATACTACTTTTAAAAAAACTCCCTTTATTCTCATTTTTTAATAATATTCAAGCAACCCAACCCAACCCTACTAAACCCGACCCAACCCTTACTTCAACCCAACCCATATCCAACCTCATATAGGGTCGGATACGGGTTGAACTTCCTTAAACCCATACCTATGCGGGTCGGATGTAGTATTTGGTCCAACCCGACCCAACCCATACTTTGTGCAGCCCTAGTATATGGGTCATTGCAAGGCTGTGTAGAGGCTCATTCAGACCTTTGACGAAGCGAAGGGCCTTCTTGTGTTGGGTGTTTACCAAATACAGCCCAAATCTGGCCAGCTGATTAAACTAATTGACATACTCCTTGATCGTCATACTTCCTTGCTTAAGAGTTAGGAACTTCTCCATTTGCAGGCTTCTTTCAGCTTGGGAGAGGAATTTTATCTCAAACCTCATCCTGAAATCTTCCCAAGTCTCCACTGGCCTCTCAGCATGGGTAACTTCCCACCAATAAGAAGCTTCATCTTTAAGCAACCACACTGCTAGATGTATCTTTTGCCTGTCGTCAACTTCAAAGATGACGAACAAGTCCTCGGTCTCCTTCAGCCAGTTCCTTGCTACCACAAATGATTCAGTTCCATAAAAGTCCTTTCCACCCATAGCCTTGAAGTCTCTACACGCCTTAGCGAAAGTATTTCCACGAGGAGGAGGAGGAGGAACCGCTGCCACTGTTGGAGGAGGAATGTCTGTTGGGCCCGCACCATTGGCCCTAGCCTCTAGGTACCTTCGGAACCAACCAGGGATCGGTACTCCTTCTGGAAGGTTAAGATCTCCAGACATGCTGGAACAAAAAGGAAAGTATTCAAGACAAAGGATAGAGAGATAGTGCATATGGCTTTTGGGGAATTATGCCTTTTAAAAACAACGCTTTTCTTGAAAACAATGCTTCTTTAAACTTCTTTTTGAAAATAGTTTCAAAAACTTTTATCTAGTCTGGTAAAACCGTGCTCTGATACCAAGTGAAACACCCCACCCTCCATTAAGGTCACTCACAAAGGGGCCTAAACTTTGGTGGAGGTTTTTAAGTAAAAGTAACAGATAAACACAAGACGGATATATAAACACATATATATAAGCAGCGGAAAACAAACAAACTTTTTATTTGAATAAATACGTGTTCATAAAAAGACATTTCCATAACTGTCACATAACAACTTCCAAAACATTACATCATCATTTCTGTCTAGGTTAATGAATAAAGAAGCATAAAAACATAATTAAAACTGCATAAATCCCTATAGAGTGTGTCCAACAACCATAGCCAAGGAAAGAGAGTTCAAACCGTACATCTACTATCTTGAATCTTGCAAAGAATCGGACTAAGCTGGGTTGTTTCCTCCCTGTGGACCTAGGGGGGAAATGGAAGAAAAGAAGACGAAAGAAAATAGGGTCGGACATAAAGCCTGGTAAGTCTAGTGACTCTTCAGTAGAGAATAAGAAAAAGGACATGATAAGTATAAACTGGAAACAGGAAAGTATCATAAACTAAGGTAAAGCAGTTTTAATCGAATATACTATCGCACCCCACACTATATCTCTGCACCTACTTGCATTGTCCCAACTGGCACCCCATGATCAGGGTGAAGTGATCCCCTTTTTCTAAAGATCGGCTCCTACTCGCATATCATCTGTGTCTTACGGCCCCCAAATATTGTAGATACCTATGATGGCCCCACCATGGGGTGTATCAAGTCCCATGGTGGCGACTCGACACAATCCTTAGAATGCATAGGTTATACTACTGGTGCCCCCAGTGCCCTGTTTGTCTACTCCGAAGTGTGTGCACGCCCGCACTCCGTTAGAACCCACACTGGTTGCACCCACCGCCGTCGGTTTTGACCGCTTACAATCAGCCCAGTAATCGTGCCCCACCATGCCTAGTTTCAGGGTATCATGACACCTAATTGGGCTACTGCTGAAATGGGTCTCCGTTACTAGGGTTTTCTAGTCAAACATGTTAAGTGGTTAAGTGTCTGTATTTACCTAACCCCACCCATCAGTTTAATTTAACATGTTGAAATTGGTTAAGTGTTTTAGTTAACTTAACCCTACCATCCTGTCCTTAGCTTTTTAAAGCACCGACAACTCACATTAGACAGATATTGTTACGGTTACTGGATGTGCCGATCGGTTCCGGGCAGGTTTACACCGTAACTCAGTCTAACCTCAGGTCCTTATTGGGCTCAATGCTTAACCACCCACATTGGATAGGTATTGTTGTGACTACTGGACAGCCGGGCGGGTCTGGGCAGGTTTACATCACAACTCAATCCAACCTCGTGTTAAGCATATTCGTATTTTTCTAAATTTACATATTTGTCTTTATTACTTAATATATGTAAATTTATCAACAATTAAATGTTGTGGCCCACTTTCCAAGTTTAACATTTTTGGTATAAGGATTTATACCATTTAAATGCCACCAATTTTGGCATGTGACAAACATGCCAATTTCATATATTTTCACCAATTTATATCAAGTTTTACCAATATTCCCAACGTTACCCCGTTCAAATATTAGGCTAACTACCTTAGCCTAATTTTCGTTCGCATGGTTTCTAACATATAATATTAGGCTAAAAATTAGCCTAATTTAGCGCACACAAAATTGGCATAAGGGAATTCATAAACATAAACATGACATAGGTGTAAACTTGGCATTTTTGGCATAGACAATATGAACATCGTAGGTGTGAACTTGCAAAATAGTAAACATACATATATGTGAATTTGCAACATAGACTAAATCATGGGTTTCAACTTATCATGTGAACTTGCATTAAAAAGGGGAATCTAACTAAACAAGTGTCACATGAATTAGCATATGATTTAAACAACATAAGCCTATTCTTGTTTAGATCTAGGCATAACATCGAACATCACTACCATATGACAAGATTATGACATGTTCAGTATGTATAATTTTATCACATGTGAATGATGTTCTACATATAAAACTTGCATAGGCCAAAGTTACAACTTGCATAAAACTACATTTGTCATAAATCAAAATCTAAAGGTGTGAACTTGTTTAGGTAATAGTCACAAACTTGCGTAAATCATGTATGTCATGGATCTACATCTAAAGGTGTAAACTTGCATAGGCAATAACCACAAACTTGCATAACATGATTCATATTCCAAACTCATATATTTATATAAACTTGCATATGTGATTTATGCAACATAACAATGGTGTAAACTTACATCTAAACATGTAAACTAGCATGTAGAATTTATCATAGAACTCACACATGTCATAGCCTAACTTAGATCTAAAATTGATGTCATGAAATATGTAAGGTTACATATATAATTTTCCCCAACTTGCATATGATTCATGTCTAAATCAAAATTTAAACTTGCATACATACTTATGATTTATCATATGAATAAACATAACCAAACTAGCATATGAACAACATGATGATTTGATTATACGTAAGCCAATCGTAGAATTTCAACATAGATGGTAGCATCATAACTTTACAACATAGATGATAACATCACAACTTAACATCATGGAATTTACAACATGTATGATAACATCACAATTTTACAACATAATTATAACATGCGGTCAATAATTCACATCATATCCACATATGATCCACATCATAACTTAATCCAATTAAATTGCTAATTATTTTATTAAAGAAATCGAACTCACAACTCAAAAAAGGTCTTGAGTTCTGAATTCTGAGTTCTGAAGTTGCATTAGCTTTCCTTTGAAGAAGATTCGTTGTTAGAGTTGAAAAGAATTGAATTTGATTAGCTTTCTTCCTCTCTAATTGGTGGCGGCTTTTCTGAGTTGCGAGGTGACGGCATGGAGGCAATGAATCTAATTTTAGTTTGATTTTAGGGTTTGAGTCTATAGGTGTTTTTATAGAGTATAGGATTAGTTTAAGCCGTCCGATCAACCCAGAATTAATCCCAGCCAATCAGAGCAGATCAGAAACCCTAATGAGTCAGCACATAGTCATAAACAGGTCATCAATCAAATCTTCCCAGGGGGCAGGTCGACCCCCAGTTCGACCATATGGTCGACCTGGTCACGGTAGGTCGACCCTATGGTCGACCTGGCCCTGGCGGGAATTTTCCCACCTAACCGATCTAACTCTGAAAAGTTGTATTTTGAAATCTGTTTTGAATTTTCCGAAACTTCCAATGGCTATAACTTCTTCATACGAAGTCCAATTCACGCAAACTCAGACTCTATCTCAACCAGAATTCTGAGACGAACACAATGGTGCAACCCGTTTCCCCTAATTTTCACATATGAGATTAGTTATTCTTTAATTTGTGAACATTAATATTAAAAATTATGGGGTGTTACATTCTCCCCTCCTTAAAGGATTTCGCCCCTGAAATCTCCAAGTTAAGGAGAATGCATATCCTAACATCCAAACAACCATCTACTCAACCATCAAACACAGGCATCCATTGAAACACCCCACCCTCCATTAAGGTCACTCACAAAGGGAGTGCCTTAACTTTGGTGGAGGTTTTTAAGTAAAAGTCACAGATAAACATAAGACAGATATATAAACACACATATATAAGCAGCGGAAAACAAACAGACTTTTTATTTAAATAAATACGTGTTCATACAAAGACATTTCCATAACTGTCACATAACAACTTCCAAAACATTACATCATCATTTCTATCTTGGTTATTAAATAAAGAAACATAAAAACATAATTAAAATTGCACAAATCCCCATAGAGTGTGTCCAACGGCCATAGCCAAGGAAAGAGAGTCCAAACCGTACATCTACTATCTTGAAGCTTGCAAAGAAGCTGACTAAGCTGGGTTGTTTCCTCCCTGTGGACCTGGGGGGAAACGGAAGAAAAGAAGATGAAAGAAAATAGGGTTAGACATAAAGCCTGGTAAGTCTAATGACTCTTTAGTATATGAATAAGAAAAAGGACATGATAAGTATAAACTGGAAACAGGAAAGTATCATAAACTAAGGTAAAGCAGTTTTAATCGAATATACTATCGCACCATACACTATATCTTTGCCCCTACTTGCATTGTCCTAACTGGCACACCATGATCAGGGTGAAGTGATCCCCTTTTTCTAAAGATCGGCTCCTACTCGCTTATCATCTACGTCTTACGGCCCCCAAATATTGTAGATACCTATGTTGGCCCCACCATGGGGCGTATCAAGTCCCATGGTGGCGACCCGACACAATCCTTAGAATGCATAGGTTATACTATTGGTGCCCCCAGTGCCCTGTTTGTCTGCTCCGAAGTGTGTGCACGCCCGCACTCTGTTAGAACCCACACTATTGCACCCACCGCCGTCGTTTTTGACCACTTACAATCAGCCCAGTAATCCTGCCCCACCCTGCCTAGTTTCAGGGTATCATGATACCTAAGTGGGTTACTGCTGAAATGGGTCCCCGTTTCTAGGGTTTTCTAGTCAAACATGTTAAGTGGTTAAGTGTCTGTATTTACCTAACCCCACCCATCAGTTTAATTTAACATGTTGAAATTGGTTAAGTATTTTAGTTAACTTAACCCTACTATCCTGTCCTTAGCTTTTAAAAGCACCGACCACTCACATTAGACAGATATTGTTACGGTTACTGGATGTGCCGGTCGGTTCCGGGTAGGTTTACACCGTAACTCAGTCTAAGCTTGGGTCCTTATTGGGCTCAATGCTTAACCACCCACATTGGATAGGTATTGTTGTGACTACTGGACAGCCGGGTGGGTCCGGGCAAGTTTACATCACAACTCAATCCAACCTCGTGTTAAGCATATTCGTATTTTTCTAAATTTACATATTTGTCTTTATTACTTAATATATGTAAATTTATCAACAATTAAATGTTGTGGCCCACTTTCCAAGTTTAACATTTTTGGTACAAGGATTTATACCATTTAAATGCCACCAATTTTGGCATGTGACAAACATGCCAATTTCATATATTTTCACCAATTTATGTCAAGTTTTACCAATATTCCCAACATTACCCCGTTTAAATATTAGGCTAACAACCTTAGCCTAATATTCGTTCGCATGGTTTTTAACATATAATATTAGGTTAAAAACTTAGCCTAATTTAGCGCACACAAAATTGTCATAAGGGAATTCATAAACATAAACATGACATAGGTGTAAACTTGGCATTTTTGGCATAGACAATATGAACATCATAGGTGTGAACTTGCAAAATAGTCAACATACATATATGTGAATTTGCAACATAGACTAAATCATGGGTTTCAACTAATCATGTGAACTTGCATTAAAAAGGGGAATCTAACTAAACAGGTGTCACATGAATTAGCATATGATTTAAATAACATAAGCCTAAACATGTTTAGATCTAGGCAAAAAATCGAACATCACTAGCATATGACAAGAATATGACATGTTCAGTATGTATAATTTTATCACATGTGAACTAGATCCAAATCATATGTCCAACTACAAAATGAAACATGTACTAAAGTGGATCTTGGCATGGATCCAATTAGGAACTTGCAACTTTTGTATAAACATAGGAACATGTATATGAACATAATCGTTTAGGCATAGAGGTTCTAGCAAATATGTACATGAAATCTTAATCATGTACAACCTATATAATCACATAAACATATAGGTATCGATTACAACATGAACTATACAACTTGCATGTGATTCTAAATGTACAATAGGATCAATATCAACTCAACTATACCACAAACATCACAATACCACAACCATTTCAATACATAGATATGAATTAACATCGTTGTTACAAAATAACACCATTCTATTTCCATTTTACATCGAATCAAATCCTAACTTTTATTCACATCGGAAAAATCACTATAGTTACAACAAACGACGGTCTTGTTTTCTGATTTCTGAGTTCTGAATATGAATTGCTTTCCTTTGGGTAGACAAACGTTGATTTGATTATTGTTTTAACTTTAATTTGGCTCGTCTCTAAGCTTTCTCTAACTGACGACTACTCCTAGTTTCCTTCCAGCAGCATGACGGCTTTAGTTCTATATTATTTGTGTGAATTTAGGTTGAGTGTTGAGTTATATTTATAGAATTTCAGATTAATTTGAGCCGTCGATGAAGTTAGAGTTAATCCAGACCATCCATCTCAAGATAAGCCAACCAGAAAGCGACAAGTCAGCCCTAGTGACACAGCCAAGCCTCAGAAATCGACTAGAACCCGACCAGGCCAGCCAGGGCCTGACCAAGCAGATTTCTGCTCGGCCTGGGCACACTTGGCAGGTGCGCCAGTGCAAATTTGTACTGGCGAACTTCTCAGGTGCGCCTGTGCAATTTTGCTCTAGCGCACTTCCCAAGTGCGCCAGTGCATTCTAGCCCATTTCTGGTTTTTCTGCCTAACTTCGTTCGTCCATATCTTCTTCATACGGTGTCCGTTTTATGCAAACTCGGACTCTATCTCAAGCAGAATTCCGAGACGGACGCAATGGCATAACCCATTTCCCTTAATTCCATCATTTAGAATTAATTATACTATAATTTGTTAATTTACTGTTAACAGAAAATTCGGGGTGTTACATTCTCCCCTCCTTAAAGGATTTCATCCCCGAAATCTTCAAGTCTAGGAGAACGTAAGCCCTAACATCCAATCTTCCATCTACTCAACCATCAAACACAGGCATCCATTGTCCTTAAAAGACTTCTAATGCTTCATGGTCATATGCATAGTGTGTGTATATGTTCTTAACTAATGCAAAATCAGGTGGTCTACTGATTCGACCTCCTTAATGCAAATCATATAAGTGTCATGAATCCATTATGTATGCAAATTTGTCCTTATTCATAATTCCACATGAGTGCGCAACCATTTATACAAATGCAACATCCATATGACGACTTATCAAGTTTCAACCACATACAAATATGAATACATATATGCATATGCAGTATGAAGTGACTGAGCCGATCTTAAACCTAGGTTGTGTGTGTATATACATCCACGAGCAACCACTAGCAACCACTTGCAGCCATCAACCATAACATGTTTCAATTACGTGTTTACATTCAAAGGGTTTCTACCTAAGGATAAAGGATAATATCGAGGAGATCATACCTAAAAAGATAGATACAAGCACAACTTAATGAAAAAGAGAAAGGTCAAAGATGTACCATCAAAAAGACAAGGGTAGGCCGCGCGTATTCTGTCCTCATTTTCCCAAGTTGCATCTTCCTCGGCGTCGCTCCACTGAACTTTAACGAGCTTGATTTCGCCGTTGCGTAGCTTTTTGATTTCAGCTCCTACGATTCGAGTTGGAACTCTCCTCACAGTTGCTTCGCGTTCTACTTCGGCTTCTTCTAGAATACTTGGCTCCACCACTTCCGCAGATTCATGTAGACATTTTCAGAGCTGAGAAACGTGAAAGACGTTGTGAATTCCAGCAAATCTTTCAGGCAGCTCTACTCTATAAGCCATTTTTCCAATCTTCTCGATGATAGGGAACGGTCCTACAAATCTTGGTGTTAGCTTTCCTGCGGATCCAAAGCGAACGACATTCCTTAGAGGGGATACCTTAAGGAAAACCCTGTCCCCAACCTCAAACTCAAGGTCTGTCCTTCTTCTGTCGGTGTAGGATTTCTGTCTGTCTTGGGCAGTCTTCATTCTCCTTCGTATCAAGTCCGCTTTTTCTGAAGCCTCTCTAATCATGTCTGGACCAAGTATAAGCTTGTTGGTAGACTCCCACCAACAAGTTGGTGATCGGCACGGTCTTCCGTATAGAGCTTCGAAGGGCGCCATACCGATGGTGGCTTGGTAACTGTTGTTATAGGAGAATTCCACTAAAGGAAGGTGATCCTCCCAAGTCCCTCCAAAGTCAAGAACACACTGTCTCAGAAGATCTTCTGGTACTCTATTCACCCGTTCTGTCTGACCATCAGTTTGGGGGTGATACGCCGTGCTTAAGCATAACTGTGTGCCCACAGCTTCTTGCAGACTCCGCCCAAATTCGCTTGTAAAGATGGGATCTCTGTCACTCACTATGCTGGAGGGTATTCCATGGAGTCGAACTATTTCCTTGAGATAAAGAGAAGTTAGAGACGAGGAAGTCCTTCTACTCTTGATGGGTATAAAGTGGGAGCTTTTAGTAAGCCTGTCCACTATAACCCAAATGATAGTATTGCCTCTTCTTGACCTAGGCAACCCGTCAATGAAATCCATTGAAATGTTATCCCACTTCCATTGCGGGACTTCTAGAGGATGAAGCAGTCCTCCAGGATTCTTTTGTTCCGCCTTGACCTATTGGCATGTCACGCACTTAGAAACGAAATCTGCCACATCCTTCTTCATGCCGCTCCAATAGAAAACTCTCTTTACGTCCTTGTACATCTTGTCTCCGCCTGGATGTATTGTCGTCTTGGAATGATGTGCTTCCTCGAGAACCCTATTTACTAAATCCCTTACTTGTGGGACGCATAGTTTCCCATCTCGCCTCAGCCAACCCTTATCATTGATGAAGTACCTATTGAGGTGATTGGAAGTTTCACCCCTAATTAGTTTATCAACCACATCAACAAGCTGAGGGTCTTCGCGTTGTGCGGCCCCTATTGAGTATAAAAGAGTGGGTCGTACTTCTAGTGATGCCAGTAAGCCAGGTATAAAATCAGAGGAGGGCCTAAAGTTGAAACTGGCTATATACTCCAAGCTTTGCCTTTCTACAAAGAGAGGGCTTAGGGTCAGCTTCTTTCTGCTCAGCGCGTCTGCTACTACGTTGCCTTTGCCAGGAGTATAGGAAATTTCAAAGTCATACGAGGCAAGGAACTCCATCCACCTTTTTTGCCTCAAGTTAAGATCTTTCTGCGAGAAAAGATACTTCAACGATTTATGGTCAGTATATAATTCAAACTTCTCACCTAAGAGATAATGGCGCCAAGACTTAAGTGCAAAGACGATGGCGGCCAACTCAAGATCGTGGGTTGGGTAGTTCTTTTCATGCACTTTCAAATGTCTTCCACCATAAGCTACTACCCTCCCTTCTTGCATCAGAACAGCGCCTAGCCTCATTCCACAAGCATCCGTATATACTGTGAACATTTTTCTTTCATCCGACAAAGTCAGAACTGGGGCTGTTGTGAGAGCCCTTTTTAATTGTTGGAAAGCAAACTCGCAATCCAAATCCCAAGCGAACGCCAAATTCTTCTTTGTTAGCCTTGTAAGTGGAGCTGAGATTTTAGCGAAATCCCTAATGAACTTTCGGTAAAAACTGGCTAGCCCAAGAAAGCTTCGGACTTCGGTTGAATTTCTCGGTGTCTTCCAATAATGCACTGCAACCACTTTCGCGGGGTCCACGGCTAACCCTTCTTTGGACACTATATGCCCAAGAAACCTTACTTCTCTCCAAAAGTGGCACTTGGAGAATTTAGCTTTTAGCTGATGAACTCGAAGAGTTTCCATGATCTCCTTCAGATGCTGAGCATGTTCTTCCTCATTCTTTGAGAAGATCAAAATATAGTCTACGAAGACCACCACGAACTTATTGAGGAATTCTCTGAACACCCTGCTCATTAGGTCCACGAAATAAGCGGGTGCGTTTGTCAAACCGAAAGGCATGGCAAGCCACTCGTAGAAACCATCTGGGGTTCTGAACGCCGTTTTATCAATGCTTTCTTCAGCTACCCTTAGCTGATGGAACCCAATAGCCAGATCAAGTTGGGAGAAGACCGACACACCTACAAGCTAATCAAATAAATCGTCTATTCAGGGAGGCGGGTGTCTATTCTTTTTGGTCAGCTTGTTTAGCTCCCTATAGTCCACACAAAGACGTAGTGCACCATCTGCTTTGGTGGCGAACACCACTGGAGCACCCCATTCCGAGATACTTCTCCTTATAAACCCTTTCTCGAGAAGCTCCTTAACTTGCTTACTGAGCTCCTTTCTCTCCTTTGGAGCCATGTGCCTAACAGGCAGAGCTACGGGCTTTGCATTATCAACAAGATATATGCAGAAGTCTATTTCCCGCTTCAAAGGTAAGCCTTTCACTTCTTCAAAGACATCCGGATATTCCCGGACCACTCTAACCAACTGAAAATTCTCAACAGAAGCATCAAGCGACTCTAGATAACTAAGCATAACAGCACTCAAGGGATTACAAGAAATTTCTAGAGTGTTACCGAGCCAAGTCAAGAGTCTAACCCCTCTTTTCTCACAATCAAGAATGGCACCATTACTGGATAACCAGTCCATGCCTAAGATCAGTCCATACCCTGAGAAGCCCAAAACAAAGGCACTACATATAAATTCAACACTTAGAATAGAGATTTTCAAATCCAAGAAAACCATCGACAAATAAGCTGAGCCCCCAATTGGATTCAAAACAACTAAGGGATCTCCTACCATACTAGTGTCTAGGTGCAGAGATTCTACTAAGGCAGATGAAATAAAGGAGTGTGATGCACCAGAATCAAAGAGAGTGCAAACTGGATGATCATAAAGATAAACTAAGCTTTCTACAAAAATATTTCTACCTTGTTCCTGTGGAGGTGCCACGAGCGCGTGAACCTATCCCCCTGAGGTGGATCCAGTCCTCTGTCCCTGCCCCCGCTTATTTGGGCAGTCCTTAGCCAAATGTCCAGTCTCCCCACAATGGAAACAACCACCATTCATCTTTGCCTTCTTCTTCCTGCAGTCTTTTGCTATATGTCCTACAATGCCACAGAAATTGCACCATCTCTTTTCACGGGTTTTGTTGTTTTTCCCGCCTTTCTTGAAGTCTGTCTTCTTAGCCTGTAAACCTTCTTTCTTTTCTTGAGGCACTTCCACCTTTGCCTCTTTCTTGCCTTTATCTTCCTCGTGTAGCAGCGCCATGTCCACCAAGCTTTCATAAGTTGCTCCCATGGGTATATGGGTCATTGCAAGGCTGTGTAGAGGCTCATTCAGACCTTTGACGAAGCGAAGGGCCTTCTTGTGTTGGGTGTTTACCAAATACAGCCCAAATCTGGCCAGCTAATTAAACTAATTGACATACTCCTTGATCGTCATACTTCCTTGCTTAAGAGTTAGGAACTTCTCCATTTGCAGGCTTCTTTCAGCTTGGGAGAGGAATTTTATCTCAAACCTCATCCTGAAATCTTCCCAAGTCTCCACTGGCCTCTCAGCATGGGTAACTTCCCACCAATAAGAAGCTTCATCTTTAAGCAACCACACTGCTAGATGTATCTTTTGCCTGTCGTCAACTTCAAAGATGACGAACAAGTCCTCGGTCTCCTTCAGCCAGTTCCTTGCTGCCACAAATGATTCAGTTCCATAAAAGTCCTTTCCACCCATAGCCTTGAAGTCTCTACACGTCTTAGCGAAAGTATTTCCACGAGGAGGAGGAGGAGGAACCGCTGCCACTGTTGGAGGAGGAATGTCTGTTGGGCCCGCACCATTGGCCCTAGCCTCTAGGTACCTTCGGAACCAACCAGGGATCGGTACTCCTTCTGGAAGGATAAGATCTCCAGACATGCTGGAACAAAAAGGAAAGTATTCAAGACAAAGGATAGAGAGATAGTGCATATGGCTTTTGGGGAATTATGCCTTTTAAAAACAACGCTTTTCTTGAAAACAATGCTTCTTTAAACTTCTTTTTGAAAATAGTTTCAAAAACTTTTATCTAGTCTGGTAAAACCGTGCTCTGATACCAAGTGAAACACCCCACCCTCCATTAAGGTCACTCACAAAGGGGCCTAAACTTTGGTGGAGGTTTTTAAGTAAAAGTAACAGATAAACACAAGACGGATATATAAACACATATATATAAGCAGCGGAAAACAAACAAACTTTTTATTTGAATAAATACGTGTTCATAAAAAGACATTTCCATAACTGTCACATAACAACTTCCAAAACATTACATCATCATTTCTGTCTTGGTTATTGAATAAAGAAGCATAAAAACATAATTAAAACTGCATAAATCCCTATAGAGTGTGTCCAACAACCATAGCCAAGGAAAGAGAGTTCAAACCGTACATCTACTATCTTGAATCTTGCAAAGAATCGGACTAAGCTGGGTTGTTTCCTCCCTGTGGACCTAGGGGGGAAATGGAAGAAAAGAAGACGAAAGAAAATAGGGTCGGACATAAAGCCTGGTAAGTCTAGTGACTCTTCAGTAGAGAATAAGAAAAAGGACATGATAAGTATAAACTGGAAACAGGAAAGTATCATAAACTAAGGTAAAGCAGTTTTAATCGAATATACTATCGCACCCCACACTATATCTCTGCACCTACTTGCATTGTCCCAACTGGCACCCCATGATCAGGGTGAAGTGATCCCCTTTTTCTAAAGATCGGCTCCTACTCGCATATCATCTGTGTCTTACGGCCCCCAAATATTGTAGATACCTATGCTGGCCCCACCATGGGGTGTATCAAGTCCCATGGTGGCGACTCGACACAATCCTTAGAATGCATAGGTTATACTACTGGTGCCCCCAGTGCCATGTTTGTCTACTCTGAAGTGTGTGCACGCCCGCACTCCGTTAGAACCCACACTGGTTGCACCCACCGCCGTCGGTTTTGACCGCTTACAATCAGCCCAGTAATCGTGCCCCACCATGCCTAGTTTCAGGGTATCATGACACCTAATTGGGTTACTGCTGAAATGGGTCTCCGTTACTAGGGTTTTCTAGTCAAACATGTTAAGTGGTTAAGTGTCTGTATTTACCTAACCCCACCCATCAGTTTAATTTAACATGTTGAAATTGGTTAAGTGTTTTAGTTAACTTAACCCTACCATCCTGTCCTTAGCTTTTTAAAGCACCGACAACTCACATTAGACAGATATTGTTACGGTTACTGGATGTGCCGATCGGTTCCGGGCAGGTTTACACCGTAACTCAGTCTAACCTCGGGTCCTTATTGGGCTCAATGCTTAACCACCCACATTGGATAGGTATTGTTGTGACTACTGGACAGCTGGGCGGGTCTGGGCAGGTTTACATCACAACTCAATCCAACCTCGTGTTAAGCATATTCGTATTTTTCTAAATTTACATATTTGTCTTTATTACTTAATATATGTAAATTTATCAACAATTAAATGTTGTGGCCCACTTTCCAAGTTTAACATTTTTGGTATAAGGATTTATACCATTTAAATGCCACCAATTTTGGCATGTGACAAACATGCCAATTTCATATATTTCCACCAATTTATATCAAGTTTTACCAATATTCCCAACGTTACCCCGTTCAAATATTAGGCTAACAACCTTAGCCTAATTTTCGTTCGCATGGTTTCTAACATATAATATTAGGCTAAAAATTAGCCTAATTTAGCGCACACAAAATTGGCATAAGGGAATTCATAAACATGACATAGGTGTAAACTTGGCATTTTTGGCATAGACAATATGAACATCGTAGGTGTGAACTTGCAAAATAGTAAACATACATATATGTGAATTTGCAACATAGACTAAATCATGGGTTTCAACTTATCATGTGAACTTGCATTAAAAAGGGGAATCTAACTAAACAAGTGTCACATGAATTAGCATATGATTTAAACAACATAAGCCTATTCTTGTTTAGATCTAGGCATAACATCGAACATCACTACCATATGACAAGATTATGACATGTTCAGTATGTATAATTTTATCACATGTGAACTAGATCCAAATCATGTGTCCAACTACAAAATGAAACATGTGCTAAAGTGGATCTTGGCATGGATCCAATTAGGAACTTGCAACTTTTGTAGGAACATGTATATGAACATAATCATTTAGGCATAGAGGTTCTAGCATACATATACATGAAATCTTAATCACGTACAACCTATATAATTACATAAACATATAGGTGTCGATTACAACATGAACTATACAACTTGCATGTGATTCTAAATGTACTATAGGATCAATATCAACTCAACTATACCACAAACATCACAATACCACAATCATTTCAATACATAGATATATATTAACATCGTTGTTACACAATAACACCATTCCATTTCCATTTTACTTCGAATCAAATCCTAACTTTTATTCACATCGGAAAAATCACTATACTTACAACAAATGACGGTCTTGTTTTCTGATTTCTGAGTTCTGAATTTGAATTGCTTTCTTTTGGGTAGACAAACTTGATTTGATTATTGTTTTAACTTTAATTTGGCTCGTCTCTAAGCTTTCTCTAACTAACGGCTACTCCTAGTTTCCTTCCAGCAGCATGACGGCTTTAGTTCTATATTATTTGTGTGAATTTAGGTTGAGTGTTGAGTTGTGTTTATAGAATTTCAGATTGATTTGAGTCGTCGATGAAGCTAGAGTTAATCCAGACCATCCATCTCAAGAGAAGCCAACCAGAAAGCAACAAGCCAGTCCTAGTGACACAGCCAAGCCTCAGAAATCGACCAGAACCCGACCAGGCCAGCCAGGGCCTGATCAAGCAGGTTTCTACTCGACCTGGGCGCACTTGGCAGGTGCGACAGTGCAAATTTGTACTGGCGCACTTCCCAGGTGCGCCAGTGCAATTTTGTTCTGGCGCACTTCCCAAGTGTGCCAGTGCATTCTAGCCCGTTTCTGCTTTTTCTGCCTAACTTCGTTCGTCCATATGTTCTTCATACGGTATCCGTTTTACGCAAACTCGGACTCTATCTCAAGCAGAATTCCGAGACGAACGCAATGGCGTAACCCATTTCCCTTAATTCCATCATTTAAAGTTAATTATACTATAATTTGTTAATTTACTGTTAACAGAAAATTCGGGGTGTTACATCCATTGTCCTTATAAAATTCCTAATGTTGTATGAACATATGCAAGAATTGTGTGTATATGTTCTTTATCTAATGCAAAATCAGGCGGTCTACTGATTCAGTTGACCTCCTTGATGCAAACCATGATAGTGCCATGCGTCCATTATGTATGCGAAAGAATCCTATCGATACATATTATTTCTATATGTGTGCACACTAATTCACCAAAATGCAGCATCCATATGATAATACAATCATTATACATCCATTAACTTAAATATGCACACACATTTATATGCAATATGCAATATGAAGTGACTGAGCCGATCTAGTGCCTAAAGTGTGTGTATATGCATCCACGAGCAGCCACTAGCAAACACTTGCATCCACATGCATCCATCATACATAACATGTCTCAAACACATCTTTCAACCATAGGACTACCCTATCTAAAGGTCAAAGGTACTAGCGAGAGGACATACTAAAGATAAGATAAGTACGAGCTAAACGATAATGGAGAAATTAAAAGTCATACCCTCGAAAAGAAAAGGCTACCATGAATGCATCTTCTCTTCTGTCTCCCACGTAGCGTTGCTTTCATCATCTCCCCATTGCACTTTGACTAGCTTGACCTCTCGATTCCTCAACTTCTTAATCTCCGACCCAAGAATGCACGTAGGAGCTCGTCGAATCATCGAATCACGCTCTATCTCCACCTCTCTAAGCAAGCTCGGCTCTACCACTTCGGCGGTCTCGTGCAAGCACTTCCTCAAATGTGATACATGGAATACATCGTGTACACCACTAAGTCTCTCGGGCAACTCTACTCTATACGCCATCTTCCCAATCCTCTCCTTAATAGGAAACGGCTCTATGAACCTTGGTGCTAACTTCCCAACGGACCCAAAGCGAACGACATTCCGTAATGGAGACACCTTGACAAAGACCATGTCCCCAATATCAAACTCAAGATCTGTCCTCCTCTTAACAGCATAAGATTTCTGCCTATCATGCGCCGTCTTCATCCTCCTTCGAATCAAATCGATCTTTCCGAAGTCTCTCTAATCATACCGGGCCCAAGCAAGATCTTATTTGTAGTCTCCCACCAACATGTAGGCGAATGACACGGCCGTCCATAAAGAGCCTCGAACGATGCCATGCCAATGCTAGACTGAAAGCTATTATTATATGCGAACTCCACCAACGGAAGATGTTCCTTCCATGTACCTCCAAAGTCTAAGACACATAACCTCAATAGGTCCTCTAGAATACGATTCACCCTCTCGGTCTGGCCGTCCGTCTGAGGATGATATGCGGTGCTCAAACATAACTGAGTCCCTACCGCCTCTTGCAAGCTCTTCCAAAACTCGCTGGTAAAGATAGGATCGCGGTAGCTCACTATGATAGAAGGAACACCGTGCAAACAAACTATTTCTCGAATGTATACGGAGGCTAACCATGGAGCAGTCCTCTTACTCTTTATGGGAATGAAATAGGCGCTCTTAGTAAGTCTGTCTACCACGACCCAAATCCTCGTATTACCCTTCCTCGATCTCGGTAACCCATCAATAAAGTCCATCGAGACACTTTCCCACTTCCATTGTGGGACCTCCAATGGGTGAAGCAATCCACCGTGCTTCTTTTGCTCTGCTTTTACTTGTTGGCACACCAAGCATCTAGCAACAAACTCAGCCACATCCCTCTCCATGCCGACCCAAAAGTAAACTCGTCCCATGTCCATGTACATCTTGTCCCCGCCGGGATGGATGGTCATCTTCGAACGATGTGCATCATCAAGAATGGTCTTCCTCAGATTCTCGTCCCGTGGTACACAAAGTCTACCGTCCCTACGTAACCAACCCTTATCATCTAAGTATACCTATGGAGATGGCTCGATGATTCCCCCCTTCTGAGCTTCTCTACTAACTCAACCAACTGTAGGTCATCTCGCTGTGCCTCACCACTCCATCCCAAAAGCGTAGGTCTGACCTCTAAGGATGCTATCAAACTGGGTACAAAGTCAACGGAAGGTCTAAAGTCAAACGTAGAGATGAACTCTAAGCTTCGCCGCTCAACAAACAACGGACTCAAGGATAACCTTTTCCTACTTAAGGCGTCTTCCATCACGTTACCCTTGCCAGGGGTATATGCTATCTCGAAATCATAGGATGCTAAGAATTCCATCCACCTTTGTTGCCTTAATGTAACACCCCGTATGTTATATAACAGTGAAATTCATAAATTAAAGTATAATTAATTTCAAATCAAAGAATTAAGGGAAACGGGATAGGCCATTGCGTTCGTCTCAGAATTCTTCTTGAGATAGAGTCCGAGTTTGCGTAAAACGGACTCCGTATGAGGGAGATATGACCTCCGGAAGTTTCAGAATTCAGTTTAAAATTCAAACAGACAGAAACAGTTCAGAAACAAATTCAAAATTCGAAAAATCGGACCCAGATTGGGCAGGGCGGGAATTTTCCCGTCCAAGGCACCAGGTCGACTGGGTAGTCGACCTGGGCACCCAGGTCGACTGGGTAGTCGACCTGGGGCACCCAGGTTGACTGGGCAGTCGACCTGGGGGTCGACAGGCCAGTCGACCTGGCCCCTGAGCCAGGTCAAACCCAGCCCCTCCTGGCTGGCCTGGTCTGTGCTTGGCCGAATTTCTGAGCCTTGTCTTGTCACTAGGGCTAGGTGTCAGCTCCTGATTGGTTTCTCTTTGAAATGAACGGCTAGTATTAATCTAAGCTCCATCGACGGCTCGAATCAATTCACAAACTCTATATAAAGGACCTAAGACTCCACCTAATTCACACAAAAAAAATGAGAATGAGACCGTCATGCTGCTGAAGTGATTCTAGGAGTAGCCGTCAAAATTGAGAGACGATTAGGAGTCGATTCAAAAGCTTAAAGCAACGACAATTAAATCAAAACAACGCCTACAACAAAGGATAGCATCTCCAAATTCAGATTCCTGAACTGAAGATTCGTCATACGTTGTAAGTAGAGTGCTATTCCGATGTAAATGAATAATTGGGTTTTGATTTGTGTGAAATGAGAAATGGAATTGTACTTAATTTGTGGTGATGATAATTGTATGTTGCTATGATTCTAATTATGAATAGATTTGGGATATTGTGGTATAATGATGTTAGACCTATTGAATATTTGCAAGTATACGATTCATGTTAAAAGTTAACGACTATATGTTTGTGGTAGTTTATTACAACACCTATTGGATATTTTCAAGTATATGATTCATGTTGAAAGTTAACGACTATATGTTTGTGGTATTTTATTTGAGCTCATGCAAGTATATGATTCACTATTATACCAACATGATGTATATTTTTATGATCATTTTTAGTGTAATTGGATCCATTTGGGTATTATGACTCATATGAATTTATGTTGAATTGGCATCATGATTCAAGTGTAAAACCATACTTTTGTATTAGTGACAAAAGCAAGCATCTTTGTGAACTTGTTTTAATTCTATGAACATGACTAGATTACGTTTGATGTTATGCCTAATTGAAACATGTTTTAGGCCTATGTTGTTATCAAACTCATATGATAATATATGTGACACATAATTATGTTAGATTCGCATTTTTAAATGCAAGTTTACATGACTAGATTAAAACCATGATTCATGTTAGGTATGTTTCATGTCAAGATTATATGCTATTACAATGCAAGTTTACAAGTGCCTAATTTATGTTAATTAGATCGTTATGTTGCAAGTTCATGTGTTCACACTTCCCTTTTGATGTTACTTAGAATATATAAACACCATGTTCTAAGCCTCCCCTTTTTCATGTGGCTAAGATAGGCTTAAATGTTAAGCCCAACATATGTTATATTGTAGCGAACGTATAAAACGGGGGTAGTGATGTTGGGTTAAAAATATAAACATATGTGTTGGCATGTTTGACGCATGCCAACGACCTTGAGAACATTTAAGTGGTATAAATTAATTTTATCCAATAAAGATGAATTTGAATAATGGGCCGCAAATATTTACATATAAAAAGAAAAGAGACAAAATATGTAAACTTAGAAAATACGATGTGTTTAACCCGAGGTTGGATTGAGTTGTGACATAAACCTGCCCGGAACCGCCCGACTGTCTAGTAGTCACAACAATACCTATCCAATGTGGGTGGTTAAACATTGAGCCCAATAAAGACCCGAGGTTAGACTGAGTTGTGGCGTAAGACTGCCCGAACCCAACCGGCAACAGGCAGCCACAACAATACCTGTCTAATGTGAGTGGTCGAGGCTTTAATAAGACAATTAAGGCTGAGTCAGGATTGATAGGATTAAGTAAATTGAATTTATACTTAATCAAATTGAACATGCTAAACTATACAGATTGATTGGGGGTTAGGTTTATGCAGAACACTTAACCAAGTTAGCATGTTGGCTAGAAATAGAAAACCTAGTAGCGAGGGACCCTTTTCAGCAGTAACCCTATAAGGTGTATCAGGATACCCTGAACTAGGCAGGGTGGGGCACGATTACTGGGATAACTGTAAGAGGTCCAATCGACGGCGGCGGTGCAGCAGTGTAGGTTCTAACGGGGTGCGGGCGTACAAACACTCCGGCACAGAAAAATAAGGCACTGGGCACCAGTAGTATACCTGTGCATTCTAGAATTGTGTCGGGCCGCCACCATGGGACTTGATACACCCCATGGTGGGACCAGCATAGGTAGCTACAACATCGGGGGACGTAAGACACATGTAACTATGCGAGTAGGAGCCGATCATTTGAAATGGATCACTTCACCCTGATTATGGGGTGCCTGTTGGGAACTAGTTAATAGGGGTGCAGAGATTAATATGGGGTACGATAGTGTATTCGTCTCTAGACAACTTAACTTAGTTTATGGTGCTTTCCCATTACCAGTTTATACTTATCATACTCATTTCTTTATTCATAGACTGAATAGTCCTAGACTTACTCATGCTTTATGTCTGACTCTACTTTTCTTTCATCTTCTTTTCTTTCGTCCCCCCCCCCCCAGGTCCACAGGGAGGGAGTACCGCAGCTTGACCAGTTTTCACATCCATCTTGAAGATAAAGAATGTATTGCTTGGATCTCTTTTGTTTTGGACTATGGCTTTGGATAGCAATTATGGGGACTTATGCAGTTTACTTATGTTTTTATGCTTCTTTAAGTTATGAAATCAAGACAGTTATGAAAATGTAATGTTTTTGGAAGTATTGTAAGACAATTATGGCATGGTTTGTGTAACACGTATTTTGTTGAAATAAAAGTTGTTGTTGTTTTCCGCTGTTCAAAAATACGTGTACTTATATATGTCTTGTGTATCTGTGACATATACTTATAAACCTCCATCAAAATTAGGGCATTCCCTTTGAGAGTGGCCCTAACGGAGGTGGGGTGTTTCACTTATGTTCAAGTCCTTCTGAGAGAACAAGTATTTTAGCGATTTGTGGTCAGTGAACAATTCGAATTTCTCGCCAAGAAGATAATGGCGCCAAGACTTAAGCGCGAAAACAATAGCGGCCGACTCTAGGTCATGTGTATGGTAATTTCTCTCATGCACTCTCAATTGCCTTCCACCATAGGCTATTACCCTTCCCTCTTGCATTAAGACTGCACCTAGTCCTGTCCTACAAGCATCGGTATAAACGGTAAATGGCTTACTCCCACCTGGCAACACTAAGACTGGGGTTGTGGTCAAAACTCTCTTTAAACGTTGGAACGCATCATCACAATCTACGTCCCACGTGGAAAATAGGTTCTTCTTCGTCAAGCGTGTTAATGGGGCTGATATTTTTGCGAAGTCTTTGATAAACTTCCTATAGTAGCCAGCCAACCCTAAGAAACTTCTCACCTCGGTAGCATTTTTAGAGACCTTCCAATCTTGGATGGCCACTACCTTCGCGTGATCCACAACTATCCCTTCTTTGGAAATCACGTGCCCTAAGAATCGCACTTCCTTCCTCCAAAAGTGACATTTAGAAAATTTAGCTTTAAGTCTATGCCCTCGAAGGGTCTCCAACACTTCCCTAAGATGTAGGTCATGCTCTTCCTCGTTTTTAGAAAAGATCAAGATGTCGTCCACAAAGACTACCACGAATTTATTAAGGTACTCCCTAAACACCCTACTCATCAAGTCAACAAAGTATGCGGAGGCATTTGTCAAACCGAAGGGCATCACAAGCCACTCGAAGAAACCGTCTGGAGTCCTAAATGCAGTCTTGTCTATGCTATCCTCAGCCACTCTCAACTGATGGAAACCAGTGGCTAAGTCCAACTGCGAAAACACTAAGTCGCCAACTAACTGATCGAAGAGATCGTCAATCCTCGGCAGTGGGTGCCTATTCTTCATAGTAAGCTTATTAAGTTCTCTATAGTCCACACAAAGTCTAAGGGACCCATCTGCCTTCATGGAAAATACTACTGGAGAATCCCACTCCGATATACTACGCCTGATGAACCCCTTCTCAAGCAATTCTTTCACTTGCTTACTGAGTTCTCTTCTCTCTCTTGTAGCCATGTGGTGCACTGGCAATGCAACTGGCTTTGCATTATCTACTAGATATATTCGAAAGTCTATCTCACGTTTTGGGGGTAAACCCCTCACCTCATCGAAGACATCAACATATTCACGGACTATACGAACAGAATGTAAATCATCTTCGGATGAACCAAGGGATTCTAGGTAGTTAAGCATTACTGGACCTCTAGGGTCACAAGAAATATCAAGGGTCCTTCCATAATGAGTCAACAATCTAACTACCCTTCTTTCACAATCTGGGATGGCCCCGTATCTAGTTAGCCAATCCATACCTAGAATCAAGCCGTAGCCCATGAAGCCAAGAACAAAGGCATTGCATTCAAACTCAACGCCCAAGATAAACACTCTCAAATCCCGACAAATCATAGAAAGATGAGCCAAACCACCAATAGGATTTGAGACTACTAAGGGATCTGTAACTAGACTAGTATCTAGGTGCAGTGTTTCAACTAATGATGTAGAGATAAACGAATGTGATGCGCCAGAATCGAATAAAGTACAGACAGGATAATCAAACGGAAAAACTAAACTTTCAACGGAAATTGCTCTACCTCGTTCTTGCAGCGGTGGGACCACGAGAGCCTGAACTTGTCCCCTTGCCTGCCCTAGTGCCATAAGAGCCTACACCTGTCCTCCCGAGGTAGACCCTGCCCTCTGCCCTTTCTTTGGGTCGTCCTTAATTAGATGTCCCGCCTCGCCACAGTGGAAACAACCAGTCTTCTTCTTCTTCCTACAATCTTTGCTTAGATGGCCTGGTGTCCCACTGTTAAAGCATCTTTTCTTTCCCTTACCATTGTTGCCTTTTCCACCTTTCTTGTTCTGTTGTTGTTGTTGTTGTTTCTTTTGATCCCCGTTCTTCTCGGGTGCCTTATTAGCGTTGGCACCCTTCTCTTCTTTATGCATGAGCGCCATGTCAACTAGTCTCTCAAAGGTAGCCCCCATAGGGATGTGGGTCATAGCTAACCCATGAAGCGGTATGTTCAAACCCTTAACAAATCTCAGGGCCTTCTTTTTTGGTGTATTCACCAAGTCCAAGCCAAATCTTACCAACTGATTGAATTTGTTGACGTATTCTTTCACCGATAGATTCCCTTGCTTCAATGCCAAAACCTTTCCATGTATAGATTCTCTTCAGCCCGTGAGAGAAACTTCGCCTCAAGCCTCCGCCTAAAATCTGGCTATGTATCGATTGGACGTTCTCCATTAGTGACCTCCCACCAAAACGAGGCCTCATCCTTCATTAGCCAGGCAGCTAACTGGACCTTTCTTCCATCTTCCACTTCAAAGCTCCTAAACAATTCTTCCACCTCCTTTAGCCAATTTCGAGCTTCAACAAATGTTTCCGTCCCGTGAAAAGGTTTTCCACCCATTACCCAAAAGTCCTTACATATCTTTGTGAAAATATCGACGCGAGGAGGAGGAGGAGGGGGAGGAGGAGGAGCATTTGCTGGACCTGCGGTAGCGGTCCTAGCCTCGAGATATTGACAAAACCAACCGGGTACATGAACACCCTCTGGTATCTCAGATGCTCCAGATATGCTGAAACGAAAAAGGAAAGATTCAATAGACAAGAACCGAAGGAAAGATATATGGCTCTTGGGGTTATGCTTCCTAAAATAAGCTTTTCTCTTGAAAATACTTTCCTTAAAACATACTTTTAAAGGTACTTCTTTATAAAAGTTGTTTTTGATAAACAGTTTTTCAAAATTCATATCTGTTCTGGTATCCTTCAGCTCTGATACCACCGCAACACCCCACGTCCATTAATGTCACTCACAAAGGGAATGCATTAACTTTCATGGAGCATTTTAAGTGTGTATAAAACAGAAACTTAACAACAAGACAGATATTAACAGTACTAAAACTTTAAAACTTTATTTCATTGTAGCAGAAAATACATAAGTTTGATTACATCATCAAAACCAGAGTCAAAGTACATAATATCCATCTTGACCAACTCAAAGTACATAAATTGAAAGACATAATCCCCAATACAAAATAGCCATAAATAAGAGAGGATGAACTTTACTTCAGCGATCCAAGCAATGTTCTAAAAGCAAGAAATACAGCTGTCCAAAATCAAGCTCCACTGGTGCTAGTTCCAACCTGAGCACTTGGGGGGAAAGGAAGAAAAGAGGAGGAAACAAAGGGGGTCAGACATAAATCCTGGCGAGTGCGATAACTTTAACAATATAATTACCCAAAATAACTAGGCTAAGGCATAAGTTGGAAAATAGGGAAATAACTGTGAACAATTGAGTATGGCAGAGTAAACAAGGAAATAAGATGAACAAGGATAACGTTAAAGTTCACCTAAACCACTATAAGATAATTACTATACTGCACCACCACTATACTGCACCACCACTAGTTACCCTAAGGTTGATCCCGCCTACAAGACTTAATAATGATAATGGTAGTTTGGTGCACCCCTAGTTGCCTTCAAAGGTGCCGCCTGCCCCTATCTCCACTAGGTGTATCCACTACCCCCAAGCGATCGGCTCCCTAACTCGTAGATACCCGTGCTAGCCCCACAGTGGGGTGTATCACTCCCCAAAGTGGCAACCTGGTACCATAAATAATGCACGGCTTATACCTACACGATGCAACAACGTCTTACCTACTATCCCGGGTCCACACACGCATATGAACCCGTTGGACTTGCGTTGCCACAGCTAACCCGGTTTGGCCTCTTACAGTCAAGCCCAGTATGCGTGTCCCGTCCTCATTTGGGTCAAGCCCACAAAGATATGTATGGGTTACTGGTTGAAATAGGCCCCCATTACTTGACACAAGCTATCCACCTCAGCTTGGTCCCCTCTAGTACATCCCACTTAACCCTCTTCTTATTCATGTTCACTTACATATTTCAAATTTTGGTTAAGTGTTTCTAATCATATTTCAAATGCCACCCAAGGCACCCTCTAGATTCCACATACCACCCAAGGCACCCACTTAACCCACTCATGTCCCACTACATGTTTATCTGGTTAAGGGTTTCTTAATTCATTAAGACCGTAACCTCATAAAGACCTCCCACATTAGACTGGCATTTGTGGCAGCTGGATTTGTCGGGCGGGTTTGGGCAGTCTTACACCACAAACGAGCCTAACCTCATGTCTTTACAATTGTTACGTATTTAATTTATTCCTAAGACCTCCCACATTAGACTGGAATTTGTGGCAGCTGGATTTGTCGGGCGGGTCCGGGCAGTCTTACACCATAAACGAGCCTAACCTCGTGTCTTAGACGATTAATTACTCCTAATTAATCATTCCCCAATTTGAATTAATTTCCATATTCAAATTATCAATCAATTCCAAATTTAACTATGGCCATAATTGACTCAATTATGTCCATCCATTTATGGTATGCAAAACCATACCAATTTTCACCACAAATTTATTTTATGCCATTTAAGGCATTTATGCCAATTCTTAATATTAAATCTTTTTAATATTATCTCATTACCCTACGTTGTACGTTCGTTCGTTTAACGTAAAATATACGTTAGACTCGAATTGTCTAACTCATAGAATAAGGAGAAAACATCACAACATACATATAGATAAAACTAGATCTAAACATAGGGGTGAACTTACATGTGTGAATGATGTTCTACATCTAAAACTTGCATAGGCCAAAGTTACAACTTGCATAAAACTACATATGTCATAAATCAAAATCTAAAGGTGTGAACTTGTTTAGGTAATAGTCACAAACTTGCATAAATCATGTATGTCATGGATCTACATCTAAAGGTGTAAACTTGCATAGGAAATAACCACAAACTTGCATAACATGATACATATTCCAAACTCATATATTTATATAAACTTGCATATGTGATTTATGCAACATAACAATGGTGTAAACTTACATCTAAACATGTAAACTAGCATGTAGAATTTATCATAGAACTCACACATGTCATAGCCTAACTTTAGATCTAAAATTTATGTCATGAAATATGTAAGGTTATATATATAATTTTTCCCAACTTGCATATGATTCATGTCTAAATCAAAATCTAAACTTGCATACATACTTGTGATTTATCATATGAATCAACATAACCAAACTAGCATATGAACAACATGATGATTTGATTATACATAAGCCAATCATAGAATTTCAACATAGATGGTAGCATCATAACTTTACAACATAGATGATAACATCACAACATAACATCATAGAATTTACAACATGTATGATAACATCACAATTTTACAACATAATTATAACATGCGGTCAATAATTCACATCATATCTACATATAATCCACATCATAACTTAATTCAATTAAATTGCTAATTATTTTATTAAAGAAATCGAGCTCACAACTCAAAGATGGTCTTGAGTTCTGAATTCTGAGTTCTAAAGTTGTATTAGCTTTCGTTTGAAGAAGATTCGTTGTTAGAGTTGAAAAGAATTGAATTTGATTAGCTTTTTTCCTCTCTAATTGGTGGCGGCTATTCTGAGTTGTTAGGTGATGGCATGGAGGCCATGAATCTAATTTTAGTTTGATTTTAGGATTAGAGTCTATAGGTGTTTTTATAGAGTTTAGGATTAGTTTAAGCCGTCCGATCAACCTAAAATTAATCCCAGCCAATCAGAGAAGATCAGAAACCCTAATGAGTAAGCACACAATCATAAACAGGTCATCAATCAAATCTGCCCGAGGGGGCAGGTCGACCCCAAGGTCGACCCCCAGGTCGACCCTATGGTCGACCTGGTAAGGGTAGGTCGACCCCCAGGTGGACCCTATGGTCGACCTGGCCCTGGCGGGAATTTTCCCGCCTAGCTCATCTGACTCTGAAATTTTGAATTTTGAAATCTGTTTTGAATTTTCTGAAACTTTCGATGGCCATAACTTCTTCATACGAAGTCCAATTCATGAAAACTCGAACTCTATCTCAACCAGAATTTCGAGACGAACACAATGGCGCAACCCGTTTCCCTTAATTTTCACATCTGGGATTAGTTATTCTTTAATTTTTGAACATTAATATTAAAAATTACTGGGTGTTACAATTAATCTAATCAAATTTAGCGTTATTAACCAAGATTTTTAAACCACATTTTCTCAACCATAAAATAAGTATCGCATGCGATTCCGTAAGGCATAATAAACATTGTTAGATTCAATGTATATGGAACACTAAGTTAGCATGGTTTGTACTTAGTAAACCAATTGGAGAATATATATATATATATATATATGTATATATATATGAGATACTATAGTAACATATATCATAACAGCAAAGTCAAATATGCATGGAAGTGAGAATCCATGGCAAAACAACAAAAGGAACAATAGGGCATGCATAGGTAGCATAAGTCATGTAGCAAACAAAGATACAGGTAGTGTAAATGTATCTCCAAACCATGCGTGAGTATAGTAAGATACTTAAACAATGTTATGCATGCATGAGCAAAAAGGCTACTGCAACATACATGGAAACAAGGAAATTGAAATATGGCCATATTCAGTTCAGTTACAGGCTACAAAACTTGGAATTTTTGCTTAGTTCCCAATATTCATGGCTAGAAAAAAATGAACAGTATGGATCAATATATGCGTTTAGGTTTAGTAGTTTGGGAATGAGTCAATATGGCATGTGCACAAAAGACCAGGGCATGTGCAACCTGTTTGTGGCCACAACAGTATATAAGAACTGGAAATATGTCAAGCTCAGGTTTAGTATGCAACTATCAAACACATCAAACAACATTAACACACATGCCTAATGCAAGAGTGTAAGCCACAACGAATAAAACAAATACATATTGGTGTTATCCAAACTTAAGCAAACAAGTCATATATACACACACACATACATGCAAGTATGAAGCATGGACAGGAAGCCACAGGAAACCAAGGCAGCGAGGTAACAGCTCACTATCAAGGATATCAAACATCATAATTTTTAATTTTAAAATTAAATTAATTTACTTAAAATGAAGTCAATCGTGAGGGGAAACTCACCTCAAAACGGACAGAGTAGGCGCAGGCGATCGGCGGATACGGATTGCTCTATAGGGACAGCAAAGGGAAGGCAGTTGTGTGCGAAGCGGTCTCGGTTCCTTGTGTAGTTGGAATCCAAAGGCGGCGACGACCTTTATTTGCAGATGACAATGTTTCAAGCAACGAGGTGACAGGCAGTGGGAGCGGGCGACGGTTGCTCCGATATGTGGCAAAGGATGGCGACTGGATCTCGATGGCTCCGCATGAAGGTTGATGGTCGGTGTTCATGTTTGGCGTTGGTGGAGTCAAGTGGAGGCTGACCTGAATCAGGAGCAAGAAGAGGCACATAGCTGGTCTGGATATGGACGTAGTGGTGTTCGAATGGTGGAGGCCTGGTGCGGGAAGGGATGCTATGGGTAAAAAGGGAGATCTGGGTTTGGGACCGCATGTATTTGAAAGGGATGGAGCTACAGGTTTTTTTTGGAAAAAAAACTAATGCATAGTAAACGTTCCCTTTTTTCTATATATGTGTTTATGCAAAGAGATGAAAATCATATATGGAATAGAAAGGAAAAGATGAAAATGGAAGAGAAGAAGAGGAGGTTTTGGGGAATGAACAACAGGTAAGGAAATAAATAAAGGGAAGGGAACGGTACATGCACATGAATTTTTAAAATGTTCTTAAATCTTAATCAAAAGAATCGGTCAATATGCTTTACCGATTCACACGGCAATAAATTTTTAGACTTTAATTTTTTTATATATCAACGCATGCATGTAACGTGAATATGAGAAACGCAACACGCAAGTGGGTCACGAACCTAGGTCTTCATGCAGGGAACTCCATGCAATAGCCAACGAGGCTACAAGGCATTTTTATTTTTTATTTTTTATGAGAGGCGTTTGGGATTTGGAAGAATAGGACATCACTCCATCTTTTGTTTTGTTTTACAATATATGTAACGTAACATACTAGTTTGCCTGAATATATATTATATATGTGTGTCCTTGAATTTGCACATTTTATCGACAAAATGTACATATAGTTGTCCGAATGTTCGAATTTCAAGAAATGGAAAATGGAGTTCTCTTCAGAATACATTCGAATATTTTAAGTTCAAATTTGCTCAAGTTCCGACAGCGTTTTGTTCATAGCAATTTATTAAATGCTTAATTAAATTAACGTGAATGGTACAAACTTGCGTATTTTTCTACGAAATTTATTCCTCCACTATGTCTCGTTAGACGTATCTCAAATATTAAATTTTGGAATTTTATCTTAATTTTACATTTTTATTTTTATCTGAGATATATCGGTTGTCACTGCTGCAAAATAATCGTCAAAAACAGCTTCAAACAAAGTGAGTAAACTTTGACGTTTTCAGCTTTTTTTTAAATCATTCCTAAATGAAAATAGCAATTTCAAACATCTATATTTCATTATAAATCTATTTCATAATTTAAACCAATACATTCTAAATTATGTTTATCGTTTAATTCTTATTTTAAAACCATTTTAAATTTAATTCAGTAAATTAAATGATCGAAATATACGGGTTGTTACAATCTCCCCTACTCAGAACTTTTCATCCTCGAAAAGGAACGAATAAGGAACTAGTAATTCAACGATATACTATTCATACGCATACCAACTTCGATTGTTTGTTCGAACATAAAATTTTGCTTCCAATTAGTATTGTTAACCCAATCACTCTAGTATGAGCTTCTGATTCAACTTCTTAATTAGAAACTTCTATTCTCCTTACATAGCAATAAACTATGATAGAAAATATTAGTTTCACATCAAAAACTCTTGTCAGTGTCCGTCGTCGAGAATCAAGCAAACAATTCTATTTAGAGTCAAAATCTTATATTCAGACTAAATCAAAACTGTTATGCAAATAGAATGGTTTTCGGACACTCATGCATTATAGTTCATTAATGTTTTTCTTAGTTATACCAATGTATATAATTCATGTGTCTTTGATTTTTATGAAAATTTTAAAGTTTATAAGAAAACTCTTTGAAAAATTTCTATTATATCAAAAATAGTTTTTGATAACTCGATATTTCCATAAGTTTATCATCGTTCTTCAAGAATCTGGTAATGCGTTCATCAGGCGCAAAACTAGAAATCTCGAAGTACTAACTCATTTCAACATCTAGTGAGAATACTTGAAAACATTAAAATAGATAACAAAAGTATTACCCATAAACCAATCGATGAAATTATTCATGAATCACAGATACACAATGATTACTCCTATATCCCTCAAGAAGCATCTGTACCCATAGGAAATCTCTTACCTGCGAATTTCGTCATGAACAATCAACGGGATGAATCGATAGAAATAGAATAGAATAACCTGAGATCATCATGGAATGCAGCCCCTAAGGTCGCTCTATCACCAGGTCGAGAGGACAAAGTGTCGCAGCCATATATGGCTAGGTAATCACTGCCTTACGCATTTCGACATAACACCTCAAAACAATCGCATGGATCGCAGTCTACATCTAGTAACACTAGTGGTTACATCTCCATCACCTATTGACCTTATACAATCACTACCGTACGAATTACGCCATGTGGACCGCAGATACACAATGGTTGCGCCTGGATCCCCCAGGAAACATCCGTACCCATAGGCCTTCGCAGCCCTACGGATTTCGCCATTGTAAGACGACCATAGATCACAACATACACAATAGTTATGCTTGGTTCCCCCATGAAACATCTATCACTGTAAACCGTCGCGGCCCTGCGAATTTCTCTATGCAGCCGAGTTCAAAGGAAAACTCATGAGTATTATGTCCGGACAACCACAATCAAAGAAATATCAACAAGTGTTCCTACCGAGTAGGATCTCGGTTTTCAATGGAAGGTACTTCCCATATCTTCGATTTGAAATCATATGATACTATATATGTATTCTTTTTACTTCACATACATCGTACTTATATAAAATTTCATTTACATAAGATTTCTGAAATCATGTTAACATGTCATGTAACGACTCACTTTTTCCGTACAATTTAAGCCAACATCTAACAATCTAAATCAAATTGCACAGAAAAAGCAGATTGTTATTGAAAGAAATTAGAGGGTGAGAAAAGAAAGAAAGAAATATTAGAATAGAAGAATAAGAAGATCAGAGTCTTACAGCGGAATGGACAAAATATAATATCAAATGCTTTATATAAAAAGAAAATTGTATATTGCAACATCTGAGTGTACATACATTTCAATACAGCACACAACAGAATAATATAATACCAGTAAATATGGTTATACGTCTCGACTCCATCTCCTCTTCCGAAGCTTCTAGCTAAGCCTAACCTAGAAATATACTCAAGCTTGACCCGAGCGCATTTGAATAAAAGCAAAATTCACCCGGATCAGTCTGGAATACTTTCAGTGATAAATTCATATGAAAAACACATTATTTAACTTTAGAAAACCCCTTTTGAATGAAAAGGATAATAGTAAGACCAGTCCACACATAAACACGAACGTTTTTTACCTTACTATAACCATTTTTTTTTTGATATATCAAAATCTGGTGATATTATAATAGTGTCTATCAAATCACAAATAAATAACCATCTAGCAGAACGATTGCATCTCACGCTCTACATATTCATTATAAAATCAAAAACCGCAGGTGCTTATTGGAGAATGGATACCAGCTATGACAAGGTATGGGACCACCTTCCGCTCAATGTACTCTAGAGAGGATACACTGGTGTTCAACAAGAACATCTTACAACCCAACACACATGACCGACCACTCATTCAGCTTGAGTGTATCGAATATATTTTCACCAAAGGTCGGTAGCGATATGACCATTCTCAGGAGGTACAGAAGCGAGTCTAAACTGATGACAATATAATCTTCTTGGGCGCTACCTAACTAGCCATGCTGCCTACCCGAGTTTTGTCATTTCCCGGTTGTGAGGTTTAAGGTTACGTTTACCTTCTTACAACATCTGGCAACCATTCACTTTGAATGCCACATCGTCAAATCACCAGTTGATCTTCCCAAAAATATTACGGGTATAAAAACTAAGAGAAACGAATTCCTCCCCCACCAAATGTAATACCTTGAAAAGATTGTCTTATATGATTCGTTAGGCATACTCTGTCAGACATTCGTCCATACAAGTTGTCCTGGGTCTGGACAAACTGAACGCACTATCCTGTAAAAAGTAAACCCTTGCATTTTACTCCGTCTTCATAGATATCCCTGCAAATTAGTTCTGTATGCAATGTTGATTCAAAGTGCTTTTGTAATGGCCCGGATTTCCTACTATCTGAGTTGACTAAATACACCACATGTTCAACACAAATTGCACAGAAATATGAATCATTATGAATAAAGAATAAAAAGATAGAAGAAGAACAGAAATAACAACACTGAATCTCACATCGCAGCGGAATAAAATATATATATACCAATTTTTGGGATATAAAATTTTAACTGTACATACATATCATCATCAGAGTACAACATTTATTCATCACATGTACAACACAGCGGAATAAATCTCCATATATATGTCTAATATTGAAGTCTCCTGCTCCAAGCTCCTCCAAGGATATCTGAAATTACCTGAACTACTTGACTGCCTGTACAAATTTAGGCACCAAAGAGTTTACGGTAAAACAAAACAAAATAAACTCTGGGTCAGTCATGGAACTGGTGTGAGTAAACTCCAATCATTTGTTTAATTTTTTAAAAATCTTTTTCGAAAGAAAAGATAATTGTAAGACCGATCCACACATAAACACAGATGGTTTTTACCTTATGATAACCCAGAACATTCTTTAAAATCAATACTTTACGCATATTATAATAGTGTATAAAACAAGTAAATAACAATCTAGCAGCACGCTTACATCCTACGCTCCACATACATAGTATACAAAAAAAATCGCGGGCTCTTATTGGAGAATGGATTCCAACTGGAAAGGTATGGGACCGCCTTCCGATAGTATATCTCTAGAGAGGAATACACCGGGTTCAACAAGAACATCTTGCAACCATCGCTAAACATGACCGGCCCCTTACTTTGCTTGAGATTCTAAATATATTGTTACCAACAGTAGGGATCAGCAACCGTTTCCCGAAAGGGATAGCATCGAAAGATTAAAGAAGCAAATGGAATTTCTCTAGATCATGTGACAATACACCCTACTTGGGTGCGACCCACTTAGCCATGCGACCTACCCGATTTTACACCATTTCCCGGTTGCGAGGCTTGAGGTTACGATTACTTACCTTTCATTGATAGCACAATCACTTTGAATGCCATATTGTCAGATCCATTAATCACTAATTGATTTGCACAAAGATATTCTCGATATCATGCTAAGAGAATTAATTCTCCACCGCCAGATGTATATTTGTACAGACCAATGTATGCGATCATTGGAAATACTCAGTCATACATTCTCCCATACACGTTCGTTCTGGGATTAAACGAAACCGAAGGCACAATTTCCATTAATCCATCTTAGGCAATTTCTACCTTGGATTAACAGAAAAAGCCCTTGCACTTTACTCCGTCTTCGATTGCCTTCATATAATCCAATTCGCAACGCTACTACCAATACCGAGTGGTTGTCGGATAATAATCCAATCGGTCTCTTCATATTGACAACGGTATTGGCCAATACTTCACTAGTCGGTTATTTAACTATCGAAGAAAACAAACATTCATCCGGATCATCAAAAAATCACTGGGCCCCTTAATTAATATTTCATTAGTTAAATCACTTCTCCATTTCCTTATCAATATTTGTTAACTCAATTTTCAACAATCATCTTGGCCTCTTACACTATTGGGAAAACATATTCATTTATCACCTTCTTTTATTTTCTATACTTAGAAAATATTTTCTATATATGATTGGAATTCATTTCCAATTACTTCCCCCTTTCATGACCATTCATTTCTATACTCAAGAAATATTTAATATTATATTTCCAAAATTCCACTTACTTGGGTTAAAACAAATGTTGTGTAAAACATTGTTACAACAACCCAAAATACTGCATTCAACTAAATCTTATTCAAACATTGATCTTCGAGACTGAATCTTTCTTTTTATCGATTAATAATGAAATCAATCAAGTTGGGGTATAGCTACCTCTCGGACCTTTACTGAAAACATCCTTAACTTCAAAACCGACAAGATCACTTACTTCCATTAATAAACACCATATAAAACAATTCTAACTCCTTAAATTTCCGGAAAATTTTGCCATCACCTCCTCTGTATGACTTAATAGCTCAAACCCTGACTCTCCTCTCTAGGCCTTTTCCATTCAAAAAGAAAATCAAAAAGCCAAGCAGCTTGCCCAATAGGCTCATAAAATATCATATGGAATTTAAACATGTACCTTTCTGTTGGGCACTAATTTTTTTTATCTTCATTCTCTTCATTCCATATTTATTTAACATATATGCATCCACTCCCAATTTATTCAAACTCAATCCAATCATTTTTAACTTAATTCGCTAATTTATTCTTTAATTAGCTCTTTTTATATTTCATTTTTTATTTGAACATATCAAGTTCCTATACAATTTTAATTTACTTATAAACCAATCGAATTCCATTTTCAATTCAAGTTTCAAATTCGATTTTGAATATAAATTCACAAACCCAATCTACTTATCCAAATCCCAGTTTTGATTCAAAACTCGATTAACTGATTAATCTTCAAATTAGTTAATTCTATTCAATAATTAAAAATATGATTTTTGTTTCAAAAATCAATCAATTTACTCCACTTGAGTTCATATTAAGTTTATAACTTAATCTGGATTTTTCTAATTGAAATATAATTTTTATTTGCTTAAAGCCCTTTTTTTAATTTTGAATAAACCGTTATGGTTTTTAAATGATTATGGCGTTGTTTATGAAAATTTGATTTTGACATGACTCAAAATCTTTAAGACAAAATTCAGATTTTTCTCTTCCATTAGAAAAATATTATTCAATCGGCCCCGAAGATTCTTGTTTCAAAGAATTCCCACTTAAATTGAGTTCTATATACTCAATTGAAGTTTGAAACATCCAATTACGAACTACCGTGTTGTGGCGAGCACGTTTTAATTATATTTAAATATAAACGTTAAACTTCGTTTGTTATATAAATTCAAATTCCATTTCTTAAATATTAAATATAAATTAAACCAGTTTACCAAATCTGACTTAAATTTTCAATTATTTCTAATCATCGATTATTTCATTACTCGGTTATAATTCCAATCACAACTCCATTTTTTATTATTAACTTCCCATTCCGCTAGGAATGAATTATTTTATAAAATTCGATATAATCGAATTTTAGATATAAATCCATTGGATTTTTCTTAATTCAGTTTATATTCCGAATTACAGAATATAATCAATCGTTCTATTTCAAAATGTTTTCCAATTCACTTTTAAATTCATACTTGAATTTAAACTTCTAAATATCTAATGATAATTTATTTCACCAAATTTATAAACATCGTTTACGAATTCAACTTTCTTGTTTTATATATTAAAAACAAGTTTCATTTTAAAAATCTATTTGAAACTCAATTCGTTTTATATTTCGAATTCTGGAATAAAAACCGTTGTTCCCTTTTTGAAACGATTTCAAAATTTTATTTTTAAATTCATACTTGAATTTAAAATTCCAAATTTTCTCATGATAATTAATTCAATACATTTATAAACATCGTTTATAATTATTTTCCTTGTTTTACAAATGAAAACAAGCTTTCCCTTCAAATACCCATTTGAAACCCAATTCTAATTTTTGGAATATTTTATTATATAACATATAATTTATTTACATATTTTATTTTATTTTTAGTTTCTATATAATACAACTCTAATATCTTTTCTGGAAATAATTTATTTTTATATAAATCGACATTATTGAGTTTCAATCATAAATCCTTATGGATTTATTCCAATTCTATTTACATTTCGAACATCGAGATAAATTTCATTGTTTACTATTTAAAACTATTCCCAATTCTCATTTTAAATTCACATTTGAATTTAAACATTCATATTATCCAATGATAATTTATTTCCCTTCATTTATAAACACCATTTATAAATTCATTTCAATTCCCTGCATTATCCAATGAAAATTATTCCATTTTATTTATAAACATCGTTTATAAATTCATTAACTGTTTTTATTATTCAAAACAAGATAATATTTCTTACACCATTTGAAATTAAAATTCTATTTTAGAAAAATAGAATTTCCCTTTTAAATCTCAAAATTCCATTTTACGATATTTTTATATATCAACATTTAGGCCAATTGATATTTAAACACCCAAAACACCCAATTATCAATCACAGGTTTTCTAACACATCATGTGATAAGATATATATGAAAACAAACAATAATAAATTTTGAGGAATCCGGTTATATCCCTCCAACTTGTTCTCCTGCATCCACAGATGTTTGCCAACATAAATAATACCCATCTTACTTTAAGGCAGGATATCGCGGTGTAGATGGTCATCCACTATAATATATTGTTGGGCGCACAGGGTCATCCGTTATTGATACTGCGGGCATCCGCTAATGGTACTACGGGAATATCCAACCACCAACATATATATAATAGCCACAACCACCAAGCTTAAATATAACTAATATATATAATAGCCACAATAGTATTTCAATGCATCTAAGCAAACAATAAACAATGTATAAAAGTCACTAAAAATGAATATTCGTTTATAATAAAATTATAAACGAACCAGAGAGTGAGTTTACTCACCTTGATTTTTAATTCGTAATTTATTCCAATCTGAATATCATTGCTTAGTTATTGCTAGTACGAGTCCAATGTAGCTTGTTTTACTAGAATCTAATTTGTATAACACCTTTCTTCCACGATTTAAAGAAAATCCATGCTTGCAGCTAATGAAATTCACAATCGTGACTTCATCAACACCCTCTCGCCTCCACCGTGCATCGAATGTCATGATACCATTGTCGTCTTCCTTCTCTTTGCGAGTTCTAGGCATCCTTCTAACTCACTTTGAACTCGGCCTCCCCCATGCAGAACCGACGATGGCCATTTCCAGCGTAGAAGCTACAGGGTACGACTTGATCGAAATAGAACACCTCCAGAAATTCGTCCATCGAGCCTCCTTGCTATTAGTAGATCAACATTATCCTCTGTTCAGTCCGTCTCTGCCCAAGTCGACGCTGAGGCTCACCCCTATGCTCGCTATCGTGAATTTGAGGTGACAGTGATTGATATCGCACAATTTAAAATGGATATGAGGTTGAAGTATTCGACTATAGGAATCGAACGACTAAGGAATAAGTTGATTCCATTGGAAATTTGATCTTTAATTGAATTTTGGAAGAAGTGGGAATTTCAATTTGGGCATGGCTTTGATTTTCGATTTCAGAAAAATGAGAAAAAAATGGTCGGCCTTGTATGCTTAAATAGTATGATAGCTTCCTAAGGATAATTAGAATTAGGATTCCAATGGAAGATTGAAGGTGTATTACTAAGCAATCTAGTATATTAATAAATTAATTTATACTTACGCGTTATGTGTTGTTCAACGTCTTAAATTCGTACGACCATATATTAAATTCGATCACAATGAAAATTGACATCCTACTATAGTTTGACGTTTCGGATCCAACAAAATTGGTTTCGTCAAAAACTGAGATTGTTTGTAAATTCATCATTCTTAAGTACCATATTAAATTGATATAATTTAAATTCAAAAACAAACAATTCTTCAATAATAAATTATTATTATTGTTTATATTCCAAATAGAATATTAATCAACTAAATTGTTTTGATTTAATTTTAACTTTGAATTCAATTATTAGTTGTTTTTAGTATTATGATAATTCAATATACTTGAAATCAAATCATGTTTGATTATTAAATCGATAACTCAATATAAAAATCCATTTATATTATCAACTCAATATTTGAAACCATATTAAATATTTTAAATTAATCGACTAAAATCCAGGTCGTTACATTCTTTCCCCTTTAAAAGAATTTCATCCCCGAAATTATGAATGTAGGAAAAGTGCTACAAACCCATTAATTCTCCAAAAAATCATGTTGAAACACAACCTTTCGCACTTCTACAATTTTAGTTCCAACCAAAAATTTTGGTTTTCATTTATATTGCACATAATGTTTACATTCATTTAATCTGAATGATTTACACCCAGTATATTCACATCCAATTCATATCCCATTCATATGCACTCAAATTCTTTCAACTTGATTTTAGTCAATTTATGCACTACTATTCATTTAACTTGCTTAAGTTAAGTTTAAATTCCAGAATTCAAATTCCTGGGTATCTATTTCAAATCCTTTCGAAATAACATAAATATATACATATATTTATAATCCATCACAAATTATAAAAATTTGAATTTTCAAACCAAATTGTTTTCTTTCAAACAAATTTCTATCAAAACCATTTTTAAGGTAGCAATTCATAACTTAGAAACTCGAAAATGAACACTGATGATGATGCAGTCATCATCAGAATTATTTCTCGGTGACGGAAGTGAGTTTAGTGCTTTAATAATTTCAAAATCCATTCAAAACGATTTTCATTCAAAAATCTCTTTCAAAACAAAGTTATATTATTTTAATATACTATAGAAAATATTTTCCAACTTTCCGAGATTAAATTCCGAATTCTTGTTTGAATTCAATTCCAGTTCATCTAATTTGTATATTTTATTCATATACAGATTCTATATGGTTATATATAACCATTCCAATTTTATAATCTCATTTGATTATAATAACAACCAACACATCCATATATTATAATAATCTTAGAAAATTATTCCTTCTATATAAAAATATAATTTTGAGTAAAATTATTTCATTTACCTATATTAAAACAATATTATGTTGAATTTTCTGTTCAAGTGTTTAGAAACTCTCATCGATGTAGTGGCGTCCCACCATCTGACCATAATTCATAAGCCACTCAACAGACTAGCCAACACAATATAAAACAATTTTTATATCAATTAACAAACACGCTCTCTCATATATATACATTCAACTCATTCTAGGTTACTACTGACCCTATCTCTAATGAGTAACCCCGACCAAAGCCTAGGTGTTCGCTCAACCTAAGCTCTAATTCCAACTGTAATGGTCCGGATTTCCGTACTATCTAAGTTGACTAAATACACCACACGTATAACCCAAATTGCACAGAAATACAAATCATTATGAATAAAGAAGAAAAGAAATAACAAAACTGAATCTCATAGCGCAGCTGAATAAAATATAATATATATAACAACTTTTTGAATATGAAATGTTAACTGTATATACATATCATCATCAGAGTACAACATTTTCTCATCACATATACAACACAGCGGAATAAAGTTCTCCATATATATCTAATATCGAAGCCTCTTGCTCCAAGCTCCTCCATGGATATCTGAAATTACCTAAACTACTTGACTACCCGTACAAATTTAGGCACCCAAGAATTTAGGGTAAAACAAAACAAAATAAACTTTGGGTCAGTCATGGGACTGGTGCGAGTAAACTCAATCATTGGTTTAACTTTTTAAAAATCCTATTCAAAAGTAAAGATCATCGTAAGTTCGATCCACACATAAACATGGATGGTTTTTACCTTATGATAACCCAAAACATCCTTTAAAATCAATACTTTTCTGATATTATAATAGTGTCTAAAACAAGTAAATAACAATCTAGCAGAACGCTTGCATCTCACGCTCCACATATAAAGTATACAATCAAAACCACGGGATCTTATTGGAGAATGAATTCCAATCGGCAAGATATGGGACCACCTTTCGACACTGTATCTCTAGAGTGGAATACACCGGGTTCAATAAGAACATCTTGCAACCCAGGCTAAATATGACCGGCCCCTCAATTCGCTTGAGAGTACCAAATGTATTGTCACCAACGCTTGGGATCAGCAACCGTTTCCCGAAAGGAACAGCATTGAAAGATTAAAGAAGTAAATAAAATTTCTCTAGATCAGGTGACAATACACCCTACTTGGGTGCGACCCACTTAGCCATGCGACCTACCCGATTTTATACCATTTCCCGGTTGCGAGACTTGAGGTTACGACTACTTACCTTTCATTGATAGCAAAATCACTTTGAATACCACATTGTCAGATCCGCTAATCACTAATTGATTTACACAAAGATATTCTGGATATTATGCTAAGAGATTTAATTCTCCGCCACCAGATGTATGTTTGTACAGACCAACGTATGCGATCATTGGAAATACTCTGTCAGACATTCGTCTATACACGTTCGTTCTGGGACTGAAAGGAACCATGGGCGCAATTTCAATTAATCAATCTTAGGCAATTTCTTCCTAGGATTAACAGAAAAAGCCCTTGCACTTTACTCCATCTTTGATTATCTTCATATAATCTGATTCGCAATGCTATTGCCAATACAGAGTGGTTCTCGGATAATAATCCAACCGGACTCTCCATATTGACAACGATATTGGACAAATCGAAGAAAACAAACATTCATCCAAAGAATCAAACAATCACTGGGCCCTTTAATTAATATTTCATTAATTAAATCACTTATCCATTTCGTTATCAATATTTGTTAACTCAATTTTCAACAATCATCTTGGCCTCTTATGCTATGCGGAAAACATTTTCATTTATCACCTTCTTTTATTTTCTATACTTAGAAAATATTTTCTATTTATGATTGGAATTCATTTCCAATTACTTCTCCCTTTCACGACCATTCATTTCTATATTCCACAATTTCACTTACTTGGGTTAAAATGTATGTTGTGTAAAACATCATTACAACAACCCAAAATACAGCATTCAACTAAATCTTATTCAAACATTATTCTTCGAGACCGAATCTTGCTATTTATTGGTTAATAATGAAATCAATCAAGTTGGGGTATAGCTACCTCTTAGACCTTGACTAAAAACATCCTTAACTTCAAAAAAGACAAGACCACTTACCTCGAATAATCAACACCATAAAAACCAATTATTCATATTTAAAACGTGTATACGTTTCTCTTTCTATTTTTATCGGATTTAAATTTATAGATTTCCTTTTTTATTATAATGTTTTATTTTAAATTCGTTTCCTTATCGAATTCTGTTTATATCTATATATGGATTTCTAATTATCAAATTTTCTTAAAAATATTCTAACTCCTTAAATTTCCGGAAAATTTCACCAGCACCTCCTTTGTACGGATCAATAGCTCAAACCCCAACTCGCCACTCTAGGCCCTTTCCATTCAAAAAGAAAATCAAAAAGCCAAGCGGGTTGCCCAATAGGCTCATAAAAGCTAATATGAAATTTAAACATGTACCTTTTTGTCAGGCACTAAATTTTTTTTCTTCATTCTCTTTATTCCATGCCTGTTTAACATATATACGTCCATTCCCAATTTATTCAATCTCAATCCAATCATTTTTAACTCAATTATCTAATTTATTCTTTAACTAGCTCTTTCGCCTATTTCATTTTTTTAATTGAGCACATCACGTTCCTATACAATTTTAATTTACTTATAAACTAATCGAATTCCATTTTCAATATAAGTTTCATTTCGATTTTGAATATGAATTCACAAACTCAATCTACTTATCCTGTCACGCCCCGCCTCCATGCCCACTATCGTCCAGTTCATTTCAGAGAAATGTCATAGATCATAACGGAGAATTAGGTTTGTGAAGAGCGACCAATTGTATGATTACTCCAACTGAGGAATGCACATCAAATTCTGATACCGATTAAAATTTCGACATGACCATTCGGCACATAGGGAAACTATACAATGGCTATATGTAATCAGGAAGGCAGTATAAAATAGACAAGAACAATAATATATATCACAGCCAGACACAGAATAATCATATCACAAAGGCAGAATAGATATGAATAAACCAAGAACGTATACAACAAGCTAGTGGTCAACAAAGATCCACTAATCCCAAAGGAATAGATACATGTACCATGATCTAAATAAAAGAATATGTACACAACGATAGATAATGTCATACGAACAAAAGTACACAAAGCTGCGGAGACAGAGTAGCAAGCAGAAGGCATAAGATCAATCCTGCGATGAGTCCGAGAGGAGTACCTAAAATGACTCGGTCTAACCTGAGTACTATTTATAAAGATAAATAATAAACGAGTTAGTCTAGTTTTACTTATTAAATAAATTGAGATAATAAGAGATATAACACAGAATGACATGATTCTAGTTATAATATCTAATCATAAATAAATATGAAACATGGCATGTCAACACAATTAGGAAATGACAATGGAATGTCAGCACACCAATATCTCCAAATAATCTCATAGCTAATGTAGAATGCAACATTCAAATAATAGCACACAATAGGAAATGACAGAGGAATGCCAAATAAATTAAACACATGAATGACAGCAGAATGCCAAATAAATCTAAATGATGCCATATGCATCAAAATAAACAAGGAATGATAATGGAATGCCAAATACACATCAAATTGATGACCATCACATCAAAGTAATCAAGAATCCAGAAAACATCATAAAAAGGCATGTTCATAGCAGATGAGATATGATCTCTAGGTAGCGAACCCATATGTTTGAGCCGAAGCTCCCCACAAAGCCGGGTCATGACCCCGGAAGAGAGAAAACACATAAATCATGAAGGTTGGACCGAAGTCCCATAGGTGAAATCCAAGAATCGTAAATCCCACTCGGGAGATCGAGGACCATAAAACATAAGTCATAAAAGGACAGCATCGATCCGGTGAGTATAAATTACCCCGAGATAGTTAATATAAGAAAATAGCTAAATGTCCCATAACCACTCGCTATTCTCAAATATTTATGAACCCGTTGTTGGTTCATACTCAAAACAGCAAGGATGGTCACATCGTGTTCGAACGCACGAGTCCAGGAGTTATTCGCCGAAGTAAACATATAAGGGGTCATAGTCCTTATTTTTGCTAAGGTAAATAAACTAGATTTCTCGTCCGACCGAGTAAAGAGGATACGTACACACTAATAGATTGGAATCTGTAACAACCCATATTTTCAATAACTTGTTATAACATAAATCGAGGCAGAATTTAATTCAAAAATCTGAATCAAGGGAAACGGGCTATGCCATTGCGTTCGTCTCGGAAAAATACGCGAAATAGAGTCCAAGTTTTCGAAAATCGGAGTCCGTATGACCCAGTTAAGGCCCATTGAAGTTTTCAGAAAATTCCTAAGTTAAAAACAGATTTAAATTTTAAATTAAAAACAAGGATTAGGGCTAACTGGCGTCAGGCGGGAAAACTCCCGCCAGGACCCCCATGTCGACAGGCATGTCGACAGGGGTCTTAGGGTGTCGACTGCCCTGTCGACAGCCCTGTCGACACGGGGTGGCCAGGCAGTTTTGCCTGGCGCACCATTTTGATTTGGGCTTGGTTGTGTGGCTTGGTTCTAGAGAATTCCTAAATCTGACGGGCCTAAACTAACCTAGGGTTAATCCTAGGGCTAAAAACACTCTAATCTTCTATAAATAAGCCCCTAATCCTACCCTAAAGCCTCATTATTCATTCTAGCAACCAAACTATGTCAAATTGAATTCTCAAATGGCCTCCACCTAAAAACCCTAGCCTCCACCCTCTTCAAAAATCATTTCTATGAAGATTTTGATGTTCATACAAGCTTTTCTAAGTTGTATGAATGATCATTAGCTTGCATACATCATCAAGTTGCAAGCTTTATTTGCTAAGCTAGAGTTTTTGGGATTTTTGTTAATTGGAGCTTTATTTTGGGTTTTTATATGCTTGCATAAAGGGCTTCTCAATCTTTATTAGTAGATTTGTGTCTTCATAATATTTGTAAGCCCTCTTACCTTCATTTTAGAAACTCTAAAGTTAATATGTGATGAAAGTTGGGATTTATGCATGTTTAATAAGTTATGCATGCTTATGCGAGTTCACTATGCTATGTTATGCATGTTTAATAAGTTATGCATGCTTATGCGAGTTCACTATGCTATGTTACACATGTTTGATAAGTTATGCATGTTTATGCAAGTTCACTATGCCATGATGTGCAAGTTTAACAAGTTATGCATGTTTTTGCAAGTTCACTATGCCATGATGTGCAAGTTTAACAAGTTATGCATGTTTATGCAAGTTCACTATGCCATGATTTGCAAGCTTAACAAGTTATGCATGTTTATGCAAGTTCACTATGCCATGATTTGCAAGTTTAACAAGTTATGCATGTTTATGCAAGTTCACTATGCTAAGTTATGCAAGTCCAACATGTTATGCATGTTTTATGTGAGATTCATCATGTATGTTGTGCCAAGTTCCCTCTTTCTATCCTTTATGCGTTATAACGAATATGTAAGCGATAGAATGACGTTGGGGGGGGTTTTGGGTAAAACTTAAAATACATGAAAATATGAGATTGGGAATTTACCTATTAAGTTAGGTCTACCCCTTGGGAATTTACCTATTAAGTTAGGTCTACCCAAGTATTTGTTAAACTTGTAATCATATTTTGAAATTAAAGTGGACATGACACTTAGAAAACATAAGTGTGGCCAACTCGAGGTTGGGTTGAGTTTGTAGCATAAACCTACCCGGAACCGACCGGCTTAACTAGTGGCTACAAACAATAGGACCCAATGTGAGAAGTTGGTCATGTGTACCTTGGACCCGAGGTTAGACCAAGTTGTGGTGTAAAGCTACCCGGACCCACCCGGCTTAACTAGTAACCGCAACAAAGTCTAATGTGAGAGGTTAAGGTACAATTAAATTAATGCCTCATGATTAGGGTTAAGTCATGGCCCACTAATACTTAACCAATTTTGGGGATACGAGGGATTAAATGGGGTTAAGTGGTGAACTGTTGGTTACACTTAACTAATTTAATCCATGATTAGTGAGGGGTTAAACCACACTTAACCCTCTTAGAAAACCCTAGCAACGTGGTCTGTTCCAGCAGTAATCCCAGTTTGGTATCATTCACAACCCTAGAGGCTAGGCTAGGGCGGGGCACGATTACTGGACTTATGTAAGCGACCAAAGCGGCGGCTGAGTGGTACTGCGGTGCGGGTCCAGGCGGGCTACGGACGTGCACGTAGTCCGGTGTTGGACAAACTCGAGGCACGGGTACCAGTAGGTTGAGACTGTGCATTATTGCTTAGGTGTCTGGGGTTGACACCCGAGGGCTTGATACACCCGAGGGTGGACCCAGCACAGTCTGACTACATCCATATGTGGGCCGTATGGACACCAACACTTGACGTGTTAGGTTTATAGGGAGCCGATCGACTAGACCGTTGGGCTGGACCTTGCATTAAGGTCACCTCATGCTATTGGGCCAAAGTTTGGGCTGAGGGATCAATACCTGTTATGTTAAGTTGCTAGTACACTGGGGTGCAAAGCTTAATCTTCTTTATGTGATGACACCTTTATCTATTGCCAGTATGTTCATCCCAGTTTCCATCATGATGTTAGCTTTATTAGTTTATAGACTGATCGTAGTAGGGCTTACCAGTCTTTTTGACTGACCTGTTTTCTTTCGCTTCTTTTCTTCCGTTTCCCCCCCCCCCCCCAGGTTCTCAGGGAGGGAACAGTGGTGCTTAGCTTGGATCGCTTGCTTGTTCGCTGGATAGCTCATGTATGTCTGGACATTGAGCTCGCTATGGTTTATCATCTTTATTTTTGGGGATAGCACTATGTATTTCAGTATTTCTGTTTATGATGTACTAGACATGTTTATTTTGGCAGTTGACTTTATGATGTACTAGACTTGTTTTGAGATGGTTTGAGATATTCCGCTGTTTTATTCTCACTTACTCTGTTTTATATATATATTTATGTTCTTGTTCTGCCTTGATATATCATTATGCATGCTTAACCAGTTATAACGCCCCCCAGAAGCTAGTGCCCCCGAAAGAGTGACCCTAGTGGAGGTGGGGTGTTACAAATTTGGTATCAGAGCATAAGGTTTACAAGAAAGAACAAAAAGTTTTTTTTTTAAAAAAAAACTTTTGAAAAACTATTTTCAAAACAAGTATAAAGTATTTTCCAAAGAAAAGTCTAGTATTTTAAAAGGCTATTCCCCAAAAAGCCATTAGCGTTATCCTTCGTTCCCTTGACCTAATCTTATCTTATCTTTCGTTTCAGTATGGCTGAGGATCTTGCCATCCCCGATGGAGTAAACGTACCACTCTGGTATAGGAGACTTCTAGAAGCTAGGGCGGCAGCCGGCCCCGCAAACCCTACTCCCACTCCTCCTCCTGTAGTTGAGAATCCTCCCCCTAATGTCCCTCCTCCGGTGGTCCCTCCAGTGGTTAATATTCCTCCTCCCGTTGCTAATGTTCCTCCCCCTCCAGTTGCTGAGTCTCCTCTTCCTCCTCCTCCCCCTCAGCATCCTCAGGTTGAGTTTACGAAGGTTTGTAAGGACTTCAAGGCGATGGGAGGCAAGAACTTCCTAGGCACGGAATCTTTTGTTGAAGCAAGGAATTGGCTGAAAGACACTGAGGACTTATTTGCTATCTTTGGGATTGAGGACGAGAGGAAGATCTTATTGACAGTGTGGCTTTTGAAGGATGAAGCGGCCTATTGGTGGGAGGTCACCAATGGGACGAGGCCCGTTGAGACTTGGGCCGATTTGAGGACTAGATTTGTAGCCAAGTTTCTATCTTCTGCTGAGGCGAATTTACAGATGGAGAAGTTTATTGCATTAAAGCAAGGTGATATGTCGGTCAAGGAGTATGTGAACAAGTTTAATCAGCTGGCCCGTTTTGGTTTGGATTTGGTGAACACACCTGAGAAGAAGGCTCTTCGATTTGCTAGAGGGTTGAATGAGCCGCTGCAGGGTTTGGCGATGTCACATATTCCACATGGGGCTACTTTTGAGAGTTTGGTCGATATGGCTCTACTGCAGGGTGATGGAAAGAAAGAGGTCAAGTCGAGTGATACTCAACCAAAGAAGACCGATTCTCAAGGTAAAGGCAATCAAGGTGGTCAAAGCAGTCAGGGGAATCAGAGCAAGAACAAGAAGGGGAACAACAACAAAGGCAAGGGAAAGTGCAATTACTGTGGTGCGCCTGGACACTTTGCTAAGGATTGTAGGAAGAAGAAAAGGAAGCTTAGTGGTGGATGTTTTTCCTGTGGTGAGACTGGACACTTCAGCAAGGAATGCCCGAAGAAGAGAGGACAGGCTGGACCTTCAGGAGGGCAAGTTCATGCTCTCAATACCGCTCCAGTTCCCGATCGAGGTAGTGTTTCTGTTGAGAACCTTGTTTATGTTTCCGATCTTCCAGTTCGTACCTTGTTTGATTCTGGTGCATCACATAGCTTTATTTCATCTGATCTTGTTGATAGTTTGCACCTTAGTACTAGCTTAGTGGATGATCCCGTTTGTGTTTCGAACCCCATTGGGGGTTCTGCTCATTTATCTATGATATGTGAGGATCTGAGGATCTCTATACTCAGTGTAGAGTTCTTGTGTAGTGCATATGTTCTTGGTTTCAGGGGATACGGATTGATTTTGGGCATGGATTGGCTGTCTAGACATGGAGCCATTCTTGATTGTGAGCATAGGGTTGTGAGGCTTGTGACTCGCCTTGGCAACACCTTAGAGATTTCATGCAATCCGAAGAATCCCGTCATGTTGTGCTATCTTGAATCTCTCGACTCGTCAGAGGAAACCCTTCAGTCAGTAAGGGTGGTCCGAGATTATCCAGATGTTTTTGAAGAAGTTAAGGGGTTGCCCCCTAAACGAGAGATTGATTTTTGCATTTATCTAGTGGATAATGCTAAGCCTGTTTCTTTGCCCGTTCGGCACATGGCTCCACGTGAGAGACGGGAGCTCAGCAAGCAAGTAAAGGAGTTGCTTGAGAAGAACTTCATCAGGCAAAGTATATCCGAATGGGGAGCGCCTGTGGTGTTTGCTACTAAGGCAGATGGTTCTCTTCGACTCTGTGTGGACTATCGAGAGTTGAATAAGCTGACTAAGAAGAACAGACACCCGTTACCAAGGATCGATGATCTCTTTGACCAGCTTGTTGGTGCTTCTGTTTTCTCTCAGCTTGATCTTGCTACTGGATTTCATCAGCTCAGAGTGGCTGAAGATAGTATAGACAAGACTGCATTCAGAACTCCAGATGGATTCTTTGAATGGCTCGTTATGCCGTTCGGTTTGACGAATGCACCCGCGTATTTTGTGGACTTGATGAGTAGGGTGTTTCGGGAGTTCTTGAACAAGTTTTTCGTGGTCTTTGTGGATGATATTCTGATCTTTTCCAAGGATGAAGAAGAACACACGAGGCATCTTGTAAAGGTGATGGATACGCTTAGAGCGCATCAGTTAAAGGCCAAGTTCTCCAAGTGTCACTTTTGGAGAAGGGAAGTTAGATTCCTTGGGCATATCATATCCAAGCAAGGCTTAGCGGTGGATCCCGCTAAGGTGGTTGCAGTTCAGGATTGGAAGACTCCAAGGAATGCAACCGAGGTGAGAAGTTTTCTAGGTCTTGCGGGTTTTTACCGGAAGTTCATCAAGGACTTCGCAAAGATATCCGCTCCTCTTACTAAGTTGACGAAGAAGAACTTAGTTTTTGCTTGGGATATGGACTGTGAGCTTGCTTTTCAGAGACTCAAGAGAGCCCTTACCTCAGCACCAGTTCTAGCTTTACCCGATGGTGGTAAGATGTTTACCGTGTACACTGATGCTTGTGGCACGGGATTGGGCGCCGTTCTGATGCAAGAGGGCAGAGTTATATGTTTTGGTGGGAGGCAACTTAAGGTGCATGAGAAGAATTATCCCACTCATGATCTAGAGCTGGCAGCGATAGTATATGCACTCAAGGCTTGGCGTCATTATCTTCTGGGAGAGAGATTTGAGCTATATACTGATCATAAGTCTTTGAAGTATCTCTTTTCGCAGAAGGATCTGAACTTGAGGCAGCAAAGGTGGATGGAATTCTTGGCGTCCTATGATTTTGATATAGCCTATACCCCTGGCAAGGGGAATGTTGTAGCGGATGCGTTGAGTAGAAGAAGGTTGACACTAAGTCCTCTATTTGTTGAGATGAAGAATTTAGAGTTCTTGGCAACCTTTGATTTCTCTTTGGCAGTTGAGTCGATGACCGGTTCTTTAGCATCTCTTGAGCTCAGGCCTACCCTTCTGGATCAAGTTGGGGCTTCGCAGAAGGAAGACCCTCAGATAATTGAGATTGTGGATAAGCTGATTCGAGGGGAGACATCTAGTCACCTTGCTCGATATTCTATAGATGATAAGGGTTGGCTGAGGAGAGACGGAAGGCTTTGTGTTCCGAGGGTAGAAGACTTGGTGAGGAAAGTTCTTGAGGAAGCACATCGCTCCAAGTTGACTATACATCCGGGTGGAGATAAGATGTATAAGGATATGAAGCGCATTTTCTTCTGGCCTGGGATGAAGAAGGATGTGGCAGAGTTTGTCTCTAGATGTATTATTTGCCAGCAAGTTAAAGCCGAGTCGAAGAAGCCCGGTGGGCTATTGCATCCTCTGGACGTTCCACTTTGGAAGTGGGAGAGTATCTCCATGGACTTTATTGATGGGCTTCCAAGGTCAAGGAAAGGAAATACGAGCATTTGGGTTATTGTGGATAGACTTACGAAGAGTGCTCATTTTATTCCGGTAAAGAGCAAAAGGACCGCATCTGGACTAGCATCAGTATATCTTCGTGAGATAGTGTGACTACATGGAGTCCCTTCCAGCATAGTCAGTGACCGAGACCCCATCTTTACTAGTCAGTTCTGGAATAGCTTGCAGGAGGCCTTGGGCACGAGGTTGAATCTGAGTACTGCTTATCACCCACAGACGGATGGTCAAACAGAAAGGGTGAATAGGGTACTTGAGGACTTGTTGAGGCTTTGCATTCTGGATTTTGGTGGTACTTGGGAAGACCATCTTCCTCTTGTTGAGTTTGCATATAATAACAGTTATCAGGCGAGCATAGGGATGGCACCATTTGAAGCTTTATATGGGAGGCCGTGCAAGTCACCTACATGTTGGTGGGAGACTACAGATAAGCTTATACTTGGACCCGACATGATTAGAGATACATCCGAGAAGGTCGAGTTGATTAGAAGACGGATGAAGGCGGCCCAAGACCGACAGAAATCCTATGCTGATAGGCGAAGATCCGATTTGGAGTTTGATGTTGGGGACGTGGTTTTCGTAAAGGTTTCTCCTTTGCGGAATGTGGTCCGATTTGGAGCTGTTGGGAAGTTGGCACCGAGATTTGTTGGACCCTTCCCTATCATAGAGAGAATTGGGAAGATGGCTTATAAAGTGCAATTGCCCGAGAAGTTGTCCGGAGTGCATAATGTCTTTCATGTCTCGCATCTCCGAAAGTGCCTACATGAGTCCGCTGAGGTGGTTGAACCTAGCATTCTTGAAGACGTGGAAGTAGAGAAAGAGGCAACTCTGAGAAGTGCTCCGATTCGTATCTTGGGGACGGAGACCAAGAAGCTAAGGAATCGAGAGGTCAGGTTGGTGAAGGTTCAATGGGGTGAAGCCGAAGAAGACGCAACTTGGGAAACCGAGGAGAAGATGCGTAGGCTTTATCCATTCCTTTTTGAGGGTACATTCTCAATCTCTTTATCTTTCCATGTCTATCCATGTTTATCTAGTTATCGTGCTAATCTTGTCATGAGAACCTTAGGTAGAAACCCTTTGGATGAAACATGTGTTTGAAACATGTTATGCTTGATGGTTGCCAGTGGTTGCAAGTGTTTGCAAGTGGTTGCTCGTGGATGCATTATACACGATTAGGCACTAGATCGGCTCGCACACTCCTCATATTGCATGTGCATGAGTGTTTATGCTTATTCTTGGATGAAATTTGTATGCCATCACATGGATGTTGCATATGGATGTATGATTGAGCACGCATATAGATATTATACATTATGTTAGGGATTTGCATACATATGGATACATTTCACTAACATATTTTGCATTGATCTTTGCATTAGATAAGTACATATACACACACTTTTGCATATGTTCATACAGCATTTAGAATCTTTTAAGGACGATGGTTGCTCGTGGATGATGTTTTGAGTAGATGGGTGATTGGATGGTAGGATACGTTCTTCCTAACTTGAAGATTTCGGGGACGAAATCCTTTAAGGAGGGGAGGATGTAACAACCCATATTTTCAATAACTTGTTATAACATAAATCGAGGCAGAATTTAATTCAAAAATCTGAATCAAGGGAAACGGGCTATGCCATTGCGTTCGTCTCGGAAAAATACGCGAAATAGAGTCCGAGTTTTCGAAAATCGGAGTCCGTATGACCCAGTTAAGGCCCATTGAAGTTTTCAGAAAATTCCTAAGTTAAAACAGATTTAAATTTTAAATTAAAAACAAGGATTAGGGCTAACTGGCGTCAGGCGGGAAAACTCCCGCCAGGACCCCCATGTCGACAGGCATGTCGACAGGGGTCTTAGGGTGTCGACTGCCCTGTCGACAGCCCTGTCGACACGGGGTGGCCAGGCAGTTTTGCCTGGCGCACCATTTTGATTTGGGCTTGGTTGTGTGGCTTGGTTCTAGAGAATTCCTAAATCTGACGGGCCTAAACTAACCTAGGGTTAATCCTAGGGCTAAAAACACTCTAATCTTCTATAAATAAGCCCCTAATCCTACCCTAAAGCCTCGTTATTCATTCTAGCAACCAAACTATGTCAAATTGAATTCTCAAATGGCCTCCACCTAAAAACCCTAGCCTCCACCCTCTTCAAAAATCATTTCTATGAAGATTTTGATGTTCATACAAGCTTTTCTAAGTTGTATGAATGATCATTAGCTTGCATACATCATCAAGTTGCAAGCTTTATTTGCTAAGCTAGAGTTTTTGGGATTTTTGTTAATTGGAGCTTTATTTTGGGTTTTTATATGCTTGCATAAAGGGCTTCTCAATCTTTATTAGTAGATTTGTGTCTTCATAATATTTGTAAGCCCTCTTACCTTCATTTTAGAAACTCTAAAGTTAATATGTGATGAAAGTTGGGATTTATGCATGTTTAATAAGTTATGCATGCTTATGCGAGTTCACTATGCTATGTTATGCATGTTTAATAAGTTATGCATGCTTATGCGAGTTCACTATGCTATGTTACACATGTTTGATAAGTTATGCATGTTTATGCAAGTTCACTATGCCATGATGTGCAAGTTTAACAAGTTATGCATGTTTATGCAAGTTCACTATGCCATGATGTGCAAGTTTAACAAGTTATGCATGTTTATGCAAGTTCACTATGCCATGATTTGCAAGCTTAACAAGTTATGCATGTTTATGCAAGTTCACTATGCCATGATTTGCAAGTTTAACAAGTTATGCATGTTTATGCAAGTTCACTATGCTAAGTTATGCAAGTCCAACATGTTATGCATGTTTTATGTGAGATTCATCATGTATGTTGTGCCAAGTTCCCTCTTTCTATCCTTTATGCGTTATAACGAATATGTAAGCGATAGAATGACGTTAGGGGGGGGGTTTTGGGTAAAACTTAAAATACATGAAAATATGAGATTGGGAATTTACCTATTAAGTTAGGTCTACCCCTTGGGAATTTACCTATTAAGTTAGGTCTACCCAAGTATTTGTTAAACTTGTAATCATATTTTGAAATTAAAGTGGATATGACACTTAGAAAACATAAGTGTGGCCAACTCGAGGTTGGGTTGAGTTTGTAGCATAAACCTACCCGGAACCGACCGGCTTAACTAGTGGCTACAAACAATAGGACCCAATGTGAGAAGTTGGTCATGTGTACCTTGGACCCGAGGTTAGACCAAGTTGTGGTGTAAAGCTACCCGGACCCGCCCGGCTTAACTAGTAACCGCAACAAAGTCTAATGTGAGAGGTTAAGGTACAATTAAATTAATGCCTCATGATTAGGGTTAAGTCATGGCCCACTAATACTTAACCAATTTTGGGGATACGAGGGATTAAATGGGGTTAAGTGGTGAACTGTTGGTTACACTTAACTAATTTAATCCATGATTAGTGAGTGGTTAAACCACACTTAACCCTCTTAGAAAACCCTAGCAACGTGGTCTGTTCCAGCAGTAATCCCAGTTTGGTATCATTCACAACCCTAGAGGCTAGGCTAGGGCGGGGCACGATTACTGGACTGATGTAAGCGACCAAAGCGGCGGCTGAGTGGTACTGCGGTGCGGGTCCAGGCGGGCTACGGACGTGCACGTAGTCCGGTGTTGGACAAACTCGAGGCACGAGTACCAGTAGGTTGAGACTGTGCATTATTGCTTAGGTGTCTGGGGTTGACACCCGAGGGCTTGATACACCCGAGGGTGGACCCAGCACAGTCTGACTACATCCATATGTGGGCCGTATGGACACCAACACTTGACGTGTTAGGTTTATAGGGAGCCGATCGACTAGACCGTTGGGCTGGACCTTGCATTAAGGTCACCTCATGCTATTGGGCCAAAGTTTGGGCTGAGGGATCAATACCTGTTATGTTAAGTTGCTAGTACACTGGGGTGCAAAGCTTAATCTTCTTTATGTGATGACACCTTTATCTATTGCCAGTATGTTCATCCCAGTTTCCATCATGATGTTAGCTTTATTAGTTTATAGACTGATCGTAGTAGGGCTTACCAGTCTTTTTGACTGACCTGTTTTCTTTCGCTTCTTTTCTTCCGTTTCCCCCCCCCCCCCCCCAGGTTCTCAGGGAGGGAACAGTGGTGCTTAGCTTGGATCGCTTGCTTGTTCGCTGGATAGCTCATGTATGTCTGGACATTGAGCTCGCTATGGTTTATCATCTTTATTTTTGGGGATAGCACTATGTATTTCAGTATTTCTGTTTATGATGTACTAGACATGTTTATTTTGGCAGTTGACTTTATGATGTACTAGACTTGTTTTGAGATGGTTTGAGATATTCCGCTGTTTTATTCTCACTTACTCTGTTTTATATATATATTTATGTTCTTGTTCTGCCTTGATATATCATTATGCATGCTTAACCAGTTATAACGCCCCCCAGAAGCTAGTGCCCCCGAAAGAGTGACCCTAGTGGAGGTGGGGTGTTACAAATTTGGTATCAGAGCATAAGGTTTACAAGAAAGAACAAAAAGTTTTTTTTTTTAAAAAAAAACTTTTGAAAAACTATTTTCAAAACAAGTATAAAGTATTTTCCAAAGAAAAGTCTAGTATTTTAAAAGGCTATTCCCCAAAAAGCCATTAGCGTTATCCTTCGTTCCCTTGACCTAATCTTATCTTATCTTTCGTTTCAGTATGGCTGAGGATCTTGCCATCCCCGATGGAGTAAACGTACCACTCTGGTATAGGAGACTTCTAGAAGCTAGGGCGGCAGCCGGCCCCGCAAACCCTACTCCCACTCCTCCTCCTGTAGTTGAGAATCCTCCCCCTAATGTCCCTCCTCCGGTGGTCCCTCCAGTGGTTAATATTCCTCCTCCCGTTGCTAATGTTCCTCCCCCTCCAGTTGCTGAGGCTCCTCTTCCTCCTCCTCCCCCTCAGCATCCTCAGGTTGAGTTTACGAAGGTTTGTAAGGACTTCAAGGCGATGGGAGGCAAGAACTTCCTAGGCACGGAATCTTTTGTTGAAGCAAGGAATTGGCTGAAAGACACTGAGGACTTATTTGCTATCTTTGGGATTGAGGACGAGAGGAAGATCTTATTGACAGTGTGGCTTTTGAAGGATGAAGCGGCCTATTGGTGGGAGGTCACCAATGGGACGAGGCCCGTTGAGACTTGGGCCGATTTGAGGACTAGATTTGTAGCCAAGTTTCTATCTTCTGCTGAGGCGAATTTACAGATGGAGAAGTTTATTGCATTAAAGCAAGGTGATATGTCGGTCAAGGAGTATGTGAACAAGTTTAATCAGCTGGCCCGTTTTGGTTTGGATTTGGTGAACACACCTGAGAAGAAGGCTCTTCGATTTGCTAGAGGGTTGAATGAGCCGCTGCAGGGTTTGGCGATGTCACATATTCCGCATGGGGCTACTTTTGAGAGTTTGGTCGATATGGCTCTACTGCAGGGTGATGGAAAGAAAGAGGTCAAGTCGAGTGATACTCAACCAAAGAAGACCGATTCTCAAGGTAAAGGCAATCAAGGTGGTCAAAGCAGTCAGGGGAATCAGAGCAAGAACAAGAAGGGGAACAACAACAAAGGCAAGGGAAAGTGCAATTACTGTGGTGCGCCTGGACACTTTGCTAAGGATTGTAGGAAGAAGAAAAGGAAGCTTAGTGGTGGATGTTTTTCCTGTGGTGAGACTGGACACTTCAGCAAGGAATGCCCGAAGAAGAGAGGACAGGCTGGACCTTCAGGAGGGCAAGTTCATGCTCTCAATACCGCTCCAGTTCCCGATCGAGGTAGTGTTTCTGTTGAGAACCTTGTTTATGTTTCCGATCTTCCAGTTCGTACCTTGTTTGATTCTGGTGCATCACATAGCTTTATTTCATCTGATCTTGTTGATAGTTTGCACCTTAGTACTAGCTTAGTGGATGATCCCGTTTGTGTTTCGAACCCCATTGGGGGTTCTGCTCATTTATCTATGATATGTGAGGATCTGAGGATCTCTATACTCAGTGTAGAGTTCTTGTGTAGTGCATATGTTCTTGGTTTCAGGGGATACGGATTGATTTTGGGCATGGATTGGCTGTCTAGACATGGAGCCATTCTTGATTGTGAGCATAGGGTTGTGAGGCTTGTGACTCGCCTTGGCAACACCTTAGAGATTTCATGCAATCCGAAGAATCCCGTCATGTTGTGCTATCTTGAATCTCTCGACTCGTCAGAGGAAACCCTTCAGTCAGTAAGGGTGGTCCGAGATTATCCAGATGTTTTTGAAGAAGTTAAGGGGTTGCCCCCTAAACGAGAGATTGATTTTCGCATTTATCTAGTGGATAATGCTAAGCCTGTTTCTTTGCCCGTTCGGCACATGGCTCCGCGTGAGAGACGGGAGCTCAGCAAGCAAGTAAAGGAGTTGCTTGAGAAGAACTTCATCAGGCAAAGTATATCCGAATGGGGAGCGCCTGTGGTGTTTGCTACTAAGGCAGATGGTTCTCTTCGACTCTGTGTGGACTATCGAGAGTTGAATAAGCTGACTAAGAAGAACAGACACCCGTTACCAAGGATCGATGATCTCTTTGACCAGCTTGTTGGTGCTTCTGTTTTCTCTCAGCTTGATCTTGCTACTGGATTTCATCAGCTCAGAGTGGCTGAAGATAGTATAGACAAGACTGCATTCAGAACTCCAGATGGATTCTTTGAATGGCTCGTTATGCCGTTCGGTTTGACGAATGCACCCGCGTATTTTGTGGACTTGATGAGTAGGGTGTTTCGGGAGTTCTTGAACAAGTTTTTCGTGGTCTTTGTGGATGATATTCTGATCTTTTCCAAGGATGAAGAAGAACACACGAGGCATCTTGTAAAGGTGATGGATACGCTTAGAGCGCATCAGTTAAAGGCCAAGTTCTCCAAGTGTCACTTTTGGAGAAGGGAAGTTAGATTCCTTGGGCATATCATATCCAAGCAATGCTTAGCGGTGGATCCCGCTAAGGTGGTTGCAGTTCAGGATTGGAAGACTCCAAGGAATGCAACCGAGGTGAGAAGTTTTCTAGGTCTTGCGGGTTTTTACCGGAAGTTCATCAAGGACTTCGCAAAGATATCCGCTCCTCTTACTAAGTTGACGAAGAAGAACTTAGTTTTTGCTTGGGATATGGACTGTGAGCTTGCTTTTCAGAGACTCAAGAGAGCCCTTACCTCAGCACCAGTTCTAGCTTTACCCGATGGTGGTAAGATGTTTACCGTGTACACTGATGCTTGTGGCACGGGATTAGGCGCCGTTCTGATGCAAGAGGGCAGAGTTATATGTTTTGGTGGGAGGCAACTTAAGGTGCATGAGAAGAATTATCCCACTCATGATCTAGAGCTGGCAGCGATAGTATATGCACTCAAGGCTTGGCGTCATTATCTTCTGGGAGAGAGATTTGAGCTATATACTGATCATAAGTCTTTGAAGTATCTCTTTTCGCAGAAGGATCTGAACTTGAGGCAGCAAAGGTGGATGGAATTCTTGGCGTCCTATGATTTTGATATAGCCTATACCCCTGGCAAGGGGAATGTTGTAGCGGATGCGTTGAGTAGAAGAAGGTTGACACTAAGTCCTATATTTGTTGAGATGAAGAATTTAGAGTTCTTGGCAACCTTTGATTTCTCTTTGGCAGTTGAGTCGATGACCGGTTCTTTAGCATCTCTTGAGCTCAGGCCTACCCTTCTGGATCAAGTTGGGGCTTCGCAGAAGGAAGACCCTCAGATAATTGAGATTGTGGATAAGCTGATTCGAGGGGAGACATCTAGTCACCTTGCTCGATATTCTATAGATGATAAGGGTTGGTTGAGGAGAGACGGAAGGCTTTGTGTTCCGAGGGTAGAAGACTTGGTGAGGAAAGTTCTTGAGGAAGCACATCGCTCCAAGTTGACTATACATCCGGGTGGAGATAAGATGTATAAGGATATGAAGCGCATTTTCTTCTGGCCTGGGATGAAGAAGGATGTGGCAGAGTTTGTCTCTAGATGTATTATTTGCCAGCAAGTTAAAGCCGAGTCGAAGAAGCCCGGTGGGCTATTGCATCCTCTGGACGTTCCACTTTGGAAGTGGGAGAGTATCTCCATGGACTTTATTGATGGGCTTCCAAGGTCAAGGAAAGGAAATACGAGCATTTGGGTTATTGTGGATAGACTTACGAAGAGTGCTCATTTTATTCCGGTAAAGAGCAAAAGGACCGCATCTGGACTAGCATCAGTATATCTTCGTGAGATAGTGTGACTACATGGAGTCCCTTCCAGCATAGTCAGTGACCGAGACCCCATCTTTACTAGTCAGTTCTGGAATAGCTTGCAGGAGGCCTTGGGCACGAGGTTGAATCTGAGTACTGCTTATCACCCACAGACGGATGGTCAAACAGAAAGGGTGAATAGGGTACTTGAGGACTTGTTGAGGCTTTGCATTCTGGATTTTGGTGGTACTTGGGAAGACCATCTTCCTCTTGTTGAGTTTGCATATAATAACAGTTATCAGGCGAGCATAGGGATGGCACCATTTGAAGCTTTATATGGGAGGCCGTGCAAGTCACCTACATGTTGGTGGGAGACTACAGATAAGCTTATACTTGGACCCGACATGATTAGAGATACATCCGAGAAGGTCGAGTTGATTAGAAGACGGATGAAGGCGGCCCAAGACCGACAGAAATCCTATGCTGATAGGCGAAGATCCGATTTGGAGTTTGATGTTGGGGACATGGTTTTCGTAAAGGTTTCTCCTTTGCGGAATGTGGTCCGATTTGGAGCTGTTGGGAAGTTGGCACCGAGATTTGTTGGACCCTTCCCTATCATAGAGAGAATTGGGAAGATGGCTTATAAAGTGCAATTGCCCGAGAAGTTGTCCGGAGTGCATAATGTCTTTCATGTCTCGCATCTCCGAAAGTGCCTACATGAGTCCGCTGAGGTGGTTGAACCTAGCATTCTTGAAGACGTGGAAGTAGAGAAAGAGGCAACTCTGAGAAGTGCTCCGATTCGTATCTTGGGGACGGAGACCAAGAAGCTAAGGAATCGAGAGGTCAGGTTGGTGAAGGTTCAATGGGGTGAAGCCGAAGAAGACGCAACTTGGGAAACCGAGGAGAAGATGCGTAGGCTTTATCCATTCCTTTTTGAGGGTACATTCTCAATCTCTTTATCTTTCCATGTCTATCCATGTTTATCTAGTTATCGTGCTAATCTTGTCATGAGAACCTTAGGTAGAAACCCTTTGGATGAAACATGTGTTTGAAACATGTTATGCTTGATGGTTGCCAGTGGTTGCAAGTGTTTGCAAGTGGTTGCTCGTGGATGCATTATACACGATTAGGCACTAGATCGGCTCGCACACTCCTCATATTGCATGTGCATGAGTGTTTATGCTTATTCTTGGATGAAATTTGTATGCCATCACATGGATGTTGCATATGGATGTATGATTGAGCACGCATATAGATATTATACATTATGTTAGGGATTTGCATACATATGGATACATTTCACTAACATATTTTGCATTGATCTTTGCATTAGATAAGTACATATACACACACTTTTGCATATGTTCATACAGCATTTAGAATCTTTTAAGGACGATGGTTGCTCGTGGATGATGTTTTGAGTAGATGGGTGATTGGATGGTAGGATACGTTCTTCCTAACTTGAAGATTTCGGGGACGAAATCCTTTAAGGAGGGGAGGATGTAACAACCCATATTTTCAATAACTTGTTATAACATAAATCGAGGCAGAATTTAATTCAAAAATCTGAATCAAGGGAAACGGGCTATGCCATTGCGTTCGTCTCGGAAAAATACGCGAAATAGAGTCCGAGTTTTCGAAAATCGGAGTCCGTATGACCCAGTTAAGGCCCATTGAAGTTTTCAGAAAATTCCTAAGTTAAAACAGATTTAAATTTTAAATTAAAAACAAGGATTAGGGCTAACTGGCGTCAGGCGGGAAAACTCCCGCCAGGACCCCCATGTCGACAGGCATGTCGACAGGGGTCTTAGGGTGTCGACTGCCCTGTCGACAGCCCTGTCGACACGGGGTGGCCAGGTAGTTTTGCCTGGCGCACCATTTTGATTTGGGCTTGGTTGTGTGGCTTGGTTCTAGAAAATTCCTAAATCTGACGGGCCTAAACTAACCTAGGGTTAATCCTAGGGCTAAAAACACTCTAATCTTCTATAAATAAGCCCCTAATCCTACCCTAAAGCCTCGTTATTCATTCTAGCAACCAAACTATGTCAAATTGAATTCTCAAATGGCCTCCACCTAAAAACCCTAGCCTCCACCCTCTTCAAAAATCATTTCTATGAAGATTTTGATGTTCATACAAGCTTTTCTAAGTTGTATGAATGATCATTAGCTTGCATACATCATCAAGTTGCAAGCTTTATTTGCTAAGCTAGAGTTTTTGGGATTTTTGTTAATTGGAGCTTTATTTTGGGTTTTTATATGCTTGCATAAAGGGCTTCTCAATCTTTATTAGTAGATTTGTGTCTTCATAATATTTGTAAGCCCTCTTACCTTCATTTTAGAAACTCTAAAGTTAATATGTGATGAAAGTTGGGATTTATGCATGTTTAATAAGTTATGCATGCTTATGCGAGTTCACTATGCTATGTTATGCATGTTTAATAAGTTATGCATGCTTATGCGAGTTCACTATGCTATGTTACACATGTTTGATAAGTTATGCATGTTTATGCAAGTTCACTATGCCATGATGTGCAAGTTTAACAAGTTATGCATGTTTATGCAAGTTCACTATGCCATGATGTGCAAGTTTAACAAGTTATGCATGTTTATGCAAGTTCACTATGCCATGATTTGCAAGCTTAACAAGTTATGCATGTTTATGCAAGTTCACTATGCCATGATTTGCAAGTTTAACAAGTTATGCATGTTTATGCAAGTTCACTATGCTAAGTTATGCAAGTCCAACATGTTATGCATGTTTTATGTGAGATTCATCATGTATGTTGTGCCAAGTTCCCTCTTTCTATCCTTTATGCGTTATAACGAATATGTAAGCGATAGAATGACGTTAGGGGGGGGGGGTTTTGGGTAAAACTTAAAATACATGAAAATATGAGATTGGGAATTTACCTATTAAGTTAGGTCTACCCCTTGGGAATTTACCTATTAAGTTAGGTCTACCCAAGTATTTGTTAAACTTGTAATCATATTTTGAAATTAAAGTGGACATGACACTTAGAAAACATAAGTGTGGCCAACTCGAGGTTGGGTTGAGTTTGTAGCATAAACCTACCCGGAACCGACCGGCTTAACTAGTGGCTACAAACAATAGGACCCAATGTGAGAAGTTGGTCATGTGTACCTTGGACCCGAGGTTAGACCAAGTTGTGGTGTAAAGCTACCCGGACCCGCCCGGCTTAACTAGTAACCGCAACAAAGTCTAATGTGAGAGGTTAAGGTACAATTAAATTAATGCCTCATGATTAGGGTTAAGTCATGGCCCACTAATACTTAACCAATTTTGGGGATACGAGGGATTAAATGGGGTTAAGTGGTGAACTGTTGGTTACACTTAACTAATTTAATCCATGATTAGTGAGTGGTTAAACCACACTTAACCCTCTTAGAAAACCCTAGCAACGTGGTCTGTTCCAGCAGTAATCCCAGTTTGGTATCATTCACAACCCTAGAGGCTAGGCTAGGGCGGGGCACGATTACTGGACTGATGTAAGCGACCAAAGCGGCGGCTGAGTGGTACTGCGGTGCGGGTCCAGGCGGGCTACGGACGTGCACGTAGTCCGGTGTTGGACAAACTCGAGGCACGAGTACCAGTAGGTTGAGACTGTGCATTATTGCTTAGGTGTCTGGGGTTGACATCCGAGGGCTTGATACACCCGAGGGTGGACCCAGCACAGTCTGACTACATCCATATGTGGGCCGTATGGACACCAACACTTGACGTGTTAGGTTTATAGGGAGCCGATCGACTAGACCGTTGGGCTGGACCTTGCATTAAGGTCACCTCATGCTATTGGGCCAAAGTTTGGGCTGAGGGATCAATACCTGTTATGTTAAGTTGCTAGTACACTGGGGTGCAAAGCTTAATCTTCTTTATGTGATGACACCTTTATCTATTGCCAGTATGTTCATCCCAGTTTCCATCATGATGTTAGCTTTATTAGTTTATAGACTGATCGTAGTAGGGCTTACCAGTCTTTTTGACTGACCTGTTTTCTTTCGCTTCTTTTCTTCCGTTCCCCCCCCCCCCCAGGTTCTCAGGGAGGGAACAGTGGTGCTTAGCTTGGATCGCTTGCTTGTTCGCTGGATAGCTCATGTATGTCTGGACATTGAGCTCGCTATGGTTTATCATCTTTATTTTTGGGGATAGCACTATGTATTTCAGTATTTCTGTTTATGATGTACTAGACATGTTTATTTTGGCAGTTGACTTTATGATGTACTAGACTTGTTTTGAGATGGTTTGAGATATTCCGCTGTTTTATTCTCACTTACTCTGTTTTATATATATATTTATGTTCTTGTTCTGCCTTGATATATCATTATGCATGCTTAACCAGTTATAACGCCCCCCAGAAGCTAGTGCCCCCGAAAGAGTGACCCTAGTGGAGGTGGGGTGTTACAGAATCCGTAGAAGGATTCGTGGTCCATTAATAATATATAAACCCTCTTATAATTCGAAGTGACAATAAACAATAGTACGATTGCCAAGGCAAATCGATCAAGGGGATTCACGTCATAATGACGTAAATTCAAATCATAAATCATCAAATATAAATTCGATAAATTGAATATACATATAGCTCATTAGTGAATCCAATGACAATAAGAAACGATTAGAAATCACACTAGAGCCACAGGAAACAAAGACACAAAATCAGGTACCACGGATAAAAGTACGATCACCAAGGTGATCGCTAATTCAAAAATTCTCGTTATACCACAAACAGGGAATCGAATGGGAAAACGATCGTAAATTCGATAGACGAACGAATCAAAATCCCAAAATTAATACCCGAAGGTTCTAAACTATATTGGAATGGACTCGAAGGATATCGAGTCAATAATTCGCATTTTAATGGCATGAATCATATTAACAAGAGTATCGAAAAAATTCGATATACAAAATAGAGCGCATGGGCTTTAGAATGATGACTTATTCAATTCACATCTTAAACAATGTGAATAGGCCAACAAGAATCAACATTGTAAGAATCAAATGAGAATCAAAGACGACGATGATTTCCAGTGAATTTAAAGACCATCAACATGCACGGAAGAGCCAAGGAGTCCAGAAACAAACGGGATTGTGCGCGGAAGTGCACAATCGGAACTGGGTTGAACTTGGGCAAAACAACCCAGGTTGACCATGATCGGTCGACCGGTCAAATAGGGTCGGTCGACCGGTTTTTCACAGGAACAAAACCAGTTGACCGCCCCTATTTTGGTCGGTCGACCGGTTCTGACCTTGACCATTTCCCAGGTCGAACCTTGGGGGATTCATCCCCCACGAGCGTCCATCGTCGATCGTTGAGGTTCGTGACTTCTTTGGGACATCAACGAGACCTCTCTGATCCACCATATCGATTCGCAAATCTCGAATCCAAATATTTTGATTATAGGTTTTAAACGAACCAAATTTCAAACTAAAACAATCGGAAACGATTCAAGCGATTAATTGTAACAACCCGGAAAATTTGAATCAGTTTAAAAAATTTAAATTGGCTATTTTAGTGGATTTTAAATATTTAAAATAAATATTTTAAATAATAACGACGAAAATAGTGTTTGAATCGACGCTTGAAAATAAATATAATTACTTTGAATTATAAACAAGGCATGAAATGGCGCGGCAGTTTCAAAAATTGAATTCAAACTTTGACTGACTGTACCGGGTGCAAAATAAAATGGATTTTAGTGAAACCAAAAATATTTAAATCTGTTAGTGAATATCTTTCTAACAAATTTGAAAAATCGAATTTTCGTAGCAGGAAGCAAAAGTTATAGCCAAACGAATTTTCAGAAAGGTCGTTATAGAGTTTATATAGCCCGTGAAAAAGGCCATTTTGCAAACGACCTCAGAATTCAACGAAACCACTTTTGTTGGATCCGGGATGTCAAATTTATGTTAGGTTTCAAATTTCATAATTTTTGAATCTAGTATGTGAGCGTGGCAAAGGAAAATGTTTTTGGTCGATTTCTATTAAATTGGATCGACCAGAAAAGGGCCATTTTTCAAACGGCCTCAGAATTCGACGAAACTAGTTTTGTTGGGACCGTATCGTCAAAACATAGCCAGGTTTATTTTTCTGGAATTTTTGGGATCAGTATGTGGCCCTGGCAAATTGAAATGTACGTTCAAATTAAATATTGAATGTTTTATATTTTAATTTGAAGAAAAAATAACTGAAACAGTCGAATGGACCTGCGAAACATATCCCATTATGTTCAGAATGGGGGTATTTGGCTAGGGACGACAGTCGTTGGGTTTGGATTGGAGATTGTATGAGACAAGGGCTATTTTCGAATTTTTAAAATATATAAATAAAGGAAAAATCTCATTGGCCCAAACCATCGTCTCTCTCCCCGACCCTCTCTGAAACCGATGACGGAAAGGTGTTTAAACCATCTCTACTAATTTTTAACCAATCCACTCACCAATATCGAAAGCTGTAGTTGAGGATTTTGAAGAGCTCCCCTCAAGCTTCAAATCCATACCTGTCACTCCCCCTGCCATCGCTCCATCGCCGAGAACCATCGACCTGAAGTGTCGCCGCCTCGTCGGATATTGCGCTGCCGCCTGGACTTTGAGTTCAACGTGGTGCACCTCGCCGGGATCCCCTCTCAAAGCCCTACAACGTGGCATCGTCTGATCTTGGCTAAACTACACGGATTTGGAGTAATCTTCAAACCTAGTTTTGAAGAAAATAGAGAGGTATACGGCTAATATTATATTAAACTATTTAATAGCACTTTAAAGCGCTAAGGTTTTTGATTTCACTGTAAAAATCATATCTTCTTCGTTTGTTGACGAAATTCAGTGAAACAAGAGACAGTGGACTCGTGCGGGCGTCTTCTACATTCTAGAAGAGACCGGATATTTTTCTGAGCCTTCTGCTATTTTTGGTGGAGTGGAACCCAATATGAGATTTCTAAATTATAAACGATATGGAAATGACGATGTATAAATTATATATTCGAAGTATGAGTTATATAAGCGTTGTACACCTCATGTATAAGTTGTATGTTCGATGTATAAGTTATATACGCGTTGTAAAAATTATATATGTGTTGAAATAGAAGTGAAATACTTATATATATATATATATACGCCCCTTATCCACAAACCATGGACTATATTTATTGGTTGTGATTGGTGTGAAAATTGGTTGATAGCAAATGGTTGATTAGAATTGTTTGTGGTTGAAATTGATTGATTGTGGTTGAAAAATACCCGTTTTTGGTTGAGAATTATTTGGTTGAAACCACATAGGATTAGTTTGTGGAAACGAAAAGAAAATATAAACATGCCGCCTGCGTGCGAACTAGATGTATGAAATCCCCTTTGTCAAAAGCTGCGAGGCTTTAAGGTAGAGCGAGGAGCCGTACTAGGGACGGTCCCGGTTTTAACTACCCAGTCGTTATGCTGCCGAAATTTTCAATAATATTCATGTGTTAGAATTATTTTCATGTGTTGAAACTATATTCGTGTGTTGAATAGAAATTCATGTGTTGAGTAGAAATTCATGTATTGAATAGAAATTCATGTGTTGAACGACATTCATGTTTTGAAATAAATTGTTTTATAATAAAAATCATATTTTTATCATCTCTATGAACTATATTAAATAGTCGTGTTTTGAAATAAATTGTTTTATAATAAAAATCATATTTTTATCATCTCTATGAACTATATAAAATAGTCGTGTTTTGAAATAAATTGTTTTATAATAAAAATCATATTTTTATCATCTATATGAACTATATAAAACAATCGTGTTTTGAAATAAATTATTTTGCAATAAAAATCACATTTTTACTATATATATAAACTATAGAAAATATTCATGTGTTGAATGTGGAAACAAAATTCATGTGTTGAATGTTGAAACAAAATTCATGTGTTGAATGTTGAAACAAAATTCATGTGTGGAATAGAAATTCATGTGTTGAATAGAGATTCCTGTGTGGAAATAAAATAAACAAAATTCATGTGTTGAAATAAATGTCTGTTGAATAAAAATATCATTTTTACCAAATGTATGAAAAGAATATGGTTTTGAAATCGAAGAATAGATCATATTTATATATATATATATACATATATATATATATATATAATTAAATATAATCGAATAACGAAGCTGCAGTTCGTGTTTTGAAACCGTGATTTCAAACGATTAGTGCGGGAGATCCGACTATCGGATTTTCCCGAAACCGAAACCGTTGGGTCCTCTTTGGAAATATCTTTCCAACGACACCAACTTTGTAAAGATATAACGGTTGGATTGTCTGGAATGTTCAATTCAAATCTAAAGAAAAACGGCGCCAGAATCGATTTTATATATATATAATTAAATTAAATCGAATAACGACGCTGTAGTTCGTATTTTGAAATCGAAACTTCAAACGAGTGTACCGGGAGATCCGACCATCGGATTTTCCCAAAACTGGAACCGTTGGATTCGTTTTGTAAAGATCTTTCTAATGATATAAATTTTGTGAAGATCCAACAGTTAGACTTTCAGATATAAGTAAATCAAATCTGAAGAAAAACAGCGCCATGGCCGCGTTATGGCCCGAAGCGTCATTTGAATAAATTGGCTATTTTTAAATAAATAAAAATAGTGATAAATCGTTATAAAATATTATAAACGATATGGAATGGAAATAAACCGAATTTACCCGGTTTATTAGATATTTGATGGTTGAATGTGTTTGACATGAAAATTATACTAAAGAATTTGTCTTTAATAAAAATAATGGGAACTTTTCCTTAAGAATGTGAAATTTATAAACTAACTGAAGGTTAGCTAAGTCGAATGGTTTCCCGGGTTTTGATCTGATGTTGGTTTCGGCCTTCGGGGTAAATACTTGGGAAATCATTCTCTTACTAATTTGCGGTTAGTGACTGATGAATTGGAATGAGGCGTATGTTGTGTTTGTGTAGCACTTGTTTATTATATACGCGAGTTGCTCAGAAAGACCGGGTTTATCCCATTCTGAATAACTGAATCGACGATAAGAAGTCAATGATGAAGACGGTGGTCGAAGACCGTAGATCTTCACCTCGGTTGGATGGTAACTGATGTCTTGATTGGGAGGCATCCAGAAATATAGATAATAAGTGGTGATCGTCCAGACGTACGTAGAGATCGATGGGTATGCGAGGTATATAGTGCCTCCGGTTTCGTTCAGACCCAGAATGAACTTGCAAATGGACTGTGTGTCCGACATTGGAATTCATTCTATGTGATTGATAGCCATCAGTTACATGGTGTGAATTGCCTGTGTGGCATGCTAAGATGCAGTGATCAAGGCTTCTGTTGAAAAGCAAAGTCTTGTGGCTGATGATCAAAGCACGGCCTGTGTGGCATAGCTTTGTGTATAACATAAATTCGCGAGCCTCACACCTCGGTATGAACCAGAAACGGGAGAGGACATCAGGGAGGGCATGCGTTTCCTTCTAGCTAGAGGTGGTGTCAGTGCTTAAACTGGCTGACATTTATATTATTTTCACCTGTGTGGTTGTTGCTGTTGCGAGGCGGCTCGGTTATATCGGTCGATCAGGGATCGATGGAGTCATTCGTTGGCTCATTTACGCCCCAAAGGGCAGGGAAACGCAGTGTTCAGGAATTTTAATCCACATCGGTGGACCGGCCCTGACGATCCAATGGCTCACCTGTGTCTGGGTCCTGAGGCTCGGGCTAGACAGTCTCGAATTCGGTAAGGACTATCTTTTGCCTTGGTTCATGACGGAAATCCAATTTCCAAATATGACATCATGCGGTTTTGATTGTAAACCTATATTGGCGACATAGTGGCATGGGACGCTCATGTCGTCTATGATTGATACTTATGATTTGAAGTTGTTTTTGAAATATATAAACACTAGTAATAATATCAAATACTTTTGTTTTATTCGTATCAAGCATATTTTGGCCATTATAAGGTAAAAACTCTATCCTCCGGTTTGCGTTGCATTGTGTGATGGGAACTGAGTCTTATAATGGCTTCATTTTATAAAAAGCATTGCGATGTTTAAAAGATTTACTTGTTGAAAAGCATTGGCAATCCCATGGAGTAAACCCGTTCCGCGAAAGTGGCATGGTCCTGAGATTAGCCATATTATAAATGTGTTAAGTAGATTTCTCATACCAGTCCCATGACTGACTCGTAGTTTGTTTCACTTGCAAACTCGGGTGCCCATCTTTCTTCATAGGGAGCCTTGTATTCAGGTTTTAGCAGGCTCTTTCTGGATAGCTGGAGCTGAAGATGGATTCTATCATTTATCTCTTTTTATGTTGTTCATCTCCTATTGTACATATTATGTTTGTTTTCCGCTATAGACATTTATGTATAGCCGAAATGTATTTGTACTAAGTATGATCCTGTATACTATGTAAGTCTGATGATTATGTTTATCCAGTGTATTCTATGCTACATTATATGGTGTATTTATTTATTTCTGTTCTGCTATTTTCTGTCTATGTGTTATATTCCAAAGATTACCCTTGACACCGTCGTACGGGATTTTGGGGTCGTTACAACGTGGTATCAAAGCTTTGGTTAAGCTTAGTTCTGGAATATAACATATTAATGAACTCGTCAGAAATAGAACCAGTAGTGTTCTAGGACGGGTAACTCATTACAGATAGGGTCAGTAATATCCTAGAATGGGTATAGCAGAATGAAATACGCCCGATAGACACATTTACATTCGAGTATATGTCTCTATGCTTTAGAATATCTTTTCTGTTGACCTGACACTTGATCTGCTATTTGCAGAAGTACTAGAAAATGAGTGTCAGAAACAGAAGGAATGCAGAACCAGATATTGAGGCTCGATTAATTAAGTATCGAAATATGGGTGGAATACCGTTCTCGGGTGAAGAATCTATTATGAAAACACAAGCTTGGATTCGTTCTGCTGAGAAAATCTTTGACGGTTTAAAGCTGAGAGATGACCAGAAAAGATTACTGGCATCTTGGGCACTCAAAGACGAAGCTTTGTTCTGGTGGGATTCGATTATTAAGGATAATCCAGAAGGTAATATTAGCTGGGATAGATTTAAAGTGATTTTCCTAGAAAGATTTACTCCTCCTGAAGCAACTGAGCTATTATGTGATGAATTCTCTTATCTGATACAAGGAGATATGACCATTCCAGAATATCATAAGAAATTCAATGAACTTTCTCATTTTGCCCCGCATCTAATTCAAGATCCAAAGAGGAAGAATCTGAGGTTTATTCACGGGCTCCAAAGAAATAACCAAAATAGTGTAATGAGGAATGTGAAGCTTCCTTTTTCTGAAATGATATATATGGCTTACCAGTATGAGGATATCGACAAGAAAGGTATGTTGCGTTATGAAGAGGAAGTCAGTTCTAGTAATAAAGGTGAGTCTGAAACTGATAGTCCTGAGGCTAGGACGATGTCTGAGGTCAGTAAGAAGCCTAAAGTCAATCGGAAAAGGGCCAGATCTAAGAAAGAACCGGTAACGACGGCCACATGCTCTAACTGCAATAAGCAAGGACATTTGACCAGAAATTGTAGATCTTTGAAGAAAGATGGATTTAAACCCTGTAGAAAGGCTCGAGAAATTAGAAAATGCCGGAAGTGCCATCAGTCTGACCATATTGAGAAGAATTGCCAGCTATTAAAGAAAGAGTCTGAAGCGGTACATGTGAACGAAGTGACAGAAGTGACTGCATCTTCCTCTGGTCAGGAGAGGTCTGATGTTTTGGAAGCCACGCTTAATGTCAAAAACATTCCAGTTAAAGTACTGTTTGATACAGGCACGTCACGAAGCTTTATTGCAAAGAATGCAGTTAAGAAGTTGGATTTAAAATTGAAAAAGCTCAAAGAACCCATCACTGTCCATAATCCAGTTGGGGGTTCTCTCGATCTTAGCTGGATTTGTGCGGCACCTGTCTCTTTTTCCTGTTATAAGTTCCCTACCATCTCTATCGTCATGAATTTTACTGAGTTCGATCTTGTTTTGGGATTAGATTGGTTAACCAAATATGAGGCAGAGGTTAGATGCGAGAGAGTTGTTAGGGCAAAGATTAAATCAGGGAATCATATAACCATACCATGTGAAGGCCCGAATTCAAATAGAAAAGACTTTTGGTCAGCTCTAGATGTTTCTCCTGCTCAAATAGAAAATATCCATGTAGTCACAGAGAATATTCCGGACCTCATCAAAGATATTCCTGTCGTAAAGAATTATGCAGATGTGTTCGAAGTAGTTGTCAGCTTACCTCCACAAAGAGAAATTGATTTCAAGATCGCTTTAATTCCGAACACAATCCCAGTAGTGCACGCTATTCGGAGAATGACTCTAAAGGAGAAAGAAGAACTAGACAATCAAGCTCGACAGCTTGTATGGAAGGGTCTGATCAGGCCTAGTTTCTCTGATTGGGGAGCAGCAGTGGTGTTTGTCCCAAAGTCTGACGGTACTCTGCGACTATGTGTGGATTATCGTGACTTGAATAAACAGATAATAAAGAATAAATATCCATTGCCGCGAATCGATGATTTATTGGATCGTCTGAATGGAGCACAAGTATTTTCAAGGATGGACCTAGGTACAGGTTTCCATCAGCTTCGTATTGCCGAAGAGTGTGTTCCTATGACAGCATTCAGAGGTTCAGACTTATTCTATGAGTGGTTAGTAATGTCGTTCGGCTTATGTAACGCTCCAGTTTACTTCGTCGATTTGATGAATCGAGTGTTCAGAGGAGTCTTGAATAAGTTTGTTCTGGTTTTTATTGACGATATTCTAATCTTCTCTAAGTCAAAAGCCGAACATGAAAAACATTTGGAACAAGTTCTAGAAATTCTGAGAAAGAATGTATTGAAAGCTAAACTTTCCAAATGTATATTCTGGCAAGATGAAGTAAAGTTCCTTGGCCACGTCGTATCAAAAGAGGGAATTGTTGTGGATCCAAGTAAAATCACATCTATTCAAAATTGGAAACAGCCTAGTACTCCCACAGAAGCCCGAAGTTTTCTTGGATTGGCTAGTAATTACAGGAAGTTCGTTAAAGATTTTTCGAAGATATCTAGTCACTTAACAAAGCTTACAAAGAAGCACGCAAAATTCAAGTGGACTCCAGAATGTGAGGAGGCTTTTGAGAAGCTAAAGTTAAGATTAACAACGGCTCCAGTGTTAACGATAATCGATGGCAATCATGACTTTAAAGTCTAGACAGATGCCTCTAGAGAAGGCCTTGGTGCAGTATTAATGCAAAGAGGTCAAGTTGTTGCTTATGCTAGCAGCCAGCTGAAGCCACGTGAAAATAATTACGTCACTCATTATCTTGAGTTGTTGGCTATCGTATTTGCTTTAAAAATCTGGAGACATTACCTTTTGGGTGAGAAGTTCGAATTTTATACGGATCATTAGTCGCTAAAGTATCTGTTCACCTAAAAAGACTTGAATCTGAGACAGCAGCGTTGGCTGGAATTTCTTGCCGCATACGATTTTGAGATTTTATACACTCCTGGGAAAGCCAGTGTCGTGGCCGATGCGCTAAGTATAAAGAATGTGATCATCGCCAGTTTTATAGTTGCGACTTCTTTGATTGACAAGATATCTGTTCTCCATAAGGACGACAAATTTATTAAAGGAATGAGCTAGCGGATTCGTGAAGGGAATGCTTCAGATTTCCAGCTCGATAGCGAAGGGATTCTAAGGTTACAAGGACGAATTTGTGTTCCAGAAGTTCCTGAACTCAGAAGAGATGTGCTTGATGAATGCCACAAATCTAAGCTCAGTATCCATCCGGGTGTGAGTAAAATATATAACGATATCAAGCTAACATTCTAGTGGAAATCGTTGAAAAGAGACATCTCTATGTATGTTTGCAGGTGCTCTACTTGCCAACTAGTCAAAAGCGACCAACAGAAACTTGCTGGATTGTTGCAACCGCTGGACATTCCAGATTGGAAGTGGGAACATATTTCCATGGACTTCATAGATGGTTTGCCCAAAACTCGGAAAGGAAATGACAGTATTTGGGTGATCGTAGATCGCTTCACGAAGACCGCCCATTTCATACCTGTCAGATCGAACAGAACTGCTTAGAGTCTGGCGTAGATATATTTCAAGGAAATTGCTAGGCTACATGGAGTGCCGATCAGTATAGTTCGTGATAGAGATCCAATATTCACTAGAAAATTCTGGGAGGCATTTCAAGTAGAACTAGGAACGAAGTTGTAACACCCCACATCCGTTAGTGTCACTCACAAAGGGAATGCACTAAGTTCTGTGGAGCATTTAAGTTAAAAGATGCAGATAAATTACAAGACAGACAGAAATTAAACAGCGGAAAATAAAACTTTGCTTTATTGATAAAACAGTTTGTACAAGGATTTCTTTACAATATCAGAGTATCATCTGTCTTACAAAATAAAGAAGCATAAAACAACATTTATATTCCCCAAATTTTAGCAAGAGCCAGCCATAGCATCTGACAAGAGAATCCAAGCAAAACTTCAACAAATCTTCAAGCTGGGAAAGAGTGACAGTCCAACTTAAACTGAGCTATACTATTCCCTCCTTTTCTACCTGGGGGGAACGGAAGAAAAGAAGATGAAAGGAAAACAGAGTCAGACATAAAACCTGAGTAAGTTCAGTAACTTCTAGCATGTGAACATGGAAAAACAAAACGATATGAATTAACTGAATACAAGATAACACCATGATGATAGGGTCAGCAAGATTAGACAAGATAATCACAAGATATGCTAAGATAAGATAACTAGATATGCTCTAATACTTTCGCCGCTTCGCTATTTCCTTGTTATACTGATTCCTATATCTCTGCACCACCTAACTAGTGTCCCAACTAGTAACGATAACATGATCCCAATCCCTATAGTTTTCATCGCCTTCAGGCATACATTTATTATTTATTACCTAGATCAAATCTAGGGTTTTCTACCAAGTGCCTTCTAGATTCAAATAGAGTTTTACGCTGTCTGCTGAACGCTTCTCGGATTCAGGATTTATGCCACCTAGTTCAACTAGGGATTATGCTACCTGTCGAACGATGCCCCCAAGTCTAGGACACACTACCTAGAGTGGTATATGTTCCTATACTTCCCCACGCATGTATCGCGAATCGTTATCGCTTGTCTAGATGCACATGTCATGTAATGTGCGGTCCGAGTCCTATGACAGGGCAAATCAAGGAATACAGAACTCGGTCGAGAGCTTTCAGATATCTGCCGATGCAGATGCTAAGGTCTGTTTTTATTCCAGTGGCTATGGTCCCACTTGACCCCTCCCTCAACTAATGAAAGGCACACCTTGAAAAAATGAGAACTATACGTCGGCCCCCGGTGCCCCACTATCCTATGGCCATCCTCACCCATAACTAGATAGCAAGTATATGGTCTTTTGGAGTTCTCCGCCTTTCCGCTTCACGTATCTCGATTGACTGAAGATGGATGGTAGACGACGAGTTGCTATCACAGGGCTACCGTTTTCTCGCCGAATCACGCCGGTCCATCCTAGTCTTTAGGTTGCCATGTATTGCAACCAAGGAATACCCCTGGTTCTTCTACGCGGACCTTAACCTCTGTGAGCCCAGGAGGATCATCTGCAGCCTCACAGAGGGATACCAAGAGTACCCTCACGTCCCCTCGAAGCCTCGGGCTTCGTAACCCAATTTGTTGGATCCTTCTTTCTACTCAAACGGACATTCGCTCCTTCCCATGCTATACTAAGAATTACTACTTAGTTTTACTAACTAAGATTTACCACTTAGTTTCCAGAATCATTGTTTTCTAAGGTTTACTACTTAGTTCCCTTTCCCGTCAATTTGGATTGGTTAAGTGTCATTAGTCAATTCAAGCCAACTTAACCCTCTTCATTCATCCTGTTATACTGGTTAAGTGTTATAAGTAATTAATGTTGACTTAACCCCACCACAAACCAAGTTATATTGGATAAGTATTTCTTATTACTTAACCCTACCCATTCACCCTGTATTGGTTAAGTGTTCCTTTTTAACTTAACCTTGCCCGTCTGTCTTAACTAACATGTTATTAATGGTTAAGTATTATCCCTTCATGTTTAGACTTAACCCTATTCTTTTTATCACATCCTGATGGTTAAGTGTTCAAGTTTACTTAACCCTACGGTCTAGCCCAGACAACATATCAAATTGGCTAAGTGTATTTACTTAACCCCAACCTCTAGTCTAGTTAACATGTTAATTCGGCTAAGTGTATCAACTTTACTTAACCCCACCTTCTAGTCTAGTTAACATGTTAGTTTGGCTAAGTGTTTTCTTAGTTACTTAACCCCTACAAATCTGGTCTTGTTACCATAAGTTTGGTTAAGTGTCCCTATGAACTTAGCCCTCCCATTCTAGCTCGACTGTGTTAAGTTGGTTAAGTGTTCCTATGGACTCAACCCTCCCATTCTTGCTTGATTGTGTTAACTGTCTGTATGGACCTAACCCCACCCATTGGTTTGTTATCATGTTGAATTGGTTAAGTGTCTTAGTTAACTTAACCCTACCCATTCTTGCTTTAACTAAATTAAAGCCACGACCACTCACATTAGACAGATATTGTTGCGAATACTGGATGTGCAGGTCGGTTCCAGGCAGGTTTACATCGCAACTCAGTCTAACCTCGGGTTAGGCATATTCGTGTTTTCTAAGTTCAAAGGGTTTTGATTAATTTTCAAATCAGGTTTTGAAAGCAACCATCATGTCCGTTGGATCAGTTAGGGATAGCCAGGGAGAGCAGGAAACTTGTATTTCCAAACCCAAGCCTAGACACTATCCTCTCTGTCACCCTAGAACTTTCTGGTGTATTGTTAAAAGAGATGTCGTTAATAAACCTTTCTTTTGTGTATAAGTAAATTGTTAACAATTTATCCTCAAGGCCCATTTTCCCTTTTTAAAATAAATTTGGCCTATACCCTATACATTTGCCATGCCTACTAATGGGCTTGTATTCTAGGCCCAAATCTTGATTTGCCTATCTTATAGTTTATTGCAATTTAGATCCAACATCCCCCATTTACAAGTTTATGCCAAAACTTGATTTTATATTCTAGTTTACAGTTTATGCCAAACTAGATTTCATATTTTAGTTCCCCGTTTATGCCAAAACTTAATTTGCATACCAACTACCTATTTTGTGGCCCACTAAACCCTTTTCCATTTACGCTCGACGTATGTAAATTATGCTAACATACTTATCATGCTTAATTTAGCCACCCAATTCTGATTTAATATTCTAATTTCAGTTCATTACCAAAACTAGACTTGTTGTTCTAATTTTCATCAAATTATGCCAATTTCCAAGTTTAGTCAATTTCATGATTTCCCCAAAACGTATTCCCATCATTCGCATAATCGTGGTTCAACCTAGATTATAAATAAAGCTGGATTCGTGGACAGAAGGGAATGAGCCAAAATGCCATCAAAGAATGGACATAACAATTGGCATAAGATGACAATTCACAGGCATGGCAATATCACGACATGAAAAGGGTTGAATAGTATAGGTTCAAGAACATGGGTAGACCTTACTTAATAGGTAAATTCCCAAGGTCTAAAACCAAGAATAGACAGAGTAGGTTCAGGAACATGGGTAGACCTAACTTAATAGGTAAATTCCCAAGGTCTAAAACCAAAGAAAACTAAGGACAGGCAGAATAAATAATCGGGTTTAGACCCAATCTCATAATCACAGAACTTAAGCAACACTTTCCTAGTCATGAATCATAGGTGTTTAATCACAGATGTCCTTGTTATGTCATAGGCAATAGTTTTTGCTTTTCCCAATCAAAGGCATAGGCCGGTGTTCACAGTCAAGAAAATAATTCTCATAGTCACAGTCACAGTCATAGGCAATATTCATAGTCATAGGCAATGTCCATAGTCATAGGCAATGTTCATATTCATAGGCAATGTTCATAGTCATAGGCAATGTTCATAGTCATAGGCATATGGTTCTAAGGTCCATAGTTTCATAGTCACGGTCTTATTTGTTCTCGAAATCGTAACAGTCCTTAATTAGGTCCAAGAGTATAGGCATTGATTCGAATAGAGAGAGAGAGAGAGAGAGATTTGGCATATTCTTTTATTCCTTTAATTTCATGTCACGAACAGAGAAAAACGTTCAAATCTAAAAATAACTGACTTACAGAGATTTAGATTAGAAAAGAAAGATGGCGTTGCTATGATTCGTGCGACGTTGCTCGAAACCGTCTGAGCTAGCCTTTGATTCTTCACTTGAAATCCTAGCCCGACTTGAACCTCTTCTTGAAAGTCTTTTAGCAGCATCTCCTCGTCTTGATTTATTTTATATATATTATTCTATTTATATTTTAATTAAGAGGAGGAGAAGAAGCCATGTTTACTAAGAATCTTTGCAGCACAAGGGTAGAGGAGAATTGTGAATAGAGAAGAAGACTAGGGCTGCTTATATAGTGTTAGGTGGACGAACCTGGTCAGAAAACGTGACCAGATACATCAGAACGAACCAGGTGCAGAAATCTGGAAGAAGCAGGGGGGTCGACCCCCAGGTCAACTACCCAGTCGACCTGTGTGCCTTGGGCGGGAAAATTCCCGCCCAGCCCAATCTGGGTCTGTTTTGAATTTCGAACTCGTTTTTCTGAACTGTTTTGAAATTTGAACTTCGCTGAATCTTCCGGAGGCCATATCTTCCTCATACGGACTCCGATTTACGCAAACTCAGACTCGTTTTCATGCGGAATTCCGAGACGAATGCAGTGGCGTAGCCCGTTTCCCTTGATTTTGATTTTAACTTTTAATTCTGCCCTGATTTGTGAATCCTAGTGTTACAGAATTACAGGGTGTTACAGAAGCTGAATCTAAGCACCGCCTATCATCCTCAGACAGATGGTCCGACTGAGAGGGTGAATCGTATAATAGAAGTTTTATTACGGGCTTGTGTTCTTGATTTCGGTGGATCATGGGAAGACCATTTACATTTGGCGGAGTTTTCATACAACAACAGCTACCAAGCAAGCCTGACAATGTCACCATTCAAAGCATTATATGGTAGACCGTGTCGATCTCCTGCTTGTTGAGTAGAACCTGGTAATAGACTTGTATTGGGACCTGACATGATCCATGAAGCTGCAGACAAAGTCGATTTTGTTTAGAAACGATTACTCGCCGCTCAAAGCCGACAGAAGAGCTATGCTGATTCGAGAAGAAGAGATTTGGCTTTTTATGTTGGTGATTATGTATATCTAAGGGTTTCTCCGATGAGAGGAGTGGTTCGATTTGGCAAAACTGGGAAGTTGGCGCCCATATTTATTGGTCCATTCCCTAGTCTTGAAAGGATTGGAACTCTCGCTTATAGAATTCAATTACCTGATTGGTTGCCTGGAGTGAATGATGTATTTCACGTATCTCAACTTCGAAAGCATGTTCATGATCCAGACTTGATCGTGGAAGAAGCCGCACAACAGGATATATAAATTACTCCAGAATTGGTTGTGAGAAGAGAGCCATTAAAGATTGTTGGCAAAGAAACCAAAGAGCTGAGGAACAAGAAGGTTCACTTAGTCAAAGTGCAATGGAGTGGAGATCCGCGAGATAGTACTTGGGAAACAGAGGAAAGCATTAAGAAAGCCTATCCTAAGTGCAGGGTAGATATCTCTGATTGACTCTGGTGCAAGGTACATTTACCATATTTTGAAATTACCATTTTGTTCTCTACTTTGTTGTTATTCTTTTCATGGATGTGAACTTTTAACTATGTAGTCTGATTATTTTAAAAAGAGTATATGAATCGATTAGTATATTTTTGAAAAGTTAAAAACAAATTGATTGTTGTTTGTGTGATGTGATTGTGGATTTGATTAATTAAATTATTAGAATGATAGTTAATTAAATAAAGTATTGAATTGATTTAAAAATAGATAGAAATATATACATGTGCATTATATATGTTTGAACAGGTAAAGGATTAGCTATTGAATAAAGAATTTATTTGCATGCCCAACAAATAGGTAAACCTTAATGAGTTGGATGCGCGATTTTACTATTATATCAACTCCTCTGAACGTCATTGGATGCGGAGTGCTAGTTGTTCTATGTGTAATAATAAACATCGCCATAGGATAGTAACAATTAATTTTGAACTACACTACATGGCATACTTCTTGAAGATAGGCATACTTCATCATATACCATATAAGCATTTAGAGCTTGTGTGACGAGGTTGAAGATTTACCATACGAGCGACAGGCTTGTATGGCGATGACTATATATTACAGGTTGAACTGATGACTGATATGGACCATATAAAATGTAACGGTAAATTGCAAGATTAATAAAACCCCACACGGGTCTTGAGATGACAATAAACACGTCTCTCTGGTCATTAAGGCACAAAAACCATTTATAGGGTGACGAGAATTTATTCTCTGGAGTTATGATCTATACACACTCCCTTGTGGACACCGGAATATATCACTATAAATATGTGCATGCTTATTAGGATTTATTAGGTACCTAATACGGCCCAATAAATTTCCAAACCCCTCCCCGTACAAAGGAGGTTATGGCGAAATTTTTCGAAAATTTAGGGCGTTAGCCAAATTTTTGAAGAATTAGAAAATTCTCAAAAACGGAAAAGTTGGAGAATGGAAGCCAGATTAAAAGTAGAGTTGATTAATCAAACCACTTTCGACTTTGTTCCTTTTCGGGGACGAAAAGTTTTAAGTGGGGGAGATTGTAACAACCCGGAAAATATGAACCAGTTTAAAAATTTTAAATTGGCTATTTTAGTGGATTTTAAATATTTAAAATAAATATTTAAAATAATAACGACGAAAATGGTGTTTGAATCGATGCTTGAAAATAAATATAATTACTTTGAATGATAAACAAGGCCTGAAATGGTGTGGTAGTTTCAAAAATTGAATTCAAACTTTGACTGACTGTACCGGGTGCAAAATAAAACGGATTTTAGTGAAACCAAAATTATTTTGAATCTGTTAGTGAATATCTTTCTAAGAATATGAAAAATCGAAGTTTCGTTGCGGGAAGCAAAAGTTATGGCCAAATGAATTTTCAGAAAAGTCGCTATAGAGTTTATATAGCCCGTGAAAATGGTCGTTTTGCAAACGACCTCAGAATTCGATGAAACCAATTTTGTTGGATCCGGGATGTCAAATTATTACTAGGTTTCAAATTTCATAATTTTTGAAGCTAGTATGTGAGCATGGCAAAGGAAAATGTGTTTGGTCGATTTCTATTAAATTGGATCGACCAGAAAAGGGCCATTTTTCAAACGGTCTCATAATTCAACGAAACTAATTTTGTTGGGACCGTATCATCAAAACATAGCCAGGTTTATTTTTCTGGAATTTTTGGGATCAGTATGTGGCCCCGGCAAATTGAAATGTACATTCAAATAAAATATTGAATGTTTTATATTTTAATTTGAAGAAAAACTGACTGAAACAGTCGAATGGGCCTACGAAACATATCCCATTGTGTTCGTAATGGGGGTATTTGGCTAGGGACGACAGTCGTTGGGTTTGGATTGGAGATTGTATGAAACAAGGGGTATTTTCGAATTTTTAAAAATATATAAATAAAGGAAAAATCTCATTGGCCCAAACCATCGTCTCTCTCCCTGGCCCTCTCTGAAACTGACGACAGAAATGTGTTTAAACCATCTCTCCTAATTTCTGACCAATCCACTCACCAATATCGAAAGCTGTAGTTGAGGATTTTGAAGAGCTCCCCTCAAGCTTCAAATCCATACCTGTCACTCCCCCTGCCATCGCTCCATCGCCGAGAACCATCGACCTGAAGTGTCGTCGCCTCGTCGGATATTGCGTCGCCGCCTGGACTTCGAGTTCAACGTGGTGCACCTCGCCGGGATCCCCTCTCGAAGCCCTACAATGTGGCATCGTCTGATCTTGGCAAAACTACACTGATTTGGAGAAATCTTCAAACCTAGTTTTGAAGAAAATAAAGAGGTATACGGCTAATATTATATTAAACTATTTAATAGCACTTTAAAGTGCTACGATTTTTGATTTCACTGTAAAAATCATATCTTTTTTGTTTGTTGACAAAATTCAGTGAAACAAGAGGCAGTGGACTCGTGCGGGCGTCTTCTACATTCTAAAAGAGACCGGATTTTTTTCTTAGCCTTCTGCTATTTTTGGTGGAGTGGAACCCAATGTGAGATTTCTAAATTATAAACGATATGGAAATGACGATGTATAAATTATATATTCGAAGTAGGAGTTATATAAGCGTTGTACACCTCATGTATAAGCGTTGTATAAGTTGTATGTTCGATGCATAAGTTATATACGTGTTGTAAAAATTATATATGTGTTGAAATAGAAGTGAAATACTTATATAAATATATATATACACACCCCTTGTCCACAAACCATGGACGATATTTATTGGTTGTGATTGGTGTGAAAATTGGTTGATTAGAATTGTTTGTGGTTGAAATTGATTGATTGTGGTTGAAAAATACCCGTTTTGGTTGAGAATCATTTGGTTGAAACCACATAGGATTAGTTTGTGGAAAATAAAAGAAAATATAAACATGCCGCCTGCGTGCGAACTAGATGTATGAAATCCCCATTGTCAAAAGCTGCGAGGCTTAATGGTAGAGCGAGGAACCGTACTAGGGACGGTCCCGGTTTTAACTACCCTGCCGTTATGCTGCCGAAATTTTCAATAATATTCATGTGTTAGAATTATTTTCATGTGTTGGAACTATATTCATGTGTTGAATAGAAATTCATGTGTTGAATAGAAATTCATGTGTTGAACGGCATTCATGTTTTTGAATAAATTGTTTTATAATAAAAATCATATTTTTATCATCTCTATGAACTATATTAAATAGTCGTGTTTTGAAATAAATTGTTTTATAATAAAAACCATATTTTTATCATCTCTATGAACTATATAAAATAGTCGTGTTTTGAAATAAATTGTTTTATAATAAAAATCATATTTTTATCATCTATATGAACTATATAAAACAATCGTGTTTTGAAATAAATTGTTTTGCAATAAAAATCACATTTTTACTATATATATAAACTATAGAAAATATTCATGTGTTGAATGTGGAAAAAAAAATCATGTGTTGAATGTTGAAACAAAATTCATGTGTTGAATGTTGAAATGAAATTCATGTGTTGAATAGAAATTCATGTGTTGAATAGAGATTCCTGTGTGGAAATAAAATAAACAAAATTCATGTATTGAAATAAATGTCTATTGGATAAAAATATCATTTTTACCAAATGTACGAAAAGAATATGGTTTTGAAATCGAAGAATAGATTATATTTATATATATATACAAATATAATTAAATATGATCGAATAACGAAGCTGCAGTTTGTGTTTTGAAACTGTGATTTCAAACGATTAGTGCGGGAGATCCGACCATCGGATTTTCCCGAAATCGAAATCGTTGGGTCCGCTTTGGAAATATCTTTCCAACGACACCAACTTTGTAAAGATCCAACGGTTGGATTGACTGGAATGTTCAATTAAAATCTGAAGAAAAACAGCGCCAGAATCGATTATATATATATAAATATATAATTAAATTAAATCGAATAACGACGCTGCAGTTCGTATTTTGAAATCGAAACTTCAAACGAGTGTACCGGGAGATCCGACCGTCGGATTTTCCCAAAACTGGAACCATCGGATTCGTTTTGAAAAGATCTTTCTAACGATATAAATTTTGTGAAGAACCAACGGTTAGACTTTCAGATATGAGTAAATCAAATCTGAAGAAAAACAGTGCCACGACCGCGTTATGGCTCGAAGCGTCGTTTGAATAAATTGCCTATTTTTAAATAAATAAAAATAGCGATAAATCGTTATAAAATATTATAAATGATATGGAATGGAAATAAACCGAATTTACCTGGTTTATTAGATATTTTATGGTTGAATGTGTTTGACATGAAAATTATAATAAAGAATTTATCTTTGATAAAAATAATGGGAACCTTTCCCTAAGAATGTGAAATTTATAAACTAACTGAAGGTTAGCTAAGTCGAATGGTTTCTTGGGTATTGATCTGATGTTGGTTTCGGCCTTCGGGGTTAATACTTGGGAAATCGTTCTCTTACTAATTTGCGGTTAGTGACTGATGAATTGGAATGAGGCGTATGTTGTGTTTGTGTAGCACTTGTTTATTATATACGCGAGTTGCTCAGAAAGACTGGGTTTATCCCATTCTGAATAACTGAATCGATGATAAGAAGTCAATGATGAAGACGGTGGTTGAAGACCGGAGATCTTCACCTCGGTTGGATGGTAACCGATGTCTTGATTAGGAGGCATCCCGAAATATAGATAATAAGTGGTGATCGTCCAGACGTACGTGGAGATCGATGGGTATGCGAGATATATAGTGCCTCCGGTTTCGTTCAGACCTAGAATGAACTTGCAAATGGACTATGTGTACGACATTGGAATTCATTCTGTGTCATTGATAGCCATCAGTTGCATGGTGTGAATTGCCTGTGTGGCATGCTAAGATGCAGTGATCAAGGATTCTGTTGAAAAGCAAAGTCTTGTGGCTGATGATCAAAGCACGGCCTGTGTGGCATAGCTTTGTGTATAACGTAAATTCGTCAGCCTCACACCCCCGTATGAACCAGAAACGGGAGAGGACATCAGGGAGGGCATGTGTTTCGTTCTAGCTAGAGGTGGTGTCAGTGCTTAAACTAGCTGACATTTATATTATTTTCACCTGTGTGGTTGTTTCTATTGCGAGGCGCCCTGGTTATATCGGTCGATCCGGGACCTATGGAGTCATTCGTTGGCTCATTTACGCCCCAAAGGGCGGGGAAACGCATTGTTCAGACATTTTAATCCACATCGGTGGACCGTCCCTGACGATCCAAGGATCACCTGTGTCTGGGTCCTGAGGCTCGGGCTAGATAGTCTCGAATTCGGTAAGGACTATCTTTAGCCTTGGTTTATGACGGAAATCCAATTTCCAAATACGACATCGTGCAGTTTTGGTTGTAAACCTATATTTGGAGACATAGTGGCATGGGATGCTCATGTCGTCTATGATTGATACTTATGATTTGAAGTTGTTTTTGAAACATATAAACACTAGTAATAATATCAAATACTTTTGTTTTATTCGTATCAAGCATATTTTGGCCATTATAAGGTAAAAACTCTATCCTCCGGTTTGCGTTGCATTGTGTGATGGGAACTGAGTCTTATAATGGCTTCATTTTTATAAAAAGCATTGCGATGTTTTAAAAGATTTACTTGTTTTAAAGCATTGGCAATCCAATGGAGTAAACCCGTTCCGCAAAAGTGGCATGGTCCTGTGATTAGCCATATTATAAAATGTGTTAAGTAGATTTCTCATACCAGTCCCATGACTGACTCGTAGTTTGTTTCACTTGCAAACTCGGGTGCCCATCTTTCTACACGGGCAGCCATGTATTCAGGTTTTAGTAGACTCTTTCTGGATAGCTGGAGCTGAAGATGGATTCTATCATTTATCTCTTTTTATGTTGTTCATCTCCTATTGTATATATTATGTTTGTTTTCCACTGTAAACATTTATGTATAGCTGTTAATCCCTAAAAAATCCAAGCGCACATTGAACAAGGAATATATTGCTAACATCATCAGGGTTGTTCACACACTAAGGCACTCGAAGTATTAGTAACAAAAAAGAACGGTCACAAGAGCAAGTGCTGAATGTCAAGCCCAGAGCAAATCAGGTCGACCAGGTATAACCAGACGACACAATGTAGTGTGCGATCCTAAAACTTGGGTCCAAATCAAGATTCAGGAGCAGACTAAGATTGGCCGCTCATACGGAAAATGAGGCTATACAAAGCATCAGCGTGAAGCAAGTCGCTCATCCAACATGAGCCAGAATGATCACATCCTGCAGAAGCAATAAGAGAGCGAGCACCCCTAAAACTAAAGCAATCGTTCGCGCAGGGAACAATGAAGAACCAATCCCAGACTTACGTCTCGTTCCTACAAGGCCTCCTAAAATGGTCGCCCGCACAGAAGCGCCCGCTCTCACGAACCCGCTCAACTACATAAGGCGTCCGTCCCAAAAAATTATCTGCACATGACAACCTGAGACAGCTCATGACAACTGGCGACAACTGGCCAATGGCCCGATTGTAATTAGCAGAATTAGAGATTCACAGGGCGGGAAACGGATTTCAAACCGAGGACTCACTTATAAATACGCTCTGGCTACTACTGGAAAGGGGGGAGAAGAAAAAAGGGAAGAACCACAAAATGCTTCCAAACTCTGCCACAAACCGCGGATCTGGCCATGGCGTCAAGCTCGATTTCTTGATTCAGAGAGAACGAAGACATCATCAATCCCAATTATCCATTCATCCTCTTTCTCCTAAAATTAAACCATCTTCTTATATAATTTCCTAGATTATTAAAGTATATAAGCAAGGCTGCATTGGGCGAAAATGGAAGTGTATGATACAGAGAGAATTGATGTACTTTGTAATACATATCATGAGATTAGAAATCACCTTCATAGTGGACGTAGGCCTCATTAACAGCCGAACCACTCTAAACCTCATCTCTATTTTTATCTTTTTCTGCATTTTTTACTTTGAATTACTGATTGAATATGGCTCCACTTTATTCCCTACCAAATTGGTGAAGTACAGCTTTGTACCTGAGGTGTTTGGACCATTTTTGGTGTAAACATTTTTGGCGCCCACCGTGGGGCCGTGTTCATCTCTTCCCCCATTCTCTTTTTTAAAGAAAACGCTGTGCTCGCAATCATGAGCATGGCGAGACAAATTGCAACTACCAGAATCAATGGCGTCTCCGGTACTGACTCATCGCCCACCGTCCGTTCCGGAAAAAGGGAACCGCAAAGAGTCGAGGCGGCCATAACCAGGAAGGAGATGGAGGAAGCAGTGACAGAAATAACAAGCCAGATAACTGTTGTGAACGACGCCTTGGTAGAGAAAATCGAGTCGATGTTTGCTACCCAGAGCTCTGTCATTAAAGCCTCGCCAAGCATTGCAGACCTTTCGTTCGCACAAACAAGTCGTGCAGGCGAAATGAATTCTTCTACTGGGCAAAAAAGTTCTACTCCGAGAACTGCCTACTGTGGCTATGGTCCCCATCAAAGATCCAGCAGGAAGGAAAGCGTTCGTTCCATGGAACGGAAGGAAAAACAGGGATATGTCTCAGACGTGAAAAAAGGAGCCAAGAAGAGCAAAAGGAGATCGCGCTTTTTCAAGAATTCTGAGTTCACTCCCCTCAACGACACCACATAAAATATCTTCAGGGCAACCAAGGGCACTATAGCATACCCGGTCTCGGAGCGGATGCAAGTCAAGTATGCTGCCATGAAGTCAGGAAAATTCTGTTAATTCCATGATCAACCTGGCCATAGCACCAACGAGTGTAGACACTTGAGTTCACTAGTCGGGAGACTGGTCAGGGGGAACTATCTGCAACACTATGTGCAAAGACATCGTCCCGCTTATATGCCAGCGTGGGAGAGCAATAATTGGCACTCTGATCGAGGAATTCCTGATTGAAATTCCTGTCACACCGCCCCGCTACTCTATTTCTATCCTGCCTAACTTAAGAAATAATAGCTATTTTACTTTATTTTCCCAGTTGCTACATTCATGTTGAGCAATGAACTACTTGCATATACTATGTATAGGGAAACTATTGTATGCTCGTTTAAATACCGTAATCATTGCTTCATGCTAAACACCAACTTTTCAAATGTAGGCCTGTTAGAGGTGGCTAAACATATCAACCCATCCCAACTGCAAAGGGAAGGTTCCTAAAGCATATCTTGAGCAGAGCAGCCTGAGAGCCACGAGCATAAAAATAACAAACTATTCTGGGGCAGACAACGAGATGAACAGCAGATGAAAAGCTGTGCACATCATCATGGAAAAGGCTGAATGCCTGGCAAACACCCACTCAAAGGATCATCGTCAAACCCTGTTGCAAACCCAGGGCTATTGCAAAATCTGTCCCCAACATCGAAATTGCCAACTCTGAGAAGACGCCCTCTCGGATGCAGGACATGAATTCCTCAAAATCAAAGCCAAGACCAACAACAAGGAGTAACGCTTATCTCTCGGGAATCAATACTAGAGCAAAAGCAACTCTAAACAAAAAGGCCCCTCGGATAAAATTTGCTGAGCCCATCAAGGAAACGCCTTCATATTAGGTGCAGGATACGAGGATTCCCCGCCTTGAGAAAATTTCTTAATTTTTTCATTGAAGAGGGCCAGTATCTATTTCATTGGACAAAATGCAAAGTCGGCAAAAATCGACAAAAATGTGAAGTCGGCAAAAATCGACGTGGTTCGTGAAAACCCTTACCGAAAGGAGGTGTCTGATCTTGTTCTTTGTTGTTAACCAAGTCAACAAAGCCAGGATTGGATTACAGCAGACATCCCAGCCGAAAGGGGGTAAACCAGAAATCCTATCCATTTGGGGGTATCCAACAAGGTCCTTCCAGTCCTATAATAATCAGGGTTGACAAGGCCGAAATTGGGTCAAAATCGAAAAGCAAGACCTCCCATGGGGGCACCCAAAAGAAAACACTTAATAACCACACATTGTCTAAAAAAAATCACCATGAGTTGATCAATTGAAATCACTATGCAACTCAAAGCAATTCGTGAAATTAAAAAAAAACCTTGGTATGGGGACGTCACCATTGTGTAAGAAATCACCAATACCCATTCAAAACATACCATTGGCTGGTTAAAGGTTCTTCGTAAGGACTACTCGAACGATAAAACTCAAGCGAACAACAAATTAAAAGTGCGATCACCTACAAAAATGAAAAGTAATAAATCCATAACAGCCCCTAAACGAAGCAAGCGTAAGAACACGAAACGAACGTTGCTAAGCAAGGGTCGGCACTCGCATAAACAACCGGTCTAATAACGCGACAGGTTGAAGGGAATAAACCAAAATTAAGCCATAGAGATTACAAATAATTTCTCTCATGCATAGCAGTGTGAATCAATTATCCAGTACTCGCTGACCCATTTTAGAGAACAAAAAGGTCTATGATCCTTATCAATCAGCCAACCAGCTACCGTTTGCGCTTCAAAGTGGATACAACCTTGGTGTTCCAGATCTCATCCTCATCATCCGGATCGGGCGCATTCGGTAAAGGCACGTCAACTGTTGAGGATGTAATGAGAGGGCTCATGCTGGTAGATACCAAAACAGAATCAGCAGCAACGGGTTGAGCAGCGGAATCGCAAACAGCCAAAGAAGGTGCGAAAGCGCACCTGATACAAATTCACAACCAGCACTAAGATCGGCAGTCTCAAGTGAAGAAACGTGGAAATCCGAATTCAAAACGGAATGGTAGATATCAGCTTTACCTGAAGCCATAGGGTGCATAAAGCCAACCACCTGTTCCTTTATGCTCAAAGAAGTGTTGTCACAACTTGCACCTTGCGTAGTGATGTCTTCTTGGCTTGAGTGCTCGGTCCAGGGTTGAACTCTAACAGCATCTGTAGCAAAGTGATATGTGACAAGAATGAGAGTACTTGAAGCATCAATTCCAGCAGAACTTGGAGGAGCGAAAACAGTACCCAAACACTCTTTTCCAAGTAGTGGAGCTCGCTCGTTCGCCGGTAACTGCATACCTTTAATCAAGGCATTACGATCCTTTTCCTCTAAAAGCTGTCTTTAAAGGAACCCGTCGTCAAAATCCTTGGAATATGAAAGTACTTTCTCCCAGACAAGAGCCAAAGTCCGCGGGAAATCTTTATTCATATAGCTCAAACTCCCTCGACTCATGACGCTGCAAACGTAAAAATGAAACAGATTGTCGTCAGCCTCAGCTTTTGCTTTGACAAGATCTTCTTGCAATCGGATCTTTTCTTCCTCGGACATTTTAAGGATTTCATTTTGAGAAGCAAGGCGGCCTTCAAGTGCCATGTTCTCCTGTTCCAAATAAATTAAAGCCTGCTTTTCTAGGGTCAAACGATGTTCAGCAAATTTTCGAGCGGACTGAGATTCTAAAAGCTGCGCTCGCACACCCTCCAATTTCTTTCTGAGCTCAACATTTTCAGCCTCCAAATCATTCATTCTAACGCTTCCATTCTTCAAGGAAGAGACTTCAGAGTCCTGGGATTCAATCAGATGTACAAGACTAGATTTGTCACTTTCCAAAACCTTAATGTAGTTGAGATGTCGTGCGTTCAAGTCCTGAAATTCATACCCTAACTTAGACCAATCCTCTAGGAGTTTATCAACACTTTGCATGACCAGATTCAGTTGTGCTTCAAGCTGACCTTTGACAACACCAAGCTGGTCAGCCACACTGTTCTTCACAGCCTCCAGGCTTCTTGCAACGTCATGCCTATCATTAGGATCTAAACCCGGGGCAGAAGACACTCCTCTTAAATCCCAGCCATGAAAGAGATCCTTAAGCACTGGACTTTCAGAAAGAACTCCATAAGGAGGGCGATTACGTATTGCTTGAACCTGAACAGGAGTTAGGACAGCAGGTCTCGCAGAAGGACCAACTGATTCAGGTCTCAGAGCCTGACCAGACTCCTTGCATCCTAAAGGATCGGACATGGGAAGCTCAATGATAGGCTGGGCTTGAGAACTGGAAGATGTCTGGGGACGTTTAATATAATAGGAAAGATGGGACTGAAGGAGGCTTCTCGGATCAATGAGATCGGCCTGTTGAGAAAAGTTGTCTGATAATGAACAGTCCGCGCTTGCGCCTGGAAAACAAGTAAAGCATGCAATTAGCAATCAGCTAAAAGTTGCCCAATTCACAAAGAATTTTGCCACAAATAAAACAATAACCAAAACCAGTCCCAAGGCAAGTTTCGAAAGAAACTTTCTCAGAGCATTGAACAGGGCCGTGGAAATTTCTTATATCAGACACCACAATGTCACCCTGGCTCAGATATTTAGCAGAATCCAGGTCCCCTAGGTCTCCAAAGGTCCCTGGAGAACTTTCCGCCTGTGATAAGGAGCGTGCAGAACTCTCGATTGTCGTCCCAGAAGTCACATCAACCCTTGAGCCATGAGCGCGCTCACCAACTCCCCTGGCATTCCTCTCAATAATTAATGATGAAGACCGACCACCTACTTCAGAGATTGATCTTCTCTTCTTAACAGGTTTACCAACAGAATGTTGAAGACGAACCGAACCTTACAAAGGGACCGCGAGGGATCGATCAACCGGTATTCGCGAAGGTTCTCATCTGTCAGCAACACCTCTCCACTCCTTTCTTTCTGGTCGACAGATATTAAAGAATTCAAAAGAGACCGATCCAGAGTGAGACCTACGACCGAAGGGATCACTACAAGAATCAGAGGGAAAGTCAGATCAGAAGAAGAAAAGATGTAAAGATCCCAAGAGTAAAAGAATAATTACCCCCTTCTGCCTATCGACAAGTCAAAACAAGACCACTCAACAATGTGCGATCGAATATGTCGAAGCCAGTAATTCCTCATTAAAAGAAATCACAAGCTTCGAGGGGCAAGTGTTAATCCCTAAAAAATCTACACGCAAGAACGAGGAATATGTTGCTAACATCATCAGGGTCGTTCAAACACTAAGGCACTCGAAGTATTAGTAACAGAAAAGAACGGTCACAAGAGAAAGTGCCGAATGTCAAGCCCATAACAAATCAGGTCGACCAGGTATAACCAGACGACACGATGCGGTGTGTGATCCTAAAACTTGGCTCCAAATCAAGATTCAGGCGCGGAGACTAAGACTGGCCGCTCATACGGAAATGAGGCTATACCAAGCATCAGCGTGAAGCAAGTCGCTCATCCAACATGAGCCAGAACGATCACATCCTACAGAAGCAATAAGAGAGCGAGCACCCCTAAAACTAAAGCAATCGTTCGCGTAGGGAACAATGAAGAACCAATCCCAGACTTACGTCCCGTTCCTACAAGGCCTCATAAAATGGTCGCCCACACAGAAGCGCCCGCTCTCACGAACCCGCTCAACTACATAAGGCGTCCGTCCCAAAAAGTTATCTACACATGACAACCTGAGACAGCTCATGACAACTGGCCAATGGCCCGATTGTAATTAGTAGAATTAGAGATTCACAGGGCGGGAAACGGATTTCTAACCGAGGACTCACCTATAAATACGCTATGGCTACTACTGGAAAGGGGGAGAAGAAAAAAGGGAAGAACCACGAAATGCTGCCAAACTCTGCCACAAACCGCGGATCTGGCCATGGCGTCAAGCTCGATTTCTTGATTCAGAGAGAATGAAGACATCATCAATCCCAATCATCCATTCATCCTCTTTCTCCTCAAATTAAACCATCTTCTTATATAATTTCCTAGATTAAAGTATATAAGCAAGGTTGCATTAGGCGAAAATAGAAGTGTATGATACAGAGAGAATTGATGTACTTTGTAATTCATACCATGAGATTAGAAATCACCTTCATAGTGGACGTAGGCCTCATTAACGGCCGAACCACTCTAAACCTTGTCTCTATTTTTAACTTTTTCGGCATTTTCTACTTTGAATTACTGATTGAATACGGCTCCACTTTATTCCCTACCAAATTGGTGAAGTACAGCTTTGTACCTGAGGTGTTTGGACCATTTTTGGTGTAAACAATAGCTGAACTGTATTTGTACTAAGTATGATCCTGTATACTGTGTAACTCTGATGATTATGTTTATCCAGTGTATTCTATTGTACATTATCTGGTGTATTTATTTATTTCTATTCTGTTATTTTCTGTTTATGTGTTATATTCCAAAGATTACCCTTGACACCGTCGTATGGAGTTTTGGGGTCGTCACGTTAATAAAGGTGCGGAACATTGCCAAGGTGACAATGGTGCCTCCAACAACCAGGGTATCGATTCAAATCCTGTGCATTGGTCTTTTAAATAACATATGTCATAATTTCTATTTCAAATGAAATTCAAACTAAGGAACCGAAAAGTGTAAACTATTCTAACCAATTCAACAAGCAAATGCAACATGAAATGGTCCTAAATTACACTTGTACAAGCACAAAGGCTTGAGGCATAGATGTGAGTTCTATTAAAGAACCCACCTTTGCTTGCTAGAAGCAATAAACCAAACCAGTGAAGAGCTAGAACAAGCTCTCCAAACCTAGGTTAGATCAACCTCTCTTCCAATATAGCAAACAAATCTTCAATCTATACATGAATACATAATATTTCCTAAGATCTAGGTTTAGGAAAAATCACAAATTGAAGAGGAAACAAGATAGAGATGAAGATGGAGAAGCTTACCCAAGTCTCTACACTTGATTTCCTCAAGAATTGGAGCTCCAAGATCAAGCTAGGGCTTAGGGAATTTTAATTTCCCATTACCTTCCCCATTTCCATTTTAGCTTAAGTGTTAGGAGAATGAATGAAGGAGGAGGGGTTGTGGGTGTTTTAAGGTGGCTAGGTGAGACGACCCGATTTCCCATTCTCACGGAAACAAGGTTATCTTTGGAATATAACACAGAAACATATAATAGCAGAACAAAATTAAATAAATACACCAGATAATGAACAACAAAATATACTGGATAAAGTAATCATCAGAGTTACACAGTATACTGGATCTTACTTAGTACAAATACAGTTCAGCTATACATAAATGTCTACAGCGGAAATAAACAAAATATGTACAATAGGAGCTGAACAGCATAAAAAGGAAATAAATGATAGAATCCATCTTCAGCTCCAGCTATCCAGAAAGAACCAGCTAAACCTGAATACAAGGCTGCCCGTGTAGAAAAAGGGGCACCCGAGTTTGAGAGTGAAACAAACTACGAGTCAGTCATGGGACTGGTATGAGAAATCTACTCAACACATATATAATATGGCTAATCACAGGACCACGCCACTTTCGTGGAACGGGTTTACTCCATTGGATTGCCAGTGCTCGAAAACAAATCTTTCTTTTAAACATCGCTATGCTTTTTATAAAAATGAAGCCATTATAAGACTCAGTTCCCATCACACAATGCAACGCAAACCGGAGGATAGAGTTTTACCTTATAATGGCTAAAATATGATTGATACGAATAAAACAAAGGCATTTGATATTATTGCTAGTGTTAATATGTTTTGAAAACAATTTCAAATCATAACTATCAATCATAGACGGCATGGGTACCATATATCATGTCGCCATATATATATACAATCAGATTCGCACGATGTCGTATTTGGAAATTGGATTTCCGTCATGAACCAAGGCAAAAGATAGTCCTTACCGAATTCGAGACGCTCTAGCCCGCCCCTCAGGATCAGAGCTCGAGTGACCCTAGGAGCGACAGGGCCGGTCCACCGATGTGGATTAAAATTCCTGAACAATACGTTTCCCCGCCCTTTGGGGCGTAAACGAGCCAACGAATGACTCCATCGGACCCGGATCGTCCGATCAAACCGAGGCGCCTCGCAACGGCAACAACCACATAGGTGAAAAGTATATAAATGTCAGGGCTGGTAGGTCACTGACACCACCCTAGCTAGAAAGAAACGCATGTCCTCCCTGAGGTCCTTCCTCCCGTTTTAGGTCCATACCGGGGTGTGAGGCTCGCGAATTCACGTTATACACAAAGCTACGCCACACAGGCGGTGCTTTGATCATCACCACCATACTTTGCTTTTCAACAGAAGTCCTGATCACTGCATCTTAGCATGCCACACAGGCAATTCATGCCATGCGACTGATGTCCATCGATATACAACCTCTGAGCTCGTGCGTCTCAGAGAAGGGCGTTAAGCGAAAGAATAAATTCTCCGCCGCCAAACAGATGTATATTTAATAGAGATCAATCAACATAGAATAAAATCCAATGTCAGACACACAGTCCATTTACTAGTCCGTTCTGGGTCTGAACGAAACCGGAGGCACTAAATACCTCGCAAACCCTTCGATCACCACGTACGTCTGGACGATCACCACTCATTATCCATATTTCGGGATGCCTCCCAATCAGGACCTCGATTACCATCCAAACGAGGTGAAGATCTCCGGTCTTCGACCATCGTCTTCATCTTCGACTTTCAATCGTCGGTCAATTATTTGAAATGAGAATTAACTCGGCCTTCTCAAACAATTCACGTATATCTAGAATTTCAAATCGATTTATTTCAATGGTTAAATTATTCGACAATACCAATATTGTTCTTTAATGTAATTTTCACACCAAACACATTCAACCATCAAAAGCCACATAAATCAAGCAAATTCAGTTTATTTCCATTCCATATCGCTTACGATATTTTATAACTATTTATCGCTATTTTTATTTATTTTAAAATAGCCATTTTATTCAAAACGACGTTTCGGGCCATAACGTGGCCGTGGCGCTGTTTTTCTTCAGAATTGATTTACACATATCTGAAAATCTAACCGTTGGATCTTCACAAAATTTACATCATTAGAAAGGTCTTTTCAAAACGAATCCAACGGTTCCAGTTTCGGGAAAATCCGACGGTCGGATCTCCCGGTACAATCGTTTGAAGTTTCGATTTCAAAATACGAACTGCAGCGTCGTTATTCGATTAAATATATAATTATATTTATATATATATAAATATAATCGCTTCTGGCGCTGTTTTTCTTCAGATTTGAATTAAACATTCCAGACAATCCAACCGTTGGATTTTTACAAGGTTGGTGCCGTTGGAAAGATTATTCCAAGGCGAACCCGACGGTTGAGATTTCGGGAAAATCCAATGGTCGGATTTCCCGCACTAGTCGTTTGAAATCACGGTTTCAAAATACGAACTGCACGGCCTCGTTTCGTTTTAATTTTATTTATATTTATATATTTATATAAATATAGTTCATACAATGATTTCAATATCGTTTTCACTTCAAAAAAAATTCTAACACCTTAAATTTTGGAAAAATTTCGCCATAACCTCCCCTGCACCGGGAGCATCGGGAAATCGCAAATAGCGTTCCCGGTCCTTCTAATCTCAAAAAGAAAAAGAAAAAGCCAAGCGGCTAGCCAACAGGCTCAAAATCATCACCCAAACAAATCAGTAAACGTGTACCTATTTGTCGGGCACAAAATTTTATTCCACTTCTCTAGCCCCTTTGCTATAACCTGTTCAATGAATATGCATGTACATATTTATACAGTTCATATCATTTTTCATTTTCTATTCAACTTCATATTTGATTTCTATTTGGTTTAAAAAACCATTCATTCTAATGTTACATAAATAGGTGCAAATCATTTCATTAGCTAATTAATGAATATTTCAACTCATATATGTTTATTTTGAACGAGTGGCTATTTTTAACACTTCACATTTCAACAATTTATGCATACAATAAAAATGTGATTTTTATTGTAAACCAATTCATTTCAAAACACTACTTTTCTATACAGTTTATATAGGTGACAAAATAGGATTTTTCTCATAAAACAATTTCTTTTTAAAACGAGATTATTTTACACAGTTCATATAGTCGATAAAAGGCGATTTTTATTATCAAACAATTTATTTCAAAATATGAATACCATTCAACACATGAATTTCTAAACAACGAATGAATATCAATTCAACACATGAATGTTTTCTATAGTTTTTATATATAGATAAAAATGTGATTTTTATTATCGAACAATTTATTTCAAAATATGAATACCATTCAACACATGAATTTCTAAACAACGAATGAATATCAATTCAACACATGAATGTTTTCTATACAATGAATAAATATAGTTTAAGCATATGAAAATAATTCAAACACACAAATATTATTCAAAATTTCGGCAGCATAACGGCAGGGTAGTTACACCGGGACCGTCCCTAGTACGGCTCCTCGCTCTACCTTAAAACCTCGCGGTTTTTGACAATGGGGATCATGCATCTAGTTCGCACGCAGGCGGCATGTATATATTTATTTCATTTCCACAAACTAATCCTATGTGGTTTCAACCAAATATTTCACAACCACCAATGGGTATTTTTCAACCACAATCAACCAATATCAATCACAAACAATCCCAAACAACCATTTGCTATCAATCAATTTTCACACCAATTTCAACCAATAAATATCGTCCATGGTTTGTGGACGAGGGGCGTATATATATATATATATATATATATATATATAGCAATTCACTTTCATTTTCAACACATATATATAATTTTTAAATCAGAAATCTCACCAATAGCTATCCAGTACCACGACTCTTCTTCGCCAATCTCTCTTTCTGTTGCTTCGTCGCCCGTATTCTCTACATATGTAAAAATCGAATCTTTACGATGCTATTCAATATATAAAAATATGACTTTTCCTATTTAAAGTTTAAACCATTTTTAAAACAAATCAGTTTTTATTTTTCTAAAAAAATTCAGTTTTTATATTTCCTTTAAAAATCAGTTTATATATTTCCTTTAAAAATCAGTTTATATATTTCCTTTAAAAATCAGTTTATATTTCTAAAACAAAAATCAGTTTTTAATGCTTTAAAAACAAAATCAGTTTTAATTCTTTAAAACAAATCAGTTTTTAATACTTTAAAAACAAATTTGTTTTATTTCTTTTCTAAAAAAAAAATCAGTTTCAGTTTTTATTTTTAAAACAGTTTCAGTTTTCTCTAAAACAGTTTTTAAAATCTCAGAAAAATCAGTTTTTATATTTTTATAAATCAGTTTTTAATACTTATATAAAAAATCAGTTTTATTCTTTTTTAAAATCCAGTTTTATTCTTTTTTAAAATAAACAGTTTTAATTTTATAAAAGATTCAGTTTTTATATTTCGTTTAAAAATCAGTTTATATTTCTAAAACAAAACCAGTTTTTATTTTTTTCTTAAAACAAATCAGTTTTATTCTTTTTCTTAAAAATTCAGTTTTTAAAATGCTTTCAAAAAAATTCATAATTAAAATAAAATAAATAAATAAAGTAAAACTTACAGAGAGGGGGGGGGTTTCACCGATCGTCGGAGGTGGGGCACTGGATCTCGGTGGTGGTGGCGAGGCTTCAGGGGGAGGCTTGGGTCGCTGCGAATCGGACCGGGGGACGGGGTCTTCGATCGGAGGGAGGGCGTGAGGTAGGGGAGGTCGCTCGCCTGATCGGAGCTAGGGCGGTCGGTCGGAGCGGTGGCGTCGATGCTTCAGGGGGCGTCGATCTTTCTTTCTTCTTTTTTTTTCCGTCTAAATGAAATCGGGGGGGGGCCAGGAAGAAGAATAAAGGGAGGGAGGGAAAATATATAATATATATTATTATTATTATTGTTTTTGATTTAATTTAATTGCATAAAGTTGACTTTTACCCACGACCTCGAAACGAGGCCCACCGCCTGTCGCCCATAGCGTTTTACCCCCATTCCGAACACAATGGGATATGTATCGCAAGCTGATTTGATCGTTACAATCAGTTTCCGTTGAATTTACATTTAAATCACTATATTGAATTTCAAACGTACATTTCAAATTACCGGGGCCACATACTAACTAGAAAAATCCCAGAAAAATATTTTCTAGCTTCGTATTGACGATACGGTCCTAACAAAACTAGTTTCGTCGAATTCTGAGACCGTTTGAAAAAGGGCCAATTTTCATTCGATTAAAATCAACAGAAACTGGTCAAACGCGTTTTCTTTCGCCACGCTCACATATTGATTCGAAAAATTATGAAATTTGAAATCTAGCAATAACCTGACACTGCGGATCTAACAAAAGTGGTTTCGTCGAAATCCGAGGTCATTTGCAAAATGTCCATTTTTAAGGGCCTGAATTCCATAGCGACTATTCAGAATTTTCAACTGGACATATCTTTTGATTCCCGCTACCAAATTTCGATTGGTCGGATTCGTTAGAAAGATATTACCGATTAGATTCCATTATTTTTGGTTTCACTAAAATCCGGATTGTTTTGCACCCGGTATATTCAATTGAAGTTTGAAATCGAATTATCGAACTACCGCGCCATTTTCAATTCTATATATAATTATAATTAATTATATTCGTTTTCAAATGTCGATTCAAACTCAGTTTTCATCGCTATTATTTAAAATATTTATTTTAAATATTTAAAATCCATTATTTTAGCCAATTTAAAAATTTTAAATTGGTTCAGATTTTCTGGGTCGTTACAATCTCCCCCACTTAAAACTTTTCGTCCCCGAAAAGGAACAAAGTCGAAAGTGGTTTGATAAATTTACAATCACACAGCACAACAACCAATTTGTTTCTAAATATTTTTTTTTTTTAACTTTTCAAATATATATCTTTTATGTATTCAAAAATTATATTTCTAAAACCAGACTATATATAAATATAATCACAAATACGTTATTTAAAAACATATTACTCTCGACTCGTTCTGAGGCACTTCTGACCCCATCTCTAACGAGTTGTTCTGATTCTGCTACTCATACTAGGATATTGCTGATCCTATCTGTATTGAGTTACCCGTCCTAGAACACTACTGGTTCTATTTCTGACGAGTTCGTTCAAATGTTATATTCCAGAACTAAGCTTAACCAAAGCTCTGATACCACGTTGAGACGACCCGATTTCCCGTTCTCACGGAAACAAGGTTATCTTTGGAATATAACACAGAAACATATAATAGCAGAACAGAATTAAATAAATACACCAGATAATGAACAACAAAATATACTGGATAAAGTAATCATCAGAGTTACACAGTATACTGGATCTTACTTAGTACAAATACAGTTCAGCTATACATAAATGTCTACAGCGGAAATAAACAAAATATGTACAATAGGAGCTGAACAGCATAAAAAGGAAATAAATGATAGAATCCATCTTCAGCTCCAGCTATCCAGAAAGAACCAGCTAAACCTGAATACAAGGCTGCCCGTGTAGAAAAAGGGGCACCCGAGTTTGAGAGTGAAACAAACTACGAGTCAGTCATGGGACTGGTATGAGAAATCTACTCAACACATATATAATATGGCTAATCACAGGACCACGCCACTTTCGTGGAACGGGTTTACTCCATTGGATTGCCAGTGCTCGAAAACAAATCTTTCTTTTAAACATCGCTATGCTTTTTATAAAAATGAAGCCATTATAAGACTCAGTTCCCATCACACAATGCAACGCAAACCGGAGGATAGAGTTTTACCTTATAATGGATAAAATATGATTGATACGAATAAAACAAAGGCATTTGATATTATTGCTAGTGTTAATATGTTTTGAAAACAATTTCAAATCATAACTATCAATCATAGACGGCATGGGTACCATATATCATGTCGCCATATATATATACAATCAGATTCGCACGATGTCGTATTTGGAAATTGGATTTCCGTCATGAACCAAGGCAAAAGATAGTCCTTACCGAATTCGACACGCTCTAGCCCGCCCCTCAGGATCAGAGCTCGAGTGACCCTAGGAGCGACAGGGCCGGTCCACCGATGTGGATTAAAATTCCTGAACAATACGTTTCCCCGCCCTTTGGGGCGTAAACGAGCCAACGAATGACTCCATCGGACCCGGATCGTCCGATCAAACCGAGGCGCCTCGCAACAGCAACAACCACATAGGTGAAAAGTATATAAATGTCAGGGCTGGTAGGTCACTGACACCACCCTAGCTAGAAAGAAACGCATGTCCTCCCTGAGGTCCTTCCTCCCGTTTTAGGTTCATACCGGGGTGTGAGGCTCGCGAATTCACGTTATACACAAAGCTACGCCACACAGGCGGTGCTTTGATCATCACCACCAGACTTTGCTTTTCAACAGAAGTCCTGATCACTGCATCTTAGCATGCCACACAGGCAATTCATGCCATGCGACTGATGTCCATCGATATACAACCTCTGAGCTCGTGCGTCTCAGAGAAGGGCGTTAAGCGAAAGAATAAATTCTCCGCCGCCAAACAGATGTATATTTAATAGAGATCAATCAACATAGAATAAAATCCAATGTCAGACACACAGTCCATTTACTAGTCCGTTCTGGGTCTGAACGAAACCGGAGGCACTAAATACCTCGCAAACCCTTCGATCACCACGTACGTCTGGACGATCACCACTCATTATCCATATTTCGGGATGCCTCCCAATCAGGACCTCGGTTACCATCCAAACGAGGTGAAGATCTCCGGTCTTCGACCATCGTCTTCATCTTCGACTTTCAATCGTCGGTCAATTATTTGAAATGAGAATTAACTCGGCCTTCTCAAATAATTCACGTATATCTAGAATTTCAAATCGATTTACTTCAATGGTTAAATTATTCGACAATACCAATATTGTTCTTTAATGTAATTTTCACACCAAACACATTCAACCATCAAAAGCCACATAAATCAAGCAAATTCAGTTTATTTCCATTCCATATCGCTTACGATATTTTATAACTATTTATCGCTATTTTTATTTATTTTAAAATAGCCATTTTATTCAAAACGACGTTTCGGGCCATAACGTGGCCGTGGCGCTGTTTTTCTTCAGAATTGATTTACACATATCTGAAAATCTAACCGTTGGATCTTCACAAAATTTACATCATTAGAAAGGTCTTTTCAAAACGAATCCAACGGTTCCAGTTTCGGGAAAATCCGACGGTCGGATCTCCCGGTACAATCGTTTGAAGTTTCGATTTCAAAATACGAACTGCAGCGTCGTTATTCGATTAAATATATAATTATATTTATATATATATATATAAATATAATCGCTTCTGGCGCTGTTTTTCTTCAGATTTGAATTAAACATTCCAGACAATCCAACCGTTGGATTTTTACAAGGTTGGTGCCGTTGGAAAGATTATTCCAAGGCGAACCCGACGGTTGAGATTTCGGGAAAATCCAATGGTCGGATTTCCCGCACTAGTCGTTTGAAATCACGGTTTCAAAATACGAACTGCACGGCCTCGTTTCGTTTTAATTTTATTTATATTTATATATTTATATAAATATAGTTCATACAATGATTTCAATATCGTTTTCACTTCAAAAAATTTTCTAACACCTTAAATTTTGGAAAAATTTCGCCATAACCTCCCCTGCACCGGGAGCATCGGGAAATCGCAAATAGCGTTCCCGGTCCTTCTAATCTCAAAAAGAAAAAGAAAAAGCCAAGCGGCTAGCCAACAGGCTCAAAATCATCACCCAAACAAATCAGTAAACGTGTACCTATTTGTCGGGCACAAAATTTTATTCCACTTCTCTAGCCCCTTTGCTATAACCTGTTCAATGAATATGCATGTACATATTTATACAGTTCATATCATTTTTCATTTTCTATTCAACTTCATATTTGATTTCTATTTGGTTTAAAAACACCATTCATTCTAATGTTACATAAATAGGTGCAAATCATTTCATTAGCTAATTAATGAATATTTCAACTCATATATGTTTATTTTGAACAAGTGGCTATTTTTAACACTTCACATTTCAACAATTTATGCATACAATAAAAATGTGATTTTTATTGTAAACCAATTCATTTCAAAACACTACTTTTCTATACAGTTTATATAGGTGACAAAATAGGATTTTTCTCATAAAACAATTTCTTTTTAAAACGAGATTATTTTACACAGTTCATATAGTCGATAAAAGGCGATTTTTATTATCAAACAATTTATTTCAAAATATGAATACCATTCAACACATGAATTTCTAAACAACGAATGAATATCAATTCAACACATGAATGTTTTCTATAGTTTTTATATATAGATAAAAATGTGATTTTTATTATCGAACAATTTATTTCAAAATATGAATACCATTCAACACATGAATTTCTAAACAACGAATGAATATCAATTCAACACATGAATGTTTTCTATACAATGAATAAATATAGTTTAAGAATATGAAAATAATTCAAACACACAAATATTATTCAAAATTTCGGCAGCATAACGGCAGGGTAGTTACACCGGGACCGTCCCTAGTACGGCTCCTCGCTCTACCTTAAAACCTCGCGGTTTTTGACAATGGGGATCATGCATCTAGTTCGCACGCAGGCGGCATGTATATATTTATTTCATTTCCACAAACTAATCCTATGTGGTTTCAACCAAATATTTCACAACCACCAATGGGTATTTTTCAACCACAATCAACCAATATCAATCACAAACAATCCCAAACAACCATTTGCTATCAATCAATTTTCACACCAATTTCAACCAATAAATATCGTCCATGGTTTGTGGACGAGGGGCGTATATATATATATATATATATATATATATATATATATATATATATATATATTGCAATTCACTTTCATTTTCAACACATATATATAATTTTTAAATCAGAAATCTCACCAATAGCTATCCAGTACCACGACTCTTCTTCGCCAATCTCTCTTTCTGTTGCTTCGTCGCCCGTATTCTCTACATATGTAAAAATCGAATCTTTACGATGCTATTCAATATATAAAAATATGACTTTTCCTATTTAAAGTTTAAACCATTTTTAAAACAAATCAGTTTTTATTTTTCTAAAAAAATTCAGTTTTTATATTTCCTTTAAAAATCAGTTTATATATTTCCTTTAAAAATCAGTTTATATATTTCCTTTAAAAATCAGTTTATATTTCTAAAACAAAAATCAGTTTTTAATACTTTAAAAACAAAATCAGTTTTAATTCTTTAAAACAAATCAGTTTTTAATACTTTAAAAACAAATTTGTTTTATTTCTTTTCTAAAAAAAAATCAGTTTCAGTTTTTATTTTTAAAACAGTTTCAGTTTTCTCTAAAACAGTTTTTAAAATCTCAGAAAAATCAGTTTTTATATTTTTATAAATCAGTTTTTAATACTTATATAAAAAATCAGTTTTATTCTTTTTTAAAATAAACAGTTTTAATTTTATAAAAGATTCAGTTTTTATATTTCGTTTAAAAATCAGTTTATATTTCTAAAACAAAACCAGTTTTTATTTTTTTCTTAAAACAAATCAGTTTTATTCTTTTTCTTAAAAATTCAGTTTTTAAAATGCTTTCAAAAAAATTCAGAATTAAAATAAAATAAATAAATAAAGTAAAACTTACAGAGAGGGGGGGGTTTCACCGATCGTCGGAGGTGGGGCACTGGATCTCGGTGGTGGTGGCGAGGCTTCAGGGGGAGGCTTGGGTCGCTGCGAATCGGACCGGGGGACGGGGTCTTCGATCGGAGGGAGGGCGTGAGGTAGGGGAGGTCGCTCGCCTGATCGGAGCTAGGGCGGTCGGTCGGAGCGGTGGCGTCGATGCTTCAGGGGGCGTCGATCTTTCTTTCTTCTTTTTTTTTTTCCGTCTAAATGAAATCGGGGGGGGGGCCAGGAAGAAGAATAAAGGGAGGGAGGGAGGGAAAATATATAATATATATATTATTATTATTATTTTTTTGATTTAATTTAATTGCATAAAGTTGACTTTTACCCACGACCTCGAAACGAGGCCCACCGCCTGTCGCCCATAGCGTTTTACCCCCATTCCGAACACAATGGGATATGTATCGCAAGCTGATTTGATCGTTACAATCAGTTTCCGTTGAATTTACATTTAAATCACTATATTGAATTTCAAACGTACATTTCAAATTACCGGGGCCACATACTAACTAGAAAAATCCCAGAAAAATATTTTCTAGCTTCGTATTGACGATACGGTCCTAACAAAACTAGTTTCGTCGAATTCTGAGACCGTTTGAAAAAGGGCCAATTTTCATTCGATTAAAATCAACAGAAACTGGTCAAACGCGTTTTCTTTCGCCACGCTCACATATTGATTCGAAAAATTATGAAATTTGAAACCTAGCAATAACCTGACACTGCGGATCTAACAAAAGTGGTTTCATCGAAATCCGAGGTCATTTGCAAAATGTCCATTTTTAAGGGCCTGAATTCCATAGCGACTATTCAGAATTTTCAACTGGACATATCTTTTGATTCCCGCTACCAAATTTCGATTGGTCGGATTCGTTAGAAAGATATTACCGATTAGATTCCATTATTTTTGGTTTCACTAAAATCCGGATTGTTTTGCACCCGGTATATTCAATTGAAGTTTGAAATCGAATTATCGAACTACCGCGCCATTTTCAATTCTATATATAATTATAATTAATTATATTCGTTTTCAAATGTCGATTCAAACTCAGTTTTCATCGCTATTATTTAAAATATTTATTTTAAATATTTAAAATCCATTATTTTAGCCAATTTAAAATTTTTAAATTGGTTCAGATTTTATGGGTCGTTACACTAGGTTAGCTAACCCAAACCCCACTTGAAGTCCCGAAATTCCCAAACTTGGAATATATCGATGTTTAAAGTCAAAAAGGTCATAAACGATGATTCAGACTCAATGGAAGTGGTCCCGAGTCCTAATTTTATCGCTTGTGAAAAATGACATTTTGAGTAACACATCGGACACGACGATAGATTTAAATAAAATATTTAAATCTATTATCAGGGAATGAGCGGGTTGTTACAGACTTCCCCCTGTTAAAAAAATTGCGTCCCGGCAATTCCTTAAGATTGAAGTAATAAGAAACAACCAAAAATAATACCACGGAGTGGTACAACAAGAACCGACATGAAATGAAACGGTCACACCAAAGGCTAGGTGAGATCCCAATTTCATCTCACAAGATCATAAAAACTAGAGTTCAATCTCGAACTCCATTACCCATGAAGGTAGTCATCCCAAACGGGTAAAATAATTCTAGAAAAATTCATAAGCGCTATAAATTCAAATAGACTCGCCTTTCTTAGTATGATTCTCAACGGAATGAAAATCGATAGAATGCACAAAAACCATGCGAATCTAATTTGGAATTTCAAGAAACAACGGGACTGCGTCCTACAAATGCGAGATATCAATAGTAGATATTTCTCTTAGGATATGAAATGGAATTTATGATGGTTGACTATTCCATCCCCAAACTCAATCACGACGATGTAGCGAACATCGAACCTGAGCGCTTTAGTCTTGCGGCAAGGTGGCTGACACTAACTAAAGCACAACATAGAGATTCCAATGAATTTAGCTAAGGAGAGCAATTCTTGAAGGAATAATCAATTTTAATATCAATGATTCAAGGTTGGTAATGGAATACCAATGAACTAGAAACCGATAAACAAATATTGGTAACGGAATACCAATGAACTACAAGTCGATAATCAAATATTGGTAATGGAATACCAATGAACTAGATATCGATAACAAATATTGGTAACGGAATACCAATGAACTATTTGGGGAAATCGATTTCTAACCAGGTACTAAATCTCATTTAGTAACCATAAAGACGAATCATTAGGAATTATAGAAAATTCCCAATATTCAGAAACTCGAATATCAATTTTAGAAAATCGGAAACATCGAGAAGATGATGGATAAGTAGTGCACAACTTACCACTTCGGGACAACAGGATTTAAGATAATTTTCCACCAAATTTCTCAAATCGCAAAAACGTTAGCAATTAATAAAAAAAGAAATAGAAAATTTCTATAACAAGACGAGATTAAACCAAAGAGGTCGTAATCCCAAAAATTTTGATTCACAAGGGTTAACAAATGTGCGGAGACAATTGTCGACCCAAATGATTCAAACAAACAAGGAATGAATATCAAAAGAGCTCATCCTCCCAAGATTCATCACTAAAGATACATGGGGCTAAGTCCACGTGTGAGTTGACTATATCACTTCTGGATGATCTACTAGATCATAGATTCAAAGTAAGGAATTATTGAGTTTGTTGTGGATCGCAAAACCAAAATCTCCGCTTCCCCTACGGGACTCCCATTCTCTCGAGTGATCGTTCACTAGAAAAAATAATGAGACCCATGGAATCACAAGAATACTAAATTCTCTTTAGAAAATCAAAATAAGGATTAGGAATTAAGCGAGATTCCTAATCACTAAGAATTCTCGAAAATCAAAGATCTGAAATCCAGAAATAAGAGATATAAATAAATAACTCCAGGAACAAGTGACATCGGTTATTTATTTACTCAAAGAAAAGATTCAAGATAATTTCTACTTAAAAATCTTGAACCACTCAAATTCTTGGAATTGCTCCAAGGAAATCTAGAAATAAATTATCTAGAAAAATAACAAACGATTACAAAAAAATCGCAAAAATCCAAAATATTATTATTTTGATTAACTTATTAAGAGTAAATTTTAATTTTAGGAATCATTTTGAATGTCGGATTGTCACATAATGGTGTTTAGGAATTCCAAACTACAACATGGCATCCCATATCTCGTTCGAGATCCTTAACGCACCCGATGGACAGGTTAACACAAGAAAGTCCTCACAATTTCTAATGTTCATGCAAATCTCGCGAAAATATGAAAATTCAATAAATCATTCGGGATGGCATAAAGGAAATAAAAATCCTTTATCAGCTTACGAATAAAACCCAAATGATATCTTTTGATAACGAAGAACACAATCGACGTATATCAAAAGAACATAAATAAAATAATCTCTAAACAAGGTAAATGACATTAAGGAATTAATGACACGTACCTTGACTCAAGAAGAGGGATCATAAGAAGCGGGATACTTTCCCTCATTCTTGATCTTGAGTTTCGAATGCAACGATACATTTTTGAGTTAATTTAGCACAAATGCTTGGTGATTCACACCGAACTAGAACTATATAGCTGACAACAAGGGAGTAGATTTAGTCACAAAGACATCTCCATACTGACCGACAAGTGATCAATAGACCATGCTAGGTACGTAACGACATGCGAAATAATCTTAACTAGAAATCAAGAAATATCAGGATCAAAGATACTTACGACGTGCATAACGACGCACGGGCAAGATATCCAATGATGAATCAACTATAAGGATCATAAATGATCAACAAGATAACTGTGATACACAATAGGCCATTTAATAAATAAATTTAGACGAACGTCTCATACCGCCAGCTTAACTCAAGAATTAACGAACGAATTGTTGAATCCCACTTGAATATTCAAAATGGTTATTATCATAGTTTTCAAATGCACAAGTCCGGTAATTATCCGTCAAAGCAAACACAAGGGTCCATAGTCCTCATGTTTACTAAGGCATTTAATTAAATTTCTTGTACGATTGAAGTAGTCATGACAATGTCAAAATATGATCACCGAAGCGATCGACAACTTGAAATTTACGTTTTAATAATGTAATTTATACAAAAACAGACATCGACTAGCAACTCGAGTCAAAGAATGAAACAGAAGCACCACTAGAGCACATAGGCCCTAGATGGACAATAGAAATCAACCTAAAGGGAACGAGTCGACAACTATTCTTAAACACTAAAAATAGGCCACTTGAGACATAATCACCCCTCCCGTAGGATGTACACTGGGTGAACCGGCACTTGCAAGGCTACGACCAACTATTTCGCTTCTTTAAGGAAAAAGGAGGAAAAAGTTAGTCTCAAGTTGAATTCAAACGATGCGAATTCAATCAAAATGGAATCTTATAGGAGGATAAGCTATGACGGGTCTTATGACTCTAACTAAAACCCTAAAGAATGATTATCGAGAGAGGCTTAAGACAATACCATCGTCATACTATCTTACATTGTTCTGGAAAGTGGATCTGATACCAACTGGCACGCCCCGCCTCTATACCCACTATCGTCCAGTTCATTTCAGAGAAATGTCGAAGACCATAATGGAGAATGAGGTTTGTGAAGAGTGACCAATTGTATGATTACTCCATGTGAGGAATGCACATTGAATTCTGATACCGATTAAAATTTCGACATGACCATTCGGCACATAGGGCAACTACACAACGGCTATATGTAATCCGAAAGGCATTATAAAATAGACAACAACGATAATATATATCACAACCAGACATAGAATAATCATATCACAAAGGCGGAATAGATATGAATAAACCAAGAATGTGTACAACAAGCTAGTGGTAAACAATGATCCACTAATCCCAAAGGAATAGATACATGTACCATGATCTAAATAAAAGAATATGTACACAACGATAGATAATGTCATAGGTACAAAAGTACATAAAGCTGCGGAGACAGAGTAGCAAGCAGAAGGCGGAAGATCAATCCTTCGATGAGTCCCAGAGGAGTACCTAAAATGATTCGGCCTAACCAGAGTATTATTTATAAGAATAAATAATAAACGAGTTAGTCTAGCTGTACTTATCAAATAAATTGAGATAATAAGAGATATAACACAGGATGACATGATTCTAGCTATAATATCTAATCATAAGTAAATATGAAACATGGCATGTCAACACAATCAGGAAATGGCAATGGAATGTCAGCACACCAATATCTCTAAATGAAACGATTCGAGCTATTAATAAAGGTGCGGAACATTGCTGAGGCGACAATCATGCCTCCAACGACCACGGTATTGATTCAAATCATGTGCATTAATCGTGTAAATAACATATGTCATAATTTCTATTTCAACTGCAATTCAAACTAAGAAACCGAAAAGTGTAAACTATTCTAACCAATTCAACAAGCAAATGCAACATGAAATGGTCCTAAATTACACTTGTACAGTCACATAAGCTTGAGGCATTGATGTGAGTTCTACTAAAGAACTCACCTTTGCTTGCTAGAAGTAATAAACCAAACCAGTGACAAGCTAGAACAAGCTCTCCAAACCTAGGTTAGATCAACCTCTCTTTCAATATAGCAAACAAATCTTCAATCTATACATGAATACACAATATTTCCTAAGAACTAGGTTTAGGAAAAATCTCAAATTGAAGAGGAAACAAGATGGAGAAGTTGGAGATGAAGATGGAGAAGCTTACCCAAGTCTCTACACTTGATTTCCTCAAGAATTGGAGTACAAGATCAAGCTAGGGCTTAGGGAATTTTAATTTCCCATTCCCTTCCCCGTTTCCATTTTAGCTTAAGTGTTAGGAGAATGAATGAAGGAGGGGTTGTGAGTGTTTTAATGTGGCTAGGTTAGCTAACCCAAACCCCACTCGAAATCCCAAAATTCCCAAATTCGGAATATATCGATGTTTATAGTCAAAAAGGTCGTAAACGGTGATCCGGACTCAATGGAAGTGGTCCCGAGTTCTAATTTTATCGTTTGTAAAAAATGAAATTTTGAGTAACACATTGGATAAGACGATGTATTTAAATAAAATATTTAAATCTATTATCAGGGAATGAGCGGTTTTTACATATCCAAAGCCCAATTTCGATTCAAAACTCGATTAACTGATTATTCTTCAAATTAGTTAATTCTATTCAATAATTAAAAATTTTATTTTTGTTTCAAAAATCAATCCATTTACTCCACTTAAGTTCATATTAATTTTATAACTCACGTCTAGATTTTTCTAACAGAAATCTAATTTTTATTTGCTTAAAACCCATTTTTTAATTTTAAATAAATCGTTATTGTTTTAAACGATTATGGCGCTATTATTATGAAAATTTGATTTTGATATAACTCAAAATCTTTAAGACGAAATCCAGATTTTTCTCTTTAATTAGAAAAATATTATTCAATCGGTCCCGACGATTCTTGTTTCAAAGAATTCCGACTTAAATTAGTTATATATACTCAATTGAAATTTGAAACGTCCAATTACGAACTACCGCGCTGTGGTGAACTCGTTTTAATTATATTTAAATATAAACATTAAACTTCGTTTGTTATATAAATTTAAATTCCATTTCTTAAATATTAAATATAAATTAAATCAGTTTACCAAATCTGACTTAAAATTTCGATTATTCCTAATCATCGATTATTTCATTACTCGGTTATAAATCCAATCACAACTCCATTTTTTAATATTAACCTTCCACTCTATTAGAAATGAATTATTTTATAAAATTCGATATAATCGAATCTCAATTATAAATCCATCGGATTTTTCTTAATTCAGTTTATATTATGTATTCCGGAATATAATCAATCGTTCTATTTCAAAATGTTTTCCAATTCACTTTTAAATTCATACTTGAATTTGAACTTCTAAATTATCGAATGATAATTTATTTCACCAGATTTACAAACATCATTTACGAATTCAACTTCCTTGTTTTATATACTAAAAACAAGTTTCATTTTAAAAGTCTATTTGAAACTCAATTCATTTTATATTTCAAATTCAGGAATACAAACCGTTGTTCCCTTTTCGAAATGATTTCAAAATTCTATTTTTAAATTCATACTTGAATTTAAAATTCAAAATTTTCTCATGCTGATCAATTCACTACATTTATAAACATTGTTTATAATTATTTTCCTTGTTTTATAAATGAAAACAAGCTTTCCCTTCAAATACCCGTTAGAAACCCAATTCTAATTTTTGGAATATTTTATTATATAGCATATAATTTATTTACATATTTTATTTTATTTTTAGTTTCTATCTAATACAACTCTGATATCTTTTCTGGAAATAATTTATTTTTATATCAATCGACATTGTCGAGTTTCAATCATAAATCTGTATGGATTTATTCCAATTCTATTTACATTCTGAACATCAGAATAAATTTCATTATTTACTATTTAAAACTATTTCCAATTCTCATTTTAAATTCACATTTGAATTTAAATATCCATATTATCCATTGATAATTTGTTTCCCTTCATTCATAAACACCGTTTATAAATTCATTTCAATTCCCTGCATTATCCAATGAAAATTATTCCATTTTATTTATAAACATCGTTTATAAATTCACTACTTATTTTTATTATTCAAAAAAGTTAATATTTCTTACACCATTTGAAATTCAAATTCTATTTTAGAAAAATAGAATTTCCTTTTTAAATCTCAAATTTTCATTTTACGATATTTTTATATATCAACATTTAGGCCCATTGATATTTAAACACCCAAAACATCCAATTATCAATCACAGGTTTTCTAACACATCATTATGATAAGATATATAAATATATATATGAAAACAAACAATAACAAATTTTGAGGAATCCAGTTGAATCCCTCCAACCTGTTCTCCTGCATTCACAGATGTTAGCCAACATAAATAATACCCATCCTGCTTTAAGGCAGGATATCGCGGTATAGAAGGTCATCCACTATAATATATTGTGGGGCGCATAAGGTCATCCGCTATTGATACTGCGGGCATCCGCTAATGGTACTGCGGGAAATATCCAACTACCAATATATATAATAGCCACGGGCCCACAACCACCAAGCCTAAATATAACTAATATATATAATAGCCACAATAGTATTTCAATGCATCTAAACAACCAACAAACAACATATAAACATTATTAAAAATGAATATTAGTTTAAAACAAAATTATAAACGAACTAGAGAGTGAGTTTACTCACCTTGATTTTTAATTCGTAATTTATTCCAATATGAATATCATTGCTAAGTTATTGCTAGTACGAGTCCAATGTAGCTTGTTTCACTGGAATCTAATTCATATAACACCTTTCCTCCATGATTTAAAGAAAATCTATGCTTACAGCTATGCAATTCACAATCGTGACTTCATCAACACCCTCTCGCATCCACCGTGCATCAAATATCATGATATCATTGTCATCCTCCTTCTCTTCGTGAGTGCTAGGCACCCATCCAACTCATTTTGAACTCGGCCTCCCCCATGTAGAACCGACAATGGCCATTTCCAACGTAGAAGCTATAGGGTGCGACTCGATCGAAACAGAACTCCTCCATAACTTCTTCCATCGGGCCTCCTCGCTACTAGCAGATCAACGTTATCCTCCGTTCAAGTATATAGATAGTTTGGGTAATGTTCCCATCCCGGTCTCTTTGAACAACACATCAAAAAGGTCCAATAATATAATATTGATAGTTTGGTGTTTTAACTATCAGTCTCAAAATAGTACGATCAAGTATATTGGTAGCTCAGCTCTTTATTATCCAAATCATTCATTAACTTTATCAACCTTTGAAATCATTTCATTGATTTAAAGTCAAAACCATTTACTTGTCTTCAACCAATCTTCTTCATTCTATTATTTGGAAAATAATAACTACATTCTTAACGTATTTACCAAACTTCCATTTATCGCTACATTTCCCTTAAAACTCTTTTTATTTCCTTAACTTGGAAATATAATGATATCAATTCAAATCCCAATTTTTATTAGGGCCAAACAATGTCAAATAACATTTTATCATTATAGAAACCAATGGTTTTATCCCACTCCAATTCGATGACTTTCACTTAATAATGATGATTACGATAACATATACTTATTGTTTCAAATATTATCTTCCAATTCCCACTCAAAATATCTCTTTCCATTTCTTCGGAAAAACCACCACCTTTACTTAATATTCCAAAACATATCATTTCTCAAAATTGGTGTTATATATCTTATCAATTAGTATAAATAAAAATCACATTTCAATTTTACCAAACAATGTTGAATTACATATTGTTTTACTTTTAAAATCAAACAGTTTATTTACATTTTAATATAACGCCAAGATCATTGCATTATTACATTTCTAATCCTACAACTAATGTTGCAATATTTCTCTTACGGAAATGATAATTTAATTCCAACATTCTTTACCATTACAAACTAATATCATCCCTCGATAATAGTGAAGTCGTTCAAGTTGGTGTATTTTATTTACCTCTCAGACCTTGATCGACAACGTTCTTATCTCAGAATGGATAGAAGTTCGTAACTCCAAAAATCCATAATTTTATGGTATCAATCAAATTTTATATTTTTATTTCCAAGTGTGTTTTTATAAACCATATTCTTGCTTTTGAAAAATTATGTCGATTATGATCATTTCCACAAAATATAAACCCTCTACTTCGTTACATATTCCATTTATAATTGGAATTAAAATAATCCATTTCCAAAATACGTCGCGCAAAACGTTTTATATCGTATTAAAAATAAATCTTGGATTTTATAAACAAACCCATTTTTCCAACTTCTTTACCCAAATCACTAAGCAATATCCTTTATATTCCGAAGAAAAAAAAAACTTCCTTTTATCTCAACTCGAGTTTAAACAAAATATTTAATTAAAACTTGTCGCATTTGCACACTCTCATTTTATAACCTCATTTATATTATTCGATCCCTTTATAAATCCCTTTTAAAATTAACCAATCTCATCCCATACTCGATTTCTTCTTAAATAAATTTCATTTAAGAGGAAATCACTTAAAATTTACTTAACTTCATTGTATACTAAAGTAAAAATAGTATATTTCTCCACTAACTGGAAATAGCTCAGTTAATCACTTTTGAAATAACTAATTATAATATTAATCTTTAAAGATCGTTAATAAATTACATTGAAGAAATTTTATTAAATTAAACAATTATGCATTAATAACCACTTTTTTTATCAAATAGTTGATTCAGTAACCTTTTAAATCATCGGTCAACTCGTTAACTATTTTCAGTTACCTTTTCCTATTAGATTAATATAATTAATCTAATAATATTGCTTAATAGTTTACTTAAATATAATTATTCTAAAACATTAACCCGTATGTTAATTAAAGTTTTATTTGTTTATAAAACTGATTTAAATGTCAAATCTTTATTATATAATCATTTAATAATATTTTATAAAAACCAATTTATAAACATCGATTTATTCGTAAAACTTCATTATAACAAATAAAATATAATTAAAAATCTTGTTTCAGTTATAAAATAAATTTTATAACTGAACTTCACCAGTTCGCCTAACGGCAAATCAACGTTATAGCAAAAATGTGGATCTTAGGCCTATTTGCTGCCAATCCCTCAATCAATACCATTTATTGATTTAAATCACAACAACGTTGAATTTAAATTAAACGTCAACATCCAAATAGGTTTTAATGTCTTCAATCAGTCCATATATACATAATGTAAAAATAAACAACACACATAATATTTGAGGAATCCGGTTGAATCCCCCCAACCTGTTCTTCCCTGCATCACAGCTCGTTATAACAATTTATAATATCATATGAGACATAAATTTAATTCAATTGCGTCAATATAATTAATGTAAATCAATAACAAACAATAATAAACGAACAGGATCTATAGCATCCAATCATCCAATATATATTATCGATTATAAATTATAATGATATGAATTTAACACATCATAGAATTCCAGAAATTTGTGAGAATTAACTCACCATTTATTTTCGATCGACGATTCGCGCATCGTATAATTTTAAACAGACGTTTAAATTACATGAAATTCCTGTTGCATCCAATTCTGACCAAACCAGCTCAATGATGTAGTACTTTTCCCTGCGATTCCAACTAGCCCAATTTTGTGCAATTCTAACAACTAATGACTGCATTATGATTGTTTAAAGTTTATACAAGTTTTTAATATAAATTAAATTACAAATTAACACACACCTTACCTTAATTACCGTTATTATAAGCCACGTCGTCCCCATTACTGTACCACGCGTTTTCTCCTTACCCACTTCCTAAAACCCGATTTCCTTCCTTAAATATTTCTTCTGGCTTTCGGAAAAAAAAACCATGCCCTAATTTGATAACCACCGCCCCCATTATAGTATCCTCGGAGATGACCTGGGCTGACCATCGACATCGCCAGTAGCTCCTCCCCCTACATCCGGAAACTCGACCCCACCTGTGCCACTGGACCGTCGGAATTCATCCCGAACCAGAACTTGTTCATGGCCAGAATTCGCCACCGTCCCTCGATGATACGACATCGCACCACCATGCCTCGACGCTGCTTGCCACCCACAACATTTCTAATGTTGATCACTTGAGCCAACTCCGCCCCCAACGACCATAAAACGACAAATTACCATAGCAGCTTTGCAAAAACCTGCCACCACAACTATCTCCGATCAACTCACTACACCGTCCACCTCAGACCGTTTCAGGTCATCGACCCAAAAGAGAAAATGACCGCCAGCCTCTCCTTTACAAATCATCTTTAGACCACAACTCCCAAAATCATCTCTAGCGCACGTTGTTTATAAAATGTAAATAATATTATTTTAAGTTGATGTGACGAACGATGATGACTAACAAATTTTATTTCGTGCCTATCGCCATTTCTAAACGTTGTTTATTCATTACTGTGGTCACATACAAACTCCGTTCATGACGAAAATGGACATATAGATAGATTTTAACATTATGGTCCTAATGAAACTTGTTTCGTCGAATTCCGAGTCCGTTTTCTCAAATGAAGCTCATTTGAGCCCAAATGGTCGTTTTATTTACATTTAATTTTGCTACGCTCACAAAATAACTCCAATTGACGCGAAACTTGAAAATTAGCAATAATAAGCCATTACGATCTTAATAAAATTTGTTTCGTTGAAAACGGAGATCGTTTGAATAAAGTCCCTTTTTAAGGGTCCAAATATAATTAAAATAAACCAATTTAAAATTACCTCAATATAATAATATTAAAATATTATAATCAGCCATACCCGAGCAAAATTTCATATAGTTTCAAAATTAAATACTCCGGGTTGAATTCCAAGCCAAATTAAAATTAAAATATTAAAAATCCTTTTTTTAAAAAGCTAAAAAAAAACCTTTTATTTTATATAATAAATCGTCATAATTTATAAACAAGTTCCATAGCGACTATTTGAAAATTTGATTTGGACATAAAACAAAATCTACAATACGAAAACTTGAATTTTCTATTCCATTAAAAAAATATTATTCAATAGATTCAGATGTTTCTTGTTTCGAAGAAATCTGACTTATATTGGATCTTGTATAACCAATTGAAGTTCAAAACGTAATATTACGAACTACCGCACTGTTACGGTTCTTTTTTTAATTAAATTATAAATTAAACGCTCAAACTTCATTTAATAAATGAAATCATTAATATAATTGAAAACCAAACAACATTAAATCCTTTTAAATTGCCAGTTCACATTATATTGCAAATCCAAAAAATTCTTACCATTCCAGGATTTAAAATATTATCTAATTATTTATATTAATAAAATATTTAAAATTATTAAATTCAAGCTAATTAAATTCTAAAACAAAATTTAAAATCATTTTAAAATATTAAATAAAATAGTTAAAAATCTGAGCCGTTACATTCCTTCCCCCTTAAAAGAATTTAGTCTCCCGAAATTACTAAGAAAGGAAGAATGCTACAAACTCAGAAATTTCAAACATTCAACTAGTTAAAAATATTTTGTTTCACTTCCTGAATTTCCAGTTTAACTAATCCAATTCGTTTCTATAGAAAAACCCATATTAAAAAATTTCAAAAATACTACAAATATTCTAACACTATAAATTTGGGGAAAAAATTGGCAGAGTCTCCACTATACGAAGGGACTTCTTCAATACTGCAGGGACAACAAGAAGACATACATCGACCCACATGGTCGGAAAATTAAATTCAAAACCCAAATCAAAACCAAAAATTTATATTTTGCGTAGGCGTACCTTTTTGTGAGCATTATTAAGCGATAAATGATAAAGTATACTTATGCTTGCTCAATTATTATGCAGCTCTAATCAGCTGGATTCAATCATCTCCCGAATTTTCTTGGACAAGTTTAGAAATAGAATATTCTCTGCACATGTTCTCAACTCAGATAAAATTCATAAATTTCAAAATCATTAGTTATATTCAAATATTCTAGCCATCCATTCCAAACAATTTTTACATATAATCCAATTCACATGAAATTTTTATTCATAACCATTTCTTAACAATCCATTTCAGGTTCATTATCTTGAGTCCATTTTAGCAAACTCAATTCAATAAAGGTTTCAATCAAGTTTATTCTATAACTATACAATCATTTCCAACCATACAATCAAACTGATTTCAAAATATTTCATTTGGGATTTATTCACAAGTCAAATTCTTATTGACTTGTTTAATTTTAACTCACATAAGTTAAAATTTTAAATTCAATTCAAAACAATTGAATTTTTAATTTCACTTTCTAAAAACAAATTGCCATTAATAAATTTTACAAAGGTAGCAACCCGCCACTTAGAAACTCGAAAATGAACAAAGATAATGCTGCAATCCATTATCAGAATTATTTTCCAGCCAATGAAGTGATTTCAGTGCTCAAATCACTTTTAAAATCTATTGAAAAATGATTTTTATCCAATAAACCTTCCAAAGTAATGTTATATTACTTTGTAATATCTCAGAAAATATTTTCCCAACTATCCGGGATTTAAATTCTCAATACTGGTCTGAATTCAATTTTAATTCAACTTATTTGTATATTTTATTCTATATAAATTTAATTTGGTTATAAATAACAATCTCCATATTATACTCTCATTTGATTATAATAATAATAATAACAACCAATCACATCAAACAAATTCAGAAAATTATACCTTCATATCAAATATAATTTTGGGCAAAAATATTTCATTTACCCACCTTTTAAAACAATATTATGTCAATTTGCCTCGTCTAAGTGTTTATAAATCCCTATCGACCACGTCAGCTAAACGCATCGATTTGGAATTTATATACCACTTAACAGATCAACCAACACAATATAAAACCATTTTTTATACAAATCTGCAAATACGCTCTCTCGTATATATTCCCTCAAACTAAACAATGGGTATTACTAATCATATCTCTATCGAGTTAAGCCACAGAGCCAAGGTTACTACTCAACCTTCAGCTCTGTTACCACTTTGTAACGACCCACTTTTTCCGATAGTTTAAGCCAATATCTAACAATCCATGTCAACTCAAATTGCACAAAAAATGCAGATTGTTAATAGAAAGAAATTATAGTGTGATAGAAGAAAGAAAGAAATATTAGAATAGAAGAATAAGAAGATCATAGTCTCACAACGGAATAAACAAAATATAATATCAAATGCTTTATATAAAAATAAAATTGTATATTACAACATCAGAGTATACATACATTTCAATACAACACACAGCGGAATAATATAATACCAGTAAGTATGGCTATATGTCTCGACTCCAGCTCCTCTTCTAAAGCTCTAAGCGAAACTTATCCTGGAAATATACTCGGCCTAACCCGAGCACATTTGAAGTATAGAAAAATTCACCTGAATCAGTCTTGAATACTTTCAGTGTGACGACCGCCCACAACCCCTGCACTAAATAAGAGGAATGATGCACTGAAATGTGTGCCAGGCAGCTATGGACGATCATCAGAGTAGGTAAACACAACCGAAACTTTTCGTATAACTCACAACGCAAGGATAAAATATAATAGAACATATACAATAGGCAATACTAATGAAGCACATTTAAGAAGAAAACACCAAACTTTCATAATAATTAGAAAGTATATCCAAACACCAGGATTTCAGTATATGTTTATAAAAATTTGCCTCACTATAGCACTCAGAGTAAAACAACAAATAGCAGAAACAAATACTAGATAGTAATATAACTCGTACATAAGCCACTAGCTCACCATCAATCAGATCATTGTCCTCACTAAGGTATCACCTGCCACCTGCTACTCAGTCTGCCCATCATCAACCGGATGAACAACCCAAGGTAGTAAGAGGGAAACATAAAACCTTGAGCCAGACAACAGTCTTATTGAGCGATGAAATAACTATCTAACATCATCAATAAAGTAAACAAACTAATCTACCCACAACACCGAAGAAGAACTCAACTCTCGTCTTCCTTACATCGGACAGTGATAACCTTTACATCAAACATCTCAATCGTAAATCCATGACAGCCAGAATAACAATTCATTCATGGTAATCAGAAACAATCTAACCACAACACTCATAATGTCCAGATTATATATCTCACGTAAACCATCCAAATTGAATTCAACATCCCTCAAGCACAAGCCTCAGAGGCCTAAACCAATATCAGACAAGCACCCAAGGAACATCGCCTTCAATGTTGGATAATATGTGTGAGACGATGCAAACGAAGTAACCAATCATTCATGACAGACTCTGGCTATCACCGCCAATCCTGCTTCGAAATCATCGTTATTTGTATGACGGCCAACCTTGCCATATGTCAAGGGCTAATGGTAACCCTAGTTCTAACAGAAACTCCATACGCCTTTCAACGATACGTACTTAGTCCTTTCAAAGATACCCAGGGTACTCGACCAGCAACCTTCCGGTCTTTTAGATATCTCAATTGTACCCCCGCTTTGAGCCTGTTAGAACCTACGACAGTGATAATCTCTTGTCCCTTGCATCTCCAGTCATCCAACCTGATGACTTTTCATAACTCAAGCAACCTTCTCAAGTAACCATTATCCACCAACTCACGACCTTTGAGTTGTAGCCCAAGCAATCTCCTGGAGAAACTTCACCGCGAACTCATTACTTTGATTTCTCTTCACGTTCGTTGCATACGACGAACGACGAATACATCACAACACTTCAACATTTCCCCATTGAATTTACTTCAAAGTCATCATCCTTGAACCCAAGATAACAACAATAGTCCATTCAAGTCATGTCTTCACCCTTAGGTCGTGACCGACCTAAGACTAATCCACGACCTGACTCCCAATCCGAACACACCATGTCTCCTCATTCCGAACTCGACCTGACTCCCCATGTCGGACTCAACATGACTCACCATGTTGAACTCGACATGACTCATTATGTTGGATCCGACATGCCTCATTATGTTGGATCCGACATACCTCACCATGTCTGTTTACACCATGTCGCTCACGACATAACTCACCATGTTGGATCCAACGTACCTCACCATGTCGGTTTACACCATGTCGCTCTCGACATGACTCACTATGTTGGATCCGACATGCCTCACCATGTCGGTTTACACCATGACGCTCATGACATGACTCACTATTTGGATCCGACACACCTCAACATGTCGGTCACCACATGACTCATTATGTTGGATCTGACATACCTCACCATGTCAGATCCAACATGCCTCACTGCGCCTTGACTTCTTGCGCCTTGGAAACGAAGAAAGGACTTGACTCATGGAAAATGACATGCCTCCAGATCTGACCAAAATAGCTCCAAATTTGACCAAATCTTCGGCAAACGACTACGACGATGAAATCCACTCATCCCAAGCATCCAAATCAATCATAAACACTTCAACAAATCATCAACATCATCAAAATAACCATTATCATCATTAAATCATAGGAAATGTTCTAAATCATGATAATTCGATAATTAAACCAAAAATGAAGGATCTAACTTGCATAAACATATGTGATGACAAAGAAATTACTGGTTTAAAGCTGCTAGATTAGATCCTTTGGTGGTTCATCTAAAAATACACTTACCATGTTGTAGATCTAAGGAAAACGACTTGAAAACCCATATACTTGACTGAATCCACGTGAGAGATATGCATCACTCACCAATCCTTCTAAACAACTCAAAAGAAATGAATTATGATTCCGGACAGCAAGAATTTTCTCTAAACTCTTCGATTCGATGAACTCTCTCTTGGATTTGCATAGATCTAGCTTCAAACGATGTAGATCTTTGATTCTCTAAGCTTTAATGGTGGAAAGGGGTAGAAGATGGAGGAATGAAGGACCACAAGCTCTTCCAAAATGAGAGAATGGAGAAAGTAAACTATTCTCCATGCCTCCCACCCCCTATTTATAGCCTCCACCAGCCCAGTAATGGGCCTCTCCAAATAAACCCGTTATGGCTTACCAAACCTGAACAGCTAACTGTAAAACCTTAAAAAAGCGATTCCTCTCAAACTGCTAAGCCAAATCTTTATTATGACCACTTTACGGAAAGGGATCATCATTTCTTTTCCATTGGCACAGGTTTCAATACCTGATTCAATCCGAGTCAAAAGTTATTCCTTGTACAAGATTGATAGGGGAAAATGGTCACAAGCAAAATTAGTAAAAAAAATATGGACATGTCTTACATCCCCATAAAAAACATATTAAAATATGGGAATGATACAATCCTCAGGGAATAAAATAAAAATATTTTACGATCCTTAAAATGCAAGCTGTTACATTTAATGATAAATTCATATGACAAACAACTTGCTTGACTTTAGAAAAAACCCTATAGAAAGAAATGGATAATAGTAAGACCAGTTCACACATAAACACGGATTGTTTTTACCTTACTATAATCCAAAATATTTTTTATATATCAAAATTCGGTGATATTATAATAGTGTCTATCAAATCACAAATAAATAACCATCTAGCATAATGCTTGCATCTCACGCTCTACATATTCATTATAAAATCAAAAAAACGCAAGTGCTTATTGGAGAATGGATACCAACTATGAAAAGGTATGGGACCACCTTCCGCTCAATGTACTCTAGAGGGGATACACTAGGGTACAACAAGGACATCTTGCAACCCGACTACACACGATCGACCACTCATTCAGCTTGAGTGTATCGAATATATTGTCACCAATGGTCGGTACCAACATGACCATTCCTAGGATATACAGAAGCGAAAGAAGAGCAAAAATGAATTTTCTCTAGATCGGTGACAATATACCCTGCTTGGGTGCGACCCACCTAGCCATGTTGCCTGCCCGCTATTTTTCATTTCCCGGTTGTGAGGCTTGAGGCTACGTTTACCTTCTTAGAACATCTGGCCACCATTCACTTTGAATGCCACATCGTCGAATCACCATTTGATCTTCCCAAAAAATATTATGGGTATAAAAGCTAAAAGAAACGAATTCCTCTTCTACCAAACGTAATACCTTGAAAAGATCGTCCTATGTGATTCGTTAGGCATACTCTGTCAAACATTCGTCCATACAAGTTGTCCTGGGTCTGGACAAACCGAAGGTACTATCCTGTAAACAGAACAGCCCTTACATTTTACTTCTTCTTCATACATATTGATGCAGATTAGTTCCGTACACAACGTTGATTCGAAATAGTTTTGGGTCCAGTTACCATCTCGGTCTCTTCGAAACAACACGCCAAAAAGATCCAATAATATATCATTGATAATTTGGTGTTTTAACTATCAATCTCAAAACAGTACGATCAAGTATATTGGCTGCTCAGGTCTTTATTATCCAAATCATTCATTAACTCCATCAATCTTTGAAATCATTTCATCGATTTAAAATCAAAACTATTAACTTATCTTCGACCAATCATTTTCGTTCTATTATTTGTAAAATAATAACTACATTCTTAACGTATTTACCAAATTTCCATTTATCGTCACATTTCCCTTAAAACACTTTTTATTTCCTTAACTTGGAAATATAATGATATCAATTCAAATCCTAATTCTTATTAGGGCCAAACAATGTCAAATAACATTTTATCATTATAGAAACCAATGATTTTAGTCCAATTCGACGATTTTCACTTAATAATGATACATATGATAATATATACTTATTGTTTCACATATTATCTTCCATCCCACTCGAACTATCTCTTTCCATTTCTTCGGAAAAACCACCATCTTTACTTAATATTCCAAAACATATCATTTCTCGAATTTGGTGTTATATATCATATCAATTAGTATAAATGTAAATCACATTTCAATTTTACAAAACAATGTTGAATTACATATTGTTTTACTTTTAAAACCAAACATTTCAATATCTCGCCAAGATAATCGCATTATTACATTTCAAATCTTGCAACTAATGTTGCAATATTTCTCTTATGGAAATGATAATTTAATTCCAACATCCATTACCGTTACAAACTAATATCATCCCTCAATAATAGTAAAGTCGTTCAAGTTAGAGTATTTTATTTACCTCTCAGACCTTGATCGACAACGTTCTTATCTCAGAATAGATAGAAGTACGTAACTCTAAAAATCCATAATTCTATGGTATCAATCAAATCTTATATTTTTATTTCCGCGTGTGGTTTTATAAACCATATTCTTACTTTTGAAATCTTAAGTCAATTATGATCATTTCCATTAAATATAATCCCCCTGCGTCGTTACATATTCCATTCATAATTGGAATAAAATAATCCATTTCCAAAATACCTCGCCTAAAACGTTTTATATCATATTAAAACTAAATCTTGGATTTTATAACCAAATCCATTTTTCCAACTTCTTTACCCAAACCACTAAGTAATTTCCTTTATATTACGGAGAGAAAAAAACTTCCTTTTATCCCAACTCGAGTTTTAAACAAAATATTTAATTAAAACTTGTCGCATTAGCTCACTCTCATTTTATAACTTCATTTATATTGTTCGGTCTCTTTGTAAATCCCTTTTAAAGTTAACCAATCTCATCCAATACTCGATTTCTTCTTAAATAAATTTCATTTAAGACGAAATCACTTCAAATATACTTAACTTCATTGTTTACTGAAGTGAAAACAGTTTATTTCTCCGTTAACTGAAAACAGCTCAGTTGATAACTTTTGAAATAACTAATTATAATATTAATATTTAAACATTGTAAATCAATTACATTGAAGAAATCTTATTAAATTAAATAATTATTTATTAATTACCACTTTTTTGATCAAACAGTTGACTCGGTCAACTTTTAAATCATCGGCCACTTCAATAACTGTTTTCAGTTACCTTTCCTTATTAGGTTAATATAATTAATCTAATAATATTTCTTAATTGTTTACTTAAATATAATTACTCCAAAACATTAACCCGTAGGTTAATTACAGTTTTATTTTCTTATAATACTGATTTAAACGTCAAATCTTTATTATATAATCATTTAATAATATTTTATAAAAAACAATTTATAAACATCGATTTATTCTTAAAACTTCATTATAACATATAAAATATAATTAAAAATATTGTCTCAGTTATAAAATAAAATTTATAACTGAACTTCTCCAATTCTCCTGACGGCAAATCAACATTATAATAAAAATGTGGATCTTAGGTCTATTTGCTGCCAATCCCTCTATCAATACCGTTTATTGATTTAAATCACAACAACGTTGAATTTAAATTCAACGTCAACATCCAAATAGGTTTTAATGTCAATGGGTTCAATAAGTTCATATTTACATAGTATAAAAATAAACAACACACATAATATTTTAAAAATCCAGTGGGATCCCCCCCCCAACCTGTTCTTCCCTGCATCACAGCAGGTTATAAAAATTTATAATATCATATAAGACAGAAATTTAATTCGATGGCATCAATATAATTAACGTTAATCAATAACAAATAATAATCAACCAATAGCATCCATAACATCCAATCATCCAATATATATTAATGATTATAAATTATAATTATATGAATTTAACACATCATGAAATTCCAGAAATGTGTGAGAATTAACTCAACATTTATTTCGATCGACGGTTCTTGCGTCGTATAATTTTAAACAGACGTTTAAAAATTACACAAAATTCCTATGGCATCCAATTCCGACTAAACCAACTCAGCGATGTAGTACTTTTCCCTGCAATTCCAACGAGCCCAATTTTGTGTAATTCTGACAAAGAATGATCGCGTTATGATTGTTTAAAGTTCAAACAAGTTTTTAATATAAATTATATTAAAAACTAACACAAACCTAACCTTAATTACCGTTATGATATGACGCGTCGTCCCTGTTACTGTACCACGCGTTTTCTCCTCACCCACTTCCTGAAACCTGATTTCCTTCCTTCGGTATTTCTTCTGGCTTTCGGAAAAAAACCCACGCCCCAATTTGATAATCACCACCGTGATAGCATCGTCGGAGATGACCTAGGCTGACCATCGACATCGCTAGTAGCTCCTCCCCTTACGTCCTGAAACTCGACCCTACCTGTGCCATTAGGCCGTCAGAATTCATCCCGAACCAGAATCTGTTCGTGGCCAGAATTCGCTACCGTCCCTCGATGATATGACACCGCACCACCATGCCTCGACATTGCTCGCTACCCTCAACATTTCTTTTGTTGATCACTTGAGCCAACTCCGCGCCCAACGACCAAAAAACGACAAATTACCATCGCAGCTTTGCAAAAACCCGCCTCCACAACCATCTCCGATCAACTCACTACACCGTCCACCTTAGACCATTTCAAGTCCTCGACCCAAAAGAGAAAATGACCACCAGCCTCTCCTCTACAAATCATCTTTAAACCACAACTCCTGAAATCATCTCTAGCACGCGCTATTCAACAAAGAATGAAACATATCTCGTTCGGTTTTGCCTCGATTCCCTCCACCTCAGGTTATATTAGCCCACCAAATTTTTACTGTACCTTCCCCTCAACCTCCTCTACAATATTTCTTTTGATCACCTCACCGATTCCTAACAGAATTAAAGAAATAAAGTATTTACATAATAGAGGCTTTTCTGCAGTTTTGAATGGATGATGAGTGGATATGATTTAGTAGGATGAAGTTTAGGGGTTTATAAAATGTAAATAATATTATTTTAAGTTGATGTGACGAACGATAATGACTAACGATTTCTATTTTGTGTCTATCTCCATTTTTGAACGATGTTTATTCATTCATGTGGTCACATACAAAATTTGTTCATGACAAAAATGGACATATAGCTAGAGTTTGACATTACGGTCCTAATGAAACTTGTTTCGTCGAATTCCGAGTCTGTTTGCTCGAATGGTGCTCGTTCGAGTCTAAATGGTCGTTTTATTTACATTTAATTGTGCTACGCTCACAAATTAACTCCAATTGATGCGAAACTTGAAATCTAGCAATAATAAGCCATTACGGTCTTAATAAAATTTGTTTCGTTGAAAATGGAGATCGTTTGAATAAAATCCCTTCTAAGGTTCCAAATTAAAATAAACCAATTTTAAAATACCTCAACATAATAATATTGAAATATTATAATCGGTCATACTCGAGTAGAATTTCATATATTTTCAAAATAAATTACTCCAGGTTGAATTCCAAGCCAAATCAATATTAAAATATTAAAATATTAAAATATTAAAAATCCTTTTATTTGGTGTAATAAATCGTTATAATTTATAAAAGAGTTCCATAGCGACTATTTGTGTAACGTCCCGTATTTTTGGCGATCAAATATTTAATTTAATTTATTATTTTAAATATTATATTTAGAATATTAATGGATTTTAATATTGAATTCGTTTATTTAAAATGACGTTTAAACGTTATAATTTATATAATTATGAAACGAGCTCGAAATGGCGCGGCAGTTCGTAATATTGAGTTCTGAACTTTAATTGAATATACAGGATCCAATATAAGTCGGATTTCTGTGAAACGAGAAGCGTTGGAACCGTGTTGATGATAATTTTCATCTGAAAGAGAAAAATCCAGATTTTATGTTATAATTTGTAAGTTATGGCCAAATCAAATTTTTAAATAATCGTTGTGGAAAATCGTTATTTAATTGTAGGCCTTTAAAATGGCCATTTTACAAACGGTCACCGATTTCGACGAAATCAATATCATTAGAACCGTATCGTTAAATTATTGTACGGTGTTAAATGGCGTGGCAAACCGATGTCGCATGTGACCACGGCAGCCACAAACGCCCGTTCAATTTCTATAGTGCGTAATTAATTTAATAAAGAGATATTCGAGTGTAACTTGAACAGACGATTAAGCTGCGAAACCAATTCCGTTGAGTTCGTATCGTCGATTATAGTCAGGATAGGTATATAGTTTGTTATTTTTAGAGACCGAATAATTTGTGTTCAAAAGGGCATTGCGGTGCGCATAAAAATAGCCTACCGGGGAAACAGTCTTGGAATGCGACGAAACTGGTGTCGTTGGGTTCGTATCAAAGAATTATTATAGGATTTCAAATTTTCAAATTAATTTGACTTATCGAGTGATCGCAAAAAAATTAAACACGTGTTTATTTCTGGTTTTATAAAGGAAAATTTTCCAAACGAAGTCGGAATTCGACGAAACTTGTCACATTGGGTCCGAAATACCTTTTTACACTAAGATTAGCCATTTTTCAGTAAACGAAAATCGTTTGTGGTGGTTTCTGCGTGTTACTTCACGACGAAGTATCGTTTAATAATATTTTATTAAACCCCTACCCTATATATATATATACACACATATACTCAACTCCTACTAAACTCTAAACCACACATCCTAGTTAAATAGCTATATGCAGTAGAAGTGACAATTCTTTAATTTTATTTTTCCCAACATGGTGTTCCTAACAGGCATGCACATGCCCTGTCCATCAGCTTGTGTATTCACTTCACTGCAACGTATCCTGAGTTCTGAGGATGGGGAAATACAAATGCAGTATAGGCTATAGCTATAACATTTGAAATGAAATAACATGCTAATCCTATATAAACAAGACCGCACATGCCTAAGAGAACAGGAAAAGGACAGTGCAGTTTCTACTACATGATGTATATCCAGCTGTAGACAAGATGGAAGAGCACAGCTATACTACGCCCTATAACCAGCCACACACCATGCCTCCCAAGTATTTAACGCTATAAGTAGAGTCTTCAAGCATTCATCTTCCTTCAGAAGGGTCCGGTTTCCAGTGAATAATGGCATCGCGATCTCTATAAAAAACAAACAAACAAGCAAAACGCGAAACGTAAAAGAACCGGAAGGATGGGAGATGGCTGTAGCGGTGTTCGAATGAAGTGGGAGGGGGATTTGTGGCCACACGAGGGGAGCTGCATGTGGAAAGTTGTGTATGCGTGACGTGGTGGTATGTAAAAGGGAAAAATACACCGTTACGAAGGAAATGGAAAATGGGGAGAGGAGATGCGTATGTTCTGGGAACCATGCAGGGCGGTTGCATGTTGAGTGGTTGACGCAACGGGATGGATTGGTTACAGATAATGCAGTGTGGTACTTTTGTACGGCAGTTCACTAGGCGAAGGGTCAGTGGGGCGGAGTTGCATGGCGTCTGGCGTCGTCTGGTGGCCGGGGACGAGGCGGAGAGCAGTTCAGTAGGGGCTGGGTTGATTGTAGCAGCATGATGATGGGGAGAATGCACAACACAGTAACGTGAACAGACCATATAGCAGGTGAAGAAAATGGTTTATCTCAATCACTTAAGTGGTCTTATCATAGTTAGTGCGTAACCACAGAAGTAACGTGACCAATATACATATGATTTAAGTGCCTAATCATGGCCATCCCATGTATATACAACGTCTCGGAATATATATATATTAGCAGCTTGCCTAATTAAAACTAAAAATGCAAATTTTATTTTAAGAAGCTTGCCTAATTAAATGTACCTAACCCACTTATTCTATGCCAATCGATCAAGTATATATAATATCCTGGCCATGTGATTTAGTTTGGGTTCTAAAATGTATTCTATCTCAATGAAAGTCCGTCCTAGTTATGCATCTATTTGATTCATGAACCGGCTATGGAAAATACAAAATCTTTAATGGGTGTAAAATAACCGACTTATTTATAACCGTGATTAGGAATTCGAATGAACCAAATCCATATGAATATGCCGAATTTAATTCACGCATGTCGAATGAAGGTGTATCAATGTTGGATTTAGAAATAATCATAATTAGAATTTTAATAATATTGATTTAAATAAAATGAATATCGTATTAAAGTATAACTCTGTCACACAGTATCAGAATTGGATGTGGCATTGGGACTATACTGACGAACGTAACATTTCGGAGCTGGATTGGACAAGTTAGGGAGCAGCAGGAGTTTTCGGTTAAATTAAACACTGATTTAATTTAATTGAAATGAACCATTTTGACGAAGAAGGGCAACCAAGGTGAGTTAAACTCACTCAGTATTTTCCCATTTATATTTTATATAAATTGGGTTTTTATTTTGTGTACTCTACTTGCCAATGGTTGACTGTTTGCTAATTATTTATTGGTTGATTTAACTGATGAAATTAAACCGTCGTTTAATTTCAGTGAAATACCAAATCGCTATTCTAACGATTTGTTCCAATAAAGGTAAATTACCTTGTTGGTCACATTTATAAAAAAAACGTGTTTAATTGGTTGGATTGTTTGAATTGTTTGTGGTTTGATTAAATGGTTGTTATTTGTTATTATCAGTTAAATGGTTGAATGATCTGATTTGAGATAATCATTTGTATACAGGGAAGCACAGGTTGGAGGGATCCAACCGGATTCCTCAAATATAGTATTTATTTTCATATTATCATATGAACTGTCATATTTGGGTAATGGGTTTGAGTATTGATCATTGATTGAAAAGTCAACTTGTGTTGTGTTTTAACCAATGGGCTATGTTGGTTAAATAATCGGCAGTAAATGGCCTAAAAGTAAATTGTTTTATTTATCGATTTACCGTCAGGTGAATTGACAGAACTGAAATTATAAAATTTATTTATAACTAAAGATATATTTGAAATATATATTTTGGATAAAAGTATATCAAAAGGGAAATTTAGATGAAAAGGGTTTAGACTAAACCAGAATTGATTTAAACACGGTTTATAAAAGCGATGAGGCGTTATATCGTTAATTCTTAATTAACTTTACTTAATAATGTGGTCAAGTAAAGGTGGGAAATTGAAATAAGAGATTCAAAGCGGGAAATGGCCGAAAGGAATTGAAAAGGAATTGTTGAAACTAAACTTGGTAAAGTTTAAAAAGTGGTGTTTTATAAGGAATTATTTAATTATATTGAATTAAGAAATAACGATTACATTAGAGAAAGAGATTTTCAAAGGGTAAGAAAGTTTTATGAAACCGTATCTTAAATAAATAGTTAAATGAAATTTGAATTGATATTAGATTGAAAGATTGGGTTTTGGATTACAACTGGTATCTATCTTAAGGTATGAACGTTGTTGATCAAGGTCTGAGAGATAATTAAAATACCCCAACTTGAATGACATCAGGATTATCTGAGGATGATATTAGTTGGTAATGATTGGAGGGAGTTAGTAATAGTTATTATTTCCATTAAGGAAATAATAATGCAACGGTTAATGACAATTGGGAAGAAATATAATAAGGATTTCAAAGTGGAAAGGGAATATAAGGGGTGGCGTGAAAATTTAATGATATGTTCGAATTAGAAAGGAAACGTAAAGTTGAGTTTTATTCAATAAGAATAAACATGGATTATGGCTTTTTAAGTAATAAATAAAGACATTCCGTGACGTTGTTTTAGAGTAATAAAAATGAATTTGTTCAAAGAGAAAACTTATGTTAAATAAGAAGCGATAAGTTATATTTATAATATCGAAATATTTAAGAGTTTGAATTTACATTTGTTTTAATTAAAAGGCCAAGTGGTGCTGAATACTGAACCAGTGAACTCATTGGATTGTTATGATTGAAACGCTGATTATTTTGATAGTTAACTCACCGACTATCAAATCTGTCCCGTACGATTGTTGGTAAGGAAAGACCGGAATCGAACTTAGGTTCGAAAACCATTCCGACCAACAAATACGTGAAGATATTAGAAGACGATCGAGATGGGGCATTGGAGACCGTGGATCTTCATAAGCGGAAGGATTACTTATAATCTCTGGCTTAGCGGCCCAAGATACACTGTGATTCTGTCGTGGTTGGAATCTACGGGTTGCAAGGACTTCTCGCTACTGATAATGGGGTGATTCTTATATGAGATGCAGTAGGAGAGTACCTTCGGTTCATCCTGTTCCTGGATGACTTGTATGGACGAATGTCTAACTTAATATTTCCTTAAAACCACGTACGTTGATTTTTACAAATATACCGAGTTGGTGGCGAAGAATGGCCCTTTTTTAAAGCCCAGAGTATATTTGTGGATGTCAGTTAGTGATTTGACGGATCTGACGATGTAGCATTCAAAGCGAATGATGACCAGGTGTTCAATGATAATTTAAACCTCAAGCCTCATCAACGGGGAAGATGACAAAAATCGGGCAGGCAACATGGCTATGTGGGTCGCTCCCATTAGGGTGTATAATCACATATCTAGAGAAATTCCTAATTGCTTCTTTAATCTATTTCTATGCTGTCCCTTTTCGGGAAACGGTGGTTTGAGCCCAACCGTTCGTGATATACATTCGATACACTCAAGCGAAATGAGTGGTCGGTCATGTGTGGGCCAGGTTGCAAGACGTTCTTGTTGAACCCAGTGTATTCGCCTCTAGAGATACACTATCGGCAGGTGGTCCCATACCTTGTCATAGTTAGAATCAAATCTCCAATAAGCGCCCACGGTTTTTGATTGTATACTATATAAGTGGAGCGTGAGATGCAAGCATTCCACTAGATTGTTATTTACTTGTATTTAGACATTATTATAATATCAGACAAGATATTGATTTCAAAAATATTTTGGGTTATCGTAAGGTAAAAACCGCCCGTGTTTATGTGTGGATTTGGTCTTACGATTATCCTTTTCTTTTGGAAAGATTTTTGAATTTTAAAATCATGTTGGATGATTACCCTTAATACTGTGCGAGTTTTTCTCACTCTGGTTCACCAGACTGACCCGGTGTTTTGTAAATGCTCGGGTTAGCCCGGGGTGTACAGGTTCAGGTTATCGTGTGTTGTGAAGTGACGAGCTGGAAGAGTCCAGACGTGTGATATTATATAGCTACTATCCCGCTGTGTGTTGTATCTGAGGACAGGTTATTATAACTGTCCAGTTGTGTGCAGTACTATGATATTGTAAGTATTTTGAAGCTCTCAGTAAAGTTTTATTTCTGTATTATATTTTGTTCCGCTGCAATGTGGGTCTCTGTGTTGTGTTGTTTCTTCTTCTTCTTCTATCCTAATATTTCTTTCTTTCTTATCTCACCCTCTAAATTCTTTCTAATAACGTTCCGGTGTTTTCAGTGTTTGGAAGTTGACATGAGTTATGGTAAAGGTATATATGTCGATTTTCGGAGCCGAAAATCCCTGTTCGTTACAGTGGTATCAAAGCTATTGGTTTAGTAATAACCTTGGCTCTATGGTATATTTCGATAGAGATTGGGTTAGTAATACCCTAAATCGAGATTGAGTGTATATATATATATATATATATGAGAGCGTAATTGTAAATTTTATATATAAATGGTTAGTATTGTGTTTGTTGATCGGTTCAAGGGTTGAGAAGCATTGAACTGGAAATGGATACAGTATTGTTTTGAAAAGAGGGTAAATGAAATAATTTTACCCAAATTATATTTTTGAATAGAAAAGCAATAATTTTATTAAATTATTGAGATATTAGTGTGTTTGATTGATTTGCATGAAATTCAAATCAGATTGAAAGTTTGAATTGAAACTTAACTTTGTTAAGTGTAATTATATTAAGAATGATATTGAAATTAAATTAAATAAATTGGAAATGTGTTGGATAAATAGTAATCAAATAAGAACCAATCGAATATTAATCGATTGGTGTTCAAATATGTGAAACTAAAGTAAATATTAATATTGAACAAAAATTCAATTGATTTGATTGAGTTGATCGTGCATTGGTTGTTGATATGATTGTTGATTGTCGATTGTTTGTTAGAATAGTCGAATAATTCATAAATGGTTTAATGTGAAGATGAATGGATTATAAACCAAGAAAACAGATCCCAGTGTTATAAATTTGAATGGAATTACCTATGAATTTATGGCCTATGTTTGGTTATTGGGATTGGTGGGGTATACTTGTTGATTAGTGAAATATTATCTCAAAATTTCACATATTTATTACTCATATGTGAATTGAGTTAAGTACAGGTGCCTGATGACTAGGCAGATTGATATTGGTTGAGTAAATCGCATATACGTTGAGCCATTATGCTCAATCGCGCTTGTAAAAGGTACGCCTACGCGAAAATATAAAATTTTGAATTTTGGGGTTTTGATTTTTTGTTTTCCGACCGTTGGTCGATGTACATATATTATTTGTTCCTGCGATATCGTAGATGTCACTCCGTGCAGGGGAGACTCTGCCGAATTTTCCCGGGAATTTAAAATATTAGAAATTTTTTCAATATTTTTGAAAAATATTTATTTATGGTATTGAATTGGTTTTCGATTTAAATTAAAATGGATTTAGAAAATTAATGGGTTAGTAACGTTCTTTCTTACCTTAACGATTTCGAGGACGAAATTATTTTAAGGGGGGAAGAATGTAACGTCCCGTATTTTTGGCGGTCAAATATTTAATTTAATTTATTATTTTAAATATTATATTTAGAATATTAATGGATTTTAAAATTGAATTCGTTTATTTAAAACGACGTTCAAACGTTATAATTTATATAATTATGAACCGAGCTCGAAATGGCGCTGCAGTTCGTAATATTGAGTTCTGAACTTTAATTGAGTATACAGGATCCAATATAAGTCGGATTTTTGTGAAACGAGAAACATTGGAACCGTGTTGATGATAATTTTCATATGAAAGAGAAAAATTCATATTTTATGTTATAATTTGTAAGTTATGGCCAAATCAAATTTTAAAATAATCATTGTGGAAAATCGTTATTTAATTGTAGGCCTTTAAAATGGCCATTTTACAAACGGTCGCCGATTTCGACAAAATCAGTATCATTAGAACCATATCATTAAATTATTGTACGGTGTTAAATGGCGTGGCAAACCGATGTCATATGTGAACACGGCAGCCACAAACGCCCGTTCAATTTCTATAGTGCGTAATTAATTTAATAAAGAGATATTCGAGTGTAACTTGAATAGACGATCGAATTAAGCCGGGAAACCAATTCCGTTGAGTTTGTATCGTCGATTATAGTCAGGATAGGTATATAGTTTGTTATTTTTAGAGACCGGATAATTTGTGTTCAAAAGGGCATTTCGGTGCGCATAAAAATAGCCTACCAGGGAAACAGTCTCGGAATGCGACGAAACTGGTGCCGTTGGGTTCGTATCGAAGAATTATTATAGGATTTCAAAGTTTCAAATTAATTTGACTTATCGAGTGATCGCAAAAAAATTAAATACGTGTTTATTTCTGGTTTTATAAAGGAAAATTTTCCAAACGAAGTCGGAAATCGACGAAACTTGTCGCATTGGGTCCAGAATACCTTTTTACACTAAGATTAGCCATTTTATCAGTAAACGAAAGTCGTTTGTGGTGGTTTCTGCGTGTTACTTCACGACAAAGTATCGTTTAATAATATTTTATTAAACCCCTACCCTATATATATATATATACATACACTCAACTCCTACTAAACTCTAAACCACACAGCCTAGTTAAATAGCTATATGCAGTAGAAGTGACAATTCTTTAATTTTATTTTTCCCAACGTGTGTTCCTAACAGGCATGCACATGCCATGTCCATCAGCTTGTGTATTCACTTCACTGCAACGTATCCTGAGTTCTGACGATGGGGAAATACAAACGCAGTATAGGCTACAGCTATAACATTTGGAATGAAATAACATGCTAATCCTATGTAAACAAGACCGCACATGCCTAAGAGAACAGGAAAAGGACAGTGCAGTTTCTACTACATGATGTATATCCAGCTGTAGACAAGATGGAAGAGCACAGCTATACTACGCCCTATAACCAGCCACACACCATGCCTCCCAAGTATTTAACGCTATGAGTAGAGTCTTCAAGCGTTCATCTTCCTTCAGAAGGGTCGGGTTTCTAGTGAATAATGGCATCGCGATCTCTATAAAAAACAAACAAACAAAACGCGAAACGTAAAAGAACCGGAAGGATGGGAGATGGCTGTAGCAGTGTTCGAATGAAGTGGGAGGGGGATTTATTGCCACAAGAGGGGAGCTGCATGTGGAAAGTTGTGTATGCGCGACGTGGTGGTATGTAAAAGGAAAAAATACACCGTTACGAAGTAAATGGCAAATGGGGAGAGGAGATGCGTGTGTTCTGGGAACCATGCAGGGCGGTTGCATGTTGAGTGGTTGACGCAACGGGATGGATTGGTTACAGATAATGCAGTGTGGTACTTTTGTACGGCAGTTCACTAGGCGAAGGGTCAGTGGGGCGGAGTTGCATGGCGTCTGGCGTAGTCTGGTGGCCGGGGACGAGGCGGAGAGCAGTTCAGTAGGGGCTGGGTTGATGGTAGCAGCAAGATGATGGGGAGAATGCACAACACAGTAACGTGAACAGACCATATAGCAGGTGAAGAAAATGGTTTATCTCAAGCACTTAAGTGGTCTAATCATAGTTAGTGCGTAATCACAGAAGTAACGTGACCAATATACATACGATTTAAGTGCCTAATCATGGCCATCCCATGTATATACAACGTCTCGGAATATATATATATTAGCAGCTTGCCTAATTAAAACTAAAAATGCAAATTTTATTTTAATAAGCTTGCCTAATTAAATGTACCTAACCCACTTATTCTATGCCAATCGATCAAGTATATTTAATATCCTGGCCATGTGATTTAGTTTGGGTTCTAAAATGTCTTCTATCTCAATGAAAGTCCGTCCTAGTTATGCATCTATTTGATTACTGAACCGGCTATGGAAAATACAAAATCTTTAATGGGTATAAAATAACCGACTTATTTATAACCGTGATTAGGTATTCGAATGAACCAAATCCATATGAATATGCCGAATTTACTTCACGCATGTGAAATGAAGGTGTATCAATGTTGGATTTAGAAATAATCATAATTAGATTTCTAATAATATTGATTTAAATAAAATGAATATCGTATTAAAGTATAACTCTGTCACACAGTATCAGAATTGGATGTGGCATTGGGACTATACTGACGAACGTAACATTTCAGAGCTGGATTGGACAAGTTAGGGAGCAGCAGGAGTTTTCGGTTAAATTAAACGCTGATTTAATTTAATTGAAATGAACCATTTTGACGACGAAGGGCAACCAAGGTGAGTTAAACTCACTCAGTATTTTTCCCATTTATATTTTATATAAATTGGGTTTTTATTTTGTGTACTCTGCTTGCCAATGGTTGACTGTTTGCTAATTATTTATTGGCTGATTTAACTGATGAAATTAAACCGTCGTTTAATTTCAGTGAAATACCAAATCGTTATTCTAACGATTTTTTCCAATAAAGGTAACTTACCTTATTGGTCACGTTTATAAAATAAACGTGTTTAATTGGTTGGATTGTTTGAATTGTTTGTGGTTTGATTAACTGGTTGTTATTTGTTATTATCAGTTAAATGGTTGAATGATCTGATTTGAGATAACCATTTGTGTACAGGGAAGCACAAGTTGGAGGGATCCAACCGGATTCCTCAAATATAGTATTTATTTTCATATTATCATATGAGCTGTCATGTTTGGGTAATGGGTTTGAGTATTGATCATTGATTGAAAAGTCAACCTGTGTTGTGTTTTAACCAATGGGCTATGTTGGTTAAGTAATCGGCAGTAAATGGCCTAAAAGTAAATTGTTTTATTTATCGATTTACCGTCAGGTGAATTGATAGAACTGAAATTATAAAATTTATTTATAACTAAAGATAGATTTGAAATATATATTTTGGATAAAAGTTTATCAAAAGTGAAATTTAGATGAAAAGGGTTTAGACTAGACCAGAATTGATTTAAACACGGTTTATAAAAGCGATGAGGCGTTATATCGTTAATTCTTAATTAATGTTACGTAATAATGTGGTCAAGTAAAGGTGGGAAATTTAAATAAGAGATTCAAAGCGGGAAATGGCCGAAAGGATTTGAAAAGGAATTGTTGAAACTAAACTTGGTAAAGTTTAAAAAGTGGTGTTTTATAAGGAATTGTTTAATTATATTGAATTAAGAAATAACGATTACATTAGAGAAAGAGATTTTCAAAGGGTAAGAAAGTTTTATTAAACCGTATCTTAAATAAATTGTTAAATGAAATTTGAATTGATATTAGATTGAAAGATTGGGTTTTGGATTACAACTGGTATCTATCTTAAGGTATGAACACTGTTGATCAAGGTCTGAGAGGTAATTAAAATACCCCAACTTGAACGACATCAGGATTATCTAAGGATGATATTAGTTGGTAATGATTGGAGGGGGTTAATAATAGTTATTATTTCCATTAAGGAAATAATAATGCAACGGTTAATGACAATTGGGAAGATATATAATGAGGATTTCAAAGTGGAAAGGGAATATAAGGGGTGGCGTGAAAATTTAATGATATGTTCGAATTAGAAAGGAAACGTAAAGTTGAGTTTTATTCAATAAGAATAAACATGGATTATGGTTTTTAAGTAATAAATAAAGACATTCTATGACGTTGTTTTAGAGTAATAAAAATGAATTTGTTTAAAGAGAAAACTTATGTTAAATAAGAAGCGATAAGTTATATTTATAATATCGAAATATTTAAGAGTTTGAATTTACATTTGTTTTAATTAAAAGGCCAAGTGGTGCTGAATACTGAACCAGTGAACTCATTGGATTGTCATGATTGAAACACTGATTATTTTGATAGTTAACTCACCGACTATCAAATCTGACCCATACGATTGTTGGTAAGGAAAGACCGGGATCGAACTTAGGTTTGAAAACCATTCCGACCAACAAATACGTAAAGATATTAGAAGACGGTCAAGATGGAGCATTGAAGACCGTGGATCTTCATAAGCAGAAGGATTACTTATAATCTCTGGCTTAGCGGCCCAAGATACACTGTGATTCTGTCGTGGTTGGAATCTACGGGTTGCAAGGACTTCTCGCTACTGATCCATGAGGTGATTCCTATATGAGATGCAGTAGGAAAACTAGAATTTTCTGTTCCATTAGAAAAACATTATCCAATAGATTCAGATGTTTCTTGTTTCAAAGAAATCCGACTTATATTGGATTTTGTATAACCAATTGAAGTTCAAATCATAATGTATTACAAACTACCGTGCTGCTGCAGATCATTTTATAATTAAATTATAAATTAAATGTTCAAACATCGTTGAACAAACGCAATCGTTAATATAATTCAAAACCAAACAACATTAAATCCTTTTAAATTTCCAGTTCACATTATATTGCGAATCCAACAAATTCTGGGCATTCCAGGATTTAAATTATTATTTAATTATTTATATTAATAAAATATTCAAAATTATTAAATTCATGCTAATTAAATCCTAAAACATCATTTAATACCATTTTAAAATATTAAATAAAGTGGTTAAAAATCTGGGTCGTTACATGTCATTCTTCTACAAATTCCATTATATATAAGAGTTCATTTCATATCAGTTACCTTCAAATCAAAAGTTTTGAATTTACTGCATTCTTATATAAATCTTTCATACGTAAATTTTCGAAAACTTTCATATCAAACATCCAAAATCGAATATTCTCAAAATTCCATTTCAATATCAGATTCATTTTTGACTCAGATATTTTATATCATTTCAAATGCCATTTGGGGTATTCGCTGCCTTGGTTCCTTGTGGCTTCCTGTCCATGTTTCATACTTATGTGTATATATATTGATATTTATATATATATATACATATGACTTGTTTGCTCAAGTTTGCATAATACAAATATATATTTGTTTTATTCGTTGTGGCTTAAACTCTTGCATTGAGCATGTGTGTTAATATTGTTTGAAGTGTTTGATAGTTGCATACTAAACTTGAGCTTAACATAATTCCATTTTTTATATACTGACGTGGCCACAAACAAGTTGCACATGCTCTGGTATTTTGTACACACGCCATATTGATCCATTCCCTAGCTGCTAAACCTGAACGCACATATTGATCCATACTGTTCATTTTTGTTCTAACCATGAATATTGGGCACTAAGCAAAAATCCCAAGTTTTGTAGCATGTAACCAACTGAATATGACCACATTTCAATTACCTTGTTTCCATGTATGTTGCAGTAGCCTTTTTGCTTATGCATGCATTCCATTGTTTAAGTATCTTACTATACTCACGCATGGCTTGGAGATACATTTACACTACCTGGATCCTTGTTTGCCACATGACTTATGTTGCCTATGCATTCCCTATTGTTTCTTTTGTTGTTTTTCCATGGATTCTCACTTCCATGCATATTTGATTTTGCTGTTATGATAGATGTTGCTGTAGCATCTCATATATATTTTACAGTTGGTTTACTAAGTACGAACCATGCTAACTTAGTGTTCCCTATATATTGAACCCAGCAATGTTTGTTATGCCTTACGGAATCGCATGGGATACTTAATTTATGACTGAGAAAATGTGGTTTAAAAATCGTGGTTAATAACGCTAAATTTGGTTTGATTAATTATTTTATTTCAGTATAATTTGATATTGATTTACTTGAAAAAATTTAATCCTGACTCGAGTGTTTTGTGTTTTGCATGAAAGGCTCGAGTCAGACCGAGTGTTACATCTTAAATATTTCAGTCATTGAAGTTAGAGACACGTAAAGATGCACGTGCCCTACATGGAAACTCTGTATATTTATTAACTTAAAATTTATGTAATTCCACTGTGTAAAATTATTGTACAACTCAGATATTTTGTGTAAAATGCTTCCGCTGTGAGATATTGTAGCTTATTTATTCTGTGATTTTTTTATCTGATTCTGTTTAAACCCATAAGCTAAATAACAATTTGTCATTTTGAGTAGTTTAGGTTGGTTTAATTACCGGCTTGAAGAGGTCGAAAAGTTAGTCGTTACAACAAGTGTCCAAACACTCGTGGACCTTGATGGAAGACTGATACCCATTAAATGGATTGCGTCATGGAATGGAGAAATCCTTGCATAACTTGGCAAAGTCCGTTCGTGGTATCGACATAGGAGCAACACCTCCTCTTACGACATCTCCAGAGACAACTCGGGCTCTTCCTGCGACTGATGCCATCATAGCATCGAACATAGCCTGGAAGTCAGAGGTTCTCATCCTCGATTCACCTTCGCCAACTACTCTTGAAGCAGAATTGTTCATACCCGTGTTTCTAACAGCTCAACTCGTCTTGAATCTATAACAATAATAATCTATCTTAACTCGAGAAATGCAGCAACGATGCTTAAGTGAGGACTATTATATATACTACTATATATAGTATAGATTTAACCATCTACAAATACGTTTCTCTTATGTGTATACATCCTAATTCTTTGGTTAAATCATATAGCCTAAGCTCTGATACCAAATGTGTAATGTCCCGCAAATCCGCACTATCTGAGTTGACTACATACATCACACATCCAACCCAAATATCACAGAAATATGAATCATTTTTTTATTGAAGAAAAAGATAGAAGAAGAATAGAAATAACAATATAGAATCTCAAATCGCAACGGAACAAAATATAATATATCATAAATTTTGAAATACAAAATTTAAACAGTATAACATACACTTATCAGAGTACAACACTTACAACACAGCGGAAATAAAAATACTATATATCTAACACTAAAGCCTCCTGCTCCAAGCTCCTTTAGATAGATCTGTAAAATCCTGAACTACTCGACTGCCCGTACAAATTTGGGCACCCAAGAGTTTAGGTAAAATAAAACAAAATAAACTCTGGGTCAGTCATGGGACTGGTATGATTAAACGATTTAAAACAGTTTGAGAAACTAAACAATATCTCATAAGACCACACCGTATAACACAGAACGGGTTTTTCCCTTATGAGAATCCAAAACACTTGTTTTAACTTTCAAAATCCTTTTGAAAGAAACGATAATCTTTATATAAAAACTCTTTTTGATATTATAATACTGTCTAAATCAAATAAATAGAAATCTAGTGGAACGCTTTCATCTCACGCTCCACATGTATATAATATGCAGTCAAAACCGTGAGCACTTATTGGGTAATGCATTTCCAACTATGACAAGGTATGGAACCACCTTCCGATAGTGTATCTTTAGAGGAGAATACACTGGGTTCAACAAGAACATCTTGTAACCCGACCACACATGACCGACCACTCATTTCGCATGAGTGTATCGAATGTATATCACCAACGGTTGGGATCAGCAACCGTTTTCCCGAATGGGACAGCATCGAATAGAATAAGGAATTAAATGAATTTCTCTAGATAGGTGATAATACACCCTAATGGGAGCTACCCACATAGCCATGCTGCCTGGCCGATTTTTGTCATTTTCCTGTTGTTGAGTCCTGAGGCTACGATTGCTTCTCATTCGTTGATAGCACAATTACTTTGAATGCCACATTGTCAGATCCGTTACTCACTAATTGATTTCATAAATATATTCTGGATATTATGCTAAGAGAATAAATTCTCCGCCACCATATATATATTTGTATAGAACAATATATGCGATCATTGGAAATACTCTGTCAGACATTCGTCCATATACGTTCGTTCCTGGGGTTGAACAAAACCGAAGGCACAATTTCCATTAATAGAAAAAGCCCTTGCACTTTACTCCGTCTTCGATTATCTTCATATAATCTAATTCGCAACGCTACTACCAATACGGAGTGGCTCTCGGATAATAATCCAACCGGTCTCTCCATATTAACAAAGATATTGGCAAATACTTCAATAGTCGGTTATTTAACTATCGAAGAAAAACAAACATTCATCCATAACATCAAACAATCATTGGGCCCGTTAATTAATATTTCATTAATTAAATCACTTCTCCATTTCCTTGTCAATATTTGTTAACCAAATATTTTCAATAATCATCTTGGCCTCTTACACTATTTGGAGAACATTTCCAAAAATCAACTTCTTTTATTTTCTATATTTATAAAATATCCTTTATTTATAATTGGAAAACATTCCAATTACTTATCTCTTTCACGACCGTTCAATTCTACACTCAGGAAATATTGATTATATTTCCAAAATTCCACTTACTTGGGTTAAAACGAATGTTGTATAAAACATTGTTACAAACAACCCAAAACATTGCATTGAACTAACTCTTATTCAATCAATTATCTTCGATACAAAATCTTGTTATTTATCGGTTTAAAACGAAATCAATCAAGTTGGGGAATAACTACCTCTCGGACCTTGACTGAATAACATTCTTAACTTCAAGGCAAGACTGCTTATCTTTAATAATCAATATCATAAAAACCCATTTATTCATTTTTAAAACATATATATGATTCTCTATTCTATTTTTACCATATATAATTATAGATTTCCTTTTTGTTTATAATATTCTATTTTTAAGTTCGTTTCCTTAACGAATTCAATATATATTGATATATTGATTTTCTAGTTATCCTATTTTCTTAAAAATATTCTAACTCCTTAAATTTCCGGAAAATTTCGTCATAACATCCTTTGTACCAGTTGATAGTTCAAACCTCAATTCGCCTCTCTAGGCCCTTTTTATTCAAAAAGAAAATCAAAAAGCCAAGTGGCTTGCCGATTCGGCACATAAAATCTCATATGGAATTTAAACATGTACCTTTCTGTCGGGCACTTAAATTATAATCTTCATACACTTCATTCCATACATGTCTAACTCATATACGTCCATTCTCAATTTATTCCAACTCAATCTGGTCGTTTTAACTCAATTCGCTAATTTATTCTTTATTTAGATCTTTAGCCTGTTTCATTTTTATTTTAACATATCATGTTCGTATAAATATTTTTAATTTACTTAAAAACTAATCGAATTCCATTCTCAACTCGAGTTTCATATTCGATCTCGAATATGAATTCACAAACCCCGTTCACTTACCCAACACCTAATTTCGATTCAAAACACGCTTAACTAATTATTCTTTAAATTAGTTACTTCTATTTAATAATTAGAAATCTGATTTTTGTTTCAAAAATCAGTTCACTTACTCCACTTGAGTTCATCTTATTCTATATCTCAAGTCTGGATTTTTCTAATGGACTTTCGGATTTTATTTTCTTAAAATCCTTTTATTTATTTAAATAAACCGTTATGGTTTTATAATGGTTATGGCGCTACTTTTCTGAAAATTTGATTTTGACATAACTCAAAATCTATAAGAGGAAATCTAGATTTTTCTCTTCCATTAGAAAACTATTATCAAATCGGTCCTGACTGTTCTTGTTTCAAAGAATTCCAACTTAAACTGAGTTCTATATACTCAATTGAAGTTCAAAATGCCAATTTACGAACTGCGTGCCGCGGCCAGTTCGTTTTAATTATATGTATATATATAAACTTCGTTCTATAAATAAATTTTACTTCCATTTCTTAAATATTAAATATAAACTAAACCCGTTTACCAAATCGAACCAAATATTTTGGTTATTCCTAATCGTCGATTATTTCATAACTCAGTTATACGTTTATTTATACTTCGATCTTCTATATTTAATTCCAATTCCTTTTATAAATAAATTATTCATAAAATTCGATACAATCGAATTTCAATTATAAACCCGTTGGATTTTTATTAATTCAATTTATATTTCGAATTCCGAAATATAATCAAATCGTTCTATTTCAAAACACTTCCCAATTCACTTTTAAATTCATATTTGAATTTAAATTTTAAATTATCCAAATGATAATTTTTCCACTTCATTTATAAACATCGTTTATAAATTCATTTCATTTCCCTGATTATCCAACGGAAATCATTCCATTTTATTTATAAACAATGTTTATAAATTTATTTTAATTTCCTGCATCATTTAATTTATAAACATCGTTTATAAATTTCAGTACTTCGATTTCCTGTACTATTTAATTTATAAACATCGTTTATAAATTTCAGTACTTGTTATATTTATTCAAAACAAGTTAATATTTCTAGTCCATTTGAAATTCGAATTCTATTTTTATATAGATTTCCCTTTTAAATCTCAAAATATCCTTTTACGATATTTTTATAAATCAATATTCAGGCCCAATGATATTTTAAACACCCAAAACAACCAATTTTAAATGACAGGTTTTCTAACACAACATATATGATAACATATATGTAAAACAAACAAATAATAATATTTTTGAGGAATCCAGTTGGATTCCTCCAACTTGTTTATCCTGCATCCACAGACGTTAGCCAACATTAATAATACCCATCCTGCTTTGAGGCAGGATATCGCAGTATAGAAGGTCATCCACTATCATAGCGTGGGGGCGTATAGGGTCATCCGCTAATGATACTGCGGGCATCCGCTAATGGTACTGCGGGAATCCAACCACTAATATATACATAATAACCACAAACACCAATCCTAAATAACTAATATATATTTAATAGCCACAGTAATAATTTAATGCAACCAAACAACCATCAATTTTTTTTAATGACTAAAATAATTCAAAATAAATAAATTGAGTGAGATTTACTCACCATGACATTTATCGTGATATTTCCAATTCATTTTCATTGCGTAGGTGACAATAACACGAATTCCACATGACCATCCCGTTTGCTTTAATCTGATATTGTATGAACTAGTCATTACGAGTATAAAATAATATAAGGATTAATTTACCACTTACTTTAACTAATTATTAAATTAACTATTTAAATAAATAATTTATATACCTTAAACCATCATTACTATTTCTCTTCCACCATAATGCACCGAAAACAACCCTTCAACACTACTACGGCAGCCCTTTCCATCCTGACCAACTAAAACAAACCTCATCATCTACCATACCTAAGCTTACAGGCTTCAAACTCCTCAATCACTTGCTACAGAAACAATGTTTTGCCGTGGTCTTCCAGTTTAGCTCATACAAATTCAGTAACACCCAAACACAACTGGTTTAAACTTGAAAACCTCTCACCTGAACTTGTCGCTACAGGCATTTCATTTATCACCCATTTGTCGATTCCCCCAAAACCACTCAACTCTTCCTGCTGTGCATTTCTGTTTATTAGCCCACCATTTCAGCTCTCGACACCTTCCACTCTCTCGTTTGTTGTTGGCGACTATGTATATTTGGAAGTATCGTCGATGAGAGGAGTTATCCGGTTCGGTAAAACCGGGAAATTGGCGCCCAAATTCATTGGTCTGTTTCCTATTCTAGAACGGATTGGAACTCTCGCTTATAGGGTTCAATTGCCTGATTGGTTACCTGGAGTGCATGATATATTTAACGTATCTCAACTTCGAAAGCATGTTCATGACCCAGACTTGGTTGTGGAAGAGACCGCACAGCAAGATATTGAAATTACTCCAGAATTAGCTGTGAGGAGAGAGCCGCTAAAGATTATCGGCAAAGAAACCAAAGAGATGAGGAACAAGAAAGTTCACTTAGTCAAAGTGCAATGGAGTGGAGATCCGCGAGATTGTACTTGGGAAACTGAGGAGAGCATTCAGAAAGCCTATCCTAAGTGTCGAGTAGATATCTCTGATTGACTCCGGTGCAAGGTACATTTAGCCTATTTTGAAATTCCCAGTAGTTCTCTACTTTGTTGTTATTTTCTTTCCATGGATATGCATTTTTAATTCTATAGTCTGATTAATTTAAAAAGAGTGTATGAATTAATTTGTATGATTTTGAAAAGTTTAAAACAAATTGCTTGCTGTTTGAGTTGTGTGATGGTGGATTTGTTTAATTAAATTATTAGAATGATATTTAATTAAATCCCACATTGAACTGATTTAAAAATAGATAGAAATATATACATGTGCATGATATATGTTTGAACAGGTAAATGGATTAGCTGTTGAGTAAAGATTTTATTTGCGTGCCCGACAAATAGGTAAACCTTAATGAGTTAGATGCGCACTTTTATTATTATATCAACTCCTGTGAATGCCATTGGATGCGGAGTGCTGGTTATTCTGTGTGTAATTTATAAATGTCGCCATAGGATAGTAACAATTAATTTTGAACTACACTACATGGCATACTTCTTGAAGATAGGCATACGTCATCATATACCACATAAGCATTTGGAGCTTGTGTGACGAGGTGGAAGATTTACCATACGAGCAAGAGGCTTCTATGGCGATGACTATATTTTACAGGTTGAATTGATGACTGATATGACCATATAAAATGTAACGATAAATTGCCAGATTAATAAAAACCCCACACGGGTCTGGAGTTGACAATAACCACGTCTCTCTAGTTATTAGATACAACACATGGACTATTTATTTCCCACATGGGACGAGGTGACGAGAATTTATTCTCTGGAGCAATTAAAATACACACTCCCTCAAGCTTTGACATGGTGACGAGAATTCATTCTCTGGAGTTATTATCTATACACGCTCCCCTGTAAACACCAGAATATATAACTATAAATATGTGTATGCTTTATAGGATTTATTGGGTACCTAATACGGCCCAATAAATTTCCAAACCCCTCCCCGTACAAAGGAGGTTATGGCGAAATTTTTCGAAAATTACGGGTGTTAGCCAAATTTTTGAAGAATTTGTAAATTCTCATAAACTGAAAAGTTGGAGAATGGAAGCCAGATTGAACATAGATTTGACTAATCAAACCACTTTTGACTTTGTTCCTTTTCGGGGATGAAAAGTTTTAAGTGGGGGAGATTGTAACGACCCGGAAAATCTGAACCAGTTTGAAAATTTTAAATTGGCTAAAATAGTGAATTTTAAATATTTAAAATATATATTTTAAATAATGTCGATGAAAAGTAAGTTTGAATCGACATTTGAAAACGAATATAATTAATTCTAATTATAAACAATGTCGATGAAAAGTAATTCTATATATATAAACTATAGAAAACCTTCATGTGTTGAATTGAAATTCATTCGTTGAATAGAAATTCATGTGTTGAATGGTATTCGTGTTTTAAATATAAAAATCACCTTTTTATCTATATATATATAAACTATAGAAAACCTTCATGTGTTGAATTGAAATTCATTCGTTGAATAGAAATTCATGCGTTGAATGGTATTCGTGTTTTAAATATAAAAATCACCTTTTTATCTATATATATAAACTATAGAAAACCTTCATGTGTTGAATTGAAATTCATTCGTTGAATAGAAATTCATGTGTTGAATGGTATTCGTGTTTTAAATATAAAAATCACCTTTTTATCTATATATATAAACTATAGAAAACCTTCATGTGTTGAATCGAAATTCATTCGTTGAATTGAGATTCATGTGTTGAATGGTATTCATATTTTGAAAGAAATTGTTTTATAATAAAAATCCTATTTTTATCATCAATATGAACTATATAAAACAATCTTGTTTTGAAATAAATTATTTTATAATAATAAAAAATCCTATTTTTATCACCTATATTAACTATATAAAATAGTCGGGTTTTGAAATAAATTGTTTTACAATAAAAATCACATTTCACTATATACATGAATTGTTAAAAATAGTGAAGTGTCGAAGTGAATGTATGTTGGATAAAAATATCATTTTTATCAAATGTATGAAAAGAATATAGCTTTGAAACAGAAGAATCGATATATATATATATATACATATAAATAGAATTGAACTATACCGAATAACGAAGCTGCAGTTCGTATTTTGAAACCGTGATTTCAAACGATTAGTACGGGAGATCCGACCATCGGATTTTCCCGAAACCGCAACCATTGGGTTCGCTTTGGAAATATCTTTCCGACGGCACCAACTTTGTAAAAATCCAACGGTTGGATTGTCTGGAATGTTTAATTCAAATCTGAAGAAAAACAGCGCCAGAATCGATTATATGTATATATATATATATATATATAAATATAATTATATTAAATCGAATAACGGCGCTGCAGTTCGTATTTTGAAATCGAAACTTCAAACGATTGTACCGGGAGATCCGACCGTCGGATTTTCCCAAAACTGGAACCGTTGGATTCGTTTTGAAAAGATCTTTCTAATGATGTAAATTTTATGAAGATCCAACAGTTAGATTTTTAGATATTTGTAAAACAAATCTGAAGAAAAACAGCGCCACGGCCGCGCTATGGCCCGAAGCGTCGTTTAAATAAATTGGCTATAAATAAATAAATAAAAATAGCGATAAATCGTTGTAAAATAGTATAAACGATATGGATGTGAAATTTAGAAACTAACTGAAGGTTGGCTAAGTCGAATGGTTTCATGGGTTTTGATCTGATGTTGGTTTCGGCCTTCGGGGTTAATATTTGGGAAATTGTTCTCTTACTGATTGACGGTTAGTGACTAATGAATTGAAATTACGCATATGTTGTGTTTGTTTGGCACTTGTTTATTATATACGCGAGTTGCTTAGAAAGACCGGGTTTATCCCATTTTGAATAATTGAATCGACGATAAGAAGTCGAAGATGAAGACGGTGGTCGAAGACCGGAGATCTTCACCTCGTTTGGATGGTAAGTGATGTCCTGATTGGGAGGCATCCCGAAATATGGATAATAAGTGGTGACCGTCCAGACGTATGTGGAGATCGATGGGTTTGCGAGGTATATAGTGCCTCCGGTTTCGTTCAGACCCAGAACGGACTTGCAAATGGACTGTGTGTCTGACATTGGAATTTATGTTGTGTGATTGATAACCATCAGTTGCATGGTGTGAATTACCTGTGTGGCATGCTAAGATGCAGTGATCAGGGCTTCTGTTGAAAAGAAAAATCTTGTGGTTGATGATCAAAGCACCGCCTGTGTGGCGTAGCTTTGTGTATAACGTGAATTCGCGAACCTCACACCCCGGTATGAACCAGAAACGGGAGAGGACATCAGGGAGGGCATGCGTTTCCTTCTAGTTAGAAGTGGCGTCAGTGGATTTACACGCCCTGATGAGTTTGACTTATGTGGTTGTTGCTGTTGCGAGGCGCCTCGGTTATATCAGTCGATCCAGGACCGATGGAGTCATTTGTTGGCTCATTGACGCCCCATAGGGCGGGGAAACGCAGTGTTCAGGCATTTTAATCCACATCGGTGGACCGGCCCTGACGATCCAAGGGCCCACCTGTGTCTGGGCCCTGAGACACGGGCTAGAGCGTCTCGAAGTCGGTAAGGACTATCTTTTGCCTTGGTTCATGATGGAAATCCAATTTCCAAATACGCGACTGTGCGGTTTTGATTGTATACCTATATATGGCGACATAGTGGTATGGGGCATTAATGTCGTCTATGATTGATACTTATGATTTGAAATTGTTTTTGAAACATATAAACACTACTAATAATATCAAATGCTTTTGTTTTATTCGTACCAAGCATATTTTGGCCATTATAAGGTAAAAACTCGATCCTCCGGTTTGCGTTGCATTGTGTGATGGGAACTGAGTCTTATAATGGCTTCATTTTTATAAAAAGCATTGCGATGTTTAAAAGATTTATTTATTTCAAAGCACAGGCAATCCAATGGAGTAAACCCGTTCCACGAAAGTGGCGTGGTCCTGGGATTAGCCATATTTTAAATGTGTTGAATAGACTTCTCATACCAGTCCCAAGACTGACTCGTAGTTTGTTTCACTTGCAAACTCGGGTGCCCCTTTTTCTACACGGGCAGCCTTTTGTTCAGGTTTTTAGCAGGCCTCTTCTGGATAGCTGGAGCTAAAGACGGATTCTATCATTTATCTCTTTTTATGTTGTTCAGCTTCTATTGTACAGATTATGTTTGTTTTCCGCTGTAGACATTTATGTATAGCTGAACTGTATTTGTAATAAGTATGATCCTGTATACTGTGTAAATCTGATGATTATGTTTATCCAGTAATTATTTGTTCATTATCTGGTGTATTTATTTATTTCTGTTCTGCTGTTATCTCTTTATGTGTTATATTCCAATGATTACCCTTAACACCGTCAGTACGGGTTTTGGGGTCGTCACAGTTTTGTAGCATGTAACCAACTGAATATGACCACATTTCAATTACCTTGTTTCCATGTATGTTGCAGTAGCCTTTTTGCTTATGCATGCATTCCATTGTTTAAGTATCTTACTATACTCACGCATGGCTTGGAGATACATTTACACTGCCTGGATCCTTGTTTGCCACATGACTTATGTTGCCTATGCATTCCCTATTGTTTCTTTTGTTGTTTTTCCATGGATTCTCACTTCCATGCATATTTGATTTTGCTGTTATGATAGATGTTGCTGTAGCATCTCATATATATTTTCCAGTTGGTTTACTAAGTACGAACCATGCTAACTTAGTGTTCCCTATATATTGAACCCAACAATGTTTGTTATGCCTTACGGAATCGCATGGGATACTTAATTTATGACTGAGAAAATGTGGTTTAAAAATCGTGGTTAATAACGCTAAATTTGGTTTGATTAATTATTTTATTTCAGTATAATTTGATATTGATTTACTTGAAAAAAGTGAATCCTGACTCGAGTGTTTTGTGTTTTGCATGAAAGGCTCGAGTCAGACCGAGTGTTACATCTTAAATATTTCAGTCATTGAAGTTAGAGACACGTAAAGACGCACGTGCCCTACATGGAAACTCTGTATATTTGTTAACTTAAAATTTATGTAAATCCACTGTGTAAAATTATTGTACAACTCAGATATTTTGTGTAAAATGCTTCCACTGTGAGATATTGTAGTTTATTTATTCTACGATTTTTTTATCTGATTTTGTTTAAACCTATAAGTTAAATAACAATTTTTCATTTTGAGCAGTTTAGGTTGATTTAATTACCGGCTTGAAGAGGTCGAAAAGTTAGGTCGTTACAACAAGTGTCCAAACACTCGTGGACCTTGATGGAAGACTGATACCCATTAAATGGCTTGCGTCATGGAATGGAGAAATCCTTGCATAACTTGGCAAAGTCCGTTCGTGGTATCGACATAGGAGCAACACCTCCTCTTACAGCATCTCCAGAGACAACTCAGGCTCTTCCTGCGACCGATGCCATCATAGCATCGAACATAGCCTGGAAGTCAGAGGTTCTCATCCTCGATTCACCTTCGCCAACTACTCTTGATGCAGAATTGTTCATACCCGTGTTTCTAACAGCTCAACTCGTCTTGAATCTATAACAATAATAATCTATCCTAACTCGAGAAATGCAGCAAAGATGCTCAAGTGAGGACTATTATATATACTACTATATATAGTATAGATTTAACAATCTACAAATACGTTTCTCTTATGTGTATACATCCTAATTCTTTGGTTAAATCATATAGCCTAAGCTCTGATACCAAATGTGTAATGGCCCGCAAATCCGTACTATCTGAGTTGACTACATACATCACACATCCAACCCAAATATCACAGAAATACGAATGATTTGTTTATTGAAGAAAAAGATAGAAGAAGAACAAAAATAACAATATAGAATCTCAAATCGCAACGGAAAAAAATACAATATATCATAACTTTTGAAATACAAAATTTTAACTGTATAACATACACTTATCAGAGCACAATACTTACAACACAGCGGAAATAAATATACTATATATCTAACACTAAAGCCTCCTGCTCCAAGCTCCTTTAGATAGATCTGTAAAATCCTGAACTACTCGACTGCCCGTACAAATTTGGGCACCCAAGAGTTTAGGTAAAATAAAACAAAATAAACTCTGGGTCAGTCATGGGACTGGTATGATTAAACGATTTAAAACGGTTTGAGAAACTAAACAATATCTCATAAGACCACGCAGTATAACACGGAACGTGTTTTTCCCTTATGAGAATCCAAAACACTTGTTTTAACTTTCAAAGTCCTTTTGAAGGAACGATAATCTTTATATAAAAACTCTTTTTGATATTATAATACTGTCTAAATCAAATAAATAGAAATCTAGTGGAACGCTTTCATCTGACGCTCCACATGTATATAATATGCAGTCAAAACCGCGAGCACTTATTGGGTAATGCATTTCCAACAATGACAAGATATGGAAACACCTTCCGATAGTGTATCTCTAGAGGAGAATACACTAGGTTCAACAAGAACATCTTGTAACCCGGCCACACATGACCGACCACTCATTTCGCATGAGTGTATCGAATGTATATCACCAACGGTTGGGATCAGCAACTGTTTTCCCGAATGGGACAGCATCGAATAGAATAAGGAATTAAATGAATTTCGCTAGATAGGTGATAATACACCCTAATGGGAGCTACCTACATAGCCATGCTGCCTGCCCGATTTTTGTCATTTTCTTGTTGTTGAGGCCTGAGGCTACGATTACTTCTCATTCGTTGATAGCACAATTACTTTGAATGCCACATTGTCAGATCCGTTAATCACTAATTGATTTCATAAATATATTCTGGATATTATGCTAAGAGAATAAATTCTCCGCCACCATATATATTTGTACAGAACAATATATGCGATCATTGGAAATACTCTGTCAGACATTCGTCCATATACGTTCGTTCTTGGGCTGAACAAAACCGAAGGCACAATTTCCATTAATAGAAAATGCCCTTGCACTTTACTCCGTCTTCGATTATCTTCATATAATCTAATTCGCAACTCTACTACCAATACGGAGTGGTTCTCGGATAATAATCCAACCGGTGTCTCCATATTAACAAAGATATTGGCAAATACTTCAATAGTCGGTTATTTAACTATCGAAGAAAAACAAACAAACATTCATCCATAACATCAAACAATCACTGGGCCCGTTAATTAATATTTCATTAATTAAATCACTTCTCCATTTCCTTGTCAATATTTGTTAACCAAATATTTTCAATAATCATCTTGGCCTCTTACACTATTTGGAGAACATTTCCAAATATCAACTTCTTTTATTTTCTATATTTATAAAATATCCTTTATTTATAATTAGAAAACATTCCAATTACTTATCTCTTTCACGACCGTTCAATTCTACACTCAGGAAATATTTATTATATTTCCAAAATTCCACTTACTTGGGTTAAAACGAATGTTGTATAAAACATCGTTACAAACAACCCAAAACATTGCATTGAACTAACTCTTATTCAATCATTTATCTTCGATACAAAATCTTGTTATTTATCGGTTTAAAACGAAATCAATCAAGTTGGGGAATAACTACCTCTCGGACCTTGACTGAATAACATTCTTAACTTCAAGGCAAGACTGCTTATCTTTAATAATCAATATCATAAAAACCCATTTATTCATTTTTAAAACGTATATATGATTCTCTATTCTATTTTTACCATATATAATTATAGATTTCCTTTTTGTTTATAATATTCTATTTTTAAGTTCGTTTCCTTAACGAATTCAATATATATTGATATATTGATTTTCTAGTTATCCAATTTTCTTAAAAATATTCTAACTCCTTAAATTTCCGGAAAATTTCGCCATAACCTCCTTTGTACCGGTTGATAGTTCAAACCTCAATTCGCGTCTCTAAGCCCTTTTTATTCAAAAAGAAAATCAAAAAGCCAAGTGGCTTGCCGATTCGGCACATAAAATCTCATATGGAATTTAAACATGTACCTTTCTGTCGGGCACTTAAATTATAATCTTCACACACTTCATTCCATACATGTCTAACTCATATACATCCATTCTCAATTTATTCCAACTCAATCTGGTCGTTTTAACTCAATTCGCTAATTTATTCTTTATTTAGATCTTTAGCCTGTTTCATTTTTATTTTAACATAACATGTTCGTATAAATATTTTTAATTTACTTAAAAACAAATCGAATTCCATTCTCAACTCGAGTTTCATATTCGATCCCGAATATGAATTCACAAACCCCGTTCACTTATCCAACACCTAATTTCGATTCAAAACACGCTCAACTAATTATTCTTTAAATTAGTTACTTCTATTTAATAATTAGAAATATTATTTTTTTTCAAAAATCAGTTCACTTACTCCACTTGAGTTCATCTTATTCTATATCTCAAGTCTGGATTTTTCTAATGGACTTTCGGATTTTATTTTCTTAAAATCCTTTTATTTATTTAAATAAACCGTTATGGTTTTATAATGGTTATGGCGTTACTTTTCTGAAAATTTGATTTTGACATAACTCAAAATTTGTAAGACGAAATGTAACACCCCGTAATTTTATAACATTGAAATTCACAAATTAAAGTATACTTAATTTTTCGAAGAAGAATTAAGTAAAACGGGTTACGCAATTCCGTTCGTGTCGGAATTCTGCTTGAGATAGAGTCTGAGTTTGCGTAAAACGGATACAGTATGAAGAAGTTATGGAGGTTAGAAAATTTAAGTTTAAACCAGAAATTAGATTTATATTTTAAATAAATCAAATTCGAATTCAAACAGCAGAAGGAGGCTGGCGGGAATTTTCCCGCCAGGAAGTGTCGACCCCCCTAGGGGAGTCGACATAGGTATCGACCCCCCTATAGTGGTGTCGACATAGGTGTCGACCCTCCCTGGGGAGTCGATCCCTGGCGGCCAGAACGAGCTGTGACGTATTTTTGGTCTTTAGGGCTACGTGGCGACTTCTGGTTGGCTGAGTGAGGTGTATTTCGGATTTGGAGGGTTTAGATGGAACCTAACCTAATCCTAAGGCCCTAATTAACTCACTACACCTATATAAACACCCCTAGACCTAAACCCTAATTCATTAATCAAGGTAATGGTGCCTTCATGCTGCTAAACTCAAAGTTGATCTAGCCTCCACCCTAATCAATCAAATTCAAGTTAAAGACAACAATCAACGCCTACATCAACGGCTTGCAAATCAACTTCAGAAATCAGAATCCAGAGTCGTTCTCTAATCCTTAAACCTATCTCTATGAGTTCATGTAGCATTGACAAGATAATTTAATTAAAGTGATGTTGATAAGTTGTAAATTGTGATAATATGATTATGCCTGTAATGGATTTCATTAAGTTTGCAAGTTTGTCACCTTTTACATGAACCTATCATATGCCTATTCATGTTCATATGCCTATTCTTGTTCATATGCATGTTTTTGTATTATGCCTGTTTTGATTTCTCTTCCCTCTCCTTTTCCTTTTTCTTTTTATGAGGTTAGGCTGCCTTCGAGCCTAATCATACTTCGTCAAATTTTGCGTACGAATGACATAGGAACGATGGGGAAAAGGTTGGGAAATTAATATGACATGTAATTTGGCCTAAATTGGGATAAATGGTAATTGGGCATAAATTGATGATGGTTAGGGTTTGGGCAAAATTGTGTACAACATGTTAAAGTGAAATTGGGCATAAGTGGGTTTGGGTGTGAAGTTGGCATAACCTATAAACTTGAGATTATATGCATAAAGTGATTAGAAATTGCCACATAAATTTGGGTTGGAAATTATGGGTAAGAGGGAAATCACTAAAATACCTAATTTGTGATGAATTTAGGATAATGAACGCCTACGACACAAGGTTAGATAGGTTTGCGGTGTAAGCCTGCCCGGAACCGCCCGGCATGTCCAGCAACCGCAAACGTTATCTAATGTGAGAGGTCAAAGGTAGAAAATTACATGCGTAATAGGGCAAAGACACGAGGTTAGATGGGTTTGCTATGTAAGCCTGCTCGGAACTGCCCGGCATGTCCAGCAACCGCAAACGGTATCTAACGTGAGAGGTCTTGCAAGATTACGGTTAACATAATTTAAAGAACACTTAACCTAGACATGTAGTTGACATGGGAATATGGAGCGGTTAAGTGGGAATTCCTAGTGGGAACCAAGCTTAGGAGGGAAGCTTGTGTCAAGTGTAGGGATCCTTTTCAACCAGTAACCCATTTAGTATCTTAGTGAGCTCGAACTAGGTCGAGGACGGGACACGCTTACTGGGGTTGATTGTAAGAGGTCAATTAAAGGATAACGGTGGCAGTGCAAGTCCAACGGGGTCATGTGCGTGCATGGGTCCGGACTGGTAGGTAAGACACTGTTGCATCGTGTAGGTATAAGCCATGCCTTCTAGTCGTATCGGGTTGCCACTTTAGGGAGTGATACACCCTACTATGGGACCAGCACGGGTATCTACGAGTTAGGAAGCCGATCGGAAGGGGCAGGGTAGTGGGTACACTTAGTGGAGATAAGAGCAGGCGGCACCTATGACAGCAGCTAGGGGTACACGAATATACCATTATTATTATTACCATTTTTATGGTTGTGTAAGTGGGATCATCTTTTAGTATGTTAGTGCGGTGCAGAGCATATCTCGTAGTAGTTAGGAGCACAATCGTTGTTGAATCTTACTTACCTTATTTATCTTGTCACCTCTGTTATGTTACGTCATTCCTTATATCCGGTTTATTTCTTATCATGTTGCTTTACTTATTATATTGTTAAAGTTACTAGACTCGCTAGACATTACGTCTGACCTCGTTTTGTTTTCGCCTCTTTCCTTTCCTCCTAGGTCATCAGGGTGGGAATTGGCGGAGCTTTGCTTGGATTTCTTTCTTGGAAAGCTTTGGAGTGCTGAGAGTAATGCTGCGCTCAGCTTTATCTTTTTCATTCTTTATGGCTATTTGTAGTAGTGCGATTATGCTTTTATTTTATGTACTCTGATTTTGTCAAGATGGATATTATGTACTTGACTCTAGTCTTTGGTTTTTGATGATGTAACCAAACTTATTTGTTTTCCGCTGCAATGAATGAAGTTTTAAATTTTTAAGTACTGGTTTATATCTGTCTTGTTGTGATTTTCTATTCTATATACACTTACAATGCTCCATGGAAGTTAATGCATTCCCTAAATGAGTGACATTAATGGGCATGGGGTGTTACACGAAATCTAGATTTTTTTCTTCCATTAGAAAACTATTATTAAATCGGTCCTGACGGTTCTTGTTTCAAAGAATTCCGACTTAAACTGAGTTCTATATACTCAATTGAAGTTCGAAACGCCAATTTACGACTGCCGCGCCGTGGCAAGTTCGTTTTAATTATATTTATATATATAAATGCTAAACTTCGTTCTATAAATAAATTTCACTTCCATTTCATAAATATTAAATATAAACTAAACCCATTTACCAAATCTAACCAAATATTTCGGTTATTCCTAATCGTCAATTATTTCATAACTCGGTTATACATTTGTTTATACTTCGATTTCTATATTTAATTCCAATTACTTTTATAAATATATTATTTATAAAATTCGATATAATCGAATTTCAATTATAAACCTGTTGGATTTTTCTTAATTCAATTTATATTTCGAATTCCGAAATATAATCAAATCATTCTACTTCAAAATACTTCCCAATTCACTTTTAAATTCATATTTGAATTTAAATTTTAAACTATCCAAATGATAATTTTTCCACTTCATTTATAAACATCGTTTATAAATTCATTTCAATTCCCTGATTATCCAATGGAAATCATTCCATTTTATTTATAAACAATGTTTATAAATTTATTTTAATTTCCTGCATCATTTAATTTATAAACATCGTTTATAAATTTCAGTACTTCGATTTCCTGTATTATTTAATTTATAAACATCATTTATAAATTTCAGTACTTGTTTTATTTATTCAAAACAAGTTAATATTTATAGTCCATTCGAAATTCGAATTCTATTTTTATAAAAATAGATTTCCCTTTTAAATCTCAAAATATCCTTTTACAATAATTTTAAAAATCAATATTCAGGCCCAATGATATTTTAAACACCCAAAACAACCAATTTTAAATGATAGGTTTTCTAACACATCATATATGATAACATATATGTAAAACAAACAAATAATAATATTTTTGAGGAATCCAGTTAGATTCCTCCAACCTGTTTATCCTGCATCCACAAACGTTAGCCAACATAAATAATACCCATCCTACTTCGAGGCAGGATATCGCGATATAGAAGGTCATCCACTATCATAGCGTGGGGCGTATAGGGTCATCCGCTAATGATACTACGGGCATCCGCTAATGGTCCTGTGGGAATCCAACCACCAATATATATATATATATATAATAACCACAAACACCAATCCTAAATTACTAATATATATTTAATAGCCATAGTAATAATTTAATGCAACCAAACAACCATTAATTTTTTTTAACGACTAGAAATAATTCAAAATAATTAAATTGAGTGAGATTTACTCACCGTGACATTTATCGTGATATTTCCAATTCATTTTCATTGCGTAAGTGACAATAACACGAATTCCACATGACCATCCTGTTTGCTTTAATCTGATATTGTATGAACTAGTTATTATGAGTATAAAATAATATAAGGATTAATTTACCACTTACTTTAACTAATTATTAAATTAACTAGTTAAATAAATAATTTATATACCTTAAACCACCATTACTGTTTCTCTTCCACCATAGTGCACGGAAATCAACCCTGCAACACTACTACGGCAGCCCTATCCATCCTGACCAACTAAAACAAACCTCATCATCCACAATGCCTAAGCTTACAGGCTTCAAACTCCTCAATCACTTGCTACTGAAACTGTGTTTTGCCGTGGTCTTCCAGTTTAGCTCATACAAATTCAGTAACACCCAAACACAACTGGTATAAACTTGAAAACCTCTCACCTGAAACTGCCGCTACAGGCATTTCGTTTATCACCCTTTTATCGATTACTCCAAAACCACTCAACTCTTCCTGCTGCGCATTTCTATGTATTAGCACACCATTTCAGCTCTCGACACCTTCCGCTCTCTCCTTCTAGTAGTGAATCACGAACAACTTCAGTACCCCAAAATCCACTATCGAACTATACTTCAGTTTACCCATTCGAAATCGCTACCAAATTCGAACGCTTTGATTTTGAGGGCACCCCTTTTTTTAGCATATCAGTGAAGAACACGAGCGCTTCTTCCCCATCGCGACTGAACAAAGCACACACGCAAGTTGAAGATCCTCTCGAACCAATCCCAATCAGCGTCCTAACCTACTATTGAAAATCGACTGCCTTTGTTCCTCGATTTTCCAATCGAGTTCGAAATGAAGGGAGTCACAGTTATTTAGTTTACTCGTGGTTTTCGATTTTCATTTGTGGAAATAAATGAAGGAGTGGTATTCTGAAGATTTCAATTTTAATTTAGAAGAGAATGGAAATGTTTTTGGATTAAAAGAAATGAGGGAGAAGCATTGAATTTATTTTCTCATAAGAACAAAACGAACAGAGAAAGGGGAGGTCGCGTAGTTATAGTAGATGAATACTTAGCTATTAAGGAATTTTAGTCAATGTATAGTACATTAAATTAAATGTGATCTGATTTTGATTTAACCGCGATTTGAGTTCAAGCTTATCCACTAAATATTATAATAATATATTTCACGGTTATGAACTCTTATTTGAGCGCAACAACGGCGTTTCTAGCATTATACCACTATTCTAAACACATTGGGACATGCTTCGAAATCCAGTTCAATCATATGGGGAAGATATTAATTTAACTCGATATAAATTAAATTTAAAAGAATTCATTACTTGATAATAAATTAATATTATTATCATCTATATTCAAATAGAATTTATACTGATCATCTGAACTATTTTGATTCAGTTTTTAACTTCGATTTCAATTATATTTCATATTACAATAATTTAATATATTCAATATTAAATCGAAATCGATTATTAAATCGATAACTTAATATAAAAAAATTTGTTTATATTATCAACTCAATATTTAAAACCATATTAAATATTAAAAATTAATATACCAAAAATCTAGGTCGTTACAAAATGTGACGTCCGCCTCATACCACTAGCAAGTAAATAAGTAAAATAGTGTGTTGTACGCATGCTAAGTTGATATAGACTGACCATCATGAGTGGTAATCAAAGGCAGACCTATCGTATATCTCGCAACACATGGTAAAGTATAGTAAGAAATATAGACAGTAATATAGCTGGAGATGACATAACACAAAACGACTAAAATATCATCAAATTACAGAGTCATGTACATGAAATCCAATAATGTATCATCCACATTATAGTCTTTCAGAGTACGCTCGTAACAGTGGAAAGCAAATATATACATGGAAAAAAAAATAAACAAGTAAATATTCATTATAGCTCCTCAAAGCTCATCTCCGGCTCAGCATCCCGTATAACCTGACCTGCAATTTAGTCTACTCGTCAGCATCATCAATGCGTACCTAGGACAATAAGATGAAACATAAACATTAGGTTAGACAACAGTCAGGTATATGTAACAACCCGGAATTTTGACAATATATTAGTTATTTAATTAGATTCTCAAAAATAGGATTTCTGCAAATGATGGAATTTGACCATGAAACTTTAACCGATGCGTTGGTCTTAGAATTCTGGTTAACTTTCATGTTTGAAGTTTCGCGAACGGAGTCCGTATGAAAAAATATGGACGGAATATGATAACGGAAGGAAAATAAATAAAACAAAATATTTAATATATAGAAATTAATAATCCTCCAGCAACCTCACTGCCAGGTCGACCAAGCGATCGACTACTGGCTACGACCGCTTGGCCGAGCCAGACAGTGACGGCTAGGGTTTTGGCTATATAATATAATATATGAATGGACGAATGTTTAATAAATCAAATCTAACTGTTCATGGCCAATTCCACTCCTGTAAATAAAGGGGTAAGGCCTCATTCTTTTCCACACAAATCTGTGGGAAGTAGCGAAGCTCTGCCATTTTCCTCCCACTTCAAGCCTAAATTCTTAATTAAAAATATATTCATATACAAAAAATCAAATACAAATCATATATGATTGAAAGGGATTATCAGATTCAGGGGAAAAGAATATGAATTGACGCTCCAAATCAGATTCTCCTCTCTCTTCCTATTTTATTACATATCTGAAAGTATCTCCTTTTCAGATAAATTGTAGATTTATAAAAATTTGGGAATTGTAGTCCTAAAAGATTCAAACTTAAGATTTGGATGCTTTCAGGTGAGTGGGAAATTTATATACAAAGTTTTAATAGCATGTTAATCTCGTTTGTACTAGATCTCAAAGTATATGGCTAATTTTTATCAGATCTGTTCATAATATTATTGAATTTGAATTGGCACCTATCAGATTTGGTAATAAATATTGTCAAAACTTGGGAATTGTGAATTCTGAATTGTGGTTAGGAATAATATTAATTGTAGGCTTATTTGAATTGTTTATACATATTGCCTACGATTATGTTGGAAATTATATTGTGTTTATTGTAAAACACTGAAGATTTAGAAATCAGTCCCAATAACACTATTTAGATCTATGTTATATTAAGCGCTAAGCGAGGCGAGGCGATGGAAGCCTCGCTTCACTTAATGGCGCTTAAGCGACGCTTAAACACTGCTTAAGCGCTAAATCGAATCGGAGTCCAGCTATGCATAATGGCTCTTAAATAGCGCCTAATTAGCGCTTAAGCAACAACTAAGCAGCGCTTAATTATTACATAAGTAGTTCATCACATAATATTATACATAAATGCTGAAGTTTAGGCGAGACGCTACTAAGCGCTGAAAAAAGCGTGCTTACGCGCTAAAAAGTGCGCTCAAGCGCTAGTCGCTTAATGTCTTCCGTTGTTTAAAAATTAAGCGATGTATTTGCCAGAATAGCTTAAGCGCGCTTTTTATAACATAGGTTTAGATGTAGTTTTATTCCAAATCTCTAGTTTCGGAGTTGAATGATAAATTATGTGGTTTGATTAAAACGTGCAATGGTGAATTATGTAATTTTAATGTAAAAGGCATATGCCTATTTGTGTTCAATGTTGTTGGGGTTTTGTTTTAGTTGTCGTAATTATGTTGTTTTTCTCTTTTAAAACAAAAAAGACATTATTTTGCATTCACAAGAGATATGACAAAAAAATAAAGGGGAAAGTGGTTCAAATGTTCGTATAAATATACATATTGTGCGTAGTTTGCATCAACTATTCCAAAATATACATAAACACATATTTCTTGTGATTTGAAAAATATGTCAAATTCACTAATTAGGCATGATTTACAAGAACTGTAGCTAATAATCTTTTTGTAAGATTTGAAACCTTTTTGGCAAGATTGAATGCAAAAAAGAATGATTGGTTATTAATTAAACCAAATAATTAAATTAACAATAAAAATAATAAAAGGAAACTAACTACGTCGACCGCACGAAAATATAAATATAAATATATACATTATCCGTCCAAATCCGCGTAAAACGATAAAATAAACATTGTTTGAATGTTTGAACGATATTTAATTATGGAATTATATATGAAAATGTAATTCATAATAAATGAATATATTTGTGGTGACCGTTGTAGCAATCAGTGTAATTGATTGCTATAAATAGGGCCATAAATACATAAATAACCATTTTAAGCAATGTTGATTTGGGAAAAGTAAACTTAATAGGAAAACTAAAATTGTTACAATTCCTAAGATATATTAGGATTAATGTTGTAAACCCCAATTAGGGATTTGATTTAAAATGCATCTAGACACGAGGTTAGGCTCAACTTATGGTGGAAGTTTGTTTGGAACCGACCGACAAATCCAGCATCCGCATATGGTTAGCTTAATGTGAGGGGTCTAGTGCGTAAATATATTTGTACTAAGACACGAGGTTAAGTTCAACTTGTGGTAGAAGTCTGCCCGAAACCGACCGGCAAATCCAACATCAACAAGTTGTCAGCTTAATGTGAGAGGCCTGGTGCATACACACACACACAGATATATATATATATATATGCATGTATGTATGTATGTATGTATGTATGTATATAACCGACAAAAAATAAATAAATAATATTAGTAATGTCTGTTGGGGTACAACAAATAGATTATTTGGGACTGATAAGATAAGGATATCTATTGTGAATAAAGCCTTAGGAAAATTATGGCCGTTAGGCTCATAAATGACATTAATTATAATCAATTGTAATAAAAGGAAATTAAAGATTAATTTTTGCCTTAGGAGAATATGACCGTTATGGTTATAAAGGGAAATAAACATACGAATAGTGGATGAAATAAAAAAAGGGACAAGTGGATATTGATTATTGTTCTAGGGTAAGGAGGATATAACTTTCCTTATTTATATTAATGAATATAGAACTTATAATTAAAAGTTCGAGTTGGACTTAGCAGGTTAATGATGTAAAATAATTATTAACCATAAGAACCCGTGACGATAATGAATCGTATATGTATAGTATTACCGTAAAGAGAAACCAAACGGAAAGGACTTAATGACGTAACCCACTTTATCCCAATAGGGAAAGGTATTAAAGGCTAATGGGGTAAAAACTTAATAATCTTCACGTATAGTCCACTTCTTTAGGTCTTAAGTGGCTTGGGTCGAGGAGTCCACCTAGGAGTAAATCTTTCAGTTTAGGGGTCTTAAATGGCGTGTGTGTGGGGCCTACCCAAACCTGAAAACTAAAAAGGTCAGATATGGCTACCTACCCTACGGGAAGTAGTAAGCGACTAAGAAGATTATGAAATAAAGGTCAGCTAGATGGTATAGCGAGCGATAAAACACCATCTCTCACCTTACACGGGGCAAGGGTATGTGCATGAATGACAGAAGCCTTAGCTAGTAGGGCTCAGTGCCCTATAGTTTATGTAAATATATAATCGAGGAATAATAAGTGACCAATAGGTCCGCCTAAGGTCTTAAGCGATCAGGGAGAATCCATCCTATCTACCATTGATAGTGAGGCATTACATAATAAATGGTAGTGAATGTGGAAATATATATAGAAACTCTATAACTAGAGATCTAACCTCTATATTTAACCAGCCATGCTCTGTTATAAAGGCTTTACATCTATATGCATAAACGTTTTATATGCATAAACATTCTATCTCGATATCATATTTTGGGAAGTCTACCTTGGGAAGGGTAGTTAGAGTTGTGCGTAATTATATCTACAAGGTTGGTCCAGAATCACTAACCTTAGTAGGCATGCATCTTGGGTTGAACCAAACGGGATACAAATGTTTATTATAATCTGTGTTGTACATTTTTTGTTCACCAGAATCTTGTTGTTATGACCCCCTCCTCATTACAACCACCCAAGTTTTCTAGAGAAGGTCGGGTTCTCACATGTGTTTAAGTTTGACCTTCTGTTCTCGTTCTCTCTCATGCTCGGTATTGACAAAATGACTTACTTTAAAAAGGTAGTTACTTGAGTTAATACTAGTTTATCCTATTTGGTTTCCGCTGTGAGTTTCTTATCATACTCTGATTATGCTCATGCTCATTTATTACAGGTACCAATATACACGCTCCATGCTTGGATGTGCTGAAGTTTCGATTTTTGTCGAAATTCGAGCTCAGAAAAGTGTGAGGTGGTACAATCTAAGTGATAAGATATATCATAATCTATTCTACAAAATATGTAAATAGACAAGTTAAGTCTCTTACCTGACCTGTCACCGCAATCAAAGAGTCATCACATAAAAAAAAAGAGTCATCACATAATAATAAGATAGTATATACTACTCAAAGAAGTAATGCTACTCAAAGCAAACAACAGAAGAAGTGGGCAAAATCAGAAGATAAGAGAATCTGTTTGGCTTCCTCGGCTTCCATTCTGTATCTCCTTCTCTAAGCCCTATAGGTCATTGTCTACCCAAGATTTAAAGGTGAGAACAAACAAATCAACCATTATCCAAATCCTAACTATCACCTTCTAAAGCCTGAATACGTTGATACTCATATGACAACCCCTAACCGAGGACTAATGGAAATCATGGTTCTAGTAGAAACTATGTGTTTCGCCAACATGTGCCTTTTTGGCTTAGGTTTCCTCCTAGAGTACATGATCCTACCGATCCTAATGGGCGTCCCAACGATACTCTTGCTTTGAGTCACACTAGAACTATCCGAGCTGTCAATGATTCCTTGACAATTCACTATCAGAGCCACTCCTCTCTTTCAATCTAAAGATTGAGTCCCCTCAGCTAATCCATTATCGTGTAACCTCGTTCGCTATGAACTACTTCCATCCTTACAGCATCATTCGCCACAAGTTGTGTCCATAATCACATTCACCATGAGTCAATTTTGCAGTGTCATTCGTCATGAACCGTCGTACTATCATGTAGCTACGTTCTCCACGTATTAACCATAATTTCTCTTCGAATCACCCCACATCTAAGCCTTACATCGAAGAGTATGATAATTGATCATGTCATAACTCAAAAACTAGAGAAGCAACTGTCAAACCAAGAACACCAGCATGATCACCAAGCCTCCAACTTCCTCCCTTATGGACCTCGTGCCCATACGAGTCATCACGATGGACTTATACCGGTCCATGTACTTAGCCAAATTCCGGCTAAGTACTTTGGACCTCTAAAGTACTCCTTCCCAAGCTTCTAACTTCATCCCGATCCATCATCTATCGGACGGTAATAGTTTCCTACAGGTCCATCACTTAGAAAAATTCTCCAAGTCGCATGTGAAGTCCTTTTGACCCCAAAATTTGCCTATGACCTGCAAATGCCCCTAGGAGTCCATGCCAAAAATTTGGAAGCTAAATATTGCTTCCCCTTCCCCATGGATTGGTATCGATCCATATACTTAGCATATTTTTGCCCCAAATTTTCTAGGTGTCTTCCCGTCGCTTTCTAAAATCGAACCCCAATTTTCATGCGATTCCGACGAACTTTTGTCTGGTTATGCTCCAAGTCCTAATTTCGATGATTCTAACACATAAATTCAAGTATAACATCCAAACAACAATTTCAACAGCCCAAACAGCAAACATATGAATCAACAATCTTATTCAAACACTCATATTCATATAAAACATGAAACAATCATTCATATGCATAGATCTAGTGTATATCTACATGTTAATAAATTTAAACTTATCATTTTAATCCATTTTCTCTAGTTGTATTATCCCTAAGGTTTCGAATCTGAAATGAACATAAATGATCATGGTTTGGTGTGTTCTAACATATATCTAAGCATATAATGTAATTTAGTCTTGTGAAAGATTCATATCACTCACCAAATCAATGATTCTATGAAGATCACAATGAATATGAATCGAAATAGAAAATAAATAAATATAACAACCCTTAAATGATATAAAATGTGTAGATCAACGAAGATCTAATCTCTTCTAGATGTTTGGAGGAGATCAGAAGTGATTTAGAACGTGTTTTGAAGTTTGGGAGGAAGAACTAGAGAATCATAGTTCTTCTAGCTGTTAGGAGAATAAAGAGAAGAGGTTAACCTAATCTCTTCGGTCCCTATTTATACTACGGGTAATTAACCCTAAGGGCTAAGTTAGCCAACCCATTAACTACTAACTAAGTTTGTCCAGCAGTCCTAAAAATTTAAAATTGTTGTATCTTCCCAACCCCTTAACCAAATCGTTAATATAACAACTCTACGGAATGACCAACCGTCAAATCTCTCAAATGATACAAGTTTGAGCGTCTAATTTTGCACCAATCAAAAGATGCAACTAAAACAAGATACCCGTGGGTAAAATGGTCACAAACCAATCAGATGTGTAAAACATACTAACTAAACATATATCATAATATGAGAATGCTATGACCTCGTGTGAATTAAATAAAATAATTTTACGATCACCCGATACATAATATACGGAACATTACAGAAATTTACATTTTTGATCGATGCGTAATTGAATAGTTTAGGAAGCTAAAAGGATTGATGTACTTCATTTGAGACAACCGTGGGCGAGAATGCAACAAATTTCGTAGTATCTGAATATTCTATAATTATTTTTTGTTCTCTATTAGTCCTCTTATATTCTTTAAAATAGAAGTGCAAACTATTTGACATTACCAACCCATCATTTCTTGGTATCGGATAGGGGTTCCCTTACAGGATCTCATCTCATCCCTGTTTTTTTATAAATTTTTTACTAAATAATCCAATGTTTTTTTTAATGACGTGTTGAACACGATCACATCTGGTACCCAAAGACAGTGTTTGAAGTCTTTATTGAATGATAATGCATTTTCTCAAGCTTCATTTTGTTTCTGGTGACAACAAATGCATTGGTAGTGCATTGAAGAATAAACGAGCTAGTAATAATAAACCATTTTTTGATTCGTGCATTGTTGCTATGATATTTTATCATGTTAAAAAAAGCAATACTGACATAGAGAAAGTTACGAGAAAATTGTGAATTTATAGAGAAATTAAATAAATAACCATTCGAAGACAATTATACCTTTCGATGTCAACGCATCGAACGCATTCAACAACAAACCACTCAATTTTCTCGTGTTTTGAAAAATGTTGCTTAGCTTCCATCATATTTGCTGACATTTTAAAATTTTGAGCTATCTTATAAACTACAAGAAAAGAAGAAACCATTAGCGTGAAAACATCGTTTTTGTTCATTTCTAACGAAAACATATACTACAACGTAATTCTATTTATGGATACGGGATGAAAAGTGCAGTGATGTCAATGTAAGTATTTAAAGAGCGAAGACATCAATCGATCACTTATGTGCTATATTACACAGCCCGTGCGTTGCACGGGACTTTAAGACTGATATTTGTTTTGGTTGGGTATTTGGTAATGAATGTTGCCTCATTTTTTTTCTCAATGGATTGTGCATTATAATATTTATTACATATCAGGAATTATAAATTCAGAGACAGTCGGTTGTGAAACAAAGAAAAATGGATTAAAACATAATGAATCAACACTTACACAATCGATGTGAACAATTGTAGTCTCAAAAAATTAAATAAGTAGCAATGCATATGAACAAAATCAGTACTAACAAACCATTTAGTGCACTCGTGCTTGATTATAAGACATAGGTGATTTTCTGAAACTTCAGAATGTACGGAGGCAGAACTGATTAGTGAAACCCATATCAGCAAAATCTATGAATAGTACAGGAAAGTTACTCTGTTCATGGGAAGATCACAAATAAATATAATGGAACGATTTAATGATATAACAGTTATGTTAGCACAGTAAATAAAATTGGAGCGAACAGAAGAGCGATGTCAATGATAGTGCATAGCAAGAGAAATACAGTTGATCCAGATCCCCTTTAGTAAAAATGAAAACCTAAAAAATAAATAAATAGTTTATGTAACAACCCGTATTTCGATAACATGTTAAGACGAGAATCAAGGCAGAATTTAATTTTAAATTCTGAATCAAGTAAAACGGGCTATGTTACTGCGTTCGTCTTGGAAAAATACGCGAAATAGAGTCTGAGTTTTCAAGAATCGGAGTCCGTATGACCAAGTTATGGTCCGACGAAGTTTTCAGAAAATTCAAGTTCAAAAACGAGTTCTAATTTCGAAAATTTGGCCTAGAAGGCTAGGCGGGAAAAATTCCCGCCAGCCACCCCAAGTCGACAGCCCTATCGACTTAGGAGTCGACATGGCATGACCCAAGTCGACAGCCCTGTCGACTTGGGTGTCGACTTATGGTGGCCGGGCTGTTTTGCCTAGTGCACCTGTTTTCTGTCTTGGCTAGGTTTTTGGGGCTGGTTCGAAATCTGATGGTTCAGGTTGATCCTAGGGTTAATCTAAGGGTCCTAAATAATCCTAATCTTCTATAAATAAGCCCCTAACCCTCTCCTAAATCCTCATTATTCATTCATGCAACTAAGTTATGGCAAAATTGCTCCTCTCATGGCCTCCACTCAAAACCCTAGCCTCCATCCTCTTGCCCAAAGTTTCTATCTTCATTTCTATGAGAGGTTTCATGATCATGTGAGTGTTAGAGAGTCTCTATGTTAGTATGAGAGCTTCTCAAGTTGATTTCAAGACTAAAGCTTTGATCTTTGTTCATCAAGATGGGGTTTTTATTGATTTGGAGCTTTTATCTTTGGGTTTTTGGATGATGGCATGCATAGGCTTTGTCTCAATCTTTAATTTAATCGATTTGTGCCTTCATTGCAATGTAAGCCCTTTCCCTACTCTTAGATATTAACTACGAAGTTAAATGTTCATGTTGCAAGTTTGGGTTTGATCATTGAGAATGATACATGCTATCATGTCATGCAAGTTTATGAAGTCATTATCTTGATCTTGTGGGCTAAAAGCTACAACCTTTATGTTGAAATGTTGCATGAGAACCTTCATAACCTTTATGTCAACTTGCATATGAAGTCATAACCCTTATATGATGATATATGCGAGTTACTAGTCATCATTTCATGTCTTTTGTCACCATGATTCGCTTATGTGCCAAGTTTGGGTTTATGCATGTTTTTGAGGCTTAAGAATGTAACATGCAAGTTAATGAACACATTTGTGCCTCATTTGCCACCATGATTAACTTGTGGCTTAATATCCATTTTTGTCATGCCTTTGCCAAGTCTCATCTTTTAATCCATTACGTTGTTGCGAACGTATATGCGAGTTTAAAAGCGTTGGGTTATGTTATGGGTAATTTCTAATGACATGAAAATATAACTTAAAAACATGACTTGAAATATAACATGGAAGTTGACATGTAAGTATGCTTGAAAATATGAAATTGGGAATTTACCTATTAAGTTAGGTCTACCCATACTATGGAATTGGGAATTTACCTATTGAGTTAGGTCTACCCATATTCTTAAGAAAACTTGGATATGAACATGACACTAGGCTAAACATGAAAGTGACCAACTCGAGGTTGGGTTGAGTTTGCAACGTAAAACTACCCGGAACCCGCCGGCCTAACTAGTAGTTGCAAACAATAGGACCCAATGTGAGAAGTTGGTCATGTTGTGCTTGAACCCGAGGTTAGACCAAGTTGTGGTGTAAAGCTACCCGGAACCGACCGGCTTAACTAGTAACCACAACAAAGTCTAATGTGAGAGGTTGAGGTGCATTAAGTAATTAATGCCACATAATAGGGTTAAGTTAATTTGATTAATGACTCTTAACCAAATATTACATGGACAAATGGGTTAAGTAATTTGATTAGGCTAATGATACTTAACAAAACATGACAAGGTTGGGTAGGTTAAGTAACTTGATTTGCCTAATGACGCTTAACCATTTTTATACGACTATTGGACGGGGTTAAGTTAACCAACACTTAATCAATCCAACACGATAATTGGGTAAGGTTAAGTAAGTTTTCTTAATGACACTTAACCGAAAAATACAGTTAATGGATGGGGTTAAGATTAGACTCAACTAGTCTAAACATGGAAATCGGATGGGGTTAAGTTAGCCTAGACTTAATTAATCCCACTTGGAAGTTTAATGGGGTTAAGTTAAACACTTAACTAATCTAACATGATGATTTGATGTGGTTAAGTGACCTATACTTAACCAATCTAACTCGTTAATTTATTGAGGTTAAGTTAACCAATACTTAACCAATATAACGTGAAAACGTGATAAGGCTAAGTCACGAATCGCTTGAATACACTTGACCGATTTGAATAAGTAAATTGATAGGGTCAAGTTAATATATACTTAACCAATCTAGAATGATAATTGGACGAGGTTAAGTCGTGAATTGCTTAATATACTTAACCAACTTGACACATGGTTTGTAAGGTTAAGTCTTGAACTTGGATACTTAGCCAATTTTGACATGATTTGTAGACGGATTAAGTCATGAACTTAAGTGACACTTAATCCATTATATAAACCCTAGTTCAGAGAATTAGGTGGATAACTGTAATTAACAAGAATAACGGGAATAAGCTAAGTGGTAAACCTTAGTTGGAGAATAGCTAAGTAATAATTCTTAGTCAAGGAATTTTGGACCAGTTCATAGATTGGATGAGTAACCCGATACGGTAGGTCATCGTTTAAGCACACGAGTAGGAGCAAGTTATCTGATTTAGAAAATGGCTCCAGCGAACTGGGTAACGAAGCAGCGGCTTCGGGGAACGTGAGGATATTCTTGGTATCCCTCTGTGAGCTGCCAGGTGATCTCACTAGGCTCATGAGAGGTTAAGGTCTGCGTTAGAAGAACCAAGAGTATGCCTTGGTTGCTATACGAGCGACCTAAAGACGGGGATGGATAGGGGATAGTCGACGATACACGGTCATGCCCTAGATAGCATTTCGTCAGGCTACCTACCATCTTTGGTCAAGCGTGTACGTACGGAAAGGCAGAGAACACCCAAAAGACCATAATTGCTATCTAATTATGGTTGCGGTAAGGCTAGGATTGTGGGTTGGCCAGTAGTGTGTTCTCATACAGGATTTATCCTGTCTTGTCTTTCACTAGTTGAGGGAGTGGTCTCTTGGGACCATAGCCACGTATAGGAAAAATAGACCTTAGCATCTGCATCGGCAGATAAATCGAAAGCTCCCGACCGAGTCCTGTATTTCTTGATCTGCCCTGTGACAGGACTCGGATGGCACGATGTGATACATGTGCATACAGTCATGGAAAAATGATTCACGATGAATGCGTGGGAAAAAGGGCGCGGTTGACGGTTAGCGTAATTCCTAGTGGCCCTAGGTGGTTGAACCCAAACCGAAATACGAAAACGTGCAATAGGTAAGCATAATCACTAGTGGTCCTAGGTGGCATAAGTCCTAGTTGCACAAACGATGATTCATGTTGGGAAAGCCTAGCTAGGTCTAGGGTAACGGTCCAAACGAGCTTAAGGATCATGGAATTACATTGGAGTAGTATAGAACCTCATGGGAAAGCCCGTACGGTCTACGGCAAGGGACTGAACATTTACATGGAAAGAAACATACGAGTTGAGTAACCTATATATGCGATATATTAGGTTGACATGGACCATTACACGACTTTTGAGTAAGGGTCATTCATGGTTAGCACATGATACGGTGGGGATACTAGTACGGTAGGTGCAGAGCTAAAAGACAGGATATATACCATGGGATGTTGTACGTGATAGATATCTTGGGGATATTATACTTGATAGGAACCTGACGAAGGGATACCATGTTTTATCTTGACATCGTAATTTATCATGACACCTTAGTTTATCTGAGTTCAGTAGTTCATCCTGTTATTTTGATTTAGCCTATCTATCTTGTCATCATGCTTATGTTCATCTCAGTTTCTCATGTCAGTTAACTTTACTAGTTTTTATGCTGATAGTAGATAGGGCTTACTCAGTCTTTTTGACTGACCCGTTTTGTTTCGCTTCTTGTCTTCCGTTCCCCCCCCCCCAGGTTACAGGGAGGAAATATTGTTGTTTAGTTCGGACTTCTTCTGCTTGAAGGTCATCATGGATGGCTTGGACTTTTCTTGGCTATGGCTACTTTACTGTTTTACTTGGGGAATAATTTATGAAAATATCTTTATGCTTCTTTACTATTGCAAGACAGGTTTTGATGTACTCTGATGTAAAAGGCTTTAGACCTTATTTATTCATGTTATGAAAGTTTGATTTTACTTCCGCTATTTTATATGTTCTGTCTTGTGATATTTCTGTGCATGTTTACCAATAATGCCCCTCTAAAGCTAGTACATTCCTTTGCGAGTGACCCTGGCGGAGGCGGGGTGTTACACGTGGTATCAGAGCAGAAGGTTACCAGACTGGGCAAAAGTTTTTAAAGACCTTCTGAAAACTATTTGAAAATCGTTTACAAAGAAGCATTTTTCAAGAAAATTTTCTTTTAAAAGAAAAAGGCTATTCCCCAAAGGCCATTAGCACTATCCTTGTTTCCTTAATTGAATCTCTTTTCCTTTCTTTCCTCCAACTGTAGTCACAGTGGTTTTAACTGCGACTAGTCTTTTCTATCTACGAAAGTGCTTTCCATACGATGGAGGTGGTTCTCGAGAGACCAGTGGCCGCGTTATAAGAAAGGATAGTGAGAAAGAGGATAAAGGATACGAGCTTAAGGATGAGCAACTTGTTGGTATGGCTTAGTCCTCAAAGGAGGGAGAAAGATGAACAATGAAACCCATGACGAGAGAGTACCTTTGGCATGGTAAAACGGGGCGGATAGTTAAGTATTATGGGACAAGGACAAGATCATCGGGAGGGCAATAGTATGCTCTCATTTCTAGGGTACCTCGGAAGGAGGGTAACAATCTTGTTAAAGGTTTAGCTTTTCTTCTCTATCATCCCGTTAGGACTTCGTTTTTCGTATCATTTAAGTCTGCTTCGATAGTTGAGTCTCTGCACCTTAAGTACTAGCGTAATAGAGAATCCCATTTTTGTCTCAAAGTCCTATTGGAGAATCAGTCCATTTATACATGACTTGTTTGGATTTGAGAATGTCTATGCCAAGTGTTGAGTTTGGAAATAATGCTTATGTTTATAAGCTATGGATGGATTCTAGGGATGAAGTGGTTATCCAGTATGGGGTGCCACTCTCGGTTTTGATAGGAGGGTAGTTAGACCTTTTAACTAGCCTTGGTAATACCCTCGAAGTATCGTATAACCTTTTTGAGGTTCTGTCATGACTAGTTACTTAGAATCCCTTGATGCCTTTATTGGAAATTTGAAGCCCGATCGAGTGGTGTTCGCCAATAAGACGGATGGTTTACTTCATTTATGCATGGGGTATAGAGACCACCCTAGTAAGTGCGCTTGATAACCTGGTTGACATCTGTTTACTTTCAAGAGAAAGTTCTTCTACATGGAATACCTTATAGTATATAAACGAGATCCAAGATTCACTAGTGAATTTTGGAAAGCTTGCATGAGATCATGAGTACGCAGCCATGTTTGCGTCAAGTATTCTAGAAAAAGGATAAGTGCAAGTGGAACGAGAGGCGACGAAGAAATGAGTTCCAGCTCATGTTATGGAAACAGGAAATAAGAAGCTACGAAATCGCGAAGTTAAAAGACGGTCAAGGCACAATGGAATTAAGCTCAAGGAAATACGACTTTGATGGTCAAAGACTAGATACGCGCATGATATCTCTTTTTGGGAGTATATCCTTGATCCCTGTTTTCTGTAGAGCTTACTTGTAGGCTATCTTTTGTGGACATCCTCTCGGTCCTATTTTCTGTTACAAACCCCGTAAGGAGTTTGTGTAACGACCCGCATTCTTCGCATCATAGGATCGTAGAATATTTATTTCTTTCACATATGAAGTCGTATGGTCGTGTAACTTTGGGAGGCGACTATTGGGGTCATTTCCCATGTTCATGATTTTTCCCGATTTTTAAATGACCATTTTACCCCTAGTTGGCACTGTTTTGGCCATAACTTTTGACTGGATAGGAATTTTGACCTGAAACCACTTCCATTGGCTTCGAATGATGGTTTCTCTTTCCGTAGAGTGGTCACATTAGCCAAACGGACTCACCGTTTGGGAGATATGGCTGAAACAAGTTTCAGATAGTGAAAGACAGCTTAATTGGGCTTAACCGGGTAATTAGCAGCTAGGCCCAAGGGGAATTTCGGGTTTAGAGGTATAGGAGGTCTGATTAGGGTGAGGTTATCACTTTCATTTCAGTTTTGAGCCGCCACAAACCTCCTTGAGACCTTAGTAATGGCTTCCTACATCTAAAACACCCCAAATCACTCTCTAATTGAAGATTAGGCTTAGCAACCCCAAATTAAGGAGAAAAAGCACCAAAGCAAGGTTAGAGCTGCTGTTAGACACCAGTATTCGCCCCAAATCAGAGGAGTTTCAGTTCTGAGAATTTCATTTGTGGCCAAGGTGAGTGATAACATCATTTTGACACTAATTACGGTTAATTAAGGGTAATTAGTGAAGATTAGCGAATTTATGCGTAAATAAATTATGGAAAAATCCTTAAAATTTTAAAATAATGTTTTAAGGCTCTGTTAGGAATTTGGGTTAATTTCGATGTGTTTTGCTAATCGTATGCTTAAACATGATTAGGAGGGATTATAAGAAAATGTGAGGTTTTGGCCACTTTTGATCCATTTTGATTCATTTAAATTGTTGTTTGTTGTTTGTGGTTGCTATTACATGTTACTATGACCCTATGGTATGTTTCATGATTGATTAGAATAGTTAAATTGCTCGAAAACGTCGTCGAATGGCGTAGAAAGCTTGCTGGAAAGTTGCAGAAGCGTGCAGGCTCCGAACCGGTTCGGATCGGAGAAAGGGGTCGGATCGGACTAGGGAACTGACCGAGGGAATCCGAACTGGATGAGGACTTGCCACTGGAAGAAGTTTGGCAGGAAGGAAGGCCATTGCTTAGAGTTGGAGTTGGACAGGAGATCGGATCGGAGCGGTAGAGCGGATCGGATCGGAGTAAGCTAGGGAACGGAGCGGATCGGATCGGAAGGGTAATAGAAGCCAAATCGGATCGGCTCAAGATGAAGGCTACGACTAGAGTAAGGCGAGGCGATCGGATCGGATCGGATTAGATAGGAACGAGGGAGCTGATTGGAAGAGGAGCATGAGCTGGAGGAGGACAGCACCCGACCCGACTCGGAGGAGGAGGATCCCGACCCGACCCGGAGTGAAGTAACCGACCCGAACCAGAGGAAAGATGGCAAGGATGGAGGACCGACCCGAACCGGCGCTACCGAACCGAACCGAATTCAAGAGCTGCTGCTGCACGACAATTTTTCTGAAGACCCACTCCAATTCAACCAAACCCGAGATGCAAAGGAAGTCCAAATAAGAAGTTAGAGCTTAAGATTCAGATGGGAATCAACGAGTTCACTTCATGATTGGGCTTTGCTGCGGGACGCGTGCTAAGGAGTTATCGACACCTATAGCTTTGGACCACTATGGTAGGAGGTACGAAGGCGGATTCAGGGCCATTACGGCATTGGTAGAACCAAGGGCTATGACCAATGAAGTGGGTCATTGAAATGTTTGGTCATGACTCCAAGTGTTTGGCTTGGTCACAGCAGGGTTTCTACAAGTCGGGATTCGTCGTTGCCTCAGTTTGTCTAGTGTTCCAAAGTGGTAGATGTCGTATACTTTACGCACTGAATGAGAGATGTGAGGATGGTTGCTATGGATGATTTGCTTGCTATCATTGTGACATGCACACCCCACCCCCGTATTCTTACACTATTTATTATGGCACCTTGGAGTATTGTACGGTATGTGGTACTAACTCTTTGGTTGCAGGTCCAGGTTCAGGTATGGTTTAGTATACCTGTTATTATTCTGTTTAGATGTTTATCGCTCATACCAGGCTTTATGTCTGACCCAGAGTTTTATGTCTCCTCTTATTACTCTGGGTGCTCTCACGAGCAGACTAGAGACAGGTTAGCTGGTGATGCACGGGTAGATGATCCGGAGACGAGCAGGAGGCTTCCACGTAATATATATATATAGTATTCTCCCTGTGTTGTTGAAGATCACTGCTTGGGCATTGTTGGTGTATCTTCTATTTTAGCTTTCTTTTGTTTAGAGACAGTAAATTTGGAAAGTTGTAATAAGCTGTATTTGGATTTCCGCTGCTTTGAGATTGATGTTGGTTTTAGTTATCAGCTTATGCACTGTCTCGCCTGTTTTGTGTCAAGTATATTATTATTATATTTTATTCCATGCGCTATGAGACATTCTACAGGTTTCTTGATCAGTTCATTCCCTTCTTTTCTTTCTTATGACGACCGTCTTGTGCTAGTCGGGCATGTGTACAGCGCACTTTTGGAGGAAATGCAGGCTGGTGCGGGGCGGGCCGTCACACTTGGTATCAGAGCTCTAGGTTGCGTAGTTAACCTAGGGAAGTTACCAGGGAGAGATAATATACGTATACGAGAGAGCGTATTTGTGATTACTTTGGTTTTTAAAAGCTATATATATATACTATTAGTAGTATAAGGATGAAGTCGCACTGCACTAGCACCACTATGGAGTCGTTAATCATTTCCTTTTTCAGATTGACGATGAGCCGAGATACTAGAGGTGCTGGTAGGGGAGCTAATAATGGGAATGCTGCTGACATGAGGACGATGTTTACTGACCTCATGAGAGAGATGCTTAGAGATGTTCAGAGGGCAGCTCCCAATGGTGGAAATGGTGGGGGTCCAATAGTGCAGGCGCCAAGAGTCGACTTCGCCAAGCTGAATAAGGATTATACTAGCCTTGGTGGGAAGCCGTTCCACGGAACGGAGTCGGCTACGGATGTTCAAGATTGGGTGGATAGTTGCGAACGTATCTTCGAGGATTTGGGTATCGAGGATGCGATGAAGAGGAAGCTAGCGTCCCGTCAGCTGCAAGGGCGGGCAATGAATTGGTGGAATGCTATAAAGGCAGCTACTCCCGAAGACCAGATTACTTGGGAGCAGTTCAAGGCTCGCTTTAGCGAGAAGTTCATTCCAGCTGCCCAGAAGTCAGTATTGTTCAAGAGGTTCTTGGAACTCAAGCAGAATGGAAGGGCAGTTTCTGATTATATTGCTGAGTTCGACACTTTGTCGAAGTATGGACTGTCTCTTATTGATACTGCCGAGAAAAAGAATGAGAAATTCATAACTGGTTTGGATCAATACTTGGGGGAAAAACTTATTAACCACATCGATGAGACGTTTGAATCGATTGTGGGGAAAGCATTAAGATCAGAAAGTCTCTACCCTAAGTCGAAGACTGAGGTTGCATCTGCAGAAGAGCCAAAGCCACAAGCAAGTGGTGGAGGCAAAGGTGGTTCCCAGAATAAGAGAAAGCAGAATCAGGCTAAGGATGGCCAGAAGAAAAAGAATAAGCAAGATGTGGAGTGCTTCAGCTGTGGTAAGAAGGGCCATTATGCTAGTAATTGTCGGGCCAAGCCAGCGGATAGGAAGTGCTTCAATTGTGGCCAATTGGGACATCACAAGGACAAGTGTCCGCAGCCCCTTAAGGAAAAGCAAGTGGTGAAAGCATATGCTCTTAATGTTATTCCTTCTTCGTCGAATGCCCCAACTGCGGCGGAGAAGGGAAAGAATGTCGTCATTCAAGGTATGCTTTCTGTTTATGATGTTCCTGTTAGAGTTTTGTTTGATACCGGAGCTTCCAGTTCTTTCATATCTAGTGACCTGGTAGATAGGTTGGGATTGGAGCCCGAGATTGTCAATAGACCTTTAGTAGTGACGAACCCGATTGGTGGTTCGACTAGCCTTAGCATGATTTGTCGTAATGTGGTTCTATCGAGTCATGGATGCATGTTTGTTTGTGATTGCTTTGTTTTGGGCTTTACTGGGTTTGGCATTATTTTGGGAGTAGATTGGCTCCAAAGATACGGGGTGGTGGTAGACTGTGAGGGCTTGTTGGTGACAGCTAGAGCGGATGATGGGCGGAGGATAGTGTTTGGTGGTCTACCCAGTAAGGGGGTATTGGCTAGTTTTCTAAACTCCCTCGACATTCCGCATAGTGAGTTGTCAGGTTTGCCCGTGGTTGGCCAGTATCCGGATGTTTTCGAGGAAGTGACCGGACTTCCACCACACCGAGAGATTGAGTTTCGTATTGATTTGGTAAAAGATGCCAGACCTATAGTGATGCCACTTCGTCGTATGGCACCAAGGGAGCAGCGAGAGCTCGAGGTGCAAGTTAGCGATCTTTTGAAGAGGGGATTTATCAGAAGGAGTGTTTCTGAATGGGGAGCACCAGTCGTGTTTGCTACCAAGGCGGATGGTTCCCTTCGTTTGTGTGTAGACTACCGCGAGTTGAATAAAGTGACGAGGAAGAACAAGTATCCTCTACCGCGGATAGATGATTTGTTTGATCAGTTGAGTGGCGCGAGAGTATTTTCTCAGTTGGATCTCGCGACAGGTTTTCATCAGCTTAGAGTGGAAGCTGAGAGTATAGCTAAAACGGCATTTCGGACGCCGTCTGGGTTTTATGAGTGGTTGGTCATGCCATTCGGGCTGACCAATGCCCCAGCATATTTTGTGGACCTTATGAATAGGGTATTCAGAGATCAGCTGAATAAGTCTGTCCTTGTGTTCGTTGATGATATTTTGGTCTATTCGAGGACAGAGGAAGAACACAAGGAACATTTAAGGGTAGCGATGGAGGTGTTGAGAAAACACCAATTGAAAGCAAAGTTTTCTAAGTGTCACTTCTGGAAGAGGGAAGTGAGGTTCTTGGGCCATGTTGTATCAGAGAATGGTATTGCCGTGGACCCGGCGAAGGTGGCCACGGTACAAGATTGGCCTGCGCCCAAGAACGCAACAGATGTAAGAAGTTTCTTGGGATTAGCGGGATATTATCGTAAGTTTATCCAAGGTTTCTCCAAGATAGCAGCATCATTGACCCAGTTGACCAAGAAAAATCAAGCTTTTGTCTGGGATGAAAGGTGCGAGAATGCATTCAGAAGTCTAAAGGACAAGTTGACAAGCGCACCAGTGTTAGTCATTCCTAAGGGGGATGAAGAGATGACGGTATACACGGACGCCTGTGGTACCGGACTGGGTGCTGTATTGATGCAAGGCGGTAGGGTTGTAGCTTATGCAAGTCGGCAATTGAAACCGCACGAGAGGAGATACCCTACCCATGATTTAGAATTGGCAGCAATCGTGTTCGCGTTAAAGATGTGGAGACACTATCTCTTGGGAGAAAGATTTGAGCTATTTACAGATCATAAGTCGTTAAAGTATCTATTCTCCCAGAAGGATTTAAATCTCCGTCAGCAGAGATGGTTAGAGTTTTTAGCTTCCTATGATTTTGACATCGCATACACACCAGGAAAGGGCAATGCGGTGGCTGATGCATTGAGTAGAAGACATGCCAGCTTAGGGGCTATGTTCCTTGAATGGAAGCAACTGGAGTTTATCGCGGGGTTTGATTTCAGACCAAAGTGCGAATTGGATCCAGAAATGTTAGCAAGATTGACGATCAGACCCACTTTGATTGAGCGGATCGGCTCTAGTCAGAGGGACGATCCTAACCTATTGGAAATCATCTCCAAGTTAGAGATGGGTATCGATGAGGAGGTGAACAAGTATGGGCTTGATCGAGATAGATGGCTTAGAAAGAATGGAAAGCTTGTTGTACCCAATGTCAATGGATTGAGGGATGAAGTGCTTAGAGAATGTCATCACTCAAAACTGACTATACACCCCGGTGGTAACAAGATGTATCGAGATATGAAGCAGACTTACTACTGGGAAGGAATGAAACGAGACGTTGGGAAGTTTATATCCAAATGCATGAATTGCCAGCTAGTTAAAGCCGAGCAAAAGAAGCCTAGTGGGTTGTTGCAACCATTGGAAATTCCCGAATGGAAATGGGAGCAAGTCTCGATGGATTTCATCGATGGTTTACCAAGGACTAGATCGGGATATGATAGCATTTGGGTAATTGTGGATCGACTAACTAAAAGTGCAAGGTTTATACCAGTCAAATCGACAAAAACGGCAGCTAAGTTAGCAGAGTTGTATATGAAGTGGGTAGTGAGATTTCATGGAGTACCGAAAGGCATTGTGAGCGACCGAGACCCGTTGTTCACTAGTGGGTTTTGGAAGAGCTTACAAGAGGCTCTAGGGTCAGAATTACATCTCAGTACCGCATACCATCCTCAGACCGACGGCCAGACGGAGAGGGTGAACCGTATTTTGGAAGATCTCTTGAGAGCATGTATATTGGATTTTGGTGGGTCATGGGATGACCATTTGCATCTAGTAGAGTTTGCATATAATAATAGCTACCAATCCAGTATCGGTATGGCTCCGTTTGAAGCTTTGTACGGAAGACCATGCAACTCACCATCATGTTGGATAGAGACTGGCGAGAAGTTTATGCTTGGACCAGATGTGGTGAGGGAAACTTCAGGTAAGATCAAGATCATTCAACAACGAATGAAGGCTGCCCAAGATAGGCAGAAGAGTTATGCTGATAAGAGGCGAAGAGACTTAAAATTCTCCGTTGGTGACTTGGTGTTTGTCAAGATTTCCCCGTTGAAGAGCGTAATACGATTCGGCAGGAGAGGCAAGTTGGCACCAAAATTTATTGGCCCGTTCCCTGTTCTTGAACTAGTCGGGAATTTGGCATATAGGATTGACTTACCAGAGAAGATGGCGGGAGTTCATAACGTATTTCATGTTTCCCAACTAAGGAAGTTCGTTCACGACTCAGATATGACTATTTCACCTGATCAGTTAGAGGACTTCGAAGTAGAACCCGAGGCGGTTGGGAACCGCAAGCCGGTCCGTATTGTCGAGTACGACATGAAGCAACTTCGAAGAAAGGCGGTGAAGCTAGTCAAGGTTCAGTGGGGCGAGGACGAGAATGATTGTACTTGGGAAACGGAGGAGGACGTAAGGAAGAAGTATCCAGAACTCTTTGTCTGGTAAGATTTTGACTTCGATTTAGTTTTTCCGCATGCTAGGATAGGCTTGTTTGCTTGTCTTGCACATTTGATTGTTGTATATGGTTGTTAGGCATGCGGGATCCTTTGTATGTTTTGGGGTTAAGGAATTTCGGGGACGAAATTTCTTAGGGGGGGGAGAGTGTAACGACCCGCATTCTTCGCATCATAGGATCGTAGAATATTTATTTCTTTCACATATGAAGTCGTATGGTCGTGTAACTTTGGGAGGCGACTATTGGGGTCATTTCCCATGTTCATGATTTTTCCCGATTTTTAAATGACCATTTTACCCCTAGTTGGCACTGTTTTGGCCATAACTTTTGACTGGATAGGAATTTTGACCTGAAACCACTTCCATTGGCTTCGAATGATGGTTTCTCTTTCCGTAGAGTGGTCACATTAGCCAAACGGACTCACCGTTTGGGAGATATGGCTGAAACAAGTTTCAGATAGTGAAAGACAGCTTAATTGGGCTTAACCGGGTAATTAGCAGCTAGGCCCAAGGGGAATTTCGGGTTTAGAGGTATAGGAGGTCTGATTAGGGTGAGGTTATCACTTTCATTTCAGTTTTGAGCCGCCACAAGCCTCCTTGAGACCTTAGTAATGGCTTCCTACATCTAAAACACCCCAAATCACTCTCTAATTGAAGATTAGGCTTAGCAACCCCAAATTAAGGAGAAAAAGCACCAAAGCAAGGTTAGAGCTGCTGTTAGACACCAGTATTCGCCCCAAATCAGAGGAGTTTCAGTTCTGAGAATTTCATTTGTGGCCAAGGTGAGTGATAACATCATTTTGACACTAATTACGGTTAATTAAGGGTAATTAGTGAAGATTAGCGAATTTATGCGTAAATAAATTATGGAAAAATCCTTAAAATTTTAAAATAATGTTTTAAGGCTCTGTTAGGAATTTGGGTTAATTTCGATGTGTTTTGCTAATCGTATGCTTAAACATGATTAGGAGGGATTATAAGAAAATGTGAGGTTTTGGCCACTTTTGATCCATTTTGATTCATTTAAATTGTTGTTTGTTGTTTGTGGTTGCTATTACATGTTACTATGACCCTATGGTATGTTTCATGATTGATTAGAATAGTTAAATTGCTCGAAAACGTCGTCGAATGGCGTAGAAAGCTTGCTGGAAAGTTGCAGAAGCGTGCAGGCTCCGAACCGGTTCGGATCGGAGAAAGGGGTCGGATCGGACTAGGGAACTGACCGAGGGAATCCGAACTGGATGAGGACTTGCCACTGGAAGAAGTTTGGCAGGAAGGAAGGCCATTGCTTAGAGTTGGAGTTGGACAGGAGATCGGATCGGAGCGGTAGAGCGGATCGGATCGGAGTAAGCTAGGGAACGGAGCGGATCGGATCGGAAGGGTAATAGAAGCCAAATCGGATCGGCTCAAGATGAAGGCTACGACTAGAGTAAGGCGAGGCGATCGGATCGGATCGGATTAGATAGGAACGAGGGAGCTGATTGGAAGAGGAGCATGAGCTGGAGGAGGACAGCACCCGACCCGACTCGGAGGAGGAGGATCCCGACCCGACCCGGAGTGAAGTAACCGACCCGAACCAGAGGAAAGATGGCAAGGATGGAGGACCGACCCGAACCGGCGCTACCGAACCGAACCGAATTCAAGAGCTGCTGCTGCACGACAATTTTTCTGAAGACCCACTCCAATTCAACCAAACCCGAGATGCAAAGGAAGTCCAAATAAGAAGTTAGAGCTTAAGATTCAGATGGGAATCAACGAGTTCACTTCATGATTGGGCTTTGCTGCGGGACGCGTGCTAAGGAGTTATCGACACCTATAGCTTTGGACCACTATGGTAGGAGGTACGAAGGCGGATTCAGGGCCATTACGGCATTGGTAGAACCAAGGGCTATGACCAATGAAGTGGGTCATTGAAATGTTTGGTCATGACTCCAAGTGTTTGGCTTGGTCACAGCAGGGTTTCTACAAGTCGGGATTCGTCGTTGCCTCAGTTTGTCTAGTGTTCCAAAGTGGTAGATGTCGTATACTTTACGCACTGAATGAGAGATGTGAGGATGGTTGCTATGGATGATTTGCTTGCTATCATTGTGACATGCACACCCCACCCCCGTATTCTTACACTATTTATTATGGCACCTTGGAGTATTGTACGGTATGTGGTACTAACTCTTTGGTTGCAGGTCCAGGTTCAGGTATGGTTTAGTATACCTGTTATTATTCTGTTTAGATGTTTATCGCTCATACCAGGCTTTATGTCTGACCCAGAGTTTTATGTCTCCTCTTATTACTCTGGGTGCTCTCACGAGCAGACTAGAGACAGGTTAGCTGGTGATGCACGGGTAGATGATCCGGAGACGAGCAGGAGGCTTCCACGTAATATATATATATAGTATTCTCCCTGTGTTGTTGAAGATCACTGCTTGGGCATTGTTGGTGTATCTTCTATTTTAGCTTTCTTTTGTTTAGAGACAGTAAATTTGGAAAGTTGTAATAAGCTGTATTTGGATTTCCGCTGCTTTGAGATTGATGTTGGTTTTAGTTATCAGCTTATGCACTGTCTCGCCTGTTTTGTGTCAAGTATATTATTATTATATTTTATTCCATGCGCTGTGAGACATTCTACAGGTTTCTTGATCAGTTCATTCCCTTCTTTTCTTTCTTATGACGACCGTCTTGTGCTAGTCGGGCATGTGTACAGCGCACTTTTGGAGGAAATGCAGGCTGGTGCGGGGCGGGCCGTCACAGTTTGTCTTGTTTATCTTCTCGACCCTATTTCAGGGAATCCTAGGTAGAACCCTATGGATGTAAACATGTATTTGAAACATGTTATGATTGATATGGTTGCAAGTGGTTGCTCGTGGATGCGCGAATACACATTAGATACTAGCTCGACTCGGTCACATTTCATATTGCATATGCACGAGTATTTATACTTGTTTATGGATGAAATCGAATGTATTATCATGCGGTTGTTGCATATGAATGAATGATTGTGCACGCACATAGTATCTATATGACTAGGACTATTTGCATACATGTTGGATTCATGGCACTATACATATTTTGCATTAGAAAGATTATTCAAGCCTGATCATTAGCATTAGCTAAGGAACATGTACACACACGTTTTGCATATATTCATACAGCATTAGAAATCATCTAAGGACAATGGTTGCTTGTGGATGATGTTTTGAGTAGATGAATGATGGATGGTAGGATATGTTCTTCCTAACTTGGAGATTTCGGGGACGAAATCATAAAAGGTGGGGAGAATGTAACAACCCATATTTCGATAACATGTTAAGACGAGAATCAAGGCAGAATTTAATTTTAAATTCTGAATCAAGTAAAACGGGCTATGCCATTGCGTTCGTCTCGGAAAAATACGCGAAATAGAGTCTGAGTTTTCGAGAATCGGAGTCCGTATGACCAAGTTATGGTCCGACGAAGTTTTCAGAAAATTCAAGTTCAAAAACGAGTTCTAATTTCGAAAATTTGGCCTAGAAGGCTAGGCGGGAAAAATTCCCGCCAGCCACCCCAAGTCGACAGCCCTGTCGACTTGGGAGTCGACATGGCATGACCCAAGTCGACAGCCCTGTCGACTTGGGTGTCGACTTACGGTGGCCGGGCTGTTTTGCCTGGTGCACCTGTTTTCTGTCTTAGCTAGGTTTTTGGGGCTGGTTCGAAATCTGATGGTTCAGGTTGATCCTAGGGTTAATCTAAGGGTCCTAACTAATCCTAATCTTCTATAAATAAGCCCCTAACCCTCTTCTAAATCCTCATTATTCATTCATGCAACTAAACTATGGCAAAATTGCTCCTCTCATGGCCTCCACTCAAAACCCTAGCCTCCATCCTCTTGCCCAAAGTTTCTATCTTCATTTCTATGAGAGGTTTCATGATCATGTGAGTGTTAGAGAGTCTCTATGTTAGTATGAGAACTTCTCAAGTTGATTTCAAGGCTAAAGCTTTGATCTTTGTTCATCAAGATGGGGTTTTTATTGATTTGGAGCTTTTATCTTTGGGTTTTTGGATGATGGCATGCATAGGCTTTGTCTCAATCTTTAATTTAATCGATTTGTGCCTTCATAGCAATGTAAGCCCTTTCCCTACTCTTAGATATTAACTATGAAGTTAAATGTTCATGTTGCAAGTTTGGGTTTGATCATTGAGAATGATACATGCTATCATGTCATTCAAGTTTATGAAGTCATTATCTTGATCTTGTGGGCTAAAAGCTACAACCTTTATGTTGAAATGTTGCATGAGAACCTTCATAACCTTTATGTCAACTTGCATATGAAGTCATAACCCTTATATGATGATATATGCGAGTTACTAGTCATCATTCCATGTCTTTTGTCACCATGATTCGCTTATGTGCCAAGTTTGGGTTTATGCATGTTTTTTAGGCTTAAGAATGTAACATGCAAGTTAATGAACACATTTGTGCCTCATTTGCCACCATGATTAACTTGTGGCGTAATATCCATTTTTGTCATGCCTTTGCCAAGTCTCTTCTTTTAATCCATTACGTTGTTGCGAACGTATATGCGAGTTTAAAAGCGTTGGGTTATGTTATGGGTAATTTCTAATGACATGAAAATATAACTTAAAAACATGACTTGAAATATAACATGGAAGTTGACATGTAAGTATGCTTGAAAATATGAAATTGGGAATTTACCTATTAAGTTAGGTCTACCCATACTATGGAATTGGGAATTTACCTATTGAGTTAGGTCTACCCATATTCTTAAGAAAACTTGGATATGAACATGACACTAGGCTAAACATGAAAGTGACCAACTCGAGGTTGGGTTGAGTTTGCAACGTAAAACTACCCGGAACCCACCGGCCTAACTAGTAGTTGCAAACAATAGGACCCAATGTGAGAAGTTGGTCATGTTGTGCTTGAACCCGAGGTTAGACCAAGTTGTGGTGTAAAGCTACCCGGAACCGACCGGCTTAACTAGTAACCACAACAAAGTCTGATGTGAGAGGTTGAGGTGCATTAAGTAATTAATGTCACATAATAGGGTTAAGTTAATTTGATTAATGACTCTTAACCAAATATGACATGGACAAATGGGTTAAGTAATTTGATTAGGCTAATGATACTTAACAAAACATGACAAGGTTTGGTAGGTTAAGTAACTTGATTTGCCTAATGACGCTTAACCATTTTTATACGACTATTGGACGGGGTTAAGTTAACCAACACTTAATCAATCCAACACGATAATTGGGTAAGGTTAAGTAAGTTTTCTTAATGACACTTAACCGAAAAATACAGTTAATGGATGGGGTTAAGATTAGACTCAACTAGTCTAAACATGGAAATCGGATGGGGTTAAGTTAGCCTAGACTTAATTAATCCCACTTGGAAGTTTAATGGGGTTAAGTTAAACACTTAACTAATCTAACATGATGATTTGATGTGGTTAAGTGACCTATACTTAACCAATCTAACTCGTTAATTTATTGAGGTTAAGTTAACCAATACTTAACCAATATAACGTGAAAACATGATAAGGCTAAGTCACGAATCGCTTGAATACACTTGGCCGATTTGACTAAGTAAATTGATAGGGTCAAGTTAATATATACTTAACCAATCTAGAATGATAATTGGACGAGGTTAAGTCGTGAATTGCTTAATATACTTAACCAACTTGACACATGGTTTGTAGGGTTAAGTCTTGAACTTGGATACTTAGCCAATTTTGACATGATTTGTAGACGGATTAAGTCATGAACTTAAGTGACACTTAATCCATTATATAAACCCTAGTTCAGAGAATTAGGTGGATAACCGTAATTAACAAGAATAACGGGAATAAGCTAAGTGGTAAACCTTAGTTGGAGAATAGCTAAGTAATAATTCTTAGTCAAGGAATTTTGGACCAGTTCATAGATTGGATGAGTAACCCGATACGGTAGGTCATCGTTTAAGCACACGAGTAGGAGCAAGTTATCTGATTTAGATAAAGGCTCCAGCGAACTGGGTAACGAAGCAGCGGCTTCGGGGAACGTGAGGATATTCTTGGTATCCCTCTGTGAGCTGCCAGGTGATCTCACTAGGCTCATGAGAGGTTAAGGTCTGCGTTAGAAGAACCAAGAGTATGCCTTGGTTGCTATACGAGCGACCTAAAGACGGGGATGGATAGGGGATAGTCGACGATACACGGTCGTGCCCTAGATAGCATTTCGTCAGGCTACCTACCATCTTTGGTCAAGCGTGTACGTACGGAAAGGCAGAGAACACCCAAAAGACCATAATTGTTATCTAATTATGGTTGCGGTAAGGCTAGGATTGTGGGTTGGCCAGTAGTGTGTTCTCATACAGGATTTATCCTATCTTGTCTTTCACTAGTTGAGGGAGTGGTCTCGTGGGACCATAGCCACGTATAGGAAAAACAGACCTTAGCATCTGCATCGGCAGATAAATCGAAAGCTCCCGACCGAGTCCTGTATTTCTTGATCTGCCCTGTGACAGGACTCGGATGGCACGATGTGATACATGTGCATACAGTCATGGAAAAACGATTCACGATGAATGCGTGGGAAAAAGGGCGCGGTTGACGGTTGGCGTAATTCCTAGTGGCCCTGGGTGGTTGAACCCAAACCGAAATACGAAAACGTGCAATAGGTAAGCATAATCACTAGTGGTCCTAGGTGGCATAAGTCCTAGTTGCACAAACGATGATTCATGTTGGGAAAGCCTAGCTAGGTCTAGGGTAACAGTCCAAACGAGCTTAAGGATCATGGAATTACATTGGAGTAGTATAGAACCTCATGGGAAAGCCCGTACGGTCTACGGCAAGGGACTGAACATTTACATGGAAAGAAACATACGAGTTGAGTAACCTATATATGCGATATATTAGGTTGACATGGACCATTACACGACTTTTGAGTAAGGGTCATTCATGGTTAGCACATGATACGGTGGGGATACTAGTACGGTAGGTGCAGAGCTAAAAGACAGGATAGATACCATGGGATGTTGTACGTGATAGATATCTTGGGGATATTATACTTGATAGGAACCTGACGAAGGGATACCTTGTTTTATCTTGACATCGTAATTTATCATGACACCTTAGTTTATCTGAGTTCAGTAGTTCATCCTGTTATTTTGATTTAGCCTATCTATCTTGTCATCATGCTTATGTTCATCTCAGTTTCTCATGTCAGTTAACTTTACTAGTTTTTATGTTGATAGTAGATAGGGCTTACTCAGTCTTTTTGACTGACCCGTTTTGTTTCGCTTCTTGTCTTCCGTTCCCCCCCCCCAGGTTACAGGGAGGAAATACTGTTGTTTAGTTCGGACTTCTTCTGCTTGAAGGTCATCATGGATGGCTTGGACATTTCTTGGCTATGGCTACTTTACTGTTTTACTTGGGGAATAATTTATGAAAATATCTTTATGCTTCTTTACTATTGCAAGACAGGTTTTGATGTACTCTGATGTAAAAGGCTTTAGACCTTATTTATTCATGTTATGAAAGTTTGATTTTACTTCCGCTATTTTATATGTTCTGTCTTGTGATATTTCTGTGCATGTTTACCAATAATGCCCCTCTAAAGCTAGTGCATTCCTTTGCGAGTGACCCTGGCAGAGGCGGGGTGATACAGTTTATAATATATTAAAAATGAAAATGTATAGTAATAAGGAATTTAGGACAACTATCAACTCCTGATTTTTAAATATTAAACTTCAATCAAATGAGGCAACACTTCCAATATTTTTCATGTTGAAATGCCTATGTGGTAAAAGAACGAATTTTTGACATTGTCTCTCTAGGAGGCATTAACGCTTGCTTAGAAACTTCATCAATTCGTAGATTATTTTAGATTGGATTCTATGGAGATTTATTTTTCATTACCTTGGTCAATATTTCTACAAATTTATTTTTCATTACCTTTCTATGGAGATTCTCATTTGTTAACACTTTCAACCTCATCACATCGAGCAAAATGAATGAAATCGAAATTGTAACATACATTCTAAAATTAACTCATGATATTATCAACTTAACCTTGCATGTAGAAAAGACAAAAAATCCAAATTCATAAACACAATGCTTCTTACAATTGTATTTAATTTATTATCAATTCACATATACTTTAGTCATTTTTTCATATGTTTTATTCAAATTGAACATTATTAAGCTAACATTTGAGAGTATTAAAGGCACAATTGATGAAAAGATGGTGATGGAAGAAAGAAAGCTTTGGGAAACTATTTTTCCATGAAAACGTTGAATGAAGCGTAAAGAGAAATTACAAAAAAATTATATACATCAACTTTGGATAAAATAACAACAGTAATGACCAAGGTTATGCAAATATAAGAATCAATTTTGGTTGTCAAATATTATTTTAAAAAGGATAACAAAAACTACCAACATGATTACATATAATGCATTCTCCGCACCATCTTTTAACATTCAAAATAAGAAGGTATAGAGTAATAATACTCTAAATGGTTCAAGGAATATTAGTAATACTGTGGAAGATGGTATTGAAGGGCTTACATTCTAGATGTGCATGTATAACGATTCATGAGGGGAAAAATAGTTTCAACTTTCAAGTGCGTCATAGTAGTAATTCATGGAAGGATTAAACAACGTGCATTATTTTCCTAGAAGAATGGACCTAACATTGTATGACATCCCGTAAGGACATATTTGACAACAAATATCTTCTATGATAAAATATGTACTAAAAATTAATAAAGAATTCATATAAATTTAATACTAATAAAAAATTCATACTCATGGTGTGTTTGAGAATTATGTTAGGGAGAGATTGAGAAACAATCGTGGAAAAGTATGAGTATGAATTTTTTGTAATGTGAAAACGCATATAACATGCATTTAATATCTTTGTTTGCATTATTTGTACATGAATGCAATTCGTCCGAACAATTTCTTCCTCCGAAGCCATATCGTCAAGAATACTCGTCACCGGTCAAATTTCTCCGATCAAAAGAATAAATCAATGGGGATTTAGAGTACGACACTGATATTCATACTTGTCGGCGTCGTCGCTTGCCTCTCTGCTCTCCTCTGCTGCAACTGTGGTTCTACAAATTTGTTCCATCTGACGGTTGATTACCGCAACAATTTGCTGTTGGATGATGTAGGCAATTGTGTATCTTGCTCAGATGAATCCGCTAATTGTTCCAATACTCAGCCAAGGAGAATGATATGGATCTTAGTTTATATTTTAATTGAAATTCATTTTTTCAGGCAACGGTTTGCACCGTGTTCACCATAAACATTTATGTATCTGATTTGTTGACTAAGTGGATGCTATATAACTTTCTATTGGTATTGCTGCTAAAAAAGACAACCATGCATGCAATGAATATGTCAATAGAGTAGACATTTAGGAATAATAGAATACAAATTGAGGAACAATAAAATTTCAACACCACCAAAATATATTTTTCTTCTACAATGCAGCATTGACTATTGACGCGACTTGATGTATATCAAGGCTAACATCCCATAGAGATGATCCGAAGGCTTAAGTATCATTTGCGAAGAGCAATACAAAGTTCATTCCATTGTTTTACTTAGTATTTGACGCTCAATGTTATTTCATATTAAAAATTAAGTTATGTGTTGCGCTTTTTTTTTTTACCTGAAAGGCTTACACCTCAACGCTTTGAGGCTTACGCCTCGCCTCACGAACCCGAAAACGCCTCAGGTACACCTTTTGCGTTCTAAAACATTGGTTCATTCCAACACCATTGACTAATAAATAAGAAAAACATAGAGACTAAATGGTACAACAATTGTGTTAGTACAACAATGCAAATAATAGGGATGTAAATTGAAGTGAACAAAAAGAAAAGGATCCTGATGACTATGTCCACAGTAGGAAAAAAAATATTTTTGCAGATTCTCTTTAACAGAGATGAAAAAAAAACGAAATGCTTATATTATTCTATAGCAAAACACAGAGTTAGCAATTAACACAACCACCATATATCAATGTAAGCTTTTAAACCTTTGATTTTTTGCACTTAACAGAATTTGTGCTATAAACATTTCACACAACTACTACATAAAACTTGTATCTTCACTATTTTGTCAACTCCAACACATAAGCTCACGTAAATAATAGTGAGCTGCAGTAGAAAGATACACACATGCTTTCCATGGAGCATTTATAACATTAACTACAAAATTAAGTCTATGTGTAGATGAACCTATAATCATTGATGCGCACCAAAATTGCTTTGCAAGCTCAAAAATCATTGTTCTCCTATTGACCTTTTTTCATTTTTCAATTTACAGTGTTGCACCTTCACGATGGATAAAATGCAGAGTATCATTTGAAACACCTATCTCTTTTATCTTGTGATTCTTTAACTTGTTCAGTAGGTCAAGTGTAACGACCTGGATTTCTGGTCGATTAATTTTGAATATTTAATATTTATTTTAAATATTGATCTAAGAATATAAATGAATTTTTATATTTACTTATCGATTTAAAAATCGAAATATGATTTATTTCGAATTTATATAATTATCAAAATACAAAATTGAATTTATTCGAATTCAAAGTCAACACTGAATTAGAAACAGTTCAGATAATCAATTCAAACTCCAGTTTGAATAACAATAATAATATTAATTGATTTTCGAAGAATTGATTGTTTTTAATTTAATTTAAATCAATTTAAATTAATATCTTCTATAGATGATCGAATTGGACTTCGTGACCTATCCCAGTGTGTCCGAAATAGGGGTATTACCCTAGGAATGTCAGTTGTTAGGTTCAGAAAGGAGTTCAGAATTTTGAGGTATTTTAATTTAAGGTACCGGTTCGATTCAAAGAAGGAAAAAAATATTTTTCTCGTTGGCCCTTTTCTCACCACTAAATAAAGGAACCCATGGCCTTTTCTCCTCTTCAATCGAAATCAAACGTGGCTCTTTCTTTTCCATCCCTTCCTTTATATAAACGCGACCCTCCCTTCTCTTCTGATTTTCTTTCATTTCCTGTTACACAAATAAAAGAAAAAATCAAAACAAAACCCAATCGCGATGGACACGCGATACCCCCTGATGCTCAGAAGCTCGGGTTAAAGTTCATGCTCTCAAGCAGTAAGAAGTCGCGGTTAGTATTTTGGGGTTTGCGCGATGGAAGTGGTGACGGTGGGTGTCAGTTCGGCGCGATGTTGTTTTAGGGGTTGCAGATTTGGAGGACAGAATCTGAAGCTCGCGATGCCATCTGATGCTTGCGATTTAGGGTTGCGTTCAAGACATTTTGGTGCAATTGATGTTTCTCTACATCTCGACCTAGACTATGGTCCATTCTGAAGCGCGATGGAGTTTGGAAGGTAGGGCTGAGGATGTCAAGATAAGGTTCGACGGTTGCAACAACCAACCGGAGATCAAAACAGTGATCGATGAAGGTGAAACCTGGAAGATGGAAGTCGCAGTTAAATTCGTGAAGTTGGGAAATGGGATAATTTGGTGTACAGCAGAGGGGGTTACGATCTTCAATATGAAGTTGGATTTGGATTTCTCAGTGATAAAAGGGAAAGTCCGGTATATGATAAGTGGTGTCAGAAATAGTGGTGTTATGGAGTGAAAGCTGGAGTAATGCACTGGGAATGATCAATGTAAGTTTGGAAAAAAGAGAGATGTACAAGGGAGTGTGATGATCTTCAGTTGAGTTCTATTGTGAAGATTGTTTGAGTTTAATAGGATCAAAAGGAGGTCATGAAGGAGCAAAGGGGGAAGTGACAGTACATTAAGGTATTGAAATTTATTTTAATTAGATAAAAATTTCATTTTTAGTTAAGGAAAATTATATAGCTCATATAAAGTTGCACATTTATAAATACACTATTTAATTTATACAAGGTAGAAAATGCTAATGCAAGTTGAGATGGACCCGTAGCGGGAATTAGATATGGAAATTTTCTGGAATCGGTTGAAATGAAAACCGAACGCTCTGATTTATTACATCAAATTAAAATCAATGTGAGTAAATCTCACCTGTTTGTTTAGAATTATTTTTATATCGTTAAAAATAATTGTTATGCTTGTTTGAATGCTTTCTGGTTGATTTAAATATATTAGTTATTTAGGGTTAACTATTATATATATATATATATATTGGGTGGATGATTGGATTGATTCCTGCGGCCTCATTAGCGGATGCCCGCGGTACCATAGCGGATGATTTCCCTATGCGCCCCATAATATATATTAGTGGATGATCTTCATACCGCGGTATCCTGCCTCGAAGCAGGATGGGTATTATTATGTTGACTAATATATTTGGATGTAGGAAAACGGGTTAGAGGGATCCAACTGGATCCCTCAAAAGTATATTATCTGTTTGTTTATTTGTTTGCATATATATTGTCATATATGATGAGTTAGAAAAATAAATAATTGGTTGTTTGGTGTTTAAATATCACTGGGCCTAAATGTTGATATTTAAAAATATCATGAAAAGGAATTTTTCAGATTTAAAAAGGTGATTCTATTTTCTAGAATAGAATTTGAAATTTCGAATAGAATAGAAATATTAACTTGTTTTTAAATAATAGAAACAAATAGTTCATTTATAAACGAAGTTTATAGAGGAAGTGAAAGGAATTATCATTGGATAAATTCAGGAAATATAAATGCAGGTGTGAATAAATGAAAAGGGAAATTTATTTTTCCAAAGTAGAAATTTTATTTCAAATGAGTTGAAATGGACTTGTTTAAATATATAAACAAGTAAAAGAAATGATGCTTGTAAATGAAAAGGAAAAATTATCATTCGGATAATTCGTATATTTAAATTCAAATGTGAATTTAAAAATAGAAATGGGAAAATCGTTTTAAAGAAATAAACGATGGAATTTATTCTGATGTTCAGAATATAAATTGAATGAAAATAAATCGATAAGGATTTATGATTTGAATTCGATTATTTCGAATTTATTTAAGTAGAAGTTAAATTGAATATGAAAATAAATTGGGTGTTATATTTATAAGTTATTATAAATAGAAATTTCCAAAATAGGATTTTGGTTTTAAAAAGAAATTTGAAAGGGGAACTTGTTTAAATATTAAACAAGGAAACTTGTAAAATGGTGTTTATAAATAAAATAAATAAATTATCAAGAGATAATTTGAATATTAAAATTTAAATAGATATTCAAATGGGATTCAAATATAGAATTTGAATATAGAAACTCAAATGGGATTCAAATATAGAATTTGAATATAGAAATTCAAATGGGATTTGAATATAGAATTTCTAATGGGATTCAAATATAGAATTTGAATATAGAAATTGAAATGGAATTTGAATATTGAATTCAAATAGAATTGGAATGGAATTTGAATATTGAAGATCGAAGTATAAATAAATTTATTTCCAAGTTAGAAAATCGACAATTTTAGAAGATCGAAATTATTATGTAAGATTGGAAAAATGGATTTGATATATATTAAAAATATATCAGAATGGAGTTGAATTTATATATAAACAAAGTTTAAACGTTTATATGTTAAATAAAATTAAAACGAACTCGCCGCAACGCTGCAGTTCGTAAATTGGCGATTCGAACTTCAATTGAGTATATAGAACTCAAATTAAGTCGGAATTCTTTGAAACAAGAACTGTCAGGACCAGTTAGATAATAGTTTTCTAATGGAAGAGAAAAATCTGGATTTCGTCGTGTAGATTTTGAGTTATGTCAAAATCAATTTTTCAGAAAAACAGCGCCATAATCATTTTAAAAACAATAACGGTTTATTAAAATAAATAAAAGGATTTTAAGGAAATAAAATCTGCATTGGCATTAGAAAAATCCAGACTGGGGATACAAAATAAATATGAACTCCAGTGAAGTAAGTGAAATGATTTTTGAGACAAAAATCATATTTTTAATTATCAAATAGAATTAACTAAATTGGAGAATAATTAGTTAAAGGAAATTTGAATTGAAATTGGGTTTTTGGATAAGTGAAAGAGATTGAGAATTTATATTCGAAATCAAATATATAACTCGAGTTGAAAATAGAATTAGATTGGTTCATGAGTAGATTAAAATATATTTGAACATGTCATGTTCAAAGTGAAATTGGCAAAAGAGTTAATTAGCAAACTGGTTAATGAATTAAGTTAAAACGATTGAATCAAGTTGACTTTGAATAAGTAAATTTAACTTGTGACTTCATATTCGAATAGAATATGAAACCTGTGTTGGAAAATGGAATTCAATTAGTTTATGAGTAAGTTGAAATATATTTGAAACATGGTATATTCAAATATACAAGTGAAATCGGCAAAGAGTTAATTAATGAATTAATTAACGAGTTGAGTTAAAACGAGTGTATTAAGTTGAAATGAATTAGAAATGTCTGGATATACATGAGACAGGTAAGGAATGAAGTTAGTGAAGGTATATAAATAGAATGCTCGATAAAATGGTACGTATTTAATTCGTATATGAGATTTTATGCATCGTATCGGCAAGCCGCTTGGCTTTTTCTTTTTCTTTTTGAATGGAGAGGCCTGTGTGGCGGTTTGGGGATTTTCCCGATGCTCCCGGGACAAAGGAGGTTATGGCGAATTTTTCCGGGAATTTAAGGAGTTAGAATATTTTTAAGAAAATTTGATAGTTAGAAATCAATGTATCGATATATATAGAATTCGATAAGGAAACGAACTTAAAAATAGAATAGTATAAACAAAAAGGAAATCGAAAATCTGGTAATAGAAAGAGAAATGTATATACATTTTAAAAATGAATAATTGGTTTGGTGTTGATTATTCGAGTTAAGTGGTCTTGTGTGTTTTGAAGTTAATGATGTTTTCAGTCAAGGTCTGAGAGGTAATTATACCCCAACTTGATTGATTTCATTTTTAACTGATAAATAGCAAGATCCAGTCTCGAAGAGGAATGTTTGAATAAGAGTTAGTTGAATGTAGTGTTTGGGTTGTCGTAACGATGTTTTACACAACATTCGTTTTAACCTAAGGAAGTGAATTTTTGGAAATATGATTATAAATATTTCCTAAGTCTAAAAATGAATGGTCGTGAAAGAGATAAGTAATTGGAATATTTTCCAATTATAAATAGAAGATATTTTCTAAGTACAGAAAATAAAAGAAGACGATATATGGAAATGTTTTCCAATTAACGTAAAAGGTCAAGATGATTATCGAAAATATTTGGTTAACAAATATTGATAAGGAAATGGAGAAGAGATTTAATTAATGAAATATTAATTAAAGAGCCCAGTGATTTGTTTGATATGTTGAATGAACACTTGTTTTTATTCGATAGTTAAATCACAGACTATCGAAGTTTTGACCATCGTTGTCAATATGGAGAGACCGGTTGGATTATTATCCGAAGAACCACTCCGTATTGGCATAAGCATTGCGAACCAAGTATGCTGAATATATTGAAGATGGAGTAAAGTGCAAGGGCTGTTGTATAAGTCCTAGGTAGAGATTACCTAGGATGGATGTACTAAATAGTGCCTTCGGTTCCGTTCAGTCCCAAAACGAACGTATATGGACGAGTGTCTGACAGAGTATTTCCAATAATCGAATGGGTTGGTCTGTATAAATATATATGGTTGCAACGGATTTATTTCCTTAGCATAATATCAAAAATATTTGTGCAGATTAATTAGTGATTAACGGATCTGATAATGTGGCATTCAAAGTGATCGTGTTATCAATGAATGGAAAGTAATCGTAGCCTCTGGCCTCAACAACCGGGAAATGACAAAAATCGGGCAGGTAGCATGGCTATGTGGGTAGCTCCCATTAGGGTGTATCATCACCTATCTAGAGATTCATTTAATTCCTTATTCTATTCGATGTTGTCCCATTTGGGAAACGGTTGCTGATCCCAACCGTTGGTGATATACATTCGATACACTCAAGCGAAATGAGTAGTCGGTCATGTGTGGCTGAGTTGCAAGATGTTCTTGTTGAACTCGGTGTATTCTTCTCTAGGGATACACCAGCGGCAGGTGGTTCCATACCTTGTCATAGTCAGGAAATCAAATATCCAATAAGTGCCCGTGGTTTATGATTGTATATTATTATGTGGAACGTGAGATGCAAACGTTCCACTAGATTGTTATTTACTTGATTTAGACATTATTATAATATCAAAAGAGTCTTGATATAAAGATTACCGTTTCTTTCAAAGAGGATTTGAAAGTTAAGTCAAGTGTTTGGATTCTCATAAGGGAAAAACCCATTCCGTGTTATACGGCGTGGTCTTATGAGATATCATTTAGTTTTCTAAAAATGTTTTAAACTGTTTACTCATAACAGTCCCATGACTGACCCGGAATTTATTTTGTTTTGTTCTACCTAAACTCTTGGGTGTCTAAATTTGTTTGGGCAGTCAAGTGGTTCAGGATTTTACAGATCTATCTAAAGGAGCTTGGAGCAGGAGGCTTCAGCGTTAGTTATATAGAGTTTTGTTCCGCTGTGTTGTAAGTATTGTACTCTGATAAGTGTATGTTATACAGTTAAAATTTTGTATTTCAAAAGTTATGATATATTATATTTTGTTCCGCTGCGATGTGAGATTCTGTGTTGTTATTTCTGTTCTTCTTCTACCTTTTTCTTCTAAAAAAAAATGATTCGTATTTTCGTGATATTTGGGTTGGATGTATGGTGTATGTAGTCAACTCTGATATTACGGATTTGCGGGCCATTACAATTGGTATCAGCGCTTAGGTTGAGCGAATACCTAGGCTTGTGTGTCGTGTGCTCATTAGAGATAGGGTCAGTAGTACCCTAGAATGAGTTGAGTGTATATATATATATACGATAGCACATATTTGTTAATTGATTAAAACAAATGATTTATATTGTGTTGGCTAGTCTGTTGAGTGGATTATAATTTTTGGTCGAATTTTGGGACGCCACGAAGTCGATATGAATTTGCAAACACTTGAACAGAGAATTCGACACAATATTGTTTTAATGGGTAGATGAAATAATTTTATCCAAAATTCTATTTTGATAGAAAAAGAATAATTTTCTGAAATTATTATATATGGATGAGTTGGTTGCTGGTATTATAATCAAATGAGATTATAAAACGGAAATAGTTATATATAACCAATAGAATTTGTATAAAAATGAAATATACAAAAGAGATGAATTAAAATGAAATTCAAACTAGAATTCAGAATTTAAAATCCTGGGAAGAAGAATTAGATGGATTTTTGAAAGTAATTAAGGACTAACTCACTTCAGTGGCTGGAAAATAATTCTGATGATGAGTCGACCATCGTCAGTGTTCATTTTCGAGTTTCTAAGTGATGGATTGCAACCTTAGAAAAGTTTTGTTGGAAATTTGTTTGAAAGAGAACAAGTTGATTTGGAAAATTCAAATGTTTTGAATTTGAAATAGTTATAAATATATGTGTATATGTATGAGATTCAAAAGGATTTGAAATAAAAGCCCGGGTATTTGAATTCTGAAATTTAAATTTAACATAAGCAAGTTACATATATTAAAGTGAATAAATTGATCAGAATCAATTTAAAATAAAATTGGAATGCATATGGATGGAATATGAATTGAACGCGAATAACTTGATTGTAAACCATTCAGATAAAATGAATATAAGCATATTTTCAATGTGAATGAAAACTAAAAGTTTGGTTAGAACTAATTTGTTGAAATTTGACGAGTTTAGTTTCAGCATAAGTGGATTTTGAAAAGATAACGAGATTGAAACATTTTCCTACCTTATTAATTTCGGGGACGAAATTCTTTTAAGAGGGGAAGAATGTAACAACCCAGATTTCTGGTCGATTAATTTTGAATATTTAATATTTATTTTAAATATTGATCTGAGAATATAAATGAATTTTTATATTTACTTATCGATTTAAAAATCGAAATATGATTTATTTCGAATTTATATAATTATCGAAATACGAAATTGAATTTATTCGAATTCAAAGTCAACACTGAATTAGAAACAGTTCAGATAATCAATTCAAACTCCTGTTTGAATTAGAATAATAATATCAATTGATTTTCGAAGAATTAATTGTTTTTAATTTAATTTAAATCAATTTAAATTAATATCTTCTACAGCTGATCGAATTGGACTTCGTGACCTATCCCAGTGTGTCCGAAATAGGGGTATTACCCTAGGAATGTCAGTTGTTGGGTTCAGAAAGGAGTTCAGAATTTTGAGGTATTTTAATTTAAGGGTACCGGTTCGATTCAAATAAATAAATAAATAAATATTTTTCTCGTTGGCCCTTTTCTCACCACTAAATAAAGGAACCCGTGATCTTTTCTCCTCTTTAATCAAAATCAAATGTGGCTCTTTCTTTTCCATCCCTTCCTTTATATAAACGCGACCCTCCCTTCTCTTCTGAATTTCTTTCATTTCCTGTTATTCAAATAAAAGAAAAAATCAAAACAAAACCCAATCGCGATGGACACGCGATACCCCCTGATGCTCATAAGCTCGGGTTAAAGTTCATGCTCTCAAGCAGTAAGAAGTCACGGTCAGTATTTTGGGGTTTGCGCGATGGAAGTGGTGACGGTGGGGGTCAGTTCGACGCGATGTTGTTTTAGGGGTTGCGGATTTGGAGACAGAATCTGAAGCTCGCGATGCCATCTGATGCTTGTGATTTAGGGTTGCGTTCAAGTCATTTTGGTGCGATTGATGTTTCTCTACATTTCGGCCTCGACTATGGTCTGTTCTGAAGCGTGATGGAGTTTGCAAGGTAGGGCTGAGGATGTCAAGCTAAGGTTCGACGGTTTCGACAACCAACCGGAGATCAAAATAGTGATCGATGAAGGTGAAACCTAGAAGGTGGAAGTCGCAGTTAAATTCGTGAAGTTGGGAAATGGGATAATTTGGTGTACAGCGGAGGGAGTTGCGATCTTCAATATGAAGTTGGATTTCTCGGTGATAAAAGGGGAAGTCCGGTATATGATAAGTGGTGTCAGAAATAGTGGTGTTATGGAGTGAAAGCTGGAGTAATGCACTGGGAATGATCAATGTAAGTTTGGAAAAAGGGCGATGTACAAGGGAGTGTGATGATCTTCGGTTGAGTTCTGTTGTGAAGATTGTTTGAGTTTAATAGGATCAGAAGGAGGTCATGAAGGAGCAAAGGGGGAAGTGACAGTACATTAAGGTATTGAAATTTATTTTAATTAGATAAAAGTTTCATTTTTAGTTAAGGAAAATTATATAGCTCATATAAAGTTGCACATTTATAAATACACTATTTAATTTATACAAGGTAGAAAATGATAATGCAAGTTGAGATGGACCCGTAGCGGGAATTGGATATGGATTTTTTTTGGAATCAGTTGAAATGAAAACTGAACGCTCTGATTTATTTCATCAAATTAAAATCAATGTGAGTAAATTTCACCTATTTGTTTAGAATTATTTTTATATTTTTAAAAATAATTGTTACGCTTGTTTGAATGCTTTCTGTTTGATTTAAATATATTAGTTATTTAGGGTTAACTATTATACATATATTAGGTGGATGACAGGATTGATTCCCGCGGTCTCATTAGCGGATGCCCGCGGTACCATAGCGGATGATTTCCCTATGCGCCCCACAATATATATTAGTGGATGACCTTCATACCGCTGTATCCTGCCTCGAAGCAGGATGGGTATTATTATGTTGACTAATATATTTGGATGCAGGAAAACAGGTTGGAGGGATCCAACTGGATCCCTCAAAAATATATTATCTGTTTGTTTATTTGTTTGCATATATACTATCATATATGATGAGTTAGAAAAATAAATAATTTGTCGTTTGGTGTTTAAATATCACTGGGCCTAAATGTTGATATTTAAAAATATCATGAAAAGGAATTTTTCAAATTTAAATAGGAGTTTCTATTTTTCTAGAATAGAATTTGAAATTTTGAATAGAATAGAAATATTAACTTGTTTTTAAATAATAGAAACAAATAGTTCATATATAAAACGAAGTTTATAAAGGAAGTGAAAGGAATTATCATTGGATAAATTCAGGAAATATAAATACAGGTGTGAATAACTGAAAAGGGAAATTTATTTTTCCAAAGTAGAAATTTTATTTCAAATGAATTGAAATGGACTTGTTTAAATATATAAACAAGTAAAAGAAATGATGCTTGTAAATGAAAAGGAAAAATTATCATTTGGATAATTCATATATTTAAAATCAAATGTGAATTTAAAAATAGAAATTGGAAAATCATTTTAAAGAAATAAACGATGGAATTTATTCTGATGTTCAGAATATAAATTGAACGAAAATAAATCGATAAGGATTTATGATTTGAATTCGATTATTTCGAATTTATTTAAGTAGAAGTTAAATTGAATATGAAAATAAATTGGGTGTTATATTTATAAGTTATTATAAAATGAAATTTCCAAAATGAGATTTTGGTTTTAAAAAGAAATTTGAAAGGGGAACTTGTTTAAATATTAAACAAGGAAATTTGTAAAATGGTGTTTATAAATAAATTAAATAAATTATCAAGAGATAATTTGAATATTAAAATTTAAATAGAAATTCAAATGGGATTCAAATATAGAATTTAAATATAGAAATTCAAATGGGATTCAAACATAGAATTTGAATATAGAAATTAAAATGGGATTTAAATATAGAATTTGAATATAGAAATTCAAATGGGATTCAAATATAGAATTTGAATATAGAAATTGAAATGGAATTTGAATATTCAATTCAAATGGAATTGGAATGGAATTTGAATATTGAAGATCGAAGTATAAATAAATTTATTTCCGAGTTAGGGAAAATCGACAATTTTAGAAGATCGGAAATATTATGTGGGATTGGAAAAATGGATTTGATATATATTAAAAATATATCAGAATGGAGTTGAATTTATATATAAACAAAGTTTAAACGTTTATATATTAAATAAAATTAAAACGAACTCGCCGCAACGCTGAAGTTCATAAATTGGCGATTCGAACTTCAATTGAGTATATAGAACTCAAATTAAGTTGGAATTCTTTGAAACAGGACCAGTTAGATAATAGTTTTCTAATGGAAGAGAAAAATTTGGATTTGGTTGTGTAGATTTTGAGTTATGTCAAAATCAATTTTTTAGAAAAACAGCGCCATAATCGTTTTACAAACGATAACGGTTTATTTAAATAAATAAAAGGATTTTAAGGAAATAAAATCTGAATTGGCATTAGAAAAATCCAGACTGGGGATACAAAATAAATATGAACTCCAGTGAAGTAAGTGAAATGATTTTTGAGACAAAAATCATATTTTTAATTATCAAATAGAATTAACTAAATTGGAGAATAATTAGTTAAAGGAAATTTGAATCGAAATTGGGTTTTTGGATAAGCGAAAGAGATTGAGAATTTATATTCGAAATCGAATATATAACTCGAATTGAAAATAGAATTAGATTGGTTCATGAGTAGATTAAAATATATTTGAACATGTCATGTTCAAAGTGAAATTGGCAAAAGAGTTAATTAGCAAACTGATTAATGAATTAAGTTAAAATGATTGAATCAAGTTGGCTTTGAATAAGTAAATTTAACTTGTGACTTCATATTCGAATCGAATATGAAACCTGAGTTGGAAAATGGAATTCAATTAGTTTATGAGTAAGTTGAAATATATTTGAAACATGTTATATTCAAATATACAAGTGAAATCGGCAAAGAGTTAATTAACGAGTTGAGTTAAAACGAGTGTATTAAGTTGAAATGAATTAGAAATGTATGGATATACATGAGACAGGTATGGAATGAAGTTAATGAAAGTATATAAATAGAATGCTCGACAAAAAAGTACGTATTTAATTCGTATATGAGATTTTATGCGCTGTATCGGCTAGCCGCTTGGTTTTTTTTTTTTGAATGGAGAGGCCCGTGTGGCGGTTTGGGGATTTTCCCGATGCTCCCGTTACAAAGGAGGTTATGACGAATTTTTCCGGGAATTTAAGGAGTTAGAATATTTTTAAGAAAAATTGATAGTTAGAAATCAATGTATCGATATATATATAGAATCCGATAAGGAAACGAACTTAAAAATAGAATAGTATAAACAAAAAGGAAATCAAAAATCTGGTAATAGAAAGAGAAATGTATATACATTTTAAAAATGAATAATTGGTTTGTTTGGTGTTGATTATTCGAGTTAAGTGGTCTTGTCTGTTTTGAAGTTAATGATGTTTTCAGTCAAGGTCTGAGAGATAATTATACCCCAACTTGATTGATTTCATTTTTAACTGATAAATAGCAAGATCCAGTCTCGAAGAGGAATGTTTGAATAAGAGTTAGTTGAATGCAGTGTTTGGGTTGTTGTAATGATGTTTTACACAACATTCGTTTTAACCCAAGGAATTGAATTTTTGGAAATATGATTATAAATATTTCCTAAGTCTAAAAATGAATGGTCATGAAAGAGATAAGTAATTGGAATATTTTCCAATTATAAATAGAAGATATTTTCTAAGTACAGAAAATAAAAGAATACGATATATGAAATGTAACGTAAAAGGTCAAGATGATTATCGAAAATATTTGGTTAACAAATATTGATAAGGAAATGGAGAAGAGATTTAATTAATGAAATATTGATTAAAGAGCCCAGTGATTTGTTTGATATGTTGAGTGAACACTTGTTTTTATTCGATAGTTAAATCACAGACTATCGAAGTTTTGACCATCGTTGTCAATATGGAGAGACAGGTTGGATTATTATCCGAAGAACCACTCCGTATTGGCAATAAGCATTGCGAACCAAGTTTGTTGAATATATCGAAGACGGAGTAAAGTGCAAGGGCTGTTGTATAAGTCCTAGGTAGAGATTGCCTAGGATGGATGTACTAAATAGTGCCTTTAGTGTCGTTCAGTCCCAGAACGAACGTATATGGACGAGTGTCTGACAGAGTATTTCCAATGATCGAATGGGTTGGTCTATATAAATATATATGGTTGCAACGGATTTATTCCCTTAGCATAATATCCAAAAAAATTGTGCAGATTAATTAGTGATTAACGGATCTGATAATGTGGCATTCAAAGTGATCGTGTTATCAATAAATGGAAAGTAATCGTAGCCTCTGGCCTCAACAACCGGGAAATGACAAAAATCGGGCAGACAGCATGGCTATGTGGGTAGCTCCCATTAGGGTGTATCATCACCTATCTAGAGATTCATTTAATTCCTTATTCTATTCGATGCTGTCCCATTCGGGAAACGGTTGTTGATCCCAACCGTAGGTGATATACATTCGATACACTCAAGCGAAATGAGTGGTCGGTCATGTGTGGCTGAGTTGCAAGATGTTCTTGTTGAACTCGGTGTATTCTCCTCTAGGGATACACCAGCGGCAGGTGGTTCCATACCTTGTCATAGTTGGGAAATCAAATATCCAACAAGTGTCCGCAGTTTATGATTGTATATTATTATTTGGAACGTGAGATGCAAACGTTCCACTAGATTGTTATTTACTTGATTTAGACATTATTATAATATCAAATGAGTCTTGATATAAAGATTACCGTTTCTTTCAAAGAGGATTTGAAAGTTAAGTCAAGTGTTTGGATTCTCGTAAGGGAAAAACCCGTTCCGTGTTATATGGCGTGGTCTTATGAGATATCATTTATTTTTCTGAAACTGTTTTAAACTGTTTACTCATACCAGTCCCATGACTGACCTGGATTTTATTTTGTTTTGTTCTACCTAAACTCTTGGGTGCCTAAATTTGTACGGGCAGTCAACTAGTTTTGGATTTTATAGATCTATCTAAAGGAGCTTGGAGCAGGAGGCTTTAGTGTTAGTTATATAGAGTTTTGTTCCGCTGTGTTGTAAGTATTGTACTCTGATAAGTGTATGTTATACAGTTGAAATTTTGTATTTCAAAAGTTATGAAATATTATATTTTGTTCCGCTGCGATGTGAGATTCTGTGTTGTTATTTCTGTTCTTCTTCTACCTTTTTCTTCTAAAAAAAATGATTCGTATTTTCGTGATATTTGGGTTGGATGTATGGTGTATGTAGTCAACTCTGATATTACGGATTTGCGGGCCATTACATCAAGTTTTATCTTATGAATTATAAATATGAAGTTATAGTATTTGCTCTTCTGTGACTCTTCTTAGCAACAATATACTGATACCACTGTATATGTAAGATTTAAATGTGTCAATTTGACACTGTTTAATATACAATTAATATATGATTCAGTAAAGCTTATATTATATGATTTGATGCCCTACAAATTTAAATAACCTACAAAAGTACTACATGTAACATTTTCATGAAATGATATGTTTAATTAAGAAAAGGAAATGCATGGTTTTCGTGGTTCAAATGGTTCAGCCTTCAAAACCTTAAACCATCATTAACAATGGTAGACAAAATATTTCCACCTAAGACAAAAAAGGTACCAACATCATTAGATTCATGTATGTTGTCCATAAGCATGTTGATAACAACTATCATTTGCATTAAACGGGCACAACAACAGTCCTCCACTAACACATGACTTGTAAGAATTTGGACCTTACAAAACTCCATATCTGCCTCCACCGAAGCATCATTTGATGCATTTTTACTCGATTTCTCACATTTGATGACGGGTAAAATCCAACCTGATGACGCCACTTTTCATCTTATATTAAATTAAAATCATGATTTTAGGAATGGTGACTTTGGACTCATGTGATTTCTTGAGTTGGTGCGCAGGATGGTAGCAAAATACAATTTTGCTGGAACATATAACATAAATGTAGCTTATATTAATTGATTATCTGGGTAAAATTCAATCATATTATTTGTATCACAAACTCGTTTATACAATGACATATGAGACATGCATGCTTTTGCATTACCGTAGGTTAATGGTAGATAAGAAAATTACCTTTTGTGCAAAGATTAAATTTATGTTGTAAGCGGTGCATACTTCTGTTCATAGTCATAGGTATGCCTAAACTATTTTTAAAATATAGACATAGCTTATATTTAGGTTTTTATACCTTTTCTTTGACTTAGGAAATCGCAAACTGAATAATAGCAAATCAGTTGGTAGATAATAATAATCAACTTGTAATATCTCATTTATAGTTTATCTCACGTAGCTTAAAAACCAAGGTTCAAATTTTATTTTTTGTGTAAGTTCATAATACATTCTTTGCAGTACTAAGTAAAATACTTGCTGTGGAAAAAAACATGACATATGAATCTATTTTGACTATTTGACATTTTCAAAATTTCATTCGATTTTGAATTTTTTTATGATTATGGTGTTAACTGACTAAAATACATTTTTTTTTACTTCTCATCTACTTATCTATTTTGATTCTATTTCTTCTTTAGTTTCTGTATGTTTATTGGTTTTTTTTGTTTTTTTCTGTAATTTCTTACTATTTTTTAAATATATGAGAAAATCCGGAACTTTGATCAGAATCAGAACTTCGTTCAAGATTCCTTTCCGGTTATGACCGAAACTTGAACAAGCCATGTTAAAAACTTGTCTTATTCTTACGGTAACAAATATGAACAGTTATCATAGACGCTACTTTCTTTAAGTGATGCATTATACAACATAGTAAATTGCATGCACATTCACATGTTTACAAAAGTTTTTTACACATTTACTAATATTAGGTGAATGACATTTCATCTTATAGGTATAAGAGCATATAACTTTAAGCAAATTAACATATTATTTGTAACCACTAACCATAAAAGCTAAGTGTCAAAGATGACAGTTTATGCATGAAAAAAACAGCGACATTAAAATTAAATGTGTCAAAATGGTTAAAATATAAACATAAAATATATAATAAGCATTACTACATTTTATAAATAGAAATATAACTAAAATACATTGAAGGTTTCATATTACAAAACTGTAACCATACATTAAATAAGATGGAAAGATGATAAATTTATTGCATAGACATGTAATGAGTAAAAGTAAAATAAAATTAGTATCGAGATAAAAATATCATTAATTTTATTGCGAATAAACATAAAAAATTAGAATATGAGTAAACCTAAATGCATATAGTTATGATAAAAATCAGTCTTGCATTTTCGTTCTTGCATTTTTACAAACATTATATTGGCATACAGAAACACAAGAAGGTTGAACATGAATCATGATGTACACAAATTCAGAGGGTATCATCGCGTAAATTAAAAATAAGTAAAACATTAAAAGCTATGTCTGCTGAGGTAATCAACGTAGTTAAAATGAGAAGCACACGGAAAATTACAAAGTATGAAAGTACCTAATTTCATAACCAGCAGTAAAGCATGTAGATCTGGATTAGGAATGGTTTTAAATTTTGATCTTCTACTTCTTTGTGAGAGAAGGAATTTAGAGAAAAAGCGTACATGGGTTTGTAGGAAAATCTTTGAGCAGTTACAAAAACTGATTCCTGTTCATAAATCAATGTATGGGAAGACGCATTGAAAATCACTACCGACTATTAACGTGGTAAGCATGATAAGAGATCATGCAGAAAAAGCAGTCCTCGTGTCCAATTGTGAGCCGCCTGATATATTTGCGTAAAGCAAATCTTCACCGCTCTTTGTCTCTTGGTTTGTCCTACCATGAGATTTTATTATATAGACGAGTGGAAACCCGTGCGATGCACGGGAGCATAGACTTTTGAGTGTTGTAATTTGAATTTATGAATAAGCGGTGAGAACATATCGTATAATAACAAAATATATAATGTAAGTGATATATGTATGTGTTAGGATTCTACTGTAGAAACTAAATTTTATAGTAAGAAGTAAATGATGCATGTATAGCGAGTAGGTACAGTTTGCACGTAGTATAAACTATGTCAAATTTTATGTATCTTTATTGGGTTAATGAAAAGATATATATATACGAAATGATGAATTAAACAACCATATATGTGTTAATCTGCATTGGTTGAACACAATAATGATAGAAATATGAGTACGGTCAACTGTCTCAACATAAAATCTATGTTGCATAGGCACTCAACCCAAATAATTAGATTTGTTTTTCGTAGAATTTTTGCTTCCATAGAATGTTTTATGAATACATCTATTTCATTATTGTTATTTTTCAAACTTGTTAAATTATGGGTTTCAATTAATTCTTTTTTTGTTAACATCTTTTCAATATGAACACGTGTAAACATTTAATATTCATTGATATTACAATAATTGGTGATAATTTTATAGGATGCTATTTGCACAAAATTTACTTCTCTACATTTGGTCCACCAAGATTTAAGTAGTATGTAATGTAAATTTAGTGTGTTGCTCTTTTATAATATGTAACTGGATCTTCTTGCCTTAAATTACAATTGTCTATTGAGTCAAAAATTGTAATACCATATACTGTTCTACTAAAAAAAAGGCATTAACCAAAAATGAATTTGAAGTTGATTTACAGGTAGTCAGTTACCAATGAGATTGAAATTGTTTCATATTGACTTAATGCTAAATTAACAAAGCTTGTTATAGAAAACAATCCATAATTATGCCTAATTTTCACATTAGTTTCTTAAATGTGAATGTAATTACTTTACTATTGATCATTTAAAACTGCAAGAAATAGCAAATATCATATGGAAATAAAATAAAGTTAAGGAGATTTAACATTAGGGAATGATGTGGTTAAGGAAATGTAATACAGTATTAGTAACATATAATTTAGTTGCATTTGGCTATAACAAAAAACAGTATTCTTTTATATAAATAATTGTAAAAGCAGTAAAAGTTACCTTCGATGGTACTCTTGTCAAAAAATTAATATATTCATGAATAACGTAATTTCATAATCGTTTTCAAAATACTAACTAATGTACATTTTTATGAACTGAAACTCTAAAAATATATTGATTATTGCAAGGATAAAAGGCAATGGTATGTTACCATAGAACAATGATATGTTAAGGAAACATGGTGAAATTAAGGGAAACCAATCTTAAGAAATAATTTATTTAAGGAAAACTAATGCAAGGATATGTGATATAATATTTAAGATATAGTGTACTATAATTTGCGTTATGATAGTAGGAAGATGCAAGATTTTGAGTACAGGGAAGAATAATCAACTATTAATGCTATAAGCCTTTTGTGCAGAAAATTACTATAGTTTGGCGTTACCTGATTGAAGATAGAAAAATTGAGTAATATAGCTAAAATGATGCCGACAAATCACTATGGTAGCTGAATCAATTACAAAATTCAATGGATACAGAGAAAATATGCTAAGTTTTCCATTGTCAGCTAGATTTGCTGAAACTTCAATAGTTATCTATCCTACACAACAAAAAAAGCATAAAAACAGTGTTTATATGTATATTAGCTGTCTATTGCGTTTCTTACTTAAGCATATGGAAAATATGCAGCGTTTCTTTATATCCTTCACTAAACATCAACTAATCAAATTAATTTGGAAAACATTAACTTGAGGCAAGGAAAATATGATAAAAGGATATCAAACTTTACTTTTTTTAACTCAAAGATGATTTGTATAATGAAGGATCAGCAATGCCAACTGTTAAAGGTCTATGTGACCAAATTCAATTGTATATAATTGTTTCAATCACTAAATTCTAATAAGGTCCATAAGATTCAAATCAAAATCAATTAAGAAAACTCACTGGTTATGCAGAAAAGATGCTAAATTTGTCATGGTAAACTAATTTTCTTAAAATTTGTCTATACTGCACCATAAAAAGATCATAAAATAAAAATTAAAACCCAACCCATATGATATACACAGCAAGCTTTCGGAATTAATCAAAATATTAGAATGATAAAGAGAATTTTACTAATATTAGAATGATGAAGAGAATTAATCACTAAATTAATCTGTATACATATAGAAGGCATATAGGTTAGTACTCATATCAATACAACTTATTTGTCGCCGGACATTCAGACATAAACAATGATAAATATAATTTTACTTATTCAATATCTGTTACATTTGGGCAGTCTCATTATTTCAATATCTAATTTGTTTATTCATTTTCTGCGATTCAAGAAAGTCTAATCCAGTTGAAGTGTAGAATAATAAGATGCTTAATATGTATTAAAAAATTGAGCTATGACAAAATATTTAAAATTACATGATATGAAGTATGTATTATTATGCATATAATAGATGTTTGGATATAGTTGTTATGGATAACACTATTGTGTCAACTAATATACGAATTTGTTTACTGATACCCACATTTCTTCATAAATGGAATTTTGAATAATACACATTTGTATAGAATAGTTTGGAAAGATTTTGAATGGAAATGTGACATGAAAAGGCATATTTATGTTGTAGATAAACTGTAATATAACTAATGAATTAATTCTTTAATTGCAGGTAATATGTATTTTACCATGAATGTTTACACGATACATTTCTTTTAGTGTATATGCTGCAAGCAGAAGTGTACTTATTGAAATCAATCATATCTGATGTTTAATATTTAATTTTTCATGTTTTTTCTGAATGTAAGGGTAGTTCAATATTAATAAGCAATGGGTTCACATGGTTTCTTTTTTTAATACCTTATAATAACAGATGCACTCTATAAATATAGAATTAACATTATGCCTTATTTGTTAACGTTTTAGTCGGAAGAAAAAAAAAGTTAGATGAGAGCTGATTTTAGTAGGTCAAAAAGCCATGTCATATTATAATTTATGGTATTATAGTTTTACCGAATCATGCAATTATTTTACGTTAAAGTCAAATACAAATTACTGGCAACAATTTGTCACCATAAATATGAGTGTCCATAAGATTGCTTAATATAAAAATAGTGGGTAAGCAAATATGTCAACTAATATTTAATTTATTTCCTAGTATCCAAATCTCTTCCCATAGTCAAACAAATCACATACGAACAACAACCACTACTACAAAAGTGGGCATATTCGACACTATTTTTATGTGGCCGTAGATCAAAAAAGCGTTGTCGTAGGCCATTTTTTCAAATAGGCAACACCAGGGGGGCGTGGCATCCGCGGCCGTTGCATTAACCACCTAAGGCAACACTTTTGCCCATCTACGACCACAGAAAGAAAGTGTTGCATTATAGCCATAATGCAACACTATTTGCACGTAATGCAACACTATTCAGCGTTGCCTTAAGCATTAGTTAGGGCCTAGCTTCCAGTGCCACCACGTCAGCTTTCCACGTCAGCTGTCTACGTGTCACACGACACGTCATCTCTCCATGTCAGCAGTCCACGTGTCACATGCCACACCAGCTATCCACGTCAGCTGTGGGGTCCACGTGCGACGGGTAAGCTGTAGCACCCCACCTCCGCCAATGCCACTCTTGCAAGGACATTAGCTTTGGAGGGGCGTTAAACAAGGTAAACATGCATGCAGATATCACAAGACAGAACATATATACAAGTAAAACATAGTAAATAAAGCAGCGGATAAAACTAGCATTTCAAAACCATAGTTAAGTTACAACAGAGTACTTGGTCATTATTTTCCAACAACAAAGTCTAGAGAAAAACATAAACTGAAAAACTGAAATACATAAAGTACTATCCCCAAAGTGAAGTGATAAACCATAGCTAGCTCAAGGTCCAAAACTGTACATGAGCAAATCCAGAAAGCAAGCTGTAAAGATCCAAGCTAAGCTCCAATGTTCCCACCCTGAGGACCTGAGGGGGGGAAATGGAAGAAAAGAGGCGAAAGGAAACAGGTCAGTCAAAAAGACTGGTAAGTCCTACTACTATCCGTCTATGAACTAGTAAAGTTAACTGGCATGAGAAGCTGAGATGAACATAAGGATAACAACATACTGGCATGATGATTAACTAACAAGATAGATAAAGGTGACATCGCATAATCAAGGTTAAGTTTTGCACCACGGGTGTACCAGCATTCTAACATGTTAAGTAAAAACAAGAATTGATCCCTTGGCCCAAGCTTGGCCCAACATCATGAGATGACCTAAATCAAGGTCCCACTACTCGGTCTAGTCGATCGGCTCCCTATAAGCCTAACTCGTCAAGTGTCGGTGTTATACGGCTTAATCATGTAATGTAGTTGACTGTGCAGGGTCCACCCCTAGGGTGTATCAGGCCCTACGGTGTAACCCTCAGACACCATTCCAGGATGCACAGTCCAAACCTACCGGCCCCCGTGTTCAACTCCGGACTTAATGTGCACGACCATGGTCCGCCTGAACAATCGGTGCATCATTCAGCCATCTCTTTTGGTCTCTTACAATCAGCCCAGTAATCGTGCCCCACCCTAGCCTAGTCCTAGGGTCTTATGATACTACCTAGAAGGTTACTGCTGAAAAGGACCACGCAACTAGGGTTTCTTAACGGGTTAAATGTGGTTAACCCGATCCAAACGTGGGTTAAATTGGTTAAGCGTACCCCAGGTCCCTGACTTAACCCCGATTAACCCATCCAGCCCAAATTGATTAAGTATTAAGTGGACCATGACTTAACCCTAATCAGGAGGCATTAATTAACTTAATGTGCTTTAATCTCTCACATTAGACCTTGTTGTGGTTACTAGTTAAGCCGGGCGGGTCCGGGTAGCTTTACACCACAACTTGGTCTAACCTCGGGTTCGAGCACAACATGACCAACTTCTCACATTGGGTCCTATTGTTTGTAGCCACTAGTTAAGCCGGGCGGGTCCGGGTAGATTTATGCTACAAACTCAACCCAACCTCGAGTTGGCCACACTCATATTTTCTAAGTGTCATGTCCATTATGTTTCCAAAACATAATCACAAGTTAACATATCACGTTATGTTATAAAAACCATGTTTATGTCATGATGTTACCCAACCCCAACGTAACCCCATCGTTTACTTAATCGCATCAATGCATAAAGGATAAAATAGGGAACTTGGCATAATCATGACAAAAAGGTATTGAAGCCACAAGTTTAACATGGTGACATATGAAATGTACATATGTTCATATACTTGCATATTGCATCATTATGCTTCAAAAGCATGCATACAACCAAACTTAGCATATGAGTGATACATGGTGATAAATGACATGTAGAAGTTGCTAGAAGTTCGCATTTAGCCTCACATGCAAGTTATCATAAGGGATATGATAACTTCCATGTTGCCAAAATGCAACCTTTAATATAAAGCTTGGATCTTTATGCTCACAACATCAAGTTTAACTTGCATAACATGTTATCATGTGTATAATGATCAACCCAAACTTGCATAACATAGCAACATGTGTCATACATAATGATTAAACCAACTTGCATAGCATAATGATCAACCAAACTTTGCATATCATAATGATCAACCAAACTTGCATATCATAATGATCAACCCCAAACTTGCATCATTCATTTAACTTTAAAGTTAATAAAAAGAAAGTAGAAAAGGGCTTACTATGCTATGAAGACACAAATAATTATTTATTATAAAGATTGAGACGAAGCCCTTATGCAAGCACCAAAAACCCAAATATGCAAGCTCCAAATGAAAACCCTTGAGCCAAATCAATAAAAATCCTTGCTTTGAAATAGATATGTTGCAACTTGACTTGAATGCAAACTAAGAACACTCATACAAGCTTGAAAACACTTGTATGCACTCAAAATCTCTCATATAAATAACTTAGAAATTTTAGCATAAGAGTGGAGGCCATGAGAGGAACAAATTTGACATAGTTTAGTTGTAGGATTGAATAATGGTGATTTAGGCTAGGTGTTAGGTCCTTTTTATAGAAGATTAGGGTGATATTAGCCATAGGATTAACCCTAGATTCAATCCAAGCCATCAAATTCCGTCACTAGCCTCCAAAACAGGTCAAAATAGCCAAAACAGGTGCACCAGGTTGTCTGGGCCGACCAGGCAGGTCGACACCCAGGTCGACCCTGGGGTCGACTCCCCAGTCGACCTGGGTGGGGAGGTCGACTCTCCAGTCGACCCCCCTGGGTCTGGCAGGAATTTTCCCGCCACTTCTGATTTCTCTGAAATTTGAATCTGTTTTGAATTTGAATTTTCCGTGAAACTTCGCGAGGCCATATCTTGGTCATACGGACTCCGATTTTCGAAAAATCGGACTCTATTTCGCGTATTTTTCCGAGACGAACGCAATGGCACAGCCCGTTTCCCTTGATTCAGATTTTACAGTTTAATTCTGCCTCCATTTATGTTATAACATGTTATTTAAAAATACGGGTTGTTACATAAGCAATTATATTTAATGCAATGCAACACCACTACAATATGTAATGCAACACCATTACAATGAAATGCAATATCAATAAAAGCTAACGCAACAGTAGAAGAAGGAAAATGCAACACTAATTTGATAGAAATACAATGCTTTAATTAAATATTTTGCAATACAGGTTTTGTACAAGAAACTCATCCAAAGCAATTGTTTTAATTATCCAAATATCAAAACTCAAAAATCAGCTACACCGTTTTGTTCATTGTATACAGTAAGCTCGAACTACTTCAAGAATAGGTGCATGGCATAAGGGACATTATCCTGATCCATTCCTGGCCAATTCTTTAGCGAATTCTAAACATGTACACATGTTTCCACACCTGCAAAATGTATTACTCATTTATATATATGAATCATATATATGCAGCAATCCGATTGCAATAGGAAATATATATGTATGTTAGTATGTACCTATATATGAATCATATATATGCAGCAATCCGATCTGCAAAATGTATCCCTCTGCCTTCCAGAATTAAATATGCACCTGATCAAATGATAACAAGTTATTTGATAAGTGGTGGCATCGAATGGCCATTGACCTTCTTAGTAAAATGTTATGAACACAATTATTACAATTGACTTACTGACCATTGGCGATTGGTCACTCATGCCAGCCAACAAATAAGCAATTTCATATGGTCATTCGTCTTCTGAGCAAAAAGTTTTCAGTTCCCATATTACTGCCACGTACAGTGTGTCACTTCATATCCTGTCAAGCTTCAGAAGCATATCGTCATCTACATCTTCAACTCCTAAACAAAACTCCATCGTCAAAAGTTAAAAAAAAACAATGGAGGACTCTTCACTATGCATCACTGCCACTGTTCTTTCAGGACATTGGACTTACGAATTTGTGCATCTCACGCTTAGGCATACGCTGAAGCTTAATGAGGAGTGGACTATACGGGTTATACCCAAAAACTCTTTTCTAATAACATGCCCATCTTACAGTACGCGTGATCATGTGCTAATGTTGAAACTTTTTACAAAAATTGGAGGTGCTTTTTATGTGCAACAATGGTCTGCTGAAGAATTTGAGCCTGAACCAGCGTTCGAGGCAGAATCATGGGCCAGAGTTGTTGGCTTTCCCGAGTTCCTGAAGACAAATGTTCCTGCAATAAAAGAATTAATGACGCCAATGGGAAATGTGTGTGAAATTGACGACTGTCATTGGTCTCGAATTGACCATAGATCATTATACCTGAAAATGGAATTTTATGAAGGCATTGGCTTGGAGAATGTTTTTGCTGCTCGATTCGACAACAAGAAATACATCATTAGGGTTGAGCGCACCACACATACTCATCCTTTGACGAGGCCTGAAATTCTGTTTGTGAGCAATAGGGAGGAACCAGTGGTACCATTTTTTTGTGATCATAGGTAAATTTTACTTCCATCCACAGTTTCTTATAGTGAGACACAACCACACATGCACACACTCACATACATACATACAAGGTTATAATGCCCCACCCAAGATTCTGAAATAATAATACAAACTGGTGCTCTGTTAGTTGTACATAGATGTGGTTGTGTGGCTTGAATCTGAGACACTGTTATTGTATGGCTTGAATTTCCTTTAGATGTGGTTACATGTCAAATTGTTTGATAATTAATGTGTGTTACATGTCAAATTGTTTGATAATTAAGGCATATAAACTCGTAGGTGGATCACATTATTTGAGAATTGAATCATATAATATATTAGGTGGATCACAAAATGTTTACAAAAATAGAAGTTTGATCATATAATATATTAGGTGGATCACAAAATGTTTACAGAAATAGAATTAACATACCTATTGAAGTTTGATCATCCAAAGATCACTTTGCCCTCCACAACAAGAAATTCTGGTTTGGTCGCTGACTATGCTCTATCCTTAACAGCCACTCTGACATAGACAATGACTCTGACATGGACAATGACTCTAACATGGATGCTGGTGCTGATGCTGGTGTGGATGCTGGTGATGACTGGTGATGTTTGTGGATGTTGGTTTTATTCTGCTGGTAATGATTTTTGGCTTGAAATTTTGTGAATATTTGTGAAACTTTGTGTGGTTGTGGAAGTTTGTGATGACTGATGATGGATGCTGGTGAATGTTTTTGAATGTTTGTGAATGGTACGTTGTTTTGTTTGTGAATGCTGGTGATTTTTTAAAATCTCTGCGTACGTCTCTGGTGTATACTTATGATACTTGTGCGTGTATACTTGTGCGTGCCTTCAGATGGCTGCCTTATGATACTTGTGCGTGCATGTATACTTGTGCACGCGTGTATACTTGTGCGTGTCTACTTGAGCGTGTGTACTTGTGCGTGTATACTTATGATACTTGAGCTTGTATACTTGTGATACTTGTGCGTGTATACTTGTGCGTGTATACTTATGATACTTGAGCGTGTGTACTTGTGCGTGTATACTTATGATACTTGAGCTTATATACTTGTGATACTTGTGCGTGTACACTTGTGCGTGTATACTTATGATACTTGTGCGTGTATACTTGTGCGTATGTGTATACTTGTGAGTGTATATATGCACTGCGTGTATGATGTGTATTGTAATAAAACGAAAATGCTTGAGTGCCCGCTTCAGATTTTGTCAAAATCTGCGGTAAGAGGCTTAAAATTCGGATGTCACCGCAGTGCAAATTAACCTCAAGCATACAAATTAACCGTAGTGTAAGGTATGAACCTCAAGCAGTGCAAATTAACCGCAGTCCCCATTCCTTAACTAGCTCGACCTCTATAATAAACCAATGTCTTTTTCATACCAGTAGCCCGGTTCTCATGGTTTATTGCTGGGTATAATTTTCGAATAAACCTCAGCATAATCCCAAATCCCAAATCAATAATAAGCGCAACTAATTACTCATAAGTGAATGGGTTTTCCAAAATGTAACAAATGAACTAATTACTAATTACTCATAATCCAATCTATAATAAGCGCAACTAATTCACAGTGCAATACAAACTGAACCTGAGGGAAAAAACTGGCGATGTCAGCGCCCTGAGCAATCAAAACTAGAAAGCGTTTCAAAGCTTCATCCTTTTCGGAATAGAATTTGCTGTCGAGGAGAGGATCGATACTGACGTGAATTTAGGTTTAAATTTTTGTCAATAGTAAAAAGGGGGAAAAACGATTAGATGATAGAGAAGAAAACGATTTCATGAAGGGAGAAGATCGCGCCAAAATTTCGTCAAAAGAATGAAACGACGTGGCTGTCAATGATTGGATGATGGCTAACATTAAGATCATCAGATCCATAGATGGTTTGAACCGTTGGATTAATCTTTCATCTACGGTTGGGGTTTTTATATGTTGATAACGCGGATAGCTGAGCTGGATTATATATACGTAATGCTACGCTTTTAACTGGTGTTGCACATCAGAACACTAAAATTCCCACCGCAGCAGTGCATCCACGTATAATGCAACAACATATGAATACTGTTGAAGAAGCTCGAAGAAATCATAGCTTTCGCCACACTTTTCATGCAACGCACACAAATTAGTGTCGAATATGCCCACTTTTGTAGTAGTGAACAATTAAAGAACTTGGAAAATATAGTATGCTGAGGAGATGAGCAATGCATTAGAGAAACAATACAAAATTCAAATTTTAGATTGCAGTCAAATAAAATGTAATCATGTCTACGATTGAGTAAATAGGCAGTTTCAACAATGGAAAGAAACCAAAACATGTAATTTTTTGTGTACAAAATATACGTTAACATTGAATTTTTGTTTGTTCATTCCTTTTAACTGCACGGTACATAATTCCACAAATTCAAATAAATAAAAGCTGAATTTGAGATAAAAAATTACAGGAGAATGAACTGTGAAAGTGAATGTAACGAACCCAAATATCCAAAGCAATTGTCAGTTTATGTGTATCAGTCAAGGGTAATATATGTAAAAATGATTTGCATCTGCCGAGATCCAAAAAATAATAAATATAACAGATTTTTTTAGAGACTACCTGCTCAATCGTATTTCAGTCTAGCAACTGATGCAAGGTATGACGATGGTAAAGATACGGTTCTTGTAACTACTGAAAGAAATCAATAAATCCCAATTTCCTAATTTCCAAAAAATTAAACCATATCAATTCGCAGCTAATAAATGTTAAGAAAATTTAAATTACCAAACATATCAACAAAATTTATTCAAATAAGCTGTAAACAATTTAAAATTTTATGTAAGTAAGAATAATGTAGAAATGACGACCTGTTAAAACCGTACTTCATCATCGACTTTTTCGTGAATAAGCTACTTTTGCTTAATCGGAAATGCTAAATCAGATGTCCTCATATGGGTAAATAGTTGCGGAACAAAGAAAGAATATGGATCCCCGTAAATTCCATCATTATTTTCTTTTATCTGCATCCCCTTCTACTTTCTTCCCAGATCAGTCCAGAAAGCCATATTTTCCAGCAATTGTTCGAGTTTCACCCAAATAAAAAAAAACTACCTAATTGGTTAATTTAAGGGAGGAAAGAAGAAGTTGGTGGGAAAAAAGAAAGAATATATAATGATCTTATTAGAAGGAGGGAATCGAATTATGATTAGTGATCGTGAGAATAAATTTATCGCGGGTTGATAGATATGTGAACGTGGCTAATCAAATTAACAACAGTTGAGTTAACTAAATATAAGGCAAATGCGGATAAGGTGGCAATCAAAATATCAGGGGATGTGTTTAAATTAGGACGATGGATTTGTTTTTGCGGGATTAAATCTGAACCACTCTTGTTGTTTGTCCGGGGGAATTTTACATTTACACTAAAAATAGAATTTATGGGACCCACTATTATTTTTTCATTTAAACTAGCATTTGTCTTTCTCGTTGAATTCTAAACTTTTCCTACTTTTCACCAATTTTTTGTTGTTAAGTTTGTCTTTTTCCTATTTTGCTTTTATTATATGGATTGTGTAAAGCCCGTAAACCCTTGTTCCAAATAGTTGAACATGGCTTCACTGCAAACAAGGCATATTAAAATCTGTTCTCTTTAGGTTTTCTTCATCTCTATCTTTTCTGGTGGAGCGCAATCCATTGTCGAGGTAAATTTCGAACATGTAGTTATATAATATTCATTGCTTTAATCTTTTTAGTTTATCAATGGGATTCAGTTTCCCTGAGCAATCTGTTTTATGGATCTGTGCACGAAGATTCTATGTATGTTTAAATGTTTGTACAATTTGAGACCACGGATTAGGCTTCTAGAATGGGGAAAGGTTGGGAATTTACCGAATCAAATAATAATGATACGGCTTGTTCATTAGATAGTTATTTTTGTTTTTTGATTTGTAATAATTGCTCAAGATTATATGGTATCTATTTGATTCAAATTATTTCACTTTCAAAGAAACTCTGGTTTTCATATTTCTCAAACGCTTTCTATAGCATAATTTTGAGAACTGAACTGCTTATTAGCGTTTATGTTTGAGTTATGCCAACTGTCAAGCTGGTTCATTAACAAAATGCTTATTTTGGTGATAAAACGGTAAGATAGTTGTTTAATCTACACAGGTGCAGTGTTAAATATACCTTGTTCCAAATTTCTCATTAGACATTCAGTGGCATCTCGTGTTTCTGCAGTTGGTTAATTTTTTAGACTAGAAAGCTTTATGTTAAGTTGAATAGATTCCAAATAGATGCTAATTCATATTCACTTATGATTTGGTAAACCCAGAAGAAAACTTTGAAAAAGGGAATGAAGGTAAATGAAATGTATATAGTCATAGTGAAAAGTAGGTCGATTCTCATGTGCTTAAAAGGGATGTCACAGGCTCACAATGCAAATTACTTTCTTGTACCCTCACTATAATGATAGGTATGCCTGGAAATTCTTTTCGACGCATATGCATCTGGAATAGGTCTACAAACTAATATGTTCTTATACTTTTCATGGATAAGCTCTGATGGGATTGAGTTTGTTCTTCAACTTTTCAGGTTTAATTTGCTAATGCCTTGTAGTTTCTTATGAGAAATTAAGCTAGTGAAAATGGCAAGCTTCAATAATCCAATTGTCTTCTTAGATGTCTCAATTGATGGGCATACTCCAAGAAGGATGCTCTTTGAGGTATTTAAAACCCATTTTTACCATACTTTTATTTTTTCCAACTCTTAGTTAGGAAATCTATTTTTTTTTAATCAATTCAAATCTCATGTAAGCTTGAAAAAATTCTCATTTCATTTTGCAGCTATTCGCTGATGTCGTACCAAGGACGGCAGAAAACTTCCGTGCATTGTGTACAGGTACAGTTTACTTATTGCAGTTATTCTTAACTAAATGTAGCTTTCAATTAAAATCATAATATGTTCTAACAAATGAATATCATTTCATGACATGTTAGTATTTAACATTTCAAACATTGTAGAGCTAATGCTTGATGTCATTTCTAGATATTGAAACCAAATTTCATTGATATTTCTTTACTTGACTTGTACTAACAATAGTGGAAATTGACTATAAGGCTTGTTAAATACACGGTTTAACCCAAAATACAGATACAAATAATATAATTACAGATGCCTGTTGTTCATAAAAGATAGACATACAGTTACGAACCCTTGCTTAAAGTAGAATGTCTAATTTTATCTATAGGGCATGATAAATACCTGTACAATATTAAAATATAGATTGTATAGGTAACTTAAAACATATTTAGCTAACTAAACGTGCTTTATATTACTTACAAACTAAGTTAAACATGCTGGCATAAACGCGCAACATATGGGTGTGAATATTGGGTTCGCTCCAATTTAAAAGAATGAAAAAAAAGTCTACTTGGCTAAGATCTCACAAGTAGATCTCGGTAAAGATTTCATTTGAGATTTGAAAATCTCAGTCGAGATTTAGGTGAATCGAGATGAAATCAAATTTGTTGTTTCAAATGGCCAAACCCAAAAATAAATTTCGACCAGTATATTATATATAGGTCGAGATTATGGAGTTTTAAAGCCTTGCTAAGGAGCAAAAATATATAGTCTCTTGTATTCTAGTCAATCAATTTGAATATTCTATGCTATGAGGGTCTGTGTGGTTAGTTTTTAGAGAACTCTTGTCTCTTATTTTCTACTTAATCACATTTTATTGGACGATTATGATCTCGCTTGAATGTTCTTATGTATTTTTTGGCTTTTGATTATGATTTTTGTCCTTTTTTTCCGTTTGACATACATAAATTTTGACATGCATGCATATTTGCTCTATGTTAGACATTTCCATTATGTGAGGTGTATAAGCCGTGTCATCATTGTTGACATGTTACATTAAAATATGGAGACTTTGTTGATTGTAAGATATTTTAATAATTGAAGGAGCCTTGTTTTCAATGTTTGTGGCCATTATTATTTGTTCTTAATCAGTAGTTGCTAAACACAATTTGTTTTTTTTTTTAATTATAGAGCTCTGCCTATGCTCCATTTGAGCTTTGTTTGAGTTGTATTTGGGATTTAGGTGGAGTAAGCATTATTTGTAAGCTCAGCTTTATTTCATGTAAGGTTCTTGTTTCAGTCACGTATGATAAGCTTCCCATGAATTTTGGAACTTCTTGTTTCAGTCGACACTTTTTCAATTGAGTTGTAATACAAAGTTTGAGGTTTCAGTTTGCATGTCAAAATTTCAGTCATCCTTTATTGTCTTCGATCAAAATCTGAGTGATATTATCAGAATCGGATTTCGACCATGGGACCAAAAAAATATCAGTGTAAAGAAATTTGCAACTCTTAGCTTTAATATCATTTAAGCAAACATCAAAGCATGAAATAATGATTTGTCTGTATGTGAAACATTAGTCTTATTTTATTTATAAAAAAATAAAAAAGTAAAAGCTAAAAATTATTATTAAATAAAAAAGCTAACTAACTGATGGAATTAAAGTAAACTCAGTGTTATTGTAATCGATTCCTTTAACATCTCACGTTAATTTGGAAAATTCAATAAATCCATTTAAAACTGCTAGAACTTGAAATTTTAGGATAACATCAAGCTTCGCCCCCTTAATTTTTATTGGGATCCTCAATTTATGTTCATTGAGGCAACAATTTGATCAAATATCGGAGAGAACTATGATAGTAAGGGGTATTAAATTATAATTTTGGTTTAGTTACAAGATTATTTCGTTCAGTCCATTTCATTTTGTTTTAAATCAATGTTTAATTTTGGTTTAATGGGTTGGTAACTTGGGCTAGGAACAAATATAATATTTAATACTTCGGTTACATTTTATTCTTTAAATTTTTATAACAAAAGTGATACTTTATTCAAACAGATCACTTGATGTTTCAGTGGCTCGAACCCATGGCCTCTGGAAACAGAATCTTTGTCTAAAGACATCATACCTCTAGCCACTCGAGTTAGAGGTCCTAGATCAAATATGTTCTATAATTATAGCATGGTTCAAGGATTCATTTTTGGTCATTTGAAAAATTTGAACATCTCTCTGTTTCATAAGCTTTTGTTTTGATTTCAATACTTTTTTGACGACACTAGTCATAGAATATATTTATAACAAAGTACTAAATATCATTATCATCAAGGTTTTAAATTTTCCTCACATCGTTCGACATGAAAATCCTAAATTTCACCGAAAATCCGAGATTTGACGGCTTTTTAGCTATAAATGTTTTAAATCTCCCTCATTTTCTTCAAAACCCAAATTTTGAAACCTTGATTATCATCGTTGGAGACATTAATTTAAATAAATCAAATTCATTTTATCTCGTGATTTGGCTTTAATTTTATTCTGTCTTTTCATCATCTTCGATATTTGATCAAGTTGTTACCTCAATAAAATATAAAATCACGACAGTTTAAAAGTTTGATGGAATTCCGGATATTTCAGTAATTCTGTTCTGGTTTTGGTCATGAGCGTGACAAAATCTGGTCCAAATTCCGTATTCTACCTTTTAAATGCTAAAAAATAACAAAAAAAATTAAAGTGTAAAAGAATTAAAAAGTAACAAATCAAACAAGATAATAATAAAAAGTCAAATGATCGAATAATCTAAAAAGACCATAATATTTTTGTTTGAAAACACAGTAAAGATCAATAATCATTCACTGTTTTCATGTTTTTTTTGAATACAAATATGAACCATCTATTGATGTTTTTCTAAAGCAAAGTATCAAAATTCAAAAAAGAATCATAAATAAAATTTCCAAACCAACCAAGAACCACTGTTTCAAATCTCGGTCATCTCGGACGATATCTCGACCGAGATTTAAGGGAGAAGTTCTAGCAAAACGAAACGTAAAATTTTGGTGAAAATTCCGTTTTTCATATATCGGACGAGATCATATTCCGACATCTCAGCCGATATTAATATCTTTCTTTTGACAACTTCAATTTCGATGAAAAATAAAATTATGTGATAGATGATATAGTTAATATTTACAAGTATTGTGGCACGTGAATGTAATAAGCTTGTATTAGAAAACACCGCGTGTATTTTTTTTAGATGTTACGACACGACTTTGGAATATACAAATGTTTTATGTTTTAATGTATTGATATGTACAAATAAACATTAGTTGAAAAGAGGCCAAGTTACTTGAGGAAACAATAAATAAAAGCAGAAAAAGTAATCCGCTATTATAGTAATATCTTGAGAAATGCCTAATATGAAAATTAGGGCTTCCAGCGGTTTCAAATCTAGAAACCTTACATTATCACTTTTTAAAATGTAAGTACCATGTAAAATAAATGTAGTTAATGATCTTTATTTTATAGGAATGTTTTCCATCATGTTTCTCAACAAAATAAATCCAGTGAGTTTGTGCATTCAAGTGTAAGTGTTTCTTAGTTGATCATATTACCATTTTTATCTGAAGTACCAATTTGAACTTATTATTATCTTACCAGCTACAAAGAGTTCGGCCTTTAAATAGTTGTTAACTGAATGGTTATACCTTGAGCTAATGATATAGCTTGCCTCTCAGGTAAGTGACACATGAAATGGGCTCCGATTCTCCATCTTCTTCATTTGGAAGAAACGATCCATCTTAGTGTACATATTTTATAACATTTTTTCACAAATAAAATTTAATTCAAAGTCGTAAGGTATCTATTTCAATGGATAAGAAAATCAATTGTAAGCTTTGGGAATTATGACATCTTTTACATGAAATAGCTCCTTAAAAATAGTTAAATAGTCACTATTGATATATAACATGTAACTGGGGGTAATACATCTAAACATGCACCAATTTTCCTTTCTCAATTTGTTAGCTTCATGATTGATTAATGGTCATATTTACACGGCACACTTTCTTAATAGTGCTAATCTTTTTAAATGCGGAAAATTCACAGTTGTATAAGGGTGAAGGCGTTAGAGAAAAAGATGATGACATAGACACCAAGCGACAAAAACAAACAGCTGTTGTAAAATTAAGAAGACAAAGTGTGACAGATGAAATCATGCTTAACTGTTTTTGCAGAAACGAGAGGCATCGTGCTGTCTGTAGATAGCACCTGATGTGCGTAACATGTGATGACATTTTAGATTACTGTTAAGTTGTTGCAAAAATCACAAGGCTGAAGCAACCAAATGGAATAAAGCATGTCATAAAAAAATAGCTGACACCTGCTATTATTGTTTAGTGGAAAGGAGTTTCATCGTACGAAAATAAAGATATGGCAAGATAATCTTTACAAACAGTAGGAATAGTTAGTGTACTGCATGTGCAACATTATCCATGTAAATAAATGTTTTTTCTTTTAATATCAAACGAAATTATCGTAGTAATGATATTGTAACCTGTGTGGGTATGAAACACCAATGAGTAACCTAACTTTGCTGAAACAAAAACTTATAATTAAAATTCAAACATCTTAATGAGAATAGAAAATATTGTTCTGCCTTCCATGGTATGTTAAATACTAATTTGCTTGTATTATATTTGAATATTCTATACTTGTAGTTTGTTTATTTCTAATATTTTTTGGAACTAATAATTGAAAATATAACAAAAATTTATGTAAAACTTAATCCAAAATTAAACTTGTCCACATAAACATTCAGTGCACATCAAATCAGTGAACTGCAAACAAATATATATAGAATAAGACAAAATTCTAGTGTAAGATAACCATAGAAGATGAATACTGTTAGACTGATATATTTATCAATGATCTTAGGAGCATTTTTGTTTTGCCAACCAATGGGTAAAGTTCATGTATTGGTAGCTCTTAACAAAGATGAAAAGCTAGAAAATTAGAGGAGGAAATGAAAATCAAGAAGACAAGAGGACGTGATGCTCAATCTAAAGAATGTGATCTTCAAGCATAAGAATTGGAATTCATACTTAACTTGAAACTTCAATAGTATGCTTACTATGACAAGTAGCAGGGGCGTGTCATCCATTATTTTTTTAGTCATAAACTGGTGAAAAGACAATCGATATTTGCTTTTTTCCCCCAATCCTTTCCATCCTCTCTGAGATATATAAACGACAAATTTTTGCCTCTGGAAAAGCTTATTTGAAAATCGTGCTTGTTTCGGAACTTATTATCAAAATAGGTCCGTTTTGATCTTTAGGGCATTTGTGTATGTGCATTTTGTAAATGCTCATGATCAAATATAAAAAAGTTTTTTTATGCATATTTTGTAAATGCGTATGAACAATTTTGTTCATGTGCATTTAAGCGCATAAGCACTTATGGCCTCAAAAATCTCAGCCAACTGTCTTTTTGTGCATTTTAACGGTTACTAATTTTTACTTGTACTCGGTTGTTTGACAAAAAGAATGCAACATGTATATCCAAATCACACATATTGAGAAATGTTTTCGACATTCAACATTATTGTGAAATCAAATACAATACATATCTAATGTTTTCGTAATACATCATCAAATAACCATTAACTATGATACACGCAAGTTTTCAGATCTCAGAAATCTCGGCCGAGATCTCATTTTCGAGATCAAGCGATTTGAAACAGCGAAACACCCACATATCTCGTTGAACTGAAATCTCGGCCAAGATTCACAAATCTCGGACGAGATTCGTTTGCGAGATTTCGGCCGAAGTTGGTATATTTAAAATTTTAATTTTAATTTCAGCTGGGCCTATTATGTGTAACTTATAATTAGGGCCCAATCTGTGTAATTTCAATATGAAAAAACCGAAGCCCTACTACATTACTTTCACGTCATTTAATCTATTCTCAGGTAGGGTTTTTTCATCAGGAAAGCATTCTATTCATCCTGACGAAGCTTCTTCTTCAAATTCAGAAATCAGTAAGTATTTATTTTCAGATCTTACCATTTTGCCTAAACCCTAAATTCCCAATTCTCAAATTCTATTTGCTTCTATTTCTCTTTCATCTATTTTGCTGTTTTTTTTTTAAATTCTCCTACTTGTTATTCTTCTACTTGTTATTCCCAATTCAGAAAGTTTAAATGCTCTATTCTCCCCAATCTAGTGTGTTATTGACCTTAACATTCTCCCGCATTACTGTGAACACACTTCCATATAATACAACATACAGTATTTGAATATGCTAAGAACAAATGAATAAATTGTAAAACAAATGTTGTATTTTGACAGGAAACATAGAGTCCAATTATTTGACAGGAAACATAGTCAAATTATTTTGACAGGAAACATAGAAGTCATAGCAACTCATGTTTTTTTTACTGCTATATTTGTGGTAATTGAACTGATTTTTTTTTTCCCAGTATGGATTTATTGTCAGGCTCAGGTGCATCAAATGTTACACCAACAACAGAAACCGCCGGTAAAGTTAAAGGCGATCCTTTTTGGGTATATGGAACTAAAGTCAATGGTGGAAGGCGTTCTATATGTCTCTTTTGCAATAAAGAGTTTAGTGGAGGAATTACTCGATTGAAACAACATTTAGCTGGGGCACAAGGTGATTGCGGTCCTTGTTTAAAAGTTTCGGCTGAGGTAAGACAAAAAGCAAAAGACTTAATAATTGCTACAAAGGCAAAAAAAGACACAAAAGAAGCAACACGACAAGCAATTCTACATAATGTATCAATCAACGAAGGTAAGCATATTGATGACAATATAAGTTCATATAATCAAAGAGGTGGGAGCTCAAATGCGAGAGGACCTATGGACGCATTTGTATATCCTTCTCCAAACAAAGTCGGAAAAAGTATGGATCAATAACAAAGAAAAGAGATATCGAGCGATTTGGGCAATAATTGATTAAAGGTGGAACAACAAGTTGAAAAATGAATTACGTTTGACAGGTTATCTTTTGAATCCGGTTCACTATTATAATAGAGGAGAAGAAATTGAAAACAAACAAGAGTTTATCGATGGCTTGCAATCTTGATGTTCAGAAATTTATATTTTTTTATTTGGTTTTCAATTTTAGTTAATTGGTGGAAATTGCATGGTGGTTCGACGCCGAATCTAAAGAAAATGGCTATTCGAGTATTGAGTTTGACAACTAGTTCATCTGGATGTGAGAGAGCATGGAGCACATTTGAAATGGTAAATAAACTTATAAAATATTATTATATACAACATATTATTATATCCATTGACCGTTAAAGTATAAGGTTGTACAAGAATCATGTTATGACCAAACCAGTGATTGACAAATTCCACCATCAGTGCTTGATCGTTACACTAAAATAATGTAATATGGCTGCAAAATTGTGGACCTTCAGGTTAATTTAAAATTTTAGAAGCTTTCATATATAGTTAAGTGTGGACTGTTTTGTTTTTACCATCTCCAATTAGAATTGAACAGTAGAAATTTAGATATATTTGGTTATTTGTAATGTCAATATTAAGCATCTTCTTGCATAAATAAACATACATTTCTTTCATTTGCTACGTTAGCAACATTTTGTTACTTCATTACATTAAACAATCAGTCATTAAGCATCTTCTTGCATAAATAACTTGCTGCCCGTGTCATTTCTTCCAAAAAGAGACCTGCACCTGTACAAGCAAGGAAGAACACTTTTTTATGAATTTGTCACTAAAAAGCAGGGATACTATTAACTTATGTTGCTGTACATATTTTTAAATAATTGCAGATTCATTCCAAAAAGAGAAATAGACTATCTACAGACAAACTAAGAGATTTGGTTTTTGTCAAGTTCAATTCTCAACTTAAATCGAAGTTTGGTGCTAAGACAAGAGATGCTCTTTTGGCGCCTCACCACAATGAAGGGCTGGTGGATGAATGGCTAGGTGCATCTGAAAGATTGAACGATGATACCATAGGTTCGGACGATTACGAGGATGATGAAGTATTTCCAGGTGAGGCACTAACATGGGCTGAAGTTGCTAAAGCTGTGGGTAGCGAGGCGAGCAAAAAAACTAGAAGAGCAAAGAAAAAAACTAGAACATCTCGTGTGCTATCATCTAGAAAGGGAAAAGATCTTTTCATTGAAGACAATGGGTTAGAAATGTCGGATGAAGATACTTCTTCAACATCAGATTCTGATTCTACAAATGGAGAGTAGAACCTGGAAGTGAAGAATAGACTGACTTTTGCCCAAAAAAAAAAAAAAGTTGCTTTTGTAATCAAAATATAAATAGTGGAAAAACTTGATGTTATTTTGGTTAACTATTGACTATTAAGACCTTTTGTATGTTTGGATCCTGGGGCTTATCTGATTAACTTATTTATAAATCTTCTGCCATATTAGACACTTTGTTTTAATTTATGGTTATTTATTTATTCTGTATGTATTAATGTATATGATATTAGCAACTCATATTCCTACAATTATTTGTTTAATGTGTAGGCAAGCCAGCTAAAGATTTGAACAAATGCAAGTGAGGTGCTTACATGATGGTATGTTTCAAGGTCTGTTCATCTAATTGTGATATTATGCATTATTTTCCAGAATTCTCATTATTTATTACCATTTATAGCGTGGGTGGATTTTTGAGCTGCAAATCATTGGAAATGTGCGTTCACTCAGTGGAAACGAAGCAGGTTAATTTATTTTTGTAGTTTATATTTGCAACTTTAGTTGCATACTTAAATGTGGAAAATATCTTGTAGTTCGAGATTATTCCGAGATGTATTTTAAGGTCCGAGATATAATTCCGAGATGAACACCGATATACATTTATTTCGTCCGAGATCTCACCCGATACGAGATTGGATCCCAAAAACTTTCCGAACGAAACGTGACCGAAACCCGAGATTTAAAACCTTGGATACACGAAGCAAAACTATTGTCAGAGAATATGTTCAACAGAAACATGGAAATTCAAATTACAGGAAATAAAATAACTTGCTAGTAATGATGTTCTCCTAGACTTAATCATGACCGATGAAAGCTTAAACCAGAACAATTTCCCCTTGATTCTTGCACAAGATTTCCTGAACAACTAACTTCGGTCTGCATTTCAATGGCATATTCAAGTCTCCTATCACACATTGGAGATAGTAATGACGAGCATGTAATGTTGTTATTCCAGATTGTAATGCATGAGATATTAGATCGAATTGAGACCAAGGAGCATTATCAACCTCATCGTTGTGACTATTAACAACAATGCGTTTTTCCGTTTCAAAGCCATCACAATATTTCATCAACGTTTCATCATAATTTTCCATGTCAAAATTAGTTTTAAAACACAAAAGGCGTACATGAGGATGTAAGCCTTGAAACGTTGAGGCGTGCATAAGCTTTTCGGGTAAAAATAAAACGCAAAACAAATAAAGAAATTCCGACACTCTAAATTAACCAATGCAAAAAATGGAAAACTAATAATTAAGATCCGTCTTTTACTAAGTATATATATTTATTATAGATTAAAAATAAATAATCGGAACTCATATGATCAAATTTTGATTTCTTAAAACTATTTGAAGATCACATAAAACTTTAATTTTGATACGGTCTATCAATTCAAATAGATTTGCAAAATTTATTTCAAGATTTAACTAAGTTTATTGAAAATCATTTTTTAAATAACAATGAGAAAACTCATTACATTGCTCATGATCATTATTTCATAAACAATCTTACTTGATCATGTCGATATTGAAATTGAAAAGTAAAAAAATGGTAATTTTTATTTTCTTAAATTTTGACCTTTTTTATTTCCTTTAAATAATTAAAGTTTAATGACTTTTATCTGTGTCAATATCCGCAACTAAAGGTAAAAAGGTTTTTAAGTTATATGCCTCAGCTGTTTGAGGCGTACCCTTTATGCGTTTTGTATGCCACAAGTTGTTGAGGCATAAGCTTTAGAGGTAAAAAGCATTTTGGAATAAGCCTCAAGACATTTTATCTCTTATTTCCTCGAGGCGGACCTTGAGGCGAGTATCGAGGCGGTTTTTTTAAACAATACATAAAAAATATTTCAAAACCCATAAGATGAAAAACCGTGTACATGCTAGATGAAGAAAAAAACAAAAAATATTACCTTCTAGATCTACAATCAAGTAGAAGATTGAAGAAGTTATAAGTTGGATTGAAGATTGCAGATCAAAAATATTGTTGGTTGTTTGGTGGATGGAGTCGGTAGTTTTGGGATTAGGGTTTAAACTTGAGATTTTGGGTTTGGTTGGAGGATAGAGAAGAATACGAGAAGATTGAAGCTGGCTATGTCCATATAGTCTGGAAAAATTCATGCGCATTACGTAAGTGCGCATGAACAAAATCCTTAATGCACATTCAACCAAATACAAAATCTCAAGTCCAAACCCTAATGCCAAATCACCGACATTGCTCCACCAATCAACCACGCATATTTCCAATCTACAATCTTCAGTCTAACTTACAACTTCTTCAATCTTATACTTGGTTGTAGATCTAAAAATAATGTTTTTGTTTTTTTCTCTTCATTTAGCATGTCCGCGATTGTTCATTGATGTATTACGATGTCATAATTTTGTAGATAATAACAAACGTTCCAATTATATATTACTATAATAGTCAATTAGTGATTGGAGAAGACAATAAACCTAAATATGTTGGTGGAAAAAGATCTAAAATTAAGAACTATTGTACATTCGAAACACTTGAGAAAAATATTTATGATGTAACAAAAATAACTCCAAGTGAGTTTGACATAAAACTAGTAATAAAATGGATAAGAGATGATGGCCCGTCCGTTATTGCTGTAGACGACGATGAAGATACAGGTTCGATGTTTCAGTCGGAATGAAAGTGATATAATTGTACGTTTAAAAACGTAAAATTGTTGAAGATGAAGAGCTACAGTGTCCAACGGTTGATGCCGTACTTGTAATGAAGTTTCAAGACGCAATGTCTGCATGGTAGTATTTCATTTTCAATTTAGTCTTAAACAGTTAGTATTCAAGTTCTTTTGTGAATTACGTTTGATTGGATTGTTTACATTTCAATCAAATCCTTTTTGTAGCTATACAACACAAGAAATCGGAGAAGCACCAAACTTCGAATAGGACGACGATTTTGTGAACAATGCAAATATTGGTGAAGGGCAAGTAGCATGTACAATAAAAATATAAATGTAGATTGAGAATATGAACGTTAATAATGAAGAACCTATGTATGATGATAATTGCTTGAAGAACTAAATACCGATGAAAACATAGTAATGAATGATCCCTAAGCTGATGATATTTGCATTGTAGCAATGATGACTAGATCATGTATGGAGAATGCTCAGTTGGACGTGAAGGTCTTCGGACGGGAATGTGTTGACAAAAGTCCTCGAGTTGAGTTGATATTTGAATCCCAAAAAAACTTTATTGAACAGTTAAGTGAATAAACGATTAAATGTTCAGTTTCTTACCAAGTAGGCAAACTCGTGCTAATGACTATTCGGTTCAATGTGGCGTTGATGAAAATTATCCTTGATGGGTACATGCTATTCTTTCTATAAAGATATCTCAGAATTATTGAAAATTAAGTTGTATGGAGATGACCACACGTGTCTTAATCCTACCATCAACTCAAATCATCGTCGAGCTACTGCTAATTTTATTAGTAGCAAAATACTTCCACTAGCTAAATCTGAATCAAAAAGCAATGTCAAATATATTTTATATCAAAGTTACTCTAAGCTTGACAATAATATACAGAGATTGGGATGTACTCAGCAATCCTGGAACAATATTTAAAGTCATTGACACTCGAGCTGTTTCCAATGCTGCTTTTTAGGGATTTGGGCCTTCGATTGAAGACTTTGCACATTACCGTCCATTATTTTCTATTGATGAATCTCATTTATATGAGAAATATTTAGATATATTACTTGTTGCTTTTGGTGTTGATGCCAACCAAGGTCTTTATCGTTTAGTATTTGCTATTGTTGCAACCAAGTCATGAAAATGAGCAAGTGGTTTATTAGTCCTATATGAAAGCATATCCCCTCTCTACGTAGTAGATGCATTATGTTTATTTCTGATATAATAAAAAGAATTCTACATGCAACAATTGAAGGTTGACTTGCTGCTTTCCATCATCGATATTGTGTTAGCCATATTGAAGCCAATTTTAAAAAAATTGGATTTGAGTATAATGTTCTTTAAAATTTGTTACATGTTTCGGAGATTGCCTCAGAAGTAGTAAAATATAAGGAGTTTTAAATGCAAATAAAGATGGTTTGTCGAGCAGCCAATGCGTGGATTGAAAGGAAGTTTAAAAGATCAAGAAGAAAGTTGAATACTCTCTTGAGATGGTGGCATGAGACTTACATGGTGACGACCAATGCGTTTGAAAGTTCCAACAGTGTATTTGAAGGAACAAGAAACTTACCCATGAGATTACTGGTTGCACGTACTTTTCATCGTGTAAACCATTGCTTTTACTAGTGTCGTACTCAATGGGAGTTGTCGACGTCATGTTTGACGTTAAAGTGGGAAATAGTTGCAAGAGCATGGATGGAAGCATCAAGACATCTGAACATTGAACGCTGTAATTATACGGAATTACAAGTAAAATATTCTTATGTTCAACTATATTGTGAATGCTAGAGAAACTGAAGTTGCGTAGCCCGCGTGTTGGAATATTTTCCTTGTTCACATGTTTAGCAACATGCTCATTAGGTTTCGAAGGTGGTAATAGAGCATATAATGTTTTTATTTCACCATGGTATACAACAACAAATCATAATGTTTCGTATTCTCCTATGTTTCATATAGTCCCGTATAGTCGTTACTGGACAACTTATGAAGATCCTTACATAAAAACCACCACCAGAATGAAGAAACTCCGAGAGATCACAATCCACAAAAATTAAAGAAACAACAGATCAATCGAATACCAACCGACAAGGTAGATGCAATAAATATGGCGTTTTGGGACATAAGAGAATATCGTGTAATCGATGAAATTGTTGCAATAGATTTATGCATGTGGCTATGAACGCATATTTATATGATGATGTTGGTTATGTAATGAACTTGGATGTTGTAATCGAAGTATACGAATTTGAGTTATGTAATTGGGTTTTTGTAATGATCTTGGTTACGTATTTGAATTTAGTGTTTCACTCGATGGGTACATGGTTGATCAAGTTAAGTGTTGTTTGGAATGAATGGAAGATCGAAAACAGCTCACTGACTTTTGACAGCCCGAAAAAGACTATGTGCATTCAATAAATGCGCATAAACAAATTACTTCATGCACATTTCATAAATGGAATATGCGAAATCAAAATAAAAAATCTTGAACCATTGTAGATTAATTAGTATAAGTAAATTGTATTTAAACGATTATGTGAATGAATTTATGTTAATAAATTGTATTAAAATTGTTGTAGATTGTACACTTTCATCCAAAATATCTCCTATATACGGTTTGAAGAATATAATGTAAATTCATGTTACTATTGAATGTGTCAATGTACTTATATAAAATTCTACTAGAATTCGCGAACCAAAATGTGGAATTTTCAAAAGTGAACCAGATTTCTAAATTCACCAATAACTAGTATGGAAAACCAAATTTCAATCCTTGGTTTCGAGACAAATGAAGGTGAAACATGTTTGTTAAAGTTAGATTGACATTGACCCCAGATATAGTTGAAAGTACCAGCCCTTTTAGGCAATCAAGATAGACTAAACATTGATCTAGACGTAGAAAAATAAAAATGAAAAATAGAAAAGGAAAGGAGAGATGATACAGATTTTTAATGGTTCGGTTGTTAATTAAAGCTACATCCACTTTATAAGTTTAAATTTCATTCTCCTTTGCCAATTACAAATGATTTGATTACAATCTGATTGAATTAACATGAATAGAGAAGAATCGTTGGTGTTTAGGGATGACAATGGGGTGAGTCTAGGGTCCAAACCCGCTTGACCCGCCCCTGTTTTGACCCATTAGACCCGTCTCATATGGTCTTCGGGGCGGGTAGATCCACGACCCGCTTTTGGAGGTCCGGGTCTAGGATCGGGTCTGGGGCACGGCTAACCCGCCCCAACTCGACCCGCATGATTGGAACATTATTAAAACACTTTATAACTATAATGAGTACTTGTTAATCTTCTTAGTTATACATGGTTATAACTTGAATAATGAATATTATATTTTTTTCAATCAACAAACTATAAATTTATCATAGTACTAAGTTGCATCAATGATAATCATACAATAACAAATGCATACATTTTGAACTATTATCTTACAACTCGTTATATTATATTCTCATATCATTGTGAACGCATTAGAATATGTATATAATTTATCATTTAGTGAAAAAAATATAAATATATAAATTTGTGTACGTTAAAATATAATATCACCGGATCGTGGGACGGGTCGGGTCTACCCTGACCCGTACGGGTTTCGGGTACAGGGCAAAATTCCAGATCCGCACCGGGTCTACGGGGCGGGTCTGGAGCGGGGTTTAAAAAGTCCGGGTTGGGTCTGGGGAACGAGAAACCCGCCCCATTGCCATTCCTAATGGTGTTGGAGTTGATTGGAACAGATCACAGTAGCTCTTTTGTCATGTTCTATGAAATGAAAATGAGAAGATTTAAGAATTATCCTAGCAGCATCTAGACTGGGAAAATCTTGATCCCCCTTTTTAAGTGCGTTGGTTTTTATAGGATTTTGGAAACGAGTTGAGCTAGGGCACTGCATCGGCAGTCTTGTATTGAAAAAAGAGACGCCAGAAAATTGAAGATTATTGGAGCTGATTTGGAATGATACCCGATCCACCGACCCATACCCTTAAAGGGTACAAAATTGTCATTTATTCTGTTAAATTTCTTATCTTCATGTCATGTCTTCCGTCAAGTTTCGTAGCGTTTGGACTTCGTTTGATAGGACTTCATGCTCGACTTGAGTTGAACTGCATTTCAGACTAGATGATCCGTAAATAACTTGAGCTAGGTTCATCGAAATGCCATCAAACATGAAGGGAAATTAAAGGGGTGATGGGATACACCCAATATTTATGTGTCGTTACCGGTTTATAGGGTATGAATAGGTATCGACTATGTTATCAAATCCCTCGCCTAGGCTCCAAAAAGCCCTAGGCCCCAACCTGGGGCTTTTTTACATGTCAAGGCGCCTATGATGCATGAGGCGCCAAAAAAGCGCGCTTTTTGCAACATTTGAGTAGAAATTGAAAATTTTAGCATTTGGCTCAATAGGAGCCCAAAAATCCAACATGTTAAGAAAATTATGCTCGTTAGATTGTTGATTTTGAGTGTGTATTCTATAAAGAAAAGGCAGTTTTTCTTTCGTCGACCTGTTGAAAAGAGAAATCTTAAATTTCTTTCGTCGAATCATCCAAAAAAAACCTAGTTCATGGAAGGTTAAAACTCTATTTAAGACTTTACGTAATGTTGTTTTTAGTTTCTATATTTTAAGTGTTTTATTGTTTGTAAACTTGAGTTGAATAACTTTGCACATACTTAGTTTGATTTATGTTAATCATATGGTGTTTTTTTTCTTCTAATAATGCATTTATATGCCCTTTTTAATATAAAATTGTGTTTTATTGCATTTTCTAAGTGCAGTTTTTCAGTTGAAAACTGAAGAAAAAAATGTCACTCAAGGCATCCAAAAAAGCTCTAAGCGCAAAAAAACTCTAGGTGAGGGCCTGGGCTTTTTCGCCTTGACAACTATGGGTACCAACCTATCTACTTAGACAATCCCGGGTCCTTCAAGTTTAAATGAAAGATCTCTAAATCACACAATACTTAAATGAATGACACGAAATTTCAAACATGTAATGTTGACGAGTATGAGACTCTCCCCTATGAGTCTCATGCCATGGGGCCCAATCCTCATGGGTGTGATCCTATCCATCAAACTGACTCAATTTCGAGAAGATTCATCCGTGTTTCACTTATCCGTGTCCATTTAACACGGAACTTTTCAAGTGTACTCTAGAGGACGTGTGAGATCCATCTTATGGATCATGGGTTGAAGTCCACTATAGATGGATTGGATCCAATCTATAGCCTATGGATAGGTATCTCTCCACTGGTTTGGGCAAATGATCTCATTTTTCTTGTGAGTTTTTTTTTTTAAATGTATTTTAAGTGTTCCCTTCGAATTTCATGGCACGAACGAAGAAGATGACTGGAGCTTCTGACCAAAAGAACCCTCCACTCAAAATTAGGAGTTAGGACCAAGGAATATGAAGTTGTATGCAAGCAAATCTGGAGCTTTTGAGGCTATCACTAGGGAAGATCTGACCTGATTCAGAGATGAAACACCTACTCCCACCGAATGGGTAAGGCAAGTGGTTAGAGTAGCTGTCCATGCTTCCAAGTAAGGTCAGCAAGGGAAGCGGTGGCGAGGAGTAGTGGTTGCTTTGGTACAAAAGCAGATTAACAATGTTGTTATTCCAGTGTTTTGAATTTTGAATGTGTCGACTTGGTTTTTTTTTGGCTTCAAATTGAGGTGAGTTGTTACTGCATTAGATTTCAGTTTATTTTGATTCCTTAAGTTAATTTAGGTTTTTTTTTTTTTTTTTTTTTTTTTTTTGTGGTTTTTGACTATATAGTATCTTTTAGCTTTTACTTTTTTTTTATGATCAAAATTGTATTTTTGATAAAATTCCTTTCAGGTTGGCCACAGCTAGAATGGTATACCTAGTACTTGGGGTTTTGATTAGGGTATCTAAATTTGGTTTCAAAGTGAAATATGTCTAGCCAAATTAAAACTTAAGATTCAAAATCTCAAAACCATAACCAAACCAAACTTAATAAATTCACTTAATTCGGTCAGTTTCTGGATTAAACCGAATTACATTAAGAAAAGACTAGCTATTTGATAATAGTTCTCGATATACTCAAAAGGGTAATAGGAACATGAGACTGTTAGATACTGATTACGATTGCCAGTTTTGGAAAATCATTGTAAAAGTTGGTATATTGATAAACTTAACTGTCACACGGTTTACCGTTTAATTTAAAACTTAGAATGTCCAGTGGTTTTCGTAAATACTGATACTTCATCGTATGTTTTGTCATTTCATTTAATGAAGATTGTTAATGAAAAAGAAGAAAATATGGTAAATACCATTTGAATTGAAATAAAAGAAGACGTTTACTTGATATATTAATAAAATAAGGAAATAATAATAATAAATCGACCATTATATTTACTATTACCGTTGGCTTTGAAAAAAATATCGTTGATGTTTTAAAAATCAAATAGTTAATTTATGGTACTATTAACGACTGTGCTGTTGAAACGACTTAGTCTAGAATCGATAAACGATTTTGTTAATGGTATGATAGTTAGAAATTTACCACTACCGTGGCAATCCTAAGTATCATTCTGATTTTTATAAGCAGGGTATTTTTTTATTCTTTTGAGACGCTAAGCTAATCTAGTAAACTATTTCAACTATAGTTTGGTCAGTTTGGTTAAACCAATAATTAGCTAACATTATTATACATAAATGGTCTATAAGCCATTTTAACCAAATAACCAAGGCAAATAAATTGGGATTTATCTGTTTGGTTTGTTTATTCAATTTTTGATCAAATGCTGCACATTTTTAGAAGATTTAGGATCGACATTGGTCCATAGCAATCTCAAACAGCATGGTTGGATATTGAAATTACATAAACATCATTTTAATTTTTCATATTATACTATCTAAATCACGTGCATGCGTGCTCATGGGTCAAACTGGTCAAGCTTAATAGTCTTTAGAAGTTTTTGTGTGTATGGTTTCTTTTTATGGAGCAAATGAGATATGTAGCTTTAGGCTGCCTACGGTTATTGTATGTTATTATTTTATGATGATGATATTTAAGGATATTTAGCACATGAATGCTTATGGTTCAGATAGCACACATGTATGTATATGTTACACACACACTAAGAAAATTCATTTCACTTCAGGTGAAATGGGAACCGGAAAAGAAACCGGGAAGCCACTGCATTACAAAGGTTCAAGTTTTCATCGCATAATGAAAGGTTTTATGGCACAGGTATATCTCTATTATTACGATTCCTCACTTTTAGCATTATTCTTGTAGAGTTAGTTAGCTATATTCTGAAGAGTGAATTAGTTTAAACTATGAAGTTGCATTTTTTTTTTTGAATCAAGGGCACCATCTCAGAAGTTTAGTTCGAAGAAAAACGTCTTTTTTTGCTCCGCCTGTCTTGATTTCATCACGCATCGCTGCCTGCTACAACTTCATCGTGCATGGCCTACAAATCCTCACCGTTGCCGCACTAGCTTCACCTCAGATCCCGTCTAGCCTCCTACAAGCCGTCATTGCTTAAAGCTTCATCTTATCGCCATGAATTCCACCTCAAATCAAAGCCCTACATTACTCAAAGTCCTAACCATCAACAACTGCATCCAAAGCCCTAGTTGCCAACTTGAACGCAATCCTAATCGGTAAATGTCGCCAAACACATCAAAAAAAGTAAAATGCAAAATGCAATAGTTATTTATATGGTATGCAAACGCTAAATTAAATATATACTATACCAGTGTACTGCTCATGTATACAGAATACAAATGATAACTATAAAACATTTGTACATCAAAAAAACAAGATGTATAATAAATTAGCATAATCTATGTTATTCGTTTATATAGTGTATAAATGCTAAACTAAAATAGCACTATGTCAATGTAATATTATATTTCTTAATATAAAAAAAAGTGATAATTATTCATAGCATTTGTACATTTAATGCTATACTCGAAGAAAATGCTAATCTTATATAGTATTACTGGTTACACATTTAAAATGAAATAAATATGAAAAATGTTAAATTAAATTAACATTATTTGAATAAAATGCTATTCAGTCCTATAGTTTATAAAATTATAAACTAAAATAACATTACACTAATGTTATTTGTATGCATACAGAATAAAAATACTATATTTTCAACAAATGCTATTATCTTTTAGCATTACCGGTTTACATTTTTAAAAAAGAAGCAATTGGCAGCGTCTCTGTCTCGTCTAGCATCACCAGCGTCCAATTGCTGCCGCCTTCTCTACCATTACCATCGTCCATTCTCCATTAAAAATCGAATCTTGTGCTCAATCTCGAGCTCAAACTCTCTGAGTCCACAATCGTCGTCACCCACCACAAGCCGCCACCGCTGACCATTACAACGTCCTCCCTTACCACACAGCTGTCGTCGCCTATCATGCAGCTGCCATCGCCTACCACACAGCTGCTGTCGTTGAAAAGAAAACTAGCCGTGTTTTAAGTTTTGCTGTTTGTGCTTCTGCGGTTCTGCCTAATTTTGGGGTCCCATCCTCCTTCCAGAAAGAAAAAATAAAAATAAAATCTAAGGTAGTGTTTGGTCTAAAATGAGTTTTTGTTTTGAGTTTTCGACGATAATTACATTTACGAAATATGAAAAGTGTAGAGGAACGATGCAAAGGATGCACGAAAACGGAGCGGACCGCGGAGGGAATGGATCAACGATGGAAGGATGGATTGTATACCGTGCTTCTCTTATTTGTTAAAACATGGAAAACAAATAAAAGTTTTTTTTTCTATTTTGTATGTTAATTTTGTTTTCTAAAATGGTTGTTTTCCACAATATAAATGTGTTGTGCTCTTTTTTTTTTTTTTATGAGTAACATGGGGAACCTTAAGATCATAGTATACATTGATACTCACTTAAGTAAACCCAACGCCGTGTGTACCCCGCTTTGTTTAGTCGTCGCACACGGATGCTTAACGTCTAACTCCTAAAGTGGTTTGCAGCGGGATTCGAACCTGCCTGCCAAGGTTTTAAATCTCGGATTTTGGCCAATATCTCGGAAAAATATCTCGGCTATCTCGGGTGATATTTAAAACACTTATAACTAAACTAGCTGCCATATCTCGGATTTTGGCCAGTATCTCGGATTTTTCATCTCGGCGATCTCGGGGAGATTTATGCACACAGTGCTTTGATTCCCAAAGTGTTGTTCGCATTTTTACATAGACGAAAATCGAAAACTGAAAAAACTATACCAAACACTGCCTAAACCTTCCCTTCAGCATATTTTCCTGTATGCTAAACTTATAAAGTAGTTTTAGCAGACATATTCGCTTTCATCTGTGTTAGTTTGTCCTTTTCCTGTTATGTAGTAAGCAGGATCGAAAGTCTACCATTTTTTAATTTGATGTTATTGTTAGCCCACTTTGTGAACTGGGCAACACAAAGTCGAGATGTGAAACATTGAAGAACTTGGAAAGCATTATAGCGGATCGGATCGGAGAAGATATAGCGGGTCGGATCGGAGAGGTCTTGCTGTTCGGATCGGTGAGCTATTACTGTTGGAATCAGAGAGGCACAGCTGTTCGGATCGGAGAGCAACCTACTGCCAGTTGGAGCGGAGGGATATCTGCTACAAAGACAGATCGGAACGGAGTGAAAGTAGACGAAGACTTAGCCTTGGGACAAAACCGGATCGGATCGGATACCCCGATCCGAACCCCTCCTGTACACTCCTCCGATCCGAACTCATATTCCACGTCATTCTCCCCCATGATCGCCTGGTTATTCGGAGCGGTTATGACCAGTTCCTACCCACAACGTCCACTGCTCTGATGCGTTGTCAACACAGAAATCCATCCGAACCCGAGGCTAATGGGATGGATGACACGTGGCTCTGATCCGGATCGGGTTCTGAGCAAATTTTCACCTATAAATACCCTGTCTGGAGACAATGAAAAGGATCTTCTTTTTGGCATTTTGAGAGTTCAACCACTTCCATAACCCGAATTCTAGCACTCCCGAATAATCCAAATCGTCTTTTAACATTTGTTTTTAGACAATTGAGTGAATGTACGTGAGTTGTGAGAGAAATTGAGTGAATATCTCATTGTAATTGCAACAATATCATTGAGAATAGTGATTGACAAGTGGACGTAGGCTTTTCTTCGCCGAACCACTATAAATTCTGTGTGTTCATTTTACTTTTGATCTTATTTCATTCTGCTTTTAGTCAATTTGGGTGTTAGAACCACTTTTTGGTCTAACATTTTGGTGCTTTCACTGAGAACCATCTGAATTCTCTGTTTTTTGGGATTATCGTTCTACTTTTTGGACCGTTGAGTTCAAAGAAGTTAATCCTCAAGTTTCGACGTTCTTGGATATTTGTTGAATTGATTGTTGAAGAACCATGGCCAAAGGAAAAGGCAAAGAAGTTCAATCTAGTCGAGGAAATGGAGTTGGCGAAGATCAGCAAAATGCGGTCGTGACAAGGTCTCGTGGGCAGAGCTCAGCAGCAGGACGGACCGATACAGGAAACCCGAACCGCCTTCAGGGGGAGAGCTCCGATCCGATCCGGGTAGGAGAATCTGAAGCAGTGCATTCCCCCAACCTGAACCGACCCGAGCAACTTGCCCTACACCGACCCGACCTGGCTTTCCAGCTCCGACCCGAACAGGCTTCCCAGCTCCGACCCGACCCGATTTCATATCTCCGAACCGACCCGTCACTTGGTGATGTTGGAACCTCTACTCGAGCCCCTACAAATGCTTCGATTCCAGCCACCAGGGTCAATGATCAGGTCGCTCCATCCGCACCCATTACTCAAGGAGATTTCTCGCGCCTACTTGACATGCTTGAGAGTACTAGGGAGGCTATGAAAATCCACGAACGCACCAATCTCATGATGCAAGAAAACACGAGACTCATGAACAAGGAAATTAGCAAACTCCGTAGGCAGAGGACCCCATCCCCGGTTTGTCACACACCGATGGATCAGTCTTCTTCTTCCGAGGAAGAGCGGCCCCGTGAAAGAAGGCCGCTCGAACGACCTCAGAATTTGGAGCAGCTGACGTTCGGATCTTTGGGGTCCCGCGAGGATATTGCACGAGCACTAGGAAACAATGATCCCACTCAGGGGCAAAGGCTCCAGCCCCCTCCTCCCGAGATCGACCGGGAGCGTAGGGAACGAAGTAGAGCAGAAGCAGCTCAAAGAAGAAGGGCATCTCCTGAACAAGAGCCCAGAAGGAACCCGGATACCGGGGCCATGGAGCCTGAACGGCCCCTAACTAATGCTGATGTACAGGCAATGGTACGCCAGATTATGTCCGAGAGCCGGAACTATACCAATGAAGATTATGACATTGAGCGAAGCCATACTCCTTTCACTGACGACATCCTCAATTTTCAATTCCCCCGACGTTTTAACCTGTCGCAGATGGATAAGTACAATGGGAGAACTGATCCGGGATAGCATTTGATGCGATACTCGTGGCTCATGAATGCTGCTGCTGCTCCTGATGCAGTGAAGTGTAAAGCATTCCCGATCTATTTAGAAGATGTGGCGCTGTTATGGTTTACCCGACTTCCCCCTTGTTCGGTTTCGAATTATAGGGAATTGAGCGAACGTTTTATGAATCAGTTCCAACTCCATACCCGAAAGTCCAAAAGTGTTATTGAATTATCAAGAATTAAGCAGGCGCCATGAGAGTCTTTGAGGTCATATCTTGACCGTTTTAACTTAGCTGTGACTGAAGTTAGTGACCCGCATGAGCCCATCATCTTGATGGCATTAAAGGAAGGAGTCGATCCTGAATCCGAGTTTGGAGATTACCTTTCTGGGAAGACACCCTCCACGAGAGAGATATTCTATAAAAAGGCCGATATTTATTTAAGACGAGAGGAGGCCAGGGCAAACCGAAAGAGAAAGTCTGAAGCGGCTTCAAAAGAAAATGTTCAGAGCAACGTCGCCGTGAAGCAGTCTGGGGAAAGTTCCGGAAAAGTTGAAGTAAATGTGGAAAACAAGGGTGGAAACAACAATTCTGGAAACAGGGGCAACAATAATAACCGTAATGCGAACGGTAACAGAAGAAATAGAAATAGGGGAAGTGATCCTAACAAAAGATCCTGATTCCAGACTTATGAGAATTATACACCGTTGAACGACACTCTGGAGAACATTTACCTGGATACATACAATGTTTTGCAATATAAAAGACCGCCACCTTGCGATTTGACGGAGAAAGAAATGGCAACTGGGAAGTTTTGTTTGTTTCATGGAACTCATGGGCATTCAACCAATGAATGTCGGCATTTGAGAGACGTGATTGAGAAGCTGCTGCGCGAAGGGAAACTGGATGAATATAAGGTTGCCCCGAGGGACAGGGGGCAAGGAGAGCAGACTCCAAAACAGATTCAATCTGCTCCCAAGCCTACAGCGCAGCAGAAAGGCAAGGGAATTGTTATCAACTCCATAGTGGGTGGACCCCACCCAACAATTTGTAGTTTTAGAGCAATGGATCAATATGTAAATGCTGCCAAGCATGTAGATTTGAATGAAGGTGATGATTTGGAAGATATCGCCCCCATAAAGCAACAGAAGACAATGTTTGACGACGTGGTATTCCGCAGCAGAGATAATACTGGGATCCAATCACCCACTGATGATCCGTTGGTCATTACTACCACCATTGGGCCGGCCTTGGTTCATAAGGTGTTAGTAGACAACGTAAGTTCTGTTAATATTTTATTTAAAAAGTCATTCGATCAGATGAAGCTTGAATCTGAAGATTTGAAGCCATGTGAAGGTTGGATCAGAGGCTTCAACGGGGCGTCAACAGCTCCCATGGGGTACATAGAATTGCCCGTAACCTTGGGGCAAGGAGAACGCCGAAGAGTGCGGATGCTTCAGTTCGTAGTGTTGGACGTAGATTCGCCTTATAATGCATTTTTGGGGAGGCCTGCCCTTGCTGAGTTCAGGGCTTGCATCGCCCCTTGGTGTTTATTGCTTAAGTTCCCAACTGAAGCCGGAACAGGAGTAATGAGAGGGGATCAAGTTTCCGGACGGGCCTGCTATGTTGCCGAATTAAAGATGTTGATGAAAGGACTTAACATCGAGAGTAAAGATGCCTCGCCTCCCCCAAAGGGGGGCTCGGCGTAGCAATTAGAGGGATCGACCCTGAAGGAGTTGCCCAAAGGAACGCCTGAAGACCTGGATCCCAGAAAAGACGAGAAACCAGAGACTAGAAATGCAACTCCTAATGAAGCAACAGTGGAAATTCCCATTGATGAAGCTGATCCAACAAGAGTTTTGAAGATTGGATCTCAATTGGATCCACGTCGGGCCAAAGAATTAACGGATTTCCTGAAGGCGAACTTGGACGTGTTTGCCTGGACCCACGCTGACATGTGTGGGATATCACCATCCATCATAAGTCACTCACTAAATGTAAACCCGAAACACCCGCCTGTGAAGCAAAAGAGACGTATGCTGGGCCCAGAGAGGTCGGCTGCTCTCAAAGAAGAAGTGGAGAAGCTGAAACAGAACGGATTTATTCGAGATTCGACGTATCCCGACTAGATATCGAATCCCGTTTTAGTAAAAAAGCCAAATGGAAAGTGGCGGACTTGCATTGATTTTTCAGATTTAAACAAAGCTTGCCCGAAAGATAGTTTCCCACTTCCCAGGATTGACCAGCTTGTAGATTCGTCAGCGGGACACGAACTTCTTTCATGGACGCCTATTCTGGGTACAACCAAATTCCTATGTACGTGCCAGATCAAGAGCATACGAGCTTCATTACAAATTTGGGGTTATATTGTTATGTTGTGATGCTATTCGGATTGAAAAACGCCGGAGCCACTTATCAGCGCCTGGTGAACAGAATGTTTTATAATCAAATAGGGAAGACTATGGAAGTTTATGTGGATGATATGCTTGTCAAATCGAAACAGTCCTCCAGCCATACGCAAGACTTGGCAGAAATGTTTGGTATCCTGCGAAAGTATCGGATGAAGTTGAATCCTTTGAAATGCTCATTTGGAGTGACATCGGGAAAATTTCTAGGCTTCATTGTGAGCTCCCGAGGAATTGAAATCAATCCCAGCCAAATAGCAGCGATTAGAAACATTGAAGAGCCGAGGAGAATTAAAGACGTCCAAAGTCTTGCGGGGAAAATAGCTGCGTTGAGTAGATTTATCTCCAAAGCCACAGACAAATGCGTCCCGTTTTTTGATTTGATTAAAAGGGGAAAGAAAAACTTCGAATGGACTCCGGACTGTATTGAGGCCTTTCGAAATTTATTGGAATTGCTAGAAAACCCACCGATTTTGTCAAAACCGGTGGATCACGAAGAATTATTTGTTTACTTGGCAGTTTCGGCTCACGCCGTTAGCACAGCCTTGGTTCGGGAAGAAGACAAAGTGCAAAGGCCAGTATATTATGTAAGCAAGAAATTGGCAGCGGCAGAACGCAACTACCCAAAGATTGAGAAGCTCGCTTACAGCCTCCTAATCGCATCCCGAAAACTTCGTCACTATTTCCAAGCTCATCCAATAACCATATACACTGACCAGCTTCTGAGGCAGGTGTTGCAGAGACCCGAAGCATCGGGAAGGTTGATCAAATGGAATATAGAATTAAGTCAGTTTGATTTAAATTTTCAACCACGAAGGTCAATCAGGGGGCAAGCTCTGGCAGACTTTATAGCAGAGTTCACTATCCCAGAGGAGGAAGTGATCAATGACAGAGTGGTTAAGTCCGAAGATGAGTTAAAGATAGATTCATGGAAGCTATACACAGACGGAGCCAAAAACGACCGAAGGTCCGGAGCTGGAATCGTCTTAGTTACTCCTGAAGGGCGGTCGTTATATTACGCTATACGATTAGAATTTTCAGCGACTAACAATGACTCTGAATACGAAGCCCTGATTGCCGGGCTGAAGCTTGCTAAAGACCTCGGAATAAAAATGTTGGACATTCTGCGACTCCAAAATCGTTGTTTGCCAAGTGCGAAAGGAATTTGTTGCCCGGGGACCTCGACTCATCGCCTACCTCGGGAAAGTGGAAAAGTTGTTGATCAACCTGGAGCGGTACAGTATAACGCATATCCCAAGAGCCGAAAACCAGAAGGCAGACAGGCTGGCAAAACTAGCTAGTTCCGATAATCCAGAAGAAACTGAAATAATTCCAATTGAAACGTTGGAATCGCCAAGCTTTGAGTCGATGGAAATTGAGTTCGCTTTCGAAGCAGAACCGGAAAAGGAGTCGTGGATGACCCCAATTAAGAACTTCCTTAAGAGTGGAACACTCCCATCAAAGAAGAGTGAGAAAAGGGCTATAGTTCGCAAGGCTACCAGATATGTCCTACAAGATGATACTCTTTATAGGCAAGGATTTTCTATGCCCCTGTTACGATGTATAGCACACGACGACATCAGACGTGTACTAAGAGAAGTACACGAAGGTGAGTGTGGAGATCATACAGGAGGTCAGACTTTAGCGAAAAAGATATTGCGATATGGATACATCTGGCCCACAATTAATAAAGATGCAGCTGATTATTCACGACGCTGCGATAAGTGCCAGAGATTCGCCAAAATCCCCAGAGCACCGTCGGCCCAACTCAAATCGATGGTGAGTCCTTGGCCTTTTGCCACGTGGGGAATTGATATCATCGGAGTTCTACCGATTGCTAAAGGAGCGAAATATGCAATAGTCGCTGTGGACTATTTTACGAAGTGGGTGGAAGCTGAGCCCTTAACCAAGATTACGGCGAGAAAGGTGATAAGTTTCGTGGTTAGAAATATTATATGCCGATTCGGGATCCCAAGGACCATTATAACTGACAACGGAACCCAGTTCGATGGTACTGAATTCAGAAATTTCTGTCAGAAGTATAAGATCGACAAACGATATACTGCGGTTGCTTATCCGCAGTCGAACGGGCAAGTTGAAGCAATAAACAAAGTTATAAAATCCATCCTCAAGAAACGGTTAGAGCGCGCAAAGGCAAAATGGGTTGACGAATTGCTCTTAGCTTTGTGGGCATATCGGACAACATTTAAGACGACTACTGGTCATACCCCTTTCTCTCTCTCTTTTGGTTCAGAAGCAGTAATTCCAGTAGAGCTTGAAGTCCCTTCCCACCGGGTGACGTATTATGACCCGATGACGAATCGGGCACTCTTACTCGAGTCTCTTGATGAAATCGAAGAAAAAAAGGGACGAAGCGGATTTGCGTGCGGCAAGACATCGACGTCAGATGACACGCTATTACGACAAAAAAGTTCGCCTTAGGACTTTTGAACCAGGAGATTTGATGCTAAAGAGAATCTTTCCATCCCTTCCTCACCTTGGTCCGAAGTGGGAAGGACCCTTTGTCATCCAACGAAAACTTGAAAAATGAACCTTCAAGTTAACGACCGTAGATGGCGAAGAAGTACCTAGGGCATGGAATGCCCAACACTTGATGCGATATTTGGATTAGAAATGTTGTACTCTTTGTTATTTTTCTTATGAACTCTGTAAAAAGGCACGACTTGCCTTAGGAAAATCTGATGATATGAATAAAGGACTATAAAGTGGATGTAGGCTACGACTTAGCCGAACCACTATAAAAATATCGTGTGTTATTTACTTTTATGCATTATATATATACATTCATCGACTATTCTGTTGTGATTATGGAATATAAGATGATTCAAAATCTGAAAGGTTGAAAACAGTTTAAACGTAAGAAAAAAGCACAACGACTATTTGTGCGATAAGACGTAAAAGAATGAGAAAACGACATTCTTAACTCTAACTCTCCAGAGAGAGAGAGAGTATAAAAGCGTCTCCGATTGAGCGCTGAGAAAGAACTCCTTCCCCGCTGAAGGATCGGGGAGCGAATAAATTGCTGAGCTCGAACTCTAACTCTCCAGAGAGAGAGAGAGAGAGTATAAAAGGACGGGAAGACGACGTCCTCTGAGGCGTGAAGATGCACCCAGACAAGAGACCGCCTCAGTAAGAACTCTAACCTGAGTATAAGACAGGAGAGTATAAAAGAAATGCCGAAAAAACGACAGGCATCGACGACGCAGAAAATGCAATCCCGTCAGAAAATCGGGGGCATTCAGACTACTTGATTAAGTCTTGAATAGTTTTTGAGATCGATTGGGGGCATATATGTATACACATATTTCCCCTACCATAACTTCATTACACAACTATAGTACAACATGCATTCTCACATAAGTGCAGATCTAATGGTTAACAGACATTGCAGAAAATGAATTATTCTTTATTTACGAATGAATTAATTTGTACAGGAAAATAGCCAAAAAGAAGGTGCCAGAGCCACCCTTACAGCAGCAATTGTTGGTCTACCAAATACTAAAACAACGCAAGACAACCCACTATTTAGATTTCGAGTGAGGCTTGGACTTCTTGGCGGCTTTCTCCGCATCCTTTGCCTCTTTCTCGGCCTCCGTCAAGATGCGCTTTGATTTTTTCTTTCCCGAAGATGCGGCACTGGAATCGGTTGACTTCTTCCCGGAGGGCGGAGCGCTGGAATCAAGAGAAGATTTTTTAGCGAGTTCCTCTGTAATAGATCTAGTTGAAAGCTTAACAACTAACCTTGATCCCGCATCTACAACTGCGAGATGCTTGAGGATTTCAGGGTCTAAGTCTTCAGCTTTTAACTGCAAGCGTTTATCTTGGTCAGCTTTCATTGCAGCCAAAGTAACATCATCTGCACTTTTCGACTCCCCGACTATTGCTACTTCTGGATCTTCCTCATGTCTTCCGTCGCCGCCATCATCCTTTAAGGCTGCTATCATTTCTTCATCATGGGGAGTTTCAGCCTTAGATGGTTCGCTTCCTTCTCCCAAATCTATAGGAGCAGCCTTGTCCTTCCCCTCTTTTGCCTTCTCCGTAGGTTCTACCCCAGACGCGGCTCCCTGAGTCACATCTGTCTTTCCGGATGGCTCAATACCTACAGAGTGAGAAGCAACAGTTATCAACTCAGGAGAAAATAATGGGGTTTTCATCGATTGCTCAATCACGTGGCGAAAGGTAGAAATAACCTTGACGAATTGAGGAGAAAATGTAGGGATACCTTCCGAAGACTTCTCGGCAGGGGTAACTGCTGTCTCTGATGCCATTTCGGGGATAGGGGATAGCGGAGTTGTTCGAGGGATTCCCGGGTGTTCAGGATCATACCCCTCTACTTCAGGAGTTACGGGGGCAGTAGAAAAGGAACCAGCCTCGGGAATGTTCTTCTGTTTAGTCCTCCGCCTTTCTTCTTCCATAGCATCAGCAATGAGGCGGCGCCCTTCAGCTAGGCGTTCTGGCTCATCACCCCTTAAGTATTTCTCCATCAGCTTGTCTTCATCGATGGAATCGACCTTGAGCTCCTCTTTTCCCACTCAACGATCTGACTCCATACTTGGACTAGAGTAGATGGATAATCCTCAATCCAAGAAATGTTTCGGCGACGGATGATATGTGCAAAGAATTCAATCATTAATTCGTCGAAACCCTGAATCTCTGCCTCTGCCTCTGACAATTGTTTGCGGGCCTCCTCCGCAGATTTGATAGCACACTCAACGTTGCCCTCCGCCAGGGCAGCTCTGTTCTCCGCCTCCAGTAGCTTTGAAGCCAAGTCAGCATTTTTCTTTTCTAGCTCAGCATTCCTCCTTGCCAACTCGGCATTTTTCCGTTCAAGGTTAGTGTAAGCAAGGCGCGTTTTAGCGGCATCTGACTTAGCATCTTCGGCTTGCTTTTTTAATTTAGAACGCTCTTGAGTGTGAGATTCAAGCAAATCATGATAACGTTTTTGCATATCTTCAAATTGTTGTTTGAAATTAGAAGCGTCCCTTTGAGCAACAACAAGCTGGGCTTGTGTGTCCTCTAAATCTTTTCCTAGATTCTTTAAGGCCTTTGCATCTTCTTCCGCAGTTTTTTGCATTGAATCAGCATTCGTGATTAGAGTATGAATGATTCTGGAAAGGTTGCGTGAATATTTGAACATTTCAGAATACTGTTTTTCGACCACATCTATCTTTGCTTTGGCCACATCTGCCCACTTGGAAGAAACAGGTTCAAGGGCAGGTAAAAAAGTCAAGGTCTCAAAATAATGTTCGGGAAATTGCTCCTCCAAATACGCCCGCTTGATTGCGGTTTAGACGTCTAGTGGTGGAGGGGCGGGGATCGTCAACTCAGTATCCCTGTGCGTGGAGGATTCAATAGACTCTTTATCGGTTCTAGGCCGTTTAGCAGGGACTTTGCGTTTACTTCGCGACTCAGTATCTCTTGGCGGGCTTCTCTCCCTGCTGCGCTTTTCTTGAGAAGAGGTGGAATCTCTTGGTTGCGGCCTGTCCTCTTCCGTACGACCTTGATAACCTTTATATCTCTCTGGGTCCGTCCGAACGGGAGAGCGAGAACGTGAGGTTCGAGAGCGATAGGGTTCATAAGGCCTTCTCTCCTCCCTACTGCGATCGTCGCGGTGATCATACTCAATATCCTGAGGTGGATTAGACATGCTGCGGCGGAGCTTCCTGATATCATAGTAGGATCGGGACATCGTGCCTGCACAATAAGACAAATGAAATTCAGAATCAATAGTTTCACAGAGAAAAAGGTGCAATGAATGCTAATGCTATTGTATAAAGTGTGTCTTAAGTGGTGTGTTTCCCCCCAACCAACCCGAGTCCGAAGCTAGACTAGTATGGGCAGACTCTTTGGCCTTAGCAGGAGTGGTCTCTTCAGAAGAGGTGAAGACTAAAGGATCCTTCCTAAAATCCTCTGAGGTGTATATAGTTTCAGCTAAGGGGAGATCCCCCAAACCCTGAAATAATGGGTCATCAGTGCTAGGGACATCTCCCTCGGAAGCGTCAGTTGGCGACTTTTTAGAAGACGTTGACCTTTCTGGAGAAATGGCATCCTCAGGAGCAGTATACCCTTCGCGATGCTTTTCGGCCAGGTTAGCCAATTCATCGTCTTGAATAGAGGATGGAGAAGGTGAAGTTTGAAGAGGCATTGTAGGAGCTCCCGAACCTTCTCCTGTCTCTGAGACTACATCCACTGGAGGAATATATACGTATGGAGCCGTCCCATGACCGATACTACGAAAAACAGATAGTGGTCCATGAAAATGAAGATATTCGTCCTTAAGGACTTCATCAATAGTCAGGAACTTCTGATCGCCATTAAGGAGCTGGTGCATCCGGTCAAAGAACACCTGATCTGATATTTGTTTTAGGTTGTCGACTGCAAACACAAAGAAAAACAAGACGATGACTTGAATGTATAGAGCCAAGATTTAGAAAATCAGTGTTTGACTTGATTTCGTCCATCTCCTGGCACACCCAGGTTGTCGCTTCACGTAAAACCATTCCAGTCTGGAATCTCCAGCTTTACTACTGAATGGCGTTGAAATTATCTTCCTCTTAGGAACAAACTCAAAATAGCAAAAAGAAGGAGTTTCTCGAGTCCAATGCTTGAAGTTGTAGAAGAAATGAACGTCATCGAAAGTGAGCTTTATGCCTAAGATCTCACGGTATGCTATATATAAAGTGTGTAAGTAGGCATAAGAATTGGGATGCAGCTGCATGGGGGCAATCCGCATTTGTCTTAGAAAATCAACGATGAAGGAAGAAAATGGAGGGATAGCACCGACCATGCACATCAACCGAGTGATTGCCATATATCCTTCTGGAGGGTTGTGGGGACGGTCAGATCTCGAAGGCACTAGAGTGTCCTTTTTCATTATCCCGTATTTTAAACAAATTCGGATAAGTCGGTCGTTGTCGATTGTTGATTCAACAGAATCTTGGGGTGATTCCAATATGACAACCGATTCAAACTCATCAGGAGCCCGGTCGTCACCAATCCCTCCTTCCTCTTCAAAACCTAGAGAAACTTCATTCTCCGAAGACGCATCGTCACTTTCACGATTTCCGACCTTTTAGTCTGAACCCTCATTATCCCATTCTGGATCCGACGGAGAAGATATGTCCTCGAGAGTAATTTTGTTGGAGGTTTCCGGGGCCTTTTTCTTCTCAGCTAGTCTGGAAGAGCGTCTGGGTCTCATGATCATAAAATTATTGAAGAAGCAATAGCACAAATTAGAGCAAATTAGCCCGTATCCCCCCGTGCATGTGTGCGAACTAAAGTGTAAACAATGTATGCGGAAAGTGCAAAGTAAATGTTTAAAAGTGCGACGAAAAAGTTTGGCAAAATATAAAGAATTGAAGTAGTTCTTGATGTCCAGTTACGTTCGCAAGGCACTATCCTAACTGTCCATTAAGTTGAAGATTATGCCAAAAGTTGATTGGGCCAGTTAAACAAGTTTTTATGCATTAAGGTGGACTGCTCTTCGGTTCGGTTCGGGCGCGTTCATTGGGATCGGATCGGGGATGCGGCCTCGACTTGGGCTCGGATAAACTGTGGAAATCAAAATCGGATCGGCTCGGAGGTAGAGTCTCCTGACGGTTCGGATCGGATCACGTAGTCATACTTCTCCTCCTTTTATCTTACAATCCGACCCGATCAGGTTAGGAAAGCTCCCTTCCCCCTTTTTTTAACTACTTGCTCTGACCCGATCCGATCTTCTGAACTTCTTTTCTTTTCTTTTTCCCTTTCTTTACTTGCCCCGACCCGATCCGACTTCCTGAACCTCTTTTCTTTTCCCTCTCATCCATCTTCGATACTCCAGCCCGAACCGATCCCCTCAATCCTCTTCTTCTTCTTCCCATTCCTCAACCACAGTCAAATCCACATCCCTCTCCAAAGCTCCAGTTAAAGACGAGCGCATGCTTCATTTAACCTCTCAGCGCCTCGAGACGGTGGTAGAACCACCCACGACGACGACAGGGAAGGAGGGAGACGCGATATCGAAGCAAGAGAGGAGTCATGTTCAAATCATTCAAAATCAACCGCAATTTTCCATTGAAACCCATTGTTACAAAATTAATTGACGGATTCAAACCTACCAGAGTATGTAGCTTGGAAATTTGCACGAAAAGGATGAAAAATTCTTATTTCTTTTTTCTGGAGTTCCGAAGCAAAAGCGGTAAAACAATAAAAGGAAATGAGAGAAGGAAGAAGACCCAGTTTATATAGAAAAGTAGAGCGACTATTCGTCTTCTCGTTCGGACCGGAACGACAGTCCAATAGCAGAGCTTGGCCCAATAGTCCAATGAAAAATAGAAAGAAGAAGGGGTCTGTTCGGATCGGAATCCGAACCGAACCGAATTCTGTAGCTCAGCAGCGAATTAAATTGAAGTTTGAAGAAGAAGATAAAAACACAAGGAAAATCAAAAGAAAAATTACCTCGAAGAACGCTGTGCAATGATAGTCAAAGCATGCTCCGTCTCCGACAGAAGCATCCTTTGAGGGGGCAAAATGTTAGCCCACTTTGTGAACTGGGCAACACAAAGTCGAGATATGAAACATAGAAGAACTTGGAAAGCATTATAGCGGATCGGATCGGAGAAGATATAGCGGGTCGGATCAGAGAGGTCTTGCTGTTCGGATCGGTGAGCTATTACTGTTGGAATTAGAGAGGCACAGCTGTTCGGATCGGAGAGCAACCTACTGCCAGTTGGAGCGGAGGGATATCTGCTACAAAGACAGATCGGAACGGAGTGAAAGTAGACAAAGACTTAGCCTTGGGACAAAACCGGATCGGATCGGATACCCCGATCCGAACCCCTCCTGTACACTCCTCCGATCCGAACCCATATTCCACGTCATTCTCCCCCATATTCCACGTCATTCTCCCCCATGATCGCCTGGTTATTCGGAGCGGTTATGACCAGTTCCTACCCACAACGTCCACTGCTCTGATGCGTTGTCAACACAGAAATCCATCCGAACCCGAAGCTAATGGGATGGATGACACGTGGCTCCGATCCGGATCGGGTTCTGAGCAAATTTTCACCTATAAATACCCTGTCTGGAGACAATGAAAAGGATCTTCTTTTTGACACTTTGAGAGTTCAACCACTTCCATAACCCGAATTCCAGCACTCCAGAATAATCCAAATCGTCTTTTAACATTTGTTTTTAGACAATTGAGTGAATGTACGTGAGTTTTGAGAGAAATTGAGTGAATATCTCATTGTAATTGCAACAATATCATTGAGAATAGTGATTGACAAGTGGACGTAGGCTTTTCTTCGCCGAACCACTATAAATTCTGTGTGTTCATTTTACTTTTGATCTTATTTCATTCTGCTTTTAGTCAATTTGGGTGTTAGAACCACTTTTTGGTCTAACAGTTATCTTCAATATGCATCCATGAAATATAGCTCAAGAAAATATTTTAATATGAATTTTCACTGTGATGCACCCTGATCTTGCTTGCATGCGTGCTTATTAATTGATATATAATTTTGACAAGTACTTCCCATTTTGCAGGGTGGAAACTTTTCACGACGTGATGGTGAGTAATTTGCCTCTAATCTTGATTGATTGTCTAAGGCAGTTCATTTCTAAATGTGTATATGTTGTGTCTTACTGTGATATGAGATTATAGATCCTCATTTACATCTTCACTCACACCCTAACACCAACTAGTTAGAACCTGATGTCAACTGTGAGTTCTCTTTCTTAACCTATACGCCGAATCTTCAACCATCTTTGTTTATTAAAATGAACATCCTGTCACACTGATCACCCACACATACTAAAAGAAATAAAAATACTCCACAAATTTAATGCAGTGTGTTATTTTAACTCATAGATTAATACAACAAAAGCCCTGATTCCACAATTTTTTCTATGATTCTTTACCTATAGAATCATCGATGGACCGATGGAAATAGATAATTATTTCGCACCATCTTTAATTTACTATATTCCAATAAAAATATAGCTACCAATTGCTTGGCTGACACAATATTTTTTCTGGTTGGACGTTCCCAAGTCATCATTAACAAACATATATAAGTTTTGTTATAATTTTCAGTTTCTGGCGGTGAGAGCATATATGGTGGAAAATTTGCTGGTGAGCGTTACATTTTTTGGGTCTTGTGTTTATATGGTTATAACAATATTTATGCATTATTAGTGCAAGAGCGATGAAGTTAGAATGCTGGATAAATTGGTAATTATATCATCTCAGATGAAAATTTTGACATACGACACGAAAGTCGCGGGCTTTTATCAATGGCAAATGCTGGCCCCAATGGCAATGGCTCGCAGTTCTTTATTACCTTCAAAGCTGCTCCTCATCTTATGGTTATTAAACACATGAGGGATCAGCTAAACACCTCTTCCGCTTCATCCCATCTACGTTCACGATAAACAACCTTGAACAAAGTTAAAACGTATAGTTTCTCAATCAACATAACTAAATTCATCTCCACAGAAAAGTGTGATCATCTAAAACATTAAGTATCTTTATAATTTCTAGTCAATGTTAAGTCTAGAAACATTTATTTTAGCACTGCTTTGGAACATTATTTTGAACGTGCAAGGATTATGAAACATGTCAAATAATAATATGGATAATCAGCTCCATGAGAATTTAACTACAAATTTCGATTTGGGTTGTGTATCACAAAAAGTAGGTAGGTGTAAATGTGGTGTGAAAACGAGGTGTTGCTTTTACTCCTGTTTGTTTACCCCTATATATTTTCATTTCTAACGTTATTTGCACAGCTATATGTAAGTCTGCGGTTACAAGATTGAGTTGTGCAAAAAATGCGATAATAATATGTACTTGTATGGATTATAGAATGAAATAGTTCCGATATTCGTCAGCTAGGCCTATAATAGCAAGCCACTGTAAAGTCTAAACATTGTTTCCTAGGAGAGAATTTCAGAGAACACAAACAGTGAGAAAGCCTACCAGTCTTGAGTATATTATATTTACAGAAACATACAATATGGCGATAAAGCATACTAGTCTTGGAATATTATATTATATTTACAGTTAAACATATAAACTGGTGATAGCCTTAATAAAACAATTAAACTTCTGCATCAATAATTATATTAGGATCCATATTGAAGTAATTTATTATTGTTATTATATAATAAAGCAACCGGTTATAAAACATACAAATGGGTGACTGGTGAGTGGATTGTGGTAGTGATAAAGCTACTAATACCCGTCTTAGGATAACATGTTAATATAATTAACCAATGGAACGCATGACAATTCACGACTCTTTCAGTTTATAGCCCATTCAAATAGCTTAGAGCATTAATGCAACATCGGTACTTTTTTCCTCTCGCCGGCGGGTGTGGAGTGGGGGTGTAAAAAAAACAGGGGGTGGGGGGGGGGGGGTGGGGGTGGGGGGTGTTGTGCGGTGTAATGCGGACTGCAGTTCACTCGTACTCTTATACCATTGTTCGACTATTTTTAACTAATCGCATTGTGGTATTTTGCTTGATTTTTCCTTCATCTTTTGCAAAACATGAGTTCCATACCTACTGTAGAAAGCATGTTGTGTTCGGGAGACTTATTCTAGGGGATGAAACCTTAAAAAAGATAGAGGGAGTTGAAGTTGAGGATACAAAACCTATCGTGCCAGTGAAAATAGTTCATTGTGGCGAACTTGTTGAGTCTAGGTCTCATGGAGTTGATTTACGAGTAAACAAAAGTGGTAAGTTGTGACTGAAGTAAAATTTGTACTCTCAACAATTCAAATATGAACCCTTAAGCTTCTATGCAGAGAATAAGAAACTTAGCAAATTGACGTCTGGAAAGGATGTCGATTCTGATGCAGATATTGATGAAAAACAGAAGAAAAGGCATAAGAAATCTTTGGAAGGACGAAAAAAGAAAAAGCGAAGAAGATATTATTCATCTGAATCAGATAGCTCCTCAGACACTGACACTGAATCTTCTGACACAGACAGGATTCATTATCGTCATACTCATCATCATCATCTTCAACATCTTCTGATATTAGTAGCTCAAGTGATGGTGGATCTAAGAAAAGGAAGAGGTATTCCAAGCGGGATAAGCATAAGCGTGGAAAGAAGAAAAGGGATCGGAAGCGGGAGAAAAGGCGGAGAAAACGGGATAGGCAGCCCAGAGACAAAACAAAGAGGTTGTTTAGAAATAACCTTAAATTTTGTTTTTAACATATAATATCTGTAAATTATCTTTACCTTAAGCAGAAGATGGGGTAACATGTGTTTATACTTTTGTGCATTAACCTCATGTGAAACTATTTTTTTAAATAACAGGAACTTTAAAATACTCTATAAATCATCATAGAATCTGCTAAGTCAAATTGGTAGAAAATGATTATGGTGGCAGGCACATGCCACTTATTTGTGTATTCACGTGCTCGTGGTTTTCCGTTTCAAAGTAAATTCATCCTTAAGAAAGCAATTTCTTTGAAATCAAAATTTCTAGTTGCTAATGATTCTGAAAGAAAATTCGATTTGATATTGGAAACACCGGTAAGAAGTATTGGTCTTGTGTTACATATGATAACTACTTTTTCTTTCTTTCTGTTTGGTGGGGGGTGGGGGATTTTATTACTTGTATTTGTTTCTTTCGACAACATAGTAGTCGTCGATTTACTTTTTGACTGTGGAACCTTTTCTATATTTAAAACATGTATGTTGGAAGCTGATGATACTGACTCAAATGAGACTGGTCATGAAGACGGCGGTGGCAAAGGAAAAGGAAAATTGAAGATTAAAAATGGAGTCTCAGGTATGTTAAATAAAAGACCAATCCTTTTGTATGCTATTTTCCTTTAATCTAAAAATTGCCTTCCATTGCTGCGTGGCATATTGCATGTTGAAGAAATCACTTCTTTTGTTCTTTGATAGCTATTAAGGGCAGTGCAGCGAATTTTGTTACCATCTTGAACCTTTTCTCATATTATCACTGGTAGAGTAGTCATTTTGGTGCGCATCGCATAATTGGAGAGCTAAGTATCACAGAATACAGCAATTTGGAGTGTTATGGGTCTCTTCTCTAGCATGTAAATATTTATTTTGTGTATGAATCTATGCTGTTCAAAGTGGAGAGGAGTGTTAAATGATTCTGTTGTTTTAGAATCCACAGGGAGACTGGACGAAAATAAGCGCTCATCACGTAGTTTGGTACAAATAATTTTCGCATGAGTAACTGTATAGAAAAGCGACCACATAAAGTTGAAACCCAATTTGTACTGAGTGGACCGTCACTATTTATCATTTTAATTAGTGATATATCACAATTTAAATTAACCTTCAATAGTTTAAAACATAATACTATTATGACTCATAAATCATAATAGTAATAAAATTTATACATAATAAATTTGTACATATTGAAATTTATGCCATTGCTATAACTAAATATTTGTGTATCTAATAATGACGACTTAATGAAAAACATAATGTTGTGAATATTTTAGTTTTATTTATTTATAGCATATTACTTTAGGTTATTTTTTTAAAAATATTTAAATTAGAATTTAAGAATAAAGACAAGAAAATAAAATGATGAATAATTAAAATCAAATTTCGAAGCGGTGAAAAGTCGATATGCAAGTATTGTTAAAATTTCTTTTTTGACTGAAGAGTCAATTAATTAAGCTTTGGAAAGTATGAAAATTGTACGTTTATCTTGGATTATTAAAACAATAGTATCTAATAATGATTTTATATAAATATTGTAATGAGGTATATCAGTGTAAATAAAATTTTAAATTATATTAAAAGACGGGTTTCAATAAATGAACAAGTAATTGAGTGTACTTAGTGTAACCATATTTAATTTATCCAGTGTAAAAAGTTACACCAAAAATGTTTAATTTTTTTAGCATCTCATGAAAAACTTAGTGCTCAGACGGCGCCTTAGATAGGGGACTGAAGCGCCTGAATGGGGGTTCTCGGTGCCTTTGACAACATAGGTATTAACTAGTGAGCATACGGAAATTTATTTGTGTGACATCTTACTACACTTGGTAATAGTTATTATGGCACACAAAATAAAAAGTTAAAACCTTTTCTAAAGTGTCGGCACTCGGCGTAACAAATGACACATTTGTTTGATTCACTGCGCATTTAGTGTGTATACGTATATATTGTGTCATAATTAATTAAAACTACTGCAATATTTATAATAATAGATGCAATTATTTTATATAAATTTTATTAAATACAATGTCATAAGCATATAGAATATCATTCAACTCTTTTGCATCATTCAATATTTATTCATTTATTTAAAAGTCAACTATCAAGTTAAAAGCTTATAATTATTCTTCAACAATCAAATTTCAGTTAAAATCTTATAGCTGATTTTGTATGTTTTAGGCGAGAAAAATATACGACGAGATGTGATTTGTAATATATTTGTTTTTTTGTGATGTTATTTCAGTATATTTATCTTGTTTTGTGTTACTTCATATGTTTATTTTACATCACACCTTATTTTGTTTTTTAATTAATGTTTCTTTGGGTCCAAATCACTTCTCTTTTAGTCCAAGTCATTTCGTTTTTTTTTTTTGGGTTATTATCAGGGTGTACCCCATTCGTAGGTCCGAAATTCACATCTATGAATTGAATAGTCTGAATGGTCTGCAGTCAGTTGTTATAATCAATGGGTGTTTAAATAGTTCATTTGAATAAATTGAAATCCAATATTTAGCATATACTGATCCCATGAAGTAACTGTAGAAGTCTATAACTCAGTTATAACATTTATTGTGTCATTTTCATTGTAGAAAGTATATAATACATTCAAGCATGAACATTAGTTTGCGTAGGCGTGACGGATGTTATATTATAGCCCGTTTTGAAAATTTTACATAAAATTTAGTCCATCCACGTTGATAACTACATATATTTCTCGTTAAGAAAATTTAAGAGTAAGGCCGTCTTTTAAAATTTAAAACAAAAATTATTAGGTAAACTTTTTTATGCAATTTTGTATCTGAAAAAAAAAAAAAAAAGAACTTTAAATAGCAAACAAATAAAAAGGTGGGCTTTTTGCATCGTGTGCCATTTAGTGCACTTGTCATGTGTGCCGTGCGATGGGGTCAATTGTCTGATCATCGAGTCACACCTTGCATCAAGACGCATATGACACATCTTTCATAACTGTGCGGTTGGTGCAGTTGTTATCCTGCGTTCTATTAAAGTTTTTAGAATACCTTTTTAGCTGAGAATGAACAAATATTGGATATGAGACAAGATCCAAAATTATTTAGTTAAAATAGTTTTTTTTTTCCTTTTGAATGAGTTTGTATCTATTTGTGGTAAATAATTTGTGCCGAGGTATGCACAAGGTGGTTTTTTTTTTTTTTTTTTTTAAATAATATTTGATTAGTTAACCATCATCGGGCTATTGAGTTATTCCATCCATATAATGGTGATGACAATGATCACTTGAGTTAATTTTAGCTATTGGCTTCTTTTATATTCATACTTTACAAGCATATTGCTCTACTTTCTTATAATTTGTATACTTGTTCACCGTTATAAGTTAATTGATTTTTTTAATCGAAATAATAAAAGCAAAATAAATCGACTGCCAGATGATGTGAATCCTGTAGAAATGCTGGACAAAGATACTACCAACTTTCCTCACGGCCAGAATGCAATGATGGATAAGCCTGTTGGAGTTGACGCTAGATCGTCAAGCAAAAATGGAGAAATGCCAAGCAATGGCATTACAGAGCCAATATATAATAATACTGCATATAACTCAGTTCCAGTAGTTGAAAACAGACCAAGAAAATCTAGGTCCTTTTATACTTACTCTCAAATTGTTTCTGCTTAAACCGTTTCTTCCAGAATCGGTATTTTTTCTGACACTGATGAGCAGGAGCCGCAGCATGAGCCCTAACCGCTTCACCCAAAGCAAGAGTATGAGTATTACTCCTAGAAGAAGTCCAAGTCTAAGCTTGAGCCCTAAAGGGAGGTCTGTAGGCAGTAGTCCAACTGGCCAAAGAAGCATCAGCGGAAGCCCAGTAAAAAGTGATTCAAGAAGCAAAAGCAGGAGTCTGTCTCCATTAAGAAGCATGAGCAGAAGCATAAGCAGAAGTCCTGTTAAAGACAAAAGGAGTGCCGGAAGCAGGAGTGTGAGTAGGAGTCCAGTAAGATCTTACCGGAAAAGATCTCCTAGCACAAGTCCTATAAGAAATGTGCATAGAACCATAAGCAGAAGCCCTGTTAGATCTTCACGAAGAAGCATAAGCAGAAGCCCGGTTAGGTCTTCGACAAGAAGCTTAAGCAGAAGTCCTGTTAGGTCTTCGAGAAGAAGCCTAAGTAAAAGTCCGGTGAGGTCATCAAGAATAAGCATAAGCAGAAGTCCGGTGAGGTCATCAAGAAGAAGCTTAAGTCGAAGCCCTTTGAGGAGGAGTTATTCTAGAAGTGTTTCTCCAGATGGGTCACCCAAGCGAGTAAGAAGGGGACGAGGTTTCAGCGACAGGTATTCTTATGCACGGCGATATTGGACACCTACTCCAGACCGTTCTCCAATAAGATCTCAATATGTGGCAAGGACTGACCGTAATAGGTAACAATTATTTTTTATAATCATTGCACTACTGGTTCTTCATTACTGTTTGTATACACGTACACAAAGACATGCACGTGTAAACATACACAAATATGTATTAAGGTTTGAGAACTCATTGTTGGTTTTGGTCAGTTAGGTTTTTGTATTTTCCGGGAATTTCAAAAGTTTCGGTTTTGTTTCGATTTCAACTCCTTGTATTTTATAATGGGAATGGATTAATTAATGTTGTAAATAAGATACGAGAAGTAAAATACAAAACTTCACTTTTAAATAAAATACAACGCAACATCATGATATCATCCTCCAAAGTCGGAATTAAAGTTTGCTCAATTGATCACCCTCAAATTAATAAAGTAGCTCGATAAAGCCCAAACGATAGAACACTTGGCCCAAACTAAATAAACTGCTCATTATCCCCCCTTGTCATAAAATGTCAATTTTACAAAACTAGGGTCCCCCATAAAATGAAAAAGAACAAGATAAAACAAAACTAGAAAGAAATATTTGGAACCAAAAGCTCAATGTGAGCCCAAACTCGAAAAAAAGAAATGAAATGGGAAAAAGCTCGAGCTCAATACTCCAGTTCAATACTAGAGCACGATCATGGAGGTAAGTAGTTACTGCTTGGTTTCTTCCCTTCACCTGTGGATACTTTTTTTTTTTTTAAATCAAGCAGTTCGGAACCAGAATTGTTGTCCAGTTCTGAATTGGGTACTGGTCTGATACTACTGAAATTTTGGTGTATTGGCTGGTACTGTATACCTTGATATGCACATATATTCGTGTGGTTGAGATTCTCCTTAATTTTCACCCCTCCAATCCTTCATTCACATTTTTGTTGACAAGTGTTGAATGAGATTATTATTAATTAAATTAATTTCTTGCTATGAAGATTATCTTCATGTTTTTTGCCATCTTAAAACTTTAACTACTTCTAATATTGATTTCAAATCTATGAAGGCTAGCCTGAACCTAATGGAAATTGAATTGTAATTGTGACTTGTAAATCTTGAAGTTACCCATTTTGTTTTATGAAGGTATTTTGGTACAGATTTGAAGGGGTTACACCCATTACATAGGTAGAATATCATGTGTGAAAAGAATCGGACTAACCAAAGTTTCTAAACATGAAAAGCTCAAGGATTGGTATGGATTTCGGAGATGGGGATGCAGGAAGATCTTATATGTAAAGGGATTCATAGACTACTTTTTTAGGTTCCTTTTGTCATGTTTCTCGATCTTATATGCCTGCATGCGTTCTCAAGAACATATGAAACGTATGTGGTAACTACAGAGTTATCTCCTAGAAGCTCCCCATCCTTGTTTTTTGGTGCCATAATATTAATGTTTGTGTGGCATATAGCACAGCCATTTAAAATTGTGTGGTTTCCTCTTAACCCCCCCCCCCCCCCCCAAAAAAAAACACTCTCTTTCTCTTTGTTTTCCCGTCTATGCAACGTATGACCACTCTGCAATATATAGCGGATCATCCTTCAGAAATCTTTCCACCCGACTTTTCATGTGTGCTAGCATGCCTCCTTTTACTGTAGCAGGATTGACTTAATGCGTCTGCACTCATGGATATACATGCAGAATTTGTAGTCCTTCCGTAGCATCTTCCGTGTGCTGAATAGATGGTCTGCTTCTCATCTTCTGTGTGCCGAGTAACTATGATCTATTTGATATGGAGATCATCTACACAGAAAATTGGATCATTTTGAAACCTTAAACTCCTTTAAAATCATATGCATGTATGAATGTGTGCATACAGACACATACATATACACACTTCTAGAGTTGTAACCCCTTTCTCGTCTTTTGATCCAAAATGTTCCGAAATGAAACAAAATTTATTAGATGTATTTGATATAGGTATCATCTACCTAAGAAATTGGATCATCTTGAAACTTGAACTCGTTCAAAATCATACACCAATATGAGCGATTGAGTACACCATCGGTCGTTCATAAATGTAATTTGTGTACAAAGTTTCAAATGAAAATTTGGGTATATGATCACAATGTCAAATAAGTCATTAAAAACAAGGAAAAAACAAACCATTTCAAAATTCAAAACATTTGGGAACATGTTACATAAGAAATGGGTAGTGAATCCTACCATGTGTGTATGTGCACGTGCATGCGCACGTTTTGTATTGTACTGTTCTTAACCTTTATCATTTTTTTTCCTCTCTTCATCTTTGGATTCTGATTTTGAATCTGTTGGATTATTTAATTCCTTCCCAACTTCCATTATCATAGCTTCAGGTTTTTCGTTGTGATGTTCCTCGATATGTGGCACACTAAGTTTTACTTTTCTGGAAATGTATCTTGGTGGTTTTGAATTACATTCTTGGAGCACCTCATGCACCTTTGTTTTGCATTGGTATTGGTTGTGACCAAATACACCTACATTGAGAAATATTATATTCATTCTTTTCCACATTTAAACTAGCTCATTTCCATTAAAGAGCTCGATTTTAGTCAGTTTTGGGCGAGCCAGCTTTCTTTTCAATAAGCATTCACGGTTACTTCAAATTTGTTTTAAATTTCACACATCCTTCAAGCTCTAGTGGGAATATCTATTGCATTGGAAACTTCATTTATGATTTCATCATTTCAAAGCTCCATTTCAAGGTAATAGGATCACATCGAAATAGTCATGGCCTTAAAAAGCTCTTTTGTGGTTTTGAAGTTTGCCTCTTGTTTCTGCAAAATCATCAGTTCAGAGTCAAAACAAATACATACCACCTTTCAACTCTCTCGCCGAAAATAAGCTGTTTTCCAAAATACTTTGGAAACCTCCTTTTGGTTTTCATGCTTATATATGAGAGAAGATGTACGTAGTATGATATCGCTCGAACAACATATAAAACTATCAAATTCTTCCACTTGCCGACCATTTTTTGATATACATTTTTATCGATGAAATCCCACTTATCTTCGGTTGTATAAATTTCAGTTTTTTTCTTTTTCTTGTTAGAATTTCCAAGCTCTGCTTCTCAATTGCAGCCAAGGAGAACATCCTTGTATGCTATAGTTTTTCTTCCCACAAATTCAATTGTGTGCTTTTCCTATGTTTTTGTATTTGTATGTGTAATGTATACGCACATACATGCTTGCATGCACATACACCCTACATACACGTGCATTCTCACCTTGTGCATGTTCGTTTAATTTATTTTGGTGTTTAGATATTCAAGCTACAGGAGTTATCATGATAGATCACCTCCAAGACGGTATAGAAGTCCCCGTAGAGCCAGAACACCTCCCAGGTAACCTGGTTCTTCGTATAATACTATATTCTACTGATGCTACTATTGATCATAAACGCTGTTTAATGGGCCAAAATAGTAGGATTTATAAGCCCTTTAGATTATATTTATGTTATATAATTGCATGCAGGTACATAAGCAGAAGAAGCCCGTCACGCAGTCCGATACGGTACCGCAGCCGTCACACCTCAAATCGTAGCAGAACACCTCTGAGCAGGTACCGCATGGCCAAACGTACGTCAGTTTCGAAAAGCAGGAGCCCATCGGGTTCAAGATCTAGATCTTTATCGAGGTCTAGGTCTAGGTCCTTTCCTCCGTCTAGCCGCTCTCCAAAGAGGGTTATTAGCAAAACAAAGTCGAGGTCCGTGTCGCTATCAAGCAGCTCAGACGATGGGAAGAAGGGCTTGGTTTCTTACGGAGATGCTTCACCTGATTCTGCTGGCCGCAATTAAGATCTTTTTGGTTTTCCTTCTATGTTATAAATAAGAATAGTTTGTTGTGGTGGTGTTCTGTTGTAGTTTTTTTAAATCCTTTTACATCGATGGAGATTTGGGGTTGCCCGGTATCTTTCCTGTTTACATTGAACATGATGATTGTTCACTTTATTTGCCCTGTTTGTGAACCTTTATTGATTCTGGATTCTATTTGCTTTCTGCATTCAAACTGTCCTTTTATACCACATTTGGAATTGTTTCTTGTTTCTTTAAAAGATTTTTCCTTCAATTTTCGAAGGTTGCATAAAAGATGCTTCTATGAAAGACATGATTTAGAATTGAGCTGATGGTCGGTAGTATCAGTTTTAGTTTCATTTAATCTTAAAACGTATTAAACATTAGGAAAAATATGTTTATCATTTTGTCGTACGACCTTACTACATTCTAACTTTCTTGTTTTCCCTCTTTTCTTTCATTTTCATTTTCCATTTCTAACAGGGTGAATTAAGTATTTGGTTTTGTCAGATTTTAATTGTAGATTTAGCTTTTTATTAACTACTTGTTCGTTCTCAACTTACAATACTAAAGGTTATTTTAACCTAATTTACCGATTACATTTTGAATTATTGATCAATCTCTATTCTTTTCTATATATATCATGTCTTTTTTAATTTATGGGTAATTTAAGTACTGTATGTGTGATTTGGGTTCAAGCATGGGAGGTAAACGTAAATATGATTTTTATTATGTTGTGTTTTGAAATAGTTCATATTTAATGCTATATAACTAAAAGCAAAGATGATTAAGTCAACGACTAGTTTCATGGCCGACAACTTCTAAGCTCCTGCGAATTTTCTCGCATCTTCCTCGCGCTTAATCTTCTTTTCTGCTTCCTGCTTCTGATTCTTGCTTTCCTTATAGTCTCTCCGCGAGTACTTTGCACTACATCTTATTTGTTTTTTGGAGGTGCTTTGCCCTAAATCGATCTGGGTTATGGATCTCGATTCAGATTATGGTGTTTTCATGCTAATTGGTTCCTTCCTACAAACATGTCCCCCTACTGAATCAAATTTTGCCTTGATAGTGGAGGTAACTTCTGAACCTTTTACCGTTGAAATCACTAGGAATACGTCTGTGGTTGTGAAGCTGTTCTCTTTGGCTTCGTTTGGTTCTCTTGTGCGCCACCGTTTCTTGTTCGTGGCCGTCTGTTATTTGGAGCTCTCCTTTTTACATGGGTGGTTTTGGATCTGCATTTACCCCTTCTGCGAATTTGCGTGGTCATATATAATCGGTGATTCTTGGTTCTCGTCCTGCCTTTGAAATTAACAGAGGAAATGGGGAGTTCATCACCTCATTTGCTCTCAGGCTTCGTTTCAAAGACTCGCAAGTGGTATCTGAGATGGTTGTTGAAGGCTTTGTGGTTGGTTCTCTTTTGTGCGGGGTGTTTTTGGCAATGACCACTGCGAAGTATCGGAAGCGGTGATCAGCGGTAATGGGGATTTAACCACTCCACCCATTAAGGACCTGATTTCCATGCGTTCGAAGATGGTTAATGTTCTTAAGGGTTCGAAAGGAAATTCTGCTTTGTCGGCTTCTATGGCTTGTGGGAGTTTTAGGGGTTGGAGGGTGTTGTGAAGCGCAGGCTAAAGCGTACTAAACGCCGTAAGGGGTCGAAGCAAGTGGCGGCTGCCACTTCCTGTCCCTTGTCTCGGCTGATAGTAACTCGGTGGCCTTTGTAGCACCTGCTTTGCCTATTACTCTCTCGAATGCCTTCCAAGGCTTGAGTGATGAACTAGTGGAAGTTGATGGCGGTTCTTTTTCTTATGGCAAGCTGGTTGTGGGACACTCTGATTTTTCTGAGGCAGGATGTGCTTCACTGGTCCCTGGTCAATCTCTTTGGTTGTGTGGTGCTGAGTTTCGACGGCGATGTAAGTCTGATGCCTCTACTCGTCTGCAGCCAGTGGTTTCATCACTTGGCATGGCAGCGCAACATGAACAACGAACTTACGGGTTGCCTAGTTGTTTGGAAATGGAAGTTTGCTCGTTACATGCACAGATCGGTGGCTTTGGGCGAGTTATTGTGGGCAACAGTTGCATAGTAGTAGATGGTTTTGATGCTAGGAAGTTTGGGTTTTATCCTTTGGTTTCCTATTGGATGGCAACTTCTATGGTTGGTTGCACCTGGCTACTGCCTTTTGTTGATCTCAAGGTTTGCTGTTCTATGTTTTCTGTCTATTTTGCTAGGCATGCTGGCTCAGGGCCTCATGTTTTAGTGCTTCCATTGGTTTCTTTGGCATACTCTATATCCTATAAGGGCGTGTTAGGCGGACGGTTAAGGTTCTCCGATCAGGTTTGCATTGCTTCCCCCTTTTCTGCTTTCTGCATTATACTGGGATTGTGGTATGCTCAGTTCGTTTGTGTTGTTCATATTGCAGTGAGCCACGACACACGTATGCGTGTGCTCCCTACCACTGAGTTTGTTTCTTCGATGGAACCAGTGGTAGGTCACGTGTGCTTTCAATACCCATCCTTTGTTAGGTTGCTCTGTTCGTATTTCGGGTTGCCCGTTTCTTCGAGTCATTGCGAGGCCGTTTTTGGGTCGTTAGTGACTCGAGTGGTGTTGTTCTGGCTTTTTGTCCATTATGAGTTTTGTTGGCTTCTTTATAAGGTTTTGTCTTTATGGGATGGGTGGTCTCCCTGTTATTTGTGTATAGCGGATCCGACTTTGGTCCACTATACAGTTTATTAGGGAGGTGGCCTCCCATGTTTGACTTTTCCTTCTGATGGATATCAGTGTCCCGACTTGAGACATTTACCTATTAGGAGGGGCTGTCAATCAGCTCGGCATTGGTAAAGCTCACACATCAACTGGTGTTGTCTCTTTTGAGAAACTCCACATTTTTGTATGTCCTTTCGTTCTGGTTGTTCCTATGTGTCCTCCTGTCTCTTCTAGTCTCCCTGTGTCTTCTGTTCGAGGCACTTCTCCCCTTCTTAGTAAGGACGAGATAACGATCATTAACGATCGTTTGTCTCGACTTACAAAAAATTCGTGTCCTTCTAGGTCTGGTGTGTCGGCTTCTTATTCTCCAGATCAGGATCGTGAGGCCTCTTTGAGGTTTCTAGTGTGCATTCTCGCTCTTTGCGACGTAGGAAGCGGGCGGCTCCACGCACTCCCCACACCATTCAGACACGCTCTATAGCGGCGTCTGATCAGATCGTTAGATCTACTCAGCACACGCTTTATCTTGTCTGAGCTGTGTGGTTGCTTTATCTGTGTTTCCTAGATGGCGAATTTCTTTTTCTGGAACGTTCGAGGTATAGGTAATGATGCCTCTGTGACTAGACTCAGGCGCATTGTCAAGAAGCATTCTATCTGTCTGGTGACACTTTTGGAACCTTTTGTGGGGGTGGAGGAGATCACCAAATCTATTTTGTCTCTTGGCTTTGGTGGTGCCTTAGCCAATGTGTCCGACAAGATTTGGATTCTTTGGTCTAAAGACGTTGTCGTCCACCCTATCTTCAATTCCGATTAGCTACTTTCGGTAGCCTGCTTGATTCCTTCCTTTACCTCCTCTTTTCTGTTTTCTGCTGTCTACGCTAAGTGCGATTGGATAGAGCAATTGGCCCTTTGGTCAGACATTCTCTCTATTTCCGACTTGGGCTTTTTGGTCTCGTTTTTGGGTGGCGACATCAATGTTGTCGCCATCCAAGCTGAGAAACAGGGAGTGAATACCATTAGCCGAGTGGCAGTAGCAGACTTCAATGCCTTCATCGTCAGCTCAGGACATTCCGAAGCCTCCTTTTTCAATTCGACATTTACTTGGTGTAATAACCAAGAAGGGCCAAACCAGATTCTTTCTAGACTTGATAGGTTTTTCGGTTCGGAAGGTTGGTTCAACCTTCCATTCACCTTTTCTATTTCTCATTTGCATCGTACTTTCTCGAATCATGCTCCTATGATTCTTTGTTTCTCCCCTCTTTCCCTATTTGGACCGTCTTCCTTTCGGTTCTAAAGTATATGGAGATCCCACCAAACTTTACATAGTGTGGTGGAAGACTCCTGAAACTCCCCTGTGTTAAGATCCCCGTGTGTTGTGTTTTTTCGTTAGCTGAAATGCTTGAAAGTTTTCCTTAAGGCGTGGAACGTTCTTGTTTTCAAGAATATCTTCGACTGTGTTCGCACGGCCGAAGATGTTCTTGTTCTAGCAGAATCATCTTTTGATGAGAATCCCTCTTCTGCTGATAAGGAGGCTTAGGCGATTGCCCAACTGGCCTTCTCGTCGGAGCCTTGTATTGAACATGACTATCTTTGTTAGAAGGCGAGGATCAAGTGAATTATTGAAGGAGAAACGAACTCCAAGTTTTTCCATTCCTCTATCCGTAAGAAGAATAATCTTCTTAGGATCCATCAAATTCAGCGTTCCGATCTCTCTATGGCTTCCACGCCTGGTGAAGTCAAAGAGATTATTCTGTCCCACTTCCAAGCTTTTCTTGGGACACCCTCAATGTCGGTTTCAGACCTGATCTCGCTCGCTATCATTCATAGTTGGTGCTTCCCTTGGATAGCTCTGATCTAGCCGCACTCCCTTCCTTAGAGGAAATAAGCGCATGTGTGTTTTCTCTAAGCAAAGACAATGCGAGTGGGCCCGACGGCTTTAACGGGGCTTTTTTCCGGAGTGTTTGGCCGATTATCCCAGCAAACTTTTGTCTTGTCAACCAATTTTTCTTCTCTGGTGGAGATCTCCCATTGGGGTGGACTTCCACCAATTTGGTTCTTATTCCAAAGTGCAAAAACAATGGCACCTGCGCGGATTTTCGACCGATCAGTTTGTGCAACTTTTCTAATAAGATAATCTCTAAGGTCCTAGCCTCTAGATTAACACCATTTCTCGAGCGAATTATCTCTTCTTCCCAGACTGGGTTTGTAGAAGGACGTTTGATCACTGATAGCGTCCTTTTAGCCCAGGAGCTAGTCTCTTAGATCGATAGAAAGGTCTGAGGTTCTAATGTGGTCGTGAAGCTAGATATGACTAAGCCTTATGATCACATGTCCTGGTTTTTCATCATCAAGGTTCTGAGAGCTTTCTGCTTTCCGGAACCCCTCATCGACCTTGTTTGGAGGCTGATATCTAACTGTTGGTTTTTCATTCTTATTAACGGATCAATCAACAGTTTTTTTAAGGTAGGAAGGGGTCTGCATCAGGGAGACCCCTTCTCTGTTTGTGATCACTGCCGAGGCATTCGTTCGTGGACTGCATTCACTCACGATAGCTTGGCAGATTCATAGATTTGGCATCCCTAGAGGTTGCCCTCTTATTTCCTCCTTATCTTTCGTGGACAACATCATCATTTTTACCAATGGTAGCCATCACTCTATCCACCGTCTTGTAAGCCTTATTCAGCAGTACGAGAGATGCTCAGGTCAACTGGTTAATTTCGCTAAAAGCTGTTTAGTCCCCGCGAAAGATTTATCTCCGATTAAATCTTCATGGATTGAGACCGTTACTGATTTCAGGATAGCCTTCCTTCCCTTACATTATCTCGGTATTGTTCTATATCGAGGAAGAAAGCTCAACGCCATTTTCGATCCCTAGCTGACAAAGCAAAGGGTAAGATCATTCGTTGGAATGCGACTCTTCTCTCTCAGGCAGACAGACTTGTTCTTATAAAGTCAGTTTTTGACTCTATAGGATAACATGTCTTTGCTACTATGACTCCCACCTCTTCTTTCGTCTGTTCCTACTGATCTTTGGCGTCGTCTTTTTTCTAGGGAAACAAGGACAACGCGAATAGCCACCATTTGATTTCGTGGAACACATCTGTCATCCCAAGTGTGAGGGAGGTTTGGGCCTCCGTAACCCTAAGGACATTTGTTCTGCCTATGCTTGCAAGTTTTCGGTGAGGTTTAGACCTAATGACTCCCTTTGGATGACGTTCCTCCACGCTAAGTATACAGGCTTTCGGGCGCAAATTTCACCGGTGTCCCGTCATACGCTAGTGAGACGTGGAAATAAATGCAATCCGTAAAGGCTTTATCGAAGTCACATGGTGGTGGAACCGATTGGGACGGAAGTCCCTTTTCGATTAAGGTGGTGTTGAACACGGTGAGGACACATACTCCACGCCTTCTCCTTTTCTCCTACATCTGGGATGACCGACTTCCCCCTAAAGTCTAGTTATTTATATGGAAAACCCTTCATGAGGGGTTACCAATAGACGAGAACCTCCATAGGATCGGCATCCCAATCGTATGACGATCTCAAAACCCCGTACCACGGTGTTAAGGATAATCATTGGAATATAACACATTAACCATCATTAGCTGAGTACAGATAATAGCATAAACAAGAAATAGAATAATTTACATCAATATGACAGCGGAATCATAACATGTAATAACATCAGAGTAGCACAGTGCAGGATACACTTAGTACATAAAAGGGAATGATCAGTCTACATCAAGATCACTGGTACATATACATCAGATGGTACATAAGAGAAGTAAATATGTCTACATCGCAATAAGAGGAATCATATACATAGACAATAATGGCGGAATATTAATAGCCAAAATACTGAGAATCTAGTCTTCGCCATACAAGCCAAAAGGTGCACGCCATGCTGCTGTGAAAAAGCCAAAATACTACCTATCACCTGTCACTAGGCTGCCGGTGTGAAAAGAAGGGCACCTGAGTTTGGTAAGTGAAACAAACTACGAGTCAGTCATGGGACTGGTATGAGAAATCTACTTAACTGATTTAGCAATAACAATAAGGCAAATCATAGGACCACGCCACTTTCGCGGAACGGGTTTACTCCAGTGATTGCCAGTGCATTAAAATAAAATAAATTCTTTTAAACAACGCTATGCTTTTTAGAAAGAATGAAGCCGTTATAAGACTCAAGTCCCATCACACAATGCAACAAAAACCGGAGGATAGAGCTTTACCTTATAATGGCCAAAAAATGCTTAATACGTGTAAAGAAAAATCACTTGATATTATTGCTAGTGCATATATGTTTCTAAAGCAAATTCAATCATAAGTATCATTCATAGACGACATGGGTACCATATATCATGTCGCCATATATAAGTTACAATCAAATCCGTAATTTCGTATTGGAAATTTGGATTCCATCATGAGTCGAGGCAAGAAATATAACCCTCTCCGTTTCGAGACACTCTAGCAAGTGCCTCAGGACTACACACTCTGGGTAATCCTGGATCGGTTGGGCCGGTCCACACCTACGTTAGTGGATTGGCAATTCCTGAACACACGTTTCCTGGTCCTTATAGACCTATACATCGGCTCTGTAAAGACCGATATAACCGAGGCGCCTCGCAATCCAACAACCACATAGGGAATATAACAACGATGTTAGGGCTAGTAAAACGCTGACACCACCCATAGCTAGAAAGAAACGTCGTGTTCTCCCAACGGTCCTTATCCCGTTTTTAACTCATACCGAGGTGCGAGACTCGAATTAACGCCATACACAACGTTGTGCCACGCAGGCCGTGTTTTGATCATCAACCAAAAGACTCTGGTTTTCAACAAAAGCCTTGATCACTGCATCTCCGCATGCCACACAGGCAATTCACGCCGTGCGACTGATTTCTATCCATATATAACCTCTAAGCTCGTACGTCTCAGAGAAGGGCGTTAAGCAAGAGAATAAATTCTCCGCCGCCAAACAGATATATATTTAATAGAGATCAATCAACACAGAATAAAGTCCAGTTTCAAACACACATCCATTTACAATTTCGCTCTGGGTCTGAACGAAACCGGAGGCACATTATTCCTCTCCTACATGTCCAATGCAGAAGAGAGGCCCTCACACATCTGGACAATTAACAAGTACGTCCACACCACTACCACTGTGACCTCGTCAAGGGAGCTACCCATATCAAAGGCATCAGTACTAATCCACATGATGTGAAGATCACCGGTCTTGCACCGTCTTCGTATCTTCGATATTTATTCGTCGATCAATTTTTTGAAACGAGAATTAACTCGGCCCTTTCAAATAATTCACGTATACTAGAATTCAAAACAATTCTTTCCATGGTTAAATTATTCGACATTCACATTTCAGTTCCTTATATATAATTTTCATGTCAAACACATTCAACCATCAAATATCAAGCAAACTAAGTAAAATCGGTTTATTTCCATTCCATGTCGCTTATAATATTTTATAACGATATACCGACATTTTTATTTATTCAAAAATAGCTCCATTTAATTAAATGACGTTTCAGGCCATGCCGAGGCACTGGCGCTATTTTCCTTCAGATTTGTTTTACATATATCTGAAAATCTAACCGTTGGATCTTAACAAACTTCATATCGTTGGAAAGATCCCTCAAAAGCGAACTCAATGGTTCTAGTTTTAGGAAATTCCGACGGTCGGATATTTCGCTATAATCGTTTAAAGTTACGATTTCAAAACGCGAGCTGCCACGCTTGATTCGATTAATTTTATTTTATATATATATATATATATAAATATAACCCATTCTGGCGCTGTTTTTCTTCAGATTTGAATTAACCATTTCTCACGATCCAACCATTGGATACTAACAAACTTTATATCGTTGGAAAGAAGGCGAACCTAACAGTTTCAGTTTCGGGAAAATCCAATGGTCAGATTTCTCGGTATAATCGTTTAAAAATACGATTTCAAAACGCGAACTGCAGCAGCTCGATTCGTTTTGTTTAATTTATATATATATATATATATAATTCATTTGAAGATATCTATATTGTTTTTCGCTTCAAATATTTCACTAACGCCTTTAAATTTCAGAAAATTTCGCCATAACCTCCTTTGTACGGGAAGGGGTTTGGAAATTTATTGGGGCGTATTAGGCACCCAATAAATCCTAAAAAGCATGCACATATTTATAGTGATATACTCCAGTGTCCATAGGGGAGTGTGTATAGATCATAACTCAAGAGAATAAATTCTCGTCACCCTATAAATGGTTTTTGTGCCTAAATGACTAGAGAGACGTGTTTTTTATGAACTCCAGACCCGTGTGGGTTTTTTTTATTAATCTGATAATTTACCATTATATTTTATGTAGTCCATAACAGTCTTCGGTCCAACCTGAAATATAGTCATCGTCATACAAGCTTCTCGCTTGTATGGAAATCTTCAACCTCGTCACATCAGCTCCAAATGCTAATGTGGTATATGATAGAGTATGCTATCTTCTTGCAGTATGCCATGTAGTGTAGTTCAAAATTAATTGTTACTATCCTATGGCGACATTTATAATTACACACAGAACAACCAGCACTCCGCATCCAATGACATTCACAGGAGTTTATATAAAATAAAATTGCGTAGCCAACTCATTAAGGCTTACCTATTTGTCGTGCACGCAAATAAATTCTTTACTCAACAGCTAATCCATTTTTCTGTTCAACACGTGTATATATATGCAGAACTAAGCTAAAAATAAAATTTCTAGCGAACAAATATTTATTTCAACACACAGTTATTTTTAACACTTCCTACATAGGATAAAAATGATATTTTTGGCGAGCAAAAATATATTTCAACTCTTGACTATTTTATTTAGTTCCTAAACATGTTAAAAATAATATTTACAACAAACGAACATTTGTTTCAACACATGTGTATTTTTAGCGAGTCGTATACATGATAAAAATGATATTTTTATCGTTCAAAATATTTATTCAACACATGAATGTTTTTAGCACTTCATATATACAATAAAAATGTTAATTTTATTGTTCAATCCTTTTCATCAACACATGAATATTTTATATAGTTCTTACATATAGTAAAAGTGTTATTTTTATCGTTAAAACAATTTAATTAAAACAAGAATATTTTATATATTTCATACATAAGAAAAACATGATATTTTTATTGTTAAAACAATTTATTTAAAACAAGAATATTTTATATATTTCATACATAAGATAAAAATGATATTTTTTTGTTAATTTTTTTTATTTAAAACTAGAATATTTTATATACTTCATACATACGATAAAAATGTGATTTTTATCTTTCAAAGGGTTTACTCAATACATGAATATCTCTACACATGAACATCTCAACACATGAACATTTCATATACTTAATATGCATAATAAAAATGTGATTTTTATTATCTAAAAATTTATTCAACACATGAATATAATTTAACACATGAAAATAATTCTAACACATGAACATTTCAGAAAATTTCGGCAGCATAACGGGAGGAGGTTTTAAACTGGCACCGTCCCTAGTACAACTCCTCGCGCAACCTTAGGCCTCGCAGCGTTCCATAAGGGGCTTATCTAAATGATCTAAGATCAATTTCATATCGTATGAATTTTCCACAAACAATTCCCATTTGTTTTCGACCACAAACAATCACTTTCAACCACAATCAATTATTTTCAACCATTCGCCATATCACATATTTTCACGCCAATCACAATCAATTTATATCGTTCATGGTTTGTGGGAGAGGGGTATATATATATTTATATATATATATGTGTATATAATTATATTTCACTTCCATTTCAACTCGTTTTCAATGCATATATGTTTCATACAGCGCTTGTATAATTTATACATCGCTCATATAACTTATACAACGCCCATACATGTGGTATACAATGCGTATATAATTTATACTTCGCTTATATAACTTATACAACGGATTTCCATTCACATTTCAGTTTAGAAATCTCACATCGATTTAAATCCTTCTGAAAATTGTAGCGAGCTCAGAATACGTTCTAGCTTCTTCTAGAATGTAGATGACGTCGCTACGAGTCCGACGTCTCCTGTTTCATCGAATTTCGTCAACATAGCAAAAAAATATGATTTTTATTTGAAAAAAAAGATTTGCTCCACTTAGAAGTGTTATTTCCTTTAAATAAAAACCCAGGCCGTTACATGGGTTGAAGCTTCAAAACTAGGTTTGAAGATTTCGCAAAATCTGTAGCACGATAGGAGGATCAACTCACACAACATCTAAGAGGGTGGAGTCGCGTGTCTGTGCGTGGTGGTGGGACCAACTTCAGTGGTCGGAGGAGTGTGTGGCGGCGGTCTGAAGTTGCGAAGTTTGGAGGAGAGGTTCTTCGTGATGGAGCAACGATAGGGGGTAAACTTTATATGGATTTGAAGAGGAGGAGGAGAGCTTCAAAAAGTTGCAAAGGGGCAGGGTGTAATTCGTGATGGATTGGCCGGAAATTGGCTGGGAACGGAGGAGGCTGCTTCCGTCGTTGATCGAGAGAAAGAGAGGCTGGTTTTCTGAATTTTTTTAATAATTTAATTAATGAATGAATAAATTCTATTGGTCCATATATATATTAATTCAAAAATTAGGGTTTCTTCATACGAACTCCAATCCAAACCCAACTACTGTCGCCTCTAGCTAAATACCCCCATTCCGAACACAATGAGATATGTTTCGTAAGCCAATTCGACTGTTACAGTCAGTTATTCTTCAAATTAAAGTATAAAACATTCAATATTTGATTTGAACGTACATTTTAATTTGTCGGGGCCACATATTGATTCTAAAAGTTCCCGAAAAATTAATCTAGCTATGTTGGGATGATACGGTCCCAACAAAACTAATTTCGTCAAATTCTGAGACCGTTTGAAAAATGGCCATTTTCTGGTCGATCCAATTTGACTGAAATCAACCAAACACATTTTCCTTTACCACACTCACATACTGATTTCAAAAATTATGGAAATTTAAACCTAGCAATAAATCGACATCTCGGATCCAACCAAAGTGGTTTCGTCAAAAACAGAGGTCGTTTGCAAAATGTCTATTTTCTAGTGCTTTAATATTATTTAAAAATTGAATTTTTAAATTCTGACTAAATTTTTGTTCAAATTAACCAAAATAAAATTTTAAATTGGCTCTGATTTTCCGGGTTGTTACAATCTCCCGCACTTAAACTTTTCGTCCTCCAAAAGGAAACAATAGTACAGTAGGAAACAACACGGAAATGTAAAGTATTGTAAATGTACCTTGCACCAGAGTTAGTCAGAGATGTCCACTGTGCAATTGGGATAAGCTTGCTTAATGCTCTCTTCAGTTTCCCAAGTACAGTCCCTAGGATCTCCACTCCATTGCACTTTAACTAAATGAACCTTCTTGTTCCTTAGCTCTTTAGTTTCTTTGCCAATAATCTTTATCGGCTCTCTTCTCACAGCCAATTCTGGAGTAATTTCCAATTCCTGTTGTGTGGCTTCTTCGACAATCGAATCTAGATCATGTACATGCTTTCTAAGTTGAGATACGTGAAACACATCATGTACTCCAGGCAACCAATCAGGTAATTGAACCCTATAAGCAAGAGTTCCAATTCGTTCAAGAATAGGAAATGGTCCAATAAATTTCGGTGCCAACTTCCCAGTTTTGCCAAATCTGACTACTCCCCTCATCGGAGAAACTCTTAAGTACACATAATCACCAATAACGAATGACAAATCTCTTCTTCTAGAATCTGCCTAACTTTTCTGTCAGCTTTGAGCGGTTTGTAATAGTTTCTTGATGAAATCGACTTTGTCCGAAGCTTCACGAATCATATCGGGTCCCAATAAAAGTCTATTGCCAGGTTCTACCCAACATGCGGGAGATCTGCACGGTCTACCGTATAACGCTTCAAACAGTGACATTTCCAGGCTCGCTTGATAACTTTTGTTGTACGAGAATTCAGCTAAATGTATGTGGTCTTCCCATGATCCACCAAAATCAATAATGCAAGTCCGCAATAAATCTTCTAGAATACGGTTCATCCTCTCAGTCTGGCCGTCTGTCTGAGGATGATATGCGGTGCTTAGATTTAGCTTTGTCCCCAGTTCTACTTGAAATGCTTCCCAGAGTTTGCTAGTAAATATTAGATCTCTATTACTGACTATGCTGATCGGCACTCCATGTAGTTTAACAATTTCTTTGAAATAAATCTATGCTAGACTTTGAGCGGTTTTATTGGATCTGACAGGTATGAAATGAGCGGTCTTCGTGAAACGATCTACAATCACCCAAATACTGTCATTTCCCTTCTTGGTTTGGGGCAAACCATCTATGAAGTCCATGGATATTTGCTCCCACTTCCAACTTGGAATTTCTAACGGTTGCAACAATCCAGCAAGTTTATGTTGATCGCTTTTGACTAGTTGGCAAGTAAAGCACCTACTAACATATAGAGAAATGTCCCGCTTCATGGACCTCCACCAGAAGGTGCGTTTGATATCATTATACATTTTTCTCACTCCTGGATACTAAGTTTAGAGTTGTGGCATTCATCCAGTACTTCTTTCCGGAGTTCAGAAATGTTTGGAACACATATTCGGCCTTTTAACCTCAGAACTCCTTGGTTATCAATCTGAAAGCTCGTGGGCTCGCCTTTTTGGATTCTCTCTCTAATCCTCTGAATGAAGTGATCATCTTTCTGAAGATAAGATATTTTATCAATCAATGAAGGCATAATTATAAGACTGGCGATGATTGCGGTTTTTCTGCTAAGCGCATCCGCTACCACATTGGCCTTCCCCGGCGTATACAGAATATCTAGGTCATATGCCACCAGAAATTCTAGCCAACGCTGTTGTCTCAAGTTCAGATCTTTCTGGGTGAACAAATACTTTAACGACTGATGATCAGTGTATATTACAAATTTCTCACCCAATAGATAATGTCTCCAGATTTTCATAGCAAACACGATGGCTAACAACTCAAGATCATGAGTTGCATAATTCTTCTCATGCGGCTTCAACTGACGACTAGCATAAGCGACTACTTGGCCTCTTTGCATTAATACTGCACCAAGACCTCTAATAGAAGCATCCGTCCAAACCGCCAAATCCTGATTGCCATCGATAATCGTTAACACTAGAGCAGTTGTGAATTTTAGTTTCAGCTCTTGGAAAGCTTCCTCACATTCTGGAGTCCACTTAAATCTTTCGTGCTTCTTTGTAAGCTTTGTTAATGCACCGGATATCTTCGAAAAATCCTTAACGAATTTCCGATAATAACCAACTAATCCAAGAAAACTTCGAACTTCTGTGAGGGTAGTAGGCTGCTTCCAATCTTGAATTGCTGTAATTTTGCTTGGATCTACAGAAATTCCTTTCTTTGATGCGACGTGACCAAGGAACTTCACTTCATTTTTCCAGAAGATACATTTAAAGAATTTAGCTTTGAAGAAGTTCTTTCTCAGAATCCCCAACACTTGCTCTAAATGTTTTTCATGCTCGCTTTCTGACTTGGAGCAGATTAAAATATCATCGATGAATACCCGAACAAATTTATTCAAGACACCACGGAACACTCTGTTCATCAGATCAACGAAGTATGCTGGAGCATTACATAAGCCTAACGACATTACTAACCACTCATAAAATATGTTTGGACCTCTGAAAGCTGTCAAAGGAACACAGTCTTCGGCTATACGCAATTGGTGGAAACCTGTAGCTAGGTCCATTCTAGAGAATACTTGCGCACCATTCAATTGGTCCAACAAATCATCGATGTGGGGTAGCGGGTATTTATTCTTCAGTGTCTGCTTGTTGAGATCTCGGTAATCAACACATCGTCGGAGAGTACCGTCTGATTTCAGGACAAACACTACTGCTGCACCCCAATTAGAAAAGCTAGGCCTGATTAGACCTTTCCATAGAAGTTGTCGAGTTTGATAACCTAATTCTTCGTTTTCTTTTAGAATCATTCTTCAAATTGGATGTACAACTGGTTTGGCATTTGGAATTAGATCGATTCTGAATTCAATTTATCTTTGCGGAGGTAAGTTATCTACTTCTTCGAACACATCCGCGTAATTTTTAACAACAAGAATCTTTTCTAACAAGGTGGGAATAACTTCTAACGCAGACCAAAACTCTTTTCTATCGGTCTCTGAGCCATGGCATGGTATGACAATATTTCCCAACTTCGTTTTAACTTTAACGACTCTTTCGGCACATTTGACTTCTGTCTCATTTTTCGTTAACCAATCCAGCCCCAGAATAATGTCGAACTTAGGAAAATCCATGATGATCAAATCAAAAGGAAACCGGTATCGAGAAAAAGAAATAGGTACTTTACAATATGAACCGAGTACAATAGATCCTCCTATCGGGTTATGAACTCTAACCGATTCTTTAAGCTTTCTTAGTTTTAAATTTAACTTTCTAACAGTGTTACTTGCAATAAAACTTTGTGATGCACCAGTGTCAAATAGTACAGAAACAGGAATATTTTTAACAGTAAGGGTACCTTCCAATACATCGGGTTTACCTGCTCCATTTGTAGTAGCTGGCAGATTCGCCCCTTCATAAACATGTGCAACCTGAGAATTCTTGAGAAAGGGACAGTTCCTTCTGATGTGCCCTGTCTGGTGGCAGTTAAAGCATTCACTGGGGTTGCGGGGGTTCTGGCTAGTGCTTGCCTGGTTGGTCTTCTTCCGCTTAGGAGCAGTGCATACATTGGAGTAATGTCCAACTTGACCGCAGTTGTAGCAACTTCCCTAAGTGGCCTATTTTGTGGCTTTGCAGTTGCTACTTGGTTGCTTGATTCTGGTTTCCATTCTGAAGCCTTGCGCTTGTTTCTCGCTTGATTCTTGGCCCGGTCTATTTGCATGTTCCTTGCATCCAGCCTCTCATAATTGCAGGCCATATCCACCATCTCGGCGAATGTAAGGTTAACATGGCTCATTGCCCTATCCTGATACTTGCGCTGAAGTCCATGAATGAACTTATTATTCTTTGCCTTCACAGTCTGAACAAGCTCTGGAGCATAGCGGGATAGCTGAGTGAACCTGTTAAGGTACTCCTAGATGGTGCGATCTCCTTGTTGGAGATTGGCAAACTCTTCATGCAAGCGCATCTCTTGCTCTGGAACGTACTTCTCTTTGAACAGAGTTTTGAATTCATTCCATGTCATCACTACCTCTTCCTTATTGAAGGTGATGGCGTCCCACCAGAGTTGGGCCTCTTCCTGCAATAGCCATGCACCCATAAAGCTTTTCCTGTGGTCGTCAAGACCCATGCCCCTGAAGATCTTCTCACATGTATTCAGCCAGCCCAAAGCGTCAATCGCACTACCGGTGCCCGTGAAGGTCTTGCCTCCTAGATTCTTATATGTCTGTCCCACTCGGTCTAACTCAAACTGTCGCGGGGGCAGTGGTGGCTGTATCAAAGGCTCTGGAGCAACAGGGATGTAACGACCCGGAAAATCTGAACCAATTTAAATTTTTTGTATTGGCTAAAATAATGGATTTTAAATATTTAAAATAAATATTTTAAATAATAGCGAAGGAAACTGAGTTTGAATCGACATTTGAAAACGAATATAATTAATTCTAATTAAACAAGGCCTGAAATGGCCCTGCAGTTTCAAAAATTGAATTCAAACTTTGTCGGACTGTACCGGGTGCAAAACAAAACGGATTTGAGTGAATCCAAAAATATTTAAATCTGTTAGTGAATACCTTTCTAACGAATCTGAAAAATCGAAGTTTCATAGCGGAAAGCAAAAGTTATGGTCAAATGAATTTTCAGAAAGGTCGCTATGGAATTTATATAGCCCGTGAAATTGGCCATTTTGCAAACGACCTCGGAATTCGACGAAACCAATTTTGTTGGATCCGGGATGTAAAGTTATTGCAAGGTTTCAAATTTCATAATTTTTGAAGCTGGTATGTGAGCATGGCAAAGGAAAACGTGTTTTGGTCAATTACAGTTAAATTGGATCGACCAGAAATGGGCCTTTTTGCAAACGGTCTCAGAATTCGACGAAACTAGTTTTGTTGGGACCATATCGTCAAAACATAGCTAGATTTATTTTTCTGGAATTTTTCGAATCAGTTTGTGGCCCTGGAAAATTGAAATGTACGTTCAAATCGAATATTGAATGTTTTATAGTTTAATTTGAATGAAAACTGACTGAAACAGTCAAATGGGCCTTCGAAACATATCCCATTGTGTTCGGAATGGGGGTGAAACGCTAGGGATGACAGTCGTTGGGTTTGGATTGGTGCTCGTGTGGAACATGGGGTATTTTTGGGATTTTTAAAATATATAAATAAATAAAAAACTCTCATTGGACAGGAATTCTCTCTCTCCCCGTAACCCATCAGAACGAACGACGGAAGCAGCTTCAAATCTTTTCTCCTCGATTGCTCCAAATTCACTCAAGTGAATCGATCAGTCCTGTAGGGTTTTTCGCAGAGATTTTCGAGGGCTTCAAATCCATATAGGATTGGGAATTTATCGTCGCGTATTGAGGTCGGATCGACCTCCTGAAGTCAACGACTTCACCGCTGTCGTGCTGCTTCCTCCAATGATCGATCTGGGCAACTCCACCAGGTTCCGGCGTGTAACGACACGGATTTTTCCCGACCTTAATCGATCGCAAAATCGAACAAGACCGTTCAAAACTCGCATACGTTAACTTTGGGAATACAATACATCAGAACAAATAACAGCAGACTTTTATTACATTATAATAATGTTACATCAGAGTACAGAATATGTCAGAGTACATTGAAATAAAATTACAGCGGAAGATAAACTACAAAAGATTTAATACATTAAACAGCGGAAGACTTCTATGCTCTGGACACAGCTTTAGGCTTCGATCCAGGATCCTGCTAAAAGAATAGATATCTGCAAAAAGCTACTCGACTGCCCGTGTGGAAAAGAGGGCACCCGAGTTTGCAAAGTGAAACAAACTACGAGTCAGTCATGGGACTGGTGTGAGAATTCTAAACTAATTTAACTAATAAGGACAAATCCAAGGACCACGCCACTTTCGCGGAACGGGTTTTATTCCAATGGATTGCCGGTGCATAAACCAAAGTAAATCGAGAAATAACGCAATGTCTTTTTGGAAAAATGAAATCACCATAAGACCCAGGTCCCATCACACAATGCAACGCACACCAGAGGATAGGGTTTTACCTTATGGTGATTAAACATGCTAAATACGTACAAATTCCGTATTATTACTAGTGTATAATATATTTTAAATCATTCAAAATAAATGTATCAATCCTAGGAAGCATAGGTACCATATATTATGCCTCCGTACTAGTAATACAATCAAAACCGCATGGGGCATATTGGAGATTTGGATTTCCAACATGAGTCAAGGCTAGGGAGGAGCTCCTTACCGATTCGAGGCACTCTAGCGGATACCTCAGGATCCCCCGCAGTGAACCCTTGGATAGCTGCAGGGCCGGTCCCCGCCAATGGGCAGTGGATTAGTTATGTCTGAACACACGTTTCCCGGTCCCTTTGGACCTATAGTATGACCACCAACGACCTATAAAAATAACGAGGCGCCTCAAAATCCAACATCCACATAAGTAAAATGTCAGGGCTGGCAGGTCGCTGACACCACTCTAGCTAGAAAGAAACGTGTGCACTCCCTACGGTCCATATCCCGTTTTTGACTCATACCGGGGTGTGAGGCTCGCGAAGTCACGATATACACAAAGCTATGCCTAAACAGACTATGCTTTGATCATCAACCACAAGGCCTGCTTTTCAACAAAAGCCTTGATCAATGCATCTTAGCATGTCACATTGTCAGTCCATACTATACCATTGATTTCTGCCAATATATAACCTCTAAGCTCATATGTCTCAGAGAAGGGTGTTAACCACCAAGCAGATATGTATTAACAGAGATCAACGAATGTAGTATAAAGGACTACAACGTCAGACATACATTCCATTTATAAACTTATGCTCTGGGTCTGAGCGAAAGTCAAATCCGTACAAATCAACACTACGTCCGGATAACTACCATCTTAGCCCCGTCTTGGGAGCAAATCAATCAAGGACCTCAACGCTAGTTACCCATTCGATGTGAAGATCGTCGGTCTTCAATCGCCGTCTTCAACTCTTAGATTTAAAACGTCGTATAATCATTTGAAATGAGATTGAACTCGGTCTTCTCAAATGATTCTCGCATATATATATAATAATTTGAAAACATTTCCTATCGTTATTAATATTTGATAACGACCTATCGCTATTTTTATTTATATAAAAATTAGCTCGAATAAATTTAACGATGCTTCGGGTCAATGGGCGACCCTGGCGCTGTTTTCAACCAAAATCGACTTATGCATATCTAACCGTTGGATTTTGATGAAATTTATATCGTGGGAAAGATTTTCCCAAAGCGGTCCTAACGGTTCCTGTTTTGGGAAAATCCGACGGTCGGATCTTTCGGTATAACCGTTTAAAGTTACGATTGCCGATACGCGAACTGCCGTGCGCGTTCCGTTTAATTTATAATTCATATTTGTATATATATAAATATAAATCGTTTGGCGATTTCAACTATTAACGTCTATTCTTTTATCGCATTTAAAATGACGATAAAAATATCACTTTTATTTTACTCTGTTTTTATTTACATTTAAAATGTAAATAAAATGTGCTTTTTAAATTCACTTTAATTCATGCTTTATTTACACCAAATATAAATAGATATTCTTTTTCTATCTTTGGTTTATTTACACTAAATGTAAATAAATAATTAAATCATCTTTTCTATCTTTTGATTTATTTACTCTAAATGTAAATAAATATTCTTTCTTACCATTTATTTATTTACCTAGATATAAATAAATGTTTTCATTTTCCTTTTCTTATTTCTTTACCCAAATGTAAATAAATGGTTTTTTCTCCTTCTACTTTTTCTTATTTATTTACACTATTTGTAAATAAATGTTTTTACTTTTCTTTTATCTTACACTATTTGTAAATAAATGTTTTACTTTTACCTTTGCTATATTTATTTACATTAATTGTAAATAAATGTATCTAATTTCTTATTCATATTTATTTACGCTATTTGTAAATAAATGGTTTCCATTTCCCTGCCAATCCTATTTACATAGTAAATGTAAATAAATGTATTTCTTTAATTCTTTTCTAATATTTCTTTTTAACATAAAAAGAATATCTTATGTTAATTCTTTTCTAACATTTCTTTTTATTATTTACATAAGAAAACGTAAATAATTACCATTTACAAATTGGTTCTTTTTATTTACATAAGAAAAATGTAAATAAATACTTATTCACATAATTATTATTTTTATTCTTTTTATTTACATAGGAAAATGTAAATAAATTTTAATTCACATATTTGTTCTATATTTTCTATTTATTCTTAATTACATAAAATGTAATTTTATTTCTTATAATCATAATTACATAAAATGTAATTTTCTCTACAGTGTAAAATATATTCTTTTAATTACATATAAAAATGTAATTTATTTAATCTCTTATTTATCTAATGTAAATATATATGTTTTCCTTTGTCTATTATATTTATTTACACTAAATATTTTGAAGTAACTTACATATATAAAATGTAAATTTAGAAAATTAATATATATGCTTTAACCTCTCACATTGGATAGGTATTGTTGTGACTACTGGACAGCCGGGCGGGTCCGGGCAGATTTACATCACAACTCAATCCAACCTCGGGTTTAAGCATTCTTTTTCTTTATATTGAATAATGTAATTCTTTTTATTCCTTCCTAATTACATTGAAAAATATAATTCTTAAATTCTTATCTTACTATTTCATTAATTCTATTTAAACAAAATGGGTATTTTGTTTCTCACATTTTCTATTTACCTAAATGTTTATTTTTACATAAAGCATATTTTTGTCCGCAAACTCTAATGCGACAAAAATAATAATTTAACTAATGTATGTTATTGCATAAAGCATATTTTTTTCGCAAACTCTAATGCGACAAAAAAAAACGACTGAACTATATATGTTATTGCATAAGTCATATTTTTTTGTTCGCCAACTCTAGTGCGACCAAAAATAGCAATTCAACTATGTTTGTTATTGCATAAAGTATATTTTGATGCATTGCAATTATACAACATGACGATGACTCTCATGTCGTCTCAACTAAATTAACACAACGGTGATTTTAGGGTCAAAACATTCACAATGACACACTGATGGTTTTGGTGTCACGACATACAAATTAACATGCTTATAGTTTTGGGGTGTCATAGCATACAAATTCACATTGATATAATGTTAACAAACGTGACATAAAAATGGGTATTTTGATTTTTAACAAAGAAACACAAAGCTTGTGTCTTTTTGACTTTAACAAACACTAACATAAAATTTATGTTATTATTTTAACAAAAATAACATAAAGTTTATGTCTTTTTAATTTTAACAAAATAGCATAAAAGTTTTGTCTTTAAACTTTAACAAAAATTGAGCATAAAAAGTTTGTCTTTTTATTCTTAACAAAATAACATAAAAAGTTTTCTTTTATTTTTAACAAAAGACATAAAAGTTATTCTTTTATTTTAACAACAAAATTAGGTAAAATGTCTTTTTGTTTCAACAACAAAAATGGTGACAAAAATGGTTCTTTTTGTTTAATCAACAAAATAGTGACAAAATGATTCTTTTAACTTTAACAACAAAAGTAGCGTCAAATTTGTTCTTTTAACTTTGTTAACAAACAACATAAAAATTTGTTCTTTTTATTTTTAACAAACAAATTATATTAAAATTGGTCTTTTCTTCAAACAAATTGTGTTAAAAAAAATTTGTCAAAAATATAACATTAAAAATTGTCCTTCATTTTATTAACAAGTTTTTATGTTGAAAACTTTGTTATTTAATTCTATGGTGAATCCAAGATTCAAATTTACATAAAAATAATAATAATAATAATATATATAAAGGTCTAAATTTCTTTTTTTGCTTTTGAAAGAAATGAAAATAAAAAGAAGATAATAAAGATGAGAGTCTCATCATGATTACACCCAAAATAACATATCTGAACAACACACATATTTCATGGCATCATCACATACAATAATCACATACTCATCGCATACAAATATCACCATGACGCAGATCAAGAACCATAGTATACAAATCAGAATTTCGCGATTTTCATTAATATATAATTATTTAAATTAGATCAGAGTTCTCACTTGCGTTTGTAGATTTTGTCCAAATTTCAAGTAGTCCAGAATCAGTTCCAAATTGTCCTAAAGCGTAGTACTCCGAATCACGATTCCACAGCTTCTGAAATCACCGAATTCCGAGCTAGGACGAAAGAGATATGATTGATTTAAGTTAGAGAGTGATTTATTTTAATTAATTAAATAAATTTAAATAAAATACCCTCTTCTCTTTGTTCTGAATTTCGGCCGTGAGTATTTGCAATTGTTCAGAACTTTGGCGCGACTTTGTGGTCGGGGCGAGGCCTACGGGCGATTATATGGGTGGTGATTGGTATCAATGGAAAGAGGAGAGAAGGCTCTTCAAGGTGATGTGTGTGGTGGGTGCTAATTCGAGGAGAGGAGAGGGGAAAATGGAGGAGAAAGAATCGGCAGACAAATGAGGGTGGCGGCTGTGACTTAAGGACGATGAACAGTGTAATTTGTCTTTAGGGTTTGCTTATTTTATATTAAATAAATGTGTAATTTTACGTTTAAGTCTAATTCTTTCTAATTCATCTTTAACAAAATTCTGAACGTTACTATCAATATCCAAATTAAAAATAGGGAAAGAAAGTATTAGGATATGAACAAAAATTAAGCATGTATTTAGGCAATCAATTTCAAAGGTTTAATTAATAAAGAAAACATTCTGTCTTTTTTTGTATTCATCACTAATTAACATAAATAGATTAATTCTAATCCAAATTACGACTTATATAAATTATAGAAATAAAGTGCATATTTTGTAGGTCTAGAATTCAACTTTCCACAATTTAAATTGAGCTATTATTTGTTTATTTATTTGTTTGTTTATGCACAGGAAACATTAATATCATTGCCATCTTTAATACGCAGGTTTTGAACATTGCCATCTTTCATTTTACATATACATATATATATATATATATGTATGTATATATATGTGTATGTATATATCATGAAACGCACAGCAGCATAAAGGGAAGAAAAAATAATAATAGTAATATATTAAAAAAAATTCCTTTTAACACGAACATACATGCATAAATTTCTATTTATCTGTTGCCTCACTATCCATTTGTTTGGTCTCACACCTATATAAAAAATATGTTACATGCGTGCGTGGCAATATGACAATAAATTTTGTGTATTAATTGCAACTTATTTCCAATTTATCACCAATGAATTAAATAGCAACTAATTTTCTACACTAGACAATTAATCTATTGCAATCCTTATTTTAAAATTAGTTAACATTCAATGTATTCATAATTAATGTTATCATTTGTCTTACAATTTATACAAAAAATAAATAAATTCCCAAATATATATATTTCAACACAATGTAAAATACACATTAATTCATATATATGTATATCCTATGCATTGATTATTCTGCTTCTCATTTAATTAAAATATCTTTGTAAAAATTTACAAAATTTGTTAATAACGAAATGTCAGTTACTGTCTAATAGCTTAACCACTACTTTACGTAATAAAATTTGTTAACTCGTTGAAATTAAATGTGAATTTCAAATCATTAGTATATACGTATATATTTCTCAATTTCATTATTGGTTGTTGCTATAGTTTATTTATCTAGAATATATATGTTATTTGAAATCAAACATTCAACAGAAGTCAATAAATTTCATTAATAAAATCATATTTATTTTTAGTAACTATTTTAAATCCAATAATACAATTTATTTCTTCAATTATCTTTATTGCAAATTATTTCCTCTTTATTTCAATACATTAAAATTAAGTTTTGCAATTTATGACTAGTTACAACTTCTAGTTAAATATTATATGTCTATTGTTGTAAACAAATAAATAAATGGATTCAATACAAGTTAATTATACTAACTTAATAAGTTCCAATTGACCACGTAAAATCTTACATAATATTTGGTTCAATTCTTCTTTTTCTTTTCAAACAAATAACCAAATCATGACTGTCTTTACAGTAAATGCATATAACTGCGTTTACAACAAGTTGAAATCTCATTGCACAATCAAATGGATATATTATTTCCATAAATTAGAGTTATCAATGTAAAATAAATCTCCAAATTAGTTAATCCATTTTATATTATTAATTCAATAAATTTCACATTCCATTTTAAATAGATTATCAAACACTGTCATTATCACATATATAGCCATTTAGAATCAATTCTAAATAATCAAGTTAAGTTCATATTTTAACAACCTATGACACAAAACATTAATTTTAATATTTATACCAACATTTTTCAAATTCACAATAAATTATTATACAAAGTTTAAAATCGAATTCTGAAATTACCGTGCCATTTCAGGCTCGTAATATAAATATAAAAATTCTAACTTTGATTAAAAACAATTTTTTTTTTCTCTGTCGTTATTATTTAAAATAAATTATTTTAAATACTAAAAACCCATTAAAATTTCTAAAAAAATTTTTAAATTGGCCCCAAAATTCCGGGTTGTTACAATCTCCCCCACTTAAAATCTTTTCGTCCTCGAAAAGGAACGTAGCTAAATGTTGTTTAATTATCTAACCAAATTTAAATTTTCTTTTATTAATTTTATTTGTTGACTAACTTATCAAATATACATACTCTTTTATATATTTAAAAATCATATTTTCAAAAATAGATTATATAATCGAAAATACGCTAATCATAAGCTTATCACTCTGAACTCATTCTAGGGCATTACTAACCCCATCTCTAATGAGTTTTCTCATTCTAGGATACTTCTGATCCTATCTCTAATGAGTATTCTTATTGGACATTACTAATCCAATTCTCTGACGAGTCTTTTGTTCAGTTCTAACGAGTTGTACCCCAAAGATTTGAGCTAACCAGAGCTCTGATACCACTTGTAACGACACGGATTTTTCCCGACCTTAATCGATCGCAAAATCGAACAAGACCGTTCAAAACTCGCATACGTTAACTTTGGGAATACAATACATCAGAACAAATAACAGCAGACTTTTATTACATTATAATAATGTTACATCAGAGTACAGAATATGTCAGAGTACATTGAAATAAAATTACAGCGGAAGATAAACTACAAAAGATTTAATACATTAAACAGCGGAAGACTTCTATGCTCTGGACACAGCTTTAGGCTTCGATCCAGGATCCTGCTAAAAGAATAGATATCTGCAAAAAGCTACTCGACTACCCGTGTGGAAAAGAGGGCACCCGAGTTTGCAAAGTGAAACAAACTACGAGTCAGTCATGGGACTGGTGTGAGAATTCTAAACTAATTTAACTAATAAGGACAAATCCAAGGACCACGCCACTTTCGCGGAACGGGTTTTATTCCAATGGATTGCCGGTGCATAAACCAAAGTAAATCGAGAAATAACGCAATGTCTTTTTGGAAAAATGAAATCACCATAAGACCCAGGTCCCATCACACAATGCAACGCACACCAGAGGATAGGGTTTTACCTTATGGTGATTAAACATGCTAAATACGTACAAATTCCGTATTATTACTAGTGTATAATATATTTTAAATCATTCAAAATAAATGTATCAATCCTAGGAAGCATAGGTACCATATATTATGCCTCCGTACTAGTAATACAATCAAAACCGCATGGGGCATATTGGAGATTTGGATTTCCAACATGAGTCAAGGCTAGGGAGGAGCTCCTTACCGATTCGAGGCACTCTAGCGGATACCTCAGGATCCCCCGCAGTGAACCCTTGGATAGCTGCAGGGCCGGTCCCCGCCAATGGGCAGTGGATTAGTTATGCCTGAACACACGTTTCCCGGTCCCTTTGGACCTATAGTATGACCACCAACGGCCTATAAAAATAACGAGGCGCCTCAAAATCCAACATCCACATAAGTAAAATGTCAGGGCTGGCAGGTCGCTGACACCACTCTAGCTAGAAAGAAACGTGTGCACTCCCTACGGTCCATATCCCGTTTTTGACTCATACCGGGGTGTGAGGCTCGCGAAGTCACGATATACACAAAGCTATGCCTAAACAGACTATGCTTTGATCATCAACCACAAGGCCTGCTTTTCAACAAAAGCCTTGATCAATGCATCTTAGCATGTCACATTGTCAGTCCATACTATACCATTGATTTCTGCCAATATATAACCTCTAAGCTCATATGTCTCAGAGAAGGGTGTTAACCACCAAGCAGATATGTATTAACAGAGATCAACGAATGTAGTATAAAGGACTACAACGTCAGACATACATTCCATTTATAAACTTATGCTCTGGGTCTGAGCGAAAGTCAAATCCGTACAAATCAACACTACGTCCGGATAACTACCATCTTAGCCCCGTCTTGGGAGCAAATCAATCAAGGACCTCAACGCTAGTTACCCATTCGATGTGAAGATCGTCGGTCTTCAATCGCCGTCTTCAACTCTTAGATTTAAAACGTCGTATAATCATTTGAAATGAGATTGAACTCGGTCTTCTCAAATGATTCTCGCATATATATATAATAATTTGAAAACATTTCCTATCGTTATTAATATTTGATAACGACCTATCGCTATTTTTATTTATATAAAAATTAGCTCGAATAAATTTAACGATGCTTCGGGTCAATGGGCGACCCTGGCGCTGTTTTCAACCAAAATTGACTTATGCATATCTAACCGTTGGATTTTGATGAAATTTATATCGTGGGAAAGATTTTCCCAAAGCGGTCCTAACGGTTCCTGTTTTGGGAAAATCCGACGGTCGGATCTTTCGGTATAACCGTTTAAAGTTACGATTGCCGATACGCGAACTGCCGTGCGCGTTCCGTTTAATTTATAATTCATATTTGTATATATATAAATATAAATCGTTTGGCGATTTCAACTATTAACGTCTATTCTTTTATCGCATTTAAAATGACGATAAAAATATCACTTTTATTTTACTCTGTTTTTATTTACATTTAAAATGTAAATAAAATGTGCTTTTTAAATTCACTTTAATTCATGCTTTATTTACACCAAATATAAATAGATATTCTTTTTCTATCTTTGGTTTATTTACACTAAATGTAAATAAATAATTAAATCATCTTTTCTATCTTTTGATTTATTTACTCTAAATGTAAATAAATATTCTTTCTTACCATTTATTTATTTACCTAGATATAAATAAATGTTTTCATTTTCCTTTTCTTATTTCTTTACCCAAATGTAAATAAATGGTTTTTTCTCCTTCTACTTTTTCTTATTTATTTACACTATTTGTAAATAAATGTTTTTACTTTTCTTTTATCTTACACTATTTGTAAATAAATGTTTTACTTTTACCTTTGCTATATTTATTTACATTAATTGTAAATAAATGTATCTAATTTCTTATTCATATTTATTTACGCTATTTGTAAATAAATGGTTTCCATTTCCTTGCCAATCCTATTTACATAGTAAATGTAAATAAATGTATTTCTTTAATTCTTTTCTAATATTTCTTTTTAACATAAAAAGAATATCTTATGTTAATTCTTTTCTAACATTTCTTTTTATTATTTACATAAGAAAACGTAAATAATTACCATTTACAAATTGGTTCTTTTTATTTACATAAGAAAAATGTAAATAAATACTTATTCACATAATTATTATTTTTATTCTTTTTATTTACATAGGAAAATGTAAATAAATTTTAATTCACATATTTGTTCTATATTTTCTATTTATTCTTAATTACATAAAATGTAATTTTATTTCTTATAATCATAATTACATAAAATGTAATTTTCTCTACAGTGTAAAATATATTCTTTTAATTACATATAAAAATGTAATTTATTTAATCTCTTATTTATCTAATGTAAATATATATGTTTTCCTTTGTCTATTATATTTATTTACACTAAATATTTTGAAGTAACTTACATATATAAAATGTAAATTTAGAAAATTAATATATATGCTTTAACCTCTCACATTGGATAGGTATTGTTGTGACTACTGGACAGCCGGGCGGGTCCGGGCAGATTTACATCACAACTCAATCCAACCTCAGGTTTAAGCATTCTTTTTCTTTATATTGAATAATGTAATTCTTTTTATTCCTTCCTAATTACATTGAAAAATATAATTCTTAAATTCTTATCTTACTATTTCATTAATTCTATTTAAACAAAATGGGTATTTTGTTTCTCACATTTTCTATTTACCTAAATGTTTATTTTTACATAAAGCATATTTTTGTCCGCAAACTCTAATGCGACAAAAATAATAATTTAACTAATGTATGTTATTGCATAAAGCATATTTTTTTCGCAAACTCTAATGCGACAAAAAAAAACTACTGAACTATATATGTTATTGCATAAGTCATATTTTTTTGTTCGCCAACTCTAGTGCGACCAAAAATAGCAATTCAACTATGTTTGTTATTGCATAAAGTATATTTTGATGCATTGCAATTATACAACATGACGATGACTCTCATGTCGTCTCAACTAAATTAACACAACGGTGATTTTAGCGTCAAAACATTCACAATGACACACTGATGGTTTTGGTGTCACGACATACAAATTAACATGCTTATAGTTTTGGGGTGTCATAGCATACAAATTCACATTGATATTATGTTAACAAACGTGACATAAAAATGGGTATTTTGATTTTTAACAAAGAAACACAAAGCTTGTGTCTTTTTGACTTTAACAAACACTAACATAAAATTTATGTTATTATTTTAACAAAAATAACATAAAGTTTATGTCTTTTTAATTTTAACAAAATAGCATAAAAGTTTTGTCTTTAAACTTTAACAAAAATTGAGCATAAAAAGTTTGTCTTTTTATTCTTAACAAAATAACATAAAAAGTTTTCTTTTATTTTTAACAAAAGACATAAAAGTTATTCTTAACAAAAGACATAAAAGTTATTCTTTTATTTTAACAACAAAATTAGGTAAAATGTCTTTTTGTTTCAACAACAAAAATGGTGACAAAAATGGTTCTTTTTGTTTAATCAACAAAATAGTGACAAAATGATTCTTTTAACTTTAACAACAAAAGTAGCGTCAAATTTGTTCTTTTAACTTTGTTAACAAACAACATAAAAATTTGTTCTTTTTATTTTTAACAAACAAATTATATTAAAATTGGTCTTTTCTTCAAACAAATTGTGTTAAAAAAAATTTGTCAAAAATATAACATTAAAAATTGTCCTTCATTTTATTAACAAGTTTTTATGTTGAAAACTTTGTTATTTAATTCTATGGTGAATCCAAGATTCAAATTTACATAAAAATAATAATAATATATATATAAAGGTCTAAATTTCTTTTTTTGCTTTTGAAAGAAATGAAAATAAAAAGAAGATAATAAAGATGAGAGTCTCATCATGATTACACCCAAAATAACATATCTGAACAACACACATATTTCATGGCATCATCACATACAATAATCACATACTCATCGCATACAAATATCACCATGACGCAGATCAAGAACCATAGTATACAAATCAGAATTTCGCGATTTTCATTAATATATAATTATTTAAATTAGATCAGAGTTCTCACTTGCGTTTGTAGATTTTGTCCAAATTTCAAGTAGTCCAGAATCAGTTCCAAATTGTCCTAAAGCGTAGTACTCCGAATCACGATTCCACAGCTTCTGAAATCACCGAATTCCGAGCTAGGACGAAAGAGATATGATTGATTTAAGTTAGAGAGTGATTTATTTTAATTAATTAAATAAATTTAAATAAAATACCCTCTTCTCTTTGTTCTGAATTTCGGCCGTGAGTATTTGCAATTGTTCAGAACTTTGGCGCGACTTTGTGGTCGGGGCGAGGCCTACGGGCGATTATATGGGTGGTGATTGGTATCAATGGAAAGAGGAGAGAAGGCTCTTCAAGGTGATGTGTGTGGTGGGTGCTAATTCGAGGAGAGGAGAGGGGAAAATGGAGGAGAAAGAATCGGCAGACAAATGAGGGTGGCGGCTGTGACTTAAGGACGATGAACAGTGTAATTTGTCTTTAGGGTTTGCTTATTTTATATTAAATAAATGTGTAATTTTACGTTTAAGTCTAATTCTTTCTAATTCATCTTTAACAAAATTCTGAACGTTACTATCAATATCCAAATTAAAAATAGGGAAAGAAAGTATTAGGATATGAACAAAAATTAAGCATGTATTTAGGCAATCAATTTCAAAGGTTTAATTAATAAAGAAAACATTCTGTCTTTTTTTGTATTCATCACTAATTAACATAAATAGATTAATTCTAATCCAAATTACGACTTATATAAATTATAGAAATAAAGTGCATATTTTGTAGGTCTAGAATTCAACTTTCCACAATTTAAATTGAGCTATTATTTGTTTATTTATTTGTTTGTTTATGCACAGGAAACATTAATATCATTGCCATCTTTAATACGCAGGTTTTGAACATTGCCATCTTTCATTTTACATACATATATATATATATGTATATATATGTGTATGTATATATCATGAAACACACAGCAGCATAAAGGGAAGAAAAAATAATAATAGTAATATATTAAAAAAAATTCCTTTTAACACGAACATACATGCATAAATTTCTATTTATCTGTTGCCTCACTATCCATTTGTTTGGTCTCACACCTATATAAAAAATATGTTACATGCGTGCGTGGCAATATGACAATAAATTTTGTGTATTAATTGCAACTTATTTCCAATTTATCACCAATGAATTAAATAGCAACTAATTTTCTACACTAGACAATTAATCTATTGCAATCCTTATTTTAAAATTAGTTAACATTCAATGTATTCATAATTAATGTTATCATTTGTCTTACAATTTATACAAAAAAAAAATAAATTCCCAAATATATATATTTCAACACAATGTAAAATACACATTAATTCATATATATGTATATCCTATGCATTGATTATTCTGCTTCTCATTTAATTAAAATATCTTTGTAAAAATTTACAAAATTTGTTAATAACGAAATGTCAGTTACTGTCTAATAGCTTAACCACTACTTTACGTAATAAAATTTGTTAACTCGTTGAAATTAAATGTGAATTTCAAATCATTAGTATATACGTATATATTTCTCAATTTCATTATTGGTTGTTGCTATAGTTTATTTATCTAGAATATATATGTTATTTGAAATCAAACATTCAACAGAAGTCAATAAATTTCATTAATAAAATCATATTTATTTTTAGTAACTATTTTAAATCCAATAATACAATTTATTTCTTCAATTATCTTTATTGCAAATTATTTCCTCTTTATTTCAATACATTAAAATTAAGTTTTGCAATTTATGACTAGTTACAACTTCTAGTTAAATATTATATGTCTATTGTTGTAAACAAATAAATAAATGGATTCAATACAAGTTAATTATACTAACTTAATAAGTTCCAATTGACCACGTAAAATCTTACATAATATTTGGTTCAATTCTTCTTTTTCTTTTCAAACAAATAACCAAATCATGACTGTCTTTACAGTAAATGCATATAACTGCGTTTACAACAAGTTGAAATCTCATTGCACAATCAAATGGATATATTATTTCCATAAATTAGAGTTATCAATGTAAAATAAATCTCCAAATTAGTTAATCCATTTTATATTATTAATTCAATAAATTTCACATTCCATTTTAAATAGATTATCAAACACTGTCATTATCACATATATAGCCATTTAGAATCAATTCTAAATAATCAAGTTAAGTTCATATTTTAACAACCTATGACACAAAACATTAATTTTAATATTTATACCAACATTGTTCAAATTCACAATAAATTATTATACAAAGTTTAAAATCGAATTCTGAAATTACCGTGCCATTTCAGGCTCGTAATATAAATATAAAAATTCTAACTTTGATTAAAAACAATTTTTTTTCTCTGTCGTTATTATTTAAAATAAATTATTTTAAATACTAAAAACCCATTAAAATTTCTAAAAAAATTTTTAAATTGGCCCCAAAATTCCGGGTTGTTACAATCTCCCCCACTTAAAATCTTTTCGTCCTCGAAAAGGAACGTAGCTAAATGTTGTTTAATTATCTAACCAAATTTAAATTTTCTTTTATTAATTTTATTTGTTGACTAACTTATCAAATATACATACTCTTTTATATATTTAAAAATCATATTTTCAAAAATAGATTATATAATCGAAAATACGCTAATCATAAGCTTATCACTCTGAACTCATTCTAGGGCATTACTAACCCCATCTCTAATGAGTTTTCTCATTCTAGGATACTTCTGATCCTATCTCTAATGAGTATTCTTATTGGACATTACTAATCCAATTCTCTGACGAGTCTTTTGTTCAGTTCTAACGAGTTGTACCCCAAAGATTTGAGCTAACCAGAGCTCTGATACCACTTGTAACGACACGGATTTTTCCCGACCTTAATCGATCGCAAAATCGAACAAGACCGTTCAAAACTCGCATACGTTAACTTTGGGAATACAATACATCAGAACAAATAACAGCAGACTTTTATTACATTATAATAATGTTACATCAGAGTACAGAATATGTCAGAGTACATTGAAATAAAATTACAGCGGAAGATAAACTACAAAAGATTTAATACATTAAACAGCGGAAGACTTCTATGCTCTGGACACAGCTTTAGGCTTCGATCCAGGATCCTGCTAAAAGAATAGATATCTGCAAAAAGCTACTCGACTACCCGTGTGGAAAAGAGGGCACCCGAGTTTGCAAAGTGAAACAAACTACGAGTCAGTCATGGGACTGGTGTGAGAATTCTAAACTAATTTAACTAATAAGGACAAATCCAAGGACCACGCCACTTTCGCGGAACGGGTTTTATTCCAATGGATTGCCGGTGCATAAACCAAAGTAAATCGAGAAATAACGCAATGTCTTTTTGGAAAAATGAAATCACCATAAGACCCAGGTCCCATCACACAATGCAACGCACACCAGAGGATAGGGTTTTACCTTATGGTGATTAAACATGCTAAATACGTACAAATTCCGTATTATTACTAGTGTATAATATATTTTAAATCATTCAAAATAAATGTATCAATCCTAGGAAGCATAGGTACCATATATTATGCCTCCGTACTAGTAATACAATCAAAACCGCATGGGGCATATTGGAGATTTGGATTTCCAACATGAGTCAAGGCTAGGGAGGAGCTCCTTACCGATTCGAGGCACTCTAGCGGATACCTCAGGATCCCCCGCAGTGAACCCTTGGATAGCTGCAGGGCCGGTCCCCGCCAATGGGCAGTGGATTAGTTATGCCTGAACACACGTTTCCCGGTCCCTTTGGACCTATAGTATGACCACCAACGGCCTATAAAAATAACGAGGCGCCTCAAAATCCAACATCCACATAAGTAAAATGTCAGGGCTGGCAGGTCGCTGACACCACTCTAGCTGGAAAGAAACGTGTGCACTCCCTACGGTCCATATCCCGTTTTTGACTCATACCGGGGTGTGAGGCTCGCGAAGTCACGATATACACAAAGCTATGCCTAAACAGACTATGCTTTGATCATCAACCACAAGGCCTGCTTTTCAACAAAAGCCTTGATCAATGCATCTTAGCATGTCACATTGTCAGTCCATACTATACCATTGATTTCTGCCAATATATAACCTCTAAGCTCATATGTCTCAGAGAAGGGTGTTAACCACCAAGCAGATATGTATTAACAGAGATCAACGAATGTAGTATAAAGGACTACAACGTCAGACATACATTCCATTTATAAACTTATGCTCTGGGTCTGAGCGAAAGTCAAATCCGTACAAATCAACACTACGTCCGGATAACTACCATCTTAGCCCCGTCTTGGGAGCAAATCAATCAAGGACCTCAACGCTAGTTACCCATTCGATGTGAAGATCGTCGGTCTTCAATCGCCGTCTTCAACTCTTAGATTTAAAACGTCGTATAATCATTTGAAATGAGATTGAACTCGGTCTTCTCAAATGATTCTCGCATATATATATAATAATTTGAAAACATTTCCTATCGTTATTAATATTTGATAACGACCTATCGCTATTTTTATTTATATAAAAATTAGCTCGAATAAATTTAACGATGCTTCGGGTCAATGGGCGACCCTGGCGCTGTTTTCAACCAAAATTGACTTATGCATATCTAACCGTTGGATTTTGATGAAATTTATATCGTGGGAAAGATTTTCCCAAAGCGGTCCTAACGGTTCCTGTTTTGGGAAAATCCGACGGTCGGATCTTTCGGTATAACCGTTTAAAGTTACGATTGCCGATACGCGAACTGCCGTGCGCGTTCCGTTTAATTTATAATTCATATTTGTATATATATAAATATAAATCGTTTGGCGATTTCAACTATTAACGTCTATTCTTTTATCGCATTTAAAATGACGATAAAAATATCACTTTTATTTTACTCTGTTTTTATTTACATTTAAAATGTAAATAAAATGTGCTTTTTAAATTCACTTTAATTCATGCTTTATTTACACCAAATATAAATAGATATTCTTTTTCTATCTTTGGTTTATTTACACTAAATGTAAATAAATAATTAAATCATCTTTTCTATCTTTTGATTTATTTACTCTAAATGTAAATAAATATTCTTTCTTACCATTTATTTATTTACCTAGATATAAATAAATGTTTTCATTTTCCTTTTCTTATTTCTTTACCCAAATGTAAATAAATGGTTTTTTCTCCTTCTACTTTTTCTTATTTATTTACACTATTTGTAAATAAATGTTTTTACTTTTCTTTTATCTTACACTATTTGTAAATAAATGTTTTACTTTTACCTTTGCTATATTTATTTACATTAATTGTAAATAAATGTATCTAATTTCTTATTCATATTTATTTACGCTATTTGTAAATAAATGGTTTCCATTTCCCTGCCAATCCTATTTACATAGTAAATGTAAATAAATGTATTTCTTTAATTCTTTTCTAATATTTCTTTTTAACATAAAAAGAATATCTTATGTTAATTCTTTTCTAACATTTCTTTTTATTATTTACATAAGAAAACGTAAATAATTACCATTTACAAATTGGTTCTTTTTATTTACATAAGAAAAATGTAAATAAATACTTATTCACATAATTATTATTTTTATTCTTTTTATTTACATAGGAAAATGTAAATAAATTTTAATTCACATATTTGTTCTATATTTTCTATTTATTCTTAATTACATAAAATGTAATTTTATTTCTTATAATCATAATTACATAAAATGTAATTTTCTCTACAGTGTAAAATATATTCTTTTAATTACATATAAAAATGTAATTTATTTAATCTCTTATTTATCTAATGTAAATATATATGTTTTCCTTTGTCTATTATATTTATTTACACTAAATATTTTGAAGTAACTTACATATATAAAATGTAAATTTAGAAAATTAATATATATGCTTTAACCTCTCACATTGGATAGGTATTGTTGTGACTACTGGACAGCCGGGCGGGTCCGGGCAGATTTACATCACAACTCAATCCAACCTCGGGTTTAAGCATTCTTTTTCTTTATATTGAATAATGTAATTCTTTTTATTCCTTCCTAATTACATTGAAAAATATAATTCTTAAATTCTTATCTTACTATTTCATTAATTCTATTTAAACAAAATGGGTATTTTGTTTCTCACATTTTCTATTTACCTAAATGTTTATTTTTACATAAAGCATATTTTTGTCCGCAAACTCTAATGCGACAAAAATAATAATTTAACTAATGTATGTTATTGCATAAAGCATATTTTTTTCGCAAACTCTAATGCGACAAAAAAAAACTACTGAACTATATATGTTATTGCATAAGTCATATTTTTTTGTTCGCCAACTCTAGTGCGACCAAAAATAGCAATTCAACTATGTTTGTTATTGCATAAAGTATATTTTGATGCATTGCAATTATACAACATGACGATGACTCTCATGTCGTCTCAACTAAATTAACACAACGGTGATTTTAGCGTCAAAACATTCACAATGACACACTGATGGTTTTGGTGTCACGACATACAAATTAACATGCTTATAGTTTTGGGGTGTCATAGCATACAAATTCACATTGATATTATGTTAACAAACGTGACATAAAAATGGGTATTTTGATTTTTAACAAAGAAACACAAAGCTTGTGTCTTTTTGACTTTAACAAACACTAACATAAAATTTATGTTATTATTTTAACAAAAATAACATAAAGTTTATGTCTTTTTAATTTTAACAAAATAGCATAAAAGTTTTGTCTTTAAACTTTAACAAAAATTGAGCATAAAAAGTTTGTCTTTTTATTCTTAACAAAATAACATAAAAAGTTTTCTTTTATTTTTAACAAAAGACATAAAAGTTATTCTTAACAAAAGACATAAAAGTTATTCTTTTATTTTAACAACAAAATTAGGTAAAATGTCTTTTTGTTTCAACAACAAAAATGGTGACAAAAATGGTTCTTTTTGTTTAATCAACAAAATAGTGACAAAATGATTCTTTTAACTTTAACAACAAAAGTAGCGTCAAATTTGTTCTTTTAACTTTGTTAACAAACAACATAAAAATTTGTTCTTTTTATTTTTAACAAACAAATTATATTAAAATTGGTCTTTTCTTCAAACAAATTGTGTTAAAAAAAATTTGTCAAAAATATAACATTAAAAATTGTCCTTCATTTTATTAACAAGTTTTTATGTTGAAAACTTTGTTATTTAATTCTATGGTGAATCCAAGATTCAAATTTACATAAAAATAATAATAATATATATATAAAGGTCTAAATTTCTTTTTTTGCTTTTGAAAGAAATGAAAATAAAAAGAAGATAATAAAGATGAGAGTCTCATCATGATTACACCCAAAATAACATATCTGAACAACACACATATTTCATGGCATCATCACATACAATAATCACATACTCATCGCATACAAATATCACCATGACGCAGATCAAGAACCATAGTATACAAATCAGAATTTCGCGATTTTCATTAATATATAATTATTTAAATTAGATCAGAGTTCTCACTTGCGTTTGTAGATTTTGTCCAAATTTCAAGTAGTCCAGAATCAGTTCCAAATTGTCCTAAAGCGTAGTACTCCGAATCACGATTCCACAGCTTCTGAAATCACCGAATTCCGAGCTAGGACGAAAGAGATATGATTGATTTAAGTTAGAGAGTGATTTATTTTAATTAATTAAATAAATTTAAATAAAATACCCTCTTCTCTTTGTTCTGAATTTCGGCCGTGAGTATTTGCAATTGTTCAGAACTTTGGCGCGACTTTGTGGTCGGGGCGAGGCCTACGGGCGATTATATGGGTGGTGATTGGTATCAATGGAAAGAGGAGAGAAGGCTCTTCAAGGTGATGTGTGTGGTGGGTGCTAATTCGAGGAGAGGAGAGGGGAAAATGGAGGAGAAAGAATCGGCAGACAAATGAGGGTGGCGGCTGTGACTTAAGGACGATGAACAGTGTAATTTGTCTTTAGGGTTTGCTTATTTTATATTAAATAAATGTGTAATTTTACGTTTAAGTCTAATTCTTTCTAATTCATCTTTAACAAAATTCTGAACGTTACTATCAATATCCAAATTAAAAATAGGGAAAGAAAGTATTAGGATATGAACAAAAATTAAGCATGTATTTAGGCAATCAATTTCAAAGGTTTAATTAATAAAGAAAACATTCTGTCTTTTTTTGTATTCATCACTAATTAACATAAATAGATTAATTCTAATCCAAATTACGACTTATATAAATTATAGAAATAAAGTGCATATTTTGTAGGTCTAGAATTCAACTTTCCACAATTTAAATTGAGCTATTATTTGTTTATTTATTTGTTTGTTTATGCACAGGAAACATTAATATCATTGCCATCTTTAATACGCAGGTTTTGAACATTGCCATCTTTCATTTTACATACATATATATATATATATATATATGTATATATATGTGTATGTATATATCATGAAACGCACAGCAGCATAAAGGGAAGAAAAAATAATAATAGTAATATATTAAAAAAAATTCCTTTTAACACGAACATACATGCATAAATTTCTATTTATCTGTTGCCTCACTATCCATTTGTTTGGTCTCACACCTATATAAAAAATATGTTACATGCGTGCGTGGCAATATGACAATAAATTTTGTGTATTAATTGCAACTTATTTCCAATTTATCACCAATGAATTAAATAGCAACTAATTTTCTACACTAGACAATTAATCTATTGCAATCCTTATTTTAAAATTAGTTAACATTCAATGTATTCATAATTAATGTTATCATTTGTCTTACAATTTATACAAAAAAAAAAAATTCCCAAATATATATATTTCAACACAATGTAAAATACACATTAATTCATATATATGTATATCCTATGCATTGATTATTCTGCTTCTCATTTAATTAAAATATCTTTGTAAAAATTTACAAAATTTGTTAATAACGAAATGTCAGTTACTGTCTAATAGCTTAACCACTACTTTACGTAATAAAATTTGTTAACTCGTTGAAATTAAATGTGAATTTCAAATCATTAGTATATACGTATATATTTCTCAATTTCATTATTGGTTGTTGCTATAGTTTATTTATCTAGAATATATATGTTATTTGAAATCAAACATTCAACAGAAGTCAATAAATTTCATTAATAAAATCATATTTATTTTTAGTAACTATTTTAAATCCAATAATACAATTTATTTCTTCAATTATCTTTATTGCAAATTATTTCCTCTTTATTTCAATACATTAAAATTAAGTTTTGCAATTTATGACTAGTTACAACTTCTAGTTAAATATTATATGTCTATTGTTGTAAACAAATAAATAAATGGATTCAATACAAGTTAATTATACTAACTTAATAAGTTCCAATTGACCACGTAAAATCTTACATAATATTTGGTTCAATTCTTCTTTTTCTTTTCAAACAAATAACCAAATCATGACTGTCTTTACAGTAAATGCATATAACTGCGTTTACAACAAGTTGAAATCTCATTGCACAATCAAATGGATATATTATTTCCATAAATTAGAGTTATCAATGTAAAATAAATCTCCAAATTAGTTAATCCATTTTATATTATTAATTCAATAAATTTCACATTCCATTTTAAATAGATTATCAAACACTGTCATTATCACATATATAGCCATTTAGAATCAATTCTAAATAATCAAGTTAAGTTCATATTTTAACAACCTATGACACAAAACATTAATTTTAATATTTATACCAACATTGTTCAAATTCACAATAAATTATTATACAAAGTTTAAAATCGAATTCTGAAATTACCGTGCCATTTCAGGCTCGTAATATAAATATAAAAATTCTAACTTTGATTAAAAACAATTTTTTTTTTCTCTGTCGTTATTATTTAAAATAAATTATTTTAAATACTAAAAACCCATTAAAATTTCTAAAAAAAATTTTAAATTGGCCCCAAAATTCCGGGTTGTTACACGGTGCGTGACACCTTGCTCTACGACGTAGTGAAGACTGATTTCCCTCTCGCACTTCCGTTAGGGAGAAAATTCAAACCCTAGTTTTGAATACCACGCTGAAAGGGTACGACTTATATTATTTAAACTGATTTTCACACTTTTAAGTGTTGCAATCTTTGAAAAATCACATCTTTTTCGTTTCTTGTCGAAATCCAGTGAAACAAGAGACAATGGACTCGTGTGGACGTCTTCTACATTCTAGAAGAGACCGCATATTTTTCTGAGCCTTCTGCTATTTTTGGTGGAGTGGAACCCAATGTGAGATTTCTAATTTATGAACGATATGGAAAGCGACGATGTATAAATCATATAGTCGATGTATGAGTTATATAAGCGTTGTACACCTCTTGTATAAGCGTTGTATAAGTTGTACGTTCGATATATAAGTTGTATATGCGTTGTAAAAATTATAAATGTGTTGAAATAGAAGTGAAATGCTATATATATATATATACACACACGGCCCTCGTCCACAAACCATGGACGATATTTATTGATTGTGATTGGTGTGAAAATTGATTGATAGCGAATGGTTGATTGGAATTGTTTGTGGTTGATATTGATTGATTGTGGTTGAAAAATACCCGTTTGTGGTTGAAATATTTGGATAAAACCACATAGGATTAGTTTGTGGAAATGAAATAAATATACATGCCGCCTGCGTGCGAACTAGATGCATGATTCCCCATTGTCAAAAGCTGCGAGGCTTTAAGGTAGAGCTCGGAGCCGTACTAGTGACGGCCCCAGTTTTAACTACCCTGCCGTCATGCTGCCGAAATTTTGAATAATATTCATGTGTTTCAATTATTTTCATTTGTTGAAACTATATTTATTCGTTGTATAGAAAACCGTCATGTGTTGAATCGATATTCATTCGTTGAATTGAAATTCATGTGTTGAATGGTATTCGTGTTATTAAATATAAAAATCACATTTTTATCTATATATACAAACTATAGAAAACCTTCATGTATTGAATCGATATTCATTCATTGAATTGAAATTCATGTGTCAAATGGTATTCATGTTTTTAAATATAAAAATCACATTTTTATCTATATATACAAACTATAGAAAACCTTCATGTGTTGAATCGATATTCATTCGTTGAATTGAAATTCATGTGTTGAATGGTATTCGTGTTTTAAATATAAAAACACCTTTTTATCGATTTATATAAACTTTAGAAAACCTTCATGTGTTGAATCGATATTCATTCGTTGAATTGATATTCATGTGTTGAATGGTATTCATATTTTGAAAGAAATTGTTTTATAATAAAAATCCCATTTTTAACATCAATATGAAATGTATAAAATATTCTTGTTTTGAAATAAATTGTTTTATAATAAAAATCCTATTTTTATCACCTATATTAACTATATAAAATAGTCGTGTTTTGAAATAAATTGTTTTACATTAAAAATCACATTTTTATTATATACATGAATTGGTAAAAATAGTGAAGTGTTGAAATAGAAGCCAGTTAGATAAAAATATCATTTTTATCAAATGTATGAAAAGAATATAGCTTTGAAATCGAAGAATCGATATATATATATATATATATATATATAAATATATAAATGGAATTAAAATATATCGAATAACGACGCTGCAGTTCATATTTTGAAACCGTGATTTCAAACGATTAGTACGGGGGATCCGACCATCGGATTTTCCTGAAATTGGAACCGTTGGGTTCGCTTTGGAAATATCTTTCCAACGGCACCAACTTTGTAAAAATCCAACGGTTGAATTTTCTGGAATGTTTAATTCAAATCTGAAGAAAAACAGCGTCAGAATCGATTATATTTTTATATATATATAAATATAATTATATTTAATCGAATAACGACGCTGCAGTTCGTATTTTGAAATTGAAACTTCAAACGATTATACCGGGAGATCCGACTGTCGGAATTTCCCGAAACTGGAACCGTTGGATTCGTTTTGAAAAGATCTTTCTAATGATGTAAATTTTGTGAAGATCCAACGGTTAGATTTTCAGATATGTGTAAATCAAATCTGAAGAAAAACAGCGCCACGGCCGCGTTATGGCTCGAAGCGTCGTTTTGAATAAATTGGCTATTTTAAAATAAATAAAAATAGCGATAAATCGTTATAAAATAATATAAACGATATGGATGTGATTTAGAAATTAACTGAAGGTTGGATAAGTCGAATGGTTTCCAGGGTGTTGATCTGATGTTGGTTTCGGCCTTCGGGGTTAATATTTGGGAAATCGCTCTCTTACTGATTGACGGTTAGTGACTAATGAATTGAAATGATGCGTGTGTATGTTAGTGTTGCACTTGTTTATTATATACGCGAGTTGTTCAGAAAGACCGGGTCTATCCCATTCTGAATAACTGAATCGACGATAAGAAATCGAAGATGAAGACGGTGGTCGAAGACCGGAGATCTTCACCTCGTTTGGATGGTAACCGAGGTCCTGATTGAGAGGCATCCCGAAATATGGATAATGAGTGGTGATTGTCTAGACGTACGTGGTGATCGATGGGTTTGCGAGGTATTTAGTGCCTCCGGTTTCGTTCCGACCCAGAACGGACTTGCAAATGGAATGTGTGTCTGACATTGGAATTCATTCTGTGTGATTGATAGCCATCAGTTACATGGCGTGAATTGCTTGTGTGGCATGCTAAGGTGCAGTGATCAGGGCTTCTGTTGAAAAGCAAAGTCTTGTGGTTGATGATCAAAGCACCGCCTATGTGGCGTAACTTTGTGTATAACGTAAAATCGCGAGCCTCACACCCCGGTATGAACCAGAAATGGGAGAGGACCTCAGGGAGGACATGCGTTTCTTTCTAGTTAGAAGTGGCGTCAGTGGTTTTACACGCCCTGGCGAGTTTGACTTATGTGGTTGTTGCTGTTGCGAGGCGCCTCAGTTAGATCGGACGATCCGGGTCCGATGGAGTCATTCGTTGGCTCGTTTACGCCCCAAAGGGTGGGGAAACGTATTGTTCAGGAATTTTAATCCACATCGGTGGACCGGCCCTGTCGCTCCAAGGGTCGATGCGCTCTGACCCTATGGCTCGGGCTAGAGAGTCGCGAAGTCGGTAAGGACTATCTTTTGCCTTGGTTCATGACGGAAATTCAATTTCCAATTACGTGACTGTGCGGTTTTGATTGTGTATATATATATATATATATATATATATATATATATATATGGCGACATGATATATGGTACTCATGCTGCCTATGATTGATAGTTATGATTCGAAATTGTTTTTGAAACATATAAACACTAGTAATAATATCAAATGCTTTTGTTTTATTCGTATCAAGCATATTTTGGCCGTTATAAGGTAAAAACTCTATCCTCCGGTTTGCGTTGCATTATGTGATGGGAACTGAGTCTTATAATGGCTTCATTTTTATAAAAAGCATTGCGATGTTTAAAAGAATGATTTGTTTTAAAGCACTGGCAGTCCAATGGAGTAAACCCGTTCCACGAAAGTGGCGTGGTCCTGTGATTAGCCATATTTTGAATGTGTTGAGTAGATTTCTCATACCAGTCCCATGACTGACTCGTAGTTTGTTTCACTTTCAAACTCGGGTGCCCCTTTTTCTACACGGGCAGCCTTGTATTCAGGTTTAGCTGGTTCTTTCTGGATAGCTGGAGCTGAAGATGGACTCTATCATTTATCTCTTTTTATGTTGTTCAGCTCTTATTATACATATTATGTTTGTTTTCCGCTGTAGACATTTATGTATAGCTGAACTATATTTGTACTAAGTAAGATCCTGTATACTGTGTAACTCTGATGATTATTGTTTATCCAGTGTATTATTGTTCATTATCTGGTGTATTTATTTAATTCTGTTCTGCTGTTATCTGTTTCTGTGTTATATTCCAAAGATTACCCTTGTCTCCGATTAGTACGGGAAATGGGGTCGTCACAAGGGATATTCCCCCGTCCTCCACCTAGGCCACCTCGGCCTGCTCTACCTCTAGCTGCAGCTGCTCGGGTAGCCATCTAGTCAAGTTCTGTACAAGCAAGATAAAGAGTCAAGCCCATAGAAATGATAATTCTAAGATATGGTAAAAGCAGAAGAACATAAGAAAAGATAACGATGTACTGATCAAATTATTTTGCTATTCTGTTTAGCTCATTCTAGGATATTACTAATCCTGTCTCTAATGAGCTACTCGCCTTAGAACACTACTGATTCTATTCTGACGAGGTGTTTAATGTGTTAAATTCCAGAACTAAGATTAACCAAAGCTCTGATACCACCTGTGACGATCTCAAAACCCCGTACCATGGTGTTAAGGATAATCATTGGAATATAACACATTAATCATCATTAGTAGAGTACAGATAATAGCATAAACAAGAAATAGAATAACTTACATCAATATGACAGCGGAATCATAACATGTAATAACATCAGAGTAGCACAGTGCAGGATACACTTAGTACATAAAAGGAAATGATCAGTCTACATCAAGATCACTGGTACATATACATCAGAGGGTACATAAGAGAAGTAGATCTTTCTACATCGTGATAAGCGGAATCATATACATAGATAATAACGGTGGAATATCAATAGCCAAAATACTGAGAATCTAGTCTTCGCCATACAAGCCAAAAGGTGCACGCCATGCTGCTGTGCAAAAGCCAAAATACTACGTGTCACCTGTCACTAGGCTGCCCGTGTGAAGAGAAGGGCATCCGAGTTTGCAAAGTGAAACAAACTACGAGTCAGTCATGGGACTAGTATGAGAAATCTACTTAACTGATTTAGCAATAACAATAAGGCAAATCATAGGACCACGCCACTTTCGCGGAACGGGTTTACTCCAGTGATTGCCAGTGCATTAAAATAAAGTAAATTCTTTTAAACAACGCTATGCTTTTTTAGAAAGAATGAAGCTGTTATAAGACTCAAGTCCCATCACACAATGCAACACAAACCGAAGGATAGAGTTTTAACTTATAATGGCCAAAATATGCTTAATACATGTAAAGCAAAATCACTTGATATTATTACTAGTGCATATATGTTTCAAAAGCAAATTCAATCATAAGTATCAATCATAGACGGCATGGGTATCATATATCATATCGCCATATATAAGTTGCAATCAAATCCGTAATTTCGTATTGGAAATTTGGATTCCATCATGAGTCGAGGCAAGAAATATAATCCTCTCCGCTTCGAGACACTCTAGCAAGTGCCTCAGTACTACACACTCTGGGTAACCCTAAATCGGTTGGGCCGGTCCACACTTACGTTAGTGGATTGGCAATTCCTGAACACACGTTTCCTGGTCCTTATAGACCTATCCATTGGCTCCATAGAGACCGATATAACCGAGGCGCCTTGCAATCCAACAACCACATAGGGAATATAACAATGATGTCAAGGCTAGTAAAACGCTGATACCACCCATAGCTAGAAAGAAACTTCGTGTTCTCCCAACGGTCCTTATCCCGTTTTTAACTCATGCCGAGGTGTGAGACTCGCGAGTTAACGCCATACACAAAGTTGTGCCACGCAAGTCGTGCTTTGTTCATCAACCACAAGACTCTGCTTTTCAACAAAAGCCTTGATCACTACATCTCCGCATGCCACACAGGCAATTCACGCCATGCGACTGATTTCTATCCATATATAACCTCTGAGCTCGTACGTCTCAGAGAAGGGCGTTAAGCAGGAGAATAAATTCTCTGCCTCCAAACAGATATATATTTAATAAAGATCAATCAACACAGAATAAAGTCCAGTGTCAGACACACATCCATTTACAAGTTCACTCTGGGTCTGAACGAAATTGAAGGCACCTTATTCCTTTCCCACATGTCCAATGCAGAAGAGAGGCCCTCGCACATCCGGACAATCAACAGGTATGTACAGACCACTACCACTGTGACCTCGTCAAGGGAGCTACCCATATCAAAGACATCAGTAGTAATCCACACGATGTGAAGATCACCGGTCTTGCACCGTCTTCATATCTTCGATATTTATTCATCGATCAATTATTTGAAACGAGAACTAACTCGGCCCTTTCAAATAATTCACGTATACTAGAATTCAAAACAATTCTTTCCATGGTTAAATTATTCAACATTCACATTTCAGTTCTTTATATATAATTTTCATGTCAAACACATTCAACTATCAAATATCAAGCAAACCAAGTAAAATCGGTTTATTTCCATTCCATATCGCTTATAATATTTTATAACGATATATCGCCATTTTTATTTATTCAAAAATAGCTTCATTTTTCAGGCCGTGTCGAGGCATTGGCGTTGATTTCCTTCAGATTTGTTTTACATATATATGAAAATCTAACTGTTGGATCTTAACAAACTTCTTATCGTTGGAAAGATCTCTCAAAAGCGAACTCAACGGTTCCAGTTTTAGGTAAATCCGACGGTCGAATCTTTCGGTATAATTGTTTAAAGTTACGATTTCAAAACGCGAACTGCCGCGTCTGATTCGACTAATTTTAATATTAATTTTAATTTATATATATATAACCCATTCTGGCGCTGATTTTCTTTAGATTTGAATTAACCATTTCTCACGATCCAACCTTTGGATCCTAACAAACTTTATATCGTTGGAAAGATTTTTCAAAGGCGAACCCAACAGTTTCAGTTTCGGGAAAATCCGATGGTCGGATTTCTCGGTATAATCATTTAAAAATACGATTTCAAAATGCAAACTGTAGCGGCTCGATTCGTTTTGTTTAATTTATATTTATATATAAAAATATAATTCATTCGACGATTTCTATATCGTTTTTCACTTCAAATATTTCACTAACGCCTTTAAATTTCAGAAAATTTTGCCACAATCTCCCTTGTATGGGAAGGGGTTTTGAAATTTATTGGGTCGTATTAGGCACCCAATAAATCCTAAAAAGCATGCACATATTTATAGTGATATACTCCGGTGTCCATAGGGGAGTGTGTATAGATCATAACTCCAAAGAATAAATTCTCGTCACCCTATAAATGGTTTTTGTGCCTTAATGACTAGAGAGACGTGATTTTTATCAACTCTAGACCCGTGTGGGGTTTTTATTAATCTGACAATTTACCGTTATATTTTATATAGTCCATAATAGTCTTCGGTCCAACCTGAAATATAGTCATCTCCATACAAGCCTCTCGCTTGTATGGAAATCTTCAACCTCATCACATTAGCTCCAAATGCTAACGTGGTATATGATAGAGTATGCTATCTTCTTGCAGTATCCCATGTAGTGTAGTTCAAAATTAATTGTTACTATCCTATGGCGACGTTTATAATTACACACATAACAACCAGCACTCCGCATCCAATGGCATTCGCAGGAGTTTATATAAAATAAAATTGCACAGCCAACTCATTAAGGCTTACCTATTTGTCGAGCACGCAAATAAATTCTTTACTCAATAGCTAATTCATTTTTCTGTTCAACACATGTATATATATGCAGAACTAAGCTAAAAATAATATTTCTAGCGAACAAATATTTATTTCAACACACGGTTATTTTTAACACTTCCTACATAGGATAAAAATGATATTTTTGGCGAACAAAAATATATTTCAACTCTTGACTATTTTATTTAGTTCCTAAACATGTTAAAAATAATATTTTCAACAAACGAACATTTGTTTCAACACATGTGTGTTTTTAGCGAGTCGTATACATGATAAAAATGATATTTTTATCGTTCAAAATATTTATTCAACCCATGAATGTTTTTAGCACTTCATATACACAATAAAAATGTTAATTTTATTGTTCAATCCTTTTCTTCAACACATGAATATTTTATATAGTTCATACATATAGTAAAATTGTTATTTTTATCGTTAAAACAATTTATTTAAAACAAGAATATTTTATATACTTCATACATAAGATAAAAATGATATTTTTACTGTTAAAACAATTTATTTAAAACAAGAATATTTTATATACTTCATACATAAGATAAAAATGATATTTTTATTGTTAAAACAATTTATTTAAAACAAGAATATTTTATATACTTCATACATATGATAAAAATGTGATTTTTATCTTTCAAAGGGTTTACTCAACACATGAATGTCATTCAACACATGAATATCTCTACATATGAACATCTCAACACATGAACATTTCATATACTTAATACGCATAATAAAAATGTGATTTTTATTTTCTAAACAATTTATTCAACACATGAATATAATTCAACACATGAAAATAATTTTAATACATGAACATTTCAGAAAATTTCGGCAGCATAACGGGAGGGGGTTTAAAACTGGCACCGTCCCTAGTACGGCTCCTCGCGCTACCTTAGGCCTCGCGGAGTTCCATAAGGGGCTTATCTAATTGATCTAAGGTCAATTTCATATCACATGAATTTTCCATAAACAATTCCCATTTGTTTTCGACCACAAACAATGACTTTCAACCACAAACAATTATTTTCAACCATTCGCCATATCACATATTTTCACGCCAATCACAATCAATTTATAATGTCCATGGTTTGTGGACGAGGGGAGTATATATATATGTATATAAATATATTTCACTTCCATTTCAACTCATTTTCGACACATATATGTTTCATACAACGCTTGTGTAACACCCCACGTCCATTAATGTCACTCACAAAGGGAATGCATTAACTTCCGTGGAGGTTTTAAGTGAATATAGAACAGTAAAATTACAACAAGACAGATATAAAATAGTACTTGGAAATTCAAAAACTTTATTTCATTGTAGCAGAAGTCAAAACATGTTTGATTACATCATAACACCACATTCAATGTCAAGTACAATATCTATCTTGATAAAACAAGTACATAATCCCATTACATGAATAGCCATTAAAAAGAAAGATAACAAGATGGACTTTACTTCAGCAGTCCAAGCTTTCCAGAAGATAAGCGATCCAACTAGACTCCACTAGAACTTGGCCCAACCTGCGGACCTGAAGGGAGAAAAAGGATGGAAAAGAGGGGGTCAGACATAAAGTCTGGTGAATATGATAATTCTACAATACTATTACCAAAATAACTGGACTAAGGCATAAGCTGGAAAACAAGAAAATGTCTATGAAGAGCAGATTAAGGACATAGACAATCGCTAAAGGCAACGTTATAGGCGCTCCTAAATACTAAAGGATAAACACTATACTGCACCACACCAGTCATCCTAAAGATTCATCCCACTTAGCTTCACTTAGAAACTTTCCCAATGGCTTTACGTACCCCTAGCTGACTACATAGGTGCCGCCTGCCCCTATCTCCACTAGGTGTACCCTACTTCCCATTATTCGATCGGCTCCCTAACTCGTAGATACCCGTGCTGGCCCCACAGTGGGGTGTATCACTCCCCTAAAGTGGCAACCTGATACAACGGACATGCACGGCTTATACCTACACAATGCAACAACGTCTTACCTACCAGCCCGGGTCCACACACGCATATGAAACCCGTTGGACTTGCGTTGCCACCGCTCCCTGTTTTGGCCTCTTATAGTCAAACCCAGTATGCGTGTCCCGTCCTCGACTTGGGTCGAGCCCACAAAGATACGTTTTGGGATACTGGTTGAAATGGGCCCCCACTATTTACCACAAGCATTCCACCTAAGCTTGTCCCCATTAGTCCATCCCACTTAACCCACTTAGTCATGTTCATTTACATGTGTGTTTGGTTAAGTCTAATCGTATTTCAAATGCCTCTAAAGGCAACCACCAGATTCCTCATGCCACCCAAGGCACCTACTTAACACCCATGTCCCACCTTACATGATTATCTGGTTAAGTATTTCTTAGTTCATTAAGGCCATAACCTCATAAAGACCTCTCACATTAGACTGGCATTTATGGCAGCTGGATTTGCCGGGCGGGTCCGGGCAGTCTTACACCATAAAAGAGTCTAACCTCGTGTCTTTACAACTGTTATGCTTTAGTTTGGGCCTAGGACCTCTCACATTGGGCCGACATTTGTGACTACTGGATTTGCCGGGCGGGTCCGGGCAGGTTTACATCACAAACGGGTCCAACCTCGTGTCCTAAGCATTGATTATTAATAATAATCCACTTTCCCCCAATTTTAATAATTCCCTACTTGAATTATTAATTACTTCCAATTTTTAACAATGTCCATAATTGACTCAATTATGGACATCCATTCATGGTATGCAAAATCTTACAAAATTGCACCCAATTTATTAATTCCTAATATTACCCCTACCCCACGTTTGAACGTTTATTCGCAAAATATATGTTAGACTCGAATAGCCTAACTCATAGCATAAAAGAGATTATCATAATAACAACATGTATATGTGACCAAATGAATCATAATAAGGGGTGAAACTTGCATATGTCCAACTTGCATAGATTATACATGTCATGGACCTAAAGGTGTCAACTTGTTCAAAATTCACCTAATATAATCTCAATCAATTTTCATAAACTTACATATGAACATGTGTGAATCAACATCATCTAATTTTTTTAACAACATGGTTTTATATGGGTACACCTAACTCAATAGGCAAATTCCCATAATCAAGTTTTATTTAATTATAGTTTCAAGTTTATGGGTACACCTAACCTAATAGGCAAATTCCCATAAACAAGATCCATTTAAATGAAGAAAAAAAAACATAACTTTAAGCATGATCCAACAACATGATTTTTCAACATAATATAGCATGATTTATAACATGGCATAGTATGATAGTATAACATAGCTTGACATGATTCTCAACATAGCACGACATAGCATAAGAGAATTTACAACATAGCATGACATAGCATATATAATTTACATCATACGACAACATAATAACATAATAAGAGATCCACAATATATAGAATTTACAATTACAAATCACATCACTTTCTTGTGATCCATTCATAACTGAGTCAAATTAGTTTGTAATAGTCTTGTGAGAATCATCATACTCACCAACAAAAGAAAAGAATTAGAGAAAGAGAGATCTTTTGATTTGATTTGTGTAGATTTAGTTGTAGATGATTAGGCTTCCTCTTCTTAGTTTGTGACGGTTATGCTGAACTCCATGGCAGCAGCATGACTGTAGCTTCTCTAATTTTACAAGTGATTTAGGTCTAGGGTCTACCCACTTATTTATAGATTTTAGAATTCATTTAGGCCATTAGATTTAACCTAGAAATAACCGCAGCCGTTCAGACAAGATGGGGTTTATCTTGTTGACTCAGCAATGAGTCAGAAGTGACTCAGCAAACACTCAGCATATTAATAAACTTCTATTCATGTCATAAATATATATATATTTTCTACAATGTACATATTAGATACATCCCCCTTTTCTTATTATTGTTTTTATATACATATTAGATACATCCCCTCTCTTACACACTTATTAATATTTTTATATTCATATTAGATACATCCCCTCTCTTACACACTTATTAATATTTTAGCAACTTTAGTGTTAATAGAAAATTCGGGGTGTTACATTCTCCCCTCCTTTTAGGATTTCGTCCCTGAAATCTTCAAGTCTGGAAGAATGTATATCCTACCATCCAAACGTCCATCTACTCATCCATCATACACAGGCATCCATTGTCCTTAAAAGACTTCTAATGCTTTATGATCATATGCAAGTGTGTGTACATGTCCTTATCTAATGCGAAATCAGGTGGTCTACTGATTCAGTTGACCTCCTTAATGCAAATTATGTAAGTGTCATGAATCCATTATGTATGCAAAAGATTCTTAATGCTACATAATACTTCTATATGCGTGCACAACCATCATCTGAATGCAGCATCCACATGATAATACAACCATCGTTCATCCATTTTACTAAATACATCCATATATATGCAATATGCAATATGAAGTGACTGAGCCGATCTAGTGCCTAAAGTGTGTGTATATATGCATCCACGAGCAACCACTAGCAAACACTTGCATCCATTTTGCATCCATCATACATAACATGTCTCAAACACATGTTTCAATCATAGGATTATCCTAACTAAAGGTCAAAGATACTAATGAGAGAACATACTAAAGATAAGATAAGATAAGCTAAGCGATAAAGGAGAAATTAAAAGACATACCCTCAAAAAGAAAAGGGTACAACGAACGCATCTTCTCTTCTGTCTCCCAAGTTGCGTTGCTCTCATCATCTCCCCATTGCACTTTAACCAGTCTGACCTCTCGATTCCTCAACTTTTTGATCTCCGACCCAAGAATGCATGTAGGAGCTCGTCTAATTGTTGCATCACGCTCTATTTCCACCTCTTTAAGCAAGCTCGGCTCTACCACCTCCGCGGTCTTGTGCAAACACTTCCTCAAATGTGATACATGGAATACGTCGTGTACTCCACTAAGTTTCTCAGGCAACTCCACCCTATATGCCATCTTCCCAATCCTGTCTTTTACAGGAAACGGCCCTACAAACCTTGGTGCTAATTTCCCCACGGACCCAAAGCGAACAACATTCTGTAACGGAGATACTTTGATAAAAACCATGTCCCCAATGTCAAACTCAAGATCTGTCCTCTTATCAGCATACGATTTTTGCCTATCTTGTGCTGCTTTCATCCTCCTTCGAATCAACTCAATCTTCTCCGAGGTTTCCCTAACCATATCGGGCCCAAGTAGGACTTTATCGGTAGATTCCCACCAACATGTAGGCGAACGGCAAGGCCTTCCATAAAGAGCTTCGAAAGGTGCCATGCCAATACTAGACTGAAAGCTATTGTTATATGCGAATTCTACTAACGGAAGGTGCTCTTCCCATGTACCCCCAAAGTCTAGGATACAAAGCCTTAAAAGATCCTCTAGAATGCGATTCACCCTCTCGGTCTGGCCGTCTGTCTGAGGATGATATGCGGTGCTCAAACATAGCTGAGTCCCTACCGCCTCTTGTAAACTCTTCCAAAATTCGCTAGTAAAGATGGGGTCACGGTCGCTTACTATACTAGAAGGAATACCGTGCAAACGAACTATCTCCTTAATGTATACAGAAGCCAACCACGGAGCAGTCCTTTTACTTTTCACGGGCATAAAATGGGCGCTTTTAGTAAGTCTATCTACTATAACCCAAATCCCCGTGTTACCCTTCCTTGATCTTGGTAATCCATCCACAAAATCCATTGAGATGCTTTTCCATTTCCATAGTGGAACTTCTAATGGGTGAAGCAACCCACCGGGTTTCTTTTGTTCTGCTTTAACTCGTTGGCACACCAAGCATCTAGCGACGTACTCGGCCACATCCTTTTTCATACCGGCCCAAAAGAAAACCCGCTTCATATCTTTGTACATCTTATCCCCGCCGGGATGAATGGTCATTTTTGAGCGATGAGCATCATCAAGAATGGCCTTCCTTAAGTCTTCGTCTTGTGGTACACAAAGTCTATTATCCCTTCGTAACCAACCCTTATCGTTTAGGGTATACCTACGAAGATGGCTTGACGACTCCCCCCCTTTGAGCTTTTCTACTATCTCAACCAACTGTGGGTCGTCTCGCTGTGCCTCACCAACCCGTCCTAGAAGTGTAGGTCTAACCTCCAAGGATGCTAACAGACCGGGTACTAAGTCAACGGAGGGTCTAAAGTCAAACATAGAGATGAATTCTAAGCTTTGTCGTTCAACAAACAACGGACTCAAGGACAACCTTTTCCTACTTAAGGCGTCTGCCACCACGTTACCCTTGCCCGGGGTATATGCTATTTCAAAATCGTAGGAGGCTAAGAATTCCACCCACCGTTGCTGCCTTAAATTCAAATCCTTCTGAGAGAATAAGTATTTTAATGATTTGTGGTCAGTGAACAGTTCGAATTTCTCACCAAGAAGATAGTGACGCCAAGACTTAAGCGCGAAAACAATTGCGGCTAGCTCTAAGTCATGCGTGGGGTAATTCTTTTCATGAACCCTCAACTGCCTTCCACCATAGGCTATTACTCTTCCCTCTTGCATGAGGACCGCGCCAAGTCCCGTCCCACAAGCATCAGTATAGATGGTAAACGGTTTATTCCCGTCTGGCAGCACTAAGACTGGGGCTGAAGTTAAGGCTCTCTTTAAACGTTGGAACGCATCATCGCAATCTTTGTCCCACGTAAAAACCAGGTTCTTCTTCGTTAACCGTGTTAATGGAGCTGATATTTTTGCGAAGTCTTTGATAAACTTCCTATAATAGCCAGCCAACCCCAAGAAACTTCTTACTTCGGTTGCATTTTTAGGGACCTTCCAATCTTGGATGGCCACCACCTTTGCGGGATCCACTGCTATCCCTTCTTTGGAAACCACGTGCCCTAAGAACCGTACTTCCTCCCTCCAGAAGTGACACTTAGAAAATTTTGCCTTAAGGTTATGTGCTCGAAGGGTTTCCAACACTTCCCTAAGATGTAGGGAGTGCTCTTCTTTATTCTTAGAAAAGACTAAGATGTCATCCACAAAGACTACCACGAATTTGTTAAGGTATTCCCTAAACACCCTACTCATCAAATCAACAAAATATGCAGGGGCGTTTGTCAAACCAAAGGGCATCACTAGCCATTCATAGAATCCGTCAGGAGTCCTAAAAGCAGTCTTATCTATACTATCCTCAGCCACTCTCAGTTGATGAAAGCCAGTGGCTAAGTCCAACTGCGAAAACACTGAGGCGCCAACTAACTGATCAAAGAGATCGTCAATCCTCGGCAGTGGGTGTCGGTTCTTTTTAGTAAGCTTGTTTAGTTCTCTATAGTCCATACAAAGTCTAAGAGACCCATCCGCCTTTGTGGCAAAAACTACTGGAGCACCCCACTCCGATATACTACGTCTTATGAACCCCTTCTCAAGCAACTCCTTTACTTGCTTATTGAGTTCCCTCCTTTCACGAGGAGCCATGTGGCGCACTGGCAAAGATACGGGTTTAGCATTATCCACAAGATAAATTCGAAAGTCTATCTCCCGCTTTGGAGGTAAGCCCTTCACCTCCTCAAACACATCCGGATATTCCCGGACCACTTCTACCGATCGCAGGTTCTCTACAGACGCGTCAAGCGATTCAAGATAACTTAGCATAACGGAATTTATGGGATTACAAAAGATGTCGAGAGCATTACCAAGGCGAGTCACAAGCCTAACTACTCTCCTTTCACAATCAAGAATGACCCTATTTCTAGACAACCAATCCATTCCTAAAATTAGCCCATAGCCCGTGAATCCCAATACATAAGCATCACCTCTAAATTCAACGCTAAGTATAGAGATTTTCAAATCCAAACATATCATGGTCAAATGAGCCGAACCCCCAATTGGATTTGAAACGACCAAGGGATCCTCGACTAAACTGGTGTTCAAGTGCAGTGATTCAACTAATGATGCAGAGATAAACGAATGAGATGCGCCAGAATCGAATAAGGTACGGACAGGATGATCAAACAGAAAAACTAAGCTTTCAACATAAATTGTTCTACCTCTTTCTTGCAGCGGTGGGGCCGCAATAGCCTGAACTTGCCCCCTTGCCTGCCCTGGTGCCATAAGAGCCTGCACCTGTCCTCCCGAGGTAGACCCTGCCCTCTGCCCCTTCTTTGGACAGTCCTTCACTAAATGTCCCGCATCTCCACAATGAAAACAACCAGTCTTCTTTTTCTTTCTACAATCTTTGCTGAGATGGCCAGGCGTCCCACAATTGAAGCATTTCTTCTTCCCTTTGCCATTATTGTTTTTACCACCCTTCTTATTTTGCTGTTGGGGTTTCTTCTGATCCCCTTTCTTTTCAACTGCCTTATCCTCATGCATAAGTGCCATTTCTACTAGCTTTTCAAAGGTGGCTCCCATAGGGATGTGGGTCATAGCCAACCCTTGCAACGGTTCATTCAAGCCTCTAACGAACCTCAAAGCTTTCTTCTCTGGCGTGTTCACCAACTCCAAGCCAAACCTTGCTAAATGATTAAATTTATTGACATATTCCTTTACTGATGAGCTCCCTTGCTTTAGTGCCAGGAATTTTTCCATATTTAAGTTCTCCTCTGCCCTTGAAAGAAACTTTGCCTCAAACCTTCGTCTGAAATCCGCCCATGAATCAACTGGACGTTCCCCGTTAGTGACCTCCCACCAAAACGAGGCCTCTCCCTTCATTAACCAAGCAGCTAAACGGACTTTCCTCCCATCTTCCACTTCAAAGATATCCAACAATTCCTCAGTCTCCTAAAGCCAATCTTTGGCCTCCACAAACGTCTCAGTCCCTTGAAAAGTTTTTCCTCCCATAGCCTTGAATTCCTTGCACGTCTTTGCAAAAGTGTCAACACGAGGAGGAGGAGGAGGAGGAGGAGGAGGAATGGGTGCAACTAGGGGTGGAGGAGTACCCGCTGGGCCTGCAGTGGTGGCCCTAGCCTCCAAGTATCTCCTAAACCACCCTGGAATCGTCACACCTTCTGGGAGATTAAGATCTTCAGCCATGCTGAAACGAAAAAGGAAAGATTCAAAATGGAGAATTCGAAAGATAAAGATAAGGATGTGGCTATTTGGGATTATGTTTTTCATAAAAACTCTCTTTAAATAACATGTTTTTTTTTTGAAAGCACTTCTTCCAAAAATACTTTAGAAAAAAAAAATATTTTTCTAAAAAAAAAAATTATCTGTTCTGGTAACCTTATGCTCTGATACCACGTGTAACACCCCACGTCCATTAATGTCACTCACAAAGGGAATGCATTAACTTCCATGGAGGTTTTAAGTGAATATAGAACAGTAAAATTACAACAAGACAGATATAAAAAAGTACTTGGAAATTCAAAAACTTTATTTCATTGTAGCAGAAGTCAAAACATGTTTGATTACATCATAACACCACATTCAATGTCAAGTACAATATCTATCTTGATAAAACAAGTACATAATCCCATTACATGAATAGCCATTAAAAAGAAAGATAACAAGCTGGACTTTACTTCAGCAGTCCAAGCTTTCCATAAGATAAGCGATCCAACTAGACTCCACTAGAACTTGGCCCAACCTGCGGACCTGAAGGGAGAAAAAGGATGGAAAAGAGGGGGTCAGACATAAAGTCTGGTGAATATGATAATTCTACAATACTATTACCAAAATAACTGGACTAAGGCATAAGCTGGAAAACAAGAAAATGTCTATGAAGAGCAGATTAAGTACATAGACAATCGCTAAAGGCAACGTTATAGGCGCTCCTAAATACTAAAGGATAAACACTATACTGCACCACACCAGTCATCCTAAAGATTCATCCCACTTAGCTTCACTTAGAAACTTTCCCAATGGCTTTACGTACCCCTAGCTGACTACATAGGTGCCGCCAGCCCCTATCTCCACTAGGTGTACCCTACTTCCCATTATTCGATCGGCTCCCTAACTCGTAGATACCCGTGCTGGCCCCACAGTGGGGTGTATCACTCCCCTAAAGTGGCAACCTGATACAACGGACATGCACGGCTTATACCTACACGATGCAACAACGTCTTACCTACCAGCCCGGGTCCACACACGCATATGAAACCCGTTGGACTTGCGTTGCCACCGCTCCCTGTTTTGGCCTCTTATAGTCAAACCCAGTATGCGTGTCCCGTCCTCGACTTGGGTCGAGCCCACAAAGATACGTTTTGGGATACTGGTTGAAATGGGCCCCCACTATTTACCACAAGCATTCCACCTAAGCTTGTCCCCATTAGTCCATCCCACTTAACCCACTTAGTCATGTTCATTTACATGTGTGTTTGGTTAAGTCTAATCGTATTTCAAATGCCTCTAAAGGCAACCACCAGATTCCTCATGCCACCCAAGGCACCTACTTAACCCCCATATCCCACCTTACATGATTATCTGGTTAAGTATTTCTTAGTTCATTAAGGCCATAACCTCATAAAGACCTCTCACATTAGACTGGCATTTATGGCAGCTGGATTTGCCGGGCAGGTCCGGGCAGTCTTACACCATAAAAGAGTCTAACCTCGTGTCTTTACAACTGTTATGCTTTAGTTTGGGCCTAGGACCTCTCACATTGGGCCGACATTTGTGACTACTGGATTTGCCGGGCGGGTCCGGGCGGGTTTACATCACAAACGGGTCCAACCTCGTGTCCTAAGCATTGATTATTAATAATAATCCACTTTCCCCCAATTTTAATAATTCCCTACTTGAATTATTAATTACTTCCAATTTTTAACAATGTCCATAATTGACTCAATTATGGACATCCATTCATGGTATGCAAAATCTTACAAAATTGCACCCAATTTATTAATTCCTAATATTACCCCTACCCCACGTTTGAACGTTTATTCGCAAAATATATGTTAGACTCGAATAGCCTAACTCATAGCATAAAAGAGATTATCATAATAACAACATGTATATGTGACCAAATGAATCATAATAAGGGGTGAAACTTGCATATGTCCAACTTGCATAGATTATACATGTCATGGACCTAAAGGTGTCAACTTGTTCAAAATTCACCTAATATAATCTCAATCAATTTTCATAAACTTACATATGAACATGTGTGAATCAACATCATCTAATTTTTTTAACAACATGGTTTTATATGGGTACACCTAACTCAATAGGCAAATTCCCATAATCAAGTTTTATTTAATTATAGTTTCAAGTTTATGGGTACACCTAACCTAATAGGCAAATTCCCATAAACAAGATCCATTTAAATGAAGAAAAAAAAAACATAACTTTAAGCATGATCCAACAACATGATTTTTCAACATAATATAGCATGATTTATAACATGGCATAGTATGATAGTATAACATAGCTTGACATGATTCTCAACATAGCACGACATAGCATAAGAGAATTTACAACATAGCATGACATAGCATATATAATTTACATCATACGACAACATAATAACATAATAAGAGATCCACAATATATAGAATTTACAATTACAAATCACATCACTTTCTTGTGATCCATTCATAACTGAGCCAAATTAGTTTGTAATAGTCTTGTGAGAATCATCATACTCACCAACAAAAGAAAAGAATTAGAGAAAGAGAGATCTTTTGATTTGATTTGTGTAGATTTAGTTGTAGATGATTAGGCTTCCTCTTCTTAGTTTGTGACGGCTATGCTGAACTCCATGGCAGCAGCATGACTGTAGCTTCTCTAATTTTACAAGTGATTTAGGTCTAGGGTCTACCCACTTATTTATAGATTTTAGAATTCATTTAGGCCATTAGATTTAACCTAGAAATAACCGCAGCCGTTCAGACAAGATGGGGTTTATCTTGTTGACTCAGCAATGAGTCAGAAGTGACTCAGCAAACACTCAGCATATTAATAAACTTCTATTCATGTCATATATATATATATATATTTTCTACAATGTACATATTAGATACATCCCCCTTTTCTTATTATTGTATTTATATACATATTAGATACATCCCCTCTCTTACACACTTATTAATATTTTTATATTCATATTAGATACATCCCCTCTCTTACACACTTATTAATATTTTAGCAACTTTAGTGTTAATAGAAAATTCGGGGTGTTACAGCTTGTATAATTTATACATCGCTTATATAACTTATACAACGCCCATACATGTGGTATACAACGCGTATATAATTTATACTTCGCTTATATAACTTATACAACACATTTCCATTCACATTTCAGTTTAGAAATTTCACATCGAACTAAATCCTTCTGAAAATTGTAGCGAGCTCATAATACGTTCTAGCTTCTTCTAGAAGTAGATGACGTCGCTACGAGTCCGATGTCTCATGTTTCATCGAATTTCATCAGCATAGCAAAAAGATACGATTTTTATTTGAAAAACAAGATTTGCAACACTTAGAAGTGTTATTTCCTTTAAATAAAAACCCAGACCGTTACCTGCGTTGAAGCTTCAAAACTAGGTTTAAAGATTTCGCGAAATCCGTAGCACGATAGGAGGATCGGCTCACACAGCGTCGAAGAGGGTGGAGTCGCACGTCTGCGCGCGGTGGTGGGACCCACTTCAGTGGTCGGAGGCATGCATGGCGGCGGTCTGAAGTTGCGAAGTTTGGAGGAGCGGTTCTCCGCGATGGAGCAACAATAGGCGGTAAACTTTATATGGATTTGAAGAGGAGGAGAGCTTCAAATAGTTGCAAAGGGGCAAGGTGTAATTCGTGATGGATTGGCCGGAAATTGGCTGGGAACGGAGGAGGCTGCTTACGTGGTCGATCGAGAGAGAGAGGCGGGTTTTCTGAATTTTTTTAATAATTTAATTAATAAATGAATAAATTTTATTGGTCCATATATATATTAATTCAAAAATTAGGGTTTCTCCATACGAACTCCAATCCAAACCCAACGACTGTCGCCCCTAGATAAATACCCCCATTCCGAACACAATGGGATATGTTTCGTAAGCCAATTCGACTGTTACAATCAGTTATTCTTCAAATTAAAGTATAAAACATTCAATATTTGATTTGAACGTACATTTTAATTTATCGGGGCCACATATTGATTCTAAAAATTCCCGAAAAATTAATCTAGCTATGTTTGGACGATACAGTCCCAAAAAAACTGATTTCATCGAATTCTGAGACCTTTGAAAAATGGCCATTTTCTGGTCGATCTAATTTGACTGAAATTAACCAAACACATTTTTCTTTGCCACGCTCACATACTAATTTCAATAATTATGGAAATTTAAACCTAGCAATAAATCGATATCCCGGATCCAACCAAAGTGGTTTCATCGAAAACATAGGTCGTTTGCAAAATGTTTATTTTCTAAAGCTTTATTATTATTTAAAAATGGAATTTTTAAATTTTGACCAAATCTCTGTTCATATTAACCAAAATAATTTTTTTAAATTGGCTCTGATTTTCCAGGTTGTTACAAATCATTTCCCATTGCAGATGCTGCAGATCTGATTCATTCGAAACTATTGCTCATTTGTTCTTCCTAGGCACTTATGCCAATTCCGTCTGGAATTACTTTGGCAATTTGGTTGGTTGCCGAGGTAACGCCACTTCTCTTTTGGATTTACTAAGTATCTGGTGGAATGACATCTCATAGAAATCTATTAGATCGATTCTCTGTCGTCTGATCCCTTGTTTTATCTGCTGGCATAGTTGGTGTTCGTGGAATAAAGCAATTTTTGATGAAGTGCCGATGAATCCTTTTAGCACCATATGTAGGGTAAGGAATGACGCTTTCCTTGCGTTTCAAGGCATGCCGTTCAAGGGTGTTGTTGGCTCCCATTCGAGGCAACTGGCTGGTACCTTCGGTGTTACTTCGTACCTCTGACTCCAAGGGCGGGAATCGGTTGATCTATTTGTTTGCAGGGCTTTCCCTTGTTATCTTGACATTCTCCACGTTTTCCTTCTTTTTTATCTTATGTTGTTTGCTTGTTCTACAGGGCCTGAATTATAGGTTGTTGGGTTTGGACTGTGCTTTGACTTCAGGATGGCGGGAGGTTCTGCCTTCCAGCTGAATATGTTGGAGTTTGTGGAGCCATAGCTTCCGGTGGGATAGGTTGCAGCTCCTATCGGGCAATTATGGCTACCTTCTAGTCTACGTCTGTTGCATTAGCTCCTTGGCAGTTTGCTGTGGAGCAGTGGAGACTACATCATCACCCTTCTATTGGCATCTGTCTTCTGAGGATTTGGTAGCCTCGCTTCTGATCTTTTTATTTATTTGCTGATGTCCATATTATGTATTTGAGCTGCTTTTTTGTACTATATCTGTTGTTGGTGTGTGCATAGTTTCTGTATCCATTTCTATAGAAACTGTTTTTGTGAGCCATTGGAGAATGACTTGATTTTCCCTTTTGTTATATTATTTTATTTTATTAAAAAAAATCATACATGGAAAACGTGTTTTATATTTACGTCTTAGTATTAGAAAATTATTATATTCAACAAAGTATTAATTATTAAAAAAAATTAATGCTATATGCGTTTAGCATTTTGTTTCTGTTTATTATTGTAACATTATTTCATATATGCATATCTATTATTTTTATTATTATAATTTATTAATGCTTGCACTTTTTATTTTATTTCTAGTAGTGTTTATCGTTGACTATATATTTATTCTTTTATGTGTTGGTTATATTTTCTTTTTTCGCTGTAATCTTATATAATTTTACTTGATAAGAATAATTGTGCACTATTCAAAAAACTAATAACTTGGTTGATAAATATGTTTAGTATAATAATAATGGCGAACTGGAGTACTAGCGAACTGGTGATTTCCATTTCAGGCTCCCCTTTTCCCTAGTCATCTAATCGCCTCTTCCTTCACCGCCGCCTCTTTCCTCTATTTCGCTCCTCAATCTTATTCAACCACCTCATCCGAAGCCCAAGAATAAAAAGGTCAAATTGCGTTTCTCAAAAAGTGTTATGAGATCTGGTAGAAGCTTCTCAGCCCCTTCTGTTGTAGCTGCTTCCTATAGCTCTCCCATGCAAGATCTGACTTTGGAAGTAACAGCAGTGAGTACACCAATTTCTGGAGTAAAGTCTTTCGAGACAACAAGAGTTTCACCACTTTTAGCTAGTTCGCTTGATTCTATGAATGGTCGGATGTTAAAATCTCTGCGAATTTCAAACCATTCAACAGATCGTCAGACGCAGGTAAAAATACTATATCCACTTCTCTAGAAAATTTGTTTAACAAAGGGACTTGCGATGGGTTAGCTGATGAGAATACTACATTAGTGGCTAGTGTTTTTACCATTGGAAATGATCCAACAATTGGCTTGAATACTTCGAATGTAATTGATAATATGGTGAATCCGTCCAAAGCAGCGGTAACACCAATTGCCATCCCTGGAAATTCAAACTCACCTGGTGTTCAATTAAATGTCCCACAGATTCCTGCTGAGCTTTCCCTTATTCTGCCCTGCTCCACTTCATGGGTTAAGCCTTGTGTTTCTCAGCCGAAGCCTAGCTACTCCTTCTTTACTTCCCTACCTCGATGTGTTAGTGCATACACTCCTCCTAAGTTTAAGACATCTCCAGATAACCCAGTGCCTCCTAGTGAGGTAGTCGATGAGGGAGTTCTTTTTTGGAAAGACCATTTAGTGGGTTTCTTCCTTGACTCTGTTATTCCGAACATAGATGTACTAGAGTAATGTCGAAAAGCATGGAACTTGAAAGGTGGTTTACGTGCTAATATTCTAAATGGGATGTTTTACTTCAAATTTTCGATATTTGAGGAGATAAGGATAGTGCTTGAATCGGATCCGACAATTATTGGAGGGAAACCTTTTATTATAACTTCTAGGAGTGCGGCGGTTGAAAAAGCTAAAGAGCATGTGTCTTCCATTCCTGTATGGACTATTTTTACAGGAATTTCTTCGGTGTTACAAACCCTTCCTGGATTGAATTGGTTAGCTTGTAGAATAGGGAAATTTAAATGTTTTAATGCAAACACGAATACACGGAAAAATAACATCTTTGCTAAAGCTTTGTGAAGTAACTCCAAACAAGCCACTACCAACAAAGCTCAAGGTAACTATAGATGATTACGATTACTATGTGGATGTTCAATATTCATGGCAACCAGAAATATGCACAAAATGTCACTGTTTTGGACATCTATTATGTAACAACCCGCTCATTCCATGATAATAGATTTAAATGTTTTGTTTAAATATATCGGCGTATCTGATGTGTCACTCAAAATGTCGTTTTTCACAAACGATAAAACTAGGACTCGGGACCACTTCCATTGGGTCTGGATCATCATTTACAACCTTTTTGACTATAAGCATTGATACCTTTTGGGTTGGGCGAATTTGGTCATTTTCATTTGATGTATGACCAAGAATCACTTTTTGTATATGGATGAATTTTGACTCAAAAACACTTCCATTGAGTTCAAAATGTTGTTTAGGAGTTCGAAAAGTATAAATTTTGATATATTCCGAGCTTTGGAATTTTGGCACCTTGGCTAGGGTTTGGTTAGCTAACTTAGCTCATTCACTTAAGAGCTCCACCTAGCTCTCTCCTCCTTCATTCATTCTCACTTTAAAGAAAATAGAAAATGAGGAAAGGAATGGGAAATAGAATTTCCCTAAGCTAGGGCCTTCAGTCTAGAGCTCAATTCTTGTGCAAATCCAATTCTAAGACATGGGTAAGCTCTCTACTCTCCCTCTCTACCTTATACTCCTCTCAATTTCGAATTTTCTCACAATCCTAACACATATATGTTTGGATGTGAATGTATGAGGTGATTTCGGAGGTGCAATTGATGAAAGAGAGGAGCTTTGCTCGTTTGGGTGCTTGTTCTTCCTTGTTGGAGCTTGTTCTTGATATTCAAGAGCCAAAGGTGAGTTCTTTTTGTACTCACATCTATGCCGCAAGCCATTAGCTTGTACATGTGTAATTTAGTGTTCATACGAGTTTGCATGTGCTTGTGAATTGGTTAGGTTAGTGTAACTTAGCCAATTTCATGTATTTATGTTTCATTAAGTGACAAATATGATAAGGATTGTTCATACGATTTAATGTATATGATATGAGTTGATTTGATGATGTTGTGAAGCTCCGTTGTCCCCGACAAGTTCTAAGTCTTCACAAGTCGCTTGAATCGCTTTGATATGCTTTTTTTTGTTCATTTGAAATAGAGATGATGACATATGTTATTCATTTGATCAATGCACATGATTTGATTTGATTAAGTGGTGTTGTGACGTACCATTGTCGCACCCGGCAAGTTCAAAGACTTCACAATTCTCTTATATCGCGTTTATTCGTTTTGGTTTGGAAATTTGGTTCGTTTAGAACCTATAATCGAATTATTTGCATTCGAGCTTTGCAAGTCGATACGGTGGATCGGAGAGGTCTCGTTGATGTCCCGAAGAAGTCACGAACCTCAGCGATCGACGATGGACACTCGCGGGGGACGAATCCCCCTAGGTTCGGCCTGGGCAACAGCCCAGGCCAGAACCAGTCGACTGGCCCAAAATAGGGAGATCGATCGGTTTTACTTCTATGTAAAAACGGTAGACCTCCCTATTTGACCAGTCGACCGGTTTTCTGCTTTGGATTAGAGGGACCTCGGTCCACAGTCTACCCCCATCCAGGCTCTTTCCCGGTCGGAGCTCGGGCCGTTCGGACTTCGTTTGTGAACTTCAGCTTTATGAATTCACAGATTCCAGCAGCTCGATTCATCGACATTGATTATTAATTGATTCATTGAATGTTGTTCTTTAATTGACTCTATTCTCATTGTTTAATGTGAATTGCATTCGAAATCATTCTAGAGCCCGTGCGCTCGATTCTGTATATCGAATTTATTCGATACTCTTGTTAATATGATTCATGACTCTAAAACGTGAATTATCGACTCGATATCCTTTGAGTCTATTACGATATAGTTTAAAACCTTCAGGTGCTAGCTTGGGATTTTGATTCGTTCATTGATCGAAATTACAACAGTTATCCCTTTAATTTCTGGTATGTTATTGTAATGTGAGTTTATGTTTTATGATATTTGTGTTCTATTCGCTACAGCAACGGGTTTCATGAATAATTGAACCACAATGGATGATGGGGTTTTATATTGTCAATGGGCATCGAACCAACGTTAATCAGTTTTTAAAATCAATTCGATTTCTAAACCCGGTTCTGATTCAATTTATTTATATACGATTCCTTATCCTATCGATTGGACGAGAAATTTAGTTTATTCACCTTAATAAAAATGAGGAGTATGACCCCTTATACGATTATTTTGGCGAAAAAGCACCGGACTCGTTCGTTTGGACATATGTGGTGATTTTCTCTGCTTTGTATAGAAACCAATTACGAGTGAGTAAATTTTTGAGAATAGCATGTGGCTATGGGACATGTCGCTATTTTCTTATATTAACTAGCTCGTAGTAATTTCTATTCACCCAGTATCGATGTGATCCGTTTTATGATTATTCTTGGTGTTTTGAGAATGAACCAATAGCGGGTTCGTAAATATTCGAGAATAGCGAGTGGTTGTTGGACATTTAACTATTTTCTTATATTCACTATCCCGGTGTAATTTATACTCACTCGGATCGTTGGTATCCGCCTCCTGACATAGTTGCTTGGTTCGCAATCGCCCGAGTGGGAATTTACGATTTGGGACCTTCATCATTGGACTTTGGTCCAATGTTCTATGATTTTCTATGATTTATGTATTTTCATCATCTGGGGTCATGACCCGGCTCCGTGAGGGAGCTTCGGCTCAAAAAAATGGGTTCGCTACCTAGAGATCGTATCTCATCTGGGGAGTACCACATTTTATGATGTTTTCTAGATCATATCTCATTTGGGGAGTACCACTTTTTATGATGTTTTCTGGATTTCTAGTGGTTTCTGGATTCTTGATTACTTTGATGCGATGCGCGTCAACCTGATTTATGTTGGGCATTTATTTGTCAATTCTTATCGTTGTATGCTCCTTTCTTGTCGTGAGATTTATTTCCTCTGTCATTTCCTGTTGTGTGCTATTATTTGAATGTTGCATTCTATATTAGCTAGGAGATTATGTAGAGATAATTGTGTGCTGACATTCCATTGTCATTTCCTGATTGTGTTGACATGCCATGTTTCATATTTATTTATGATTAGATATTATTACTAGAATCATGTCAACCTGCGTTATATCTCTTATTATCTCAGTTTATTTGATAAGTACAGCTAGACTGACTCGTTTATTATTTATTCTTATAAATAATACTCGGGTTAGGCTGAGTCATTTTAGGTACTCCTTTGGGACTCATCGCAGGATTGATCTTCCGCTTCAGCTTGCTACTTTGCAGTTTTATGTACTTTTGTACCTATGACATTATCTATCGTTGGGTACATATTCTTTTATTTAGATCATGGTACATGTACCTATTCTTTTGGGAATTATGGATCTTTGTTGACCACTAGCTTGTGTACACATTCTCGGTTTATTCATATCTATTCTTCCTTTGTGATATGATTATTCTGTGTCTGACTGTGATATATATTATTATTGATGTCTATTTTATACTACCTTTCGGATTGCATATAGCTGTTGTGAAGTTACCCTATGTGTCGAATGGTCATGTCGAAATATTAATCGGTATCAGAATTCGATGTGCATTTCTCACATGGAGTAATCATACAATCGGTCGCCCTTCACAAACCTCATTCTCCGTTATGGTCTACGACATTTCTCTAAAATGAACTGGACGATAGTGGGTATAGAGGCGGGGCGCTACATATTAGAAAATTGTAAGCTTGCAGGTCCTGCTAAAATGCGGTCTCCGCTGCAGAAACCTCCTCCTAATATTTGGGTTCAAAAGAACAAGGATGAAGACAAACCAGCTGAAAAAGAACCAAGTATAGATAAAGAACTGAAGGATAATGATACAAACTATGTTGAAGAATTAAAAGAAAATGAACTTGTAGATTCTAATAGAGAGACTGGAAATGATGGTATTCTTTGGATGTCTGATGATCGGTCGTGGGTTCATGAAGATTCAGGAATGAGATACGATCCATATGAAAACGAATACTATAAATATGTATCTGACATAGAGGGAGATGCAAGAAGATTAGAATATCATGTAGTGGGAGATAGCTTTGAGCTCATTCAAGAGGGTGTTCCAGGTGAGAAGAACAAGACACTTTTCCATGATTCTACTTGGGATTGATAGTGCGAGTTTCATAGCCCTAATACGTGTTATGTACCTAGCCTTGCTATAATTTTTGCTAAGTATGTCAATGTTATAGGTAGTGATAGTGATTCATCCAGTTATTCCACCCTTGTGGGGGATTAACTGTTAGGTCCTTGTTAGTAGTTGGAACACTCGGTTTCTCTCCTAGTCTTTATAGATATAGTGTTCTTGCACTTCAAACCAGATGGAGTTTCTATACCTGTGCAGAACTTCACTTCTCTCTTTGCTTTTCTAATAAAAAGTGGTACGACCACTATAAAACCGGCTTACCATGCCAAAAAAGAAATGTGCACTTTGACTTGACATGACTTGTTCTTTAATTTGTGTTAAAAATTGTACATGTGTGTGTACATGTATTCATTCACTGCATCTTACTCCTTATTCTATTGGTATACCATACACGTTGGGAAATAAGATTACTACCGTCAATATTGATTTAGTTTTGCATATCATATTGTCCTTTCAAATGTATAAGAAAAGGTTTTTCTATCTAGTTAAGTCCAACATTTGTGTAGGTTGACAGTAATTTTTTGATTAATAATGATCATCAAAGTACTTCAATTTATAGTGATTCTTGGAGTATTAATTTTCATGTTGACTCAAGTTCTTGTTTAAGAGATATTATGAAGAAAGGATCCCAAATAAGTCATGTGAAATTACTGGTTATTGTTTCGGTGGTGCTGAAGATTTTAGAGAGACCCTTATAGCATACAAATAAAAGAGGGGTATGATTTTATTTTTGGTAAAAATTGTCTATATAGAACATCTATTATTTGTTTGCGTTTTAAAGAAGGTTGTAAGTATGATATTGTTGTATCTTAGTTGTAACACCCAACACCCCTATTTTTTAGTACAACATTATCCGGGAAATTTAATGAAATAGATCAAATAGAACAATGTAGTGGGATTATGAGGTAGGATCTGATAATTGTCATGGTTGAGCCTTAACTAATTGATTCTAAGATTGTGTAATGCTTAACATAAGAGAGAACTTATGAGAAGAGTATAATAGGAATTCTCCAACATTTTATCCTTTGAACTTTCACCTTCTCATTCATTCTCTCATTATACACTCATCAACAACCATAGTAAAGGAGGTTGACCATTACAACACTTAGGAAAGAGAAAATCAAAGGAAAAAAAGAAGTGGAAGCTTAGGGAAACTAAAGTTACATCAAATCTCAACTCGATCATCTAATTAAGGTGCATAATACTCAAAACCTCTCTTTTAACCTTATTTGAATTTGGTCATGGGTAATATCAAGATTATTGTTGATGATTGATTAACTAAAGTATGGTTGTATTACTTTTGTTTGGATGGAATAATGATTTATATAATTTACTTTGACTTTATTTAAGTAGGTTCTGGACAAAAACCTATGCTCCATGTCTCTAAATGCTTTGAAATTTTGGTATGTCATGTTTAACATTAATATGAGCAAGGGATTTAATTTTCATAATTTTCCAAACTATTATGAATTTTCTAAGAAGGAAATGGGTCAGTTTGGGCTTTAATTATTTGAAATAGTTAAATAGTGAATATGTTCCTGAAATTTTTATACGAAGAAGAGAATGGTATTCTCGAATTCATGTTGATTAATATTTTTAATTAATTATTATCATTTATGTTATTTTATCAGAAGAAAACCATAGTAGTTCATTTTAAATTGCGAAAAAACCCTGAAAGAAGGCAAAAGTTTAGTGACTGGACTGCTGAAAAGAAAACACAAGTTTAGAATTTTGCTAGTAAAATTTAGGAAAAAGATAAAATTAGTGAAAAACATATGCTTTAAATAGTAAGAAATTAATTTTAAGTTATTAACGATTTTGTCATAGTCGATACAAGGTGATACTCTGTAACATCCCATATTTTCTGTATACTTAAATTTCAAGTCAAAATAAATGAAATGGAATAATATTAGAGAGAAATCAAATTTTGTTGATTATTATGATAATAATTGTTTGAATTATGTAAGAATAAATTTTTCAAAATTTAGTTTATTTAGAGAATGTTGGGATTTGAGAATTTATATTTTAAATGATTAAATAAATTTAAGTTATTTATGTTAAAAAGAAATTCCAATTGATTGGTTAAGCGGGGAAATTTGAGTTGTTTAAGTTAAATTTGAAATACAAATTTAAAATTTGTAAATAATCAAAAGTGGGAACTTAAAATTTATGAAATAAATTTATAGAATTTATTTAAGTTATAATTTGGTTTAAATTTGAATTTAATGAATATTCAAATTGAATTAAAACAGTTAAATGAATATTTGCATATTTTATTAATTATTTAACTATGAAATTTAACTGTTTTAGCAACTGTCTTGGAATCCGACGAAACCAGTCTCATCGGAACCGGAACGGTGAATTATGATAGGATTTCAATTTGCGTTACAATCTGACTTACCATTTGACTGTACGAGAGAAAGTGTGAAAGAGATCTATGTAAATGGATAATTGGGTGTTTTAACATTGGGCCTTCTCTAATTATATAAATAAAACTCATTCAACACCACATCAGCCCATTCTCACTATACGTATATGTTACTTTGTCAAATTTTATCTCTAATGGCTGAAACCATTCTTACAAACCCTAGCTGAGATAAAAATACAAACTTTAAAACCAAATCTCCTCCAATACTAGCAAATTATATAACAAAAAGCTCTCAAAGATACGAAGCTACTGGTACCAATTTTTCCGACATGCAGTGCTTCGTTTGGCCGGAATTTACAGTCAAAGCTCGCTGAATTCGTAACCCTAGGCTTGAATTTAGGGGTTTCCGATTTAAGGCCAAATCAGAGCATCGGGGATAAGGGTTTGGTAGAGGAGATCGATATGAGTGTATTGGTGGTGGTTACAGGTCATATGGTCAAGTGGATGGTCGGAATTTCTTCGACAAAGGGCTAAAATCCCACCCGTTTGTCTCACCGCTGGCGGTATTGGGGTCCACCGAAGCCGCAGTCATGGGCACAGGCAGGCGCGGCTCGGCAAGAGCTTCGAGGTGAGGGTGGTCGGAGGTCCTACCATGGACAGTGGACGGAGTATTTGGCGGTCAAAATTGCGTTCAAATGGGTTCTATTTCCGTCAGTACTGTTCACGCGTGGGGGGGGGGTATGAGGGAGCAGGAAGACTTCTGGGTAGCTGACGTGGCACCTTTTATGTGGGTGAGGATTAATATTTTTAATTTATATATATTTAAAATTCGAATGGTAAAACGAGCATAACTCCTTCATACGACCTCGGATTGATGCGCTGTTTGTTGCGTTAGGATCGTGGCGAAATTACGGACGTTTTGACACTAGTTTGGCTGCGTTTGGAGACAATCAAATTTTGGCCTTTAGTTGGACGTTCGAACAACTAAGGATGTAAATGTGAGTGATTTTATCGCTCACGATGAACTGAATTATTCCCATATTTATTGAATTAAGTTATGAAATAAGTTGGTTGCATGGTTGTGTTGCTTGATAATGTATTGCTTAAAAATTAACATGCAAGTGTATTATATGCAAAATAAGTCGATCATTAGTTATTTAATTAAATTTAAATTTCTAGTGGGCTCCTGATACTTGTTAACCAGTGGCAAGATGAAATACTGATCATTTTGAGTGAAATGGTTGCGATTGATGCTTAGTTGTAATTTATTACTGTATTGATATTGATAATGTTCATTTTCAGTACATGGACGTTGTATGTTTACTTTGGCGATTAATCCCATTTCCCACCCTAGATGTTACGGGCATCGAATAAACCCAGGATTGGTCGATTAAAATCAATTAAGAACACAGATTGAAATGATAAATATCTGTGACCCTGATTTGGATTGAAATGATAGATTCATCCCTGAATATCGAGGAAATAAATTTAAAATCACTTGGCCATAGGGTAGCAAATTATATATGGACATCGGTTGGTTAAATAATTTTAAATATTGAAATTGTTATTTGGTTGGAAATTTCATTTAAAAGAGATGTGCTGATACTCGATAAATCCATTTTCTTTAAAGATTTGAACTGGGAATGTTTATAAAAATGGGTTAAGGAATTTATCCCAAAACAAAGTGGAAATTCTGAAATTGGGATTTGAATATGATTTGAAATTATTCAGATTAAGGGTGTGGATTTGAAGGTAATAAATTCTTATGGAATTTAATTTGGAAAAATGGAAATTTAGGGTATTCTGGGTTGTTTTAACTCAAATTTAAATAAGGATTTGAATTCTTGAAATCGAACGGTTGTTTTGAACGATGTTGAAAATGAGTTATGGAGACGAAATGAACTCCATTGAGACTGGAGTATAGATTCAAGTATTTGAAATTCGGAAGAAAAGAACGATTTTGGCTAAAGAATTTATATATATATATGTATATATATATTTACAATGTTTGACTTCAAATAAGTTATTCTTTCCTTAAATTTATGATTTGATTTTACCTATAGACTATTTATTTTAGCTTAAATTTTCTTATATTTTATTATTTAAACCGATTAGTAAAATTTTATTCTATATATGTATATATTCATAATGATCTGAATTATCTTATTTTGTTTTAACCATTATTTCTATACATATATGTTTATATAAAGATTTTATTTAAAAACATCTATTTTCAAGTTATATTAAATGATCGTAAATTTCTTCCGAATGGAAAGTGTTTGGATCTAACTGTTGTTCAAATGGAGTTGAGATAAATTTTATTCTATTTGAATATGAATCGATTTCAAAATCGATTTTTGATATGGAAATGAAAATTACATTCTATTTGAATATAAATGGACCTCCTAAGGGATTGAAATGAGTTGAAGTGAAAGTATATATTCTATTTGAATATGAATGGATTTCGAACATAAATCGATTTGGAATAATTTGAAATCTTTGAGATAAAATATATTCTATTTGAATATATGTCGATTTTGAAATATTATATGATTTTAATATAAGGATATGGAAATATATTCTAATTTAAAATATAATCGGCTTGGTATGATTTTGACATTTTGATATGAAATTATATTCTATTTGAATATAAATTTGGTTCGAAACAGAATATGATATTTTGATATGAAGCGAACCTTTGTGAAATATAAAAGGACCAACCGATGTGAAAGATGTAAGCGTTAGTTGTTAAAGAGACCGGAGTCGTCATAAGGCATACTCTCTATCAGTGTCGATACCACTTTAACAACTGTGAACATTTTGACGTATCCAGAATGAATATGATGACTTGGAGGCGATTATTGAATCGAAGGAGATGAACGATGACGAAATAGCCCTGACCTTCGGGTCAAAATTGAAATGACTAAAACAGGAGCTATATCGTGACTAATTGAGGTAGCACCTTTGATATGACACACTTCCTCGATACTATTTCTATGACTATGATGATGATGACTTAGGCCCATTTATGATTTTGGGAGTGTGATCCGAGGTGGGCGGCTGTGGCTGCTGTGCGTTACACTACACCATAATGGTCATTTGGCAACCCTTTTTTTTGTCAATTGCCAACACTTATTTGTGTTATAAGGTAGCCACATGAATATGCGTTGCTATGTTAAAAATGTGTTACCAAAAATACAAATTTAAATTTTTTTTATTGCCAACGCTTGTTTGCCTTGGTAAGCCTGGTTTTGGAGGGCAAAAACGTAAACAGGCTTATACTTTCTACCATAACCCTAACTTCCTTGCTATCAACGCTTTTAGGTTTTATCGGCCGCTAAATAAAAAACTACGAATCAATGCGAATCGCAAATCCAAAGTCTTCGCAGTTGATTTCCGTGATTGAAGACCTCGCGAATTTGAAGAATCGACTTTGAAGTTGATTTCGCTAATTTGGTGACTGCAGAATCGACCTCGCAAATGGGAAGAATCGCAACTTTGATAACTTCGCGGTTGATTTCCATACGAATAGCTTGCACCCAACACTTAAGCGCATGTTTTGAGGCTATTGGGTGCTTACTGAAAGGTATATGCTTCAATTTGTGTATACTAATTTAGATAGAAATTTGTTGTATGTAAGCTTTTGGAAACATATTTATGGTGTTTGTTAACTGGTACATGTCAATACGTCTGTAGCCTGTTTAATTGGGCTATACTATTGCTGCTTCTTTTCGTCAGTTGGTACATGACACACCATTTACGTATAACAGAGAAACATATTTCGAAGACCATGATTACATCTGCCGACCATTGGTGTGTGTGGATACATACCTGATACACCTTCGCTTCCATACAAATGATGCATGTTATATATACCATCTTCGGTCTCCAGTTTGTGACCCTATCACCCCTATTATCTGAACAACTATGATTTAACATGTTTCTATTACTACAGCTCTACTTATATCCTCTGCTTTGATATATTTTTTGTCACTTTAGTTTTCTGCTTGCGGCAATGTCAGCTTTTTTTGTTCAAAATGCCGGCTTATTAGGAAAGAATAGGGTTACACGATATGCGTTGAATTGATGGTGCAATTGTCTGTCCTATTCATGTAATAACAGTGGGAATGGCTCTTCATTATGCACTATTTCTTTGTGTGGAAGACAAAGACAATAATCTATGGGCATTTTGCACTTGTTTGAAAAACGGAGAAGAGTAGGTTATTACAGCTCTTTACGATCATCGTCTTGCAATTATTGAGATAAGTGACCATTAACTGATTTTTGGCTTATGCAGTTATTACAGTTAATCGGACTTTCAGGTATTCTTACTAAAAGCATAGGAGATACGGGTATCGTTCAGGTAATCAACATTACTTTAACTATGCTGCTTTTTTCTTTTTGGAACACTATCCTTCTGTCTCCCTCAAGCACAACATTGATTCAGTATTATGTGTTTTCTAGATATGTATCCATATTAACACTGTCCCTTATATGGCCTATTTTCCATAATTTATTTACGTATCAAAATTTAGATCGGTGTGCTTATTTCTGCACTTAAAAAGCTATTGTTGTCTACCCGTCTACATTGAATACATTTACTTTTCCAGTTCAGATAGGCACGGGCATTTAGTAGGAATATTTCTTTTTGGGCATTGGTAGAAAAATGATAAATCTATAGGTTAAAATCAATTGAACTGTTGTATGCGTTTTTCTCTTTAAACGATTTTGTTTAGGGCCTTTATGTAGGGTTTTTAGCTTAAAAATTGTATGAATATGAACATCGCTTAAGTGTAAATTACCTTATCCTTCGATAGTTTAGCGTTAAATCGAGTTTTCTCCAGTGTTAACCTCTGAGCTTAAACCGTAGGGACGAACAACGATTGAAGAGATTGTGAGTGAGTAGATCGTGATTTGCAGCTAGAAATAGTTCGTGATTGAAGAGAAATAGAGTGACGAGAAAAGAAAATGATAACGACTGTATTTTAGCTGTGGTTAAGTGTGAAATGAGATCGCTTTTGATTTAGAGCAAGGTTTTTGATTTACACAGAATTTGCCGTAATATGGTGGTCATAACCAATGATGGGTCATGGAGACAAGATTCAACATTGGAGGGATTGTTTTTGTAGCTTGATTAGCTAAACAAGCATACACAAAAACTGAATCTAATTATCCCTGAATAATGCTGATAATAGGCATACATATTCAAAGCAAATTGTATTGCATATAACATATAATTTACTATGGGCCCATAAAATGAGAGACCAACTAATAAACATAGATTAGACATCAGGGTTTGAATTCCTATTCAGCATACCTAAAGCATGCGAAGGAAAGCAAGACTTGGAAACTGAGTTAAAACTACTCTCCCAGTGTCCCGTTCAACCATATTTTTTGTGTTTTCAAGGATTACACTTAATCTGTCAAACAAAAGTAAACAAGTGCACAGTTAAGAATTTAATACATTACACATCTATTATATAATGAATTTTTAATGAAGATAAATAAATAATATAGTGTGACATTAGTTGTGTATCCCACTAGTGAGAGAACTGTTAATCAGTCAGTTGTATTGTTTATTTATTCATATAGTCTCAATGTTGTTACTTAAAAACTAATGATACAATATGTTTAGTAGTAACGTTAGCATGTCATTGTATGTGCTCCATTGATAACTGAGAGCCCTCCTCCTCTTTAGTGTTGTTCAATCATGTTTCTTCTTCTTTTGAGAATCAGAACTTGTTACTTGCAAATTCTGTTTGCATATCGTTTCATCTGCTTCTACTAATATGACATTAAACTTACGAGTATTCTGAACCTTCCAGTACTTGCTATCATCTTCGATGGACAAAATAGTTAGGCTGTGGCACATGTCTAAAAGCTTTTTCTCATTCTGACTATGGTACTTCTTTTCACACTTTTCACCATCTGCTTGTTCTTATTTATCCTATAGTGCCTTGGCTAATGAACTGATGACATTTCTCATTCATACAACGACTTGTATTCAGTTCAATCTAGTCAATGACAACTATAATCAGGGTGTTTTAATGATTCTGAGCCATACCTAGCGTAAACAACGTGAATAACAGCAGCTTGTAGCTGTTGTGGCAAACAGCAGCTTGTAGCTGCTGTGCCACAGCAGCTTCAAGCTGCTGTTGCACAGCAGCTAGAAGCTGCTGTTGCACAACAAACTCTATTCAAGGCATATGGCTCGGAAAACAATAAAAAGGGCGAATGAATGAAGTTGGCAAATTCTATTCCGTAATTGCTTCCGTAAACAAACACGTCATTTTCTGATCATGGGCACGTCTATAAAGCAAGCTTATGTCTGTGCCGTTAACTGAATGTATGCACGAAGTTTAAACAGGTGTTTGAAATATGTATAAATTCAGCATGATGTTAACTCTTTCAATAAACTATACCATGCAAGGTCAACATATTCTTTCTTCTACTCATCATCTATTTTTGCATGATTGGCTGTTTGCACATAAGTAATGCCCAGGTCAATGCTGCAAAGTATGGTTATTGGTTCATCCATTATTTGTCCATAAAGTCCCATTTTGATCATATTTATATTGGAATGTGGTGGATGTGGATGGGATATGAATTAGCAACACATGTTTAAATGCCTTGTAACACCCCGAATTTTAGTTAATGCTAAAATTCACTAATTACAGAATAAATAATCTCAGACGTGAGAATTGGGGGAAACGGGCTGCGTCATTGCGTTCGTCTCGGAAAAATACGCAAAATAGAGTCCGAGTTTTCGAGAATCGGAGTCCGTATGACCCACTTATGGCCCAAAGAAGTTTTCAGAAAATTCAAAGATAAAAACAGATTTAAAATTTAAATTCAGATTTCGAATTGGGGCCAGCAGGGAGGCCAGGCGGGAAAAATTCCCGCCCTAGCCATGTCGACAGTGCTGTCGACAGGGCTGTCGACAGGGGTGTCGACTGCCCTGTCGACTGGCCTGTCGACAGGGGTGCGACGCCCAGTAAAACTGGGTGCACCAGTTTGGGTTCTTGGGCTGGCTTAGAGGGCTGGTTCTAGAGGTTTCCTAAATCTAACGGACCTAAGCTAACCTAGGGTTAATCTAAGGGCCTAAAACACTCACCTAATCCTATAAATAAGACCCCAACCCTACCCTAATTCATTCATAATTAGGTCTTGTAACTAAACTATGGCAAAATGAAACTTGATCATGGCCTCCACAAATCAATGAAGAGAGTTGCAAGCTAATCAACCCCTAATCGTCTTCTTCTTAAAGTTTGGCAACTAGTTTTACTTCATAAGTATGCTAATCTTGGTTTTGGTGAGTTCCTATGGCTTTAATAATCAATTGTTAAATTGATTATGGTAGGATGTGATAAGACATGGCTATGTTTGTGGATAAATGTGTTTATGCAAGTTTGTATGATATGTGATTTGCAAGTTTTATGTTATATGCAAGGTTAATGCCATGTTTTATGATGCAAAACACTATGTTGAACATTTATGCATATGTAACATGTTATGCAAACTATATGTGGGAGTATATGCAAGTTTTATGTAACATGATATGCAAGTTATGCATGTGATTTTATACATGTTAAGTATTTGGTGTTATGCATGCTAAGTATTTGATTTTATGCATGCTAAGTATTGGATTGTATGCATGCTAAGTGTTTGGGTTTATGCAAGTTAAGTGGTGTGTTTATGCATAATAAGTAATTGATTCTATGCATGCTAAGTAAGTGGTTTTATGCATGCTAAGTGTTTGGTATTATGCATAAATCATGACATATAAGTTTACCCTTTTAAATGTGATGCATACATGTGCAAGATGACACCTTTATATGCTATGCATGTTTACCCTCCTTTAAGATGCAAGTCATATATGCAAGCTCAACATGTTATGCAAGTTATGTGCATGATGTTATGTAAGTTATGTGCATGTTGTTATGCAAGTTCATATGCAAGTTATGTGTATGAGGGTATGCAAGTTATGTGCATGGTGTTATGCAAGTTAAGTTTATGAGATTATGCAAGTATGTGCATGATGTTATGCAAGTTATGTATATGCTTAAATGCAAGTTTAATGTGATATGCAAGTATGTGAATGCTTATGCAAGTATGTGAATGCCTATGCAAGTATGTGAATGCTTATGCAAGTTATGTGTAGGCTTAAATGCATGTTTAACATGTTATGCAAGTTATGATAATGCTTATATGCAAGTTCAACATGTTATGCAACATATGTGTGTGATAATATGCAAGCTCATATGCAACATGTTATGCAAATCATGTGTATGATAATGTGCAAGTTTGGGTTAAATGTAGTTGGGTTAACATATGCTCATATATGCAAGGTGACATCCTCTTAACCCATGACAAAGTTGTATGCTAAACCCATGATATTTGTGATGATATTCCCCTTTATTATGTCACGAAATGAGAACGATTTACGTGGGGAAACGATGGGGTTGGTAAATATGTTAATTAAAGTATGGTTGGGTATGATTAAGCATACCATAAGAATAAATTAACATAAGTGGGAATTTACCTATTGAGTTAGGTCTACCCCATGGGAATTTACCTATTGAGTTAGGTCTACCCATGTTATGAAAAACTTGATATTAATTAGGGATAATTAATATGGGGGTGATTAATTAGGAGTAATTAATCGACTAAGACACGAGGTTGGACTCATTTGTAGTGTAAAACTGCCCGGACCCGACCGGCCTAACCAGTTGCTACAAATGGCAGCCCAATGTGAGAGGTCTTGGCCATAAATTAAATGCGTGATTAAAGTAAAGACACGAGGTTAGACTCTGTTATGACGTAAGACTGCCCGGACCCTACCGGCTTAACCAGGCGGTCATAACAGCCAGTTTAATGTGGGAGGTCTTTATGGGAGATCACGGTCTTAATTAATTAAGAAACACTTAACCATATTAGCATGTAGTGGGACATGAGGGGTTAAGTGGGTGCCTTGGGTGGCATGTGGTAACTAGTGGGGGTGCCTTGGGTGGCATGAGGAAACTAGTGGGTTGCCTTGGGTGGCAATAGAAAATACGATTAGAATACTTAACCAAAGTGGAACATGTAATTAAACATGATTAAAGGGTTAAGGCATGTGGGAGTTAAGTAAGTGCCTTGGGTGGCATGTGGAAATCAAGTAAGTGCCTTGGGTGGCATGTGGGAGTTAAGTAAGTGCCTTGGGTGGCATGTGGAAATCAAGTAAGTGCCTTGGGTGGCATGTGGAAATCTAGTGGGTGCCTTAAGTAGCAATTGAAATATAATTAGATGACTTAACCAAACCTTAACATGTAAGGGGGCATGATTATAAAAAGGGGTTAAGTGGGATGCACTAGATTAAAGGACAAGCTTAAGTAGTAGCTTGTGGGGGCCCATTTCAACCAATATCCCAAACGTATCTTTGTGGGCTCGACCCATGTCGAGTGACGGGACACGCATATTGGGCTTGATTATAAGAGGCCAAAACGGGGTAGCGGTGGCAACGCAAGTCCAACGGGCTTCATATGCGTGTGTGGGCCCGGGCTGGTAGATAAGCCGTTGTTGCACCGTGTAGATATAAGCCGTGCACCGTTGATAGAATTGGTTGCCACTTTAGGGGAGTGATACACCCCACTGTGGGGCCAGCACGGGTATCTACGTTAGGGAGCCGATCGCTTGGGAGTAGTGAGTACACCTAGTAAAGATAGGGGCAGACGGCACCTATGTAGGGGTACACGAAACTACTGGGTAAAAATTACTAAGTACACCTAGTGGAGGTAGGGGCAGACGGCACCTACGTGGTCAGCTAGAAGTACTAGAAACCACTGGTTATATTTTCTAAATCTTTAAGTGGGATCAACCTTTAAGTAGGAATTACTCTTGGGTGGGTAGAACTGGTGTGGTGCAGTGTAGGAATTACCCTTGGGTGGGTAGAACTGGGGTAGTGTAGACTAGTAATTATCCTTGGGTGGATAAATACGTCGTTTCGGTTATTGTAGTACATCCTGTGTTTTGTTGGCTACTTAGTGTAGTCATTATCCCCAAAGGTACCGTACCTTGTTTATGTCATACCCTAATTACTTTAATGGTTGTATTGTTAGGGTTATAGGACTCACTCAGACTTATGTCTGACCCCGTTGTTGTTTATCTTTTTTTCCCAACCCTCAGCTTATCAGAGTGGGCCTAGCACTAGTGGGCTTGGATCAGACCGCTATATCTATCTTTTGGGGCTTGGACCGTAGAAGTAAAGCTCGGTTTATCTTTTCCATTTTGGCTATTATCTATGTAATGGGATTATGTACTTCTATTTTATCAGGATGGATATTATGTACTTGACTCTTGTTATGGTTTTGTGATGTAACCAAACATGTTTTGTTAATGGAATGATGTTTTAAATTTTCAAGTATTACTTATATCTGTCCTGTTGTAATTTTTCTGTTCTATACTCACTAAAAATACTCCACCAAAACTAAGGCATTCCCTTGGTGAGTGACCTTAGCGGGTGTGGGGTGTTACACGTGGTATCAGAGCTTAAGGTTCCCGGAACAGATAATTTTTTTTAGAAAAACTATTTTCTAGGAATATTTTTGAAAGGAGTATTTTCAAAAACATGTCTTTTAAGAGGAAAGTTTTTGAAAGAAAAGCATAATCCCCAATAGCCATATCTATATCTTTCGAATTCTCCATTTTGAATCTCTTCCTCTCTCTCATTTTGAGTTTCCCCTCCGCGTATTGATGATCTTTCTAAGATAGATAAGGATGGAAAACCACTTCAAGGGACTTAGACGTTAATCAGATTAGAAGTTGGTTCAAGAAGGAGAAGGACTGGTAGGTACCTATAGGATAGACGATGAGAGGAAGGCTCAAATAGTTGTTTGGTTAATGAAGGATGAAACCTCATTGGGTGGGAGGATACGAATGGAGAATAGGGAAGAGAGAAGGCTAGTAGTTATCCTTTTGGGAGAAATAGGACACCTTATTAGGATTGTCCAAAGAAGCAAGGGCAAGGTATGGAATCTTCTGGAGGGTAGTTGTATTCCCTCACGACTAGGGTACCAGATGGGGATAGGACCGGCTAGGTTGGAATTTGGATTTTTTTTATTTTCCGATTCGAACTTATTTGATTCTGAAGCATCGAGTTCGTTCATCTATCCTTGTTAGTTGGGTCACTGCACTTAGACACCAGTTTGGTAGATGATCCCTTAGTTGTTTCAAACCCAATTGGGCTCCATGATGTGTTTGGGTTTGAAAGTTTCTATACTTAGCATTGAGTTTAGGTGTGATGCTTGTTGGGCTTCACGGGCTATGGGCTAGTTTTGGGCATGGACTGGTTATCCAGTAGAGGTGCCGTTCTTGATTTTAAAGGGAGAGTTGTTAGGATTATGCCCCGCTGGGGTAACACTCTCGAGATCTCTTGTGATCCCATAGAATTTGATATGCTAAGTTATCTAGAATCGCTTGACACGTCGGTCTACGATTTGTGATCTGTTAGAGCGGTCCGGGAATACTCGGATGTGTGTGAGGAGGTGAAGGGCTTACCTCCGAAGCGGGAGATTGACTTCCGAATATATCTGGTGGATAATGCTAAAACCAGTATCTTGGCCAGTGTGCCACATGGCTCCTCGTGAGAGGAGGGGACTCCATAAGCGAGTAGGCGATTTACTTGGGAAGGGATTCATAAGACGAAGCATATTGGAGTGAGGTGCTCCGGTAGTTTTTGCCACGAAGGCGGATGGGTCCCTCAGACTTTGTGTAGGTTAAAGAGAACTAAATAAACTCACAAAGAAGAATAGACACCCATTTGTCGAGGATAGATGATCTCTTTGATCAGTTGGCTGGCGCCTCAGTATTTTTGTAGTAGGACTTAGCCACCGGATTTCATCAGTTGAGAGTGGCTGAGGATAGTATAGAGAAGACTGCCTTTAGGACTCCGGATGATTTTTTTTTATGAGTGGCTGGTGATGCCATTTGGTTTGACGAACGCCCCCGCATACTTTGTTGATTTGGTGAGAAGGGTGTTCAGGGAGTACCTAAATAAGATGTGATGGTCTTTGTGGTTGACATCTTGGTCTTTTCTAGGAGCGAAATAAGTTTTCGTATGTGCTCAATAGGCTGAGCAAAGCCAGTATGGGATAAACGGTGGTTTTGGAGCGAGACTGGCGAGGACATCCAGAATTGGACAAGGGCTTAATTATTTAGCCATTTTTACTAGTATCATCTCACGTAGGTCGTCTGAATTTGAAGGAGGTATCCCTTGGGTGCTTGTCTGATATTGGTTTAGGCCTTTGGGGCTTGCATTTGGGGGATGCCGAGTTCGACTAGGGTGGTCTGCGTGAGAGACAGTTGTAATGATTTTGGATGATATCCTGGTGGAGAAGAGCATGCCCTACATTTTAGGGAAGTGTTGGAGACTCTTCGAGCGCATAATCTTAGGACAGTAAAAGTCGATGGGACTCTTAGCATCCTATGAGTCTGAGATAGCGGATACCCCTGGCAAGGGTAACGTGGTGGCGGACGCCTTGAGCAAGAAGAGGTTGTCCTTGAATCCATTGTTCGTGGAACGACAAAGCTTGGAATTTATCTCGATGTTTGATTTCAGACCTTCCATTGGTTATGTACCCGGTTTGCTAGCTTCCTTGGAGGCTAGACCTACTCTTTTGGGGCGGATTGGAGAAGCACAGAGGGACGACCCACAGTTGGTTGAGTTGGTAGAGAAGCTCATAAGGGGGGGAGTCGTCCAGCCATTTGAGTAGGTACACCCTAGACGATAGGGGGTGCTTGCGTAGAGACGGTAGACTTTGTGTACCGCAAGACAAGGGTTTGAGGAAGGTTATTCTGGATGATGCACACCGTTCTAGGATGACCATTCATCCCGGTGGGACAAGATGTACCAAAACATGAAGCAAGTTTTCTTTTGGGCCGCTATGAAGAAAGACATGGCCGAGTATGTCGCTAGATGCTTGGTGAAAGCGGAGTAAAAGAAACCAAGTGGGTTGCTTCACCCATTGGAAGTTCCGCTAAGGAAGTGGGATAGTGTCTCGAAGGATTACCAAAATCAAGGAAGGGTAATACGGGGATTTGGGCTGTAGTAGATAGACTTACTAAGTGTGCCCATTTCATACCCGTGAAGAGCAAAAGGACTATTCCATGTCTAGCTTCAGTTTATATTTGAGAGATTATTAGATTGCATGGTGTACCCTCCAGTATGGAGAGTGATCGAGATCCTATCTTCACTAGAGAGTTTTGGAAGAGTTTGCAAGAGGCGGTAGGGTCTCAGTTGTGTTTGAGTACCGCATATCATCCTCAGACGGACGGCCAGGCCGAGAGGGTGAAACATATTTTAGAAGACCTTTTGAGGCTATGTATCTTGGAATTTGGAGGTACATGGGAGGAGCATCTTCCATTGGTGGAGTTGCCCGACAGACTTAGTGGTGTACATGATGTATTCCATGGGAGGAAGTGCCTACATAAGACCGCAGAGGTGGTAGAGCCAAGTTTGCTTAGAGAAGTGGAAGCAGAGCGGGAGGCGACGATTCGACGAGCTCCTACTTGCATCCTTGGGTCAGAGATTTGGAAGTTAAGAAACGGAGAGGTTCAACTAGTCAAAGTACAAAGGGGAGATGAAGAGAGTGACGCTACCTGGGAGACGGAAGCGAAGATGCGTTCGAGGTACCCTTTTCTTTCGGAGGGTATGTCCTTTTGCTTCTCCTTCATCGCATATCTTGTGCTTATCTTATCCTTAGTATGTCCTCTCGTTAGTACCTTTGACCTTCAGATAGGATAGTCCTATGGTTGAAACATGTGTTTGAGACATGTTATGTATGATGGATGCAAGTGGATGCAAGTGTTTGCTAGTGGTTGCTCGTGGATGCATATACACACACTCTAGGCACTAGATCGGCTCAGTCACTTCATATTGCATATTGCATAAAATTGTGTGTAGGAAGCTATATCTATGGATGTATAATGATTGTGTTATCATATGGATGATGCATTTTGGTGAATGATTGTGCACTCATGTAGATTTTGTATGTGTCGATAGGGTTCTCTCGCATACATAATGGATGCATGGCACTATCATGGTTTGCATATGTTCATACATTTAGATAAGGAACATATACACACACTTTTTGCATATGCTCATACATCATTAGAAATTGTTTTAAGGACAATGGATGCCCGTGTTTGATGGATTGAGTAGATGGTTGTTTGGATGGTAGGATATGCATTCTCCTTAGCTTAGAGATTTCGGGGACGAAATCCTTTAAGGAGGGGAGAATGTAACACCCCGAATTTTAGTTAATGCTAAAATTCACTAATTACAGAATAAATAATCTCAGACGTGAGAATTGGGGGAAACGGGCTGCGTCATTGCGTTCGTCTCGGAAAAATACGCAAAATAGAGTCCGAGTTTTCGAGAATCGGAGTCCGTATGACCCACTTATGGCCCAAAGAAGTTTTCAGAAAATTCAAAGATAAAAACAGATTTAAAATTTAAATTCAGATTTCGAATTGGGGCCAGCAGGGAGGCCAGGCGGGAAAAATTCCCGCCCTAGCCATGTCGACAGTGCTGTCGACAGGGCTGTCGATAGGGGTGTCGACTGCCCTGTCGACTGGCCTGTCGACAGGGGTGCGACGCCCAGTAAAACTGGGTGCACCAGTTTGGGTTCTTGGGCTGGCTTAGAGGGCTGGTTCTAGAAGTTTCCTAAATCTAACGGACCTAAGCTAACCTAGGGTTAATCTAAGGGCCTAAAACACTCACCTAATCCTATAAATAAGACCCCAACCCTACCCTAATTCATTCATAATTAGGTCTTGTAACTAAACTATGGAAAAATGAAACTTGATCATGGCCTCCACAAATCAATGAAGAGAGTTGCAAGCTAATCAACCCCTAATCGTCTTCTTCTTAAAGTTTGGCAACTAGTTTTACTTCATAAGTATGCTAATCTTGGTTTTGGTGAGTTCCTATGGCTTTAATAATCAATTGTTAAATTGATTATGGTAGGATGTGATAAGACATGGCTATGTTTGTGGATAAATGTGTTTATGCAAGTTTGTATGATATGTGATTTGCAAGTTTTATGTTATATGCAAGGTTAATGCCATGTTTTATGATGCAAAACACTATGTTGAACATTTATGCATATGTAACATGTTATGCAAACTATATGTGGGAGTATATGCAAGTTTTATGTAACATGATATGCAAGTTATGCATGTGATTTTATACATGTTAAGTATTTGGTGTTATGCATGCTAAGTATTTGATTTTATGCATGCTAAGTATTGGATTGTATGCATGCTAAGTGTTTGGGTTTATGCAAGTTAAGTGGTGTGTTTATGCATAATAAGTAATTGATTCTATGCATGCTAAGTAAGTGGTTTTATGCATGCTAAGTGTTTGGTATTATGCATAAATCATGACATATAAGTTTACCCTTTTAAATGTGATGCATACATGTGCAAGATGACACCTTTATATGCTATGCATGTTTACCCTCCTTTAAGATGCAAGTCATATATGCAAGCTCAACATGTTATGCAAGTTATGTGCATGATGTTATGTAAGTTATGTGCATGTTGTTATGCAAGTTCATATGCAAGTTATGTGTATGAGGGTATGCAAGTTATGTGCATGGTGTTATGCAAGTTAAGTTTATGAGATTATGCAAGTATGTGCATGATGTTATGCAAGTTATGTATATGCTTAAATGCAAGTTTAATGTGATATGCAAGTATGTGAATGCTTATGCAAGTATGTGAATGCCTATGCAAGTATGTGAATGCTTATGCAAGTTATGTGTAGGCTTAAATGCATGTTTAACATGTTATGCAAGTTATGATAATGCTTATATGCAAGTTCAACATGTTATGCAACATATGTGTGTGATAATATGCAAGCTCATATGCAACATGTTATGCAAATCATGTGTATGATAATGTGCAAGTTTGGGTTAAATGTAGTTGGGTTAACATATGCTCATATATGCAAGGTGACATCCTCTTAACCCATGACAAAGTTGTATGCTAAACCCATGATATTTGTGATGATATTCCCCTTTATTATGTCACGAAATGAGAACGATTTACGTGGGGAAACGATGGGGTTGGTAAATATGTTAATTAAAGTATGGTTGGGTATGATTAAGCATACCATAAGAATAAATTAACATAAGTGGGAATTTACCTATTGAGTTAAGTCTACCCCATGGGAATTTACCTATTGAGTTAGGTCTACCCATGTTATGAAAAACTTGATATTAATTAGGGATAATTAATATGGGGGTGATTAATTAGGAGTAATTAATCGACTAAGACACGAGGTTGGACTCATTTGTAGTGTAAAACTGCCCGGACCCGACCGGCCTAACCAGTTGCTACAAATGGCAGCCCAATGTGAGAGGTCTTGGCCATAAATTAAATGCGTGATTAAAGTAAAGACACGAGGTTAGACTCTGTTATGACGTAAGACTGCCCGGACCCTACCGGCTTAACCAGGCGGTCATAACAGCCAGTTTAATGTGGGAGGTCTTTATGGGAGATCACGGTCTTAATTAATTAAGAAACACTTAACCATATTAGCATGTAGTGGGACATGAGGGGTTAAGTGGGTGCCTTGGGTGGCATGTGGTAACTAGTGGGGGTGCCTTGGGTGGCATGAGGAAACTAGTGGGTTGCCTTGGGTGGCAATAGAAAATACGATTAGAATACTTAACCAAAGTGGAACATGTAATTAAACATGATTAAAGGGTTAAGGCATGTGGGAGTTAAGTAAGTGCCTTGGGTGGCATGTGGAAATCAAGTAAGTGCCTTGGGTGGCATGTGGGAGTTAAGTAAGTGCCTTGGGTGGCATGTGGAAATCAAGTAAGTGCCTTGGGTGGCATGTGGAAATCTAGTGGGTGCCTTAAGTAGCAATTGAAATATAATTAGATGACTTAACCAAACCTTAACATGTAAGGGGGCATGATTATAAAAAGGGGTTAAGTGGGATGCACTAGATTAAAGGACAAGCTTAAGTAGTAGCTTGTGGGGGCCCATTTCAACCAATATCCCAAACGTATCTTTGTGGGCTCGACCCATGTCGAGCGACGGGACACGCATATTGGGCTTGATTATAAGAGGCCAAAACGGGGTAGCGGTGGCAACGCAAGTCCAACGGGCTTCATATGCGTGTGTGGGCCCGGGCTGGTAGATAAGCCGTTGTTGCACCGTGTAGATATAAGTCGTGCACCGTTGATAGAATTGGTTGCCACTTTAGGGGAGTGATACACCCCACTGTGGGGCCAGCACGGGTATCTACGTTAGGGAGCCGATCGCTTGGGAGTAGTGGGTACACCTAGTAAAGATAGGGGCAGACGGCACCTATGTAGGGGTACACGAAACTACTGGGTAAAAATTACTAAGTACACCTAGTGGAGGTAGGGGCAGACGGCACCTACGTGGTCAGCTAGAAGTACTAGAAACCACTGGTTATATTTTCTAAATCTTTAAGTGGGATCAACCTTTAAGTAGGAATTACTCTTGGGTGGGTAGAACTGGTGTGGTGCAGTGTAGGAATTACCCTTGGGTGGGTAGAACTGGGGTAGTGTAGACTAGTAATTATCCTTGGGTGGATAAATACGTCGTTTCGGTTATTGTAGTACATCCTGTGTTTTGTTGGCTACTTAGTGTAGTCATTATCCCCAAAGGTACCGTACCTTGTTTATGTCATACCCTAATTACTTTAATGGTTGTATTGTTAGGGTTATAGGACTCACTCAGACTTATGTCTGACCCCGTTGTTGTTTATCTTTTTTTCCCAACCCTCAGGTTATCAGAGTGGGCCTAGCACTAGTGGGCTTGGATCAGACCGCTATATCTATCTTTTGGGGCTTGGACCGTAGAAGTAAAGCTCGGTTTATCTTTTCCATTTTGGCTATTATCTATGTAATGGGATTATGTACTTCTATTTTATCAGGATGGATATTATGTACTTGACTCTTGTTATGGTTTTGTGATGTAACCAAACATGTTTTGTTAATGGAATGATGTTTTAAATTTTCAAGTATTACTTATATCTGTCCTGTTGTAATTTTTCTGTTCTATACTCACTAAAAATACTCCACCAAAACTAAGGCATTCCCTTGGTGAGTGACCTTAGCGGGTGTGGGGTGTTACACGCCTTGAATGGAATGAATATCCAAATTAGGCAAGTTCTACTTAAGATATAACCGCGTTTGCTTGTAAGAGGAAATAACAGCTAGAAGTTGCTGTTGCACAGAAAAACTGAGCCATACGACTCAGAAAAACTGAGCCATACGGCTCAGAAATTCTGAGCCATACGGCTCAGTTTTTTTTTCTTTTCAATTTTCTGTTTTTAACAACAAACTGAATTTTTCAATTTAATGTGACATTCAATGATTGCAGGCGGTTCTAGAGGCAGCGGAAGAAAAGAGAAAATTGGATGGTAGTTCTAGTGGCGCAGTGGATGATTTTGATAATGATCCAATTGCAGAAGTTTTTGGTTTCGACATGAAAAAAAATTATTGTCGAGCAATTAGTTCTACTTCTTCTATGAAACAAGTTAAGGTGGCTCGAGCTGTAAAAGCTGTAGCTGATAAAAAACAAGCCTTGGATTCGTCCGTTTGGAAATTGGAGATAGAAAGGCAAGTAGCTACTCAGGTTAATAACGCCATCAATTCAATTACTTCAACTTTTATGAAATTTATACCTAATTTGCAAGAAAAACTTGTGACAAGTCCTTCCACTCCTGAAGTTCTCGAACTGGATGCACCAATTTATGATGGTCCTCAAAATGGAATGTACAAGTTATGTGAATTTTCAGATGGAGGCTTCGTTATATGGCTAGAGTTTCGTATTCGGTATTTGTAGAATCTTATTTATGTATTGAATTTAGCAAACTAATTATGTATTGAATCTGACATCTTAACTATATGTATTGTGCTTGTTTATTGTTAACTGATATTCTATGTCGTTATGTGATTATGAATGTTATCTATTAGTATGCATTGAGTTTAATATTAGTTTTTGATTCATATTAAATATCGTCTATATTATCATCATGTTGGTTATTAATTGACTATTAAAGTTAGAATATGCGAGTTGCTAATAAATATTTCTGTTATTATTAAAATTTATATTTGTTGTGAAATAAAATTTTATTAATATTTTGTAACATGTATAGGCATTACAAACAAATATATTGCAACATGTATAAGCATTGCAAACAAAAATCTTACAACGATTATAAGCGTTGGTAAAGAAAATCTACCAACGCTTATAAGCGTTGCTAAGGAAAATCTACCAACGCTTATAAGCGTTGCGACTGAAAATATACCAACGCTTATAAGCGTTGGGACAGAAAATCTACCAACGCTTATAAGCGTTGGTACTAAATTGCCACCCCCCCATAGCAACACTAATAAGCGTTGCTGAAATTGTTTGCAACGGTTATACTCGTTGGGAATCAACTGTTTTGGTGTAGTGTTACCACCGGTCCGGGAGTTCAATTGTTAGAATCCTACCCTGGGCATTGCCTCGAGTGCCTTGTCATATTGATCCATATCAAGCCCCATACAATTTTGATTTAGCATTGCTTTCTATGGAGTGCCCTCTGATAACACATGTACGGTGAATTTACAGTACTTTATAGACTGTTGATGCCTGTAAACGGCGTAAGGGTAATATGGTAATTTCGCTTATGCTATTTTTATGATATTTACTTTACTGGATAGACACTATCATAATAGCATATTATACTATGTATGTATTAGTTTAACGGATCCTCGAGAGATGGAAAAATCCCGTAACATCTCTGGAGTTACTACACCCATGACACTGATGTTATTTCATATTTTAATTTGACTAATATGAGAATGATTTAGTGCTGATCCGAGTGTTTGTTGTGTTTTCTTTTTATGCAATACGCTCGGGTCAGCAGAAGTTTGCAGTTAGCGAAGATTTCTTTGCTTTGGAGATCGAAGAAGAAGATTGGGTATCCATCTATTATACATATGTATTTCCGTTGCACTTTGTTTCCGCTGTCATGTATGTATACCTGTATATGTATAACTCTGATCATCATTGTATGTTATAGTCATATGTATCTTTCAACTGCTTTAAACTGTTATTTAATTATTATATGTTGTCCTTCCGCGGTGAGAACTCTGTTTTATCTTTCTCTTCTTTCTTCTTTTCCCAATAACTACCTGAATTTGAGATTTGTTTGGGTCGACATGTGTGGTTTATTGTCGATTTTTAAACGGTCAAAAATATGGGTCGCTACATTTGGTATCAGAGCAGTGGTTAGCGATAACCTTGGCTCTGTTCGGGAATTAACTCATTAGAGATAGGGTTAGTAATGCCCTAGAATGAGTTTGAGAGTATATATGAGAGAACATACTTGTATTTTTGATATAAAATGGTTTTATATGGTGTTGATTGATCTGTTGAATATTTATGGATTCCGATCGATAAATGGGACGCCATAGAATTGATAGGAATTTCTAAATAATTGAGCAGAATGGACCGACATAATATGGTTTTCGTTTATATTTTTAAAATATATCAACTATATATTATTGGTTCAAGTATATATGTATTCATTTTAGTAGGTGGTAATATTAAGTTATTACCTATTATGGTTGATTTAATAATAAATCTAATGAAAAATTTGAATGATTTAAAGAAATTTGAAAGTGAAATTTATTAAATACAATTGTAGGCGAAATATACTTTGCAACTAAAATAGAATTGAACTTGATAACTTGATTCTGGGGCTTTTGAAATAGTTTTGCCAAAGTTTTAAATAATATCATATTATAGGTACGATCGAAAAGAAAATGGTTTTAAGGATTTTAAATGAAATAAGAGTGAAATCCCTTCTTGGACCTTAGAATAACTTCGGTAATGAGTGCACGCATTATCGACGTTTATTCTGAAGCGTCTAAGTGGGGGAGACCACTCCGTATTTTATAACTGGTTTGAAAAGGGTTTTTTTGGATTTAAAATTCCTATAGTATAAGTATATGATATTTAAACTGAGTTTAAGATTAAACAAGAATTGAAATTTTATATCCTTCCTTAATTAAAGTTTTGGATTTAAATTTAGGATATGGTATCTATAAAATTTTATTTATACATATAGGTTATTTTAAAACTTAGTTTAACCTAGAATATAAGTTTGAGTTCATTTTAACCAATAATCTCGCTATAAGTACTGGAGTAGCTCGATTCATTGAAATTTCAGATTTTAGATCATGAAATAGACTTAATTATTAAGAGAAAGAGAATGGTCGTTGGAGTGTTTAAGCATGAGCGATAATAAAATTTGTCAATTCCAAATTGGTCGATACGAATGGTAGAGAAAATTCAAATTAACCGCAGAATGAAATTTCAACTGTAATCAACTAAAATGAATTGGAATATTTTGGTTGTGCGAATAAAAGAAGGAACAACTCTGGACTTGAGTATTTCATGGGTATTTTAGGTTAATTGATAAAATATGAATTGGCGATAAAATGAAAGAATTTCATGTTGAATCATTATGCATGTGAAGTAAAGGCATGGAAATATAAATGGGATGAACCTAATCGGGAAGAATATATTGGATGTTAATGAAGTGGAAAAAGAGTGAATAGAATGTAACTTGAATGGAATATTACTTAAATTGAGTATGGAAATTGGATTTAATAAAATGAAATCAATTTGGGAAATTTAAATAAGATGATTCAGAATTTAATAGATGCTTGCGTTGAGTAAATAAAAATTCGACCCATACTAACATTTAATGGGTAGGGAGGTAAATAAGCGAGATAAATTAGAATAGTTTATATGAAAACCTTAACTTATTTTTCCCGTGGTTATGGAGTTGAAATTTGCTAAATCAGAATGAGAAAATGAAGTAAACTTGAGATTTAAAATATGGAATAAGGTGTTGGAAATATAGTCTAACTTATTAAATTAGAATATCAAAAGAGTTGGGACTAAATGGATTAAATCAAGTCGAATGAACTAGAATGAGTATAAGTGAACTTGGAAAATATAGATTGGTCGATTAGAACTAGATATAAAGTATGGAATGAGGTTATGGATGAGGTTTGATGAAAGAAAATCCCCACTAACAAAATGATGGTTTAGTAAATGGATATGAATGGCTTTACAAAGGAACTAAAGTTAACTTTGGTCGGGTCAAGTGGATTAAATCAGTAAGTGTTAAGCAAGAAAAAACCTATAAAAGTCGATTTAGAATTTAACACTTAGAAAAAGGGAATAAGAAATGAAATTTTGGAATCGAAAGAATTGAAACTTCAAATAAAAGAAATGGATGTTATGCGGAATCAAAAATATTAGATAAGCTGAAGTAAAATGGCCATAACTTTTGAATGGCTGATCGGAATTCGACAACTCCGGACTTTTTAGAAACCTTGGAAATGGAACTAAATTTTTTGTTAAAGGAGCCCTGTCTAATTTTCATGTTTATTAGGTTGAGATCCAAGCGTTAGGTGTAGTTTAGCGCGCAGAAAATGTAAAACTGAACATATGTCGATATCGTTTTGGCCATAACTCCCTAACGGAGCGCCGGATCTGAACTAAACTTTTCCTAAATATGCTAAGTATAATTTTGTTGTTTAAAGGGTTAGAAACTGGGTTGAATAATTCAGGCCTGCAATTTTATTTGCTTGGACTGAAGCGTTCACCTTCACTAAAACAGTCATAACTTTTGAACGAATTATCCAAATTCGACAAATCCAGACAAATCGGAAAGCATGAAACGATTGCAACAACTTTTGCCTAGTGTGCCTTAGTGAAATTGCAACATTTAAAGGGTGATAAACTTCATTTTGTTTGCTGGCGTATCATAAATATATTGGTTTTGGGGTTAAAATGATTAATGTATGCTGTGTAAGTTGCATATGTTTGTTATAGAATTGTATATATGTTTAATCCCCATGCATATGTGAGTATGTAGCAGGTGTAAGGAAGTCGTTCTACGCTTGAAGCTTGTAACACCCCATGTTCATTAATGTCACTCACAAAGGGAATGCATCAATGTCCATGAAGTGTTATTGTTGTATAGAACAGATAAATTACAAGAATAAATAAATAAAACAACACAACGGAAGATAAAACTTATTTCATTGCATTATAACTCAAAACGAGTTTACATAAGTAGTCTCCAAAACCATTACAACAGGATCATTAGTCTTTTCCAAAAACTTCAAAGTACATAAAGAAGCAAATACTTAAATGACATAAATGCATAAATCCCCACTGAGCATAAGCAAACCCACAAAGATGAGAGAATCCCAAGCGATACATCTACTCTCTTCAAGCAACTGAAAGAAATCGGCACTAAGCTGTAGTATTCCCTCTTTGCAAACCTGAGGGGGGAAAGGAAGAAAAGAGGTGGAAAGGACGAAAAGAGGTGGAAAGAAAAAGGGGTCAGACATAAAGTCTGGCGAGTGCGATAACTTTAACAATATAATTATCAAAATAACAAGAATAAGGCATAAGCTGGAAAATAAGGAAATGACTGTGAACAATTGGGTATGTCAGAACAAACAAGGAAATAAGGCGAACAAAGATAACGTTACAGGCGCACCTAAACTACTATAAGATGATTACTATACTGCACCACCACTAGTCACTCTAAAGATTGATCCCGCCTACAGAACTTAATACTGCTAATGGTAGTTTCGTGTACCCTAGCTACCTCCATAGATGTCGTCTGCCCCTATCTCCACTAGGTGTACCCACTACCCCTATTCGATCGGCTCCCTAACTCGTAGATACCCGTGCTGGCCCCACAGTGGGGTGTATCACTCCCCAAAGTGGCAACCCGATACAACCAAAAATGCACGGCTTATATCTACACGATGCAACAACGCCTTACCTACCAGCCTGGGCCCACACACGCATATGAACCCGTTGGACTTGCGTTGCCACCGCTAACCCGTTTTGACCTCTTACAATCAAATCCAGAACGCGTGTCTTGTCCTCGACTTGGGTCGAGCCTACAAAGATACTTAATGGGTTACTGGTTTGAAAAGGGCCCCCATGCATGACACACACTTTCCACCTATGCTTGGTCCCCTCTAAGGTTTTTCCCCCACTTAACCCCATTCTTATTCATGTCTTCTTACATGTTTCAATCTTGGTTAAGTGCATCTAATCGTATTTCAAATGCCACCCAAGGCACCCACTTAACACCCTCATGTCCCACCACATGTTTATCTGGTTAAGTGTTTCTTAATTCATTAAGATCGTAACCTTATAAAGACCTCCCACATTAGACTAACATTTGTGGCAGCTGGATTTGCCGGGCGGGTCCGGGAAGTCTTACACCACAAACGAGCCTAACCTCGTGTCTTTACAACTGTTACGCATTTAATTTATGCCTAAGACCTCTCACATTAGACTGGCATTTGGGGCAGCTGGATTTGTCGGGCGGGTCCGGGCAGTCTTACACCACAAACGAGTCTAACCTCGTGTCTTAGGCGGTTTAATATTACATATTTCATTTAATCCCAAATTGGATTAATATCCCTAATTTGAATTGTTAATCAATTCCAAATTATGTCCATAATTGACACTTTAATTATGTCCATCTGTTTATGGTATATAAAATTATACCAATTAACATTACAAATTAATTATATGCCATTTAAGGCATTTATGCCAATTCTCAATATTAATTATTTTAATATTATCCCATTGCCCCACGTTGTACGTTCGTACATGAAATTTAAGGAATATATTAGGCTAGCCAAATAGCCTAAATTTATAAAACGTCACAATTTGGGCAATACATGAAAATAGATCTAAATATCACAATTAGCATGTCTTATAAAAAAATAGATCTAAAAAGATAAACTTGCATGATTGGCATAATTTGCATAATCCATAACAAACATATATGTAGCAACAAACTAGCATGGACTAAATTATGTACACAGTGTGATTTGCATAGATTATTATGCATAAAGGTGAACTTGCATAGTGTATAGACGTATAAACCACAATCTAGCATAAACTATGTATTACAATAGATCTAAATATAGATCTAATCATGGATCTAAACATGAGTGTGAAGTTATATGTATTGATTTAGGTTTCACCTAACTTACATATAAACCACATACAACTCTCATATGAATTATTAACATCACATACTTGCATATGTATACTAACATAGGATTCACATATATTATTCACTTGTAATTTTACATATGATTCACAAATGAACTTGCATATGACTAATATCCCAATTGCATAAAATTCCAATGTTCTAATATAATCAAATTACACATATAGGATCAGGCATAAGGAATAGATTTACTAAATTAACTAACTTGTTTATATGTTTACAACATAGGTGATAATAACTAACTATGCCACATGAATCAACAGACAAAATCTCATAATCCAAATATAAACCCATCAATATTGATTTAAGAATTATCTTACTAATGAAATCATACTCACATATGTCTTAGCATATACTTTAGGCCCAAACTTACATATAAAATAGATGTCATAAATCAAATTAAACGTACAAAGTTGCATATGATTCTCATTAAACTTGCATATGATTCATGTATAAATTAACACATCCAAACTTGCATATAGAACTATGATTCAAGTTAAACTTACACATGATTAACATATGAATTAGTTCCACAACATAACCGAACTAGCATATGAAGCATTATTGTGAATTGATTTTACATAAGCCAACAATTAACATAGATTTACAACATAGATAATAACATCATAGCTTTACAACATAGATAATAACATCATAGATTTACAACATAGATAATAACATAACGGTCAATGATTCACAACATAACCATATAACCCAAATCATGACTCAACCCAATTAAATTGTTAATTATCTTATTAAAGAAATCGAACTCACAACTCAAAGAAGGTCTTGAGTTCTGAAATCTGAGTTATGAAATTGATTTAGCTCTCCTTTGAAGAAGACAAATTCGTTGTTGTTTAGATTTGAGTTGAATAGAATTGAATTGATTAGCTTTTCCTCCTCTCTAATTGGTGGTGGCTATTCTAGGTTGCAAGGTGACAACATGGAGGCCATGATTCTAATTTTATTTGATTTTAGTGTTTAAGTCTACATGTGTTTATATAGAGTTTAGGATTAATTTAGGCCATCCGATCAACCTAGAATAAACCACAACCATTCAGTCTAGATAGGGTGAGAAGTCAGCCCTAATGACTCAGCTAGGAGTCAGAAAATCGTCATCAAACAAATCTGCCCCAGGGGGATGGTCGACCCCAAGGTCGACCTCCTGGTCGACCTGTGTGGGTAGGTCGACCCCCAGGTCGAACCCCTGGTCGACCTGGCCCTGACGGGAATTTTCCCGCCTAGCCCAATCTGAGTCTGAATTTGAATTTTTGAAATCTGTTTGAATTTTTCTGAAACTTCCGATCGCCATAACTTCTTCATACGAAGTCCAATTCACGCAAACTCAGACTCTATTTCAACCAGAATTCCGAGATGAACACAATGACGCAACCCGTTTCCCTTAATTCTCACATTAAAAATTAATTATTCTTTAATTCGTTACTTTAGTGTTAACAGAAATACGGGGTGTTACATTCTCCCCTACTTAAAGGATTTCGTCCTCGAAATCTCTTAGTCAAGAAGAACGTATCCTACCATCCAATCATCCATCTACTCAACCATCAACCACTATCAACCATGGTCCTTACAAGATTTCTAATGCTTTTCATGTACATATGCATAGTGTGTGTATATGTTCGTATACTAATGCAAAATCAGTTGGTCCACTGATTCAGTCGACCTCCTTAATGCAAATAATGATAGTGCCATGTATCCATCTTGTATGCAAAGAACCCTATACATATCATTACTACATGTGTGCACAACCATTCATTTAAATGCAACATCCATATGATACACACATTCAATGTACATTCATTTGACTAAATACATCCATTTATATGCAATATGCAATATGAAGGTGACTGAGCCGATCTAGTGCCTAAAGTGTGTGTATATGCATACACGAGCAACCACTAGCAAACACTTGCATCCACATGCATCCACCATACATAACATGTCTCAAACACATGTTTCAACCCTAGGACTACCCTATCTAAAGGTCAAAGATACTAGCGAGAGGACATACTAAAGATAGAATAAGTACAAGCTAAGCGATAAAGGAGAAATTAAAAGACATACCCTCGAGAAAAAAGGGTACAATGAACGCATCTTCTCTTCCGTCTCCCAAGTAGCGTCGCTCTCATCATCTCCCCATTGCACTTTGACTAGCTTGCCCTCTCGATTCCTCAACTTCTTAATCTCCGACCCAAGAATGCATGTAGGAGCTCGTCGAATCGTCGCATCTCGCTCTACTTCCACTTCCTCGAGCATACTCGGCTCTACCACTTCCGCTGTATCATGTAAACACTTCCTCAAATGTGACACGTGAAACACATCATGAACACCACTAAGCTAGTTGCCTCTTCTCATGTCCCTTCGGAATCTAGGATACATAACCTCAAAAGATCTTCAAGGATTCTATTCACCCCTTTCTGTCCGTCCATCTGTCTGTGGACGACAAGCAATGCTCGTACTTACTGCCTTTTGAATATCACTTTTTTCCTCTTGCACCAAAAACTACTCCAAGCCTTGTCTCGCAAGCACCAGTATATATATATTGTGAACGGTTTGCTTTCATCTAGCAAAGTTAAGAGTGGGGCTGACATCTTCGCAAAGCCCTTAACGAGCTTCCTATAGCAGCCCGTCTCTCCTAGAAAACTTCTTATTTACGCTGCTTTTCTTGGAACCTTCAATTCTTGGATTGTTACCACCTTCGCGGGATCCACAACTATCCCTTCCTTAGAAACCACGTGTCCTAAGAATCCCGCCTTCTTCCTCAAGAAAAAAATGGCATCAACATAGAGTCCTAAACAATCCATTACTTCACATCTTTATCGAGTCCCACTCGAGTCATCTCATAACCCTATTGAGTCTAATCTCGGGGCAGTCCATACCATCGAATAGTCTTATCATGTCAGGGCTGCACATCACTTCTCGAGAAAACCAAGATATCATGCAATGAAAATTGCCACAGCCATTTATCTCACACAAACCATCCTATTCGAACTCGACATTCCCCAAGCACAAGCCCCAAAGGCCTAAACCAATATCAGACAAGCACCCAAGGAATATCTCCTCCGAATTCGGACAATCTATGTGAGATGATACTAGCAAAGGAACCAAACAATTGAGCACCCCATTCTGAAATGCTTCTTCTTATGAACCCCTTCTCAAGCAACTCTTTCACTTGCTTACTGAGTTCTCTTCTCTCTCTCAGAGCCATGTGGCTTACTGGCAGAGATACTGATTTTGCATTGTCTATAAGATAAATACGAAAGTCTATCTCATGTTTTGGAGGTAGACCCCTTACCACATCGAAGACATCAACATATTCACGGACTATACGAACAGAATGTAAATCATCATTGGATGCGTCAAGAGATTCTAGGTAGCTAAGCATCACTGAACCTCTAGGGTCACAAGAAATATCAAGGGTCTTTCCACAACGAGTCAACAATCTAACTGCCCTTCTTTCACAACCTATGATGGCACCATATCTGGTTAGCCAATCCATACCTAGAATCAAGCTGTTGCCCATGAAGCAAAGAACAAAGGCGTTGCATTCAAACCCGACGCCCAAGATAGACACTCTCAAATCCCGACAAATCATAGAAAGATGAGCCGAACCACCAATAGGATTTGAGACTATTATGGGATCCGAAACTAGACTAGTATTTAGGTGCAGTGTTTCAACTAATGATGTAGAGACAAACGAATGTGATGTGCTAGAGTCAAACAAAGTACGAACATGATGATCAAACAGAAAAATTAAACTTTTCAACGGAAATTGTTCTACCTCGTTCTTGCAGCGGTGGGGCCATGAGAGCCTGGACCTGCCCTCTTGCCTGCCCTGGTGCCATGAGAGCCTGAAGATGCCCTCCCGAGGTAGACCCTTGTCCTTGTTTCGTTGGACAGTCCTTAACTAGATGACCTCCCTCTCCATAGTGGAAACAGTCGGTCTTCTTCTTTTTCCTACAGTCTTTACTCAGATGGCCTGGTATCCCACAATTAAAGCACTTCTTCTTTCCCTTGCCATTGTTTTCTTTACCACCCTTCTTGTTCTGCCGTTGCTGTTGCGATTTCTTTTGATCCCCTTTCTTCTTGGGTGCTTTATTAGCATTGGTGCCTTCCTCCTCTTCATGCATAAGCGCCATGTCCACTAGCCTCTTAAAGGTAGTCCCTATAGGGATGTGGGTCATAGCTAACCCATGTAGCGGCTCGTTCAAACTCTTAACAAATCACAGGGCCTTCTTTTCGGCTGTATTCACCAAGTCCAAGCCAAATCTTGCCAACTGATTGAACTTATTGACGTATTCTTTCACTGATAGATCCCCTTGCTTTAATGCCAAAAACTTTTCCATGTATAGATTCTCTTCGGGCCATGAGAGAAACTTTGCCTCAAACTTACGCCTGAAATCTGGCCATGTATCAACTGGACGCTCCCCATTAGTGATCTCCCACCAAAACGAAGCTTCGTCCTTCATCAACCAAGCAGTCAATTGGACCTTCTTACAATCGTCTAAATCAAAAATGCTAAACAGATCCTCCACTTCTTTCAACCAATTTCTAGCTTCAATGAACGTTTCAGTCCCACTAAAAGATTTTTTACCCATCGAACGAAAGTCTTTACATATCTTGGAGAAAGTATCTCCACGCGGAGGAATGACTGGAGCTGGGGGAGGAGGAGGAATGTTGGTCGGACCCACGGCAGTGGCCCTAGCCTCGAGATATTGACGAAACCAACCGGGTACATGAACACCCTCTGGTATCTTAGATGCTCCAGACATGTTGGAAAGAAAAAGAAAGAGTTTTAAAACAAGGGAAGCGAAAGAGAGATGTACGGCTTGCGGGGATTATGCTCATTAAAGTAAACTTTCCTTAAAAATAGCTTCTTCAAAACAAGTTTTTGAAAATACTTTCTAGGAAAATAATACTTTTGAAAACACTTTTCAAAACTTTTAATCTGTTCTTGTAACCATAGCTCTGATACCACGTGTAACACCCCATGTCCATTAATGTCACTCACAAAGGGAATGCATCAATGTCCATGAAGCGTTATTGTTGTATAGAACAGATAAATTACAAGAATAAATAAATAAAACAACACAGTGGAAGATAAAACTTATTTCATTGCATCATAACTCAAAACGAGTTTACATAAGTAGTCTCCAAAACCATTACAAAAGGATCACTAGTCTTTTCCAAAAACTTCAAAGTACATAAAGAAGCAAATACTTAAATAACATAAATGCATAAATCCCCATTGAGCATAAGCAAAGCCACAAAGATGAGAGAGTCCCAAGCGATACATCTACTCTCTTCAAGCAACTGAAAGAAATTGGCACTAAGCTGTAGTATTCCCTCCTTGCAAACCTGAGCTGAGGGGGGTGGGGAGGTGGGAAGGAAGAAAAGAGGTGGAAAGAAAAAGGGGGTCAGACATAAAGTCCGGCGAGTGCGATAACTTTAACAATATAATTATCAAAATAACTAGGATAAGGCATAAGTTGGAAAATAAGGAAATGACTATGAACAATTGGGTATGTCAGAACGAACAAGGAAATACAATGAACAAAGATAACGTTACAGGCGCACCTAAACTGCTATAAGATGATTACTATACTGCACCACCACTAGTCATTCTAAAGATTGATCCTGTCTACAGAACTTAATACTGCTAATGGTAGTTTCGTGTACCCCTAGCTACCACCATAGATTCCGTCTGCCCCTATCTCCACTAGGTGTACCCACTACTCCCATTCGATCGGCTCCCTAACTCGTAGATACCTGTGCTGGCCCCATAGTGGGGTGTATCACTCCCCAAAGTGGCAACCCGATACAACCAAAAATGAACGGCTTATATCTACACGATGCAACAATGTCTTACCTACCAGCCTGGGCCCACACACGCATATGAACCCGTTGGACTTGCGTTGCCACCGCTAACCCGTTTTGTCCTCTTACAATCAAATCCAGTATGTGTGTCCCATCCTCGACTTGGGTCGAGCCCACAAAGATACTTAATGGGTTATTGGTTTGAGAAGGGCCCCCATGTATGACACACGCTTTCCACCTATGCTTGGTCCCCTCTAAGGTTTTTCCCACACTTAACCCCATTCTTATTCATGTCTTCTTACATGTTTCAATCTTGGTTAAGTGCATCTAATCGTATTTCAAATGCCACCCAAGGCACCCACTAAATTCCACATGCCACCCAAGGCACCCACTTAACCCCCTCATGTCCCACCACATGTTTATCTGGTTAAATGTTTCTTAACTCATTAAGACCGTAACCTTGTAAAGACCTCCCACATTAGACTGGCATTTGTGGCAGTTGGATTTGTCGGGCAGTCTTACACCACAAACGAGCCTAACCTCGTGTGCTTACAACTGTTACGCATTTAATTTATGCCTAAGACCTCTCACATTAGACTGGCATTTGTGGCAGCTGGATTTGTCGGGCGGGTCCGGGCAGTCTTACACCACAAACGAGTCTAACCTCGTGTCCTAGGCGGTTTATTATTACATATTTCATTTAACCACAAATTGGATTAATATCCCTAATTTGAATTGTTAATCAATTCCAAATTATGTCCATAATTGACACTTTAATTATGTCCATCTATTTATGGTATATAAAATTATACCAATTAACATTACAAATTAATTATATGCCATTTAAGGCATTTATGCCAATTCTCAATATTAATTACTTTAATATTATCCCATTGCCCCACGTTGTACGTTCGTACATGAAATTTAAGGAATTTATTAGGCTAGCCAAATAGCCTAAATTTATAAAACGTCACAATTTGGGCAATACATGAAAATAGATCTAAATATCACAATTAGCATGTCTCATAAAAAATAGATCAAAAAAGATAAACTTGCATGATTGGCATAATCCATAACTAAAATATATGTAGCAACAAACTAGCATGGACTAAATTATGTACACGGTGTGATTTGCATAGATTATTATGCATAAAGGTGAACTTGCATAGTGCATAGACGTATAAACCGCAATCTAGCATAAACTATGTATTACAATAGATCTAAACATAGATCTAATCATGGATCTAAACATGAGTGTGAAGTTATATATATTAATTTGGGTTTCACCTAACTTACATATAAACCACATACAACTCGCATATGAATTACTAACATCACATACTTGCATATGTATATTGTTGGCTAGCTTTTTGACCAAGCCACCAAGGTTCACTCATAAGAAGAAAGTATGAAACTGCGTTCTTTAAGACCATGAAGGATCGGATCGCACCAGAGAGTCGCCCTTCACGGATCGCCCTTCACCGGATCGCCCCCCATCGGATCGCCCCCGTTGCATCAGCAATCCGACTACTTCTACACGACTCGATCCGTACATATACTGCTACCCAACACAGACCGATCCGATCCCCTGACGCACAGCGAAGCTTCTGACCTGTTCAAGCACGAGCTAGTCTTCAGCGATCCGAGATGCACGGATCCAGCGACACATGTCCCCAACTGTCACTTTGACTAGTTCCTCCCCCTTGCTCGATCCGACATTCAAGGGGATCGCGACACCTATCCACAACAGCTAATTTGACTAATTCTTCATCAAGCTGCGATACGATCCGATATTCTCGGGATTTGTGCCACATGTGACCGCGATCCGCCTGACAATATCAGCTATAAATAGCCCAGAGCTTGGCATTTTCAGGAGCTTTGGGCAGTATTGAGCACTAATTCCACCATTACTGTCATATCACTGTTTTTTGTCAGTTTTATTACGAGATTACTGAGAGAAATCACAATTGTAAGAGTGAGTTCGAGAGAGATCATTGATTGTACTAGCATTCAAAGTATAATCGATAACATATAAAGTGGACGTAGGCTCGTTAACGCCAAACCACTATAAATTCTGTGTGTTTTCTGCTTTTTCTTCATTCCCCAGTTATAATTCTTTAAGAATCAGAACAATTTGGGTGTTAGGTCCAAATTTTGATCTAACATTTTGGTTCTTTCACTGAGAAAACAGTCCCAAAACTTCACTATTCAGTTTTTTGAAGATTCCAGCGACATCTGATATCATGGCTGGAAAGAGGTCTAAGGAAGTACGAGCTTCACAAACAAATGAAATCGCGAATGAAGCAGTGGAAGAAAGTGTGCACGAGCTGGGCAATGAGGGATCTTTGGATCGCGGAGCGCCGGGGGCGAACCGATCCGATGAAGGTGCCACACTCCGAGTCGATGAGGACGAGGCGATCCGGACTGTTGAAGGGGTTGTTACTCGATCCTGTGATAACGCCTCGGATCCTCCTCATACCATGACCACGAACCTACCCCAAGGGGGCGTAACGAATCGTCGATCTCGATCCATAGCGGTCCGAATTGATGACCAGACTACAACTCGACCTGGAAAGGAGCCTATGGCTCGTTCCTACCGTCCTGGCCCCTCCGCTCGACCTGGCTCAAGCTCTTTGCGCATAAGAGAAAATGATGATGATCAATATGACCCTTCTGCTCCCGTTACTGAGGGGGACCTCTCTCGCTTTTCCGAAATGTGGGAAAGGCTGTTTGATGAATTGGCTGCTCAAAGGCAGGAAAGCTCCGTTCTGCGACAGAATTTGACCGCCATGGATAGAAGGCTTAATGATCTCGCAAGGCAAAGGACGCCACCAGTTCGTCCGCTCACCCCAGAATACTCTTCTTCGTCAGAGGAATCGTCGAGGCCTCTGCGGCGACCGTATGAGAGGCCCGAAAACATAGAGCAGCTTCGATTTGGAACCCTGCCATCACGGGAAGAAGAGGCACTGGGTGCAGGGCCCTCAAACCGTAATGTGAACGATCACGCCACAACTCCCAGAGCTCGAGCTGTGGACAGCCCTGTACAGAACAGACTACCTCAGCCCGTCGCCGTGCAAATGCTCATGGTAACAGGGGGCAACGAAGCCAAATCCGAGCCCCGGATTTCGTGACCGCTCCCGGAAGAGAGATTAGAGAACCCCACCGAGCAAGAAGCGCTGACCCCGAACCTCCACTGACCAGTGCAAATGTTGCAGCTATGATCCATCAAATTCTGGCAGACAGCCATGGACAACGGAATGAAGATAGGGGAATTGACCGCAGTCATACCCCTTTCACTGATGATATTTTAGATGCGACTTTCCCGAGGCTCTTCAACATGCCGCAGATGAACCGTTACGCGGGTAGATCTGATCCCGTCCAGCATCTGATGAGATATTCTTGGTCAATGACCGCTGCCACAGCCTCTGACGCTGTCAAGTGTAAAGCATTTCCCATATTCTTGGAGGATGTAGCATTATTATGGTTTACTCGCTTACCAGCAAGATCAATTTCCAGCTTCAGGGAGTCGAGTGAAAGGTTCGTGGAACAGTTCCGCATCTATGCACAGAAGACGAAGAGTGTGATTGACTTATTCCTTGTTAAGCAACGACCGGGCGAGAGTTTGAGGGTGTATCTAGACCGTTTCAACCTGGCCGCTACTGAAGTCAAAGATCCTCATGAGCCAACTGTTGTGGCAGCCCTAATTGATGGGGTAGATAAAGACACTGAATTTGGGAGATATCTGGCCGGCAAGCCACCCCATACTAGAGAGTTATTCTACGAAAAAGCTAACGTACACTTATGCCGGGAGGAAGTATATGCTAACCGAAAGGCAAAAACGGCCGATAGAGAGGAAATCCAGAGCAATGTCGCCATCAAGCAGACAGGAGACAGCTCGGGAAAGGTCGAGGTTAACGTCGGAAATCAGAATCAGGGTGGTCGTCAGTCAGGAAACAATGATAATAACAATAATGGCAACAACCAAAAGAGGAATCGAGGGAACGACTCCCAGAGAAGGACTCGTCCCAGGTCTTTTGAGAGTTATACGCCAATAAACGATACTTTGGAGAATATCTTCATGGATTCGTACAACGTCCTCCAAAATAAAAGGCCTCCTCCCAAAGAGTCGATGGAGAAAGAACGTGAAACGGGGAAATTTTGTCTCTTTCATCAGATTCATGGTCATTCGACAAATGAATGCCGTCACCTAAGAGATGTAGTCGAGAGGCTTCTCCGAGAAGGAAAATTGGATGAATACAGAGTAACGCCCAGAGACAGGGGGCAAGCCGTACAGGCCCCAAATCAGAACCAGAATCAACCTGCTGTCAGGCCAACTGCCCAGCAAAAGGGAAAGGACCTTGTTATCAATACCGTAATCGGAGGGCTTTATCTCGCCGGACACGGTTCCAAGGCATTGGATCAGTATGTCAATGCAGCCAAGCAACACCTCGAGGTAGGGGAGTGTAGCAACCCCGAGGACAACGTCCCGGTAAAGCAACAAAAGATGATGTCCGACGATGTCGTTTTCCGCGAACGAGAAAGCATTGGAGTCCATGCTCTGACTGAAGATCCATTTGTAATCACAGTACCTATTGGCCCGGCCACTGTTCATAAAGTTTTGGTGGATAACGGGAGTTCCATCAATATTCTCTTCAAAAGGACATTCGACCAGATGAACCTCGAGATAAAAGACTTGAAGCCCTGTCAGGGATGGATCCGTGGATTTAACGGAGCATCCACCGCTCCAATGGGTTATGTAGAGCTACCAGTTACGCTTGGGGAAGGAGAACGCCAGAGAGTGAGAATCCTTCCCTTCGTGGTTTTGGATATTGAATCACCCTATAATGCCTTCTTGGGACGACCGGCCCTCGCAAAGTTTAGAGCCTGTATAGCCCCCTGGTGCTTATTATTGAAATTTCCTACGGAAGCTGGTGTTGGTATTGTCAGAGGGGATCAGGTTGTCGCACGAGCATGTTATGTTGCAGAGCTAAGGCTACTCCGCAATAGAGGGGACATAGAAACCAAGGGCGCTTCTCCTCCCACAGGGGCGGAGACCTTATAGCAATTAAAGAGGATAACCGTAGGAGAGTCGCCTAGAGAGTTGCCCGAGGATATAGATCCCAGAGAGGACAAAGAACCTGGGGGCAGAATGGCGACTCCCAACGAGACAACTGTGGATGTACCGATCGATGATAGTGACCTAGAAAAGGTCCTTAAGATTGGATCCCAGTTAAATTCGAATTTAGCAAAAGAACTGATGAATTTCTTAAAAAATAATTTGGATGTATTTGCTTGGACCCACGCAGACATGTGCGGGATATATCCATCAATCATGAGCCATTCATTAAGCATTAACCCTAAACATCCTCCGGTAAAACAAAAAAGGCGAATGTTGGGCCCAGAGAGGTCCGCTGCCTTGAAAGAAGAAGTTGGAAAGCTAAAAAGTAATGGATTTATCAGAGACTCAATCTATCCAGACTAGATTTCAAATCCAGTCCTGGTAAAGAAGGCCAACGGGAAGTGGCGAATGTGTATCGATTTCTCGGATCTGAATAAAGCCTGCCCAAAAGACAGTTTTCCATTACCCCGGATCGATCAGTTGGTGGACTCAACGGCGGGCCATGAACTTCTCTCCTTTATGGATGCTTATTCAAGATATAACCAGATTCCAATGCACGTTCCAGATCAAGAACACACTAGCTTTATTACGGATCTGGGATTATATTGCTATGTAGTAATGCCCTTTGGCTTGAAGAACGCAGGCGCTACATATCAACGGTTAGTGAACAGAATGTTCTATAACCAGATTGGGAAAACAATGGAAGTATACGTTGACGAAATGTTGGTTAAGTCAAAGCAATCCTCTAATCACACTACGGACTTGGCAGAGATGTTTGGCATTCTTCGAAAGTACGGGATGAAACTCAATCCAACAAAATGTTCATTCGGGGTTGCCTCCAGAAAATTCTTGGGATTCATCGTCAGTTCTCGTGGGATTGAGATTAATCCCAACCAAATCGCAGCAATCAGAGACATTCAGGAACCTAGGCAAATTAAAGATGTGCAAAGCCTTGCAGGGAAAGTAGCCGCACTAAGCAGATTTATCTCCAGGGCTACGGACAAATGCATCCCATTCTTTGAATTGATAAAGCGAGGAAAACGCCACTTCAAATGGACGCCCGACTGCGTAGAAGCGTTTCAGAACTTGCTGAGACACCTGGAGAAACCACCGATACAATCTAAGCCGATGGATCACGAGGACTTATTCGTGTACTTGGCAGTGTCGTCCCACGCGATCAGCTCAGCATTGGTAAGAGAAGAAGATAAGGTCCAAAGACCTGTGTATTACGTGAGCAAAAAATTGACGGCAGCAGAGCGTAATTATCCAAGGATAGAAAAGTTGGCGTATGGTTTGTTTATCGCCTCTAGAAAGCTTCGACATTATTTTCAGGCGCATCCCATTACCTTATACACTAATCATCCACTTAAGCAAGTTCTACAGAGACCAGAAGCGTCTGGAAGATTACTCAAATGGAACATTGAGTTAAGCCAATTTGATCTGAACTTTCAGCCCCGGCGGTCAATTCGGGGGCAAGTGATAGCCGACTTCATAGCAGAGTTTACAGTCCCGGAGGAAGATATAGCAAACGAAGAAGTTGACCCCTCAAAATTACTTCTCGACCCCAGTGCCTGGAGATTGTATACAGATGGCGCTAGGAACGACAAGAGAGACGGCGCTGGAGTAGTGCTTGAAACTCCCGAGAAACGGCTGATATCCTATGCTATCCGGATGGAGTTTCATGCCACTAACAATGACTCCGAATGTGAAGCCCTGATAGCCGGACTAAGGATCGCAAAGGAGTTGGAAGTCACGAAGCTGGACATCTTTTGCGACTCCAAGTTAGTTGTGAACCAGGTTACTGGAAAATTCCAAGCCAAAAGTGCAAGATTGATTTTATACTTAAAGAAAGTGAAGGAGTTGCTGAACGGCTTTGATCACTACAGCATATCTCACATTCCACGGTCAGAGAATCAGCAGGCGGATAAGTTGGCAAAGATGGCTAGTTCCGATGATCCTGAAGAGACCGGGCTAGCCCCCGTTGAAGTACTTCGGTCTCCTAGTATAGATCAGATGGAAATTGATCCAGTACTAGAGACGGAACCAGAAAGGGAGTCATGGATGACCCCTTTAAAGAATTTCTTAACAAATGGAGCGCTTCCGAACAAGAAAAGCGAGAGGCGTAAAGTAATTCGTAAAGCTGCCCGATACGTTCTACAAGGCGGAGTCCTTTACAGACAGGGATTTTCAATGCCTCTTCTCCGGTGTATAGCTCATGACGACATTAAGCGTGTACTGCAGGAGGTACATGAAGGTGAATGCGGCGATCACACTGGAGGGCAAACCTTGGCGAAAAAGGTGTTGCGGCATGGTTATTTTTGGCCTACCATAAACAAGGACGCGGCGAAATACGCACGACGGTGTGATGCGTGTCAGAGATTTTCAAAGATATCTAGAGCACCTCCTAATCAGTTGAAAACAATGACGAGCCCATGGCCTTTCGCTATGTGGGGAATTGATATCATCGGAAGTCTCCCCATAGCTAGGGGCGGAGCGAAGTTCGCTATTGTAGCCGTAGATTATTTCACTAAGTGGGTCGAGGCTGAGCCACTGACTACAATCATAACCAAACGAGTGATCAATTTTGTCGTTAGAAAATCATCTGTCGATTTGGGATTCCAAAAATTGTTATAACAGATAACGGAACTCAGTTCGATAGCACCGAATTCAGAGACTTCTGCCAGAAATACCACATTGAGAAACAGTACACCTCTGTGGCACACCCGCAATCGAACGGACAAGTCGAAGCGGCGAATAAAGTGATTAAATCCATTCTGAAAAGAAGACTGAAACGGGCCAGAGCCATGTGGGCTGATGAATTACCCTTAGCACTATGGGCCTACAGGACAACGTACAAATCGGCAACATGACATACCCCCTTCTCCCTCGCTTTTGGAGCAGAAGCAGTCATCCCGGTTGAGATAAAAGTACCTTCTCACCGAGTGACTTATTACGATCCGATGACTAATAACGAATTGCTCCTTAAATCCCTGGATATGATCGAAGAAAAGAGGGACGAAGCAGACCTGCGTGCCTTGAGATGCAAACAATAGGTCGCCCGATAGTACAACAAAAAGGTTCGAGCCCGAACCTTAGAACCCGGAGACCTGGTTCTGAAGCGTGTCTTTCCAGCCCCAACTCATATGGGTGCGAAGTGGGAAGGACCGTACTCCATTCTGTGCAAGCTTGATAACGGAACCTTCAAGCTAGCAACCATAGATGGAAAGGAAATCCCCAGAGTGTGGAATGCCCAACATTTACGGCCCTACCTAACGTAAAGATGATAGATCTGTTCTTTTGCTTTGTTGAGAACCATGTACAAGGCACGACTTGCCTAGAATAGTCCGATTTCTTAAAGCAAAAAATTATAAAGTGGACGTAGGTCATGATTCGACCGAACCACTATAAAAATATTGTGTGTCGTTTACCTTTATTGCACTATTATTTATCTGTCTTTCTATTTTTATGGAAATTGTTGTGAATCATGCAACGATCCCAGAAGCATATAATTATAGGTGCCTTCCATCAGAATGGAATGCAATCACCAGTCAAAACTCTGAGGGAACGATAAAGTGGATCATGTCATTGATAGCGCTCTAACTCTCCAAATCCGAGAGAAAGCATAACGGACATGAAGGCAATGTCCGTAAGTCATGGCGGCGTACCATGATCGGAACCGCCTTGACGGAACTCTAACCTCGGCGACTGCCAGGAGAGTATAAAAGCGTCTCCGATTGAGCGCTGAGAAAGAGCTCTTGCCCCGCTGAAGGATCGGGGAGCGATTGAACTGCTGAGCTCGAACTCTAACTCTCCAGAGCAGAGAGAGTATAAAAGCGTCTCCGATTGAGCGCTGAGAAAGAGCTCTTGCCTCGCTGAAGGATCGGGGAGCGACTGAACTGCTGAGCTCGAACTCTGACTCTCCAGAGCAGAGAGAGAGTATTAAGCATCTCCGATTGAGCGCTGAGAAAGAGCTCTTGCCCCGCTGAAGGATTGGGGAGCGACTGAGCTGCTAAATTATCTTGCTAAACTCTGACCTCGGCGACCGCCAGGAGAGTATAAGAGAGTCTATGGTTAAGCACTGAGAAAGGTGCCGGAAATTCAGCACCATAAGGACAATTGTCTTGCTAAATTTTCTAAGTCCCCCATATTCAGAAATAGGGGGCAACGTGCAGACAATGCTAATCAATCCTAAATAAGCCCTAGTCAGGCGCTACGTTAACAATTGATTGGGGGCATATACATATACACATGAACACGGAAATTTTTAAATTTTTCTTTATGTTGCTTGACTGATTTGTAGTTATAATCAGATGGTCTATGACTAAGCATGAAAAGTTTATTAAATGCAGGTACACGGTGATGCAAAAAGAGATAAACTTTCATTTACAAACTGCAAGCCTAGATAGTGAAAAACAACCTAAAACAAAAGTAAGGGCCAGTCTCACAATTACATTTCATGGCCAGTAAGAAGCCTAAAAACAAAATATTGACAAGCAATAATATCCTATTTACGCTTGGACTTCTTATCCTGTTTCTGCTTCTCCAGCCTCGCCTTGTCAGTATCAGATTGATCACCCTTCTTTCTTTTCCTTTTGTCTATAAGAGGAACGTCCGACTCTTCAGAATATTCCTCCTCCACCTCCTTTCTCTTTCTTTTATCAGTAAGGGAAGCTGGGAAATCATCAGGGTTCGCAAAATGAAGCTGTTTCTGATGGATTTGGACTGGAGTTTCAAAACCATCCCAGTTTTGGGATTAAACTCCGAGATAGGGGCTATGTTCAAAGGTTCTTGTCCCACCTTCTTTAAAGCCAGCTCCTTTTCCTGCCTAGCTTTTCTATTAGCCAGAGTTTCATCGTCTTCGTCTTCTTTGGTGCTAATGATATCCTCCTCTTCCTCTACATGGCGCCCATCCATATCTTTCAAGGCCTCGATGGTTTCATCATCCTTGGGAGCATCGGCACTGGGTGCCAGGACGCCCTTCTCTGCTGTTGTACCCTCAGCTTGCTTCGGTATATCAACACCAGCACTAGGCGAGACGATAATCTTCTTCGCCTCTTTCCTCTTCTCGACATCCTTGTCGACGGGCTCACCACCTGTATTATGAGGAACACATATTATTAATTCGATTGGTTGCTCTACCAGATGACGACGACTCACAATTGCTTTGACAAATTGTGGGGAAAATAGGGAGATACCTTCCGCTGGTCCTCCATCTAAGCTAGCTGCAGAAGCTCCGACAACCACAGGAGTTAGGCCCAAAGGAATTAATGGATCATCAGGATGGTATTCCTCAACTCCGGAGGTCTTGGGCTCTACAGCTGAGCTCGAACCTTCGTCAACCTTGTTTTTGCCCTTAGCCAGGGCCCTCTCTTTTTCCATTTCTTCTTGAATTAGATGACGGCCTTCTGCCAGATCCTCAGGCGCGTTATCCCTCAGGATGGTCTTCATCAGCTCATCTTCGTCAATCCCTTCAACTCCCAATCTCTGCTTCTCACCTTCGACGATGGCATCCCATAAATTGGCTAAAGTAACGTGGTAGTCCGGGATCCACGAGATGTTACGGGTTTTGAGGACTTGGCCGAGGAAGTCAAAAATCATCTCTTCAAACCCTTCGATATCCTTTTCTCTCTCGAGGAGCTTGTTGTTAGAAGCAGTAGCCATTTCAATGGCACTTTCAACATTCTTTTCGGCGAGAGCCGCCCGCCTCTCCGCATCCGCGACTTGATCATTCAAAATCACCTTTTTCGCTTCAGCCAAAGCTAGACTTTCTCTTAAACTTGCTTTTTCTTCCTCCCAAGCAGCTCTCTCAGCTTCAAAATGGCCTTGTGCCGTCTTCAACTCAATGTTGGCCATTTTAAGATCTTCTACCTCCTTCTTTAAGGCCATTTTCTCTTGACTATTTGAGTCAAGTTCAGAATGAAAGCGTTTCTTAGCATTCTCCAATTCGGTCTTATAATTTTCAGCATCTCTCCGCGCTAAGGCAAGTTGGGATTGAGCGTCTTCCAAGTCCTTCTCCATTTTTGTCCTAGCCCTTTCATTATTATCCATCTTCACCTTGGATCTATGTGCTTCCATCTCAAGCGTTCAGATGACTTCTGAAAGATTAATAACATGTTTCTTCATCATTTCATACTGCCTGGCTACATGGCGAATATGCCCGACGACTTCAGTATCCCAGTTCCTAGGGACTGGTTCTAAAGCTGGAACAAACATCATCCTTTCGAAGAAAATGTTGGGGAATTGTTCTCGCAACTTTTCCAGCCTAGCTTGAGTCTCGGGACCATGGATGTAGTCTCGTGACCCGGGGGCAACCAAACCTTGCTGGCTGGAAGGGACAATGTCACTTCTCCCCTTCTCAGAATCCTTGATTGGATCCTTGCTTTTATCCTTGGGCTCGTAGTGTCTTTTTGATGATTTGCTGTGAGAGGGTGCACTCCTCGAAGGAGTTAACTCTTTAGGAAGTTGTTTTCCCCCCGTAGGTGGTACCGAGTAACTCGGAAGCTTGCCCGAAGTTGATTTTGGTGGAGATCGGGATTGCGAAGAAGTAGGCTTGTGAGAAAGGCCACGAGAGCGTTCGGGATTCCGATGAAGACTGGGTGTGCCTTCACGAAGAGAACGATAAGAATAAGACCGCCTGCGAGACATCTTTCCTGCAAAGGAGAAAAGAGCATATTAAAACCTTGGATACTGTTGATATAAAAATGTGGGGTCAGGCAGTGCGTGTGATTTGTGCATCCCATATAATTCCCCCTAACAGACCCGGGCCTGAAGTCAGGCTCATCTGAGTAGTTTCTTGTCCTCCAATTGGAATGGTGGTCTCCTCAGAAGCAGGGAAAAATGGCTCCCCTTCAAAGTCCCCCTCTGTGTATACATCATCGGGCAAAGGAATTTTGCTCAGCTCTTTAAATAGTTGTTCTTCTGTCAAATCATCGGGAGCAGCAGGTTCGCTCGGAAGAGAAGTCCTTGGGGGGAAACACCCCGGAGAAACTGAGATTTCCATGGACTTGTCACCACGGGCCTCATCACCTCTATATATATTCAGGTCCTCGTCGTCCTGGATGATTATCGGGGAAGGGCTCTTACGGAATTCAGTTGTTTCTGCTGCCCGTGAGGTTCCCTCTCCCTCCGTTGGGGGCACGTATTTGTAAGGTTTCCTGCCTGCGCCGAGTCCAAACCTTATATCAAGAAGGCGATGCTTATGAAGATTCTCGTCAGTGATGCACTTCTTGATCCTTAGAAAATCGGATCTGCTTTGTAGAAGAATAGACAATCGATTATTGTATACCAAGCCTTCCGTCTTGGGAAAAACGTGATCTGCTTAAAACAAAAAAGAAGGGGGATGTTAATGCTTCGATTTCTTAAGCAAGATATTCAGTCAAAAGATTAAAGTTTACTTGATTTAAGCCATCTTCTTGAGCACCCAGCCTGTCTCTTTTTATAGAACCAATCAGACTTGGGATCCCCTATATTGCTGTATCCGTCATATAGAACCTTCCTATTCGCTACCGATTCGAAGAAAGAAAGATTTGGGGTTGCCGAGGAGCGATGCTTGAAAAGATAAAAGAATTTTAAATCTTTAAATGTGAGCTCGGTATGCAGGATCTCCGCGTATGCAATATATAGAGTGTATAAAGCCGCGTAGGCGTTAGGATGAAGCTGCATCGGAGCGATACCCAATTGTTTTAAGGTCTCAATTACGATTGGTGGAAATGGAGGAATAGCTCCTACCCAGCACATGAGTCGGCTAATTGTCATATATCCTTCCGGAGCTAGGTGAGGTCTATCTTTGCTACCGGGTGTCCTCACATCATCCCAGGGGATCCCATGTCCCAGGCAAATTCTTTTAAGCTTTATGTCGTCGAGTTTGGAGGCTAAAGAATCAGTAAATTTCTCTATCCCGAGTGCGCCAGGAATCTTGTCGGGAGCTCGCCCGTCTACTTCAGACTCTTCACTAAGTGAAGTACTTTCAGATGGATCCGATTCCGTTGCCTCATATTCGGACCTAGAATCTTCACCCCCTAGGTTAATTGGAGGGACCTCGGGTTTTGGCGCTCAGGCACCTCAGACTCCATTTCTGTGTCGGATCTTGAAGAGGAATGATTATCCGACATTACTGTTTAGGCGAGAAAACATGAGAAATAAGATTAAAACTACCCGTCCCCCCTGTGTGTGCAAGTGCCGGTGTGTGTGATTGTGCGTACATTAAAGAAAAGTACAAAGGTCAACAAAATCATCTAGACATTGGTCGTTGTTCAGTTGATAGATTATGCATTTGTTCAATCCGGAATGTTCGTCTCAAAGGCTCTAACCTAACTGTTCATCGATTTGTTAGAGTTGCATCATATTATTTTGTCAGTGTGTGCATCAGATCGTTCGTCAGTCGGATCGTAGGGCAGGTTCAGATCGCGACATGTGGACGGATCGTGGTGAAGGACTCGGTACGCGAAAGGGTATTAGATCATGGAAAGGCTTCGAATCGTGAAGCGCGCCAATTAATCCAGACGGATCGCGATGGTATCTTGGCGACCCGCATCGTCCCCCCCATCCTCCACAACCCGAAGCTCCGGTATCTCCGCGATCTGACACTCGCGTCTAGTTCCTCACGAACCGTAGCCTTGCCGTTTCCGCGATCCGATCCACTAGCCTGATCAACTTTCCAGTTCCGTACCCTCTCCCTTCGCCTCACAAACGCTTCGAACTCGGGCCTCGCCCACGAACCGACCTGGTCATCCCTTCCTTCTTCCTCAACTCTCCTCTTCACCGTTAAATCCATGGGATCGCACCAGGCACGCTCGCGTTTACTATCATCGAATCCTACGAAATTCCGCTGTCTCCACTCTCTAAATCAGTGCGAACAAGCTAGAAACTAAAGAAAAGCTGTTTAATTACCTTCTTAAAGTTTGAGATTGGTTGGAAATTTGGAAATCAAAGTTAGGGTTTTTTCTCAGGAAAATTGGCGGCGGCTGCGAACAAAGAAAGAAGAAGAGAAGAATGAGGGTGAGGATTGATTTATATAGGCAAAAGGGCGACCGTTTGTCTCCTTTTTTTTTGTCTTATTCGATCCGCGAAAATAGACGGGCCACGAACCAAAAGCCCACCACATCACAAACCAAAGGCCCACCACGTCTCGAAGAGAAGCCCACCTTGTTCCGTAAAGAGGCCCAAGCGCTCACCAAAGGACGCGGCGAATGACTTGCTAACGGACCGTGACTCGCGCATGCGATCCGAACCGATAAATGACCAACAGGAATGAAAATTCAAAAATGCACCTGATAGTTTCGATGATGAAGACTCTGAAGGATCCCAGAAAAGAATTGTCCAATAAACAGGAAAACTATTGAAGGTCTATCCGATATTTATAGCAAGCAAAGAAACAACTTTCCGTAAATGATATGGCCTTTCGTATAGACGCTACCACCGATTTGCATCTCTTTATGAAAAGACGTTTCTATAATTTCGAAGCATGTTCCATCATCGATAAAACATACTTCGAGGGGGCAAAATGTTGGCTAGCTTTTTGACCAAGCCACCAAGGTTCACTCACAAGAAGAAAGTATGAAACTGCGTTCTTTAAGACCATGAAGGATCGGATCGCACCAGAGAGTCGCCCTTCACGGATTGCCCTTCACCGGATCGCCCCCATCGGATTGCCCCCGTTGCATCAGCAATCCGACTACTTCTACACGACTCGATCTGTACATATACTGCTACCCAACACAGACCGATCTGATCCCCTGACGCACAGCGAAGCTTCTGATCTGTTCAAGCACGAGCTAGTCTTCAGCGATCCGAGATGCATGGATCCAGCGACACGTGTCCCCAACTGTCACTTTGACTAGTTCCTCCCCCTTGCTCGATCTGACATTCAAGGGGATCGCGACACCTGTCCACAACGGGTAATTTGACTAATTCTTCATCAAGCTACGATACGATCCAATATTCTCGGGATTTGTGCCACGTGTGACCGCGATCCGCCTGACAAAATCAGCTATAAATAGCCCAGAGCTTGGCATTTTTCAGGAGCTTTGGGCAGTATTGAGCACTAATTCCTCCATTACTGTCATATCACTATTTCTTGTCAGTTTTTTTACGAGATTACTGAGAGAAATCACAATTGTAAGAGTGAGTTCGAGAGAGACCATTGATTGTACTAGCATTCAAAGTATAATCGATAACATATAAAGTGGACGTAGGCTCGTTAACGCAGAACCACTATAAATTCTGTGTGTTTTCTGCTTTTTCTTCATTCCCCAGTTATAATTCTTTAAGAATCAGAACAATTTGGGTGTTAGGTCCAAATTTTGATCTAACATATACTAACATAGGATTCACATATATGATTCACTTGCAATTTTACATATGATTCGCAAATGAACTTGCATATGACTAATAACCCACTTGCATAAAATTCCAATGTTCTAATATAATCAAATTACACATATAGGATCAGGCATAAGGAATAAATTTACTAAATTAACTAACTTGTTTATATGTTTACAACATAGGTGATAATAACTAACTATGCCACATGAATCAACAGACAAAATCTCATAATCCAAATATAAACCCATCAATATTGATTTAAGAATTATCTTACTAATGAAATCATACTCACACATGTCTTAGCATATACTTTAGGCCCAAACTTACATATAAAATAGATGTCATAAATCAAATTAAACGTACAAAGTTGCATATGATTCTCATTAAACTTGCATATGATTCATGTATAAATTAACACATCCAAACTTGAATATAGAACTATGATTCAAGTTAAACTTACATATGATTAACATAAGAATTAGTTCCACAACATAACTGAACTAGCATATGAAGCATCATTGTGAATTGACTGTACATAAGCCAACAATTAACATAGATTTACAATATAGATAATAACATCACAGCTTTACAACATAGATAATAACATCATAGATTTACAACATAGATAATAACATAACGGTCAATGATTCACAACATAACCATATAACCCAAATCATGACTCAACCCAATTAAATTGTTAATTATCTTATTAAAGAAATCGAACTCACAAGAAGGTCTTGAGTTCTGAAATCTGAGTTATGAAATTGATTTAGCTCTCCTTTGAAGAAGACAAATTCGTTGTTGTTTTGATTTGAGTTGAATAGAATTGAATTGATTTGCTTTTCCTCCTCTCTAATTAGTGGCGGCTATTCTAGGTTGCAAGGTGACAGCATGGAGGCCATGATTATAATTTTTATTTGATTTTAGGGTTTGAGTCTACATGTGTTTATATAGAGTTTAGGATTAATTTAGGGTCTACATGCAAATAAACGCTAAAGAAGGTACGTGTTTGAGTCATATAGTTCTGTAGTTACATATGTATGGTGTTTTCCCCATTTTGGGATGCCTCATCGAATAATGAGATGTATATTTTAATTTTATATATGTTGTGATTTTCCGGACCTCTCCGTACAAAGGAGATGTTGCCGAAGTTTTCCATGATTTCGGGAGTTGGAAATTTATGAGATTTTACAACTATATATAACTTATCTTATAAATGTTATTTGGTAAGTATGAATTTGAAGATATGACTTGTTTATTACCTTACCTCGTTCTCTTTTCGAGGACGAAAAGGTTTTTTAGTGGGGGAGATTGTAACATCCCATATTTTCTGTATACTTAAATTTCAAGTTAAAATAAATGAAATGGAATAATATTAGAGAGAAATTAAATTTTGTTGAATATTATGATAATGATTGTTTGAATTATGTATGAATAAATTTTTCAAAATTTAGTTTATTTAGAGAATGTTGGGATTTGAGAATTTATATTTTAATTGATCAAATAAATTTAAGTTATTTATGTTAGAAAGAAATTCCAATTGATTGGTTAAGCGGGGAAATTTCAGTTGTTTAAGTTAAATTTGAAATACAAATTTAAAATTTGTAAATAATCAAATGTGGGAACTTAAAATTTATGAAATAAATTTATAGAATTTATTTAAGTTATAATTTGGTTTAAATTTGAATTTAATGAATATTCAAATTGAATTAAAACAATTAAATGAATATTTGAATATTTTATTAATTATTTAACTACGAAATTTAACTGTTTTAGCAACTATCTTGGAATCAGACGAAACCAGTCTCATCGGAACCGGAACGGTGAATTATGAGAGGATTTCAATTTGCGTTACAATTCGACTTACCGTTTGACTGTACGAGAGAAAGTGTGAAAGAGATCTATGTAAATGGATAATTGGGTGTTTTAAAATTGGGCCTTCTCTAATTATATAAATAAAACCCATTCAACACCACATCAGCCATTTCTCACTATACATATATGTTACTTTGTCAAATTTTATCTCTAATGGCTGAAACCATTCTTACAAAACCTAGCTGAGATAAAAATACAAACTTTAAAACCAAATCTCCTCCAAATACTAGCAAATTATATATCAAATCAAAGCTCTCAAAGATACGAAGCTACTGGTACCAATTTTTCCGACATGCAGTGCTTCGTTTGGCCGGAATTTACAGTCAGAGCTCGTTGAATTCGTAACCCTAGGCTTGGATTTAGGGGTTTCCGATTTAAGGCCAAATAAGAGAATCGGGGATATGGGTTTGGTAGAGGAGATCGATATGAGTGTATTGGTGGTGGTTAGAGGTCATATGGTCAAGTGGATGGTCGGAATTTCTTCGACAAAGGGCTAGTGTAACACCCCACCTCCATTAAGGTCACTCACAAAGGGAATGCCTTAACTTCAGTGGAGCGTTTTTGGTAAACAGACACAGAATATCACAAGACAGATATAAAAATTTTGCAGCGAAAAATAAACATCTTTATTAAATCACCAAAATACTTTGTTACATAATACCATGAGTCATAAAATCATTAAAACACTTCTGTTTTACATCATCAGAGTACATAGGTATTTAAAAGAAAAACATCATTCCCCATATTAAAGAGCAATCCATATAAGAGACAGAGACTCGAGCCATACTTCAGAAGTAGCTCCTGGAATATGATATCCAAATCCTGACTAAACCTGGGTGTTCCCTGCCTGAGAACCTAGGGGGAGGAAACGGAAGAAAAGAGGCGAAAAAACTAGGTCAGACATACGTCTGGTGAGTCCAGTAACTTTTAGCCAGTAAATAAATAAAGGTAAACATGACAGGCATACAAAGTGGATAAGAGAATTCACGGTACAGATGACAGGTATGACAGGACAAATAAGGTAAGGTGAATGCATGCTTCACTACAAACAACTTTGCACTGTTACTAGTCAAATCAAGATGAGATAATCCCTTCCGCTAATCATAATAACGAAAACGATGGTGGTAGTTTCGTGTATTCCTAGCTGCTGTCATAGGTGCCGCTTGCTCCTATCTCAACTAGTCGTACCCACTACCCTCCTACTATAAATTGGTAGACTTAGGGCATACGTCCGGATATACCCTAACCACTACCTTAATCGATCGGCTTCCTACTCTGTAGATACCCTGTGTTGGTCCCACAACTAGGGGGTATCACTTCCCTAAAGTGGCAACCCAAGGTGTGCAAAGTTATACCTACTGGTGTCACGGTCGTCTTGTCCCCCTCTGCCCTGCCCATGCACGAACATGTCCCCGGTAGGTTTGCGCCGCCCACACCATCCGTCTCGTTTTGGATCTCTTACAATCAATTAGTAAGCGTGCCCCTTCCCCGCCTAGAACGGGGTTCTTTACTTTGATACCCCTCCGGGTTACTGACTGAAATGGGTCCCACACAACATGATACAAGTTCTCCCCTATGCCTTGTATCCCCACTAGGTTTTCTACTGACTATGTATACCCTAAGGTATCTTTAATTACATAGCCCTCAATCAGTTATGCGTACCTATAGGTGTCTTTAATACATAACCCTTAATCTACCTATCGGTTATGCTTACCTTTAGGTGTCTTTAATACATAACTCTATCTATTCCATTAGTTATGCGTACCCCTAAGGGTGTCTTTAATACATAACTTTACTATTTTGCCCCGGTTATGTATACCATTAGAGGTCTTTAATTACAAAACCCTTTTTATCCGGTTAACTTTGTGGGCCTATATATATTAATATTACCCACCTACCCTTCAGTTGTACTTAACCCTCCCACTGGTTTAATCCTATTTATTTAATGGTTAAGTTTGTGGGCCTATATATATTAATATTACCCACCTACCCATCAGTTGTACTTAACCCACCCACAATCCAACTCATTTTACTTAGCCCTAACTTATGTCTATCATCATACAATCCACATGTATTAAGTTAGGTTAAGTAGTCATTTCTTATTACCATGTCCAATTATGGTTATATTGGGCTAGACCTCCCACATTAGGCCTACAACATGTGGTTGCTGGATATGCTGGTCGGGTCCAGGCTGTTTTATTCCACAGTTGGGTCTAACCTCGTGTCTTAGCTGAGTCGTATTCACACACTTGGACCTCTCACATTAGGTTCAACATTAGTGGCTGTTGAATATGCCGGTCGGGTCCGAGCAGACTTCCACCACTAATGTAACCTAACCTCGTGTCACAAGTGTTAATTAAATTTTCAGACTTTAATTGATTCCTCTTTTGATTAATTAAGTTAATTAATTAATCCTTTCCTCTTTATAGGTGTCAATATCTATCTTATTAACAATTTGAATTTCTTATCTATAAATGGTCATATTCAAATTATACCATTTTTACCCAATTTTACCCATGTCATAATAGGTAATTATTTATATGTTTCCCTACTAGAATCATGTGTCCAATTTACATAATCACTTTGTAAATTATGCCTAATCCAAATTCCCCTTTTCCCCGTTTCTTAACTAGCGTAACCATTTGCGTTTTTTGGCGTCATCGAGGCTACAAAGTAGTCTCGCCATAACAATAAAATAAAGGGAATGACAAGGTGATCATTTTCAGTACAACTTTTGGCATAATCCTGACAACTAGGGAAAATGACATGATAACTTCGAATATAATTATGATTCACCACATAATTAACAACTTGCATAGATTCATGATTTTGCAACATAACAACTTGATTAGGTTCATGATTCTCAACATAATCGCCAACTTATATAGGTTCATGATTCACAACATAACAACATGCATAGGTAACTTGCATAGGTTCATGAATCCACCACACAATAACTTGCATAGGTAACTTGCATAGGTTCATAGTTTCTAACATAATAACTTGCATAACTTCATGATTCACAACAATAATGAACTTGCATCATTTCATGATTCACAATAATAATGAACTTGCATCATTTCATGATTCATAACAATAATGAACTTGCATAATTTCATAATTCACAATAATAATGAACTTGCATAACTACAAACAACATATACCCAAATCATAGTCTACCACAATTCACATTTATCTATTTAAACCTAAAAGTGACTAGAACTCATACAAAAAGGGGCCTTGAGTTCTGGGATCTGAATTCTGTAATTGATTAGCGTTCCCTTGACGCAGACTATTCCGTTGTTGAGATTAGACTTTGATTTGATTTGAAGTGTTGTCTTTAATTTGCTTCTAGTTAGTGGCGGATACTCTTGGGTTTGGAGTGACAACATGACGACCATTGATCTAATTTTGATTTGAATTTTTGGGTTTGAGTCTATATGGTTTTTATAGAGTGATTAGATTAATATAGGCCATCCGATTAACCTAGAACTAACCACAACCATTCAGTCCAGATTAGAACTATCCAGAAACCCTAATGACTCAGTAACTAGTCAGAAATAACTCAGCACTGACTCACTGTTCGAATCAGAGCCTCAGAAATCTGTGCAGGGTTTTACCTCGGCCTGGGCGCACTTGCCAAGTGCGCCAGTGCAACTTTGCATGCGCGCACTTCCCAAGTGCGCCAGTGCAATTTTGTTCTGGCGCACTTCCCAAGTGCGCCAGTGCATTCTGGCATGTTTCTGGTTTTTCTGCCTAACTTCGTTCGTCCATATCTTCTTAATACAATATCCATTTTATGCAAACTCGGACTCTATCTCAACCAGAATTCCGAGACGAACTCAATGGCGTAACCCGTTTCCCTTAATTCCCACATTTGAAATTAAGTATTCTTAAATTTAGTTAATTTGATTAATCAAAAATTCGGGGTGTTACATTCTCCCCTACTTAAAGGATTTCGTCCCCGAATTCTTCAAGTTAAGAAGAATGTGTCCTACCATCCAATCACCCATCTACTCAACCATCATCCACAAGCATCCATTGTCCTTAGAAAACTTCTAATGTTGTATGAACATATGCAAAAGTGTGTGTATATGTTCCTTATCTAATGCAAAGATTAGGCGGTCCACTGATTCAGTTGACCTCCTTAATGCGAATTATGTCAGTGCCATGAGTCCAACATGTATGCAATTTTCCTATTTGATACATATTATCTCTTCATGTGTGCACAACCATTCATCAAAATGCAGCATCCATATGATAACACAACCATTATACATCCATTACCCTAAATACGCGCACATTTTTATATGCAATGTGAAAGTGATTTGAGCCGATCTAGTGCCTAATGTGTGTGTAAATGCATCCACGAGCAACCACTAGCAAACACTTGCATCCACTTGCAACCATCAAACATAACATGTCTCAAACACATTTTTACATCCATGGATTTCCTATCTAAAGGTCGAAGATTCGGTCGATGGGATACAAACAAATAATATAACTAAAACAAAAGCCCTGTTCCCATTTGACATCGGTTAAGCGAATAATTCCCTAAGTTTCAGCTCCGAAGACCGAAATCAACATCAGACTGACACTCAGAGAATCACCTCCATTAAAATATGCCAAAACTGGAAATCTACTTCATGCTTCGAGTTGAAACCCCTATCCTTCAGAAATATTCAGATACTTATAGACTACTGGTACAGATCAGATTACAGAATGATTCTAAGAAAGTAAGCATAACAGACCCTTGCGGGTCACAAGAAACTTTGGGGGTCTTCCCATGACAAGTTAGAAACTTAACGACCCTCCTCTCAAAATCTACAACGACCCTCTACATAGAAAGCTGGTCCATTTAGAACCAACCCATAGCCCCTAAACTTGAGCACACAAATGTCACATTCAAATTTTTGACGCATAAAACAGATAATTCCAACCCCTTACAAATCACCAATAAATGAGCCGAACCACCAAAGGAGTTTGAAACAACTACGGGATTAGAAACAAGACTAATATTAAAGTGCAGAGTCTCAATGCCAAAATCCAAATGAGTCTTAACTTCATAACCAGATAAGGACCTTTTACATAAATTTTTCCTATCTCTATCCATCTGCCACGAGAGCATCCACCTACCCTCTAGAAGATTCTACCCTTTGCCCTTGCCTTCTTGGGAAATCCTAGATCAGATGTCCTGTCTCATGGCACCGAAAACAACCAACCTTCTTACATGTTAACAAGTCTTTCTCTAAAGTTGCCCCCATCGCACGGAAAACCCTACGAAGCCTAAAAGAGGATTAGCCGTAGATGGAATAATTGTAGCTACGGATGGAAGTTAGGCACTTCTTTGCCCTTCGATAGACGCCATAGTCTCATCATGCCTACGGGACCATGTCGCGATGAGGTTACCTCCCAGAAAGCCAGGAGCCCCGGAGACTCGGAAAAGAAGGAAAACAAGGATTAAACAGAAAATCAGAAGATAGACATATGGCTTTGGGGACTATGTATTTCAAAATAATTTTCCTTTTAAATCCTTTTTGAAAATAGTTTTCAAAAACTTTTTATCTAATTTGGTAACCTTTAGCTCTGATACCAAGTGTAACACCCCACCTCCATTAAGGTCACTCACAAAGGGAATGCCTTAACTTCAGTGGAGCGTTTTTGGTAAACAGACACAGAATATCACAAGACAGATATAAAAATTTTGCAGCAGAAAATAAACAACTTTATTAAATCACCAAAATACTTTGTTATATAATACCATGAGTCATAAAACCATTAAAACACTTCTGTTTTACATCATCAGAGTACATAGGTATTTAAAAGAAAAACATCATTCCCCATATTAAAGAGAAAGCCAAATAAGAGACCGAGATTCGAGCCATACTTCAGAAGTATCTCCTAGAATATGATATCCAAATCCTGACTAAACCTGGGTGTTTCCTCCCTAAGAACCCGGGGGGAACGGAAGAAAAGAGGTGAAACAAACTAGGTCAGACATACGTCTGGTGAGTCCAGTAACTTTTAGCCAGTAAATAAATAAAGGAAACATGACAGGCATACAAAGTGGATAAGGGGATTCACGGTACAGATGACAGGTATGACAGGACAAATAAGGTAAGGTGTATGCATGCTTCACTACAAACTACTCTGTACTGTTACTAGTCAAATCAAGATGAGATAATCCCTTCTGCTAATCATAATAATGATAACGATGGTGGTAGTTTCATGTATTCCTAGCTACTGTCATAGGTGCCGCCTGCTCCTATCTCAACTAGTCGTACCCACTACCCTCCTACTATAAATTGGTAGACTTAGGGCATATGTCCGGGTATACCCTAACCACTACCCTAATCGATCGGCTCCCTACTCTGTAGATACCCTGTGCTGGTCCCACAACTAGGGGGTATCACTTCCCTAAAGTGGCAACCCAAGGTGTGCACAGTTATACCTACTGGTGTCACGGTCCTCTTGTCCCCCTCTGCTCGGCCCATGCACGCACATGTCCCCGGTCGGTTTGCGCCGCCCACACCATCCGTCTCGTTTTGGATCTCTTACAATCAATCAGTAAGCGTGCCCCTTCCCCGCCTAGTACGGGGTTCTTTACTTTGACACCCCTCCGGGTTACTGAATGAAATGTGTCCCACACAACATGATACAAGTTCTCCCCTATGCCTTGTATCCCCACTAGGTTTTCTACTGACTATGTATACCCTAAGGTGTCTTTAATTACATTGCCCTCAATCAGTTATGCGTACATATAGGTGTCTTTAATACATAACCCTTAATCTACCTATCGGTTATGCTTACCTTTAGGTGTCTTTAATACATAACTCTATCTATTCCATTAGTTATGCGTACCCCTAAGGGTGTCTTTAATACATAACTTTACTATTTTGCCCCGGTTATGTATACCATTAGGTGTCTTTAATTACATAACCTTTTTTATCCGGTTAAGTTTGTGGGCCTATATATATTAAAATTACCCACCTACCCTTCAGTTGTACTTAAACCTCCCACTGGTTTAATCCTATTTATTTAATGGTTAAGTTTGTGGGCCTATATATATTAATATTACCCACCTACCCATCAGTTGTACTTAACCTGCCCACAATCCAACTCATTTTACTTAACCCTAACTTATGTCTATCATCATACAGTCCACATGTATTAAGTTAGGTTAAGTAGTCTTTTCTTATTACCATGCCCAATTATGGTTATATTGGGCTAGACCTCCCACATTAGGCCTACAACATGTGGATGCTGGATATGCCGGTCGGTTCCGGGCAGTCTTATTCCACAGTTGGGTCTAACCTCGTGTCTTAGCCCGAGTCATATTCACACACTTGGACCTCTCACATTAGGTTCAACATTAGTGGCTGCTGGATATGCCGGTAGGGTCCGGGCAGACTTCCACCACTAATGTAACCTAACCTCATGTCACAAGTGTTAATTAAATTTTTAGACTTTAATTGCATAAACATTCCTCTTTTATTTAATTAAGTTAATTAATTAATCCTTTCCTCTTTGTAGGTGTCAATACCTATCTTATTAACAATTTGAATTTCCTATCCACAAATGGTCATATTCAAATTATACCATTTTTACCCAATTTTACCCATGTCATAATAGGTAATTATTTATATGTTTCCCTACTAGAATCATGTGTCCAATTTACATAATCACTTTGTAAATTATGCCTAATCCAAATTCCCCTTTTCCCCGTTTCTTAACTAGCGTAACCATTTGCGTTTTTGGCGTCAACGAGGCTACAAAGTAGTCTCGCCATAACAATAAAATAAAGGGAATGACAAGGTGATCGTTTTCAGTACAACTTTTGGCATAATCCTGACAACTAGGGAAAATGACATGATAACTTCGCATATAATTATGATTCACCACATAATTAACAACTTGCATAGATTCATGATTTTGCAACATAACAACTTGCATAGGTTCATGATTCTCAACATAATCAACAACTTATATAGGTTCATGATTCACAACATAACAACTTGCATAGGTAACTTGTACAGGTTCATGACTCCATCACACAATAACTTGCATAGGTAACTTGCATAGGTTCATAGTTTCTCAACATAATAATTTGCATAACTTCATGATTCACAACAATAATGAACTTGCATCATTTCGTGATTCACAATAATAATGAACTTGCATCATTTCATGATTCATAACAATAATGAACTTGCATAATTTCATGATTCACAATAATAATGAACTTGCATAACTACAAACAACATATACCCAAATCATAGTCTACCACAATTCACATTTATCTATTTAAACCTAAAAGTTACTAGAACTCATAGAAAAGGGGCCTTGAGTTCTGGGATCTAAATTCTGTAATTGATTAGCATTCCCTTGATGTAGACTATTTCGTTGTTGAGATTATACTTTGATTTGATTTGAAGTGTTGTCTTTAATTTGCTTCTAGTTGGTGGCGGCTACTCTAGGGTTTGGAGTGACAACATGACGACCATTGATCTAATTTTGATTTGATTTTAGGGTTTGAGTCTATATGTTTTTTTATAGAGTGATTAGATTAATATAGACCATCCGATTAACCTAGAACTAACCACAACCATTCAGTCCAGATTAGAACTATCCAGAAACCCTAATGATTCAGTAACTAGTCAGAAATGACTCAGCACGGACTCACAGTTCGAATCAGAGCCTCAGAAATCTGTGCAGGTTTTTACCTTGGCCTGGGCGCACTTGCCAAGTGCGCCAATGCAACTTTGCATGGGCGCACTTCCCAAGTGCACCAGTGCAATTTTGTTCTGGCGCACTTCCCAAGTGCGCCAGTGCATTCTGGCTTGTTTCTGATTTTTCTGCCTAACTTCGTTCGTCCATATCTTCTTCATACAGTATCCGTTTTACGCAAACTCGGACTCTATCTCAACCAGAATTCCGAGACGAACGCAATGGCGTAACCCGTTTCCCTTAATTCCCACATTTGAAATTAAGTATTCTTAAATTTAGTTAATTTGATTATTCAAAAATTCGGGGTGTTACAGCTAAAATCCTACCTATTTGTCTCACCGCCGGCGGTATTGGGGTCCACCGAAGCGCAGTTATGGGCACAGGCAGGCTCAGCAAGAGCTTCTAGGTGACGGTGGTCGGAGGTCCTACCATGGACGGTGGACAGAGTATTTGGCGGTCAAAATTGTGTTCAAATGGGTTCTATTTCTGTCAGTATTGTTCATGCGTGGGGGGGTATGAGCGGGCGGGAAGACTTCTGGGTAGCTAACGTGGCACCTTTTATGTGGGTGAGGATTAATATTTTTAACTTATATATATTTAAAATTCGAATGGTAAAACGAGCATAACTCCTTCATATGAACTCGGATTGATGCGCGATTTGTTGCGTTAGGATCATGGAAAAATTGCAGACTTTTTGACATTGGTTTGGCTGCGTTTGGAGATAGTCAAATTTTGGCCTTTAGTTGGACATTCGAACAACTAAGGATGCAAATGTGAGTGATTTTTTCGCTCACGATGAACTGAGTTATTCTCATATTTATTGAATTAAGTTATGAAATAAGTTGGTTGCATGGTTGTGTTGCTTGATGATGTATTGCTTAAAAATTAACATGCAAGTGCATTATATGCAAAATAAGTCGATCATTAGTTATTTATTTAAATTTGAATTTCTAGTGGGCGCCTGATACTTGTTAACCAGTGGCAAGATGAAATACTGATCATTTTGAGTGAATGGTTGTGATGGATGCTTAGTTGGAATTTATTACTGTATTGATATTGTTAATGTTCATTTTCAGTAATGGACATTGTATGTTTACTTTGGCGATTAATCCCATTTCTCACCCTAGATGTTACGGGCATCGAATAAACCCGGGATTGATCAATTAAAATCAATTAAGAACACAGATTGAAATGATAAATATCTGTGATCCTGATTTGGATTGAAATGATAGATCCATCCTTGAATATCGAGGAATTAAATTTAAAATTACTTGGCCATAGGGTAGAAAATTATATATGGACATCGGTTGGTTAAATGATTTTAAATATTGAAATTGTTATTTGGTCGGAAATTTCATTTAAAAGAGATGTGCCGATACTCGATAAATCCATTTTCTTTAAAGATTTAACTGGGAATGTTTATAAAAATGGGTTAAGGAATTTATCCTAAAACAAAGTGAAAATTCTTAAATTGGGATTTGAATATGATTTGAAATTATTCAAATTAAGGGTGTAGATTTGAAGGTAATAAATTGTTATGGAATTTAATTTTTGAAAAATGGAAATTTAGGGTATTCTAGGTTGTTTTAACTCAGTTTTGAATATGGATTTGAATTCTTAAAATCGAACGGTTGTTTTGAACGATGCTGAAAATGAGTTATGGAAACGAAATGAACTCCATTGAGACTGGAGTATAGATTCAAGTATTTGAAATTCGGAAGAAAAGAACGATTTTGGCTAAAGAATTTTTATATATATTTACAATGTTTGATTTCAAATAAGTTATTCTTTCCTTAAATTTATGATTTGATTTTACCTATAGACTATTTATTTTAGCTTAAATTTTCTTATATTTTATTATTTAAACTAACTAGTAAAATTTTATTATATATATATATATATATATTCATAATGATCTGAATTATCTTATTTTGTTTTAACCATTATTTCTATACATATATGTTTATATAAAGATTTTATTTAAAAACATCTATTTTCAAGTTATATTAAATGATCGTAAATTTCTTCCGAATAGAAAGTGTTTGGATCTAACTGTTGTTCAAATGGAGTTGAGATAAATTTTATTCTATTTGAATATGAATCGATTTCTAAACCGATTTTTGACATGGAAATGAAAATTATATTTTACTTGAATATAAATGGACCTCCTAAGGGATTAAAATGAGTTGAAGTGAAAGTATATGTTCTATTTGAATATGAATGGATTTCGAACATAAATCGATTTGGAATAATTTGAAATCTTTGAGATAAAATATATTCTATTTGAATATAATTCGATTTTGAAATATTATATGATTTTAATATAAGGATATGGAATCATATTCTAATTTAAAATATAATCGGTTTGGTATGAGTATGACATTTTGATATGAAATTATATTCTATTTGAATATAAATTTGGTTCGAAACAGAATATGATATTTTGATATGAAGCGAACCTTTGTGAAATATAAAAGGACCAATCGATGTGAAAGATGTAAGCGTTAGTCGTTAAAGAGACCAGAGTTGTCATAAGGCTTACTCTCTGTCAGTGTCGATACCACTTTAACAACTATGAATGTTTTGACGTATCCAGAATGAATATTATGACTTGGAGGCGATTATTGAATCGAAGGAGATGAACGATGATGAAATAGCCCTGACCTTCGGGTCAGAATTGAAATGACTAAAACAGGAGCTATACCGTGACTAATTGAGGTAGCACCTTTGATAGGACACACTTCTTCGATACTATTTCTATGACTATGATGATGATGATGATTTAGGCCCATTTATGATTTTGGGAGTGTGTTCTGAGGTGGGCGGTAGTGGTTGCTATGCGTTACCACCGGTCCTGGAGTGCAATTGGTAGAATCCTACCCTTGGCATTGCCTCGAGTGCCTTGTCATACTGATCCATATCGAGCCCCATACAATTTTGATTTAGCATTGCTTTCTATGGAGTGCCCTCTGATAACACCAGTACGGTGAATTTACGGTACTGTATAGACTGTTGATGCCTGTAAACAGCGTAAGGGTAATATGGTAATCCCGCTTACGCTATTTTTATGATATTTACTTTACTGAATAGACACTATCATAATAGCGTATTATACTATGTATGTATTAGTTTAACGGATCCTCGAGAGATGGAAAAATCCCGTAACATCTCTAGAGTTACTACACCCATGATACTGATGTTATTTCATATTTTAGTTTGATTAATATGAGAATAATTTAGTGTTGATCTGAGTATTTGTTGTGTTATCTTTTTATGCAATATGCTCGGGTCAGCAGAAGTTTGCAGTTAGCGAAGATTTCTTTGCCTTGGAGATCGAACACGAAGATTGGGTATCCATCTATTATACATATGTATTTCCGCTGCACTTTGTTTCTGCTGTCATGTATGTATACCTATATATGTATAACTCTGATCATCGTTGTATGTTATAGTCATATGTATCTTTCAACTTCTTTAAACTGTTATTTAATTATTATATGTTGTCCTTCCACGGTGAGAACTCTGTTTTATCTTTCTCTTCTTTTTTCTTTTCTTCTCTTCCCAATAACTACCTGAATTTGAGATTTATTTGGGTCGACATGTGTGGTTTATTATCGATTTTTAAACGGTCAAAAATGTGGGTCGTTACATACTCTCTAAACATGCCACATATCAACTTCTTTAGTGTCACCGCCCATTCGAGTATAAGTATATGATATCAACTGGGATGACATGTAGTAATTCTATCATGAGACGGGGGATGACATGAGGCACAATGACGTTAGGCACAATGAAACACAACATCAACCCCATCTGTACTAACTTAGGCACGACGATTGTTTTTAAATTTTAAAGGGGGCATACTCTAATGGTTTCAATATGACTAATAAGAGGGGTGTGTCATGTCTATTGAACTAAAATTGTTTTTCGTTTCGGAAGCGACACGATACGATAATGCATTGCCACATTTTACTTCCGTGTTGCTTTATAAGTATGTTTAAGGGTATTTATACTCTTGAAGATCAACACACATACATGTTATATCTCTTGGGTCGATACCTTATTTCCTTTTACTTTGGACATTAGATGATGTTGCCTTCCTTTTATGTCGATGCAAAACAGGACAAGCCGTGTCGATACACTATCTTAAGTTCAATATAGATTATATTTTTAATAAAAGGGTGGTTATCCCATATTATTTAAAGGTAAACATGAGTTTCACTCTAAATTGGGGTCTTTTTAACTAGTGGTGGACAGTCACTATTTTGATTATATATGAGAAGTCGTACTAGTGTTGCTTACATCATAAATTATGATAGATAATCATATGATTATCGCATCGAATTTAATTATGGATACCAATGCTTTATTGTTTGACATATAGTAGTATGTCACTAACACCATTAATTGGCGACACCAATGGGTAATAAATTGATACATGTTAAGTGTAAAAGGGGAAAAACCTTATTGGGGATACTAATGGATATTGGCAACATTCTTGGGGTAGAAGACCAAATTATAAACTTGATAGAGATAATGAGCTTATAGTAATCCTGGGAAAACTATAGAACATGTGTGATGGAAAATCAGCATGATCCTAAGATTGACAGTTTTTGTTTGGCGGATACTAGATTCATAGTCATGTTAGGAAAACTATGACACATACTAGATAAATAGTCTATATTATTTAAAAGGAAATATTATATATGTTGGATGGACAACCCACACAATTTGAATAAGTAAACCATGAGGGATGTGTAATCTAGGTAGTAAAGAATGAGTAATCCCCATGATAGCTTATGTGAGATGGACGATCTCCATAGTTTTAAGATGGATAGTCACATAATATATGATAGGTAACCATAAGAAGTTTAGATGGATAGTTAGATAAATAGGGAATCATAATCCATTAAATGTTGTACACGCGTAATTGATTTTTTTAAAACCATTTTGAGTGTAGAAGCATAAGAATTGGTTAAATGTTTTGTGAATTATTAATGTAGGGAAAGCAAATTCCGCTAAGCGGTATGGTCTCACTAGATATCCATTTTGATCAGAATCACGTGTGTGTGATGGTGTTACAACTTGTATTTCAATGATCAGATATTTAAATAATTTATTTAAATATTGATCGTTAATTATCCAATTGACAGTTTCAAAATGCAATTTTCCACAAACAATCTAATCAGGACTTGACACCAATTCCAATGAGTTCAGATTATTCGTTACCTGAAAAATGAGTTCATGGATTGCTATATTTTGAGTTCGGATCAGTTGCTGGTCATATCAATATCGAAATACGTGTAAATAGTCATTTCAAGTGCATGGTGTCGGATTGCAACAAAATTTATATTTTTGGAATCTTCATAGTGAGTAGTTGAACACTTTCAATTTTCATAGCAAACAGACTTACCATTCAACGGGGAATAAATCAAACGTTGCCAATTTCTATAAGAAACTAACATCGCAATTCAAGTTTGGAAGGCTATCTTCCACATATGATCGATTTAGGTCTCGAGACTAGTCTATTGGTTTTAGAAGGCGTTTTTACAAATAGGTCGGCAGTCAGCACATCTTGTTCGGAGTTCGCGGGTTTGGGCCTTATTTGTGTATTTATTAACAAAATAATGTTGTAATTACCCATATAAGAGGATTCCTATTAGCTCATTACTATTCCTTCTTTTTGTAAAAACCCGTTTATTTTAGCCATTCAAAATGGACGCCTCCATGTTCGATTTAGGGTTTCACTTTCCCTTTGATTTTGGCGATTAAATCTAAAAGCAAGCACATCCTCGTTCTTCCCTATGCAAACCGCACCTCCACCTAGAATTTCGTGTGCTGCGGCTCACCACAGTGGAGTGTGACTTCATGAAAGGGGTAACACTGGTTAGGGATGCATTTTGCATGGTGGAGCAGGACTTGACGAGGTGGTGTGCGTTGTGATGAGCTCGCGTAGAAAGGAATGTTGGATTCGTCGGTTTAGGATTTCGTTGTAAGATGAGGTAGAAATGGAAGAGAGAGAATGGTGATGAAGTGGGTTTGCAATGTACAGGAAACGACCGTTTCTATTTGGAGAAGAAAAGTATTTATGAAAAGAGAGGTTGAGGTAATGGTAATTTATGTGTTAAGTGACATTTAACTATTTAAATAATGTGAAAACTTATAACATGCATAACTTTCTCATACGAGGTCAGATTTGGACACAGTTTCGTGCATTGGACTCATATTGATGAGCTCTACATTTTAGACTAGTTTGGGCTAATCTGGCTAAGATGACTGATATTGTCTTTCACTGGACTATATTTCTTTGTATAGTATGGTTTTGATGTTTCAATGATTTCTATTTATAAAATATAATCTCTAGGATAGTTTAACCTAGAAATAATTAATAAAAAGATTAATAAGTGATTTAGATAGTTTTAACCATGACTATCATATTTTACCTAGTTGTGCACTATTGTATGAACTATTTACCCTTTTTGCGATATTGCACACTGTTTTGACCATATTGCTAAACTTAGGCTATTTGGACATTTATATCACTTAGATTGCTATAGATAAGTTCTATTTGATCTATTATGATAATTTTGGATAGTTTAAGAATTTGTGTGGTTGCATGGTTGACTTGTTTGCTTAGTTTAGCTTAAAATGTTGTTTGTAAGCGACTTAGTATTAGGAAATCTCGTTCGTTAGAGTTTGGAGTGCTTATCGATCGAATGCACGTCTTTATATTTTGATTGAAGGTACAAAGATGATGGACTCGAACAGATGAGATAAATTCTCGAAAGAGCTTCAGAGCTCGTAGCTAGATTTGACGACAAAGCAACATTACAGCTCGGCAACATGTCTGAAGACTTGGATGGAGCAAAGAAGTGGATGGAAGTTGACCAAATACCCAAGTCCGGATCGACTATATCAATTTGGATCCGGTTCTGTCAAGTGACTAAGCCCAAATAGACTACCCCGATCTGGATCTAGTTCGATTAGGTAGAACCAAAGATGGGTCGAATCAGGAGGACGTAATGTAATGGTGGTCTCAAGGGAAGGAGCTCTTCATGGCATGGCATTTTTTCCTGGCGACGAGCTGGATTTCACAACGAACATCGGACGTTTTCTTAGGATATATGTTTGACCAATTTTGGTTAAATAGGTGATCTGAGTAGTCATTATCAATTACTACAAATTGTTTATATAGATTACTGTTTTCATTAACCACTTCGGCCAATTTGACATGGATGATGGTGCGATTTTGAGGAGCAAGATATGATGGTTCATTTGATAGCGGTTTTGATACGATGGCTCTTTGACCGGTGGCTTTGGCTTGGTGCTTCCATGCAGTGATGCTTCATTTGACGATAATGATTCCAGGATGAGGCGCAAGACTTCTACGATGGATAGTTTTCTCCAAGATGCAGAAAAGAAGACATTAAGTCATATTGAAGTGACTGTCGAAGAATGAGAGATGAGAGACACAAGATGATATCCAACGACATACGATGACTATCGAGGATAGTTCCCATTTTGTGCCGACTTTGGATGAGAGTCTTTTAGACAGTCTAGTGATGTATTCTATTGTGGAGAACGTATGCAAAGGGATTTTTGTTAACGCACGATTTTAACGGTTACTCGTAAAGAGGGGGTAGTGGGTGTGATTTACATTTGGGCCAGATGGGTCCTCTTGGCTTCCGACGATGGGACACTTATGGAATTCACCTGGACCAAATGGATCCTTTGGGGCTTACAAGGGGGTATAACCTAGGTCATAGCCTAATGTGTGGCATGGATTCGAGTATTATGTGAACTGAGTGTTATCGTATATCGATGCATTGAGTGAATGTGAGGATGGATGATGAATGCTATGTTTTCTTAATCATTTATCTCCTTAGAGGCATCTTATGACATGGATATCATCGATTCGGATATCCGAACATCCATAGTATTCTAATTTAGGATACAGCCATATGATTATCATAGAGTAGTATATATATTATTTTTATTTGTTCTGACTCCGTGGATGCAGGTAGGGTTGTTAATTTCCTACACGACCCGAAATCCGGCTCGAAACTCGCATGGAAATTAGCAGGTTAACCCGACCCGTTTAGTGTAACAGCCCGCATTTTACGAATCGAAGGATCGTAAAATATTTTTATTTTATTCCCTGAGGGTTGGATCATTCTCATATTTTAATATGTTGCTTATGTGGATGTCAGACATGTCCATAATTTTTACCAGTTTTGTTTGTGACCATTTTGCCCATGTCAGTCTTGTACATGGTATAACTTTTGACTCATATCGAATCAGGTGTTGAGACCTGTTCCATTAGAAAGGAAATGATGTTTCCCTTTCCGTAGAGTGGTCACATCAAAGATTTGGCTCAGCGGTTTGGGAGCAATCGTTGTTTTAAAGTTTAGCAGTTGGCTATTCAGGTTTGGTAAGCCAAAATGGGCTGATTTGGGGAGGCCCATTAGTGGGCTGGTGGAGGCTATAAATAAGGGATAAGAGGCATGGAGAATAGTTTACTTTCTCCATTCTCTCATTTGGAAGAGCTAGAGGTCCTCCATCCATCCATTTCCTACACCATTCCACCATTAAAGCTTAGAGAATTGAAGATCTACATCGTTTGAAGCTAGAACTACGTAAGTCGAAGAGAGGGCTTGTCAAATTGAAGACTTTGGATCAAATTCTTCGCTTTTCGAAATCATATTTCAATCATTTTGGGTTGTTTTGGAGAATTGGTGAGTGATATGCATCTCTCATACGGATTCGAACAAGTATATGAATTGTATGCACATATTTTCATCATTTTAAATCGATTTCTCCTAGATCTACATCATGGTAAGTTTATTTTCATATGAATCACCATAGGATCGAATTTAGCAACTTAAAACTGGTAATTTCTATGTAATTTCATATGTTTATGCAAGTTAGATCCATCATTTTGTTCATATGTTCATTTAACATGATTTTGGTGAAGTTTACATAACTTTTGATAAAAATTGTCATTTTCATGTTGTTATTGATTTCATAACATGCTTGTGGATATATGGGATGAATCAGATGAGTTGGTTTTGTCGAATTGGTCATTTGGTGAAGTTTGGGTTGAATTCGGGGGGTGATTTGGGCTGTCCAGGAATTGGATCGGCCAGAAAATGGATCGGTCAGAATTGGATCGGGTGGAGTGTGACTTGGAAAACAAGTTAGGGATGGATCAGTCGATATGTTTCAGGAACAGATCGGTCAGCCATAATGTTGAGGGATCGGTCGGTCGTGATGATTGAGGGGTCGGTCTTGGAGGAAACCTAATGGGTCGGTCAGCACTTTGGAAGGACGGACCGATCGGATTGGGGTAGCAAGTGATGGATCGTTCGGCTACTACTTTTGATAGTGGGTCGGTCAACAAAAAGGTGATGGACCGGGTCGGGGTTTGAAGTGGTGATGGGTTGGCTTCATATGGATCGATCGAGGGTTATGGGTCGGTTGGTAAAGACTTGATGGGTCGTTCGGCTCCTAGAGGATGGGCCGGTCGCACAGGGTTATTTCTGAAAAATTATATTTTTCGGGTAGGAAGGTTCGAAGTGAATTCAGGTAGGAAGGTTCGAAGTGTTGAAATGTGTTCATTGAACGGTGTAGAACATCGAACGAGGTGACAACTCAAAGGTCGTGAGTTGGTGGATAATGGTTGCTCGAGAAGGTTCTTGAGTTAAGAAAAGTCGTCGGGTTGGATGACTAGAGATGTGAAGGTCGAGATGTTATCGTAAGTTCTAGCAGGCTCAAAGAAGGGGTACAATAGGGGCACCTAAAAGACCGGAAGGTTGCTAGTCGAGTACCATGGGTATCGTTGAAAGGCCGAGTTGTCAAGGTTGGACAAACATACGTATCATTGAAAGGCGTATGAAGTTTATGCTAGAACTGGAGTTCCCATTAGCCCTTGACATATAGCAAGGTTGGTCGTCATATGATTAACGATAGTTTCGAAGCAGGATTTGCGGTGATAGCCAGATTCTGTCATAGTTGATTTGTTGCCTTGTTTGAACCGTCTCATGTAGATTGTCCAACATCGAAGGAGATGTTCCTTGGGTGCTTGTCTGATATTGGTTTAGGCCTCTGGGGCTTGTGCTTGAGGGATGTTGAGTTCGATTAGGATGGTTTACATAAGATATATAATTTGGATGACATGAGTGCTTTGCCATGATTGCATGTTTTTTCTAGTTTCCATGGATGTATGGTTGAAATGTTATTGTAAAGGCTATCACTGTCCGATGTATGGAAGATAGGGATGAGTTATTCTCTGGTGTTGTGGGTAGATCAGTATGTTTATCTATCCATTCTCATATACTTTATTGTTGATATTTGTTAGCTGTTTTATTGCACACTAAGACTGTTGTCTAACTAAAGGTTTTATGTTTCCCTCTTATTACCTTGGGCTATTCATCCGGTTGTGGATAGGCAGACTAGGTGACAGGTGACAGGTGATAGCTTAGTGAGGACGATGTTGCAATTCGAAGGCGAGCTGGAGGCTTACGTACCAGTTTTATTACTATCTAGTATTTCTGTTTCCGCTGTTTGTTATCCTTCTCCGTGTGTTGTAGTAAGGCAAAGTTGTATAAACACTATTGCGGTTATCCACGTGTAGGGATATTACTTTCTAGTTGTTATGGAAGTTTTGTGTTTTTTGCTTCACTATTAATACCTTTTGTATATGTTCTACTATATTTTATCCTTGCACTGTGAGTTATGACAGGTTCTGATGCTGTTGTTTATTTATGATGATCGTCCACAATTGCCTGGAATACCTTTCAGTGCGTTATTCCTCTTGTTTAGTGCAGGGGTTGTGGGCGGTCGTCACATTTAGTTAGCGGGTCATTTTCGGGTCAACCCGAATTTGACCAGTTTATAAACGGGTGGGTTTAGGGTTGACCTACTTACCCGATTTTGACCCACCAAACCTGATTATATGTTGTATCTCTTCCATACTTTTAGTCTTTTATGTATGTTAGTCTTTTATGTATGCAGTAATTAGTATGCTCTTATATTCTTGTGTAAACTGTTATATTTTACTAATTTATTCTTATATGTTGTTAGTTAAAATACAATTATATCTCTTCCATACTGTTATTCTTTTACCTATGCAGTATGCTCATATATACTTATGTATGGAGATTGATTTTTGGATATGGTGATTTCAGGCTTTATGTATGTGCTGTCTGTTGATGATTTTATAACTTGTTGCCTATAGTGATTTTGTAACTTGCTGCTTGTTGGTGATTATATAACAATGCTTCATGTTGCTGATTTGATTCTTTGTTGTTTATATTAGTGGGCAATATTTTCCAATGGGTCAAATGGGTAAACCCGACCTAACAAGACCCATTTATTTAAACGGGTACACAGGTCGGGTTTAGGTTGGGAAAAATGACATGTTTAATAAGTAGGTTATCCTGACCCATTTATAAATCAACCCGAACCATACTTAACCTGTCCCGAAAACGACCCGACACGACCCATTAACAGCCCTAGATGCAGAGGAAGGGCAGTCGTGGTGACAAGTTTGGATATTATCTTGAGCAGTGCTGGAGGACTCACAGCGGGTGATGTTTTATATATTCATACTTGTATCATTATTGTTTATTCCACTATGTCACATTATGGAGCCCTAACAGTGTTATGTGTTATATTGCGGCAGTGTATCAGTTGAGACAGTGTATCAATTGAGCTTATTTATCTCTTGTATAAACCCTATTACTGTTCTGTTAATTGTATGAACCTGCGTAATCTGATTCTGGGGTTTATATATTGTCTCGTTTGTTATATATATGTGATTGCTACTATTATATGGTATCTGATGCACTATGAGATATACAACAGATTCTGTGACTGGGTTTATATTCTCTTCTCTTCTATTTCCTTCTTTTCTTTCTCCTTTCTCTTCCTTTCGACTATTTCTTTCTCCCGACGATCACTTTATATCAATCGAATGCTTGTATAACACAAATCTTTTAGTTGTAAGCACCATTGGTGTATAGCGGATCGTCACATTTGGTATCAAAGCTTAGGTTGCATTGTTTAACCTAAGCAGTATTGAATTCATGAGTTAATATATACGAGAGAGTATGTATTTGTATATATATTTTGGTTTTCAAATCTATGTATCATTAGTGTATATGGTATAGGTTGTTTTGCATGCGAGTGTCATTGAAATAGTTTTCTATATTCACGACTGAACGTTCTAATCAATTATTTTGGACGATCTAGCGACCAGGGAATACTTCTAATTAATCCATCTATGAAATTGAAAGTCATAAAAGATCGAGAACTACTAGCCTTGGTTTACATTTTATGTTTTCAGTAATTGTGTCCATGTAGCATACCGTTCCTCAAAACGAAATCGACTGTTATGGTGCGAAAGTTGTATAGGTTCTCGCAAGGGTTTTCTTTGATGACTTGGAGTTAGTGTTGAATGAATTAGGGTTTTTACTCCTAAAAGACTCTAAGGTTGAGCCTGAAATGGTTGAGGATCTTTATTGTTTCGATTTCTCGAAATCGATTCGCTTGAGGCCAGTTCATAGTTTGCTTCGAAGAGGTTTATATCGAGAAGTCGATGAGAGTGCGTCGATTTAGACGATACGTATGTGTTGGAGTGTATGATCGAGTTCTATGTGATATCGAAGTAGGTTAATTCTCTCCTCTGTCACTCCGAAGTTTATATTTTGTGGCTGGGTTAAGCGATTGACTCGGAGAGTGATGATTTGAAGGAGTCGATTGAGTAAGCTCGCGATGTTCAAGCTAGCGCCCAATATAGAAGTTTGTCCTTCATTGTTGGGACAAATTTTATAGATATATTTGTTGATTGTCGTTCCCCATTCCATCGAGTGCTTGCTCGATGAAGTGAGGAATAGCGTCATCATCATCGAGATTTTATCGTTCCATTTGATCTTGTGATTCGATGGATGGAATGAGATTGAGATTCATGAGTTGGTTTGTTTCTCTTGATTGTGACTTATCAGATTGCGGGCTTAGTCAGACTATGTATGTGTGTAACATCCCATGTTTGGTTGCTAGAAATTAATACTATGGATGACTGCATCATCCATAGCGATTAATTTTGGACCTCGAGGTAGGGGAATGTTATGACATAGCTAGTCTATACTTGGCAATATACATGGTTCGTCAAAATTTAAAATTCATCGAGTCATGGTTTCATGTTTGCTAAATTGTTTGTTTTTATTTATTATTTTGCTTAACTGGATTTAGTCTTTGAGTCCAATAGTTCAATTACTAGGATGATACGAGATACAGGTGGTAGTGAGAGGTTGATGGTGATCATAGTTGGCTAGGACAAGCTCTTCAGTAGTGAGTCATTTTCGATTTAGCGATAACGGGTTGAGACTTAAATCTTCACTAGCGATTCGCTTATGGTCGGACAATAACGGGCTAAGATGAATCTCTAATAGCGAGTCGTTATCTGAGCTTGTAGCTTAAGAGTATCTAGACACATTCGATAAGGTGATCATATTACCAGCATGTTTGAGTCGAGTTCCACACACACACACACACACACACACACACATATATATATATATATATATATATCGATCTAGTTATGGATGTTCTTTCGGTTCGGAATCCTATGGGGATTTCACCAATTGCGAGTAGATGGTTGATATATGCAACATGTTACCTGTTGCTTTGATCTTGATTGGTTGATTGGGCTGTTTGGGACAACTAATGAATCGACATATTTTATTGGTTTTTTTATGGGTATGGGGGAATACGCCACTTGATGGAGTTTCACTTTTTGAAGAGAACAATGAAATGATACGTATTATGTCGCCTCGAATAGGATGTCTCTAAGACTCCTACGAGAGTTTGGTTGGTTTGAAAGTTGGAGTTGATTCATGGGTGTGTCGACATCTTGTTTCGGGCAGGGTTGAGAGGCCTGATAGTACTCACTTTGTTGCGTAAGTGGTTTGTTTCTGAATGGAAGGTTATTGCATTTTAATTGGTAACCAAAACAACATAAGGATTATTTGACTGTCGATTTATAGTCGATGGCGATAAAGTTCACTTTGTGAGTTAGAGGAACTATTTATTAATAAAGGGTTTAGAGTTGTTGGTGATGTCGCATCACTAGATTTTTCTCTACTCCAAAAAGTATCTCAACCATTGCTAGGCAGCAACGGTTGAAATTCTTGACCTCCTACGACTTTGAAGTTTTCCATGTGTTTGCATAAGAAATGTAGTATGTTGTTTGCGTGTGTCGAGTTAGAGCTGTAACAGTTTGGAAGTGATATTTCGTTAGGGAACGTCGCTTGTGTTTATTACTGGTTACGATTCCATAACTCAAGGTGAGGTATTATATACCCGACTGAGATGGTTGGTTCCATATTGAGGAGTGTTGTTTGTTTTCAGCATCATGGGAAGGAGTTGGGTTGGTTCCATATTGAGGAGTGTTGTTTGTTTTCAGCATCATGGGAAGGAGTTGGTTACGCACTTATTTTATAGTAAATGCGATGTCAGCTTGCTATAGTTGAATGGGATGGATCAAATAGTTTTTTATGACTATTCGAGATTTCTGAATGGATGCAAAAATAATTGTCGATGGTTCCATTGATAGGTTGTCGCAAAAATCAGGAACAGTATGAAGCGCTCGAGTCGAACTCGATTTATTGATAAGTGATGTTAGATTACTATTCTCTATTTTTGAAACGACAACCAAGTTGTCGAGTTATATATGTATTGAATTAAATAGATTATTTCTTTCTCCTAACGATCGCTTTACATCGATCGGGTGCTTGTACAACACAAACTTTTTAGTTGCAAGCACGGTGGTGTACAATGGGTCATCATAGATGGTTAGCATAGTCTCCTTCCTCAACAATAGAGAAATTGCTGGATGTCCAAATGGTCCATTATGTCCCTTGTAGGTCCTATATTTAAATGATCTCTCTATAGTTCTCCATAATATGATACTATTCACTAGGAAATATTTCTACACTCTTATCAATATTTTTAATTATTCATTTTAAACCCTTTATTTCAACAATCACCCACTTGACTTTTTTTAAAAAAAATCTAAAAAAATTTCTTCTTTTTTAAGATTGTGCATAAACATAAGTACCTTTCGATTTGAATCTTTGCACATTGATTAAGTCCATATTATACTAGAGTGCTCAATGTCTTGACCTCTATTTTTGGCATCAAACCAGACATAACCTTTCTAGGGTGCAGTCTATATCCTGTGCTTTAAGGGCCATGCACATTTATCCTTAAATTCCACAGAAACATCTATATTTCCACAATCACATTGGTGAATCCATCAAAAGCTACAACGACTCGTATTTTTCATATCAATGAATCATAAAATAGTTTTATTTAATTCATATTTGGTTATATCATTCTAATACTTTGTGATACAGTTCTTGGAACATTTTACATATCCATGATTTTTACCGAATCTTTATGTGATCATTTTGGATTTGAAATGTCTTGTTCAGCTATAGCTTTTGACAGGAGCCGAATTAGATGCCTTAAGCTGTCTTATTGCTTTGGGATGGTTGTTTCTCTTTTAGTGAGTGCTAACAGAATGATATTGATAAACTTGTTATTCAAATCACTCTCAACTATAAATAGGGGTTAAAAGGTGATGTTTGAAGATTTTTCTCTCATTTCCTGCTAACTCTAAACTTAAAACTACTTTAATTCATCCCCAATTTCTCAAATCGACATTCAAATTCACACCAAATCATCTCTAGTTAATAACTAGATATTAGATTTATATTGATGGATTAAATCTTCTATTTTGGTTACATATTCATTTAAATTCCTTGCCATTTGGATTAGTTCTCTATTTGATTTTAACGAATTATGAGATTTGGTGAGTGGTTATGATCTCTCACAAGTCTATATTAGATTATATGTTGTAATTAGGAGATTCAATCATCTATATGTTAAGATCTAGTAATTTTAGGTCTAGCAACCCTTGGGCTAATCTTGTGATGTTGTACTTGGTTAATATTTTAATGTAGTTAGTGAGTAATTAACCATGTTTAATACTAGATTTACGATAGATTTGACCGATTCATGTTTATATGAAATTTGATGATTATGCATGTTTTTAATTGGTTTAATATGTTATTTGAATGATTAAACTGCTTTCTATGATTGATTTGTGTGTTAGCGTAATGAATGTTTTTGGACTTAGGTAGATGATCGAAGCATATAAGGAGCAAAGTTCATTGGACTCACATTAAACTTGGAGGGTAGGCTTTTGAGGATGTCTAGAAGGTGCCTTAGAGGTCGCTCATAATCAGATATATTTCCATGTTTCAACACCGATGCATAAGGTGTGCATTGGTACTGATTCATAAAAGTTGCTCCAACAGTGGGGAAATCCACATTGGATAACAGTGGTGCCTTATGGATGTTATTACGAAGAGATGGAAATTGGATATGCCAAATGTTAACAGGGTGATGGATTGGCCAATATCATGTAAGGATTGGTTGTGACTTTGTTAGAGCATTAGAACTAAGTTAAAGTGGATGAAGCACGATCCAAGACATCGGAGAGGAGTGTGTTAAAGACCTGGAGCAACCTGGACAAAATTTTGGTTAGTACATGGATTGACACTGATCTATAAGGTACAGATAGATATCCGTCCATCAAGTGGAGAGCTACAGGGGTGTGATCCATATGGAAGGCAGAGGATTTTTTGGAAACATGTGGTAAGTCGTAGTTCGTTAATAGCTTTTATGATGAGGAAGTTATGACCTATTAAAGTTATGATTCTTCGATTGTGAACTCGAGTTGGAGTGGTCGAAGGAATGTAATGTATAGTTTAGGAGGGAACACGACTACAGTCGATAATGGACTGGTTTAAGTGGGACTTGAACTAAGACGGAGTAGTGGACGATCTTGTTGTTGAGTCAAAGCGCGGCTATCATAGGGGATGACCATTAGTTTTAGTAACAATTGTCGATGTTAACCAAAATAAGTTGCAGGATAAAAAATATATGAAAGGAGGCTAACAAAATCCTAAAGAACGAGCTTCCAGAAGAATAGGAAGGAACCTTCAAAGATATCAGAAGCAATATGTCGAAAGAATTAACGAAATGCATGCGAAAGAAAGGGGAACACTTAACATCAACCTATTCGAAAGCAAGAGAGTTCTTTCAAATTGGTAACATCATCATTGAGATCCTTCTAATTTTTTCAAAGAAAATAAAAAGATAGGCGAATGATGATGACAATAAAATGAACCCTTCGAAGGACTTGAAAAAGTAAGTCCACACACATACAGAATAATACACACTTTAAGATGTAAGAGGGAAACAATATTATCCCATTCAACAACATCAAGCCACTTCTAAGGAGTCAGAGGTGTAACGACCCGCATTTTATGTATCGAAGGATCATAAAATATTTCTATTTATTTCCCCAAGGGTCGGACCATTCTCATATTTTGATATGTTGTTCATGGGGGTGTGAAACATGTCCATGATTTTTATTAATTTTGTTTCTGACCATTTTCCCATATCGTTTTTCTTTAGGGAATAAATTTTCAGTAAGATCGAATCGGATGCTGGAATCAATTTCCTTTGATCGGAAATGAAATTTCCAATTCCGTAGAGTGGTCACATTAAAGATTTGGTTCAACGGTTTGAGATGAGTCACTGTTTTAGTGCTACACATTTTTTGGATAGACTAAATAGTCATTAGTGAGCTGATTAGTGAGCCCATTAAGGCTAAGAGCCATTGGATATAAATAGAGGGGTTAGAGGCATGGAGAATGGTTTAGTTTCCTCATTTCTCTTATTTGGTTGAGCTCGTGGTCCTCCCTACTCAATCAAATACATCTCCACTCTATTAATTTCATAGATCTAGATTAGTAGATTAAAGATCAACATCGGAGAAAGGTAGATTGCATCAAAGTGATTGATTTGGAGGTCGTTCTTTGTCGTTCTTCGCTATCCGGATTTATAGATCATTGTTTTCAAGTTATTTTGTGGATTTGGTGAGTGATAAGCATCTCTCACACAGAATCAATCAAGTATATGGGTTGTTTGATCTTATTTCCATCATTTCAAGTTGATTTCACCTAGATCTAGTCGATGTAAGCATGTTTTCAATTTGAATCACCATGGGGTCTGATCTAGCAAGATGATAATGGTAAATTCATATGTTAATTCATGTGTTTATGTAAGTTTAGTCTATTCGTTGGTTTTTTCAATGTTTTATCAAAATTTGGATGAGTTTCTCACGATTGTTGATAATTGAATAATGATGAATCATTGTGTTTATATTTGTTAAATGATTGTTTTTGATTGATTGAAGAAATTGGTCGATTTTAGTTAAGTTGTAAGCATAGATGACGGTTGTTAGTAGTGGATCTGTTTCGATTTGACGATATGGATGATCGCATTAGTTCTGGTAATGGATCGACCAAGTTTTCATATGGATGGGTTTGAAAGCGAGGGTCGATCGTGTGTATTTGTCAAGGCAAATGCATGGATCGGGCGTGAAAAGCTTGATGGATCGGTTCATGACAAGTGGGATGGATCGGCAAATAAATTTGCGGATGGATCGGCGGCATTCAACACTTGATCGGTCGGCACGGTGTTTTTGATGGATCGGTCGAGTTCTGAGTGTTGGATCGGGCACATGTGAAAATGATGGATCGGCGAGGCAAACCATGGATCGGGCAAGCCTATTTTGATGGATCGGCACGTGAAAAGTCGGATGGATCAAACGTGTTTTTGGATAGATCGACTGCAATGAACAAAGGATCGGGCAAGGGTCCTAGGCAAAGATCGGTAGTGTTTGTTGATGGATCAGTTGCGGATCCAGTATGGTGCCCATAGCAAGAAAGAGGATTGGCACGAGGTGCACATGGGGAAATTGGTGGATCAGGCAGTGTCTTAGCCAATGGATCAGGAGATGATCTAAGAGAAACCACAGCGTTTTGAAACGCTGTGGATTGTGATGCATAGCAAAGAATGAAACACTGCAAATCAACTATCGACCAAGCTAAGTTTGTTTTGGGTTTGACGATGGTTGTGACTTCGAAGTGAATTCAAGTCGGAATATTCGAAGTGTTCATTGATTTTCGGAATGCAACAAGTGTGAAGATGACTCAAAGTTGTGAGTTCATAGATAATAGTTGCTTGAGAAATCGCTTGAGGTTATGGATAGTCATCAAATTGGATGGCTAGAGATTCTGAAGGTTGAGGAATTATTGTTAGTTGGAGGTTCTAGTGGACTCAAAGCAGGGGTATAATGGGGACGCCCAAAAGACTAGAAGTTGTCTGGTCGAGTACCCTGGGTATCATTGAAAGGCCAAGATACGTATCATGGAAAGGCGTATGGAGTTTGCTAGAACCGGGGTTACCATTAGCCCTTGACGGATGGCAAGTTAGGCTAGTCATTTGATTAATGATGGTTTCAAAGCATGATAGGCGGTGTTAGCCAGAGTCATGGATGATGATTGATTTTCTTGTATCAACTTGCATAGATTGTTCAACGTCAAAGGAGACATCTCTTGCGTGCTTGTCTAATGTTGGTTTAGGCCTTCGAGGTTTGTTCTTAGGGGATGTGGATCTTAACTAGAATGGTCTATGCAGGAGTATTAGTTGTTATGTATGCTACTGTTTGTTTTCTGATTTTATAAAGGTTATCACTGTTAGATGTGGAGGAGAAAGTTTTGGGTTTATTCTCTGTTGATGTTGGTAGATTAGATGATTGATCTACCTATTTCTCATATACTTTATTGATGATGTTAGATAGTTGTTTTATCGCTCATTAAGACTGTTGTACAACTCAAGGTTTTATGTTTCCTCTTATTACCTTGGGTTGTTCATCCTGTTGTGGATGGGCAGACCGGGTAGTAGGTAGCAGATCTTAGTGAGGACGATGCTGTAGATCGATGATGAGATAGAGGCTTACGTATCAGTTCTATACATATCCCATTGTTTCCGCTGTTATGATTGGCATGATTTCTCTGGATGACTTGTAGTGAGGCATTTTGTACAGACTCAAGTATTCCAGTTGATGCATGGATATTTCATATTGATATGAAAGCTTAATTTTCTGCTCAATTATGCTTTACTATTAATGCCTGTTATATATGTTTTATTATATTTTATCTCTGCACTGTGAGTTATACAACAGGTTACTCTTGTGTTATTCTACCCAGATGATTGTCCATAACTTCCTGGCACATCTTTCAGCGCAGTATTCCTCTTATTAAGTGCAGGAGTTATGGGCGGTCGTCACACTTGGTATCAGAGCTCAGGCTAATCGATTTTAGCCAAAGTTCGAAGACATAATGACATATGAGAGACGTATTTGTAGATTTTTGATGGATGTATACTATATATTAGTGTATATTATAGTAACGTTTGAACTCCATTGCAGTTTTTCTCGGGTGTGAATTAATCATTCTGTTTTTCAGATTTAGAATGAGTTGTGGATCGTCGAGACATACTGCTAGTGAGGAGACTGTTCGTAGAGGGTGTGATGGAGGTATACCAGATTACCCAGCTATGTTCGAGGATATGATGGCAACGATCATGAGGAGTGCACCCGCTCCAGAAGCAGATGTGGTAGATGTTAGGGTTCGGGTGCAGGTACCGAGGGTGGTTGACTTCGCGAAACTGTGCTAGGATTTCACTGCTCTTGGTGGGAAGCCGTTTAAGGGGACGGAGCCAACAGTTGAGATTCAAGGGTTGCTAGATACTTGCATTCGGATTTTTGGAGACTTGGGTATTAAGGATGCCACTAAGAGGAAGCTTGCATCAAGGCAGCTACAGGGCAGAGTTATGGATTGGTGGAATTCTGTTACTCTAAAAATCCAGAAGATGAGATCACTTGCGGTCAGTTCCGAGTCAAGTTTGAGACGAAGTTTATTTCTACCGCCCAGAAGTCAGTTCTGTTCAAAAGGTTTGTGGAGCTGAAGCAGAATGGAAGACCAGTGTTGGGTTATGTTTCAGAATTTGAAGCTTTGTCCAAGTAAGCTTGTTCTTATATTGACACTCCTTATCAGAAGAACGAGAAGTTCGTCATGGGCTTGGATTGATATATTGGAAGGCCATTGGTTGATCATTTAGATGACTCTTATAAGAAGATCGTAGAAATTTTTTTGAGGCACGAGTGTCTATTTCCCAAGGAAGAAGCTATTGTTGTTGCAGCCAAAGAGGAGCCGAAACAACAATAGGGTGGTAATAATAAAAAGAGGAAGCAACAATAGAAAAAAAAGGAAAGATTGGCCAGAAGAAACCAAAATCAAGGTTATTTGCTTTACCTTCCAACAAGAGGGTCATTTCTCCAAGGATTGCAAGAATCCGAAAGCTGAAAGGAAGTGCTCAAACTATGGGAAGCCTGTGCATGACAAGAAGGATTGTCTAGAACCAGCTAAGGGGAAGCAGATAGTGAAGGCATATGCTTTGGAGGCTGTGCCATCTTCTTCGAGAGCTCCTACGATAGAGGAGAAAGGGAAGAGTGTTGTTGTTCAAGGTACTTTTTATTAGAGAAGTTTTAGTTCAAGTGTTGTTTGATACTGAAGCAACACATTCTTTGATTTGCAATGAACTTGCATGTCGCTCGGGTTTAGAAACTGAGATTTGTAATAAACCTTTGGTTGTGACTAATCCAGTTGGGGTTCGTCGATACTTTGTATGCTTTGTCGTGATCTTGTGTTATTGAGTCATGGTTGCTCTTTTGTGTGTGATTGCTTTGTTTTGAACTTCACTGGGTTTTGGTTCATTATGGGTATTGTAACACCCCACCTCCGCTAGGGTCACTCACAAAGGGAATGCACTAGGTTTGGTGAAGCATTATCGAGGTACACGTGCACAGAAATATTACAATACAGAACATATATATATAAAATAGCGGAAGTAAAGCAAATTTCATTAACTTATAAAATAAGGTCTAAAGCCTTTTACATCAGAATACATCAAAACCTGTCTTGCAATAATAAAGAAGCATAAAAACCTTTTTATAAATTATTCCCTAAGTAAAACAGTAAAGTAGCCATAGCCAAGAAAAGTCCGAGCCATACATGATGACCTTCAAACAGGAGAAGTCTGGACTAACAATAGCATTTCCTCCCTGTAACCTGGGGGGAAACGGAAGACAAGAGGCGAAACAAAATGGGGTCAGTCATAAAGACTGGTAAGCCCTATCTACTATCAGTATATAAACTAGTAAAGTTAACTGGCATGAGGAACTGAGATGAACATAAGTATGATGACAAGATAGATAAGCTAAAATAACAGAATGAACTACTGTACCAAGATAAACGAGTGTGTCATGATAAACTACGGGGTCAAGATAATCAAGGTTCCACATCGTCAGGTTTCTATCAAGTATACTATCCCAAGGTATCTATCATGTATAACATCCTAAGGTATATAGGTCATGTATATTTTGCTCTGCACCCCTCGTACTAGTATCCCAACCCGTGTCATGTGTCAACTATGAATGTCCCTTGCCCAATGTCATGTAATGGTCCATGTCAACCTAATATATATAGCATATGTAGGTTTTTCCAACTCGTATGTTTCCTTCCATGTATAAGTTCAGTCCTTTGCCGTAGGCCATACGGGCTTTCCCATGCAAACGTTTTATCCTTAAAGCTATTTTGGACTACTACCCTCGATCTAGTTATGTTTCCTTACCATGAACTATCGCGTGTCCACTTAGGATTTATGCCACCTAGGACCACTAGGGATTATGCTACCTAATGAACGTTTCCGTGTCTCGGTTTGGGTTCAGCCACCTAGGGCCACTAGGGATTATGCCACCCGTCAACCGCGCCCTTTATCCCACGTATGTATCGTGAATCGTTTTCCATGTCTAGATGCACATGTTCCTCAATGTGCCATCTGAGTTCTGTGCCAGGGCAAATCAAGAAATACGGAACTCGGTCGGGAGCTTTAAGTCGTCTGCTGATGCAGATATCAAGGTCTGTTTTTGTACCCGTGGCTATGGTCCTACGTGACCCCTCCCTCAACTACTGAAAGGCAATCCAAGAAAAATCATGTATGAGAACTACACTAAGGCCCATCGATGCCCACTTCTAGATAGCCAACCTCACCCATAACTTGATAGCTAGTATATGGTCTTTTGGGAGTTCCCTGCCTTTCCGTACGCACACGATTGACTAAAGATGGTAGGTAGTCGACGACATGCAATCCCGGGGCAAAATCAAGTATCGTCGACTCCACGCTAATCCATTTAGGTCGCTCGCATAGCAACCAAGGCATACTCCTGGCTCTTCTACCGCAGACCATAACCTCTGTGAGGCCGGGTTTCATGGACCACTTGCCACCTCACAGAGGGATACCAAGAGTACCCTCACGTTTCCCCGAAGCTTCCTCTTCGTCACCCAGTTCGCTGGAGCTTTTATACAAGTCAGATAACTTGCTCCTCCTCGTGTTTTAAGCGATGACCTACCGTACCGGGTTACTCGTCTATTCATGAACTAGTCCCATGTCCTTGGCTAAGAATTATTACTTAGTTACACTTAACTAAGGTTTACCACTTAGCTTCATTTCCCCGTTACCCTTGATCAACTACGATTTTCTACCTAGTTCCTCTACTAGGGTTTTGCTTATTGGGTTAAGTGTTGTTATTCAAGTTCATGACTTAACCCGCCTACGAATCATGTCAAGATTGGCTAAGTACTCAAGTTCAAGGCTTAGCCCTACAAGTTGGTTAAGTGTACCAAGAAGCTCATGACTTAACCCTATCAAGTCAAATTGGTTAAGTATTTATTTGTCTTAACCCTATCAGATTATCATGTTAGATTGATTAAGCATAGATCATCTTAATCCCATCAGATTATCGAGTCGGATTGGCTAAGTATGGGTTAGCTTAACCCCATCCACTAATCGTATTACAATGGTTAAGCCTAATTTTAAAAGGTCTTGTGACTTAACCCTATCAGGTCCACATATTAGATTGGTTAAGTGTAGGTTACTTAACCTCATCAAATCATCACGTATAATTGGTTAAGTGTAAGTTACTTAACCCCATTAAATTACCGTGTTAAATTGGTTAAGTATTGGTTACTTAACCTCATTGAATAACCATGTTTAGATTGGTTAAGTGTTTAACTTAACCCCATCGAATTACCGTGTTTAGATTAGTTAAGTGAAGGTTACTTAACCCCATCTAATTACCGTGTTTAGATTAGTTAAGTTTAAGTTACCTAACCCCATCTAATTACCGTGTTTAGATTAGTTAAGTCTAAGTTACTTAACCCCATCTAATTACCATGTTAGATTAGTTAAGTATGGATTACTTAACCTCATCGAATTTACCGTGTTTAGATTAGTTAAGTGTGGATTACTTAAACCCATCTAATTACCAAGTCGGATTAGTTAAGCGTAAATTACTTAACCCCATCCCCTAATTGTCTTGTATGGTTAAGTGGCATTAAGAAATCAAGCCCGGTCCCACTTAACCTACCCATTCGTGTCATATCGGTTAAGTGTCATTAGTCAAATTTACTTAACCTTATCATGTGGCATTAATTTAATTAATGCACTCTTAACCTCTCACATTAGACCTTGTTGTGGTTACTAGTTAAGCCGGGCGGGTCCGGGTAGTTTTACACCACAACCTAGTCTAACCTCGGGTCTTAAGCGCGACATGACCAACTTCTCACATTGGATCCTATTGTTTGTAGCCACTAGTTAAGCCGGGCGGGTCCGGGTAGATTTATGCTACAAACTCAACCCAACCTCGAGTTGGCCATTTTCATGTTTGGTCTAGTGTCTTGTTACACTTACAACCCATACGTGTCAAGTTTCCAAGTCCCATGCTCATAGCCAAAGTTACATGTTGTCACGTTTATACCAATTTACCCAAATTATGTTTCATGTCATTAAAGTTTCCCCATAACCTAACCCCAACGCTTTTAAACTCGCATATACATTCACAACAACGCATAATGGATTAAAGAAGGAACTTGGCAAAGGCATGACAAAAAGGGTATAAGGCCACAAGTTAATCATGGTGGCATATGAGGCGTAAGTGTGTTCATTAACTTGCATGCTACATTATTAAGCCTCAAAAACATGCATAACCCCAAACTTAGCACATAGGCGAATCATGATGATAGGTGACATAGAAAGATACCTAGAAGTTCGCATATAGCATTACATGCAAGTTATCATAAGGGATATGATAGCTCTCATGTTGCATAATGCAACATTCAACATAAAGCTTATAGCTTTTAGCCCATAAGATCAAGATGGTGTCTTTACAAACATGATGGGATACATAACATGATAGCATGTATGGTACTTAATGTTCAAACCCAACTTGCAACATTCATTTAACTTCATAGTTAATATCTAATAGTTGGAGGCGGCTTACAATGCTATGAAGGCACAAATCAACATATAAAACAAAGATTGAGACGAAGCCATTCATGTTATCACCCAAAAAACCCCAAAAGAACAAGCTCCAAATGAAACCCTTGAGCAAATATCAATAAAAATCCTTGCCTTGAAGAAGAAAGGTTTCAACTTTGGCTTTGAATGAAGCTTATGAGCTCTCATGCAAGATCCTTGCTTTTTGGTCAAGAAAAGGTTGCAACTTTGGCTAGAATGCAACTTATGAACTCTCATACAAACATGAAATCACTCAAATGATCATAGAATCTCTCATGAATGAAGAAAAGAGGCTCCTTTACTTTGAAACTAGCTTAGAACACTTAAGCTATCATGAAGAAGAAGATGGAGGCCATGGGTTGAAGTGGAGGCCATGATGAGGAATCATTTTGGCATAGTTTAGTTGTAGGATCAATTTATGAGGGTTTTAGGAGAGGGTTAGGGGTCTTTTTATAGAAGACTAGGATAGTTTTAGCCATAGGATAAACCCTAGAACCAATCCTAGCCTTTAAAGCATGTCTTGGGGAAGAAGTCACATGTAGGAACCATTTAGGGCCTTAAAATCAACCCTAGAGTCAATTCGGGCCATCAAAACTCATCCCGGACCTCAAAAATGGGTTCTGGGCCACCCCAGGACAAAAAAATCGACCTGTACAGGGGGGAGTCGACTCACCAGTCGACACCAGGGGGTGGAGGTCGACTTGCAAGTCGACTTGGCAGTCGACACAAGTCAGTCTGCCAGAAAACTGCTGAAATTTGTTTTGGCCATATCTTGGTCATACGGACTCCGATTTTCGAAAACTCGGACTCTATTTCGCGTATTTTTTCGAGAGGAACACAATGATGATGTCCATTTTACATGATTCAAATTTTAACATTTAATTCTGTCTTGATTCTTGTCTTAACATGTTGTTAAATTTTGGGTTGTTACAGGTATGGATTGGCTCAAGAGGTATGCAGCTAAAGAGGATTGCGAGAAGCTCGAGGTGACAGTCAGGAATGTGGAAAGGCAAGTGTTTGTGATTCGATGTAAGCCATAAGACGGGGTCTTCGTAAGATTTTTATATTCGCTTGTGATTCCACGGAAAGACTTGCCATCTGTACCGATCGCTAGTGAGTTTGATGATGTCTTTGATGAGGTCAAAGGTTTGCCGGCCCAATGCTAGATTGAGTTCAGGATCGATTTGGTCGAAGCTACAAGACCTATTGTTATGCCACTTAGAAGGATGGAGCCTAAGGAACAATGAGAGTTAGAGGTGTAGGTTCATGACCTTTTGGGATAGGATTCATTCGGAGAAGCATGTCCAAATGGGGTGCACCAGTTGTGTTTGCAACCAAGACTAATGGATCTTTGAGATTGTGTGTGAATTATTGTGAGCTGAACTTGGTAACCAAGAAGAACAAGTATCTTTTTCCAAGGATAGATGACTTGTTCGACCAGTTTCACGAAGCTAAGATGTTTTCTCGGATGGATTTGGCAATGGGATTTCACCAGTTGAGAGTGGCGAAGGATAGTGCGCCAAAGACAGCTTTTAGGACACGAACCGGTTTCTTTGAGTGGATGGTGATGCCATTTGGATCGACCAATGCATCAATGTATTTCATGGATCTTATGAATAGGGTTTTCAGAGATTAGTTGAATAAGTTCATGCTTGTGTTCAAGGATGATATCCTAGTTTACTCCCGGAATGAGGAAGAACACAAGATGCACTTGCGAGTTTTTGAAAATCTTGCAAAAGCATCAGCTGAGAGCTAAGTTTTTGAAGTGTCACTTCTGGAAGAGAGAAGTGAGGTTCATAGGCATATTATTTCTAGAAATGGAACAGCGGTGGATCCCGCTAAGGTGGCAGCAATCCAGGATTGGGATAGACCTAAGAATGCGACGAATGTTAAGAGTTTTCTAGGGTTGGTGGGATATTATTGTCGTTTTATTAAGGATTTCTCCAAGATAGCTCCACCATTAACAGGATTGATGAAGAAGAGCTAAGTGTTCACATGGGATGCAAAGTGTGAACAAGCTTTTGGAATCTTGAAAGAGAGACTGGCGAGTGCTCCTTTTCTAACTATTCCGAGTGGGAATGAAGAAATGGTGGTATACACCAACGCATGTGGTACTGGACTTGGACCGGTGCTAATGTAGAAGGATAGAGTTGTGGCATATGCAAGTCGACAATTGAAGCCGCATGAAAGGAATTATCCGACTCACGATTTGGAGTTTTTGGTGATCGTGTTTTCTCTGAAGATGTGGAGACATTACCTGTTGGGAGTTCGATTCGAGTTGTTTACTGATCACAAGTCGCTGAAGTATCTTTTATCCCAAAAGGATTTGAATCTTTGGCAGCAACGGTGGTTAAAGTTTTTGGCATCATATGATTTTTGGCAAGATTTAATTCCAGGCCTAGGTGCGAGTTGGAGCCTGAAATGTTGGCAAGCTGATCGTGGGACCTACTCTCATCAAAAGGTTTGGCGAAAGACAAAAGCTTGATGGAAAGCTTGTCGAGATCATCCAGAAGTCGGAACTAGAGGATAAGGAATTCGAGGTCGATCGAGAGGGTTAACTTTGTAACAAAGGACGATTGGTTGTTCCTGATATTGATGAATTGAGAGTTTAGGCTTTGAGGGAATGTCTCACTCGAAGTTGATGATTCATCCTGGTGGTAATAAGATGTATTAGGACATGAAGCGAGCTTATTACTTGGAAGGGATGAAGAGGGATGTTGGAAAGTTTATTTCCAAATGCATGAACTATTAGTTGGTGAAAGCTTAACAGAAGAAGCCGAGTGGGTTGCTTCAACTACTGGAAGTTCCTATATGGAAATGAGAGCAAATATCGATGGATTTTATCGATGGATTACCTAGAATCAGGGCAGGAAATGAAGGGATTTGGGTCATAGTGGATCGCTTGACCAAAAGCGCAAGGTTTATTCCTGTCAAATCGACTAGGACAACATCGAAGTTGGATGAGCTACATATAAAATGGATAATTCGATTCCATGGTATCCCGAAGAGCATAGTGAGTGATCGAGATCCATTGTTCCCAAGTGGATTTTAGAAGAGTTTGCAAGAGACTTTGGAAACTGAGTTATGTTTGAGTACGACTTATCATCCCTAGACTGATGGTTAAATTAAGAGAGTTAACTGAGTTTTGGAAGATCTCCTTAGAGCTTGCGTATTGAATTTCGAGGGGATCATGGGAAGACCATCTATATTTATTTAATTTCGCATATAACAACAATTACCAGTCGAGCATTGGGATGACACCAATGTTTGTTAGACCATGTAATTCTCCGGCATGTTGGGTAAAAACTGGAGAGAGAAGTTGATACTTGGGCCAGAGATGATAAGAGAAACCTCAGATTATATTGAGATCGTTCGGTAGCGAATATGGTTTTCTTGAAAATTTCACCTTTGAAGAATGTCGCTCGGTTCGAAAATAAAGGAAAGTTATCCCCAAAGATTTGTTGGATCGTTTCTGTTAGTCGAGCGAATTGGAAAGCTCGTATATAAATTGGATTTACCCGAGAAGATGTTGAGCGTGCACAACATTTTCATGTGTCGTTTCTACGGAAGTGTGTACACGATTTGAATGTGGTGGTACCTCTGGATCAGTACGAAGACCTAGAAGTCGAGTCCATTGTTATGAAACCTTCTAAGCCACTTCATGTTGTAGGGAATGAAAAGAAATAGCTTAAAAGGAAGACAGTTAAGCTAGTCAAGACACAATGGAGTGAGGATGATAACGATTGTACGTGGGAAACGAAAGAAAGTATGAAGATGGTCTATACAGAACTCTTTATTGGTATGAACCATTAATGTCATGTCACTCTTACACCATTGTGAATTGTAAATTTTTTAGGCTTCCGCGTGCTAGGTTAAGGCTATGGAGGCATGGCTTGATGGATTCTAGTCTAGACGATAGATTGGCTGCTCATAGATGATAGGCATGCAGAATTGTTTCTGCTTATTTGTGTTGGCTTGAGATTTTGGGGGCTAAATTCCTAAAGGGTGGAGAGAATGTAACAACCCACATTTTACATATAGGAGGATCATAAAATACTTTATTTATTTCCCCAAGGGTTGGACCATTCTCATATTTTGATATGTTGTTCATGGGGGTGTGAGACATATCCATGATTTTTACCAATTTTGTTTGTGCCATTTTGGCCCTGTTATTTTCGTTTATGGCATAACTTTTGAATGAGATCGAATCAAGTGCTGGAATCAATTTTATTGGATCGGAAATGGTATCACCAGTTCCGTAGAGTGGTTACAATAAAGATTTGGTTCAGCAGTTTGAGAGGAATCACTGTTTTAGTGCTACACATTTTCCGGACAGACTAAATAGTCATTAGTGGGATGATTAGTGAGGCCCATTAAGGCTAGGGGCTGTTCGCTATAAATAGAGGGTAGAGGCATGAAGAATGGTTTAGTTTCTTTATTTCTCTTATTTGGTTGAGCTCGTGATCCTCCCTGCTCAATCAAGTACATCTCCACTCCATTAATTTCATAGATCTAGATTAGTAGATTGAAGCTCAAAATCGGAGAAAGGTAGATCGCATCAAAGTGATTGATTCGGAGGCCGTTCTTCGTTGTTCTTCGTAGTTTGGTTTTGTAGATCATTGTTTTCAAGCTATTTTGTGGATTTGATGAGCGATAATCATCTCTCACGCAGATTTAATCAAGTATATGGATTGTATGATCTTATTTCCATCATTTCAAGTTGATTTCACCTAGTTCTAGTCAATGTAAGCATGTTTTAAATACGAATCACTATAGAATCTAATCTAGCAAGATAATAACGGAAAATTCATTTGTTAATTCATGTGTTTAGGCAAGTTTAGATCTATTTGTTGGTTTATTCAATGTTTATTTTAATTTGGACGAATTTCTCATGATTGTTGAAAATTGAATAATGACGAATCATTGTGCTTATATTTGTTAAATGATTGTTTTTAAACGATTGAAGAAATTGGTCGATTTTAGCTAAGTTGTAAGCGTAGATGATGGTTGTTAGTAATGGATTCAAATTCGATTTGACGATATGGTTGATCGCGTGAGTTCTGGTAATGGATCAGCCAAGTTTTCGTATGGATCGGTTTGAAAGCAAGGGTCGATCGTGTAGATTTTGCTAGGCAAATGCATGGATCGGACATGAAAAGCTTGATGGATCGGCTCGTGGCAAGTGGGATGGATTGGCAAAGAAATTTGGGAATAGATAGGCGGCATTCAACACTTGATGGGTTGGCACGGTATTTTGATGGATCGGTCAAGTTCTGAGTGCTACATTGGGCACATGTGAAAATGGTGGATAGACGAGGAAAATCATGAATCGGGCAAGCCTATTTTGATGGATCGGCACGTGAAAAGTCGGATGGATCGATACGTGAAAAGTCGGATGGATCGAACGTGTTTTTGGATGGATCGACAGCATTGAACGATGGATCGAGCAAGGGTCCAGGGCATGGAACGATAGTGTTAGTTGATGGATCGGTTGCAGATCCAGTGTGGTGCGCACGTCAAGAAAGTGGATTAGCATGAGGTGCTGTAACGACCCGGAAAATCTGAACCAATTTAATTTTTTTAAACTGGCTAAAATAGTGGATTTTAAATATTTAAAATAAATATTTTAAATAATAGTAATGTAAAGTGAGTTTGAATCGACGTTAGCAAACGAATATAATTAATTCTAATTATAAACAAGGCCTGAAATGGCGCTGCAGTTTCAAAATTTGAATTCAAACTTTGTCGGACTGTACCGGGTGCAAAACAAAACGGATTTGAGTGAAACCAAAAATATTTAAATTTGTTAGTGAATACCTTTCTAATGAATCTGAAAAATTGAAGTTTCATAGTAGGAAGCAAAAGTTATGGCCAAATGAATTTTCAGAAAGTGTCGCTATGGAATTTATATAGCCTGTGAAATTGGCCATTTTGCAAACGATCTCGGAATTCGACGAAACCACTTTTGTTGGATCCGGTAAGTGAAGTTATTGCTAGGTTTCAAATTTCATAATTTTTGAAGCTAGTATGTGAGCATGGCAAAGTAAAACGTGTTTTGGTCAATTGCAGTTAAATTGGATCGACCAGAAATGGGCCATTTTGCAAACGGTCTCAGAATTCGACGAAACTAGTTTTGTTGGGACCGTATAGTCAAAACATAGCTAGATTTATTTTTCTGGAATTTTTCAATCAGTTTGTGGCCCTGGCAAATTGAAATGTACGTTCAAATCGAATATTGAATGTTTTATATTTTAATTTGAAGGAAAACTGACAGAAACAGTCGAATGGGCCCATGAAACATATCCCATTGTGTTCGGAATGGGGGTAAAACGCTAGGAACGACATTCGTTGGGTTTGGATTGGTGGTCGTGTCAGAAACCCTTTTTTTTAAAACCATCGGCCAATAGAATTATTTCTTTCATAAATAAAATAAAATAAAAAAATCGAAAAACCCGTAACCCTACAGATCAACGGCGGCTCCCTCTTCATTGCTTCCTCCTCTGATTACTCCCTCCACATAAAGAATTAGACCCTGCTCCTGTTGGGGATTTTGAAGAGCTCTCTTCCAGCTTCAAATCCATATAGGTGGCGCCCTCCATCGAGTTGTATCCGTCGAGAATCGAAGCTCCAAAGTTGTGCCGTTCGAAGCCCCGCCGCCACCACCTGCCGCCGTCGCACCTGACGAGGTCCCCACCACCTGGCGCGCCATTCGAAGACCTTCGACGTGCCAAAACCCGATCGTGGAACCATTGCACGGATTGATCGAAAAAATCAAACCTAGTTTTGAACGTTTTACTGAAGGTACGACTTTGTTTAATTTCAACTGTTTTAACACCTTTAAACCGTTGCAAACTTTGAAAAATCATATCTTTTTCATGTATTGACAAAATTCGATGAAACAGGAAACATCGTGACCGTGTGGACGTCTTCTACATTCTAGAAGAGACCGCATATTTTTCTGAGCCTTCTGCTATTTTTGGTGGAGTGGAACCCAATGTGAGATTTCTAATTTATAAACGATATGGAAGACGACGATGTATAAATTATATAGTCGATGTATGAGTTATATAAGCGTTGTACACCTCATGTATAAGCGTTGTATAAGTTGTACGTTCGATGTATAAGTTATATATGCGTTGTAAAAAATATATATGTGTTGAAATAGAAGTGAATTGCTATATATATATATATATATATATATATACATATATATACGCCCCTCGTCCACAAACCATGAACGATATTTATTGGTGGTGATTGGTGTGAAAATTGATTGATGGCGAATGGTTGATTGGAATTGTTTGTGGTTGATATTGATTGATTGTGGTTGAAAAATACCCGTTTGTGGTTGAGAAATATTTGGTTGAAACCACATAGGATTAGTTTGTGGAAATGAAATAAATATACATGCCGCCTGCATGCGAACTAGATGCATGATTCCCCATTGTCAAAAGCTGCGAGGCTTTAAGGTAGAGCGAGGAGCCGTACTAGGGACGACCCCGGTTTTAACTACCCTGTCGTTATGCTGCCGAAATTTTGAATAATATTCAAGTGTTTGAATTATCTTCATGTGTTGAATATATATTCATTCGTTGAATTGAAATTCATGTGTTGAATGGTATTCATATTTTGAAAGAAATTGTTTTATAATAAAAATCCCATTTTTAACATCAATATGAAATGTATAAAATAATCTTATTTTGAAATAAATTGTTTTATAATAAAAATCCTATTTTTATCACCTATATTAACCATATAAAATAGTCGTGTTTTGAAATAAATTTTTTACATTAAAAATCACATTTTTATTATATACACGAATTGTTAAATATAGTGAAGTGTTGAAATAGAAGACAGTTAGATAAAAATATCATTTTTGTCAAATGTATGAAAAGAATATAGCTTTGAAATCTAAGAATCGATATATATATATATATAAATAGAATTGAAATATATCGAATAACGACGCTGCAGTTCGTATTTTGAAACCGTGATTTCAAACGATTATACCGGGAGATCCGACCATCGGATTTTCCTGAAATCGCAACCGTTGGGTTCACTTTGGAAATACCTTTCCAACGGCACCAACTTTGTAAAAATCCAACGGTTGGATTGTCTGGAATGTTTAATTCAAATCTGAAGAAAAACAGCGCCAGAATCGATTATATTTATATATATATATATATATATATATATATTAAATCGAATAACGACGCTGTAGTTCGTATTTTGAAATCGAAACTTCAAACGATTATACCGGGAGATCCGACTGTCGGATTTTCCCAAAACTGGAATCGTTGGATTCGTTATGAAAAGATCTTTCTAATGATGTAAATTTTGTGAAGATCCAACGGTTAGATTTTCAGATATGTGTAAATCAAATCTGAAGAAAAACAGCGCCACAGTCGCGTTATGGCCCGAAGCGTCGTTTTGAATAAATTGGCTATTTTAAAATAAATAAAAATAGCGATAAATCGTTATAAAATATTATAAACGATATGGATGTGAAATTTAGAAATTAACTGAAGGCTGGCTAAGTCGAATGGTTTTCTTGGGTATTGATCTGATGTTGGTTTCGGCCTTCGGGGTTAATATTCGGGAAAATCGCTCTCTTACTGATTGACGGTTAGTGACTACTGAATTGAAATGATGCGTGTGTATGTTAGTGTTGCACTTGTTTATTATATACGCGAGTTGTTCAGAAAGACCGGGTTTATCCCATTCTGAATAACTGAATCGACGATAAGAAATGGAAGATGAAGACGGTGGTCGAAGACCGAAGATCTTCACCTCGTTTGGATGGTAACCGAGGTCCTGATTGGGAGGCATCCCGAAATATGGATAATGAGTGGTGATCGTCCAGACGTACGTGGTGATCGATGGGTTTGCGAGGTATATAGTGCCTCCGGTTTGTTCAGAACCAGAACGGACTTGCAAATGGATAGTGTGTCTGACATTGGATTTTATTCTATGTTGATTGATCTCTATTAAATATACATCTGTTTGGCTGTGGAGAATTTATTCTTTTGCTTAACGCCCTTCTCTGAAACGCACGAGCTCAGAGGTTGTATATCGATGGATATCAGTCGCATGGCATGAATTGCTAGTGTGGCATGCCTAAGTGGCAAATGATCAGGGCTTCTGTTGAAAAGCAAAGTCTTGTGGTGATGATCAAAGCACCGCCTGTGTGGCGTAGCTTTGTGTATAACGTGAATTCGCGAGCCTCACTCCTCGGTATGAACCAGAAACGGGAGAAGGACCTCAGGGAGGGCATGCGTTTCTTTCTAGCTAGAAGTTGTGTCGGTGTTTTTACACGGCCTGACATTTTACTTATGTGGATGATGGATAGCGAGGCGCCTCCGATATATCGGTCGATCCGGGACCGATGGAGCCATTCGTTGGCTCGTTTACGCCCCATAGGGCGGAGAAACGTAGTGTTCAGGAATTTTAATCCACATCGGTGGACCGGCCCTGTCGCTCCAAGGGCCCACCTGAGTCTGGGCCTTGAGACACGGGCTAGAGCGTCTCGAATTCGGTAAGGACTATCTTTTGCCTTGGTTCATGACGGTAATCCAATTTCCAAATACGACATTGTGCGGTTTTGATTGTATATATATATATATATATATATGGCGACATGATATATGGTACCCATGCCGTCTATGATTGATAGTTATGATTGAAATTGTTTTTGAAACATATAGACACTAGTAATAATATCAAATGCTTTTGTTTTATTCGTATCAATCATATTTTGGCTATTATAAGGTAAAAACTCTATGCTCCGGTTTGCGTTGCATTGTGTGATGGGAACTAAGTCTTATAATGGCTTCATTTTTATAAAAAGCATTGCAATGTTCAAAGGATTATTTGTTTTAAAGCACTGGCGATCCGATGGAGTAAACCCGTTCCACGAAAGTGGCGTGGTCCTGTGATTAGCCATATTATTAATGTGTAGAGTAGATTTCTCATACCAGTCCCATGACTGACTCGTAGTTTGTTTCACTCTCAAACTCGGGTGCCCTTTTTTCTACACGGGCAGCCTTGTATTCAGGTTTAGCTGGTTCTTTCTGGATAGCTGGAGCTGAAGATGGATTCTACCATTCATCTCTTTTTATGCTGTTCAGCTCCTATTGTACATTATGTTTGTTTTCCGCTGTAGACATTTATGTATAGCTGAACTGTATTTATGTTAAGTATGATCCTGTATACTGTGTAACTCTGATGATTACTTTTATCCAGTATATTCTATTGTGCATTATCTGGTGTATTTATTTAATTTTGTTTTGCTATTATATGTTTATGTGTTATATTCCAAGGATTACCCTTGCCTCCGTCTGTACGGGGTTTGGGGTCGTCTCATTTTGGTATCAGAGCTTTGGTTAAGCTCAGCTCTGGAATATAACACATTAACGAACTCGTCAGAGATAGAACCAGTAGTGTTCTATGACGGGTAACTCAATACAGATAGGATCAGTAATATCCTAGTATGAGTATAGCAGAATAACTCGTTAGAGATGGGGTCAGAAGTGCCCCAGAACGAGTCGAGAGTTATATGTTTATATATAACGTATTTGTGATTATATATCTAGTTTGGTTTTAGAAACATGATTTTAGAATATATAAAAGTATATTTTTGAAAAGTTAAAAACAAATTGATTGCTGTTTGTGTTGTGTGATAGTAGATTTGATTAATTAAAGTTATTAAAACGATAGTTAATTTAGTCAATAATAGAATAATGGTAGAATTTATTCATTTAAATCACACATTGAACTGAGTTAAAAATAGTTAGAAATATATACATGTGCATTATATATGTTTGAACAGGTAAATGGATAGCTATTGAGTAAAGATTTTATTTGCGTGCCCGACAAATAGGTAAACCTTAGTGAGTTGGATGCGAAATATTATTATATCAACTCCTGTGAATGCCACTGGATGCGGAGTGCTGGTTATTCTGTGTGTAAAAATAAATGTCGCCATAGGATAGTAATAATTAATTTTGAACTACATTACATGGCATACTTCTGGAAGATAGGCATACTTCATCATATACCACATAAGCATTTGGAGCTTGTGTGACGAGGTGGAAGATTTATCATACAAGCGAGAGGCTTGTATGGCGATGACTATATTTTACAGTTTGAACTGATGACTGATATGGACTACTTAAATTGTAACGATAAAATTGCCAGATTAATAAAAACCCCACACGGGTCTGGAGTTGATAATAACCACATCTCTCTAGTTATTAGATACGGCACATGGACTATTTATTTCCCACATGGGACGAGGTGACGAGGATTTATCCTCTGGAGCATTTAAAATACACACTCCCTCAGGCCTTGACAGGGTGACGAGAATTTATACTTTGGAGTTATTATCTATACACGCTCCCCTGTAAACACCAGAATATATCACTATAAATATGTGTATGCTTATTAGGATTTATTGGGTACCTAATACGGCTCAATAAATTTCCAAACCCCTCCCCGTACAAAGGAGGTTATGGCGAAATTTTTCGAAAATTCCGGGTGTTAGCCAAATTTTTGAAGAATTTGAAAATTCTTAGAAACTGAAAAGTTGGAGAATTGAAGCCAGATTGAACGTAGAGTTGATTAATCAAACCACTTTCGACTTTGTTCCTTTTCGGGGACGAAAAGTTTGAAGTGGGGGAGATTGTAACGACCCGGAAAATCTGAACCAATTTAAAAATTTTAAATTGGCTAAAAAAGTGGATTTTAAATATTTAAAATAAATATTTTAAATAATAGTAATGTAAAGTGAGTTTGAATCGACGTTTGAAAACGAATATAATTAATTCTAATTATAAACAAGGCCTAAAATGGCGCTGCAGTTTCAAAATTTGAATTCAAACTTTGTCGGACAGTACCGGGTGCAAAACAAAACGGATTTGAGTGAAACCAAAAATATTTAAATCTGTTAGTGAATACCTTTCTAACGAATCTGAAAAATTGAAGTTTCATAGTAGGAAGCAAAAGTTATGGCCAAATGAATTTTCAGAAAGGTCGCTATGGAATTTATATAGCCCGTGAAATTGGCCATTTTGCAAACGACCTCGGAATTCGACGAAACCACTTTTATTAGATCCGGGATGTGAAGTTATTGCAAGGTTTCAAATTTCATAATTTTTGAAGCTAGTATGTGAGCGTGGCAAAGGAAAATGTGTTTTGGTCAATTGTAGTTAAATTGGATCGACCAGAAATGGGCCATTTTGCAAACGGTCTCAGAATTCGACGAAACTAGTTTTGTTGGGACCGTATTGTCAAAACAACGCTAGATTTATTTTTCTAAAAATTTTCGAATCAGTTTGTGGCCCTGGCAATTTGGAATGTACGTTCAAATCGAATATTAAATGTTTTATATTTTAATTTGAAGGAAAACTGACAGAAACAGTCGAATGGGCCTATGAAACATTTCCCATTGTGTTCGAAATGGGGGTAAAACGCTAGGAACGACATTTGTTGGGTTTGGATTGGTGGTCGTGTCAGAAACCCCTTTTTTTAAAACCATCGGCCAATAGAATTATTTCTTTCATAAATTAAATAAAATAAAAAAAATCGAAAAACCCGTAACCCTACAGATCGACGGCGGCTCCCTCTTCATTGCTTCCTCCTCTGATTACTCCCTCCACACGAAGAATTAGACCCTGCTCCTGTTGGGGATTTTGAAGAGCTCTCTTCCAGCTTCAAATCCATATAGGTGGCGCCCTCCATCGAGTTGTATCCATCGAGAATCGAAGCTCCAAAGTTGCGCCGTTCGAAGCCCCGCCGCCACCACCTGCCGTCGTCGCACCTGACGCGGTCCCCACCACCTGGCGCGCCATTCGAAGACCTTCGACATGCCAAAAACCGATCGTGGAACCATTGCACGGATTGATCGAAAAAATCAAACCTAGTTTTGAACGTTTTATTGAAGGTACGACTTTGTTTAATTTCAACTGTTTTAACACCTTTAAACCGTTGCAATCTTTGAAAAATCATATCTTTTTCGTGTGTTGACGAAATTCGATGAAACAGGAAACATCGTGACTGTGTGGACGTCTTCTACATTCTAGAAGAGACCGCATATTTTTCTGAGCTTCTGCTATTTTTGGTGGAGTGGAAACCAATGTGAGATTTCTAATTTATAAACGATATGGAAAACGACGATGTATAAATTATATAGTCGATGTATGAGTTATATAAGCGTTGTACACCTCATGTATAAGCGTTGTATAAGTTGTACGTTCGATATATAAGTTATATATGCGTTGTAAAAATTATATATGTGTTGAAATAGAAGTGAATTGCTATATATATATATATATATGCCCCTCGTCCACAAACCATGGACGAATTTATTGGTTGTGATTGGTGTGAAAATTGATTGATGGCGAATGGTTGATTGGAATTGTTTGTGGTTGATATTGATTGATTGTGGTTGAAAAATACCCGTTTGTGGTTGAGAAATATTTGGTTGAAACCACATAGGATTGTTTGTGGAAATGAAATAAATATACATGCCGCCTGCGTGCGAACTAGATGCATGATTCCCCACTGTCAAAAGCTGCGAGGCTTTTAGGTAGAGCGAGGAGCCGTACTAGGGACGACCCCGATTTTAACTACCCTGCCGTTATGCTGCCGAAATTTTGAATAATATTCATGTGTTTGAATTATCTTCATGTGTTGAATCGATATTCATTCGTTGAATTGAAATTCATGTGTTGAATGGTATTCATATTTTGAAAGAAATTGTTTTATAATAAAAATCACATTTTTAACAACAATACGAAATGTATAAAATAATCTTGTTTTGAAATAAATTGTTTTATAATAAAAATCCTATTTTTATCACCTATATTAACCATATAAAATAGTCGTGTTTTGAAATAAATTGTTTTACATTAAAAATCACATTTTTATTATATACACGAATTGTTAAATATAGTGAAGTGTTGAAATAGAAGACAGTTAGATAAAAATATCATTTTTATCAAATGTATGAAAAGAATATAGCTTTGAAATCGAAGAATCGATATATATATATATATATATATATATATATATAGAATTGAAATATATCGAATAACGACGCCGTAGTTCGTATTTTGAAACCGTGATTTCAAACGATTATACCGGGAGATCCGACCATCGGATTTTCCTGAAATCGCAACCGTTGGGTTCGCTTTGGAAATACCTTTCCTACGGCACCAACTTTGTAAAAATCCAATGGTTGGATTGTCTGGAATGTTTAATTCAAATCTGAAGAAAAACAGCGCCAGAATCAATTATATTTATATATATATATATAATTATATTAAATCGAATAACGACGCTGCAGTTCGTATTTTGAAATCGAAACTTCAAACGATTATACTGGGAGATCCGACCGTCGGATTTTCCCGAAACTAGAACCGTTGGATTCGTTATGAAAAGATCTTTCTAATGACGTAAATTTTGTGAAGATCCAACGGTTAGATTTTCATATATGTGTAAATCAAATCTGAAGAAAAACAGCGCCACGGTCGCGTTATGGCCCGAAGCGTCGTTTTGAATAAATTGGCTATTTTAAAATAAATAAAAATAGCGATAAATCGTTATAAAATATTATAAACGATATGGATGTGAAATTTAGAAATTAACTGAAGGTTGGCTAAGTCGAATGGTTTTCTTGGGTATTGATCTGATGTTGGTTTCGGCCTTCGGGGTTAATATTCGGGAAAATCGCTCTCTTACTGATTGATGGTTAGTGACTAATGAATTGAAATGATGCGTGTGTATGTTAGTGTTGCACTTGTTTATTATATAAGCGAGTTGTTCAGAAAGACCGGGTTTATCCCATTCTGAATAACTGAATCGACGATAAGAAATGGAAGATGAAGACGGTGGTCGAAGACCGGAGATCTTCACCTCGTTTGGATGGTAACCGAGGTCCTGATTGGGAGGCATCCCGAAATATGGATAATGAGTGGTGATCGTCTAGACGTACGTGGTGATCGATGGGTTTGCGAGGTATATAGTGCCTCCGGTTTCGTTCAGACCCAGAACGGACTTGCAAATTGATAGTGTGTCTGACATTGGATTTTATTCTATGTTGATTGGTCTCTATTAAATATACATCTGTTTGGCGGCGGAGAATTTATTCTTTTTCTTAACGCCCTTCTCTGAAACGCACGAGCTCAGAGGTTGTATATCGATGGATATCAGTCGCGTGGCATGAATTGCTAGTGTGGCATGCCTAAGTGGCAAATGATCAGGGCTTTTGTTGAAAAGCAAAGTCTTGTGGTGATGATCAAAGCACCGCCTGTGTGGCGTAGCTTTGTGTATAACGTGAATTCGCGAGCCTCACTCCCCGGTATGAACCAGAAACGGGAGAAGGACCTCAGGGAGGGCATGCGTTTCCTTCTAGCTAGAAGTTGTGTCGGTGTTTTTACACGGCCTGATATTTTACTTATGTGGATGATGGATAGCGAGGCACCTCGGATATATCGGTCGATCCGGGACCGATGGAGCCATCGTTGGCTCGTTTACGCCCCATAGGGCGGAGAAACGTAGTGTTCAGGAATTTTAATCCACATCGGTGGACCGGCCCTGTCACTCCAAGGGCCCACCTGAGTCTGGGCCCTGAGACACGGGCTAGAGCGTCTCGAATTCGGTAAGGACTATCTTTTGCCTTGGTTCATGACGGAAATCCAATTTCCAAATACGACATCGCGCGGTTTTGATTGTATATATATATGGCGACATGATATATGGTACCCATGCCATCTATGATTGATAGTTATGATTGAAATTGTTTTTGAAACATATAAACACTAGTAATAATATCAAATGCTTTTGTTTTATTCGTATCAATCATATTTTGGCCATTATAAGGTAAAAACTCTATCCTCCGGTTTGCGTTGCATTGTGTGATGAGAACTGAGTCTTATAATGGCTTCATTTTTATAAAAAGCATTGCGATGTTCAAAGGATTATTTGTTTTAAAGCACTGGCGATCCGATGGAGTAAACCCGTTCCACGAAAGTGGCGTGGTCCTGTGATTAGCCATATTATTAATGTGTAGAGTAAATTTCTCATACCGGTCCCATGACTGACTCGTAGTTTGTTTCACTCTCAAACTCGGGTGCCCTTTTTTCTACACGGGCAGCCTTGTATTCAGGTTTAGGTGGTTCTTTCTGGATAGCTGGAGCTGAAGATGGATTCTACCATTCATCTCTTTTTATGCTGTTCAGCTCCTATTGTACATTATGTTTGTTTTCCGCTGTAGACATTTATGTATAGCTGAACTGTATTTATGCTAAGTATGATCCTGTATACTGTGTAACTCTGATGATTACTTTTATCCAGTATATTCTATTGTGCATTATCTGGTGTATTTATTTAATTTGTTCTGCTATTATATGTTTATGTGTTATATTCCAAGGATTACCCTTACCTCCGTCTGTACGGGGTTTGGGGTCGTCTCAGGTGCGCTTGGGGAAATAAGTGAATCGGCTAGTGTCTTAGCTAATGGATCGGGAGACGATCCAAGAGAAACCGTAGCATTCTGAAACGCTATGAGTAAAGATGAAACGTTGTGGATTGTGATGCATAGCAAAGGATTAAACACTGTGAATCAACTATCGACCAAACGAAGAATATATTTTTTGATGCGACGATGGTCGTGACTTTGAAGTAAATTCAAGATGGAATATTCGAATTGTTGTGAAGTGTTCATTGATCGTCCGAATGCAACAAATGTGAAGACCACCCGAAGTTGTGAGTCCATAGATAATGGTTGCTCGAGAAGTCGCTTGAGCTTATGGATAGTCATCAATTTGGATGGCTAGAGATACTGAAGGATGGGGAATTATCGTTAGTCGGAGGTTCTAGTAGACTCACAGAAGGGGTATAATGGGGATGCCTAAAAGGCTAGAAATTGTCTGGTCGAGTACCCTGGGTATCGTTGAAAGGCCTAGATAAGTATCGTGGAAAAGCGTATGGAATTTTTCTAGAACCGGGTTTACCATTAGCCCTTGACAGATAACAAGTTAGGCCAGTCATACGATTAATGATGGTTTCAAAGCATGATAGGTAGTGATAGCCAGAGTCATGGATGATGACTGATTTTCTCATATCATCTTGCGTAGATTGTTCAACGTCGAAGGAGACGTCTCTTGTGTGTTTGTCTAATGTTGGTTTAGGCCTTTGGGGCTTGTGCATGTGGGATGTTGATCTCGACTAGAATGGTCTACGCAGGATAATTAATTGCTATGTCTGCTACTGTTTGTTTTTCGATTTTGTAAAGGCTATCACTGTTAGATGTGGTTGAGACGGGTTTGGGTTTCTTCTCTGTTGATGTTGGTAGATTAGATTATTGATCTACCTATTTCTCATATACTTTATTGATGATGTTAGATTGCTATTTTATCGCTCATTAAGACTGTTTTCTGACTCAAGGTTTAATGTTTCCTCTTATTACCTTGGGTTGTTCATCCTTTTGTGGATGGGAAGATTGAGTAGCATGTAACAGGTAGCAGATCTTAGTGAGGACGATGCTGCAGATCGATGACGAGCTGGAGGATTACGTATCAGTTTCTAACTATACATATCTTGTTGTTTCCGCTATTATGATTGATATGATTTCTTTGAGCGACTTGTAGTGAGGCATTTTGTAAAACTCTTGATGTATTCCAGTTGATGTATGGATATTTCATGTTGATATGAAAGCTTAAGTTTCTGCTCAATTATGCTTTACTATTAATGCGTGTTATATATGTTCTATTATATTTTATCTCTGCACTGTGTGTTATACGACATGTTCCGCTTGTGTTATTCTACCTTGATGATCGTCCATAGCTGCTTAGCACATCTATCAGGGCAGTATTCCTCTTGTTAAGTGCAAGAGTTATGGGTGGTCGTCACAAAAGGGGTCTTCTCCTAGCATTTTGAGTAGAAGTTCTCAAGTAACCTAAAGATATCAAATTTATCTCCTTCGAATCAAAGAATCCCTTCGAATGTATATAAGGGAGTTTATATTTCATCGCCTCAATGATGAAGGAGACCCACTTAGGATTAAGCACCTCTTCGAAATGATTGACCCTGTAGCAATCAACCCTTTTGAAGGGGTCAGATCATCTAGATACAACATGTTGCTCTATACCAACACCATTAAGATCTTCAGATAAAGGCTTTCGAAGATTTATTTCTTATACAAGCATTCAGTCTCAACCCTTCGAATACATCAAGCTTCTGAGTAAGCAGAAAACCTCCTTTCAAAAAGAGATTAAGGCTTACCTCAAAGCATTCATCATAAGTTATCATTTGTTCTTGCTATCGCCTTATTCACTTCAACCAAGGCCACAATGCCATGAATGGAGGACCATCACTACCAAACCCCCTGTCCAAGCTCTATTGGAAGCATAAAAGAAAAAGAACAAGTGGAAGGGAGTCAACCCGCGCCTACAAATAGAACCACAGGTGTTCAGAATTAGGACATATTTTTTCTTATTCTAAAACTGGTATCCGAAACTGAGAAGTGAAAACCTAAAATTTTGAAATCAAATTGGGGATGGTTAATTTTCTTAAACCTTACTAGATAATACATAATCAAGACAGAGGATTGAAAATTAATAACTTATGAATATTAATTTTGAGGAGGAGATCGATCAATTTCGGCTATTAGCTAGCCTAATAGCCAATTGCACAAGATTCATTTCTTAATTTTATATAATCATAAGTCATGTTGCTAAACTTATTGGAATGGTTGAGTTATCTAAATGTGTCGATAATGTAACCAAAGCCTCTATGGCTAGAAAAATATGTTCAATTGATATGAGTCGAATACCTTCAAACTGAACGGGCATAACAACAAAAATTACATTTAACTGCTATTGTTTTCAGTATTTAAGCATTATATGTAGTAGTAGTAAACCTTACTTCGTTAATGAAGTAAAGTGTTCAAATGCTGAGAATGATAATATTTCTATTTTTCATTGTTTGTCGCCTCTCATTATACAACTCCCAAAAATTCCAGTTTCCCTTTTCTATTAGAATCACCACTTCCTCGTGTCTCCATCATTTATTCTCGTTCATTTCCTTCAAATTTCATTTTTATTCAATGGTCCTCCCATGAATTTGATAATCGCAACCCTAATTATGTGTTTATACTTCAGGTACCATATTCATTTGTTTAATCTTTATTCCGTTCATCCATTTTTAGGTTTGTTTTGTTAGTTAATTTCAATTCCCATATTCTAAATAATCAGATGGATGGATTGCCCTAAGTTGAAATTTACATGAATTGTCAGAACGGTTTTTAAAACCCCAGCGAAGTCGAGCTAGTAATAAAGTTCGATTTTTGTACGTTACTTTATGTTCGTCAATTGATGAGAAAAATCGCCTTTAAATGGTCTAAATTAGCACCAATTTTCAATTTCCTGCCCTTTGAAAGAATTTTTGTGACAATGATAACTCTTTAATCTAATCTCATTTTTAATTATTGTTCTCTATACTGCAGATTTGTTCACCTTCATCAAAATTCTAGGATATAAAGTTGGGATATTTTATCCCCCTATCAATGCATGCTTCTTGTAAGGACTCTACTTTCTGATGCTACCAAGTATGCTTCTCTTTCTCACTATGATTACTAAGTGTTAGTGGGTAAAATTTATTTGTATTGTGTAATTTTGTTTCATGGTTTCTATGTTAAGCCCTTTCAGTTCAACAACGACTTCAACATGGTTTTCAAATGTATCGAGCTCTCTGAGCCTGAACAAAGCACAAAATCGAAGATAATGACAATGTAGAAATAAACGAGTTAAAATTGTTAGTATAAAAATTTAAAACCTTCACTAGGCATAAATAAGTATATTAGTAATGATTTATTTCAAGTTTTGATGTGAAGGCCTCTTTTGATTTAGATGTTGATCCTTCTATGAAGATATGGCTGGTATATGAGAATGCTATAAGTTTTCTTTACCTTGGTTTCTTGAAGAATATGTCAAAAGCCAAATTAAAATTTATCCCATGGTGTTCAGTGCAACCTAGATTGAATTATGGTAATGATTAATACAACGACTATGGGAAAGGAGAGAAAAAGTCATATGACACGGAATAATTGGGAAAGAAAAAGTCTTATGTCTTTATAAAAGGAGTTAATTTATAATTAGGAATAAATTAGATAAGACTTGAAGTTATGCAATGGGTTTCATGTTAAATTAGCAACCACAATGCAGATAGATGAATTTTTGAATATTAGTCTACAATCTACAGCATGAAAGTTGGTAACAGTTGATTTCACTGACATGCCAAGCCATACAAGATATTATATTATTTATGTTGAGCTGAAGGGAAGAAACACATCTAATTTTCTTTCATAATACAACACATTATTAGCCATTGGGAATTGGAATAATATTAATGAATGCACTCTCTTGTGTTAGCTATATTGTAGTTCTATTATATAGAACGCACTCTTATTTACTCGTTTCTCTTTGACAAATTCTTACATGCTGAAATTTGGTGTATATACTGGGTACCATTGAGTTTGTCTCTAAAATTTTACTCATTTATCTATGCCTATCTCAAATTTCATTGAATTGAATTCTTTTTTGTTTATTTCCTTCCAAAGGGTTTATTTCCTTCCAAAGGGTTTATTTCCATCTATTTTTTTTGTTTAAACACTGAAGTGGTGCTTCAGTTTATAAAATGAAGCGATGCTTCCATTTTTTACTAATAGACATGCATTAGTTAATAATTTAATATATGGCTTCTATTTAAAGTGAAAGCGCATGCCTCAGTTTTTAAACTGAAGCGACACTTTATTTTAAAAACTGAAAGGTAACTTTAAATTAGAAACTAAAGTTCCCTCAAGTATTATGTTGTTTTTTAAGTGAGATGCTTGATGTGGAAACCCATCAAGTATTCTAGTACAAGCCATTTCCTTAAACAATTATATCATTGTACGCTTAAGAACTTAAGAAGTGACTAAATTAATATTGTAAATCTTCTAGTTTTACTCTGTATTAGTATTTCCTTCCTTTCTATTTCTAGCTGAAGGCTCACCGCTCACTTAAGCACAATCATATAGAAAACTCCAATGACTTGTGTCCAACACGTTAATTTGAGAATTTATTTTTTATCTATTGCACTACTACAAATCTGCATTTTTCTGACGCCTAATTTGTGTCAGTATGGCGTCGCTAATAATTTTAGCGATGCCTTAGTGACGCCAGAAGTGCGCCAGAATATTGAGCGTCACTAAATTACATGGCGTCGTTAAAACGTCACAAATGTGGTGTCGCTATGATGTCGCTAAAATATAGTGATGCCATTTTGACTCGGCCTATATTTTGATACAGAACATATGTCGCAATGGCGCCGCTGACTTAGCGACGCCATTGTGATGTCTGCTTTCCAAAGTATAAAACGTCATAATGGAGTCTCTAAAATTTAATGACGTCGTTGCGATGCATCCATATGCCAATGCAAATTGTGTGGATGCACACCATCCAATTTATTTAGTTCATTTGTTCTTAATTCAAAAAGAAGAAACATATCATATAAATTGCACAAGAAAATAGTACACCAATAAGTAAAATCCGACAGAATATGTATTAGATTAAACAAGCAAAATAAACTACAATTATTAGTCAACAATTTTAACTAATACAAAAGTGTAAAAAAAATTAAACATTCCATTTTGTCGTCAAATTTCTCTTAATACTTCATTCTCCTTTTCTTTATGATCACCATCATTTCTTGCAATTATTGAAATTTTGCACATCTTCTCTTTTAATCATCATTACCTAATTCACGCCCTCAGTGGCCAAATTTATCTGTCATTTACAAAAAAGAACACATAAATAAATAAATGTTAGCATACCTATTTTATTCAACAAGAAAACAATAAAATAATTTTCAATGCACTGAGATAGATTAAAATAAAACTGAATAAAGAAATTGGACACAAAAAATCAGAGCCAATCATGTACAAAAGTAACAAAATGTCTCATTTGAGGTTTAACTTGATTTTGTCCTCATTATATGCTCAGAGTGTCAGCATGGTATCTAAATTTTTGAATAGATAATCCATAATATAGACCTATAATGCAACAGAGGTATGCTTAATAACAACTGTAATGGAAATGCATAAGCTCAATACTTCTGTGCACACAAATTAATCTGCTTTGCATGGATGAACACATTCTAATGATTTGAGTTGGCATGCAAAACAGCGTTCAGATGCTTAAACCCAATCCATATGTGACTTCTAGCGCAATTAAAGTTGCTAATGGCTAACTCAAAATCTGCATGTGGGTGGTGAGGTTCCTACAGTAGAATGGACAGGTTTAGATTAGGCATATAGCAAAGGGTGGATAAAAATTTAGCTTTCATATTTTCATACATGCACGGTGAAACATAAAATAATACTCAAAGAAAAAACAAATAATTACACTAGAATGACCAACGTACCTCTGCAATGCTTAAGCTGGGAACTTGTTTCAAAAGCTTGATTCTCTCACCATGTATATAAGCTCTTGCAGGTTATTTACTTTGGACTAATCTTCACATATAACGCAAAATTAAATATACTCAACAAGTCCAACTACAATATATCCTATCCATTTAGTGCTACACACAAATACACAACTATTATAGTACAAATAATCATATATTAGAAAACCGGATAGCATTTGACATAATTTTGAATGTATATAATAAGATCGACAATACTACACTTTGATACCACAACATTGATGATAAATTTATTTCTTCACCAGATTTCAAGGAACACTAAAAATCAAACATAATGAACTAATTAAAAGAATCACTGGAAGAATTATCAGCTAACCTATTTCAATTCTTTGGACATTATTCTCGGGAATCTTAGGTCCTGAAGTTGCACATTCGCCAGTAATACTTCTGCTGTTCCCCAAGCTGTTACTAATAACAATAATATTATTCTGATTTTAAAGGAAAAGTGTCAAATAATTAAGCTTAAATTTAGTGTACAAACAAGAAAACAAATTTTACAAATGCTTGCCTCCTACAGAAATGCAAGAACTGTGACCTGGAAAGAAAACAAATGAACAAGTGGATAAGAGTTAGCATTTGTTTCAGATAAGAAGTGGAATGTGGATCAGTTTTAATTGTGAAAGTTCATAATGGAAAACAAGTAATTATTTACTACAAGTAGTTACATCAATTTTCCATGGAGCACTAAATAATTACAAATAATCAAATAATATTTATTGCAAACAATTTGTAAATGAAAAATTGATATAGTTACATGATGAGTTGTGACAATATATAAATAAAATGTTAAAAGCTTTTAACGGAGTCAAAAATTTCAAGTGTTGTTTCATTACAAATGAAGTGTAATGTGAAAACAATATTTAGTTTGATTTAAAAGTCTGTTTTTAAAAGGTTTATCCTTGGTGGACTGGAAATAATGAAAGAATTGATATTGACAAATGCAGCTTCTAACCTTAAATCCAATTTTCCTGATGCATCTTCTGAACCGGTAACATTTACAAGAATGAATGCTGAAAAAATTACGGCATGTAAAACGCGATCTACCATTGCTCGCAGATGTCGATCAGGTTGAACAAATAATGCTATGTCCCATAGTTAACGAGGAGGCGTCGAGAGCCAAATTTGGTGATAGCTTCTTCAATGGATCTTTTGCAGTTTTCTTCGAATCCACGATCAACTCGGATTACTAACGGATCCTTTCTAATTTTCAGTTATTAGAAGAGATGGAGTGTGTCTTTCTCTTTTCATTTTTTCTTCAACATAATAGACATTCCAAAAGTTAAATGTTTTCACTTGAAAGATAAAACTAACACATAGATGTTAATTGAAATCTAGTTTATGATCATACTAGACCTAGATTCAAATCCAAACTACACCCTTCCACCTCTGGTCCTCCTTGCAAGTTGAATGTCCGTGGATGTGATGGTAACTCTTTTAGCATGAGTGGCACACAAACTAGCGTCCTCAAACATGCTTTGGATGCTTCTTGAAGAACAGCGACCGTAGAGCTTTGAAATCTCAGATTAGTTTTGAAATTTTGAGCGATTTCATGACCTAATCAATAAAATGGAAACGTTTTCAAAAGTTTGGTGCTTTTCTGATACTTGCGAATCTCACGAAAAGCAAACGGTACCTGGCCTAAATATTTGGGGCTTTATCACGCCGCCGATGGCAAGAGCAGCAAATTACTTCTGTTGCAAGTTGCTTTCTTGGGGCCTTGTCGTCGGTTGATTTCCTAGTGGTTTGCTTTGTATGTGCCATTGCGATAAGAGGAGAAAATTAGGGTTTCTAATTTAGGGATAATTTTATGACTTGGGAGTGATGGTCTTTCTCTTTCATTTCTGCATTAGGAAATTAGGGTTTTTTTTTATTTCGGAATGTTTTCAGTATGGATGCCAAGAAAATATGAATTAGATTTTGGATTTCACCTGATCTGATGGCTCAGATCGTTAATAACTTGCACATAAGGATCGTTGTCATTAAGCGTTGGATTTTAGGATCTGAACGGTTTAGATAATAGCTAAAGTTGGATTACGGATTGCCAGTTTTCAATGGTGTACTAAGGGCGTAGTCCAACCCCTACCCCTTTGCGGTGACAAAAAAAAATTGAAAAAATAAATAGAGATGTGGTCGCTACGGCATCACCAGATTTATACAGCACCACGAATGCATGGTTAATTTGTATCGCATTCACGACGATGGGTTGAAAGTAACATTATCTTCATGGCATCGTTAAGGCGAAGCTAATTAGAGGTGTCCTTATGACTCTTTAGTGATGACTTGCTGATGGAATTAATTTTGGCGATGCCACACCGACGCTGGATCATTACGGCGTCGCTGTTCTACGTCAGAAATCTACCATTATTCTTGTAGTGTTGGGTATGGTAATTAGTTGTTCTATTGCAAATATGATTACTTTCTTAGGTATGTCAATCCCGTGCTACTTTGATGTCAGGAGCTTGCAATATATCTAAGCAAATTTGGCTGTAAATTTAAATTATGGTCATTTTGATCAAATCTAAAAGAGTGACCACTAAGGATTAACAACAATAGTGCTAAGGTTAAATAAACAATTTATGACACAAAAATATTTTTTGTACTAATTTATATACCAACTTTTTTGGAAGTTGGAGCCGTTGTTCTTGGCCATTGCAATTCATAAGCTAAGTACACCTTCTTAATAGATATGGCTTTGCGTATTAATTCACACCATATATTTATCCTAATTGGAAGCTTGAAGTGCTATAACTACGATTTTTTTACAATATCAGATCTCAATTTACCAAATCTCGTTGTTGCCTTCCTGAAATGGCTTTAGTAACAGACGTCACTTGATATTGGGATTTCTGATCTTCGATGGTTATAATATGAAATGATATGTGAGGGGTTTGCTGCCTTTAAAATTCTTCTCCGTGTTGTCCAAAGGTAAACAGACTTATTTTATATGCTTGTTTGAAGGGATTGTTAACCAGATTGAATTATTATTGATATAAGTTCTTTTTTTACTTTGTAGATGGTAAGAAGATATGCAATTGAGTTTAAATTATAATGGAATAAAGGAGTTAAAGGAGTTTTATATACTCTCCTGTTTGAAATTAAAGTAATATATGCTATACTTTTCTCCATGCTTATTTTTTTAGTCAGTGTCATAAAGTTTAGAGCTAAAATTATAAATGTGTCGTAACTCTTTAATGGAAACCAACCAAAAAATAATGATGATGGAATACCAAGACTAGGCAACTAGAATATAGAATAGACAGAAACTTATTATTTGTATACTAGGTTAACCTTTTTAATTTATTTTATGTTCAGTTAACCTAATTCCTCTCATGTCTTTATTTACATGAAAGAATAATTTGATGTAGGTATAGAAAAGGAGTTATATATGGAAAATAAGGGTGTAGAGGGAGGTTGGGATATCTTTTGGGATGATTGGACAGGGCACAACTGTGTGTAGGTGTCAGGTGAGATAGGAAGTTGGTTGTGGTGCATCTGAACTTACTGGTGCATGGAAAAGGATCATTGAGTGGAAACAGGGTGTTTTATACAGTGGATTAGGTGTGGAAACAAGGGCATAAAGAGTAGTGTGCATGTGCATATGGTTCTGCATTTTCTTTGCCTACGGGTTAATAAGGAGTGGTTGAATCAGCAAGTTTAGAAAAATGAATTTGCACAAGGTATATTTAACAAGGTATACATAAATACTCCTACGAATTTGTTAGAAATATTTTTCCTAAGTTATGGTACTTATCGTGAATGGGCACTTGGAGCTGATGTAAAAATCATGATTAAGTTTATATGATTTTTGGATTACAATTCTCAATTTTTTAAAATAGTTAGATAGGAATTATGAAATGCCGCAAATCAAGTTATAGGCCATGTTATGTCCTCAGCAATATGTATTTTTAAAACAATGTTAAGTTCGTTATATTTCTAATTTAGTTTGAAGTTATTTTTATGTGAAATAAGATAAGGCACATTTAGTACTCATGCCAACTATAATAAAATTAACCATCTCTATAAATGATTTGTATAAATCATCCCTAATTTGTGTTTAAAGAATGGCGAAGTTGAAGTCCATCACATGGTAATGTTGAAGTATTATTGAATATTATTGACCCATGGTGTTATATCATAAATAGATTCTACATTGGCATATTTTTCACGTTGTCTTCTACTAGGCTGATTTCTTATTTCCATTTTCTGAAAATATGCACTTTTGCCTTTTTAGTCAGCAACAAACTAATATGAGATTACAATAACTGTGAATCCAATGTGAATCCCATTTCCAAGCACTACTAGAAAGGCCTCGTTTAGCGACGAGCATGAGTAACGGCTTGCGACGACTAAAAAAAGCGGTCGTCGCTAGCCGTCGCAAGTCGTTGCTCGTTCTGCAGTTATCAAACTGCCGAGCCCCCTTTCTTCCTCATTTTATTTTTTCCCCAAAACAATTCCCAAACCCTACATCCCGTCGCCCCTATTGTTGATCCGATTCCAACCTCCAAATTCGATTCCAAGCTTCTTCAATCATTCTGGTATGTCATCTAACTCTAATTTATGCTTAATTAGGGTTAATTGAAGGCTTTAGTTGTTTATTTATATGGGTTTGCAAAATTGAATGTTTATGAATATGAAATTAGTTATATTGAATGTTTATGAATATGAAATTGGTTGTCATGAGAGATGCTTATGATGATGGTTGTGTTGTAAGTTGATCTGGGGATAAATGTAATTGATTAGAAAGGAAAAAAACTATGATTGTCACATATGTAATGGATATAGGATGTTGAAAACAATGATTATGACGTATGTAGGCTTACGATGAATGTGTTGTAGGATGATTGTGTTTGTTTTTGGTGAGAGTAACTTGAATATATCGTGATTTTGTGTTAATCAATGTTGTGCATATGAGTCAAAGTGCATAGTTGATGCTAGTTAACTACATATTAAGTTATATCATATTTCATATTTTACTAAACTACTTTATAGTTCATTCAACTATTTACACTTTATTAACTAAAAATTAATTTTGACCATGTTTCATATTTTTATTTAATTACTTAAATATTTAACTAAAAATGAAATAAACATGATTGTTTAAATTTGAATTAAAATTAATTAATTAACTTGAAAGCTTAGTTTATAAATTATTTCAGTTTAAACGGTTAACAATTCAAGTTATTTGTATGCATTATATGATTGTAACAGATATGTCTGGTGGACGACGATCGAGGAGTTCGTCACAGCCGACTCCTTCACCATCTCCTACACCAGGAGCAGGTCCTAGTAGCTCCGAGCCTGATTTACGACGAGTTGTAGAGATTGTTCCTAAGAGTGCTGGGTAAGTGTCAAATTTATTTCTATTTAATTTATTTAAAATATATGAAATATCTATGTAAACATGTACGCAGGGGGTTCGAAATCCAGCCAGCAGAATTTATTTTAGAGGTGTCGAAGAAGTCTTACACGAGCAGGATGTCTAGGGCATGGCCGCATTGGGATATTATCCCACCTCACATCAAGAACGCTATTTTAGCCGATTTGCTGGCAAGTATTTTTTATATTATTATTGAAAGTAATGTACTGTAAATAATTCAAAATAAATTTGATATGCAGGCGGTTGTACGTGTGGAGCCGCGGGACATGCAACTTTTTTTGATATACTGGAATATGAAAATGCGAAAGAATTATCGAGAAGCAATTTCAAGAGCAAAGACATCTTCAAAAAAGCCTCCATGGATGACTGATGATGTGTGGGCTGGATTTAATGCATACTGGGATACGGAAGCAGCCAAAGTAAGATATAATGAAAATATTCACATTTACGTTGATTGCATTCTTCTAATTAATCGTGTATCAAATATAATAGGAAGTAGCAAAAAGAAATAAAGCAAATAGAGCTAAGAATCCAGGTTTACACCGCGGTGGCTCGAAATCATTCCAGCAACATAGGAGAGAACTGGTATAAAATTTCAATATTTTTAGCAAATGACAAATAGTGCATATCGTTAACTTATTCTTATTTAAAGCAAATAGTGCATATCGTTAACTTATTCTTATTTTTAATAATCTTATTACTGTATATATACTCAGATGAAAAAGTTTCAAAGGGAGCCTACGATGGCAGAGGTTTTCAGGCGTACACATGCGATTGAGCATACTGATAACGAAAGGAACGTGACATATAATTGGGCGGACAACAAGGCTGCGGGTGTAATGATAAATATGTTTATTTATAATAAAATGTTTCGTATTCTTTTATATCACAGTATACAAGTAAATTATATGGCATTTGTATTTAAATTATATTGGTATTGTAGGCGAGATATGATGCAGAGTCGGCTAGGGTGACTCAGGCTAGTGGACGAGAGGAGCTTACGGTTGCAGAGTGCGATCGTATATGGGATTCTATTATTAAACCGCCTACTCGTAATAGACGATATGGCTTCGGCAACCAAGAGGTAAACATTTTTTAATTTAAGTTTACATTTAAAGTATGTATACAATTGTAAAAAATTACAAAGACAACAATAAAGTATGTATTACATTTATCTTGTAATATAACAGTAAATATAGTACGTATTAATTTTATTCTACAAGTCCATGTTGTCTTTATAAATTTTTTAAATGCTACGCGATATACATGTAGATTTATATGGTAACGTCATGAACATAATTTAGGTTATTAACTTAAATATGAACTTTATTTGCAGGCCATTGATTTTCAGCGAGGATATAGGAGGTCCATGGATGAGGAGGCAATAGCTCGGATGCAGCAGCAGTTGGAAGAGATGAATGATTGGAGAAGAAGCCAACTGGCGCAGGAGATAGACGAGCGCATTGCAACTTTCTATCAGGAGCATGGAACGATGCCTGGGGAGGACGATGATGATGCTGAAGGCGAAGAAGAAGAGGACGAAGACGAGGAGGACGATGACGAGGAGGATGATGATTAGTTTGGTTGTTCTATTGCTTTGGTATGTACATATACTTGTTTTTATATGCTTCATGCACGTACGATGTTATTTGACGATGGTATGGTGTGGTTGGATTTATTTTGATGATATGTGATGATGGTACGGTAATATGTGACGATGATATTGTTTTTTTGATATATGACGATAGTATATTATGATATTGTGATGAATTTAGTAATATTTTGGATATTTTGTGTTGTTGATCTGTTTTGATAGTGAGAATTGATTATATTGGAGTGATATTGGTTGATTTGTGAGTTGATCTTGAAATGGTATTGGTTTTGTGGATTGAGGGGAAGGAATAGAAGCTGTATGCAGAAAAAAATGATTCAGATTAGCGACGGCTAGCGACGGTTGTTTGGTCAAAGAAACGACTTGCCACGTAAGGTGACACGTGTCTACTGGCCGTTGCTAGCCGTCGCTAAACCAGCGACGGAGCCGTCGCTAATCCCATTGCTATTTTTGCTGGCGACGACAGTAATAGCGACGACATTTAGCGACGGCTAGCGATGGCCGCCGATGGCTATAAGCCGTCGCTAAATACTGTGTGTCTTGTAGTGAAGGTAAGCATCAACATTTTATTTACATATTATTTTAAAGTAAAATGGGTTTATCATTATGGTAAGTAAGATTGATTTGTCACTGCTAGTCCTTACCACAAGTCCTAAATTCCCAAGCATTGCCTATTAAAGTTTTCAGTTTCAGTGAACCATATATAACAAATTTTTTTCAAACCAATATGCAAATATTTTACTATGCTGTACTAACATTTATCATTTATTTAATAAAAGAATGACTTTTTTGTTTCGGAGGTTTTTTTGCCAAATAGCGCTGATGGTTCAATTCCTATTCCTCATGGCTCACACGTAAATGTATTGTTTTGAAATTTCTACCTAACAAACATGTCAATGTTCACTTGTTTTTTTCCTGCTCTACCTGCTGAAAAACGAAATCGAACACCACAATTTAACTTATTTCCATGCTTGTCAATGTTTTTTAGTTGGAATTGTAGTTTGGAGGTTGCGATCTTTTTAATTTAATTAGAATATTTAGACTAATTTGACATGCCTGATCTTTTAAAAAAACAAATTGTTGCTGAACACAATCTGTTCTATAGAATTTTATCTATAATATATGTTTCAAATTCTGTTAGTTCTAGTCCTTGTAGTCTAACTTTGACAAAGCAACATTTCAAATTCCAATAATTCTGTAATATATTTTATATATTATTTGCAATTTTTTTGTTAAATAATTTAATGCTTTCTAATCAAGTTAATATTTGAAATAAACTAGCTGGAAACAAACTCAATAAAAATAAATTAACGTATTTAAAATCGAGTAGTTCATTAAAATAACCGTGTTGTGCCTACAATCCAGTTACATTAGAATAAGTTTTTTCAACAAACCAAGTAGTCGCGTGGAGCAGAGGATGTAGAAGTTTAAGTGAGAGGGGTTGCTTCTATTTAAAATATGGTGATGAAATTTGGTTTGTGTAGGAGTTGTGGATAGACTGATGGAAGTTAGGATTGGCAGTTTTGCTTTATCGATGTTGCACAGTTTAGTTGGTCTTGTTTTGATGGAGTTATTTGCTTGATATGTGATCGGTGGTTGTAGAATCGTTAATGGAAATGTTTTCGGTTGCAGAGGTGTTGTGATGTTCAGTGCATTATAAATGGAGGAGGAATTGGAATAATTTGATGAACTAGTTGTGAAGTTGGTTGATTATTTGGTCAAGGAGGAAGATTAAAGGCATGTAATATGGTAGTGTTTTGTACTGATTTGTAGGGGGATGGAAGAGTGTAGGATAAAGATGAACGAGTGTGATTAAGTAGGAGAGAATTTGGATGGTTGTTTATGTTTACCGTGACTGTTTTTCATAAGGTGTTGGTATAGTGAAGCTGAAGTGTGATCTCGTATAGCAGATTGAGTGATAAAGGCTTCCAAAGGAGTTGGTTTACTGTAGTGGGGTGGTGGAGCGGTGTTTTTCGTAATCATGTAAAGGAAGTGAAGAGGGAGTGGATGGAGATTGGAAGAAGTTGTATATGTGACTTATGGGAGTTGAAGTGGTGGATTATGATTCATTATGGTGGATCTAGAGGTTGCTGGTTGTTCAAGGCAAGGGGAAATTTGGTGAACTGGTGAGGTTGGCCAGAGTAATTAATGTAGTGTGTTAATGAAGTGGGAATGAAGTGGGAATGAAGTGGGAATGAAGTGGGAATGAAGTGGGAGAGCATTTGCGTTGAGGGAATTTGAACACTTTGAACAAATAATAGAAGCGCCAAAATAGATGTAGTGGAAACAAAACTGTGTGAAGTAGTAAATAGAGAAATGTGAAACTGTTTGATGTTGTAAACAGAGAAGAGAAAAGTAAATTCTGAATTGATTTGCATTTAAATTTTTATTTTTATATAAATGAAGCAAACTAAACCAATTGAATAAAAAGCAGAGAACAATGCCAAATAAGACTAAATATAACAAGTAAAACAGGCAAACCAAACTAAAAAATATAACAACCAAGCACAACGAACTGATGGGACTGAAAACAACAATGAGATCAAACAACTCACGGTGAAATCCAATTTTTTTTGAAGCAAACTGATATTTAGTGTCAAGGATTCCCTGAGCACTAGTTCTTGAATTCAGAGGGATAGGTGTAGTCTTCATTGAATTAACATACAAAATATAAAATATAAAAGGTTCAGAGTTGGTCAATATCTTTATCAAAATAATGTTCCATAAAAATATGTGGTTGCTGGAAGTAATTTTAGTATTATAAACGTTCAACAACTTAAATATGCACTAATCAGTATTTCATCTAAGAAATTTTGAATGCATGAGCATTATTTCAACCAGGGTAAATTCAAAGTAGATTATTGTTTAATTCATATTCAATATATACTCGTTTGTTATTTGATCACTAATCATTAATGTAACACGCCGTATTTTATATAAATATTAAACGAAAATATTGATAATTAATGATTTTGGAATTTAGCCCCGAAACATATACCATTGTGTTCGTGGAAATTTTCTGATTCTTTTTTATATATGACTTGTCCCAAACGGAGTCCGTATGAGAAAGTTATTGACGAATAAAGGTTTAAAAGACTGTATGTGTATATACGCGCACAAATTCGAAGTATGAAATTAGATTAGCGTTATAAGCGGAAAATAATAATCCACATAAGTAGTATTAAGAAATAAAATGAACGTTAGTATTAACGTTATAAAACGAAATTAATACTTCTTGAAATCACGTTCAGACCTAGGCTCCGGGTCGATCGAAGGCATACATGGGTCGGCGCACCCACGGCCAGATCTGCATTTTGAGTGACATGTATTTCTTGGTTAAACAGTTCAGACTTTATGTAATAACCCAAAAATTTAACAAACAACAATTAATTAATTGGGGAATAAACTGATAAAATAAATATTAATAATAAAAATATTGAAAATTGAGCAAAATAGATTTCACCGTTGTGTCTGTTACGAAATTCTAACTCAAATAGACTTTTAGTTTGCGTAAATCAGACGAGAAATGAACGAATTATGATCAATCAATGTTTGAAATTAAATTAAGAAAGCAATGGTAAATGGGCGACCAGCCCTTAACTTGATCGACATGGGTCGACCCATGTCTAAGGTGGGTCGACCCAGCTTCGAGCCTTGCTACTGTATTGCTGATATGTAAAATACAATGAACTGGACAATAAATCCAATGTACTAGGACACCTAACTCTACTATAAATAGCCTCCAACATCTAACCAAATCTTCACTATTCCATTTCTTTACCTCTCTCATATATTCTCAAATATAATTTTAATGGAGTATTAAGGGCTTGGTTCTGCACATATTTCTGAGGATATTCATAGATAGAGAAGATCAACCAAAGCTTATTGGATTTGCTCTAATTTTATGTGAGTATTACTGTGATTATCAAAATTCTTCCAAGTTAATGTTAAAATAGATACAATAGTTGTTCCAATGATTAACAATCTAAACAAAAAGGTTTTGGATAGTAAAATATATTGTATTTGAAAGTTTGACAACTTATATGTTTATAAGTTTATCTTTTACATGTTATTGTTCAATTTAATTACTGTTTATTACTTATTCCTTCTCAGTTGTTATTTGTTTATAAGTACATTCTTCTTCCTTATCCCCTTCTATGTCATTGTTTTATTTACAGTCTGGTAATGCCTAATTATTCGTTGTGTTCATTTCTAAGATAATATCCATTTCTCCTTTTTCCTTTGTTTTGCGTTGAGCCTAGGCCAACGAAAGCCTAGGGCTTATTTTTAATTTGCATAAAATTGGAATAACTTGGGATAATATTAATAACGAGATTATAGGCATATTAAGAATTGGTAAAATATGGGGCTGTAAATGGGATAAATTCTAAAGGATGTGTAACCATGTTAATTTGGCATTGATGAGGAAAACATGTTATTTGACATTAATTTGTAAACATGTTAATTTGGCATTGATATTGGAAAACATGTTATTTGACATTAATTTGAAAACATGTTAATTTGGCGTTAATTTGGAAAACATGTTATTTGATTTTAAAATAGAAATTATGTTCTTTTGACATTAAATTGGAAAATATGTTCATTTCACATTAAATTGGAAAATATGTTCATTTCACATTAATTTTGGAAAACATGTTCACACGTTAATTTGGAAAGCATTTGAATTTGACGTTAATTTGGAAAACATGTTAATTGTACTTAATATGACATTAAGTAACCTGTATTTGGAAAATGTGTTAATCAGAATGAATTATAATTAATTTGACATTAAGTAATCAGTATTGGAAAACATGTTAATTGGAATTAATGGTACTTAATTAGGCATTAACATGCAAATGGAAAACATGTGAATTGGTGTAAGTGATACTTAATTATACATTAAGTAAAACATGTTATTGTAACTTGACAATAAGTGACATGGTAAAAAGGGGTTGTAGATTACTTTCATTAATTACAATCTGGGGATAACAGGTTGTCGATTATTTTCATTAATTACAATATAAGAAATAACAGGTTATGTTAGTAGGCTTATTAATGAACCTAAATCACGTTAAGTTAAACCTGTATGATTAATAAGCGAGATAAAAGGGGTTGTAGATTACTTTCATTAATTACAGTCCATGGATAAAAGGTTATGTCAGTGGGCTTATTAATGAACTTAAATCATGTTAAATTAAACCTGTATGATTAATAAGCGGGATAAAAGGGGTTGTAGATTACTTTCGTTAATTACAATCTGAGGATAACAGGTTATGTCACTAGCCTTATTAATGAACTTAAATGTTGTTAAGTTAAACCTATATGATTGATAAGTGAGACAAAAGAGGTTGTAAATTATTTTAGTTAAGTACAATCTAGGGATAACAGATTATGTCACTGGGCTTATTAATGAACTTAAATCTTGTTATGTTAAACCTATATGACTATTAAGCGGGATAAAAAGGATTGTAGTTTACTTTCGTGAATTACAATTGAGGGATAACAGGTTATGTCACTGGGTTTATTAATGAACTTAATCATGTTAAGTTAAACTGGTATGATTAATAAGTGGGTAGGTGTAACACCCCGTATTTTCTATGAACAATAAAGTAATGAATTAAAGAATACTTAATTTTAAAATTGGGAATTAAGTAAAACGGGTTATGCCATTGCGTTCGTCTCAGAATTGTGCTTGAGATAGAGTCTGAGTTTGTGTGAATCAGACTCCGTATGAAGAAGTTACGGAGGTTAGAAGATTTCAAGTTTAAGTAGAAATTAAATTAATATAATAATTAAAAGTCAATACAGTTCAAAATTCGAAATTCAGTCAGAGCGGCCTGAGCGGGAAATTTCCCGCTCAAGGGTGTCGACCCCCCCAGGGGGAGTCGATATAGGTATCGACCCCCTAAAGAGGTGACCCCCCTGTAGGGAGTCGACCCCTTTTTGATCCGGATTCCGGTGACGATTTCTGAGTCATTAGGGCATATGTGGCGATTTCTAGTTGGCTCTCATTGATCTGAATGGCCCTGATTACTCCTAGGTTGATCTAATGGCTCATATTAATCTAAACTTCTATATAATCACTCCAAACCTCAACCCTAGACCTCATAATTTCATTCTAAGAAGTCATCATGCCGTCCATCTCCTAACTAGCGTATCCTCCATCTCCCAACTAGAAAGCAAGTTAGAAAGCTCCAAACCAAATCCAAACTAGAGAATCAAACGTCTACATCAAAGGATTAGCTTTACAAATTCAGAAATCAGATCCCAGAACACAAGATTCGTCCTTTTTCTGTAAGTTCAGTTATTGTTCCGATTTAAACACCTAATAGGAATCATGACTTTAATAATCGGATCTAGAACTATGCCTAATTCTGATTCATGCTTATCCTTTTGTAAAAACTGAATTGCCTATGTCTATGAGACTATTGTGATTGATATTTTGCCTATGAGACTGTTGTGATTGGCATAATGGAACCTATCATACCTATGAGACTGTTGTGATTTATATGATGAAACCTATCATGTTATACATCCTATGCCTATGAGACTATTGGGACTTATACAATTGAACCTATCATGTTGTATTAAATTTGTGGTTCTTTTATGTATGCAAGTTACATGCTAAGTTATGTTCATACATGTTTATATGTTTAGATCCAAGCTAGTACCCATGTTTAAGATGTATATAAGTTCATGTTTATACGATTAGATCTATGCTAGTTCGCATGTTAATTGGATCTAATTTAAATGCAAGATCACGTTTATATGCTTAATTAAGTTTATGTCGTTCTATGCCAAATTTATATTACACATGTTGATCTATATTGTTTGATGCTTGTTGGAATATTACATGCCCCTTTCTTTTCCGTTTTGTTTACGAGTCAGGCTAATTTGCGAGCCTAACGTTCTATGTGAATTATGCGAACGAATAACGGGGGAGACGTTGGGAAAATATTAAATTACATGCTATTGGCATAGATTGGCTCATAATCATGCAAAAGATTAGTAGCGTGAAATGGTATAATTTGTATACCTTGAATTATGGACATAATTTAGAGGGTAAATGGGGCATGAATTAAATGACAACACTTGTGGCTAATTTACATACAAACATGAATGGTAAATATGTAAATTAATTAAAAGATGAATATGCCTAACCCGAGGTTAGATTGAGTTACGGTGTAAGACTGCCTGGAACCGCCCGGCACATCTAGCAACCGCAACAACAGATCTAATTTGCGAGGTTAGCGCATCATGCCCAAGACAAACCCGAGGTTAGAATGAGTTTGCGGTAGAAGTCTGCCCGGAACCGCCCGGCACTTCCAGCAACCGCAAACAACAGTTCTAATGTGAGAGGTTGGTGCATTAATAAATCAGTTAATGCTAATAAACTAGACATGCTAATAATGGCAGGGTTAAGTTAACTAAGGCAATACTTAACCAATACAACATGTTAGTTAAACAGATGGATGGGGTTAGGTCAAATTGGGAACACTTAACCATTATAACATGTTGATTAGGAAAGCCTTGCAAATGGGACCCATTTCAGCAGTAACCCACATAGATGTATCACGGTACCCTGAACTAGGCAGGGTGGGGCATGATTATTGGGCTGATTATAAGCGGACAAAATAGCGGCCGGTGGTGCAAAAGTGTAGGTTCCGGCGAAGTATGGACGTGCTTTCGGAGTGGAAAAAGCAGGCACTGGGCATCAGTAGTATACACTGTGCATCTTGAATTTGTGTCGGGTTGCCACCATAGGAATTGATACACCCCATGGTGGGACCAGCACGGGTATCTACAATCAAGCGGAGCCGAATGGCATAAGTAATAAATGCATGCGAGTAGAAGCCGATCGGAAATGGGATCACTTTGATATGAACACATGATGCTAGTTGAAACCATTCGTTAGTAGGTGCAGAGAAATAGAAATGAGTGTGATAGTATATTCAGTTTATCTTGCCTTATCTTATGTTATTTTATTGCTATTGTATTGTCCTATGTTCAGTTTATTCATGTCACGATCCTTTTACCTGTTTACATGCTGAATAACCACTGGACTTACTAGACTTATGTCTGACCCATTTTCTTTCGCCTTCTTTTCTTCCGTTTCCCCCCCAGGTCCGTAAGGAGGGAATACTTCAGCTTAGTGCAGACCTTTTCCAGCTTGAAGAGAGTAGATGTATTGCTTGGATTCTCTTTTCTTGGGCTATGGCTGTAGTTACACTTTTATTGGGGATTTATGCTGCTTTACTACTGTTTTCTTCTTCTTTATGTACTTAGAGTTTTAAATCAAGACAAATGTTTTATTGTAATAATTTAGAAGTTGGGTTTTGAGACAATGCTTGTAATGTTTTGACTGAAACATGCTATTTATGAAATGATTTCAGTTTTCCGCTGTTTATATGTCTGCTTTGTAAATTGTCTGTGCCTTTTACCTAAAATGCTTCACCAAAGTTAATGCATTTCCTTTGTGAGTGACCTTAATGGAGGTGGGGTGTTTCACTTGGTATTAGAGCGATGGTTTACCAGATTAGATAAAAGTTTTTGAAAACTATTTTTCAAAAAGAAGTTTAAAGAAGCATTTTAAAGAAAAGTATTGTTTTATTTTAAAGGCATAATCCCCAAAGCCATATGCAGTATCTTTCTATCCTTTGTTTTGAACCTTTTCTTTTCGTTCCAACATGTCTGGGGATCTTAGTCTTCCCGAGGGCGTATCGATACCTGGCTAGTTCAGAAGGTATCTAGAGGCTAGGGTTAATGAAGCAGGCCTAGCAGACGTTCCTCCTCCCCCAGCTGCAGCCGTTCCTCCTCCTCCTCCGCGTGTGAATGCTTTCTCGAAGATTTGTAGAGACTTTCGAGCTATGGGAAGAAAGAACTTTAATGGGACTGAATCATTCGTGGAAGCTAGAAACTGGCTCAAAGAAACAGAAGATTTGTTTGTTATCTTCGAAGTGGACGATAAGCAGAAGATACAATTGGCTGTATGGTTACTTAAGGACGAAGCCTCTTACTGGTGGGAAGTTACTAATGCTCAGAGACCAGTTGAAACTTGGGAGGATTTCAGAATGAGATTTGAAATGAGGTTCCTCTCGCAAGCTGAACGAAGCCTATAGATGGAGAAGTTCTTAGCACTCAAACCGGGAAGCCTATCAGTCAAAGAATATGTCAACCAATTCAACCAACTGGCTGGATTCGGACTGGAGTTAGTAAACACTCCACATAAAAAGGCTCTCCATTTCGTTAAAGGGTTGGATCCACTGCACCGCCTAGCTATGTCCCATATACCTATGGGTGCGACTTTTAAGAGACTGGTGGACATGGCACTGTTACAGGAAGAAGACAAGGATGGCACGAAAAAAGGCAAAGGTGGAAGAACCTCTAGACAAGAAAGTGGAGGGATCACAGAATAAGAAGACGGATTCCAGGAAAGGTGGGACGAATAACAAACCCGGTGATAATGTAAAAACCCGTAACTTCCCCGTAAAGGAAAGCGACGGATAGTTCGAGAACAAGCCACAACAGAACGCATATAAAAGAACATTTCACTGTATATCACGACAATGCATCAGAATACAAGAATATACAGAGTATAAATGAATAAATATTACACAGAAATATCAGAGATTTAAATTACATTTAAATACATAGCAGCGGAAAATAATACAATACACAACTAGAAGGAGATATACGGATACAAAGCTTTCCGGATATCGTTCCAGCTGTAAACCAGGATCCTGTGAATATAAATCTGCAAAACCAAAACTACTAGCTGCCCGTGTCAAAATAAAGGCACCCAGAGTTTAGGTTAAAACAATAAACTCCAGGTCAGTCATGGGACTGGTGTGAGAACTAAAACAGTTATTAATCTTTATTTTAAATCATTAGGTAAATCAAGGGACCACGCCGTATAACACGGAACGGGTTTCCTCCCAAGAATACCAGTGCATAAAACAAACAGCGCAATGCTAAATAAAGAAAAATGAAGCTGTTATAAGACCCAGGTCCCATCACACAATGCAACGCAGCCGAGGATAGGGTTTTCCCTTATAACAGCCAAAGAATGCTTGATACGGTTAAAACAAATCGTTTGATACTATCATAAGTGCATAGTGTATAAAACAACTTCAAATCATAAGTATCAATCATAGGCGGCATAAGCGCCCCATCCCACTATGTCGCCATATATAGGATTATAATTAAAACCGCAAATGTCACGTATTTGGAAATTGGATTTCCGCCTATGAACCGAGGCAAAAGATAGTCCTCAACTGATTCGAGACAATCTAGCCCATGTCTCAGGTCCCAGACTCAGGTGGGCCTTGGATCGTCAGGGCCGGTCCACCGATGTGGATTATTATGCCTGAACAATACGTCTCTCCGCCCTATGGGGCGTAAACGAGCCAACAAATGACTCCATCGGACCCGGATCGTCCGATCAAACCGAGGCGCCTCGCAACAGCAACAACAACATAAGTCAAACTCGTCAGGGCGTGTAAAACCACTGACGCCACTTCTAGCTAGAAAGAAACGCAAGTCCTCCCTGATGTCCTCTCCCGTTTTTGGTTCATACCGGGTGTGAAACTCGCGAAGTAAACGTTACACAAAGCTACGCCACAAAGGCCGTGCTTTGATCATCACCACAAGACTTTGCTTTTCAACAGAAGCCTTGATCATTTGCATCTTAGCATGCCACACAGGCAAACCATCCTATGCAACCGGTATCAGTCACACAGAATGAAATCCGATGTCAGACACACAGTCCATTTACAAGTCCGTTCTGGGTCTGAACGAAACCGGAGGCACCTAGTACCTCGCATATCCATCGATCTCCAAGTACGTCTGGACGATCACCAACTGTTTCCATCTTCTTGGGTGTACAGCCCAATCAAGATCATCGGTTATCACCCAAACGACGTGAAGACTTCTGGTCTTCGACCACCGTCTTCATCTTCGACACCACGTCGAATCAGTTATTCAGAATGGGATAAACCCGGTCTTTCCGAATAACTCGCGTATATTTTAAATAAGTGTTACACAAACACAACATACGCCTCATCCCAATTCAGAATATTCTTTTATTCACAAAAGCACATTCTTAGGGAAATGTTCCCATTAATTTTATCCAAGATAAATTCTTCTAAATTTATTCTTTAATCTCCTTTGAATATCAATTCAAACTAGTCGGGATTAGCGAACCACACCGAAGTAATCATTTATTTTATTTCCCAATCCCAACCTATTCATCCCATGAAGTAAAACTGGTCATACTTCATATCTAACACCACGGTGTTATCGGTAAATTCAATTACCATTTCACGTTTAAATCTAATTAAAGATTTAACTATCGCCTGGAGTAAAACTGGTGATACTCCATTCTCGATCATTTCAATCTAATTAAAGATTCATTAAAACTCCACTTAGTTTTAATCTTTAACTGGGTTACAGAATCCGTGTCATTTAAAACACAGTTCACGATAAACCCAAAGTCACATTCATTAATTATCGGGTTAAAGAACGAGTGTTATTTAAAACACTGTTCACGATAAACCCAAAAATCAATATCAATTCAATTCCAATTAAATATTACTTAATTGGCACACTTCATTAAATCTAAATAAAAAGATTTAATCATTTCTCAACTGGGTTCAAGAACAGTGTTAGTGAAGACACCATTCACGACAAACCCAAATCACATTCGATATTCAATACAAGGCTCTGAATAGAAAATATATCGGCTTATATTCAATATCGAATTCTACGACTAACAAATGCCGTATTGGAAATAACGATATATATATATATCTTTCAAATTTCCATAACAACATCTGTATAATCCCAAATTCCAACATCGAAATATTCCGAAGACAATTTCGATTCAAATCCACTCCAATGCAATCATTGGAAATTTTGGTTATTTTTAAAACCCTTTTCAAATTCAATTTATTTACTTAAAAATAAATAGAATTATCATTCTAGTTCAAAACTAGCTTATTTCGATAAAAATCTATTTTTATCTTTTCAAACATGGAGTTTTTCATCCCAAATCTTCACAAATCATTTCTTATGATTTTACACAAATTATTACTATTTTTAATAATTTTATCAAGGCCCGTACAGTCGATTTCCATCAACGGCCATCGAACTGCACTTACAGCGACCTTTTTCAAATTTGATTTGGACGTAACTCCAAATCCAACCGTTAGATTTCAAATTTCTAATATTCGTTAGAAAGCTCTTTTCGATACGAACCCAACAGTTCCGGTTTTAGGAGAATCCGACGGTCGGATCTCCCGTAACGTCCATTTGAAATCAATGGTCGAAATTCGCGAACTGCCGCGGCGCGGCGCGTTCTATTCAGGCCATTATATTATATATATAATATATATAATATATATTTCGTCGATTTCTATTTAAAACGAATTATATAAATAGTTTTAAAATTCGTTTCAAAATCTATTTCAACTTCCATCTCAATTCAAAGCAAAATTGAATTCTTCTCTATAAATTCGTTTTAAAATTCATTTCTATTCAATTCAAATTTCAATTCAATTTGAATTCATTTCAATTTGCTTTCAATTCAATTTGAATTCGTTTTCAATTCAATTCACTTCGGAATCACTTTCAATTCAATTCATTTCGAAATCACTTTCAATTCAATTCATTTTGAATTCGTTTTCAATTCAATTCATTTCGAAATCACTTTCAATTCAATTCATTTCGAAATGAATAAAACCGATATAAATATCGTTCACATCAAAATGGCGTCAATCTAATCAACACGGCTTCATATATTCCTTTATTTTCAAATATTCTATTTCAAATATTTCTTTTTCAAATATTTCTTTTTCAAAACTGGAATGAGGCCCAATCAATTACCATATAAAATTAATTATATGGATTTTCATACAACACATGTATATAATAGCATTGAAAATAATCAACCATCAATCAAAGTGCACTACACTGTATAAGCATCAAACATAGATATTCAACGCTTATAACAGCCTGTCAATCAATCGATCGACATATTTAATCAATCAGGATGAGTGAACTTCAAATTTCATCCCAACACCCGTGTGGGGTTTCAAACAATCAAACACAGATTTTATTTGTGCAATTGGGCGATGTGTAAAATTTATCGACCCAATCAATGTCCTTCAAATAGGTGTACATAAACAAACCGTCTGGTTTGTAAATGAATATTTATTTTATTCACTTTCACTATATTCATATTCACGTTAAAAATTATATTTTTAACGATAAAACATTTTATTCCAACATATGAATTTCTATTATTCATTTACACAAATAAAATGATATTTTTATTTTCTAACATATTTTAGAAAATTTCGGCGGCATAACGGCATGATACTAGAAACGGGACGAGGCCTAGCCTTATCCCCGGTCTAGTGAAGGCCCACGCCATTCACACATCAATCAAATCAATTCGTTATGCAAACCACAAAATTTGGAGTAAGAGTCTAACCTAGCCTTACTCCTTCGCCTTATAACGACGCACGTCTAATCCTAACCAATTTATCAATTCGATTTTTCACACCACAAACCACATTCACCAATATCGCAATCAATCACCAAACAGCCAAACAAACAAGTCCATGGTCTGTGGACGATTGTGTCGGGTGCTACTAAGCACCGTCTGCATCCTAGTATATATATATAACTAGAAAATAAATTGAAGAGTGAGAAATTCTCACGCATTGCTATCCTAGCTCCACGGCTCTTCATTCGCAGAAGTCTTCGCTGTTCTCGTCTCTTCGTCATCTTCGTTGCCCGTATTCACTACATATATAAAAATCGAATTTTTACTTCGTTGTTCAATATATAAAAATCGAATTTTTACTTCTACTTCATTATAAAAACCCAATGCTAAATTTAATTTTAAAACAATGTACATTTTTATATTTCTAAACAAAATATATTTTTCTAAACAAGGTATATATATATTTTGTCTTAGCAAAGTTTATATATTTCTTTCTTAGCAAAGTTTATATATTTCTTTCTTAGCAAAGTTTATATATTTCTTTCTTAGCAAAGTTTATATTTTTCTTTAACAAATTTATATATTTCAAAATCAATGCTATATATAAATTTAAAAACCAATTCTAATTTTATTTTCAAAAGAGTTCTAATTTTATTTTCAAAAGAGTTCAAATTTTATTTTCAAAAGAGTTCAAATTTTATTTTCAAAAGAGTTCTAATTTTATTTTCAAAAGAGTTCAAATTTTATTTTCAACCTCCTAGCTTTATTTTTAAAAATCATATGTTCACTTTAAAAAACATGTTTTTATTTTTAACTAAAAAATCAGTTTTTTATTATTTTTCCCAAATTCAGTTTTCTTTTTCAAAATACAGTTTTAAAATCTTTTAATAAAATCAGTTTTACATTTCTTTTATAAATTCAGTTTTAAAATCTTTTATAAAATCAGTTTTCTAATCTTTTATAAAATCAGTTTTCTAATCTTTTATAAAATCAGTTTTCTAATCTTTTATAAAATCAGTTTTACATTTTTCCCAAATTCAGTTTTCTTTTTCAAAATACAGTTTTAAAATCTTTTAATAAAAGAAACAGTTTTATTACAGAATAATAAAATAAATAATAATAAATATATATATATATATATATTAGGATAAAATAAAATACTCACCGATCTGCGAAGGGGGAGGGGGAAAGAAACGGCGGCAGGAGGCGTTGGCGAAGCGGAGGGTGGAGCGATGGCTTCGAGGGCTTGGGTCGCTGATCTTCGTCGGAGCTCGTGCAATCTGGGGGCTTCGGTGGGTTGCGTCGGTGGGTTTTTCGAGGAGGGGCGGATTTGGGAAAGGAGGAGGAAGGCAGCGCGTTGAGGATCAGAGGGGGCTCCTGGCAATGGACATCGCCTGGCGACGTCGCGATGAGGTAGGGGGAGCGCGTCGAGATCCGGTTTCTCTTTTTTTTTTTTTATACTGATCGGATTGAAGAATATAAAGGGGGGGGGGTATATGTAAAAGAAGGAATTAATTTATTTATTTAATTAATTATGCAAAAAGGTTGACTTTTACATACGACCTCTAAACGGGGTCCACCGCCTGTCGTCCATAGCGTATTACCCCCATTCCGAACCCAATGGGATATGTACCGCAAGCTGAAACGACCGTTTCGATCTGTTTCCGTTGCATTTACATTTAAATCACTATATTGAATTTTAAACGTACATTTCAAATTACCGGGGTCACATACTAACTAGAAACCTTCCAGAAAAATATTTTCTAGCTTCGTATTGACGATACGGTCCTAACAAAACTAGTTTCGTCGAATTCTGAGACCGTATGAAAAATGGCCAATTTCCAGTCGATTAAAATCAACTGAAACTGGTCAAACACGTTTTCCTTTGCCACGCTCACATATTGATTCGAAAAATTATGAAATTTGAAACCTAGCAATAACTTCACATCCCGGACCCAACAAAACTGGTTTCGTCGAAATCCGAGGTCATTTGCAAAATGTCCATTTTTAAGGGCCTGAATTCCATAGCGACTATTCAGAATTTTCACTTGGACATATCTTTTGATTCCTGCTATGAAATCTTGATTTCCCGGATTCGTTGGAAAGATATTATCAATAAGATCCCATCATTTTTGGTTTCACTAAAATCCGGATTGTTTTGCACCCGGTACATTCATTTGAAGTTTGAAATCGAATTATCGAACTACCGCGCCATTTTCAATTCTATTTATAAATATAAATAAATATTTATATTCTAACGACGACGCGTATATAATATATACGTTGGAATTATATTCTAATAAATTTCTCGTCGATATTATTTAAAATAATTCATTTTAAATAATCAAAATTCGCTAAAATTGCCAAAACAAAAATTTCAAACTGGCTCGCATTCTACGGGTTGTTACAGATAAGAGGAAGTGTAAATTTTGTGGCATACCTGGACATCTAATTAAAGACTGCAGAAAGAAGAAGAGGAAGATGGGTGGTTGTTTTCAATGCGGCGAGACATGACATATGGCTAAGGATTTCCCAAAAAGGCAAGGGTAAGGGCAGAGGACTGTCTGGAGGGAAGATTCACGCTCTCATTGCACCTCCGCAAGAAAGAGGTAGAAATATTTCTGTTGAGAGTTTAGTTTATCTTTCTGATCATCCAGTTCATACTCTTTTTGATTCTGGCGCATCACACTCTTTTATATCTACTGCTTTAGTTGAATCTTTGCACCTAAATACCAGTATAGTAGAGGATCCCATGGTTGTTTCAAATCCAATTGGGGGTTCGGCTTATTTATCGATGATTTGTTTGGATTTGGAAATTTCTATACTAAGCGTTGGGTTTAGATGTAATGCTTATGTTTGGGTTTCACGGGCTCTGGGTTGATTCTAGGCATGGATTGGTTATCGAGTAATGGTGCTATCTTTGATTTTGAAAGGAGAGGGGTTAGACTTATGACTCGCCTCGGTAACACTCTCGAAATCTCTTAAAATCCCGTGAATTCGATTATGCTTAGCTATCGAGAATCTCTTGATGCGTCTGTTGAAAACTTGCAATCTATTAGAGTATTTCGTGAATACTTGGATGTCTTTGAAGAGGTGAAGGGTTTAGCTCCAAAGTAAGAGATAGACTTCCGCATATAACGTGTTGATAATGCAAAACCTGTTGCTTTACCCATTAGACACATGGCTCCAAGGGAAAGGAAAGAGCTCAGCAAGTAAGTTAAAGAGTTGCTTGAAAAGGGATTCATAAGGTGGAGTATTTCTGAATGGGGTGCCCCAGTAGTGTTCACAACCAAAGCAGATGGTTCGCTTCGCCTATGCGTAGATTACAGGGAGCTAAACAATCTAACCAAGAAGAATAGACACCCACTTCCAAGAATAGATGACTTGTTCAATCAGCTAGTAGATGTACGCAGTACAGGATTGGGCGCCGTCTTGATGCAAGAGGGCAAAGTAGTTTGTTATGGGGGAAGGCAGTTGAAGGTACATGAGAAGAATTACCCAACTCATGACTTAGAATTAGCTGCCATTGTTTTCGCTCTTAAGTCATGGCGTCATTACCTACTTGGAGAAAGGTTTGAATTGTTTACTGACCATAAATCGTTAAAGTACCTTTTTTCACAGAAAGATCTTAACCTAAGACAACAAAGGTGGACGGAATTTCTTACCTCATACGATTTTGAGATTGCTTATACCCCTGGCAAGGGCAATGTGGTGGCAGACGCCTTAAGTACGAAAAAGCTGACCTTAAGTCTCTTTGTAGAAAGGAAAAGCTTGGAGTATATAGCAAACTTTGACTTTAGACCCTCCTTTGAATTTGTACCTGGTTTGTTAGCATCGCTAGAGGTGCGGCCTACTCTTTTGGACTCAATAGGAACCACGCAACGTAAAGACCCTCAGATAGTTAATGTGATGGATAAGCTAATTATAGGTGAGACTTCTAGTCACCTCAATAGATACTCCATCGATGACAAGGGTTGGTTGAGACGGGATGGAAGACTATGCATCCCACAAGCAAGGGATTTGGTGAAAACCGTTCTCGAAGAAGCACACCATTCTAAGTTGACCATACAACTAGGTGGGGACAAGATGTATAAAGACATAAAAAGGGTTTTCTTTTGGAATGACATGAAGAAGGATGTAGTTGAATTTATCTCTAAATGCTTGATATGCCAGCAAGTCAAGGCAGAGCAGAAGAAGCCTGGTGGTCTGCTTCAACCTCTAGAGGTCCCACAGTGGAAATGGGATAGCATTTCGATGGACTTTATTGATGAGTTGCCTAGGTCAAGAAGGCGGCAATACCAGTATTTGGGTAATAGTGGACAGGCTCACTAAAAGCGATCACTTTATACCTGTTAAGAGTAGGAGGACTGCCTCATCGTTAGCATCCATTTATCTTAAAGAGGTGGTTCGACTGCATGGAATACCCTCTAGCATAGTAAGTGATCGAGATCCTATCTTTACGAGCGAATTTTGGAAGAGTTTGCAAGAGGCTGTAGGCACACATCAATGCTTAAGCATTGCCTATCACCCTCAAACCGATGGTCAGACGGAAAGGGTGAACATAGTATTAGAAGATCTCTTGAGATTGTGAATTCTTGATTTTGGAGGAACATGGGAGGATCATCTTCCTTTGGTGGAGTTTGCCTACAACAATAGCTACCAAGCCACCATAGGCATGGCACCCTTCGAGGCTTTATATGTAAGACCATGCTGATCACCAACTTATTGGTGGGAGTCTATAGACAAGCTCATACTTGGGCCTGACATGATTAAAGACACTTCAGAGAAGGTAGACTTGATACGAAGACGAATGAAGACAAAATAGGATAGACAGAAGTCCTACGCGGATAAAAGAAGGACCGACCTTGAGTTTGAGGTTGGAGACAGGGTTTTCCTTAAAGTATCTCCTTTGAGGAATGTTGTTCGCTTTGGGGTCTATAGGAAAATTGTCACCAAGATTTGTAGGGCCATTTCCTATCATTGAGAGGATTGGGACGATGGCTTATAGAGTAGAGTTGCCTGAAAAATTGGCTGGAATTCATAATGTTTCCCATGTCTCTCATCTACGAAAGTGCTTACATGAGTCTACCGAAGTTGTGGAGCCAAACGTACTAGAGGAGATAGAAGTGGAACGAGAAGCGACGGTGAGAAGAGTTCCAACTCGTATCTTGGGAACAGAAGTTAAAAAGCTACGCAATCATGAGGTCAAACTAGTTAAAGTACAATGGAGTGACGCTGAAGGAGACGCGACTTGGGAGACTGAAGATAGGATACGTGCATCCTACCCTTTTCTTTTTGAGGGTACATCCTTGACCTCTTTTTCCATAAGTTTATGCATGCTTGTATCTTTCTCTTAAGTATATCTCCTCGGTCATATTCTTGATCCTTAGGTAGAAACCAATGAATGTAAACATGTATTTGAAACATGTTATGATTGATGGTTGCAAGTGGTTGCTAGTGGTTTCTCGTGGATGCATATACACACACACACACTAGGTATTAGATCGGCTCAGTCACTTTCATATTGCATATGCATATATGTATTTATATATATGGATTGGAACTTGATGTGTTATCATGTAGACGTTGCATTTGTATGAATGATTGTGCACTCATGTAGAAGTTACAAAATACGATTAGGAATAATTGCATACATGATGGACTCATAACACTGACATGGTTCGCATTAAGGAGGTCAACTGAATCAGTAGACCGCCTGATTTTTGCATTAGATAAGGACATATACACACACTATGCACATAAATGTAAAAGCATTAGAATTCTTTTTAAGGACAATGGATTCCTGTGATTGATGGTTGAGTAGATGGATGTTGGATGTTAGGATACATTCTTCTTAACTTAGAGATTTTGGGGACGAAATCCTTTAAGGAGGGGAGAATGTAACACCCCGTATTTTCTGTGAACATTAAAGTAACGAATTAAAGAATTTTTAATTTTAAAAGTGGGAATTAAGTAAAACGGGTTATGCCATTGCGTTTGTCTCGGAATTTTGCTGGAGATAAAGTCCGAGTTTGCGTGAATCGGTCTCTGTATGAAGAAGTTATGGAGGTTAGAAGATTTCAAGTTTAAGCAAAAATTAAATTAATATAATAATTAAAAGTCAATACAGTTCAAAATTCGAAATTCAGTCAGAGCTGCCTGAGTGGGAAATATACCGCTCAGGGGTGTCGACCCCGTCAGGGGGAGTCGACATAGGTGTCGAACCCCCTATAGGGGTGACCCCCCGTAGGGAGTCAACCCCTTTTTGATCCGTATTCCAGTGACGATTTCTGAGTCATTAAGGCATATGTGGCGATTTCTGGTTGGCTCTCTTTGATCTGAATGGCCCTGATTACTCATAGGTTGATCTAATGGCTCATATTAATCTAAACTTCTATATAATCACCCTAAACCTCAACCCTAGACCACATAATTTCATTCTAAGAAGCCGTCATGCCATCCATCTCCTAACTAGCGTAGCCTCCATCTTCTCCCAACTAGAAAGCAAGTTAGAAAGCTCCAAACCAAATGCAAACTAGAGAATCAAATGTCCACATCAAAGGATTAGCTTTACGAATTCAGAAATTAGATCCCAGAACACAAGATCCGTCCTTTATTTATAAGTTCAATTATTGTTCCGATTTAAACACCTAATAGGAATCATGACTTTAATAATCGGATCTAGAACTATGCCTAATTCTGATTCATGCTTATCCTTTTGTAAAAACTGAATTTCCTATGCCTATGAGACTATTTTGATTGATATTTTGCCTATGAGACTGTTGTGATTAGCATAATGGAACCTATCATGCCTATTAGACTGTTGTGATTTATATGATGAAACATATCATATTATACATCATATGCCTATGAGACTATTGGGACTGATACAATTGAACCTATCATGTTGTATTAAATTTATGGTTCTTTTATGTATGCAAGTTACACGCTAAGTTATGTTCATACATGTTTAGATCCAAGCTAGTACCCATGTTTAAGATCTATATAAGTTCATGTTTATACGATTAGATCTATGCTAGTTCGCATGTTAATTGGATCTAATTTAAATGCAAGATCACGTTTATATGCTTAATTAAGTTTATGTCGTTCTATGCCAAATTTATATTACACATGTTGATCTATATTGTTTGATGCTTGTTGGAATATTACATGCCCCTTTCTTTTCTGTTTTGTTTATGAGTTAGGCTAATTTGCGAGTCTAACGTTCTATGTGAATTATGCGAACGAATAACAGGGGAGACGTTGGGAAAAATATTAAATTACATGCTATTGGCATAGATTGGCTCATAATCATGAAAAAGATTAGTAGGTGAAATGGTATAATTCGTATACCTCGAATTATGGACATAATTTAGAGGGTAAATGGGGCATGACTTGAATGACAACACTTGTGGATAATTTACATACAAACATGAATGGTAAATATGTAAATTAATTAAAAGATGAATATGCCTAACCTGAGGTTAGATTGAGTTGCAGTGTAAGACTGACCGGAACCGCCCGACATATCTAGCAACTGCAACGAGAGATCTAATGTGAGAGGTTAGCGCATCATGCCCAAGAAAAACCCGAGGTTAGAATGAGTTTGCGGTAGAAGTCTGCCCCGAACCGCCCGACACATCCATCAACCGTAAACAACAGTTCTAATGTGAGAGGTTGGTGCATTAATAAATCAATTAATGCTAATAAACTAGACATGCTAAGAATGGCAGGGTTAAGTTAACTAAGGCAACACTTAACCAATACAACATGTTAGTTAAACAGATGGATGAGGTTAGGTCAAATTGGGAACACTTAACCATTATAACTTGTTGATTAGGAAAGCCTAGTAACGGGGACCCATTTCAGCAGCAACCCACATTGATGTATCACGATACCCTGAACTAGGCAGGGTGGGACACGATTACTGGGCTGATTATAAACGGTCAAAATAGCGGCGGGTGGTGCAACAGTGTAGGTTCCGGCGGAGTATGGGCGTGCATGTACTCCGGAGTGGAAAAAGCAGGCATTGGGCATCAGTAGTATACACTGTGCATCTTGAATTTGTGTCGGGTTGCCACCATTGGAGTTGATACACCCCATGGTGGGACCAGCACAGGTATCTACAATCAAGCGGGGCCGAATGACACAAGTAATAAATGCATGCGAGTAGAAGCCGATCAGAAGTGGGATCACTTTGATATGAACACATGCTAGTTGAAACCATTCGTTAGTAGGTGCAGAGAAATAGAAATGAGTGCGATAGTATATTCAGTTTATCTTGCCTTATCTTATGTTATCTTATTGCTATGGTATTGTCCTATGTTCAGTTTATTCACGTCATGATCCTTTTACCTGTTTACATGCTGAATAATCACTGGACTTACCAGACTTATGTCTGACCCGTTTTCTTTCGCCTTCTTTTCTTCCGTTCCGCCCCCCTCAGGTCTGCCGGGAGGGAATACTTCAGCTTAGTGCAGACCTTTTCCAGCTTGAAGAGAGTAGATGTATTGCTTGGATTCTCTTTTCTTGGGCTATGGCTGTAGTTACACTTTTATTGGGGATTTATGCTGCTTTACTACTGTTTTATGCTTCTTTATGTACTTGGAGTTTTAAATCAAGACATATGTTTTATTGTAATAATTTAGAAGTTGGGTTTTGAGACAATGCTTGTAACGTTTTGACTGAACCACGCTATTTATGAAATGATTTCAGTTTTCCGCTGTTTATATGCCTGTCTTGTAAATTTTCTGTGCCTTTTAGCTAAAATGCTTCACCAAAGTCAATGCATTCCCTTTGTGAGTGACCTTAACGGAGGTGGGGTGTTTCAGGAGGGGTCCATTCCTTTAAGATATAAGAGGCTTGTAGAAATCCTAGTTAAGGGGACTAAGTCTCGTGTGGCTTGTGTCGTATGCATTTTGTGTGGGAACCTGTATCAGTCAGTATTCCTTGGTTATCAACGGGGCCTCGCACTAGGTAGGGGTCAAGGCATGCTTATACTGAACTGGGTAGTAAGAGGTTCAAACGAGAGTGGTTACATGTGTGTTCCAGTAGAGTCATGAGTGTGCGTGGATCCAGAAGTGGAAGATAAGACACTATAACGCTTGTGATTTAGGCTGTGTCTTTCCAGTTGGCGGGTCAGGACCGATAACCCCAAATGCCATAACTGGCACAGGTTACTCCATATGGAAAGCCGATCTATGGGTAGCATTAGGAAATTCCTTCCTTAATTACTTGTTTCTATTTGAATTTGTAGAAGTGCAAAATAGACAATCAGTTTTAGTACGATCAGTATTATCATCGTTGTCTCTTGGATAAAAATAGCCAATCCTTTATGTCAATTCATATCAGTTATTGTTCACCTTTAAATATGTACAAACACTTACCATTTTATGACACTAGAACCACTATTTATCTGTTTTCCTTAACTTATAGTTGGGGAGGTAATCACAACAGCTCACCAAGATTTATGTTTGAGCCATTTCCTTTCTCTTTTCTTTCCCCTAGGCTTGTAGGGAGAAAGTGTAAAGATCAGATTTCTTTGTTAATTTGTCGTGATGGATTTATGCAAGATGGATTACTTCCTATTCTCTTTCCAAGGTTAGGTTGTATCTTTTTGACTATTTGGCGGATAACATCATTTTACTCGAGTGTTGATTTTAACTGAGATTTTGAGACATGACATTTTATAACTACTGATTGATTGAAACAATGATGGATTTGTATTTAAAGATGAAAGTTTGTTCTTCCGCTGCATATTTATTATTTTATATCTAATAAAATCTTAGTCTCTGTGATGACTTATGTCTTTATACCTACAATGCTCCATGCTTTCTGAATGAAATCCACATACAGGTGACATTAAGGAATGCAGTGTGTTACATTTGATATCAGAGCCTAAGATTACCAAGATCACTAGAGTTTTGTTTTAAAAGAAAACATTTTCAAAAGAAACCGCATTTTTCAGAAATCTAAAATTACTTTGAAAATAAAATATCCTCTATAGTCAATTACAACCTTCCTTTGACTCTTTCTTAATCTTTATCTTTTAGTTGAGTTATAAAGCATTCTATCTAAGCTTTCCTTTATAGATTGAAAATTTTATTAAAGGACAAACCCATTTGGCTTAGTAGTTGGGAAAGATCGAGGTTATAAAGGAAATTGCTGATAAATGGATATTAAAAAGGGTTAATCATGGATGGAACAACCATATTAGTTTAGTGATAAAAGGATAAACTGGAAGTTAAGAATAACCTAGAATTATTGGTTAATAAAAAGGGATGCATTTCCATAGTTTGGTTTGAAATTAACATAGAAAACATCATTGCAAGAATGGACGGATTGGTATGGAATAGGGGTTTTACCGTATTATTCACTAGCCGCCAACTTAAAGATAATTAAAAAGAAATACCTTGCAATCATGGGTTTCTATAGAATAGATTGTCTTATACTATGAAAATAAATTTGTATACATTTTCGGTAACCAATCAATTAGGGAACTTTCAAAAAGGTGAATTTAAGGATGACAAGTAAAAGATCAACATAAGTATATTGATGTCGAAAGGATTATGAGGTAAGATGTTGATCAAAAGTGCTCGAGGAATGGAAGAAGGCAAGGGTTGAAGGAAGAAAGGATGTTATTTATCCTTAGTTCGTTTTTGTTTTCCTATTTGGTTTAAGAATATTTCATCCATTTTCCTTTGATGTGTTGGCTACGTGGAGCCATAGCCATGGTAAGAAGAGTTGAGCATCTCTATTGTAGGCTTAATGGAGTGATCCTTTACAGATATAGTAAATCACCTAGAATGCGGTAATAGCACCAGTGATTGTTTTGCACTTAGGCCTAGTAGCAGTTTCTGAACCCCGTAGGGATCGACTTAATTATCTGTGGTAAGTCGGGGTTGAATCTAAAATCTTGATTTAAGAGAAGTTTAGTGGCATTTCTTACTATGAATTGGTTTTGGGTTCAAATAGAACAACCATATAATTGGTTATCCCAAATTTTTGCACTAGTAGTAGAGTTCGATTGAGGTGCTTACATTCTAAAGTTTTGAAGCAGGAAAATTTGAAGGATGGATTAGTTAGCCAATTAAGGGCTATTTTCACTTCAAGAACGAGATGGTTAGGTTAAGTCATGCGATGGACTAATTTTTGAGACTTCTTGCGACCCGAAGGGATGGTCATGTTGATATTCTTATTTTCCTTAGTGCATCTCTAGGCAGTATCGATTCAGTTCTCTTTGTGCTATATATTCCGAATATAATAAGTGATTGAAGGATTATCTCTTGGAGAGAGAGATTGATTTTCTTATCTATATTTGTGATGATGCTAAACTTGTAGCATTTTGCGTAAAGCACATGGTTTTGGGATAGTAAGTGAGAATTGGGTTTCATAGTTGGATTGGAATATTTTACTCCCTAAACCCTATCTTTTGAAAAGAATGGTGTGACTCTTATGTTGGAGCCATCTGCATGTATTTTTTTCGAAGTTTAAGGGTTCATGTAACGTTAATGGGAAAATTTTGTAAACCAAAGATTGTATCTTAAGATTGGATATGAAGTCACAATTTGTTAAGACACATTTTTAAGATTCGATGCTTATCAGGATTTTTTCAATTGGACAAAAGAGGTAAACCTTTATATGATAATAGAATCGAGGTAAGTAATAAGTTTGGATAGGCGAATATAGAATGAATAATTGTGTTTCAAGACAAGAGTTTAACCAATAGGTGTTTTATGGAAATTTGTGGAACCGCTTTGAGTCGAAACCCCATAAGTATAAAGTTGTAAGAAACGGGAATTTTTGAAAGACTAAGGCTGCGTTCTCTTTACTCATTTTTGTTTTGGGTTTTCATAAGTATAAAAGTACGAACGATGTACATACATCGTTAAAAACAACCGTTTTAGAAAATGAAGTTAACACACAAAACACAAAACAACTATTTATTATTTTTCGTGTTTTTAGGAATAACGAAAGAATGATAACCAAATTTATTCATCCACCATCCCTTCGTTTCCTTCGCGGTCCCCTCCGTCATCCATCAACTCTTCTTACCTTTTATAATTAATTTTGAAAACTCAAAACAGAAAACAAAAAATAAACCAAATGCCCCCTAATATATTTTGATATGAAATTTGTATTTTGGAAATTTCATGAAAGCAAATGTATATGTATATGTTTCAAAAAGAATTTTTTGTAACTAAAAATTTTCCCTACTAAGATTTTTCAAGTAAGGTTTTGAAAAGTTATATATTAAATGGAGCGGTAGGTAAGTCTTTATAGAGTTGGAAAATATAAGTGGAATGAACCAAGAAACACAAAATGGGCATAGTAGAGACTAGAATTTTTAGGATGGAAAGGAGGAAACGTGTGGCTTTACTTATAAGATTAAGGTAAACTTTTGGATTAGTTCACTTGAGAGTTTCTCCCCGAAGTAATAAAATGAGTGAGATGGAAGAACTACACCGAGGGATTAAATTATCTTATCCGTATTCTTTTGATAAGTATTTTCCTTTTTAATATTCTATTGGTATCTTCTTCCTTTGATTATGGACTTCCTTCTAGTATATCCAAGGGCAGATCTTAGGATTTGAGCTTATAGATGATAGGATACGGTTGAAATATGTGTTTGAGACATGTTATGTTTGATGGTTGCAAGTGGATGCAAGTGTTTTTTAGTGGATGCAATGGATGCATATACACAAACACACACTATTCACTAGACTGGGAATCGACTGAACTAGGACACTTACATATTGCATATGGATGTGTGTGCAATTTGATTTATTTTCACTATGGATGAAAAAATGGTTGAATCATCCCTTGGATGTTGCATTTTGATGAAAGGGCATTACAATATATAGAATTTTATATGTATCATTAGGATTCTCTTGTATACATATTGGATGCATGGCACAGACATAATTTGCATTAAGGAGGTCAACTGAATCAGTAGACCACCTGATTTTCGCATTATCTTAGGGACATATACACGACACCTTTGCATATGTTCATACAAAGCTTTAGAAATTCTAAGGACATTGGATGCCAATGGATGATGGTGGAGAAGATGGGTGTTAGGATTCATAACATTCTTCTAGCCTTGGAGATTTCGGGGATGAAATCTTTAAGGAAGGGAGAATGTAATAACCCGATTTTTTTAACAAACTATAATTAAATAATGGATTAATTAATTGAGGAATAAACTGTTAAAATAAATATTATTCAGAAAAATATTGAGAATTGAGCAAATTAGATTTCACCGCTTGGCCCGTTACGAAATTCTGATTTAGATAGAATTTTAGTCTGCGTAAATTAAACGAGAAATGAAAAAAAAAATGATTAATCAAAGTTTTGAAATTAAATTAGAGAATTTAATCCGTAAAACCACGGTAAATGGGCAACCCAGCCCGTTACTGGGTCGACACCTGTGTCGACCCAGGGGTCGAGACATGGGTCGACCCATGTCTAAGGTGGGTCGACCCAACTTTGTGCCTTGCTGTTGTATTGCTGATGTGTAAAATACAATGGACTTGGACAATGAATCCAATCAACCTGGACGCCTAACTCTACTATAAATAGCCTCCAACATCTAACCAAATCTTCACTAAACCATTTCTCTACCTCTCTCAAATATTCTCAAATATAATTTTATTGGAGTATTGGGAGCTTGGTTCTACGCATATTTCTGGGGGATATTCATAGATAGAGAAGATCGACTAAAGCTTATTGGATTTTCTCTAATTTTATATGAGTATTACTGTGATTATCAGATTTCTTCCAAGTTAATGTTAAAATAGACACAACAGTTGTTACAATGTTTAGCAATCTAAATAAAAAGGATTTGGAGAGTAAAGTATATTGGATCTGAAAGTTTGACAATTACAATGTTTATAAGTTTATCTTTTACATGTTATAGTTCATTTTAATTACTGTCTATTACTTATTCCTTTTTAGTTGTTATTACTTTATAAGTACATTTTTCTTGCTTATCCCCTTCTCTGTCATTGTTTTATTTACAGTCTGTTATTGCCTAATTATTCATTGTGTTCAGTTCTAAGCTTAGATACATTTCTCCTTTTTCCTTTGTTTTGCGCTGAGCCTAGGCCAACGAGAGCTTAGGCCTTTACCATTGAGTTTGCGTAAAACTAGAATAATCTAGGATAATATTAATAAGGAGATTATAAACATATTAAGAATAGGTAAAATATGGGCTGTAAATGAGAGAAATTCTAAAGGAAGAATATGTAAACATGTTAATTTGGCATTGATGAGGAAAATATGTTATTTGACATTAATTTGTAAACATGCTAATTAATTAGAAAACATGTTATTTGACATTAATTTGAAAACATGTTAATTTGGCATGGATTTAGAAAACATGATATTTGACATTAATTTGGAAACATGTTAATTTGACAATGATTAGGAAAACATGTTATTTGACGTTAATTTGTAAACATGTTAATTTGGCATTGACATTGGAAAAACATGGTATTTGACGTTAATTTGTTAATGTGTAAATTTGGCATTGATATTGGAAAACATGGTATTTAACGTTAATTATAAACATGTTATTTGACATTAATTTGAAAACATGTTAATTTGGCATTGATTTGGAAAACATGATATTTGACATTAATTTGGAAACATGTTAATTTGTCAATGATTAGAAAAACATGTTATTTGACGTTAATTTGTAAACATGTTAGTTTGGCATTAACATTGGAAAAATATGATATTTGACGTTAATTTGTTAATATGTAAATTTGGCATTGATATTGGAAAACATGGTATTTGACGTTAATTATAAACATGTTAATTTGGCATTGATTTGGAAAACATGTTCTTTGACATTAATTTGTAAACATGTTAATTTGTCACTAATTTGGAAAATACGTTCAATTGACATTTATTTGGGGAAAACATGTTAATTTGTCATTTATGTTCATTTGACATTAAAATGGAAAATATGTTCATTTGACATTTATTTTGAAAAACATGTTCATTTGACGTTAATTTGGAAAGCATGTTAATTTGACGTTAATTCAGAAAACTTGTTAATTGTACTTAATATGACATTAACCGGTATTTGGAAAACGTGTTAATCAGAATGAATTATACTTAATTTGACATTAAGTAATCTGTGTTGGAAAACATGTTAATTAGAATTAATGATACTTAATTCGACATTAACATGCAATTGGAAAACGTGTGAATTAGGGTAAGAGTTAATTATACATTAAGTAAAACATGTTATTGTAACTTGACAATAAGTGATATGGTAAAAAGGGGATGTAGATTACTTTCGTTAATTACAATCCGGGGACAACAGGTTGTAGATTATTCTTGTTAGTTACAATATAAGAAATAATGGGTTATTTTAGTAGGCTTATTAATGAACTTAAACCATGTTAAGTTAAACATGTATGATTAATAAGCGGGATAAAAGGGGTTGTAGATTACTTTCGTTAATTACAAACCGGGGATAATAGGTTATGTCACCGGGATTATTAGTGAACTTAAATCATGTTAAGTTAAACTTGTATGATTAATAAGTGAAATAAAAGGGTTTTAGATTACTTTCGTTAATTACAATCCGGGTATAATAGATTATGTCACAGGGCTTATTAATGAAATAAAATCATGTTAAGTTAAACCTGTATGATTAACAAGCGGGACAAAAGGGGTTGTAGATTACTTTTGTTAATTACAATCCGGGGATAAGAGGTTATGTCACTGGGCTTATTAATGAACTTAAATTATGTTAAGTTAAACCTGTATAATTAATAAGTGAGATAAAAGGGGTTGTAGATTACTTTCGTTAATTACAAACCAGGGACAACTGGTTATGTCACTGGGATTATTAATGAACTTAAATCATGTTAAGTTAAACCGGTATAATCAATAAACAGGGAGGGGTCTATTCCTTTGAGATATAAGGGGATTGTAGAAATCCTAGTTAACGGGGGGGGGGGGGTCTCGGGCGGCTTGTGTCGTATGCATTTTGTGTGGGAACCCGTATCAGTCAGTATTCCTTGGTTATCAACAGGGCCTCGTACTAGGTAGGGGTCAAGGCACGCTTATACTAAATTGGATAGTAAGAGGTTCGAACGAGATTTGGGGATGGGCGCGTTCCGACGGAATCATGCGCGTATATGGATCCAAAAGTGGAGGATAAGACGCTGTAACGCCTGTGATTAAGGCTGCGTCTTTCCAGTTGGTGGGTTTGGAACTAATAACCCCGAATGCCATAGCTGGAAAAGGTTATTCACATCTGGAAAGCAGATTGATGGACAGCCTTAGAAAATTCCTTCCTTAGTTACTTGTTTCTGTCTGAATTTGTAGAAGTGCAAAATAGATAATCAGTTTTAGTATGATCACTATTATCATCGTTGTTTCTTGGATAAGAATAGTCAATTCTTTATGTCAATTCATATCATTTACTGTTCACCTGTAGATATGTACAGACACTTACTATTTTATGACACTGGAACCACTATTTATCTGTTTCCCTTAACTTAGTAGTCGAGCACGTAATCACAACAGCTCACCAAGATTTATGTCTGACCCATTTCTTTACTTCCTTTCTCTTTTCCTTCTCGAAGGCTTGCATGGAGAAAGTGTATAGTGTATAGATCGGATTTCAGTGTTAGCTTTATCATGATGGATTTTTGCAAGATGGATTACTTCCTGTTCTCTTTCCAAGATTAGGTTGTATCCTTTTGACTATTTGGGGGATAACATTGTTTTAATCTAGTGTTGTTTTTTCTGAGATTTTGTGACATGACATTTTGTAATTATTTGATTGATTGAAACAAAGATGCCTTTTTATTTAAAGACGAAAGTTTCTTCTTCTACTGTAAATTTATTATTTTATGTCCTGTAAAATCGTAGTCTCTGTGATTATTTATGTCTTTATATCTACAATGTCCCACACTTTCTTAATGAAATCCTCATGCGGGTGACATTATGGAATGTGGGGTGTTACAATTTATATTTTTTAAATCTGACAGACCAGAATTTCCTGTATACCTATAGATAGACAAGCAAGGCCTAGCCTCCAACTCATATTTTCTGAGACGATGCCAAGGCTCTGCCATTTTCTATCCTCTCCAAATCTTTAAGAAATTAGAAAACTATCTTTAGGAAATTCTGATTCAAGATTTGAAGACAAAGCATGTTGATCTATAATATAGGTGTTCAGATTTCCTATCAACGCGAGGAAAATCTTGTGAACCTGAATTAATTAGGTTTCTTTCTTTCTTCCCTTGTTCTTTTAGTATCAGATTTGTAAATCCATGGTTATTTTAATACTAGATTCAGTTCAAAAGATTACAGAATCATAGAACTGAGTTGGATTCAAGGATTGGAAAGCAGTTAGGTGAGTGGATTTAGAATTATACCTTTTGTATAGCAGTATATTTACCGTTTACATTCCCCGTGATTCTTAACATGTTAAATAACTGTAATTTGTGGTAATTGCGTTGAATCCCATTTAAAATAAGTTGAGCATATTGTTGTTGTAATTTGTTCAATTAATTCTATATTTGGATTAAGAAATACAGTAATAACAAAATTGTGGAATTTACAATAAACGTTAATATGTTCTTAACATTGTCGTTTAATGATAAACGGGATATGATGTAAACCAGATTAAGGTGAGATTGGAAACAATGGATAAGAATAAGTATGACTAATTATGTGTGGAAAATGTACGGTGATTTGGGAATGGCAAATGAAAACAGGAATTAACCCCTAACTTAGAAAATAAAAAAGGGGAAACACGTAGTGGACAGGGTTAGTTCGGTTTAGGAAAAATGGATATATTTCCATAATGAAAAAATTACTGTAAACGTAGTTGCAAGAAAAGGATTAGTGTGAAATATGGATTATTTTTACCGTATTGCACAATAATCAAATAAAATATATATGCATGTCCACGATGAAAATAAAAGAAATAGTTTGTAACTATGGTTCTTGATTAATGTGCGTTATGGGAATGGATCTTTACATCTTTCCACTAACCAATCTAATGAGGTTTGTGAAATGTTTTCTTGAAATAATGAGAATATACAAGACGGTAAATAAATGAGTGTTACAACATTAAAATTTTGGTTAATGTTAAGTAACTAAGGTAAAATGTGATGAACGAGAAATATAACCTATTATGATTAATTTAGTGAATGAGAATGTAATATAATAGGTAGGCTTGTCCTAGGGACAAGTGGAAGTATAACAGGGGTTATAATAAATGAAAAGAGAACTTATTGGTAAACCTTAGTTAAGGGAACTAAGGTAATAAATAAACAACAATAACAAGTTGTGATAACAGTGTAAGACAAGGTTATGATTAAATTAGAAATAATAAAGTAGGCTTATTATTGATAGACTTATAATTGGTAGTATTATGGCTAATAAACGTAATAAATAATATGCAGAAGACCGCTCCAGCGGCATAGGGCTGAATAAGGAAAGTAAACAACCAATTGTCAGCTAATGAGCCTTGCAACTTGAATAAAAAATGAAAATGTGAATAATCAAGTTAATTAGCAACAAAGTGAGATAAGGAAAGCGCATGATTACAATATTAGACATAGAATCTAATAACACGTTTGCGTGATGCCCTTGGACCAGTCCATACGTCTGAAGGTGAAGAACCCAATGAGGTAGATCATCATGGTGTCTGGAGGCACAAGAGAAGCACGTCCATCTGATTATTCTCTGAGATTGGAGGGAAGCACGTGGCTTTTACATGATGTGGTAGGGTACTCCATGGTGGTCCTCAGTGCGTAACATGCTTATGTTGTACTGGCAGTCAGAAGGCTATGGCAAATGGCATTGGGTGATTCAGTGGGTTGACTCAAGAGAGGCGGGTCAAGACCAATACGTGATAGTAATCTTTGGGTACCTTTCATCGGCTGCTAGTGTGATGCGGACAAACTAGAGCTAAATCTATAGTCCATCGATCTTTCACTATCAAGGCGTTGGTTGCGGGATATGCCAAATTGGATGCTAGATTGTTTGATAGGGACACCCGCTTAGCTCTTGATATAGTCTTTCATTTGTTAACGGAGGAGCCAAGATGGGTACATAGCCACCGTTAAAACGCAGACCATACTCTGGAAATCTGTATGGTAGGCCTGATGAAGCGGACCTTTACAGATATGGAAAGCTCCTAACCGAGTTTCGTGCATTGGATGCAACCCTATTACGGAACTTGGGTTATAGTAGATAGTACGTTCGTATGAGGGTCTAGATATACACATTGGGTGGTGTATTGTAGACAGTAGGGCATTACTCCATGTTGTGACTTGATTTGACCGTTTGGATAGGACGATCCGTACGCTTACATGTCATAGCGATGATAATTCTGTGCGATTACGTGGCGTAATGATTTGTATTTTCATACGTCATTCAGCATAGGATGTAAGTTGCATATGCTTCCACGGCATGACGGTGGGGACCGTACGAGGATGGGGGAGTACCTTGAGATGTGGGGTATAGTTACATATATACTATATTAAGTTAATCTACTAGGAAATAGATGGGTGCGACGTGAGTTTAGAGCCTTGAGTGTTGTTAACCCAAATAACCTAATAAATAAGAAAACATAACTGAACGATATATGTAGGCTTATTTGAGAATGTATACTTTTTCTAGTCACCAGAACATTGTGCTCTGACCCCTTCCTCATAACACACTTGCATGTTAGGTTTATGGCAGAGATTTGATAGCTTTGGATACTGGTTAGACAATATTATTACTTCGGTAAGGATGTATTTGATTATATTATATTTTACCTATTCCGCTGTGAGATGTTTATTGATCTCTTATTATCTTTTTTTCTGCCAGATACCAGACAAGCCAACTCGAGCTTCGATAGATTGAGATTTTTATAAAAAAAAGTAGTCTGTCGAAATTCGGGTTATTACATCTGGTATCGGAGCTCAGTTTAGGATTCCTGTATAGATAGTGAGTGGATGTATTTGTAAAATAATATTGTCCCCCAAATATAGTCAAAAAAGATACAACCTAACCTTGAAAATAGAACAAGAAGTAATCCAACTTACAGAAATCCATCATGACAAAACTAATAGAGAAATTTGAACTATGTACTTCCTGAATCAGAATTTCATAACGAACACAACAAAAAAATATGTTCTGTTCAATTCTCAATATTTTTTGATTAATATTTATTTTTCTCTATTTATTTCTCAATTAATTAATCCATTAATTAATTATTATTTGTTAAAAATTTGGGTTGTTACATTTTTCCCTCCTTAAAGGGTTTCGTCCCCGAAATCTCTAAGGTTAAAAGAATGTTATGAATGCTAACACCCATCTACTCAACCATCATCGACTAGCATCCATTATCCTTTGAATTTCTAATGCTTTATATGAACATATGCAAAGGTGTCATGTATATGTCCCTAAGCTAATGCGAAAATCAGGCGAACTACTGATTCAATTGATATCCTTAGTCCAATTCATGTTTGTGTCATGCATCCAATATGTATGCAAAACGAATCCTAATGATACATATAAAATTCTATATGTGTGCAACAACCATTCACCAAAATGCAACATCCAAGTGATGATTCAACAATTTTTTTCAACCATAGTGAAACTAAACTAAAATGCGCACACATCCATATCTCTGTTAAGTTTCAAAATACACAAAAACTCCTTTTCTAAATTTTTGTAAATTAGGTCATTTTTTTAGAAATCATTAATATATATATATATAAAATCAATGTAAAAAACTACCAAACTTCGAAACTTAATTCAATATATAATCATCTTCATATTAATGTAAGAAAAGCACAAAAAATGCTTCAAAAAAACACATCTCAGCGAAAATGTAGGAAACCGTGATTTATTATGTAAAAATGTAGATATCATAGCAATCATATTAAAATGTTGAATGATTTTATTCAATTTTTTCTTATTGCTTCAAACTTTCAAATTCAATGCCTACACTCAAATATCATTTTATTATAGAAATATTATCAAAAAAATAATGATCATTACATACAAATGAAAAATATACACTTCTAGTAAAATTACATAAAATAAAGTAATTATATAGAAAAATTGCAAACACGTCTGTAATTATCTAACATCGAGACTTACCTACAGTACACTGTAAAATAGTTATAAATTTGTCTGCATTTATTGACAGTAAGTGTGGACATTTATGCACCTTTTTCCTTTCTTATTATCTGCAGTCACTGTTTCAGATCTCGGAAATATCGCCCAAGATCTCCTCCAAGGTCTCGTTTTAGGCTCCTTCTGAAACGAAACAACAAATCTCAATGTAAATCTCGTTTTAAATATATCGTCCAAGATATTACAATATGGAATGATATATCGATCGAGGCGAGATACTGAGATATCACCCAAGATCTTGGTTTTCTAGTTGAAGTTAGGACCTGTGCCTAACCCAAAACAATAATTAAAAAACTCAAATTAAGCCACGTTAATCTCTTGTTATTTTATATTTTTCGTGCCAAAAGAGCATATCACATATTCATATATGTTCGACAATGCTTATGATTTTCATATTCATGATTTTTTTACTAGCATGCTACCTATAAATTTATGTATTTTATGTTCTACTTATGTTGAATTGTTTCATGTTTTGAATCCTTTTTATGTTCTTTATCTAATAACAAGTCATGTTCCTTGATCATAAGTTGTAAGCACTAATCTATTTTTTATTGTCTTATTTTTTATTCTAAGCATATTATGATTTATGAATATGAATGTTCTTTAGAAAATTAAGAATGATGAGGTGATTTTTTATTGTCTTATTTTGCAATTCAAGTATAAGCATATCATAAGTTGCAATTCAACCTTGTCTGCGGTACACTATATGAATAATTTTAGATGTATGTACTTGTTCACAATAAGTTCAGACATGTCTACAACTTTTGTGCTAGTAATCTTCCATTAGCATTTATAATTTTTTGAATTTTTTTAAGTAGTCGCACAAAATAACAAGGACATACGTTGCAATAGTAAAACAGGGGCCTACTTTACATATAGACTCAGAGAGGGATTCGCTTTCAATTAATTTCCATTTTAAGGATGCCTCCCTATTATTCATTAGTTATTATTGCTAACTCTTTGGTTTCTAGGAAATGTCAGGTATGAAACTTAAACATGTCTAATAACATATGTTCCAGTATAGCTTTTGATAATTATTTATCGCTTACACCAGACTTTGTCCAATCCAACATTTCATGTTTCTCTTATTATCTTGTATACTCATCGACGATGCTGACAAGTGGAGTAGATAACAAGTTTGATGATGAGGTTGTTGATCGAAGATGGGCTTGGAGAGCTAGTTGTATTACTCTACTAATCTATATTTTGTTTCTGCTGTTTTTCTCATACTCTGAGTGATTTGTAGTGAGGCTTTGATGTATTCAGATATTGTGACATCTTGTACAAAACTCAGTGGTACTATGGAAATGGGATTTTCCACTTTGTCATGCCACACTAGTATTCTATTGTATATAATCCTATTATATTTTATCTATATACCATGCAATATGTTGCATGTTGCTTTTGGTTTTTCTCCGATGATTGTCCCATATCAGCCTGACATGGTTTCCAACATATCTTTCTTCTCATTTAGTGCAGGTGGTATGCAGGGTCGTAGAATTTCTAGTGCTATAGTTGTCAAAGTGAATACAACAACAACTAAGCCATAAATCCCAAACAAGTTGGGGTTGGCTAGAGATGCAACCCAAAAATAAGGTTAAAAACTTCAATAAAAGCTTCAATAAAGTTTAAAATAGTTAGACAGATGATAAAAGTAGTTGTAATGTGGAAAAACAAAAAGAAAATGCATAAAACCTAAGGTTCTAGTACATTTATTGCTAATTTCCATTCACTCCTATTCGATACTAGCACTTTAGAGGTACTCCAATTTCTTAAATCTCTTTTTACTATCTCCTCCCAAGTCATTTTAGGTCGACCCCTACCTCTCTTTGGGCCTTCGGCGCGGCCTATAATTCCAATGCGCATAGGTGCATTATGCAGTCTACGTTGGAGATGTCCAAACCATCCCAAGTGGTTTTGAACTAACTTCTCTTCAATAGGTGTAACTCCAAGTTTGTCCCAAATATCATCATTTCTAATACGATCTCGTCTGGTATGATCACAACTCCAATGCAGCATACGCATCTCTGCTACACTTATCTTCTGGATGTGTTGCCTTTTAGTAGGCCAACATTCCGCACCATATAACATCGCATGTCTGATTGTTGTTCTATAGAACTTTCCTTTAAACTTCTGAGGAATCTTCCTATCATAGAGAACGCCAGATGCTAGTCTTCATTTCACCCATCCTGCTTGAACTCTAAAATTAACATCCATATCAATCTCCCCATCAAAATGCAACATAGATCCTAAATATCGAAAGGATTCCTTCTTAGGTACTACAGTTGTCAAACTGAATCATTCGCCAAAATATAATGGCAGTATGCTACAGTGGCGAGGCGCTTCAAGCAGCTTTTGAAGCAGAACCTCTTTGAGGTGAATCCATCTTTATAGCTCCGACCTTAGTAATAAACAAAACAATTTTTCTAACCTAAAAGTGATTTGCCTATCCATAAGGGTAGAAGAAATATTCTGCAGCAGCTTTGTCTTCCCAATGCAACACGGAGGAACTTTCTTCGGTTGATACAACACAACTCTCCTTTCGTTTGAAGTGATGCTATTATGATGTAACACTAGACCTCTAGTGTGATGAGTATGTAGATTTTTAGGTTGATGCTAGCTGTCACTTATCGCACCGTCTATTATGACAAAACAAGTTTGGTTTGTCTATCAGATCTCACAATTCTTCTTTCACCTTTGTCTATAATTAGTAACCTACCACTCTTTACTTATTTTGCATCATATTTTCAATAAACAACAAAAAGTTCATTTAAGTACGTATTTTATCACAATCAAACTCAGAACTTTCGGGTATAAAATCATGTATCATTTCAATCTTCAATTAACAACCGATAGCACAGATTAATTTTTTTATTTTTGATCAATTTAAAAAAAACATTTGATTATAAAATTAAACTAGTTGCAATTTCAATTGGTTTAAACTGAGCGATTTTAGTTTGGACTCGGATTCACACGTTGAAAGGAATAGGACTTCAAGTTTTTTTTGCAAAATAAAGGAAGAAGAAATGGCTAGGGTTTCGATATTTGTCATAATTCCAGAGTAATCAGGAATTCAATCCAAAATTTATTCCTTCGTATTGGTCTTAGTGGAAATCAATATGAAATACTAGCCATAAGCGAGTACGAGTTATCATATCACCTTTAAACAATTTTAGTTTGAAGTGCTTTACATTGCGTCACTTCAACATTTTGTTTATAATATGGGATAATTCACTAGATCAAGGCTTATTCTATTACTTTCAGAGCTTAAATGTTGTTGAAGCCATCACATTGTTCATGGCTTGAATTGATTTACAAATATTGTCTTCGATAGAGTGGTTTTGCTTCGTAATGCCTCAGTAAGGATCATATGCTCTACTCATTCTTATACGCTTCGCCATAGTAAATGTTGTATATTTTATGTCAACATTATTAGGTAGATACTATGTTTGACCCTTAGAAGCGAATCCATTATCTCTCCTTGCTTAATAGTTAATGGGTACAATATGTTAAATCTACCGAGTCGATACTATATATGTATATTCATTTTCCTTTTGATGTTTCTTCGAATCTCTTTTGATGAATAAATGTCTCGTACTCATATCATCTTAGCATAGCAAATTTCTTTCTTATGGTGTAACGTGCTTCGCCTTGAATACTACTCGATATGATAATTTGATCGTGAACTGCATATCAATTTTCATTCGATTCGAAATTATTCTATTACTTTGTTAATTTCTCACTGAAATTTAGACTAATACCACCTATCATGAAAATTGAAATTATCTAAAAATGGAAAAAAGTAGAAAAGACCAGTTCAGAGCCACAGGGATCTTTCACTAAAGATAACTAATGTGACCAGCTTTCTCAAACTTATGGTACCACCTTTGAAAAGGAAGTATATCTAATTATGGAGTAGTCTGATATTTCTTAAATTGAGGCAATTTCAGTCTGTCTAGATAGCATCATCTATTATCCTCTACCTGACAACTTTACATTTTCCTCAATCTATATCTAGCATTCTGGGTACCTCCCATCTCCAGCGTTTGTTCTAAGATATCTGGAGTATCTTAACATAGATTTTATTCAAATTCCATACTCTACACTTACCTAACTTCAATGGAAATCCTTTCCTGGGAAGACTTCTGCCTTCTCTTAATGTTGAAGTCTCCACTGTAATAAGAATAATGAGAAGAATCCTCCATAAATTCAACCTTCATTCTGAAAAGACCGAGTAAGATTGAGTAATATGGAAATACGTGTATATGCGGAATTTTTGATAAGGTGATATATCACAGATAATGAATGTAAATGCAGTAAATAAAGTAAAGAACACCAAGAATTTTTATATTGGTTTAGAGCATCGTCCTACGTCCCGTATGGGACTCCTTATGGAATTTCACTAATCAAAACCCTCACTTAACCCTAAGGAATAGTATTACAACACCTGAGCAGCAGAACAGGGACCTGAGCAATAAAATAGGTTTTTCTTTAGCAGAAGAACAGGACTTCAACCAACACTTGAGCAGCATAACAGGGACCTGAATAGCAGAACGGGATTTTGCCTTAGCGGCGGAAGAGGACTTCTTGCCTGAGCAACGCAACAAGACTTCAAACAATTACAAAAGTTTATTAGACTATATGTGTGTTCTTGATAACGCGGATAAGTCACAATTGAGTACACCCTTCCTATAATCTTCTCCTTGAATATATATATATATATATTTGTAAAAGTACGAAGAATCAAGAAGGAAAGTGATTTATAGTCACAAAATACTGAAAATTTGTGAGCACAAGTGAATATTGTATAGAAATATTTTAGAATCAAGGAATATAAAGATCAAGAAAGTTTGATTGTAATCGGTATTAAAACAAGTGATTCTAAAGTATATTTATAGTAAATAAAAGGTTGCAATTATTCGTGAAATGATTTAATCAGAAGATATATTCATAACTCTTGGATTAAAGAGTTATGACTCTTTAAAAAGTCGCAACCCTTCAGGTCACCGACTGAAGCTGGCTGAAAAACTATCAGAATTCAAAAAAGTGTGCATGTGCAAAAAAATAACAATATTCAGTTTGCTGAAATTAACATTCAGCCATCTGAATTCTGTTTAAGAGCAAAAGTCACCATAAGTCATTTGGTTAAAGTATGTGCCCTCTAAACTAGTGACCTGAGTTCGAGTACCAGCAACTCCTAATTTTTGAAAACATGAATTTTATTTAAAATAGAGTGTATGTATGATATATAATCTTAGGAGAGATTTTGACATTGAATTTAACTAAATACTGGCTCAAATACACACTAATATATCAATTTATCCTATTTTTGAATCTTCTTGTATTTGAACCATAATCTGTAATATTTTCCTACAATAATCATTAGTATACGATATTGTCAATATATAGTTGCCATTTTCAAAATATAGGCCGAGAATCGAGGTTCTAAAACATCCCAACAACTTACTTTCTGACCCAATTAGTAAACCTAGAAAATGGGACTCTCACTTCTTCTTCGTGAAGTGCTATTCTAATATCATGATATATTTCTCTAAATCTTGTACGTTCACCACTAACAAAAATTTTAACTTATTTCCTTTTCATATGAATAGTCTCATCTTTCCTTTCAGTGCTACCTTGAAATCTTGAGTTATGTGAACAAGAAAATTACTGATGCTCTGATTAAGAGGGATAAATTTATAGTGATGAGACTTCTCTTCTCACGTTGGCTAAACTTATTTAACATAGGAGTATTTCCCCTAGCCGTAAGGTTTTAACCGGTTTTCCATCGTCAAGAACTGTAAAAGAAAAACAGGTTCTTATCCCATGCAAAGTGACTCCCTTCTTCCAAAATCCGCCTACTGGATGTGGACTTATTAGTAAGTATAAGGATTGTCTCTTTACTATAATCTCTCTTTAATAAATTCTCATGTGATTCTTATTCCTTAATCTAGTTACTTTGGTTGAGACTTCTTCTTCTAGAGAAGTTGTAATTGTTCCCTTAACTAAATAGTATCAAGTTGATATCGCTTTTTCCCCCTTTTAAGAGCTTAATTCTGATGACTTCACGAAAAATGTTCTCATTACTTATGAAATTGGGAAGATGGGAACGGATCCTCTAACTGAATCTCTCCCTCCTAAAAAGTGTAAGTTATTGAAGAGGATTCTTTGGTTATCCTTGAAGATACACCGATCATTCCTGTCTACGATAATGTATTTTGTTTTTTAATTCATAGATACTCTACATAGGTGGTGCGAGGAACTCGGACTTCTAATTTCCCTCGATGATCCCTTCCCTTCAAACCTCCAAAACATGCTCTGACGAATAATATCAAAGACTTGCTCCACTTTTCATCCAGTCACCTTCTTTCTCAACTCTTGGGTCATCCCGTACTCAACCTCAAATGCATACTGAGTTGTCTGTGGTTTTAAAGCACTCCCTTTTGGTAAATTTATTGTAATTTCATTTCCTTAAACCTTGGGATTCTATCATCACAACTTGATCTGACTCTATACATGTATTTTTTTAGGAGGCTATCAAATATCTTTTTGAGAATTGCGGCAATATTGTGTAATTGGCTAACAAAATCACCAGGCTCAAAGGAGAAGTTATTACACATAATAACCAAATGTAAGATCTTGTTGCTGCCGAGGTAAACATTGAAAAAGTCAAAGATACAAAGAGAGCTAAAACGAAAAGAATTTCTAAGACTCTCTGAAAGTTACAGACTTCCTTTGAGGAAGAAAAGAAAGTGGAACATGCGTTGGATGAACAAGTGAAATTCCTAACTCAGAATCTATATGATTTAGACCTTGAAATTGTTAAGTTAATGTGACTCAATGAGACTATTAAGAACAATGAAATATCCAAGTTTTATGATCACATTATTAGGATATATAATCAGATAATTAAATGAAGTAACGTGTGTATTGATAGAATGAATGAGATTCGATGTGTAATTAGGAAATGCCTTATTAAATAAACTAGCAGATGAATAGAATGGTTAAGAAGAAGGAGGAATGTGGAGAGGGAGTAAAAAAGGTTATTTCCTAATGCTTAAACCCTCACCACCTCTAATTCTCACATCACTTTCATTTCACAAAATTAAAACTAAGAAAAGGTTGACCACACTAGGGAAGAAAGAAGATGATAAGATGGAAAATAGGAACCAAAGCATAAGGAGATCAAATTGTGACGACCGCCCATAAACCTGCACTAACAAGAGGAATAATGCACTGAAAGATGTGCCAGGCTACTATGGACGATCATTAGAGTAGGTAAACACAAGAGGAACCTGTCGTATAACTCACAGCGTAAGGGTAAAATATAATATAACATATACAACTAGCAGAAATAATGGAGAATCATATAAAAACTTTTAAACTTTCATAACATCCTGAAAGATCATCCATACATCAACTGGATATAACATCAAAGTCTGTACATGAAGCCTCACCACAACACTCATTAAACAACGGAAAAAAAGATACTAGATAGTAGCAAAGTAATATGCCATCCTCCAGCTCGCCACCACACGACGACATTGTATCACCAAAGCCTATCACCTATCACCTGCTACTCAGTCTACCTGTCTAAATCGGATGAACAACCCAAGGTAATAAGAGGGAAACATAAAACCGTAAGTCAGACAACAGTCTTAATGAGTGATAAAACAACTATCTAACATCATCAACAAAGTATATGAGAATAGGTAGATTCAACAAACCATTATACCACTCACCAGAGAAGAACCCAAACATGCATTCCCCATATCTGACAGTGATACCTTTACAATACAACAATCAAGAAACACATTTCAACCATGGCAACCAAAAGTAACCAAACAGTGGTAAAACAACTATCATTCAAAAGAAATCATAACAGATAGTTATATCTCACGTAAACCATCGTAAAAGAATTCAATATCCCCCAAGCGCAAGCCTCATAGGTCTAAACCAATATCAGACAAGCACCCAAGAAACATCTCCTTCGATGTCAGACAACTTACGTGAGATGGTACAAGCAAAACAACCAAACACTCATGACCTAGCTATCACTACCTTTCTTGCTTCGAAACCATCGTTAATCGTATGACGACCACCTGCCATATGTCAAAGGCTAATGGTAAACTCCAGTTCTAGCTAAAACTCTATACGCCTTCACAACTCGTATGTTTGTCTTTCCAATCTCGACAACTAGGACCTTCACGACTGCCCAAGGTTCGAGGCCCTTTACGACTGCCCAAAGTACCCCTGCTTTAAGTCTGCTAGAACTTATGACAACGATAATATCTCGGCCTTCGCATCTCTAGTCGTCATCACCGATGACTATTCACAATCTCAAGTCCCCCTTGAGCAACCATTATCCACAACTCAACACCCTTGAGTTGTCTTCATATTCGTTGCTTTATACCGATCAATGAACACATCGCATCACTACGAACATTCCCACCTGGATATACATTGAAGTCATAACATTACTGAACCAAACAACATCAACATAATGGTCCAACTTAGCTAGGTTGTCCACACCAGGTCGTCCCACGACCTATCTTTCACGGCCTAACTTAAACACATCACCCAACCCTTAGGTCATCCTTCCTTAGGTCGCCCTACTGCTAGGTCGTCCCATGACCTAACAGTCTGAAGCCAAAGTCTTCATAGCATCTTACTTAGCCTCGTCCCAATGACATGACACTCTAGGTCGTTCTAACGACCTAACTACCTGATGTGACACCCCATGTCCGTTAATGTCACTCTTTATCAGAATGCATTAAGTTTCGTGAAGCGTTATAGGTAAATAGGAACATAAACATTACAAGGAAGATGTAAAATAATAACGGAATTTAAAACTGTATTTAATAGAAAACATCGTGATCCAAAACATGGTTACATCATAAGTCTAAAATACTGAAAACATAAAACTTCTTCCTTGTACAAAAATCATCATCAGAGTACAATAATACATAAAAGAGCGTAATCCCCAAAATATAGCCATAGTAGAGCCAATATGAAATCAAGAAATACATCTAAGCAGCTCCAAGCAGAACGAAAGGGGAATCCCGATCAAGCTTGAGTATTCCCACCCTAAGAACCTATGGGGGGGGGAGGAATGGAAGAGAAAGAAGAGGAAACAAAATAGGTCAGACATAAAGTCTAGCGAGTCCAGTTACTTTTAGCATATAAATAATTAAAAGCATCATGACAGGTATATAAGTTAGAGAGAGATAACAGTGTCATAAGGCAGGTATAATAGGGTAAACAGGATAAACAGAACATACATTGCACTTCTCTAATACTTTTTTCTACACTAATACTAGTATCATAAAAACAGGATGATCCCAACAAGTACAAGATGTTAGACTTAGGTGTACTTCTAGTGAGAGGTTTTACCCCATACAATAATAGGTAGCCCAACAGAACTGACGGGTGTTACCCCCAACTATAATAACGGACTCCTAAACAAGCGAGACTAGATGTACCCTAATTACTACCCCAATCGATCGGCTCCGTAACTCCGTAGATACCCGTGCTGGCCCCATAGTAGGATGTATCACTTACTAAAGTGGCAACCCCGTTATTTACAAGATGCACAACTATATCTACTGATGTCACTGCGTTTTATCTTCCCGAGCATGCAGACCCATGCACGCACATGACTCCGAGGGAATGCGCCGTCAGACACCTTTACCTAAGTGACCTCTTATAATCAGCTCAGTAAGCGTGCCCCGACCCCGACCTAGTTCAGGGTATTCGTTCGATACCTATATGGGTTACTGACTGAAACGGATCCCACCCAGCAGATGATATAAGCTTCCCCCCTAGGCTTGCATCCCCACTACTAAGATTTCATTAGGTTATACCTACACTTTGCATAACCCCCACATGTAAAACATGTTAAGTTTACCGGGTGTGTGTGTGTATGTATGTATGTATGTATGTATATATATATATATATATATATATATATATATATATATATATATATAACCCACCCCCACAAATTTAACAAGATTAACTTAACCCCCATTGATTCAAGCAAGTCTACTTAACCCCTAATAAATTTAACAGGTTCATGTAACCCCCATCCCCCCCATAGATTTAAATAGGTTAAGTATTTCTGATTAACAGGTCATTCCCTTTCACATTGACTTCTTTTCAAGTTACCAAGTTCCTCTTGCTTATTAATTTCATATGTATAGCTTAATCCATTTCAGTTTATTAATAAGCCCATACCATGTTATTCTCTAGATGGTAATCCAAGATCTGTAATCTACAATCTATTCTCCCCGGATTGTAACTAACGAAAGTAATCTACAATACCTTTATATTACTCATTATTTGATTCCATAGTTACAATAACATGTTTTACTTAATATGTAATTAAGTATACTTCATCTCAATTCACATGTTTTCTGTTTAACATGTCACTACAACTAGTCATTGTTTACTTATTAACTTAGTTCTCTTAACTAAGGTTTACTAGTAAGTTTCCTTTCCTTTTATTTTAACTTATGTTATAATTTCACTTGTCCCTAGGACAATCCGACCAATTATATAACATTATAATTAATGTAATTAATTATAATAGGTTATTATCATTCTCCGTTCATGTATGTTAAATGCACCAGACCTCTCACATTAAGTTGACAACTTGTAGATGCTGGATATGCCGGGCGGTTCTGGGCAGACTTCTACCATAAGACGGACTTAACCTCGTGTCTTAATACCGTTTACATGTATATTTACACACTCGACCCCTCACATTAGATTAATCACTTTTGGACGTTGGATTTGTCGGGCGATTCTGGGCAAACTTCTACCACAAGTGTAATCTAACCTCGTGTCTAAGCGTGGTTACAGTTTCTATTAACTGTAAATCTAGGCATATTCATTCTTAAACAATTATTCATGTTCATCGTAGGTTTTTCAATTATAGTATTAAGTTTCCTTCCTAAAAAAATTACAGTATTCAGTTTCAACGGATTTCAGCAGACTTGTCATTTTAACAGATTAAACATCTCCGTACGTTATAGCAGGTAACTTACAGTTTCATTATCGTGCTCTTCTAAATCTTAAATTAAGCCTACAGATTTATATACCCCAAATTACGGTCATAATCCACAATATAACAATTACCCCAAGTTTTAGTCAAATTGTATAGTATAGGTTATGCCTCCAAAAACTCCAGTCATGATTCATAATACAAGTTATGCACATATTAAAGTTTTAGATCAATATATAGATTATGCCCCCAAAACTCCTAATACAAGTTATTCCCCAATACAAGTTATGCCCCAAAATACCAATACAAGTTATGCCTCAAAATCCCAATACAAGTTATGCACCAATTTTAACATTCCCCATCGTTCCCAATTTCGTTCGTTCGCCACATATTTCAGCGGTATGCCTAGGCTCGAAGGTAGCCTGGATATAAAAATAAAAAGCGAAAGAAGGAGAGAAGAACGGAATAGGCATAAAACCAAAAGTAACAGAAATGGGCATATGATAGCAGAAATAGGAAAACTAACATAATAAGCATAATGTGACATGATTAGGCAAACTTACATAATAGGCATAAAGTGACATGAATAGGCATATAGGCATGAATCAATAGATCAGGTGTACAAAAAATGGCAGATCTGTTATAATTCATGTTATTAGCAGGCATAGGCTTAGATCTAAACTTATAAGCATGTCAAGATTACATTTTAGGTGTTTATATCTAAAAGCAACATAAACTCAATGTGATTGGATCTAAAGAACAGAGAATTAATCGTAGATGATGTAGCACAGATTTATGAATTCATATAACTTACTATTTAAAGAAGAATAGGGTCGTCAAACTGAATTGGGGCAGCATCTTGTTGTCCCCATTGTTTTTGGTGAATAAAAACAATGAGAATGAGGTCCTATTTATAGCCTAAGGCCAACGAATCTAGTCAACAAACGAGTCCATGTTCAGAAGCTGTATTCTGACCAGATCTTGGGGGTGTCGACATGGGTGTCGACACCCCTGTATGGGTGTCGACCCGTAGGTCGATACCCCTTGGCTGGGGTCGTCCCCCAACGGATCTGATTCCCGTGTTGGTTCATGCCTTCAAATTTCGAACTGATTTGAATTCTAGATTTTATTTTATTTATATATAAGTGGCTTATATGTTTATAAACTTCAAACCTTAATATCTTCTTCATACGATGTTCGTTTTACGTAAACTCAAAGTCTATCCTAAGCAGAATTCCGAGACGAACGCAATGGTGTAGTCCTTTTTAATTAATTCTAAATATTTAATTAAGTACTCTTTAGTTTTTATTATAGTGTTGTTAAAATTACAGAGTGTTACATTCTCCCCTTCTCAAAGGATTTCATCCTCGAAATCTTCAAGTTAAGAAGAATGTATATCCTAACGTCCATCATCCATCTACTCATCCACCAATCACAGGCATCCATTGTACTTAAAAGTTTTCTAATGCTTATATGACTATATGCAAAGGTGTGTGTATATGTCCTTATGCTAATGCGAACGATCAGATGGTCTAATGATTCAGTTGACCTCCTTAATGCAATGTATGTTAGTGCCATGAATTCAACATGTATGCGAATAACCCTAATATATCGTGTAAATGCTAAATGCGTGCACAATCATCCGTCCAAATGCAACATCCATATGATGATACACCTATTTTCATCCATTAAAAGAAGAAAAATATGCACATGCATCCATATGCAGTATGAGAGTGATTGATCCGATCTAGTGCCTAATGTGTGTGTATATGTATCCACGAGCAACCACTAGCAAAGACTTGCATCCATCAAGCATAACATGTCTCAAACACATGTTTACATCCATGGGATTTCTACCTAAAGGTTAAAGATACAACCAATAGGATATACTTAAAAGATAGAAACAAGCATGAATAAAAGCTTTGGAAAAAGAAGTTAAGAACATACCCTTGAAAAGAAAAAGGGTACAAAGCGCGAAAATTGTCTTCAGTCTCTCAAGTTGCATCCTCTTGGTTATCTCCCCACTTTACTTTCATCAGCTTGACCTCTCGGTTGCGTAACTTCTTAACTTTTGATCAAAGAATACGGGTTGGAACTCGTCTAATTATAGCCTCCCGTTCCACCTCTACTTCCTTAAGCATACTCGGTCAACTACTTCTGCGGTATCATGCGAACACTTTCTTAAATGAGAAACGTGAAGACATCATAAACGCCAAACAATCTCTCTGGTAGCTTTACTCTATAGGCCATTTGGCCAATCTTTTTTGTTATGGGAATGACCCTACTAATCTTGGTGCCAATTTCCCTACAGATCTAAAGCGGTCCACATTCCTCAAAGGTGATACCTTAATGAAAACCATGTCTCCCACCTCAAATTTAATGTCAGTCCTTCTCTTATCTGCATAGGACTTCTACCTGTCTTGAGTTGTCTTCATGCGCCTGCGAATAAGATCAAACTTTTCTGAAGTTTCTCTAATTGTCTCAGGTCCAAGCAGAAGTCTATCTCTGCTACCCCAATTTGAGATCCTTCTGCGAGAACAGATACTTGTGCGACTCATGATCCATGTATAACTCGAAACTCTCTCCAAGCAGATACTGCCACCAAGTCTTAAGCGGAAATACTATAGCAGCTAATTTCAAAACATGGGCAGGGTAGTTCTTCTCATGAACTCTCAAATGTCTATCATCGTAACATACTACCCTTTCCTCCTGAACTGTAATTACTTTCGCGGGATTTACTGCTATCCCATCCATAGAGACCACATGCCCTAGAAATCTCACTTCCTTTCTCCAAAAATGACAATTGGAGAATTTTTCCTTTAGCTGATGCACTCGTAGAGTTTTCAAAATCTCTCTTAAATGTAGGGCATGCTCTTCCTCGTCCTTCGAGAAAATCAGGATATCATCAAAAAGACCACAACGAACTTATTTAGAAACTCCTGAAACACCCTACTCAACAGATCCACAAAATAGGTGGGTGTATTCGTCAAACCAAAAGGCACGACGAGCCACTCGGAGAAACCATCTAGAGTTCTAAAGGCAGTCTTGTCTATACTATTATTGTCCACCCTCAACTGATGAAATCCCGTGACCAAATCTAACTGGGAGAAAACAGATGCACCAACAAGCTGGTCAAACATATCATCTATCCTCGGAAGTGGGTGCCTATTTTTTTTAGTGAGTTTATTTAACTCTCTGTAATTCACGCATAAGTGAAGCGAACTACCCTCCTTAGTGGCGAATACTACTGGAGCACCCCATTCAGATATGCTTCGCCTAATAAATCCTTTCTCAAGTAGTTCTCCTACTTGCTTGCTATGCTCCCTCCTTTCTCTTGGAGCCATGTGGCGCAAAGGAAATGCAACTGGCTTTGCATTGTCCACCAAGTATATACGAAAACCGATCTCGCACCTCGGGGTAATCCCCGAACCTCCTCAAAAACATCAGGATACTCACAAACTACTGGTATAAATCACAGATCATCGATAGATGCATCATGTGGCTCTAGGAAACTAAGCATGAAAGACCTCTTAGGGTCACAAGAAATCTCGAGGGTCCTCCTATAGCGAGTCAAAAGTCTAACGACCCTCCTCTCACAATCCAGAATGGCACCATACATGGATAGTCAATCCAACCCTAGAATCAAACCATAGCCCATGAAACCAAGCACATATGCGTCGCATTCAAACTCGACGCCCAACATGGATATTCTCAAACCTTGACAAATCATAGACAGATGAGCCGTACCCCCAATGGTGGTTGAGACAACAATGGGATCCAAAACCATACTAGTACTAAGGTGTAGAGACTCAACCACAGATCAGATATAAACGAATGCGAAGTGCCCTAATCAAAAAGAGTTCTAACAAGATGATTGGAAAGAGAAATCAAACCTTCAACAGAAACTTTCCTACCTCTATCTGGTGCACCGACCACGAGAGCATGCACCTACCCTCCCGAAGATCCTGCCCTTTGACCTTGTCCTTGCTTCTTCAGGCACTCCTTATAAAAGTGTCCGACCTCTCCACAATTGAAACAAGCTTCTTCCTTCTTTTGCAGTCTTTTCTCAAATAACCCACGTGCCCACAACTATGACATTCCCTCTTTTCTCGGGCTTTGTCGTTCTTTCTTCTTTTGCAATCTTTGACCAAATGACCCCTTGGGAATATTAAGTTCCCAGACATGCTGAAAAGAAAAGGAAAAAGGGATTCAAACAGAGAATCGAAAGATATTTCATATGGCTTTAGGGGGAATATGTTTTTCAAAACAGACTTTTCTTTTGAAAAAACTTTTTTGATAACAATTTTCAAAAATCTTTTATCCGATCTGGTAATCTTCAGCTCTGATACCAAGTATGACACCCCGCGTCCGTTAATGTCACTCTTTATCAGAATGCATTAAGTTTCGTGAAGCGTTATTGGTAAACAATAACATAAACATTACAATACAGATGTAAAATAACAGCAGAATTTAAAATTTTGTTTAATAGAAAACATCGTGATCCAAAACATGGTTACATCATAAGTCTGAAATACTGAAAACATAAAACTTCTGCCTTGTAAAAAAATCATCATCAGAGTACAATAATACATAAAAGGGCATAATCCCCAAAAATATAGCCATAGTAGAGCCAATATGAAATCGAGCAATACATCTAACCAGCTCCAAGCAGAATGAATGAAGAGTCCCGATCAAGCTTGAGTATTCCCACCCTAAGAACCGGGGGGAGGGGGGGACAGAAGAGAAAGAAGAGTCTATAATTCTTTTCCTATTAATATTTCATTCATGTACTCCTTTTTACAAACATATTACAGCCCCTTATACGGTTAAGTCGTTTCTACACATGCTTTTACCCTATATGTTAATGGATTTACATTAGTGGAATATCATGTGTTTTTCAAATCTGTGCTATTCATGTGAAATTTTTTATCATATTTTATTGGATTTACATTTCTTGACTTTTGAAAATGGCATTTGTGTTTTTATCTGCTTGGCAAACATTTTTATACATGTGCCTAAGACTGACTTATCTAAGAGTGCTATCATTATGAAGTTTACTTTAAATGATCTGCAACAAAAAATTTGTGTTGTTTATCATTCAGAGATTTTGATGGCCATCTATGAACAGAAATAAAAATAATAGACTTTGCCTGGAGGTTTTAAGTCTGGACATCCACAATACTATGCATTAGGTGCTTGCACGATTTAATCTGACATAGAATGTATTATCATAGTAAGTAACTTTTGCAACACTATACAAGATGTTTATTTTGTATATATCTCATTATAAGATATTATAACATAATATGCAGATCTGCAAGACTAAAGTGTACATGTATTTGGTTTTTCTGTTGAGTAACCCAACAGGTTCAATAGCAGCCCTACCGGCTATACCTTCTTGCCCATACATTGAAAATTATAGTAGTATGAAATGAACTTCTCCAACTCTCTCTTGGGTTCATACTAGACATACATACTACAATTCTTCTTATTCTATTTTGGATTTTATTACCTTCATTGTAGTAATGTTTTGCATCAGAAATACCAAGCTCAGTGTCATATTTTTGGTATGAATGGATCGATTGTTGTTTTGGTTGATGGGAGATCATCTGAGAAGAGATAATAGATGTGAACGAGGCTGAGTTTGAAAAGAGGTTGCATTCTCAATTATAGATACTGGATTATATAGTTGGTTGAAGCATCTTGCTGAACTACATAGGTCTACACGAAACAGGTGCGTGTTGGCGAATTGATCATTTTCATGTATGTCAGCCTATAAACTGTACAACGAATTCCCATTTTGATATTTTCATGATCGAATCATTTTTGTCAGCTTTGTTGTATAAGATTAATCTTGAAAATATTGTTTTGGTGTTTCCCGAAGCAATAATGTTAAACCATTTATATGAATACTTTGGTTTGTATGTCCCAGCTGTTACGACATCGTATTTCTCCCACCCTGACTTGGATCAACCGAAACGAATGACGATGGAGATGAAGACTGAAACACCTTCTGTTATTTGTCTTATCAGTTTATTTACCCAGTTCGAAATTATGCCGATTCACTGAGTTGTTGTAGTGCTCCAATCTTCTATAAATTATGTTTAACCAATTTTATTTCCTCATACTGACATCTGTTTTTCTTAATTTTCAGATCTAATAGAATCGTCACTCGAAGCAGGTTGGGTTTTCTATGTCCTAATTATTTTTATTGCGTACTACTCTCGCATCGATTTCAATTTTTTTCTCTAACAACTTTTGACATTACATCACTTCACTAGTTAATTGAGTACTGTTCTCTTAGTTTATGAAGCTTCACTAATTTATTTATATTTTTCTTCTTTTTCCTTTTTGTAGGTGATTATTCTCGCACTATGCACTTTTATTGTATGGTATTTGTAGGCAAGTTTAACTGTTACCTGGATTTTTGGATACCAGAGTCAACGGATAGGTTTCAGTTACCTCTTCAGTTTGGAATACCAGCTATGGTAATTGCATGTCCATGTGCATTGGCCTTGCAACTCCTACCGCTGTTATGGTTGGTACCGGAGTTGGTGCTTCTCAAGGCGTGCTTATAAAAGGAGGTGAAACTTTAGAGACAACTCACAAGGTTTATATATAATAATATATAGAAAAATTATATATTTAAAGTCAACTTTTTCTCTACTTGCCTTATTTGTTGATTGATAATGGTGTAGGTAAACTGTATTGTATTTGACAAAACAGGTACATTAACCCTTGATAAACCTGTAGTTGGTAGTACAAAACTTTTGGTCCTTATTTTTTGATTGATAATGGTGATAGGAACAAGAGGTCCATCAGTACTCATGTTATATCTATGTGTAACCAGTTTTGTTGTGTGCATATATGTTCGGTGTTCGTCCATGCTTATGCTGGACAACATGTGCTCCTTCAATTAACTATGATTGAGTTATGAGATTTTATGATTTCTTTCACTATTGTTGCGTTATTTTGCACAGGTGTTGTGTGCAAAAGAAGGCTTCAAGTGTGCGTACACTTCTACTTGTGTTAAAAATTAAAAAGGCTAAAGTCTGAAACAAATGGGTTTATATAGATATCAATCATGAGCATCTTATAGAATTTCAAATCATGTCATATTCAGAGTGTACAGTTTCCCAAATATTAGTTGCAACAAAGTAATGTTCTGTTTTTGGTTACTTTAGGTTGAATCACCTGCACCTGGTCATATACCTGGATTTTGGGTCTTTGGACATTTATATATGTTCTTTAGAATGGGGCGAGGGCCATAATGAAGCAGCGGGGTTCTACAAGAATATTGCGTTGAATATTACCCTAAGTTGAGAGGCCGCTGCTTGAGTATATTACCCCAGTAATGGCTGGCAGCCAAGGGAATAGTCGAATAGACATGGACAAGAAGTCCTTTTCTATTCAGGTGGGCGTTGGCCCAATCACTCCAAAGATTGGTTTTGTTAAATGGTAGTTCATCAAAGAAGCCAGAGATTGCTGCTATATTCCAAGTTTTAATGTTTGTGGTGTCTCCTCCACCATTTTTTTGGGAAAGTCGGACTTTGTTCATGTGGATGTGCAGTGCTATTTGCTTTAGATTTCACATCAGTAAAGTGGACTGGATATGCAATATGCATGTCTACCCCTATGTATACGACACAAATAAATGTATTATATTATATTTTATGTGCATAAAATATAATATAATAAATTTATTTGTTTATACTGGTTTGAAGCAACAATGTATTATATTATATTTTATGTGCATAAAATTTTACGAATCACTGATTTGCTATAGTGTAAAGAGTAAAAACAAATGTAAATTGAAGCGGACCAGGCTTTAATACATATTTTTAATCATTTCCCTGATTTCATGCCATTATCCTCCTCATCTTTATGAAATATCCTGATTTCAGTTCAATAGAACCACTGGGATGGTACCATAAACTTTTAGACAAACTAAAATAAGTTTGTGCGTGTTGCTTATAGCAGAATTTGTGCGGTTGATTTTATGAGTGGTGACCCTTGAATAATGGATCAATAATAATCCACGCGCGAAGCGCGTGTACGATCACGCGCGGTGCGCGTGCCATCATCACGCACGGAGCGCGTGCCGTTACACTCGTCAAAAACAATATATAAAATAGTAAACAAACAAAATTTGTATAACCTTTGTCTCACCAAAAATCTTATGGTACAAATCAATTAGCATAATTCCTTACAGCCAAAACCTTCAGAAAAAAAATTTGTATCAATTTGTCGTCATTTATTAAATCAGATGGTTTCCATGACTTTTTGTGCAAAGTATGCATTCATTAAATACTTATACCATTATCATTTTCCACCTTTTCATTGTCATTCGTTACGGATTGATGAATTGAATCCTCTGAAGTAGTCATATAGTTCTATCATAAAATCCATGAATTGAGTGCCATGGGATGAAGCTGTCCTATAGGCATCATCTATTTGAAAACAAGACTAATCAATTGAAAATCTGTCATGACAACTTAAAATATAGGCTGATATTTTTGAAACTGTGGGAATTTAGATGACTGCTTATCAACCATAGACTCAATCCGCCAGTCCTTGGACAAATTTATTTCGTCAATGGAGAGCCTTGAAGCCAGGTTGAAAATATAATACATTGGTTCAATGTGATAATAGGCTAGGTTGAAAATACAATACATTGGTTCAATGTGATAATGTAATGTTTATTTTATTTCTAGACATGCTTTGTATGCGAAGTGATTCTCAGTATTTGACAGGGTTACCTAAAATTCAAGTTTTTTCTGTTCATTTATGTGACGTATCCTTTTTACAAAATGTTGATGATTTTGAGCCCATCAACAAAATGTAGGAATTTTAACCGACAATTGCATTGTTACCAGTGGATTATTACATATCCTAGCCCGTGTGCGAAGCACGGATTCCAACCTAGTTTCATTGAAAAAGAACTATTAAAAGGCGTGACTGTTGAGCTTTTGATTGTCTAGAATGCTTGTGAGCTTTGGAAATTGATCTCAGTAATTATAATATAGTATAGATAGATTAAATGGATTTTAAAAGGCATCCTTAAGATGCAAATAATTTAGAAATAATTGTTATTCTATGAAAAAAATTGAATGATTTCTTTTTGAAGAAACATTCATTGATAGTAAAACTTTTTCAAAGTTGAAAACATTAATTAAAGTCCAATTTAATATGAGAAAATATTCTTAAGTCGATAGATTTTTTTTTTTTTTAGGTTTTGAACAAAGTTTCAAAAATTGTTTTGATACATATGGGTAAATATTAGGGAGCATAACAATAAATGCTATTAAACATTTACACATGAGTTAACTATCGTTTTAATTGAGTTTTGATATTTACGTGTTAAGATCCTATTTTTAAAGTAGTATAAGTATTTATTTTGTTAGACCTTAAGCATTATCGTTTTTGAAAAGTATTAAAAGCTAACATGGAATATTTTAAACAACGACGATGTTAAAAAGAAAAGAAATTATTTTATTGTCAACTTGAAAATCAAAGTATCATGGACCCTCAATAAATGCTTCCATATTTTTTTAAATTTAAAAATAGCTATTTAATGTTCATTAATGTAATATTTTGTAAGAACTAAGTGAATTGTAAATAAAGAATGTTTTTTTTGGCAAAATCAGCAATTTTTATAGTGTTTTGTAACACTTTTTTATTATAACCAATAATAAAAATACAATATGGTACAGGTGATTGTGGTTACAATCAGCTAATTTGGTTTTTTAGGTGGTTCGTCCATCGCCTATGGAGTTTATAGTGTTCCGTCCACTCTACCTATAAGGCTAACAGCATTGGAGCTAGCTAAATTACTAGACTACAAAATTTTCTTTTCTCTCCACACAGGGAGAGAATGTGTACATTACATACATCACATTAAAGATTACATACGTTTACAGTAAGGTAACAGTACAAGACTGAATTAAATTAATGAACAAGTACTCGACAAGTAGCATGTCACAACTACGTTTGATTGAGACCAGAGTGTGCGCACAGTAAGCTACAATTCAACCAAGAGCAGGATGACGTATTTTCGAGCACTACACCAAAGACGTGCGGCAATTTCCATGCACGGTTTATAAGGGGTAATTAGAATTCGTGGCCGAGTTTATATATCTTGCAAGGAGAAGGATTCACCAACAGGACAGCCGTTAGAGAGCATAAAAGCTACACTAAACCACTGACACCCCTGCGATAATCAGAGAAGACAGCACAAACCCAAAAACACCAAAAAAAACATTGCAAACGCTGATTACCTTAATTTCATACAAACACCACTATCAGAATTCATCTATGAGGTCAGGCAATATACCATCAGACATGAACGACAAAAGTATGTGTCTTGGCGTCACGTGTATTGCCGATATCCAAATGGTAGTGACCTAACTTGACAGATAACTCAATGTGGCAAATGTCGTTTACATGTAAGATCTGAGATCCACTCCTCGAAGGGACTAACCAAACTCCTCCCTAAAACAAAATACACCACAAAACACAAGTCTGTAAACAGTACTACCAACAAGACGCCCCACACCATAAACACTGAATACCCAAATCTAAAAAAAAACCATTACATACCAAGGTAGAAACGTGAAATCAATCCAACAGATGGGAGCTGCTGCTTGTAGTGTGGCCTTCACGTTAGTGTTGATCCCCTTTCGATCTGGCTATCCATCAATTGAATAACTCGATAATCAAGTAGTTGCCTGAAATGGAACCACCACATAGAACGAAAGTGCTTACAGAGGCGGTTTCAGATGAAGTGAGAAGGGGAAAGAGGTGAATAAAAAGGGAAGGACCGGATCTTAAATCGTTTGCGTGGTATAGCTTTAAATCTGAAAAGAAAATACGACACATAGGGAGGAAACACACATGTCGTAAGCATTGGTAGTTGGAGAAGAGGAGAAGAGGTAAAAGTAGGGGACGAATAAATGATTTTGAAGAGAAGGTTGCGTGAAGAAAGTAGAAAGGTGAAGAATACCAATGACTCCATTTACGTTTCCACCGTGAATCGGAAGCTTTTTTTACATGCGACATTTTGATTTTGTAACAACCTGGAAAATTAGAGCAAATGTAAAATTTTTAATTTAGCTGTTTTAATGAATTTGGAGTAATTGAAATAATTTATTTTAATTAAATAACGTGTTAGAAATAGCGCGGCAGTTTCAAAATTTGAATTCGAACTTTGACTGAATGTACATAATGCAAAATAAAGCGGATTTTAGTGAAACCAAAAATATTTAAATCTGTTTGAAAATATCTTTCTAACGAATATGGAAAATAGAAATTTCATAGCGGGAATCAAAAGTTATGGCCAGCTGAATATTCAGAATGGTCGCTATGGAATAAATATGGCCCTTAAAAATAGCAATTTTGCAAACCAACTCCATTTTCGACGAAACCACTTTTTTTAGATCCGGAATGTCAAATTATTTCTAGATTCCAAAATTCATAATTTTTGGAATTAATATGTGAGCGTGGTGAAAGAAAACGTGTTTTGTCAGTTTCACTCAATTTGGATCGACCCGAAAATGGCCATTTTTCAAACGGTCTCCAAATTCAACGAAATCGGTTTTGTTTGGACCGTATCGTCCAAACATAGCTAGATTTATTTTTCGGCAATTTTTGGAATCAGTATGTGGCCCCGGTAAATTAAAATCTATGTTCAAATCTAAAATTGAACGCTTTATATTTTAATTTAAAGAAAACTAGTCATAATAGCCGAATTGGGTTACGAAACGTATTCTATTGCGTCCGAAGGGGGGTATTTAGCTGGGGGTGATAGTCGTTGGGTTTGAATTGGAGTTCGTATGGAATGAGGGGTATTTTCGGATTTAAGGAAATTAAAAATTAAAATATAATTATGGCCAATCATATCTCTCCTCTCATTTCAGCGTTGACACAAAAACCCGACAGCTCCATCTCGCAAACGACGAAAAGGGTTACCACCTTCCCAGCCCGATTCCTCTCAAACTACTCCACGAAATCAATAGCTCTACTAGAAGAATTTGTAGATCTAGTCCTCAGCTTCAAATCCATATAGATTTCATGACCCATCGTGGAGTATTCACTGAGAACCGCGTCTCCAATGTCCGGCGCTTCAACTCGCCGCCGAGCCACCCCTGCAACGTCGATCTTGACACAACCACCGTGCGTGGGAAGCCCCTTCGACGTGCCATAGCCTGGTTACATTCTAGTGCTATGGATTGAGCGAAAAACTAAAACCTAGTTTTGAACCTTTCTAGAAAGGTAACGGCCTTGTATATTTAAACTGATTTCAACAGTTTAAAACCATCGCAAAGTTGATTTAACTTATAAAAATCATATCTTTTTGCTATGTTGTCGAAATCCAGTGAAACAAGCGACACCGGGACCATATGGACGTCTTCTACATTCTAGAAGAGACCGAAGAATTTTTAGTGCTTCCTACAATTTTAGAAGGATTGGAATCCAATGTGAGACTTCTAAATTCAAATATGGAATGGAAATGCGTTGTATAAGTTATATAAGCGGAGTATAAATTATATATGCGTTGTATATCTCATGTATGGGAGTTGTATAAGTTATATTAGCGATGTATAAATTATACATGCGTTTTATGAATCATATATGCGTTGAAAAGGAATTGGAATGGAAATGAAATATATTTATATACATACATATATATATATATATACTCTCCTCATCCACAAACCATGGATGATATAAATTTATTGTGATTGGCGTGAAACTTAGTTAATAATGCGAATGGTTGGTATTGCGAATGATTGGTAATGTGAATGGTTGTTTGTGGTTGAAACGAATTGGAATTGTTTATGGAAAATTCATATGATATGAAATTGATCTTAGATCATTTAGATAAGCCCCTTATGGAATGCCGCGATGCCTAAGGTATTGCGAGGAGCTGTACTCGGGATGGTGCCGGTTTTAAACCACCTACCGTTATGCTGCCGAAATTTTCTGAAACTTTTATGTGTTTGAATTTTATTCATGTATTTAAATATATTCATGTGTTGATAATATATTCATGAAGTGCCATAAAGTGTTTATATAATAAAATTCACATTTTTATTATGCATATAAAGTATATAAAGTATTCATGTTAGAAATAAAATAGTGGAACGATAAAAATCACATTTTTATCGTGTATATGAGTCACTAAAAATACTCACGTGTTAAATAAAATAGAAGAATGATAAGAATCACATTTTTATAATGTAATTGAGTCGCTAAAAACCTTCATGTGTTGAATAAATATTTTGAACGATAAAAATATCATTTTTATCATGTATACGACTCACTAAAAATACACATGTGTTGAAATAAATATTTGTTCGCTATAAATATTATTTTTAACATGTTTATGAACTAAATAAAATAGTCATAAGTTGAAACATATTTTTGTTTGCCAAAAATATCATTTTCACACGATGTATGAAGTGTTAAAAATAACCACGTGTTAAAATAAATATTGGTTAGTTGGAATTATTATTTTTAACATGTATAGGAAGTGTTAAAAATAACCATGTATGGAAACAAACATTTGTTTGCTAGAAATATTATTTTTAGCTTAGTTATGCATATATATACATATGCTGAATAGAAAAATGGTTTAGCTGTTGAGTAAAGAATTTATTTGCATGCTCGATAAATAGGTAAACCTTAATGAGTTGGCTGCGCAATTTTATTATTATATAAACTCCTGTGAATGCCGTTGGATTCGGAGTGCTGGTTGTACTGTGTGAGATTATAAACGTTGCCATAGGATAGTAACAATTAATTTTGAACTACACTACATGGCATACTGCGTGAAGATAACATACTCTATCATATACCACATAAGCACTTGGAGCTTATGTGATGAGGTTGAAGATTGACCATACAAGCGACAGGCTTGTATGGTGATGACTATATTTCAGGTTGAACCGAAGACTGATATGGACTATATAAAATGTAATGATAAATTTCCAGATTAATAAAAACCCCACACGGGTCTGGAGTTGACAATAATCACATCTCTCTGGTCATTAAGGCACAAAAACTATTTATAGGGTGAAGAGAATTTATTCTCTGGAGTCATGATCTAAACACACTCCCCTGTGGACATAAAGTTATATCACTATAAATATGTGTATGCTTTTTAGGATTTATTGGGTACCTAATACGGCCCAATAAATTTCCAAACCCCTTCCCATACAAAGGAGGTTGTGGCGAAATTTTCTGAAATTTCAAGGCGTTAGCCATATTTTTGAAGCAGAAACGATTTAAAAATCGCCGAATGAATTATATTTTTATATATATAAATAAAAATAAAACGAATAGCGCGCGGTAGATCGTGTATTGGAATTGTAACTTTAAACGATTATAGCGGGAGATCCGACCATTGGGTTTTCCCAAAACTGGAACCGTTAGGTTCGCTTCGGAAAGATCTTTCCAAGATACTAAGTTTAGTAAGATCCAACGGTTAGATTTTGTGATATTGTAAATCAAATTTAATGGAAAACAGCGCCAGGGCCGCGTAATGGCTTGAAGCGTCATTTAATTAAATCGAGCTATTTTATTATAAATAAAAATAGCGATATATCGCTATAAAATATTATAAGCGAAATGGAATGGAAATAAACTAATTTTACTTGGTTCGCTTGATATTTTGATGGTTGAATGTATTTGATAGGAAAATTATATTAATGAACTGAATTGTGGATGTCAAATAAATTAACCATGGACAGAATTGATTTGAACTCTAAATATACGTGAATTATTTGAAAAGGCCGAGTTAATTCTCATTTCAAATAATTGATCGACGATTAAAAGTTGAAGATATGAAGACGGTGCAAGATCTGTGATCTTCACATCGAAAGGATTACTACTGATGCCTTGGATTGGTTAGCTCCCATGAAGGGGTTACAATGGTAGTGATACAGACATACTTGTTGATTGTTCGGATGTGCGAGGGCCTCTCTTCCATATTGGACATATGGCAAGAGGAATAATGTGCCTCCGGTTTCATTCAGACCTAGAACAGACTTGTAAATGGATGTGTGTCTGACGTTTTAGATTAACAACGTGGCATGCTGAGATGCAGTGATCAAGGCTTTTGTTGAAAAGCAGAGTCTTGTGGTTGATGATCCAAGCATGGCTTTAACATAGCTAGCTTTGTGTATAGCGTTGATTCACGAGCCTCACACCTTGGTATGAACCATAAACGGAAGAGGACTTCGGGGAGGACATGCGTTTCCTTCTAGCTAGGAGTGGTGTCAGCGGTTTTCAAGCCCTGACGTTTTACTTACGTGGATGATGGATAGCCAGGCGCCTTAGTTATATCGGTCGTTACGAGGCCGATGGTTTGTTCGGGATATGACCAGTTTACGCTCCATAGGGCAGGGAAACGCAGTGTTCATGCATTTAAATCCACTCCATGTTGACCGACCCTGACGATCCAGGGTGTAGTTGCGGCTGTTCCTAAGACACAGGCTAGAGCGTTTCGAAGCGGTAAGGATGATCCCTTGCCTTGGTTCATGACGGAAATCCAATTTCCAAATACGACATCGTGCAGTTTTGATTGCAAACCTATATAAGGCGACATAGTGGCATGGGATGCTCATGTCGTCTATGATTGATATTATGATTAAATTTGTTTTTGAAACATATAAACACTAGTAATAACATCAAAAGTTTTTTTGATTTAAATGTATCAAGCATATTTAGGCCATTATAAGGTAAAACTCTATCCTCCGGTTTGCGTTGCATTGTGTGATGGAACTTGAGTCTTATAATGGCTTTATTTTCTATAAAAAGCATTGCGTTGTTTAAATGATTTTTCTTGTGTATGCACTGGCAGTCCAATGGAGTAAACCCGTTCTGCGTTAGTGGTGTGGTCCTGTGATTAGCCTTATTATTAAGTAAGCTAAGTAGATTTCTCATACCAGTCCCATGACTGACTCGTAGTTTGTTTCACTTTGCAAACCCGGGTGCCCCAATTTTCTACACCGACAGCCTTGTATTCAGGTTTTAGCAGGCTCTTTCTGGATAGCTATAGAGCTAAGGACAGATCTCGTCATATCTATTTTGCTGTTCAGACTTTATTATATATATTATGTTTGATTCCGCTGCAGACATTTTATTTAAAGCTGAAACTGTATTTTGTACTAAGTATGATCATGTTATACTGTGTAACTCTGATGATTATATTTGTTCCAGTGTAATTTGTTGTACATTATCTGGTGTAATGATATATTCCATTTCTGCTGTTATTTGTTTATGTGTTATATTCCAAAGATTATCCTTGCTTCCGTGGCACGGGAGTTTAGGGTCATCACAGATTTTTATAATTAGTGATAAATAAAGAATGTTTAATTGGAAGGATGCATATAAATATATTAAGTTAAGTGCTAATTAGGTGAAAATAAGAAACATTAAGTTCTTATTAAAATATGTACATTTTAAAGGGAAAAGTGAAAATTTAACACTCTAGGTTTTCATGAGACACTAAGTACTCATTTCTAAATTAAGAAAGTTTTAATAAGTTGTTTGAAAAGAATATATATATATATATATAATAATGATAAAAATTAACTATAGTATGTAAATGTATCATTTTGTATAATTGCTAAGACTATGCTTTTAGTAAAATAAAAGATTTTGCGGAGTAAACAAGGATAACTAATTAGACAGAACAGAGTAAGGACCTAGGATAATATAATAATAGGATGTACAATCTGATTTGGATATTTTTGTATCAGTCACAAAAGATCTTTATTTGAAAAATTATAAAATATAAAGATTTTCCATAATGTAGATTTGGTTGTAAACTAGGTTTTTCTAGATAGTTTAGAAATTAGTACGTGTATAATCATGTTTAGCTACTAGAAGTATACATGTATAGGTATAAGGTAAGTTACATATTAATTATCAATTTTCGAATTAAGGATTCATGAATATTAATTGTAAATTTTGTAAGCAATAAATTTGCAATTAATAAGAGAAAAGGGAATTTATGGGGACTGATCAAAAGAGAATTTATTTTAGGAAGAATGGATATGTTTACGAACTTAAAAGAATTTGAAGATATTTTATATGGATTTGTCCAATGGTCTGATTTCGTCTATTATGTATATATGATAGTTAGGATAATGGATGGACCATGTTTATGAGAGGAGAAAAAGTAATAAATAAAAAGGAATAAACGGTAATGGAATGACATATTAAATTCATAGTGAAGTATCAATACTTCAACATTGTTTATACCATATAATAATAGGTGAAAATTTCCAAAAAAATATTCCTTTTTTGATTTTTTGGTTATAATCGCTAGTAGTTCCCCATGATGATTGAATAATGATATATGGTGGTGAAAGTAATGTATCCATATTTTTTTTGTGTTGTTTTGGATTTAAAACCACTTAGAAAGTAAATTGAGTAAGGAAATATTTTTGTATGGAAACACTTAACTAACGATTAACCACATATAGGATTGGAAGGTAACAAGAAAAATATATTTTCAAGCCTATTGTGGATCAGGGCCGATTTTGGCCCAGTGCCAACCGTACCTACGCACAGGGCTTCGAAGAAAAAGAGTACATCAAACATCGCACAAAGCAATAAAAAAATCAACAAAATAAAAAATGCGAAGAAAGGAAAAAAATCACAAGTAGCTCCGCGATTGCTAGAAATTGACCGTTTGGGTCACAATTGTGGGTACGTGGCAACATATGTAGGGCACTGGAAAGGAAGGCCAGGTTAGTTTTGAATAACGGCTCAGCGAGAGTATAACTTGTAAGGATGAATTTGGCGAGTGGGTTGTTGTGCATTCACGAATTCATGAAGGTTGCAGCTAGATTTGAAGGACCGGGTGAAGTTGGGTTCCGATCGGAGGAGGTGGTTGTAGCCCTGTGGTTCTCATTGTAAGTTTTCAGACCCTTTTATTACTAGAAATAGAAATATCCAATAGAAGGAGTATCACAAGTTATTTGAATTAGATGTTTAATTTTGGCAGTGGTGATTTACTGATGTTGTATAAGTTTGCGATTAATTTTTCATTTTGGTGAATTGTATAATCCGTTTTACGTTTGGAATTTGAAAAGTAAACAAATTTTAGCTAAACTAATAGGAATTTTGAAAGCAACTTATGTTCTACAATTACATTTTTAGTTATGTTTAAAGTTACAATTTTTTAAAGGTTACAATATGAAGAGGAAATAAATTTAGCTACAAATTTAAGCTGACTTAATTTTGGAAATGATTGTCTTCCTGTAAACGAATTATACATAATTATTTAACTTATAGTTGTAGTTAAACATTTTTTTAGCAAATTGTATGATTTATGCTTAGTGTACATCTAAATTTTGTTCCCCATGAAAACATCTGCAAATTGCGGAAAGCAAGATTTAGTAAACATTCTAAGTATATTGATGAATAATCTCTTTAGTATTAATTGTCAAATATTATTGAAGGCTTTTCTTCCAAAAATGCAAATTCAAAACATTTTACATGAGCATTTCTTGATACAAAGAGTTAATACGCTATGTCATACATATTAATTGATTGTTTGTTTAAAAATTGCACTCTTTTGTCTTCTTATTTTATAACAACATTTCCCTATAAATAAACATGTTATCCATATTTTGATTTACTTGCATATCAAAATAAACTGTAGTATTTCTGTAACAACCTCAAATTTAAAGCGCATTTTATTTAATGATTTAATTTAAATTTTGTTATATTTATTTTATTTGTTTGGACTTTTAAATAATATTTATTTTGATTAAAACCGAATTATTTTCTATTTTATAAAACAAATGAATGTGTTTTGATATACATATAATTTAATAACACAAATCAATATTTGCTATTTTCGAATGTTATTTATGGTAAATTTTAATCGAGTTATTTATTTGAATTCATTCTTGAATACAATCCGTTTTCAATATGGAATTATATCTTTGATTTAATTTCAATTCGTATTAATTGTTGTTGATGTAAATATTGCAAAAATTTAATTGTCAGATTTATTTTGATATCGTCCATTATTTATCTGATTTGCAAAGTTGTTTGTTAATTATATATTGCCAAATCCGTTTGTTTCTTTGAATTAATAAATTTATATCGTTTCCTTTTATTTGTGAACATTGTTTACATCTTTAAAATTCAATGTTCATTTATTACAATTATTTCTTTCCTTACACCTTCATTGATTCCAAAATTTAAATCGTTCATTCCTTAATGTTATAATCCGTTCGTTTCCTTTTATCTTAAAAATGTTTTCACCTGGTAAATGAAATTTGCAAACTATTTAATTCTAGTTTCTATTTTAACCGCACCATTTGTGTAACAACCCGGAAATTCTGAGGCAATTTAAAATTTTTATTTTGGCAATTTTAATGAATTTTGAATATTTAAAATGAATTATTTTAAATAATGACGACGAGACATTTATTTTGAATAGAATTAGAACGTATATATTTATTTGAATCGACGTTAGAATATAAATATTTATTTTTAAATATAAAAGGAATTGGAAATGGCGCGGTAATTTGAAAATTCGATTTCAAATGAATTCACAGGATTCAGAATAAACCGGATTTTAGCGAAACCAAAAATATTTGAATCTATTTGAGAATATCTTTCCAAAAAATCTGAAAAATTGAAATTTCATAGCGGGAATCAAAAGTTATGCCCAGTTGAAAATTCAGAATAGTCGCTATGGAATTCTGGCCCTTAAAAATGGAAATTTTGCAAACGACCTCGGTTTTCGACGAAACCACTTTTGTTGGATCCGTGATGTCAAATTATTGCTAGATTCCAACTTGCATAATTTTCTGAATCAATATGTGAGCGTGGAGAAGTTAAACGTGTTTTGACCAGTTTTTGTTGAATTTAATCGACCAGAAAATGGCCATTTTTCAAACGGTCTCGGAATTTGACGAAATTAGTTTTGTTAGAACCATATCGTCAATACGAAACTAGAAAATATTTTTTGGGAATTTTTAGAGTCCATATGTGGCCCCGGTAAATTGAATTGCGCATTCAAGTTCAATATATAGATTTATATTTCGATTTTGGTGAAAACTGAACGAAAAAGTCGAATCAGCCTACGATACATATCCCATTGTGTTCGGAATGAGGGTAATTATCTAGGGACGACAGGCAGTGGGTCTCGTTTGGAGATCAAAATAAAAAGTTACTTTTTGAAATTAAAAATAATTAATTAAATAAATATATAAATCCCTCTCTATACTCTCTCTCAGTCCCTCGTTGACCAATTCATTTATAAAGAAAAAAAGAAAGAAGAGGAAGGAGGAGCCGCACTCCTCCCAGCAGCGCGCCGCTGCCAGCGCGAGGGCCCCCCTTCCTTCTCCTCCGATCCTCTCCTCTATCCTCCGGTCCTCCTTCTCCTTCTCACGCGAGCCCCACATCGAGACCCCCCTTCCTGTAAACCCCGTCGCTCCCTCAGCCACCACCCACTTCCATGCTCCGCCGTACCAGACCTCCCCCCATCGCGCCCCTCTCCTCCTCTCTCCTCTAACCCCTTCCCCTCCAAACCGAACGGGATTCGCCCAAACCCCCTGGAGAGCCGCCGTGACCTTGAACACCCCCTCTCTGAAGACAATAACACGGTGAGTGTTTATTTAATTTTAAATTCAGTTTTATTATGTAAAACAATGTTTTTTAAAAAAATCAGTTTTAATTTATTTAAACTTTGTTTTTTTCCTAGCGTATGAACATTGAAATACAATAAAGATTGGATTTTTAAGATAATAAAAATAGGATTTTTATTTATGTTATAGCTGAGGAAAAATCAAATTTTAATATATGTTTTTGCATAAGAAAAATTCGTTCTTTTATGAAGAGAAAAGCTTTGATTTTTGATAGTAAAAGGCAGGATTTTTAGTAGTGAAAAGGCGGGATTTTTAGTATTGAAAAGGCGGGATTTTTAATGTAGAAAAGAAATGATTTTTAGACAATAAAGTTTTGATTTTTATTGTCATGAAGGCGGTGGAAAAATATGATTTATATTAAATATGAATAGCATTAGAATTAAAATGTGATTTTATATTTGTTTGAAAAGCGAAATAAAAATATGATTTTTGTTTGTGGAGTGTAATAAAAATACAATTTTTATATATATAGTGAAATAAAAATATAATTTTTATGTATGTAGAGAAGTAAAAATAGAATTTTTATCTATATAGTAGCGGTGTAAAAATAGAATTTTTATCTATATAGTAGCAGTATAAAAACGTGATTTTTATCCATATAGCGTAGTTATAAAAATGTGATTTTTATATACATAGCAACAATATAAAGATGCGGATTTTATATATGTAGTGGATACGGACAACGAAAGTGACAAAAGGCGAGCACGGCGAAGATTTTCTACATATGAAGAGTCGCGGTGTTTGGTTTAGCTAATCGGTGAGAACTTCTCACTTTAACTCTTGTTTTCTAGTTAAAAATAGATACTAGGATGCAGACAGTGCTTAGCAGCACCCGACACCCATTGTCCATAGACCATGGACGACTTGTTTGATTTTGTTGTGTGGTGAAAATTGATTGTGATGTGAAATGAAGGGAAATATATTCATGTGTTGAAATAAATTATTTATCGTTAAAAATATAAATTTAACATGAATGTGAATAGATATCCATTTACAAATCGAACGATTTGTTTATGTACACCCATTTGAAGGATATTGATTGGAACGATAAATTTTACACATCACCCAACTGCACAAATAAAAATCTTTGTTTGTTGACTGAAACCCCACACGGGTATTAGGATAATATTTGACGTACACTAATCCCAATTATTTAATTGTATGTCGACCGATTGGTTAACAGACTGTGTAAGCGTTAATTATTTATATTTAATGCTTATGCAGTTGTGTGGTGCACTCTAGATGATGGTTGATTATTTATCTTTGCTATTATATACATGTGTTGTATGGAATCCATATAATTAACATTATATGGTAATTGATTGGGCCTCATTCCAATTCGGAAAATAAAGAATATTACAAAAAAAAAATCATGTGTTGAATAGAATAAATATTCATGTGTTGAATAAAAGAAAATTCATGTGTTGAATAGAATAAATATTCATGTGTTGAATAAAGTATATATATTCATGTGTTGAAGAAAATATTCATTTGTTGAATAGAATAACGAAGTTATTGAAATATATAAAGCCATGTTGATTGGATTTGCGCCATTTTTACGCGAATGATATTTATATCGATTATATTCGTTTTTACAATGAATATAGAAAAGGAAGTGATTTAAAAATATAACGTTTTGAAAATATTATCATTTATATATTAATGATATGGAATATTCAATTTTGATTTAAAATTGAATATGAAGTTGAATTTGTTTTGAAAACGAATTTAAAACGATTTATAAAATACGTTTTGAATTGAAATCGACGAAATATATATATTATATATATATATTAAATGGTCTGAATAGAACGCGCCGCGCCGCGGCAGTTTTCGAATTTCGACCATTGACTTCGAATTGGCATCACAGGAGATTCGACTGTCGGATTCTCCTAAAACCGGAACCGTTGGGTTCGTATCGAAAAGAGCTTTCCAATGAATATTAGAAATTTGAAATCTAATGGTTGGATTTGGAATTATGTCAAAATCAAATTTGGAAAAGGTCGCTGTAAGTGCAGTTCGACGACCGTTATTGGAAATCGACTGTACGGGCCTTGATAAAATTATTAAAAATATTAATAATTTGTATAAAATCATAATATATGAATTGGAAAGAACTGGGATGAAAAATTCCATATTTGAAAAGATAAAAATATATTTTTATTGAAAGAAACTAGTTTTGAACTAGAATTATAATCCGGTATTTTTGAATAAATAAATTGGATTTGAAATGGTTTTAAAAATAATCAGAATTTCCAATAAACGAATTGGAATGGATTTGAATCGAAATTATCTTCGTAATATTTCGATGTTGGATTTCGTGATTATACAGATACGGTTGTGGAAATTTGAAAGATATATTTATATCGTTATTTCCAATACGATATTTGTTGGTTTCAGAATTTGATATTGAATATAAGCCGATATATTTTCTATTCAGAGCCTTGTATTTAATATCAAATGGGAATTTGGGTTCGTCGTGAATGGTGTCTTAAATAACACTGTTCTTGGACCCAGTTTAGAAAAGAATAAATCTTTTAATTAAGATTTAGTGAAATTGTCCAGTTAATTAGTATTTAATTGGAATTGAATTTAAATTGATTTTTGGGTTTATCGTGAACGGTGTTTTAAATAACACTTGTTCTTTATCCCGATAATAAATGAAATGTGATTTTGGGTTTATCGTGAACCGTGTTTTAGATGACATTGGTTCTTTAACCCAATTAAAGACAGGATATTGATTTTTGGGAAGATTAAAACTAAGTGAAGTTTTAATGAATCTTTAATTAGATTAAAGTGATCGAGAATGGAGTATCACCAGTTTTGCTCCAAGCGATAGTTAAATCTTTAATTAGATTTGAACTTGAAATGGTAATTACTTTTACCGATAGCACCGTGGTGTTAGATATGGAGTATTACCAGTTTTGCTCCATGGGATGAATAGGTTGGGATTGGAAAATAAAATAAATAATTACTTCGGTATGGTTAACTAATCCTGACTAGTTTGGATAACCTTAACATGGTTTGAAATGATATCCAAAGGAAGATTAAAGAATAATTTTAGAAGAATTTATCTTTGATAAAATTAATGGGAACCTTTCCCTAAGAATGTGAATATTTGGATAAAAGAATACTCTGAATTGGAATGAGGTGTTTGTTGTGTTTGTGTAACACTTGTTTATTATATACGCGGGCTATTCTGAAAGGCCGGGTTTATACCCACTCTGAATAACTGATTTGACGATAAGTCGAAGATGAAGACGGTGGTTGAAGACCGGAGGTCTTCACACTGTTTGGATGATTATTGATGATCTTGATTGGGCTGTATACCCAAGAGGAGGGAATCAGTTGGTGATCGTCCAGATGTACTTGGAGATCGATGGATATGCGAGGAATAAGGTTCCTCCGGTTTCGTTCAGACCCAGAACGAACTTGTAAATGGACTGTGTGTCCGACATTGGATTTTATTATGTGTTGATTGATCTCTATTAAATATACATCTGTTTGGCGGTGGAGAATTTATTCTCTTGCTTAACGCCCTTCCCTGAGACGTACGAGCTCAGAGGTTGTATATCGATGGACATCAGTCGCATGGAGTGAATTGCCTGTGTGGCATGCCTAAGTGGTAGATGATCAAGGCTTCTGTTGAAAAGCAAAGTCTTGCGGTTGATGATCAAAGCACGACCTGTGTGGCAAAACTTTGTGTATGGCGTTAATTCGCGAGCCTCACACCTCGGTATGAGTCAAAAATGGGATAGTGACTACAGGGAGAGCACGACGTTTCTTTCTAGCAATGGGTGATGTCAGTGACCTACCAGCCCGGACATTTATATACTTTTTACCTGTGTGGTTGTTGGATGCGAGGCGCCTCGGATATAGGTCCTATAGGACCGGGAAACGTGTGTTCAGGAATAATTAATCCTCAAAAGTAAGAGAGGACCGGCCCTGAAGATCCAGGATCATTGTGTGTGGTCCTGAGACATTTGCTAGAGTGTCTCGAACGGAGAGGAGCTTGCCCCTTGCCTCGACTCATGACGTAAATCCAATTTCCAATACGTGACTTTGCGGTTTTGATTGTAGATCCTAGTATGGAGACATAGTAGCATCGGATACTATGCCGTCTATGATTGGTACATTTATATTAAAAGTTGTTTTTGACACTATACATTTATAATAGTATCAAATGATTTGTTTTAAACGTATCAAGCATTATTTGGCTATTATAAGTGAAAACCCTATCCTCCGGCTTTGGTTGCATAGTGTGATGGGACCTGGGTCTTATAATAGCTTCATTTTTTCCAAAAGGCATTGCGTTGTTTATTTTATGCACTAGTATTCTTGGGAGGAAACCCGTTCCGTTCTATATGGCGTGGTCCCTTGAATTACTCTCTTTTAAAGTAAAGTTTAAATAACTGTTTTAGTTCTCACATCAGTCACTTGAATGACCTGGAGTTTATTGTTTTAACCAAAACTCTGGGTGTCCCTATTTTCTACACGGGCAGCTAGTAGTTTTGGTTTTGTAGATTTATATTCACAGGATCCTGGTTTACAGCTGGAACGATACTCGGAAAGCTCTGTATCCGTGTATTATTTTCAGTTGTGTTTGTATTATTTTTCCGCTGCTATGTATTTAAATGTAATTTATTGTAATCTCTGATATTTAGTAAATGTGTAATATTTATTCATACTCTGTATATTCTTGTATTCTTATGGAATTGTTGTAATAAACAATGAGATGTCCTTCTGTTTGTGTTATGATTTGTCTTGTCCTCAAAGCAATCCGTGTTTTCGTTTACGGGGAAGTTACGGGTTGTCACAATTAGTTTTGATATTTAAACAAAACGATAGTTTTGAATGGCAAGCATAAATTCCATACATTTATTATTCCAAAAGAACCGTTCCATTCCAAATGCCTCGTTCAAATTCCTAAGGACAACTCATCTCTTTTAATATCAAATGAAAAATGGTCTATGAGTATTTAACACAGCAGCCATCCCATACGTTTTGTTTCTCCCCACCATTCTTTCCCATCCCCAATTTCCTTTATTCACATCGCCATTTTTGTTTTTCACCAAACCATAACCGCATATTATTCCACCCATTACGAACTGTGCTCCACTCTCCCTCCAACGCACAGTCAGATCCGAAACCAACCCCACATCCAATCCAGCTGCCCCACAAGATCCACTGCAATCTCCAGCACCCATCATGAACCCAAGCTCCGATCCCTCATCCACCGATCCGCTCACACCCGATAGCCCTCCGCCTGAAGCATCCAAGACCCGCTGATCCCACAGATCCGACCATCGACCTACATTTTCTGGCTCCGCCTTGACCTCTGCGTTTTCCCGCGCCTCGACCAGCGGACCCAAGTCCGACAACTGTGCCAGACCAAGCCGTAAACCTGAAGTCGACCCCGTGTCTCCCCATTTCCGTGCTTTTGGTGGTCTGTGTGTATTCCGCATGTGTGTGAGTATGCTTCCGTATGTTGTTGTGCATGTTCATTTCCCTTTTCATATTATATATATGTTATTGGATTGTGTATGAGAGGTATTTTGGGTGAGTGATTTACTGGGTTGGTAAACGTGAGAGGTGTGTACTTGTTTATAAGTTATGGTGAGAGTAGGAATGGTTGTGTATTGTGTTATGAATTTCATATATGTATATTGTTAGTTTTGTGTAAATATTTTGTGGCGTGAGTTTGTTAATGGGTGTGTGATAAAATTTTTGTGTTAAAATATGTGAGTTGTTTGAAGTTTATTAGTTTCGAAATTTATTTTGAAAGAAAATAATAATATGAATATGTGTATATGGTTCATATGTGTGTCCGCGTAGTGTTGTTTATATATTTATATATTCTAATTTTACCGTGTGTATATATATAAATATATTTATATTCTAAAGAATATAGTGTTGTGTGTATTTCTGAATTGAATTTGATTTTTAGTTCAAAAACCGTTCTAAAACCCAATAGCTGTACCAATCCTTTGAAAATTCCCTAGCCTCATCTTATAAAATAAAATATATCTTGAGTTAATTACGGGGTTGAATCCATTCTGAATCATACCCGGAAGATGTCATTTTAATTCTATGTCAATACGTTTGCCGTCTCCAATCTATGCCATGAAAGGTGAGTTTATCTCACACTTGACTTACATTATTCATGGATATCGGATCAATAATGAACTGTTATATGAAATGTATAGGATTACTGATAGAAATTGTGTAACACCTTGAGATTTTAAATATTAAAATTAAAAAAATTAAGAATACTTAATTGTTAAAAATAATTAAGGGAAACGGGTTACGCCATTGCGTTCATCTCGAAATTCAGCTTGGAATAGAGTCCAAATTTTCGAAAATCGGACTTCGTATGAAGAAGTTATGGCCCTCAGAACTTTCAGAAATTTATATGAAAAAATTCAGAAAATTAAATACCAAGGCAGGTTGAAACACCCCACCTCCGTTAAGGTCACTCACCAAGGAAATACCTTAACTTTGGTGGAGGGTTATAGGTACAAGACACAGAAAAATTTACAAGACAGATAAATTTAAGTAGCGAGATTCAAATATTTATTGCATACGTAGTTCAATACAAACGCATTACATCAAATTGTCTCAAAAATAACTTCCAAAACATTACACCATAATTTCTATCTTGATTATTTAATAAAGAAGCATAAACCCTTAATAAAACTGCATAAATCCCCAAGAGTAGTGTCCAAAAGCCATAGCCAAGGTGAGAGAGTCCCAATCATACATCTACTTTCTTGAAGCTTGCAAAGAGTCTGACTAAGCTGGAGTATTCCCTCTCTGTGGACCTGGGGGGAGGAAACGGAAGAAAAGAAGACGAGAGAAAACGGGTCAGACAATAAGTCTGGTAAGTTCAGTGATTACTAGTATTTAAACAAGGAAAGGGATCATGACAGTAATAACATAACATAGGACAATACCCTAATATAAGACAAGATAAGTTGAACATATGATCGCACACATTACTATAATCTCTGTACCTACTTAACCATTGGTTCAACCAGCCCCACGAGTTCATAACAAACGATCCCCTTAATGATCGGCTCCTACTCGCATTCATTCATATCCCGTTTCATTCGGCCCCTCTTGACTATAGATACCTGTGCTGGTCCTACCATGGGGTGTATCAGTCCCTCTGGTGGCAACCCGACACGATTCAAGATGCACAGTGTATACTACTATTGCCCAGTGCCTGCTTTTTCCACTTCGAAGTACGTGCATGCCCATACTCCGTCGGAACCTACATTGGCGCACCAACCACCGACGTTTTTACCGCTTATAATCAGCCCAGTAATCTTGCCCCACCCTGCCTAGTTTTCAGGGTACCATGATACATCTATGTGGGTTACTGCTGAAATAGGTCCCCGTTACTAGGGTTTTCTAATCAACATGTTTATTTTGTTAAGTGTCCAAATTTACCTAACCCCACCCATCTGTTTAGTTAACATGTTGAATCGGTTAAGTGTTTCCCTAATTGACTTAACCCTACCAATCCTGACTTAGCTTTAATTTATTCACTAAAGCACCAACCACTCACATTAGACAGGTCTTGTCGTGATCACTAGATATACCAGTCGGTTCCGGGAAAATTTACATCACAACTCAGTCTAACCTCGAATTCTTTTTGGGCTTGATGCACTAACCACCCACATTAGACAGGTCTTGTTATGGTCACTGGATATGCCGGTCGGTTCCGGGCAGATTTACACCACAACTCAGTCTAACCTCGGGTTAGGCATATTCGTCTTTTCTAAATTGACATATTTTCTATATATGTCTAATTTCTTTATGTAAATTAATTTTAATTTAATCATGCCATAATTATCCTTTGATTATGCTCACAATAAATGGTATATCAAATATACCATTTTATGAACAAATCTATGCCATGAATTTTTCATACTTTCCCATCGCTACCCCGTGGAGCGTACGCATGAATCACATAAAATGTTGGGCTAGTAAATTAGCCCAAACCCATAAACAAAAAGGGGTAATAAACAAGGGACATGAAACAAACATAAAATAGCATACATTTAACTTATCATGCGTAACTTGGCATAGAAGTATCATTAACTTAATTAAACAGGCAAAGGTGAACTTGTGACTAAGTTGGGTCTAATTGTCATGTGAACTTGATAAAGGTCTAGCATGGAGGTTTAACATATAAACACAATTTTAAACCACAACCTAGCATATTAACTTATGTATGCCAAAACATAAGAAAGCTACTATAAACATATTTAAATCACAACTTAGCATGATGACTTATGTGTGTTAAACATAAGAGGGCTATTATAAACATTCTTAAATCACAACTTAGCATGATAACTTATGTGTGTTAAACATAAGAGAGCTACAAATCCAATCTTGCAATATAAATATATTCATCTTAACATGGTTCTAAATATACATGAATTGATCTAACATGTAAGCATGTGCTTTAGATCATAAATTTACAAGTAACCACCAAATTATAACATGACATGTTTCACCGTTCAGTCGGCATAATAGACCCATTACCCAATCATAATAGATTCCAATAACATTCAATATGGTATGTTCATCATCACAAACATATAGACATGATCAATCGCAACGGTAATTTAAGATAAATAAGGATCAAACTTTATTTATCTTATACATAAGCATTATTCTATATTCGAAATACAACATGTCATGATTTCAACTAAAGAACGTTTAAATCTACGTAATAACCAACTTACAAACTAAAAAGGAATTCTTGATTTCTGAAATCTGAATTTTGAAATTGGTAAGCTCGCCTTTGATGTAGATCGTTGAATTTGATTACTTTAATTTGATTTTGATTTAGGTTTTTATCTTGTCTTTGAATTGGTGACGGCTACTCCAAGTTCTCTGTTGACGACATGATAGTTCCAGGATTATTTTTGTGTGATTTTTAGGTTTGATCATTGGGTTGTTTATATAGAATTTCAATTTAATTTGAGCCGTCGGATGATCCTAGGGTTAACCATAACCATTCAGTCAGGATAGGGTGACACCTCAGCCCTAATGACTCAGCAAGGAGTCAGAAAGTACTCAGCAATGACTCGCAGTATGGATTAGATCACACCAGAAAGCTGTGCAGGATCTCTGCTCGGCCTGGGCGCACTTGGCAGGTGCGCCAGTGCCACTTTTGTACTGGCGCACTTCCCAAGTGCGCCAGTGCGTTTTGTTTTTCTGTTTTTCTTTCTTTCTTCTGGTTTTCTGCTTTAACTTCGTTCCTCCATATCTCCTTCATACGGTGTTCGTTTTACGCAAACTCGGACTCGATCTCAAGAATAATTCCGAGACGAATGCAATGGCATAACCCGTATCCCTTAATTCTCACATTTGAAATTAAATATTCTTTAATTTGTTACTATAACGTTAACAGAAAATACGGGGTGTTACATTCTCCCCTCCTTTTAGGATTTCGTCCCCTAAATCTTCAAGTCGAGAAGAACTTATATCCTACCATCCAATCACCCTTCTACTCAACCATCAAACACAGGCATCCATTGTCCTTAAAAGATTTCTAATGCTTCATGATCATATGCATTGTGTGTGTACATGTACTTATCTAATGCAAAATCAGGCGGTCTACTGATTTAGTTGACCTCCTTAATACAAATTATGTCAGTGCCATGAGTCCATTATGAATGCAATTTTTTTTCTACTCAAAATTTCCTACATGAGTGCACAATCATTCATACAAATGCAACGTCCATATGATAACACATCAAGTTTCAATCCATATACAAGTACATATATGCATATGCAATATGGAAGTGACTGAGCCGATCTAATACCTAATATGTGTGTATATGCATCCACGAGCAACCACTTGCAACCATCAACCATAACATGTTTCAATTGCATATTTTCATCCAAATGGGTTTCTACCTAAGGATAAAGGATAGGATCGAGGAGATATACCTAAAAAGATAGATACAAGCATAAACTTATAGAGATCAAGGATGTACCCTCAAAATTAAAAGGGTAGGCTGCATGTAATCTGTCCTCAGTTTCCCAAGTCGCGTCTTCCTCGGTGTCGCTCCATTAAACTTTGACGATCTTAACTTCACGGTTGCGTAGCTTTTTGACTTCTGTTCCTAAGATACGGGTTGGAACTCTTCTCACAGTTGCTTCTCGTTCAACTTCTACTTCCTCTAGCATGCTTGGTTCTACCACTTCCGCAGACTCGTATAAGCACTTCCGCAGGTGAGAGACATGAAAGACATTATGAACCCAGCCAATCTTTCGGGCAGCTGTACCCTATAAGCCATCTTCCCAATCTTCTCGATGATAGGGAACGACCCTACAAATCTTGGTGCTAACTTTCCTACGGATCCAAAGCGAATGACGTTCCTCAAAGGAGACACTTTAAGGAACACCTTGTCTCCAACTTCGAACTCAAGGTCAGTTCTTCTTTTGTCTGCGTAGGACTTCTGTCTATCTTGGGCAGTCTTCATTCTTCTTCGTATTAGGTCCACTTTCTCTGAAGTTTCCCTAATCATGTCTGGTCCAAGTATGAGCTTGTCTGTGGACTCCCACCAGCAAGTTGGTGACCTGCACGATCTTCCATATAAAGCTTCGAAAGGAGCATTGCTTATGGTGGCTTGGTAGCTATTGTTGTAAGAGAATTCCACCAAAAGGTAGATGATCCTCCCATGTACCTCCGAAGTCAATAATGCATAATCTCAAGAGGTCTTCTAATACTCTGTTGACTCTTTCCGTTTGGCCATCGGTTTGAGGGTGATATGCCGTGCTTAAGCATAATTGTGTGCCTATAGCCTCTTGTAAACTCTTCCAAAACTCGCTCGTGAAGATAGGGTCTTGATCACTCACTATGCTGGAGGGTATCCCATGGAGTCGAACTATCTCTTTAAGATATATGGATGCTAGAGATGAGGCAGTCCTTCTACTCATGACGGGTATAAAGTGGGCGCTTTTTGTGAGCCTGTCCACTATAACCCAAATGCTGGTATTGCCCCTTCTTGGCCTAGGCAACCCATCTATAAAGTCCGTCGAGATGCTATCCCATTTCCACTGAGCGATCTCTAGAGGATGGAGCAGACCACCAGGCTTCTTCTGCTCTGCCTATTAAACACTTAGAAACAAATTCAGCTACGTCTTGCTTCATGCCATTACAAAAGAAAACTCTTTTGATGTCTTTATACATTTTGTCTCCGCCTGGGTGTATGGTCAGTTTGGAATGGTGTGCCTCTTCTAGAACCGCCTTTACCAAGCCCCTTGCTTGTGGGACACATAGTCTTCAATCCCGTCTCAACCCGCCCTTGGCATCAATGGAGTATCTATTGAGGTGACTAGAAGTCTCACCCCTAATTAACTTATCCACCACATCAGCTAGCTGAGGGTCTTCTATTTGCGTGGCTCTGATTGAGTCTAATAGAGTTGGCCGCACTTCTAACGTTGCTAGCAAGCTAGGTACAAAGTCAGTGGAGGGTCTGAAGTTAAAGCTTGCTATGAACTCCAAGCTTTGCCTTTCCACAAAGAGAGGGCTTAAGGTCAGTTTCTTTCTACTCAAGGCGTCTGCTACTGCATTGCCCTTGACAGGAGTGTAGGAAATCTCAAAATCGTGTGAGGCAAGAAACTCCATCCATCTTTGCTGCCTCAATTTGAGATCTTTCTGCGAGAAAAGGTATTTCAACGATTTATGGTCAGTATACAATTCAAATTTCTCACCTAGGAGATAATGGCGCCAAGACTTAAGCGCAAAAACGATGGCTGCCAACTCTAGGTCATGGGTTGGGTAGTTTTTCTCATGTACTTTCAACTGCCTTCCACCATATGCCACTACCTTCCCTTCTTGCATCATAGCAGCGCCTAGTCCCGTTCCGCATGCATCTGTGTATACTTTAAACATCTTGCTTCCATCAGGCAATGTCAGAACTGGGGTTGTTGTTAGAGCCCTTTTCAAACGTTGGAAAGCAATATCGCAATACAAATCCTAATTGAAAGATAGGTTCTTCTTAGTCAACCTTGTAAGTGGAGCTGAGATTTTTGCAAAATCTTTGATGAACTTTCGATAAAAGCTTGCTAGCCCGGGAAAGCTTTGGACTTCGGTTGCATTTCGAGGAACCTTCCAATCTTGCACAACAACCACTTTCGCGGGGTCCACAGCTATCCCCTCTTTGGACACCACGTGTCCAAGGAACCTAACTTCTTCTCTCCAGAAATGGCATTTGGAGAATTTAGCTTTCAACTGATGTGCACGGAGAGTATCCATGACTTCCTCTAAACGCTGAGCATGATCTTCCTCATTCTTTGATAAGATCAAAATATCGTCTACGAAGACCACCACAAATTTATTGAGGAACTCTCGGAACACCCTGCTCATTAAATCAACGAAGTAAGAGGGTGCGTTTGTCAAGCCGAAAGGCATGACAAACCACTCGAAGAAACCACCTGGAATTCTGAATGCGGTCTTATCAATGCTGTCTTCAGCCACTCTTAGCTGATGAAACCCGGTAGCTAAATCTAATTCGGAGAAAACCGATGCACCTACAAGCTGATCGAACAAATCATCTATTCTCGGGAGTGGGTGCCTATTCTTCTTGGTCAGCTTGTTTAGCTCCCTATAATCAACGCACAGAAAAAGCAAACCATCTGCTTTAGTTGCGAACACTACTGGAGCACCCCATTCAGAGATACTCCGCCTTATAAACCCCTTCTCAAGCAATTCTTTAACTTGCTTGCTGAGTTCTTTCCTCTCCCTTGGAGCCATGTGTCTAACGGGTAAAGCAACGGGTTTTGCATTGTCAATGAGGTATATGTGGAAGTCTATCTCCCGCTTCGGAGGTAAGTCCTTTACCTCTTCAAACACATCCGAGTATTCACGGACTACCCTTACAAACTGCAAGTTCTTAACAAACGCATCAAGAGATTCTAGATAACTAAGCATGACGGAGTTCATGGTATCACAAGAAATTTTGAGAGTGTTACCGAGGCGAGTCATGAGTCTAACCACTCTCTTTTCACAATCGAGGACGACACCATTACTGGATAGCCAGTCCATGCCTAGAATCAACCCCTAACCCGTGAAGCCCAAAACAAAGGCATTACATCTAAACCCAACGCTTAATATAGATATTTTCAAATCCAAACAAACCATTGACAAATAAGCTGAGCCGCCAATTATATTTGAAACAACCAAGGGATCCTCTACTATGCTGGTGTCTAGGTGCAGAGATTCCACTAAAGCAGTAGATATAAAAGAGTGCGATGCGCCAGAATCAAATAGTATACGAACATGATGATAAAAAAGATAGACTAAACTTTCGACATAAATATTTCTACCTATTTCTTGCGGAGGTGCCGTGAGAGCGTGAACTTGTCCTCCAGAAGAAGGTCCAGCTCCCTGCCCTTGCTTCCTTGGGCAGGCCCTAGCCATGTGTCCTGTCTCACCATAATGGAAACAGCCACCCATCTTCCTTTTCTTCTTCTTGCTGTCTTTGATCAGATGTCCAAGAATGCCACAGAAATTACAGTTTCTCTTGTCACGGGGTTTGTTGTTCTTCCCGACTTTCTTTGAATCAGCCTTCTTATTCTGCAACCCCTCCCCCTTCTTATCTTGAGGCACTTCGCTTTTGTCTCTTTCTTGCCCTTGTCTTCCTCATGTAAGAGTGCCATGTCCACTAACCTCTCATAAGTAGCCCCCATAGGTACATGGGTCATAGCCAAGTTGTGAAGTGGCTCATTCAATCCCTTGACAAAATGGAGAGCCTTCTTATGAGGAGTATTCACTAAATCCAGTCCAAATCGGGCCAGCTGATTGAATTGGTTGACGTACTCCTTGACCATCATACTTCCTTGCTTAAGAGATAAGAACTTTTCCAGCTGTAAACTTCGTTCAGCTTGTGAGAGGAATTTCATCTCAAACCTTATTCTGAAATCCATCCATGTTTCAACCGGTCTTTCAGCGTTAGTGACTTCCCACCAATAGGAAGCTTCGTCTTTGAGCAACCATACAACCAACTGTATCTTTTGCCTATCGTCCACCTCGAAGATAACGAACAGATCCTTAGTTTCTTTGAGCCAGTTCCTTGCTTCTACGAATGATTCAGTTCCCTAGAAATCCTTTCCACCCATGGCCCTAAATTCTCTACAAATCTTTGAGAAATCAATTGTACGAGGAGGAGGAGGAACCGCTGCAGCTGGAGGAGGAATATCTGTTGGGCCTACATCATTGGCCCTAGCCTCTAAGTACCTCCTGAACCAGCCAGGTATCGGTACACCTTCTGGAAGGTTAAGATTCCCAGACATACTGAAACGAAAAAGAAAAAATTCAAAATGAAGGATAGAAAGATAGTGCATATGGCTTTGGGGATTATGCCTTTTTCAATTAAAAACAACACTTATTCTTGTAAAATGCTTCTTTATATTTCTTTTTGAAAATAGTTTTCAAAAACTCTTATCTGATATGGTAAACCCTCGGCTTTGATACCAAGTGAAACACCCCACCTCTGTTAAGGTCACTCACCAAGGAAATGCCTTAACTTTGGTGGAGGGTTATAGGTACAAGACACAAAAAAATTACAAGACAGATAAATTTAAGCAGCGAGATTCAAATATTTATTGCATACGTAGTTCAATACAAAAGCATTACATCAAATTGTCTCAAAAATAAGTTCCAAAACATTACACCATAATTTCTATCTTGATTATTTAATAAAGAAGCATAAACCCTTAATAAAACTGCATAAATCCCCAAGTGTAGTGTCCAAAAGCCATAGCCAAGGTGAGAGTGTCCTAATCATACATCTACTTTCTTGAAGCTTGCAAAGAGTCTGACTAAGCTGGAGTATTCCCTCCCTGTGGACCTGGGGGGAGGAAATGGAAGAAAAGAAGACGAGAGAAAACGGGTCAGACAATAAGTCTGGTAAGTTCAGTGATTACTAGTATTTAAACAAGGAAAGGGATCATGACAGTAATAACATAACATAGGACAATACCCTAATATAAGACAAGATAAGTTGAACATATGATCGCACACATTATTATAATCTCTGTACCTACTTAACCATTAGTTCAACCAGCCCCACGTGTTCATAACAAACGATCCCCTTAATGATCGGCTCCTACTCGCATGCATTCATATCCTGTGTCATTCGGCCCCCGCTTGATTGTAGATACCAGTGCTGGTCCCACCATGGGGTGTATCAGTCCCTCTAGTGGCAACCCGACACGATTCAAGATGCACAGTGTATACTACTGATGCCCAATGCCTGCTTTTTCCACTTCGAGGTACATGCACGCCCATACTCCATCGGAACCTACACTGGCGCGCCAACCGCCGACGTTTTTACCGCTTATAATCAGCCGAGTAATCGTGCCCCACCCTGCCTAGTTTTCAGGGTACCATGATGCATCTATGTGGGTTACTGCTGAAATGGGTCCCCGTTACTAGGGTTTTCTAATCAACATGTTTATTTAGTTAAGTGTCCAAGTTTACCTAACCCCACCCATCTGTTTAGTTAACATGTTGAATCGGTTAAGTGTTTCCCTAATTGACTTAACCCTACCAATCCCGACTTAGCTTTAATTTATTCATTAAAGCACCAAACACTCACATTAGACAGATCTTGTTGTGGTCACTGGATATGCTGGTCGGTTCCGGGCAGATTTACACCACAACTCAGTCTAACCTCGGTTTCTTTTTGGGCTTGATTCACTAACCACCCACATTAGACAGGTCTTGTTGTGGTCACTGGATATGCCGGTCGGTTCCGGGCAGATTTACACCACAACTCAGTCTAAACTCGGGTTAGGCATATTCATCTTTTCTAAATTGACATATTTTCTATATATGTCTAATTTATTTATGTAAATTAATTTTAATTTTATCATGCCATAATTATCCTTTGATTATGCTCACAATAAATGGTATATCAAATATACCATTTTATGAACAAATCCATGCCATGAATTTTTCATATTTTCCCATCGCTACCCCCGTGGAACGTACGCATGAATCACGTAAAATGTTGGGCTAGTAAATTAGCCCAAACCCATAAAAAAAAGGGGTAATAAACAAGGGAATGAAACAAACATAAAATAGCATACATTTAACTTATCATGTGTAACTTGGCATAGAAGTATAATTAACTTAATTAAACGGGTAAAGGTGAACTTGTGACTAAGTTGGGTCTAATTATCATGTGAACTTGATAAAGGTCTAGCATGGAGGTTTAACATATAAACACAATTTTAAACCACAACCAAGCATATTAACTTATGTATGCCAAAACATAAGAAAGCTACTATAAACATATTTAAATCACAACTTAGCATGATGACTTATGTGTGTTAAACATAAGAGGGCTATTATAAACATTCTTAAATCACAACTTAGCATGATAACTTATGTGTGTTAAACATAAGAGAGCTACAAATCCAATCTTGCAGTATAAATAGAGTCATCTTAACATGGTTCTAAATATACATGAATTTTGATCTAACATGTAAGCATGTACTTTAGATCATAAATTTACAAGTAACCACCAAATTATAACATGACATGTTTCACCATTCAGTTGGCATAATAGACCTATTACCCAATCATAATAGATTCCAATAACATTCAATATGGTATGTTTATCTTCACAAACATATAGACATGATCAATCGCAATGGTAATTTAAGATAAATAAGGATCAAACTTTATTTATCTTATACATAAGCATTATTCTATATACGAATTACAACATGCCATGATTTCAATTAAAAGAACGTTTAAATCTACATAATAACCAACTTACAAACTAAAAAGGAATTCTTGATTTCTGAAATCTGAATTCTGAAATTGGTAAGCTTGCCTTTGATGTAGATCGTTGAATTTGATTACTTTAATTTGATTTTAATTCAGGTTTTTATCTTATCTTCGAATTGGTGACGGCTACTCCAAGTTCTCTATTGACGGCATGATAGTTCCAGGTATTTTTGTGTGTTTTTTAGGTTTGAGCATTGGGTTGTTTATATAGAATTTCAATTTAATTTGAGCCATCGGATGATCCTAGGGTTAACTATAACCGTTTAGTCTGGATAGGGTGACACCTCAACCCTAATGACTCAGCAAGGAGTCAGAAAGGACTCAGCAATGACTCATAGTATGGATCAGATCACACCAGAAAGCTGTGCAGGCTCTCTGCTCGGCCTGGGCGCACTTAGCAGGTGCGCCAGTGCTACTTTTGTACTGGTGCACTTCCCAAGTGCGCCAGTGCATTTTGTTTTTTTTCCTTTCTTTCTTCTGGTTTTCTGCTTTAACTTCGTTCGTCCATATCTTCTTTATACGGTGCCCGTTTTACGCAAAATCGGACTCTATCTCAAGAAAAATTCCGAGAAGAACACAATGGCGTAACACGTATCCCTTAATTCTCACATTTGAAATTAAATATTTTTTAATTCGTTATTATAACGTTAACAGAAAATATGGGGTGTTACAATGGCGTAACACGTACCCCAGGCCAGGTTGAGCAGGGGGTCAACCAGCGGGTCGACCTCCCTATATACAGGTTGACCTGGGGGTCGATCTACCCTCCACCCCCGCGGCAGATCTAAAATGTGACGATGTTTTGATTCACTGCTGAGTCATTAGGACTGAGGTGGTTATTCTATCTTGTCTGGATGGTCTTGATTGCTTCTAGGTTAATCTGACGGCTCTTAATTAATTAAAATTCTATATAAGCAACCTTACCCTCAACCTAAAATCACACTAATTCATACCAAGAGCCATCATGCTGTCAATGGTGAACCTAAAGTAGCCGTCGTTCCCTTTCAACTCAAAAGCAAGATAGAAGCAAGAATCAAAATCAAATCTAATCTAAATTAGAATAACAATTAGTCTACATCAAAGGCGAGCAATTCAGTTTCAGAATACAGATCTAAGAAAAACAAGACTGTTCTTTTGTTTGTGAGTACAATTTCTTTCACAAAATAATTAATAAATTAATTATGATGAGATACAACTTGGATTATGAGAATATGATTGATGAATCATGTGATGTTGAATCATATGCTAATTCTTATGTGAATCTTATGCAAGTTTGTGATGTTGAATCATATGCTTGTTCTTATGTGAATCTTATGCAAGTTTGGGATGTTAAAACATATGCGAATCTTATGCAAGTTTGGGATGTTAAATCATATGCAAATCTTATGCAAGTTTGGGATGTTAAATCATATGTGAATCTTATGCAAGTTTGGGATGTCAAACCATATGTGAATCAAGTATATGCATATGCTAGTTTATATGCAAAACATGTGACGTTAATTTACATGTTTAGATCCATATGCAAGTTTGTAGGAATCTATATGCAAGTTCACATTTTTATATTAGATCTATATTTAAGATCCATGGGTTTTGGGTGAAAAACCATATTTATGCACAAGTCCACATTTTTATTAGATCTATATTTAGATCCATGGCAGTAACATACTTATGCAAATTTATGACCATGCTAGTTTTGTATGTGAATCATATGCTAGTTTGAATATAAATTTGTATGAAATTCATATGCAAGTTATAGGAAAACCATATCCATATATGCAAGTTCACGATTACATGTTTAGATCTATATTTAGATCCATGATAGTTTATGCAAATTTATGTTATATATATATCTCCTATGCAACTTATTGGCTATGCAAACTTATGTTACGATTCTTAGATCTATTTTATGTGTTTTGTAAGTTGTGATGTTGCTTTTCTTTTTATAAGTTAGACTATTTTCGAGTCTAACCTATATCGTATTAAAAACGTACGAATAGCGTGGGGACAAAGGGAAAATATTAATTTTGCAAAATAGAGAATTAGCATAAAACGGCTTTAAAAGCATATAATTAAATTGAGACATTAATTGGTATAATTTTTATACCTAAAGAGTATGGACATAATTTAGGTGACAATTATGGACATAGTTAATTTGGAAATTAGTGACAATTTGAATTGGGATAATTAATTCATATTGGGGTACAATAATTATGTGTAATAAACGCCTAAGACACGAGGTTAGACTCATTTGTGGTGTAAGACTGCCCGGACCCGCCCAACAAATCCAACAACCACAAATGGTAGTCTAATGTGAGAGGTCGAAGGCATAAATTAAATGCGTAATAATTGTAAAGACACGAGGTTAGACACGTTTGCGGTATAAGACTACCCGGACCCGTCCGGTAAATCCAGTAACCGCAAATAGGAGTCTAATGTGGGAGGTCTTACAAGGTTACAATTATAATGAATTAAGTAACACTTAAGCAAGAAAAACATGTGGTGGGACATGGGGGTTAAGCGGGTGACATGGGTGGCATGTGAAATACGATTAGAAACGCTTAACCAAATTGAAACTTGTAAGAAGACATGAATAAGAAGGGGTTAAGTGGAAAATTCTAGTGGGGACCAAGCATAAGTGGAAAGCTTGTGTCAAGCATGGGGGACCCTTTTCAAACCAGTAACCCATTAAGTATCTTTTTGAGCTCGAGTTAGATCGAGGACGGGACACACTTACTGAGTTTGATTGTAAGAGGTCAAAACGGGTTAATGGTGGCAACGCAAGTCCAACGGGGTCATGTGCGTGCGTGGGCCTGGGATGGTAGGTAAGACGTTGTTGCATCGTGTAGATATAAGCCGTGCATCTCTAGTGGTATCGGGTTGCCACTTGGGGAGTGATACACGCCACTGTGGGACCAGCACGGGTATCTACGAGTTAGGGAGCCGATCGAATGGGGAAGGTAGTGGGTACGACTAGCGGAGATAGGGGCAGGCGGCACCTATGACAGCAGCAAGGAGTACAATAAACTACCATATTATGAATAAATGTAATAACTAGACTGAGGAGGGTAGTGGGTACAACTAGTGGAGGTAGGAGGAGGCGGCACCTACGATAGCAGCTAGGAGTACACGAAACTATTATTATTATAATTATCATTATTATGATTAGTAAGAGGGATCAACTTCCAGTATGGGACTAGTAATGGTGCAGTGTAATTATCATTGGTGCAGTATAGTAATTATCCTATAATGATTAGGAGCGAGATTAACGCTAGAATATTCCTCTTGTTTGCTTTGTCATGCCCACTTGTTTCGCAGTCATTCCTTGTTTTACCAGTTTATGCCTTATCCTAATTACTTTAATAATTATATTGTTAAAGTTATTATACTCGCCAGACTTTATGTCTGACCCTCTTGTTTTCGCCTCTTTTCTTCCTTCCCCCCCTAGGTTCTCAGGGTTGGACTAGTATTAGTGGGGCTTGATTTGGATCTCTTCCTCTCTCTTTTGGAAGTGCTTGGATTGCTGAAAGTAAAGTTCAGCTCATCTCTTTTATGGCCACTTATGTTGGGGTTATGCTTTTTTACTTTATGTACTCAGAAAACAATTTGTCAAGATGGGTATTAAGTGTACTTGGTTTATGATGTGGTTGTAATCAAACTATTTCTCCGCTGCAATAGAAGTTGTTTTAAAATTTTCAAGTACCTGTATCTATCTTGTTACATTCTCTTTTATACACCAATAATACTCCATGAAATTTAATTCATTCCCTTTGAGAGTGACATTAATGGACGTGGGGTGTTACACGTGGTATCAGAGCTGAAGGTTAACAGAACAGATAAGGGATTTTGAAAAAAAAAACTATTTTTCAAAAGCGTTTTTTAAAGAAATACTTTCAAAAATATGTTTTAAGGAAAGTATTTTCAAGAGAAAAGTTTATTTTTAAAAACATAACCCCCAAGAGCAATATATCTTTCCTTCGATTCTCTGTTTTAAATCTCTTCCTCTTTCCTTTTCGAATTTATTCCTCCACCTATAGACGCTTTTTCTAAGGTATGTAAGAACTTCCATACAATGGGCGGAAAACCGCTTCATGGGACTAGGACGTTTGTCAAACCTAGAAGGAAGTGGAGGACTTGTTGGTACCTTTAAGATAAACGATGGGAGGAAGGTTCAATTAGCTGCTTGGTTAATGCAGGACGAAGCCTCATTTTTGTAGGAGGTCACAAACATAGAATGTGTAGGAGAGACATGTAAAGGATCCAAAGAAAGGCAGTAAGGATAACAAGGGGCCAAGAGAAAAGGAAGGGCCACACTTGTGAAATACCTGACTACTTAAATAAAGACGTTAGAAAGAAGAAAAAGACTAGTTGTTATCGTTACAGAGAAACATGACATCTTATTAGGATCATCCAAAGAAGCAAAGGGCAAAAGGACAAAGTATAGGATCTTCTGGAGGGCAGACGCGTTCCCTCACGGCTGGCATACCAGATAGAGGTAGAAATATCTTGATTGGAAGTTTGGTTTTTCTTCTTTTTGATCATCCTATTCGAACCTTGTTTGAATTCTGGCGCTTCACACTCGTTTGTATCTGCTTCATTATTTGAAACACTACACCTAAATACTAGTCTAGTTATGGATCCCATAGTAGTCTCAAATCCTATTGGTGGATCGGTTCATCTTTTAATGATTTGTCGGGATTTGAGAGCGTCTTTCTTGGGCATTGGGTTTTAATGCAACGCCTTCGTTCTTGGCTTCATGGGCTATGGATTGATTCTAGGCATGGATTGGCTAGCTAGGTACGGTGCTATCCTAGATTGTGAAAGAAGGGTAGTTAGATTGTTTACTCGTTGTGGAAAGACCCTCGATATTTCTTGTGACCCTAGAGGTTCGGTAATGCTTAGCTACCTAGAATCCCTTGACGCATCCAATGATGATTTGGAATCTGTTCGTGTGGTCTGTGAATATAGTGACGTCTTGGATGAAGTTCGAGGTTTACCCCCGGGACGCGAGATAGACTTTCGGATATACCTAATAGATAATGCAAAGCCTGTTGCATTACCAGTGCGGCACATGGCCCCGAGAGAGAGAAGAGAACTCAGTAAGCAAGTGAAAGAGTTGCTTGAGAAGGGGTTCATAAGAAGAACAGACACCCATTGCCGAGGATAGATGATTTGTTCGATCAGTTGGTGGGTGCTTCGGTTTTCTCGCAACTGGATTTGGCTACAGGATTTCATCAGCTAAGGGTGGCTGAAGACAGCATAAATAAGACTACATTTAGAACTCCTGATGGTTTCTTCGAGTGGCTCGTCATGCCTTTGGGTTTGACGAATGCACCCGCATACTTCGTTGACTTAATGAGTAGGGTGTTTAGGGAGTTTCTAAACAAGTTTGTGGTAGTCTTTGTGGACGATATCTTGATTTTCTCTAGAAGCAAAGAAGAATATGCCCTACATCTTAGGGAAGTCTTAGAGACCCTACGAGTGCATCAACTCAAAGCTAAGTTCTTCAAATGCCATTCTTGGAGAAAAGAAGTGAGGTTCTTAGGACACGTGGTTTCTACGGAAGGGATAGCTATGGATCCCGCAAAAGGTGGTAGCAATCCAAGATTGGAAGATTCCTGAGAACGCAACAGAAGTAAGGAGCTTTTTAGGGCTGGCTGGTTATTATAGGAAGTTCATAAGGACTTCGTGAAGATATCGGCCCCACTTACTAGGTTAACGAAGAAGAACTTGACTTTTGCTTGAGGACGTTGACGACGGCTCCGATTTTAGTTTTGCCAGATGGAAGTAAGCCATTCGCAGTGTATATCGGTGCTTGCGGGACAAGGCTTGGAGCAGTTTTCAATGCAAGGAGAAAAGGTGATATGCAAAAAGCGGAAAGTAAGAGCATCGCTTATCATCCACAGACGGATGGACCGACAGAAAGGGGTGAATAGAATCCTTGAAGATCTTTTGAGGTTATGTATCCTAGATTTTGAGGGATATAAGAAGAGGTAATGAGCTTAGTGGTGTTCACGACTTGTTTCATGTATCGCATTTACAGAAGTGTTACAAGATACCGCGGAAGTAGTGGAGCCGAGCATGCTTAGATAAGTGGAAGTGGAGTAAGACGCCACGGTTAGACGAGCTCCTACATACATCCTTGGGTCAGAGGTATAAAAGCTACGCAACAAAGTGGTTTAGTTGGTCAAAGTGCAATGGGGAGATGATCAAGGAGACGCGACTTGGGAGGCAGAAGACAAGATGCATACGCTGTACCCTTTCCTTTTTGAGGCAATGTTTTTAACTTCTCCTTTTTATACCGCTTTGATTGATACTTGTCCTTTCATTTAGTATGTCTTTGTGATGATATCTTTGATCTTTAGTTAGGAAAATCCCTATGGTTGTAAACATGTGTTTGAGGCATGTTATGTTTGGTGGATGCAAATGGATGCAAGTGGTTGCTAGTGGTTGCCCGTGGATGCATGTACACACACATTAGGCGCTAGATCGGCTCAGTCACATCATATTGCATATAAATATGTGGGCATATTTAAATTAATGGATGTATAATGGTTGTGTTATCATATGGATGCTGCATTTAGATGAATGGTCATGCACGCGTGTAGAAATAATAGTTATCATTAGGATTCTTTTGCATACATAATGGACGCATGGAACTATCATGATTTGCATTAAGGAGGTCAACGGAATCAGTAGACCGCCTGATTTTGCATTAGGTAAGGAACATATACACACACATTTTGCATATGTTCGTACGGCATTAGAAATCTTGTGAGGACAATGGATGCCTTTGTTTGATGGTTGAGTAGATGGATGATTGGATGTTAGGATACACATTCTCCTTAACTTGGAGATTTCAGGGGCAAAATCCTTTAAGGAGGGGAGAATGTAACACCCTGTGATTTTAAATATTAAAATTAAAAAATTTAATAATACTTAATTGTTAAGTGATAATTAAGGGAAACGGGTTACGTCATTGCGTTCGTCTCGAAATCTGCTTGGAATAGAGTCCAAATTTGCGAAAATCGGACTTCGTATGAAGAAGTTATGGCCCTCAGAACTTTAATAAATTTATATAAAACAATTCAGAAAATTAAATACCAAGACAGGTCAACCTGGGGGTCGACCTACCCCAGGCCAGGTCAACCAGGGGGTCGACCTCCCTATATACAGGTCGACCTGGGGGTTGACCTACCCCCTTGGGCAGATCTGAAATGTGACGATGTTTTGACTCACTGCTGAGTCATTAGGGTTGAGGTGGTTATTCTATCTTGTCTGTATGGTCTTGATTGCTTCTAGGTTAATCTGACGACTCTTAATTAATTAAAATTCTATATAAGCAACCTAACCCTCAACCTAAAATCACACTAATTCATACCAAGTGCCATCATGCTGTCAATGGTGAACCTAGAGTAGCCGCCGTTCTCTTTCAACTCAAAAGCAAGATAGAAGCAAGAATCAAAATCAAATCTAATCTAAATTAGAATAACAATTAGTCTACATCAAAGGCAAGCAATTCAGTTTCAGAATACAGATCCCAGAAAAACAAGGCTGTTCTTTTGTTTGTGAGTACAATTTCTTTCACAAAATAATTAATAAATTAATTATGATGAGATATAATTTGGATTATGATAATATGATTGATGAATCATGTGATGTTGAATCATATGCTAATTCTTATGTGAATCTTATGCAAGTTCGTGATGTTGAATCATATGCTAGTTCTTATGTGAATCTTATGCAAGTTTGGGATGTTAAAACATATGTGAATCTTATGCAGGTTTGGGATGTTAAATCATATGCGAATCTTATGCAAGTTTGGGATGTTAAATCATATGTAAATGTTATGCAAGTTTGGGATGTTAAACCATTTGTGAATCAAGTATTTACATATGCTAGTTTATATGCAAAACATGTGACATTAATTTACATGTTTAGATCCATATGCAAGTTTGTAGGAATCTATATGCAAGTTCACATTTTTATATTAGATCTATATTTAAGATCCATGGGTTTAGGTGAAAAACCATATTTATGCACAAGTCCACATTTTTATTTGATCTATATTTAGATCCTTGGCAGTAACATATTTATGCAAATTTATGACCATGCTAGTTTTGTATGAGAATCATATGTTAGTTTGAATATAAGTTTGTATGAAATTCATATGCAAGTTATAGGAAAACCATATCCATATATGCAAGTTCACGATTACATGTTTAGATCTATATTTAGATCCATGATAGTTTATGCAAATTTATGTTATATATATATATATATCTCCTATGCAAGTTATTGGCTATGCAAACTTATGTTACGATTCTTAGATCTATTTTATGTGTTATGCAAGTTGTGATGTTGCTTTTCTTTTTATACGTTAGACTATTTTCGAGTCTAACATGTATCGTATTAAAAACGTACGAATAGCATGGGCACAATGGGAAAATATTAATTTTGCAAAATTGTGAATTGGCATAAAATGGCTTTAAAATCATATAATTAAATTGAGACATTAATTGGTATAATTTTTATACCTAAAGAGTATGGACATAATTTAGGTGACAATTATGGACATAGTTAATTTTGAAATTAGTGATGATTTTAATAGGGAAAATTAACTCATATTGGGATAAAACAATTATGTGTAATAAACGCCTAAGACACGAGGTTAGACTCGTTTGTGGTGTAAGACTGCCCAAACCCGCTTGACAAATCCAGCAACCACAAACGGTAGTCTAATGTGAGAGGTCGAAGGCATAAATTAAATGCGTAACAATTGTAAAGACACAAGGTTAGACACGTTTGCGGTATAAGACTGCCCAGACCCGCCCGGCAAATCCAGCAACCGCAAATGGGAGACTAATGTGGGAGGTCTTACAAGGTTATGGTTATAATGAATTAAGTAACACTTAACCAAGATAAAAATGTGGTGGGACATGGGGGTTAAGTGGGTGACATGGGTGGCATGTGAAATACGATTAGAAACACTTAACCAAATTGAAACATGTAAGAAGACATGAATAAGAAGGGGTTAAGTGGAAAATTCTAGGGGGACCAAGCATAAGTGGAAAGCTCGTGTCAAGCATGGGGGACCCTTTTCAAACCAGTAACCCATTAAGTATCTTTGTGAGCTCGAGTTAGATCGAGGATGGGACACGCTTACTGAGTTTGATTGTAAGAGGTCAAAATGGGTTAACGGTGGCAACGCAAGTCTAATGGGGTCATGTGCGTGCATGGGCCCGGGCTGGTAGGTAAGACGTTGTTGCATCGTGTAGATATAAGCCGTGCATCTCTAGTGGTATCGGGTTGCCACTTTGGGGAGTGATACACCCCACCGTGGGACTAGCACGGGTATCTACGAGTTAGGGAGCCGATCGAGAGGGGAAGGTAGTGGGTACGACTAGCGGAGTTAAGGGCAGGAGGCACCTATGACAACAGCTAGGAGTATAAGAAACTACCATATTATGAATAAATGTCGTAACTAGACTAGGGAGGGTAGTGTGTACAATTAGTGGAGGTAGGAGCAGGCGGCACCTACGATATCAGCTAGGAGTACACGAAAGTACTATTATTATAATTATCATTATTATGATTAGTAAGAGGGATCAACTTCCAGTATGGGACTAGTAATGGTGCGGTATAATAAGCATTGGTGCAGTATAGTAATTATCCCATAATGATTAGGAGCGGGATTAACGCCAGAATATTCCTCTTGTTTGCTTTGTCATGCCCACTTGTTTCACAGTCATTCCTTGTTTTACCAGTTTATGTCTTATCCTAATTACTTTAATAATTATATTGTTAAAGTTATTATACTCGCCAGACTTTATGTCTGACCCCTTTGTTTTCGCCTCTTTTCTTCCTTTCCCTCCAGGTTCTCAGGGTGGGACTAGTATTAGTGGAGCTTGATTTGGATCTCTGCCTCTCTCTTTTGGAAGTGCTTGGATTGCTGAAAGTAAAGTTCAAATCATCTCTTTTATGGCCACTAAAGTTGGGGTTATGCTTTTTACTTTATGTACTCAGAAAACAATTTGTCAAGACGGATATTAAGTGTACTTGGTTTATGATGTGGTTGTAGTCAAACTATTTCTCCGCTGCAATAAAAGTTGTTTTAAAATTTTCAAGTAACAATATATGTATTTGTCTTGATATATTCTGTTCTATACACCAATAATACTCCATGAAAGTTAATGCATTCCCTTTGAGAGTGACATTAATGGACGTGGGGTGTTACAAATTGTTTGATTTGATATGTATGCACATTTCATATGTGATGCGATATACTCATATGACACGTAGTTGCGCTGATGATATATATGCTGTGATTGATGCTATATGATTGTTGTTTGTGATTGTTAATACTCCTAGTTTAGGAAAAATCACTAAGGGTTGAAATGATACGTACCCGAATGGACATTAGATTAGGGAAAAATAGTTATGGGTTGAAATGATAGACCTGAATGCTTTTATTGAATTTGGGATTGTGGGTTGAAATGATAGACCCTTAGAAATGTTATAAATTATGGGTTGAAATGATAAATCACTTGACCATAAGGTAGAAAACTATATACGGACACCGTTGGTCATGTTTTCGAATTAAAATGATTTGAAATTTGATTTTTAAAATAATAATTTAAGATTTTGTATTTTAAAGATTTTAAAACTTAAGTTTCGTAAATTTTAAATTATATGTTTTAAAATGATTTTATGAGTAAATATGGATTTAAATATATTTAATATTTTTACATATAATTTATTTATTTAAAACCATTTAATTTAATCATATATGTATTTTAATCTTTAAATTAAATAATAAATTAAATTATTCTTTTTAAAACCTATTTCTAAATTATTGTGATAACCCCAAACTTCCACGGAATGAAAGTAAGGAATAATCATTTGGAATACAACATAAATATAACAATACAGATCACAGATACAACATAGTAAAGGAAAACTATAAAATAACAAAATCATAGCAGCGGAATATGAATGTCATCAAACACAGAATCCCACAGTCACAGAGTTTAAATTATTACATCAAGTCTCAACAAAAAGGAAATAAGTTCCAACTTCAAAATAGAACAACTGGAAATAAAATAAATCTGGATGTTTCAGAGTTTAAAGATAAAATGCAACAAAAGATCAATGATAGATAGTCTTCGTGGTCCAACATAAGCACCTCCAAATAAGCACTCCATGATAAATAAGCAGCTCCAAGATAGCGACTCCAAAGAAAGCTAGACCTGTTACTTGGCTGCCCGTGTGGAAAAGAGGGCACCTGAGTTTGCAAAAGGTGAAAACAAACTACGAGTCAGTCATGGGACTGGTGTGAGAATTCTTAACTAATTAACTACTAGTAATAAGGCAAATCCAAAAACCACGCTGCTAACGCGGAACGGGTTATTCCAATGGATTTCCGTGCATAATTTAAGGTGATTGAACGAATAAATAAGTAAAACGTAAAACAACGCAATGCTTTTGGAAAAATGAAATCACCATAAGATTCAAGTCCCATCACACAATGCAACACAAACCAGAGGATAGAGTTTTACCTTATGGTGATTAAACATGCTTGGTACGATAAAAACGAATTTGATATTATTATTAGTGTATATAAAAACATTTCAAAATAAATGTATCAATCCTAGGAAACATAGCTACCATATACTATGCCTTCATACTAGTAATACAATCAAATACGTAGGGTCGTATTGGGAATTTGGTTTCCATCATGTGTCAAGGTTTGGGAGGAGCTCCTTACCGATTCGAGACACTCTAGCTAATGTCTTAGGTTCCCCCGTAGTGAACCCTTGGATAGCTGCAGGGCCAGTCCACACATACAGCTTCGTGGATTGGCAATTCCTAAACACACGTTTCCCGATCCTATAGGACCTATCATCCGAGGCGCCTCATTCCATCATCCACATAAGTAAAATATCAGCCATTTTAAGCACTGACACTACTTGTAGCTAGAAAGAAACGTGCTGCTCTCCCTGCGTTCCCTTCTCCCGTTTTAGACTCCACCGGGTTGTGAGGCTCGTGAAGCTACGTAATACACAAAGCTATGCTTATTCAAGCTGTGATTTGATCATCACCACAAGGTTCTGCTTGTCAATAAGAAACCTTGATCGTTGCATCTTAGTATGCCACATTGTCACTCCATATCATACTACCAATCCTTTGCCAAAATATACGAAAGGGTGTTAAGCGAGAGAATGAATTCTCTGCCACCAATCTTTCGTACATTCGACAGAAAATTAATAACATGATATTTAACAGAGTACGATGTCAGACACACAATCCATTTATCAGCTTATGCTCTGGGTCTGAGCGAAAACCAAACCCGTGAAATCAACATGTTCGTTTGGGCAATGACCATGACCCTTGAATTGGGAGCAAGTCAAATCAGGGCCTCGATCGTTGTCCTCTCGATGGGAGATTTACGGTCTTCATACGCCGTCTTCATACTTCGATTCTTAATGTCGTTTGATTATTCGGAATGAGAGAAACCCGGACTTTCCAAATAATTCTCGTATATACATACATATTGAAAATCGTTCCTATTCGTTAATATTATTTTATAACGAATTAATTTCTATTTTAACTATTTAAAATAGTTAAATCTTTACTTAGTGACGCCACGGGGGCGCTGCTTTCAACCAATTTTGATTTTCACATTTCTCAAGATCTAACCGTTGGTTTTTAACATATTTTATATCGTTAAAAAGATTTTTCCATGATGGTCCTAATGGTTCCAGTTTTGGGAAAATCCGACGGTCGGATCTTTTGGTATAGTCGTTTAAAGGTATGGTTTCAAAACGCGAACTACCGCGCTCCATTCGTTTAATTTTAATTATATTTATATATATAAATATAATCGTTTAATCGTAATAACGTCGTTTGATTTAAACAACGCTCTAAACAACTACCGATCCTCATTAAATTCTAATTCATTTGAAAATGAAGATAATATTACAACATCCTAAATTCATTCTTTATTTACATTAAAAATGTAAATTCCATCCTTTTCATTTACATGTAAAAATGTAAATTTAATTCCTATGTAAATTCCTATTTTCTATTTACATGTAAAAATGTAAATTTTGATACATTGCAAAATCCTACTTTTAATTTACATATAAAAATGTAAATTTTAATTTCAATGTAAATTCTCATCTTAATTACATAATAAAAATGTAACTTATATTTGCAGTGTAAATCCTATTCTAAATTTACATATAAAAATTAAATTTAATTACAATGCAATTTCTACTTTTTATTTACATGTAAAAATGTAAATTTCATTACATTGCAAATTCTACTTCTTATTTACACTATAAAAATGTAATTTTTAATTACAATGCAAACTCTACTTCTTATTTACATTATAAAAATGTAATTTTTAATTACAATGCAAACTCTACTTCTTATTTATATTATAAAAATGTAATTTTTAATTATAATGCAAACTCTACATCTTATTTACATTATAAAAATGTAATTTTTAATTACAATGCAAACTCTACTTCTTATTTACATTATAAAAATGTAATTTTTAATTACAATGCAAACTCTACTTCTTATTTACATTATAAAAATGTAATTTTTAATTACAATGCAAATTGTCATTTCTAACTACATAAAAAATGTATTCTTTATTTTATAATGTAAATTCACTTTTCTAATTACATATAAAAATGTAATTTTCATTTTACAATGTAAAACCTCATTCTAATTACATAAAAAAATGTAACTTTATTTTACGGTGTAAATTCATATTTTAATCACATTAAAAATAATGTAATTTTCCTACAGTGTAAATTCCTACTTTAATTACATATGAAAAGTGTAATTTTAATCTACATGCAAATTCCTAACTTTTGATTTACATGTAAAAATGTAAGTTTATATTAACAATGCAAAAACTTATTTAATTACAGTATAAATAATGTTATTTCTCAAATGAGCAAAACCATATCTTATTAATTACATCGAAATGTAATTTTCATTACACCGCAAAATCTTGACTTAGTGAATTACATAAAAATGTAATTTTTCATCGCATGACAAATTGTAAATTTTCTACCATGTCGTCATACTTCAATCCTAGGAACATCATACAAATATTATATTGGGTCTAATCAGAACAAATAGCAACAGGGTTTACATATATATGATTTATAATATACCAACAAAGCATAATTCGATAGAATTAAACAATATGATTATGCAAAATTTTCACCACATACAGATCTGAAATTTTTAACTAGCAGATCTGAAATTATACATACAAATAAACCATCATTCAGAATATTATCATATCTCAATTCTATTTCATTCATCGTTCAATTATTTAAATAATGATTAATGATCTAATAAATTAAATTTATTAAAAAGAGAATCTCACCTTGCTATTGCACGAATCTACAATCAACAGAGAGTCAGAAAACGTTCCAATCAATTTCAGCAAAGTCTATTAGTCTTCACGGTTCTGTCGGATCTGAAATTTTCAGATTCGGAGTTCGTATGAATTTACTATGAATTTTTGAATAACAATTACTTTTCACAACTGCTGCTGTAACAGCTAAAAGCATCGCAATTCTGATTGAAATTTCATACCTGAATTTTCAGTTTTTGTTCAAAACTTCAATTACAGTTTGCAGGAGTTGTATTCAACGATTTTGAAAACGGATTGCGTGACGTTGAAGGGCTAGGAGGGGGGAATCGGCGCCGGGAAGGGGGTGGGGTGCGTGGTCGGGGCTGGGCGGAGCATGGCGGCAGCGGACTTCAGGGCGTCGAGGCGGCGGTTTCAGGCGACGAGGGGAGGTGATTTCGGTATGAGGTTGAAGAGGAGAGAAAGAGCTTCGGATAATGTCCTACGGTGTGGTCTGAAATTGATTGAGGAGGAAGAAATCGGTGGAGGAAGTTTTGAGAAAGAAGGGAGGGCGGCGACTAAAGAAACGGGAGGAAGAAGTACCGTTCACCCGGTATTTATACGTGTATTGAGCGTATTTTATATTTTCTTTATTTATTTAATTAATTCCAGAAATAAGGGTTTTTCCATCTGATCTCCAAACGGAGACCAACGACTATCGAACAATAGGTTGTGACGTCTTCTGAACGCAATGGCGCTAGTGTCGAATTCTAATTCTAATGTTTACAACATATTTCATTTATTTTTAAAATAAATCCTTTTAATATTAATTCGAATGTACCTTCTAATTTTACCGGGGTCACATACGAACTCAGAAAAATCCGGAAAAATTATTTTTGGTTATGTTTTGACGATACGGTCCTAACAAAACTAATTTCGTCAAATTCTGAGATCATTTGAAAAATGGCCATTTTCTGGTCGATCCAATTTACTAGAATTGACCAAAACACATTTTCCTTTGCCACGCTTACATATTAACTTCAAAAATTATGAAATTTGAAACCTAGCAATAGTTTGACATCTCGGATCCAACCAAAGTGGTTTCGTCGAATTCCGAGGTCGTATGCAAAATGTCTATTTTCAAGGGCGATATATTCTCTATAGCGACCTTTCTGAAAATTCATTTGGCCATAACTTTTGATTCCCGCTATGAAACTTCGATTTTTCAGATTCGTTAGAAAGATATTCATTAATAGATTTAAATATTTTTGGTTTCACCAAAATCCGATTTATCCTGCATCCTGTACAGTCAGTCAAAGTTCAGGTTTGACTTTTCAAACTACCGTCCTTTTTCTAATTCCTTTTATAATTAAATTAAATATATTCGTATTAAATTCAATTAAAACAAACTTCTAGTCATTTTTATTTAAAATAATTCATTTAAAATTTTTAAACACCTTTAAAATCTCTAAAATGAAAATTTTAAATTGGCCCCAAATTCCGGGTTGTTACAATCTCCCCCGCTTAAGAATTTTTCGTCCTCGAAAAGGAAAAAGGAAAGTAGAAGAGTAGGAACCAACACAGAGAATGTGAAATATTTTAAGCGCACCTCAAAATAAAATTTAATCGGAGATATCCACTCTGCATTTGTGATAGGCTTGTTTGATACTCTCCTCGGTTTCCCATTTGCAGTCTCTAGGATCACTGCTCCATTGCACTTTGACTAGGTTGATTCTTTTATTTCTCAGCACTCTAGCCTCTTTGCCAATAATTTTCAGCGGTTCCCTTCTCACTGCAAGGCTTGGGGTAATCTCCAAATCTTGTTGTGCTGCTTCCTCCACAACTAGATCCGGATCATGGACATGCCTTCGAAGTTGAGATACATGGAATACATCGTGCACTCCAGGTAACCAGTCGGGCATCTGAATTCTGTAGGCTAGTGTGCCAATCTTTTCAAGAATAGGGAAAGGGCCGATGAATTTAGGTGCTAATTTTCCTGTCTTTCCAAAACGGATTACACCTCACATTGGAGCAACATTCAAATAGACATAGTCACCCACTTCAAAAGCCAATTCTCTTCTTCTTAAATCTGCATAGCTCTTTTGTCTACTTTGGGCAGCCAATAATCGCTTCTTAATATAATCGACTTTGTCTGATGCTTCTCGAACCATGTCTGGACCCAAAACAAGTAGATTTCCTTTTTCAACCCAACATGCTGGCGATCTGCAGGGCCTACCATATAAGGCTTCAAATGGAGACATTTTCAAACTTGCTTGATAGCTATTGTTGTAAGAGAATTCAACTAAATGCAAGTGATCCTCCCAAGAACCTCCAAAATCGAGTATGCAAGCTCGCAATAGATCCTAAAGAATGCGATTCACCCTCTCAGTTTGGCCATCTGTCTGAGGGTGATATGCGGTACTAAGATTTAACTTCGTTCCCAACTCATTTTGGAATGCTTCCCAAAATTTGCTAGCAAAGATAGGATCACGGTCGCTAACAATGCTACTAGGAACTCTGTTTAAAACAAAAAAAAATTCTTTTATTATTTAATTAGAAAAATAAGAATTTTCATTCAGATAATGATAAAAAGGAAATATTTAACTTCATTACCCATGTAGCCTAACGATTTCTTTGAAATAGATTTGCGCCTGACTTTGAGCAGTTCGAGTGGACTTGACAGGTATGAAATGAGCGGACTTTGTAAAGCGGTCCACGATCACCCATATGCTGTCATTCCCTTTCCTAGTACGGGGCAAACCATCTATAAAATCCATGGAGATTTGGTCCCACTTCCAACTTGGAACCTCCAACGGTTGCAACAATCCCGCAAGCTTTTGTTGATCGCTCTTAAGCTGTTGGCATGTATGACATCTACTCACATAGTTGGATATATCCCTCTTCATAGACATCCACCAAAACGTGCGCTTTAGATCTTGATACATCTTGCTCACACCTGGATGGATGCTAAGCTTTGATTTGTGGCCTTCATCTAAAACTTCTCTTATGAGATCTTGGATATTTGGAACACAGATTCGCCATTGCAATCTAAGGACTCCTTTGCGATCTATTTGGAAGCTCGTGTTTTCACCTTCTTGAATTTTCTTAATAATTCTTTGAATAAACTCATCCTCCTTTTGAAGAGCAGAAATTTTGTCAATCAAAGAAGGGGTAATGATGAGGCTTGCGACAATGACGTCCTTTCTACTAAGTGCCGCCACAACATTGGATTTTCCCGGCGTATATAAGATGTCAAGATCGTATGCCGCCAGAAATTCTAGCCACCGTTGCTGCCTCAAATTCAAATCCTTTTGATCGAAGAGATATTTCAAAGATTGATGGTCTGTGAATAATTCAAATTTTTCGCCCAAAAGATAATGTCTCCAAATTTTTAAAGCAAAGACTACGGCCAATAACTCCAAATCATGGACCTGAGAATTTTTCTCATGCAACTTTAATTGACGACTTGCATATGCAACAACTTTGCCTCTTTGCATCAGTACCGCACCCAGACCACCACTTTGAGAAGCATCGGTGTAGACTTTTAAATCTTGGTTGCCATCGATGATGGTTAGTACGGGAGCAGTTGTCAAACTCACTTTTAGCTTTTGGAAGGCCTCCTCATACTCCGATGTCCAATTGAACTTGGTATGCTTCTTGGTGAGCTTTGTTAATGGGCAAGATAGCTTGGCGAAGTCTTTGACAAATTTCCTGTAATATCCAGCCAATCCTAGGAAGCTTCTTACTTCAGTGGGTGTACTGGGCTGCTTCCACTCTCGAATGGCGGCAATTTTACTTGGGTCAACAGCAATTCCTTCTTTTGACACAACATGGCCCAAGAATTTTACCTCCTCTTGCCAAAATGTGCATTTGGAAAATTTTGCTTTTAAAACATTTCTTCGCAGAATCTCCAACACTTCCTTTAAATGCCCTTCATGCTCCTCCTTAGTTTTAGAATAGATTAGAATATCATCAATGAAGACTAGGACGAATTTGTTTAGGACATTTCGGAAGACCCTATTCATCAAGTCAACAAAGTAGGCTGGAGCATTGCATAGACCGAACGACATTACTAACCATTCGTAGAATATGTCAGGACCTCTGAAGGCGGTCAAAGGTATGCATTCTTCGGCTATGCAGAGTTGGTGGAAACCTGTGGCTAGGTCCATCTTTGAAAACACCTTGGCTCCATTTAATTGGTCCATCAAATCATCTATGCGAGGCAAAGGGTATTTGTTCTTCAATGTTTGTTTATTAAGGTCACGGTAATCCACACAGAGCCTTAGAGTACCGTTAGACTTGGGGACAAACACCACAGCTACACCCTAATTGGAAAAACTGGGCCGGATTAGTCCCTTCCATAAGAGCTGCTTAGTTTGGGTTTGCAACTCTTCTTTTTCTTTAGGGGTCATCCTCCGGATAGCATGAACTACAGGCCTTGCATTTGGGACAAGATCAATTCTGAAATCGATTTCCCTTCGCGGGGGTAAGCTCTCTACTTCTTCAAATACGTCCGCGTAATTTTTGACCATGGGAATATTTTCTAAAGAAATAGGAGTGATCTCGAGGGAAGACCAAAATGCCTTTCTATCAGATTTTGGACCATGGCAAGGTATAGTAACAGTATTTCCAAATCCTGTTTTCACCTTCACCACTCTTTCTGAACATAGCACTTCAGCGTCAAACTTTGTTAGCCAATCAAGACCAAGTATGATATTAAACTCAAAAAAATTCATAATGGTCGAGTCAAAAGGGAACTGAAAGTAAGAATAAGAAATAGGCACCCTATAGTATAAATCAAGGACGATAGAACCTCCTACAGGATTATGAACATTAATTGGATCTTTAAGACTTCTTAGTTTTAATTTCAATTACTGGACCGTGTTGCTAGAAATAAAACTTGTTGATGCACCCGTATCAAACAAAGCAGTAACATGAATGTTTTTAGCAGAAATGGTACCATCTAAAACATCAGGCTTACCTGCTCCTTTAGAAGAAGTAGGTGCGGAGGAAGGTGGCCCACTTGCCCCCTCGTACACATGTGCAATCTGAGCTCCTTTCAACAGTGGACAATTAGGCTTGATATGATCCTTTTTGTGGCAGTTATAGCATTCTTTAGTGTCATCACTTCTGGCCTTCTTCGGATTTCTGCAGTCCTTGCTGTAGTGTCCAAACTTCTGGCAGTTGTAGCATTGCACCTTTGACTTATCATGGGTTTTAGCAGCTCCAGGACTGCTTCCTTCAGTCTTCTTCTCTGTTTGCTTCCTTTTATGGCCAAGCTCCTTTCTCTATCTTATTGTGAAACTCTTTTGTCGTTCTCCTCATAGCGACAAGCAAACTCAATCAGCTTATTGAAAGAAAGGTCAATGTGTGCAGTAACCCTATCAGTGTACTTCCTTGCAAGTCCATTAATAAACCTCTTGTTCTTTTGAAAATCATCCTGAATCAATTCTGGGGCATAGCGAGAGAGGTCTTCAAATCTTCGTACATATTCTGAGATGGTCTTGTCGCCTTGCTTCAAATTGGCGAACTCGTCTTGCAGTCTTTCTACCTCCTGCCTTGGAATGTATTTGTCATTGAAAAGCTCCTAAAACCTTGTCCAAGACATATTATCTGCAGTCCCTCCAACCGTGACTGTGTCCCACCAGTTTTGAGCTTCCTACTGTAGCAGCCATGAAGCCACTAATCTTTTCCTCTGATCCTCTAGCTCCAATCCTCCAAAAATCTTTTCGCAGTTCCTCAGCCAAGCTTGAGCCTGTGTCACAGTTTCAGTACCCTTGAATGGCACTCCTCCTAGGTTTTTGAACTTCTTCGCCACCTTATCCAAATCAAAGGGCTGCGGTGGTGGTGGTTGTTGGACAGTGGGCTCCTCGGTTTCGGTAGTATTTTGCCTTCTTCTAGCTCTAGCAGTTCTAGCAGCAGCGGTACTCATTTCTAGTTAGTTCTGTACGATCAAGGAAAGAGTCAGAACAACTGTAATGGTGATTTTAAGAAATGATAAAGAAAAAGGGATGGAAAAAGGATGACGATAAAATGACTGACTATTATGTATCCTCATGAAATGTTCGCCATAGAATATTGGGATTCTATGTAAACAAATTATTATAAATATGTTATATTCCAAAGCTATGTTTAACCAAAGCTCTGATACCAACTGTGATAACCCCAAACTTCCACGGAATGAAAGTAAGGAATAATCATTTGGAATACAACATAAATATAACAATACAGATCACAAATACAACATAGTAAAGGAAAACTATAGAATAACAACATCATAGCAGCGGAATATGAATGTCATCAAACACAGAATCCCACAGTCACAGAGTTTAAATTATTACATCAAGTCTCAGCAAAAAGGAAATAAGTTCCAACTTCAAAATAGAACAACTGGAAATAAAATAAGTCTGGATGTTTCAGAGTTTAAAGATAAAATGCAACAAAAGATAAATGATAGATAGTCTTCGTGGTCCAACATAAGCACCTCCAAATAAGCACTCCAAAATAAATAAGCAGCTCCAAGATAGCGACTCCAAAGAAAGCTAGACCTGTTACTTGGCTGCCCGTGTGGAAAAGAGGGCACATGAGTTTGCAAAAGGTGAAAACAAACTACGAGTCAGTCATGGGACTGGTGTGAGAATTCTTAACTAATTAACTACTAGTAATAAGGCAAATCCAAAGACCACGCCGCTAACGCGGAACGGGTTATTCCAATGGATTGCCGTGCATAATTTAAGGTGATTGAACGAATAAATAAGTAAAACGTAAAACAAAGCAATGCTTTTGGAAAAATGAAATCACCACAAGACTCAAGTCCCATCACACAATGCAACACAAACCAGTTACCTTATGGTGATTAAACATGCTTGGTACGATAAAAACGAATTTGATATTATTATTAGTGTATATAAAAACATTTCAAAATAAATGTATCAATCCTAGGAAACATAGCTACCATATACTATGCCTCCATACTAGTAATACAATCAAATCCGTAGGGTCGTATTGGGAATTTGGTTTCCATCATGAGTCAAGGCTAGGGAGGATCTCCTTACTGATTCGAGACACTCTAGCTAATGTGTAACACCCCACATCTGTTAAGGTCACTCACAAAGGGAATGCCTTAACTTCAATGGAGTATTATGGGTACTGGAACAGAAATATTACAAGACAGACATATATATAAAACAGCGGAAAAATAAAGTGGAAGTACTTCAAATCATTTATTAAATATAAATGTTTACAAAAAAAAACCCATCAACTTCCAATACCCAATTTCATAGTTAAAATATCTGTCTTGCTCAAAAACAAAGAAGCATAAAAACAAACTGCAGTATTCCCCAATAAAGTCAAGCAAGCCATAGCCAAGAGAAATCCAAGCCATACATGAAAGAGCCTTGGAGCTTGGTAAGATCCGAACTAAGCTGTATTCCCACCCTGTGAACCTGGGGGGGACAGAAGAAAAAGAGGCGAAACAAAACGGGTCAGTCATAAAGACTGAGTAAGTTCTAGTGACTTTCAGCATAAAAATAGGTAAAGATAACATGGCATGAATAAACTGAAAGTAAACATAAGCATGATGACAAGGTAGGCAAGATAAACTAAGATAACAAGATAAACTATGCTAACAAGGTAAACTAAGGTAACAAGATAAACTAAGGTAACAAGATAAACTTCGGGCACGATGAATCAAGTATAACATCCCATAATTCCTATCAAGTATCACATCGCATGGTTTCTATCAAAAATAACATCGCAAGGTTTCTAAGCTTCACCATTAAAATGATATCTATTTGCTCTGCACCACCTAACTAGCATCCTCATAAGTGTCTTACAATGGAGTGATCCGTATTCCTACTAGTGTCCCAACTAGTAGCCCGTGTTATATAATAATTACAATGTGATCCCAATCCCAGAAATTATGGTAGCCTTCAGGTGTACATCGATTATGAGGATTCCACCTCGATCACCCCAATGGCCATGTATATATTCGAATGCACCCTTACTACCCTATCGATCGGCTCCCTACTTGACCTAGTTCTCGTTTGTGTCACGCGGCCCCCTACTTGTAGATACCTGTGCTGGTCCCACCATGGGGTGTATCAAGTCCCATGGTGGCAACCCTGACACAATCAAGATGCACAGCTTTATACCTACTGATGCCCAGTGGCTAAATTTTCTGCGCCGAAGTGTGTGCACGCCCGCACTCCGTTAGAACCTGCACTGCTGCACCAACCGCCGCTAATTTGACCTCTTATAATCAGCCCAGTAATCGTGCCCCACCCTGCCTAGCTCAGGGTTCCGTTGATACTAATGTGGGTTACTGCTGAAATGGGTCCCCGTTACTAGGTTTTTCTAATGGTTAAGTCTGTGGGCCTATATTCTCTGATATTACCCACCAACCCTGATGTGTACTTAACCCCGCTACTGATTCAAGCATGTGTATTTAATGGTTAAGTGTATGTGGGCCTATATTTACTAATATTACCCACCAACCCGAAATGTACTTAACCCTCTCCGTCCATTACGTTAAATTGGTTAAGTGTTTTCCCTTGTTTTACTTAGCCCTACCACACATCATGTTATATTGGTTAAGTGTTGTTCCTTGTGTTACTTAACCCTACCGCAAGTCTTGTTATACTGGCTAAGTGTTCTCCCTTGTGTTAACTTAACCCCACCGCATGTCATGTCATATTGGTTAAGTGTATATTGACTTAGCCCACCTACCTATCATGTTGTGACAGTTAAGTGTTACCCTCTGTTGTTACTTAACCTTACCACGCATCACGTTATATTGGTTAAGTGCATGTTAACTTAACCCCATCCACCAGTCGTATTATAATGGTTAAGTGTTACTCTCGTGTGTTTACTTAACCCTACCACGCATCAGGTTATACGATTGGGTGTTATCAACCTATTCATGTTAGCCCAACCCATCTGCCAGTCCCGTTATAACGGTTAAGTGTTATTAGCTTAGCCATTACTTAACCCACCCACTCATATCATATTGGTTAAGTGTCATTAGTCTAGTCATATTACTTAACCCACACATTGGTCTGATCAACAGTTATGTTGGTTGAGCCTGCACTTATAAGTTTTACATGTTCTTAACTTATACCGGTTAGGTCCACATTTATATGACAAATTTCCATCTCATACCACCTAACCCTCTAACCATACCCACGTTTTATTATGGTTAGTATTCCTTAATTCATTCATTATGACGAACGAATCATGACCTCTCACATTAGACCGTGCATTTTGTGACCACTGGATTTGCCGGACGGTTCCGGGCAGATTTACACCACAAACTGGGTCTAACCTCGTGTCATAAACCGTTACGCCTACAATTCGGCCTTCGACCTCTCACATTAGACTGACACTTTGTGGCTACTGGATTTGCCGGGCGGTTCCGGGCAGATTTACACCACAAACTGAGTCTAACCTCGTGTCAAAGGTTAATTAATGGTCGTATTCCACCCAAAACCCCAATATCAGTTCATGTGTTTAACATATATAAATGTTCATGATTCACGTTTTTTGCCCAAAATGTATTCCCAAATTATTATCATAATTTACTATAAGGTTATGCCAAATTATAGCCTCCTATTTCCAATACATACCAACTACCCAAAACCCAGCTTAGGTGCGTTCATGTAAAACTTTCTCCAAATCATAAATTATCATATATGTTTCTACTCCAAATTTTACATAATTAACATATGCCTAAGTTCTAGGTTACATGTCAGTTTTACATATGCCCAATTCGTACCAAATTTACATATGTTCAATTCATGCCGTTTTACATGTATGCAAATTTTATGCCAATTTACACATATATCAAGTTTAATACCGTTTTACATATGTCAAGATTCATGATCTACATGTTTACAAAGATATGCTTAATTTACATAGATCCAGTTTTATACCCAAAATTACATGTTTAACATGTTTACACCAATTTACCCATAACAAGTTCTAGCCAAATTACATATATCAAGATCCATGTCAAACTATATATGCCAATCCCCATTCTTGCAATTACTATTACAATGACAATACCCAAATATTCAATTTCATGTTAATGGTATCAAATTTTATGTTATGCCATCAATTCCACCAAACACATATATCCAATTAGGTATTAACCCAATATTTCTCCGTATTCAATCGTACGCAAATCGCGTTTTAGGCCTAGGTCCGAAATTGACCAAGGTTCATCAAAAGAAAATAAATAGGGGGAGGTAGAAGTTGCAATAAGAGCAAGATCAGAAAGGAAACAGCATAAATCATCATGATAGGCATAAATATCACAACTTGATGATAACATCATTACGAATCAAGAAAACTGCTGAATAGATCATAAACTTGGCATGAGAATAAAGATAGACAAGTCTCAAATCTCAAGATTCAAGAAGCAACAGAAATAGATCGATAAACATACTTAAATCCAATTTCACTTCATCACATGCCCATATTATATTTAAATATTTTAATATGAAAATAACTAGAACTTACAGAGCATGGCAATTGAATTACGAACTGAATTTGTTGTAAAAATGTCGCGGCGTTGTTGATTTATTGTCTTGAATCATTGTTGAAGCTTTGTTCTTCGAATTGTGTATGAAAGCTTTGGAGTTTGAATGCTTAAGCTTTAAGCTTTTGAATTGTCTCTTAGGCTTGTTGGCTTGTCTCCAAGGTTTCTAATTGGCGGCCATTCCTAGTTCCTCTCCAGCAGCATGACGGCTATTGTATTCTATTATTTGTGTGAGTTTAGGGTTAGGTTTGAGTTGTATTTATAGAATTTTAAATTGTTTTGAGGCGTCGGATGAAGATAGGAGGAATCTAGACCATACAAAGTTCAAAGAGCCACTCAAAAGGTGACACGTAAGCCCTAGTGACTCAGTCAAGCATCAGAATTCGACCAGACCCTGATCAGGCCAGCCAAGACCTGACCAGCAGGTCATTCTGACCTAGGCGCACTTGGCAGGCGCGCCAGGCTAAAAATGTGCTGGCGCACTTCCCAAGTGCGCCAGTTCATTTCTGTTCTGGCGCACTTCCCAAGTGCGCCAGTGCATTCTGACCCGTTTTCTGGTTTTTCGCCCAACTTCGTTCGTCCATATCTTCTTCATACGATATCCGTTTTACGCAAACTCGGACTCTATCCCAAGCAGAATTTCAAGACGGACGCAATGGCGCAACCCGTTTCCCTTAATTCTTCTCCTAAAAATTAATTATACCTTGATTTATTGTTTCAGCATGTTATTAAAATTCGGGTTGTTGCATTCTCCCCTCTTTAAAGGATTTCGTCCCCGAAATCATCAAGGTAAGAAGAATGTGTCCTACCATCCAATCATCCATCTACTCAATCATCTATCACAGGCATTTATTGTCCTTAAGAGATTTATAATGCTGTATGAACATATGCAAGAAGTGTGTGTATATGTTCCTTGTCTAATGCAAATGATCAGGCCTGATTGATCTTCTTAATGCAAAATATGTTTTGTGCCATGAGTCCAACATGTATGCAATTAGTCCTAGTTATATAAACACTATATGTGTGCACAAACATCCATCCATATGCAACATCCACATGATAACACATTCAAATTCATCCATAAACAAGTATAAACACTCATGCATATGCAATATGAAAGTGTGTCTGAGCCGATCTAGTGCCTAATGTGTAAATGCATCCACGAGCAACCACTAGCAATCACTTGCAACCACTTGCAACCATCAATCATAACATGTCTCAAACACATGTTTACACCCAATTGTTCCTATCTAAAGATAAAGTCGAATGACAGAAGCAAGTAAAAACTTTGTGCCCATTAGGCAATGTCAAAACTGGAAATCTACGTTACATATATCCTGATTAGGAGAAGAACTCCCTAAGCATCAGCCCCGAAGACCGAAATCATCATCAGACTGACACCCAAAGAATTAATCAACCCAACCAATATATATATGTTTCTAGGAAACTAAGCATGACAGACTTCTTTTAGGTCACAAGAAATCCCTTCCTAAAACTAACCCATATCCTATAAAACCCAAAAAGTTTAGTCAACCCAACGAACACCCTCAAGCCCCAACAAGTGTTACTAACAGATGAGTCATACTCCCTATGGGGTTTGCAATAGAAATTGGATTGAGGATAGGACCGAGAGGATATACACAAAAGATAGCATGTGAGTAAGCTCTACAGGAAAAGAGGAATCAAGGATATACTCTTAAAAAGAGATATGATGCGCGTATCTTAAATCTTCTAAGTCGCATTTCCTTGAGCTTAACCCCATTGTGTTTTGACCGTCCTTAACTTCACAATTTCGTAGCTTCTTAATTCCTATTTCCAAAATATGAGTTGGAACTCATTTCACTGTCGCCTCTCGTTCCACCTTCACTTATTCTTTTTCTAGTACACTCGGCTCAAACATAACTGCATACTCCTGGTTTCAGGCAAGCTCTCCAAAATTCACTAGTGAATCTTGGATCTTGTCCACTTACTATCAGGTATTCCACGTAGAAGAACTATCTCTTGGAAATAAATGCTAACCATGTTGCCAAATGTACTTACTAAGGTGATTCTCTACAACTCATGCATAAGCGAAATGACCCATCTGCCTTAGTGGCGAACACTACTCGATCGGATTACAAATTACCAATAGATGTGTCAAGAGATTCAAGGAAACAAATCATGATAGAACCCTAAAGGTTACATGCGACTTCGAGGGTATTACCGAGGCAAGTCAAGAGTCTAACTACCCTCTTTTCAAAACCGAGAAGGTCACCCTTACTGGATAACCACTCCATCGCTAGAATCAACCTATAGCCCAAAACATAAGCATTCCTTCTAAACTCAACACTTAGCATAGACATTCTCAAATCCTAATAAGTCATAAATAAATGAGCCGATTCCCCAACAGGATTTGAGACAAAAATGGGATCCTCTACCATGCTAGTACTAAGGTGCAGAGACTCAACTTTTGAAGCAGAATTAAAAGGATGCAATGTACAAAAACAGAGTTCTAGTGGGATGATAGAAAAGAAAAGCTAAACCTTTAACAGAAACGTTACCACCTTTCTTAGGTACGCTAGTAGTGAGAGCATACAATTGCCCTCTCGACGATCTTGTCCTTTGCCCTTGTCCTTGTCCTATAATACTAAACTGCATGTCCCTTCTTACCATACTAAAGATACTCTCTCTTGTCATGGGTTTTACTGTTCTTTCACTTTGGCCTCTTTCCTTTCACCTTTTTCCTCCTTCGTGGGTTAAGCCATTTCAACAAGTTTCTCATCCTTAGTCTTGTGTTCTTTATCCTCGTTCTTACTATCCTTGTATAGCTTGTTGACAAGTTTTCTCGGAAGCTACCTCCATCGCACGGCAACTCTACAAAGCTTGAAATAAGATTAGACGTAGATGGGACTACTGCGGCTACAGATGGAGGTTAGGCACTTCTTTTCCCTCCGACATATGTCGGATGCCTACGAAACTATGGTGAAAAGAGAGAGAAGAGATTTCAAGAGAGAATCAAAAGATAGTGCATATGGCTTTGGGGAATATGCCTTTTAATCAAAACAAAATTTTCTTGAAAATTTGCTTCTTTGTAAATGTTTTGAAAATAATTTCAGAAGGTTTTTAAAAGCTTTTGCCCAGTCTGATAACCTTCTGCTCTGATACCAAATGTAACACCCCACATCTGTTAAGGTCACTCACAAAGGGAATGCTTTAACATCAATGGAGTATTATGGGTACTGGAACAGAAATATTACAAGACAGACATATATATAAAACAGCGGAAAAATAAAGTGGAAGTACTTCAAATCATTTATTAAATATAAATGTTTACAAAAAAAAACCATCAACTTCCAATACCCAATTTCATAGTTAAAATATCTGTCTTGCTGAAAAACAAAGAAGCATAAAAACAAACTTCAGTATTCCCCAATAAAGCCAAGCAAGCCATAGCCAAGAGAAATCCAAGCCATACATGAAAGAGCCTTGGAGCTTGGTAAGATCCGAACTAAGCTGTATTCCCACCCTGTAAACCTAGGGGGGGGGGATGGAAGAAAAAGAGGCGAAACAAAATGGGTCAGTCATAAAGAATGAGTAAGTTCTAGTGACTTTCAGCATAAAAATAGGTAAAGATAACATGGCATGAATAAAATGAAAGTAAACATAAGCATGATGACAAGGTAGGCAAGATAAACTAAGATAACAAGATAAACTATGCTAACAAGATAAACTAAGGTAACAAGATAAACTAAGGTAACAAGATAAACTTCGGGCACGATGAATCAAGTATAACATCCCATAATTCCTATCAAGTATCACATCGCATTGTTTCTATCAAGAATAACATCGCAAGGTTTCTAAGCTTCACCATTAAAATGATATCTATTTGCTCTGCACCACCTAACTAGCATCCTCATAAGTGTCTTACAATGGAGTGATCTGTATTCCTACTAGTGTCCCAACTAGTAGCCCGTGTTATATAATAATTACAATGTGATCCCAATCCCCGCAATTATGGTAGCCTTCAGGTGTACATCGATTATGAGGATTCCACCTCGATCACCCCAATGGCCATGTATATATTCGATGCACTCTTACTACCCTATCGATCGACTCCCTACTTGACCTAGTTCTCGTTTGTGTCATGCGGCCCCCTACTTGTAGATACCTGTGCTGGTCCCACCATGGGGTGTATCAAGTCCCACGGTGGCAACCCTGACACAATCAAGATGCACAACTTTATACCTACTGATGCCCAGTGGCTAAATTTTCTGCGCCGAAGTGTGTGCACGCCCGCACTCCGTTAGAACCTGCACTGCTGCACCAACCGCCGCTAATTTGACCTCTTATAATCAGCCCAGTAATCGTGCCCCACCCTGCCTAGCTTAGGGTTCCGTTGATACCTAATGTGGGTTACTGCTGAAATGGGACCCCGTTACTAGGTTTTTCTAATGGTTAAGTCTGTGGGCCTATATTCTCTGATATTACCCACCAACCCTGATGTGTACTTAACCCCGCTACTGATTCAAGCATGTGTATTTAATGGTTAAGTGTATGTGGGCCTATATTTACTAATATTACCCACCAACCCGAAATGTACTTAACCCTCTCCGTCCATTACGTTAAATTGGTTAAGTGTTTTCCCTTGTTTTACTTAGCCCTACCACACATCATGTTATATTGGTTAAGTGTTGTTCCTTGTGTTACTTAACCCTACCGCAAGTCTTGTTATACTGGCTAAGTGTTCTCCCTTGTGTTAACTTAACCCCACCGCATGTCATGTCATATTGGTTAAGTGTATATTGACTTAGCCCACCTACCTATCATGTTGTGACAGTTAAGTGTTACCCTCTGTTGTTACTTAACCTTACCACGCATCACGTTATATTGGTTAAGTGCATGTTAACTTAACCCCATCCACCAGTCGTATTATAATGGTTAAGTGTTATTCTCGTGTGTTTACTTAACCCTACCACGCATCAGGTTATATCGATTGGGTGTTATCAACCTATTCAAGTTAGCCCAACCCATCCGCCAGTCCCGTTATAACGGTTAAGTGTTATTAGCTTAGCCACGTTACTTAACCCACCCACTCATATCATATTGGTTAAGTGTCATTAGTCTAGTCATATTACTTAACCCACACATTGGTCTGATCAACAGTTATGTTGGTTGAGCCTGCACTTATAAGTTTTACATGTTCTTAACTCATACCGGTTAGGTCCACATTTATATGACAAATTTCCACCTCATACCACCTAACCCTCTAACCATACCCACGTCTTATTATGGTTAGTATTCCTTAATTCATTCATTATGACGAACGAATCATGACCTCTCACATTAGACCGTGCATTTTGTGGCCACTGGATTTGCCGGGCGGTTCCGGGCAGATTTACACCACAAACTGGGTCTAACCTCGTGTCATAAACCGTTACGCCTACAATTCGGCCTTCGACCTCTCACATTAGACTGACACTTTGTGGCTACTGGATTTGCCGGGCGGTTCCGGGCAGATTTACACCACAAACTGAGTCTAACCTCGTGTCAAAGGTTCATTAATGGTCGTATTCCACCCAAAATCCCAATATCAGTTGATGTGTTTAACATATATAAATGTTCATGATTCACGTTTTTTGCCCAAAACGTATTCCCAAATTATTATCATAATTTACTACAAGGTTATGCCAAATTATAGCCTCCTATTTCCAATACATACCAACTACCCAAAACCCAGCTTAGGCGCGTTCATGTAAAACTTTCTCCAAATCATAAATTATCATATATGTTTCTACTCCAAATTTTACATAATTAACATATGCCTAAGTTCTAGGTTACATGTCAGTTTTACATATGCCCAATTCATACCAAATTTACATATGTTCAATTCATGCCGTTTTACATGTATGCAAATTTTATGCCAATTTACACATATATCAAGTTTAATAACGTTTTACATATGTCAAGATTCATGATCTACATGTTTACAAAGATATGCTTAATTTACATAAATCCAGTTTTATACCCAAAATTACATGTTTAACATGTTTACACCAATTTACCCATAACAAGTTCTAGCCAAATTACATATATCAAGATCCATGTCAAACTATATATGCCAATCCCCATTCTTGCAATTACTATTACAATGACAATACCCAAATATTCAATTTCATGTTAATGGTATCAAATTTTATGTTACGCCATCAATTCCACCAAACACATATATCCAATTAGGTATTAACCCAATATTTCTCCGTATTCAATCGTACGCAAATCGCGTTTTAGGCCTAGGTCCGAAATTGACCAAGGTTCATCAAAAGAAAATAAATAGGGGGAGGTAGAAGTTGCAATAAGAGCAAGATCAGAAAGGAAACAGCATAAATCATCATGATAGGCATAAAGATCACAACTTGATGATAACATCATTACGAATCAAGAAAACTGTTGAATAGATCATAAACTTGGCATGAGAATAAAGATAGACAAGTCTCAAATCTCAAGATTCAAGAAGCAACAGAAATAGATCGATAAACATACTTAAATTCAATTTCACTTCATCACATGCCCATATTATATTTAAATATTTTAATCTGAAAATAACTAGAACTTACAGAGCATGGCAATTGAATTACGAACTGAATTTGTTGTAAAAATGTTGCGGCGTTGTTGATTTATTGTCTTGAATCATTGTTGAAGCTTTGTTCTTCGAATTGTGTATGAAAGGTTTGGAGTTTGAATGCTTAAGCTTTAAGCTTTTGAATTGTCTCTTAGGCTTGTTGGCTTGTCTCTAGGGTTTCTAATTGGCGGCCATTCCTAGTTCCTCTCCAGCAGCATGACGGCTATTGTATTCTATTATTTGTGTGAGTTTAGGGTTAGGTTTGAGTTGTATTTATAGAATTTTAAATTGTTTTGAGCCGTCGGATGAAGATAGGAGGAATCTAGACCATACAAAGTTCAAAGAGCCACTCAAAAGGTGACACGTAAGCCCTAGTGACTCAGTCGAGCATCAGAATTCGACCAGACCCTGATCAGGCCAGCCAAGACCTGACCAGCAGGTCATTCTGACCTGGGCGCACTTGGCAGGTGTGCCAGGCTAAAAATGTACTGGCGCACTTCCCAAGTGCGCCAGTTCATTTCTGTTCTGGCGCACTTCCCAAGTGCGCCAGTGCATTCTGACCCGTTTTCTGGTTTTTCGCCCAACTTCGTTCGTCCATATCTTCTTCATACGATATCCGTTTTTCGCAAACTCGAATTCTATCTCAAGCAGAATTTCGAGACGGACGCAATGGCGCAACCCGTTTCCCTTAATTCTTCACCTAAAAATTAATTATACCTTGAATTATTGTTTCAACATGTTATTAAAATTCGGGTTGTTACATAATGTTTCAGGATCCCCGCAGTGAACCCTTGGATAGCTGCAGGGCCGGTCCACACATACAGTTTCGTGGATTGGCAATTCCTGAACACACGTTTCCCGATCCTATAGGACCTATTATCCGAGGCGCCTCATTCCGTCATCCACATAATTAAAATATCAGCAAGTTTAAGCACTGACACTACTTCTAGCTAGAAAGAAACGTTCTGCTCTCCCTGCGTTCCCTTCTCCCGTTTTAGACTCCACCGGGTTGTGAGGCTCGTGAATCTACGTAATACACAAAGCTATGCTTATTCAAGCTGTGCTTCGATTCTTAACGTCGTTTGATTATTTGGAATGAGAGAAACTCGGACTTTCCAAATAATTCTCGTATATACATACTTATTGAAAATCATTCCTATTCGTTAATATTATTTTATAACGAATTAATTTCTATTTTAACTATTTAAAATAGTTAAATCTTTACTTAATGACGCCACGGGTCAGCGGCGATCCTGGCGCTGCTTTCAACCAATTTTGATTTTCACATTTCTCGAGATTAACCGTTGGTTTTTAACATATTTTATATCGTTAAATTGATTTTTCCATGACAGTCCTAATGGTTCCAGTTTTGGGAAAATCCGACGGTCGGATCTTTTGGTATAGTCGTTTAAAGGTACGGTTTCAAAACGCGAACTACCGCGCTCCATTCGTTTAATTTTAATTATATTTATATATATACATATAATCGTTTAATCGTAATAACGTCGTTTGATTTAAACAATGCCCTAAACAACTACCGATCCTCATTAAATTTTAATTCATTTGAAAATGAAGATAATATTACATTATCCTAAATTCATTCTTTATTTACATTAAAAATGTAAATTCCATCCTTTTCATTTACATGTAAAAATGTAAATTTAATTCCTATGTAAATTCCTATTTTCTATTTACATGTAAAAATGTAAATTTTGATACATTGCAAAATCCTACTTTTAATTTACATATAAAAATGTAAATTTTAATTTCAATGTAAATTCTCATCTTAATTACATAATAAAAATGTAACTTATATTTGCAGTGTAAATCCTATTCTAAATTTACATATAAAAATGTAAATTTAATTACAATGCAAATTTCTACTTTTTATTTACATGTAAAAATGTAAATTTCATTACATTGCAAATTCTACTTCTTATTTACACTATAAAAATGTAATTTTTAATTACAATGCAAACTCTACTTCTTATTTACATCATAAAAATGTAATTTTTAATTACAATGCAAACTCTACTTCTTATTTACATTATAAAAATGTAATTTTTAATTATAATGCAAACTCTACTTCTTATTTACATTATAAAAATGTAATTTTTAATTGCAATGCAAACTCTTCTTCTTATTTACATTATAAAAATGTAATTTTTAATTACAATGCAAACTCTACTTCTTATTTACATTATAAAAATGTAATTTTTAATTACAATGCAAATTGTCATTTCTAACTACATAAAAAATGTATTCTTTATTTTACAATGTAAACTCACTTTTCTAATTACATATAAAAATGTAATTTTCATTTTACAATGTAAAACCTCATTCTAATTACATAAAAAAAATGTAACTTTATTTTACGGTGTAAATTCATATTTTAATCACATTAAAAATAATGTAATTTTCCTACAATGTAAATTCCTACTTTAATTACATATGAAAAGTCTAATTTTAATCTACATGCAAATTCCTAACTTTTGATTTACATGTAAAAATGTAATTTTATATTAACAATGCAAAAACTTATTTAAATACAGTATAAATAATGTTATTTCTCAAATGAGCAAAACCATATCTTATTAATTACATCGAAGTGTAATTTTCATTACACCGCAAAATCTTGACTTAGTGAATTACATAAAAATGTAATTTTTCACCGTATGACAAATTATAAATTTTCTACCATGTCGTCATACTTCAATCCTAGGAACATCATACAAATATTATATTGGGTCTAATCAGAACAAATGGCAACAGGGTTTACATATATATGATTTATAATATACCAACAAAGCATAATTCGATAGAATTAAACAATATGATTATGCAAATTTTTCACCACATACAGATCTGAAATTTTTAACTAGCAGATCTGAAATTATACATACAAATAAACCATCATTCAGAATATTATCACATCTCAATTCTATTTCATTCATCGTTCAATTATTTAAATAACGATTAATGATCTAATAAATTAAATTTATTAAAAAGAGAATCTCACCTTGCTATTGCACGAATCTACAATCAACAGAGAGTCAGAAAACGTTCCAATCAATTTCAGCGAAGTCTATTAGTCTTAACGGTTCCGTCCGATCTGAAATTTTCAGATTCGTAGTTCGTATGAATTTACTATGAATTTTTGAATAACAATTACTTTTCACAACTACTGTTGTAACACCTAAAAGCGTCGCAATTCTAATTGAAATTTCATGCAAGAATTTCCAGTTTTTGTTCAAAACTTCAATTACAGTTTGCAGGAGTTGTATTCAACGATTTTCAGAACGGATTGCGTGATGTCGAAGGGCTAGGAGGGGGGAATCGGCACCGGGAAGGGGATGGGGTGCGGTTGCGTGGTCGGGGCTGGGCGGAGCACGGCGGCGGCAGACTTCAGGGCGGCGGGGCGGCGGTTTCTAGCGATGAGGGGAGGTGATTTCGGTATGAGGTTGAAGAGGAGAGAAAGAGCTTCGGATAATGTCCTACGGTGTGGTCTGAAATGGATTGAGGAGGAAGAAATCGGTGGAGGAAGTTTTGAGAAAGAAGGGAGGGCGGCGGTTAAAGAAACGGGAGGAAGAAGTACTGTTCACCCCGTATTTATACGTGTATTAAGCGTATTTTCTATTTTCTTTATTTATTTAATTAATTCCAGAAATTAGCGTTTTTCCATCTGATCTCCAAACGGAGCCCAATGACTGTCGAACAATAGGTTTTGACGTCTTCTGAATGCAATGGCGCTAGTGTCGAAGTCTAATTCTGAAGTTTACAGCATGTTTCATTTATTTTTTAAATAAATCCTTTTAGTATTAATTCGAACGTACCTTCTAATTTTACCGGGGTCACATACGAACTCAGAAAAATCCAAAAAAAATATTTCTGGTTATGTTTTGACGATACGGTCCTAACAAAACTTATTTCGTCAAATTCTGAGATCGTTTGAAAAATGGCCTTTTTCTGGTCGATCCAATTTACTATAGTTGACCAAAACACATTTTCCTTTGCCACGCTCACATATTGACTTCAAAAATTATGAAATTTGAAACAGAGCAATAGTTTGACATCTCGGATCCAACCAAAGTGGTTTCGTAGAATTCCGAGGTCGTATGCAAAATGTCTATTTTCAGGGGTGATATATTCTCTATAGCGACCTTTCTGAAAATTCATTTGGCCATAACTTTTGATTCCCGCTATGAAACTTCGATTTTTCAGATTCGTTAGAAAGATATTCATTAATAGATTTAAATATATATTTTTTCACCAAAATCCGATTTATACTGCATCCTGTACAGTCAGTCAAAGTTCAGGTTTGACTTTTCAAACTACCGTCCTTTTTCTAATTCCTTTTATAATTAAATTAAATATATTCGTATTAAATTCAACTAAAAAAACTTCTAGTCATTTTTATTTAAAATAATTCATTTCAAATTTTTAAACACCTTTAAAATCTCTAAAATGAAAATTATAAGTTGGCCCCAAATTCCGGGTTGTTACAATTATTTTAAACTTATATATGTTATAAAGCTATTTTCTATATAAATTTATAACTTATATATATTTTTTCAATGCTTATTTTTATATATTTTATAAACTTTAATAATAAACTCAAATAAGGATAGGTTAAGATTCGCCATTGAATTCGAGGTTGAAGATCAAAATTTATATAATGATACTTGACTTAGCGAATGAACACATATTAAGAATATGAATTGGAATCGATATAAACATATAGGAGATGAACTTGAATCGTGAAATTATTTTTTGTATTTGAATTTCTAAATTTAAGGAATGAATTTGAACCTATAGTGGATATGAAATGAATTTGATTTTAAATCAACTAAATGCGAATTTTGAATTGACTTAAATACTGAACTTTATAAGAAATGAATGTGAATTGCACAATTGATTTGAATTTGAATTTATAATTGATATGAATATATGAATTCGATTATAAATTGATTGAATATGAATTGAAATAATTTTATATATGGAATTGATTCATAAATTGTTTGGTTTAAATTAAAGAAATTTCTTAAATCAATTTATTTCAAGATATGATTTTATAAAGTGGCCACGATGTGAAAAATGTAAACGTTTGGTTGTTAAAGAGACCGAGATCAGATATTGTCATACTCTCTTCCAATACCTAAAACCACTTTAACAACTGTGTACGCGGTGGAGTTCTAGAATGAAGTAGGATGGATTTGGAGGCGATTACTGGATTTGAAGAAAGCGAACGATTATGGATAGCCTTGACCTTCGGGTCGTAATAAAAATGACTAAAACAAGAGCCATATCCAGTTTAATGTAAGCTAACTCCTCTTAGCAGACATGCTTCTTCGATACCATATATATTGCTTTGTGATTGATTGGCGTCTTTGATTTTTGGGAGCATTGTCTGGGGTGGGCGGTAGTCGCGGCTATGCGTTACCACCGGCCTGGGTCCGCAATCCGGTAGAACCACTACTGATGGGTATTGCCTCGATGCCTTGTCATATTTATCCTAATCGAGCCCTTATGATTTCGATTTAATGTTGATGTAACGACCCAGCGGATTTCGGCCCCGAAATCGACATAAATACCTTACAGTACTCATGACGATCCTCCAAGCACCGAAACACTGGATAGCTATTAGAAAGAAATTAGAGGGTGAGGTAAGAAAGAAAGAAATATTAGAATAGAAGAAGAAGAAGAAAGCATCACCACAGAGTCTCACATCGCAGCGGAACAAAATATAATACAGAAGTAAATCTTTATTGAAGGCTTTAAAATACTTACAATATCAGAGTACACATCTGGACAGTGATAATAATCTGTCCTCATATAACACACAGCGGAATAGTAATATCATACGTCTGGACTCTTCCAGCTCGTCTCTTCACAGCAGTCGATAACCTGAACCTGTACAACCCGGTCTAACCCGAGCATTTACAAAACACCGGGTCAGTCTGGTGAACCAGAGTGAGATAAACTCGCACAGTAATACGGGTGAATCATCCAATCATGATTTTAGAGTTCAAAAATCTTTTCAAAAGAAAAGGATAATCGTAAGACCAAATCCACACATAAACACGGACGGTTTTTACCTTACGATAACCCAAACAGTTTGAAACCAATATCTTGTCTGATATTATAATAATGTCTATATACAAGTAAATAACAATCTAGTAGAACGCTTGCATCTCACGCTCTACATATATAGTATACAATCAAAACCCGCAGGCGCTTATTGGAAATTGGATTCCGACTTGACAAGGTATGGGTCCACCTTCCGATCGTGTATCTCTAGAGACGAATACACTGGGTTCAACAAGAACTTCTTGCAACCCGGCCCTCACATGACCGACCACTCATTTCGCTTGAGTGTATCGAATGTATATCACCGACGGTTGGGATCAGCAACCGTCTGCCCGAAAAGGGACAGCATCGAAACATAGATTTAAGAAGCAAATAGGATTTCCTCTAGATAGGTGATCGTACACCCTAATGGGAGCGACCCACATAGCCATGCTGCCTGCCCGATTTTTGTCATTTCCCGGTTGATGAGGCTTGAGGCCAGAATTAACTTCTGATCATCTGGTCACCATTCACTTTGAATGCCACATCGTCAAATCCATCAGATATCACTAATTAACATCTACAAAAATACTCTAGCAGTTAAGCTAAGAGAACGGCGATTCCCCGCCAACAACTATAGCACGTTTGAAGAAATCAACGTACGTGACCCTTTGGAAATACTCTGTCAGACATCCGTCCATATAAGTCATCCAGGAACAGGATGAACCGAAGGCACTTTCCTACCGCATCCAATATAGGAATCACCCCATGGATCAGTAGCGAGAAGTCCTTGCAACCCGTAGATTCCAACCACGACAGAATCACAGCTTATCTCTGCTTGCCAGGCAGAGAACATTAGTGGTTCTTCCGTTTATGAAGATCCACGGTCTTCAATGCTCCATCTCGATCATCTTCTGAGATCTTCACGTATTTGTTGGTCGGAATGGTTTTCGAATAAATTCGATCCCGGTCTTTCCGTACCAACAATCGTATTGGACAGGTTTGATAGTCGGTGTTTTAACTATCAAAATATACAGTGTTTCAATCATGACACTCCAATGAGTTCACTGGTTCAGTAATCAGCATCATTTGGCCTTTGACAATCTAATTTCCTTTTTGTTAAATTGAAACTCCCAATTCTTTTAATATTCAAAAATACGACATTTGAATAACTCTAATTGATTAATTAACATTCGTCTTAACTCCATCCGCTTGACTCTAGATCACAGCGATCACAATGGTTACGCCTGATTCCCTCAGGAAACATCCGACCGCCGTAGGCTATCTGCAGCCCTGCGAATTACGCTAGCAGTCGTACGCAATGGCAACTTAGCCGAATAATTATGTTTGGCTAATTCTATCTCGAATAACTATATTCAATTTCCCAATTTGAAATCTCTTTTAAATTCTCCTTTTTACTAGATCTCGTTTTCAAATAACGTTAATGTAAAATTAACGTCTTACACTTTAAATCTCGCTTAAAACCCCTGGTTTATAATAAACCCTTTTTACCATAATCTCCTTTCACTTAATTCATATAATTGAGTACGTTTATTTCCTTTCACCATTCAATTGGCTTGCATCTCACATTCGGTAACTTTTTAAATGAATTCCCATTTAAAAATATATTCCTATATTCATCATTAATTAAAATGATAACTCATTTCAAACATCAACTACTTTAGTAGTTAATCCCTTTACTAACTAAATTAAAGATTAAATCCCTTTTAAATCCTTATTTAAATTCAAACAATATTCGTTTAACTATTTTAGTCAAAACACATTAACTTGGTAAACCATTCTAATTCCAAACGGTCGATTTAATAAACTCAAAAACTTGATTATCTTCTTAACCGATTTCAACAATCCTCGCTTTAAATTAATTAAAAATATAATTAATTTAAATAGATTCTAATTATTTGTTTTCCTCACCAAAACAATGATCAAAGTTTAACCCTTTCGATTCATTTCTTATCTTCATGCTTGAAAATCTGATTAACATCAGCATATACTTTATAAAATAACCCAACCATAAATCAAGGTCTTAAATAAAGTATTTATTTAATTCCCTTTTTTTTTATTCAAATAATATATTTCAAGATCTAAGTCCAGTTATAAAATAAACTTTATAACTTCACTTTTATCGACTCACCTAGCGGTGAATCCATATCTATAAACCGATTGATTTTTAAAGGCCATACTCTGCCAAACACTTAACCAATATCACCTATTGGTTCAAACCAAACAGATGTTGAATATTCAGTCAATAATCAACCATCAAATCAATCACACAAACAGATTAGTTCATATATGATAATATGAAAATAAATAATACATTTGAGGGATCCGGTTGGGTCCCTCCAACCTGTTCGTCCCTGTATTCAAATGGTTTTCTCAAATTAGACTGCTCAGTTTTGTTTAACTGATAAACCAAAATAATAACCATTTAACATTAACCACAAGCAGTTCAAACAATGCAACCATTTCAAACACGTTTATAAATAACGTGACCAACCAAGGTGAGTTACCTTTATTGGAACCAATCGTTAAAAATAACGATTTGGTATTTCACTGAAATTAAACACAGTTTAATTTCATCGGTTAAATCAACAGATCAATGTATAACTAGCAAAATAGTCAACCATTGGCAAGCAGAGCACACAAAATAAAAACACCCAATTTATATAAAATATAAAAAGGGTAACTGAGTGAGTTTAACTCACCTTGATTTCATTCCACTGTTTAATGGCTCCTTTCAGTTAAATTAACCCAATGTTAAATTTAACTAAGATCCAGTTGCCTTTGACTTCGTCCAGTTCTGTTCTCTAATGTAGTGCTCATTGAGACGAGTCTGACGTCTCTTGAATCGTCCAATTCTGATCACATATGGATTAACTATTAATATTTAAAGTTAAAACAATTTAATTATATTAACCTATCCTTTAACTATTTAATTTAAATTATTAGTTAACTATCCTTAATTATAGTTTTTAATTACTTAACTAATTATATTTTAACAGTTAATTATGTTTTAACTCCCGATCAGGATCTTAAGCAACAAATTACTATTTCTTAGCGACTTAGATTATATATATATATCACCACTTTGATTATTAAAAGTGTAATTACTTTGTTTATTAGTTTTAAGGACCAACTAAATGTAGATCATTCCTTGCTCACGCTGTTGAGCAACCAGCCCGGTAGATTCCTGCACAAATTCCCATTTTAGTATAGGATTAATTAAAGTAATTAACTCTTAATAAAAATTTGTGTATAACTAATTACATTCGTTTAAGACGGAAAACTGATCTGATTTTCGATGTCTTAGTCCTTGTTTTTAATTCCTTCAGACCTTGGTTCCCTTTGTTTTTTCTGTTGGGATTAACGGTCCTTGTTTTCCAGAACTAAGCTCCACCCTGAAACCCAAAATCGCGTTGCCAATCACTTCCTCATTTTCGCCATGCCCAAATTCACACCTTCTATTACCAGTTTCCCAACCAATGTCCATCCCAGACCTTCTACAACCCTTCCCTTCTAGTTCAAACAACTGTTGAGCCTTTTCACTCCTGACTTCCTTGTTTGGAAAACACGTTGCCATCGTCCCCTGACCCCAAATCCATCACGCCAAACCCGGTCCCCTTTAGCACTAGAAAACCCCTCGCTCCACTAATTCGTCCCTTTACCCCATCGCATCCCGTCCTTCTTCACACTGTCGCGGCTTTGACGGCCCACCGGACCACCATCCACCAGCCCCGACCGAAATGCCTCAGTCCCCTCCGCCTTCCACCCAAGTCTCGCTCCCTCTAACTCCTCCATTCGCCTCCGGTTCACCCACAAAGCCCGCGACTTCCAACCCCAGATTCCGCCACCACAAAACTCCAGAATTGATCGTCGCCGTTGAATGTAGAGATCTCGACGGGAGGAGAAAATTAGTTGTAGAGGTTGTTCGGTTTTAGTGAATGGACGAGAAGGAAAAAGGGCGAAAACAAGGGAAGTTCTCATCCATTGAAAAAGAAGAAGTGGCGGCCTCATGACTGTATTGACCACGCAGAAGTATAAAGAAGGGTTTGTCTTGGTGAAGTGTTTATATAGGGTGTGTTTATATTATATAATATTATTAGCGAAACTTCGTCGCAAAGTAACACGGTAAAACCCCTACAAACGATTTCTGTCTACTGATAAAAATGCTGTTCTTGATGTAAAAAGGTATTCCGAATCCAACGGGACAAGTTTCATCGCAATCCGAGGTCGTATGAAAAAATTCCCTTTATGAAACCGGAAATGAACATGCTTTTAATTTTTTCACGGTCACCAGATAAGTCAAATCAACTTGAAACTGCGAACATCGATAATAACTTTTCGATACGAATCCAACGGCACTAATTTCGTCGCATTCTGAGACTGTTGCCCGATAGGCTGTTTTTACCCTGAACCGCCCTACCCTTTTTAACGCCAAATTTCTCGATCTCTAAAAATAACAAACTATATACTTATTCTGACTCTAATCGACGATACGAACTCAACGGAACTGGTTTCGTCGAAAACAGAGTACGTTTGCAACACGGCTACTTTAAAGGCCTATAATTAAATAACGATTTCCATAGCGACTATTTCAAAATTTGATTTGGCCATAACTATCAAACTATAACACGAAATATGGATTTTCCTCTTCCATATGAAAATTATCGTCAATACGGCTCCAACGTGTCTTGTTTCATATAAATCCGACTTATATCGAATCCTGTATTCTCAGTTGAAATTCAAAACTCTAATTTACGAACTGCACACCATTTTCAAGCTCGAATTTATATTATATATAAATTATAACGTTCAACTTCGTTTTTATAATCGAATTAAATATTAAATTCCATTAATATTCTCAACATAATATTTAAAACCAATTTAAATATTCATATTCAAATGGTCGAAAAACACGGGTTGTTACAGTTGACGTATCACGGCGCATCCCTATCCACCGACATACTGGTGTTTTATATGCAAACTGTACGATAACGGTATAAACAGTGTAAAGGTAATAATGGTCATCCTGCTTACACTATTTCCAATAGTATATTTAAACATAGACACTATTATAATATCGTATCATATTATATGATATTAGTTTAATGGATCCTTAGAGGATGGTGATCCCAATTATCCTTTAAGTTACTAATGCATTTAATTGAATATTTCATTTGAGTCGATTTACTTTCATGATAATGTTAGTCCTGATCCGAGGGTTTGTCGTGTTTTTTTTGCGCAATACGCTCGGGTCAGATCGAGTATTGCAGTGTTGAAATTTTACCTTTTGATGCTGGAGATTGTTGAAGATATCACCACTCCCTGTTGATTCTCGCTATTTCTCCTTTGTATTAGAAATTCTTGTATTTAGACTTCTGTTGTATTTAATTTTGTAACTTTGATATTATGTATAAATTTTGATTTTATTTAGTAGCTTCATGAACTACAATTGTATAATTTATTTATTCTGCTGTGAGATATTCCGTTTTTCTATGTCTATGATTCTGTGATTTATTCTATTTACCTCAGAAGTTAATAACATTCTGTTATTTCGGACAGTTCGAGTTGGTTTAAATACCTTCTTGAAGTGGACGAAAGACGGTATGTTACATTTGGTACCAGAGCTTTGGTTTTATCAAAGCTTTAGCCTATGAGGTAAAAGCTCATTAGAGATAGGGTAGTAATACCCTAGAATGAGTGGAATTAGTCGCAAAATCCTTCTTTAGAGAGCGTATTTTGAAAGTATAAATGGTTTACAAAAAAAAATGGTTTTAAAATGTTTTAAACAAATAGGTTTGGATATAAATTTTGTTTAATATTTAAATCTTTTATGAAATTTCCTTTCTATTTGAGTCCATCTTCCTTCATAGATCCTCGTTGATTAGGTTCTTTCATTCGTTCAGCTTTTAACTCTAATTTTACAACTTATCCTTGTTTATAACAAGTTAAGAACTAGAAGGAGAGTATAAGTCTTCTAGCGAGTCTATCCCTATCTAAATATTGGTTTGAAATTAAAAGCTATTATAATATAAGATTTTCTTATTTGTTAACAATATTATGTTTTGGTAATACCAAAATTTTGATAAGATTTGATGTTTACACTTTAAGATTTTATAAACTATATATTTTGAATAAGATGTAAAAATGTAGATTTTGTAAGAAAATGATATTATCTTAGTTGAAATCCATAACGATATAGTTTAAGAAGTTATGCATATATCGAAATTTATAATTTTAAATAGACTACAAAGATTTTAATTTGTGATATATATATATATGTTTAATTTATGGAATTAAACTAGTTTATAAGTCTAAATATAGATAACATGGGTTTGAAATATTTAAGTATAACATAGGATAATATTATTACATATTTGATTTAATAATAATATTGTTTGTATATTTGTTATGGATTGAGGTTGAATTTTAATAAATGAGTAGGGGAGACATATAATATTTCCTATTTAAAATTTTAATTCTTATGATTTGATATATATTATTTATAATATATGATTGAAAATTTCATATACATATTGTTTAAATATAAAAAAAAGTTTGAGTATTTATTTGACTTTAAAATTGGCTTATCGAATACTTAGTGATTTGGGTATATGTCTGATCAATATATATGTTAAATCCTATGTGTATTAGATCGATATAGAGTCACACTCTAGTCGCTTGAAAATGATTCTAGTGATGACCGCGACATCATCGATATCTATTTTCAGGTTTTGAAAGTGGGATTGATATATTGCCAATCGAAACGTCGAGTGAATACGTAAAACTATTTTTAAATATGTTTGAAAATAGTTTAACTTTAAATATATATATATATATATATATATATATATATATATATGAATATAGATATGAACCATTTGGTTTAAATATATTATGTATTTAACTACTATTTCTCTACCTTGTTCCTTTTCGAGGACGAAAAGGTTTGAGTGGGGGAGATTGTACAACCTCAAATTTTAAGTGTATTTTATTTAATGATTTAATTTAATTTTTGTTATATTTATTTTATTTGTTTGGATTTTTAAATAATATTTATTTTGATTAAAACCAAGTTTACTTTCTATTTTATAAAACAAATGAATGTTTTTTGATATAGATATAATTTAATAACACAAATCAATATTTGCTATTTTAGAATCTTACTTATGGTAAATTTTAATCGAGTTATTTATTTGAATTCATTCTTGAATTTTTATTTAAATATTTAGTTCGTATAAGTATACAATCCGTTTTCAATATGGAATTATATCTTTTCGTATTGATTATGTTGATGTAAATATTGTAAAATTTTAATTATCAGATTTATTTTCCTTTGAGATCGTCCATTATTTGTCTGATTTGCAAAATTGTTTGTTAATTATATATTGCCAAAACTGTTTGTTTCTTGAATTAATAAATTTATATCGTTTCCTTTTATTTGTGAATGCTGTTTACATCTTTAAAATTCAACGTTCATTTATTACAATTATTTCTTTCCTTACACCTTCGTTGATTCCAAAATTTAAACCGTTCGTTCCTTAATGTTATAATTCGTTTGTTTCCTTTTACCTTAAAAATGTTTTCAACTGGTAAATGAAATTTGCAAACTATTTAATTCTTTTTTCTATTTTAACCGCACCATTAGTTTTAAAATTTAAACAAAATGATTATTTTAAATGGCAAGCATAAATTCCGTATGTTTATTATTCCAATAGAACCGTTCCATTCCAAATGCCTCGTTCAAATTCCAAAGAACAACTCATCTCTTTTAATATAAAATGCAAAATGGTCCATGAATATTTAACACAGCAGCCATCCCATACGTTTTGTTTCTCCCCACCATTCTTTCCCATCCCCAATCTCCTTTATTCACATCGCCATTTTTGTTTTTCACCAAACCCTAACTGCATATTATTCCACCCATCACGAACCGTGCTCCACTCTCCCTCCACCGCAATGTCAAATCCGAAGCCATCCCCACATCCAATCCCGCTGCCCCACAAGATCCACCGCCATAACTAGCACCCATCACGAACCCAAGCTCGGACCCCTCAGCCACCGATCCGCTCACACCCGACAGCCCTCCGCCTAAAGCATCCAAGACCCGCTGATCCCACAGATCTGACCATCGACCTGCCTTTTCTGGCTCCGCCTTGACCTCCGCGTTTTCCCGTGCCTCGATCAGCGGACCCAAGTCCGACAACCGCGCCAGACCAAGTTGTAAACCTGAAGTCGACCCCATGACTCCCCATCTGCGTGCTTTTGGTGGTCTGTGTGTATTCCGCGTGTGTGCGAGTGTGCTTCGGTATGTTGCTGTGTGTGTTCATTTCCCTTTTCGTATTATATATTGTAACAACCCGGAATTTCAAAACCAATTTAAATTTTTTATTTTAGCTATTTTAATGGATTTTGAATATTTAAAATGATTTATTTTAAATAATAACGACTAAAAATTTATTTAAATCGAAGTTAGAATGTATAAATTCATTTTAATTATAAATAGAGTTTGAAATTGCGTGGTAGTTTGAAAATTCGATTTTAAATTTCAATTGAATATACAGAATTCAAAATAAATCGGATTTTAGTAAAATAAGAAATATTTGAATCTGTTTAATTACATCTTTCTAGCAAATGTGAAAAACTGAGATTTCATAATATAAATTTGAAAGTTATGTCCAGTATAAAATTTAAAATAGTCGCTATGGAATTTATATATATTTTAAATATATATATAACCCTTAAAAATAGCCATTTTGCAAACGGCCTCCGTTTTCGACGAAACCACTTTTGTTGGATCCGGAATGTCAAATTATTGCTAGATTCAAGTTTTCATAATTTTTGGAATTAATATGTGATCATGGAAAAAGGAAACGTGTTTGGTGAATTTCAGTTGAAATGGATCGACCAGAAATGTGACGACCCCAAAACCCCGTACGACGGTGTCAAGGGTAATCTTTGGAATATAACACATAAACAGATAATAGCAGAACAAAATTAAATAAATACACCAGATAATGAACAAATAATACATTGGACAAATGAAATCATAAGAGTTACACAGTATACAGGATCATACTTAATACAAATATAGTTCAGCTATACATAAATGTCTACAGCGGAAAACAAACATAATATGTACAATAGGAGCTGAACAGCATAAAAAGAGATGAATGATAGAATCCATCTTCATCTCCAGCTATTTCCGAAAAAGCCTGCTAAAAACCTGAACACAAGGCTGCCCGTGTACAAAAAGGGGCACCCGAGTTTGCAAGTGAAACAAACTACGAGTCAGTCATGGGACTGGTATGAGAAATCTACTTAATACATTTTATAATATGGCTAATCACAGGACCACGCCACTTTCGCGGAATGGGTTTACTCCATTGGATTGCCAGTGCTTTAAAACAAGTAAATCTTTTAAAACATCGCAATGCTTTTTATAAAAATGAAGCCATTATAAGACTCAGTTCCCATCACACAATGCAACGCAAACCGGAGGATAGAGTTTTCACCTTATAATGGACAAAATATGCTTGATACGAATAAAACAAAAGCATTTGATATTATTACCAGTGTTTATATGTTTCAAAAACAATATCAAATCATAAGTATCAATCATAGACAGCATTAATGCCCCATACCACTATGTCGCCATATATAGGTATACAATCAAAACCGCACAGTCGTGTATTTGGAAATTGGATTTCCGTCATGAACCAAGGCAAAAGATAGTCCTTAACGACTTCGAGACAATCTAGCCCATGTCTCCGGAACAGCCGCAACTGCCCCTTGGATCGTCAGGGCCGGTCCACACGGAGTGGATTATAGTGCTTGAACAATACGCTTCCCCGCCCTTTGGGGCATAAATGAGCCAACGAATGACTCCATCGGTCCCGGATCGACCGATATAACCGAGGCGCCTCGCAATAGCAACAACCACATAGGTGAAAAATAGTATAAATGTCAGTTAGTTTAAGCACTGACACCACCTCTAGCTAGAAAGAAACGCATGTCCTCCCTGAGGTCCTCTCCCGTTTCTGGTTCATACCGGGGTGTGAGGCTCGCGAATTTACGTTATACACAAAGCTACGCCACACAGGTGGTGCTTTGATCATCAACCACAAGACTTTGCTTTTCAACAGAAGCCTTGCTCACTGCATCTTAGCATGCCACACAGGCAATTCACACCATGCAACTGATGGCTATCAATCACACAGAATGAATTCCAATGTCAAAACACACAGTCCATTTACAAGTCCGTTCTAGGTCTGCACGAAACCGGAGGCACTATATACCTCGCATACCCATCGATCTCCACGTACGTCTGGACGATCACCACTCATTATCCATATTTCGGGATGCCTCCCAATCAGGACATCAGTTACCATCCAAACGAGGAGAAGATCTCCGGTCTTCGACCACCGTCTTCATCTTCGATTTCTTATCGTCTATCCAGTTATTCAGAATGGGATAAACCCGGTCTTTTTGAGCAACTCGCGTATATAATAAACAAGTGCTACACAAACACACATACGCCTTATTCCAATTCATTAGTCACTAACCGTAAATCAGTAAGAGAACGATTTCCCAAATATTAACCCCGAAGGTCGAAACCAACATCAGATCAAAACCTAGGAAACCATTCGACTTAGCTAACCTTCAGTTAGTTTCTAAATTTCACATTCCATATCGTTTATAATATTTTATAATGATTTATTGCTATTTTTATTTATTTAAAAACGGCCAATTTATTCAAACGACGCTTCAGGCCATAATGCGGCCGTGGCGCTGTTTTTCTTCAGATTTGATTTACACATATCTGAAAATCTAACCGTTGGATCTTCACAAAATTTATATCATTAGAAATATCTTTTCAAAACGAATCCAACGGTTCCAGTTTTGGGAAAATCCGATGGTCGGATCTCCCGGTACAATCGTTTTAAGTTTCGATTTCAAAATACGAACTGCAGCGTCGTTATTTGATTTAATTTAATTATATTTTTATATATATATATAAATATAATCGATTCTGGCGCTGTTTTTCTTCAGATTTGAATTAAACATTCCAGACAATCCAACCGTTGGATCTTCATAAAGTTGATGTCGTTGGAAAGATATTTCCAAAGCGAACCCAACGGTTTCGGTTTCGGGAAAATTCGATGGTCGAATCTTCCGCACTATCCGTTTGAAATCACGGTTTCAAAACATGAACTACAGCTTCGTTATTCGATATATTTCAATTATATATATATATACAAATATAATTTATTCTTCGATTCCAAAGCTATTTTATTTTCATACATTTGATAAAAATGATATTTTTATCCAACCGACATTTATTTCGACACTTCACTATTTTTAACAATTCATGTATATAATAAAAATGTGATTTTTATTATAAAACAATTTATTTCAAAACACGACTATTTTATATAGTTCATATATATGATATAAATATGATTTTTATTATAAAACAATTTATTTCAAAACACGACTATTTTATATAGTTCATATAGATGATAAAAATATGATTTTTATTATAAAACAATTTATTTCAAACACGAATACCATTCAACACATGAATTTCTGTTCAACGAATGAATTTCTATTCAACACATGAATGGTTTCTTTAGTTCGTATATATAAAATAAAAATGTGATTTTTATTGTTAAAACAATTTATTTAAAACACGAATACCATTCAACACATGAATTTCTATTCAACACATGAATGGTTTCTATTCAACACACGTATATAGTTTCAACACATGAAAATAATTCTAACACATGAATATTATTCGAAATTTCGGCAGCATAACGGCAGGGTAGTTAAAACCGGGGTCGTCCCTAGTACGGGTCCTCGCTCTACCTTAAAGCCTCGCAGCTTTTGACAATGGGGATTTCATGCATCTAGTTCGCACGCAGGCGGCATGTATTTTTTTTTTCTTTTCCATAAACTAATCCTATGTGGTTTCAACCAAATAATTCTCAACCACAAACGGATATTTTTCAACCACAATCAATCAATTTCAACCACAAACAATTCTAATCAACCATTCGCTATCAACCAATTTTCACACCAATCACAACCAATAAATATCGTCCATGGTTTGTGGACGAGGGGCATATATATATATATATATATATATATAAGCATTTCACTTCTATTCAACACATATATTATTTTTACAATGCATATATAACTTATACATCGAACGTACAACTTATACAACGCTTGTACATGAGGTGTACAACGCTTATATAACTCATACATCGACTATATAATTTATACACCGTCGTTTTCCATATCGTTTATAATTTAGAAATCTCACATTGGGTTCCACTCCACCAAAAATAGCAGATGGCTCAGAAAAATATGCGGTCTCTTCTAGAAGGTAGAAGACGTCCACATGAGTCCATTGTCTCTTGTTTCACTGAATTTCGTCAACAAACGAAAAAAATATGATTTTTATAGTGAAATCAAAACCGTAGCGCTTTAAAGTGCTATAATATAGTTTATTTAAAAATAGGCCGTACCTCAGCTGATGTGTTCAAAACTAGGTTTGAACTTTTCGATCAAATGGTGAAGCGGATCGACGATCGGGTTGTGCCACGGCCTGGAGCATGGAAAGGCGCGCCCAACGATGGTGGAGGTGTTGACTTCGGTGGCCAGAGCAGATGGCGTCGGCGAGGTGAAGCACCGAACTTCCAGGGCGTGATTCTCCTCCAAATCGAAACGATAATTAGCAAACCTTATATGGATGTGTAGATCTTGAGAGGATCTACTGAATTCACCAAAGAAGGGTGTGGTTTCGTGAAGTGGATTGGAAGAAATCGGACGGGGAACGGAGGAGCTCCTTCTGTCGTTCGCTTCAGGTGATTTACGGGGAGAGAGAAGATGACTTGGCCCAATGAGGTTTTTTTATATTTATAATTTAAAAAAGAAACAAAAATACCCTCTTTCACACACAAACCCCAATCCAGACCAAACGACTGTCGCCCCTAGGTAAATACCCCCATTCCGAACACAATGGGATATGTTTCGTTGGCCTATTCGACTGTTACAGTCAGTTATTTTTCAAATTAAAGTATAAAACATTCAATATTTAATTTGAACGTACATTTAAATTTGCCGGGGCCACATACTGATTCTAAAAATTCCCGAAAAATAAATCTAGCTATGTTTTGACGATACAGTCCCAGCAAAACTAGTTTCGTCGAATTCTGAGACCGTTTGAAAAATGGCCCTTTTCTGGTCGATCCAATTTAATAGAAATCGACCAAACACATTTTCCTTTGCCACGCTCACATACTAGCTTCAAAAATTATGAACTTTGAAACCTAGCAATAATTTGACATCCCGGATCCAACAAAAGTGGTTTCGTCGAATTCCGAGGTCGTTTGCAAAATGGCCATTTTCACGGGCTATATAAACTCTATAGCGACCTTTCTGAAAATTCGTTTGGCCATAACTTTTGCTTCCTGCCATGAAACTTCGATTTTTCAGATTCGTTAGAAAGGTATTCACTAACAGATTTAAATATTTTTGGTTTCACTCAAATCCGTTTTGTTTTGCACCCAGTACAGTCAAGCAAAGTTTGAATTCAAATTTTGAAACTACCCGCCATTTCTGGCCTTGTTTATAATTAGAATTAATTTTATTTATTTTCAAACGCCGATTCAAACACACTTTTCACCGTTATTATTTAAAATATTTATTTTAAATATTTAAAATCCACTAAAATAGCCAACTTAAAAAATTTAAATTGGTTCAGATTTTCCGGGTCGTTACAATAAAAAGGCCATTTTTCAAACGGTCTCCAAATTCAACGAAATTAATTTTTTTAGGACCGTATCATCAAAACATAGCTAGAAATATTTTTTCTGTAATTTTTGAAGTCGGTATGTGGCCCCGGTAAATTAAAATGTACGTTAAAAATTCAATATATTGATTTATATTTTAATTTTGATGAAAACTGATCGTAACAGTCGAATTGGCTCATATGACATATCCCATTGTGTTCGGAATGGGGGTATTGGGATTCGTTTGGAGTTCGAATGTAAAAAAACACATTTTAGAAAAAGAAAAGAAAATTAAATATAAATATATAATGGTCAAAAGGGTCAAACCCTAGTTCATTTTTAAAACCTACGGTCAAGCGCAAAAACCCGTCGTCGCTCAGAATGCATGGCGGAAATCTATTCGATCCTTGCTCTTCAAATATTTCAAAATCCATTCAATAAAATTGAAAACTATATGAACGGAAACTGAAGCATTTTTCATGCTCTTCAAATCCATACCACCCTTAGCATTTATCGTTGAGGAAATTGGGAGTTTTAGTCGCTTAAAGCCACGCTATTCACACTCGAATCGAGGCATCTAGGGAGGATCGAATTGCTCATGGTCGAGGCCGAAGATGGGGCTTGCGTAGGGCTTCGACGTGGGCTTCTCCGATCAGGCGCTGATGACTCGTATGACATGCAAACGCGAGCCCTAGTTTTTGAACACTGTTCGAACGTGTTTTCTGTGTAAACGAAGAAGGTAAGTTGATTAATTTTAATTAATTACTTTATTAATTGATTTAAAAATGTAATTTATATATATATATAACATAGTTTTAAAAATGTAATCTTTATATAGATTACATTGTAATAAAAATTTGATTTTTATATAGATAATTTTTTTTTAAAATATAATATTTATAATGAAATAGAATTTATAAAAATGTGATTTTTATAATGAAATAGAATTTATAAAAATGTGATTTTTATATGAAAAGGCGTTGTTTAAAAATATGATTTTTAATATAAACTGCGTGAAACAGATTGCGTTGGAAACACGATGAAGAACACTACGCGACGGGACTGACGGAGTGGAACCCAAAGGCGAGAACTCCTTCTCACTCAAACTATTTTACAGTTAAAAATATTCTAGGTTGCAGACGGGGCTTAGTAGCTTCTGACACTATTTATTGTATAAACCATGGATGAGTTGGGTGCTTTGATTATGGTTGTGAAATTGATATTATTGTGGTTAAAAATATACATGTGTTGAGTAAACTATGTAATCATTAAAAATATCATTTTTAATGTGTATTAAAATTATATAATATAGTCATATGTTGAAATAAATATTCATTTACAAATCGGACGATTTGTTTATGTACACCCGTTTAACTGACATTGATTGGGACGATCAATTTTACACATCGCCCAACTGCACAAATGAAATTTGTGTTTGTTGATTGAAACCCCACACGGGTATTGGGATGATATTTGACATAAAATAATCCTAATGGTTTAGATGTATGTCAATCGATGGGTTGACAGACGTTATTTATTTATTTTACTGCTTATACGGTGGAAAAATGCACTCTGGATGTTGTATGAATTTTTGATCATTGTTTATCATCATCGTTGTATACATGCGATGTATGAAATCCATATAACTGAAATTATATGGTAATTGATTGAGTCTGATTCCAATTCAGAGCTAACGAATATTTTCAAATAATATCCAGTGTATAATCAAAATCATATATTTTGAAAATATTATCATTTTAATATTATAATGATAAAAATATTCAATTTTGATTTGAAAATTGTAATGAAGTAGAAATCATTTTGAAATGAATTTAAAACGAATTTATTAAGAAATATTCAATTTTGATTTGAAAATTGAAATGAAGTTGAAATCGTTTTGAAATGAATTTATAGACGAATTTATAAAATATGTTTTAAATGAAAATCGATAATCTATATATTATATATATTAACGGCTTGAATACAACGCGCCGCGCTACGACCGTTTGCGAATTTCAACCATTAACTTCGAATGGACATTACGGGAGATCCGACCGGCGGATTCTCCTAAAACTGGAACCGTTGGGTTCGAATCGAAAATAGCTTTCCAATGAATATAAGAGATTTAAAGTCTAATGGTTGGATTTGAAGATACATCCAAATCAAATTTGGAAAAGGTCGATATGGATGTAGTTTGTTGGTCGTTAGTGGAAACCGACTGTATGGACCTTGATAAAATTATTAAAAATATTAACAATTTGTGTAAAATCATAAGAAATGATTTGAAAAGAATTTGGATGAAAAATTACAGATTTGAAAAGATAAATATTTTTTTTTATCAAAATGAACTAGTTATTAACTAGTAAGATAATCCAATGTTTTAAATAAATAAATTGGATTCGAGAATGGTTTTAATCTAACCAGAATTTTCCAATGTATAAATTGGAATGGATTTAAAAAGAAATAATCTTTAGGGCATTTCAATATTGGATTCCGTGACTATACGGATATTGTGGGGGAATTTGGAAGACAGATATATATCGTTATTCCCCATACGATATGTGTTGGTTTCAGAATTTGATATTGAATATAAGCTGATATAATTTCTATTTAGAGCCTTATATTTAATATTAAATTGGATTTTGGGATTGTCGTGAATGGTGTCTTTAGTAACACTGTTCTTAAACTCCGTGGTGAAAAGAATAAATCTTTTAATCAAGATTATTAGAGTTTGCAATTATATTTAGTAATTGGAATAAAATGGAATGTGAATTTGGGTTTATTGTGAACTGTGTTTTAAACGACATTCGTTCTTTAACCCGATTAATACTGAAATGTGATTTGGAAGTTATAAATCTTTTTATTAAGATTTAATGGGAATTTTCTAAAGTAAAGTTTTTCCAATTTAATAAAATAAATTGGAATGGAATGGAATTCGATTTGGTAATAATCGAAGTGAGCTTCTGTGGAGGAAGACTGTTACTATATATGGAATTTAAAAGGCTTTGCCATTATTCCATTTATATTATTAGTCGGATACAGAAATTTATATCGATTATATATATATATATATTGATTTGTTTTCCGTGAAGATTCCATAATTAATGGAATGTGATTTTTGGTTTATCATGAACTGTGTTTTAAATGACATTGGTTCTTTAACCCGGTAAAAGCCAGGATTTATTTCCTAAATTTGAGAAATCATTACATCATGATTTTTGGATATTAAAACTAAGTGGAGTTTTAATGAATCTTTAATTAGACTGAAATAAGAATGTGATAATTTAAATTATCAAATTTTTGAAATGATCGAGAATGGAGAATCACCAGTTTTGCTCCAAGCGATAGTTAAATTGTTATATAGATTTGAATGTGAAATGGTAATTAATTTTACCGATAACACCGTTGTGTTAGATATGGAGTGCTACCAGTTTTGCTCCATGGGATGAATAGGTGGGGACTGCAAAATCAAATAAATGATTACTTCGGTGTGGTTCTCTAATCCCGACTAGTTTGGAAAACCTTAATTTGGTTTAATTTGTGAAAAGAATATTCTAGATTGGAATGAGGCGTGTGTTGTGTTTATATAGCACTTGTTTATAAGATACGCGAGTTATTTAGAAAGACCGGGTTTATCCTATTTTGGATAATTGATACGACGATAAGTCGACGATGAAGACGGTGGTTGAAGACCGGTGATCTTCACATCGTTTGGATGATTACTGATGTCTTGATTGGGAGGCATCTCTGGACAAGGTAATAAGTGGTGATCGTCCAGACGTACTTAGAGATCGATCGTATATGCGAGGACCTCTCTCATGTATTGATATGGGACAATGAATAAGGTGCCTCCGGTTTCGTTCAAACCCAAAACGAACTTATGAATGGATAGTATGTTTAACATTGTATTCCTTTATATTGTATTTGTTGATCTCTACTAAATATATATTTGTTTGGTGGCGGAGAATTTATTTTCTTGCTTAACACCCTTCTCTGAGATGTATGTGCTTAAAGGTTATGTATCGGCAGAAATTAGTGGTATGGTATGGAGTGACAGTGTGGGATTCTGAGTGGCATGTGATCAAGGCTTTTGTTGAAAAGCAGAGCTTCGTGGTTGATGATAAAAGCACGACTTTACATAGCATAGCTTTGTGTATAGCATTAATTCGCGAGCCTCACACCCCGGTGTGAACCAGAAATGGGAGAGGACCTCAGGGGGGACATGCGTTTTTTTCTTGCTAGGAGTGGTTTCATGGTATGGAGCCCAGACATTTTACTTATGTGGATGATGGAAAGCGAGGCGCCTCGTATATATCGGTCACTACAGAGCCGATGGATGCTATGGTCGACATACTGACCAGATTTACGCCCCATAGGGTGGGGAAACATATTGTTTAGGAATTATAATCCACAAACGTAAGGGTGTACCGGCCCTGACGCTCCAAGGGCTCACCTGAGTCTAGGTCTTGAGACATGGTAGGCTAGATTGTCTCGAATTCGGTAAGGACGATCCCTTGCCATGGTTAATTATGGAAATCCAACTTCTAATACAACATCGTGCGGTTTTAATTGTAGAACTAGTTTGGCGACATGATATATGGTACCCATGCCGTCTATGATTGATACATTTATATTTGAAGTGGTTTTTAACACTATGCACTTATAACAACATCAAATGATTTGTTTTAAACGTACCAAGCATATTTGACTATTATAAAGGAAAACTCTATCCTCCGGCTTGCGTTGCATTGTGTGATGGGACCTGAGTCTTATAATAGCTTCATTTTCTTTAATTAGCATTGCGCTGTTTGTTTTACGCACTGGTATTCTTGGGAGGAAACCCGTTCCGTGTTATACGGCGTGGTCCCTTGATTTACCCAAGTTTAAAATATAGTTTTAAATAACTGTTTTAGTTCTCACACCAGTCCCATGACTGACTCGGAGTTTATTGTTTTAACCTAAACTCTGGGTGCCCCTATTTTCCACACGGGCAGCTAGTAGTTTTGGTTTTGTAGATTGTTATTTTCTAGGATCCTGGTTTACAGTTGGAGCTATATTCGGAAAGCTTTGTATCGGTGTATTTCTTTCAGTTGTATTTGTTAATGTATTTCCGCTACGCATAGTATTAATTTTCTGCTGCTTTGTAATTTAAATCTTTGATATTTTTCTGATGTATATTATTTATTTTGTAATTTAAATCTTTGATATTTTTCTGATGTATATTATTTATTCATACTCTGTTATATTCTTGTACTCTGATGTAATTGTCATAATAGCAATGGAATGTTCTATCTTTTGTGTTCTAATGGTCGTGTTCTCAACTCAATCTGGCCTTTTCCATCTCTTCGGAGATCGGGGGTTTTTGGATCGTTAAAGGTGGTATCAGAGCTTTGGTTTACAGAGCTTGGGAACAAGGCACATTAGAACCAAACGAAAGAATTCATCAGAGATTAGATTAGTAATATCCAATAGGAACGACTCGTTAGAGATAGGATCAATAGTATCCTAGAACGAGTGTGAAGAGTGTTATTTTTAGAATCAAATTTAGTTTTAAAATTTTATACCAATTATTCGTATTTAAATATTTTATTTTATATTGAATTTGGACAATCGATTATATGAAGATTTTGAATATGCGCGTAATTAATGTGTATTCGAAGTATCAAATATACTTGGTAGGTATAGAATCACACTCTAGTCGGTTGGGGATAATTCTGATAATAACGCATCATTATCAGTATTTATGTTCGAGTTTAGAAAGTGGGATATCTATATGATTCCAATTGACTGGTGTGAGAACCAAAAGTTAGTTAGAGTATATTGTTGTGATTTGGCATTAAAAATGTGATTTTTGAGTAGATATAAAATTATATATTTGAAATGTTAATCAACTAATTGATTACTGATTGCTGGTTATGATGGATGATTATTAATTCCACTAATAAAACCAATATGACAATGAATGGAAAATTTAGGCAAATTGAATTAATATTGAACTGAACGGAAAATTGACTGAAATTGCATATATGTACATGTGTATATATTGAACAGGTCATAGCATGGAAGCTAAGAAGTGGAATAAAATTGTATGCCCGACAAATAGGTACATGTTTACTGTATTTCTTGGGTTTTGATGATTTTATGAGCCGCTTGGCTTTTTCTTTTTCTCTTGGATTGATGAGGGCCTTGTGAGGCAAGTTGCAGTTTTAAAGGTCTTCCCGTACAAAGGAGGTTATGGCGATTTTTTTCGAAGATTTAGGGTGTTAGCCAAATTTTTGAGAAATTAGAAAATTCTTAGAAATTGAAAAGTTGAAGAATGAAAGCCAGAATGAAAGTTGAGTTGGTAAGTTAAACAACTTTCAGATCCATTCCTTTTCGAGGACAAAAAGATTTTAAGTGGGGGAGATTGTAACAACCCGGAATTTCAGAACTAATTAATATTTTTTTTAGCTATTTTAATGGATTTTGAATAATTAAATTGATTTATTTTGAATAATAACAACTAAAAATTTATTTAAATCGAAGTTAGAACATATAAATTTATTTTAATTATAAATAGAGTTTGAAATGGCGCGGTAGTTTGAAAATTCGGTTTTAAATTTCAATTGAATATACAGAATTCAAAATAAATCGGATTTTAGTAAAATAAGAAATATTTGAATCTGTTTAATTATATCTTTCAAACCAATGTGAAAAGCTGAGATTTTATAACATAAATTGAAAGTTATGTCCAGTTTAAAATTTAAAATAGTCGCTATGGAATTTATATATATTTCAAAATTTATATATTGCGCTTAAAAATAACCATTCTGCAAACGACCTCCGTTTTCAATGAAACCACTTTTGTTGGATCCGGAATGTCAAATTATTGCTAGATTCCAATTTTCATAATTTTTGGAATTAATATTTTAACATGGCAAAAGAAAACGTATTTGGTCAATTTCAATTGAAATAGACCGACCAGAAAAAGGCCATTTTTCAAACAGTCTCCAAATTCGACGAAATTAGTTTTGTTAGGACCGTATCGTCAAAACATAGCTAGAAATAATTTTTCTGTAATTTTTGAAGTCAGTATGTGGCCCCGGTAAATTAAAATGTTCGTTAAAAATTCAATATGATTTATATTTTAATTTTGATGAAAACTGATCGTAACAGTCGAATTGGCTCACATGACATATCCCATATTGTTCGGAATGGGGGTATTTAGCAAGGGGCAATACTTTTTGGCATTCGTTTGGAGTTTGAATGTAAAAAAAACATTTTAGAAAAATATATATATATATATATAATGGTCAAAAGGGTCAAACCATAGTTTATTTTAAAAACCCGCGTCAAGCACAAAAACCCGTCGTCGCTTGGAATACATGGCGGAAATCCATTCGATCCTTCCTCTTCAAATATTTCAAAATCCATTCAATAAATTTGAAAACTATATAAACGAAAACCGAAGCATTTTTCATGCTCTTCAAATCCATACCACCCTTAGCATTTATCTTTGAGGAAATTGGGAGTTTTAGTGGCTTAAAGCCACGTCGTTCACACTCAAATCGAGGCATCTGGGGGATCAAATTGCTCATGGTCGAGGCCGAAGGTGGGGATTGCGTAGGGCTTCGACGTGGGCTGCTCCGATCAGGCGATGGTGCCTCGTACGACGTGCAAATGCTAGCCCTAGTTTTTTAGCACCGTTCGAACATGTTTTCTGTGTAAACGAAGAAGGTAAGGTGATTAATTTTAATTAATTACTTTATTAATTGATTTAAAAATGTAATTTATATATATATAGCTTAGTTCTAAAAATGTATTCTTTATATAGATTACATTGTTATAAAAATGTATTTTTAAAACTATAATTTTTATAATGAAATAGAATTTATAAAAATGTAATTTTTATAATGAAATAGATTTTATAAAAATGTGATTTTTAATATGAAAAAGCATTGTTTAAAAATATGATTTTTAATATAAACTACGTGAAACAGATTGCGTTGGAAACACGGTGAAGAACACTATGCGATGGGACTGACGGAGTGGAACCCAAAGGTGAGAACTCCTTCTCACTCAAACAATTTTACAGTTAAAAATATTCTAGGTTGCAGACAGGGCTTAGTAGCTGTAAACACTATTTATTATACAAACCATGGATGATTTGGGTGCTTTGATTGCGGTTGTGAAATTGATTGTATTGTGGTTAAAAATATTCATGTGTTGAATAAACCGTGTAATCATTAAAAATATCATTTTTAATGTGTAATAAAACAATATAATATAGTCATGTGTTGAAATAAATATTCAGTTACAAATCGAACGATTTGTTTATGTACACCCATTCAATTGACATTGATTGGGACGATCAATTTTACATATCGCCCAACTGCACAAATGAAATATGTGTTTGTTGATAGAAACCCCACACGGGTATTGGGATGATATTTGACGTACACTAATCCCAATGGTTTAGCTGTATGTCAATCGACGGGTTGACAGACCGTATAAACGTTATTTATTTATTTATTTTAATGCTTATACAGTGGTAAAATGCACTCTGGATGTTGTATGAATTTTTGATGACTGTTTATCATTATCGTTGTATACATGCGATATATGAAATCCATATAACTGAAATTATATTGTAATAGATTGAGTCTGATTCCAATTCAGAACTAACGAATATTTTTAAATAATATCCAGTGTATAATCAAAATCAGATATTTTGAAAATATTATCATTTTAATATTATAACGATAAGAAATATTCAGTTTTGATTTGAAAATTTAAATGAAGTAGAAATCGCTTTGAAATGAATTTAAAACGAATTTATTAAGAAATATTCAATTTTGATTTGAAAATTGAAATGAAGTTGAAATCGTTTTGAAATGAATTTATAAACGAAATTATAAAATACGTTTTAAATGAAAATCGATGAAATATATATAATATACATATATATTAATGGCTTGAATAGAACGCGTTGCGCTGTGACCGTTCACGAATTTCAACCATTAACTTCGAATGGACATTAGGGAGATCCGACCGTCGGATTCTCCTAAAAATGGAACCTTTGGTTTCGTATCGAAATGAGATTTCCAATGAATATAAGAGATTTAAAATCTAATGGTTGGATTTGGAGATACGTCTAAATCAAATTTGGAAAATGTCGTTATGAATGTAGTTCGGTGGCCGTTAGTGGAACCCGACTGTACGAACCTTGATAAAATTATTAAAAATATTAACAATTTGTGTAAAATCATAACAAATGATTTGGAAAGAATTTGGATGAAAAATTCTAGATTTGAAAAGATAAAAATATAATTTTATCAAAATGAACTAGTTATTAACTAGTAAGATATTCCAACGTTTTAAATAAATAAATTGGATTTGAGAATGGTTTTAATCTAACCAAAATTTTCCAATGTATAAAATGGAATGTATTTGAATAGAAATAATCTTCGGGACATTTCGATTTTGGGTTCCGTGACTATACAGATATTGTGGAGGAATTTGGAAGATAGATATATATCGTTATTCCCCATACGATATGTGTTGGTTTCGGAAATTAATATTGAATATAAGCCGATATAATTTCTATTAAGAGCCTTATATTTAATATCAAATTGGATTTTGGGTTTGTCGTGAATGGTGTCTTTAGTAACACTGTTCTTAAACCCCGTGGTGAAAGGAATAAATCTTTTAATCAAGATTATTAGAGTTTCCATTTATATTTAGTAATTGGAATAAAATGGAATGTGAATTTGGGTTTATTGTGAACTATGTTTTAAACGACATTCGTTCTTTAACCCAATTAACACTGAAATGTGATTTGGAAGTTATAAATCTTTTTATTAAGATTTAATGGGAATTTTCCAAAGTAAAGTTTTTCCAATTTAATAAAATAAATTGGAATGGAATTCGATTTGGTAATAATTGAAGTGAGCTTCTGTGGAGGAAGACTGTTACTATATATGGAATTTAAAAGGCTTTTCTGTTATTCCATTTATATTATGAAATGACCCGAAATAACCCTAACGGGAAATCACGGATTGAGTTGAGGACAAGCCACATCGGAATGCAGACAGAAGAACATTTCATTGTATATTACAACAATTCCATCAGAATACAAGAATATACAGAGTATGAATAAATATTACACAGAAAATATCAGAGATTTAAATTACATTACATAGCAGCGGAAAATAATACAATACACAACTAGAAGTAATACACGGATACAGAGCTTTCCGAGTATCGTTCCAGCTGTAAATCAGGATCCTGTGAATATAAATCTGCAAATCCAAAACTGCTAGCTGCCCGTATCAAAATAAGGACACCCAGAGTTTAGGTTAAAACAATAAACTCCAGGTCAGTCATGAGACTGGTGTGAGAACGAAAACAGTTATTTAAAACTTTACTGTAAATCAGATATATCAAGGGACCACGCCTTATAACACGGAACGGGTTTCCTCCCAAGAATACCAGTGCATATAACAAAACAGCGCAATGCTTTTTGGAAAAATGAAGCTATTATAAGACCCAAGTCCTATCACACAATGCAACGCAAGCCGGGGGATAGGGTTTTCCCTTATAATAGCCAAACATGCTTGGTACGTTTTAAAACAAATCATTTGATACTATTATAAGTGTATAGTGTCAAAACAATCTCAAATCATAGGTATCAATCATAGGCGGCATGGGTACCATATATCATGTCGCCAATACTAGGCTCTACAAATAAAACTTCAAAGTCACGTATTTGGAAATTGAATTTCCATCTGTGAACCGAGGCAAAAGATAGTCCTCTACCGATTCGAGACTGTCTAGCCTGAGTCTCAGGAACAGCCGCAACGGCCCCTTGGATCGTTAGGGCCGGTCTACCGATGTGGATTATTATGCCTGAACACTACGTTTCCTCGCCCTTTGGGGCGTAAATGAGCCAACAAATGACTCCATCGGCTTCACATAGTCACCCATATATCCGAGGCGCCTCGCAACAGCAACAACCACATAAGTCAAACTCGTCAGGGCGTGTAAAACCACTGACACCACTTCTAGCTAGAAAGAAATGCATGTCCTCCCTGATGTCCTCTCCCGTTTCTGGTTCACAACCGGGGTGTGAGGCTCGCGAATCAACGCTACACAAAGCTATGCCACACAAGCTGTGCTTTGATCATCAACCACAAGACTCTGCTTTTCAACAGAAGCCTTGATCATTTGCATCTTAGCATGCCACACAGGCAAGCCACTCTATGCAACCAATATCCATCAATCACACATAATGATATCCAATGTCAGACACACAGTCCATTTACAAGTCCGTTCTGGGTCTGAACGAAACCGGGGGCACCTAGTACCTCGCATATCCATCAATCTCCAAGTACGTCTGGACGACCGCTAACTGATTCCCTCCTCTTGGGTGTACGGCCCAATCAAGATCATCAGTAATCACCTAAATGACGTGAAGACCTCCGGTCTTCAACCACCGTCTTCCTCTTCGACTAATCGTCGAATCAGTTATTCAGAATGGGATAAACCCGGTCTTTCTGAATAACTCGCGTGTATAATAAACAAGTGTTACACAAACACAACATACGCCTCATTCCAATTCATCAGTCACTAACCGTAAATTAGCAAGAGGATAATTCCCCAAATATTAACCCCGAAGGCCGAAACCAACATCAGATCAATACCCAGGAAACCATTCTTCTTAGCTAACCTACAGTTAGTTTCTAAATTTCACATTCTTAGGGAAAAGTTCCCATTAATTTTATCAAAGATAAATTCTTTAAATTTATTCTTTAACCTCCTTTTGTATATCAATTCAAATTAGTCGGGATTAGCGAACCACACCGAAGTAACCATTTATTTTATTTCCCAATCCCAACCTATTCATCCCATGAAGTAAAACTAGGAATACTTCATATCTAACACCACGGTGTTATCAGTAAATTCAATTAACATTTCACGTTCAAATCTAGTTAAAGATTTAACTATCGCTTGGAGCAAAACTGGTGATACTCCATTTCTCGATCATTTCAATCTAATTAAAGATTCATTAAAACTCCACTTAGTTTTAATCTTTAAATGAGTTAAAGAATTAATGTCATTTAAAACAAGGTTCACGATAAACCCAAAATCACATTCCATTCCATCAGCTTTTAACCGTAAAATAGCAAGTGAGCAATTCCCTAAGTACTAACCTGAAGGCCGAAACCAACATCAGATCAATACCCAAGAAACCATACAACTTAACTAATCTCCAGTTAGTTTCAGATTTTCTTAAATCCGTTGGGTCTAAGAACAGTATTATTGAAGATACCGTTCACAACAACCCAAAATCACATTCCATTAATTATCGGGTTAAAGAACAAGTGTTATTTAAAACACTATTCACGATAAACCCAAAAATCAATACCAATTCAATTCCAATTAAATATTATTTAATTGGTACACTTCATTAAATCTAAATAAAAAGATTTAATCTTTTTCTCAACTGGGCTTAAGAACAGTGTTAAGGAAGACACCATTCACAACAAACCCAAATCCCATTTGATATTAAATACAAGGCTCTGAATAGAAAATATATCGGCTTATATTCAATATCAAGTTCTACGACCAACAAATATCATATTGGAAATAACGATATAAATATATCTTTCAAATTTTCATAACAATATCTGTATAATCACGAAATCCAACATCGAAATGTTCCAAAGATAATTTCGATTCACATCCCTTCCAATTCAATTATTGGAATTTCTGGTTACCTTTAAAACCCTTTCAAATCCAATTTATTTATTTAAAAATAAATAAATTATTATTCTAGTTCAAAATTAGTTCATTTCGATAAAAATCTATTTTTATCTTTTCAAATATGGAGTTTTTCATCCCAATTCTTCACAAACCATTTCTTATGATTTTACACAAATTATTATTATTTTTAATAATTTTATCAAGGCCCGTACAGTCGATTTCCATCAACGGCCATCGAACTGCACTTACAACGACCTTTTCCAAATTTGATTTGGACATAATTCCAAATCCAACCGTTAGATTTCAAATCTCTAATATTCATTAGAAAGCCCTTTTCGATACGAACCCAACGGTTCTGGTTTTAGGAGAATCCGACGGTCGGATCTCCCGCTATGTCCATTCGAAGTCAATGGTCGAAATTCGCGAACTGCCGTAGCGTGGCGCGTTCTATTCAGGCCATTATATACATATATAATATATATATTATATATATTTCGTCGATTTCCTTTCGAAACGAATTTTATAAATCGTTTAAATTCATTTTCAAAACGATTTCAACTTCCTTTTCAAATTCAAATCAAGATTGAATTTTTCAATATAAATTCATTTTAATTTCATTTCAAATCGATTTCAATTTAATTTCAATTTAATTCGAATTTCAATTCATTTCAATTTAATTCGAATTTCAATTCATTTCAATTTAATTCGAATTTCAATTCATTTCAATTTAATTCGAATTTCAATTCACTTCAATTTAATTCGAATTTCAATTCATTTCAATTTAATTCGAATTTCAATTCACTTTCAATATTCATTGAAAAATGAATAAAATCGATATAATTATCGTTGACTTCAAAATGGCATCAATCTAATCAACACGGCTTTTATTCAACACATGAATGTTTATTATATTCAACACATGAATATTTTTCAACTCAACCCATGAATTTATTTTCTATTCAACACATGAATTTATTTTCTATATTGGAATGAGGCCCAATCAATTACCATATAATGTTAATTATATGGATTTCCATACAACACATGTATATAATAGCAACGATAAATAATCAACCATCATCCAGAGTGCACCACACAACTGCATGAGCATTAAATATAAATAATTAACGCTTACACAGTCTGTCAACCCATCGGTTGACATACAACTAAACAATCGGGATTAGTGTACGTCAAATATCATCCCAACACCCATGTGGGGTTTCAAATCAACAAACACAGATTTTATTTGTGCGGTTGGGCGATGTGTAAAATTTATCATCTCAATCATTATCAGTCAAATCAGTGTATATAAACAAATCGTCCGATTTGTTTATAAATATTTATTTTATATACACGTTAAAAATCATATTTTTAACTATAAAATATTTTCCACTATAAAATATTTTATTTTATTTCACATCACACAATCAAATTTCACAACACAACAATAAAACAAACAAGCCATCCATGGTCTGTGGACGACGGGTGTCGGGTGCTACTAAACACCGTTTGCATCCTAGTATATATTTCAAACTAGAAATAAAATCAAAAGTGAGGAGTTCTCACCGACTAGCTAAACCAAATGCCACGACTCTTCTTATGTAGAAATCTCCTTCGTGCTTGCCTTTTGTCATTGTCATCGTCCGTGTTTGCTACATATATAAAAATCATATTTTTATCCTCTATATAATATAAAAATCGTATTTTTAATCTTCTACTAACATAAAAATCATATTTTTACTTTGCTACATACATGGAAAAATTATATTTTTCTTTGCTACTTCATACGATTAAAAATCCCACCTTTTCACGATTAAAAATCGAATCTTTTTAATGATAAAAATCAAACCTTTTGCTAATTAAAAATCAAATCTTTTTTGCTAATTAAAAATCAAATCTTTTTGCTAATTAAAAATCAAATTTTGTCATGAACTAAAAATCAAAACTTTATCATCAATATGCTATCATATATATATATATATCCTATTTTTATATGCATAAATAAATAAAAATAAACATAAAAACTCACATTTTTATTGTAAAAATCGCATTTTTGATGGTGGAGGGGCTTCGCGTCGGGGCTATGGCCGGAGGAGGTTGTTGGTGGGCTGCGCTGAGTCGAGGAAGGTGGAGCAGAAGGGGGGAGTCGGCGGTGGTTTTCAACAGTGGCGCGGTGACGGTTTTGGGCTGTGGGGCGTCGGCCTTCATCAGAAAAGGAGAGGAGAGAGAGAGCGGAAGGAGGGGGAGGAGTGGCGCCTGCGGTGGAGGAGGCGGAGGGGCGGTGGCTTGCCTGGATGCGCCAGCGGGTGGTGATGAATGGCGGGCGCCTTTCACGATCGAGGAATCAGAAGAGGAAGGGAGGGGTAATCGAATGACAGAAAGATAGAAAGGGGGGTTGGTAAAAAATTTAATTAATTTAATTTATTTTCTCGCATAAAGTTGACTTTTCATCCGGACTCGAAACGAGACCCGACGACTATCGCCCGTAACGTATTACCCATATTTCGAACACAATGGGATGTGTATCGTATGCTAATTCGATTGTTTTGATAAGTTTTCGTTGAATTTAAAATATAAATCTTTATATATTCAATTTAAACGCACATCTCAATTTACCGGGGTCACATACAGACTCTAAAAATTCTCGAAAAATATTTTCTACCTTCATATTGACGATACGGTCCTAACAAAACTAATTTCGTCAAATTCTGAGACCGTTTGAAAAATGGTCATTTTCCAGTCGATTAAAATCAACAGAAATTGTCAAAACACGTTTTCCTTCGCCACGCTCACATATTGATTCGAAAAATTACGAATTTTGAAACCTAGCAATAACTTGACATCACGGATCCAACAAAAGTGGTTTCGTCGAAAACTGTGGTCGTTTGCAAAATTGCTATTTTTAAGGGCCAGAATTCCATAGCGACTATTCTGAAATTTCAACTGGATGTAACTTTTTATCCCTGCTATGAAATTTCAATTTTTCAGATTCGTTGGAAAGATATTCTCAATTAGATTCTATTATTTTTGGTTTCACTAAAATCCGGTTTATTTTGCACCCTGTACATTCATTTGAATTTTGAAATCGAAATTTCAAACTACCGCGCCATTTTCAATTCCTTTTATAATTATAAATAATATTTATATTCTAACGACGACGTATATAAATATATACGTTCTAATTCTATTCAAATTAAATTTCTCGTCTTTATTATTTAAAATAATTCATTTTAAATATTCAGAATTCATTAAAATTGCCAAAACAAAATTTTTAATTTGGCCTGGATTTCCGTGTTATTACAATCTCCCCCACTTAAAACTTTTTGTCCCTGAAAAGGAACGAAGCCGAAAGTTGTTTAACAAATTAACTCAACTTTCATTACATCTTAAGTTCTTCAACTTTTCAGCTTCTAAGAACTTTTCAAATTTTTCAAAAATTTGGCTAACACCCTAAATTTCCGAAATTTTTTGCCATAACCTCCCCTGCACCGGGGACTTCGGGATATTTCATATAGCCTCCCATTGCCTTCTTCAATCCAAAAGAAAAATAAAAAGAAAAAGGCAAGCGGTTAGCCAATCGGCTCATAAAATCATCCAAACCCAAAGAAATACAATAAATATGTACCTATTTGTCGGGCAAACAATTTTATTCTTCTGCTCTAGCCTCCTTGCTATGACCTGTTCAATGTAAGTACATGTATATGCATGCAAATGCGACAAATGTTCAATATAATTCACTATTTGACCAATTTGGCTAAAGTGTTCAAATTTTAATTAATCAACCAATAATCAAACAACCCAACCATCAATCAATTAGTTGGTTAACGTTTCAAATTCATAACTTTGATATATAGTCAAAAATCACATTTTTGATACCAAATCACAACAATAAGCCCTATCTAATTTTGGTCCTCACACCAGTCTAATGGAAATATATAGATGTCACACTTTCGAAGCTCGGACATAAATACTGATGATGAGATCTCAATCATCAGTATCATCTTCGGGTGTCTAGAATGAGATTCTATATCTATCCAGTATATTAAAACTTCGAATATACGTTTGCAAGGCGTATATGCAAAATCTTTATATATCGGATTATCCAAATTCAATACAAATAAATATTCAAATACATATAAAACGATTTAAATTTCAAAACAAAATTTGTTTTCATTTTAAAAATATACTCTTCACACTCGTTCTAAGATACTACTGATCCCATCTCTAACGAGTCATTCTTATTGGATATTACTAATCCAATCTCTGATGAATTCTTTTGTATGGTTCTAATGTGTCTTGTTCTCTGAGCTTTGTAAACCAAAGCTCTGATACTCTGATGAAACAACCCGAAACCCCCCTTATGGGAAATCACGGATTGAGTTGAGGACAAGCCACATCGGAACGCAGACAGAAGAACATTTCATTGTATATTACAACAATTCCATCAGAATACAAGAATATACAGAGTATGAATAAATATTAAATAGAAAATATCAGAGATTTAAATTACATTACATAGCAGCGGAAAATAATACAATACACAACTAGAAGTAATACACGAATACAGAGCTTTCCGAGTATCGTTCCAGTTGTAAATCAGGATCCTGTGAATATAAATCTGGAAATCCAAAACTACTAGCTGCCCGTGTCAAAATAAGGGCACCAGGAGTTTAGGTTAAAACAATAAACTCCAGGTCATTCATGGGACTGGTGTGAGAACTAAAACAGTTATTTAAAACTTTACTGTAAATCAGATATATCAAGGGACCACGCCTTATAACACGGAACGGGTTTCCTCCCAAGAATACCAGTGCATATAACAAAACAGCGCAATGCTTTTTGGAAAAATGAAGCTATTATAAGACCCAAGTCCTATCACACAATGCAACGCAAGCCGGGGGATAGGGTTTTCCCTTATAATAGGCAAACATGCTTGGTACGTTTTAAAACAAATCATTTGATACTATTATAAGTGTATAGTGTCAAAACAATCTCAAATCATAGGTATCAATCATAGGCGGCATGGGTACCATATATCATGTCGCCAATACTAGGCTCTACAAATAAAACTTCAAAGTCACGTATTTGGAAATTGAATTTCCATCTGTGAACCGAGGCAAAAGATAGTCCTCTACCGATTCGAGACTGTCTAGCCTGAGTCTCAGGAACAGCCGCAACTGCCCCTTGGATCGTTAGGGCCGGTCTACCGATGTGGATTATTATGCCTGAACACTACGTTTCCTCGCCCTTTGGGGCGTAAATGAGCCAACAAATGACTCCATCGGCTTCACATAGTCACCCATATATCCGAAGCACCTCGCAACAGCAACAACCACATAAGTCAAACTCGTCACGGCGTGTAAAACCACTAACGCCACTTCTAGCTAGAAAGAAACGCATGTCCTCCCTGATGTCCTCTCCCGTTTCTGGTTCACAACCGGGGTGTGAGGCTCGCGAATCAACGCTACACAAAGCTATGCCACACAGGCTGTGCTTTGATAATCAACCACAAGACTATGCTTTTCAACAGAAGCATTGATCATTTGCATCTTAGCATGACACACAGGCAAACCACTCTATGCAACCAATATCCATCAATCACACATAATGATATCCAATGTCAGACACACAGTCCATTTACAAGTCCGTTCTGGGTCTGAACGAAACCGGGGGCACCTAGTACCTTGCATATCCATCGATATCCAAGTACGTCTGGACGACCACTAACTGATTCCTTCCTCTTGAGTGTACGGCCCAATCAAGATCATCAGTAATCACCTAATCGACGTAAAGACCTCCGGTCTTCAACCACCGTCTTCCTCTTCGACTAATCGTCGAATCAGTTATTCAGAATGGGATAAACCCGGTCTTTCTGAATAACTCGCGTGTATAATAAACAAGTGTTACACAAACACAACATACGCCTCATTCCAATTCACCAGTCACTAACCGTAAATTAACAAGAGGATAATTCCCCAAATATTAACCCCGAAGGCCGAAACCAACATCAGATCAATACCCAGAAAACCATTCTTCTTAGCTAACCCACAGTTAGTTTCTAAATTTCACATTCTTAGGGAAAGGTTCCCATTAATTTTATCAAAGATAAATTCTTTAAATTTATTCTTTAACCTCCTTTTGAATATCAATTCAAATTAGTCGGGGTTAGCGAACCACACCGAAGTAACCATTTATTTTATTTCCCAATCCCAACCTATTCATCCCATGAAGTAAAACTAGGAATACTTCATATCTAACACCACGATGTTATCGGTAAATTCAATTACCATTTCACGTTCAAATCTAGTTAACGATTTAACTATCGCTTGGAGCAAAACTGGTGATACTCCATTTCTCGATCATTTCAATCTAATTAAAGATTCATTAAAACTCCACTTAGTTTTAATCTTTAACTGGGTTAAAGAATCAATGTCATTTAAAAGACGGTTCACGATAAACCCAAAATCACATTCCATTCTATCAGCTTTTAACCGTAAAATATCAAGTGAGCAATTCCCTAAGTACTAACCCCGAAGGCCGCAACCAACATCAGATCAATACCCAAGAAACCATTCAACTTAACTAATCTCCAGTTAGTTTCTAATTTTCTTAACTTCGTTGGGTCTAAGAACAGTATTATTGAAGATACCGTTCACGACAACCCAAAATCAAATTCCATTAATTATCGGGTTAAAGAACAAGTGTTATTTAAAACACTGTTCACGATAAACCCAAAAATCAATACCAATTAAATTCCAATTAAATATTATTTAATTAGTACACTTCATTAAATCTAAATAAAAAGATTTAATCTTTTTCTCAACTGGGCTTAAGAACAGTGTTAAGGAAGACACCATTCACAACAAACCCAAATCCCATTTGATATTAAATACAAGGCTCTGAATAGAAAATATATCGGCTTATATTCAATATCAAGTTCTACGACCAACAAATATCGTATTGGAAATAATGATATAAATATATCTTTCAAATTTTCATAACAATATCTGTATAATCACGAAATCCAACATCGAAATGTTCCGAAGATAATTTCGATTCACATCCCTTCCAATTCAATTATTGGAATTTCTGGTTACCTTTAAAACCCTTTCAAATCCAATTTATTTATTTAAAAATAAATAAATTATTATTCTAGTTCAAAATTAGTTCATTTTGATAAAAATCTATTTTTATCTTTTCAAATATGGATTTTTTCATCCCAATTCTTCACAAATCATTTCTTATGATTTTACACAAATTATTATTATTTTTAATAATTTTATCAAGGCCCGTACAGTCGATTTCCATCAACGGCCATCGAACTGCACTTACAACGACCTTTTCCAAATTTGATTTGGACATAATTCCAAATCCAACCGTTAGATTTCAAATCTCTAATATTCATTAGAAAGCCCTTTTCGATACGAACCCAACGGTTCTGGTTTTAGGAGAATCCGACGGTCGGATCTCCCGCTATGTCCATTCGAAGTCAATGGTCGAAATTCGCGAACTGCCGTAGCGTGGCGCGTTCTATTCAGGCCATTATATACATATATAATATATATATTATATATATTTCGTCGATTTCCTTTCGAAACGAATTTTATAAATCGTTTAAATTCGTTTTCAAAACGATTTCAACTTCCTTTTCAAATTCAAATCAAGATTGAATTTTTCAATATAAATTCATTTTAATTTCATTTCAAATCGATTTCAATTTAATTTCAATTTAATTCGAATTTCAATTCATTTCAATTTAATTCGAATTTCAATTCATTTCAATTTAATTCGAATTTCAATTCATTTAAATTTAATTTGAATTTCAATTCACTTCAATTTAATTCGAATTTCAATTCATTTTAATTTAATTCGAATTTCAATTCACTTTCAATATTCATTGAAAAATGAATAAAATCGATATAATTATCGTTGACGTCAAAATGGCTTCAATCTAATCAACACGGCTTTTATTCAACACATGAATGTTTATTGTATTCAACACATGAATATTTTTCAATTCAACCCATGAATTTATTTTCTATTCAACACATGGATTTATTTTCTATATTGGAATGAGGCCCAATCAATTATCATATAATGTTAATTATATGGATTTCCATACAACACATGTATATAATAGCAACGATAAATAATCAACCATCATCCAGAGTGCACCACAGAACTGCATAAGCATTAAATATAAATAATTAACGCTTACACAGTCTGTCAACCCATCGGTTGACATACAACTAAATAATCGGGATTAGTGTACGTCAAATATCGTCCCAACACCCGTGTGGGGTTTCAAATCAACAAACACAGATTTTATTTGTGCGGTTGGGCGATGTGTAAATTTTTTCGTCCCAATCAATATCAGTCAAATCAGTGTATATAAACAAATCGTCCGATTTGTTTATAAATATTTATTTTATATACATGTTAAATCATATATTTAACTATAAAATATTTTCCACTATAAAATATTTTATTTCATTTCACATCACACAATCAAATTTCACAACACAGCAATAAAACAAACAATCCATCCATGGTCTGTGGACGACGGGTGTCGGGTGCTACTAAACACCGTCTGCATCCTAGTATATATCTCAAATTAGAAATAAAAATAAAAGTAAGGAATTCTCACCGACTAGCTAAACCAAACGTCACGACTCTTCTTATGTAGAAATCTCCGTCGTACTTGCCTTTTGTCAATGTCATCGTCCGTGTTTGATACATATATAAAAATCACATTTTTATCCTCTATATAAAATAAAAATCGTATTTTTAATCTTCTACTAACATAAAAATCATATTTTTACTTTGCTACATACATGGAAAAATTATATTTTTCTTCGCTACTTCATACGATTAAAAATCCCACCTTTTCACGATTAAAAATCGAATCTTTTTAATGAGAAAAATCAAACCTTTTGCTAATTAAAAATCAAATCTTTTTTGCTAATTAAAAATCAAATCTTTTTTCTAATTAAAAATCAAATCTTTTCATGAACTAAAAATCAAAACTTTATCATCAATATGCTATCATATATATATAGATCCTATTTTTATATGCATAAATAAATAAAAATAAACATAAAAACTCACATTTTTATTGTAAAAATCACATTTTTGAGGGTGGAGGGGCTTCACGTCGGGGCTATGGCCGGAGGAGGTTGTTGGTGGGCTGCGCTGAGTCGAGGAAGGTGGAGCAGAAGGGGGAGTCGGCGGTGGTTTTCAGCAGTGGGGCGGTGGCAGTTTTGGGCTGTGGGGCATCGGCCTTCATCAGAAAAGGAGAGGAGAGAGAGCGGAAGGAGGGGGAGGAGTGGCGCCTGCGGTGGAGGAGGCGGAGGGGCAGTGGCTTGCCTGGATGCGGCGGTGGGTGGTGATGAATGGCGAGTGCCATTCACGATCGAGGAATCAGAAGAGGAAGGGAGGGGGTAATCGAATGACAGAAAGATATAAAGGGGGGGTTTGTAAAAATTTTAATTAATTAAATTTATTTTCTCACATAAAGTTGACTTTTCATCCGGACTCGAAACGAGACCCGACGATTGTCGCCCCTAACGTATTACCCCCATTCCGAACACAATGGGATATGTATCGTAAGTTGATTCGATTGTTTCGATCAGTTTTCATTAAATTAAAAATATAAATCTTTATATATTCAATTTAAACGCACATCTCAATTTACCGGGGTCGCATACAGACTCTAAAAATTCTTGAAAAATATTTTCTAGCTTCGTATTGACGATACGGTCCTAACAAAACTAATTTCGTCAAATTCTGAGACCGTTTGAAAAATGGCCATTTTCCAGTCGATTAAAATCAACTAAAACTGTCAAAACACGTTTTCCTTTGCCACGCTCACATATTGATTCGAAAAATTACGAATTTTGAAACCTAGCAATAACTTGACATCACGGATCCAACAAAAGTGGTTTCGTTGAAAATCGAGGTCGTTTGCAAAATTGCTATTTTTAAGGGCCAGAATTCCATAGCGACTATTCTGAAATTTCAACGAGATGTAACTTTTTATCCCTACTATGAAATTTCAAATTTTTGGATTCGTTGGAAAGATATTCTCAATTAGATTCTATTATTTTTGGTTTCACTAAAATCCGGTTTATTTTGCACCTAGTACATTCATTTGAATTTTGAAATCGAAATTTCAAACTACCGCGCCATTTTCAATTCCTTTTATAATTATAAATAATATTTATATTCTAACGACGACGTATATAAATATATACGTTCTAATTCTATTCAAATTAAATTTTTCTTCGTTATTATTTAAAATAATTCATTTTAAATATTCAGAATTCATTAAAATTGCCAAAACAAAAAATTTAAATTGGCTCGAATTTCCGGGTTATTATATATTATTAGTCGGATACGGAAATTTATATCGATTATATATATATATTGATTTGGTTTCCATGAAGATTCCGTAATTAATGGAATGTGATTTTGGGTTTATCATAAACTGTGTTTTAAATGACATTGGTTCTTTAACCCAGTTAAAAATAGGATTTATTTCCTAAATTCGAATAATCATTACATAATTATTTTTAGAGATTAAAACTAAGTGGAGTTTTAATGAATCTTTAATTAGATTGAAATAAGAATGTGATAATTTAAATTATCAAATTTGTGAAATGATCGAGAATGGAGTATCACTAGTTTTGCTCCAAGCGATAGTTAAATCTTTAAACAGATTGAATGTGAAATGGTAATTAATTTTACCGATAACACCGTGGTGTTAGATATTGAGTGCTACTAGTTTTGCTCCATGGAATGAATAGGTGGGGATTGGGAAATCAAATAAATGATTACTTCAGTGTGGTTCGCTAATCCCGACTAGTTTGGAAAACCTTAATTTGGTTTAAATTGTGAAAAGAATATTCTAGATTGGAATGAAGCGTATGTTGTGTTTCTATAGCACTTGTTTATAAGATACGCGAGTTATTCGGAAAGACCGGGTTTATCCCATTCTGGATAATTGATACGACGATAAGTCGACGATGAAGATGGTGGTTGAAGACCGGAGATCTTCACATTGTTTGGATGATTACTGATGTCTTGATTGGGAGGCATCCCAAGACAAGGTAATAAGCGGTGATCGTCCAGACGTACTTGGAGATCGACCGGATATGCGAGGACCTCTCCCTGTATTGGACATATGGGACGAGGAATAAGGTGCCTCCGGTTTCGTTCAGACCCAGAACGAACTTGTGAATGGATAGTATGTCTGATATTGTATTCCTTTATACTGTATTCGTTGATCTCTGCCAAATATATATCTGTTTGGTGGCGGAGAATTTATTCTCTTGCTTAACACCCTTCTCTGTGACGTATGAGCTTAGAGGTTATGTATCAGCAGAAATTAGTGGTACGGTATGGAGTGACAATGTGGCATGCTCAGTGGCATGTGATCAAGGCTTTTGTTGAAAAGCAAAGCCTTATGGTTGATGATCAAAGCACGGATTTAAATAGCATAGCTTTGTGTATAGCGTTAATTCGCGGGCCTCACACCCCGGTGTGAACCAGAAACGGGAGAGGACCTCGGGGAGGACAAACGTTTCTTTTTAACTAGGAGTGGTGTCATGGTATAGAGCCCAGACATTTTACTTATGTGGAAGATGGAAAGCGAGGTGCCTTGGATATATCGGTCACTACGGGGCCGATGGATGCTATGATCGATATACTGACTAGATTTATGCCCCCATAGGGCTGGGAAACGTATTGTTCGGGAATTATAATCCACAAACGTAAGGGTGGACGACCCTGATGCTCCAAGGGCTCACCAGATTCTGGGTCCTGAGACATGGTAGGCTAGATTGTCTCAAATTCGATAAGGACGATCCCTTGCTTTGGTTCATTATGGAAATCCAACTTCCAATACAACATTATGCGGTTTTAATTGTAGAACTAGTATGGCGACATGATATATGGTACCCATATCATCTATGATTGATACATTTATATTTGAAGTGGTTTTTAACACTATGCACTGATAATAGTGTTAAATGTTTTGTTTTAAACGTACAAAGTATGTTTGGCTATTATAAGGGAAAACTCTATCCTTCGGCTTGCGTTGCAATGTGTGATGGGACCTGAGTCTTATAATAGCTTCATTTTCTTAATTAGCAATTCGCTGTTTATTTTACGCATGGATATTCTTGGGAGGAAACCTATTCTGTGTTATACGTCGTGGTCCCTTGATTTACCCAACTTTATAATAAAGTTTTATAATAACTATTTGATTTCTCACACCAGTCCCATGACTTACTCGGAGTTTATCATTTTAACCTAAACTCTGGATGCCCCTATTTTCCATACAGGCAGCTAGTAGTTTTGGTTTTGCAGATTGTTATTTTCCAGGATCCTGGTTTACAGCTAGAGCTATATTCAGAAAGCTTTGTATCAGTGTATTTCTTTCAGTTGTATTTGTTAATGTATTTTCGCTATGCATTGTATTTATTTTCCGCTGCTTTGTAATTTAAATCTCTGATATTTTTCTGATGTATATTATTTATTCATACTATGTTATATTCTTGTACTCTGATGTAATTGCTATAATAGCAATGGAACGTTCTATCGTTTGTGTTTTGATGGTCGTGTTCTCAACTCAATTCGGCCTTTTCCATCTCTTCAGAGATCGTGGGATTTCGTATCGTTAAATATATGTTCTTGGATTGTGTATGAGAGGTATTTTGGGTGAGTGATTTACTGGGTTGGTAAACATGAGAGGTGTGTACTTGTTTATAAGTTGCGGTGAGAGTAGGAATGGCTGTGTGTTGTGTTATTCCATATATGTATATTGTTAGTTTTGTGTAAATATTTTGTAGCATTAGTTTATTAATGGGTGTGTGATAAATTTTTGTGTTATAATCCGTGAGTTGTTTGAAATTTATTAGTTTCGAATTTTATTTTGAAAGAAAATAATAATATGAATATGTGTATGTGATTTTTATGTGTGTCCGCGTAGTGTTGTTTATATATATATATTCTAATCTTACCGTGTATATATATACATATATAAATATATTTATATTCTGAAGAATATAGTGTTGTGGGTATTTCTGAATTGAATTTAGTGTTGAGTTCGAAAACCGTTCCAAAATCCAATAGTCGTACCAATCTTTTGAAAATTCCCTAGCCTCATCTTATAAAATAATATATATCTTGAGCTGATTACCGAGTTGAATCCATTCTGAATCGTACCGAGAAGATGTCATTTCAATTCTATGTCAATTTGTTTGCCATCTCCAATCTGTGCCATGAAAGATGAGTTTATCTCACACTTGACTTACATTATTAATGGATGTCAGATCAATAATGAACTGTTATATGAAATGTATAGGATTACTGATAGAAATTGCTTGATTTGATATGTATGCACATTTCATATATGACACGATATATTCATATGACACGTAGTTGCACTGATGATATATATGCTGTGATTGATGTTATGTGACTGTTGTTTGTGATTGTTGATACCCCTAGTTTAGGATAAATCACTAAGGGTTGTAATGAAACATACCCGAATGGATATTAGATCAGGGAAAAATTGTTATGGGTTGAAATGATAGACCTAAATGATTTTATTGAATTTGGGATTGCGGGTTGAAATGATAGACACGTAGAAATGTTATAAATTGCGGGTTGAAATGATAAATATCCATATCACTTGACCATAGGATAGAAAACTATATGCGGACACTGTTGGTCATGTTTTCGAATTAAAATGATTTGGAATTTGATTTTTAAACTAAAAATTAAGGGTGTGTTTGGTTCACCATTTTTAATTTTCGGTTTTCACCAATACAAAATTGCAAGCGATGCACATAAAACATGCAAAATGACCATTTTAGAAAACATAACAAATAAAATGGAAAACAACTTTTTTTGTTTTTCATGTTTTCGGAAACAACGAATAAACGACACACAATTCATCCTTCCGTCGTCCTCCAACCTCTCCGTGGTCCCCTCCATGTTCCTTCCATCCCCTTCGTCATCCATTTACTGCCTCCATTTTATATAGCTAACGTTGAAAACTCAAAATGCAAAACAAAAAATAAACCAAATGCCACCTAAGATTTTATATTTTAAAGATTTTAAAACTTAAGTTTTGTAAATTTTAAATTATATGTTTTAAAATGATTTTATGAGTAACTATGGATTTAAATATTTATTTAATATTTTTACTTATAATTTATTTATTTAAAACCATATAATTTAATCATATATGTATTTTAAACATTAAATTAAATATTACATTAAATTATTCTTTTTAAAACCTATTTCTAAATTATTTTAAACTTATATATGTTGTAAAGCTATTTTCTATATAAATTTATAAATTTATAACTTATATATATTTTTTCAATGCTTATTTTTATATATTTTATAAAATTTAATAATAAATTCAAAAATGGATAGGTTAAGATTCACAATTTGAATTTGAGGTTGAAGACCAAAATTTATATAATCATACTTGACTTAGCGAATGAACTCATATTAAGAATATGAATTGGAATCGATATAAACTTATAAGAGATGAACTTGAATCGTGAAATTGTTTTTTGAATTTGAATTTCCAAATTTAAGGAATGAATTTGAACCTATAATGGATATGAAATGAATTTGATTTTAAATCAACTAAATGCGAATTATGAATTGACTTAAATATTGAACTTTATAAGAAATGAACGTGAATTGCGTAATTGATTTGAATTTGAGTTTATAATTGACATGAATATATAAATTCGATTATAAATTGACTGAATATGAATTGAAATAATTTTATATATGGAACTGATTCATAAATTGTTTGGTTTGAATTAAAGAAATTTCTTAAATCAATTTATTTCAAGATATTAATTTATTAAAATGGCCACGGTGTGAAAAATGTAAATATTTGGTTGTTAAAGAGACCAGGATTGGATATTGTCATACTCTCTACCAATACCAAAAACCACTTTAACAACTGTATACGCGGTGGAGTTCCAGAATGAAGTAGGATGGATTTGGAGGCGATTACTAGATTTGAAGAAAGAGAATGATAATGGATAGCCTTGACCTTTGTGTCATAATTAAAATGACTAAAACAGGAGCCATACCCAGGTTAATGTGAGCTAGCTCCTCTTAGCAGACATGCTTCTTCGATACCATATGTATTACTTTGTGATTGATTGGAGCCTTTGATTTTTAGGAGCATCGTATGGGGTGGGCCCAAACACCCTTTAGGTTACTGATGCATTTCATTGAATATTTCATTTGTGTTGATTTACTTCCATGAGAATGTTAGTCCTAATTCAAGTGTTTGTTGTGTTTTTTTTGTGCAATACGCTCGGGTCAGATCGAGTATTGCAAGGTTGAGATTTTACCTTTTGAAGCTAGAGATTGTTGAAGGTATCACCTCTACTTGTTGATTCTTGCTATTTCTCCTTTGTATTAGAAATTCTTGTATTTAGACTTCTGCTGTATTTAATTTTGTAACTCTGATATTATGTATGAATTTTGATTTTATTTAGTAGCTTCATGAACTACAATTGTATAATTTATTTATTCCCTGCGAGATATTCTATTTTTCTATGTCTGTGATTTTGTGATTTATTCTATTTAACTCAAATGCTAATAACATTCTATCATTTCGAACAGTTCGAGTTGGTTTAAATACCAGCTTAAAGTGGACGAAAGACGGTATGTTACAATTTCTCATTGTACAAAAGAAGCATATAGCGATCTTTACAATACTTCAAGCCTTTGTATAAAATTTATCAACACTATGACTTATTATAGCATATATTTTGCATTACAATTATGCTTTTGAATCTTTTTTACGATGTTAGTACAGTATTACGTACTTCAGTATATAACAGTTAATCTAATATTAGTCTAAAAGATTGTATTCATATTTTGTTGTATCTACTTTTCCAAAATAAAGAACTAGTTTCTTTATAAAAAAAATATTCAATAATGTATAAACGATTTTCTATAGTTAGGGCATCATTTGAAAATCTGCACTAGGCATTATGTATCTCAGAACCGGCTCTGTTGTGGACAAATATCTCAATCTCATAGTTTTGCAATATTGGTAGAAGGTAAAGTTTAGCTCTTATAATGTCATCCTCAAGAGAAAAGCAATTAAATACATGAGATTATGATACATGGTGGCATAATTATTTATTAGAAATATTGTAACCGCAGCATGCTCAATTCATTTTATAGGATTGCGATTAACATCTTTTGGAATTGGATTTTTTTTGCTTATTAGAAAATTTAGGAGAGTTTGTAAGTAACCGTTGTTCTATCCTTAGAAATTGGTTAAAAAGAAAGGTTTTGTGAAATTTATTAAATCTTAGGATTTCTCATCAGTTGAAGACCTAAAGCCAAAATGAATGAGTAACATGAGCTTGGAGGATTTTTGGAATAGCTTACATCATGGATCTCAATAGACATTTGGAATAATATTTATCTTTATAGGATTAGCGCAGTTATCCTTTGGTAATTGATATTGGGATCTAGAAGTATTTTTTGAAGACCAAGCGAATTGCCAAAGTGTGTGGAAAACCATTTGAAAAATTACTTCTTGAACCAAGTTTGTGATTATTGATTCCAAAAAAAGTCAAAATGATTAGAAAGTTTGTGAAGGTTAGTGTAACACCTCGTAATTCTATTAGTATTAATACTCACAAATTAAAGAATAACTAATCTTAGACGTGAGAATTGTGGGAAACGGGTTGCGCCATTGTGTTCGTCTCGGAATTCTGGTTGAGATAGAGTCCGAGTTTGCGTGAATTGGACTTCGTATGAAGAAGTTATGGCCATCGGAAGTTTTCAGAAAATTCAAAACAGATTTCAGAAAATTTAAAATTCGAAGTCAAACAGGCTAGGCGGGAAATTTCCCGCCCAGCACCCCAGGTCGACTGGGGAGTCGACTGGCCAGTCGACACCCCCCCAGGTCGACTGGGCAGTCGACTTGGGTGTCAACCTGGTCCAGTCGGCTAGGGTTTGGCTGAGCCCAATCTTGAGCTGCTGATGTGTCTTTAGGGCTGAGTTGGCAAATTTAACGGTTCAGGTTAGTTCTGAATTGATCTGACGGTCTAAATAAACCCTAAACTCTATAAATACCTAGGTAGTCTCTCACTCTAATTCACATGAAAAATAGAGTAGCCACCGTCATGCCGTCGCCATGGAACTCAGTCTAGCCGCCACCAACTAAGAAGGAATAAAGCTAATCAAAACCCTAATTCTACTCAACTCTAAAGCAATTCAAGACTCTCTTTCTTCTCTAATTGTGAGTATGATGATCTTAACAAGATTATTATTAAACTAATTAGATTAAGTTATGAACGGATTATAAGTGAATGATGTGAATTGTCATATATGTTGTTGTAAACCTTATGCTATCATGTATGTTGTAAATCCTATGTTATGTGATGATGATATCCTATATGTTGTAAATCATGCTATGATGATATTATATATGTTGCAAGTTTCTATGCTAAGTTGCGATGTTACAAAGTCATGATGGTATTATGTTGTAGTTAGCTTATGAATCATGATGTTGATTAAATATATTTGGGCTATGATGATTCACATGATAAGTCACATGTACCTATGCAAGTTTAGATTTATTAGTATGTATAATCTCACATATTGTATGACATCTATTTAGAACTAGAATTATGACATCTATTTAGATCTAGAATTATGCTATGACATGTGTTAGTTCTATGTGTTACATGCTAGTTCACACCATCATTATGTTTCATAAACCACATATGCAAGTTTGTACATGAACTTGGGTTATGATCATATTATGTAAGTTGTGACATTTAACCAAACAAGTTGACACCTTTAGATCCATGACATGTGTAGTTTTATGCAAGTTTCACCCCTATTATGATTAGATCTATTTTATTTGTCTATATGTTGTGATAATTTATCTTTGTGCTATGAGTTAGACTATTCGAGTCTAACGTATATTTTGCGTTGAATAAGCGAACGTATAACGTGGGGTAGGGGTAATATTGAGAAATTGAGGTGCAATTGACATGATTTTGCATGCCATAAGTGGATGACCATAATTGAGTCAATTATGGACATCATTAAAATTGGAATTAATTAATAATATTGAATAGGGAATTATTAAAACTGGGGTAAAAGATTATAAGTGATAATCAATGCTTAGGACACGAGGTTGGACTCGTTTGTGACGTAAACCTGCCCGGACCCGCCCGGCAAATCCAGTAGTCACAAATGTCAGGCCAATGTGAGAGGTCCTAGGCCCAAACTAAAGCAAAACAGTTGTAAAGACACGAGGTTAGACTCTTTTATGGTGCAAGACTGCCCGGACCCGCCCGACAAATCTAGCTGCCATAAATGCCAGTCTAATGTGAGAGGTCTTTATGAGGTTATGGCCTGAATGAATTAAGAAATACTTAACCAGATAAACATGTAAGGTGGGACATGGGGGTTAAGTAGGTGCCTTGGGTGGCATGAAGAATCTAGTGGTTGCCTTTAGTGGCATTTGAAATACGATTAGTAAGACTTAACCAAACACACATGTAAATGAACATGACTAAGAAGAGGGTTAAGTGGGATATACTAGTGGGGACAAGATTAGGTGGATAGCTTGTGGGGGCCCATTTTAACCAGTAACCCAAACGTATCTTTGTGGGCTCGACCCAAGTCGAGGACGGGACACGCATACTAGGCTTGACTATAAGAGGCCAAACGGGTTAGCGGTGGCAACGCAAGTCCAACGGGTTTCATATGCGTGTGTGGACCCGGGCTGGTAGGTAAGACGTTGTTGCATCGTGTAGGTATAAGCCGTGCATTCTTCAGCTGTATCGTGTTACCATTTTAGGGGAGTGATACACCCCACTGTGGGGCTAGCACGGGTATCTACGAGTAGGGAGCCGATCAAAAGTGGGTAGTGGGGTACACCTAGCGGAGATAGGGGCAGACGACACCTATGTAGTCAGCTAGGGGTACACAAAGCCATTTATATAATTTCGAAGTTCGGTGAGTGGGATCAACCTTTAGGGTGACGGGTGTAGTGCAGTGTAGTAATTATTCATTAGTAATTAGGTGTGCCTTTAACGTTATCTTTATCCGCTCTTCCATGCCCATTAGTTCATAGACATTTCCTTGTTTTCCAGCTCATGCCTTAGTCTAGTTATTTTGATAATAGTATTGTTAGAATTATCATACTCGCCAGACTTTATGTCTGACCCCCTCTATTTCTATCCTTTTTCCCCCTCCAGGTCCTCAGGGTGGGCCCAGCTCTAGTGGAGTTTGATTGGATTGCTTTATCTCTCTTTTGGAAAGCTTGGACCGTTGAAGTAAAGTCCAGCTTGTTATCTTCTTTAATGGCTATTTATGTAATGGGATTATGTATTTTGTTTTATTAAGATGGATATTGTACTTGACTCTGATTTATGGTTTTATGATGTAACAAACATGTTTAACTTCTGCTGCAATGAAATAAAGTTTTAAATTTCCAAGTACTGCTTATATCTGTCTTGTTGTAATTTTTCTGTTCTATATTCACTTAAAACCTCCATGGAAGTTAATGCATTCCCCTTGTGAGTGACATTAATGGACGCGGGGTGTTACACGTGGTATCAGAGCTTAAGGTTACTAGAACAGATAAATTTTTTAGAAAAATAATTTTTCTAAAGTATTTTTGGAAGAAGTGTTTTCAAAAACATGTCTTGATGAGTAAATTTAAAGAGGAAAGTTTTTATGTAAAACATAATCCCCAATAGCCATATCTTTATCTTTCGAATTCTCCATTTTTGAATCTTTCCTTTTTCGTTTCAGCATGGCTGAAGATCTTAACCTTCCAGAGGGTGTACCGGTACCAGGATGGTATAGGAGGTTATTAGAGGCTAGGGCCGCTGCAGGTCCAGCCAATGTTCCTCCACCACCAGTTGCACCCGCTCCTCCTCCTCCTCCTCGCGCTGATACTTTTGCAAAGACATGCAAGGAATTTAAGGCTTAAGGAGGTGGAAAACCTTTTCAAGGGTCAGAAACGTTTGTGGAAGCTAGAGATTGGCTTAAGGAGGTGGAAGAATTGCTAGAAATTTTTGAAGTGGAAGAAGGGAGGAAAGTCAAATTAGCAGCTTGGTTAATGAAAGGAGAGGCCTCGTTTTAGTGGGAGGTCACTAATGGGGAGCGTCCTGTTGATTCTTGGGCGGATTTCAGGCGTAGGTTTGAGGCGAAGTTTCTCTCAAGGGCAGAAGAGAATCTATATATGGAAAGGTTCTTGACATTAAAGCAAGGAAGCTCATCAGTGAAAGAATATGTCAACAAATTTAATCAGTTATCAAGGTTTGGCTTGGACTTAGTGAACACGCCGGAGAAGAAGGCTCTGAGGTTCATTGATGGCTTGAATGAACCGTTGTAAGGGTTGGCTATGACCCACATCCCTATGGGGGCCACCTTTGAGAAGCTAGTAGACATGGCACTCATGCACGAGGAGAAAGACGCAAATGCTAATAACGCACCCGAGAAGAAAGGGGATCAGAAGAAACCACAACAGCAACAGCAGAACAAGGGTGGAAAAGGCAATAATGGCAAGGGAAAGAAGAAATGCTTTAACTGTGGGACACCACGCCATCTCAGCAAGGATTGCAGAAAGAAAAAGAAGACTGGCTGTTTTCACTATGGTGAAGCGAGACATCTAGTGAAGGACTGCCCAAAGAAGGGGCAGAGGGCAGGGTCTACCTCGGGAGGACAGGTACAGGCTCTTATGGCACCAAGGCAGGCAAGGGGACAAGTTCAGGCTCTCGCGGTCCCACCGCTGCAAGAACGAGGTAGAACCATTTCTGTTGAAAGCTTAGTTTTTCTGTTTGATCATCCTGTCCGTACCTTATTCGATTCAGGCGCATCGCATTCATTTATCTCTACGTCATTAGTTGAATCACTGCACTTAAACACCAGTTTAGTAGAGGATCCCTTAGTTGTTTCGAATCCAATTGGGGGCTCAGCTTATTTGTCCATATTATGTTTGGATTTGAAAATTTCTATACTTAGCGTTGAATTTAGATGTGATGCTTATGTTTTGGGCTTCACGGGCTATGGGCGAATTCTAGGAATGGATTGGTTATCCAGAAATGGGGTCGTTCTTGATTGTGAAAGGAGAGTAGTTAGGCTCATGACTCGCCTTGGCAACACTCTCGAAATATTTTGTAATCCCATAAATTCTATTATGCTAAGTTATCTAGAATTGCTTGACGCGTCTGTGGAGAATCTACGATCTGTTAGAGTGGTCCGAGAATACTCGGATGTGTTTGAGTAGGTGAAGGGCTTGCCTCCGAAGCGGGAGATAGATTTTCGAATATATCTTGTGGATAATGCAAAACCAGTATCTTTGCCAGTACTCCACATGGCTCCTCGTGAAAGGAGGGAACTCGATAAGCAAGTGAAGGAGTTGCTTGAGAAGGGGTTCATAAGACGAAATATATCGAAGTGGGGTGCTCCAGTAGTATTTTCCATAAAGGCGGATGGGTCCCTTAGACTTTGTGTGGACTATAGAGAACTTAATAAACTTACTAAGAAAAACAGACACCCACTGCCGAGGATTGATGATCTCTTCGATCAGTTAGTTGGCGCCTCAATGTTTTCGCAGTTGGACTTAGCCACTGGTTTCCATCAGTTGAGAGTGGCTGAGGATAACATTGACAAGACTGCCTTTAGGACTCCGGACGGTTTCTATGAATGGCTAGTGATGCCCTTCGGTTTGACAAACGCCCCCGCATACTTTGTTGATTTGATGAGTAGGGTGTTTAGGGAGTACCTTAACTAATTCATGGTAGTCTTTGTAGATGACATCTTGATCTTTTCTATGGATGAAGAAGAGCATGCCCTACATCTTAGGGAAGTGTTAGAGACCCTACGAGCGCATAACCTGAAAGCCAAATTTTCTAAGTGTCACTTCTGGAGAGAGGAAGTGCGATTCTTAGGGCACGTGGTTTCCAAAGAAGGGATAGCTGTGGATCCCGCGAAGGTGGTGGCCATCCAAGATTGGAAGATCCCTAAAAATGCTACCGAAGTAAGAAGCTTCTTGGGGTTGGCTGGCTACTATAGGAGGTTTATCAAAGACTTCGCAAAGATATCAGCTCCATTAACACGCTTGACAAAAAAGAACCTAGTTTTCACATGGGACGTGGATTGTGATGATGCGTTCCAACGTTTGAAGAGAGCTTTGACCTCAGCGCCAGTCTTAGTGCTGCCAGACGGGAGTAAGCCATTTACTGTTTATACCGATGCTTGTGGGACAGGTCTAGGCGCAGTCTTAATGCAAGAGGGTAGGGTAATAGCCTATGGTGGAAGGCAGTTGAGAGCGCATGAGAAAAATTACCCTACACATGACCTAGAGTTAGCCGCAATTGTTTTCGCGCTTAAGTCTTGGCGCCATTATCTTCTTGGGGAGAAATTCGAATTGTTCACTGACCACAAATCGCTAAAATACTTGTTCTCTCAGAAGGACTTGAACTTAAGGCAGCAAAGGTGGATGGAGTTCTTAGCATCCTACGATTTCGAAATAGCATATACCCTTGGCAAGGGTAACGTGGTGGCAGACGCCTTAAGTAGGAAAAGGTTGTCCTTGAGTCCATTGTTTGTTGAGCAGCGAAGCTTAGAATTCATTTCGATGTTTGATTTTAGACATTCCGTTGACTTTGTACCCGGTTGGTTAGCATCCTTGGAGGTCAGACCTACGCTTGTGGGACGGATTGGTGAGGCACAGCGAGACGAACCACAGTTGGTTGAGTTAGTGGAGAAGCTCAAAAGAGGGGAGTCATCAATCCATCTCCGTAGGTATACCCTAGATGATAAGGGTTGGTTGCGTAGGGATAGTAGACTTTGTGTACCTCGAGACGAAGGTTTGAGGAAGGCTATTCTTGATGATGCACATCATTCGAAGATGACTATTCATCCCGGCGGGGACAAGATGTATAAAGACATGAAGCGAGTTTTCTTTTGGGCCGGTATGAAGAGGGATGTGGCCGAGTATGTCGCTAGATGCTTGGTGTGCCAACAAGTAAAAGCAGAGAAAAAGAAACCCGGTGGGTTGCTTCACCCATTGGAGGTTCCACTATGGAAATGGGAAAGTGTCTCGATGGACTTCGTGGATGGATTACCAAGATCAAGGAAGGGTAATACGGGGATTTGGGTTATAGTAGATAGACTTACTAAAAGTGCCCATTTTATTCTCGTGAAGAGTAAGAGGACTGCTCCATGGTTAGCTTCTGTATACGTCCGAGAGATAGTTCGTTTGCATGGTGTTCTTCTAGCATAGTAAGCGACCGCGATCCTATCTTCACTAGCGAATTTTGGAAGAGCTTACAAGAAGCGGTAGGGACTCAGTTATGTTTGAGCACCGCGTATCATCCTCAGACGGACGGCCAGACCGAGAGGGTGAATCATATTCTAGAGGACCTTTTGAGGCTATGTATCCTAGACTTTGGGGGTACATGGGAAGAGCATCTTCCATTGGTGGAGTTCGCATATAATAACAGCTTTCAGTCTAGCATTGGCATGGAACCTTTCGAAGCTCTTTATGGATGACCTTGTCGTTCACCTACATGTTGGTGGGAATCTACGGATAAGATCTTACTTGGGCCCGATATGATTAGGGAGACTTCGGAGAAGATCAACTTGATTCGAAGGAGGATGAAAGCAGCGCAAGATAGGCAGAAATCTTATGCGGATAAGAGGAGGACAGATCTCGAGTTTGATGTTGGGGACATGGTCTTTATCAAAGTATCTCCATTACGGAACGTTGTTCGCTTTGGGTCAGTTGGGAAATTAGCACCAAGGTTCGTAGGGCCGTTTCCTATTAAGGAGAAGATTGGACAGATGGTGTATAGAGTGGAGTTGCCCGAGAGACTTAGTGGTGTACACAATGTATTCCATGTGTCACATTTGAGGAAGTGCCTACACGAGACCGCGGAGGTGGTAGAGCCGAACTTGCTTAGAGAGGTGGAGATAGAGCGTGATGCGACGATTCGACGAGCTCCTACATGCATTCTAGGGTCGGAGATCAAGAAGCTGAGAAATCGAGAGGTCGGACTAGTCAAAGTACAATGGGGAGATGATGAGAGCAACGCTACTTGGGAGACAGAAGAGAAGATGCGTTCACGATACCCTTTTCTTTTCGAGGGTATGTCTTTTAATTTCTCCTTTATCGCTTATCTTACTTATTTTACCTTTAGAGTATCCTCTCGCTGGTATCCTTGACCTTTAGATAGGATAGTCCTATGGTTGAAACATGTGTTTGAGACATGTTATGTGTGATGGATGCATGTGGATGCAAGTGGTTGCTAGTGGTTGCTCGTGGATGCATATACACACACTTTAGGCACTAGATCGGCTCAGTCACTTCATATTGCATATTGCATATAAATGTGTGTACATATTTAAGTAATGGACGAATAATGGTTGTACCATCATATGGATGTTGCATTTTGGTGAATGGTTGTGTACACATGTAGAAATAATATGTATCGATAAGGAACTTTTGCATACATAATGGACGCATGGCATTATCATGATTTGCATTAAGGAGGTCAACTGAATCAGTGGACCGCCTGATTTTGCATTAGATATGGACATACACACACACTGTGCATTTAAACATGAAAGCATTAGAAGTCTATAAGAACAATGGATGCCTGTGTTGGATGGTTGAGTAGATGGACGATTGGATGTTAGGATATACATTCTTCTTGACTTGAAGATTTCGCGGTCGAAATCCTTTAAGGAGGGGAGAATGTAACACCCCGTAATTCTGTTAGTATTAATATTCACAAATTAAAGAATAACTAATCTCAGACGTGAGAATTGTGGGAAACGGGTTGCGCCATTGTGTTCGTCTCGGAATTCTGGTTGAGATAGAGTCCGAGTTTGCGTGAATTGGACTTCGTATGAAGAAGTTATGGCCATCGGAAGTTTTCAGAAAATTCAAAACAGATTTCAGAAAATTTAAAATTCAAATTTCGAAGTCAAACAGGTTAGGCGGGAAATTTCCTGCCCAGCACCCCAGGCCGACTGGGGAGTCGACTGGCCAGTCGACACCCCCCCAGGTCGACTGGGCAGTCGACTTGGGTGTCGACCTGGTCCAGTCGGCTAGGGTTTGGCTGAGCCCAATCTTGAGCTGATGTGTCTTTAGGGCTGAGTTGGCAAATTTAACGGTTCAGGTTAGTTCTGAATTGATCTTACAGTCTAAATAAACCCTAAACTCTATAAATACCTAGGTAGTCTCTCACTCTAATTCACATGAAAAATAGAGTAGCCACCGTCATGCCGTCACCATGGAACTCAGTCTAGCCGCCACCAACTAAGAAGGAAGAAAGCTAAACAAAACCCTAATTCTACTCAACTCTAAAGCAATTCAAGACTCTCTTTCTTCTCTAATTGTGAGTATGATGATCTTAACAAGATTATTATTAAACTAATTAGATTAAGTTAAGAACGGATTATAAGTGAATGATGTGAATTGTCATATATGTTGTTGTAAACCTTATGCTATCATGTATGTTGTGAACCCTATGTTATGTGATGATGGTATCCTATATGTTGTAAATCATGCTATGATGATATTATATATGTTGCAAGTTTCTATGCTATGTTGCGATGTTACAAAGTCATGATGTTATTATGTTGTAGTTAGCTTATGAATCATGATGTTGATTAAATATATTTGGGCTATGATGATTCACATGATAAGTCACATGTACCTATGCAAGTTTAGATTTATTAGTATGTATAATCTCACATATTGTATGACATCTATTTAGAACTAGAATTATGACATCTATTTAGATCTAGAATTATGCTATGACATGTGTTAGTTCTATGTGTTACATGCTAGTTCACACCATCATTATGTTTCATAAACCACATATGCAAGTTTGTACATGAACTTGGGTTATGATCATATTATGTAAGTTGTGACATTTAACCAAACAAGTTGACACCTTTAGATCCATGACATGTGTAGTTTTATGCAAGTTTCACCCCTATTATGATTAGATCTATTTTATTTGTCTATATGTCGTGATAATTTATCTTTGTTCTATGAGTTAGACTATTCGAGTCTAACGTATATTTTGCGTTGAATAAACGAACGTATAACGTGGGGTAGGGGTAATATTAAGGATTTAATATTGAGAAATTGAGGTGCAATTGATATGATTTTGCATGCCATAAGTGGATGGCCATAATTGAGTCAATTATGGACATCATTAAAATTGGAATTAATTAATAATATTGAATAGGGAATTATTAAAACTGGGGTAAAAGATTATAAGTGATAATCAATGCTTAGGACATGAGGTTGGACTCGTTTGTGACGTAAACCTGCCCGGACCTGCCCGGCAAATCCAGTAGTCACAAATGTCAGGCCAATGTGAGAGGTCCTAGGCCCAAACTAAAGCATAACAGTTGTAAAGACACGAGGTTAGACTCTTTTATGGTGTAAGACTGCCCGGACCCGCCCGACAAATCCAGCTGCCATAAATGCCAGTCTAATGTGAGAGGTCTTTATGAGGTTATGGCCTGAATGAATTAAGAAATACTTAACCAGATAAACATGTAAGGTGGGACATGGGGGTTAAGTAGGTGCCTTAGGTGGCATGAGGAATCTAGTGGTTGCCTTTAGTGGCATTTGAAATACGATTAGTAAGACTTAACCAAACACACATGTAAATGAACATGACTAAGAAGAGGGTTAAGTGGGATATACTAGTGGGGACAAGCTTAGGTGGATAGCTTATGGGGGCCCATTTCAACTAGTAACCCAAACGTATCTTTGTGGGCTCGACCCAAGTCGAGGACGGGACACACATACTGGGCTTGACTATAAGAGGCCAAACGGGTTAGTGGTGGCAACGCAAGTCCAACGGGTTTCATATGCGTGTGTGGACCCGGGCTGGTAGGTAAGACGTTGTTGCATCATGTAGGTATAAGTCGTGCATTCTTTAGCTGTATCGGGTTGCCACTTTAAGGGAGTGATACACCCCCACTGTAGGGCCATCACGGGTATCTACGAGTAGGGAGCCGATCAAAAGTGGGTAGTGGGGTACACCTAGCGGAGATAGGGGCAGACGACACCTATGTAGTCAGCTAGGGGTACACAAAGCCATTTATATAATTTCTAAGTTCGGTGAGTGGGATCAACCTTTAGGGTGACTGGTGTGGTGCAGTGTAGTAATTATTCATTAGTAATTAGGTGTGCCTTTCACGTTATCTTTATCCGCTCTTCCATGCCCAATAGTTCATAGACATTTCCTTGTTTTCCAGCTCATGCCTTAGTCTAGTTATTTTGATAATAGTATTGTTAGAATTATCATACTCGCCAGACTTTATGTCTGACCCCCTCTATTTCTATCCTTTTTCCCCCTCCAGGTCCTCAGGGTGGGCCCGGCTCTAGCGGAGTTTGATTAGATTGCTTTATCTCTCTTTTAGAAAGCATGGACCGTTGAAGTAAAGTCCAGCTTGTTATCTTCTTTAATGGCTATTTATGTAATGGGATTATGTATTTTGTTTTATTAAGATGGATATTGTACTTGACTCTGATTTATGGTTTTATGATGTAACAAACATGTTTAACTTCTGCTGCAATGAAATAAAGTTTTAAATTTCCAAGTACTGCTTATATCTGTCTTGTTGTAATTTTTCTATTCTATATTCACTTAAAACCTCCATCGAAGTTAATGCATTCCCCTTGTGAGTGACATTAATGGACATGGAGTGTTACAGTTAGTAAAGTTGACACTTTATTTATTGGATCTTCCTAATATTAGGTAATTAAGAGAATTATTGATGATAAGATCCTATGGTGTCTTTATATTTTTATATTAGATAAGATACCTTCATAATATGACAATTTTTTGGCATGGCACAATATGACAATTTTAGTTAGACCTAATCGGAAAATGAGGACTAAGATTGAACTTTTGGTGCCTTATGATGCTACAGATGTTATAATGGACAGAATTACAAGGCTCCAAAGCAATAAGTTATATTTCTTCGAGTATATTATGGAGAAAAATCTGGTGGAAGGCATGAAGATTCATATTTTATGCCACTCCCCTCTAAACCTTTCTCTCTAAAATTAGGATCTTTGGTTTCATTGTATTTGCTGTATTAGATGGTAAAAAATGGCTGCAACAGTAATGCACTAACACAGTACACTCGTATAGTAATTTCATGCATAATAGGCTATTTTGCATACATACGACCTTGCGGTTGCACTTTCATGTTCGGATTGAGATCGTATTAGTGTCTCTACAAGCACATAATCATATTAAAAATTATATGTTTAATGGAGGAATAAATCTTATATTTGGTTCTATAGCATGTTTGTTATAGCAAGTTGCATTATTCTCCACTACAACATAAACAATCTTATATAGCAACATATTGCCACTATTAAACTCAGTACATGAGTTATAATTTCATATTGACAATTTGAAATAACAAACGACAAGACATGGTTCTTAGTAAAAGACTACAGTACCAATGCATCACTAAGAACTTCAACTTCTCATAGCCTATCTTTATGCATATCTTCAATCCAGGGCCGGTCTTAGAAGCTTTGATGCCTAAAACGAATTACAGAATTGAGGCCCTTATTTTGGAAATAATGCAATTATCATTATAAATTATCACAAATATTTACCACGGTAATTTGATGCTAAAATTCTTTCAAAATAGTAGATTCGACTAAAAAATATTAAATACAAAAGCAAAATTAATTATTTATGGATAAATTTTACATTAACTAACTATTAAAAAATCCCGTAATAATCATCGAATCATGGTATATTAAATATTTATTTCAAATAACAAACTAAACATTCCAATTTTGATTTAATTTTTATTACACAAAAGAGTACATATTTTATAATTAATCAACTCAGAATTAAGACTTATGGAGTATGAATAAAAATTGAATAGTTGAACCATTTAGAATCTCGTACACAATAATTATGTTTGCAAATCTAAAACTAAAACGTACAGAATAGGGGAAAAAACCGAATAGTTCAGTTTTCACTACAATTTAAAACACAACACGTTTATTTTGATGTTTGCAATATAAAAATAAAAACATATGGAATAAGGATCTCTTACTAACATTTTGAACACTAATAGTAGCTTTAGCTGATTGTTAAATTACAATATCCCCTACATAGAAATAAGGACAAAAGTTGAAACTTAACAAAAGCAATATCCAAAATCAGTCAAAATTGAACTGATACATAAAATACCTTTCAGAAATAGGCACCAGGCCAAGTGTAACAACCTGGAAAATCAGAACCAATTTAAAAAAAATTAGGCGATTTTAATGGATTTTGATTATTTAAAATGAATATTTTAAATAATAACGACTTAAAATTTATTTTAAACGAAGCTAGAACGAATAAATTTAAAATAAATTATAAAACGAACTCGAAATGGCGCGGTAGTTTGAAAATTTGATTTTAAACTTTGAATGAACATAAAGAATTAAATATAAGTCAGAATTGGACGAAACAAGAAATATTAGAATATGATTAACTATATCTTTCTAACGAATGTAAGAAATTGAGATTTCACTTTATAAATCAAAAGTTATGTCAGTTTAAAATTCAAAATAGTCGCTATGGAATTTATATATATTATATATATTTATAATATATAAGACCCTTAAAAATAGCCAATTTGCAAACGACCTCCATTTTCGACGAAACTACTTTTGTTGGATCCGGAATGTCAAATTATTTCTAGATTCCAAAATTCATAATTTTTGGAATTAATATGTGAGCGTGGCAAAAGAAAAAGTGTTTTGACAGTTTCAATCAATTTGGATCGACCAGAAAATGACCATTTTTCAAACAGTCTCCAAATTCGACGAAATCAGTTTTATTAGGACCGTATCATCCAAACATAGCCAAATTTATTTTTCTGGAATTTTTAGAGTTTGTATGTGGGCCCGGTAAATTAAAATGTACGTTAAAATCAAGTTTGACTATTATATTAATTTATATTTTAAATTTGGTAAAAGCCTATCGAAACGATAGAATCAGCTTGAGGGACATATCCCATTGCATTCGGAATGGGGGTAATTATCTCCGGACGACAGTCAGTGGGTCTCGTTTGGAGTTCGAATTTAAAAGGTAACTTTTTACAATTAAATTAATTTAAATATATATTTATTTATACTCGGTCAACTCTATACTCTCTCTCCCCTTACCTGTTATTATCAAATCAGAAAAAGGGAACAAAAAGAGAAACAATTGATGCTCCCCGTCGCCCTGTCCGTTCATCGTCGTGACTACCTTCAGGCCGCTGGAGATGCAGCGCCGCCCCTCCCCCCCTCAAGATCCGCCTCCGTCATCTCCCCCTCCATCTCTCTCCGCCTCCTTCTATCCAAACGCCCAAAACCCGACCCATTCAGCAAAACACCCACCGCCGCTACCCTGGGCCCTCTTGCCTACGACGCCACCAGCGACCGCCACTCTCCTCCCCCTCTGGCCTCCGATGGTGACGCGCCCTCCCCCTGATCTGAAACCAATGTGAAACCCCCATCCTCCAATTAAAAAGTTGAGTTTTTATTTATTTGGTTTAAATAAATCTTTGAAATTAAATAAAATCAGTTTATAAACATATGATTTTTCGGTTTAAAAAGATTTGATTTTTATAATTTGAATGGCATGAAGAAGATAGGATTTTTATTTAAATAAAGATTAGATTTTTAATTAGTTAAAGTTATGATTTTTACTTAGTTAAAGTTGAGATTTTTAATTAGATAAAAGAGAAGGATTTTTATGTAGATAAAATAAAGTATGACTTTATATATTTGTTATCAAATCGAAATCTTTATATGTGTAGCGAATAGGAAAAGATATGATCTTGTTTATAAGAAAAAAAAATGAGATTTTTATATATGATAGTATAGAAGTAAGATTTTTATTTATATAGCAAGGAAGAAAAATAATTTGATTTTTATATACATAGCTTTGGAATAAAAATAGGATTTTTATTATATATGAAGCGAAATAAAAGTTTGATCTTTATATAAGATGTAGAGATATAAAAATATAATTTTTATATAAAAAGAAGCTTTATAAAAATATGAACTTTATGTATGAAGTAGCAACATAAAATAAGATCTTTATTATAAAGAGAGCGATATAAAAATATAATTTTTATAGAAATGATTGTAGAATAAAATACAATTTTTATTATGTATGTAGCGAATTAAAAAAAATCTATCGTATTCATAGCGAATATAAAGGTTTGATCTTTATAATGAGGTAGCGATGTTAAAAACATGATTTTTAACATATACTGCGTGAAACAGATCTCGAAAGAAACATGGCGAATATTTTCTACATATGAAGAGTCGAGGCGTTTGGTTTAGCTCTTAGGTGAGAACTTCTCACTAAAATTTCTTATGTACAGTTATTTATTTTATAACTGCATATATGAACGGTTCCCCGTCGTCCACAGACCATGGACGACTTGTGTGATTGTCTGGTTTGATTGGATTATTTGTTTGAATTTGGTTGTTTTGGGTGAAATGGAATTGATTAGAATTGGTATGTGTATGGCGTGGGTCATTATTAGACCAGGGATAAGGCAATGCCTTATCCCAGATCTAATATCGTGTCGTTATGCCATCGAAATTTTCTAAAAAGTGTTAGAAAAATTTAGTTAAGAAAAAATATATTATTTTTAGCTTATAATGGCGATAAATAAAATAATTATTGGTTAGTTAAAAATAAGTTTACACATCCATATACAAGTCAGACGACTTGTTTATGCTCACCTATTTTTATGATATTGATTGGGTCAATAATTTTACACATCGCCCAACTGCACGAATAATGATCTGTATTTGTTGCTTGAAACCCCACACAGGTATTGGGATGATATTTGGCTTACACTAATCCCAGTTGTGTAATGATATGTTGATTAATTGGTCGACAAATTGTGATAAGCTTTATTTATTTATTTTAAGGCTTATACAGTGTAGAAAGCACTTTGTATGATGGTTGATTATTTGCTTGTTCTATACATGTGTTGTATGAAATCCATATAACTAACATTATATGGTAACTAATTGGGTCTGATTCCAAATCAAAAATAAAGAAGATTTTAAATAAGGAATATTTTGAAATAATATTCAGTAAAGGATTAAAATATTGAAATACGTGAAGCCGTATTGATTAGAGTTGCGCCATTTTGACGCGAACGATATTTATATCGATTTTATTCATTTTTATAACGAATATCGAAAAGGAAAATATTTCAAAATCTGATATTTTGAAAAAAAATATCATTAAAATATTATTATGATAAGGATTATTCAATTTTGATTTAAAATTGAGGTAAAAGTGGGAATCGTTTTTAAATGAATTTATAAAATACGTTTTGAACAATATATATATATATATATATTTATATTAATGGCCTGAATAGAACGCCGCGCCACGGCCGTTCGCGAATTTCGACCATTGACTTCGAATTGACATTACGGGAGATCCGACCATCGGATTCTCCTAAAACCGGATCCGCTAGGTTCGTATCGAAAAGAGCTTTCCAAGAATATAAGAAATCAAACGGTTGGATTTGGAATTATGTTCAAATCAAATTTGGAAAATGTAACACCCCACCTCCGTTAAGGTTACTCACAAAGGGAATGCCTTAACTTCGGTGGAGCATTTTTGGTACAAGATGCAGAAAAATTATATGACAGACAAATAAAGCAGCAGAAAATAAATAACCTTTATTTATGTAAAAACAGCTTGTACAAAGATTGTTTTACAACACTAATACTTATTACAACAAAGCATCTGTCTTGTTTAAAATAAAGAAGCATAAACTGGCAATGATATTCCCCAATAAAGCATGAGCCAACCATAGCAGTAGAAAATGGAGTTCAAAGTAATGCGTCAAAGAATCTTCAAGCTCGGAAAGAGTAACGGTCCAAAATGAGCTGAGCTATTCCCTCCTTGACTACCTAGGAGTGAGGGAGGGAGAAATGGAAGAAAAGAGGCGAAAACAAACTAGGTCAGACATAAGTCTGGTAAGTCCAGTTATACTTCAGCATGTAAACAAGAAAAGAAATATGACATGAACAAACCGAACTTAGAACCATACCATAGTGATAGGATAATCCTAAAACAAGACAAGGTAAGATTAACGGAATTGGCTATCGCACCCACTTCTATTTCTCTGCACCCACTAGCATCGTGTGTTCAAGATAAAATGATCCCCTTTTTATATGCAGTCCCTTATCCATCGAGTGTTACCTAGACCTAACTAGGGCTTACTTATCGAACGCTTCCTGGATTCAACCAGGGTTTAAGCTACCGAGGGCCACTGGGGTTTATGCTACCTATTGAACGCTTCTCAGATTCAGGGTTTACGCGACCTAGGTCCAACTAGGGATTATGCTACCTATCGAACGATGCCCCTTAGTCTAGAACACACTACCCAGAGCGGTATATGTTCCTAGACTTTCCCCACGTATGTGTCGTGAATCGTTATCGATGTCTAGACGCACATGTCCTCTATACGTGCGACCCGAGTCCCGTGGCAGGGCTAATCAAGAAACACGGAACTCGGTCGGGAGCTTTCAGATATCTACCGATTGCAGATGCTAAGGTCTGCTTTTACAGTGGCTATGGTCCTACTAGACCCCTCCCTCAACTAACAAATGAAAGGCACCCAAGAAAAACAAGAATGAGAACTATACGCAGGCCCTCTACGCCCCACAAACCTATTGGCCCAACCTCACCCATAAATAGATAGCAAGTATATGGTTTGTTGGAGTTCTCCACCTTTCCGCTTTACGTACTCGATTGACTCAAGATGGTAGGTAGACGACGAGTTGCTATCACAGGGCAAAATCTAGTCTCGCCGAATCACGCTGGTACATCCTAGTCTTTAGGTTGCCTTATTATTGCAACCAAGGCATACCCTTGGCTCTTCTAATACAGACCTTAACCTCTATGAGCCCAGGAGGATCATCTGCAGCCTCACAGAGGGATACCAAGAGTAACCTCATGTCCCCTCGAAGCTGCGTGCTTTGTAACCTAGTTCGTTGGAGCCTTCTTCATGATCAGATGGACGTTCGCTCCTCCTCGTATTCTACTTGGTTTTCTTGACTAAGGTTTACTACTTAGTTTCCTGAATCATTCGTTTTCTTAACTAAGGTTTACAACTTAGTCCTCTTAACTAAGGTTTACTACTTAGTTCTCTTTCTCGTCATGTTAGATTGGTTAAGTGTCACCAGTTAACTCAAGTTAACTTAATCCATTCACTTGTCATGTTGAATTGGTTAAGTGTTATCCAGCAGTTTACGTTGACTTAACCCACCCATATATCAAGTTAAATTGTTTAGGTGTTAACTAGAGGTTCACGTTGACTTAACCTACCCATATATCAAGTTAAATTGTTGAAGTGTTAACTAGCTGTTCACGTTGACTTAACCCACCCATATATCAAGATAAATTGTTTAGGTGTTCCTTAACCTCACTTGTTTATCAGGTTATATTGGTTAAGCGTTTCTCATTAACTTAACCCTATTCATGCTATAACGGTTAAGTGTTCTAAGTGTACTTAACCCATCTTCTGGTTTGGTTAACATGTTAGATCAGTTAAGTGTTCTAAATTTACTTAACCCCACCTTCTAGTCGAGTTAACATGTTATAACGATTAAACATTTACTTAACCTTACCCGCTTTTCTAGTTAACATGTTATGATGGTCAAGTGTTTCCTTAGTTACTTAACCCCCACAAATCTTGTCTTGTTAACATGTTAAGTTGGTTAAGTGTTCCCTTAATTACTCAACCTTACTATTCTAGCTTGATTGTCCATTAGCTTTAATTAATTAATTAATTAAAGCACCCACCCACTCACATTAGACAGATATTGTTGTGGTTACTGGATGTGCCGGTCGGTTCCAGGCAGGTTTACACCACAACTCAGTCTAACCTCGGGTCTTTCTGGGCTTGATGCACTAACCACCCAATTAGACAGGTATTGTTGTGGTCACTGGATGTGTCGGTCGGTTCCGGGAAGTTTTATACCACAACTCAGTCTAACCTCGGGTTAGGCATATTCATCTTTTACTAAATTTACATATTTGTCATTTATGTTTATATGTAAATTATCCATTATTGTCATGGCCCACTTTCCTTCTAAATCAAATACATAATTTTTGGTATATAAAATATGCCATTTTCATGCCACTATTCATTTACATGATTATGCGACAAACATGCCAATTATGTTTAATTTCATGTTTTTCCCAACCGTTATCCTCGTTGTACGTTCACAAAATTACATACAGTGTTAGGCTCAATATTTAGCCTAACTCAAAAAAATGGGAAAAGCATAGAGCATGTATTATTTCAACAACATAAAAAATGTGACATATAAATTTGGCATAAGATAATAAACTTGCATGAATCATAAGCATGTGTACTTTACACAGATCTACACAAACTAGACTTGGCATGTAAGGGTGAACTTGCATGGAATTGGATCTACTTAATATTGATCTAAACATGTAAGGTTGTAGACCTAAACATATAAAATTATAGATCTAAACATATAAGGTTGTACGAACATTATTTAGCCTAACAAATTGTATTCAACATAGCATAAGGGAATCACCAAGTTTCTAACCAAGATAGATTAATTCAAAACATGATAGGTTCTTATAAATTTTGTGAAATCATGTCATACAATTTGCATACAATATAAATATAATCTTGACATATAAATATATGTATGAACTTGACGCGGCATGTAAGTATGAATAAATTAGATCTATTAATCACCGCTGCGAGAACTAGCGGAGATCCAAATTACATACCCATGAACATATACAGATCTAGAATGCATACCCATGAACATATGTAGATCTAAATTGGATCTAACATAAAAATATGTAACTTACATTAAATTAACATATATAGATCTAACTTGGATCTAACCTATAAACATGTTTAAATTAACATATATAGATCTAACTTAGATCTATCACATAAACATGTTTAAATTAACATATATAGATCTAATCATAAAGTCATGTGAATTTAGACACATAGGATTGTGTGAACATAGCTTAGCCTCATGAACTTGCATATGGCATAACTTAGGAAAATCAACAAACATGATGGCTTCATGTAAACATATAAAAACCACAAACATACTACATTAGAACATCAATCCCAATTAGTTTCATAACAAGAATATGACATAGGGAAATTACAAAACATGATAATTTCATGTAAATATAAGTATCGTCTAGTAGTTTCAACACAAGAATATAACATAGGAAAATCACATGAATAAACATGAATCCACATAGATAAACTAATAGGCACTATTCTAATATCAGTTTCTTACAAGGCATGACTTCCAATTAATGTTTAAATCGGAAATATAACTGTACTTACAAAATATAGGCAAGTCTTGTTTTTCCAGAAATCTGTTTTCTGAAGCTGAATAGCTTTCCTTTGATGTAGATTAGTCGTTCTTTTAATTTAGATTTGATTCACTTCATAGCTTTCTAGTTCTCTTTTTAGTTGAAAGAGAATGGTGGCTATCCCAGGTTGAGTATGGAGGTATGACGGCTCTTGGAATGAATTATTGTGATTTAGGGTTGAGGATTAGGTTGTTTATATAGAATTTCAATTTAATTAGAGCCGTCGGATGAACCTAAAGTTAACCACAACCATTCAGTCATGATAGGGTGACACCTCAGCTCTAATGACTCAGTAAGGAGTCAGTAAGGACTCAGCAATGACTCACAGTCCGGGCCAGAACACTCTAGAAAACTGTGTAGGTTTTTAGCCCGGCCTGGGCGCACTTGGCAAGTGCGCCAATGTATTTTTGTACTGGCGTACTTCCCAAGTGCACCAGTGCATTTCTATTTTTCTTCTTCAGGTTTTCTGCCTAACTTCGTTCGTCCATATCTCCTTCATATGGTGTCCGATTTACGCGAGCTCGGACTCTATCTCAAGCAGAATTCCGAGACGAACGCAATGGCATAACCCGTTTTCCTTAGTTATTCTCCTAAAAATTAACTATACTTTAATTTGTGAAGCTTAATGTTATAGAATTACGGGGTGTTACATTCTCCCCCCTTTAAAGGATTTCGTCCCCGAAATCTTCAAGTTAGGAAGAATGTGTCCTACCATCCAATCATCCATCTACTCAACCATTCAATCACAGGAATCTATTGTCCTTAAAAAGATTTCTAATGCTTTCATAATCATATGCATAGTGTGTGTATATGTCCTTATTTAATGCAAAATCAGGCGGTCTACTAATTCAGTTGACCTCCTTAATGCAAATCATGTCAGTGCCATGCATCCAATATGTATGCAATCCTAATGATACATATTATTTCTATATGAGTGCATAACCATTCACTCAAATGCAACGTCCATAGCATAACACATCAAGTTCAATCCATAAACAAATACATATATGCAAATGCATTATGAAAGTGACTGAGCTGATCTAGTGCCTAATGTGTGCATATGCATCCACGATCAACCACTAGCAACCACTTGCAACGATCAATCATAACATGTTTCAAACACATGTTTACATCCATTGGCTTCTACCTAAGGATCGAAGATATGACTTGGAGGATGTACCTTAAAAGACAAAGACTAGTATAAACTTAACAGAAAACGAGGAACCAAAGGTATTCCACCAAAAAGATAAGGGTAGGCTGCGCGTATCTTCTCCTCAGTCCCCCAAGTTGTTTCCTCTTCGACGTCACTTCATTGAACTTTAACAAGATTGACTTCACGGTTGTGTAACTTCTTGACCCTCGATCCAAGGATGTATGTAGGAGCTCGTCTAACCGTGGCATCTTGCTCTACTTCCACTTCCCTCAACATGCCCGGCTCCACTACTTCCGCGGTATCATGTAAACGCTTCTTCAAGGATTGCCTTCCTCAAGCTTTCATCTTGCAAAGTCTATTTCACGCCTCGAGGGTAAACCCCGAAATTCATCAAAGGTGTCATTAAACTCACGGTTCACGCGAACAGGTTTCAGATCATCGATGAATGCGTCAAGAGATTCCAGGTAATTAAGCCAAACAGAATTCAAAGGATTGCAAGAGATTTCGAGAGTATTACCGAGGCGAGTCATAAGTCTAACTACTCTCTTTTCATGATTACTAGTTAACCATTCCATGCCTAGAATCAACCCATAAGCACTACACTTAAACTCAATACTCAATACTTAATATGGCTATTCTCAAATCCTTTCCAAAGATAAATGAGCCAAACCACAAATTGGATTTGAGACACTAATAGGATCTTCTACAAGACTAAGGTGCAGAGACTCAACTATGGAAGAAGATGTACTCGAATGTGAAGCGCTAAAATCAGAAGGAGTACTAACAGGATGATCAAAAGGAAAACCTCTTACAACAGAAATCTTACTGCCTCTCTCTCAGGTATGCTGGCGGTGAGAGCAAGCACCTGCTGTGACACCCCATCTCCATTAATGTCACTCACAAAGGGAATGCATTAACTTCCATGGAGCGTACTTAGTGTACAGATAAGAACATAACAAGGCAGATACAAATAACGGTACTTGAAAATTTCAAAAAAACTTTTATTGCAGTGGAGAAATAGTTTGATTACAACAACTTCTTAAACCAAGTACACTTAATATCCATCTTGGTAAATTATTTCAGAGTACATAAAGTAAAAAGCATAAACCCCAACACAAGTAGCCATAAAAGAGATGAGCTGAAGTTTACTTTCAGCAATCCAAGCACTTCCAAAATGGAGAAAGAGATCCAAGATCAAGCTCCACTAGTACTAGTCCCACCCTGAGAACCTGGGGGGTGGGGGGGAGGGGAAGGAAGAAAAGAGGCGAAACAAGGGGGTCAAACATAAAGTCTGGCGAGTACAATAACTTTAACAATATAATTATTAAAGTAACTAGGATAAGGCATAAACTGGTAAGATAAGATATGACCATGAAAAAAGTGGGCATGACAAAGAAAATAAGAGGAATATTATGGCGTTAATCTCGTTCCTAATCATTATAGGATAATTACTACACTGCACCAATGCTAATTTCACCTCACTATTAATAGTCACCCTAAAAGTTGATCCCGCCTACAGAGCATAATAATGATAGTGGTAGTTTCGTGTACCCCTAGCTGTCTTCATAGGAGCCGTCTGCCCCTATCTCCACTAGTTGTACCTACTACTCTCCCCATTCTAGTTACAATGTTTATTTATAATATTGTAGTTATACTCCTAGCTGTCTTCATAGGTGTCGTCTGCTCCTATCTCCACTAGTCGTACCCACTACCTTCCCTATTCGATCGGCTTCCTAACTCGTAGATACCCATGTTGGTCCCACAGTGGGGTGTATCACTCCCCAAAGTGGCAACCCGATACCACTAGAGATGTACGACTTATATCTACACGATGCAACAACGTCTTACCTACCAGCCCGGGCCCACGCACGCACATGAACCCGTTGGACTTGCGTTGCCACCGCTGACCCGTTTTGACCTCTTACAATCAAACCTAGTAAGTGTGTCCCGTCCTCGACTTGGGTCGAGCTCACAAAGATACTTAATGGGTTACTGGTTTGAAAAGGGCCCACGTGCATGACACAAGCTTTCCACCTATGCTTGGTCCCCACTAAGGTTTCCCATGTAACCCCATTTTTATTCATGTCTTCTTACAGGTTTCAACTTGGTTAAGCGCATCTAGTCATATTTTACATGCCACCCAAGGCACCCACTTAATTTTACATGCCACCCAAGGCACCCACTTAACCCCCCATGTCCCACCACATGTTTATCTGGTTAAGTGTTACTTAATTCATTAGAACTGTAACGTTGTAAAGACCTCCCACATTAGACTGGCATTTGTGGTTGTTGGATTTGCCGGGCGGGTCCAGGCAGTCTTATACCGCAAACGAGCCTAACCTCGTGTCTTTACAATTGTTACACATTTAATTCGTGCCTTTGACCTCTCACATTAGACTGACATTTGTGGCTGCTGGATTTGCCGGGCGGGTCCGGGCAGTCTTACACCACAAAAGAGTCTAACCTCGTGTCTTAGGCGGTTAATTATTACACATCTTTATTTAACCCCAAATTGGATTAATATCTCTATTCAAATTTGTCAATAAATTCCAAATTTAATTATGTCCCTAATTGTCTCTTAAATTATGTCCATAAATACCAATTATGCCAATTAATGTCTCAAATTAATTATATGCCTTTTAAGGCCATTATACGCCAATTCACAATTTATGTATATTCAATATTATCCCGTCATCCCCACGCTATTCGTACGTTTTCATATGACATATGTTAGACTCGCAAATAGTCTAACTTATAAAAAGAAAAACAACATCACATAACACATAAAATAGAACTAAGGACCATGACATAAGATTACATAGCCAATAACTTGCATATGAATTTCATTCAAACTAGCATATGATACAAAACTAGCATAGGTAATAGGCATAAACTTGCATAACTTATGTACTGCTATAGATCCAAAATAAAGGTGTGAACTTGCATATAGATCTAAACATAAAGGTGTGAACTTGCATATGGATCTAAACATAAAGGTGTGAACTTGCATATGGATCTAAGCACAAAGATGTAAACTTGCATATAGATCTAAACACAAAGGTGTAATCTTGCATATAGATCTAAACATGTAGATTAATGTCACATAAACTAGCATATGCATATACATGTTTCACATATATTTTAACAACCCAAACTTGCATAAGATTCATACATGTATATATGATCCAATCATCACAAATTTACATAAGATATATGATTCAACTTGCATAAGATAAATGATTCAACTTGCATAAGATTCGCATATGATACAACTTGCATAAAATTCACATAAGAACTAACATATGATCCAACACCACAAACATACATATAATTTACATCACATGATTCAAAATCATATTCTCATAATCCCAATTATATCTTATCATAATTAAATTAATTAATTAATTTGTGGAAGCTATCATACTCACCATTAAAAAAAATAGTCTTGTCTTTCTGGGATCTGTATTCTGAAACTGAATTGCTCGCCTTTGATATAGACTTAGTTGTTATTTAGATTTGATTTGATTTTGATTCAAGCCTCTATCTTGCTTTAGGGTTGAAAGTGTATGGCGGCTACTCTAGGTTCTCCATTGACGGCATGGCGGCTCTTGTTATAAATTTGTGTGATTAGGGTTGAGAGTTTAGGGGTGTTTTTATAGAAGATTAATTGATTAAGAGCCATCAGATTAACCTAGAAACAATCAAGACCATCCAGTCAACATAGAATGACACCTCAGCCCTAATGACTCATCACTGAGTTAAAAAGTCGTCATCTTTCAGATCTGCCCGGGGGGGGGGGGGGGGGGGGCAGGTCGACCCCCAGGTCGACACTAAGGTCGACCTGTATAAGGGAGGTCGACACTAGGGTCGACCCCTAGTCGACATGGTCCCTGTTTTGAATTCAAATTTTGAATTCCTGAACCTGAGCTGTTTTTAATTTAATTAATTTCTGAAACTTCGGAAGGCCATAACTCCTTCATATGAAGTCCAATTCACACAAAGTCGGACTCTGTATCAAGAAGAATTCCGAGACGAACGAAATGGCGCAACCCGTTTCCCTTAATTCCCACTTTTGAAATTAAGTATTCTTTAATTTGTTAAATTTAATATTTAAAACTACGGGGTGTTACATTCTCCCCTCCTTAAAGGATTTCGCCCCGAAATCTCCAAGTTAAGGAGAATGCATATCCTAACATCCAAGAATCCATCTACTCGACCATCAAACACAGGCATCCATTGTCCTTACAATGATTTCTAATGCTGTATGAACATATGAAAGAAGTGTGTGTATATGTTCCTTATCTAATGCAAAATCAGGCGGTCTACTGATTCAGTTGACCTCCTTAATGGAAATCATGATAGTGCCATGCGTCCATTATGTATGCGAAAGAATCCTATCGATACATATTATTTCTACATGTGTGCATAACCATTCATCAAAATGCAACATCCATATGATAACACAACCATTATACATCCATTAGTTTAGATATGCACACACATTTATATGCGGTATGAAGGTGATTGAGCCGATCTAGTGCCTAAGGTGTGTGTACATGCATCCACGATCAACCACTAGCAACCACTTGCATCCACCAAACATAACATGTCTCAAACACATGTTTGTAACCATAGGGTTCTTCCTAACTAAAGATCGAAGATGTCATCGCAAAGATAATTCTAAAAGATAGGACAAGTATCAACAAAGCGATAGAAAAAGGAGAGAATAAAACATACCCTCAAAAAGGAAATGGTACAACGTACGCATCTTATCTTCCGTCTCCTAAGTCGCGTCTCTTTGATCATCTCCCCATTGCACTTTGACCAACTTGACCTCTTTGTTGCGAAGCTTTTTGACCCCCGATCCGAGAATGCGTGTAGGAGCTCGTCTGATCGTGGCATTGCGCTCTACTTCCACTTCTTCAAGCGTGCTCAGCTCTACCACTTCCACCGTATCGTGTAAACACTTACGCAAATGTGAAACGTGAAAGACGTCATGAACTTTGCTGAGTTTCTCTGGTAACTTTACTCTATACGCCATCTGCCCAATCCTCTCCATAATTGGAAAGGGTCCTACGAACCTTGGTGCCAACTTCCCTACTGATCCAAAACGGACTACGTTTCTCAATGGTGACACCTTAATAAAAACCATGTCCCCCACATTGAACTCAAGATCGGTTCGTCTCCTATTAGCATATGACTTTTGTCGGTCCTGCGCCGTCTTCATTTGCCATCGAATCAGGTCTGTCTTCTCCGATGTCTCCCTAATCATGTCAGGTCCAAGCAAAATCTTGTTCGTGGATTCCCACCAACAAGTAGGTGATCGGCATGGTCGTCCATAAAGAACCTCAAAAGGCGGCATGCCAATGCTAGCCTGAAAACTATTATCATAGGCGAACTCCACTAGTGGAAGGTGTTCTTCCCATGCTCCTCCAATGTCTAGGATGCATAGCCTCAGAAGGTCTTCTAGAATCCGATTTACTCTCTCGGTATGGCCGTCCGTCTGATGGTGATAAGCGGTACTTAAGCATAATTGCGTTCCAACTGCCTCTTGTAAGCTCTTCCAAAATTCGCTTCATATCTCTATACATCTTATCACCACCGGGATGTATGGTCATCTTAGAGCGATGTGAGTCTTCAAGAATTGCCTTCTTCAAACTCTCGTCTTGTGGTACGCAAAGTCTCCCATCTCTACGTAGCCAACCTCTCTCATCTATACCATATCTATCAAGATATCTTGAGGACTCCCCTTTTATAAGCTTGCCTACTATCTCAACCAATTGTGGGTCGTTTCGCTGTGCCTCTCCAACTCGACCCAAAAGTGTAGGTTGCACCTCTAATGATGCCAACAATCCGGGTACAAAATCGACAGAGGGTCTGAAGTCAAAAGTAGATATATACACCAAACTCTGCCGCTCTATGAACAAAGGACTTAAAGTTAACTTCTTTCTACTTAAGGCGTCGGCTACAACGTTACCCTTACCAGGGTTATATGCGATCTCATAATCATAGGATAACAAAAACTCCATTTTTCTCTATTGCCTCAAGTTTAGGTCCTTCTGAGAGAATAAGTACTTTAGTGACTTATGGTCTGTATATAACTCAAACCTTTTGCCAAGCAAATAATGATGCCATGACTTAAGCGCAAAAACTATGGCCGCTAACTCTAAGTCGTGGGTAGGGTAATTTTTCTCGTGGGCTTTCAACTGTCTTCCACCATAGCATATCACCCTTCCCTCTTGCATTAAAACTGCGCCAAGCCCTGTCCCGCAAGCATCGGTATAAACATTGAATGTCTTACTCTCGTCTGGAAAAACTAAAAATGGAGCTGTCGTCAAAGCCCTCTTCAGACGTTGTAAAGCATCGTCACAGTCAGCGTCCCAAGCAAAAGTCAAATTCTTCTTCGTTAATCGAGTGAGAGGGGCTGATATCTTCGCGAAGTCCTTAATGAACTTCCTATAATAACCAGCCAGCCCTGAAAAGCTTCTTATTTCTATTGCGTTCTTAGGAGTTTTCCAATTTTGGATTGCAACTACCTTGGCGGAATCCACAGCTATCCCTTCCTTAGAGACCACGTGTCCTAAGAACCTCACTTCTTTTCTCCAAAAATGGCACTTGGAGAACTTAGCTTTAAGTTGATGAGCTCGTAGGGTCTCTATGACTTCCCTAAGATGTAGGGCATGCTCTTCTTCATTTTTAGAGAAAACCAGAATATCGTCCACAAAGACTACCACAAACTTGTTTAGAAACTCCCTAAACACCCTACTCATTAAGTCAACAAAGTATGCGGGTGCATTCGTAAAACCAAAAGGCATGACGAGCCACTCAAAGAAACCGTCAGGAGTTCTAAATGCAGTCTTATCGATGCTATCTTTAGCCACCCTTAGCTAATGAAACCCTATAGCTAAATCCAGTTGCAAGAAAACCGAATCACACACCAACTGATCGAATAAATCGTCTATCCTCGGCAATGGGTGTATGTTCTTCTTTGTTAGCTTATTCAGCTCTCTATATTCCACGCACAATCTAAGTGAACCATCAGCTTTCGTAGCAAAAATGACTGGAGTACCCCACTCTGAAATACTTCTTCTTATGAACCCCTTCTCAAGCAATTCTTTCACTTTATTACTGAGTTCTCTTCTCTCTCTCGGAGCCATGTGGCGCACTGGTAATGCAACTGTCTTTGCATTATCTACTAAGTATATTCGAAAGTCTATCTCACGCCTCGAGGGTAAACCTCGTACCTCATCGAAGACGTCACTATATTCACGGGCCACACGAATAGATTTCAAATCATCATTGGATGCATCAAGGGATTCTAGGTAGCTAAGCATTACCGGACCTCGAGGGTCACAAGAAATATCAAGGGTCTTTCCACAACGAGTCAGCAATCTAACTACCCTTCTTTCACAATTTAGGATGGCCCCATATCTAGTTAGCCAATCCATACCTAGAATCAAGCCGTAGCCCATGAAGCCAAGAACGAAGGCGTTGCATTCAAACCCAACGCCCAAGATAGACATTCTCAAATCCCGACAAATCATTGAAAGATGAGCTGAACCATCAATAGGATTTGTGACTACTATGGGATCGGTAACTAGACTAGTATTTAGGTGCAGTGTTTCAACTAACGAAGCAGATATAAATGAGTGTGAAGCGCCTGAATTCAAACAAGGTTCGAACAGGATGATCAAAAAGAAAAACCAAACTTCCAACCAAGATATATATCTACCTCTATTAGGTATGCCAGTCGTGAGGGAACGCGTCTGCACTCTAGAAGATCCTATACCTTGTCCTTACTTTTGCCTTTTGCTTCTTTGGACGATCCTAATAAGATGACCTGCTTCTCCGTAGCGATAACAACTAGTCTTCATCTTCTTTCTAACGTCATTGTTTAAGTAGTCAGGTATTTCACAAGTGTGGCCCTTCCTTTTCTCTTGGCCCCTTGTTATCCTTATCGCTTTTCTTTGGATCTGCTTTATCGTGTGTCCTTTCCATGTCTCTCATGCACATTCTCTGTTCGTGGCCTCCTACCAAATGAGGCTTCGTTCTTCATTAACCAAGCAGCTAATTGAACCTTCCTCCCACCGTCTACCTTAAAGGTACCAACAAGCCCTCCACTTCCTTCTATCTTTGACTAACGTCCCAGTCCCATGAAGTGGTTTTCCGCCCATCGTACGGAAGTTCTTACACATCTTAGAAAAAGCATTTATATGTGGAGGAAGAAATTCAAAAAGGAAAGAGGAAAAGATTCAAAACGGAGAATCGAAGGAAAGATATATGGCTCTTGGGGGTTATGTTTTTCAAAATAAACCTTTCTCTTGAAAATACTCTCCTTAAAACATACTTTTGAAAGTATTTCTTTATAAAATGCTTTTGAAAAACAGTTTTTTTCAAAATTCATATCTGTTTTAGTAACCTTCAGCTCTGATACCACGTGTGACACCCCATCTCCATTAATGTCACTCACAAAGGGAATGCATTAACTTCCATGGAGCGTATTTAGTGTATAGAATAGAACATAACAAGACAGATACAAATAATGGTACTTGAAAAATTTAAAACAACTTTTATTGCAGTGGAGAAATAGTTTGATCACAACAACTTCATAAACTAAGTACACTTAATATCCATCTTGATAAATTATTTCAGAGTACATAAAGTAAAAAGCATAAACCCCAACATAAGTAGCCATAAAAGAGATGAGTTGAACTTTACTTTTAGCAATCCAAGCACTTCCAAAAGGGAGAAAGAGATCCAAGATTAAGCTCCACTAGTACTAGTCCCACCATGAGAACCTGGGGGGAGGGAAAGGAAGAAAAGAGGCGAAAACAAGGGGGTCAAACATAAAGTCTGGCGAGTATAATAACTTTAACAATATAAATATTAAAGTATCTAGGATAAGGCATAAACCGGTAAGATAAGATATGACCATGAAACAAGTGGGCATGACAAAGTAAATAAGAGGAATATTCTGGCGTTAATTTCGTTCCTAATCACTATAGGATAATTACTATACTGCACCAATGCTAATTTCACCGCACTATTACTGGTCACCCTAAAAGTTGATCCCGCCTATAGAACATAATAATGAAAGTTGTAGTTTCGTGTACCCCTAGTTGTCTTCATAGGTGTCATCTGCCCCTATCTCCACTAGTTGTACCTATTACCCTCCCCATTCTAGTTATAATGTTTATTTATAATATGGTAGTTATACTCCTAGCTGTCTTCGTAGGTGTCGTCTGCTCCTATCTTCGCTAGTCACACCCACTACCTTCCCCATTCGATTGACTTCCTAACTCGTAGATACCCGTGCTAGTCCCACAGTGGGGTGTATCACTCCCCAAAGTGGCAACCCGATTCCACTTGAGATGCACGGCTTATATCTACACGATGCAACAACGTCTTACCTACCAGCCCGGGCCCACGCACGCACATGAACCCGTTGGACTTGCGTTGCCACCGCTGACCCGTTTTGACCACTTACAATCAAACCCAGTAAGCGTGTCCCGTCCTCGACTTGGGTCGAGCTCACAAAGATACTTAATGGGTTACTGGTTTGAAAAGGGCCCCCATGCATGACACAAGCTTTCCACCTATGCTTGGTCCCCACTAAGGTTTCCCACTTAACCCTATTTTTATTGATGTCTTCTTACATGTTTCAACTTGATTAAGTGCATCTAATCGTATTTCACATGCCACCCAAGGCACCTACTTAATTTCACATGCCACCCAAGGCACCCACTTAACCCCCCCATGTCCCACCATATGTTTATCTGGTTAAGTGTTACTTAATTCATTAGAACCGTAACCTTGTAAAGACCTCCCACATTAGACTGGCATTTGCGGTTGCTGGATTTGCCGAGCGAGTCCGGGCAGTCTTATACCGCTAACGAGCCTAACCTCGTGTGTAACACCCCACGTCCATTAATGTCACTCACAAAGGGAATGCATTAACTTCCATGGAGCATTTTAAGTAAGTATAGAACAGAAAATCACAACAAGACAGATATAAAGCAGTACTTGAAAATTTAAAAACTTTATTTCATTGCAGCGGATAAACCCATATGTTTGATTACATTATCAAAACCATAAACCAAAGTCAAGTACATCATATCCATCTTTATAAAACAAAGTACATAAACTGAAAGGCATAATCCCCAACATTAAAACAGCCATAAATAAAGAGAAGCTGAACTTTACTTCAGCGGTCCAAGAAATCTTCTAAAAGAAGTCCAAAATCAAGCTCCACTGGTGCTAGTTCCAACCTGAGCACCTGAGGGGGGGAGGGGGGAAAGGAAAGAGATGGAAAAAGGGGGTTAGACATAAAGTCTGGCAGTGCGATAATTCTAACAATACAATTAACAAAGTAACTAGGCTAAGCCATAAGTTGGAAAATATGGAAATGATCATGAACCATTGAGTATGACAGAGTAAACAAGGAAACAAGATGAACAACGATATCGTTAAAGCGCACCTATCCTACTAAGATAAATTTACTAAACTACACCAACATTGTAGGATAATTGCTATATTGCACCGCCACTAGTATACTGCACCACCACTAGTCATCCTAAGGTTGATCCCGCCTACAGACTTAAAAATGATATTGGTAGTTTCGTGCACCCCTAGCTACCTTCATAGGTGCCGTCTGCCCCTATCTCCACTAGGTGTACCCACTACCCCCAAGCGATCAGCTCCCTAACTCGTAGATACCCGTGTTGGCCCCACAGTGGGGTGTATCACTCCCTAAAGTGGCAACCCGATACCACCAAGAATGCACGGCTTATACCTACACGATGCAACAACGTCTTACCTACCAACCCAGGTCCACACACGCATATGAACCCGTTGGACTTGCGTTACCACCGCTAACCCGGTTTGGCCTCTTACAGTCAAGCCCAGTTTGCGTGTCCCGTCCTCGACTTGGGTCGAGCCCACAAAGATACGTATGGGTTACTGGTTGAAACGGGGCCCCATTACTTGACACAAGCTATCCACCTAAGCTTGGTTCCCTCTAGTACATCCCACTTAACCCACTTCTTATTCATGTTTCAATTTACATGTTTCAATTTTGGTTAAGTGTTTCTAATCGTATTTCCAAATGCCACCCAAGGCACCCACTAGATTCCACATGCCACCCAAGGCACCCACTTAACCCCCTCATGTCCCACTACATGCTTATCTGGTTAAGTGTTTCTTAATTCATTAAGACCGTAACCTCATAAAGACCTCTCACATTAGACTGACATTTGTGGCAGCTGGATTTGCCGGGCGGGTCCGGGCAGTCTTACACCACAAAAGAGCCTAACCTCGTGTCTTTACAACTGTTATGTATTTAGTTTATGCCTAAGACCTCTCACATTAGACTGGCCTTTGTGGCAGCTGGATTTGTCGGGCGGGTCCGGGCAGTCTTACACCATAAAAGAGCCTAACCTCGTGTCTTAGACGATTAATTAATTGCTCCTAATTAATCAATTCCCAAATTTGAATTACTTTCCCTATTCAAATTATCAATCAATTAACGATGTCCATAATTGACTCAATTATGTCCATCCATTTATGGTATGTAAAATCATACCAATTTTGACCACAATTATATTTTATGCCTTTCAAGGCATTTATGCCAATTAAATATTTTTAATATTATCCCCTTTTTCCCTACATAGTACGTTTGTTCGTTTAACGTAAAAATATACGTTAGACTCGAATAGTCTAACTCATAAAATAAAATAAAACATCACAAATCTAACATAGGGGTGAACTTGCATATGTGAATGATGTTCTACATCTAAAACTTGCATAGGCCAAAGTTACAACTTTCATAAACAACATATGTCATAGAACCAAATCTAAAGGTGTGAACTTGATGAGATAATGGCCACAAACTTGCATAAACATCATATGTCATAGAACCAAATCTAAAGGTGTGAACTTGATGAGATAATGGCCACAAACTTGCATAAATAACATATGTCATAGTTCTATATTTGCATAGGTAATAATCCTAAACTTGCATAACATGATTCATATCCAACTCATAAACTTACATATGTGATTCATACATCGCAACAATGGTGTAGACATGTAAAGTCACATATAATTCTACCCAAACTTGTGTATGGTACATGTTTGAATCAATATCTAAACTTTCCTATATATGATTTATCATATGAATCAATATAACAAACTAGCATAAGAAACATGATAATTCAACTAGACATAAGCCAATCATAGGATTATAACATGGGTGATAGCATCATAACTTTACATCGTAGATGATAGCATCATAACATAATATCATAGAAATTACAACATAATTCTACAACATAATTACAACATGAAATCAACAATTCATCACATCCAAATTATCCGCATTATAACTCAATCCAATTCATTTATTAATTATCTTGTTAAAACTATCGAACTCACAACTCAAAAGCAGTCTTGAGTTCTGAATTCTGATTTCTGGAGTTAAATTTGCGCTCCTTTGATGAAGATTCATTGTTAGAGTTGAAAAGGATTGAATTTGATTTGCTTTCTTCCTCTCTAATTGGTGGCGGCTATGCTGAGTTGCTAGGTGACGGCATGGAGGCCATGAATCCAATTTTATTTTGATTTTAGGGTTTAGGTCTATAGGTGTTTTTATTGAGTTTAGGATTAGTTTTAGCCGTCCGATCAACCCAGAATTAATTCCAGCCAATCAGAGCATATCAGAAACCCTAATGAGTCAGCACAAAGTCATCTACAGGTCATAAATCAAATCTGCCCGGGGGGCAGGTCGACCCCCAGGTCGACACTATGGTCGACCTGGTCAGGGTAGGTCGACCCCCAGGTCGACACTATGGTCGACCTGGTCAGGGTAGGTCGACCCCCAGGTCGACCCTATGGTCGACCTGGCCCTGGCGGGAATTTTCCCGCCTAGCCTGTTTGACTCTGAATTTTGAAATTTGAAATCTGTTTTGAATTTTCTGAAACTTCCGATCGCCATAACTTCTTCATACGAAGTCCAATTCACGCAAACTCGGAATCTATCTCAACCAAAATTCCGAGACGAACACAATGGCGCAACCCATTTCCCTTAATTCTCATGTCTAAGATTAATTATTCTTTAATTTAGTTAATTCGATTATTCAAAAATCTGGGGTGTTACATTCTCCCCTCCTTAAAGGATTTCGCCCCCGAAATCTCTAAGTCAAGGAGAATGCATATCCTAACATCCAAACAACCATCTACTAAACCATCAAACACAGGCATCCATTGTCCTTATAAATTCCTAATGCTGCATGAACATATGCAAGAAGTGTGTGTATATGTTCCTTATTTAATGCAAAATCAGGCGGTCTACTGATTCAGTTGACCTCCTTAATGCAAACCATGATAGTGCCATGCGTCCATTATGTATGCGAAGAACCTTATCGATACATATTATTTCTACATGTGTGCACAACCATTCACCAAAATGCAACATCCATATGATGGTACAACCATTATACATCCATTTTTCAAATATGTACACACATTTATATGCAATATGCGATATGAAGTGACTGAGACGATCTAGTGCCTAAAGTGTGTGTATATGCATCCACGAGCAACCACTAGCAAACACTTGCATCCAATTGCATCCACCATACATAACATGTCTCAAACACATGTTTCAACCATAGGACTATCCTATCTAAAGGTCAAAGATACTAACGAGAGGACATACTAAAGATAAGATAAGTACGAGATAAGTGGTAAACGAGAAATTAAAAGACATACCCTCGAAAAGAAAAGGGTATGATGAACGCATCTTCGCTTCCGTCTCCCAAGTAGTGTTGCTCTCATCATCTCCCCATTGCACTTTGACTAGTTTGAGCTCTCGATTCCTCAACTTCTTAATCTCCGACCCAAAAATGCACGTAGGAGCTTGTCGAATCGTCGCATCACGCTCGATCTCCACCTCTCTAAGCAAGCTCAGCTCTACCACTTCTGCGGTCTCGTGCAAGCACTTCCTCAAATGTGATACATGGAATATGTCGTGTACACCACTAAGTCTCTCGGGCAACTCCACTCTATACGCCATCTGCCCAATCCTTTCCTTAATAGGAAACGGTCCTACGAACCTTGGTGCTAACTTCCCAACGGACCCAAAGCGAACGACATTCCATAATGGAGACACCTTGACAAAGACCATGTCCCCAACATCAAACTCAAGATCTGACCTCCTCTTATCCTCATAAGATTTCTGTCTATCTTGCGCCATCTTCATCCTCCTTCGAATCAAATCGATCTTCTCCGAAGTCTCTCTAATCATATCAGGTCCAAGCAAGATCTTATCCGTAGATTCCCACCAACATGTAGGTGAACGACACGGCCGTCCATAAATAGCTTCGAATGGTGCCATGCCAATGCTAGACTGAAAGCTATTATTATATGCGAACTCTACCAACGGAATATGTTCTTCCCATGTACCTCCGAAATCTAAGACACACAACCTCAATAAGTCCTCAAGAATACGATTCACCCTCTCTGTCTGGCCGTCCGTCTGAGGATGATATGCGGTGCTCAAACATAACTGAGTCCCTACCGCCTCTTGCAAGCTTCTCCAAAATTCGCTAGTGAAAATAGGATCGCGGTCGCTCACTATGCTAGAAGGAACACCGTGCAAACGAACTATTTCTCGAATGTATACGGAGGCTAACCATGAAGCAGTCCTCTTACTCTTCACGGGAATGAAATGGGCGCTCTTAGTAAGTCTGTCTACCACGACCCAAATCCATGTATTGCCCTTCCTCGATCTTGGTAATCCGTCAGTAAAGTCCACCGAGACGCTTTCCCACTTCCATTGTGGGACCTCCAATGGGTGAAGCAATCCACCGGGCTTCCTTCGCTCAACTTTTACTTGTTGGCACACCAAGCATCTAGCGACATACTCAGCCACATCTTTCTTCATGCCGGCCCAAAAGTAAACTCGTCTCATGTCCATGTACATCTTGTCCCCGCCGGGATGAATGGTCATCTTCGAACGATGGGCATCATAAAGAATGGTCTTCCTCAGATTCTCGTCCCGTGGTACACAAAGTCTACCGTCCCTACGCAACCAACCCTTATCATTTAGGGTATACCTACGGAGAAGGCTCGATGACTCCCCTCCTTTGAGCTTTTCTACTAACTCAACCAACTGTGGGTCGTCTCGCTGTGCCTCGCCAATCCGTCCCAAAAGCGCAGGTCTAACCTCTAAGGATGCTAGCAAACCAGGTACGAAGTCAATGGAAGGTGTGAAGTCAAACGTAGAGATGAACTCTAAACTTTGCCGCTCAACAAACAATGGACTCAAGGATAACCTTTTTCTACTTAAGGCATCTGCCACCACGTTACCCTTGCCAGGGGTATTTGCTATCTCAAAGTCGTAGGATGCTAAGAACTCCATCCACCTTTGCTGCCTTAAGTTCAAGTCCTTCTAAGAGAATAAGTATTTTAGCGACTTGTGGTCAGTGAACAATTCGAATTTCTCGCCAGGAAGATAATGACGCCAAGACTTAAGCGCGAAAACAATAGCGGCCAACTCTAGGTAATGTGTATGGTAATTTCTTTCATGCACTCTCAACTGCCTTCGACCATAGGCTATTACCCTTCCCTCTTGCATTAAGACTGTGCCTAGTCCCGTCCCACAAGCTTCAGTATAAACGGTAAATGGCTTACTCCCATCTGGCAACACTAAGACTGGGGTTGTGGTCAAAGCTCTCTTTAAACGTTGGAACGCATCATCACAATCTACGTCCCATGTGAAAACTAAGTTCTTCTTCGTTTAGCGTGTTAATGGAGCTGATATTTTTGCGAAGTCTTTGATAAACTTCCTATAGTAGCCAGCCAACCCTAAGAAACTCCTCACCTCGGTCGCATTTTTAGGAACCTTCCAATCTTGGATGGCCACTACCTTCGCGGGATCCACGACTATCCCTTCTTTGGAAACCACGTGCCCTAAGAATCGCACTTCTTTCCTCCAAAAGTGACATTTGGAAAATTTTGCTTTAAGGCTATGCGCTCGAAGAGTCTCCAACACTTCCCTAAGATGTAGGGCATGCTCTTCCTCGCTCTTAGAAAAGATCAAGATATCATCCACAAAGACTACCACGAATTTATTAAGGTACTCCCTAAACACCCTACTCATCAGATCAACAAAGTATGCGGGGGCGTTTGTCAAACCGAAGGGCATCACCAGCCACTCGAAGAAACCGTCTGGAGTCCTAAAGGCAGTCTTGTCTATGCTATCCTCAGCCACTCTCAACTGATGGAAACCAGTGGCTAAGTCCAACTACGAAAACACGGAGGCGCCAACTAACTGATCGAAGAGATCGTCAATCCTCGGCAGTGGGTGTCTATTCTTCTTAGTAAGCTTATTGAGTTCTCTATAGTCCACACAAAGTTTAAGGGACCCATCTTCCTTGTGGCAAATACTACTGGAGCACCCCACTCCGATATACTACGTCTGATGAACCTCTTCTCAAGCAATTCTTTCAATTGCTTACTGAGTTCTCTTCTCTCTCTTAGAGCCATGTGGTGCACTGGCAATGCAACTGGCTTTGCATTGTCCACTAGATATATTCGAAAGTCTATCTCACGTTTTGGGGGTAAACCCCTCACCTCATCGAAGACATCAACATATTCATGGACAATGGGAATAGAATGTAAATCATCATCGGATGCATCAAGGGATTCTAGGTAACTAAGCATTACTAGACCTCTAGGGTCACAAGAAATATCAAGGGTTTTTCCAGAACGAGTCAAAAATCTAACTACCCTTCTTTCACAATCTAGGATGGCCCCATATCTAGTTAGCCAATCCATACCTAGAATTAAACCGTAGCCCATGAAGCTAAGAACAAAAGCGTTGCACTCAAACTCAACGCCCAATATAAACACTCTCAAATCCCGACAAATCATAGAAAGATGAGCCGAACCACCAATAGGATTTGAGACTACTAAGGGATCAGTAACTAGACTATTATCAAGGTGCAGTGTTTCAACTAACGATGTAGAAATAAATGAATGTGATGCGCCAGAATCGAATAAAGTACGGACAGGATGATCAAACAGAAAAACTAAACTTTCAACGGAAATTGCTCTACCTCGTTCTTGCAGCGGTGGGACCACGAGAGCCTGAACCTGTCCCATTGCCTGCCCGGTTGCCATAAGAGCTTGCACTTGTCCTCCCGAGGTAGACCCTGCCCTCTGCCCTTTCTTTGGGCAGTCCTTAATAAGATGTCCCGCTTCGCCACAGTGGAAACAACCAGTCTTCTTTTTCTTCCTACAATATTTGCTTAGATGGCCTGGTGTCCCACAATTAAAGCATTTCTTCTTCCCCTTAGCATTGTTTCCTTTGCCACCTTTCTTGTTCAGTTGTTGTTGTTGCGGCTTCTTTTGATCCCCTTTCTTCTCGGGTGCCTTATTAGCATTGGCGCCCTTCTCTTCTTTATGCATGAGTGCCATGTCAACTAACCTCTCAAAGGTAGCCCCCATGGGAATGTGGGTCATAGCTAACCCATGAAGCGGATCGTTTAAGCCATTAACAAATCTTAGAGCCTTCTTTTCTGGAGTGTTCACCAAGTCTAAGCCAAACCTTGCCAATTGGTTGAATTAGTTGACGTACTCTTTCACCGATAGATTCCCTTGCTTCAGTGACAAAAACCTTTCCATGTATAGATTCTCTTCAGCCCGTGAGAGAAACTTCGCCTCAAACCTTTGCCTAAAATCTGGCCATGTATCGACTGGAAGTCCCCCATTAGTGACCTCCCACCAAAACGAGGCCTCATCCTTCATTAGCCACGCAGCTAGCTGGTCTTTCCTTCCATCATCCACTTCAAAGATTCTAAACAATTCTTCCACCTCCTTTAGCCAGTTATGAGCTTCAATAAATGTCCCCTTCCCGTGAAAAGGTTTTCCACCCATTGCTCTAAAGTCCTTACATATCTTTGCGAAATTATCGACATGAGGAGGAGGGGGAGGAGGAGGATCATTTGCTGGACCTGCGGCGGCGGCCCTAGCCTCAAGATAATAACGAAACCAACCGGGCACATGAACGCCCTCTGGTGTCTCAGATGCTTTAGACATGCTGAAACGAAAAAGGAAAGATTCAATACTAAAAGGACCGAAGGAAAGATATATGGCTCTTGGGGTTATGCTTTCTAAAATATACTTTTCTCTTGAAAATACTTCCCTTAAAACATACTTTTGAAAGTACTTCTTTATAAAAATTATTTTAAAAAAAAAAATTCAAAAATTCATATCTGTTCTGGCAACCTTCAGCTCTGATACCACGTGTAACACCCCACGTCCATTATGTCACTCACAAAGGGAATGCATTAACTTCCATGGAGCAATTTGAGTAAGTATAGAACAGAAAATCACAACAAGACAGATATAAAGCAGTACTTGAAAATTTAAAAACTTTATTTTATTGCAGCGGATAAACCCATATGTTTGATTACATCATCAAAACCATAAACCAAAGTCAAGTACATAATATCCATCTTGATAAAACAAAGTACAGAAACTGGAAGACATAATTCACAACATTAAAATAGCCATAAATAAAGAGAAGTTGAACTTTACTTCAGCGGTCCAAGAAATCTTCTAAAAGCAGTCCAAAATCAAGCTCCATTGGTGCTAGTTCCAACCTAAGCACCTGGGGGGAAGGAAAGAGATGGAAAAAGGGGGGTCAGACATAAAGTCTGGCGAGTGCGATATGTAACAACCAGGAATTTTGGGGCCAATTTAATTTTTTTTATTTTAGAAAATTTAAGTGAAATTGAACATTTAAAGTAATATATTATAAATAATAACGACCAAAATTCTATTTTAATTGAAGTTAATTCGAATAAATTTTATTTAATTATAAAAGGAGTTTAAAACAGCGCTGTAGTTGAAAATTTGATTTTGAACTTTGACTGACTATACAGGAAGCAAAATAAATAGGATTTTAGTGAAACAAGAAATATCTAAATCTGTTTAATGATATCTTTCTAACGAAGCTGAAAAACTGAAATTTCATTTTAAAAGTCAAAAGTTATGTCCAGTTTAAAATTTAGAAAGGTCGCTATGAAATTTATATATAATATATAAAGGTCAAAACTACTACTTTTTGCATATGAACGAATTTGGACTCGAAACCACTTCCGTTGAGTTCAAAATGACGTTTCTGCATTGAAAAACAGTAAACACATATATATTTCGAGTTTCGAAAATTATTTGTTTGAAAATGTATTTTTAATATTAAATATATACGCCTTGAAAAAGGCCATTTTTCAAAAAGGCTCAGAATTGAACCAAATTAATTTTTCTGGATTCGCAACGTCAAAAAATAGCTAAATATATTTTTCGGGAATTTTTGAAGTTAATTTGTGACCCCGGTGAATTTATTCGTTTGGTTGAATTAAAAATTAAATGAATTATATTAAAAATAAAGTGAACATGCTGTAGACATCGAAATGGGGACTTGCCACTAGCGCCATTGCGTTCAGAAGATGTCAAAACATTAAGATAGACAGTAAGCATGCCTAATTCTGAGTTCGGGCCAAAACAGGGCCTTAATGGGTAATTAGTGAATATTATAATATTATAAATACTAGTTAATCAAATCCCTAAACCCTAGAAATATTGTCCAGCCGCCGGCCCTTCTTTGATTGGCTGGAAACATACGAATTTCAACCTCCAATTTCTTCCAATCCAGTTCGAGTTAGAACCTAAACCCATCACCAAATCGAAGAGATTTGCAAGAGCTTTAATTCTATACGGAGATGATCGGATTTAGAGGAGTGTTTTGGCCGAAACCTCCACCCAAACCGCCGGCCATAGCAGCCCACCGCACCCCCACCAAGGCCCACCGCACCCTCCACCATTCCAGGCTCACAAAGCCCCCTCCTCCCTCTTCGATTTGCCACCTTCCGATCGACCTCTAGCTGCACAAATCCCGATATAAGTGGAGACCTAGTTTTGAACTTGATGGGTTCATAATAGCAAAAGAGAACGGCCTTGTACAGACGATGAGGGAGGAAGATGGTATACTATATATTTTTATTAATTTAATATTCAATTTGTACAAACTTTAAAATGCGATAACTTTCTCGAACGAGGTCCGTTTATCGAACCGTCAGTTGCGTTGGATTCGTCTTTCCGAGATCTTCGCGATGGCGCAGACCAGACCTGAAACTGGGACTGTTGAAATTTCAGCAATTTTTGAATGCGAACGGGGTTTCAGAATCAAACCAATGTGAGAATTTCTAATTTTAATTAATTTAATTAATTATTTTATCGCTGTTAGATAATTGTTTATATATTATTTAATTAGATTTGCGCTGTGGTAAATTGTGATTGTAGTTGTGATGAATTGGATTGTATTGTATTAGTTAGATCTGTTATTGTATTATCTAGATCGGATGAATTCAATAAAAATCATCATGGTTTGTAAATTGGATTAAACTAGAATTTTTAAATCAAAAAAAAAAATTACCTTGGTGGTGGATTTGATTGGATTAGAATCTTTAATCCAAATAAAATATCATATTTTGTCATGTTTATTTTATTGCTATTAAACTGTTAAAATAATAGTTTGTTATGAAATGTTACGTAAGGATTAAAATATCATTTTTTATTTTAGAATGAATGTTAGACAAACATAACATGTTTAGTTAAAAATATTTTTGTCTAAACAAAAATCACAATTTCAGTTAGAATATAAAAGCATCATCTTAGTAAGATTATGTTATGTAATATAAAACATAATATTAGTCAGATTCAATTATGTAATATAAAAACTGTCATTATAAGTAAAAATGTAATGTCAGTTAAATATGCAATGTTAATAAAAAATATTCATGTTAGAGAAAATATCTTTTACATATAATAATGTCATGTTAAAGAAATTTGTCATTTATCTATAAATGTCATTTTTGGTTACATTTTGGAATGTCATATTTCGCCGTCATTTTAGAAGAATTAAAATGATAGATTTTCTAATTCATATTTTACCGTCGTTTTGGATGCAGTAAAAGAGAAAAAGAGAAAAAGTAAAAGGAAATAATTTTTATGTTATATTTTTATTGTCGTTTTAGAGGCACTAAAAAGATAGAATTTTAAGGTTGCATTCTGTTTTGTTTATTCAAAACATTACCATTTGTTAGAAAACATGTCATGTAAATTAAATGCCATTTATGTTAGATAACATGAAATGTTAGAACATAAAAATATTCTTTTTATGTTATTAGGAATCGTTAGAATTGCTAGACATTAAAAATATTCCTTTTATGGTTTTCTTGTAATGTTAGCAATATCTATATGTTGAAAACATTACTCTTAACATACTAGAAAAGAGGAAAAGAAACCATATATAAAAGTATGTTAGGACATTAAAAATATTCATTTTGTTAGTGGCGTCATATGAGAATAAAAATATTCATTTTGTTAGTGGCGTCATATGAGAATAAAACACGCTGCATTAGACTAGAATACCAATGTAAATAGAAAAATGGTTACACTAGAAATGGTAAATATGTTAATATATAAAAATTCACTTTTATATGTCACTAGAAATGGGAAATATGTTAATTCACTTTTTATATGTAATTAGAAATGGAACATCTGTTACATATAATTTTTTTTATGTGATTAGAAAAAGAGGAATTACTTTTATTTGTCAAATATAAAAGAAAGATAAAAAGATTCATTTTTACAAATATAAAAGAAAGATAGAAAAATATAAGAATGACAAAAGATTCACTTTGTCAAATATAAAAGAAAGATAAAAAGATTCATTTTGACAAATATAAAAGAAAGATAGAAAAATATAAGAATGACAAAATTTTTATTTTGACAAATGTAAAAGAATGACAAAAACATACATTAGAATGAAGTTACATTTTTATTAGAAAGGGAAGATTAAAATAAAATGAACATAACGATATTTTTGGCGCTATAGTAAGAAAAAGAACATAACGATATTTTTAGCATCATAGTTAGAAAATGTATACAACGTATTTTTAGTGTTGTGGTTAGAAATTATGGACATAACATTTTTTAGCACTGTAATTAAGATATGGACATAACGGTATTTTAGTGTGTAGTTGAAAAAAAAAAGTGAAATGAAATATATTTATTTGTTAATGTCATATACTGCATATGAAATGAAATATATTTATTTGTAAATGTCATATACTGCATATGAAATGAAATATATTTATTTGTTAATGTCATATACTGCATATGAAATGAAATATATTTATTTGTTAATGTCATATACTGCATATGAAATGAAACATATTTGTTAATGTCATATACTGCGTATGAAATGAAATGCATGGTTAAGGTCATACTTTTTGCATATAAAGCGTAGTAGTTTAAATGTCATTTAGAAACTAGAAAAAGAAAAGAACAAAAATTCACAATTTTTGTTTAAAGAACAGAGAAGAACAAAATTTACCTTTTTGTTTAATATAAATCCAAGATAAAAGATTTCATTTTGTTAAATGTAATTAAAAAGTGAAAAGTTACATTTTTGTTTAAATGTAATTAAAGTAAGAAAATTTACATTTTCATGTAAAGAGAATTTAAAGAAGAAAATTTACACTTTCATGTGGATGGAACTTAAGGAAGGGAATTTACATTTTAATGAATTGGATTTTCATAAAAAGAAAAATAAAAGATAAAGTTAGAAATTTACATTTTTATGTAGATAGATTAACACACAAAATTATTATTTTGTTTGTAATGAAAGATGAACAAAGTTATTCATTTTTGTGGAATTGAAGTTGACACCAAATTTATATTGCATTTTTGTTAGAAATTGAAATGACACAAAAATACTCATTTTTGTTAAATTATAAATGACGTACAAAAATATTCATGCTTGTTGTAATTGGAATGATACACAAAATATACAGTTGTGCATAGGATATGTATGAAAATTGGAAAATAAAAGAAAACATTGTTGTGTGTGATGATATATATCAATATTGGATATAAATAAGAAGATTTGTTGTTAGCAAAATATAGTAAAATGAAATGGATGAAGGAGTTATATATAATTATATATAAAGATTAAAATCAAACGATATGAAATGATTTCCAACTTATATATATACGCGTGAATTATTTGGAAAGTCTGAGTCTATCTCATTCCAAATAATTTGAACGACATTTAAAATTCAAGAGTTGAAGACGGCGATTGAAGACTGACGATCTTCATATCGAATGGACGACGACTGCTGATGCCCATGATTGGAGTAGCTACCTTGAAGGGGCTACATTGGTGGCCGTCTGGATGTAGTGTTGATTTGTATGGATTTGGCTTTCGCTCGGACCCAGAGCATAAGCTTATAAATGGATTGCGTGTCCGACATCGTACTCTGTTAAATATCATGTTATTTATTTTCTGTCTATATATAAATGATTGTTGGTGGAGAATTTATTCTTTACTTAACACCCGTTTATATATTGATGGATGATCAATGGTACGGTATGGATTGACAATGTGGCACGCTAAGATGAAGATGATCAAGGCTTTGTTGAAAAGCAGGCCTTGTGGTTATGACGTTACTTCGCGAGCCTCACAACCCGGTTGAGTCTAAAACGGGAGAATGGAACGCAGGGAGAGCAGCATGATTCTTTCTAGCTAGAAGTGGTGTCGGTGCTTAAATTGGCTGATATTTACTTATGTGGATGATGGATTACGAGGCCTCGGTATTAGGTCCTATAGGATTGGGAAACGTGTGTTCAGGAATTGCCAATCCACGAAGCTATATGTGTGGACCGGCCCTGCAGGATCCAAGGGTTAACTGCGGGGAATCCTGAGACATTAGCTAGAGTGTCTCGAATCGGTAAGGAGCTCCTCCCTAGCCTTGACTCATGATGGAAACCGAATTTCCAATACGTCCTCATGCGGTTTTGATTGTATTACTAGTATGAAGGCATAGTAGTATGGGATACTATTCTTCCTAGGATTGATATATTATGATTGAAACTGTTTTTGAAAACTTATACACACTAATAATAATATCAAATTCGTTTTTATCGTACCAAGCATGTTTAATCACCATAAGGTAAAACTCTATCCTCTGGTGTGCGTTGCATTGTGTAATGTGACCTGAGTCTTATGGTGGTTTCATTTTTCTAAAAAGCATTGCGTGTTTAAACGATTTACTTTAAATTATGCACGGCAATCCATTGGAGTAAACCCGTTCCGCGTTAGCGGCGTGGTTCTTGGATTTGCCTTATTACTATTAGATAGATTAGTTAAGAATTCTCACACCAGTCCCATGACTGACCCGTTGTTTGTTTCCACCTTTGCAAACTCGGGTGCCCTCTTTTCCACATGGGCAGTCGAGTAGTTTCTCTACAGGTCTTTATCTCGAGCAGGATTCTGGATTGAAGCTTAAAGCTGTGTCCAAAGCGTAGTTGTCTTCCGCTGTATCTATTTTATTTCCGCTGCACTGTATTGTATTTAATTTATTATAAAAATTTCTTCCGCTGTATTTTATCGATGTACTCTGATATTCTGTACTCTGATGTTATATTATCATGATATAATAAAAGTCTATTGTTGTTGTTCTGATGTGTTGTATTCCCAAAGTTAACGTACTCGGGATTTGAACGGTCTTGGTCGATTTTGCGGTCGATCGGGTCGGGCAAAATGTGTGTCGTTACAGTTGGTATCAGAGCTTTGGTTAGCTCAAATCTTTGGGGTACAACTCGTTAGAACTAAACAAAAGAATCATCAGAGATTGGATTAGTAATATCCAATAAGAATACTCATTAGAGAAGAGGTTAGTAATGCCCTAGAATGAGTTGAGAGTAGCAAGCCTATAATATACGTATTTGTAATTATAATCTATTTTAGAAAATATGATTTTTGAATATATAAAAGTTATATATTTGAAAGTTAATCTGCTAATGAAATTATTGAAATTAATAAAAGAAAATTAGAATTAATTTAGGTAGGTAAACAATTTTTAGCTTCGTTCCTTTTCGAGGACGAAAAGTTTTTAAGTGGGGGAGACTGTAACAACCCGGAATTTTGGGGCCAATTTTTTTTTTTTATTTTAGAAAATTTAAGTGAAATTGAATATTTAAAGTAATTTATTATAAATAATAACGGCCAAAATTCTATTTTAATTGAAGTTAAATCGAATAAATTTTATTTAATTATAAAAGGAGTTTAAAACAGCGCTGTAGTTGAAAATTTGATTTTGAACTTTGACTTACTGTACAGGATGCAAAATAAATAGGATTTTAGTGAAACAAGAAATACCTAAATCAGTTTAATAATATCTTATAACGAAGCTGAAAAACTGAAATTTCGTTTTAAAAGTCAAAAGTTATGTCCAGTTTAAAATTTAGAAAGGTCGCTATGAAATTTAAATATAATATATAACGGTCAAAACTACTACTTTTTGCATATGAAGGAATTTGGACTCGAAACCACTTCCATTGAGTTCAGAATGACGTTTCTGCATTGAAAAACAGTAAACACTTATATATTTCGAGTTTCGAAAATTATTTGTTTAAAAATGTACTTTTAATATTAAATATATACGCCTTGAAAAAGGCCATTTTTCAAAAAGGCTCAGAATTGAACCAAATTAATTTTTCTGGATTCGCAGCGTCAAAACATAGCTAAATATATTTTTCGGGAATTTTTGAAGTTAATTTGTGACCCCGGTGAATTTATTCGTTCGGTTGAATTAAAAATTAAATGAATTATATTAAAAATAAAGTGAACATGCTGTAGACTTCGAAATGGGGCCTTTCCACTAGCGCCATTGCGTTCAGAAGATGTCAAAACATTAAGATAGACAGTAAGCATGCCTAATTCTGAGTTCGGGCCAAAACAGGGCCTTAATGGGTAATTAGTGAATATTATAATATTATAAATACTAGTTAATCAAATCCCTAAACCCTAGAAATATTGTCCAGCCGCCGGCCCTTCTTTGAATGGCTGGAAACATACGAATTTCAACCTCCAATTTCTTCCAATCCACTTCGAGTTAGAACCCAAACCCATCACGAAATCGAAGAGATTTGCAAGAGCTTTAATTCTATACGGAGATGATCGGATTTAGAGGAGTGTTTTGGCCGAAACCTCCACCCAAACCGCCGGCCATAGCAGCCCGCCGCACCCCACCAGGGCCCACCGCACCCTCCACCACTCCAGATGCACAAAGCACCCTCCTCCCTCTTCGATTTGCCACCTTCCGATCGACCTCTAGCTGCACAAATCCCGATATAAGTGGAGACCTAGTTTTGAACTTGATGGGTTCATAATAGCAAAAGAGAACGGCCTTGTACAGACGATGAGGGAGGAAGATGGTATACTATATATTTTATTAATTTAATATTTAATTTGTACAAAATTTAAAATGCGATAACTTTCTCGTACGAGGTCCGTTTATCGAACCGTCAGTTGTGTTGTATTCGTCTTTCCGAGATCTTCGCGATGGCGCAGACCAGACCTGAAACGGGGACGGTTGAAATTTCAGCAATTTTTGAATGCGATCGAGGTTTCAGAATTAAACCAATGTGAGAATTTCTAATTTTAATTAATTTAATTAATTATTTTATCGCTGTTAGATAATTGTTTATATATTATTTAATTAGATTTGCGCTGTGGTAAATTGTGATTGTAGTTGTGATGAATTGGATTGTATTGTATTAGTTAGATCTGTTATTGTATTATCTAGATCGGATGAATTCAATAAAAATCATGGTTTGTAAATTGGATTAAACTAGAATTTTTAAATCAAAAAAAAAATTACCTTAGTTGTGGATTGGATTTGATTAGAATCTTTAATCCAAATAAAATATCATATTTTGTCATGTTTATTTTATTGCCATTAAACTGTTAAAATAATAGTTTGTTATGAAATGTTACGTAAGGATTAAAATATCATTTTTTATTTTAGAATGAATGTTAGACAAACATAACATGTTTAGTTAAAATATTTTTGTCTAAACAAAAATCACAATTTCAGTTAGAATATAAAAGCATCATCTTAGTCAGATTATGTTATGTAATATAAAACATCATATTAGTCAGATTCTATTATGTAATATAAAAACTGTCAGTATAGGTAAAAATGTAATGTCAGTTAAATATGCCATGTTAATAAAAAATATTCATGTTAGAGAAAATATCTTTTACATATAATAATGTCATGTTAAAGAAATTTGTCATTTATCTATAAATGTCATTTTTTGTTACATTTTGTAATGTCATATTTCACCGTCATTTTAGAAGCATTAAAATGATAGATTTGCTAATTCATATTTTACAGTCGTTTTGGATGCAGTAAAAGAGAAAAAGAGAAAAAGTAAAAGGAAATAATTTTTATGTTATATTTTTATTGTCTTTTTAGAGGCAATAAAAAGATAGAATTTTAAGGTTGCATTATGTTTTGTTTATTCAAAACATTACCATTTGTTAGAAAACATGTCATGTAAATTAAATGCCATTTATGTTAGATAACATGAAATGTTAGAACATAAAAATATTCTTTTTATGTTATTATGAATCGTTAAAATTGCTAGACATTAAAAATATTCCTTTTATGGTTTGCTTGTAATGATAGCAATATCTATATGTTGAAAACATTACTCTTAACATACTAGAAAAGAGGAAAAGAAACCATATATAAAAGTATGTTAGGACATTAAAAATATTCATTTTGTTAGTGGCGTCATATGAGAATAAAAATATTCATTTTGTTAGTGGCATCATATGAGAATAAAACATGCTGCATTAGACTAGAATGCCATCGTAAATAGAAAAATGGTTACACTAGAAATGGGAAATATGTTAATATAGAAAAATTCACTTTTATATGTCACTAGAAATGGGAAATATGTTAATTCACTTTTTATATGTCATTAGAAATGGAAAATCTGTTACATATTTTTTTTTATGTGATTAGAAAAAGAGGAATTACTTTTATTTGTCAAATATAAAAGAAAGATAAAAAGATTTATTTTGACAAATATAAAAGAAAGATAGAAAAATATAAGAATGACAAAAGATTCATTTTGTCAAATATAAAAGAAAGATAAAAAGATTCATTTTGACAAAAATAAAAGAAAGATAGAAAAATATAAGAATGACAAAATATTTATTTTGACAAATGTAAAAGAATGACAAAAACATACATTAGAATGAAGTTACATTTTTATTAGAAAGGGTAGATTAAAATAAAATGAACATAATGATATTTTTGGCGCTATAGTAAGAAAAAGAACATAACGATATTTTTAGCGTCATAGTTAGAAAATGTATACAACATATTTTTAGTGTTGTGGTTAGAAATTATGGACATAACATTTTTTATCACTGTAATTAAGATATGGACATAATGGTATTTTAGTGTGTAGTTGAAAAAAAAAGTGAAATGAAATATATTTATTTGTTAGTGTCAAATACTGCATATGAAATGAAATATATTTATTTGTTAATGTCATATACTGCATATGAAATGAAATATATTTATTTGTTAATGTCATATACTGCATATGAAATGAAATATATTTATTTGTTAATGTCATATACTGCATATGAAATGAAATATATTTATTTGTTAATGTCATATACTGCATATGAAATGAAACATATTTGTTAATGTCATATACTGCGTATGAAATGAAATGCATGGTTAAGGTCATACTTTTTGCATATAAAGCGTAGTAGTTTAAATGTCATTTAGAAACTAGAAAAAGAAAAGAACAAAAATTCACAATTTTTGTTTAAAGAACAGAGAAGAACAAAATTTACCTTTTTGTTTAATGTAAATCCAAGATAAAAGATTACATTTTGTTAAATGTAATTAAAAAGAGAAAAGTTACATTTGTGTTTAAATGTAATTAAAGTAAGAAAATTTACATTTTCATGTAAAGAGAATTTAAAGAAGAAAATTTACACTTTCATGTGGATGGAACTTAAGGAAGGGAATTTACATTTTAATGAATTGGATTTTCATAAAAAGAAAAAAAAAGATATAGTTAGAAATTTACATTTTTATATAGATAGATTAACACACAAAATTATTATTTTGTTTGTAATGAAAGATGAACAAAGTTATTCATTTTTGTGGAATTGAAGTTGACACCAAATTTATATTGCATTTTTGTTAGAAATTGAAGTAACACAAAAATACTCATTTTTGTTAAATTATAAATGACATACAAAAATATTCATGCTTGTTGTAATTGGAATGATGTAACAACCCGTAAAATGCGAGCCAGTTTGAAATTTTTATTTTGGCCATTTTAGCGAATTTTGATTATTTAAAATGAATTATTTTAAATAATATCGACGAGAGATTTATTTTGAATAGGATTAGAACGTATATATTATACGCGTCGTCGTTAGAATATAAATATTTATATATAATTATAAATAGAATTGAAAATGGCGCGGTAGTTCGATAATTCGATTTCAAACTTCAATTGAATGTATCGGGTGCAAAACAATCCGGATTTTAGTGAAACCAAAAATGGTAGGATCTAATTGATGATATCTTTCCAACGAATCTGAAAAATCGAGATTTCATTGCGGGAATCAAAAGAGATGTCCAGTTGAAAATTCTGAATAGTCGCTATGGAATTCAGGCCCTTAAAAATGGACATTTTGCAAACGACCTCGGATTTCGACGAAACCAGTTTTGTTGGGTCCGTGATGTCGAATTATTGCTAGATTCCAAATTTCATAATTTTCTGAATCAATATGTGAACGTGGCATAGGAAAACGCGTTTGACCAGTTTCAGTTGATTTTAATCGATTGGAAATTGGCCATTTTTCAAACGGTGTCAGAATTCGACGAAACTAGTTTTGTTAGGACCGTATCGTCAATACGAAGCTAGAAAATATTTTTCTGGAATTTTTCTAGTTAGTATGTGACCCCGGTAATTTGAAATGTACGTTTAAAATTCAATATAGTGATTTAAATGTAGATTTAACGGAAACTGATCGTAACAATCGAATTGGCCTATGATACATATCCCAATGTGTTCGGAATGGGGGTAAAACGCTAGGGACGACAGTCGGTGGGTTCGAATTGGGATTCAAAATAAAAGTCAACTTAAAAGAGAATAATAAAATAATAATTAAACCTAGTCAACCCTCATTCTCTCTCTACCCGTTTTTCTCCCTTTCAGCCCCCCCCCCCCCGTCGTTATCCTATAAGGAAAAAAAAATGGAAACCTAATCTAAATCGCGCAGCCCCCCCCCCCCCTCGACGGAGCGTCCTCCTCCGTTGCCACCAGGTGGCGCCGCCCACTACTAGACCCCCTTCGACGAGGCCGACCCCCCCTCCGACCTGCAAACTCCGACGAAGCCGACCCCCCCCTCCGACCTGCCCTTCGACGAAGCCGACCCCCCCTCCGACCTGCAAACTCCGACGAAGCCGACGCCCCCCCATCTTCTCATACAGTAAGTATTTTTATTTTACTTTTATTTTTATTTTTATTTTAGAGTTTAAAACTAATTTCGATTTTTAGGAATTAAAAACTGATTTTGTAAAACTGATTTTGTAAAACTGATTTTATGTTAATTTTGTAAAACTGATTTTATGTTAATTTTGTAAAACTGATTTTATGTTAATTTTTAAAACTGATTTTATGTTAATTTTGTAAAACTGATTTTATGTTAATTTTTAAAACTGATTTTTTGTTAATTTGTAAAACTGATTTTTTGTTAATTTGTAAAACTGATTTTAAAAAGGTATTTAAAACTGATTTTAAAAAAAAAGGTATTTAAAACTGATTTTAAAAAGGTATTTAAAACTGAATAGAAAAAGGTTAAAACTTTAAATAGAAAATATAAATTTGAAATGATTTTTAAATATAAAAATTAGCATTGTTGTAAAATACAGTGAAATGTCCTTTTATATGCGTTCTTTTGTGGCTTGTTCTCGAACTATCCGACACTTTCCTTTACGGGGAAGTTGCGGGTTTTTACACGTGGTATCAGAGCTTTGGTTTACAAAGCTTAGAGAACAAGGCACATTAGAACCATACGAAAGAATTCATCAGAAAGTGGATTAGTAATATCCAACGGGAATGACTCGTTAGAGATAGGATCAGTAGTATCCTAGAACGAGTGTGAAGAGTATATTTTTCAAATGAAAACAATTTTTGTTTTGAAAATGTAAATCAATTATTCGTATCTGATTATCTATTTATATTGAGTTGGACAGTCCAGTATATAAAGATTTTGCGTATACGTCTGATCCGCGTGTATTCGAAGTTTTAATATATTGGATAGATATAGATTCACACTCTAGTCGCCCGAAGGTGATTCTGATGATTGTAGCTACATCATCAGAATTAATATTCGAGAGTCGAAGGTGTGATATTTATATACTTCCTATTGACTGGTGTGAGAACCAAAATTAGATAGGGCCTATTGTTGTGATTTGGCATCAAAAAACATGATTTTTGGCTATGTATCGAAATTATGAATTTGAAACTCTAATTCACCAATTGATTGATGTTTGTGTTGTTTGTTTATTTGTTTGCTAATTTTTAGCCATTTAGCCTAACAGAACCAAATATTGAATTATATTGAAAATTGGTTGCATTTGCTTGCATATACATATATATCATTGAACAGGTCATAGCAAGGAGGCTAGAGCCGAAGAATAAAATTTGTTTGCCCGACAAATAGGTACATGTTTACTACATAATTTACTGTCTCGTTTGGGTGATGATGATTTTATGAGCCTATTGGCTTTTTCTTTTTCTTTTTGAGATCTGAAGGACCGGGGAAGCTATTTGAAATTCCCCGATGCTCCCGGTGCAGGGGAGGTTATGGCGAAATTTTTCGAAAATTTTGGGGTGTTAGCCAAATTTTTGAAATTTTAGAAAATTCTCAGAAACTGAAAAGTTGGAGAATGGAAGCCAGATTGAGCGTAGAGTTGATTAATCAAACCACTTTCGACTTTGTTCCTTTTCGGGGACGAAAAGTTTTAAGTGGGGGAGATTGTAACAACCCGTAAAATGCGAGCCAGTTTTGAATATGTATATATCACAAGGTTTTGAAAATATATGGGAATGTTTTAAAAATATATATCATGTGATTTTTATATATTGAACATCGAAGTAAAAAAATATGATTTTTATATATTGAACTTCGAAGTAAAAATAGGATTTTTATATATTGAAGAGCGAAGTAAAATTCGATTTTTACATATGTAGTGAAAGCGGACAACGAAGATGACGAAGATGCGATAGCGATGAGGTTTTCTATCAAAGAAGTGCCGTGGAGCTAGGATAGCTATATGTGAGAACTTCTCACCTTTCAATTTCTTTTCTAGTTATATATATATACTAGGATGCAGACGGTGCTTAGTAGCACCCGACACAATCGTCCACAGACCATGGACTTGTTTGTTTGGTTGCATAGCTTAGTTATATGATTTTGATTTGAATTTGGTTGTTTGGTGAATTTGATTGATGTGTGAATGGCGTGGGCCTTCACTAGACCGGGGATAAGGCTAGGCCTTGTCCCGTTTCTAGCATCGTGCCGTTATGCCGCCGAAATTTTCTAAAATATGTTAGAAAATAAAAATATCATTTTATTGTGTAAATGAATTGAATAGAAATTCATAGGTTGAAATAAAATGTTTTATCGTTAAAAATATAATTTTTAACGTGAATGTGAATAAATGAATAGTTATAAACAAATCGGCCGATTTGTTTGTATATACACTGATTTGACTGATATTGATTGGGTCGATAAATTTCACACATCGCCCAACCGCACAAATAAAATCGGTGTTTGTTTGTCTGAAACCCCACACGGGTGTTGGGATGAAATTTGAAGTTCACTCATCCTGATTGATTAAATATGTCGATCGATGGATTAACAGACTGTTATAAGCGTTAGATATCTATATTTGATGCTTATACAGTGTAGTGCACTTTGGTTGATGGTTGATTATTTTGCAATGCTATTATATGGGTGTAATGTATGAAAATCCATATAATTAACATTATATGGAAATTGATTGGGCCTCATTCCAGTTTTAAAATAGAAATATTTGAAATAGAAATATTTGAAATAGAAATGTTCGAAATGGAATATTTGAAAATATCAATATATGAAGCCGTGTTGATTAGATTGACGCCATTTTGACGTGAACGATATTTATATCGATTTTATTCATTTTATAATGAATATCGAAAGTGATTTCAAAATCTGATATTTTGAAAAGAATTGATTGTAAATGAATTCGAATTGGAATTGAAATTGAATAGATTTGATATTGAACAGATTTGAAATTCGAACGATTTCGAAATGAATTGAACTGAAAACGATTTCGAAATGAAGTGAATTGAAAACGATTTCGAAATGAATTGAATTGAAAACGAATTCAAATTGAATTGAAATTTGAATTGAATAGAAATGAATTTTAAAACGAATCTATAAAGAAGAATTCAATTGTGATTTGAATTGAAAAGGAAGTTGAAAATGTTTTTGAAACGAATTCAAAACTATTTATATAATTCGTTTTAAATAGAAATCGACGAAATATATTATATATATATATTATATATATAATATAATGGCCTGAATAGAACGCGCCGCGCCGCCGCAGTTCGTGAATTTCGACCATTTATTTCAAACGGACATTACGGGAGATCCGACCGTCGGATTCACCTAAAACCGGAACCGTTGGGTTCGTATCGAAAAGAGCTTTCTAATGAATGTGATAAATTAGAAATCTAACGGTTGGATTTGGAATTATGTCCAAATCAAATTGGAAAAAGGTCGCTATACGTGCAGTTCGATGGCCATTGGTGGAAATCGACTGTACGGGCCTTGATAAAATTATTAAAAATAGTAATAATTTGTGTAAAATCATAAGAAATGATTTGTGAAGATTTGGGATGAAAAACTCCATATTTGAAAAGATAAAAATAGATTTTTATCGAAATGAACTAGTTTTGAACTAGGAATATAATTCTATTTATTTTTAAATAAATAAATTGAATTTGAAAAGGGTTTTAAAAATAACCAGAATATCCAATGATTGCATTGGAGTGGATTTGAATCGAAATTGTCTTCGGAATATTTCGATGTTGGAATTCGTGATTATACAGGTGTTGTTATGGAAATTTGAAAGATATATTTATATCGTTATTTCCAATACGACATTTGTTAGTCGTAGAATTTGATATTGAATATAAGCCGATATATTTTCTATTCAGAGCCTTGTATTGAATATCGAATGTGATTTGGGTTTGTCGTGAATGGTGTCTTCACTAACACTGTTCTTGAACCCAGTTGAGAAAGGATTAAATCTTTCTATTTAGATTTAATGAAAGGTACCAATTAAATGACATTTAATTGGAATTGAATTGATATTGATTTTTGGGTTTATCGTGAACAGTGTTTTAAATAACACTTGTTCTTTAACCCGATAATTAATGGGATGTGATTTTGGGTTTATCGTGAACCGTGTTTTTAAAGGACACTGATTCTTTAACATTTAACGATTAAAACTAAGTGGAGTTTTAATGAATCTTTAAATAGATTGAAATGATCGAAAATGGAGTATCACCAGTTTTACTCCAAGCGATAGTTAAATCTTTAATTAGATTTGAACGTGAAATGGTAATTGAATTACCGATAACACTGTGGTGTTAGATATGAAGTACTACCAGTTTTACTTCATGGGATGAATAGGTTGGGATTGGGAAAATAAAATAAATGATTACTTCGGTGTGGTTCGATAATCCCGACTAGTTTGAATTGATATTCAAAGGAGATTAAAGAATAAATTTAAAGAATTTATCTTGGATAAAATTAATGGGGACTTTTCCCAAAGTATGGGAATATTTGAATAAAAGAATATTCTGAAGTGGAATGAGGCGTATGTTGTGTTTGTGTAACACTTTTATAATATATACGCGAGTTATTCAGAAAGACCGGGTTTATCCCATTCTGAATAACTGATTCGACGTGGTGTCGAAGATGAAGACGGTGGTCGAAGACCGGAAGTCTTCACGTCGTTTGGGTGATTACTGATGATCTTGATTGGGCTGTACACCCAAGAAGATGGAAACAGTTGGTGATCGTCCAGACGTACTTGGAGATCGATGGATATGCGGGGTACTAGGTGCCTCCGGTTTCGTTCAGACCCAGAACGGACTTGTAAATGGACTGTGTGTCTGACATTGGATTTTAGTCTGTGTGATTGATTTCTATTAAATATATATCTGTTTGGCGGCGGAGAATTTATTCTCTTGCTTAACGCCCTTCTCTGAGACATACGAGCTCAGGGGTTATATACTGATGGATATCAAACACATAGAGTGAATTGCCTGTGTGGCATGCCTAAGTGGCAATAGATCGAGGCTTCTGTTGAAAAGCAAAGTCTTGTGGTGATGATCAAAGCACAGCCTGTGTGGCACAGCTTTGTGTAACGTGAATTCGCGAGTTTCACACCCGGTATGAACCAGAAACGGGAGACGGACCTCAGGGAGGGCATGCGTTTCCTTCTAGCTAAAAAGTGGCGTTAGTGGTTTTACACGCCCTGACGAGTTTGACTTATGTGGTTGTTGTTGTTGCGAGGCGCCTCGGTTTGATCGGATGATCCGGGTCCGATGGAGTCATTTGTTGGCTCATTTACGCCCCAAAGGGCGGGGAGACGTAGTGTTCAGGCATAATAATCCACATCGGTGGACCGGCCCTGTCGCTCCATGGGGCAGTTGCGGCTGTTCCTGAGACATGGGCTAGATTGTCTCGAATCGGTTGAGGACTATCTTTTGCCTCGGTTCATAGACGGAAATCCAATTTCCAAATACGTGACATTTGCGGTTTTATTTGTAAACCTATATATGGCGACATGATATATGGTACCCATGCCGCCTATGATTGATACTTATGATTTGAAGTTGTTTTATACACTATACACTTATAATTGTATCAAACGATTTGTTTTAAACGTATCAAGCATTCTTCGGCTGTTATAAGGGAAAACCCTATCCTCGGCTGCGTTGCATTGTGTGATGGGACCTGGGTCTTATAACAGCTTCATTTTTCTTTATTTAGCATGGCGCTGTTTGTTTTATGCACTGGTATTCTTGGGAGAAAACCCGTTCCGTGTTATACGGCGTGGTCCCTTGATTTACCTAACTTTAAAACAAAGAATAATAACTGTTTTAGTTCTCACACCAGTCCCATGACTGACCTGGAGTTTATTGTTTTAACCTAAACTCTGGGTGCCCTTATTTTGACACGGGCAGCTAGTAGTTTTGGTTTTGCAGATTTATATTCACAGGATCCTGGTTTACAGCTGGAACGATATCCGGAAAGCTTTGTATCCGTATATCTTCTTCTAGTGGTGTATTGTATTATTTTCCGCTGCAATGTATTTAAATGTAATTTAAATCTCTGATATTTCTGTGTAATAATTATTCTTTTATACTCTGTATATTCTTGTAATCTGATGCATTGTTGTAAAATACAGTGAAATGTCCTTTTATATGCGTTCTTTTGTGGCTTGTTCTCGAACTATCCGACACTTTCCTTTACGGGGAAGTTGCGGGTTTTTACACGTGGTATCAGAGCTTTGGTTTACAAAGCTTAGAGAACAAGGCACATTAGAACCATACGAAAGAATTCATCAGAAAGTGGATTAGTAATATCCAACGGGAATGACTCGTTAGAGATAGGATCAGTAGTAACCTAGAACGAGTGTGAAGAGTATATTTTTCAAATGAAAACAATTTTTGTTTTGAAAATGTAAATCAATTATTCGTATCTGATTATCTATTTATATTGAGTTGGACAGTCCAGTATATAAAGATTTTGCGTATACGTCTGATCCGCGTGTATTCGAAGTTTTAATATATTGGATAGATATAGATTCACACTCTAGTCGCCCGAAGGTGATTCTGATGATTGTAGCTACATCATCAGAATTAATATTCGAGAGTCGAAGGTGTGATATTTATATACTTCCTATTGACTGGTGTGAGAACCAAAATTAGATAGGGCCTATTGTTGTGATTTGGCATCAAAAAACATGATTTTTGACTATGTATCGAAATTATGAATTTGAAACTCTAATTCACCAATTGATTGATGTTTGTGTTGTTTGTTTATTTGTTTGCTAATTTTTAGCCATTTAGCCTAACAGAACGAAATATTGAATTATATTGAAAATTGGTTGCATTTGCTTGCATATACATATATATCATTGAACAGGTCATATCAAGGAGGCTAGAGCCGAAGAATAAAATTTGTTTGCCCGACAAATAGGTACATGTTTACTACATAATTTACTGTCTCGTTTGGGTGATGATGATTTTATGAGCCTATTGGCTTTTTCTTTTTCTTTTTGAGATCTGAAGGACCGGGGAAGCTATTTGAAATTCCCCGATGCTCCCGGTGCAGGGGAGGTTATGGCGAAATTTTTCGAAAATTTTGGGGTGTTAGCCAAAATTTTGAAATTTTAGAAAATTCTCAGAAACTGAAAAGTTGGAGAATGGAAGCCAGATTGAGCGTAGAGTTGATTAATCAAACCACTTTCGACTTTGTTCCTTTTCGGGGACGAAAAGTTTTAAGTGGGGGAGATTGTAACAACCCGTAAAATGCGAGCCAGTTTGAAATTTTTTATTTTGGCCATTTTAGCGAATTTTGATTATTTAAAATGAATTATTTTAAATAATATCGACGAGAGATTTATTTTGAATAGGATTAGAACGTATATATTATACGCGTCGTCGTTAGAATATAAATATTTATATATAATTATAAATAGAATTGAAAATGGCGCGGTAGTTCGATAATTCGATTTCAAACTTCAATTGAATGTATCGGGTGCAAAACAATCCGGATTTTAGTGAAACCAAAAATGGTAGGATCTAATTGATGATATCTTTCCAACGAATCTGAAAAATCGAGATTTCATAGCGGGAATCAAAAGAGATGTCCAGTTGAAAATTCTGAATAGTCGCTATGGAATTCAGGCCCTTAAAAATGGACATTTTGCAAACGACCTCGGATTTCGACGAAACCAGTTTTGTTGGGTCCGTGATGTCGAATTATTGCTAGATTCCAAATTTCATAATTTTCTGAATCAATATGTGAACGTGGCATAGGAAAACGCGTTTGACCAGTTTAAGTTGATTTTAATCGACTGGAAATTGGCCATTTTTCAAACGGTGTCAGAATTCGACGAAACTAGTTTTGTTAGGACCGTATCGTCAATACGAAGCTAAAAAATATTTTTCTGGAATTTTTCTAGTTAGTATGTGACCCCGGTAATTTGAAATGTACGTTTAAAATTCAATATAGTGATTTAAATGTAGATTTAACGGAAACTGATCGTAACAATCGAATTGGCCTATGATACATATCCCAATGTGTTCGGAATGGGGGTAAAACGCTGGGGACGACAGTCGGTGGGTTCGAATTGGGATTCAAAATAAAAGTCAACTTAAAAGAGAATAATAAAATAATAATTAAACCTAGTCAACCCTCATTCTCTCTCTACCCCTTTTTCTCCCTTTCAGGCCCCCCCCCCGTCGTTATCCTATAAGGAAAAAAAAAATGGAAACCTAATCTAAATCGCGCAGCCCCCCCCCCCTCGACGGAGCGTCCTCCTCCGTTGCCACCAGGTGGCGCCGCCCACTACTAGACCCCCTTCGACGAGGCCGACCCCCCCCCTCCGACCTGCAAACTCCGACGAAGCCGACCCCCCCCTCCGACCTGCCCTTCGACGAAGCCGACCCCCCCTCCGACCTGCAAACTCCGACGAAGCCGACGCCCCCCCATCTTCTCATACAGTAAGTATTTTTATTTTACTTTTATTTTTATTTTTATTTTAGAGTTTAAAACTAATTTCGATTTTTAGGAATTAAAAACTGATTTTGTAAAACTGATTTTATGTTAATTTTGTAAAACTGATTTTATGTTAATTTTGTAAAACTGATTTTATGTTAATTTTTAAAACTGATTTTATGTTAATTTTGTAAAACTGATTTTATGTTAATTTTTAAAACTGATTTTTTGTTAATTTGTAAAACTGATTTTTTGTTAATTTGTAAAACTGATTTTAAAAAGGTATTTAAAACTGATTTAAAAAAAAAAGGTATTTAAAACTGATTTTAAAAAGGTATTTAAAACTGAATAGAAAAAGGTTAAAACTTTAAATAGAAAATATAAATTTGAAATGATTTTTAAATATAAAAATTAGCATTGTTGTAAAATACAGTGAAATGTCCTTTTATATGCGTTCTTTTGTGGCTTGTTCTCGAACTATCCGACACTTTCCTTTACGGGGAAGTTGCGGGTTTTTACAAATGATACACAACATATACAGTTGTGCGTAGGATATGTATGGAAATTGGAAAATAAAAGAAAACATTGTTGTGTGTGATGATATATATCAATATTGAATATAAATAAGAAGATTTGTTGTTAGCAAAATATAGTAAAATGAAATGGATGAAGGAGTTATATATAATTATATATAAAGATTAAAATCAAACGATATGAAATGATTTCCAACTTATATATATACGCGTGAATTATTTGGAAAGTCCGAGTCTATCTCATTCCAAATAATTTGAACAACGTTTAAAATTCAAGAGTTGAAGACGGCGATTGAAGACCGACGATCTTCATATCGAATGGACGACGACTGCTGATGCCCATGATTGGAGTAGCTACCTTGAAGGGGCTACAGTGGTGGCCGTCTGGACGTAGTGTTGATTTGTACGGATTTGGCTTTCGCTCGGACCCAGATCATAAGTTTATAAATGGATTGCGTGTCCGACATCGTACTCTGTTAAATATCATGTTATTGATTTTCTGTCTATATATAAATGATTGGTGGTGGAGAATTTATTCTTTACTTAACACCCGTTTATATATTGATGGATGATCAATGGTACGGTATGGATTGACAATGTGGCACGCTAAGATGAAGATGATCAAGGCTTTGTTGAAAAGCAGGCCTTGTGGTTATGACGTTACTTCGCGAGCCTCTCAACCCGGTTGAGTCTAAAACGGGAGAAGTGAACGCAGGGACAGAAGCACGTTTCTTTCTAGCTAGAAGTGGTGTCGGTGCTTAAACTGTCTGATATTTACTTATGTGGATGATGGATTACGAAGCCTCGGTATTAGGTCCTATAGGATCGGGAAACGTGTGTTCAGGAATTGCCAATCCATGAAGCTGTATGTGTGGACCGGCCCTGCAGGATCCAAGGGATAACTGCGGGGAATCCTGAGACATTAGCTAGAGTGTCTCGAATCGGTAAGGAGCTCCTCACTAGCCTTGACTCATGATGGAAAACTGTAACACCCCACCTCCTCCAATGCCACTCTTGCAAGGACATTAGCTTTGGAGGGGCGTTAAACAAGGTAAACATGCATGCAGATATCACAAGACAGAACATATAAGTAAAACAGAGTAGTAAAGCAACGGATAAAACTTAGCATTTCAAAACCATAGTCATGTTACAACACAGTACTTGGTCATTATTTTCCAACAACAAAGTCTAGATAAAAGCACAAACTGAAAAACTGAAATACATAAAGTACTATCCCTAAAATGAAGTGATAAACCATAGCTATCTCAATGTCCAAAACCGTACATGAGCAAATCCAGTAAGCAAGCTGTAAAGATCCAAGCTAAGCTCCAATGTTCCCACCCTGAGAACCTGAGGGGGGGGAACGGAAGAAATGAGGCGAAAGAAAACAGGTCAGTCAAAAAGACCGGTAAGCCCTACTACTATCTGTCTATGAACTAGTAAAGTTAACTGGCATGAGAAGCTGAGATGAACATAAGGATAACAACATACTGGCATGATGATTAACTAACAAGATAGATAAAGGTGTCATCGCATAATTAAGGTTAAGTTTTGCACCACGGGTGTACTAGCATTCTAACATGTCAAGTAAAAACAAGAATTGATCCCTTGGCCCAAGCTTGGCCCATCATCATGAGGTGACCTAAATTAAGGTCCAACTACACCGTCTAGTCGATCGGCTCCCTATAAGCCTAACTCGTCAAGTGTCGGTGTCATACGGCCCAAACATGCAATGTAGTTAAACTGCGCTAGGTACACCCTAGGGTGTATCAAGTCCTAGGGTGTCAACCTCAGACACGAATCAAGTATGCGCAGTCTAGATCTACTGGTACCCGTGCCTGATTCTCCAACTCCGGACTATGTGCACGACCATAGTCCGCCTGGACCTACACCGGCGTACCTACTCAGCCGTCGTTTTGGTCGCTTACATGTCAGCCCAGTAATCGTGCCCCACCCTAGCCTAGTCCTAGGGTCTTATGATACTATCAAGAGGGTTACTGCTGAAAAGGACCACGCAACTAGGGTTTCCTTAATGGGTTAAATGTGGTTAACCCGATCCAAACGTGGATTAAATTAGTTAAGTATACCCAAGGTTCGTGACTTAACCCCGATTAACCCATCCAGCCCAAATTGATTAAGTATTAAGTGGACCATGACTTAACCCTAATCAGGAGGCATTAATTAACTTAATGTGCTTTAACCTCTCACATTAGACTTTGTTGTGGTTACTAGTTAAGCCGGGCGGGTCCGGGTAGCTTTACACCACAACTTGGTCTAACCTCGGGTTCGAGCACAACATGACCAACTTCTCACATTGGGTCCTATTGTTTGTAGCCACTAGTTAAGCCGGGCGGGTCCGGGTAGATTTATGCTACAAACTCAACCCAACTTCGAGTTGGCCACACTCATATTTTCTAAGTGTCATGTCCATTATGTTTCCAAAACATAATTACAAGTTAACATATCACGTTATGTTATAAAAATCATGTTCATGTCATAATTTTACCCAACCCCAACGTAATCCCATCGTTTACATAATCGCAACAACGCATAAAGGGTAAAATAGGGAACTTGGCATAATCATGACAAAAAGGTGTTGAAGCCACAAGTTTATCATGGTGGCATATGAGATGTACATATGTTCATATACTTGCATATTGCATTGTTAGGCTTCAAAAGCATGCATAAAACCAAACTTAGCATATGAGTGATACATGGTGATAAATGACATGTAGAAGTTGCTAGAAGTTCGCATTTAGCCTCACATGCAAGTTATCATAAGGGATATGATAACTTTCATGTTGCCAAAATGCAACCTTTGATATAAAGCTTGGAGCTTTATGCTCACAACATCAAGTTTAACTTGCATAACATAGCAATATGTGTCATACATAATGATTAAACCAACTTGCATAGCATAATGATTAACCAAACTTGCATATCATAATAATCAACCAAACTTGCATATCATAATGATCAACCAAACTTGCATATCATAATGATCAACCCCAAAATTGCATCATTCATTTAACTTTAGAGTTCAATAAAAAGAAAGTAGAAAAGGGCTTACTACGCTATGAAGACACAAATGAATATTTATTATAAAGATTGAGACGAAGCCCTTATGCAAGCACCAAAATATGAAAGCCCCAATTGAAAAACCCTTGCGCCAAATCAATAAAAATCCTTGCTTTGAAATAGAAATGTTGCAACTTGACTTGAATGCAAACTAAGAACACTCATACAAGTTTGAAAGCACTTGTATGAACTCACAATCTCTCATAGAAATAGGATTAGGAATTTTAGCATGAGAGTGGAGGCCATGAGAGGAACAAATTTGACATAGTTTAGTTGTAGGATTGAATAATGGTGATTTAGGCTAGGTTTAGGGGTCTTTTTATAGAGGGTTAGGATAGTATTAGCTATAGGATTGACCCTAGATTCAATCCAAGCCATCAGAGCATGTCTTGGGGAAGAAGTCAAGTGTAGGAACCATCTAGGGCCTTTAGATTAAAGCTGAACCATGAGAACCATTCAAATGCAAAATCTGCATTTGAGCGAATCGGCCCACGGGTTGACAGCCAAACACCCTGGATTAACCCCTAGTCGACCCAGCGAGCTCGGGTCGACCTCAAAAATCGGCCGGTTCGGTTATTCCCCTCTCCCAATTCGTTGTTTTGAACATTTTTGCATATTTATTTATTTAATTTTCAATTATATATATATATATCAATATATATATACTTCTCTGCGCAACCCATTTCACTTAATTAAGTATACTTTAATTTGTGAATTTTTATGTTCAAATTACGGGGTGTTACATTCTCCCCTCCTTAAAGGATTTCGTCCCCGAAATCTCTAAGTCAAGAAGAACGTATCCTACCAACCAAACAACCATCTACTAAACCATCAAACACTGGCATCCATTGTCCTTAAAATTTCTAATGACGTATGAACATATGCAAAAAGTGTGTGTATATGCCCGTATACTAATGCTAAATCAGGCGGTCTACTGATTCAGTTGACCTCCTTAATGCAAACCATGATAGTGCCATGCATCCAATATGTATGCGGAAGAACCCTATCGACACATACTATTTCTACATGTGTGCACAACCATACACCAAAATGCATCATCCATATGATAACACAACCATTATACATCCATAAATATAGCAACCTACACACAATTTTATGCAATATGCAATATGAAGTGATTGAGCCGATCTAGTGCCTAGAGTGTGTGTATATGCATCCACGAGCAACCACTAGCAAACACTTGCATCCACACGCATCCATCAAACATAACATGTCTCAAACACATGTTTCAACCATAGGTTTTACCCTATCTAAAGGTCGAAGGTACTAATGAGAGGACACACTAAAGATAAGATAAGTACTAAACAAACGATAAAGGAGAAGTTAAAAGACATACCCTCAAAAAGGAATGGGTATAGTGAACGCATCTTCGCTTCTGTCTCCCAAGTAGCATTGCTCTCATCTTCTCCCCATTGCACTTTGACTAGCCGCACCTCTCAGTTCCTCAACTTCCTAATCTCTGACCCAAGGATGCGGGTAGGAGCTCGTCGAATAGTTGCATCACGCTCTACCTCCACTTCTTTAAGCAAGCTCGGCTCTACCGCCTCTGCGGTCTCATGTAGGCACTTCCTCAAATGTGACACATGGAATACGTCCTGTTCCCTATGCAACCGAACTATCTCTCGAATATAAACTGAAGCTAGACATGGAACAGTCCTCTTGCTCTTCACGGGTATGAAATGGGCACTCTTAGTAAGTTTATCTACCACAATCCAAATTCCCGTATTACCCTTCCTCGATCTAGGTAACCCATCAATAAAATCCATCGAGACGCTACCCCACTTCCATTGAGGAACTTCCAATGGGTGAAAAACCCACCGGGTTTCTTTTGCTTCGCTTTCACCTGTTGACACACCAAGCATCTGGCGACATACTCGGCCACATCTTTCTTCATACCGGCCCAAATGAAAACTCGCTTCATGTTTTGGTACATCCTGTCCCCACCGGGATAAATGGTTATTCTAGAACGATGCGCATCATCAAGAATAGTCTTCCTTAAACCCTCGTCTTGCGGTACACAAAGTCTACCGTCTCTACGCAAGCACCCCCTATCGCCTATGGTGTACCTACTCAAATGGCTGGACGACTCCCCCCTTATGAGCCTCTCTACCGACTCAACCAACTATGGGTCGTCCCTCTGTGCTTCTCCAATCCGCCCCAAAAGAGTAGGTCTAACCTCCAAGGATGCTAACAAACCGGGTATATAGTCAACGGAAGGTCTGAAATCAAACATCGAGATAGATTCCAAGCTTCGTTGTTCCACGAACAATGGACTCAAGGACAACCTTTTTCCGCTCAAGGCGTCCACCACCATGTTACCCTTGCCAGGGGTATATGCTATCTCGAAATCATAGGATGCTAAGAACTCCATTCACCTTTTCTTTATTAGAACTATGCGCTTGAAGAGTCTCCAACACTTCCCTAAGATGTAGGGCATGCTTTTCTCCACTTCTGGAGAAAACCAGGATATTCTCCCATATAAAATCATCATAACTATCCATCTCTCACGCAGACCATCCTAGTCGAACTCGACATCCCCCAAGTGCAAGCCCCAAAGTCCTAAACCAATATCAGACAAACACCCAAGGGACACCTCCTTCGAATTCAGACGACCTACGTGAGATGATACTAGCAAAAACGGCTGAATAATTAAGTCTTTGTCCAACTCTGGATGTCCTTGCTAATCTTGCTCCAAAACCACCGTTGATCAAATAACTGGCTTCACTTAACCTATTCAGCACACACGAAAACTTATTTCGCTTTTAGAAAAGACCAAGATGTCATCCACAAATACCACTACGAAGTTGTTTAGGTACTCCCTGAACACCCTACTCATCAAATCAACAAAATATGCGGGGGCATTCGTCAAACCAAATGGCATCACAAGCCACTCATAGAAACCATCCGGAGTCCTAAAGGTGGTCTTCTCTATACTATCCTCAGTCACTCCCAACTGATGAAACTCTGTGGCCAAGTCCCACTGCGAAACACTGAGGCACCAACCAACCGATCAAAAAGATCATCAATCCTCGGTAACGGGTGCCTATTCTTCTTTGTCAGCTTGTTCAACTCTCGATAATCAACACATAGACGAAGCGAACCATCCGCCTTAGTAGCGAATACCACCGGAGCACCCCATTCAGAAATGCTTCGTCTAATAAGACCCTTCTCAAGCAGCTCCTTGATTTGCTTACTGAGCTCTCTTCTTTCTCGTGGGGCCATGTGCCTAACGGGCAATGATACTGGCTTGGCATTATCGACTAGATAAATGCAGAAATCTATCTCTCGTTTAGGGGGTAACCCCTTAACTTCTTCAAAGACATCAGGATAGTCTCGGGCCACCCTTACAGATTGTAGATCATCGATGGACGAGTCGAGAGATTCAAGATAACATAACATGACGGGACCTCTAGGGTTACAAGAAATTTCTAGGGTATTACCGAGGCGAGTCATGAGCCTCACCACCCTATGCTCACAGTCAAGAACGGCTCCATAACTGGACAACCAATCCACACCCAAAATCAACCCGTATCCCATAAACCCGAGAGCCTAAACATTACACATGAATTCTATGCTCAAGATAGAGATTTTCAAATCCACACAAATCACAGGTAGATGGGCGGAACCCCCAATTGGATTTGAAACACTAACGGGACCTCAACTAGACTAGTACTTAGGTGCAAAACTTTCAATAAGATCAGAAATAAAACTATGCGATGTGCCAGAATCAAATAAGGTATGAACAGGGAAATCATAAATGTAAACATGACTTTTTACAGAAACACTACCTCGACCAAAAGCTGGAAGAGTGAGGAGAGCCTGCAACTGCCCTCCAGAGGGTCCTACTCGCTGAGTTCGTTCTTGCCCTTGTCCTTGCTTCTTGGGGCAATCCTTGCTAAAATGTCCAGATTCTCCGCAATGGAAACACTCGCCTAACTTCCTCTTCCTCTTCCTGCAATCTTTGGCTATGCGCCCAACGATCCGACAGAACTTGCACTTCCTTGTTTCCCTGGTCTTGTTGTCATTGCGATTGTTGTTGCCCTTGTTACCCTTCTTGTTGTTCTTGTCTCTTTTCTCGGTATCTTCCTCTTGAAGTAGGGCCATATTCACCAAACTCTCGAAGGTCGCCCCCAGGGGTATATGAGACATGGCCAAACCGCGCAATGGCTCATTCAATCCTAGAGCAAAGTGTAGGGCCTTCTTCCGAGCTGTGTTAACCAATTTTAGACCGAACTGAGCAAGTTGATTAAACATATCCACGTATTCCCTAACTGTTATGTCCCCTTGCTTTAGAGATAGGAACCTTTCCATCTGAAGGTTCTCTTCTGTCAATGATAGAAACTTTAGTCCAAACCTTCTCCTAAAGTCATCCCAAGTCTCAATTGGTCTAGTAGTGGTGGTGACTACCCACCAATAAGCAGCTTCCCCTTTCAATAGCCATACCGCCAACAGAACTTTCTTACGATCTTCCACATCAAAGATAGCAAAGAGGTCTTCAGTTTCCTTTAACCAGTTTCTTGCCTCCACAGAAGTCTCCGTTCCGACAAAATTCTTGCAACCCATCGCCTTAAAGTCTTTGCAAAGCTTTGCAAAATCCTCTTGCGGATGCTGAGGGTGAGGAGGAACCTCAGCTACGGGAGGAGGAGAGATGTTAGCGACCGGGGAAGGAGGAGGAATGTTCGCGGGGCCGGCTTCATTCGCCCTTGCCTCCATAAATCTCCGGAACCAGACTGGTACTTGCACGCCTTCCGGGATGTTAAAGCGATCGGCCATACTAAAACGAAGAAAAATATAGATTCAGAACGAAGAAACGAAGGATAGTGCTATGGCTTTTGGGGAATAGCCTTTTTAAAATAACTAGACTCTTCTTGGAAAATACTTAATTGGTTTTGAAAATAGTTTTTCAAAAGGTAAGTTTTAAAAACACTTTTGCTCAAATCTTGTAAACCTTATGCTCTGGTACCAAATGTAACACCCCACCTCCGCCAATGCCACTCTTGCAAGGACATTAGCTTTGGAGGGGCGTTAAACAAGGTAAACATGCATGCAGATATCACAAGACAGAACATATAAGTAAAACATAGTAGTAAAGCAGCGGATAAAACTTAGCATTTCAAAACCATAGTCATGTTACAACAGAGTACTTGGTCATTATTTTCCAACAACAAAGTCTAGATAAAAGCATAAACTGAAAAACTGAAATACATAAAGTACTATCCCCAAAATGAAGTGATAAACCATAGCTAGCTCAATGTCCAAAACCGTACATGAGCAAATCCAGTAAGCAATCTGTAAAGATCCAAGCTAAGCTCCAATGTTCCCACCCTGAGAACCTGAGGGGGGGGAACGGAAGAAAAGAGGCGAAAGAAAACAGGTCAGTCAAAAAGACCGGTAAGCCCTACTACTATCTGTCTATGAACTAGTAAAGTTAACTGGCATGAGAAGCTGAGATGAACATAAGGATAACAACATATTGGCATGATGATTAACTAACAAGATAGATAAAGGTGTCATCGCATAATTAAGGTTAAGTTTTGCACCACGGGTGTACTAGCATTCTAACATGTCAAGTAAAAACAAGAATTGATCCGTTGGCCCAAGCTTGGCCCATCATCATGAGGTGACCTAAATTAAGGTCCAACTACACGGTCTAGTCGATCGGCTCCCTATAAGCCTAACTCGTCAAGTGTCGGTGTCATACGGCCCAAACATGCAATGTAGTTAAACTGCGCTAGGTACACCCTAGGGTGTATCAAGTCCTAGGGTGTCAACCTCAGACACGAATCAAGTATGCGCAGTCTAGATCTACTGGTACCCGTGCCTGATTCTCCAACTCCGGACTATGTGCACGACCATAGTCCGCCTGGACCTACACCGGCGTACCTACTCAGCCGTCGTTTTGGTCTCTTACATGTCAGCCCAGTAATCGTGCCCCACCCTAGCCTAGTCCTAGGGTCTTATGATACTATCAAGAGGGTTACTGCTGAAAAGGACCACGCAACTAGGGTTTCCTTAACGGGTTAAATGTGGTTAACCCGATCCAAACGTGGATTAAATTGGTTAAGTATACCCAAGGTTCGTGACTTAACCCCGATTAACCCATCCAGCCCAAATTGATTAAGTATTAAGTGGACCATGACTTAACCCTAATCAGGAGGCATTAATTAACTTAATGTGCTTTAACCTCTCACATTAGACTTTGTTGTGGTTACTAGTTAAGCCGGGCGGGTCCGGGTAGCTTTACACCACAACTTGGTCTAACCTCGGGTTCGAGCACAACATGACCAACTTCTCACATTGGGTCCTATTGTTTGTAACCACTAGTTAAGCCGGGCGGGTCCGGGTAGATTTATGCTACAAACTCAACCCAACCTCGAGTTGGCCACACTCATATTTTCTAAGTGTCATGTCCATTATGTTTCCAAAACATAATTACAAGTTAACATATCACGTTATGTTATAAAAATCATGTTCATGTCATAATTTTACCCAACCCCAACGTAATCCCATCGTTTACATAATCGCAACAACGCATAAAGGGTAAAATAGGGAACTTGGCATAATCATGACAAAAAGGTGTTGAAGCCACAAGTTTATCATGGTGGCATATGAGATGTACATATGTTCATATACTTGCATATTGCATTGTTAGGCTTCAAAAGCATGCATAAAACCAAACTTAGCATATGAGTGATACATGGTGATAAATGACATGTAGAAGTTGCTAGAAGTTCGCATTTAGCCTCACATGCAAGTTATCATAAGGGATATGATAACTTTCATGTTGCAAAAATGCAACCTTTGATATAAAGCTTGGAGCTTTATGCTCACAACATCAAGTTTAACTTGCATAACATAGCAATATGTGTCATACATAATGATTAAACCAACTTGCATAGCATAATGATTAACCAAACTTGCATATCATAATAATCAACCAAACTTGCATATCATAATGATCAACCAAACTTGCATATCATAATGATCAACCCCAAACTTGCATCATTCATTTAACTTTAGAGTTCAATAAAAAGAAAGTAGAAAAGGGCTTACTACGCTATGAAGACACAAATGAATATTTATTATAAAGATTGAGACGAAGCCCTTATGCAAGCACCAAAATATGAAAGCCCCAATTGAAAAACCCTTGCGCCAAATCAATAAAAATCCTTGCTTTGAAATAGAAATGTTGCAACTTGACTTGAATGCAAACTAAGAACACTCATACAAGTTTGAAAGCACTTGTATGAACTCACAATCTCTCATAGAAATAGGCTTAGGAATTTTAGCATGAGAGTGGAGGCCATGAGAGGAACAAATTTGACATAGTTTAGTTGTAGGATTGAATAATGGTGATTTAGGCTAGGTTTAGGGTTTTTTTTATAGAGGATTAGGATAGTATTAGCCATAGGATTAACCCTAGATTCAATCCAAGCCATCAAAGCATGTCTTGGGGAAGAAGTCAAGTGTAGGAACCATCTAGGGCCTTTAGATTAAAGCTGAACCATGAGAACCATTCAAATGCAAAATCTGCATTTGAGCGAATCGGCCCACGGGTTGACAGCCAAACACCCTGGATTAACCCCTAGTCGACCCAGCGAGCTCGGGTCGACCTCAAAAATCGGCCGGTTCGGTTATTCCCCTCTCCCAATTCGCTGTTTTGAACATTTTTGCATATTTATTTATTTAATTTTCAATTATATATATATATATCAATATATATATATTTCTCTGCGCAACCCATTTCACTTAATTAAGTATACTTTAATTTGTGAATTTTTATGTTCAAATTACGGGGTGTTACAAAACCCAATTTCCAATACGACCTCATGCGGTTTTGATTGTATTACTAGTATTGAGGCATAGTAGTATGAGATACTATTCTTCCTAGGATTGATATATTATGATTGAAACTGTTTTTGAAAACTTATACACACTAATAATAATATAAAATTCGCTTTTATCGTACCAAGCATGTTTAATCATCGTAAGGTAAAACTCTATCCTCTGGTGTGCGTTGCATTGTGTGATAGGACCTGAGTTTTATGGTGGTTTCATTTTTCTAAAAAGCATTGCGTGTTTAAATGATTTACTTTAAATTATGCATGGCAATCCATTGGAGTAAACCCGTTCCACGTTAGCGGCGTGGTTCTTGGATTTGCCTTATTACTATTAGTTAGATTAGTTAAGAGTTCTCACACCAGTCCCATGACTGACCCGTTGTTTGTTTCCACCTTTGCAAACTCGGGTACCCTCTTTTCCACATGGGCAGTCGAGTAGTTTCTCTACAGGTCTTTATCTCGAGCAGGATTCTGGATTGAAGCTTAAAGCTGTGTCCAGAGCGTAGTTGTCTTCCGCTGTATCTATTTTATTTCCGCTGCACTATATTGTATTTAATTTATTATAAAATTTTCTTCCGCTGTATTTTATCGATGTACTCTGATATTATGTACTCTGATGTTATATTATCATGATATAATAAAAGTCTGCTGTTTTTGTTCTGATGTGTTGTATTCCCAAAGTTAACGTACTCGGGATTTGAACGGTCTTGGTTGATTTTGCGGTCGATCAGGTCGGGCAAAATGCGTGTCGTTACATGATAATTCTAACAATACAATTAACAAAGTAACTAGGCTAAGGCATAAGTTGGAAAATAAGGAAATGATCATGAACCATTGAGTATGACAGAGTAAACAAGGAAACAAGATGAACAACGATATCGTTAAAGCGCACCTAACCTACTAAGATAAATTTGCTAAACTACACCAACACTATAGGATAATTGCTATACTGCACCGCCACTAGTATACTGCACCACCACTAGTCATCCTAAGGTTGATCCCGCCTACAGACTTAATAATGATATTGGTAGTTTCGTGCACCAATAGCTACCTTCATAGGTGTCGTCTGCCCCTATCTCCACTAGGTGTACCCACTACCCCCAAGCGATCATCTCCCTAACTCGTAGATACCCGTGTTGGCCCCACAGTGGCGTGTATCACTCCCCAAAGTGGCAACCCGATACCACCAAGAATGCACGGCTTATACCTACAAGATGCAACAACGTCTTACCTACCAGCCCGGGTCCACACACGCATATGAACCCGTTGGACTTGCGTTGCCACCGCTAACCCGGTTTGGCCTCTTACAATCAAGCCCAGTATGCGTGTCCAGTCCTCGACTTGGGTCGAGCCCACAAAGATACGTATGGGTTACTTGTTGAAACGAGCCCCCATTACTTGACACAAACTATCCACCTAAGCTTGGTGCCCTCTAGTACATCCCACTTAACCCACTTCTTATTCATGTTTCAATTTACATGTTTCAATTTTGGTTAAGTGTTTCTAATCGTATTTCCAAATGCCACCCAAGGCACCCACTAGATTCCACATGCCACCCAAGGCACCCACTTAACCCCCTCATGTGCGACTACAAGCTTATCTGGTTAAGTGTTTCTTAATTCATTAAGACCGTAACCTCATAAAGACCTCTCACATTAAACGGACATTTGTGGCAGCTGGATTTGCCGGGCGGGTCCGGGCAGTCTTACACCACAAAAGAGCCTAACCTCGTGTCTTTACAACTGTTACGTATTTAGTTTGTGCCTAAGACCTGTCACATTAGACTGGCCTTTGTGGCAGCTGGATTTGCCGGGCGGGTCCGGGCAGTCTTACACCACAAAAGAGCCTAACCTCGTGTCTTAGACGATTAATTGCGCCTAATTAATCATTTCCCAAATTTGAATTACTTTCCCTATTCAAATTATCGATCAATTAACGATGTCCATAATTGACTCAATTATGTCCATCCATTTATGGTATGTAAAATCATACCAATTTTCACCACAATTATATTTTATGTCTTTTAAGGCATTTAAGCCAATTAAATATTTTTTAATATTATCCCCTTTTTCCCCACGTAGTACGTTTGTTCGTTAAACGTAAAAATATACGTTAGACTCGAATAGTCTAACTCATAAAATAAAAGAAAACATCACAAGTCTAACATAGGGTGAACTTGCATATGTGGATGATGTTCTATATCTAAAACTTGCAAAGGCCAAAGTTACAACTTGCATAAACAACATATGTCATAGAACCAAATCTAAAGGTGTGAACTTGATGAGATAATGGCCACAAACTTGCATAAACATCATATGTCATAGAACCAAATCTAAAGGTGTGAACTTGATGAGATAATGGCCACAAACTTGCATAAATAACATATGTCATAGTTCTATATTTGCATAGGTAATAATCCTAAACTTGCATAACATGATTCATATCCAACTCATAAACTTACATATGTGATTCATACATCGCAACAATGGTGTAGACATGTAAAGTCACATATAATTCTACACAAACTTGTGTATGGTTCATGTTTGAATCAACATCTAAACTTTCCTATATATGATTTATCATATGAATCAATATAACAAACTAGCATAAGAAACATGATAATTCAACTAGACATAAGCCAATCATAGGATTATAACATGGGTGATAGCATCATAACTTTACATCGTAGATGATAGCATCATAACATAATATCAATGAAATTACAACATAATTTTACAACATAATTACAACATGAAATCAACAATTCATCACATCCAAATTATCCGCATTATAACTCAATCCAATTCATTTATTAATTATCTTGTTAAAACTATCGAACTCACAACTCAAAAGCAGTCTTGAGTTCTGAATTCTGATTTCTGGAGTTGAATTAGCGCTCCTTTGATGAAGATTCATTGTTAGAGTTGAAAAGGATTGAATTTGATTTTCTTTCTTCCTCTCTAATTGGTGGCGGCTATGCTGAGTTGCTAGGTGACGACATGGAGGCCATGAATCCAATTTTATTTTGATTTTAGGGTTTGGGTTTATAGGTGTTTTTATAGATTTTAGGATTAGTTTAAGCCCTCCGATCAACCCAGAATTAATCCCAGCCAATCAGAGCATATCAGAAACCCTAATGAGTCAGCACACAGTCATCTACAGGTCATAAATCAAATCTGCCCCGGGGGGGGGGGGGGGAGGTCGACCCCCAGGTCGACACTATGGTCGACCTGGTCAGGGTAGGTCGACCCCCAGGTCGACACTATGGTCGACCTGGTCAGGGTAGGTCGACCCCCAGGTCGACACTATGGTCGTCCTGGTCAGGGTAGGTCGACCCCCAAGTCGACCCTATGGTCAACCTGGCCCTGGCGGGAATTTTCCCGCCTAGCCTGTTTGACTCTGAATTTTGAAATTTGAAATCTGTTTTGAATTTTCTGAAACTTCCGATCGCCATAACTTCTTCATACGAAGTCCAATTCACGCAAACTCGGACTTTATCTTAACCAGAATTCCGAGAAGAACACAATGGCGTAACCCGTTTCCTTTAGTTCTCACGTCTGAGATTAATTATTCTTTAATTTAGTTAATTCGATTATTCAAAAACCCAGGGTGTTACATCGTGTCTTTACAATTGTTACGCATTTTATTCGTGCCTTTGACCTCTTACATTAGACTGACATTTGTGGGTGCTGGATTTGCTAGGCGGGTCCGGGCAGTCTTACACCATAAAAGAGTCTAACCTCGTATCTTAGGCGGTTAATTATTACACATATTTATTTAACCCCAAATTGGATTAATATCTCTATACAAATTTGTCAATAAATTCCAAATTTATTTATGTCCATAATTGTCTCTTAAACACCAATTATGCCAATTAATGTCTCAAATTAATTATATACCTTTTACGACCATTATATGCCAATTCACAATTTATGTATATTCAATATTATCCCATCATCCCCTTGCTATTCGTACGTTTTCATATGACATATGTTAGACTCGCAAATATCTAACTTATAAAAAGAAAAACAACATCGCATAACACATAAAATAGATCTAAGGATCATGTCATAAGATTACATAGCCAATAACTTGCATATGAATTTCATTCAAACTAGCATATGTTACAAAACTAGCATAGGTAATGGGAATAAACTTGCATAACTTATGTACTGTTATAGATCCAAATGTAAATGTGTGAACTTGCATATGGATCTAAACATAAAGGTGTGAACTTGCATATGGATCTAAACATAAAGGTATGAACTTGCATATGGATCTAAACATAAAGATGTAAACTTGCATATAGATCTAAACATAAAGGTGTAATCTTGCATATAGATCTAAACATGTAGATTAATGTCACATAAACTAGCATATGCATATACATGTTTCACATATATTTTAATAACCCAAACTTGCATAAGATTCATACACGTATATATGATCCAATCATCACAAATTTACATAAGATATATGATTCAACTTGCATAAGATATATGATTCAACTTGCATAAGATTTGCATATGATCCAACTTGCATAAAATTCACATAAGAACTAACATATGATCCAACACCACAAACATACATATAATTTACATCACATGATTCAAAATCATATTCTCATAATCCCAATTATATCTTATCATAATTAAATTAATTAATTATTTTGTGAAAGCTATCATACTCACCATTAAAAAGAATAGTCTTGTCTTTCTGGGATCTGTATTCTGAAACAGAATTGCTCGCCTTTGATGTAGACTTAGTTGTTATTTAGATTTGATTTGATTTTGATTCAAGCCTCTATCTTGCTTTAGGGTTGAAAGTGTATGGCGGCTACTCTAGGTTCTCCATTGACGACATGGCGGCTCTTGTTATGAATTTGTGTGATTAGGGTTGAGAGTTTAGGGGTGTTTTTATAGAAGACTAATTGATTAAGAGCCGTCATATTAACCTAGAATCAATCAAGACCATCCAGTCAAGATAGAATGACACCTCAGCCCTAATGACTCAGCACTGAGTCAAAAAGTCATCATCTTTCAGATCTACCCGGGAGGGGGCAAGTCGACCCCCAGGTCGACACTAAGGTCGACCTGTATAGGGGAGATCGACACTAGGGTCGACCCCCTGGTCGACCTGGTAGCTGTTCTGAATTCAAATTTTGAATTCCAGAACCGGAGCTGTTTTTAATTTAAGTAATTTCTGAAACTTCGGAAGGCCATAACTCCTTCATACGAAGTCAAATTCACACAAACTCGGACTCTATCTCAAGCAGAAGTTCGAGATGAACACAATGGGACAACCCGTTTCCCTTAATTTCCACATTTGAAATTAAGTGTTCTTTAATTTGATAACTTTAATATTTAAAATTACGGGGTGTTACACCTGCCTTCCAAAAAATCCTTCCCTTCGTTCTTGCCCTTACCCTTAATTATATGACCCGCTATACCATAGTAAAGATACATCCTCTTGTCATAGGTTTTACTATCCTTTCCTCCTTTGTGAACCAAGTCCATATTCATGAGTTTTCTCATCCTTGGGTTGTACTCCTTAGCCAAACTCCCTCATTCTCATCTTTACCATCCTTGTGTAACATGTCGACAGGCCTCTCGAAAGCTGCCTTTATCGCACCGAAAACCCTACAAAGCTCGAAATAAAATTAGCCGTAGGTGATACTACTGTGGCTATAGATGGAAGTTGGGAACTACTTCGCCCTTTGACAGGTGTCGTAGTCTCATCAAGCGTACGGAACCATGCCGCGATGAGGTTACCTCCCAGAAAGCCAGGAGCCCCGGAGACTCAAGAAAGAAGGAAACAAGGATTCAAGCAGAGGCTCAAAAGATAGTGCATATGGCTTTGGGGAATATGCCTTTAAAACAAAACTTTTCTTTTGAAAATGCTTCTTTTAAAATCGTTTTGAAAATAATTTTTCAAATCTTTTATCTGATCCGGTGACCTTCAGCTCTGATACCAAGTGTAACACCCCACCTCCGTTAAGGTCACTCACAAAGGGAATGCCTTAACTTCGGTGGAGCATTTTTGGTACAAGATGCAGAAAAATTACAATACAAACAAATAAAGCAGCGAAAAATAAATAACCTTTATTTATTTAAAAACATCTTGTACAAAGATTATTTTACAACACCAATACTTATTACAACAAATCATTTGTCTTGTTTAAAATAAAGAAGAATAAACTGACAATGATATTCCCCAATAAAGCATGATCCAGCCATAGCAGTAGAAAATGGAGTTCAAAGCAATGCATCAAAGAATCTTCATGCTCAGAAAGAGTAATGGTCCAAAATAAGCTGAGCTATTCCCTTCTTGACTACCTGGGGGGGTGAAACGGAAGAGAAGAGGCGAAAACAAACTAGGTCTTAAGTCTGGTAAGTCCAGTTATACTTCAGCATGTAAACAAGAAAAGGACTATGACATGAACAAACTGAACTTAGAACCAAACCATAGTGATAGGATAATCCTAAAACAAGACAAGGTAAGATTAACATAATTGGCTATCGCACCCACTTCTATTTCTCTACACCCACTAGCATCGTGTGTTCATGATAAAATGATCCCCTTTTTATATGCAGTCCCTTATCCATCGAGTGTTACCGAAATCCAACTAGGGTTTACTTATCGAACACTTCTTAGATTCAACCAGGGTTTACGCTACCCAGGGCCATTGGGGTTTATGCTACCTATTGAACGCTTCTCGGATTCAGGGTTTATGCGACCTAGGCCCAACTAGGGATTATGCTACCTATCGAACGATGCCCCTAGTCTAGGACACACTACCCAGAGCGGTATATTCCTAGACTTTCCCCACGTATGTGTCGTGAATCGTTATCGATGTCTAGATGCACATGTCCTCTATATGTGCGACCCGAGTCCCGTGGCAGGACTAATCAAGAAACACGGAACTCGGTCGGGAGCTTTCAGATACATGCCGATTGCAGATGCTAAGGTCTACTTTTATAGTGGCTATGGTCCTACTAGACCCCTCCCTCAACTAACAAATGAAAGGCACCCAAGATAAACAAGAATGAGAACTATACACAGGCCCTCTATGCCCCCACAAACTTATTGGCCCAACTTCACCCATAACTAGATAGCAAGTATATGGTCTATTGGAGTTCTCTGCCTTTCCGCTTTACATACTCGATTGACTCAAGATGGTAGGTAGACGACGAGTTGCTATCACAGGGCAAAATCTGGTCTCGCCGAATCACGCTCGTCGATCCTAGTCTTTAGGTTGCCTTATTATTGCAACCAAGGCATACACTTGGCTCTTCTAATGTAGAACTTAACCTCTGTAAGCCCAGGAGGATCATCTGCAGCCTCACAGAGGGATACCAAGAGTACCCTAACGTCCCCTCGAAGCCACGTGCTTCGTAACCCAGTTCGTTGGAGCCTTCTTCACGATCAGATGGACGTTCGCTCCTCCTCGTATTCTACTTGGTTTTCTTGACTAAGGTTTACTACTTAGTTTCCTGAATCGTTCATTTTCTTAACTAAGGTTTACAACTTAGTCCTCTTAACAAAAATTTACTACTTAGTTCTCTTTCTCGTCATGTTGGATTGGTTAAGTTTCATCAGTTAACTCAAGTTAATTTAATCCATTCACTTGTTATGTTGAATTGGTTAAGTATTATCCAGCAGTTTACGTTGACTTAACCCACCCATATATCAAGTTAAATTGTTTAGGTGTTAACTAGCGGTTCACGTTGACTTAACCCACCCATATATCAAGTTAAATTGTTTAAGTGTTAACTAGCAGTTCACGTTGACTTAACCCACCCATATATATAGTTAAATTGTTTAAGTGTTCCTTAACCTCACTCGTTTATCAGGTTATATTGGTTAAGCATTTCTCATTAACTTAACCCTATTCATGCTATAACGGTTAAGTGTTCTAAGTGTACTTAACCCCATCTTCTGGTTTGGTTAACATGTTAGATCAGTTAAGTGTTCTAAATTTACTTAACCCCACCTTCTAGTATAGTTAACATGTTATAACGGTTAAACATTTACTTAACCTTATCCACTTGTCTAGTTAACATGTTATGATGGTCAAGTGTTTCCTTAGTTACTTAACCCCCACAAATCTTGTCTTGTTAACATGTTAAGTTGGTTAAGTGTTCCCTTAATTACTCAACCTTACTATTCTAGCTTGATTGTCCATGAGCTTTAATTAATTTATTTATTAAAGCACCCACCCACTCACATTAGACAGATATTGTTGTGGTTACTGGATGTGTCGGTCGGTTCCGGGCAGGTTTACACCACAACTCAGTCTAACCTCGGGTCTTTCTGGGCTTGATGCATTAACCACCCACATTAGACAGGTATTGTTGTGGTCACTGGATGTGTCGTTCGGCTCCGGGCAGTTTTACACCACAACTCTGTCTAACCTCGGGTTAGGCATATTCGTCTTTTACTAAATTTACATATTTGTCATTTATGTTTATATGTAAATTATCAATTATTGTCATGGCCCACTTTCCTTCTAAATCATATACATAATTTTGGGTATATAAATTATGCCATTTTCATGCCACTATTCATTTACATGATTATGTGACAAACATGCCAATTATGTTTAGTTTCATGTTTTTCCCCAACATTACCCTCGTTGTACGTTCACAAAATTACATATAGTATTAGGCTAAATATTTAGGCTAACTCAAAAAAAAAAAAAAAGGGAAAATCATAGAGCATGTAATATTTCAACATCATAAAAAATGCGACATATAAATTTGGCATATGATAATAAACTTGCATGAATCATAAGCATGTGAACTTTACACAGATCTACACAAACTAGACTTGGCATGTAAGGGTGAACTTGCATGGAATTGGATCTACTTAATATAGATCTAAATATGTAAGGTTGTAGATCTAAACATATAAAATTATAGATTTAAACATATAAGGTTGTACAAACATTATTTAGCCTAACAACTTGTATGCAACATAGCATAAGGGAATCACCAAGTTTCTAACCATGATAGATTAATTCACAACATGATAGGTTCTTATAAATTTTGTGAAATCATGTCATACAACTTGCATAAAATATAAATATAATCTTGACATATAAATATATGTATGAACTTGACGCGGCATGTAAGTGTGAATAAATTAGATCTACTAATCACCATTGCGAGAACTAGCATAAATCCAAATTACATACCCACGAACATATACAGATCTAGATTTCATACCCATGAACATATGTAGATCTAAATTGGATCTAACATCAAAATATGTAACTTACATTAAATTAACATATATAGATCTAACTTGGATCTAACCTATAAACATGTTTAAATTAAAATATATAGATCTAACTTAGATCTTTCACATAAACATGTTTAAATTAACATATATAGATCTAATCATAAAGTCATGGGAATTTAGACACATAGGATTATATGAACATAGCTTAGCCTCATGAACTTGCATATGGCATAACTTAAGAAAATCAACAAACATGATGGCTTCATGTAAACATATAAAAACCACAAACATACTACATGAGAACATCAATCCCAATTAGTTTTATCACAAGAATATGACATAGGGAAATTACAAAACATGATAATTTCATGTAAATTTAAGTATCATCTAGTAGTTTCAACACAAGAATATAACATAGGAAAATCACATGAATAAACATGAATCCACATAGATAAACTAATAGGCACCATTCTAATATCAGTTTCTTACAAGGGATGACTTCCAATTAATGTTTAAATCGGAAATATAACTGTACTTACAAAATATAGGCAAGTCTTGTTTTTCTGAAATCTGTTTTCTGAAGCTGAATAGCTTTCCTTTGATGTAGATTAGTCGCTCTTTTAGTTTAGATTTGATTCACTTCGTAGCTTTCTAGTTCTCTTTTTAGTTGAAAGAGAATGGTGGCTATCCTAGGTTGAGTATGGCGGTATGACGGCTCTTGGAATGAATTAGTGTGATTTAGGGTTGAGGATTAGGTTGTTTATATATAATTTCAATTTAATTAGAGTCGTCGGATGAACCTAGAGTTAACCATAACCATTCAGTCGGGATAGGGTGACACCTCAACCCTAATGACTTAGCAAGGAGTCAGAAAGGACTCAGCAATGACTCACACTCCGTGCCAGAACACTCCAGAAACCTGTGCAGGTTTTTATCCTGGCCTGGGCGCACTTGGCAAGTGCACCAGTGTATTTTTGTACTGGCGCACTTCCCAAGTGCGCCAGTGCATTTCTATTTTTTTCCTTCTGGTTTTCTGCCTAACTTCGTTCGTCCATATCTCCTTCATACGGTGTCCGATTTACGCAACCTCGGACTCTATCTCAAGAAGAATTCTGAGACGAACTCAATGGAGTAATGCGTTTCCCTTAATTTTTCTCCAAAAAATTAACTATACTTTAATTTTTGAAGCTTAATGTTACAGAATTACGGGGTGTTACAGAAAAGGTCGCTGTAAGTGCAGTTCGACGACCGTTTATGGAAATCGACTGTAAAGGCCTTGATAAAATTATCAAAAATATTAATAATTTGTGTAAAATCGTAATAAACGATTTGGAAAATATTAGGATGAAAAATTCCATATTTGAAAGGATAAAAATATATTTTTATCCAAATGAACTAGTTATGAACTAGAATTATAATCCAATTATTTTTAAATAAAATAAATTGGATTGAGAATGGTTTTAAAAATAACCAGAATATTTCCAATATATGAATTGGAATGGATTTGAATGGAAATCATCTTCGGAATATTTCGATATTGATTTCGTGATTATACGAGTATTGATATGGAAACTTGGAAGATATATTTTATATCGTTATTTCTAATACGATGTTTGTTGTTTTCAGAATTCAATATTGAATATAAGCCGATATACTTTCTATTCAGAGCCTTTTATTTAATATTGAATTGGATTTTGGGTTTGTCGTGAACAGTGTCTTCACTAACACTGTTCTTAAACCCAGTTGAGTTAAGAAAATTAAAAACTAATTGGAGATTAGCTAAGTTGAATGGTTTCCTGGGTATTGATCTGATGTTCATTTCGGCCTTCGGGATCAATACTTAGGGAATTGTTCTCTTACTAATTTACGGTTAGAGATTAATGGAATGTTAATTGGGTTTATAGTGAACTGTATTTTAACGACTTTCGTTCTTTTACCTGATTTACAGTGAAATGAGATTTGGAATTTATAAATCTTTTTATTAAGATTTAACGGGAATTTTCCAAAGTAAAGTTTTCCAATTTAATATATTAGATTGGAGTTGAATGGAATTCGATTCGATAATAATCGAAGTAAGCTTCTATGGAGGAAGACTGTTAATGTATATGGAATTTAAAAGGCTATGTCGTTATTCCATTTATATTATTAGTCGGATACGGGAATTGATATCGATTATATATTATTTGTTTTTCTCTGAAGATTCCATAATTAATGGAATGTGATTTTGGGTTTATCATGAGTTGTGTTTTAGATGACATTAGTTATTTAACCCAGTTAAAAAAAGATTAATTTTTTAAGTTTGAAAAGTCATTAAGTAATGATTTTTGTGATTAAAATAGAATTAGAGTTTTAATGAATCTTTAATTAAATTGATATGATCAAGATTGGAGTAACCCCACTTTTGCTCCAAAGCGATAGTTAAATCTTTAATTAGATTTGAACGTAAAATGGTAATTAATATTTACCGATAATACTGTGGTGTTAGGTATGGAGTATCACCAGTTTTGCTCCATGGGATGAATAGGTTAGGACTGGGAAATAAAACAAATGATTACTTCGGTGTGGTCCGCTAATCCCGATTAGTTTGGAAAACCATAATATGGTTTGAAATGATATCCAAAGGAAGATTAAAGAATAAATTTAAAAGAATTTATCTTTGATAAAATTAATGGGAACCTTTCCCTAAGAATGAGAATATTTAAATAAAAGAATATTCTGGATTGAAATGAGGCGTATGTTGCGTTTGTGTAATACTTGTTTATTATATACGCGAGTTATTCAGAAAGACCGGGTTTATCCCATTCTGAATAACTGACTCGACGATAAGTCAACGATGAAGACGGTGGTTGAAGACATGAGGTTTTCACATTGTTTGGGTAATTACTGATGATCTTGATAGGGTTGTACACCCAAAAGGAGGGAATCAGTTGGTGATCGTCCAGACGTACTTGGAGATCGACGGATATGCAAGGAATAAGGTGCCTCCGGTTTCGTTTGGACCCAGAACGAACTTTTAAATGGACTGTGTCTTACATTGGATTTCATTCTGTGTGATTGAGCGACATCAGTTGCATAGCGTGAATTGCTTGTGTGGCATGCTAAGATGCAAATAATCAAGGCTTTTGTTGAAAAGTAGGGTCTTGTGGTTGATGATCAAAGCACGGCTTTAATACATCATAGCTTTGTGTATAGCGTTAATTCACGTGCCTCACACCCCGGTGTAAATCAGAAATGGGAGAGGACATCAGGGAGGACATGCGTTTCCTTCTATCTAGGAGTGGCGTCAGTGGTTTTACACGCCCTGACGTTTTACTTATGTGGATGACGGATAGGAGGCGCCTCGGTTATATCAGTCGTTCTGGGGCTGATGGTTTGGTCGGGATATGACCAGTTTACGCCCCATAGGGTGGGGAAACGCAGTGTTCAGGCATTTTAATCCACATCGAGTGGACCGGCCCTGACGATCCAAAGGCTTGACTGAGTACTTGCCTGAGAAACGGGCTAGAGCGTGTCGAAGCAGGCTAGGACGATCCCTTACCTAGGTTCACAGACGGAAATCCAACTTCCAATTCGTGACTTTGCGGTTTTGATTGTAGAGCCTAGTATTGGCGACATGATATATGGTACCTATGCCGCCTATGATTGATACATTTATATTTGAAGTTGTTTTCTTCACTTATAGTAATAATAAAAGATTAAATTTCGCGTATCAAGCATTATTTGGCTATTATAAGGTAAACCCTATCCTCCGGCTTGCGTTGCATTGTGTGATGGGACCTGGGTCTTATAATAGCTTCATTGTTCTTTATTTAGCATGGCGCCGTTTGTTTTATGCACTGGTATTCTTGGGAGGAAACCCGTTCCATGTTATACGGCGTGGCCCCTTGATTTACATAACTTTAAAATAAAGATTAGTAACTTTTTTAGTTCTCACACCAGTCTCATGACTGACCTGGAGTTTATTGTTTTAACCTAAACTCTGGGTGCCCTTATTTTCCACACGGGCAGCTAATAGTTTTGGTTTTGTAGATTTATATTCACATGATCCTGATTTACAGCTGGGATGATATTCGGAAAGCTCTGTATTCGTATATTTTATTCAGTTGTGTTTTGTATTATTTTCCGCTGCAGTAATGTATTTAAATCTCTGATATTTATCAAATGTGTATTATTCATTCAAACTCTATATATTCTTGTACTCTGATGTAAATTGCTGTAATAAGCAATGAAATGTTCTTCTGTTTGCGTTCTTATTTGTCGTGTTCTCAATTCAATCTAGGCTTTCCTTCACGGGTTAATTCGGGTCGTCTCACTAAGGTACTAAACAATCGTGAATTGTGAATCATTGAATCTAATATTAATCAATCTGTACGATATGCGGCCCTGTGGGTGAGGAGTGAGACAGTGCGACTATTCCTTTGAGTTATCTTTGTCGAGAAATAGCTGTTTTGCACGACGTTCGAGTAGAGCTTCTGTCGTCATTGCTTCAATTTTGTCTTTCGATCGTCATGGAGTTTGATTCAAGGATAGCGGCTATGTGACCTAGCTTCGTTTTTTTCCCTTTGAAGGCTTGCGAGAATTTGTGCCCTGAATTTTGATGAGGCCCTAAGCAATGGCTTCAGCCGCTTTGGTGAAGGGCCGGCTATGCTTCAATCATTGGTTGTGCTTTCTAAAAATTCTAAACAATGGAAATAAATTAAAATTATTGCTAATATAAGTGGTTCTTATAGCGTTCATAATAATGAAAATGAATTAAAGTCGGTATACAAATTAATTACAAATAGTACTACTGTGAAAAGGTTTAATTGGTGATTAGACATGAATACTTTGTAATATAATAATAACATTGTTGCATTCCTTCATTTAAAAAAAAGGATGGTCTATGTTATCAGAACATAGTCTGTTTACAAAATAATAGGTATGTCAATGGTCCCCAAAAATCTATCTGCATCCCTATATAAGAATTGAAAATTCATTTAACATTTGAAAACTAAGATACGAATGTGGACATGATGTATTCAGTCCAAAAAGCATTCATCTAGTTTATTCCAAAAATCATTCAGTCCAAAAAGCATTCAGTCCAAAAAATAGCATCGTACAAACCAAACTTCATATCAGCATCGACACATTAACCCCCATATCCTATCATCCAGTGCCAGCCTACGGACCAAAAATTTCTTCCTCCTATATCCTATAACCTACATCACCTAATCGTTTACCACCCTACCACTGTATATTTAATCTCCAATTAAATATAACAAACTAACAAAGCAACCTCTAAAACTTCATCACTTCACTTCCATCGACACGTCTAGTCTAATCAAATGTTACAAGGATGAAATGGAAGATTCAAGATCTGAAAAGTTTTATATTCTTATGTCTCTGAAAGGGGGTGAACTAGATGATGATATTCTTACTAATGATCCTACTCAAATGGAGAAGCAAAACATTGAATTAGTTGAAGATACTTCTGTTGATGTTTACGCTTAAGTAGAATATATGGAAAACTTGTCGAACATGTGATGAAGCATCAATTGGAACTGCAATTTCCTTAGACAAAATTATTAGTACTTTCCTTTAATGATAATTTAACTATTTCAAATTCCATTCATGTTAAATTACCCCTTTACTTCCTACTCCTATCTCAAAAAACATAAATACTTATGTGCATCTAATTTTACATGCAGCCAATCAGATTCCTCTCATTCTTTCTCTTATAATAGCACCCGATGATCTCTTTACCCGCATTCTAATTATTGATATATCAATCTCATCTCCTTATATTAATCTAAAAACTCATTCCTAACTTATCATTTCTATAACTAAGTCCATAAGCTTTGATTTAGTCTCATAAGTTCCAGAGTTTCTCTAAAAGAAAACGAATTTAAAGGGAAATCCAAAAAGTCATCTAGTTTTGGTCCAAACAAGAAAAGTGACAATGATATATATATATATATATATATATATATATATATATATATATATGTATGTATGTATGTAATGACAAATGTAGTCGGTACATCACCCTCATCTAACTTCTTCACGCTACCTCTGTTTGACCTCAATGACCTCAACCAAATAGAGTTTATCATCACTGCCATCACCTCCATCACAATGAATCATTTATCGCAAACTACTATGCAACTTCAATCACTTCATTACCACAATCATCTTCCTTCTCCATGTAATCGTCAATACAATTATCCGCGGCATCTTTTTGCATCTCCATCCTCTTTCATCTGCAATCCGAAACACCAACTGTGCCCTCCCTTTTTCACTGAACTCATGTCAATTCTTTATGTAAATAATGAACAATTCTTTAAATTCTCAGAATTTGCAATCCTCTTGTCAGCCATCAAGAATAGCAAACTAATTCTCCTTCAATGCTCCATCAAGCAACGATCATTCCTCCCTCCAACACCAAAAATATATAACCCAAACACCACAATCTATTAAATATATTGCAAACATAATTTAGAAATGATAATTGATGACCTATTTAGAAATGATATTTAATATCCTTAATTATTTTTTAATAAACTTAGTTATCAATTTATAAAACTTTTTCAACTTAGTTAAAATTTGTATAACTTAGTTAATCTTTATAAACTTGTTTAACTTCTATAAATCTTTCCTAGCATAGTTACATTTTGTAGAAAATAGTTATTTTTTGTTAACTTAGAAAAAAACACTAAGTTAATCTTTATGAACAAGTTTTGTTTGCGTTAACAAAATAAAACACTTTCAGATCTTTATCAGTATAGTTTAAATACTACATTTTTTATTTCTATAATGTTGACTACATTAAATTTATATAATACAAGAATATTGAGATTAAGCACAATAGCTCTTTAATTTTTTTTGTTTCAAAAACACCAGTTACGATTGATATACAAGCGAGTGAAAGAAAATAATATCCTTAATCTCACAAAATCTGAGAAGTTCAAGATACAGATAAGGCATTTGAACTCATAACCAATATTAAAAAAATTCCTTAAACTAGACTGAAACGATGCCAAATAAAATGAAAATTCATATGACATTACTAAAGGGATTGTTATTGACACTCCACACTCCAAATATTGTTTTGGGGGGCCAATTTTTTATTTTAAAAAAAAATTGTTAATGGGAGTACTAATGAGGAAAGTAGCCCCTTAACAAATAAATATAATTTTACCTTATTACCCATTTAGGCTTAATTTCACTCTTATGTTCATTAATCTAATTTTTAATGGTTAATCAACACCATTAGCTGTGGAGAAATCAACCCTTGACTGAACTAAAATCATTATCATAACATTCCCTGTCGAAATAAAAGAAATTGTATCCTGCAATTCCCTAAAAAAATTAAAAGTCAGTGATTAAATTCGATTAATAACATCAAATCGAGACGTTTAGAATGAAGAAATTTAATTACAACCATCAAAATAAAGAAGAATGAAGATCAATATCATGTAGTTTTGATTATCTTTTTTGTTATCCTACGATCTAGTAGAGAGGATAGTGATGCTTTCTTCGTTCTCAACATTTTTTCTTCGACTTTGCCCTGACGTTATTTGCACTTGAAACGATTTAAGGTTTGTGTGATTTTGGGGACTGATGATTTTACGGTGAGTAACTTTTAAAAGTTAGGGTAAAAGCGTAAGAAGTAGAAAAAATTAGTCACCCACATTGACCCCCCCCCCCCCTTAATAAGTTAAAAAAAGTGGAGTGTCCTTAAAATTTGGACCTCTCTTAACAGAAAATGGAGTGTCAATAATAATACCCAATACTAAATAACTTATCTAGTGGGCTAATTCTATTTATAGATGGTAATTACATGCACCGTTACCATTCCAATAAATGATGGACAAGTCCATCCTTATAATTTTAAAAGAAGCTTCATCATTGAATTTTATGATATGAATAATATAAAAAGTGTATATATATATTAAATTCTACCTAACATATTTAATGCTTACAACCACAATTACAATAAAGGACATAATATGGAGTAAGTAGCTTAGGTAACATCGATCAACACTAGGACTACAATAATTACCGTATCATATTAGTTGAGTAAATATGCAATATATGACTGATTATAAAACAAACTGGTAGTATTAGATTAATTCGAGTTACTGAACTCCATTGGGCGGAGGCAGCTTCAGGTAGTGAACATGTAGAGGTTTGGAATCCAAGCGCCGAGAGTGTTCTACTTTGCACTCAACAAACACGAAAACATAAAACAACACTTTACCTTCGTTCAAAGCATCATTCAAGTAATGAATATCACCATCGTTACCTAAAGTAGCCTCACTCCGGGAATTCAAGATGTATTTTTGTGACAGTGAGGTACGGAGAGCATGAACCCATAAATCAGCTATAATCGTATGATGAAACTGAACTAGAAGGAGTAAATGGCCAACGGAGGAGGGCGTTGCTGTTGCATCATCGTGTTTGGCGTAGACGTTGACGGTGAGGTTGATTTCAGCGAGGATGTGGTGGGTAAGGTAATCGTAGCTTAGGTAGTCTAGTCGGGCATGGATTATTTCAATAGAAGGAGAAGGGCAGTATGCATTAGGTGTGGCTGTGAATATCACTGTTGCTAAAGAGCATGCGAGCGTGATAACTAATGCGACAAAAAGGATCAGGGCTATGGTGGCGTATATTCTTCCTTCTCTTTGCACTTCCCTTGCCGATGAAATTTCCTGCACTTCGTTGTCTACACATGTGCTTAATCGATGGTGGATAGAATTGCTCGACACAAGATAATTCACCATGGATGTTAGCTTCGCTGAAGTCGCCAAGTTTGGGGAAACATATTAATTTTTGTATAAAAAAAAGAGTGTATTTAAATAGTATTAGTTCATAATAAAAAGAGTGTATTTAAATCGTACAATGTTGTTGTCAGTCGTCTTCTTAAGCAATGGAAACCTAGAGGCTCGATCAAGGTAAAGTCTAATGGCTCTATTTTCTTCTTTCTTGTTTCGGATAAGGAAGATAGAAAAAGGATTATTGAGGCAGACCCTATTATGATAAGGGGTAAAGTACTTATTATCAAAAATTGGGATGTTATCATGGGACTATCGGGTAAAGGAAATAGTATTGTGTCAGTTTGGGTTAAAATGACCAATTTGCCGATGGTGGCTTAGTTGAAAATTGGTATATATTGGCTTGAAACTCATATCGGCAAGTATCTATGTATGGACGAGGCTACTGAGAGTCTTGATTAGCTAGGGTTTGCAAAGTTTTTAGTTGAGATCTCACCATAGATCGAATTGATAGACATGATTTCTGTACTGCTATCAGATGGTACTGAGCATGAAGTAAACGCTAGCTACACATGGAAGCCTGGCATTTGCCAAGTATGCAAAGCTTTTGGCCATTTGAGTTCTAACTGTCCTGCAACCAAAAGCAATGAGAAAGATGACCTAAATGCTAATAGTATTAGGACAATTATTGATGTTAGCGAACAAAGAAATGAGGATGTTGCTCATGTCGATGTGGGTGGTACTGGCAACACTAAAGCTATAAAGTGGAATATCAAGGCTAGCACTGCAAGAAGCAGCTTTGAAGTGAGGGGTATTTTTGTTGTAAACCAAATGAAATGGAAGAAAGTTGTGGGGGTAACATATAATCTTAATTTTGGTGCTGACACTTCCATTAAAACAACCAATAGGTTTGGAATGCTAAACAATGTTAGTGGCAACATTAAAGTCATTGAAGAAGGAGAATTAGTTGACGCAACAAAAGATAGTGCTGTGAATATGAATGTTGCTTCAGGAGTGGCCAAGAATTTAGACAAGGCCACGTGTAATGAACGTGTCAACGATGAGGTGTAGCATATTAATGGTGATAATGTTGTAGTTTCCTTAAACGAGCAACTTAGCAAAGCTAATAGCTCTATTGCAGACTTAAATGATAAGCTCTAAGTGAAGGGAAATGAGAGTGCCATGCAAACCATTATACACGATGTAACTAAGCTTGAGAAAACAACGGAAGCTGGAGGACATGACGTGTCTATTCCCTATACTGCTAATGATTTACAAGTGTGAAATGAATTTGGCTTTAAGCCAAGATTCCTACAAGGTACTTGTGACGACCGGGAATTTCGCTCGATCCGAATCAGTCGCTAAACCGACCAAGACCGTTCGAAACGCCTGATTGTTTTGAGAACACGACAAATTGGAACGCAAACGGAAGAACATTTCATTTTTTATTACAACAATTTCATCAGATTACAAGAATATACAGAGTATTAACAAATAAAATACATTCGATTAATATCAGAGATTACAATAAATTACATAGCAGCGGAAAATAATACAAAACACAACTGAAGGGGATATACGGATACAAAGCTTTCCGGATATCATTCCAGCTGTAAACCAGGATCCTATGAATATAAATCTGCAAAACCAAAACTACTAGCTGCTCGTGTCAAAATAAAGGCACCCAGAGTATAGGTTAAAACAATAAACTCCAGGTCAGTCATGTGACTGGTGTGAGAACTAAAACAGTTATTAATTTTTATTTTAAAGTTAGGTAAATCAAGGGACCACGCCGTATAACACGGAACAGATTTCCTCCCAAGAATACCAGTGCATAAAACAACAGCGCAATGCTAAATAAAGAACAATGAAGCTATTATAAGACCCAAGTCCCATCACACAATGCAACGTAAGCCAGAGGATAGGGTTCTTACCTTATAATAGCCAAGAATGCTTAATACGTTTAAAACAAATCATTTGATACTATTATAGTGTAGAGTGTATGAAAACAACTTCAAATATAAATGTATCAATCATAGACGGCATAGTATCTCATTCTACTATGTCGCCATACTACGCTCTACAATCAAAACCGCAAAGTCACGTATTTGGAAATTGGATTTCCATCTGTGAACCGAGGCAAAAGATAGTCCTCTACCGATTCGAGACTGTCTAGCCCGAGTCTCAGGATCAGAGCTCGAGTGACCCTTGGATCGTCAGGGCCGGTCCACCGATGTGTATTAAAATGCCTGAACACTGCATTTCCCCGCCCTTTGGGGTGTAAATGAGCTAATAAATGACTCCATCGGCTCCACATAGTCACCGATATATCCGAGGAGCCTCGTAACATCAACAACCACATAAGTCAAACTCGTCAGGGCGTGTAAAACCACTGACGTCACTTCTAGCTAGAAAGAAACGCATGCCCTCCTTGAGGTCCTCTCCCGTTTCTGGTTCACAACCGGGGTGTGAAGCTCGCGAATCAACGCTACACAAAGCTATGCCACACAGGCCGAGCTTTGATCATCAACCACAATACTTTTCTTTTCAACAGAAGCCTTGATCATTTGTCACTTAGGCATGCCACACAGGCAATTCACTCCATGCGTTTGATATCCATCAATATATAACCCCTGAGCTCGTATGTCTCAGAGAAGGGCGTTAAGCAAGAGAATAAATTCTCCGCCGCCAAACAGATATATATTTAATAGAAATCAATCACACAGAATAAAATCCAATGTCAGACACACAGTCCATTTACAAGTTCGTTCTGGGTCTGAATGAAGCCGGAGGCACCTAGTACCCCGCATATCCATCGATCTCCAAGTACGTCTGGATGATCACTAACTGATTCCCTCCTCTTGGGTGTACGGCCCAATTAAGATCATCAATAATCACCCAAACGACGTGAAGACTTCCAGTCTTCGACCACTGTCTTCATCCTCGACACCACGTCGAATCAGTTATTCAAAATGGGATAAACCCGGTCTTTCTGAATAACTCACGTATATAATAAACAAGTGTTACATAAACACAACATACGCCTCATTCCAATTCATCAGTCACTAACCGTAAATTAGCAAGAGAACAATTCCCCAAATATTAACCCCGAAGGCCGAAACCAACATCAGATCAATACCCAGGAAACCATCCTTCTTAGCTAACCAACAGTTAGTTTCTAAATTTCACATTCTTAGGGAAAGGTTCCCATTAATTTTATCAAAGATAAATTCTTTAAATTTATTCTTTAATCTTCTTTTGAATATTGATTCAACTAATCGGGATTAGCGAACCACACCGAAGTAATCATTTATTTTATTTCCCAATCCCAACCTATTCATCCCATGAAGTAAAACTGGTCATACTTCATATCTAACACCACGGTGTTATCGGTAAATTCAATTACCATTTCACGTTCAAATCTAATTAAAGATTTAACTATCGCCTGGAGAAAAACTGGTGATACTCCATTCTCGATCAGTTCAATCTAATTAAAGATTCATTAAAACTCCACTTAGTTTATTCATTAACTGGATTAAAGAACCAATGTCATTCAAAACACGGTTCACGATAAACCCCAAAATCACATCACATTTCAATCAGTCCCTAACCATAAATTAGCAAGTGAGCAATTCCCTAAGTATTAACCCCGAAGGCCGAAACCAACATCAGATCAATACCCAAGAAACCATTCAACTTAACTAATCTCCAATTAGTTTCCAATTTTCTTAACTCCGTTGGGTCTTAGAACAGTATTATTGAAGATACCGTTCACGACAACCCAAAATCACATTCCATTAATTATCGGGTTAAAGAACAAGTGTTATTTAAAACACCGTTCACGATAAACCCAAAAATCAATTCAAATTCAATCCCAATTAACTACCATTTAATTGGTACACTTCATTAAATCTAAATAAAAAGATTTAATCTTTTTCTCAACTGGGTTTAAGAACAGTGTTAATGAATACACCGTTCACGACAAACCCAAATCCCATTTGATATTAAATACACGGCTCTGAATAGAAAATATACAGGCTTATATTCAATATCAAATTCTACGACCAACAAATATCTTATTGGAAATAACGATATTAATATATCTTTCCAATTCCCATAACAATATCTATATCATCACGAAATCCAACATCGAAATATTCCAAAGACAATTTCGATTCAAATCCATTCCAATTCAATTATTGGAAATTCTGGTTATTTTCAAAACCATTTCAAATCCAATTTATTTAATTTAAAAATAAATAAATTATTATTCTAGTTCAAAACTAGTTCATTTCGATAAAAATCTACTTTTATCTTTTCAAATATGGAGTTTTTCATCCTAATTCTTCACAAATCATTTCTTATGATTTTACACAAATTATTACTATTTTTAATAATTTTATCAAGGCCCGTACAGTCGATTTCCATCAACGGCCATCGAACTGCACTTACAGCGACCTTTTCCAAAATTGATTTGGGCATAATTCCAAATTAAACTGTTAGATTTCAAATTTTTAATATTCGTTAGAAAGCTCTTTTCGATACGAACCTAACGGTTTTAGGAGAATCCGACGGTCGGATCTCCCGTAATATCCGTTCGAAGTCAATGGTTGAAATTCGCGAACTGCCGCGGCGCGGCACGTTCTATTCAGGCCATTATATTATATATATTATATTTATAATATATACTTCATCGAATTCCTTTTTAAAACGTATTTTATAAATCGTTTTAAATTCGTTTTTAAAACGGTTTCAACTTCCTTTTCAAATTCAAATCAAGATTGAATTTTTCAATATAAATTCATTTTAATTTCATTTCAAATCGATTTCAACTCAATTTCAATTTAATTCAAATTTCGATTCATTTCAATTTAATTCGAATTTCAATTTAATTCAAATTTCAAATCTATTCAATTTAATTCGAATTTCAAATCTATTCAATTTAATTCGAATTTCAAAATCACTTTCAATATTCATTGAAAAATGAATAAAATCGATATAAATATCGTTCACGTCAAAATGGCGTCAATCTAATCAACACGGCTTTTATTCAACACATGAATGTTTATTCAATTCAACACATGGATATTTTCCAATTCAACACATGAATTTATTTTATAAATTAGAATGAGTCCCAATCAATTACCATATAATGTTAATTATATGGATTTTCTACAACACATGTATATAATAACAACGGTAAATGATCAACCATCATCCAAAGTGCACCACACAACTGCATAAGCATTAAATATAAATAATTAACGCTTATACAGTCTGTCAACCCATCGATTGACATACAGCTAAACAATCGGGATTAGTGTACGTCAAATATCATCCCAATACCCGTGTGGGGTTTCAAATCAACAAACACACATTTTATTTGTGCAGTTGGGCGATGTGTGAAATTTATCGTCCCAATCAATATCAGTCAAATCAGTGTATATAAACAAATCGTCCGATTTGTTTATAAATATTTATTTTATATACACGTTAAAAATCATATTTTTAACTATCAAATATTTTCCACTATAAAATATTTTATTTCATTTCACATCACACAATCAAATTTCACAACACAGCAATCAAACAAACAAGTCATCCATGGCCTGTGGACGACGGGTGTCGGGGATGAAGACGGTGGTCGATGACCGGAAGTCTTCACGTTGTTTGGGTGATTAATGATGATCTTGATTGGGCCGTACACCCAAGCAGAGGGAATCAGTTAGTGATCTACCAGACGTACTTGGAGATCGATGGATATGCGGGGTACTAGGTGCCTCCGGCTTCATTCAGACCCAGAACGAACTTGTAAATGGACTGTGTGTATGACATTGGATTTTATTCTGTGTGATTGATTTCTATTAAATATATATCTGTTTGGCGGCGGAGAATTTATTCTCTTGCTTAACGCCCTTCTCTGAGACGTACGAGCTGAGGGGTTATATATTGATGGATATCAAACGCATGGAGTAAATTGCCTGTGTGGCATGCCTAAGTGGCAAATGATCAAGGCGTCTATTGAAAAGCAAAGTCTTGTGGTTGATGATCAAAGCTCGACTTGTGTGGCATAGCTTTGTGTAGCATTGATTCGCGGGCCTCACACCCCGGTTGTGAACCAGAAACGGTAGATGTCCTCAGGGAGGGCATGCGTTTCTTTCTAGCTAGAAGTGGCGTCAGTGGTTTTACACGCCCTGACGAGTTTTACTTATGTGGTTGTTGCTGTTGCGAGGAGCCTTGGAAATATCGGTGACTATGTGGAGCCGATGGGGTCATTTGTTGGCTCATTTACGCCCCAAAGGGCGGGGAAACGCAGTGTTCAGGCATTTTAATCCACATCGGTGGACCGGCCCTGATGATCAAAGGGTCACTCGAGCTCTGATCCTGAGACTCGGGCTAGTTAGTATCGAATCGGTAGAGGACTATCTTTTGCCTCGGTTCACAGATGGAAATCCAATTTCCAAATACATGACTTTGCGGTTTTGATTGTAGAGCCTAGTATGGCGACATAGTAGCATGGGATACTATGCCGTCTATGATTGATACATTTATATTTGAAGTTGTTTTCATACACACTACACTATAATAGTATCAAATGATTTTTTTTAAACGTATCAAGCATTCTTGGCTATTATAAGGTAAAAACCCTATCCTCCGGCTTGCGTTGTATTTTGTGATGGGACCTGGGTCTTATAATAGCTTCATTGTTCTTTATTTAGCATTGCGCTGTTGTTTTATGCACTGGTATTCTTGGGAGGAAACCCGTTCCGTGTTATACGGCGTGGTCCCTTGATTTAACTAACTTTAAAATAAAGATTAATAACTATTTTAGTTCTCACACCAGTCACATGACTGACCTAGAGTTTGTTGTTTTAACCTAAACTCTAGGTGCCCTTATTTTGACATGGGCAGCTAGTAGTTTTGTTTTGCAGATTTATATTCATAGGATCCTGGTTTATAGCTGGAATGATATACGGAAAGCTTTGTATCCGTATATCCCCTTCAGTTGTGTTTTGTATTATTTTCCACTGCTATGTAATTTATTGTAATCTATGATATTTATCAAATGTATTTTATTTGTTAATACTCTGTATATTCTTGTAATCTGATGAAATTGTTGTAATAAAAAATGAAATGTTCTTCTGTTTGCGTTCCAATTTGTCGTGTTCTCAAAATAATCAGGCGTTTCGAACGGTCTTGGTCGGTTTAGCGACCGATTCGGATCGAGCGAAATTCCCAGTCGTCACAGTACTACTCCTCTCAATAAACAACAATATGGTCTTTCTGGTGTTTCTCCGCTGATCCCCGCGCAGGAGCAATCCAAAAATGCAACAAATGAAGTCATGAAGTCTAACTCTAATGATACAATGCCTGAAATAGCAGAAATTCTAGATAGCTTTCTTCAAAACAACTTCGACTTATCATCTGTGTCTAGAGATGCCAAAATAAAGCATCCAAAAACAAAAGAGAAAAAGAAGCTGAACATTGACAAAATAGTTCTTGAAACCATGCAGAGTCTTGGAGTTAAAATAGAAAGCAGTGAGCTCGACCACTTTATATGTATTGAAAAGAGAAAGCTCATGGAGCTAATAGCCAAGAACTATTCAGCTCTTCAAAATAGGAAAACAACGAACGCCACTGGTAAGAAGCCAATAATGAATCCTTATGCTAATATTCCTCCACCTCCGGCCTATAAAGCTAGACCACTTGATGTCATTGTTGTTAACACTTCGGGCCTCTATAACTGTAGCTAATTGCAGTTCGGGAAGATCGCCTCAAACGCGCAACATGACTAGAGCAAGGTGGAATACTCCATTCGATAATGGTTAACTGGAATGTTGAGGTCTCAGTGCATTTTTATGGCACAATGAAAATTAAACGAATTTGTACTTGTGTAACTGGAGGTGATGAGAATATGTAGAGAATATGTATTTATGGTTTCCCCTGCGAAGGAAAATGTATTTTGTAGTTGATATACACTTTGTATATCACCCATGTGAGTTGTATCTTTTAAGTTTTTTTAATAATAAAGTGTTACAGAACACTATAAAAACCAGTCAGCCTTGCAAAAAAAAAGAAATTGGTACTAACTCCCAATTGAATAAATTTTGTAGAGGATAATGGAGAATAATAAACTAAAAGAAGAGCAAAAGAAATCGACACACAGGATTTATAGTGGTTCGGCGTTAACAAGCCTACATCCACTTTATAGTTTCTCAATTTATTCAGAAATTACAATTACAATGAATATTGACACTCAATCACTCGAATACAATGAATAATTCTCTCTGAATTCATTGATTTCATTAAAGTAGAAGGTGGTTCTCAGTTCTTGGCAGTCATGGCCGAAATGTATAGAGCTTACATAGGGCCAAAAGTGCCCGTAAGCCCACGAAATTACGTATTTATAGGCATTGGAGAGCTATGGTTCGGGTCCCACGTGGCAGTTGTAGAGGACATATCGAAAGTAGTGGAGAAAATGGACGAATCTTCTCTTAATTATGTGGTGACAAATGTCACTCGATCCGGTGAAGTAGGCTAGAGAATAGGTTAACGAACGGCATGTATAAATACTCTAGGTGGGTCAGATAGGGGCTGATCCGAACCGAGGTGACGCTTGTCGGGTTCCGATTGCTGAAGCATTCCAATGCATAAGGTCGGGTTTCGCTAGCTCGACCCGATCCATAGATGCCATGGTGCCAGAGTGCCAATAAGTTGGTGAGAGCGGGTCAGTTCCTGTTGGATCCAAATCGAGGGTGCTCAGTGGAGATGCTGTTCTACCAAGTTCATCGGATGCATGTAAGCAGTTCGGGTGAATCAGTCTGACCCGGTGTGATGAGACGAGGGTTGTGATGAGCCTACGTGCTAAGACGAGTCATGTATGGGTCCATTCGACCCGACCCGATGCTCATCTGCCGAAGTCCAATTTTTGTGTGCATGTGGATCTAGCTCGACCCAATTGCCTTGATCCGGCCCGGTGTCTCGCTCATGCCAATATCGAGCTTCCAATGCTCTATCACTTTATCCAACTAATTATCGATCAATACCAATCACTTGAGCTTCGGGTAGCATGGTCACAAAGTAGGCTAATGTAACACCCCACACCCGCTAAGGTCACTCACTAAGGGAATGCCTTAACTTCGGTGGAGCATTTTAAGTGAGTATAGAACAGAAAAATTACAACAAGACAGATATAAATACTTGAAAATCTATAACATCGTTTCATAGCAGCAGAAGGTAAACATGTTTAGTTACAACACCATAAAGAGTCAAGTACTAAATATCCATCCTGTTAAAAACATAAGTACATAATCCCACTACATAAACAATAGCCATAAAAGAAAAGATAAGCTGGGCTTTACATCACGGTCCAAGCTCCAGAAGATAGATAAAGAAATTTGATCAAAGCCCACTAGTGCTAGGCCCAACCTGAGGACCTGAGGGGGAAAAAGATAAAAACAATGGGGTCAGACATAAGTCTGAGTGAGCCCTATAACTTTAACAACACAATCATTAAAGTAATTAGGGTATGATATAAACTTGGCACGGGATGACTGGGGATAAATGACTACACTAAGTAGCCAACTAGACATAAGGTGAACTAGGATAACGGTAAAGACGCATCTACCCACCCAAGGATAATTACTAACTGCACCACACCAGTCATTCCTACTTAAAGGTTGATCCCTCCCAAGGACTTAGAAACTTTACCCAGTAGTTTCGTGTACCCCTAGCTGACTACATAGGTGTCGTCTGCCCCTATCTCCACTAGGTGTACCCACTACTCCCAAGCGATCGGCTCCCTACCGTAGATACCCGTGCTGGCCCCACAATGGGGTGTATCACTCCCCAAAGTGGCAACCCGATACAACAAATGGTGCACGGCTTATATCTACACGATGCAACAACGTCTTACCTACCAGCCCAGGTCCACACACGCATATGAAACCCGTTGGGCTCGCGTTGCCACCGCTACCCCGTTTTGGCCTCTTATAATCAAGCCCAGTACGCGTGTCCCGTCCTCGACATGGGTCGACCCCAATAAGATACATATGGGTTACTGGTTGAAATGGGACCCCATAAGCTACCACCTAAGCTTGTCAATTTATCTAGTGCATCCCACTTAACCCTTTAATCATGTTTAATTACATGTTTCCACTTGGTTAAGTCATCTAATCGTATTTTCTATTGCCACCCAAGGCAACCCACTAGATTTCCTCATGCCACCCAAGGCACTTACTTGATTTCCACATGCCACCCAAGGCACCCACTTAACCCCTCATGCCCACTACATGCTTATCTGGTTAAGTGTTTCTTAATTGATTAAAAATGTAACCGTTGTAAAGACCTCTCACATTAGACTATCTTTTATGGCAGCTGGATTTGCCGGTTGGGTCCGGGCAGCCTTACGCCATAACCGAGTCTAACCTCGTGTCTTTACACTTGTCACGTATATAGTTTGTGCCTAAGACCTCTCACATTGGGCCCATCATTTGTAGCCGCTGGATTTACCGGTCGGTTCCGGGCAGTCTTATGCTACAAAAGGGTCCAACCTCGTGTCTTAGTCGATTAATTACACCTAATTAATCACCCCTGAATTAATTTTCCCTAATTAATTCCAATTTTTACGATGTACATAATTGACTCAATTATGTCCATCCATTTTGTGGTATGCATAATCATACCAACTTCACACCATTTCATTAACATGTATATTAACCCCATCGTTCCCTACGTAATTCGCTAACGTGACATAAAAGGGAAGATTCATCACAAATATAATGGGTTCAACTTGCATAACATTAGCATCAACATGGGTTTAAAGGTGTCAACATGCATATAGCATCAAACCCAACTAGCATAAATAATCAACCCAAACTTGCATGAATCACATATGTCATAAGGAGGTTAACTTGCATAAGTTATTCATGTCATACAAAGGGGTAAACTTGCATATGTATGTATGACATACAAAGGGGTTAACTTGCATATGTATGCATATCATACTAAGGTGTAAACTTGCACATGTTACTTGCATATAATCAAACACCAAACTTGCATAACATGTCATATATGGGTTTGCATATAATCATACACCAAACTTGCATAACATATCATATATGAACTTGCATATAATCATACACCAAACTTGCATAATCATGGTGTCATAGTGGATCAATGTTTATCATAGCAACTAGCATCATGAACACTTGCATAACTTGCATAACATCATGATCATATAGCATATAGCTTGCATAACTTGCATAACATCATGAACATGTAACATATGACTTGCATAACTTGCATAACATCATGAACATGTAGCATATGACTTGCATAACTTGCATAACATCATGAACATGTAGCATATGGCTTGCATAACTTGCATAACATCACAAACACATAGCATATAACTTGCATAACATGCATAACATCATTAACACATAGCATATAGCTTGCATAACATGCATAACATCATTAACACATAGCATATAACTTGCATAACATGCATTGATCCACATTCATAGCCATAACCTCATTATATCATAATCATTTCAATAATTGGTCATTAAGGCTATAGAAAACTCACAACTTGTTGATTAGCACTCCTAAGAAGAAGATTAAGTTGCTAGAGTTGATTAGAGATTGATTTGAGATGTTATCTTCTTCTACAAATTGATGGAGGCTCCTTCAAGTTGCAATTTGACGGCATGACGGCATTGTTTCTATTTTTAGTATGAATTAGGGTAGTCTTAGGGTGTATTTATAGAGTAGTTAGGTGTTTTAGGCCATTAGATTAACCCTAAATTAGATTAGAGCCGTCAGATCACGTCCTAGCCACAAAAACACAGCCTAAAAGACAAGCTGGTGCACCCAGGTCACCTGGGCTCGACCAGGGAGGTCGACCCCCAGGTCGACCCTAGGGTCGACTCCCCAGTCGACCTGGTGGGCAGGTAGACTCCCCAGTCGACCCCCAGGTCGACCCCTTGGTCTGGCGGGATTTCTCCCGCCACTTCTGAAAATTGAAATTTTTGTTTTTAAATCTGTTTTTAAATTTCTGAAAACTTCTTTGGGCCTTATCGGGGTCATACGGACTCCGATTTTCGAAAACTCGGACTCTATTTCACGTATTTTTCCGAGACGAACGCAATGGAATAGCCCGTTTCCCCTGATTCAGATTTTTAAATTTAATTCTGCCCTGTTTTATATTATAGCAAGTTATTCAACATACGGGGTGTTACATTCTCCCCTACTTAAAGGATTTCGTCCCCGAAATCTCTAAGTCAAGAAGAACGTATCCTACCAACCAAACAACCATCTACTCAAACCATCAAACACTGGCATCCATTGTCCTTAGAGTTTCTAATGCTGTATGAACATATGCAAAAAGTGTGTGTATATGTTCCCTGTCTAATGCAAAATCAGGCGGTCTACTGATTCAGTTGACCTCCTTAATGCAAACCATGATAGTGCCATGCATCCAATATGTATGCGAAAGAACCCTATCGACACATACTATTTCTACATGAGTGCACAATCATTCACCAAAATGCATCATCCATATGATAACACAACCATTATACATCCATTAATATAGCTACCTACACACAATTTTATGCAATATGCAATATGAAGTGATTGAACCGATCTAGTGCCTAGAGTGTGTGTATATGCATCCACGAGCAACCACTAGCAACCACTTGCATCCACACGCATCCATCAAACATAACATGTCTCAAACACATGTTTCAACCATAGGTTTACCCTATCTAAAGGTCAAAGGTACTAATGAGAGGACATACTAAAGATAAGATAAGTACTAGACAAACGATAAAGGAGAAGTTAAAAGACATACCCTCAAAAAGGAATGGGTATAATGAACGCATCTTCGCTTCTGTCTCCCAAGTAGCATTGCTCTCATCCTTTCCCCATTGCACTTTGACTAGTCGCACCTCTCTGTTCCTCAACTTCCTAATCTCTGACCCAAGGATGCGGGTAGGAGCTCGTCGAATAGTCGCATTACGCTCTACCTCCACTTCTCTAAGCAAGCTCGGCTCTACCACCTCTGCGGTCTCATGTAGGCACTTCCTCAAATGTGACACATGGAATACATCATGTACCCCACTAAGTCTCTCGGGTAAATCCACTCTATATGCCATCCGTCCAATCCTTTCCTTAATAGGAAACGGCCCAACAAATTTTGGAGCTAACTTCCCAACGGACCCAAAGCGAACTACATTCCGTAATGGAGATACTTTGACAAAGACCATGTCCCCAACATCAAACTCAAGATCCGTCCTCCTCTTATCCGCGTAAGATTTCTGCCTGTCTTGCGCCGCTTTCATCCTCCTTCGAATCAATTAATCTTTTCCGAAGTCTCTCTAACCATATCAGGCCCAAGCAAGATCTTATCCGTAGATTTCCACCAACATGTAGGTGATCGACAAGGCCTTCCATAAAGAGCTTCGAAAGGAGCCATACCAATACTGGACTGAAAGCTATTATTATACGCGAACTCTACCAATGGAAGATGCTCTTCCCAAGTACCTCCAAAATCCCAGATACAAAGCCTCAAAAGGTCTTCCAGAACACGATTCACCCTCTCGGTCTGGCCGTCCGTCTGAGGATGATATGCGGTGCTCAAACACAATTGAGTCCCCACTACTTCTTGCAAACTCTTCCAAAACTCGCTAGTGAAGATAGGATCTCGATCACTCACTATGCTAGAGGGTACCCCATGCAATCGAACTATCTCTCGAAGATATACTGAAGCTAGCCATGGAGCAGTCCTCTTGCTCTTCACGGGTATAAAATTGGCACTCTTAGTAAGTCTGTCTACCACAACCCAAATTCCCCTATTACCCTTCATTGACCTAGGTAACCCATCAATAAAATCCATCGAGACGCTATCCCACTTCCATTGCGGAACTTCCAATGGGTGAAGCAACCCACCTGGTTCCTTTTGCTCCGCTTTCACCTGTTGGCACACCAAGCATCTAGCAACATACTCGGCCACATCTTTCTTTATACCGGCCCAAAAGAAAACTCGCTTCATGTCTTGGTACATCTTGTCCCCACCGGGATGAATGGTCGTCCTAGAACGGTGTGCATCATCAAGAATAGTCTTCCTCAAACCCTCGTCTTGCGGTACACAAAGTCTACCTTCTCTACGCAAGCACCCCCTATCGTCTAGGGTGTACCTACTCAAATAGCTGGACGAATCCCCCTTATGAGCCTCTCTACTAACTCAACCAACTGTGGGTCGTCCCGCTGTGCCTCGCCAATCCGTCCCAAAAGAGTAGGTCTGACCTCCAAGGATGCTAACCAACCGGGTATATAGTCAACGGAAGGTCTGAAATCAAACATCGAGATAAATTCCAAGCTTCGTCGTTCCACGAACAATGGACTCAAGGACAACCTTTTTCTACTCAAGGCGTCCGCCACCACGTTACCCTTTCCAGGGGTATACGCTATCTCGAAATCATAGGATGCTAAGAACTCCATCCACCTTTGCTGTCTCAAGTTCAAATCCTTCTGAGAAAACAAGTACTTCAATGATTTGTGGTCAGTGAACAATTCGAATCTCTCGCCAAGAAGATAATGGCGCCAAATCTTAAGCGCAAAAACAATAGCAGCCAACTCTAAATCATGGGTTGGGTAATTTTTCTCATGTGCTCTCAACTGCCTTCCACCATAGGCTATTACCCTTCCCTCTTGCATTAAGACTGCGCCTAGTCCAGTCCCACAAGCATCGGTATAGACAACAAATGGCTTACTCCCATCTGGCAACACTAAGATTGGAGCTGTGGTTAAAGCTCTCTTTAACCGTCGGAACGCATCATCACAATCTACATCCCATACGAAGACTAGATTCTTCTTTGTCAAGCGAGTTAATGGGGCTGATATCTTTGCGAAGTCCTTGATAAACTTCCTATAGTAGCCAGCCAACCCCAAGAAACTCCTCACCTCGGTAGCATTCTTTGGAACCTTCCAATCTTGGATGGACACTACCTTCGCGGGATCCACAGCTATCCCTTCCTTGGAGACCACGTGCCCCAAGAACCGCACTTCCTTCCTCCAGAAGTGACATTTAGAGAATTTAGCCTTAAGGCTATGCGCTCGAAGAGTCTCCAACACTTCCCTAAGATGTAGGGCATGCTCTTCTTCAGTCTTAGAAAATACTAAGATGTCATCCACAAAGACTACCACGAACTTATTAAGGAACTCCCTGAACACCCTACTCATCAAATCAACAAAATATGCAGGGGCGTTTGTCAACCCAAATGGCATCACCAGCCACTCATAGAAACCATCCGGAGTCCTAAAGGCAGTCTTGTCTATGCTATTCTCAGCCACCCTCAACTGATGAAACCCCGTGGCTAAGTCCAACTGAGAAAATACTGAAGCGCCAACCAACTGATCAAAAAGATCATCAATCCTCGGCAATGGGTGTCTATTCTTCTTTGTGAGCTTGTTGAGTTCTCTATAGTCTACACAAAGTCTGAGGGACCCATCCGCCTTCGTAGCAAAAACTACTGGAGCACCCCACTCCGATATACTTCGTCTTATGAACCCCTTCTCAAGCAACTCCCCTACTTGCTTATGGAGTTCCCTCCTCTCACGAGGAGCCATGTGGCGCACTGGTAAAGATACAGGTTTAGCATTATCCACTAGATATATTCGGAAGTCTATCTCCCGCTTCGGAGGTAAGCCCTTCACCTCCTCAAACACATCCGAGTATTCCCGGACCACTCTAACAGATCGCAAACTCTCGACCGAAGCGTCAAGCGATTCAAGATAACTTAGCATAACAGAATCCATGGGATTACAAGAAATCTCGAGAGTGTTACCCAAGCGGGTCATGAGCCTAACAACTCTCCTTTCGCAATCAAGAACGGCACCATTACTGGATAACCAGTCCATGCCCAAAATCAACCCATAGCCCGTGAAGCCCAAAACAAAAGCATCACATCTAAACTCAATGCTAAGTATAGAAATCTTCAAACCCAAACATATCATGGACAAATAAGTGGAGCCCCCAATTGGGTTTGAAACAACCCAGGGATCATCTACTAGACTGGTGTCTAAGTGCAGTGACTCAACTAATGATGATGAGATAAACGAATGCGATGCGCCAGAATCAAACAATGTATGGACAGGATGATCAAATAGAAAAACCAGACTTTCAACGGAAATAGTTCTACCTCTTTCCTGAATCGGTGGAACCGCGAGAGCCTGAACTTGCCCCCTTGCCTGACCCGGTGCCATAAGAGCTTGCACCTGTCCTCCTGAGGTAGATCCCGTCCTTTGTCCCTTCTTAGGGCAATCTTTCACTAGATGCCCTGCTTCACCACAGTGATAGCAGCCAGTCTTCTTCTTCTTCCGACAATCTTTGCTTAGGTGGCCTGGTATCCAGCAATTGAAGCACTTCTTCTTCCCCTTGCCACCGTTGCCTTTCCCACCTTTGTTTTGTTGTTGTTGCTGAGGTCTCTTTTGATCTCCTTTCTTCTCGGGTGCCTTATTAGCATTGGGACTCTTCTCTTCCTCATGCATGAGTGCCATGTCAACTAGCTTCTCAAAGGTGGCCCCCATAGGGATATGAGTCATAGCCAATCCATGCATCGGTTCATTCAAGCCTTTAACGAACCTCAAAGCCTTCTTCTCCGGTGTATTCACCATGTCTATGCCAAACCTTGCCAATTGATTAAACTTGTTGACATATTCCTTCACCGAGAGGTTTCCTTGCTTTAGAGTCAGGAACCTTTCCATATACAAGTTTTCCTCCGCCCTTGAGAGAAACTTTGCCACAAATCTTTGCCTGAAATCCGCCCAAGAGTCAACAGGGCGTTCTCCATTAGTGACCTCCCACCAGAATGAGGCCTCTCCCTTCATTAACCAAGCGGCTAACTTGACTTTCTTTCCTTCCTCCATCTCATAGATATCTATCAACTCTTCCACCTCCTTAAGCCAATCTCTAGCCTCTACAAAAGTTTCTGATCCTTGAAAAGGTTTCCCTCCCATAACTTTAAATTCCTTGCAAGTCTTAGCAAAAGTATCCGTGCGAGGAGGAGGAGGGGGGGGAGGAAGATCGGGTGCTACGGTTGGTGGAGGAACATTTGCTGGACCCGCAGTGGCGGCCCTAGCCTCCATCAATCTCCTATACCATACTGGTATCGTCACACCCTCCGGAAAGTTAAGATCTTCAGCCATGCTGAAACGAAAAAGGAAAGATTCAAAACGGGGAATTCGAAAGATAAAGATATGGCTATTGGGGATTATGCTTTTCTTTCAAAAACTTTTCTCTTTAAAGACATGTTTTTGAAAATACTTCTTCCAAAAATGTTTTTAGAAAAATAGTTTTCTAAAAATTTTATCTGTTCTGGTAACCTTTGCTCTGATACCATGTGTAACACCCCACACCCGCTAAGGTCACTCGCTAAGGGAATGCCTTAACTTCGGTGGAGCATTTTAAGTGAGTATAGAACAGAAAAATTACAACAAGACAGATATAAATACTTGAAAATCTAAAACATCATTTCATAGCAGCAGAAGGTAAACATGTTTAGTTACAACACCATAAAGAGTCAAGTACTAAATATCCATCCTGTTAAAAACATAAGTACATAATCCCACTACATAAACAATAGCCATAAAAGAAAAGATAAGCTGGGCTTTACATCACGGTCCAAGCTCCAGAAGATAGATAAAGAAATCTGATCAAAGCCCACTAGTGCTAGGCCCAACCTGATGACCTGAGGGGGAAAAGATAAAAACAATGGGGTCAGACATAAGTCTGAGTGAGCCCTATAACTTTAACAACACAATCATTAAAGTAATTAGGGTATGATATAAACTTGGCACGGGATGACTGGGGATAAATGACTACACTAAGTAGCCAACTAGACATAAGGTGAACTAGGATAACGGTAAAGACGCATCTACCCACCCAAGGATAATTACTAACTGCACCACACCAGTCATTCCTACTTAAAGATTGATCCCTCCCAAGGACTTAGAAACTTTACCCAGTAGTTTCGTGTACCCCTAGCTGACTACATAGGTGCCGTCTGCCCCTATCTCCACTAGGTGTACCCACTACTCCCAAGCGATCGGCTCCCTACCGTAGATACCCGTGCTGGCCCCACAATGGGGTGTATCACTCCCCAAAGTGGCAACCCGATACAACAAATGGTGCATGGCTTATATCTACACGATGCAACAACGTCTTACCTACCAGCCCGGGTCCACACACGCATATGAAACCCGTTGGACTCGCGTTGCCACCGCTACCCCGTTTTGGCCTCTTATAATCAAGCCCAGTACGCGTGTCCCGTCCTCGACATGGGTCGAGCCCAATAAGATACATATGGGTTACTGGTTGAAATGGGCCCCCACAAGCTACCATCTAAGCTTGTCAATTTATCTAGTGCATCCCACTTAACCCTTTAATCATGTTTAATTACATGTTTCCACTTGGTTAAGTCATCTAATCGTATTTTCTATTGCCACCCAAGGCAACCCACTTGATTTCCTCATGCCACCCAAGGCACTTGATTTCCACATGCCACCCAAGGCACCCACTTAACCCCTCATGCCCACTACATGCTTATCTGGTTAAGTGTTTCTTAATTGATTAAAAACGTAACCGTTGTGAAGACCTCTCACATTAGACTATCTTTTATGGCAGCTGGATTTGCTGGTTGGGTCCGGGCATCCTTACGCCATAACCGAGTCTAACATCGTGTCTTTCCACTTGTCACGTATATAGTTTGTGCCTAAGACCTCTCACATTGGGCCCATCATTTGTAGCCGCTGGATTTGCCGGTCGGTTCCGGGCAGTCTTATGCTACAAAAGGGTCCAACCTCGTGTCTTAGTCGATTAATTACACCTAATTAATCACCCCCGAATTAATTTTCCCTAATTAATTTCAATTTTTACGATGTACATAATTGACTCAATTATGTCCATCCACTTTATGGTATGCATAATCATACCAACTTCACACCATTTCATTAACATGTATATTAACCCCATCGTTCCCCACGTAATTCGCTAACGTGACATAAAAGGGAAGATTCATCACAAATATAATGGGTTCAACTTGCATAACATTAGCATCAACATGGGTTTAAAGGTGTCAACATGCATATAGCATCAAACCCAACTAGCATAAATAATCAACCCAAACTTGCATGAATCACATATGTCATAAGGAGGTTAACTTGCATAAGTTATTCATGTCATACAAAGGGGTAAACTTGCATATGTATGTATGACATACAAAGGGGTTAACTTGCATATGTATGCATATCATACTAAGGTGTAAACTTGCACATGTTACTTGCATATAATCAAACACCAAACTTGCATAACATGTCATATATGGGTTTGCATATAATCGTACACCAAACTTGCATAACATATCATATATGAACTTGCATATAATCATACACCAAACTTGCATAATCATGGTGTCATAGTGGATCAATGTTTATCATAGCAACTAGCATCATGAACACTTGCATAACTTGCATAACATCATGATCATATAGCATATAGCTTGCATAACTTGCATAACATCATGAACATGTAACATATGACTTGCATAACTTGCATAACATCATGAACATGTAGCATATGACTTGCATAACTTGCATAACATCATGAACATGTAGCATATGGCTTGCATAACTTGCATAACATCACAAACACATAGCATATAACTTGCATAACATGCATAACATCATTAACACATAGCATATAGCTTGCATAACATGCATAACATCATTAACACATAGCATATAACTTGCATAACATGCATTGATCCACATTCATAGCCATAACCTCATTATATCCTATCATAATCATTTCAATAATTGGTCATTAAGGCTATAGAAAACTCACAACTTGTTGATTAGCACTCCTAAGAAGAAGATTAAGTTGCTAGAGTTGATTAGAGATTGATTTGAGATGCTATCTTCTTCTACAAATTGATGGAGGCTCCTTCAAGTTGCAATTTGACGGCATGACGGCATTGTTTCTATTTTTAGTATGAATTAGGGTAGTCTTAGGGTGTATTTATAGAGTAGTTAGGTGTTTTAGGCCATTAGATTAACCCTAAATTAGATTAGAGCCGTCAGATCACGTCCTAGCCACAAAAACACAGCCCAAAAGACAAGCTGGTGCACCCAGGTCACCTGGGCTCGACCAGGGAGATCGACTCCCCAGTCGACCTGGTGGGCAGGTCGACCCCCAGGTCGACCCCCTGGGTCTGGCGGGATTTTTCCCGCCACTTCTGAAAATTGAAATTTTTGTTTTTAAATCTGTTTTTAAATTTCTGAAAACTTCTTTGGGCCTTATCGGGGTCATACGGACTCCGATTTTCGAAAACTCGGACTCTATTTCGCGTATTTTTCCGAGACGAACGCAATGGCATAGGCCGTTTCCCCTGATTCAGATTTTTAAATTTAATTCTGCCCTGTTTTATATTATAGCAAGTTATTCAACATACGGGGTGTTACAGCTAATATTTTTCCCCCAAAGTACGTCTTATCGTATATGAGATGTGCTTTGAATAAGTTGACCTTAATCTTTCTGGAACGTCATCCGTCATTGAGAGGGCTTTATCAAATTGTTGTGTCCTCTTGAGTGGTTCCGTCACTTGCTCTTTTTCCCCTATAAATGGCTTTTCATATATCACACTGCTTCCATTGGTGCTTATCGGGCCAAATTTTATGGCTGGAGTAATTGAAATAATCAAATAATCGTTTAAGCCTTGTCGAATCAAGAGGTCGAATTCTTTCATCATAAGTCGTGTTGGATTATTGGCTCCCGAGTATGCTTTTACATGTAGGTTGTTGCCAAATGACGTCGCCTTCCTATGCAAGTCAAGCGCATGGTTGAGTCGGACTTTCTTTTACATACAAGTCAATGTATGAGGTAGTCGTCCAAGTCATGTGGTAGTATAAAAATCTTCCATGATTGCATTGAATCGTAACAATGAGAAGTCGGGAATCCACGATCACTCCAGACCGTATCAAAATCCAATGATCACATACAAATCAGTAAGGGTCATTGTTGAAATAACGTAAACCAATGCTCGTATGATCGTCGCAAGTGTAAGGCAGTAGAGGAGTTCTCCATATTCTCCATTCGATGTAGTTATGGATCAAGTCTTTGAAGTCATGTTTGACCTATTAGTGGGCTTGCCTGAACGGTCAAGACAAATCATGTCATATTCTGGAGATATAGTGTATATGTTCTGAATCATGCATCAAGTCAAGGAAATATTCAAAGTTAGTCTGTGAGTTGGAGCTTGTGCTCCTAGCATCAGTGGAGGACAAGCGAAGTCAGTGCTTATGCCCCCAACGTCGATAGGGGTTGGGTCAAGTCAATCAGACATCCAATCTTTTAGCCTTTATATTTTCCATAGTCGCGTCTGGTTAGGGCTGCAGGTTCGGCAATTTTAGTTGACACAAGTCATTCTGTACTCTTTATCAACTCAATAAGAGTTGAAGTTTTATGCACGAATGGTCAAATCACATTCGCTTTGGTGTCGTACCTTTACTTTAGTCAAAAAATGAGCATTGCCTCATCGGGGGTTAGCGAACTTAGCTACTCTCATCGGATCATTCCCAGAGTTGTTTAAGTTCCTTCGTTCAAGTTTCAGCATAGTGTGGAATAGCCATCACAGTCTTGTTCAGTCTATTTCTCTTACTCGTTTCCATTGAGCATTAACAAACAAGATTGTTGACTTGATCAACAAAATTGGCTCTCTCTAGAATCGCACAATCGTATTATCCTTTTTCGAGGCTTTGCCCTTGCCCTTATCGTTTCCAGAGTAGGATGATACTCCATCCTTGGCCATGTTTGTTGAAAATAAGATTTTGATTAATGTCAACAACGAGAAGTGCATTGGATATCATGTCATAAAGATAAGGCTTTATATATATATACACACACACACACATTGAGTCGTGTTAGAATTATGTTAAAATCTATCCTCTAGTATAACACGAGTCTAAAACAAAGCATATATATATATATATATTTCAAATGACATGAAACTGTCTGACTGGACAAAAATGCCTAACTAGTCGACTGGTCCAAAACCAACCAGTCGACTGGTCATGCAATTTTGCTCCAGTAACGGCTAGTTTCTGAATATTTTAAATATATATTTTTTCATACTTTTTCAACCAGTCGACTGATGAATTTTAACCAGTCAACTGATTAGAAACAACACATATTTTCTGAATGGTTGCCTCTATTCATGAAAAGGAATCTCTTCATTTTTGAAAGGAAATGGAAGCTTCTTTTGGTTAAAACTTTTCACGAAGAATTCCTATCTTTCTACTATTATATAAACACTTCAAAACATGATTTACAATCTTCGATTTTCATTCTATTCTATCTATACTCTTATTTGCTTTTCTATATTCATTGCAAACAAAAGCTCTCTCAAATTCAAGTTACTTGTTGAATCCTTGATAACATTTCATATATCTTGATTCGACAAGCAACAATCTTCCTTCGAATCTTCACATTAATATCATATACTCAAGGATAAGATTATAGGAAGGGTGTACTTAAACTGTTGACTATCCGTGTTGATCAAAGAATACAAAGAAGACGTCAGAACACTTATAATTGTTGAAGTCCTGTGTAGTTGCTCAGGAGAGAGGCATCCTTGTTGGGGCTCGGGTGTACTGACCTATTCATCCGGGTTAAGAGAGGGCGTGATAGTGAATTCCGAAGAGGAGCTTCGGGATTGGACGTAGGATGGGAAGTCCGAACCAGTATAAAATTCCTGGTGCCACTTTACTTTACTTACTGCATTTATTTATTAGTGATATATCATATCAATTCTTGTTTATTCGCATAACTATTGTATATTAGCTAGTTAGTATATCATCTACATTTCTGCTATATCCATATAGATCCTGCTTAAGTCGTGCACACCGACTTTTCAATTGGTATCAGAGCAGGCCATCATTTAACCGTAAAATCGTTACTGGTACATAGTCAATATGGATAATAACACTAATGCTAGCAATAATACTGAATATACCGAAGGCCAATCAACTGTTAGACCACCCTTCTTTAATGGTATGAACTATAGTTATTGGGCTACAAGAATGAAGATATGTATGCAAGCAAGCAGTTTTGATGCATGGAATATTACTCAAAAAGAATACACTCAACCTACTACTTTATACACTGAATGGTCAACAAATGAAAAGGCAGAGGCTACTGCTAATGCTAAGGCTATGAATATGTTACATTGTGCTTTAGATAAAAACGAGTTTAACAGGGTTTGTATGTGCAACATAGCATATGAAATATGGAGAACACTCAAAATTACTCATAGGAACTAACAAGGTTAAACAAAGCAAGATATCCATGCTTAAAAACCAATTTCAAAATTTTAAAATGAACGAGAATGAGTCCATAAATGACATCTATTCACGTTTTCAAAATATTTATCATTCTTTGTTAGGATTAGGAGAAAAATATTTTGATTTTGATATAGTTCCAAAAATCTTAAACTCTTTAACGGATGAATGGGAAAGAAAGGTACTAGCTATTGAAGAAGCTAATGATCTCTCTGCCATGAAACCTGAAGAGTTGATCAGTAATCTAATGTCTTATGAAGTAAATTTGCAGGAAAAGAAAGCACATGTACAAGATAAGAAAATTTTAGCTTTCCATGCTGAGAAAGAAGATTTCGATTCAGATAAAGAAGATATTGTTGTCGTAGCAAAAAAATTTAGAAAATTTATAAAATACAGAAAAGGCCAAAACAAGAATGTGAAAAAGAATCCATCGAAAGAACCTGATCCAACACTGGTAGAATGTTTTAATTGGCACAAGACCGGACATTAACAAAAGAGTTGTCCAGAATTGAAGAAAAACCAAAAAGGAAAAATCAAAGAGACGAGCTTTTTCAGTCACTGGGGATAACTCGGATTCATCTTCTGAAAGTGACAGCGACAGTGACAGTGAGCAAGCAAACGTATGCTTTATGGCTGAGGATAATGATGTAAGTGATTTTAATTTTGATGAGTTAGTAGAAATTAATACTGAGATTCTAGAATCTAGGAAAATGTTTAAGCAAAAGTTTAAACAAGCTAATGAAGATAAAAAGAAAGCAGAATTTGAGAGAGATCTTTTAAAAGATGAAAAAGAAATTTTAGAAGATGAGATTGGAAAATTACAAGAATCTCTTTTAGTTGCAAATTCTCAAATTTCTATATTGAGTCAAGAAATCGAGAGTCAAAAGAAAAAACACGATTTATTAGCTTCTGAAAATCATGATTTAAATACTAAATTTTAAATTATAGAATTAGAAAATTCTAATTTAAAAATTAAATTAGAAAACATTTCTAAAAATGTTAACAATTTTAACAAAGGTAGAGAGAATTTGCATAAAGTATTAGAAAATTCTCAACCAGTTTTTAGTAAATAAGGACTAGGATATCATCTAAATGTTAAATCAAAAATGAAATCCAGTTCTAAAAATTCTAATATTAAACCAAAAATTTCTAGTAGTAAATCAAATATGTCTACTAAAAAAAACTATTCGGGAAATATTAGCATAGGGTTCCGAAAACAAATAATATTCTTATTAGAACTAAATATATTAAGAATTTTTTAGATTCTGTTCATAATAATATTAATTACATTTTCAAAAAAGATCCTGAAACCTCTTGGGTTTGGCTTCCTAAGATTTAACCCTTAGGACCCTAATGGAGAAAGTAGGTACCATTTTCAAATTCTATTTTTTACAGGTACCACAAATATCTATGTCAGTGACTAGCTAGAACAAAAAGGAAATTTTTTATACTCGCTCATTTCTGTAAGTCACTCTTTAGTTAAACATATGCTTTTAAATGCTCTTCTTTATATATATAGTTTGTTAATTGCTGAACAACTAAAATAGACATACTATATTTTAGCATATTATCTATCACACAAACTATTTATTAAACACACATTTTTTTAGCAAATTTATTTCGGTTTTAAAGGAATGGTTAATAATATCTTTGCCATTCAATTGATATACTATATTTAGTATATACTCTTGTATAAATTCTAGAGAAAAATTGTTTTTACTTTAAAACAAATAAGAAAATGTTAATAAAAAACCTTCCATTATCATGTCAAAGAAAGAAAGATCCCCATCAACACCAACCAAATCTTCTTAGAAAACTTCATCTGATTCAATTAATATCATCACGTCTCCCACTCTAAACGAAGAACCAACTCTTCGTTGGCAAGAGTATTGAACCGGATACACTGTGGATGCTAAGAAAAGAAGAGAAGTTTCAGGGTCTCCATCAACAAGATATAAAATTGATGATATTCGACACTATCAACATGAACAATTAAAATTACAAAGAGAACTATATTTTGAGCAAAAGCAAACCTTAGATAGACAAACGTTTCTAGAAACTATAAAACTTCAAATATGTGGAATATAAGCTGTCCTAGAAGCAAGGCATTATCTTCTTTCTACGACTCCTGAATCGTCAAGAAGATCCTCCACTTTATGGAGTCCATGGAAGAAAACCAAAAAAAATAAGAAGGAAAGTCCAAACTCATGGCAAAAGAACTATCAACAGAATGAGGGTGTTAGGACACCAAGAAAATCAACCTCATCGGAAGAATAGTAATCGAATCATAGGAATATTTCTTTTTGCTTAATAAGACTTGCATTGAACAATAATGCAAAATTTCCAATGTTTTGATTATCGGAGTTGTAATGTATTTTTAAATTAACATAATAAAAATATATGTTTTTTCAAATTAATAAGTTTAAGACCAATACACATAATAAGTCTTCAAGGAATCAACTTAAAATAAAAAGCAAAGGCTGTTGTTCATAATAATAGCTACCAGTCGACTGGTAAGATAACAACCAGTCGACTGATTAACTGAAACTCGAAAACCTGGTTCCTGTCATATACGGTCTATTTTAACCCTACCTCTCCTATTATTTCTCATTTCTCAACTTATCTAAAAACTTCTAAAAACCTAGAAATTACGAATTCCCTCATGGCTCTTCCTAAACGTCAAAGAGACATTGGATCATCTTCAAGAACAAGATCAAAGAAGCCAGTAGAACCCTCTACTGATCAATGGCTATGGAGTGACCTAGAAAAGCAAAGGTGGAAGCTTTTATCTAATCTGAAATTCATCCCAGGGCCCTTTGCAAGATTTGAAGATTTCATTTCCTATGGGTTACAACAACTAGCTCATCAAGGTAGACTATAGTTACACTTAGACTATTCTCAAAACAATACCAAAATCAATGTCAGCACGATAAAGCTATTTTTGGCTAATATGAATTTGGATCATCAAAATCCCACTAATTCACAAAAATGTGTTTGGAATATTGTTTGTGGACAACCTATTTTCATTTCTATTGAAAGACTTGGTCAGGTTTGAAATTCACCTACGGATGGAATAGCTTTAGCCGAATTAAATTGTGAATTTGGGGTTAGAGATGAAGTAAGTCATCTCTTTATTGATGATGACTCAGACGGATCTCGAACTAATAGATTACGAACTAATGCAAGAGTTCTTCATCATGCTCTTACACGAATAATCCTATCACGATCCGAAACACATGATCTCGTGTATTCGGATACTTTTCGAGCATTGTATGCTACTTTTGGTCACATAAAAATTAATTGGATGCAAATAATTTGTAACACCCCACGTCCATTAATGTCACTCACTAAGAGAATGCATTAACTTCCATGGAGAATTATAAGTGTATATAGAACTAAACATAACAAGACAGATATAAAGTAGTACTTAAAATTTTAAAACTTCATTCATTGCAGCGGAAAACAAAACATGTTTGTTACATCATCAAAACCAAATACTAGAGTCAAGTACACAAATATCCATCCTGACAAAATGATTATCAAAGTACATAAAACAAAAGCATAATCCCTCTAATACAAATATCCAAAATAGGAAAAGAAAGAAAAAGCTGAGCATTACTATCACCACTCCAAGCGCTCCAAGAGAAAGAAATTCAAGTAAAGCTCCACTAATTCCCACACTGAGGATCTGGGGGGGAAGGAAAGAAAATAGGCGAAAACGAACAAGGTCAGACATAAAGTCTGGCGAGTCCAATAACTTTAACAATATAATAAGTAAAGTAACAGGATAAGGAATAAACTGGATATAAGGAATGACTGTAACATAAATAGAGGTGACAAGGTAAATAAGGCAAGTAAGATAGAACAACGATTTGCGCTCCTAACTACTACAAGATATGCTCTCTGCACCGGACTAACATACTAACAGATGATCCCTCTTAAAAACCATAAAGATGGTAATAATAATAATGTTAGTCTCGTGTACCCCTAGCCGCTGTCATAGGTGTCGCCTGCTCTTATCTCCACTAGATGTACCCACTACCCTGCCCCATTCGATTGTCTCCCTTACTCGTAGATACCTGCGCTGGTCCCACAGTAGGGTGTATCACTCCCTAAAGTGGAAACCTGATAAGACTAAAGGCACAGCTTATACCTACGCGATGCAACATCTTCTTACCTACCAGCCCGGACCCATGCACGCACATTACCCTATTGGACTTGCATTGCCACCGCTAACTCTTTATTGACCTATTATAGACAATCCCAGTAAGCGTGTCCTGTCGTCGACCTATTTCAAGCTTACTTAGATACTAAATGGGTTACTGGTTGAAAAGGGTCCCCACACTTGACACAAGCATCCCTCCTAAGCTTGCTCCCCACTAAGAATTCCCACTTAACCCCTCTTTATCCCCATGTCTAACCACATGTCTCATCTAGGTTAAGTGTTCGTTAATTCATTATAACCGCAATCTTGCAAGACCTCTCTCATTAGATACCGTTTGCGATTGCTGGACATGCTGGGCGGTTCCGGGCAGGTTTACACCGCAAACCCATCTAACCTCGTGTCTTTTCTTATTACACATCTAATTTCTGCCTTTGATCTCTCACATTAGATACCGTTTGCGTTTGCTGGACATGCCGGGCGGTTCCAAGCAGACTTAGACCGCAAACCCATCTAACCTCGTGTCGTAGGCGTTCATTATTACACAAATCATGGACTATAGTAATTCCCAACTACCCATAAATTCCCATCCAAATTTATGTGACGAATTCTAATCACTTTATGCCTATAATCTCAAGTTTATAGGTTATGCCAATTTTACACCCATACCCACTTATGTCAACTTTCACTTTTGCATGTTATATACAATTTTGCCAAAACCATAACCATCATCAATTTATGTCCAATTACAAATTACATGTTATTCAATATTTCCCAAACTTTTCCCCAACGTCCAAGCGTTATACATACGCGAATTTCACATAATATGTTAGGCTCGAAGTTAGCCTAATCTCATAAAAAGAAAAAGGAAAAAGGGAGAGGGAAGAGAGTCAAAACAGGCATAAACATACAAACATAAACAAGCATGTGAACATGAACGACATATGAACATGAACAGGCATATGATAGGTTTATGAAAAAGGTGACAACTTGCAAACTTGATAAGATTCATTACAGGCATATTCGTATGATTCAATTCATAACCCTATCACGATTACTTTAGTTTAATTATCTTTTTAAAGCGACATGAACTCACAGAGATAGGATTAAGGATAGAGAGTAATTCTGAATTCTGATTTCTGAAGTTGATTAGCAAATCCGTTGATGTAGGCTTTGATTGTTGTCTTCCACTTGAATTTGATTTACTTTGGTGGAGGCTAGGTTAGTTTAGAATTTAGCAGCATGGAGGCGCCATGAATTTGATTAATGAATTTAGGGTTAGGTCTAGATGTGTTTATATAGGTGTAGTTGGTGAATTAGGGCCTTTAGATTAGGTTAGGATCCATCTAAACCCTCCAAATCCGAAATACACATCACCCAGCCAATCAGGGATCGCCACGTAGCCCTAAAACTCAGAAAATCGACACTGTCCACACCAACTCGCAGGGGTCGACTACCTACAGGGGGGACGACACCTATGTCGACACCCTTATGGAGGGTTGACACCTGTGTCGACTCCCCTACGGGAGTCGACACCCTATGGTGGGAAATTTCCCGCCCAGCCTCCTTTCTGCTTTTGAATTTCGAACTTAATTAATTAATTATTACTTTTAATTCTAGTTTAAACTTAAATCTTCTTACCTCCATAACTTCTTCATACTGTATCCGTTTTACGCAAACTCGGACTCTATCTCAAGCAGAATTCCGAGATTAATGCAATGGAGCAACCCCTTTTACTTAATTCTTCTTCTAAAAATTAATTATTCTTTAATTTATGAATTTTAATGTTATAAAATTACGGGGTGTTAAATTCTCCCCTCCTTAAAGGATTTCGTCCCCGAAATCTTCAAATTAAGAAGAATCTATCCTACCATCCAATCATCCATCTACTCAACCATCATCCAAAAGTATCCATTGTCCTTAAATGATTTCTAATGCTATATGAATATATGCAAAAGTGTGTGTATATGTTCCTTATCTAATGCAAGTTCAGGCAGTCTACTGATTCAGTTAAACTCCTTAATGCGAATTATGTCGGTGCCATGAGTCCAATATGTATGCAATATAACCCTAATGATACATATCATTTCTACATGATTGCACAACCATTCACCCAAATGCAACATCCACATGATAACAAATCAAAATTTCAATCAATAAACAAATATATGCATATGCAATATGAAAGTGACTAAGCCGATTTTAGTGTCTAAAGTGTGTGTAAATGCATCCATGAGCAAACACTTGCATCCACAAAACAAAACGTGTTTCAAACACATGTTTACAACCATAGGATTTCTACCTGAAGACCGAAGATATACTCGAGAGGATACACTAAACGATAGAACAAGTACAAACAAAGAGGTAGAAAAAAGAGAAGTTAAGAATACCCCCAAATAGGAAACGGTACAATGCACGTATCTTGTCTTCCATCTCCCAAGTTGCGTCTCCTTGATCATCTTCCCATTGGACTTAACCTCTCGGTTGCATAAGTTCTTGACCTCCGATCCAAGGATGCATGTAGGAGCTCGTCTAATCATGGCATCTCGCTCTACTTCCACTTCTCTAAGCATGCTCGGCTCTACTACTTCCGCAGTATCATGCAAACACTTCCCCAAATGTGACACGTGAAACACCTCATGTACACCACTAAGCTTCTCAGGCAACTTCGCTCTGTAGGCCATTTGACCAATTCGCTCTGTAATGGGGAATGGCCCTATGAATCTTGGTGCCAATTTCCCTACAGCTCCAAAACGAACTACATTCCTCAATGGTGATACCTTAATAAAGACCATGTCTCCAACATCAAACTCAAGATCAGTCCTTGTCTTATCATCATATGAATTTTGCCTGTCCTGTGCCATCTTCATGCGCCTTCGAATCAAATCTATCTTCTCCGAAGTTTCTCTAACCATATCGGGACCAAGCAAAGTCTTATCCGTAGACTCCCACCAACAAGTCGGTGATCGACATGGTTGCCCATACAAAGCCTCAAAAGGAGCCATGCTAATACTAATCTGATTGCTATTGTTGTAGGCGAACTCTACTAATGGAAGGCGTTCCTCCCATGTCCCTCCAAAGTCCAAGATACATAACCTCAAAAGGTTTTCTAGAATTCGATTCACTCTTTCGGTTTGGCCGTCCGTCTGAGGGTGATAGGAAGTTCTCAAACACAACTGCGTTCCTACCGCATCTTGCAAGCTCTTCCAAAACTCACTAGTGAAAATAGGATCTCGATTGCTCACAATACTAGAAGGTATGTCGTGCAAACGAACTATCTCTCGGAGATAAACAGATGTTAACCATGCGGTTGTCCTCTTACTCTTAACGGGAATGAAATGGGCGCTCTTGGTAAGTCTATCCACTACTACACAAATCCCCGTATTACCATTCCTCGACTTCGGCAAGCCGTCAATAAAATCCATGTAAACACTTTCCCATCTCCACTGTGGAACCTCTAATGGGTGAAGCGACCCACCAGGCTTCTTTTGCTCAGCCTTAACCTGCTGGCATACTAAGCATTTAGAAACGAACTCAGCCACATCCTTCTTCATTCCGGCCCTAAAGAAAACTCGCTTCATGTCCCTATACATCTTGTCACCACCGGGATGTATGGTCATCTTAGAACGATGTGCCTCTTCAAGAATTTCCTTCTTCAAACTCTCGTCTCGTGATACACAATATCTTCCATCACTACTCAACCAACCTCTCTCATCAATAGTATACCTACTAAGATGGCTCGTGACTCCCCTCTTATAAGCTTGTCTACTATCTCTATCAACTGTGGGTCATGTTTTTGTGCCGCCCCTACCTGTCCCAAAAGCGTAGGTCACACCTCCAAGGATGCCAACAAACCGGACACATAATCAACCAAGGGTCCAAAGTCAAAGGTAAAGATATACTCTAAATTTTGCCACTCAACAAACAAAGGACTCAAAGTCAACTTCTTTCTACTCAAGGCGTCTGCCACAACGTTACCCTTGCTAGGGGTATATGCAATCTCAAAATCATAGGATGCCAAGAACTCCATCCACCTCTGTTGCCTTAAGTTTAAATATTTTTGAGAGAACAAGTGCTTAAGTGACTTATGGTCTGTATACAACTCAAACCTCTCTCTAAGCAAATAGTGACGCCTAGACTTGAGCGCAAAAACTATGGTAGTTAGCTCCAAGCCGTGGGTAGGGTAATTCTTCTCATGGACCTTCAACTGTCTTCCACCGTAGCATATCACCCTTCCCTATTGCATCAAAACTGCGCCAAGCCCTGTCCCACAAGCATCGGTATATACTATGAATGGCTTACTCCCATACGGCAAAACTAAAACTGAGCTATCGTCGAAGCCCTTTTCAAATGTTGGAAAGCATCGTCACAGTCAACATCCCAAGAAAAGGCCAAATTTTTTCGTTAATCGAGTAAGTGGGGCTGATATCTTAGCAATGTCCTTAATGAACTTCCTATAATAGCCCGTCAAACCAAGGAAACTTCTTACTTCCGTTGCATTCTTAGGAATTTCTAATCTTTGATTGCCACTATTTTTTCGGGATCCACAACTATCCCTTCCTTAGAGACCATGTGCCCTAAGAACCTCACATCCTTCCTCAAAAAGTGACATTTGGAGAACTTAGCTTTGAGTTGATATGCTCGAAGGGTCTCTAATACTTCCCTAAGATGTAGGGCATGCTCTTCCTCGCTTCTAGAGAATATAAAAATATCACCCTCAAAGACCCCCACGAACTTGTTTAGAAACTCCCTAAACACCCTACTCATCAAGTCTACGAAATACGCGGGTGCATTTGTCAAACCAAAAGGCATGACTAGCCATTCAAAGAAACCGTCGGGAGTTCTAAATGCAGTCTTATCTATATTATCCTCAGCTACCCTCAATTTGATGAAACCCAGTAGCTAAGTCCAACTACAAGAAAACCGAAGCACCAACCAACTGATCGAACAAGTCATCTATCCTCAGCAAATGGGTGTCTATTATTCTTTGTGAGTTTATTCAGCTCCCTATAGTCCACATACAATCTAAGTGAACCATCATCCTTCGTAGCAAAAACAATTGGAGCACCCCACTCCGAGATATTTCTTCTTACGAACCCTTTCTCAAGCAACTCTTTCACTTGTTTACTAAGCTCCCTCCTTTCTCTAGGAGCCATGTGGCGCACAGGCAATGCAACTGGCTTTGCATTGTCCACCAAGTATATACAGAAATCTATCTCACGTTTTGGAGGTAAGCCCCTAACCTCCTCAAAGACATCTGCATACTCACAGACTACTCGAACAGATTGCAAATCTTAAATAGAAGTGTCAAGAGATTCTAAGTAGCTAAGCATCGCCGAACCCTTAGGATCACATGAGATATCGAGAGTATTACCCAAACTAGTCAATAGTCTAACTACCCTCCTTTCACAATCAAGAATTGCACCATGTCTCGCCAGCCAATCCATTCCTAGAATCAACCCATAGCCCGTGAAACCAAGCACATAAGCGTTGCATTCGAACTCAACGCCATACACAAAAATTCTCAAACCCCGACATAACATAGAAAGATGGGTCATAGCCCCAATAGGATTTGAGACACTAATGGGATCCGCTACTATATTAGTTTCTAGGTGCAGAGACTCAACAATAGAAGAAGATATGAACGAATGTGAAGCGCCAAAATCAAACAGAGTACGAACAGGATGATCAAAAAGGAAAATTAAACTTTCAACGGAAATGTTTCTACCTCTCTCTTGCGGAGGTTCCATGAGTGCATGAACCTGCCCTCCAGAAGTAGATCCTGTCCTCTGTCCTTGCCCTTGCCTCCTTGGGCAGTCTTTAATCATATGTCCTTCCTCACCACACTGGAAGCAACCCATCTTCTTCTTACTACAGTCCTTGCTCAAGTGGCCCGGTGTTCCTTAATTAAAGCACCTTTTCTTCCCTTGGCCCTTGTTATCCTTACCACCTTTCTTTTGTTGTTGCTCTGCTTTCTTTGGATCCACCTTCTTATCATGTGCCTTGTTAGCATTAGCACCTTTCTCTTCTTCATAAATCATCGCCATATCAACCAGATTCTCAAAAGAAGCCCCCATAGGAATGTGGGACATAGCCAACCCGTGTAATGGTTCATTCAGACCCTTGACAAATATCAAGGCCTTTTTATGTGGTGTATTAACCAATTCCATCCCAAATCTTGATAACAGGTTAAACTTGTTAACGTACCCCTTCACAGACAAACTCCCTTGCTTCAAAGCCAATAACATTTCCATGTATAAACTCTCCTCTGCTTATGAAAGAAATTTCAACTTGAACCTTTGCTTAAAATATGCCCATGTCTCCGCTGCACGTCCTCCATTAGTTACTTCCACCAAAAAGAAGCTTCATCCTTCATCAACAAAGCGGCTAGCTGAACTTTCCTCCCATCATCTATCTCAAAGATACCAAATAAATCTTCCACTTCCTTGAGCCAATTTTGAGCCTCAACAAATGTCTCAGTTCCATTAAATGGTTTTCCGCCTATTGCACGGAAGTCTTTGCATATCTTCGAAAAAGCGTCTACACAAGGAGGGGAAGGAGGAGGAGGAGCGTCTGCTGGGCCTGCGGCATTTGCCCTTTCCTCTAGATACCTTCTGAACCAGGCTGGTATCTGTACGCCCTCGGGTATTTCGGGTTGATCAAACATGCTGAAAGGGAAAAGGGAAAGACTCAAAATGGAGAATCGAAAGATAGATATATAGCTTTTGGGGATTATGTTTTTCATAAAAACCATTTCACTTAAAAATACTCTCTTTAAGACATGTTTTTGAAAATACTTCTTTCCAAAAATGCTTTTGAAAACGGTTTTCAAAATCTTTTATCTGTTCTGGTAACCTTCAGCTCTGATACCACGTGTAACACCCCACGTCCATTAATGTCACTCACTAAGGGAATGCATTAACTTCCATGGAGAATTATAAGTGTATATAGAATAGAACATAATAAGACAAATATAAAGTAGTACATAAAAATTTAAAACTTCATTCATTGCACCTGAAAACAAAACATGTTTGATTACATTATCAAAACCAAATACTAGAGTCAAGTACACAAATATCCATCTTGACAAAAGCATAATCCCTCTACTACAAATAGCCACAAAGGAAAAGAAAGATAAAGCTGAGCATTACATTCAGCACTCCAAGAGAAAGAAATCCAAGCAAAGCTCCACTAATTCCCACCCTGAGGACCTGGGGGGGGGAAAGAAAAGAAAAGTGGCGAAAACAAACGAGGTAAGACATAAAGTCTGGCGAGTCCAGTAACTTTAACAATATAATAAGTAAAGTAACAAGATAAAGAATAAACTGGATATAAGGAATGACTGTAACATAAATAGAGGTGACAAGGTAAATAAGGCAAGTAAGATAGAAAAACGATTTGCGCTCCTAACTACTACAAGATATGCTCTGCACCGCACTAACATACTAACAGATGATCCCTATTAAACAACCATAAAGATGGTAATAATAATAATGGTAGTCTCGTGTACCCCTAGCTGCTGTCATAGGTGTCGCCTGCTCCTATCTCCACTAGTCGTACCCACTACCTGTCACATTCGATCGGCTCCCTAACTCGTAGATACCCGTGTTGGTCCCACAGTAGGGTGGATCACTCTCTAATGTGGCAACCTGATACGACTAAAGGCATGGCTTATACCTACATGATGCAACAGCGTTTACCTACCAGCCCGGACCCATGCACGCACATGACCCTGTTGGACTTGCACTACCACCGCTAACTCTTTATTAACCTCTTACAGTCAACCCCAGTAAGCGTGTCCCGTCCTCGACCTAGTTCGAGCTTACTTAGATACTAAATGGGTTACTGGTTGAAAAGGGTCCCCACACTTGACACAAGCTTCCCTCCTAAGCTTGCTCCCCACTAGGAATTCCCACTTAACCCCTCTTTATCCCCATGTCTAACCACATGTCTCATCTATGTTAAGTGTTCGTTAATTCATTATAACCGCAATCTTGCAAGACCTCTCACATTAGATACCGTTTGTCATTGCTGGACATGCCGGGTGGTTCTGGGCAGGCTTACACCGCAAACCCATCTAACCTCGTGTCGTTGCCTTATTACGCATCTAATTTCTTCCTTTGACCTCTCACATTAGATACCGTTTGCGGTTGCTGGACATGCCGAGCGGTTCCGGGCAGACTTACACCACAAACCCACTTAACCTCGTGTCGTAGGCGTTCATTATTACACAAATCATGGATTATATTAATTCCCAACTACCCATAAATTCCCATCCAAATTTATGTGACGAATAATAATCACTTTATGCCTATAATATCAAGTTTATAGGTTATGCCAATTTTACTCCCAAACCCACTTATGTCAACTTTCACTTTTGCATGTTATATACAATTTTGTCCAAACCATAGCCATCATCAATTTATGCCCAATTACAAATTACATGTTATTTAATATTTCCCAAACTTTTCCCCAACGTGCAAGCGTTATACGTACGCGAATTTCGCATAATATTTTAGGCTAGAAGTTAGACTAATCTCATAAAAAGAAAAGGGATAAAAGGAGAGGGAAGGGAGTAAAAACAGGCGTAAACATACGAACATAAACAGACATGTGAACATGAACAGGCATATGATAGGTTTATGAAAAAGGTGACAACATGCAAACTTGATAAGATTCATTACAGGCATATTAGTATGATTCAATTCATAACCTTATCATGATTACTTTAGTATAATTATCTTGTTAAAGCGACATGAACTCACAGAGATAGGGTTAAGGATAGAGAGTAATTCTGAATTTTGATTTATGAAGTTGATTAGAAAATCCATTGATGTAAGCTTTGATTGTTGTCTTCAACTTGAATTTGATTTTCTTTGGTGGAGGCTAGGTTAGTTTAGAATTTAGCAGCGTTGAGGCACCATGAATTTGAGTAATGAATTTAAGGTTAGGTCTAGATGTGTTTATATAGATGTAGTTGGTGAATTAGGGCCTTTAGATTAGGTTAGGATCCATCTAAACCCTCCAAATCCAAAATTGAAACACCCCACCTCCATTATGGTCACTCACAAAGGGAATGCATTAACTTCGGTGAAGCATTATAGGTAAAAGATACAGTTAATTTGCAAGACAGACATACAGACAGCGGAAAAACTGAAATTATTTCATAAGAAGCATGGTTCAGTCAAAACATTACAATCATTGTCTTAAAACCCAACTTCCATATCATTATAATAAAACCTTTGTCTTGATTAAAACTCCAAATACATAAAGAAGCATAAAACAGAAGTAAAGCAGCATAAATCACCAATAAAAGTGTAACCACAACCATTGCCCAAGAAAAGAGAATCCAAGCAATACATCTACTCTCTTCAAGCTGGAAAAGGTCCGAACTAAGCTGAAGTATTCCCTCTCTATGGACCTGGGGGGGGGGAGAGAAAAGAAAACGAAAGAAAATAGGTCAGACATAAAGCCTGGTAAGCTTAGTGATTTTCAGCATGTAAACAAGAAAAATGATCATGACATGAATAAACTGAATATAAGACAATACCATAGTAACAAGCTAACCTAAGACAAGGTAAGGCAAGATAAACTGAATATGCTATCGCGCCCATTCCTATTTCTCTGCACCTACTAGCAATTATATTTAACTAGCCTCATGTGTTCATAAAGAAATGATCCCTTTATCGATCAGCTTCTACTCGCATGTATTTATTACTTGTGTCATTCGGCCCTGCTTGTTTGTAGATACCTGTGTTAGTCCCATCATGGGATGTATCAATCCTATGATGGAAACCCGACACAATTCAAGATGCACAATGTATAACTACTGATGCCCAGTGCCTGATTTTTCCACTTCAGAGTACGCGCATGCCCGTACTCCGTCGGAACCTACACTGACACACCACCTGCCGCTATTTTGACCGCTTATAATCAGCCCAGTAATCGTGCCCCAATCTGCCTAGATCAGGGTATCGTGATACATCTATGTGGGTTACTGCTTAAATGGGTCCCCGTTACTAGGGTTTCCTAAACAACATGTTATAACGGTTAAGTGTTCTCAATTTAACCTAACCCCACCCATTTGTTTAATTAACATGTTGCATTGGTTAAGTGTTGCCTACGTTAACTTAACCCTACCATTCTTAGCATGTCTGTTCACTAGCATTAACTCATTTATTAATGCACCAACCTCTCACATTAGAACTGTTGTTTGCGGTTGTTGGATGTGCCGGGCGGTTCCGGGCAGACTTCTACCGCAAACTCATTCTAACCTCGGGTTTTGGGCTTAATGCGCTAACCTCTCAGATTAGATCTGTTATTGCGGTCGCTGGATGTGCCGAGCGGTTCTAGGCAGCCTTATACCGCAACTCAATATAACCTCGGGTTAGGCATGTTCATCTTTTAGCCAATTTACATATTTACCATACATGTCCAAGTCTAGATTTTTGCATGTAAATTATCCACAATTGTAGTCAATTCAAGTTATGTCACATTTACTTGTTATGTCCAAAATTACTCCAATAAGTTATACCGGATTCCTCGCGTTACAATCGCACGTACAACAAGATTCAACAAGGTTTCCAAATTCCAAGTACTCATAAAATAAAACGGAAAGGGGATAGAGAGGGAACACAAGAATTGACCTAAGGAAAATAGGCTCGTAAAGTTGTACCAAACACAAGAATCATGGTTCCAATAGATTTGTTGTACATTAACAATAAATATGAGCAAATTGAGCAAGTTACATCATAGGAATAAAGATTCGATAGAATTGAACATAAAACAATCGCCATTTTGATGTACAACAAGATAGATTCAATTGTATCAATTGTAATAGTCTCACAGGCATAGGTAATCTCAGATTTGAAAAAAGAATAAGCATGAATCAGAACTGATTATCTCACAATTAGGCATAATTCTAGATTTGATTCATTACAAGTTATGATTTCTATTATATGTCCAAATCTGAAAAATAACTGAACTTACAGTGATAGGATTAGAAAAGGAGAATTAGTTGACGTTGTAGCGATTCTAATCTCTCTTTGTTGATTGAAGCAGAAAACCTTTACTTTAATCCGTTATTATAATATTCATAGAAAATACGGGGTGTTACATTCTCCCCTCCTTAATGGATTTCGTCCCCGAAATCTCTAAGTTAAGAAGAATGTATCCTAACATCCAGCATCCATCTACTCAACCATTAATCACAGGCATCTGTAGTCCTTAAAAAAATTCTAATGCTTTCATGATCATATGGATAGTGTGTGTATATGTCCTTATCTAATGCAAAATCAGGGGGTCTACTGATTTAGTTGACCTTCTTAATGCGAATTATGTCATTGCCATGAGTCCATCATGTATGCAACTATTCCTAATCGTACTTTATAACTTCTACATTTGTGCACAATCATTCATACAAATGCAACATCCATATGATAACACATCAAATTTCAATCCATATACAAATACATATATGCATATGCAATATGAAAGTGACTAAGCCGATCTAGTACCTAATGCGTGTGTATATGCATCCACGAGCAACCACTTGCAACCATCAATCATAATATGTTTCAAATACATGTTTTCATTTAATGGTTTCTACTTAAGGATCAAGAATAGGACCGAGGAGATATACTTAAAAGATAGATACAAGCATGCATAAACTTATGGAAAAGAGATCAAGGATGTACCCTAAAAAAGGGTAGGTTGCGCGTATCTTGTCTTTAGTCTCCCAAGTCGCGTCTTCTTCAACGTCACTCCATTGTACTTTAACTAGATTGACCTCACGATTGCATAGCTTTTTAACTTCTGTCCCAAGATACGAGTTGGAACTTTTCTCACCGTCGCTTCTCGTTCCACTTCTACTTCCTCTAGTATGCCTGGCTCCACAATTTCCGCAGACTCATGTAAGCCCTTTTGTAGATGAGAAACATGAAAAACATTACGAACTCCAGCCAATCTTTCGGGCAGCTCTACTATATAAGCCATCTTCCCAATCCTCTCAATGATAGGAAATGGCCCTACAAATCTTGGTGCCAATTTTCAAACGGATCCAAAGCGAATGACATTCCTCAAAGGAGATACTTTAAGGAAAACCCTATCTCCAACCTCAAATTCAAGGTCGGTTCTTCTTTTATCTGCGTAGGACTTATGTCTATCTTGTGCGGTCTTTATTCGTGTTTGTATCAAGTCCACCTTCTCTGAAGTTTCTCTAATCATGTCGGGCCCAAGTACGAGCTTGTCTGTAGGTTCCCACCAACAAGTTGGTGATCGGCATGGTCTTCCATATAAAGCCTCAAAGGGTGCCATGCCTATGGCGGCTTGGTAGCTATTGTTGTAGGCGAACTCCACCAAAGGAAGATGATCTTCCCACGTTCCTCCAAAATCTAGAATGCACAATCTCAAAAGATCTTCTAGTACTCTATTCACCCTTTCAGTCTGACCATCGGTTTGAGGGTGATAGGCAGTGCTTAAGCATAGCTATGTGCCTACAGCCTCTTGCAAACTCTTCCAAAACTCTCTCGTAAAGATAGGATCTCGATCACTTACTATGCTAGAGGGTATCCCATGCAATCGAACTACTTCTTTAAGATAAATGGATGCTAATGATGAGGCAGTCCACCTACTCTGAACAGGTATAAAGTGAGCGCATTTAGTGAGCTTGTCAACTATTACCCAAATACTGGTGTTGCCCCTTCTTGATCTAGGCAACCCATCTATAATGTACATCGAAATTCTATCCCATTTCCACTGTGGGACTTCTAGAGGATGAAGCAGACCACTAGGCTTCTTCTACTCCGCGTTGACTTGCTAGCATATCAGGCACTTAGAGACGAATTCAGCTACATCCTTTTTCATGCCATTCCAATGGAGAACCCTTTTTATGTCTTTATGCATCTTGTCTCCACCCGGGTGTATGGTCAATTTAGAATGGTGTACTTCTTCAAGAACTGTCTTCACCAAATCCCTTGCTTGTGGGACACATAGCCTTCCATCCCGTCTCAACCAACCCTTGTTATCTATTTAGTATCTATTGAGGTGACTAGAAGTCTCACCTATAATTAACTTATCCATCATATCAACTATCTGAGGATCTTCACGTTGCGCGGTTCCTATTGAGTCTAAAAGCGTAGGCTACACCTCTAGCATCGCTAACAAACCAGGTACAAACTCAAAAGAGAGTCTAAAGTCAAAGGTTGCTATGTACTCCAAGTTTTGCCTTTCCACAAAGAGAGGAATTAAGGTCAGCCTTTTCCTACTCAAGGCGTCTGCTACCACGTTGCCCTTGCCAGGGGTATAAGCAATCTCAAAATCGTATGAGGCAAGAAATTCCATCCACCTTTATTGTCTTAAGTTAAGATCTTTTTATGAGAAAACGTACTTTAATGATTTATGGTCGGTAAACAATTCAAACCTTTCTCCTAGTAACTAATGACGCCACGACTTAAGAGCGAAAACAATGGCAGCTAGCTATAAATCATGAGTTGGGTAGTTATTCTCATGTACCTTCAACTTCCTTCCCTCATAACAAACTACCTTGCCTTCTTGCATCAAGACAACGCCTAATCCTATACCGCATGCGTCTGTGTATACCGTAAACATCTTACTCCCATCAGGCAATGTCAGAACTGGGGCTGTTGTTAGATCCCTTTTCAATCGTTGGAAAGAAACATCACAATCCAAATCCTAAGAGAAAGTTAGGTTCTTCTTCATCAATCTTGTAAGTGGGGCCGAGATCTTCGCAAAGTCTTTAATGAACTTTCTGTAATAGCCCGCTAGTCCGAGAAAACTTCGTACTTCGGTTGCATTCCGTGGAACCTTCCAATCTTGCACCGCAACTACTTTTGCGGGATCCACAACTATCCCCTCTTTGGACACCACATGTCCAAGAAACCTTACTTCTTCTCTCCAAAAATGGCATTTGGAGAATTTCGCTTTTTGCCGATGTTCTCGAAGACTATCCATAACTTCCCTTAAATGCAAAGCATGTTCTTCCTCACTTTTTGAGAAAATCAAAATGTCGTCTACGAAGACCACTACAAACTTATTAAGGAACTCCCTAAACACCCTACTCATCAAGTATACAAAATAGACGGGTGTGTTTGTCAAGGAGAAAGGCATGACAAGCCATTCGAAGACACCATCTGGGGTCTTGAACAGGTCTTATCTATGCTGTCTTCAGCCATTCTTAGCTGATGAAATCCGGTAGCCAGATCTAGTTGGAATAATACTGATGCACCTACGAGCTAGTCGAACAAGTCGCCTATTCTTGGAAGTGGGTGCCTATTCTTCTTGGTCAGCTTGTTTAGCTCCTTATAATCCACGCATAGGCAAAGTGAACCATCTGCTTTGGTTGCGAACACTACTGGAGCACCACATTCAGAAATACTCCGCCTTATGAACCCCTTTTCGAGCAACTCTTTAACTTGCTTGCTGAGTTCCTTCCTTTCCCTTGGAGCCATGTGTCTAACGGATAAAGCAATTGGTTTTGCATTATCAACTAGGTATATGCGGAAATCTATCTCTCGCTTTAGAGGTAAACCCTTCACTTCTTCAAAGACATCCGTGTACTCACAGACTACTCTAATAGATTGCAAGTTTTCAACACACGCACCAAGAGATTCTAGATAGCTAAGCCTAATAGAATTCATAGGATTACAAGAGATTTCGAGAGTATTATCGAGGCGAGTCATAAGTCTAACCACTCTCTTTTCACAATCGAGGATGGCACCATTACCGGATAACCAATCCATGCCTAGAATCAACCCATAGCCCGTGAAACCCAATACATAAGCATTACATCTAAACCCAACGCTTAGTATAGAAATTTCCAAATCCAAACAAATCATTGATAAATAAGCCGAACCCCCTATTGGATTTGAAACAACCATGGGATCCTCTACTATACTGGTATCTAGGTGGAGAGATTCAACTAAAGCAGTAGATATAAAAGAGTGCGAAACTCCGGAATAAAAAAGAGTACGAATAGGATCATCAGAAAGATAAACTAAACTCTCAACAGAAATATTTCTAACTCTTTCTCGCATAGGTGCTGTGAGAGTGTGAATCTTCCCTCCAAAAGTAGATCATGTCCTCTGCCCTTGCCTTCTTGGGCAATCCTTAGCCATATGCCCAGTCTTGCCACACTGAAAGCAACCACCCATCTTCCTCTTCTTCTTTCTGCAGTCCTTAATCAGATGTCCTGGTATGCCACAAAAATTACACTTCCTCTTGTCATGGGGTTTGATATTATTCCCTCCCTTCTTTGAATCCGTTTTCTTATTCTGCGATCCCTCCACTTTCTTGTCTAGAGGTTCTTCCATCTCCGCCTCTTTCTTCCCATCCTTGCTTTCCTCCTGTAACAGTGCCATGTCCACCAATCTCTTATAAGTCGCGCCCATAGGTGTATGGGACATAGCTAGGCTGCGCAGTGGCTCATTTAACCCTTTAGTGAAACGGAGAGCCTTTTTATGTGGAGTGTTTACCAACTCTAGTCCGAATCTAGCCAGCTGGTTGAAATTGTTGACGTATTCCTTAACCGATAGGCTTCCCTGTTTGAGTGCTAAGAACTTCTCCATCTGTAGGCCTTGTTCATCTTGCGAGAGGAACTTCATTTCAAACCTCATTCTTAAATCCTCCCAAGTCTCAACTGGTCTCTCAGCATTAGTAACTTCCCACCAGAAAGAGGCTTCGTCCTTAAGTAACCATATAGCCAACTGTACCTTCCGCCTATCATCCACTTCGAAGATAAGAAATAAATCTTTGTTTCCTTGAGCCAGTTTCTTGCTTCCACGAATGATTCAGTCCCATTAAAGTTCTTTCTGCCTATAGCTCGAAAGTCTCTTCATATCTTTGAGAAAGCATTCATATGCGGAGGAGGAGGAGGAGGAGGAACAACATCTGCAGCGGGAGAAGGAGCGTCCGCTTGTCCTTCTGCAGTGGCCGTAGCCTCTAAATACCGATGGAACCAGGCGGGTATTTGCACTCCCTCTGGAAGATTAAGATCCCCTTACATGCTGAAACAAAAAGAAAAAGATTCAAAACAAAGGATAGAAAGATAGTGCGTATGGCTTTGGGGAATATGCCTTTAAAATAAAACAACACTTTTCTTGAAAATGCTTCTTAAAAACTTCTTTTTGAAAAACAGTTTTCAAAAACTTTTATCTGATCTTGAAACCATCGCTCTGATTCCAAGTGAAACACCCCACATCCGTTAAGGTCACTCATAAAGGGAATGCATTAACTTCGGTGAATCATTATAGGTAAAAGATACAGATAATTTACAAGACAGACATACAGAAAGCGGAAAAACTGAAATTATTTCATAAGCAGCGTGGTTCAGTCAAAACATTACAATCATTGTCTCATAACCCAACTTCCAAATCATTACAATAAAATCTCTATCTAGATTAAAAACTCCAAATACATAAAGAAGCATAAAACAGTAGTAAAGCAGCATAAATCCCCAATAAAAGTGTAACCACGGCCATAGCCCAAGAAAAGAGAATCCAAGCAATACATCTACTATATTCAAGCTGGAAAAAGTCTGAACTAAGCTGAAGTATTCCCTCCCTATGGACCTGGGGGGTAGGGGAAACGGAAGAAAAGAAGACGAAAGAAAACGGGTCAGACATAAAGCCTGGTAAGCTCAGTGATTTTCAGCATGTAAACAAGAAAAAGGATCATGACATGAATAAACTGAATATAAGACAATACTATAGTAACAAGCTAACCTAAGACAAGATAAGGCAAGATAAACTGAATATACTATTGCACCCGTTCCTATTTCTCTGCACCTATTAACGATTATTTTCAACTAGCCTCATGTGTTCATAATGAAATGATCCCTTTATCGATCGGCTTCTACTCGCATGTATTTATTACTTGTACCACTCGGCCCCGCTTATTTGTAGATACCTATGCTGGTCCCACCATAGGGTGTATCAATTCTATGATGGCAACCTGACACAATTCAAGATGCAAAGTGTATAACTACTAATGCCCAATGCCTGATTTTTCCACTCTGGAGTACGTGCACGCCCGTACTCCATTGGAACCTACACTGACGCACCATCTGCCGCTATTTTGACCGCTTATAATCAGCCCAGTAATCGTGCCCCACCCTGCCTAGTTCAGGGTACCGTGATACATCTATGTGGGTTACTGCTGAAATGGGTCCCCGTTAATAGGGTTTCCTAATCAACATGTTATAACGGTTAAGTGTTCTCAATTTAACCTAACCCCACCCATTTGTTTAATTAACATGTTGCATTGGTTAAGTGTTGCCTACATTAACTTAGCCCTACCATTCTTAGCATGTCTGATCATTAGCATTAACTCATTTATTAATGCACCAACCTCTCACATTAGAACTGTTGTTTTTGGTTGCTGGATGTGTCGGCCGGTTCCGTGCAGACTTCTACCGCAAACTCATTCTAATCTCGGGTTTTGGGCTTAATGCGCTAACCTCTCAGATTAGAACTGTTGTTGTGGTCTCTAGATGTGCCGGGTGGTTCCGGGCAGCCTTACACCGCAACTCAATCTAACCTCGGGTTAGGCATGTTCATCTTTTAGCCAATTTACATATTTACCATACATGTCCAAGTTTAGATTTTTGCATGCCAATTATCCACAATTGTTTTCAATTCAAGTTATGTCTCATTTACTTGTTATGTCCAAAATTACTCCAATAAGTTATACCCAATTCCCCACGTTACAATCGGACGTACAACATGATTAAACAAGGTTTCCAAATTCCAAGTACTCATAAAATAAAACGGAAAGGGGATAGAGAAGGAACACAAGAATTGACATAAGGAAAATAGGCTTGAAAAGTTGTACCAAACACAAGAATCATGGTTCTAATAGATTTTTTGTACATTAAAAATAAATACGAGCAAACTGAGAAAGTTACATCATAGGCATAAAGATTCGATAGAATTGAACATAAAAGAATCACCAATTTGATGTACAACAAGATAGATTCAATTGTATCAATAGTAACAGTCTCACATGCATAGGTAATCTTAGATTTGACAAAAGAATAAGCATTAATCAAAACTGATTATCTCACAATTAGGCATAGTTCTAGATTCGATTCATTACAAGTTATGATTTCTATTATATGTTCAAATCTGAAAAATAGCTGAACTTTCAGTGATAGGATTAGAAAAGGAGAATTAGTTGACGTTGTAGCGATTCTAATCTCTCTTTGTTGATTGAAGCGGAAAACCTTTACTTTAGTTCGTTATTATAATATTCATAGAAAATACGGGGTGTTACAGAAATACACATCACCGAGCCAATCAGGGATCGCCACGTAGCCCTTAAACTCAAAAAATTGACATTGTCCACATCAGCTCGTAGGGGTCGACTCCCTACAGTGGGGTCGACATCTATGTCGACACCCCTATAGGGGGGTCGACACCCTTTGGCGGGAATTTTCCTGCCCAGCCTCCTTTCTGCTTTTGAATTTCGAACTTGATCAATTAATTATTACTTTTAATTCTGGTTTAAACTTAAATCTTCTAATCTCCATAACTTCTTCGTACTGTATCTGTTTTACACAAACTCGGACTCTGTCTCAAGTAGAATTCCAAGAAGAAAGCAATGGCGCAACTCATTTTACTTAATTCTTCTTCTAAAAATTAAGTATTCTTTAATTTATGAATTTTAATGTTATAAAATTATGGGGTGTTACACAATTATGGACCATCTCCTTCTCTATACACATGGAATGACTACATATTTTCATTATGGCGAATACTTAATGAGAGTTTTTGAAAGTGCAAAAATTCCTAAACCAGAATCCGAGCCAATTGAAATAAAGATCTTGGATAAAAAGAATTTGAAGAAAATGCATATGCCTCCTCCATCCATTAGTATCATAAGTTTAGAATGTTGGAAAAAGATAAATTTGTATCAACCATCATCAAGTTCTATTCATGCTAATCCCGAAGACGTCCGATTAACTAAACTGTCTCAAACGTCAAGTCAAGCACTTGATGTAGTTGCGTGCAACCAACTCCTTTTAGAAGCAAGGCTTAAAAGAATGGACAAGAAAATGGATAAAAAGTTTGACAAAACTAAGGATTTTCTTGGAAGGATGTGGAATTAAATCTCTTGCACTCTTGTAAATACTGGTCATGTGACGGATCTGGAGAAACGGCCCATGTCTCCTCTCAATTGGACATCTTCTGAAAGTACTGAATCCGATGAAATCTAGCTTAGTTTTACGAAGGAAGTGTCATTTGCATTAAGTATCTTTTAGTTTCTGTAATAAACTATTGATTTTGGTTGTGTATGGACTTATGGTAAGTAACCTTATGTTTTTGGTTGTGTTAAAACATTATGCATGTAATAACTATGTTAATTCCATGGCTTACATGTTATTCGATTACTTTGTGCTTATGATATCTTAATTTCTTTTTAATCGATGACAAAGGGGGAGAAATATCTCTCATATGGTTCCATGCTATTGGAATATATGTGCTAACATTTTTGTTGCAGGAATCGAATATTTTTGTTGCAGGAATCAAATGGAAATTTATAAATTTATGAACTAACAAAATATTGCAGAAATTCAGGGGGAGCTAAACATTCAGGGGGAGAAAATTAGAAACGTTGTCATCAATAAAAAGGGGGAGAATGTTGAAAACAAGATTTTGATTAGTGTCAACAACGAGAAGTGCATTGGAAATCATGTCACAGAGATAAGGTTATATATATATGTATGTATATATATATATACATTGAGTCGTGTTAGAATTATGTTAAAATCTATCCTCTAGTATAACATGAGTATAAAACAAAGCATATATATATATATATTTCAAATGACATGAAACAGTCTGACTGGGCAAAAATGCCTGAACCAGTCGACTGGTCCAAACCCAACCAGCGACTGGTCATTCAATTTTGCTCCAGTAACGACTAGTTTCTGAATATTTCAAATATATACGTTTTCATACTTTTTCAACCAGTTGACTGGTGAATTTTAACCAGTCAACTGATTCGAAACAACACATATTTTCTAAAAGGTTGCCTCTATTTATGAAAATAAATCTCTTCATTTCTGAAAGGAAATGGAAGATTCTTTTAGTTAAAACTCTTCATGAAGAATTGCTATCTTTCTACTATTATATAAACACTTCAAAACATGATTTACAATCATCGATTTTCATTCTATTCCATCTATACTCTGATTTTCTTTTCTATATCCGTTGCAAACAAAAGCTCTCTCAAATTCAAGTTACTTGTTGAATCCTTGATAACATTTCATATATCTTGATTCGACAAGCAACAATCTTCCATCAAATCTTCACATTAATATCATATACTCGAGGATAAGATTATAGGAAGGGTGTGCTTAAACCGTTGACTATCCACGTTGATCAAAGAACACAAAGCAGAAGTCAAAACACTTGTAATTGTTGAAGTCCTGCGTAGTTGCTCAAGCGAGAGGTGTCCTTGTTGGGGCTCAGGTGTACTGACCTATTCCTCCGGGTTAAGAGAGGGGGTGATAGTGAATTCTGAAGAGGAGCTTCAGGACTGGACGTAGGACGGAAAGTCCGAACCAGTATAAAATTCTTGGTGTCACTTTACTTTACTTACTGCATTTATTTATTAGTGATATATCATATCAATTCTTATTTATTTGCATAACTACTGTATATCAGCTAGTTAGTATATCGTCTACATTTCCGCTATATCCATATAAATCCTGGTTAAGTCATACACACCGACTTTTCAATGTTAACACTGAGAATGTCCTTTTCGGAATCTGCATTCTCTTCCCGTAGAAATTTGCCTGCTTCAGATGTAACGACCTGCATTCTACGCATCGAGGATCGTAGAATATTTGTTTCATTTACATACGAAGTTGTATGGTCATGTAACTTTGGGGGACGACTATTGGGGTCATTTCCCACTTTCATGATTTTTGCCGTTTTTTTTTAAATGATCATTTTGCCCCTAGTTGATCTTCTTTCTTCCATAACTTTGGATTCGTAAGGAGTTATGACCTGAAAGCACTTCCATTAGATTAAAACGATGGTTTACCTTTCCGTAGAGTGGTCACATTAGCCAAAAGGGCTTACTGTTTGGGAGATATGGCTGAAACAAGGTTTTGAAGGTGAAAAACTGCTTAACCGGGACGAATAGGATGATTAGTGAATGGGCCCATAACCCATTTCGAGATTAAGGTTATAGGGAGGCTGAAATGAGTTAGGTATTCATTTCACTTCAGTTTTCTAGCCACCATTTACATCCTAGAAACCCTAATACTGGCCTCCACCTTGTAATTTCATCCCATATCGCTCTCTAATCAAGGATTAGGCTAATCAACGTGAAATCAAAGAGAAATAGCACCAAATCAGAGTTGGAGCTGCTATTTTGCATTGGTATTCGCCCTAAATTAGTGGAGTTTTTAGATTTGGTATTTTATTTGTGGCTAAGGTGAGTGATTTGCATTGTTTCTCACTAATTACGGCTAATTAGGGATGATTAGTGTTAATTAGCGAAATTATACATTATTAAATTCTAGAAAAATATTTATAAATTTTGAAATATTGTTTTAGGCCTCTGTTAGAAATTTGGGTTAATTTGGATAAGTTTTGTTAATCCTACTGTTAGTTATTGTTAAACATGATTAAGGGGAAAACTAGGGTTTTGGGCATGTTTGATCCATTTTTACATGTTATTCATCGTTTTGGTGATTGTGGTTGATGCTATATGTTGCTATTACTATTTGAAATGATTTTTGATTGACTAGAATAGTTAGAATGGTCGAAAATGCCATCGTATGGCATAAATAGCTTGTTGGAAAGGTTGCAGGAAGTAGCGCAGAATCCAGTTCGTGACCAGGGTACTCCGACCCGACCCTACTCATAGGACACACCCTCTCCACGAGCCGGAAGGAGCATCACAAACCGTTGTCTTGACCCAAAGTGATCTTCTCGAACCGGGCCAGGGGATGCATCACAAACCACCTCCGCGAGCTGGACACTTGAACCACAAACTAGTTGAAGACCCACAAGCCATGCCTAGGGCGAACCGCGAACCAAAAGACCACGACCATGGGTCACGACCCGAATGTGGTCCATGAGCCAGCTCCACATGAGGACCACGACCCGACTATGTGTCACGAGCCGAGGAAGCTGACCACAAGTCGGAGCCTTGGAGCACCACGAGCCGACGAGGAGGATCATGAACTGAAGCTAGAGGTCATGAATGGAGATAATGACCAAAACCCAAAATGCAAAGGTAATCCAAATGGGAAGTTTGTGCTCAGGATCCAGTTCTGAACCAACGAGTTAACTTCATGGTTGGGCTTTGATGCGGGACATGTGGTAAGGAGTTATCGATGCCCATAACTTTGATTCACCACCGAGAGACGAATGTTAGGCTACAGATCAATGCAGTGGGTAGTTATTACTCCATGGGGCAGAGTGATCGTAGCATGGCTATGAGCCAGTGCAGTGGAGCTGTCATGACTTCATGGGGCAGAGTGGACATAGCAAAGGACTAGTGGCTATGGATCAGTGCAGTGGGGTAGCTATTACCCTTTGGGGCAGAGTGATCATAGCAAAGGATTTTGGTGGTCAAAGCGGTGGATATCATATGCTTTACGCACTGAGTAAGAGATGTGAGGATGGTTTCTATGCTTGATTGTTTGCTATCACTATGACATGCACACCCCCTCCCCCGTTATCTTTACACCTCATGTTAGTGTTACCTTAGAGTATTGTACATCTTGTTGCGCTGACTCTTTGGTTGCAGGTCCAAGTTCAGGTATGGTTTAGTATACCTGTTATTGTTCCGTTTTGCTGCTTATCTCTCATACTAGACTTTTGTCTGACCCAGAGTTTTATGTCTCTTCTTATTACTCTGGGTACTCCTAAACGAGCAGACTAGAAACAGGTTAGCTGGTTGTGCATAAGTAGCTGTCCGGAGACGAGCATGAGGCTTACACGTATTATTCCCATATATTCTCCCTGTGTCATTGTTGGTCACTACTTTGGGCATTAGTAGTGTACCTTACTTATTTTGATTTAGAGATAGTTTTAAAAGTTGTAATAATGATGATGTGGAACATAAGCTGTATCTTGGATTTCCACTGCTATGATGATTTAGTTTTCAACTTATGCACCGTCTCGCCTGTTTTATGTCAAGATATGTTACTATTATATTTTATTCCATGCGCTGTGAGATATACTACAGGTTCTTTGACGATTCACCACTCCATATGCCTTTCCTTTTCTTCCTTCTGACAACCGTCCCGTGCTGGTTGGACATCAGCATAGCGCAATTCATGGGAAATGTCGGCAGGTGTGGGGCGGGCCATCACACTTGGTATCAGAGCTCTAGGTTGCGTAGTTAACCTAGAGGAAGACATCAGGGAGAGATAGTATACGTACGTGAGAGCGCGTATTTTTTATATTTTGGGTTTTCAAAAGCTATATATATATACACACACACTATTAATATATCTAAGGATGAAGTCGCACTACACTGGCGCTCCTAAGTAGATAGTTAATCATTTTCTCTTTACAGATTTGACAATGAGCCGAAATATGAGGGGTACTGGTAGAGGAGCCAATAATAGGGATGTCCCTGATATGTAGGCAATGTTTACTACCTTCATGCGGGATATGCTTAGAGATGTTCAGGGAAAAGCTCCTAATGCTGCTAATGGTGGTGGTGCAACAGTGCAGGAGCCTAAGGGCGATTTCGCCAAGCTTAACAAGGATTATACTAGCCTTGGTGGAATGCCTTTCCATGGAACGGAGTCGGCTACGGATATTCAAGATTGGTTGGATAGCTGTGAGCGTATCTTCGAAGACTTGGGTAACGAGGATGCGATGAATAGAAAGCTAACATCCCGTCAGCTGCAAGGACAGGCTATGAATTTGTGGAATGCCATTAAGGCAGCTACCCCAGAGGATCAAGTTACTTGGGATCAGTTTAAGACTCGCTTTAGCGATAAGTTTATCCCAACTGCTCAGAAATTAGAATTGTTTAGGAAATTTCTAGAGCTTAAGTAGAATGTAGGGAAGTCTCGGAGTATATCGCTGAGTTTGATACTTTATCGAAGTATGGATTATCCCTTATTGATACTTCGAGAAGTAGAATGAGAGATTCATAACAGGCATAGATCAGTACTTGGGGGAAAGGCTTATAAACCATATTAATGAGACTTTTGAATCAATTGTTGGGTAAGCATTGAGATTAGAGAGCCTTTATCCTAAGCCCAAGACTGAGGTTGTTGTTACATCTGCAGAGGGGCCAAAACCGCAGGCAAACAACGGAGGCAAGAATAATTCCCAGAATAAGAGGAAGTAGAGTCAAGCTAAGGATGGTCAGAAAAATAATAAGAGAGATTTTGAGTGCTTTAGTTGTGGCAAGAAAGGCCACTATGCCAAATAATTTCGAGCAAAGCCAGCAGACAGGAAGTGCTTCAACTGTGGCCAAGTGGGACGTCAAAAGGTAAGTGTCCACAACCTCCTAAAGAGAAGCAGATTGTGAAAGCATATGCTATTAATGTTGTTCCTTCTTCGTCGAATGCCCCAACTGCGGCGGATAAAGGAAAGAATGTCATCATTCAAGGTATGCTTTCTATTTATGATGTTCCTGTTCGAGTATTGTTTGATACCGGAGCTTCCTGTTCCTTCATATCTAGTGACCAGGTAGATAGATTGGGACTAGAACCCGAGGTAGTCGATAAACCTTTAGTAGTGACGAACCCGATTGGTGGTTCGACTAAACTTAGTATGATTTGTCGAAATTTGGTCTTATCGAGTCATGGATGTATGTTTGCTTGTGATTGCATTGTTTTGGGTTTTACTGGGTTTGGCATTATTTTGGGAGTCGATTGGCTCATGGAGTGGTAGTAGACTGTGAGGGATTTTCGGTGACTATTAAAGCCGACGATGGGAGGAGGGTAGTGTTTGGTAGCCTGCCTAGTGATGAGGTGATGGCTAGTTTTCTAAATTCCCTTGACATCCCGCATGACGAGTTATCAGAGGTTCCCATTGTTGGCCAGTATCCGGACATCTTAGGGAAGTGACTGGACTTCCACCACACCGAGAGATCGAGTTTCGTATTGATTTAGTGAAAGATGCCAGGCCTATAGTGATGCTACTTCATCGTATGGCACCAAGGGAGCAGCAGGAGCTCGGGGGTGCAATTCAACGATCTTTTGAAGAAGGAATTTATTCGAAGGAGTGTCTCCGAGTGGGGAGCACCAGTTGTGTTTGCCACTAAGGAAGATGGTTCCCTTTGCTGATGTGTGGATTATCGCGAGTTGAATAAGGTGACGAGGAAGAATAAGTATCCTCTCCCACGGATAGATGATTTGTTTGATCAACTGGAAGGAGCAAGAGTGTTCTCCCAGTTGGACCTTGTGACAAGATTTCATCAGCTCCGAGTGGTAGCTGAGAGTATAGATAAAATGGCATTTCAGACGCCATCTGGATTCTATGAGTGGTTGGTCATGCCATTCGGGCTGACCAACGCACCAGCAAATTTTGTGGATCTTATGAATAGGGTATTCAGAGATCAATTGAATAAGTTTGTTCTTGTGTTCGTGGACGATATCTTGGTTCACTTGAGGACAGAGGAACGACACAAGGGACATTTGCGAATAGTGATGGAGGTGTTGAGAAAACACCAATTGAAACAAAAATTCTCGAAGTGTCACTTCTGGAGGAAGGAAGTGAGATTCTTGGGCCATGTTGTTTCAGAGAATGGTATCGCCTTTGATCCTGCTAAAGTGGCTATGGTGCAAGATTGGTCTACGCCCAAGAATGCAACTGATGTAAGTTGTTTCTTGGGGTTTGCTGGATACTATCGTAAGTTTATCTAAGACTTCTCCAAAGTAGCAGCACCGTTGACTCAGTTGACCAAGAAGAATCAAGCTTTCATCTGGGACGGAAGATGTGGAAATGCGTTCAAGAGTCTAAAGAAAAAGTTGATGTGTGCACCAGTGTTGGTCATTCCAAAAGGGAATGAAGAAATAACGGTATATATGGATGCCTGTGGCACTGGACTAGGTGCTGTATTGATGCAAGGAGGTAGGGTTGTAGCTTATGCTAGTCAGCAACTGAAACCGCACAAGAAAAGATATCCTACCCATGATTTGGAATTGGCAGCAATCGTATTCGCATTGAAGATGTGGAGACATTATCTCTTAGGAGAAAGATTCGAGTTTTTTACTGATCATAAGTCGTTGAAGTATCTTTTCTCCTAGAAAGATTTAAATCTCCGTCAGCAGAGATGGTTAGAGTTCTTGGCTTCATATGATTTTGATATCGCATATACGCCTGGTAAAGGCAATGCGGTAGCTGATGCACTGAGTAGGAGACATGCCAGTTTAGACCCAGAAATGTTAGCAAGTTTTACAACCAGACCCACTTTGATTGAGCGGATTGTTTCCAGCTAGAGGGACGATCCTAATCTATTGGAAATCATCTCCAAGTTAGAGATGCATATTGATGAGGGGATGAACAAGTATGGACTTGATCGAGAAGGATGGCTTCGAAAGGATGGGAGACTAGTTATACCCAATGTCAATGGATTGAGAGATGAAGTGCTTAGAGAATGTAATCACTCAAAACTAACTATACATCCCGGTGGTAACAAGATGTATCGAGACATGAAGCAGACCTACTACTGGGAAGGGATGAAGAGAGACATTGGGAAGTTTGTATCTAAGTGCATGAACTGTCAGCTAGTCAAAGCCAAGCAAAAGAAGCCTAGTGGGTTGTTACAACCAATGGAAATTCCAGAATGGAAATGGGAATAAGTATCAATGGATTTCATTGATGGGTTACCGAGGACTAGATCGGGCCATGATAGCATTTGGGTGATTGTGGACTGACTGACCAAAAGTGCAAGATTCATACCAGTCAAGTCGAATAGAACAGTAGCTAAGTTAGCAGAGTTGTATATGAAGTGGGTAGTCAGATTTTATGGAGTACCTAAAGGAATTGTAAGTGATCGAGATTCGTTGTTTACTAGTGGGTTTTGGAAGAGCTTACAAGAGGCTTTAGGATCAGAATTACATCTCAGTACCGCATATCATCCTCAAACCAACGGTCAAACAGAGAGGGTGAATCGTATATTAGAAGATCTCTTGATAGCTTGTATATTGGATTTTGGTGGATCATGGAATGAGCATTTGCATCTAGTAGAGTTTGCATATAATAATAGTTATCGGTCTAGTATTGGTATGGCTCCATTTGAAGCTTTGTACGGAAGACCGTGCAACTCACCGTCATGTTGGCTAGAAACCGATGAGAAATTTGTTCTTCGGCCAGATGTAATAAGAGAAACTTCCGATAAGATCAAGGTTATCCAATAGCGAATTGAGGCTGCCTAAGATAGGCAGAAAAGTTATGCGGATAATGTAACACCCCACGTCCATTAATGTCACTCACGAAGGGAATGCATTAACTTCCATGGAGGTTATAAGTGAATATAAAACAGAAAAATTACAACAAGACAGATAGTAAATAGTACTTGGAAATCTAAAACTTCATTTTATTGCAGCGGAAATTAAACATGTTTGTTACATCATAAAACCATATATCATAACCAAGTACAATATCCATCTTCATAAAAACAAAATACATAATCCCATTGCATAAATAGCCATTAAAAAGATAACAAGCTGGACTTTACTTCAACGGTCCAAGCTTTCCAAAGAGAGATGAAGCAATTCAATCAAACTCCACTAGAGTTGGGCCCAACCTGAGGACCTGGAGGGGGAAAAAGGATAGAAATAGAGGGGGTCAGACATAAAGTCTGGCGAGTATGATAATTCTAACAATACTATTATCAAAATAACTAGACTAAGGCATAAGCTGGAAGACAAGTAAATGTCTATGAACTCTTAGGAAGATAAAGATAGCGTTTAAGATAACGTTAAAGATAACGGTAAAGGCACACCTAATTACTAACGAATGATTACTACACTGCACCGCACCAGTCACCCTATTGTTTGATCCCACTTGCTTCACACAGAAACTTTATAAATAGCCTTACGTACCCCGAGCTGACTACATAGGCGCCGTCTGCCCCTATCTCCACTAGGTGTACCCCACTACCCACTTTCGATCGGCTCCCTACTCGTAGATACCCGCGCTGGCCCCACAGTGGGGTGTATCACTCCCCTAAAGTGGCAACCCGATACAACTTAAGAATGCACGGCTTATACCTACACGATGCAACAACGTCTTACCTACCAGCCTGGGTCCACACACGCATATGAAACCCGTTGGACTTGCGTTGCCACCGCTCCCCGTTTTGGCCTCTTACAGTCAAACCCAGCATGCGTGTCCCGTCCTGGACTTGGGTCGAGCCCACATAGATACATTTAACATATATATACACTGTATAAAATTGTCGTGTATATGGAATATTCAATTTTGATTAGAAATTGAATATGAAGTTGAAATCATTTTGAAAACGAATTTAAAACGATTTATAAAATACGTTTTAAAAAGGAAATCGACGAAATATATATTATATATATAATATAATGGCCTGAATAGAACGCGCCGCGCTGCGGCAGTTCGCGAATTTCGACCATTAACTTCCAACAGACATTACAGGAGATCCGACCATCGGATTCTCCTGAAACCAGGACCGTTGGGTTCGTATCGAAAATAACTTTCTAACGAATATGAGAAATTTGAAATCTAACGGTTGGATTTGGAATTACGTCCAAATCAAATTTGGAAATGGTCGGTGTAAGTGTAGTTCGATGGCCTTTGATGGAAATCGACCGTACGGGCCTTGATAAAATTATTAAAAATATCAATAATTTGGGTAAAGTCATAATAAATGATTTGGAAAGAATTGGGCTGAAAAATCCCATATTTGAAAAGATAAAAATATATTTTTATCACAATGAACTAGTTATTAACTAGAATAATAATTTATTTATTTATTTTTAAATAAATAAATTGGATTTGAAATGGTTTTAAAAATAACCAGAATTTCCAATATATGAATTAGAATGGATTTGAGTCGAAATTATCTTCAGAATATTTCGATGTTTGATTTCGTGATTATACAGATATGGTTGTGGAAATTTGAAAGATATATTAATATCGTTATTTCCAATACGATATTTGTTGGTTTCAGAATTTGATGTTGAATATAAGCCGATACTATTTTCTATTCAGAGCCTTGTGTTTAATATCAAATTGGATTTAGGGTTTGTCGTGAACTGTGTTTAAATGACATTAGTTCTTTAACCCGCGTAAAAGCAGGATTAATTTCCAAAAAGTAGAACAATCAATATGAAATGATTTTAGAGATGAAACCAATTGGGGTTTGAATAAATCTTTAATTAGATTTGGATGAATGAATGGTGATTAAATTTACCAAAACACGTGATGTGATTAAACCAAATTTACTTAGTTGTTGATATTGATTGTGGTTGATTGATTGTTTGGATGGTGCTCGACCAGTTTATGAGCAGAATATGCCTTTACATTTAGCATTGGGTTGGGTAAAGATATCTGTGTGCTAACACCTTGTGAAACACTTCACGATTTGACGATAAGGTGTTTAGCGATGTTGTGTTCATTTCAAATTTAATGAATGATTGTGAAATGATATATTTTTCTTAAGTGAAAAGAAATGTATTCCCGATTTTGGACAGGGAATGTTTTATAAAAATGTTTTATAAAACAGAAAGGATTTTGAGGGCCAAAACCCGATGATTTCGAAATGATTTGAAAATATATTATGGTTTTACATTATGGTTCATCACATATTCTATTAGTTGCTATTAATGATGTATCTGTTTGGTGGCGGAGAATTTATTCTCTTGCTTAACACCCTTCTTTGAGACGTACGAGCTCAAAGGTTATGTGATTAATAGTGACTGATCATATGTGTGAATTACTGATGTGAAGTACTATATTTTGAATGTACTTGTGATTATTATGTTGTGAAATGATTTTTCCAACTTCGGGATATGAAATGATTTAGTATGTGGCTAAAGATTCGGGTAACCCTGAGACTAAAAGTATGGGTGAGAGGGCGGTGTATGCTCTCCATGTGTGGGAGGTGCATCGTCGGTGTAGCCTGCTCCTATGTGGGGTAGGTGCACATTTATATATATCGAGTGCTAAGTGCGTACCCTTTGCCTTGTCAATGGGGAGCACGATATTTGGTTGCATACTTGTTTGTATGCATTGTTATGTGTTGGAATTCATATTTCCAAACAATTTGATTTGAGATCCCGAAGTGAAATCTACTTTGATATAGAAAGTTAGTTAGGTATTTCAAGTGATTTGAAATAAGAAATCGGGAATAAAATCCAAAGGAATAATTTATGTAAATTGAATTGGATTTGGAAAATCTAAGTGGTGATTAATCTAAATGGGTAGATTGGGATATTGCATGTTGATTGATGCATAGTAAATCCATATCTATATTACCGATTGTTGTTTATACACTGGCATTCATGGGGGTAAACCCGTTCCGTGTTAGCGGCATGGTCCTGTGATTTGTCTTATGATTAAATAAGTTAATTTTAACTGTTTAGAGTTTCTCACACCAGTCCCATGGCTGACCTGTAGTTTGCTTTTCCCTTGCAAACTTGGGTGCCCCTATTTTCCACACGGGCAGTCGAGTAGTTTATTTTGCAGATATATAAGCAGGATTCTGGATTGAAGCTTTAAGCTGTGTCCAGGCATTTACAGTCTTCCGCTTTGTAGTTTATACTTCCGCTGTGCATTGTATTACATTTATGTAAATTAATCTTCCGCTGTATTATATTTTGATATACTCTGATATTATGTACTCTGATGTAACATTATTATGATGTTTATAAAAGTCTTCTGTTATTTGTTCTGATGTGTTGTATACCCAAAGTTAGCGTATACGAGATTCGAACGGTCTTGGTCGATTTAGCGATCGATTAGGTCCGGGCGAAACCCGTGTCGTTATAGGTGGTATCAGATCTTTGGTTAAACTCAAATCTTTGGGGTACAACTCGTTAGAACTGAACAAAAGACTCATCATAGGTAGGATTAGTAATATCTTATAGGGGAATCCTCATTAGAGATAGAATCAGTAGCATTCTAGAATGAGTGACTCGTTAGAGATGGGGTTAGAAATGCCCTAGAATGAGTTGAGAGTAATATGATTATATATAACGTATTTGTGATTATATATATAATCCGGTCTTAGAAAATTTGATTTTTGATTATATAAAATTATATGTTTGAAAATTTAATCAACAAATTGATTACTGGTTGTGTTGTGTGATTATTAGTTCAACTAATTAGAATATTGAATTGATAATACCAATAAGAGAATGTAAGGTGAATTAGCCAATTTGAATCAAATATAGAACTGAATTGAAAATGAATACAATTACATGCATATACATGTATATCTATTGAACAGGTCATAGCAAGGAGGCTAGAGCAGAAGAATAAAATTGTTTGCCCGACAAATAGGTACATGTTTACAAATTTATTAGGTTTGGATGATTTTATGAGCCGATTGGCTAGCCGCTTGGCTTTTTCTTTTTCTTTTGGATTGAAGAAGGTCATGGGAGGCTATATGAAATATCCCGAAGTCCCCAGTGCAGGGGAGGTTATGGCGAAATTTTTCGGAAATTTAGGGTGTTAGCCAAATTTTTGAAGAATTTGAAAAGTTCTTAGAAACTAAAAAGTTGAAGAACTTAAGCCGTAATGGAAATACTGGAAGTTGAGTTGGTTTGTGAAACAACTTTCGGCTTCATTCCTTTTCGGAGACAAAAAGTTTTAAGTGGGGGAGATAGTAATAACCCGGAAATCCGAGCCAATTTATAATTTTTATTTTGGCAATTTTAGTGAATTTTGAATATTTAAAATGAAATATTTTAAATAATATCGACGAGAAATTTATTTTGAATGGAATTAGAAAGTATATATTTATTCGAATCGTCGTTAGAATATAAATAATTATTTATAATTATAAGAGGAATTGAAAATGGCATGGTAGTTCGAAAATTCGATTTCAAATTTTAAATGAATATACATAATTCAATATAAGTCGGAATTGAGCGAAACAAGAAATATTTAAATCTGTTTAATCATATCTTTCTAACGGATGTAAGAAACCGAGATTTCACTTTAGAAGTTGAAAGATATGTCCAGTTTAAAATTCAGAAAAGTCGCTGAGGAATTTATATATGTTTTAATATATATATAAAGGCCTTGAAAATAGCCATTTTGCAAATATCCTTGGTTTTCGACGAAACCACCTTTGTTGGAACCGTGATGTCAAATTATTGCTAGATTCCAAAATTCGTAATTTTTTGAATCAATATGTGAGCGTGGAAAAGGAAAACGCGTTTGACCAGTTTCAGTTGATTTTAATCGAATGGAAAATGCCCATTTTTCAAACGGCCTCAAAATTTGACGAAATTAGTTTTGTTAGGACTGTATCATTAATACGAAGCTAGAAAATATTTTTCGGGAATTTTTAGAGTCAGTATGTGGCCCTGGTAAATTAAAATGTACGTTTAAATTAAATATAAATTGATTTATATTGTAATTTAAAGAAAAACTGATCGTAACAGCCGAATTGGGTTACGAAACATATCCCATTGCGTTCGGGATGGGGGTGTTACGCTAGGGGCAACAGTTGTTGGGTCTCGTTTGGCGTTCGTATGCAAAACCACAATTTTTGAATTAAAATAACATTTAAATATATGTATATATATAAATTAAATGGGTCAAAACCCTAACTTTCTCCACAACGTTTCAGCCGCAACAATGAAATTGACGGAAATGATGCTCCAGCCTTCCCTTTTAATTTCCGCATAATCGATTCAATAATTCCTGAAATTTTCAACGTTAAAACTCAAGAGCAGGGTGTGATCTTTAATGTGGACGGACGAGATCGAGTTTAGGTTCCTGGATCGGGAGAATTTGGGGCTCGAACGCCACCAGTTCGCATATATTTTTAGGGCAGATGGGGGCACGATTATGGCGCCACCACAGGCGCGGGAAGGTGTTTTGAAGGGCTTCGGAGGAGCGGGTGTTGATCGATGAACGATGGTGGGGTTTAGTGCGCGCAAGTGAATTGGCAATGTCGATGATGGGTTCTCTTTGTCGGCCGAGAGATTGAACGTGTTGAGCGACATTAGTGAAGGATGAGGAACGTGATTAGTGTATTGAGATGGTAATTAATTAATTTAATTAATAGTTAATCATCTATTTAATTACCTAAAGTTTAAAATTCCATAGCATGTGCAAATGATATCAGAATTGGACAAACTAAGTATCGCTGGAACCGTCTTGAAGAGCTCTACAACCTAAAACTGACTAGGACAGGAACAGAGCAAATCAGAATTTTGGGCAAATTCAAATCCAAACAGAATAGAAATTCAGAAATGAAAACCAATGTGATAATTCTCTTAATTTAAATTTTCTGTACAGTTATTTATTTTGTAACTGCATATATGAACTGCTCCCCGTCGTCCACAGACCAAGGACGACTTGTTTGATTGTATTCTGTGTGAAAATTGATCGTGATGTGAAATGAAATAAATTGATCGTGATGTGAAATGAAATAAATATATATATATGAAAAGTGAAAATATCGTGTATATATTGAAAAATGAAAATATCGTATATACTGAAAAGTGAAAATATCGTATATATTGAAAGTGAAAATGTCGTATATATTGAAAGTGAAAATATCATATATATTGAAAGTGAAAATATCGTATATATTGAAAAGTGAAAATATCGTATATATTGAAACTGAAAATATCGTATATATATTGAAAGTGAAAATATCGTATATATTGAAAAGTGAAAATATCGTATATATTGAAAAGTGAAAATATTATATATATATGAAAGGTGGAAATAATATATATATATGAAATGAAAACGATATATATATGAAATGTGAAAACGATATACATATGAAATGTGAAAACGATGTATATATGAAATGAAAACGATATATATATATATATGAAATGTGAAAATGATTAGATTGTTAAAAATATAAATTTTAACATATATATACACTGTATAAATTGTCTTGTATATGGATTATTCAATTTTGATTAGAAATTGAATATGAAGTTGAAATCATTTTGAAAACGAATTTAAAACAATTTATAAAATACGTTTTAAAAAGGAAATCGACGAAATATATATTATATATATAGTATAATGGCCTGAATAGAACGAGCCGCGCTGCGGCAGTTCGCGAATTTTAACCATTAACTTCGAACAGACATTACGGGAGATCCGAACGTCGGATTCTCCTGAAACCGGGACCGTTGGGTTCGTATCAAAAATAGCTTTCTAACGAATATGAGAAATTTGAAATCTAACGGTTGGATTTGGAATTATGTCAAAATCAAATTTGGAAATGGTCGCTGTAAGTGCCGTTCGATGGCCTTTAATGGAAATCGACTGTACGGGCCTTGATAAAATTATTAAAAATATCAATAATTTATGTAAAATCATAATAAATGATTTGGAAAGAATTGGGCTGAAAAATCCCATATTTGAAAAGATACAAATATATTTTTATCGAAATGAACTAGTTATTAACTAGAATAATAATTTATTTATTTTCAAATAAATAAATTGGATTTGAAATGGTTTTAAAAATAACCAGAATTTCCAATATATGAATTGGAATGGATTTGAATTGAAATTATCTTCGAAATATTTCGATGTTGGATTTCGTGATTATACAGATATGGTTGTGGAAATTTGAAAGATATATTAATATCGTTATTTCCAATACGATATTTGTTAGTTTCAGAATTTGATGTTGAATATAAGCCGATACTATTTTCTATTCAGAGCCTTGTGTTTAATATCCAATTGGATTTGGGGTTTGTCGTGAACTGTGTTTAAATGACATTAGTTCTTTAACCCGCGTAAAAGCAGGATTTATTTCCAAAAAGTAGAACAATCGATATGAAATGATTTTAGAGATGAAACCAATTGGGGTTTGAATAAATCTTTAATTAGATTCGGATGAATGAATGGTGATTAAATTTACCAAAACACGTGATGTGATTAAACCAAATTTACTTAGTTTTTGATATTGATTGTGGTTGATTGATTGTTTGGATGGTGCTCAACCAGTTTATGAGCAGAATATGCCTTTACATTTAGCATTGGGTTGGGTAAAGATATCTGTGTGCTAACACCTTGTGAAATACTTCACGATTTGACGATAAGGTTTTTAGCGATGTTGTATTCATTTCAAATTTAATGAATGATTGTGAAATGATATATTTTTCTTAAGTGAAAAGAAATGTATTCCCAATTTTGGACAGGGAAAGTTTTATAAAAATGTTTTATAAAACAGAAAGGATTTCGAGGGCTAAAACCCGATGATTTCGAAATGATTTGGAAATATATTATGGTTTTACATTGTGGTTCATCACATATTCGATTAGTTGCTATTAATGATGTATCTGTTTGGTGGCGGAGAATTTATTCTCTTGCTTAACACCCTTCTTTGAGACGTACAAGCTCAAAGGTTATGTGATTAATAGTGACTGATCATATGTGTGAATTACTGATGTGAAGTACTATATTTTGAATGTACTTGTGATTATTATGTTGTGAAATGATTTTTCCTACTTCGGGATATGAAATGATTTAGTATGTGGCTAAAGATTCGGGTAACCCTGAGACTAAAGGTATGGGTGAGAGGGCGGTGTTTGCTCTCCATGTGTGGGAGGTGCATCGTCGGTGTAGCCTGCTCCTATGTGGGGTAGGTGCACATTTATATATATCGAGTGCTAGGTGCGTACCCTTTGCCTTGTCGATGGGGAGCACGATATTTGGTTGCATACTTGTTTGTATGCATTGTTATATGTTGGAATTCATATTTCCAAACGATTTGATTTGAGATCCCGAAGTGAAATCTACTTTGATATAGAAAGTTAGATAGGTATTTCAAGTGATTTGAAATAAGAAATCGGGAATAAAATCCAAAGGAATAATTTATGTAAATTGAACTGGATTTGGAAAATCTAAGTGGTGATTAATCTAAATGGGTAGATTGGGATATTGCATGTTGATTGATGCATAGTAAATCCATATCTATATTACCGATTGTTGTTTATACACTGGCATTCATGGAGGTAAACCCGTTCCGTGTTAGCGGCGTGGTCCTGTGATTTGTCTTATGATTAAATAAGTTAATTTTAACTGTTTAGAGTTTCTCACACCAGTCCCATAGCTGACCTGTAGTTTGTTTTTCCCTTGCAAACTCGGGTGCCCCTATTTTCCACACGGGCAGTCGAGTAGTTTATTTTGCAGATATATAAGCAGGATTCTGGATTGAAGCTTTAAGCTGTGTCCAGGCTTTACAGTCTTCCGCTGTGTAGTTTATACTTCCATTGTGAATTGTATTACATTTATGTAAATTAATCTTCCGTTGTATTATATATCGATATACTCTAATATTCTGTACTCTGGTGTAACATTATTATGATGTTTATAAAAGTCTTCTGTTATTTGTTCTGATGTGTTGTATACCCAAAGTTAGCGTATACGGGATTCGAACGGTCTTGGTCGATTTAGCGATCGATTAGGTCCGGGCGAAATCCGTGTCGTTACAACAACTTGTCGTTGTTTACATATTAACTAGTTCTCTTAACTAAGGTTTACTAATAAGTTTCCTTTCCACTTATTATAACGTATGTTATAATTTCCACTTGTCCCTGGGACATGCCTACTTATTATATAACATTCTCATTAATGTAATTAATTATAAAAGGTTATTATCATTCCTAGTTCATTCTAGTCCTTTTACTGTTGTAACTTCCATTCATTTCCATTAATCACAATTACTGCCTTTTATTTCTATACTTATGTATATATATATATATATATATATATATATGCACCAGACCTCTCACATTAATCCTACCATATATGGATGCTGGATTTGCCGGGTGGTTCCGAGCAGACTTCTACCACAAGTTGACTTATCCTCGTGTCTTAGTACCGTTACATGTATATTTACGCACTAGACCCCTCACATTAAATTAACAACTTGTAGATGCTAGATTTTCCAGGCGGTTCCAGGTAGACTTCTACCACAAGTTGAATTTAACCTCGTGTCTAAGTGTGGTTACAGCTTTCTATTTTCTGTAAATTTAGGAATATCCATTCTTTCCAAATTTTACTGTTATCTATTTTTACATGTTATAATTAATATCATATTAAGTCTATTATCTGATTATCATGCCGCATGATCTTCCTAACATGTAATTTACAACATTTTAAAATAACCTGTAATCACAAAATTGTGTAATTATTCCATTCTAACAAATTAACATATAATTATCCTAATTCTTACATTTAAGTGTTAAAGTACATAATATTCCGTAGATTAACATGTAATTAGAACATGTATGTATACAACAGTAATCGTTTTCACATATTTTATCAGGTTTATACATTTCATCAGGTTTACATTTCAACATATTAACATTTCAACCTATTAACATTTCAACATATTAACATTTCAACATATTAACGTTTCAACCTATTAACATTTCAACCTATTAACATTTCAATCATATTAACGTTTCAACATATTAACATTTCAATCATATTAACGTTTCAATATATTAACATTTTAGCAGACTTACATTGCATATTAACGGGGAATGTCAAACGATAAATATACCATTATAAAAAAGGTATAACTTAAATCCACTCACCTAATTGCTTTCCAAATCATGAATCTGGTCCAGATCTAGCATTCCATGGTTCTCCTAACTGAATTTAGAACCTAAACAACCACGGATCCACAATTCTCAACTAAAAGAAAAAGGGAACAAAGAGGAGAAAATTAAATTGACCAAACCAAGAATTTACCTTACTTCGAACAGAATTCTTAACACCGTGTTTATTAATATACATTCGTTTCCTCCAGATTTTGAATCGGAATTTTCCTAAAATAATTATTCTATTTTTCTTAAGAGATTCGAGGAGGAAGAAGAATGACAGAGCTTAGGCAGCCTCTCACAAAATGTGAGATTTAGGCTAGGCCCTGCTAGCCTATTTATAGGTGTTCAGGATCTTGTCGTACATGCAGCGCTGAGTCAGCAATGAACATGGTTAAGAAAACGATCTAGATTCATCGATGAATCTGCCCGGATCTGGTGTGGGTCGACCCCTGGGTTGACCCCCCTATGGGTGCGTCGACCCCATGGTCAACCGCCCTGGGTCCCGCTAGCGTTTTGGGTAGAAGTTTACCATTTTAACATTTTTAATTTTAAACATTTGATTAGTACCCCGTTATATTTTCTTTGTTCTATTTAAATATTATGTTTACATATGATCTCCTTATATGTACACAAAACTTTAAATGCCCATTTTACACGTATATATATACGAATAACTCTTTTTTCGTTTTCAAAATTAAAACGGTGTTATGCCGTTATTTAATCCTTACCATATTTCTTTGATTGTAGCCTTATTTTGAATTTCTCCTTTGTGTGTATATATATATATGCACATATATAAGCATATATTTTCATATACATATATTTTTGTACTTCCTTATATGTATAATTTTCCATATATGTGCGTTTATACATATTTTCGTTTTAGAACATGTGTTATTTTAGTCGTTCCTTTAAAATAAAAATCTGGCGCCTGCCGGAATCGAACCTGCGCCATTCTCATGAAAGCCACATGCTCTAACCAACTGGATTACTTAGGATTTTGTTAATAAGGCTTAGAAAAGTAGAGGTCATTGTTCTTTTCTTATTCTTTCTTTTCATGTTTGTTACAGTATTTCATTTAAACCATTGCATGTAACCTTATCAATTTGCATGCATCTTTTTCTTTCATTTTTCTTTTCTTGTTAATGCATAATATTTGTAAATCTTTGCATGCAACATAATTACATTGCATGCAACCGATTTCTTCTTTCTTTTAATGCATGCATTGCATTGTTATTTGCATTAATCTTTTCTTCTTTTTTAATGCATGTATTTATTACATGCAATAATATATTATCATTATTTTATTCTTCTTTTATATATTTATATCTATGCATATATATATACAGATATGCACTATTAAATATTTAATTGTCATAAAATGCGAGGTGTTACATTAGTCACATCAATAACTCATAAAGCGTGCAAAGATAATGGATATGGTTAAAAAATAATCCTGTTAAAGGAGTGAGTAATATTCTGAGTGAAAATGACATCGCATATTCTTTGCAGGTCCATTTTGCTTTGTCCTGTCTCTACCAGGGGATGCGTGCGGAAGTCCTTAGCTGATGAAGTGTATCTTTTCAAATTATGGTGGGGCGACAGTCCCAAGAATAAATAAACCTTGATCGGGGTCTTGGAATGATAAAAGTAGTTAAGCAGAATTTAGTGAGCAAAGAATGAGTTCACATCTCCTTTGAATCGCCTTCTTACCCCAACGTCAGAGGCAAGGAATGAAGGTCAGACCAAGACTGTTAACGGTAACATATCATCTTGTCGGTGCTAGGATGGTAACCGGAGGGAGAATAATAGATCCATGCTTATAGAAGCTTCGCACTTTCCGTGCCAGGAAGTAGGATATGGCTATTAGGAAGATAGTCATGCATCTTCCATTCACAGTTGTGTCTTGGGTCCCATAGAATAAGAGCTGACGTGCAAGCAATCAGTCAGCATCCAAGCTTAGGTGTTGCATATCCTTGACTTGCTAAGCATCGGGCATGGCTAGAGTAGTTGGCCATACTCTGGATACAAATATGGTCATGCAAGGCAATGATGTATCAACTTTGGACTAGGTAATGGAATCATGACCAATACATGCTAGGATTTCCAAATTGCCCCTTGCATTTGGGGAATGAGTCAATCAATATCAATTAATGAAGGGAGCTGAATTTGAGTCTTCACATTCTATTGTCAAAATGTTAGCTGCTAGAAGTCTCATTCGTGTATATCTTCCATCAGCCAGTAAATGGATTAGTGCTTTTATCGAATCATTCAGGGTAGTGAATTTAGCAATGAGATTCGTTGATGTCTTTCCTAGGATGACCTTCCAAGGGAAAGAAGTAACGTCGAATTGGTCCAATTCAATGTTCCGTTTAGGTACACTTCCAGTTGCCTCAGATCGTTGTAAGGCCTGTCGTAGCAGCTGGTCGGTCTGGACTTTGATTGAACAAGCTTGAATACGGTAGCATGGCTTGCTAGTCTTTGAATGTTATTTGTATGTTATACCACAACAGGAGTATGATGTAAAGTGTAGATGGCTGATTCATATCTTCTTTGATCTGGAGCTCTCATATCTCGACTGGAGTCACATAGTAGCTAAGGAGCAGTCAAGTTGCTATCATTTAATAAGGAATCATAGGCCTGATCATTTCCAATGGAGGTGTAATTGGTACCTAACTCTAGGCACCTAAGTATGATGCTTTAGCACTTACCAGGTGGAAACCGATCATCATCGATGCGGTTGATAGAAAATGGTTAATGCAAATGCTAGCTTGGTTCCTTGGGTAGTGAATTGCAGGATATATATCCTTCACCATGTCACATGAGTGAAGGGTAGCTTCGGAATATTGGGATCCTTGGTCACTCTTCAGTATCCTGCCATCGATACTTGTCGTCGCTAAGTTCATTGGAGTCATCTTCAGAATAGTGCCCGCGGTGTTCCATATCAGCGTCATTTGAGATTTGGTCGGTTGGACAGGTTTAAGTCATGTAAACCAGGTGGTCACTACTCGTTCAGGAACAACATCAGTTGCATTGGTGAAGGCTATACACTATCATAACCCTGGAAAAGGAGGCAGCTAGTAAACAATCTTTCCCTCATATACCGTCATAACTAGCATGCTGCATATATTCAAGAACTCCCCATGTTGAATAACATCTGGGGGACATGGTTCTAGGAAGAATCTCAGTTATCTCCATTTTGTTGTTGACATTCTGGGACTAACTGCTGAGTCTTGGTGAATAATGCCTTTTTCTCGAAATTTAGGTCGTATTCGATTTTTTTTCTTCTAGAAATGACCCTGTCCCGAGTCGATGTAAGGGAACTCAGAAATGGCTAGTAGTTCGGGTCGGTATGAGCTGGGCTGGTCAGATCGAGTTCGACCCGGGCTTGTTTGACCCAAAGGCATATTCGATCTGAAGCCATAACAATCCCAAAAACTGTTCGATCCAGAGTGAGTTCGAACCGCAGGCATTTTCGATTTAATCCGGGTGCATTCTCGATCCGACCCGAAGGAAACCCTGCACTTCGCTTCTGTTCAGTTGTTGCTGCTAGCAGGCATGAAGGTATCTTCATATCTGGTGACCTTTATGATTACAAAGCCAATGGAAAATAAAGAACTCACAAGATTTCCTCTTCGGACTTGGTAATCCGACAAGTAGACTCTAAAATCCTTAAAACGTTGAGAATCTTCATTACTCAGTGAGAGCACCAAAATGTTAGACCAAAAAATGGCACTAACACCAAAAAGTCCTGTTTAGAGCATAGAATATGAAGAAATGACTGAAAAATTAAGAAAAAGGAAGACTACAACATTTTATAGTGGTTCAGCATTAACAAGCCTACATCCACTTCATAATCCACTTTATAACATCACAAAAGTGAAGTTACAATAAATGAGATTATTATAATCCCTTATACAACGCTGTTTCTAACGTTTATCTCAAATTACAAACATGAATACCACTCATATTTCAAGATTATAGTGTCTGGTGGCCAAAGCTGAGTCTCTCCAAGCTTCACATGGCCAAAAAGTCCTTGAATTAGCTCTGAATTTAGGAATATATATGGCTGGTAGGTGCCCGGGTCGAACAGGACACACAGTGTTTGACCAGAGAAAGTAGGACGTGGTGGAGAGACGGTAATGGAGCAATTGCAGCAAGATAGTGGGTCAGTTTGTGGACACGTGGCGTGAGATCTGGACCTTCAGAAGGTAGTGGGAAGAGTGCAGGGAGTTGTAACAAGTGTGGGTTTGGGTGCCATTCGACCCGACCTGAATTCCATTCGACCCCATCTATGTACCATTCGAAATGAGCACTATTCGACCCGGGGTTTGTTTGACCCCAAGCTCTGTTTTTACTGAAGTGCGATCTTCGTCCCGAGCTGCAGCTTCATTCGATCCAAGATGGAACCCTACTCAAATTGAGGTAATTAGGAAGGATTTCCTTTGATCTGAGACTTCGTGTACCCTCTTCTTCGACCTCGGTATACTCTTGATATTGCTGGGATTTGACGAGCCCAAGGGTGATTGTACCGAGGGTTGGGCCAGTAGTGTCCAAGCTTGTCCAGACATATGCTCGAGCCCTGATTGGATCTATCAGTGGTAAATCATAGGGTGACGACCTGGCCAAAAGGCTGGTCAACCGTTTTAAAGAAGGAAAATTCTGAATTAAACAAGGAAATTGATGATTTGAAAAATACCAAAATTTCTTTTGTAGAATTTAAAAACAGTCAAAATGATTTAAACGTGATTTTATCTATTTCTAGACCTTTACACTGAAAGTTCTAGGGTTAGGGTTTTACTAATAAATTAGCAGCGGAAATAATAACCCTAAATGGATCTATTACGAAAACAATAGACTGAAATAAACAAAATTGTACCTAGGGTTCTTTCGAAGTCGATTAGCTCCAATTTCTTTGAGTCTGGAATCTCGCCGGTAGTTGGATGATCAAATCTTAGCACGAAAAACATCGTCCCTCCATAAATACTCACACGAACATTATCTTCAACCGTGAGCTGATGGAAGAAGAAAGGGAAGGCAGCGGTGCTAGCCGCAATTCCTATTTGATTTGGATTTTCTTTTTCCCAAAAAGGTCGGTCATCTAAATAATGTATACCTATCTATTTTTAAAGGAAGAAAACCCCTTTTTAATAAGTAAACGGGTACATGAGATAAGGAACGATTCCTTATATTTTTTTCAACCACAAATGTCAATGGTTGATATTTTATTTTATCCAAAATCAAAATAGCTTTCCCCTTATAATGTTCTAAGCGTGTGACCCTATAGGTTATTACAACATTGGCAATGATTTTAAATCGTATTAAAATCATAAACAGTGATTGGCATCTAGCAATACGTCGCTGCTACTCAAGTTATAATAAGATCATCGATTCAACACAACCTTTCTGTGACCAGTGTATCAATGTAATATAATCCTTTTAACCAATATATCCAGAATCAAACTAGAGGCATGGATCGTATCATCCTCATTATAATTTAATTCGTTTTTTCTTGATTGATGAGTAGACTGTTTAAAAAAATCAATATTTGAGCACGACCATGCATTTCACAGTCTCACTCAATTAGGAGGCCCATGGATATCACTACGAATATATCGTAGGGTTAAATTCCATCTAGATCATTCATAATTTTCATTCGATTCGAGATATATCCAATAATCACCATTATCATTACTCTATTACGAAATAACTTTAGATGATATCAAAACATAAATATCCTCGAATAAAATTATAATGATTTCAGGTCTGAGGACCATTACATCACTGTCACTATGAGAACAACTTATGATACTGTTGATTATATTCCATGTAGTTATCTCATGGTGGGTCAGCCCAATACGCTATTCTCCAATACGTATTTATATCTTGACTTTAATATCACGTATATTAATGATCAATGAGATGTGATCATCAGTCAATCAATATACTAGTCTCAATGCTTTATGTTGTCCTATATAAACAATAAAACTCGACTAGGGACTTTTAAGAATTATAATACTTATCACATTATATAATCTCAAGTTCAGTCTTACTCGAACTATATAATTCTGTATTATTATTCTAAGGACTTCTATTAGATTATTATTTATATTACATAGTAAATGTGACTTAACAGAATATTTTTATTCCAAATAGAACAATAACGTTATTAATCACATCAAATGGATTCCCTCTAGGGCATAAACTCTAACAATCTCCCACTTGCACTAGAGTCAATCATTCATGTATCATATACTCATGAAACTAGTGTGATTATTAAACTTCTGTTGCGATAGTGTTTAATTCGGTAGGTCTGCAACATTACAACTTTTGCAACTTTGCATATATGTTCATATCCTCTGTGAACAATTTCACATAAGAGTTATATTTCTTAAGTATATGTTTGGATCCTTTATGAGTTTAACGTTTTAGGCCTGAGCAATAGCCACATTGTTATCGCAATGTAAATCATTGGCTTAACAATGAATTAAGTTCAATAATGAACTTCTTAATCCAAAAAAATTCTTTCTTAGAATCAGTATCTATTTCTTGTTTTAAAACTAACATTATTCACAATAATCAATGTGTTATCAATATATATCATTGTAATTATTGTGTAACTCCCACTCAATTTCTTGTCTATACAAGATTCAAAGGTATTTTGTGGTCTCCGAGACATTTCGGATTCTATTTTATTCTCATCGGTATATTAGAGACTGACTCTCTTTTATAAGGATACCAATTCGAGTAATAAACATTTTATTCTCAGAGGATTTATAGAATTAATATCCAATTTCTTCTTTTGGATATTCCACAAAATATTTATTTGATTTGGGTCCGATCTTATCAGAGGAATGACGTTTAACAAGCGCCATAAATCCCAAATCTGCGCATTTAGACATACTAGGACATTTCCTAATCCATATGTTATATGGCGTCTTAAGACTTGTTTTAGTATGATTAATGTAATGACCCGCATTCTACGCATCGGGGGATCGTAGAATATTTATTTCTTTCCCGTATGAAGTCGTATAGTCATGTAACTTTGGGAAACATCCATTAGAGTCATTTCCCATGTTCATGATTTTTGTCGATTTTTAAATGACCATTTTGCCCCTAGTTGGTACTGTTTTGGCCATAACTTTTGATTGGAAAGGAATTTTGACCTGAAACCACTTCCATTGGATTCGTTTGATGGTTTACCTTTCCGTAGAGTGGTCATAATAGCCAAAGGGACTTATCGTTTGGGAGATATGGCTGAAATAAGGTTTGGAGGGTGAAAAACTGCTTAACCGGGCCAAATCGGGCGATTAGTGAGTAGGCCCATAACCCATTTCGGGATTAGGGTTATGGGGAGGCTGAAATGAGATAGAGGATCATTCCATTTCAGTTTTCTAGCCTCCACTTATCACCAAGGAACCCTAAAAATGGCCTCCAACCTCTAAATCACCTCCAAATCACCTTTTGGTTAAGGATTTAGCTTAGCAACCTCTAATCAAGGAAGATCTACACCAAAGAAACGTTGGAGCTACTGTTTAGCATTGGGATTCACGTCAAATCAGAGATTTATTTCAGATCTTAGTTTATTTTGTGGCTAAGGTGAGTGATTTGCATAGTTTTGCACTAATTATGGCTAATTAGGGGCGATTAGTGTTAATTAGCGAATTCAAACATGATAAAATTCAGGAAAAATGTTCATAAATTCTTAAATGATGTTCTAGACCTCTGATATGAATTTGGGTTAATTTGGTTAAGTTTTGTTAATCCTATCATTAGTTTCACCTAAACATGCTTAAGGGGAAATATGGGATTTTGGGTATGTTTGATCCATTTCTACCTATCATATTGGTGTTTTGATGTTTGTGGTCGATTATACATGTTACTATGACTGTATGAAATGCTTTGTGATTGATTAGAATAGTCGGAATGGTCGAAAACGCCGTCGAGGTGCGTAAACAACTCGCTGGACAAGGTGCAGGGATTCGGATCGGATAGGGGATTGAGGGTCGATCGGATCGCCCTATGGGATCGTAGGACATCACCACGAGTCAAGTCATCTCCTCCGAACCGAACCATCTGCGCAAGTCCCACGAGCACCAAACGTGAACTGCTACCCGATCCGATCCACTTGTGCTTCGTATCACGATCCGACTAGAGGAAAGCAGCATCCACGATCCGATGCACTACGAGACGCCGATCCGAACCGGGGGAGCCACGAGCTGGAGGAGTGCGATCCGACCCGTATGGGGTATTCCAATCCGAACTGAGGAGAGGAGCACGATCCGAAGCAAAGAAAAAGAGGACCGCGATGACGATCCGAACCGTGGCAGGCTGGAGACCCGACCCGATCCACCAGGGGTGATAACGACCCGACCCGATCCAGTGAAGAAGGAGCATTCTGATCCGAACCGACCCAGTATTGACCAATAACCCGAGATGCAAAGGTAGTCCAATATGGGAAGTTAGAGCTCAGGTTCCAGTTGGGAACCGATGAGTTCACTTCATGAGTTGGACTTTGCTATGGGACGTGTGCTAAGGAGTTGTCGACGTTCATAACTTCGATTCACCACTAAAAATTGGATGATGGGCTACTTATCAGTGCAGTAGGGTCATTATGACCTGAGGGGCAAAGTGATGGTAGCAAGACTACGTTATCAGTGCAGTTGAGTCATTACGACTCGAGGGGCAAAGTGATGCGTAGTAAGACTATGAGCCAGTGCAGTGGGGTCATTGTGAATCCATGGGGCAAAGTGGACATAGCAAAGGATTAGTGGCTACGTTATCAGTGCAGTGAAGCCATTTATGACTTCATGGGGCAAAGTGATCGTAGCAAGGTATGTTGGGTGATCGAAGTGGTGAATATCGTATGCTTCACGCACTGAGTGAGAGATGTGAGGATGGATGCTATGCTTGATTGTTTGCCATCATTATGACATGCACACCTCCCCCACCTCCGTATCTTTACACCGTTTGATATGGTACCTTAGAGTGTTATACAGTATGTAGTGCTAACTCTTTGGTTGCAGGTCCAGGTTCAGGTATGTTTTAGTCTACCTGTTATTGTTCACTTTAGATGCTTATCGCTCATACCAGGCTTTATGTCTGACCCAGAGTTTTATGTCTCCTCTTATTACTCTGGGTGCTCACACGAGCAGACTAGAGACATGTTAGCTGGTGATGCACGAGTAGCTGATTCGGAGGCGGCTAGGAGTCTTCCACGTATGATATATATATACACATTCTCCCTGTGTCATTGGGGGTCGCTACTTGGGCATTAGTAGTGTACCTCATTTATCTTGCTTTTGTTTCGAGACAGTTTGAAAGCTGTAATAAGCTATATTTTGGATTTCCGCTGCTATGATGCTCAGTTCTGGTTTTTAGCTTATGCATTGTCTCTCCTGTTTTATGTTAAGTATGTTATTATTATATTTTGTTCTATGCGCTGTGAGACATTCTACAGGTTCTTTGTATGTTCATTTCCTTCTTCCCTTTCCTTCTGACGACCCGTCCCGTGCTAACTGGACATGTGTACAGTGCACCTTTAGAGTAAATGTCGGTTGGTGCTGGGCGGGCCGTCACACTTGGTATCAGAGCTCTAGGTTGTGTAGTTAACCTAGGGAAAGACACCAGGGAGAGATAGTACGTATATAAGAGCGTGTATTTGTGATTACTTTGGTTTTCAAAAGCTATGTATATATATACTATTAGTAGTATAAAGATGAAGTCGCACTGCACTAGCACCGCTATGGGGTAGTTAATCGTTTCCCTTTTTCAGATTAACGATGAGCCGAGACACGAGGGCTGCAGGTAGAGGGACCAACCATGGGAATGCCACTGACATGAGGGCGATGTTTACTGACCTCATGAGAGACATGATTAGAGAAGTGCAAGGGGCATTTCCCAATCCCGGAGTTGGTGTTGGCCCAGTAGTGCAGGCGCCTAGGGTCGATTTCGCCAAGTTGTACAAAGATTACACTAACCTTGGTGGGAAGCCGTTCCACGGAATGGAGTCGGCCACAGATGTTCAAGACTGGATGGATAGCTGTGACCGTATCTTCGATGACTTGGGTCTTGAGGATGCGATGAAGAGAAGGCTAGCGTCTCGTCAGCTGCAAGGGCGAGCGATGAATTGGTGGAATGCCATTAGAACAGCTACTCCAGAAGATCAGGTTACTTGGGTTCTGTTCAAGGCACGCTTTAGCGAGAAGTTTATTCCAGCTGCCCAGAAGTCAGTATTGTTTAAGAGGTTCTTGGAACTCAAGCAGAACGGAAGGGCAGTTTCTGATTTTATGTTGATTTCGACACTTTGTCAAAGTATGGACTGTCTCTCATTGACACTCCTGAGAAGAAGAATGAGAAGTTCATTACTGGTTTGGATGGTTACTTGGGGGAAAGGCTTATCAATCACATCGATGAGAATTTTGAATCGATCATGGGAAAAGCTTTGAGATCAGAGAGTCTTTACCCTAAGTCAAAGACTGAGGCTGCATCTGCAGAAGGGCCAAAGCCGCAAGCAGGCGGTGGAGGCAAGAATAACTCTCAGAATAAGAGGAAGCAGGACTAATCTAAGAGTGGCCAGAAAAAGAGCAAGAAGGATGTTGAGTGCTTCAGCTGTGGTAAGAAGGGCCACTATGCTAAAGAATGTCGGGCCAAGCCAGCGGAAAGGAAGTGCTACAACTGTGGTCATGTGGGACATCATAAGGATAAGTGTCCGCAACCTCTTAAGGAGAAGCAGATTGTGAAAGCATATGTTATTGATGCTGTTCCTTCTTCGTCGAATTCCCCAACTGCGGCGGAGAAAGGAAAGAATGTTGTTTTTCAAGGTATGCTTTCTATTTATGATGTACCAGTTCGAGTTTTGTTTGATACTGGGGCTTCTCGTTCCTTCATATCTAGTGACCTGGTAGATAGGTTGGGACTGGAACCCGAGATAGTCGATAGACCATTGGTTGTGACGAACCCGATTGGTGGTTCGACTAGCATTAGTATGATTTGCAGGAATTTGGTCTTATCGAGTCATGGATGTATGTTTGTTTGTGATTGCTTTGTTTTGGGCTTTACTGGGTATGGCATTATATTGGGAGTCGATTGGCTCCAAAGATACAGGGTGGTGGTAGACTGTGAGGGCTTTTTGGTGACAGTGAGGGCGGATGATGGGCGGAGGGTAGTGTTTGGTAGCCTACCTAGTGATGGGGTTATGGCTAGTTTTGTAAATTCCCTCGACATCCCGCAGGATGAGTTGTCAGATGTGCCCGTGGTTGGCCAGTATCCGGACGTCTTCGAGGAGGTGACCGGACTTCCACCACACCGAGAGATTGAGTTCCGTATTGATTTAGAGAAAGATGCCAAACCTATAGTGATGCCACTTCGTCGTATGGCACCAAGGGAGCAGCGAGAGCTCGGGGTGCAAGTCAGCAATCTTTTGAAGAAGGGATTTATTAGAAGGAGTGTCTCCGAGTGGGGAGCACCAGTTGTGTTTGCCACTAAGGCAGATGGTTCCCTTCGTTTGTTTGTGGACTATCGCGAGTTGAATAAGGTGACGAGGAAGAATAAGTATCCTCTACCGCGGATAGATGATTTGTTTGATCAGCTGGAAGGAGCTTGAGTGTTCTCCCAGTTGGACCTCGCGACAGGATTTCATCAGCTACGAGTAGCGGATGAGAGTGTTCCGAAAAAGGCATTTAGGACGCCGTTTGGATTTTATGAGTGGTTGGTCATGCCATTTGGGTTGACCAATGCACCAGCTTACTTTGTGGATCTTATGAATCGAGTATTCAGAGATCAGTCGAATAAGTTTGTTCTTGTGTTCGTGGATGATATCCTTGTTTACTCAAGGACAGAGGAGGAACACAAGGGAAACTTGAGGATAGTGATGGAGGTGTTGAGGAAACACCAATTGAAAGCGAAATTCTCTAAGTGTCATTTTTGGAGAAGGGAAGTTAGATTCTTGGGTCATGTTGTTTCCGAGAATGGTATTGCCGTGGACCCTGCGAAGGTGGCTACGGTACAGAATTGGCCTACACCCAAGAATGCAACAGATGTAAGAAGTTTCTTGAGGTTAGCTGGATATTATCGTAAGTTTATCCAGGACTTCTCCAAGATAGCAGCATCGTTGACTCAGTTGACTAAGAAGAATCAGTCCTTCGTCTGGGACGGAGTGTGTGAGGATGCCTTCAAGAGTCTAAAGGAGAAGTTGACGCGTGCGCCAGTGTTAGTCATTCCTAAAGGGAATGAAGAGATGACGGTATATACGGATGCTTGTGGTACCGGACTGGGTGCTGTATTGATGCAAGGAGGTAGGGTTGTAGCTTATGCTAGTCGACAGCTAAAACCGCATGAGAAGAAGTATCCTACCCATGATTTGGAATTGGCAGCGATTGTATTTGCGCTGAAGATGTGGAGACACTATCTCTTGGGAGAAAGATTTGAGCTGTTTACTGATCATAAATCGTTAAAGTATCTCTTCTCCCAGAAAGATCTGAATCTCCATCAGCAGAGATGGTTAGAGTTCTTGGCTTCGTATGATTTTGATATCGCATATACACCTGGGAAAGGTAATGCGGTAGCCGATGCCTTGAGTAGGAGACATGCCAGCTTAGGGGCAATGTTTCTTGAGTGGAAGCAACTGGAGTATATCGCGGGGTTTGATTTTAGACCAAAGTGCGAATTGGATCCAGAAATGATAGCTAGTTTGGCGATCAGACCTACTTTGATAGAGCGGATTGGTTCTAGCCAGAGGGGTGATCCTAATCTATTAGAAATCATCTCCAAGTTAGAGATGAACATCGACGGTGAGGAGATGAATGTGTATGGGCTTGATCGAGATGGATGGCTTCGGAAGAATGGAAGACTAGTTGTGCCCAACGTAAATGGTTTGAGAGATGAAATGCTTAGAGAATGACATCACTCAAAACTGGCTATACATCCCGGTGGTAATAAGATGTATCGAGACATGAGACAGACTTACTACTGGGAAGGGATTAAAAGAGACGTTGGGAAGTTTATATCCAAATGCATGAATTGCCAGCTAGTTAAAGCCGAACAAAAGAAGCCTAGTGGTTTGTTGCAACCATTAGAAATTCCCGAATGGAAATGGGAGCAAGTCTCGATGGATTTCATCGATGGTTTACCAAGGACTAGATCGGGATATGATAGCATTTGGGTAATTGTGGATAGATTGACTAAGAGTGCAAGATTTGTACCAGTCAAATCGACCAGAACGGCAGCCAAATTGGTAGAATTGTATATGAAATGGGTAGTGAGATTTCATGGAGTACCCAAAAGCATTGTGAGTGACTGAGACCCGTTGTTCACTAGTGGGTTTTGGAAAAGCTTACAAGAGGCTCTAGGGTCAGGATTACATCTCAGTACCGTATATCATCCTCAGACCGACGGTCAGACGGAGAGGGTGAATCGTATATTGGAAGACCTCTTGAGAGCTTGTATATTGGATTTTGGTGGATCATGGGATGACCATTTGCATCTAGTAGAGTTTGCATATAATAATAGCTACCAATCCAGTATCGGTATAGCTCCATATGAAGCTTTGTAAGGAAGACCGTGCAACTCACCATCATGTTGGATAGAGACTGGCGAGAAGTTTGTGCTTGGACCAGATGTGGTGAGGGAAACTTCAGACAAGATTAGGGTCATTCAGCAATGAATGAAGGCTGCCCAAGATAAGCAGAAGAGTTATGCTGACAAGAGGAGAAGAGACTTGAAATTCTCCGTTGGTGACTTGGTGTTTGTCAAGATCTCCCCGTTGAAGAGCGTGATACGATTTGGCAGGAGAGGCAAGTTGGCACCAAGATTTGTTGGCCCATTCCCTGTTCTTGAATTAGTCGGGAATTTGGCGTATAGAGTTGGCTTACCAGAGAAGATGGTGGGAGTTCACAATGTATTTCATGTTTCCCAACTAAGGAAGTTCGTTCATGACTCAGATATGACTATTTCACCTGATCAGTTAGAGGACTTCGAAGTAGAACCCGAGGCGGTTGGGAACCGCAAGCCGATTCGTATTGTGGGGCACGATACGAAGCAACTTCGAAGGAAGGCGGTGAAGCTAGTCAAGGTTCAGTGGGGCGAGGACGAGAATGATTGTACTTGGGATACAGAGGAGAGCATTAGGAAGGCATATCCAGAACTCTTTGCCTGGTAAGATTTATTTTGTAATTTAGTTTTCCGCATGCTAGGGTAGACTTGTTTTGTTGATTGCATGTTTGATTGTTGTTTTATGATTGATAGGCATGCGAGACCTTTGTATGTGTTTTGATTAGGGAATTTCGGGGGCGAAATTTCTTAAGGGGGGGAGAGTGTAATGACCCGCATTCTACGCATCGGGGGATCGTAGAATATTTATTTCTTTCCCATATGAAGTCGTATAGTCATGTATCTTTGGGAAACATCCATTAGAGTCATTTCCCATGTTCATGATTTTTGTCAATTTTTAAATGACCATTTTGCCCCTAGTTGGTACTGTTTTGGCCATAACTTTTGATTGGAAAGGAATTTTGACCTGAAACTACTTCCATTGGATTCGTTTGATGGTTTACCTTTCCGTAGAGTGGTCATAATAGCCAAACGGACTTACCGTTTGAGAGATATGGCTGAAATAAGGTTTGGAGGGTGAAAAACTGCTTAACCGGGCCAAATCTGGTGATTAGTGAGTAGGCCCATAACCCATTTCGGGATTAGGGTTATGGGGAGGCTAAAATGAGATAGAGTAACATTCCATTTCAGTTTTCTAGCCTCCACTTATCACCAAGGAACCCTAAAAATGGCCTCCAACCTCTAAATCACCTCCAAATCACCTTTTGGGCAAGGATTTAGCTTAGCAACCTCTAATCAAGGAAGATCCACACCAAAGCAACATTGGAGCTGCTGTTTAGCATTCGGATTCACATCAAATCAGAGATTTATTTCATATCTTAGTTTATTTTGTGGCTAAGGTGAGTGATTTGCATAGTTTTGCACTAATTATGGCTAATTAGGGGTGATTAGTGTTAATTAGCGAATTTAAACATGATAAAATTCGGGAAAAATGTTCATAAATTCTTAAATGATGTTCTAGACCTCTGATATGAATTTGGGTTAATTTGGTTAAGTTTTGTTAATCCTATCATTAGTTTCACCTAAACATGCTTAAGGGGAAATATGGGATTTTGGGTATGTTTGATCCATTTCTACCTATCATATTGGTGTTTTGATGTTTGTGGTTGATTATGCATGTTGCTATGACTGTATGAAATGCTTTGTGATTGATTAAAATAGTCGGAATGGTCGAAAACGCCGTCGAGGGGCGTAAACAACTCGCTGGACAAGGTGCAGGGATTCGGATCGGATAGGGAATTGAGGGTCGATCGGATCGCCCTATGGGATCGTGGGACATCACCACGAGTCAAGTCATCTCCTCTAAACCGAACTATCTGCGCAAGGCCCACGAGCACCAACCATGAACTGCTACCTGATCCGATCCACTTGTGCTTTGTATCACGATCCGACTAGAGGAAAGCAGCATCCACGATCCGATGCACTACGAGACGCCGATCCGAACCGGGGGAGCCATGAGCTGGAGGAGCGCGATCCGACCCGTATGGGGTATTCCGATCCGAACTGAGGAGAGGAGCACGATCCGAAGAAAAAGAAAAAGAGGACCGCGATGACGATCCGAACTGTGGCAGGCTGGAGACCCGACCCGATCCGCCAGGGGTGATAACGACCTGACCCGATCCAGTGAAGAAGGAGCATTCTGATCCGAACCGACGCAGTATTGACCAATAACCCGAGATGCAAAGGTAGTCCAATATGGGAAATTAGAGCTCAGGATCCAGTTGGGAACCGATGAGTTCACTTCATGAGTTAGACTTTGCTGCGGGACGTGTGCTAAGGAGTTGTCGACGTTCATAACTTCGATTCACCACTAAAAATTGGATGATGGGCTACTTATCAGTGCAGTAGGGTCATTATGACCTAAGGGGAAAAGTGATGGTAGCAAGACTACGTTATCAGTGCAGTAGAGTCATTACGACTCGAGGGGCAAAGTGATGCGTAGTAAGACTATGAGCCAGTGCAGTGGGGTCATTGTGACTCCATGGGGCAAAGTGGACATAGCAAAGGATTAGTGGCTACGTTATCAGTGCAGTGAAGCCATTTATGACTTCATGGGGCAAAGTGATCGTAGCAAGGTATGTTGGGTGATCGAAGTGGTGAATATCATATGCTTCACGCACTGAGTGAGAGATGTGAGGATGGATGCTATGCTTGATTATCTGCCATCGTTATGACATGCACACCTCCCCCACCTCCGTATCTTTACACCAATTGATATGGTACCTTAGAGTGTTATAAGTATGTAGTGCTAACTCTTTGGTTGCAGGTCCAGGTTCAGGTATGTTTTAGTCTACCTGTTATTGTTCACTTTAGATGCTTATCGCTCATACCAGGCTTTATGTCTGACCCAGAGTTTTATGTCTCCTCTTATTACTCTGGGTGCTCACACGAGCAGACTAGAGATAGGTTAGCTGGTGATGCGCGAGTAGCTGATTCGGAGGCGGGTAGGAGGCTTCCACGTATGATATATATATATACATATTCTCCCTGTGTCGTTGGGGGTCGCTACTTGGGCATTAGTAGTGTACCTCATTTATCTTGCTTTTGTTTCGAGACAGTTTGAAAGTTGTAATAAGCTATATTTTGGATTTCCGCTGCTATGATGCTCAGTTCTGGTTTTTAGCTTATGCACTGTCTCTCCTGTTTTATGTCAAGTATGTTATTATTATATTTTGTTCTATGCGCTGTGAGACATTCTACAGGTTCTTTGTATGTTCATTTCCTTCTTCCCTTTCCTTCTGACGACCCGTCCCGTGCTAACTGGACAAGCGTACAACGCACCTTTGGAGTAAATGTCGGTTGGTGCGGGGCGGGCCGTCACAATTAATTTAATTGTTCTCAATTTAATTTATTGGAAGATCTATAAGACTTATCTTGATCGTACCATATCTTATAAGGTGTGATTTCTCCTTTCAGGCACACCATTTCAACATGGTGTTCTAGGTGGTGTGAGTCGTGAAACAATTTCAAACTTATCTGGATAGTCATTAAATTTATTGGCTTAAATATTCTCTTTCGAACTATTCGAAAAGTATTTATATTCTATTAAAATTTGTTTCTAACTTCACTTTGAATTCTTTGAACTTTTTGAAAGGATTCTGATATGTATACATATCTATATCTACTGATAGTCCATATACATCACTATGTATGAAACCTAATACTTAATAGTCCATTCACTATGTCAAGTGAAAGGTGATTCAGTTATTTTCCCTATAAACAAGATTTGCATTCTTCATATAATTCGAAATCAAATGACCTCAAAATTCCATCATTATGGAGTTTTGATATGCGTTTCTTGTTTATATTAGCTAATTGATAATGCTAAAGGTGTGTTGGATTTAAATTATAAAATTTAATCCACTCAGTGTTTATGTCAAGTACATTATAGTTAACAATTTATAAAGATCATTAACTGTTTGTGAAATTCCATAAGATATTTCATTTAAATAAAATGAATAACAATTGTTCTTTTATTACAAATGAAATTTAAACTTGTCTGATCAAGATTTATAATAACATTTATTTTAAATGGAATTTCATAATAACAATTATTTTATTAATTTTATTAAGCCAGTATACACAACAAGAATTAACTTTCTATGGATAATCCAGCAAATTTTGTTTTATTTCCATTCGTAAGTCCACTTGTCATTTTATCAGATCTCCACTTATTTTGCAATTTCTGTAAATTAACATACATTTATGTGATTTATATCTAGTATCTAATACTAGAAACGTATGAGTAGATTATAGTAACATTTATATATTATTCGGTTGAAATCACACCTCAACCTTTCATTTTAGATTCTCTATGTTTATGTAACAATTACGTTTGATTTGTTTGAGGACAATCCCCAAATTTCAATGTTAGTCAAGAAATTTGATTTAATTCAATTTATATCCTTCTTAAGGATTAATTTAAATTATCGAGTTATTTATTATTTAATATCTACATTAGATAAAATAATAACTGATTCTGTAATATTTATTTAATCACAAAATTTTGACAATCAAAATTTATAACATAAATATGTAATTTAACTAAAATATGCTCCCACTCAAATTAACATCCCTTTGTTTATATATACATATCGGTATATATGTATATAACGGTGTTCCAAGATCCATATCTAATCATGCCTTGACTTAGCTTTGGCTAAACTCAAAACACAACCTTTTAGGTAGACATCTTATGTCAATTATATCATCTATATAACTCTTGGATCGCTTGTTGAACAGTTTGTTCAGTATTATTCATTTGCTCAAAATATATAGAATAATTCATGCTTTTGTCTCTAAGGCCATAATCCTATTATGCAGCCTAGTTAAGTCAGACCCAATAATATTTTGGAGCACCACATTTTACTCCATCGCATATAACCAAAATAAAAGATGCACAACCCTTTGGCGTTAGTTACAACCAATGATCTTGGACAGTGATGAGTATATTATTGGAAGACGTCACCATGACTTAATATAACAGAATTTGCTATAAAGGAAATTTATAATTCGTAGTGGCGAACAATATCAGAGTTAATTACATATATCAATATATATGTATTTTATATTCATAATCTAAAATGGATTTAAATAAAATATATTAAATGCATATATGAATTTAAATTCAACAGTGTATATAGGTTGCAAGTTTATTTCCTTTTTGAACATTTCAAGGCAAATGGTTATCAGTATAAACAGACTTGGAGAATTCAATATTAAAAGGTATTGAACATTTCAATATAGGTTTTGTATATGATTTTACAAAATCAATGTTAACATTTGATATGAATGCATATAGCCAGATGCAAATAACAGGTTTCTTATATGAATATCAAGCCTATTAACATATACAATTTTGTAAACCAAAGCCCAATTGGGTTATTGATTTAAACATATTAAATATTAACACCATGAGAATACGCTGTAAGCATACATATACAAGCAACTGTTTTCAATATAATATACAGTATATGATGACTATTTTTGAAAATAGTCAACCAGACATACAAAGTTATCTCATAAACATAACATGTACCATAAACCACAATGTAAAGACTCATATTATTAGTCACAATAACATATAACACTTCGTATTGTAATATACAAACTATCTATTTATGCCTCTTCTATGTACAGATTACAATCAATACTATACATATTTTATATGCATGAAAACAAGTCATACTTGTACAGTTCTTATATTTGCAGTGCCAACCAATGCATCTCTGTCGCTTCTACTGAAACAATTTCAAGTTTATCTAGGCATTACTGCTCCCTCTGAATAAAATAATTTTAATCATACTGTCAGCTTAAATTATATATACATCAAATGTATATATAATCTTATTTAAGGATTGCCATTAGCAACATGAATCGAGATTCATAGTTATGCAGCAACTTGAAATCCGATTTCTATATCATACCAATATGCTATTAGTATGAATATATTTATCAAAATCATTGCTGCTTTAGATAACAATTTACATTCGCCACAAATAAACATATATATATATATAAGTGTTATTTTTGCAATCTTATGAATGAGGATGTTGATCATTTATTTTTCTCATGCAATATCACAAACTTTATACTTAGTATGGTTTTACGGATATTTGTTTTTGATTGTCATTTATCTTTCAATTGTTGTGCTAATTATTGGATTCCTATATTTTTTTATAATGCTAGTAAAAGATACATTTTAGATTCTTTAGTCACTATCGTATGTTGGTTCATTTGGTCCGAGAGAAATCAGAGATCTTTCCATTCTAATTCTGTTTCTACGGATAATTTAATCATTAAAATAGTTTATTTTTGCTTGAATTGGATGTCTAATTCGAACTACAAGCTATTTGGGAAATCGGGCTTTGAGAGTTTATTGATTAAGGTTAGATTCAATTTGTATCTATTTATTAGAATCAACAGTTTTTTTCGCAATAGATATCGCATTGGTTGTTAATTTCTTTTATTAGTTTTTCATTGTTTTTTTTTCTACACATATATGTATGGTAAATAAATATGTATGAATATATATATATATGCTTATATAAATATATATTTAGATACATATATTCCCATATATATATGTGTGATTAATTACTAATAGTTTGCTGAGCTTTTCGCAGATTCAGGTTATTGATTAAGAGGAACTGTTTAGTGGATAGCTGGATGGATTGGTAGCAGTTATGTACTTTTCAGGTGTTCAGGTTGATGGATATTATTGTCGAGCTTAGAGGATTGCTGTTTGGATTGATGATTCGCATTTCATTTGGGCTTCTTATTAGAGATTTTTTTGAAGTTGTACTTCATTATTTTTGATATTACATAGAGAGTATGGGTTATTGTATTGGAGTAGATATACTTCAATATCGGGTGGTGGCCTTGCCGGAATTCAATATTGGAGTAGATGGACGGTGGTTTATCCGGAGCTCATCTATCTACGATCATTACATCCCTAGAGCCATGTTGGATTTTATCATGTATTCTTATGTACTATAGTCGGACTCTGTATCTTTGACTTTATTATATATATATGTGTGCTCTCTTCTCTTCAGAAGATCACACATTTTTGTTTCAAAAAAAAAATTCAATATAAATACATATATATATACTGCACATCCAAATGTAATCTAATTACATATTTATGTATATATTGCACATCAAATGTACAGGCTCATTTATTAGTGTTTGTAGCATTAATAAAACATATATGCATCAAATGTATATATGATATGAAGTATACATCTTGATCAATTGCATATACATGTAATCATAACATGCAGTAATGATATATATAAATACATCAAATATATGATATATTTTATAATGTGCATGTTGTAAGTTATATCAAATGTATACACATTAGCTATAGGGCAGTTTTATGCATTACAGTAGTTATATATACACATTAAATGTATATACATATAGCTAATTACTTTAGTTATATATGCATATGAACAAGTTCAAATGCACACACACACACACACACACACACACACACATATATATATATATATCTTTTCATGTATAGAAAGTATGACCGGAATATCAACCAATGTCGGATTTTACAATATTAGTGAAAACAACACTAGTTTTACTCATGCAAGTATAAATTAGGATATTTAGATATTCAGATATGACAACAAACATATTGGATATACGATTTCCTGCTCAAATTATCTTATAATCAAATCTCAATCAGAATTATACGTATAAAGTCGAGGCATATGAATTGTCAAATTAGATTTCAAAGTGACTTAGAATACACAGATATCATTCATACAAATATAAAGTATTATCCATATAAACAGAGGTCATTATATATATAATGTATGATTCACTCAAAACCCAGATTCATACATAAATATTATACGAGTCATAACTCATTTAAACACGGATTTAACTGGTTAGTATAAACTTTGTTCATTTTCTATGTATATATGTATATACATATACATATATATATAGACACACACACACAATCAATGATTTCTGTAACAACCCGAAAATCTGGGCCAGTTTAAATTTTTTATTTTGGCTATTTTAATGAATTTTGAATATTTAAAATGAAAATTTTAAATAATATCGACGAGAAATTTATTTTGAATGGAATTAGAACGTATATTTTATATAGATCGTCGTTAGAATATAAATATTTATTTATATATATATAAAAGGAATTGAAAATGGCACGGTAGTTCGATAATTCGATTTCAAAATTCAAATGAATGTACCGGGTGCAAAATAAACCGGATTTTAGTGAAACCAAAAATAATGGAATCTAATAGAGAATATCTTTCCAACGAATCCGAAAAATTGAAATTTCATAGCGGGAATCAAAATTTATGCCTAAATGAATTTTCAGAATAGTCGCTATGGAATTCTGGCCCTTAAAAATGGAAATTTTGCAAACGACCTCGGATTTCGACGAAACCACTTTTGTTCGATCCGTGATGTAAAGTTATTGCTAGATTCCAATTTTCATAATTTTTCGAATCAATATGTGAGCGTGGCAAAGGAAAACGCGTTTGACTAGTTTTAGTTGATTTTAATCGACTGGAAAATGGTCATTTTTCAAACAGTGTCAGAATTCGACGAAACTAGTTTTGTTAGGAACGTATCGTCAATACGAAGCTAGAAAATATTTTTATGGAATTTTTCGAGTTCGTGTGTGACCCTAGTAAATTGAAATACGCGTTCAAATTCAATATATAGAGTTATATTTTTATTTTAACGAAAACTGATCGAATCAGCTTACGATACATATCCCATTGTGTTCGGAATGGGGGTAATTAGCTATGGACGACAGTCGGTGGGCCTCGTTTCGAAGTCAAAATAAAAAGGTTGCTTTTTGAAATTAAATAATTAAATATATATATATATTGTAATATAATTCATCCTCCCCCCTTTCATTCGTTCAGAAGAAATAAAAAAAAGAAAAAAAAACTACAGCCGAATCGCGTCGCCCCCTCCCCCTTCACTCGTCCGCCGCCACCTCGCCCCAATCGCCGGAGCCCCCCTTCCTCCGCGCCTCCTCCCTTCCTCTCTCCCCTCTCCTCTCTTCTCCCCCGAACCCCTACCCTCGCGAGACCCCATACCCCCCCTACAGCCAAATCGAGGCCGACGCCCCTCCTTCCACCTTCCCCCTTTCCTCCGCGCCTCCTCCTCCGTTCCCTACTCCTTCTCCAACCGCCAACGCCACCCCGGGCCCCCATTCCGATCAACAATCCCCCTTTTCTCCCTCTTTCAACTGTGAGTGTTCCTTTTTACAATATATAACTTTGTTTTTATTTTATTTTATGATAATGGTTATGTTAATGAAGAAAAGTTGATTTTTAAACTAATAAAGTTTGAATTTTAAAGTATGAATTCCTTTGATTTTTAATCATGAAAAGGGTCGGATTTTGTTTAGAGATGAAAAGAATAATTTTTATATAGTGTAGATAATAAAAATGAGATTTTTTATATTATAGGCATATTAAAAATATGATTTTTATTCATGTAGAGTAATAAAAATATAATCTTTATTAGGAGAAGAGCAATGTAAAAATATAATTTTTATAAGGAAGTGAAGATGAAAATTTGAATTTTATATGTATGAGGTGAAGATAAAAATTCGATTTTTATACATATGTAATAGCGATGAAAAATCGATTTTTATATATACGATATCGCCATAAAAATGTGATCTTTTATATGTATGAAAGGAGGGATTTTTAAATAAGGAAAGAGCTGAATTTTAAATATAAGAAGCAGAAATATAAAAATATAATTTTTATATAGAATGAAGCGTTGTAAAAATATGTATATGAAGTATAAATAAAAATATGATTTTTGTTTATTAAAATGAAGTGATAAAAAAATAATTTTTATTTGAACAGCGTAAAAAGAACTGCATTGGGAGTTCAAACCAATCCAGACGATTCAGCAGTTCAACAACAAAGCACGGCGGAGTGGAACCCTCTGTGAGAACTTCTCACCTTTTAATTTTATTTTTCTAGTTTAAATATATACTAGGATGCAGACGGTGTTTAGTAGCACCCGACACCCGTCGTCCACAGACCATAGACGGCTTGTATGCTTGTTTGTTTGATTTTGATGTGTAGTTGATTGTGTGATGTGATGTGAAAAGAAATAAAATATTTATATGGTTAAAAATATTTTATAGTTGAAAATAGAATTTTTAACGTGTATATAAAATAAATATAAACAGATCGGACGATTTGTTTATATACACTGATTTGATTGATATTGATTGGGATGATAAATTTTACACATCACCCAACTACACAAATAAAATCTGTGTTTGATTGTTTGAAACCCCACACGGGTATTGGGATGATATATGACGTACACTAATACCGATAATTAGTTGTATGTCGATCGATTGATTGACAGACTGTTATAAGCGTTGAATATTTATATTTGATGCTTATACAGTGTAGAATGCACTTTGGATGATGGTTGATTATTTGTCATTGTGGATATATACATGTGTTGTATGAAAATCCGTAGAAATAAAATCTATGGTTATTGATTGGGCTTCATTCCAGTTTTGAATAGAAATATTTGAAATAGAATATTCGAAAATAGAAATATATGAAGCCGTGTTGATTAGATTAACCCCATTTTGACGTGAACGGTATTTTTATCGATTTTATTCATTTTATAATGAATATCGAAAGTGATTTCAAAATCTGATATTTTGAAAATAATTAGAATTCGAATTGAAATTGAATAGAAATGAATTCGAATTGAAATTGAGTGAAATTTAAAACGAAATGAAATTGAATTAAAAACCGGTTTGAATTGAAATCAATTTGAAATGAATTTAAATCGAATTTATAAGGAAAAATTCAATTTTGATTTGAATTTGAAAAGAAGTTGAAATCATTTTGAAAACGAATTTAAAACGATTTATAAAATACGTTTTACAAAGGAAATCGACGAAGTATATATTATATATATTATATATATAATATAATGGCCTGAATAGAACGCGTCGCGCTGCGGTATTTCGTGAATTTCGACCATTGACTTCGAATTGACGTTGCGGGAGATCCGACCATCGGATTCTCCTAAAACCGGAACCGTTGGGTTCGTATCAAAAAGAGCTTTCTAACGAATATTAGAAATTTGAAATCTAACGGTTGGATTTGGAATTATGTCCAAATCAAATTTGAAAAAGGTTGATGTAAGTGCAGTTCGATGGCCGTTGAGGGAAATCGACTGTACGGGCCTTGATAAAATTATTAAAAATAGTAATAATTTGTGTAAAATCATATGAAATGATTTGGGAAAAACCAGGATGAAAAACTCCACATTTGAAAATATAAAAATAGATTTTTATCGAAATGAACTAATTTTGAACTAGAATTAAAATCAATTTACTTTTGAAATAAATAAATTGAATTTGAAAGTGGTTTTAAAAGTAACCAGAATTTCCAATAATTGAATTGGAACGGATTCGAATCGAAATTGTCTTTGGAATATTTCGATGTTGGATTTCGTGACGATACAGGTATTGTTATGGGAATTTGAAAGATATATTTATATCGTTATTTCCAATACGATATTTGTTGGTCGTAGAATTTGATATTGAATATAAGCCGATATATTTTCTATTCAGAGCCTTGTATTTAATATCAAATGTGATTTGGGTTTGTCGTGAATGGTGTATTCATTAACACTGCTCTTAAACCCAGTTGAGAAAAAGATTAAATCTTTTTATTTAGATTTAACTAAGTGTACCAATTAAATAATATTTAATTGGAATTGAATTGGTATTGATTTTTTGGTTTATCGTGAACGATGTTTTAAGTAACACTGGTTCTTTAACCCGATAATTAATGGAATGTGATTTTGGGTTTATCGTGAACCGTGTTTTAAAGGACATTGGTTCTTTAACCCAAGTAAAGACAGGATATTGATTTCTGTAAAGATTAAAACTAAGTGGGGTTTTAATGAATCTTTAATTAGATTGAAAAGATCGAGAGTGGAGTATCACCAGTTTTACTCCAGGCGATAGTTAAATCTTTAATTAGATTTGAACGTGAAATGGTAATTGAATTTACCGATAACACCGTGGTGTTAGATATGAAGTATTACCAGTTTTACTTCATGGGATGAATAGGTTGGGATTGGGAAATTAAAATAAATGATTACGTCGGTAAGGCTAGTTAATCCCGACTAGTTTGAAGTGATATTCAAAGGAAGATTAAAGAATAAATTTAAAAGAATTTATCTTTGATAAAATTAATGGGAACTTTTCCCAAAGTATAAGAATATTTGAATAAAAGAATATTCTGAATTTGATTGAGGCGTATGTTGTGTTTGTGTCAGAAAGGCCGGGTTTATCCCATTCTGAATAACTGATTCGACGTGGTGTCGAAGATGAAGACGGTGGTTGAAGACCGGAGGTTTTCACGTCGTTTGGGTGATTACTGATGATCTTGATTGGACCGTACACCCAAGAGGAAGGAATCAGTTAGTGGTCATCCAGACGTACTTGGAAATCGATGGATAAGCGAGGTACAAGGTGCCTCCGGTTTCGTTCAGGCCCAGAACGGACTTGTAAATGGACTTTGTGTCTGACATTGGATTTCATTCTGTGTGACTGATATCGGTTGCATAGAGTGGTTTGCCTGTGTGGCATGCTAAGATGCAAAGGATCAAGGCTTCTGTTGAAAAGCAGAGTCTTGTGGTTGATGATCAAAGCACGGCCTGTGTGGCGTAGCTTTGTGTAGCGTTAATTCGCGAGCCTCACACCCCGGTGTGAACCAAAAACGGGAGACGGACCTCAGGGAGGGCATGCGTTTCTTTCTAGTTAGAAGTGGCGTCAGTGGTTTTACACGCCCTGACGAGTTTGACTTATGTGGTTGTTGTTGTTGTGAGGCGCCTCGGTTTGATCGGACGATCCGGGTCCGATGGAGTCATTCGTTGGCTCATTTACGCCCCATAGGGTGGGAAAACGCATGTTCAGGGTTTAAGTTTTATCCACATCGGTGGACCGGCCCTGTCGCTCCAAGGGCCCACCTGAGTCTGGGTCCTGAGGCTCGGGCTAGAGAGTCTCGAATCGGTGAGGACTATCTTTTACCTCGGTTCACAGATGGAAATCTAACTTCCAATACGTGACTTTGCGGTTTTATTTGTAGAGCCTAGTATGGCAACATAGTGGGATGGGGCGCTTATGCCGTCTATGATTGATACTTATGATTTGAAATTGTTTTGACACTATACACTTATAGTAATAATAAAACATGAAATTTCACGTACCAAGCATTCTTGGCTATTATAAGGTAAAAACCCTATCCTCCGGCTTGCGTTGCATTGTGTGATGGGACCTGGGTCTTATAATAGCTTCATTATTCTTTATTTAGCATTGCGTTGTTGTTTTATGCACAGGTAACCCGTTCCGTGTTATGCGGCGTGGTCCCCTGATTTACCTAACTTTAAAATAAAGATGAATAACTGTTTTAGTTCTCACACCAGTCCCATGACTGACCTGGAGTTTATTGTTTTAACCTAAACTCTGGGTGCCCTTATTTTGACACGGGCAGCTAGTAGTTTTGGTTTTGCAGATTTATATTCACAGGATCCTGATCTACAGCTGGAACAATATCCGGAAAGCTTTGTATCCGTATATCTCTTCTAGTTGTGTATTGTATTATTTTCCGCTGCTATGTAATTTATTGTAATTTCTGATATTTTGTAATGTTGAATATTCATTCATACTCTGTATATTCTTGTATTCTGATGGAATTGTTGTAATAAACAATGAAATGTTCTTCCGTCTACGTTCTAATTCGTCATGTTCTCAAAACAATCAGGCATTTCGAACGGTCTGGGTTGGTTTAGCGACTGATTCAGATCGAGCGAAATTCCCGATCGTTACAATTTCAGTGTACCATATATATGTGTACATCAAAACTATTTATTTGTATGCATAATTGCAATACATAATTACTGAACAAACATACTCATATAGCAATCAGTGATTCATGCCACCAAAACTAATCAGTTTATAACATAGGAATAATTATGTTATTGAAACCTCTTTCTTAAACTTACAACTCCTAGAATATGTTTAAATGTAGAGAACTGTAACTGCCTTTCAAATTAGCAAAAGTGTAAAACTTGATAAAAGTTATGCATTGGATTTAAGCATAGATCATGTAAAACATATCAACCCCAAATCTATCTGTCACTAATTTGAAGATCGAGATGATTTATTGAAACATAGATTCATACATCAGTAAACATATAAATTTAATATGGTGTAATTTGTAAAACAGATATCAAATGTAAAGCTAGAACAGAAAAACAGTTTTTCTGTAATGTTTAAAATAGATTTCAAAAGTGGTTTAGATGATCAAAATCCGTATGCATTTGTATATATATGTCAAGTACATATATTTATGCAATATAATCATGAGATTACATCATGTATAAGTTTTATAGATCAACAAATAACAATGCACTTATCGTGACTTGAATTTATTCTAGTGATTATTGATGTAATCTTAATTCAAAACAGAGAAATTATTTATAAATTTCTAACTCAGTTTTATTATCAAATAAACTAGTCTTGGTTTGTAATCATTATTCATATTTAAAACCAAATATGAAGATCAAAATTGAAATTTGTAATAACAAATTCCTTTTCATAGAATTGATTTCAGTAAATCAAATATAATATGAAAAATATCTCACTGATTTAATAATCAGTAAAATATATTTTAACAAAAGAAGGAAATACATTAAATAGTCAGTTCATTAATTATTCATAAAAACAAACAGACTTGATTATCATTTTAGCATTGTTTTCTCATATAAATAGATCCATTAAATGGAATCAATGTCTGATATCAATTCATATGTAAATGAATCAATTTTATTTCAGAAATAAACCGATTTAACAGTGCCAAATAATAAATCCAGAATCAAATTTTGTTGTCTATCAATTCAATACCTTCGATTATAGGTTACCTTGTTCTAATTAGCAAAATTGGCAATCCAAATATCGTTATTAATATCAAATATTAATATATAATCATTTCAGATTACCACTGGAATTTGTTTTTTATACCTATTATTACTTCCTATTGTGTTCATAACACATAGATCAATCATTTTACGATAACTAGCATTAGTGTCCAAAATTGATTTGTCAATTTGATCAAAAACATATTTTTGATCTATTAACAGGATTTTATGATAAACAATCAAGGTGATAGCAATTTTAAACTTTGTTAAAATTCTGATTTAGTCAATAATAAATCCTTTTCAAAATTTTATGTCAAACATAAAACTTTGTTTATAGTGAAACGGTTTTACAGACAGTATCAAATACAGTTAATTTACAATAAAACAATTTCACCTTATTGAATCAAATTTATCAATATTTCCTGAGCTTATGGTTTTTGACATTCAACTAACAGACAGAGTATCAAACACCAATTTGTAGTCAAAATTGCGAATCTGTTTATTATTATTATTCTTAGGTTATCGACATCAACCCAGATGCAAAATTAAACGATTCATACATGAAACAATATCAAATAAACACAACCAATCATTTTCGTAAAACCTGGCTCTGATACCATTGAAAATTCTAGGGTTAGGGTTTTACTAACAAATTAGCAGTAGAAATAATAACCCTAAATGGATCTATTATGAAAATAATAGATTGAAATAAACAAAATTGTACCTAGGGTTCTTTCGAAGTCGATTAGCCCCAATTTCTTTGAGTCTGGAATCTCGCCGGTAGTTGGGTGATCGAATCATAGCACGAAAAACATCGTCCCTCCATAAGTATCCACGTGAACATTATATTCAACCGTGAGCTGATCGAAGAAGAAAGAGAAGGCTGCGGTGCTAGCCGCAATTCCTATTTGATTTGGATTTTCTTTTTCCCAAAAAGGTCGGTCATCTAAATAATGTGTACCCATCTATTTTTAAAGGAAGAAAACCCCTTTTTAATAAGTAAATGGAGGTACTCGGCACAGAGAAGGAGATTGCAGCTTTAGTGCATTGCTTACGGGTGTGTGCAAGGTTTGTGGTGAGGAGTAGCCACAACGTACTTTGCGACACAGAAGAAGTTGTCCCATCGAGATGGCAAGAGCTCTAATGGGATCTGGTGTTAAGTAGAAAGCTGTTTTGGATGCGCTCAGCAGACGAGCATATTTTACTACAATAAGGGAGGGGTAGCAAAAGAGCCAGGGTCGTTAGTCAGGTCGTCGGGACACTTGCAGAATGACTCCAGGAAGTTTATTTAGGACATTGAACTGGGATCATGGAGTAGGTACAGAAAGGGACGACTCGGAATTGTTGGCTAATGGAAATTTCTTACTTACACCAGAGGAAGCAGGTTGTACGTACCGAAGTCGGCTTCGGAAAGTGCTACCAAGGTGTTGTCATGATACACCCTGCCTTTCGGAGCAAGTGAACAGTAGTCTTGCTAAGTGGGTTAATCCTACTTTCACACTTCTTGGCTTTATCTAATGCATTCTCCCTCTCTTGCTTGGGAATGAAACGAGTCTTATTCGTGGATACATGAGATAAGGAATGATTCCTTATACTTTTTCAACCATAAATATCAATGGTTGATGTTTTATTTTATCCAAAATCAAAATAGCTTTCCCTTATAATGTTCTAAGCATGTGACTCTATAGGTTAATAACAACAATGGAAATGATTTTAAATCGTATTTCAAATCATAAACAGTGATTGACATCTAGCAATACGTCACAGCTACCCAAGTAATAATAAGATCATCGATTCGACACAACCTTTCTGTGACCAGTGTATCAATGTAATATAATCCTTTTAACCAATATATCCAGGATCAAACTAGAGGCGTGGATCATATCATCCTCATTATAGTTTAATCCATTTTTTCTTGATCGATGAGTAGACTATTTAAAACAAATCAATATTTGAGCATGGCCATGCATTTCACAGTCTCACTCAATCAGGAGGCCCATGGATATCACTACAAATATATCGAAGGGTTAAATTCCATCTAGATCATTCATATTTTTAATTCGATTTGATATATATCCAATAATCACCGTTATCATTACTTTGTTACGAAATAACTTTAGATGATATCAAAATATAAATATCCTCGAATAAAATTATAATGATTTCAGGTCTGAGGACCATTACATCACTGTCACTATGAGAACAACTTATGATACTGTTGATTATATTCCATGTAGTTATCTCATGGTGGGTCAGCCCAATACGCTTTTCTCTAATACGTATTTATATCTTGACTTTAATATCACGTATATTAATTATCAATGAGATGTGATCATCAGTCAATCAATACACTAGTCTCAATGCTTTATTGTTGTCCTATATAAACAATAAAACTCGACTAGGGACTTTTAAGAATTATAATACTTACCACATTATATAATCTCAAGTTCAGTCTTACTCGAACTATAAATTCCATATTATTATTCTAAGGACTTCTATTAGATTATTATTTATATTACGCACTAAATATAACATAACAGAATATTTTATTCCAAATAAAACAATAACGTTATTAATCACATCAAATGGATTGCCTCTAGGGCATAAACTCTAACATAAACGACTAAAGTGGTTTAGGATATATTAAAACTGATCGTAAAAATAGTACCAAATACACTTTCATGTATAACTAAAATATTAGCGTTTGTACTAAATTTCGATCAAGTTCTAGAACCAATATTTTTTTAGAAATTCAAGTACTTTTATAAGTAGTAATGTTTATAATATTTCTAGAAGTACAAAATTAACAGGAAATATGAATAAAAATTGTCTAAGTATTAAGGTTCCTGTCAATTGAAAAAATTATGACACCTCACGTCTGTTAATGTCACTCTAATGAGAATGCATGAAGTTTCGTGAAGCACAATAGGTAAACAGTAACTAAATGTACAAGACAGATATCAATAATGCAATGGAAAAAATACTTAGAACTTTTTATTAATCAAGAGAAACAACATTTGAAACTCAAAGTTACAACATCATGTTTTCTCAAATACCCAAAAGTAATCTATCTCATAATCAGAGTAAAAAAAACCATAAAAATATCCCTCAAGTGTCATTACAATAAGCATGAATAAACTGAAGAAAATACTTGAAAAAGAAGAGCTATCCAAGTCCAAGAAGAATCACGATCTCAACTATTGACCACTCCTACTTTGAGAACCTGAGGGGAAAAGAAGAGAGAGAAGGAAAACCAAAAGGGTCATACATAAAGTCTAACGAGTTTTGTAATTTCTAGAATATGTATATGAAAAGGTGTCAAGACGGATCAATAATACTGGAAGAGAAAGTACAGTAAAACATGTATATACGTACGAGGTAAACGAGATGTCAAAACAAGATAAAGGTAGATTGAACTTCTCATTCATATCCCAAGAGTCAAAATAACTACACCAACTTTACTAGTATTAACATGATTAGGTGTTACCCTAGTACTACCCATGCAATCATCTCCCTAGTACCCAAATATTATGTGCCAGCCCCGACAGTAAGGAGTATCAGTCCCTAACCCAGTAACTTATAGAACACAGACATATCTGTAGGTGTTACTTGCGGCTTAGTTTCCTATAGTCGGACTCTTGCATGCTCACGAATCCGCCAGACCGTGCCCTGTACACCCCCTAAACCTTAAACCTCTTATAATCAAGTTCAGTAAAGCGTGCCCTGACCCCTACCTAGCGTGGGGTCCCTGCCAAGATACCAACAGGGATACTGACTAATATGGGTTCCACACAACTTAACACAAGCCAACCACTAGGCTTGAGCCCCCGTGTACCTAGGATTTAAGAGTCCCGACAACCTGATACAACAACTAGACTTGGGACCTCTTTAACTTATTATATAACAGGTGTAACTTAGCAGGTTTAAGTTTAATAATAATCCTGGTTGTAAAATTACATTTATCTAAATGTTATTAGTGTACAACCATTTTCCCTTATAAGCACCTGCCCAAATGTACAACTAGACTTACAGTAATTTACATAGTTTTCACATCTAGTACATGTCATAATATCACATTAAGTCAAATTTAACTGATTATCGTGTTGCATGTTCTTCCTAACATGTAGTTAACCCAATCTTTAAAAGAGTAACATGTAATTATCCCAAATAGATTAACATGTAATTATTCAATTCTAAATAGGTTAACATGTAATTTTCCCCATTTTTACAGTTAAGGGTTGTAGTAGATAATATGCCTAATTTTCCCCATTTATGTGTCATTATCTAATTATCCCAACTTATGTCATTATACGCAATTAATGTAATAACCTAGGTTTTGGTAGCCTAGGTTCCGCATAGAATAAAAAGGAAAAAGGGAGAAATAAATCTCAGATTGATCAATAGGCATAATAGAAAGACTGTAAATAAATGAAAGGCATAATAGGGACAAGGAAGATTATAGTTCATAATATAACTTGTAGATCATAATAGGAAAACATGTATAATATATATAGGGATTATTTTAGGCATTATTCGTATCAGATCTAATCTTATTTACTGTACAAAACATTTTTAAATAATCAAATCTAAAAATCACACAGAACTCACAATGGGACTTGGTGAAGAATCTGAATATACTACTGGAGAAAATGTCCACTTTAATCTTGTATTGGTGTAAAGCAGTATGAGTTGTCCTTGTTAATATATGTTTAGGCAGCACCTCGATATTTCTACGCACATATTTATCTTAGAAAAGATTTGGAGGAAGGAGGAAGAAATGGTTTTGTGTAGTGTAGAACAAATGAGTTACATGCCTTTATATAGACTACCTAGGACAATTCGTCACCGTTAGATATTAGGGTTTTAATCTAATCGTACACTCAGTGTTGAGTTAGCAATGAATAAAGCCATAAAACAGTCCTGGTTCAGCGGATGATTCCGCCCAGATCTTGGGTGGGTCGACCCCTGGGTCGACCTAGCCCCTCTAGGGTCGACCCGGGTTGAGCGTGGGTTAGCCCCCAACGGGCCAGTTTCCCGCTCGTTTTCCTGCTTCATTCTATTTGATTTTACTAGACTTTATTTTATGTTATATTTACATATAAGCTCCTTATATGTATACAAACTTCTAAGGTTCATAACTTCTTCATACATTATCCGTTTTATGCAAACTTGAGGTCTATCTGAACAAGAATTCCGAGACGAACGTAACGGTAATGATGGTTTCACTTAATTCTGAATATTTAATTAAGTTATACCCAAATTATCATCTTAATGTATGGTTATAGTGTATTAAATTTTAGGGTGTTACATTCTCCCTTACTTGAAGGATTTCGTCCCCGAAATCTCCAAGTTAAGAAGAATGTACTATCCTAACAACCCCGACCATCTACTTATCCATCATCCACAGGCATCCATTATCCTTAAGTATTTCTAATGCTTTGTATGAACATATGCAAAAGTGTCTATATATGTCCTTATACAAATGCGAAAATCAGCCGGTCGACTGATTCAGTTGACCTCCTTGATGCAATATATGTTTGTGCCATATATCCATATGTATGCAAATAATCCTAGTAATACATATAAGTTCTACATGTGATCTCATCCGTTCATCAAAATGCAACATCTATATGATGATCCATCCTTTTCCATCCATAAAAAATTTAAATGAACACATATCCATATGCAGTATGTAAGTGATTGAGCTGATCTTGTGTGTATTGTGTGTATATGCATCCAAGAGCAACAACTAGCAAACACTTGCATCCATTTGCAACCATTAACCATAACATGTTTCAAACACATGTTTCCAGTAATTGGATTCTACCTAAGGGTCGAACGATAGGATAAACTTGAATGATAGAAGCAAATGCAAAGTAAAAAACTTTGGAAAAGAAGTCAAGAACATACTTCCAAAAAGGAAAGGGTAAGAAGCACGAATTCTATCTTCGGGTTCCCACGTTGAATCTTCGCGGCCTTTTCCCCATTTCACTTTCACTAATCCGATCCCCTTGTTACGTAGCTTCTTGATTTTTGATCCAAGGATATGAGTAGGAACTCTCCTTACTGATGATTCCTTCTCAAATTCCATTCCTTCAAGTGTGCTTGGCTCTACTATCTCTATCGTATAATGGAGACATTTCCTCAAATGGGAAACGTGGAATACATCGTGCACGCCTACCAGCCTATCTGGTAGCTTGACCCTATAGTTTATCTGTTACAACCCGGAAAATCGGAACTCAACCTAACCTCGGGTTAGGCATATTCGTCTTTTACTATATTTACATATTTATCCTTTATGTAAATTATCAACAATTTATTGTCATGGCTCACTTTCCCTCTAAATCAAGTTCATAATTTTAGGTATATAGATTATACCATTTTCATGCCACTTATCATGTTTATGTGTCAAACATGCCAATTACATGTAATTTCATGTTTTTCCCCAACGTTACCCCCGTCGTACATTCGCAAAATTTCATAGAATGTTAGGCTCGATATTTTAGCCTAACTTATAAAACAAAAAGGGGGAAAAGAGGAACTTGCAATATTCCAACATCATACAAAAATATGGATCTAACTATACATGTGTCACATGAATTTGGCATAGAACAATATATTTTTAATTATGAACTTGCGAACTAGATCTACGCAACATGGATCATAAGCATATGGACTCATTGTAACACCCCGAAATTTTAAATATTAAAGTTAACAAATTAAAGAATATGTGACGGCTCGCCCTGCACCAACCGACATTTACTCCAAAAGTGCGTTGTACACATGTCCAGTCAGCACGGGACGGTCGTCAGAAGGAAAGGGAAGAAGGAAATAAACTAACAAGGAACCTGTAGAATGTCTCACAGCGCATGGAACAAAATATAATAATAATAATATACTTGACATAAAACAGGTGAGACAGTGCATAAGCTGAAAACTAAACCAACATAGCAGCGGAAATCCAAATACAGCTTATTACAACTTTCCAAATTTACTGTCTCTAAACAAAAGAAAGGTAAAGTAGAAGATGCACGACTAATGCCCAAGCAGTGATCTTCAACAACACAGGGAGAATACTATATATATCATACGTGGAAGCCTCCTGCTCGCCTCCGAATCAGCTACTCGCGCATCACCAGCTAACCATAACCTGTCTCTAGTCTGCTCGTGTGAGCACCCAGAGTAATAAGAGGAGACATAAAACTCTGGGTCAGACATAAAGCCTGGTATGAGCGATAAGCAACAAAACATAACAATAACAGGTATAATCCAATCATACCTGAACCTGGACCTGCAACCAAAGAGTTAGCACTACATACCGTACAATACTCTAAGGTGCCACTAACATACTGTGTAAGAGATATGGGGGTGGGGGTGTGCATGTCATAGTGGTGTCAAACAATCAAACATAGCAATCATCCTCACATACCTTACTCAGTGCGTAAAGTATACGATATCCACTACTTTGGTCATCTAATACTTTGGGCCATGACGGAATCCAATCCCGTGTAACTATCACTACAAGCCCACCATCCATCTCTCAGTGGTGAACCAAAGTTATGAATACCGACAACCCCTTTGCACACGTCCCGCAGTAAAGCCCAACCATGAAGTGAACTCATTGGTTCCCAACTGGATCCTGAGCTCTAACTTCCCATTTGGACTACCTTTGCATCTCGGGTTATGGGTCAATACTGGGTCGGTTCGGGTTCCCCTTTTAGCCATCGGTTCGGGTCGGGTTCTCTTCTTTGAATTGGTTCGGTTCGTAGTCTTCCCCTGTAGCGGTTCGGTTCGGGTCCACTCCATCGTGTCGGTTCGGGTCGGGTGTCCCCCTTCGGGTCGGGTAGGGTGTCCTCCTTCGGGTCGGGTCGGGTGTTCTCTCCCATCCAGTTCATGCTCCCGCTCCGATCAGCTCCCTCGTTCTTCATGTGCTCTGATCCGATCCCTTCGCCTTACTCCAGTCTGAGCCCTTCATCCTTAAGTCGATCCGATCCGAGCCCTTCGTCCTTAAGTCGATCCGATCCTCCTCCTTTATCCGATCCGATCCCAATATTGCTAGCATGGCCCTCCTTTTTGCCAGATTTCTCAAGTGCCAAGTTTCGATCCGATCGAATCTCTTGCCCAGTTCACTTATCCGATCCGAGCCCCCATATCTGATCCGATTCGAAACCCTACACAACTTTCTGCAACTTTTTCCAGCAACTTGTTTACGCCATTCGACGACGTTTTCGGCCAATCTAACTATTCTAATCAACCACAAATCATACCAAACAGTCATAGCAACATAGCAAACTAACCACAAACACCAAAACAATGAATTTACATGTCAAAATGAATCAAATATACCCAAAACCCCATATTTTCCCCTTAAGCATGTTTAAGCAAAACTAATCATAGGGTTAACAAAACTTAACCAAATTAAACCAAATTTCTACCAGAGGCATAAAATATTATTTTCGAATTTATAGATATTTTTCCAGAATTTATTAGTGTATAAATTCGCTAATCTTCAATAATTACCCTTAATTAACTGTAATTAGTGTCAAAACAATGCTAATCACTCACCTTGGCCACAAATAAAATTTTCAGAACTGAAACCTCGCTGATTTGGGTGAGTACTGATGTCTAACAGCAGCTCTAATACTGATTTGGTGAAGATCCTCTTTGATTTGATGTAGATTAGGCCAAAACTTGATTAGAAGGTGATTTGGGTGTTGGAGACCATTGCTAGGGTTCCAAGAGTGAAAGTGGCGGCTGAAAGAAATGTTTTCTAACCCTAATCAGCCCCTATACATCTCCAATCCCGAAATCCCCTTTGGGCCTAGCTGCTAATTACCCGATTAAGCCCAATTAAGCTGTTTTTCACTATCTGAAACTTGTTTCATCCATATCTCCCAAACGGTGAGTCCGTTTGGCGAATGTGACCACTCTACGGAATTGTAAATCATCATCCGGAGCCAATGGAAGTGGTTTCAGATCAAACTTCCTTTCCAGTCAAAAGTTATGGCCAAAACAGTACCAACTAGGGGTAAAATGGTCATTTAAAAATCGGCAAAAATCATGGACATGGGAAATGACCCCAATAGTCGTCTTCCAAAGTTACATGACCATACGACTTCGTATGTGAAAGAAATAAATATTCTACAATCCTATGATGCGTAGAATACGGGTCGTTACAGAATACTTAATTTCAAATGTGGGAATTAAGGGAAACGGGTTGCGCCATTGCATTCGTCTTGAAATTCTTCTTGAGATCGAGTCCGAGTTTGCGTAAAACGGACATTGTATGAAGGAGATATGGACGAACGAAGTTAGGCAGAAAAATCGGGAAAAAAACACCAAAATGCACTGGTGCACTTGTGAAGTGCGCCATTACAAAAATGCACTGGCGCACCTGCCAAGTGCGCCCATGTTGGGCTAAAAGCCTACACAGATTTCTGGAGTGTTCTGATCCTAAAAGTGAGTCATTGCTGAGTCACTAGGGCTTAGGTGGCTTTCTGAAAGGTTCTGGTTATTCCTAGGGTAATCTGACGGCTCTTAATTAGTTAATCATCTATAAAAACACCCTAAACCCCTAACCCTAATCACACAAATTCATACCAAGAGCCGCCATGCCGTCAATGGAGAACCTAGAGTAGCCGCCATACACTTTCAGCCCTAAAGCAAGATAAAGGCTTGAATCAAAATCAAATCAAATCTAAATAACAACTAAGTCTACATCAAAGGCGAGCAATTCAATTTCAGAATACAGATCCCAGAAAGACAAGACTATTCTTTTTGATTCTGAGTATGATAGCTTTCACAAAATAATTTATTAATTTAGTTATGATAAGATATAATTGGGATCATAAGAATATGATTTTGAATCATGTGACGTAAATTATATGTATGTTTGTGGTGTCGAATCATATGTTAGTTCTTATGTGAATTTTATGCAAGTTAGATCATATGTTAGTTCTTATGTGAATCCTATGCAAGTTGAATCATATATCTTACACAAGTTTGTGGTGATTGGATCATATATTCTTATATGAATCTTAGGCAAGTTTATGTTGTTAAAATATATGAGAAACATGTATATGCATATGCTAGTTTATGTGACATTAATCTATATGTTTAGATCCATATGCAAGTTCACACCTTTATGTTTAGATCCATAAGCAAGATTATATATTTATGTTTAGATCTATATGCAAGATTACATCTTTATGTTTAGATCTATATGCAAGATTACATCTTTATGTTTAGATCCATATGCAAGTTCACACCTTTATGTTTAGATCCATATGCAAGTTCACACCTTTATGTTTGGATCTATAGCAGTACATAAGTCATGCAAGTTTATGTCCATCACCTATACTAGTTTTGTATCATATGCTAGTTTGAATGAAATTCATATGCAAGTTATTGGCTATGTAATCTTATGTCATGATCCTTAGATCTATTTTATGTGTTAGGTGATGTTGTTTTTCTTTTTATGAGTTAGACAATTTGTGTAACACCCCGTAATTTTATAACATTAAAATTCACAAATTAAAGTATACTTAATTTGTAGAAAAGAATTAAGAGAAATGGGTTGCGCAGAGAAATATATATATATATATATATATATATATATATTAAAAATTAAATAAATAAATATGCGAAAAAGTTCAAAATAGCGAATTGGGAGGGGAAATAACCGAACCGGCCCATTTTTGAGGTCGACCCGAGCTGCGCTGGGTCGACTAGGGGTTAATCCAGGGTGTTTGGCTGTCAACCCGTGGGCCGATTCGCTCAAATGCAGATTTTGCATTTGATTGGTTCTCATGGTTCAGGGTTAATGTAATGGTCCTAAATAACTTCCTACACCTATAAATACATCCTAATGCTAACCCTAAACCTAATTAAAATAGAATAGTTACCGTCGCCATGGAAATCAATGGAGTCGCCGCCAACTAAGAAAGAAGAAAAGAAAATTCAATTCTAATTCTCTCAACCCTAAACCAAAGCAAAACCCTCTCTTTTCTTCTCTAAATTGTGAGTATGATGATCTTAACAAGATTATTATCATTTTAATTAGGTTGAGTTATGAATGGATTATGAGTAGATGATGTGAATTATCATATATGTTGTTGTAAACCCCTTTTGCTATCATGTATATTGTAAATCCAATGTTATGTGATGATGATATCTTATATGTTGTAAATCATGCTATGATGATGTTATGTATGTTGAAAGTTTCTATGCTAAGTTGTGATGAATCATACATGTTAAAAAGGCCATGATGTTACCATCTATGCTAGTTAGTTCATATTAATTAAATCATCATGTTTGGGTTATGTTGATCTATATAACAAGTCACATATGCAAGTTAGATTGATTAGAAAAGTTATGAACATATGCCAAGACATCTATTATGACTTCTAGAATTATGCTATGACATATGTGATATCCTATGCTAGTTCACACCATCATTATGTTGCCTAAAAACCCCATATGCAAGTTTATGTATAGATTTGGGCTATGATCATATCATGTAAATTGAGACATTTAACAAGTGATACACCCCACTGTGGGGCCAACACCGGTATCTACGAGTAGGGAGCCGATCGAAAGTGGGTAGTGGGGTACACCTAGTGGAGATAGGGGCAGACGGCACCTATGTAGTCAGCTAGGGGTACGTAAGGCTATTTATAAAGTTTCTGTGTGAAGCAAGTGGGATCAAACAATAGGGTGACTGGTGTGGTGCAGTGTAGTAATGTGTGGTGCAGTGTAGTAATGTGCGGTGCAGTGTAGTAATCATTCGTTAGTAATTAGGTGTGCCTTTACCGTTATCTTTAACGTTATCTTAAACGCTTTCTTTATCTTCCTAAGAGTTCATAGACATTTACTTGTCTTCCAGCTTATGCCTTAGTCTAGTTATTTTGATAATAGTATTGTTAGAATTATCATACTCGCCAGACTTTATGTCTGACCCCCTCTATTTCTATCCTTTTGCCCCCTCCAGGTCCTCAGGTTGGGCCCAGCTCTAGTGGAGTTTGATTGAATTGCTTCATCTCTCTTTGGAAAGCTTGGACCGTTGAAGTAAAGTCCAGCTTGTTATCTTTTTAATGGCTATTTATGTAATGGGATTATGTATTTTGTTTTTATGAAGATGAATATTGTACTTGGTTATGATCTATGGTTTTATGATGTAACAAACATGTTTAATTTCCGCTGCAATAAAATGAAGTTTTAGATTTCCAAGTACTATTTACTATCTGTCTTGTAGTAATTTTTCTGTTCTATATTCACTTATAGCCTCCATGGAAGTTAATGCATTCCCTTCGTGAGTGACATTAATGGACGTGGGATGTTACAATTTGCGAGTCTAACATATGTCATATGAAAACGTACGAATAGCATGGGAATGATGGGATAATATTGAATATACATAAAATTGTGAATTGGCATAAAATGGCCTTCAAAAGGCATATAATTAATTTGAGACATTAATTGGCATAATTGGTATTTATGGACATAATTTTAAGAGACAATTATGGACATAAATAAATTTGGAATTTATTGACAAATTTGAATAGGGATATTAATCCAATTTGGGGTTAAATAAAGATGTGTAATAATAAACCTCCGAAGACACGAGGTTAGACTCTTTTGTGGTGTAAGACTGCCCGGACCCGCCCGGCAAATCCAGCAGCCACAAATGCCAGTCTAATGTGAGAGGTTAAAGGCACGAATTAAATGCGTAATAGTTGTAAAGACACGAGGTTAGGCTCGTTTGCGGTATAAGACTGCGCGGACCGGCCCGGCAAATCCAGCAACCGCAAATGCCCGTCTAATGTAGGAGGTCTTTACTAGGTTACGATTCTAATGAATTAAGTAACACTTAACTGGATAAACATGTGGTGGGACATGGAGGGGTTGAGTGGGTGCCTTGGGTGGCATGTGAAATACGATTAGACGCACTTAACCAAGTTAAAACATGTAAATAGACATGAAAAAAATGGGGTTAAGTGGGTAACCTTAGAGGGGACCAAGCATAGGTGGAAAGCTTGTGTCGTGCATGGGGGGCCCTTTCCAAACCAGTAACCCATTAAGTACCTTTGTGAGCTCGACCCAAGTCGAGGACGGGACACGCTTATTGGATTTGATTGTAAGAGGTCTAAAGGGGTTAGCGGTGGCAACGCAAGTCCAACGAAGTCATGTGCGTGCGTGGGCCCGGGCTGGTAGGTAAGACGTTGTTGCATCGTGTAGATATAATCCGTGCATTTTTAGTGGTATTGGGTTGCCACTTTGGGGAGTGATACACCCCATTGTGGGACCAGCACGGGTATTTACGAGTTAGGGAGACGATCGAATGGGGGTAGTGGGTACAACTAATGGAGATAGGGGCAGACGACACCTATGAAGGCAGCTAGGGGTACACGAACTACAATTATCATTATTAAGTTCTGTAGGCGGGATCAATTTGTCGGGCGGGCCCGGGCAGTCTTACACCACAAAAGAGCCTGACCTCGTGTCTTTACAACTATTACGTATTTAGTTTGTGCCTAAGACCTCTCACATTAGACTGGCATTTGTGGCAGCTGGATTGGCCGGGCGGGTCCGGGCAGTCTTACACCACAAAAGAGTCTAACCTCGTGTCTTAGACGATTAATTACTCCTAATTAATCATTCCCCAAATTTGAATTACTTTCCCTATTCAAATTATCAATCAATTAACGATGTCCATAATTGAATGAATTATGTCCATCCATTTATGGTATGTAAAATCATACCAATTTTCACCACCATTAGATTTTATGTCTTTTTAAGGCATTTATGCCAATTAAATATTTTTAATATTATCCCCTTTTTCCCCACGTAGTACGTTTGTTCGTTTAACGTAAAAATATACGTTAGACTCGAATAGTCTAACTCATAAAATAAAAGAAAACATCACAAATCTAACATAGGGGTAAACTTGCATATGTGAATGATGTTCTACATTTAAAACTTGCATAGGCCAAAATTACAACTTACATAAATAACATATGTTATGGATCCAAATCTAAAGGTGTGAACTTGATGAGATAATGGCCACAAAGTTGCATAAACATCATATGTCATGGATCCAAATCTAAGGTGTGAACTTGATGAAATAATGGCCACAAACTTGCATAAATAACATATGTCATAGTTCTATATTTGCATAGGTAATAATCCTAAACTTGCATAACATGATTCATATCCAACTCATAAACTTACATATGTGATTCATACATCGCAACAATGGTGTAGACATGTAAAGTAGCATATGTCATAGCCGAACTTTCAATTAAATTCTCACATAAACTAGGTGCCATAGCCATGTAAGGTCACATATAATTCTACCCAAACTTGTATACGGTACATGTTTGAATCAACATCAAAACTTTCCTATATATGATTTATCATATGAATCAATATAACAACCTAGCATAAGAAACATGATAATTCAACTAGACATAAGCCAATCATAGGATTATAACATGGGTGATAGCATCATAACTTTACATTGTAGATGATAGCATCATAACATAATATCATAGAAATTACAACATAATTCTACAACATAATTACAACATGAAATCAACAATTCATATCACATCCAAATTATCCGCATTATAACTCAATCCAATTCATTTATTAATTATCTTGTTAAAACTATCGAACTCACAACTCAAAAGCAGTCTTGAGTTCTGAATTCTGATTTCTGGAGTTGAATTAGCGCTCCTTTGATGAAGATTCGTTGTTAGAGTAGAAAAGGATTGAATTTGATTTGCTTTCTTCCTCTCTAATTGGTGGCGGCTATGCTGAGTTGCTAGGTGACGACATGGAGGCCATGAATACAATTTTATTTTGATTTTAGGGTTTGGGTCTATAGGTGTTTTTATAGAGTTTAAGATTAGTTTAAGCCGTCCGATCAACCCAGAATTAATCCTAGCCAATCAGAGCAGTTCAGAAACCCTAATGAGTCAGCATCTAGTCACAAACAGGTCATCATTAAAATCTGCCTGGGGGGGGGGGCAAGTCGACCACCAGGTCGACACTATGGTCGACCTGGTCAGGGTAGGTCGACCCCCAGGTCGACACTATGGTCGACCTAGCCCTGGCGGGAATTTTCCCGCCTAGCCTGTTTGACTCTGAATTTTTGAAATTTGAAATCTGTTTTGAATTTTCTGAAACTTCCGATCGCCATAACTTCTTCATACGAAACCCAATTCACGCAAACTCGGACTCTATCTCAACCAGAATTCCGAGACGAACACAATGGCGCAACCTGTTTTCCTTAATTATCACGTCTGAGAATAATTATTCTTTAATTTAGTTAATTCGATTATTCAAAAATCCGGGGTGTTACATTCTCCCCTCCTTAAAGGTTTTCGCCCCCGAAATCTCTAAGTTAAGGAGAATGCATATCCTAACATCCAAACAACCATCTACTCAACCATCAAACACGGGCATCCATTGTCCTTATAAAATTTCTAATGCTGTATGAACATATGCAAGAAGTGTGTGTATATGTTCCTTATCTAATGCAAAATCAGGCGGTCTACTGATTCAGTTGACCTCCTTAATGCAAACCATGATAGTGCCATGCGTCCATTATGTATGCAAAAGAATCCCATCGATACATATTATTTCTACATGTGTGCACAAATATTCACCAAAATGCAAAATCCATATGATGGTACAACCATTATACAACCATTTTCTAAATATGTACACACATTTATATGCAATATGCAATATGAAGTGACTGAGCCGATAGAGTGCCTAAAGTGTGTGTGTATATGCATCCATGAGCAACCACTAGCAAAAATTTGCATCCACATGCATCCATCATACATAACATGTCTCAAACACATGTTTCAACTATAGGACTATCTTATCTAAAGGTCAAAGATACTAACGAAAGGACATACTAAAGATAAGATAAGTACGAGATAAGCGATAAAGGAGAAATTAAAAGGCATACCCTCGAAAAGAAAAAGGTATAATGAACGCGTCTTCACTTCCTTCTCCCAAGTAGCATTGCTCTCATCATCTCCCCATTGCACTTTGATTAGTTTGACCTCTCGATTCCTCAATTTCTTAATCTCCGACCCAAGAATGCGCGTAGGAGCTCGTCGAATCGTCGCATCACGCTCGATCTCCACCTCTCTAAGCAAGCTCGGCTCTACCACTTCCGCAGTCTCGTGCAAGCACTTCCTCAAATGTGATACATGGAATACGTCGTGTACACCACTAAGTCTCTCGGGCAACTCTACTCTATACGCCATCTGCACAATCCTTTCTTTAATAGGAAATGGTCCTACGAACCTTGGTGCTAACTTCCCAACGGACCCAAAGCGAACGACGTTCCATAATGGAGACACCTTGACAAAGACCATATCCCCAACATCAAACTCAAGATCTGACCTCCTCTTGTCCGCATAAGATTTCTGTCTATCTTGCGCCGTCTTCATCCTCCTTCGAATCAAATCGATCTTTTCCGAAGTCTCTCTAATCATATCGGGTCCAAGCAAGATCTTATCCGTAGATTCCCACCAACATGTAGGCGAATGACACGGTCGTCCATAAAGAGCTTCGAACGGTGCCATGCCAATGCTAGACTGAAAGCTATTATTATATGCGAACTCTACCAATGGAAGATGTTCCTCCCATGTACCTCCGAAATCTAAGACACATAATCTCAATAGGTCCTCTCGAATACGATTCACCCTCTCGGTCTGGTCGTCCGTCTGAGGATGATATGCGGTGCTCAAACATAACTGAGTCCCTACCGCCTCTTGCAAGCTCTTCCAAAACTCGCTAGTGAAGATGGGATCGCGGTCGCTCACTATGCTAGAAGGAACACCATGCAAACGAACTATTTCTCGAATGTATACGGAGGCTAACCATGGAGCAGTCCTCTTACTCTTCACGGGAATGAAATGGGCGCTCTTAGTAAGTCTGTCAACCACGACCCAAATCCCCGTATTACCCTTCCTTGATCTTGGTAATCCATCAATAAAGTCCATCGAGACGCTTTCCCACTTCCATTGTGGGACCTCCAATGGGTGAAGCAATCCGCCGGGCTTCTTTTGCTCTGCTTTTACTTGTTGGCACACTAAGCATCTAGCGACATACTCAGCCACATCTTTCTTCATGCCGGCCCAAAAGTAAACTCGTCTCATGTCCATGTACATCTTGTCCCCGCCGGGATGAATGGTCATCTTCGAACGATGGGCATCATCAAGAATGGTCTTCCTCAGATTCTCTTCCCGTGGTACACAAAGTCTACCGTCCCTACGCAACCAACCCTTATCATCTTGGGTATACCTACGGAGATGGCTCGATGACTCCCCTCCTTTGAGATTTTCTACTAACTCAACCAACTATGGGTCATCTCGCTGTGCCTCACCAATCCATCCCAAAAGCGTAGGTCTGACCTCTAAGGATGCTAGCAAACCAGGTACGAAGTCAATGGAAGGTGTAAAGTCAAACGTAGAGATGAACTCTAAACATCGTCGCTCAACAAACAACGGACTTAAGGATAACCTTTTTCTACTTAAGGCATCTGCCACCACGTTACCCTTGCCAGGGGTATATGCTATCTCGAAGTCGTAGGATGCTAAGAACTCCATCCACCTTTGCTGCCTTAAGTTCAAGTCCTTCTGAGAGAATAAGTATTTTAGCGATTTGTGGTCAGTGAACAATTTGAATTTCTCGCCAAGAAGATAATGACACCAAGACTTAAGCATGAAAACAATAGCGGCCAACTCTAAGTCATGTGTAGGGTAATTTCTTTCATGCACTCTCAACTGCCTTCCACCATAGGCATTACCCTTCCCTCTTGCATTAAGACAACGCCTAGTCCTGTCAAATAAGCGTTAGTATAAACGGTAAATGGCTTACTCCCATCTGGCAACACTAAGACTGGGGTTGTGGTCAAAGCTCTCTTTAAACGTTGGAACGCATCATCACAATCTACGTCCCACATGAAGACTAAGTTCTTCTTCTTCTTCGTCAAGCGTGTTAACGGAGCTAATATTTTTGTGAAGTCTTTGATAAACTTCCTATAGTAGCCAGCCAACCCTAAGAAACTTCTTACCTCGGTAGCATTTTTAGGAACCTTCCAATCTTGGATGGCCACTACCTTCGCGGGATCCACGGCTATCCCTTCTTTGGAAACCACGTGCCCTAAGAATCGCACTTCCTTACTCCAAAAGTGACATTTAGAAAATTTAGCTTTAAGGCTTTGCGCTCGAAGAGTCTCCAACACTTCCCTAAGATGTAGGGCAAGCTCTTCTTCATTTTTAGAAAAGATCAAGATGTCATCTACAAAGACTACCACGAATTTATTAAGGTACTCCCTAAACACCCTACTCATCAAATCAACAAAGTATGCGGGGGCGTTTGTCAAACCGAAGGGCATCACCAGCCACTCGAAGAAACCGTCTGGAGTCCTAAAGGCAGTCTTGTCTATGCTATCCTCAGCCACTCTCAACTGATGGAAACCAGTGGCTAAGTCCAACTGCAAAAACACTGAGGCGCCAACTAACTGATCGAAAAGATCATCAATCCTCGGCAGTGGGTGTCTATTCTTCTTAGTAAGCTTATTGAGTTCTTTATAGTCCACACAAAGTCTAAGGGACCCATCTGCCTTTGTGGCAAATACTACTGGAGCACCCCACTCCGATATACTACGTATGATGAACCCCTTCTCAAGCAATTCTTTCACTTTCTTACTGAGTTCTCTTCTCTCTCTAGGAGCCATGTGGCGCACTGGCAATGCAACTGGCTTTGCATTGTCCACTAGATATATTTGAAAGTCTATCTCACGTTTTGGGGGTAAACCCCTCACCTCATCGAAGACATCAACATATTCACGGACTATGGGAACAGAATGTAAATCATCATCGAATGCATCAAGGGATTCTAGGTAACTAAGCATTACTGGACCTCTAGGGTCACAAGAAATATCAAGGGTCCTTCCATAACGAGTCAATAATCTAACTACCCTTCTTTCACAATCTAGGATGGCCCCATATATAGTGAGCCAATCCGTACCTAGAATTAGGCCGTAGCCCATGAAGCCAAGAACAAAAGCGTTGCACTCAAACTCAACGCGCAAGATAAACACTCTCAAATCCTGACAAATCATAGAAAGATGAGCCGAACCACCAATAGGATTTGAGACTACTAAGGGATCAGTAACTAAACCGGTATCTAGGTGCAGTGTCTCACCTAATGGTGTAGAAATAAACGAATGCGATGCGCCAGAATCAAATAAAGTACGGACAGGATGATCAAACAGAAAAACTAAACTTTCAACGGAAATTGCTCTACCTCATTCTTGCAGCAGTGGGACCACGAGAGCCTGAACCTGTCCCCTTGCCTGCCCGGGTGCCATAAGAGCTTGCACCTGTCCTCCCGAGGTAGACCCTGCCCTCTGCCCTTTCTTTGGGCAGTCCTTAATAAGAAGTCCCGCTTCGCCACAGTGGAAACAACCAGTCTTCTTTTTCTTCCTACAATCTTTGCTTAGATGGCCGGGTGTCCCACAGTTAAAGCATTTCTTCTTCCCCTTAGCATTGTTTCCTTTGCCACCTTTCTTGTTCTGTTGTTGCTGTTGCGGCTTCTTTTGATCCCCTTTCTTCTCGGGTGCCTTATTAGCATTGGCGCCCTTCTCTTCTTCATGCATGAGTGCCATGTCAACTAACCTCTCAAAGGTAGCCCCCATGGGAATGTGGGTCATAGCTAACCCATGAAGCAGCTCGTTTAAACCCTTAACAAATCTTAGAGCCTTCTTTTCTGGAGTGTTCACCAAGTCTAAGCCAAACCTTGCCAATTGGTTGAATTTGTTGACGTACTCTTTCAACGATAGATTCCCTTGCTTCAGTGACAAAAACCTTTCCATGTATAGATTCTCTTCAGCCCATGAGAGAAACTTCGCCTCAAATCTCTGCCTAAAATCTGGCCATGTACCTACTGGACGTCCCCCATTAGTAACCTCCCACCAAAACGAGGCCTCGTCCTTCATTAGCCAGGCAGCCAACTGGACCTTTCTTTCATCATCCACTTCAAAGATTCTAAACAATTCTTCCACCTCCTTTAGCCAGTTCTGAGCTTCAACAAATGTCTCCGTCCCATGAAAAGGTTTTCCACCCATTGCTCTAAAGTCCTTTCATATCTTTGTGAAATTATCGACACAAGTAGGAGGAGGAGGATTTGCTGGACCTGCGGCGGCGGCCCTAGCCTCAAGATATTGACGAAACCAATCGGGCACATGAACGCCCTCTGGTATCTCAAATGCTTCAGACATGCTGAAACGAAAAAGGAAAGATTCAATACAAAAAGGACTGAAGGAAAGATATATGGCTCTTGGGGTTATGCTTTCTAAAATATATTTTTCTCTTGAAAATACTTTCCTTAAATCATACTTTTGAAAGTACTTCTTTATAAAAATTGCTTTGAAAAACAGTTTTTCAAAAATTCATATCTGTTCTGGTAACCTTCAGCTCTGATACCACGTGTAACACCCCACGTCCATTAATGTCACTCACAAAGGGAATGCATTAACTTCCATGGAGCATTTTAAGTGAATATAGAACAGAAAATCACAACAAGACAGATATAAATAGTACTTGAAAATTTAAAACTTTATTTCAATGCAGCAGAAGGTAAATATGTTTGGTTACATCATCAAAACAATAAACCAAAGTCAAGTACATCATATCCATCTTGATAAAACAAAGTACATAAACTGAAAGACATAATCCCCAACATCAAAATATCCATAAAAAAAGAGAAGCTGAACTTTACTTTAGCGGTCAAAGAAATCTTCTAAAAGCAGTCCAAAATCAAGCTCCGCTGGTGCTAGTTCCAACCTAAGCACCTTGGGGGGGGAAGGAAAGAGATGGAAAAAGGGGGGGTCAGACATAAAGTCTGGCGAGTGCGATAATTCTAACAATATAATTAACAAAGTAACCAGGCTAAGGCATAAGTTGGAAAAATAAGGAAATGATCATGAACCATTGAGTATGACAGAGTAAACAAGGAACAAGATGAACAACGATATCGTTAAAGCGCACCTAATCCACTAAGATAAATTTACTAAACTACACTAACACTATAGGATAATTGCTATACTGCACCGCCACTAGTATACTGCACCACCACTAGTCACTCTAAGGTTGATACGGCCTACAGACTTAATAATGATATTGGTAGTTTCATGCACCCCTAGCTGCCTTCATAGATGCCGTCTGCCCCTATCTCCACTAGGTGTACCCACTACTCCCAAGCGATCGGCTCCCTAACTCGTAGATACACGTGCTGGCCCCACAGTGGGGTGTATCACTCCCCAAAGTGGCAACCCGATACCACCAAGAATGCACGGCTTATACCTACACGATGCAACAACGTCTTACCTACCAGCCCGGGTCCACACACGCATATGAACCCGTTGGACTTGCGTTGCCACCGCTAACCCGGTTTGGCCACTTACAGTCAAGCCCAGTATGCGTGTCCCGTCCTCGACTTGGGTCGAGCCCACAAAGATACGTATGGGTTACTGGTTGAAATGGGCCCCCATTACTTGACACAAGCTATCCACCTAAGCTTGCTCCCCTCTAGTACATCCCACTTAACCCACTTCTTATTCATGTTTCAATTACATGTTTCAATTTTGGTTAAGTGTTTCTAATCATATTTCCAAATGCCACCCAAGGCACCTACTAGATTCCACATGCCACCCAAGGCACCCACTTAACCCCATCATGTCCCACTACATGCTTATCTGGTTAAGTGTTTCTTAATTCATTAAGACTGTAACCTCATAAAGACCTCTCACATTAGACTGACATTTGTGGTAGCTGGATTTGCCGGGCGGGTCCGGGCAGTCTTACACCACAAAAGAGCCTAACCTCGTGTCTTTACAACTGTTACGTATTTAGTTTGTGCCTAAGACCTCTCACATTAGACTGGCATTTGTGGCAGCTGGATTTGCCGGGCGGGTCCGGGCAGTCTTACACCATAAAAGAGTCTAACCTCGTGTCTTAGACGATTAATTACTCCTAATTAATCATTCCCCAAATTTGAATTACTTTCCCTATTCAAATTATCAATCAATTAACGATGTCCATAATTGACTCAATTATGTCCATCCATTTATGGTATGTAAAATCATACCAATTTTCACCACAATTATATTTTATGCCTTTTTAAGGCATTTATGCCAATTAAATATTTTTAATATTATCCCCTTTTTCCCCCATGTAGTACGTTTGTTCGTTTAACGTAAAAATATATGTTAGACTCGAATAGTCTAACTCATAAAATAAAAGAAAACATCACAAATCTAACATAGGGGTAAACTTGCATATGTGAATGATGTTCTACATCTAAAACTTGCATAGGCCAAAATTACAACTTACATAAATAACATATGTCATGGATCCAAATCTAAAGGTGTGAACTTGATGAGATAATGGCCACAAACTTGCATAAACATCATATGTCATGGATCCAAATCTAAGGTGTGAACTTGATGAAATAATGGCCACAAACTTGCATAAATAACATATGTCATAGTTCTATATTTGCATAGGTAATAATCCTAAACTTGCATAACATGATTCGTATCCAACTCATAAACTTACATATGTGATTCATACATCGCAACAATGGTGTAGACATGTAAAGTAGCATATGTCATAGCCTAACTTTCAATTAAATTCTCACATAAACTAGGTGCCATAGCCATGTAAGGTCACATATAATTCTACCCAAACTTGTATATGGTTCATGTTTGAATCAACATCTAAACTTTCCTACATATGATTTATCATATGAATCAATATAACAACCTAGCATAAGAAACATGATAATTCAACTAGACATAAGCCAATCATAGGATTATAACATAGGTGATAGCATCACAACTTTACATCGTAGATGATAGCATCATAACATAATATCATAGAAATTACAACATAATTACAACATGAAATCAACAATTCATATCACATCCAAATTATCCGCATTATAACTCAGTCCAATTCATTTATTAATTATCTTGTTAAAACTATCGAACTCACAACTCAAAAGCAGTCCTGAGTTCTGAATTCTGATTTCTGGAGTTGAATTAGCGCTCCTTTGATGAAGATTCGTTGTTAGAGTAGAAAAGGATTGAATTTGATTTGCTTTCTTCCTCTCTAATTGGTGGCGGCTATGCTGAGTTTCTAGTTGACGGCATGGAGGCCATGAATCCAATTTTATTTTGATTTTAGGGTTTGGGTCTATAGGTGTTTTTATAGAGTTTAGGATTAGCTTAATCCGTCCGATCAACCCAGAATTAATACCAGCCAATCAGAGCAGTTCAGAAACCCTAATGAGTCAGCATCTAGTCACAAACAGGTCATCATTCAAATCTGCCTGGGGGGGGTGGGGCAGGTCGACCCCCAGGTCGACACTATGGTCGACCTGGTCAAGGTAGGTCGACCCCCAGGTCGACACTATGGTCGACCTGGCCCTGGCGGGAATTTTCCCGCCTAGCCTTTTTGATTCTGAATTTTTGAAATTTGAAATCTGTTTTGAATTTTCTGAAACTTCCGATCGCCATAACTTCTTCATACGAAGTCCAATTCACGCAAACTCGGACTCTATCTCAACCAGAATTCCGTGACTAACACAATGGCGCAACCCGTTTCCCTTAATTCTCACGTTTGAGTTTAATTATTCTTTAATTTAGTAAATTCGATTATTCAAAAATCCGGGTTATTACAGGATTTATCAGTAAAGGAGTACATCAACAAGTTCAATCAGTTGGCGAGATTTGGCTTGGAATTGGTAAACAACCTGAGAAGAAGGCCTTAAGGTTCGTTAAGGGTTTTAATGACCCACTACATGGGTTAGCTATGACCCACATTCCTATGGGGGCTACCTTTGAGAAATTGGTTGACATGGCACTTATGAATGAGGAAAAGAAAGGTGTTAATGCTAATAAGGCACCGGAGAAGAAATGGGACCAAAAGAAACCACAACAGCAAAACAAGAAAGGCAGGAAGAACAATAATAGCAAAGGAAAGAAGAAGTTCTTTAATTGTGGGACACCAGGCCATCTGAGTAAAGACTGTGGGAAAAAGAAGAAGACTGGTTGTTTCCACTGTGGAGAGGTAGGTCATCTAGTTAAGGAATGCCCAAGGAAACAGGGGCAAGGGCAAAGAACTTCGGGAGGGCAGTTTCAGGCTCTCATGGCACCAGGGCAGGTGAGAGGGCAGATTCAGGCTCTCATGGCACGAGGACAGGAGAAGAGGTAGAAACATTTCCGTTGAAAGTTTAGTTTTTTTGTTTGACCATCCTGTTCGTACTTTGTTTGACTCTGGCGCTTCACACTCGTTTGTATCTACTTCGTTAGTTGAAACACTGCACCTAAATACTAGTCTAGTTATGGATCCCATAATAGTCTCAAATCCTATTGGTGGTTCGGCTCATCTTTATATGATTTGTCGGGATTTGAGAGTGTCTATCTTGGGCATTGGGTTTGAATGCAATGCCTTTGTTCTTGGCTTCATGGGCTACGGCTTGATTCTAGGTATGGATTGGCTAACTAGGTACGGTGTCATCCTAGATTGTGAAAGAAGGGTAGTTAGATTGTTGACTCGTTATGGAAGGACCCTTGATATTTCTTGTGACCCTAGAGGTCCAGTAATGCTTAGCTACCTAGAATCCCTAGACGCATCCAATGATGATTTGAAATCTGTTCGTGTGGTCTATGAATATAGTGACGTATTCAATGAAGTTCGAGGTTTACCCCCGAGGCGTGAGATAGACTTTCAAATATATCTAGTAGATAATGCAAAGCCAGTTGCATTACCAGTGCGCCACATGGTTTCGAGAGAGAGAAGAGAACTCAGTAAGCAAGTGAAAGAATTGTTTGAGAAGGGGTTCATAAGAAAAAGTATTTCGGAGTGGGGTGCTCCAGTCGTTTTTGCTACGAAAGCTGATGGTTCACTTAGATTGTGTGTGGACTATAGATAGCTAAATAAGCTAAAAAGAAGAACATACACCCATTGCCGAGGACAGACGATTTATTTGATCAGTTGGTGTGTGCTTCAGTTTTCTCGCAGCTGGATTTAGCTATAGGGTTTCATCAGCTAAGGGTGGCTGAAGATAGCATCGATAAGACTGCCTTTAGAACTCCTGACGTTTTCTTTGAGTGGCTCGTCATGCCTTTTGGTTTGACGAATGCACCTGCATACTTTGTTGACTTAATGAGTAGGGTGTTTAGGGAGTTTCTAAACAAGTTTGTGGTAGTCTTTGTAGATGATATTCTGGTTTTCTCTAAAAATGAGGAAGAGCATGCTCTACATCTTAGGGAAGTCTTAGAGACCCTACGAGCGCATCAGCTAAAAGCTAAGTTCTCCAAGTGCCATTTTTGGAGAAAAGAAGTGAGGTTCTTAAGACACGTGGTCTAAGGAAGGGATATCTATGGACGCCTCCAAGGTGGTGGCAATCCAAGATTGAGAAACTCCTAAGAACGCAACAGAAGTAAGAAGCTTTTTAGGGCTGGCTGGCTATTATAGGAAGTTCATTAAGGACTTCATGAAGATATCAGCTCCTCTCACTTGATTAACGAAGAAGAACTTGACTTTTTCTTGGGACGTTGACTGTGATGATGCTTTCCAACGTCTGAAGAAGGCTTTGACGACCGCTCCAGTTTTAGTTTTGCCAGACGGGAGTAAGACATTCACTGTATATACCGATGCTTGCGGGACAGGGCTTGGTGCAGTTTTAATGCAAGAGTGAAGGGTGATACGCTATGGTGGAAGGCAGTTGAAAGCCCACGAGAAAAATTACCCTACCCACAACTTAGAGTTGGCAGCTATAGTTTTTGCGCTTAAGTCATGGCGTCATTATTTGCTTGGCGAGAGGTTTGAGTTGTATACAGACCATAAGTCGCTAAAGTACTTATTCTCTCAGAAGGACCTAAACTTGAGGCAACAGAGATGGATGGAGTTTTTGGCATCCTACGATTTAGAGATCGCATATACCCCTGGCAAGGGTAATGTTGTAGCTGACGCCTTAAGTAGAAAGAAGTTAACTTTAAGTCCTTTGTTCGTATAGCGGCAGAGTTTGAAGTATATATCTTCCTTTGACTTCAGACCCTCTTTCGATTATGTACCCGGATTATTGGCATCGTTAGAGGTGCAACCTACACTTTTGGGTCGAGTTGGAGAGGCATAGTGAAACGACCCACAATTGGTTGAGGTAGTAGGCAAGCTTATAAGAGGGGAGTCCTCGAGTCATCTGAATAGATATGCTATAGATGAGAGAGGTTGGCTACGTAGAGATGGAAGACTTTGCGTACCATAAGACGAGAGTTTGAAGAAGGCAATTCTTGAAGACTCACATCGCTCTAAGATGACCATATATCCCTGTGGTGATAAGATGTATAGGGATATGAAGCGAGTTTTCTTTTGGGCCGTAATGAAGAAGGACGTGGCCGAGTTCATTGCTAGATGCTTAATGTGCCATCAATTCAAGGCGAAGCAAAAGAAGCCCGGAGGTTTACTCCATCCTTTTGAGATTCCTTTTTGGAAATGGGAAAGCGTTTCCATGGATTTTGTATATGGGTTACCAAGATCAAGGAAGGGTAATACGGGGATTTGGGTAATTATAGACCGACTTACTAAAAGTGCCCACTTTATTCCCGTTAAAAGTAGAAGGACTGCCGCATGGTTAGCATCCGTTTACCTTCGAGAGATAGTCCGTTTGCATGGCATACCCTCTAGTATTGTGAGGGATAGAGATCCCATCTTCACAAGCGAATTTTGGAAAAGCTTACAAGAGGTGGTTGGAACGCAATTATGCTTAAGTACCGCTTATCATCCTCAGACGGACGGCCAGACCGAGAGAGTAAATCGGATTCTAGAAGACCTTTCTAAGGCTATGCATCCTAGACTTTGGAGGAACATGGGAAGAACATCTTCCACTAGTAGAGTTCGCCTATAATAATAGTTTTCAGCCTAGCATTGGCATGACACCTTTTGAGGCTCTTTATGGACGACCGTGTCGATCACCTACTTGTTGGTGGGAATCCACGGAAAAGGTTTTGCTTGGACCCGACATGATTAGGGAGACTTTGGAGAAGATAGACCTGATTTGACGACGAATGAAGACGACGCAGTACCGACAGAAGTCATATGCTGATAGGAGACGAACCGATCTTGAGTTCAATGTTGGGGACATGGTTTTTGTTAAGGTTTCACCGTTGAGAAACGTAGTCCGCTTTGGATCAGTAGGCAAGTTGGCACCAAGGTTCATAGGACCCTTTGTAATTACAGAGAGGATTGGGCAGATGGCGTAATGAGTAAAGTTACCAGAGAAGTTCAGCGGAGTTTATAACGTGTTTCATGTTTCGCATTTGCGTAAGTGTTTGCACGATTTGGCGTAAGTGGTAGAGCCGAGCACGCTCGAAGAAGTGGAAGTAGAGCGCAATGCCACGATCAGACGAGCTTCTACACGCATTCTCGTATCGGGGGTCAAAAAGCTTCGCAACAAAGAGGTCAAGTTGGTCAAAGTGCAATGGGGAGATGATCAAAGAGACGCGACTTAGGAGACGGAAGATAAGATGCGTACGCTGTACCCTTTCCTTTTTGAGGGTATGTTTTATTTTCTCCTTTTTCTAGCGCTTTGTTGATACTTGTCCTATCTTTTAGTATTATCTTTGCGATGACATCTTCGACCTTTAGTTAGGAAGAACCCAATGGTTGCAAACATGCGTTTGAGACATGTTATGTTTGATGGATGCAAATGGATGCAGGTGGTTGTTAGTGGTTGCTCGTGGATGCATGTACACACATCTTAGGCACTAGATCGGCTCAATCACCTCCATATTGCATATAAATGTGTGTGCATATTTAAATTAATGGATGTATAATGGTTGTGTTATCATATGGATGCTGCATTTTGATGAATGGTTATGCACACATGTAGAAATAATGTGTATCGATAGGATTCTTTCGCATACATAATGGACGCATGGAACTATCATGATTTGCATTAAGGAGTTCAACTGAATCAGTAGACCGCCTGATTTTGCATTAGATAAGGAACATATACACACACTTCTTGCATATGTTCATACAGCATTAGAAATCTTGTAAGGACAATGGATGCCTGTGTTTGATGGTTAAGTAGATGGATGATTGGATGTTAGGATATGCATTCTCCTTAACTGGGAGATTTCGGGGGCAAAATCCTTTAAGTAGGGGAGAATGTAACAGCCCGAAATTTTAAATATTAATGTTAACAAATTAAAGAACACTTAATTTCAAATGTGGGAATTAAAGGAAACGGGTTGCACCATTGCGTTCGTCTCGAAATTTCGCTTGAGATAGAGTCCGAGTTTGCATAAAACGGACACTGTATGAAGGAGATATGGACGAACGAAGTTAAAAAAACGAGAATGCACTGGCGCACTTGTAAAGTGCGCCAGTACAAAAATGCACTGGCGCACGTGGAAAGTGCGCCAGTACAAAAATGCACTGGCGCACCTGCCAAGTGCGCCCATGTCGGGCTAAAAGCCTGCACAGATTTCTGGAGTGTTCTGATCCGAACAGTGAGTCATTGCTGAGTCACTAGGGCTTATATCTGAATGGTTCTGGTTATTCCTAGGGTAATCCGACGGCTCTTAATTAATTAATCTTCTATAAAAACACCCTAAACCCCTAACCCTAATCACACAAATTCATACCAAGAGCCGCCATGCCGTCAATGGAGAACCTAGAGTAGCCGCCATACACTTTGAACCCTAAAGCAAGATAGAGGCTTGAATCAAAATCAAATCTAAATAACAACTAAGTCTACATCAATGGCGAGCAATTCAGTTTCAGAATACAGATCCTAGAAAGACAAGACTATTCTTTTTGATTGTGAGTATGATAGCTTTCACAAAATGATTCATTAATTTAATTATGATAAGATATAATTGGGATCATAAGAATATAATTTTGAATCATGTGATGTAAATTATATGTATGTTTGTGGTGTTGAATCATATGTTGGTTCTTATGTGAATTTTATGCAAGTTGGATCATATGTTAGTTCTTATGTGAATCCTATGCAAGTTGAATCATATATCTTACGCAAGTTTGTGGTGATTGGATCATATATTCTTATATGAATCTTAGGCAAGTTTGGGTTGTTAAAATATATGTGAAACATGTATATGCATAGGCTAGTTTATGTGACATTAATCTATATGTTTAGATCCATATACAAGTTCACACCTTTATGTTTAGATCCATAAGCAAGATTATATCTTTATGTTTAGATCTATATGCAAGATTACATCTTTATGTTTAGATCCATATGCAAGTTCACACCTTTATGTTTAGATCCATATGCAAGTTCACACCTTTATGTTTGGATCTATAGCAGTGCATAAGTCATGCAAGTTTATGTCCATCACCTATGCTAGTTTTGTATCGTATGCTAGTTTGAATGAAATTCATATGCAAGTTATTGGCTATGTAATCTTGTCATGATCCTTAGATCTATTTTATGTGTTACGTGATGTTGTTTTTCTTTTTATGAGTTAGACTATTTGCGAGTCTAACATATGTCATATGAAAACGTACGAATAGCATGGGGATAATGGGATAATATTGAATATACATAAAATTGTGAATTGGCATAAAATAGACTTAAAAAGGCATATAATTAATTTGAGACATTAATTGACATAATTGGTATTTATGGACATAATTTTAAGAGACAATAATGGACATAAATAAATTTGGAATTTATTGACAAATTTGAATAAGGATATTAATCCAATTTGGGGTTAAATAAAGATGTGTAATAATAAACCGCCTAAGACACGAGGTTAGACTCTTTTGTTGTGTAAGACTGCCCGGACCCGCCCGGCAAATCCAGCAGTCACAAATGACAGTCTAATGTGAGAGGTCAAAGGCACGAATTAAATGCGTAACAGTTGTAAAGACACGAGGTTAGGCTCGTTTGCGGTATAAGACTGCCTGGACCCGCTCGACAAATCTAGCAACCGCAAATGCCAGTCTAATGTGGGAGGTCTTTACTAGGTTACGGTTCTAATGAATTAGGTAACACTTAACCAGATAAACATGTGGTGGGACATGGGGGGGTTGAGTGGGTGCCAGGCATGTGAAATTAAGTGGGTGCCTTGGGTAGCATGTGAAATACGATTAGAGGCACTTAACCAAGTTAAAACATGTAAAAAGACATGAATAAAAATGGGGTTAAGTGGGAAACCTTAGTGGGGACCAAGCAAAGGTGGAAAGCTTGTGTCGTGCATAGGGGACACTTTTCAAACTAGTAACCCGTTAAGTACCTTTGTGAGCTCGACCCAAGTCGAGGACGGGACACACTTACTGGATTTGATTGTAAGAGGTCAAAACGGGTTTAGCGGTGGCAACGCAAGTCCAACGGGGTCATGTGCGTGCGTGGGCCCGGGCTGGTAGGTAAGACGTTGTTGCATCATGTAGATATAAGTCGTGCATTTTTAGTGGTATCGGGTTGCCACTTTGGGGAGTGGTACACCCCACTGTGGGACCAGCATGGGTATCTACGAGTTAGGGAGACGATCGAATGGGGGTAGTGGGTACAACTAGTGGAGATAGGGGCAGGCGGCACCTATGAAGGCAGCTAAGGGTACACGAACTACCATTATCATTATTAAGTTCTATAGGCGGGATCAACTTTTAGGGTGACTAGTGGTGGTGCAGTATAGTAATTATCCTATAGAGATTAGGAATGAGATTAACGCCAGAATATTCCTCTTGTTTGCTTTGTCATGCCCACTTGTTTCATGGTCATATCTTATCTTACCAGTTTATGCCTTATCTTAGTTACTTTAATAATTATATTGTTAAAGTTATTATACTCGCTAGACTATATGTCTGACCCCCTTGTTTTCGCCTCTTTTCTTCCTTTCCCCCTCCCCCCAGGTTCTCAGGGTGTGACTAGTACTGGTGGAGCTTGATCTTGGATCTCTTTCTCTCTATCTTTTGAAAGTGCTTTGATTGCAGAAAGTAAAGTTCAGCTCATCTCTTTTATGGTTACTTGTGTTGGGGTTTATGCTTTTTATTTTATGTACTCTGAAACAATTTATCAAGATGGATATTAAGTGTACTTGGTTTATGAAGTTGTTGTAATCAAACTATTTCTCTACTGTAGTAAAACTTGTTTTAAAATTTTCAAGTACTATTATTTATATCTGTCTTGTTATATTCTGTTCTATACACTAAATACGCTCCATGGAAGTTAGTGCATTCCCTTTGTGAGTGACATTAATGGACGTTGGGTGTTACACTCATAAAACTACACAAATTAAACTTGGCATGTAGTTGTGAACTTGCATAGGGGTTGAATCAAGTTAACATTGATCTAACATAAAGGCATATGGATCTAAACATATAAGGTTGTAGATCTAAACATATAGGTTTACATAATCATGTTTTAGCCTATAAACTTGCATGTATTCATAATATGATAGCATCGGCAAACTTGCATATAACATGATAGTTTCTCATTCCCAAATTCCTATACAACGTCAATAGATTCATTCACCAATTTCTACATAACCTGATAGGTTCGATAAACCACAATAGTTCATAGGCATACATGATAGAATAGACATGAATCACATACAACATGGTACAATTCTATTTTATAATTCAGTACAAGTCATGTCTTTAATTTATTCATATCTGAAAGATAACTACACTTACAAACAAAAAGGAAAATTTTGATTTCTGGGATCTGTATTCTGAAACTGAATTGCTCGCCTTTGATGTAGACTAATCGTTGTTCTAAATTAGATTTGATTTAATTTGATTCGAAGCTTCTAATCTTGCTTTCTAGTTGAAGGAGAATGGCGGCTACTCTAGGTTGTGTATTGACAGCATGACGGCTCTAGGAATATTTTTATGTGGCTTAGGGTTTAGATTTAGGTTGCTTATATAGAAGTTTGATTTAATAGGAACCGTCAGATTAACCTAGAGCAAATCAAAGCCATTCAAACAAGATAGAATAGCCACATCAGCCCTAAATGACCCAGCAAAGAGTCAGAATCGTCAGACAAAGTCAAACGTCAGATTTCAGATCTGACCCGAGGGGGAGGTAAAAACGTCAGATTTCAGATCTGACCCGAGGGGAGGTCGACCCCCTGGTCGACCTGGCCTGGGGTAGGTCGACCCCCAGGTCGACTTGCCTTGGTATTAATTTTCTACATTCTTTTATACAAATTTCTGAAAGTTCCAAGGGTCATAACTTCTTCATACGAAGTCCGATTTTTGAAAACTTGGACTCTATTCCAAGCACAATTTCAAGACGAACGCAATGGAGTAACCCGTTTCACTAAATTCTTACATTTGTAATTATTTGTTCTCTAATTTGTTAGTTTAATATTCTCAGAAAATACGGGGTGTTACATTCTCCCCTCCTTAAAGGATTTCGTCCCCGAAATCTTCAAGTTAGGAAGAATGTATGTCCAACCATCCAGTCATCCATCTACTCAACCATTCAATCATAGGCGTCCATTGTCCTTAAAAAGATTTCTAATGTTTTCATGATCATATGCATAATGTGTGTACATGTCCTTATCTAATGTAAAAATCAGTCGGTCTACTGATTCAGTTGACCTCCTTAATGCGAATTATGTCAGTGCCATGAGTCCATCAGGTATGCAATCATCCCTAGTCGTACTTTATAACTTCTACATGGGTGCATAGTCATTCATACAAATGCAACATACATATGATAACACATCAAGTTTCAATCCATATATATAAAAGTTCACTCATGCATATCAATATGAAAGTGACTGAGCCGATCTAGTGCCTAATGTGTGTATATGTATCAATGAGCAACCACTAGAAAACACTTGCAACCACTTGCATCCACCAAACATAACATGTCTCAAACACATGTTTACATTCATTGTCTTCTACCTAGGGATCGAGAATGGGACCAAGAGGATATACTTAAAAGATAAAGACTAGCATGCAAATAAATTTTGCAGAAAAAGAGGAATCAAGGGTATACCTTAAAAAGGGTATGATGCGCGTATCTAGTCTTCGGTCTTCTAAGTTGCATCTCCTTGAGCTTCACTCCACCGTACCTTAACTAATTTAACTTCATGATTGCAAAGCTTCTTGACCTCCATTTCCAAAACCTACTAGTAATGATAGGACCTCGATCACTTACTATGCTAGAGGGTATCCAATGTAGTCGAACTATCTTTCCAAGATAAACAGACGTTAACCATGATACCAAGTGTATATACTAAGATAATTAGAGGTCTCTCTTCTACTTAGCTTATCCATCATGTCACAAATCTGAGGGTCTAAAGCTATAGGTTGTTATGTACTCTTAAGGTCAGTCTTACTTAGGGCGCCTGCCATAACCATTTATTTCTTACGCAAACCATCCTAGTCGAACTCGACATCCCTCAAGTACAAGCCCTAAAGGCCTAAACCAATATCAGACAAGCACCCAAGGAATACCTCCTCCGAATTTGGACAATTCATGTGAGATGATACTAGCAAAACAACCAAACAATTGAGCACTTAACCGACTCTGGCTATCCTCGCCATTCTTATTCCAAAACTATCGTTGATCGCATAACTGGATTTGCATTGTCAACTAGATATATGAGGAAGTCTATCTCGAGTTTTAGGGGGGAAACCCCTAACCTAATCAAAAACATCTTGCGTACTCAAGGGCTACTCCAACGGATTGAAAATCGTCGATAAATACATAAAGTGATTCCAGGTAGCTAAGACAAACTGATCCCTTAGGATCACACGAAATATCGAGGGTATTCCCGAGGCAAGTCGAAAGTCTAACTACCCTCCTTTCACAATTACTAGCTAACCAATCCATGCCTAGAATCAACCCATAGCCCATGAAACCCGGAAGCATAAGTATCTCAAATCCTTACAAACCAAAGATAAATGAGCCGAATCACAAATTGGATTTGAGACAATAATGGGATCCTCTATTATACAAGTACTAAGGTGCATAGAACCTACGGAAGCAGATATAGACGAATGTGAAGCGCTAAAATCAGAAGGAGTACTAACAGGATGATCAAAGGGAAAGACTCTTTCAATAGAAATCTTACTGCCTCTCTCTCAGGTATGCTGGCGGTGAGAGCATGCACTTGCCTTCCGGAAAATCCTGTCCTTTGTTCTTGCCCTTGCCCTTAATTATACGACCCGTTATACCAAAATAAAGATACTTCCTCTTGTTTTAGGTTTTACTATTCTTTCCTCCCCTCCTTTGTGAACCAAGTCCATATCCATGGGTTCTTCATCCTTGTGTTGTGCTGATTAGCCAAACTCCCTCATTCTCAACTTTGCCATCCTTGTGTAACTTGTTGACAGGTCTCTTGAAAGCTACCTTCATCGCATGGAAAATCCTATAAAGCTCGAAAGAAAATTAGCCACAGGTGAAACTACTACAGCTATAGATGGAAGTTGGGCACTTGTTTGCCCTTGACAAGTGTCGTAGTCTCGTCGAGCCTACGGAACCATGCCGCGATGAGGTTACCTCCTAGAAAGGCAGGAGCCCCGGAGACTAAGGAAATAAGGAAACAAGGATTCAAACAGAGCATCAAAAGATAGTGCATATGGCTTTGGGGAATATGCCTTTAAAACAAAACTTTTCTTTTGAAAATGCTTCTTTTAAAACCGTTTTGAAAATAATTTTTCAAATCTTTTATCTGATCCGGTAACCTTCAGCTCTGATACCAAGTGAAACACCCTTCCTCCATTAAGGTCACTCACAAAGGGAATGCCTTAACTTCGGTGGAGAATTATAGGTAAAAGATGCAGATAAATTACAAGACAGACAAATAAAGCAGCGGAAAAATAAAGACATTTTATAAACAACTTAATTCAGTCAAGATTTTACAACAATTTCCTCAATCATACTTAAATGTAATACATAGAACTTCTGTCTTGATTTAAAAACTTCCAAGTATAAAAGAAGCATAAAAACAATGATATTCCCCAATAAAGCATGAATCAGCCATAGCGGAGAGAATCCAAATCAATACACCCACTAATCTTCAAGCCTGGAAAGAGAAGAGGTCCAAGCTAGGCTGAGATGTTCTCTCCCTGACTACCTGGGGGGAGGGAACGGAAGAAAAGAGGCGAAAAACAAACTAGGTCAGACATAAGTCTAGTAAGTCCAGTGACCTTTCATGCAAACAAGATAAAGGATCATGACATGAATAAACTGAAAATAGGACAATACCATAAAAACAAGGTAACTAAAGACTAGATAAGTGCAAGGTAAACTGAATGCGTTCCTATTCTTTCCCTGCTTCGCTACTACCTTGTTATTCTGATTTTTATATCTATCTCTGCACCACCTAACTAGTGTACCAACTAGTAATCTGTATAAAATGATAATCGTGATCCCAACCCCCGTAATTGTGGTAGCCTTTAGGTGTACATCTATCGTGAGGATTCCACCTCAATCAGCCTAATTGCCATGAACATGTTAGATGTACCCTTACTTCCCTATCGATCGGCTCCCTACTTGTATTCATGTTCCATGTGTCCGTGTCAATCGGCACTCTCTTGCATGTAGATACCCTATGCTGGTCCCACCATAAGATGTATCAATCCTTATGATGGCGACCCAACACGATTCAAGATGCACAGTGTATAACTACTGGTACCCAGTGCCTGCTTTTTCCCACTCCGGAGTACATGCATGTCCGTAAACTGTCGGAACCTACACTGACATACCCCCTGCCGCTGCTTTGACCTCTTACAATCAACCCAGTAATCGTGCCCCACCCTGCCTAGTTTCAAGGTACCATGATACATCTATGTGGGTTACTGCTGAAATGGGTCCCCGTTACTAGGGTTTCTTATTGGTTAATTTTGTGGGCCTATATATACAAATATTACCCACCTACACGAGATGTACTTAACCCTCCCACCGATTCTAGCATGTTTACTTAACGGTTAAGTTTGTGGGCCTATATTTACTAATATTACCCACCAACCCGATATGTACTTAACCCTTCCACCGATTCAAGCATGTTTATTTAATGGTTAAGTTTTGTGGGCCTATATCTACTAATTTTACCCACCAACCCGATATGTACATAACCCTTCCACTGATTCAAGCAGGCTTATTTAATGGTTGAGTTTGTGGGCCTATATGTACTAACATTACCCACCAACCCGATATGTAGTTAAACCTCCCACACATTACGTCATATTGGTTAAGTGTTGTCCGTTCATGTTAACTTAACCCACTCATTCATCATGTCATGTTGGTTAAGCGTTTCTTATTAACTTGACCCTCCTTACTTATCATGTTGGATCGGTTAAGTGTTTCCTATTAATTTAACTTCGTTCGTTCGTCAAGTTATATTGGTCAAGTGTTAACTTAACCCCACGTACTCATCCTGTTGTATTGGTTAAGTGTCATCAATCAATTCAAGTTAACTTAACCCACCTACATGTCATGTTACTTTGGTTAAGTGTAGCCTTCTTGTGTTAACTTAACCCTACTACAAATCAAGTTATATTGGTTAAGTGTTGCCCTCTTATTTTAACTTAACCTTTCCATAAAACAAGTTATATTGGTTAAGTGTTTCTTATTACTTAACCCTACCCGTTCATCATTCTATACTGGTTAAGTGTTTCCTATTAACTTAACCCTAGTCATTCATCTTGGTATATTGGTTAAGTGTTTCTAAATTTACTTAACCTCTACCACTTGTCTAATTAACATGTTATAACGGTTAAGTGTTCTAAATTTACTTAACCTCACCCACTTGTCTAATTAACATGTTATAACGGTTAAGTGTTCCAAATTTACTTAACCTCACCCATTAGTATAATTAACATGGTGTATTGGTTAAGTGTTTCCTTAATTAACTTAACCCTACCATTCTTGTCTTAGCCTTAATTCTTTTATTAAAGCACCATCCACTCACATTAGACAGGTATTGTTACAGTCACTGGATGTGCTGCTCGATTCCAGACAGTTTTACACCGTAAATCAGTCTAACCTCGGGTTCTTTTGGGCTCAATGTGCTAACCTCTCACATTAGATCTATATTGTTACGGTTGCTAGATTTGTCGGGCGGTTCTGGGCAGTCTTGTACCGTTACTCAATCTAACCTCGGGTTAGGCATATTCGTCTTTTACTATATTTACATATTTATCCTTTTATGTAAGTTATCAACAATTTATTGTCATGGCCAACATTCCCTCTAAATCAAGTTCATAATTTTAGGTATATAGATTATAACATTTTCATGCCACTTATCATGTTTATGTGTCAAACATGCCAATTACATGTAATTTCATGTTTTCCCCCAATGTTACCCCCGTTGTACATTCGCAAAATTTCATAGAATGTTAGGCTCGATATTTTAGCCTAACTTATAAAAAAAAAAAAAAATTAATTATGAACTTGCATACTAGATCTACGCAACATGGATCATAAGCATATGGACTCATAAAACTACACAAATTAAACTTGGCATGTAGTTGTGAACTTGCATAGGGGTTGAATCAAGTTAACATAGATCTAACACAAAGGCATATGGATCTAAACGTATAAGGTTGTAGATCTAAACATATAGGTTTACATAATCATGTTTTAGCCTATAAACTTGCATGTATTCATAACATGATAGCATCGCCAAACTTGCATATAACATGATAGTTTCCCATTCCCAAATTCCTATACAACATCAATAGATTCATTCACCAATTTCTACATAATATGATAGGTTCGATAAACCACAATAGTTCATAGGCATACATGATAGAATAGACATGAATAGACATGAATCACATACAATTCTATTTTATAATTCATTACAAATCATGTCTTTAATTTATTCACATCTGAAAGATAACTACACTTACAAACAAAAAAGAAAATCTTGATTTCTGGGATCTGTATTCTGAAACTGAATTGCTCGCCTTTGATGTAGACTAATCATTGTTCTAAATTAGATTTGATTTAATTTGATTCGAAGCTTCTAATCTTGCTTTCTAGTTGAAGGAGAATGGCAGCTACTCTAGGGTGAGTATTGACAGCATGACGGCTCTAGGAATATTTTTGTGTGGCTTAGGGTTTAGATTTAGGTTGCTTATATAGAAGTTTGATTTAATAGGAACCGTCAGATTAACCTAGAGCAAATCAAAGCCATTCAAACAAGATAGAATAGCCACATCAGCCCTAAATGACTCAGCAAAGAGTCAAAATCATCAGATAAAGAAAAACATCAGATTTCAAATCTGACCCGAGGGGGAGGTCGACCCCCTGGTCGACCTGTATATAGGTAGGTCAACCCCCTGGTCGACCCCCTTGTCGACCTGGCCTGGGGTAGGCCGACCCCCAGGTCGACCTGCCTTGGTACTAATTTTCTGCATTCTTTTATACAAATTTCTGAAAGTTCCGAGGGCCATAACTTCTTCATACGAAGTCCGATTTTCGAAAACTTGGACTCTATTCCAACCAGAAATTCGAGACGAACGCAATGACGTAACCTGTTTCCATTAGTTCTTACATTTGTAATTATTTATTCTCTAATTTGTTAGTTAAATATTCTCTGAAAATACGGGGTGTTATAATATATATATATATAGAGAGAGAGAGAGAGATTTGAAATAAAAGTATGATTTTATTATATGAATAGCGGTAAAAAATGAGCTTTTTATATGAACAATATAAAAATAAAAATGATATTTTTATATGAACAATATAAGAATAAAAATGTGATTTTTACTATGAACACAGCGTGAAAAAGATTGAGTTGGAATTTCGGGAAAATCCAAACTATTCAGAAATTCAGAAATAAAACTGACAGAGTGGAAACCAAAGGTGAGAACTTCTCACTCTAATCTTGTTTTCTAGTTAATATATACTAGGTTGCAGACGGGGCTTAGTAGCTCCTGACACCGTCTTCCACAGACCATGGACGACTTGTTTGATTGTATTATGTGGTGGAAATTGATTGTGAATGTGATGTGAAATAGAATATAAAATATTCATGTGTTGAAAATAAAAATATTCATGTATTGAATAAAATATTTGTAACACCCTACGTCCATTAATGTAACTCTCTAAGGGAATGCATTAACTTCCACGGAGCATTGTAAGTGTATATAGAACAGAAAATCAGAACAAGACAAATATAAAGCAGCACCTCAAAATTTAAAACTTCATTCATTGCAACGGAAAACAAATAAATTTGGTTACATCATCAAAAACCAAAGAATTGAGTCTAGTACATAATATCCATCTTGACAAAATCAGAATATATAAAATAAAAGCATAATTCCACTACTACAAATAGCCATAAAGGATAAAAAATATAAAGCTGAGCATAGCATTAATCTCAGCACTCCAAAGATCTCCAAGAAAGAAATCCAAGAAAAGCTCCACTAATTCCCACCCTAAGGACCTGGTGGCGGGGGGTAGGAAAGAAAAGAGGCGAAAACAAAACGAGGTCAGACATAAAGTCTGGCGAGTCCAGTAACTTTAACAATATAATAAGTAAAGCAACAGGATAAGGAATAGACTGAATATAAGGAATGACTGTAACATAACAGAGGTGACAAGGTAAATAAGGTAAGAACGATTCAACAACAATTGCGCTCCTAACTACTACAAGATATGCTCTGCATCGCGCTAACTTACTAAAAGATGATCCCTCTAAGCTGGCAACAAATATGGTAGTAATAATAATAGTAGTCTCTCGTGTACCCCTAGCTGCTGTCATAGGTGCCGCCTGCTCCTATCTCCACTAAGTGTACCCACTTAATCTGCCCCATTTGATCGGCTCACTAACTCGTAGATACTCGTGCTGGTCCCATAGTAGGGTGTATCACTCCCTAAAGTGGCAACCCAATACGACTATAAGGCACGGCTTATTCCTACACGATGCAACAATGTCTTACCTACCAGCCCGGACCCACGCACGCACATGACCCCGTTGGACTTGCACTGCCACCGCTATCCTTTAATTGACCTCTTACAATCAACCTAGTAAGTGTGTCCCGTCCTCGGCCTAGTTCGAGCTCACTAAGATACTAAATGGGTTACTGGTTGAAAAGGGTCCCCACACTTGACAAAAGCTTCCCTCCTTAGCTTGGTCCCCACTAGGAATTACCACTTAAGCCCTCCATATTCCCATGTCAACTACATGTCTAGGTTAAGTGTTCTTTAGTTCATTATAACTGTAATCCTGCAAGACCTCTCACATTAGACGCCGTTTGCGGTTGTTGGATATGCCAGGCAGTTTTGGGCAGGCTTACACCCCAAACCCATCTAACCTCGTGTGTTTACCTTATTACGCATCTAATTTCTGCCTTTGACTTCTCACATTAGATAGCATTTGTGGTTGCTGGACATGCTTGGCGGTTCCGAGCAGGCTTACACCACAAACCTATCTAACCTCGTGTCGAAGGCATTCATTATCCTAAGTTTATCTTAAATTAGTGATTCCCCGTTTACCCATAAATTTCAAACCAAATTTATGTGACAAATTCTAATCACTTTATGCCTATAATCTAAAGTTTATAGGTTATGCCAATTTCACACCCAAACCCACTTATGCCCAATTTCACTATTACATGCTGTACAAATTTTTTGCTCAATACCCTAACCATCATCAATTTATGCCCAATTATCAATTATCACAATTTAGGCCAAATTACATGTCATAATAATTTCCCAAACTTTTCCCCATCATTCCCACGTCATTCGTATGCATAATTTGATGAAGTATGATTTGGCACGAAGGTAGCCTAACCTCATAAAAGAAAAAGGAAAAGGAGAGGAAAACTCGGACTTTATCTCAAGCAGAATTCCGAGACGAACGCAATGGCGTAACCCGTTTTACTTAGTTCTTCTTCTAAAAATTAAGTATACTTTAATTTTTGAATTTTAATGTTATAAAATTACGGGGTGTTACATTCTCCCCTCCTTAAAGGATTTTGTCCCCGAAATCTTCAAGTTAAGAAGAATGTATCCGACCATCCAATCATCCATCGACTCAACCATCATCCACAAGCCTCCACTGACCTTAAAAGATATCTAATGCTATATGAACATATGCAAAAGTGTGTGTATATGTTCCTTATCTAATGCAAAGATCAGGAGGTCTACTGATTCAGTTGACCTGCTTAATGTGAATTATGTCAGTGCTATGAGTCCAACATGTATGCAATAGAACCCTAATGATACATATCATTTCTACATGGGTGCACAATCATACATCCAAATGCAACTCCACATGATAACACACCAAATTTCAATAAACAAACAAATATATGCATATGCAATATGAAGTGACTGAGCCGATCTTAGTGCCTAAAGTGTGTTTAAATGCATCCACGAGCAACCACTAGCAAATACTTTCATCCACAAAACATAACATGTTTCAAACACATGTTTACAACCATAGGACTTCTACCTAAAGACCGAAGATATACTCGAGAGGATACCCTAAACAATAGAACAAGTACAAACTAAGAGGTAGAAAAAGGAGAAGTTAAGAACATACCCTCAAAAAGGAAAGGGTACAATGTATGAATCTTATCTTCCGTCTCCCAAGTCGCGTCTCCTTGATCATCCCCCCATTGAACTTTAACCAACTTGACCTCTTGGTTGCGTAACTTCTTGACCTCCGATCCAAGGATGCATGTAGAAGCTCGTCTAATCGTGGCATCCCGCTCCACTTCCACTTCCTAAAGCATGCTCGGCTCTACTACTTCCGTAGTATCATGCAAACACTTCCTCAAATGTGACATGTGAAACACGCCATGCACACCACTGAGCTTCTTAGGCAACTTCACTCTGTAGGCCATCTGTCCAATTTGCTCTGTAATGGGGGAATGGCCCTACGAACCTTGGTGCCAATTTTCCTACCGCTCCAGAGTGAACTACATTCCTCAACGGTGATACGTTGATGAAGACCATGTCTCCAACCTCGAACTCAAGATCGGTCCTTCTCTTATCAGCATACGACTTTTTCCTATCCTGTGTCGTCTTCATGCGTCTTCGAATCAAGTCTATCTTCTCCGAAGTTTCTCCAACCATATCTGGCCCAAGCAAAATTTTATCCGTGGACTCCCACCAACAAGTCGGTGATCAGCACGGTCGTCCATATAAAGCCTCAAAAGGAGCCATGCCAATACTAGTATGATAGCTGTTGTTGTAGGCGAACTATACTAATGGAAGGTGCTCTTCCCATGTCCCTCCAAAGTCCAAGATACATAACTTCAAAAGGTCTTCTAGAATTCGATTCACTCTTTTGGTTTGGCCGTCCGTCTGAGGATGATAAGCGGTGCTCAAACACAATTGCGTTCCTACCGCCTCTTGCAAGCTCTTCCAAAACACACTAGTGAAAATGGGATCTCGATCACTCACAATACTCGAAGGTATGCCATGCAAACGAACTATCTCTCGGAGATAAACTGATGCTAACCATGCCGCCGTCCTCTTACTCTTAACGGGAATGAAATGGGCACTCTTGGTAAGTCTATCTACCACTACCCAAATCCCCGTATTACCCTTCCTTGACCTTGGCAACCCATCAACAAAATCCATGGAAATGCTTTCCCACTTCCACTGCGGAACCTCTAAATGGTGAAGCAAACCACCAGGCTTCTTTTGCTCAACCTTAACTTGCTGGCACACTAAGCATCTAGAAACGAACTCAGCCACATCCTTCTTCATTCCGGCCCTAAAAAAACTCGCTTCATTTCCCTATACATGTTGTCACCACCGGGATGTATGGTCATCTTAGAACGATGTGCTTCTTCAAGAATTGCCTTCCTCAAACTCTCATCTCATGATACGCAAAGCCTTCCATCCCTACACAACCAACCTCTCTCATCAATAGTATACCTGCTAAGATGGCTCGAGGACTCCCCTCGTATGAGCTTGTCTACTATCTCTATCAAATCTCACTATGCCGCCCCTACCTGTCCCACAAGCTTAGGTTGCAACTCTAATGATGCCAATAAATCAGACACATAGTCAATCGAGGGTCTAAAGTCAAAGGTAGAGATGTACTCTAAACTCTGTTGCTCAACAAACAAAGGACTCAAAGTCAACTTCTTTCTACTTAAGGCATCTGCCACAACGTTACCCTTGCCAGGGGTATATGCAATCTCAAAATCGTAGGATGATAAGAATTCCATCCATCTCTGTTGCCTTAAGTTTAGATCTTTCTAAGAGAACAAGTACTTAAGTGACTTATGGTCTATATACAACTCAAACCTCTCTCCAAGCAAATAGTAACGCCAAGACTTGAGCGCCAAAACTATGGTAGCTATCTCTAAACCGTGGGTAGGGTAATTCTTCTCATGGACCTTGAACTATCTTCCATCATAGCATATCACCCTTCCCTCTTGCATCAACACCACGCCAAGCCCTGTCCCGCAAGCATCGGTATATACTATGAATGGCTTACTCCCATCCAGCAAAACTAAAACTGGAGCATTCGTCATAGCTCTCTTCAAACGTTGGAAAACATCATCACAGTCAACATCCCAAGAAAAGACCAAATTCTTTTTTGTCAATCAAGTAAGCGGGGCTGTTATCTTAGCAAAGTATTTAATGAACTTTCTATAATAGCCCGCCAAACTAAGGAAACTTCTTACTTCTGTTGCATTCTTAGGAATCTTCCAATCTTGGATTGCCACTACCTTCGCGGGATTCACAGCTATCCCTTCCTTAGAGACCACGTGCCCTAAGAACCTCACTTCCTTCCTCCAAAAATGACATATGGAGAACTTAGCTTTGAGTTGATGTGCTCGAAGGGTCTCTGATACTTCCCTAAGATGTAGGGCATGCTCTTCCTCGCTTTTAGAGAATATCAAAATATCATCCACGAAAACCACCACGAACTTGTTTAGAAACTCCCTAAACACCCTACTCATCAAGTCTACGAAATACACGGGTGCATTAGTCGAACCAAAAGACATGACTAGCCACTCAAAGAAACCGTCAGGAGTTCTAAATGCAGTCTTATCTATACTATCCTTAGCACCCTCAACTGGTGAAACCCAGTAGCTAAGTCCAACTGCGAGAAAACCGAAGCACCAACGAACTGATTGAACAAATCATCTATCCTCGGCAATGGGTGTATATTCTTCTTCGTGAGTTTATTTAGCTCTCTATAGTCCACACACTATCTAAGTAAACCATCAGCCTTCGTAGCAAAAACAACTGGAGCACCCCACTCCGAGATACTTCTTCTTATGAACCCTTTCTCAAGCAACTCTTTCACTTGCTTACTAAGCATCCTCCTCTCCCTAGGAGCCATGTGGCGCACAGACAATACAATTGGCTTTGCATTGTCCACCAAGTATATACGGAAATCTATCTCATGGTTTGGAGGTAAACCCCTAACCTCCTCAAAGACATCTGAAAACTCACGGACTACTCGAACAGATCGCAAATCATCAATAGAAGTGTCAAGAGATTCTAGGTAGCTAAGCATCACCGAACCCATAGGATCGCATGAGATCTCGAGAGTATTACCCAAACTAGAAAATAGTCTAACTACACTCCTTTCACAATCAAGAATGGCACCATATTTGGCCAACCAATCCATTCCTAGAATCAACCCATAGCCCGTGAAACCAAGCACAAAAGCGTTGCATTCGAACTCAACGCCATACACAAAAATTCTCAAACCCCGACATAACATAGAAAGATGGGCCGTACCCCCAATAGGATTTGAGACACTAACGGGATCCACTACTATACTAGTATCTAGGTGGAGAGACTTAACAATAGAAGCAGATATGAATGAATGTGAAGTTCCAGAATCAAACAAAGTACGAACAGGATGATCATAAAGGAAAATTAAACTTTTAACGGAAATGGTTCTACCTCTCTCTTGCGGAGGTTCTATAAGAGCGTGCACCTACCTTCCAGAAGTAGATCCTGCCCTCTGCCCTTGCCTTGCCTTCTTAGGCAGTCTTTAATAATATGTCCTTCCTCTCCACACGGGAAGCAACCCGTCTTCTTCTTCTTCCTACAATCCTTGCTCAAGTGGCCCGGTGTTCAACAATTATAGCACCTTTTCTTCCCTTGGCCCTTGTTATCCTTACCACCTTTCTTTTGTTGTTGCTGTTGTTGTGCTTTCTTTGGATCCACCTTCTTATCTTGTGCCTTGTTAGCATTAGCACCTTTCTCCTCTTCGTTAATCGGCTTCATATAAACTAGATTCTCGAAAGTAGCCCCCATACGAATGTGGGACATAGCCAATCCATGTAATGGTTCATTCAGACCCTTAGCATACCTCAAGGCCTTCTTATGCGGTGTATTAACTAGTTCCATCCCAAATCTGGCTAATTGGTTAAACTTGTTCACGTACTCCTTCAAAGACAAACTTCCTTGCTTCAAAGCCAAGAACCTTTCCATGTATAAACTTTCCTCTGCTTGTGAAAGAAATTTCAGCTCGAACCTTTGCTTAAAGTCCACCCATGTTTCCACTGCACGTCCCCCATTAGTTACTTCCTACCAAAAAGAAGCTTCATCCTTCATCAACCAAGAAGCCAACTGAACTTTCCTCCCATCATCTATCTCAAAGATACCAAATAGATCTTCCACTTCCTTGAGCCAATTCCGAGCCGCATCAAATGTCTCGGTTCCATTAAATGGTTTTACGCCCATCGCACGAAAGTCCTTGCATATGTTCGAAAAAGCATCTACACGAGGAGGAGGGGGTGGAGGAGGAGGAGGAGGAGCATCTGCTGGGCCTGCAACGTTAGCCCTTGCCTCCAGAAACCTTCTGAACCAGGCTGGTATCTGTACGCCCTCAGGTATTTCGGTTTGATCAGCCATGATTAAAGGAAAAGGGGAAAGATTCAAAACGAAGATTTCAAAAGATAGATATATGGATATTGGGGATTATGTTTTCCATAAAAATCTTTTTCTCTAAAAATACTCTCTTTAGGACATGTTTTTGAAAATATTTCTTTCCAAAAATACTTTTGAAAACGGTTTTCAAATTTTTTTTATCTGTTCTGGTAACTTTCAGCTCTGATACCACGTGTAACACCCCACGTCCATTAATGTCACTCTTTAAAAGAATGCATTAACTTCCATGGAGCATTGTAAGTGTATATAGAACAGAAAATCATAACACGATAGATATAAAACAGTACATAAAAATTTAAAACTACATTCATTGCAGCGGAAAACAAATAAATTTGGTTACATCATCAAAAACAAAAGACTAGAGTCAAGTACATAATATCCATCTTGACAAAATCAAAGTACATAAAATAAAAGCATAATCCCACTACTACAAATAGCCATAAAGGATAAAAAAGATAAAGCTGAGCGTAGCATTACTCTCAGCACTCCAAAGCTCTCCAAAAAAAAATCCAAGCAAAGCTCCACTAATTCCCACCCTGAGGAACTAGGGGGGAGGAAAGAAAAGAGGCGAAAACAAAACGAGGTCAGATATAAAGTCTGGCGAGTCCAGTAACTTTAACAATATAATAAGTAAAGCAACAGGATAAGGAATAAACTGGATATAAGGAACGACTGTGACATAACAGAGGTGGCAAGGTAAATAAGGTAAGTACGATTCAACAACGATTGCGCTCCTAACTACTACAAGATATGCTATGCACCATGCTAACTTACTAAAAGATGATCCCTCTAAGCAACCAACAAATATGGTAGTAATAATAATGGTAGTCTCTCATGTACCCCTAGCTGCTGTCATAGTGCCGCCTGCTCCTATCTCCACTAAGTGTACTCACTACCCTGCCTCATTCGATCGGCTCACTAACTCATAGATACCCGTGTTGGTCCCACAGTAGGGTGTATCACTCCCTAAAGTGGCAACCCGATACGACTAGAAGGCACCACTTATACCTACACGATGCAACAACGTCTTACCTACCAGCCCGGACCCATGCACGCACATGACCCATTTGGACTTGCACTGCCACCGCTATCCTTTAATTGACCTCTTACAATCAACCCCAGTAAGCCTGTCCCGTCCTCGATCTAGTTCAAGCTCACTAAGATACTAAATGGGTTACTGGTTGAAAAGGGTCCCCACACTTGACACAAGCTTCCCTACTAAGCTTGGTCCCCACTAGGAATTCCCACTTAACCCCTCCATATTCCTATGTCAACTACATGTCTAGGTTAAGTGTTCTTTAGTTCATTATAACCGTAATCCTGCAAGACCTCTCACATTAGACGCCGTTTGCTGTTGCTAGATATGCCAGGCGGTTTCGGGCAGGCTTACACCACAAACCCATCTAACCTCGTGTATTTGCCTTATTACGTACCTAATTTCTGCCTTTGACCTCTCACATTAGATAGCGTTTGTGGTTGCTGGACATGCCGGGCGGTTCCGGGCAGGCTTACACCACAAACCTATCTAACCTCAAGTCGTAGGCGTTCATTATCCTATGTTTATCTTAAATTAGTGATTCCCCATTTACCCATAAATTTCAACCCAAATTTATGTGACAAATTCTAATCACTTTATGCCTATAATCTCATGTTTAAAGTTTATGCCAATTTCACACCCAAACCCACTTATGCCAAATTTCACTATTGCATGTTGTACACAATTTTGCCTAATACCCTAACCATCATCAATTTATGCCCAATTATCAATTATCACAATTTAGGCCAAATTACATGTCATAATAATTTCCCAAACTTTTCCCCATCGTTCCCACGTCATTCGTACGCATAATTTGATGAAGTATGATTAGGCTTGAAGGTAGACTAAACTCATAAAAGAAAAAGGAAAAGGAGAGGGAAGAGAGTCAAAATAGGCATAACACAAAAACAGGCATATGAACATGAATGGGCATATGAACATGAATAGGCATATGATAGGTTCATGTAAAAGGTGACAAACTTGCAAACTTGATGAAATCCATTACAAGCATAAGCATATTATCACAATTTACAACTTATCAAAATCACTTTATTTTAATTATCTTGTTAATGCTACATGAACTCACAGAGATAGGCTTAAGAAAGAAGAGAAAAATTCTGGATTCTGATTTTTGTAATTGATTAGCGATCCGTTGATGTAGGCGTTGACTGTTGTCTTCAACTTGAATTTGATTGATTAGGGTGGAGGCTAGATCAACTTTGAGTTTAGCGGCATGGAGGCGCCATTACTTTGATTAATGAATTAGGGTTTAGGTCTAGGGGTGTTTATATAGGTGTAGTGAGTTAATTAGGGCCTTAGGATTGGGTTAGGTTCCGTCTAAACCCTCCAAATCCGAAATACACCTTACTCAGCCAACCAGAAGTCGCCACGTAGCCCTAAAGACCAAAAATACGCCGTAGCCCGTTCTGGCCGCCAGTGGTCGACTCCCTAAGGGTGTCGACACCTATGTCAACAACCCTATAGAGGGGGTCGACACCTCCTAGTGGGGAATTTTCCCTCCAGCCTCCCTCTGTTGTTTGAATTCTGAGTTCGAATTTATTAATTATTAATTTAATTTCTGGTTTAAAATTAAATCTTCTAACCTCCATAACTTCTTCATACTGTATCCGTTTTACGCAAACTCGGACTCTATCTCAAGAAGAATTCCAGGACTAACGCAATGGCGTAACCCGTTTTACTTAATTCTTCTTCTAAAAATTAAGTATACTTTAATTTGTGAATTTTAATGTTATAAAATTACGGGGTGTTACAATATTTGAACAATAAAAATACCATTTTTATTGAATATATGGACTATATGAAATAGTGATGCGTTGAAATAAATATTCATTTACAAATCGGATGATTTGTTTATGTACATCCATTTGACTGATATTGATTGGGATGATATATTTTACACATCGACCAACTGCACAAATAATATTAAGTATTTGTTGTTTGGAAACCCCACACGGGTATTGGGATAATATTTGACATACACTGATCCCAATAATAGTGGTATGTCAATCGATTGGTTGACAGGCTATTGTAAGCGTTAATTATTTATATTTGATGCTTATACAGTTGTGTAATGCACTCTGGATGACGGATGATTGTTTATCATTGTTATTATATACATTTGTTGTATGAATCCATATAATTAACATTATATGGTAATTGATTAGGTCTCATTCCAATTTGGAAAATAAAGAATATTTTAAAATAATATTCCGAAAAGGATCAAATTATTCATGTGTTGAATAAAATATTTAAACAATAAAAATATCATTTTTATTGAATGTATAAACCATTAAAATTATTCATGTGTTTAATAAAAATATTCATGTGTTGAATAAAATAAAATAACGAATATTTTAAAATAATATTCGGTAAAAGATCAAAATATGATTTTGATGTCTGATTTTGGATGGACATGAAAACATTTAAACATATGAAGCCGTGTTGATTAGACATGCGCCATTTTGACGCGAACAATATTTATATCGATTTTATTCATTTTTATAATGAATATTGTAAAGGAAATGATTTCAAAATCTAATGTTTTGAAAATATCATCAATTAAATATTAATGATATGGAATATTCAATTTTGATTTAAAATTGAATATGAAGTTGAAATCATTTTTAAAAACGAATTTAAAATGATTTATAAAATAAGTTTTAAATGGAAATCGACGAAATATATTTAATATATATATTATATATATTAAATCGCCTGAATAGAACGCGTCGCGCCGCGACCGTTTGCGAATTTCGAACATTGACTTCGAATTAACATTACGGGAGATCCGACCGTCGGATTTTCCTAAAACCGGATCCATTGGGTCCGTATCGAAAAGATCTTTCCAAGAATATAAGAGATTTGAAATCTAATGGTTGGGTTTGGAATTATGTCCAAATCAAATTTGGAAAAGGTCCTTGTAAGTGCAGTATGATGACCGTTTAAGGAAATCAACCGAAATGGCCTTAATACAATTATTAAAAATATTAATAATTTATGTAAAATCATAATAAATGATTTGGAAAGAATTTGGATGAAAAATTCCATGTTTTGAAGATAAAAATATATTTTTATCAAAGGAACTAGTTATTAACTAGAATTATAATCCAATTATTTTTAAATAAATAAATTGGATTGAGAATGGGTTTTAATATAACCAGAATTTCCAATATACGAATTGGAATGGAATTTAATCGAAATTATCTTCGGAATTTTTCGATATTGGATTCCGTGATTATACGGATATTATGGAGGAATTTCGAAGATATATATATGTATGTATGTATCATTATTCCCAATACGATGTTTGTTGATTTCAAAATTTGATATTGAATATAAGCCGATATAATTTCTATTTAGAGCCCTGTATTTTATATCAAATTGGATTTTGGGTTTGTCGTGAACGGTGTCTTAAATAACACTGTTCTTAAACCCAATTGAGTAAACTTTAAATCTTTTTATTAAGATTTAATGAAGTTTACCAATTAAATAATATTTAATTGGAATTGAATTGAATTCGATTTTTGGGTTTGTCATGAACGGTGTCTTCATTAACACTGCTCTTAAACCCCGTGTGAAGAGAATAAATCTTTTAATTAAGATTTAAAGAAGAATTTCCAATTAATTAACATTTAATTGGAATTGAAATGAAATGTGAATTATGTTTATTGTGAACTGTGTTTTTAAGAACATTCGTTCTTTAACTCAATTGACAGTGAAATGTGATTTGGAATTTATAAATCTTTTACTAAGATTTAATAGAAATTTTCGAAAGCAAAGTTTTCCAATTTAATATATTGGAATGGAAATGGAATTCGATTTGGTAATAATCGAAATGAGCTTCTGTAGAGGAAGACTGTTAATATATATGGAATTTAAAATGCTTTGTCGTTATTCCATTTATATTATTACTCGGGTACGGAAATTGATATCGATTATATATTGATCTATTTTCCATGAAGATTCCATAATTAATGGAATGTGATTTTGGGTTTATCGTGAACTGTGTTTTAAATGACATTCGTTCTTTAACCCAGTTAAAGACATGATTTATTTTCCTAAAAGTTGAGTAATCATTAGGAAATGATTTTCAACTTTAAAACTGAATTAGAGTTTTAATGAATCTTTAATTAGATTGAAATGTGAATGGATAATTTAAATTATCAAATTCGGGAAATGATCGAGAATGGAGTACCACCAGTTTTGCTCCAAGCGATAGTTAAATCTTTAATTAGATTTGAATAGGAAATGGTAATTAAATTTACCGATAACACCATGGTGTTAGATATGGAGTATTACTAGTTGTGTTCCATGGGATAAATAGGTTGGGATTGGAAATAAAGAAATTGATTACTTCGGTAAGGTGCGTTAATCCCGACTAGTTGATAAACCTTAATTTGGTTTAGAATTGATATCCAAAGGAAGATCAAAGAATAAATTTAAAAGAATTTATCTTTGATAAAATTAATGGGAACCTTTCTCGAAGTATAAGAATATTTGAATAAAGGAATATTTTGGATTGGAATGAGGCGTATGTTGTGTTTTTATAGCACTTGTTTATTATATACGCGAGTTATCCGGAAAGGCCAGGTTTATACCCATTCTGATAAACTGATTTGATGATAAGTCGATGATGAAGACGGTGGTTGAAGACCGGAGGTCTTCACATCGTTTGGATGATTACTAAATTCTTGATTGGGCTGTACACCCAAGACGAGGTAATAAGTGGTGATTGTCCAAGCGTACTTGGAGATCGGCCGGATATGCGGGGACCTCTCTCCTGTATTGGACATACGGGACGAGGAATAAGTTGCCTCCGGTTTCGTTCAGACCTAGAACGAACTTGTAAAGGGATGTGTGTCTGACATTTGATTTTATTCTATGTTGATTGATCTCTATTAAATATATATATCTGTTTGATGGCGGAGAATTTATTTTTTTGCTTAACACCCTTCTCTGAGGCGTACGAGCTCAGAGGTTATATATCGATAGACATCAGTCGCATGGCATGAATTGCCTGTGTAGCATGCTGAGATGAAAATGATCAAGGCTTCTGTTGAAAAGCAGAGTCTTATGTTTGATGATCAAAGCACGACTTTAATATAGCATAGCTTTGTGTATAGCATTAATTCGCGAGCCTCACACCTCAGTATGAGTCAAAAACGTGATAAGGGACCCAAGGAGGACATGACGTTTCTTTCTAGCTCTGGGTGGTGTCATGGTATGGAGCCTAGACATTTATTATTTTTACCTATGTGGTTGTTGGATTGCGAGGCGTCTCGAATATATCGGTTACTACGGAGCCGATGGATTGTTCCTATAGGATCGGGAAACGTGTGTTCAGGAATTTCCAATCCTCAAACGTAAGTGAGGACCGGCCTTGGAGGATCCAGGGGTTGCCCAGAGTGTGTAGTCCCGAGGTATTTGCTAGAGTTCCTCAAAGCGGTTAGGAGTACATCCCTTGCCTCGACTCATGACAGAAATCCAATTTCCAATACGTGACATTTCGATTTTAATTGTAGAACCTAGTATGGCGACGCAATATATGGGTACCTACACCGCCTATGATTGAAACATTTATATTTGAAGTTGATTTCTTCACTTATAGTAATAACAAAATATGAAATTTCACGTACCAAGCATTTTTGGCTATTATAAGGTAAAAACTCTATCCTCCGGCTTGCGTTGCATTGTGTGATGGGACCTAAGTCTTATAATAGCTTCATTTTTCTATTTAGCATTGCGCTGTATGTTTTATGCATCGGTATTCTTGGGGTTAAACCCGTTCCGTGTTATACGGCGTGGTCCTTTGATTTATCTAACTTTAAAATCAAGAAAATAACTGTTTTAGTTCTTACACCAGTCACATGACTGACCTGGAGTTTATTGTTTTAACCTAAACTCTGGGTGCCCTTATTTTCCACATGGGCAATTAGTAGTTTTGGTTTTGCATATTTATTTATACAGGATCCTAGTTTACAGCTGGAGCTATATTCGGAACGCTCTGTATCTGTGTATTTCTTTAAGCTGTGTTATGTATTATTTTTCCGCTGCTATGTAATGTATTTTAAATCTCTGATATTTTTCTGTTGTATAAATTATTCATACTCTGTTATATTCTTGTTTTCTGATGTAATTGTTGTAATAAGTAATGAAATATTCTTCTGTTTATGTTCTGATTTATCGTCTTCCCAACTCAATCCGGGCTTTCCCGTAAGGGCGAGTTTGGGTCGTTTCACCATCTAAACTATCCTCTCTACTGTAGGGAAGGTCCCTACAAATCTTGGTGCCAACTTCCCTTTCGTGCCAAAGCGGACTACATTCCTTAGTGGTGAAACTTTGATGAAGACCATATCTCCCACTTCAAATTCCAAGTTAGTTCTCCTTTTATCGACATAAGATTTCTATCGATCTTAGGCTGCTTTCATCATTTTCCGAATGAGTTCTATCATTTCCGAAGTCTCTCTTATCATTCCAGGACCTAGTAGAAGTCTGTCAGTAGACTCCCACCAACAAGTCGGTGATCTGCAAGGTCGTCTGTATAGTGCTTCGATGGGTGCCATGCCTATGCTCGACTGATAACTATTATTATATGCGAACTAAACCAATGGGAGATGCTCCTCCTAAGTCTCTAGTATAGAGGGCCTTAATAGATCCTTGAGTACTATATTAACCCTCTTAGTTTTCTCATCAGTCTGAGGGCGATAAGCCATGCTAAGTCTTAACTGTGTACCTAGAGCTTATTGCAAGCTCCTCCAAAATTCACTAGTAAATATGGGGTCATGGTCATTTACTATACTTGAAGGCACCCCATGTAGTCGAACGATATCTTTGAGGTAAATGAAGCTAGTCAAGCTATCGTCTTCTTGCTCTTGATTGGGATGAAATGAGCGCACTTTATAAGTCTGTCCATTATCGCCCAAATGCTCGTGTTTCCCTTCCTTGATCTGGATAGTCCATCAATGAAATCCAAAGAGACGCTCTCCCATTTCCATTGCGGGACATCTAAGGACTAAATTAATCAACCGGGTTTCTTTTGTTCAGCCTTGAATTGTTGACAGGTCATACATTGGGCCATGAATTCTGCTACATCTTTCTTAATGCCCATCCAATCAAAAACACACTTCATGTCTCGATACATCTTGTCACCGCCCGGATGGATAGTCATCCGAGAGTGATGAGCTTCTTCTAGCATTGCCCTTAGTGATTCCCTAATTCTAGGGACATACAGCCTTCTATCTCATCTTATTCAACCTTCTTCGTCCACAGTATATCTAGCTAAGTGACTAGAAATTTCTCCTTGACCAAGTATGTCAAGATGTCATTCAACTGCTGGTCATCTTGCTGCATAGATCCAATTTACTCTAATAGAGTAGGTCGCACCTCCAGTTATGCCAATAAACCATGTGTGAAATCCGTAGATTGCTTAAAATTAAAGGTTGAGATGAACTCTAATGTGACGGCCTGCCCCGCACCAGCCGACATTTCTAATGAAACGCGCTGTGCCGATGTCCAGCCAGCACAGGACGGTCGTTAAAGGGAAAAGGGTTTGAAACTATGTATCATCAAAGAACCTGTAGTATGTCTCGCAGCGCATGGAAAAAATATAATAATAACATAACTTGATATAAAACAGGAGAGACAGTGCCTAAGCTGAAAACTAAACCATCATAGCAGCGGAAAATTCAAAATACAGCTTATGATCCAAACCATTATTGCAACTTTCAAATACTGTCTCTAAAGCGAAATAGGAAGGTACACTACTAATGCCCAAAGTAGTGACCAGCAACAACACAGGGAGAATATGAGTAAATAATACGTGGAAGCCTCCTACTCGTCTCCGGACATTTACTCATGCATAACCAGCTAAGATGTCTCTACTCTGCTCGTTTAGGAGCACCCAGAGTAATAAGAAAAGACATAAAACTATGGGTCATACAAAAGTCTGGTATGAGCGATAAGCAGCAAAGACAGAACAATAATAGGTATACATAACCATACCTGAACCTGGACCTACAACCAAAGAGATAGCACAACAGGATGTACAATACTCTAAGGTAACACTAGCACATGGTGTGAAAATAATGGGGAGGGGGTGTGCATGTCATGGTGATAGCAAACATCAAACATAGCAATCATCCTCACATCCCTCACTTAGTGCGTAAAGTATACGATATCTGCCACTTTGATTACCCTAATCTTTGCTACGATCACTCTGCCCCATGGAGTCATGACGGCTCCACTGCACTGAACCATAGCCACTAATCCTTTGCTATGTCCACTCTGTCCCATGGAGTCATGAAAACTCCACTTCACTGGCTCATAGCCCTACTACGATCACTTTGCCCCATGGAGTCATGACAACTCCACTGCACTGATCCATAGCCAATATTTGTCTCTCAATGGTGAGTCAAAGCTATAGACATCGATAACCCCTTTGCACACGTCTCGCAGCAAAGTCCAACTCACGAAGTTAACTCGTTGGTTCCCGTCTGGATCCTGAGTTCTAATGTAACACGCCACCTCCGCCAGTACCACTCTTGCAAGGGCACTGACTTTGGAGGGGCGTTTGAATCAGGCAAACATGCATAATGATATATCAAGGCAGAACAAGAACATATGTATATATGTAAACAGAGTAAATAAGATAAGTAAAACAGCGGAAGATTTCAAACTATTTCAAAACAAGTCTGGTACAACATAATGTCAACTTTCCAAATACACAAGTCTAGATAAAAACAACATCACTGAAAAACTGAAATACATAAGTACTATCCCCAAAATAAGTGATAACCATAGCTAGCTTCATGTCAAGACCGTACATGAGCTAAAATCCCACAAGCAAGCGATCAGAAATCCAAGCTAAGCTCCAACGTTCCCACCCTGAGAACCTGGGGGGGGAACGGAAGAAAAGAGGCAAAAGAAAAACAGGTCAGTCAAAAAGACTGAGTAAGCCCTACTACAATCAATGTAAATAGATAAAGTTAACTGGCATGAGAAGCAGGGATGATCATAAGGATAACAACATACTAGCATGATGATTAACTAACAAGGTAGATAAAGGTGTCATCGCATAATCAGGTTTAAGGTTTTTGCACCATAGGTGTACTAGCAAACTAACATGACTTGAATAAACAAGTATTGATCCCTTGGCCCAAGCTTTGGCCCAATAACATGAAGTGACCCTAATACGCGGTCCAACCAAACGGTCTAGTCGATCGGCTCCTTAAGCCTAACTCGTCACGTGTTGGTGTCAATGCGGCCCAAACATAATTGTAGTCAGACTGTGCCGGGTCCACCCTTCGGGTGTATCAAGCCCTAGGGTGTAAACCCCTGGACACCATAAACATAAGTGCACAGTCTCGATCTACTGGTACCCGTGCATGTTTTCTCCGGCTACGGACTATGTGCATGACCATAGTCCGTCCGGAACTACACCGGCGTACCACTCTACCGTCGTTTTTGGTCACTTACCTCAAGTCCAGTAATCGTGCTCCCTCCCTAGCCTAGTCCCTAGGGTCTTAATGATACAAACTTGGGATTACTGTTGGAGTGGACCCCCATTGCTAGGATTTTCTAGTGGGTTAAGTACGGTTTAACCCTCTTGCTAATCATGGATTAACTTGGTTAAGTGTAACGATGAGTTCACGACTTAACCCTGATTAATCTACCAAGCCCAAATTGGTTAAGTACTAAGTGGACCATGACTTAACCCTAATCATGAGGCATTAATTAATTAATGTGCCTTAACCTCTCACATTAGACTTTGTTGCGGTTACTAGTTAAGCCGGGCGGGTCCGGGTAGCTTTACACCACAACTTGGTCTAACCTCGGGTTCAAGGTACAACATGGCCAACTTCTCACATTGGGTCCTATTGTTTGTAGCAACTAGTTAAGCCGGTCGGTTCCGGGTAGGTTTACGCTACAAACTCAACCCAACCTCGAGTTGGTCACACTTATCTTTTCTAAGTGTCATGTCCATCATGTTTCCAAAAAATATTACAAATTTTCAAGCAATTAGGTAGACCTAACTTAATAGATAAATTCCCAATGGGTAGACCTAACTTAATAGGTAAATTCCCAATCTTATGTTTTTATGTCTTTTAAGTTTACCCAACCCCAAACGCAATCCCATCGCTTACATATCGCAATAGCGCATAAAGGATAGAAAGAGGGATCTTGGCATAATCATGACATAAAGGTGTTGAAGCCACAAGTTTAACATGGTGGCATATGAAATGTACATATGTTCATATACTTGCATATTACATTTTTAGGCCTCAAAAGCATGCACAAAACCAAACTTAGCATATTGGTGATACATGGTGATAAATGACATGTAGAAATGGCCATAAGTTCGCATTTAGCCTCACATGCAAGTTATCATAAGAGATATGATAACTTACATGTTGCCAAAATGCAACCTTTAGCATAAAGCTTGAAGCTTTATGTTCATATACTCAAGATAAGCTTGCATAACATGATAACATGAACAAAATGATCAACCCAAACTTGCATAACATAACTTGCATATCATATGACAAACTTGCATATCAAACTTGCATAACATAACATAGCAAACTTGCATACATAACATGATAGACTTGCATAACACATCATAGTAAACTTGCATATCATAATGATCAAACACAACTTGCATCATTCATTAACTTTAGAGTTTAAATATGAAAGTAGAAAAGGGCTTACAATGCTTATGAAGACACAAAAAATATGACAAAGACCTTATGCAACCAAATAGACCCAAAATGCAAGCTCTAATAGAAAAACACTTGAGCAAAAATGATCAAAACTCTTGCTTTATGATGTAAATATGGAAACTTGACTTGAATGCAAGCTAATGATGCTCATACAAGCTTGAAAACACTTGTATGCATGGAAAATCTCTCATAGAAATGATTTAGGAAATTTATGAAGAGAGTGGAGGCCATGAGAGGAATGATTTTGCCATAGTTTAGTTACTTGAATGAATAATGATGATTTATAGTTAGGTTAGGGTCTTATTTATAGAGATTAGGATTAGTTCTAGCCTTAGGATTAAACCCTAGTTCCAATCTCAGCCCTCAAAACCTAATCTGGCCCCCAAACTCAACACAACTCCAAAATGGTGCACTAGGCAAAACTGCCCGGCTGAGCCAAGTCGACAGCCAAGTCGACAGGGCTGTCGACTTGGGTCCAACCAAGTCGACTCCCAAGTCGACAGGGCTGTCGACTTGGGTGCTCTGGCGGGAATTTTCCCTCCTGGCCCAATCTGACCCTAATTTCCCAAATTCAAACTTGAATTTGAAATCTGTTTTTACTTTGAATTTTCTGAAAACTTCGTTGGGCCTTAATCGGGTCATACGGACTCCGATTTTCGAAAACTCGGACTCTATTTCGCGTATTTTTCCGAGACGAACACAATGGCACAGCCCGTTTTCCCTTGATTCAGATTTTAGAATTAAATTCTGCCTCGATTTACGTTATAACAGGTTATTGAAAATACGGGTTGTTACATTCTCCCCTCCTTAAAGGATTTCGTCCCCGAAATCTTCAAGTTAGGAAGAACGTATCCTACCATCCAACATCCATCTACTCAAAACATCATCCACGAGCAATCATTGTCCTTACAAGATTCTAAATGTTGTATGAACATATGCAAAGGTGTGTGTATATGTACTTATCTAATGCAAATATCATCAATGCAAATTATGTTAGTGAAATGAATCCATATGTATGCAATTCCTAACATAATGTATAACATCTATATGTGTGCACATAACATACATCCATATGCAACATCCATGTGATAACACAAATTTTCATCCATGAATAAGCGTAAACACTCATGCATATGCAATATGAGGAGTGTGTGAGCCGATCTAGTGCCTAATGTGTATAATGCATCCACGAGTAACCACTTGCAAACACTTGCAACCACTTGCAACCATCGAGCATAACATGTTTCAAACACATGTTTCATCCAAAGGGTTTCTACCTAAGGTTCTCATGACAAGATTAACACGATAAACTAGATAAACATGGATAGCAAAGAGAAAGATATGCTAACAAAGAAAAGAGATTGAGAGTGTACCCTCAAAAAGGAATGGATAAAGCCCACGCATCTTCTCCTCGGTTTCCCAAGTTGCGTCTTCTTCGGCTTCACCCCATTGAACCTTCACCAACTTGACCTCTCGATTCCTTAGCTTCTTGGTCTCCGTCCCCAAGATACGAATCGGAGCTCTCCTCAAGGTAGCCTCTTTCTCCACTTCCACATCTTTCAGAACACTTGGCTCAACAACCTCTGCTGATTCATGTAAACACTTTCGGAGATGCGAGACATGAAAAACATCGTGTACTCCGGCAAGCTTCTCGGGCAACTCCACTCTATAAGCCATCTGCCCGATCCTCTCTATAATAGGGAATGGTCCAACAAACCTCGGTGCTAACTTCCCAACGGCTCCAAATCGGACCACATTCTGCAAAGGAGAAACCTTCACGAAAACCATATCCCCAACATCAAACTCCAAATCGGTTCTTCGCTTATCAGCATAGGACTTCTGTCGGTCTTGGGCCGCTTTCATCCGTCTCCGAATTAACTCGACCTTCTCGGATGTATCTCTGATCATATCAGGCCCAAGTATAAGCTCATCTGTAGTCTCCCACCAACATGTAGGCGAATTGCATGGCCTCCCATATAAAGCTTCAAATGGTGCCATCCCTATGCTTGCCTGATAACTGTTATTATATGCAAACTCAACAAGAGGAAGATGGTCTTCCCAAGTACCACCAAAATCAAGAATACAAAGCCTCAACAGATCCTCGAGTACCCTATTCACCCTTTCGGTTTGACCGTCCGTCTGTGGGTGATAAGCCGTACTTAGATGCAAGCTATTCCAGAACTGACTTGTAAAGATTGGGTCACAGTCACTGACTATACTAGAAGGGACTCCATGTAGTCTCACAATCTCACGAAGATATACAGACGCTAGCCAAGATGCGGTCCTCTTGCTCTTCACTGGAATGAAATGAGCACTCTTCGTAAGTCTATCCACAATAACCCAAATGCTCGTATTCCCTTTCCTTGACCTTGGTAGCCCATCGATAAAATCCATGGAAATACTCTCCCACTTCCATAGTGGAACATCTAGAGGATGCAATAGCCCACGGGCTTCTTCGACTCGGCCTTAACTTGCTGGCAAATGATACATCTAGAGACAAACTCTGCCACATCCTTCTTCATCCCAGGCCAAAAGAAAATGCGCTTCATATCTTTATACATCTTATCTCCGCCCGGATGTATAGTTAACTTAGAGCGATGCGCTTCCTCAAGAACTTTTCTTACTAAATCTTCTACCATTGGAACACATAACCTTCCGTCTCTCCTCAGCCAACCCTTGTCATCAATTGAATATCGAGCGAGATGACTAGACGCCTCTCCTCGAATCAGCTTATCCATAATCTCAACTATCTGAGGGTCTTCTCTCTGCGAAGCCCCAACTTGATCAAGAAGGGTAGGTCTGAGTTCCAGAGATGCTAAAGAACCGGTCATCGACTCAATCGCCAAAGAGAAATCAAAGGTTGCCACATACTCTAAATTCTTCATCTCAACGAATAGAGGACTCAGAGTCAACCTTTTTCTACTCAATGCATCTGCTACCACATTCCCCTTGCCAGGGGTATAAGCTATCTCAAAATCGTAGGACGCCAAGAATTCCATCCATCTTTGTTGCCTCAGATTCAGATCCTTCTGAGAAAAGAGATACTTCAATGACTTGTGATCGGTATAAAGCTCAAATCTTTCTCCCAGAAGATAATGGCGCCAAGCCTTGAGTGCATATACTATTGCTGCCAACTCTAAGTCATGAGTGGGATAATTCTTCTCATGCACTTTGAGTTGTCTACCGCCAAAGCATATCACTCTTCCTTCTTGCATCAGAACAGCTCCTAACCCCGTGCCACATGCATCGGTGTATACTGTAAATAACTTCCCTCCATCGGGCAAAGCTAGAACAGGTGCTGATGTGAGAGCTCTCTTGAGCTTCTGAAAAGCAAGCTCGCATTCTATGCTCCAAGCAAAAACTAAATTCTTCTTCGTCAATTTAGTGAGAGGAGCGGAAATCTTCGTGAAGTCCTTGATGAACTTCCGGTAAAAGCCTGCAAGACCTAGAAAACTTCTCACTTCGGTTGCATTCCTTGGAGTCTTCCAATCCTGAACTGCAACTACCTTAGCGGGATCCACCGCTAAGCCTTGCTTAGATACTATATGCCCAAGGAATCTAACTTCCCTTCTCCAAAAGTGACACTTGGAGAACTTGGCCTTCAACTGATGCGCTCTAAGCGTATCCATCACCTCCACGAGATGCCTTGCGTGCTCTTCCTCATCCTTAGAGAAGATCAGAATATCATCTACGAAGACTACGACAAACTTGTTCAAGAACTCCCTGAACACCCTACTCATCAAGTCCACGAAATATGCGGGTGCATTAGTCAAGCCGAACGGCATGACAAGCCATTCGAAGAATCCATCTGGCGTTCTGAACGCAGTCTTGTCTATACTATCTTCAGCTACCCTGAGCTGATGGAATCTAGTAGCAAGATCAAGCTGAGAGAAAACAGAAGCACCGACAAGCTGGTCAAATAGATCATCAATCCTCGGTAACGGGTGTCTGTTCTTCTTAGTCAGCTTATTCAACTCTCGATAGTCAACACAAAGTCGGAGAGAACCATCTGCCTTGGTAGCAAATACCACAGGCGCTCCCCATTCAGATATACTTCGTCTAATGAAGTTCTTCTCAAGCAACTCCTTCACTTGCTTACTTAGCTCCCGCCTCTCACGCGGAGCCATGTGCCGAACGGGCAAAGAAACCGGCTTTGCATTATCCACCAGATAAATGCGGAAATCAATCTCTCGCTTAGGGGGCAACCCTCTAACTTCATCGAAAACATCCGGATACTCTCGAACCACTCTCACAGACTGAAGAGTTTCCATTGACGAGTCGAGTGATTCAAGATAGCACAACATGAAGGGACCTCTCGGATTACAAGAAATTTCTAGGGTGTTTCCGAGGCGAGTCACGAGCCTCACAACCCTATGCTCACAATCAAGGATGGCTCCATATCTAGACAACCAATCCATGCCCAATATCAATCCGTATCCCCTAAAACCAAGAACATAAGCACTACACAAGAACTCTACACTCAGTATAGAGATCCTCAAATCCCCACATATCATGACAGGTGGGCGGAACCCCCAATAGGATTTGAGACACAGACGGGATCATCTACCAAGCTAGTACTAAGGTGCAAACTATCAACAAGATCAGATGAGATAAAGCTATGCGATGCACCAGAATCAAACAAGGTACGAACTGGAAAATCAGAAATATATACAAGGCTCTCAACAGAAATACTACCTCGATCGGGAACTGGAGCGGTATTGAGAGCATGAACTTGCCCTCCTGAAGGTCCAGCACGTTGAGTCTGACCCTGGCCTTGCCCTTGCTTCTTCGGGCAATCCTTACTGAAATGTCCAGTCTCACCGCAGAAAAAGCATTCACCATTCTTCCTTTTCCTCTTCTTACAATCCTTAATAAGATGCCCAACTGAACCGCAATAATGGCACTTCCCCTTGGTGTTCTTGCCTTTGTTGTTGTTCCCCTTGTTGCCTTGACTCTTGTTCTTGTTCTTGTTCTGATTGCCTTGACTGCTCTGACCACTTGGATTACCCTGATTTCCTTTCCACTGGGAATCAGTCTTCTTGGCTTGAGTATCATTCACCTTGATCTCTTTCTTGACATCTCCCTGAAGTAACGCCATATCAACCAAGCTCTCAAACGTGGCCCCATGGGGAATATGTGACATAGCCAATCCCTGCAACGGCTCATTCAATCCTCTAGCAAAACGAAGAGCCTTCTTCTGAGGAGTACTCACCATATCCAAGCCAAAACGAGCTAACTGATTGAACTTGTTCACATATTCTTTGACATACATATCTCCTTGTTTCAAAGTTATGAACCTCTCCATTTGCAGATTCTCCTCAGCAGAAGATAGAAACTTAAGCACAAACCTTGCCCTGAAATCGGCCCAAGTCTCAACATGCCTAGTACCATTGGTGACTTCCCACCAATAAGCGGCTTCATCCTTCATAAGCCAAACCGCCAACAAGATCTTCCTCTGATCGTCTAACCCAAAGATAGCAAATAAATCCTCGGTCTCTTTCAACCAATTTCTGGCCTCTACAAAAGTCTCAGTGCCTTGAAAGTTCTTGCCACCCATTGCTTTGAAATCTTTACATGTCTTTGCGAAGTCAGCTTGAGGATGCTGAGGGGGAGGAGGAAGAGGAACCTCAGCGACAGGAGGAGGAGGAACATTAACTACCGGAGGAGGAGGAGGAGGAACATCTGCGGGGCCGGCTTCGGTCGCCCTAGCCTCCAAAAGCCTCCTATACCAAACAGGTACGTGTACTCCCTCCGGAATAGCAAAGTTATCGGCCATACTGAAAACGAAGAAAAAGACAGATTCAGAATAGAGAAAAACGAAGGAATTTTGCTAATGGCTTTTTGGGGAATAGCCTTTAAAATAAACTAGACTTTTCTTTGGAAAATACTTTATACTTGGTTTTGAAAATAGTTTTCCAAAAGTTTTTCTAAAAACCTTTTTGTTCCTTCTCGTAAACCATATGCTCTGATACCAAATGTAACACCCCACCTCCGCCAGTACCACTGTTGCAAGGGCACTGACTTTGGAGGGGCGTTTGAATCAGGCAAACATGCATAATGATATATCAAGGCAAAACAAGAACATATGTATATATGTAAACAGAGTAAATAAGATAAGTAAAACAGCGGAAGATTTCAAACTATTTCAAAACAAGTCTGGTACAACATAATGTCAACTTTCCAAATACACAAGTCTAGATAAAAACAACATCACTGAAAAACTGAAATACATAAGTACTATCCCCAAAATAAGTGATAACCATAGCTAGCTTCATGTCAAGACCGTACATGAGCTAAAATCCCACAAGCAAGCGATCAGAAATCCAAGCTAAGCTCCAACGTTCCCACCCTGAGAACCTGGGGGGAGGGGGGAAACGGAAGAAAAGAGGCGAAAGAAAAACAGGTCAGTCAAAAAGACTGAGTAAGCCCTACTACAATCAATGTAAACGGATAAAGTTAACTGGCATGAGAAGCAGGGATGATCATAAGGATAACAACATACTAGCATGATGATTAACTAACAAGGTAGATAAAGGTGTCATCGCATAATCAGGTTTAAGGTTTTTGCACCACAGGTGTACTAGCAAACTAACATGACTTGAATAAACAAGTATTGATCCCTTGGCCCAAGCTTTGGCCCAATAACATGAAGTGACCCTAATACGCGGTCCAACCAAACGGTCTAGTCGATCGGCTCCCTAAGCCTAACTCGTCACGTGTTGGTGTCAATGCGGCCCAAACATAATTGTAGTCAGACTGTGTCGGGTCCACCCTTCGGGTGTATCAAGCCCTAGGGTGTAAACCCCTGGACACCATAAACATAAGTGCACAGTCTCGATCTACTGGTACCCGTGCATGTTTTCTCCGGCTACGGACTATGTGCACAACCATAGTCCGTCCGGAACTACACCGGCGTACCACTCTGCCGTCGTTTTTGGTCACTTACCTCAAGTCCAGTAATCGTGCTCCCTCCCTAGCCTAGTCCCTAGGGTCTTAATGATACAAACTTGGGATTACTGCTGGAGTGGACCCCCATTGCTAGGATTTTCTAGTGGGTTAAGTACGGTTTAACCCTCTTGCTAATCATGGATTAACTTGGTTAAGTGTAACGATGAGCTCACGACTTAACCCTGATTAATCTACCAAGCCCAAATTGGTTAAGTACTAAGTGGACCATGACTTAACCCTAATCATGAGGCATTAATTAATTAATGTGCCTTAACCTCTCACATTAGACTTTGTTGCGGTTACTAGTTAAGCCGGGCGGGTCCGGGTAGCTTTACACCACAACTTGGTCTAACCTCGGGTTCAAGGTACAACATGGCCAACTTCTCACATTGGGTCCTATTGTTTGTAGCAACTAGTTAAGCCGGTCGGTTCCGGGTAGGTTTACGCTACAAACTCAACCCAACCTCGAGTTGGTCACACTTATCTTTTCTAAGTGTCATGTCCATCATGTTTCCAAAACATATTACAAATTTTCAAGCAATTGGGTAGACCTAACTTAATAGGTAAATTCCCAATGGGTAGACCTAACTTAATAGGTAAATTCCCAATCTTATGTTTTTATGTCTTTTAAGTTTACCCAACCCCAAACGCAATCCCATCGCTTACATATCGCAATAGCGCATAAAGGATAGAAAGAGGGATCTTGGCATAATCATGACATAAAGGTGTTGAAGCCACAAGTTTAACATGGTGGCATATGAAATGTACATATGTTCATATACTTGCATATTACATTTTTAGGCCTCAAAAACATGCACAAAACCAAACTTAGCATATTGGTGATACATGGTGATAAATGACATGTAGAAATGGCCATAAGTTCGCATTTAGCCTCACATGCAAGTTATCATAAGAGATATGATAACTTACATGTTGCCAAAATGCAACCTTTAGCATAAAACTTGAAGCTTTATGTTCATATACTCAAGATAAGCTTGCATAACATGATAACATGAACAAAATGATCAACCCAAACTTGCATAACATAACTTGCATATCATATGACAAACTTGCATATCAAACTTGCATAACATAACATAGCAAACTTGCATACATAACATGATAGACTTGCATAACACATCATAGTAAACTTGCATATCATAATGATCAAACACAACTTGCATCATTCATTAACTTTAGAGTTTAAATATGAAAGTAGAAAAGGGCTTACAATGCTTTTGAAGACACAAAAATATGACAAAGCCCTTATGCAACCAAATAGACCCAAAATGCAAGCTCTAATAGAAAAACCCTTGAGCAAAAATGATCAAAACTCTTGCTTTATGATGTAAATATGGAAACTTGACTTGAATGCAAGCTAATGATGCTCATACAAGCTTGAAAACACTTGTATGCATGGAAAATCTCTCATAGAAATGATTTAGGAATTTTATGAAGAGAGTGGAGGCCATGAGAGGAATGATTTTGCCATAGTTTAGTTACTTGAATGAATAATGATGATTTAGGGTTAGGTTAGGGTCTTATTTATAGAGATTAGGATTAGTTCTAGCCTTAGGATTAAACCCTAGTTCCAATATCAGCCCTCAAAACCGAATCTGGCCCCCAAACTCAACACAACTCCAAAATGGTGCACCAGGCAAAACTGCCCGGCTGAGCCAAGTCGACAGGGCTGTCGACTTGGGTCCAACCAAGTCGACTCCCAAGTCGACAGGGCTGTCGACTTGGGTGCTCTGGCGGGAATTTTCCCGCCTGGCCCAATCTGACCCTAATTTCCCAAATTCTAACTTGAATTTGAAATCTGTTTTTACTTTGAATTTTCTGAAAACTTCGTTGGGCCTTAATCGGGTCATACGGACTCCGATTTTCGAAAACTCGGACTCTATTTCGCGTATTTTTCCGAGACGAACGCAATGGCACAGCCCGTTTTCCCTTGATTCAGATTTTAGAATTAAATTCTGCCTCGATTTACGTTATAACAGGTTATTGAAAATACGGGTTGTTACATCTAACTTCCTATTTGGACTATCTTTGCATCTCGGTTTTTGGTCTTCATCCCGGTTCGTGACTCTTCAGCTCGGCTCGTGGTCTTCGAAGTGCTGCTCGTCATGCTTCTACCCGGTTCGCGGTTCGTGACTCCAGTCTGGCTCATGGTCCACATTTGGGTCGTAGGACCCACTCGTGATCCCATCCTTGTCGAGGTCTTTTGGTTCATGATGGGGCACTGGGGTGGCTTGTGACATGCAGGTGACCAGCTCGTGGAGGGGTGTTCGGCTCGTGAGAGGTGCTCCACGATCGGGTATGCAACTCGTGGTAATGCTCCGGCTCGTAGGGGTGCCTCACGAACGGGGTATGACCAATTTCCTGCAACTTTTCCAACGAGCAATTCACGACATACGACGGTGTTTTCGACCAATCTAACTTCACTAACAATCACAAAACATTCCAAATAGTAATAGCAACATAGGGATTCGGCCATAAACACTAAAGTAACAATTTAATATGTTAATATGGATCAAACATACCCCAAAACACATGTTTTCCCCTTAACCTCCCTAATCATGATTTAACCATACGATTAGAAAAACATGTCCAAATTAACCCAAATTTCTAACAGAGGCATAAAGTAATATTTTGGAATTGCTAAATATTTCTTCTGGAATTTTAGCATGCATAATTTCGTTAATTAACACTAATCACCCCTAATTAGCCGTAATTAGTGAAAAACAATTCAAATCACTCACCTTAGCGGCAAATAAAATACTAGATCTGAAATTCTACCGTTTAGGCCCGGTTTCCAATGCAACACAGTAGCTCCAACTCTGATTTGACACTAATCTTCCTTGATTTGGTGTAGATTAAGCTAATACGCGATAAGAATGCGATTTGGGATGAATTTAGAAGGTGGAGGCCATTGCTAGGGTTTCAAGGATGTAAATGGCAGCTAAAAAACAGAAATGAAATGTTTTTTCCTAACCCTATCATCCCTCCCATAACCCTAATCCCGAAATGGGTTATGGGCCTAGCTGCTAATCACCCTAGTTAGACCCGGTTAAGCTGTTTTTCACCTTCCAAACCTTGTTTCATCCATATCTCCCAAACAGTAAGTCCGTTTTGCCAATGTGACCACTCACGGAAAGCTAAACGATCATCCTAATCCAATGGAAGTGGTTTCAGGTCGAAAGTTATGGGCAAGACAAGATTCGCCAGGGCAAAATGGTCATTTAAAAATCGACAAAAATCGTGAACATGGGAAATGACCCCAATAGTCGCCTGCCAAAGTTACACGATTATGAGACTTCATATGAAAATGAAATAAATATTCTACGATCCTCCGATGCATAGAATGCAGGACGTTACATTCTCCCCTCTTAAGAAATTTCGCCCCCGAAATTCCTTAACCAGAGCGTACAATGTTATCCCGCATGCCTATCAGCCACAAACAAATAATCAAACATACATGATAACATAACAAGCTTATCCTAGCATGCGGTTTACTAACCAGGGAATAACTATGTTGCTATAAAAATCTTACCAGGAAAATAGTTCTTGATGTGACTTCCTTGTGCTCTCCTCTGTTTCCCAAGTACAGTCATTCTCGTTATCACCCCACTGGACTTTGACTAGTTTCACCATCTTCCTTCGAAGTTGCTTCGTATTGTACTCGACAATATGAATCGGCCTGAGGTTCCCAACGCCCTTAGGTTCTACTTCGATGTCATCCAACTGATCCGGTGAAATAGCCATATCAGGGTCGTGTACGAAATCCCTTAACTATGAAACATTAAATACGTTGTGAACTCCTGCCATCTTGTCAAGTAATCCAACTTTATATGCTAAATTCCCAACTTGTTCGAGGACTGGAAATGGACCAACAAATCTTGGTGCTAACTTGCCTCTCCTACCAAATCGAATCACGCTCTTTAACGGAGAAATCTTGATAAATACTAGGTCGCCAACGAAGAATTTCAAGTCTCTTCGTCTCTTATCAGCATAACTCTTCTACCTATCTTGGGCAGCCATCATTCGCTGTTGGATAACCTTGATCTTGACTGAATTTCTCTTATTACTTCTGGCCCAAGCACAAATTTCTCATGGATTTCCAACCAACACGATGGTGAGTTGCACAGTTTCCGTATAAAGCTTCAAATGGAGCCATACCAATACTAGATTGATAACTATTATTATATACGAACTCCACTAGATGCAAAGGGTCATCCCATGACCATCCAAAATCCAATATACAAGCTCTCAAGAGATCCTCCAATATATGATTCACCCTCTCTGTCTGACCATCGATTTGAGGATGGTACGCGGTACTGGAATGTAACTCTGACCCAAAAGCCTCTTGTAAGCTCTTCCAAAACCTACTAGTAAACAACGGATCTTGGTTACTCACAATGCTTTTAGGTACTCCATGAGATCTCACTACCCACTTCATATACAGTTCTACTAACTTAGCTGCTGTTCTGGTCGACTTGATCGGTATAAACCTTGCGCTTTTGGTCAATCGATCCACAATCACCTAGACACTATCATGGCCCGATTTAGTCCTTGGTAAACCATAAATGAAATCCATAGAGACTTGTTCCCATTTCCATTTGGGAATTTCTAATGGTTGTAACAAACCACTAGGCTTCTTTTGTTTAGCTTTAACTAACTAGCAATTCATGCACTTGGATATAAAATTCCCAACGTCTCTTTTCATTCCATCCTAGTAGTAGGTACGCTTCATGTCTCGATACATTTTGTTACCACTGGGATGTATGGTCAGTTTTGAGTGATGACATTCTCTAAGTATTGACATTGGGTACAACTAGTCTACCATTCTTTCTAAGCCATCCTTCTCGATCAAGCCCATACTTGTTCATCTCCTCACTGTCGATACCCATCTCTAACATGGAGATGACTTCCAATAGGTTAGGATAGTCCTCTGACTGGAACCAATCCGCTCAATCAAAGTAGGTCTGATCATCAAACTTGCTAACATCTCTAGATCCAATTCGCACTTTGGTCTGAAATCATACCCTACGATATACTCCAGTTGCTTCCATTCAAGAAACATATCCCCTAAACTGGCATGTCTCCTACTCAATGCATCAGCTACCGCATTGCCCTTTCCTAGTTTATATGTGATATTGAAATCATAGGAATCCAAGAATTCTAACCATCTCTGCTAACGGGGATTTATATCATTCTGAGAGAAAAGATACTTTAACGATTTATGATCGGTAAACAACTCGAATATTTCTCCCAATAGATAATGTCTCCACATCTTCAATGCGAATACGATCGCTGCCAATTCCAATTCATGGGTAGGATATCTTTTCTCATGCGGTTTCAGTTGCCGACAAGCGTAAGCTACGACCCTACCTCCTTGCATCACTACAGCACCTAGTCCGGTACCATAATCATCTGTGTATACTGTCATCTCTTCGTTCCCCTTAGGAATAACTAACACTGGTGCACTCGTCAACTTCCCCTTTAGACCCTTAAATGCAGTCTTGCACCTTTCGTCCCAGATGAAAGCTTGATTCTTCTTGGTCAACTGAGTTAACGGTATCGCTTGCTTGGAGAAGTCCTGGATGAACCTATGATAATATCCAGCTAACCCCTAGAAACTTCTCACATCTATTGCATTCTTGGGCATAGACCAATCCTGTACGGTAGCCACCTTTGCAGTGTGACGATCCTAAAATCCGAGGGGCGGTATTAAGGATAATCATCGGAATATAACACATAAATCATCATAGCAGAGTACAGATAATAGCAGAACAATAAATAGAATAATTTTACATGGATATGACAATGGAATCACAACATGTAATAACATCAGAATAGCACAGCGTAGGATATAACTTAGTAAATAAAAGGGAAGTGATCAGTCATCATCTCCAGAGGCAGAATACATACATGCAGTGAGACATAATAAGGGTATCAGTCTACGTCGCCGAAGGCGGTACATATACATACAATAAGCAGTATTGAAAGTAAAGCAGTCTACATCGCCAGTGGCGGAATCATAATACAAGAACAATAATGGCGGAAAATGTCAAAGTCATCTCTGTGAAGTCAGCCTCGCCATGAGCCAAAAATGCACTCTATGCAACAGTGCAGAGCCAAAAACAACCTGCCACCTGTGAACTAGGCTGCCCGTGTGAAAATAAGGGCACCCGCGTTTGCAAAGTGAAACAAACAACGAGTCAGTCATGGGGACTGGTATGAGGAATCTATTTAACAGTTAAACAACAGTAATAAGCAAATCATAGGACCACGCCACTTTCGCGGAACGGGTTTACTCCAGTGATTGCTAGTGCATTTAAAACAAAGTAAATTCTTTTAAAACAACGCAATGCTTTTAAAAAGAATGAAGCCATTATAAGACTCAGGTCCCATCATACAATGCAACGCAAGCCGGAGGATAGAGTTTTACCTTATAGTGGCCAAATATGCTTGATACGTATAAAGCAAAATCAATTGATATTATTACTAGTGCATATATGTTTCAAAAGCGAATAGCATCATAAATATCAATCATAGGCGGCATAGCTACCATCTACTATGTCGCCATACTAGTTCTACAATCGAGTCCGTTATTTCGTATTGGAAATTGGATTTCCGTCATGAGTCGAGGCAAGGGGCAAGCTCCTCTCCGCTTCGAGACACTCTAGCGAATGCCTCAGGACTACACACTCTGGGTAACCCTGGATCCTCCAAGGCTGATCCTCTCTTACGTTTGAGGATTAATTATTCCTGAACACACGTTTCCCGGTCCTTACAGACCTATAATCGAGGCGCCTCGCATTCCAACAACCACATAGGTGAAAAATAGATATAAATGTCAGGGCTGGTAAGTCACTGACACCACCATAGCTAGAAAGAAACGTCATGCTCTCCTTGGGTCCATATCCCATTTTTGACTCATACCGAGGTGTGAGGCTCGCGAATCCACGCTATACACAAAGCCAGGCCACGTAGACCGTGCTTTGATCATCATCCACAAGACTTTGCTTTGCAACAGAAGCCTTGATCACAGCATCTTGGTATGCCACATAGGCAGTCCACTCCATACGATTGATTTCCATCGATATATAACCCCTGAGCTCGTACGTCTCAGAGAAGGGCGTTAAGCAAAAGAATAAATTCTCCGCCGCCAAACAGATATATATTTAACAGAGATCAATCAGTATAGAACAAAATCCAATGTCATACACACAGTCCATTTACAAGTCCGTTCTGGGTCTGAACGAAACCGGAGGCGTCAAATTCCTCGTATATCCGTCCAATCAACACATACGTTCAGACGGCTACTACTTCCGTCCCTTTCCGGTAGCTACTCCGGTCAGGAACCTCAGCAACGCCTATCCAACCGATACGAAGATCGTCGGTCTTGAATCGTCTATGCATTTTCCAATTCAAATCGCTCGATAAATTATTTGAAATGAGGGTTAGCTCGGCCTTTTCAAATAATTAACGTCATTAGAATTTAAATCGATTCTTTCTATGGTTATATTATTCGACATCCATCTTTCAGTCCTTTAGTGTTATTTTCGTGTCAAGCACATACAACCATCAAATATCAAACAATTCAAGCCCAATTGGTTTATTTGCAATCTATGTTGCTTATAATATTTTATAACGATTTTTCGCCATTTTTATTTATTTAAAAATGGCCATATTTAATTAAACGACGTTTCAGGTCGTGCCGTGGCACTGGCGCTGTTTTTCCCCTAATTTGTTTTACACATATCGGAAAATCTAACCGTTGGATTTCTACAAAGTCTATATCAGTGGGAAGATATTCCCAAAGCGAACCCAACAGTTCCAGTTTCGTGAAAATCCGACGGTCGGATCTTCCACACTAGTCGTTTGAAGTTACGGTTTCAAAATTCGAACTGCAACGTCGTTATTCGATTTAATTTAATTATATTTATATTTATATATAAATATAAACGATTCTGGCACTGTTTTTCTTCAGATTTGAATTAAACATTCTGGACAATCCAACCGTTGGATTTTTAAAAGGTTGGTGCCGTTGGGAAGATATTTCCAAGGCGAACCCAGCGGTTGCGGTTTCGGGAAAATCCGATGGTCGGGTTTCTCGTACCAATCGTTTCAAATTACGATTCCGAAACACGAACTGCACGGCTTCGATTCCTTTAATTATATTTATATTTATATATATAAATATAGTTCATTCTATAATTCCAACTATAGTTCATTCTATATTTTCAACTATAGTTCGTTCCATATTTTCAATTTCGTTTTCACTTCAAATATTTCACTAACGCCTTAATATTTCGAAAAATTTCGCCATAACCTCCTTTGTACGGGGAGGGGTTTGGAAATTTATTGGGCCGTGTTAGGTACCCAATAAATCCTAAAAAGCATCCACATATTTATAGTGATATATTCTGGTGTTTACGGGGGAGCATGTATAGATAATCACTCCAGAGAATAAATTATCGTCACCCCATTTCCGTGTGGAAATAAATAGTCCATGTGCCGTATCTAATAACTAGAGCGACGTGATTATTGTCAACTCCAGACCCGTGTGGGGTTTTTATTAATCTGGCGATTTATCGTTATATTTTATATAGTCCATATCAGTCATCAGTTCAACTTGTAGTATATAGTCATCGCCATACAAGCCTCTCGCTCGTATGGTAAATCTTCCACCTCGTCACACAAGCTCCAATTGCTTATGTGGAATATGATGAAGTATGCCTATCGTCAAGAAGTATGCCATGTAGTGTAGTTCAAAATTAATTGTTACTATCCTATGGCGATATTTATTATTTCACACGGAATAACCAGCACTCCGCATCCAATGGCATTCACAGGAGTTGGTATAAAAATGAAATTGCGCAGCCAACTCATCAAGGTTTACCTATTTGTCGGGCACGCAAATAATTTCTTTACTCTACAGCTAATCCATTTTTCCTGTTCAACACATGTATATATATGCTGAACAAAGCTAATAATAATATTTCTAGCAAACTATTATTTATTTCAACACGTGTGTATTTTTATCAAAGCGTATACATGATAAAAGAAATAATTTTATCATCAAAAATATTTATTCAACACGTGAATGTTTTTAACACTTCATGTAACACCCCGTAATTTGAACATAAAAATTCACAAATTAAAGTATACTTAATTAAGTGAAATGGGTTGCGCAGAGAAATATATATATATTGATATATATATATATATAATTGAAAATTAAATAAATAAATATGCAAAAATGTTCAAAACAGCGAATTGGGAGAGGGGAATAACCGAACCGGCCGATTTTTGAGGTCGACCCTAGCCCGCTGGGTCGACTAGGGGTTAATCCAGGGTGTTTGGCTGTCAACCCGTGGGCCGATTCGCTCAAATGCAGATTTTGTATTTGAATGGTTCTCATGGTTCAGCTTTAATCTAAAGGCCCTAGATGGTTCCTACACTTGACTTCTTCCCCAAGACATGCTTTGATGGCTAGGATCTAAACTAAGGTTTATCCTATGGCTAAAACTATCCTAGTCTTCTATAAAAAGACCCCTAACCTAAACCTAAATGCTCATTATTCAATCCTATAGCTAAACTATGTCAAATTTGTTCCTCTCATGGCCTCCATTCTCATGTTAAAATTCCTAAGTTTATTTCTATGAGAGATTTTGAGTGCATACAAGTATTTTCAAGCTTGTATGAGTGTTCTTAGTTTGCATTCAAGTCAAGTTGCAACATTTCTATTTCAAAGCAAGGGTTTTTATTGATTTGGCTCAAGGGTTTTCATTGGAGCATTCATATTTGGGTCTTTTTGGTGATTGCATAAGGGCTTCGTCTCAATCTTTATAATAAATATTCATTTGTGTCTTCATAGCGTAGTAAGCCCTTTTCTACTTTCTTTCTTTGAACTCTAAAGTTAAATGAATGATGCAAGTTTGGGGTTGATCATTATATGCAAGTTTGGTTGATCATTATATGCAAGTTTGGTTGATCATTATATGCAAGTTTGGATTATCATTATGCAAGTTGGTTTAATCATTATGTATGACACATGTTGCTATGTTATGCAAGTTTGGGTTGATCATGTTATCATGTTATGCAAGTTAAACTTGATGTTGTGAGCATAAAGCTCCAAGCTTTATATTAAAGGTTGCATTTGGCAACATGAAAGTTATCATATCCCTTATGATAACTTGCATGTGAGGCTAAATGCGAACTTCTAGCAACTTCTACATGTCATTTATCACCATGTATCACTCATATGCTAAGTTTGGTTTTATGCATGCTTTTGAAGCCTAATGATGCAATATGCAAGTATATGAACATATGTACATTTCATATGCCACCATGTTAAACTTGTGGCTTCAACACCTTTTTGTCATAATTATGCCAAGTTCCATATTTTATCCTTTATGCGTTGATGCGATTATGTAAACGATGGGGTTACGTTGGGGTTGGGTAACATTATGACATAAACATGGTTTTTATAACATAGTGTGATATGTTAACTTGTAATTATGTTTTGGAAACATAATGGACATGACACTTAGAAAATATGAGTGTGGCCAACTCGAGGTTGGGTTGAGTTTGTAGCATAAATCTACCCGGACCCGCCCGGCTTAACTAGTGGCTACAAACAATAGGACCCAATGTGAGAAGTTGGTCATGTTGTGCTCGAACCCGAGGTTAGACCAAGTTGTGGTGTAAAGCTACCCGGACCCGCCCGGCTTAACTAGTAACCACAACAAGGTCTAATGTGAGAGGTTAAAGCACATTAAGTTAATTAATGCCTCCTGATTAGGGTTAAGTCATGGTCCACTTAATACTTAATCAATTTTGGTTAGATGGGTTAATCGGGGTTAAGTCATGAACCTTGGATACACTTAACCAATTTAATCCACGTTTGGATCGGGTTAACCACATTTAACCCGTTAAGGAAACCCTAGTTGCGTGGTCCTTTGCAGCAGTAACCCTCTTGATAGTATCATAAGACCCTAGGACTAGGCTAGGGTGGGGCACGATTACTGGGCTGACATGTAAGCGACCAAACGACGGCTGTGTAGGTACGCCGGTGTAGGTCCAGGCGGACTATGATCGTGCACTTAGTCCGGCGTTGGAGAATCAGGCACGGGTACCAGTAGATCTAGGCTGTGCATACTTGATTGGTGTCCGAGGTCTACACCCTAGGACTTGATACACCCTGGGGTGGACCTAGCACAGTTAGCTACATTTCATGTTTGGGCCGTATGACACCGACACTTGACGAGTTAGGCTTATAGGGAGCCGATCAACTAGACCGTGTAGTTGGACCTTGATTTAGGTCACCTCATGATATTGGGCCAAGCTTGGGCCAAGGGATCAATTCTTGTTTTTACTTGACATGATAGAATGCTAGTACACCCGTGGTGCAAAAACTTAACCTTAATTATGCGATGACACCTTTATCTATCTTGTTAGTTAATCATCATGCCAGTAAGTTGTTATCCTTATGTTCATCTCAGCTTCTCATGCCAGTTAACTTTACTAGTTCATAGACAGATAGTAGTAGGGCTTACCAGTCTTTTTGACTGACCTGTTTTCTTTCGCCTCTTTTCTTCTGTCCCCCCCCCCCCAGGTCCTCAGGGTGGGAACATTGGAGCTTAGCTTGGATCTTTACAGGTTGCTTACTGGATTTGCTCATGTACGGTTTTGGACATTGAGCTAGCTATGGTTTATCACTTCATTTTGGGGATAGTACTTTATGTATTTCAGTTTTTCAGTTTATGCTTTTATCTAGACTTTGTGTGTTGGAAAATAATGACCAAGTACTTTGTTGTAACTTAACTATGGTTTTGAAATGATAGTTTTTTTTTATCCGCTGCTTTACTACTCTGTTTTACTTATATGTTCTGTCTTGTGATATTTGCATGCATGTTTACCTTGTTTAACGCCCCTCCAAAGCTAATGTCCTTGCAAGAGTGGCACTGGCGGAGGTGGGGTGTTACATTTGGTATCAGAGCATAAGGTTTACAAGATTTGAGCAAAAGTGTTTTTAAAACTTACCTTTTGAAAAACTATTTTCAAAACCAATTAAGTATTTTCCAAGAAGAGTCTAGTTATTTTAAAAAGGCTATTCCCCAAAAGCCATAGCACTATCCTTCGTTTCTTCGTTCTGAATCTATCTTTTTCTTCATTTTAGTATGGCTGATCGCTTTAACATCCCGGAAGGCGTGCAAGTACCAATCTGGTTCCGGAGATTTATGGAGGCAAGGGCGAATGAAGCCGGCCCCGCGAACATTCCTCCTCCTTCCCAGGTCGCTAACATCTCTCCTCCTCCCGTAGCTGAGGTTCCTCCTCACCCTCAGCATCCGCAAGAGGATTTTGCAAAGCTTTGCAAAGACTTTAAGGCGATGGGTTGCAAGAATTTTGTCGGAACGGAGACTTCTGTGGAGGCAAGAAACTGGTTAAAGGAAACTGAAGACCTCTTTGCTATCTTTGATGTGGAAGATCGTAAGAAAGTTCTGTTGGCGGTATGGCTATTGAAAGGGGAAGCTGCTTATTGGTGGGTAGTCACCACCACTACTAGACCAATTGAGACTCGGGATGACTTTAGGAGAAGGTTTGGACTAAAGTTTCTATCATCGACAGAAAAGAACCTTCAGATGGAAAGGTTCCTATCTCTAAAGCAAGGGGACATGACAGTTAGGGAATACGTGGATATGTTTAATCAACTTGCTCAGTTCGGTCTAAAATTGGTTAACACAGCTCGGAAGAAGGCCCTACACTTTGCTCTAGGATTGAATGAGCCATTGTGCGGTTTGGCCATGTCTCATATACCCCTGGGGGCGACCTTCGAGAGTTTGGTGAATATGGCCCTACTTCAAGAGGAAGATACCGAGAAAAGAGACAAGAACAACAAGAAGGGGAACAAGGGCAACAACAATCACAATGACAACAAGACCAGGGAAACAAGGAAGTGCAAGTTCTGTCGGATCGTTGGGCACATAGCCAAAGATTGTAGGAAGAGGAAGAGGAAGTTAGGCGAGTGTTTCCATTGCGGAGAATCTGGACATTTTAGCAAGGATTGCCCCAAGAAGCAAGGACAAGGGCAAGAACGAACTCAGCGAGTAGGACCCTCTGGAGGGCAGTTGCAGGCTCTCCTCACTCTTCCAGCTTTTGGTCGAGGTAGTGTTTCTGTAAAAAGTCATGTTTACATTTCTGATTTCCCTGTTCATACCTTATTTGATTCTGGCACATCGCATAGTTTTATTTCTGATCTTATTGAAAGTTTTGCACCTAAGTACTAGTCTAGTTGAGGTCCCGTTAGTGTTTCAAATCCAATTGGGGGTTCCGCCCATCTACCTGTGATTTGTGTGGATTTGAAAATCTCTATCTTGAGCATAGAATTCATGTGTAATGTTTAGGCTCTCGGGTTTATGGGATACGGGTTGATTTTCGGTGTGGATTGGTTGTCCAGTTTTGGAGCCGTTCTTGACTGTGAGCATAGGGTGGTGAGGCTCATGACTCGCCTCGGTAATACCCTAGAAATTTCTTGTAACCCTAGAGGTCCCGTCATGTTATGTTATCTTGAATCTCTCGACTCGTCCATCGATGATCTGCAATCTGTAAGGGTGGCCCGAGACTATCCTGATGTCTTTAAAGAAGTTAAGGGGTTATCCCCTAAACGAGAGATAGATTTCCGCATTTATCTAGTCGATAATGCCAAGCCAATATCATTGCCCGTTAGGCACATGGCCCCACGAGAAAGAAGAGAGCTCAGTAAGCAAATCAACGAGCTGCTTGAGAAGGGTTTTATTAGACGAAGCATTTCTGAATGGGGTGCTCCGGTGGTATTCGCTACTAAGGCGGATGGTTCGCTTCGTCTATGTGTTGATTATCGAGAGTTGAACAAGCTGACAAAGAAGAATAGGCACCCGTTACCGAGGATTGATGATCTTTTTAATCGGTTGGTTGGCGCCTCAGTGTTTCACAGTGGGACTTGGCCACAGAGTTTCATCAGTTGGGAGTGACTGAGGATAGTATAGAGAAGACCGCCTTTAGGACTCCGGATGGTTTCTATGAGTGGCTTGTGATGCCATTTGGTTTGACGAACGCCCCCGCATATTTTGTTGATTTGATGAGTAGGGTGTTCAGGGAGTACCTAAACAACTTCGTAGTGGTATTTGTGAATGACATCTTGGTCTTTTCTAAAAGCGAAATAAGTTTTCGTGTGTGTTGAATAGGTTAAGTGAAGCCAGTTATTTGATCAACGGTGGTTTTGGAGCAAGATTAGCAAGGACATCCAGAGTTGGACAAAGACTTAATTATTCAGCCGTTTTTGCTAGTATCGTCTCACGTAGGTCGTCTGAATTCGAAGGAGGTGTCCCTTGGGTGTTTTTCTGATATTGGTTTAGGCCTTTGGGACTTGCACTTGGGGGATGTCGAGTTCGACTAGGATGGTCTGCGTGAGAGATGGATAGTTATGATGATTTTGTATGGGAGAATATCCTGGTTTTCTCCAGAAGTGGAGAAAATCATGCCCTACATCTTAGGGAAGTGTTGGAGACTCTTCAAGCGCATAGTCCTGAGACAGAAAAGGTGAATGGAGTTCTTAGCATCCTATGATTTCGAGATAGCATATACCCCTGGCAAGGGTAACATGGTGGTGGACGCCTTGAGCGGAAAAAGGTTGTCCTTGAGTCCATTGTTCGTGGAACAACGAAGCTTGGAATCTATCTCGATGTTTGATTTCAGACCTTCCGTTGACTATATACCCGGTTTGTTAGCATCCTTGGAGGTTAGACCTACTCTTTTGGGGCGGATTGGAGAAGCACAGAGGGACGACCCATAGTTGGTTGAGTCGGAAGGGAGGCTCATAAGGGGGAAGTCGTCCAGCCATTTGAGTAGGTAAACCATAGACGATAGGGGGTACTTGCGTAGAGACGGTAGACTTTGTGTACCGCAAGACGAGGGTTTAAGGAAGACTATTCTTGATGATGTGCATCGTTCTAGGATAACCATTTATCCCGGTGGGGACAGGATGTACCAAAACATGAAGCGAGTTTTCATTTGGGCCGGTATGAAGAAAGATGTGGCCGAGTATGTCGCCAGATGCTTGGTGTGTCAACAGGTGAAAGCGGAGCAAAAGAAACCCGGTGGGTTTTTCACCCATTGGAAGTTCCGCAATGGAAGTGGGGTAGCGTCTCGATGGATTTTATTGATGGGTTACCTAGATCGAGGAAGGGTAATACGGGAATTTGGGTTGTGGTAGATAGACTTACTAAGAGTGCCCATTTCATACCCGTGAAGAGCAAGAGGACTGTTCCATGTCTAGCTTCAGTTTATATTCGAGAGATAGTTCGGTTGCATAGGGAACAGGACGTATTCCATGTGTCACATTTGAGGAAGTGCCTACATGAGACCGCAGAGGCGGTAGAGCCGAGCTTGCTTAAAGAAGTGGAGGTAGAGCATGATGCAACTATTCGATGAGCTCCTACCCGCATCCTTGGGTCAGAGATTAGGAAGTTGAGGAACTGAGAGGTGCGGCTAGTCAAAGTGCAATGGGGAGAAGATGAGAGCAATGCTACTTGGGAGACAGAAGCGAAGATGCGTTCACTATACCCATTCCTTTTTGAGGGTATGTCTTTTAACTTCTCCTTTATCGTTTGTCTAGTACTTATCTTATCTTTAGTATGTCCTCTCATTAGCACCTTCGACCTTTAGATAGGGTAAAACCTATGGTTGAAACATGTGTTCGAGACATGTTATGTTTGATGGATGCGTGTGGATGCAAGTGTTTGCTAGTGGTTGCTCGTGGATGCATATACACACACTCTAGACACTAGATCGGCTCAATCACTTCATATTGCATATTGCATAAAATTGTGTGTAGGTAGCTATATTTATGGATGTATAATGGTTGTGTTATCAGATGGATGATGCATTTTGGTGTATGGTTGTGCACACATGTAGAAATAGTATGTGTCGATAGGGTTCTTCCGCATACATATTGGATGCATGGCACTATCATGGTTTGCATTAAGGAGGTCAACTGAATCAGTAGACCGCCTGATTTAGCATTAGTATACGTGCATATACACACACTTTTTGCATATGTTCATACGTCATTAGAAATTTTAAGGACAATGGATGCCAGTGTTTGATGGTTTAGTAGATGGTTGTTTGGTTGGTAGGATACCTTCTTCTTGACTTAGAGATTTCGGGGACGAAATCCTTTAAGGAGGGGAGAATGTAACACCCCGTAATTTGAACATAAAAATTCACAAATTAAAGTATACTTAATTAAGTGAAATGGGTTGCGCAGAGAAATATATATATATTGATATATATATATATATAATTGAAAATTAAATAAATAAATATGCAAAAATGTTCAAAACAGCGAATTGGGAGAGGGGAATAACCGAACCGGCCGATTTTTGAGGTCGACCCGAGCATGCTGGGTCGACTAAGGGTTAATCCAGGGTGTTTGGCTGTCAACCCGTGGGCCGATTCGCTCAAATGCAGATTTTGCATTTGAATGGTTCTCATGGTTCAGCTTTAATCTAAAGGCCCTAGATGGTTCCTACACTTGACTTCTTCCCCAAGACATGCTTTGATGGCTAGGATCTAAACTAAGGTTTATCCTATGGCTAAAACTATCCTAGTCTTCTATAAAAAGACCCCTAACCTAAACCTAAATGCTCATTATTCAATCCTATAGCTAAACTATGTCAAATTTGTTCCTCTCATGGCCTCCACTCTCATGTTAAAATTCCTAAGTTTATTTCTATGAGAGATTTTGAGTGCATACAAGTATTTTCAAGCTTGTATGAGTGTTCTTAGTTTGCATTCAAGTCAAGTTGCAACATTTCTATTTCAAAGCAAGGGTTTTTATTGATTTGGCTCAAGGGTTTTCATTGGAGCATTCATATTTGGGTCTTTTTGGTGATTGCATAAGGGCTTCGTCTCATTCTTTATAATAAATATTCATTTGTGTCTTCATAGCGTAGTAAGCCCTTTTCTACTTTCTTTCTTTGAACTCTAAAGTTAAATGAATGATGCAAGTTTGGGGTTGATCATTATATGCAAGTTTGGTTGATCATTATATGCAAGTTTGGTTGATCATTATATGCAAGTTTGGATGATCATTATATGCAAGTTTGGTTGATCATTATATGCAAGTTTGGATGATCATTATGCAAGTTGGTTTAATCATTATGTATGACACATGTTGCTATGTTATGCAAGTTTGGGTTGATCATGTTATCATGTTATGCAAGTTAAACTTGATGTTGTGAGCATAAAGCTCCAAGCTTTATATTAAAGGTTGCATTTGGCAACATGAAAGTTATCATATCCCTTATGATAACTTGCATGTGAGGCTAAATGTGAACTTCTAGCAACTTCTACATGTCATTTATCACCATGTATCACTCATATGCTAAGTTTGGTTTTATGCATGCTTTTGAAGCCTAATGATGCAATATGCAAGTATATGAACATATGTACATTTCATATGCCACCATGTTAAACTTGTGGCTTCAACACCTTTTTGTCATAATTATGCCAAGTTCCCTATTTTATCCTTTATGCGTTGATGCGATTATGTAAACGATGGGGTTACGTTGGGGTTGGGTAACATTATGACATAAACATGGTTTTTATAACATAGCGTGATATGTTAACTTGTAATTATGTTTTGGAAACATAATGGACATGACACTTAGAAAATATGAGTGTGGCCAACTCGAGGTTGGGTTGAGTTTGTAGCATAAATCTACCCGGACCCGCCCGGCTTAACTAGTGGCTACAAACAATAGGACCCAATGTGAGAAGTTGGTCATGTTGTGCTCGAACCCGAGGTTAGACCAAGTTGTGGTGTAAAGCTACCCGGACCCGCACGGCTTAACTAGTAACCACAACAAGGTCTAATGTGAGAGGTTAAAGCACATTAAGTTAATTAATGCCTCCTGATTAGGGTTAAGTCATGGTCCACTTAATACTCAATCAATTTGGGCTGGATGGGTTAATCGGGGTTAAGTCATGAACCTTGGATACACTTAACCAATTTAATCCACGTTTGGATCGGGTTAACCACATTTAACCAGTTAAGGAAACCCTAGTTGCGTGGTCCTTTGCAGCAGTAACCCTCTTGATAGTATCATAAGACCCTAGGACTAGGCTAGGGTGGGGCACGATTACTGGGCTGACATGTAAGCGACCAAAACGACGGCTGTGTAGGTACGCCGGTGTAGGTCCAGGCGGACTATGATCGTGCACATAGTCTGGCGTTGGAGAATCAGGCACGGGTACCAGTAGATCTAGGCTGTGCATACTTGATTGGTGTCCGAGGTCTACACCCTAGGACTTGATACACCCTGGGGTGGACCTAGCACAGTTAGCTACATTTCATGTTTGGGTCGTATGACACCGACACTTGACGAGTTAGGCTTATAGGGAGCCGATCAACTAGACCGTGTAGTTGGACCTTGATTTAGGTCACCTCATGATATTGGGCCAAGCTTGGGCCAAGGGATCAATTCTTGTTTTTACTTGACATGATAGAATGCTAGTACACCCGTGGTGCAAAAACTTAACCTTAATTATGCAATGACACCTTTATCTATCTTGTTAGTTAATCATCATGCCAGTAAGTTGTTATCCTTATGTTCATCTCAGCTTCTCATGCCAGTTAACTTTACTAGTTCATAGACAGATAGTAGTAGGGCTTACCAGTCTTTTTGACTGACCTGTTTTCTTTCGCCTCTTTTCTTCTGTTTCCCCCCCCCCCTCAGGTCCTCAGGGTGGGAACATTGGAGCTTAGCTTGGATCTTTATAGCTTGCTTACTGGATTTGCTCACGTACGGTTTTGGACATTGAGCTAGCTATGGTTTATCACTTCATTTTGGGGATAGTACTTTATGTATTTCAGTTTTTCAGTTTATGCTTTTATCTAGACTTTGTGTGTTGGAAAATAATGACCAAGTACTTTGTTGTAACTTAACTATGGTTTTGAAATGATAGGTTTTTTTTATCCGCTGCTTTACTACTCTGTTTTACTTATATGTTCTATCTTGTGATATCTGCATGCATGTTTACCTTGTTTAACGCCCCTCCAAAGCTAATGTCCTTGCAAGAGTGGCATTGGCGGAGGTGGGGTGTTACACTTCATATTCACAATAAAAATGTAGTTTTTATTGTCGATTTATTTTATTTTAAAATACGATAACATTCAACACATGAATTTCAACTCAACGAACGAATTTCAATTCAACACATGAATATTCTCTATGGTTTGTATATATACAGAAATGTGATTTTTATCGCTAAAGCTATTTGATTAAATTCAAATAATATTCAACACATGAATTTCAACTCAACGAATGAATTGCAACTCAACACATGAATATTCGCTATGGTTTTTATATATATAGAAATGTGATTTTTATCGCTAAAGCTATTTGTTTAGATTCAAATAATATTCAACACATGAATTTCAACTCAACGAATGAATTGAAACTCAACATATGAATATTCGCTATGGTTTGTATATATATAGAAATGTGATTTTTATCGCTAAAGCTATTTGTTTAAATTCAAATAATACTCAACACAAGAATTTCAACTCAACGAATGAATTGCAACTCAACACATGAATATATATTCCAACATATGTAATTTAATCCAACGAATGAAATTTATTCTAACACATGTATATTTCAGAAAATTTCGGCAGCATAACGGCAGGGTAGTTAAAACCGGGACTGTCCCTAGTACGGCTCCTCGCTCTACCTTAAAACCTCGCGGTTTTTGACAATGGGGATCATGCATCTAGTTCGCACACAGGCGGCATGTTTTATTTTCAATTCCACAATCCTATTCTAATTTGTTTCAACCACAAGAGGGTATTTTTCAACCACAAAGGTATTTTTCAACCACAATATCAACCACAAACAATTATTTCCAACCATTCGTCATACCATATAATATCACGTCAATCACAAGCAATAAATATCGTCCATGGTCTGTGGACGAGGGGAGTATATATATATAATATTATAATTCACTTGCATTTCATCACAATTCAAAGCATATATGTTTCATTCAACGCTTGTATAATTTATACATCGCTAATATAACTTATACAACACATGTACATGAGGTATACAATGCATATATAATTTACACTTCGCTTATATAATTTATACAACGCGATTCCATTCACACAATTCAGTTTAGATTCCTCACATTGGTTATTGCAGTGCTAAAAATCGTAGGAAGATCATAAAAATCCGCGGCTTCTTCTAGAATGTAGATAGCCTCCTTGCGGTCACGGTGTCTCCTGTTTCATCAAATTTCGTTAAAGAACGAAAAAGATATTTTTTTTCAAAGTTTTGCAATGCTTTATAGTGTTATTTTCATTTCTTAATAATAAAGGTTGTACCTTTATTTTTGATTCGAAACTAGGTCAGCAAATTCCGTGAAATCCGTCGATCGATGCTTCGATCAGTTAGTGCCACGTGGAAGAGCTACGAATCAGCTTCCTGTCGGTGGTGGTGCGGTTCCCTTTGGTAGTCGGAGGAAGGCGGCGCGGCGCTGGGAAGTCGACGACTTCCTCGACGTCGTTCAGGCGATTCCGACGAAGGTGGGGGGCGGCGTTTGGTCGGATGTGGAGAGGAGGCGAGTCGAACTGGGGTGGTGGCGCGTCTTAGCGTCGCCTGTGGCGGTTGGAAAAGGGAAGAGAAGCACGGAGCTTCCTGGATCGTCCAAATCGCCTGGCGGCTAGGGTTTTAAGATTTTTTTTTTATATATATAAAGGAAAAATCCTATTGGTCGAAGCTTTATAGGAAATTTTAAATAATGTTTTCGCAAACGTACTCGAAATCAAACCCAATGACTGTCGCCCCTAGCTAAATACCCCCATTCCGGACACAATGGGATATGTTTCGTTGACCGATTCGACTGTTATAGTCAGTTATTTTTCAAATTAAAATATAAAACATTTGATATTTAATTTGAACGTACATTTCAATTTGCCAGGGCCACAAACTGAATCGAAAAATTCCAAAAAAATAAATCTAGCTTTGTTTTGACGATACGGTCCTAACAAAACCAGTTTCGTCGAATTTTGAGCTCGTTTGAAAAACGACCATTTTTAGGTCGACCCATTTTAATAGAAATTGACCAATCACATTTTCTTTTGCCCCGCTCACATACTAGCTTCAAAAATTATGAAATTTGAAACTTAGCAATTATTTGACATCCCGGACCCAACAAAAGTGGTTTCGTCGAATTCCGAGGTCGTATGCAAAATATCAATTTTCAAGGGCTATATATGCTATATAGCGACCTTTCTGAAAATTCATTTGGCCATAACTTTTGATTCCCGTTATGAAACTTCGATTTTTCAGATTCGTTTGAAAGGTATTCATAAACAGATTTAAATATTTTCAGTTTTGCTAAAATCCGTTATATTTTCCACCCGGTACAGTCAGACAAAGTTTGTATTCAAAATTTCAAACTGCAATACTATACCCAATTCTATATTTTATTGAAATATGCTATTTCAATTATTCAAATTATTTGGTATTAACCAATTTTAAAAATTTTAAACTGGTTCACATTTTCCGGGTTATTACAATCTCCCCCACTTAAAACTTTTCGTCCTCGAAAAGGAAATAACAGCTAAGTAGGAAATAAAATGTAAATGCAAAGTATTGTAGAGGTACCTTGCACCGGAGTTAGTCAGAGATGTCCACTCTGCATTTGGGGTAGGCTTGTTTAATGCTTTCCTCGGTCTCCCAAGTACAGTCTCTAGGATCACTACTCCACTGCACTTTGACTAAATGAATCTTTTTGCTCCTTAGCTCTCTAGTTTCTTTGCCAACTATCTTTAATGGCTCTCTTCTGAGTGCTAATTCTGGAGTTATGTCAATATCCTGTTGCGCTGCTTCTTTCCACAACAAGATCTGGATCATGAACATGTTTTCTGAGTTGAGACACGTGGAACACATCATGTACACCAGGCAACCAATCAGGTATTTAGACCCTATATGCAAGAGTTCCAATCCGTTCAAGTATAGGAAAGGGACCAATAAATCTCGGTGCCAACTTCCCAGTCTTGCCAAATCTGATTACTCCCCGCATTGGAGAAACTCTTAAATAAACATAATCGCCAACGGCAAATGATAAATCTCTCCTTCTCGCATCAGCATAACTTTTCTGTCGGCTCTGTGCGGTTTTCAATCGCTTCTTAATGAAATCGACTTTATCCGATGCCTCTCGAATCATATCGGGCCCTAACACAAGTCTGTTGCCAGGTTCTACCCAACATGCGGGAGATCTGCACGGTCTACCATATAATGCTTCAAATGGAGACATTCCTAAACTTGCTTGATAGCTATTGTTGTAAGAGAATTCAGCTAAATGTAAGTGATCTTCCCATGAGCCTCCAAAATCAATAACGCAAGCTCGCAGTAAATCTTCTAGAATTCTATTCACCCGCTCAGTTTGGCCGTCTGTCTGAGGGTGATAAGCGGTGCTTAGATTCAATTTGGATCCCAAATCTGTCTGGAATGTTTCCCAGAACTTGCTAGTAAATAGGGGATCTCTATCACTGACTATATTGAGCGGCACTCCATGTAGTTTAACTATTTCTTTAAAGTAAATCTGTGCTAAACTTTGAGCCGTTCTGTTGGATCGGACAGGTATGAAATGGGCAGTCTTCGTGAAGCGATCTATGATTACCCATATATTGTCGTTTCCTTTCCTAGTTCGAGGCCAACCATCAATGAAGTCCATCGAAATTTGCTCCCACTTCCATCCTGGAATTTCTAATGGTTGTAATAATCCCGCTAATTTCTGTTGATCGCTCTTAACTAGCTGACAAGTGGGGCATCTGCTAACATATAATGAAATATCTCTTTTCAAAGCTCTCCACCAGAATTTGCGCTTGATATCGTTATACATTTTGCTCACACCGGGATGGATACTTAATTTGGACTTGTGGCACTCATCAAGTATTTCTCTTCTGAGCTCAGGAAGGTTTGGGATGCAAATTCTGCCCTTTAATCTTAGAACTCCTTTGTCATCGAGTCGGAAACTTGTGGATTCACCTCCTTTGACTCTCTGACTGACTCTTTGAATAAATTCATCGTCTTTCTGTAGAGTCGAGATCCTGTCAATTAAAGAAGACGTAGTGATAAAACTGGCAATGATTTCATTCTTTCTGCTGAGCGCATCTGTTACAACATTGGCTTTCCCTAGAGTGTATAGAATTTCAAAATCATATGCCGCAAGGAATTCTAACCAACGCTGTTGTCTCAAGTTTAGATCTTTCTAAGTGAATAGATATTTCAAGGATTGATGATCGGTAAATAGTTCGAACTTCTCGCCCAGGAAATAATGCCTCCAGATTCTTAAAGCAAACACGATAGCTAATAAATCAAGATCATGAGTTGCATAGTTTCTTTCATGCGGCTTCAGCTGACGGCTGGCATATGCGACCACTTGGCCTTTTTGCATTAATACTGCGCCCAGCCCTCTAATAGAAGCGTCTGTCCATACAGTCAAGTCTTGGTTGCCTTCTATAATTTTCAATACTGGGGCGGTTGTCAACTTCAGTTTCAGCTCCTGGAAAGCTTCTTCACATTCGGGAGTCCATTTGAATTTCTCATGCTTCTTTGTAAGCTTTGTCAATACACCAGATATTTTTGAAAAATCCTGAACGAATTTCCGATAGTAACTAGCCAATCCAAGGAAACTTCGAACTTTTGTGGGGGTAGTAGGTTGTTTCCAGTTCTGAATCGCTGTAGTTTTGCTTGGATCTACAGCAATCCCTTCTTTTGATACGACATGGCCTAGGAACTTAACTTCATCCTGCCAGAAGACACATTTAGAAAATTTAGCTTTCAAGACATTTCTCCTTAGGATTTTCAACACTTGCTCTAAGTGTTTTGCATGTTCGCCTTCCGACTTGGAGTAGATTAAAATGTCATCGATGAAGACTAGAACAAATTTATTCAATACACCACGGAACACTCTGTTCATAAGATCGACGAAGTACGCCGGAGCATTACACAAGCCGAACGGCATTACTAACCATTCGTAGAATAAATCGGGACCCCTGAAGGCTGTCAAAGGAACGCAGTCTTCTGCTATACGTAATTGGTGGAAACCTGTAGCTAGGTCCATTCTGGAGAATACTGTTACTCCATTTAATTGATCTAGCAGATCGTCTATTCAGGGCAAGGGATATTTGTTCTTCAGTGTCTGCTTATTGAGATCTCGGTAATCAACACAAAGTCTTAGAGTACCTTCTGATTTCGGGACAAATACTACTGCTGCTCCCCAAGCTGAAAAGCTCGGTCTGATTAGACCTTTCCAAAGCAATTCTCGGGTTTGACTACCCAACTCTTCTTTTTCTTTCGGGGCCATTCTTCTAATTGGATGTACTACTGGTCGGGCGTTAGGAATTAGATCTATCCTGAATTCAATCTCTCTTTGCGGCGGTAAGTTTTCTACTTCTTCAAACACATCCGCGTAGTTTTTAATGACCGGTGCCTTTTCTAATGAAGGGGGAGTAACTTCTAAAGAAGACCAAAATTCTGTTCTATTAATTTCTGAGCCATGGCATGGTATACATATAGGTCCAAGCTTCGTTTTGACTTTAACAATTCGTTCGGCACATCTAACTTTAGCCTTATATTTGGTTAACCATTCCAAATCGAGAATAACATCGAATTCCAATAGATTCATGATTATTAAATTGATGGGAAACTTGTAGAAGGAATAGGAGATAGGCACTCTGCAGTATGAACTGAGACTAACAGAGCCTCCTATCGAGTTTTGAACTTTAATTGATTTTTTTAGATCTCTTACTTTTAACTTCAACTTACTAACAGTGTTACTAGAAATGAAGCTTCTTGATGCACCAGTATCAAAAAGTACAGAAACATGAATATTTTTAATGGTAAGGGTACCTCCCAAGACGTCGGGTTTACCTGATCCATCGGTGGTAGCTGGCGGGGTCTCCCCGTCATACACATGAGCCACTTGTGCATTATGCTTCAGAGGACAGTTCCTGCTATAGTGCCCCTTCTTATGGCAGTTGTAGCATTCGGCTGAGTCTGGATTTGCCTTTGGCTTCCTCGGGGCTTTGCATACATTAGAAAAATGACCTGGCTTCCCGCAGTTGTAGCAATTTCCTTTGGGGATCTTTCCAGGTTTCTGAGTAGCGGCCGCTGTAATGCTAGACTCGGGCTGATCTGCTGAAGCCTTGCGGTTATTTCCAGCTTGGCTTTTGGCGCGGTCTTGGCTGGCGTGCCTTTCATCCATATCTTCATAGTTGCAAGCCATTTCTACCAATTCTGAGAAGGAGAGTTTGATGTTGCTCATAGCTCTGTCATGGTACTTGCGCTTTAGCCCAAATATAAATCTCTTTTTCTTTGCTTTGTTAGTCATAATAAGCTCTGGAGCATAGCGCGACAACTGGGTGAATTTATTGAGGTAATCCTGAATAGAGAGATCTCCTTGCTGGAGATTAGCAAACTGCTCTCGCATCCTCTCTAAGGCCTTTTCAGGTACAAACTTCTCGTTGAACATGGTTTTGAATTGCTCCCAGGTCCTGATAGTACCTGCTGCATCTTCTGAGGTGATGGCATCCCACCACAGCTTTGCTTCCTCCTGTAGGAGCCAAATACCTAGTCATGCTTTGTTGTTGGTTCCCAAACCCATGCCTTCAAAGATTTTCTCACAGGTCTTCAACCAAGCTATAGCCTCGGTCACTGTACCAGTGCCAGAAAAGGGTTTTCCCTCAAGGTTCCTATACCTCTTCGCTACTCTGTCTAGCTCGAAGTCCTCGGGTGCTGGTGGCTGAACAATAGGGCCTTCCACTACTACGGGGATATTCCCCCGTCCTCCTGCTACTCCTGCTCGGCCTCCACGGCCTCCTCTAGCTGCTGCTGCTCGTGTAGCCATCAGAAAGAGTACTGTATAAGCAAGAAAAGAGTCAAGCTCACAGATTAGATAATTTTCATATATGATAAAGCAGGGGAACATAAGGAAAGATAATGATAATGTACTGATCAAATTGTTTTGCTAATCTGCTTAGCTCATTCTAGGACATTGCTAATCCTATCTCTAATGAGCTACCCGCCTTAGAACACTACTGATTCTATTTTGATGAGGTGTTTAATGTGTTAGATCCCGGAACTAAGGTTAACCAAAGCTCTGATACCAACTGTGACGATCCCAAAATCCGAGGGGCGGTATTAAGGATAATCATCGGAATATAACACATAAATCATCATAGCAGAGTACAGATAATAGCAGAACAATAAATAGAATAATTTTACATGGATATGACAGCGGAATCACAACATGTAATAACATCAGAATAGCACAGCATAGGATATAACTTAGTAAATAAAAGGGAAGTGATCAGTCATCATCGCCAGAGGCGGAATACATACATGCAGTGAGACATAATAAGGGTATCAGTCTATGTCGCCGAAGGCGGTACATATACATACAATAAGCAGTACTGAAAGTAAAGCAGTCTACATCGCCAGTGGCGGAATCATAATACAAGTACAATAATGGCGGAAAATGTCAAAGTCATCTCTGTGAAGTCAACCTCGCCATGAGCCAAAAATGCACTCTATGCAACAGTGCAGAGCCAAAAACAACCTGCCACCTGTGAACTAGGCTGCCCGTGTGAAAATAAGGGCACCCGCGTTTGCAAAGTGAAACAAACAACGAGTCAGTCATGGGGACTGGTATGAGGAATCTATTTAACATTTAAACAACAGTAATAAGCAAATCATAGGACCACGCCACTTTCGCGGAACGGGTTTACTCCAGTGATTGCTAGTGCATTTCCGGTAGCTACTCCGGTCAGGAACCTCAGCAACGCCCATCCAACCGATACGAAGATCGTCGGTCTTGAATCGTCTTTGCATTTTCCAATTCAAATCGCTCGATAAATTATTTGAAATGAGGGTTAGCTCGGCCTTTTCAAATAATTCACGTCATTAGAATTTAAATCGATTCTTTCTATGGTTATATTATTCGACATCCATCTTTCAGTTCTTTAGTGTTATTTTCGTGTCAAGCATATACAACCATCAAATATCAAACAATTCATGCCCAATTGGTTTATTTGCAATCTATATTGCTTATAATATTTTATAACGATTTTTCGCCATTTTTATTTATTTAAAAATGGCCATATTTAATTAAACGACGTTTCAGGTCGTGCCGTGGCACTGGCGCTGTTTTTCCCCTAATTTGTTTTACACATATCGGAAAATCTAACCGTTGGATTTCTACAAAGTTTATATCAGTGGGAAGATATTCCCAAAGCGAACCCAACGGTTCCAGTTTCGTGAAAATCCGACGGTCGGATCTTCCACACTAGTCGTTTGAAGTTACGGTTTCAAAATTCGAACTGCAGCGTCGTTATTCGATTTAATTTAATTATATTTATATTTAAATATAAATATAAACGATTCTGGCGCTGTTTTTCTTCAGATTTGAATTAAACATTCCGGACAATCCAACCGTTGGATTTTTACAAGGTTGGTGCCGTTGGGAAGATATTTCCAAGGCGAACCCAGCGGTTGCGGTTTCAGGAAAATCCGATGGTCGGGTTTCTCGTACCAATCGTTTCAAATTACGATTCCGAAACATGAACTGCACGGCTTTGATTCCTTTAATTATATTTATATTTATATATATAAATATAGTTCATTCTATAATTCCAACTATAGTTCATTCTATATTTTCAACTATAGTTCGTTCCAAATTTTCAATTTCGTTTTCACTTCAAATATTTCACTAACGCCTTAATATTTCGAAAAAGTTCGCCATAACTTCCTTTGTACGGGGAGGGGTTTGGAAATTTATTGGGCCGTGTTAGGTACCCAATAAATCCTAAAAAGCATCCACATATTTATAGTGATATATTCTGGTGTTTACGGGGGAGCATGTATAGATAATCACTCCAGAGAATAAATTCTCGTCACCCCGTTTCCGTGTGGAAATAAATAGTCCATGTGCCGTATCTAATAACTAGAGCGACGTGATTATTGTCAACTCCAGACCCGTGTGGGGTTTTTATTAATCTGGCGATTTATCGTTATATTTTATATAGTCCATATCAGTCATCAGTTCAACCTGTAGTATATAGTCATCGCCATACAAGCCTCTTGCTCGTATGGTAAATCTTCCACCTCGTCACACAAGCTCCAATTGCTTATGTGGAATATGATGAAGTATGCCTATCGTCAAGAAGTATGCCATGTAGTGTAGTTCAAAATTAATTGTTACTATTCTATGGCGATATTTATTATTTCACACAGAATAACCAGCACTCCGCATCCAATGGCATTCACAGGAGTTGGTATAAAAATAAAATTGTGCAGCCAACTCATCAAGGTTTACCTATTTGTCGGGCACGCAAATAATTTCTTTACTCTACAGCTAATCCATTTTTCCTGTTCAACACATGTATATATATGCTGAACAAAGCTAATAATAATATTTCTAGCAAACTATTATTTATTTCAACACGTGTGTATTTTTATCAAAGCGTATACATGATAAAAGAAATAATTTTATCATCAAAAATATTTATTCAACACGTGAATGTTTTTAACACTTCATATTCACAATAAAAATGTAGTTTTTATTGTCGATTTATTTTATTTTAAAATACGATAACATTCAACACATGAATTTCAACTCAACGAACGAATTTCAATTCAACACATGAATATTCTCTATGGTTTGTATATATATATAAATGTGATTTTTATCGCTAACATCGAAATATTCCAAAGACAATTTTGATTCAAGTCCATTTCCAATTCGTATATTGGAAATTCTGATTATTTTTAAAACCACTTTCCAATTCAATTTATTTATTTCAAAAATAAATTGATTTTAATTCTAGTTCAAAACTAGTTCATTTCATAAAAATATATTTTTATCTTTTCAAATATGGAGTTTTTCATCCCAATTTTCCCCAAATCATTTCTTATGATTTTACACAAATTATTGATATTTTTAATAATTTTATCAAGGCCCGTACAATCGATTTCCATCAACGGCCATCGAACTGCACTTACAGCGACCTTTTCCAAATTTGATTTGGACATAGTTCCAAATCCAACCATTAGATTTCAAATTTCTAATATTCATTGGAAAGCTCTTTTCGATATGAACCCAACGGTTCCGGTTTTAGGAGAATCCGACGGTCGGATCTCCCGCAACGTCAATTCGAAGTCAATGGTTGAAATTCACGAGCTGCCGCAGCGCGGCGCGTTCTATTCAGGCCATTTTATATATAATATATATATATATATATATTTCGTCGATTTCCTTTTTAAACGTATTTTATAAATCGTTTCAAATTTGTTTCAAAAACAATTTCAACTTTCATTTCAAATTCAAATCAAAATTGAATTTTCCATTATAAATTCTTTTCACTTTCATTTTTATTTGATTTCAATTCAAATCGATTTCAATTCAATTTCAATTCAATTTGAATTCATTTCAAATTGATTTTTTTATTCAATTTCGATTCAATTTGAATCCATCTCAAATTGATTTTTATTCAATTTCAATTCGTTTTCAATTCGTTCAAATTGATTTCTATTCAATTTCAATTCGTTCAAATTGATTTCTATTCAATTTCAATTCATTTTCAATTCATTCAAATTGATTTCTATTCAATTTCAATTCAATTCAAATTCATTTTCTAAATATTCGATTTTTAAATCTCTTTTCAATATTCATTATAAAAACGAATATAATCGAGATAAATACCGTTCGCGTCAAAATAGCGCATCTCTAATCAACACGGCTTTATACTTTTCAAAAAACTTCGTTATTCTATTAAATAAATGAATATTTTCTTCAACACATGAATATATATTTTATTCAACACATGAATATATATTATTTCTTACTTACAATAAAAGGGTGAATTTTATTGTAAAAATATTTTATTCAACATATGAATACACTTTCACCACATGAATTCTCAACATATGAGCATCGTCAACACATGACTATTTACTCTATTCAACACATGAATTTTCTTTTATAATATTCTTCATTTTCCAATTGGAATGAGGCCTAATCAATTACCATATAATGTTAATTATATGGATTCCATACAACACATGTATATAATAGCAATGATAAATAATCAACCATCATCCAAAGTGCACTACACAACTGCGTAAGCGTTAAATATGAATATTTAACGCTTACATAGCCTATCAATCAAACGACCGACAAATCACTAAACAATTGGGATTAGTGTACGCCAAATATCATCCCAACACCCGTGTGGGGTTTCAAATCAACAAACACTTATTTTTATTCACACACACGTTAAAAATAATATTTTTAACGATCAAATATTTTTAACCATATAAATATTTTATTTCATTTCACATCACATCACACAATCAATTTTCAAAACACATCAAACAATCAAACATACAAGCCGTCCATGGTCTGTGGACGACGGGTGTCGGGTGCTGCTAAGCACCGTCTGCATCCTAGTATATATTTTTAACTAGAAAACAAGATTTAAAGTGAGAAGTTCTCACCCAAGCTAAACCAAACGCCATGACTCTTCATATGTAGGAAATCTTCGTCGTGCTCCACTTGTCACTTTCATCGTCCGCATACGCTACATATATAAAAATCGAATTTTTATCTTTACCTCATATATATAAAAATCAAATTTTTATCTTCACTTCGTTATAAAAATTATATTTTTATATTGCTCTTCTCCTAATAAAGATTATATTTTTACTACTCTACATGAATAAAAATCATATTTTTAATATGCCACTAGTATAAAAATTATATTTTTAACCTTTCTATATTATAAAAATTATATTTTTATTTTCTCTATTATATAAAAAATCTATTTTTAATACTCTACCTATATAAAAATAATATCTTTATTATCTTTCCTATAAAAAAAATCATATTTTTAATCTCTACATATAATAAAAATTATATTTTTAATACTCTACTATAATAAAAAAATATATTTTTAATACTCTACTATAATAAAAATTATATTTTTAATACTCTACTATAATAAAAATTATATTTTTATATTTCACATATGATAAAAATCATATTTTTACAATCTCTACTCTATAAAAATCAGATTTTTATATACAATGTTTTATATAACTTAATCATTGTTTAATCAACAAATAAATTAATTGCTTTCAGTAGAATCAATCAAAAACTCACTATGTTTGATTTACTCAGAGGAGGGGCTGTCCACGTCGGTTTGGGGATGCCGGAGGAGGCGCAGGCCGTCGAGAAGGCGGGTGGTGGTCGGCGCTCGGTGGTGGGGCTCCTTGGTTGGTCGGCGGCGGCTCAATTTCGGGCTAGGGTTCGGTTTGAACGAAGGAGGACGAAGGGGGGGGGCTGGAGGCGAGGGCGCGAGGGGGAAGAAGGGGTGCGCCTCCGGTGGTGAGGCTCGACGAACGACGGCGGGAGGTGGGGGGATCGGCTGCGATCGATTTCCCCCTTTCTTTTTTTTCTTTTTATTTCTCGAACGTGAACTGAAGAAGAAAGAAAGAGGGAAGGGAGAGAGAAAAGTGGGGGTGAGGTTTTTTTTATATATATATTATTATTTTATTATTCATTTAAGTTGACTTTTCATACCGACTCGAAATCTAGTCCACCGACTGTCGTCCCTAGCTAATTACCCCCATTCCGAACACAATGTGATATGTATCGTAAGCTGATTCGACTGTTTCGATCAGTTTTTATTTAAATTAAAATATAAATCTTTATATATTCAATTTAAATGCACATTTCAAATTACCGGGGCTACATACTGACTCTAAAAATTCCTAAAAAATATTTTCTAGCTTCGTATTGACGATACAGTCCTAACAAAACTAATTTCATCAAATTCTGAGACCGTTTGAAAAATGGCCAATTTCCAGTCGTTTAAAATCAACTGAAACTGGTCAAACGCGTTTTCCTTTGCCACGCTCACATATTGATTCAAAAAATTATGAAAATTGGAATCTAGAAATAACTTGACACCACGGATCCAACAAAAGTGATTTCGTCGAAATCCGAGGTCATTTGCAAAATGGCTATTTTTGAGGGCCAGAATTCCATAGCGACTATTCTGAATTTTCAACTGGACATAACTTTTGATTCCCGCTATGAAATTTCAATTTTTCGGATTCGTTGGAAAGATATTCTTAATTAGATTATATTATTTTTGGTTTCGCTAAAATCCGGTTTATTTTGCACCCATTAATTTGAAGTTTGAAATTGAATTTTCCAACTACCGCGCCGTTTACAATTCCTTTTATATTTAAAATAAAATATTTATATTCTAACGACGATATATATAAATATATACGTCTATTTCTATTCAAAATAAATTTCTCGTCGTCATTATTTAAAATAATTCATTTTAAATAGTCAAAATTCATCAAAATTGCCAAAATAAAATTTTTAAATTGGCTCAGAATTTCCGGGTTATTACAGTCTTAGATCATATGCCACATGAAGTCAAGCTATCTAGATATTACATATATGTGATGCGTCCTTTGTTTTCGTCTCATTATGTTATTATAAATGCTGTCATGTAATTCTACAAGTTAGACTAATTGTTACTCCATGATTAATGTGTTGATATATAAATTCAAATTTTTTTTGTCTTATGTGCAGGATTAACATTCACGTGTATTCTTTTGGATAGCCAATTGATTTAATCAATAGCATATACTTTATCAAACCGACCATTAGGGAGGTTTGCCTACTGTAAAAGCCAAAAACAAATAGTCTTAACCAATAAATTTAGGCAAAATTTTCGCTCAACAATAATGTTTTTTCCATCATTTCCTTCTTTCTCATTTTCTGCCATTCTTTCTTCCCCAAATATGCGTTTTCTTTAAATAAGAATTCCTCAAATCTGCGTTTTCGCAAAACCATTTTCTCATAATTCTTCCCCTTCTCTCTTCCTCTTTTTAACCCAGTAACCCAAAATATTTGTTTGCTTTGATTCCTCAAATATACTCTACGTATCTATCATTGACTGTTCCTCATGCCAAGTGCTAATCCTCTTGGAATTAGAAGCCCTAGATTCATCAATCTTCAATTTCCACCAGCTTGACACCCATGGACGCACTGATTTGCGGAGTTACCCGCTGTCTTCAATCATCTTCGCTTCAAATCAGGTAATAATATTTAGATTTTAAACCTTTCTACCGTCTTTTTTTGATTTATAAAGATTGCACATGACCTTCAAATTTGAAATTTTGATGTAAGCCAGAATGAATTTTTGTCATTATCTACATTTGTTCATATTTCTAAATATAAAAACCAATTTGAAATTGGAATTCATATTAACATTTTATAAATTATTTGAAATATTGTCTGAAATATATGCATAATGCATGCATATATGTACTGGAGACAATAAATATTATGATTGGTGCTTAAACAAGTTTATTTTTTTTTTCTATTCCTAATTTGAACATGAGAGTTTCTTTACAATTGTTTCATTTAGATCTTACTTGGCAGACCCAAGCCATGACGATTCACACAGTATTTGGAAGTGGTGAGAGAGAAATTTGTATGTGGTGTGTTTGTTTGGTTAAATTTGAGGCGGACATGCATATTACATAACATCACACAGTATTTGGAAGTGGTGAGAGAGAAATTTACATTTAGGGATCTTCATGCGTTATTCATTATCCTAATGCATAGATTGTTTAGTTTACTTTTCTAGATTTGTTGTGTTATATTAGTGTATTGACTATTTAAAAGATATAGTTTGAACATACATGCCTGTTAAATTTAATATAAACAAAAAGACAATGTCATTATCATACACTTATAATTTCATAGTCCAATTTAACACTCTCTTTTTTGTGCATGCGCACAATGCAAGAATGGCATTCAGCAAATATAACTAAAGTTGGACATTTCAATGAATATGAAATTTCATTTCCAATTTCAATAACTATAATTACTTTGTAGGCATTGAAGTTTTACAAACTGGCTTTTGAAATATTTATCTAAGGAGTTATATAATTCTCTTCATAGCTAAATATAATTCATAGATCTGAGCGAAATTTGGATAAAAGTAATAATTTATATATGTTATGTCAATTCAAATTGCATGTTCATTCTTACCTTACAAAACAGGCTAATATTTATTACCATTTATGTATCAAAATATGGTCATGGGTCATGCAATCAACTACGTTAGTAGATAAAACACCCATTTTCAAGAAAGAATGTGTAACTTTTTCTCTAAATTAGCAAGTGCCACATAAATTTTTAATGCATGACAATTTGATCTTTTAATTATCTCTTTACACTTGAGATTTAATAAACAATATATTTTTCAGTTGTTACTTTTTTGATCATTAACCTAATTACTAGATTTTCTTAAATAATAAGACTAAAAAGGTCACTCACTGGTTCTTTGTTCACACAAACATAGGTTAAATTAACAAGTACAAACACTATAACATACTGATAATAAATATTTATGCAACAACATAAATAGTTTAACGTGCAACTTCCGATCCTGAAGTTTTTAATTGTTTGACCAATATTAATTTACATAGGCCTCAATCATTGGGTTATTAGGTTATTGAGGCTTTAGAACTACAATATGCTGATGTTCTGTCTCCTCTAAAAGATAGTATGACGCCTAAAATGAGCTCTTCGGCTTAATTTATGCTCGATAGGATGCGAAATGAGCTGAAATAAGGGATCAATGTTTCTTCAGAGGCCGAGTTTCACGTGTATAGTTTGCCTCCGCGCTAAAGGAAGTTATTGTTGATATTATAGGTTGTTATATTTGCTTAAAAGTGATCTTTTGGCTGAAGTAAATTTCGCGCCTCTAACATCGTAGTAAAGTAGCAAAACTGAGGCTTGTTTCATGATGTTGGACTAGTCACAAACTCCGCATCGTCGTCGCTAAACTGGAATTTCTGGTAGACTTGCATAAGAACGTCTCTACAAGGTACAACAGCCTTAAGCTTGATGCATGCCAAAAATGCACCAGATAATTTTCTGTGTAGACTGTAAGCTTCATCTGGCGGTGGAGTCAGTCTATGTTTCATCATAGTGGCTCCTAGATTGGATATGCTGTGTATTATGTTTGTCGATTGAAAATCATACTGTTTATATGTTAAAAATGGAATTCTAATTAGGAAACCAGCTTGAACATGAGCATCCAACATTAGTTCTGATTCGTCACCAGTTAAGAAACCAAGCCTGGTTAATTAGCTTGTGAATGTAATTTACTGATAGGCAACCTAAACTACTTCATTGTTATATCTGTACATTTATAATCAATTGATCAATGTCAAAGATAATCCAAAAGAGAAGCAATCTTTATATTCAAAACATAGTTACGCTTTACAATGGTCTACGTCAAAATGGAACACAGAAGCATTCTTGTTGTTATTAATACATATACCTTAATGTCCTGGAAATTTTTTCCCTTGGTCAGATGGGTTTATCAGAGATTGGTCTTTATCTACATTTCACTGTCTTTATAAAATATATATGAATACACATCCTTAGCTAGCAGATAGTTACCGCAAGAATAATGCAAACACACCTTCATATTATAATTTTGGTGCTCTGTTATATGCGTCAATTTTGAGTGGGTGTAAAAGCTCACCAATCTATAATTTAAACACCTTCATATTATACTAACTCTTCATTGTTCATTGGAGATGGACCTAACTCTTCACTATTAGCAAAACTGCATGGGTCCAGACAAGTAAATTATTACAAAAATATAGAAAAGAATTTTTATGAGTATGAAAGATAGGAAACAATGTTGAAATAAGTACTCAGATATTTTGATATACCGAGCGATGTAATATTTTGATTATCAAACGGATTAATGTGCTCCTTTTTTATAGGGAACTTTACTGTGTGACCTGCTAATTCTAAGTGTGTGATCCTGTCACAGTTGTTCTTCTGGATTTGATGAGGTAAATTGTTTAACTTAACTTCATCAATTGTTTAATGTTTTTGATAAAACTGTTAAAGATATTATATCAGTAATGTTGACTTCGTCTAATGTGCCATATCATAGAAAAACATAAACACTAGTTACTGAACAAAATGAGAACTGATCAACCAGTAAGAATTGCAAGCATGTAAGTCAAAACAAATTCTAGTCAAAACGTTACCTATTCTGTCGACAACCCACACCCTCTTTCGAAGACCAAAACTTGAGTCTGGTGCATAAGACCCCTCGACCATCCTGACTTGTGCCGAAATGTCGAAATTGCAGAAATGTCAAAATTGTAGAAATGTCGAAATTTATATTTTTACCCTTAAAGAATCCGTTCCACAAAGATTTTGATCTGATGATTTTTCAGTTGTTTATGCTGGAGCGAACAAGTGTGCAGTTGCCATGTATTTGCCATTTCTTGATATTATATGAAACTGAAGTTACGGATTAATCAGTGATACACTGATATGAGAAGTAAATCCAGTAATCCACCAATGAAAGGGTTTTTTAAACAGTATTGAACAAAAAATGCAAGAGTTTGAAATATTCGAATGAATATAAAAATCACTTGGTTATAAAGTCCAATATATTAAATACAAATCTATGAAAGCTAAGTATGCCTTCACAATATCAGATCTGATTATAAGATAAAATTAGATTGAAGAAGTTGGCCTTAAAATAAACACATGAAGTAACGAAGTTGAAGGTGTGAACTAGCCAATTAGATAACAAGTACACAACAATTGCATTCTCCATGCATAATACAACATGAGCACTAGCCCTTCATGATTGTATATGTGCATCAATCCATTTCCTACTCAGTCCACCCAAGACTATTGTATAGTCTAGGAAATTGAATTTTATATTGAGTTGTGCTTCTGTAAATGCAAATGCTATATATCTCGTTTACTCATTTCAAATAACGGATACCCAGATAAATGCTTATGGTCTTTGAAACACAGCTTCAAGTCTGCATCTGTACCCCTCACCCTAATAGGCTGATTCTTCTTCGAGATGGAAAAGATAGTCTCTGTTAGGTACGGATGGTCCTTCTGCCTTGGCAATTTGACTGTTCCACAGCCCATATTTAGATGTTTATTATTCAGGGATTGTTAAAGGGACTCCACATTTGATTAAGGGGAGGACCAAATTTTATTTATTGTATAATTGTTATGGGGAGGACAAGATAAATTAGCCTCCCCTTAAACATATAAATTAAAATTCCGATATTAACCCCCTATAATCCTCATTAATATAAACCATAAAACCTAAAACGTAATTAATGCTTACAATTTAATGTTGCACATAAAATAAAAAGGTCAATTCTATTCGTACACCAACAATATCTAAACATACACCATAAAATAAAATACACTACCATACACCAAAAATTACTTTATATACACCGTCTTTTTTATAATACTAGCCTTATTTTTTTCTTTACTTCCCTCTCTAAATCTTTAAAATTATTGTAGAAAATAGAAAATCTGTAGCACTAAATAAAGTTTAAATTATGTAAAATGTTTTTTATTTTTTTGAATGTACGATAACCAATTTATTATGCTACAAAAGATTCTTAATTTTAGCAAAAGTGGCCCTGCTTTTGAATCAAATGACTATACATTTAAACAATTACTTGTAAAAGTTCACGTAATTCAAAATTTATGCTTCATGTTTAAAAATTCGTTATGTTCTTTAAATTGTTTTACATAGATTTAAGTAAATATATTGTTAGTTACAATGTTTTAGTTTGATGAGTTATAATTAAAAGGTAAAAATGCAATAAAAAAGAAGGGTAATTTAGTAATATATATTTTTAGAAAAATAGTGGTGTACATAAAGTAATTTTCGGTTTATGAACAGAATTTGCCAAATAAAAAAATGGCATAGTTAATGTAATAGAGACATAAGAAAGTTTTATGGGTGATCAAAAGACATCAGGTAATTAATTGTAATTTCATATTGGAATTGGAATGGTTAATTTGAAATAAATTCAAAAACGAAAATTTTGATCTAATATGTTGTATTGAATTTGTGTAATTGAGATGTTTAGTAATTCACTCGTTCGTTACTTATGTTGAACTTAGTAAGTTGGGTTTTAACATAAGTGATGAACCAGGGGTAACTAGGTCTCATTTTCATTTTCTTTTATAATAAACTAGACCCTCCCTTAACAAAGAAAAAATAAGCTGGAGTCCCCTTAAAATTATCCTCCCCTTAACCAAATATGGAGTCCCTTTAACAATCCCCTATTATTCGTATCAATTAACTCCTTTAGTTAGTAAACCCTTGTTACAAGAAAAGCATGTGAAGGAGTTAAACTGTTCTCCATGCTTTTGTTATCACCAAAATATGGAAAATAAGATTAAAAAATTCCTATTTTACATGTTAATGACATTTTTCAAAATTGCTTGTTTTCGGACAATATAGTGTGTATTTTTGTTTATATGAAAATACACCTAAAGACGGCAACCCAAATGAAGACTTACAAGTTTACTTAATATGAACACAAGTTCAGTCCACCACAATTTACAGTTTACTTAATATGAAACTCCAGCTCACTGACCTTAGTATCAAATTCCAGTTAACTTAACTTTTATTTCATGCAAATCCTGCTCTTTTTAGGAGGATAGATGTTTTAGAGAGGGCAAAATGTTGTGTGTAATGTTCATAAAATATGCAAATTAAGATACAAAAAACTATCAACCAGACAGGGGTTAAAATAAAATCGCCTTTGGGTGATTCGGTAACCAGAATATTATTGGCATTTAACAAAGATTCTAGGTGCTGTATTCAAAATTCAACCTATCCCCACAAGGAAAACATTGCAGTAGATAAAGGCTTCCAATGTATGCAAGAAAAGTCAGATAAAGGCTTCCAATGTATGCAAGAAAAGACTTCTACATATGATTAATTTTTTTCTGATAAAGCTTTCAACTTAGAATAGTGTCATAATGGTTGAATTTTCAGTCATACACAAACGAACCAAAATAAGTCTTGGATTAGATACCCAGACTTACAAGTAGCTTATTTTGTATAGTTCTCCTGTTATATTCTGTAACTCTTTATTGATTAAAAATATGCTATATTTTATTAAATAAGGAAAAATTCGCTGAAGCAAAGAATTGCAAGCCTATAAGTTAAAACAAATTCTAGCATGTAAGTCAAAACAAGGCCGCTTAGCATTCTTAGGTATCTGTTTCTATCATCCATGTAGTTTGTTGCATTCAAAATACCAGCAGCACTCAATATGAAACAAAGATTCAATCAAGATGACTTCATTTTGTTCTAAAAAACAAGTGACTTTATGCTGGTGCTAAAAGTTTATCCGAAGTGATTTTTTTAGAGTGGCATTAAATTGGTGCTATAAGTTTGTCTCAAGTGTTTTTTTTCAAGAGTGGCATTAAACCGATGCTAAAAGTTTATCTTGTTTTGTTGTCCAGGTATTGCACCATGTCAATTGTAGCCAACAATTAGAGAGTGGCATATTTGAAGAAATCGATGAGAAACTACATTCCTCTCAGTTGTAATTTGTAAAAACTGCACTTCATCTTAAAATTGTGATTTTATAATTAGTTTGTACATGTGTTAAGACCAGGTTATTAACAGTATTACTAAATTATTTTGTTTTCTATTATGTTGTTGCTCTTGAGTTTGAATTATAATACTATCAATGAAATTTGTAACACCCCACGTCCGCTAAGGTCACTCATACCAGGGGAATGCCTTAGTTTCAGTGAAGTATTTTAAGTGAATATAGAACAGTAAAATTACAACAAGACAGATATAAGTAATACTTGAAAATTTAAAACATCATTTCATTGCAGCGGAGTAATACATGTTTGGTTACATCACAAAACCATAAACCAAAGTCAAGTACATAATATCCATCTTGATAAAATAGAAGTACATAATCCCACTACATAACTAATAGCCATAAAAGAAAAGATGAACTGGGCTTCACTTCAACGGTCCAAGCTCCAAAGAATAGATACAGCAATCCGATCAAAGCCCACTAGCACCAGGCCCACTCTAATAACCTGGGGTTGGGGGAAAAAGATAAAAACAACGGGGTCAGACATAAGTCTGAGTGAGTCCTATAACCCTAACAATACAATCATTAAAATAACCAGAGAAGACATAAGTCGATATACGGTAATGCCTGGGGATGCATGGCTACACCAAGCAGCTTGGCAAACTTAGGATAAACTAAGATAACCGTAAAGACGCATTTACCCACCCAAGGATAATTACTAAATTACACCGCCCCAGACCTACTCAAAGATAATTCCTACACTGCACCACACCAGTTTTACCTACCTAAGATTAATTCCTACTTAAAGGTTGATCCCACTAAATGTACTTAGTAATTTTTACCCAGTAGTTTCTAGTACCCCTACATAGGTGCCGTCTGCCCCTATCATTACTAGGTGTACCCACTACTCCCAAGCGATCGGCTCCCTAACGTAGATACCCGTGCTGGTCCCACAATGGGGTGTATCATTTCCCTAAAGTGGCAACCTGATAATATCAACGGTGCACGGCTTTATATCTACACGATGTAACAACGATTTACTAACCAGCCCGGGTCCACACACGCATATGAAACCCGTTGGTCCTACGTTGCCACCGCTAACCCGTTTTTGGCCTCTTATAGTCAAGCCCAATATGCGTGTCCCGTCACCCGACTTGGGTCGAGCCCACAAAGATACGTTTGGGATATTGGTTGAGATGGGCCCCCCCCACAAGCTACCACCTAAGCTTGTTATTTTTTTATCTAGTGTATCCCACTTAACCCCTTTAACCATGTCTACTTACATGTTATAAATACTTTGGTTAAGTCATTAATCATATTTTAATTACCTTTCAAGGCACCCACTAGATTTCCACATGACACCCAAGTCCTTTACTTAATTCCCACATGCCACCCGAGGCACTTACTTAACCCCTTAATCATGTTTAATTACATGTTCCACTTTGGTTAAGTATTCTAATCGTGTTTTCTATTGCCACCCAAGGCAACCCACTAGTTTTCTCATGCCACCCAAGGCACCCACTTAACCCTCAAGCCCCACTACATGCTTATATGGTTAAGTGTTTCTTAATTAATTAAGGCCGTGATCCTCATAAAGACCTCTCACATTAGACTATCTTTTATGACCGCTGGTTAAGCCGGTTGGGTCCGGGCAGCCTTATGTCATAACCGAGTCTAACCTCGTGTCTTTACATTAATCACGTATTTAGTTTGTGCCTAAGACCTCTCACATTGGGCTAACATTTGTAGCAACTGGTTAAGCCGGTTGGGTCCGGGCAGTTTTACGCTACAACTGAGTCCAACCTCGTGTCTTAGTCGATTAATTACACCTAATTAATCACCCCCATAATTTATATTAATTATCCCTAATTAATATCAAGTTTTTCATAACATGGGTAGACCTAACTCAATAGGTAAATTCCCATGGGGTAGACCTAACTCAATAGGTAAATTCCCACTTATGTTAATTTGTTTTTATGGTATGCTTAATCATACCCAATCATACTTTTATTAACATCTTTATTAACCCCATCGTTCCCCACGCAAATCGTTTTCATTTCACGACATAATAAAAGGGAAGATCCATCACAACATCATGGGTTTAACCAAATCTTAGCATATAACTTTGTCATGGGTTAAGAGAATGTCAACTTGCATACATGAGCATATATTAACCCAACTATATTTAACCCAAACTTGCATATTATCGCACATGACTTGCATAACATATTGCATATGAACTTGCATATTATCATACACATATCTTGCATAACATGTTGAACTTGCATATTAGCATTCACATAACTTGCATAAGCACACATAACTTGCATAACATGTTGAACTTGCATATAAGCATTCTCACAACTTGCATAACATGTTAAACATGCATCTAAGCATACACATAACTTGCATAAGCATTCACATACTTGCATATTAACAAACATGTAACTTGCATAGCATATCTTGCATATTAACATACATGTAACTTGCATATTAACAAACATGTAACTTGCATAGCATATCTTGCATATTATCATACATGTAACTTGCATATTAACAAACATGTAACTTGCATAGCATATATTATCATACATGTAACTTGTTAAACATGCATAAACCCACTTGTTAAATATGCATAAAACAACTTATTAATCATGCATATTATCACATACTTAGCATGCATAGAATCACATACTAAACTTGCATAATATCATATACTTAGCATGCATAGAATCACATACTAAACTTGCATAATATCATATACTTAGCATGCATAGAATCACATACTCATCATGCATAATATCACATACTTAACTTGCATAAAATCAATTACTTATTATGCATAAACCACATACTTAACTTGCATAAAATCAATTACTTATTATGCATAAACCCACATATCCAACTTGCATAAACTCTCATATTCAACTTGCATAAACTTACATATTCAACATGCATAAACTCACATATTCAACTTAGGATTAATATTATACATAGATTAGCATATCATTACAAACGATTCAAACTCACAAATCCGCATTCAAGACCATAAGTCTCATTACACCTAATCTACTTATCTTAACAATTGATCATCAAAGTGATAGAAACTCACCACTAGCAATTTGCACTCCAAATGAAGAAGATTAAGATGCTTAGAATGGATTAGAAGTTGATTAGAGAGGTTGATTAGCTTGCTTTCCTCTTCATTGATTTGTGGAGGCCATGATCAAGTTTCATTTTGCCATAGTTTAGTTACTAGGTTTAATTATGAATGAATTAGGGTAGGGTTGTGGTCTTATTTATAGGATTAGGTTGCATTTTAGACCCTTAGATTAACCCTAGATTAGTTTAGGACCCTTAGATCTCGGAACTCTCCAGAAATCAGCCCTAAGACCAAGCCCAAACCCCAAACTGGTGCACCCAACCACAGAACTCTCTAGAAACTGTGCAGGTTTCTTGGCTCGGCACGGGCGCACTTCCCAAGTGCGCCAGTCTATTTTTGTACTGGCGCACTTCACAAGTGCGCCAGTGCATTTTTGTTCTGGTGCACTTCACAAGTGCGCCAGTGCATTTCTGGCCTGTTCCGGGTTCTTCTGCCTAACTTCGTTCGTCCATATCTCTTTCATACGGACTCCGATTCTCGAAAACTCGGACTCTATTTCGCGTATTTTTCCGAGACGAACGCAATGACGCAGCCCGTTTTCCCCCAATTCTCACATCTGAGATTATTAATTCTGTAATTAGTGAATTTTAGCATTAACCGAAATTCGGGGTGTTACATTCTCCCCTCCTTAAAGGATTTCGTCCCCGAAATCTCTAAGCTAAGGAGAATGCATATCCTACCATCCAAACAACCATCTACTCAATCCATCAAACACGGGCATCCATTGTCCTTAAACAATTTCTAATGATGTATGAGCATATGCGAAAAGTGTGTGTATATGTTCCCTATCTAATGTACGAACATATGCAAACCATGATAGTGCCATGCATCCAATATGTATGCGAGATAACCCTATCGACACATACCGTATCTATATGAGTGCACAATCATTCACCAAAATGCATCATCCATATGATAACACAATCATTATACATCCATCAATATAGCTAACTACACACAATTTTATGCAATATGCAATATGAAGTGATTGAGCCGATCTAGTGCCTAGAGTGTGTATATATGCATCCACGAGCAACCGCTAGCAAACACTTGCATCCACTTGCATCCATCAACCATAACATGTCTCAAACACATGTTTCAACCATAGGTTTTCCCTATCTAAAGGTCAAACAGGACTAACGAGAGGACCTACTAAAGATAAGATAAGTACTAGGCAAGCGATAAAGGAGAAGTTAAAAGACATACTCTCCAAAAGAAATGGATACAAAGAATGTATCTTCGCTTCCGTCTCCCAAGTAGCATTTCTTTCGTCATCTCCCCATTGCACTCTAGCTAGCTGAACTTCTTTGTTCCTCAACTTCCTAGTCTCTGACCCAATGATGCGAGTAGGGGCTCGTCGAATAGTCTCATCGCGCTCTAAGCAAACTCGGCTCTACCACCTCAGCGGTCTTATGTAAGTACTTCCTCAAATGGGACACATGAAATACATCCGGTACACCACTAAGTCTGTCAGGCAACTCCACTCTATATGCCATCCGTCCAATTCTTTCCTTAATGGGAAATGGCCCTACAAACCTTGGTACTCACTTCCTAACAGATCCAAAGTGAACCACTTTCCGTAACAGAGATACCTTGATAAAAAGCATGTCCTAATATCAAACTCAAGCTCTGTTCTCCTCTTATCCGCATAAGATTCCGCCGCTTTCATCCTTCTTCGAATCCAACCCATCTTCTCTGAAGTCTCTCTAACCATATCTGGCCCAAGCAAGATCTTATCCGTAGATTCCCACCAACATGTAGGAGATCGACAAGGCCTTCCATAAAGAGCTTTGAAAGGAGCCATACCAATACTGGACTGAAAGCTGCTATTATATGCGAACTCCACCAACGGAAGATGCTCTTCCTATGTACCTCCAAAATCCAAAATACATAACCTCAAAAGATGTTCTAGATACGGTTCACCCTCTCGGTCTAACCGTCCGTCTGAGGATGATATGCGGTGCTCAAACACAACTGAGTCCCTACCGCCTCTTGCAAACTCTTCCAAAACTCACTAGTGAAGATAGGATCTCGATCGCTCACTATACTGGAAGGTACACTATGCAATCTAAATAATCTCTCGAAGGTAAACTGAAGCTAGACATGTAATAGTCCTCTTGCTCTTCACGGGTATGAAATGGGCACTCTTAGTAAGTCTATCTACCATAAGCCCAACCCCCGTATTACCCTTCCTTGATTTCGGTTATCCAACGAGGCACTATCCTACTTCCTATTTCGGAACTTCCAACGGGTGAAGCAACCCTCCGGGTTTCTTCAGTTCCACTTTCACTTGTTAGCATACCAAGCATCTAGCGACATACTTGGCCGCGTCTTTCTTCATATTGGCCAAAAAGAAAACTCGCCTCATGTCTTGGTACATCTTGTCCCTACCGGGATGAATGGTCATCTTCGACCGATGTGTATCATCAAGTATAGCCTTCCTTAAATTCTCGTCTTGCGGTACACAAAGTCTACCGTCTCTACGCAAGCACCCCCTATCGTCTAGGGTGTACCTACTCAAATGGCTGGACGACTCCCTCCTTATGAGCTTCCCTACCAACTCAACCAACTGTGGGTCGTCCCTCTGTGCTTCTCCAATCCGCCCCAAAAGAGTAGGTCTAACCTCCAAAGAAGCTAGCAAACCGGATACAAAATCAACGGAAGGTCTAAAGTCAAACATAGAAATAAACCCTAAGCTCCGTCGTTTAACGATCAATGAACTCAAGGACAACCTTTTTCTTCTTAAGGCGTCTGCTACCATGTTTTCCCTTGTTAGGGGTATACGCTATCTCAAACTCATAAGATGTTAAGAATCCTATCCAAAATCGTCACAACTGTCCATCTCTCACGCAGACCACCCTAAACGAATTCGACATCCCCCAAATGCAAGCCCCAAAGGCCGAAACCAATATCAGACAAACACCCAAGGGACATCTCCTTCGAGTTCAGGCAACCTACGTGAGATGATACTAAAAATAATAATAATAATGGCTAAACAATTAAGCCTTTGACCAACTTTGGATGTCCTCGCCAGTCTCGCTCCAAAACCACCGTTTATCCTATAACTGGCTTTGCTCACCCTATTGAGCATATACGAAAACTTATTACGCTCCTTGAAAAGACCAAGATGTCATTTACAAAGGCCATCACAAACTTATTTAGGTACTTCCTGAACACCCTTCTCTTCCAATCAACAAAGTATGCGGGGGCGTTCGTCAAACCAAATAGCATCACCAGCCACTCATAAAACCATCCGGAGTCCTAAAGGCAATCTTCTCTATACTATCGTCAGCCACTCTCAACTGACGAAACCATGTGGCTTAGTCCAACTGCGAAAATACTGAGGCGCCAACCAACTGATCAAAGAGATCATCAATCTTTGGCAATGGGTGTCTATTCTTCTTTGTGAGTTTATTTAGTTCTCTTTAGCCTACACAAAGTCTGAGGGACCCATCCGCCTTCATGGCAAAAACTACTGGAGCGCCCCACTCCGATATACTTCTTCTTATGAACCCCTTCTCAAGCAATCGCCTACTTACTTATGGAGTTCCCTCCTCTCACGAGGAGCCTTGTGGCACACTGGCCAAGTCACTGGTTTGGCATTGTTTACCAGATATATTCGGAAGTCAATCTCCCGCTCCGGAGGTAAGCCCTTCACCTTCTCAAACACATCCGAGTATTCCCGGACCACTTCTAACAGATCGCAAACTCTCGACCGACGTGTCCAGCGATTCTAGATAACTTAGCATAACAGATTCTATGGGATTACTAGAGATCTCGAGAGTGTTACCCAAGCGGGTCATAAGCCTAACAACTCTCCCTTCAAAATCAAGAACAGCACCCCTACTGGATAACCAGTTCATGCCCAAAACTAACCCATAGTCCGTGAAGCCCAACAAGCATCACATCCAAACTCAATGCTAAGTATAGAAACTTTCAAACCCAAACACATCATGGAGCCCAATTGGGTTTGAAACAACTAAGGGATCATCTACTAAACTGGTGTCTAAGTGCAGTGACTCACTAACAATGATGAGATAAACGAACTTAATGCGTCCAAATCAAATAAAGTTCGAATCGGATAATAAAGAAATCCAAATTCCAACCTAGACGGTCTTATCCCCATCCGGCATCCTAGTCGTGAGGAAATACAACTATCCTCCAGAAGATTCCATACCTTGCCCTTGCATCTTTGGACGATCCTAATAAGGTGTCCTATTCCTCCCAAAAGGATAACTACTAGCCTTCTCCTTCCCATTCTCCACTCGTAACCTTCCATCAATGAGGTTTCTTCCTTCATTAACCAAACAACTATTTAAGCCTTCCTCCCATTGTCCATCCAATAGGTAACTACAAGTCCTCCTCCATCTTGAACCTACTTCTAATCCAACTAACGTCTAAGTCCCTTGAAGTGGTTTTCCACTCTTATCTATCTTAGAAAGATCATCTACACACGGAGGGGAAACTTAAATCGAGAGAGAAAGAGATTCAAACGGAGAATTCGAAAGATAAAGATATGGCTATCGGGGATTATGCTTTTCTCTCAAAAACTTTTCTCTTAAAAGACATGTTTTTGAAAATACTCCTTCAAATATTTTTCTTAGAAAAAAAAAATAGTTTTTCTAAAAAATTTATCTGTTCTGGTAACCTTAAGCTCTGATACCACGTGTAACACCCCACGTCCGCTAAGGTCACTCATACCAGGGGAATGCCTTAGTTTCAGTGAAGTATTTTAAGTGAATATAGAACAGTAAAATTACAACAAGACAGATATAAGTAATACTTGAAAATTTAAAACATCATTTCATTGCAGCGGAGTAATACATGTTTGGTTACATCACAAAACCATAAACCAAAGTCAAGTACATAATATCCATCTTGATAAAATAGAAGTACATAATCCCACTACATAACTAATAGCCATAAAAGAAAAGATGAACTGGGCTTCACTTCAACGGTCCAAGCTCCAAAGAATAGATACAGCAATCCGATCAAAGCCCACTAGCACCAGGCCCACTCTAATAACCTGGGGTTGGGGGAAAAAGATAAAAACAACGGGGTCAGACATAAGTCTGAGTGAGTCCTATAACCCTAACAATACAATCATTAAAATAACCAGAGAAGACATAAGTCGATATACGGTAATGCCTGGGGATGCATGGCTACACCAAGCAGCTTGGCAAACTTAGGATAAACTAAGATAACCGTAAAGACGCATTTACCCACCCAAGGATAATTACTAAATTACACCGCCCCAGACCTACTCAAAGATAATTCCTACACTGCACCACACCAGTTTTACCTACCTAAGATTAATTCCTACTTAAAGGTTGATCCCACTAAATGTACTTAGTAATTTTTACCCAGTAGTTTCTAGTACCCCTACATAGGTGCCGTCTGCCCCTATCATTACTAGGTGTACCCACTACTCCCAAGCGATCGGCTCCCTAACGTAGATACCCGTGCTGGTCCCACAATGGGGTGTATCATTTCCCCAAAGTGGCAACCTGATAATATCAACGGTGCACGGCTTTATATCTACACGATGTAACAACGATTTACTAACCAGCCCGGGTCCACACACGCATATGAAACCCGTTGGTCCTACGTTGCCACCGCTAACCCGTTTTTGGCCTCTTATAGTCAAGCCCAATATGCGTGTCCCGTCACCCGACTTGGGTCGAGCCCACAAAGATACGTTTGGGATATTGGTTGAGATGGGCCCCCCCCCACAAGCTACCACCTAAGCTTGTTATTTTTTTATCTAGTGTATCCCACTTAACCCCTTTAACCATGTCTACTTACATGTTATAAATACTTTGGTTAAGTCATTAATCATATTTTAATTACCTTTCAAGGCACCCACTAGATTTCCACATGACACCCAAGTCCTTTACTTAATTCCCACATGCCACCCGAGGCACTTACTTAACCCCTTAATCATGTTTAATTACATGTTCCACTTTGGTTAAGTATTCTAATCGTGTTTTCTATTGCCACCCAAGGCAACCCACTAGTTTTCTCATGCCACCCAAGGCACCCACTTAACCCTCAAGCCCCACTACATGCTTATATGGTTAAGTGTTTCTTAATTAATTAAGGCCGTGATCCTCATAAAGACCTCTCACATTAGACTATCTTTTATGACCGCTGGTTAAGCCGGTTGGGTCCGGGCAGCCTTATGTCATAACCGAGTCTAACCTCGTGTCTTTACATTAATCACGTATTTAGTTTGTGCCTAAGACCTCTCACATTGGGCTAACATTTGTAGCAACTGGTTAAGCCGGTTGGGTCCGGGCAGTTTTACGCTACAACTGAGTCCAACCTCGTGTCTTAGTCGATTAATTACACCTAATTAATCACCCCCATAATTTATATTAATTATCCCTAATTAATATCAAGTTTTTCATAACATGGGTAGACCTAACTCAATAGGTAAATTCCCATGGGGTAGACCTAACTCAATAGGTAAATTCCCACTTATGTTAATTTGTTTTTATGGTATGCTTAATCATACCCAATCATACTTTTATTAACATCTTTATTAACCCCATCGTTCCCCACGCAAATCGTTTTCATTTCACGACATAATAAAAGGGAAGATCCATCACAACATCATGGGTTTAACCAAATCTTAGCATATAACTTTGTCATGGGTTAAGAGAATGTCAACTTGCATACATGAGCATATATTAACCCAACTATATTTAACCCAAACTTGCATATTATCGCACATGACTTGCATAACATATTGCATATGAACTTGCATATTATCATACACATATCTTGCATAACATGTTGAACTTGCATATTAGCATTCACATAACTTGCATAAGCACACATAACTTGCATAACATGTTGAACTTGCATATAAGCATTCTCACAACTTGCATAACATGTTAAACATGCATCTAAGCATACACATAACTTGCATAAGCATTCACATACTTGCATATTAACAAACATGTAACTTGCATAGCATATCTTGCATATTAACATACATGTAACTTGCATATTAACAAACATGTAACTTGCATAGCATATCTTGCATATTATCATACATGTAACTTGCATATTAACAAACATGTAACTTGCATAGCATATATTATCATACATGTAACTTGTTAAACATGCATAAACCCACTTGTTAAATATGCATAAAACAACTTATTAATCATGCATATTATCACATACTTAGCATGCATAGAATCACATACTAAACTTGCATAATATCATATACTTAGCATGCATAGAATCACATACTAAACTTGCATAATATCATATACTTAGCATGCATAGAATCACATACTCATCATGCATAATATCACATACTTAACTTGCATAAAATCAATTACTTATTATGCATAAACCACATACTTAACTTGCATAAAATCAATTACTTATTATGCATAAACCCACATATCCAACTTGCATAAACTCTCATATTCAACTTGCATAAACTTACATATTCAACATGCATAAACTCACATATTCAACTTAGGATTAATATTATACATAGATTAGCATATCATTACAAACGATTCAAACTCACAAATCCGCATTCAAGACCATAAGTCTCATTACACCTAATCTACTTATCTTAACAATTGATCATCAAAGTGATAGAAACTCACCACTAGCAATTTGCACTCCAAATGAAGAAGATTAAGATGCTTAGAATGGATTAGAAGTTGATTAGAGAGGTTGATTAGCTTGCTTTCCTCTTCATTGATTTGTGGAGGCCATGATCAAGTTTCATTTTGCCATAGTTTAGTTACTAGGTTTAATTATGAATGAATTAGGGTAGGGTTGTGGTCTTATTTATAGGATTAGGTTGCATTTTAGACCCTTAGATTAACCCTAGATTAGTTTAGGACCCTTAGATCTCGGAACTCTCCAGAAATCAGCCCTAAGACCAAGCCCAAACCCCAAACCCCAAACTGGTGCACCCAACCACAGAACTCTCTAGAAACTGTGCAGGTTTCTTGGCTCGGCACGGGCGCACTTCCCAAGTGCGCCAGTCTATTTTTGTACTGGCGCACTTCACAAGTGCGCCAGTGCATTTTTGTTCTGGCGCACTTCACAAGTGCGCCAGTGCATTTCTGGCCTGTTCCGGGTTCTTCTGCCTAACTTCGTTCGTCCATATCTCTTTCATACGGACTCCGATTCTCGAAAACTCGGACTCTATTTCGCGTATTTTTCCGAGACGAACGCAATGACGCAGCCCGTTTTCCCCCAATTCTCACATCTGAGATTATTAATTCTGTAATTAGTGAATTTTAGCATTAACCGAAATTCGGGGTGTTACATTCTCCCCTCCTTAAAGGATTTCGTCCCCGAAATCTCTAAGCTAAGGAGAATGCATATCCTACCATCCAAACAACCATCTACTCAATCCATCAAACACGGGCATCCATTGTCCTTAAACAATTTCTAATGATGTATGAGCATATGCGAAAAGTGTGTGTATATGTTCCCTATCTAATGTACGAACATATGCAAACCATGATAGTGCCATGCATCCAATATGTATGCGAGATAACCCTATCGACACATACCGTATCTATATGAGTGCACAATCATTCACCAAAATGCATCATCCATATGATAACACAATCATTATACATCCATCAATATAGCTAACTACACACAATTTTATGCAATATGCAATATGAAGTGATTGAGCCGATCTAGTGCCTAGAGTGTGTATATATGCATCCACGAGCAACCGCTAGCAAACACTTGCATCCACTTGCATCCATCAACCATAACATGTCTCAAACACATGTTTCAACCATAGGTTTTCCCTATCTAAAGGTCAAACAGGACTAACGAGAGGACCTACTAAAGATAAGATAAGTACTAGGCAAGCGATAAAGGAGAAGTTAAAAGACATACTCTCCAAAAGAAATGGATACAAAGAATGTATCTTCGCTTCCGTCTCCCAAGTAGCATTTCTTTCGTCATCTCCCCATTGCACTCTAGCTAGCTGAACTTCTTTGTTCCTCAACTTCCTAGTCTCTGACCCAATGATGCGAGTAGGGGCTCGTCGAATAGTCTCATCGCGCTCTAAGCAAACTCGGCTCTACCACCTCAGCGGTCTTATGTAAGTACTTCCTCAAATGGGACACATGAAATACATCCGGTACACCACTAAGTCTGTCAGGCAACTCCACTCTATATGCCATCCGTCCAATTCTTTCCTTAATGGGAAATGGCCCTACAAACCTTGGTACTCACTTCCTAACAGATCCAAAGTGAACCACTTTCCGTAACAGAGATACCTTGATAAAAAGCATGTCCTAATATCAAACTCAAGCTCTGTTCTCCTCTTATCCGCATAAGATTCCGCCGCTTTCATCCTTCTTCGAATCCAACCCATCTTCTCTGAAGTCTCTCTAACCATATCTGGCCCAAGCAAGATCTTATCCGTAGATTCCCACCAACATGTAGGAGATCGACAAGGCCTTCCATAAAGAGCTTTGAAAGGAGCCATACCAATACTGGACTGAAAGCTGCTATTATATGCGAACTCCACCAACGGAAGATGCTCTTCCTATGTACCTCCAAAATCCAAAATACATAACCTCAAAAGATGTTCTAGATACGGTTCACCCTCTCGGTCTAACCGTCCGTCTGAGGATGATATGCGGTGCTCAAACACAACTGAGTCCCTACCGCCTCTTGCAAACTCTTCCAAAACTCACTAGTGAAGATAGGATCTCGATCGCTCACTATACTGGAAGGTACACTATGCAATCTAAATAATCTCTCGAAGGTAAACTGAAGCTAGACATGTAATAGTCCTCTTGCTCTTCACGGGTATGAAATGGGCACTCTTAGTAAGTCTATCTACCATAAGCTTTATTTTGGTTAATCGACTTTGTTTCAGTTAATGACTTTTTTTATTCCTTCTTTTCATAGCTTTATTTAAATTATTTGTCTATGACTTCGCGTTTTTTTTGTTGTGTTTGGGTAAACTCTTCTTTTATTGGATTTGTAAATGTCAAGTTATAGAAACAAAGTTCTAAATAGTTATAGTAAGAGGTGGTAATGAATTTGCATTTGTGTATCAACATTTATCTTTCAGTACCAAGACGAATATTAACATAACTATTTTGTATTGATTGTTAGAAATGCTTCTGTTCTGTGGCTAAAGAGAGTGCTTAGTTTTTCAATATAGTAGTTTCACCTGTTAATGATGTAGCTATACGTTGAAAGCGACCTACAGGTAATATTAAATGCTACATACATGCCAGAATATATTTATGTAAGAATGGTAAATAACCAGGTACGTAAAATTTTAATTTTTTACTTATCATGAGCATTTCCTTTTTAAAAATAATCTCAGGCTGATTGGTTTGCATCGCTTTTACAGTTTTATGGTTAATTTTTTATTATTAATCACACCTTTTTGCACTTCTAAGATGTCCTAGAATATCATATATAAATTCGACAAACTGAAGGATATTCATTTCCATTTTATACCCAAATTTCAGTTTGAATTTGAACATTAGTTGTGCAAAATCAATTTCCACATCAACTGTTAGGTGATTATACGCGGCACTCCTTGAGCTGTAAGTTCTAATAAGGATAGTTCAAACTCCCGTACTGAATATGTTAAAGATCTCTTTATTTAACCTCATAATTTTTTTCCATGTCCACAGTGAATTCTTTTGGCAGGTTGTCCTAAAATTTTTACTGCCCGACAACTCAATGTTAATTGATATTGCAGAAAGTGTGAAGAGTTTCCCTATGGCCAAAGCACCGAGGAAAAGTGATCCATCAGTGACTTCCTGTCCATTACATCATCTATGAGATGAAAGTGTAAGCTCTTTCAAAATTATTGCAAGTTTATTTTCCTTCCAAATTAAAGATATTTTTTAATCTCCATGTACCTTTTAATAGATGTTCCAAGACTTAATTTCCTTATACTTCTCTAATGTATGGAAACCAAATTTCAAGCTTAAGTGGATTGCAGGTTATGGAATTTAGTGCATAATTTTAGACAAAAATATGTTTAGTTAAAAATAAAATTACATGGAATGACATACTTCACTATCTGAAAAAGAAACTGAGGGTGTCATCAGAGGCTTTTTTCCTTTTTACATTTGTAAAGTTGTTTTCTCTTTACATGGATGTAAACATATAATGATTGCTCGATATGGTAACCCATTTGACATACACTGACATAGAGGTAAAATCTTAACATATATTTCCTTATGTCTTCATGATATACCGATGTTTAAATATTGACATAGAGGTAAGATCATAAACTGAGGTAAGATCTTAAGTTCTAATAAATTAGTCTTTATAATTTCTCTTCTTTACAAATACTTATTGGCTGTTTCCAGCAGAAGTTGGTAAAAAGCAACCGTACTTGGAGGTTGTTATTGAACAGTTTATTTCATCACATGTTTCTTTATCATGGGTTTCTACGTAACACACAAAGAAGGTTGAAACTGGCACATCTCTTGGATAGTTAAGATTACTTTGGTTAGAAAATGCAATTGTACAACTGGTTAGATTTGCTTAATTTTATGTGAAAATATGTGATGTGTTGCATCACTCAAATTTTCTTCCTTGGATTTATCATATATTTTCAGTATCGTAATAAATATTTTTTAGACCCAAAAAAATGCAAATGCAACAAGCGAGGTTCCTTTTTAGATAATTCACAGTTTTAGGTCCTTTATCTAAAAATAGATGAATAGCTAAGAACATCACCATGTTTCTGCTTTTCCTAATATTTAGCAAAAATTATTTGAGAACATGTTGTGAGAAAATCATGCCGTCAAAAATACCCATACCGAGCATTTTATCGTCTAAGTCACATTTTTTAGAGCCCTTAGTCTAAATTGAGGTAAATAACTAAGACCCCTACCATGTTCTCTCTTTTTATCATAATGATAATTGTAAAAAACCATACACTAAAGGTGCATTTTTGGGAAATTATGATCATAAATACTCACTTCAGATTATTTTTATACGATATTTTCGATGTAAGAACCAATATGATTTGCACATTACGATGTTTTCTCCTTTTATCATAATTTTGTAATAAAACATAAAATACGGACGCAATTTTGAAATATTAAGATGCCATAACTGCTCACTTTTGGATATTTTTCTACGCTATTTTTGATGTAATAGCCAATGTGATTTGCACATTACCATGTTTACTCCTTTCATCATAATGATTATTGTAATATAATATACACAAAAAAATGCATTTTTGGGAAACTACGACATAGTACATTACCATGTAGCAGCCGATTTGATTTTAACATTTCTTCTCCAGATTTTAGCTATCGTCATCGGTTACCTCTTTAAATATATTCCTTCTCCCATGGATTAAACAAATTTAATAAAATTATGAATAAAAGGTGTACAAAATACTCCACCTGTGATTATGGTGTTGGGTTCAAAGAGGTAATAGCATACTGCGCAATGTTATAGCTAGATACTTGGAAAGACACAACGCTTCCTTTAATTAAAAAACCCTCTAAATTAGGTTTATCTCACCATAAACAATTGCATGAACCTCTGTGTTGCTGTAATGTAAAAATGTGTGATTCTCATAAATCACTTCCTATATAAACTTTGGGAGAATTCATTAAAATAGCTGCAAGGATTAGTGCTAATATAATCTATTTGCATATGATATAAAGTGGTGTAAATTAGAATACACTGATACTAACAAAGAAAACGGACAGTGTTTTTTGTTAGTTTTTTTTGTGTGTGTTTTGTTTGGTCGATAATAACTAGATGTAACAGCACAACACACAAATTTTGGGCGAGGACCATTCGTCAAACCTATATTACTTTGTAAACTTTACTATTTGCAGACAGTATTCTCTATTTATGATCAAAATTCCATATTTATTGTTTGTTTCAATGGTTATGGGTTTGGTTAACATTTGTTTATTGCGCTATTATAAATATTTCCACTATGCAATAGATATCATTAGAGAAAATGACGATGACAGTGACGTTAAAATTAGGATTTTGATGAGTCTTTGATCGCATGTGAATGATAATATATCTCATAGATTCAGATGAAATCAACTGAATAACGTAAGGGCATTGTTATTGACACTCCAAATATTACTAAGGGGAGTACCAAAAAATAAAAAAATAAAAAATTGTTAAGGGGAGTACCAGCGAAGAAAGTAGCCCCTTAACAAATAAAGGTAATTTTACCTTATTACCCATTTGACTAATTCTATACATACACCCATAATTTCTTAACATACACTGTGAAATAAAATAAAATAGTATACATCAAAAATTCCTTTTCATGCACCATGGCTTTTACAAAATTACCCATTTATATTTTCATCACCTTCCCTCTTCAACCGTAAAACTAAATTACGCAAAAATAGGAATTCATTAAAAAAAAAATCTTCAGTTTTCGACATTAATATTTTAAATTATTTGATTGTTTTATTTTGAAAATCAATGCTAATTTTATATGATTGAACATATGTAAATTAGAGTATTTAATTGTCAAAGTTTCCTTAATTGATATTTCAGATTTCATTAACTTTATTAAATTCTATAGATTTAAGCACATATTATTGATTTTAAAGTTTAAATTGGATGCATTATAAGAGAAGGACTGAAAATGAAATTAAGGACAAGGGTAAAGTAGTCATGGTATTTAGTTGTCAAAGTCGAATAATTGTTTTTTCCTAATTTGGTTTGAAGTGGCAATATGAGAATATTGAGTAATGTGAAATAATATGTTTGTGTAGCCCCTTAACAATTTTTCAAAAAGTAAAGAGTTTTTAAAAAATGGTCCTCCCTTAACAATTGCTGGAGTATCAATAACAACACCCTAACGTAAATTTGCGTTTCTATGAGTGTTGTTATCTTGCTAGGAAAAAACCAAACTTTGGATTGAGTTCGGTTTAGATTTTTTCTAATGCATATTTTTGACTCAACCTAATCCAGTTAGACGCAAAATCCTAATCAAGATCCAGATCCGAGCAGATAGGTCTAATTAGCTAAGCAACTAACTTCTTATTACAATTCATTAACTTAATAAATTGTAGTGGAAACTAAACACACTTTTATTTCCACAGTTATCACACTTCTGGCCTCTCTAAAAAAAGAATTTCATGAAAAGTCAATAACTTTTTGCAGCAAAATCAGCAGTTTTTGGTGTAAATATTAGCAGTTATTCTATAGACAGTTGAAAATTTGCAAGTACTAAAAAGTACAAATAATTGCATTAAAAACGACAAATTTTCCTAAAAATAATTTAAGAGCATTTTGTGAAATAATTAAATACTCATTCAGCTTTTTCATTGTAGACTTCTGATGTTACTCTAAATGCCTCTGGCAGGCGTCAGGATGTTGAAATTTGTTGACAAAAGGACACCTGATTTCAACCCCAAGTTCGATGCAGTTGTGACTCACCAAATTTCACAGTTCCACATATAATATGTTGTTTGATTATTTTAAATCTACACTTATTAACTAAATTTGTGAATGTAAATTTAATTATGTGCAGTTTACTGAACTGAAAGAGGCTAAACAACAATCTCTCTCAGAGGCGGGAAGGCTGGAAAAAGGGATCGAAGAAGTAAAAATAAATGAAGGTTGGAATCATGATTAATAATAATACTTTTAAAATGATTTTTCTTCACTTTTTTACTTTAGATTTTTTTTTCATCTTTTTTAGTTTTTTTGTACAAAAAAATCAGTACAATGATAGCAGATGAATACATTGAGAAGCATCATAAGCTGAAAAGGAGGTATGATGGCGAAATCAAGAACGATAACTGAGCTACTAGGAACGATGACTGGGGCCATTAAAGTTATGGTTCATAAAACTTTAATTTCCATTTGTTCAAATAAACTATTTCAGTTTCTTTCATGTTATTTTTCTATCTATTTTTTGTTGCCAACAACTTTTGTGTTCGTATGAGAAAAATGTATTTATACTGCATTCAGCTTTGAGTGAATTGTAGAAGTTCATGATTTGGAATTTTCCTTTCTTGAAGTGGCTATATGATTTTTTTGGTCAAGCAGTCATGAGGTTCAGTTGTACAACTTATTTTTCGCTTTGAGGATCGTAGCAGTTATGGATGTGTGTTTCTGATTCCTTTCTGGTTCCTGTAAGGAGGAATTTTTTTGGATGTTGCATTATGTTTAATGTCTGACTATTTTTACTCCTCTTGATATTATACTTTGATATACCGTTCAATCATGTTAGACGTTCGCTGTTATACTTGTGGCATTGATGGAGCAGCTTTGCACCTCTGGTTCTACATAATACACTTTATTAAGCTTTGGTAAGATTATGCGTTCTTTGTCAAGCATATCTTTCTCTTTGTTAATTTTGTTTTGTCAGAAGCAAGACCAGTGAATATTATTAGCGTGTCAGGGTTTCCATTGACTAGATAAAACAATTGTATAGAAAATAAGTAAATTTTGTCATACTTTTATCCTCTCGAACAACGCATTATTGATACATGTATTATGGTGGTCGCCGAAAATTATAAAACATTAAGATGTACAAAAGGGACAAATTATAAAAACAATGATGTAGGAAATTTATTATTCATTATACATCGAGCTAGATTTCTGTCTAACTCTGAATTGAAGATTTTATATCTTCATACATTTACCGTGGTTTGAGGTCTTATTGTTATCTCAAAGTCCCCAAACAAATAATCATTGATTTCTTTTGATAAATGAATATAAAGATATATTTTAATTATACTTTTTTGGATACACAATGAGAATAATGCATACCTAAAATTTAAGGTTTACAGTTTATCATTGCTTATTTAAAGCACAAGTATGTTGCACATTTGCAAAAATTTCTTACTTTTTTGAAAATACATTCTTATTTGCTAATCGATAATTTTTTTTACGCAAATATAGGTGTTTGAAATCGTATAAGGAAGATTAGAAGCTATAGGCATGACGTCAAGTGGGGAATTTCATGAATACAAATGTGCGGCCACACCCGTTCTTCGAATTTGTTCTACAATTTAAGAAAGTTATGTTATGTCGTAATCAACCATCGACTATTCAGTCGAATCAAACTTGTTGTTGGAAGAAATATCTAAAACGACAGGGTCCAACATTTAGTTTTATGTTCAGTATTTTTATTTCAGTAGTTTGAGTTTTTAAAATGATAATGGTACTTTTAAGTGATTTATTTAAATAAATTAGTTTATTAGTTTGGGATTTATTTATTATATCTTACTCTTGTGTTCTTTTATTTCAATTAAATATTCATGGATATAATGATATGTTCTGTGCTTATATTTGTTTCGTTTCTCTTTTTATTTAATGGTTCCCTTAACGGTTTATAGTTGCAAAATTACTAAACATTAGAAATATTTTGATCTTACTTGATATATAATAAAAATGCATGTACGTTTTTGTACGTTTTTGTGACTAATTCGAATCAATACATTGATATTATATTCTTATCTCAAGTTGGTTTACATGTAAAATTTAGTTTAATTGAATTTATACTTTATTAGTTACTTTCATTTTCTCTTAAATTACCCTGTAATTTTTAAAATAATAACTAATCTGAAAAATGTTATAACAAATAATTTTAATTTCATATTGAACACTAACGATCGGTTTTTCCCACCGTTGTACGGTAATACTAATATCTTAGCTTGCAAGCCGTATAATCAGTAAGCTCTCCTCTTCTTTTCAAATATGTTTCCATAGCCATTGTTTGATCAATTACGCCACTTGATCAAAATAAAAATTTATCGCTGGAAATAAAAGAACTGCACCTATATCCTACCATATATTATAAAGAAAGTTGTTGCATGCATGCCATTTAATGCATACACTATTGCATGTTGTTTTTTCATGCAGTTTTGTCTTCTTTTCTAACATACAGTTGGTATAAATGTAAAAAGGAGGATTGGAACATAACACTAAACCACAGAAAATTAGTTTAACTCGCTGTGTTTCAAAAAAAATTTACAAAATCCTATTTATTATATATTAAAAGAATCAATTGCTATACGTATAACCCCACATTTGTTCACATACGGTTTCCACCCACTTCTCTCATTTCTTTATATTTTTTTATTTCTTTCTCTGCTACAAATACTAATTTATAGAATATAAACGCATGTTGTTGTAACGTATACAAACTCTCCATAATATCACCTGAATTTTACCTGCCATAACTTTGGACATAATGATGATATATAATTTAACCTTTCATAACTCTTCATAATCCCTTTTCATAAACTCTCCTTGATTATATTTCTTCTTACCGAATTAATAGTTTTATTCGTACTTTTTTCATGCATTGAATCTTTATATTCTTTCGCTTTCATTTTGTATTCTTTTGTCATATTCTTCTATCTTTTATTACTTACGTGATATAATTCAATAATATTACATTCAATAACATCCAATTTTCATTACATTACCTGCTACAACCAAAAATTAAAACACAATATTACTACACATAAAAAAACATTTCACGAACATCATTCCACGCGCGAAGCGCGTGCCAAGACCACGCGCGTGCAAACTACAACACCCCGTACTCTATGCTCCCGTGCAAACTATAACACCCCGTACTCTATGCTTCCATGCAATGCATGGGTTTTCACTCGTCTATATAACAAAAAGGATTGGTCGATTACAGAAAGTCAAAGAGGGGTTAGGATTTAATCAAACCGACCGTTAGGGAGGTTTGCCTGTTGTGGGAGCTAATCAAAAAACGTCTCAAGCCAAAAACATTCGCCACTGTTTTCACGCGATGTTTGCTTTCGCTGTTTCTCCTTTGAAATCGTTCCTCCCAACTGAATTTTTCTCTCCGATGTTTCTCCTCTCAAATCGTTCCAACCTGTATACTTCCCAGATCTTCTTTCCCAAACAACCGATTGCCTATTTCCCACAAACAACCCTAATTCCACTTTCATAGTCGTAATAAAATAAACTAGTATAACCGTACAACGGTGGGGAAACCGACCGTTAAATTGTATCATAACAGAGAAAAAAATGTTCGATTGATCAAAAAATTATTTGGCTTGTTTCCAAAACTAAATGATTGTAAAATTGCAAATCCAGTTACACTAAGAGTTGTACACGCGAGCCAGCTAGGTACCGAGAATTTGCTATGGTGTATTGATACGAATCATTTACAAGCAAATACATACATATATTATATCAATCGGCAGCTATATACTTTTAATTTCGAGTTTTTTTATAGCTCCAAATTATTATTGAATTGAAAAGATCAGAAGGACAAATAAAACAAATATTAACTCAAAACATATAACATATTTATGAGTATTTAATTAGAAAAATGGAAAATAGCAATAATAGATGATCAAGCATTATCGAATTACATTACTTAAATAAATCATCTTCACAAACCCAAATGTCAATTCTAAAATATTCAACTAAACCCTTGGGAAAATATGTTGCAATCATGGCATTAACAAAGCAAGGCAAGTATCTACGCATACAGAAAGAACAAACAGGTTGTCTTTCATCAAATGCTAGAAATGAAGGGTACAGACGTACAGTAGTGCCACTACCAAAATTGTGAATATTGGAGGCACAACGGTAGAGGCAAAATATAAAATCATCCCCTGTTAATTGCTAACTGGGGGCAATAAAGCATACTGCCCCTACTAGTAGTAACAGAGGCATGTACGGTCGCCCCAAATATTTGTTGAAAACAGTAATTTCCAAGTGAAGGGAAATTTGCTGGCTAATTTATGTCGCGGGAAACTAAAAAACCTGCTCCAATAAAATCTTCTTCCCCAGACTGAAATTAGAAACCCTAACAAGTCCTTGGTCTCTCCATCTTTCATTATAAATTCGATTTTACTACTACATAAAACATCGGGCTCATAGAATATACCCTACGTGTCTGGCAAATTGAAGATCTGCACTCCATCAAATCCCCGCCTATTTAAAATAGGAAAACCTCGATGATTCTAGGAAGGTATGTTATTGTTTTATCTTTAATAAAATTAATTTTGTTCTATCTTGCAATATCGAAGTATAACTGCATATGATTTATGTATCCGTACTCATATTTTCATGGTTGCCTTCATTTCCCCAAAACCTGCAGATAATTTGATGTCTCACTTTTTTGGAATATCCGAAGATCTGCTTTTGCTTGAAGATTCTGAGGGTGATTTGTTCTTCATAAATCTTATTTTCCTGTAAAATTATTTTTATTTGCTGATTTGTCACCGTGTTATATTTAATGTGGTTGAGTTCATATGTTCTGAATCCTAATTCGCAATACATTAGTTCCTAGTCTAATGACTTATCGATGGTAAGTTCAAACATGTTTGTCTTAAAGAGGTTTCTCTTTCCAGAGCTTCAAAAGGATTCATCTTCATCCTGCTATGCTGCAGTTAATTTGTTCATTATATTGGTATAGAACTTATTCTAAAAGAAAAATAGACTCCTTTATGGGACTTCTTCTTTAGTCTCTGCATGCGTATTTTCTTATCAAGCTACAAAAACTACTGAAATTTGATATGCTACACATCAAATAAATTAGAGCACAAATTTTCCTATTGAATGCTCTTCGAAAAGATCACATTTATTAACATGATCAACAGTTGAATAAGATATGTCATCATTTGTACACAATATAAAATTGATAAGTTGTGCGCTATAGAGTCAGTTTTATTAAAACTCAATTATTTGTAAATAATGGGTAAATGTAAATGCACAGTATAGCATTATTATTTTTAATTGTGGGAAGCATGGAGGAAAACAGATGTGTAATAGGGTCAGCAAAGTTAATATTGGGTTATATGTTTTTAAAATTAAACACATGACAGGACCGCATATGCAAAAACACAAGTAAAGAACTATAAATAGTGGCAGCTGACATGCAGCTATGTGAATCCCTCTTCTTGTTATCCTTCTTGTGGATGCATAAGGATGTTGGCAATCAATATTCTCATTTCTATCATCATCAACTGCCTGTTTGTAGGAAAGATTAAATAAACCCCAACTAGTAATTTGAGCACTTAGAACGATGACAAGTCAAAGTAACAGCATGCACTTCAACTATTTCCTGGAAAATGTTTTGCACCTTCATATCAACATTTTCCTTCAGCGCACATATGAGATATTAGTGAATATCATGGAAAAAACAGAAAAGTATTCTGATGATATAGCATGCATGGTAAGAGTTATAGGATAAATATGTGTAACCATTTTTGAGACACTGCTCAATTCATGAAACTGACACGATGCTTGAGCAAGAATAAGTCATTTAGACATAATCATATAACCTTTGTGATGAAATAAAAATGCAGATATCTATTCACTTATTCAGAATGATAAACCAAAAAGCCTTTGTCCTGTCATCCTTAACATTAACCTACCAATTATTGAGTAGTATTTTCATATAATACTAATCTTTTGGACTTTGTAAACAATGAAGGAAAATTACTTTAATGTTCTTACTAAAATTCACATCCTTACCAAATTAATGAATTTAAATTTAATTTTTTTAATTTTAGATCAATAAATGATAATTTAGGTAAAAGTCATAAAGTGCTGTAAATTTGTTTCCATTGGAATGGAGGAAAATATCCTTAAGAAAATCTATGTACAAGTTTCCACAAATAATGAAAATTTGCAGGAAAATACTTTGTCTATTAATCAAACCGACCGTTAGGGAGGTTTGTCCACTGTAAGAGGACCAAAATCAATTTGTCTGTGCCAATAAATTTCGGCGTCAATTACGCGTTTGAGATATTTGTCCGCGGTTTACTTCCTTCCTCAACTCTGTTCAATTCCGATTCTTTCTCATTTTAATCTCCAAATTTCCAAAATTTCAAACTCTCTAAGAATCGCTGTGAAAACTTCTTCTTCAAAACCCAATCTCGGATTCCCGATTCAGCGTGTACCCTATTCAACCTCAAGCTCACTCCGTCATTTATCACAACACAAACGATTTCAAAACCCTAACTCCATTGTGAATTAACTCACCACGCACTCATCAACCTCCATATAAACCGCCACTGCTTATCTATCGCCTCCAGATATTGTTTACCTCTAAAACCCTACGTCTTCAACACTGTAACTCGTGATCGGCTTCCCTTCCTCCGAATCCGAAGCTTCAACCTGCCTTCCGACGATGAAGAATATTATTTTTCGTTCTGCTGGTCATTTGGAGAAAAAAGGTACGGTTTTGATTTACTACACTTCTGAATTACTATGCTTCTGACTTGATTTTGGGTTTAACGCTTGCAGTTTCAACTAAATATCAGTATATTTGTTTTGTAATTGGGTATGAACTTATTTTAGATGATGATTGTGCTTGTATTATTCTCGTAGTGAAATGCTTAATACCATGTAAATGATTTTTTACCAATTGTCAAGAGCGTATTATTCTAAACTTAATCTTATAAAAAAGTTGATTTTTTCCCCTTTAATGTCGTAACCTGTGATTTGGTTAAAATTGGTTTTATGTCTGAAAGCCTGCAAATTTGTTTACAATTGATATTTTAGTGCATTCAGCTGAAAATTTTGATTTTGATACTTGTTGGTTCTCATGTTTGCTATACTTCTTCAATTTCACGTGTTTTGATACGATTGAGCTATTTACGAGAAAGTTAAATTTTCATATTATTTATTCTTGAATTGTGGTTTCTTTTATAGTTATTATATTATAAACTTAACGTTGTGTAAAAGTTAAATTTTACCATCAGGTAAGAACTAGATTATGAACTTAAATATATTCACTTTTTGTTCATTTTATTCTTGTTCGATCTACAAACAATCTCAGGTCTTGGAATTATTAGTTTATACTCTAGTTCGATATTTCAACTATTCGGATTTCCATTTTCAAAACAATTACTATGCTCCAGACTATGTCATCAGAGACATGTGAATCGTAAGTGTTTTTTGTTTGATCCAACTACATGTTGATTTCAATTGTATAGTTTGTTATTTTATAATTTCCTGCTCTGATTTCGATTCTCACTTGTGCAAAGATATAAATTCAAACTGCGAATTTGTATATATAGATGTGTTTAGCAGCTTAGATTACTTATTAGTTTGTGCAAATTAAGGAGTGCAGTGTGTTCAAATATAACAAAAATAATTCAGTTAGGCAAGCAGCATTCATGAATCTAAGAAAACTCAAGGGAATGTTTTTATAATTAGTATGTGATACTTTTATCCCCTAGGTATTATATTCACGATATTTCAACTAATCAGGGTGGTGCATAAAAGAAAACTAAATGGTATTATAGTCTTTGCTGATGGTAGCAACATGCATAGCTTGGAAAAGTTTAATGAGATCCAAAAGGTAAAATGGATAAGTGCATTATCTGTTGTTATTCTCGCTCACTCTGTCAATTCTGACCCATCGGCTTTACTGAATGTGTTAGATATCTTGCTCTGTTGGTAGAAATGGAGAATGGAACTAGCTTTACTGAAGGATCCAACTTTTGTAGAGTTTCTTGTTCGATCTACAAACAATATCAGGTCTTGGAATTATTAGTTTATACTCAAGTTCGATATTTCAACTATTCGGACTTCCATTTTCAAAAAATTACTATGCTCCAGACTATGTCATCAGAGACATGTGAATCGTAAGTGTTTTTTATTTGATCCAACTACGTGTTGATTTCAATTTTATAGTTTGTTATTTTATAATTTCCTACTCTGATTTCGATTCTCACTTGTGCAAAGATATAAATTCAAACTGCGAATTTGTGTATATAGATGTGTTTAGCAGCTTAGATTACTTATTAGTTTGTGCAAATTAAAGAGTGCAGCATGTTCAAATATAACAAAAATAATTCAGTTAGGCAATCAGCATTCATGAATCTAAGAAAACTCAAGGGAATGTTTTTATAATTAGTATGTGATACTTTTATCCCCTAGGTATTATATTCATGATATTTCAACTAATCAGGGTGGTGCATAAAAGAAAACTAAATGGTATTATAGTCTTTGCTGATGGTAGCAACATGCATAGCTTGGAAAAGTTTAATGAGATCCAAAAGGTAAAATGGATAAGTGCCTTATCTGTTGGTATTCTCGCTCACTCTGCCAATTCTGACCCATCGGCTTTACTGAATGTGTTAGAGATCTTGCTCTGTTAGTAGAAATAGAGAATGGAACTAGCTTTACTGAAGGATCCAACTTTTGTAGAGCCTCTTGGAAATTTGGAAAGAAAGTTATGCTATGGTTGTTAAGGGTCGAAGCACGTTCAGACAGCAAGTTCCCATCTAGGTTTGTTCATAACCTTATATTTATATTTTAATTTTCAATAGAATTGCGTTGCATGTGTTTGATATCTTGACTCCTTTTTCTATAATTTTGTTTTTCTCAGTGCGCCCATGAGTAGTACATTATCTGAAATTTAGATCTAAAAAAACTGTTAGGCAGTTCCTATTTACCATCTTAAAGTATAATATATTTAAAGAAGTAAAACATGAGGGATTGCTGTGAATTTGTGAAACTAGTTTAAGGATATGTAAGCCACTTATTTTGTGATTATAATATTCGTCGTTGTTGTTTTGATGGTTGGCTTATTTTGTTATTATTATAAATTCGTCATCATAGTTGTCATAGCGAGCGCTATAGCGCGCTATAGCGCAAAATAGCGCATAGCGCACAGGTTGCGCTATTTTGGTTCTTATAGCGCAGGGGTCCCGTGTAGCGCAAAAATAGCGCGCTATTTTATCATAGCGCAGCCATGAATAACGCGCTATTTTGCTTTTTCTTTTTTGAACATGCATTTTCGTTTTTTTCCCTTTTTGGAGATTTTAAACATACAGTTTTTTCCTTTTGTGCCTTTTTCCTGTGTTTTGTTTTTTAAGATCTTCTTTTCTGTAAGCAAAAAAAAAAAAAAACATTATAGCGCGCGCTATAGCGCATAGCGCAGGCCTTGCGCTATTTTGCGCTATTCGCTATTGACAACACTGTTCGTCATTGTTGGCATGAACATGAACGACAATGGTTATTTTATTATTATTATTATATTCATATAATCTGTTATTTTTTTTATGCATGCAAAATCATATATAGTTTGATACTTAGCCTAATGTAAAATTATTAAACCCCAATTTTAGTATTTAAATTCATCTTTTACTGTGCAAACATGAAAATGATTAGTAGGCCTTCCCTTTTAATCAAAACATAAATACTTATGGACTAAGACTTAAATACATAATGCCACATGTTGTACAGACAGCAAGTTCCCATCTAGGTTTGTTCATAACCTTATATTTATATTTTAATTTTCAATAGAATTGCGTTGCATGTGTTTGATATCTTGACTCTTTTTCTATAATTTTGTTTTTCTCAGTGCGCCCATGAGTAGTACATTATCTGAAATTTAGATCTTAAAAAACTGTTAGGCAATGCCTATTTACCATCTTAAAGTATAATATATTTAAAGAAGTAAAACATGAGGGATTGCTGTGAATTTGTGAAACTGGTTTAAGGATATGTAAGCCACTTATTTTGTGATTATAATATTCATCGTTGTTGTTTTGATGGTTGGCTCATTTTGTTATTATTAGTAGTTCGTCATTGTTGGCTTGAACATGAACTACAAAGGTTATTTTGTTTTTATTATAATATTCATATAATCTGTTTTTTTTTTATGCATGCAGAATCATATATAGTTTGATACTTAGCCTAATGTAAAATTATTAAACCCCAATTTTAGTATTTAAATTCATCTTTTACTGTACAAACATGAAAATGATTAGTCGGCCTTCTCTTTTAATCAAAAAATCGATACTTATGGACTAAGACTTAAATACATAATGCCACATGTTTACATCGAACATTCTTTTCTTCTTTAGAACCATTTACTGTTCTAAACCAAATTTAGTGTTTTATGAAAAAATATTTGATTTCAAGCTTAAATTTAAAATCTCAAATAACGTAGCTTACGAGCTTATTTGTGCATTTTTTGTTACAAACCATTTTCTTTTTACTTGTTTTTTGATGTTTTGAATTTAATTGTTCAGTGCTTCAAATTTGATTATATTATGCAATTGAGAAACATAAAGCATTTCTCCATTTATTTTTGATGCTTCTTTCTTTTGGTTTATCCATATGTATTCTAAAGATGATGCATTGATAACTGTAATCAGTATTTTATTTTCATATTGTCTGGTGCGACATCTACTAAGGAATATAAGTAACATAATAATTGGAATTAGTACTTTAGTTCAATGTTTCAAATGTCCTGTGTATTCAGTTATTTTTATTTTGAATTGAACCGGTTTTTGATTCCTTCCATTTAGCCAAATGAGTGAACTTGTTTACATTGATCTTTTTTAATGCTTATTGGGCTTTGAATTTTATTATTGTGTTGGTAACTTGTATCCTCGGGTAACCTCAAGATGCTAACTGAATAAAATCTGTTTTTGAATTGGTTGAGTAACCTCAAGATCCTACAACAATCATGCAGTCGAAGCGAGATAGGCATACCAAAATTGGTGGAGTTTTGATTGGTGAAGTTGCTACAGTCCTTGGAAATATTAGGATCGTAAGGGCGCAAAGATTGGAGGCAAGTTCTGTTGTTTTGATTAATGCGCTAATTAAGGCTACTGCTATTGGTAATCCAACTAGATTGATTGTTGGGAAAGCTTAAGCATGTTCTTGGAGAGTCCATGAATCATACTTCCTTTATTTCAATGGGGCTGACTACACATTCCAGTATGTGTTTATTTCTATCTTTTATCACATTTTCAAGTAAGGAAAGAATTTGTGATTTCAAATAAACTACAATATGTTAGATGAAGTTGGTTTAATGGAACAATTTCAAATACTAGAAAATGTGTAGCTGCTTTTGTCAATAACTAAGCATAAAATATGAAGATCCTAATAAGGTATCACATTAAACATCTCTAAAAATACATGTTATATTTAATTAGTTTACTATAATTATTCGAGAGAAAGATGAGTTAGTGACTATAAGTTTACTATAGTTATTCAAAGGAGATAACAAAATGTCTTTAATGTTAAAGTAGTCTTACTCTAACTTTGTTGTTTAAGCTTTGTCTTCAAGTTAGACAATTATTTTAGAGGTTCCCTAAGACTTTGGTGTCTTAGCTTTGTCTTCAAGTTAAACAGTTTGGTTAGGATTGAAATTAATTGTTTCATTGGGTACCTTTGATAGAGTGAGTAGAATTTAACATATTGTTTAGCTGAAGCTAGGATATTTGAGGATGACAATACTATAAGTATAATGTGCTAGAGTTTGATTCACTGGCATGATATAAAAAATGAAAGACGAGATGATGAGTAATCGGATGCTATAGGAAGGGGTGCCTATGGTTAAGGCCATGGTGCCCATTGGAAATTTGTGCCGCTGTTGCCGTTTATTGGATTTGAAGTCGTTGTTTTATGTTTGTTTGCCACAGCAGGCAGTGCATCACATCCAAAGCTAACAACCCTACTACCATTATTACTGCTGCCACCATCATTGGCTTTAATGAAGTAGCAGAAATGATCAGGTGCTGGAACAGAGAATTTGCTGAGTTTTTGCTTCTGTAGCGACCAGCATCGATTGAGATGTTTCTCATGGTTCCGTCGGCTGTTCAGTATCTTTGGCAAATCTTGCAGACAAAACCACTTTATAGACAAGACGACAAAGACATGATGATCTAATATGTGCGCTTTTATGAAAATTCATAAAGGTCTCAGTAAGTATTTCAAAATAGAGATGGATTTGTGTAACTTTGAATAAATACGTACAATGGATGCAAATGCAATTGCATATGACAAGCCTAAGTGAATCTTTGTTTCAGTAAACACACATTTCTAATTTCTTATACGTAATTTTCTTCAAAATGTATTGGTTTTAGTTAAAGTATACATTGTGCTTTACATAGATAATATCTAGTGCATGAAGCTTCTTATACATGATGCATTAATTTTCATTATAACTGCAGATGAACCACGATTTCCTATGAAATGTAACTGTAGCCCCGATTTCCTCGCTCCGACTTTCATTCCCCATTCACACGAAAGTGGATTCCCCTAAATGCTATCTAACCGTATCTGCTAGGTTAACGTCGACGTGGCTTTTTTGATGGAATCTTTAGTAGCGTTGTGGTCGATCTAATTACCAACAACATTAACTCCCCTCGTCCCAGTGGTAGCTTCAGGCTTTCAAATATGACTCTGATCCGGTAATTAACAAATTAATTTCTTTGAACTCCGTATATGATTTTATCCCTCCATTTTTTGTTGTTAATTCCTTTATATTCTGTCTTTCTACCCCAATTACTAAGCACTATGTATTTGTCATTGAAAATCTATTGTACTAAATTCAAAACTATCCACAGGTGGTTGATGCGGCCGACGCTAACTTCGATGACTACACCCGTCCATCGCTAACCATTCGTACAATAAGGTAACAATTTCGAATGATTTCTGCCTTTTTTTCCTAATTTGTACAGTTTTGTATTTGCCTTACTTTCAATTACATTGCGCTCATGTAATTTGCACACCAAAATCAGTTTGTCATCCCTACATATTACATACATCACATCAGCTCCTTTTTTTCAAATTGGACTCGACTGAGGTCTCAGCTACATTGCCATAATTATTCAACGAATCTTGATGTCGATAAACCACCCGTAATGGATTATAAACAAAAGGCACTGCCCAAATCATGGAAAAGAAATTATACAACATACTTCAGTTTGTAATATTATGTAGGAGGAGACAGGAATATTTGGTAAGTTATAAATGTAATTTTGGTACTGTTGCTCTTAATTTTATTATAAAATTTATTTATACACAAATAAATATTCACGTTGTGTTAATTATTATACTTTGTGTCCACATTTTGGAACCTATTACATATGCGACACTTAATTGATTAGAAAAATTATAGGTTTATGGAATACATACTGCTGTAAACAGTCCATTAACAAGAACATATTTGATTAAACTGTTGTGTTAACGAGAACAGTTTTGATTAGTTAATTAAACAGTCAATGTGTTAATTAAATTTAGGTCAATGGTTACCTTTTTAACAAGAACATTTTTGAAAAAAAATTAGCTTTGAACAATGATTTGTAATATTGTTCATAAACTTTTGACGACTATCCATGGAGGCAACCAATACTGGATGTCAAATAAATCCCCATGCAGATGTGATCGAAAAGGGATTATAACCAAAAAGCACTGCCTAAATCATGAGATAGAAATTATATAACATAAAAACTTCATTTTGTAACGTTAGCAGGAAGAGACAGGAATATCTGGTAAGTTAGAAATATAGTTTTAGTACCCATGCTCCTGTATTTTATTATAAAATTTATTTATACACAAATAAATATTCACGTCATATTATTTATTATACTTTGTCCACATTTTGGATGCAATTCCATATGTGGCACTTAATTGATTAGAAAAAATATACGTTTAGGAAAAACACACTGCTGTAAACAGTCCATTAACAAGAAGAGTTTTGATTATACTTGGTTAACAAGAACAGTTTTAATTGTATTAATTAGAACAATCATTGTGTTAATCAAATTTTGATCGACGGTCACCTTTTTAACAAGCACAATTTTGAAAATTTTGGCTTCGAACAATGACTTTGAATTTTTTATTTTTGTACTTTTGTATTTCCTCTTCTTCAAAATGTTTCCTTTGCATTTTCATAATTGTTTAATTTGGCTTCTAAAGTGGAATTGATGATTTGCTTATTTTTACACTGCACAGATAATACTGAACAAGTTGAAAGTCATTGTGATAAAAGTTGATGATCCATTAATTCATAAAGTCACACATTCTCTCCCTCCATAGTTTTTATATCCTAACTAAACATTATTTTTTTATTCAGTAAGCAGGTGCCATTAGATTTTCAATTTAGTTTACTGTATTTTGAATGTCTTACTTTTAAAAAATAACATTTCCTTCATTGTATAGTGTGGTAATGTCGAAAGACGCATTTTCTTATACATAGTATATATTTTGTTTGCTTTTTCAAAGTAGAATTTGTATTAATTTATCTTCACGGAGTGTTGCAACAGAATTAAATTTCACTATTTAATATTTTTTGCACTCTGCATAGATATTAGTTTTATTTATCGCATTTTTTTTAGTTTTTTTTATACATAACTTATTTGTTTGACATTAATACACTATATTATCATTAGGTTCTTTGTAATTTACCTTTTTAAACATGATATATTCATCGCGATTTCAATTAATTGTGCCAAAAAAGGCGGGCAATATATCTGAAACAAAAGTAATTGTCCTTGAAAAACGAGTACTGTTAGAAAATCTTTGGAACAAGAACATTGATATTCTCAGTCAGACTATTGCAGTGGTTAATGGTACATTGATTGGTACCTTTACAAGTAAAAAGATGTCAAATGTGTATCGTGGATAAGATTTTCAAATGTAAGTCAAAACTATATTACTTATGTACTTCCTCCATCCACAATTCTTCAAATGTTGCTTCCTTCATCCACACTCTGACATTTTCTGAACAAGTTTTACATAATAAGTTAGGTTCTCTTGCTATTGTCTGTTCCCATACTTCAATTCGAAATTGGATCATGCTGAAACCAATGGTGGTCCATTAACATGCTCGACTCGGAATTGACCGCATGCTTTATGTGAATAATTACAAAAAATATCAATATTAGTTGTAAATATAAAATCACTATGGTTAGATTGTACGACAAGAATCTGCAAAAGATATCTTTGGAATTGAAAGTCATTGCAGTTCTTCTCATTTAACTCCCAAAAGTACCTAACTGCTTCTGCTTTAAGTTTGTGTGGCTCTGAAATCAATTTTCCATTTCATGTATAAGTCTGTGAATATGAGTTCTATTTTTCCAGGCAGACATCATAGAGTGGAATAACTTCATTGGTTGGTCATCTTGAGTTAACCACTTAGCTTTTGCTTTTTGCCGATTTTCCAATTCTTCTAAAAGTAGTAAGCTATGAAGTTTATATGCCTGTATTCTTGTTGTAGCACTTCATCATTTGGAATACTGATAAGTTGATTATATAATACACTATTGTGTTCCCTAACTTTGTCACACGTTTGGCTTATGCAAGTTTTTTCCATCTTCACACTTTCAGACTGTATTTTATATATTCCAGCCTATACATAAAAACTATAGATGGGGTTATTTCGACAGTTAATGTTTATATTATTTTAAGTTACCTCTCGATACCCTCCAAACATTATTGAATTTAAAAGGTATGTTAACCTGATCTCATCGATCATTTAGAAACTAAATGTGGATAGGTTGTGAATGCCTAGGCGGGCGATTAAGGATGTAGATAATGTCAGTTTAAATAATATTGAAATGTCTAAATGCAGCTAATTGGATCATAACAGATGCTTGTGCCATTCTTTTTTGTATGTAGAGCTATCATTGTTAATATCGGGAATATGCTTGAAATGTGGACCAACTGTTTATTCCGGTACTTTTAGTCTAATTCTGTATTTCCAGGTTTTCTACAGAATTGTATCTTAAAACTGCAAGCCTACACATATAACAAAATGGCTCGATGGCACTCAAGCAGTGCAGCTTCCATTTCCCAATTAGCCCTCTGATTTCTCCCCTAAGTTTCTATTTTTGAATAATCTTTCTTTATTTCTCTTTCCGCTCACTCCATTGTTTAAATATAAGCTTGTGATGGAAAATGAGAGTGCAATTGAGGCACTGCAAAACATAGATGCCATAGGATGCTTGCACGCGCACTTACGTATACATATATTCATGTGTTTGTGTGTGTGTATGTCTATATATATACATACATACATACATATATATATGTATGTGTGTGTGTATATATATATATACGTATGTATGTGTGTATGTGTGTGTGTGAATGTATATGTATGTGTGTGTGTGTGTAGTGCTATATTGAAATATTTTCAAGTACTTGCAGATCAACATTGCATAGAGTTTTGGCAACTAGAAAAGAACGCTACTCTGTAAATTACTAGATCTATTCAACCAACACCCTCCCCTCCTCTTTCTTTCTCCTCCTCTTTCCCGAAAACCTTCACAGTAGCTAAAACCCAAAAATATAAATCTGACCCCATTTCAAAATTTTAATTGTATTGTATTATCTCCATCTGGTTGATGCAGGTTGATGCTACTGTATTTGAGTGTGCGGGTTGAATATTTGAGTGTGGCTACTGTATTTGAATGTGCATGTTGATGCTACTGTTCTAGCTGAGTGATCCACTTACGCATTCACCTCTCAGTCTCACCAGTGGCTGCAGATCTGCAGCTGCACAGAAAGGCAATCGAGGTGCTACACTACACAGAAACACTGAAGTGTCCTGGGCTAATTCTTATCTAATGATATATCAATCATTTAGGTGAAAAATGATCATTTGTACTTGTGACACTGATATTATAATCTTATTTGTAGTTCTATGAAGATATTCTTTTAGCGTTTGAAATCTTATTTGAAATTTAACGTCATTCTTGTTTTGATTGCATCTTGTAGCAGTGGTTGATTTAAGTGTTGTTATTTTGAATGAGATAAGTGAACTTTATCTCTTCATGGTTATCAGATTTGCAATTTTACATGTGCCCAAGACAGAAAAAATATATTTCATTTTCTCTTAAACAATGATGTTATTTTTTCATCAAAGTCATAATTAAAATAAAATTTATCATAATTTTTTTTATATCGTATGCCCAAACAGTCGGTTTTACGCTGGTAGGCATTATTTAAACTGGTTATTTCCTATATTGATATATACATAACAGTTGCAGAATTTGAGTTCTTTTGTGGTTTGGATTTTGAATGTGCAAGTGATGAAGAGCAGAGGTTAAGTGAGGTGAAAACATAGTTTCGAGAAACTTGCAAGGATTTGCTCTTGAATTTTTCTGAATATTCAAGGAGAAAGTACACTGTTGAAGATGATCTCCAATTATTCATAATTGAAAATACACTGTTGAAGGATGCATCTCCAACTATTCATGATTTATAATTTGAACTGCATCATTGTCGGAGATATTCTAAGCTGAGCAACAATAGGTTTTTTAAAATCTAACATTTCAAAGTTTTGATTGGTTTTTCCCTTTTTTATTTTTGATAAATATAAAAATACATTTTTTTTTAAATTATACAATTAAACGATCGGTTTTTCCACCGTCGCGCGGTTATACTAGTGTTTATATCTACTTGAAATCTCACAAGCAGTGAGTATAACATCAAAAAATTAGAACATTATACAAATTTCCTTCCAATAGATTGATTGGTTAGTTCTTCCAATGACAAAAAAGGGAAAGAAACATATTTTACCAATGATTTGACTCAAATAAAAAATACCAAAAATAGACTCAAACATGGTCAAATACTCTGTTGTTAAGAGCCTGAGCAACTTTCTTCGTTTAGAATAGAGTTTTTTTACAACCGATAATAAGCTGAAGGTGTTTGATAATATAATCAAAGGTTTATTTACTTGCTATATATGACAGTTAATGGTTTTGAAATTCATGTTCTATTCATAATTATAGAAATTACATTAGTGACTTAACCCATAATTTGATATATATGTTTTGTTTATCATTAAAGCGGCTTCCAGATACTGAAATGACAGTGATATTTTCATTAAAAAATTTAACTATATATTTAGAGCCAATATATAAACCCATAATTTCTCATAGACATTTTTTTACTCAATAAAGCAACTTCCAAATACCGAAATGATGGCGACAGTTTCATTAAAAAAATATGACTATATATTTAGAGCCAATACATCATGATATTATTCCTTATATATAATTGTACCAATCAAGAAAGAAATAGTGCCAGTCTTATAGTAAATATGGTAAGCTCATTGTTAAAGTTTTACTTTTGGCATTTATGTTTTACATTCAGTATTGTTCAATAAACTTATGCCATGCCACTTTTATGTATATAACGATACACATGCACTTATGTTCTATATTCACATGGAAACATTTGTATTTTGATATTTTTGTCAAAAGTTTAAAATATGTAAATTATGTACTACTTTCAATTTCTTGGTTAAGTTAGTGTGAAAAGGCATCTTGTTTACAATTTTTCATTATTATTTTCACACATGCATACATCACTTGCCATCAGTATCATATTTAATGTCAGGGTTTTATATAAAATGAAAAATATAAAATATGAAAAAAAAAATGATTTGAATTTTGTTACATAGAGAAAATTGAATTGAAAGAAAATTGAATTGAAGTCGAAGTTCTTACCAATATTGAAATTCTTATTAATATTTTTATTTTTCATTATTATCTTACATATTTGTTCTTCAATTTTTCATTATTACTTTATAACACATATTTTAAATGTTATTATCTTTCTAATCAGACATGACTATTAATTTTAGAGGCTATTTATCAATGCACATTACTATTTGAATGATGTAGAGCCACATTAAACAATCTGGTGAAGTAGCCCAGTTAATGCAAAAAACATTTATATGATGTTTGTCATATATGTGCAAGCAATCAGATTAACAATAGGAAAATATTATAGTTAATTCACCTAATGCTTTATCCTTATGTGCAGCATTATCCTGGATTTCCACTTTCTTATGCATATAGTTTGGGCTGATCTATTCCTTTCTTCATTTTAGTTTTTATTGGTGAATAACAATTTAACAAAATTATAACGTTTAACTTGAGTTTTTTGTTTGTAGGTATAATAATTCCATTTGAAAAAAATAATGGATAACATTATCCTGAAGTTGGTTTGGTTGATGCTCGTGCATATGTTTGAAATGAAAAAAGAAAATGGGCTGATGGCGCTTTTCAGAAAACTACGGTGAGTTTGATATCCTTTGACAAATAATTAATGATTTTATTATACTAGTTGTTTTATTACTTGCTAGATTCTTTTGAAAACATTGCCAAAATACAAAATGAGTTGTATTGTTTGTTATAATCGTGTGTTAGTAGGGTAGAAGTGCAAATATAGTAAAGAATTTGTAGCAAAAGATACTAATATAATTCTGTATTTTCTTATTGCACATTACAAACTGGATTTAGTTTATACCTTTAAGCTAAATATTTTGCTATTGACCTCGTATACTCACGTTTAGCTTATCATTTCTAATTAATAACCCTTAGTCTATTTTATTGTGTGCTCATGCTTTATGTTATGTATTTATGCTCATTTTATATGCTTATAACAACAATTTTTCTTGCACATGACACGATCATTATTTACATGTGTAACATTGTTAATCCTTCAGTTTTTCCGATGGCAAATATTGGAACCTGCGGTAATTTTTTCTCTGTGCCTTTTTTATTATCCCGGCAATGGTGATTTCCCTACCTTAATTTTTCTTTCTCAACATGAATTCATGCATCAAATACATGTATAACTGAAGCTACTATGGACGTTTACATGTACATGACTGAAATATCATGATACCCAAAAACATAACACGTTATGGAGGTTGTGGCTACAATATTTGCTTAGGTATCAAAACCGCCAATTTTTCATGTGTCACGTTTTATTTTCTATATTATTGGTCGGTTGACATCAAGGTGGCCTGCATTTTATATTTAAAAAGTAATTATTAAAAAAAGGCGTCTTACGATCTTGAGTGTGAATAGAATTTTCATCGAACCTCTTGCAAATATATCCATCTAAATCATGTCAATATGGCAAAAGCTAAATTTTAGAAAGTTGGTAATTTCTAGAGAAATAATAAGTGAACTAAGTAGTTTTTGTAATAATTTTTTTTGGATGAGCATGTTTTTATGATACTAGTTATGCATGCACTCTCAAAACCTTCAAATTTACCTTCAATTTTAATATGGTGTAATGGGTTGATGATTTGAAACTAATTGATGATTTGGGTGGAGAAATTAAATATTGGTTAATGATAATTTATTAATCATATTCCTGTGTTGGTTAGATACTATGGTAGACAAAATACTTTGTATTGTTTAATTCTTTTTTTTTAAATTTGCCTTTATATCCCTTGCTTACTATCAGAATTCTTCCTTTTTGAATAATTTTTTTATTATCACTATCTTTCTCTATAATCAAAAGATGCGAGTCCTATATAATTTTATAATTTTGTTTGAAGAGGAGTATCTTCCCATAATTTACAGGAATGAGCAACCAAGCATGGCACTAAACCTTCTCAAGCACTCGAGTTATTGAATAGACCAAGCTGAATCAGCACCGACATAAGTATAAGATCTAAAACTTTGGGATGAGACTTATATGCAAAAAGGTAAGGTATTTCTTTTCCGTTCTTATATACTGATGTATCATGTTTGTTTATTTAAGGTTTGTGAAGCCATAAGGATGTTACATGAAATCAAAGAAACATGACGAAATGAGATTATGTCTATGTAACTAGGTGAAAATGATGTAAATTCCCAGTTTGTGTTTTGCATGACAATGTTAATGAGTTTAATCCATAGTATTCATAACCAATCCATTCATCGAGCCGTAATGCTCTACGGTCGAAGGTTTTAAGGATTGAACCGATCGAACTGTCAAAACTGTGCTAATATAATTATTAACCTTATATAGCGATTTTATATCTAATTATTTATAAAATCAATTTATTTACCAAAATACATAAAAAAATGTCACTCTAATGTACACAATTGCCTAAAAAGATAAGTCTACAACATAGTACAAATAGGACAACTTTTCCTCTTTCTCTGCCCCAGCATTTCCTCTTTCTCTCTCTCGTTTTCTATCTATTTTTTTTGGATATAATAACTGCGTGCTCTTAGGCAACCAAAAACATGAGTTGTAGTAGTACATAAGTGGAAAACATACAAAGTAGTTCAAGTCTAGTACAAGTATCATATACAAGTGCAATTATGCCTAGCGTACTTCAACTACGCCCGAAAAGAAGAAAAAGCACATAAATTAGTTCACAGATAACAACATAGGCTTTTAATTTCATCTCATCTGCACAATGCCTGCACTAATAAGCTTCTGAGTCTCGTGCTTCACTTGTGGGTTTTTCAGATGATCCTAGGCAGCTACCGGGTTCTCTTGAAAATCCGTCAAAACCTGCTGCATTATAGGGTCCGATAAGATACTCTGAATTTCTGGATTCTGCATTGCCTTAGCCTGTCTTTCTTTCAAGTCTTCAGGACTAATATCGCCTCTGTTAGTTCTATTGATCTGTTCTATTCACCTTTGGACACCATCAAGAAGTTCTTGATTGTTGGCATCAAGTTTGAGTCCCTTTTGATATGTTTCTAGGGCTTTGTCAATCTTTCATGAAAAATTGGACAGCACCTTTTCTTGTGTAACCCTTACTGAAAGTAGGGTCCAACTCATTACTCGATGCATTTTTCTGCATCCTTCAAACCTTCAGGAAGAGCAGCCAGCTTCGTGTAACATGCAGCTCTGTTGCTGTAAACCCTTGGGTCTCGTGGATTCCTTTTTCAGTGCTTCAGTGTAATGTTGTATTGCATCTGGATACTTTTGCTTGAAAAACTCATTACCTTTCTCCCTTTCTTCGTCAGCTAACGTAGGGTCTGACCGCCGGTCGGGTCTGGTTATTGGAACACTGGTTTAATCCAAGTCAAAAGATGTCATATTATATCCTGCTGTGATATTTGGAACAATAATTAAATACTTGATATACCTATAAAAACTGAAGATCTTTAATTTTGTGTTATGTCAGTAGAAGTACATTGTCAAATTGTTATACTCATATAAGAATTCTCCTTTTTGTGTAGATTTCATCTTCAAAGACGCCACAGCTTAATATATGTAGTCAGTTTTATACATTATTCTGGCCAAGCATTATGAGGATGTTCCTGTATGTATTTAAAATTCACAATGTTAATTATTTTCTGTGCATGTATGTATTTTATAATTGACAATGGTGTTGTATGTACATTAGAGTTGACAATATTGTTAACTATTATATGTACTTGTAGTGATAAATTACTTCATTTGTTTGGAATTTGTTATCAGTTATTGTTGTTTCAGCATAATTTACGGTTAAGTTTCAGTTTCAGCTTCCTTTTGATGATATTATGTAAATTTGTTACCTGTTTCATTAGCAGAAATTAGTTAGAAGTCAAAAAGAAAAGTACTAAATCAATTAGCGCACATATATTAATAGGGGCGTTTTATAATGCCTTACTGCTTCAGCTGTTACCAAACAATCATACGTGGCACATGTTTGTAGGGGCATTTTAAGTAACAATTATGCCCCTGATAACTTTTAGCGGCGTGATTTATAGTGGCGTTTCTTTTTCTGCCGCACGTTCTTCTTGAGGCAATATTAGCCAGTTGTTTGCCCCCTACTGATAACAATTGAGGCATTTGTAGTTGCCTCTAAAATTAATAATTTTGGTAGTGGCGCTATGAAATCTGTTGCATCACCAAACCACGAACCAAGAAATGAAGGATACAGTTGTGCAATGAAATCTTATACAGTTGTTATACACAACTTAATCCCAAAAATTTATGGATCCGACATGTTCAAAAAAAAGAATGAAGGAAGAAGACCTTTCCATTCGCAAAGAACGTAAAGTATTTATCATACAAGGTAGAGTACATATATACAGTTCAAAAGTACACTATTCAGAAACATAAAGCTATTCCATTTGAATAATGCAGACATTTTTATCATACAAGCTGGAGCACATTACACAGGTTGTCTATATCCTTTTCTGTAAGTCAATGGATTTTTCCTGTGAAGGGTTAATCATGGAATCCGTGATTACCCAAGCACTTGACTTCATGTAACCACCTGAACATGTACATCAAAGCAAGTACGCGAATAGGGACAGTTCTGTTAGAAAACATACGAGAGGCTAAAATTGAATCAAATTCATGTTAAATAAGGAGCATTTAAACTAATGTTGAAATAAACAATTACCATGAATAGTTAAAAAAAAAAAAAAATTTGAGATGTTAAAACTAACACCAACATAATATGCGTTGTGTCATAATAGTTAAGATCAGATTAGTTACACTAGTGATCAAGTAAGAATTGTGGTGTACACTATTAAAGTATAAAAAATTAGTCCACGATCTCTTCCAATTTTCTTTGATAAATTATATTCTTACTTGAAAAAAAGGGGAGAAATTCAAAGGGGGTGTAAAGATAATTTTAGTAACCTTAAAATGTGCTCTTAAGTTATATGTCAATAACTCACAACAACCGCAATCCACACTGTAGTAGCCACTTTTAAACTTGAAAAAACGGAGGAAACAAAGAGGTATGTGGTCAATAGTTTCCACGTGTAAAACAAATAAATTCAGAAAAGATGATTTGTCTTTAATTTTTGCTTTTTTTTTATAACATTTGATTAGAATTGGATATGATAATTAATGGAAAGCTTGCAATTGTTGGCGTTAGATCTTTATTGTCGGCATGGAAGATTGGAGAAATATACAATGTTATTTTTAACATGAATAAGCAATTATGTTTCATTATGATAGAAATAGAAAATAACATGAATTCCTTCAGTATGTTCTACCCTGTTTAGTTAACATAAAGAAAGGAATCTTCCAGCTTTCTTCATCATCAAACTCAACTACAGTCGCCAAATGTCATCCTATCAACCATGTTCAATACATTTCTCAATTTTGCATGCTTCACTTCTTTAGCAATTCTAACTCTTTCAAACAAAAAGAAGCTGCAAAGAAGACAAATAATAGATCAAAAGCTTCAAGTTATACACGATGCAATCGAACATGCAGAAAGACGGCTTATAAGGTATCAAGAAAGGCATGACAGGATATTGTTTCAGATGAACTCTCAATATTTAAGTCATAAAGAGATGGAGCAAGCACTGGTTGAAGCGAGAGAGGCGATGAACGAAGCTCTTGAGTTTACTGTCAAGCTTAGAAAATTCAAATGGAGATTTTGCATTCGTATCCATGGTAATGTTGATGCAATTATGAAGTATATATGTATGAGACATGATTGAATCGTTTTATGATCCATGTGTTCATGCAAAAATTCAGAATATAGCTGGTCCATTCTACTTGATATATGAATGTGTGTGCTGTTAATCAAAGCTTAAATGGCCGTACATGAATAAATGACCGAATATATTGTATGCAGTTGGCGATAAAAGCCAAGACATTCATGAAATTGGCAACATCGGCCTATAAAATGCCATGACTATGTACAAAGAAAATTGGCTACTATCGTCTTTGGCAAGGATATCCACGAAATCAAGGAGGTCAGCAAACTGGCAGTGAGCAGTAGTGTTAGAATTTAATTTTTTTGAATAACTCGAGGCAGTTATTTCTTTATAATTGAATAAATCAGTTATCGCCAAAGCTTCACATTATCATAACAGATATACCAGTATATCAATGAACTGATAACGATTACAACGATAATGATAAATTAATGTAAATTCTAAGGGTTTTAATGGCTTCACATTATTCTTTTCGTGTTACCAAATAAAAGACAAAATCCAAAAAGAAAAGGAAAAAAATGCAATTAGTGTCATTTGAACCAAATATTAAGCTAAATTTGACTTTTTATCATACAAATATCCATATTTTAGAAATGGATCCGTAAGTTGTTACGATCTAAAAATGATAAACTAATCATTTCCATATAGATTCTATACAGATTTAGTTAAAAAAAAAAAAAAAAAAAAAAAAAAAAAACAGACTAGCTATGTTATTTATGTTAACAGAAGGTACTCCAATTCAATTAGGATAAGAAACAGTAGTAGGAGCAACCGAAGGAAGCACCTCAGCCAAATCAGGATGAGCAAAAGGAAAGCACACGTGCTAGACTGGAGGCTGCTCAAGATCCAAAACTAGATTTGGATATCCATTATCTGAACTGCAGGTTTGTGATCAGTGATAATGGCAAAGTCGTGCTAGAGGATGGTGTGACTGAACAAGAAATCAAAGAAACTGTCTAGTACACCAGTGAAAATTTTAGACTAGGCCCTGATGCTGGAATTTCAAATTCTTCAAGCACCACCGGTTGTACCACCTAAAATCAACAAGCCGATTAGAGTGTGAGAGTACAGACATTATTAGAGTCTGCTTTCAATTTATTGCATTCAGTTGGCTACAGACATTATTATACTCTGATGATCGAACCTACATGATGTGAACAGAGGACCAGAGGTAGACCATTGTGTATAAAATATAAATGAATAAAAAACAGAGCACTTGTTGACACCTCTAGAAGCTCAATCTAGAGCTGTCATACAACTTATCACTGGAGTTAGTGGTCGGTGACCAAAAAATATTTTGTACCTAGCTTTTAAAAAGCAAAAACCAGTTCTTGTGAACAAGGGTGCACTCGCGGACAAACAGATTGATTAAGGGAAAGTGAAAGTGAAAAATTACACTCGACGTATCTTGGATTTAAGCGTTCTATCCCCAACCTTGGACGAACGTTTGAAATTGGAGAGGCACTGGAAACACGTGCAAATTTTGGCTATAACCTCTAATAAAAACAAGTTGCCTGCCAACACCTCTGCCATCTAATCCAATTTGTTCACGAATGCATCCTAAAATGAGTAGTTTGTTCATTTAGTTTCAAAAGGCTGTATCATCGACTCAGAAGTCTGTTTGTATAAAACAAAACCGAAAAACTTGTGCTCACAGCCATATGGTTCATGAACACAAAGAAATGTTGCAAAGAATCAGTTATTCTGCAAGCTTAGAGTACAGTGAGATGGGGTTTGTAATGAGATATATTCCTACCAACAATCTAGAACATGTAAAAGCTATACCGGTCACCCTACTAATCAAAACTATGTGCTATTTCGTTTAACATGGATAATAAAAACAAAAATACAATACAATAGAGAACCTTCATGTCATCCTTAATTTTGGCTGCTTAAGCATGTATGCTATCAACGATCTTTCAAAGAGGTGACATTATGGGAAACTTAGCTTCATCACCTACAAACTTAGAGAGATAAGAACCAAAAGGGACTCCATTAACAGCCCAGCCACCACCACCAACACCAGAAGCTCTCTCGAACTCTTCCACTTGTCTTCGAATCATATGTGTCACTCCTTCGATAAATGAAAAAAAAAAAAAAAAAACTTTATGCATATGCTAGTTTTTTGATAAGCTGATGTGACTACAAATACAATTTCATTTGATTTCAATACGCTTATTGAAAATTTTACAAGTACAAAAATCTAACTCTTCTCAATGGAACAAAAGGAGACCACCAACCGAGTCTCTCAACCACAATTATGTTAAATTCTACCGCTTCATTTAAACAAAAGTTTTCCAAAGATTATATATGAAATTTTTACATTGGTTGTTATAGTTTTTACATTTTTTCCCAATTGTGGATAGTTGTTTTGCATTTTTATATATATGTCAGACAATTAAATATGTACACCATAAGTTCTTCAAGTTTTTACATTTTTGCAAAAACACTAATTGTTGTTTTGCAAGTAATATTGAAGCAAAATATTAATATGGTTGAAAGAGTGATAGGAATATCAGCATAAGTTATATATTATGCCTTCGGATCTGAAAGATTGATCTAAGTAGATTAAAAATAAACATCTCCCCATCTAGCAACACAGCTTTGGTTGGTGCTTTCCCTCACAACATGGGTCTATATATATTGACACGATCTAAACAACATCAGATTCATCTCATATATAACAAAATAAACTGTAGGGTAACTCAGACATTTAAATGCATAAAAACATACCTTTTAGTAATAAACCATATATGATACACGAATTTTTCTTTGTATAATTTCATTACTAAATTACAAAACGAACCCAATGTTTTAAAAAAAATACACTTTTTAATGATGCCTAAATTAGAAAATGTTAACAATATATGATACATGAAAATTTTCCTCTGTTTAATTTAATGCCTAAATTACAAAATATACCCAATATCACTCAAAATGATCATAATAGCAATGAGTTTTTTTTCATAGTGTCAATTTGTTTTCACTGTTTCGTTTAGAACATTACTCAACATTAGGTGCTTCATAACAATGCCCTTCATTCACTGCCTTGTTTTGCAAGTAATATTGAAGCAAAATATTAATATAGTTGAAAGAGTGATAGGAATATCAGCATAAGTTATATATTATACCTTCGGATCTGAAAGATTGATCTAGGTAGATCAAAAATAAACATCTCCCCATCTAGCAACACGGCTTTGGTTGGTGCTTTCCCTCACAACATGGGTCTATATATATATTGACATGATCTAAACAACATCAGATTCATCTCATATATAACAAAATAAACTGTAGGGTAACTCAGACATTTAAATGCATAAAAACATACCTTTTAGTAATAAACCATATATGATACACGAATTTTCCTTTGTATAATTTCATTACTAAATTATAAAACGAACCCAATGTCTTAAAAAAAATACACTTTTTAATGATGCCTAAATTAGAAAATGTTAACAATATATGATACATGAAAATTTTCCTCTGTTTAATTTCATGCCTAAATTACAAAATATACCCAATATCACTCAAAATGATCATAATAGCAATGATTTTTTTTTCATAGTGTCAATTTGTTTTCACTGTTTCGTTTAGAACATTACTCAACATTAGGTGCTTCATAACAATGCCCTTCATTCACTGCCTAGGATTAGTGTACGGAAATCAATCGGAAAAAACTTAAATTAAATGAACTGTATTCCATGCCTAATCATTTCCTTGCTCGCTCTTCTTTCTTACAAACCCGTTTCTATGTGATATGTGCAAATTGAAAACACTTAAATTAAATGAACTGTATTAATCTTATTGATATTACCTGATCTAGCAGGAAGCGGTTCAGCAACAAAAGTACGAATCTCCCGTTACCGTTTTGGATGAACTCGCAGAGGATGGTGCGATCTGGGCAAGAGGAGCAAAATCTGAGGAATCTGATGAGGTTCGGATGGCGGATCTTCGCTAGGGTTTCGAATTCGGTGCGGAACTCGCGGAAGATACCATGGTTGAAGGCGAGTTTAGTGAATTTGAATTAGATTTATAGAAGGAGAGAAAGTAGGTATTGTATGCGAAAAAGGAGGAGTTCAATATGAAATTTGAATTGAGAATTGAACGGGAGAGAAATTTGAATTGAGAATTGAACGGGAGAGAAATTCATTTTGGCCACTGACAGCAAGCAACCTCCCTGACGGTCGGTTTGAAAATTCAATTCCTCCCTTATTCACCAGTGACAACGACTGCCGATTATCCACATAATTGATTTGATTTTGATTATCCAAAGAGAATGGGAAATATTGATACTGCTGTCCAATTCTTCGGGAAAAGGTTTAACAAAATCTACCCTCTTATTATGGTTGTTTACACTGTCCTTGTAGATGGTAATTTCTTTGGTCGAGTAATAGATTACTTAGGAAGCTAGAGACTGTTCCGGTTCCAAAACGAGGAAGGTGATATGAATGGTTTTGACCTCTGGCGTCATTATTCTGCAAAAAGAAAGGTCTTGGCTTGCACAAGGCTGCAAAGTCGGTGAGCAAGTAGGCCATGGCAGAGTTGAAAGCTAAGGACAATGTGAATGGAACTTTATCAAAATCAAATAAAGAAAAAAATTAAGCATACAACCCAAGTACAGAAACCTTATTAACCAAATACATAGCTATCAATGAGAAACAAGAAAAATCTTTGTCAACAGATTCTGCGTCATTGGTTGAGCCCAGTGAAACCGAAAACCAATCAAGGATCAATTTTGGAATACCAACATCTAAACTTTCCTCTACATGGGCATCAATGAAGAATGGGTTTCAAAATCTAAAGACAAACATTGGCACAAATAAATTTCTTCCACTGAAACAACATCAAAAACAGCAATTTCTAGATCAGTATTGCCGTGGAGTTGAAGGTATAATTTCTAGACCATCTACAGAATTACAATTATAAAACTAAATCAAATCGTGGAGCTTGAGATTCATGAAACTAGCACATCTAAATTTTACTGCAACTCTGCAAACAAAAATATTGTGTTATCCAATTTTACTTCAATACTGTGTTGCAGCTTTGTGATGCCAATATGCATGGATGTTTATTGCCTTGTATTCGTTATGAACCATTTCTGCATCTGTAGTTAATAACTTTTGGAAGATGGTCAAATTTAAATATTATAGTTGTTAATAACATTTTGCAGCTCATGACCCAAATTCAACAAGACGAGCAATGTTTTTATGTCTAAGGTGGTCTTAACGAATTCTGGATGAAGTGGTATGGTAGCTTGGAAACAAATTAATAGCTAATCTCTAGTAAGGAAAAAAAAAAGCAACTCTATTCTAACGTATCTACTGTTATACAGTTTGAGAATATTATAAACAAATCAATGCCATATGATTTACACAGCAATAAGATGGTTAATAATAAATAAGAGAAAATTAAGCGGTGTTAACAACATATCAGATAAAGTAAAGAGAGTCGACAGATTTAACTCCCCAACAGATAATATAATGTGGTTTAACATATTAATAGATATAAAAATATTCTGACTGTTTATTTGTTTATTTCACAGTTGAAATTTATGCCATGTATGTTTATTTGTTTATATTTCATTCTTATTGTACAACTAGATTCTGCACATAGCCTTGCATCACGTTATATTCTATTTTTCAGCCTACAATAGCAAATATATTTGATTACCACATTTAGCATCCCTAACGGAAGAGCTTTACCAGAACTCTCTGTCCCTCTTATATCCTACCCATCTCAACTGGGAGGTGGAGTTGGACTATTTATACCACTACTAATTAAGTGTACTTGACCGCTTAATAAAGATTAAATCGTAAGCTAGCTAACCTCTTGTGTAAACCAGTGGCTTGCCCATGGGCTTAATCTTTGTACTGTTGTTTTTTGTTTCTCTTTTCTTTCCTAGAGTTTTGTTGTTGAATTTTTGGGTGCTTCGATGCATTTTATTATGAGAATATAAGATTTATCTTTAGCTTTGATTAAATTCTGATTCTTTTTTTCTTTTTCTTTTCCTTTTTCAAAGTGATAGTTAATGTATAAAAATGGTATTTATCAGCATTCCCTGTTTGAGTTGAATTAGTAGTGTAAGAGTGCTAGTGCTCTCCCTTTTTGTCTTTTCCTTTCCATTTTTTACAAAGCTAGGATGGAACCTGCGCTTTGTATAATGAAATGTTTGTATGAATATTTTGTGAATAATTTACTTTTATCACTTGACTGTACCTTATTGTTTAGATTCTAGATACATGATTATTTATCTTCTATAATGATATTATAGATTCCAGTATTAAGCTGGTGAACAAATGGAAATGAATTGATTAGTGGGATTTCATTCGAAATATAAATTAGCATTGCAAATTTTTATGGTGTGCAGCGTCAACATTGAATTATGTAGTATGTATGATGAAATAAAATATAGCATAAAAATTAGTTTTAATAGGGATTGGAGTGCAATAGCAGTGGTTAGTAATGCATTAGATGATAAAAAAGTTACAAAGAAATTTAAGCATGCAGTGCTAAACTTATGTAGACAGAATATTATCAAACCCTTATGAAGATACAAAATAAGTTCCATAAAGCTTACAAAATAAGGCTTAAAATAAGTTACATGCAGTTTGAAATTATGTGCTGCCCATTTTTTGGAACATGTTTCGTTGCCTAATTTTTGGGACGTGTATTATTGCCTAAAAACATTTTGAATGAACTTTGGTTCTTGTATTGATGGAAACTGTAAGCTTAGCATGAATGCTTTGATCACTTCTGACTTCTGCTTCAACCAAAGTGACTTACATTTAGAAGATATACATTTAGAAAATGTCTACAGTGCAGTAATTTTTATTTTATTTTTGCCGAGTTATTCCATGCTGTTACTTGTTGTATCATATGGTATATGATATGAATGTTATAGTACTGTCATATTATCCACCACTTTGAGGTTGTCAGATTATTCTAGAATTAAAAAAAAAAAATTGTTGATAATAAATGGTTAAATGATTCATGTATTATGAAATTGATTCTATTAAAGATGAACGATATATATGTCATGACGTTGTACTAACTATATTTCCAATGCCAGAATGGTATGTTTGTCACGGTTGATACATCAAGAATATGGTATATATTTTATCAACAAACAAATACTTAAAAATATTTCATTTTTTATTCAATGATACGGTATTATCCGTATATGATTTGATTGTCGTTCTTTTTTTAGCTTGTTCAATAAAGTCGTTGTTATTGATATTAGAATCCCAAGTAATAATGAAAAAGTTAACTATATTAACCATATATTGAAATAATGTCAATCCTCAATTTGATCTAAGGAGATGCTACAAACAAAGCCTTGAGTCGGGTTATAAATTAGCTGTGAAAATAACAACGCCAGAAGTATACAATCATGTGGTGTCAGGTTATGTATGTGAAACGTAAGGAAATAGTATGTCACGCAATCATGTCGTATCATGTGGTACAAATTTCAAAGTAACTTTGGTCAAATTATTTGTTTCTTTTAACTTAAATTTTTTAAAACAATTATACTTATAAATCACTATTTGGATATTTAAATGCATTCACATATAATATTTACAACGTTTAAATGTTCGTTTTGTTTTAATAATGCAAACAAAAGTTCAATACATATTTTTAAACATGAATAATTGCAACATATATATTTTCTACAGATTAAACATTTGAACGGTCGGTTTTTCCCACCGTTGTACGGTAATACTAGTTTAACCTTGGCATGGATAAAGAAAGGTTGTGATTAAGGCTTCGTTTGTTTAATATGTTGAATTCTGAATTCTGATTGCTGAACTTTGAAGTCTAAGTGTTGATTACTTAATGCTGAATTCTGAATAATCACTTACTTGTTTGTTTGCATTAAGAATTCAGAACAAAAAACAATATTCAGCATTCAAACTTGAAATAAGCTCTAAAAATATTCTGAATTATTTTGTCTGAATAGATGATTTTATTCAGAACATGGATAAAAAAACAAACAACCTTGAAAGTTCTGATTTATAAATAAGAACTTGTATCCAGAACTTTTAAGTAAAAAACAAACGCAGCCTAAATCGCATCTTCCACTTCATTTCCACAATCCATCATTCTCTCCTCGGTCCCCACGATTAGGGATGAGCAGAAAAACCGATTACAAACCGAAACTGAACCGAAACCACAAAAAACCGATGAAAACCGCATCTTAAAAAACCGCACCAAAGTAAAACCGCAAAACCGATGAAACCGCACCATTAGTACGGTCCGGTTTCGGTTTCTATCCTTTTTCAAACCGCAAAACCGAAACCGCACCGAATATTATTTATATAAAATTTTAACGTTACCTTGCATTTTTTGCGTACATGCATTAACATATATGAAACATTGTGTGTGTTTTTACAGTGGTGCATGCATTTGTATGTAGATGTGTGCCCTCATTTTTGTTGCTTTTATGCTGCAAGCGTGCAAATATCAATTCTTTATTGTAATTTGCATGTTTAATTACTAAATCAACATGAAGATTACAATAACGAATTAAAGTGGGAGTGGCTCCATCCCAGACTATAATACTGATAGCATTTCAGTAACTAAATATGAGACTGGTACAGGTTATATTTTTAGGAAAATATTGATTGTTGTGATTGAGTTGTGTTTAACTGTTTATATATGCTAGCGTTATGTTCGTGCTGTTGTTGTGTGGGTTTTTGTGTGGTGCATGATTTCGTATATAGTCAAGCATGAGTTTCCTGTGCGTGTATATAATAGTGTTGTTTTGTATGAGCAGGTTAGGGAACAATGCTTTTTTTTTTGTCAAACGGTTTTGGAACAGAAACCGCACTTTTAAAATCGAAACCGCACTTTTAAAATCGAAACCGCACCAACGGTTTTTGGTCCGGCTCCGGTTCCTACTTTTAGAAACCGCACCCTAACGGTTCCGGATGCGGTTCTAAGCCAAAACCGCACCAAACCGCACCATGCTCATCCCTACCCACGACCACATCTTCGATCCGTAACTGCTCCTACCACCATCCTCCTTTCCACTTTATTCCTGCCCAATTCAATCCGTTCGAAAATAAATTATGGGTTGTTACTTCGCTTCCTTTAACTACAATTAAATCAGATCTCGACCATGGTTAATCTATTTACTGAAATGAAATCTTTTGACGATAAAATCAGAAAATCATGCACAGCCGCCAATTTTGGCGGTATTAGATCCGAAAATTACTTGATCGACTACAAAGTTATAGTGGCGCTGCTCTAATTTCAACGTCATCGGTAACCAGAACATCGTTCCTCTCATTTACGTTTTAATTTTTCCTACTCTGATTTAGTTTACACAATTTCAGTTTTGGATATTCACACAACTGTTAGCTATTAATCATGACGTCAAATTCACATGCCAAGCCAGAACATATCATATTGAGATTCTTAAAATTGAATTCGGAAAGGGGATGTCAGAAATCAGCAGTTCAATGCAATCTATTACTGGGTTCCGTACCAATTCATTTTAAACAAACAGATTCAGGTAAAATTCCCAATTCGCTCATGATATCTTTTGTTTGTAATTTTTTCGGCTTCTATAATTTATCCATTAACTGTGAGATTATCGAACCAGTTCAGCTATTATGTACGAAATCTTAATTGCCTAGACATTTATAGTTCTTACCGGATAGGTGTATTTTGAATTGATCATGGATGAGGGTAATTATGTCTGGGCTAATTCTATTTCAACCCAAAGAAATGCTGAGTAGCCCCCCATTTTATCCAAAAATACGAAGACCAAAATACCCTTTCTCTGTTATATTTTTTTCCAGTTTTTTGCACATCCCGTAGTAGTCCTACATGGTTTCATGGTGTACCTCGTAATAGTCCTACGTGGTTTCTTAGTGTACCCCGTAAAGCCAGTACGTGGTACTCTAAGGAACCACGTAGGGCTAGTACGAGGTACACAGTAAAACCACGCAGTCGCCTCACGTGGAAGGGTATTTTTGGCTTTTTTTAAAATAGGAAAATATTTACAAGGACAAAACTGAAGGCCTTTTTATCCATAAGGACATCCCACTAAAATTTTACTCAGAAAGACAATACATTCAAAAATAATTCTGGCCGCTACTTTTATCTTCTCCCTCTCTCACGTCGGCCGCTACTTTCAACTTCTCCTTCTCTCACGTCGTTCTCTTTTTCATCTTAAATCACGAAATCGCAAAATCAGAAAACGCGATATTACGAATTTCAGAAAATAATAAAATCGAAATTCGAAATATAAGGAAAACATCACGAAATCAAAATCGAGAAGAAAATCATTCGAAACCCTAAAAAATTAAAAAGAAATGTCGATCAACAAAATCCAGTGGAAATCACAAGTGAATTGAATAAAAATATTTTTCAAACGATGGAAACCACAATTGAAGAAGTCGAAATTGTTGAATCAATTTTTTTAGATTGGAAATGTTTTTTTTTTCATTTTACCAGTACAGCAGTTCGTAATTATCATTTTTGTAGTTTTGTAGTTATCATTTTTTCTGTTTTTAATTTTAAAACATAGCAGCAGTTTTTAGTTATCATTTTTCTATTTTTCTAGTTATCATTTTTCCTATTTTAACTGTAATACATAGCAGCAGTTTTTAGGTATCATTTTTCTATTTTTCTAGTTATCATTTTTCATGTTTTAACTGTACGTTGCTGTGTTAATTTTGAAGTTATATTGTTGTATCAGCTTTGAAACTAAGTCAAACTTATTTCAATTTAATCAATCAAACTGTGATATAATTTTTTTTTCATTTTTTTATCTTCAAAGCATTGCATCAGTATTTAGGTATCATTTTTCTAATATTTTAGGTATCATTTTTACTGTTTTAGCTATGTTATGTGTTGTTTTCATGTGATTTTATTACTGTGTTAATTTTGAAGTTATATTGTTGCATCAACTTTTTAACTCAGTCGAATTTATTTAATTTTATACAATCAAACTGTGATGTAAACATTTTTTTCATTAGTTTTTCTTTACAACATTGATGCAGTTTGTAGGTATCAGTTTTCTATTTTTTTAATTATCAGTTTTCATGTTTTAACTGTGTTATGTGTTTTTTTCATGTGATTTTGTTGTTGTGTTAATTTTGCAGTTGTACTGTTGCATTAACTTTGTAACTAAGTCGAACTAATTTCATTTTATTCAATCAAACTTTGAAGTAAACATTTTTTCCGTTACTTTTACTTCAAAACATTGAATCAGGTTTTAGGTATAAGTTTCCTATTTTCTTACATACCAGTTTTACTATTTTAACTATGTTAATTGTTTTTTCATGTGATTTTTTATTCTGTTATCAGTTTTATAAGTTGGTAGGGCTAAGCTAAAGTTTTTCTCATATTCACAGTTCATGGATATCAGTTTTTTAATATTGTAGGTAAAAAAAAGATGCATATAAACATAACACAGAAGTTACACTAAAAATGATAACCAGAAAAATAGAAAAATGATAACTAAAAACTGCTGCTATGTTTTCAAAGTTAAAACGGGAAAAATGATAACTAAAAAAATAGAAAAATGATAACTAAAAACTGCTGCTATGTTTTAAAGTTAAAAACAGGAAAAATGATAACTAAAAAAATACAAAAATGATACCTACGAACTGCTATAGTATTAACGAAAAAAAAAACATTTCCAATCACGAAAAAAATGTTTCAACAATATCGACTTCTTCATTTGTGTTTTCCATCGTCTGAAAAATATTTTTATTCAATTCGCTTGCGATTTCCAATGGATTTTTGTTGTTCGAAGGCCTTTTTGGTTTTCTAGGGTTTCTGTTTCGAGCGATTTATGAATTCGAATTTTTGGGTTCGATTGCAATTTCGAATCTGATGTTCTTCTGTTTTTCGGGATTTATGATTTACGATTTGAGATAAGAGCGACAGAGGAAGAAGATGGAGCGGACGAGAATCGATTGCGAAGGGAGAAAATAGAGCGCACGTGAGGAAGAAAGAAGCGGCCGATTTTTTTTTTCCAGTGTATTGTCCTTTAGGATAAAATATTAGGCGGCTGTCCTTATGGATAAATTTTAGTGGGCTTTTGTCCTTAAAATTTTTTTACCCTTTTTAAAATTAGCGGGGGGCTACTCAGCAAAATTGGGGGTATATCCATTTTTTCAACTTCTGGGGGGCTACTCAGCACATTGCTGGGTTGAAATAGAATTTGCCTTATGTCTGAATCAGGTCCCCGATACACGAGCTATTTTGACAGTCCACTGATTCTACATTTCAGCACAAGGAAAGTGGAAACTTGCGGTTATCACTAAATTCGAGAAGCAAAGGCTATATATTGTACATGAATCTGGTAATATTGGCTGACATTGTGAAAAAGGTGTTTCATCCAAATCTATCTAAAAACAGGCATTGGTACAAATGGATTAAGGTATTGATGTAAAACACTGTGTAGAATCATATGTACTGATTAGAAGGTAAGGACTGACTCATGTCATGCAAATTAAAGCCCGAATTTACGTGGCAACGAAGTATTCTTTCCAGATATGGGTTATTACTTAAGTTTGATTATTCATACAGCGCATCAGACCCGTTTCCATATAGCCAGACTCGATGCTCTACGTCTGCAACATCATGTATAGTAAGCCTAGATGATGGCATAAGCGGAGAGAAGGGGTGGAGGTTTAAGTGTGATGGTAGGTCGGAATAGGTGTTGGCAGCGGGTTCTTCTTTGAGAACTGTACTTGAGAGCGAAGGATGTGCAGATTAATTTCTCCTTCCCTTGGAGATTGCAGTGGCGCTATAGTTTGTCATTGTTGAGTGCGGATTGTTAAGAATAAAGAAAACACAGCTACGAAAGCTTATATTTTCCTTTACACAGACTGCTGACCTGGCATCATTTCATCCATTCATCTCCTCTATATCCAGCCGTCCATTCAGTCATCCGAAGTTTTTTATTGTAACCAATCACTGTTAGCCCAAAGCCCATATCGTGTGTATATAAACTGGGCTGTGTACATTTTTTCTGATATAAGTTGAATCATAAAATAGTTGGAAGCATTTTTCCATTTCATACTTTCTTGAAAACAGATTCGTATAATTCTTTACTTGGTATCAGAGCCATCTCAGTGCCAAACGGCATCAAATTCCTAACAGATTACTAGTGGGTTATACCCATCAGGTAAATTTCATCATTTGGGTATATTTTCTCTTATCTGTGATTACTCACATCATTTAAGAGATCAAATATAGTATGTTTATTGGTGCCCTGCCATAAAACCCTCACAAATTTGGATGCACCTTAATAAAACACGCTATATTTGTTGAAATTCCACATCGATCACCAAGAATCCAATTCAAGAAAGTCAAGAAACTCACCAAAACTCAGTCAAAGCCTCGCCAAGAGAGCCTCATCAGAAGTTTACATAAGCTTTTTACATACTTCATCATCAAGACTCTCGGCTGCTCTAACCTGAGTCTTTGCTGTTTCACTCCTCTCGATCAGAAACGATAATTGATTCAGAATTTCTTGAGCTATTTGTGCTCGTTGTCATCATGGTGGAAACATCCACTTCTGCATCAGGGACTACTACTGGATCGAATCCTGAAAACCCATCAATTCCACCAAATCCACCGAATGGACCTGTAAATCAGTTAGTTAAAACTGGTATCAGTCCTCAAAGTCAGTTGATCACAGTTCAACTACAAGAATAAAACTACTTGCTATGGAAGCTACAAGTCGAAACTGCTATACAAGGCTACGGCCTAGAAGGATTCATTCTTGGAACCACTCTTATTCCTGCCAAATTTATTACCGATCAAGATAACAGAACAGTAGCCAACGAGGCATTCGTTCAATATCATAGACAAGATCGACTAATTAGTTCTTGGCTATTATCCTCAATCAGTGAAGATTTGCTACCAACCGTTATAGGGTGTTCATCGGCCAATGATATATGGACCACCATAGAAAAAGAATTCAATAATCAATCATCAGCCAAAGTCTTACACTATAAACGACAACTTCAGAATATCAGAATGGAGAATCTAAGCATGAGAGAATACATAGCAAAGGTAAAAAACACAACACCAGAAAAGGGTAATTGCAACGCTTATAAGCGTGACAAATTAACTTTGTCACGGTTATAACCGTTTTCCCAACATGCGTGGCAGTTTTTCGTTACGGATAATGTCACGGTTATAACCGTTATAAATCATATAATTTGTAACACCTATAACCGTTACAAAGAAAACTTCCCTAACATTTATTACCGTGATGGATTTAAAAGTCGTAACACTTATAACCATTACAAAATGAAAACCTATAACACTTATAACCATTACTGAAGACCAACGTATCACATAAAACAAATAACAGTTTTATTATCTGAAAGCATATACAGAGATATATAACAATTCATTTAGAAAAAAAGTTAATTTCATCAATCAAAATATCAAATTTCATCGTACAACAATTTGCCAAAAATAACAATCATCAAAATACTTAATAATTTTGAAGTATCAACATAGCTCAAAGTATAACAACCTATGGACAAACTATGAAGCTTACAACTAAAAAATTAAGAAGCTTACATATAACTTTAAAGTATTTACAGTCATCAAGTGCTTTTTATGGAGGGGAGCAGCAACCATGTTCCCAATTTTATAGTTATTTCCAGCATTGACAGCTACCACATCAGCAAGTACGCCGTCTTCAACTAAAAAATTGACAATATCATTAGGGAAGAAAAAAAATTAACATCAGAAACAACAATCAAGAGGCAAAAGACTTTGATTTATAAGTGAGAAAGAGAACAAATGGGTTCATACACAACACCAGAAAAAGGTATTACTAACTTTAATGTGACAAACTTTGCAGGTTATTTTGACACTGTTAAGAAGAAAGTAGAGAAAAATTAAATTGAGAGCCTTATTATTATGATGATGATTAGATAATCATGCACTGGTTGATGATTAAACTTTGTAAACTTCATTTTGCCTCTATGTTGAAACATTGACTTAATGTGTACTCGGTAGGAGTTGAATCTACGACGTTTTTGTTTCACTGCATACTTAAGCAATGAATTAAAGAGAAGGTAGTAATAAAAATAAAGAAATAAATTATATATCATAAAGCTTGCGTGGTTTCTAGGTAAAAGGAATATATTAAATATTGCCTTGAGTATGACCAATTCACTATCCATACTGACTTGGTTTAGTCTGCATCTGCCTACAACACCTCTATTTTATTCTGCTCTAATAGGTGAATTAAGGTAGCTCTCAGGAGTTTTATTTAAGTACTTCTTGCCAATGAAAAATCAATGAGTGCGCATGAATTTTGGATGTGACTTAAATCTGACGAACCAAATTCATAAACGTATATAAGTCTGATACTCATCTTTTCCAGCCTAAAAATTTGGTTCCCATCACGTAATTAAACAAAAATAAACAAAGACTAATGTAGAAATTATAGAAATGTCATTGCACTTTAAAGTGTATAGAAATTTTCCTTAGCTTGAACTACTTAACAGAACTCAAACACAAATAGACTTATTGAATAAATATTAATAACCTGCGCAACGTGACCAATATGATTTCAAAAATGATAACAAGAACTTGAAATGGAGGACAAAAAGTTTTTTCAAATCACCTTCCTATGGATGCCCATTATATTCCCATGATTTCCAATTATGACAGCAGTGTTCCGAATGGTTTCTCTATGGTTTAGGTCTCGTTCAAGAATTGGATTAACGATAACCATGTTATGCTTTTGAGCAAGACCTTGTAGAAATTTGGTTGTCTACCTATTAACAGGTTCCACAAATTTACACCATCTTTTCTCTGAGTACAAAAAGGCCAGTGGCATCATCCATGCCTCCTACAGATGTTCCAAACATTACAATGTCAGTCCCTCAATCTATGATGCTGCAATTTTCAAAGGTTTTTTATTTATTTTATTTTATTTGGAGTGAAATACCTGTGAGCAAAGAATATTGACATCAGGCGTGGCAGCTGCATCAATCATTGGTTTCACCTTTTCCATGAGGTTTTTTTTCTGGTCTGCAAAGGATGCAGAAGTTGGAAGGGCAACTGAATTTTGTTTAATAACAGCACGCACGATTCGTGGTTGCCGCAATATCTCTTTCTTAGCTTGGAAGCTGATAGCCTAAGATACAGAAAAAGCCTTTATCAGTATTATCATTAGGATGTCACAGAAATGAATGCATGAGGGACTCGAGTAGTCTTCAATAATTCATATAGAGTAATAAAGAAAAACAAACTAGGGAACTTTGTTCAATGCCTAAACCTTATACGCAAATATATCACATATGCATACAGTATATCGAACTCTGCTCACTCCTAAATGTCCATTAGATCAATAACTTCATTGAGATGAACAACACGATGTACCAAGGATTAGTAACGTGAAATCATAATTAACCAAGATGAAACAAACAAAAGACTTAGGAATGTAAGTTGATTTGCCAAAAATAACAATAAGCATTTTGACACCAAGTCCAACATATACACTACCTGCAAGTTAAAATCATGTTTCCCAGAGAGCGAGATGGCAAGCCGTGGAACTTCTACGTGGTTGCGAGCTTGTCCACAGTTAAGCCCAAGTAACAAACGGCTAACTTCCTGAAAAATAAATAAGTTATCACAAAACCGAAGCTTTAGTTCTTCAGAAGAGAATGGTTATTTATGATAAATGTATGACTAAATCAACTATTTCTTAAAATATGTCCAATAATCTGTTATAAGTGGCTATTAAAGGAGAAACAAACAGAACAAGGGGCATGATTAGCTGGGGGAATTTTTTTTGAAGATATAGTTTTACTGGTAAGAGAAAATGCTAACGTGGTTAACTGTTTATGTTGTGTTTATAACAATTATATCAACCTAAATGCCTTTATAATTGTTTTTCGTGTATAATTAATTGGAAATAAATTTTAACTTTAGGGGAAAAAAATCAAAAGTTTAAGTAGTTTACAACTTCAAAAGGCTCATCTCGAATATTTGAAGCTTTCTAAACCCTATAAAATTATATAATAAAAATAAAATTGAAAATTATATTTCTATTTTTTCAGATGTCTATTTTTTCCTATAAGGATAAAAATATGACATTAATTATTTTTATTAAGGGAAAAAACACATTTTGTTATTTCCCCTTATCTTAATTTAATATTTATCATAGTTCCCCTTATTCAATATGGTTTCCCTTAGACAATTCCTTTGTTATAGGTCCCAGGTATAGGTTAAAAATCTGCTGAAATTTATGCATATTTTACACAAATACATCAGTAATTCACTTCCAAATGAACAGCCCGTTCTTTTACAAAGTGTAAAGCTAACAACCAAGAGGTTTGTCAAATGACCGTGACTAGCTAATACAAGAGCTCAGTTACAATATTGTTAGATTACTTAAGAATTTAGATTTTAGCGTTCGATTTTCTTTATAACATGATGTAATAATTTATGGATTTAATGTCTCAGTCTATTAAGTTCGCATGAGAAAGATGCATTACCTAATTCTGCAAATTTATGTCCAAATACTGGGTCAACTATTAATTAATATTTATAATAGTATGCATATAAGGTATTGGTGGGAAGGTGGATTGATGTTAATTACCATATTTTAGATCTAAACTTAATGTTTCTTGGGTATTGAAGCATTATTTTCGTATGTCACCAACTTGCTAACGTTTGACAATAATAGGAATGCATGGTAAGATATTATAAAGGGCATTTTATGCTTTAACTTTTCAAAACCGAAATGAGCACTTCATCTTAGTTCATATCATGACATTGCTAAGCATCTGGATGTTTCAATCCCACACAATACTGAGTTAGTGCAGATTGTCTATTCAATTTTGCAGTAAAATATGATTGACCTTATAATATCAAGTATCAACTATGGCATGTATGCAAAATCACATAATTGTTAAAAGAAACCCATTTAAACTCTATGGTCATTATGGATTTCCTTACCAGCAAAAGTCGTTGATATCCGTAACAAATTACTTTTCATGTATATTCTATTATTTGTTAACCATGTTTCCTATTAAATTCCCATTAGCCAAATCAGAATAATAAAAGGCACTCTAAAGTTAATAATGACAATAATTACATTTGAAAATAGAAATTACTTTCCATATAAATGGTATTCATAATTTATAAAATAAATAATTAATTGACTGAATATACAGAGGAGATTTCTATATAACATATGTAAACTTCTCAATATATTATTTTTGGCATGGTGAAACCAAAGATAAAAGGAAAAAATGATTTCAGGATACATTGTGTTGCAAGTAAAGAATGTTATCTCCAACGTTTGTGCACTAATTAATAACTATTAATGCTACTTTAATATAATGAATGAAATTTAGCTGCACTATCTGCCATTACCAGCACTAAATGTCATTAGTTTTTTACCAGCACTATCTGTCATGTACTTCACGCATGCTGTATGTTATTATTCTTTTGCAATCTATTTACAATTAGTGCTATGTCTTGCTATGTGGCTTCCAGTGACATTTGTTATATCTGCTGTTTTAGAAAAGAAAGATATTTACTACAGGAAACTGGGACGCAGAAAACAGAGAGGATTATTTAACAACTATCTGGGAATGAGGTGTTATTTAAATCTAAACAAGAAAACTATCAGAAGAAAAGTATTGATGCTTACCTCGCCGTACGTAAACTTACAAACCAACAACCTATGTCTGAGCCGACTGATGTTCAAACTCAGGTAGTCAAACAGCTCTGGTTCACTAAACCTCATCTTTCCTGCCAATATGATGCTACAGTCTTTCATTTATTTCATTAACCAGAGCTAATTCCTAATTACTCCTATTGAGCATAGTTTTACCTTTGGAACTATATTCTCCCACAATAAGCCATATCTTCCGGATGACAACTAACAACAAAAGAAAGAAGAAAATTAATCAGATTAGCTCTGCCTTCTTTAAAATTGAATTTTTACTAACTGCCCACTAGGATGTACTTTTGATATTATTATTTTTTCATGATAAACGTGTAATAAATTACCTGGTGGCACTTTCAAGTTTCAACTGACCCGGACCAACTAAAATGATTCTTAGGAGATGAATTGTTGTTCATGTAAGAATAGCTCTTCTTTTCATCATATGTCAATTTTTTATTCTGTTTTTCCACTCCAGCATGAATGTTGTCTCCAAAAGTTTGTTAACTCACCTGCAACTGACAAACAAATCTGACATTGATGCTTCCCGTTTTATGGAAAAAAAAAATCACACTTTGACATATTTTCCTTCTCCATGCGATGGGGACGACGAACATAATGTCAACGCCATCATGAGGAAACAAAAACAGGGAAAATAGGCAAAAATAACTATATCTCTGAACCTTATCGGATTGTGTTTCATTTTACTTTTGTTTTTACAATTTTCGAAGTTTGTTTTTTGAAAGAAAAAAAAAAAAAAAACTGCTTTGCCTGTTATCTATGATATCCGTATCATTTTTCTTTATGACGCAATGTATGTGCTCATGTATGCTTTTACTATGCATGTTTCCCATTACATGCCATTTTTATAATTGTCCTCCTACAAATACGTTTTCATTATAAGCATGCTCGACAGCTTTAACATGTAGTTGTACTACATCACATTTCCATGTAGCTCTAACTTACTACCATTTGACATAGTCTGTGTATGTTATAACTAATTTGATGGTGCAAATTATATTCCCTTAGGACGCATTGCATCGGGACCTACGGCGGTTTGGGGTTGCTGTTTACAGTCCCTATGTTTTTAGCTCTGCCATGGACTAGCTTCATGACCATGCGTATGTGGTTTTTTCCTTTCTTTTCAAATGTAGCAACAAATTACTTCTTTTATTACTTCCATGTTCTACAGCCTATTGGACTTTTGAAGATTTAATACATATTACTCTAACCATAGCTAAGTTTTTCTTTAACCTTATCCTTAGTGCTTTTACTGCGCTAAAAGGATTAAATAATTAATTTGATTATATTCATTTGTTCTTCTGAACATCAGCCTGTATATTTGGTTTGGGAAGCTTGCACCATGCAAATTCTTTTGCGAATTAAAATGCAATGGGCCTGCATTTCAGTTCATGGCATGTCTACTCTTTCTAATAAACACACTCAAAAATAAAACATATTATACAAAAAAATTGTACTAGTTTTTTTACTATCTAAGTCATTCAGTACAAGATGATAAAGTGGCATAAATAATCAGTTAGATATGTTCGTTTTTCCCATCTTTAGAGCTTGTGATTTCAAATTAGATGACCAACGTTCTGATGCTTTGCCCAGTTCACGTTTTTACTTGGTTTTATTTTCTCTGTTCCATCCTAACATTGTTTGATACTATTGTACCTCAAAACAATTTCCAGTATTATCTCGTATGTGAAGCACGAGTCTCATACTGGTTTAATATTTACCGTAGTTCCCCTTATCCAATATGGTTTCCCTTAGACAATTCCTTTGTTATAGGTCTCAGGTATAGGTTAAAAATCTGCTGAAATTTATGCATATTTTATACACAAATATATCAGTAATTCACTTCCAAAAAACACTTCTTTGTTTCCTAGTTTCTAAATTTTTTTTCCAGTTTCTAAATTCTTTTATGTGTTCCAGTTTCCAAATATTATTTTATCTTAAGGTGGAGGTTGCCACTTTGATTCCCAAAGGTGCAACAAAAAATCATATTTTAAACAAGAGTCCTACATACCCGGCTAATTATTCCTAAGTGGAACCGTATCACAATTACCCAATTTTGAATTAGTATCATACATATCTACAAAAATGTAAGCATGAAAAAGTTTAATAATCTCAGCTGCATAAAGCACGACAAAGTTTATTTCACTGTTTGAATTGAAGCTTAAAGGGGGCTAAATATATTCTCTGACCTACATGTTTAATCTGGTTTCTTTTGATGCGTATAACTGCTAACAAATACTTAATAAAAATCTTAACAAATGGTAACATTAGCGAATCAACATCAGCAAGTCTAATCACAAACTTAAAAATATATAAACTTAAGACACATTTTAGTAAGATTCAACTCAATTAAACAGCAATAACATAACATTTGCACAGAAAACCAATATAACCGGCCTTTTCTAAGCCAACAAACAACAGTAAATCAGTTCCTTCCATTATTTACAAGTACATACAAAGTCCCCAGGACCAGCGAACTAGATGCCCCAACTTCAGGCATAAAAAAAAGTAAAAAAAAATAAAGAAAGAAAGAAGAAGCTTCGTGTTAAGGCACTTCGAACTCAAAACACAATTTAATTAGCTTATAAAACATGCTTACAGATTCTATTACTTTTACATGGTTTTCAATTGCTTTTGCTGGTGTTTGTTAAATCAATTATCTTAGTAACCCAAATGAGAAAGGCAAAATCTACACTAACAAAATTCAGAAAAATTATAAATTAGCTTACAAATTTCACCTGCAATCAAATTTTCAGACCTTTAACAAATGGATATCCATTAAAAGGGGAAAGTATATATCCAAAACTACTATAACAGGGGCAGCCTCATTTTTAACAATGAAGGAAATGGAAGTTTAGTGTACCTATCAAGCAGCGTTGTGCTGGCAGTTTAGTGTACAAGTTTTCTGGGTAATAAGTAGTTGTTCTTGTTTGAATAACTAGCTGGTTACAGCTATCATATATACCTAGTATCTTCTTATATTATTATACTGACATCATTTTATATGTGAGACAACCATGAGTGATATATTCCACAAATTTAAATTATTTATCTTTTATGTTGGCACACATCTGACTTTCACATCTGAATTGTACAACACAAATATGAGCAAACAAATGCTCGTAAACTGAAAGTTACGGCTATCAAAATGCTACTGAAATTATTGACAAAACCGACTACTAAAATTATTCACAAAACCGACTCCATTAAATTGTTCATCTTAGAAAAATAACCAACAATGATGTGTCGAAAATAAATCACAAAAACAGGTCCGATTTTTGAAAGGCTACTGCAATTATTCACAAAACCATCTGAGAAAAGATTCAACAATATATAAATTACCTGAACAACTGAATAGATGAGGAGAAGGCTTACAAACCAAGATGAGCCGATCGCAAATTAAACGTCGGAGGCTGCAGAACGAGGAGGAGGAAGAACCCTAGCAGGCGGCGTGGAAAGATTTGGGGAAATTTGTTAAAATGGTTTAAGAACGAAAGGAAAAAAGCGTGATGCGTTAACACATAAGAATAAAGTAAAGTTCCTACCTCATCCACGCAATTTGAATTTATTTACAGTATTACTAAGTATTATAACGGTTATAACCATTGTGGCCCGTTATAATGGTAATAAACGTGATTAGTTAGTAACAAATATAACCGTTACTACATGAGGTCGGGAAACTGTGACGAAATGGGTTGTTCGGTGTAGTGAAAGTTGTGTGACCTACTTGGGGCTACAGGCAACAAAGTATCTAATGGAGACCATGTTCTATACTTACTTAATGGATTAAACGAAGACTATGAGGCTGTTGTCGCAGTTATCACCACACAAAGAACTGTTCTTCCTATTGATGAAGTTCATTCCATATTATTATCTCATGAGTCAAGAATAAGCAGTAAAAGAATTCAAGAAATTGATCTTAATGCAAATTTAGCTACAGGTGGCAGAAACAAAAACCAGAATAACAATAACAGATCTGAAACACCTTACCAAAGGGGTGGTGGTACAAACAGAGGCAGAGGCAGAGGCAGATGGAACAACAATAACAGACCCAAGTGTCAGATCTGCGAAAAGATTGGCCACACTGCACTAAAGTGTTACTTCAGATATTCTAACAGCAATCAAAATCAGAAAAATAGCAACAATCCTAATGCAAATGTCGCTCAGATAAATCAAGAAACAAACAGTCAAGACAAGGGAAATGAGACTGCCAGGGTGGAGCACTTACAAGATGACAGTTGGTACCCTGACTCTGGAGCAACCAATCACCTTACAAACAACTTAGACAACTTGAACATTGGATGCAAGGAATATCGAGGTAACAAGTCTATTTCTATTGCCAATGGTAAAAACATTCAAATTACTCACGTTGGGAACACCTATATTAATGGCAGTAAACAATTACATCTATGCAACCTTCTTAGAGTTCCAAAAATCACCAAAAATTTAATTAGTGTATCTCAGTTTGCTAGAGATAACAAAGTTTACTTTGAATTTTTTCCAACGTATTGTTTAATTAGGGATATTCTAACTAGAAAAATCATATTACAGGGTGACTTGGCAAATGGGTTGTACAAATTTAATTCTGTTAGATGCAAGGGTGACGCTAGCCAAGGAAATTACAATGCCACATGTAATTTGAATATCAAGACTAATAGCTGTATGAATGTATTTGATTTTTGGCATTGCAAACTAGGACATCCCAGTGTTAAGACTGTTCAATCAATATTAACTGATAATCATATCAAATATGATGCTGTATCCTTACCCTATGTATGTGAATTTTGTCAAATGGGTAAAAATCACAGGTTACCCTTTACTGACTCTGACACTGTTTACACTAAACCACTACAACTAATTGCTATAGACCTTTGGGGTCCCTCACCAACTTGTTCTGACTATGGTTACAAATATTATGTATCCTTTGTTGATGCATATACAAGGTTTACATGGATATATTTTCTAAAAACCAAGTCAGAAACCTATAATGCTATAATAAATTACATTATTATGGCTGAAAAGCAATATGATCAAAAGGTTAAGATCATACAAACTGATGGTGGTAGTGAGTTTAAAAGTTTATATAAATTCTTTCAGCAAAAAGGCATCGTTCAAAGAACTACTTGCCCATACACTTCACAACAAAACGGATTAGTGGAGAGAAAACACAGACACTTGGTTGAATCTGGCTTGACATTGCTTGCACAAGCAAATATGCCACTAAAATTTTGGCCAGAAGCCTTTAATACAGCTGTTTATCTTATTAATAGACAACCAACGGCTGTATTAAAGAACATATCACCATTTGAAAAATTATACAATGTCAAACCAGATTATAAACAACTTAAGATGTTTGGATGTCTGTGTTTTCCATACTTAAGGCCTTATAATACCAATAAACTAAATTTCAGGTCAAAACAGTGTACTTTCCTAGGATATACTAACAATCAAAAGGGGTACAAATGCATTGATAATACTGGAAGAATATATGTCAGCAGGCATGTTGTGTTTGATGAAACAGTTTTTCCATATAGCACACAGGATATAAATACTACAGGTAAAGTAAGAAATCCAAAATTCTCTATACCTGCTATACCTCATATTCAAGAAAGATGGCAGCAAATGGAGAGTAATCAACAACCTGATGCTCAAGGCTCACCAATTAGCTACGATCATGGAAGCTTTGAGCCACCCAGTGTGGCATCTCATCCACCTGTTCAAAGTCACAATCAAGAGAATGATGAGTCCACTAATCAGCAAACAACACCTGAAAGATCTGCATAAAGCAGTAGCTCACCACCAAATGAACAACCAGTTCAAACTGGTCATCCAATGATTACAAGATCTAAAAGTGGTATCTTTAAACCTAAAATATTTACTGTTATGACTAGTACTAATGAACCTGCATCTTTTGATCAGGCAGTCAACAACAAACATTGGAAAGCTGCAATGGATGAAGAGTACAATGCTCTAATTAAAAACAATACTTGGGATATTGTGTATCCTCCTGCAAATAAGAATATAGTAGGATGCAGGTGAACATACAAGTTAAAAAAGAATCCAGATGGATCTATAAACAAGTATAAGGCAAGGCTTGTAGCTAAGGGTTTTACACAAGAATATGGGTTTGACTTTAATCAAACTTTTTCACCTGTGATAAAACCCACAACTATAAGACTTGTTCTAACTATTGCTGTAAGTAAAAATTGGCACATTAGACATTTAGATGTCAATAATGCCTTCCTAAATGGTATTCTTAAGGAAGAAATCTACATGAGTCAGCCACCAGGGTATAGTGTTAACTCAAATTATGTATGTAAATTGAACAAGGCTATATATGGCTTGAAACAATCTCCTCGTGTATGGTTTGATAGACTGAAAACCACCTTGTATAATTTAGGTTTTCAGTCCACCAAATCAGATAACTCCTTGTTCACAAAGATTGATCAGTCATCTACAATATACATACTAATATATGTAGATGATCTGATAGTAACAGGCAATAATATCAAAAACATAGATGAGTTAACACAATATCTAGACAAGCAATTTTCTATTAAAAACCTAGGTGATGTTAATTACTTCTTAGGCATAGAGGTAACGAGGACCAACAATAAAATATTCCTGTGCCAAAGAAAGTATATCACTGAGTTACTCAACAAAACCAAGATGTTAGATGTTAATCCTCAACCTACACCCATGATAACTAGTCAACAATACTCTAAATTCAGAGGAGAGGCAATCTCAAACATCACTGAATACAGGATGGTGGTAAGAGCACTTCAATATGCTACTATAACCAGGCCTGACATTTCTTACAGCGTTAATAAATTATCTCAGTTCATGCAGAAACCATTAGATACGCATTGGAAAGCTGTCAAAAGAATTTTAAGGTATCTTAAAGGGACTATAAACTATGGGCTCACATTAAAAGGCAGTAAACATCTGAACATAGTAGGGTATGCAGACGCTGATTGGGCCTCAGATCCTGATGATAGACGGTCTACAAGTGGTTACTGCATTTACATTGGTCAAAGTCTAATTTCCTGGAGCTCAAAAAAACAAGCTACAATTTCTAGATCGAGCACAGAATCTGAGTACAGAAGTATAGCCAATGCAGCGGCTGAAATAAAATGGGTTCAATCTATTTTAAAAGAACTTCAAATTAAGACTACAGCAAAGCCAGTACTATGGTGTGACAACAAAAGTGCTGTGTACATGTCTGAAAACCCAATACAGCATGCGAGAACAAAACATATTGAAATTGATTTGCATTTTGTCAGAGAAATGGTGCAACAAGGCGAAATCGAAGTTAATCACATACCTGGAACTTACCAGAAGGCCGACATACTGACTAAAGCAATAAGCATGAAGAGCTTTACCAGATTTCGCTCAGACTTCAATGTTGACGAAGACAAGGATCAAGCTGAGCTAAGCCACAACAAAAATAGAGGATCGGGAAAGCTATACAACACCAAAATCCTCTCCAAAGTCAACGGTGATGAAGGCAAAATTCGAACTGCTACAAATCACTGCAACAGAGGAAGAACCGAAGATCTATTCAACATCAACAACAAAGCTGGCATATCAAAGCTCGAATCTGACGTTGATAGCAGAAGAGACCACATCGGAAGCAATAGCATGAAAATCTCAGGAGCGCCGCCATGAATATCGTGAAAATTAGGGTTTTGGAAACCCTAGTTTTCAGAAGGGCGTGTTAAGAATAAAGAAAACACAGCTACGAAAGCTTATATTTTCCTTTACACAGACTGCTGACCTGGCATCATTTCATCCATTCATCTCCTCTATATCCAGCCGTCCATTCAGTCATCCAAAGTTTTTTATTGTAACCAATCACTGTTAGCCCAAAGCCCATATCGTGTGTATATAAACTGGGCTGTGTACATTTTTTCTGATATAAGTTGAATCATAAAATAGTTGGAAGCATTTTTCCATTTCATACTTTCTTGAAAACAGATTCGTATAATTCTTTACTTAAGGGATAACTGACACAGGTTAGGTAATCTTTTTCTTATGAAATTTCCTTTTTCTGAACTCAGGAGACATACCAGTCATGTACAATTGGATCCTTATGAACAGTTTTCTCAATATTAACTATTTCATGTTCTTATATGTACCCACCCACAGTCTTGGCATATCAGCACCTTCATGAAGCATCCTAATTAGGTCATTGATTGCTTTGCCTACACATTGTGTAAGCAGACCTTTTTCTAATAACATGCTTCTTAGATACACTATTATTCTATCTATATAGCTTAATGTTGATAGTATGAACCAGCACAAGAACTATTATTTGTTTTGGACGGTACTATAATCATAATGTTGGCGTTACAATGATGGTTAACAAAGTATGATTATTTCAAGTAAAATCAGTTATTTACTTTTAACAGAGTATGATTATTTTAAGAGCATCAACATGCAATTAGTAAATCAGTTATTTACTTTTAACAAAGTATGATTAATTTAAGTGAAATCCTGAAAATGTGATAAAGATTATCTGAACTTCCAAACGCATGCATATGCCATCTACTTCCAAAAAACGTGTTAATTTTACCGGTGTCATTGGGGTGATCGAAAAGTCTCTCTTAGCACGCATGCTGGACTTATGCATATGGGAATGAGTTGAATTTGTTTAGTAAGACTGTAAGATCATAAAAAGGGACTTTAAATGCAGCCTGTAAAGAAAATGTTGTGGTTTGTTCAAGATGCAACCGAAATTTTGTATATTTACTGGTAGTTTATGAAAGAAAATACCTGTGCAGCTTTCAGAAAAGAGAGAAAGCTTTTGATAATAAGATGTACATAGAGACACACAAATTGTACTAAATCAATTAGACAGTAAATTATAAGAATCTTGCGGTTGCCGATGCGGCGATGCCTGATAATGTCATCAATATTTTGATATTTCCAGAAAATTTAGTACAAGTTGAATAATGATACTAGAATATTTTTAGGTCCTGTTCTTTGCACATAACGGAAGAAGAAATTCTTTGACGCGTCCGACGCGTCAGACACGTCAAAGCAGATACAGACCCAAAAAGGACCGTTTGCTCAACGTAAGAAATGTGAGTTGTTAGCTCATAACGGATCCGTTTGGTTAATTAGGGGTAGTTAATCAAGTTTTAGTGTTAAATTTAGTGTTTTATAGATTTTAAAATTTAATAACTTGTGCATATGAGATCCGTTTGAGACGCGGTTTTTTGCGTTGCGATCGTGTCGAAATGCTCTACGTAATGGAGTTGGTTTGAACTGAATTGGGGGAATTTATAATTTTTCTATTCTACTAAACACCCCTTTAACATTATCCGTTCAAATGGTCCGCTTAACGCGCCAAACGCATTCACCGCTAACTCCCATTCTCCGCTGAAATACTCCGCTTCCCTCTGCAAAGAACACACCCTTAGTTATTTTACTGTTCTCAAGGCTATGAAGTGTCATAATCCAATGGAGGAGTTGGAAAATGTGTTGTAAGGGAGAAACTTTTGCTACCCAATTATCCCTCCTGTTTATACTTTTAACAAATTATGCAGTATGATACATGAATTAGCTTACTGAATGCAACGAAAAACTATTATAATTACCGAAAAGGTCATGGACCATATGTTTCCCTGTCACTTTAAATACAAAGACAGGTGTTTTCCCCGTACTTTTAATGTAATATAAATTAACAGGTAATACAAAAAAAAAAAAAAAAAAAAAAAACTCTTAACATTAATCTTCAAAAATAGTAAAGCACGCTTATACATGCACTGTCAAATTACAACACCCAGTACTCTACCCACTTATACACTTATACAAAATATGTTAGTTACATTATATATGTCACTACTGTTCTATCCACTTATACATGCAAACTACAACACCCAGCCGTCTATGCTCTCGTGCATCGCACGGGTATCCACTCGTATGATAGAAAAACATATGAAAACATAAATTTAAACTATATAAATATATTTATAAAATTATAAGGTTTTAAACTATGTAAAGTATAAATATAAAGTATATATAAAAACTTAAATTTGAAAAACAAAGAAGAATAAAAATAGAAACAAATAGAAAAATAAAATAGAGAGGATTGAGGATAGAACTGAAAATCAGAATTTGAAAAATAGAATTAAAATTTGAAAATCAGAATTTAAATTTGAACCTGGAGTGTTATTTAGAGTCTTACAAAATCTAGACTCTATAACCATATTAATCTTGAATTCTTGAACTCTTGAAATCTTGAATACTCACGAGTCTTGAAATTTCTCTAATATTTGAATCTCTATTATCTTTATAACCGTACAACCTTCAGTAATATTTCCTGCATATATATATATATATTCTATACAAAAACTGTTAATATATATTGGAACGTCCTGTGTTTTCAGTGGTATGGTATTTAATATATTTTATTATATTAAATATTAAATTGGAATTATAAATAAATTCATAATATTTATTTCGTTATTGAAAATGAAGTTGAATATATATATTTATATATTAATTAAAACGAGCTCGAAACGCCGCAGTAGTTTGTAAATTTCGATCTGAACTTCAAATGAATATACAGAATCCGTTTTAAGATGGATTTCTGTGAAACAAGAAACGTTAGGATCGATTTGATTATAATTTTCTAATGGGAGAGAAAAATCGAGGCATCGCCTTATAGATTGTAAGTTATGTCCAAACCAAAATTTAAATTAGTTGTTGTGGAATCATTTATAAATCATAACGATTATTTAATTATAAGTAAATATTGGATTTGAATTTGGACAAGACCTTTGATGCATAGCTATAATTTATTTTTTTAGAAATTTACTGTAATTTTTAATTCGTAAAGTAAGAAAAATTTTATTTGAAGTATTTTACTCCATGTATCAACATTTTGGGGTTTCACAATATAAGTGTAACAACCCGGAAAATCTGAACCAGTTTAAAATTTTTAAATTGGCTAAAATAGTGGATTTTAAAAATTTAAAATAAATATTTTAAATAATAGTGACGAAAAGTATGCTTGAATCGAAGTTTGAAAATAAATATAATTATTTTGAATTATAAACATGGCCTGAAATGGCGCGGTAGTTTCAGAATTTGAATTCAAACTTTGACTGACTGTACCGGATGCAGAATAAAACGGATTTTAGTGAAACCAAAAATATTTAAATCTGTTAGTGATTATCTTTCTAACGAATCTGAAAAATCGAAGTTTCATAGCGAGAGTCAAAAGTTATGGTCAAATGAATTTTCAGAAAGGTCGCTATAGAATTTATATCGCCCTTGAAAAAAGACATTTTGCATACGACCTCAGAATTCGACGAAACCACTTTTGTTGGATCCGGGATTTTAAATTATTGCTAGGTTTCAAATTTCATAATTTTTGAAGTTAATATGTGAGCGTGGCAAAGGAAAATATGTTTTGGTCAATTACAGTTAAATTGGATCGACAAAAAAATGACCAATTTTCAAACGGTCTCAGAATTCAACGAAACTAGTTTTGTTGGGACCGTACCGTCAAAACATAGCTAGATTTATTTTTCGAGAATTTTTAGAATCAGTATGTGGCCCCGACAAATTGAAATGTACGTTCAAATCGAATATTAAATGTTTTATGTTTTAATTTGAAGAAAAACTAACTGTAACAGTCGAATGGGCCTACGAAACATATCCCATTGTGTTTGGAATGGGGGTATTTAGCTAGGGACGACAGTCATTGAGTTTGGATTGGAGCTAGGATGTGGAGAGGGGTATTTTAGAGTTTTAAAAATATATAAAAAAATAAAAAATCCTATTGGCCCGTTCATTCCTTCTCTCTCCCCGTATCAGCAACGACGAACAGCGGGTTTTCTTCAAACCTTCCCTCCCCGATTCCTCCCCCTACAAGCCAAATCAGCCAACGCCCCAGTTGGGTTTTTTGAAGCGCCGCCTCCCCTCTTCAAATCCGACCTAGCCTCAACCTCCCTCGCCTTGTCTTCGTCGAGAACGGAGCTCGCAAAGTTCAACGGCGTCGAACGTGATTCCGCCGCCACCTGGAGCTCGAGCTGAGAAAAACCCACCTCGTTGGGAAGCCCTCTCGTAGGCGGAGGTCGTAGTCAACCCCGATCAGCCCCTAACGCAACGGATTTTGCGAGGGATCGAAACCTAGTTTCGAACAAAACAGTGGAGGTAACGGTGTATATTATTTAAACTATTCTATAGCACTTTAAAACGCTAAGGTTTTTGATTTCACTGTAAAAATCATATCTTTCTCGTTTTTGACGAAATTCAGTGAAACAAGAGACAGTGGACTCGTGTGGACGTCTTCTACATTTTAGAAGAGACCGCATATTTTTCTGAGCCTTCTGCTATTTTTGGAGGAGTGGAACCCAATGTGAGATTTCTAATTTATAAACGATATGGAAATTAACGATGTATGAATTATATAGTCGATGTATGAGTTATATAAGCGTTGTACACCTCATGTATAAGCGTTGTATAAGTTGTATGTTCGATGTATAAGTTATATATGCGTTGTAAAAATTATATATGCGTTGAAATGGATTGAAGTGAATTGAAATATATTTATATACGAAAATATATATATATATATATATACTCCCCTCGTCCACAGACCATGGACGATATATATTGGTTGTGATATTGTTTGGATTGGTTGATGTGAAATTTGGTGAATACCATGAATAGTTGAATTGAAATGATTGATTGTGATTGAAATCCCAATAGGATTAGTATATGGGAAAATTCGCCTGCGTGCGAACTAGATATTGAAAATCCACATTGTCAAAAACCGCGAGGTTTTAAGGTAGAGCGAGGAGCCGTACTAGGGACGGTCCTGCTTTTAACTACCCTGCCGTTATGCTGCCGAAATTTTCAATAATATTCATGTGTTAGAATTATTTTCATGTGTTGAAACTATATTCATGTGTTGAATAGAAATTCATGTGTTGAATGAAGTTCATGTGTTGAATAAATTGTTTGAAAGATAAAAATCACATTTTTATTATATATATAGCCTATATAAAATATTAGTATTTTAAATAAATTGTTTTAACACCAAAAATAACATTTTTACCTTACGTATAAACTATATAAAATAATCGTGTTTTGAAATAAATTGTTTGAAAGATAAAAATCACATTTTTATTGTATATGTAAACCATAGAAAATATTCATGTGTTGAATAAAGGACTAGAACGATAAAAATCATATTTTATCGTATGTGTGAAGTCGAAAACGAGCATGTGTTGAATATATAGATTGAAAAATAAAATCTACATTTTTATTGTGAATATGAAGTGCTAAAAATGGTGATGTGTGGAATAAATATTTTTGATGATAAAAATATCATTTTTATCAAATATATAAAGTGGATATGGTTTTGTAATCGAAGAATGAATTATATTTCTATATATATATAAATATAATTAAAATAAATCGAATAACGAAGCTGTAGTTCGTGTTTTGAAACCGTGATTTCAAACGATTAGTGCTGGAGATCCGACCATCGGATTTTCCCGAAACTGAAACCGTTGGGTTCGCTTTGGAAATATCTTTCCAACAACGCCAACTTTGTGAAGATCCGACGGTTGGATTGTCTGGAATGTTTAATTCAAATCTGAAGAAAAACAACGCCAGAATCGATTATATATATATATATATATAATTAAATTAAATCGAATAACGATGTTGCAGTACGTATTTTGAAATCGTAACTTCAAACGATTATGCGGGAGATCCGACCGTCGGATTTTCCCGAGACTGAAACCGTTGGATTCGTTTTGAAAAGATCTTTCTAATGGTATAAAATTTGTGAAGATCCAACGGTTAGATTTTCAAATATGTGTAAATCAAATCTGAAGAAAAACAGCACCACGGCCGCGTTATGACCTGAAGCGTCGTTTGAATGGATTGGCTATTTTTAAATAAATAACAATAGCGATAAATCGTGATAAAATATTATAAACGTTATGGAACGGAAATAAACTGAATTTGCTCGGTTTATGTGATATTTGATGGTTGAATGTGTGTGTCATGAAAATTACACTAAAGAACAGAATTAGTGATATCGAATAATTTAACCATTTAAATGAATTGATTTGAAATTCTAAATATACGTGAATTATTTGAAAAGGCCGAGTTGATTCTCATTTCAAATAGTTGTTCGACGAGTGAAACTCGAAGATATGAAGACGGTGCAAGACCGATGATCTTCACGTCGAATGGAGGGGTGCTACTGATGCTCATGATAGGAGTAGCTACCTTGACGGGGCTGAAGTAGTGGCCGTCTGGACGTACTTGTTGATTGTACGAATATGCGAGGTATTGAGTGCCTCCGGTTTCGTTCAGACCCAGAACGAACTTGTAAATGGACTGTGTGTCTGACATTGGATTTTGTTCTGTGCTGATTGATCTCTATTAAATATATATCTGTTTGGCGGCGGAGAATTTATTCTCTTGCTTAATGTCTTTCTCTGAGATGTACGAGCTCAGAGGTTATATATTGATAGAAATCAGTCGCATGGAGTGAATTGCCTGTGTGGCATGCCTGAGTGGTAGATGATCAAGGCTTCTGTTGGAAAGCAAAGTCTTGTGGTTGATGATCAAAGCGCGACCTATGTGGCATAGCTTTGTGTATAATGTTGTTTCGCGAGCCTCACACCCCAGTATGAGCCAGAAACGGGAGAAGGACCTCGGGGAGGACATGCGTTTCCTTCTAACTAGGAGTGGTGCTTTGGGTTTTGCACGTCTGGGTATTTTACTTATGTGAATGATGGAAAGCGAGGCCTCGATTTGCTTCGGTCTCTTCGGAGCGGATGGTGTGGTCGAATATGACCAATGACGCCCCATAGGGCGGGGAAACGCAGTGTTCAGGCATTTTAATCCACATCGGTGGACCGGCCCTGACTATCGAAGGCTTGACTGAGTACTTGCCTGAGACACGGGCTAGAACGTCTCGAATTCGGTAAGGATTGTCTTTTTCCTCGGTTCATGACGGAAATCCAATTTCCAAATACGACATCGTGCAGTTTTGATTGTATATATATATATATGGCGACATGATATATGGTACCCATGCCGTCTATGATTGATAGTTATGATTGGAATTGTTTTTGAAACATATATACACTAGCAATAGTAACAAATGATTTGTTTTGCTCATATCAAGCATATTTTGGCCATTATAAGGTAAAACTCTATCCTCCGCTTTGTGTTGCATTGTGTGATGGGAACTAAGTCTTATAATGGTTTCATTTTTATAAAAAACATTGCGATGTTTAAAAGATTTACTTGTTTTAAAGCACTGGCAATCCAATGGAGTAAACACGTTCCGCGAAAGTGGCGGGTCCTATGATTAGCCATATTATGAAATGTGTTAAGTAGATTTCTCATACTAGTCCCATGACTGACTCGTAGTTTGTTTCACTTGCAAACTCGAGTGCCCCTATTTCTACACGGGCAGCCTTGTGTTCAGGTTTTAGCAGGCTCTTTCTGGATAGCTGGAGCTGAAGCTAGATTCTATCATTTATCTCTTTTATGTTGTTCAGCTCCTGCTGTACATATTATGTTTTCTTTTCCGCTGTAGACATTTATGTATAACTGAACCGTATTTTGTACTAAGTATGATCCTTTGTACTGTGTAACTCTGATGATTATGTTTATCTAGTGTATTCTATTGTACATTATCTGGTGTATTTATTTATTTCTGTTCTGCTATTATATGTTTATGTGTTATATTCCAAAGATTACCCTTGCACCGTCTTATCGGGGTTTGGGGTCGTCACAAACGTGGTATCAGAGCTTTGGTTAAGCTTAGTTTTGGAATATGACATATTAACAAACTCGTCAGAAATAGAGCCAGTAGTGTTCTAGGACGAATAACTCATTACAGATAGGATCAGTAATATCCTAGTATGAGTATAGCAGAATGAAATACACCTCGATAGATGCATTTACATTCAAGTATATGTCTCTATGTTTTAAAATTACCTTTTCTGTTGACCTGACACTTGGTCTGCTATTTGCAGAAGTACTAGAAAATGAGTGTCAGAAACAGAAGGAATGCAGAACCAGATCTAGAAGCTCTATTAAAGAAATATCGAAATCTGGGCAGAGTATCATTCTTACGAAATGAATCCATTAGTCAAACCCAAGATTGGGGGCGGTCTGCTGAAAGAATTCTTGAACGTCTCCAGCTGGGAGATGATCAGAAAAGATTAGTGGCATCTTGGGCACTCAAGGAAAAAGCTTTGTTCTGGTGGGAGACAATCATTAAGGATAATCCAGATGGTGAGTGAAAGATTTACTCCTCCAGAAGCAACTAAGCGGTTAAGTGATGAATTCTACTATTTGATACAAGGAGATATGAATATCCCAGAATATCATAAGAGATTCAATGAACTTTCACGTTTTGCCTCTCATCTAATTCAAGATCCAAAGAGGAAGAATCTGAGATTTATTTATGGTCTTCAAAGAAAATACCAGAATAAAGTAATGGGGCATGTGAAGCTTCCTTTTTCTGAAATGATATACATGGCTTATCAGTATGAAGATCTAAATAATTGAGGTCTTTTAGTCGATGAAGAGGAAGTCAGTTCGAGCAACAAAAGGAAAACTGAAACTGATAGCCCAGGGACGAGTACAGAGCCTGAGGCCAGTACGAAGTCTGGAGTCAGAAAGAAGCCTAGATTAAATCGAGAAAAGGTTCTATCTGAGGAAGGATCGGTAACGACTGCAATATGCAATAACTGCAAGAAGCCAGGGCATTTGTCGATAAACTGCGGACCCTTAAAGAAAAGAATAAAGTGTGGACTCAACTCCACCAAGGAACAAAAGAAATCGCATGGCACAAGAGAATGCTATAAGTGTCACCGGATAGGTCATCTTGCCAGGGATTGCCTGTTATTTGAGAAATCTGAAATGGTACAGGTAAATAAAGTAGCAGAAGTTCCTGCGTCCTCAGCTAGTCAGGAAAGGCCAGATGTTTTAAAAGGCACGCTTACTGTTAAAGATATTCCGGTGAAGGTATTATTTGATACAGGCGCATCGCGAAGCTTTGTTGTAAAGAATGCGGTTAAGAAACTGGATTTGAATTTGAAGAAGCTCAGAGAACCAATGACTGTTCATAATCCGGTTTGGGGTTCCCTTGATCTTGATTGGGTTTGTGGAGTACGTGTCTCTTTTTCCCGGTATCGGTTTCCCACTATCGGGTCATCATGAATTCTACAGAGTCTGATCTTATCTTGGTTTTAGACTGGTTAACCAAATATGAAGCTGAGGTTAAATGCGTCGACAGAGTCGTTAAGGCGAAGATTAAATCAGGTGATTATATAAGCATTCCCTGTGAAGGTCAGAATTCTGATAGAATAGACTTCTGGGCAGCTTTAGATGTTTCTCCTGCTCAAATAGAACCTGTTCCTGTCGTTCCGGAGAATATTCTTGTCGACATTGAAAATATTCCTATCGTGAAGAACTATGCGGATGTGTTCGAAGAAGTTGTTAGCTTACCTCCGCAGAGAGAAATTGATTTTAAAATCTCTTTGGTTCTGAATGCAAGGCCAGTAGTTCACGTTATTCGAAGAATGACCTTGAAGAAAAAAGAAGAGTTAGACAATCAAACTAGACAGCTTGTATGGAAAGGTCTGATCAGGCCTAGTTTCTCTGATTGGGGAGCAGCAGTGGTATTTGTCCCAAAGTCAGACGGTACTCTCAGACTATGTGTGGATTATCGTGGCTTGAATAAGCAGACATTGAAAAACAAATATCCATTGTCGCGGATTGATGATTTGTTGGATCGATTGAATGGCGCACAAGTGTTTTCACGAATGGACCTAGCTACAGGTTTCCATCAGCTTCGTATTGCCGAAGAGTGTGTTCCTTTGACAGCATTTAGAGGCCCAGATTTATTCTACGAGTGGTTAGTAATGTCGTTCGGCTTATGTAACACTCCAGCATATTTTGTCGATCTAATGAACCGAGTATTTAGAGGAGTATTGAATAAATTTGTTTTGGTTTTCATTGATGATATTTTGATCTTCTCTAAGTCAGAGAGTGAACATGAGAAACATTTGGAATAAGTGTTAGAAATTCTGAGGAAGAATGTGTTGAAAGCAAAGTTTTCCAAGTGTATATTCTGGCAAGAAGAAGTCAAATTTCTTGGCCACGTCGTGTCAAAACAAGGAATTTCAGTGGATCCCAGTAAAATCACTGCTATTCAGAATTGGAAACAGCCTCGTACGCCCACAGAAGTCAGAAGTTTTCTCGGTTTAGCCAGTTATTATCGGAAATTCATTAAAGATTTCGCGAAGACATCTAGTTCATTAACGAAACTGACTAAGAAACATTCGAGATTCAATTGGACTTCAGAATGTGAGGAAGCTGAAATTAAAACTGACGACTGCTCCAGTGTTAACAATAATAGGTGGCAATGAGGACTTGAAAGTCTGGACTAACGCTTCTAGAGAAGGCCTTGGTGCAGTGTTAATGCAAAGAGGTCAAGTGATTGTTTATGCTAGCCGTCAGCTGAAACCGCATGAGAAAAATTACGTTACTCATGATCTTGAGTTTTTAGGCATCCTATTTGCTTTGAAAATCTGGAGGCACTATCTTTTGGGTGAGAAATTCGAACTGTATACAGACCATCAGTCATTGAAGTATTTGTTCACCCAGAAAGACTTGAATCTGAGGCAGCAGCGTTGGCTAGAATTTCTTGCAGCATACGATTTTGAGATTTTGTACACTCCAGGGAAAGCCAATGTTGTGGCTGATGCGCTGAGTAGAAAGAATGTAATAATCGCCAGTTTTATTATTACGACTTCATTGATCGATAAAATATCTACTCTTCATAAGTATGATCACTTCATTCAAAGAATCAGAGAAAGAATACAGAAAGGCGAGCCCTTGAGTTTTCAGATTGATAACGATGGGATTCTGAGGTTAAAAGGCAGAAAATGTGTGCTAAATATTGCGGAACTTCGAAGAGAAGTATTGGATGAATGTCACAAAGCCAAGCTTAGTATCCATCCAGGAGTGAGCAAGATGTATAACGATATCAAACACACTTTATGGTGGAGATAAATGAAACGAGACATCTCCTTATATGTTAGCCGGTGTACTACTTGTCAACAAGTCAAAAGCGATCAGCAGAAGCTTGCTGGATTGTTGCAACCTTTGGAAATTCCCGGTGGAAAGTGGGACAGATTTATATGGATTTCATAGATGGTTTGCCCAGAAACAGGAAAGGAAATGATAGTATTTGGGTGATCGTCAATCGTTTCACGAAGACCGCCCATTTCATACCTGTTAGATCGAACAGAACTGCTCAGAGTCTGGCGCAAATATATTTCAAGGAAATTGTTAGACTGCACGGAGTTCCCATGAGCATCGTTAGTGATCGTGACCCGATTTTTGCCAGTAAATTCTGGGAAGCATTCCAAGCAGAATTGGGAACGAAACTGAACTTGAGCACCGCTTATCATCGTCAAACAGATGGTCAAACTGAGAGGGTGAATCGTATTCTTGAAGATCTATTGCGGGCTTGTATTATTGATTTTGGCGGATCATGGGAAGACCACTTACATTTGGCCGAATTCTCATATAACAACAGCTACCAGGAAAGCTTGAAAATGTCACCATTCGAAGTATTGTATGGTAGACCGTGCCGATCCCCTGCTTGTTGGGTTGAACCTGGTAACAGACTTGTATTGGGGCCTGATATGATTCGCGATGCTGCGGACAAAGTCGATTTCGTTAAGAAACGATTACTAGCCGCTCAAAGCCGACAGAAGAGCTATGCAAATAAGAGAAGAAGAGATATATCATTTTCTGTTGGCGACTATGTATATTTGAAGGTATCTCCGATGAGAGGAGTCATCCGATTCGGTAAAACAAGGAAATTGGCGCCCAAATTTATTGGTCCGTTTCCTATTCCTGAACGGATTGGAACTCTCGCATATAGGGTTCAATTGTCTGATTGGTTGCCTGGAGTGCATGATGTATTTCACGTATCTCAATTGTGAAAGCATGTGCATGATCCAGATCTCGTTGTAGAAGAAGCCGCACAACAGGATTTGGAAATCACTCCAGAATTGGCTGTGAGAAGAGAGCCGCTAAAGATAATTGGCAAAGAAACCAAAGAACTGAGGAACAAGAAGGTTCACTTAGTCAAAGTGCAATGGAGTGCAGATCCGCGAGATTGTACTTGGGAAACTGAGGAGAGCATTAAGAAAGCCTATCCTAAGTGCAGGGTGGATGTCTCTGATTGACTCGGGTGTAAGGTACATCTACCATATTTTGCATTTCCATTCTGTTCTTCACTTTGCTGTTGTTTTCTTTGCATTGATGTAAACCTTTTAATTATATAGTCTAATTAATTTAAAAGAGTATATGAATAAATTGGTATGTTTTTGAAAAGTTATAGACAAATTGATTGTTGTTTGTGTTGTGTGATTGAGAACTTGATTAATTAAATTATTCGAATGATAGTTAATTTAATCAATAAGAGAATGAATGGTAGAATTTATTCGATTAAATCACACATTAAACTGATGAGAAAATAGATAGGAATATATACGTGTGCATTATATATGTCTGAACAGGTAAATGGATTAGCTGTTGAGTAAAGAATTTATTTGCGTGCCTAACAAATGAGTAAACCTTAATGAGTTGGATGCGCAATTTTATTATTATATCAACTCCTGTGAATGCCATTGGATGCAGAGTGCTAGTTGTTCTGTGTATAATAATAAACGTCGCCATAGGATAGTAACAATTAATTTTGAACTACACTACATGGCATACTTCTTGAAGATAGGCATACTTCATCATACACCATATAAGCATTTGGAGCTTGTGTGACGAGGTTGAAGATTTACCATACGAGCGAGAGGCTTGTATGGCGATGACTATATTTTACAGGTTGAACTGATGACTGATATGGACCATATAAAATGTAACGGTAAATTGCCAGATTAAAAAAAACCCACACGGGTCTGGAGATGACAATAAACACGTCTCTCTGGTCATCAAGGCATAACAACCATTTATAGGGTGACGAGAATTTATTCTCTGGAGTTATGATCTATACACACTCCCCTGTGGACACAGGAATATATCACTATAAATATGCACATGCTTATTAGGATTTATTGGGTACCTAATACGGCCCAATAAATTTACGAACCCCTGCCCGTACAAAGGAGGTTATGGCGAAATTTTTCGAAAATTTAGGGTGTTAGCCAAATTTTTGAAGAATTTGAAACTTCTTAGAAACTAAAAAGTTGAAGAATGGAAACCAGATAGGAAAGTAGAGTTGGTTAATTAAACCACTTTCGACTTTGTTCCTTTTCGGGGACAAAAAGTTTTAAGTGGGGGAGATTGTAACAACCCGGAAAATCTGAACCAGTTTAAATTTTTTAAATTGGCTAAAATAGTGGATTTTAATTATTTAAAATAAATATTTTAAATAATAGTGATGAAAAGTATGCTTGAATCGAAGTTTGAAAATAAATATAATTATTTTGAATTATAAACATGGCCTGAAATGGCGCGACAATTTCAGAATTTGAATTCAAACTTTGACTAACTGTACCAGGTGCAGAATAAAACGGATTTTAGTGAAACCAAAAATATTTAAATCTATTAGTGATTATCTTTCTAACGAATCTGAAAAATCGAAGTTTCATAGCGAGAGTCAAAAGTTATGGCCAAATGAATTTTCAGAAAGGTCACTATAGAATTTATATCGCCCTTGAAAATAGACATTTTGCATACGACCTCAGAATTCGACGAAACCACTTTTGTTGGATCCGGGATGTCAAATTATTGCTAGGTTTCAAATTTCATAATTTTTGAAGTTAATATGTGAGCGTGGCAAAGGAAAATGTGTTTTGGTCAATTACAGTTAAATTGGATCGACCAGAAAATGGCCGTTTTTCAAACGGTCTCAGAATTCGACGAAACTAGTTTTGTTAGGACCGTACCATCAAAACATAGTTAGATTTATCTTTCGGGAATTTTTAGAATCAGTATGTGGCCCTGTCAAATTGAAATGTACGTTCAAATCGAATATCGAATGTTTTATGTTTTAATTTGAAGAAAAACTGACTGTAACAGTCGAATGGGCCTACGAAACATATCTCATTGTGTTCGGAATAGGGGTATTTAGATTGGGACGACAGTCGTTGGGTTTGGATTGGAGCTAGGATGTGGAGAGGGGTATTTTAGAGTTTTAAAAATATATAAATAAATAAATAAATCCTATTGGCCCGTTCATTCCTTCTCTCTCCCCGTATCAACAACGACGAATGACGGGTTTTCTTCAAACCTTCCCTCCCCGATTCCTCCCCCTACAAGCCAATTCATCCAACGCCCTAGTTGGGTTTTTGGAAGCGCCGCCTCCCCTCTTAAAATCCGTCCTAGCCTCGACCTCCCTCGCCTTGTCTTCGTCGAGAACGGAGCTCGCAAAGTTCGACGGCGTCGAACATGATTCCGCCACCACCTGGAGCTCGAGCTGAGCAAAACCCACCTCGTTGGGAAGCCCTCTCGTAGGCGGAGGTCGTGGTCAACCCCGATCATCCCCTAACGCAACGGATTTTGCGATGGATCGAAACCTAGTTTCGAACAAAACAGGGGAGGTAACAGTCTATATTGTTTAAACTATTCTATAGCACTTTAAAGCGCTACGGTTTTTGATTTCACTGTAAAAATCATATCTTTCTCGTTTATTGACGAAATTCAGTGAAACAAGAGACAGTGGACTCGTGTGGACGTCTTCTACATTTTAGAAGAGACCGCATATTTTTCTGAGCCTTCTGCTATTTTTGGAGGAGTGGACCCCAATGTGAGATTTCTAATTTGTAAACGATATGGAAATCAACGATGTATAAATTATATAGTCGATGTATGAGTTATATAAGCGTTGTACACCTCATGTATAAGCGTTGTATAAGTTGTATGTTCGATGTATAAGTTATATATGCGTTGTAAAAATTATATATGCGTTGAAATGGATTGAAGTGAATTGAAATATATTTATATACGAATATATATATATATATATATATACACTCCCCTCGTCCACAGACCTTGGACGATATATATTGGTTGTGATATTGTTTGGATTGGTTGATGTGAAATTTGGTGAATACCATGAATGGTTGAATTGAAATGATTGATTGTGATTGAAATCCCAATAGGATTAGTATATGGGAAAATTCGCCTGCATGCGAACTAGATATTGAAAATTCCCATTGTCAAAAACCGCGAGGTTTTAAGATAGAGCGAGGAGCCGTACTAGGGACGGTCCCGGTTTTAACTACCCTGCCGTTATGCTACCGAAATTTTCAATAATATTCATGTGTTAGAATTATTTTCATGTGTTGAAACTATATTCATGTGTTGAATAGAAATTCATGTGTTGAATGAAGTTCATGTGTTGAATAAATTGTTTGAAAGATAAAAATCACATTTTTATTATATATATAGCCTATATAAAATATTAGTATTTTAAATAAATTGTTTTAACACCAAAAATAACATTTTTACCTTACGTATGAACTATATAAAATAATCGTGTTTTGAAATAAATTGTTTGAAAGATAAAAATCACATTTTTATTATATATATAAACCATAGAAAATATTCATGTGTTGAATAAAGGACTAGAACGATAAAAATCATATTTTATCGTATGTGTGAAGTCGAAAACGAGCATGTGTTGAATATATAGATTGAACTATAAAATCTACATTTTTATTGTGAATATAAAGTGTTAAAAATGGTGATGTGTGGAATAAATATTTTTGATGATAAAAATATCATTTTTATCAAATATATAAAGTGGATATGGTTTTGAAATCGAAGAATGAATTATATTTCTATATATATATATAAATATAATTAAAATAAATCGAATAACGAAGCTGTAGTTCGTGTTTTGTAACCGTAATTTCAAACGATTAGTGCGGGAGATCCGACCATCGGATTTTCCCAAAACTGAAACCGTTGGTTTCGCTTTGGAAATATCTTTCCAACGACACCAACATTGTGAAGATCCAACGGTTGGATTGTCTGGAATGTTTAATTCAAATCTGAAGAAAAACAGCGCCAGAATCGATTATATATATATATATATATAAATATAATTAAATTAAATCAAATAACGACGCTGCAGTTCGTATTTTGAAATCGTAACTTCAAACGATTAGTGCGAGAGATCCGACAATCGGATTTTCCCGAGACTGAAACCATTGGATTCATTTTGAAAAGATCTTTCGAATGATATAAAATTTGTGAAGATCCAACGGTTAGGTTTTCAGATATGTGTAAATCAAATATGAAGAAAAACAGCGCCACAGCCGCGTTATGGCCTGAAGCGTCGTTTGAGTGGATTGGCTATTTTTAAATAAATAAAAATAGCGATAAATCGTGATAAAATATTATAAACGTTATGGAAATAAACTGAATTTGCTCGGTTTATGTGATATTTGATGGTTGAATGTATATGGCATGAAAATTATACTAAAGAACAGAATTAGTGACATCGAATAATTTAACCATTGAAATGAATTGATTTGAAATTCTAAATATACGTGAATTATTTGAAAAGGCCGAGTTGATTCTCATTTCAAATAATTGTTCGACAAGTGAAACTCGAAGATATGAAGACGGTGCAAGAGCGATGATCTTCACGCCGAATGAAGGGGTGCTACTGATGCTCATGATAGAAGTAGCTACCTTGACGGGGCTGAAGTAGTAGCCGTACGGACGTACTTTTTAATTGTACGGATATGCGAGGTATTGAGTGCCTCCGGTTTCGTTCAGACCCAGAACGAACTTGTACATGGACTGTGTGTCTGACATTGGATTTTGTTCTGTGCTGATTGATCTCTATTAAATATATATCTGTTTGGCGGCAGAGAATTTATTCTCTTGCTTAACACCCTTCTCTGAGACGTACGAGCTTAGAGGTTATATATCGATAGAAATCAGTCGCATGGGGTGAATTGCCTGTGTGGCATGCCTGAGTGGCAGATGATCAAGGCTTCTGTTGAAAAGCAAAGTCTTGTGGTGGATGATCAAAGCGCGGCCTGTGTGGCATAGCTTTGTGTATAATGTTGTTTCGCAAGCCTCACACCCCGGTATGAGCCAGAAACGGGAGAAGGACCTCAGGGAGGACATGCGTTTCCTTCTAGCTAGGAGTGGTGCTTTGGGTTTTGCACGCCCGGGTATTTTACTTATGTGCATGATGGAAAGCGATGCCTCGGTTTGCTTCGGTCTCTTCGGAGTTGATGGTGTAGTCAAATATGACCAGTGACGCCCCATAGGGCGAGGAAACGCAGTGTTCAGGCATTTTAATCCACATCGATGGACTGGCCCTGACGATCCAAGGCTTGACTGAGTACTTGCCTGAGACACGGGCTGGAGCGTCTCGAATTCGGTAAGGACTATCTTTTGCCTTGGTTCATGACAGAAATCCAATTTCCAAATACGACACCGTGCAGTTTTGATTTTATATATATATATATGGCGACATGATATATGGTACCCATGCCGTCTATGATTGATAGTTATGATTGGAATTGTTTTTGAAACATATATACACTAGCAATAATGTCAAATGATTTGTTTTGCTCGTATCAAGCATATTTTGGCCATTATAAGGTAAAACTCTATCCTTCGGTTTGTGTTGTGTTGTGTGATGGGAACTGAGTCTTATAATGGATTCATTTTTATAAAAAGCATTATGATGTTTAAAAGATTTACTTGTTTTAAAGTACTGGCAATCCAATGGAGTAAACCCGTTCCGCGAAAGTGGCGTGGTCCTGTGATTAGCCATATTATGAAATGTGTTAAATAGATTTCTCATACTAGTCCCATGATTGACTCATAGTTTGTTTAACTTGCAAACTCGGGTGCCCCTATTTCTACACGGGTAGCCTTGTATGTAGGTTTTAGCAGGCTTTTTCTGGATAGCTGGAGCTGAAGCTGGATTCTATCATTTATATCTTTTATGTTGTTCAGCTCCTGCTGTACATATTATGTTTTCTTTTCCGCTGTAGACATTTATGTATAGCTGAACTGTATTTTGTACTAAGTATGATTCTGTGTACTGTGTAACTCTGATGATTATGTTTATCCAGTGTATTCTATTGTACATTATCTGGTGTATTTATTTATTTATGTTCTGCTATTATCTGTTTATGTGTTATATTCCAAAGATTACCTTTGCACCGTCTTATCGGGGTTTGGAGTCGTCACAATAAGTTAACCTACCGATATTATTATATTTTCGGGGTCGTGGCACATCGCTGGACACAATCATATTTTTATTTCGGTCCGTAACGGCTCAGACATGAACAAAACCTTATGTAATGTGGTACACACTAAAATTTGAAAACATAAAACAATATATATTTACATTTCTTCGAAGGTAAGCTTTGCAGAGACTTCTAAATCCTTGTGCAGGCACTCCGCCCATTCCTTAAAATCGTGCACACCATTATCTAATTAATGCATATCCATTCCCGCTATGTAAGAACCGTTGCCTAACCCTATACTAGAATCCTGTTCAAATGTGGGATCCTACACTTAGACAAAACAAAATGAAAGGGACAAAATAAGTTGTCCATCGTGCATTTACAGTACCTCCCCGTCCATCCTTTTTCAAAACCCACCACCCCATAGTCCATACCGAGAGTCCATAACCCATTTAATGCAGCACATGTCGGGTACCATAACGCTACATTGGGAATTCATTACTCCTAATTTGTAATGGTTGTTTTTATTCATACTCTTTCTCTTGTCTATATATTAATATATACATGCCGCCTTGTCTGTAGTGAATGAGAACCATATTTCATCTTCTCTATGTAGACCATGCCTCCTTGTTTAAACCAACACTCTCTTCTCGTTTAAAACAAAGCAAACAGCGGACCAATCAAAATTTATATTAAATCGCTCTCTTAACAAAATCGTATGATTTTGAACCCTATTGCCTCGCATAGTCGAGTACTCCTCTCGGAGGCCTAGTGTTGAGTGCGAGGAGTCCAGCTGATGCCTAGAATTTTTGCCTTAAACTAAGAGCACAACCAACCATGGCTTGTTCAGTTACTAAACAAGCCACGGAGCAATCAGGTGTGGCTTGTTCACTCATCCGTGGCTGGTTTGTGGCTAGTTTTGAGCTCCTTCGTGACTGGTTCACTGAACAGAGGCTGGAGCTTAAACGACAAAGAGAATACCGTTACAATCTTATAACGGCAAACTCTTTGCCGTTATAAGTTTATAACGGCAAAGAGTTTGCCGTTATAAGCTTATAACGGCAATCTCTTTGCCGTTATAATACATAGCCGTTACACTCCAACGGCTACCCCATTTTCCCCTCTAATACACCAACTTTCCTCCTTCTTCCATACAACCACTCCACCTTCTCAACTTCAACTTCTTCAACTTCTTCAACAACAAAAATGTCTTCTTCCGCACCGAAGCGAAGCATCAAAAAATGCGGAAACAAGAATCCTATGTTCAAACCGCCCTCTTCATCGTATGCCATGCAACGGTCAGTCCAACAACATCTGTGACGGCCCGCCCCGCACCAACCGACATTTACTCCAAAAGTGCGCTGTACACATGTCCAGTTAGCGCGGAACGGGTCGCCAGAAGAAAAAGAAAGAAGAGAATGGACTAATCAAGGAACCTGTAATATGTCTCACAGCGCATAGAACAAAATATAATAATAACATACTTGACATAAAACAGAAGAGACAGTGCATATGCTAAAAACCAGAACTGAGCATCATAGCAGCGGAAATCCAAAATATAGCTTATTACAACTTTTCAAACTGTCTCAAAGCAAAAGCAAGATAAAGGAGGTACACTACTAATGCCCAAGTAGCGACCACCAACGACACAGGGAGAATATCTATATATCATACGTGGAAGCCTCCTGCTCGCCTCCGAATCAGCTACTCGCGCATCACCAGCTAACCATAACCTGTCTCTAGTCTGCTCGCGTGAGCACCCAGAGTAATAAGAAGAGACATAAAACTCTGGGTCAGACATAAAGCCTGGTATGAGCGATAAGCATCTAAACAAAATAATAACAGGTATAATCCAATCATACCTGAACCTGGACCTGCAACCAAAGAGTTAGCACTACATACTGTACAACACTCTAAGGTGCCCTTTCAAATGGTGTAAAGATAACGGGGGTGGGGGTGTGCATGTCATAGTGATGTCAAACAATCAAGCATAGCAATCATCCTCACATCCCTCACTCAGTGCGTAAAGCATACGATACCCACTACCTTGGTCCTCTAATCCTTTGGGCCATGACGGAATCCAATCCCGTGTAACTATCACTACAAGCCCACTATCCATCTCTCAGTAGTGGACCAAAGTTATGAATATCGACAACTCCTTTGCACACGTCCCGCAGCAAAGCCCAATCATGAAGTGAACTCATTGGTTCCCATCTGGATCCTGAGCTCTAACTTCCATTTGGACTACCTTCGCATCTCGGGTTATTGGTCATCACCGGATCGGCCTTCATCTGCTTCACTCCGCTCCAGGTCGTATCGTGGTCACCAGCTCCCCTCGGATCGTGTCGCAACATCCCATACGGGTCGGTTCGCACCCCTGTAGTTCGAGTTGAATTCCCCCATTCGGATCGTGCTCACCTGTGCGAATCGGATCGTGGTCGCTTGCTCGGATCGGTTCGTGGCCTCCGGATCGTGGGAACCATTCGTGAGCGGATCGGGTCGTGGTCCATAGCTCGTGACGCTTCCCTGGGATCATGATGCTCCTTCCCCTTCAGATCGCCTAGTTCGGATCGTGACACATAAGTCAGCTCGTGGTTGGAGGCACAACTCAAGGCATCAGTTCGTTCAAGCTCCACGGTTCGGATCGCGCCGCCTTCACCAGGTTGGATCGTGGCGCTTGAGCTAGAGTGGATCGTGGAGTGTGATATGCGATCGGGTCGGGTCGCGACTTCCTTCATGCGATCCGATCCGATCCTGTACATTTTCCTGCAACTTCTTCCAGCGACTGTTTACGCCATTCGACGGCGTTTTTGACCAATCTAACTATTCTAATCAATCGCAAAGCAAACCATACAGTCATAGAAACATGTAGAAACATCCACAAACAGCAAAACAACAATATGATATGTCAAAACGGATCAAACATACCCAAAAACCCATATTTTCCCCTTAAGCATAGCCAATTTTTCTAACAGAGGCTTAAAATAATATTTATGAATTTCTGCATATTTTTCCAGATTTTTAACATGCATAATTTCGCTAATTATCACTAATCACCCCTTAATCCCCTAAAATCCGGGATTAACAAAATTAGTCGAAATTAACCCAAATTCATATCAGAGGCATAAAATGATGTTTTAGAATTTTAGGATTTTTTCTAGATTTTTCTGAGCCATAGTTTCGCTAATTTTCGCTAATTACCATAACTAGCCCTAATTAGTGAAGAACAATGCAAATCACCCACCTTTGCCACAAATTAAACTATAGATCTGAAATGTCCTCTGATTTGGATCCAATCGCTATGTGTTCCAGCATCTCTCTCGCTGATTTGGTGAAAATCTTCTTTGATTTGATGTAGATTAGGCCAAAACTTGATTAGGAAGTGATTAGAAGGTGATTTAGGTGTTGGAGGCCATTGCTAGAGCTTGAAAGAGGTAAGTGGCGGATGGAAAAATGAGTCTAAAACCGAAATCCTAACCCTAACAGCCCTTAAATACCCCAAATCCCGAAATCCCCCATTGGACCTAGTTGCTAATCACCCGGTTAAGCCCAATTAGCTGAAAATAACCCTTTAAACCTTAATTCAGCTATATCTCCCAAACGGTAAGTCCATTTGGCTAATGTAGCCACTCTACGGAAAGAGAAACCATCATTCGAATCCAATGGAAGTGGTTTCAAATCAAAATTTCTTTCCAGTCAAAAGTTATGGCTAAAACAGTACCAACTAGGGGCAAAACGGTCATTTAAAAATCGACAAAAATCATGAACATGGGAAATGACCCCAATAGTCGTCTCCCAAAGTTACATGACCATACGACTTCATATGTGAAAGAAATAAATATTCTACGACCCCATGATGCGTAGAATACGGGTCATTACACTCTTCCCCCCTTAAGAAATTTCGCCCCCGAAATTCCCTAACCAGAACACACAAAGGGTCCCGCATGCCTATCAACCATAAAACAACAATTAACATGCAAAACAAGTCTATCCTAACATGCAGTTTACTAACAAGGGAAGGAACTATCACTACCAAAACCCTACTAGGCAAAGAGTTCTGGATACTTCTTCCTTATATCCTCCTCTGTTTCCCAAGTACGGTCTTTTTCCATTCTCACCCCACTGGAATTTGACTAGTTTCACCGCCCTCCTTCGAAGCTGCTTCGTATCGTTTCCAACAATACGCATAGACTTGCGGTTCTCAACCGCCTCGGGTTCAACCTCGCTATCGTCCAACTGATCAGGTGAAATAATCACATTAGGGTCTTGCACAAACTTCCTTAACTGGGAAACATGAAATACGTTGTGAACTCCCGCCATCTTATCAGGTAGCTCTACTTCATACGCCAAATTCCCAACTTGCTCGAGGACTGGGAATGGGCCAACAAATCTTGGTGCTAACCTACCTCTCCAACCAATCCGAATCACATTCTCTATGGAGAGATCTCGACGAACACCAAGTCGTTAACGAAGAATTCCAAATCTCTTCGTCTCTTATCGAGATAAGCCTTCTGCCTATCTTTATCCCTTCCCAGTAGTAGATCTGCTCTATGTCTCAATACATCTTGTTACCACTGGGATGTATAGTCAATTTCGAGTGATGATATGCTCTAAGCACTTCACCTCTCGGTCCATCTACGTTGGGTACAACTAGTCCCTTATTCTTTCGAAGCCACCCTTCTCGATCAAATCCTTACTTGATCATTCTCTTTCCATCGATACCCATCTCTACCCTAGAGATGGTTTCCAATAGATTAGGATCGTCCTTCTAACTGGAAACAATCCACTCAATCAAAATCGATCTAATCGTCAAGCTTATTAGCGTTTCGGAATCCAATTCAGTCTTGGGTCTGAAATCATATCCTATGACATACTCTAGTTGCTTCCATCCTAGAAACAAAACCCCTAAACTGGCATGTCTCCTACTCAATGCAACTAGTACTGCACCCAAATCCTTTACTATGATCACTCTACCCCATGGAGTCATGGCGACTCCACTGCACTGATCCATAGTCACTAGTCCTTTGCTATGTCCACTCTGCCCCATGAAGTCATAACAACTCCACTGCACTGGCTCATAGCCTTACTAATCCTTTACTTTGTCCACTTTGCCCCTCGAGTCATGACGACTCTACTGCACTGGCTCATAGTCCTACTACAATCACTTTGTTCCCCATCGCTGGAACCCTACAGGTGATAGTCTACTCAAGAGAAGAAAGATAGGAACAAACATAGCAACCATAACATCCATCAAACAAATCCTATCTATCACCTGCTAAAGTCATAAATACATCGACACCTACATGATTGGTCTAACCAATCCCAATATGTCGATTCCAGTCTATCTGGTCCAACCAACATCAATCACTAATGGAAGCCCAGCCCCCATACATACACCGATGCCTACTTGACTGGTCCAACCAATCCCAGGCTAATGGAAGCCCCGCCTCCCTTCGGACTACCGTACGTCCAACGTACGTTTATCCTCCAAGGATAATTAAACTAATGGAAGCCCAGCCTCCAATCGGACTACCGTACGTCCAACGTACGTTTATCCTCCAAGGATAACTAGATCACGTCCAACGGATCCAAGGTAATGGGCGTCCCCAGATACCCCTGCTTTTAGTCCTCCTAAAATACTTGAGTCCAACCCAAGTCTATCCATTATCTTGCTGCCCTCTCGAGTCCAACTCGAGCTGAATCCAATTCCTTGCAGCCTTCTCGAGTCTAACTCGAGTCAATCTCCCAGAGATAAACTAGACTCATCCAATGAATCTCGTACTGCACGTCCAACGTACATTCACCTTCCAAAGGTAAACTAGACCCACCTAGTGAATCTAGGTACTCTACCTATGAGTCCAAGCCCAACATGAAACTCTCCTATGTTCGCTGAATCTCCAAGATCAACGAGCTTCCCACAATGTTCCAAACATACTTCAAATCTAATGTGAAGTATTTCCATATTCGTTATATCACCATGACTAACGAACTCGCCCCATTTTTCTTTTACGAGTTCAAGTCTAACTTGAATCGTCCTAATCTTCGTTGCATCTTCCATGATCAACGAACACATCCTATTCTTTCAAAAAGAACATCAACTTAGGGTCCTAACCAATCCATTACTCTGCATCTTTCCCGAGTCCCACTCGAGCAAGCTCATAACCCTATCGAGTCTAACTCTAGGCAGTCTATACCGTTGAACAGTCTTATCATGTTCCGTCTGCCCATCACTCCTCGAGTGAACCAAGATATCATCCAATGAAAAATCACAACAACTTTTTACCCCTCACGCAACCCATCCTAGTCGAAATCGACATTCCCCAAGCACAAGCCCCAGAGGCCTAAACCAATATCAGACAAGCACCCAAGGAATATCTCCTCCGAGTTCGGACAATCCACATGAGGTGATACTAGCAAAACAATCTAGCACTGGAGTACTCATTTGCCTCCCAGAGACAACTAGAACTTAATGCAACGATAACCTCTTAGCTTCCTTAACTCCAGTCACCCTTGCCATCACTAGGTAGATACCTAATACCACCCTATTCCTATGGAGTAGATCGACTCCCCAAAGTAATGCTAAACCCGGTAAAGCCCAAAACAAAGTAATCACAAGGAAACATACATCCATGACTCGATAAGACCATATTAACAAATTATGCCAAAACTAGTCGAACCACCAATCGGGTTCGTCTCTACTAAAGGTCTATCGACTAACTCAGGTTTGTCAAACAAAACCCGATCAAAACATCTTAAATAGAAAGCATACCTCGAATAACAACACCTTTTTCCTTCTGCGCCACAGTTGGGGCATTTGACGAAGAAGGAACAGCGTTGATAGCATACGCTTTCACAATCCGCTTCTCCCTAGGAGGTTGTGGGCAATCATCCTTGTGATGTCCCGCCTGGCCGCAGTTAAAGCACTTCCTTTCCCCAGGCTTTTCTCGACAATCTCTGGCGTAATGGCCCTTCTTGCCACAACTAAAGCATTCGCCATCTTTCTTATTTTTCTTATCCTGACCATCCTTGGTCGGGTTCTGCTTCCTCTTGTTCTGAGAATTCTTCTTGCCTTCACCGCCTGCTTGCGGCTTTGGCTCCTCCGCAGATGCCGTAGCAACTTCGGTCTTCGACTTAGGGAAAAGGCTCTCTGACCTTAATGCCTTTCCTACAATAGACTCAAACGTCTCATCGATATGGTTTATAAGTCTTTTCCCCAAGTACCCATCCAAGCCAGTTATGAACTTCTCGTTCTTCTTTTCGACTGTATCGATAAGGGACCATCCATATTTCGATAAAGTGTCGAATTCAGCGATATACTCCGAGACTGCTCTACCGTTCTGCTTAAGCTCCAAGAACTTCTTGAACAGTTCTGATTTATGAGCAGCTGGAATAAACTTATCACAAAAGCGAGTCTTAAACTGATTCCAAGTAACTTGATCTTCTGGAGTAGCTATTCTAATGGCATTCCACCAATTCATCGCTCGCCCTTGCAGCTGACGAGACGCTAGCCTTCTTTTCATCGCATCCTCAAGACCCAAGTCGTCAAAGATACGATCACAGCTATCCAACCAATCCTGAACATCTGTGGCTGACTCCGTTCCGTGGAACGGCTTCCCACCAAGATTAGTGTAATCCTTGCACAACTTGGCGAAATCGACCCTAGGCGCCTACACTACTGGACCACCACCATTTCCAGGATTGGGAACTGCTCCCTGAACATCTCTAAGCATGTCTCTCATGAGGTCGGTAAACATCGCCCTCATGTCAACAGCATTCCCATTATTGGCTCCCCTACCCGCACCTCTAGCATATCGGCTCATCGTTAATCTGTAAAAGGGGGAAACGATTAACGACCCCATAGTGGTGCTAGTGCAGTACAACTTCATTCTTATACTACCAATAGTATATATATATATAACTTTTGAAAACCAAAGTAATCACAAATACGCGCTCTCATATACGTACTATCTCTCCCTAGTGTCTTTCCCTAGGTTAACTACGCAACCTAGAGCTCTGATACCAAGTGTGATGGCCCGCCCCGCACCAACCGACATTTACTCCAAAAGTGCACTGTACACATGTCCAGTTAGCGCGGAACGGGTCACCAGAAGAAAAAGAAAGAAGAAAATGGACTAATCAAGGAACCTGTCATATGTCTCACAGCGCATAGAACAAAATATAATAATAACATACTTGACATAAAACAGAAGAGACAGTGCATAAGCTAAAAACCAGAACTGAGCATCATAGCAGCGGAAATCCAAAATATAGCTTATTACAACTTTTCAAACTGTCTCAAAGCAAAAGCAAGATAAAGGAGGTACACTACTAATGCCCAAGTAGCGACCACCAACGACACAGGGAGAATATCTATATATCATACGTGGAAGCCTCCTGCTCGCCTCCGAATCAGCTACTCGCGCATCACCAGCTAACCATAACCTGTCTCTAGTCTGCTCGCGTGAGCACCCAGAGTAATAAGAAGAGACATAAAACTCTGGGTCAGACATAAAGCCTGGTATGAGCGATAAGCATCTAAACAAAATAATAACAGGTATAATCCAATCATACCTGAACCTGGACCTGCAACCAAAGAGTTAGCACTACATACTGTACAACACTCTAAGGTGCCCTTTCAAATGGTGTAAAGATAACGGGGGTGGGGGTGTGCATGTCATAGTGATGTCAAACAATCAAGCATAGCAATCATCCTCACATCCCTCACTCAGTGCGTAAAGCATACGATACCCACTACCTTGGTCCTCTAATCCTTTGGGCCATGACGGAATCCAATCCCGTGTAACTATCACTACAAGCCCACTATCCATCTCTCAGTGGTGGACCAAAGTTATGAATACCGACAACTCCTTTGCACACGTCCCGCAGCAAAGCCCAATCATGAAGTGAACTCATTGGTTCCCATCTGGATCCTGAGCTCTAACTTCCATTTGGACTACCTTTGCATCTCGGGTTATTGGTCATCACCGGATCGGCCTTCATCTGCTTCACTCCGCTCCAGGTCGTATCGTGGTCACCAGCTCCCCTCGGATCGTTTCGCAACATCCCATACGGGTCGGTTCGCACCCCTATAGTTCGAGTTGAATTCCCCCATTCAGATCGTGCTCACCTGTGCGGATCGGATCGTGGTCGCTTGCTCGGATCGGTTCGTGGCCTCCAGATCGTGGGAACCATTCGTGAGCGGATCGGGTCGTGGTCCATAGCTCGTGACGCTTCCCTGGGATCATGATGCTCCTTCCCCTTCAGATCGCCTGGTTCGGATCGTGACACATAAGTCAGCTCGTGGTTGGAGGCACAACTCAAGGCATCAGTTCGTTCACGCTCCACGGTTCGGATCGCGCCGCCTTCACCAGGTTGGATCGTGGCGCTTGAGCTAGAGCGGATCGTGGAGTGTGATATGCGATCGGGTCGGGTCGCGACTTCCTTCATGCGATCCGATCCGGTCCTGTATATTTTCCTGCAACTTCTTCCAGCGACTGTTTACGCCATTCGACGGCGTTTTTGACCAATCTAACTATTCTAATCAATCGCAAAGCAAACCATACAGTCATAGAAACATGTAGAAACATCCACAAACAGCAAAACAACAATATGATATGTCAAAACGGATCAAACATACCCAAAAACCCATATTTTCCCCTTAAGCATATTTAAGCAAATCTAACAATAGGATTAGCAAAACTTAACCAAATAAGCCAATTTTTCTAACAGAGGCTTAAAATAATATTTATGAATTTCTGCATATTTTTCCAGATTTTTAACATGCATAATTTCGCTAATTATCACTAATCACCCCTTAATCCCCCAAAATCCGGGATTAACAAAATTAGTCGAAATTAACCCAAATTCATATCAGAGGCATAAAAATGATGTTGTAGAATTTTAGGAATTTTTATTGATTTTTCTGAGCCATAGTTTCGCTAATTTTCGCTAATTACCATAACTAGCCATAATTAGTGAAGAACAATGCAAATCACTCACCTTTGCCACAAATTAAACTATAGATCTGAAATGTCCTCTGATTTGGATCCAATCCCTATGTGTTCCAGCAGCTCTCTCGCTGATTTGGTGAAGATCTTCTTTGATTTGATGTAGATTAGGCCAAAACTTGATTAGGAAGTGATTAGAAGGTGATTTGGGTGTTGGAGGCCATTGCTAGAGCTTGAAAGAGGTAAGTGGCGGCTGGAAAAATGAGTCTAAAACCGAAATCCTAACCCTAGCAGCCCTTAAATACCCCAAATCCCGAAATCCCCCATTGGGCCTAGTTGCTAATCACCCGGTTAAGCCCAATTAGCTGAAAATAACCCTTTAAACCTTAATTCAGCCATATCTCCCAAACGGTAAGTCCGTTTGGCTAATGTAGCCACTCTACGGAAAGAGAAACCATCATTCGAATCCAATGGAAGTGGTTTCAGATCAAAATTCCTTTCCAGTCAAAAGTTATGGCCAATACAGTACCAACTAGGGGCAAAACAGTCATTTAAAAATCGACAAAAATCATGAACATGGGAAATGACCCCAATAGTCATCTCCCAAAGTTACATGACCATACGACTTCATATGTGAAAGAAATAAATATTCTACGACCCCATGATGCGTAGAATACGGGTCATTACAACATCAATCGTTGCAGCCATCTCACGAATATGGCTACTCGCCGTATTCAAATTATCCATATCGACCATCGTACCAACTGCTCGCTCCTCCTAACTTTCCTCCCGTCCATTCGTCCGCCCCGCCACATTTTTACCAACATCCGCCCGTGCCAGGCGTGTACGATGATCATTCGTCGTATATGTCAATGATGATGCAGACCGATCAAAGTCAAAAACCTCACCTACCTCCGCAACAGACCGAGGTTCGTGACCGCGAAGGTACACAAAATCTGCAAAGACAGTTTTCGTACGGGTTTGTCTCTCCTAGTAACGAAGAAAATGTTGAAACTTCAACGGAGGAGCCGGAGGACGAAGATGCAAATGAGGATGCGAATGTTACAAATTCTGAAGAATTTAGTCAAGAATACACTACACCTGTCAGTCCAGAATATAACCAAAAGAAGACGAAGTGGAAGTCTTTAAGCGGCATTTTCAGTAAACGACACCAAACCGAAGTTGAATCGGAGCCGGATCCCGGAATAGAAGATGTTAAGGATGATCATGCTGAAGAGGAAGAAATAGCAGCGGATGGAAGAAGAAAACAATGTAAGTTTACTTCCGAGCAGTATGTTTCACTTGCTAAATCGTGGATACGCATTTCACAAGACAACATTGTTGGGAGTAATATGAAAGGTCAGAAATTTTGGGAAAGAGTTGCAGATTTCTACAATTCGTTGGAAACGAGGAGTAGAACATGGGGATCACTTAGAGGCGGTTATAGAGTTATGAATGCTGCATGTCAGAACTATCTGGCAATACTGACAGGCTTGCAGAACAGGCAGCAAAGCGGTGCTGCACCTTATGACGCTTTAAGTATCGTAGATTACTTTTAAAAATAAGTTAGTATACTATGCTTGATTAGTTAGAAATGTCATACACTCATACAATTTCGAATTTATGTTACAGATTGAAGAGTCACGAACGACCTACCAACGAAAGTATGGACTTCCATTTAAATTTAACGACTGTTTCGAGCTTCTATCTAGGTTGCCTAAGTGGAAGAACCCAAGCAACTTCATGGTTGAACAGCAGAACAAAGCTAGAAGGATGAACTACTCTGAATCTAGTCCAGGAAGTGACCCGAGCTCGCAAGAAAGAAACCCTTTATTTGGAACTAGTGACGGACGGCCTATTGGCAGAGCCAAGTCAATTCAGCTGGAGCAACGCGGTGTAGAGTTCTCTAGATTTATTGAAACAGTAGAGAATTCAGCTACAGAGACAAAAGAGCATAGACTTCAATTTTCGAAGCAAAGAAACCGCAGTGACGAAGAGTTCCACAAAGCAGTTAGTGTTGATAGAGAGCTTCGCAGACAACAACATACGGAGAAACAAGCCCTGTTACGAGCAAGGCTGGAGAAGAAGGAAGCACTAGTGCGGGAGAGCAATTATGTTAAAATGATTACATGTGATTTTAGTAAGCGTTCCCCTTTACAGCAAGAACTAGTAAAAGAGCAGATTGCAGAGTACAGAAGAAGCAAAGGAAGCGTAGGCGGAAGCTGTAGTGGCTCATTTGAGGACTAGCTATGTATGTTGGGTTAAGTTGTAATATGACTGTGAACTGTTTGTAGTAGTTACATACTAGTGGGTACTTATGTACTAGCTAGGGTTTAGTTGTAATATGATTGTGTCCTATTTGTAGTATGTATGCAGTAGTTGTTTATGTAGTAGCTGTATATGCTGGGTTGAGTTGTAATATGATTGTGATCTGTTTGTAGTATTTATGTACTGGTTGTTGAAACAATGATACAATCGACAATATGATTGGAAACTAGATTTATTGACCCAACATACACACTGATACATAGTGCACGAGTGCAAACCGATACATAGTTCTAGTACCAACTACTGATTCCGACTATTTGTTCCTTTATGCGCCCACAAATGATCCACTAACTGGTCACGCAATTGGAAGTGTGCAGCTTGATCTTCAATATGTTGAACCATATCAACATACTCGTCCATTGAGTTTACATCTTTATGGGGTTTTGCATTTGACCCCGTAAACATGTCAGGATAATTAGACTTTTGATTCTTATACCCACCTCTTTCAGACTCCACAATCATGTTATGTATTATTATACAAGCGTACATGATTTCTGAAAGCACTCTTGCATCATGAAAACGAGCAGGATTGCGTAAAATATGAAATCGGGCTTGTAGAACACCAAACGTACGTTCGATGTCCTTTCTGTAGCTAGCTACTTTCTCAGTGAAATAACGTTCTTTGTCATTTGATGGTACTATGTATCCTTGAATCAAAGTTCTCCACTTTGGGTATATTCCGTCCACTAGATAGTATCCAGTTTTGTGTTCGATATTACCAACGTTATATGAAACATCTGTTGACAGTCCGTTAGCAAGCTCTGTGAAAAGATATGATTGTTTTAAAACATTTATATCATTCAATGAACCTGGGACTCCAAAAAAAGCATGCCAAACCCATAAATCATCTGTTGCTACTGCTTCAAGGATCATTGATGGCACTTTCTTATATCCGGTGAACATTCCTTTCCATCACGTTGGGCAGTTTTTCCAAGGCCAGTGCATGCAATCTAAACTTCCAAGCATACCTGGAAATCCTCTAGCTTCTCCCCTACGTAGTATCCTGCTTATATCGTTTGGTCCAGGTGTCCGTAGATACTCGTTCCCGAACTCTTGAACAACTGTTTTATAGAATTCTTTCAGACACTCTATTGCTGTTGATGCTGCAATTCTGAAATATTCATCCATTTGGTCGCCAGCTGTTCCATAGCTTAACATCCTCAATGCCGTTGAAATTTTGATGTGGGGCGAATGGCCAATTTCTTGTGCTCCGTTCAGTCTATAAGTGAAATATGGATTTGACTGATTAAGTTTAAGATAAATTTTAGATAAGATTGTCGGACTCATACGATAACGACGGCGGAACAAAGTTATATCGTAGATTGGATTGTCGATGAAGTAATCTCTCATTAGTCTTTCATGTCCAATCCTGTAGTCTCTCTTATACCGCCGGTCACGCCGGCCAGGCATACTACCTCGATGGTTGCTAATTGAGCTTTCAGCGAAATTATTGGAATACCCAACCATTGTGTGTTGCTCCAGCTGCTCCTCCGTCTCTTCCTCATCTTCTAGGTTGTAATCTTCAGTTTGATTCATGTGGTAGTAATGGTGACATAGATTTGGATCCATTACTTGCTTTTTTTATAAATTGAGTTTCGTTGTTCTGCCTAAGTGTAGACGTACGACATATATATATAAGAAATGATGGTTAACATATTTTAAATATTTTTTTTTGGCAATAATGGTTCCGACATAAAGGTTGGGATAGTAATGATTCTGTCATTGAGTAGTCAATTCAGAAAGTTGTTGTGCTGTGAACGGTTGGCACTAATGGTTGGCAATAATGGTTCCAACATAAAGGTTGGGATAGTAATGATTCTGTCATTGAGTAGTCAATTCAGAAAGTTGTTGTGTTGTGAACGGTTGGCACTAATGGTTGGCAGATTGAGTAGGCAATAATGGTTTGGATAATATCTCTGTGTTGAGTAGTCAAATTCCTTTATAATGGTTTGGATAATATCTCTGCGTTGAGTTGTCAATTCGAACAGATGATGTGATATAAAGTGATATCCAAATATGTTTAAAATCTCCACTAAATCCAACCCGTGGAGTAGGATACGGGGATACAACAATTTATAAAGATACAACAATAAGCATAAAGATACAATAGTTTATAAAGGTACAACAACTGTCGACATAACATGCGAACTAGCTTCGTCAAAGTATGAAGTGAAAATTAGCAACTTCAGTAAACCCCATTTTACGTTTTAGTCTTATGGGAATCGCAGGATGTTCAATCGCAACTGGGCATTTTCACTTCGAACACGTCTATTCTCGCATTCGAGTTCGTTACAATATGCTATTCCCCAAGGACACAAAGGTTGGTCTATCCAGTCTGTGTATTTGCAACCATTTGGATTGGCTGGACATTGCTGCATGCGCCGACCTATATTGTTGCCCTCTGCTTGAACGACAACTTCAACCGCATACCTGCAATAGCAACGAACTGGATAAGAATCCACTACATGTTCATGCAGTGGTACACGAAAGAACTCTTCTTCTTGCGTTGTTTGAGTGACCTCTTGTTGAGATGGAACTTGAACAGGGGGTACTGGGGTTTCATGTGGAGTTTGAACGTTCACTTGTTCGTACGGCGGTATAGTTTGCGGTTTCATTTGGTTTAGGAACTGAAGTTCGTCTTCAAGCTCCTGTAGCCTCATGTTTTCGTAAGCTTGTTCCTCGGAATCTGTAGATGTTGCCCACGAAGACATTTTCAGTGAGTGCGAATCAAAGGATGTGCTCTAAGAATGGGGAAGAAGTTGTTTGAGTTTTGCATGTTGTGAGTAAATTAACATATGTATATATAGCTGGAAGATGGGCAATGGTGTGAACGGTCAAAAGCTACACTGTAGGGAACACTAAATGGAATCTGGCAGATGACATGACTGCACTATGCGAAGTATGCAAGACTTGACCAGTCATTGCGCTATAGTTGGTTGACCCATTACGTTCTTACGTAGAATATGGAGTTATCTGCAAACCTTGTTATGTTGGCGCGTTATGTAAGAATTTTGCATTTGTAAACGAGAAGACGATAATCTTGTTCACGATCAAATTGAAACATTAATACATTCCAAACCACACTTACAGGAACCAGAACAATAGAACATAGCAACATCAAATTCAAAGTAGATTAATAAATCTTCGATTCAAGAAAAACTAAATCCTAACAATTTCTGAGATAGCCAGATCTAGTTGCATCCGCAACAATCTTGTTCAACCGCCTTATTTCGGCTTGCGCTTCCAGTGCATATTGAAGTCCACGTTGGCACATTGGTGGGTCTATCCACTGCATAAAATTACAACAGTGAATATCATTGGGGTAATACCTATGGTCTTCGAAGGCAGGACATCCGAAGAATCGGCGTCCAACATTTTTTTCAGTTTTGGCAACAACAACAACCGATTCATCTCCGCAACAACAAATAGGGTAAGCACCACTAGGTAGCGTTGGACCGATCGGATGTAGGGGCTCGATTTCTTGTCCCTCGTATACGATCTGCTTACCAGGTCTTTGATTTGCTACAACTTCGCGCAATCGAGCGTTGAAAGATTTTGTTCTCGGCTTCACTGATTTAGAATGAACTTGTGCTCCTTCACCGAATTCCACCGTAGGCTTGTTGTGTTGTACACTATTCCTTGACCGCTCAAACTCTTCATAACACTTATTCATTGTTTCATCGTCAATCTCCAAGTTGTCCATAGCTTCAATACAAAACAAATCGTTAATCAATTGAATTGGATGGGAAGTGTATGGAATTTTTGTTCTGTTAGAGATATTAACCTGGTGCATATTTATTGCTGCGTTTACACAAAAAGCAGGGCTAGATTTGTAAAAAGAAATGTTGAACTTCCCAACAGAAACAAAAAGTAGGTGATACCCGTGATAAATTTATGTTTTTGATATTTAATGCATCAACTTTTTCAGTAACATAATTACTGGTACTATATCAATGTATAGTGTATCACTGTTTGCACTGTGTACTATTTGACCGTTTCCGAAAAATGTTTGACATAAAGTATACTAACCCTTTATTTAAACTCCTACATGTATTGAAAAGGTTAATGCACCCGCGGACTACCCCTATTTTTAACTCGTAATATCGGAAATGTGATAATAAGTTACAAATAATGATAAATTAAACGAACGGTAGATTAGACAAACACTAGGTTCCGTGTAATTGTAAGATGGTCCTGAGAGAAGGTCCGTGTAATTGTAAGAAGATGGATACGATATTGGCATTTTTCTTATTTGAGATACAGTTTCCAGTCCGTATGGATCGGGTATTGCTTAAGCAATGTTAGCTATATATAGGAGGAGATTTAGTTACCACTGCATAAGGAAATTACTTCCCGTTTTCAAAAGACACGGAATGTGAAAACAAATTGACAACGGGTAATTGCAACCGTTGGACTGTGCTCTGTATACTGTGCACTATTTACTGCACACTGTCCGCTGTATACTGTACACTGTGCACTGTTTCCTATAGCTACGTTGGAAAATGTGTTCATAACTTTAGAAAAAGAGTGACATGACCTCACTCTGGTCTGAAAACTGTAGAAAAAGAGTGACGGGGCCTACACACTAGGAAAATATATATCCTGTATTAAAATATAACGGCAAACTGTTTCCCGTTATATTTTTTGTCGTGGCACCACAGTGGCTACTTAATCGGTCGCATTCCCTCCCTTTATATACCAACCTACCTCCTCCTTGTTCCACACAACCAGACCACCTTCTCAAATTCTTTTTTGACAACCAGAAAAATGTCTTCGTCTGAACCGAAGCGTACCGGCAAAAAATCTGCAAGCAAGAAACCCATGGCCCAATCGCACTCGTCATCGTATGCCATGCAACGTCCGGTCCAAGACCAGCAATCGTTTCGCCCAACTCACGAATACAGATACTCACCGTATTCAAACGAAGATGCCTCTTCCGTTCATCAAAGATCTGGAAAAGAGATTGTACTCGAAGGGAAGGAATCCGAGCCACTATGGACAATTGGATACAACCCTATTTGCCATTGTGGACAAGTGTCGGTCGTTGTTGTTGACGAGACCGAAACAAATGCCGATCGTCGATTTTTCGGTTGTCAAGCCTTCAACGACCACATGAATTATCCTGGTGACATTGATTGTTGTTGCTTTAAGGAGTGGATTGACCCTCCCATTTGCGAACGTGGACGTCAGTATGCACTCGAAGCGCAAGCAGAAATAAGACGCTTGAGCAAGACTAAGGCGGGTACGACATGAGATGGTCCTTTCCCTAGACCATGGTAGGTGTACGTGTTTGAATTTGATGCTTGTGTGCTCAGTTGTTGTAGTTTGTATGATTATGGTTTGGCATTTCCTTCTGTTGTACTAGTTGTCGTTGTTTCAGTTGTTATAATTGCTTAATAGTTGTTATAATTGCTTAATAGTTGTACTAGTTGTTGAAGTTTGTATGAATATGGTTTGGCATTTCCTTCAGTTGTACTAGTTGTCGTGAATTGAAATGGTTAAAGCACTGGTGGACGACCCCTATTTTTAAACTCCTACATATACACAAAATTACCACCATGACAAAACAATTACGAATAATGCTTCCAAAGGCTGCTACAGTCAATGAAATGACTAGACACTGAGTCATACAACAATATTACATACTGCAATATCACTGTGAATTTAATACGAGTCACGTGTATGTAGAGTGTACCCTTTCACATGCATGTACGACATGATTGTCTTATAGGTAACGTTTATTATCAACAAAATTCGTACTTCTACTAACTCTACTTATTCTACTGATGCACAGGTTACATGGACGATTCAGAAATAAGTGATGAAGAAATGGGAAGGATTTTTGATGAGTACGAACGAAACTTAGTGAACGATAACGAAATTGGATTAGTTCATGATACACAAGTTGAAGAAGTGCCTGCCGCTATTCAGCATCGAGCGGTTACAGCTCCGCGTCCTTCTCCAGCAAATCAACGACCTAGTAATAGAGCTCGAACATTGAATTCTCCAACTTCAGAATTTTCTTCTAAGGATTTGCTGGCCCTCGTTAAATCCTATATTGAGGTTGAAAAGAGGGATGAGTTGCTAATGCAAAGTGGAGGGGGTTTAACATATGAAGAAAGATGGGCAATGATCACGAGGCTATACAACAACCATCGTTCCCGGCCCACTACACGAACATCGGTTGAAATCCAAATGGCTAATCATCATTTTGCAGACGCTTGTGATCGGTACACAAAGATTATCGAAACTGTTGAAGACGAGAACATATTTAAAACAAATCAAGCAACATATGATTCTCGTTACCTTTTCGAGTATGGTGAGGAGTTCGTTGGTTACAAAGCGCATAAACTCCGCTACAGTTGGTTGACCCGCTATGGAACTGAGTAGACTTATGGTATTGTGATTTTATTGTTGTTTTACTGTCTATTTAATTTGATGTTTGTGCGTAGACTATGGAGTTATCTGCAAACCTTGTTATGTTGGCGTGCTATTTAAGAATTTTGCATTTATACACGAGAATAGGGAAACCTTATTCAACATCAAATTCAAACGCTATTACATTCCAAACAACACTTACAGGAACTAGAACAACATAACATACCGGCTATACACAAAAACATTCTCTACACAGAAATACAGTCTCTCCACATAACCAAATGCAGTCTCTACACAGAAACATAATCAAAACGTACACAAAATACATCGAAAGTACATAATAGTGGTAGTCAACAAATACAGAACGCATACTCAAACAACAGGAACATACAACTATCAACTAGGAAAACGTAATACAACAAAAGTACATAACAGTGGTAATACAACCAAAATACATAACAGTGGTAGTCAACAAATGCAGAACGTCTACTCCAACAATAGGACCATACAACTGACAACTGCAAAAGTACATAAAAGTGGTAGTAACTCAGTCGTCCGAGTCATCTGAATGTGTACGTGGACGTGTGCGGCGCCGATGACGTCTCTCATCATCACCAACATCTGGAGGCTGACTGGACCCAGCACTAGACCTATAGTGGTAATACATCTGCAAGTCCTGAAGTCTCTTGCGCTCTGCCTCAAGCTGGGCCTCTAAATGCGCCTGCTGCTGTCGTGCCTCCTCTGCAACACGACGTAGCTCACCATCATAGTAATCTAGGCTACGCCTATGCTCTATATAGCCCGTATGCCTAATCCCAATCTGCATATCATACAAATCATGATATGATATCTGTGTAGGATCCGGGTAATCGTGATGGGCCGGAGGATGAAACACGTCAATGTAACGATCCGGTCCAATGGTGGGCACTGCCATGGTCCATCCAAAATGACTGGCGGCCACCACATGATCAGCTGCACGAAAACTCTGGCTGGGCTGGGTAATATCCTCGACAACAGGTGGACGTATGCCGTGTCGTATAGCAGACGGCCCTACTAAATCAATCGATGCTGCATGCGTAATCGTGTCTGAGGACTCGGTGAAAAATCTATGCCAGAAGGTAAGGTAACACTCCCCGATAATAACAAAGCTCTCAGCCGTCCACCAGCCTGCTGCCCTGGCTATATCTAGCTGCTCCCTCGGGTAAATCATACACCGATAAGTATGTGGGTGTGGATCATCCGGAATAGCATCGAAGTCATACAACTGTCTCCAGCACCTCTCACCAAGATACCAATAAGAACCTAGCGCCACGGGAGAAGATATAAGTGGAAATCTCCGTCCGGCAAGCATCCTTGCAATCTGTATGATCTCAAGATCGATGGATGTACTCTGCTCAAATGAATGCCATAGAATATGATCCCTATACATCCTCAACTCGATCTGGTTATGGGCAACGGGATACACATGGCGTGACTCATTATCTCTGGACCCCCGGTTGTCCGCAGTCCAAAAGCATATACGGGGGAAAAAGGTCGATGGGTCTGCAGTACGGGTGATAAAATGAAAGTTCCTAGAGTACTCAAAGTACCAATAATGTAACAACTCCCAGAATCCAAATAAAGAAACCTGAGAATCAGTGATGGTGCACTGAATGTCGAGACATCTGTATAGGTATGCAAGGATAGGTGTGCCCCAATCATATAAAATCGCCCCATCGGCATTTATCTCAGCCGCGACCGCAAAAAACCCCACAGGAACGCTACTGCTCGAAGAACTAAAGAAAAGATTACCCATAAGGTATAACATAAATAATTGAGCAAGCTCCAATTCGTCATCAACAGAGTAGTGATCGAGTATCCTGTCCATAGCCGCACGGATCGCGCTCACTCTAATAGCGCCTTCTACCTGATACGACGTAGCAGAAACATCCAAATGAGGCAGTAGATCATGAACAAGTGCACGATCACGCCATCGACCATCGTCATAAGGCAGTGGGGGATAAGCACCTACTCCAATGCTAATACCAGTAAGCATGGAGAAATCAAGCAGTGTAAGTCCTAACTCACCACAAGGAAAGTGAAATGTGTGGGTGGTTTTGTACCACCGTAGAGCAATGGCCGCACACAATTGGACATCGGCATTTATAACATGATTTATTCCTAAAATAGCAAAGAGCACAATAGGATAAAATATGACTACTAAATTGTCCACTTATTTCATTAAAAGGTCTATAATATTACCTAGAAAAAATTGAAATCCAAGAGCATGTAACAGTCCTGCGACCCCCTCCTTACTCGCCAAGTGTGCATGATAATATCTAAGTGTGGTCGCTAACGAACCACATGGACATATATTCCGCGACTGTTAACGGTTCAACAAAATGTTATACTATCTACCCAATATCTAACACTCAAAGAATACTATTTAAATATTACTAAAAATACTTACAGCCAAACTCGACTGCGTGCTAACGTGTACTTCGTCATCTGGAAGAATGCGAAAGTTGGATAGCATAGGAAGCTTCGCCGCGCTGAGGTTCATATCCACATAGCCATCGAGATCGACCTGTCTAGCGGAAACCGATCCAACACCCCTACGCACTCTGCCTGTTCGTCCGCCTCTACGCCCGCCACATCCCCAATGGGCGCCTTCCTCGTGCGCCCCTATTTCTTCGTTATCCATGTTCTCGGTGGCTACAAGCAAGTCTTCTATTCCGAGCACTAGTTGTTCGCCACTACCCCCTGCACCACTCCCGCCTGCGCCACTTCCCCCGGTGCCACGATCGTCGCCGTGCATGAATTTTTTGGCGAATTTTTTAGTAATCTAGCCATATTTTCGAACGAATATTTCAAATACGATATTTAATTTGGTTAGAAGCTGACAGATTGTTGAATTGAAGGTAGAATTTAGGTGAAAAATGGGGGTTGGAAGATGGTTTTCGGGTTAGGAAAATGGAGGAAGGGGATAATGAAGCAGGAGGCGGCTGGGGGAGGGTTTTGATGGTTTGCTTATAACGGCAAACTCTTTGCCGTTATAAGTTACAACGGCAAAGAGTTTGCCGTTATAACGTTACAACGGCAAAGAGTTTGCCGTTGTAACCCCCTTCCCCAAACCAGTCTGTGGCTGGTTCGCCCTTTCTGGGTACTCGGCTCGTTGGACCAGTTGCAGAACATGAGAGAGAATAACTGAACAGAACAGATGGTTGGTTTTGGTCTAAGGATCGGTTTTGGAGTTGGACATTGGGGATGGATGGTGGTGTAGCCTTTTGAGCGGAGGTCGGCCGGATTTCGGGGTGGTCCAAATTTTCGCACCCTGTTGTTGTGTGGAGACTAAGGACGGAGCTCCCGGTTTTGCATGCAAGCTAAAGTTGATGCGGAGCCAGTCTTGAAATTTATGATGCCCTGTGCCATTTTCTAAATGATGCCCCAGCGATATAAAAAAATCACAAAGATACTAAATACTATTCATATTGTATGATATAGATAATATTAGAAGATCCAAGCGAAATTGCGGTTTACCAATGCATGCAAGATGAATAAAATGACGTGGTTATAGTGCAAAAAACCATAAATAATAAGTTTAAATGTGGAAAAAAAATTACATACGAAATCAGCGCGTTTGCTTCCTTTGTACAATGATTTCAAGGGTGGACACATGAATAAGTAAATACGAAAACTAAACCTTAAACTAGAATGGGAAATACTTCCAAGATTACAAATAGTATTGAGTACTGTAGTTATAATCATCAAAACTCGGCACTTCCAGCCTGCAAATACACAACCCCTCGACCGAAAAATTCAAAATTAAGCTAAAATGCAAGTAATTTCCAAATAATAACACAATTAAATATGGAAAAGCAAAAATGGTACTATGAAAAAAGAAGTTTTTGTCAAAAAATACATCGGAAACAAAAAAATAGAAGGCATACCCCTTGAATTACACAAATATCCCCGTAAATTCAATACTTACCCCCTTAAATTCCGGATTTACCGTTATTTTTTTAGTTTTTGACAAAAAACTTTTTTGGGTATTCTAGCATAACTCTACTGGAAAATACCTAGATTAAAATGAAGAGTTGCTGCCTCGTTTGTGCAGAGTAGGGATGGAAATGGGGCAGATAATATGCGGGGAATACATCCTCGGCCTCCATCCCCACTACCCATTTATGTCCTCCGTACCCAACACATCCCCGCTTAATACCCAACGAGTTCGGGTAGGGGAATACCCAACGGTTATGGAGGACCCGTCGAGTAACCAATAACCATTTACTAAAGTGTACAACAATACAATTAAATGCTAAAGAAATGTCTAAACAATGTCGATGTCACGTCAACAACTTAGAAAAAATGGTGAAAATATGTATATTTATGTCATGCATGCATGTTTATCCATGTTTGTGCTTTACAAAAAAATAAAAAGCAAAAAAAGTTTTGTTTTATTACTTATGTTACTGTGTACGTTTCCAGGCATGTATAATTATGTCATGCATGCATGTATATTTGTCCTTATTTCTATATTTATAAAAAAAATAAAAAGAAGAAAAAGTATAGTGCTTTGATACATGCGTATGTTTCCAGGCATGTATGTATATGCCAACATATTTGAAATGAATGGTTTACAACTTTACATCATATAGCACAACAATCTGTGTTTCTACTTAATGTATATAAGCCAAATGTACACGTTTTGTAACAGAGAATATATATCGGATCGCATATGGGGCGAATAGTATTACCTCCGTACCCGCCCCGTACCCGCTTCGGGTATTGAAATCATCCTCCGCCCCGTCCCATTACCCGCTAAGTCGGGGAATCCCCACTCGATTAGGTGCGGGTCTCCGCAGGTACCCATCCCCGCGGATTAAATTACCATCTCTAGTGCAGAGTGAAGAAATCAAATAGAAAAAGTGAGCGGCAAACTTTGGCTTTACCCTCCTTTAGTTTGTACTTTTATACTTTACAGTACATAATAATTTGTTGCTTTTCGTTTTTTTGGCTTCTTCACCTCCATTGATTCCAATTTCAGTGGTAGGATCTGGAATCTATTTTAATTCGATCCTTAATTGCACCTTGCATCATCTTCGTGGTTCGTTTTCCACTCGGATTTGCGCGAGTTCTTCCTTCACGTTCAAGCGATTCGCAATCGGCTACTGCGCGAGTTCTTGAGTTTCTTCGTCGATCTGAAGCAGTGATTTTTCTCTTTCACGCGTTTTTTCTCTTTCACGCGTTTTTTTCTTCTGTTTGAGATTTTTTATGCCCTACTTACAACCGCTGCCCTGTGCGATGGCACCGTTGCCACCGGGCCAGGGCCGGTTGTGAGTTGATGGGCGTCTACATGGAGTTTTGAAGTTATGGAGGGTGCTGATCTGTGTAGGTGCATGGATGTGCGAGGTGATGTTTTTGTGCATGGGAAGGCATACAGGGTATTCGGTGGTGTGAAAGCGTGGAGATGGGAATTTGTTTTAAGATTGTTGTAGTGGAATAACAAACGTTAAGACTGGTGATACCTGGGTGAGGCGGCAACATCGGCGTAGGGTGGAGTTGAACGGTGGCTAAGAGTTTAACGGTTTTAGTTTTGTGCGGAAGCAATGCGTGTACAGTATGGAGGTAGGCATGTATATGGGGAAACTGCATGCCGTAGTGGTAGAAAATGTTTGGTGAAGGGATATGCGAGTGGGAGGGCGAATGGCTGTTCGACGAGAAAGATATGGACGGGGAGCTGCATGAAAGCAGCAGCTTATGCTTTCAGACAGGAGGAGAAAGATATGGGTAGTCACGTATGTTGGCAAAGAGGTGGAGGCGTTATGCGTGTGGAGCATTTTGGAGAACGACGTTAATTAGCAGGTGGAGGGTGTACATGCGGGAAGAAAGAGAATATGAAGGAGGCAAAGCCGATGCTTTGCATGAGAAGTTTCGTGTGAGGGGGTCTTCGTGAATGTGTAAAGGTGGAGGTGGTGTGCAGACCGGAGGCATTCTGACGGGGTTGGTGGACGGGTAAGTAGCAAGAGGACAATGTTTTGATGGAAAGAGATTATACGACGAAAGATGAAGTACTGAACGCAAGGGTAGGCGGGCCGTTTTGGGCTTGGACCTCTCACGTTTTACTAAAAAGAAAGAAAGAAAATGTTTTGAAGGGAGGGATCGAATATGTGGAAGCTGAAGAAAAGTTAGCAGATAAACTAGGGGGGTGGACGCGGTTCGGTTCGGTGCGGTTTGAAGCTCAAACCACTTCCGCACCGCATCAAATGGTTAATCAAAAATACAAACCATTATACAAACCGTTTAAACGGTTCAGTTTCGATGTAATATGGTCCAGTATTGCTTCGGTCCCGTTTGAACCCGTATTAAATATGAAACAAGAGAATTACTTCCATCTGCAATCGATTTATGATTGTACGACATTGTGTCATCTTAAGTTTAAAACATGTAGTGTTATCTTGAATTGTTATAACTACAACATACGCTGAAAATATAATATATATAGTTAAAATAAAAAGTTAGATAGGAATATGTTAATTTTTTATCGTATCATTACCGGTGTAGCTATGCGGTTCGGTTCGGTTTAATATGGTTTGGTAATAGTTCAAACCGCAACCGAACCGTATTGTTGCGGGTCGGTTCGGTTTGGGTTGTTAGCTTTAGAGAGAGAATCTGGTGCGGTTTTCCGCACCGTTTATGCGGTCCGGTCCGGGCGGTTTTCGCATTGTGGTGCAGTTTATGCCCACCCCTAAGATAAACAGTGGAGTTCGTGAATTAAAGGATCGGGTCCTCAAGAGTGAACGAAGGTGTCATGGTGAAGAAGCATAAATTAATGATGATTAGACTGACTAATCTCGTTTAAGGAACAATTGAGGTAATCAATAATTTATTAGTTTATAAAATAGTATACGTTCAAAATGGTTCATACGATGTCTCGTTCGTGTATTATCAGAATAGCATGAAACAAAGGACGCTTGAATCGCAGAGACGGAGGATTTGCAGTCGAGCTGGTTTGATCGAAATCGGACACGATTGGGATTTCATTTAATAACACGACAACCATCTAATAAGGTGAGTTAATTCTCACACCTTCTAGAATACTGTGATGTGCAAAATTCATATAATTAGAATTTTTTGTATATAATGGTTGATTGGATGCCTTGGATGCCTATTATTGTTTGAATGGCTGCTGTTAATTATATTATCGTTATTATATACTATTATAAAAATATTATAACGATCTGTGATGTAGGGAAGAACAGGTTGGAGAGATCCGACCGGATTCCTCAAATATTATGTATGTTTTATGTGTGCTGTTTGTTTTACATTAGTATATATGAACTGATCGAACCCCACTATCATTATAACTCATTTGATTGTTAAACGTTGAATTGAAATTCAGCGCTATTGTTATTAGAATCAATAGACAGTACTAATTAAGGGATTGGCAGTGAATGGCTTAAACGCCACTTTTTGTCTAAACATTGATATATCGCTAGATGGATTAATGAACTCAAGTTATAAAATTATTTTATAACTGAGACGGGTTTTCGTTATAATTTGAACTGAAATAAAGTCTATTAAAAAGAAAGTAAACCAACCAAATATATATTGATTGTTTTAATCAACAATCACCATCTTATACCAAAATCTACCGTGTGCGAAGCACGTGTCTCGTCTTAAGTATTAATTGATTTATAAAGAAATTCTTATATTACTAAAATGGATAACCAAGAGAGCAGGGATTAATGTAACGATTAATAATTGAGATAAATTGTTTTTAATCGACAAATTAAAAAGGGATTATTTGAAATGGATTATTATTTACTTAATGATAATCGAAGTAAATGGGATTATTTAAATTAATTATATTAATTTAAATGAAAAGACTAAGTGGAGTTGATTAACAAATTAATCATGTTTAGAGTGGTCTAAGTTAACTTTGTTAAGTAAAATGGGTTTATTAAATTAATTAATTTAATGGAAGTAATAAATGGTTAAGTAAACACCTTTATAAATGTTGATATTTGATTATCATTTATAATCAAATTGAGATCTTGGGATTTAAAAAGGGATAACGGGTTTATGAAAAGATAAGGCTCATTTATGATAAAATGATATTGTAAAGCAAATTATATTAATGATAATAGAAGTCAAGATTAAATTATGGTTTAAAGTAAATTCTTGTTTGAGGTTCTTTTAATTGGATTTGGGAAATCCAAGAATTCGACGAAGTTATGAAACTCAAGTTGTATTGAATATATTATTACAACAAGTTATAAATGGTTTATGAATGGAATAAAGTCCAAGATTTAAAATGTAAGAATTGGAATCCGATTGGAGGTCGGTTGAGTTAAATGATTTTCTAAGTATATATGTGATGTTGGTTTCGGCCTTCGGGGTTTATACTTAGGGAATTGTTTTCTCAACTGATTAACAATTAGGGACTAATGAAGGGATGAAATGAAAATCAAAATGGAAATGCAAAAATGAATCAAAATGCCAGGCGAGTTAAGTTATAAGGATGCGATCTGAATCTGCTATATTAAATAAGAGGTGAGGTTTTATCAAAAGATAAGTGGAATGGGTTTTTGGAGTAAACTTATTGGGGGTTTATAAAAGGTCTTATTTGGAACAAAGAATTGTATATAAAGTTTTAAAAGGGATAAAGATTTGATTTAACGAATGGAGAAAGGCCAAGTGACGCTGTGAAATAAACCAATGGATCTGTTTCATTTTTATGGTTGTTTATTTTGATAGTCAAATAACCGACTATCAAAATCTGCTCCAACGTTATTGGTACAGAAAGACCGGGATCGAATTTATATTCGAAAAACCATTCCGACAAATGAATACAAAACGTGAAGGATGCCGATCAAGATGGAGCAATTGAAGACCATGAATCTTCATGAGCAGGGGAACTATTGTTGAATTTCTCTAGCTGATCCCTAGAGATATATATTTGATGATGATTCTATCGTGATTGAAATCTACGGATTGGAAGGACTACTCGTTACTGATCTATAGGGTGATGCCTAGGATGTGGTAGGAGGGTGCCTTCGGTTCATCCCGTTCCTGGATGACGTGTATGGACGATGGGTGTATTGTCATCATCTAGAGAATATTCATTTTGTTACTTCTTTTCATTTCTGTATCTCCCGGGAGCTACAGTGGTCGCGACAAAAAGGCTGGTGACAGTATATTCGATACACTCAAGAGAAATGAGTGGTCGGTCATGTGTGTGTAACACCCCGAATTTTTGAATAATCAAATTAACTCAATTAAAGAATACTTAATTTCAAATGTGGGAATTAAGGGATACGGGTTATGCCATTGCGTTCGTCTCAGAATTCTGGTTGAGATAGAGTCCGATTTTGCATAAAACGGATGCCGTATGAAGAAGATATGGACGAACGAAGTTAGGCAGAAAAACCAGAAAGGGGCCAGAATGCACTCGCGCACTTGGGAAGTGCGCCAGAATAAAATTGCACTGGCGCGCTTGGGAAGTGCGCCCATGCAATATTGCACTGGCGCACTTGGCAGGTGCGCCCAGGCCGAGGTAAAAATCTCTGCACAGATTTCTGAGGCTCTGGTTCGAACGGTGAGTCAGTGCTGAGTCATTTCTGACTAGTTAATGAGTCATTAGGGTTTCTGGATAATTCTAATCTGGACTGAATGGTTGCGGTTAACTCTAGGGTCATCCGACGGCTATAATTAAATTGAAATTCTATATAAATGTGTGTAGACTCAAACCCTAGAATCAAATCAAAATTAGATCAGTGGTAGTCATGTTGTCACTCCAAACCCTAGAGTAGCCACCACCAACTAGAAGAAAATTAAAGACAACAGTTCAATTCAAATCAAGCCTAAAACTACAACAACGAAATTGTCTACAACAAGGGAACTCCAATCAATTACAGAATTCAGATCCGAGAACTCAAGATCACTTATTCGGTGAGTTCTAGTCACTTTTAGGTTTAAATAAATAAAAGTGAATTGTGGTAGACTATGATTTGGGTATATGTTGTTGGTAGTTATGCATGTTTATTGTTGTGAATCATGAAATGATGCAAGTTCCTTATTATTGTGAATCATGAGGTTATGCAAGTTCATTATTGTTGTGAATCATGATATGATGCAAGTTTATTATCGTTTTGAATCATGAAGTTATGCAAATAATTATGTTGAGAAACTATGAACCCATGCAAGTTACCTATGCAAGTTGTTGCGTTGTTAATGCATGAATCTATGCTAGTTGTTATGTTATGAATCATGAACCTATGTAAGTTACCTATGCAAGTTGATAGGTTGTTAATTCATGGACCTATGCTAGTTGTTATGTTGTGGATCATGAACCTATGTAAGTCACCTATGCAAGAGGTTATGTTATGAATCGTGCAAGTTGTTAATTATGTGGTGAATCACAATTATATGTGAAGTTATCGTGTCATTTTCCCTAGTTGTCATGATTATGCCAAAAATTGTACAAAAAACGATCACCTTGTCATTCCCTTTATTTTATTGTTATGGCGAGACTATTTTGTAGCCTCGATGACGCCAAAAACGCAAATGGTTACGCTAGTTAAGAACTGGAAAAAAAGAGGAATTTGTAATAGGCATAATTTACATAGTGATTATGTAAATTGCACACATGATTCTGGTAGGGAAACATATAAATAATTACCTATTATGGCATGGGTAAAATTGGGTAAAAATGGTATAATTTGAATATGACCATTTATGGATAGGAAATTCAAATTGTTAATAAGATAGGTATTGACACCTATAAAACAGAAATGATTAATTAATTAACTTAATTAGTCAAAAGAGGAATGTTTAAGAAATTAAAGTCTGAAGATTTAATATTGAGAGTTGGCATAAATGCCTTAAATGACATAAAATAAATTTGTGAAGAAATTGGTATGATTTTACATACCATAAATGGATGGACATAATTGAGTCAATTATGACCATAGTTAAATTTGGAATTAATTGATAATTTGAATAGCGAAAGTAATTCAAATTGGGGAATGATTAATTAGGAGTAATTAATCGTATAAGACACGAGGGTAGGCTCTTTTGTGGTGTAAGACTGCCCGGACCTGCCTGGCAAATCCAGCTGCCACAAATGTCAGTCTAAGGTGAGAGGTCTTAGGCATAAATTAAATACGTAACAGTTGTAAAGACACGAGGTTAGGCTCTTTTGTGGTGTAAGACTGCGCGGACCCGCCCGGCTAATCCAGCTGCCACAAATGCCAGTCTAATGTGAGAGGTCTTTATAAGGTTACGGTCTTAATGAATTAAGAAACACTTAACTAGATAAACATGTAGTGGGACATAAGGGGTTAAGTGGGTGCCTTGGATGGCATGTGGAATTAAGTGTGCGCCTTGGGTGGCATGTGAAATACGATTAGGTGTCTTAATAATTAATTAATGCTGATCAAAGACTACTTAACCTAACTTAATATATATGGACTGTATGATGATAGACATAAGTTAGAGTTAGGTAAAACGAATTGGATTGTGGGTGGGTTAAGTACAACTGATGGGTAGGTGGGTAATATTAGTATATATAGGCCCACAAACTTAACCGTTAAATTAATAGGATTAAATCAGTGGGAGGGTTAAGTACAACTGAAGGGTAGGTGGGTAATATTAATACATATAGGCCCACAAACTTAACTAGATAAAAAGGGTTATGCAATTAAAGACACCTAACGGTATACATAACCGGGGCAAAATAGTAAAGTTATGTATTAAAGACACCCATAGGGGTACGCATAACTAATGGGAATAGATAGAGTTATGTATTAAAGACACCTATAGGTACGCATAACCGATAGGTAGAAATGGGGTTATGTATTAAAGACACCTATAGGTACGCATAACTGATTGAGGGCTATGTAATTAAAGACACCTTAGGGTATACATAGTCAATAGAAAGCCTAGTGGGGATACAAGACATAGGGGAGAGCTTGTATCATGTTGTGTGGGACCCATTTCAGTCAGTAACCCGGAGGGGTATCAAAGTAAAGAACTCCGTACTAGGCGGGGAAGGGGAACGCTTGCTGATTGATTGTAAGAGATCAAAAACGAGACGGATGGTGTGGGCGGCGCAAACCGACCGGGGACATGTGCGTGCATGGGCCGAGCAGAGGGGGACAAGACGACCGTGACACTAGTAGGTATAATTGTGCACACCTTAGGTTGCCACTTTAGGGAAGTGATACCCCCTATTTGTGGGACCAGCACAGGGTATCTATAGAGTGGGGAGCCGATCGATTAGGGTAGTGGTTAGGGTATATCCGGACGTATGCCCTAAGTCTACCAATTTATAGTAGGAGGGTAGTGGGTACGACTAGTTGAGATAGGAGCAGGCGACACCTATGAAAGCAGCTAGGAATACACGAAACTACCACCATCGTTATCATTAGCGGAAGGGATCATCCCATCTTGATTTGACTAGTAATAGTGCGGAGTAGTTAGTAGTGAATCATGCATACATCTTATCTTATTTGTCCTGTCATACCTGTCGTCTGTACTGTGATCCTCTTATCCACTTTGTATGCCTGTCATGTTTACCTTTATTTATTTACTGGCTAAAAGTTACTGGACTCACCAGACGTATGTTTGACCTAATTTGTTTCGCCTCTTTTCTTCCGTTTCCCCCCAGGTTCTCAGGGAAGAAACACACAGGTTTAGTCAGGATTTGGATACCATCTTCTAGGAGCTACTTCTGAAGTATGGCTCGAGTCTCTGTCTCTTATATGACTTGTACTTTAATATGGGGAATGATGTTTTCTTTTAAATACCTATGTACTCTGATAATATAAGACAGAAGTGTTTTGTTGTAAGGGTTTTATGACTCATGGTATTATGTAACAAAATATTTTGGTAATTTAATAAAGTTGTTTATTTTCCACTGCAAAATTTTTATATCTGTCTTGTGATATTCTGTGTCTGTTTACCAAAAACGCTCCACTGAAGTTAAGACATTCCCTTTGTGAGTGACCTTAATGGAGGTGGGGTGTTACACTTGGTATCAGAGCTGAAGGTTACCAGATTAGATAAATGTTTTGGAAATATTTTTCAAAAAGGTTTTAAAAGAAAGTATTTTCAAAAAGGAAAGCCTGTTTTGAAAAACATTCCCCGAAAAGCCATAGGTAGTATCCTTTGGTCCTTTGTCTAAAATCTCTTCCTTTGATAGGATAGGCGAATGCTCTCGCGGCTGATGGATAGGATAGGGATAGGAAAATTTATGTAAAAGGTTTAATTTCCTTATGAAGTTAAGACTCTTTTGGATTTTGGCATTTTGATTTTGTAATTGACTCTGCACTTTAATACTAGTCTTGTTTCTGATCCCGTAGTTGTTTCAAACCCCTTTTGTGGTTCGGCTCACTTATTGGTGATTTGTAAGGGGTTGAAAATTATCTGTGTTAGGCGTCAAAAATTTGAATGTGACGTTTGTGTGCTCAAGTTTATGGGCTATGGGTTGGTTCTAAATGGAACAGCTTTCTATGTAGAGGGTCATTCTAGATTTTGAGAGGAGGGTCGTTAAGTTTCTAACTTGTCATGGGAAGACCCCCTAAAATTTCTTGTGACCCGCAAGGGTCTGTTATGCTTAGCTTTCTGAGAATCATTCTGTAATCTGATCTGTACTAGTAGTCTGTAAGTATCTGGATATTTCTGAAGGATACGGGTTTCTACTCGAAGCATGAAGTAGATCTCCAGTTTTGACATTGTTTAATGGGGGAAATTCTTTGGGTGTCAGTCTGATGTTGATTTTGGTCTTAGGGGCTGAGACTTAGGGAATTATTCTCTTAATCGATGTCAAATGGGAACAGAGCTTTTGTTTTAGTTATATCATTTGTTTATATCCCATCGACCGGATCTTCGACCTTTAGATAGGAAATCCATGGATGTAAACATTTGCTTGGGACATGTTATGTTTGATGGTTGCAAGTGGATACAAGTGTTTGCTCATGGATGCATTTACACAAACATTAGGCACTAGATCAGCTCAAATCACTTTCATATTGCATATAAATGTGTGTGCATATTTAGGTTAATGGATGAACAATGGTTGTGTTATCATATGGATGCTGCATTTTGATGAATGGTTGAGCACACATGTAGAAATAATATGTATCAATAGGATTCTTTCGCATACATAATGGACGCATGGCACTATCATGGTTTGCATTGAGGAGGTCAACTGAATCAGTAGACCACCTGATTTTGTATTAGATAAGGAACATATATACACACTTTTTGCATATGTTCATACGGCATTAGAAATCTTTTAAGGACAATGGATGCCTGTGTTTGATGGTTGAGTAGATGGATGATTGTATGGTAGGATGCACATTCTTCTTGACTTGAAGATTTCAGGGACGAAATCCTTTAAGGAGGGGAGAATGTAACACCCCGAATTTTTGAATAATCAGATTAACTAAATTAAAGAATACTTAATTTCAAATGTGGGAATTAAGGGAAACGGGTTACGACATTGCGTTCATCTCGGAATTCTGGTTGAGATAGAGTCCGATTTTGCGTAAAACGGATGATGTATGAAGAAGATATGGATGAACGAAGTTAGGTAGAAAAACCAGAAACGGGCCAGAATGCACTGGCGCACTTGGGAAGTGCGCCAGAACAAAATTGCACTGGCGCACTTGGGAAGTGCGTCCATGCAATATTGCATTGGCGCACTTGGTAGGTGCGCCCAGGTCGAGGTAAAAATCTGCACAGATTTCTGAGGCTCTGGTTCGAACGGTGAGTCAGTATTGAGTCATTTCTGACTAGTTAATGAGTCATTAGGGTTTCTCGATAGTTCTAATCTGTACTGAATGGTTGAGGTTAACTCTAGGGTCATCCGACGACTATAATTAAATTGAAATTCTATATAAACATGTGTAGACTCAAACCCTAGAATCAAATCAAAATTAGATCAGTGGCCGTCATGTTGTCACTCCAAACCCTAGAGTAGCCGCCACCAACTAGAAGAAAATTAAAGACAACAATTCAATTCAAATCAAGCCTAAAACTAAAACAAAGAAATTATCTACAACAAGGGAACGCTAATCAATTACAGAATTCAGATCCCAGAACTCAAGACCACTTATTCGGTGAGTTCTAGTCACTTTTAGGTTTAAATAAACAAAAGTGAATTGTGGTAGACTATGATTTGGGTATATGTTGTTGGTAGTTATGCAAGTTTATTGTGAATCATGAAATGGTGCAAGTTCCTTATTATTGTGAATCATGAGGTTATGCAAGTTCATTATTGTTGTGAATCATGATATGATGCAAGTTTATTATTGTTGTGAATCATGAAGTTATGCAAATTATTATGTTGAGAAACTATGAACCCATGCAAGTTACCTATGCAAGTTGTTGCGTTGTTAATTCATGAATCTATGCTAGTTGTTATGTTATGAATCATAAACCTATGTAAGTTACCTATGCAAGTTGATAGGTTGTTAATTCATGGACTTATGCTTGTTGTTATGTTGTGGATCATGAACCTATGTAAGTCACCTATGCAAGAGGTTATGTTATGAATCATGCAAGTTGTTAATTATGTGGTGAATCACAATTATATGTGAAGTTATCGTGTCATTTACCCTAGTTATCATGATTATGCCAAAAATTGTACTGAAAACAATCACCTTGTCATTCCCTTTATTTGATTGTTATGGCAAGACTATTTTGTAGCCTCGATGACGCCAAAAACGCAAACGGTTACGCTAGTTAAGAAACGAGGAAAAAGGGGAATTTGTAATAGGCATAATTTACATAGTGATTATGTAAATTGCACACATGATTCTGGTAGGGAAACATATAAATAATTACCTATTATGGCATGGGTAAAATTGGGTAAAAATGGTATAATTTGAATATGACCATTTATGGATAGGAAATTCAAATTGTTAATAAGATAGGTATTGACACCTATAAAAAGGAAATGATTAATTAATTAACTTAATTAATCAAAAGAGGAATGTTTAAGCAATTAAAGTCTGAAGATTTAATATTGAGAATTGGCATAAATGCCTTAAAAGGCATAAAATAAATTTGTGAAGAAATTGGTATGATTTTACATACCATAAATGGATGGATATAATTGAGTCAATTATGGCCATAGTTAAATTTGGAATTAATTGATAATTTGAATATGGAAAGTAATTCAAATTGGGGAATGATTAATTAGGAGTAATTAATCGTCTAAGACACGAGGTTAGGCTCTTTTGTGGTGTAAGACTGCCCGGACCTGCCCGACAAATCCAGCTGCCACAAATGCCAGTCTAATGTGAGAAGTCTTAGGCATAAATTAAATACGTAACAATTGTAAAGACACGAGGTTAGGCTCTTTTGTGGTGTAAGACTTCCCGGACCCACCCGTCAAATCCAGCTGCCACAAATGTTAGTCTAATGTGAGAGGTCTTTATAAGGTTACGGTCTTAATGAATTAAGAAACACTTAACCAGATAAACATGCAGTGGGACATGAGGGGTTAAGTGGGTGCCTTGGGTGGCATGTGGAATTAAGTGGGTGCCTTGGGTGGCATGTGAAATACGATTAGGTGTCTCAATAATTAATTAATGTTGATCAAAGACTACTTAACCTAACTTAATACATATGGACTGTATGATGATAGACATAAGTTAGGGTTAGGTAAAACGAATTGGATTGTGGGTGGGTTAAGTACAGTTGATGGATAGGTGGGTGTATATATAGGCCCACAAACTTAACCATTAAATAAATAGGATTAAATCAATGGGAGGATTAAGTACAACTGAAGGGTAGGTGGGTAATATTAATACATATAGGCCCACAAACTTAACTAGATATAAAGGGTTATGTAATTAAAGACACCTAACGGTATACATAACCGGGGCAAAATAGTAAAGTTATGTATTAAAGACACCCATAGGGGTACACATAACTAATGGGAATAGATAGAGTTATGTATTAAAGACACCTATAGGTACGCATAACCGATAGGTAGAAATGGGGTTATGTATTAAAGACACCTATAGGTACGCATAACTGATTGAGGGCTATGTAATTAAAGACACCTTAGGGTATACATAGTCAGTAGAAAACCTAGTGGGGATACAAGACATAGGGGAGAGCTTGTATCATGTTGTGTGGGACCCATTTCAGTCAGTAACCCGGAGGGGTATCAAAGTAAAGAACTTCGTACTAGGCGGGGAAGGGGCACGCTTACTGGTTGATTGTAAGAGATCCAAAACGAGACGGATGGTGTGGGCGGCGCAAACCGACCAGGGACATGTGCGTGCATGGGCCGGGCAGAGGGGGACAAGACGACCGTGACACCAGTAGGTATAACTGTGCACACCTTAGGTTGCCACTTTAGGGAAGTGATACTCCCTAGTTGTGGGACCAGCACAGGGTATCTACAGAGTAGGGAGCCGATCGATTAGGGTAGTGGTTAGGGTATACCCGGACGTATTCCCTAAGTCCACCAATTTATAGTAGGAGGGTAGTGGGTACGACTAGTTGAGATAGGAGCAGGCGACACCTATGACAGCAGCTAGGAATACACGAAACTACCACCATCGTTATCATTAGCAGAAGGGATCGTCCCATCTTGATTTGACTAGTAATAGTGCAGAGTAGTTAGTAGTGAATCATGCATACATCTTACCTTATTTGTCCTGTCATACCTGTCATCTGTACCGTGATCCTCTTATCCACTTTGTATGCCTGTCATGTTTACCTTTGTTTATTTACTGGCTAAAAGTTACTGGACTCACCAGATGTATGTCTGACCTAGTTTGTTTCGCCTCTTTTCTTCCGTTCCCCCCAGGTTCTCAGGGAGGAAACACACAGGTTTAGTCAGGATTTGGATATCATCTTCTAGGAGCTACTTCTGAAGTACGGCTTGAGTCTCTGTCTTTTATATGGCTTGCACTTTAATATGGGGAATGATGTTTTCTTTTAAATACCTATGTACTCTGATAATATAAGACAGAAGTGTTTTGTTGTAAGGGTTTTAGGACTCATGGTATTATGTAACAAAATATTTTGGTGATTTAATTAAGTTGCTTATTTTCCACTGCAAAATTTTTATATCTGTCTTGTGATATTCTGTGTCTGTTTACCAAAAACGCTCCACTGAAGTTAAGGCATTCCCTTTGTGAGTGACCTTAATGGAGGTGGGGTGTTACAGTGTGGGTTGGGTAGTTAGACATTCTTGTTGAACCCCGTGTATTCCTCTCTAGAGATACACTATTGGCAAGTGGTTCCATACCTTATCATAGTCGAAATCCAATCTCCAATAAGCGCCCGTGGTTTTGATTGTATACTATATATGTGGAGCATGAGATGCAAGCGTTCTGCTAGATTCTATCTACTTGTATTTAGACACTATTATAATATCAGAATAAGATATTAATTTCACAATGTTTTGGGTTATAGTAAGGTAAAAACCGTCTGTGTTTATGTGTGGATTGGTCTTACTATTATCCTTTTCTTTCAAAAGGTTTTCAAAGTTAAACAAGTTGGTTGCTGTATGAATTTATCACTGAAAGTATTTCAGACTGATCCGGGTGAATTTTGCTTTGCTTCAAATGTACTCGGGTCAGACCGAGTATATTTACAGGTTAGATTTCGATTGGAGTTTCAGAGAAGGTGTTGAAGTCGAGACGTATTCCATATATACTGGTACTAGTTTATTTCCGCTGTGTGTTATATTGATCTGAATGTATACTCTGATGTTGTAATCATATATATACAATTCCTTTTGTATAAAGTATCGTTGATTATTATATTTTATCCATTCCGCTGTGAGATTCTGATCTTCTTATTCTTCTATTCTAATATTTCTTTCTTCTCTCACCCTCTAACTTCTTTCTATTAGCTTTCTGGGGTTCCGATACTGGAGTTTTGGACACGGGCTACATTAGTGTCTGAATTCGAGTGTCGAATTCCCGGGTCGCTACATATATAGTATATATTTTATAATCAATGATAATTGAAATAAGTTTGTTGTCATCAAAACTCCATTCTCCAACAATCACCCCCTTTTTGATGATGACAACCTTAGTTTATAAAATATCATACCTGTATATACCTGTTTGATGATGTTCCTTCTATACTCCCTCTATTTGTAAGAATCATATAAGCTATGCCTATATTTTATAATTTCTCCCCCTTTGGCATTATCAAAAAGAAATTTTAAATATACTCTCGCTAAATTATGTAACTCTAGAACTTAATTAATATTCCTAAAATTACTCCCCCTTAATCAGATATTCATATATTTATGTTTTAGAAGATTATAACTATTTAAACCATAAATGACAATTTTTTTAAACAATCACTTGTACATATACATGACTTTATACATGTACGACTTATCATAGGAACGTAGTAAAGTGAAATCAAGAAAAATCCTTAAACACTTAATTATTTGACAATGGGAGATTTGTGAATTGGACAATTTGGATAATGGAGACAGAATTCACCATTCTTTTCAATCACATTCCCACTTTCGTGAAATAGAACCTCTCCTAGGCACTCAACGTTATCGTCCTCGTCCGTAACCGTTTGTTGAGTCTCTTGTTGTTCTTCCTCCTCCATCATTTCTTTTTCTTCTTCTGGTTCTTCTTCTTCTTCGTCCATGGGTTGATTATCATCATTGATGATAATCAGATTAGTCTCGTTATCCATTATAAACTTTAAGAGACTTCTCATTACTTTTCCTTGTTTGTTTTGCTGTAACACCCCACATCCGTTAGTGTCACTCACAAAGGGAATGCACTAAGTTCTATGGAGCATTTTAGGGTAAAAGATGCAGATAAATTACAAGACAGACAAAATTAAAACAGCAGAAAATAAAACTTCACTTTATTGATAAAATAATTGGTACAACAATTGTTTTCCAATATCAGAGTATCATCTGTCTTACAAAATAAAGAAGCATAAAAATACATTTATATTCCCCAATGTAACATAAGCCAGCCATAGCAATCCAAAGCCGATTTATCCAAGAATCTTCAAGCTTGAAAAGAGCAACCGTCCCAAAACTAATCTGAGCTATACTATCCCCTCCTTAACTACCTGGGGGGTGGGGGGGAAACGGAAGAAAAGAAGATGAAAGAAAACTGGGTCAGACATAAAGTCTGGTAAGTTCAGTTACTTCTAGCATGTGAACAGGGAAAAACAAAACGACATGAATTAACCGAATACAAGGCAATACCATGATGATAGGGTCAACAAGATAAGATAAGATTAACACAAGATATGCTAAGACAAGATAAACTGGATATGCTTTAATACTTTCTCCGCTTCGCTATTAACTTATTATTATGGTTTCTATGTCTCTGCACCACCTAACTAGTGTCCAAACTAGTAATGTTAACGTGATCCTAATCCTGGTTGTTTCGGTTGCCTTCAGGCATATAACTATTGTTTATTACCTAGATTTAATCTAGGGTTCATGCTATCTACTGAACGTTGCCCTTTAGTCTAGGATACACTACCTAGAGTGGTATATGTTCCTAAACTTTCCCCACGCATGTATCGCGAATCGTTATCGCTTATCTAGATGCACATGTCCTGTAATGTGCTGCCCGAGTTCCGTGTCAGGGCTACTCTAGAAATACGGAACTCGGTCGGGAGCTTTCAGATATCTGCGGATGCAGATGCTAAGGTCTGTTTTTATTCGAGTGGCTATGGTCCCACTTGACTCCTCCCTCAACTAATGAAAGGCACACCATGAAAATGAGAACTATACGCAGGCCCCTTATGCCCCACTAACCTATGGCCATCCGCAACCATAACTAGATAGCAAGTATATGGTCTGTAGGAGTTCTCCGCCTTCCCGCTTCACGTATCTCGATTGAATGAAGATGGATAGTAGACGACGAGTTGCTATCACAGGGCTACCGTTTTCTCGTCGAATCACGCTGGTCCATCCTAGTATTTAGGTTGCCATATATTGCAACCAAGGCATACCCTCGGTTCTTCTAACACAGACCTTAACCTCTGTGAGCCCAGGAGAAACTTCTACAGCTTCACAGAGGGATACCAAGAGTACCCTCACGTCCCCTCGAAGCCTCGGGCTTCGTAACCCAATTCGTTGGAGCCTTCTTTAAAATTAGATGGACGTTCGCTCCATCTCGTGTTATACTAAGAATTACTACTTAGTTCTCTTTTTCGTCAAGTTGGATTGGTTCAGTGTCATTAGTCAAGCTAACTTAACCCTCTTTATTTATCCTGTTAAACTGGTTAAGTGTTATCAATAATTCATGTTCACTTAACCCCACCACAAACCAAGTTATATTGGTTAAGTAATTCATATTACTTAACCCTACCCATTCATCCTGTATTGGTTAAGTGTTCCTTTTTAACTTAACCTTGCCCATCTGTTTTAACTAACATGATATTAATGGTTAAGTATTATCCCTTCACATTTTAAACTTAACCTTATTCATTTATCACACTCTGATGGTTAAGTGTTCAAGTTTACTTAACCCTACGGTCTAGTTCAACTAACACATCAAATTGGCTAAGTGTATTAAATTTACATAACCCCAACTTCTAGTCTAGTTAACATGTTAAATTGGCTATGTGTATTAACTTTACTTAACCCCAACCTCTAGTCTAGTTAACATGTTAAATTTGGTTAAGTGTTCCTATGGATTTAACCCTCCCATTCTAGCTTAACTGTGTTAAGTTGGTTAAGTGTTCCTATGGACTTAACCCTCCCATTCTAGCTTAACTGTGTTAAGTGTCTGTATGAATCTAACCCCACCCATCGGTTTAGTTATCATGTTGAATTGGTTAAGTGTTTTAGTTAACTTAACCCTACCATTCTTGTTCTAGCTTTAATTAAATAAATTAAAGCCGCTGCCACTCACATTAGACAGATATTGTTGCGATTACTGGATGTGCCGGTTGGTTTCGGGCAGGTTTACATCGCAACTCAGTCTAACCTCGGGTTAGGTGTATTCGTGTTTTCTAAGTTCAAAAGGGTTTTGATTAATTTCCAAATCCAGTTTTGAAAGTAACCATCCCGTCCGTCGGATCAGTTAGGGATAGCCAGGGAGAGCAGGAAACTTGTATTTTCCAAACCCAAGCCTAGACACTATCCTCTCTGTCACCCTAGAACTTTCTGGTGTATTTATTAAAAGAGATGTCATTAATAAACCTTTCTTTTGTCTATAAATAAATTGTTAACAATTTATCCTCAAAGTCCATTTTCTTTTCTTCTTTTTTAAATAAATTTGGCCTATACTATATTCATTTGCCATGCCCATTAGTATACTTATATTCTAGGCCCAAGTCTTGACTTACCTATTATTTAACCCAACTTGCAGTTTTAGGCCAACTTAGGTCTAATATTCTTATTTCATTGTCAAAACTAGATTTAATATTCTAGTTTATAATTTATGACCAAAACTTAGTCTATGAACAATTTATCGTTTGTGACAAATTCTATAAGTAAGTTACTCCTAATTTACTTATTCCATTATTACTCTTTTAATGTATATTGTCACATTTATTATTATGGCCCCTTTTTCCTATTTATCATATTTATATTTTTTTGGTATGTAAATTATACCAGATTAAGTGTCACTAACCATAATTATTCTAAACATGACAATTACTCACAATTATGACTAAATTCAAAATTGTGTTAATATACTTATTATGCCAAATTAACTTTAATTTAGCCAATTCTAATTTAACAACCTAATTCACAGTTTATGGCAAAACTAGAATTATTATTCTAGTTTACAGTTTTATGCCTAAAATTTAGCTTACTTGAAATTACTAAATATAATATGTCATATTCCATCATTTATGTCAAATTTCCCAACTTGCGTTTTAATAGGCATGTCATAATACACATTCCAAATTATGCCAATTAATATGAATTTCATGTTATACCCAAATCGTATTCCCATCGTTGGTATAATCGTGATTCATCCTAGATTATAGATAAATCTAGGTTCGTGGAAAAAAAGGGAATGAACCAAAATGCCATGAAAAGATAAATATAATAACTGGCATAGGATGATAACTTACTAATTTCAGATCTAACAAATTACACTGAATCAATTGATTTTAAACATCGAAGGCCTATAGATCTGATAATATTATGACATGGAAAGGGTTGAATAAATAACATAGGTTCATGTATATGGGTACATCTAACTTAATAGACAAATTCCCATAATCAAGATCCAAGGATAATTAAGAATAGATTGAATCGATAATCAGGTTTAGATCCATAATCACAGTCATAATCCTAGGCAATAATATCATGTTCATGAATCATAGGTAATTATCCACAATTGTCTTTGTCATAGTCATAGGCATTGGTTTATGTTCAAAGGCTTATGTTCATAGTCAAAGGCATATGGTTTCAACGTCCATAGTTTCATAGTCATAGTCTTAGGCATTGGAAATTTAGTCACAATATGTTCTAGGCCAAAATCAAGAATCAGATTCAAAGGTATGTACAAGCACAGATTCAATGAAATGTTAAGGAATATTTCTTATATCCATTAATTTCATGTCACAAATAGAAAAAGGCGTTCAGATCTAAAAAGTAACCAATTTACAGAGATTAGATTCGTAGAAAATCAGTCGTTGAAGTCGTTTGAATCTTCACTTGAATCCTAGCTTGTTTTGAATCTTCTCTTGAAAGATTTGAGCAGCATTTCCTCGTCTTAGATTTATATTATATTTTATTTATTTAATTTAGAGGAGGAGAAGAAGCCATGTCCACCGAGAATTTATGCATCATAAGGTTAGAAAAGAATGGTGTAAAGAGAATGAGGCTAGGGGCTGTTTATATATAGTTGCAAGTAAATGAGAGCCGTCGATGAAGCCAAGATTAATTCTAGCCGTTCGTTCTAAAGAGAAACCAATTATGTTCACCATTTCTTTCTTAATGTACATTTACTATTATTTGTCAATCTATATAAATACGTACACACTAGATACATCCCCCCTTTTCACACTTATTATTATTTTTGTATGCACATTAGATACATCCGCCCTTTACACACTTATTATTATTTTTATATGCACATTAGATACATCCCCCCTTTACACACTTATTATTATTTTTGTATGCACATTAGATACATCTCCCCTTTACACATTTATTATATTAAGCATTGGTTATTCTTAAATTAGTAACTTTAGTGTTAACAGAAATACGGGGTGTTACATTCTTCCCTCCTTAAAGGATTTCGACCCCGAAATCTTCAAGTCAAGAAGAATGTAAATCCTACCATCCAATCATCCATCTACTAAACCATCAAATACAGGCATCCATTGTCCTTAAAGACTTCTAATTCTTGTATGTTCATATGCATAGTGTGTGTACATGTCTTTATCTAATGCAAAATCAGGCGGTCTACTGATTCAGTTGACCTCCTTAATGCAAATCATGTCAGTGTCGTGCGTCCAATATGTATGCAAATCCTAATGATACATATTATTTCTATATGAGTGCACAATCATTCACTCAAATGCGACATCCATATGATAACACATTAAGTTCAATTCATAAACAAATACATATATGTAAATGAAATATGAAGGCGTCTGAGCTGATCTAGTGCCTATTACGTGTGTATATGCATTCACGAGCAACCACTAGCAACCATTCACAACCATCAACCATAACATGTTTCAAATACATGTTTACATCCAAAAGGGTTTCTACCTAAGGATCGATGATACGTCCTAGAGGATATACCTTAAAAGCTAGAAATTAGTATGCATAGAATTCCTAAAAAAAGGAATCAAGGATGTACCCTTAAGAAAAAGGGTATGAGGCCCGTATCTAGTCTTCAGTCTTCTAAGTCGCATCTTCTTGAGCTTCACTATTATGTACCTTATCGAATTTAACTTCACGATTGTGAAGTTTCTGACCTCCATTTCCAAAATAAACAGATGTCAACCATGGTACCAAGTGTATATATACTAGGATGATCAGAGGTCTCTCCTCCTAGCTTATCCATCATGCCATAACTATGAGGGTCAAAAGGTCACTACGTACTTTTTACCTCTCTTAAGGTTAGTCTCTTTTTTTTCTATTTAGAGCGCCTGCCACAACTATCCATCTTTCACGCAAACCATCCTAGCCGAACTCGACATTCCTCAAGTACAAGCCCCAAAGGCCTAAACCAATATCAGACAAGCACCCAAGGAATATCTCCTCCGAATTTAGACGATCTACGTGAGATGATATAAGCAAACTCGATAGCTACTCTCAAATCCCTACTAACCAAAAATAAATTGGTCGAACCACCAATTGGATTTGAGACTCTAATGGGATCTTTCTACTATACAAGTACTAAGGTGCAGAGACACAACTATGGAAGTAGACATGAACAAATGCGAAGCGCTAAAACCGAAAGAGTACGAACAGAAAAACTAGACTCTTCCAACAAAACTTTACTACCTTTCTCCTTTGTACGCTTAGAGGTGAAAGTATGTACTTGCCCTTCTAAAAATCTTGTTCCTCGTTCTTGCCCTTGTCCTTAATTATATGCCCTACTATACCCTAGTAAAGATACTTCTTCTTGTCTTAGGTTTTATAATTCCTCATCCTTGGGTTATGCTCCTTAGCCAAACTCCTCATCCTCTTCCGTGTGTAATCATGTTGACAAATCTCTCGAAAGCTGCCTCCATCGTACAGAATCCCCTACAAAGCTTGAAAGAAAACTGGCCGCAGGTGAAACTACTACGGCTATAGATGGAAGTCGGGCACTACTTTGCCCTTCGATGAGGTTACCTCCCAGAAAGCCAGGAGCCCTAGAGAGCCAAGAAAGAAGGAAACGAGGACTCAAACAGAGAATCAAAAGATAGTGCTTATGGCTTTGGGGAATATGCCTTTTAAAACAAAACTTTTCTTTTGAAAATGCTTCTTTAAAAACTGTTTTGAAAAATAATTTTTCAAATCTTTATCTGATCCGGTAACCTTCAGCTCTGATACCACGTGTAACACCCCACATCCGTTAGTGTCACTCACAAAGGGAATGCACTAAGTTCTATGGAGCATTTTAGGGTAAAAGATGCAGATAAATTACAAGACATACAAAATTAAAACAGCGGAAAATAAAACTTCACTTTATTGATAAAATAATTGGTACAACAATTGTTTTCCAATATCAGAGTATCATCTGTCTTACAAAATAAAGAAGCATAAAAATACATTTATATTCCCCAATGTAACATAAGCCAGCCATAGCAATCCAAAGCCGATGTATCCAAGAATCTTCAAGCTTGAAAAGAGCAACCGTCCCAAAACTAATCTGATCTATACTATCCCCTCCTTAACTACCTGGGGGGTAGGGGGAAACGGAAGAAAAGAAGACGAAAGAAAACTGGGTCAGACATAAAGTCTGGTAAGTTCAGTTACTTCTAGCATGTGAACAGGGAAAAACAAAACGACATGAATTAACCGAATACAAGACAATACCATGATGATAGGGTCAACAAGATAAGATAAGATAAGATTAACACAAGATATGCTAAGACAAGATAAACTGGATATGCTTTAATACTTTTTCCGCTTCGCTATTAACTTGTTATTATGGTTTCTATGTCTCTGCACCACCTAACTAGTGTCCCAACTAGTAATGTTAACGTTATCCCAATCCTGGTTGTTTCGGTTGCCTTCAGGCATACAATTATTGTTTATTACCTAGATTTAATCTAGGGTTCATGCTATCTACTGAACGTTGCCCTTTAGTCTAGGATACACTACCTAGAGTGGTATATGTTCCTAAACTTTCCCCACGCATGTATCGCGAATCGTTATCGCTTGTCTTGATGCATATGTCCTGTAATGTGCTGCCCGAGTTCCGTGTCAGGGCTACTCTAGAAATACGGAACTCGGTCGGGAGCTTTCAGATATCTGCCGATGCAGATGTTAAGGTCTGTTTTTATTCCAGTGGCTATGGTCCCACTTGACCCCTCCCTCAACTAATGAAAGGCACACCTTGAAAAATGAGAACTATATGCAGGCCCCTTATGCCCCACTAACCTATGGCCATCCGCAACCATAACTAGATAGCAAGTATATGGTCTGTAAGAGTTCTCCGCCTTCCCGCTTCACGTATTTCAATTGACTGAAGATGGATAGTAGACGACGAGTTGCTATCACAGGGCTACCTTTTCTCGTCGAATCACGCTGGTCCATCCTAGTATTTAGGTTGCCATATATTGCAACCAAGGCATACCCTCGGTTCTTCTAACGTAGACCTTAACCTCTGTGAGCCCAGGAGAAACTTCTGCAGCCTCACAGAGGGATACCAAGAGTACCCTCACGTCCCCTCGAAGCCTCGGGCTTCGTAAGCCAATTCGTTGGAGCCTTCTTTAAAATTAGATGGTTGTTCGCTCCTTCTCGTGTTATACTAAGAATTACTACTTAGTTCTCTTTTTCGTCAAGTTGGATTGGTTCAGTGTCATTAGTCAAGCTAACTTAACCCTCTTTATTTATCCTGTTAAACTGGTTAAGTGTTATCAATAATTCATGTTGACTTAACCCCACCACAAACCAAGTTATATTGGTTAAGTAATTCTTATTACTTAACTCTACCCATTCATCCTGTATTGGTTAAGTGTTCCTTTTTAACTTAACCTTGCCCATCTGTTTTAACTAACATGATATTAATGGTTAAGTATTATCCCTTCATGTTTTAAACTTAACCTTATTCATTTATCACACTCTGATGGTTAAGTGTTCAAGTTTACTTAACTCTACGGTCTAGTTCAGCTAACACATCAAATTGGCTAAGTGTATTAAATTTACATAACCCCAAACTCTAGTCTAGTTAACATGTTAAATTGGCTAAGTGTATTAACTTTACTTAACCCCAACCTCTAGTCTAGTTAACATGTTAAATTTGGTTAAGTGTTCCTATGGACTTAACCCTCCCATTCTAGCTTAACTGTGTTAAGTTGGTTAAGTGTTCCTATGGACTTAACCCTCCCATTCTAGCTTAACTGTGTTAAGTGTCTGTATGAACCTAACCCCACCCATCGGTTTAGTTATCATGTTGAATTGGTTAAGTGTTTTAGTTAACTTAACCCTACCATTCTTGTTCTAGCTTTAATTAAATAAATTAAAGCCGCTACCACTCAATTAGACAGATATTGTTGCGATTACTGGATGTGCCGGTTGGTTCCGGGCAGGTTTACATCGCAACTCAGTCTAACCTCGGGTTAGGTGTATTCGTGTTTTCTAAGTTCAAAAGGGTTTTGATTAATTTCCAAATCCGGTTTTGAAAGTAACCATCCCGTCCGTCGGATCAGTTAGGGATAGCCAGGGAGAGCAGGAAACTTGTATTTTCCAAACCCAAGCCTAGACACTATCCTCTCTGTCACCCTAGAACTTTCTGGCGTATTTATTAAAAGAGATGTCATTAATAAACCTTTCTTTTGTCTATGAATAAATTGTTAACAATTTATCCTCAAAGTCCATTTTCTTTTCTTTTTTTTTAAAAATAAATTTGGCCTATACTATATTCATTTGCCATGCCCATTAGTATACTTATATTCTAGGCCCAAGTCTTGATTTACCTATTATTTAACCCAACTTGCAGTTTTAGGCCAACTTAGGTCCAATATTCTTATTTAATTGTCAAAACTAGATTTAATATTCTAGTTTATAATTTATGGCCAAAACTTTGTCTATGAATAATTTATCGTTTGTGACAAATTCTATAAGTAAATTACTCCTAATTTACTTATTCCATTATTACTCTTTTAATGTACATTGTCACATTTATTATTATGGCCCCTTTTTCCTATTTATCATATTTATATTTTTTTGTTATGTAAATTATACCAGATTAAGTGTCACTAACCATAATTGTTCTAAACATGACAATTACTCACAATTATGACTAAATTCAAAATTGTGTTAATATACTTATTATGCCAAATTAACTTTAATTTAGCCAATTCTGATTTAACAACCTAATTCACAGTTTATGGCAAAACTAGAATTATTATTCTAGTTTACAGTTTTATGCCTAAAATTTAGCTTACTTGAAATTACTAAATTTAATATGTCATATTCCATCATTTATGTCAAATTTCCCAACTTGCGTTTTAATAGGCATGTCATATTACACATTCCAAATTATGCCAATTAATATGAATTTCATGTTATACCCAAATCGTATTCCCATCGTTCGTATAATCATGATTCATCCTAAATTATAGATAAATCTAGGTTCGTGGAGAAAAAGGGAATGAACCAAAATACCATGAAAAGATAAATATAATAACTGACATAGGATGATAATTTACTAATTTCAGATCTAACTAATTACACTGAATCAATTGATTTTAAGCATCGAAGGCCTATAGATCTGATAATATTATGACATGGAAAGGGTTGAATAAATAACATAGGTTCATGTATATGGGTACATTTAACTTAATAGACAAATTCCCATAATCAAGATCTAAGGATAATTAATAATAGATTGAATCGATAATCAGGTTTAGATCCAATATCACAGTCATAATCCTAGGCAATAATATCATGTTCATGAATCATAGGTAATTATCCACAATTGTCTTTGTCATAGTCATAGGCATTGGTTTATGTTCAAAGGCTTATGTTCATAGTCAAAGGCATATGGTTTCAACATCCATAGTTTTATAGTCATAGTCTTAGGCATTATGTTCTAGGCCAAAATCAAGAATTAGATTCAAAGGTATGTACAAGCACAGATTCAATGAAATGATAAGGCATATTTCTTATATCCATTAATTTCATGTCACAAATAGAAAAAGGCTTTCAGATCTAAAAAGTAACCAACTTACAGAGATTGGATTCGTAGAAAAACAGTCGTTGAAGTCGTTTGAATCTTCACTTGAATCCTAGCTTGTTTTGAATCTTCTCTTGAAAGATTTGAGCAGCATTTCCTCGTCTTAGATTTATATTATATTTTATTTATTTAATTTAGAGGAGGAAAAGAAGCCATGTCCACCGAGAATTTATGCATCATAAGGTTAGAGAAGAATGGTGTAAAGAGAATGAGGCTAGGGGCTGTTTATATAGAGTTGCAAGTAAATGAGAGCCGTCGATGAAGCCAAGATTAATTCTAGCCGTTCGTTCTAAAGAGAAACCAATTATGTTCACCATTTCTTTCTTAATGTACATTTACTATTATTTGTCAATCCATATAAATACGTACACATTAGATACATCCCCCCTTTTCACACTTATTATTATTTTTGTATGCACATTAGATACATCCCCCCTTTACACACTTATTATTATTTTTATATGCACATTAGATACATACCCCCTTTACACACTTATTTTTATTTTTGTATGCACATTAGATACATCTCCCCTTTACACATTTATCATATTAAGCATTGGTTATTCTTAAATTAGTAACTTTAGTGTTAACAGAAATACGGGGTGTTACATTTGCTCTTGACTTATTCTAATTTGGAGTACTTGCATTGAAACACCCCACCTCCGTTAAGGTCACTCACAAAGGGAATGCCTTAACTTTGGTGGAGGTTTATGAGTAAAAGTCACAGGTAAACACAAGAAAGATATAAATACATATATTTTAAACAGCGGAAACCAAACAGATTTTTATTTCATCAATACGTGTTCCAACAAAGCATTTCCTTAATTGTTTCAAAATACTTCCAACATTACAACCTCATAACTGTCTTACTTATTAAAGAAGCATAAAACATAAATAAAGTAACAAAAATCCCCATAGTGATATCCAAAGCCATAGTCCAAGCAAAAGAGATCCAAATCATACATCTACGGTCTTGAAGCTTGCAAAGAGTCTAACTAAGCTGGGTTGTTTCCTCCCTGTGGACCTGGGGGGGGGGGTTGGGGGGGGACGATGGAAAAGAAGACGAAAAGAAAATAGGGTCAGAAATAAAGCCTGCGTAAATCTAGTAACTCTTCAGTATGTGAATAGGAAAAAGGGCATGATAGATATAAACTGAAAACAGTAAAGTATTACAATCTAAGGAAGTGTAGTTTAGAATCGAATGTACTATCGCACCCACACTATATCTCTGCACCTACTTGAGCTTTATTCTAACCGGCACCCCATGCTGAGGGTGAAGTGATCCCATATCTAAAGGTGCACCCTATACTGAGGGTGAAGTGATTCCGTTTCTAAAGATCGGCTCCTACTCGCATAAACATATATGTCATACGGCCCCCAAGAACTGTAGATACCTATGCTGGTCCCACCATGGGGTGTATTAAAACCCATGGTGGCGGCCCCGACACAAACTTTAGAATACATAGGTTATACTACTGGTGCCCCAGTGCCCTGTTTGTCTGCTCCGGAGTGTGTGCATGGCCGCACCCCGTTAGAACCTACACTGTGCACCCACCGCCGTCGTTTTGACCGCTTACAATCAGCCCAGTAATCGTGCCCCACCCTGCCTAGTTTCAGGGTAAATCGGGTTACTGCTGAAACGGGTCCCTCGTTACTAGGGTTTTCTAGTCAAACATGTTAAGTGATTAAGTGTCTATATTTACCTAACCTCACCCATCAATTCTTGTTAACATGTTGAATTTGGTTAAGTGTTTTAGTTGACTTAACCCTACCATCTGTCCTTAGCCTCTTAGAGCACCTGACCACTCACATTAGACAGGTATTGCTACGGTCACTGGATGTGCCGGTCGGTTCCGGGCAGGTTTACAGCGTAGCTCAGTCTAACCTCGGGTCCTTATTGGGCTCAATGCTTAACCACCCACATTGGATAGGTATTGTTGTGACAACTGGACAGCCGGGCGGTTCCAGGTAGGTTTACATCACAACTCAATCCAACCTCGGGTTAAGCATACCGTATTTTCTAAATTTACATATTTTACCATTTCTCAATTATATGTAAATGTCAAGTCCTTTATTCTTGGGTATAACAATTTATACCGCTTAAATTTCATTGTCATTGGCATGTGCCAAACATGCCAACATATATTTTTCATGTTTTACACCCAACGTTATTACCCCCGTTTGTACGTTCGCAACATTATAACAAATGTTGGGCTCGACACAATTCAGCCCAACTTTTTAAACGTGAGAAAAAGGGGAAATCAAGAACATGTAATATTTATCAATACACAAGGGTGTGTGGCGCATGAACTTGCAATTTAACGATTCAACTAACACAAATTATGGGTCATGTGAACTTGCATTCAAATCAAAGTATAACTAAGTAGGTGACATATGAAATGACATAGTTTAGGCTTATACAAACTTGGGTTAAACATGTTTGCATAATGTCAAACACAAAACTAACATGTTGAATAATCACCCAAAATGTCTATTTTTTTTACAACTAATCATATGGCCTATTTCAACATGAAACTTGCATAGTTTATGTAACCCATACGGCGGTTAACATAAATCCAATTATACTTGCAAATAAACATAAGAATGTATTCATAGGTTTTGAGTCATGTTGGCATAAAAGGTCTCAAGTCTAGAACATGTTTACCTAAGCCTTAATTTAGACTTAGGGAATGTATACAATCCTTGCCATCGTCATAAACATAAAGGGATCAAATTCTAGTTTTTTGCCACAACTTGCAAATCCCATTATTTTCATACACAGTTGTTCAATAGGCTTGCATCAATCAATTTTAGGCCACAAATATCAATACACAAGTCATGACAACATCATTACAATACATAGAATTTATATCATTATTATACAATAACACAATTCTATTTTCATTTACATCGAATCACGCCACAGTTTTATTCATATTCAGAAAGGTCACTATACTTACAACGAATGCAGAATCTTGAATTCTGGATTCTAAATTCTGAAATTGAGATGCGCTCCTTTGGGTAGACTAACGTTGCATTGATTAATTGGATTATTCTTTATTCTTCTTCTTAATTTGATTCGTCTCTAAGCTCCTCTCTCTTGACGGCTATGCTCAGTTCCTTCCTGACAGCATGACGACTCCTATCTTGCATTATGCCAACCCTAGATCGTGGGTTGGGTAGTTCTTTTCATGGACTTTCAATTATCTTCAACCATAAGCTACTACCCTTCCTTCTTGCATTAGAACGGCGCCTAGTTCCGTTCCACATGCATCTGTGTATATTGTGAACATTTTGCTTCCGTCAGGCAGAGTTAGAACTGGAGCTGTTGTAAGAGCTCTTTTTAGGCGTTGGAAGCAATGTCACAGTCCAAATCCCAAGAAAATGCTAAATTATTATTTGTTAGCCTTGTGAGTGGAGCTGAGATTTTCGCGAAATCCCTAATGAACTTTCGGTAAAAACCTGCTAGCCCAAGAAAGCTTCGGACTTCGGTTGCATTTCCTGGTGTCTTCCAATCTTGCACTGCCACCACTTTCGCGGGGTCCACTACCAACCCTTCTTTGGACAATATATGCCCAAAAAATCTTACTTCTTCTCTCCAAAAGTGGCACTTGGAGAATTTGGCTTTTAGCTGATGAACTCGGAGAGTTTCCATGATTTCTTTCAGATGCTGAGCATGTTCTTCCTCATTCTTTGAGAAGATCAAGATATCATCTACGAAGACCACCACGAATTTATTGAGGAATTCTCTGAATACCCTACTCATTAGGTCTACGAAATAAGCAGGTGCGTTTGTCAAGCCGAAAGGCATGACAAGCCACTCGAAGAAACCTTCTGGGGTTCTGAACGCAGTTTTATCAATGTTGTCTTCAGCTACTCTTAGCTGATGGAACCCAGTTGCCAAATCAAGTTGGGAGAAGACTGACGCACCTACAAGCTGATCAAACAAATCGTCGATTCGGGGAAGAGGGTGCCTATTTTTCTTGGTCAATTTGTTTAACTCCCTATAGTCGACGCAAAAGCGAAGCGAACCGTCTGCTTTGGTTGCGAACACCACTGGAGCACCCCATTCCGAAATGCTCCTTCTAATGAACCCCTTTACGAGAAGTTCTTTAACCTGCTTACCGATATCCTTTCTCTCCTTTGGAGCCATGTGTCTGACAGGTAAAGCTACAGGCTTTGCATTATCCATAAGATATATGCAGAAGTCTATTTCCTGCCTCGGAGGTAAGCCCTTCACCTCCTCAAAGACATCCGGATATTCCCGGACTACTCTAACTGACAGCAAATTCTCATCAGAAGCATCAAGCGACTCTAGATAACTAAGCATAACAACATTCAAGGGATTACAAGAAATTTCTAGAGTGTTACCAAGCCGAGTCAAGAGTCTAACTACTCTTTTCTCACAATCGAGGATGGCACCATTACTGGATAACCAGTCTATGCCTAAGATCAAACCGTATCCCGAGAAGCCCAAAACGAAGGCATCACAACTAAACTCAACGCTGAGAATAGAGATTTTCAAACCCAAACAAACCATTGATAAGTAAGCGGAGCCCCCAATTGGATTTGAAACTACTAAGGGATCCTCTACCATACTAATGTCTAGATGCAGCGATTCTACTAAGGCAGATGAAATAAAGGAGTGTGATGCGCCAGAGTCAAAAAGTGTGCGAACTGGATGATCATAAAGATAAACTACACTTTCTACTGAAATATTACTACCTCGTTCCTACGGAGGTGCCGCCATATGTTGACGTAAACTTTTGGTGGGAATCAATTTTAAATTTTTAGTAGTTATATGTCGACATAGCAGAAACTTTACGTCAACATAGTCTTGTTTTAATCTTCATTATTTTAATTCCTTATCTTATATATATATATATACTATTACTTAATTATTCTAATTCACTAAATGAACATATACCTAGTTCTCTCCTAAATTTAGTGAATGTTGATTCATTTAATGGTTTGTTTAATAAATCAGCTATTTGTTTATCTGTTTCTATAAATTCAAGTGAAATCTTTTCTTTACTTACATTATCTATTAGAAAATGATGTCGTACATCAATATGTTTAGTTCTCGAATGATGCGTAGGATTTTTAGTAATATTTATAGCACTTGTATTATCGCAGTATATAGGTGATTTATTTATACTTAAAACCAAAATCGTTTAAAGTTTGTTGCATATAAATTACTTGTGAACACGCTAAAGCAGCAGATATATACTCTGCTTCAGTTGTTGAAAAAATACGGTATTTTGTTTTTTTTACTAAACCATGATACGAGGGAATGTCCTAGAAAATGACATGTTCCAATAGTACTTTTTCGATCAGATTTACATCCCGCGTAGTCAGCGTCACAGTACGAAACTAAATTAAATGAATCATTTTTAGGATAAAATAATCCAAAATCAGATTTGTGCTTTACGTATCTCAGAATATGTTTTACGGCTGTTAAATGAGTTTCCTTAGGTTGTGATTGATATATTGCACAGAGACATACACTATGCATTATATCTGGTCTACTAATGGTTATATATAATATTGATCCTATCATTCCTCTATATAGTTTTTGATCAACATATTTTGATGAATCATCTTTACTTAAAGCAATATTAATTGCCATAGGTGTTAGTCTTCCATTTGTTGTTGTTAGATTATATTTATTAATTAAATCTCTTGCATATTTCTCTTGATTAATGAATATTCCATTTTTTAATTGTCGAATTTGTAAACCTAAGAAGAATGATAATTCTCCTATATGACTCATTTCAAATTCTTTGGTCATAATATCCGAAAATTCTTTGTTTATTTTTTCATTTGTTGATCCAAAGATTATGTCATCAATATACATTTGTACTAATTGTATATCATTGTCATTTTTCTTGATAAACAAAGTATTATCTAATTTTCCTATTTCAAAGTTTGATTGTAATAAATAATTTCGTAATCTATCATACCAAGCCCTAAGAGCCTGTTTTAATCCATATAAATCTTTCTTTAGTTTATATACGTGATCTGGTAATTTTTCATCTTCAAATAGGGGTGGTTGCTCTACATATACATATTCTTTGAAAAATCCATTTAGAAATGCACTTTTGACATCCATTTGATATAATTTGAAATTATTGTAATTTGCAAAAGCTAGTAAAATTCTAATAGCCTTTAGTCTTGCTACGGGGGCAAAAGTTTCGTCGTAATCTATTCCTTCTTCTTGAGTATATCCTTATGCTACTAGTCGTACCTTATTTCTTACTACCTCACCGTGTTCATTCATTTTATTTTTATAAACCTATTTGGTTCCTATTATTGTTTTACCCTCTGGTCTAGGAACAAGTTCCCATACTTCATTCCTAGTAAACTGATTCAATTCTTCTTGCATAGCAAGTATCCATGAATCATCAGAAGAAGCTTCCTTTGGATTTTTGGGTTCGATAGTCGATATAAATGCAGTATTACTCATATTATTTAATTGATTATGAGTTCTAACAACGGATTTAATATCATCTAAGATATTTTCTACAGGATGGCCTCTAAGTAATCTAATTCTTTTATTTGGTTGGTTATCTTTATTATTTATTTCATTAATTTCATCCTCACAATTATCTCCACTGTTTTGAGTTATACTTTTATAGTTTTCATTGAAAGATACATTTAATGTTTCTTCAATAGTATTGGTTCAAGTATTAAAAACTCTATAGGCCTTGCTTCTTTTTGAATATCCAATAAAAATTCCATTATCGGATTTTGAATCTAATTTGTCTTAATTATCCTTTGTATTAAGTATAAAATATTTACTTCCAAATATTTTAAAATATGATACTTTTGGTTTCTTATTATATAAAAGTTCATAAGGAGTTTTATGAGACATAGGTCTAATTGAAATTCTATTAATAATATAACAAGCTGTTGCGACTGCCTCAGCCCAAAAATTCTTTGGTAAATTACTATTGGATAACATAGTTCTTGCACATTGTTGTATCGTTCTATTTTTACGTTCAACTATTCCGTTTTGTTGAGGAGTTCTTGGAATTGAAAATTTGTGGGTTATTCCCTTTTTATTACAATATTTTTAAAAATTCTCATTTTCGAATTCTCCACCATGATCACTACGTATTATTTTAATTTTTAGTGCTAAATAAATTTTGAATCATTTTAGAAAAAGTTTTAAATTGGTCGAAAGCATCACTTTTATTTTTAAGAAACGAAGTCCAAATGAATCTAGAAAAATCGTCAACTATTACGTACACATATCTGTTATGATTTATTGATTGAATTTGGGATGGACCAAATAAATCCATGTGTATTAACTCTAATGGTTTTGAAGTAGTAATTTCTTCTTCTGATTTAAATGAACTCTTCTTTAATTTTCCGAATTGACACGCATCACATAAGTTATTAACTTTAAATTTCATTTTGGGTAATCCTCTAACTGAATCTAAATTAGAAATTCTGGAAATATGTTTGAAATTTATATGACCGAATCTCTTATGCCGGATACAGGGATCACTTGTATTGGCCATAAGACATAGATTATCGTTGGAAATTTTCATACTTAATATGTAGATATTTTTCTTTCTATCTCCCTCGAATATAACTTTTGAATTCCTATCTTCTATGAAACATTTATCCTATTCAAAATTTATTTTATATCCTTTATCGCAAAGTTGACTTATACTTATTAAGTTGTGTTTTAAATTCCTAACTAATAAAACATCAGAAATAATAGGAGTTTCAGAATTACCGACATTACCGATTCCAATGATGTATCCTTTTAGAATTATCTCCGAAGATTACCAATCAACCATCTTCATACTTCAGATTATCGAGTAGTTCTGGATTTCCAGTCATATGTCGCGAACAACCACTATCTAGTATCCATTTGTCCTTTTTCATTTCCACTAATTGCTTTCTAGAATTTGAATTTTCAATAGCCATGTAACACACCAGTTCAAGATTTGAATTTCCACTAGCCACCTTTTCAGAATTTGAATTGCCAATAGCCATTTTACCTATCTTTTCAACTTTTGAATTTTCAAAACTCATAGAACTCATCCTTTTATGTATTAAACAATATTTCAATAGATCATATGCTTCTTTAACATTAATATATGGAGACTCTTTTAACATTGATGCAATGCTTGAATTGACAGTAGTATTATCAGAGATTCCAAAATTTGCCATTTTACCAAATTTTCAAAAATCAAATTTTGAACTTTTGAAGGACCTCGCTCTGATACCAATTGTTAGGGACCGTGGAATGGATCGTTAAGGCAAAGCTAACACTAGAGGGAGGGGGTGAATAGTGTTTGTAAGAATTTAAATAGAATTTAAAACTAAAGCGAATTATGGAATGAATCAAACACCACAAACACAATCACAGACACAAATTCAAACAGAAATAAAAATGCAGAAAAGGAAAGAACACACCGGATTTTATACTAGTTCGGATTACTCCTACGTCCAGTCCCACACAACGCTGGATTGCGTAGAGTTTTATTACTATTTCAATAGTCAATTACACCCTCCTTGATTTCACAGCTCAACAAGGATACACCGACTCCAATTCCTTGATTTCATGGCTCAACAAGGACATACCGATTCCTATTCCTTGATTTCACGCCTCAATAAGGACACACTGATTCCTATTCGACTCACAAACAAGGTTTATTCAACCCAAGCAATCACAAAACAACCCTATAACTCTTCAATAGCACTTGATTCAGAGAGTAAAGAGTGTAGAGAGAAGAAGTTTGATCAAAACAGAATTAAATTTGGCAGAGTATAAGTGTAAAAACCATAAAAATGATTAATAATAATGGTGTAGAGAAAGCGGATGAAGTTAGAGAAGAAGAGATGATAAAAATTTCGGTTTTAACCCCTTTTTATAAAGTACGAAAGGTTGCAACGTGTTAGCCCTCTTTTTGGCACTAATCTTATCGGGCTAAAACCAAATCCCAAACGCACAACCAAATACAAGTTGCGCTCCAAGAGGCCCATCAGGGGCGCTACATCAAGCAATGGCATATCGGCCCAAATCCAACTCAGTCAGATTGACTGCGCATTACCTGAAAAATCGCTTACCAGGGCGACCGAGTTTCTCGCTTTCAGAAGGAACTTGTCGACCGATTATCTCGGACCAGCGAGGAGAATTTCTACAGAGACAGTCCACTTAATATCCCGACTTCCAAGGAGATAAAGGCGGTCAACCATATGCGGGCAAAGCTCTGCTTTTGATATACCTCTCCACGGATGCCACGTCGGCCACAACTTCCGAGGATACTATTTATGAGCAGTTGAATCAGTCTTCCAGCCGCAATTCGAGCCAATGGATGGATTCCACGTATCTGGACCTTCCCGAAATGGCCGGACCATTTCGCAATAGCCCAAGCAGCATTTTCCACCTATAAATACCTCCAAGCTTAAAGAGGAAAAAGACAACTTCTCTTGGCCAGACGGCTTCCTTCAAACTTTTCATTTCTACTCTCCTCATAATCTTAATTTCTAAAAGAGGAAGAAAGGAAAATAGTCATTTTCTTTCTTTTCTCCAAACAGAAAAAGCATTGTACTTGTAATCAAAAAAGGAGAGAAATAATATATAAAGTGGACGTAGGCATTGTCTTTGCCGAACCACTATAAAAATTCTGTGTGTGCTCCCAGTTCTTTCACTTTTTATTGCATATTTTATCTTTATTCGTGTGTAGATCACACGATTGGGGTTGATTATTAGTAGTGACCAACTTTTGACGTCAACACTTTGGCGTGCCAGGAAGGGGCAACACACCGACACCGCCATCGAGCTCCTGCTTATCCTAGGTCATGGCGAACAAACAAAAGAAAGATGCAACATCCTCTCATCCCGCAAACGCCGATGTAGCTGATGCCGATGTTGTAGAAGCAAGCCACGAAGTTTCCTCTCATGAACACATGTCCCAATTCCTTACCCGGGACGACATGGATAAAATCATGGTCGAATTCAGAAACCATATGACATCTCAGGGTAAAGTCCTCGAACGACAACAGCAGTTGATGGATTACCTTCTCGGTCGACTGGAAACAGGGTTGAACGCTTCAACATCAATTCCTCCATCGACCGAAGCTGGGGAAATAACCGATCTTCGGTCTGCACGAAATCAGGCCACTGATCAGGTTACACTTTTATTTCATCCTGGTTTGGTTCCACCAACCGATCGATCCCAGCCGAGAATATCGCTTCCAGCGACCAGCGCGGCTGCAACAACAGAACCTCAGTATGCAGGCGACCATGATCTAGGTCGTCTAACAAATATGCCTCCCCTTTTTGGAACATCTCGACCTATCGAATCAGTCGAGCTACCCCCGGGTCCCTTAGAATCAACGCCATTCCCATTACAACCCGGGATCTTGCCGCATACCAGTCTAACCACTCTTCCTCTTCAACGAAGAATTGGAGTAGCCTTTCCTTCGAATGATGGGAGCTACCCTACCATGCCGGTCCTCACCGTAGCGGAAGAAAACGCTACCGTAGACCCTCCTAACCTCGCTTCAAATGGGGGCAACCCTGGCCCCCGAACATCACATGCTATACTGGATCAGCCTAGACCTTTAGCTGCAAATATGGCTCGATCCACAACTCATCAGGTTCCAGAGGGGCAATTCTACCCAGAACAACCCACCAGATCTCACCTTCCCTCATACCTTCACTCAACTCTCGGAGGTTGAGCCCAGCCAACGACCACCCTTCCGAGCATGCATTTGCCGGATCCTCGTACAAAACCCCCTCAGGATGCAGAGTTGAGTTCATGGCAACGACTCCTCGGAGATGGGAGTCAGCTTGCAAGCATCATCCGGCGTTTCACTCGGGGCAATTCTTCGCAGCAAGACATAGACAATGTCAATCGCAGCCCCTTCACTAGAGAAATCAGAAATTCTCGAAACCCTTCGGACTTCAGGTTCCCTGCCATCGAACCATATAACGGTCGCACTGACCCGACCATTCATCTTATGCCATACATGCGACATATGGAAGTACTTGGTGCATCGACCAACTTCATGGCTAAGTGCTTTCCACTCTTTCTCATAGATATAGCCGGTATGTGGTTTCGGCAGCTAACAACGGAGTCAATCAGTAGTTGGAATACTCTGGTCACCCGCTTCATCGAGCAATTTCGAGTGCATATCACTCGACCGAAAAGTGTCATGTTTCTATCTACCATCAAACAACGATCCGGAGAGACGCTAAGATCCTTCCTCGAAAGGTTCAACGCAGCCGTAGCATCTATCGATCGGCCCGAGCCATCGATGGTGTTGATGGCAGTCATCGCAGGAGTTCAGAAGAGATCAGAATTCTCGAACTCCTTAACTAGGGATCCTCCCAAAGATATAGATGATTTCTATTCCGAGGCCGAAACATTCCTCCGACAAGAGGATGCCAGCCTTGAGATGGAGAGCCTTGAAGTTTTAGTAGCCAAACAACAAGGTCCACTCAACGGCAATGGCCAGAATAAAGGAAGAGGAACGGCCCCGAAAAAGGGTAAACGCAATGTACGACCTCGAAATGAAAACAAATATAATCAGTACACCGAGCTCAATTCCTCTTTGCTCGATATCTATCTCGATATGCGCGAGTCCTTCCTCACTCCAAGACCACTTCAACGAGAACCGATCCAGATGGAACTTGACTCTGGCAAGCATTGTATATTCCACAACGTAGCTGGACATAATACAAATGATTGCCAACATCTGCGCGATCTCATCGAAGGTCAAGTCAGAAAAGGGGAACTCGCTGAGTATGTCAAAAATCGCGCCCTGGCCATGCCGCCGCGACCTTCTGGCCAAGCTCCTCAGGCTGGTCCGCAAGCTCCTAGAAATGGAAAGGACCCTGAGACTAGCACTCGCGGCATTATCATTAATTAGTTTTTTTATCTTTTCTCTTGATGTATTTCTTTCAATAATAGGGACGCTTTGATGCTATGTAATCAATCGCTGTCCTCATAGATTTTCTTTGTAATAGATGCTTAGCAGTTATGAACTTTACTTTTTGCAAAAGTAGATCGACTGTTGTAAAATTTCTAAGCTGAACCAGATTAGTGTTCGCCATTAAGTCCATGGTTAATGCTCGCCCCCTGTTCTATGTGGTTAGCACGAAAGCCCACCCCCACTTCAAACACCTACTCTTTCAAGTGAGAAAGGTCGTTTTTTCTTAAACACGAGTGTGGATTACACTCTCTTTCTTTACACCATGAGCGTGCATAGCTTGTTAAACTAACCCAACATGAGTTGAGCATGAGAAACACTTGCACCAAGTCGAGTATGGTTTATACTCGCCACTTAGCCGAGTATGGTTTATACTCGCCACTAAGCCGAGTATGGTTTATACTCGCCACAAAGCCGAGTATGGTTTATGCTCGCCACCAAGCCGAGTATGGCTTATGCTCGCCACCTTCTAAAGCCAAGTGGAATAAAATGCTCAACCTATGGTTTGTTTTGTATTTGCAGGAACTAACTTTTGTACCAGTGGCGATCATCACCTTGGCCTTAATACGGTTTCCGATAGTTGTTGGTTTTCTGGCCTTAATACGACCTGGCATGGTCGTCGGATTTCTGGTCTTAATACAACATCGGACCGTCGGTTTTCTGGCCTTGATATGGTTCGATGCGACCATAGCAGATCGACCGTTTGTGCTTCAGTTCAGATTTCAGAATACACCTCCCTCTGTCGATGAAGATATATTATGAGGGGCAAAGTGTTAGCCCTCTTTTTGGCACTAATCTTATCGGGCCAAAACCAAAGCCCAAATGCACAACCAAATACAAGTTGCGCTCCAAGAGGCCCATCAGGGGCGCTACATCAAGCAATGGCATATCGGCCCAAATCCAACTCAGTCAGATTGACTGCTCATTACCTGAAAAATCGCTTACCAGGGTGACCGAGTTTCTCGCTTTCAGAAGGAACTCGTCGACCGATTATCCCGGACCAGCGTGGAGAATTTCTACAGAGCCAGTCCACTTAATATCCCGACTTCCAAGGAGATAAAGGCGGTCAACCATATGCGGGCAAAGCTCTGCTTTTGATATACCTCTCCACGGATGCCACGTCGGCCACAACTTCCGAGGATACTATTTATGAGCAGTGGAATCAGTCTTCCAGCCGCAATTCAAGCCAATGGATGGATTCCACGTATCTGGACCTTCCCGAAATGGCCGGACCATTTCGCAATATCCCTAGCAACATTTTCCACCTATAAATACCTTCAAGTTTAAAGAGGAAAAAGACAACTTCTCTTGGCCAGACTGCTTCCTTCAAACTATTCATTTCTACTCTCCTCCAGAATCTTAATTTCTAAAAAGGAAGAAAGGAAAATAGTCATTTTCTTTCTTTTCTCCAAACAGAAAAAGCATTGTATTTATAATCAAAAAAGGAGAGAAATAATATATAAAGTGGACGTAGGCATTGTCTTTGCCGAACCACTATAAAAATTCTGTGTGTGCTCCCAGTTCTTTCACTTTTTATTGCATATTTTATCTTTATTCGTGTGTAGATCACACGATTGGGGGTTGATTATCACTAGTGACCAACTTTTGACGTCAACACAACGGTTCTAAATCGTTTCAAACAGTGAAAAGACACTTCCTTTCAAAATTAGAAAAAATGAGAGTTATATGTCGACATAGAGTTTCGACATACTCTAGTGTATTTGTGATTTTCAAAGTATTTTTCAAGTGTTTTGATATGAAAATAATTCTGGATATTTTTGAGTAAAATTCTAGTGTTGTAAATTAATATTATATGATAGAAAAACATATGAAAACATAAATTTAAACTATATAAATATATTTATAAAATTATAAGGTTCCAAACTATATAAAGTATAAATATAAAGTATATATGACAACTTAAATTTGAAAAACAAGAAAGAATAAAAATAGAAACAAATAGAAAAATAAAATAGAGAGGATTGAGGATAGAATTGAAAATCAAAATTTGAAAACTAGAATTTGAATTTGAAAATCAGAATTTAAATTTGAACCTGGAGTGCTATTTAGAGTCTTACAAAATCTGGACTCTATAACTATATTAATCTTTCTTGAAATCTTGAATACTCAAGAGTCCTGAAATTTCTCTGATCTTTGAATCTCTATTATCTTTATAATTGTATAGTCTTCAGTTATATTTCCTGTATATAATTCCTGCACACACACACACACACACACACACACATATATATATATATATATTCTATACAAAAAGTGTTAGTATATATAGTATATATTTTATAATCAATGATAATTGAAATAAGGTTGTTGTCATCAAAACTCCATTCTCCAACATATAGTTCTCACTATGAGTTTCTGTTAACTCATCCTTCAATCACTTCAGAAATACATGCTTCTTAATATATAAATTTTTCATGTCCATCTACTATCACAACACAACTTATTTTTACCCATTGAACCTTGTTCTTGGGATCTCTAGTCATTTAGGTTAGGTTACCATTGCACGTGGTTTCATAATCTCAGGGCAATAGTCCCATTCCTTTAGAATCATTAAGGACTTTCTTTCTAGTCAGCCCTTTCATCAAAGGATCTGCCAATTTATCATCACTTCATATGTGATGTTCTCTAACAATACCGTGCATACGACTGTCATTTCTTACCGTTGTAATATCTGTAACAACCCACTATTTTGTGCTATTCAAATCGACAATGAACCACACATGTTTGACTTGATTTGCTCAAAATAACAGATTATTAATAATAATAATTGGAGTAGATACAAATCATATTACATAATCACAAACATAGAAAAACACAGAATAACTCGCAGCGGAAGTATATAAAGCCATAGCAGTTCATGAAGCTACTACATTAACATAGTCTCCAAAACAAAATAAATAATGTCAAATCACTAGGACAAGTAGAAGGGAAATTTCAAATACATAAGTCTGCTAAAGATAAACGGAAACAACAACTGTCTAACATAGATAGGACTGAAGAACAAATAGATAGGTGGCAAAAGCTCCGAATGGTCTCGAGCTCCAAGATAAATCTCCAAAGGCTGTGGTACTCAAGCTTTCATAGAACTCTGGTCGTGCTCCTAAAATGAATTTTTCATTCTTTTTCAAAGGAGTGTCGATCAGGCCAAGACCATACTTAGGTAGCTCGTTAAACTTCCTCTCTTACTCTTCAAAGCAAACATCACTGCAAGCAATTCTAAATCACGAGCTGCATAATTCATCTCATGATTCTTTAGCTGACGAATGGCATAAGCAATGACCTTTGCATTCTGCATAAGTACGACACCCAAACCTTCACGGCTTGCATCAGTATAAACTGTCAACCTTTCACTTCCATTCGGTACAGTAAGAACAGGAGAAGAAGTCAGTTTTTCCTTTAATTCTTTAAATGAAGCTTTGCATTTATCATCCTAAACAAACTTAGTATTCTTCCGGGTTGAAGCAGTGAGAGGTGCAGAAATTCGAGCAAAATTCTCTATAAACCTCCGATAATAGCCAACAAGACCGAGGAAACTATGAATATCTGTTGGGGTCTTAGGCTCTCCCCAGTCATTGATTGCAGCAATCTTAATTGGATCAACAGAAACTCCATTCCCCGAAACGTCATGACCAAGTAATCGGACTTCATCCGCCCAAAAATGACACTTAGGAAACTTGGCTTTTAGTTGGTGACTCCTTAAAGTTTCGAGAACATATTTCAAATGCGATTCATGCTCCTTCTTCGACTTAGAAAAGACTAGAATATCATCAACAAAGACCAAAACAAACTTATTGAGAACATCACGGAATACACGATTCATAAGATCAACAAAGTCGGCAGGAGCATTCATTAAAATAAATATCATATAATACAATACGTTATTGTACTAGTGTCTACGATAAATTGTAGTATCAGTTCTTCCCTTTTTTCAATAGCCGTCAAATTGTAATCACTATATATGTGATGTTCTCTTACAGTATGTGCTTATGACTGTCGTCTTATACCGCTGTAATAATGGTTATGTACTTTTTGCAATAGTCGAGGAACTATCGCAATGTTTTAACTATTGGTGTCGGTTTTTCCAATATGCGGATCTCAATTAGCATATTTCTTTAGTTCTCTACTTCTTCACTAGTTGTGGCTAGTGCTATTATCCCAGTCTCTATGGTAGACTGAGTCAAAATAGTATGTTTCCTAGATTTTTCAAGAAACAACTCTTCCAGTAATGCTAAATATATATATAACCATTGGTCGCTTTTGAATGAACATATAAAGTATTCCATTCTGCATCGGAATAACCTTCAAGAACAGCTAAAACTTTTCATAATGTAGTCCAAGGTTCATGGTTTATTTTAGGTATCTCATTGTAACTCCCCGGAATTTTCGGACCATTAAAAATATTTCCAAAAATTCTTCCGTCCAAAACAAACAGTGAAAGCTACCATTTTATTTGATAAATATACAACATCATTAATTGCTCTGGATAAAATTTTAATAAATGCCACTTATCTAATTAACTGATTGTGCTTAAATATGAATTAAACACAACTACCGTTAATCTACCAATGTGCAACTCTAATGAGACATCAACATCGATATTCATTCCTGCACACTTGATAAACACGTTAGCATAGGTTAAATGAAAGATGCACTATTACCAAATGAAATAGAAAATAACAAAAAATTTTATTATTAATAAAGCAGTTGCATCACTACCCCTTGTGAAAACCTACGTACTTTTATCTAAATGGGTAAACAATTAGATACAGGATCAAGCCAACGTTCTTCTTCTTTACGAAACATTTAAAATCAATATTTATTTCCAATAATACTTTTTATACCAAGTAGAAACACTCTATTTATACTCGTTTTGAAAAGTATCTGAATATTTCTTGTAAAACTTCCTTTCAAAAGATCTTCTCTTTTAAATACCAAAAAATCCCTTGTGATAAAATAGATTATAACTTCAAACTAATCATCGATAAAGGAATTCTTGAAAATAATATTCACATAAGACAAAGGAATGCATTTCGATAATGCAATTATGGCTATCAAACCACACGTAGTCTATGTCTATCCCATAAGACAAAGGAAACCATTGTATTTTTTAAGTTAGAATTTTTACAGAGAAGAAGAATGAAAATGAAGAAGAAAAGTCAAATTAAAAGATTTAAATAGTTGAAATAACTAACTTTTGGTGGGAAACAATTTTAAATTTTTGGCAGTTATATGTCGACATAGCAGAAACATTACGTCAACATGGTCTTGTTTTAAGCTTCATTATTTTAATTCCTTATCATATATATATATATACCATTACTTAATTATTCTAATTCACTAAATGAACATATACCTAGTTCTCTCCTAAATTTAGTGAATGTTGATTCATTTAATGGTTTGGTTAATAAATAAGCTATTTGTTTATCTGTTTCTATAAATTCAAGTGAAATCTTTTCTTTGCTTACATTATCTATTAGAAATTGATGTCCTACATCAATATGTTTATTTATTGAATGATGAGTAGGATTTTTAGTAATATTTATAGCACTTGTATTATAGCAGTATATAGGTGATTTATTTATACTTAAACCAAAATCGTTTAAAGTTTGTTGCATATAAATTACTTGTGAACACGCTAAAGCAGCAGATATATACTTTGCTTCAGTTGTTAATAAAGATACGTATTTTGTTTTTTTACTAAACCATGATACAAGGGAATGTCCTAGAAAATGACATGTTCCAATAGTACTTTTTCGATCAGATTTACATCCTGCGTAGTCAGCGTCACAGTACGAAACTAAATTGAATGAATCATTTTTGGGATAAAATAATCCAAAATCCGATGTGTGCTTTACATATCTTAGAATACGCTTTACGGCTGTTAAATGAGTTTCCTTAGGTTGTGATTGATATATTGTACAGAGACATACACTATGCATTATATCTGGTCTACTAATGGTTATATATAATATTAATCCTATCATTCCTCTATATAGTTTTTGATCAACATATTTTCATGAATCATCTTTACTTAAAGCAATATTAATTGCCATAGGTGTTAGTCTTCCATTTGTTGTTGTTAGATTATATTTATTAATTAAATCTCTTGCATATTTCTCTTGATTAATGAATATTCCATTTTTTAATTGTCGAATTTGTAAACCTAAGAAGAATGATAATTCTCCCATATGACTCATTTCAAATTCTTTGGTCATAATATCCGAAAATTCTTTGTTTATTTTTTCATTTGTTGATCCAAAGATTATGTCATCAATATACATTTGTACTAATTGTATATCTTTGTCATTTTTCTTGATAAACAAAGTATTACCTAATTTTCCTATTTCAAAGTTTGATTGTAATAAATAATTTCGTAATCTATCATACCAAGCCCTAAGAGCCTGTTTTTATCCATATAAAGCTTTCTTCAGTTTATATACGTGATCTGGTAATTTTTCATCTTCAAATAGGGGTGGTTGCTCTACATATACATCTTCTTTGACAAATCCATTTAGAAATGCACTTTTGACATCCATTTGATATAATTTGAAATTATTATAATTTGCAAAAGCTAGTAAAATTCTAATAGCCTTTAGTCTTGCTACGGGGCGAAAAGTTTCATCGTAATCTATTCCTTCTTCTTGAGTATATCCTTGTGCTGCTAGTCGTGCCTTATTTCTTACTACCTCAGCGTGTTCATTCATTTTATTTTTATAAACCTATTTGGTTCCTATTATTGTTTTACCCTCTAGTCTAGGAATAAGTTCCCATACTTCATTCCTAGTAAACTGATTCAATTCTTCTTGCATAGCAAGTATCCATGAATCATCGGAAGAAGCTTCCTTTGGATTTTTGGGTTCGATAGTTGATATAAATGCAGTATTACTCATATTATTTAATTGATTATGAGTTCTAACAACGGATTTAATATCCCCTAAGATATTTTCTATAGGATGGTCTCTAAGTAATCTAATTCTTTTATTTGGTTGGTTATCTTCATTAATTTCATCCTCACAATCGTCTCCATTGTTTTGAGTTATACTTTTATAGTTTTCATCGAAAGATAGGTTTAATGTTTCTTCTATAGTATTGGTTCGAGTATTAAAAACTCTATAGGCCTTGCTTCTTTTTGAATATCCAATAAAAATTCCATTATCGGATTGTGAATCAAATTTGTCTTAATTATCCTTTGTATTAAGTATAAAACATTTACTTCCAAATATTTTAAAATATGATACTTTTGGTTTCTTATTATATAAAAGTTAATAAAGAGTTTTATGAGACATAGGTCTAATTGAAATTCTATTAATAATATAACAAGCTGTTGCGACTGCCTCAGCCTAAAAATTCTTTGGTAAATTACTATTGGATAACATAGTTCTTGCACATTGTTGTATCGTTCTATTTTTACGTCCAACTATTCCTTTTTGTTGAGGAGTTCTTGGAATTGAAAAATTGTGGGTTATTCCCTTTTTATTACAATATTTTTCAAAATTCTCATTTTTGAATTCTCCACCATGATCACTACGTATTATTTTAATTTTTAGTGATAAATAATTTTTGAATCATTTTACAAAAAGTTTTAAATTGGTTGAAAGCATCACTTTTAATTTTAAGAAACAAAGTCCAAATGAATCTAGAAAAATTGTCAACTATTACGTACACATATCTGTTATGATTTATTGATTGAATTTGGGATGGACCAAATAAATCCATGTGTATTAACTCTAATAGTTTTGAAGTAGTAATTTATTCTTTTGATTTAAATGAACTCTTCTTTTATTTTCCGAATTGACACGCATCGCATAAGTTATTAACTTTAAATTTCATTTTGGGTAATCCTCTAACTGAATCTAAATTAGAAATTTAAGAAATATGTTTGAAATTTATATGACCGAATCTCTTATGCCGGATACAGGGATCACTTGTATTGGCCATAAGACATAGATTATCATTGGAAATTTTCATACTTAATACGTAGATATTTTTCTTTCTATCTCCCTCGAATATAACTTTTGAATTCCTATCTTCTATGAAACATTTATTCTTTTCAAAATTTATTTTACATCCTTTATCGCAAAGTTGACTTATACTTAGTAAATTGTGTTTTAAATTCCTAACTAATAAAACATCAGAAATAGTTGGAGTTTCAGAATTACCGACATTGCCAATTCCAATGATGTATCCTTTAGAATTATCTCCTAAGTTTACCAATCAACCATCTTCATACTTCAGATTATCGAGTAGTTCTGGATTTCCAGTCATATGTCTCGAACAACCACTATCCATTATCCATTTGTCGTTTTTCATTTCCACTAATTGCTTCCCAGAATTTGAATTTTCAATAGCCATGTAACACATCAGTTCAAGATTTGAATTTCCACTAGCCACCTTTTCAGAATTTGAATTGCCAATAGCCATTTTACCCATCTTTTCAACTTTTGAATTTTCAAAATTCATAGAACTCATCCTTTTCTGTATTAAACAATATTTCAATAGATCATATGCTTATTTAACATTAATATATGCAGACTCTTTTAACATTGATGCAATGCTTGAATTGACAGTAGTATTATCAGAGATTCCAAAATTTGCCATTTTACCAAATTTTCAAAAATCAGATTATGAACTTTTGAAAGACCTCGCTCTAATACCAATTGTTAGGGACCGCGGAATGGATCGTTAAGGCAAAGCTAACACTAGAGGGAGGGGGTGAATAGTGTTTGTAAGAATTTAAATAGAATTTTAAACTAAAGTGAATTATGGAATGAATCAAACACCACAAACACAATCACAGACACAGATTCAAACAGAAATAAAAATGCAGAAAAGGAAAGAACACACCGGATATTATACTAGTTCGGATTACTCCTACGTCCAGTCCCATACAACGCTGGATTGCGTAGAGTTTTAATACTATTTCAATAGTCAATTACACCCTCCTTGATTTCACGGCTCAACAAGGGTACACCGACTCCTATTCCTTGATTTCACGGCTCAACAAGGACACACCGATTCCTATTCCTTGATTTTCATGGCTCAATAAGGACACACTGATTCCTATTCGACTCACAAACAAGGTTTATTCAACCCAAGCAATCACAAAACAGCCCTATAACTCTTCAATAACACTTGATTCAGAGAGTAAAGAGTGTAGAGAGAAGAAGTTTGATCAAAACAGAACTAAATTTGGCAGAGTATAAGTGTAAAAACCATAAAAATGATTAATAATAATGGTGTAGAGAAAGCGGATGAAGTTAGAGAAGAAGAGATGATAAAAAATTCGGTTTTACCCCTTTTTCTAGAGTATGAAAGGTTGCAACGGTTCTGAATCGTTTCAAATAGTGAAAAGACACTTCCTTTCAAAATTAGAAAAAATAACAGTTATATGTCGACATAGAGTTTTTGACATGTCGACATTCTCTAGTGTATTTGTGATTTTCAAAGTATTTTTCAAGTGTTTTGATATGAAAATAATTCTGGAAATTTTTGAGTAAAATTCTAGTGTTGTAAATTAATATTATATGATAGAAAAACATATGAAAACATAAATTTAAACAATATAAATATATTTATAAAATTGTAAGGTTTTAAACTATATAAAGTATAAATATAAAGTATATATGACAACTTAAATTTGAAAAACAAGAAAGAATAAAAATAGAAACAAATAGAAAAATAAAATAGAGAGGATTGAGGATAGAATTGAAAATCAAAATTTGAAAACTAGAATTTGAATTTGAAAATCAGAATTTAAATTTGAATCTGGAGTGCTATTTAGAGTCTTACAAAATCTGGACTCTATAACTATATTAATCTTGAATTCTTGAAATCTTGAATACTCATGAGTCCTAAATTTTCTCTGATCTTTGAATCTCTATTATCTTTATAACTGTACAGTCTTCAGTTATATTTCGTGTATATAATTCCTGCACACACACACACACACACATATATATATTCTATACAAAACATTTTAGTATATATAGTATATATTTTATAATCAATGATAATTGAAATGAAGTTGTTGTCATCAAAACTCCATTTTCCAACATATAGTTCTCACTAAGAGTTTCTGTTAACTCATCCTTTAATCACTTAAGAAATACATGCTTCTTAATATATAAATTTTGCATGTTCATCTACTATCACAACACAACTTATTTTTACCCATTGAACCTTCTTCTTGGGATCTCTAGTCATTTAGGTTAGGTTACAATTGCGCGTGGTTTCATAATCTCAGGGAAATAGTCCCATTCCTTTAGAATCATTAAGGACTTTCTTTCTAGTCAGCCCTTTCATCAAAGGATCTGCCAATTTATCATCACTATATATGATATGTTCATTAACAATACTGTGCATACGACTGTCATTTCTTACCGTTGTAATATCTGTAACAACCCACTATTTTGTGCTATTCAAATCGACAATGAACCACACATGTCTGGCTTGAATTGCTCAAAATAACAGATTATTAACAATAATTGGAGTAGATACAAATCATATCACAGACACAGAAAAACACAGAATAACTCGCAGCGGAAGTATATAAAGCCATAGCAGTTCATGAAGCTACTACATAAACATAGTCTCCAAAACAAAATACATAATGTCAAATCACTAGGACAAGTACAAGGGAAATTTCAAATACATAAGTCTGCTAAAGATAAACGGAAACAACAACAACTGTCTAACATAGATAGGATTGAAGAACAAATAAATAGGTGGCAAAAGCTTCGAATGGTCTCGAGCTCCAAGATAAATCTCCAAAGGCTGTGGTACTCAAGCTTTCATAGAACTCTGGTCGTGCTCCTAAAATTATTTTTTCATTCTTTGTCGATGGAGTGTCGATCAGGCCAAGACCATACTTAGATAGCTCGTTAAACTTCCTCTCATACTCTTCAAAGCAAACATCACTACAAGCAATTCTAAATCATGAGCTGCATAATTCATCTCATGATTCTTTAGCTGACGACTGGCATAAGCAATGACCTTTGCATTCTGCATAAGTACGACACCCACACCTTCACGGCTTGCATCAGTATAAACTGTCAACCCTTCACTTCCATTCGGTACAGTAAGAACAGGAGAAGAAGTCAGTTTTTCCTTTAATTCTTTAAATTCAGCTTTGCATTTATAATCCCAAATAAACTTAGTATTCTTCCAAGTTGAAGCAGTGAGAGGTGCAGAAATTCGAGCAAAATTCTCTATAAACCTCCGATAATAGCCAATAAGACCGAGGAAACTACAAATATCTGTTGGGGTCTTAGGCTCTCCCCAGTCATTGATTGCAGCAATCTTAATTGGATCAACATAAACTCCATTCCCCGAAACGTCATGACCAAGTAATCGAACTTCATCCGCCCAAAAATGACACTTAGGAAACTTGGCTTTTAGTTGGTGACTCCTTAAAGTTTCGAGAACATATTTCAAATGCGATTCATGCTCCTTCTTTGACTTAGAAAAGACTAGAATATCATCAACAAAGACCAAAACAAACATATTGAGAACATCACGGAATACACGATTCATAAGATCAACAAAGTAGGCAGGAGCATTCGTTAAAATAAATATCATATAATACAATACGCTATTATAATAGTGTTTACGATAAATTGTAGTATCGGTTCTGCCCTTTTTTCAATAGCCGTCAAATTGTAATCCCCATATATGTGATGTTCTCTTACAGTATTGTGCTTATGACTGTCGTCTTATATCGCTGTAATAATGGTTATGTACTTTTTGCAATAGTCGCGGAACTATCGCAATGGATTACACCATTGGTGTCGGTTTTTCCAGTATGCGGATCTCAATTAGCAGATTTCTTTAGTTCTCTACTTCTTCACTAGCTGTGGCTAGTGCTATTATCTTAGTCTCTATGGTAGACTGAGTCAAAATAGTATGTTTCCTGGATTTTTCAAGAAACAACTCCTCCAGTAATGCTAAATATATATATATAACCATTGGTCGCTTTTGAATGAACATATAAAGTATTCCATTCTGCATCAGAATAACCTTCAAGAACAGTTAAAACTTTTCATAATGTAGTCCAAGGTTCATGGTATATTTTAGGTATCTCATTGTAACTCCCCGGAATTTTCGGACCGTTAAAAAAATTTCTAAAAATTCTTCCATCCAAAACAAACAGTGAAAGCTACCATTTTATTTGATAAATATACAACATCATTAATTGCTCTGGATAAAATTTTAATAAATGCCACTTATCTAATTGACTGATTGTGCTTAAATATGAATTAAACACAACTACCGTTAATCTACCAATGTGCAACTCTAATGAGACATCGACATCGATATTCATTCCTGCACACTTGATAAACACGTTAGCATAGGTTAAATGAAAGATGCACTATTACAAGATGAAATAGAAAATAACAAAAAATATTTTTTATTAATAAAGCAGTTGCATCACTACCCCTTGTGACTACCTACGTACCTTTATCTAATTGGGTACGCAATTAGATACAGGATCAAGCCAACAAAGTTCTTCTTTACAAAACATTTAAAATCAATATTTATTTCCAATAATACTTTTTATACCAAGTAGAAACACTCTATTTATACTCGTTTTAAAAAGTATCTGAATATTTCTTCTAAAACTTCCTTTCAAAAGGTCTTCTCTTTTAAATACCAAAAAGTCCCTTGTGATAAAATAGATTATAACTTCAAACTAATCATCGAAAAAGGAATTCTTGAAAATAATATTCACATAAGACAAAGGAATGCATTTCGATAATGCTATTATGGCTACCAAACCACAGGTAGTCTATATCTATCCCAGTTCCCTACTAATCCTTATGTTCTTATTTTCATGACCTTATGCCAGTTATGCTAAGTCATCAATGTCCTCAGTCATCAATCGTACGTGTTCTTTACTTACCGAAGTCAAAAATTGCAGTCAATATAGTATGTTGAAGTCATAGGCATCTTTAAATTAAAACACAAGCTTATGTAATAATAATGGACTAGATGATAAGTATACTCACAGTACTCCTTGCTATCTTCATGTAAAAGTCTCGTAGAACATCATATAGTACTTATCATCATTCCAAAGTAATCGATTATTTTCCTTGAATCATCGAAATTCGTCAACCTTTCTTGTTCTCAATTTTGACACGTTTTGGCTCTCTTTTACTTTGATTTAGATCCTCATTTTTGTCAGTTGTTTATGATACTAGAAACAAGCTCAAGTCCAAAGTTGATAGGATTTGGAATAGTTTACCATGATTTTATACTCAAACCATCTATAACAGCGTTTCCGACATGCTGTGAAAAGTTCTGCTCGTTTAAAAATTCTTCATAGTCAATTCAGAGAAAAGACAACGCTTCCAGAAGTGTAATGGCAAGTTCTGGGTGGTTTGACTAAAAATAGCTTACTACAGCGTTTCTGGGACGCTAGGAAAAGTTCTCGGTAGGTTATTAAGCTTCATAACTTATTCAGAGAAAAGATGGCGTTTCGGAATGCTATAGATAGTTCCAAAACTCAGATTTTCGGCTTGTTTCTGGTCAAAATGTTTGACACTGTTTCTTTATGATAAAAAGAGCTTTTGACTCCAATTTTTTTACAGTAAGAAGCTCTCTTAGTATAATAAATTATCTTCAAAATAAGCCATCAAAATCATTTATCAATTTAATACATAAAATCAAACATCATGAGGCATTTTTAACATGTCCATTTCGGGCTGATTTTTACCTGTCTTTGCAGCCAGTTTTTAGGTACACAAACGACTGAATTAGAAAAAAGTGGCTGGGAATAAAGTTGTAGCCCTTTGAATTATCTTTCCAAATTGATAGAGAAGTCGAAATTTCATCAAGAATTGCAAAAGTTATGCTGAAAATACACAACGTCATTTTCAGGCGTTCACGTCTAAACATTCATTCATAAATTTCTCAACTTTTCTTCGAAATATGAAATGAATACATGAACTTAAATAGGTTTTCTCACCTTATACTTGTTCCTTGATCTTGTATTTATTCTTTAGGCTTCTCCCAAACTTCTACTCTTTTTTTACTTTTGTTTTCATTTGTGAATGCATGAAAAGGACGAACCTTTCCACCCTTTATATTGTAGTTTTCAAGGCTAGTTTGGTAATTTAGTTTTGGACACTTGTGCTCCTTATCTTCATGCAAGCTGTAGGATGAAGATACATGTCTACTTAGGTGTCTTTAGATGTTTCTACACATATAAACCTAATATGTTATGTGTCTTTATGTTATTTACTTATAAGACATGTGTACCATTCTTTTGATGACACGTGTCCTTATCATTTTAAGTCATTTTTCATATTCTGGCACATGTACACATATACCATTTGTATTTTGATTTATATGCTATTTTCATGCATATATGTGTTCATCTATTATTACTACATGCACGTGATGTTCTAACAACTTTTAACAAGCAAAACCTTGTTTATCGACAAAACTGTTTTCGATCACATTATCGATTTTTCTTCGAACTAGTTATCTTTGTAAACAAAAACTCAACAACATGGTTTCTCGTCATTAATTATTATTTATAAAGGGATTTAATCAAGGTTATGAAACCATTAAATACAAGATTTAAATATTTAGATAACCTCACTATTTAAATATTTACTACCCGAAATTTCAGGTTGTTACATTCTACCCCCTTAAAAGGAATTTCATCCCCGAAATTCTATGCAATACTTAATCAAAAGAAAACCAAATATTCCATGAAAGATACTCTATGTATCCAAGAAATTTTCTTGAAAGTATGCTTTCAAAATAATTTCATAAATTGAAATCATACCTGGACATTATATGATTCGAACCTTTTTAACATTCTGTCACTCCTGCAAGCTGTTACTGGATCAGGCACGTCATAGCTTCTTTTTATGCCCAAATTCAGGATCATGTTCTTTGCAATCCACATCGATACCCGGTCTCCTTCTCTTCATGTGTGGTACCCATCGAAATGTACCAAAGATTCATCGCACTTCGGCTCATCCGACTCATCATCATCTAGTTAGGATGTATTCTTCATGTTGTAGTACCCATCGAAATGTACCAGAGAGTAATATTTTCAAAATAGACATCTCAAATAATATCTTCAATGATTATATTCAATAAAGTCAACTCACCAATTATGTTGTACTCTCCTTGTTGTAGTACCCATCAAAATGTACCAGAGAGTAACATTTTCAAAATAGACTCTAATCAATATAATTATTTTTATATATAATATGATAATATTCAACAAAGTGGATCCATGCCACCCCCTCAATTTAGGCTATTCTAGTGCAGTTGACATCCACTCACTAAGTAGGGACGTACTCTACTCGGTTCTATATCAACATTGAGTAATAGTTGCACTACCCAAGATCTATTGTCTTATACCACGCATCATCATCACTATCCAAAGGTAACCATCATATTGCGGTCGACATCCCTTCACTAAGTCGGGATGTACTCTACTGGCTCGATACCACATAGAGTAATAATGCACTACCCAAGATCCATTGTCTTATACCGCACATCGAAGGTATCCATCATTGATGAAATAGTAAATGAAAATCTTTCATAAGTTTAAACAAAGTAGTCTCTCAAAACACTTCTATACTTTGTAATCCTTACTCCTACATGGATAACCATTTTCTTTTGGAAAATCCACACTCTCAACTTCGAAAATCATCTTAAGTATAAACCACCCTTTTTTCCACAACAATCTTTTCATATTACTCAATGTATCTCAAAATTTTATATAGGACACTAGTTATGACATTCGCATTGAATGATGTCAAACTCTTCTTTTTTATTTGTCAAACACATAGTCAGTTTATAGCAACGTTTTGAGATAACAAACTTTCAAACTTTAAATTGCGTATGATGTAAATATTCTAGACAATTAATCTAGTTTCCCAATAAGATATGTTTCGACCAAACCCAATCAAGGAATCAAAAGTGATGATCGAATTGCTAGGAGATCTTTTAGTAGCTTTAAGTTAACATCATCAAAGCTAAACAATTCCAATATCACATTATATAATAATATAAATATTTAAAGAGATTTTCTCACCTTGTTTTGCATGAGTGTAGTGTTCAATTTACTACTTTCAGTCTTCTTCACTTTTATTTGCCCAAGCTCATTTAATTCATTCCTCGATAAGTCGCAATACCTCATTCCTCTTAAGCCACTCTGTTGCATTCATTTCAAGTTGCAACATTCCTTCCTCTACAAGCCACTTCATTTATTCCTTCGTTACTTTAAAATTAATCATATGCACTTACAACATTGTTAAACCTCTCTATATGGTGCATGATAAAGAATCATATATGTATAAATACTAAACAAAAGTTAGACACACAAAATTAATACTACTCATAACCCCAGTCAGAGGTATCGTGCCTTACCCAATCCAGTTTTATTTATCAAATTAGGTTGCTTCATTTCAAAAAATTTAGGATGATTTTCTAATCTTATGTGAAATTTTATTTAGGCACCTAACCTAAGCCCTGATATCACTTGTAATGTAACAGCTCGCATTTTATGTACCGAAAGATCGTAAGATGTTTTATTTTATTCTCTGAGGGTTGGATCATTCTCATCTTTTAATAGGTTGCTTATGGGGATGTGAGACATGTCCATAATTTTTACCGATTTTGTTTATGACCATTTTGCCCCTATCATCCTTGTACATGGAATAACTTTTGACTCAAGTCGAATCAAAGGGTGAGACCTGAGCCGTTGGAAAGGAATTGATGATTGTCTTTCCGTAGAGTGGTTACATTAATGATTCGGCTCAGCGGTTTGGGAGAAATCGCTATTTTAAGGTTTTTCAGTTGGCTATTCTGATTTTGGAGCCTTAGTGGAATCCTATAAATAGGGGGTGAGAGTGGAGGGAAAATGTTTACTTTCCCCATTCTCTTATTTGAAGGCATTGATCTCCTTCTTCCTCTAACACCTTTCCACCATTAAAAAAATCCAAATCTAAGGAGGGAAATCATAGATCTACACCATTCGAGGCTAGATCTACATCGTTTCAAGGGTAAATTCATCGGATCAAGGAGTTTGTTTGGAAGTATTCGCTGTTCGAATTCTTATTTCTACCATTTTAGATTGTTTCGACAAATCGGTGAGTGATTTACATCTCTCACATGAATGCAATGAAGTATATGAGTGTTTGTGCATGTTTCTCATCAAATTGGAATGTTTTACCATAGATTTACACCATTACATGTTCATTTTCATATGCATCACCCTATGATCTAATCTAACAAGTTTTACTCATTAATTTTATGTCATTTTACATGTTTATGTTAGTTAGATCTCTCATTTTGATCATATGCTCATTTTAAATGGTTTTTGGTGAGATTTGCATCATTTTTGTGGAAATCGTCATATTCATGTGATTAGTAATGTTATGATATGTTCGATGATTTTGGTTGAGTTGGTTTCATCGGATTCGTCGTTTAGCGAAGTTTTGGTCGAAATTGGAGTTGAAATGCAATATGCAGAAGTTGGCTCGGCCAGAAGTTGGATCGGACCATAGTTGGATCGGACCATAGTTGGATCAGACAGAAGTTGGATTGGACTATAGTTGGATTGAACAACAGTTGGATCGGATTATAGTTGGATCGGGCAGAAGTTGGATCGGGACCATAGTTGGATCGGTCAGATGTGGATCGGGTCGGTTAGATGTAGATCGATCGGTCAGGTGTGGATCGGGTCGGTCATTTTGGCGGATCAGTCGAGTTCTGAAGCCAGAAGGGTGCTGGTTCGGGTCGGCCTAGTTTGGGTCGGGTCGGTCTAAAAGGGGGCAGATCGGTCATGTTTTTAGTAGCGCTTATAAATGATGATGCTATGGTTTCTTTCCAACAGTGTCAATTTCTGAAGAAGTACGTTTTTCGAGTACGACTCAGATTTGGAGAAAAGGTCTAAAAATAATATTTTTCAGGGGAAACCCCCCGAACCCTAGATGCAGCGCAGTGATGTAATTAGCTCGGTGATGGTTTGACTTCGAAGTAAATTCAAGTAAGAAGGTTCGAAGTGTTGAAAGGTGTTCGTTGATTGGAGTAGAACATCGAATAAAGTAACAACTCAAAGGTCGTGGGTTGGTGGATAATGGTTGCTCGAGAAGGTTGCCTGAGCTATGAAATGTCTTCAAGGTTGGATGACTAGTGATGCGAAGGTTGAGAAGTCATCGTTGTCGTAAGTTCTAGCAGGCTCAAAGCAGGGGTACAATGGGGGCACCCGAAGGACCGGAAGGTTGCTGGTCGAGTACCCTGGGTATCGTTGAAAAGGCCTAGTTGTCAAGGTTGGACATTGTCAAGGTTGGACATATGGAGTTTATGCTAGAACTGGGGTAACCATTAGCCCTTGACATATAGAAAGGTTGGCTGTCATACAATTAACGATGGTTTCAAAGCAGGATTGGCGGTGATAGCCATAGTCAGTTATGGATGATTGGTTGTTCTGTTTGTACTATCTCACATAGATTATCCAAAGTCGAGGGAGATGTTCTTTGAGTTCTTAACTGATATTGGTTTAGGCCTCTGGGGAGAGTACTTGGGGAATGTTAAACTCGATTAGGGTTGCCTACGTGACACCTATGTAATCTGGATGCTATGAATGTTATCAATGGTTATTCTGGTTCCCATGTATGAATTGTTATCCCTTTGGTTGAATAGATTGCAAATGCTATCATTGTCCGATGTGGGGAAGATAATGTTGAGTTCTTCTCCGGTGTTGTGGGTAGATTAGTATATTTATCTATCCCTTCTCATACACTTTATTGTTGAAGTTTGTTAGCTGTTTTATCACTCACTAAGACTGTTGTCTGACTCAAGGTTTTATGTTTCCTTTTATTACCTTGGGTTGTTCATCCTTTTGTGGATGGGCAGACTAAGTAACAGGTGACAGGTAATGCTTCAGTGAGGATGACGATGTCGATCGATGACGAGCAAGAGGCTCACGTATCAGTTTTACTACTATCTAATAATTGGATTTCCGCCGTTTGCTTTTCTGAGTGATGTAGTGAGGCAACTTTGTATAAACACTATTTCCAAGTTTGTGGATATTACCTTCTGGTTGTATGAAAGTCCAGTGTTTCTGCTTCACTATTACTACCTGTTGTATATGTTCTATTATATTTTATCCTTACGCTATGAGTTTACGACATGTTTCGCTTTTGTTTACCTACTCTGATGATCATCCATAGCTGCCTTGCACACCTTTCAGTGCATTATTTCTCTTGTATAGTGCGGGGGTTATGCGTGGTCGTCACATTTGGTATCAGAGCTCTGGTCAATGATTTTTGGCCAAAGTTCAAGGACGTAATCACGTATGAGAGATGTATTTGTAGATTTCAGTTGGATGCTTGCTATACATAGTAGCATATATAGTAGTAACGGTTGTTTTCCTTTAGCAGTTTTTCTTGAAGGTGGCTAATTATTCTAAATTGCAAATTTAGAATGAGTAGACGAGAAACAAGACACACTGCTAGGGGAGCCAACACTGGAGGGGGAAATGGTGGTGAACCTAATTACTCGCCATGTTTGAAGCCATGGCAAAAGAGATTATGCGAAGGGTACCCGCTTCAGTGGCGGCAACGGAAGATGTCTGTGCAAGGATATTACATCGCTAAAGGGAAAACCATTCAAGGGAACCGAACCAGCTGAAGAGATACAGAGGTAGATGGATTCATGTGTCCGAATCTTTAGAGACTTGGGTATTGAGGATGCATTAAAGAAAAAGCTTGCATCAAGGCAACTGCAGGGCAGGGCCATGGAATGGTGGAATTCTGTTACACTCGAGACTCTAGAGGAAGAAATTTCATGGGAGCAATTCCAAGCTAAGTTTGAAGCAAATTTTATCTCGACAGCTCAGAAATCTGCTGTATTCAAGAAGTTCGTAGAGCTGAAACAGAATGGTCGTTCCGTGCTTGACTATATTTCTGATTTCGAAGCCTTGTATTGATATGCTCATTCATACATTGATACAGCATATCAGAAGAACGAGAAATTTGTCTTGGGTTTGGATGCTTATATTGGAAAGCCGTTGGTGGACCATCTTGATGATTCATTTGAGAAGATTATGGAAAAAGCTATTCGTCATGAGAGCTTGTTTCCTAAAGAAGCAAATGTTGTCGCTACCACCAAAGAAGTACAGAAGCCACAACAGGGTGGTAATAATATGAAGAGGAAGCAGCAACAACAGAAGGGAAAAGATGGACAAAAGAAGCTCAAGAGTTAGGTGATTTGCTTTAACTGCCAACAGAAAGGCCATTTTGCTAGTGAGTGCAAGAATCCCAAAGCTTAGAAGAAGCGCTTCAAGTGTGGGAAGCTTGGGCATGAAAAGAAGGATTGTCCAGAATCAGCTAAGGGCAAGCAGATTGTGAAGGCATATGCTTTGGAAGCCATGTCATCTTCTTCAAGAGCTCCTACTATAGAGGAGAAGGGAAAGGGTGTCGTGGTGCAAGGTACTCTTTCTGTTAATGGTGTTTTAGTTCGTGTGCTTTTCGATAATGGAGCATCGCATTCCTTCATTTGCAATGAGCTTGTGTCTCTCTTGGGTTTGGAGCCTGATATTTGTGATAAACCTTTCATAGTGACTAATTCAATTGGGGGTTCGTAAAATCTTTGCATGATATGTCGTGGTCTAGTGTTGTCGATTCATGGTTGCCCTTTTGTGTGTGATTGATTTGTTCTTAACTTCGCTGGGTTTGGGATCATCTTGGGCATGGATTGGCTCAAGAGGTATGCGACAAGGGTGAATTGCGAGAAGCTAGAGGTGTGGGTCGGGGATGTGAAAGGGCGAAAGGTGTTGATTTGATGTAAGCACAAAAACGGGGTCTTCGTGAGTTATCTATATTCGCTTGGGATTCCACAAGAAGACCTGTCATCAGTACTGATCGCTAATGGGTATGTAGATGTCTTTGACGAGGTCAAAGGGTTGCCGCCGCATCGTGAGATCGAGTTTAGGATCGATTTGGTCGAGGGTGCTAGACCAATCGTTGTGCCACTTAGGCGGATGTCGCCTAAGGAACAGGGAGAGTTAGAGGTGCAAGTTAGAGACCTTTTGGGAAAAGGATTCATTCGGAGGAGTGTATCCGAATGGGGTGCACCAATTGTATTTGCAACCAAGGCGGATGACTCGTTAAGATTGTGTGTGGACTATCGTGAGCTAAACAAGGTGACAAAGAAGAACAAGTATATGTTGCCAAGGATAGATGACTTGTTCGATCAGCTTCACAAAGTCAAAGTTTTTTCTCAGATGGATTTGGCAATGGGATTTCACCAATTGAGGGTGGCTAAGGATAGTGTGCCAAAGACTGCTTTTAGGACGCCATCCGGTTTCTTCGAATGGTTGGTGATGCCATTCGGGTTGACTAACGCGCCAACGTATTTTGTGCATCTTATGAATAGAGTGTTCAGAGACCAGTTGAATAAGTTTGTGCTTGTGTTCATGGATGATATTCTGGTTTACTCCAGAAATGAGGAAGAACATAGGACGCACTTGAGAGTTGTGTTAGAAATTTTGCGAAAGCATCAGCTGAGAACTAAGTTTTCCAAGTGTCACTTCTAGAAGAGTGAAGTGAGTTTCTTAGGTCGTGTTGTTTTTGGAAATGGAATAGCGGTTGACCCTGCTAAAATAGCGCCAATCCAGAATTGGGATAGACCGAAGAATGCGACAGATGTTCGAAGTTTCCTTGGGTTGACCGGTTATTACCGATGTTTTGTCAAGGATTTCTCCAAGATAGCTGCACCGTTGACAGGATTGTCGAAGAACAACCAAGTGTTCACATGGGATGAAAAGTGTGAACAAGAGTTTGGAATCCTGAAGGAGAGATTGACGAGTGCACCTGTGTTGACCATTCCAAGTGGGAATGAAGAGATGGTGGTATATACCGATGCATGTGGTACTGGGCTTGGAGCAGTGCTAATGAAAAAGGATAAGGTTGTGGCCTATACGAGTTGACAGCTGAAGCCGCAAGAGAAGAACTACCCAACTCATGATTTGGAGTTGGCGGCGATTGTGTTTGCTCTGAAGATGTGGAGATATTATCTATTGGGAGTTCGATTCGAGATGTTTACGGATCACAAGTTGTTGAAGTGTCTTTTCTCCCAAAAGGATTTGAATCTTTGGCAGCAAATATGGTTAGAGTTTCTGGCGTCATATGATTTTGGCATATCCTATACTCGGCCAAGGGTAACGCAGTTGCAGATACGTTGAGTCGAAGGCACGAAGTTTGGGAGCGATGTTTTCGGAATGGAAGAGCCTCGAGTACTTGGCAAGGTTTGATTTCAGGCCAAGGTGTGAGTTGGAACCTGAAATGTTGGCGAGCTTGTCGATAAGACCTACTCTTATCAAAAGGATTGACGAGAGCCAAAAGAAAGACGCAAAGCTTGTCGAGTTCATTCAGAAATTGGATCCAAAAGATAAAGAGTTCGAGGCCGATCGAGAAGGTTGGCTTCGAAAGCAATGACGATTAGTTGTTCCTGATATCGACGGATTGAGGGATGAGGTTCTGAGAGAATGTCATCACTCGAAGTTGACGATTCATCCCGGTGGCAATAAGATGTATCTGGACATGAAGAGAGTCTATTACTAGGAGGGAATGAAGAGAGATATTGGAAAGTTCATTTCCAAATGTATGAACTGTCAGTTGGTAAAAGCTGAACAGAAGAAGCCAAGGGGTTTGCTTCATCCATGGGAAGTTCCTATGTGGAAGTGGGAGCTAGTATCGATGGATTTTATCAGTGGACTACCTAGAACAAGGGCAGGAAACAAAGGGATTTGGGTGATCGTGGATCGTTTGACCAAAAGTGCGAGATTCATTCCTGTCAAGTCGACTAGGACGGCATCAAAATTGGTTGTACTTTATGTGAAATGGATAGTTCGATTCCATGGTGTCCCAAAGAGTATAGTGAGTGACCGAGATCCATTATTCACGAGTGTATTTTGGAAAAGTTTGCAAGAAGCTTTGGGAACCGAGTTGTGCTTGAGTACGGCATATCATCCCCAAACTGATGGTCAGACCGAGAGAGTCAATCGAGTTTTAGAAGATCTCCTGAGGGCTTGTGTGTTAGACTTCGGAGGATCATGGGAAGATTATCTACATCTTGTTGAGTTTGCGTATAATAATAGCTACCAGTCTAGCATTGGGATGGCACCATACGAAGTGTTGTTTGGAAGGTCATGCAATCCTCCAGCATGTTGGTTAGAAACTGGAGACAAGTTGGTACTTGGGCCTGAGATGATTAGAGAAATCTCGGATTGTATCGAGATAGTTCGGCAACGAATGAAGGCAGCCCAGGACTGTCAGAAGTGTTACGCCGACAAGCGTCGTAAGGACTTGGAATTTGACGTGGACGATATGGTTTTCGTGAAATCTTCGCCGTTGAAGCACATGGTTAGATTTGGTAAAAAAAAGGAAAGTTAGCTTCAAGGGTTGTTGGACCATTTCCGATAGTCGAGCGAATTTGAAAGCTCGCATATAGATTGGAGTTAACCGAGAAGATGTCGAGTGTGGATAATGTGTTCCATGTGTCGTTTCTATAGAAATTCATGCAAGATTCGAATATGGTGGTATCTCTAGAGCAGTACGAAGACTTAGAAGTAGAGACCACAGTTCCGAAATCTTGTAAGCCGCTTCATGTTGTGGGAAATGACACGAAACAACTTAAGAGGAAGACGGTTAAGCTAGTCAAGGTACAATGAAGTGAGGATGGAGACGATTGTACATGGGAGACGGAAGAGAGCATGAGAGCGACTCATCCAAAACTCTTCTTTGGTAGTACCCTTTGATATTGGATCTTCGTTATATCGTTGTATCTTGTTATTGTTTATTAGAATTCCACGTGCTAAGATAAGTCTGTGGATGCATGGCTTGATGGTTGCTAGTTTGGATGATATAATTGGCTTCTCATGTATGATAGGTATGCAAAATCGTTGTGATTACTTGTGTTTGTTTGGAATTTCAGGGGAGAAATTCTTAAAGGGAGAAGAATGTAACTGCCCACATTTTACAAACCGAAAGATCGTATAATGTTTTATTTTATTCTCTAAGGGTTGGATCATTCTCATCTTTTAATAGGTTGCTTATGGGGATGTGAGACATGTCCATAATTTTTACCGATTTTGTTTGTGGCCATTTTTCCCCTATCAGCCTTGTACAGGGCATAACTTTTGACTCAGGTCGAATCAAAGGGTGAGACCTGTTCCGTTGGAAAGGAATTGATGATTGCCTTTCTGTAGAGTGGTTACATTAATGATTTGGCTCAGCGGTTTGGGAGAAATCGCTGTTTTAAGATTTTTCAGTTGGCTATTCAGGTTTTGGAGCCTTAGTGGAATCCTATAAATAGGGGGTGAGAGTGGAGGGAAAATGTTTACTTTCCCCATTCTCATTTGATGGCATTGATCTCCTTCTCACTCTAACACCTTTCCACCATTAAAAAAAATCCAAATCTAAGGAGGGAAATCGTAGATCTACACCATTCGAGGCTAGATCTACATCATTTCAAGGGTAAATTCATCGGATCAAGGAGTTTCGTTTGAAGTATTCGCTGTTAGAATTCTTATTTCTACCATTTTAGATTGTTTCGGCAAATCGGTGAGTGATTTACATCTCTCACATGAATGCAATGAAGTATATGAGTGTTTGTGCATATTTCTCATCAAATTGGAATGTTTTACCATAGATTTACACCATTACATGTTAATTTTCATATGAATCACCCTATGATCTAATCTAACAAGTTTTACTCGTTAATTTGATGTCATTTTACATGTTTATGTTAGTTAGATCTCTCATTTTGATCATATGCTCATTTTAAATGGTTTTTGGTGAGATTTACATCATTTTTGTGGAAATCATCATATTCATTTGATTAGTAATGTTATGATATGTTTATGATTGTTTTTGATGATTTTGGTTGAGTTGGTTTCGTTGGATTGGGTCGAAATCGGAGTTGAAATGCAATATGCAGAAGTTAGCTCGGCCAGAAGTTGGATCTGACCATAGTTGGATCGGACCATAGTTTGATCGGACCATAGTTGGATCGGACAACAGTTGGATCGGACTATAGTTGGATCGGGCAAAAGTTGGATTGGACGATAGTTGGATCGGACCATAGTTGGATCAGTCAGATATGGATCGAGTCGGTCATATGTAGATCGGATCGATCAGGTGTTGATCGGGTCGGTCATTTTGGCGGATCAGTTGAGTTCTGAAGCCAGAAGGGCACTGGTTCGGGTTGGCCTAGTTTGGGTCGGGTCGGTCTGAAAGGGGGCAGATCGGTCATATTTTTAGCAGCGCTTATAAACGATGATGCTATGGTTTGTTTCGAACAGTGTCAATTTATGAAAAAGTACGTTTTTCGAGTACGACTCAGATTTGGAGAAAAGGTCTAGAAAAATTATTTTTCGGGGGAAACCCCCCGAACCCTAGATGCAGCGCAGTGATGTAATTATCTCGATGATGGTTTAACTTCGAAGTAAATTCAAGTAGGAAGGTTCAAAGTGTTGAAAGGTGTTCGTTGATCGGAGTAGAACATCGAATAAAGTAACAACTCAAAGGTCGTGGGTTGGTGGATAATGGTTGCTCGAGAAGGTTGCTTGAGCTATGAAATGTCGTCAAGGTTGGATAACTAGAGATGCGAAGGCCGAGAAGTCATCGTTGTCGTAAGTTCTAGCAGGCTCAAAGCAGGGATACAATGGGGGCACCCGAAGGACCGGAAGGTTGCTGGTCGAGTACCCAGGGTATCGTTTGAAAAGGCCTAGTTATCAAGGTTGGACATTGTCAAGGTTGGACATATGGAGTTTATGCTAGAACTGCGGTAACCATTAGCCCTTGACATATTGCAAGGTTGGCTATCATACGATTAACGATGGTTTCAAAGCAGGATTGGCGGTGATAGCCATAGTCAGTTATGAATGATTGGTTGTTCTGTTTGTACTATCTCACATAGGTTATCCAAAGTCGAGGGGGATGTTCTTTGAGTGCTTAACTGATATTGATTTAGGCCTCTGGGGAGAGTACTTGGGGAATGTTAAACTCGATTAGGGTTGTCTACGTGACACCTATTTAATCTGGATGCTATGAATGTTATCAATGGTTGTTCTGGTTCCTATGTATGAATTGTTATCCCTTTGGTTGAATAGATTGTAAAGGCTATTATTGTCCGATGTGGGGAAGATAATGTTGAGTTCTTCTATGGTGTTGTGGGTAGATTAGTATATTTATCTATCCCTTCTCATACACTTTATTGTTGAAGTTTGTTAGCTGTTTTATCGCTCACTAAGACTGTTGTCTGACTCAAAGTTTTATGTTTCCTCTTAATACCTTGGGCTGTTCATCCGGTTGTGGATGGGCAGACTAAGTAACAAGTGACAGGTAATGCTTTAGTGAGGACGACGATGTTGATCGATGATGAGCAGGAGGCTCACGTACCAGTTTTACTACTATCTAATAATTGAATTTACGTTGTTTGCTTTTCTGAGTGATGTAGTGAGGCAACTTTGTATAAACACTATTTACAAGTTTGTGGATATTTCTCTCTGGTTGTATGAAAGTCCAGTGTTTCTGCTTCGCTATTACTACCTGTTGTATATGTTCTATTATATTTTATCCTTGCGCTGTGAGTTTACGATAGGTTCCGCTTATGTTTACCTACTCTGATGATTGTCCATAGCTGCCTTGCACACCTTTCAGTGCATTATTCCTCTAGTATAGTGCGGGGGTTATGGACAGTCGTCACATGTAATGCCCCGGAATTTTCAGACCAGTAAAAAAAAATTCCAAATTTTTTTTCATCCAAAGCAAACAATAAATGCTATCATTTTATTTGATAAATATACAACATCATTAATTGCTCTGGATAAAATTTTAATAAATGCAACTTATCTAACTAACAGCTTGTGCTAAAATTGAATTAAACACAACTACCGTAAATCTATCATTGTGCAACTCTAATGAGATGAACATCGATATTAATTCCTGCACACTTGATAAACACGTCAGCATAGCTTAAATGAAAGATTCACTATTACAAGATGAAATAGAAAATAACAAAAAAATATTTTATTAATAAAGCAGCTGCATCACTACCCCTTGTGACTACCTATGTACCTTTATCTAACTGGGTAAGCAATTAGATATAGGATCAAGCCAACGTAGTTCTTTAAAAAATATTTAAAATCAATATTTACTTCCAATAATACTTTTTATACCAAGTAGAAACACTCTATTTATACTAGTTTTGAAAAGTATCTAAATATTTCTTGTAAAACTTCCTTTCAAAAGATCTTCTCTTTTAAATACCAAAAACTCCCTTGCGATAAAATAGATTATAACTTCCAACTTATCATCGAAAAAGGAATTCTTGGGAATAATATTCACATAAGACAAAGGAATGCATTTCAATAATGCAATTATGGCTATCAAACCATAGGTAGTCTATGTCTGTCCAAGTTCCCTACTAATCCTTATGTCCTTATTTTCAGGACCTTATGCCAGTTATGCTAAGTTATCAATGTCCTGAGTCATCAGCCGTATATGTTCTTTACTTACCGAAGTCAAAGGTTGCATTCAATATAGTATGTTGAAGTCATATGCATCTTTAACTTAAAACACAAGCTTATGTAATAATAATGGACTAGATGATAAGTATACTCACAGTACTCCTTGCTATCTTCATGCAAAAGTCTCGTAGAACATCATATAGTGCTTATCATCATTCCCAAGTAATCGATTATTTTCCTTGAATCATCGAAATTCATTAACCTTCCTTGTTCTCAAATTTGACACGTTTTGGCTCTCTTTTCCTTTGATTTTGATCCTCATTTTTGTCAGTTTGTTTATGATACTATAAACAAGCTCAAGTCTAAATCTGAGAGGATTTGGAATAGTTTACCATGATTTTATTCCCAAACCATCTATAATAGCGTTTCCGACATGTTGTGAAAAGTTCTGTTCATTTAAAAACACTTCATAGTCAATTCAGAGAAAAGACGGCGCTTCCAGAAGTGCTATGGCAAGTTCTAGGTGGTTTATAATGATTTTAGACTAAAAACAGCTTACTACAGCGTTTCTGGGACGCTAGGGAAAGTTCTGGGTAGCTTATTAAGCTTCATAACTAATTTAGAGAAAAGATAGCGTTTTGAAATGCTATAGATAGTTCCAAAACCTAGATTTTCGGCCTGTTTTTAGTCAAAATGGTTGACATTGTTTCTTTATGATAAAAATAACTTTTGACTTCAAATTTTCTATAGTAAGAATCTCTCTTAGTCCACTAAATTATCATCAAAAGAAACTCTCAAAATCATTTATCAATTTAATACATAAATTCAAACATCATGAGGCATTTTCAACATGTCGATTTCGGGATGATTTTTACCTGACTTTGCATTCAGTTTTCAGGTACACAAACGACCGAATTAGAAAAAAGTGGCCAAGGATAAAGTTGAAGCCATTTGAATTAGCTTTCCAAATTGATAGATAAGTCGAAATTTCATTAAGAACTACAAAAGTTATTCCCAAAATACCAAACGTCATTTTAAGGGGTTCACATCCAAACATTCATTCATAAATTTCTCAACTTTTCTTCAAAATATGAAATGAATACATGAACTTAAATAGTTTTTATCAATTTATACTTGTGCCTTGATCTTGTATTTGTACTCTAGGATTCTCCGAAACTTCTACTCTTTATCTTACTTTTGTTTTCATTTGTGAATGCATGAAAAGGATGAACCTTTCCACCTTTTATATAGTAGTTTTCAAGGATAGTTTGGTAATTTAGTTTTGGACACTTGTCCTCCTTATCTTCATGCAAGCTTTAGGATGAAGACACATGTCTACTTAGGTATCTTTAGATGTTTGAAACACCCCACCTCCGTTAGGGTCACTCTCAAAGGGAATGCCCTAATTTTGGTGGAGGTTTATAAGTACAAGTCATAGATATACAAGACAGATATAAGAACACATATTTGTAAACAGCGGAAGAACAACAAACTTTTATTTCATAAAGTCAAATACGTGTTACAACAACATCCTTTCCAAAAATATAAATAACACTTTCATAATCTGTCTTGAGTACATTATTTAAAGAAGCATGAATAAAATATAGGTAAACTGCAAAAGCCCCATAGTGGATTGTCCAAAGCCATAGTTCAAAACAAGCAATACATTTCTCTTCTTCAAGCTGGATGTTGAGGTAGGTCAAGCTGCTGTGTTCCCTCCCTGAGGACCTGGGGGGGGGGGGAAACGGAAGAAAGAAGACGAAAGAAAAATAGAGTCAGACATAAAGCCTGAGTAAGTCTAGTACTATTTTGTCTATGAATAAAGAACTGGGTATGATAAGTATAAACAAGAAGTGGGCATGCACTATAAACTTGGTTAAGTTGTCCAGGGTCGAATATACTATCGTACCCCATGTTGATCTCTGAACCCATATAAACTAGTTTCCAACTGGCACCCATAATCAGGGTGATGTGATCCATTCTATGATGATCGGCTCCTACTCGCATAGTTACATGTGTCTTACGGCCCCCGATGTCGTAGTTACCTATGCTGGTCCCACCATGGGGTGTATCAAGTCCCATAGTGGCAACCCGACACAACCTTAGAGTGCACAGGTATGCTACTGGTGTCCAGTGCCTTATTTTTCTGCGCCGGAGTGTGTGCACGCCCGCACTCCGTTAGAACCTACACTGCTACACCACCGCCGTCGATTTGACCTCTTACAATCAGCCCAGTAATCGTGCCCCACCCTGCCTAGTTTCAGGGTATCCTGATACACCTTTTAGGGTTACTGCTGAAAAGGGTCCCCCGTTACTAGGTTTTCTATCTCTAGCCAACATGCTAAGTTGGTTAAGTGATTCCTACCTAACCCCCACCAGTCCGTTTAGTTTAGCATGTTCCATTTTGATTAAGTCTTTAGTTTACTTAATCCTAACAATCCTGTCTCAGCCTTAATTGTCTTATTAAGGCCCTGACCTCTCACATTAGACAGGTATTGTTGTGGCTGCCTGTTGCCGGTTGGTTCCGGGCAGTCTTACGCCACAACTTAGTCTAACCTCGGGTCCTTGCTGGGCTCCATGTTTAACCTCCCACATTGGATAGGTATTGTTGTGACTACTGGACAGCCGGGCGGTTCCGGGCAGGTTTACATCACAACTCAATCCAACCTCGGGTTAAACACATCGTATGTTCTACATTTACATATTTTGTCATTCTCCTTTATTTCTTATATGTAAATATTTGCGGCCCATTATTAAGTTAATGGTGTAAAGGTTACACCAATCACGGGCCCAACCCATACTTGAATTTGGGCCCTTCTATTTTATATTTTCATTCATTAATTAATTTTAACCCAACGTTATTTTCCCCCGTTTTTACACGTCCGTTTATATATATATTGGGCTTAGCCTTTTAAAGCCCAATTTAGCCATGCGAAAATGGGAGGCTTAAAGCGTGATTACATACACAAAGAGGGGAAGGTGAGCGCATGAACTTGCATATGACGTTGGAAATACATGATAGAAACTGGTGTACTTGCATAGTGGTAACATAGGTGACATGAATTAAGGCATGTGAACTTGCATAGGTTTAACTGCAACATGAACCTATATTCTTATTTATGCATAATGTCAAACATAAGCATGGCATAAATATTTCTAGCATAAGCATGGCATAATATCAAACATAAGCATGACATAAATATTTCTAGCATAAGCATGGCATAATGTCAAACATAAGCATGGCATAATATCAAACATAAGCATGGCATAAGTATAGTTAAATTTGTTCACATAACCATGGCATAAATATACTTATGCATAAATATTCCTAATCATGGTGTTTGCTTTAAACTTGCAAAAAGGGATTTTTGAGTCTAACCTAGCCATGTCTCACATATGACATCATATAATCCTTTTAAACAAGATAGACTTAATCATGGATTTTAATGATGCCAAATATCATTCATAGCCTAGCCATATTCATAAGTTTGCAAATAAGTTCTCTAGTACAAAAGCATGACTTAGTACATGATGCCAAATCCTCAATATAATTTCATATGGATGACAATAACCAAACTTGTTCTAATTACATACAAAATGATTTATGCACAAAAATATACATCATGATGGCATAGTAGCAAAACCCCAAACTTGCATGAATTTAAATCAACTACATACATGTAGTTTCAACATAGGTCACATAATTTGCGAATATTTAAAACGTATATTTGCATAGAACTACCGCATGTAGTTCTTTATAATTGAATGACATAATTCAGAATATCCAATCGTATATAAATTGATAAGAACGCACAAATATGAATTTCATTGCCACAATTCAAGCATACATATCTACACAATCATTTGTTCATACCAAAGTAATACTCTACTTACAATGGTTGCGGCGAATTCTCTAATTAAGAGATATGATTCCTTTGTTGAATTGATTAGCTTTAGGTTGCTTGAATTGCTTTAGGCTTTAGAATTTTCCTCCTAATCCTCTCTCTAGTTGGCGGCTACCTCTAGTCGTTCCTCAGCAACATGGCGGCTATGTTCTTAATTTTGAATGAATAGATTAGGGTTTAGTCTAGGGTTGTTTATATAGAGGTTAGGAACTGATTAGGACCCTTGATGTTGCTAGGTTAGATCGTAGCCATTCATTCGATAGAGAGACCAATTAAAACTTGCCACCTAGCCCTAGTGACAAAGCAGACCACAGAAAATCGGAGGAACACAGACCTGGCCAGCCAGGTTGACTGGGCTCGACCAGGTCGACACCCCTGTCGACAGGGCTGTCGACAGCCCTGTCGACATGGGTAGCCCAGGTCGACAGCCCAGTCGACCTGGGTGGCCCAGGCGGGTGTTCTTCCACCCTGGCCCGTTGGGCCCTACTTCGGAATATTTAATTATTTAATTCTGTTTGAATTTTAAATTTTATTCAAAACTTCCGAAGGCCATATCTTCTTCATACGGACTCCGTTTTTCGAAAACTCGGACTCTATTTCGCGTATTTTTCCGAGACGAACGTAATGGCGTATCCCGTTTCCCTTAGTTCTTTGATTTCAGATTAATTATGCTTTAATTTGTTAATTTCACAGTCATAGAATTTTCGGGGTGTTACATTCTTCCCCACTTAAAAGGATTTCGTCCCCGAAATCTTCAAGCTAGGAGGAATGTATATCCTAACATCCAATCATCCATCTACTCATCCATCAAACACGAGCATCCATTGTCCTTAAAAGACTTCTAATGCTTCATGATCATATACGAAGTGTGTGTGTACATGAACTTATCTAATGCAAAATCAGGCGGTCTACTGATTCAGTTGACCTCCTTAATGCGAATTATGTAAGTGCCATGAATCCATTATGTATGCAAATTTTCCTATTCATGATTCTACATGAGTGCACAATCATTCAATACAAATGCAACATCCACATGTCAACATATTAATGTTCAATCATAGACGAAAGCAAACATATATGCATATGCAATATGAAGTGACTGAGCCGATCTAAAACCTAGATTGTGTGTGTATATGCAACCACGAGCAACCACTAGCAATCACTTGCAACCACTTGCAACCATCATCCATAACATGTTTCAATTACATGTTTCCATCCAAAGGGTTTCTACCTAAAAGATAAGGTCGAGGAAATATACCTAAAAAGATAGATAAAAGCGCAACTTAAGGAAAATGAAAGATCAAGGATGTACCCTCGAACAGAAAAGGGTAGGCTGTACGGATTCTAGCTTCAGTTTCCCAAGTCGCGTCTCCCTCGGCGTCGCTCCACTGAACTTTGACGAGCTTGACTTCGCGGTTGCATAGCTTCTTCACTTCCGTTCCTAAGATGCGGGTTGGAACTTTTCTTATGGTTGCTTCGCGTTCCACTTCAGCCTCTTCGAGGATATTTGGCTCTACCACTTCAGCAGTCTCATGTAGACATTTTCGAAGGTGCGAAACGTGAAAAACGTTGTGGACTCCAGCCAATTTCTCGGGTAGCTCTAATCTATAGGCCATTTTCCCAATCTTCTCGATGATAGGGAATGGCCCTACGAATCTTGGCGCTAGCTTTCCTGTGGTTCCAAAACGAACAACGTTCCTTAGCGGTGATACCTTGAGAAAAACTCTGTCTCCAACCTCAAATTCAAGGTCGGTCCTCCTCTTGTCGGCATAGGACTTTTGTCTGTCTTGGGCCGTCTTCATCCTTCTTCGTATTAAGTCCACTTTCTCTGAGGTCTCTTGGATCATATCCGGTCCAAGTATGAGCTTATCAGTAGATTCCCACCAACAAGTGGGCGATCGGCACGGTCTTCCATATAAAGCTTCGAAGGGCGCCATTCCGATGGTTGCTTGATAGCTGTTGTTGTAGGCAAATTCCACCAAAGGAAGGTGGTCTTCCCATGTCCCTCCGAAGTCAAGGACGCATAGTCTTAAGAGGTCTTCCAGAACTCTATTTACTCTCTCTGTTTGGCCGTCGGTTTGGGGATGATAGGCCGTGCTCAAGCATAACTGCGTTCCTACTGCTTCTTGCAGACTCCGCCAAAACTCGCTGGTGAAAATGGGGTCTCGGTCACTAACAATGCTAGATGGTATTCCATGGAGTCGAACGATTTCCTTAAGGTAAAGTGATGCTAGGGATGAGGCAGTTCTTTTACTTTTGACAGGTAAAAAGTGGGCGCTTTTAGTAAGCCTATCCACTATTACCCAAATGCTAGTGTTGCCTCTCCTAGACCTAGGCAGCCCATCGATGAAGTCCATTGAGATGCTATCCCACTTCCACTGCGGGACCTCCAGAGGATGTAGTAGTCCGCCAGGCTTTTTCTGTTCTGCTTTAACCTGTTGGCACACCATACACTTAGAAACGAATTCTGCCACGTCCTTTTTCATGCCGTTCCAAAAGAAAGTCCTTTTTATGTCTTTGTACATTTTATCTCCGCCTGGATGTATCGTCATCTTGGAGTGATGTGCTTCCTCGAGAACCTTCTTTACCAAATCTTTTGTCTGTGGGACGCATAGTCTTCCATCTCGCCTTAGTACACCCTTATCGTCCATGGAGTATCTGTTGAGGTGACTTGAAGTCTCACCCCTAATTAGCCTATCAATTATTTCCACTAGCTGAGGGTCTTCGCGTTGTGTTGCCCCTACTGAATCCACTAAGGTTGGGCGTACTTCGAGCGATGCTAGCAAGCCTGGTACGAAATCGGAGGAAGGCCTAAAGTCGAAGCTGGCTATAAGCTCTAGGCTTTGTCTTTCAACAAACAACGGGCTTAGGGTCAATTTCTTTCGGCTCAACGCGTCTGCCACTACGTTGCCTTTGCCCGGAGTGTAGGAGATTTCGAAATCGTACGAGGCAAGAAACTCCATCCATCTTTGTTGCCTCAAGTTAAGATCCTTCTGCGAGAAAAGATATTTCAACGATTTATGGTCAGTGTAAAGTTCGAACTTCTCACCTAGGAGATAGTGTCGCCAAGACTTGAGTGCAAAGACGATGGCGGCTAACTCAAGATCGTGGGTTGGGTAGTTCTTTTCGTGCACTTTCAACTGCCTCCCGCCATAAGCTACCACCCTTCCTTCTTGCATTAAGACGGCGCCTAGCCCTGTCCCACATGCATCCGTATAAACAGTGAACATCTTGCTCCCATCTGGCAGCGTCAAAACTGGGGCTGTTGTGAGAGCCCTTTTCAATCGTTGGAAAGCAAACTCGCAATCCAAATCCCAATTGAGCACTAGATTCTTCTTAGTCAATTTCGTGAGCGGAGCTGAGATTTTCGCAAAATCCCTTATAAATTTTCGATAGAAACCCGCTAGTCCTAGAAAGCTTCGGACCTCAGTTGCATTCCTTGGTGTCTTCCAGTCCTGTACCGCCACTACTTTAGCAGGGTCCACTGCTAACCCTTGTTTGGATACTATGTGCCCAAGGAACCTCACCTTTTCTCTCCAAAAGTGGCATTTGGAGAACTTGGCTTTTAGTTGATGGACTCGCAAAGTTTCCATGATTGCCCTTAGGTGCTGAGCATGTTCCTCTTCACTTTTTGAGAAAATAAGGATATCATCTACGAAGACCACTACGAATTTGTTGAGGAAATCTCTAAATACCCTACTCATCAGGTCCACGAAGTAAGCTGGTGCATTTGTCAAGCCGAAAGGCATGACTAGCCATTCAAAGAAGCCGTCTGGGGTTCTGAAAGCCGTTTTATCGATGCTATCTTCAGCCACCCTTAGCTGATGAAAACCGGTTGCTAAATCGAGTTGGGAGAAAACAGACGCTCCTACAAGCTGGTCAAATAAATCGTCAATTCTAGGGAGAGGGTGCCTATTCTTTTTCGTTAGCTTGTTGAGCTCCCTATAGTCAACACATAGACGGAGAGAACCATCCGCCTTTGTAGCGAACACCACTGGAGCGCCCCATTCTGAAATGCTCCTCCTAATGAACCCCTTTTCTAGAAGCTCTTTAATCTGTTTACTGAGCTCTTTCCTTTCTCGTGGAGCCATATGTCTAACGGGCAACGCAACGGGCTTTGCATTATCTACAAGATATATGCGGAAGTCTATTTCCCGCTTCGGAGGCAAGCCCTTCACCTCTTCGAAGACATCCGGATATTCCCGGACCACTCTAACTGATTGCAAATTTTCAACAGAGGCATCTAGCGACTCAAGATAACTAAGCATAACCGCATACGAGGGATTACAAGAAATTTCCAAAGTATTACCGAGCTGGGTTAGGAGCCTAACAACCCTTTTCTCACAATCAAGGATGGCCCCATTACTGGATAGCCAATCCATACCCAAAATCAAACCATACCCCGAAAAGCCCAAAACAAAGGCACTACATTGAAATTCAACACTTAGGATAGAAATTTTCAATCCCAAACAGATCATAGACAAATGAGCTGGGCCCCCAATTGGGTTTGAAACAATTAAGGGGTCCTCTACCATACTAGTTTTTAGGTGCAGAGATTCTACTAAAGCAGACGAGATAAAGGAGTGTGATGCGCCAGAATCAAATAAAGTGCGAACAGGGTGATCATAAAGATAAACTACACTTTCTACAGAAGTGTTTGTACCTCGCTGTTGCAATGGTGGCGCTTCTAGCACATGAACCTGTGCCCCTGGGGTGGATCCAGCCCTCTGCCCCTGTCCTTGTTTCTTTGGGCAGTCCTTAGCCCTGTGGCCTGTCTGACCGCACGAAAAGCACCCACCATTCTCCTTGGCCTTCTTTTTCCGGCAGTCCTTTACTAAGTGCCCCACTTTGCCACAGAAATTACACTTCCTCTTCTCTTTGTTGCCTTTTCCGCCCTTCTTAAAGTCTGTCTTCTTGGGCTGCAAACCCTCTTTCTTCCCTTGAGAGCTTTCTGCCTTTGTCTCCTTCTTGCCCTTATCCTCTTCATTCAGCAATGCCATTTGCACCAATCTTTCATATGTGGCTCCCATGGGTATATGGGTCATGGCCAAACTGTGTAATGGCTCATTTAACCCTTTGACGAAACGGAGAGCCTTCTTGTGCGGGGTGTTGACTAGGTCAAGCCCAAACCTAGCCAGCTCATCGAACTGATTCACATATTCTCTGACTGTCTTGTCCCCTTGCTTAAGAAATAAGAATTTTTCCAACTGCAAACTTCTTTCTGCATCTGAGAGAAATTTGGTCTCAAACCTTGCCCTAAAGTCCTCCCATGTCTCCACTGGTCTTTCAGCATTAGTGACTTCCCACCAGTAGGAAGCCTCGCCCTTCAATAGCCACACCGCCAATTGTACTTTCTGTCTATCTTCTACCTCAAAGATGATGAATAGGTCCTCCGTTTCTTTCAGCCAATTCCTAGCTGCCACGAAGGACTCAGTTCCAGGGAAATCCCTTCCTCCCATAGCTTTAAAATCTTTACATATTTTAGCAAACGTGTTTCCCCGAGGAGGAGGTGGAGGAAAAGGTGCCGCTGCAGCTGGATGATTTCCTTCAGCTGGGGGAGGAGGAATGGTAGGACCTGGCTGAGTGGCCCTTGCTTCTAAGAATCGTCTAAACCAACCAGGTATTGGTACCCCTTCCGGCAAGTTGAGTTCTTGGGACATGCTGAAACAAAAAGGATAGATTCAGAACGAAGGATAGAGATAGTTCCTATGGCTTTGGGGAGTGGACTTTGCTTTTTTAAAATAAAATAATATTTTTATCCTTTTAAAAATGCTTCTTTAAATTTCCTTTTCTGAAAATAATTTTTCAAAACTTTTTATCTTATCTGGTAAACCTATGCTCTGATACCAAGTGAAACACCCCACCTCCGTTAGGGTCACTCTAAAAGGGAATGCCCTAATTTTGGTGGAGGTTTATAAGTACAAGTCATAGATATACAAGACAGATATAAGAACACATATTTGTAAACAGCGGAAGAACAACAAACTTTTATTTCATAAAGTCAAATACGTGTTACAACAACATCCTTTCCAAAAACATAACATAACACTTTCATATTCTGTCTTGAGTACATTATTTAAAGAAGCATGAATAAAATATAGGTAAACTGCAAAAGCCCCATAGTGGATTGTCCAAAGCCATAGTTCAAAACAAGCAATACATTTCTCTTCTTCAAGCTGGATGTTGAGGTAGGTCAAGCTACTGTGTTCCCTCCCTGAGGACCTGGGGGGGGGGGGGGGAACGGAAGAAAGAAGACGAAAGAAAAATAGAGTCAGACATAAAGCCTGAGTAAGTCTAGTACTATTTTGTCTATGAATAAAGAACTGGGTATGATAAGTATAAACAAGAAGTGGGCATGCACTATAAACTTGGTTAAGTTGTCCAGGGTCGAATATACTATCGTACCCCATGTTGATCTCTGAACCCATATAAACTAGTTTCCAACTGGCACCCATAATCAGGGTGATGTGATCCATTCTATGATGATCGGCTCCTACTCGCATAGTTACATGTGTCTTACGGCCCCCGATGTCGTAGTTACCTATGCTGGTCCCACCATGGGGTGTATCAAGTCCCATAGTGGCAACCCGACACAACCTTAGAGTGCACAGGTATGCTACTGGTGTCCAGTGCCTTATTTTTCTGCGCCGGAGTGTGTGCACGCCCGCACTCCGTTAGAACCTACACTGCTACACCACCGCCGTCGATTTGACCTCTTACAATCAGCCCAGTAATCGTGCCCCACCCTGCCTAGTTTCAGGATATCCTGATACACCTTTTAGGGTTACTGCTGAAAAGGGTCCCCCGTTACTAGGTTTTCTATCTCTAGCCAACATGCTAAGTTGGTTAAGTGATTCCTACCTAACCCCCACCAGTCCGTTTAGTTTAGCATGTTCCATTTTGATTAAGTCTTTAGTTTACTTAATCCTAACAATCCTGTCTCAGCCTTAATTGTCTTATTAAGGCCCTGACCTCTCACATTAGACAGGTATTGTTGTGGCTGCCTGTTGCCGGTTGGTTCCGGGCAGTCTTACGCCACAACTCAGTCTAACCTCGGGTCCTTGCTGGGCTCCATGTTTAACCTCCCACATTGGATAGGTATTGTTGTGACTACTGGACAGCCGGGCGGTTCCGGGCAGGTTTACATCACAACTCAATCCAACCTCGGGTTAAACACATCGTATGTTCTACATTTACATATTTTGTCATTCTCCTTTATTTCTTATATGTAAATATTTGCGGCCCATTATTAAGTTAATGGTGTAAAGGTTACACCAATCACGGGCCCAACCCATACTTGAATTTGGGCCCTTCTATTTTATATTTTCATTCATTAATTAATTTTAACCCAACGTTATTTTCCCCCGTTTTTACACGTCCGTTTATATATATATTGGGCTTAGCCTTTTAAAGCCCAATTTAGCCATGCGAAAAGGGGAGGCTTAAAGCGTGATTACATACACAAAGAGGGGAAGGTGAGCGCATGAACTTGCATATGACGTTGGAAATACATGATAGAAACTGGTGTACTTGCATAGTGGTAACATAGGTGACATGAATTAAGGCATGTGAACTTGCATAGGTTTAACTGCAACATGAACCTATATTCTTATTTATGCATAATGTCAAACATAAGCATGGCATAAATATTTCTAGCATAAGCATGGCATAATATCAAACATAAGCATGACATAAATATTTCTAGCATAAGCATGACATAATGTCAAACATAAGCATGGCATAATATCAAACATAAGCATGGCATAAGTATAGTTAAATTTGTTCACATAACCATGGCATAAATATACTTATGCATAAATATTCCTAATCATGGTGTTTGCTTTAAACTTGCAAAAAGGGATTTTTGAGTCTAACCTAGCCATGTCTCACATATGACATCATATAATCCTTTTAAACAAGATAGACTTAATCATGGATTTTAATGATGCCAAATATCATTCATAGCCTAGCCATATTCATAAGTTTGCAAATAAGTTCTCTAGTACAAAAGCATGACTTAGTACATGATGCCAAATCCTCAATATAATTTCATATGGATGACAATAACCAAACTTGTTCTAATTACATACAAAATGATTTATGCACAAAAATATACATCATGATGGCATAGTAGCAAAACCCCAAACTTGCATGAATTTAAATCAACTACATACATGTAGTTTCAACATAGGTCACATAATTTGCGAATATTTAAAACGTATATTTGCATAGAACTACCGCATGTAGTTCTTTATAATTGAATGACATAATTCAGAATATCCAATCGTATATAAATTGATAAGAACGCACAAATATGAATTTCATTGCCACAATTCAAGCATACATATCTACACAATCATTTGTTCATACCAAAGTAATACTCTACTTACAATGGTTGCGGCGAATTCTCTAATTAAGAGATATGATTCCTTTGTTGAATTGATTAGCTTTAGGTTGCTTGAATTGCTTTAGGCTTTAGAATTTTCCTCCTAATCCTCTCTCTAGTTGGCGGCTACCTCTAGTCGTTCCTCAGCAACATGGCGGCTATGTTCTTAATTTTGAATGAATAGATTAGGGTTTAGTCTAGGGTTGTTTATATAGAGGTTAGGAACTGATTAGGACCCTTGATGTTGCTAGGTTAGATCGTAGCCATTCATTCGATAGAGAGACCAATTAAAACTTGCCACCTAGCCCTAGTGACAAAGCAGACCACAGAAAATCGGAGGAACACAGACCTGGCCAGCCAGGTTGATTGGGCTAGACCAGGTCGACACCCCTGTCGATAGGGCTGTCGACAGCCCTGTCGACATGGGTAGCCCAGGTCGACAGCCCAGTCGACCTGGGTGGCCCAGGCGGGTGTTCTTCCACCCTGGCCCGTTGGGCCCTACTTCGGAATATTTAATTATTTAATTCTGTTTGAATTTTAAATTTTATTCAAAACTTCCGAAGGCCATATCTTCTTCATACGGACTCCGTTTTTCGAAAACTCGGACTCTATTTCGCGTATTTTTCCGAGACGAACGTAATGGCGTATCCCGTTTCCCTTAGTTCTTTGATTTCAGATTAATTATGCTTTAATTTGTTAATTTCACAGTCATAGAATTTTCGGGGTGTTACAATGTTTCTAAACATGGACACCTAATATGTTTATGTGTCTTTATGTTATTTACTTATAAGACATGTTTATGATTCTTTTGATGACACGTGTCCCTATCATTTTAAGTCATTTTTCATATTCTTGCACGTGTACCCATATATCATTTGTATTTACATTTATATGCTATGTTCATGCATATGTGTGTTCATCTATTGATACTACATGCAGATGATATTCTAACAACTTATAACAAGCAAAACCTCGTTTATCGACAAAACCGTTTTCGGTTACATTATCGATTTTTCTTCGAACTACCTATCTTTGTAAACAAAAACTCAACAACATGTTTTCTTCTCATTAATTATTATTTATAAAGGGATTTAATTAAGGTTATGAAGCCATTAAATCCAAGATTTAAATAACCTAACAATTTAAATATTTACTACCCGAATTTTCAGGTTGTTACACTCATGACCCTCTCAATAGCATGTTAATGTTTTATACTAGGTTCACTGGTAAACCTGCATAATAATTCTACAACATCGTCCATGTCAGGTCTAATACTGTTGGCTAGCTTTTTGACCAAGCCACCAAGACTCATACCCAAGTCCAATACGAAGTCTCGCTCCTGGAGCCCTCCAAATCCATTCGTTGCCACCATGCTGTCCTCGTCTCGTGGTGCTACTACCACGACCCTGCTCGTGGTGCTTTATCGTGACCCGATCCGTCCACGCCAATTCTCCACGATCCGATCCCAGAAGCCAAAACATGAAGGGTAGGACTAAGTCTACCACGATCTGCAAATGCAGGATCTAACGACACATGTCTATAACAGCCATATTGACTATTTCTCCATCAAGCCACGAACCAGTCCGAGATCCTCGGGATTTGTGTCACGTGTGACCACGAACCGATTGCAAATATTAGCTATTAATAGCCCCGTACTTTGCATTTTTCAGGATCTTTTGGCAGTTCTTAGTGTTGTTTTCACCATTATTGTCCTATCATTATTCCTAATCAGAATTACTTCGAAATTGCTGAGAGAATCATAATTGTAAGAGTGAGATTGAGCGAAATATTTGATTGTACTAGCATTCAACGTATAATAAAAGACATATAAAGTGGACGTAGGCTCGTTAATGTTGAACCACTATAAACTTTGCGTGTTTTCTGCTTTTTCTTCATTTTCTAGATATAATTCTCTACAAATCTGAATAATTTGGGTGTTAGAGCCAAATTTTGGTCTAACATTTTGGTGCTTTCACTGAGAAAGGAGTCTCAGTATATTGGATTGTTACTCTATTATTTGGATATTCGAGTCCAAAGAAACCAGTCCAAAACCTCACTATTTCGATTTTTGAAGATTTCAGCAAAGCCCAGATATCATGGCTGGAAAGAAATCTAAGGAAGTACGAGTTTCGCAAGTAAATGAAGCTGCAAGCAAAGCCATTGAAGAAAGTGTGCATGAGCAGGCCGAGGAAGAGCCTTCGGTTCGTGATGGCGTGGGGGCGACCCGACCTGGGGGTGGTGTCACGACCCGCCTCCAGAATGCCTCCACGAGCGCCATGCAGGAGCTTCCACGAGCAAGGTCTAGAGGAATGTCACGAATCAGGAGCCTGATGAGGGAGTCACGAACCGGGCACTAGAAAGGACCACAAACCACTCTGACCACATGACCACATCTCGATCGGGAAAGGAAATTATGGTTCGTTCTACTCGCGCTGGTGCATCTGCTCGACCTAGCTCGGGTTTTTTTTTTTTACGTATAAGAGAGTATGTTGATGATCAACTCAACCCTACTGCCCTAGCTACTGAAGGAGATCTCTTTCGCATCATTGAAATGTAGGATAGAACAAATGATGAATTAGCCGCTCGAGAATACCTCCGCCAGCTCGACCTCTTACCCCGGAATACTCTTCTTCGTCAGGGGAATCTCCAAGACCTCCACGATGACCATTGGAGAGGGCTGAAAATATATAACAGCTTTGATTCGGATCACTCCCTTCTCGGGAGGAAGCATCGCTCAACCTAGGGCCTGTCGATCGCAGTTTAAATAATCCTGTGGCACGTCCTAGAGCACAAGTTTTCGATGATCCTGCGGAGAATCAACCACCGCAGCCCCTTCGCCGCATGATTGACCGTGGTAACAGAGGGAAAGGAAGTTCCGCTCAGGCTCCAGACTTCATGGCAGCCCGTCGAAGGAACAAAGGAGGGCCCCGTAGGGCAAGGAGCGCTGACCCTGAATCTACAGTAACTCATGCTGAGGTTGAAGCAATGATTAGGAAGATCATGATGGATAGCCTTGGGTAGAGAAATGAAGATTGGGGTATATAGCGTACTCATACGCCCTTTACCGATGACATATTGGAGGTTCCATTTCTGAGGCATTTCAATATGCCAACTATGAATCGTTATACCGGTAGGACAGATCCAGTCCAACACCTAATGAGATACTCATGGTCCATGAATGTCGCGGCAGCCTCCGACGCCGTAAAATGTAAGGCGTTCTCAATATTCCTAGAGGATGTGGCATTACTCTAGTTCACCCGCTTACCCGCACAGTCGATATCTAGTTTCAAGGAACTAAGTGAAAAATTTATGAACCAATTTCGACCTCACGCTCAGAGATCTAAAAATGTTATGGAGTTATCCCTTATTAAACAACGTCCCGACAAGACTCTGAGGTTATACCTGGATCGCTTCAACTTAGCCGTCATAGAAGTCAAGGACCCTCACAAGCAGACTTTTCTAATGGCCCTAATAGGCGGGGTGGACAAAGATACTGAATTTGGAAGGTACTTAGCTGGAAAGCTGTCATTGACTAAAGAAATATTCTATGAAAAAGCTAATGTTTGCTTGCGTCAAGAGGAGATATATGCCAATCGAAAAAGGAAGGCTACCGATAAAGAGGATATTCAGAGTAATGTGGCCATCAAGCAGATGGGAGACAACTTAGGAAAGGTGGAGGCTAATGTTGGGAACAAGAACCAGGGAAATGGTCGTCAGTCAGGGAATGGTAACAAAAGGAGAAACCGAGGAAACGACTCACAAAGGAGGCCTCGATCCGGGCCGTTTGAGAACTTCACACCATTAAATGACACGCTAGAGAACATTTTTATGGATACTTATAACGTTCTCCAGTAATAAAGGCCTCCCGCGAGGGATTCAATGGAGAAAGAGCGCGAAACCGGAAAGTTCTGCCTCTTCCACCAAGTTCATGGTCACTCCACCAACGAATGTCGCCATTTGAGAGATGTGGTTGAAAAGCTACTCCAAGAAGGAAAACTAGACGAGTATAATGTGGCTCCAAGGGATAGGGGGCAAGCTGAACAGGCCCCGAACCAAAACCAACCCGTTGCTAGAGCTACCCCTCAGTATAAAGGAAAAATATTGTAATCGACACCATAGTCGGAGGGCTTCATTTGGCAGGACACGGCTTTAGGGCAATGGACCAATATGTCAATGCAGCCAAACAACATCTTGAAGTTGGAGAATGCAGTAACCCTAATGATTCTGCTCCAGTCAAACAACAAAAGACAATGTTCGATGACGTTATATGTAACAATCCGTATTTTGATAACATGTTATAACCATAAATCTAGGCAAAATTAAATTTTAAAATAAGAACCAAGGGAAACGGGTTGCGCCACTGCGTTCGTCTCGGAATTCTTCATGAAATCGAGTCCGAGTTTTCGAAAATCAGAGTCCGTATGATCAAGTTATGGATCCCCAAAGTTTCAGAAATTTTCAGAGTTCAAAACAGTTCGAATTCGAGTTCAAATTCGAATTTCAAAACCCAGACAGACTGGGCGGGAAATTTCCCGCCCAACACCCCAGGTCGACTGGGGAGTCGACTGGGCAGTCGACACCCCCAGGACCAGGTCGACTGCGCAGTCGACTTGGGTGTCGACCTGGTCCCCGAACCTGGTTTGGGCCTGGTTGCTCCTGCTTGACCCTGTTGGCTTGTTTGAGGGCCTATGACGATTTTTGGCAGTTCAGATCGATTCTAGGGTTTATCCTATGGCCTAAACTAGTTGTTGCAACCATAAAAACACCCAAAGACCTAGCCTAATTGACCATGAATCTTTCTAACACCTTTATGCTGCTGAGTCTCCCCTTGAACCATGGCCGCCGCTTCCAACTTGAAGCTTAAGCATTCAAACTAGATCCAAATCGAAGACCAACGTTCCTACATCAATTCAAGTGAATAGATCAACGTCTCTACAACAATCCTACGAAAATTTCTGTTCTTAGTTCTCAAAAACCACGATGTGTAAGCCCCAGTTACTCTTAGATCTAAACTCTAAACTTAATATGGACATGTGTAAATTGAAGTTGAACATAAACATGATAACTACTTGAGACCTATTCTTGTATATCTTTGATCTATGACTATTCCTTTTTGATCCATTAATTTAGATCAACTCTTGTTCACCCTAGATCTATTCACCTTGAACCTAGTACCGTTCATATTGAACCTTGATTTGTGGAATACTGATAAGAACTTGATTTAGGAGCCTGTTCATGTCATAACCTAAACCCTATCATGTCCATTATTTTAACATGCCTGTGGTGTTGTGATGTTGAAACTATTGCTATTCACAAGTTTAGGATTATCATCTTATGTCATCTATTGCTATGTTTATCACCCTATTTCATATGCCAGTGATGTTATGATCATATCTCAAGTTACACCATGCTTGCCTTGAAATCACCTTTGCCACTTTATACCCATCCTTGTTATGTTATTCCCTAGTTACATCTATTGCCTTGATTCGAATTTACGAGCGTTGGGGATGCGATTTGGGTAATTTAGGAAAATCTGAATTTAGTATGAACTTGAAAACATGAATATCGTTATAACTTGAGCTTGGATAGGAACATGAACTTGACATGAAATTATACTTGAAAATATGAATTTGGGACATGACACTTAGATAACTTGAACGTGGCCAACTCGAGGTTGGGTTGAGTTTGCAGTATAAATCTGCCCGGAACCGCTCGGCGAATCCAGTAACTGCAAACAATAGGGCCCAATGTGAGTAGTTGGTCATATCGCACTCGAAACCCGAGGTTAGACTAGGTTATGGTGTAAAACTGCCCGGACCCGCCCGACACATCCAGTAACCATAACCAAGTCTAATGTGAGAGGTTAGGAGTGCATTAAGTAAATTAATGCCACATGATAGGGTTAAGTCATGGACCACTTGAATATACTTAACAAATTTGACACGTTGATCTGATAGGGTTAAGTCATGAACCGCTTGAACACACTTAACCAACATGACACATGATTCGTAGGGCTAAGTCTTGAACTAGAACGACACACTTAGTCAATTTGACATGACACGTAGATGGGGTTAAGTCTCGATTTTAAATGACAACTTAACCTGCTGGACGAAACCCTAGTTACGCGGTCCTTTTCAGCAGTAACCCACTAGATGTATCACGGTACCCTGGGACTAGGCAGGGTTGAGCATGATTGCTGGGCTGATTGTAAGCGACCAGAACGACGGCTGAGTTGGTGCGCCATTGTAGGTTCAGGCGGACTAGGGTCGTGCACTTAGTCCGGAGTTGAAAAAGCAGGCATTGGGCATCAGTAGGATTATCTATGCATTCTTGATTCGTGTCGGTAGCTGGCACCTAGGGCTTGATACACCCTATGGTGGACCTAGCACAGGTGACTACATTCGTGATAGGGCCATATGACACAGACACACGACGAGCTAGACTTGTAGGGAGCCGATCGATTAGATCATACTGTTGGACCCCTAATTGGGTCACTTCACGATATTGGCCCAAGGGATTATTTCTTGATTTATAGTTGACACGGGATTAGTATACCAGTATAGTTGGTATGGCGAACCTTGAATACGCAATGTTAGACTTGAGTTATCTTGTTAGCTTAGTTATCATGTCAGACTTATCATCATTCCTATGTTTAATTCCAGTTTATTCATGTCTTGTTAACTTTACAAGTTTCTATGCTGATAGTCACTAGGGCTTACCAGTCTTTTTGACTGACCCATTTTCTTTCGCCTCTTTGTCTTTCGTTTTCCCCCCAGGTTCTCAGGGAGGAAACTCTAGCTCTTAGCTTGGACTTTGCTTGCTTTCTGACAACTCATGTACGGTTTGGTCTTGAGCTATGCTATGGCTGCACTCATGCTCTTTTTGGGGAATAATATTTTACTTATGTTGTTTTAAGTACTTTGCTTCTTTAGAACTTGATGTAATGAAATAATGACTTGGCATTTTGATGTAAGAGGTTTTGACTCTATTTTTCAGTAATGAGATTTAGTTTTAAAGTTTATATCCGCTGCTTTATATACTCTATTTTATCTATGTTCTGTCTTGTGTTATCTCTGTGCCTGTTTACTAGATAATACCTCTCCAAAACTAGGGCATTCCCTTTGTGAGTGACCCTAGCGGAGGTGGGGTGTTACATTTGGTATCAGAGCAGAAGGTTACCAGACTGGGCAAAAGATTTAAAAAAAAAAACTTCTGAAACTATTTTCAAAACCGTTTATAAAGAAGCATTTTTCAAGAAAAGTTTATTTGGAAAAGGCTATTCCCCAAAAGCCATTAGCACTATCCTTTGTTTCCTTGTTTGAGTCTCTTTTCCTTTCTTTTCTCCATCTATAGTCGCAGTAGTCTTACCTGCGGCTAATCTTCTTTCTAGCTTTGTAGAGGGTTTTCCGTACGATGGAGATAGTTTTTGTGAGGCTTTTTAACATGTTACATAGGAAAGGTATGAGTGATAAGAAAGAAGTTAAGGTGGATGAGTCTCAAAACGAGAAGAAAGACTTCCAGAAAGGAGGAAAGAACAGCAACAACAAGAATGACAAGTCACGTGAGAAAAGAAAATGCAACTTCTGTGGTATTGACGGGCATATAGTCCAGGACTGTAGGAAGAAGAAGATGAAGATAGGAGCATGTTTTCAATGCGGTGAAATTGGACACATCAGCAAGAACTGCCCTAAGAAGCAAGGGCAAGGACCGCAAGAAGGACCTTCTAGGGGTACATCTTTAACTTCTTTTCCCTAGATACTCTGTTTTATCTTGTATATCCTTTCGATCCTATCTTGAGAACCTTAGGTAGAATCCTATGAATGTAAACATGTATTTGAAACATGTTATGCTTGATGTTTGAGAATGGTTGCAAGTGGTTGCAAGTGATTGCTCGTGGTTGCATAACACACATTAGGCACTAGATCGGCTCAGACACATTTTCATATTGCATATGCATAAGTGTTTATACTTATTTACGGATGAAATTGAATGTGTTATCATATGAATGTTGCATATGGATGAATGTTTGTGCACACATATAGTGCTTACGTGACTAGGAATATTTGCATACATGTTGGATTCATGACACAAAACATATTTTGCATTAGAAAGATCAATCAGGCCTGATCATTTGTATTAGATAAGGAACATATACACACACTTTCTGCATATGTTCATACAGCATTAGAAATCTCTTAAGGACAATGTTTGCTTGTGGATGATGTTTTGAGTAGATGGATGATGGATGGTAGGATACGTTCTTCCTAGCTTAGAGATTTTGGGGACGAAATCCTTTAAGGAGGGGAGAATGTAACAACCCGTATTTTGATAACGTGTTATAACCATAAATCTAGGCAGAATTAAATTTATAATAAGAACCAAGGGAAACTGGTTGCACCATTACGTTCATCTCGGAATTCTGCATGAAATCGAGTCCGAGTTTTCGAAAATCGGAGTCCGTATGACCAAGTTATGGTTCCCTAAAGTTTTAGAAATTTTCAGAGTTCAAAACAGTTCGAATTCGAGTTCAAATTCGAATTTCAAAACCCAAACAGACTGGGCGGGAAATTTCCCGCTCAGCACCCCAGGTCGACTGGGCAGTCGACACCCCCAGGACCAGGTCGACTGCGCAGTCGACTTGGGTGTCGACCTAGTCCCCGAACCTGGTTTGGGCCTGGTTGCTCCTACTTGACCCTGTTGGCTTGTTTGAGGGCCTGTGACGATTTTTGGCGGTTCAGATCGATTCTAGGGTTTATCCTATGGCCTAAACTAGTTGTTGCAACTATAAAAACACCCTAAGACCTAGCCTAATTGACCATAAATCTTTCTAACACCTTTATGCTGCTGAGTCTCCTCTTGAACCATGGCCGTCGCCTCCAACTTGAAGCTTAAGCATTCAAACTAGATCAAAATCGAAGACCAACATTCCTACATCAATTCAAGTGAATAGATCAACGTCTCTATAACAATCCTACGACAATTTTTGTTCTTAGTTCTCAAAAACCACGATCTGTAAGCCCCAGTCACTCTTAGATCTAAACTCTAAACTTAATATGGACATGTGTAAATTGAAGTTGAACATAAACATGATAACTACTTGAGACCTATTCTTGTATATCTTTGATCTATGACTATTCCTTTTTGATCTATTATTTTATATCTACTCTAGTTCACCCTAGATCTATTCACCTTGAACCTAGTACCGTTCATATTGAACCTTGATTTGTGGAATACTGATAAGAACTTGATTTAGGAGCCTGTTCATGTCATAACCTAAACCCTATCATGTCCATTATTTTAACATGCCTGTGGTGTTGTGATGTTGAAACTATTGCTAGTCACAAGTTTAGGATTATCATCTTATGTCATCTATTGCTATGTTTATCACCCTATTTCATATGCCAGTGATGTTATGATCATATTTCAAGTTACACCATGCTTGCCTTGAAATCACCTTTGCCACTTTATACCCATCCTTGTTATGTTATTCCCTAGTTACATCTATCGCCTTGATTCGAATTCACGAGCGTTGGGGATGCGATTTGGGTAATTTAGGAAAACCTGAATTTAGTATGAACTTGAAAACATGAATATTGTTATAACTTGAGCTTGGATAGGAACATGAACTTGACATGAAATTATACTTGAAAATATGAATTTGGGACATGACACTTAGATAACTTGAACGTGGCCAACTCGAGGTTGGGTTGAGTTTGCAGTATAAATCTGCCCGGAACCGCCCGACGAATCCTGTAACTGCAAACAATAGGACCCAATGTGAGTAGATGGTCATATCGCACTCGAAACCGGAGGTTAGACTAGGTTATGGTGTAAACTGCCCGGGCCCGCCCGGCACATCCAATAACCATAACCAAGTCTAATGTGAGAGGTTAGGGGTGCATTAAGTAAATTAATGCCACAGGATAGGGTTAAGTCATGGACAACTTGAATATACTTAACCAATTTGACACGTTGATTTGATAGGGTTAAGTCATGAACTGCTTGAACACACTTAACCAACTTGACACATGATTCATAGGGCTAAGTCTTGAACTAGAACGACACACTTAGTCAATTTGACATGACACGTAGATGGGGTTAAGTCTCGATTTTAAATGACAACTTAACCTGCTGGATGAAACCCTAATTACGCGGTCTTTTCAGCAGTAACCCACTAGATGTATCACGGTACCCTGGGACTAGGCAGGGTGGGGCACGATTGCTGGGCTGATTGTAAACGACCAGAACGACGGCTGAGTTGGTGCGCCATTGTAGGTTCAGGCGGACTAGGGTCGTGCACTTAGTCCGGAGTTGAAAAAGCAGGCATTGGGCATCAGTAGGATTATCTGTGCATTCTTGATTCGTGTTGGTGGTTGGCACCCTAGGGCTTGATACACCCTATGGTGGACCTAGCACAGGTGACTACATTCGTGATAGGGCCGTATGACACAGACACACGACGTGCTAGACCTGTAGGGAGCCGATCGAGTAGATCATACCGTTGGACCCCGAATTGGGTCACTTCACGATATTGGGCCAAGGGATTATTTCTTGATTTATAGTTGACACGGGATTAGTATACCAGTATAGTTGGTATGGCGAACCTTGAATACACAATGTTAGACTTGAGTTATCTTGTTAGCTTAGTTATCGTGTCAGACTTATCATCATTCCTATGTTTAATTCCAGTTTATTCATATCTTGTTAACTTTACTAGTTTTTATGCTGATAGTCACTAGGGCTTACCAGTCTTTTTGACTGACCCGTTTTCTTTCGCCTCTTTGTCTTTCGTTTCCCCCCATGTTCTCAGGGAGGAAACTCTAGCTCTTAGCTTGGACTTTGCTTGCTTTCTGACAGCTCATGTGCGGTTTGGTCTTGAGCTATGCTATGGCTGCACTCATGCTCTTTTTGGGGAATAATATTTTACTTATGTTGTTTTAAGTACTTTGCTTCTTTAGAACTTGATGTAATGAAATAATGACTTGGCATTTTGATGTAAGAGGTTTTGACTCTATTTTTCAGTAATGAGATTTGGTTTTAAAGTTTATATCCGTTGCTTTATATACTCTATTTTATTTATGTTCTGTCTTGTGTTATCTCTGTTCCTGTTTACTAGATAATACCCCTCCAAAACTAGGGCATTCCCTTTGTGAGTGACCCTAGCAGAGGTGGGGTGTTACATTATATTCCGCAGCAGAGAGAGTATTGGAGTCCATTCCCCAACTGAAGACCCATTAGTGATCACAGTCATTATTGGTCCGGCTATAGTCCACAAAGTCTTAGTAGACAACGGAAGTTCAATTAATATTCTGTTCAAGAAGACATTTGATCAGATGAAACTTGAACCAAAGGATTTGAAGCCTTGCGAAGGATGGGTACGCGGCTTCAACGGAGTCTCAACTTCTCCAATGGGATACGTAGAACTGTCGGTCACCCTTGGGGAAGGAAAACACCGGAGAGTGAGAATCCTCCCTTTTGTGGTTTTGGATATTGAGTCACCATGCAATGCCTTTTTGGGCCGACCGGCCCTAGCAGAGTTCAGGGCTTGCATTACGCCCTGGTGTTTGTTATTGAAATTCCCGACGGATGCTGGTGTCGGCATAATCAGAGGAGATCAAGTCGTCGCACGAGCATGCTACATAGCAGAACTAAAGTTGTTGCGTAAAGGAAGAGATGTAGAAACAAAGGGCGCCTCCTCCTCTCCCAGGGAGGAAACGCCATAGCAACCAAAGAAAATAACTCCGGAATAGTCGCCCAGAGAACTGCTCAAGGACATAGATCCCAGAGAGGACGAAGTACCTAGGGGGAGAATGGCGACTCCCAATGAAACGACTGCGGATGTACCAATCGATGATAGCGACCAAGAGAAGGTCCTGAAGATTGGATCTCAGTTGGATCCACTTCGAGCAAGAGAATTGACGAATTTCTTGAAGGCTAATTTAGATGTGTTTGCTTGGAGCCATGCCGACATGTGTGGAATATCCCCATCGATTATGAGCCATTCATTAAGCATCAATCCGAATCATCCAACTGTCAAATAGAAAAGGCGAATGCTTGGCCCAGAGAGGTCTGCTGCCTTGAAGGAAGAAGTAGAAAAGCTGAGAAGTAATGGGTTTATCAGAGACTCAGTCAACCTAGAATGGATCTCAAATCCAGTCCTGGTTAAGAAAGCTCACGGGAAGTGGTACACCTGTATCGACTTCTCAGATTTAAACAAAGCCTGCCCGAAAGACAGTTTTCCGCTACCAAGAATTGATCAGCTGGTGGATTCGATTGCAGGTCACGAACTCCTCTCTTTCATGGATGCCTACTCGGGGTATAATCAAATCCCTATGCATGTCCCGGACCAAGAGCATACTAGCTTTGTCACAGATCTAGAACTGTATTGCTATGTAGTGATGCCATTTGGTTTGAAGAACGCCGGTGCTACCTACCAACGATTGGTAAATAGAATATTCTACAACCAAATTGGGAAGACAATGGAAGTATATGTCGATGATATGTTAGTGAAGTCTAAACAATCATCTAATCACACTGCCGATTTAGCAGAAATGTTTGATATCCTCCAAAGGTACGGGATGAAGCTTAACCCTATGAAGTGTTCATTTGGGGTTGCCTCTGGGAAATTCTTAAGATTTATTATCAGTTTGCGTGGAATTGAAATCAACCCTGACCAAATCACGACAATAAAAACCGTTCAGAAATTAAAAGATGTGCAAAGCCTCGCAGGAAAAGTGGCTGCATTGAGTAGATTTATCTCCAAGGCTACAGACAAGTGTATTTCGTTCTTCGAATTGATAAAGCGAGAAAAACTCAAGTTCGAATGGACTCCTGATTGTGTAGAGGCATTTCAAAACCTCCTGGATCATCTTGAGAAACCCCAGATACTGTCAAAACCGATCAATCACGAAGACTTGTTTGTGTACTTGGTAGTGTCATCCCACGCGATAAGCTCAACCTTGGTGAGGGAAGAAGATAAGATTCAGATGCCAGTGTACTATGTAAGAAGTTGGTGGCAGCCGAGCGAAACTACCTAAGAATAAAAATGCTCGCATACAGCTTACTAATCGCCTCTTGGAAGCTTCGCCACTATTTTCGAGTCATCCTATCACCGTGTACACTGACCATCCGCTTAGACAAGTTTTGCAGAGACCAGAGGCCTCAGGAAGACTGCTCAAATGGAACATTGAGTTGAGTCAGTTTGATTTGAATTTCCAGCCCCGACGATCAATAAGTTCGCAGATGCTGGAAGATTTTATCGCGGAGTTCACTATCCCAGAGGATGATGTTGTGAGCGAAGAAGCTGATTCTCCGAAACGACTTCTTGATCCGAATACCTGGAAATTATGTACTGATGGCGCCAAGAACGACAGACGATCCGGTGCTGGAGTTGTGCTTGTGACTCCCGAAGACCGATCAATATACTACGCTCTTAGATTGGAGTTTCATGCCACGAATAATGACTTTGAGTATGAAGCCCTGATCGCCGCGCTGAAGCTTGCAAAGGAGTTGGAGATAACAAAGCTATGCATCTTTAGCGACTCCAAGTTAGTTGTTAATCAGGTTAATGAGAAATTTAAGGCCAAGAGCCCAAGACTGATATCCTATTTGAAAGAAGTAAAGAAACTGCTGGAAATCCTTGATCATTACAGTATATCCCATATCCCTCGAGAGGAAAATCAAAAAGCAGACAAGTTGACAAAGATGGCTAGTTCCAACTATCCTGAAGACACTGAGCTAGTCCCAATTGAAATATTGTACTCTCCAAGCATTGATCAGATGGAAGTTGATCTCGTGTTGGAAATTGAACCAGAAAGGGAGTCATGGATGACCCCCTTAAAGAACTTTCTAATGAGTGGAATGCTTCCGACAAAGAAAAGTGAGAGGCGTGTAGTTATCCAGAAGGCTTCCTGATACGTATTGCAAGGCGAAGTGCTGTACAGACAAGGGTTCTCGATGCCTCTCCTCCGGTGCATCGCCCATGACGACATCATGCACGTACTGAAAGAAGTACACAAAGGTGAATATGGTGATCACACTGGAGGACAAATGCTGGCAAAGAAGATACTGCGATATGGTTATTTATGGCCTACCATAAACAAGGATGCAGCCAAGTATGCACGACGTTGTGATGCATGTCATAAATTTTCCAAGATCCCTAGGGCACCCCATAGCCGGTTGAAGACGATGATGAGCCCATGGCCTTTCGCTGTGTGGGAAATTGACATTATTGGAAGTCTCCCATAGTGAAAGTTGGAGCAAAGTTTTCCATTGTGGCCGTGGATTACTTAACGAAGTGGGTCAAAGTGGAGCCATTGAACACGATCACGCCAAACGAGTAATTAACTTCGTCGTAAGAAATACCATATGCCGATTCAGGATTCCGAAGATTGTTATAACCAATAACGGAACCCAATTTGATAGCGCAGAATTCAGAGACTTTTGCCTGAAGTATCACATCGAGAAGAGGTACACCTCTGTGGCACATCCACAATCGAACGGATAGGTCGAAGCGACAAATAAGGTGATTAAATCAATTTTGAAGAAAAGATTGAGGCGGGCCAAAGCCATGTGGGTCGATGAATTTCCCTTGGCGCTATGGGCCTATAGGACAACTTACAAGTCGGCAACGGGCCACACACCTTTCTCCCTCGCTTTTGGAGCAGAAGCAGTCATCCCGGTTGAATTAAAAGTACCCTCTCACAGAACTACTTATTTTGACCCAATGGCCAATAATAAGTTGCTTCTTGAATCTCTGGATATGGTTGAAGAAAAGAGGGATGAAGCCGACCTCCGTGCCTTAAGGCACAAGCAACAGGTCGCTCGGTATTACAACAAAAAAGTCCGAGCCTGAACTTTTGAACCCGGAGACTTGGTTCTGAAACATGTCTTTCCACCCCCGGTGCATATGGGCCCAAAATGGGAAGGACCGCATTCCATTTTGTGAAGGCTTGATAACGGAACTTTCAAGCTAGCGACCGTATATGGAGACGAAATCCCCAGAGTGTGGAATGCCCAGCATCTGCGGCATTATCTGACATGAAAATTGATAGTTTTATTCTTTTGTTTTTAGGACCATGTAAAAAGGAACGACGTGCCTATAACAGTCTGGTTACTTGAGCAAAAGATTATAAAGTGGATGTAGGTCATGATTCGACCGAACCACTATAAAACATCGCATGTCATTTACCTTTATTGCACCGTTACTTATCTGCTCCTTTATTTTTAACATGAATTATTACCATTTTGAGCTTTGCTGTAAACTATGCAACGATCTCAAAACACCTAATTCAAAGTGCCTTTGATCAGACTAGAAGGTGAACAATAACTAAAGTCCCGAAGGTGCAGCAAAGTAGATCACACTTCCATCCACACTCTAACTCTCAAGATCCGAGAGAGAGTATAAAGGACGCGAAGGTGACGTCTGCAAGGCATGAAGGTTCACCATGATAAAAACCGCCTTGACAACACTACTGCCCCGCTGAAGGATCGGTGAGCAGATAAAGAACCGAGCTCGAACTCTAACCCGCTGAAGGATCGGGAGAGTATAAAGGTGCTATACACTTAGCGCCGCAAGAACTTTTACCCCGCTGAAGGATCGAGAGAGTATAAAGGCACAGTGACATATGCCGCCAAAAATGGCTCCTATTCCGTCACATGACTGGGAACAGGAACGAAAAGTGGAGCCCGAACTCCTCATTTCCGGGAACAGGGGCAACATACATATAACTCTAATCAATCCTCAATAAGCCCTAGCCAGGCATCATGTCATGATTGATTGGGGGAATATATATACACACATTTGTGCAGTACAGAAATTTTAAAATGTTTTACTGCTAAAACGACTTATGGTTCGATTTTAACTTAGTTATGATCTAAACGTTTGTGACTAAGTGTGAAAAGTTAAACTTGCAGGTACGCAATGATTCAAAAGAAGAAAAAAAATCATTTACCAAATGCAGGTTTACAGGACAAGGCTAAACAAAAGTGAGGGCCATTCTCACGACTACATTTCTTGGCCAGTGGAAAGCCTAAAAGCAAAATATGGACTAACAAATACATCCTACTTATGCTTGGGGGATGATTTTGACTTCTTCTCCTTCTTCTGTTTTTCCAACTCCTCCTTGTCAACGTCAGATCAGTCTCCCTTTTTCCTCTTCCTCTTATCAGTAGGAGGATCCTGCGGAATATTGGAAGGTTGCGATGCAAGCTGTGAAGTTATTGATCAGGAGGAGAATTTTATAACCAACCCAGTTTTGGGATCAACCTCTGAGATGGGGGGCACATATAGAGGCACTTGTTCCTCCCTTTTTAAAGCCAACTGTTTCTCCTTCTTAGCCTGCATCTCAGCCAGGGTCTCCTGGTCATCATCCTTGGTCTCCCTTGTGATGGTGACCTCTTCTTCGTCATCTCCATGATCACCATCCATAACCTTCAAGGCATCAATGGTCTTAGCATCCTTGGGAACATCAGTGCATGGTGCCAAAATGACCTTCTCAGTTGTTGTGCCCTCAGTCTGCTTTGGAATCTCAGGAACTCCAGCACCAGCACTTGATGGGACACTAACTTTTTCCGCCTCGTTTTTCTCTCCCGCATCCTTTTTGCCTGGTTGCCACCTATATCATGAGAACCAAATGTTATTAGTTCAGGAGAGAGTGTAGTCTTCTCACTTGACTGTTCTACAAGACGACGACAAGTTACAATTGCTTTGACGAATTGTGGAGAGAATATGGAGATACCTTCATCCGACTCATCACCCAGACCTGCAATAGTAGCTCTGATAGTAGAAGGGGTTGGAGCCAAGGGGATCAACGGGTCATTAGGATTATATTCCTCAATTTCTGAGGTCTTGGGTTCCACCTCCGAGCTCGAGACTTCGTCGATTTTATCCTTGCCCTTGAGCTTAGTTCTCTCCTTCTCAATTTCTTCTTGAATCAGGCGTCTGCCCTTCTCCAAAGCCTCAGGATCTTCACATTTGAGAAAGGTCTGCATAAGCTGGGTTTCGTCAATCTCCTCGACTTTCAATCGCTGCTTCTCGCCCTCAGCGATCATATCCCATACATTGGCCAAACTAACTTGATAGTTATCAATCCAAGAGATGTCTCGAGTCTTAATAACTTGACCGAAAAAGTCGAATAATAGTTCATCGAAACTTTCTATCTCTTCTTTAGCTGCAGCAAGCTTATCAGCAGTGGCGGAGGCCGATTCAAGAGCGTTGTTGGCGTTACTTTCAGTGAGAGTTGCATGCTCCTCGGCATGGACAAGTTGATCGTTTAGAACTGCTTTCTCTTTTTCAACAAGAGCAAGGCTGTCTTTAAGGCTCGCTTTCTCTTTATCCCAAGCAGCCTTCTCAGTAGCAAAACGGTCATGTGCCGTCTTTAAATCAGTACTGATCGTTCTAAGATCCTCTATTTCCTTTTTTAGAGCTACACGCTCTTGGCTGTTTGAGTCGAGTTCAGTATGAAAATGCTTCCTGGCGTTATCTAGCTCTGACTTGTAATTTTCCGCATCCCGCCGAGCTAAAGCAAGTTGAGCTTGAGCATCCTCTAGTTCGTTTTCAATTTTGCCCCTAGCCCTAACATCGTTGTCAATCTTCACTCTGGCTCTGGCTGCTTCTGTTTCGAGATGACGGATGGCAGCAGAAAGATTGGTGGCATGCTTCTTCATCACCCTGTATTGTTTGGCCACATGGCTTACCTACCGTATGACCTCTGTATCCCACTCCTCGAGAACCGGTTCAAGATTTGGAACAAACATCATCCTCTCAAAGAAAATGTCAGGAATTTGCTTTCGCAAACACTCCAGCTTGGCCTTATTATCGGGGGTATAGACCACGTCCTGTACAGTGGTGGTATCCAGGTTATGCTGACTAGAAGGGGCAAGAGTTGTCTTCTCCTTCTCCATGATCTTGCCCAAATCCTTTTTTTTGTCTTTCAATTCATGGTGTTTCTTAGAAGACTTGCTATGAGAGGGTGTACTTTTTGGAGGAGTCAAGTCTTTGGGAAGTTGCTTCCCCCGTCGACGGTGGCACTGGACGACCGTGGGGCTTCCCAGGGTCTTGTTTTGATGGAGAACGAGACCGTGTAGAATGAGATTGATAAGAATCACGGGGTCGATGACTATCTCTCCCCCGACTATCACTGCGAACATGCTCAGGATCAGAAAGGAGCCGTAGTGTGCTTGCTCGGAGAGAACGATAAGAATAGGATTGTTTACGAGGCATTTTCCTTGCAAAGGAAACAAATATGTATTAGAATCATGAATACTGATGGTGTAGAAGTGTTGTGACGAGTGGTGCAAGTGATTTGTGCATCCCGTGTAATCCCCCCCTAACAGACCAAGGCCAAGAGTCTGGCTCGTCTGTGTGGTTTCTTTTTCCCTGACTGGAACATTCACTTCCTCAGAGATAAGAAAGAATGGTTCCCCTTCGAAGCCTTCTTGTGTGTAGATGTCGTATGGTAGGGGAATCTTGCTTAATTCTCCGAATATCTGCTCCTCTGTTAGTTCATCATGAGCAGCAGGCTCAGGTGGTGGTGGAGTCCTTGAGGGAGACAGTCCCTTAGAGGTTGGGACTTCCTTTGGCTCATCGGCTCGGACCTCACCTCCTTTATGTACATTTAAATCCTCATCATCCTGATCGATCATTGGTGAGGGACTTGTAACACCTCACCTCCGCTAGGGTCACTCACAAAGGGAATGCACTAGTTTTGGAGGAGCGTTACCGAGGTAAACAATCACGGAATTATTACAAGACAGAACATAAATAAAACAACAGAAGATTCAAAAGCTAAATTTCATTACTTTCAAAAAGAGTCAAAACCTTTTACATCCAAAGTACCAAATAGCCATGGTCATTATTTTCCATTACAACAAATCCTGTCTTGCATAAATAAAGAAGCATAATCTTAAAACAACAAAAGTATCTTAATTCCCCAAAGGTAGCAGAAATGCAGCCATAGCATAGCTCAAGATTAAACCATACATGAGCTGAACCGAAAGCAAGCGAAATCCAAGCTAAGTGCTAGAGTTTCCTCCCTGAGAACCTGGGGGGGGGGGAACGAAAGAAAAAGAGGCGGAATAAAACGGGTCAGTCATAAAGACTGGTAAGTCCTAGTGACTTTCAGCATAAAAACAGGTAAATGTAACATGACATGTATAAACTGAAAGTAAACATAAGGATGCTGTCAAGATGGGCAAGATAGACTAAGATAACGTAATAAATCAAGTATATCATTGCATATTCAAGATTTGTTACACCAACTGTACTAGTATCCCAACCCATGTCAAATGTTAACCATGAAGTGATCCCTTGGCCCAATATCATGAATGACCCATTACTAGGTCCAACGGAACGATCCACTAATCGATTGGCTCCCTACAAGTTCTAGCTCGTCATGTGTCTGTGTCATACGACCCTATCACGAATGTAGTCACATGTGCTAGGTCCACCATAGTGTGTATCAAGCCCTATGGTGCCAACCACCGACACGAATCAAGCATGCACAGGTAAACCTACTGATACCCAATGCCTGCTTTTTCAACTCTGGACTACGTGCACGACCATAGTCCGCCTGAACCTACACTGGCGCACCAACTCAGCCGTTGTTCAAGTTCGTGACTTAACCCGCCTACGTGTCATGTCAAATTGGCTAAGTGTTGTCGTTCAAGTTCATGACTTAGCCCTACGAATCATGTGTCAAGTTGGTTAAGTGTTGTCTTTCATGTTCATGACTTAACCTTATCATGTGGCATTAATTCATTAATGCACCCCAACCTCTCACATCAGACCTGTTGTTGTGGTCACTGGATATGTCGGGCGGTTCCGGGCAGATTTACACCACAACTCAGTCTAACCTCGGGTTTTCAAGTGCGATATGACCAACTACCCACATTGGATCCTATTGTTTATAATAACTGGATTTGTCGGGCAGTTCCAGGCAGAATTACACTGCGAACTCAACCCAACCTCGAGTTGGCCATTTTCAAGTTCATTCTAGTGTGATGTCCATGTTCAAATTTTCATGTCAAGTTCGTGTTAAGTTTTCAAGGCAAGTTTCATGTCCACATCCATATTCAAGTTATAACAATGTTCATGTTTCAGGTTTTTCCTATTATCAAGTTCATAATTCATGTTCATAACTAGGGCCGTCAATTTCGTACATGACCAGAAACATGACTCGTAACCCGCACGAGAAAAACCCGACCCGACCCATTTATAAACGGGTCAATTTCGTGTCAACCCGCTCTGACCCGTTTAATAAACGGGTGGGTTACGGGTTGACCCGTGAACCCGTTTCTGACCCATCATAACCCGTTTAACATAAAACATACTAAGCCCAAGACGTATAAAACCATTTTTATGAAATTCATACGCCCAGCAGAGAGGTATTTTAAGTGTAAAACCATATATGTTGCCTTTTTAAGTGTTGTGTTTTTAAGCAATGTATTATTCTATTTCAGTATGCTTTTATTTTGCAAAATATAGGTGATAAAAGGATTTCTGGAAAATTAAATAGGTCAAAACTGGTTGACCCGACCCGACCCGTTTATAAATGGGTCGGGTTTGGGTTGGCATAATATGACCCGTTTATTAAACGGGTTGACCCGACCCATTTAAAAATTGACTCGAACCCGATTTGACCTGACCCGACCCATTGACAGCCCTATTCATAACCAATTCATGTTTTGCCTAATCTACCCAAATCGTGTTCCCATCGCACGAAAACATGAATCGATCTATACTACAAGTAAATCAAAATCCCGAAATAAAGGGAATAACATCAAAACTATGATTGGCAAAAGGGACGAGCATAAAGTGATAAAAGGGATTACAAGACTAGCATGATATAACTTGAGATAATTGGTTACAACATCACTGACATATAGAAAATAATAGGATTTCAAATCTAGCAAAATAAGGCGATAGTCATGATAAAAGTTGACATAAGGTGATAGTCCCAAACATGTGAATAATAACAGGCATGATAATATTATGGTCATGAAGGGATTCGATTTACAACATGAATAGGCCCAAATTAATCTCATAGCAATATTCCCAAAAGTCAGGATCCAAGATGAAAAAGAATAGATATGAATCAATTATCATACATAGATCCAATTCCAATTTATAACATGGATAGGCCCAAATTAATCTCATAGCAATATTCCCAAAAGTCAAGATCCAAGATGAACAAGAATAGATATGAATCAATTATCATACATAGATCCAATTCCAATTTACAACATGTCCATATTAAGTTTTTAGTTTTTATCTAAAAGTAACTTGAACTTACAGATCGTGGTCTAAGAAATTTAGATGCAGAAGTCAAGTCTAGAAATTAGTCATTGAATTGTTGAATCATTGAATCTTGCTTTGATTGTAGAAGCAAATCCCCAATATGAAATTCCTAGCCGTAGTCTTCAAGAAATAATCTTCGCGTTTTAATTTAATTTATCTTAATTTAATTTAGAGGAGGAAGAAGAAGCCATGTCCATCAAGAATTTGTGCAGCATAAGGTTAGGGAAGAATGGTGTAAAGAGAATGAGGCTAGGAGGCTGTTTATATAGGATTAGGCGGATGAATCTGGTCACGAAACGAGTCTAAATACATCAGAATGCATCAAGTTCAAAAACTGGGTTCGGGAGGCAGGTCGACCCCCAGGTCGACACTATGGTCGACCTGGTCCCTGGGAGGTCGACACTATGGTCGACCCCCAGGTCGACCTGGTCCTGGGCGGGAAATTTCCCGCCCAGCTTGTTCTGGGTTTTGAAATCTAATTTGAATTCGAATTTTCGAGCTGTTTTTGATTCTGAAAATTCCTGAAACTTTGGAGGGTCATATCTCCCTCATATGGACTCCGATTTTCGAAAACTCGGACTCGTTTCCAAGCAGAATTTCGAGACGAACGCAATGGCGCAACCTATTTCCCTTGATTCTTGTTTTAAAAATTAATTCTGCCTTGATTTATGGTTTTAACATGTTACTAAAATTCGGGTTGTTACATTCTCCCCTCCTTAAAGGATTTCGTCCTCGAAATCTTCAAGTTAGGAAGAATGCATCCTATCATCCAATCAACCATCATCTACAAGAAACCATTGTCCTTAAAAGATTTCTAATGTTATATGAACATATGCATAAATTGTGTGTATATGTTCCTTATCTAATGCAAATGATCAGGCCTGATTGATCTTCTTAATGCAAAATATGTTTAGTGCCATGAATCCAACATGTATGCAAATATTCCTAGTCACATAAACACTATATGTGTGCGCAAACATCCATCCATATGCAACATTCATATGATAACACATTCAATTCATCCATAAACAAGTATAAACACTCATGCATATGCAATATGAAAATGTGTCTGAGCCGATCTAGTGCCTAATGTGTGTTATGCAACCACGAGCAACCACTTGCGACCACTTGCAGCCATTTGTAAACATCAACCATAACGTGTTTCAATCACATGTTTACATCCAAAAGGGTTCTACCTAAGGTTCTCAAGAAAGGATTGAGAAGATAAGCAAGATAAAACAAAGCATCTAGGTGAAGAAGTTAAAGATGTACCCCCAGAAGGTCCTGCCTGCGGGCCTTGCCCTTGCTTCTTAGGGCAGTTCTTGCTGATATGTCCAGTATCGCCACACTGAAAGCATGCTCCCATCTTCATCTTCATCTTTCTACAATCCTGGACTATATGCCCCTCAATACTACAGAAGTGGCATTTTCTTTTTCTCACGTGTCTTGTTATCATTATTGTTGTTGTTGTTCTTGCCTCCTTTCTCGGAGTCTACCTTCTTGTTTTGAGACTCATTCGCCTTGACCTCCTTCTTGCCATTCTTGTCTTCTTCATTGAAGAGCGCCATGTCTACTAGCTTTTCGTCAGTAGCCCCTATAGGTACGTGGGTCATAGCCAAGCTGTGAAGTGGCTCATTCAATCCTTTGAAAAAACGGAGAGCCTTCTTATGAGGGGTATTCACTAAGTCCAGTCCAAACCGAGCCAGCTGATTGAATTGATTGACTTACTCCTTGACCGTCATACTTCCTTGCTTAAGAGATAAGAATTTTTCCTGCTGTAGACTTCGTTCAGCTTGCGAGAGGAATTTCATCTCGAACCTTATTCTGAAATCCATCCATGTTTCAACCGGCTTCTCAGCGTTAGTGACTTCCCAACAATAGAAAGCTTCATCTTTGAGCAACCATACCGCCAACTGTACCTTCTGCCTATCGTCCACCTCGAAGATAATGAACAGATCCTCAGTTTCTTTGAGCCAGTACCTCGCTTCTACGAATGATTCAGTTCCCTTGAAATCCTTTCCACCCATGGCATTAAAATCTTTACAGATCTTTGAGAAAGCAATTGCACGAGGAGGGGCAGGAGGAGGAGGAATCGCTGCAGCTGGAGGAGGAATATCTGCTGGGCCTGCATCGTTGGCCCTAGCCTCTAAGTACCTCCTGAACCGGCCAGGTATTGGCCCACCCTCTGGAAAGTTAAGATTCCCAGACATGCTGAAATGAAAAAGAAGAGATTCAAACGAGGAAACAAAGGATAGTGCTAATGGCTTTTGGGGAATAGCCTTTAAATAAAACAAGACTTTTCTTGAAAAATGCTTCTTTGTAAACGGTTTTGAAAATAGTTTTAGAAGGTTTTTAAAAACTTTTGCCCAGTCTGGTAACCTTCTGCTCTGATACCAAGTGTAACACCCCACCTCCGCTAGGGTCACTCACAAAGGGCACACACTAGTTTTAGAGGAGCGTTATCGAGGTAAACAATCATAGAATTATTACAAGACAGAACATAAATAAAACAACGGAAGATTCAAAAGCTAAATTTCATTACTTTCAAAAAGAGTCAAAACCTTTTACATCCAAAGTACCAAATAGCCAAGGTCATTATTTTCCATTACAACAAATCCTGTCTTGCATAAATAAAGAAGCATAATCTTAAAACAACAAAAGTAGCTTAATTCCCCAAAGGTAGCAGAAATGCAGCCATAGCATAGCTCAAGATTAAATCATACATGAGCTGAACTAAAAGCAAGCGAAATCCAAGCTAAGTGCTAGAGTTTCCTCCCTGAGAACCTGAGGGTGGGGGGAACAAAAGAAAAAGAGGAAAAAGAAAACGGGTCAGTCATAAAGACTGGTAAGTCCTAGTGACTTTCAGCATAAAAACAGGTAAAGGTAACATGACATGTATAAACTGAAAGTAAACATAAGGATGCTGTCAAGATGGGCAAGATAGACTAAGATAACGTAATAAATCAAGTATAGCATTGCATGTTCAAGGTTTGTTACACCAAATGTACTAGTATCCCAACCCATGTCAAATGTTAACCATGAAGTGATCCCTTGGCCCAATATCATGAATGACCCATTACTAGGTCCAACGGAACGATCCACTAATCGATCGACTCCCTACAAGTTCTAGCTCGTCATGTGTCTGTGTCATACGACCCTATCACGAATATAGTCACCTGTGCTAGGTCCACCATAGGGTGTATCAAGCCCTATGGTGCCAACCACCGACACGAATCAAGCATGCACAGGTAAACCTACTGATGCCCAATGCCTGCTTTTTCAACTCCGGACTACGTGCATGACCATAGTCCGCCTGAACCTACACTGGTGCACCAACTCAGCCGTCGTTCTGGTCGCTTACAATCAGCCCAGTAATCGTGCCCCACCCTGCCTAGTTCCAGGGTACCATGATACAACTAGTGGGTTACTGCTGAAACGGACCGCGTAACTAAGGTTTCCGTCCAATAGGTTAAGTGTTGTCATTTAAGTTCGTGACTTAACCCTTATCAGCCTAGCATGTCAAGTTGGTTAAGTGTTGTCATTCAAGTTCGTGACTTAACCCGCCTACGTGTCATGTCAAATTGGCTAAGTGTTGTCGTTCAAGTTCATGACTTAGCCCTACGAATCATGTGTCAAGTTGGTTAAGTTTTGTCTTCCATGTTCATGACTTAACCCTATCATGTGGCATTAATTCATTAATGCACCCCAACCTCTTACACCAAACCTGTTGTTGTGGTCACTGGTTATGCTGGGCGCCAGGGCAGATTTACACCATAACTCAGTCTGACCTCGGGTTTTCAAGTGCGATATGACCAACTACCCACATTGGATCCTATTGTTTACAGTAACTGGATTTGCCGGGGGTTTCGGGCAGAATTACACTGCAAACTCAACCCAACCTCGAGTTTGCCATTTTCAACTTCATTCTAGTGTCATGTCCATGTTCAAATTTTCATGTCAAGTTCGTGTCAAGTTTTCAAGGCAAGTTTCATGTCCACATCCAGATTCAAGTTATAACAATGTTCATGTTTCAAGTTTTGCCTATTATCAAGTTCATAATTCATGTTCATAACCAATTCATGTTTTTCCTAATCTACCCAAATCGTATTCCCATCGCACGTAAACGTGAAATATACTACAAGTAAATCCAAATCCCGAAATAAAGGGAATAACATCAAAACTAGGATAGGCAAAAGGGACGAGCATAAAGTGGTAAAAGGGATTACAAGACTAGCATGATATAACTTGAGATAATTGGTTACAACATCACTGACATATAGAAAATAATAGGATTTCAAATCTTGCAAAATAAGGCGATAGTCATGATAAAAGTTGACATAAGGTGATAGTCCCAAACTTGTGAATAATAACAGGCATGATAATATTATGGTCATGAAGGGATTCGATTTACAACATGAATAGGCCCAAATTAATCTCATAGCAATATTCCCAAAAGTCAAGATCCAAGATGAACAAGAATAGATATGAATCAATTATCATACATAGATCCAATTCCAATTTATAACATCGATAGGCCCAAATTAATCTCATAGCAATATTCCCAAAAGTCAAGATCAAAGATGAACAAGAATAGATATGATTCAATTATCATACATAGATCCAATTCCAATTTACAACATGTCCATATTAAGTTTATAGTTTTTATCTAAAAGTAACTTGAACTTACAGATCGTGGTCTAAGAAATTTAGATGCAGAAGTCAAGTCTAGAAATTAGTCGTTGAATCTTGCTTTGATTGTAGATGCAAATCCCCAATATGAATTTCCTAGCCGTAGTCTTCAAGAAATAATCTTCGCGTTTTAATTTAATTTATCTTAATTTAATTTAGAGGAAGAAGAAGAAGCCATGTCCATCAAGAATTTGTGCAGCATAAGGTTAAAGAAGAATGGTGTAAAGAGAATGAGGCTAGGAGGCTATTTATATAGGACTAGGCAGATGAATCTGGTCACGAAACGAGTCTAAATACATCAGAATACATCAGGTTCAAAAACTGGGTTCTGGAGACTGGTCGACCCCCAGGTCGACACTATAGTCGACCTGGTCCCTGGGAGGTCGACATTATGGTTGACCCCCAGGTCGACCTGGTCCTAGGCGGGAAATTTCCTGCCCAGCCTGTTCTGGGTTTTGAATTCGAATTTGAATTCGAATTTTCAAGCTGTTTTTGATTCTGAAAATTCCTGAAACATCGGAGGGTCATATCTCCCTCATATGGACTCCGATTTTTGAAAACTCGGACTCGTTTCCAAGCAGAATTTCGAGACGAACGCAATGGCGCAACCTGTTTCCCTTGATTCTTGTTTAAAAATTAATTCTTCCTTGATTTATGGTTTTAACATGTTATTAAAATTCAGGTTGTTACAGGACTCTTATGGAGTTCAGTTGTCTTCGTGGCCCCTGAGGTCCCCTCTGCCTCTGCTGGGGGCACATACTTGTAAGGCTTGCCACCTGCGCCAAGCCCGAATTTTATATTCAGAAGATGGTTATTGTGAAGATTTTCGTCGGTGATACACTTCTTGATTCTTAAGAAATCTGATTTGCTTTTGAGAAGGGGGGACAGTCGGTCTTCATATATTGAACCTTCTGTTTTTGCAAAATTGTGATCTGCACAGAACAAAGGGACACATTAGCACTGTAACTACACAATCGGAGTATACATTGAGATGTTGAATGCATACTTGCTTGTATCCACTTCCTTGCATATCCGGCTTGATGCCTTATGTAAAACCAATCAGATTTGGCATCCACTATGTTGCTATGACCATTCGATTAAACCTTCTTGCCGGTGATTGATTCAAAGAAAGAAAAATTCGGAGTCCCTGTGGAACAGTGTTTGAAATGGTAGTAGAATTTCAAATCCTTGAAAGTGAGCTCAGTCTGTAGAATCTCCGCATATGCAATGTATAGGGTGTACAAAGCTGCGTAGGCATTAGGGTGGAGTTGCATGGAGGCAATGTGCAGTCGTCTTAATAGATCAACTACGATTGGAGGAAATGGAGGAATAGCGCCTATCCAGTACATGTGCCGACTGACAGTCATGTACCCTTCTGGGGCAGAATGAGGCCTATCTCCTTCTTCGGGAGTTTCACATCATCCCAAGGGATCTCATGCCTTAAGCATATTTTCTTAAGCTTTACGTCATCTAATTTGGAAGCCAGAGAATCACTGAGCTTCCCCTCCTCCACTTCCTCAACACCTGTGATCTCATCAGGAGCCCGATCGTCTTCTTCTTCCTCGTCTTTAAGAGATGTACTTTCAGAAGTCGTTGATTCTATATCGGTACCTGTTTCGTAATCGGGGTCGGAATTATCCCAATCTGAATCTCTGGGAAGCGCATCGGGATCATAATGCTTTGATGACTCTGATTATGTATCTTTCTCTGATATTTCGGTTGATCGTTTATCAGACATAGCTGTGTTGGCGAGTAAACATGAGAAGTTAGAACACAGTTACCTGTTCCCCGTGCGTGCAAGTGCAAGTGTGTTCCTGTGCATACATTAAAGAAAAAAGTTAGTTAGATAAATGGGATATTGGTCGTTGTATGCTGTTGAATTATGTTGTTGTCCAGTTCAAAAGGTTCATCTCGAAGGCTCTAACCTAACTGTCCATTGGTATATCAGAATTACATTGTATTTTCTAGTCAACATGTATATCAGATCGTTGGTCAAGCTGGCTCGTGAGACAGGGTTTGGCTCGTGATACATCATTGGTTCGTGAAGCAAGTCCTGGTTCGTGGGAAAGCACCATCCCATGGAAAGGCATCGGACCGTAGGACACTTAAGCTCTTGACCCATTCTGCTTTACTTGAACGGATAGTGACAGACCCCCCCGATCCACTTTACTTCTTGTTTCCACGAACCGAAGCTCCCCCATTTTCACGACCTGATCCGCTATCCAATTTTACACTCCATTTTCATCTCCCTTCCTCTACTCTCTGCAAACCCACACCACACGATTCGCATCGTGACCTCGCTCCTTTTCATCACGAGCCGATTCCCTTTTAATCCACAATTCGATCTAACAGTTAATTCCGTTCCACGGCATCCTTCAACCAATTCCCAACAGTACCTCCGAACCCCTATGCCATCGCCTATCGTCTCGAGACCATCAGCCAAGATGAAATCCGCGGAAACCAAGAGAGGGCGAAGGAAAATCTTAGCTATTTGCTATAATTACCTTTTTGAGTTTGGTGGATAGTCTTCGGATCTTGCGGGTTTGGGAGGAAAATCGCAGGTTAGGGTTTTATGGGATTGGGTGAAAGCAGTAAGAATGATGAGAGAAAAGAAAGAGTGAAAAAGTAAAAGGAGAAAGAAGGGAGCGGATATGGGAACCTGGCTTATATAGATATGGAGATATCTCTTGGTCTCCCCCTTCTTGTCGCGACTCGGTCCACGAAGATCCACGGGCCACGAGTGTTCGTGAAGGCCCATCGAAGCTTAGATGGCGGTCCTCTCACCTGATTGGTCCGTGACACGTACCACGGTCACGAACCGTGTGGGCCCAGACTCGAGAATGACCGCGAAATAAGAGAAATGGAAATACTTACAAAGATCTAAAAACTTACTCGACTGAATGATCGCAATATTTTCTGGAAGTTTAAGAGATGGGAATCAGCCAACAAATAAAGAAGTGATTGAAGGATTAATCTAATATTTATACTCCTCAAGAGGCATAACCATTTGAAATAGTGCGACGTTATAAATGGATGTGACTATTGATTCATATTGTTTCGTGAAAAGGTCTATTCAGAATCTTCGAAGCATGCTCCATCCCCGATAAATCATACTTCGAGGGGGGAAAATGTTGGCTAGCTTTTTGACCAAGCCACCAAGACTCATACACAAGTCCAATACGAAGTCTCACTTCAAGAGCACTCCAAATCCATTCGTTGCCACCCTGCTGTCCTTGTCTCGTAGTGCTACTACCACGACCCCGCTCGTGGTGCCTTATCGCGACCCGAACCGTCCACGCCAGTTCTCCACGATCCGATCCCAGAAGACAAAACATGAAGGGTAGGACTAAGTCTACCATGATCCGCAAATGCAGGATTTAACGACACCTGTCTATAACGGCCATATTGACTATTTCTCCATCAAGCCACGAACCAGTCCGAGATCCTCGGGATTTGTGCCATGTGTGACCACGAACCGATTGCAGATATCAGCTATAAATAAACCCGTACTTGGCATTTTTCAGGATCTTTTGACAGTTCTTAGTGTTGTTTTCACCATTATTGTCCTGTCATTATTCCTAATCAGAATTACTTCGAAATTACTGTGATAATCATACTTGTAAGAGTGAGATTGAGTGAAATGTTTGATTGTACTAGCATTCAACGTATAATCAAAGACATATAAAGTGGACGTAGGCTCGTTAACGCCGAACCACTATAAACTTTGCGTGTTTTCTGCTTTTTCTTCATTTCCTAGATATAATTCTCTACAAATCTGAAAAATTTGGGTGTTAGGGCCAAATTTTGGTCTAACAAATACAATCATTGGAAAACCGAAGGTTGTCAATAATGCTCGCATAATCAGACTGTCGTACACTTTTACCATTGTTTTTTTTAATAACTTTACATTAGGATCACATGGTACACCTGTAGGTTTACAGTAAAAATAATTGTATTTCTTTATAATCTTCTCAAAACAATGAGATCGATCCAAAGAATTAATTTCTTTTTTGGACCTTGTAATCTTAATACCATGGATTACATTCGCATCACTTAGATCTTTGATATCGATGTTGACACTTAGTAAGGATTTAACAATGTTTATGACATGAATGTTTGGCCCAAAAATGAGTAGGTCATCTACATATAGACATATGATAGTACAAATGTCATTTTCAGATTTATAATAAATGAATTTGTCACATTCATTAACATTAAATCCATGTGAGATTATTAAGTTATCAAATTTTCATGCCATTTCTTAGGTATTTGTTTTAAACCATATAATGATTTCTCTAATTTGTAAAATTTATGTTCTTGACCATGAACTATTAATTATTCAAATTGGCCCATATAAATTTCCTATTCCAATTCACCATTTGAAAATGCAATTTTAACATCCATTTTAAAATATGAATATATGCAAGTGAAGTTAATGCTTTATTGGATGTAGTTCCAGTTTCAGGAGAAAGGTGCCAATAAAATCTGTATTATGTCTTTGCTTACATCCTTTAGCTACTAAATGGGCTATATATTTATCAACTGTGCCATCATATTTTAATTTCCTTTTAAGCACTCATTTATTTTCTAGATATACACCAAGTGGTAAATTTACTAAGTGCCAAATCTTTTGAGATTCCAAATAATCCAAGTCATCATATATAGCCCTTTGCTAAAGAATTGGCTTCTTAGTAAGATAGGCCTCTTGGAGGTTTTAGGGAATTCTCCATTATAGTAAAAGCACAAATATATGAGCCAAGATCTTTTTCCTTTTTTTTCTCTTTTTATTCTTTTAGATTCATTGTAAAGAAAAATTAACATCTATTTAGGGTGTTATAAAAGCATGGAAAGTAGCAAGTCAAATAAATATTTAATACATGTTATTCTCAAACAGTTGAAAGCAACCCCCACTATTAAAAGAAACCCCCGCTATTTTTCTCAAATTAATAATACTATATGATTCTTCAATAGTGTATGTATTAAATCATAGAGGATTATCCTTTTTTCATTAGTTTCATAACAAAACATACACATGATTATTTAATTAATTTTCTTTTTTATACACTCGATCAATGTTATATGTTTCTAAATGATACTCATTTATTATTCAATTAATGTTCTTCATCTATACATTCATCCAATATCATTTAATTACATGACTACTTAATGAATGTTCGTTATTTATTCAATAATTGTCATTTAATGACATCTTAAAATATAAACATATATTGTTAAATGAATTTCATTCAATTAATGTTCCTTCCTATAACATTTCCTAAATCTGCATTTATTAATGTCAACTTTTATTAGAGACATCTTCAAAATTTGCATTCAATTAGTGCCTATTCTAATGACACTTTCACAAAACATATTCCCTTTAATTATTATTGTTCATAAGTTGTAAATAGCATCATTGGAACGATCATCAATAATTGTGACATGATACTGATTTTGTGTATATGTAAATAAAACTCATTATTTCAAATGACTTATATGAAATAAATCTGAAATTCAAATTCTCTAATAAAAAGTAACTTCCAAAATCATCACATATGATCAAAAGTAAATAGCTAATCATATTCCAATATTTATAGTCTATTACAACTTTAAATTCACTAACCGAATTTTACTATAATGTTTATGACCCATCAAATGTGAATACTATATCATTAAATGTTGTAACATTTAATAACATTTATCATGCAAATAAATGTTCAGTTACAAACATTTATTGCCTCATTTAAAATTCTCTAAGCAAGAAGAGCAATTTCTAAATATATGCTTTCTGTAAAAGTTTTCCTTTTACAAATTTCATAGATTAGTAAATTGTTAATATGCACCTTAATAAATCATACAAGCACTTTCAAACGGTTCTCTAAAATAATTATTTTAGCTTAACATGATTGAAATACATAATTATAATCTCTAGTTGGCAATATAATTATACTAATATTGTTTTTTTAATCTTAATTAATCTTTAAACAAATTTATTCCATTCAAAATCAATTTCAAGACTTATAAGATTTACTATTTTTTCCAAAAGTCTTTTTTTTTCAATTAGCAAATTAATAAAAAATAAAAAATAATAATAGACAAAATCTTTCCAAACCGGGAGCAGTTTGTCAATTATAACAGCAATCTAAAATTGTTCATCTAAAGTCATACCTTCGAAGATGATCACAAAAGCTATTTTAAAGCTCATGTGATGCATCTCTACTGACCTATCATTCATCGAATTTTTTAATGCTAGTGTTTGAAGTGCGGTCCTTTAAATCTGAAAAGCGCATCGCTGGCCATTGAAAACTGAAACTTGGATGATGGAGCAGCATCGTCCAGATTTATAGTCAAGCCATTTTTTTCTGGTAACATCTTCAAATTGTTGGAAACAATGGTTCTGCTGAGTCCTGGACTAGGTCACTTTCTTGAAGACGTTTCGGTGATCTACTCAAGGTGCAAAGTAGGTCATACTGTTCGCCGCCGCCTCAGGGATAAAACAACCTCTTCCTTGTTTTTTTCCTATATTGGATCATTTGCACATATGAAGCCGTTTCTGTTTGCACTCTAAAATGATACTTCTCAAGTTTTTTTTTTGTAAAAGAATGGTGGATGAGAGGATAGAAAAAATATATGTTTTTTTCTTTCTGCGAAAGAAGAAGAGAGAGGTTTTTTCTTCTATATTCTCTGTATATTTCCTTATCTATGACCAATTTCTTATATAGAAGAAATGGTAGCTATGTTAGTGGGAGAATAATTGGACTACAATTAATGCCATATTAAATAAAAGAAACGTTCAATAAATTTGCAATTTTAACGTATAAATTGCATACATTTCAAAAGAGATGAATGTTAATAAATGTTAATTTATTATCATTCATAACAATATTTTAATACCATGTATTAAAATAAAGAAAACGGGCAAAAGATTATAACTTATACAATGTAAATTGTATATATTCCGAAAAATAACAAAAGATAGTAAATTTATTAAATTTGTTATTATTCATAGTAATATGTCAGTGCCATTTATATTTTGTAACAGCTTAATCTTATACAAGCATGCCTCTTTCTCCCTCTCCCTCTCCCTCTCTCTCTCTATATATATACATATATACTTTTTTTTTTGAAAATTGGTTCATATACATACATACATACATACATACATACATACATACACACACACACACACACACATATATATATATAACTATTACGCAAACGTAACAACTCCCAAAAGAAAATTACTGATACAAAATATAATACCGTTTATTGCTTCAAACGTCTCTATGCATTAATGACTCATAAATATGTTGTCTATACTAAAATTACAACATCTCAAAATAATAATGGCGCAAAATGTGTTACCGTTATTAACTTACAACGGTTCAATTTGTATTTATTCTAATTTTTTAATAAATTCACAAAATGTTCCAACATACCTACATTACTTTTGTGTACCGAAAATTTCTGGTAGCACAAAAAAGAACAGAAGCATGGTCTTTCCATTTTTAAGAATGTTTACTTCACGTATCTGTAATATAACGCATGCCAGAATCTTCATGCAAAATAGTTGCATGTTGGGATTTCCCATCCTATTAAATAAATATCTGATGTAACTTGAATAAGTTCTATATAAAAACTAGATTGAGCAGAACAACAAAGTCTGTATATATTTATCAATGCTCTGAAATATATCGAAACAAAGTTTCCAGTTCATTGAGAATCGTTTGAGAAGACGTTCTAACCGTGCCCTTCGTTAATTGTATGAACAATACCACTTGAGTCTATAACCTAATAAAGTCTTCATGCTTGAGAGGCTTGGTGAAAATATCAACTATTTGATCACTGAACCTCACGTACTCTAGTTGCACTTCCTTTCTGGTGACACACTCTCTAATGTAGTGATAGCGTGTATCAATATGCTTGCTTCGATCATGGAGGACTGGATTCTTAGCCAAAGCAATTGTAGACTTGTTGTCCACAAAAATCTTGGTTGGCTCCTCTTATGGAAAATTTAATTCCTTTAGCAAATTCCTTAAACAAATTGCATGACAAACACATCAAGTAGCAACTATATACTCTGCTTCACATGTGGAAAGAGTGGCAATCAGTTGTTTTTTCGATATCCATGTGATAGTTGTGTCTACTATGTAGAACACTAAATCACTAGTGCTTTTCCGGTCATCCATATCTCCACTCCAATCGATCACTCTATATCCAACAAGATCGTAATTGTCGTAAAAGGAGTAGTACAAACAAAAATTTGTTGTCCCTTTAACATATCAAAGAGTCCTCTTTACCACCTTCAAATGAGTTGTTGTTGGATTCTCCATGTATCGGCTTACTAATCCTACCGCATATAGAATGTCGGGTCTTGTACACAATAAATATCGCAAGCTTCCAAGCAAGCTCTTGAAGAGTGTAGAGTCTACTTTTCTCCTCCCTCATGCCTTAATAATCTGATTCCACATTCGATTGGCATGAAAATTGGGTTAGAATCATCCATCTTGAACTATTTCCTTAGCATAGCCTTCTTGACTGATTAGAATACTTTCATCTTATTATTTTACTTCAATGCCAAGGTAATAAGACATGAGCCTAATGTAAGTCATCTCAAACTCCTTCGTTGTCTCTTTCTTAAACTTTTTAAACATGCATGGATTGCTATTTGTAAAGATCAAGTCATCTACATACAAACATACAATCAATCTATCACTATTTGGATTTTGATACAGAGTGCATGCTTATATGGACATTTAATGAAATTTATCTCTTTGAGACACTTATCAATTCGAGCATTCCAAGCTCTTGGAGCTTGTTTTAACCCATAAAGTGCCTTCTTTAGCTTCAAGACCTTGACTTCTTCTCCCTTGACTTCATAGCCTTGTGGCTACATGATATAAAATTCTTCTTCGAGAACTCCATTTAGGAAGGTAGATTTCACATCCGTTTGATGTATCTTTCAATTGTTTTGGTCTGCTAAAGAAATTATTAATCTAACAGTTTCTAGACGGGCAACTAGAGCAAACACCTCGTCATAATCTATGCCGACTCTTTGGATATAGCCTTTTGCTACCAATCTTGACTTGTATCTTTCAACTTCTCCTTTGATATTTTTCTTTACTTTGTACACCCACTTGACACCAATCACCGTGTGTCCTTTTGGAAGTGAAGCTAACTCCAATGTGTCGTTTTTCTTGATCGCCTTAATTTCATCGTCTATAGCATTCCTCCAACTCTTCTTTTGCAAAGTTTCGTGGAATTTTATAGGCTCACATTCTGCAAATAGACAGAGAGAGTACGATTGTCAAGATAAATATAGTAATAGAGTCCAGTTTATATGTTAGACTTTGAATAACAGTCTAGGATCAAATTTAAATTCTTTTTTTCAAATTCTATTTTCAAAATTCAAATTCTTATTTTAATTGGTTTTTCTATCTTACTTTTGATTTTAAACCTAAGTTTCAAAGCTTATTAGTTTTTATATATTTATATAGTTATATACTTTCATAATTTTATATTTATTTAGTTTTAAACTTTACAATTTTATAAATATGATTATATATTATTTTTTTACTTTATAATACTTATTTATATCACTATGTTTTAATTCAAGAATTTCCAGAATTGTATATATAGTAAAACACTTGAAAATATTCAAAAATTTAAATTTTCAAACCATATATGTCGACATACATAATACCCTATGTTGACATACAACTGCTATATTTTCAGTTTTGAAAGAAAGTGTCCTTTCACCATTTGTAATGCTCCAGAAGCGTTACAACCTTTCAAATCTTATAAATAGGGGTTGATTTCGATTTTTTTAACCATTCTTCTTCTCCATCTTCATCATTTTTCAATCCTCCATTATTATTTCATATTTTTATGGTTTATACACTTCTACTCTACCGATTTCTATTCTAAATATATAACACTTCTTCTCTTCTCACTCTCTACTCATTACTCTCTAAATCGAAGTGCTATTGAAGAGTTAAAAGGTTGTTGTAATCATTTGGGGTTGTTTGGGAAACGGTGTGTTCCTTATAGCCATGAAACCAAGGAAAGGAAACAGCGTTAACCTCATAGTCAGGAAATCAAGGGTGGTGGAAACGATGTTAACCTTGTAGCCGTGAAATCAAGGGGATTGTATTGATATTTTGATCTAGTAAAAAAAACTTTGCGCAATCCAGCGTTGTGTGGGACTGGACGTAGGAGCAATCCAAACCAGTATAAAATCCGGTGTGTTCTTTCCTTTTCTACATTTTATTTCTTTTTATTTCTGTGTTTGTGATTATCTCTGTGGTGTGTTATTCATATAGTAGATCATATTAGTTTTAGATTTTCTTAAATTCTTTGAAAACACTATTCACCCCCATCTCTAGTGTTAGTTTTTCCATAAGATCCATTGTGCATTCCCTAACAATTGGGATAGGAGCAAGGTCTTTCAAAAAGTTCATAATCTAATTTTTGAAAATATTAAATGGCAACCAATACTGGTAATAACAGTTCTTTTGTAGAGGGTCAGTTCACTTTTAGACCACCACTATTTAATGGTAGTAATTATTCATATTGGGCATGTAGATTGAAAATATATTTACAATCAGTAGGATTAGACATGTGGAATATCACACAGACTGAATATGTAGAACCCACAACTAATTTTGCACAATGGACCAATGAACAAAAGGCCGCTGCACAAAGCAATTCTAAAGCCATGAATATGTTGTTATGTTCATTAGATAGGAATGAATTTAATAGATTGTCAGTTTGTAAATCTGCTTATGAAATTTGGAGAACTTTACAAGTTACTCATGAAGGAACTAGTAAAGTTAAACAAACAAAGATATCGATGTTAATTAATCAGATTGAGTTATTCAAAATGAACAAGAATGAATTTGTCTCTGATATGTATTGCAGATTTCAAGAGATAGTGCATTCACTAATAGCGCTTGGAAAAACTTATTCTAAAGAAGACCAATTCAGAAAAATATTGAGTTCATTGACTTTAGAATGGGATCTGAAAACATTGGCGATTGAAGAAGCTCACAATGTCAGTGAAATGAGGATTGAGGAGTTAATCAGAATTCTGATGTCTTTTGAAGTCCAACCACAAAAAAGAAAAGAAAATAAACCAACTAAAAAGAAATTTATTACATTCAAAGCAACAACAAATGGTTTGGACTCAAGCAATAAAGTAGAAAAAGAAATAGCCTTACTGACAAGACATTTCAGAAAATTTCTGAAATACATAAAGAGAAATAATTTTCAAAGTAATAACCATGGAAGTTCAGGAAGAAATGATAATCGATGTTGTAACTGCAGTAAAGCAGGCCATATAAAGAGGGTGTGTCTATATCCAGAGAAATCAATTCAACAAATGGACAATTGCAGTTCACCAAAGAAAAAAAAGAGAGCATACGCAACAACTTTAGACGATTCAGATTCATCGTCAAGTGATTAAGAGCCAAAAACCGGAAATTTAAACATGTTCTTCATAGCAATTTAGAACTCAGAAAATATCATAGAAATGGATCTAAAAACCGGGTGCGCCTTAATTTATTTTTAAATTTCTTTTGGTTGAATGGATGCTTTGATTGTTTGCTTTGTTTTGAATTTGAAAATTAAACTTTAAAATTCAAACTTGAAATTTAAAATTCAAAATTTGAATTTTGAAATTCAAAATAATAATAATAAAATAATAATTAATAAAATAATAAAATAAATTTTGGATGTTTGCTAGGATTTGTATTATTCCAGGAAATAGTTAAACCTAAAATATAAATCGATAATTTAAAACCAAAAGTAAAAAAAAATCATATTCCTTGAGAAATTTACACATGTATGTCGACATACATATGTCTATATGTCGACATATCAGCCTGTAAATTGAAATTCAAATTTTGAATTTCAGGGGTTTAAACTTTCAAACTTCGCTCCAACTTTTCACCAACTCCTAAGGTATGAAAAGGTGTCATTGATTTCTGAAAAGTTGTGCCTATTCAATTCATGTCCATTCAATTTCTATTTATACATCTATTCTCTCTACCTCTCATTCACAATTCAAATTATATTCTTCATATCTATACTCTTCAAAACAAACATTTCAATGGCTTCCTCAAGTTCATATCAGAAATTGAAATTAACCAAAACCATCAAAGGTTATCTCCACAATGATAGAGATGTAATCAAAACCTATGTTGACTATATATCAAATTCAAAAGTCAATATGGGTGCTTTCGCCATCTTTGGAGACATTCCATCCTATGATCTTATCTCTCTTTTCAATCACAATGAAGTATTAAGCTTAATTGACTCTCGGGATAACGATGAAGTGTGTTATCCGAAGCTTGTCAAAATGTTCTATGCAAATCTTAATTGCGGTTTTTACGAAGGAAATGAAGATCAAATCTGGAGTAGCGTAAAAGGAAGACAAATTGTTCTAGATTGTGAAATCTTCGGCAATATCTTGAATTGTAGAAGCATGGAATTAGATTTTTCGTATTTCAAAATTGATGAAACCACTTTAGAAACTTATCACCACATATTTGAAAGCGATGCTCACATGGAATTCAAAAATCATTTTTTCCTCCCAAAAACAAGAATCGTAAACCTCCTCCTTTAACACACCATCACTCTTTATTCTGGAAATTTTAACAACCCAACTCTCAAGGTCCAAAAAGCACTCTTTACTATTATTGGTGGATAAAACATCAATTGGGCCGACATGATTTTAAAAGAATTCAAGCCCATAGAAACATCAACAAGAGAGAACACTCTTTATTATGGAGTTTGTCTCACTCGTATTTTCAAATATTTTGGAGTTGATCTTCATGGAGAAGAATTTTTGCTGAGGAAGGTGTTTGACTCCACAAACATACACCTTATACTAATTCTACTCACTTTTAAACCTTATGAGACATTCGAAGACAAACAAGCTCGAATGCAACAAAAACAAGTGCCTATGGAAATCGAAGAAGAAGAAACTTCTTTGGAAAGTGTTGAGTGTCCAATCAACACTAGAACCATTTCCAAAGAGATGATTGTTAAAAATCAAGTGAAGATAGTCAAAAATCAAAAGAAGTACAAAAAGTGTTTTACCAAAATGACTAAGTTCATGAGCAAGATAGGAAGAAAACTTGGAATTTCATCTTCCCCCTCATCATCCACTAAAATATAGCCTATTTAGTTTAAGTTATCTTTAGTATTTTCTTTTATTTGCTTTCGAATCTCGTATTTAAGTGTGTCTTAATTTGTTGGATGTATTTTCTTTTTAGGAAGTAATGAATGGAGTTTTATCTATGTCAAATCTTCTTTAAGTTACAAAGAAAACTTTAGAACTAAATATAACATAATATAAGAACATAAGATTCAAAATTTGTAACTAAGTATGTTGACATACATAGTTGCTTATGTCGACATATAACCGTCAGTTTTCAAAAAAAAAAAATTAAACTTAAATAACTAACTCATATCCATTCAAATCCAATGAATTCCAGACCCTATTTAAGCCTATTTCTTCCAAAAAATATTCATTATATTATTTCTCCTTCTTCTCTATTCAATTCTTATCAAAACAATGGTAAATCCAATTCTTAACTTGAGTGAAAATCTTGAAGAAACATTGAATTACTTCAAGGACATCCTTTCTATAATATCGCGAAACCAGCGTCATCTTGAATTAAGCCAAATAAAGATGTTTGAACAGTAAGAGAAGCACTTTGATGCCATCCGTCGGCTAATCTCTTTTCTTTTCAGAGATGAAGATAACAATCTCGCTAAGGCACCATTGACAAAAGAAGATGAAGATTGGGATGTCATCAAGAAGGATCCTATCTTTGGAGAAGATGGTTGGGTAGAAGTCCCAAGAAACGCTTGATTGTTTGGTATGATTTGATTGGTTTGAATTTGTTTGAACTTATGTATTGATTGGTTTGAATTGCTTGACTTAAAACATGTATATATTGAAACATATGTAAATATTACTTAGATTGGTTTGCTTGCTTGTATATACGACTTAAAATATATGTAATTATGATATTTGGATTGATTTGTTTATGTACTTAGTATTGATTATTGTATAGCCATGAATTTAGGGAAAGTAATTTACTTTATATGAGTATATGACACACACACACACACACGCACACACACATACATATATATATATTTATAGATTTAAGATTTAAGGGGAGTATTTTTAGAATTTCATTTTGATAATTCCAAGGGGGAGAAATTATAAAATATAGACTTAGTATAAGTAGAATATATAGGATTCATAGTGGCAGGGGGAGTATAAGAAGGACTACCATCAACGAGTATGAACATTTTATAAACTAAGGTTGTCATCATCAAAAAGGGGGAGATTGTTGGAGAATGGAGTTTTGATGACAACAACCTTATTTCAATATTAATTGATTATAAAATATATACAAACTCTCTATCTAGAATATATATATATACATATATGTAGGATATACATACAGGAATTAATACTGAAGACTGTACAGTTTTAGAGTTATAGAGATTCAAGAGATTCAGAATTCAGAGAAGATTCAAGACTCATGAGTAAAAAAGAAATCTAGAGTTCGATGGTTCAAGATAAATATAGTAATAGAGTCTAGTTTATATGTAAGACTCTGAATAGAACTCCAGGTTCAAATTCAAATTCATATTTTCAGATTTCAAACTCTATTTTTAAAATTCAAATTCTTATTTTAATTAGTTTTTCTATCATACTTTTGATTTTAAACCTGAGTTTCAAAGCTTATTAGTTTATATATATTTATATAGTTATATACTTTCATAATTTTATATTTATTTAGTTTTAAACTTTATAATTTTATAAATATGTTTATATAATTTATATTTATGATTTTATATTATTTTTTTACTATATAATACTTATTTATATCACTATTTTTTAATTCAAGAATTTCTAGAATTGTATATATAGTAAAACACTTGAAAGTATTCAAAAATTCAAATTTTCAAACCATATATGTTGCAACACCCCACATCCATTAATGTCACTCACTAAGGGAATGCATTAACTTCCATGGAGCATTATAAGTGTATAGAATAGAACATCACAAGACAGATATATAAAATAGCACTTAAAAATTTAAACTTCATTCATTGCAGCGGAAAAGCAAAACATGTCTGGTTACAACATCGAAACCAAACACTAAAGCCAAGTACATAAATATCCATCTTGGACAAATTTATTATCAGAGTACATAAAACAAAAGCATAATCCCACTCTAAATAGACATAATGAAAAAGAGATAAAGCTGAGCATTACTCTTAGCACTCCAAGAACTTCAAGAAGAAAGAAATCCAAGTCAAGCTCCACTAATTCCCACCCTGAGGACCTAGGAGGGAGGAGGGGTAAGAAAGAAAAGAGGCGAAACAAACAAGGTCAGACATAAAGTCTGGCGAGTCCAATAACTTTAACAATATAATCAGTAAAGTAACAGGATAAGAAATAAACTGGATATAAGGAATGGCTGTAACATAAGCAGGTATGACAAGGTAAACAAGGTAAGTAAGATAGAACATCGACTGCGCTCCTAACCACTATAAGATAGGCTTTGCACCGTACTAACATACTAGTCACATACTAAAAGATGATCCCTCTTAAAAAAACATAATGATGGTAATAATAATGATGTTAGTTTCGTGTATCCCTAAATGCTGTCATAGGTTCCGCCTGCTCCTATCTCCACTAGTTGTACCCACTACCCTCCCCATTCGGTCGGCTCCCTATCTCGTAGATACCTGTGTTGGTCCCATAGTATGGTGTATCACTCCCTAAAGTGGCAACCCGATACTACTAGAAGGCACGGCTTGTGCCTACACGATGCAACATCGTCTTACCTACCAGCCCGGACCCACGCACGCACATGGCTCCGTTGGACTTGCACTGCAACCGCTAACTCTTTATTGACCTCTTACAATGATACAATCAACCCCAGTAAGCATGTCCCTCCTCGACCTAGTTCGAGCTCACTTAGATACTAAAATGGGTTATTGGTTGAAAAGGGTCACCACATTTGACACAAGCTTCCCTCCTAAGCTTGGTCCCTACTAGGAATTCCAACTTAACCCCTCATCATTCCCATGCCTACCACATGTCCCCTCTAGGTTAAGTGTTTGTTGATTCATTTTAACCGTAATCTTGCAAGACCTCCCACATTAGATTACTGTTTGCGGTTGCTAGATATGCCGGGCGGTTCCGGGTAGGCTTATACCGCAATCTAAATCTAACCTCGTGTCTTTGCATTATCACGCATCTTATTTCTGCCTTTGACCTCTCACATTAGATATCGTTTGCGGTTGCTGTATGTGCTGGGCGGTTCCAGGCAGGCTTATACTGCAAACCTATCTAAACTCGTGTCTTAGGCGTTCAATATTTCTTAGTTCATCTCAAATAATGGATTATAGTGTTTCCCAATTACCCATAAATTCCAATCCAAATTTATGTGACAAATTCTAATCCAATTTATGCCTATAATCCCAAGTTTACAGGTTATACCAATTTACACCGAAACCTACTTATGCCAAATCCCATGTTTACAAGTTATATACAATTTTGCCCAATCCATAGCCATCAACAATTTATGCCCAAACACATATTATTCCATATTACAATTTTCCCAAACTTTTCCCACAACGTTCCCACGTCATTAGTACACAAACTTTGCATAATATGTTAGGCTCGAAGTTAGCCTAATCTCATAAAAAAGAAAAAGGAAAAGGAAAAGGAGGAGGGAAGAGAATCATGACATCAAAACTGGCATAAACATAAGAACAGGCATATGAACATGAACATGCATATAATGATAAAATAGATCAGAAAGGCATATGACAGGTTTATGAAAAAGGTGACAATTTGCAAACTTGATAAGATACATTAGAAGCATACTCAATAATTCCAATTTATAACTTATCACAATCACTTTTAAATTAATTATCTTGTGAAAGTGACATAGACTCACAGTGACAGGATTAAGAAGGAAGAAAAGATCTGAATTCTGATTTCTGAAGTTGATTAGCCAAACCATTGATGTAGGCTTTGATCTTTATCTTCCAACTTGAATTTGATTTACTTAGGTAGAGGCTAGGTTAATTTTGATTTAAGCAGCATGGAGGCGCCATGAATTTGTTTAATGAAATTAGGGTTAGGTCTAGGTGTGTATTTATAGGAGAATTAGGTGTATTAGGGCCTTTAGATTTTCTTAGGATCCATATAAACCATCCAAACCATAAAAAAACATCACTCAGCCAATCCTGGAGTGCCACATAAGCCCCAATTCTCCTGAATTCGTCACTACCTAGATCTAGCTGATGGGGTCGACCCCTACATGGGGGGTCGACATCTATGTCGACTCCCCTAGGGGGGTCGACACCCTACAGCGGGAACTTTCCCACCCAGCCCGCTTCTGGCTGATTTGAAATTCAAATTCAAATTTAATTATTAATTTAATTCTGATTTAAACTGAAATATTCTAACCTCCATAATTTCTTCATACTGTATCCGTTTTACGCAAACTCGGACTCTATCTCAAGCAGAATTCCGAGACGAATGCAATGGCGTAACCCATTTTACTTAATTCTTCTTCTAAAAATTAAGTATTATTTAATTTGTTAATTTTAATATTATAAAATTACGGGGTGTTACATATGTCGACATACAGAATACCCTATATCGATATACAACTGTTATATCTTCAATTTTGAAAGAAAGTGTCCTTTCACCATTTGTAATGTTCCAGAAGCATTGCAACCTTTCAAATCATATAAATAGGGGTTGATTTCGATTTTTTAACCATTCTTCTTCCCCATCTTCATCCTTTTTCATTCCTCCATTATTATTTCATATTTTTATGATTTCTACACTTATACTCTACCGATTTCTATTCTAAATATATAAAACTTATTCTCTTCTCACTCTCTACTCATTACTCTTTGAAACGAAGTGCTATTGAAGAGCTATAGGGTTGTTTGGGAAACTGTGTGTTCCTTGTAGCCGTGAAATCAAGGAAAGGAAACGATGTTAACCATGTAGCTGGTAAATCAAGGGTTGTGGAAACAGTGTTGACCTTGTAGCCATGAAATCAAGGGGATTGTACTGAGATTTTGATCTCGTAATAAAACTCTGCGCAATCCAGCATTGGATGGAACTAGACATAGGAGCAATTCGAACCAGTATAAAATCTGGTGTGTTCTTTCCGTTTTTGCATTTTATTTCTGTTTATTTTTGTGTTTTTGTTTTATTCTGTGTCTATGATTATCTCTGTGGTGTGCTATTCATATAGTAGATCATGTTAGTTTTAGATTTCCATAAATTCCTTGAAAACACTATTCATCCCTCCTCTAGTGTTAGTTTTGTCTTAAGATCCATTTTGCATTCCCTAACACTCACACACTTAAAAATGCGTACATTTAAAATCCAACTCCTAATCAAATGTATGTGTTACATAATTAATACACGTTTATAATACATTAATTATGCTACACATAGAAATAAATTGAACCTGATTAAAGCATGCATAAAGAAACATCTTTAAATATAGAAATGTCAATCCTAATCTAAATTGAGGTTTATAAATCTATTTCCCTAACTTCATCAACATAGCATATTATGTATATTCACGTTTAAATCAATAATAGGGAAATATCAAACATAAACAAAATAACTTGTAACATAGGTTTAAAAGCTTGCTTCAATGATAAAAGAAAGGAAAAAGCTGTAATATGCACAATATATATAGTCTTTATTTGGTTCTGCTTTACATTTCATATGAATTTATACAAAAATTTAACACTTTGGTAACATGAGTTTTAAAATGTCCGAACTATCTATTTTAGATAAATTGATGTTTAAATCTGTTTAAATTACAGCACCTAAATCTGATGTTTTTGTACCTGTATGCTTTACAATTAAATAGAAAGTAAATCAGACCATTATCAATTCTGTATACAACACCCAAAAATTCCAACTTTTATAACATTCATAATCAAAACCTGTAACGCCCCGCCTCTATACCCACTATAGTCCAGTTCATTTCAGAGAAATGTCGTAGACCGTAACGGAGGATGAAGTTTGTGAAGAGCGACCGATTGTATGATTACTCCATGTGAGGAATGCACATCGAATTCTGATACCGATTAAAATTTCGACATGACCATTCGACTCATAGTACACAACGGCTATAAATAATTCGGAAAGCAGTATAAAATAGACAACAATGATGTATAAATGTCTCATAGGCAGACATAGAATAATCATATCACAAAGGCGGAATAGATATGAATAAACCAAGGATGAGTACAACAAGACAGTGGTCAAGAAAGATCCACTAATCCTAAAAGAATAGATACATGCACCATGATCTAAACAAAAGAATATGTACACAACAAGAGAAATGACAAAGGTACAAAAGTACATAAAACTACGGAGACAGAGAAGCAAGCAGAAAGCGGAAGATCAACCCTACGAGGAGTCCCAGAGGAGTACCTAAAATGACTCGGTCTAACCCAAGTATTATTTATAGGAATAAATAATAAACGAGTCAGTCTAGATTTACTTATCAAATAAACTGAGATAACAAGAGATATAACAAAGGATGACATGATTCTAGTAATAATATCTAATCATGAATAAATATGAAACAGGGCATGTCAACAAAATCAGGAAATGACAACGGATTGTCAACACACAAATATCTCTAAATAATCTCCTAGCTAATGTAGAATGCAACATTCAACTAATAGCACCCAACAAGAAATGACAGAGGAATGCCAAATAAACTAAACACATGAATAACATCAGAATGACAAATTGTAACACCCCGTGTATTTTATAACGGTGAAATTCATAAATTAAACTATAAATAATTTTAAATCAAAGAATTAAGGGAAACGGGATACGCCATTGCGTTCGTCTCGGAATTCTGCTTGAGATAGAGTCTGAGTTTGCGTAAAACGGATATCGTATGAAGAAGATATGGACGAACAAAGTTGGGCGAAAAACCAGAAAACGGGTCAGAATGCACTGGCGCACTTGGGAAGTGCGCCAGAACAAAAATGAACTGGCGCACTTGGGAAGTGCGCTAGTACATTTTTGACCTGGCGCACCTGCCAAGTGCGCCCAGGTCAAAAATGACCTGCTGGTCAGGTCTGGTTAAGTCCTGGCTGGCCAGGTCTGTGTTTGGTCGATTTTCTGAGCCTTGCCTTGTCACTAGGGCTAGGTGTCAGCTCCTGGTTGGTCTCTCCTTCAAACGAACGACTATTATTGAACCAAGCTTCATCGACGGTCTAAATCAACTCACAAACTCTATAAAAAGGACCTAAGACTAACCCTAATTCACATAAACTAAAATGGAGATGAGACCGTCATGCTGCTGAGGAGAGACTGAGGATAGCCGTCAGAAATAGAGAGACAACTAGGAGATAATTCAAAGCTTAAAGCAACGTTAATCAATCAAAACAACGCCTACAACAAAGGACAGCATCTCCAAATTCAGAATTCAGATTCCTGAATTGAAGATTCGTCATACGCTGTAAGTAGAGTGCCATTCCGATGTGAATTAAATAATTGTGTTGATTTGTGTAATTTAAGAAATGGAATTGTGGCGATAATAATCTATATTTGTATGTTGCTTTGATGCAAAACGATTTGGGAATATTATGGTATACGATTGGATATTTGCAAGTACGCGATTTGCGTTGGAAACGAAATGGAATTGTGGCGATAATGACTTATATTTGTATGTTATTTTGATTCTAAACGATTTGGCAATGCCATGGTTTGATTCATACAAGTATGTGGCTTATGTTGACAACCACATGTTGTGGAATTTTTATTGGGACTCATGCAAGCATATGATTCAAATTGAAAACTACATGTTTGTGGTAGTTATTTACAACACCCATTTGGTAAATGCAAGTATAAGATTCATGTTGAAACAACAACTATATGTTGTAATAGTTTATTTTGAAATTCATGCAAGTCTATGATCTATTGTTATGACAACATGATGTAAAATTCCATGGTCATCTTTAGTGCAATTTGATTCACCTAAGTATTATGATTCATATGAAGGTTATGTTGAAATTGGCATCATAGTTCAAGTATAAAAATCATGATTTTGTGATAGTGACAAAAGCAAGCGTCGTTGTAAGCTTGTATTAATTTTATGAACATGACTAAGCTATGTTTGTTATTATGCCTAGTTAAAAACATGTTTTCTAAGCTTATGTTGTTACCTTAATCATATGATAATATATTTGGCACATAAGTTACATTAGAAATTACACTAGAATTACATCCCCTTACAAGTTACATAGATAGGACAAAAACCATGATTATATGAATAGTAGGATTCATATTCAATTATGATTATGCCATGACCATATAAGGACTCATGTTCAATTATGATTATGCCATAATTATATGATTAGAGTGGTTCATGTTTAAGTACTATTTATGCCATGACTACATGTTTCGTTTACACCATGATTATGTGAATAGAATGATTCATGTTTAAGTATTGCTTATATTATATGTTGTTACAATTGCAAGTTCACATATGCCTATCTTATGTTAATTAGATCGTTATGTTGCAAGTTCATGCGTTCACACTCCCCTTTTTATGTCACCTTATAAACACCATGTTATAGCCTCCCCTTTTCATATGGCTAAATTGGGTTTAACTATTAAACCCAACACACCTTACATTGGAACGAACGTATAAAACGGGGGTAATGACGTTTGGGCTAAAATATAGAACATATGTGTTGGCATGTTTGACGCATGCCAACAACCTTGAAAAACAATTAAGTGGCATAAATAAATCTTAATCAATAAAGATGAATTTGAATAATGGGCCGCAAATATTTACATATAAAAAGAAAAGAGACAAAATATGTAAATGTAGAAAAATACGATGTGTTTAACCCGAGGTTGGATTGAGTTGTGATGTAAACCTGCCCGGAACCGCCCGGCTGTCCAGTAGTCACAACAATACCTATCCAATGTGGGTGGTTAAACACGGAGCCCAATAAGGACCCGAGGTTAGACTGAGTTGTGGCGTAAGACTGCCCGGACCCAACCGGCAACAGGCAGCTACAACAATACATGTCTAATGTGAGAGGTCAAGGCTTTAATAAGACAATTAAGGCTGAGTCAGGATTGATAGGATTAAGTAAATTATATTAATACTTAATCAAAATGGAACATGCTAAACTAAACAGACTGATTGGGGGTTAGGTTTATAAAACACTTAACCAACTTAGCATGTTGGCTAGAAATAGAAAACCTAGTAGCGGGGGACCCTTTTCAGCAGTAACCCTATAAGGTGTATCATGATACCCTGAAACTAGGCAGGGTGGGGCACGATTACTGGGCTGACTGTAAGAGGTCAAATCGACGGCGGTGGTGCAGCAGTGTAGGTTCTAACGGGGTGCGGGCGTGCACACACTCCGGCGCAGAAAAATAAGGCACTGGGCACCAGTAGCATACCTGTGCATTCTAGGATTGTGTCAGGCCGCCACCATGGGACTTGATACACCACATGGTGGGTCCAGCATAGGTAACTACAACATCGGGGGCCGTAAGACACAGGTAACTATGCGAGTAGGAGCCGATCATCATAAAATGGATCACTTCACCCTGATTATGGGGTGCCCGTTGGGAACTAGTTTATATGGGTACAGAGATTAATATGGGGTACGATAGTATATTCGACCCTAGACAACTTAACTAAGTTTATGGTGCTTTCCCATTTCTAGTTTATACTTATCATACCCAGTTCTTTATTCATAGACTGAATAGTCCTAGACTTACTCAGGCTTTATGTTTGACTCTACTTTTCTTTCGTCTTCTTTTCTTCCGTTTCCCCCCAGGTCCATAGGGAGGGAATACCGCAGCTTGACCAGCCTTCATATCCAGCTTAAAGAGAAAGAATGTATTACTTGGATCTTTTCGTTTTGGACTATGGCTTTGGACAACAACTATGGGACTTTTGCAGTTTATTTATGTTTTCTTTATGCTTCTTTAAATAATGTAATCAAGACAGTTATGAAGATGTTATGTTTTTTGGAAGTATTGTGAGACAATTATGGTATGGTTGGTTTAACACGTATTTTAATGAAATAAAAATTGTTGTTTTCCACTGTTCAAAAATATGTGTTGTTATATCTGTCTTGTATATCTGTGACTTATACTTATAAACCTCCACCAAAATTAGGGCATTCCCTTTGAGAGTGACCCTAACGGAGGTGGGGTGTTTCACAAATACAAATCAAATTGACACGCATCGCATAAAAGTAAACATAAATCAAATTGACATGCGTCGCATCGAAGTAATCATAAATCAAATTGATGCACATCGCATCAAAGTAATCAAGAATCCAGAAATCACTAGAAATCCAGAAAACATCATAAAAAGTGGATACCTCCCAGATGAGATACAATCTCTAGGTCCTACACCCATAGTTTGAGCCGAAGCTCCCCACAAAGCCGGGTCGTGACCCCGGAAGAGAGAAAACACATAAATCGTGAAATCTCTAGAAAACATCATAAATCATAGAAAGTTGGACCGAAGTCCCATAGGTGAAATCCAAGAATCATAAATCCCACTTGGGCGATCGAGGACCACAAAACATAAGTCATGGAGGCAGATACCATGGATCTGGGTGAATAGAAATTACTCCGAGCTAGTCAGTATAAGAAAATAGCAACATGTCCCATAACCACATGCTATTCTCAAATATTTGCACACTCGTAATTGGTTCCTATTCAAAACAGAGAAAAACATAGAAGGAGCATTGCCATAGTTTTCAATCGGATGAGTCAAAGAATTAACCATCGAAGCAAAAGCAAGGGTTCATAGTCCTTGATTTTATTAAGACGTTTAATTAGATTTCTCATACGAATGAGAAAAAGGTTTATAAAATATACACTAGTAGATTTGAAGAAGGTTCATAAAACGATTTTGTAAATTAGCTTTGTATAATGAAGTAATATTGGAAACCATTTTAGTACAAGAATTTAATGTCTACTGATAACATAAAACCTCTTTATATAATTTCAAAGTGGCAATAAACAATAGTACGATTGCCGAGGCAAATCGATCAAGGGGATTCATGTCATAATGACATAATCCAAATCATAAATCATCAAATGTAAATTCCATAAATCGAATATACATATAGCTCGTTAATGAATCCATTGACGTTAATAAACGGTTAGAAATCACCCTGAAGCGACAGGAAACAAAGACACAAAATCAGGTGCCGTAGATAAAAGAGTGATCAACAAGTTGATCGCTAATGCGTTATTCACATTACAAAAACATACAGGAAATCAAAGGGATAACGGCTGTAATTTCGATCAACGAACGAATCGAGATCCCAAACTAGCACCCGAAGGTTTTAAACTATATCAGAATAGGCTCGAAGGACATTGAGTCAATAATTCACGTTTTAGAGTCATGAATCATAATCGAACTAATATCGAGGGTCAAACCCAAATTAACGAGTAAATAGATTCAAATTACTCCAAAATTAGTTTCATTTTGAAGCTTTCATCGATACGGTTCCAACGCATCTTGTTTCGCCGAATTCTGAATTCATATGAAAAAATTATGATCGTTTTAAAGTGGATAATTATTTCACCCTTTGTTTTTCACTGTTCGGTTATTTACATTGGATGTTTTCCTCCAACAAAAATTCGCATTATCTCCAAATCACTACAAATTAGTTTCATTGGAAACTCTCATCGAGACGGTTCCAACGCATCTGATTTCGCTCAATTCCGAGTTCGTATGAAAAAGTTATGGTTGTTTAAAGATTGAATATATATTTTTTTAACTGTTCGGGCATTAATGGCCGACCAGGAGCCATTCCCACGGCCATTAATGGCCGAACGCTGTTAAACCCCAATTTTTTTTACAATTTCATTCCCATAATGATACCGGCTAATGCCCGAAGGTCTATGATGTTATATACATGCAAATGAGGCGTCTATAACTTACCGAAGCAACTCATAACACCAAATTCACACGCACAAACATTCACACAAGAGATTTGCAATGATTCTTGGTTATAAACTCCAAAATGATTAAATTATCTAACTAAAGCAATCAAACGCGATATAAGTAAATTGTGAAGTTTTAGACTTGCCGGAGCGACAACGGAGCTTCACAATATCACCAAATCAACTAGTAGCTTATGAATTAGATTGTGTGGACAATTCTAATCATAATTTTAAACTCAATGAAACATATATACATGAAATCGGCTAAGTTACACTAGCCTAACCAATTCACAAGTACATGCAAACTCATACGAACACTAAATTACACTTGTACAAGCCAAAGGCTTGTGGCATAGATGTGAGTTAAAAAAGAACTCACCTTTGGCTCTTGAATGACAAGAACAAGCTCCAACAAGGAAGAACAAGCACATATCCAAGCAAAGAAGCTTTCTTTCTTCAATCACTCCTCTCTAATCACCTCATGAACACAAATGAAGACACATGAGTGTTAGGGAACACCAAAAATCCACAATTGAGAGGAGAGAAAGGTAGAGAACGAGTAGAGAGAGCTTACCCATGTCTTGAAATCAAATTAGCACATGAATTAAGCTTGGAATCAAGAACCCTAGCTTAGGAATTTCTATTTCCCATTCCACTCTCCATTTTCTAATTTCTGTCTAAGTGTTGGAATGAATGAATGAAGAGGAGGGAGCTATTGAGGGTTATATGATGATCTAGGTTAGCTCAACCAAGCCCTAGCCAAGGTGCCAATTTTCACGAACTCGAAACATATTGATGCTTACAGTCAAAAAGGTCGTAAACGATGATCCGGACTCAATGGAAGTGGTCCTGAATCCTAATTTTATCGTTTGTGAAAAATGACATTTTGAGTGACACATGAGATACGACGATATATTTAAATAAAATATTTAAATCTAAAATCGTCGAATGAGCGGGTTGTTACAAAACCCAACACGTTCACAAGATTGACAATTACCGCAATTTATAAGAGATTTGGGGGTTTAGGTATATATATTTTTTTCGCATAAACCCATACCCCTTTTGGCATAACAATCCAAATCTAGACTATCAGAATACAAAAATAGTAAACTTATAAAATTTCCACCCATAGAATTACTAAGAAAAGCACGAGGAGGCTATGTTGAAATGGTTTATGGATTGTATCCTCGCAACTACCCTGTTCCAAACTTTCTACTAAACCAATATATAAATATATATATATATATATATATATATATATATATATATATATATATATGAACCCAATAAGAGTCTTACAACATTCAATTTCGAACTCCATATTCTAATTAAAAAATAGAATAGATAAGATAGAGAAATAGGTTTTGGAAGAATATGAAATATAACCGGCCTATTTTATGGAATCTAGAATAATGGTGGAGAAGAATAATGGAGGCGTATAAGAGAATAGATTGTAAGGTTTGGGGTAGAGGCTAAGACCGTATTTGTACTTGTTAGAGTGTGTGCGGAATGTTAGATTAGTTTAATAAAAATCTAGAAAGTTTATTCTAGCAAAAATATATAACTCCATAATAAGATATCCTTCCTTCTTTCCTCTACTAGGAGAGCGGTCTACCTCCTTTCTACGAGGGCGATCGATCCTACTTATGGAGAGAGGTCGATCCCCCTTCTTGGATTGAGTGTAGGGAGATTAATACTCCACGTTGAATTCCATTTTATTAAAACGTTAATTAATTTCGTTAATTCTTCCTGTTGTTACTTATTCTTGTGCAATTCTTGCATATGCATACACACAATTTAAATTCTCAAAGAACACTTTATTATGTCATCGGTATATATTTTTATTTCCATATTTATTTTCTTATAGTTTGAATTTCAAATGCTGCTGCGTATAATTTTTTTCTTCAAAATTTCATTATACGAACTCTGTTTTTTATAAATAAAATATGAAAACGGACTAGAATTTCACAATGAATGAAACGGTAATACTTTTATATTCAAATTCTCAATTATCCAAAAATTCATATTATGAGCCTATTAATATTTTATTAATTATTATTGTTTATTCTTAGTTGAATTATCTATGTCTATTTAGTGTATATTTTACGAGGTGTTACAAAGTGGCTCAGGGATTATCCAATAAAGTCAGATAGGTAGTAACATAGGTGTCCACCGGGGAAAGGTCTTAAACAACGGGAGGCCGTCTACTATCTTGTTGGTCAAGATTGATTGCTTACTATCTCTCACCTTTTACGGAGGATGGGATATGCAAATAATGGAAGCCTTAATTAGTGGTTAGGGGACATATTAGCTATTGTCCTCTAATTTATAGTAGTATATTATTAAACCACATATCAAGGTTTTTAGTGATCAACTGATCCACCTTAGGCCTTAAGTTATCATTGGAACCCGCCTTATATATTGTATTTTGAGTAAGGTCATTAGAACCCGCCTTGTATATTGTAATTTGAGTGATGTCATAAGTGACAAAAAAAACCTCCACTTTTGATTTATTGAGGTATTAAGTGGTAAGGAAGTCCACCTCTTTATTATTGATTTTGTAACAACCAGCCTGGAATAGGCCTAAATTCTGACCCAAAAAAGGCAATTAGAACTATTTTAAATGGATCATTCATTCGAATATTGGAACCCGCCTTATATATTGTATTTTGGGTGAGGTCATAAGTGGCAACAAAACCCTCCACTTTTGATTTATTAAGGTATTAAGTGGTCAAGAAATCCACCTCTTTATTATTGATTTTGTAACAACCCGCCTGGAAAAGGCCTAAAATCCGACCCAAAAAAGGCAATTAGAACCGTTTTAAATGGATCATTCATTCGAATAAGGATATACTAAAACATATATCACAAAGAATTCTAAACGAAACCAGAGTCTCACACAGCGAAAGGGGTAAAATATAATACCATAAATAAAACCATCATGAATGTTAGATACAACGAGTCTCAATAAATAAAAGGTGCATCAAAAACTATCCCAATAACATGATAATAATAGTAATACTACCATAGATAACTAAAGCCACCATCGTCGGGCTCGATCTCCAAGCATCACTGATCATCACTGAACCCAAGCGTCCTAAACTACTAACCTGTTTATGTTAAAAGGAGGGAGGTTAGTGAACATAAAGTTCTGGTGAATGAAAATCACATAATTTTAGGCATGACTATTTCCTATATTTTGCAGTGTAAATTCATCATGTTATGTCTATGCAACAAAACACACACAACTAAACATATGAGGTGGACATCTATACCGTCATTTTGGGTCAACATTTTGATATAAGGGTGGACTTCCTTAAAGTCACTTAATACTCCATGAGATGGGCTCTACCTGGTTACTTATGGTCATTATTTAGATTTATTTAAGGGTAGATTCCTACTATCAATTATTACCCTATGGAGGACCCTTAGCAACTTAATACTTTTTCTCTAACATCAACGTTATCAAATATATACTCTCGTTGTAGGTCGAGAGAGAGTAAGCAGTCACTTACTACCAGATTTAGGCAGGAATACAACATAATTTAAGACCCTCCTGGCGGAACCCTTCGTCACTATCGAGTTGTCCCTACGGGCGAACTCCTAGCCACTTAATGCTTCCCTTGGATGGTGGTTCCTTTAGGTCTCTTATACAAACCGTCCCTAGGTCATCCCTTACTAAGCCCCTAGATAAGAATAGGACACCTATGGAGAACTACCCCACTCATACGTTAATGTCTATCAGGACCATTTAATACCTTATAAGAGAAAGGCGAACCCAGTGAGAGTTTAAGACCTAGTAGGATGGGTCCCACGACTCTGGTCCAGAACCAAGAAGTGAACCTTAAGAGCGGACCTAGTCTTAACCACTTAATACCTAACAAGTACATCAACCACTTAATACCTTCTCAAGGAAGGCCCACATCACACACAAATAATATATATACATGCTAGACATCTTACATTAAGCCGACCATTTATAGATATTGGATTTTCCAAGCGGTTCTCAGAAGACATCTACTACATGTTTGGCTTAGCCTTGTTTCTTAGCGTAATAATATAATGGCCCATGGCACCTTGATCTCTCACATTAACTAGTCTTACTTGTAGATGTTGGATATGCAGGTCGGTTTTGGGAAGGCTTCTACTACAAATTGTGGTTAATCTCATGTTTATGTGTCATTAATTATAATTAAATCCATTAAGTCACACACATACAAATTCCCATGGGTACATTCAAATTCTATTACCTAACTTAAACGTGTTTAGTACACAAACTAAGATGCATTAATATTACGTTCAATTATGCTATAAATATATAAATAGGAATGAATTTAGCGCACGAGAATAACGACCTAACACATTTGAAATGTCAATCCTAATAACCACAATTAAGGTATACAAGTTAATTTCCCTATCAATTAACAAGATCCAACAGGCATGTCCTCATTTAATGATAAAAAGGGAAATAACAACACATACAAATAAAACTTGCAACCTAGGTTTGAATAATAATCTAAATTATAAAAGTATAGGCAAGGTGTAACAAATCTAACTAGATATGCAAAAACCTTGCTCTTAGCGCTACTTTAATTTTTATTTTAAATGGCATGCAAAAATTTAAGATCGTAATATATCATATATAATACATTCAAACAAATCTATTTAAAATTGAGGTTTAGACCTGTTAATTTATAATACACAATTCTTACATTTTATTACAGAAACATATATGGACACTCAAAATAAGAATCAAGCGAATCAGACCCAAAAACAAAGAATTTCAGAACTCCTAAAGCCTAACGTTTATTATTCCAAGAAAACAAACTTAAATATATCACTTTTGATTGACCATTTTCACAATAAAAGAATGTAGGATTTCGAGGTTTTGTAGTATTTTATTTTCGTTTCAATCCAAATCCCATAGAGGCATGATAAATCCAAATCCATACTACAAAAGATAGAAAATAGCAACTTATAGGGTTTTCACTCATAGTAATTTGAGAAGGATGAACCATAGGATTTCTTTAGAATCTGATTTGAATTTAGCCTTCAAAATAGTACTCTAATCCTTATATATATATATATATATATATATGTGTGTGTGTGTGTGTGTGTGTGTGTGTGTGTAAGAATCAAATCTTAGAAGCTCTCTCTCTCTCACATATATATACAACTAAAATCCAGAATCTAAAGTCGGCCTTGCCAAAAAATATCTAGAATCTAAATCAATATGAATCAAGATTAGAAAAGATATAACTGGAGGTTTAGAATAATAGAAGAGAATACTAACCTTTTTCTCTTGAATTTGCAATGGCAGAAGGACATAACAGAGGTGCAGAATGAAATGAGAGAATGGTTTAAAGTCAGGTTGGGGGCCCATTTATAGTTGCAAGTGTGTTTATAGACCGTTAGATTGTTTGGATCTAATTTGGACGGTTTGTTGATACAAAACTATAAAATCTCCCTATAAAAACACACTATCCCTCAGGAAGGCGGTCAAGCCCCTCTATAGGAGGGCGGTCGAGCCCCCTCCTGTAGGGGCGGTCGAACCCCTTTCGGGGTTGAGCCAGGCGAATTTGAATCCCATGTAACGTCGTATTCTATTAATTCAGAATTTATGGCTTTGATTTATTTTTGAATGTTGATTATCTTTATCTCCTTTGCATATGAATATATACACACAAATTCAAATCCTTTATGAATATTATTTTATGATAATCTATAATTAATTATATTCTGGATGTATATTAAATCTATTTGAATTTCAAACCTTATCTGCAAATATTTACGCATAACTTTTTTTATTAATATTTTTTCATACGAACTCCGTTTTCAATAAATAAAATATGAAAATCTCGCCACAAACTTCTATTTTCAGCTTACTAATTTATTTCTGGTTATTATTATTTAAATTAAATTATCTTATGTCAATTTTAAGTTTATTTTACGAGATGTTGCATTCTCCCCTTCCTCATTAAAAGACATTTCATCCCAAAATCATTCCGAAGGGGCAAAAAACACAATTCGCTCTAACAACCACGTTGTACACCCTTATTATATTATAAACATCCATAAATCATAGTGATTATACTGCATACTTGCTAAATTTATCTCATTCCTAGCATATGCGTGCAGTAAGTGGTGTTGTATGCATGCAAAATATCCTAATATGCATATAATTGCATGTGAGTGCACAGTGCATTCGTGTTGCAACCATCATCTACCATCTAATCTAGTAACCAAAATGCAACCATAAAAGGAAGTTTACAGGAAAAATTACCCGAGAAAAGATCTGGATGAGTTTTCTGAATCTTCTCCTCGGTTTCCCAGATGCTTTCCGCATGGTTATCTCCCCCATTGTACTCAGAATAGGCGAATAGATTAAATGTAGGTTCTTACGATTTCGTGCTCCACGTCTTTACTGTGGCACGGTTTAACGCCCCACCTCCATAATCTCATTAGCCAAGGTCATTGCAAGCAATGATGTCAATTAATCCGAAGAATAAGGCTATTGAGGAGCGACCATCTGTATAATAACATTGAACGAGTTTTAAATGTATCAGATAATGTGGTCTTACTTTTCAAATCACATGAGGAAATCCGACACATCTAATTCAAGTTCAAAACTGCTACACAACTGTTGCATATAATTCGTAAAGCAATATAGAATACATAATAAAAAAAAATCAAAGTCAGACACATATATTCACATCACTAAGGCAGAAATAGATATGAATATAACACATGGGAGTAAATACAAAGATAGTGGTCATAAATGATCCACTATACAACGAAAGAGTATGTACAAGGTTATTCAAAAATAATATGTATACAAAGGAGTCTCATATACATATAACTCAAAAAGTGCAACATTAAAGTAGTTTGCCCAAAAGTGGAGGATAGTCCATGCTGGAGCCAAGAAGAATCACCTAAAATACCTCGGTTTGACCCGAGTATTATTTACACAAAGATAAACAATAAACGGATCAGTCTAGCTGTACTTATCTCATAAGCTGGGATATAATAAGAGATATAAATAGATGTAGACATAAAAACGATAATAACAATGTCATGTATAAGTGCGAAGCCCAGAAATGTTTACGGTATATCTCAAATCTATATTAGAGCTATAAAAGAATATCTCATTCAAAATTATATAGCTACTCATAGGAAATGATAACTCATATCAAATCGAGTCAAAAATTGATAGATCAATATCAGTAAAAACTCAGGCTGATAAATTAATATCAATAAAACTTAAATTCCAGAAATCAATAAATTAGAAATCCAGAAAATCATAAATAGGGGGAGGCCTAGATTAAGACGGGAGTCTGGAAACTCCCTGGCAACCCGAAGACTCACCAATACGTGTAACTCAGATGAGACGCGATCTCTTGGTAGGTAGCCTATAATATTGAGCCGAAGCTCCTCGAATGGTCCAAAGACCGCAGGTTGCGACCTCGCAAACGGTCCGAAGGCGGTCAAAAGCATAAATCAACATATATGAACCGAAGTTCCTCAAAATAATCCGAAGATCATTAGAATACTCAAAATGAACTGAAGTTCCTCAAAACGATCCCGAGATCATTAAAAATATGGAATAATTTCCACAACTCGGAGACATCGCATAAAGCTAGTCTAAAATCTCAAAAAAGGTCATAATTGATTAAGGAAAGTGCAAATTACTCCAAACCAGTAATAACAAGAGTTTAGTTATTTGTCCCATAACCACTAGCTCTACTCGAATATTTACGAACAAGTCGTAGACTTCCACTCAAAACATAAAAACGATCATTGCCACGGTGTTTCAATCGAACAAGTCCAAGAATTAACCATCAAAGAAAACACAAGGGGTCATAGTCCTTGTTTTTACTAAGGCGTTTAATTAGATTTCTCATACGAACAAAAAAAAGGTTTACGAAATCGTACACTCGTAGATAGTTAAACAATTTGGAAAAATAACTTCATATAATGAAGTAGAAATTTGAAACCATTTAGTAAAAGATTGGTATCTGCTAATAATTTTAAAACCCCTTTTTATATAGTTTCGAAGTGGAAAATCTCGTTTATTAATGACCGAAATAACGATCGAACAAAGAATTCATATTTTAATAACGTAAACATGATCTCACGACTATCAACTATAATTTCGTTCATCACGAATCAATCGAAAGTTCATGAAATCGAAATGCAGAAATCTACGAACCAGTGATACTGAAAAGTAACAAAAGAACTAGAAATGGGCCGAAAATCGGCAGGGAATGAGCTTAAATGGCCCTAAACTGTTGACTGTGGTCCATACTGGTCAACAGCAGGAAAATAGCCCTCAGACGTCTGACCACTCAGGACAGACGTCTAAGCTGAAAACCTGTAATTTTTATTTTCCCCCCCAGAGCTTGGACAGACGCCTGACCTATTTGGTTAGATGTCTGATCTGAAGCAATTAAATATTTTGTTTCCTAATGAGTATTCAATTGGCCTCAGACGAGCCCGGATCAATGGTGATGGTTTATAATGATTCCTAAGTGTCAATAAGGCCTCAAATGCTCGCTGAATCAAATCGTATCACAAAACTCACATGCAGAAACATATATAAATATATGAGATTGAAATGATTTGATTATAAACTCCAAGACAAATAAATTATCTAATCAAACAAAATCAAATACAATTCAAAATATGGCCCAATGGTTCGATAATGCTAAAGGGAAGTTATAAGGACTTTTGTGCATACAAAAACTTCACCTAAATCATGCACAATCTGAACATAGAACATAATAGGATTTCCATTACACAAAAAGCAAGGGAATCATCAAACTAATCAATTAATTTAATGCATAAACAACATATACATGATATAAATGCACTAAATTACACTTTACAAGCACATAGGCTTGAGACATAGATGTGAGTTCATGAAGAACTCGCCTTTGCTTGCTAGAAGCAATAAATCAACCCAATGACAAGCTAGGACAAGCTCTCCTCTAATATAGCTTGTTAATCTTCAATCTACACACATATAATTTAATTTCCTAAGATTTAGGTCATAGGAAATCATAGAAATCAAAGAGAAAATAAGTAGGAGAAGATGGAGAAGGAGATGGAGAAGCTTACTCAAGTTGTCTCTTTGATTTGAGCTTCTAATTGCAAAACCTACCTTAGAAATTTCTACTTCCCTTTTCCAATCCCCATTTTCTATTTTTTGCTAAGTGTTGGAAGTGATTGAAAGGGGAGAGGGTTATGGGAGATATAAGGGTGATCTAGGTTGGTTAACACAAACCCATGTCCAAATTTTTACATCTTCGAAATATATCGAAGCTTATGGTCAAAAGGGTTGTAAACGATGATCCAGACTCAATGGAAGTGGTTTCGAGTCCAAATTCATCCGTATACAAAATGTGACTTTTAGGACAAACACACGATTAACGATTAACAACGTTATATTTAAATAAAATATTTAAATATAATATCGTTAAATATGCGGGTTGTTACACACGGGGAATCTTGGACTCCAACTTACTAGAGCTGGAAGCTCAACAAATCGACCGAAGCTCCCTAAAATCATCAAGCTTGAGTCTAACGATGGAATCATGAAGGCATTTCCAAAGATGAGGAACATGGAAATTGTTATGGACGCCCGATAAATGCTTGGGAAGATCCATACAATAAGTCGGTTTCGCAATCCTATCCAGGATTTTGAACGGTCCAATAATTCTGGGAGCTAACTTCCTATTCTTTCCAAACCGGATTGTCTTACTAGGAGGGGAAACATTAGCAAATACCAAATCTTTAATGCTAAATTCAATTTCCATCCTCCTTTTATCCGCGTATGATTTCAGCCGGTATTGGGCAGCCTTCATCCTTTGCCGAATAAAAGCAATTTTCTCTATGGATTCATGGATAAGATCTGGTCCAAGTAAAATCTTGTTGGTACTTTCCCACCAGCAAGTAGGCAATTTGCATTACCGCCCATATAATGCTTCGAAAGGGGCTATACCAATCAATGCTTGATAACTATTATCATACAAAACTCCATCAGCGGAAAGTGTTGATCCTAAGCTCCTCCAAAGTTGATGATGCAGGCTCTAAGAAGATCCTCAAGAACTCTATTTTTTCTCTTAGTTCGACCGTCGATTTGCAGGTGAAAGGCTGTACTCAAACTCATCATCGTCCCTAAAGCATTTTGCAGGCCCTTCAAAAATTCACTTGTAAACAAAGAGACACTGTCACTAACTATGCTAGTCAGGGTTCCATGAAGTCTAACTGTAATACCCTACACTTTTCTGTGCCTAAATTTAAAAAAAAATTCGAAACTCAAACACATCCAAGCATGGATCGTGTAAATTTGGTACCTGCAATAAATGAGCATGAGCACAATCAGAGTACGATAAGATAACTCACAACAGAAACAAAATAGGATAAACTAGTATTAACTCAAGTAACTAACTTTTTCAAAGTAAGTCACTTTCCAATACTGAGCATGAAAGAGAACGAGAACCAAAAGCCAAACCTAAACACCTATCAGAACCCAACATTCTCTAGAAAACCATGGTGGTGTAATGAGGAGGAGGATAAAACAACAAGATTTCAGTGAACTGGAAATGTACAACACAGATTATAATACATAGATTTATCCCATTTGGTTCAATCCAAGATATATGTCTACCAAGGTTAGTGATTCTAGCCTAACCATGTAGATGTATTATGCACGACTCTACTACCCTTCTCAAGATAGTATTCCCAAAGTATAATACCAAGATAGAACGTTTACGCTATATTTAGCAGGTTACATATGTCAAGGTATGTCTACGCAGCACACAAGATTCACACAAACACCATGTATCTAACCAATGAGGTGGGTGTCCAAGTCATTCGCTCAGTAGTATTTTTAGGGTGAATACCCAACAAGGTGGGCATTCTCGGTCACTTATGGCCCTATTAAAGGTGCATTCTTATGATCTCTTATAACCCTGAGGCGGACCTTAGTCCCATAAGACCCCGTCCTAATACGTCAACATTCTTAAAGTCTATACTCTCAATTGTAGTATGAGAAGTAGTATTGCGAACATTACTACTTAACTCGTATTACGGTAGAACACCTATGTCGCTTAAGACTCCCCTTAGACTGTTGGTGAGCATGAAATAGCTATATATCTTTTATATACCAGTCCTGTCCCCAGTTGAGCCCTTACTAAGTCCAACTCTATTTTTAATTGTAAGTTCTATATTTATATATATAAATAAGGAAGGTTTTATCCTCTTTTACCGAGGATATTTATTTAATTACTTCCATAATTAGATTTAGTTCTTAAGCAGCAATCAACACCCATTATTCCCATTATGACACCCATTTGTTCCCATATCTGTGCTTGTTGCCCTTTATGACCATAATGGTCATATTTTCCTAAGGCAACTATTTATCAGACCCAACGAATTTTAATTGTTGTACCCCAAAAAAAATTACTATACTTATTCATTTATTTATTTATTGGTTGACTGTTATACATGTATATTTTTATGTACCAGGCCTCTCACATTAATTTGACCACTTGTGGATGCTGGATTTGCTGGTCAGTTCCGGGAAGACTTCTACCAAAAGTTGAACTTAACCTCGTGCCTTAGTACATATGTATTTACGCATTAGACCCCTCACATTAGACTAACTACATGTGGTTGTTGGATTGTTCGGTCGGTCCCGGGCAGGATTATACTACAAGTTGAGCTTAACCTCGTGTCTAAATGCGGTTATAATTCAAATTTCTAATTTGGGATGTACAACATTAATCCTAATTAATTTAGGAATTGTAATTATTATCATATTATATTTACTTTCCCCAATCTACAATAGTTAAAATTGTTATTTATTGACTTGTGGTCCTATTTATAGCAATAAATTATATTGATTGCTACAAATGGTCACCACAAATATATTAATTCAATATGGATTAGATTGACATATATCATTCCATAATTGAATATATTTCAAACATTTAATACAATGTATAATTTACCGTTTTACGCTGATTTGGAAGGATAATATGTATATATTTATATTTTATGTTTTCATACGGTCAACGTATTTATTATTTATTATTATTATTCTTTTAAATTAGCTGATTTGGTTTAATCAATAACCAAACATTCCGTTTTGCATATAATCTTGCCAAAAGGTTTCAAATATTACAAAAAGACCGTTAGCCGTAACCATTGTAAATTATGCCTGATTAGTAAAATAGACATATCTCAAATTCAAGAGAAATATATATATATATATGTGTGTGTGTGTGTGTGTGTGTGTGTATATATTTGGAATAGTTGATGCAAACTATGCACAAATATGTATGTTTGTATTTATATGTACGTTTGTACCACTTTTCCTTTTTAAATCTTTTTGTCATACCTCTTATGAGTTCTAAATGACATTTTTTTTGTTTAAAAAGAGGAAAATGACACATTTACAACAATTAAGCCAAAACCCAACAACATCGAATGCAAGTAGGTATAACTCTTTTTAAAATTACAATTTAGCAATTTATCCAAATATTCACATAAATTGTTGTTTAACACTGAAATTAGGAATTTGGAACATAACTACATCTAAATGGCATTTAGTGGAACTGATTTCCAGATTTATAGTGCTTTTACAACAACTGCAGTATGTTTTACAACATAACCATAAAAAATAGGTGTAAACAAATTTAAGAATCCTATAATTAACATTATGCTTAACCACAATTTGCAATTCACTAGTTCTAATAATTTTTACAACCAGATCTGATAGTTGCTAATTCAATTACATCAAATTATAAGCAGATCTGATGAAAATAGGCATATAAGCTTGAGATGTAATACAAATGAGATAAATACATTATTATAAATGTATATATAAATTTCCCACTCACCTGCAAGCATCTAAATCCAAGTTTGAATCTTTTAGGCCTACAATTACAAAATTCTTATAAATCTACAATTTATCTGGAAAGAGGATGATTCCAGATCTGTAAAAATGTAACAAAGTAGGAAAAGAGGGGAGAATCTACTGTTGTTCGTCAATTTGCATTCTTTTCCATTGGATCTGATAATCCTCTTAATCCTATTTGATTAGTTTCTGATTTTTTGAATAAGAATATATTTTAATTAAGAAATTAGGTTTGGAAAAGGAGGAAAATGGCAGGGCTTCGCTACTGCCCACAAATTAGTGTGGAAAAGAATGAGGCCTTACCCTTTTATTTATTGGAGTAGAATTGGCTTAGGACCGTTTGATTCATTTTAATTTATATTGGTCCATCCGTTTTATATATATTATAAACTAAACCTATAAAACCTAGCCATCACTGGGCGATCTGACGCCTAGTGGGTCGATTGTTAGGGTCGACCGCCTGGGCCATTAAATGCCTTGGTCGGCTAGTTAAATAAGGCATATTATATATATATACATTCTGATTTTTTTTTCAATTTCGTATTTCGTCCGCATCTTTTTCATACGGACTCCGTTCATGAAACTCCAAACATTAAAGTTGACCATAATTCCGTGAGGAACGCATCGGTTAAAGTTTCGTGGTTAAATTCCATCGTTTGCAAAATTTCCTTTTTTTGAGATTCTAATTGAATAACTAATTATTGCAAAATTCTGGGTTGTTACATTCTTTCCTCCTTAAAAGGAATTTTGTCCCGAAATTTTAACACCTAATTATCCTATCCTACACAATAATTTGTGTACATCTACTTTGCAACCATGTGTATATGTGCATGGTGTACATAATGCATTTCAACCATAAAATATGCATGGAAGATGATTCTAAATCGGGCCCTCTATATGTATGCATTGATATTTTTAAAACACTTTTGAAAACATGATGCAAAACATCCTAAATATACTAGCAGTTCTATATGAAGGCAAATTTTGAAAATTATTTTTCATTCGTAACCCTCAAACAACTATGAACAGAACTGTGAAGCAACCAATTTTGCTTCTAAACCCTACCATCCAAATCATTAAGCAATCTAATCGTTTCCTATTTAATTTCTCCTAAACCGCAAAAAGGAAATCAAAGCGAAGAATTTTAACATTTCTTCCACTTACAAATATTCCATTTCCCGCCCTACAGTGGAATTTTCACCCCAGCTACCCAAAATACTCTGTAAATTTCCATTCGTAGACTGTAAAGGAGGCTTAAGACAAGCTCTAAAACGTAAAACGAGTTAATTTATAACCCGCGCGCATTGCTAACAAGGTATGGAAACAAAATTTCCAAGGCTAAAACAGCCTTTTCCTTGTTGTCGTTAACATTTTTATCGTATCATCAGCCCTACTGCACCGCTAAACATGCATATAAATCATTCAAACAATCTTCCTTACGCGATTCATGTGACCAAAAATCGAAATTTTTCATAAAAATAAGTTTCTGCTTATAAATTTCTTGTGTTTATTTTGAAAAATTCATTTTCAAAACTGTTTCACTTTCCTATAAAAATAAGAAAATGATAAAAAGTATTCTCTTTTTTTTTCAAACAACGTTTTACAAAAACTTGAAAGATGTATTTTGCAGAAACTTAAACGATTCAAGTCACATGTCGACGAAGAAAGAAGTCAGTCGCGCAAAATGTGAAAACTGAAATCACACAAAAGGCCAAAATAAATTTTAGTTTTAAAAAGGAGCAGTTATTTATTTATTTATATACCAGTAACGTGGAATCTCTCCAATACTAAAATTTATCCAACACAGAATTCTATTCTTTCCAGCTCTAGGAAAACTGTTAGTTTAGATAAGAAATGAGATCTCACTCGAACAGGCATGCATGAATGACGTAAACATTTCCAAACATAGAAATCTCATTAACCTTAGTTGTTCGATTTGAACAACACTAGCAGTTACAACCACGAATTATCACAAAGCCAAGAGCCCGATGCTGGAAAGGGAAAACAACAAAGATGACGACAAATAACAACACCGAAACTCCCAAAGCATTGGCTATAAACAACAAGATGTCTTGCTCCACGGCTAGAGCTCAAACAGTTTTTATGATCTTTGATTAACCATATCATTGTAGCATAATGCTCAATCTCATTTTACAAACACTGTTGGTGTTGTTCGAGGTTCCCACATTACCATGTGTTCTAAGAGAGAATTTATGATGAGAAAAGAAACCTACCACAAAACTGCTCCTCATGCAAATCCACCTAATATTGTCTAAAGACAAAAATGGATAGGAGAAATTATAGGAAGTAACTCCATGCGACAACACACAAGAACAACAAACTGAATCGAATATGATGCAACACTAAATGATGGTTATGCCATCGATCAAGCAAAAGATTTACTTCCGCATCATGAGACAAATCTATTCATAACTTCTCATTTATAGAATGTTGTACTAAACGGGTCACACGTCTACATGGGTAGTTCGAATATAGATTCCCGAACATAAAAAACGATATTAAGAAAAAGAGATTTGCTGCAAAATCTCCAAAGCTGGTCAAACAAAATACCATTCAAGTCCGTGTAAAACACGGATTCCTCAAAAATCTCATCAAGATTCTCCTTAGAAAAACCATCTAAAGATAGCTTAATCTTCATCTCCGAAACGACGATCGTCTTTGAAAGAACCTATTCTAACAAGGTGTAGCAAAGGAAGATGCAACACAAACAACAACCTATTCTAAGATCTAGAGCAATGGATCGGTGCAAGTCCAACTGCCACGACAAATTTTCTTAGCCCTAAAACGGTGAAACCTTTTGCTCATTCTGATCCAACCAAATGGTCTCTTCCTAAGGATAAGACTAAAATGGTACTACAAAGATTAGATAGTGCAAGTAGGTATTATGGACTAAGAAATGGTCGGAGAAAATAAATTAGATTTTGGAGTATTAGTGAGGCAAGATCTAATGTGCAAACTAGCTCGGGAAAAGAGGAGACAAGGCGGGAACAAAGAAAGAGAAGAAGGAAAAAGATATGGTTCGGCTAGATGAGGAAGAAAGGACGAAAGAAGGGAGTTAAGGGGGGCAATTTGGATGCTACTTTTGTGGTTGAGTCCTAGGTCCAATTTGAACTAGTACTCATCAACTAATTGACCGTCCTAACATAGCACTAAACGGTGAACTACCAAATGGGCTTTGGACTTAGGTTGAACCTTGGCCTTATTAGGCCAGTTTAAAATATTAATCGTCCCGCGTTATCTTTTAAGATTTGACATGATCCAAAAAATAATTATCCTCATCACCACGGTATTTAAAGACCTTAGTTAAACTACGAACCAACTCCAAGGATTTATAGTCTCAACAACAATGCTGCGACTACACAACGAATTCCAAAAATAATTCAGCTAGAAATCCGAAATATAAATTATAACGGATTTTCCCCTTACATAGCTGGAAAAAAAACCAGACGATTCACGAAATCAAATACCCTAAAAATCAAGATGAAGAATTTTCCTAAGCCTATCCGAAGAAAAATTTAATTTTTTTCTAAAAATGGGATTTATTATAAACTAACGGTTTTATACTTATAAATCCTATTTTCTATCACTATTAATTTTTATATTCCAGTTTATATTACATACTAAAAAACCTTTTCGTGTGAAAAATGTCGAGGATTTAAAATCTTAAGGATTATTTGTGATAATTTCAATAAACTATCCAATATATAAGGAGATGGATACTAAAAATCACATAGAATGGATATTTATTATTCTTAAGTTTAGTGGTATATTCCTTGTCATTCTAATTCCTTCCTTCCTACCAATCGCATTGTATTTATCAAAATTACGGAAAGTGCCAAAAATTATGAAACACAAATAGATTAAAATCTAAAAATTATACCTTTATAAAACCAGGCCTTCATAAAACCATTTTCCGAAACCGTCATTAAAAACCTTTTATTTTTCTAAATAGTTTTAAAAATAAACTTCTTCGAATATGAGGCCAAGAACTTAAATGAATATTTTCAACAAAGGTAGATTCAGAAATTCAACGAAGTAACAAGTGGATATACCTCGTAATTATTTACGAAATGGATACGGCATACTAACGTGAACCTTTCCCATCTTAGATCGAGTAATGGTCTTAACAGGATCTACCAACGAAACCAAAAACCAGAAAGCGCGACTACCTCGGTTGTAGCTAGATTTTTGTCCAGTCTCCAAACTCGAATCAATGGAATCCACCATATGCGTAATACCCTGTAATTTTATATAATATTAATAAAAAGGGATACTTAATTTAATATTTGGAATTAAGTAAAGCGGACTGAATCATTGCATTCGTCTCAGAATTCTTGTTAAGATAGACTCCGAGTTTGCGTAAAACGGACATCGTATTAGGAAGAAATTAAGGTTAGAAGTTTGTATACATATATGATATATATATATAAATTGAACCATAATTCAAAATAATTCAATATACATAAGCGGGAAATGAAGGCGGCAATGGGCGGGAATCTGATTCGTTATGGGTCGACCACGCCTGGTCTAGGTCGACCCAAGGTTAGGTGGGTCGACCCAGGAGAGAGTGGGTCGACCCAAACCTGATCTGGTCGAATACAGTTTTAAGTTTCTGGGCGTATTTTGTTATTTTCTAAATGGTTGGATTTAAAAGCAGAGATCAGACAGTTAAGGATTGTCTTGTAAACTCTATATAAAGGCATGCATTCCTATCAAATAAATCATACTTCTTCATACTTCTTCCTCAAACTCTTGTTCTGAAAATATAAAATGAACATGAGGAGATGCTGCCGAAACTTGGACTGAATCAAGACAATTCTTACCTAACATATACAAGAATCTCTTCTACAACATCAGCCTATCATTCTATATTTTTTAAATCCAATCTTTGTGAGTTCATGTAACTTTTAAATATAAAAATTTAACAGTAACCTTGACATGTTAATAAACCTGGATCTGAACCTATGCCTATTGAGAAATTGATTGTTAGATCCAAAAGTGGCTCTAACACCCAAATTGTCTGAATATGCAGAGATTAATGTCTAGAAATATAAGAAAATGTAGAAAGCACACGAGATTTATAGTGGTTCGGCATTAACGAGCCTACGTCCACTTTATATCCTTGATTATACGTAAGATTCAAGTACAATCAGTGATTTCTCTCAATATCACTTTTACAACAGTGATTCACTCAATAATTTCGAGCTAAAACTGATAAAAAATGATAAAGTAACAATAATGGTGGAAACAATACACCAAATCGCCAAAAAAATTTGAAAAATGCCAAGCTCCAGGCTATTTGTAGGTGATATCTGCAGGCAGTTCGTGGTCATACGTGGCACCAATCCCGAGGATCTTGGACTGATTCGTGAATAGGTGAAGAAATGGTCAAAATGGCCGTTATGGACAGATGTCGTGAGATCCAGGCCTTTCCGGTCGTGGGAGACTAGGTTGCTGCCTTCATTCCTTGACCATGAGGATCGAGTCATGGGACAGTGGTGTGAGCGGATCGGGTCGTTGTTGGGGCATCACGAACAGGGGTTATGATGGTAGACCACGAGCCGAAGGTAACATGGTGACCACAAACGGGTTTTGATGGCTCTAGGAGTGAAACTTCTTATTGGACTTGTGTGTGAGTCTTGGTGGCTTGGTCCAAAAGCTAGCCAACATTTTGCCCCCTCGAAGTATGTTTTATCAAGGATGGAAGATGCTTCGAAGTTGTTGAACCATCCTTTCGTGAAATGATACAAATCAATGGTTGCGTCTGTTTGGAACGTCGCACTGCTTCAAAGAGTCGCGTTCTTCGACGGGTATAAATAGCAGATTAAATCATCAATCATTTCTTTATTCATCGGCTAATTTTCATCTTTAGAATTCCAGAAGATATTGCTATCGACTTGCCAAGTAAGTCTTTGAATATATATATATATATGTGTATATATATATATATATATTGGGTCATTGTGGTACAAGGCGACTCGTGCGACGAGGTGAAGACAACAGACCTATGCTCGAGCAGACCGCCTTCAATACCACGATGGGCCTTCTTGAGTGCCCGCGGTCTATGGGTCCTCAAGGATCCGAATAGGAAAAAGTTGGGGAGACAAACGGTCTTCACATCAGCTATATAAGCCGACACCCTCTCATTCCTTTCCTTTTCTTCTTCCTTCCTTTTCCATTGCAACCACCACCAGTTCTTCAGCCGAAAACCTTATTTTTTAAATCGATTTGATCCCCGAGCCTCGACATAATTCAACTAGGTAAAAACAATTTTAATTCTTGTCTTTAATTAAAGCACGTGATTTATCACCGATTCCATTTCCTTCGAGCCCTCCTTCAAACATTCGATGGACCTCCTGGTGCTGAGGGCTGATAGTGGAGGTTGTGTGATGGGTTTAGTTAAGTGGGTTTATGGATGGAGGAGAGAAACAACGAGGAGAAAGAAGCAAGTCGGTTCGTAGATGGGGCTTTGGCTTGGGTCGTCGCAATCAGTAAGGTGGAGGGACCAGAGAGGAGGTCGTGGTGTGATTCTGGACAATGGGTCAGGTCGCGATATTAGGGGAGTATTGGTTCGTGGAGATATGAAGCGGTAAGGATCATGGGGGGTCTTCCATGATCCGTTTGGGTAAGGAAGAGTTGTCACGAGCTGGATCGTTTCGCGATCCGAAGCCTACTTCACGAGCTAATGTTCCCTCGTGAGCGTGATCATTGGAGATCCGTTATCCACGACCCGACCTATGCTTCACGATCTGACATTCTCGCCACAACCTGAGCCCCGAGACTTTAATGAGCCAACTTTGCCAACGATCTAATACGCATATTGACTAGAAAATGCAACGTAATCATAATATACCAATGGACAGATAGGTTAGAGCCTTCGAGATGAACTTTCTGGATTGAACAATAGCATAACTCAGTGCCATACAATGACCATTATTACGCTTATCCAATTTACTTTGTGTCTCTATTTTTCCAGTATTATGCACACTTGCACACACCAGCACTTGCACATACACAAGGTTCACGGGTAACTGCATCCTAATCTTTCATGTTTACTCACCAAAACAGCCATGTCAGATAGACGTTCCTCGAGAATATCCGAAATGAGAGCAGATCCAGAGTTCCTCAAAATACTACAATCCCGACGTACTTCCATCAGGTTCAGATTGGAGTAATTCTGACTCCGAGTATGAGACAGATACAGAATTGAATTCTACTGAGAGCACATCGCTTGAGGAATAGGAAGATGACCGAGCTCCTAACGAGATCCCAGGTGTTAAGGAAGTAGAGAAAGAGAAGCTCACTGATTCTCTAGCTTCCAAAGTAGACGATATAAAGCTTAAGAAAATATGCTTAAGACACAGGATTTCTTGGGACAATGTGAAAACTCCAGGAAGTGGCGATAGGCCTCATTCTTCGCCGAAAGGGTGCATGACCGTCAGTAGGCTCATGTGCTGGGTAGGCGCTATTCCTCTATTTCCTCCAATCGTTGTTGAGACCATAAGGCGACTATGCATTGCCCCCATGCAACTCCATCCTAACGCTTACGCGACTTTGTACACTCTATGTGTTGCGTATTGTAACACCAAGTATTTTCTGTAACCAGTAAAGTAAAGAATTAAAGAATACTTAATTTTAAAAGTGGAAATTAAGGGAAACGGGTTATGCCGTTGCGTTCGTCTCGGAATTCTGCTTGAGATAGATTCCGAGTTTGCGTGAATCAGACTCCTTATGAAGAAGTTATGGAGTTCAGAAGATTTCAAGTTTAATTGGAAATTAAATATTAATAATAATTAAATCAAAACCAAGTTCAAAATTCAAAGAATTTCGAGAATTAGCTGGGCAGGAAAATTCCCGCTTATAGGGGTCGACTCCCCCCGGGGGGGGGGGGGGTCGACATAGGTGTCGACCCCCTCGGCCAGATCTGGGCTTTTTTGTCCAGTGACATTTTCTGAGTTATTAGGGCATATGTGGCGACTTCCGGTTGGCTCTATTTGGTCTGGATGGCGCTGATTACTCCTAGGTTGATCTAACGGCTCTCATTAATCTAAACTTCAACATAAACAACCCCAACCCTCAACCCTAAAACCTCATAATCTTTCTCTAAGAAGTCGTCATGCTGTCCATGGCCAACCTAGCATAGCCACCATTCTTCTCCAACTAGAAAGCAAGCTAGAAAGCAAGTTAGAAGCCTCAAACCAAATTAAAACTAGAGAAACAATATTCTACATCGAAGTGTAGCTTTTCAATTTCAGAAATCAGATCCTAGAAAACAAGATTAGTTCTTTGTTTTTTAAGTTCAGTTATTCTTTAGACCTGAACAAATAAAAGTCATGACTTGTAATAAAGAAAAACTAGAACTGTGACTAGTTATAAGATAATCATATTCTGGTTCATGTTTTCTGAAATTACCTATGCCTACGAGACTATTGTGATGGATACAATTTATCATGTTGTATATAAATTTGGTGACAAACCTATCATGTTGTATATTAATTTGGTGATGAACCTGTTATGTTGTATATTAATTTGGTGATGAACCAATCATGTCTGTTGACAGAACTTTGGTACTAACACCCAAATACAAATCACAGATCACAAAATGCAGAAAACAGTCAAATCAGAGGGAACACACGATGTTTTTATAGTGGTTCAGCTCAAACCAAGCCCATGTCCACTTTATCTCTTCTTAAATCCTAAAAAGTTACAAGTGCAATTCTCTTGGTTTATACACGTAGTCCTCATGTTTACAATGAAAAAGAAGTGAGAAAATGAAGATTATACACGAAATCCTCGTGTTGTAGTGTGGAATTTGGCTCTTTTGCAGCTGAAAGTGTTTTGCAGAGAGCGATGGTGGAAGGCGTAAGGAGTTAGAGCCAAAAAGTCCCTTTCATTTTCCTTGAAGTGGTGTATTTATAGTTGTAGAGAGGCCTTAGGGAGTCCCGGTTCGGATGCCACGTGGCGGGCATCCCTTTGATCTCGAAGTATCATCGGGAACGTGGGAAAGTCCTTCCCAATTCGTGCTATGCCATTTGTAGTTAGATCCATGAGAATAGGAGGTAGTTATGCCATGAGAATCGGTCCACATTAGCTGTGCATGCAGGAATTGCCAAGCGGGTCGGATTCGATCCGAACCGGTGCCCTCAATCCGATCCGGAACCCTCAAGCCAAAGACTACGCGCTCTTCGAGCGTCTGGAGAAAGCGGATCGGGCCCAGGCCGAACCGAACCGAAGGTGCCAGCGTGCCAATGCAAATGCCAAGTTATTCATCAGAAAGATAAGGCCTGATCCAAACCGAGACCTCTGATTCGATACGAGGTTCTGTCCCATGCCAAACTCCAAACTTCCAAGTTATTCCAATTCTGCATGCATTCACAGAAACGAGCGCAACTTCCAAACTGTAACTCCGTTTGGCCAAACGAAAAATCGATATGAAGCTAATTCAGAGGGCTACAAGATTTATAGAGCTAAGCTCCATAATTGGTGTTTTCGGCCCAAAAAAAGGTCATCTTATAGGAGTTTTGGGCCAATCTTTGATTGTGATGCGACTTCAACCAAATCGCTTCATGTTTTCTGATGATGTTTTCAATACTTGAACGTATTGTTAACCAGAGATTTCAAGTGTGACGGCTTTGACTAAAAAGCATGTCAACAATGTCGTATATAAATTTGGTGACCCTTTTATGTTATGTTATATGCAAGTTCGTAAGCTAAGTCGTATTCATATATGTCTATATGCCTAGATCTACACCCTTATATGTTTAGATCTATGTTAATTGGACCCAACTCAAATGCAAGTTCACATTTACATGCTTAATTGAATTTGTGTAGTACCATGCCAAATTTATATCGCACATGCTTTGTTGATCTATACTGTTGTATGCAATTGGAATGTTACATGTCCTTTTTCTTTTCCCTTTTGTTTATGAGTTAAGCTAATTTGCGAGACTAACGTTCTATGTAATTTATGCGAACGAATAACAGGGGATACGTTGCGAAAAATATATTAAATTACATGCTATTGGCATAGATTGGCTCATAATCATGTAAATGATTAATGACATGAAATGGTATAATTGGTATACCTAAAAGTTATAGACATAATTTAGAGGGTAAAAAGTGGACATGACCTGAATTGACAACATTTATGGATAATTTACATATAAACATAAATGGTGAATATGTAAATTAATTAAAAGAGGAATATGCCTAACCCGAGGTTAGATTAAGTTACGGTGTAAGACTGCCCGGAACCGCCCGGCACATCCAGCAACCGTAACAATACAGATCTAATGTGAGAGTTTAGCGTATTAAGCCCAAAACCCAAGGTTATATTGAGTTGCGGTGCAAGACTGCATGGAACAGCCCGGCACATCCAGCGACCGCAATAATATAGATCTAATGTGAGAGGTTGGTGCTTTAATGAATTAAAGCTAAGGAACAAGCAGGCTAAGAAATGGTAGGGTTAAGTTAATTAAGGCAACACTTAACTAATACAACATGTTAACTAAACTGATGGGTGGGGTTAGGTTAATTTGAGAACACTTAACCATTTTAACATGTTGATTTGGAAACCCTAGTAACGGGGGCCCATTTCAGCAGTAACCCACAGATGTATCATGGTACCCCGAACTAGGCAGGGTGGGGCACGATTACTGGGATGATTATAAGCGGTCAAAACAACGGCGGGTGGTGCGTCGGTGTAGGTTCCGACGAAGTACGGGCGTGCACGTACTCTGGAGTGGAAAAAGCAGACACTGGGCATCAGTAGTTATACACTGTGCATCTTGAATTGTGTCGGGTTACCACCATAGGATTTGATACACCCCATGGTGGGACCAGCACAGGTATCTACAATCAAGCGGGGCCGAATGACACAAGTAGTAAATGTATACGAGTTGGAGCCGATCGATAAAGGGATCACTTTGTTGTGAACACGTAAGGCTGGTTGAAACAATAGTTAGTAGGTGCAGAGGAATAGAAATAGGTGCGATGGTATATTCAGTTTAACCCACCTTATCTTGTCTCATGTTATCTTGTTATTCTGGTATTGTCCTATTTTCAGTTTATTTATGTCATGATCCTTTTTCTTGTTCATATGCTGAAAAATCACTGGACTTACCAAGCTTATGTCTGACCCGTTTTCTTTCGTCTTCGTTTCTTCCGTTTCCCCCTAGGTCCGTAGGGAGGGAATACTTCAGCTTAATTCGGACCATTTCCAGCTTGAAGAGATTAGATGTATTGCTTGGATTCTCTTTTCTTGGGCTATGGTTGTGGTTACACTCTTATTGGGGATTTATGCTGCCTTATTGTTATTTTATGCTTCTTTATATTCTAATCAAGACAAAGGTTTTATTGTAATGATTTGGAAGTTGGTTTTTGAGACAGTTGTTGTAATGCTTTGACTGAACCACGTGCTTATGAAATAAATTTAGTTTTTCCGCTGTTTATATGTATGTCTTGTAAATTATCTATATCTTTTACCTATAATACTTCACCAAAGTTAATGCATTACCTTTGTGAGTGACCTTAACAGAGGTGGGGTGTTTCACTTGGTATCTGAGCAAAGGATTACCAAGTCAAATACAAGTTTTTGAAAACTATTTTTCAAAAAAAAAAAGTTTAAAGAAGCATTTTCAAGAAAAGTGTTGTTTTATTTTAAAAAGCATAATCCCCAAAGCCATATGCAATATCTTTCTATCCTTTGTTTTGAACCTTTTTCTTTTCATTTCAGCATGTTTGGGGATCTTAATCTTCCTGAGGGCGTACCGGTACCTGGCTGGTTCAGAAGGTATTTGGAGGCTAAGGCTAATGACGCAGGCCCAGCAGACGTTCCTCCTCCCCCAACTGCAGCCGTTCCCCCAATTGCAGCCGTTCCTCCTCCTCCTCCGCGTGCAAATGCTTTCTCAAAAATATGTAGAGACTTTTGAGCCATGGGTGGAAATAACTTTAATGGGACTGAGTCATTTGTGGAAGCAAGAAACTGGCTCAAGGAAACAGAATATTTGTTTGTTATTTTCGAAGCGGGCGATAGGCTATAGATACAATTGGCTGTGTGGACGAAGCCTCTTATTGGTGGGAAGTTACTAATGCTGAGAGACTAGTTGAAACTTGGGAGGATTTCAAAATGAGGTTTGAAATGAAGTTCTTCTCACAAGCTGAACGAAGCCTACAGATGGAGAAGTTCCTAGCTCTCAAGCAGGGAAGTATGTTGGTCAAGGAATACGTCAACCAATTCAACCAGCTGGCTAGATTCGGACGGGAGTTAGTGAAGACTCCACATTAGAAGGCTCTCCGTTTCGTTAAAGGATTGAACGAGCCACTACACAGCCTAGCTATGTCCCATATACCTATGGGTGCGACTTATGAGAGACTAGTGGACATAGCACTGTTACAGGAGGAAAATAAGGATGGCAAGAAAGAGACAAAGGTGGAAGTACCTCAAGACAAGAAAGTGGAGGGATCACAGAACAAGAAGACAGATTCCAAGAAGGGCGGGAAGAATAACAAACCCCATGACAAGAGGAAGTGTAATTTCTGTGGCATACCTGGATATTTGATTAAGGACCGCAGGAAGAAGAAGAGGAAGATGGGTGGTTGTTTTCAGTGCGGCGAGATAGGACACATAGCTAAGGACTACCCAAGAAAGCATGGGCAAGGGCAGAGGACTGGATCTACTTCTTGAGGGCAGGTTCACGCTCTCATTGCACCTCCAGAAGAACGAGGTAGAAATATTTCTGTTGACATTTTAGTTTATCTTTTTGATCATCATGTTCGTACTCTCTTTGATTCTTATATCTACTGCTTTATTTGAATCTCTGCACCTAGACACCAGTATAGTAGAGGATCCCTTGGTTGTTTCAAATCCAATTGGGGGTTCGGCTTATTTATCAATGATTTGTTTGGATTTGGAAATTTCTATACTAAGCGTTGGGTTTAGATGCAATGCCTATGTTTTGGGCTTCACAGGCTAAGGGTTGATTCTTGGCATGGATTGGTTATCCAGTAATGGTGCCGTCCTCGATTGTGAAAAGACAATAGTTAGACTCATGACTCGCCTTGGTAACACTCTCGAAATCTCTTGTAATCCCATGAACTCTGTTATGCTTAGCTACCTAGAATCTCTTGATGCGTTTGTTGAAAACCTGCAATCTGTTAGAGTAGTCTGTGAATACTCGGATATCTTTGAAGAGGTGAAGGTTTTACCTCCGAAGCGAGAGATAGACTTCCGCATATACCTTATTGATAATGCAAAACCCGTTTCTCTGCCCGTTAGACACAGGGCTCCAAGGGAAAGGAAAGAGCTCAGCAAGAAAGTTAAAGAGTTGCTTGAAAAGGGGTTTATAAGGTGGAGTATTTCTAAATGAGGTGCTCCAGTGGTATTTGCATCCAAAGCGGATGGTTCACTTCACCTATGCATTGACTATAGGGTGCTAAACAAGCCGACCAAGAAGAATAGGCACCCACTTCCAAGGATAGACGACTTGTTCGATCAGCTTGTAGGTGCATCGGTTTTCTCCTAACTAGATCTGGCTACCGGATTTCATCAACTAAGAGTGGCCGAGGACAGCATTTATAAGACCACATTCAGAAAACCGGATGGTTTCTTTGAATGGCTTGTCATGCCTTTCGGCTTGACAAATGCACCTGCCTATTTCGTTGACTTGATGAGCTGGGTGTTCAGGGAGTTCCTTAAATTTGTAGTGGTCTTCGTGGATGACATTTTGATTTTCTCGAAAAATGAGGAAGAGCATGCTCTGCATTTAAGGGAAGTCATGGATACTCTTCGTGAACATCAGCTGAAGGCAAAATTCTCCAAATGCCATTTTTGGATAGAAGAAGTAAGGTTTCTTGGACATGTGGTGTCCAAAGAAGGGTTAGCTGTGGACCCCGCAAAAGTAGTTGCGGTGCAAGATTGGAAGGTTCTACGGAATGTAACCGAAGTCCGAAGCTTTCTCGGGCTAGCGGGCTTTTACCGAAAGTTTATTAAAGACTTTACGAAGATCTCAGCACCACTTACAAGATTGACGAAGAAGAACCTAACTTTTGCTTGGGACTTGGATTGTGATGTTACTTTCTAACGACTGAAAAGGGCTCTGACAACAGCCCCAGTTTTGACTTTGCTTGACGAAAGTAAGATGTTTACAGTATACATAGATGCATGCGGTACATGATTAGACGCTGTCTTGATGCAAGAAGGCAAGTAGTTTGTTATGGGGGAAGGCAGTTGAAGGTACATGAGAAGAACTACCCAACCCATGATTTGGAGCTAGCTGCCATTGTTTTCGCTCTTAAGTCATGGCGTCATTACCTACTAGGATAAAGGTTTGAATTGTTTACTGACCATAAATCATTAAAGTACCTTTTCTCACAGAAGGATCTTAACTTAAGACAACAACGGTGGATGGAATTTCTTGCCTCATACGATTTTGAGATTGCTTATACCACTGGCAAGGGCAATGTGGTAGCAGACGCCTTGAGTAGGAAGAATCTGACCTTAAGTCCTCTCTTTGTGGAAAGGCAAATCTTGGAGTACATAGCAACCTTTGACTTTAGACCCTCCTCTGAATTTGTACCTGGTTTGTTAGCATCGCTAGAGGTGCAGCCTACGCTTTTGGACTCAGTAGGAGCCGCGCAACGAGAATACCATCAGATTGTTGAGATGATGGATAAGCTAATTAGAGGTGAGACTTCCAGTCACCTCAATAGATACTCCATAGATGCCAAGGGTTGGTTGAGACGGGATGGAAGACTATGCGTCCCACAAACAAGGGATTTGGTAAAGACGGTTCTCGAAGAAGCACACCATTCTAAGTTGACCATACACCCAGGTGGAGACAAGATGTATAAAGACATAAAAAGGGTTTTCTTTTGGAAAGGCATGAAGAGGGATGTAGCTGAGTTCATCTCTAAGTGCTTGATATGCCAGCAAGTCAAGGCGGAGCAGAAGAAGCCTGGTGGTTTGCTTCATCCTCTAGAGGTCGCATAGTGGAAATGGGATAGCATTTCGGTGGACTTTGTTGATGGTTGCCTAGGTCAAGAAGGGGCAATACCAGTATTTGGGTAATAATTGATAGGCTCACTAAAAGCGCTCACTATATACTTGTTAAGAGTAGGAGGACTGCCTCATCATTAGCATCCATTTATCTCAAAGAAGTAGTTCGACTGCATGGAATACCCTCTAGCATAGTAAGTGATCGAGATCCTATCTTTACGAGCGAGTTTTGGAGGAGTTTGCAAGAGGCTGTAGGCACACAGCTATGCTTAAGCACGGCCTATCACCCTCAAACCGATGAACAGACGGAAAGGGTGAACAGAGTATTAGAAGACCTCTTGAGATTGTGCATTTTTGATTTTGGAGGAACATGGGAGGATCATCTTCCATTGGTGGAGTACGCATACAATAATAGCTACGAAGCCACCATAGGCATAGCACCCTTCGAGGCTTTATATGGAAGGCCATGCTGATCACCAACTTGTTGGTGGGAGTCTACAGACAAGCTCATACTTGGGCCCGACATGATTAGAGAAACTTCAGATAAAGTGGACTTGATACAAAGACGAATGAAGACCGCACAAGATAGACAGAAGTCCTACGCAGATAAAAGAAGGGCCGACCTTGAGTTTGAGGTTGGAGACAGGGTGTTCCTAAAAGTATCTCCTTTAAGGAATGTCATTCGCTTTGGGTCCGTAGGAAAGTTGGCACCAAGATTTGTAGGGCCTTTTCCTATTATTGAAAGGATTGGGACGATGGGTTACAGAGTAGAGCTACCCAAAAGACTGGCTGGAGTTCAAAATGTTTTTCATGTTTCTCAACTACGAAAGTGCTTACATGAGTCTGCGGAAATTGTGGAGCCAATCATACTAGAGGAAGTAGAAATGGAATGAGAAGCGACTGTGAGAAGAGTTCCAACTCGAATTTTGGGAAGAGAAGTCAAAAAGCAACGCAACCATGAAGTCAAGCTTATTAAAGTTCAATGGAGTGACACTGAGGAAGACGCGATTTGGGAGACTGAGGACAAGATACACGCAGCCCACTCTTTTCTTTTTGAGGGTACATCCTTGATCTCTTTTCCATAAGTTTATGCATACTTATATCTATCTTTTAAGTATATCTCCTCGGTCTTATTCTTGATCCTTAGGTAGAAACCAATGGATGTAAACATGTATCTGAAACATGTTATGGTTGATGGTTGCAAGTGGTTGCAAGTGGATGCATATACACACACATTAGGTACTAGATCGGCTCAGTCACTTTCGTATTGCATATGCATATATGTATTTGTATATGGATTGAAACTTGATGTGTTATTATATGGACGTTGCATTTGTATGAATGATTGTGCAGTCATGTAGAAAGTATGATTAGGAATAACTGCATACATGATGCACTCATGACACTAACACAATTTGCATTAAGGAGGTCAACTGAATAAGTAGACCGCCTGATTTTGCATTAGATAAGGACATGCACACACACTATGCATATGATCATGAAAGCATTAGAAATCTTTTTAAGGACAATGGATGCCTATGTTTGATGGTTGAGTAGATGGACGATTAGATGGTAGGATATACATTCTTCTTGACTTGGAGATTTCGGGGATAAAATCCTTTAAGGAGGGGAGAATGCAACACCCCGTATTTTCTGTAACCAGTAAAGTAATGAATTAAAGAATACTTAATTTTAAAAGTGGAAATTAAGGGAAACGTGTTATGCTATTGCGTTCGTTTCGGAATTCTGGTTAAGATAGAGTCCGAGTTTGCGTGAAGCGGACTCCGTATGATGAAGTTATGGAGTTCAGAAGATTTCAAGTTTAATCGGAAATTAAATATAAATAATAATTAAATCAAAACCAGATTCAAAATTCAAAGAATTCCAAGAATCAGCTAGGCGGGAAAATTCCCACCCATAGGGGTCGACTCCCCCCAAGGGGGGTCGACATAGGTGTCGATCCCCCAAAAGAGGTGTCGACCCCCTCGGCCGGATCTGGGCTGTTTTATCCAGTGACGTTTTCTGAGTCAGTAATGCATATGTGGCAACTTCCGGTAGGCTCTATTTGGTCTGGATGGCTCTGATTACTCCTAGGTTGATCTAACGGCTCTCATTAATCTAAACTTCTACATAAACAACCCAACCCTCAACCCTAAAACCTCATAATCTTGCTCTAAGAAGTTGTCATGCTGTCCATGGCCAACCCAGCATAGCCACCATTCTTCTCCAACTAGAAAGCAAGCTAGAACGCAAGTTAGAAGCCTCAAACCAAATTAAAACTAGAGAATCAATAGTCTACATCAAAGGATAGCTTTTCAATTTCAGAAATCAGATCCCAGAAAACAAGATTAGTTCTTTGTTTTGTAAGTTCAGTTATTCTTTAGACTTGAACAAATAAAAGTCATGACTTGTAATAAAGTGAAACTAGAATTGTGACTAGTTGTAAGATAATCATATTCTGGTTCATGTTTTCTGAAATTACCTATGCCTACGAGACTATTGTGATGGATACAATTTATCATGTTGTATATAAATTTGGTGACAAACCTATCATGTTGTATATTAATTTGGTGATGAACCTATCATGTTGTATGTTAATTTGATGATGAACCAATCATATCGTATATAAATTTGGTGACCCTTTTATGTTATATTATATGCAAGTTCATAAGCTAAGTCATATTCATATATGTCTATATGCCTAGATCTACACCCTTATATGTTTAGATCTATGTTAATTGGACCTAACTCAAATGCAAGTTCCCATTTACATGCTTAATTAAATTTGTGTAGTACTATGCCAAATTTATATCGCACATGCTTAGGTGATCTATACTGTTGTATGCCATTGGAATGTTACATGTCCATTTGCTTTTCCCTATTGTCTACGAGTTAGGCTAATTTGCGAGCCTAACGTTCTATGTAATTTATGCGAACGAATAACGGGGGATACGTTGGGAAAAATATATTAAATTACATGTTATTGCCATAGATTGGCTCATAATCATGTAAATGATTAATGATATGAAATGTTATAATTGGTATACCTAAAAGTTATGGACATAATTTAGAGGGTAAAAAGGGGACATAACCTGAATTGACAGCATTTGTGGACAATTTACCTATAAACATAAACGGTGATTGTGTAAATTAATTAAAAGAGGAATATGCCTAACCCGAGGTTAGATTGAGTTACGGTGTAAGACTGCCCGGAACCGCCCGACACATCCAGCAACCGTAACAATACAGATCTAATGTGAGAGGTTAGCGTATTAAGCCCAAAAACCCGAGGTTAGATTGAGTTACGGTGTAAGACTGCCCGGAACCGCCCGACACATCCAGCGACCGCAACAATATAGATCTAATGTGAGTGGTTGGTGCTTTAATGAATTAAAGCTATGGAACAGGCAGGCTAAGAATTGGTAGGGTTAAGTTAATTAAGGCAACACTTAACCAATACAACATGTTAACTAAACTGATGGGTGGAGTTAGGTTAATTTGAGAACACTTAATCATTTTAACATGTTGATTAGGAAACCCTAGGAACGAGGACCCATTTCAGCAGTAACCCACATAGATGTATCATGGTACCCTGAACTAGGCAGGGTAGGGCACGACTACTGGGCTGATTATAAGCGGTCAAAACAACAACGGGTGGTGCGTCAGTGTAGGTTCCGACGGAGTACGGGCGTGCACGTACACCGGAGTGGAAAAAGCAGACACTGAGCATCAGTAGTTATACACTGTGCATCTTGAATTGTGTCGGGTTTCCACCACAGGATTTGATACACCCTATGGTAGGACCAGCACAGGTATCTACAATCAAGCGGGACCGAATGACACAAGTAGTAAATGTATACGAGTAGGAGCCGATCGATAAAGGGATCACGTTGTTGTGAACACGTGAGGCTGGTTGAAACAATAGTTAGTAGGTGCAGAGAAATAGAAATGGATGCAATGGTATATTCAATTTAACCTGCCTTATCTTGTCTCATGTTATCTTGTTATTATGGTATTGTCCTATTTTCAGTTTATTCATGTCATGATCCTTTTTCTTGTTCATATGCTGAAAAATCACTGGACTTACCAAGCTTATGTCTGAACCATTTTCTTTCGTCTTATTTTCTTCCGTTCCCCTCCCCCCCCCCACGCAGGTCCGCAGGGAGGGAATACTTCAGCTTAATTCGGACCATTTACAGCTTGAAGAGAGTAGATGTATTGCTTGGATTCTCTTTTCTTGGGCTATGGCTGTGGTTACACTCTTATTGGGGATTTATGTTGCCTTATTGTTATTTTATTCTTCTTTATGTTCTAATCAAGACGGAGGTTTTATTGTAATGATTTGGAAGTTGGTTTTTGAGACAGTTGTTGTAATGATTTGACTGAACCAAGTGCTTATGAAATAAATTTAGTTTTTCCGCTGTTTATATGTCTGTCTTGTAAATTATCTGTATCTTTTACCTATAATACTTCACCAAAGTTAATGCATTCCCTTTGTGAGTGACCTTAACAGAGGTGGGGTGTTTCACGTATGCAGAGATTCTACAGACCGAGCTCACCTTCAAGGACTTGAAATTCTATTACCATTTCAAGCACCGCTCCACAGGGACTCCAAACATCACTTTCTTTGAATCAGTGGCCGACAGGAAGGCTTTATCAGATGGTCATAACAAAATAGAGGATGTCAAAGCTGATTGGTTTACATAAAGCATCAGGCCGGGTGTGCGAGGAAGTGGCTACAATCAAGTAGGCTTTAAGTCTCTCGATGCATGCTCTAATTACATAACCAAAGTGCTAACGTGTTCCTTTTTCTGTGCAGATCACATCTTTCCAAAAACAGAAGGTTCGGTATGTGAAGATCGATTATCTCGCCTCCTCAAAAGCACATCCGATTTCTTAAAAATCAAGAAATGTAGTACCGATGAGAATTTTCATAAACACCGCCTTCTAGATATAAGATTTGGGCTTGGTACGGGTGGAAAGCCTTATAAATGTGAGCCCCCTGCTCTTGGAGAGTCTTGTAGCATGCCCCCGGCGGGGGGAAAAGGGACCACAGAAGCCGTAAAGGCTGTTGAGATTCCTAAAATTCCTTCACTAATGACTGATCAGGATGACGAGGATCTAAATGTATATAAAGAAGGTGAGGCTCGGGTTAGCGAGCCGGAAGACAACTCTTCCCCTAAAGGACAGTCTCCCATGAAGACTCCACCACCAGTTGAACCTTCGTTAACAGATGAGAAGATATGTGAGGGTTTAGAAAAATCACCTTACCAAATGACCTCTATACCTCCGGAGATTTTGGAGGGGAACCATTCTTCCCTACCTCCGAGGAGAAACCTCTTCTACCAAAGATAAAGAAACTGTGTAGACGAGCCAAGCTTCGGGCCCTGGTCTGTTAAGGGGGATTACACAGGCACACACACCACATGCACCACTTGTCACGACACTTTTACACTAATCATATTCATGATCCTAATTTCCACTTGTTATTTTCTACAGGAAACATGCCTCGTTGTTACACTTATTCTTTCCGCACTTTACGTGAGAATACTCCTAGGCTTTCCTCCATGTCCGAGCACGATCGCAGCGACAATCGTGGGAGGGATAGCCAAAGATGCCATGATTCTTATCAGCCTCATTCCCCGCGCTCTCGCTCTGCTTCTAAGCAGGATCCTGGGAAGTCCCACAATCACTAGGCACTACACACTGGGGGCAAAGAAATTCCCAAGGCTCCAACTCCTCCGAAGGGCTTGCCTCCCCACAGCAAACCTTTTAAAAAGCATCATGAACCCAAGAGCAAGCAGAAAGAACCAAGCAAAGGCAAAGAGCTAGAGAAAACGGCTCTTGTTTCTTCGGGCCAGCGACATCTAGAATCCTCTACTTCGGAAGTGGTGGCATTGGCTCCTGACAATAAGGCAAAACTAGAGTGCTTGCGGAAACAATTTCCCAAGATCTATTTTGAGAGAATGTTCTTTATTCCAGACTTAGAACAATTTCTTTAGGACTGGGATGTCGAAGTTATGGGATGCGTTACCCATGTAGCCAAGCAATATAAGCTAATGAAGAGACATGCCAAGAATCTTTCCGATGTTATCCGTACTCTAGAGACGGAGGCAACTAGGGCTAGAGTAAAGATTGGTAATACCAGGGCCAGGAATAAAGCAATAAAGGATCTTGAAGATACACAGGCTCTTCTTTCTTTGGCTCAATGGGATGCTAATAACTTTAAGACTGAGCTAGAAAATGCCCAGAAAAGCTTTCATCACGAGCTTGATTCTTACAACCAAGAGCGTGTGGCTTTAAAAAAGGAAATTGAGGATCTTAAACTCGCTAATGCTGAATTGAAAGCTGCACAAGACCGCTTTTCTACAGAGAGGGATGCTTGGGAAAAGGAGAAGACAAGCTTGAATGATAGACTCGCCCATGTTGAGGAACGGGCAGCTCTTGCCAAGATTAATACCAATGCATCCCTTGAGTCAGCCTCCACTGCCACTTCCAGCCTTGCCGTAGCCGAGAAGGAGATAGAAGGATTTGAGGAGCTGCTCATGGACTTCTTTGCTCAGGTTATCCGCACCCGAGACATTTCTTGGATCAAAGATTATAACACTACCCTGGTTAATGTCTGGGATATGATAATCGAGGGGAATAAGCAGCGGTTAAAGGTTGATGAAATCGACGAAGGCCAACTTATGGAAACTTTCCTTAAGGGTGGAGAGCCTGAGGCCATGGCAGAGGGTAGACGATTGATCCGAGAGGCCACGAATAAAGAGAAAACTGATCTCAAGGGCAAAACCAAAATCGGTGAGGGTTCCAGCTCAGCACCGGAACCCAAAACTTCTGAAGTTGAGGAATACAACCCAGATGATCCCTTGATCTCTGAAGCTCCAGTTCCTCCAGCTGTTGGGGCTTCCACTGCAGCTTCGGCCGAAGGATCAGCGGAAGGTATCTCTACATTTTCTCCACAATTTTCCAAAGCTATTATAACTTGTCGTCGCTATGAAGAGCAATCAATTGAAGAGATCACACTTTCTCCCGAACAAATAACTATTGCTTCTCGTAATATAGGTGTCAGGTCTACCGAGAAGGCTACAGAGAAGCCGGTGGAGGTCGAGAAGATCGGTGTGCCTCCAGTCATTGAGGTCACCCATAAAGATCCAAAGCAGCCAGAAGCCGAGACGACAAAGGAAACCATTGAGGCGTCAGGCAAGGCTGCCCCAAAGGATGCTGAAATTATTAGGGCCTTGGACGATATCGATGATGGTCACGAGGATGAAGAAGAGGATATAGACATCATGGGGGAGACCAAGAATGATGATAGTGAGACTTTGGCCGAAATGAAGGCGAGGAGGGATAGGCAGTTGGCTTTGAAAATAGAGTAATAAGAGCCTCTGGATGTGCCTTCAATCACTGCAGGTGCTTCTTGCTCTGGATTGATCATAAAGCTATCCAGTAAATCGATAACCATGCAACTCGCAGGCCAGTCTGCCGACCCTCCAGTGGATCCTCCTTCCGACAAGAAGAAGAGGAAAAAAGACAAAACTGATGCCGACAAGGAGGAGGAGACGGGGAAGAAAAAGAAGGAGAAGAGGCCAAGGTCGTCCCCAAAGCCCAAGTAGTGGTAGTTTAATTATGCCTTTCTTTTTGGTATTTCCACTGGCCTTATTATGTAGCCGCGAGTATGGCCCTCACCTTTTGCTTAGCTTTATTTTGTAAATCCGCACTTAATGAATGAAAGTCTGTTTCTTTTTTATCATCGCATACCTGCAAGTTTATTATTCTAAATCACAGATATTAAATATAATCATAAGTAATGTTGACAATCATAACTAATGTTGAAGTCATAAATGATAATCATTGGAAAGTTCATGCACTACATAAATGTGTAGTGTTGTATTAGTATGGCCCCAATCAATCATCATTATATTGCCTGGCCAGTGCTTATTGAGGATTGATTAGAGTCGCACTTATGTTGCCCCCCATGCCCAGAGATGAGGGGGTCGGGCTTAGCTTTCATTTTGTTCCCGATCTTGCAGCGGGATAAGAGCCCTTTTGCGGCATTTAGTTAAAACGCCTTTATACTCTCCTGTCGTATGCCGAGGGTGGAGTTCGAACTCAGCTTTCAATTTGTTCCCCGATCCTTCAGCGAGGTAGGAGTTCTTTTGCGGCGCCTAGTCTCCTACGCCTTTATACTCTCCCATTGAATACCAAGGGTAGAGTTTTAATCGAGACGATCTTTAAAATCATGGTGCACCTTCACGTCTTGTGGACAATTTGATTCCTTGTCCATTGTAAACCTTCTCAAGTCCTGAGAAGTAGAGCTTCGATGGCTGTGTTGTCTACTTTATCGCCTTCTCGGTACCTTACATGTTGTTGGTTATTACATAGTCTATGATAAACTTATAAAAATTATAATACTTCATGCAATTGCGTAATAATGTAGTAAATAATGGTGCGATAAAAGTAAATGACACACGATATTTTATAATGGTTCGGTCAAATCATGACCTACGTCCACTTTATAATCTTTTGTTTATATAACTGGATTGTTCTAGGCAAGTCGAGCCTTATTACATGGTCCTACAAACAAAAGAATAAGAATGACAGTTTCATGTCAAATAGTGCCGCAAATGCTGGGCATTCCACACTCTGGGGATTGCAATTCCATCCACGATCGTTGGCTCGAAGGATCCATTATCAAGCCTCCGTAGGATGGCATAGGGTCCTTCCCACTTCAGGCCCAAATGTATTGGGGATGGAAAGACACACTTTAGAACCAAGTCTCTGGGTTCAAAGGTTCGAGCTCGGACTCTTTTGTTGTAAAACCAAGCAACTTGCTGTTTGTGCCTCAAGGCATGTAGATCTGCTTCGTCTCTTTTTTCTTCTACCGTATCCAGGGATTCGAGGAGCAGCTCATTATTAGTCATTGGGTCGTAATAAGTGACCCTATGGGACGGTACTTCTAACTCCACCGGTATGACTGCTTCTGACCTGAAAGCAAGAGAAAAAAGGGTATGCCCGATAGCTGATTTAAAATTCATTCTGTAGGACCACAATGGCAAAGGTAGCTCATCGACGCACATGGCTTTGGCCCGCTTCAGTCGCTTCTTTAAAATGGACTTGATAACTTTGTTTACTGCTTCTACCTGTTCATTTGACTACGGATGTGCCACAGCCGTGAACCTCTTCTCGATGTGATACCTTTGGCAAAAATCCCGGAACTTAGTGCTGTCGAATTGGGTTCCATTATCAGTTAGGATAACTTTCGGGATCCTAAATCGACATATGATATTTCTCACAATGAAGTTGATCACCTTCTTAATTGAGATCGTTGTCAGCGGTTCTGCCTTGACCCACTTCGTAAAGTAATCTATAGCCACAATAGGGAACTTTGCTCAACCCTTCGCTAGGGGGAGGCTTCTAATAATATCAAATCCCCACATAGCAAGACTCACCATTGTTTTTAACTGGCCAGGAGGCGCCCAGGGGATCTTTGAGAATTTCTGGCGTGCGTCGCAGTGTCGAGCATACTTAGCCGCATCCTTGTTTACGGTGAGCCCAAAATATCCGTATCGTAATATCTTCTTCCCCAGTGTTTATCCCCCAGTGTGGTCACCGCATTATCCTTCGTGAACTTCTTTTAACACTCTTTCTATATCATCATAGGCTATTCATCGGAGGAGCGACATTGAGAATCCTTGCCGATATAGTACTTCACCTTGCATGACATATCGTGAAGCCTTCCGAATCACGGCACGCCTCTCACTCTTCTTGCTTGGGAGTGTCCCGTTTACTAAGAAATTCTTCAAGGGTGTCATCCATGACTCCCTTTCCGACTCAGTCTCCAGTACAGGATCAATTTCCATCTGATCGATGCTTGGAGTCTGAAGTGTTTCTACCGGGACCATATCTGTGTCCTCGGGGTTGTCAGAACTAGCCATTTTGGCTAGCTTATCGGCCCTCTTATTCTCAGATCGAGGGATGTGTGTAATACTGTAGCGTTCAAAGCCATTCAACATTTCCTTTGCTTTCTTTAGATATGACCCCAGTCTCAGTCCTTTAGCCTGGAATTCTTCGTTGACCTGGTCCACAACCATCTTCGAATTGCAGAAGATATCCAGCTTTGTTATTCCCAAATCCTTGGCAAGCCTAAGCCCGACAATCAGGGCTTCATATTCTAAATTGTTATTCGTGGCGTGGAACTCCAACCTTAGAGCATAGTATATTGATTGCTTCTCAAGAGTTTCCAGTACAATTCCTGCACTAGATCTTCTATCATTCCTAGCTCCATCTGTATATAGTTTCCATGCATGAGGGTCAAGGAGTTGTTTTGGGGTGTCGATTTCTTCACTCACTTCATCATCTTCAAGGATGGTAAATTCTGCTATGAAGTCCGCCAGTACTTTCCCTATTATCGATCTTCGGGGCTGAAAGTTCAGGTCATTCTGACTCAATCCAACATTCCATTTTAAGAGCCTTCCCGACGCCTCCGGTTTCTGTAATACTTGTCTCTGCGGATGATCCGTATATACAGTAATGGGATGAGGCTGAAAGTAGTGACGAAGTTTTCTAGATGCGATTAGCAGGCTCTATGCATGGTTTTCTATCTTCGGATAATTTCGCTCTACGACCGCTAGCTTTTTGCTTACATAATACACTTGTCTCTGGACTTTATCTTCTTCTCTTACCAAGGCTGAACTTATGGTGTGGGACGACACTGCCAAGTACATGAACAAATCCTCATGATCTACTGGCTTAGACATTATTGGGGGCTTTTCCAAATGGTCAAATAGGTTCTGAAACGCTTCTACACAATCAGGAGATCATTTAAAGTTGCGTTTGCCTTGCTTTATCAGATCAAAGTAGGGGATGCATTTATCTATAGCTTTGAAGATGAATCTGCTTAATGCGGCTACTTTTCCAGCGAGGCTCTGCACATCTTTAATCTACCTTGGTTCTTGAATGTTTCAGATTGCTGCAATCTAATCTGGATTGATCTCGACCCGTGAACTAAGGATAAAGCCCAAAAAGTTTCCGGAAGCAACTCCAAACGAACACTTCAAAGGGTTGAGCTTCATTCCATATCGTCTGAGTATATTGAACATTTCAGCCAGGTCAGCAGTGTGATTCACCGACTTTCTAGACTTTACTAGCATATCGTCTACGTACACCTCCATCGTCTTCCCAATCTGGTTATAAAACATTCTGTTTACCAGCCATTGATATGTTGCTCCGGTGTTTTTTAGGCCAGAAGGCATCACCACGTAGCAGTACTGTCCCAAATCTATGATAAAGCTAGTATGTTCCTGATCCGGAACATGCACAGGGATTTGGTTATATCCAGAATAAGCATCCATGAAGGAGAGGAGCTCATGACCTGCCGTTGAGTCCACTAATTGGTCAATTCTGGGAAGTGGAAAACTATCCTTCAGGCAGACCTTGTTCAAGTCCGAGAAATCAATGCCGATACGCCATTTTTCGTTGGCCTTTTTTACCAAAACCGGGTTTGAAATCCAATCCGGGCAAGTCGAGTCTCTGACGAATTCGTTGCTCCTCAATTTCTCAACTTCTTCTTTTAAGGTGGCTGACCTCTCTGGGCCCAGCATTCGCCTTTTCTGCTTGACAGGTGGATGCTAGGGGTTGATACTCAATGAGTGACATTTGATTGACAGAGATATGCAACACATATCAGCGTGAGTGCAGGCAAACACATCCAGGTTGGCCTTCAAAAAATTGGTCAGTTCCTTTGCACGAACAGGGTCCAACTGGGACCCGATCTTTAAGACCTTCATTGGGTCATTATCGCTGATTGGAACGTCCTCAGTTTTTTCATTAGGAGTCGCCATTCTGCCCCCGGGTTCCTCATCCTCTCTGGGATCTATATCCTCGGGTAGTTCCTTTGGCGGATCCCTCGGAGCTATCTCTAATTGCTATGCTTTATTCTACTTTGCAGGCGGAGAAGTATCCTTTGGATCAATGTTTAATCCTTTGAGCAACAGTTTCAACTCTGCTATATAGCAAGCTCTTCCTGCGACTTGGTCGCCTCTAACTACTCCCACTCCCGCATTCATCGGGAATTTTAACAATAGGCACCAGGGCGTGATACAAACCCTGAATTCTGCGAGGGCCGGTCGACCCAGGAGAGCGTTATAAGGCGACTCAATGTCCAATACTACAAACGAGAGAATTCTTACTCTCCGGCGATCTCCTTCTCCCAGAGTAACTGGAAAATCTACATATCCGATCGAAGATGTTGAAGCTCCATTAAAGCCGCGTATCCATCCATCACAGGGCTTCAAATCTTTTGCTTCCAACTGCATCTGATTGAACGATTTTTTGAATAATATTCTCACTGAACTTCCATTCTCCACCAAGACTTTATGGACTAATACGGGGCCAATATTTGCGGTGATCACCAGAGGGTCCTCGGTGGGGGAATGAATTCCAACATTATCTCTGTCGCGAAAGACGACGTCATCGGACATAGTTTTTTGCTGTTTCACCAGGGCTGCAACTTCAGGATTGCTACACTCCCCTACTTCAAGATGTTTAAATGCGTTCACGTATTGATCCATTTCCCTAAAGTTGTGTCTAACAGGATGAGGTCCTCTTACTGTAGTGTTAATGGCAATGTTCTTTCCTTTCTGTTGAGCGGTAGGTCTAGCAGCAGGCTGATTCTGATTCGGGGGTTGTCCAGCTTGCCCCCCTGTCTCTTGGAGTAACCTTATACTCATCTAACTTCCCCTTGTGAAGTAGCTTCTCGACAATATCCCTGAAATGTCAGCATTCTTTGGTGGAGTGTCCGTAGGTTTGATGGAAAATACAAAACTTTCCCGACTCTCGTTCTTTCTCCATAAAGTCCCTAGGAGGGGGCCTCTTACATTGAAGGACGTTATAAGTATCCATAAAGATATTTTGTAAGGTATCGTTTAATGGCGTGAAATTCTCGAATGGCCAGAATTGAGGCCTCTTCTGTGAGTTATTTCCTTGATTCCTCCTCTTGTTATCGTTCCTAGATTGACGACCATTCCCCTGGTTTTTATTCCCAACGTTCACTTCTACTTTTCCAGAACTGTCCCCAGATTGTTTGATAGCCACATTACTCTTATATCTTCCATGCCAGTAGCCTTCCTCTTTCGGTTGGCTTAAATTTCTTCTTGACGCAGGCGGATGTTGGCTTTTTCATAGAATATTTCTCTGGTCAGTGGTGGCTTGCCGGCCAAGTATTTTCCAAACTCAGTGTCCTTATCCGCTCCGTCAATCAGGGCCATCAAAACAGTTTGTTCGTGGGGATCTCTAACCTCCGTGACTGCTAGATTAAAAAAATCTAGATAGGTCCTTAAAGTTTCGTCTGGACGCTGCTTAATAAGGGATAATTCGATGACATTCTTAGATCTCTGAGTATGTAGCCGGAACTGATTCGCGAACTGTTCACTTGATTCCTTGAAACTGGAGATCGATCGCGCTGGCAAGCGAGTAAACCACATTAACGCCATATCCTCCAGGAATATCGGGAATGCCTCTTACACTTTACAACGTCGAAGGCGGCAACTGCACTCATGTACCATGAATATCTCATTAGGTTCTGGACAGGATCCGCCCTCCTCGTATAACGATTCATTGATGGCATGTTGTATTTCCTTGGGAATCGGACCTCAAATATGTCATCTGTGAAGGGCGTATGACTGCAGCCTATACCCTAGTCTTTGCTCCTTTGTCCATGGTTTTCTATCATCATTTGCCTAATCATGGCTTCGACATCTGCATGGGTCAGGGAAGATTCGGGATCGGCACTTCTTTCCCTATGGGTCCCTCCAGTATTTCTTTGACGTGCTGCTGCAAAATCTGGGGCCTAAGCAGAACTCCCTTGCCCCCTGTTGCCACAGTCAATCACGCGGCGAGCGGTTGATTCTGAGCAGGGCCGACAATGTCTCCATTCCTATGTGACAGAACGGGCTCATTTAAGATGCGATTATTAGCTTCCCGATTAAGTGTTGCTTCCTCTTGAGAAGGAAGTGGCCCAAATCGAAGCTACTCTATGTTCTCAGCCCTTTCTAATGGAGGCCATCGCTGGTTTCTTCGAGGCTCTTCGGACGAAGATGAGTATTCTGGGGTAAAAGGGTGAGCTGGCGGAGGTGACCTCTGCCTTTGGATATCATCAATCCGTCTGTCTAATGCAGTAATATTCTGACATAGCAACGAGCTCTCTCGCCTTTGAGCGGCCAATTCATCATTCGTTCTGTCCAATGCTTTAAGTATGCGAGAGAGATCTCCTTTAGTTGCTAGAGCAGAGGCATGTAACTGATCATCAGCATTCTCTCTTATATGCAAGGAAACCGAACCAGGTCAAGTGGAGGCACTAGCACGAGCAGAACGAGCCATGATTTCCTTTCCAGGTCGAGTTGTGGTTTGGTTATCATTCTAGATCGTGGTCCCCCTATACTGATGGCTCGTGGTACCTTCCTGATGCCGGCTCGTGGTGGTTCCCTAGGATCGGATCGTGGCAATGTTAGCAGGGAGGATAGTGGCATTGTCCTGAGATCGGGTCGTGACGCCCTCGGTCGTTCGGGTTGTGATACCCTCGCCGGGTCGGGTTGCCCCCTCCTCACCATGATCGGGGAACTCCACTTCGACCTGCTCCTGAATGCTTTCTTTGTGAACTTCATTTGTAGCTTCGTCGACCTGCGAAGCTCGTGAATCCTTGGACTTCTCTCCAGCTATAATGCCTTGAGTTTGCTCAGTTCTTCAAAAATCAAAACAATGAAGATTCGGACTATCTTCTTCGGTCTTGGATATCCAAACAGTAGAGTGATAACCCGATATGCTGAGACTTCAATTCTCAGTGAAAGCACCAAAATGTTAGATCTAAAAGTTGCCCTAACACCCAAATTGTCTGAATATGCAGAGATTAATATCTAGAAATATAAGAAAACGTAGAAAACACACGAGATTTATAGTGGTTCGGCGTTAACGAGCCTAAGTCCACTTTATATCCTTGATTATACATAAGATTCATGTACAATCAGTGATTTCTCTTAATCTCACTTTTACAATATTGATTCACTCGGTAATTTCGAGCTAAAACTGATAAAAAATGATAAAGTAACAATAATGATGGAAACAATACTCCAAACTGCCAAAAAATCCTAAAAAATGGCAAGCACCGGGCTATTTATAGGTGATATCTGCAGGCTGTTCGTGGTCATACGTGGCACCAATCCCGAGGATATCGGACTGATTCGTGAATAGGTGAAGAAATGGTAAAAATGGCCATTATGGACATATGTCGTGAAATCTGGGCCTTTCGGGTCATGGGAGACCAGGTCGCTGCCTTCATTCCTTGACCATGAGGATCGAGTTGTGAGATAGTGGTGTGAGCAGATCGGGTCGTTGTGGGGGCATCACAAGGAGGGGTCGTGATGGTAGACCACGAGTCGTAGGTAACATGGTGACCATGAACGGGTTTTGATGGCTCTAGGAGTGAAACTTTGTATTTGACTTGTGTGTGAGTCTTGATGGCTTGGTCCAAAAGCTAGCCAACACTAATCTAAACAGTTCTGCTACTATTACATGTATTCTTGTGTACATCCTGATCTACTGTTCAGTTGTTATTATATGCTTATTTTTGTTATTATATGCCTCTTTCTGTTCTTCTCCCTCTTTTACTCCCTTTTTATTTTATAAGCCTAGGATACCATCGTGCCTAGGTCGATCTCGTAAGAGACATACGTATGAAGGAATTGGTTATGTTTGGGGACAAAAATAAAAGAGGGAAATTTGGGGCATATCTTGTACTATGGAAGATGATTGAAAATTTAGGGCATTTTTTGTATTGTGGAAAATGACTGAAAATTTGGGGCATATCTTGTACTGTGGAATATGATTGAAATTTGGGTGTATGAACATGTAAATCTGTAGACTTAATTCAAAGATTAAGTGGAAAATGTTAATAAAACTGCAAGTAACCTATGAAATCTGTGGGGTTAAGCAAATCTATTAAAGTTAGGGGGTTAAGTAAACCTATTTAATCTGTTGGGGTTATATGAACCTGTTAACCTGTAATACTTAACCTGTTTAATCTGTTGGGGTTATATGAACATGTTAATATGTAATACTTGACCTGTTTAATCTATTGGAGTTATATGAACCCGTTAACTTGTAAAACTTAACCTGTTAATCTGCAGGGGTTAGGCGAACCTGTTAATCTGTAAGGCTTAATCTGTTAAATATCCTAGTTAATTAGAGGACACAACTTTAAGGGTTTGACTTGTGACATCTGCTGTGTTGGGCCCATATCAGTTAGTCACCTATTATGGTATTAAAAGGAGACCCCACGGTAGGAAGGAGTCAGGGCACACATACTAAACTGATTGTAAGAGGTTCATCTGAATTGGGGTGTATACGGGAGCGTTCCAATGGAGTCATCGGCGTGCATGGGTCCGGTCTGTAGAAAAAATTAAGCTGTTGTAGCACCACTAAATATGTAAGTGTCCTTTTGTAGGTTGCTACTTTAGGAACTAATACACCCTACTATGGGGCCGACACAGGGTATTTACTTATTAGGGAGTCGATCGCTTAGGGGGTAGTAATTAGGGTACATATAGACCGGTCTTTTTCTGTTAGGGTACCTGTTTGGGGTAACACCCGTTACTTCTGTTGAGGTACCTATTATTTCTGTTTGGGGTAAAACCCGATGTGTAACTAGAGTACACCTAAAGCTGCCATTATGTTTCTGTTGGGATCATTCTGTTTTTGTTAAGTAATTAGAAGATACCTAATCCTGTCACATATCTGATATACTAGTAATGGCACAGAGAAAAGTATTTGAGAAGCATAGTCTACTCTGTTTATTATGCTTATCCTGTTCATCCTGTTTATACCTGTTATATAATACTGTTATCTCTCATCCAGTCTTATATGCCTGTCATGATACTTTTACTTCTTTATATGCTAAAAGTCACTAGACTCGCCGGACTTTATGTCTGACCCTTTTTGCTTCACTTTCTCTCTTTCCTTTCACCCCTCTAGGTTCTCAGGGTGGGAACGCTCAAGAATGATTAGGACTTTCTCTCTCTTTTGTTTCTACTTGGATCTAGATCTGCTTTGATGTATCGCTTCGTCTACTTGTGTACTTTATTATGGCCATTACTGGGGATCATGATTTTAAATTTCATTACTCTAATGGTTTTTAGAGCATGACGGATGTTTTGGTTTGATGCACTTGGTTTCAGTATTTTAGCTTGATGTTGTATCTGGTTTTGAGACTACGATGTTTTTCTACTGAATAATGAAGTTTTAATTTTCTGCTGCTATTTTTATATCTGTCTCGTGGGATTCTGTTTATGTTTACCTATAACGCTTCATGGAACTTAATGCATTCTAATAAAGGTTGACATTAACGGACGTGAGGTGTCAAATTTGGTATCAGAGCTGTAGGTTACAAGATTAGATAAATGTTTTGAAAATTATTTTCAAAAATAAAGTATTTTCAAAGAAAAGTTTTCTTTTGAAAAACATATTCCCCAAAACCATATAAAATATCTTTTTGATTTTCTGTTTGAATCCCTTTCCTTTTTTTCCAGCATGTTTAGGGAACCGAATCTTCTTGAGGGAATTCCAATACTGGCTTGGTTCCGTATATATCTTGAGTCTACGAGACCTGCAGGAGGCCAAGGAGATGCTCCTCCCTAGCAGCAGCCTTTGTTCCTCCTCCTCCGCGAGTAGATAATTTCTATAAGATATGCAAGGACTTCTGCGCTATGGGAGGAAAACTATTTCGTGGAACTGAAGCTTTGAGGAAGCATACAATTGGATGCGAGAGACAAAGAAATTGTTTGAACTTTCCGATATCGATGGTCGTAGGAAGATACAGTTGCCTGCATGGTAGCTTAAGGATGAAGCTTTGTTTTTGTGTGAGGCGACGCATGCAGGGCGTCCGATTGATACTTGGCTAATTTATGATAGAGATTCGAGACGAAGTTTCTTTCTTAGGCAAAAGAGAGTATGCAAATGGAGAGATTCTTGGCACTTAAGAAAGGGAGTATGTCTGTTAAAGAGTATGTCAATAAGTTCATCACTTAGCAAGGTTTGGATTTGAATTGGTGAATACTCCGCACAAGAAAGCTTTAAGGTTCGCAAGATGATTAAATCAACCTCTCCAAGCATTGGCATTGTCCCATGTACCGATGGGGGCAACTTTTGAGAGGCTTGTTGACATGGCATTGGTGCACAAAGAGGGTAAAGATGAAAAGAAAAAGGTTAAGGCTAATGAGACTCAAAACAACAAAGTGTGGCCAAAGAAATAAACGCAAAAGAAAGGTGGAAAGAACGATAATGCTAAGAATAAGAAGAAATGTCATGGTTGTGGGAGCTTGGGTCATCTGGTCAAGGATTGCAGAAAAAGGAAGAATGCTTGCTTCAATTGTGGTGAAGTCAGACACTATACTAGGGAGTGCCTGAAGAAGAAGGACAAGGGAAAGGGGCAAGACCTTCTGGAGGGCAGGTGCATGCTCTCGAGGCCAGTGGATCGGACAGAGGTAGGAAAGTTTATGTTGAAGGTTTGATTTCCCTTTCCGATCATCCGTTAGGACTATTTTTTATCCTAGCACTTTTCACTCTTTTATATCTGATTCTGTGGTTGAGTCTCTACACATTAGTACTAGTATTGTTTCTAATCCTGTTATCGCCTCAAACCCCATTGGGGCACAGCTCCTCTGTCTATGATATGTCGGGGTTTGAGGATATCTGTGTTAGGCGTCGTGTTCGAGTGCGACACGTATGTGCTTGGTTTTATGGGCTATGGTCTGATTCTAGGGATGGATTGGCTAGCCATGTATGGTGCCATCCTAGACTATGAGAGGAGGTCGTTAGACTTTTGACTTGCAAAGGAGAACTCTTGAGATTTCCTGTGACCCAAAAGGGTCTGTCGTGCTTGGTTTCCTAGAATCACTTGATTCTTCTGCTGATGATTTGCGATTTGCACCCATAGTCTATGAGTATCCTAATGTTTTTGATTACGTTCCGGGCTTACCTCCGAGGCATGAGATTGATTTCCGAATATACTTGGTGGATAATGTGAAGCCAATCGCATTTCCTGTGCGCCATATGGGTCCTAATAAGAGGAGGGAGCTTAGTAAGCAAGTAGGGGAGCTACTTGAGAATGGGTTTATTAAATGAAGTTTATTAGAATAGGGTGCTCCAGTCGTCTTCGCAACAAGGTGGATGGCTCGCTTCTATGTGTGGATTACAGGAAGTTGAATAAGCTCACCAAGAAGAATAGGCACCCACTCCCGAGGATTTGCGATTTGTTTGACCAGCTTGTTGATGCATCTGTTTTCTCGTAGTTAGATCTGGCCACATGATTTCATCAATTAAAGGTGGCCGAGGACAATATAGACAAGATCGCTTTCAGAACTCCAAATGTCTTCTTTGAGTGGCTAGCCATGCCTTTTGGGTTGACGAATGTACCCGGGTATTTTGGGGATCTGATGAGTAGGGTGTTTAGGGAGTTTCCCAATAGGTTCGTTGTGGTCCTTGTGGATGACATCCTAATTTTCTCAAAGAGTGAGGAAGAAAAAGCCTTGCATTTAGGAGAGATTTTCAGGACTCCAGAGCAGACCATCTTAAGGTGAAATTCTCCAAGTGTCACTTTTGGAGAAAGGAGGTGAGATTTCTACGGGATGTGGTCTCCAAGGACAGGATAGAGGTGGATCCTAGGAAAGTAGTTGTAGTTCAAAATTGGAAGGATCCAAAGAATGAAATGGAGTGAGGAGTTTTCTTGGTTTGGCAGGCTATTATAGGAAGTTTATTAAAGACTTCGCAAATATATCAACCCCACTCACCAGACTGACGAAGAAGAATCTGACCTTTTCTTGGAGTATTAACTGTGAGGATACTTTTCAGTGGTTGAAGAGGGTTCTGACAAAATCCCCAGTTTTGACATTGCTTGATGGGAATAAGGTGTTCAAAGTGTACACGGATGCTTGTGGTACTGGTATTGATGCTGTTTTGATGCAAGAGGGAAGGGTATTATGCTATGGTAGTAGACAGTTGAGAGTTCATGAGAGGAACTACCCTACCCAAGATTTAGAGTTGGCTGCTATAATGTTCGCACTTAAAACTTGGTAGCATTATCTCCTTGGAGAAAGGTTCGAGTTATACATGGACCATAAGTCGCTCAAGTATCTGTTCTCGAAAAAGGATCTCAATTTGAGATAGTAGAGATGGATGGAGTTCCTAGCGTCCTATGACTTTGAGATTTCTTATACACTTGGAAAGGGTAATGTAGTGGAGGATGTGCTGAGTAGGCAGAGGATGACCTTGAGTCATCTATTCGTAGAAAGGCGGAGCTTGGAGTACATATCGACCTTCGATTTTAGACTATCTACGGATCTTACACCTGGTTTGCTGGCATCTTTAGAGGTGCGACCTACTCTTATGGATCGATAGGATCTTCGCAACGAGAGGACCCACAGATAGCAAACATCTTGGATAGGATTAGTAGAGGGGTGGTTTCTAGTCACCTTAGCAATATTCCATAGATGAAATAGGGTGGCTACCGCGAGATGGGAGGCTTTGTGTTCCCCGAGTTGGGGATTTGTTGAGGATAGCCCTTGAGGAAGCCCATCGTTCTAGGATGACTATCCATCTGGGCGACAATAAGATGTACCGAAACATGATTTTCATCAAAGTATCATCTCTGAGGAATGTGGTTCGCTTTGTATCTATAGGGAAATTGGCGCCAAGGTTTGTAGTGCCATTTCCCATAGTGGAGAGGATAGGTCAGATGGCCTATAGGGTGAGACTACCAGAGATATTGGGAGGTTTTCATGATGTTTTCCATGTTTCCCATTTGCAGAAATGTCTTCACGATACACCAGAGGTAGTTGAACCGAGCATACTTGAAGAAGTAAAGGTAGAAAAGAAAGCAACAGTTAGACGAGTTCCTACCCGTATACTATGATCAGAGGTTAAGAAACTATGTAATAGAGAGGTTAAGTTGATGAAAGTTCAATAGAGAGAAGACCGCGTTGATGCAACTTGGGTGACTGAAGTCAACATTCAAGCTTCGTACCCTTTTCTTTTCAAGGGTACGTTCTTAAATTCTTTTTCCAAGCTTTTATTCGTACTTATTTCTATCATTCGAGTATATCCTATCAATCGAATCTTCGACCTTTAGGTAGATAACCAATGGATGTAAACATGTGTTTGAGACATGTTATGTTTGATGAATACAAGTGGATGCAAGTGCTTGCTAGTGGATGCTCGTGGATGCATATACACACACTAGGCACAAGATCGGCTCAAACACTCTCCTACTGCATATGGATGTGTGTGCATTTTATTTTTATGGGTGAAAGTGGATGTATCATTATATGGATGTTGCATTTGGATGAATGGATTTTGCACACATGTAGAGTTTATATGATATACTAGGAATATTTGCATACATTTTGGATTCATGGAACAAACATATATTGCATTAAGGAGGTCAATTGAATCATTAGACCACCTAATTTTTTCATTAGCATAGGAACATATACAAACACCTTTGTATACGTTCATACAAGCATTAGAAATTCCTAAAGACAATGGATACCTGTGGATGATGGATGAGTAGATGAATATAGGTGGATGTTAGAATAGTAACGTTCTCCTAGACTTGGAGATTTCAGGGACGAAATCCTTTAACTAGGGGAAAATGTAACATCCCATAATTTTATAGAACATTAATAAACAAAAGGGATAATTAAATATATATAATTAAGTAAAATGGACTGAACCATTGTGTTCGTATCCGAATTCTAAGAATGGAGTCCATTTCCGCTTGGTAACCCTTGTTAATGGCGTCCATTTCCGCTAGTCTTGATTCATCTTCTTCTTCTCTTGATTCGTCCTCTCTTCCTCACATTCATCCTCAACCACCTCCTGATCCTCCTCTCATTGACAATTCGTTGATTGCTCCTTCTTCTGATGATCTTTTTGTTGATTCTCATAATTCTTTCTCTAAACCAAATAACGTTGAGAAATCATTGATTTTGGATGATTCTATTAGATCTGATTCAATTTTTGCTAGCTTTAGTGATTTGGTTATGCAACTCTTAATGGCATTTCTTCAAGCACCTTTAAGGATGCTTCAATTCTTGAAAATCATATTTCTACTGAAAGTGAATCTGGATTGGTTGTTCCACCTCTTGCTCCTAATCTTTCATTGGCTTCTAGAGGATCTGATCCTTCAAATTCTGTCATTAACAATTCGTCAAATGTCTCCAAGATTCCTTCTCCTGTTATAAAATACGATTATCTTTTTTTGTTCAATTCTTTACCTAGGAATGTTGGTTCATATAAGCCACTGGAGTTTGATAAGATCAGGGACAAGGAAAATAGAATTTCTTCTGCAATTGTAAAAGAGGAAGGTATGAAATATTGGCATCATTGACTTATGGGTTTCTTTCTAGATGGATCCTTATTATATTTATCTGTTGCAAATTTTCTTCGTGGTTACTGGTCATTACATGGTTATGTAAATATTAAATCAGATGGGATTTACTTTTATTTTAAGTTTTCAAATGATATGGATAGAGAGAAAATTATAAAAGCTGGTCCTATCTTCATCAGAGGCCGTATGTTCATAATAACAAGATGGGACACATTTATAGGTAATGCACATTCGCAAATTAAGAGAGTTCCTATATGGATACATCTCCACCGTATTCCATTGCTGTTATGGACATTAATGGGAACTAATTGGTTGGCCTGTCAAGTTGGTAGACTTATTTGTTTTGATTCAAATACTGAGAAAATGCATTGGATTAAGTATGCTAAAGTTCTTGTAGAAGTTGAAGTGGATTCATAATTACCTCATTGTATTGAATTAGGTGATTGTGGTGAAAATTGTCCTCCTGTTATTGTTTCCTATGATTGGAAGCCCAGTATTTGTACTCTGTGTGAAGTTTTTGGTTATTCAACTGATCAATGTGGTATTCACACCAAGTTAGATGATGTTTCTAGTGAACCGTATGTTGATGTTGCTAAGGAGAGGAATGCACCTGTTAATGTAGTTGAGAGTAAAGATAGACAATTCGTTCCATAGCATGATAATCAGTATAGATGGAATAGAGTACCAATAAGAAGAATCAAGTTTGGATGAGGAAACTTGGAAAATTTGGGACTGATGTGCAAAAAGATGTTAATGAGGAATTAGATAGGGTTGTTGAAATAAGGGGAAATGAATCTTCTGGGGTAATGCATCAAGTTAATAATGATGAAAGTATGGATGTTAATACTTATGTTCTTGGCAGGGATAGTCAAAATGTTGTGATAGTTGATATAAATGGAAATAGTGTTGTGCAAAGTAAGGTTGATCATGCATCTGGACAAAAACCTGATGATGGTTTTATTCATAATGGTAAACAAGTGCAAGATGAATTTATACTTGACAATCCTTTCTCTTCTCTTTTTGATTTACCTACCTCGGATTCTTCTGTTTCTTTGAATAATAACTTTCTTACTCAAAACTTGTCTACTTCAAATAACTCCCTATCATGTTCATCATCTTTTTCTTCTTCACTGGGTAATCAATCAAGTGATTTTAGCTTTCAAATTCCATCATACTCTTCCTTTAGCAATTCTTTTATATATTCTCATCTTGCTCCTCCTAAAAACATTACACTTCCTCCACCTCCTAATCAATATGTTGGCAATATTTCACTTCCTTCACCTTCTAATCAATCTGTTGGCAATGTTACTTCCAATGTCTCTTCATCATCAGGTTATAATGAGAAGGACTTTACTGCAATTCCACCAAAATCTTTGGTAAGTTATTTTGTGGCTTCTGCATCGAAATATACCTTGAAATCAAAGAAAGGTAGGAAGAAAAAATCAGACTTGAGTTCAGCTGGTGATATTGATGTTGATGATGGTACTGAATTTAAGCAGGATGATTATTGCCAATTGGATGTCAGAAATCCCTTTCAAAAAGAAACACTAGGCAGAATTCTTCTCCTTCATTAAAATCTCCACTTACTAAGAAATGATGCATAATATTTGTTTCTGGAATATAAGAGGATTGAACCTTCCATCAAAGCAAAGTGAAGTTAAAATTTTCATTCATAGCAAGAATATTCAACTTATGTGTTTGTCAGAAACCAAGCTGGACTTATCCTCAATTTCTAAAGCAATGTCATTTATTTCACCAAGATGGAAATTTGATCATAATCTTGCTGATGTGGCTTTTGGTTGTCTTCTTACTTTGTGGAATCCACAATTTTATTGTCTAACTGAGTTATCATTCTCAGATCAATATATTCACTTCAAGTGTGTCTATCTTCCTTCAAACTCTGTTTTCTTTCTCACTTCAGTATATGCTCATAATGCACCCTCCCTGAGGCTTTCTTTTCTTAACAATCTTTGTCACATTAATCCTCTTGGTGATCCCTGGCTATTAGGTGGGGATTTTAACTGAATGTTATCTTCCTCGCAAAAAATGGGTGGTTGCCCTCTCACTGTTAAAGATATAGCTCCTCTTAATCAAGCTATCATTAAATCCAATTTAACTCCCCTTAATTAGATTGGTCCCACATATACATGGTCTAACAAAAGTCATACTGGTTATCCTACTCTTTGTAAGCTTGATCATATTTTCGTTAACTCCTCCTTTCTAAACATTTGTTCTTATCCTTTGTATCAAACTCTCCCACCCACAATTTCAGATCATTGTCCACTTCTCCTACACTGGGGGAATATTGATGCCACTGAAAAGGGGAAGTATTCTTTTAAATTTTTTAAATTTTGGTTATCTCATGAAGATTTTTCCATTATTTTATTGCAGGTTTGGAATCAGAATTTTGGAAGGAATCCTATGGATAAACTGATGTATAAATTGAGGCTTCTAAAATTTCATCTCAAAACTTGGTCTAATCATACCTTTGGTGATGCTTTAAAACAATCTTATCTTGTGAGATCTGAGCTTATTAAAGTGCAAAATTCTCTAGTAGGTAATCCTCATGATTCACAACTTCAACTATTTGAGAGGGAGTTACAAGAAAAGCTTAGGAATTTATTGGATATTGAGTTTCAATCTTCGAAGAAAAGAGCATATATTAAAAGGGATCTGGAAGCTGATAGAAACACAAAGTATTTTCCCAATTCTCTGAAGATTAATAAAGTGAAGGAGGCAATCTATATGATATACGATGCGGATGGTAATTTTTTATCTTCACAGGCTACCATTGACAAAGCTTTTGTTAACTACTTTAGTTCAATTTTAGCTCCTAATTCCTGGCCTTTACATAATGTTGATCTTCTTTATCATTTAGAGTTACCTTTTTATCCCATTATCAATCTTTGGATTTTATTAAGCTTGTTACTAGTGACAAGATTAAGTCTACGGTTTTTAGTGTGGATCCTACCAGTTCTGTTGGACCTGATGGTTTAATGCATGTTTTTACAAAAAAGTTGGGGTTTAATTGGCAAAGAAGTTTCTGAAGCAATCCAATATTTTTTCCTGTCCAATGTATTGCCTCCTACATTAACTACCACCTTTATTGCCTTGTTGCCAAAAGTGGTTAATCCTTCATGTGTATCAGATTTTAGACCAATATCTTGTTGTACTGTGTTTTACAAGATTGTTTCAAATGTATTGGCTAAAAGAATTCAAGTTGTTCTTCCTTCAATAATTTCTAGTAATCAATCAGCTTTTGTGCCGGGTAGGTCTATTAGTGAAAATATATCGATTGCTCAAGAGCGGCTCCATGGTTATGATAGAAAGAATGTATCTCCTCGATGTATGTTAAAGCTTGGCATTAAGAAAGCATTTGATAGTGTATCTTGGTCATCTATAATTGTAATTTTGTCGAGAATGAATTTTCCAAAACCCTTTTTATCCTGGATATATACTTGCATTTCTACGCCAATGTTTTCAATTTCTAGACATGGTATGTTGCATGGGTATTTTAAAGGAAAGCGTCGGGGTAAGGCAGGGTGATCCTATTTCCTCTTACCTGTTCATTATTGTGATGGAGCTACTTAATTCCCAGGTTATCAATCAAGTGAAGCTAGGTAATTTTAAGTTACGTCCTAGATGTAAAAATCCAGTGATTAATCATTTGTGTTTTGTTGATGATCTTGTTATCTTCACTAAACCTTCTTTGAGTAGCATTCAATGTATACTTTCAGTTTTGCAGTCGATTTATGAGATTACTAGTTTGGAAATCAATTTGAATAAATTTCATATTAAAATTGATGGTTTAAGTCGAGATAAAAAGGATGAACTGGTTGAATTGTCTAATTTGAAGGTCCTACCTGATAATTCAAAATATTTAGGACTGCCTCTTTTCACTGGAAGGATTACCAAAGATAAACGTAAGCCTTTATTTGAAAAAAATCATTGATAAAATGAAGCAATGGCTGTAACACCCCACGTCCATTAATGTCACTCATAAAGGGAATGCATCAACTTTTATGGAGCATTATAAGTGTATAGAACAGAACATTACAAGACAGATATATAAAAATGGTACTTCAAAATTTAAAATAACTTCATTGCATCTTATCTTGTCTTCCATCTCCCAAGCCGCGTTCCCTTGATCATCTCCCCATTGGACTTTAACCAACTTGACCTCTCGGTTGCGTAACTTCTTGACCTCTGATCCAAGGATGCATGTAGGAGCTCATCTAATCGTGGCATCTCGCTCCACTTCCACTTCTCTAAGCATGCTCGGGTCTACCACTTCCGCGGTAACATGTGAACACTTCCTCAAATGTGACACGTGAAATACGTCCTGAACACCACTAAGCTTCTCGGGCAACTTCACTCGGTAAGCCATCTGCCCAATCCTCTCTGTAATGGGGAATGGCCCTATGAACCTTGGTGCCAACTTCCTACCGACCCAAAGCGAGCTACGTTCCTCAACGGTGATACTTTAATTAAGACCATGTCTCCAACATTGAACTCAAGATCGGTCCTTCTCTTGTCAGCATAAGACTTTTGTCGGTCCTGTGCCATCTTCATACGTCTCTGAATCAAGTCTATCTTTTCCGAAGTTTCTCTCACCATATCGGGCCCGAGTAAAATCTTATCCATAGATTCCCACCAACAAGTCGGTGATCGGCAAGGTCGTCCATACAGAGCTTCAAAAGGTGCCATGCCAATGATAGTCTGATAGCTGTTGTTGTAGGCGAACTCTACTAATGGAAGATGTTCCTCACACGTCCCTCCAAAGTCCATGATGCATAATATCAAAAGATCTTCTAGAATCTGATTCACTCTTTCTGTTTGGCCGTCCGTCTATGGGTGATAAGCGGTGCTAAAAAACAATTGTGTTCCTACCGCCTTTTGCAAGCTCTTCCTAAACTCACTAATGGGATCTCGATTGCTCATGATACTAGAAGGTATGCCGTGCAGATGAACTATCTCTTGAAGATAAACATATATTAACCATGCCGCTGTTCTTTTACTCTTGACGGGAATGAAATGGGCGCTCTTGGTAAGCCTATCTACTACTACCCAAATCCCCGTATTACCCTTCCTTGATCTCGGTAACCCGTCGACAAAATCCATGGAAACGCTCTCCCATTTCCACTGTGGAACCTCTAAGGGGTGAAGCATACCACCAGGCTTCTTTTGCTCCTCCTTGACTTGCTGGCAAACTAAGCATCTAGAAAAGAACTCAGTTACGTCCTTCTTCATTCCGGCCCAAAAGAAAACTCGCTTCATGTCCCTATACATCTTGTCACCACCGGGATCTATGGTCATCTTAGAACGATGTGCTTCTTTAAGAATCGTCTTTCTCAAGCTTTCGTCTCTTGGTACACAAAGTCTCCCATCCCTACGCGACCAACCTTAGAAACATCTTACTTCCGTTGCGTTTCTAGGAACCTTCCAATCTTGGATTGCGACCAGCTTCGCGGGATACACTGCTATCCACTCCTTAGAGACTACTTGTCCTAAGAACCTCACTTTCTTCCTCCAAAAATGGCATTTGGAGAACTTAGCCTTTAGTTGATGTGCTCGAAGGGTCTCTAAGACTTCCCTAAGATGTAGGGCATGTTCTTCCTCGCTTCTAGAAAAAATCAAAATATAATCAACAAAGACTACCAAGAACTTGTTTAGAAACTCCCTAAACACCCAACTCATCAAGTTTACAAAATATGCGGGTGCATTCGTCAAACCAAACGACTTGAAGAGCCATTCGAAGAAACCGTCGGGAGTCCTAAATGCAGTCTTATCTATGCTGTCCTCAGCCACTCTTAGCCGATGAAACCCTGTAGCTAAATCCAACTACGAGAAAACCGAAGCGCCGGCCAACTGATCGAACAAGTCATCTATCCTCGGCAATGGGTGTATGTTCTTCTTCGTGAGCTTATTCAGCTCCCTATAGTCCACGCACAATCTGAGAGAACCATCAGCTTTCGTAGCAAAAACAACTGAAGCACCCCACTTCGAGATACTTCTTCTTATGAACCCTTTCTCAAGAAACTCTTTCACTTGTCTACTAAGCTCCCTCCTTTCTCTTGGAGCCATGTGGCGCACTGGTAATGAAACTGGATTTGCATTATCTACTAAGTATATACGGAAGTCTATCTCGCGTCTCGGGGGTAAACCCCGAACCTCATCAAAGACGTCACCATACTCACGGACTACACGAACAGATTACAAATCATCGATGGATGTGTCATGTGATTCTAGGTAGCTAAGCATCACCGGACCTCTAGGGTCACAAGAAATATCATGGGTCCTTCCACAATGAGTCAACAGTCTAACTACCCTCCTTTCACAGTCTAGGACGGCACCATACCTGGCTAGCCAATCCATTCTTAGAATCAACCCATAGCCCGTGAAACCAAGAACGTAGGCGTTGCATTCAAAACAAACGCCTAAGATAGACACTCTCAAATCCCGACAAACCATAAATAAATGAGCCGAACCACCAATAGGATTTGAGACTACAATGGGATCCATAACTAAACTAGTATTTAGGTGCGGTGTTTCAACTAACGAAGCAGATATAAACGAATGCAAAGTGCAAGAGTCGAAAAGAGTTATAGGAAAAAGAAATTAAAACTTCAACAAAAACTTCCCATCTCTTTTCGGTACTGACCACGAGAACACAACCTGCCCTCCAGAAGATCCTTCCCTCTATCCTTGTCCTTGCTTCACCATACTGGAAATAACCACCTGTCTTCCTCTTGTCACGGAGTTTATTATTCTTGCCACCCTTCTTAGGTTCTACTTTCTGATCCTGTGTCATATCCATGCCTCCACTGCACGTTCTCCATTCGTGACCTTCCACCAAGATGGAGCTTCATCCTTCATTAACCAAGCAGCTAGTTGAGCCTTCCTTCCATCGTCTATCTCAAAGATACCAAACAAGTCCCCCACTTCCTTGAGCCAATTTCTAGCCTCGAAAAATGTCTCAACCCCATGAAGCGGTTTTCCTCCCATCGCACGAAATTCTTTACATATCTTAGGAAAAGAATCTAAACGCGGAGGAGGAGATTCAGAAAGGAAAAAGGAAGAGATTCCAAATGGAGAATTGGAAGAAAGATGTATGGCTCTTAGGGATTATGTTTTTCATAATAAACTTTTCTCTTGAAAACACATTCTTTAAAACATGTTTTTGAAAATACTTCTTAAAAAGCTGCTTTTGAAAATGGTTTTTCAAAATCTTTTATCTGTTCCGGTAACCTTCAACTCTAATGCCACGTGTAACACCCCATATCCACTAATGTCACTCACAAATGGAATGCATCAACTTTCATGGATCATTATAAGTGTATAGAACAGAATATCACAAGACAGATATATAAAAATGGTACTTCAAAATTTAAAATAACTTCATTGCAGCGAAAACGGAACATAGCCTGGTTACAACATCAAAACCAACTTGTAAAACCAAGTACACAAATATCCATCTTGGTCAAATTATTACATGGAAACCAAAAGCATAATCCCGTTACAAATAGCTATAATAAAAAAGAAGATAAAGCTGAACATTACTTTTAGCAACTCCAAGCACTTCCAAAAGAGAGAGAAAGAGATCCAAGTCAAGCTCCACTAGTCCCACCCAGAGAACCTGGACATGGGGGAAAGGAAAGAAAAGAGGCGAAACAAACGAGGTCAGACATAAAGTCTGGCAAGTCCAGTGAAATTAACAATATAATCATTAAAGTATCAGGATAAGAACATAAACTGGATATAAGAAATGACTATAACATAAACAGGTATGACAAGGTAAGCAAGATGGACAAGATAAACGTTGATTGCGCTTTTAATCACTATAAGATAATTCCTACACCGCACCAATACTAGCTATTCAGAAAGTTAATCCCTCTTACTAATTATAATGATAATGATAATGGTAGTTTCGTGTACCCCTAGCTGCTGTCATAGGTGCCGCCTGCTCCTATCTTCACTAGTTGTACCTACTACTCTCCCCATTTGATCGGCTCCCTAAATCGTAGATACCCGTGCTGGTCCCATAGTAGGGTCTATCACTCCCTAAAGTGGCAACCCGATACTACTAAGGATGCTCGTCTTATACCTACACAATGCAACAACAACTTACCTACCATCCCAGACCCATGCACGCACATGACTCCGTTGGACTTGCGTTGCCACCGCTAACACGTTTGATATCTTACAATCAATCCCAGTAAGTGTGTCCCGTCCTCGACCTAGTTCGAGCTCACACAGATACTAAATGGGTTACTGGTTGAAAAGTGTCCTCACACTTGACACAAGCTTCCCGTCTATGCTTGGTCCCCACTAGGATTTCCCACTTAACCCCTTCTTATTCATGTCTTCTAACATGTTTCAACTTGGTTAAGTGTTTCTAATTATATTTCACGTGTCACCTATGTCACCCACTTAACCCCATGTCCCACTACATGTCTTATCTTGGTTAAGTGTTATTTAATTCATTATAACCGTAATCTTGCAAGACCTCCCACATTAGATTCCGTTTTGCGGTTGCTGGATTTGCCGGGCGGGTCCGGGCAGGCTTATACCGCAATCTGAATCTAACCTCGTGTCTTTGCCTTATTACGCATCTGGTTTATGCCTTTGACCTCTCACATTAGACTGTCGTTTGCGGTTGCTGGATGTGGCGGACAGGTCCGGGCAGGCTTATACCACAAACCAAGTCTAACCTCGTGTCTTAGGCGTTCATTATCTCATTCTATTATTCAAAACCCCAGTTGAATTAATATCCATATTCCAATTTGTCCATAACTCCCAATTTAGGCTATGCTCATAATTCTCATTCTAATTATGTCCACAATTCCATGTTCATAAATTATACCAATTTATGCCCCAAGTTAATTAAATGATTACAAACGAATTTATGCCAATTACATAATATTCAATGTTTTCCCAAACTTTTCCCTAACATTCTTACGTCATCCGTACATATAATTCACATAATATGTTAGGCTCGTCGTTAGCCTAACTCATAAAAAAAAGGAAAAGAAGAGGGAAAGAGACATCATCCACACATAATATAGATCCAATAATCATATGGAATATGAACTTGCATAGAATATGATAGATCTAATCAACATAAACTTGCATAGATCTAATTAACATAAACTTGCATAGATCTAATTAACATAAACATGCATAGAATAGGATCGATCTAATTAACATAAACTTGCATAGATCTAATTAACATAAACTTGCAAAGATCTAATTAACATAAACTTGCATAGAATAGGATAGATCTAATTAACATAAACTTGCATAGATCTGATTAACATAAACTTGCATAGATCTAATTAACATAAACTTGCATAGAATAGAATAGATTTAATCAACATAAACTTGCATAGATCTAATTAACATAAACTTGATTTAATCAACATAAACTTGCATAGATCTAATTAACATAAATTTGCATAGATCTAATTAACCTAAACTTACGTAGATCTAATTAACATAAACTTGCATAGATCTAATTAACATAAACTTGCATAGAATAGAATAGATCTAATCAACATAAAGATAATAGATCCAAAGCATATGATATAGGCACAGTCATACAGTCCAATTCACACTTGTCACCATTATTTTTAATTAATTATCTTGTGAAAGTAACTGTACTCACTGTGGTAGAAGAAGAAAGAATATAGATCTGAATTAAGCATTTGTTGTTGTTCTAGAATCGTTCCCCTTTTTCACAATTCCTATGCTTTGATTCGTTGAAGAATAGAAACTAGTTTAATTTTGGATGCAGCAGCATGGAGGCTTATGAATGAATTCAGTTTAGATTAGGGTTAGATTAGATGTGCTTATATAGATGTATTAGCTTAGTTAGAGCCTTTATATTAACTAGAAGATCATCAGAACCACACAGATCAAAGACATGTCATCCAGCCAGTCATAAGAGGCCACGTTAGCCCTAAAACTCAAAAATCATCATTACCAAATAAAAATGCACCACGTGTGCAACATGATGCGCAGCAGCAGGGGTGTTGACATCCTCATGTCATATATATATATTATATATATATATCATTTTAACTATCTTTCCGGTTAACCCTTTTCACACTAAACCGCTTTTTTTAATTGAACTGCGTTCAAACTAAGCCACTTTTTAGCCATTCCCCTAAAACAAAAATATGCCGCTAGCGGGGATTGAACTCAGAACCTCTTGTATACAACTCACGTGCTCTAACCAAATGAGCCACTAAGTCTTTTGTTTACAAACCTTAGAACAACGCTAAACATTATTCTTTTCTCATTCCTCTTTTTCATGTTTTGTTGCAATATTTAATTTTTCTCTTAAATATATATATGCATATCTCCACATTTTTAATTTCACTAAAAATGCGGGGTGTTACAATGGCCTTCTTGTCAATTATCTCAAGCTGGTAGGCTTACCGTTATTTAATCTATTATTACGTCGATGACTACTTTCTACTCAAGGCATTACATTCTTCCTATAAAGCTTATTAACATGGTAGTTAGTGCTATGAATAAATTTTTATGGCATGGTGATCCTTTTGCTAAGAAGATTATTCCTATTCCTTTCTCGAAATTATGTGAAGATAGAAAACAAGGTGGTTTAGGATTAAATAATCTTTTTCAATGTAATAAAGTTGCTATGTCTGTGTACATTGATAAGATTTTTACTGATGATTCTTGCTTATGGTCTAAGTATGTGAAGAATAATTTGATTGGTAAGAAAAACTTCTGGACAATGCCTATTCCAAGTTTTGTAGTTGGAGTTGGCGGCAAATCTTGAAGCTTATAAGCCTTTTCCTTCCTTTTGTTCAATGTTTTGCTTGTAGATTACCTGGGTTATCTTTCTGGCATTCACCTTGGGCTGGTACTGGTTTGATTTTAAGTAATATTGTTGATTATAATTTGAGGAGAAACAGTGGTATTGCGGATTCAACTATAGTGGACGATTTGATTCAAGAAGGTGAATTAATATTGCCACATTGTAGCTCAGCTGTCCTTAGATGGTTATGGTCTGAGATTTCTTCAAATTTCAAATCTGCAAATGATAATATTACATGGATGGGAAAGAAAAACTCTATTAGTCTTGTTTATGACCTTTTAAACGGTGAAAAGCCTTCCTTCCCTTGGTATAAAAGAATTTGGAACTTGATGAGTAATGCTAAGAAGAATTTCTTACTCTGGAAAATCATATCCACTGCTTTAAATATAAAGGATAAATTGCTTAAGTTAGAGATTATTCCTGATGACAACTGTGTTTTCTGAAGAGCAGAATCCGAGTGTAACACACATTTATCTTTTGAATGCTCCTTTATATTTCAGTTGTGGTGGCGAGTAATTGCTTTTGGGAAGTTTCGTAAACCTACTTGTAGTAGTAGAGATGAATGGTTCAACCTGTTTAAGGCAACCAGGTGGAAGATGACTAGGAGTATGATGCTTTTAAAAATTCTGAAGATTTTTGTGTATGAAGTTTGGGCAGAGCATAATAGAAGAGTTTTCATAATAGTGGGTTTGAATGCAGATGAACTGTTCAATGTGATTCTTAATGCTATACAGAGGAAAGATGGATGATTGTTTAGTTGATGCAATTGATATTTGTAACACCCCACGTCCGTTAATGTCACTCTCAATGGGAATGCATTAAGTTTCGTGAAAAGTTTAAGTAAACAGAACAGAATATTACAAGACAGATACATAAAATAGTACTTGAAAATTTTATAACTTTATTGCAGCGGAAACAGAAACAAGTTTGGTTACATCTTCAAAACCCATCTTACTAAAAATCAAGTACATAATATCAGTCTTGTACAATAGCCATCAGAGTATACAATTTCTAAAACAATAATCCCCAATCCAACATGTCATATGAAGAGAAACAAAACTAAAGCTGAGCATTACTCTTTGCACTTCTAAGCACTCCAAGAAAAAGAAATCCAAGTCAAGCTCCACTAATTCCCACTCTAGGGACCTGGGGGGGGGGGAGGAAAGAAAAGAGGCAAAAACAAACAAGGTCAGACATAAAGTCTGGCGAGTCCAGTAAATTTAACAATATAATAAGTAAAGTAACAGGATAAGGAATAAACTGGATATAAGAGATGACTGTAACATAAACAGATGTGATAAGGTAAATAAGGCAAGTAAGATAGAACATTGACCGTGCTCCTAACTATTATAAGATATGCTCTGCACCGTATTAACATACTAGTTACATACTAAATGATGATCCTTTTTGGCTAAATAAAACGACGATAGCCTCGTGTACTTCTAACTGCCACCATAGTGTACCTATCACCACTAGATGTACCCATTATCCTCGCCGTTTGATTATGTATCCCTAGCTGCTATCATAGGCAACCAACGTGTACCTATCACCACTAGGTGTACCCCCTTACTAAACATAAAAGTAACAATAATAATAATGATAGTAGTTTCGTGTACCCCTAGCTGTTGTCATATGTGCTGCCAGCTCCTATCTCCACTAGTTGTACCCACTACCCTCCCCATTCGATCGGCTCCCTAACTCGTAGGTACCTGTGCCGGTCCCACGGTAGGGTGTATCTCTCCCTAAAGTGGCAACCTGATACTACTAAAAAGGCACGGCTTATACCTACACGATGCAACAACGTCTTACCTACCAGCCCGGACCCATGCACGCACATGACCCCTTGGACATGCACTACCACCGCTGTCTCTTTATTGACATTTTACAATCAACCCCAGTAAGCATGTCCCGTCCTCGACCTAGTTTGAGCTACTATAGATACTGAAATGGGTTACTGGTTGAAAAGGGCCCACCCACTTGACATAAGCTTCCCTCCTAAGCTTGGTCCCCACTAGGAATCCCCACTTAACCCCTCAATATTCCCGTGTCAAACTACATGTCTCATCTAGGTTAAGTGTTCATTAATTCATTATAACCGTAATCTTGCAAGACCTCTCACATTAGATACCGTTTGCAGTTGTTGGACATGCCGGGCGGTTCCGGGCAGGCTTACACCGCAAACTCGGTTATCCTCGAGTCTTTGCCTTATTGCACATCTAGTTTCTGCCTTTGACCTCTCACATTAGATATCGTTTACGGTTGCTGGACATGCCATGCGGTTCCGGGCAGGCTTACACCGCAAACCTATCTAACCTTGTATCGTAGGCATTCATTATCCTAAGTTCATCTCAAATTAAGGATTATAGTGATTCTCCGTTTACCCATAAATTCCAACCCAAATTTATGTGACAAATTCTAATCACTTTATACCTATAATCTCAAGTTTATAGGTTATGCCAATTTTATACCCAACCCACTTATGCCAAATTTCACTTTTGCATGTTATATACAATTTTGCCCAAACCATAGCCATTATCAACTTTATGCCCAATTACAAATTATCACAATTTATGCCAAATTACACATTATTACAATATTTCCCAAAAAAATTCCCTATCGTCCAAACGTTATACGTACGCGAATTTCGCATAATATGTTAGGTTCGAAGTTAACCCAACCTCATAAAAAGAAAAAGGAAAAGGAAGAGGGAAGAGAATCATGGTATCAAAACTGGCATAAACATATGAGCATAAACAGGCATGAACTGATAAAATAGATCAGAAAAGCATAGGTTATGAATCAAAAAGTTGACAACTTGCAAATTCGATAAGATCCATTACAGGCATAGTCATATGATCACAATTTACAACTTATCATAATTACTTTAATTTAATTATCTTGTTAAAGCGATGTAGACTCACAGAGATAGACTTAAGGATTAAAGAACGACTCTGAATTCTGATTTCTAAAGTTGATTAGCTAATCCATTGATGTAGGCTTTGATTGTTGTCTTTCAACTTGAATTTGATTAGTTAGGTTGGAGGCTAGGTCAACTAAGAATTTAGCAGCATGGTGGCGCCATGAATTTGATTAATGAATTTAGGGTTAGGTCCATGTGTGTTTATATAGGTGTATTAGGTGAATTAGGGCCTTTAGATTAGGTTAGGATCCATCTAAACCCTCCAAATCCGAAATACACACCACCCACCAAATCAGGGATCACCACGTAGACCTAAAACTCAGAAAATCATCACTGTCCAGATCAGCTTGCAGGGGTCGACTCCCTAGAGGGTGGGTCGACACCTATGTCGACACCCCTATAGGGGGGTCGACACCTATGTCGACTCCCCTAGGGAGGGTCGACACCATATGGAGGGAACTTTCCCGCCCAGCCTCCCTTCTGCTTTAGAATTCTGAACTTGATTAATTAATTATTAATTTTAATTCTAGTTTAAACTTAAATTTTCTAACCTCTATAACTTCTTCATACAGTATCCGTTTTACGCAAACTCGGACTCTATCTCAAGCAGAATTCCGAGACGAACGCAATGGCATAACCCGTTTTACTTAATTCTTCTTCTAAAAACTAAGTATACTTTAATTTGTGAATTTTAATGTTATAGAATTACGGGGTGTTACATTCTCCCCTCCTTAAAGGATTTCGACCCTGAAATCTCCAAGTTAAGAAGAATGTATCCTACAATCCAATCATCCATCTACTCAACCATTATCCACAAGCATCCATTGTCCTTAAAAGATTTCTAATGCTATATGAATATATGCAAAAATTGTGTGTATATGTTCCTTATCTAATGAAAAGATCAGGCGGTCTACTGATTCAGTTGACTTCCTTAATGCAAATCATGTCAGTGCTATGAGTGCAATATGTATGCAATTATCCCTAATGCATTTTGAAACTTCTATATGAATGCACAATCATTCACTCAAATGTAACATCCACATAATAACGCATAAAATTCCAATCAATAAAAAAATATATGTAATATGAAAGTGACTGAGCCGATATTAGTGCCTAAAGTGTGTGTAAATGCATCCACGAGCAACCATTAGCAAACACTTGCATCCACGAAACATAACATGGTTCAAACATATGTTTACAACCATACGACTTTCTACCTAAAGACCGAAGATATAATCTAGAGGATACACTAAAGAACAAAGCGATAGAAGAAAAAAAGAAGTTAAGAACATACCCTCAAAAAGGAAAGGGTACAACGCACGTATCATGTCTTCCGTTTCCCAAGTCGCGTCTCATTGATTATCTTCCCATTGGACTCTAACCAACTTGACCTCCCGGTTGCGTAACTTCTTGACCTCTGATCCAAGGATTCATGTAGGAGCTCATCTAATCGTGGCATCTCAATCTACTTCCAATTCTGTAAGCATGCTCGGCTCCACTACTTCCGCTGTATCATGTAAACACTACCTCAAATGTGACACGTGAAACATGTCATGTACACCACTAAGCTTATCAGGCAACTTCACTCTGTAGGCCAACTGTCCAATTCGCTCTGTAATGGGGAATGGCCCTACGAACCTTGGTGCCAATTTCCCTATAGTTCCAAAGCGAACTACATTCCTTAACGGTGATACTTTGATAAAGACCATGTCCCCAACATCGAACTCAAGATCGGTCCTTCTCTTATCAGCATATGACTTCTGTCGGTCATGTGTCGTCTTCATGTGTCTTCGAACCAAGTCTATCTTCTTCAAAGATTCTCTAACCATATCGGGCCCAAGCAAAATCTAATCCATAGACTCCCACCAACAAGTCTGTGATCGACACGGTTGTCCATATAAAGCCTCAAAAGGAGCCATGCCAATACTAGTCTGATAGCTGCTGTTGTAGGCGAACTCTACTCAGGGAAGTTGTTCCTCCCATGTCCCTCCAAAGTCCAAGATACATAACCTCAAAAGGTCTTCTATAATTCGATTCACCCTTTAGATTTGGCTTTCCTTCTGAGGGTGATAAGCGGTGCTAAAAAACAACTGCGTTCCTACCGCTTCTTGCAAGCTTTCCCAAAACTCAATAGTGAAAAAAGGATCTTAATTGCTCACGATACTAAAAGGTATGCCATGTAAACGAACTATCTCTCGGAGATGAACAGATGCTAACCATGCCACTGTCCTTTTACTCTTAATGGGAATGAAATGGGCACTCTTGGTAAGTCAATCTACTACTACCCAAATCCCCGTATTACCCTTCCTTGACCTCGGCAACTCGTCAACGAAATCCATTGAAACACTTTCCCAATTCCACTATGGAACTTCTAAAGGGTGTAGCAAACCACCAGGCTTCTTTTGCTCAGCCTTAACTTGCTGGCAAATAAGCATCTAGAAATGAATTCTACCACATCCTTCCTCATTCCGACCTAAAAGAAAACTTCTTACTTCTATTGTGTTCTTTGGGATCTTCTTATCTTGGATTGGCACTACCTTCGCAGGATCCACTGCTATCTCTTTCTTAGAGACCACGTGCCCTAAAAACCTCACTTCCTTCCTCCAAAACTGATATTTAGAGAATTTAGCTTTGAGTGGATGTACTCGAAGGGTCTCTAAAACTTCCTTAATATGTAGGGCATGCTCTTCCTCGCTTCTAGAGAATATCAAAATGTCATCCACAAGACTACCACAAACTTGTTTAGAAACTCCCTAAACACCCTACTTGTCTAGTATACGAAATACGTGGATGCATTTGTCAAACCGAAAAGGCATGACTAGCCATTCAAAGAAATCGTCGGGAGTCCTAAAAGCAGTCTTATATATACTATCCTCAGCTACCCTCACTGATGAAATTCAGTAGCTAAGTCCAACTGTGAGAAAACTGAAGCACCGACCAACTGATCGAACAAATCATCTATCCTCAGCAATGGGTGTCTATCTTTCTTCGTGAGCTTGTTCAACTCCCTATAGTCCATGCACAATCTAAGTGAACCATCAGCATTCGTAGCGAAAACAACTGGAGAACCCCATTCCGAAATACTTCTTCTTATGATCTCTTTCTCAAGTAGCTCCCCTACTTTCTTACTGAGTTCCTTCCTCTCTCTCGGAGCCATGTGGCATACTAGCATTGCAATTGGCTTCGCATTATCTACTAAGTAAATACGGAAGTCGCGCCTTGGGGTAAACCCCGAACCTCATCAAAGATGTCATCATACTCATGGACTACTCGAACGGATTGGAAATCATCAATGGATGCGTCAAGTGATTCTAGGTAGCTAAGCATCATCGAACCCTTAGGGTCACATGAAATATCAAGAGTCTTTCCACAACGAGTCAATAGTCTAACTACGCTCCTTTCATAGTCTAGGATGGCACCCTACCTAGCTAGCCAACCCATTCCTAGAATCAGACCATAGCGCATGAAACCAAGCACATAAGCATTGCATTCAAACTGAACGCCAAACACAAAAATTCTCAAATCCCGACCTAACATAGAAAGATGACCCGTACCCCTAATAGGATTTGAGACACTAACGGGATCCACTACTATACAAGTATCTAGGTGTAGAGACTCAACAACAAAAGCAGATATGAACGAATGTGAAGCGCCAGAATCAATCAAAGTACGTACAGGATGATCTAAAAGGAAAATCAAGCTTTCAACAGAAACTTTTTCTACTTCTATCAGGTATGCAAGTCGTGAGAGCACACATTGGCCCTCTAGAAGATCCTGTACTATGTCCTTGCCCTTGCCCTTTGGACAATCCCTGAAAAGACGTCCCATATCTTTGCAATGATAACAACTAGTCTTCTTCTTCCTATGGTCTTTGGCTATATATGACCCACCATACCTTAGTAATGACACCTCCTATTTCCTTGGGGTCTATAGTTCTTTCCACCCTTCTTAGGTTCCACTTCCTTATTCTGTGGTTCTTCAACCTTGACCTCCTTCTTTTCTCCTTTAACTTCTTTGTGCTATATCCATGAGTTTCACCCTTGGGCTGTGCTCTTTAGCCCAAACTCCCTCATTCTCATTCTCATTCTCATTCTCATTCTTGTGAAACATATTAATAAGTCTCTCTCAAAAGCCGCCTTCATCGCGCGGGATAACCCTACAAAGCTAGAAAGAAAATTAGTCGCAGGTAAAACTACTGCAGCTATAGATGGAAGTTAGGCACTCCTTTGCTTTTTGATAGGCGCCGTAGTCTCATCATGCATATGGAACCTTGTCGCGATGAAGTTACCTCCCAGAAAGCCAGGAGCCCTGGAGACTCAATAAGAATGAAACAAGGATTCAAAAAGAAGAACCAAGAGATAATGCATATGGCTTTGGGGAATATGTCTTTCAAAAAAAACTTTGCTTTTGAAAATACTTCTTTTATTACCGTTTTTGAAAACAACTTTTAAAATCCTTTACCTGATTCGGTAACCTTCAGCTCTGATACCATGTGTAACACCCCACGTATGTTAATGTCACTCACAAAGGGAATGCATTAAGTTTCGTGGAGCGTTTAAGTAAACAGAACAGAATATTACAAGACAGATGCATAAAATAGTACTTGAAAAATTTATAACTTTATTGCAGCGGAAATAGAAATAAGTTTGTTACATCTTCAAAACCCATCTTACTAAAAACCAAGTACATAATATCAGTCTTGTACAAAAGCCATCAGAGTATACAATTTCTAAAACCATAATCTCCAATCCAACATGCCATATGAAGAGAAACAAAGCTAAAGCTGAGCATTACTCTCAGCACTTCTAAGCACTCAAAGAGAAAGAAATCCAAGTCAAGCTCCACAAATTCCCACCATAAGGACCGGGGGGGAGGAAAGAAAAGAGGCGAAAATAAACGAGGTCAGACATAAAGTCTAGTGAGTCCAGTAACTTTAACAATATAATAAGTAAAGTAATAGGATAAGGAATAAACTGGATATAAGATATGACTGTAACATAAACATATGTAACAAGGTAAATAGGGCAAGTAAGATAGAACATCGATTGTGCGCCTAAATACAATAAGATATGCTCTGCACCGTACTAACAAACTAGTTACATACTAAAAGAGGATCCCTCTTGGCTAAATAGAATGATGATAGCCACATGTTCTTCTAACTACCACCATAGGTATCCAACTTGTACCTATCACCACTAGATGTATCCACTATCCTCCCCGTTTGATTATGTATCCCTAGCTGCTAACATAGAGAACCAACGTGTACCTATCACCACTAGGTGTACCCCCTTACTAAGCATAATAGTAACAATAATAATAATGATGGTAGTTTCGTGTACCCCTAGCTGCTGTCATAGGTGCCGCCTGTTCCTATCTCCACTAGTTGTACCCACTACCCTCCCCATTCGATCGGCTCCCCAACTCGTAGATACCCGTGCTGGTCCCACAGTAGGGTGTATCACTCCCTAAAGTGGCAACCCGATACTACTAAAAAGGCACAGCTTATACCTACATGATGCAACAACGTATTACCTACCAGCTCGGACCCATGCACGCACATGACCCTGTTGGACTAGCACTGCCACCGTTATCTCTTTATTGACCTCTTACGATCAACCCCAGTAAGTGTGTCCCGTCCTCGACCTAGTTCGAGCTACTATAGATACTGAAATGGGTTATTTGTTGAAAAGGGTCCACCCACTTGACACAAGCTTCCCCCAAGCTTGGTCCCCACTAGGAATTCCCACTTAACCCCTTAATATCCCCATGTCAAACTACATGTCTCATCTAGGTTAAGTGTTCGTTAATTCATTATAACCGTAAGCTTGCAAGACCTCTCACATTAGATACCGTTTGCGGTTGCTGGACATACCGGCCTGTTCCGGGTAGGCTTACACTGCAAACTAATCTAACCTCGTGTCTTTGCCTTATTATGGATATAATTTCTTCTTTTGAACTCTCACATTAGATACCATTTGCAGTTGCTGGACATGCCGGGCAGTTCCGGGCAGGCTTACACAGCAAACATATCTAACCTCGTGTCGTAGGCATTCATTATCCTAAGTTCATCTCAAATTAGGGATTATAGTGATTCCCCGTTTACCCATAAATTCCAACCCAAATTTATGTGACAAATTCTAATCACTTTATGCCTATAACTCAAGTTTATAGGTTATGCCAATTTTATACCGAAACCCACTTATGCCAAATTCCACTTTTGCATGTTATATACAATTTTGCCCAAACCATAGCCATTGTCAACTTTATGCCCAATTACAATTTATCACAATTTATGCCAAATTACACATTATTACAATATTTCCCCAAACTTTTCCCCATCGTCCAAACGTTATACGTACGCGAATTTCGCATAATATGTTAGTCTCGAAGTTAGCCTAAACTCATAAAAAGAAAAAGGAAAAGGAAGAGGGAAGAGAATCATGGTATCAAAACTGGCATAAACATATGAGCATAAACAGGCATGAACTGATAAAATAGATCGGAAAAGCATAGGTTATGAATCAAAAAGGTGACAACTTGCAAATTCGATAAGATCCATTACAGGCATAATCATATGATCACAATTTACAACTTATCAAAATTACTTTAATTTAATTATCTTGTTAAAGTAACGTAGACTCATAGAGATAGGTTTAAGGACTAGAGAACGACTCTGAATTCCGATTTCTGAAGTTGATTAGCTAATATGTTGGTGTAGGCTTTGATTGTTGTCTTTCAACTTGAATTTGATTAGTTAGGGTAGAGGCTAGGTCAACTTAGAATTTAGCAGCATGGGGGCGCCATGAATTTAATTAATGAATTTAGGATAAGGTCTAGGTGTGTTTATATAAGTGTATTAGGTGAATTAGGGTATTTAGATTAGGTTAGGATCCATCTAAACCCTCCAAATCCGAAATACACATCACCCAGCCAATCAGGGATCGCCACATAGCCCTAAAACTCAGAAAATCGTCACTGTCCAGATCAGCTCGGGGGGGCTGACTCCCTAAAGGGGGGTCGACACCTATGTCGACACCCCTATGGAGGGTCGACACCCTATGGCGGGAACTTTCCCACCCAGCCTCCCTTCTGCTTTAGAATTCCGAACTTGATTAATTAATTTTTAATTTTAATTATGGTTTAAACTTAAATCTTCTAACATCCATAACTTCTTCATACTCTATCTGTTTTATGCACACTCAGACTCTATCTCAAGCAGAATTCCGAGACGAACACAACGGCATAACCCGTTTTACTTAATTCTTGTTCTAAAAATTAAGTATACTTTAATTTGTGAATTTTAATGTTATAAAATTACGAGGTGTTACAATTGGGTGTTCTTTTAATGGTTTCGGTACCAACAGGATTATTAATATTGCCCTTTTTGGAGAATGTTAATAAATTCCAAAATCTATTTCAATATTCGTGTGACTCATATCTGTTGGATGATTGGTATTTACTTGCTTGGATGGATTTCTTATTGAGTGGTTGATCTGTTTCTTTGAAGTATAGTTGATGATGCATAGGTGCTTTGTTTTAGTGTAGTTTGAGTGATAGCCTTGAGTTTTTTCTGTATATTCTTGTATATTTCATAGTTTTTTCTTAATGCTATTCAGTTTGTATATTCGAGATTTGAACTTGTTATGTACTTTGTCATTGTGAATAAAGATTTTAATGGCCTTTCAAAAATATATATATATATAAATCGAACTAGAATTCAAAATAATTCAAAATACATAAGCGGGAAACGTAGGCGATAATGGGCGGGAATCTGACCCATTAAGGGTCGACTGTAACACCCGAAATTTTAACGACATTAAACATGATGAATTAAAGAATAATCAATGTGAAATACACTATTAACAATAAATTAAGGAAAACTTAATTTAATCATCAGAATTAAGTGAAATGGACTTCGCCATTGTGTTCGTCTCGGAATTTAGGTCAAGATAGACACCAAGTTTGCGCAAAATGAGAAATCTGGCGCACAAATCAAGGACGGGCCGACCGTTTGAGGTGGACCCGAGACATGGTTGGGTTGACCCATGGGTCGACCCAGGCTCATGGGGGATGACCTAGGGGTCGACACCCATTAAGGGGGGTCGACCTAGGGGTCGCCCACCCGTGGCTTCAGAAGCTTCTTTTATGTCGTGGACGATTCCAATGGCCCCTAATCTAATCTAATGGTCTTGGTTGCTCCGCTACTTCTATATAAGGGACCCTAAACCTAGGTTTTGTTCATTGAAAAAAATGGTGATGGCGAAGCACTGCTACGGTGGAAATTAAAATGGCTCTTCTTCTTCTTCTAAATCAATTCAAAGAAGATGATACATATTTGAAGATTGTTACAACAAATTGAACGATGGCTACAACAACATATTCAACATGTTCTTCGCAAAAAATTCACTATGAGTTCATGTTGCTTTTAGATCTAAATATCTAAATAGTAATCTTGATATATATATATAATAATTGGATCTTTAATCAGTGCCTAATCAGTAATATTATGACATATTCCATTGATCTGTTCTTATATGTTTATGTCATCACCATGTTAAATCTTGTCATAATATGCCTATTCAGTTTATGCCTATTTTTATCAGTTTATTATTGATTCGTCATTACGCCTATTCAGTAATTACGATTAGGAATTGTTATTGTACTTATGACACAAGGTTAGGTTACATAAGTGGTGGAAGTCTGCCCGGACCCAACCGGCATATCCAGCAGCCACTAATGTCGTACCTAATGTGGGAGGTCTAAGTACGTAAATACGAATCGGGATAAGACACGAGGTTAGACCCAACTGTGGAATAAGACTGTCCGGACCTGACCGGCATAACCAGGATCCACATGTTGTATGCTAATGCGGGAGGTCTAGCTCATTACAACCATAATTGGACATGGTAATGAATTGGACTACTTAACCTAATTTAATCCATAAGGATTGTGTGATTATGAACTTAAGTTAGGGTTAAGTAAAATTGGATGGGTAGTGGGCGGGTTAAGTGAATTAGAGGGGGTAGGTAATATTTACATATAGCCCATGAACTTAACCCAATAAGGTTATGTAATTATAGAGACCTAGTGGTATACATTACCGGTAGAAATAATAAGTTATGTAATTGGAAGTCACCTTGTAAGGTAAGCACAACTTGTAGAAATGATAGAATAATCTGCTAAGCAAACAACGATAAGTTGTATGGACGGTGTAGATTGAATTAATGATTAAATGAGAAAGGATGAGGAAAATTTGTAAAATGAAATAAGTTTTATTTAATCATAAATGGCAAGTGACATGTTAATTAGTAAACATGTGAATTGGATACACTTAATTAAATATTAATTAAAACATGTTATTGTAATGATGAAATCTACAAGAAGATAAAATAGATTGTAGATTACAGACCTTGGGCCACAATCTAGAGAATAACATGTTGTGGGCTTATTGATAAACTTAAATGGATTAAGTTATATGACTGAAATTAATAAGCAAGAGAGCCTTGGTAATTTGAATAAGAATTCAATATGAATGGAAATAACCAAGTTAAATGGAAACCCTGTGAGGTAAGGCAAGCGCGTAAAGAATATTTAGACATAGGGTCTAATAACATATTAGAGAAAGGCGCTTGGACCAGTCCGTACGTCTGAGGGTGAATAACCCAACGGGGTAGATCATCGAGTTGTTATAAGACACGAGGGGAGCGCACGTTCATATGATTGTTATGACGGCTCCAAAGGACTGGAAGGGGAAGTACGCGGCTTCCTGAGGTACGAAGGTGCTCCTAGTAGTTCCTCTGTGTGGTGACAGATGTCTTAGGCTGTGCTCACAGAGGTTGGGTCTGCATGTAACTACTAGGTGGGTGGGCCTTGACTGCAGATGTAGCTATGCAGTCAGAATGTTGTTACGTGGTGACACCCGGGTAGTTCGGCGGTTGCCTCACGAGGAGGTAGATGGGTCAGGACCAACAATGATAGTAGATCGTCGGATACTCGTCACCGGCAGCCAGCGGGATGCGGAAAGACTAGATCTAACCCCAAGATATTATTTCACCTTTCACTATCGAGGTACAGGGTTGAGGGGAGACGCCACATGGATGTTTAGATTGGTTGTTATTAGGGGCGGTCGCTTAGCCCTTGTAGTCTTTACTAGTTGAGGGAGGGGCCGAGGTGGGGCCATAGCCACCATGAAAAATAGACCCTAGGATTATTTGTACATAGAGGTTCATAAAGATGGGCTTGTACAGGTATGGATAAGCTCCCAACCGAGTTCCGTGTTTCTTGTTTAGCCCTACCACGGAACTCGGTGCACATTAGAGGACGTGCGATTGAGGCATCGAGCTACCGTTACAGTACATACGTGGGACAGTCTAGATACACGCATGTTTGCTCTGGGTGGTGTATCGTAGACTAGAGGGTGTTATTCCGATATGGAATCTGATTCGATCGATGGTGGCAATCCATACGTTTACGTAGCATAGTAATGACAGATCTATGTGGAACGTAACATTGTTATATAGGGATCCGTACGTCACTCCGACGTAGGATGAAGGACTGCGTTCGTTTCGGTGGACATCATGCGAGTGGGTCACCATGGGGTGTATCTCAATATTGAGAACTAGCTACATATATTGTATTAGGTGAATCCATGGGAAAGTAAATGGGTATGACGCGCGTATAAGTCCTAAGTGCGATTAACCCAAGTAACCTAATAATCAAGAAAATGTAATGGAACGGGATTGTAGGGATCATTCTACTTCTGATATAATATTATCTGTGCGGTACAGAGAAATGTATTTAAGAATTGCAGTTTATTCTGTCCAAACTTATCTTGTTCAGTTCACACTTGTCCTTACTATTGTTATTGTTATCTTGTTCTTCCAGTTTTTATATACCTACCATGATACTTTTATTTATTTATATTTAAAAGTAACCAGAATAGCCAGACTTTATGTCTGACCCTTTTTGTTTCCTCTTCTCCCCCTTCTGTTTCACCCCAGGTTCTCAGGGTGGAAGTGCTTAGAGTTGATTTGGATTTTTTCAGCTTATCTTGGATTTTGTACATTGATGTACAGCTTTGACTTATTGTCAACTCTCTTATGGCTTTGCTTGGGAAATATGGTTTATGCTTTTGTACTCTGATATTTTTGGCAAGATAGATTATTAGACATGTAACTGGTTATTTCAAAACCTATGATGTAAACTCAATATTTGGGACCATGATGTTATGATTTAAATAAAGTTTTTAATGTCGCTGCTATTTTACATGTCTGTCTTGTGATATTATGTTCTTATTTACCTATAATGCTTCATGAAAGTTAATGCATTCCCTTAGTGAGTGACATTAACAGACATGGGGTTTCACATTTGGTATCAGAGCATATGGTTATAAGATCGGATAAAGCATTTTGAAAATGGTTTTCAAAAAGGTCTCAAAAACAAAGTATTTTAAAATAAAATGTTTGTTTTTGAAGAGCATATTTCCCAAAGCCATAAATATCTCTCGATTCTCCGCTTGATTCCTTTCCTTTTTTTTAGGGGAACCATTTCTTCCCGGAAGGGTATCCCTCTTTTGGCATGGTTCCGTAGGCATCGTACATGTCGAGGGGCAAAGAAGTGCCCAACCTCCATCTTTAGCCACAGTATTTTCACCTACGGCTTATTTTATCTTCAAGCCTCGTAAGGATTTCTGTGCGATGTAGGCAACTTTCATGAGACTTGTTAGCATGTTGCACAAGGATGGTAAAAAGGAGAATAAGGGAGTTGGGGCTAAGGAGAACAGCGGTGAGTCATCTGGAAAAGGATTGCAAAAAGAGAAAAGGCATTTGTTACCACTTTGGTAAGGCAGGACACCTCATTAAGGAGTGCCTGGAGAGATAAAGACAAGGCCAGAGGGCCGGAACTTCTAAGGGGCAAGCTAATGTTCTCATAGCTGGGGGACAGGATAGGGGTAGGAAAGTTTCCATCAAAGGATTGATTTCTATTTTTGATCATCCTATTAGGATTCTTTTTCTGGCACTTCGTATTTTTTTTATTTGATCTTTTAGTTGAGTCTCTGCACCTAGCTAGTATGGTTTTGGATCTCGTTATTGCCTCGAACCCCAGTAGAGGTACAGCTAATTTATCAATGATTTGTTGGGGTTTTAGAATCTCTTTGTTAGGGGTCGAATTTGATTGCGACGCATATGTTCTTGATTTCATAAGATACGGTTTGATTCTAGGATGGATGGGTTAACCATATATGGAGCAATTCTAGATTGTGAGAGGAGGGTCGTTAGATTTCTGACTTGCCATGGAAAGACTCTCGAGATTTCTTATGACCCCAAAAGGGTCTGTCATGCTTAGTCCCCTAGAACGTCTTGATATATCTATCAATGATTTGCGACATGTGACTCCTAAAAGAAAGAGGGAACTTTGTAAGCAAGTAGGGGAGCTACTTGAGAAGAGGTTTGATAGGTGAATCATACTAGAATGAGAACCTATTGAAGACAGTCCTTGAGGAAGCCCATCATTCTAAGATGACTATTCATTCAAGAGGCGATAAAAGGTACAGAGTTCTAGATATTGGAGTCAAACTTGCGAGACGAAGTGAAAGTAGAGAAGGAAGCAACGATTGGACGAGTTCTGAATTGCATACTTGGATCAGAGGTTAAGAAATTATGCAACAAATAAGTGAAGCTAGTAGGAGTGCTATGGGGAAAGGGCCGCGAGAACGCTACTTGGTAGGTTGAAGACAAGATTCGTGCTTCATCTCCTTTCCTTTTCGAGAATATGTTCTTAACTTCTTTTTCCAAGCTTCAAATTAATACTTGTATTTATCATTTGGATATCTCCTATCGATCATGTCTTTAGGTATAAAACTAATGAATGTAAACATGTGTTTGAGACATGTTATGTTTGATGGATGCAAGTGGTTGCCAGTGATTGCTCGTGGATGCATATACACACACAATAGGCACTAGATCGACTCAATCACTTGCATATTGCATATTGATGTTTGTACATTTTAAATTTTTATGGATGAAGATAATATTATTGTTACATTGGTGTTGCATTTGGATGGATGGTTGTGCGCCCATATAGAACTTACTTGTTAATCTAGGGTGATTTGCATACATTTTTGGTTACATGGCACAAACATACATTGCATTAAGGAGGTCAACTGAATCAGTAGGTCGCCTGATCTTTCGCATTAGTTTACGGGTATACACACACAATATTACGTATGTTCATAAAAGCATTAGAAATTCCTTAAGGACAATGGATGCTTATGATTGATAGATGAATGTATGATTGTTGGATGTTAGGATATACATTCTCCTTAACTTAGAGATTTCGGGGACGAAATCCTTTGAGTAGGGGAGAATGTAACACCACAAAATTTTAATGACACTAAAGATGATGAATTAAATAATAATCAATGTGAAATACTCTGTTAATAATAAATTAAGGAAAACTTTATTTAGTAATCAGAATTAAGTGAAACGGACTGCGCCATTGCGTTCGTCTCGGAATTCTAGTCAAGATAGACACCAAGTTTGTACAAAACGGACTTCGTATGAAGAAGTTATTAAGGTTTGAAGTTTGTATGCATATAAGGAAGATATATATATATATATATAATTCTAAAATATTCAAAATCAGCAAAATGAGAAATCCGGCACGCAAATCAAGGAAGGGCCGACCGTTGCGGTCGACCCGGGACCCGGCTGGGTCGACCCACGCTCATGGGGGTCGACCTTGGGGTCGACCTAGGGGTCGACACCCATGAAGGGGTTTGACCTAGGGGTCGACCCACCTGAAGGAGGGTCGACCCACCCGTGGCTCCAAAAGCTTCTTTTATGACATGGACGATTCCTATGGCTCCTGATCTAATCCGATGGTCTTGATTGCTCCACTACTTCTATATAAGGGACCCTAAACCTAGGTTTTGTTCATTGAAAAAAATGGTGACGGCGAAGCTCTGCTGCAATGGAAATTAAAATGGCTCTTCTTCTTCTTCTAAATCAATTCAAAGAAAATTATACATATTCGAAGATTGCTACAACAAATTAAACGATGGCTACAACAGCTTATTCAACATGTTCTTCGCAACAAATTCACTGTGAGTTCATGTTGCTTTTAGATCAAAATATCTAAATAGTAATCTTGATATGTATATAACAATTGGATCTTGAATCGGTGCCTAATCAGTTATATTATGACATATTCCATTGATCTGTTCTTATATGTTTATGTCGTCACCATGTTAAATCTTGTCATAATATGCCTATTCAGTTTATGCCTGTTTTTATCAGTCTATTATTGATTTGTCATTATGCCTATTCTTGATTTTCTTCTTTCCCTCCTTTCCTTTTTATTTTTATATAGCCTGGCTACCTTCGAGCCTAGGCCTAATGCTGAAAAATGCAAACGTGAAAAATTGGAAATAATGGGGAAAGACATAATTTAGGGCATAATTGATATTAGAAATTATGGATCCAAATTTGGGCATAAAATTGGAAATATACGAAGATGGGTTTGGGGGCATATGTCTTGTTGGATAATATGAATTTAGGCACACATTGGAATATACGTAAATACAGAATTGGGTATAAAATGGACATGCCTAAATAATTATTTAGGACGTAAATTTGAACATATGTGAATATGAAGTTTAGGCATAAATTATGTGAAGGTGGATTTGGGTATAACTTGCATTGAAAGGGGTGAATATGGACTTGGGGCGTAAGTTGGAAAATATGTCGGTTTGGGTTTGTGCAATATATATATATATATATATATATATATACACACACACACACACATATATATATAAATATGCCTTAATTTATGATAAAGGGCATATGGTGCATAATTAAAAGGTGAATTAAAAAGAGGCATAAAGGTCTACAATTTGAATAGTGAACTAAACATAATTCAAATGGGGAAAACATAGAATAATTACCTATAATGACATAGATAGATTTGAATAAAAATGGAATGTTTAGTAATTACAATTAGGAATTGTAATTGTACTTATGACACGAGGTTAGGTTACATTAGTGGTGGAAGTCTGCCCGGACCCGACCAGCATATCCGGTAGCCACTAATGTCGAACCTAATGTGGGAGCTCTAAGTACGTAAATAAGAATCGTGCTAAGACATGAGGTTAGACCCAACTGTGGAATAAGACTGCCCGGACCCGACCGGCATATCCAGCATCCACATGTTGTAGGCCTAACGTGGGAGGTCTAGCCCATTACAACCATAATTGGAAATGGTAATGAATTGGACTACTTAACCTAATTTAATCCATAAGGATTGTATGATTATGAACTTAAGTTAGGGTTAAGTAAAACTGGATGGGTAGTGGGTGGGTTAAGTGAATTAGAGGGGGTGGGTAATATTTACATATAGGCCTACGAACTTAACCCAATAAAGTTATGTAATTAAAGACACCTAGTGGTATACATAAACGGTAGAAATAATAAGTTATGTAATTGGAAGACACCTTGTAGGGTAAGCACAACTTGTAGAAATGATAGAATAATCTACTGAGTAAACAACGATATGTTGTAGGGATGGTGTAGATTGAATTTGTGATTAAATGAGAAAGGATGAGGAAAACTTGTAAAATGAAATAAGTTTTATTTAATCATAAATGGCAAAGGACATGTTAATTAGAAAGCATGTGAATTGGATACACTAAATTACATATTAAGTAAAACATGTTATTGTAATGATGAAATCTACAAGAAGATAAAATAGATTGTATATTAAAGACCTTGGGCCACTATCTAGAGAATAACATGTTGTGGTCTTATTAATAAACTTAAATGGATTAAGTTATATGATTGAAATTAATAAGCAAGAGAAACTTGGTAATTTGAATAAGAATTCAATATGAATGGAAATGACCAAGTTAAATAGAAACCCAGTGAGGTAAGGAAAGCGCGTAAAGAATGTTTAGACATAGGGTCTAACAACAAATTTAAGAAAGGCGCATGGACTAGTCAGTATGTTTGAGGGTGAATAACCCAACGTGATAGATCATCGAGGTGTTATAAGACACGAGGGTAGCGCACATTCATCTGATTGTTATGACGGCTCCAAAGGATTGGAAGGGGAAGAACACTGCTTCCTGAGGTACGAAGGTGCTCCTAGTAGTTCCTATGAGCGGTCACAGATGTCTTAGACTGTGCTCACAGAGGTTGAGTCTGCGCGTAACTACTAGGTGGATGGGCATTGACTGCAGATGTAGCTATGCAGTCAGAATGAGTTACGTGGTGACACCTGGGTAGTTCGGCGGTTGCCTCACGAGGAGGTAGATGGGTCAGGACCAACAAGGATAGTAGATTGTTGGATACTCGTCACTGGCAGCCAACGGGATGTGGAAAGACTAGAGATAACCCAAAGATATTATTTCACCTTTCACTATAGAGGTACGGGGTTGAGGGGAGACGCCACATGGATGTTTAGATTGGTTGTAACACCCCACGTCCGTTAATGTCACTTACAAAGGGAATGCATTAAGCTTCGTGGAGTGTTTAAGTAAACAGAAGAAAATATTACAAGATAGATTCACAAAATAGTACTTGAAAAATTTATAACTTTATTGCAGCGGAAACAGAAACAAGTCTGATTACAGCTTCAAAACCCATCTTACTAAAAACCAAGTACATAATATCAGTCTTGTACAAAAGCCATCAGAGTATACAATTTCCAAAACCATAATCCCCAATCCAACATGTCATATGAAGAGAAACAAAGCTAAAGCTGAGCATTACTCTCAGCACTTCCAAGCACTCCAAGAGAAAGAAATCCAAGTCAAGCTACACTAATTCCCACCCTGAGGACCTTGGGGGGGAAGGAAAGAAAAGAGTTGAAAACAAATGAGGTCAAACATAAAGTCTGGCGAGTCCAGTAACTTTAACAATATAATAAGTAAAGTAGCAGGATAAGGAATAAACTGGATATAAAAGATGACTGTAACATAAATAGATGTGACAAGGTAAATAAGGCAAGTAAGATAGAACATCGACTGGGCTCATAACTACTATAAGATATGCTCTGCACCGTACTAACATACTAGTTACATACTAAAAGATGATCCCTCTTGGCTAAATAGAATGACGATAGCCTCGTGGACTTCTAACTGCTACCGTAGGTAACCAACGTGTACCTATCACCACTAGATGTACCCACTATCCTCCCCGTTTGATTATGTATCCCTAGCTGCTATCATAGGAAACCAACGTGTACCTATCACCACTAGGTGTACCCCCTTACTAAACATAATAGTAACAATAATAATAATGATGGTAGTTTCGTGTACCCCTAGCAGCTAACATATGTACCGCCTGCTCCTATCTCCACTAGTTGTACCCACTACCCTCCCCATTCGATCGGCTCCCTAACTCGTAGATACCAGTGCTGGTCCCACGGTAGGGTGTATCACTCCCTATAATGGCAACCCGATACTACTAAAAGGCACGGCTTATACCTACATGATGCAACAGCGTCTTACCTACCAGCCTGGACCCACGCACGCACATGACTCCGTTGGACTTGCACTGCCCCCGCTAACTCTTTATTAACCACTTACAATCAACCCCAGTAAGCGTGTCCCATCCTCGACTTAGTTCAAGCTACTATAGATACTGAAATCAGTTACTGGTTGAAAAGGGTCCACCCACTTGACACAAGCTTACCTCCTAAGCTTGGTCCCCACTAGGAATTCCCATTTAACCCCCTTTTATTCACATGTCTAATCACATGTCTCATTTATTTTAAGTGTTCTAATTATGTTTTCACATTCCACTCATGTTACCCACTTAACCCTTAATCATTCCCATGCCTTACCACATGTCTTATCTTCGTTAAGTATTCTTAATCGTGTTTCACAAGTTATCCATGTTACCCACTTAACCCTTTTATTATCCCCATGTCTTACCACATGTCTTATCTTGGTTAAGTGCTTTTATTATATAATACATTGTACCTATGTCTAATAGTTATAATAACATGTTCTACTTAATTTGTAATTAAGTACATCTTAATTCACATAAACATCGGTTAAGAGAATAACTCCCTAAGTATCAACCCCGAAGACCGAAATCAACATCAGATTGACACCCAGAGAATTACTCAACTCAACAAATATTATGTTATGTCATTCATATAATTGTAGTCTTGTAAGACCTCCCACATTAGATTACCGTTTGCGGTTGCTGGATATGCCAGGTGGTTCCGGGTAGGCTTACACCGCAATCCAAATCTAACCTCGTGTCTTTGCATTATTACGCACCTAATTTCTGTCTTTGACCTCTTACATTAGATACCGTTTGCGGTTGCTGGACATGCCGGGTGGTTCCCGGCAGGCTTACACCGCAAACCTATTTAACCTCGTGTCGTAGGCATTCATTATTGCTCAAATCATGGATTATAGTGATTCCCAATTACCCATAAATTCCTATCCAAATTTATGTGACAAATTCTTATCCAATTTATGCCTATAATCCTACGTTTACAGGTTATACGAATTTATACCTAAACCCACTTATGCCAAATTTCTTGCTTACAAGTTATGTACAATTTTGCCCAATCCATAGTCATCATCAATTTATGCCCAATTACAAATTATCACAATTTATGCTAAATTACACATTATTACAATTTCCTAAACTTTTCCCCATCACTCAATCATTATTCATATGCAAATCTCGTAGAATATGTTAGGCTCGAAGTTAGCCTAACCTCATAAAAAGAAAAAGGGAAAGGAGGAGGGAAGAGAATCAAATCAGGCATAAACATAAGAACAGGCATAATAACACGAATAGCATATGAACATGAATAGGCATATGACAAGTTTATGAAAAAGGTGACAATTTGCAAACTTGATAAGATTCATTACAGGCAAGTTCATATAATCACAATTTACAACTTATCACAATTACTTTAATTTCGTTATCTTGTTAAAGTGACATGAACTCATAGAGACAGGATTAAGGATAGAGAATAATTCTAAATTATGAAGTTGATTAGCTAATCCGTTGATGTTGGCTTTGATTTTTGTCTTTCAACTTGAATTTGATTAGTTAGGGTGGAGGCCAGGTCAACTTTAGTGTTTAGCAGCATGGAGGCGCCATGAATTTGATTAATTAATTTAAGGTTAGGTCTAGGTGTGTTTATATAGGTGTATTAGGTGAATTAGGGCCTTTAGAATAGGTTAGGATCCATCTAAACCCTCTAAATCCGAAATACACATTTACCAACCAATCAGGGATCGCCACGTAGCCCTAAACCTCAGAAAATCGTCACTGTCCAGATTAGCCCACAGGGGTCGACCCCTAAAGGGCGGTCGACGCCTATGTCGACTCCCCTATAGGGGGGTCGACACCCTATGGTGGGAATTTTCCCGCCCAGCCTCCCTTCTGCTTTTGAATTCTGAACTTTAATTATTTAATTATTTATTTTATTCTGGTTTTAAACTTAAATATTCTAACCTCCATAACTTCTCCATACTGTATCCGTTTTACGCAAACTTGGACTCTATCTCAAGTAGAATTCCAAGACGAACGCAATGGCATAACCCGTTTTACTTAATTCTTCTTTTAGAAATTAAGTATACTTTAATTTGTGAATTTTAATGTTATAAAATTATAGGGTGTTACATTCTCCCCTCCTTAAAGGATTTCGTCCCCGAAATCTCCGAGTTAAGAAGAATGTGTCCTACCATCCAATCATCCATTTACTCAACCATCATCCATAAGAATCCATTGTCCTTAAAAGATTTCTAGTGCTATATGAACATATGCAAAAAGTGTGAGTATATGTTCCTTATCTAATGCAAAGATCAGGCGGTCTACTGGTTCAGTTGACCTCCTTAATGTAAATTATGTCCGTGCTATGAGTCCGATATTTTTGCAATTATCGCTAATGCATTTTGAAACTTCTATATGAGTGCACAATCATGCACTCAAATGCAACATCCACATGATAACACATAAAATTTCAATAAATAAAGAAATATACGTAATATGCAATATGAAAGTGACTGAGCCGATCTTAGTGCCTAAAGTGTGTATAAATGCATCCACGAGAATACACTAGCAAACACTTGCATCCACAAAACATAACATGCTTCAAACACATGTTTACAACCATAGGACTTTCTACCTAAAGACCGAAGATATAATCGAGAGGATATACTAAAGAACAAAGAGATAGAAAAAAAAGAGAAGTTAAGAACATACCCTCAAAAAGAAAGGCTACAGCGCACGTATATGTTCTTCCGTTTCCCAAGTCGCGTCTCCTTGATCATCATCCCATTGGACTTTAACCAACTTGACCTCTTGGTTGCATAGATTCTTGACCTCCGATCCAAGGATGCATGTAGGAGCTCATCTAATTGTGGCATCTCTCTCTACTTCCACTTATCTAAGCATGCTCGGCTCCACTACTTCCGTTGTATCATGTAAACACTTCCTCAAATGTGACACGTGAAATACGTCATGCACACCACTAAGCTTCTCGGGCAACTTCACTCTGTGGGCCATCTGTCCAATTCGCTCTGTAATGGGGAATTTCCCTACGATCCTTGGTGCCAATTTCCCAACAGCTCCAAATCGAACTACATTCCTCAACGGTGATACTTTGATAAAGACCATGTCTCCAGAACTCAAGACCGGTCCTTCTCTTATCAACATGTGACTTCTGTCGGTCTTGTGCCGTCTTCATGCGTCTTCGAACCAAGTCTATTTCTTCGAAGTTTCTCTAACCATATCGGGCCCAAGAAAATCTTATCCATAGACTCCCACCAACAAGTCGCGATTGGCACGGTCATCCATATAAAGCCTCAAAAGGAGCCATGCCAATACTAGTCTGATAGTTGTTGTTGTAGGCGAACTCTACTAATGGAAGATGTTCCTCCCAATTCCCTCCAAAGTCTAAGATACATAACCTCAAAAGGTCTTCTATAATCCGATTCACCCTTTCGGTTTGGCCCTCCGTCTGAGGGTGATAAGCGGTGCTCAAACACAACTACGTTCCTACCGCTTCTTGCAAGCTTTATCAAAACTCACTAGTGAAAATAGGATCTCGATTGCTCATGATACTAGAAGGTATGCCATGTAAACGAACTATCTCTCGGAGATAAACAGATGCTAAGCATGCCATTGTCCTTTTACTGTTAACGGGAATGAAATGGGCGCTCTTGGTAAGTCTATCTACTACTACCCAAATCCCCGTATTACCCTTCCTTTGCCTCAGCAACCCGTCAACGAAATCCATGGAAACACTTTCCTAATTCCACTGTGGAACTTCTAAAGGGTGTAGCAAACCACCAGGCTTCTTTTGCTCAGCCTTAACTTGCTGGCACACTAAGCATCTAGAAACGAATTCTACCACATCCTTCCTCATTCCAGCCTAAAAGAAAACTTCTTACTTCCGTTGTGTTCTTTGGGATGTTCCAATCTTGGTTTGCCACTACCTTCGCGGGATCCACTGCTATCTCTTCCTTAGAGACCACGTGCCCTAAGAACCTCACTTCCTTCGTCCAAAACTGATATTTGGAGAATTTAGCTTTGAGTGGATGTACTCGAAGGGTCTCTAAAACTTCTTTAAGATGTAGGGCATGCTCTTCCTCGCTTCTAGAGAATATCAAAATGTCATCCACCAGACTACCACGAGCTTGTTTAGAAACTCCCTTAACACCCTACTCCTCAAGTCCACGAAATACGCGGATGCATTTGTCAAACCAAAATGGCATGACTAGCCATTCAAAGAAACCATCGCGAGTCCTCAAAGCAGTCTTATCTATACTATCCTTAACTACCCTCAATAATGAAATCCAGTAGCTAAGTTCAACTGTGAGAAAACCGAAGCACCAACCAACTAATCGAACAAATCATCTATCCTCGGCAATGGGTGTCTATCTTTCATCCTGAGCTTATTCAGCTCCCTATAGTCCACGCACAATCTAAGTGGACCATCAGCCTTCGTAGCAAAACAACTGGAGCACCCCATTTCGAAATACTTCTTCTTATGAATTCTTTCTCAAGTAGCTCCCCTACTTTCTTACTGAGTTCCTTCCTCTCTCTCGGGGCCATGTGGCATACTAGCAATGCAACTGGCTTTGCATTATCTACTAAGTATATATGGAAGTCCCGCCTCAGGGTAAACCCCGAACCTCATCAAAGATGTTATCATACTCATGGACTACTCGAACAGATTGCAAATCATCGATGGATACGTCAAGTGATTCTAGGTAGCTAAGCGTCATCAAACCCTTAGGGTCACATGAAATATCAAGGGCCTTCCCACAACGAGTCAATAGTCTAACTACCCTCCTTTCGTAGTTTAGGATGGCACCCTACCTGGCTAGCCAGCCCATCCTTAAAATCAGACCATAGCCCATGAAACCAAGCACATAAGCGTTGCATTCAAACTCAATGCCAAACACAAAAATTCTCAAATCCCGTACTAATATAGACAGATGAGCCGTACCCCTAATAGGATTTGAGACACTAACGGGATCCACTACTATACTAGTATCTAGGTGCAGAGACTCAACAACAGAAGCAGATATGAACGAATGTGAAGCGCCAGAATCAAACAAAGTACGTACATGATGATATAAAAGGAAAATCAAGCTTTCAACTGAAACTTTTTCTACTCTATCAGGTATGCCAGTCGTAAGAGCACACATTGGCCCTCCGGAAGATCCTGTACTATGTCCTTTCCCTTTGGACAATCCTTGAAAAGATGTCCTGTTTCTTCGCGATGATAACAACCAGTCTTCTTCTTCCTACGGTCTTTGGCTATATATGACCCATCATACCTTAGTAATGATACTTCCTATTTCCTCGGGTTCTATAGTTCTTTTCACCCTTCTTCGGTTCCACTTCCTTATTCTGTGGGTCTTCAACCTTGACCTCCTTCTTTTCTCCTTTATCTTCTTTGTGAATCAAGGCTATATCCATGAGTTTCACCCTTTGGCTGTGCTCTTTAGCCCAAACTCCCTCATTCTCATTCTCATTCTTCTGAAACATATTAATAAGTCTCTTTCTAAAGCTGTCTCCATCGTGCGGGAAAACCCTACAAAGATGGAAAGAAAATTAGTCGCAGGACTACTGCGGCTATAGATGGAAGTTAGGCACTCCTTTGCCCTTCGACGGGCGTCTTAGTCTCATCATGCCTACGGAACCTTGCGGAGATGAGGTTACCTCCCAGAAAGCCAGGAGCCCTAGAGACTCAAAAAGAAGGAAACAAGGATTCAAACAGAAGAACCAAGAGACAGTGCATATGGCTTTGTGGAATATGTCTATCAAAACAAACTTTGGTTTTGAAAATACTTCTTTTAAAACCTTTGAAAAAAACTTTTAAAATCCTTTACCTAATTCAGTAACCTTCAACTCTGATACCACATGTAACACCCCACGTCCGTTAATGTCACTCACAAAGGGAATGCATTAAGTCTCGTGGAGCGTTTAAGTAAACAGAACAGAATATTACAAGACAGATACATAAAACAGTACTTGAAAAATTTATAACTTTATTGCAGCAAAAACATAAACAAGTTCGATTACATCTTCAAAACCCATCTTACTAAAAACCAAGTACATAATATCAGTCTTGTACAAAAGCCATCAGAGAATACACTTTCTAAAACCATAATCCCCAATCCAACATGCCATATGAAGAGAAACAAAGCTAAAGCTGAGCATTACTCTCAGCACTTCCAAGCACTCCAAGAGAAAGAAATCCAAGTCAAGCTACACTAATTCCCACCCTGAGGACCTTGGGCGGGGAGGGGGGAAGGGAAGAAAAGAGGCGAAATGAGGTCAGACATAAAGTCTGGGGATTCCAGTAACTTTAACAATATAATAAGTAAAGTAACAGGATAAGAAATAAACTGGATATAAGAGATGACTGTAACATAAACAGATGTGACAAGTAAATAAGGCAAGTAAGATAGAACATCGACTGTGCTCCTAACTACTATAAGATATGATCTGCACCGTACTAACGTACTAGTTACATACTAAAAGATGATCCCTCTTAGCTAAATAGAATGACGATAGCTTCGTGTACCTATCACCATCGGTAACCATCGGTAACCAACGTGTACCTAGTTACATACTTCTAACTGCCACCATCGGTAACCAATGTGTACCTATCACCACTAGATGTACCTACTATCCTCCCCATTTGATTATGTATCCCTAGCTGCTATCATAGGCAACCAACGTGTACCTATCACCACTAGGTGCACCCCTTTACTAAACATAATAGTAATAATAATAATAATAATAATAATAATAATAATGGTAGTTTCGTGTACCCCTAGTTGCTTTCATATTTGCCGCCCGCTCTTATCTCCACTAGTTTTACCCACTACCCTCCCCATTCGATCGGCTCCCTAACTTGTAGATAACCGTATTGGTCCCACAGTAGGATGTATCACTCCCTAAATTGGCAACCCAATACTACTAAAAGGCACGGCTTATACCTACACGATGCAACAACGTCTTACCTACCAGCCCGGACCCATGCACGAACATGACTCCATTGGACTTGCATTGCCACCGCTAACTCTTTATTGACTCTTACAATCAACCCTAGTAAGCGTGTCCCGTCCTCAACCTAGTTCAAGCCACTATAGATACTGAAATGGGTTACTGGTTGAAAAGGGTCCACCCACTTGACACAAGCTTCCCTCCTAAGCTTAGTCCCCACTAGGAATTCCCACTTAACCCCTTTTATTCCCATGTCTAATCACATGTCTCATTTAGGTTAAGTGTTCTAATTATATTTTCGAATGCTACCCATGTTACCCACTTAACCCTTCATCATTCCCATGCCTTACCACGTGTCTTATCTTCGTTAAGTATTCTTAATCGTGTTTCACAAGTTATCCATGTCACCCACTTAACCCTTTTATTATCCCCATGTCTTACCACATGTCTTATCTTGGTTAAGTGCTTTTATTATATAATACATGCTACCCATGTCTTATAGTTATAATAACATGTTCTACTTAATTTATAAATAAGTACATCTTAATTCACATAAACATCAGTTAAGAGAATAACTCCCTAAGTATCAACCGCGAAGACCAAAATCAACATCAGATTGTCACTTAGAGAATTACTCAACTCAAAAAAATTATGTTATGTCACTCATATAACTGTAGTCTTGCAAGACCTCCCACATTAGATTACCGTTTGCGGTTGCTGGATATGTCGGGCAGTTTCGGGCAGGCTTACACCGCAATCCAAATCTAATCTCATGTCTTTGCATTATTACGCACCTAATTTCTGCCTTTGACCTCTCACATTAGATACCGTTTGCGGTTGCTGGACATGCCGGGCGGTTCTGGGCAGGCTTACACCGCAAACCTATCTAACCTCGTGTCGTAGGCATTCATTATTACTCAAATCATGGATTATAGTGATTCCCAATTACCCATAAATTCCCATCCAAATTTATGTGACAAATTCTTGTCCAATTTATGCCTATAATCCCACGTTTACAGGTTATACCAATTTATACCCAAACCCACTTATGCCAAATTTCTTGCTTACAAGTTATGTACAATTTTGCCCAATCCATAGTCATCATCAATTTATGCTCAATTACAAATTATCACAATTTACGCTAAATTACACATTATTACAATTTCCCAAACTTTTCCCCATTGCACAACCGCTATTCGTACACAAATCTCGCGTAATATGTTAGGCTCGAAGTTAGCCTAACTTCATAAAAAGAAAAAGGAAAAGGAGGAGGGAAGATAATCAAAACAGGCATAAACATAAGAACAGGCATAAGAACACGAATAGCATATGAACATGAATATGCATATGAAAAGTTTATGAAAAAGGAGACAATTTGCAAACTTGATAAGATTCATTACAGGCATGTTCATATAATCACAATTTACAACTTATCACAATTACTTTAATTTCATTATCTTGTGAAAGTGACATGAACTCACAGAGATAGGATTAAGGATAGAGAATAATTCTGAATTATGATTTCTGAAGTTGATTAGCTAATCCGTTGATGTAGGCTTTGATTGTTGTCTTTCAACTTGAATTTGATTAGTTAGGGTGGAGGCTTGGTCAACTTAGAATTTAGCAGCATGGAGGCGCCATGAATTTGATTAATGAATTTAGGGTTAGGTCTGGGTGTATTTATATAGGTGTATTAGGTGAATTAGGGCCTTTTGATTAGGTTAGGATCAGCCCATAGGGGTCGACCCCTACAAAGGGGGGGTCGACACCTATGTCCACACCCCTATAGGGAGTCGACACCTGTGAAGACTCCCCCAGGGGGGTCGACACCCTATGGCATTAATTTTCCCGCCCGGCCTCCCTTCTTCTTTTGAATTCCAAACTTTAATTATTTAATTATTTATTTTATTTTGGTTTTAAACTTAAATCTTCTAACCTCCATAACTTCTTCATACTGTATCCATTTTACGCAAACGCGGACTCTTTCTTAAGAAGAATTCCGAGACAAACGCAATGGCATAACCGGTTTTACTTAATTCTTCTTCTAAAAATTAAGTATACTTTAATTTGTGAATTTTAATGTTATAAAATTATGGGGTGTTACATTGGTTGTTATTAGGGGCGGTCGCTTAGCTCTTGTAGACTTTAACAGTTGAGGGAGGGGCTGAGGTGGAGCCATAGCCACCATGAATAACAGACCCTAGGATTATCTGTGCATAGAGGTTCATAAAGACGAGCTTGTACTGGTATGGATAAGCTCCCGACCGAGTTCCGTGTTTCTTGTTTAGCCCTGCCACGGAACTCGGTGCACATTAGAGGACGTGCGATTGAGGCATCGAGCTACAATTACAGTACATACGTAGGACAGTCTAGATGCACGCATATCTGCTCTAGGTGGTGTATCGTAGACTAGAGGGCATTATTCTGATATGGAATTTGATTCAGTCGATGGTGGCAGTCCATATGCTTACATAGCACAGTAATGACAGATCTATGCGGAACGTAACATTATTAAATAGGGATCCGTACATCACTCCGGCGTAGGATGAGGGACTGCGTTCAATCCGGTAGAGACCATGCTAGTGGGTTACCATGGGGTGTATCTCAATATTGAGAAGTAGCTACATATATTGTATTAGGTGAATCCATGGGAAAGTAAATGGATACGATGCGCGTATAAGTTTTGAGTGCGATTAACCCAAGTAACCTAATAATCAAGAAAATGTAATGGAACGGGATTGTAGGGATCATTCTACTTTTGATATACTATTATCTGTGCGGTACAGAGAAATGTATTTAAGAATTGCAGTTTATTCTGTCCAAACTTATCTTGTTCAGTTCACACTTGTCCTTACTATTGTTATTGCTATCTTGTTCTTCCAGTTTTTATATACCTGCCATAATACTTTTATTTATTTATATTTAAAAGTAACTGGACTCGCCAGACTTTATGTCTGACCCTTTTTGTTTCCTCTTCTCCCTCCTCCGTTTTGCCCCCTAGGTTCTCAGGGTGGAAGTGCATAGAGTTGATTTGGATTCTTTCAGCTTAGCTTGGATTTTGGATATTGATGTACAGCTTCGGCTTATTGTCAACTCTCTTATGGCTTTGCTTGGGAAATATGGTTTATGCTTTTGTACTTTGATATTTTTGGCATGACAGATTATTAAACATGTAACTGGTTAATTCAAAACCTATGATGTAAACTCAGTATTTGGGACCATGATGTTATGATTTAAATAAAGTTTTTAATTCCGCTTCTATTTTACATGTCTGTCTTGTGATATTATGTTCTTATTTACCTATAACGCTTCACAAAAGTTAATGCATTCATTTAGTGAGTGACATTAATGGAAGTGGGGTGTCACATCGACCCACACCTGGTTTGGGTCGACCCAGGTGGGGGTGGGTCGACCCAACCCTGATCTGGCTGAATACATTTTTCTATTTCTTGACGTATCAGTTAACCAGGTTCATTATTTTCTGAACGGTTGGATTTAAAAGCAGAGATCAGACGGTTAAGGATTTTCTTGTAAACTCTATATAAAGGCATGCATTCCTATCAAATTAATCATACTTCTTCATACTTCTTCCTCGAATTCTTTTTCTGAAAATATAAAATGAAGATGGGGAGATGCTACCGAAACTTGGATTGAATCAAGACAATTCTTAACTAACATATGAAAGAATCTCTTCTGCAACATCAACATATTATTCTCTATTCTTTAAATCTAATCTTTGTGAGTTCATGTTACTTTTAGATATAAAAATTTAACAGTAACCTTGACATGTTAATAAACCTGGATTTGAACTATGTCTGTTAAGAAACTGATCTAAACAGTTGTGCTATTATTACACGTGTTCTTCTGTACACCCTGATCTGTTGTTCAGTTGTTATTATATGCCTATTTCTTTTATTATATGCCTTTTTTTTGTTCTACTCCCTCACTTACTCCCTTTTTATTTTTATAAGCCTAGGCTACCTTCGAGCCTAGGCCAATCTCGTAAGAGACATACGTATGAACGGAATTGGGAATGTTTAGGGACGAAAATAAAAGAGGGAAATTTGGGGTATATTATGTACTGTGGAACATGACTGAAAATTTAGGGCATATCTTGTACTGTGGAACATGAATGGAAATTTGTGGCATACCTTGTACTGTGGAATATGTTTGAAATATGGGGTGTATGAACATGTAAATCTGTAGGCTTAATTCAAAGATTAAGTGGAACATGTTAAAAAAATTGTACGTAAGTTGTGGAATCTGTTAAATCTATGGGGCTAAGTAAATCTGTTAAAGTTAGGGGGTTAAGTAAACCTGTTTAATCTGTTGGGGTTATATGAACCTATTAACTTGTAATACTTAACCAGTTTAATCTGTTTGGGTTATATGAATCGTTAACTAGCAAAACTTAACTTGTTAATTTATGAGGGTTAGGCGAACCTGTTAATCTATAAGGCTTAACCTGTTAAAAATCCTAGTTAACTGAGGGACACAATTTTAGGGGTTTGACTCGTGTCATCTGCTGTATGGGGCCCACATCAGTAAGTAACCCATTCTGGTATTAAAAAGGGACCCCACACTAGGTAGGGGTCATGGCATGCATACAGAACTGATTGTAAGAGGTTCATCTGAGTGGGGGTGTGTACGGGTACTTGGTTTCAGTATTTTAGTTTGATGTTGTAACTGGTTTTGAGACTATGATATTTTTCTATTGAATAATGAAGTTTTAAATTTCCGCTGCTATTTTTATATATGTCTTGTGAGGTTCTGTTTCTGTTTAGCTGTAACGCTTCATGGAACTTAATACATTTTGATAAAGAGTGACATTAACGAACGTGGGGTGTCACAATATGTCGCCCTCATGCTCTTTACCACGAGATCGTCAACGTACTGTGGGGTAAGACATAATTGGCTAGAAACTCTAACTTAACATATTTCAACTCTTTGTAGCTTAAAGCCCATTTTATATAATTAGGCCCACAACTAATTCATCGTTGAAATAAATTAAAGTCGAGTAAGAAAGATGAAGAAAAAAGAAAAGAAAATTGAATTACATTCTCTCACGAGTCCTAATTTAACTAATTCCTCTGATCATTTAACCTAGGCTCTGATACCAAATGTAACACCCCACACTTTTCTGTGCACAAATTTCGACAAAAATCGAAACTCAAACACATCCATGCATGGAGCATGTAAATATGGTACCTGCAATAAGCGAGCATTACCATAATCAGTGTATGATAAGATAACACACAGCGAAAACAAAATAGGATAAACTAGTGTTAAACCAAGTAACTACCTTTTTCAAAGTAAGTCACTTTTCCAATATCGAACATGAGAGAGAACGAGAACCGAAAGCCGAACTTAAACACCTGTGAACCCCGACTTTCATTAGAAAACCTGGGTGGTTTTAATAAGGATGGGGATCATAACAACAAGATTCTGGTGAACAGGAAATGTGCGATACAGATTATAACACATAGATGTATCTCGTTTGGTTCAACCCTAGATATAGGTCTATCAAGGTTAGTAATTCCAGCCTAACCTTGTAGATGTTTTAAGCATGACTCCACTACCCTTCCTAATGTGATATTCCCAAAGTATAACACTGAGATAGAACATTTACGCATATATTTATCAGGTTATATGTGTCAAGGTATGTCCACGCAACTCACAAGATTCACACAAACACCAAGTATCTAATGTAACACCCCGTAATTTTATAACATTAAAATTAACAATTTAAAGAATACTTTATATTTAGAAGAAGAATTAAGTAAAACAGTTACGCCATTGCGTTCGTCTCGGAATTCTTCTTGAGATAGAGTCTAAGTTTGTGTAAAACAGATACAGTGTGAAGAAGTTATAGAGGCTAGAAGATTTAAGTTCAAACCAGAATTAAATTAATAATTAAAATTTGAATTCAAAATTCAAAGCAGTAGAAGAGGCTGGGCGGGAAAGTTCCCACCATAGGGTGTCGACCCCCCTATAGGGGTCGACCCCTACGGGCTGATCTGGACAGTGATGATTTTCTGAGTTTTAGGGCTACGTGGCGATTCCTGATTGAATGGGTGATGTGTATTTTGGATTTGGAGGGTTTAGATGGATCCTAACCTAATCTAGAGGCCCTAATTCACCTAATACACCTATATAAACACACCTAGACCTAACCCTAATTTCATTAAACAAATTCATGGCGCCTCCATGCTGCTAAATTCTATGTTGACCTAGCCTCTACCCTAATTAATCAAATTCAAGATGGAAGATAAAGATCAAAGCCTACATCAACGGATTTGCTAATCAACTTCAGAAATCAGAATTTAGAATTATTCTCTATCCTTAATCCTATCTCTGTGAGTTCATGTCGCTTTCACAAGATAATGAAATTAAAGTAATTGTGATAAGTTGTAAATTGTGACTATATGAACATGCCTGTAATGAATCTTATCAAGTTTGCAAATTGTCACCTTTTCCATAAACTTGTCATATGCCTATTCAAGTTCATATGCTATTCATGTTCATATGCCTATGTTTGTGTTTATGCCTATTTTGATTCTCTTTCCTCCTCCTTTTCCTTTTCCTTTTTTCTGAGGTTAGGCTAACTTCGAGCCTAACATATTATGCGAAATTCGCGTACGTACAACGCTTGAATGATGGGGAAAAGTTTGGGAAATATTGAATAACATGTAATTTGTAATTGGACATAAATTGATGATGGCTATGGTTTGGGAAAAATTGTATATAACATGCAAAAGTGAAATTTGGCATAAGTGGGTTTGGGTGTAAAATTTATGCAACCTATAAACCTGAGATTATAGGCATAAAGTGATTTGAATTTGTCAAATAAATTTGGGTTGGAATTTATGGGTAAACGGGGAATCACTATAATCCATAATTTGAGATGAACTTAGAATAATGAACGTCTAAGACACGAGGCTAGTTAGGGTTGCGATGTAAGCCTACCCAGAACCGCCCGGCATGTCCAACAACCGCAAACGGTATCTAATGTGAGAGGTCAAAGCCAGAAATTAGATGTGTAATAAGGCAAAGACACGAGGTTAGATGTGTTTGCGGTGTAAGCCTGCCCTGAACCGCCCGGCATGTCCAGCAACCGCAAAAGGTATCTAATTGGAGAGGTCTTGCAAGATTACGGTTATAATGAATTAACGAACACTTAACCTAGATGAGACATGTGGTTAGACATGGGGATAAAGAGGAGTTAAGTGGGAATTCCTTGTGGGGACCAAACTTAGGAGGGAAGCTTGTGTCAAGTGTGGAGGCCCTTTTCAACCAGTATCCCATTTAGTATCTATGTGAGCTTGAACTGGGTCGAGGACGGGACACGCTTACTGGGGTTGATTGTAAGAGGTCAATAAAGAGTTAGTGGTGGCAGTGCAAGTCCAACGGGGTCATGTGCGTGCATGGGTCCAGGTTGGTAGGTAAGACGCTATTGCATCGAGTAGTTATAAGCCGTGCCTTTTAGTAATATTGGGTTGCCACTTTAGGAAGTGATACACCCTACTGTGGGACCAGCACGGATATCTACGAGTTAGGGAGCCGATCGAATGGGGCAGGGCAGTGGGTACATCTAGTGGAGATAGGAGCAGGCAACACGTATAACAACAGCTAGGGGTACGCGAGACTACCATTATTATTATTACCATCTTTGTGTTGGTTAAGAGAAATCATTTCTTTAGTATGTTAGTGCGGTGCAAAGCATATCTTGTAGTAGTTAGGAGCGCAGTCGTTGTTCTATCTTTACTTGCCTTATTTACCTTGTTACCTCTATTTATGTTACAGTCATCTCATTTATCCAGTTTATTCCTTATCCTGTTACTTTACTTATTATATTGTTAAATTTACTGGACTCACCAGACTTTATGTCTGGCCTCGTTTGTTTTCGCCTCTTTTCTTTCTCTCCCCCCCCCAGGTCCTCAGGGTGGGAATTAGTGGAGCTTGACTTGGATTTCTTTCTCTTGGAGTGCTTGAAGTGCTAAGAGTAATGCTTAGCTTTATCTTTCTTTTCCTTTATGGCTATTTGTAGTAGTGGGATTATGCTTTTGTTTCATGTACTCTGATAATAATTTTGTCAAGATGGATATTTATGTACTTGACTCTAGTATTTGGTTTTGATGATGTAACCAAACTTATTTTTCTTTTCCGCTATAATGAATGAAGTTTTAATTTTTAAGTACTACTTTATATCTGTCTTGTTATGTTCTTTTCTATATATACTTATAATGCTCCATGGAAGTTAATGCATTCCCTTAGTGAGTGACATTAATGGACGTGGGGTGTTACACGTGGTATCAGAGCTGAAGGTTACCTGAACAGATAAAAGATTTTGAAAACCGTTTTCAAAAGAATTTTTGGAAAGAAGTATTTTTAAAAACATGTCTTAAAGAGAGTATTTTTAGAGAAAAAATTTATTATGAAAAACATAATCCCCAAAAGCCATATATCTATCTTTCGATTCTTCGTTTTGAATCTTTCCCTTTTTCCTTTCAGCATGTGTGATCAACCCAAAATACCCGAGGGCGTACAGATACCAGGCTGGTTCAGAAGGTATTTGGAGGAAAAGGCTAATGCCGCAGGCCCAGCAAACGCTCCTCCTCCTCCTACTCCTCCACCACAACATCCTCGTGTAAACGCTTTCTCGAAGATATGCAAAGATTTCTGTGCGATGGGCGGGAAATCATTTAATGGAATCGAGACATTTGTTGAGTCTCGGAATTAGCTCAAGGAAGTGGAAGATTTATTTGGTATCTATGAGATAGATAACGGGAGGTAAATTCAACTAGCTGCTTGGTTGATGAAGGATGAAGCTTCTTTTTGGTGGGAAGTAGCTAATAGGGGACGTGCAGTGGAGATATGGGTGGATTTTAAGCAAAGGTTCGAGTTGAAATTTCTTTCACAAGCAGAGGAGAGTTTATACATGGAAAGGTTCTTGGCTTTGAAGTAAGGGAGTTTGTCTGTGAACGAGTACGTTAACAAGTTTAACCAGTTAGCAAGATTTGGTATGGAATTAGTGAATACACCACATAAGAAGGCCTTCAGATTTGCCAAGGGTCTGAATGAACCATTACACGGGTTGGCTATGTCCCACATTCCTATGGGGGCTACTTTCGAGAATCTGGTTGATATGGCGCTGATTCATGAAGAAGAGAAAGGTGCTAACGCTAATAAGGCACAAGATAAGAAAGTGGATCCAAAGAAAGCACATCAACAACAAAAGAAAGGTGGTAAGGATAACAAGGGCCAAGGGAAGAAAATGTGCTTTAATTGTGGAACAACGGGCCACTTAAGCAAGGACTATAGGAAGAAGAAGAAGAAGACGGGTTGCTTCCAGTGTGGTGAGGAAGGACATATGATTAAAGACTGCCCAATGAGGCAAGGGAAAGGACAGAGGACATGATCTACTTCTGGAGGGCAGGTTCGCGCTCTCATGGCACCTCTGCAAGAGAGAGGTAGAAACATTTCCGTTGAAAGTTTAATTTTCCTTTTTGATCATCTTGTTCGTACTTTGTTTGATTCTGGCACTTCACATTCGTTCATATCTGCTTCTATTGTTGAGTCTCTGCACCTGGATACTAGTATAGTAGTGGATCCCGTTAGTGTCTCAAATCCTATTGGGGATACGACTCATCTTTCTATGTTATGTCGGGGTTTGAGAATTTTTGTGTATGGCGTTGAGTTCGAATGCAACGCTTATGTGCTTGGTTTCACGGGCTATGTGTTGATTCTAAGAATGGATTAGCTATCCAAATATGGTGCCATTCTTGATTGTGAAAGGAGGGTAGTTAGACGGTTGACTAGTTTGGGTAATACTCTCAATATCTCGTGCGATCCTAAGGGTTCGGTGATGCTTAGATACCTAGAATCTCTTGGCACTTCTATTGAAGATTTGCAATCTGTTCAAATAGTCCGTAGGTATGCAGATGTCTTTGAGGAGGTTAGGGGCTTACCTCCAAAACGTGAGATAGATTTCCATATACACTTGGCAGACAATGCAAAGCGAGTTGCATTGCCTGTGTGCCACATGGCTCCTAGAGAAAGAGGGAGCTTAGTAAACAAGTAAAAGAGTTGCCTGAGAAAGGGTTCATAAGAAGAAGTATCTCGGAGTGGGGTGCTCCAGTTGTTTTTTCTACGAAGGCTGATGGTTCACTTAGATTGTGTGTGGACTATAGGGAGCTAAATAAACTCACGAAGAAGAATAGACACCCATTGTCGAGGATAGAAGATTTGTTCGATCAGATAGTTGGTGCTTCGGTTTTCTCGCAGTTGGACTTAGCTACTAGATTTCATCAGCTGAGGGTGGCTGAGGAAAGTATAGATATGTAACGACCCAGAAAATCTGAACCAACTTAAAAATTTTAAATTGGCTAAAATAATGGATTTTAAATATTTAAAATAAATATTTTAAATAATGGCAATGAAAACTGAGTTTGAATCGACATTTGAAAACGAATATAATAAATTCTCATTATAAACAAGGCCTGAAATGGCGCTGCAGTTTCAAAAATTGAATTCAAACTTTGTCGGACTGTACCGGGTGCAAAACAAAACGGATTTTAGTGAAACCAAAAATATTTAAATCTGTTAGTGAATACCTTTCTAACAAATCTGAAAAATCGAATTTTCATAGCGGAAATCAAAAGTTATGGCCGAATGAATTTTCAGAAAGGTCGCTATGGAATTTATATAGCCCGGGAAATTGGCCATTTTGCATACGACCTCAGAATTCGACGAAACCACTTTTGTTGGATCCGGTATGTGAAGTTATTGCTAGGTTTCAAATTTTATAATTTTTGAAGCTAGTATGTGAGCGTGGCAAAAGAAAATGTGTTTTGGTCAATTACAGTTAAATTGGATCGACCAAAAATGGGTCGTTTTGCAAACGGTCTCAGAATTCGTCGAAACTAGTTTTGTTGGGACCGTATCGTCAAAACATAGCTATATTTATTTTTCTGGAATTTTTCGAATCAGTTTGTGACCCTGGCAAATTGAAATGTTCGTTCAAATTAAATATTGAATGTTTTATATTTTAATTTGAAGGAAAACTGACTGAAACAATCGAATGGGCCTTCGAAACATATCCCATTGTGGTCGGAATGGGGGTAAAACGTTAGGGACGACAGTCATTGGGTTTGAATTGGTGTTCGTCTGTATAAGGGGTATTTTAGAGATTTTAAAAATTATAAAATAAAATAAAAAAATCCTATTGGCCCATTTAAATTTCTCTCTCCCCGTTTTCTCTCTCTCCCTCCCCCGATCGACGGTGAAACCGTGCTCCCTCCTTCTCTCCTCCTTCTCTCCGCAACCACTCAACTAAATCGAGCGCCACCACCACCATTTCAAAGCTCTTGATCCCCTCTTTAAATCCATACCCGAACGACCCACCATCGTCACGTCCTTCGCCTGAATCACCTCTTCAAAGTCACGGTCTTTGAACCACCGCCGACCGTTCATCTCGCCATCGAATGGAGCGCCGCCACCTGGCGTTTGAAGCCCGTTCCAAGCTCGACGAAGTGGTATAACCTGATCGGGACGAAGTGCAACGGGTGGAGCTAAAAATCGAAACCCTAGTTCGAAGGTATTGCTGAAGGTATCAGCCATTTGATTTTAAAACTGTTTTAACACTTTAAAACCGTCGCGAATGTTGATTTTACAATAAAAATTATATCTTTTTCGTTCGTTAACGAAATTCGATGAAACAGGAAACATCGTGACCGTGTGGACGTCTTCTACATTTTAGAAGAGACCGCATATTTTTCTGAGCCTCCTGCTATTTTTGGTGAGTGGAACCCAATGTGAGATTTCTGATTTAAAAACAATATGGAAAACGACGATGTATAAATTATACAGTCGATGTATGGGTTATATAAGCGTTGTACACCTCTTGTATAAGCGTTGTATAAGTTGTACGTTCGATGTATAAGTTATATATGCGTTGTAAAAATTATATATGTGTTGAAATAAAAGTGAATTGCTTTATATAAATATATATATATACGCCCCTCGTCCACAAACCATGGACGATATTTATTGATTGTGATTGGTGTAAAAAATTGATTGATAGCGAATGATTGTTTGTGGGTGATATTGATTGATTGTGGTTGAAAAATACCCATTTGTGGTTGAGAAATATTTGGTTGAAACACATAGGATTAGTTTGTGGAAATGAAATAAATATATACATGTCGCCTGCGTGCGAACTAGATGCATGATCCCCATTGTCAAAAACCGCGAGGTTTTAAGGTAGAGCGAGGAGTCGTACTAGGGACGGTCCCGGTTTTAACTACCCTGCCGTTATGCTGCCGAAATTTTGAATAATATTCATGTGTTTGGATGATTTTCATTTGCTGAAACTATATTTATTCGTTGAATAGAAAACCTTCATGTGTTGAATCGATATTCATTCGTTGATTAGAAATTCATGTGTTGAATGGTCTTCGTGTTTTAAATATAAAAATCACATTTTTATCTATATATAGAAACTATAGAAAACCTTCATGTGTTGAATCGATATTCATTCGTTGATTAGAAATTCATGTGTTGAATGGTATTCATATTTTAAAATAAATTGTTTTACAATAAAAATCACCTTTTTATCATCTATATGAACTATATAAATTGACCTTGTTTTAAAATAAATTGCTTTACAATAAAAATCCTATTTTTATCCCCGATATAAACTATATAAAATAATAGCGTTTTGAAATGAATTGTTTTACAATAAAAATCACATTTTTATTATATACATGAATTGTTGAAATGTGAACTATTAAAAATAGCCACTCGTTCAAATAAATATGTATGAGTTGAAATATTCATTAATTAGCTAATGACATGATTTTTTGCCTATACATGCAACATTAGAATGAATGGTGTTTTTAAACCAAATGGAATCAAGTATGAAGTTGAATAGAAAATGATAAGTGATAAGAACTATATATATGTACAGGCATATTTATTGAACATGTTATAGCAAAGTGGCTAGAGAAGAGAAATAAAATTTTGTGCCTGACAAATAGGTACACATTTACTGCTTTGCTTGGGTAATGATTTTATGAGCCTGTTGGCTAGCCGCTTGGCTTTTTCTTTTTCTTTTCGACATGAGACGCCCGTGTGGCTATTTGGGAATTTTCCCAGCCCCTCCCGTACAAAGGAGGTTATGGCGAAATTTTCCAAAATTTTAAGGCGTTAATGAAATATTTGAAGTAAAAACGATATTGAAATTGTTGAATGAACTATATTTATATAAATATATAAATATAAATAAAATTTAAACGAAATGTGGCCGTGCAGTTCGCGTTTTGAATCTGTGATTTCAAACAACTAGTACGGGAAATCCGACCATTGGATTTTCCCGAAACCGCAACCGTCGGGTTCACCTTGGAAATATCTTTCCAACGGCATCAACCTTGTAAAAATCCAACGGTTGGATTGTCTGGAATGTTTAATTCAAATCTAAAGAAAAACAGCGCCAGAATCGATTTTATATATATATATATATGTATATATATATATTAAATCGAATAACGACGCTGCAGTTCGTATTTTGAAATCGAAACTTCAAACGATTGTACCGGGAGATCCGACCGTCGGATTTTCCCGAAACTGGAACCGTTGGATTCGTTTTGAAAAGACCTTTCTAATGATGTAAATTTTGTAAAGATCCAACGGTTAGATTTTCAGATATGTGTAAATCAAATCTGAGGAAAAACAGCGCCACGGCCGCGTTATGGCCCGAAGCGTCGTTTTGAATAAATTGGCTATTTTAAAATAAATAAAAATAGCGATAAATCGTTATAAGATATCATAAACAATATGGAATGAAAATAAACTGAATTTGCTCGATTTATGTGGTATTTGATGATTGAATGTGTTTGGTGTGAAAATTACATTAAAGAACAAAATTGGTGTTGTCGAATGATTTAACCATTGAAATAAATTGATTTGAAATTCTAAATATACGTGAATTATTTGAAAAGGCCGAGTTAATTCTCATTTCAAATAATCGACCGACGAATGAAAGTCGAAGATGAAGACGATGGTCGAAGACCGGAGATCTTCACCTCGTTTGGATGGTAACCGAGGTCCTGATTGGGAGGCATCCCGAAATATGGATAATGAGTGGTGATCGTCCAGACGTACGTGGTGATCGATGGGTTTGCGAGGTATTTAGTGCCTCCGATTTCATTCAGACCCAGAACATACTTGTTAATGGACTGTGTGTTTGACATTGGATTTTATTCTGTGTTGATTGATTTCTGTTAAATATACATCTGTTTGGCGGCGGAGAATTTATTCTTTTGCTTAACGCCCTTCTCTGAGACGCATGAGCTCAGAGGTTGTATATCGATGGACATCAGTCGCATGGCATGAATTGCCCGTGTGGCATGCTAAGATGCAGTGATCAGGGCTTCTGTTGAAAAGCAAAGCTTTGTGGTGATGATCAAAGCACCGCCTGTGTGGCGTAGCTTTGTGTATAACGTGAATTCGCGTGCCTCACACCCCGGTATGAACCAGAAACGGGAGGAAGGATCTCAGGGAGGACATGCGTTTCTTCCTAGCTAGGGTGGTGTCAGTGACCTACCAGCCCTGACATTTATATACTTTTCACCTATGTGGTTGTTACTGTTGCGAGGCGCCTCGGTTTGATCGGACGATCCGGGTCCGATGGAGTCATTCGTTGGCTCGTTTACGCCCCCAAAGTGCGGGGAAACGCATTGTTCAGGAATTTTAATCCACATCGGTGGACCGCCCCTGTCGCTCCTAGGGTCACTCGAGCTCTGATCCTGAGACTCGGGCTAGGCAGTCTCGAAGTCGGTAAGGACTATCTTTTGCCTTGGTTCATGACGGAAATCCAATTTCCAAATACATGACTGTGCGGTTTTGATTGTATATATATATGGCGACATGATATATGGTACCCATGCCGTCTATGATTGATAGTTATGATTTGAAATTGTTTTCAAAACATATAAACACTAGCAATAATATCAAATGCCTTTGTTTTATTCATATCAAGCATATTTTGGCCGTTATAAGGTAAAACTCTATCCTCCGGTTTGAGTTGCATTGTGCGATGGGAACTGAGTCTTATGACGGCTTCATTTTTATAAAAAGCATAGCGATGTTTAAAAGAAAGATTTGTTTTAAAGCACTGGCAATCCAATGGAGTAAACCCGTTCCACGAAAGTGGCGTGGTCCTGTGATTGGCCATATTATATATGTGTTGAGTAGATTTCTCATACCAGTCCCATGACTGACTCGTAGTTTGTTTCACTTTCGAACTCGGGTGCCCCTTATTTTCTACACGGGCAGCTTTGTATTCAGGTTTAGCTAGTTCTTTCTGGATAGCTGGAGCTGAAGATGGATTCTACAATTTATATCTTTTTATGCTGTTCAGCTCCTATTGTACATATTATGTTTGTTTTCCGCTGTAGACATTTATGTATAGCTGAACTGTATTTTTACTAAGTATGATCCTATATACTGTGTAGCTCTGATGATTACTTTTATCCAGTATACTCTATTATTCATTATCTGGTGTATTTATTTAATCCTGTTCTGCTATTTTCTGTTTCTGTGTTATATTCCAAGGATTACCCTTGCCACCGGCAGTACGGGGTTTGGGGTCATCTCAAGATAAGACTGCATTCAGAACTCCCGATGGTTTCTTTGAATGGCTTGTCATGCCTTTTGGTTTGACAAATGCACCCGCTTATTTCGTAAACTTGATGAGTAGGGTATTTAGGGAGTTTCTAAACAAGTTCGTGGTGGTCTTTGTGGATGATATTTTGATATTCTCTAGAAGCGAGGAAGAGCATGCCCTACATCTTAAGGAAGTATTAGAGACCCTTTGCGCACATCAACTCCAAGCTAAGTTCTCCAAATGTCATTTTTGGAGGAAGGAAGTGAGGTTCTTAGGGCACACGGTCTCTAAGGAAGGGATAGCTTTGGATCCCGCGAAGGTATTGGCAATCCAAAATTGGAATATTCCTAAGAATGCAACAGAAGTAAGAAGTTTCCTTGGTTTGGCGGGCTATTATAGAAGGTTCATCAACGACTTTGCTAAGATATCAGCCCCACTTACTCGATTGATGAAAAATAATTTGGCCTTTTCTTGGGATGTTGATTGTGACGTTGCTTTCCAACGTTTGAAGAGGGCTTTGATGATAGCTGCAGTTTTAGTTTTGCCGAATGGGAGTAAGCCATTCACAGTGTATACCGATGCTTGCGGGACTGGGCTTGGCGCAATGTTGATACAAGAGGGAAGGGTGATATGCTATAGTGGAAGACAGTTGAAGGTCCATGAGAAGAATTACCCTACCCATGACTTAGAGTTAGCTACCATAGTTTTTGCGCTTAAGTCTTGGCATCACTATTTTCTTGGAGAGAGGTTTGAGTTGTATACAGACCATAAGTCACTTAAGTACTTATTCTCTCAGAAGGATCTAAACTTAAGGCAACAGAGGTGGATGGAGTTCTTAGCATCCTATGATTTCGAGATTGCATATACCCCTGGCAAGCGTTACGTTGTGGCTGATGGCTTGAGTAGAAAGAAGTTGACTTTGAGTCCTTTGTTTGTAGAGCGGCAGAGTTTAGAGTACATATCTACCTTTGACTTTAGACCCTCGATTGATTATGTGTCCGGTTTGTTGGCATCATTAGAGGTGCGACCTACGCTTTTAGGATAGGTAGGGGTGGCACAGCGAAATGACCCACAGTTGATAGAGATAGTAGACAAGCTCATAAGAGGGGAGTCTTCGAGCCATCTTAGTAGGTATACTATAGATGAGAGAGATTGATTGCGTAGGGATGGAAGACTTTGTGTATCACTAGATGAGAATTTGAGAAGGGAAATTCTTGAAGAAGCACATCGTTCTAAGATGACCATACGTCCCAGGTGGTGACAAGATGTATAGGTATATGAAGCGAGTTTTCTTTTGGGCCGGAATGAAGAAGGATGTGGCTGAGTTCGTTTCCAGATGCTTAGTATGCCAGCAGGTTAAGGCTGAGCAAAAGAAGCTTAGCGGGTTGCTCCACCCTTTAGAGGTTCTGCAGTGGGAATGGGAAAGTGTTTCCATTGATTTTGTTGACGGGTTGTCGAGGTCAAGGAAGGGTAATACGGGGATTTGGTTAGTAGTAGATAGACTTACCAAGAGCGCCCATTTCACTCCTGTTAAAAGTAAAATGACAGCAGTGTGGTTGGCATCTGTTTATCTCCGAGAGATAGTTCGTTTGCATGGCATACGTTCTAGTATTGTGAGCGATCGAGATCCTATTTTCACTAGTGAGTTTTGGAAGAGCTTGCAAGAGGCGGTAGGAATGCAATTGTGTTTGAGCACTGCTTATCACCGTCAGACGGATGGCCAAACCGAAAGAGTGAATCGAATTCTAGAAGACCTTTTGAGGTTATGTATCTTGGACTTTGGAGGGACATGGGAGGAACACCTTTCATTAGTAGAGTTAGCCTACAACAACAGCTATCAGACTAGTATTGGCATGTTTCCATTTGAGGCTTTGTATGGATGACCATGCCGATCACCGATTTGTTAGTGGGAATATATGGATAAGATTTTGGTTGGACCCGATATGGTTAGAGAAACTTCGGAAAAGATAGACTTGATTCGAATGCGCATGAAGATGGCACTGGACAGGCAAAAGTCATATGTTGATAAGAGAAGGACCGATCTTGAGTTCGATGTTGGAGACATGGTCTTTATTAAAGTATCACCATTAAAGAATGTAGTTCGTTTTGGAGCTGTATGGAAATTGGCGCCAAGGTTCGTAGGGCCATTCCCCATTACAGAGCGAATTGGTCAGATGGCCTACAGAGTGACGTTGCCTGAGAAGCTTAGTTGTGTGCATGACGTGTTTCACGTGTCACATTTGAGGAAGTGTTTACATGATAATGCGAAAGTAGTAGAGATGAGCATGCTTAGAGAAGTGGAAGTAGAGCGAGATGCCACGATTAGATGAGATCCTACATGCATCCTTGGACCGGAGGTCAAGAAGTTACACAACCAAGAGGTCAAGTTGGTTAAATTCCATTAGGGAGATGATCACGGAGACGTGACTTGGGAGATGAAAGACAAGATACGTGCGTTGTACACTTTCCTTTTTGAGGGTATGTTCTTAACTTCTCCATTTTCTACCACTTTGTTCTATCATTTAGTGTATCCTCTCGATTATATCTTTGGTCTTTAGGTAGAAATCCTATGGTTGTAAACATGTGTTTGAAGCATGTTATGTTTTGTGGATGCAAGTGTTTTCTAGTGGTTGCTCATGGATGCATTTACACACATTTTAGGCACTAAGATCGGCTTAGTCGCTTTCATATTGCATATGCATATATTTGTTTTGAAATTTTATGTGTTATCGTATGGACGTTACATTTGAGTGAATGGTTGTGCACTCATATAGAAATGATATGTATCATTAGGATTCTATTGCATACATGTTAGACTCATGGCACTGACATAATTCGCATTAAGGAGGTCAACTGAATCAGTAGACCGCCTGATCTTCGCATCAGATAAGGAATATATGCACACACTTTTGCATATGTTCATATAGCATTAGAAATCTTTTAAGGACAATGGTTTCTTATGGATGATGGATAAGTAGATGGATGATTGGATGATAAGATACATTCTTCTTAACTTGGAGATTTCAGGGACGAAATCCTTTAAGGAGGGGAGAATGTAACACCCCGTAATTTTATAACATTAAAATTAAAAATTTAAAGAATACTTAATTTTTAGAAGAAGAATTAAGTAAAACGGTTTGTGCCATTGCATTCGCCTCGGAATTCTACTTGAGATAGATTTCGATTTTGCGTAAAACGGATACAATATGAAGAAATTATGGAGGCTAGAAGATTTCAGTTCAAACTAGAATTAAATTAATAATTAAAATTTGAATTCAAAATTCAAAGCAGCAGAAGAGGCTGGGTGGGAAAGTTCCCCTCATAGGGTGTCGAGCCCCCGTAGGGGAGTCGACACAGGTGTCGACCCCCCTATAAGGGTGTCGACATAGGTATCGACCCCCCTATAGGGGTCGAGCCCTGCGGGATGATCTGGACAGTGACGATTTTCTGAGTTTTAGGCCTACGTGGCGATCCCTGAATGGATGGGTGATGTGTATATCGGATTTGGAGGGTTTGGATGGATCCTAACATAATCTGAAGGCCCTAATTCACCTAATACACCTATATAAACATACCTAGACCTAACCCTAATTTCATCAAACAAATTCATGGTGCCTCCATGCTGCTAAATTCTAAGTTGACCTAGCCTCCACTCTAATTAATCAAATTCAAGTTGGAAGATAAAGATCAAAGCCTACATCAAAGGATTTGCTAATCAACTTCAGAAATTAGAATTCAGAATTATTATCTATCCTTAATCCTATCTCTGTGAGTTCATGTCGCTTTCACAAGATAATGAAATTAAAGTAGTTGTGATAAGTTGTAAATTGTGATTATATGAACATGCCTGTAATGAATCTTATCAAGTTTGCAAATTGTAACCTTTTTCATAAACTTGTCATATGCCTATTCATGTTCATATGCTTGTTTTTGTGTTTATGCCTATTTTGATTCGCTTTCCTCCTCCTTTTCCTTTTTCTTTTTTTTATGAGGTTAGGCTAACTTCGAGCCTAACATATTATGCGAAATTCGCGTACGTATAATGCTTGAACGATGGGGAAAAGTTTGGGAAATATTGAATAACATGTAATTTGTAATTGGGCATAAATTGATGATGGCTATGGTTTGGGCAAAATTGTATATAACATGCAAAAGTGAAATTTGGCATAAGCGGGTTTGGGTGTAAAATTTATGTAACCTATAAACTTGAGATTATAGGCATAAAGTGATTAGAATTTGTCACATAAATTTGTCTTGGAATTTATGGGTAAGGGGAATCACTATAATCCATAATTTGGGATGAACTTAGAATAATGAACGCCTAAGTCACGAGGTTAGATAGGTTTGCGGCATAAGCCTGCCCGAAACCGCCCGGCATGTCCAGCAACCGCAAACGTTATCTAATGTGTGAGGTCAAAGGCAAAAATTAGATGCGTAATAAGGCAAAGACACGAGGTTAGATAGGTTTGCGATGTAAGCATGCCCGGAACCGCCTGGCATGTCCAGTAACCGCAAACGGTATCTAATGTGAGAGGTCTTGCAAGATTACGGTTATAATGAATTAACGAACACTTAACCTGGATGAGTCATGTGGTTAGACATGGGGATAAAGAGGGGTTAAGTGGGAATTCCTAGTGGGGACCAAGCTTAGGAGGGAAGCTTGTGTCAAGTGTGGGGACCCTTTTTAACCAGTAACCCATTTAGTATATATGTGAGCTCGAACTAGGTCGAGGACGGGACACTCTTACTGGAGTTAATTGTAAGAGGTCAATAAAGAGTTAGCGGTGGCAGTGCAAGTCCAACGGGGTCATGTGCATGTATGGGTCTGGGCTGGTAGGTAAGACGCTATTGCATCCGGTAGGTATAAGCCATGTCTTTTAGTAGTATCGGTTTGCCACTTTAGGGAGTGATACACCCTACTGTGGGACCAGCATGAGTATCTACGAGTTAGGGAGCCGATCGAATGGGGCAAGGTCGTGGGTACATCTAGTGGAGATAAGAGCAGGCGGCACCTAGGACAGCAACTAGGGGTACACGAGACTGCCTTTATTATTTATTACCATCTTTGTGTTGGTTAAGAGGGATCATTTTTTAATATTTTAGTGCGGTGCAGAGCATATCTGGTAGTAGTTAGGAGCGCAGTCGTTGTTCTATCTTTACTTGCCTTATTTACCTTGTCACCTCTGTTTATGTTAGAGTCATCTCATTTATCCAGTTTATTCCTTATCCTGTTACTTTACATATTATATTGTTATAGTTACTGGACTCGCCAGACTTTAAGTCTGACCTCGTTTGTTTTCGCCTCTTTCCTTCTCCCCCAGGTCCTCAGGGTGGGAATTAGTGGAGCTTGACTTGGATTTCTTTCTCTTGGAGTGCATGGAGTGCTGAGAGCAACGCTCAGATTTATCTTTCTTTTCCTTTATGGCTATCTGTAATAGTGGTATTAAGCTTTTGTTTTATGTACTCTGATAATAATTTTGTCAAGATGGATATTTATGTACTTGACTCTAGTATTTGGTTTTAATGATGTGTAACACCCCACGTCCATTAATGTCACTCACAAAGGGAATGCATTAACTTCCATGGAGGTTTTAAGTGAATATAGAACAGTAAAATTACAACAAGACAGATATAAAATAGTACTTGGAAATTCAAAAACTTTATTTCATTGTAGCAGAAGTCAAAACATGTTTGATTACATCATAACACCATATTCAATGTCAAGTACAATATCTATCTTGATAAAACAAGTACATAATCCCATTACATGAATAGCCATTAAAAAGAAAGATAACAAGCTGGACTTTACTTCAGCGGTCCAAGCTTTCCAGAAGATAAGCGATCCAACTAGACTCCACTAGAACTTGGCCCAACCTGCGGACCTGAAGGGAGAAAAAGGATGGAAAAGAGGGGGTCAGACATAAAGTCTGGTGAATATGATAATTCTACAATACTATTACCAAAATAACTGGACTAAGGCATAAGCTGGAAAACAAGAAAATGTCTATGAAGAGCAGATTAAGGACATAGACAATCGCTAAAGGCAACGTTATAGGCGCTCCTAAATACTAAAGGATAAACACTATACTGCACCACACTAGTCACCCTAAAGATTCATCCCACTTAGCTTCACTTAGAAACTTTCCCAATGGCTTTACGTACCCCTAGCTGACTACATAGGTGCCGCCTGCCCCTATCTCCACTAGGTGTACCCTACTTCCCATTATTCGATCGGCTCCCTAACTCGTAGATACCCGTGCTGGCCCCACAGTGGGGTGTATCACTCCCCTAAAGTGGCAACCTGATACAACGGACATGCACGACTTATACCTACACGATGCAACAACGTCTTACCTACCAGCCCGGGTCCACACACGCATATGAAACCCGTTGGACTTGCGTTGCCACCGCTCCCTGTTTTGGCCTCTTATAGTCAAACCCAGTATGCGTGTCCCGTCCTCGACTTGGGTCGAGCCCACAAAGATACGTTTTGGGATACTGGTTGAAATGGGCCCCCACTATTTACCACAAGCATTCCACCTAAGCTTGTCCCCATTAGTCCATCCCACTTAACCCACTTAGTCATGTTCATTTACATGTGTGTTTGGTTAAGTCTAATCGTATTTCAAATGCCTCTAAAGGCAACCACCAGATTCCTCATGCCACCCAAGGCACCTACTTAACCCCCATGTCCCACCTTACATGATTATCTGGTTAAGTATTTCTTAGTTCATTAAGGCCATAACATCATAAAGACCTCTCACATTAGACTGGCATTTATGGCAGCTGGATTTGTCGGGCGGGTCCGGGCAGTCTTACACCATAAAAGAGTCTAACCTCGTGTCTTTACAACTGTTATGCTTTAGTTTGGGCCTAGGACCTCTCACATTGGGCCGACATTTGTGACTACTGGATTTGCCGGGCGGGTCCGGGCAGGTTTACATCACAAACGGGTCCAACCTCGTGTCCTAAGCATTGATTATTAATAATAGTCCACTTTCCCCCAATTTTAATAATTCCCTACTTGAATTATTAATTACTTCCAATTTTTAACAATGTCCATAATTGACTCAATTATGGACATTCATTCATGGTATGCAACATCTTACAAAATTGCACCCAATTTATTAATTCCTAATATTACCCCTACCCCACGTTTGAACGTTTATTCGCAAAATATATGTTAGACTCGAATAGCCTAACTCATAGCATAAAAGAGATTATCATAATAACAACATGTATATGTGACCAAATGAATCATAATAAGGGGTGAAACTTGCATATGTCCAACTTGCATAGATTATACATGTCATGGATCTAAAGGTGTCAACTTGTTCAAAATTCACCTAATATGTAACAACCCGTATTTTCAATAACCTGTAATAACATAAATCGAGGCAGAATTTAATTCTAAAATGGGAATCAAGGGAAACGGGCTATGCCATTGCGTTCGTCTCGGAAAAATACGCGAAATAGAGTCCGAGTTTTCGAAAATCGGAGTCCGTATGACCAAGATATGGCCTCGCGAAGTTTCACGAAAATTCCCAAATTAAAGTATACTTAATTAAGTGAAATGGGTTGTGTAGATATATATATATATATATATATATTGATATATATATATATATATAATTGAAAATTTAATAAATAAATATGCAAAAATGCTCAAAACAGCGAATTGGGAGAGGGGAATAACCGAACCGGCCGATTTTTGAAGTCGACCCGAGCTCGCTGGGTCGACTAGTGGTTAATCCAGGGTGTTTGGCTGTCAACCCGTGGGCCGATTCGCTCAAGTGCAGATTTTGCATTTGAATGGTTCTCATGGTCCATCTTTAATCTAAAGGCCCTAGATGGTTCCTACACTTGACTTCTTCCCCAAGACATGCTTTGATGGCTTGGATTGAATCTAGGGTTAATCCTATGGCCTAAAACACTTGCCTAATCTATAAATAAGACCCTAACCTACCCTAATTCATTCATAATTAAACCTAGTGACTAAACTATGGCAAAATGCTAGCTCTCATGGCCTCCACTAATTTTATGAAGAGGGTTGCATACTAATCACTCTCTAATCAACTTCTAATCCCTTCTTAGCATCTTAATCTTCTTCATTTGGTGTTCAAAGTTGCTAGTTGTGAGTTTCTATCACTTTGATGATCTTTTGGTAAACTAATTAGATGAGATGTGATGAGATTTATGGTTTTGTATGTGGGTTAATGAGCTTTGAATCATATGATATGATGTTAGCATTAATCTTATGTTTATGCATGTTGAGTATGTAAGCTTATGCAAGTTTAATATGATGTATGTTATGTTTGCATGATGCTAAATATGCAAGTTGTGGGCTATGTAATCATATGCATGTTATGCAAGTTCATGGTAATATGCTATGCAAGTTACATGTATGTAAATATGCAAGTTACATGTTTGTTAATATGCAAGTTACATGTATGTAAATATGCAAGTTACATGTTTGTTAATATGCAAGTTACATGTTTGTTAATATGCAAGTTACATGTATGTAAATATGCAAGTTACATGTTTCTTTATATGCAAGTTACATGTTTGTTAATATGCGAGTTACATGTATGTAAATATGCAAGTTACATGTTTATTAATATGCAAGTTCATGATGACACATTATGCAAGTCTATAAGCTAATATGCAAGTTTGTTATGCAAAATGAATATGTAAGTTATGTGACATATTATATGCAAGTTATGTGACATGTTATGCAAGTTCATATGCAAGTTATGTGTTTGTTAATATGCAAGATGGCACCTTTGAAACATGTTCATTCATATGCAAGTTGACACCTTTTATATGTGTTATATCATGAACGAAATTACGTGGGAACGATGGGGTAATTAAATGCATAAGTTAATAAGATTGTGTGAAATTAATATAATTATGCATAACACAAAATAAATAAACATAGTATGGGAATTTGCCTATTTGGTTAGGTGTACCCATACTATGTGTTGGGAATTTACCTATTGAGTTAGGTCTACCCCATGGGAATTTACCTATTAAGTTAGGTCTACCCATGTTAAGAAAACTTGATTAATTAGGGATAATTAATATAAAATTATGAGGGTGATTAATTAGGTGTAATTAATTGACTAAGACACGAGGTTGGACTCAGTTGTAGCGTAAAACTGCCCGGACCCAACCGGCTTAACCAGTTGCTACAAATGTTAGCCCAATGTGAGAGGTCTTAGGCACAAACTAAATACGTAATTAATGTAAAGACACGAGGTTAGACTCTGTTATGACATAAGGCTGCCCGGACCCAACCGGCTTAACCAGCGGTCATAAAAGACAGTCTAATGTGAGAGGTCTTTACAAAGGTTACGTTCTTAATTAATTAATTAAGAAACACTTAACCACATTAGCATGTAGAGGGACATGAGGGGTTAAGTGGGTGCCTCGGGTGGCATGAGAAAATCTAGTGGTTGCCTTGGGTGGCAATAGAAAATACGATTAGAATACTTAACCAAAATGGAACATGTAATTAAAACATGATTAAAGGGTTAAGTGGGATATACTAGAAAAAGGGACAAGCTTAGGTGGGTAGCTTGTGGAGGCCCATTTCAACCAGTAACCCATACGTATCTTTGTGGGCTCGACCCATGTCGAGGACGGGACACGCATACTGGGCTTGACTGTAAGAGGCAAACGGGTTAGCGGTGGCAACGCAAGTCCAACGGGCTTCATATGCGTGAGTGGGCCCGGGCTGGTAGGTAAGCCGTTGTTGCATCGAGTAGATATAAGCCGTGCACCTTTAGTTCCATCAGGTTGCCACATTGGGGAATGATACATCCCACGGTGGGGCCAGCACGGGTATCTACGTTAGGGAGCCGATCGAATGGGAAGTAGTGTGTACACCTAGTGGATTGTAGGGCCCCGTGGCGCCTACTTGGTCACCTAGGGGTACGCAGGTACTAATTAGTAAATTTTATAAGTCCTTGGGTGGGATCAACCTTTAAGTTAGGAACGACTGGTGTGGTGCAGTTTAGTAATTTACCTTAGGGAGGGTAGATGCGTCTTTATCCTTTATCTTCGTTTAGTTGACTGCTTAGGGTAGCCATTCATCCCTATATGTTACCGTATATCAGTTTATGTCTTCTCTGGTTACTTTAACGATTGTATTGTTAAAGTTATAGGACTCGCTCAGACTTATGTCTGACCCTGTTGTTTTTATCTTTTTCCCAACCTTCAGGTCCTACGGTGGATCCTAGCAGTAGTGGAGCTTGATCGGATTGCTGTTCCAGTCTTTAGGAGCTTGGATAGATGTAAAGCTCCAGTTATCCAGTTATCTTTTCTTTTGTTCGGCTATTGTATGAGAGTGGGATTATGTACTTCTTTATTTTGATGGATATTGTACTTGACCTTTATTGTGGTTTTATGATGTAACCAGACATGTTTTACTTCCGCTGTTATGAGATGATGTTTTAAAATTTCAAGTACTATTTATATCTGTCTTGTTGTAATTTTTCTGTTCTATATTCACTAAAATACTCCACCGATGCTATGGCATTCCCTTAGTGAGTGATCATAGCGGGAGTGGGGTGTTACACGTGGTATCAGAGCTTAAGGTTACCAGAACAGATAAAATTTTTGAGAAAAACTACTTTCTAAGAGTATTTTCGAAGAAAGTATTTTTAAAAGCATGTCTTCTAAGAGAAAAAGTTTTTGAAAAAGAAAAGCATAATCCCCAATAGCCATATCTTTATCTTTCGGAATCTCCTTTTTGAATCTTTCCTCTTTCGTTTCAGCATGGCTGAAGATCTTAACATCCCGGAGGGTTTAGTTATACCACTATGGTATAGGAGGTTGCAAGAGGCTAGGGCCGCGGCTGCGGGTCCGGCCAATGCTACTACACCAGAGACAACCGCTCCTCCTCCTCAGCCTAGAGTGGATAATTTTGCTAAGGTTTGCAAGGAGTTCAAGGCTATAGGAGGAAAACCTTTTCTTGGTTCAGAGACTTTCGTAGAGGCTAGAGATTGGCTTAAGGAAGTGGAAGAGTTGCTAGATATCTTTGAAGTGGAAGAGGGAAAGAAAGTCAAGTTGGCGGCTTGGTTAATGAAGGGAGAGGCCTCATTCTGGTGGGAGGTCACTAATGGAGAACGCCCTGTTGACTCTTGGGCAGATTTTAAGCAAAGGTTTGGGGCTAAGTTTCTCTCAAGGGCGGAAGAGAATCTGTTTATGGAGAAGTTCTTGAATTTGAAGCAAGGGAATCTCACGGTGAAAGAATATGTCAACAAATTCAATCAATTAGCAAGGTTTGGCATAGAGTTGGTGAATACACCGGAGAAGAAGGCTTTGAGGTTCGTTAGAGGCTTGAACGAACCATTGCAAGGAATAGCTATGACTCACATTCCTATGGGGGCCACTTTTGAGAAGCTTGTCTACATGGCACTTATGCATGAGGATGATAAGAATTCTAAGGCACCAGAGAAAAAGGGGGATCAGAAGAAACCGCAACAGCAACAACAAGGCAAGGGCGGAAAAGGCAATGGTGACAAAAAGAAGACGAAGAAGAAGTGCTTCAATTGTGGAACACCAGGACACCTTAGTAAGGATTGTCGCAAAAAGAAGAAGACCGGTTGCTTTCATTGCGGTGAAGCAGGGCATCTTGTGAAAAACTGCCCAAAGAAGGGGCAGAAGACGGGGTCTACCTCAGGAGGCCAGGTGCAAGCTCTTATAGCACCGAGATTTGTTGGGCCGTTTCCTATTAAGGAAAGGATTGGACGGATGGCATATAGGGTGGAGTTGCCCGACAGACTTAGTGGTGTTCATGATGTATTCCATGTATCACATTTGAGGAAGTGCTTACATGAGACCGCGGAGGTGGTAGAGCCGAGCTTGCTTAGAGATGTAGAGGTAGAGCGTGATGCGACGATTCGACGAGCTCCTACTCGCATCCTTGGGTCAGAAACTAGGAAGTTGAGGAACAGAGAAGTTCAGCTAGTTAAAGTGCAATGGGGAGATGACGAAAGCAATGCTACTTGGGAGACGGAAGCAAAGATGCGTTCTTTGTATCCATTTCTTTTTGAGAGTATGTCTTTTAACTTCTCCTTTATTGCTTGTCTAGTACTTATCTTATCTTTAGTATATCCTCTCGCTAATACCTATGACCTTTAGATAGGGTAAAACCTATGGTTGAAACATGTGTTTGAAACATGTTATGGTTGATGGATGCATATGGATGCAATTGTTTGCTAGTGGTTGCTCGTGGATGCATATACACACACATTAGGCACTAGATCGGCTCAGTCACTTCATGTTGCATATTGCATAAATGGATGTGGTAGTTAGATTGATGGATGTATCATGGCTGTGTTATCATATGGATGATGCATTTTTGTGTATGGTTGTGCACGCATGTAGAAATTTGTATGTGTCAATAGGGTTTCGCATACATATTGGATGCATGGCACTATCATGGTTTGCATTAAGGAGGTTTACTGTATCAGTAACCGCCTGATTTTCGCATTAGATAAGTACATATACACACACTTTTGCATATATCCATCCAGCATTTAGAATCTTGTAAGGACAATGATTGCTCGTGGATGATGCTTTGAGTAGATGGATGATTGGATGGTAGGATACGTTCTTCCTAACTTGAAGATTTCGGGGACGAAATCCTTTAAGGAGGGGAGAATGTAACAACCCGTATTTTCAATAACCTGTAATAACATAAATCGAGGCAGAATTTAATTCTAAAATGGGAATCAAGGGAAACGGGCTATGCCATTGCGTTCGTCTCGGAAAAATACGCGAAATAGAGTCCGAGTTTTCGAAAATCGGAGTCCGTATGACCAAGATATGGCCTCGCGAAGTTTCACGAAAATTCCCAAATTAAAGTATACTTAATTAAGTGAAATGGGTTGTGTAGATATATATATATATATATATATATATTGATATATATATATATATATATATATAATTGAAAATTTAATAAATAAATATGCAAAAATGCTCAAAACAGCGAATTGGGAGAGGGGAATAACCGAACCGGCCGATTTTTGAAGTCGACCCGAGCCCGCTGGGTCGACTAGGGGTTAATCCAGGGTGTTTGGCTGTCAACCCGTGGGCCGATTCGCTCAAGTGCAGATTTTGCATTTGAATGGTTCTCATGGTCCATCTTTAATCTAAAGGCCCTAGATGGTTCCTACACTTGACTTCTTCCCCAAGACATGCTTTGATGGCTTGGATTGAATCTAGGGTTAATCCTATGGCCTAAAACACTTGCCTAATCTATAAATAAGACCCTAACCTACCCTAATTCATTCATAATTAAACCTAGTGACTAAACTATGGCAAAATGCTAGCTCTCATGGCCTCCACTAATTTTATGAAGAGGGTTGCATACTAATCACTCTCTAATCAACTTCTAATCCCTTCTTAGCATCTTAATCTTCTTCATTTGGTGTTCAAAGTTGCTAGTTGTGAGTTTCTATCACTTTGATGATCTTTTGGTAAACTAATTAGATGAGATGTGATGAGATTTATGGTTTTGTATGTGGGTTAATGAGCTTTGAATCATATGATATGATGTTAGCATTAATCTTATGTTTATGCATGTTGAGTATGTAAGCTTATGCAAGTTTAATATGATGTATGTTATGTTTGCATGATGCTAAATATGCAAGTTGTGGGCTATGTAATCATATGCATGTTATGCAAGTTCATGGTAATATGCTATGCAAGTTACATGTATGTAAATATGCAAGTTACATGTTTGATAATATGCAAGTTACATGTATGTAAATATGCAAGTTACATGTTTGTTAATATGCAAGTTACATGTTTGTTAATATGCAAGTTACATGTATGTAAATATGCAAGTTACATGTTTCTTTATATGCAAGTTACATGTTTGTTAATATGCGAGTTACATGTATGTAAATATGCAAGTTACATGTTTATTAATATGCAAGTTCATGATGACACATTATGCAAGTCTATAAGCTAATATGCAAGTTTGTTATGCAAAATGAATATGTAAGTTATGTGACATATTATATGCAAGTTATGTGACATGTTATGCAAGTTCATATGCAAGTTATGTGTTTGTTAATATGCAAGATGGCACCTTTGAAACATGTTCATTCATATGCAAGTTGACACCTTTTATATGTGTTATATCATGAACGAAATTACGTGGGAACGATGGGGTAATTAAATGCATAAGTTAATAAGATTGTGTGAAATTAATATAATTATGCATAACACAAAATAAATAAACATAGTATGGGAATTTGCCTATTTGGTTAGGTGTACCCATACTATGTGTTGGGAATTTACCTATTGAGTTAGGTCTACCCCATGGGAATTTACCTATTAAGTTAGGTCTACCCATGTTAAGAAAACTTGATTAATTAGGGATAATTAATATAAAATTATGAGGGTGATTAATTAGGTGTAATTAATTGACTAAGACACGAGGTTGGACTCAGTTGTAGCGTAAAACTGCCCGGACCCAACCGGCTTAACCAGTTGCTACAAATGTTAGCCCAATGTGAGAGGTCTTAGGCACAAACTAAATACGTAATTAATGTAAAGACACGAGGTTAGACTCTGTTATGACATAAGGCTGCCCGGACCCAACCGGCTTAACCAGCGGTCATAAAAGACAGTCTAATGTGAGAGGTCTTTACAAAGGTTACGTTCTTAATTAATTAATTAAGAAACACTTAACCACATTAGCATGTAGAGGGACATGAGGGGTTAAGTGGGTGCCTCGGGTGGCATGAGAAAATCTAGTGGTTGCCTTGGGTGGCAATAGAAAATACGATTAGAATACTTAACCAAAATGGAACATGTAATTAAAACATGATTAAAGGGTTAAGTGGGATATACTAGAAAAAGGGACAAGCTTAGGTGGGTAGCTTGTGGAGGCCCATTTCAACCAGTAACCCATACGTATCTTTGTGGGCTCGACCCATGTCGAGGACGGGACACGCATACTGGGCTTGACTGTAAGAGGCAAACGGGTTAGCGGTGGCAACGCAAGTCCAACGGGCTTCATATGCGTGAGTGGGCCCGGGCTGGTAGGTAAGCCGTTGTTGCATCGAGTAGATATAAGCCGTGCACCTTTAGTTCCATCAGGTTGCCACATTGGGGAATGATACATCCCACGGTGGGGCCAGCACGGGTATCTACGTTAGGGAGCCGATCGAATGGGAAGTAGTGTGTACACCTAGTGGATTGTAGGGCCCCGTGGCGCCTACTTGGTCACCTAGGGGTACGCAGGTACTAATTAGTAAATTTTATAAGTCCTTGGGTGGGATCAACCTTTAAGTTAGGAACGACTGGTGTGGTGCAGTTTAGTAATTTACCTTAGGGAGGGTAGATGCGTCTTTATCCTTTATCTTCGTTTAGTTGACTGCTTAGGGTAGCCATTCATCCCTATATGTTACCGTATATCAGTTTATGTCTTCTCTGGTTACTTTAACGATTGTATTGTTAAAGTTATAGGACTCGCTCAGACTTATGTCTGACCCTGTTGTTTTTATCTTTTTCCCAACCTTCAGGTCCTACGGTGGATCCTAGCAGTAGTGGAGCTTGATCGGATTGCTGTTCCAGTCTTTAGGAGCTTGGATAGATGTAAAGCTCCAGTTATCCAGTTATCTTTTCTTTTGTTCGGCTATTGTATGAGAGTGGGATTATGTACTTCTTTATTTTGATGGATATTGTACTTGACCTTTATTGTGGTTTTATGATGTAACCAGACATGTTTTACTTCCGCTGTTATGAGATGATGTTTTAAAATTTCAAGTACTATTTATATCTGTCTTGTTGTAATTTTTCTGTTCTATATTCACTAAAATACTCCACCGATGCTATGGCATTCCCTTAGTGAGTGATCATAGCGGGAGTGGGGTGTTACATAATATGATCTCAATCAATTTTCATAAACTTACATATGAACATGTGTGAATCAACATCATCTAATTTTTTAACAACATGGTTTTATATGGGTACACCTAACTCAATAGGCAAATTCCCATAATCAAGTTTTATTTAATTATAGTTTCAAGTTTATGGGTACACCTAACCTAATAGGCAAATTCCCATAAACAAGATCCATTTAAATTAAGAAAAAAAAACATAACTTTAAGCATGATCCAACAACATCATGATTTTTCAACATAATATAGCATGATTTATAACATGGCATATTATGATAGTATAACATAGCTTGACATGATTCTCAACATAGCACGACATAGCATAAGAGAATTTACAACATAGCATGACATAGCATATATAATTTACATCATACGACAACATAATAACATAATAAGAGATCCACAATATATAGAATTTACAATTACAAATCACATCACTTTCTTGTGATCCATTCATAACTGAGTCAAATTAGTTTGTAATTGTCTTGTGAGAATCATCATACTCACCAACAAAAGAAAAGAATTAGAGAAAGAGAGATCTTTTGATTTGATTTGTGTAGATTTAGTTGTAGATGATTAGGCTTCCTCTTCTTAGTTTGTGACGGCTATGCTGAACTCCATGGCAGCAGCATGACGGTAGCTTCTCTAATTTTACAAGTGATTTAGGTCTAGGGTCTACCCACTTATTTATAGATTTTAGAATTCATTTAGGCCATTAGATTTAACCTAGAAATAACCGCAGCCGTTCGGACAAGATGGGGTTTATCTTGTTGACTCAGCAATGAGTCAGAAGTGACTCAGCAAACACTCAGCAAATTAATAAACTTCTATTCATGTTTGCATTAACTGCCCATATATATATATATATATATATATATATTCTACAATGTACACATTAGATACATCCCCCCCTTTTACACACTTATTATTGTTTTTATATACATATTAGATACATCCCCTCTCTTACACACTTATTAATATTTTTATATTCATATTAGATACATCCCCTCTCTTACATACTTATTAATATTTTTATATTCATATTAGATACATCCCCTCTTCTACACACTTATTATTATTTTAGCAACTTTAGTGTTAATAGAAAATTCGGGGTGTTACATTCTCCCCTCCTTTTAGGATTTCGTCCCCGAAATCTTCAAGTCCGGAAGAATGTATATCCTACCATCCAAACGTCCATCTACTCATCCATCATACACAGGCATCCATTGTCCTTAAAAGACTTCTAATGCTTTATGATCATATGCAAAGTGTGTGTACATGTCCTTACCTAATGCGAAATCAGGCGGTCTACTGATTCAGTTGACCTCCTTAATGCAAATTATGTAAGTGTCATGAATCCATTATGTATGCAAAAGATCCTAATTGCTTACATACTACTTCTATATGCGTGCACACCCATTCAACCGAATGCAGCATCCATATGATGGTACAACCATTATACATCCATTATACTAAATACATCCATATATATGCAATATGCAATATGAAGTGACTGAGCCGATCTAGTGCCTAAAGTGTGTGTATATATGCATCCACGAGCAACCACTAGCAAACACTTGCATCCATTTTGCATCCATCATACATAACATGTCTCAAACACATGTTTCAACCATAGGATTATCCTAACTAAAGGTCAAAGATACTAATGAGAGGACATACTAAAGATAAGATAAGATAAGCTAAGCGATAAAGGAGAAATTAAAAGACATACCCTCAAAAAGAAAAGGGTACAACGAACGCATCTTCTCTTCTGTCTCCCAAGTTGCGTTGCTCTCATCATCTCCCCATTGCACTTTAACCAGTCTGACCTCTCGATTCCTCAACTTTTTGATCTCCGACCCAAGAATGCATGTATGAGCTCGTCTAATTGTTGCATCACGCTCTATTTCCACCTCTTTAAGCAAGCTCGGCTCTACCACCTCCGCGGTCTTGTGCAAACACTTCCTCAAATGTGATACATGGAATACGTCGTGTACTCCACTAAGTTTCTCAGGAAACGGCCCTACAAACCTTGGTGCTAATTTCCCCACGGACCCAAAGCGAACAACATTCTGTAACGGAGATACTTTGATAAAAACCATGTCCCCAATGTCAAACTCAAGATCTGTCCTCCTCTTATCAGCATACGATTTTTGCCTATCTTGTGCTGCTTTCATCCTCCTTCGAATCAACTCAATCTTCTTCGAGGTTTCCCTAACCATATCGGGCCCAAGTAGGATTTCATCGGTAGATTCCCACCAACATGTAGGCGAACGACAAGGCCTTCCATAAAGAGCTTCGAAAGGTGTCATGCCAATACTAGACTGAAAGCTATTATTATATGCGAATTCTACTAACGGAAGGTGCTCTTCCCATGTACCCCCAAAGTCTAGGATACAAAGCCTTAAAAGATCCTCTAGAATGCGATTCACCCTCTCGGTCTGGCCGTCTGTCTGAGGATGATATGCGGTGCTCAAACATAGCTGAGTCCCTACCACCTCTTGTAAACTCTTCCAAAATTCGCTAGTAAAGATGGGGTCACGGTCGCTTACTATACTAGAAGGAATACCGTGCAAATGAACTATCTCCTTAATGTATACAGAAGCCAACCACGGAGCAGTCCTCTTACTTTTCACGGGAATAAAATGGGCGCTTTTAGTAAGTCTATCTACTATAACCCAAATCCCCATGTTACCCTTCCTTGATCTTGGTAATCCATCCACAAAATCCATTGAGATGCTTTCCCATTTCCATAGTGGAACTTCTAATGGGTGAAGCAACCCACCGGGTTTCTTTTGTTCTGCTTTAACTCGTTGGCACACCAAGCATCTAGCGACGTACTCGGCCACATCCTTTTTCATACCGGCCCAAAAGAAAACCCGCTTCATATCTTTGTACATCTTATCCCCGCCGGGATGAATGGTCATTTTTGAGCGATGAGCATCATCAAGAATGGCCTTCCTTAAGTCTTCGTCTTGTGGTACACCAAGTCTATTATCCCTTCGTAACCAACCCTTATCGTCTAGGGTATACCTACGAAGATGGCTTGACGACTCCCCCCCTTTGAGCTTTTCTACTATCTCAACCAACTGTGGGTCGTCTCGCTGTGCCTCACCAACCCGTCCTAGAAGTGTAGGTCTAACCTCCAAGGATGCTAACAGACCGGGTACTAAGTCAACGGAGGGTCTAAAGTCAAACATAGAGATGAATTCTAAGCTTTGTCGTTCAACAAACAACGGACTCAAGGGCAACCTTTTCCTACTTAAGGCGTCTGCCACCACGTTACCCTTGCCCGGGGTATATGCTATTTCAAAATCGTAGGAGGCTAAGAATTCCATCCACCGTTGCTGCCTTAAATTCAAATCCTTCTGAGAGAATAAGTATTTTAATGATTTGTGGTCAGTGAACAATTCGAATTTCTCACCAAGAAGATAGTGACGCCAAGACTTAAGCGCGAAAACAATTGCGGCTAGCTCTAAGTCATGCGTGGGGTAATACTTTTCATGAACCCTCAACTGCCTTCCACCATAGGCTATTACTCTTCCCTCTTGCATGAGAACCGCGCCAAGTCCCGTCCCACAAGCATCAGTATAGATGGTAAACGGTTTATTCCCGTCTGGCAGCACTAAGACTGGGGCTGAAGTTAAGGCTCTCTTTAAACGTTGGAACGCATCATCGCAATCTTTGTCCCACGTAAAAACCAGGTTCTTCTTCGTTAACCGTGTTAATGGAGCTGATATTTTTGCGAAGTCTTTGATAAACTTCCTATAATAGCCAGCCAACCCCAAGAAACTTCTTACTTCGGTTGCATTTTTAGGGACCTTCCAATCTTGGATGGCCACCACCTTTGCGGGATCCACTGCTATCCCTTCTTTGGAAACCACGTGCCCTAAGAACCGTACTTCCTCCTCCAGAAGTGACACTTAGAAAATTTTGCCTTAAGGTTATGCGCTCGAAGGGTTTCCAACACTTCCCTAAGACGTAGGGAGTGCTCTTCTTTATTCTTAGAAAAGACTAAGATGTCATCCACAAAGACTACCATGAATTTGTTAAGGTATTCCCTAAACACCCTACTCATCAAATCAACAAAATATGCAGGGGCGTTTGTCAAACCAAAGGGCATCACTAGCCATTCATAGAATCCGTCAGGAGTCCTAAAAGCAGTCTTATCTATACTATCCTCAGCCACTCTCAGTTGATGAAAGCCAGTGGCTAAGTCCAACTGCGAAAACACTGAGGCGCCAACTAACTGATCAAAGAGATCGTCAATCCTCGGCAGTGGGTGTCGGTTCTTTTTAGTAAGCTTGTTTAGTTCTCTATAGTCCATACAAAGTCTAAGAGACCCATCCGCCTTTGTGGCAAAAACTACTGGAGCACCCCACTCCGATATACTACGTCTTATGAACCCCTTCTCAAGCAACTCCTTTACTTGCTTATTGAGTTCCCTCCTTTCACGAGGAGCCATGTGGCGCACTGGCAAAGATACGGGTTTAGCATTATCCACAAGATAAATTCGAAAGTCTATCTCCCGCTTTGGAGGTAAGCCCTTCACCTCCTCAAACACATCCGGATATTCCCGGACCACTTCTACCGATCGCAGGTTCTCTACAGACGCGTCAAGCGATTCAAGATAACTTAGCATAACGGAATTTATGGGATTACAAAAGATGTCGAGAGCATTACCAAGGCGAGTCACAAGCCTAACTACTCTCCTTTCACAATCAAGAATGACCCTATTTCTAGACAACCAATCCATTCCTAAAATTAGCCCATAGCCCGTGAAGCCCAATACATAAGCATCACATCTAAATTCAACGCTAAGTATAGAGTTTTTCAAATCCAAACATATCATGGTCAAATGAGCCGAACCCCCAATTGGATTTGAAACGACCAAGGGATCCTCTACTAAACTGGTGTTCAAGTGCAGTGATTCAACTAATGATGCAGAGATAAACGAATGAGATGCGCCAGAATCGAATAAGGTACGGACAGGATGATCAAACAGAAAAACTAAGCTTTCAACAGAAATTGTTCTACCTCTTTCTTGCAGCGGTGGGGCCGCAATAGCCTGAACTTGCCCCCTTGCCTGCTCTGGTGCCATAAGAGCCTGCACCAGTCCTCCCGAGGTAGACCCTGCCCTCTGCCCCTTCTTTGGACAGTCCTACACTAAATGTCCCGCATCTCCACAATGAAAACAACCAGTCTTCTTTTTCTTTCTACAATCTTTGCTGAGATGGCCAGGCGTCCCACAATTGAAGCATTTCTTCTTCCCTTTGCCATTATTGTTTTTACCACCCTTCTTATTTTGCTGTTGGGGTTTCTTCTGATCCCCTTTCTTTTCAACTGCCTTATCCTCATGCATAAGTGCCATTTCTACTAGCTTTTCAAAGGTGGCTCCCATAGGGATGTGGGTCATAGCCAACCCTTGCAACGGTTCATTCAAGCCTCTAACGAACCTCAAAGCTTTCTTCTCTGGCGTGTTCACCAACTCCAAGCCAAACCTTGCTAACTGATTAAATTTATTGACATATTCCTTTACTGATGAGCTCCCTTGCTTTAGTGCCAGGAATTTTTCCATATTAAAGTTATCCTCTGCCCTTGAAAGAAACTTTGCCTCAAACCTTCGTCTGAAATCCGCCCATGAATCAACTGGACGTTCCCCGTTAGTGACCTCCCACCAAAACGAGGCCTCTCCCTTCATTAACCAAGAAGCTAAACGGACTTTCCTCCCATCTTCCACTTCAAAGATATCCAACAATTCCTCAGTCTCCTTAAGCCAATCTCTGGCCTCCACAAACGTCTCAGTCCCTTCAAAAGTTTTTCCTCCCATAGCCTTGAATTCCTTGCACGTCTTTGCAAAAGTGTCAACACGAGGAGGAGGAGGAATGGGTGCAACTAGGGGTGGAGGAGTATCCGCTGGGCCTGCAGTGGTGGCCCTAGCCTCCAAGTATCTCCTAAACCACCCTGGAATCGTCACACCTTCTGGGAGATTAAGATCTTCAGCCATGCTGAAACGAAAAAGGAAAGATTCAAAATGGAGAATTCGAAAGATAAAGATAAGGATGTGGCTATTTGGGATTATGTTTTTCATAAAAACTCTCTTTAAATAACATGTTTTTTTTTTTTGAAAGCACTTCTTCCAAAAATACTTTAGAAAAAAAATATTTTTCTAAAAAAAAAATTTATCTGTTCTGGTAACCTTATGCTCTGATACCACGTGTAACACCCCACGTCCATTAATGTCACTCACAAAGGGAATGCATTAACTTCCATGGAGGTTTTAAGTGAATATAGAACAGTAAAATTACAACAAGACAGATATAAAATAGTACTTGGAAATTCAAAAACTTTATTTCATTGTAGCAGAAGTCAAAACATGTTTGATTACATCATAACACCATATTCAATGTCAAGTACAATATCTATCTTGATAAAACAAGTACATAATCCCATTACATGAATAGCCATTAAAAAGAAAGATAACAAGCTGGACTTTACTTCAGCAGTCCAAGCTTTCCAAAGATAAGCGATCCAACTAGACTCCACTAGAACTTGGCCCAACCTGCGGACCTGAAGGGAGAAAAAGGATGGAAAAGAGGGGGTCAGACATAAAGTCTGGTGAATATGATAATTCTACAATACTATTACCAAAATAACTGGACTAAGGCATAAGCTGGAAAACAAGAAAATGTCTATGAAGAGCAGATTAAGGACATAGACAATCGCTAAAGGCAACGTTATAGGCGCTCCTAAATACTAAAGGATAAACACTATACTACACCACACCAGTCACCTTAGAGATTCATCTCACTTAGCTTCACTTAGAAACTTTCCCAATGGCTTTACGTACCCCTAGCTGACTACATAGGTGCCGCCTGCCCCTATCTCCACTAGGTGTACCCTACTTCCCATTATTCGATCGGCTCCCTAACTCGTAGATACCCGTGCTGGCCCCACAGTGGGGTGTATCACTCCCCTAAAGTGGAAACCTGATACAACGGACATGCACGGCTTATACCTACACGATGCAACAACGTCTTACCTACCAGCCCGGGTCCACACACGCATATGAAACCCGTTGGACTTGCGTTGCCACCGCTCCCTGTTTTGGCCTCTTATAGTCAAACCCAGTATGCGTGTCCCGTCCTCGACTTGGGTCGAGCCCACAAAGATACGTTTTGGGATACTGGTTGAAATGGGCCCCCACTATTTACCACAAGCATTCCACCTAAGCTTGTCCCCATTAGTCCATCCCACTTAACCCACTTAGTCATGTTCATTTACATGTGTGTTTGGTTAAGTCTAATCGTATTTCAAATGCCTCTAAAGGCAACCACCAGATTCCTCATGCCACCCAAGGCACCTACTTAACCCCCATGTCCCACCTTACATGATTATCTGGTTAAGTATTTCTTAGTTCATTAAGGCCATAACCTCATAAAGACCTCTCACATTAGACTGGCATTTATGGCAGCTGGATTTGCCGGGCGGGTCCGGGGAGTCTTACACCATAAAAGAGTCTAACCTCGTGTCTTTACAACTGTTATGCTTTAGTTTGGGCCTAGGACCTCTCACATTGGGCCGACATTTGTGACTACTGGATTTGCCGGGCGGGTCCGGGCAGGTTTACATCACAAACGGGTCCAACCTCGTGTCCTAAGCATTGATTATTAATAATAGTCCACTTTCCCCCAATTTTAATAATTCCCTACTTGAATTATTAATTACTTCCAATTTTTAACAATGTCCATAATTGACTCAATTATGGACATTCATTCATGGTATGTAACATCTTACAAAATTGCACCCAATTTATTAATTCCTAATATTACCCCTACCCCACGTTTGAACGTTTATTCGCAAAATATATGTTAGACTCGAATAGCCTAACTCATAGCATAAAAGAGATTATCATAATAACAACATGTATATGTGACCAAATGAATCATAATAACGGGTGAAACTTGCATATGTCCAACTTGCATAGATTATACATGTCATGGATCTAAAGGTGTCAACTTGTTCAAAATTCACCTAATATGATCTCAATCAATTTTCATAAACTTACATATGAACATGTGTGAATCAACATCATCTAATTTTTTAACAACATGGTTTTATATGGGTACACCTAACTCAATAGGCAAATTCCCATAATCAAGTTTTATTTAATTATAGTTTCAAGTTTATGGGTACACCTAACCTAATAGGCAAATTCCCATAAACAAGATCCATTTAAATTAAGAAAAAAAAAACATAACTTTAAGCATGATCCAACAACATCATGATTTTTCAACATAATATAGCATGATTTATAACATGGCATAGTATGATAGTATAACATAGCTTGACATGATTCTCAACATAGCACGACATAGTATAAGAGAATTTACAACATAGCATGACATAGCATATATAATTTACATCATACGACAACATAATAACATAATAAGAGATCCACAATATATAGAATTTACAATTACAAATCACATCACTTTCTTGTGATCCATTCATAACTGAGTCAAATTAGTTTGTAATAGTCTTGTGAGAATCATCATACTCACCAACAAAAGAAAAGAATTAGAGAAAGAGAGATCTTTTGATTTGATTTGTGTAGATTTTGTTGTAGATGATTAGGCTTCCTCTTCTTAGTTTGTGATGGCTATGCTGAACTCCATGGAAGCAGCATGACGGTAGCTTCTCTAATTTTACAAGTGATTTAGGTCTAGGGTCTACCCACTTATTTATAGATTTTAGAATTCATTTAGGCCATTAGATTTAACCTAGAAATAACCGCAGCCGTTCAGACAAGATGGGGTTTATCTTGTTGACTCAGCAATGAGTCAGAAGTGACTCAGCAAACACTCAGCAAATTAATAAACTTCTATTCATGTTTGCATTAACTGCCCATATATATATATATATATATATTCTACAATGTACACATTAGATACATCCCCCCTTTTACACACTTATTATTGTTTTTATATACATATTAGATACATCCCCTCTCTTACACACTTATTAATATTTTTATATTCATATTAGATACATCCCCTCTCTTACATACTTATTAATATTTTTATATTCATATTAGATACATCCCCTCTTCTACACACTTATTATTATTTTAGCAACTTTAGTGTTAATAGAAAATTCGGGGTGTTACATTGATGTAACCAATCTTATTTTTCTTTTCCGCTGCAATGAATGAATTTTTAATTTTTAAGTACTACTTTATATCTGTCTTGTTATGTTTTGTTCTATATACACTTATAAAGCTCCATGGAAGTTAATGCATTCTGTTAGTGAGTGACATTAATGGTAATGGGGGTGTTACATCTAACCAATGAGGTGGATATCCAAGTCAATCGCTCATTAGTTCCTTTAGAGTGAAGACCCAACGAAGTGGGCATTCTCATTTACTTATGGCCCTATTAAAAGTGGATTCTTATGATCTTTTATAACCCTAAGGCAGACTTTAGCCCCTTAAGAGTCCATCCTAACACGTCAACGTTCTTAAAGTCTGTACTATCAGTTGTAATATGATAAGTAGTATTGCAAACGTTACTACGTAGCTTATATTACGATAGAACACCTATGTCACTTAAGACTTCCCTTAGACAATTGGTGAGCATGCAAAGGCCACAGATCTTTTATATACCAGTTCTGTCCCTAGTTGATCCCTTACAAGCTTCTAGAGGAAGTGGACATCCCCCGTGAACTACCCTACTCCGTTACTGCTTATTCATAACCACTTTTAGAGATGGAGGGCCCAAAGACTTACTTCGAATCTAATAAGCGTGAGTCCAATGACTTTGGTTCCTCTCCAAGGAATAAAACTTCGGAGGGATCCTAGTCCTAACCACTTAAGACCCAAATTAGACAAGAAGAGAGTCATCTACTTAAGACCTTCTCTAGGTGTAGTAAATCAGCCTATTTTCACACATAGTAGACTTATATATACACACACTTCATTATCATCACGGGTTCATATGGCTAATAATATTTTACATTATTAACCTACTAAGTCGAACTCTATTTTTAATTATAGGTTCTATATTTATTTATATAAATAAGGAAGGTTATATCCTCTTTTACCAAGGATATTTATTTAATTACTTCACTAATTGGACTTAGTTATTAAGCAGCAATCAACACCCATTATGACACGCATTTGTTCCCATTTCTATGCTTATTGCCCTTTATGACCATAATAGTCATATTTTCCTAAGTCAACTATTTATCAGACCCAAGGAATTTTAATTGTTGTACCCCAACAAACAATTACTATTTTTATTCATTTATTTATTGATTGACTGTTATATATGTATATTTTTATGTACAAGGCCTCTCACATTAATTTGACCGCTTATGGATGCTGGATTTGCCGGTCGGTTCCGGAAAGACTTCTACCACAGGTTGAACTTAATTTCGTGCCTTTGTACATTTATATTTACGCATTAGACCCCTTACATTAGACTGACTACATGTGGTTGCTGGATTGTTCGGTCGGTCTCGGGCAGGCTTATACTACAAGTTGAGCTTAACAAAGTGTCTAAATGCGGTTATAATTCAAATTTCTAATTTGGGGTGTACAACATTAATCCTAATTAATTTAGGAATTGTAACCATTATCATATTATATTTACTTTCCCCAATCAACAGCAGTTACAGTTGTTATTTATTGATTTACGGTCCTATTCATAGCAATTAATTATATTGATTGCTACAAATGGTCACCACAAATATATTAATTCAATATGGATTATATTTACATATATCATTCCATAATTGAATATATTTCAAACATTTATATAATGTATAATTTACCGTTTTACGCTGATTTGGACGGATAATATGTATATATTTATATTTTATGTTTTCATGCGGTCAACGTATTTATTATTTATTATTATTATTCTTTAAAATTAGAAGATTTGGTTTAATCAATAACCAAACATTCATTTTTTCATACAATCTAACCAAAAGGTTTCAAATCTTACAAAAAGACCGTTAGCCGTAATCGTTGTAAATTATGCCCGATTAGTAAAATAGACCTATCTTAAATTCACAAGAAATATATATGTGTATATATATATATGTGTGTTTGGAATAGTTGATGCAAACTATTTATATTTATACGTATGTTTGCACCACTTTTCCTTTTTAAATCCTTTTGTCATATCTCTTGTGAATCCAAAATGACATCTTTTTGTTCAAAAAGAGGAAAACGGCATATTTACAACTATTAAGCCAAAACACAACAACATCGAATGCAAATAGGTATAACCCTTTTTAAAATTACAATTAGACAATTTAACTTTTTATCCAAATATTCACATAATTTGTCATTCAACACTGAAATTAGAGATCTGGAACATAACTACATCTAAATGGTGTTTAATAGGATTGATTTCCAGATCTACAGTGCTTTTACAGCAACTGCAATATGTTTTACAACATAACTGTAGGAGATAGGTGTAAACAAATTTAAGAATCCTACAATTAATATTATGCTTAACTACAATTCACAAGTTTTAATAATTTTTACAACCAGATATGATAGGGTCTAACTCAATTACAATCATATTATAAGCAGATCTGATGAAAATCGGCTTATAAAGTTAAGATTTAATACAAACGAGATAAATACGTTATTATAAATGTATATATAAATTTCCCACTCACCTGCAATCATCCAAATCCAAGTTTGTATCTTTTAGCCCCACAATTCCCAAATTCTTATAAATATACAATTTATCTAAAAAAGGGATGATTCCAGATCCATAGAGATGTAAGAAAATACGAAAAGAGGGGAGAATCTACCATTGATCGTCAATTTGCTTTAGTTTCCATTGGATCTGATAATCCTCTCAATCATATTTGATTTGTTTTTGATTTGTTGTATAAGAATATATTTTAATTATGAAATTAGGTTTGGAGAAGGATGATAATGGAAGAGCTTCGTTGTTGCCCACAGATTTGTGTGTAAAAGAATGATGCCTTACCCCTTTGTGTGTAAAAGAATGATGCCTTACTCCTTTATTTATAGGAGAAGGATGAAAAGGACAGCTTTTCAATTTCAGAAAACATATCCTAGAAAACAAGATTGTTCTTTGTTCTGTAAGTTCAAGTTACATTCAGATGTGAACTCTTAAATGAAATTCTTGGCATGTAATAATCTGAATCCAAGCTCTACCTGATTATGAGATAATCCTTTCATATTTATCCTATCTATTTTGTCAGATTTGTGCCTGCGATGTTATTCAAATCTATTTTATCATATTTGTGCCTGCGATGTTATTCAAATCTATTTTATTAGATTTGTGCCTGCGACGTTATTCAAATCTATTTTATCAGATTTGTGCCTGCGATGTTGTTCAAATCTAATCAGCCAGATTTATGCCTGCGATGTAATTTAGATCCATACTTCTTTTATGTGCCTAGTTTTGCTATTATAAAATCTAACATCGTATGGCTATTTTATGCCTAATCTTTTATGTTTCCTCTTCTTCCCCTTTTATTATAGATCTAGGTTGTCTCGAACCTAGATGAAATCTTGTTATATATACGATTGGAATTCGCGGGAATTGGGCCTAATCTATTTTATGTACTATTGGGTGTAACTTGTAATTGAGATTTGGGTATAACTTGTAATTGATATTTGGGTATAAGTTGTAATTGATATTGGGGCCTTATTATCATTATGACTGCAAATTTGGATTAATTAACATATAAATCAAATTTTGGGGCATAATTGTTATTGTTGCGAACTTGGGGTAAATTGAAATATTAAATCTAGATTGGGCGTAAACCGTAAATTGTAATATTAATCTAGATTGGGCATAACTATTGGTTGGGACGCCAAGCATAATGTAAATTGTGATTTTGGGGCATGACTATTATTGCAAATTTGGAAAGGCTTGGACATGTATGGTAAACATGCTAAAAGATAAACATGCCTAACCCGAGGTTAGATTGAGTTGCAGTGCAAAACTGTCCGGAACCGCCCGACACATCCAGTAACCGCAACAACACAGATCTAATGTGAGAAGTTAGCACATTCAGCCCAAAAACCCGAGGTTAGAATGAGTTTGCGATAGAAATCTGCCCGGAACCGCCCGGCACATCCAGCGACCGCAAACAATAGTTCTAATGTGAGAGGTTAAGGCGTTAATGAATGAATTAATGCAAATAAACAAGACATGCTAATAACTGTATGGTAAGGTTAAGTTAAAACAAGAGAGCAACTCTTAACCGATATAACATGATGAATGGGCATGGTTAAGTTAACACAAGAAGACAACACTTAACCAATATAACATGATGTGTGGTAGGGTTAAGTTAAAACAAGAGAGCAACACTTAACTAATATAACATGATTAATGTGAAGGGTTAAGTTAACACGAGAGGACAACACTTAACCAATATAACATGATTTGTGGTAGGGTTAAATTAACACAAGAAGGCAACACTTAACCAGTGTAACATGACAAGTGGGTGAGTTAAGTTAACTTGAATTGATTGATGAAACTTAACCAATACAATATGATGAACGCGTGGGGTTAAGTTAATAAGAAACACTTAACCAATATAACTTGATGAACGAATAGGGTTAAATTAATGGGAAATACTTAACCAATATAACATGATGAATGAACAGGGTTAAGTTAATAGGAAACACTTAACCAATCCAACATGATGAGTGAGAAGGGTTAAGTTAATAAGAAACACTTAACCAACATGACATGATGAGTGGGTGGGTTAAGTTAACATGAATGGACAAAACTTAACCATTAAAAAAACATGCTTGAATCAGTGGGAGGGTTAAGTACATATCGGGATGGTGGGTAATATTAGTAAATATAGGCCCACAAACTTAACCATTAAATAAACATGCTTGAATCAGTGGGAGTGTTAAGTACATATCGGGTTGGTGGGTAATATTAGTAAGTGTAGGCCCACAAACTTAACCAGTAAGAAACCCTAGTAACGAGGACCCATTTCAGCAGTAACCCACATAGATGTATCAAGGTACCCTGAAACTAGGCAGGGTGGGGCACGATTACTGGGCTGAATATAAGCGATAAAAATAGAAGCAGGGGGTACGTCAGTGTAGGTTCTGACGGTTTACGGGCATGCACGTACTCCGGAGTGGGAAAAGCAGGCACCGGGTACCAGTAGTTATACACTGTGCATCTTGAATCGTTTCAGGTTGCTATCATCAGGATTGATACACCATATGGTGGGACCAACACAGGGTATCTACACGCAAGAGAGGGCCGATTAACAAAGACACAAGGAAAATTAATTCAAGTAGGGAGCCGATCAATAGGGTAGTAAGGGTACATCTAACATCTTCATGGCAATTAGGCTGATTGAGGTAAGATCCTCATACTAGACGTACACCTGAAGGCTACCACAATTGCAGGGATTGGGATCACATTACCATATTATCATTTTATACAGATTTCTAGTTGGGACACTAGTTAGAGGGTGCAGAGATATAGAAATCAGAATAACAGGGTAGTAGCGAAGCAGAGAAAGAGTAGAAGCACATTCAGTTTATCTTGCGTTATCATGTCTATGCTAATCGTATGTTATATTGTTATCCTTGTTATCACGGTATTGTCTTTTATTCAGTTTATTCATGTCATGATGCTTTTGTCTATTTACGTGCTGAAAGTCACTGGACTGACCAGGCTTTATGTCTGACTCTATTTTGTTTCGCTTTCTTTTCTTCTGTTCCCCCCCTTCCAGGTTCGCAGGGAGGGAATATTACCACTTAGCTCAGTTTTCTTTCCAAGCTCGAAGATAGTCGATGCATTGCTCCCTTTTTCACTGCTATGGCTGTCTCATGCTTTATTGGAGAATATCATTGTCTTTTTATGCTTCTTATATACTTGGAAGTTTTTGAATCAAGACAGAAGTTTCATGTAATACTTTTTATGTATGATTTAGTCAATTGTTGTAAAAGTTTGACTGAACTACGTTGTTTATAAAGTGACTTTATTTTCCGCTGCTTTATTTGTCTGTCTTGTAATTTATCTACATCTTTTACCTGTAATGCTTCACTGAAGTTAATGCATTCCCTTTGTGAGTGACATTAATGGACGTAGGGTGTTTCACTTGGTATCAGAGCTGAAGGTTACCGGATCAGATAAAAGATTTGAAAAATTATTTTCAAAATGATTTTAAAAGAAGCATTTTCAAAAGAAAAGTTTTGTTTTAAAGGCATATTCCCCAAAGCCATATGCACTAACTTTTGATCCTCTGATTGAATCCTTGTTTCTTTCTTTCCTGAGTCTCCGGGGCTCCTGGCTTTCTGGGAGGTAACCTCATCGCGGCATGATTCAGTAGGCTTGATAAGACTACGACACCTGTCAAAGGGCAAAGAAGTGCCCAACTTCCATCTATAGTCGCAATAGTTTCACCTACGGATAATTTTCTTTCAAGATTTGTAGGGATTTCTGTGCGATGGAGGCAGCTTTTGAGAGACTTTTCAATGTGTTACACAAGGATGGTAAAGATGAGAATGTGGGAGTTTGGCTTAGGAGCACAACCCAAGGATAAGAAACTCATGGATATGGACTTGGTTCACAAAGGAGGTAAAAAGAAAGAGGTGTGAATGGAAGAATCACATGACAAGAAGGGAAGAAAGAATAGTAAAACCTAGGACAAGAGGAAGTGTCTTTATTATGGTATAACGGGTCATATAATTAAGGACAAGGGCAAGAACAAAGGACAGGATTTTAAGGAGAGTAGGTGCATACTCTCACTGCCAGCGTACCTCAAAGAGAGGTAGTAAAGTTTCCATTGAAAAAGTTTAGTTTTTCTTTTTGATTATCCTGTTAGTACTCTTTTTGATTTTAGCGCTTCACATTCGTTTATATCTGCTTCCATAGTTTAGTCTCTGCACCTTAGTACTTGTATATTAGGAGATCCCATTATTGTCTGAAATCCAATTGGTGGTTCGGCTCATTTATCTTTGGTTTATAAGGATTTGAGAATAGCTAAATTAAGTATTGAGTTTAAGTGTAATGCTTATGTTTTTGGTTTCATAGGCTATGGGTTAATTCTAGGCATGGATTGGTTAGCTAGTAATTGTGTAAGGATGGTAGTTAGACTTTTGACTTGCCTCGGGAATACCCTTGAGATTTTGTGCGATCCTAAGGGATCAGTTAGGCTTAGCTACCTAGAATCACTTGATGCGTCTATCGACGATTTGCGATCCGTTAGAATAATATGAGTATGCAGATGTTTTTGATAAGGTTAGGGGTTTGCCTCCTAAAACGTGAGATAGACTTCCGCATATATCTAGTTAACAATGCAAGCATTACCTATACGACACATGAATCCAAGGGAAAGGAAGGGTAAGGTCGTAGCGGATGCCTTAAGAAGAAAAAGGTTGACTTCAATCCTCTTTAAGTGGAAAGGAGAAGTTCATAATACATATCAACCTTTTATTTTAGAACCTTCGGTTAAGCTAGTTGGCATCGCTAGGAGTAAGACCTATGCTTTTAGATCAAATAGGTACTTCACAAAGAAAAGACTCTCAGATAATTGATGCAATGGATTAGCTAAGTAGAGGTGAGACCTCTAATCATCCTAGTATATATACACTTGGTATCATGGTTAACATCTGTTTATCTTGGAAAGATAGTTCGACTACATGGCATACCCTCTAGCATAGTAAGTGATCAAGGCCCTATCTTTACTAAGTGAGTTTTGTGAAACAGAAGTCAAGAGCTACACAATCCTGAAGTTAAGACTGTCAGAGCACAATGGAGTGAAGCTCAAGAAGATGCGACTTAGAAGACTAAAGACTAGGTACGCGCATCATACCCCTTTTGAAGGTATTTCCTTGATCTCTCTTTTTATGTAAAGTTTATTTGCATGCTAGTCTTTATCTTTTAAGTGTATCCTCTTGGTCCTATCCTCGATCCTTAGGTAGAAACCAATGGATGTAAACATGTATTTGAAACATGTTATGATTGATGGTTGCAAGTGGTTGCTAGTGGTTGCTCGTGGATGCATACACACACACACATTAGGTACTAGATCGACTCAGTCACTTTCATATTGCATATGCATATATGTATTTGTATATGGATTGAAACTTGATGTGTTATCATGTGGATGTTGCATTTGTATGAATGATTATACACTCATGTAGAAGTTATAAAGTACGATTAGGAATAATTGCATACATGATGGACTCATGGCACTGACATAATTCGCATTAAGGAGGTCAACTGAATCGGTAGACCGCCTGATTTTGCATTTGGGTAAGGACATATACACACTATGCATATGTTCAAGAAAAGCATTAGAAAACTTTTTAAGGACGATGGATACCTATGATTGAATGATTGAGTAGATGGATGTCGGATGGTAGGATATACATTCTTCTTGACTTGAAGATTTCGGGGACGAAATCCTTTAAGGAGGGGGGAATGTAACAACCCCTAATTTTAAATATTAAAATTAACAAATTTAAGAACACTTAATTTTTAGAAGGAAAATTAAGAGAAAAGGGTTGCGCCATTGCGTTCGTCTCGGAATTCTACTTGAGATAGAGTCTGAGTTTGCGTAAATCGGCCACCGTATGAAGAAGTTATTAAGGTTTGAAGTTTGTATACGCGCATGGAGAATATATATATATATATATATACACTGGGTTTAGTACGTCAGAAATAGGTCCAGAAAGTCAAAAATGGTTTCAAAATTGAAAATCAGCCAAAACAGACTGGGCGGGAAAATTGCCGCCAGAGGGTGTCGACCCCCCTTAAGGGGAGTCGACATAGGTGTCGAGCCCCCTATAGGGGTGTCGACCCCGGTGTCGACCCCCCTCCCCAAGATCTGGGCGAAATATCTCGTTTCGTATTGAGCAGACGTGGTAGTGACGATTTTATGGGTCTTAGGGCTACATGGCTACTTCTGATTTGCCTGTTAACTCATTCTCTTGGGCTGGATGGTTTGGATGGACCCTAGGTTGATCTGACAGCTCATATTAATCTAAACTTCTATATTAACAACCCCAAACCCCAACCTTAGAACTCATAATTTCATTCCAAGGAGTCGTCATGTTGTCCAAGGCTAACCTAGCATAGCCATCATTCTTCTCCAACTAGAAAGCAAGCTAGGAAGCAAGTTAGAAGTCTCAAACCAAATTAAAACTAGAGAATCAATAGTTTACATCAAAGGATAGCTTTTCAATTTTAGAAAACAGATCCCAGAAAACAAGATTGTTCTTTGTGCTGTAAGTTCAAGTTAGTTTCAGATGTGAATTCTTAATGAAATTCTTGGCATGTAATAATCTGAATCCAAGCTATACCTGATTATGAGATAATCCTTTCAGATTTATCCTATCTATTTTATCATATTTGTGCCTACGATGTTATTCAAATCTATTTCATTTGATTTTTGCCTGCGATGTTATACAAATCTATTTTATTAGATTTGTCCTGCGATGTTATTCAAATCTATTTTATAAGATTTGTGCCAGCGATGTTGTTCAAATCTAATCTATCAGATTTATGCCTGCGATGTAATTTAGATCCATACTTCTTTTATGTTTCTGATATTGCTATTATCATATCTAGCGTCGTATGGCTATTTTATGCCTAATCTTTTATGTTTCCTCTTCTTCCCCTTTTATTATGGATCTAGGTGTTCTCGAACCAAGACGAAATCTTGTTATATATACGACTGGAATACGGGAGAATTGGGCCTAATCTATTTTATGTACTATTGGGCGTAACTTGTAATTGAGATTTGGGCATAACTTGTAATTGAGATTTGGGTATAATTCGTAATTGATATTGGGGCCTTATTATCATTACAAATGCAAGTTTGGGTTAATTGACATATAAATCAAGTTTTGGGGCATAATTGTTATTGTTGCAAACTTTGGGTAAATTGAAATATTAAATCTAGATTGGGCGTAAACTGTAAATTGGAATATTAATCTAGATTGGGCATAACTACTGGTTGGGACGCCAAGCATAATGTATATTGTGATTTTGGGGCATGACTATTATTGCAAATTTGGGAAGATTGGGTGTAACCTATGTTGAGTAATAACTTGAATTTGAATTTGTGGGGCATAACTTGCAATTAGCTTTGTTGACGTATAACTTGAGAATTGGAACATGACTAGTTTTGTGAATTTGGGATAATTAGCATATAAAGTCTAGACTTGGACATGTATGGTAAATATGCTAAAAGATAAACATGCCTAACCCGAGGTTAGATTGAGTTGTGGTGTAAAACTGCACGGAACCGCCCGGCACATCCAGTAACCGCGACAACATAGATCTAATGTGAGAGGTTAGCGCATTTAGCCCAAAAACCCGATGTTAGAATGAGATTGTGGTAGAAGTCTGCCCGGAACCGCCCGGCACATCCAGAGACTGCAAACAACAGTTCTAATGTGAGAGGTTAAGGCGTTAATGAATGAATTAATGCTAATAAACAAGACATGATAATAACTTAATGGTAGGGTTAAGTTAAAACAAGAGAGCAACACTTAACCGATATAACATGATTAATGGGTAGGGTTAAGTTAACACAAGAAGGCAACACTTAACCAATATAACATGATGTGTGGTAGGGTTAAGTTAAAACAAGAGAGCAACACTTAACCAATATAACATGATGAATGGGAAAGGTTAAGTTAACACGAGAGGACAACACTTAACCAATATAACATGATTTGTGGTAGGGTTAAGTTAACACAAGAAGGCAACACTTAACCAGTGTAACATGACAAGTGGGTGAGTTAAGTTAACTTGAATTGATTGATGACACTTAACCATTACAACATGATGAGCGCGTGGGGTTAAGTTAATAAGAAACACTTAACCAATATAACTTGATGAACGAATAGGGTTAAGTTAATGGGAAATACTTAACCAATATAACATGATGAATGAACAGGGTTAAGTTAATAGGAAACACTTAACCAATCCAACATGATGAGTGAGGAGGGTTAAGTTAATAAGAAACACTTAACCAACATGACATGATGAGTGGGTGGGTTAAGTTAACATGAATGGACAAAACTTAACCATTAAATAAACATGCTTGAATCAGTGAGAAGGTTAAGTACATATCGGGATGGTGGGTAATATTAGTTAATATAGGCCCACAAATTTAACCATTAAATAAACATGCTTGAATCAGTGGGAGGGTTAAGTACATATCGGGTTGGTGGGTAATATTAGTAAGTATAGGCCCATAAACTTAACCATTAGGAATCCCTAGTAACGGGGACCCATTTCAACAGTAACCCACATAGATGTATCAAGGTACCCTGAAACTAGGCAGGGTGGGGCATGATTACTGGGCTGATTATAAGCGATCAAAATAGCGGCAGGGGGTACGTCAGTGTAGGTTCCGATGGTTTACGGGCATGCACGTACTCCAGAGTGGGAAAAAAGGCACTGGGTACAAGTAGTTATACACTGTGCATCTTGAATCGTGTTGGGTTGCTATCATAAGGATTGGTACACCTTATGGTGGGACCAGCATAGGGTATCTACACGCAAAAGAGGGCTGATTGACACAGACACAAGGAAAATTAATACAAGTAGGGAGCCAATCGATAGGGTAGTAAGGGTACATCTAACATCTTCATGGCAATTACGCTGATTGAGTTAAGATCCTAATACTAGAGTACACCTGAAGGCTACCACAATTGCGGGGATTGGGATCACGTTACCATATTATCATTTTATACAGATTTCTAATTGGGACACTAGTTAGGGGGTGCAGAGATATAGAAATCAGAATAACAGGGTAGTAGCGAAGCAGAGAAAGAGTAGAAGCGCATTTAGTTTATCTTGCCTTATCATATCTATGCTAATCGTATGTTATCTTGTTATCCTTGTTATCACAGTATTGTCCTTTATTCAGTTTATTCATGTCAAGATGCTTTTGCCTATTTACATGCTGAAAGTCATTAGACTTACCAGGCTTTATGTCTGACTCTGTTTTGTTTCGCTTTCTTTTCTTCCGCCCCCCTGCCCGCCCCCTCCAGGTTCTCAGGGAGGGAATATTACCACTTAGCTCAGTTTTCTTTCCAAGCTCGAAGATAGTCGATGTATTGCTCCCTTTTTCACTGCTATGGCTGGCTCATGCTTTATTGGGGAATATCATTGTCGTTTTATGCTTGTTATATACTTGTAAGTTTTGAATCAAGATAGAAGTTTCATGTAATAGTTTTAAGTATGATTTAGTCAATTGTTGTAAAAGTTTGACTGAATTACATTGTTTATAAAGTGACTATATTTTCCGCTGCTTTATTTGTCTGTGTTGTAATTTATCTGCATCTATTACCTATAGTGCTTCACTGAAGTTAATGCATTCCCTTTGTGAGTGACATTAATGGACGTTGGGTGTTTCAATTTATTAAATCAATTCCAACTTCATTTTAATGTAAATTAGGCTAGTTTTACAAATCTAACTTGAAAACTCCGATTATCGAAAATCGTTGATTATTTCATTTAAATTCATAACTCAGTTGTAAATTTATTTCAACTAAGTCTTTGTATTAAATTCCAAATTGCATGGAAATAAAACATCCTCTACATTGAAAATTAATATCATCCCTTGATAATAGTGAAGTCGTTTAAGTTAGGGTATTTTATTTACCTCTCATACCTTGATCGACAACGTTATGATCTTGAGATAGATAAAAGCTTGTAATATAGAAGCCTGATTTGAAATCTCACCTTCTATTCCATCCCTTACATTTGGAAATCTATTTCCAAATTGCTAGATGGAAATTTCTTCATCACATTTATTAATGTTGTTTATAAATTAACTTCTTTATTAAAACAAACTTCATTTTAATAATCTACTTGAAACTCGATCACATTTTGGAATATTTTATTTGTATAAATTATATATATATAATCATCGAATCTATTTTCATATTTAAATTTTAAATTTTAGTTCTATTCGATATAATCCCAATATCTTTTCTGGAAATAGTTTATTTTTTTATAAATTCGACGTGGTCGAATTCTAATCATAAATCCGTATGGATTTATTTCAATTCATTTTACATTCCAAACATCGAAATAAATTTCATCATTTCCTTTCCCTGAAACGATTTCAAACTACAAATCCCTTTTAAAATTCATACGTGTATTAAAAATAATATTATCAAATGATATTTTTTCTTTCCATTTATAAACATCGTTTATAGATTTAATTACCCTTTTTTTTTACTGAAAATAAGTTAATATTTTCTAACTCATTTGAAATTCAATTTCTATTTTGAAAAAAATAATTTTTTCCTTTTTATATCTAAAAATCATTTTTCATGATATTTTTTTATTATCATTATCTAGGACCAGATGAAACGACCCAAACTTGCCCTTACGAGAAAGCCCGGATTGAGTTGAGAACACGACAAATCGGAACACAAACGACAGAACATTTCATTGCTTATTACAACAATTACATCAGAGTACAATAATATAACAGAGTATGAATAAATAATATACATCAGAAAATTATCAGAGAATAAAATACATTATTAAGCAGGGAAAAATAATACATAACACAACTGAAAGAGATAAATGGATACAGAGCGTTCTGAATATAGCTCCAGCAGTAAACCAGGATCCTATGAAATAGAAATCTGCAAAACCAAAACTACTAGCTACCCGTGTGGAAAATAGGGGCACCCAGAGTTTAGGTTAAAACAATAAACTCCAGGTCAGTCATGTGATTGGTGTGAGAACTAAAACAGTTATTTAAAACTTTACTTTTAAAACAAAGTAAACCAGGGGACCATGCCGTATAACAGGGAACGGGTTTCCTCCTCAGAATACCAGTGCATAAAAAAACAACACAATGCTTTTTGGAAAAATGAAGCTATTATAAGACTCAGGACCCATCACATAATGCAACGTAAGCCGGAGGATAGAGTTTTACCTTATAACAACCAAACATGCTTGGTACGTTTTGAAACAAATCATTTTGATACTATTATAAGTGTATATTGTATAAAACAACTTCAAAAATAAATTTATCAATCATAGACGACAAAGTGCCTCATCCCACTATGTCGCCATACTAGGCTCTACAATTAAAACCGAAATGTCACGTTTTGGAAATTGGATTCCCGTCATGAGTCGAGGCAAGGGATGTACTCCTCGTCGGCTTCGAGACACTCTAGCAAATGCCTCAGGGCTCGGACGCGGGCGAGCCCTTGGATCCTCCAAGGCCGGTCCACACTTAGCGAATTAGTTATACCTGAACACACGTTTCCGGGTCCTATAGGACCTATCCATCAGCTCCGTAGTAACTGATATATCCGAGGGGCCTCGCTATCCATCATCCACAAAGGTAAAAATATAATAAATGTCTGCGCTCCATACCATGACACCACCCATAGCTAGAAGGAAACGTCATGCACTCCTTGGGCCCCTTATCTCGTTTTTGACTCATACTGAGGTGTGAGGCTAGTGAATTAATGCTATACACAAAGCTATGCTATTTAAAGCCGTGATTTGATCTTCAACTACAAGACTCTGCTTTTCAACAGAAGCCTTGATCATTTGCATCTCAATATGCCACACAGGCAATTCATGCCATCCGATTGATGTCTATCGATATATAACCTCTGAGCTCGTATGTCTTAGAGAAGGGCGTTAAGAAAGAGAATAAATTCTCCTCCACCAAACAGGTGTATGTTTAATAGGGATCAATCAACATAGAATAAAATCCAATGTCAGACACACATCCATTTACAAGTTCGTTTTGGGTCTGAACAAAACCGGAGGCACCTTATTCCTCTTCCCGTATGTCCAATACAGGAGAGAGGTCCTCGCATATCCGGTCGATCTCCAAGAACGTCTGGACGATCACCACTTATTACCTTGTCTTGGGTGCATAGCCCAATCAAGACATCAGTAATCATCGAAAAGATGTGAAGACCTCCGATCTTCAACCACCGTCTTCATCGTCGACTTATCGTTGAATCAATTATTCAGAATGGGTATTGTAACACCCCATTTGTCACAATTTGACCGTTTTTAGACAGAAGTGAAAACAGACGACCGGTTGAAATTGGCCAATCGACTGGTTGATTCTGGGCAGTTTCCTGATGATGTGTTTTTCTAATTTGAGTGGTTCGGATGGTTCCTAATCAAATCTAAAGGTCCTAATTCCCCTAATACATCTATAAATAAACACCTAAACCTAACCCTAATCTTTTCAACCATAATCCATGGCGCCGCCATGCTGCTGCTCCAACTCAAATTAATTTAGCTTTTCTTCTTCAACAATCAAAGTAGAGATTATTCAAGATCAGATTTGCTACAACAATGCCTGATTCTCTTTTCTAATATTCCTATCGCTATGAGTTTATGTTACTTTCACATATAATTAAATTAAAAAGTAACTGTGATAGGATTGTAAATTGTATCTAATGTATATGCCTGCAAATAAGATGAATCATATCAAGTTATGTAATTTATTATCCTTCAGATTCATACCCAATTGCTATTATCATATGACTATCTGATCTATCTTATCATTATTCATTTCACATGCCTATTTATATGTTTATGCCAATTTTGATGTTTGATTCTCTTCCCTTTTCCTTTCCCTTTTTCCTTTTTGAGATTAGGTTAACTTCGGGCCTAAGCATATAACGTTGAGATTTACGAACGAATAACGTTGGGACGATTGGGAAAAGTTTGGGAAATATGTAATAAAATGAGATTTGGCATAAATTATTGATAACTATGAAATTGATTTAGGCACAGTTTGTTACAACCTGTATGCATGGAATTATAGGCATAACTTGAATTAGCATTATAAGCATAATTGGAAATTATGGGCAATTGGAATACATTAATTAAAGACTTGAAATTAGGCATGAATAAAAAGGAAAAGATAATGAACACCTAAGACACGAGGTTAGATTGGGTTGCGGTAGAAGTCTGCCCAGAACCGCCCGGCATATCCAGTAACCGTAAATGCCAATCTAATGTGAGAAGCCGAAGGAAGAAATTAGATGCGTAATAGTGCTAAGGCACGAGGTTAGATTCGGATTGCGGCAGAAGTCTGCCCAGAACCGCCCGGCACATCCAGCAACTGTAAACGACAATCTAATGTGGGAGGTCTTACACGATTACGGGTATAATGATTTAATGAACACTTAACTAAGATAAGACATGTGGTAAGACATGGGTATAATAAAAGGGTTAAGTGGGTGACATGGGTGACATGTGAAACATAATTAAAAGCACTTAACCAAGATTAGACATGTGGGGAAACATGGGAATAATAATAAGAGGGTTAAGTGGGAAATCCTAGTGGGGACCAAGCGTAGGAGGGAAGCTTGTGTCAAGTATGGGAGTCCTTTTCAACTAGTAACCTATTTTTAGTAACTATATGAGCTCGAACTAGGTCGAGGATGGGACACGCTTACTAGGGTTGATTGTAAGAGGTAAAAAGAGTAAGGAGCGATGGCAATGCAAGTCCAACGGAGTCATGTGCGTGCGTGGTTCCGGGCTGGTAGGTAAGACATTGTTGCATCATTTAGGTATAAGCCGTGCATTTTAGGAGTATTGGGTTGCCACTTTAGGGAGTGATACACCTTACTATGGGGCCAGCATGGGTATCTACGAGTTAGGGAGCCGATCGAATGGGGAGGGTAGTGGGTACAACTAGTGGGGGTAAGAGCAAGTGGGCACCTACGAGAGCAGCTAGGTGTACAATAAGCTGCCATTATTATGATTAGTAGGGAGGGATCACCTTTTAGTATGAGACTAGTATTGGTACGGTGCAGAAAATATCTTATAGTGGTTAGAAGCGCAATCGATGTTATACCTTGTTCATCTTTTTACCTTGTCATACTTGCTTATGTTACAGTCATTTTTTATATCCAGTTTATGTTCCTATCATGTTACTTTACTAATTATATTGTTAAAGTCACTGGACTCGCCAAACTTTATGTCTGACCCTTTCTGTTTCGCCTCTTATTTTTCTTCCCTCCCCCCCCCTCCAGGTTCTCAGGGTGGGACTAGCGAGGCTTGAATTGGATTTCTCTCTCTCTCTACTGGAAGTGCTGAAAGTAATGCTCAGCTTTGTTTCTCTTTCATGTGACATTTTGGAATGGGATTATGGTTTTCCTTTTATGTACACTGATAATAATTTTGTTCAAGATGGATATTTGTGTACTTGTCTTTAGTATGTGGTTTTGATGCTGTAAGCGGACATGTTTTGCTTTTCCGCTACAATGAATAAATTTTGAATTTTTAAGTACCATTTTATATATCTGTCTTGTGATGTTCTGTTCTATACTCTTATAACGCTCCATGAAAGTTAATGCATTCCCTTAGTGAGTGACACTAATGGACGTGGGGTGTCACACGTGGTATCAGAGCTGAAGTTTACCAGTACAGATAAAAAAAGATTTTTTTTTTAAAACGTTCTTTTGAAGTATTTTAAAAGATTTTTAAAAGAAGTATTTTCAAAAACATGTTTTAAAAAGGGTATTTTCAAAAGAAAGGTTTATTATGAAAACTTAATCCCCAAAAGCCATATATCTTTCTTTCGATTCTCTGTTTTGAATCTCTTCCTTTTTCTTTTAGCATGTCTGGGGAACCAGATATACCCGATGGTATCCAGATATCAGGCTGGTTAAGAAGGTATCTGGAGGCTAGGGCGACTACCGCAGGCCTAGCAAACGTTCCTCCTCCCCCAGCTACAGCCGTTGTTCCACATCTTCCTCCGTGTGTAGATGCTTTTTCTAAGATATGTAAGGACTTTCGTGCAATGGGAGGAAAACCATTTCATGGGACTGAGACGTTTGTCGAGGCTAGAAATTGGCTCAAGGAAGTGGAGGACTTGTTTGGTATCTTTGAGGAAGATGATGGAAGGAAGGTTCAACTAGCTGCTTGGTTAATGAAGGATGAAGCTTCATTTTTGTAACACCCCGTATTTTCTGAGAATATTAAAATAACAAATTAAAGAATAATTAATTTGAAAAAAGGAATGAGAAAAAAATAATGTTTAACATCGTTCTAAGGTTTGTAAGCAAAAGACTTAGTAGCTCATTTGGTTAGAACATATGACTTGCATACAAGAGGTACAGAGTTCGATCTCCGCCAGCACCATATTTTTGTTTTAGGGGAATGACAAAAAAATGGTTTAGTGTGAAAATGGTTAATTATGAAGAAGTTATTAAGCCTTAAAGTTTGTATGCATATGAGAGAAATATATAGATATATATATATATAAATAAATTAAATAAATAAATATGCAAAAAAAAGTTCAAAACAGCAAATTGGGAGGGGGAATAACCGAACCAGCCCATTTTTGAGGTCGACCCAAGCCACGCTGGGTCGACTAGGGGTTAATCCAGGGTGTTTGGCTGTCAACCCGTGGGCCGATTCGCTCAAACGCAGATTTTGCATCTGGTTAGTTCTCATGGTTCACGGTTAATCTAATGGTCCTAAATAACTTCCTACACCTATATATACATCCCTAACCTAAACCTAAATCTCTTGTACAATTCTCTAGCCTCCATTGCTCTCTTCCTCTCTAAAATAATAAATCAATGGCGTCTCTACTCTGCTGAAACATAAGCTAGGACTTGTGCTTCTTCTTCCTCCAATTCTGATTAGGATTAAAAAGGAACAGCTACAACACCTATTTCTTTTAGAATCCAACCAAGGCAAGTGCAGTTATTTTCCAATATAAACTTTAATCATGATTGTGACATGATTGTAAATCTGAATTTGAGGTTGTGTATGTTCTATTCTGATCTATTTTATTCTGCATCTCTTTCTTCTTTCTGTTCTATAGCCAAGCTACCACGAGCCTGCGCCAGATCTCATAAGAGATTAACGCACAAACTCTTAACTTTGGGACAAATAATGAATGATGGCATAATTGGACATAAATGATCTATGACTGATTTAAGAAAAAGGACATATGTTGTAAACTAGATCTAGATCTATGCTGGAAGAAGAGGTATAATTGAATGGTAACATATGAGTAGAGATTTATGGACAAAATGCATATAGGAATTAAGATCTGATTTTGAGAGGACATAATTTAAAGTTCTAGATTGTTGGGTATATTTTTATATAATGATTCATGACTTGAGATAAAAAAAAGAGAATATGACTTAGGTGTAAAGATCTATATTAAGATTTGATACCTGTTAAATGTGAATAACACCTAAGTGGGAGATCTTTGAATATATGACATATTTGGCTATATTTGGTATATAATCATATTTATGAATCATGACAAATATTTAGGCATGCAAACTTATGCCAAATTTATAATTAGGCAAGATATGTCAATAAAACTTTAAGGAATGATTAGATCTTGTATATTGCCTGATTTGCTAGATCTGTTATATTGCCTAATCTGCTAGATCTGTTATATTGCCTAATCTGCTAGTTCTGTTATATTGCCTAAACTGCTAATTAGATTGATTTGCCTAATCTGCTAATTATGTTAAATTTGCCTCATCTGCTAAATCGCCTAATCTGCAAGATCTGTTATCTGTTTAATCTGTTGAATGGCGTAATCTGTTGGAACTGAAATGCTGAAATTTGAAGTATGTAATCCTGTAGGCTCGACTTTGAGCAAAACTTGTAATAGAACTTTGAATAATCTGTTGTAACTTGTAAAGAAGTTAATTTGTTAAAATCAGTGAATAAACACATTTGTTAAACATGAAACATGGCTAACTCGAAGTTAGAATGAGTTTGCGGCGTAATTCTGCCCGGAACCGCCCGGCACATTCCAGTAGCCGCAAACAATAGGTTCTAATGTGAGAAGTTAGTCATAGCGCGCTTGAAAACCCGAGGTTAGACTCAGTTTGCGACAGAAACCTGCCCGAAACCAACCGGCCAAACCAGTGGCCGTAAATTGTCAGTCTAATGTGAGAGGTCTGCACAATAATATTTAATTAATGAGATAAATATGATGTCTAAAACGTGTTGGGTGGATGGGATTAAACCCACTGGGCTAGTGTATTCAGTAAACCCGTTTCGTGAATCTGTAGGCCCAATACAAAGTTAGAAAAATCTGTAAATCTGTTAATTCCATATATCTGATCCGTTAGTCTGAAAACTTGTCTGATCTGTGAACTAGTTGATATGAGCTCTGTATGTCTAAACAAATTAATCTGAAATCTGTTAGTCTAGGGGACATAAGGCTAGGAGGGAAATTACTTGTGTCATCTGTTGTTTGGGACCCATATTAGTCAGTAACCCTTTCTGGTATCAAAACTTTGACCCAACAGTAGGTAGGGTCCGGGCACGCTTACTGAACTAATTATAAGCGGTTCATTCTGATAATGGCGAGGGGTGTTGATGGTGCGTTCCAACCGGGTCATGTGCGTGCATGGATCCCGGTCTGCCTCTGAGGATGTAAGACGCTGTGACATCTGTAAATAGGTCTGTGTCATTCAAAGGTTGCCACTTTAGGGAATGATACACCCTTCGGTGGGGCTGGCACAGGGTATTTATGTATTAGGGAGCCGATCGCGTGGGGTAGAACTTAGGGTACACTTAGCTCTGTCTGTTTCTGTGGGGTACCGTCTGCTTCTGTTGGGTGGTAACACCTGTCTGTTCCCTTGTGGTACCGTATGTTGGGGTGGTAAAGGCCTATTTATTAGTGTATACCTAATTCTACATTTTGTTTCCATAGGGATTAATCTGTTTCTATTTCTGTACCTTCTGTTCGGGTGGTAAAAGCCCATTACTAGCATTCTGTTCTGTGGAAATCATTATGTTTCCTTCTGTTTCAGTTAAGACATTAGGGTAACACCTAATCCCGTTATATTAGTATTAGTGCAGAGAAATGAAAAGAGATATCATTCTGTTTCTTCTGTTTAACCTAAGTATAACTGTTGTTCCTATTACTGTTATCTCTTATCCAGCTTATTTTCATGTCATAATTATTATTATCTGTTCATATGCTGAAAGTCACTGGACTTGCCAGACTTTATGTCTGACCTTGTTTGTTTTCGCCCCTTTTCTTCCGTTTCCCCCCAGGTTTTCAAGGAGGGTATACTTTAGTTTGATCCGGATCTCTTCTGCTTGAAGTGCTTAAAGTATGGCTTGACTTCTTATGGCATCTTCTGTGGGGATTATGATTTTAAAGTTTTGTACTCTGATGACTTTCTGAACAAGACTGATATTTATGTACTTGAGAATTTGTTAAAGATGTAACCATACTGATTTTTGTTTTCCGTTGTAATAAAGTTATAATTTTTCAAGTACTGTTTATCTGTCTTGTAATATTCTATTCTGTTTACTAAAATGCTCCACCAAAGTTAAGCCATTCCCTTTGTGAGTGACCTTAACGGAGGTGGGGTGTTACACTTGGTATCAGAGATGAAGGTTACCAGATTTGATAAAAAGTTTTGAAAACTATTTTCAAAAAGGTTTTAAAAAGGAAGTATTTTCAAAAGTAAAGCTTATTTTGAAAAAAAAAATCCCCAAAGGCCATATATCTTTCTTTCGATTCTTTGTTTCGAGTCCTTCCTCTTTCCCTTTTGAATCTCTTCCTCCGCGTATAGATGCTTTTTCTATGATATGTAAGGACTCCCGTGTGATGGGCGAAAAACCGCTTTATGGGACTGAGAAGTTGTCGAGGCTAGAAGTTGGCTCAACGGATTGGAGGACTTGTTGATACCTTTGAGATAGACGATGGGAGGAAGGTTCAACCAGCTGCTTGGTTAATGAAGGATGAAGTTTCATTTTGGTGGAAGGTCATGAATGGAGAACGTACATAGGAGACATGGATAGGACACACGATAAGAAAGTGGATCCAAAGAAGGGCGCTTGCTTCAACTGTGGTGAGATGGGACACTTCACTAGGGACTGCCCGAAGAAACAAGGGCAGAGGGCAGGACCAACTGCTGGAGGGCAGGCGAACACTCTTGAGGCTAGTGGATAGTATAGAAATAGGGAAAATTTCCGTAGAAGGTTTAATTTTCTCATCTTATTGTTGAGTTAAAACTCTTTCTGATTCTGGCATTTTGATTCTGTAATCGATACTCTGCACTTTAATACTAGTATTGTTTCTGATTCCGCTGTAGACTCAAACCCATAAGGATTATGACTCGTCTGCTTGTGATAAATTGGGGTTTGAGAGATATCTGTGTTAGGCATCAAGTAGGACGCATACATTCTGGTTTTTATCATGCTTAGTTTTCTAAGAATCATTTGGTAATCTGATCTGTACTAGTAGTCTGTAAATATCTGAATATCTCTGATAAGGTTAAGATTTCCAGTTTTGACATTGTCTAAAGAGGGTAATCCTCTGAGTGTCAATCTAATATTGATTTCGGTCTTTGGGGTTGATACTAGGGGAATTATTCTCTCAACCAATGTCTAATGGGAACCAAGTGTTTGTTTTATCTGTACTCGCTTCCATCGTTCGACTATATCCTGTCGATCGAATCTTCGAACTTTAGTTAGAAACTAATGGGTGTAAACATGTGTTCAAGACATGTTATGTTTGATGGTTGCAAGTGGATGCAAGTGGTTGCTCGTGGATGCATATACACACACTAGGCACTAGATCGGCTCAAAAACACTCTCATACTGCATATGGATGTGTGTGCATTTTTCAATTTTTGTGGATGCAGAATGATTGACTCCTCACATGGATGTTGCATTTGGATGAATGGTTATGCACTCATATAGAAATGATGTGTATCAAATAGGATTTCTTGCATACATATTTGGACTCATGGCACTAACATGATTCGCATTATGGAGGTCAACTGGATCAGTAGACCGCCTGACTTTGCATTAGATAAGAAACATATACACACACTTTGCATATGTTCATATGTCATTAGAAACCTTTTAAGGACAATGGATGTCTGTGATTGAATGGTTGAGTAGATAGATGTTGGATGTTAGGATACATTCTTTTTAACTTGAAGATTTCGGGGATGAAATCCTTTAAGGAGGGGAGAATGTAACACCCCGTATTTTCTGAGAGTATTAAAATAACAAATTAAAGAATAATTAATTTGAAAAAGAGGAATGAGAAAAGAATAATGTTTAACATTGTTCTAAGGTTTGTAAGAAAAAGACTTAGTAGCTCATTTGGTTAGAACATATGACTTGCATACAAGAGGTACAGAGTTTGATCGCCGCCAGCGCCATATTTTTGATTTAGGGGAATGGCTAAAAAAATGGTTTAGTGTGAAAATGGTTAATTATGAAGAAGTTATTAAGCCTTAAAGTTTGTATGCATATGAGAGAAATATATAGATATATATATATAAAAATTAAATAAATAAATATGCAAAAAAAGTTCAAAACAGCAAATTGGGAGGGGGAATAACCGAACCAGCCCATTTTTGAGGTCGACCCGAGCCTCGCTGGGTCGACTAGGGGTTAATCCAGGGTGTTTGGCTGTCAACCCGTGGGCCGATTCACTCAAATGCAGATTTTTCATCTAGTTGGTTCTCATGGTTCAGGGTTAATCTAATGGTCCTAAATAACTTCCTACACCTATATATACATCCCTAACCTAAACCTAAATCTCTTGTACAATTCTCTAGCCTCCATTGCTCTCTTTCTCTCTGAAATAATAAATCAATGGCGTCTCTACTCTGCTGAAACCTAAGCTAGGACTTGTACTTCTTCTTCCTCCAATTCTGATTAGGATTAAAAGAGAACTGCTACAACACCTTTTTCTTTTAGAATCCAACCAAGGAAAGTGTAGTTATTTTCCGATATAAACTTTAATTATGATTGTGACATGATTGTAAATCTGAGTTTGAGGTTGTGTATGTTCTGTTCTGATCTATTTTATTCTGCATCTCTTTCTTCTTTCTGTTCTATAGCCAGGCTACCACGAGCCTGCGCCAGATCTCATAAGAGATTAACGCACAAACTCTTAACTTTGGGACAAATAATGAATGATGGCATAATTGGACATAACTGATCTATGACTGATTTAAGAAAAAGGACATATGTTGTAAACTAGATCTAGATCTATGCTGGAAGAAGAGGTATAATTGAATGGTAACATATGACTAGAGATTTATGGACAAAATGCATATAGGAATTAAGATCTGATTTTGAGAGGACATAATTTAAAGTTCTAGATTGTTGGGTATATTTTTATATAATGATTCATGACTTGAGATAAAAAAAAGAGAATATGACTTAGGTGTAAAGATCTATATTAAGATTTGATAACTGTTAAATGTGAATAACACCTAAGTGGGAGATCTTTGAATATATGACATACATGGCTATATTTGGTATATAATCATATTTATGAATCATGACAATTATTTAGGCATGCAAATTTAGGCCAAATTTATAATTAGGCAAGATATGTCAATAAAACTTTAAGGAATGATTAGATCTTGTATATTGCCTGATCTGCTAGATCTGTTATATTGCCTAATCTGCTAGATCTGTTATATTGCCTAATCTGCTAGTTCTGTTATATTGCCTAAACTGCTAATTAGATTGATTTGCCTAATCTGCTAATTATGCTAAATTTGCCTCATCTGCCTCATCTGCTAAATCGCCTAATCTGCAAGATCTGTTATCTGTTTAATCTGTTGAATGGCGTAATCTGTTGGAACTGAAATGCTAAAATTTGAAGTATGTAATCCTGTAGGCTCGACTTTGAGCAAAACTTGTAATAGAACCTTGAATAATCTGCTGTAACTTGTAAAGAAGTTAATTTGTTAAAATCTGTGAATAAACACATTTGTTAAACATGAAACATGGCTAACTCGAGGTTAGAATGAGTTTGCGGCGTAATTCTGCCCGGAACTGCCCAGCACATTCCAGTAGCCGCAAACAATAGGTTCTAATGTGAGAAGTTAGTCATAGCGCGCTTGAAAACCCGAGGTTAGACTCAGTTTGCGATAGAAACCTGCTCGGAACCAACCGGCCTAACCAGTGGCCGCAAACTGTCAGTCTAATGTGAGAGGTCTGCGCATTAATATTTAATTAATGAGATAAATATGATGTCTAAAACGTGTTGGGTGGATAGGATTAAACCCACTGGGCTAGTGTATTCAATAAACCCGTTTCGTGAATCTGTAGGCCCAATACAAAGTTAGACAAACCTGCAAATCTGTTAATTCCGTATATCTGATCCGTTAGTCTGAAAACTTGTCTGATCTGTGAACTAGTTGATCTGAGCTCTGTATGTCTAAACAAATTAATCTGAAATCTGTTAGTCTGGGGGACACAAGGTTAGGAGGGAAATTACTTGTGTCATCTGTTGTTTGGGACCCATATTAATCAGTAACCCTTTCTGGTATCAAAACTTTGACCCAACAATAGGTAGGGTCCGGGCACGCTTACTGAACTAATTATAAGCGGTTCATTCTGATAATGGCGAGGGGTGTTTATGGTGCGTTCCAACCGGGTCATGTGCGTGCATGGATCCGGGTCTGCCTCTGAGGATGTAAGACGCCGTGACATCTGTAAATAGGTCTGTGTCATTCAAAGGTTGCCACTTTAGGGAATGATACACCCTTCGGTGGGGCTGGCACAGGGTATTTATGTATTAGGGAGCCGATCGCATGGGGTAGAACTGAGGGTACACTTAGCTATGTCTGTTTCTGTGGGGTACCGTCTGTTTCTGTTGGGTGGTAACACCTGTCTGTTCCCGCGTGGTACCGTCTGTTGGGGTGGTAAAGGCCTATTTATTAGTATATACCTAATTCTACATTCTGTTTCCATAGGGATTAATCTGTTTCTGTTTCTGTACCTTCTGTTCGGGTGGTAAAAGCCCATTACTAGCATTCTGTTCTGTGGAAATCATTCTGTTTCCTTTCTGTTTCAGTTAAGACATTAGGGTAACACCTAATTCCGTTATATTAGTATTAGTGCAGAGAAATTAAAAGAGATATCATTCTGTTTCTTCTGTTTAACCTAAGTATATCTGTTGTTCCTGTTACTGTTATCTCTTATCCAGCTTATTTTCATGTCATAATTATTATTATCTGTTCATATGCTGAAAGTCACTGGACTTGCCAAACTTTATGTCTGGCCTTGTTTGTTTTCGCCCCTTTTCTTCCGTTTCCCCCCCAGGATTTCAAGGAGGGAATACTTTAGTTTGATCCGGATCTCTTCTGCTTAAAGTGCTTGAAGTGCTTAAAGTATGGCTTGACTTCTTATGGCATCTTCTGTGGGGATTATGATTTTAAAGTTTTGTACTCTGATGACTTTCTGAACAAGAATGATATTTATGTACTTGAGAATTTGTTAAAGATGTAACCGTACTGATTTTTGTTTTCCGCTGTAATAAAGTTATAATTTTTCAAGTACTGTTTATCTGTCTTGTAATATTCTGTTCTGTTTACTAAAATGCTCCACCAAAGTTAGGGCATTCCCTTTGTGAGTGACCTTAACGGAGGTGGGGTGTTACAATTTTGGTGGGAGGTCATGAATGGAGAACGTGCAGTGGAGACATGGATGGATTTCAGACAGAGGTTCGATTTGAAATTTCTTTCACAAACAGAAGAAAGACTATACATAGAGAGGTTCTTGGCTTTGAAACAAGGAAACTTGTCTGTTAAGGAATATGTTAACAAGTTTAATCAGTTGGCGAGATTTGGTTTAGAGTTGGTGAACACGCCGCTTAAGAAATCCTTGAGATTTGCTGAGGGCTTGAACGAACCGCTTCACGGGTTGCTATGTCCCACATTCCTATGGGGGCTACTTTCGAGAAACTTCTTGATATGGCGTTGATAAATAAGGAGGAGAAAGGTGCTAAAATGGATAGGACACAGGGTAAGAAAGTGGATCCAAGGAAGGCACAACAACAACGAAAGAAAGGTGGTAAGGATAACAAGGGCCAAGAGAAAAGGAAGTGTCACAATTGTGGAATACCTGGCCACTTAAAGAAAGACTGTAGAAAGAAGAAGAAGCCTGGCTGTTACCATTGCGGTGAGGCAGGACATATGATTAAAGATTGCCCGAGGAGGCAAGGACAAGGGCAAGGGAAGAGGACAGGATCTACTTCTGGAGGGCAGGTTCATGCTCTCCTGGCACCGGGGCAAGAAGGAGGTAGAAACATTTCTGTCGAAAGTTTGATTTTCCTTTTTGATCATCCTGTTCGAACTTTGTTTGATTCTGGCGCTTCACATTCGTTTATATCTACTTCGTTAGTTGAAATACTGCACCTAAATACTAGTTTAGTTATGGATCCCATTGTAGTCTTAAATCCTAGCGGTGGTTCGGCTCATTTATCTATGATTTGTCGGGATTTGAGAGTGTCTATCTTGGGCGTTAAGTTTGAATGCAACGCCTACATTCTTGGTTTCATGGGCTATGGTTTGATTCTAGGGATGGATTGGCTAGCCAGGTACCGTGCCATCCAAGACTGTGAAAGGAGGGTAGTTAGATTGTTGACTCGTTGTGGAAGGACCCTTGATATTTCTTGTGACTCTAGGGGTTCAGTGATGCTTAGCTACCTACAATCACTTGACGCATCCATCAATGATTTGCAATCTGTTCGAGTAGTCCGTGAGTATGATGAGGTTCGGGGTTTACCCCCAAGGCGCGAGATAGACTTCCGTATATACTTAGTAGATAATGCAAAGCCAGTTGCATTGCCAGTGCGCCACATGGCTACAAGAGAGAGGAAGGAACTCAGTAAACAAGTAGGGGAGCTGCTTGAGAAAGGGTTCATAAGAAGAAGTATTTCAGAATGGGGTGCTCCAGTTGTTTTTGCTACAAAGGCGGATGGTTCGCTTAGATTGTGCATGGACTATAGGAAGCTAAATAAACTCACGAAGAAAAATAGACACCCATTGTTGAGGATAGATGATTTGTTCAATCAGTTGGTTGGTGCTTCAGTTTTCTCGCAGTTGGACTTAGCTACAGGATTTCATCGGTTGAGGGTAGCTGAGGATAGTATAGATAAGACTGCTTTTAGGACTCCCGACAGTTTCTTCGAGTGGCTCGTCATGCCTTTTGGTTTCACGAATGCACGTACATATTTTGTAGACTTGATGAGTAGGGTGTTTAGGGAGTTTCTAAACAAGTTCGTAGTAGTCTTTGTGGATGATATCTTGATATTCTCTAGAAGCGAGGAAGAACATAACCTACTTCTTAGGGAAGTCTTAGAGACCTTTTGAGCACATCAACTCAAAGCTAGGTCCTCCAAATGTCATTTTTGGAGGAAGGAAGTGAGGTTCATAGGGCACGTGGTCTCTAAGGAAGGGATAGCAGTGGATCCCGCGAAGGTGGTGGCAATCCAAGATTGGAATATTCCTCGAAATGCAATGGAAGTAAGAAGTTTTCGAGGGTTGGCGGGCTATTATAGGAAGTTCATTAGTGACTTCGCAAAGATATCAGCCCCAATTACATGGTTGACGAAAAAGAATTTGACCTTGTCTTGGGATGTTGACTGTGATGATGCTTTTCAATGATTGAAGAGGGCATTGACGACAGCTCCAGATTTAGTTTTGTCAGATGGGAGTAAAACATTCACCGTGTATACCGATGCTTGCGGGACAAGGCTTGGTGCAGTTTTGATGCAAGAAGGAAGGGTGATATGCTATGGTGGAAGACCGTTAAAGGTCCATGAGAAGAATTACCCTACCCACGACTTAGAGTTAGATGCCATAGTTTTTGCGCTTAAGTCTTGGCGTCACTATTTGCTTGAAGAGAGGCTTGAGTTGTATACAGACCATAAGTCACTAAAATACTTGTTCTCTCAAAAAGATCTAAACTTAATGCAATAGAGGTGGATGGAGTTCTTAGCATCCTATGATTTTGAGATTGCATATACCCCTGGCAAGGGTATTGTAGCTGACGCCTTGAGTAGAAAGAGGTTGACTTTGAGTCCTTTGTTTGTCGAGCGGCAGAGTTTAGAGTACATATCTACCTTTGACTTTAGACCCTCTATCGATTATGTACCTGGTTTGTTGGCATCATTAGAGGTGCGATCTACACTTTTGGGATAGATAGGAGTGGCATAGCGAGATGACCCACAACTGATAGAGATAGTAGACAAGCTCATAAGAGGGGAGTCTTCGAGCCATCTTAGTAGGTATACTATAGATGAAAAAGGTTGGTGGCGTAGGGATGGAAGACTTTGTGTATCACGAGACGAAAGCTTGAGGAGGATGATCCTTGAAGACGCACATCATTCTAAGATGACCATACATCCCGGTGGTGACAAGATGTATAGGGACAGGGAGCGAGTTTTCTTTTGGGCCGGAATGAAGAAGGATGGGGCTGAGTTCGTTTCTAGATGCTTAGTGTGCCAGCAAGTCAAGGCTGAGCAAAAGAAGCCTGGTGGTTTGCTTCACCCTTTAGAAGTTCCGCTGTGGAATTGGGAAGAGTGTTTCCATGGATTTCGTCGACGGATTACCTAGGTCAAGGAAGGGTAATACTAGGATTTGGGTAGTAGTAGATAGACTTACTAAGAGCGCCCATTTCATTCCAGTTAAGAGTAAAAGAACAGCGTCATGGTTTGCATTTGTTTATCTCCGAGAGATAGTTCGTCTACACGGCATACCTTCTAGTATCGTAAGCGATCGAGATCCCATTTTCACTAGTGAGTTTTGGAAGAGCTTACAAGAGGCGGTAGGAACGCAATTGTGTTTGAGCACCGCTTATCACCCCCAGACGGACGACCAAACAGAAAGAATGAATAGGATTCTAGAAGATCTTTTGAGGTTATGCATCTTGGACTTTGGAGGGACATCGGAGGAACATCTTCCGTTGGTAGAGTTCGCCTACAACAACAGCTATCAGCCTAGCATTGGCATGGCATCTTTTGAAGCTCTATATGGACGACTTTGCCGATCACCTACTTGTTGGTGGGAATCTACGGATAAGATTTTGCTTGGGCCCGAGAATGTTAGGGAAACCTCGGAGAAGATAGACTTGATTCAAAGACGCATGAAGACACAAGACCGGTAAAAGTCATACGCTGATAAGAGACGAACCGACCTTGAGTTCGATGTTGGAGACACGGTTTTTATTAAAGTGTCACCATTGAGGAATGTAGTTCCTTTTGGATCTATAGGGAAATTTGCACCAAGGTTCGTAGGCCCATTCCCCATTACAGAAAGAATTGGACAAATGGCCTACAGAGTAAAGTTGCCTGAGAACCTTAGTAGTGTTCATGACGTATTTCACGTGTCGAATTTGCGGAAGTGTTTACATGATACCGCGTAAGTAGTGGAGCCGAGCATGCTTAGAGAAGTGGAAGTAGAGCGAGATGCCACGATTAGGCGAGTTCCTACATGCATCCTTGGATCAGAGGTCAAGAAGTTACGCAACCGAGAGGTCAAGTTGGTTAAAGTCCAATGGGGAGATGATCAAGGAGACGCGACTTGGGAAATGGAAGACAAGATACGTGCGTCATACCCTTTCCTTTTTGAGGGTATGTTCTTAACTTCTCCTTTTTCTACCGCTTTGTTTATACCTGTTCTATCGTTTAGTGTATCCTCTCGATTATATCTTCGATCTTTTGGTAGAAAATCCAATGGTTGTAAACATGTGTTTGAGACATGTTATGTTTGGTGGATGCAAGTGGATGTAAGTGTTTGCTAGTGGTTGCTCGTCGATGCATTTACACACACATTAGGCACTAGATCGGCTCAATCACTTTCATATTGCATATGAATGGGTGTGCATATTTAAATTAATGGATGTATATTGAATGTGTTATCATATGGATGTTGCATTTGGATGAATGTTTGTGCACTCATATAGAAATGATATGTATCATTAGGATTCTTTTGCATACATAATGGACGCATGGCACTATCATGTTTCTCATTAAGGAGATCAACTGAATCAGTAGACCGCCTGAATTTGCATTAGGATAGTGACATATACACACACTTTGCGTATGTTCATGAAAGCATTAGAAATCTTTTAAGGACAATGGACGCCCGTGATTGATGGATGAGTAGATGGATGATGGATGGTAGGACATACATTCTTCTTAACTTGGAGAATTCGGGGACGAAATCCTTTAAGTAGGGGAGATTGTAACACCCCATAATTTTAGAATATTAAAACTGAAAAATTTAAGAATACTTAATTTTTAGAAGAAGAATTAAGTGAAACGGGTTACGCCATTGCGTTCGACTCGGAATTCTGCTTGAGATAGAGTCCGAGATGGCATAAAATGGACATTGTATGAAGAAGTTATGAAGCTCGGAAGATTTAAAGTTTAAAGCTGTAAAACAAGTCGATCGCCCATTTTTCACCATTTGACCGTTTTTAGACAGAAATGAAAACAGTTGACCGGTTGAAATTGGCCGGTCGACTGGTTGATTCTGGGCAGTTTCCTGATGACGTGTTTTTCTAATTTGAGCGGTTTGGATGGTACCTAATCAAATCTAAAGGTCCTAATTCACCTAATACATCTATAAATAAACACCTAAACCTAACCCTAATCTCTTCAACCCTAATCCATGGCGCCTCCATGTTGCTGCTCCAACTCAAATTAATTTAGCTTTTCTTCTTCAACAATCAAAGTAGAGATTATTCAAGATCAGATTTGCTACTACAACGCCTAATTCTCTTTTCTAAGAATCCTATCGTCGTGAGTTTATGTTACTTTCACATATAATTAAATTAAAAAGTTTTGTAATTTGTTGTCCTTCAGATTCATACCCAATTGCTATTATCATATGCTTATCTGATCTATCTTATCGTTATTCATTTTACATGCCTATTTATATGTCTATGCCAATTTTCATGTTTGATTCTCTTTCCTTCTTCTTTCCCTTTTTCCTTTTTGAGATTAGGCTAACTTCGAGCCTAAGCATATTACGTTGAGATTTACGTACGAATAACGTTGGGATGATTGGGAAAAGTTTCGGAAATATGTAATAAAATGAGATTTGGCATAAATTATTGATAACTATGAAATTGATATGGGCACAATTTGGTACAGCTTGTATGCATGGAATTATAGGCATAACTTGAATTAGCATTATAAGCATAATTTGAAATTATGGGCAATTGGAATACATTAATTAAAGATTTGAAATTGGGCATGAATAAAAAGGAAAAGATAATGAACGCTTAAGAGACGAGGTTAGATTGGGCTGCGGTAGAAGTTTGCCTGGAACCGCCCGGCATATCCAGCAACCTCAAACGACAATCCAATTTGAGAGGTCAGGCGGAAATTGGATGCGTAATAGTGCGAAGGCACGAGGTTAGATTCGGATTGCGGTAGAAGTTAGCCCGGAACCACCCGGCACATCCAGCAACCGCAAATGGCAATCTAATATGGGAGGTCTTACACGATTAAGGGTATAATGAATTAATGAACACATAACCAAGATAAGACATGTGGTAAGACATGGGTATAATAAAAGGGTTAAGTGGGTGACATGGGTAACATGTGAAACATAATTAAAAGCATTTAACCAAGATGAGACATGTGGGGAAACATGGGAATAATAATAAGAGGGTTAAGTGGGAAATCCCAGTGGGGACCAAGCGTAGGAGGGAAGCTTGTGTCAAGTATGGTGACCCTTTTTAACCAGTAACCCATTTTAGTATCTATATGAGCTCGAACTAGATCGAGGACGGGACACACTTATTGGGGTTTTTTGTAAGAGGTCAAAAGAGTAAAGAGCGATGGCAACGCAAGTCTAACGAAGTCATGTGCATGCGTGGGTCCGGGATGGTAGGTAAGACGTTGTTGCTTCGTGTAGGTATAAGCCGTGCATTTTAGTAGGATCGGGTTTCCACTTTAGGGAGTGATACACCTTACTGTGGGGCCAACACGGGTATCTACGAGTTACGGAGCCGGTCGAATGGGGAGGGTAGTGGGTACAACTAGTGGGGGTAGGAGCAATTGGGCACCTACGAGAGCAGCTAGGAGTAAACGAAGCTACCATTATTATGATTAGTAGGGAGGGATCACCTTTTAGTATTGGTGTGGTGCAGGAAATATCTTATAGGGGTTAGAAGCGCAATCGATGTTATACCTTGTTCATCTTGTTTACCTTGTCATACTTGCTTATGTTACAGTCATTTCTTATATCAAGTTTATGTTCTTATCCTATTACTTTACTAATTATATTGTTAAAGTCACTGGACTCATCAGACTTTATGTCTGACCATTTTTGTTTCGCCTCTTTTCTTTCCTCCCCCTCCCCCCTCCCCCCCTCCCCAGGTTCTCAGGGTGGGATTAGCGAGGCTTGAATTGGATTTCTCTCTCTATCTCAACTGGAAGTGCTGAAAGTAATGCTCAACTTTGTTTCTCTTTCATATGGCATTTTGGAACGGGATTATGGTTTTGCTTTTATGTACTCTGAAAATAATTTTGTTCAAGATGGATATTTGTGTACTTGGTTTTAGTATGTGGTTTTGTTGTTGTAACCAGACATGTTTTGCTTTTCCGCTGCAATGAATAAATTTTGAATTTTTAAGTACCATTTTATATATCTGTCTTGTGATGTTCTGTTCTATACTCTTACAACGCTCCATGAAAGTTAATGCATTCCCTTAGTGAGTGACATTAATGGACGTGGGGTGCCACAGGTATAAACCCGGCCTTTCTGAATAATTCACGTATCTTATAATCAAGTGCTATAAAAACACAACATATGCCTCATTCCAATCCAGAATATTCTTTTATTCAAATATTCTTTTCATAACTTAGACCAAATTAATTTTTCAAACTAGTCGGGAGTAACGAACCTTATCGAATTATCATTTGTTTTATTTTCCAGTCCCAACCTATTCATCCCAAGGAGCAAAACTGGTAATACTCCATATCTAACACCACAGTGTTATCGGTAAATTTAATTACCATTTCACATTCAAACCTAGTTAAAGATTTAACTATCGCCTGGAGTAAAACTAGTGGTACTCCATTCTCGATCATTTCCCAAATTTGATAATTTAAGTTATTCACATTCCAATCTAATTAAAGATTCATCAAAACTCCACTTAGTTTTAATCTTCCCAAAAATCAATTTTAATGATTATTTAACTTTGGAAAATAAAACATGCCACATTGACAATCTACACCGTACCACTGATCTTTGCCGATATATAACCTCTGAGCTCGTACGTCTTAGAGATCGGTGTTAAGTAAGAGAATAAATTCTCCACTACCAAACAGATATATATTTAGCAGAGATCAACAAATACAGTTCGAAATACAATGCTAGACATGTAATCCTGTCTTTAACTGGGTTAGAGAACAAATGTCATTTAAATCACAGTTCACGATAAACCCAAAATCACATTCCATTAATTACGGATTCTCCACAGAAAACAGATCAATATATAATCAATATCAATTTCCTTATCCAACTAATAATATAAATCGAATAACGACAAAGCCTTCAAAATTCCATATATATTAACAGTCTTCCTCCACAGAAGCTCACTTCGATTATTACCAAATCGAATTCCATTCAATCCCAATTTATTTTATTAAATTGGAAAACTTTACTTTGGAAAATCCCATTAATTCTTAGGATAAAGATTTATAAATTCCGAATCTTAACTTCACTGTTAATCGGGTTAAAGAACAAGTGTTATTTAAAACACCGTTCATGATAAACCCAAAATCCAATTTTTAATTCAATTCCAGTTAAATATTAATTAATTGGTAAACTTCTCTAAATCTTAATTAAAAGATTTATTCTTTTCTCAACTGGATTTAAGAATAGTGTTAATGAAGACACCATTCACGAGAAACCCAAAATCCAATTTAATATTAAATACAAGACTCTGAATAGAAATTATATCATCTTATATTCAATATCAAATTCTGAATCTAACGGATATTGTATTGCGAATAACGATATCTGTATCTCCCGAATTCCCATAACAATATCCGTATAACCATGGAATCCAATATCGAAATATTTCGAAGATTATTTACATTCCAAATCAAATCTAGTTTGTTCGTTGGAAATTTTTGGTTATATTAAAACCATTCACAAATCCAATTTATTTTATTTAAAAATTATTGGATTTCAAATCTAGTTAATAACTAGTTCATTTTGATAAAAATGTATTTTTATCTTTACAAACATGGAATTTTTCATCCCAATTCTTTCCAAATCATTTACTATGATTTTACACAAATTATTAATATTTTTAATAATTTTATTAAGACCCTTTTAGTCGATTTCAATAACCGGTTATCGAACTGCACTTACAACGACCTTTTCAAAATTTAATTTGGACATAATTCCAAATCTAACCGTTAGATTTCAAATCTCTTATATTCTTTGGAAAGCTCTTTTGGATACGAACCCAACGGTTCCGGTTTTAGGAGCATCCGACGGTCGGATCTTCCGTAATATCAATTCGAAGTCAATGGTCAAAATTCGCGAATGGTCGCGGCATGACATGTTCTATTCAGGCCATTAAATATAATATATATATATATATATTATATATTTCATCGATTTCCATTTAAAACGTATTTTATAAATCGATTTAAATTCGTTTTAAAAATGATTCCAACTTCATTTTCAATTTTAAATCAAAATTGAATATTCTATATCATTATAATATATATATATGATAATATTTTCAAAATATCAAATTATGAAATCCTTTCCTTTTCGATATTCATTATAGAAATGAATAAAATCGATATAAACATCATCACGTTAAAATGGCGCATATCTAATCAATACAGCTTCACATATTTCGATAATTTTGTGTCTATCCAAAATCAGACATCAAATTCACATTTTAATCCTTTACGGAATATTGTTTAATTATTTTATTCAATACATGAATATTTTTAGCGGTTTATACATTCACCAAAAATGATATTTTATTGTTTAAATATTTTATTCAATCCATGAATATTTTATTCAACACATGAATATTTTTAATCCTTTTTCTGAATATTATTTTAATGTATTCGTTATTTTCCAAATTGGAATGAGACCCAATCCATTACCATATAATGTTATTTTTATGGATTCCATACAACGCATGTATATAATAACAATGATAAACAATCAACCATCATCTAGAGTGCATTACACAACTACGTAAGCATTAAATATAAATAATTAACGCTTACAACAACCCGTCAACCAATCGATTGACATACAACTAAACAATTGGGATTAGTTGTAAAAACCGGAGACTTCCCCGTAAAGGAAAGCGTCGGATAGTTCGAGAACAAACCACAACAGAACACATATCAAAGAACACTTCACTGTATATTACAACAATGCACCAGATTACAAGAATATACAGAGTATAAATGAATATCATAACACAGAAATATCAGAGATTTAAAATTACATTTAAATACATAGCAGCGGAAAATAATACAATACGCAACTAGAAGAGATATGCGGATACAAAGCTTTCCGGATATCGTTCCAGCTGTAAACCAGGATCCTGTGAATATAAATCTGCAAAACCAAAACTACTAGCTGCCCGTGTCAAAATAGGGGCACCCAGAGTTTAGGTTAAAACAATAAACTCCAGGTCAGTCATGTGACTGGTGTGAGAACTAAAACAGTTATTAATCTTTATTTTTAAAGTTAGGTAAATCAAGGGACCACGCCGTATAACACGGAACGGGTTTCCTCCCAAGAATACCAGTGCATAAAACAACAGCGCAATGCTAAATAAAGAACAATGAAGCTATTATAAGACCCAGTTCCCATCACACAATGCAATCGCAAGCCGGAGGATAGGGTTTTTACCTTATAATAGCCAAGAATGCTTGATACGTTTAAAACAAATCGTTTGATACTATTATAAGTGCATAGTGTATAAAACAATTTCAAATCATAAGTATCAATCATAGACGGCATAAGTGCCCCATCCCACTATGTCGCCATACTAGGCTCTACAAATAAAACCGCAGAATCACGTATTTGGAAATTGGGTTTCCATCTATGAACCAAGGCAAAAGATAGTCCTCAACCGATTCGAGACGCTCTAGCCCGCCCCTCAGGCAAGTACTCAGTCAAGCCTTTGGATCGTCAGGGCCGGTCCACCGATGTGGATTAAAATTCCTGAACACTACGTTTCCCCACCCTATGGGGTGTAAGTCTGGTCCGTCAGCCGACCAGAATGCATCGGCCGAAACCGATATAACCGAGGCGCCTCGCAACAGCAACAACCACATAAGTCAAACTCGTCAGGGCGTGTAAAACCACTGACGCCACTTCTAGCTAGAAAGAAACGCAAGTCCTCCCTGAGGTCCGTCTCCCGTTTTTGGTCCATACCGGGTGCGAAACTCGCGAAGTAAACGTTATACAAAGCTATGCCACAAAGGTCGTGCTTTGATCATCACCACAAGACTTTGCTTTTCAACAGAAGCCTCGATCAATTGCCACTTAGGCATGCCACACAGGCACTTCACTCCATGCGTTTGATATCCATCAATATATAACCCCTGAGCTCGTACGTCTCAGAGAAGGGCGTTAAGCAAGGGAATAAATTCTCCGCCGCCAAGCAGATATATATTTAATAGAAATCAATCGCACGGACTAAAATCCAATGTCAGACACACAGTCCATTTACAAGTCCGTTCTGGGTCTGAACGAAACCGGAGGCACCTAGTACCCCGCATATCCATCGATCTCCAAGTACGTCTGGACGATCACCAACTGTTTCCATCTTCTTGGGTGTACAGCCCAATCAAGATCATCAGTAATCACCCAAACGACGTGAAGACTTCTGGTCTTCGACCACCGTCTTCCTCCTCGACACCACGTCGAATCAGTTATTCAGAATGGGATAAACCCGGTCTTTCTGAATAACTCGCGTATATATTATAAAAGTGTTACACAAACACAACATACGCCTCATTCCAATTCAGAATATTCTTTTATTCAAATATTCCTATACTTTGGGAAAAGTTCCCATTAATTTTATCCAAGATAAATCCTTTAAATTTATTCTTTAATCACCTTTGAATATCAATTCAAACTAGTCTGGATTAGCGAACCACACCGAAGTAATCATTTATTTTATTTCCCAATCCCAACCTATTCATCCCATGAAGTAAAACTGGTAGTACTTCATATCTAACACCACAGTGTTATCGGTAATTCAATTACCATTTCACGTTCAAATCTAATTAAAGATTTAATTATCGCCTGGAGTAAAACTGGTGATACTCCATTCTCGATCATTTCAATCTTAATTAAAGATTCATTAAAACTCCACTTAGTTTTAATATTTCTCTGGGTTAAAGAATCAGTGTCATTTAAAAACACAGTTCACGATAAACCCAAAATCACATTCATTAATTATCGGGTTAAAGAACGAGTGTTATTTAAAACACTGTTCACGATAAACCCAAAAATCAATATCAATTCAATTCCAATGAAATCTCATTTAATTGGAACACTTCATTAATCTTTTCACAACTGGGTTCAAGAACAGTGTTAGTGAAGACACCATTCACGACAAACCCAAATCACATTTGATATTCAATACAAGGCTCTGAATAGAAAATATATCGGCTTATATTCAATATCAAATCCTACGACTAACAAATGTCGTATTGGAAATAACGATATAAATATATATCTTTCAAATTTCCATAACAACATCTGTATAATCACGAATTCCAACATCGAAATATTCCGACGACAATTTCGATTCAAATCCACTCCAATGCAATCATTGGAAATTTTGGTTATTTTTAAAACCCTTTTCAAATTCAATTTATTTATTTAAAAATAAATAGAATTATAATCCTAGTTCAAAACTAGTTCATTTCGATAAAAATCTATTTTTATCTTTTCAAATATGGAGTTTTTCATCCCAATTCTTCACAAATCATTTCTTATGATTTTACACAAATTATTACTATTTTTAATAATTTTATCAAGGCCCGTACAGTCGATTTCCATCAACGGCCATCGAACTGCACTTACAGCGACCTTTTTCGAATTTGATTTGGACATAATTCCAAATCCAACCGTTAGATTTCAAATTTCTAATATTCGTTAGAAAGCTCTTTTCGATACGAACCCAATGGTTCCGATTTTAGGAGAATCCGATGGTCGGATCTCCCGCAATGTCCGTTTGAAATAAATGGTCGAAATTCACGAACTGCCGCGGCGCGGCGCGTTCTATTCAGGCCATTATATTATATATATAATATATATAATATATACTTCATCGATTTCTATTTAAAACGAATTATATAAATAGTTTTAAATTCGTTTCAAAAGCAATTTCAACTTCCTTTTCAATTCAAATCACAATTGAATTCTTCTTTATAGATTCGTTTTAAAATTCATTTCTATTCAATTCAAATTTCAATTCAATTTGAATTCGTTTTCAATTCAATTCATTTCGAAATCGTTTTCAATTCACTTCATTTCGAAATCGTTTTCAATTCAATTCATTTCGAAATCGTTTTCAATTCAATTCATTTCGAAATCGTTTTCAATTCAATTCATTTCGAAATCGTTTTCAATCGATATAAATATCGTTCACGTCAAAATGGCGTCAATCTAATCATCACGGCTTCACATATTTCTATTTTCAAATATTCTATTTCAAATATTTCTTTTTTCAAAACTGGAATGAGGCCCAATCAATTATCATATAATGTTAATTATATGGATTTTCTACAACACATGTATATAATAGCTTTGAAAAATAATCAACCATCAACCAAAGTGCACTACACTGTATAAGCATCAAATATAGTTATCTAACGCTTATAACAGCCTGTCAATCGATCGATCGACATATTTAATCAATCAGGATGAGTGAACTTCAAATTTCATCCCAACACCCGTGTGGGGTTTCAAACAATCAAACACAGATTTTATTTGTGCGGTTGGGCGATGTGTGAAATTTATCGACCCAATCAATATCAGTCAAATCAGTGTATATACAAAAAAATCGGCCGTTTTGTTTATAACTATTCATTTATTCACATTCACGTTAAAAATTATATTTTTAACGATAAAACATTTTATTTCAACCTATGAATTTCTATTCAATTCATTTACACAATAAAATGATATTTTTATTTTCTAACATATTTTAGAAAATTTCGGCGGCATAACGGCACGATACTAGAAACGGGACAAGGCCTAGCCTTATCCCCGGTCTAGTGAAGGCCCACGCCATTCACACATCAATCAAAATCACCAAACAACCAAATTCAAATCAAATCATATAACTTATCTATGCAACCAAACAAACAAGTCCATGGTCTGTGGACGATTGTGTCGGGTGCTACTAAGCACCGTCTGCATCCTAGTATATATATAAATAGAAAATGAAATTGAAAGGTGAGAAATTCTCACCGATAGCTATCCAATCATCTTGACTCTTCTTCTCGCCTTTTTATCATCTTCTTGTGCCCGTAGTCACTATATATATAAAAATCACACATTTTTATATTTCGATGTCTTTAAAATAAAAATCACATTTTTATTTATTCACTTTCAATTTAAAAAACGAATTTTTACTACGATGTTCATAGATAAAAATTATATTTTTACTTCGTTGTTCAAAGATAAAAATTATATTTTTATCACGCTATTTTCCATATAAAGATTTCGCCTTTTCAAATTTAAAGATTTCATCTTTATAAAAACCTCATTTTTATTTTCCTACACATATAAAGATTATATTTTTAATATTCCTATGATGTAAAAATTATATTTTTATTACTTTAAAAATACAAAAATCATGTCTTGCTCCTTCTACCTAATGAAAATCCCGTCTTTTCTCTTTTTAAAAATATGATCTTTATTTTTTTTTTTGTTTTTTGCAAGTTCAAATCTTTTTCTACTAAAAGATTAAACCTTTTTCAAATCAGTTTTTATATTTTTAACAAATCAGTTTTTATATCTTATCAAATCAGTTTTTAAATTCTTTTCAAATCAGTTTTTAATATTTAAAAATTCAGTTTATAATATTCTTAAAAATCAGTTTACAAATCTAATTAAAATCAGTTTAAAATGCTTTTAAAAAAACAGTATTAAATTCTTTTTTTTTAAAAAAAAAAGTTTAAAACCTTAAAATAAAAATAAAATAAAATGCTTACTGTTACCTACGAAGAAGGGGGGGATGCTGCTGTCGGTGGTCATCAGGCGGGGTTGGGCGTCGGAGTCGAGGTGGTGGCCAGCAAAGGGGGGGAACTACGGGGTTGTCGCGCCGTGGGGGGGGGGGGGGCTTCGCTCCGTCGAGGAGGGCAGGTGAGAGAGGAGCGAGGCTGGAGGGAGGAGGCACCTGAGGGGAAGATCGGCGGCAGCTCCGCCTGTGGCGGCGGCGAAACCCTGGGGGGCGCGATCGCCTTTCCCCCCCCTTTTTTTTTTTCTTCGAAATGAAAAGAGATCGGGGGGGGCCTGGTTAAGGGAGAAGTTTAATTTTTTTTTTATTTATTAATTCAATTATTTTATTTTTCAAAAAGTTGACTTTCACATACGACCTCTAAACGAGGTCCACCGCCTGTCGTCCATAGCATTTCACCCCCATTCTGAACACAATGGGATGTGCATCGTAAGCTGGTTTGATCGTTTGTATCAGTTTCCGTTAAATTTACCTTTAAATCATTATATTGAATTTTAAACGTACATTTCAAATTACCGGGGTCACATACTAACTCTAAAAATTCTCGAAAAATATTTTCTAGCTTCGTATTGACGATACGGTCCTAACAAAACTAGTTTCGACGACTTCTGAGACCGTTAGAAAAATGGCCAATTTCCAGTCGATTAAAATCAACTAATATGGTCAAAACACGTTTTCCTTTGCCACGCTCCCATATTGAATCGAAAAATTATGAAACTTGAAACCTAGCAATAATTCAACATCACGGACCCAACAAAACTGGTTTCGTCGAAATCCGAGGTCATTTGCAAAATGTCCATTTTTAAGGGCCTGAATTCCATAGCGACTATTCAGAATTTTCAACTGGACATATCTTTTGATTCCCGATATGAAATCTTGATTTTTCGGATTCGTTGGAAAGATATTCACAATTAGATCCCATTATTTTTGGTTTCACTAAAATCCGGATTATTTTGCACCCGGTACATTCAATTGAAGTTTGAAATCGAATTATCGAACTACCGCGCCATTTTCAATTCTATTTATAATTATATATAAATATTTATATTCTAACGACAACGCGTATAATATATACGATCGAATTATATTCAAAATAAATTTCTCGTCGATATTATTTAAAATAATTCATTTTAAATAATCAAAATTCGCTAAAATTGCCAAAATAAAAATTTTAAACTGGCCCAGATTTTCCGGGTTGTTACAATCTCCCCCACTTAAAACTTTTCGTCCCCGAAAAGGAACAAAGTCGAAAGTGGTTTGATTAATCAACTCTACGCTCGATCTGACTTCCATTCTCCAACTCTTTAGTTTCTGAGAATTTTCAAAACTTCAAAAATTTGGCTAACACCCTAAATTTTCGAAAATTTTTGCCATAACCTCCCCTGCACCGGGAGCATCGGGGAATTTCAAATAGCTTCCCCGGTCCTTCAGATCTCAAAAAGAAAAAGAAAAAGCCAAGCGGCTAGCCAATAGGCTCATAAAATCATCATCACCCAAACAAAACAGTAAATTATGTAATAAACATGTACCTATTTGTCGGGCAAACAAATTTTATTCTCTGCTCTAGCCTCCTTGCTATGACCTGTTCAATGATATATATGTATATGCAAGCAAATGCAACCAATTTTCAATATAATTCAATATTCGGTTCAATTAGGCATAAAGGTTCAAAATTAGCAAACAAATGAACAAACAACACAAACATCAATCAATTAGTTGAATTAGAGTTTCAAATTCATAATTTTGATACATATACAAAAATCATGTTTTTGATGCCAATTCACAACAATGTATTCTAGCTATATATAAGTTTTGGTTCTCACACCAGCCTAATGGAAATATATAGAAAATCACACCTTCGAAACACGAACATAAATACTGATGATGTCATGACAATCATCAGTACCATCTCCGGGCGACTAGAATGTGATTCCATATCTATCCAGTATATTAAAACTTTGAATATACGTTTGCAAGGCGTATATGCAAATTCTTTATATACTGAATTGTCCAAAATCAATATAAACAAATAATCAAATACGAATAGTTGATTTAAATTTTCAAAACAAATTTTGTTTTCATTTGAAAAATATACTCTTCACACCCGTTCTAGGATACTACTGATCCTATCTCTAACGAGTCATTCTAATTGGATATTACTAATCCAATATCTGATGAATTCTTTCGTATAGTTCTAATGTGCCTTGTTCTCTGCTTTGTAAACCAAAGCTCTGATACCACGTGTAAAAACCGGAGACTTCCCCGTAAAGGAAAGCGTCGGATAGTTCGAGAACAAACCACAACAGAACACATATCAAAGAACACTTCACTGTATATTACAACAATGCACCAGATTACAAGAATATACAGAGTATAAATGAATATCATAACACAGAAATATCAGAGATTTAAAATTACATTTAAATACATAGCAGCGGAAAATAATACAATACGCAACTAGAAGAGATATGCGGATACAAAGCTTTCCGGATATCGTTCCAGCTGTAAACCAGGATCCTGTGAATATAAATCTGCAAAACCAAAACTACTAGCTTCCCGTGTCAAAATAGGGGCACCCAGAGTTTAGGTTAAAACAATAAACTCCAGGTCAGTCATGTGACTGGTGTGAGAACTAAAACAGTTATTAATCTTTATTTTTAAAGTTAGGTAAATCAAGGGACCACGCCGTATAACACGGAACGGGTTTCCTCCCAAGAATACCAGTGCATAAAACAACAGCGCAATGCTAAATAAAGAACAATGAAGCTATTATAAGACCCAGTTCCCATCACACAATGCAATCGCAAGCCGGAGGATAGGGTTTTTACCTTATAATAGCCAAGAATGCTTGATACGTTTAAAACAAATCGTTTGATACTATTATAAGTGCATAGTGTATAAAACAATTTCAAATCATAAGTATCAATCATAGACGGCATAAGTGCCCCATCCCACTATGTCGCCATACTAGGCTCTACAAATAAAACCGCAGAATCACGTATTTGGAAATTGGGTTTCCATCTATGAACCGAGGCAAAAGATAGTCCTCAACCGATTCGAGACGCTCTAGCCCGCCCCTCAGGCAAGTACTCAGTCAAGCCTTTGGATCGTCAGGGCCGGTCCACCGATGTGGATTAAAATTCCTGAACACTACGTTTCCCCACCCTATAGGGTGTAAGTCTGGTCCGTCAGCCGACCAGAATGCATCGGCCGAAACCGATATAACCGAGGCGCCTCGCAACAGCAACAACCACATAAGTCAAACTCGTCAGGGCGTGTAAAACCACTGACGCCACTTCTAGCTAGAAAGAAACGCAAGTCCTCCCTGAGGTCCGTCTCCCGTTTTTGGTCCATACCGGGTGCGAAACTCGCGAAGTAAACGTTACACAAAGCTACGCCACAAAGGCCGTGCTTTGATCATCACCACAAGACTTTGCTTTTCAACAGAAGCCTCGATCAATTGCCACTTAGGCATGCCACACAGGCACTTCACTCCATGCGTTTGATATCCATCAATATATAACCCCTGAGCTCGTACGTCTCAGAGAAGGGCGTTAAGCAAGAGAATAAATTCTCCGCCGCCAAGCAGATATATATTTAATAGAAATCAATCGCACGGACTAAAATCCAATGTCAGACACATAGTCCATTTACAAGTCCGTTCTGGGTCTGAACGAAACCGGAGGCACCTAGTACCCCGCATATCCATCGATCTCCAAGTACGTCTGGACGATCACCAACTGTTTCCATCTTCTTGGGTGTACAGCCCAATCAAGATCATCAGTAATCACCCAAACGACGTGAAGACTTCTGGTCTTCGACCACCGTCTTCCTCCTCGACACCACGTCGAATCAGTTATTCAGAATGGGATAAACCCGGTCTTTCTGAATAACTCGCGTATATATTATAAAAGTGTTACACAAACACAACATACGCCTCATTCCAATTCAGAATATTCTTTTATTCAAATATTCCTATACTTTGGGAAAAGTTCCCATTAATTTTATCCAAGATAAATCCTTTAAATTTATTCTTTAATCACCTTTGAATATCAATTCAAACTAGTCGGGATTAGCGAACCACACCGAAGTAATCATTTATTTTATTTCCCAATCCCAACCTATTCATCCCATGAAGTAAAACTGGTAGTACTTCATATCTAACACCACAGTGTTATCGGTAATTCAATTACCATTTCACGTTCAAATCTAATTAAAGATTTAATTATCGCCTGGAGTAAAACTGGTGATACTCCATTCTCGATCATTTCAATCTTAATTAAAGATTCATTAAAACTCCACTTAGTTTTAATATTTCTCTGGGTTAAAGAATCAGTGTCATTTAAAAACACAGTTCACGATAAACCCAAAATCACATTCATTAATTATCGGGTTAAAGAACGAGTGTTATTTAAAACACTGTTCACAATAAACCCAAAAATCAATATCAATTCAATTCCAATGAAATCTCATTTAATTGGTACACTTCATTAGATCCAAATAAAAAGATTTAATCTTTTCACAACTGGGTTCAAGAACAGTGTTAGTGAAGACACCATTCACGACAAACCCAAATCACATTTGATATTCAATACAAGGCTCTGAATAGAAAATATATCGGCTTATATTCAATATCAAATCCTACGACTAACAAATGTCGTATTGGAAATAACGATATAAATATATATCTTTCAAATTTCCATAACAACATCTGTATAATCACGAATTCCAACATCGAAATATTCCGACGACAATTTCGATTCAAATCCACTCCAATGCAATCATTGGAAATTTTGGTTATTTTTAAAACCCTTTTCAAATTCAATTTATTTATTTAAAAATAAATAGAATTATAATCCTAGTTCAAAACTAGTTCATTTCGATAAAAATCTATTTTTATCTTTTCAAATATGGAGTTTTTCATCCCAATTCTTCACAAATCATTTCTTATGATTTTACACAAATTATTACTATTTTTAATAATTTTATCAAGGCCCGTACAGTCGATTTCCATCAACGGCCATCGAACTGCACTTACAGCGACCTTTTTCGAATTTGATTTGGACATAATTCCAAATCCAACCGTTAGATTTCAAATTTCTAATATTCGTTAGAAAGCTCTTTTCGATACGAACCCAATGGTTCCGGTTTTAGGAGAATCCGACGGTCGGATCTCCCGCAATGTCCGTTTGAAATAAATGGTCGAAATTCACGAACTGCCGCGGCGCGGCGCGTTCTATTCAGGCCATTATATTATATATATAATATATATAATATATACTTCATCGATTTCTATTTAAAACGAATTATATAAATAGTTTTAAATTCGTTTCAAAAGCAATTTCAACTTCCTTTTCAATTCAAATCACAATTGAATTCTTCTTTATAGATTCGTTTTAAAATTCATTTCTATTCAATTCAAATTTCAATTCAATTTGAATTCGTTTTCAATTCAATTCATTTCGAAATCGTTTTCAATTCACTTCATTTCGAAATCGTTTTCAATTCAATTCATTTCGAAATCGTTTTCAATTCAATTCATTTCGAAATCGTTTTCAATTCAATTCATTTCGAAATCGTTTTCAATCGATATAAATATCGTTCACGTCAAAATGGCGTCAATCTAATCATCACGGCTTCACATATTTCTATTTTCAAATATTCTATTTCAAATATTTCTTTTTTCAAAACTGGAATGAGGCCCAATCAATTACCATATAATGTTAATTATATGGATTTTCTACAACACATGTATATAATAGCTTTGAAAAATAATCAACCATCAACCAAAGTGCACTACACTGTATAAGCATCAAATATAGTTATCTAACGCTTATAACAGCCTGTCAATCGATCGATCGACATATTTAATCAATCAGGATGAGTGAACTTCAAATTTCATCCCAACACCCGTGTGGGGTTTCAAACAATCAAACACAGATTTTATTTGTGCGGTTGGGCGATGTGTGAAATTTATTGACCCAATCAATTTCAGTCAAATCAGTGTATATACAAACAAATCGGCCGATTTGTTTATAACTATTCATTTATTCACATTCACGTTAAAAATTATATTTTTAACGATAAAACATTTTATTTCAACCTATGAATTTCTATTCAATTCATTTACACAATAAAATGATATTTTTATTTTCTAACATATTTTAGAAAATTTCGGCGGCATAACGGCACGATACTAGAAACGGGACAAGGCCTAGCCTTATCCCCGGTCTAGTGAAGGCCCACGCCATTCACACATCAATCAAAATCACCAAACAACCAAATTCAAATCAAATCATATAACTAATCTATGCAACCAAACAAACAAGTCCATGGTCTGTGGACGATTGTGTCGGGTGTTACTAAGCACCGTCTGCATCCTAGTATATATATAAATAGAAAATGAAATCGAAAGGTGAGAAATTCTCACCGATAGCTATCCAATCATCTTGACTCTTCTTCTCGCCTTTTTATCATCTTCTTGTGCCCGTAGTCACTATATATATATAAAATTCACACATTTTTATATTTCGATGTCTTTAAAATAAAAATCACATTTTTATTTATTCACTTTCAATTTAAAAAACGAATTTTTACTACGATGTTCATAGATAAAAATTATATTTTTACTTCGTTGTTCAAAGATAAAAATTATATTTTTATCACGCTATTTTCCATATAAAGATTTCGCCTTTTCAAATTTAAAGATTTCATCTTTATAAAAACCTCATTTTTATTTTCCTACACATATAAAGATTATATTTTTAATATTCCTATGATGTAAAAATTATATTTTTATTACTTTAAAAATACAAAAATCATGTCTTGCTCCTTCTACCTAATGAAAATCCCGTCTTTTCTCTTTTAAAAAATATGATCTTTATTATTATTTTTGTTTTTTGCAAGTTCAAATCTTTTTCTACTAAAAGATTAAACCTTTTTCAAATCAGTTTTTATATTTTTAACAAATCAGTTTTTATATCTTATCAAATCAGTTTTTAAATTCTTTTCAAATCAGTTTTTAATATTTAAAAATTCAGTTTATAATATTCTTAAAAATCAGTTTACAAATCTAATTAAAATCAGTTTAAAATGCTTTAAAAAAAAACAGTATTAAATTCTTTTTTTTTAAAAAAAAAAAAAGTTTAAAACCTTAAAATAAAAATAAAATAAAATGCTTACTGTTACCTGCGAAGAAGGGGGGGATGCTGCTGTCGGTGGTCATCAGGCGGGGTTGGGCGTCGGAGTCGAGGTGGTGGCCAGCAGGGGCTTCGATTCTGAGCTGAAAAAAGGGGGGGAACTACGGGGTTGTCGCGCCGTGGGGGGGGGGGCTTCGCTCCGTCGAGGAGGGCAGGTGAGAGAGGAGCGAGTCTGGAGGGAGGAGGCACCTGAGGGGAAGATCGGCGGCAGCTCCGCCTGTGGCGGCGGCGAAACCCTGGGGGGCGCGATCGCCTTTTCCCCCTTTTTTTCTGTTTTTTTTTATTTTATTTTCTTCGAAATGAAAAGAGATCGGGGGGGCCTGGTTAAGGGAGAAGTTTAATTTTTTTTTTATTAATTTAATTATTTTATTTTTCAAAAAGTTGACTTTCACATACGACCTCTAAACGAGGTCCACCGCCTGTCGTCCATAGCATTTCACCCCCATTCTGAACACAATGGGATGTGCATCGTTAGCTGGTTTGATCGTTTGAATCAGTTTCCGTTAAATTTACCTTTAAATCATTATATTGAATTTTAAACGTACATTTCAAATTACCGGGGTCACATACTAACTCTAAAAATTCTCGAAAAATATTTTCTAGCTTCGTATTGACGATACGATCCTAACAAAACTAGTTTCGTCGACTTCTGAGACCGTTAGAAAAATGGCCAATTTCCAGTCGATTAAAATCAACTGAAATGGTCAAAACACGTTTTCCTTTGCCACGCTCCCATATTGAATCGAAAAATTATGAAACTTGAAACCTAGCAATAATTCTACATCATGGACCCAACAAAACTGGTTTCGTCGAAATCCGAGGTCATTTGCAAAATGTCCATTTTTAAGGGCCTGAATTCCATAGCGACTATTCAGAATTTTCAACTGGACATATCTTTTGATTCCCGATATGAAATCTTGATTTTTCGGATTCGTTGGAAAGATATTCACAATTAGATCCCATTATTTTTGGTTTCACTAAAATCCGGATTATTTTGCACCCGGTACATTCAATTGGAGTTTGAAATCGAATTATCGAACTACCGCGCCATTTTCAATTCTATTTATAATTATATATAAATATTTATATTCTAACAACGACGCGTATAATATATACGATCGAATTATATTCAAAATAAATTTCTCGTCGATATTATTTAAAATAATTCATTTTAAATAATCAAAATTCGCTAAAATTGCCAAAATAAAATTTTTAAACTGGCCCAGATTTTCCGGGTTGTTACATTAGTGTATGTCAAATATCATCCCAATACCCGTATGGGGTTTTAACCAACAAATACTGAATATTATTTGTGTAGTTAGGCGATGTGTAAAATTTATCGTCCCAATAAATATCAGTCAAATGGTTGTACATAAAAAAATCATCCGATTTGTAAATGAATATTTATTTTCATTTCAAGAAAATTTTATGTCATTCATATCTACATTAAAAATTATCTTTTAATGATAAAATATTTTATTCAACACATGAATATTTTATATAATTCATATATAAGTTAAAAATAATGTTTTTAACTAACCATTACATTTCTAACATATTTTAGAAAATTTTGGCAGCATAACGGCGCAATACTAGAACCGGAATAAGGTCTAGCCTTATCCCTCGCCTAATACTGGCTCGCCCCATAAACATACCAATTCCAATCAATTCAATTAACATCCCAAATCAAATTCAACCAATTTCTTAATAGGGTTGCCAAACCCTATTACATAACAATCAATCAAATTAAACAAATAACCAAACATCCATGGTTTCAATCAAAGGTGTCGGTTGCTACTAAGCACCGTCTACATCCTACTATATATTTAACTGTAAACCAAATTAGAGTGAGAAAGGGTTCTCACCTTTGGTTTCCACTCCACCCTACTTTGATTGTCACTTTCTAAAAATCCATTATGTCTATTTTATAAATAACATACATGCGTTAAAAATCATATTTTTATATCGCCACTATATATATATAAATCATATTTTTATATCGCCACTATATATATATATATATATATATATAAATCATATTTTTATATCGCCACTATATATATATATATATATATATATATAAATCATATTTTTATACCGCCAATATATATATAAATCACATTTTTATACCGCCACTATATATGTAAAAATCACATTTTTATCACGCTACTTCATATATAAAAATCACATTTTTATAATGCTACTTCATATATAAAAATCACATTTTTATAAAGCTACTTCATATATAAAAATCATATTTTTATAATGCTACTTCATATATAAAAATCACATTTTTATAACGCAACTTCATATATAAAAATGACATTTTTATAACGTTACTTCATATATAAAAATCACATTTTTATAATGCTACTTCATAAATAAAAATCACATTTTTATAACGCTACTTCATATATAAAAATCACATTTTTATAACGACGTTATCCACATAAAAATCATATTTTATCTAACTAAAAATAATTTCATATATACTCTAAAAATCCTATTTTTATCTAACTAAAAAAATCCCTTTGTTTGACTATTTTAAAAAATAACTTACATACGATAAAAATCATATTTTTATCTTTCCAAAAATAATTTAATATCATACACTAATTAAAAAACGTATTTTTAACTTACTAAAAATATTTTCATATAATGAACTAGTTAAAAATCACATTTTTAACTTGCTAACAATGTTAAATCAAAGAATTAAATTCAGAAAACTCACATTCTTAGGGATTTTGAAGGTGGAGGGGCCCACGGCCGGAGCTGGAGGGGGTCAGAGGCGAGGCGCAGGTCTGTGGGGGTCGGCAGGGGTGGCGGCGGCCACTGGTGGCTGGAGGCTAGGGTTTTGGATCGATTTAGGGGTTTTAGGGTTCACGATGGAGAGAGGAGGGAAGGCGGAGGAGAGGAGGGGAAAGAGGGGAGGCGGCGCAGCGTGGGTAGGCAACGACGGCGGTGGCTGAACGAAGGAGCGACGGGCTTCATCGCAGTCTTTTTTTTTTTAATCTTTTCTGAAATGAACGACAGAGGGAAAGGGAAGAAAGAATAAGGGGTTGACCAAGTTATTATTATATATTTAATTTTAAATCCAAAAAGTTGATTTTTCATTTGAACTCCAAGTCGAACCCAACGACAATTGTCCCTAGCTGAATACCCCATTTCGGACACAATGGGATATGTCCGGTAAGCCAATTCGACTTTTCGATCAGAATTCATTAAAATTAAAATATAAATCAATATATATTGAATTTGAACGCACATTTTAATTTACCGGGGCTACATACTAACTCAAAAAATTCCCAAAAAATAATTCTAGCAATTTTTTGATGATACGGTCCTGACAAAACTAATTTCGTCGAATTTGGAGACCGTTTGAAAAACGGTCTTTTTCCAGTCGATTAAATTCAAACTAAAAGTACCAAACGCGTTTTAATTCACTACGCTCACATATTACTTCCAAAATTATGAAAATTGGAATCTGGCAATAATTTGACATTTTGAATCCAACAAAGGTGGTTTCGTCGAAAACGGAGTTCGTTTGCAAAATGGCTATTTTTAAGGGCTTATATTATATTAAAATATATATAAATTCCATAGCGACTATTTTCAATTTTAAACTGGACATAACTTTCAATTTATATAGTGAAATCTCAGTTTATTACATTTGTTAGAAAGATGTGATTAAACAGATTCAAATATTTCTTGTTTCATCCAATTCTGATTTACTTTGAATTATATACAATCAATTGAAATTAGAAATCAAATTTTCAAACTACCGCGCCATTTCGAGTTCGTTTTATAATTAAAATAAAATTATACGTTCTAACTTCGATTAAAATAAATTTTATATCATTATTATTTAAAATAAATCATTTTAAATATCTAAAATTCACTAAAATGGCTAAAATAAAAAATTTAAATTGGTTCTGAAAATCCGGGTTGTTATAATCTCCCCCACTTAATATCTTTTCGCCCTCGAAAAGGAATGGAGTTGAAAGCTGTTTAATTGTCCAACTCAACTTTCATTCTGGCTTTAATTATTTAACTTTTCAGTTTCTAGTAATTTTCAAATTCTTCAAAAATTTGGCTAACACCCTAAATTTTGGAAAATTCTCGCCATAACCTCCTTTGTACGGGGAGACTTTTAAAACTGCAACTAGCTTCACAGGGCCCTCATCAATCCAAAAGAAGAAGAAAAAAAAGCCAGGCGGCTAGCCAATTGGCTCATAAAATCACCAAAACCCAATAAAATAGTAAACATGTACCTATTTGTCGAGCATACAATTTTATTCCTCTTCTTAGCTCGCATGCTATGACCTGTTCACACATATATATGTACATGTATGCAATTCCAATCAACTTTCAATTCAGTTCATTATTTGATTCGATTTGAGTAAATTTACCTTTTGTTTACATTTTGGTTTCAATAATTTTATTAGTTAAGCTAATAATCAACCAACATAACCAACAATTAATTAGTTGGTTAACTTTTCAATCATATATCTTTAATATATTCAAAATCGTATTTTGTGTGTCAAATCACAAACAATAGATGCTAGCTAGTTTTGATTATCACACCAATCAATTGGAAATATATAGATATCCCACTTTAGAAGCTCGAACATAAACTCTGATGATGAGTACTTAATCATCAGAATCATCTCCGGGCTACAAGAGTGTGATATCTACCCAGTATATTTGAGACTTTGAATATACATTCATGACACGTATATGCAAAATCTTCATATACTCGATAGTCCAAATTTAATTTAAAATAAATACTCAAATGCGTATAATAAGGTTTAAATTTTCAAAACAAAATTTGGTTTCATTTTTATTTGAAAAATAACACTCTTCACACTCGTTCTGGGATACTACTAATCCTATCTCTAAAGAGTCATTCTTATTGGATATTACTAATCCAATCTCTGATGAATTCTTTCGTTTGGTTCTAATGTGTCTTGTTCTCGAGTTATGTAAACCAAAGCTCTAGTACCAAGATGAAACGACCCAAACTGACCCTTACGGGAAAGCCCGGACTGAGTTGAGAACACGACAAATCGGAACACAAATGACAGAACATTTCATTACTTATTACAACAATTACATCAGAGTACAAGAATATAACAGAGTATGAATAAATAATATACATCAGAAAAATATCAAAGAATAAAATACATTATTAAGCAGCAGAAAAATAATACATAACACAACTGAAAGAGAAAAACGGATATATAGTGTTTCGAATATAGCTCCAGCTGTAAACCAGGATCCTGTGAAATAGAAATCTGCAAAACCAAAACTACTAGCTGCCCCTGTGGAAAATAAGGGCACCCAGAGTTTAGGTTAAAAAAATAAACTCCAGGTCAATCATGTGACTGGTGTGAGTACTAAAACAATTATTTAAAACTTTACTTTTAAAACAAAGAAAATCAAGGGACCACGCCGTATAACACGTAACGGGTTTCCTCCCCAGAATACAAGTGCATAAAACAAACAGCGCAACGCTTTTTGGAAAAATTAAGCTGTTATAAGACTCAGGTCCCATCACAATGCAACGCAAGCCGGAGGATAGAGTTTTACCTTATAATAGCCAAACATGCTTAGTACGTTTTAAAACAAATCATTTTGATACTATTATAAGTGTATAGTGTATAAAACAAATTCAAATATAAATGTATCTATCATAGATAGCAAAGTGCCCCATCCCACTATGTCGCTATACTAGGCTCTACAATTAAAACTGAAATGTCACGTATTGGAAATTGGATTTCCGTCATGAGTCGAGGCAAGGGATGTACTGCTCGCTGGCTTCGAGACACTCTTGCAAATGCCTCAGGACTCGGACGCTGTCGAGCCCTTGGATCCTCCACAGCCGGTCCATACTTAGCGGATTAGTTATACTTGAACACACGTTTCCCGGTCCTATAGGACCTATATATTGGCTCCGTAGTAACCGATATATCCGAGGCGCCTCGCTATCCATCATCCACATAGTTAAAAATATATTAAATGTACGGGCTCCATACCATGACACCACCCATAGCTAGAAGGAAACGTCACGCACCCCTTGAATCCATTATCCCTTTTTTGACTCATACCGAGGTGTGGGGCTCGCAAATTAACGCTATACACAAAACTATGCTATTTAAAGGCGTGCTTTGATCTTCAACCACAATACTCTGCTTTTCAACAGAAGCCTTGATCATTTATATCTCGGCATGCCACATAGACAATTCATGCCATGCGACTGATGTCTATCGATATATAACCTCTAAGCTCGTACGTCTCAGAGAAGGGTGTTAAGCAAGATAATAAATTCTCTGCCACCAAACAGATATATATTTAATAGAGATCAATCAACATAGAATAAAATCAATTGTCAAACACACATCCGTTTACAAGTTCGTTCTGGGTCTGAACGAAACCGAAGGCACCTTATTCCTCATCCTATATGTCCAATACAGGAGAGAGGTCCTTGCATATCCGATCGATCTCCAAGTACATTTGAACGATCACCACTTATTACCCTGTCTTGGGTGTACAACCTAATCAAGACATCAGTAATCATCCAAACGATGTGAAGACCTCCGGTCTTCAACCACCATCTTCATCGTCGATTTATCGTCGAATTAATTATTCAGAATGGGTATAAACCCGGCCTTTGTGAATAATTCACGTATCTTATAATCAAGTGTTATAAAAACACAACATACGCCTCATTCCAATCCAGAATATTGTTTTATTCAAATATTCTTTTCGCAATTTAAACCAAATTAAGGTTTTTCAAACTAGCTGGGAATAGAGAACCTTACCGAAGTAATAAATTTTTTTATTTCCCAATCCCAACCTATTCATCCCACGGAGTAAAACTGGTAATACTCCATATCCAACACCACGGTGTTATCGGTAAATTTAATTACCATTTTACGTTCAAATATAGATAAAGATTTAACTATCGGTTGGAGTAAACCTGGTGGTACTCCATTCTCGATTACTTCCCAAATTTGATAATTTAAATTCATTCACATTCCAATTTAATTAAAGATTCATCAGAACTCCATTAAGTTTTCATCTTCCCAAAAATCAATATTAATGATTATTTAACTTTGGGAAATCAAACACGCCATATTGACAATCTACACCGTACCATTGATCTTTGCCGATATATAACCTCTGAGCTCGTACGTCTCAGACATGGGTGTTAAGCAAGAGAATAAATTCTCCGCTACCAAACAAATATATATTTAGCAGAGATCAACAAATACAGTTCAAAATACAATGTTAGACATGTAATCCTGTCTTTAACTGGATTAAAGAACTAATGTCATTTAAAACACAGTTCACGATAAATGAAAATCACATTCAATTAATTATCGAATCTTCACAGAAAACAGATCAATATATAATCGATATCAATTTCCATATCCGACCAATAATATAAATGGAATAACGACAAAGCCTTTTAAATTCTATATATATTAACAGTCTTCCTCCACAGAAGCTCATTTCGATTATTACCAAATCAAATTCGATTCAATCCCAATTTATTTTACTAAATTGGAAAACTTTTCTTTGGAAAATTCCATTAAATCTTAGAATAAAGATTTATAAATTCCTAATCTTAACTTCACTGTTAATTGGGTTAAAGAACAAGTGTTATTTAAAACACCATTCATGATAAACCCAAAATCCAATTCTTTATTCAATTCCAATTAAATATTAATTAATTGGTAAACTTCTCTAAATCTTAATTAAAAGATTTATTCTTTTCTCAACTGGGTTTAAGAACAGTGTTAATGAAGACACCATTCACGACAAACCCAAAATCCAATTTAATATTATATATAAGACTCTGAATAGAAATTATATCGACTTATATTCAATATCAAATTCTGAAACTAACGGATATCCTATTGGCACTAACGATATCTGTATCTTTCGAATTCCCATAACAATATCTGTATAACCATGGAATCCAATACCGAAATATTCCGAAGATTATTTCCATGCCAAATCCATTCCAATTTGTTCGTTGGAAATTTTTGGTTATAATAAAACCATTCACAAATCCAAGTTATTTTATTTAAAAATTATTGGATTTCAAATCTATTTAATAACTAGTCTATTTTAATAAAAATATATTTTTATCTTTACGAACATGGAATTTTTCATCCCAATTCTTTCCAAATCATTTATTATGGTTTTACACAAATTATTAATATCTTTAATAATTTTATTAAGGCCCTTTCAGTCGATTTTCATAAACGGTCATCGAACTGCACTTATAGCGACCGTTTCCAAATTTGATTTGGTCATAATTCCAAATCCAACCATTAGATTTCAAATCTCTTATATTCGTTGGAAAGCTCTTTTGGATACGAACCCAACGCTTCCGGTTTTAGGAGAATTCGACAGTCGGATCTCCCTAATATCAATTTGAAGTCAATGGACGAAATTCGGGAACGGTCGCAGCACGACACGTTCTATTCAGGCCATTAAATATATATAATATATATATATTATATATATTTCATCGATTTCCATTTAAAAAATATTTTATAAATCGTTTTAAATTCGATTTAAAAACGATTCCAACTTCATGTTCAATTTTAAATCACAATTGAATATTGTATATCATTGTAATATATAAATGATAATATTTTCAAAATATCATATTTTGAAATGATTTCCTTTTCGATATTCATTATAGAAATGAATAAAATTGATATAAACATAGTTCGTGTTAAAATGGCGCATATCTAATCAATACGAATTCACATATTTCGATAATTTTGTGTCTATCGAAAATCAGACATCAAATTCACATTTTAATCCTTTATGGAATATTGTTTAATTATTTTATTCAATACTTGAATAATTTTAATGGTTTATATATTCAATAAAAATGATATTTTATTGTTTAAATATTTTATTCAACCCATGTATATTTTATTCAACACATGAATATTTTTAATCCTTTTTCAGAATATTATTTTAAAGTATTCGTTATTTTCCAAATTGGAATGAGACCCAATCCATTGCCATATAATGTTATTTATATCGATTCCATACAATGCATGTATATAATAACAGTGATAAACAATCAACCATCATCCAGAGTGCATTACACAACTGCGTAAGCATTGAATATAAATAATTAATGCTTACAACAGCCCGTCAACCAATCGATTGACATACAACTAAACAATTGGGATTAGTGTATGTCAAATATCATCCCAATACCTGTGTAGGGTTTCAACCAACAAATACTGAATATTATTTGCGCAGTTAGTCAGAGTTGAAAGCAACTGAAGCAAACCATTTTAACTTCAAATGGAAATCAAGGTGAGTTCAACTCACTCAGTTTTTATCCAGTTTTATTTTATATAAGTCGGGTTTAAATATTTTTGTGCTATCGTTGTTAATTGTTTGAGGGATGCTAAATACAATTGATTGAACTGATTAAACTGAATGTTTGTTTAATTTAATTTAAACCAAATCGTTATTTTTAACGATTATTCCAAAGGAGTTCACTTACCTCGTTGGTTACATTTATAAAAATATAAACGTATATGGACATTTGGATTACTGTTATTTTTGACTGTTGAATATTATGTATAATGTTATTTTGAGCTAATGTATTTGTATGCAGGGAGAAACAGGTTGGAGGGATCCAACTGGATTCCTCAAATTTATTGTTTATTTCCATGTCATAATTATATGAATTGTTTAAGCAGTCTGATTAGATGGTTGCTTTGATCATTAATTGCTGAATCTAAATTCAGCGTTTGTTTGTGGTTAACCAATGGGAACATATTGGTTGGATAACTAGCAGCAGATGGCCTAAAAAAAATTATTTTATGAAATGTCGATTTATCGTCAGATTAATCAACAGAAGTGAAGTTACAAAAGTCATTTTATAACTGAAGATGGTTTTGAAATCTATTATTTTGAATTTAAGTTTATAAAAAGGGAATTAATATTTATTACTTTTTGTTTAAGTTATAAGGAATTATCAAATGATTTTCATAAAGAAAATCTTATTTTAATGAGATATAAAAGCGGTTAAGCAGAAATTTACCCAAGAGTTAAGACCGGAGTTAATTGTTTTTAAGGAATAATTATATTGGGATTATCATTTATTTAAATAATAACCAAAGTAAGTGGGATTAATTAAATTAATCATATTATTAATTAATTCCAATGGAAAGACTAAATTGGAATGAATCAACGAGTTAACGATGTTAAGTTAAATAAGTCAAGTGCCTAAATGATAATCAATTTTTTTATTTGTTATAAATAAATTTAATCGAAGCTATAAAATTTTAGAACTCTATTATTTGTTAAATAAGTTTGCAAGGGCATTTTTATAATATAGGTAAGTCTAAATTGCATTCTTCTTTGGAATTTCATTTAATTGAATTTCTAAAATCTAAGTTGGCGAAGATGTAAAACCATGTTTTTGTGAAATGTTTTGTAAATGATTTCGAATTGTTGAAACGAATTATGAATGGGATCAAACTCATAAGTGTGAGGAGATAAAGTGGAAGTCGAAACGGAAACCCAAGTTTTGAATTAAAGCGATGAGGCGAGGTAAATTATTTAGATGTGATCTAAATTTGCGATATTGAATAAGGAGTGAAGTTTTATCGAGATGTGACCAAGTGGGTTTGAAATAAACTTATTAGAAGTTTATAAAGATTTCTGTTTATAATGGAATTGAGATTTATGTGTTAAAATATTTTAAAGCTAATATAGAAGTTTTTAATAATAGTTTACTTAGTAAATGTATTAAGATTTGAAATAAGATTTCCAAGTAGAAGTATAATATCGAACGATGTTTAAATCGGATAGTAAATGAGATATGTCGAATGATTAGTGAAATGGGATTTCGTTGACAAACTTCTATTTATTCTGAAGAAAAGAATGTTGTTGACCTAAGGCCTGAGAGGTAAATAAAATACCCCAACTTGAACGACTTCATGATTTTCCAAGAATGATATTAGTTTAGAAATGAGGATAGCCGACAGGAGTAAATCTAGAGTTTCGATGAATAATATCATAAAATTAAGTTTGAAATGTTTTAAGTTAAATAAGATTATTTTTTAGTATAATTGTATTTTTGAAATAAGATATAAAAAGCTTTGTTCCAAATATTGGAAGTTTTAAGAGTTTGATTTACGAATGGAAAATTAAAAAGGCTAAGTGATGCTAAATACGGAACCAGTGAACTCGTTTTATTTTTATGGTTGAATGTTTGTTTATTTGATAGTTAAATAACCGACTATCAAATCTGGCCAATTATCGATGGTTGGTTCGGAAAGACCGGGATCAAATTTATATTCGAAAACCATTCCGACCAGCAAATACGTAATCGTGGAAGAGATCAGACGATGATCGAGATGGATCATTTGAAGACCATAGATCTTCATAAAGAGGAAGTATTGCTTATAATCTCTGGTTAGCTCCCAGAGATAAACTGTGATTCTATCGTGGTTGGAGTTTATGGGTTGCAAGGACTACTCGCTGCTAATCTATAGGGTGATTCCTAGGATGTGGTAAGAGGGTGCCTTCGGTTGTCCAATCCCAAGGCAACGTTTATGGACGGACCTGACGATGTGGCCTTCAAAGAGAATGGTAGCCAGATGTTCAAAAACAGAGAATTATAACCTCAAGCCTTACAACCGGGAAATGACAAAAATCGGGCAGGCAGCATGGCTATGTGGGTCGCACCCATTAGGGTATATTGTCACCATCTAGAGAATATTCATATTTGTTACTTCTTTCGCTTCTGCATCTCCCGGGAACGGTTTTGTTGATACCAACCTTAGGTGACAATATATTCGATACACACAAGAGAAATGAGTGGTCGGTCATGTGTGGGCCGGGTTGTAAGACATTCTTGTTGAACCCAGTGTATTCCTCTCTAGAGATACACTATCGGCAGGTAGTTCCATACCTTGTCATAGTCGGAATCCAATCTCCAATAAACGTCCGTGGTTTTGATTGTATACTATATATGTGGAGAGTGAGATGCAAGCGTTCTGCTAGATTCTGTGTATTTGTATTTCAACATTATTATAATATCAGAAGATATATATGATTTCAAAATATTTTGGGTTATCGTAAGGTAAAAACCGTCTGTATTTATGTGTGGATTTGGTCTTATGATTATCCTTTTCTTTCGAAAAGATTTTGAACTTTAAAATCAAGTTGGATGATCCCCTTAAACTTAGTGTGTTTTTCTCACTCTGGTTTACCAGACTGGCCCGGTGTTTGTAATGCTCGGGTTAGACTGGGCTGTACAGGTTCAGGTTATTGGACACTACGAAGTTCCGAAGACGTGCTGGAGAAGTTCAAACATATTAGTATTTATTTCGCTGTGTGTTGTATATGAGGACAAATTATTATAACTGTCCAAATTGTCTTGAGAAATGTACTCTGATTGTAAGTATTATTTCAAGTTTTCAATAAAGATTATTTTTATATTATATTCATTCCGCTGCAATGTGAGACTCTGATTCTGATGTGTTCTTCTTCTTATTGATTCTATTCTATTATTTCTTTCCTTCTTATCTCACCCTCTAATTTCTTTCTAATAACTTCTGATGTTTTCGATGCTTGAATGTTCGACATGGTGTTTTTTTGTCGATTTTCGGGGTCGAAAATCCATGTTCGTTACAGTGGTATTAGAGCCATTGGTTTAGGAATAACCTTGGCTCTGTGGTGTAACTTGATAGAGTGGGGTTAGCAATACCCTAGATCGAGTTGAGTGTGTGTGTGTGTGTATATGAGAGCGTATTTGTAGATTTTATATATAAAAATGTTTTTTATTGTGTTATTTGTTCGGTTCAATTTTGAATTGACAATGGACATGATATTGTTTTGTAAAGAGGGTCAAATGAAATATTTTTGCCCAAACTATATTTTTATATAGAAAAGGAATAAATTTATCAAATTAGTATTATATCGGTGTGCTTGGTTGATTTAAATAGAATTCAAATTGAATTATAAATTTTTAATAGTTCAGTATAGCAAGGGGTAATTTCAATATGAAATTAGTAAATGAGAATTTTGAATTAAAATGAATCAGAAAATGGATTCTGAAATGGAAGTAAGCTAATGGAAGAAATTCAATTAGTTAATTGAATATGGAAATTGAGCTTAACTCGGTTAAGTAGGGTTAAAGATACTGGAATCAAACAAAATAAATTTGGATTTTGTAAATTAAATTAAATTAAATATAAATTGTTTGATTTGATTAAGTGGATTATGCATTTTTGGTTGGTTATTTGTTCAATGGAATATGGAATATGGCTTAACTTGGTTAAGTGGTACAAATGAATATAGTAATGAAAATAAATCGAATATACTAGGGATTTGAAATCAAATGAATAATAATAGAAGTTAACCGAATATTAAGCGATTAATTTTAAAGTATATTAGACTCCGTAAAGATCAATATTGAATATTAACTGAATTGAGCAAAACCAATTGAATTTAAATCGAATAATTTGGTTAAGTTGATTGTAAGTTACTTGGACGGTTAGATTGGATAGAACCCATTGACAGTTCAATGGATTAAAAGAAAGAAGGAATCCCAGTACAAAGAATTTGGATGGAAACTAAAAGGTTTAATCCGATATTTGTTGTTGGCATTGTAAATTTAGTACGGATTACCAAAAAGCTATGGGAGCTGATTTGGTTACGGATTGAAGTACAAGTTAGAAGATGAAAGGCTGTCGATTGATATGCTTCGAAATGGGAATTGAGTTGCCCAACAAAAAGGTAAACATTAATATTGATTGAGTTGGGTAGCCACTTGGCTCTGTTTTCTTTTGGATATTAGAGGCCCGGAGTGGCAGTTGTAGTGTACCGATCGAACCACGCAGAGGAGGTGCTGGCAGATTTTTTTTTTCAAAAATTTATGTAACTTAGAAAATTTTGACGATAATTCTAAATATTGGTTTTAAAAACAAATGGGTTTTGTTAGATCAAAATTTGGCTCTAACACCCAAATTGTTCTGATTCGTAGAGAATTATAACTGAAAATTGAGGAAAAAGCAGAGAACACACAAGGTTTATAGTGGTTCGGCGTTAACGAGCCTACGTCCACTTTATATACTATTGATTATACTTTGAATGCAAGTACAACCAATGATTTCTCTCAAACTCACTCTTACAATTATGATTTCTCTCAGTAATCTTGAAGTAAAACTGATAAGAAATAGTGGTATGACAGTAATGGTGGAATCAATACTCAAAACTGCCCAAAGATCCTGAAAATTGCCAAGCTCTGGGCTATTTATAGCTGATTATATCGGGCGGATCGCGGTCATACGTGGCGCAAATCCCGAGAATATCGGATCGGATCGTAGCTTGATCAAGAATTGATCAATATGATAGTTGGTGACAGGTGTCGCGAGATCCATACATCTCGGATCGTGATAGACTGGGTCAGAGTCTTCGCTGCAACTTCTAGGCTTGGATCGGATCGAGGTGGAAGAGGCGGATCGCTCCGCATAGGGGCTTAGCGACCCGATAGGGCGATCCAAAAAGGGGCGATCCGACCTCAGGATAGTTGAGCGACTGCGATCTGACTTCTCGTGAACTAGAGGAACGAGACTTCATATTTTCTTCTTGTGTGTGAACCTGGATGGATTGGTCAAAAAGCTAGCCAACATTTTGCCCCCTCGAAGTATGTTTTATCGAGGGTAGAACATGCTTCGAAACTGCAGAGACATCTTTTCATAGGGAGATGCAAATTAATGATTGCGTCTGTCTAAAATGTCGTGTCACTTCGGAAAGTCGCATTCCTTGATTGGTATAAATATCGGTTAAATCTTCAATCATTTCCCTGTTTACCGGATAATTTTAATCTCTGGAATTTTTGGAAACATCATTATCAAATTACCAGGTATACTTATGAACTTTCCTTCTCCTCTTTTTTTTTAAACAAGTATTTCTAGAGATCTACTTCTATCCATCCTTAGTCGGCTCGGATCGCTCCAGTGTTCCACGATTCGGGGGAGCGTCCTTTGTCACGGTCCAGCGATACAAGATGCTCGTTTCGTTACAACCTTCGTGTGGGCTTTATGTATGGTGGGCCATCCTTCGCAGCGAGTCGACCCAAGGATCGACCTCTTTCTTCTTTGCTGGGCTCGCTGGGCTTGCCTCCACGATCCACCGAAGCACACGGTTCGAATAAAACAAAAATGGGAATATTAGCGGTCGCGGTTTTTCCTATATCAACCCGAACCCTCTTCACTTTTTTCCTTCTTTTCCTTTCGCTGTCGCCTCTCTCCCCAATTTAGATCCTAACCTCCGATCTTCAAGACAACTCCACTCGTTTTCTCCATCTTTAAGAAAGGTAATCGCACTATTACCGCCTCGATGCAACTTTAATCTCGTTTTTCTGAGTTTTTAGCTAGTTTGGGAGGAGAAATACAACGGAATTTTGTAGTTTTTGAGGTTTTGGAAGCTGTCGAGATACCATGGCTGATGGGTTCAGCTGCTCACGTTCGCTGATGGAGAAGAAGGAGAAAGGAAGGAGAAGAAGAAGGGGAGAAAAGGTTTGACCAGGTCGGATCGTGAGCATGGTTTGGATACGGATCGGGTCATGGACACGGAGAAGTAGAAATTGAAGTATGGATCGGATCGTGGTGTTGAGGTACCGGTTCGAGTCGTGGAGATGCTGGTATCTAAGTCAAGTGATGGATCGGATCGTGGCTAGTCTGTAATTCACAGGAGGAGGGAACGGATCGTGGGTAGTCTTTGCGATCCGCTCCAGTTTCGCGATCCGACGTTCTTCCACGACCTGGCGACTTCGCTGCGAGTCCTTGCTTGTCTCGCGATCCGATCATGCACTGCGACCCGAACCCTTCTATGCGATCCGAGTGATACGATGAACTTGTTAAATACTCAATGCAACTTAATTCTAACATACCAATGGACAGTTAGGTTAGAGCCTTTGAGACGAACTTTCTGGACGGACCAGCAGCATAACTTAACTGCAAGAAATGACTAATATCTCGATGATCTTGTTGACTTTTATGCTTTTTCTTAATGCATGCACAGGCACACACTGGCACTTACACAAATGGGGGGAAGGGTAGCTATATTCTAATTTGTTATACTTGCCAACACAGCTATGTCAGATAAATGAGTGATTGAGACGCCAGAGAAAGAAACTGAACCAGAAACATCAGCACATCACGATCCCAACGTGCTTTCCTCGACCTCAGGTCAGGATAAGTCCGACCCTGACTACAAAATGGACTCTGGCATGGTAGCAACGTCTTCAGACGATACATCCTCCGAAGGAGCGGACGATCGGGCTCTCGATGAGCTTCCGGGAGCTAAAGATATGGATAAGTTTACTGATTGTCTGGCTTCTAAATTGGATGACACCAAGCTTCGGAAACTATGCTTGAAGCACGGGATATCCTGGGATGATGTTAAAAATCCATGGAAGGACGATAGACCTAATTCTACCCCACCTGGATACGTGACCATTAGTAGATTAATGTGCGTGGTAGGCGCTATTCCTCCGTTTCCGCCAATCGTCGTCGAAACTTTAAGGCGACTGCGTATTGCTCCAATGCAGCTCCACCCCAATGCTTATGCAGCTCTATACACTCTATCTGTTGCATACCCAGAGATTCTGCGGACTGAGCTTACCTTTAAAGACTGAAAGTTCTATTATCTCTTTAAACATCGTTCCAAGGCAACTTCAAATATCTCCTTCTTTGAATCAGTGATCAATAAGAAGGTCGTAACTGACGGTTACAGTAACATAGGGGATCCCAAAGCCGACTAGTTTTATATAAAACTGCAGGCGGGATGCGCACGAAAATGGCTTAAAGCAAGTGAGTTTTAATTCTCCAGATTGGTGACTTGATTAAATAGTCAAGATGCTAACATGCTTCTTTAATCCATACAGATCATACTTTCCCCAAGACAAAAGGCTCGGTGTATGAAAGCCGATTGTCTCGTCTTCTCAAAAGCGAATCAGATTTTTTGAGAATAAAGCTGTGTCTCACCGATGAGAATCTTCACAAGCACCATCTTATGGACATAAGATTCAGACTGGGCAAGGACGGCAAACCTTACAAGTACGTGCCTCCGGTTGGTGGAGAGGGAACCTCACGGGCTACAGAAACAACTAGACTCCACCAGAGCCCTTCACCACTCATTGGTCAAGATGATGAAAATCTGAATAAGTATAAGGGAGATGAGATCTGGGCTGATAGGTCTAAAGAAATTACCAGCTCTAAAGATCATTCTCCCTCAAGAACTCTACCACCGGTCGATCCCGCCGTTCATGATGATTTCACGGAGGAGTAGATAATAGGGGAGCTAAACAAGATCCCTCTGCCAGATACCATTTACTCTCATGAAGACTTTGATGAGGAACCATTCTTTATTTCCTTTGAGGAAGCGAATGCCCCCGTTGGAGAAAAAGATATTACACAGACTAGCCTAGCTCTGGGCCCTGGTCCGTTAGGGGGTTATATGGGATGCACAGATCACATGCACCGCTCACCACAGCACTTTATACACTATTGTTGTTCATAATTCTTACATATGCTTGTTTCATTTGCAGGAAGGATGACTCGCAGACAGTCTTATTCTTATCGTTCTCTTCGTACGGGCACCCCAAGTCTTCGCTCAGATCCTGAGTGCGCTCGTAGTAGCAGCCGAGGGGGAGACAACCATCGGTCCTGGGATTCTTACAAACCTTGCTCTTCACCATCCAGATCCCCGTCAAAACAAACTTCTGGGAAGCCCCACAGTCATCAAGTGCCACCTACAAAGGGAAAATGACTTCGTAAAGACTTAACTCCTCCGAAGAGCACGCCGTCTCATAGCAAGTCATCAAAAAAGCACCACGAGTCTAAGGATAAAAACAAGGATCCAAACAAGGATTCCAAGAAGGAGAAAACTGACATCGTTCCCTCCAGTCAACAAAGTTTGAGTGCCCTCGGGGCACGAGACTATATCCATGGTCTTGAGACTCAGGCTAAGCTGGAGAAATTACGAGAACAATTCCCCGATATCTTCTTCGAGAGGATGATGTTCATTCCAACTCTGGAACCAGCACCTGGGAATTAGGATACTGAAGTCATCGGCCATGTTCGCCATGTAGCCAAGCAATATGAGGCGATGAAGAAACACGCTGTCAATCTTTCAGATGTTATCCGAATGCTAGAAATGGAAGCGCACAGGTCCAGAGTAAGGATAGATAACAATGACAGGGCCAGGGTGAAAATGGAAAAGGACTTAGAAGATGCACAATCTTTGCTTGCCTTGGCTCAACAAGATGCTAAAAATTATAAGACAGAGCTGGAGGAGGCCAGGCAACGTTTTCACAATGAGCTCGATTCTAACAACAAAGAGCATGTGTCATTGAAGAAGGAGGTGGAAGATCTCAAGATGGCCAACGCCGAACTGAAAACAGCACAGGATCATTTCGAAGCTGAAAAAGCTACTTGGTAGAAAGAAAAGGCAAGCTTGAAAGATAGTTTAGCTCTGGCCGAAAAAGAGCGAGCGATTCTGAATGATCAACTTGCGCAATCAGAGAAGCATGCGGTTCTTGCTGAAAGTAATGTGGAAAGTGCCATTGAAATGGCTACTGCTTCTAATGAAAAGCTCCTCGAGAGAGAAAAAGATATTGAAGGATTTGAAGAAATGCTGTTTGACTTTCTTGGCCAGGTCATCAAGACTCGTAACATCTCCTGGATCCCGGACTACCATGTCACTTTGGCTAACATATGGGATGCAATCGTCCAGGACGAGAAACGGCGATTAGGATTTGATGAGATTGATGAGAATGAACTGGTGCGGGCCATTCTCAGGGATAACGAACCTGAGGATTTAGAGAAAGGCAGACGCCTACTCCAAGCAGAGATGTATAAGGAGAAAACTCTGGCCAAGGGAAAAAATAAAATTGAAGAAGGCTCGAGCTCAGCTGCAGAGCTCAAAGCCTCCGAAATTGAGGAATAAAGTCCCGATGATCCATCGATTCCTCTGGGCCCGACTCCTCCAGTTGTCGGAGCTTCTGCTATTAGCCTGGATGGAGGATCAGCGGAAGGTATCTCTATATTTTCTCCGCAATTTGTCAAAGCGATCGTCATTTGTCGCCGCCTTGCTGAACAATCAACTAAGCAAACTGCATTCTCTCCTGAAATAACGTTTGTTTCTCATGTTACAGGTGGCGTGCCAGCCGATAAGGATGCTGAGAAGAAGACAGAGGCAGAGAAAATTGTCATCCCGCCAAGTGCTAGCGCTGACGCTTCCAAGGAGTCCGAAGGTGCGACAACGGAGAAAGTCCTTCTCGCATCCAGCGCTGATATTCCCCAAGATACTGAGCCCATCGAGGCTTTGAGAGATATGGACGGGCACCATGAAGACGATGAAGAGGAAGTCACCATTACCAAAGAAATCAAAGGCGATGATGAGGAAACCTTGATTGAAAGGAGGGCTAGGCAAGAGAAATAGCTGGCCTTGAAAAAAGATGAGCAAGAGCCTTTGAATGTGTCCCTGATCTCAGAGTTTAATCCCAAAACTGGGTTGGTACTAAAACTCCAACCCAAATCAATCACCAAACAGTTTGCTTCCCAGTCTTCTGATGATCCCTCAGCTCCCCTTATTTACAAAAGGAAAAGAAAGAAGAGTGTTGATGCTGGCAAGGCGGAGCTGGAACAGCGGAAGAAAGGGAAAAAATCCAAGCCGTCTCCCAAGCATAAGTAGGATGCAGACGTTTTTCCGTATTTCGTTTTTAGGCTTTCCACTGGCCGTGAAATGTAATTGTGAGAATGGCCCTCACTTTTGTTTAGGTTCCTCTTTATCTTGTAGGCTTGCAGTTTATGAATGAAAGTTTATTTCTTTTGCATCATCATGTACCTGCATTCAATAAATTTTTCACATTTAGTCACAAATTATTTGACTGTAACCAAGTTGAAATTATCCTACAAATCATTCAAGCGATAGAAAAAATTTAAAAATTTCTATGCACGTTGCTCCCTATCTCTGAATACGGGGGACTTGGAATTTGTAGTAGGATTATAGTCCTTAAGGCGCCAAATCTCCGGTACATCTGTACTCCCCCGATCCATCAGCGGGTTAAAGTACGAACTCGTATCGTGATCTGCTCACTGGTCCTTCAGCGGGGCAGAAATTCTGGGGGTGCTGAGTCTCCAGCACCTTTCTCAGTGCTCAATCATAGACGCTTTTATACTCTCCTGGCAATCACCAAGGTTAGAGTTTGAGCTCAGCTGTTCGGTCGCTCTCCGATCCTTCAGCGGGGTAAGAGCTCTTTCTTAGCGCTTAGTCATAGACGCTTTTATACTCTCCTGGCAATCACCAAGGTTAGAGTTCGAGCTCAGTTGTTCAGTCGCTCCCCGATCCTTCAGCGGGGTAAGAGCTCTTTCTCAGCGCTTAGTCATAGACGCTTTTATACTCTCCTGGCAATCACCAAGTTTAGAGTTCGAGCTCAGCTGTTCAGTCGCTCCCCGATCCTTCAGCAGGGTAAGAGCTCTTTCTCAGCGCTTAATCATAGATGCTTTTATACTCTCCTGACAGTTGCCAAGGTTAGAGTCCTGTCAAGGCGGTTTTCATCATAGTGCGTCGCCTTGCCATGTGGACATTATTTTCGCGTCCTTTACTTTCTCTCTCGGCTCTGGAGAGTTAGAGTGCAATCAATGGTGCGACTCACTTTATTGCACCTTCAGCGTTCTGGTTGTGGGTTACTCTCCATTCTGATGGAAGGCACTTAGAATTACAAGTTTCTGTGATCGCTATATGGTATTACAGCAAACTTTATAAAGATAGAAGAGAAAATAAATAATAGTGCAAATAAAGGTAAACGACACACAATATTTTTATAGAGGTTCGGTTGAATCGTGACCTACGTCCACTTTATAATCCTTTGCTCAAAACATTGGACTATTCTAAGCAAGTCATGCCTTTTACGTGGTCCTATGAAACAAAAGGATAAATCTGACAACTTTACATCAGATAGGGCCGTAAATGTTGGGCATTCCACACTCTGGGGATTTCTTCTCCATCTACGGTTGCTAGCTTGAAGGTTCCATTATCATGGTCCTTCCCACTTCGCACCCATATAAGTTGGGAGTGGAAAGACACCCTTCAGAACCAAGTCTCCGGGCTCAAAGGTTCGGGATCGAACCCTTTTGTTGTAGTATCTAGCAACCTGTTGCTTGTGTCTCAAGGCACGCAGTTCTGCTTCATCCCTCTTCTCCTCTATTGTATCTAGGGATTCAAGGAGCAACTCATTATTAGTCATCGGATCGTAATAAGTGTCTCGATGAGATGGTACTTTTAGTTCAACCGGGATGACTGCCTCTGCTCCAAAAGTAAGAGAGAAGGGGGTATGGCCTGTCGCCGATTTATATGTTATCCTTAGGCCCATAATGCCAAGGGTAATTCACCGAACCACATGGCTTTGGCCCGCTTCAATCTTCTTTTGATAATGGACTTAATCACTTTATTTGTTGCTTCGACTTGTCCGTTCGACTACGGATGTGCCACAGAGGTGTACCGTTTCTCCATGTGGTACTTCTGGCAGAAGTCCCTGAACTCGTTGCTATCAAACTGGGTTCCGTTGTCAGTTATGACGATCTTCGGGATCCCAAACCGGCAAATAATGTTCCTAACAACGAAATTAATCACTCGCTTGGTTGTGATTGTAGTTAACGGCTCAGCCTCGACCCATTTGGTGAAGTAGTCTACAGCTACAATTACGAACTTTGATCCGCCCTTTGCTATAGGGAGGCTTCCGATGATATCAATTCCCCACATAGCGAAAGGCCATGGACTCATCATTGTCTTCAACTGGCCAGGAGGCGCCCTGGGAATTTTTGAAAATCTTTGACATGCATCACAACGTCGTGCGTATTTTGCTGCATCTTTGTTTATGGTTGGCCAGAAGTAGCCATACCGCAATACCTTTTTTGCCAATGTCTGTCCTCCAGTATGGCCACCGCATTCACCCTCATGTACTTCCTGCAGTACACGTTTGATTTCGTCATGGGCTATACACCGAAGAAGGGGCATCGAAAATCCCTGTCTGTACAGGATTCCGCCTTGCAGAACGTATCGGGAAGCTTTACGGACTATTTTACATCTCTCGCTCTTCTTGGCCGGAAGCGTTCCATTCATCAAGTAATTCTTTAGAGGGGTCATCCATGACTCCCTTTCTGGCTCAGTCTCTAGTATCGGATCAACTTCCATCTGACCTATGCTAGGGAACTGAAGTACTTCAACTGGGGCTAGCCCAGCTTCTTCAGGATCGTCGGAACTAGCCATCTTCGCCAACTTGTCCGCCTGTTGGTTCTCTGACCGCGGAATATGAGATATACTATAATGATCAAAACCGGTCAGCAACTCCTTCACTTTCTCAAAATACGAAATCAATCTTGAGTTCTTAGCTTGGAACTTTCCAGTGACCTGATTTACAATCAACTTGGAATCACAAAATATGTCCAGCTTCGTGATTTCTAATTCCTTTGCGATCCTCAGCCCGGCTATCAGGGCTTCATATTCGGAGTCGTTGTTAGTGGCGCGAAATTCCAACTGGATGGCATAGGATATTAGTCGTTTCTCAGGAGTTTCAAGCACCACTCCGGCACCGGATCTTTTATCATTCCTAGCACCATCAGTATACAATTTCCAGGCGCTAGGATCAAGAAGCAGTTTTGGTGGGCCAGCCTCTTTGTTTACTATGTCATCCTCCGGAACAGTAAATTCTGCTATGAAATCTGCCAGCACTTGCCCCCGTATCGATCGTCGGGGCTGAAAATTCAAATCAAATTGACTCAATTCAATGTTCCATTTGAGAAATCTTCCGGAGGCTTCCAGTCTCTGTAGAACTTGCTTGAGTGGGTGATCAGTGTACAGGGTGATAGGATGAGCTTGGAAATAATGCCAAAGCTTCCTAGATGCAATCAATAAACTGTACGCCAGCTTTTCTATCCTCGGATAATTGGGCTCAGCTGCCGCCAATTTTTTACTTACGTAGTACACTGGCCTTTGAACCTTGTCTTCTTCCCTTACTAATGCTGAGCTGATTGCGTGGGACGACACTGCTAAATACACGAATAAACCCTAGCGGTCCACTGGCTTAGACAGTATCGGAGGCCTCTCCAGATGATTCAAGAGGTTCTGAAATGCTTCTATGCAATTAGGAGTCCATTTAAAATTGCGTTTTCCTCGCTTTATCAATTCAAAGAATGGAATGCATTTGTCTGTCGCTCTAGAAATGAACCTGCTTAATGCTACTACTTTCCCTGCAAGGCTTTGTACATCATTGATTTGTCTAGGCTCCTGAATGCCTCTGATTGCTGCGATCTGGTCTGGATTAATCTCAATCCCGCGCGAGCTGACAATGAATCCCAAGAATTTCCTGGAGGCAACCCCAAATGAGAATTTCATTGGGTTGAGTTTCATCCCATACTTTCGAAGGATACCAAACATCTCAGCCAAGTCTGTAGTGTGATTGGATGATTGTCTGGACTTAACCAACATGTCGTCAACGTATACCTCCATCGTTTTCCCAATCTGGTTATAGAACATTCTGTTCACTAACCGTCGATATGTAGCGCCTGCGTTCTTCAAACCAAGAGGCATTACCACGTAGCAGTATAATCCCAGATCCGTAATGAAGCTAGTGTGTTCTTGATCTGGAACATGCATAGGGATCTGGTTATATCTTGAATAAGCGTCCATGAAAGAGAGAAGCTCATGACCTGCTGTTGAATCTACCAATTGTTCAATTCTGGGTAACGGAAAGCTACCTTTTGGGAAGGCTTTATTCAAATCCGAAAAATCAATGCATGTACGCCACTTTCCATTGGCCTTCTTTACCAAAACTGGATTTGAAATCCAATCTAGGTAGGTTGAGTCTCTGATGAATCCGTTACTTCTTAACTTTTCAACTTCTTCTTTCAAGGCCGCGAACCTCTCTAGGCCCAGCATTCGGCTTTTTTATTTTACACGGGGATGCTTTGGGTTAATGCTTAATGAGTGACTCATGATTGATGGAGACATCCCACACATGTCCGCGTGGGTCCAAGCAAATACATCCAAGTTATCTTTTAGGAAATCCGTCAATTCTTTAGCTCGAACCGGATCCAACTGGGATCCAATCTTCAGGACCTTCTCTGGGTCACTATCATTAATCGGTACATCCACAGTCGTTTCATTAGGTGCAACCATTCTGCCCCCAGTTTCTTCGTCCTCTCTGGGATCCATATCCTCGGGCAGTTCTCTGGGCGATTCACCCATAGTCATTCTCTTTAATTGCTATGACGCCACCTCCCTTGCGGGGGAAGAAGCGTCTTTAGTTTCTATATCTCTTCCTTTACGGAGTAGCTTTAGCTCTACAATGTAACATGCTCGTGCGGCAACCTGATCTCCTCTGACTATGCCAACACCAGCTTCCGTAAGAAACTTCAATAACAAGCACCAAGGGGGCTATACAAGCTCTAAACTTTGCTAGGGTCGGTCGGCCCAAGAAGGCATTATAAGGCGGTTCAATACCCAAAACCACGAAGGGAAGAATTCTCACTCTCTGGCGTTCTCCTTCCCCAAGTGTTACCGGCAGTTCTACATATCCCATTGGAGCGGTTGAAGCTCCGTTAAATCCATGGATCCATCCTTCACACGGCTTTAAATCTTTCAATTCAAGGTTTATTTGATCGAATGTCTTTTTGAATAGAATGTTGACTGAACTCCCATTATCCACTAGAACTTTATGAACAGTGGCCGGGCCAATAGGAACTGTGATTACAAATGGATCTTCGGTCGGAGCGTGGGCTCCAATACTCTCTCGATTGCAGAAAATGACGTCATCTGACATCATCTTTTGCTATTTTACCGGGACATTGTCCTGAGGGTTGCTACACTCTCCTACCTCAAGATGCTGCTTTGCTGCGTTTACGTACTGATCCATCGCCTTGAAGCTATGCCCGGCTAGGTGAAGCCCTCCGATTATGGTATTGATAACCAGATCCTTTCTTTTCTGCTGGACAGTTGGCCTGGCAGTTGGTTGATTCTGGTTTTGGTTCGGGGTCTGAACAGCTTGTGTCTCTTCCTCCTGTGATGACAGGGTTCCAAATCGGAGTTGCTCTATGTTTTCAGCCCTCTCATACGGTCGCCGCGGAGGTCTTGGCGATTCTTCTGATGAAGAAGAGTACTACGGGGTGAGTGGACGAACTGGGAGTGTTCTTTTCCTTGCGAGGTCATCGAGCCTTCTATCCATAGCAGTCAAGTTCTGTCGCAACACAGAGCTTTCCTGCCTTTGAGCAGCTAATTCATCAAATAGCCTATCCCACATTTCAGAGAAGCGAGAGAGATCTCCTTCAGTGACCGGAGCAGAGGGGTCATATTGATCATCAACATTTTTTCTTATGCGCAGAGAACATGAGCTAGACCGAACAGAGGTACCGGGACGGGAAGAGTGAGCCATGACCTACTTTCCAGGTCGTGTTGTAGTCTGGTCATCCCTTCGGATCGCATAGACCTGTGTATGTGGCTCGTAGCGCCCCCCTGGGATCGGTTCGTGGTAACATTAGGGGCAGGGTTCGCGGTGTTGTCTCGGGATCGAGTGACGACCCCTTCAGATGTTCGGTTCGTGCCGCCCTCAATTCGGATCGTGGTGCCCCCTTCAAACTGGTTCGTGACGCCACGTTCGGGTTGGATCGCCCCTATGTACCCGCGATCCGCGATGCCCTCCTCAACCTGCTCATGTACACTTTCTTCAACTGCTTCATTCGCCTGCGAAGCTCGTACTTCCTTAGACTTCTTTCCAGCCATGATATCAGATGCCGCTGGAATCTTCAAAAATCTGAACAGTGAAGTTTCGGGACAGTTTCCTTCGGACTTGAATATCCAAACAACGGAAAAACAATCCAATACGCTGAGAAATCAGTTCTTAGTGAAAGCACCAAAATGTTAGATCAAAATTTGGCTCTAACACCCAAATTGTTCTGATTTGTAGAGAATTATAACTGAAAAATGAGGAAAAAGCAGAGAACACACAAGGTTTATAGTGGTTCGGCGTTAACGAGCCTATGTCCACTTTATATACTATTGATTATACTTTGAATGCTAGTACAACCAATGATTTCTCTCAAACTCACTCTTATAATTATGATTTCTCTCAGTAATCTCGAAGTAAAACTGATAAGAAATAGTGGTATGACAGTAATGGTGGAATCAATACTCAAAACTGCCCAAAGATCCTGAAAATTGCCAAGCTCTGGGCTATTTATAGCTGATTATATCGGGCGGATCGCGGTCATACGTGGCGCAAATCCCGAGAATATCGGATCGGATCGTAGCTTGATCAAGAATTGGTCAATATGACAGTTGGTGACAGGTGTCGCGAGATCCATACATCTCGGATCATGATAGACTGGGTCAGAGTCTTCGCTGCAACTTCTAGGCTTGGATCGGATCGAGGTGGAAGAGGCGGATCGATCCGCATAGGGGCTTAGCGACCCGATAGGGCGATCCAAAAAGGGGCGATCCGACCTGAGGATGGTTGAGCGACTGCGATCTGACTTCTCGTGAACTAGAGGAACGAGACTTCATATTTTCTTCTTGTGTGTGAACCTGGATGGCTTGGTCAAAAAGCTAGCCAACAGGTTTGGACATTCTTCTTATCTTGGTAATTTCGGGGACGAAATTCTTTTAACGGGGAAGGAAGGTAACGTCTTGTATATTTAGTGGTTAGATATTTAAAATATTTTATTTTAATATGTTAAATTAGAATTATGAATAGATTTATAATATATATTTCGTTTGCTAAAACAAAGTTGAATACATAATTTATATTTAAATTATAAAACGAGCTCGTAATGTCACGGTAGTTCGTAATATTGAATTTTGAACTTCAACTGAATATACAGAATCCATTTCAAATCGGAATTCTATAAAACAAGAATCATCCGAATCCATTTGATTATAATTTTCTAATGAAAGTGAAAAATCGGGATTTCGTTTTATATATTATAAGTTATGCCCAAATCAAATTTTAAAATAGTCATTTTGGATTCGTTAATAAATTATAACGTTTATTTTATTTATTGAATAAGAATTTGTATATCGTTTAAATTCAGAAATATTAGTGTTGAGTTATAAATTTCATATTCGTTTATATTTGAAGTGATATACTATTTTGATTGGATATATTTACGACAATAATAATTTATGTATTTTTAAATTGGATTGTTTTAGAATTTAATAAATATTATATTTGTATTATATAAGCATTATAAATAACTGTTTTCCAAATAGCCTCCGTTTTCGATGAAACGAATTTTATTGGAATGCGTATAATAAATTATTGCTATATTTTCAGTTTGGAGCTAAAAGGAGTTGTTTTGTCGGTAAACGAAATTTAAGGGTGAACAAATGAATAAATTGAGATCTAAATAACATCGTTTTTGCAAATAAATACAGAATTCGACGAAATTAATTTTATTGGGACCGCAACGTCCAGAGTAGCGGTGTAATTATTTTCGTTGAGTTTGGAATTGGTATTTGATGGTAGGTATATTTTACGAAAGCGTAAATAGCGGTACATATTTATTAACCGAGACCAGAATGAAAAATATATATAAATCTTAACTACTAAGGTGCTAGGTAACCAAATTGAATATATGTAAATTCCTTTCCTAACCTACCCTACGTGTTGTAACCTTCCATCAAGATTTGAAAAGACGCTGCATTGTTCATCTCTAATTTTTTTAGCCTACCGTATCTATCTTTTTCTTCCTGCCTTTTTCCTAATTTAAAAACCAATGCAGTAAACAAGGTACAAAGGAAGCAAAACCTACCTATATTGGCACAGCTGTTTGAATGGAAAGAAAAGAGGGCACAGACCAGCTATCTTCCCTAATACACAACTATTTTAATCTAACCAAAATTTCTTAGGAACAACTACTGAAATGAGAGCTGAATTTATAATACTCTGCTATAATTTCATTTCAACATCTAAAAATACAGCTACCCTGCAATGCTTTTTCTTCCCTGTCAATCTATGCGAACCTACCAAAACAGATGCAACCTACCTCTACCATCCTATTCTGGAATGGAAAACAACACCCTGTCCATCTCTTCTTTTCAAAACAGCCTATGATCTGAAAGCTTCCATCAGATCATAAAATTAAAAATACAGTACACTGCAAACTGGAAGACATCTGAAACTCCTCTTTTGTGAAAATATCCGTACTGAACACCTTAACCATCTACACACACAATCTAATGCTAGTAGGAAAGCGACGTTGAACTTATCCTTCATTTTCACACTTATATATATATATAAGCACATCATATGTAAAAAAGGAACTCGAATACAAATGGGTACAACAAAGCAAAGCAGAGTGATGGTTCCATCCGTTTGTTCTCCCAGAAACACGAAATGTTGTGCCACCATTGTAAATTTAACTGAGTTTTTTAAGGAAAAAGGGTAGATCGACAGGAGATTTTGGGGGAAGGGCTGACTGGACTGTTGGGAAGATTCACGGCATTGGGATGGAGCTCAGCATGTTGCGAGTTCCAACTGAAAGGAATATTTATAGGAGTGCGGTGGAGTGTTGTACGTACAGCATATAGGAAGAAGCAGTGAAGTTTAAAACAAAAGAAAGAGAAGAGAACATTGGGGTTTGCGTGAGCTGTTATGTGATGAGTGTGACGAGTCGGAGAAGAGGAAGAAGGATGGAGGTCTTGGTTTCTAGGATGGTGAACCCAGCCATGGTTTTCACGAGGAAGAAGGGTGCAGGAGTTATTGAACTTTTGGTGTGGAAAAAGATATTAACGTGGGGAGGAGCGGCTAGTGTCTTTAATGTAAGAAAATGATATGGGATCAGTTTGAAGGTAGGATCAGGGGACCGGAGTATTTTCGTGTGAAGATGAAACAAACGTGGGGAGAGAGGGAGCTTTTAACGTGGCCTGGTGTTGAACATTTGGGCCGACGGGCCCCTTTAAAAAAAATAAGGAGAAAACATTTCGGCCATGTCTGGAAGGAAGTTGCTCGATGTATTTTACTGAGGGAGGAAAAGTGTTAAAAGGAGGAAGAAGATATCTTATGTGGCCAATTTTATGTGTACGGGCCCGGTGATGTTTGAAAAAAGAAAAAAGACAACGGGGGGGGGGGTCAGGCTATTGGTATTTTGACCAAAGTGAGAATCATGCCTGTTGGGCCTTTCTGAAACAAATTTAAGATTTGAGCAGCTAGAATTAGCAGTCGCGTTTGAATAAAAAGCAAGAATCAAACAAAAGCGGAGACGTTGGAACCATATCAGATAGCACAACGAAATGAAGCTGGTTTAGTCAGAGTTGAAAGCAACTGAAACAAACCATTTTAACTTGAAATGGAAATCAAGGTGAGTTCAGCTCACTCAGTTTTTGTAATGACCCGTAATTTTACGGTCGAATAATTAATTTATTTAATTATTTAAAATATGGTTTTTGTAATTTAAATGGTTTAAATTAAATAACTATTGAATATTTAATTAATATAATATTTAAATAATATATATAATTCTGAAATAATCAGAATTGGCTGAAATGGCGATATGGTGTGAATTGGGAAATTCAAAATATATAATTCAGTTTAAAGTTGAATTTCTATAACGAATACATTATTTAAACGAAGTTTGAATGTATAATTATATTTTAATTAAAATCGAGCTCGAAATGGCGCGGCAGTTCGCCATTTGGCAATTTGAACTTCAAACAAATATACAGAAGTCGTTTTAAATCGGATTTCTGTGAAACAAGAAACATTAGGAGCTGGTGAAGTATATTTTTCTAGTGGAAGAGAAAAATCGGGATTTCGTCATGTAGATTTTTAATTATGTCCAAATCAAATATTCAGAAAAACAGCGGTATATTCGTTCGTGGCCATAACGGTTATTTAAAAATATTTGAATATCGGGTTTGAATTTAGACAAGGTTCTTTTGAGACATAACGATAATTTAATTTTTAGAATTTTACTGTAATTTTTAATTAATTAAATACGCAACTTTTTATTTGGATTATTTTGCACCCTTAATCAGCGATTTTGGGGTTTCACAATATGAGTTAATCTACCGGTATTATTTTATCTTTGGGATCGTGGTACGTTGGTCGTCACAACGGTATGTTCAACTCTGTTTATAGCAGTTCATACAATCGTATAAATTTTGTGTAACGGAGTACGAGAATTGTGTAAACTCAAAACAACACCATATACACGTACTCTATGCCTCGTCCTCTCGTTGTCAACACAAAGTCAGGTCCCCTAACAAACACGTACTCTATATCTCGTCCTCTAGTTCAACACAAGGTGGTCTCAAAACAAATACCGTGGCCTTCAAAGATCCACTCATCCAACTAAACGTATATATAAATACATAAAGCCTGTCTTCATTTTATCTTCTTGGATTTCAGAAAAGCTTCAAACTGAAGCTTCGACGTCGTATGTTCCCGTACAAACCCAATGGGTGTTCGGCGCTTCCCCAAGCCACTAAGGCTGACCGCAACTCAAGATTTCAGGCAACGAAGGTGGAAGTAAGGGAGGAGTCTGGTGTGGATTCATGGACAAAGGTTGGCGTTGAGAAGTACTGTAGTACGAACGAGAAGTACTGGGAGTCAGAGAAGAACTCAGTTCGGTAGTTGTGTAGCAGAGCAGCGCTGGTCTGACACTGCGCTCGAGAAGGGGGGTCCGGGTGTTTCATGTTGAAGAGGGAGTTTAACGTTTGGGAACACAGTAATGGTCTGTGCGAGCAAATGAAGGAGGAGGGAAGGCTTGCGATGGGAAAGAGTACGGTTTGGTTCGCATGCTGTATTGAGGGGGGGTTTAACGTTGGGTTTGGGTGTCTAGAAATGCGGTGGGAATTTCAAAAATGTCTACAGGAAGATGGCGTGTTATCTGGAGGAAAGAGGGGAAGTAGTGGCGGGTGGAAGCGGGTTTGGGCCTGTACAACGGTGAATGGGCCAAGAAACAAATGGTTGGGCCATAGGGTAACTAAGTTAATGATTTATTTAATTTAAATAACGCGTATAACTTATTAATTTGATAACTTCATCATACTATATCAGAATTTCGAACGGTCAGTCACGTTGGGATCGTATGGACGACGGCTACACGACAGAACTGACCGGAAGTCCATCAGAGCTCATTACAATTTATCGCAAAATAAATTGTCTGTCTGAATCAAGCGATGGTTATCGTTATTAACGATGATCGTCCAATGTGAGTAAAACTCACCAACTATGAATAGTTATATTTTTATAACGTATATTTAGAATTGATAAATGATGACTGATTGCTGTGTGTTGACTGTCTGGTTGAATTGCTTATGTATTGGTTGAAATTATAGATAAGTATGTATATATAAATCGTTAATCAAATATTGATTCTGTTTAACAGAATATTACATATTGAAATGAAATGGATGTTAATGATATTGTTTAACATCTGTGATGCAGGGAAACAGGTTGGAGGAATCCAACTGGATTCCTCAACATTTATTTTACTGTTATTCATATATTGTGATATATGATGTGATATATAATCTGTTGATGATTAGGTGTGTTTAAATGATATCGATCATTGTGATTTGGTATTTTAGATACTGTAAGGAACCCTGGGATGTAAAAAGAAACATTTCAATGTATGTTGAAATAAGGGAATTTTATAAAATCAACCGATTTTATAAAAGGAAGTATATTTTGAAAATAAATTAGTAATATAAAATCAATGGATTTTATATAGAAAAGGAAAAAGAGAGATTTTATCAAAGGAAACAGTTATAAAATCAAAAGAGTTAAAAAAGGGAATATATTTGTAAAACTAATATAAAGGAAAATATTTGTGAAATCAAATACAAAGGAAATTATTTGTAAAACAAATATAAAGGGAATATATTTGTAAAACAAATACAAAGGAAGATATTTGCTAAACAAATAGAAAGAGAAATATTTGTAAAACATTTACAAATAGAATTTAATAGGAAATATTTGTAAAACATTTACAAATAGATTAAATGGAAATATTTAATTATAGGAAATAAATAGAATGTTATAAATGCGATATTTATTTGTTAAATAAATAGGAAAGATAAATGAGATATTTATTTGTTAAATATATAGAAAAGTTAAAAGAAATATTTATTTGTTAAATAAATAGAATTGAAAAGGGAATAGTTATTTGCTAAGTAAACAAATAGAAAAGGAATAATTCAAAAGGAAATGATTCAAAGGAGTTAATTCAAAAGAGAATTGAATATTACTTATTCGGTTAGAGTTAATCAGTTAGAATTTATCAGTTAGAGTTAATCTGTTAGAATTAATCAGTTAGAATTAATCAGTTAAAATAAATCAGTTAGAATTTATCAGTTAGATTTAACCAGTTAGAATTAATCCGCTAGAATTAATCAGTTAGAGTTAATCAGTTAGAGTTAACTAGTTAGAGTTAACCAGTTAGAGTTATTCAAATGGAGCAAATCGAGTAGAGTTATTGAATATGGCTTATTCGAAGTAGAGTTATCGAATATCACTTATTCGAAGTAGAGTTATCGAATATAGTGTATTCGAGAGAAGTGTTATCGAGTATAGTTCATTCGAGAGGAGTTATCGAATATTGGTTATTCGAAGTGAGTTAATTGAATATTGGTTATTCGAAGTGAGTTAATCGAATATTGGTTAATCGAAGTGAGTTAATCGAATATTGGTTATTCGAAGTGAGTTAATCGAATATTGGTTATTCGAAGTGAGTTAATCGAATCTAGTTATTCGAAAGGATTAATCGAATCTAGTTATTGGAAAGGAGTTATCGAATCTATTTATTCGAAAGGAATTAATCGAATATAGTTATTCGAATAGAATTAAAGGAGTTAATCGAATATAGTTTATTCGAGTAGAATTAAAAGGAGTTATCGAATATAGTTTATTCGAAAGGAGTTGAGTAAATAGAGCTAATCGATTAGAGTTAAATCAAAAAGAGTTAATCCAATAGAGTTAATTGATAAGAGTTAATTGAATAGAGTTAATCGAATATAGTTTATTCGAAGAAAGGTTTTTGAATCTAGTTATTCGTAAGAAAGATTATCGAATATAGTTATTCGAAGGGAGGAGTTATCAAATAGAGATTATTCGAAAGAGAGTTACGTAAGGAAGTTTGTTAAAGGTCTAAAAGATAAACTTTGTCTATTCTGAAGTTAAAACGTTGTCCAGTTAAGGTATGAGAGGTAATCATACCCCAACTTGATTGACTTCCTTCTTAACTAAGGAATGGTAAGGTTTGATAGTGAATGATGGTTAAGTGAATTTAGTAAATGGTGGGAGTTGGCCTAGCGATGTTTTAGTTAAACATCTGTTTAAACCCAATGAAGAAGCTTTGGAAATGTTTTCCAAATAAGAAACCATAAATGTTTTCTAATATAGAAAACAGGAAATGGGAATGTTTTCCATTGTTAATAACGTATATTTTCTAAAATTAGAAAATAAGAAATGTTGAATATATGGAAATAGGAGATAAGTAAATTAATGAACTAAAGAGATAAAAGATGAATGCTGATTGATCGATAGAACTTCCATTTGGAAATAATATCGTTGGTTGCACACGTGTTTTACTTTGATAGTTAACTCACCAACTATCGAAGTTTTCGACCATTTTAACGTTGTTAATATGGAGAGACCGGTTGGTTTATTATCCGAAGAACCATTTCGTATTGGCATAAGCGTTACGAATCATATAAGCCAAATATATTTGAAGACGGAGTAAAGTACAAGGCTGTTGTATAAATCTTAGGTAAAGATTGCCTAAGATGGATGTACTGAATAGTTCCTTCGGTTTGTCCAGTCCCAGGACGACACGTATGGAAGAATGTCTGACAGAGTATATTTAATAGATCGCGTAAGTTGATCTCTTCAAACATATTTACGTTTGGTGGTGGAGGAATTCATTTCTCTTAGCTGTATACCCATGGTATTTTTGGGGAAATCAATTTGTGATTTGGCGGGTATAACAATGTGACATTCAAAGTGAATAAATGTGTGATCTGTCAGAGATAAGCGTAGCTTCTAGCCTCACAACCGAGAAATGACAAAAATCGGACAGGCAGCATGGCTATGTAGGTCGCACCTATTAGGTTGTATAATCACCTGATCTAGAGTTTCATTTACTTATAAAAATCTATTGTCGATGCTGTCCCATTCGGGAAACGGTTGCTGATCCCAACCGTTGGTGATATACATTCGATACATTCAAGCGAAATGAGTGGTCGGTCATGTGTGGCTGGGTTTAAAGATGTTCTTGTTGAACCCAGTGTATTCCTCTCTAGAGGTACACTAGCGAAAGGTGGTTCCATACCTTGTCATAGTTGGAAACCCATTACCCAATACGTGCTTGCGGTTTTGATTGTATATTATATATGCAGAACGTGAGATGAAAGCGTTTCTGCTAGATGATTATTATATTGTGGTTAATAGACATTATCATAATATCAAAAGGTTTTTGATATAAAGATATTTTGGATTCTCATAAGGGAAAAACCCGTTCCGTTATACGGCATGGTCTTATGAGATATCGTTTACTTGTTCAAACTATTTAAAACTGTTTTACTCATACCAATCCCATGACTGACCCGGAGTTTATTCTGTTTTGTTTTCCCTAAACTCTTGGGTGCCCAATTTTGTACAGGCGGTCAAGTAGTCGGGATTTACAGATACTTGAAGAGCTGTAGCAGGAGGCTTCAGGATCATGTAGCTATTGTTTATTTCCGCTGTGTTGTAAGTGTTGTTCTTTGATAATGATGTATATTCAAGTACAGATTTATATTTCAAAGTTAGGATATATATTATATGTTGTTCGTTCCGTTGTGAGATTCGTGTTACTCTGATGTTGTGTTGTTCTTCTTCTTCTATTCTAAGTTTCTATCTTATCTATTCTCACCCACTAATTTCTTTCATTAACTACCGGTATTTTCGATCCTTGGATGTTCGATATGTGTTGTATATCGGATAACCAAGATCAACTTTTTCCGGGTCGTTACAGTTTTAGTCCCGCTTATATTTTGTATAAGTCGGGTTTAAATATTTGTGTGCTATGGTTGTTAGTTGTTTAAGGGATGCTGAATAAAATTGATTGAACTGATTAAATTAAATGTTTGTTTAATTTAATTTAAACCAAATCGTTATTTTTAACGATTATTCCAAAGGAGGTCACTTACCTCGTTGGTTACGTTTATAAAAATAAAAACGTATATGGACATTTGGATTACTGTTATTATTGACTGTTGAATATTATTTATAGTGTTATTTTGAGCGAACGTATTTGTATGCGTGAAGAAACAGGTTGGAGGGATCCAACTAGATTCCTCAAATTTATTGTTTATTTTCATATCACAATTATATGAACTGTTTAACCAGTCTGATTAGATGGTTGCTTTAATCATTAATTGTTGAATCTAAATTAAACGTCTATTTGTAGTTAACCAATGGGAACATATTGGTTGGATAACTAGCAGCAGATGGCCTAAAATAAATCGTTTTATGAAATGTCGATTTATCGTCAGATTAATCAACAGAAGTGAAGTTACAAAAGTCATTTTATAACTGAAGATGGTTTTGAAAACTATTATTTTGAATTTAAGTTTATAAAAAGGGAATTAATATTTTTTTTAAGTTTATAAGGAATTATCAAATGATTTTCATAAAGAAAGTCTTATGTTAATGAGATATAAAAGCGGTTAAGCAGAAATTTACCTAACAGTTAAGACCAGTGTTTATTATTTTTAAGGAATAATTATATTGGGATCATATGGGAAATAGATTATCATTTATTTAAATAATAACCAAAGTAAGTGGGATAAATTAAATTAATTATATTATTAATTAACTTAAATGGAAAGACTAAATTGGAATGAATCAATGAGTTAACGATGTTAAGTTAAATAAGTCAAATGCTTAAATGATAATCGAATTTTTTTATTTGTTATAAATAAATTCAATGGAAGTTATAAAATTTTAAATCCCTGTTATTAGTTAAATAAGTTTTCAAGGGCATTTTTATAAAAATAGGTAAGTCTAAATTGCATTCTTCTTTGGAATTCCATTTAATTGAATTTCTAAAATCTAAGTTAGCGAAGATGTAAAACCATGTTTTTGTGAAATGTTTTGTAAATGATTTCGAATTGTTGAAGCAAGTTATGAATGGGATCAAACTCATAAGCGTGAGGAGATAAAGTGGAAATCGAAACGGAAACCCAAGTTTTGAATTAAAGCGATGAGGCGAGGTAAATTATTTAGATGCGATCTAAATTTGCGATATTAAATAAGGAGTGAAGTTTTATCGAGATGTGACCAAGTGGGTTTGAAATAAACTTATTAGAAGTTTATAAAGAATTCTGTTTATAATGGAATTGAGATTTATGTGTTAAAAGATTGTAAAGCTAATAGAGAAGTTTTTAATAATAGTTTACTTAGTGAACGTATTAAGATTTGAAATAAGATTTCCAAGTAAAAGTATAATATCAAATGATGTTTAAATCGGATAGTAAATGAGATATGTGGAATAATTAGTGAAATGGGATTTCGTTGATAAACTTCTATTTAATCTGAAGAAAAGAATGTTGTTGACTAAAGGTCTGAGAGGTAAATAAAATACCCCAACTTGAACGAATTCATGATTTTCCAAGAATGATATTAGTTCAGAAACGAGGATAGCCGACAGGAGTAATGCTAGAGTTTAGATGAATAATATTATAAAATTAAGTTTGAAATGTTTCAAGTTAAATAAAATTATTTTTTAGTATAATTGTATTTTTGAAATAAGATATAAAAAGCTTTGTTCCAAATATTGGAAGTTTTAAGAGTTTGATTTACAAATGGAAAATTAAAAAGGCCAAGTGATGCTAAGTACTGAACCAGTGAACTCGTTTTATTTTTATGGTTGAATGTTTATTTATTTGATAGTTAAATAACCGACTATCAAATCTGGCCAATTATCGATGGTTGGTTCGGAAAGACTGGGATCAAATTTATATTCGAAAACCATTCCGACCAGCAAATACGTAATTGCGGAAGAGATCAGATGATGATCGAGATGGAGCATTTGAAGACCATAGATCATCATAAAGCGGAAGTATTGCTTATAATCTCTGGTTAGCTCCCAGAGATAAACTATGATTCTGTAGTGGTTGGAGTCTATGGGTTGCAAGGACTACTCTCTTCTAATCTATAGGGTGATTCCTAGGATGTGGTAGGAGGGTGCCTTTGGTTGTCCAGTCCTAAGGCAACGTTTATGGACGGACCTGACGATGTGGCTGAAACACCCCACCTCCATTAATGTCACTCATAAAGGGAACGCATTGACTTCAATGAAGCATTATAGGTAAAAGATGCAAATAAATTACAAGACAGAAATATAAAGCAGCGAAAAAATAAATAAAACTTTACTTCATTGATAAAACAACAGCTTGGTAAAACAGCTTGTACAAAGATTGTTTTCCAACACCAATACCCAGTGCAACAAAGTATCGGTCTTGGTTAACAAAATAAAGAAGCATAAAATGACAATGATATTCCCCAATGAAGCATGAGCCAGCCATAGCAGTGGAGAAGAGAGTCCAAAGCAATACATCTACTACCTTCGAGCTTGGGAGGAGAAACGGTCCAAACTAATCTGAGCTATTCCCTCCCTAACTACCTGGAGGGGGGAAACAGAAGAAAAGAGGCGAAACAAACTAGGTCAAACATAAGTCTGGTAAGTCCAGTGACTTTCAGTATGTAAACAGGTAAAAGCAACAAGACATGAATAAATTGAATATAAGACAATACCGTGATAACAGGGATAACAAGATAACATAAGATTAGCATAAGATATAATAAGGCAAGATAAACCGAATGTGCTTCTACTCTTTCTTTGCTTTGCTACTACCATGTTATTATGATTCTTATGTCTCTACACCAACTAACTAATATCCTAACATGTGTCTTTTATAGAATGATTCGTACTCCCTACTAGTGTCCCAACTAGTATCCTGTGTTATATAATAAGGTGATCCTAACCCCGCAATTGTGGTAGCCTTAAGGTCTACATCTAGTATGAGGATCTTACCTCAATCAGCCTAATTGCCATGAAGATGTTAGATGTATCCTTACTACCTTAACCGATCGGCTACTACTCATATAGATCTAGTTCTAGTTTGTGTCGCTCGGCCCTCTGCTTGTAGATACCTGTGCTGGTCCCACCGTAGAGTGTATCAAGCCCTAAGGTGGCAACCCGACACGATCAAGATGCACAGCGTTATATCTACTGATGCCCAATGGCTAATTCTTCCACTCCAGAATACGTGCACGCCCGTGATCCCGTCGGAACCTGCACTACTGCACCACCCGCCGCTACTTTGACCGCTTATAATCAGCCCAGTAATCATGCCCCACCCTTCCTAGTTCAGGGTACCATGATACATCTAGCTAGGTTACTGCTGAAATGGGTCCCCGTTACTAGGGTTTCCTACTGGTTAAGTTTGTGGGCCTATATACAAATATTATCCACCTACACGAGATGTACTTTACCCTCCACATGTTTATTTAACGGTTAAGTTTGTGGGCCTATATATACTAATATCATCCACCTACCCAAGGTTTACTTAACCCTCCAACTTATCAAGTCAATATATATTATTGGTTAAGCTTGCCTTAACCCTATCCACTTTGTTCATGTACTATTAGTTAAGTGTTGTCCATTCATGTTAACTTAACCCACCCACGGATCATGTTGTATTGGTTAAGTGTTTCCTATTTACTTAACCCTGTTCATTCATCATGTTATATTGGTTAAGTGTTTCCCATTAACTTAACCCCACTCGTTCATCATGTTATATTGGTTAAGTGTTTCTTATTAACTTAACCCCACTCGCTTGTCTAATTAACATGTTATAACGGTTAAGTGTTCTAAATTTTACTTAACCTCACCTTCTCGTCTAATTAACATGTTATAACGGTTAAGTGTCGCCTATTCATATGTTACTTAATCTTACCATTCTTAGCATGTATGTTTATTAGCATTAATTAATTTATTAATGCCCCAACCTCTCACATTAGAACTGTTGTTTGCGGTTGCTAGATATGTCGGGCGGTTCCGGGCAGACTTCTACCGCAAATTCATTCTAACCTCGGGTTTTTGGGCTAAATGCACAAACCTCTCACATAAGATCTATATTGTTGCGGTCGCTGGATGGGCCAGGCGGTTCCGGGCAGTCTTACACCGCAACTCAATCTAACCACGGGTTAGGCATATTCATCTTTTAACAAATTTACCTATTTACCATACATGTCCAAGCCTAGATTTTATATGCTAATTATCCCAAATTCATAAAACTAGTCATGTTCCTATTCTCCAGTTATGCCCAGCAGAGCCAATTGCAAGTTATGCCCCATAAATTCAATTACAAGTTATTACTCAAAATAGGTTGCACCCAATCTTCCCAAATTTGCAATAATAGTCATGCTCCAAAATCACAATATATATTATGCTTGGCGTCCCAACCAATAGTTATGCTCAATCTAGATTTAATATTCCAATTAGCAGTTTACGCCCAAAACTTGGTTTACATGCCAATTAACCCCAAACTTGCAGTTATAATGATAATAATGCCCCAATATCAATTACAAGTTATGCTCAACAATTTCACCGAATATGTTATGCCCAATTATTTTACCAAGTACATTATGCCCAATTTTTACCCAAAATAGGTTATACCAAAATAATCCCCGTATTCCAATCATTTGTATTTCACGATTTCAGCCTAGGTTCGAAGGTAACCCAGGTTCATAAAAGAAAAAGGAAATAGGGGAAGAGAGAGAAGGAGCATACAATAAGAATAGGCATAAAAATAGGTATGTAACAACAGACCTAATCTAGGAAATTTAGATCCAAATAAGATAGATTCTTGAATAAACTGATACAATCATCATCGCAGGCATAAGAATAACATCATGAACCAAATAGGATTATATGTCTGATGTACAACAAAGACAGGCATGATTGGTTCGATATAATAACTTCTTAGGTATGTAAAATCATGGATTCGGTAGAAAGATAGGGATAAATCTGAAAAGATTTTCTTATCATCAAGCATGGACTTAGATTCATTTTATTACATGCCAAGATTACAGTTAGGTATTTAAATCTGAAAATAACATGAACTTACATTGCTAGGATTAGAAAAGATAATTGAATCGTTGTTGTGGCAGAAACTTTAATTTAATGTTGGTTAATCTTCGAAGTTGATTGTAGAAGAAAACCTCTCCTTTGGTTTGGAGCTCACTAACTTGATCTCTAGTTTGGAGAAGAAAGAGGTGGCTAGGCTAGATTGAAGATGAACAACATGACAGCGTCATAGCTTTAGTGCAATAGAATTTAGGTTGGTTTATGAGTGTATATACAGATGTATAGGATTATTAAGAGCCTTTAGATCAACCTAGGATCCATCCAGACCATCCAGTCCAAGAGAATGAGTCGGCAGGCCAATCAGAAGTCGCCACGTAGCCCTACGACTCAGAAATTCGTCACTGGAATCCGGATCAAAAAGGGGTTGACTCCCTACAGGGGGTCGACACCTATGTCGACACCTCTATAGGGGGTCGACACCTATGTCGACTCCCCCGGGGGGGGGGGTCGACAACCCTGAGCAGGAAATTTCCCGCTCAGCCTGCTCCGACCAGATTTCGAAATTTGAACTGTTTTCTGATTTTTAAATTTAATTTCTACTTATACTTGAAATCTTCTGAACTCCATAACTTCTTCATACGGAGTCCGATTCACGCAAAATCGGACTCTATCTCAAGAAGAATTCCGAAAAGAACGCAATGGCATAAACTGTTTTACTTAATTCCCAATTTTAAAATTAAGTATTCTTTAATTCATTACTTTAATATTCATGGAAAATACGGGGTGTTACATTCTCCCCTCCTTAAAGGATTTCGTCCCCGAAATCTCTAAGTTAAGAAGAATGTATCCTAACATCCAACATCCATCTACTCAACCATCAATCATAGGCATCCATTGTCCTTAAAAAGATTTCTAACGCTTTTCATGAACATATGCATAGTGTGTGTATATGTCCTTATCTAATGCAAAATCAGGCGGTCTACTGATTCAGTTGACCTCCTTAATGTGAATTATGTTAGTGCCATTAGTCCATCATGTATGCAATTATTCCTAATCGTACTTTATAACTTCTACATGGGTGCACAATCATTCATACAAATGCAACATCCATATGATATCACATCGAATTTCAATCTATATATATATAAATTTACTCATGCATATGCAATATGGAGGTAACGGAGCTGATCTAGTGCCTAATGTGTGTGTATATGCATCCACGAGCAACCACTAGCAAACACTTTCATCCACTCGCATCCACAAAACATAACATGTCTCAATCACATGTTTACATCCATTGGCTTCTACCTAAGGATCGAGGGGAGGACCGAGAGGATATACTTAAAAGATAAAGACTAGCATGCAAATAAATTTTACAGAAAAAGAGAGATCAAGGATATATCCTAAAAAAAGGGTATGATGTACCTAGTCTTCTAATTCGCATCTTCTTGAGCTTCACTCCATTGTGCTCTGACTGTCTTAACTTCACGATTGCATAGCTTCTTAATTTCTACTTCCAAAATATGATTTGGAACTCATTTCACTGTCGCCTCCCGTTCCACCTCTTCTCCTTCTAGTATACTCGGCACTACAACTCCTGCTGTGTCATGCTAACATTTCCTCAAAAGGTCTTCCAAAATCCTATTCCCCCTTTCTGTCAGAGGATGATAAGCGGTGCTCAAACGTAACTGCATACTCATGGCTTCTTCCAAAATTCTCTAGAGGGTATTCCATGTAGAAGAACTATCTCTTGAAAATAAATAGATGCTAACCATGTTACTAAGTATATATAGTAAGATGATTAGAGGTCTCACCTCTACTTAGCTTACCCATCATGTCACAAATCTGAGGGTCTTCATGTCACGCCGCTCCTATCCGATCCAAAAGCTTAGGCCGCTCTTCTAGCGATGCCAACTAACTTAAGCAAAGGTTTTAAAATCAAAGTTTGATATGTATTATGAACTTTTCCTTTTCACATAAAGAGGACTCGAAGTCAACCTTTTTCTTCTTAAGGCATCCGCTACGACCTTACCCTTCCTTCTTCCATCAAAATGGCGCCTAGTCCCGTGCCGCATGCATCCGTGTATACCGTAAACTTTTTTCTACCATAAGGTAAAAGTAAAAACTAGGGCCGTTATAAGAGCTCTCTTCGATCGTTGGAAAGCGACATCACAATCAATATCCCGATCAAAGTTTAGATTCTTCTTCGTTAATCCAGTAAGTGAGGTTGATACCTTCGCAAAGTCCTTAATAAACTTCCTATACCAGCCCGCTAAACAAGGAAAACTTCTTACTCCCGTTGCATTCCTTGGGACCTTCTAATCTTGCACCGCAACTACTTTTGCGGGATCCACTGTTATCCCTTCCTTGGATATCGCCTGTCCTAGAAACCTTGCTTTTTTTCTCTCTCCAAAAATGATATTTGGAGAACCTAGCCTTAAGCTGATGCGTTTGGAGGGTATCTAAGACTTCCCTTAGATGCAAAGCATGTTCTTCCTCACTCTTAGAGAAAACCAAAATATCATCTATGCACAAGCGAAGTGAACCATTCGCCTTTGTAGCGAAAACAACCGGAGCACCCTATTCAGAAATACTTCGCCTTATGAACCCTTTTCTCAAGTAACTCTTTTACTTGTTTACTGAGCCCTACCTTTCCCTTGAAGTCATGTGTCGTACGGGTAATGCAACTGGCTTTGCATTGTCAACTAGATATATGCGGAAGTCTATCTCATGTTTTAGGGGACAAACCCCTAACCTGATTAAAAACATCTGTGTACTCATGGGCTATTCTAACGGATCGCAAATCGTCGATAGATGCATCAAGTGATTCTAGGTAGCTAAGCCAAACTGATCCCTTAGGATCAGACAAAATCTCGAGGGTATTCCCAAGGCAAGTCAAAAGTCTAACTACCCTCCTTTCGCAATTACTAGCTAACTAATCCATGCATAGAATCAACCCATAGCCCATGAAACCAAAAACATAAGCATTACACTTAAACTCAATACTTAATATAGCTATTCTCTAATCCTTACAAACCAAAGATAAATAAGCCGAACCACCAATTGGATTTGAGACAATAATGGGATCTTCTACTATACAAGCACTAAGGTGCAGAGACTCAACTATAGAAGCAGATATAAACGAATGTGAAGCGCTAAAATCAAAAAGAGTACTAGCAGGATGATCAAAAAGAAAAACTAGACTTTTTCAATAGAAACTTTACTACCTCTCTCTTAGCTACGCTGGCAGTGAGAGCAGGCACTTGCCCTCTTGAAAATCTTGTCCTCTGTTCTTGCCCTTGTCCTTAATTATATGACCGTTATACCATAATAACGACACTCCCTCTTGTCTTAGATTTTTCTATTCTTTCCTCCTTTGTGAACCAAGTCCATATCCATGAGTTTCTCATCTTTGGGTTGAGCTCCTTAGCCAAACTCCCTCATTCTCATCTTTGCCATCCTTGTGTAACTTGTTGACAAGTCTCTTGAAAGTTACCTCCATCGCATGGAAAACCCTACAAAGCTTGAAAGAAAATTAGGCGTAGGTGAAACTACTGCGGCTATATATAGAAGTTGGGCACTTCTTCGTCCTTTGACATGTGTCATAGTCTCATCAAGCCAACAGAACCATGCCGCGATGAGGTTACCTCCCAAAAAGCCAGGAGCCCCGGAGACTAAAGAAGGAAAACAAGGATTTAAACAGAGGATCAAAAGATAGTGCATATGGCTTTGGGGAATATGCCTACAAAACAAAACTTTTCTTTAGAAAATGCTTCTTTTAAAACCGTCTTGAAAATATTTTTTCAAATCTTTTATTTGATCCGGTAACCTTCAGCTCTGATACCAAGTGAAACACCCCACCTCCATTAATGTCACTCATAAAGGGAATGCAATAACTTTAGTGAAGCATTATAGGTAAAAGATGTAGATAAATTACAAGACAGACAAATAAAGCAGCGGAAAAATAAATAAAACTTTACTTCATTGATAAAACAACAGCTTGGTAAAAGATTTTTTTCCAACACCAATACCTTGTACAACAAAGTATCTGTCTTATTTAACAAAATAAAGATGCATAAAATGACAATGATATTCCTCAATAAAGCATGAGCCAGCCATAGCAGTGGAGAAGAGAGTCCAAAGCAATACGTCGACCACCTACGAGCTTGGAAGGAGAAACGGTCCAAACTAAGCTGAGCTATTCCCTCCCTGACTACTTGGGGTGAAACGGAAGAAAAGAGGTGAAACAAACTAGGCCAGACATAAGTCGGGTAAGTCCAGTGACTTTCAGTATGTAAACGGGTAAAAGTAACATGACATGGATAAATTGAATATAAGACAATACCGTGATAACAGGGATAAAAAGATAACATAAGATTAGCATAAGAAATGATAAGGCAAGATAAACCGAATGCGCTTCTACTCTTTCTCTGCTTCATTACTACCCTGTTATTCTGATTCTTATGTCTCTACACCAACTAACTAGTATCCTAACATGTGTCTTTTATAAAATGATTCGTATTCCCTACTAGTGTCCCAACTAGTATCCTATGTTATATAATAAGGTGATCCCAACCCCGCAATTGTGGTAGCCTTCAGGTGTACATCTAGTATGAGGATCTTACCTCAATCGGCCTAATTGCCATAAAGATGTTAGATGTATCCTTACTACCTTAACCGATCGGCTCCTACTCGTATCGATCTAGTTCTAGTTTGTGTCGCTCGGCCCACTGCTTGTAGATACCTGTGCTGGTCCCACCGTAGGGTGTATCAAGCCCTAAGGTGGCAACCCGACACGATCAAGATGCACAGCTTTATATCTACTAATGCCCAGTGGCTAATTCTTCCACTTCGGAATACGTGCACGCCCATGATCTCGTCGGAACCTGCACTGCTGCACCACCCTTGTGCTACTTTGACCTCTTATAATCAGCCCAGTAATCGTGCCCCACCCTGCCTAGTTCAGGGTACCATGATACATCTATGTGGGTTACTGCTGAAATGGGTCCCCGTTACTAGGGTTTCCTACTGGTTAAGTTTGTGGGCCTATATACAAATATTACACACCTACACGAGATGTACTTAACCCTCCACATGTTTATTTAACGGTTAAGTATGTGGACCTATATATACTAATATTACCCACCTACCCAAGGTTTACTTAACACTCCCACTTATCAAGTCAATATGTATTATTGGTTAATCTTGCCTTAACCCTATCCACTTTGTTCATGTACTATTGGTTAAGTGTTGTCCATTCATGTTAACTTAACCCACCCACACATTATGTTGTATTGGTTAAGTGTTTCCTATTTACTTAACCCTGTTCATTCATCATGTTATATTGGTTAAGTGTTTCCCATTAACTTAACCCCACTCGTTCTTCATGTTATATTGGTTAAGTGTTTCTTATTAACTTAACCCCACTCGCTTGTCTAATTAACATGTTATAACGGTTAAGTGTTCTAAATTTTACTTAACCCCACCTTCTTGTCTAATTAACATGTTATAATGGTTAAGTGTCGCCTATTCATATGTTACTTAACCTTACCATTCTTAGCATGTCTGTTTATTGGCATTAATTAATTTATTAATGTTTGCGGTTGCTGGATGTGCCGGGCGGTTCCGGACAGATTTCTACCGCAAATTCATTCTAACCTCGGGTTTTTGGGCTAAATACGCTAACCTCTCACATTAGATCTATATTGTTGCGGTCGCTCGATGTGCCGGGCGGTTCCGGGCAGTCTTACACTGCAACTCAATCTAACCTCGGGTTAGGCATATTCATCTTTTAACAAATTTACCTATTTACCATACATGTCCAAGCCTAGATTTCATATGCTAATTATCCCAAATTCACAAAACTAGTCATGTTCCATTTCTCCAGTTATTCCCAGCAGAACCAATTGCAAGTTATGCCCCACAAATTCAATTACAAGTTATTACTCAAAATAGGTTGCACCCAATCTTCCCAAATTTGCAATAATAGTCATGCTCCAAAATCACAATATATATTATGCTTGGCGTCCCAACCAATAGTTATGCTCAATCTAGATTTAATATTCCAATTTGCAATTTACGCCCAAAACTTGGTTTACATGCCAATTAACCCCAAACTTGCAGTTATAATGATAATAATGCCCCAATATCAATTACAAGTTATGCCAAACAATTTCACCGAATATGTTATGCCCAATTATTTTACCAAGTACATTATGCCCAATTTTTACCCAAAATAGGTTATACCTAAATATTCCACGTATTCCAATCGTTCGTATTTCGCGATTTCAACCTAGGTTCGAAGGTAACCCAGGTTCATAAAAGAAAAAGGAAATAGGGGAAGAGAGAGAAGGAGCATACAATAAGAATAGGCATAGAAATAGGTACGTAACAACAGACCTAATATAGGAAATTTATATCCTACAAAGACAGATTCTTGAATAAACTAATACAATCATCATCGCATGCATAAGAATAACATCATGAATCAAAAAGGATTATATGCCTAATGTACAAAAAAGATAGGCATGATTGATTCGATATAATAACTTCTAAGGTATGTAAAATCATGGATTCGATAAAAAGATAGGGATAAATCTGAAAAGATTTTCTTATCATCAAGCACGGACTTGGATTCATTTTATTACATGTCAAGGTTACAGTTAGGTATTTAAATCTGAAAATAATATGAACTTACATTTCTAGGATTAGAAAAGATAACTTAATCGTTGTTGTGGTAGAAACTTTAATTTGATGTTGGTTAATCTTCGAAGTTGATTGTAGAAGAAAACCTCTCCTTTTATTTGGAGCTCACTAACTTGATCTCTAGTTTGGAGAAGAAAGAGGTGGCTAGGCTAGATTGAAGATGAACGGCATGACGTCGTCATAGCTTTAGAGCAATAGAATTAGGGTTGGGTTATGAGTCTATATATATATATATATGTCTAGGATTATTAAGAACCTTTAGATCAACCTAGGATCCAACCAGACCATCCAATCCAAGAGAATGAGTCAGCAAGCCAATCAGAAGTCGCCACGTAGCCCTATGACTCAAAAATTCGTCATTGGAATCCGGATCAAAAAGGGGTCGACTCCCTACGGGGGGGTCGACACCTATGTTGACACCCCTATAGGGGGTCGACACCTATGTCGACTCCCCTGGGGGGAGTCGACGCCCCTGAGTGGGAAATTTCCCCCTCAGCCTGCTCCGACCAGATTTCAAAATTTGAACTGTTTTCTGATTTTTAAATTTAATTCCTAATTATACTTGAAATCTTCTGAACTCCATAACTTCTTCATACGGAGTCCGATTCACGCAAACTCGGATTCTATATCAAGTAGAATTCCGAGACGAAGGCAATGGCGTAAACCGTTTTACTTATTTCCCACTTTTAAAATTAAGTATTCTTTAATTCATTACTTTAATATTCATGGAAAATACGAGGTGTTACAGTGGCGTTCAAAGAGAATAGTGGCCAGATGTTCAAAAAGGAAAATTATAACCTTAAGCCTCACAACCGAGAAATGACAAAAATCGGGCAGGCAACATAGCTATGTGGGTCGCACCCATTAGGGTATATTTTCACCATCTAGAGAATATTCATATTTGTTACTTCTTTCGCTTTTGTATCTCCCGGGAACGGTTTTGTTGGTACTAAACGTAGGTGGCAATATATTCGATACACTCAAGAGAAATTAGTGGTCGGTTATATGTGGGCCAGGTTGCAAGACGTTCTTGTTGAACCTAGTGTATTCCTCTCTAGAGATACACTATCGGCAGGTAGTTCCATACCTTGTCATAGTTGGAATCCAATCTCCAATAAACGCCCGCGGTTTTGATTGTATACTATATATGTGGAGCGTGAGTTGCAAGCATTCTACTAGATTCTATTTATTTGCATTTAGACATTATTATAATATCAGAAGATATATATGATTTCAAAATGTTTTGGGTTATCGTAAGGTAAAACCGTCCGTATTTATGTGTGGATTTGGTCTTATGATTATCCTTTTCTTTCGAAAAGATTTTGAACTTTAAAATCAAGTTGGATGATTCGCTTAAACTTAGTGTGTTTTTCTCACTTTGGTTCACCAGACTGACCCGGTGTTTGTAATGCTCGGGTTAGACCGGGCTGTACAGGTTCAGGTTATTGGACACTACGAAGTTCAGAAGACGTGCTGGAGAAGTTCAAACGTATTAGTATTTATTCCGCTGTGTGTTGTATATGAGGAAAAATTATTATAACTATCCAAATTGTTTTGACAGATGTACTCTGATTGTAAGTACTATTTCAAATTTTCAATAAAGATTATTTTTATATTATATTTATTCCACTGCGATGTGAGACTCTAATTGTGATTTGTTCTTCTTCTTATTGCTTCTATTCTATTATTTCTTTCTTTCTTATCTCACCCTCTAATTTCTTTCTAATAACGTTCCAGTGTTTCGATGCTTGAATGTTCGACATGGTGTTTTTATGTCGATTTTCGGGGTCGAAAATCCCTGTTCGTTACATAACACTACTTCTTATATAAAAATCACATTTTTATAACGACGTTATCTATATAAAAAACATATTTTTATCTAACAAAAAATAATTTCATATATACTATGAAAATCCTATTTTTATCTAACTAAAAATATTCCATTGTATGACTATTTCAAAAAATAACTTACATACGATAAAAATCATATTTTTATATTTCTAAAAATAATTTCATATCATACACTAATTAAAAAACGTATTTTTTACTTACTAAAAATATTAGCATATCATGAACTAGTTAAAAATTCATATTTTTAACTTGCTAACAATGTTAAATCAAAGAATTAAATTCAGAAAACTCACATTCTTAGGGTTTTTGAAGGCGGAGGGGACCACGGCCGGAACTGGAGGAGGTCAGAGGGGCGGCGCAGGTCAGTGCGAGGAGGCAAGGGGTGGTGGCTGGTGGCTAGGGTTTGGATCAATCTAGGGGTTTTGGGGTTCACGGCGGAGAGAGGAGAGAGGAAGGAAGGCATAGGAGAGGAGGGGGAAAAGGGGAGGAGGCGCGACGTGGGGTAGGCAACAGCTGCGGTGACTTAAAGGAGGAGCGATGGACTTTAGCGAAGTTTTTTTTTTATTTTATCTTTACTAAAATGAACAACAGAAGGGAAAGGGAAGAGGGAATAAGGGGTTGACCAAGTTATTATTATATATATTTAATTTAATTTTAAATCCAAAAAGTTGATTTTTCATTTGAACTCCAAATCGAACCCAACGACTGTCCTCCCTAGCCGAATACCCCCCATTCTGGACACAATGGGATATGTCTAGTAAGCCAATTTGATTGTTTCGATCAGTTTTTATTAAAATTGAAATATAAATCAATATATATTGAATTTGAATGCACATTTTAATTTACCGGGGCCACATACTGACTCAAAAAATTCCCAAAAAATAATTCTAGCTATGTTTTGACGATACGGTCCTAACAAAACTAATTTCATCGAATTTGGAGACCGTTTGAAAAACGGTCATTTTTCAGTCGATTAAATTCAAACTGAAAGTACCAAACGCGTTTTAATTCACCGTGTTCACACATTAATTCCAAAAATTATAAAAATTGGAATTTAGCAATAATTTGACATTCTTGATCCAACAAAAATGGTTTCGTCGAAAACGGATGTCGTTTGCAAAATGGCTATATTTAGGGCTTATATTATATTAAAATATATATAAATTCCATAGCGACTATTTTCAATTTTAAACTGGACATAACTTTCAATTTATATAGTGAAATCTCAGTTTCGTATATTCATTAGAAAGATGTGATTAAACAGATTCAAATATTTCTTGCTTCGTCCAATTCTGATTTATTTTGAATTCTATACAATCAATTGAAATTAGAAATCGAATTTTCAAACTAAAACGCCATTTGGAGTTCGTTTAATAATTAAAATAAAATTATACGTTCTAACTTCGATTAAAATAAATTTTTAATCGTTATTATTTAAAATAAATCATTTTAAATATCCAACATTCACTAAAATAGCTAAAATAAAAAATTTAAATTATTTCTGAAAATCCGGGTTGTTACAATCTCCCCCACTTAATATCTTTTCGTCCTCGAAAAGGAACGGAGCTGAAAGTTGTTTAACTAACCAACTCAACTTTCATTCTTCAACTTTTCGGTTTCTAAGAATTTTCAAATTCTTCAAAAATTTGGCTAACACCCTAAATTTTCGAAAAATTTCGCTCTATCCTCCTTTGTACGGGGAGACCTTTAAAACCGCAACTAGCCTCACAAGGCCCTCATCAATCCAAAAGAAAAGGAAAAATGCAGGCGGCTAGCCAATCGGCTCATAAAATCATCAAAACCCAACAAAATAGTAAATATGTACTTATTTGTCGGGCATACAATTTTATTCCTCTTCATAGCTCGCATGCTATGACCTGTTCACGCATATATATGTACATGTATGCAATTCCAATCAATTTTCAATTCAGTTCATTATTTGATTCGATTTGGGTAAATTTACCTTTTGTTTACATGTTGGTTTGAATGATTTTATTAGTTAAACTAATAATCAAACAACACAACCAGCAATTAATTAGTTGGTTAACTTTTCAATCATATATCTTTAATATATTCAAATTTGTATTTTGTGTGTCAAATCACAAATAATAAATGCTAGCTAGTTTTGGTTCTCACACCAGTCAATTGGAAATATATAGATATCCCACTTTAGAAGCTCGAACATAAACTATGATGATGAGTACTCAATCATCAGAATCATCTCCGGGCTACTAGAGTGTAATTCTATATCTACCCTGTATATTTGAGACTTTGAATATACATTCATGACGCGTATATGAAAAATCTTCATATACTCGATTGTCCAAATTTAATTTAAAATAAAATACTCAAATACGTATAATAAGGTCTAAATTTTCAAAACAAAATTTGGTTTCATTTTTATTTTAAAATTAACACTCTTCACACTCGTTCTAGGATACTACTGATCCAATCTTTAACGAGTCATTCTTATTGGATATTACTAATCCATTTTCTGACGAATTCTTTCATTTGGTTCTAATGTGTCTTGTTCTCGAGCTTTGTAAACCAAAGCTCTGATACCCAGATGAAACGACCCAAACTCGTCCTTATGGGAAAGCCTAGATTGAGTTGAGAACACGACAAATCGGAACATAAACGACATAACATTTCATTGCTTATTACAACAATAACATCAGAGTACAAGAATATAACAAAGTATGAATAAATAATATACATCAGAAAAATATCTGAGATTAAAATACATTATTAAGCAGCGAAAAAATAATACATAACACAACTTAAAGAGATAAAAGGATACAGAGCGTTCCGAATATAGCTCCAACTGTAAACCAGGATCGTGAGAAATAGAAATCTGCAAAACCAAAACAACTAGCTACCCGTGTGGAAAATAGGGGCACCCAGAGTTTAGGTTAAAACAATAAACTCCAGCTCAGTCATGTGACTGGTGTGAGAACTAAAATAGTTATTTAAAACTTTACTTTTAAAACAAAGTAAATCAAGGGACCATGCCGTATAACACGAAACGGGTTTCCTCCCCAGAATACCAGTGCATAAAACAAATAGCGCATTGCTTTCTGGAAAAATGAAGCTCTTATAAGACTCAGGTCCCATCGCACAATGCAACACAAGCCAGAGGATAGAGTTTTACCTTATAATAGCCAAACATGCTTGGTAGGTTTTAAAACAAATCATTTTGATATTATTATAAGTGTATAGTGTATAAAACAACTTCAAATATAAATGTATCAATCATTGACAGCATAGTGCCCCATCCCAATATGTCGCAATACTGGGCTCTACAATTAAAACCGAAATGTCACGTATTGGAAATTCGATTTCCGTCATGAATCGAGGCAAGGGATGTACTCCTCGCCGGCTTCGAGACACTCTAGCAAATGCCTCAGGGCTTGCCCCTCATGGCTCGGACGCTGGCGAGCCCTTGGATCCTCCAAGGCCGATCCAAACCTAGCGGATTAGTTATACCTGAACACACGTTTTTCGGTCCTATAGGACCTAACCATCGGCTTCGTACTAACCGATATATCCAAGGCACCTCGCTATCCATCATCCACATAGGTAAAAATATAATAAATGTCCGGGATCCATACCATGACACCACCCATAGCTAGAAGGAAACGTCATGCACTCCTTGGGTCCCTTATCCCCTTTTTGACTCATACCGAGGTGTAAGGCTCGCGAATTAACGCTATACACAAAGCTATGCTATTTAAAGACGTGCTTTGATCTTCAACCACAAGACTCTACTTTTCAACAGAAGCCTTGATCATTTGCATCTCAGCATGCCACACAGGCAATTCATGCCATGCGACTGATGCCTATCGATGTATAACCTCTAAGCTCGTACGTCTCATAGAAGGATGTTAAGCAAGAGAATAAATTCTCCGCCACCAAATAGATATATATTTAATAGAGATCAATCAACACAGAATAAAATCCAATGCCAGACACACATCCATTTACAAGTTCGTTTGAGGTCTGAACGAAACCGGAGGCACCTTATTCCTCATCCCATATGTCCAATACAGGAGAAAGGTCATCGCATATCCGGTCGATCTCCAAGTACATCTGGACGATCACCACTTATTACCTTGTCTTGGGCGTATAACCCAATCAAGACATCAGCAATCATCCAAATGATGTGAAGACCTCCGGTCTTCAACCACCGTCTTCAACGTCGACTTATCATCGAATCAATTACTCAGAATGGGTATAAACCCGGCCTTTCTGAATAATTCACGTATCTTATGACCAAGTGTTATAAAAACACAACATATGCCTCATTCCAATCCAGAATATTCTTTTATTCAAATATTATTTTCAATATTTATACCAAATTAAGGTTTTTCAAACTAGTCAGGACTAGCGAACCTTATCGAAGTAATCATTTGTTTTATTTCCCAATCCCAACCTATTCATCCCATGGAGCAAAACTAGTGATACTCCATATCTAACACCACAGTGTTATTGGTAAATTTAATTACCATTCACGTTCAAATTTAGTTAAAGATTTAACTATCGCCAGGAGTAAAACTGGTGGTACTCCATTCTCTATCATTTCCCAAATTTGATAATTTAAATTATCACATTCACATTCCAATTTAATTAAAGATCCATCAAAACTCCATTTAGTTTTAATCTTCCCAAAAATCAATATTAATGATTATTTAACTTTGGGAAATCAAACAGGCCACATTGACAATCTACACCGTACCATTGATCTTTGCCGACATATAACCTCTGAGCTCGTACGTCTCAGAGATGGGTGTTAAGCAAGAGAATAAATTCTCCGCTACCAAACAGATATATATTTAGCAGAGATCAACAAATACAGTTCGAAATACAATGTTAGACATGTAATCCTGTCTTTAACTGGGTTAAAGAACTAATGTCATTTAAAACACAGTTCAAGATAAACCCAAAATCACATTCCATTAATTATGGAATCTTCACAGAAAACAGATCAATATATAATCGATATCAATTTCCGTATCCGACAAATAATATAAATGGAATAACGACAAAGCCTTTTAAATTCCATATATATTAACAGTTTTCCTCCACAGAAGATCACTTCAATTATTACCAAATTGAATTCCATTCAATCCCAATTTATTTTATTAAATTGGAAAACTTTACTTTGGAAAATTCCATTAAATCTTAGAATAAAGATTTATAAATTCCAAATCTTAACTTCACTTTTAATCGGGTTAAAGAACAAGTGTTATTTAAAACACCGTTCATGATAAACCCAAAATCCAATTCTTAATTCAATTCTAATTAAATATTAATTAATTGGTAAACTTCTCTAAATCTTAATTAAAAGATTTATTATTTTCTCAACTGGGTTTAAGAACAGTGTTAATAAAGACACCATTCACGACAAATCCAAAATCCAATTTAATATTAAATACAAGACTCTGAATAGAAATTATATTGGTTTATATTCAATATCAAATTCTGAAAGTAATGAATATCGTATTGGGAATAACGATATCCGTATCTTCCAAATTCCCATAACAATATCCGTATAACCACAGAATCCAATATCGAAATATTCTGAAGATTATTTCCATTCCAATTTGTTCGTTGGAAATTTATGGTTATATTAAAACCATTCACAAATCCAATTTATTTTATTTAAAAACTATTGGATTTCAAATCTAGTTAATAACTAGTTCATTTTGATATTTTTATCTTTACAAACGTGGAATTTTTCATCCCAGTTCTTTCCAAATCATTTATTATGATTTTACGCAAATTATTAATATTTTTAATAATTTTATTAAGGCCCTTTGTAACGACCTGGATTTTTGACCGTTCAAATCGACAATAAACCACACATGTCGACCCAAACAAATCACCAAAACAGGCAGTTATTGGGAAAAAAAAGAGAAAACAATCACAGAATCTCACAGCAGAAGGACAACATATAATAAACAAATAATGGTTCAATAGCATTTAAAAACATATACATTCGAGATACATTTTCCAGTCATCAGAGTTACACTAATACAAGTATATACAGTAATGCAGCGGAAATGAAGTGCAACAGAAAAACATACTTATAATTGATATATATACCAAATCCTCGTCTTCATCCTCCAAGTTATTGCAACCTTCGCTAACTGCAACTTCTGCTGACCCGAGCGTATTGCATAAAAAGAAAACACAACAAACACTCGGATCAGCACTAAATCATTCTCATATTAGTCAAATTAAAATATGAAATAACATGAGTCTCATGGGTGCGGTAACTCAAGAGATGTTACGGGATTTTTCCATCTCTCGAGGATCCGTTAAACTAATACATACATAGTATAATACGCTATTATTGTAATGTCTATTCAGTAAAGTATAAAGAATGAAAATAGCGTAAGCAGGATAACATTTTTACCCTTACACCGTTTATAATACCGTAGTCTATACAGTACCGTAAACCCACCGTAAACCGATGGCATTAGAGGGCACTCCATAGGCACGACACAAATCAAAATCGTAGGGGCTCGATAAAGATAAATATGACAAGGCACTCGAGGCAATACTCAGGGTAGGATTTTACCAGCTGCACTCCCAGACCGGTGGTAACGCATAACAGCCACTACCGCCCACCTCAGAATACACTCCCAAATCAAAAGGTCTCAAATCATCATCATAGTCATAGAAATAGTATCGAAGAAGTGCGTCTGATCAAAGGTGCTACCTCAATTAGTCATGGTATAGCTTCTGTTTTAGTCATTCCAATTATGACCCGAAGGGCAAGGCCATTTCGTTATCGTTCATCTTCTTCAATCCAATAATTGCCTCCAAGTCATCATGTTCATTCTGTATACGTCATAACACACACAGTTTTTAAAGTGGCATCGACACTGACAGAGAGTATGCCACTTGTCGACTCTGGTCTCTTTAACAACCAACGCTTACATTTTCCACATCGGTCGGTTCTTTTACTTTTCACAAAAGTTTGCTTCATATCAAAATATCATGTTTGTTCGAACCCAATTTATATTATTCAAAATAGAATATAATTTCATATCAAAATATCCCAATCGTTCCCAAAACCGATTATATTCCAACTAGAATATATTTCCATATCCATATATTATAATCATATAATTTTTCAAAATCGATTTATATTCGAGTAGAATATACTTCGTATCAAAAATCATAGTTATTTCAAAAATTGATTTATGGACAGAATCCATTCATATTCAAATAGAACATATATTTTCATAACAACTCATTTTAATCCCTTAGGAGATCCATTTATATTCGAGTTGAATATAATTTACATTTCCATATTATAATTGGTTTACAACCGATTCCTATTCAAATATAATGTAACTTCTCTCAACTCCATTTGAACCAATGGTTTAAATCCAAACACTTTCTATTCGAAATATAATTTACAATTCATAAAATATAATTATGAAAAATAGATGCTTCTAAAGAAAAATCTTTATATAAAATATATATATATAATATAATAGTTAGAATAAAATAAGATAATTTAAATAGCTATGTATATACATAAATTAAAGGTTTACTAAATAGTTTTAAGTAATAAAATATAAGGGAAATTTATCTATAACAAAATAGTTTATAGGTTAAAAAGTTTTAATAAATAAATATTTTTTTAGAAAAGGGATAGTTTATGTGTAAGCAAACGATGTATATATATAATCCTTGTAAATAAAACTTTTAAATCGTAATTGTTCTTTTCTTCCGAATTTCAAATACTTGAATCTATATTCCCGTTTCAACGGAGTTACATAGATTCAATGTCTTGTTTCAACAACATCCAAACCGACCGTTCGATTTAAAGGATTCAAATTCATATTCATGCCAAATTCGAAATAAACTTGAGTATCATCAACCTTTTATTCCAAAGCTTAATTCATGGAGAGTTATTAAATTCACAATTTACCATAAATTTGAAAACTCCAAGCCACACTTAAAATCCCATGTTTGAAATTCTAAATTTTTGTTCTGGAAAATTTCTTTGATAAATTCATTAACATTCAAGGTTCAGGTTTAAAGGAAAATAGAATTTATCGAATATCGGCACATTTCCTTTAAATAAAATTTCCATTGAATAAAATCCAAATATTTAAAATCATTTAACTAACCGATGTCTGTATATAATTTTCGATCCTATGGCCAAGTGATTTTAATTTTCTGATATTTCAGAGATGGATGTATATCATTTCAACCCAAATAAGGGTCATAGATATTTATCATTTCAACCTGTGTTCTTAATTTATTTTTAATCGATTAATCCCGGTTTTATTTGATGCCCGTAACATCTAAGGTAAAAATGGGATTAATCGTCACAACAAGCATACAACATCCATGTACTGAATAACGGAACATTTCAGTATCAATATCAATTCATCAATCAAATCCAACCCAGGCATCCATCATAACCATTTAATTCAAATTGTAAGTATTACATAATTTCACTGATTAACATGGGTCAGGATTTCTAACTAGAATTTTAATTAAACTAAAATAACTAGTTATTAACTTAGATTTTCACATTAACACATTGCATGTCAATTTAAGCAACAAAACAACAAGCAATCACAACCATGCAACCAAACTTATTTCATAATTTAATTCAATAAAAATGGGTATAATTTAGTTAATCGTGAGTGAGAAAAATCACTCACCTTTGGGCCTTAGCGGATTGATCGTCCAACCAAAGCCCAAAAAATTACAGTCTCCAAATGCATCCAAACAAGTCTCAGATTGTCCGCAATTCCGCCATGATTCCAACGCACCTAACCGCGTCCAAATCCGAGTTCATACATAAAAGTTATCAGCATTTTATCATTTGGAATTTGAATATAAAAATTAATAAATTAAATCTTCACCCAATCAAAGTTTGACACGTCAGAACCGGTTCCCGCTCACCATAGTTCCCGTCCAGAATTCCAAACGCGGAAAACCCATCCACTGCTCCAGCTTTGACCGGCAACTGCGCCCTCCTCCGACAGAAATAGGACTGGAGACCACCACCAACGGCGAGCCTAGCTCGAGTCGCACCTCGCCATCCCGTCGCCATCACCTCTGGTGGCCACAATCGCCTGCGCCGCCCAACCCTAAAACCTCCCTTTCAAGCTTTTCACCAATGAATTCCAGCACCACAATCCAATGCCATAAGACCTCCACCAACATGCTCGTATGAATCTCCTCTATAAAACCCATATCCCCAAATCTCCGATTGAAGCCAAAATCAAAAACCCCTAAAATCGAGCTTAGGGTTTCGAATTTCAGAAACTTTGGCCATTGATTCCGGTCAATCCACTTACTGCATGTTGAAACAGAGGGTACCCATAGCTTCGTATCGTTGAGAGCTTCGATTTGGTATATAATTTGCTATGGTCTGAGGAGATTTGAATTTAAAGTTTGTATTTTGCTTTGATATAGGGTTTAGAATTTTAGATCAGCCATTAGAGAAAGAGATCAGACAGAGGAAGGTGTACGTGAAAATGAAAATGGCCGAGTGAGGTGGATATGGAGTTATATATATATATATATATATATATATATATATATATATATATATATATGTATATACATAAGCTCAATATGAGAAACAACAAACTATCTTATTGCATTGGTTCCTTTCACATTTTCTGCCGTACGATCAAATTAAGAGTCCGAATGTAACGCAATTTGGAACTCTACAATAATTCACCATTCCGGATCCGATGAAATTGGTTTCGTCGAATTCCGAGACAGTTGCCAAAACTGTTAAATTTCACAGTTCATTAATTAATAAAATATTCAATTGTTCATTTAACTGTTTTAATTCAATTCTTAAATATTTATTAAATTCCATTTTAAATCCAGTTACAACTTAAATAAAATTTATAAATCGATTTCACAAAATTTTAAGTTCCCAAATTGATTATTTGAATTATAGTTATTATTAAACAACTTAGAATTCCACCATTTAACAAATTAAATTTTGAAATTCCAATTCTAAGTTAAACAACTCAAATTTATCTAATTAATAAAATATTAATTCCCAAATTACAGCCTTTTTAAGTATAAGCTACTCTAAATTTTGCTTATCTCAATTCAACCAATTATCGCTATCATCCTTATTAAAACCAACCAAATCTAAATTTAACCAATATTATTTAATTTATTTATTTTAAACTCGTGTTTTAAATATACAAAAAAATATGGGTTGTTACACTCTTTAAGTCGATTTCCATAAACGGTCATCGAACTGCACTTACAGAGACTTTTCCAAATTTGATTTGGACATAATTCAAAATGCAACCGTTAGATTTTAAATTTCTTATATTCTTTGGAAAGCTCTTTTGGATACCAACCCAACGATTCCAGCTTTAGGAGAATCCGACGGTCGGAACTCTCGTAATATATGTTCGAAGTCAACGGTCGAAATTCGCGAACAGTTTATTCAGTCCATTAAATATATATATATATATATATATATATATATATATATATACATATAATTTTGTCGATTTCCATTTAAAACGTATTTTATAAATCGTTTTAAATTCGTTTTAAAAACGATTCCAACATCATTTTCAATTTTAAATCAAAATTGAATATCCTATATCATTATAATATATAAATGATAATATTTTCAAAATATCATATTTTGAAATCATTTACTTTTCGATATTCATAATAGAAATGAATAAAATCGATATAAATATCGTTCGCGTTAAGATAGCACATATCTAATCAGTACGGCTTCACATATTTCGATAATTTTGTGTCCATCCAAAATCAGACATCAAATTCACATTTTAATCCTTTACGGAATATTGTTTTAAAATATTGTTTAATTATTTTATTCAACACATGAATATTTTTATTGGTTTATACATTCAATAAAAATGACATTTTACAGTTTAAATATTTTATTCAACCCATGAATATTTTATTCAACACATGAATATTTTTAATCCTTTTTCTGAATAGTATTTTAAAATATTCGTTATTTTCCAAATTGGAATGAGACTCAATCCATTACCATATAATGTTATTTATATGGATTCCATAAAACGCATGTATATAATAACAATGATAAACAATCAATCATCATCCAGAGTGCATTACACAACTGCGTAAGCATTAAATATAAATAATTGACGTTTACAACAGTCCGTCAACCAATCGATTGACATACAACTAAACAATTGGGATTAGTGTATGCCAAATATCATCCCAATACCCGTGTGGGGTTTTACCAACAAATACTGAATATTATTTGTACAGTTAGGTGATGTGTAAAATTTATCGTCCCAATCAATATCAGTTGAATGAGTGTACATAAACAAATCGTCAGATTTGTAAATAAATATTTAATTTCATTTCAGGAAAATTTTATGTCATTCATATCTACTTAAAAAATTATATTTTTAACGATAAAATATTTTGTTCAACACATGAATATTTTATACAAGTGCGAACCCATGCTACGCACACGGGGTTTCGCGATATCGTTTTGAAAGCGCATCGTTAGACTTTTAAGTTATTTGAATTTGAAGATACGTATTTATGGATTGTAATTATTTTAATTTGTTTTTTAACGCTAACAACAAACGTTTTATTAAGAATTTTATTTAACTAATCTCAAACCATATAAAAGGAAAACTTATATTTCATAGGATAACGTTTTTATACAATAAGCGATAACATCAGCAGTTTGTGGGACCTGACATTACACTACAAAATGGGCCAACGATTAATTTTATAACATGAGAGATATAAATCAACATAATTTTACCCTAGGTTTAACATCTACATAAGATTCATGTAGTTTTTGACGCATAACCATGGTTACATTTCAGAAAGTGTTTGATTTCTTGCTGCAAAAGGATGTAATCTGCCGAAAAAAGAGCAATACTTAAATTATATATTAAAATGATGCAAGGTTATTGGCTTTTCAATGTATTTGACCTGCTTGAAAAGTATAACAAAATAAATAATAGATCACTACTATACGAATCATCTATCGATGGTCTCAAAATTAAATTAGAAACCACCATAACAGCTCATTTTCATATTGACATGTATTTGTCACTGCTAACATGCTGAGAACTTATTAACTACCAAACTATATTTATAGGCTAATACAACAAAAAATAAGAAAAGTAATTTAAATAGTTGTTTTAGGACCTTTCTCACGTAAAGACAAATAACACTAGTAGAAATAACATCATCGCGCCTTCCTATTACATTACATACATATGATAGCATATAATATCACCTGTAAAAATTTAACGACATTTAAAAATAAACAATTTATTCCGTGTATTTGAAGTAGTACGTCATTAGGGAAATAACAACATCAAAGTCATAATAAAATTCAGTGTAAAGCTTTACAAAGCATTGCAATTAAGTCAATACAGCCACTGCTTTTGTCCACTCTCTAGGCACACAGTCCAAACACTTTGAATATGATATGCAAACCTCCAAACAATACATCGTTCTGATCTGATAGGGACTACCGAAACTCAAACCTGTACAGCTTGGTGAAGCACCAAACATGAACGAACTGTTTCAAAGTTATTATTTAAGAGCATGAACAATTAAAAACAAAGAGCACAATAATGAGTATCTTATCCTATGATGATTCCGCACATGCATGATTTCATTCTAGTTTGCTGACACTATTTAACGTGTCACCGTGACACCACTGACGGTGTTAGTGGTGTGTGGCTGAGATTTAACAGGAGAAATTCAGGGGTAATTTCAGCCATACACCACTAACACCGTCAGTGGTGTCATGGTGACACACGTTAAAATGGTGTCAACAAATTCGTATTGTGATTTCATTCATTGGAATGGCAGCATCCGTATAATAGAGAATGAGTTTGTTGACACTTTTTTAACGTGTGTCACCATGACATACTAACGGTGTTAGTTATTGTATGGCTGGATCAAAAAGGTGAAATTCAGGGGTAATCATAGCCTCACACCACTAACACCGTTAGTGGTGTCATGGTGACCCACCGTTAGTACATACAACTCTAGGCCAGTGATCGTTGCTTGTGCATTATCGGTAACGTTGAGCTAATGATCTAGGCAAAACATCTGCCCATGAAAAAATAGATACTGATCTATGTTATATGACCAGTTAAAATGTTGCCAAGCTTCTGTCTTATGAATAAGTACGTTAATTCCGGTTAAAAGAAATTGAAAAGGTTAGACTACTATATGTTATCATAAAGTTACTAATCATTTAATGACATAAACATGGCTGGCTAAAAAATCAATACCTTATGGCCAGGTTTGCTAGCCCACCCTGGTTTAACCATGCAACCTCTAATTCTTTCAAACTTTAGGGATCAAAATAAAAATTCCATTTAAGATTTGAACGGAGAAATAGTAGAAACGATCAACTTTGTATACAGAGTCAGATATCAGATGGATATGAAAGAAGGAAAAAAAAAAATCATGATATCAAACCGGAAACTGGGAACATCCATAGCAGACCTGTCCCTGTTAAGTCCATACCAATTCACGCTTTAAGGCAAACATAGAAGCATATAACAATTGGGAGAGTACAAAGAAGTAAAAATAGAAGATTCATGAGTTATAATGGATACCATCCAAAACTGTTCTTGCAAAATTGTATGTGACATCGGGACAACCGTTGGTAGAGTTTTCGTTTTAGGATAATATGTAGGAGAAAAAGAGAGTCCCTCTCTCTCTCTCTCTCTCTCTCTCTCTCTCTCTCTCTCTATATATATATATATATATATATATATATATATATATACACACACACACACATATATATATATATATATATATACACACACACATACATATATATATATATATATATGTATGTATGTATGGTGTAAAACTGGTAAATGCATACACACACACAATGACTTATTAGATATTTTACAACTGCCAACCGTGTAGAAGTAAGATGTTGAGGCAACCAAAGTCCGATAACTCAGAAATAATAAAATTAGTACTTATAAAGTGCACACCTGTTTGATAGTAATGTTAACTTATTTGATAATCATGTTAAAAACTATATTTATAAACGGTTTTATCTTGCAATCTGTACTAATTTATTAACCTATTTCAATGGCCCTGAAATGAGCATATATCATATATAAGTAGGGAAAGAACTCAGTAAATATCATATAACTGAAATTCATAAACCAATCCGTCTTTGAAGACTTTATTTGGACTGTGTTTCTATAATTACACCAACTTCATTATTAAAAGTTATTTATTTGACCATCAAAACAAATATAACCAGTGTGCAAAATGCATAAGGTAATTGGCAGTCAATTCATTATTAAAACTTCTGAACTTGTAACTTTAAGAGTTTTTAATCCTGTTTAGGAGAAACAGTGGGCATATAAAAGAATTGCAACCCACTAAACAAATTAGTAAATGAAACTCAATTCAAGATATAACTACCGAAGTATTTAATTTTGTTGAAAGTTTAATAAAATAAGGAATTTTTTCCCTTGCCGTAATATTTACTGAAATAAGTGATAAGTTGCTATAAAACCAAATATGAGAGTACATGATCCATATTGAAACAACAATGGCCAACTCCATACAAATGAACCTTTTAGTACACTTGTTAAAAAACATAGAATATCTAGAAATGTATAATATTAGTTAGCGAAATGCATGTATCTTCGGCATGATCAATGTCTTAAATTTTCAGTTATTGAACAATAAAATGATTAAATGATGCCAAATTATGTTGTATAAAATTATCATCAAATACATGCTCATGATTATGAAGCTTGAAATGAACTTGTGATTAACATTAAGCCCATTTCAAAAAGCGTGGTTTGTAATAATTATACTACGCAATGCAAAAATTATTGTATTTCACATAACAAAATGAAAGATGATAGGAACAGACTAAGGAAAATAAGTGTCTTCTACACCTTTTAGTTTAACGCTTTTACAATATTCGTTAATTAAGATTCCAAACTGACCATTCCCAAGGTCAGTGGACTATTAACCATCAGTACATGGCCTAAGTGTCCAAATTCAATGGATATTTGAAAGATATAACATAACTTCATGAAAATCAAAATCGAGAGCTCAAGCCATCAAAATCAAAAAGGAAAAGCTGGACAGAGGAGCTAATATAATGAATAGCTTGAACTCCTCATTTAGATATTATAATTTATCCATCTTCAATAAAGCTTAAATATTAAAAATAACAATTGATGCCTAGGGTATGTATATAAACTACTGCTAACCATGTCAGAAAATATATTTGCCTACAATTTAACCCCCAAAAAATAATATGAAAGGTTAAATCGAAAAAGAACTAATTAATTATGGCAACTTAACAGACCTTAAAGATGTAAAGTAAATTTTATAGAAAAGAATTTACCTTTTGATTTGGTTCCATGCCTCTTTTATATTCTTTAAAGTCATATTGTTCACCTCCTGGTTAGTTTTCGATCTGTAGCACGGATGAGATATACAATGATCAGTAATTATAAAATGTACAATAGCATCAATCAATTTTATGTACTTGACCATACTTGAAGGCTTGCTATCCTGGGTTTGGTCATCTCTTAGTAACCTGCCAAGAAGTTATTGTTGTTCAAGGAAAAGAGAGTTTATGCATAAAGACAATACGTTGTCACTTGTAGCAACATGGACTTTGATCCTATTGTAATATGTTAAAATTGTGCATTATTAAGCCTATGGTATACATATAAACTATTTATACCCATATGAGAAAATGAAATTCCTTAAAATTAGCACAAAAAATCAGGAAGGATAAATCAAAAGAGAATTAGTTAATTATACCAACATATCAGACATTAAATATATAAGGTAAAATATATGAAAAAAACTTTTACCTGCTAATTTTATTTCATGACTCTTCTATATTCTTGAAAGCCTTAGCGATCACCTCCTAGTTATTTTTCAATCTGTAACATGGATGAGATATATAATGATCAGTAATTAGAACATGGATGATTTTATTTCATGACTCTTCTATATTCTTGAAAGCCGTAGCGGTCACCTCCGAGTTATTTTTCAATCTGTAACATGGATGAGATATATAATGATCAGTAATTAGAACATGTATAATTTCATTAACCAATTTCAGGCGCTTCAATACTTGAAGGTTGCTACTCTTGTTTTTGTCCATATTTCAGTTACCTACCAAGAAGTCATTATCTTTTAAGGATAAGAGAGCATACGCTTAGAGACATAGGATGATGCCACTTGTAATAACATAGAATTTGATCCTATTGTAATATGTTAAAATTGTGCTTAATGGTAACACAATGAAATGTGATTATAATATTTTTCAATGAAGATACCGTCAATATTAAAATTATGTTTTATAACAAATCAACGCTTAAACTAATTGCCTAATTTCCATAAATAAAAAACCTACCTCATGAACAGTTTCATGTTTCCAAAACTAATCCAGCATAATCAAATTTTAATTTATATATATGGAAAAAAAGATGGCAAAAATTGAATTATATAGTTATTGTTGTAGGTTTTTCTATGAGCATTAATGAAACAAATTGTATAATTAGTCTTGTATATCGGTTGATTGTATAAACTGCATTTAATATGTAGATGGTAAACATACCTTTTTACTTGAATTCCAAATGATCCAGCAAGAATTCAAGTTCAAATAAAGTATAATGAAAATTAAATCTAGGAGTTCAAATTAAATATAGTGCAAGAAATCAACACTCCATTTTATAAAATTGGAACTTATTTATAATCAAAATTAAACCTAGAGATTATATTATACTAATAAATCCATCTCCTAGAGATTATATACTATATAATAGTAATAAATCCATCTAATATATTTACAATAGTAAAAGACAATTTAATTTTATTACTAATAATAAACATGATTTACATTAGTAAATCTGGATTTTAGAATTAAATCCAGGGTTGAAGCATAAAAATTATACTAATATATATGGCGTGCTTCCCTTTATTTCATAGGTAGAAAAATAATAATTAAATGTGCTGATGAACTCTTCCTTCACTATAACAAAATTCAACACCTGATATAAGAAATATATTCAAGTCTGCAGATTTTTTTTTTTTTTTTTGGTGACTAATTTAGGGTTGTAAATGTATGAAAAACTATAAAACAACATCCTCCTAAAATATAGCCTTTTAGACCTAAATTAAAAAAAATCAGCCAGACTGAAAAACAGAGGGAAAATACAACGAACGCACATATTTTTTCTTGAAAGATTTTATATTAACCTATAATTTAATATAATTTTTTCATAATTGAGGATTTATGAGAAATAAGTGGAAGCATCTAAAAATAGAGAATTTATAGCATAAAGTATTTAGATTTTAAGCCATTGTGATTTGTTGGCTTATTCATGTGTAAGCCTATCATTTTGTCAATACATCCAAATATTTCCTGGCCATGACTCTACCATAGAAGTAAGTGATTTCATTTCAAAGCACAGGATTGCAACTGATATCATGTAAAAACTCAGTTGGAAACATAACACATACAATAAGCAATGGACGTAAAACAACATTGTGGTTTTGAAGACTATGAAAACGAAAAGGTAAGCATGGCATTTCATATGAATCAAAGCTTCGCAAGTCATAATAAGCAGCAATCAGTTGGAAAAACATCAAATTCTATAAGCAATAAATATAAAACAGTAGAATCCTATATTTACCAAGACTATGGACGCAAAAATAAATCTAGTGTTTCGAAAGACAGAACATATTATTTTATTTAACAAAAGCACAATGCAGCACAACAAAGTATTCTCTAAAAACACAGTCGAAGGGAGAGAGGCGATTAGAAGAGAGAAAAAAAAAACACAGTAGATGACATTGAATTTAGGGATTGTGTGAAGGAAGAGTGCAAAACAAGTAGAAATTGTGACCATTAGTTTCGAAATGCCGAGAAGGCTTGTGCACTCTCTAATTGTAACTCGCTTGTTATAGTATAGTATAGATTTGTTTATCTTTAGATCAATTTATATCTATTTTTATGTATGAGGGCGTAAGAAATTACTAACATGCTACATGAAAAACCAAGCACTTATTTAGTCTTAACCTTTGTAGAATGTAAAATATGCAAACCTCATCAAATATGTAAAGCCTCATAGTTGAGTATTAAAGATTTGCAAGGCATTTATTGGTTGTCATTAATGGCTGCTGATTAATAGAAAAAGATCTAATATTGAACCTTACAGTTTACAATATTAGAAAGACCATAAATAGCGATTGATGAGATCATCCTACTTGAGTTATACTAAATATGTATGTATCAATTTAAAGGAATTTTCCTATTTAGTATGTTATATACGAAACTTAAAGAAATAAAATGCTTATGGCCATAAAAACTCTTTACAAAACTCAACGGTTTTTAAGAATGCTAATGCTTCAAATTATATTTTTATCCCGTACTAAAAAACAATAAGTATATGGAAACATTACCTCGTTGCATTAAAAGAAGCCTAAACTGGCATACACATGGCAAATATATCACTTCTTGCATGGTCGCTAAGAGGAAAGCAATGCAACACCTGAAATAGAAACGGCATATAGAAGAATTAATAGAATAAAAGAAAACAATGTGCAATTGAGAAATTAAAATAACCACTATAGTGCTCTTTTACCACAAAAATTGAAACACGTAGCTATGCTAACTACAACATCTCAAGTGACCAAAATATTTATAGTTGAAACATATAAATATACGATTAACCACCATTAAGACCAATGAATATTATGCCAAATAATGAGTCTAATGCAACAAAAAGGTTATACTATTGCCTGTAAAAGAAAATTACAATATTATTTTTAAACATCAACATAAGACAAAAACAATGGGGAAAACATTTTTACTTCATCATTAATACTACGAAACTTATTAGTAAGTACTCAAAGATAATGACGACAGGATAGTTACCATATCCACATTTTTACTTCCCCGTGTTTTCTTCGCGACAATATACACTTATATGCTGTAAAGGTTACAAATTCAAAAATTATGAAAACGTTCGCTTCTACATTATAAAAAAGGTTAAGTCTATGAACCTAGGAACAAATGGCTAGTATATTTGAGTTAATTGTATTGTTAGATTAAAACTTGAGCAGATATAATAATGATTTTGACTGAGCATCCTGTTTTAACCTTTTAATTCATAAGAATTTAGAAAAGATTAAACAATTTAGAAAAGACCCTGGAAAAATTATGTTGGTCTGGTATTATTGTATGGAACCAGCATATCATTAAAAAAAACAAAGAACCGACGATCAAATATATCATTAAAAAATCATGTAGCATTAAATTGAAAGAATAAGGAACAATTACCTTATTTTATTATAAAGAAGCCTACATGACCATACATATGATATAGCCATCAGCTCATTACATTAATCAATGAAAGAGAAATATAACACATGAAAATCAAATACCAAATAGAAAGATTAATAGAATAAGGGAAAGCAACATATAACCATAAAAATAATCTAACTTTTTTAGTTTTCTTCAACCACTCAAAACTGAATTACGCAACAATGTTAATCCAGACATTTCAAGTGAGCAAAATATTTGTTGTTGGAAGAGACATATAAATACACAATGAACAATTATTGATAGGTAAAGCAGAAATAACTCCTTAGCCTATAATATAGTATGCGAGAAACAACGAACACATAGGTAAATGATGATAAGTGGCAAAAATATAAAAGAAGCTGGCATAATTACAGACGATTACCAGAAACACGGCAGAATGACCCAGTTGCAACATGATGAAGGAACTAAACTTCAAATATTCAGAGAGGTTAGACCGAGACAACAGTGCAGGAAGATAGATCCAAAACCTAAGATTCGAAAGACAACCTATCAAAAAAAAAAAAAAATCGGACTTTGTTCAAATGAATTGATTCTGCAATCGAGGGCCGGTGCGACCAAACTGAGGAGCATGAAAGAGGTAAGGGGATCATCGGACGGGAATAAAAATTGTAACGCGAGCCCCAGAAGGACGCAGAGGTCCAGAGATGTAGGCGTATGCGACGGGTGTGAGGAAAAAGGAACGTCGATGCACGGTTAAAGGCACAAATTAGGAGCAGGGATTCGGAACAGAAGAAAACACGGGGGGTGTGACGTTTCATTTTTAATATCTCAGGGAGCGCTGTGAAGCCTTGAAGCCCTAAATTAGGAGCAGGGACTGGGAGCAGAAGAAAATTTAGGGATTGGACTAAAAGAAGGAAGGATAAAGATGAGGACGAAAAGGGTAAACACGGGGGGCGTGACGTTTCATTAACCCACTAATTATAACATAGTTTAGATAATAATTCATATATAATTAAAAAAAAATGTTTTTAACCAACCATTGTATTTCTAACATATTTTAGAAAATTTTTGCAGCATAACGGCGTCATACTAGAATCAGAATAAGATCTAGCCTTATCCCTCGCATAATACTGGCTCGCGTCATACACATACCAATTCCAATCAATTCAATTAACATCTCAAATTCAACCAATTTCTTAATAGGGTTGCCAAACCCTATTACATAACAATCAATCATATAAAACAAACAACCAAATATCCATGGTTTCAATCAAAGGTGTCGGGTGCTATTAAGCACTGTCTGCATCTTAGTATATATTTAACTGTAAACAAAAATAAAGTGAGAAAGAGTTCTCACCTTTGGTTTCCACTCCGCCCTTCTTTGATTGTAAATCTTAAATCTTTCCAGAAATCCAGCATGTCTATTTTATAAATAACATACATACGTTAAGAATCATATTTTTATATCGCCACTATATATATATATATATATATATATATATATATATATATCATATTTTTATATCGCTGCTATATATATATATATATATATATATATATATATATATATATATATATATCATATTTTTATACCGCCACTATATATATAAAAATCACACTTTTATACCGCCACTATATATGTAAAAATCACATTTTTATCACGCTACTTCATATATAAAAATCACATTTTTATAACGCTACTTCATACATAAAAATCACATTTTTATAACACTACTTCATATATAGAAATCACATTTTTATAACGCTGCTTCATAAATAAAAATCACATTTTTATAACGACGTTATCTATATAAAAATCATATTTTTATTTAACTGAAAATTATTTCATGTATACTATAAAAATCATATTTTTATCTAACTAAAAATATTCCTTTGTATGACTATTTTAAAAAATAACTTACATACGATAAAAAATCATATTTTTATCTTTCTAAAAATAATTTCATATCATACACTAATTAAAAAACGTATTTTTAATTTACTAAAAATATTTGTGTATCATGAACTAGTTAAAAATCACATTTTAAACTTGCTAACAATGTTAAATCAAAGAATTAAATTCAAAAAACTCACATTCTTAGGATTTTTGAAGGTGGAGGGGCCCATGGCTGGAGCTGGAGGGGGTTAGAGGGGCGGCGCAGGTCAGTGGGAGGCGGCAAGGAGTGGCGGCGACCACTGGTGGCTGGTGGCTAGGGTTTGCATCGATTTAGGGTTATTGGGGTTCATGGTGGAGAGAGGAGAGAGGAGGGAAGGCGGAGGAGAGGAGGGGAGGCGGCGCGGCGTGGGGTAGGCAATGGCGGCTTAACGGTGGAGTGACGGGCTTCAGCGTGGTCTTTTTTTTTAACCTTTTCTGAAATGAACGACGGGGGCGGGGGCGGGGGCGGGGGCGGGGGCGAAGGGAAGAGAGAATAAGGGGTTGACCAAGTTATTATTATTATTATTATTATTATTATTTTGAGGAGCAAGGTAGTGGCAACTCGACAGAGTACCACGCCATATATAAATACTGAAGAAAATACAAAGTCTGAAGATACAACGGCACCACAAAAGAAACATAAAGCGCTCACGCAGGAGCCAAAAAAATACTACAAACATCATCAACACAAAAAGTATATGCCCACGTAGGAGCTACAAAAGGTGGTAACAACAAAAGACTTCACTACATATAAGTGTCGTGCAACTCCATAGCAGTAGGAGCCAATCAAATGCTTCCAGCTTCCATGCCATCCGTATTAAAATCAGTGAAAAGCCAATCATCAATACCAACCCACTTATAGAAATACTTTAAAACTAAGAAAACAATAGCAGTCAAAGATTTGGCAATGTTTTTAAATCATCTACTATTTCTCTCATTCCAAAGAACCCAACAAAATGAAAAATTAAGCAATGCAAAATTTCTAGAAGTGGCGTGACTCCAAAACTGTACTTGATCTCGAATCAAGTCCTTCCATGCAAGATTAATATTCACATTCACCAAGAATTTAACCCACACATAAAATGCCAAATCATAATCACAATCACAATCACAAAACAAATGCATGCAGTCCTCCACTTCAGATCTACAGAGAACGCAAACTTCATCAACATTAATGTTCATTCTTCTAAGAAGTCTCTTAGCGTTTAATTTTCCTTGCATTAAGGTCCACATAAGCATGCGAACCTTCAAAGGAACATCAACAAAACTCCACATATATTTAAATCCAAGCACTTTCCTTCTAGAAAAATTAATCGACTCATAGCATTGTTTAACTGGAAAGCTAGTCTTGTTTCTCCAAAAGCATTCATCATCAACATCAATGAGGTGGACATTCTCTAGAAGCTTAAAAAGCTCCAACAACTGAATAAGAGCTCTACCCTCAATGATTTTATTAAAAGTCAATTTCCACTTAAATCCAACAGCCAAAGGATCAAACATATTAGAGACACATGCAAACTTTTCACATGAAATTTCAAACAAATTGCCAAATTTTGAAGCCAAAGCAAATGGAAGAAGCCACTTATCCGACCAAAAATAGCACCATCTACCATTACTCATTTTTATACTGTACTGCACCTTAAAAATATGAGATGTATCCAAAATACCTTTCCAGAATGAAGAGGGGTGACTAACATTACTATATAGTGAATTATAATAAGTGTTAGTTATCCACTCACACCATAATGTGTCTTTATGAGCTGAGACATGCCACAACCATCTACATAACAATGCTTTATTCATGTCAAACAGATTAAGAACACCTAAACCACCCTATTCTTTAGATTTGCAGACTTGATTCCAAGAAATCAGGCAAACTGCCGCACTAGCTTCACTTTTACCAACCCAAAGAAAATTTCTTCTTACTGCATCTATCTTTTTGATCACCCACTCAGGAAATTTATAAAACGACAGCCAATATAATGGAATTGTCGATAAAACCAAATTAACAAGAATAAGCCTGCCAGCTTTAGATAATGAACTTCCTTTCCATCTTGATAATCTTGTATTCACCTTATGAATAAGAGAAAACCAATCATCCTTGTGTAGCTTGCTTGGTCTAATGTACAAGCCAAGATAATTCAATGGGAAATCTCCAACCTTGCAGTTTAGCATATCAGCAATATCCTTCTCAACTCCAACTGTAGCACCAATCACCAGAACAGAGCTTTTATGAAAGTTGATCCGCAAACCAGAGAGATTTTCAAAGGCATAAAGAATGAATTTGAGAGCAGCAATGTATCTGCAATCTGGTCTACTAAAGGTAATAGTGTCATTTGCATAATGTAATTAAGTGATTCCACCCATAACATACTCATCCGCAAAGCTTTTTAAAATACCATTCACACAACTAACTCGCAAAATTTGAGTGAACACATCGGCTGCCAAGTCAAATAACAAAGGCGATAGAGGATCCCCTTGTCTTAAGCCTCTCTTCGAACTTATTGTTTTTCCTGCAACACCATTTACAAAAATATTTGCCTTGCAAGCCAAAATAATCTTTCTTACCCACCCAGTCCATGCTTGACCAAATCCCCTTGCTTCAAGCATATCAAACATAAACTCCCAGTCCACAGTGTCAAATGCTTTTGCAAAGTCAAGCTTCAAGATAGCACAAGGAACAGAATTACTAGAGCAGAAAGAAACAACCTCCTGCACCATAGCCGCTCCTTCAAGAATATATCTGCCTTTGATAAATTTTGTTTGAGACCTGTCAACCAATCTATCCATAACAATTTTAATCTGTTAGCAAGTACTTTAGTGATCAACTTGTAAGTACTATTTAAAAGACTAATAGGTCTAAAATCTGATGGAGACAAGTATCCCTCCTTTTTAGGAATAAGCACAACATTAGCATAGCTTATCATTTCTAATCTTAGTGTTCCTCTTTCCAAGTCATCAAACAATTTAATAATATCAGCTTTGATCCAGCTCCAGTATTTCTTGAAGAAGAAATTAGGAAATCCATCAAGATTTGGAGCCTTATCATTAGGCATTTCATTTAAAGCAGCAAAAATCTCTTTCTCTGAAAAGCTAGCATCCAGGCCAGAGAGATCAATCTTGTTTGGATACAGAACACTCCAATCAAAATCAACCCTGTTATTAATATATATATTTAATTTATTTTAAATCCAAAAAGTTGATTTTTCATTTGAACTCCAAATCGAACCCAACGACTGTTGTCCCTAGCCGAGTACCCCCATTCCGGACACAATGCGATATGTTCGATAAGCCAATTCGACTATTTCGATTAGTTTTCATTAAAATTTAAAAATAAATCAATATATATTGAATTTGAACACGTATTTTAATTTACCTGGGCCACATACTGATCTCCAAAAATTCCCGAAAAATAATTCTAGCAACGTTTTGACGATACGGTGGAGTGAAGCTCAAGAAGATGCGACTTAGAAGACTAAAGACTAGGTACACGCATCATACCCTTTTTGAGGATATTTCCTTGATCTCTCTTTTTCTGTAAAGTTTATTTGCATGCTAGTCTTTATCTTTTAAGTGTGTCCTCTCGGTCCTATCCTCGATCCTTAGGTAGAAACCAATGGATGTAAACATGTATTTGAAACATGTTATGATTGATGGTTGCAAGTGGTTGCAAGTGGTTGCTAGTGGTTGTTAGTGGTTGCATATACACACACATTAGGTACTAGATCGGCTCAGTCACTTTCATATTTCATATGCATATATGTATTTGTATATGGATTGAAACTTGATGTGTTATCATGTGGATGTTGCATTTGTATGAATGATTGTGCACTCATGTAGAAGTTATAAAGTACGATTAGGAATAATTGCATACATGATGGACTCATGTCACTGACGTAATTCGCATTAAGGAGGTCAACTGAATCGGTAGACCGCCTGATTTTGCATTTGGGTAAGGACATATACACACACTATGCATATTTTCATGAAAAGCATTAGAAAACTTTTTAAGGATGATGGATGCCTATGATTGAATGATTGAGTAGATAGATGTTGGATGGTAGAATATACATTCTTCTTGACTTGAAGATTTCGGGGACGAAATCCTTTAAGGAGGGGAAAATGTAACAAACCCTAATTTTAAATATTGAAATTAACAAATTTAAGAACACTTAATTTTTAGAAGGAAAATTAAGGGAAACGGGTTGCGCCATTGCGTTCGTATCGGAATTCTACTTGAGATAGAGTCCGAGTTTGCGTAAATCGGACATCGTATGAAGAAGTTATTAAGGTTTGAAGTTTGTATATGCGAGGGGAGAATATATATATATATATATATATATATATATATATATATATATATATATATATATTGGGTTTAGTACTTCAGAAATAGGTCTAGAAAGTCAAAATTGGATTCAAAATTCAAAATCAGCCAAAACAGGCTGGGCGGGAAAATTCCCGCCAGAGGGTGTCGACCCCCCTTAAGGGGAGTCGACATAGGTGTCGACCCCCTTATAGGGGTGTCGACCCAGGTGTCGACCCCTCCCCCCCACATATGGGCGAAATACTCGTTTCGTAACTGGCAGACGTGGCAATGACGATTTTATGGGTCTTAGGGCTACATGGCGACTTCTGATTTGCCTGTTGACTCATTCTCTTTGGTTGGATGATTTGGATGGACCCTAGGTTAATCTGACGGCTTATATTAATCTAAACTTCTATATAAACAACCCCAAACCCCAACCCTATAACTCATAATTTCATTCCAAGGAGTCGTCATGTTGTCCATGGTCAACCTAACATAGCCATCATTCTTCTCCAACTAGAAAGCAAGCTAGGAAGCAAGTTAGAAGTCTCAAACCAAATTAAAACTAGAGAATCAATAGTCTACATCAAAGGATAGCTTTTCAATTTCAGAAAACAGATCCCAGAAAACAAGATTGTTCTTTGTTCTGTAAGTTCAAGTTACTTTCAAATGTGAATTCTTAATTGAAATTCTTGGCATGTAATAATCTGAATCCAAGCTATACCTGATTATGAGATAATCCTTTAAGATTTATCTTATCTATTTTATCAGATTTGTGCCTGCGATGTTATTCAAATCTATTTTATCAGATTTGTGCCTGCGATGTTATTCAAATCTATTTTATCAGATTTGTGCCTGCGATGTTATTCAAATCTATTTTATCAGATTTGTGCCTGCAATGTTGTTCAAATCCAATCTATCAGATTTATGCATGCGATGTAATTAGATCCATACTTCTTTTATGTTCCTGATATTGCTATTATCAAATCTAGCGTTGTATGACTATTTTATGCCTAATCTTTTATGTTTCCTCTTCTTCCCCTTTTATTATGGATCTAGGTTGTCTCTAACCTAGACGAAATTTTGTTATATATACGATTGGAATACGGGGGAATTCAGCCTAATCTATTTTATGTACTATTGGGCATAACTTGTAATTGAGATTTGGGCATAACTTGTAATTGAGATTTGGGCATAACTTGTAATTGAGATTTGGGTATAACTTGTAATTGATATTGGGGCCTTATTATCATTATAACTACAAGTTTGGGTTAATTGACATATAAATCAAGTTTTGGGGCATAATTGTTATTGTTGCAAACTTGGGGTAAACTGAAATATTAAATCTAGATTGGGCGTAAACTGTAAATTGGAATATTAATCTAGATTGGGCATAACTATTGGTTGGGACACCAAGCGTAATGTATATAGTGATTTTGGGGCATGACTATTATTGCAAATTTGGGAAGATTGGGTGTAACCTATGTTGAGTAATAACTTGAATTTGAATTTGTGGGGCATAACTTGCAATTAGCTTTGTTGAGGTATAACTTGAGAATTGGAACATGACTAGTTTTGTGAATTTGGGATAATTAGCATATAAAATCTAGACTTGGACATGTATGGTAAATATGCTAAAAGATAAACATGCCTAACCCGAGGTTAGATTGAGTTGCGGTGTAAAACTGCCCGGAACCACCCGGCACATCCAGTAACCGCAACAACACAGATCTAATGTGAGAGGTTAGCGCATTTAGCCCAAAAACCCGAGGTTAGAATGAGATTGCGGTAGAAGTCTGCCCGGAACCGCCCGGCACATCCAGCGACCGCAAACAACAGTTCTAATGTGAGAGGTTAAGGCGTTAATGAATGAATTAATGCTAATAACTTAATGGTAGGGTTAAGTTAAAACAAGAGAGCAACACTTAACCGATATAACATGATGAATGGGTAGGGTTAAGTTAACACAAGAAGGCAACACTTAACCGATATAACATGATGTGTGGTAGGGTTAAGTTAAAACAAGAGAGCAACACTTAACCAATATATCATGATGAATGGGAAGGGTTAAATTAACACGAGAGGACAACACTTAACCAATATAACATGATTTGTGGTAGGGTTAAGTTAACACAAGAAGGCAACACTTAACTAGTGTAACATGACAAGTGGGTGAGTTAAGTTAACTTGAATTGATTGATGACACTTAACCAATACAACATAATGAATGTGTGGGGTTAAGTTAATAAGAAACACTTAACCAATATAACTTGATGAACGAATAGGGTTAAGTTAATGGGAAATACTTAACCAATATAACACGATGAATGAACATGGTTAAGTTAATAGGAAACACTTAACCAATCCAACATGATGAGTGAGAAGGGTTAAGTTAATAAGAAACACTAACCAACATGACATGATGAGTGGGTGGGTTAAGTTAACATGAATGGACAAAACTTAACCATTAAATAAACATGCTTGAATCAGTGGGAGGGTTAAGTACATATCGGGATGGTGGGTAATATTAGTAAATATAGGCCCACAAACTTAACCATTAAATAAACATGCTTGAATCAGTGGGAGGGTTAAGTACATATCAGGTAGGTGGGTAATATTAGTAAGTATAGGCCCACAAACTTAACCAGTAGGAAACCCTAGTAACGGGGACCCATTTCAGCAGTAACCCACATAGATGTATCAAGGTACCCTGAAACTAGGCAGGGTGGGGCACAATTACTAGGCTAATTATAAGCGGTCAAAATAGAGGCAGGGGTACGTCAGTGTAGGTTCCGACGGTTTACGGGCATGCACGTACTCCAGAGTGGGAAAAAGCAGGCACTGGGTACGAGTAGTTATACACTGTGCATCTTGAATCGTGTCGGGTTGCAATCATAAGGATTGATACCCCTTATGGTGGGACCAACACAGGGTATCTACACGCAAGAGAGGGCCGATTGACACAGACACAAGGAAAAGTAATACAAGTAGGGAGCCGATCGATAGGGTAGTAAGGGTACATCTAACATCTTCATGGCAATTAGGCTGATTGAGGTAAGATCCTCATACTAGACGTACACCTGAAGGCTACCACAATTGCGGGGATTGGGATCACGTTACCAAATTATCATTTTATAAAATTTCTAGTTGTGACACTAGTTAGGGGGTGCAGAGATATAGAAATCAGAATAATAGGGTAGTAGCGAAGCAGAGAAAGAGTAGAAGCGCATTCAGTTTATCTTTCCTTATCATATCTATGCCAATCGTATGTTATCTTGTTATCCTTGTTATCACGGTATTGTCGTTTATTCAATTTATTCATGTCATGATGTTTTTTCCTATTTACATGCCGAAAGTCACTGGACTTACTAGGCTTTATGTCTGACTTTGTTTTGTTTCTCTTTCTTTTCTTCTTCCCTCCCCCCCCCCCTCCCGGTTTGCAGGGAGGGAATATTACCGCTTCGCTCAGTTTTCTTTCCAAGCTCGAAGATAGTCGATGTATTGCTCCCTTTTTCACTGCTATGGCTGGCTCATGCTTTATTGGGGAATATCATTGTCTTTTTATGTTTCTTATATAATTGGAAGTTTTGAATCAAGACAGAAGTTTCATGTAATATTTTTAAGTATGATTTAGTCAATTGTTGTAAAAGTTTGACTGAACTACGTTGTTTATAAAGTGACTTTATTTTCCGCTGCTTTATTCGTCTATCTTGTAATTTATCCGCATCTTTTACCTATAATGATTCATTGAAGTTAATGCATTCCCTTTGTGAGTGACATTAATGGACGTGGGGTGTTTCAGTTTATTAATTCAATTCCAACTTCATTTTAATGTAAATTAAGTTAGTTTTCCAAATCTAACTTGAAAACTCCAATTATCGAAAATCGTTGATTATTTCATTTAAATTCATAACTCAGTTGTAAATTTATTTCAACTAAGTCTTTGTATTAAATTCCAAATTGCTTGGAAATAAAACATCCTCTACATTGCAAATTAATATCATCCCTTGATAATAGTGAAGTCGTTCAAGTTGGGGTATTTTATTTACCTCTCATACCTTGATCGACAACGTTCTGATCTTGAGATAGATAAAAGCTTGTAATATAGAAGCCTGATTTAAAATCTCACCTTCTATTCCATTCCTTACATTTGGAAATCTATTCCAAATTGCTAGATGGAAATTTCTTCATCACATTTATTAATGTTGTTTATAAATTAACTTCTTTATTAAAACAAACTTCCATTTTAATAATCTACTTGAAACTCGATCACATTTTGGAATATTTTATTTGTATAAACTATATATATATATAACCATGGTATCTATTTTCATATTTAAATTTTAAATTTTAGTTCTATTCGATATAATCCCAATATCTTATCTGGAAATAGTTTATTTTTTTTATAAATTCGACGTGGTCGAATTCTAATCATAAATCCGTATGGATTTATTTCAATTCATTTTACATTCCAAACATCGGAATAAATTTCATCATTTCCTTTCCCTGTAACGATTTCAAACTATAAATCCCTTTTAAAATTCATACTTGTATTAAAAATAATATTATCAAATCCATTTATAAATATCGTTTATAGTTTTAATTACTCTTTTTTATTACTGAAAATAAGTCAATATTTTCTAACTCATTTGAAATTCAATTTATATTTTAAAAAAATAAATTTTTCCTTTTTATAAATAAAAATCATTTTTCATGATATTTTATTATTATTAATATCTAGGACCAGATGAAACGACCCAAACTTGCCCTTACGGGAAAGCCCGGATTGAGCTGAGAACATGACAAATCAGAACACAAACGATAGAACATTTCATTGCTTATTACAACAATTACATCAGAGTATAATAATATAACAGAGTATGAATAAATAATATACATCAGAAAAATATCAGAGAATAATATACACTATTAAGCAGGGAAAAATAATACTTAACACGACTGAAAGAGATAAATGGATACAGAGCATTCCAAAAATAGCTCCAGCTGAAACCAGGATCCTGTGAAATAGAAATCTGCAAAACCAAAACTACTAGCTACTCGTGTGGAAAATAGTGGTACCCGGAGTTTAGGTTAAAACAATAAACTCTAGGTCAGTCATGTGACTGGTGTGAGAACTAAAATTTTTATTTAAAACTTTACTTTTAAAACAAAGTAAATCAAGGGACCACGCCGTATAACATGGAACAGGTTTCCTCCTCAGAATACCAGTGCATAAAACAAACAGCGCAATGCTTTTTGGAAAAATGAAGCTATTATAAGACTCAGGTCTCATCACACAATGCAACGCAAGCCAGAGGATAGAATTTTACCTTATAATAGCCAAACATGGTTGGTATGTTTTAAAACAAATCATTTTGATACTATTATAGGTGTATAAAACAACTTCAAATATAAACGTATCAATCATAGACGGCATATTGCCCATCCCACTATGTCGCCATACAAGGCTCTACAATTAAAACTGAAATGTCACGTATTGGAAATTGGATTTCCGTCATGAGTCGAGGCAAGGGAAGTACTTCTCGCCGGCTTCGAGACACTCTAGCAAATGCCTCAGGGCTCGGACGTTGGCGAGCCCCTGGATCCTCCAAAGCTGGTCCACACATATTGGATTAGTTATACTTGAACACACGTTTCTCGGTCCTATTGGACCTATCCATCGGCTCCGTAGTAACCGATATATCTGAGGCGCCTCTCTATCCATCATCCACATAGGTAAAAATATAATAAATGTCTGGGCTCCATACCATGACACCACCCATGGCTAGAAGGAAACGCATGCACTCCTTGGTTCCCTTATCCCGTTTTTGACTCATACCGAGGTGTAAGGCTCGCAATCAACGCTATACACAAAGTTATGCTATTTATAGTCGTGCTTTGATCTTCAACCACAAGACTCTGCTTTTCAACAGAATCCTTGATCATTTGCATCTCAACATGCCACACAGACGATTCATGCCATGCGACTGATGTCTATCGATATATAACCTCTGAGCTCGTACGTCTCAGAGAAGGGTGATAAGAAAGACAATAAATTCTCCACCACCAAACAGATATATATATTTAATAGAGATCAATCAACACAGAATAAAATCCAATGCCAGACACACATCCATTTACAAGTTCGTTCTAGGTCTGAACGAAACCGGAGGCACCTTATTCCTTATACAATATATTCAATATAGGATAGAGGTCCTCGCATATCCGGTCGATATCCAAGTACGTTTGGACAATCACCACTTATTACCTTGTCTTGGGTGTACAGTCCAAACAAGACATCATTAATCATCCAAGCGATGTGAAGACCTCCGGTCTTAAACCACCGTCTTCATCGTCGACTTATCGTTGAATCAATTATTCAGAATGGGTGTAAACCCAACCTTTCTAAATAATTCACGTATTTTATAATTAAGTTCTATAAAAACACAACATACTCCTCATTCCAATCCAGAATATTCTTTTCACAATTTAAACCAAATTAAGGTTTTTCGAACTAGTTGGGATTAGCGAACCTTATCGAAGTAAGCATTTATTTTATTTCCCAATCCCAACCTATTCATCCCATGGAGCAAAACTGGTAATACTCCATATCTAACACCATAGTGTTATCGGTAAATTTAATTACCATTTCACGTTCAAATCTAGTTCAAGATTTAACTATCGCCTGGAGTAAAACTGGTGGTACTCCATTCTCAATCATTTCCCAAATTTGAAATTTTAAATTATCACATTCACATTTCAATCAAATTAAAGATTCGTCAAAACTCCACTTAGTTTTTATCTTCCCAAAAATCAATATTAATGATTATTTAACTTTAGGAAATCAAACATGCCACATTGACAATCTACACCGTACCATTGATCTTTTCCGATATATAACCTCTGAGCTTGTACGTCTCAGAGATGGTTGTTAAGCAAGAGAATAAATTCTCCGCTACCAAACAGATATATATTTAGCAGAGATCAACAAATACAGTTCGAAATACAATGTTAGACATGTAATCCTATCTTTAACTGGGTTAAAGAACTAATGTCATTTAAAGCACAATTCATGATAAACCCAAAATCACATTCCATTAATTATGGAATCTTCACAGAAAACAGATCAATATATAATCGATATCGATTTCCGTATCTGACTAATAATATAAATGGAATCATGACAAAGCCTTTTAAATTCCATATATATTAACAGTCTTCCTCACAGAAGCTCACTTCGATTATTACCAAATCGAATTCCATTCAATCCCAATTTATTTTATTAAACTGGAAAACTTTACTTTGGAAAATTCCATTAAATCTTGGAATAAAGATTTATAAATTCCAAATCTTAACTTCACTGTTAATCGGGTTAAAGAACAATGTTATTTAAAACACCGTTCACGATAAACCCAAAATCCAATTCTTAATTCAATTCCAATTATATCTTAATTAATTGGTAAACTTCTCTAAATCTTAATTAAAAGATTTATTCTTTTCTCAACTGGGTTTAAGAACAGTGTTAATGAATATACCATTCACGACAAACCCAAAATCCAATTTAATATTAAATATAAGACTATTGATAGAAATTATATCGACTTATATTCAATATCAAATTCTGAAACTAACGGATATCGTATTGGGAATAACGATATCTGTATCTTCCAAATTCCCATAACAATATCCGTATAACCACAGAATCCAATATTGAAATATTCCGAAGATTATTTCCATTCCAAATCCATTCCAATTTGTTCGTTGGAAATTTTTGGTTATATTAAAACCATTCACAAATCCAATTTATTTTATTTAAAAATTATTGGATTTCAAATCTAGTTAATAACTAGTTCATTTTGATAGAAATATATTTTTATCTTTACAAACGTGGAATTTTTCATCCCTATTATTTCCAAATCATTTATTATGATTATACACAAATTATTAATATCTTTAATAATTTTATAAAGGCCCTTTCAGTCGATTTCCATAAACAGTCATCGAACTGCACTTACAACGACCTTTTCCAAATTTGATTTGGACATAATTCCAAATCCAACCATTAGATTTCAAATCTCTTGTATTCTTTGGAAAGCTCTTTTGGATACGAACCCAACGGTTACGGTTTTAGAAGAATCCGACGGTCGGATCTGCCGTAATATCAATTCGAAGTCAATGGTCGAAATTCACATTTTAATTCTTTACGGAATATTGTTTTAAAATATTGTTTAATTATTTTATTCAACACATGAATATTTTTAATGGTTTATACATTCAATAAAAATGATATTTTATTGTTTGAATATTTTATTCAACCCATGAATATATTTTTTAACACATGAATATTTTTAATCCTTTTTCTGAATATTATTTTAAAATATTCGTTATTTTCCAAATTGGAATGAGACCCAATCCATTACCATATAACCTTATTTATATGGATTACATACCACGCATGTATATAATAACAATGATAAACAATCAACCATCATCCAAAGTGCATTACACAACTGCGTAAGCATTAAATATAAATAACTAATGCTTACAACAGCCCGTCAACCAATCCATTGACATACAACTAATCAATTAGGATTAGTGTATGTCAAATATCATCCCAATACCTGTGTGCGGTTTCAACCAACAAATACTGAATATTATTTGTGCAGTTAGGCAATGTGTAAAATTTATCGTCCCAATCAATATCAGTCAAATGGGTGTACATAAACAAATCGTTTGATTGGTAAATGAATATTTATTTTCATTTCAGGAAAATTTTATGCCATTCATATCTATGTTAAAAATTATATTTTTAACGATAAAATATTTTATTCAACACATGAATATTTTATATAACTCATATATAAGTTCAAAATAATGTTTTTAACTAACCATTATATTTTTTTAACATATTTTAGAAAATTTTGACAGCATAACGACGCGATACTAGAATCGGAATAAGGTCTAGCCTTATCCCTCGCCTAATACTGGCTCGTGCCATACATATACCAATTCCAATTAATTCAATTAACACCCCAAACACTACACCAAAACAGGTGATTCCCAACGAGTATAACCGTCGCAAACAACTTCAGCAACGCTTATTAGTGTTGCTATGGAGGGGTGGCAAATTAGTACCAACGCTTATAAGCGTTGGTAGATTTTCTTTCCCAACGCTTATAAGCGTTGGTATATTTGCTTATAAGCGTTGGTAGATTTTCTTTACCAACGCTTATAAGCGTTGTAAGATTTTTGTTTGCAACACTTATACATGTTGCAATACACTTGTTTGCAATGCCTATACATGTTACAAATTTTAATTCACAACAAATATAAATTTTAATAATAACAGAAATATGTACTAGCAACTCGCATATTCTAATATTAATAGTCAATTAATAACCAACATGATGATAATATAGAAGATATTTAATATGAATCAAAAACTAATATTAAACTCAATGCATACTAATAGATAACATTCATAATCACATAACGACATAGAATATCAGTTAACAATAAACAAGCACAATACATAATTAAGATGTCAAATTCAATACATAATTAGTTTGCTAAATTCAATACATAAATAAGATTCTACAAATACTGAATACGAAACTCTGGCCATATAACGAAGCCTCCATCTAAAAATTCACATAACTTGTACATTCCATTTTGAGGACCATCATAAATTGGTGCATCCGGTTCAAGAACTTCAACAACCCAAATTACTTTCTCTATATTCAGTACAACTTTCCTAAAATGACAAATTGTTTGTGTTCCAAGATAACCTTTTGCTACCTCCTTCTCTAGATCATTTGACAATAGCATTACGTATTTCTTTTCTATTGTTGATGAATGAAGATCATTAAGTGACACATTTGGAGTAACGGTTGCATTATTACTTATAGGAGAATCCCTTAAATTAGAAGCACCTTCTGTACGAGGAGTGGAAGGACTTGCAACAAGTTTTTCTTGCAAATTAGGTATAAATTTCATAAAAGTTGAAGTAATTGAATTGATGGCGTTATTAACTTGAGTAGCTACTTGCCTTTCTATCTCCAATTTCCAAACAGACAAATCCACGGCTTGTTTTTTTTATCAGCTACAGCTTTTACAGCTCGAGCCACCTTTACTTGTTCTATAGAAGAAGTAGAACTAATTGCTCGACAATAATTTTTCTTCATGTCGGAACCAAAAACTTCTGCAATTGTATCATTATCAAGATCATCTACTGCGCCACTAGAACTACCATCCAATTTTCTCTTTTCTTCTACTGCCTCTAGAAGTGCCTGCATTCATTGAATATCACATTAAATTGAAAATTTCAGTTTCTTGTTAAAAACAGAAAAACATCTCGCACAAAATACCGAATTCACAAAAGTCAAAACTCAATAAATGCTGAGCCTTACGGCTCGACTCAACATTAGGTAAGGCTCGGCTCAGCATTAGGTAATTTCTTGCAAATTAGGTAAGGCTCGGCTCAGTAGTTGCTGAGCCAAAAGGCTCAGCATTTGCTGAGTTTTGGCTCAGCAAATGCTGGGCCAAAACTCAGCAAATCCTGAGCCTTACGGCTCAGCTTTGCTGAGCCACAGCTGAGCAGCATTTGCTGAGCCATGAGGCCCAGCAAATGCTGAGCCAAAACTCAGCAAATGCTGAGCCAAAACTCAGCAAATGCTGAGCCTTACGCTCAGCTTTGCTGAGCGGCAAGGCTCAGCTAGCTGAGCCTGTGGCTCAGCAAAGCTAAGCGGTAAGGCTCAGCATTTGCTGAGCCAAAACTCAGCAAATGCCGAGCCTCAGGCTCAGCAAAGCTGAGCCGTGGGCTCAACATTTGCTGAGCCAAAACTCAGCAAATGCTGAGCGGCAAGGCTCAGCTAGCTGAGCCTGTGGCTCAGCATTTGCTGAGCGGTAAGGCTCAGCATTTGCTGAGCGGTAAGGCTCAGCAAAGCTGTATATGTTTTCAGTATTTGTAGAAACCCAACTTTATGTACTCAACAATGTTCAGGCAAAACATCATGAGTTAAGGCAAATAATGATCAGTTGAAATAATTTACTGAGCTTAACAACATATATGCAAACCTACATATGTTTCTGCGGCACATGGTAGTACTTCTCCCGATTTTCTTTTATGTCCAACCTTCCAAATCGTCGTTCGTGAAATATTCGCTTCTGGATTGGATAAGACCTACAAGAAATATCAAATTTGACAACACATAATTAATATAACATTCTACAAACAACCATTTACAAAAGATAATTTTATTACCATTTCATGGTGCACTCTATTGTAAGGTTTCCTTCCTAGAGTATGAGTAATTTGGTTTTTCGCTTTGTTTTTTGCATTTTTTTTACATTGCTCCATCTTTTCATTCGTATACTCAATATCAAGGAACTTTTCCCACCACACTCTATCTATATCATCTGGACATCTGTCAATGGCAACACGTTTAGGAATCATAGTGTCATCAACTTTAAGAAGACTTTTTCTTAATGTTGACTTCATTGATCTATAGTACGGTGGGAAATGTTTCTCTAATAACGGTCGAGCTATGGTAGGGTCTACATCCATGTCAAATTCTTCCTATCACGAGAAAAGAAACAAAATAAAAGAAATCATGAAACAATCAAATATATCATAATTTAAACTTGATGATGAAATTGATATGAGTGAAAATACCAAAAGCCCTTCCCATAGTTTATCCTTGTAGAAGCTATCTACGGCCCTCCATTCTTTGTAGCCAACGGGTATATGACAACGAATTAACTCACCACTACGTGTACTCCATTAGATGAATCTTTCCCTACTGCACCCTCAACACCAACCGTTATAAAGTACTTTTTACCTTTGGGTGGTTGAGGTTCAATAGTCTCTGTTGTACTTAAATTTGCATTTGCGCTATTGTTTGCCATTTTAATGAAAAATCTACATTAAAAAATAAACAAAATGTAAAGTTAACATAACACGTGAAACATACTTACAAGACATGAATTAACATAACAAACTGGCAATAGTTTCAAAAGACATCAATAAAAGAAAATCATACATTTCAAAACACAACACAAGTGTATAATACATCAATAAAGGTTAATGCATGATCAAAACAAGCAAAATACATGCAAAATATTTTCAATCAACATGTTGATTTCGATTGAATACATTTCAATAATGGTTCTAAATTTGGTTGTTCTTTCAAAATAGATTGATATGTTGTTGGTACTTCATAATCATCTATGTTATCCATTATGCGTTTAGGAGAGCGTTGAACAATTGACCAATCGGAATTGATATGTGTATTTATGATGTAAAATACTTGACTTGCTTCGGATGCAAGAATAGCAGGCTCATCATATTCTCCATCGATATTCTTGAGCTTCTTTAAGTTTACCATTACAAATTTGTATCCGGACAAACTTTACAACCATTTGTCTTATCTGCAACATTCACCCAATCATAATAGAATACCACATGTTGAAAATCATAGTAATCAACTTCCATGATCTCTCTAATAACACCATACCAAGTAGTATCATCATCCGTAGGATTTAAATCTTTTGAACTTGCAACAAATGTAGTGATCGCATCCATACAGACACCACTATCTTGCGTTGAAATGCTATCGTCATAATGTTGAGGAGAGAATGTATAGCCGTTCACTCTATACTTAAGAAAAGTTCTGACTTCCCACTTTGGACCATTGACATACAACCATAACATTGTGTTCATGCATTTTTCGTCCACTAACTGTTAAGAATTAACAAAATTAATAGAATATCATTAGTTAAAAAGAAATACATTGCTCTCAAGTAAATTTAGCACACCTTATTGTATAGCCAATCAACAAATTCAGATTGGACTACTACTTCTGCTTTTGTGATAGTTTTCCTTTTACCACGAAGACCGTCTTCTAACGATAAGCGGTATGCACTACAAATTCAATATTGTGATAAATATATATATATTCTTGACTAAATGTGATATACGTATTGAAAAAGGTGAAAATGTATGACCTGTAGTATTCATCTCGTTCCGGTATATCAATTCTAAATAGTAACCATCGTCGAATCTGTGATCGTTGCACTCTAGATAATTTTAACGGTTTACCTTCAACGATGGAACGCTCATATATATCATCACTATTCTCATCTAAAAAGGATAATTGTTTAGAGCTATGATTTCCATCACGTGTATTTGGCATATATTCCATTGCGTATCGAACTGATTCTGAAACAAGGTATGCTTTAGAAATTGATCCTTCTATATACCTTTTGTTACTAGGTATGTTTTTGCAATCTTTCATAGCCCTAGCACACAAAAATTAATATGCATACTTACAGTTAGTTACTTCATAACCCTTAGGTAAAATAATTTGAATGCAAAAACAATATTTACCTTTCAAATGGATACATCCATATATAATTCGATGGTCCACAAAGTAGAGCTTGATCTGCTAAATGTACCATCAAATGGATGCTTATATCAAAAAAAATCCGTTGAAACATAGTGTGCCAACACACATAATGCTTCATCAATCATATCTTTAGCCTCTTGCACATGTTCTCGAGCAAGAACTTTTGAACATATTATGTTGAAGTACAAGCTTACTTGTAAAAGCGCTCGTCTTAACTCACGACACTTTGGATATGCATGTTGAGCCATGATAGGAAGCAAGTATTGGATGAGAATATGATAATCATATGTCTTTCTAATTTGCAAACCGGGTGGTTGAAGACATATAAAACCGTTTAACTTAGTTGCAAGACATGATGGAAGTTTTGCATTTTTAAGAACTTGACAACATTGCAACTTGTGATCCTTATCAAATGCAAGTTTAGAAGATGGCTTTCCTTTGTTAAACATAAAATTGATGAGATGTTCAACAACATTTTTTTCAGTATGCATCACATCAATAGTATGACAAACTTTATGATTGCTCCAATAATTCAAGTCAAACAAAATTGACTTCTTATACCATGCCGGGCTTCCTTCCTCATTGACAAGACAATCTACATTATCATAAGCTTCAGAAATCAATCTCTTTTTGCTTGGTGGTATTTTGCCATGAATATATTTGATACGCTCAAGCTTTTCTAAAAGAGGCGAGCCTCTTAGCCGAGTTGGAGGCTCTTTATATTCAACATCCCTATACCATCCGTGTTTTAATGCTCTATATGGATGATCCTTCTTCAAAAACCTTCTAAATTTTGAATAGATGATCTTGTTGCCGATGTACCCTGATTCTGTCTCGGTAGCACAGACAGGACACGCTTTATAACCATGAGTCACACAGCCAGATAAGTTACCAAAAGCTTGTAAATCATGAATTCCCCATAGTAATATTGCTTTCATATTGAAAAATTCTTGCTTGTCTATGTCAAAAACAGACGCTCCTTCGTCCCAAAGATGTTTTAATTCATCGGCAAGAGGTTCCAAGTATACATCAATGTCCTGACTTGGTGCTCTTGGTCCAGGAATTAAAATACTCAACATTTGAAATTGTGATTTCATACACAACGAAGGGGGTAGGTTATAAGGTATCGTATAAACAGGCCAACAACTATAAATATTGGAGAGAACACCATTTGGATTAAACCCATCTGTAGAAATACCAAGCCAAACATTGCGTCCTTCAATAGCAAATTCTAGCCACCGACTTTTGACTGATCTCCATTCAGCTGAATCTATAGGATGTCGCATGGAATTCCAAGATGGTGTAGCTTTCTTGTGCCATTGCATTTTACGAGCTATCCATGGTATAGTGTACAATCTACTTAATCTTGGACTTATAGGAAAGTATCTTAAAAGCATATTATGCACTCCAAAAGCATCGTCTACGAGATTGTCTGTTGAACTTCTTGTGCTTCTCTCCAAGGTAAGAATGATAATTGTCTGTATTTATCTGTTGAACTTCCTCTTCACCGCTAGCTTGTGGCATATTATGCACTCCAAAAGCATCGTCTACGAGATTTCTAAGAGCCCCCTCTACACAATGGTCGGTTTGAATTTGATCTTGGATATGAGGATCTGAAATAATATTTTTTGTATGATTCATCCCCGTGTTATTGTTGCTCATCTCTCCATGGAAAAACCACCTATTATATGTTTTAATCATACCATGAATGATTAAGTGTTTCTCAACGCTTTCCAGTGAGAGCTTCTTAGAGTTCTTGCACTTAATACAAGGACAGGTGCAAATTTCAACATCGCAAGATGAGTGATTCTTCACAAAACTAATGAAGTCTCGAACGCCTTGCTTATATTCTTCAGAATTTCTATATGGACTTTTAATCCACTCCCTTGAACTTGAGTTAGACATAAACCCACCCGTTGCTACAAAAAAAAAAAAAAAAAAAAAAAACTGCACTTGTTATAAAAAAAACTGCACTTGTTATAAAAAAAAACTGCACTTGCTATAAAAAAAACTGCACTTGTTATATAAAAAAAAACTGCACTTGTTATAAAAAAATGCACTTGTTATAAAAAAAACTGCACTTGTTATAAAAAAAAAACTGCACTTGTTATAAAAAAAAAAACTGCACTTGTTATAAAAAACCTGCACTTGTTATAAAAAAAACTGCACTTGTTATAAAAAAATCCACTGATTTAAAAAAAAAACTGCACTGAATATGTCTTAACGATGGTTTTGTACAGACCGTTATGGATTTGTATTGATCCATTAATCACATCGATCCATATTAAAATCGATCGATCCATATGATTGTGAAATGTTCAGTGCATCGTAACTTTAAAATTTCATGTCCTATTTTGTAAAGACTTCGACCTATGCTCATGAAATGATGAGATCGAGATTCCATGAAATTTAATCAGTGTTCTAGGGCTTTGATTTTTAGAGTTATGAAAGAAAATTCAGCGATGAATATGCGAAATTGGAAGCCTTAAATAAAGGAAAATTCTTCAAGGTTGACATCGGAAAGGCTAAAACTCTAATGAGCAAGGGTTGGATATCAAAAGGAAATGAAATAAAATGAAAGGACTAGATGGTCAGTTTTGGGAGCTGCACGAGCAAGTATTTCGTGACTTATGCCATACATTTCAAAACACAACATCAATTTATGATTACCTACGCATCTTTTGCTGGACCGGCGACCACTGAGCATAGGTTTAACTGATAGATTTGGAGCACCAGCGGCAGAGCGATGTCTCACTAATCATCTTTCATTGATGCTTCGATTAGTGTGAACTAACTTGATTACAAACTGTGAAAATTAGGTTTTCTTCAACTCATCCCCTCCTCCAATATATATAAAACTCGTCTCAGATATTAAGGCTCATCCTCGATCTATGTTATAGATATAATTTTTTTGTAGTTATTTACATTTGTTGGTTAGATTGATAATAAACAAATATTCAAATTTGATACCTGCGTGGTTTTGTGAAATGTATCTTGTACATGTCAATTTATTTATTGATTCGTGCATTTTGAATATTTTATATAATAATATTATGTATGTAATCTTTTTGCGACTTGAACAACATAAGCTTTATTGAAGACAATGCTTCTAATACTCTATTACTCTTTGTTGAATGCTGACAGCATTATTCTTGTCTCATGCTGAGGCCTGATCATGGTTTTAAATTCCTGGCCTCGGGATATTATAAAGTCATCATGTTGCAAGTTTAAAGGCTTTTTATAGTAAATACCCATTATAGTAAATAAACGGCACACGCTTCAAGGAAAAAAATAACCTAAAAGGTTAAGCAACACTTAGACAATGCCTAGCACCGGTTAAGTACCATGAGACAAGATTTCAATCGACTTGTCTTGCTTATTGCTTTATATAACATAGTTTGAATGAGTTTCAAGATGGCATAAATTAGTTGCTAATATTTCAAACAAAACTGACAAAATGTGTAAATGTCAGCATGAAAATGTAGAACTACTTGTAATTTCCATGGTTTAAACATCATTCACGGTGGCATTAATCATGTGTACTCCAGCTATTAAGCTGCAACCCAACCACAATACTTCAAAAACAATAGAATCATTCCAAAAACATTTCACAGAAAGTCATATGTTCACATTAACTGGAACAACAATACATAAATACATTTAAAGAAGATCATCTAGTGCAAGAAAAGATCATCAGCCTAATCTACATAATCAATTTGAGTCAGCATTCAACATGTGCAATAAACAAGCAAATAAAAACACCAAATCATTGCAACAAATTAAATCAACATAAACAAATATTTGATTTACCAAATTTTTTAAAAAATCTTCTCATTTTCTTAAGGAAAAAAAAATCCCCAGTCATCTCAACACCTAACAGCTCAGTAAAACTGAGCCTTAAGCTCAGTTATACTGAGCCTTAAGCTCAGTAAAACTGAGCCTAACAGCTCGGTAATACTGTGAAAAAATAATGCCTATGAAACATTGTACTTTGCAAAACATTGTACTTTGCAAGTAATGATTTTCGTTGAATACACCGCATTGGCTTTACTCATAGTACATAGTTCTGTTGGTTGAAATATATTTGGAATAGTTATATGTATTGTTTTTTTTATATCAGTTTGTTGATATATTTTTGGAGTAGATATTTTGCATTTTCTTGCTTGCACTACGTATGAAAAAAAATGAATGGACAGGAACACAAAGTCTCTAATGTGTCTGCGCTTAACATTAAAGACGTTAAAAGATGTATGAAACTTTTGATGTCTATTACAGATGTGGGTATGTCGAAGTTCGTTAAAGGTAATTAAATGAATACATCAATTCTTTTACTGGAAATGTAATAATTTTTTTTAACAAAAGTCAAGAATATAATGGAAGGACAACATAGTGCATCCATGCTTTTACGCTAAATTTTTAATTTTCTAAGGAATGCAGACATGAAGAATAACTCAGCGATCAACATGAAATTTAATTTAGCCATTATACTTACTACATGCTGATAATAAATATATAGGATCTTTCATTTTTGTTATGTTATATGTAGTATCAGTATTAATTGCTCCAACTGACTAATCAAAATATTAGATCAATCTGCATATGGATTATACTTACTCCAAATCAAAAATATTATATATTCATCTGTAAATACAATTTTACACAGTGCTTGGGTAAAAATTTATAACTGCAAAAAAAAAAAAAAAAAAAAACAGTAAGCAATAATACAAATACAAACATGGGTGACACATTATTTCTTAAGTTTGTTTTGAATAAAACCCCGATACAAATACAAACATGGGTGACACAGTATTTCTTAGTTATTAAATTTTATTATGTTTGTATGTAATGGAGATTCAAAATTTGTAATGTATTGTGCATTTGTCGTGTTTTGATTTATTCAAATTTGCCACCTCCAAATTAAAACTACAATATGATTTTATACATTTCAAGTCTTATTTTCACTTTTCATATTTTAATCTATAACAGATTAATTTGTTAATAAGTTTGAAAATATCAAGTATTTGTATGTATATATTTGAGGTTTATTTGCTAAACTTTTGAATGGATAAAAATATAGGGTTTCAATGTTTATTACATAGTTACAGTTCGAGTCTCCAAGGAAGTATTTAAGATTCAACGAATGCAAAGCCAATTTTTTTATTTAAATTACCTGGGTTTCAAACATAAATTTTTCTCATATATCACTATTTAAAGCTACTAATAAATTAACACAATACTTCATGAGTTTCCAAACAAGTTATAGTCAAACTGATCAAACCTTCAATTGCACAACAGTAATATTAACACTGATCAAACCTTCAATTGCAATATTTAACCCATCAACCCTACCAACCTTGCATATATCTTAATAAGTGACAACAAATAACTTGAAACTAAAACAAAACCAGTAGTAGATGCACCTATAAACATATACTACTATGATTATAACAACATTTTAGACTCGTTAATATACTAATGGGTATGTACTCTGAAGTTCTGTCTAGTTTATGGTCATTTAAAACAACAAATTCTTGAGTCAGCCTGCTACTATGATTATCACGTTGAAGCTACAGGGTACTATGTTCCCAACAAAAGCAAATTCCTTTTACTGAGTTGCAGATCTTCAAACATGAACTTTTATACAAAATATACACCCACAAAACAAAGAAACCTAGTCTCAGATTTAAATCTAGCCACAAAACAAAGGAACCTAGCCACAAAACAAAGAAACCTAGCCACAAAACAAAGGAACAAAATTCACTTGAAGCGACTGATGTGATGAATTCCAGTTGAAAGCGAGCACAATCGATCCCTAAAATTGAACGCGAGTTTCTATGTGACCCCCAAAAACCGATTAGAGAAGAGCGGATTACAGTTTTTTAATTTCCGCCATGCTGCAATTCTTGGATTTGGATTCGAGGTTTTTTTCCCTCGTTCTGAAATTGTGGATTTGAGATTTCTGATTTTGGCGGCCGATTCTAGCAAAAGCGTTGGGCAAGCGATGGAGAAATGGAAAATAGGGTAAGGGTGAAAGTTTACCTTTTTACCCCCAACAAATTAGCCTTAACAACACATATTAGCGTTGGCAATAAAAAAATTGAAATAATGTATTTTTGGTAACACTTTTTGACCATTGCAACGCTTATTTTTGTTATTACAGGGCAACACAAATAAGTGTTGACAATTGGAAAAAAAAGGTTGCCAAATGGCCATTATGGTGTAGTGAAATCAAATTCAACCAATTTCTTAATAGGGTTGCCAAACAGTATTACATAACAATCAATCAAATAAAACAAACAACCAAACATCCATGGTTTCAATCAAAGGTGTCGGGTGCTACTAAGCACCGTCTACATCCTAGTATATATTTAACTGTAAACAAAATTAGAGTGAGAAAGAGTTCTCACCTTTGGTTCCCACTCCGCCCTTCTTTGATTGTCAATCTTAATTCTTTCCAGAAATCCAGCATGTCTATTTTATAAATAACATACATACGTTAAAAATCATATTTTTATTTCGCCACTATATATATAAAAATCATATTTTTATATCGCCACTATATATATAAAAATCATATTTTTATACCGCCACTATATATATAAAAATCAAATTTTTATACCGCCACTATATATGTAAAAATCACATTTTTATCACGCTACTTCATATATGAAAATCACATTTTTATAACGCTACTTCATATATAAAAATCACATTTTTATAACGCTACTTCATATATAAAAATCACATTTTTATAACGCTGCTTCATATATAAAAATCACATTTTTATAACAAAGTTATCTATAACAAAATCATATTTTTATCTAACTAAAAATAATTTCATATATACTATAAAAATCCTATTTTTATCTAACTAAAATTATTCCTTTGTATGACTATATTAACAAATAACTTACATATGATAAAAATCATATTTTTATCTTTCTAATAATAATTTCATGTCATACACTAATTAAAAAACGTATTTTTAACTTACTAAAATTATTTGCATATCATGAGCTAGTTAAGAATCACATTTTTAACTTGCTAACAATGTTAAATCAAAGAATTAAATTCAGAAAACTCACATTCTAGGGATTTTTGAAGGTGGAGGGGCCCACGGCCGGAGCTGGAGGAGGTAGAGGGGCGGCGCAGGTTAGTGGGAGGGGGCAAGGGGTGGTGGGGGCCACTGGCGGCTGGCGGCTAGGGTTTGGATCGATTTAGGGGTTTTGAGGTTCACAATGGAGAGAGGAGAGAGGGGTTAGGCAGAGGAGAGGAGGGGGAAGAGGGGAGGCGGCACGACGTGGGGTAGGCAGCGGCGGCGACGGATGAACGGAGGAGCGATGGGCTTCAGCGCAGTCTTTTTTTTATTTTATCTTTTCTGAAATGAACGATAAGGGGGAAAGGGAAGAGGGAATAATGGTTTGACCAAGTTATTATTATATATATTTAATTTAATTTTAAATCCGAAAAGTTGATTTTTCATTTGAACTCCAAATCGAACCCAACGATTGTCGTTCTAGCCGAATACCCCATTTTGGACACAATGGGATATGTCTGGTAAGCCAATTCGACTGTTTCGATCAGTTTTCATTAAAGTTAAAATATAAATCAATATATATTGAATTTGAACACACATTTTAATTTATCGGGGCCACATACTGACTCAAAAAATTCTCGAAAAATAATTCTAGCTATGTTTTGATGATACGGTCCTAACAAAACTAATTTCGTTGAATTTGGAAACCATTTGAAAAACAGTCATTTTCCAGTCGATTAAATTCAAACTAAAAGTATCAAACGCGTTTTAATTCGCTGCGCTCACATATTATTTCCAAAAAATTATTAAAATTGGAATCTAGTAATAATTTGACATTCTGGATCCAACAAAAGTGGTTTCGTCGAAAACGGAGGTCGTTTGCAAAATGGCTATTTTTAAGGGCTTATATTATATTAATATATATATATATATATATATATATATATAAACTCCATAGCGATTATTTCCCATTTTAAAATGGACATAACTTTCAATTTATATAGTGAAATCTCAGTTTCTTACAATTCATTAGAAAGATGTGATTAAACAGATTCAAATATTTCTTGTTTCATCCACTTCTGATTTATTTTGAATTCTATACAATCAATTGAAATTAGAAATCGAATTTTCAAACTAACGCGCCATTTTGAGTTCGTTTTATAATAAAATAAAATTATACGTTCTAACTTCAATTAAAATAAATTTTAAATCATTATTATTTAAAATAAATCATTTTAAATATTCAAAATTCACTAAAATAGCAAAAATAAAAATTTTAAATTGGTTCTAAAAATCCGGGTTGTCACAATCTCCCCCACTTAATATCTTTTCGTCCTTGAAAAGGAAGGAAGATGAATGTTGTTTAACTAACCAACTCAACTTTCATTCTTCAACTTTTCAGTTTCTAAGAATTTTCAAATTCTTCAAAAATTTGGCTAACACCCTAAATTTTCGAAAAATTTCGCCATAACCTCCTTTGTACGGGGAGACCTTTAAAACCGCAACTATCCTCACAGGGCTCTCATCAATCCAAAAGAATAAGAAAAAGCCAGGCGGCTAGCTAATCGGCTCATAAAATCATCAAAACCCATGAAAAGAGTAAACATTTACCTTTTTGTTGGGCATACAATTTTATTCCTCTTCTTAGCTCGCATGCTATGATCTGTTCACACATATATATGTAAATGTATGCAATTCCAATCAATTTTCAATTCAGTTCATTATTTGATTCGATTTGGGTAAATTTACCTTTTTTTTACATGTTGGTTTCAATAATTTTATTAGTTAAACTAATAATCAAACAACACAACCATCAATTAATTAGTTGGTTAACTTTTCAATCATATATCTTTAATATATTCAAAATCATATTTTGTGTGTCAAATCACAAACAATAAATGCTAGCTAGTTTTGGTTCTCACACCAGTCAATTGGAAATATTAGATATCCCACTTTAAAAGCTCGAACATAAACTCCGATGATGAGTACTCAATCATCAGAATCATCTCCAGGCTACTAGAGTGTGATTCTATATCTACCCAGTATATTTGAGACTTTGAATATATGTTCGTGACGCGTATATGCAAAATCTTCATATACTCAATAGTTCAAATTTAATTTAAAATAAAATACTCAAATACATATAATAAGGTTTAAATTTTCAAAACAAAATTTGGTTTCATTTTTATTTTAAAAATAACACTCTTCACATTCGTTCTAGGATAATATTGATCCTATCTCTAACGAGTCATTCTTATTGGATATTACTAATCCAATCTCTGATGAATTCTTTCGTTTGGTTCTAATGTGTCTTATTCTCGAGCTCTGTAAACCAAAGCTCTGATACCAAAATGAAACGACCCAAAATCACCCTTGCGGGTAAGCCCGGATTGAGTTGAGAACACGACAAATCGGAACACAAACGACAGAACATTTCATTGCTTATTACAACAATTACATCAGAGTACGAAAATATAACAGAGTATGAATAAATAATATACATCAGAAAAATATCAGTGATTTAAATACATTATTTAGCAGTTGAAAAATAATACATAGCACAACTGAATGAGATAAACGGTTACAGAGCGTTCCGAATATAGCTCCAGCTGTAAACCAGGATCCTGTGAAATAGAAATCTACAAAACCAAAACAACTAGCTGCCCGTGTGGAACATAGGGGCACCTAGAGTTTAGGTTAAAACAATTAACTCTAGTCCTGTCATGTGACTGGTGTGAGAACAGAAACAATTATTTAAAACTTTACATTTAAAATAAAGTAAATCAAGAGACCACGCCATATGACACGGAACGGGTTTCCTCTCCAAAATACTAGTGCATAAAACAAACAGCGCAATGCTTTTTGGAAAAATGAAGCTATTATAAGACTCAGGTCCCATCACACAATGCAACGCAAGCCGGAGGATAGAGTTTTACCTTATAACAGCCAAACATGCTTGGTACGTTTTAAAACAAATCATTTTGATACCATTATAAGTGTATATTGTATAACACAACTTCAAATTTAAATTTATCTATCATAGACGACATAGTGCCTCATCCCACTATGTCTCCATACTAGGCTCTACAATTAAAACCGAAATGTCACGTTTTGGAAATTGGATTTCCGTCATGAGTTGAGACAAGGGATGTAACCCTTGCCGGCTTCGAGACACTCTAACGAATGCCTCAGGGCTCGGACGCGGGCGAGCCCTTGGATCCACCAAGGCCGGTCCACACTTAGCAAATTAGTTATACCTGAACACACGTTTCCCGGTCCTATAGGACCTATCCATCGGCTCTGTAGTAACCGATATATCCGAGGCGCCTCGCTATCCATCATCCACATAGGTAAAAATATAATAAATGTCTGTGCTCCATACCATGACACCACCCATAGCTAGAAGGAAACACCATGCACTCCTTGGGTTCCTTATCTCTTTTTTGACTCATACCGAGGTGTGAGGCTAGCGAATTAACGCTATGCACAAAGCTATGCTATTTAAAGCCGTGCTTTGATCTTCAACCACAAGACTTTGCTTTTCAATAGAAGCCTTGATCATTTGCATCTCAACATGCCACACATGCAATTCATGCCATGCGACTGATGTCTATCATATATAACCTCTGAGCTCATATGTCTCAGAGAAGGGTGTTAAGCAAGGGAATAAATTCTCCGCCACCAGACAGATGTATTTTTAATAGGGATCAATCAACATAGAATAAAATCCAATGTCAGACACACACCCATTTACAAGTTCGTTCCGGGTCTGAACGAAACCGGAGGAACCTTATTCCTCATTCCGTATGTCCAATACAGGAGAGTGGTCCTCGCGTATCCGGTCGATCTCCAAGTACGTCTGGACGATCACCACTTATTACCTTGTCTTGGGTGCATAGCCCAATCAAGACATCGGTAATCATCCAAACGATGTGAAGACCTTCGATCTTCAACCACCGTCTTCATCGTCGACTTATCATTGAATCAATTATTCAGAATGGGTATTGTAACACCCCATAATTTTAAAATATTAAAATTGACAAATTTAAGAATACTTAATTTTTAGAAGAAGAATTGAGTGAAAGGGTTTACGCCGTTGCTTTCGTCTCAGAATTTAGCTTGAGATAGAGCCTGAGTTTGCATAAAACGAATAGCGTACGAAGAAGTTATGAAGCTCGGAAGATTTGAAATTTAAAGCTGTAAAACAAGTCGACCGCCCATTTTTCACCATTCGACCGTTTTTAGACAGAAGTGAAAATAGTCGACCGGTTGAAATTGGCCAATCGACTGGTTCTTTCTGTGCAGTTTCCTGATGATGTATTTTTCTAATTTGAGCGGTTCGGATGGTTCCTAATCAAATCTAAAGGTTCTAATTCCCCTAATACATCTATAAATAAACACCTAAACCTAACCCTAATCTCTTCAACCCTAATCCATGGCGCCTCCAAGCTGCTGCTCCAACTCAAATTAATTTAGCTTTTCTTCTTCAATAATCAAAGTAGAGATTATTCAAGATCAGATTTGCTACAACAACACCTAATTCTCTTTTCTAAGAATCCTATCGCTGTGAGTTTATGTTACTTTCACATATAATTAAATTAAAAAGTAATTGTGATAGGATTGTAAATTGGATCTAATGTATATGCTTGCAAATAAGATGAATCATATCAAGTTTTGTAATTTGTTATCCTTCAGATTCATACCCAGTTGCTATTATCATATGTCTATCTGATCTATCTTATCATTATTCATTTCACATGCCTATTTATTTGTTTATGCCAATTTTGATGTTTGATTCTCTTCCCTTCTTCTTTCCCTTTTTCCTTTTTGAGATTAGGCTAACTTCGAGCCTAAGCATATTACGTTGAGATTTACGTACGGATAACATTGGGACGATTGGGAAAAGTTTGGGAAATATGTAATAAAATGAGATTTGGCATAAATTATTGATAACTATGAAATTGATTTGGGCATAGTTTGTTACAACTTGTATGCATGGAATTATAGGCATAACTTGAATTAACATTATAAGCATAATTGGAAATTATGAGGAATTGGAATACATTAATTAAAGACTTGAAATTAGGCATGAATAAAAAGGAAAAGATAATGAACGCCTAAGACACAAGGTTAGATTGGGTTACGGTAGAAGTCTGCCTGGAACCGCCCGGCATATCCAGCAACCGCAAAAGGCAATCTAATGTGAGAGGTATAAGGTGGAAATTAGATGCGTAATAGTGCTAAGGCACGAGGTTAGATTCGGATTGCGTCAGAAGTCTGCCCGGAACCGCCCGACACATCCAGCAATTGTAAATGACAATCTAATGTGCGAGGTCTTACACGATTATGGGTTTAATGATTTAACGAACACTTAACCAAGATAAGACATGTGGTAAGACATGGGTATAATAAAAGGGTTATGTGGGTGACATGTGAAACATAATTAAAAGCACTTAACCAAGATGAGACATGTGGGGAAACATGGGAATAATAATAAGAGGGTTAAGTGGGAAATCCTGGTGGGGACCAAGCGTAGGAGGGAAGCTTGTGTCAAGTATGGGGACCCTTTTCAACTTGTAACCCATTTTTAGTAACTATATGAGCTCGAACTACGTCGAGGATGGGACACGCTTACTAGGGTTGATTGTAAGAGGTCAAAAGAGTAAAGAGCGATGACAATGCAAGTCCAACGGAGTCATGTGCGTGCGTGGGTCCGGGCTGGTAGGTAAGACGTAGTTGCATCGTTTAGGTATAAGCCGTGCATTTTAGTAGTATTGGGTTGCCACTTTAAGGAGTGATACACCTTACTGTGGGGCTAGCACGGGTATCTACGAGTTAGGGAGCTGATCGAATGGGGAGGGTAGTGGGTACAACTAGTGGGGGTAGGAGCAAGTGGGAACCTACGAGAGCAGCTAGGAGTACACTAAGCTACCATTATTATGATTAGTAGGGAGGGATCACCATTTAGTATGAGACTAGTATTGGTGCGGTGCAGGAAATAACTTATAGTGGTTAGACGTGCAATCGATGTTATACCTTGTTCATCTTTTTACCTTGTCATACTTGCTTATGTTACACTCATTTCTTATATCCAGTTTATGTTCCTATCCTGTTACTTTACTAATTATATCGTTAAAGTCACTGGACTCTCCAGAATTTATGTCTGACCCTTTCTGTTTCGCCTCTTTTCTTTCCTCTCCACCCAGGTTCTCAGGTTGGGACTAGCGAGGCTTGATTTAGATTTCTCTCTCTCTACTGGAAGTGCTTGGAAGTGCTAAAAGTAATGCTTAGCTTTGTTTCTCTTTTATATGGCATTTTGGAATGGGATTATGGTTTTGCTTTTATGTACTCTGATAATAATTTTGTTCAAGATGGATATTTGTGTACTTGGCTTTAGTATGTGGTTTTGATGTTGTAAGCAGACATGTTTTGCTTTTCCGCTACAATGAATAAATTTTGAATTTTTAAGTACCATTTTATATATCTGTCTTGTGATGTTCTGTTCTATACTCTTATAATGCTCAATGAAAGTTAATGCATTCCCTTAGTGAGTGACATTAATGGACGTGGGGTGTCATACGTGGTATCAGAGCTGAAGGTACCAGAATAGATAAAAAAAGTTTTTTTTAAAACATGCTTTTGAAGTATTTTAAAAGATTTTTAAAAGAGGTATTTTCAAAAACATGTTTTAAAGAGGGTATTTTCAAGAGAAAGATTTATCATAAAAAACTTAATCACCAAAAGCCATATATATCTTTCTTTCGATTCTCTGTTTTGAATCTCTTCCGTTTTCTTTCAGCATGTCTGGGGAACCCAATATACCCGATAGTGTACAGATACCGGGCTGGTTCATAAGGTATCTGGAGGCTAGGGCGACTGCCGCAGGCCCAACAAACGTTCCTCCTCCCCCAGCTACAGTCGTTGTTCCACATCTTCCTCCGCGTGTATATGCTTTTTCTAAGATATGTAAGGACTTTCGTGCGATGGGAGGAAAACCGTTTCATGGGACTGAGACGTTTGTCGACGCTAGAAATTGGCTCAAGGAAGTGGAAGACTTGTTTGGTATCTTTGAGGTAGATGATGGAGGGAAGGTTCAACTAGCTGCTTGGTTAATGAAGGATGAAGCTTCATTTTGGTGGGAGGTCACGAATGGAGAACGTGCAGTGGAGACATGGATGGATTTCAGACAGAGGTTCGAGTTGAAATTTCTTTCACAAATAGAAGAAAGTTTATACATGGAGAGGTTCTTGGCTTTGAAACAAGGAAACTTGTCTGTTAAGGAATATGTTAACAAGTTTAATCAGTTAGCAAGATTTGGTTTAGAGTTGGTGAACACGCCGCTTAAGAAATCCTTCAGATTTCCTAAGGGCTTGAATGAACCGCTTTACGGGTTAGCTATGTCCCACGTTCCTATGGGGGCTACTTTCGAGAAACTTCTTGATATGGCATTGATAAATAAGGAGGAGAAAGGTGCTAAAATGGATAGGACATAGGGTAAGAAAGTGGATCCAAGGAAGGCACAACAACAAAAAAAAAGGTGGTAAGGATAACAAGGGCCAAGAGAAAAGGAAGTGTCACAATTGTGGAATACCTGACCACTTAAAGAAAGACTGTAGAAAGATGAAGAAGCCTGGCTGTTATCCTTGCGGTGAGGCAGGACATATTATTAAAGATATCCCGAGGAGGCAAGGACAAGGGTAAGGGCAGAGGACATGATCTACTTCTGGAGGGAAGGTTCATGCTCTCTTGGCACCATGGCAAGAAGAAGGTAGAAACATTTCTGTCGAAAGTTTGATTTTCCTTTTTGATCATCCTGCTCGAACTTTGTTTGATTCTGGCACTTCACATTCGTTTATATCTGCTTCGTTAGTTGAAACACTACACCTAAATACTAGTTTAGTTATGGATCCCATTGTAGTCTTAAATCCTATTGGTGGTTCGGCTCATTTATCTATGATTTGTCGGGATTTGAGAGTGTCTATCTTGGGCGTTAAGTTTGAATGCAACACCTACGTTCTTGGTTTCATGGGCTATGGTTTGATTCTAGGGATGGATTGGCTAGCCAGGTATGGTACCATCCTAGACTGTGAAAGGAGGGTAGTTAGATTGTTGACTCGTTGTGGAAGGACCCTTGATATTTCTTGTGACCCTAGGGGTTCAGTGATGCTTAGCTACCTAGAATCACTTGACGCATCCATCAATGATTTGCAATCTATTCGAGTAGTCCGTGAGTATGATGAGGTTCGGGGTTTACCCCCAAGGCGCGAGATAGACTTCCGTATATACTTAGTAGATAATGCAAAGCCAGTTGCATTGCCAGTGCGCCACATAACTCCGAGAGAGAGGAAGGAACTCAGTAAACAAGTAGGGGAGCTGCTTGAGAAAGTGTTCATAAAAAGAAGTATTTCAGAATGGGGTGCTCCAGTTGTTATTGCTACGTAGGCGGACGGTTCACTTAGATTGTGCGTGGACTATAGGGAGCTAAATAAACTCACAAAGAAAAATAGACACCCATTGCCGAGGGTAGAAGATTTGTTCGATCAGTTGGTTGGTGCTTCAGTTTTCTCGCAGTTGGACTTAGCTACAGGATTTCATCAGTTGAGGGTAGCTGAGGATAGTATAGATAAAACTGCTTTTAGGACTCCCGACGGTTTCTTCGAGTGGTTCGTCATGCCTTTTTGTTTGATGAATGCACCTACATATTTTGTAGACTTGATGAGTACGGTGTTTAGGGAGTTTCTAAACAAGTTCGTAGTAGTCTTTGTGGATGATATCTTGATATTCTCTAAAAGCGAGGAAGAACATGCCCTACTTCTTAGGGAAGTCTTAGAGACCCTTCGAGCACATCAACTCAAAGCTAAGTCCTCCAAATGTCATTTTTGGAGGAAGGAGGTGAGTTTCTTAGGGCACGTGGTCTCTAAGGAAGGGATAGCAGTGGATCCCGCGAAGGTGGTGGCAATCCAAGATTGGAAGATTCCTAGAAATGCAACGGAAGTGAGAAGTTTTCGAGGGTTGGCGGGCTATTATAGGAAGTTCATTAACGACTTCGCAAAGATATCAGCCCCACTTACACGGTTGACGAAAAAGAATTTGACCTTGTCTTGGGATGTTGACTGTAACGATGCTTTTCAACAATTGAAGAGGGCATTGACGACAACTCCGTTTTAGTTTTGTGAGATGGGAGTAAACCATTCACCGTGTATACCGATGCTTGCGGGACAAGGCTTGGCGCAGTTTTGATGCAAGAAGGAAGGGTGATATGCTATGACGGAAGGCAGTTAAAGGTCCATGAGAAGAATTACCCTACCTACGACTTAGAGTTAGCTGCCATAGTTTTTGCGCTTAAGTCTTGGCGTCACTATTTGCTTGAAGAGAGGTTTGAGTTGTATACAGACCATAAGTCACTAAAATAATTGTTCTCTCAAAAAGATCTAAACTTAACGCAACAGAGGTGGATGGAGTTCTTAGCATCCTATGATTTTGAGATTGCATATACCCCTAGCAAGGGTAACGTAGTAGCTGACGCCTTGAGTAGAAATAGGTTGACTTTGAGTCCTTTGTTTGTCGAGCAGCAGAGTTTAGAGTACATATCTACCTTTGACTTTAGACTCTCTATCGATTATGTACCTGGTTTGTTGGCATCATTAGAGGTGCGATCTACGCTTTTGGGACAGATAGGAGTGGCACAGCGAGATGACCCACAACTGATAGAGATAGTAGATAAGCTCATAAGAGGAGAGTCTTCAAGCCATCTTAGTAGGTATACTATAGATGAAAAAGGTTGGTTGTGTAGGGATGGGAGACTTTGTGTATCATGAGACTTAAGCTTGAGGAGGACGATCCTTGAAGACGCACATCATTCTAAGATGATCATACATCCCGGTGGTGACAAGAAGTATAGGGACATGAAGCGAGTTTTCTTTTGGGCTGGAATGAAGACGGATGTAGCTGAGTTCGTTTCTAGATGCTTAGTGTGCCAGCAAGTCAAGGCTGAGCAAAATAAGCCTGGTGGTTTGCTTCACCCTTTAGAAGTTCCGCTGCGGAATTGGGAGAGTGTTTCCATGGATTTCATCGACGGATTGCCGAGGTCAAGGAAGGGTAATACGGGGATTTGGGTAGTAGTAGATAGACTTACCAAGAGCGCCCATTTCATATGGATGAGTATGCATATTTAAATTAATGGATGTATATTGAATGTGTTATCATATGGATGTTGCATTTGGATGAATGGTTGTGCACTCATATAGAAATGACATGTATCATTAGGATTCTTTTGCATACATAATGGACGCATGGCACTATCATGTTTTTCATTAAGGAGGTCAACTGAATCAGTAGACCGCCTGATTTTGCATTAGGATAAGGACATATACACACACTTTGCATAAGTTCATGAAAGCATTAGAAATCTTTTAAGGACAATGGACGCCCGTGATTGATGGATGAGTAGATGGATGATGGATGGTAGGACATACATTCTTCTTAACTTGGTGATTTCGGGGGCGAAATCCTTTAAGTAGGGGAGAATGTAACACCCCATAATTTTAAAATATTAAAACTGACAAATTTAAGAATACTTAATTTTTAGAAGAAGAATTAAGTGAAATGGGTTACGCCATTGCGTTCATCTTGGAATTCTGCTTGAGATAGAGTCCGAGTTTGCATAAAATGGACATCGTATGAAGATGTTATGAAGCTTGGAAGATTTAAAGTTTAAAGCTGTAAAACAAGTCGACCGCCCATTTTTCACCATTTGACCGTTTTTAGACAGAAGTGAAAACAGTCGACTGGTTGAAATTGGTCGGTCGACTGGTTGATTCTGGGCAGTTTCCCGATGATGTGTTTTTCTAATTTGAGCAGTTTGGATGGTTCCTAATCAAATCTAATGGTCCTAATTCACCTAATACATCTATAAATAAACACCTAAACCTAACCCTAATCTCTTCAACCCTAATCCATGGCGCCTCCATGCTGCTGCTCCAACTCAAATTAATTTAGCTTTTCTTCTTTAACAATCAAAGTAGAGATTATTCAAGATCAGATTTGCTACTACAACACCTAATTCTCTTTTCTAAGAATCCTATCGCTGTGAGTTTATGTTACTTTCACATATAATTAAATTAAAAAGTAATTGTGATAGGATTGTAAATTGGATCTAATGTATATGCCTGGAAATAAGATGAATCATATCAAGTTTTTTAATTTGTTATCCTTCAGATTCATACCCAATTGCTAATATCATATGCTTATATGATCTATCTTATCGTTATTCATTTCACATGCCTATTTATATGTTTATGCCAATTTTGATGTTTGATTCTCTTCCCTTCTTCTTTCCCTTTTTCCTTTTTGAGATTAGGCTAACTTCGAGCCTTAGCATATTACGTTGAGATTTACGTACGGATAACATTGGGACGATTGGGAAAAGTTTGGGAAATATGTAATAAAATGAGATTTGGCATAAATTATTGATAACTATGAAATTGATTTGGGCATAGTTTGTTACAACTTGTATGCATGGAATTATAGGCATAACTTGAATTAACATTATAAGCATAATTGGAAATTATGAGGAATTGGAATACATTAATTAAAGACTTGAAATTGGACATGAATAAAAAGGAAAAGATAATGAACGCCTAAGACACGAGGTTAGATTGGGTTGCGGTAGAAGTCTGCCTGGAACCGCCCAGCATATCCAGCAACCACAAACAACAATCTAATGTGAGAGGTCAGGCAGAAATTAGATGCATAATAGTGCGAAGGCACGAGGTTAGATTCGTATTGCGGTAGAAGTTTGCCAGGAACTGCCCGGCACATCTAGCAACCGTAAACGGCAATCTAATGTGGGAGGTCTTACACGATTACAAGTATAATGAATTAATGAACACTTAACCAGGATAAGACATGTGGTAAGACATGGGTATAATAAAAGGGTTAAGTGGGTGACATGTGAAACATAATTAAAAGCACTTAACCAAGATGAGACATGCGGGGAAACATGGGAATAATAATAAGAGGGTTAAGTGGGAAATCCTAGTAGGGACCAAGCGTAGGAGGGAAGCTTGTGTCAAGTATGGTGACCCTTTTCAACCAGTAACCCATTTTTAGTATCTATATGAGCTCGAACTAGGTCGAGGATGGGACACGCTTACTGGGGTTGTTTGTAAGAGGTCAAAAGAGTAAAGAGCGATGGCAACGCAAGTCCAACGAAGTCATGTGCGGGCGTGGGTCCGGGCTGGTAGGTAAGACGTTGTTGCATCGTGTAGGTATAAGCCGTGCATTTTAGTAGGATCGGGTTGCCACTTTAGGGAGTGATACACCTTACTGTGGGGCCAGAACGAGTATCTACGAGTTAGGGAGCCGGTTGAATGGGGAGGGTTGTGGGTACAACTAGTGGGGGTAGGAGCAAGTGGGCACCTACGAGAGCAGCTAGGAGTACACGAAGCTACCATTATTATGATTAGTAGGGAGGGATCACCTTTTAGTATTGGTGCGGTGTAGGAAATATCTTATAGTGGTTAGAAGCGCAATCGATGTTATACATTGTTCATCTTGTTTACCTTGTCATACTTTCTTATGTTACAGTCATTTCTTATATCCAGTTTATTTTCTTATCCTATTACTTTACTAATTATATTGTTAAAGTCACTGGACTCGTCAGACTTTATGTCAAACCCTTTTTGTTTCGCCTCTTTTCTTTCCTCCCCCCCAAAGGTTCTCTAGGTGGGGCTAGCCAGGCTTGATTTGGATTTCTCTCTCTCTCTCTCTCAACTAGAAGTGCTGAAAGTAATGCTCAACTTTGTTTCTCTTTCATATGGCATTTTGGAATGGGATTATGGTTTTTCTTTTATGTACTCTGGTAATAATTTTGTTCAAGATGGATATTTGTGTACTTGGCTTTAGTATGTGGTTTTGATGTTGTAACCAGACATGTTTTGCTTTTCCGCTGCAATGAATAAATTTTTGAATTTTTAAGTACCATTTTATATATCTGTCTTGTGATGTTCTATTCCATACTCTTACAACGCTCCATGAAAGTTAATGCATTCCCTTAGTGAGTGAGATTAATGGACGTGGGGTGCCATAGGTATAAACCCGACCTTTCTGAATAATTCATGTATCTTATAGTCAAGTGCTATAAAAACACAATATACGCCTCATTCCAATCCAGAATATTATTTTATTCAAATATTGTTTTCAAAATTTAAACCAAATTAAGGTTTTTCAAACTAGCCGGGAGTAACGAACCTTATCAAAGTATCATTTGTTTTATTTTCCAATCCCAACCTATTCATCCCATGGAGCAAAACTGGTAATACTCCATATCTAATACCACGGTGTTATCGGTAAATTTAATTACCATTTCACTTTCAAATCTAGTTAAACATTTAACTGTCGCCTGGTGTACAACTAGTGGTACTCCATTATCGATCATTTCCCAAATTTGATAATTTAAATTATTCACATTACAATCTAATTAAAGATTCATCAAAACTCCACTTAGTTTTAATCTTCCCAAAAATCAATATTAATGATTATTTAACTTTGGAAAATAAAACATGCCACATTGACAATCTACACCGTACCACTGATCTTTGTCGATAAATAACCTCTGAGCTCGTACGTCTTAGAGATCGGTGTTAAGCAAGAGAATAAATTCTCCACTACCAAACAAATATATATTTAGCAGAGATCAACAAATACAGTTCGAAATACAATGTTAGACATGCAATCCTATCTTTAACTGGGTTAAAGAACTAATGTCATTTAAATCACAGTTCACGATAAACCCAAAATCACATTCCATTAATTATGGATTCGTCACAGAAAACAGATCAATATATAATCGATGTCAATTTCCTTATCCGACAAATAATATAAATGGAATAATGCCAAAGCCTTCAAAATTCCATATATATTAATAGTCTTCCTCCACAGAAGCTCACTTCGATTATTACCAAATCGAATTTCATTTAATCCCAATTTATTTTATTAAATTGGAAAACTTTACTTTGGAAAATTCTATTAAATCTTAGAATAAAGATTTATAAATTTCGAATCTTAACTTCACTGTTAATCGGGTTAAAGAACAAGTGTTATTTAAAACACCGTTCACGATAAACCCAAAATCCAATTCTTAATTCAATTCCAATTAAATATTAATTAATGGGTAAACTTCTCTAAATCTTAATTAAAAATTTATTCTTTTCTCAACTGGGTTTAAGAACAGTGTTAATGAAGACACCATTCACGACAAACCCAAAATCCAATTTAATATTAAATACAAGACTCTGAATAGAAATTATATCGGCTTATATTCAATATCAAATTCTGAAACTAACAGATATTGTATTGGGAATAACGATATATGTATCTCCCAAATTCCCATAATAATATCCGTATAACCATGGAATCCAATATCGAAATATTCTTAAGATTATTTCCATTCCAAATTAAATCTAGTTTGTTCGTTGGAATTTTTTGGTTATATTAAAACCATTCACAAGTCCAATTTATTTTATTTAAAAATTATTGGATTTCAAATCTAGTTAATAACTAGTTCATTTTGATAAAAATATATTTTTATCTTTACAAACGTGGAATTTTTCATCCCAATTCTTTCCAAATCATTTATTATGATTTTACACAAATTATTAATATTTTTAATAATTTTATTAAGACCCTTTCAGTCGATTTCCATAAACGATTATCGAACTGCACTTACATCGACCTTTTCCAAATTTGATTTGGACATAATTCTAAATCCAACCTTTAGATTTCAAATCCCTTATATTCTTTGGAAAGCTCTTTTGGATATGAACCAAACGGTTCCGGTTTTAGGAGAATCCGACGGTCGGATCTCCCGTAATATCGATTCGAAGTCAATGGTTAAAATTCGCGAATGGTCGCGGCGTGACACGTTCTATTCAGGCCATTATATATATATATATATCATCGATTTCCATTTAAAATGTATTTTATAAATCGATTTATGTTCGTTTTAAAAATGATTCCAACTTCATTTTCAATTTTGAATCAAAATTGAATATTCTATACCATTATAATATATATGATAATATTTTCAAAATATCAAATTTTGAAATCCTTTCCTTTTCGATATTCATTATAGAAATCAATAAAATCGATATAAATATCATTCGCGTTAAAATGGCGCATATATAATCAATATGGCTTCACATATTTTAATAATTTTGTGTCTATCCAAAATCAGACATCAAATTCACATTTTAATCCTTTACGGAATATTGTTTAATTATTTTATTCAATACATGAATATTTTTAGTGGTTTATACATTCAATAAAAATGATATTTTATTGTTTAAATATTTTATTCAATGCATGAATATTTTATTCAGCACATGAATATATTTAATCCTTTTTCTGAATATTATTTTAAAGTATTCGTTATTTTCCAAATTGGAATGAGACCCATCCATTACCATATAATATTATTTATATGGATTCCATACAACACTCGTATATAAGAACAATGATAAACAATCAACCATCATCCATAGTGCATTACAAAACTGCGTAAGCATTAAATATAAATAATTAACGCTTACAACAACCCGTCAACCAATCGATTGACATACAACTAAACAATTGGGATTAGTGTATGTCAAATATCATCCCAATACCCGTGTGGGGTTTCAACCAACAAATACTTAATATTATTTATGCAGTTAGGCGATGTGTAAAATTTATCGTCCCAATAAATATCAGTCAAATGGGTGTACATAAAAAAATCGTCCGATTGTAAATGAATATTTATTTTCATTTCAGGAAAATTTTATGTCGTTCATATCTATGTTAACAATTATATTTTTAATGATAAAATATTTTATTCAACACATGAATATTTTATATAATTCATATACAAGTTAAAAATAATGTTTTTAACTAAGCATTATATTTCTAACATATTTTAGAAAATTTTGGCAGCATAACGACGCGATATTGGAACCGTAATAAGGTCTAGCCTTATCCCTCGCCTAATATTGGCTCGCGCCATACACATACCAATTCCAATCAATTCAATTAACATCCCAAATCAAATTCAACCAATTTCTTAATAGGGTTGCCAAACCCTATTACATAACAATCAATCAAATAAAACAAACAACCAAACATCCATGGTTTCAATCAAAGGTGTCGGGTTCTACTAAGCACCGTCTGCATCCTAGTATATATTTAACTCTAAACCAAATTAGAGTGAGAAAGGGTTCTCACCTTTGGTTTCCACTCCGCCCTTCTTTGATTGTCAATCTTAAATCTTTCCGGAAATCCATTATGTCTATTTTATAAATAACATACATACGTTAAAAATCATATTTTTATATCGCCACTATATATATAAAAATCATATTTTTATATCGCCAACATACATAAAAATCATATTTTTATACCGCCATTGTATATATAAAAATCACATTTTTATACCGCCACTATATTTGTAAAAATCACATTTTTATCACGCTACTTCATATATAAAAATCACATTTTTATAACGCTAGTTCATATATAAAAATCACATTTTTATAATGCTACTTCATATATAAAAGTCACATTTTTATAACACTGCTTCATATATAAAAATCACATTTTTATAACGCAACTTCATATATAAAAATGACATTTTTATAACGCTACTTCATATATAAAATCACATTTTTATAACGCTACTTCATATATAAAAATCACATTTTTATAACACTACTTCATATATAAAAATCACATTTTTATAACGATGTTATCTATATAAAAATCATATTTTTATCTAACTAAAAATAATATCATATATACTATAAAAATCCTATTTTTATCTAACTAAAAATATTCCTTTGTTTGACTATTTTAAAAAATAACTTACATACGATAAAAACCACATTTTTATATTTCCAATAATAATTTAATATCATACACTAATTAAAAAACATATTTTTAACTTACTAAAAGTATTTGCATATCATGAACTAGTTAAAAATCACATTTTTAACTTGCTAACAGTGTTAAGTCAAAGAAGTAAATTCAGAAAACTCACATTCTTTGGGTTTTTGAAGGTGGAGGGGCCCACGACCGGAGCTGGAGGGGGTCAGAGGGGCGGCGCAGGTCAGTGGGAGGCGGCAAGGGGTGGCGGCGGCCAATGGTGGCTGGCGGATAGGGTTTTGGAATGATTTAGGGGTTTTAGGGTTCACGGTGGAGAGAGGAGGGAAGGCGAAGGAGAGGAGGGGAAAGAGGGGAAGCAGCGCAGCTGGGGTAGGTAACGATGGCGGCGGTTGAACGAAGGAGTGACAGGCTTCAACACAGTCTTTTTTTTAATCTTTTCTGAAATGAACAACAGGGGGGAAAGCGAAGAGGGAATAAGGGGTTGACCAAGTTATTATATATATTTAATTTAATTTTAAATCCAAAAAGTTGATTTTTCATTTGAACTCCAAACCGAACCCAACGACTATTGTCCCAAGCCGAATACCCCCATTTCAGACACAATGGGATATGTCCGGTAAGCCAATTCGACTTTTAGATCAAATTTCATTAAAATAAAAATATAAATCAATATATATTGAATTTGAACGCACATTTTAATTTACCGGGGCCACATACTGACTTAAAAAATTCCCAAAAAATAATTCTAGCTATGTTTTGACGATACGGTCCCGACAAAACTAATTTCGTCGAATTTGGAGACCATTTGAAAAATGGTCATTTTCCAGTCGATTAAATTCAAAATAAAAGTACCAAACGCGTTTTAATTCACTGCGCTCACATATTACTTTTAAAAATTATGAAAATTGGAATCTAGCCATAATTTGACATTTTGGATCCACCAAAGGTGGTTTCATCGAAAACGGAGGTCATTTGCAAAATGGCTAGTTTTAAGGGCTTATATTATATTAAGATATATATAAATTCCATAGCGACTATTTTCAATTTTAAACTGGACATAACTTTCAATTTATATTGTGAAATCTCAGTTTCTTACATTCGTTAGAAAGATGTGATTAAAAAGATTAAAATATTTCTTGTTTCATTCAATTCTGATTTATTTTGAATTCTATACAATTAATTGAAATTACAAATCGAATTTTCAAACTACCGCACCATTTCGAGTTCGTTTTATAATTAAAATAAAATTATACGTTCTAACTGCGATTAAAATAAATTTTATATCGTTATTATTTAAAATAAATCATTCTAAATATCCAAAATTCACTAAAATAGCTAAAATAAAAAAATTAAATTGGTTCTGAAAATCCGGATTGTTACAATCTCCCCCACTTAATATCCCTTCGTCCTCGAAAAGGAACGGAGCTGAAAGTTGTTTAACTAACCAACTCAACTTTCATTCTGGCTTTCATTGTTCAACTTTTCAGTTTCTAAAAATTTTCAAATTCTTCAAAAATTAGGCTAACATCCTAAATTTTCGAAAAATTTCGCCATAACCTCCTTTGTACGGGGAGACCTTTAAAACTGCAACTAGCCTCACAGGGCCCTCATCAGTCCAAAAGAAAAAGAAAAAGCCAGGCGGCTAGCCAATCGGCTCATAAAATCACCAAAACCCAAGAAAATAGTAAACATGTACCTATTTGTCGGGCATACAATTTTATTCCTCTTCTTAGCTCGCATACTATGACCTGTTCACACATATTTATGTACATGTATGCAATTCCAGTCAATTTTCAATTCAGTTCATTATTTGATTCGATTTGGGTAAATTTACCTTTTGTTTACATGTTGGTTTCAACAATTTTATTAGTTAAACTAATAATCAACCAACACAACCAACAATTAATTAGTTGGTTAACTTTTTAATCATATATTTTTAATATATTCAAAATCGTATTTTGTGTGTCAAATCACAAACAATAAATGCTAGTTAGTTTTGGTTCCCACACCAATCAATCGGAAATATATAGATATCCCACTTTAGAAGCTCGAACATAAACTCTGATGATGAGTACTCAATCATCAGAATCATCTCTGGGCTACTAGAGTGTGATATCTACTCAGTATATTTGAGACTTTGAATATACATTCATGACGCGTATATGCAAAATCTTCATATACTCGATAGTCCAAATTTAATTTAAAATAAAATACTCAAATGCGTATTATAAGGTTTAAATTTTCAAAAAAAAAATTTGGTTTCTTTTTTATTTTAAAAATAACACTCTTCATACTGGCTCTAGGATACTACTAATCCTGTCTCTAAAGAGTCATTCTTATTGGATATTACTAATCCAATCTCTGATGAATTCTTTCGTTTGGCTCTAATGTGTCTTATTCTCGAGCTATGTAAACCAAAGCTCTAAAACCAAGATGAAAGGACCCAAACTTGCCCTTACGGGAAAGCCCAGATTGAGTTGAGAACATGACAAATCGAAACACAAACAACAGAACATTTCATTGCTTATTGCAACAATTACATCAAAGTACAAGAATATAACAGAGTATGAATAAATAATATACATCAGAAAAATATCAAAGAATAAAATGCATTATTAAGCAGCAGAAAAATAATACATAACACAACTGAAAGAGATAAACAAATACAGGGTGTTTCGAATATAGCTCCAGCTGTAAACCAGGATCCTGTGAAATAGAAATCTGCAAAACCAAAACTACTAGCTGCCCGTGTGGAAAATAAGGGCACCCAGGGTTTAGGTTAAAACAATAAACTCCAGGTCAATCATGTGACTTGTGTGAGTACTAAAACAGTTATTTAAAACTTTACTTTTAAAACAAAGTAAATCAAGGGACCACGCCGTATAACACGGAACGGGTTTCCTCCCCAGAATACAAGTGCATAAAACAAACAGCGCAATGCTTTTTTGGAAAAATGAAGCTATTATAAGTCTCAGGTCCCATCACAATGCAATGCTAGCCGGAGGATACAGTTTTACCTTATAATAGCCAAACGTGCTTGGTACATTTTAAAACAAATCATTTTGATACTATTATAAGTGTATTGTGTATAAAACAAATTCAAATATAAATGTATCTATCATAGACAGCACAGTGCCCCATCTCACTATGTCGCTATACTAGGCTCTACAATTAAAACTGAAGTGTCACGTATTGGAAATTGGATTTCCGTCATGAGTCGAGGCAAAGGATGTACTCCTCGTCGGCTTTGAGACACTCTAGCAAATGCCTCAGGGCTCGGACGCTGGCGAGCCCTTGGATCCTCCAAGGCCGGTCCATACTTAGCGGATTAGTTATACTTGAACACACGTTTCCCGGTTCTGTAGGACCTATACATCGGCTCCGTAGTAACCGATATATCCGAGGCACCTCGCTATCCATCATCCACATAGCTAAAAATATATTAAATGTTCGGGCTCCATACCATGACACTACCCATAGCTAGAAGGAAACGTCACGCACTCCTTGGGTCCATTATCCCGTTTTTGACTCATACCGAGGTGTGAGGCTCGCGAATTAACGCTATACACAAAGCTATGATATTTAAAGGCGTGCTTTGATCTTTAACCACAAGACTCTGCTTTTCAACAGAAGCCTTGATCATTTGCATCTCAGCATGCCACATAGACAATTCATGTCATGCGACTGATGTCTATCAATATATAACCTCTACGCTTGTACGTCTCAGAGAAGGGTGTTAAGCAAGAGAATAAATTCTCCGCCACCAAACAGATATATATTTAATAGAGATCAACCAACATAGAATAAAATCAATTGTCATACACACATCCATTTACAAGTTCGTTCCGGGTCTGAACGAAACCGAAGACACCATATTCCTCATCCTATATGACCAATACAGCAGAGAGGTCCTCGCATATCCGATCGATCTCTAAGTACGTTTGGACGATCACCACTTATTACCCTGTCTTGGGTGTACAGCCTAATCAAGACATCAGTGATCATCCAAACGAAGTGAAGACATGCGGTCTTCAACCGCCGTCTTCATCATCGACTTATCGTCGAATTAATTATTCAGAATGGGTATAAACCCGACCTTTCTGAATGATTCACGTATCTTATAATCAAGTGCTATAAAAACACAAGATACGCCTCATTCCAATCTAGAATATTCTTTTATTCAAATATTCTTTTCACAATTTAAACCAAATTAAGGTTTTTCAAACTAGTTGGGAATAGTGAACCTTATCGAAGTAATAATTTGTTTTATTTCTCAATCCCAACCTACTCATCCCATGGAGCAAAACTGGTAATACTCCATACCCAACACCATGGTGTTATCGGTAAATTTAATTACCATTTCACGTTCAAATATAGATAAAATTTAACTATCGCCTGGAGTAAAACTGGTGGTACTCCATTCTCGATCACTTCCCAAATTTGATAATTTAAATTCATTCACATTCCAATCTAATTAAAGATTCATAAAAACTCCACTTAGTTTTAATCTTCCCAAAAATCAATATTAATGATTACTTAACTTTGGGAAATCAAACATGCCATATTGACAATCTACACCGTACCATAGATCTTTGCCGATATATAACCTATGAGCTCGTACATCTCAGAGATGGGTGTTAAGCAAGAGAATAAATTCCCTGCTTCCAAACAAATATATATTTAGCAGAGATCAACAAATACAGTTCGAAATACAATGTTAGACATGTAATCCTGTTTTTAACTGGGTTAAAGAACTAATGTCATTTAAAACACAGTTCACGATAAACCCAAAATCACATTCAATTAATTATGGAATCTTCACAAAAAACAGATCAATATATAATCGATATCAATTTCCGTATCTGACTAATAATATAAATGGAATAACGAAAAAGCCTTTTAAATTCCATGTATATTAACAATCTTCCTCCACAGAAGCTCACTTCAATTATTACCAAATTGAATTTCATTCTACCCCAATTTATTTTACTAAATTGGAAAACTTTACTTTGGAAAATTCCATTAAATCTTAGAATAAAGATTTATAAATTCCTAATCTTAACTTCACTGTTAATCAGGTTAAAGAACAAGTGTTATTTAAAACACCACTCATGATAAACCCAAAATCCAATTCTTTATTCAATTCCAATTAAATATTAATTAATTGGTAAACTTCTCTAAATCTTAATTAAAAGATTTATTCTTTTCTCAACTGGGTTTAAGAACAGTGTTAATGAAGACACCATTCTCGACAAACCCAAAATCTAATTTAATATTATATACAAGACTCTGAATAGAAATTATATCGGCTTATATTCTATATCAAATTCCGAAACTAACGGATATCGTATTGGGACTAACGATATCTGTATCTTTCAAATTCCCATAACAATATCCGTATAACCACGGAATCCAATACCAAAATGTTCCGAAGATTATTTCCATTCCAATTTGTTCGTTGGAAATTTTTGGTTATAATAAAACCATTCACAAATCCAATTTATTTTATTTAAAAATTATTGGATTTCAAATCTAGTTAATAACTAGTTCATTTTGATAAAAATATATTTTTATCTTTACAAACGCGGAATTTTTCATCCCAATTCTTTCCAAATCATTTATTATGATTTTACACAAATTATTAATATTTTTAATAATTTTATTAAGGCCCTTTTAGTCGATTTCCATAAACGGCCATCGAACTGCACTTACAGCGACCTTTTCCAAATTTGATTTGGTCATAATTCCAAATCCAACCATTAGATTTTAAATCTCTTATATTCTTTGGAAAGCTCTTTTGGATACGAACCCAACGGTTCTGGTTTTAGGAGAATCCGACGGTCGGATCTCCCGTAATATCAATTTGAAGTCAATGGATGAAATTCGGGAACGGTCGCGGAGCGACACGTTCTATTCAGGCCATTAAATATATATAATATATATATATATTATATATTTCTTCGATTTCCGTTTAAAAAATATTTTATAAATCGTTTTAAATTCATTTTAAAAACGATTCCAACTTCATTTTCAATTTTAAATCACAATTGAATATTCTATATCATTATAATATATAAATGATAATATTTTCAAAATATTAGATTTTGAAATCATTTCCTTTTCGATATTCATTATAGAAATGAATAAAATCGATATAAATATCGTTCGCGTAAAAATGGCACATATCTAATCAATACGACTTCACATATTTCGATAATTTTCTGTCTATCCAAAATAAGACATCAAATTCACATTTTAATCCTTTACGGAATATTGTTTAATTATTTTATTCAATACATGAATATTTTTAATGGTTTATACATTCAATGAAAATGATATTTTATTGTTTAAATATTTTATTTAGCCCATGAATATTTTATTCAACACATGAATATTTTTAATCCTTTTTCTGAATATTATTTTAAAGTATTCATTATTTTCCAAATTGGAATGAGACTCAATCCATTACAATATAATGTTATTTATATGGATTCCATACAATGCATGTATATAATAATAATGATAAACAATCAACAATCATCCAGAGTGCATTACACAACTGCGTAAGCATTAAATATAAATAATTAACGCTTACAACAGCCCTTCAACCAATCGTTTGACATACAACTAAACAATTGGGATTAGTGTATGTCAAATATCATCCCAATACCTGTGCGGGGTTTCAACCAACAAATACTGAATATTATTTGTGCAGTTAGTCAGAGTTGAAAGCAACTGAAACAAACCATTTTAACTTCAAATGGAAATCAAGGTGAGTTCAACTCACTCAGTTTTTACCCCGCTTATATTTTATATAAGTCGGGTTTAATTATTTGTGTGCTATGGTTGTTAGTTGATTGAGGGATGCTGAATACAATTGATTGAACTGATTAAATTAAACGTTTGTGTAATTTAATTTAAACCAGATCGTTATTTTTAACGATTATTCCAAAGGAGTTCACTTACCTCGTTGGTTATGTTTAAAAAAATATAAACGTATATGGACGTTTGGATTACTGTTATTTTTTACTATTGAATATTATGTATAATGTTATTTTGAGCTAATGTATTTGTATGCAAGGAGAAACAGGTTGGAGGGATCCAACTAAATTCCTCAAATTTATTGTTTATTTTCATATCACAATTAAATGAACTGTTTAACCAATCTGATTAGATGGTTGCTTTGATCATTAATTGTTGAGTCTAAATTCAACGCTTGTTTATGGTTAACCAGTGGGAACATATTGGTTAGATAACTAGCAGCAGATGGCCAAAAAATAAATCGTTTTATGAAATATCGATTTATCATCAAATTAATCAACAGAAGTGAAGTTACAAAAGTCATTTTATAACTGAAGATGGTTTTGAAATCTATTATTTTGAAATCTATCATTTTGAAATCTATTATTTTGAATTTAAGTTTATAAAAAGGGAATTAATATTTATTATTTTTTGTTTAAGTTTATGAGGAATTATCAAATGATTTTCATAAAGAAAGTCTTATTTTAATGAGATATAAAAGCGGTTGAGCATAAATTTACCTAAGAGTTAAGACCGATGTTTATTGTTTTTAAGGAATAATTATATTGGGATTATATGGAAAATAGATTATCATTTATTTAAATAATAACCAAAGTAAGTGGGATTAATTAAATTAATTATATTGTTAATTAATTTAAATGGAAAGACTAAATTGGAATGAATCAACGAGTTAATGATGTTAAGTTAAATAAGTCGAGTGCTTAATTGATAATCGATTTTTTTATTTGTTTTAAATAAATTTAATGGAAGTTATAAAATTTTCAAACCCTGTTATTATTTAAATAAGTTTGCAAGGGCATTTTTATAATATAGGTAAGTCTAAATTGCATTCTTCTTTGGAATTCCATTTAATTGAATTTCTAAAATCTAAATTGGCGAAGATGTAAAACCATGTTTTTGTGAAATGTTTTTAAATGATTTCGAATTGTTGAAACAAGTTATGAATGGGATCAAACTCATAAGCGTGAGGAGATAAAGTGGAAATCGAAACGGAAACCCAAGTTTTGAATTAAAGCGATGAGGCGAGGTAAATTATTTAGATGCGATCTAAATTTGCGATATTAAATAAGGAGTGAAGTTTTATCGAGATGTGACCAAGTGGGTTTGAAATAAACTTATTAGAAGTTTATAAAGATTTCTGTTTATAACGGAATTGAGATTTATGTGTTAAAAGATTTTAAAGCTAATAGAGAAGTTTTTAATAATAGTTTACTTAGTAAATTTATTTAGATTTGAAATAAGGTTTCCAAGTAGAAGTATAATATCAAACGATGTTTAAATCGGATAGTAAATGAGATATCTGGAATAATTAGTGAAATGGGATTTCGTTGATAAACTTCTATTTATTCCAAAGAAAAGAATGTTGTTGACTCAAGGTCTGAGAGGTAAATAAAATACCCCAACTTGAACGACTTCATGATTTTCCAAGAATGATATTAGTTTAGAAACGAGGATAGCCGACAGGAGTAAAGCTAGAGTGTCGATGAATAATATTATAAAATTAAGATTGAAATCTTTTATGTTAAATAAGATTATTTTTTAGTATAATCGTATTTTTGAAATAGGATATAAAAAGCTTTGTTCCAAATATTGGAGGTTTCAAGAGTTTGATTTGCGAATGGAAAATTAAAAAGGCCAAGTGATGCTAAGTACTGAACCAGTGAACTCGTTTTATTTTTACGGTTGAATGTTTGTTTATTTGATAGTTAAATAACTGACTATCAAATCTGGCCAATTATCGATGATTGGTTCGGAAAGACCGAGATCTAATTTATATTCGAAAACCATTCCAACTAGAAAATACGTAATCGTGGAAGAGATCAGACGATGATCGAGATGGAGCATTTGAAGACCATAGATCTTCATAAAGCCGAAGTATTGCTTTTAACCTCTGGTTAGCTTCCAGAGATAAACTGTGATTCTGTCGTGGTTGGAGTCTATGGGTTGCAAGGACTACTCGCTACTAATCTATAGGGTGATCCCTAAGATGTGGTAGGAGGGTTCCATCGGTTGTCCAGTCCCGAGGCAACGTTTATGGATGGACCTGACGATGTGGCGTTCAAAGAGAATGGTAGCCAGATGTTCAAAAAGGAGAATTATAAGCTCAAGCCTCACAACTGAGAAATGACAAAAATCGGGCAGGCAGCATGGCTATGTGGGTCGCACCCATTAGGGTATATTGTCACCATCTAGATAATATTCATATTTATTACTTCTTTCGCTTCTGTATCTCCTGGGAACGGTTTTGTTGGTACCAACCGTAGGTGATAATATATTCATAAACTCAAGAGAATTGAGTGGTCGGTCATGTGTGGGCCGAGTTGTAAGACATTCTTGTTGAACCCAGTGTATTCCTCTCTAGAGATACACTATCGGCAGGTAGTTCCATACCTTGTCATAGTCGGAATCCAATCTCCAATAAATGCCCGCGGTTTTGATTGTATACTATATATGTGGAGAGTGAGATGCAAGCGTTCTGCTAGATTCTATTTATTTGTATTTAGACGTTATTATAATATCAGAAGATATATATGATTTCAAAATGTTTTGGGTTATCGTAAGGTAAAAACCGTCCGTATTTATGTGTGGATTTGGTCTTACGATTATCCTTTTCTATCAAAAATATTTTGAACTTTAAAATCAAGTTGGATGATCCCCTTAAACTTAGTGTGTTTTTCTCACTCTGGTCCACTAGACTGACCTGGTGTTTGTAATGCTCGGGTAAGACCGGGCTGTACAGGTTCAGGTTATTGGACACTACGAAGTACCGAAGACGTGCTGGAGAAGTTCAAACGTATTAGTATTTATTCCGCTGTGTGTTGTATATGAGGACAAATTATTATAACTGTCCAAATTATCTTGACAAATGTACTCTGATTGTAAGTATTATTTCAAGTTTTCAATAAAGATTATTTTTATATTATAATTATTCCGCTGCGATGTGAGACTTTGATTCTGATGTGTTCTTCTTCTTATTGCTTCTATTAAATTATTTCTTTCTTTCTTATCTCACCCTCTAATTTCTTTCTAATAACGTTCTGATGTTTTTGATGCTTGAATGTTCGACATGGTGTTTTTGTGTCGATTTTCGGGGTCGAAAATCCTTGTTCTTTACAGTGGTATTAGAGCCATTGGTTTAGGAATAACCTTGGCTCCGTGGCGTAACTTGATAGAGATGGTGTTAGCAATACCCTAGATCGAGTTGAGTATGTGTATATATATATATATAAGCGTATTTGTAGATTTTATATATAAAAATGTTTTGCATTGTGTTATATGTTCGGTTCAATTTTGAATTGACAATGGACATGATATTGTTTTGTAAAGAGGGTCGAATGAAATATTTTTGCCCAAACTGTATTTTTATATAGAAAAGGAATAAATTTATCAAATTAGTATGATATTGGTGTGCTTGGTTGATTTAAATAGAATTCAAATTGAATTATAAAATTTGAATAGTTCAGTATAGTAAGGAGTAATTTCAATATGAAATTAGTAAATGAGAATTTTGAATTAAAATGAATCAGAAATTAGATTCTGAAATGGAAGTAAACTAAGGGAAGAAATTCAATTAGTTAATTGAATATGGAAATGGAGCTTAACTCGGTTAAGTAGGGTTAAAGATATTGGAATCAAACAAAATAGATTTGGATTTTGTAAATTAAATTAAATTAAATATAAATTGTTTGATTTGATTAAGTGGATTATGCATTGTTGATTGGTTGTTTGTTAAATGGAATATGAAATATGACTTAACTTGGTTAAGTGGTACAAATGAATATAGTAATGAAAATAAATCGAATAGACTAGGGATTTGAAATCAAACGAATAATAATAGAAGTTAACCGAATATTAACCGATTAATTTTAAAGTATATTAGACCCTGTAAAGATCAATATTGAATATTAACTGAATTGAGCAAAACCAATTGAATTTAAATCGAATAATTTGGTTAAGTTGATTGTAAATTACTTGGATGGTTAGATTGGATAGAACCCATTAACAGTTCAATGGATTAAAAGAAAGAAGGAATTCCAGTACAAAGAATTTGGATGGCAACTAAAAGGTTTAATCCGATATTTGTTGCTGGCATTGTAAATTTAGTACAGATTACCAGAAAGCTATGGGAGTTGATTTGGTTACGGATTGAAGTACAAGTTAGAAGATGAAAGGCTGTCGATTGATATGCTTCAAAATTGGAATTGAGTTTCCCAACAAAAAGGTAAACCTTAATATTGATTGAGTTGGGTAGCCACTTGGCTCTATTTTCTTTTGGATATTAGAGGCCCGGAGTGGCAGTTATAGTGTACTGATCGAACCACGCAGAGGAGGTGCTGGCGGATTTTTTTTCAAAAATTTATGTAACTTAATTTTTTTTGATGATAATTCTAAATATTTGTTTTAAAAACAAATGGGTTTGGACTTTCTTCTTATCTTGGTAATTTCGGAGACGAAACTCTTTTAAGAGGGAAGGAATGTAACGTCTTGTATATTTAGTGGTTAGATATTTAAAATATTTTATTCTATTATGTTAAATTAGAATTATAAATAGATTTATAATATATATATTTCATTTGTTAAAACAAAGTTCAATATATAATTTATATTTCAATTATAAAACGAGCTCGTAATGTCACGGTAGTTCATAATATTGAATTTTGAACTTCAATTGAATATACAGAATTCATTTTAAATCGGAATTCTGTAAAAAAAAGAATCATCCGAATCCATTTGATTATAATTTTCTAATGAAAGTGAAAAACCGGGATTTCGTTTTATATATTATAAGTTATGCCCAAATCAAATTTTAAAATAGTCGTTGTAGATTCGTTAATAAATTATAACGTTTATTTTATTTATTAAATAAGAATTTGGACATCGTTTAAATTCAGAAATATTAGTGTTGAGTTATAAATTTCATATTCGTTTATATTTGAAGTGATATACTATTTTGACTGGATATATTTACGACAATAATAATTTATGTATTTTTAAATTGGATTGTTGTAGAATTTAATAAATATTATATAGGTATTATATAAGCGTTATAAATAACTGTTTTCCAAACAGCCTCCGTTTTCGACGAAACGAATTTTATTGGAATGCGTATAATAAATTATTGCTATATTTCCAATTTGGAGCTAAAAGGAGTTGTTTTGTCGGTAAACGAAATTTAAGGGTGAACAAATGAATAAATTGAGATCTAAATAATGTCGTTTTTGCAAATAAATACGAAATTCGACGAAATTAATTTTATTGGGACCGCAACGTCCAGACGTAGCGGTGTAATTAGTTTCGTTGAGTTTGGAATTGGTATTTGACGGTACGTATATTTTATGAAAGCGTAAATAGCGGTACATATTTATTAACCGAGACCAAATTGAAAAATATATATAAATCTTAACTGCTAAGGCGCTAGCTAACCAAATTGAATATATGTAAATTCCTCTCCTAACCTACCCTACGTGTTGTAACCTTCCATCAAGATTTGAAAATACGCTGCATTGTCCATCTCTAATTTTTCGAGCCTACCGTATCTTTCTTTTTCTTCCTACCTTTTTCCTAATTTAAAAACCGATGCAGTATACAAGGTACAAAGGCAGCAAAACCTACCTATATTGACACAGCTGTTTAAATGGAAAGAAAAGAGGGCACAGCAGCTATCTTCCCCAATACACAACTATTTTAATCTAACCAAAATTTCTTAACTACTGAAACGAAAGCTGAATTTACAATACTCTGCTGCAATTTCATTTCAACATCTAAAAATACAGCTACCCTACAATGCTTTTTCTTCCCTGTCGATCTATGCGAACCTACCTCTACCATCCTATTCTGGAATGGAAAACAACACCCTGCCCGTCTCTTCTTTTCAAAACAGCCTACGATATGAAAGCTTCCATCAGATCATAAAATTAAAAATACACTACACTGCAAACTGGAAGACATCTGAAACTCCTCTGTTGTGCAAATATCCGGACTGCACACCTTAACCATCTACACGCACAATCTAATGTCCGTAGGAAAGCGACGTTGAACTTATCCTTCATTTTCACACTTATATATATACAGGCAGCGTCTTCTCCATTCGTGCTTCCACCAGACCAAACACGAAATACATGCTGCTTTCGTCATAAAATACACCGTAAATTAAAAAAAAAACAATATATATAAAAGCACATCGTATGTAAAAAGGAACTCAAATACAAATGGGTACAACAAAGCAAAGCAGAGTGATGGTTCCATTCGTTTGTTCTCCTAGAAACACGAAATGTTGTGCCACCATTGTAAATTTAACTGTGAGTTTATTTAAGGAAAAAGGGTAGATCGACAGGAGATTTTGGGGGAAGGGCGGACTGGACTGTTGGGAAGATTCACGGCATGGGAATGGAGCTTAGCATGTTGTGAGTTTCAACTGAAAGGAGTATTAATAGGAGTGCGGTGGAGTGCTGTACGTACAACATATAGGAAGAAGCAGTGAAGTTTAAAACAAAAGAAAGATAAGAGAACATTGGGGTTTGCGTGAGCTGTTGGGTGATGAGTGTGACGAGTCGGAGAAGAGGAAGAAGGATGGAGGTCTTGGTTTCGAGGATGGTGAACCCATCCATGGTTTTCACAAGGTAGAAGGGTGCAGGAGTTATTGAACTTTTGGTGTGGAAGAAGATATTAACGTGGGGAGGAGCAGCTAGCGTCTTTAATGTAAGAAAATGATATGAGATCAGTTTGAAGGTTAGATCAGGGGACTGGAGTATTTTCGTGTGAAACTGAAACAAACGTGGGGAGAGAGGGAGCTTTTAACGTGGCATGGTGTTAAACATTTGGGCCAATGGGCCCCTTTAAAAAAAGTAAGGAGAAAACATTTCGGCCATGTCTGGAAGGAAGTTGCTCGGTGTATTTTACTGAGGGAGGAAAAGTGTTAAAAGAAGGAAGAAGATATCTTATGTGGCCAATTTTATGTGTACGGGCCCGGTGATTTTTGAACAAAGAAAAAAAAAACGGGGGGGGGGGGGGGGGGGGTCAGCCTATTGGTATTTTTACCAAAGTGAGAATCATGCCTGTTGGGCCTTTCCGAAACAAAGTTAAGATTTGAACAGCTAGAATTAGCAGTCGCATTTGAATAAAAAGCAAGAATCAAACAAAAGCGGAGACATTGGAACCATATCAGAGAGCACAACGAAATGAAGCTGGTTTAGTCAGAGTTGAAAGCAACTGAAACAAACCATTTTAACTTGAAATGGAAAACAAGGTGAGTTCAACTCACTCAGTTTTAATCCCGCTTATATTTTATATAAGTCGGGTTTAAATATTTGTGTGCTATGGTTGTTAGTTGTTTGAGGGATGCTGAATACAATTGATTGAACTGATTAAATTAAACGTTTGTTTAATTTAATTTAAACCAAATCATTATTTTTAACGATTATTCCATAGGAGGTCACTTACCTCGTTGGTTACGTTTATAAAAATAAAATGTAAATGGACGTTTGGATTACTGTTATTATTGACTGTTGAATATTATGTATAATGTTATTTTGAGCTAACGTATTTGTATGCGGGGAGAAACAGGTTGGAGGGATCCAACTGGATTACTCAAATTTATTGTTTATTTTCATATCACAATTATTTGAACTGTTTAACCAGTCTGGTTAGATGTTTGCTTTGATCATTAATTGTTGAATCTAAATTCAACGTTTGTTTGTGGTTAACCAATAGGAACATATTGGTTGGATAACTAGCAGCAGATGGCTTAAAAATAAATTGTTTTATGAAATGTCGATTTATCGTCAGATTAATCAACAAAAGTGAAGTTACAAAAGTCATTTTATAACTGAAGATGGTTTTGAAATCTATTATTCTGAATTTAAGTTTATAAAAAGGGAATTAATATTTATTATTTTTTGTTTAGGTTTATAAGGAATTATCAAATGATTTTCATAAAGAAAGTCTTATGTTAATGAGATATTAAAGCGGTTAAGCAGAAATTTACCTAACAGTTAAGACCGGTGTTTATTATTTTTAAGGAATAATTATATTGGGATTATATGGGAAATAGATTATCATTTATTTAAATAAAAACCAAAGTAAGTGGGATTAATTAAATTAATTATATTATTAATTAATTTAAATGGAAAGACTAAATTGGAATGAATCAATGAGTTAACGATGTTAAGTTAAATAAGTCAAGTGCTTAAATGATAATTGATTTTTTTTATTTGTTATAAATAAATTTAATGGAAGTTATGAAATTTTGAAACCCTGTTATTAGTTAAATAAGTTTTAAAGGGCATTTTTATAATATAGGTAAATCTAAATTGCATTCTTCTTTGGAATCCATTTAATTGAATTTCTAAAATCTAAGTTGGCGAAGATGTAAAACCATGTTTTTGTGAAATGTTTTGTAAACGATTTCGAATTGTTGAAACAAGTTATGAATGTGATCAAACTCATAAGCGTGAGGAGATAAAGTGGAAATCGAAACGAAAACCCAAGTTTTGAATTAAAGCGATGAGGCGAGGTAAATTATTTAGATGCGATCTAAATTTGCGATATTAAATAAGGAGTGAAGTTTTATCGAGATGTGACCAAGTGGGTCTGAAATAAACTTATTAGAAGTTTATAAAGATTTCTATTTATAATGGAATTGAGATTTATGTGTTAAAAGATTGTAAAGCTAATAGATAAGTTGTTATTAATAGTTTACTTAGTAAACGTATTAAGATTTGAAATAAGATTTCCAAGTAAAAGTATAATATCAAACGATGTTTAAATCAGAGTAAATGAGATATTGGAAATAATTAGTGAAGTGGGATTTCATTGATAAACTTCTATTTATTCTGAAGAAAAGAATATTGTTGACTCAAGGCCTGAGAGGTAAATAAAATACCCCAACTTGAACGACTTCATGATTTTCCAAGAATGATATTAGTTTAGAAACGAGGATAGCCGACAGGAGTAAAGCTAGAGTTCCGATGAATAATATTATAAAATTAGGTTTGAAATGTTTCAAGTTAAATAAGATTATTTTTGAGTATAATTGTATTCTTCAAATAAGATATAAAAAGCTTTGTTCCAAATATTGGAAGTTTTAAGAGTTCGATTTACGAATGGAAAATTAAAAAGGCCAAGTGATGCTAAGTACTGAACCAGTGAACTCGTTTTATTTTCATGGTTGAATGTTTGTTTATTTGATAGTTAAATAACCAACTATCAAATCTGGCCAATTATCGATGGTTGGTTCGGAAAGACCGGGATCAAATTTATATTCGAAAACCATTCCGACCAGCTAATACGTAATTGTGGAAGAGATCAGACGATGATCGAGATGGAGCATTTGAAGACCATAGATCATCATAAAGCGGAAGTATTGCTTATAATCTCTGGTTAGCTTCCAGAGATAAACTGTGATTATGTCGTGGTTGGAGTCTATGGGTTGCAAGGACTACTTGCTACTAATCTATAGGGTTATTCCTAGGATGTGGTAGGAGGGTGCCTTTGGTTGTCCAGTCCCAAGGCAACGTTTATGGACGGACCTGACGATGTGGCTGAAACACCCCACCTCCATTAATGTCACTCATAAAGGGAATGCATTAACTTCAGTGAAGCGTTATAGGTAAAAGATGCAGATAAATTACAAGACAGACAAATAAAGCACGGAAAAATAAATAAAACTTTACTTCATTGATAAAACAACAGCTTGGTAAAATAGCTTGTACAAAGATTTTTTTCCAACACCAATACCCAATACAACAAAGTATCGGTCTTGTTTAACAAATTAAAGAAGCATAATGTGACAATGATATTCCCCAATAAAGAATGAGCCAGCCATAGCAGTGGATAAGAGAGTCCAAAGCAATACATCGACTACCTTTGTAACACCCCACCTCCGCTAGGGTCACTCAGAAAGGGAATGCACTAGTTTTGGAGGAGTGTTATCAAGGTAAATAATCACAGAAATATTACAAGACAGACATAAATAAAATAGCGGAAGAGTCAAAAGATAAATTTCATTACTTTCAAAATAGTCAAAGTCTTTTTCATCCAAAGTACCAAATAGCCAAAGTCATCATTTTCCATTACAACAAATTCTGTCTTGCTTAAATAAAGAAGCATAAAAGCTTAAAACAGCATAGATAGCATAATTCCCCAAAATAGCAGAAATGCAGCCATAGCAGAGCTCAAGATCAAACCGTACATGAGCTGAACCGAAAGCAAGAGAAATCCAAGCTAAATGCTAGAGTTTCCTCCCTGAGAACCTCGGATGGGGGGGGGGGGGGACGAAAGAAAAAGAGGCGAAAGAAAATGGGTCAGTCATAAAGAATGGTAAGTCCTAGTGACTTTCAGCATAAAAACAGGTAAAGGTAACATGACATGTATAAACTGAAAGTAAACATAAGGATGCTGGCAAGATGGGAAAGATAGACTAAGATAACATGATAAATCAAGTATAACATCGCATTTTCAAGATTCGCTGCACCAACTGTACTAGTATCCCAAACCCATGTCATATATTAACCATGAAATGATCCCTTGGCCCAATATCATGAAATGACCCATTTCGGGGTCCTACGGAACGATCCATTAATTGATCGGCTCCCTATAAGTTCTAGCTCGTCGTGTGTCTGTGTCATACAGCCCTATCACGAATTCGGTCACCTATGCTAGGTCCACCATAGGGTGTATGAAGCCCTAGGGTGCCAACCACCGACACGAATAAAGCACGCACAGTGTAAACCTACTGATGCCCAATGCCTGCTTTTTCAACTCCGGACTACGTGCACGACCATAGTCCGCCTGAACCTACACTGGCGCACCCACTCAGCCGTCGTTCTGGTCGCTTACAATCAGCCTAGTAATCGTGCCCCACCCTGCCTAGTTCCAGGGTACCATGATACATCTAAGTGGGTTACTGCTGAAATGGACCGCGTAACTAGGGTGTCCGTCCAACAGGTTAAGTGTTGTCATTTAATTTCGTGACTTAACCCTTATCAGTCTAGCATGTCAAATTGGTTAAGTGCTGTGTTTCAATTTCATGACTTAACCCCCACTAAACATGTGTCAAGTTGGTTAAGTGTTGTCTTTCATGTTCATGACTTAACCCTATCATGTGGCATTAATTCATTAATGCACCCCAACCTCTCACATCAGACCTATTGTTGTGGTCACTGGATATGCCGGGCGGTTCCGAGCAGATTTACACCACAACTCAGTCTGACCTCGGGTTTCAAGCGCGATATGACCAACTACCCACATTGGATCCTATTGTTTGCAGTCACTGGATTTGTCGGGCGGTTCTGGGCAGAATTACACTGCAAACTCAACCCAACCTCGAGTTGGCCATTTTCAAGTTCATTATAGTGTCATGTCCATGTTCAAATTTCATGTCAAGTTCGTGTCAAGTTTCATGGCAAGTTTCATGTCAAGTTTCATGATTCATGTTCATAACCAATTCATGTTTTGCCTAATCTACCCAAATCGTATTCCCATCGCACGTAAACGTGAATCGATCTAGAATACAAGTAAATCCAAATCCAAAATAAAAGGGAATAACATCAAAACTATGATAGGCAAAAGAACGAGTACAAGGTGATAAATCTAGCATGATATAGCTTGAGATAATTGGTTATAACATCACTGGCATATAGAATAATAGTCCCAAAACATTAGGATTACAGATCTAACATAATAAGGTGATAGTCATTATAAAGGTGATAATGCAAACTTGTGAAAAGTAGATTGATTCAACATCACAGGCATGATAATACTATGGACATGAAGGAGTTTGATTTACAACATGAATAGGTCGAAACTGATTTCATAGCAATATTCCCAAATGTCAAGATCCAAGATGGAAACAAGAATAGAGGTGAATCGATTATCATACTTAAGTCCAATTTCACTTTATCTCATGTCCAAATTACAATTAACAAGTTTAAATATCAAAGTAACTAGAACTTACAGTGCGCGGATCGAGAATTTAGAAAGCAGAATCGAAGCTCTAGTCGAACAACCCCAATATGCAATTCCTAGCCGTAGTCTTCGAGAAATAGTCTTCATGTTTTATTTTAATTTATTTATTTCAATTATTTCAGAGGCAGCATAAGGAGAGAATAAAATGGTGTAAAGAGAATGGGGTTAAGGGGCTGTTTATATATGATTAGGCAAACGAATCTAGACTGAAAACGAGACCAAAACATCAGAATGAACCCAGGCTCAAAACTGGGTTTCGGCACCAGGACGACCCCAAGGTCGACCATAGGGTCGAACTGGCCCCTGGGAGTTCGACCATTGTGTCGACCTCTAGGTCGACCTGGTCCTGGGCGGGAAATTTCCCGCCCAGCCTGCGCTGGGGTTTGAATTCGAATTTTGAATTCGAATTTCGAGCTGTTTTCGATTCTGAAGATTCCTGAAACTTCGGAGGGTCATATCTTCCTCATACAGAGTCCGTTTTTCAAAAACTCAGACTCGTTTCCAAGTAGAATTTCGAGACGAACGCGATAGCGCAACCTGTTTCCCTTGATTCTTATTTTAAAATTTAATTCTGCCTTGATTTATGGTTTTAACATGTTATTAAAATACGGGTTGTTACATTCTCCCCTCCTTAAAGGATTTCGTCCCCGAAATCTTCAAGTTAAGAAGAATGCATCCTATCATCCAATCATCCATCTACTCAACCATCATTCACAAGCAACCATTGTCCTTAAAAGATTTCTAATGCTGTATGAACTTATGCAAGAGTGTGTGTATATGTACTTGTCTAATGCAAAAGATCAGGCGGTTACTGATTCAGTAAATCTCCTTAATGCAAAATATGCTAGTGCAATGAATCCAACACGTATGCAATTTCCTAATATAATATCTACATGAGTGCACAACCATTCATCCATATGAAACATCCATATGATAACATATCAAATTTCCATCCATATACAAGTATAAGCACTCATGCATATGCAACATGAAAAATGTGACTGAGCCGATCTAGTGCCTAATGTGTGTTATGCAACCACGAGCAACCACTTGCAACCACTTGCAATCATCAACCATAACATGTTTCAATCACTTGTTTACATCCAAAAGGGTTCTACCTAAGGTTCTCAAGATAGGATCGAGAAGATAACAAGACAAATATGGATAGCAAAAGCATGTACATGATACGAAGGTATGTAAACTTATAGGAAAAAGAGATCGAGAATGTACCCTAAAAAACAATTGGGTATAGCGCGCGTATCTTCTCTTCGGTTTCCCAAATTGCGTCTTCTTGGGCTTCACACCACTGTACTTTAACTAGCTTGACTTCTCGATTCCTTAGCTTCTTGATCTCTGTTCCTAAGATACGAATCAGAACTCGCCTCAATGTTGCTTCTCTTTCCACTTATACGCCTTCAAGGATGCTTGGCTCAACCACTTCGGCAGACTCATGTAAGCACTTTCGGAGATGTGAAACGTGAAAGACATTGTGTACTCCGGCCAACCTCTCGGGTAACTCTACCTTATAGGTCATCTGTCCAATCCTGTCGATGATAGGGAACGATCCTATGAACCTCGGTGCTAACTTTCCAACCGCTCCAAAGCGAACCACACTGCATAAAGGAGAAACTTTTATAAAGGCCATATCTCCGACTTTGAACTTTAGTCTGTCCTTCTCTTGTCCGCGTAGGATTTTTGTCTATCTTGGGCCGTTTTCATCTGTCTTCGTATCAACTCAACCTTCTCGGAAGTGTCCCTTATCATGTCGGGTCCAAGTATGAGCTTGTCTGTCGACTCCCACCAACAAGTTGGTGACTTGCACGGTCTTCCATATAAAGCTTCGAATGGTGCCATTCCTATGCTAGCTTGGTAACTATTATTATACACGAACTCAATGAGAGGTAGGTGATCTTCCCAAGTACCACCAAAGTCAAGAATGCATAGTCTCAAAAGATCCTCTAGTACCCTATTTACCCTTTCGGTTTGTCCATCCGTCTGTGGGTGATAGGTCGTGCTTAAACTTAGCCGTGTACCCATTGCTTCTTGTAAACTATTCCAAAATTCGCTAGTGAAAATCGGGTCATGATCGCTAACTATACTAGAGAGAACTCCGTGCAACCGTACTATTTCTCGAAGGCATATAGACGCTAGCCATGATGCGGTCCTCTTGCTCTTCACAGGAATGAAGTGAGCGCTCTTCGTGAGTCTATCTACTATAACCCATATGCTGGTATTGCCCTTCCTTGACCTAGGAAATCCATCCACAAAATCCATCGAGACACTCTCCCATTTCCATAGTGGAACCTCTAAAGGATGCAATAGCCCACCGGGCTTTTTCGACTCGGCCTTTACTTGTTGGCACACCATGCACATAGAAACGAATTCCGCCACGTCCTTTTTCATCCCGTTCCAAAATAAAATGCGCTTCATATCCTTGTACATTTTATCCCCCCGGGATGTATAGTCATCTTCGAGTGATGCGCCTCTTCGAGAACTCTCTTTACTAAGTCTCCCACTTGTGGGACACATAGTCTACCATCACGCCTTAGCCATCCCTTGTCATCTATGGCATACCCACTGAGGTGACTTGACATCTCACCTCTAATCAACTTGTCCACGATCTCGACTATCTGTGGATCTTCCTTCTGTGAAGTCCCTACTTGGTTAAGAAGCGTAGGCCTTAACTCAAGTGATGCTAACTTGCTAGCCAACGACTCGACAACAGGTGTGAAATCAAAGGTTGCTATAAACTCTACACTTTTCCTTTCAACAGACAAAGGTCTCAGAGTCAACCTTTTCCTACTTAGTGCATCCGCCACCACGTTACCCTTGCCAAGGGTATAAGCTATATCGAAGTCATACGATGCCAAGAATTCCATCCACCTCTGTTGCCTTAGATACAAATCTTTTTGCGAAAAGAGGTACTTAAGCGATTTGTGATCGGTATACAGCTCGAACTTCTCACCTAGAAAATAGTGGCGCCAAGACATAAGTGCAAAAACAATCGCGGCCAATTCCAAGTCATGTATGGGATAGTTTTTCTCATGAACTTTAAGTTGTCTACCCCCGTAGCATATCACTTTCCCTTCTTGCATTAGGACATCGCCTAATCCCGTGCCGCACGCATCTGTGTACACCGTAAACATCTTACCTCCGTCGGGTAATGCCAAAACTGGAGCTGTGGTGAGGGCTCTCTTAAGCCTTTGAAAAGCAACGTCACACTCTATGTCCCATGCAAAAGTTGGGTTCTTCTTCGTTAACCTAGTAAGTGGGGCTGAAATCTTAGCGAAGTCCTTAATGAACTTCCTATAGTAGCCTGCCAAACCGAGAAAGCTTCTCACTTCCGTTGCGTTCTTAGGAACTTTCCAGTCTTGCACCGCAGCTACCTTTGTGGGGTCCACAGCTGTACCTTGCTTAGAAACAACATGTCCAAGAAACCGAACTTCTTTTCTCCAAAAATGACACTTGGAGAACTTAGCCTTTAACTCGTGTGCTCTAAGCGTATCCGTGACTTCCTTGAGATGTCTAGCATGTTCTTCCTCATCCTTTGAGAAGATCAAAATATCGTCCACGAAGACCACCACAAACCTGTTAAGGAATTCCCTAAACACCCTACTCATCAAGTCTACGAAGTACACGGGTGCATTCGTCAAACCAAACGGCATGACGAGCCATTCGAAGAAACCATCCGGAGTCCGAAACGCAGTCTTGTCAATACTATCCTCAGCCACTCTAAGTTGATGAAATCCTGTAGCTAGATCGAGTTGAGAGAAAAAAGACACTCCTACAAGCTGGTCGAACAAGTCGTCGATTCTCGGTAGTGGGTGCCTATTCTTCTTAGTTTGCTTGTTTAACTCACGATAATCTATGCATAGACGAAGCGAACCATCCGCCTTAGTAGCGAATACCATCGGAGAACCCCATTCAGAAATGCTTCGCCTAATGAAATTTTTCTCAAGCAACTCCTTAACTTGCTTACTAAGCTCTTTTCTCTCTCGCGGGGCCATGTGTCTAACGGACAATGCAACTAGCTTAGCATTATCAACAAGATTTATACAGAAATCTACCTCGCGCTTAGGGGGTAACCCCTTAACCTCATCAAAGACATCGGGATATTCTCGGACTACCCTTACTGATTGTAGATCATCGATAGATGAGTCAAGAGATTCTAGATAACATAACATGACAGGACCCATAGAGTTACAAGAAATTTCAAGGGTATTACCAAGGTGAGTCATGAGTCTAACTACCCTTCGTTCACAATCGAGAATGGCTCCATTATTGGACAGCCAGTCCATGCCTAGAATCAAACCGTATCCCATAAATCCGAGAATATCAGCATTGAACGTGAATTCTACGCTTAAGATAGAAATCCTCAAATCCACACAAATCATAGATAAATGAGCGGAGCCACCAACTGGATTTGAAAAAATAACGGGATCCTCAACTAGACTAGTACTTAGGTGCAAAGTTTCAACAATTCAGAATAAATAAAAGTATGTGATGCGCCAGAATAAAACAAAGTTCGAACAGGATGATAAAAAAGATAGACTAAACTTTCGACAGAAATATTTCTACCTCGTTCTTACGGAGGCGCCGTGAGAGCGTGGACTTGTCCTCCAGAAGAAGGTCCAACTCCCTGCCTTTGCTTCCTTGGGCAGGCCCTAGCCATGTGTCTTGTCTCGCCACAGTGGAAAAAACCACCCATCTTACTTTTCTTCTTTTTGCAGTCTTTGACAAGATGTCCAGGAATGCCACAAAAATTACACTTTCTCTTTTCATAGGGTTTGTTGTTCTTCCCGCCTTTCTTTGGATCAGCATTCTTGTTCTGTGACCCTTCCCCCTTCTTATCTTGAGGCACTTCTTCTTTTGCCTCATTCTTGCCCTTGTCTTCCTCATTTAAGAGTGCCATGTCTACTAACCTTTTGTAAATAGCCCCCATAGGTATGTGGGTCATAGCCAAGCTGTGAAGTGGCTCATTCAATCCCTTGACAAAACGGAGAGCCTTCTTATAGGGAGCATTCACTAAGTCCAGTCCAAACCGGGCCAGCTGATTGAATTGATTGACGTACTCCTTGACCGTCATACTTCCTTGCTTAAGAGATAAGAACTTTTCCAACTGTAGACTTCGTTCAGCTTGTGAGAGGAATTTCATCTAAAACCTTATCCTGAAATCCATCCATGTGTCAACAGGTCTTTCAGCGTTAGTGACTTCCCACCAATAGGAAGCTTCGTCTTTGAGCAACCATACTGCCAACTATACCTTCTGCCTATCGTCCACCTAGAAGATAACGAACAGATCCTCAGTTTCTTTGAGCCAGTTCCTCGCTTCTACGAATGATTCAGTTCCCTTGAAATCCTTCATCGTTGGCCCTAGCCTCTAAGTACCTCCTGAACCAGCCAGGTATTGGCACACCCTCTGTAAGGTTAAGATTCCCAGACATGCTGAAATGAAAAGGAAGAGATTCAACACGAGGAAACAAAGGATAGTGCTAATGGCTTTTGGGGAATAGCCTTTAAATAAAACAAGACTTTTCTTGAAAAATGCTTCTTTGTAAACGGTTTTGAAAATATTTTTAGAAGGTTTTAAAAACTTTTTCCCAGTATGGTAACCTTCTGCTCTGATACCAAGTGTTACACCCCACCTCCGCTAGGGTCACTCACAAAGAGAATGCACTAGTTTTGGAGGAGCGTTATCGAGGTAAACAATCACTAAAATATTACAAGACAGACATAAATAAAACAGCGGAAGAGTCAAAAGATAAATTTCATTACTTTCAAAATAGTCAAAGCCTTTTTCATCCAAAGTACCAAATAGCCAAAGTCATCATTTTCCATTACAACAAATTCTGTCTTGCATAAATAAAGAAGCATAAGAGCTTAAAACAACAAAAATAGCATAATTCCCCAAGATAGCAGGAATGCAGCCATAGCAGAGCTCAAGATCAAACCGTACATGATCTGAACTGAAAGCAAGAGAAATCCAAGCTGAGTGTTAGAGTTTCCTCCCTGAGAACCTGGGGGGGGGGGGGAACGAAAGAAAAAGAGGCGAAAGAAAACGGGTCAGTCATAAAGACTGGTAAGTCCTAGTGACTTTCAGCATAAAAACAGGTAAAGGTAACATGACATGTATAAACTGAAAGTAAACATAAGGATGCTGTCAAGATGGGCAAGATAGATCAAGATAACATGATAAATCAAGTATAGCGTCACATGTTCAAGATTCGCTGCACCAACTGTACTAGTATCCCAAACCCATGTCATATATTAACCATGAAATGATCCCTTGGCCTAATATCATGAAACGACCCATTTCGGGGTCCTACAGAACGATCCATTAATCGATCGGCTCCTTACAAATTCTAGCTCATCATGTGTCTGTGTCATACGGCCCTATCACAAATGTAGTCACCTGTGCTAGGTCCACCATAGGGTGTATCAAGCTCTAGGTTGCCAACCACTGACACGAATCAAGAACGCACAGTGTAAACCTACTGATGCCCAATCTTGCTTTTTCAACTCCGGACTACGTGCACGACCATAGTCCGCCTGAACGTACACTGGCGCACCAACTCAGCCATCGTTCTGGTCGCTTACAATTAGCCCAGTAATCGTGCCCCACCCTGCCTAGTTCCAGGGTACCATGATACATCTAAGTGGGTTACTGCTGAAATGGACCGCGTAACTAGGGTTTTCGTCCAACAGGTTAAGTGTTGTCTTTTAAATTCGTGACATGACCCTTATCAGTCTAGCATGTCAAGTTGGTTATGTGTTGTCTTTCAATTTCATGACTTAACCCCCACTAATCATGTGTCAAGTTGGTTAAGTGTTGTCTTTCATGTTCATGACTTAACCCTATCATGTGGCATTAATTCATTAACGCACCCCAACCTCTCACATTAGACCTGTTGTTGTGGTTACTGAATATGCCGGGCGGTTCCGGGCAGATTTACACCACAACTCAATCTGACCTCGGGTTTCAAGCGCGATATGACCAATTACCCACATTGGATCCTATTGTTTGCAGTCACTGGATTTGCCGGGCGGTTCTGGGCAGAATTACACTGCAAACTCAACCCAACCTCGAGTTGGCCATTTTCAAGTTCATTCCAGTGTCATGTCCATGTTCAAATTTCATGTCAAGTTTGTGTCAAGTTTCATGGCAAGTTTCATGTCAAGTTTCATGATTCATGTTCATAACCAATTCATGTTTTGCCTAATCTACCCAAATCGTATTCCCATCGCACGTAAACATGAATCGATCTAGATTACAAGTAAATCCAAATCAAAAATAAAAGGGAATAACATCAAAACTATGATAGGCAAAAGAACGAGCACAAGGTGATAAATCTAGCATGATATAGCTTAAGATAATTGGTTATAACATCACTGGCATATAGAATAATAGTCCCAAAACATTAGGATTACAGATCTAGCATAATAAGGTGATAGTCATGATAAAGGTGATAATCCAAACTTTTGAAAAGTAGATTGATTCAACATCACAGGCATGATGATACTATGGACATGAAGGAGTTTGATTTACAACATGAATAGGTCCAAACTGATTTCATAGCAATATTCCCAAATGTCAAGATCCAAGATGGAAACTAGAATAGAGGTGAATCGATTATCATATTTAAGTTCAATTTCACTTTATCTCATGTCCAAATTACAATTAACAAGTTTGAATCTCAAAATAACTAGAATTTACAGTGCGTGGATCGAGAATTTAGAAAGCAGAATCGAAGCTCTAGTCGAACAACCCCAGTATGCAATTCCTAGCCGTAGCCTTCGAGAAATAGTGTTCGTGTTTTATTTTAATTTATTTATTTCAATTATTTCAGAGGCAATATAAGGAGAGAATACAATGGTGTAATGAGAATGGGGTAAGGGGCTGTTTATATAGGATTAGGCGAACGAATCTAGACTGAAAACGAGACCAAAAACATCAGAATGAACCCAGGCTCAAAACTAGTTTTCGGCACCAGGTCGACCCCCAGGTCAACCATAGGGTCGACCTGGCCCCTGGGAGGCCGACCATAGTGTCGACGCCCAGGTCGACCTGGTCCTGGGTGGGAAATTTCCCGCCCAGCCTGCGCTGGGGTTTGAATTCGAATTTCGAGTTCGAATTTCGAGTTCGAATTTCGAGTTCGAATTTCGAGTTCGAATTTCGAGCTGTTTTCGATTCTGAAAATTCCTGAAACTTCGGAGGGTTATATCTCCCTCATATGGAGTCGGTTTTTTGAAAACTCGGACTCGTTTCCAAGTAGAATTTCGAGACGAACGCGATGGCGCAACCTGTTTCCCTTGATTCTTATTTTAAAATTTAATTCTGCCTTGATTTATGGATTTAACATGTTATTAAAATACAAGTTGTTACAACTTTCGAGCTTGGAAGGAGAAATGGTCCAAACTAAGTTGAGCTATTCCCTCCCTGACTACCTGGGGGGAGGGGGTAAACGGAAGAAAAGAGGCGAAACAAACTTGGTAAAACATAAGTCTGGTAAGTCCAGTGACTTTCAGTATGTAAACAGGTAAAAGTAACATGACATGAATAAATTGAATATAAGACAATACCATGATAACATGGATAAGAAGATAACATAAGATTAGCATAATGTATGATAAGGCAAGATAAACCGAATGCGCTTCTACTCTTTCTCTGCTTCGCTACTACCTTGTTATTCTGATTCTTATCTCTCTGCACCAACTAACTAGTATCCTAACATGTGTCTTTTATAGAATGATTTGTATTCCTTACTAGTATCCCAACTAGTTTCCTGTGTTATATATTAAGGTGATCCCGACCCCGCAATTGTGGTATCCTTCAGGTGTACATCTAGTATGAGGATCTTACCTCAATCAGCCTAATTGCCATGAAGATGTTAGACGTATCCTTACTATCTTAACCGATCGGCTCCTACTCGTATCGATCTAGTTCTAGTTTGTGTCCCTCGGCCCTCTGCTTGTAGATACCAGTGTTGTTCCCATCGTTGGGTGTATCAAGCCCTAAGGTGGCAACCCAACACGATCAAGATGCACACCTTTATATCTACTGATGCACAATGGCTAATTCTTCCACTCCAGAATACGTGCACGCCCATGATCCCGTCGGAACCTGCACTGCTGCACCACCCGCCTCTACTTTGACCGCTTATAATCAACCCAGTAATCATGCCCCCCGCCTAGTTCAGTGTACCATGATACATCTTTGTGGGTTACTGCTGAAATGGGTCCGCGTTACTAGGGTTTCCTACTGGTTAAGTTTGTGGGCTTATATACAAATATTACCCACCTACACGAGATGTACTTAACCCTCCATATGTTTATTTAACGGTTAAGTTTGTCGGTCTATATATACTAATATTACCCACCTACCCAAGGTTTACTTAACCCTCCCACTTATCAAGTCAATATGTATTATTGGTTAAGCTTGCCTTAACCCTATCCACTTTGTTCATGTACTATTGGTTAAGTGTTGTCCATTCATGTTAACTTAACACACCCACAGATCATGTTGTATTGGTTAAGTGTTTCCTATTTACTTAACCCTGTTCATTCATCATGTTATATTGGTTAAGTGTTTCCCATTAACTTAACCCCACTCGTTCATCATGTTGTATTGGGTAAGTCTTTCTTATTAACTCAACCCACCTCGCTTGTCTAATTAACATGTTATAACGGTTAAGTGTTCTAAATTTTACTTAACCCCACCTTCTTGTCTAATTAACATGTTATAACGGTTAAGTGTCACCTATTAATATGTTACTTAACCTTACCATTCTTAGCATGTCTGTTTATTGGCATTAATTCATTTATTAATGCCCCAACCTCTCACATTAGAACTGTTGTTTGCGGTTGCTGGATGTGCCAGGCGGTTCCGGGCAGACTTCTACTGCAAACACATTCTAACCTCGGGTTTTTGGGCTAAATGCGCTAATATCTCACATTAGATCTATATTGTTGCGGTCGCTGGATGTGTGGGGCAGTTTCAGGCAGTCTTACACCACAACTCAATCTAATCTCGGGTTAGGCATATTCATCTTTTAACAACTTCACCTATTTACCATACATGTCCAAGCCTAGATTTTATATGCTAATTACCCCAAATTCACAAAACTAGTCATGTTCTAATTCTCCAGTTATGCGCAGCAGAGTCAATTGCAAGTTATGCCCCACAAATTCAATTACAAGTTATTACTAAAAATAGGTTGCACCCAATCTTCCCAAATTTGCAATAATAGTCATGCTCTAAAATCACAATATATATTATGCTTGGCATCCCAACCAATATTTATGCTTAATCTATATTTAATATTCCAATTTGCATTTTATGCCCAAAACTTGGTTTACATGCCAATTAACCCCAAACTTGCAGTTATAATGATAATAATTCCCCAATATCAATTACAAGTTATGCCCAACAATTTCACCGAATATGTTATGCCCAATTATTTTACCAAGTACATTATGCCCAATTTTTACCCAAAAGAGGTTATACCCAAATATTCCCTGTATTCCAATCGTTCGTATTTCGCGATTTCAGCCTAGGTTCGAAGGTAACCCAGGTTCATAAAAGAAAAAGGAAATAGGGGAAGAGAGAGATGGAGCATACAATAAGAATAGGCATAAAAATAGGTATATAACAACAGACCTAGTATAGGAAATTTAGATCCAACAAAGATAGATTCTTGAATAAACAGATACAATCATCATCGCAGGCATAAGAATAACATCATGAACCAAAAAGGATTATATGTCTGATGTACACCAAAGATAAGCATGATTGGTTCGATACAATAACTTCTTAGGTATGTTAAATCATGGATTTCATAGAAAGATAGGGATAAATCTGAAAAGATTTTCTTATCATCAAGCATGGACTTAGATTCATTTTATTACATGCCAAGATTACAGTTAGGTATTTAAATCTGAAAATAACATGAACTTACATTGCTAGGATTAGAAAAGATAATTGAATCGTTGTTGTGGCAGAAACTTTAATTTGATGTTGGTCAATCTTCGAAGTTGATTGTAGAAGAAAACATCTCCTTTGATTTAGAGCTCACTAACTTGATCACTAGTTTGGAGAAGAAAGAGGTGGCTAGGCTAGATTGAAGTTGAATGTCATGATGGCGTCATAGCTTTAGAGCAATAGAATTAGGGTTGGGTTATGAGTGTATATATAGATGTCTAGGATTATTAAGAGCCTTTAGATCAACCTGGGGTCCATCCAGACCATCTAGGCCAAGAGAATGAGTCAGTAGGCCAATCAGAAGTTTCCACATAGCCCTACGACTCAGAAATTCGTCACTGGAATCCGAATCAAAAAGGGGTCGACTCCCTACAGGGGGGTCGACACCTACGTCGACACCCCTATAGGGGGTCGACACCTATGTCGACTCCCCCTGCGGGGGGTCGACACCTATGTCGACTCCCCCTGCGGGGGGTCGACACCCCTGATCGGGAAATTTTCCGCTCATCCTGCTCCGTCTATATTTCAAAATTTGAACTGTTTTCTGATTTTTAAATTAATTTCTGCTTATAGTTGAAATCTTCTGAACTCCATAACTTCTTCATACGGAGTTCGATTCACGCAAACTCGGACTCTATCTCAAGCAGAATTCCAAGACGAACGCAATGGCGTAAATCGTTTTACTTATTTCCCACTTTTAAAATTAAGTATTCTTTAATTCGTTACTTTAATATTCATGGAAACTATGGGGTGTTACATTCTCCCCTCCTTAAAGGATTTCGTCCCCGTAATCTCTAAGTTAAGAAGAATGTATCCTAAAATAAAATATCCATCTACTCAACCATCAATCGCAGGCATCCATTGTCCTTAAAAAGATTTCTAATGATTTTCATGAACATATGCATAGTGTGTGTATATGTCCTTATCTAATGCAAAATCAGGCGGTCTACTGATTCAGTTGACCTCCTTAATGCGAATTATGTTCGTGCCCTCAGTCCATCATGTATGCAATTATTCCTAATCGTACTTTATAACTTCTACATGAGTGCACAATCATTCATACAAATGCAACGCCCATATGATATCACATCGAATTTCAATCCCTATATATAAAAATTCACTCATGGATATGCAATATGGAGGTGACAGAGCCGATTTAGTGCCTAATGTGTGTGTATATGCATCCATGAGCAACCACTAGCAAACACTTTCATCCACTTGCATCCACTTGCATCCACAAAACATAACATGTCTCAATCACATGTTTACATCCATTGGCTTCTACCTAAGGATCGAGGGGAGGACCGAGAGGATACACTTAAAAGATAAAGACTAGCATGCAAATAAATTTTACAGAAAAAGAGAGATCAAGGATATACCCTCAAAAAAAGGGTATGATGTACCTAGTCTTCAGTCTTCTAAGTCGCATCTTCTTGAGCTTCACTCCATTGTGCTCTGACTGTCTTAACTTCATGACTGCAGAGCTTCTTAATTTCTGTTAGCTTCTTAATTTCTGTTTCCAAAATATGAGTTGTAACTCATTTCACTGTCACCTCCCGTTCCACCTCTTCTCCTTCTAGTATACTCGGCACTACAACTCCTGCTGTGTCATGCTAACCTTTCTTCAAAAGGTCTTCCAAAATCCTATTCACCCTTTCTGCCAGAGGATGATAAGCGGTGCTCAAACATAACTGCGTACTCATGGCTTCTTCCAAAATTCACTAGAGGGTATTCCACATAGAAGAACTATCTCTTGAAAATAAACAAATGCTAACCATGTTACTAAGTGTATATACTAAGATGATTAGAGGTCTCACCTCTACTTAGCTTACCCATAATGTCACAAATCTGAGGGTCTTCATGTCACACCGCTCCTATCCGATCCAAAAGCGTAGGCCGCTCTTCTAGCGATGCCAACTAACTTAACCGAAAGTTTTAAAATCAAAGTTTGATATGTATTCTGAACTTTTCCTTTTCACAAAAAGATGACTTGAAGTCAACCTTTTTCTTCTTAAGGCATCCTCTACGACCTTACCCTTCCTTCTTCCATCAAAATGGCGCCTAGTCCCGTGCCGCATGCATCTGTGTATACCGTAAGGTAAAAGTCAAAACTGGACATGTTGTATGAGCCCTCTTCGATCATTGGAAAGCGACATCACAATCAATATCCCGAGCAAAGGTTAAATTCTTCTTCGTTAATCCAGTAAGTGAGGCTGATACCTTCGCAAAGTCCTTAATAAACTTACTATACCAGCAAGCTAAACCAAGAAAACTTCTTACTCCCGTTGCATTCCTTAGGATCTTCTAATCTTGCACCGCAACTGCTTTTGCGGGATCCATTGTTATCCTTTCCTTGGATATCACCTGTCTTAGAAACCTTACTTTTTTTTCTCTCTTCAAAAATGATATTTGGAGAACCTAGCCTTAAGCTGATGCGTTTGGAGGGTATCCAAGACTTCCCTTAGATGCAAAGCATGTTTTTCCTCACTCTTAGAGAAAACTAAAATATCATCTATGCACAAGCGAAGTGAACCATCCGCCTTTGTAGCGAAAACAACCAGAGCACCCTATTCAGAAATACTTCGCCTTATGAACCCTTTTCTCAAGTAACTCTTTTACTTGTTTACTGATCCATTCCTTTCCCTTGAAGTCATGTGTCGTACGGGTAATGCAACTAGCTTTGCATTGTCAACTAGATATATGTGGAAGTATATCTCACGTTTTAGGGGACAAACCCCTAACCTTATTAAAAACATCTATGTACTCATGGGCTATTCTAACGGATCGCAAATCGTCGATAGATGCATCAAGTGATTTTAGGTAGCTAAGCAAAACTGATCTCTTAGGATCGCACGAAATCTCGAGGGTATTCCCGAGGCAAGTCAAAAGTCTAACTACCCTTCTTTCGCAATTACTAGCTAACCAATCCATGCCTGGAATCAACCCATAGCCCATGAAACCAAAAACATAAGAATTACACTTAAAGTCAATACTTAAAATAGCTATTCTCCAATCCTTACAAACCAAAGATAAATGAGCTGAACCACCAATGGGATTTGAGACAATAATGGGATCTTCTACTATACAAGCACTAAGGTGCAGAGACTCAACTATGGAAGCAGATATAAACGAATGTGAAGCACTAAAATCAAAAAGAGTACTAACAGGATGATCAAAAAGAAAAAAATAAACTTTTTCAACAAAAACTTTACTACCTCTCTCAGGTACGCTGGCAGTGAGAGCAGGCACTCGCCCTCCTGGAAATCCTGTCCTTTGTTCTTGCCCTTGTCCTTGATTATATGACCCGTTATACCATAATAACGACACTCCCTGTTGTCTTAGATTTTTCTGTTCTTTCCTCCTTTGTGAACCAAGTCCATATCCATGAGTTTCTCATCCTTGGGTTGTTCTCCTTAGCCAAACTCCATCATTCTCATCTTTGCCATCCTTGTGTAACTTGTTGACAAGTCTCTTGAAAGCTGCCTCCATCGCATGGAAAACCCTACAAAGCTTGAAAGAAAATTAGGCGTAGGTGAAACTACTGCGGCTATATATGGAAGTTGGGCACTTCTTCGCTCTTTGACATGTGCCAATAGTCTCATCAAGCCTACGGAACCATGCCACGATGAGGTTACCTCCCAGAAAGCCAGGAGCCCCGGAGACTCTGTAAAGAAGGAAAACAAGGATTCAAATATAGGATCAAAAGATAGTACATATGGATTTGGGGAATATGCCTTCAAAACAAAACTTTTCTTTAGAAAATGATTCTTTTAAAACCGTCTTGAAAATAATTTTTCAAATCTTTTACCTGATCCGGTAACGTTCATCTCTGATACTAAGTGAAACACTCCACCTCCATTAATGTCACTCATAAAGGGAATGCATTAACTTCAGTGAAGAGTTATAGGTCAAAGATGTAGATATATTATAAGACAGACAAATAAAGCTGCGGAAAAATAAATAAAACTTTACTTTATTGATAAAACAACAGCTTGTACAAAGATTTTTTTTCCAACACCAATACCCAGTACAACAAAGTATCTGTCTTGTTTAACAAAATAAAGAAGCATAAAATGACAATGATATTCCCCAATAAAGCATGAGCCAGCCATAGCAGTGGAGAAGAGAGTCCAAAGCCACACATCGACTACCTTCGAGCTTGGAAGGAGAAACGGTCCAAACTAAGCTGAGTTATTCCCTCCCTGACTACCAGGGGGGAAGCGGAAGAAAAGAGGTGAAACATACTAGGTCAGACATAAGTCTGGTAAGTCCAGTGACTTTCAATATGTAAATAGGTAATAGTAACATGACATGAATAAATTGAATATAAGACAATACCGTGATAACAGGGATAACAAGATAACATAAGATTAGCATAAGATATGATAAGGAAAGACAAACCGAATGCACTTCTACTCTTTCTTTGCTTTGCTACTACCCTGTTATTCTGATTCTTATGTCTCTGCACCAACTAACTAGTATCCTAACATGTGTCTTTTATAGAATGATTCATATTCCCTATTAGTGTCGCAACTAGTATCCTGTGTTATATAATAGGTGATCCCAACCCCGCAATTGTGGTAGCCTTCAGGTGTACATCTAGTATGAGGATCTTACCTCAATCAGCCTAAAGATGTTAGATGTATCCTTACTACCTTAACCGATCGGCTCCTACTCGTATCGATCTAGTTATAGTTTGTGTCGCTCGACCCTCTGCTTGTAGATACATGTGCTGGTCCGACCGTAGGGTGTATCAAGCCCTAAGGCGGCTACCCGACGCGATCAAGATGCACAACTTTATATCTACTATTGCCCAGTGGCTAATTCTTCCACTTCGGAATACGTGCACGCCCGTGATCCCGTCGGAACCTGCATTGCTGCACCACCCGCCGCTACTTTGACCGCTTATAATCAGCCCAGTAATCGTGCCCCACCCTGCCTAGTTCAGGGTACCATGATACATCTATGTGGGTTAATGCTGAAATGGGTACCTGTTACTAGGGTTTCCTACTAGTTAAGTTTGTGGGCCTATATACAAATATTACCCACCTACACGAGATGTACTTAACCCTCCACATGTTTATTTAACGGTTAAGTTTGTGGAACTATATATACTAATATTACCCACCAACCCAAGGTTTACTTAACCCTCCCACTTATCAAGTCAGTATGTATTGTTGGTTAAGCTTGCCTTTACCCTATCCACTTTGTTCATGTACTATTGGTTAAGTACTGTCCATTCATGTTAACTTAATCCACCCACACATCATGTTGTATTGGTTAAGTGTTTCCTATTTACTTAACCCTGTTCATTCATCATGTTATATTGGTTAAGTGTTTTCCATTAACTTAATTCCACTCGTTCGTCATGTTATATTGGTTAAGTATTTCTTATTAACTTAACCCCACTTGCTTGTCTAATTAACATGTTATAACGGTTAAGTGTTCTAAATTTTACTTAACCCCACCTTCATGTCTAATTAACATGTTATAACGGTCAAGTGTCGGCTATTCATATGTTACTTAACCTTACCATTCTTAGCATGTCTGTTTATTGGTATTAATTAATTTATTAATGCCCCAACCTCTCACATTAGAACTGCTGTTTGCGGTTGCTGGATGTGCCGGGTGGTTCTGGGCGATTTCTACCGCAAACTCATTCTAACCTCGGGTTTTTGGGCTAAATGCGCTAACCTCTCACATTAGATCTATATTGTTGTGGTCGTTGGATGTACCGGGCGGTTCCGGGCTGTCTTACACCACAACTCAAACTAACCTCGGGTTAGGCATATTCATCTTTTAACAAATTTACCTATTTACCATACATGTCCAAGCCTAGATTTTATATGCTAATTATCCCAAATTCATAAAACTAGTCATGTTCCATTTCTCCAGTTATGCCCAACAGAGCCAATTGCAAGTTATGCCCCACAAATTCAATTACAAGTTATTACTCGAAATAGGTTGCCCCCAATCTTCCCAATTTTGCAATAATAGTCATGCTCCAAAATCACAATATATATTATACTTGGCGTCCCAACCAATTGTTATGCTCAATCTAGATTTAATATTCCAATTTGCGGTTTACGCCCAAAACTTGGTTTACATGCCAATTAACCCCAAACTTGCAGTTATAATGATAATAATGCCCTAATATCAATTACAAGTTATGCCCAACTATTTCACCGAATATGTTATGCCCAATTATTTTACCAAGTACATTATGCCCAATTTTTACCCGAAATAGGTTATACCCAAATATTCCCCGTATTCCAATCGTTCGTGTTTCGCGATTTCAGCCTAGGTTCGAAGGTAACCCAGGTTCATAAAAGAAAAAGGAAATAGGGGAAGAGAGAGAAGAAGAATACAATAAGAATAGGCATAAAAATAGGTATGTAACAACAGACCTAATATAGGAAATTTAGATCCAACAAAGATAGATTCTTGAATAAACTGATACAATCATCATCGCAAGCATAAGAAAAACATCATGAACCAAAAAGGATTATATGCCTAATGTACAACAAAGATAGGCATGACTGATTCGATATAATAACTTCTTAGGTATGTAAAATCATGGATTCGATAGAAAGATAGGGATAAATCTGAAAAGATTTTCTTATCATCAAGCATGGACTTAGATTCATGTTATTACATGCCAAGGTTACAGTTAGGTATTTAAATCTAAAAATAACATGAACTTACATTGCTAGGATTAGAAAAGATAATTGAATCATTGTTGTGGCAGAAACTTTAATTTGATGTTGGTTAATCTTCGAAGTTGATTGTAGAAGAAAACCTCTCCTTTGATTTGGAGCTCACTAATTTGACCTCTAGTTTGGAGAAAAAAGAGGTGGATAGGCTAGATTGAAGATGAACGGCATGACGACGTGATAGCTTTAGAGCAATAAAATTAGGGTTAGGTTATGAGTGTATATATAGATGTCTAGGATTATTAAGAGCCTTTAGATCAACCTGGGATCCATCCAGACCATACAATCCAAGAGAATGAGTCAACAAGCCAATCAAAAGTCGCCACATAGCCCTATGACTCAGAAATTCGTCACTGGAATCCGGATCAAAAAGGGGTCGACTCCCTACAGGGGGGTCGACACCTATGTCGACTCCCCTGGAGGGGGGGTCGACACCCCTGAGCGGGAAATTTCCCGCTCAGCCAGCTCCAACTAGATTTCAAAATTTGAACTATTTTATGATTTTTAAAAATAATTTCTGCTTATACTTGAAATCTTCTGAACTCCATAACTTGTTCATACATAGTCCGATTCGCCCAAACTCGGACTCTATCTCAAGCAGAATTGCGAGATGAACGCAATGACATAACCCATTTTACTTATTTCCCAACTTTTAAAAATATTCATGGAAAATACAAGGTGTTACAGTGGCGTTCAAAGAGAATGGTGGCAAAATGTTCAAAAAGGAGAATTATAACCTCAAGCCTCACAACCGGGGAGTGACAAAAATCGGGCAGGCAGCATGGCTATGTGGGTCATACCCATTAGGGTATACTGTCACCGTCTAGAAATTATTCATATTTGTTACTTCTTTCGCTTCTGTATCTCCCGGGAACGGTTTTGTTGGTACCAATCGTAGGTGACAATATATTCGATACACTCAAGAGAAATGAGTGGTCGGTCATATGTGGGCCGGGTTGCAAGACGTTCTTGTTGAACCCAGTGTATTCCTCTCTAGAGATACACTATCTGTAGGTAGTTCCATACCTTGTCATAGTCAAAATCCAATCTCCAATAAACGCCCGCGGTTTTGATTGTATACTATATATGTTACACCTCGAATTTTCTATTAACTGTATATTAACGAATTTAAGTATAATTAATCCTTAGTGAAAGAACTAAGGGAAACGAGTTACTCCTTTGCGTTCGTCTCGGAATTCTGCTTGAGATAGAGTCCGAGTTTGCGTGAATCGGACTCCGTATGAAGGATTTATGACCTCCGGAAGTTTCAGAATTTAAATTAAAATTCAAATCGTTCAAAACGAAGTTCAAAATTCAAAAATCAGACCCAAACTGGGTTGGGCAGGAAAATTCCCGCCCAAGCACCAGGTCGACCTAGGGGTCGACCTGGGGGTCCACCTGGGTGACTAGGTCGACCATAGGGTCGACCGGGGGGTCGACATGCCCGGTCGACCTTGTTTGGCCCTGGCTGGCCTAGTTAGGTTTCTGGTCGAATTTCTGAGCTTGGCTGTGTCACTAGGGCTTACATGTCACCTTCTGATTGGCTGCTCTTGATATGGATGGTCTAGATTCACTCTAGCTTCATCGACGGCTCTAATTAATTTAAAATTCTATAAATACAACTTGAGTCTAAACCTAAATTCACACAAATAAATGGGAGATAGAGCCGTCATGCTGCTGGAAGGAAGCCAAGAGTAGCCTCCACTTGTAGAAAGCTTAGAGACAAGCCAAAATAAAAGTTATAACACGAATCATAACAACGCTAGTCTTCCCAAAGGAAAGCAATTCAAATTCAGAACTCAGAAATCAGAAAACAAGACCGTCGTTCGTTGTAAGTATAGTGAATTTTCTGATGTGAATAAAAGTTTGGATTTGATTCAATGTAAAATGGAAATGGAATTGTGTTATTATGTAACAATGATGTTAATTCACATCTATGTATTGAATTATTGTGTTATTGTGATGCTTGTGGTATAGTTGAGTTGATAATGATCCTATTGTATATATAGAATCACATGCAAGTTGTATAGCTCATATTGTAATCGACACCTATATGTTTTATGTGATTACATAGGTTGTATGTGATTAAGATTTCATATATATATATATATATGCAAGAACCTTTATGTCTAAACGATTATGTTCACATACATGCTAGTATGTTTGTAAGAAAGTTGCAAGTTCCTAAATTGGATCCATGTCAAGATCCACTTTAATATGTGTTTCATGTTGTAATTAGACATATGATTGGATCTAGTTCACACCCTTGTCATAAAATTATGAAATTATCATATCCTTGTCATATAGTAGTTATGCTCGATGTTATGCCTAGATCCAAAAACAAGTTTAGGCTTGTGTTATATAAATCATATGCTAATTTATGTGACACCTATTTGGTTAGATACCTATTTCAATGCAAGTTCACATATATGTTGATTTAGGCTATGTTGCAAGTTCACATTAATGTTGACTATTTTGCAAGTTCACGCCTATGATGTTCCTATTGACTATGCCAAAAATGCCAAGCTTACACCTATATCATGTTCATGTTTGTGATGTGAATTCCCTTATGTCAATTTTGTGTGCGCTGAATTAGGCTATGTTTTTAGCCTAATATTATATGTTAAAAACCAAGCGAACGAGAATTAGGCTAAGATTGTTAGTCTAATGTTTAAACGGGGTAACGTTGGGAATATTAGAAAAACTTGACATAAAAATATATATGAAATTAGCATGTTTATCACATGCCAAAATTGGTGGCATTTTAAACGGTATTAATTCTTATACCAAAAAGGATGAACTTGGAAAGTGGGCCATAACATTAAATTTACATATATTAAGTAATAAAAACAAATATGTAAATTTAGAAAATAGGAGTATGCTTAACACGAGGTTGGATTGAGTTGTGATGTAAACCTGCCCGGACCCACCTGGCTGTCCAATAGTCACAACAATACCTATCCAATGTGGGTGGTTAAGCATGAAGCCCAATAGGGACCCGAGGTTAGACTGAGTTATGGTGTAAATCTGGCCGGAACCAACCGGCACATCCAGTAACCGTAACAATACCTGTCTAACGTGAGTGGTCGGTGCTTTAAAAAGCTAAGGACAGACTGTCAGGATGGTAGGGCTAAGTTAACTAAAGCACTTAACCAATTCAACATGTTAATGAAATTGATGGGTGGGTTTAGGTAAATACAGACACTTAACCACTTAACATGTTTGACTAGAAAACCCTAGTAACGGGGACCCATTTCAGCAGTAACCCAATTAGGTATCATGGTACCCTGAAACTAGGTAGGGTGGGGCACAATTACTGGGCTGATTGTAAGCGGTCAAAAGCGACAGCGGTGGGTGCAACAATGTGGGTTCTAACGGAGTGCGGGCGTGCACACACTTCGGAGCAGACAAACATGGCACCGGGGGCACCAGTAGTATAACTTATGCATTCTAAGGATTGTGTCGGGACGCCACCATGGGACTTGATACACCCCACGGTGGGGCCAGCATAGGTATCTACAATCTTTGGGGGACGTAAGACACAGATGATTATGCGGGTAGGAGCCGATATTTAGAAAAAGGGGATCACTTTACCTCCAGCATGGGGTGCTAGTTAAGACAACACAAGTAGGTGCAGAGATATAGTATGGGGTGCGATAGTATATTCGATTCAAACTGCTTTGTCTTAGTTTATGACACTCTCCTATTTCCAGTTTATACTTATCATGCCCTTATTCTTATTCTCATACTGAAGAGTCACTAGACTTACCAGGCTTTATGTCTGACCCTATTTTCTTTCGTCTTCTTTTCTTCCATTTCCACCCTCAGGTCCACATAGAGGAAACAACTCAGCTTAGTCAGACCCTTTGCAAGCTTCAAGATAGTAGATGTACGGTTTGGATTCTCTCTCTCCTTGGCTATGGCGGTTGGACACAATCATGGGGATTTATGCAGTTTTAATCATGTTTATGCTTCTTTATTTAATAACCAAGATAGAAATGGTGTTGTAATGTTTTGGAAGTTGTTATGAGACAATTATGGAAGTGTTTTGTATGAACAAGTATTTTATGAAATAAAAGTCTGTTTGTTTCCTCTCCTTATATATACGTGTTTATATTTGTCTTGTGTTTTATCTGTGACTTTTACTTACAAACCTCCACCAAAGTTAAGGCAGTCCCTCGTGAGTGACCTTAATGGAGGGTGGGGTGTTTCACTTGGTATCAGAGCCCAGATTTACCAGACAAGATAAAAAAAATTTGAAACTATTTTCAAAAGAAGTTTAAAGAAGCATTCTTTTTCAAGAAAAAGTCTTGTTTTTAAAAGGCATAAATTCCCCAAAGCCATACGCACTATCTCTCTCTATCCTTTGTCTTGAATACTTTCCCTTTTGTTCCAGCATGTCTTTAGATCTTAACCTTCCGAAAGGAGTACCAATACCTGGCTGGTTCCGAAGGTACCTAGAGGCTAGGGCCAATGGTGCGGGCCCAACAGACATTCCTCCTCCAACAGTGGCAGCGGTTCCTCCACCACCTCCTCCTCCTCCTCGTGGAAATACTTTCGCTAAGATATGTAGAGACTTCAAAGCTATGGGTGGAAAGGACTTTTATGGAACTGAATCCTTTGTAGTAGCAAGGAACTGGCTAAAGGAGACCGAGGACTTGTTCATCATCTTCGAAGTTGACGATAGGCAAAAGATACAGCTAGCAGTGTGGTTGCTGAAAGATGAAGTTTCCTATTGGTGAGAAGTTACCCATGCTGAAAGGCCAGTGGAAACTTGGGAAGATTTTAGGATGTGGTTTGAGATGAAATTCCTCTCCCAAGCTGAAAGAAGCCTGCAAATGGAGAAGTTCCTAACCTTAAATAAGGAAGTATGACAATCAAGGAGTATGTAAATCAGTTTAATCAGCTGGCCAGATTTGGGCTGGATTTAGTAAACACCCAACACAAGAAGGCCCATCGCTTCATCAAAGGTTTGAATGAGCCTCTACACAGCCTTGCAATGACCCATATACCCATGGGAGCGACCTATGAAAGCTTGGTGGACATGGCGCTGCTACATGAGGAAAACAAAGGCAAGAAAGAGGCAAAGGTGGAAGTGCCTCAAGAAAAGAAAGAGGGTTTACAGGCTAAGAAAATAGACTTCAAGAAAGGCGGGAAGAACAACAAAACCCGTGAAAAGAGAAAGTGCAATTTCTGTGGAATTGTGGGACATATAGCAAAAGACTGCAGGAAGAGGAAGGCAAAGATGAATGGGGGCTGTTTCCATTGTGGAGAGACTGGACACTTAGCTAAGGACTGCCCAAAGAAGCGCGGGAAGGGACAGAGGACTGGATCCACCTCAGGAGGACAGGTTCACGCGCTGACGGCACCTCCACAGGAACGAGGTAGAAATATTTATGTAGAAAGCTTAGTTTATCTGTATGATCACCCAGTTCGCACTCTCTTTGATTCTGGTGCATCACACTCCTTTATTTCATCTGCTTTAGTAAAATCTCTGCACCTAGACACTAGTATGTAGAAGATCCCTTGGTTGTTTCAAATCCAATTGGGGGCTCGGCTTATTTTTCAATGGTTTTCTTGGATTTGAAAATCTCTATTCTAAGTGTTGAATTTAGATCTAGTGCCTTTGTTTTGGGCTTCTCAGGATATGGATTGATCTTAGGCATGGACTGGTTATCCAGCAACGGTGCCATTCTTGATTGTGAGAAAAGAGTGGTTAGACTCTTGACTCGGCTCGGTAACACTCTAGAAATTTCTTGTAATCCCTTTAATGCTGTTATGCTTAGTTATCTAGAGTCGCTTGACGCTTCTACTAAGAATTTGCAGTCGGTTAGAGTGGTCCGGGAATATCCGGATGTCTTTGAAGAGGTGAAAGGCTTACCTCCGAAGCGGGAAATAGACTTCTGCATATATCTTGTAGATAATGCAAAGCCTGTAGCTCTGCCTGTTAGACACATGGCTCCAAAGGAGAGAAAGGAGCTCAGTAAGCAAGTTAAGGAGCTTCTCGAGAAGGGGTTTATAAGGAGAAGTATCTCGGAATGGGGTGCTCCAGTGGTGTTCGCCACCAAAGCAGATGGTTCACTACATCTCTGTGTGGACTATAGGGAGCTAAACAAGCTGCCTAAAAAGAATAGACACCCGCTTCCCAGAATAGACGATTTGTTTGATCAGCTTGTAGGTGCGTCGGTCTTCTCCCAACTTAATCTAGCTACTGGGTTCCATCAGCTAAGGGTAGCTGAAGATAGTATTGATAAAACAGCGTTCAGAAACCCAGACGGTTTCTACGAGTGGCTTGTCATGCCTTTCGGTTTGACAAACGCACCCGCTTATTTCGTGGACCTAATGAGCAGGGTGTTCAGAGAATTCCTCAATAAGTTCATGGTCGTCTTTGTAGACGATATTTTGATCTTCTCAAAGAATGAGGAAGAACGTGCTCGGCATCTGAAAGAAATCATGGATACTCTCTGTGCACATCAGCTAAAAGCCAAATTCTCCAAATGCCACTTTTGGAGAGAAGAGGTCAGATTTCTTGGACATATAGTGTCCAAAGAAGGGTTAGCCGTGGACCCCGCGAAAGTGGTAGCAGTGCAAGATTGGAAGACACCAAGAAATGCAACCGAAATCCAAAGCTTTCTTGGGCTAGCAGGTTCTTACCGAAAGTTCATTAGGGATTTCGCGAAAATCTCAGCTCCACTCACAAAGCTAACAAAGAGGAATCTGACGTTCACTTGGGATTTGGATTGCGAATTTGCTTTCCAACGATTAAAAAGGGCTCTCACAACAGCCCCAGTTCTGACTTTGCCAGATGGAAGCAAGATGTTCACTGTATACACTGATGCTTGTGGTACGGGACTAGGCGCTGTTCTAATGTAGGAATATAGGGTAGTAGCTTATGGTGGAAGACAATTGAAAGTTTATGAAAAGAACTACCCAACCCACGATCTTGAGTTGGCCGCCATCGTCTTTGCGCTTAAGTCTTGGCGCCATTATCTCCTAGGTGAGAAGTTCGAATTATATACTGACCGTAAATCGTTGAAATATCTCTTCTCGCAGAAAGATCTTAACTTAAGGCAGCAAAGAAGGATGGAATTCCTTGCCTCGTATGATTTTGAAATTTCTATACTCCTGGCAAAGGCAACGTAGTAGCAGACGTGTTGAGCCGAAAGAAACTGACCTTAAGCCTGGAAAGGCAAAGCTTGGAGTATATAGCCAGTTTTGACTTTAGGCCATCCTCTGATTTCGTACCTGGTTTATTGGCCTCCCTAGAAGTACGACCTACTCTTTTAGACTCAATAGGGGCCGCACAACGTGAAGACCCTCAGTTTGTGGACGTGATTGATAAGCTAATTAGGGGTGAAACTTCTAGTCACCTCAATAGGTACTCCATCGATGATAAGGGTTGGCTGAGGCTAAATGGAAGACTATGCGTCCCACAAGCAAGGGAATTGGTAAAGAAGGTTCTCGAGGAAGCACATCACTCCAAGATGACAATACACCCAGGCGGGGACAAAATGTACAAGGACGTAAAGAGAGTTTTCTATTGGAGCGGCATGAAGAGGGACGTGGCAGATTTCGTTTCTAAGTGCGTGACATGTCAACAGGTCAAGGCAGAACAGAAGAAGCCTGGAGGACTGCTTCATCCTCTAGAAGTCCCGCAATGGAAGTGGGATAGCATTTCAATGGACTTCATTGACGGGTTGCCTAGGTCAAGAAGAGGCAATACTAGCATTTGGGTAATAGTGGACATGCTTACTAAAAGCGCCCACTTTTTATCTATCAAGAGTAGAAGGACTGCCTCGTCTCTAGCTTCTCTTTATCTCAAGGAAATAGTTCGACTCCATGGAATACCCTCCAGTATAGTGAGTGACAGAGATCCCATCTTTATGAGTGAATTTTGGCGGAGTCTACAAGAAGCTGTAGGCACACAGTTATGCTTGAGCACGGCCTATCACCCCCAAACTGATGGCCAGACAGAAAGGGTGAATAGGGTATCGGAAGATCTTTTGAAACTATGCGTTGTTGACTTCAGAGGGACTTGGGAGGATCAACTTCCTCTAGTAGAATTCGCCTACAACAACAGCTACCAAGCCACCATCGGTATGGCGCCCTTCGAAGCTTTGTATGGAAGACCGTGCCGATCACCAACTTGTTGGTGGGAGTCTACTGACAAACTTATACTTGGGCCGGACATGATTCGAGAGACTTCAGAAAATTGGACTTGATACGAAGGAGAATGAAGACAGCCCAAGACAGACAGAAATCCTATGCCGACAAAAGAAGGACTGACCTTGAGTTTGAGGTTGGGGACAGGGTTTTCCTTAAGGTATCTCCTTTAAGGAACGTCGTTCGCTTTGGATCCGCGGGAAAGCTAGCACCAAGATTTGTAGGACCGTTCCCTATCATCGAGAAGATTGGGAAAATGGCTTATAGAGTAGAGCTGCCCGAAAGGTTGGCTGGAATCCACAACGTCTTTCACGTTTGTCATCTCCGGAAATGTCTACATGAATCTGTGGAATTGGAGGAGCCAAGCATTCTAGAAGAAGCCGAAGTGGAACGCGAAGCAACTGTAAGAAGAGTTCCAACTCGAATCGTAGGAACTGAAGTGAAAAAGCTACGCAACCGCGAAGTCAAGCTCGTCAAAGTTCAGTGGAGCGATGCCGAGGAAGACGCGACTTGGGAAACTGAGGACAGAATACACGCAGCCTACCCTTTCCTTTTTGAGGGTATATCTTTGATCTCTCTTTTTCCTTAAGTTGTGCTTGAATCTATCTTTTTAGATATATTTCCTCGATATTATCCTTTATCCTTAGGTAGGAACCTCTTTGGATGTAAACATGTATTTGAAACATGTTATGGTTGATGGCTGCAAGTGGTTGCAAGTGGTTGCTCGTGGATGCATATACACACACAACCTAGATTTTAGATCGGCTTAGTCACTTCATAATTGCATATGCATATGTGTATTCATATTTGTATGTGGTTGAAAATTGATATGTTGTCATATGGAAGTCGCATTTATATGAATGGTTGCGCACTCATGTAGAATTATGAATAAGGAAAATTTTGCACACATAATGGATTCATGGCACTAACATGATTTGCATTAAGGAGGTCAACTGAATCAGTAGACCGCTTGATTTTTGCATTAGATAAGGACATGTACACACACTGTGCATATGATCATGAAGCATTAGAAGTATTTTAAGGATAATGGATGCCTGTGTTTGATGGTTGAGTAGATGGACGATTGGATGTTAGGACTTACGTTCTCCTAGACTTGGAGATTTCGGGGACGAAATCCTTTGAGGAGGGGAGAATGTAACACCCCGAATTTTCTATTAACTGTATATTAACAAATTTAAGTATAATTAATCCTTAATGAAAGAATTAAGGGAAACAGGTTAAGCCAATGCGTTCGTCTCGGAATTCTGCTTGAGATAGAGTCCGAGTTTGCGTGAATCGGACTCCGTATGAAGGAGTTATGACCTCCGGAAGTTTCAGAATTCAAATTAAAATTCAAACAGTTCAAAACGAATTTCAAAATTCAAAGATCAGACCCAAACTGGGCTGGGCGGGAAAATTCCCTCCCAAGCATCAGGTGACCTGGGGTTCGACCTGGGTGACCAGGTCGACCTGTCCAGTCGACCTGGTTTAGCCCTGGCTGGCCTGGTCAGGTTTCTGGTCGAATTTCTGAGCTTGGCTGTGTCACTAGGGCTTACATGTCACCTTTTGATTGGCTGATCTTGAGATGGATGGTTTGGATTCACTCTAGCTTCATCGACGGCTCTAATTAATTTAAAATTTTATATATACAACTTGAGTCTAAACCTAAATTCACAAAAATAAATGGGAGATAGAGCCGTCATGCTGCTGGAAGGAAGCCAAGAGTAGCCTCCACTTGTAGAAAGCTTAGAGACAAGCCAAAATCAAAGTTATAACATGGATCTTAACAACGTTAGTCTTCCCAAAGGAAAGCAATTCAAATTCAGAACTCAGAAATCAGAAAACAAGACCGTCGTTTGTTGTAAGTATAGTGATTTTTCCGATGTGAATAAAAGTTTGGATTTGATTCAATGTAAAATGGAAATGGAATTGTATTATTATGTAACAATGATGTTAATTCACATCTATGTATTGAAATTATTGTTGTATTGTGATGCTTGTGGTATAGTTGAGTTGATATTGATCCTATTGTATATATAGAATCACACGCAAGTTGTATAGCTCATATTGTAATCGACACCTATATGTTTTATGTGATTACATAGGTTGTATGTGATTAAGATTTCATATATATATATATATATATATATATATATATATATGCAAGAACCTTTATGTCTAAACGATTATGTTCACATACATGCTAGTATGTTTGTAAGAAAGTTGCAAGTTCCAAAATTGGATCCATGTCAAGATCCACTTTAATATGTGTTTCATGTTGTAATTAGACATATGATTGGATCTAGTTCACACCCTTGTCATAAAATTATGAAATTATCATATCCTTGTCATATAGTAGTTATGCTCGATGTTATGCCTAGATCCAAAAACAAGTTTAGGCTTGTGTTATATAAATCATATGCTAATTTATGTGACACCTATTTGGTTAGATACCTATTTCAATGCAAGTTCACATATATGTTGATTTAGGCTATGTTGCAAGTTCACATTAATGTTGACTATTTTGCAAGTTCACACCTATGATGCTCCTATTGACTATGCCAAAAATGCCAAGTTTACACCTATATCATGTTCATGTTTGTGAATTCCCTTATGTCAATTTTGTGTGAGCTAAATTAGGCTAAGTTTTTAGCCTAATATTATATGTTAAAAACCAAGCGAACGAGAATTAGGCTAAGATTGTTAGTCTAATGTTTAAACGGGGTAACGTTGGGAATATTAGAAAAACTTGACATAAAAATATATATGAAATTAGCATGTTTATCACATGCCAAAATTGGTGGCATTTTAAACGGTATTAATTCTTATACCAAAAAGGATGAACTTGGAAAGTGGGCCATAACATTAAATTTACATATATTAAGTAATAAAAACAAATATGTAAATTTAGAAAATAGGAGTATGCTTAACACGAGGTTGGATTGAGTTGTGATGTAAACCTGCCCGGACCCACCTGGCTGTCCAATAGTCACAACAATACCTATCCAATGTGGGTGGTTAAGCATGAAGCCCAATAGGGACCCGAGGTTAGACTGAGTTATGGTGTAAATCTGGCCGGAACCAACCGGCACATCCAGTAACCGTAACAATACCTGTCTAACGTGAGTGGTCGGTGCTTTAAAAAGCTAAGGACAGACTGTCAGGATGGTAGGGCTAAGTTAACTAAAGCACTTAACCAATTCAACATGTTAATGAAATTGATGGGTGGGTTTAGGTAAATACAGACACTTAACCACTTAACATGTTTGACTAGAAAACCCTAGTAACGGGGACCCATTTCAGCAGTAACCAAATGAGGTATCATGGTACCCTGAAACTAGGCAGGGTTGGGCCCGATTACTGGGCTGATTGTAAGCGGTCAAAAGCGACGACGGTGGTTGCAACAGTGTGGGTTCTAACGGAGTGCGGGCGTGCACACACTTCGGAGCAGACAAACAGGGCACTGAGGGCACCAGTAGTATAATCTATGCATTCTAAGGATTGTATCGGGTCGCCACCATGGAACTTGATACACCCCGTGGTGGGGCCAGCATAGGTATCTACAATCTTTGGGGGCCGTAAGACACAGATGATTATGCGGGTAGGAGCCAATCTTTAGAAAAAGGGGATCACTTTACCTCCAGAATAGGGTGCGAGTTAAGACAATACAAGTAGGTGCAGAGATATAGTATGGGATGCGATAGTATATTCGATTCAAACTGCTTTGTCTTAGTTTATGACACTCCCCTATTTCCAGTTTATACTTATCATGCCCTTATTCTTATTCACATACCGAAGAGTCACTAGACTTACCAGGCTTTATGTCTGACCCTATTTTCTTTCGTCTTCTTTTCTTCCGTTCCCCCCAGGTCCACAGGGAGGAAACAACTCAGCTTAGTCAGACCCTTTGTAAGCTTCAAGATAGTAGATGTACGGTTTGGATTTTTTTTCTCCTTGGTTATGGCGGTTGGACACAATCATGGGGATTTATGCAGTTTTAATCATGTTTGTGCTTCTTTATTTAATAACCAAGACAGAAATGGTGTTGTGATGTTTTGGAAGTTGTTATGAGATAATTATGGAAATGTTTTGTATGAACAAGTATTTTATGAAATAAAAGTCTGTTTGTTTTCGCTGCTTATATATATGTGTTTATATCTGTCTTGTGTTTTATCTGTGACTTTTACTTACAAACCTCCACCAAAGTTAAGGCAGTCCCTCGTGAGTGACCTTAATGGAGGGTGGAGTGTTTCAATATATGTGGAGCTTGAGTTGCAAGTGTTCTGCTAGATTCTATTTATTTGTATTTAGACATTATTATAATATCAGAAGATATATATGATTTCAAAATGTTTTGGGTTATCGTAAGATAAAAACCGTTTGTATTTATGTGTGGATTTGGTCTTACGATTATCCTTTTCTTTCGAAAATATTTTGAACTTTAAAATCAAGTTGGATGATCCCCTTAAATTTAGTGTGTTTTTCTCACTCTGGTTCATCAGACTGACCTGGTGTTTGTAATGCTCGGGTTAGACCGGGCTGTACAGGTTCAGGTTATTGGACACTACGAAGTTCAGAAGACATGCTGGAGAAGTTAAAACGTATTAGTATTTATTCTGCTGTGTGTTGTATATGAGGACAAATTATTATAACTATCCAAATTGTCTTGACAGATGTACTCTGATAGTAAGTATTATTTCAAGTTTTCAACAAAGATTATTTTTATATTATATTTATTCCGATGCGATGTGAGACTCTAATTGTGATGTGTTCTTCTTCTTATTGCTTCTATTATATTATTTCTTTCTTTCTTATGTCATCCTCTAATTTCTTTCTAATAACGTTCTTGTGTTTTCGATGCTTGAATGTTCGACATGGTGTTTTTGTGTCGATTTTCGGGGTCGAAAATCCCTGTTCGTTACATAACACTACTTCATATATAAAAATCACATTTTTATAACAATGTTATCTATATAAAAATCATATTTTTATCTAACAAAAAATAATTTCATATATACTATGAAAATCCTATTTTTATCTGACTAAAAATATTCCATTGTATGACTATTTTAAAAAATAACTTACTTACGATAAAAATCATATTTTTATCTTTCTAAAAATAATTTCATATCATACACTAATTAAAAAAACGTATTTTTTACTTACTAAATATATTAGCATATCATGAACTAGTTAAAAATCATATTTTTAACTTGATAAAAATGTTAAATCAAAGAATTAAATTAAAAAAACTCACATTCTTAGGGTTTTTGAAAGCGGAGGGGGCCACGGCAAGAGCTGGAGGGGGTCAGAGGGGCGACGCAGGTCAGTGGGAGGCGGCAAGGAGTGACGGCGACCACTGGTGGCTGGCAGCTAGGGTTTGCATCGATTTAGGGGTGTTGGGGTTCATGGTGGAGAGAGGAGGGAAGGCGGAGGAGAGGAGGGGGAAGAGGGGAGGCAGCGCGTCGTGGGGTAGGCAACAGCGGCTTAACGGAGGAGTGACGGGCTTTAGCGCGGTCTTTTTTTTTTAATCTTTTCTGAAATGAACGACCGGGGGGGGGGGGGGGGTGAGGGAGAGGGAAGACAGAATAAGGGGTTGACGAAGTTATTATTATATATATTTTTGAGGAGCAAGGTAGTGGCAAATCGACAGAGTACCATGCCATATATAAATACTGAAGAAAATACAAAGTCTGAAGATACAACGGCACCACAAAAGAAACATAAAGCGCTCACGCAGGAGCCAAAAAAACTACAAACATCATCAACAAAGAAAGTATATGCCCACGTAGGAGCTACAAAAGGTGGTAACAACAAAAGACTTCACTACATATAAGTGTTGTGCAACTCTATAGCAGTAGGAGCCAAACAAATGCTTCCATCTGTAATAAAATCAGTGAAAAGCCAATCATCAATACCATCCCACTTGTAGAAATACTTTAAAACTAAGAAAACAATAGCAGTCAAAGATTTGGCAATGTTTTTAAAGCATATACTGTTTCTCTCATTCCAAAGAACCCAACATAATGAAAAATTAAGTAATGCAAAGTTTCTAGAAGTGGCGTGACTCCAAAACTGTACTTGATCTCGAATCAAGTCCTTCCATGCAAGATTAATATTCACATTCACCAAGAATTTAACCCACACATAAAATGCCAAATCACAGTCACAAAACAAATGCATGCAGTCCTCCACTTCAGATCTACAGAGAACGCAAACTTCATCAACATTAATGTTCTTTCTTCTAAGAAGACTCTTAGTATTTAATTTTCCATGCATTGAGGTCCACATAAGCATGCGAACCTTCAAAGGAACATCAACAAAACTCCACATATATTTAAATCCAAGCACTTTCCTTCCAGAAAAATTAATCGACTCATAGCATTGTTTAACTGAAAAGCTAGTCTTGTTTCTCCAAAAGCATTCATCATCAACATCAATGAGATGGACATTCTCTAGAAGCTTAAAAAGATCCAACAACTGAATAAGAGCTCTACCCTCAATGATTTTATTAAGAGTCAATTTCAACTTAAATCCAACAGCCGAAGGATGAAACATATCAGAGACACATGCAAACTTTTCACATGAAATTTCAAACAAATTGCCAAATTCCGAAGCCAAAGCGATTGGAAGAAGCCACTTATCCAACCAAAAATAGCACCATCTACCATTTTCATTTTTATACTGTACTGCACCTTAAAAATATGAGATGTATCCAAAATATCTTTCCAGAATGAAGAGGGGTGACTAACATTACTATATAGTGAGAAAACACCATTATAATAAGTGTTAGTTACCCACTCACACCATAATGTGTCTTTATGAGCTGAGATATGCCACAACCATCTACATAACAATGCTTTATTCATGTCAAACAGATTAAGAGCAACTAAACCACCCTGTTCTTTAGATTTGCAGACTTGATTTCAAGAAATCAGGCAAAATGCTGCACTAGCTTCACTTTTAACAACCCAAAGAAAATTTCTTCTAACTGCATCTGTCTTTTTGATCACCCATTCAGTAAATTTGTAAAACGACGGCCAATATAATGGAATTGTCGATAAAACCGAATTAACAAGAATAAGCCTGCCAGGTTTAGATAATGAACTTCATTTCCATCTTGATAATCTAGTATTCACCTTATGAATAAGAGAAAACCAATCATCCTTATGTAGCTTGCTTGGTCTAATGCACAAACCAAGATAATTCAATGGGAAATCTCCAACCTTGCAGTTTAACATATCAGCATTATCCTTCTCAACTCCAGCTGCAGCACCAATCACCAGAATAGAGCTTTTATGAAAGTTGATCCGCAAACCAGAGAGATTTTCAAAGGAATAAAGAATGAATTTGTGAGCAGCAATGTATTTGCAATCTGGTCTACTAAAGATAATAGTGTCATTTGCATAATGTAATGAAGTGATTCTACCCACAACATACTCAACCCCAAAGCTTTTTAAAATACCATTCACATAACTAACTCGCAAAATTTGAGTAAACACATCAGCTGCCAAGTCAAATAACAAAGGCGATAGAGGATCCCCTTGTCTTAAGCCTCTCTTCGGACTTATTATTTTTCCTGCAACACCATTTACAAAAATATTTTCCTTACAAGCCAAAAAAATCTTTCTTACCCACCTAATCCATGCTTGACCAAATCCCCTTACTTCAAACATATCTAACATAAACTCCCAGTCCACATTGTCAAATGCTTTTGCAAAGTCAAGCTTCAAGATAGCACAAGGAACATAATTACTAGAACAGAAAGAAACAACCTCTTGCACCATAGCCGCTCCTTCAGGAATATATCTGCCTTTGAAAAATGTTGTTTGAGACTTGTCAACCAATCTATCCATTACCAGTTTTAGTCTGTTAGCAAGTACTTTAGTGATCAACTTGTAAGCACTGTTTAAAAGACTAATAGGTCTAAAATATGATGGAGACAAGTATCCCTCCTTTTTAGGAATAAGCACAACATTAGCATAGCTTATCAATTCTAATCTTAGTGTTCCTCTTTCCAAGTCATCAAACAATTTAATTATATCAGCTTTGATCCAACTCCAGTATTTCTTGAAGAAGAAATTTGGGAAGCCGTCAGGACCTGGAGCCTTATCATTAGGCATTTCATTTAAAGCAGCAGAAATCTCTTTCGCTCTAAAAAGCTAGCATCCAGGCCAGAGAGATCAATCTTGTTTGGATACAGAACACCCCAATCAAAATCATCCCTGTTATTATTATATATATTTAATTTAATTTTAAATCCAAAAGGTTGATTTTTCATTTGAACTCCAAATCAAAACCAACGACTGTCGTCCCTAGCCGAATACCCCATTCCGGACATAATGCGATATGTTCGGTAAGCCAATTCGACTCTTTCGATTAGTTTTCATTAAAATTTAAATATAAATCAATATATATTTAATTTGAACGCACATTTTAATTTATCGGGGCCACATACTGACCTCTGAAAATTCCCAAAAAATAATTCTGGTTATGTTTTGACGATACGGTCCTAACAAAACTAATTTCATCGAATTTGGAGACCGTTTGAAAAACATTCATTTTCCAGTCAATTAAATTCAAACTAAAAGTACCAAACACATTTTAATTCACTGCGCTCACATATTAATTCCAAAAATTATGAAAATTGGAATCTAACAATAATTTGACATTCCAGATCCAACAAAAGTCGTTTCGTCAAAAACAGAGGTCGTTTGCAAAATGGCTATTTTTAAGGGCTTATATTGTATTAAAATATATATAAATTCCATAGCGACAATTTTCAATTTTAAACTGGACATAACTTTCAATTTATATAGTGAAATCTCAGTTTCTTACATTTGTTAGAAAGATGTGATTAAACAGATTCAAATATTTCTTGTTTCGTCCAATTATGATTTATTTTGAATTCTGCACAATCAGTTGAAATTAGAAATCGAATTTTAAACTACCGCGCCATTTCGAGTTCGTTTTATAATTAAAATAAAGTTTTACGTTCTAACTTTGACTAAAACAAATTTTAAATCGTTATTATTTAAAATAAGTCATTTTAAATATCCAAAATTCATTACAATAGTTAAAATAAAAAATTTAAATTGGTTCTGAAAATCGGGTTGTTACACCAGTGACATTCAAACATCCAAATACACAAACTATCAATTCAATTCAATACATCACACATATATAAATATTTAACAATAATAAATAAATTTTGAGGAATCCAGTTGGATTCCTCCAACCTGTTTCCTGGATCCACATATGTTAGCCAATATATAATACCTATCCTGCTTCAAGGTAGGATATCGCGGTATGGAAGGTGGTCCACTCAATATATCGTGAGGCAATAAGGTCATCCGCTAATGGTACTGCAAGAAATATCCAATATATATAATATCCATAACTACCAAGCCTAAATATAACTAATATATATACATATATGTATGTGTGTGTGTATGTGTGTGTGTGTGTAATAACCACAATTTATCATTAAACAACAATGCAACCAGCCGATCAAAAAACATCATATAAATATTTTGTATTAAATAAAAATTCGATTATAATAAATTATAATCGAACCAGAAAGTGAGTATACTCACATTGATTTTCATTTGCGATTAAATCGAAGAACGTTCGATTAAAGTCTCATATAACTCCAGAAATTCCAAATCTATTTTGAATCAATTCCAAAGTGATGTCTGTAACCATACAAATCCCACTAACTTCATTTCATGTGATTCTGTTATTGTAAGATATATATATATATATGTATTCGTGTTATAAATTTAATTTGAATTAAGAAAAACAATTTAAATGAAACTAAAAGCTTAATTTCCTTAATTTAGTTTTTAAAATATAGCTACACCTTTCTTCTCCACATATGTTTCTCACGCCATAAAAGGAAAAAACAAGAACTTATCCAGTACCTACTCTAGACTTGACCGTCCCAGCTTATCGACTTCACCAACAGTACAGCACCCATATTTCAAACTGTCTCCAATATTCCTTAGTAAACCCGATCACTACTGTTTAAAGCCGCTGCCTCAAAACAAACATCACTTCACCATTCACCTCCTTACCGAACCTAATTTCCAATCAGTCAGAGCACCACCATCCCCAAAAACAAATCGAACTCCTATATTTTCCACTACCAAACTCAAATAACCATACAGTTCACCATCGATCACCTATATCCTAAAAATCAGAGGGCGATCTCCTCTGCTTTACCACACTGTCAACCTTCCCCAAATGTCGAATCCCCAATTCTCATCATGACTGCAGCATCATCGTGCCACCTACAATAGAAGGCACGACAAAGTTATGCCCAGAATCCCATCAAAATCTAGCATTCGATGTTAATCTCCCTCATAAACGCAAATATGTACTTTGTTTCATGCATCGATCTCTTCATCCCAAATATTGAACTCCTACTTCTCGGTTGTTCGAGGTCGAGATCCTCCAACGAGTTTTTCACCGAATGAAACCCTACCTAAATGAATTCAGAGATCCTATGAACGTACTGAATTTTAATTTATATAGACATCGTCCATTTTTTTGAAGTTTTGATTTGCTGAAACTTTAGTTTGATTCTGTGAGATACTAAAGGGTGGAGACTAGGTATTTTAAAAGCGAAGGGGAAACAAAAAAACTCGGCTCGAGGAATTTTGATCTGCATGAATTTAATTTTTAACAAAGGAAAAAGGAAAGCGATTCTCGATTTGAAGCTTCTGATTTGCAAAGGAAAAAGGAGGGAAGATGAGAATTTGAAGAGGAAGAAGGGAACCATTGTATGTGGTGTTTTAAATGAATGTCCCCCTAAGTACATGACATAACTAATTTGATTTTGCATTAACGCGATTTGACTTTGATCTTATCCATTTAATTTTATAATTGTATATTTCGCGGCCCTGAAGTCTAATCGAAACACAACAACTGATGTTTTTAGGGTTTAACCACTATTCTGAACACACTAGAACATGTTCCGAAGTCTAATTCAATCGTCTGCAAAAAAATATCAATTTAAATCGACAATTTAAATTAAATCCGATTTAATTATTTCTAAGCGTTTTCTAACCGTACAATCAAGCGATAAATCCAAACGTTACCAAATTTGAAATCCAATAATAATATATTATTACAGATCCAATGGAACTAATTTCGTTGAATTCTGAGATCGTTTGAAAAGTCACCATTTTCATATATTAATTTAGATCGATTAAAATATATTCGATTTAGAACAACCAAATTCATTGATAATAAATTATTATTATCGTTTTTATTTGGATAGAATTTTTATTGATCGACTGAATCGTTTAGATTCAGTTTCAACTTAGACTCCAATTTTTTGTGTCACGACCTATCCTACTCATGAAAATTTTCATTTAAGATTTTGATTACCCTATTCTCCACCTTCTTCTCTATATTACCTACTATATCCCAACTTTTTGTCAGTTCAACAGAATAGAGTTTTCTAGAATTACTTCAAAAAATTCTAGTCTCCCTTTCCACTTCTTTTTTAACCTTATAGAACTTTTTTCATAACAAATCTGCTTTTTTTGCTTAACCAAAATTATTTTTAAGAAACTTTTTACTTTAAAATATCCTAAAATAATGGATTTTGGATTTTATAACCTGCAAATCTATTTTTTTAGGTTCTAAAATTCCATTTATTGGTCTATTTTCAAATTGGTACTCATCATCCCCCTTTACTTACCGAACAATGTCCAAAAAACACATTTTTTAATCTATTGGCTATCTATGCCAATTTCTCCAAGGCTATCCATTTCTATATCGAAATGCGCCTCTAGTACAATCCGTGCACAATATACGCCTAATCCATTCCTCTTTGCATCTAAGGCACTACTGCATTGCCTACAAATTTGAAATAATTCTTTAATTATTGATACTTAGCATATTATACCCTACTTTAACCAAGGCCCGTTGTACATCCTATCCCATGGCCACTCCAGGACCTACCATTCTTGGATTTCCATAATCCCCATCTTGGTGTAAAAAACTGTTCCCAAAAACTTTCCATGTGTTATTCCTTCAAAAGCGGGTTCCTAAGGAATTAGGTGTATATATAGTACGATTATATTTTGAAAATACAAATATATTCACTCACCACCAATTTTGGATCACTAAACCTATGCTTTGACACAAATGTAACAACCCAAATCCCAACAGACCTAGATTTTAGGACTTTTCATAAAATGCTAATATCCAAGTCCATTGAAGCTCAAGTTAAGTGTTTGGTATCTTGCAAATAGGAAAAGATAATATATTAGAGTTCAAGTAAATAACTCACAATGGAAATGATTAAAAGATAATGTAAAAAATACTCATCATGGAAGTAACACTTTCTAGACTAAGTATCTCTAAGCTGGGAAAATTTTGCCTTTTATCTAACCAACAGTTTGTTATGAGAAAGGAGAGTTAAATTTGCTGTTCTAGAAATGGAAAAATATATTTACGTTCAAGCATAATACAACATATACTATTTTATTTTAATTTTTGGTACATTAGGTTTGTTAAGGTTGCATTTCTCTCACCTCCATGTGTAAATCGTACACATCTACTCCCTAATAGACTGTTAACTGGCTTTTTGGTCCGGTTCCGAAAAGTACACGAGACACGCTCGATTCGACGCATCGTGTAGAGCTAAAGTTGATAGCGATGCCCCGGAGCGAAGGAAACATTGAAGAGGGACCACTCCAATGAGAATCTCACACCTTCCCTAACATATTTCTGAACCAAGGCTTCGACAGGATTTGCGAACCCAAGTCTCGAACCCCCGAGCACCCGTTCACAGAGTCTTCGTACCCCTCGGGGCTTGGATTTCGTACTCCTTGGGGCTTGGATTTCGTACCCCTCGGGGCTCAGATTTCGTAACCCTCAGGGTGCAAATTTCGTACCGCTAAGGGGTACAAAATTCGTACCCAACGGGGTACAAAATTTGAACCCATTGAGGCACGAATTTCGTACCCCAAGGAGGGGTTCGAAATCTGTGACAGTATGTGTTGGGAGGGGGGTTCGAAATTCTGGGTGTGGTCCCCTATTTCTACCTAATCCTACCTAACCTCTCTCCTATAAATACCCCTTGGACTCATACTTCAGAAGGGTTGGAATCCTATCACTTAGCTTCTCTAGAGAGCTTCAAGAGCCTCTCTAATGGCATCTCCTCTTTGAGGAAGAAGAAGGACAAGATTGTCTTTTTCCCGAATACTTTGCATATAGCCATTATGAACACATATGACTTGGAATTGAATGTAGTGAGATATCACGAGATAGTCTCGACTTTGTAATCTTTGGTGATATTCCAACGACTCTTCAAAGTGGACCACTATAAATCTCTCATGTCATTTATTGCTTTCCGCACTCATTTACATGACCAAAAGATAATTCCTAGTAATTGGAATCTTTGGTGTTTATGACAAGTTTTGCCGTCAACATTTAGTGCTTTCACTGGAAAAACTCGGATTTGCGCCTTTGTCGCACATTGTCATCTCGACTTCGACGAGCTTTAGGTTACTTTGCTAAATCTTCGACCAAGTCCGCTCACGATGGCAAAACGAACAAAGAACGCAATGGTCGGCTCTTCAGCCGAAGCCGGAACATCCCAACAGCCTCAACTGGTGGATATCCCAGCCACTACAGAAAACGTTCCTCCTGCGGACCCCGAAGCGCCCACAACACAAGCACAAATCCTTGCAATTATTGAGAAGTATGAGAACACAGCTGTCGAGCTCAATCAGGCATTAAGGAACAACATCGAACTTATGCGACAACTTTAAGAAAGTCAGTGCATCGTCGGTCGACTTCAGCTAGCTCAGAACAATGCTCGATCTCGACCAACTATATCAGAAACTTCCACATCCGAGTCAAGGGGCCCGCATCAAAGAAGGAGGTTTAGTCTCATCAACAATGTTGCTATCCGCACCAATGCCCTGGACAACGGCAACACTAATGGCTAAGCCAACGGCAATGGAAATGGCACCGGCGACCGAACTACAGTCACACATAGTGAAGGGGCACAATACCGAGATCGCTCTCGCTTGATCATCAATGACGGACCGGGTCCGACAAACCAATCCCTTCCTCAACAAAACCCAGCGGTCGCCAATCAGGGTGATGGACCTACTATTCCAACGGCCCGCGCTCTTGCATAATAGGGTCTGCATCAACCTGCTCCGCCTCATCATTCATACCAAGACCCGATCATAAATGTCGAGGATATGGAAGAAGATGACCCGGACATTCATCATAGGAGGTTCCCTCGCAACAGAACCTCAGAACCTCGCCAAAACCATGGATCCCGATGGAGGATCCCCATCCAACTTATCTTCCTGACATGGTTCGAAGAATCACGAGGGGAATGCGATAGAACGTACATGATTCATGGGAGGCCCACATTAGACGTAACCCCTTCATGAGAAGGGTAAATAAAGCCGAGTGGCCGCGATGTTTCAGCATGCCACAAACGCTGCTCTATGACGTCACAACCGATCCCTGTACCTTTCTAAACTGATATGAATGGAAAATGGACTCGATCCGGGGCAACGACCCAGTCAAGTGCAAGTGTTTCCCCGTTTTCTTATCAGGAACCGCTTTGTTGTGGTTTTCCCGCCTCTTACTTGATTCCATCAACAACTTCGGCCAGTTAGCGACATAATTGGTCAAGCAATTTGCATATCCCGACTCCAAAGAATACCCTCACTCTGTCCAATCTATACCAAGGACCCACTGAGTCACTCAAAAGCTACCTCTCCGGGCTTAACATCGCCCTTGCCGAGGTCGAAGATCTAGATCCTCGCACCATGCTTTTTCAACTAGCAAAGGGTGTCCTTCCTACTTTCGAATTCGGGGCATGGATCGATCGAAAGCAGCCAAAAAGCCTCGACTATTTCTACGAAAAGGTAGGGAAACACTTATGCCAAGAGGAAGCAAGGCGGAACAGACTCTCTAAAACAAGTCGCCCCAACGACCCCTAGACGGATGGCGCAAATAACAACATCAAAGGAAAACAAGTCGGAGAGCCTTTTGATTAGAACAAGGGGCAGGTCCCTACAAGAAGAGGCCGAGTAATGGTAGGCAGGGTGGCCGGAATAACAGTCAGGTCCCAACTGAGCCAAGAAAACCCAGTCCTTACCGCGCTTTCAAGACCTACACCACGCTGAATGAAGACTTGGAAACAATTTACCTGGAAACATGCAACACACTGACATACAAGAAGCCGCGCACCAGGGAATCCACCGACTTCGAGAAAAATATTTGTAGGTACTGTTGATACCATGACGTATACGGGCACAACACCAATGAATGTCGCCAGCTTAAAGACGCAATCGAGAAGCTTATCCGAGAAAAACGACTCGAATAGTACATCCAAGAAACCTTTCCACCCGAAGAAAATTCAAAACCTCCAGCACCAGCACTTCCGGCGCCTGCCAAGGCGGCCCCGGGTCCATCTAACCTTAGGCGAGAATCATGATTAACACCATTTGTGGTGGACCTTATCCCACACACGACAGCTTTCGGAAAATGGAAGAGTATGTGAGTTCTATAAAGCATTGCACTTATGAAGTGTGCTCCACTACAGATGAATCCGTCCCAGCCAAGCTTTATAAATCCATGAGGGATGGCATTGTCTTCCGCGAAAGGGATTCTACGGGAACTTAGATCCCAGCTACCGATCCTCTCGTTATCACAGCTTAGATCGGCTCTGCTTCGGTCCGAAGAGTATTGATTGACTCAGGAAGCTCGGTCAACATCATTTTCAAAGCTGCTTACGACCATATGAAATTGGAAACAAAGGACTTAAAATCATGTCGTGGCATAATCCATCGCTTCAACGGAGCTTCCAGTCACCCAGTGGGAATGATCGACTTACCTGTAAAATATGGCGAGGTGGATGGAAGCCGGGTTGAGTCCTCACCTTCGTGGTTATCGACATCAGTTCCCCTTACAACGCCTTCTTTGGACGCCCTTTTCTCATAGAGTTTCGGATCTACATGTCACCATGGTCCCTCCTAATGAAGTTCCCGATGGAGAACGAGATCAGAACAATTTGAGGCGACTAAGCAAATGCTAGGGAATGCTATGCAATTGAGTGGAAGAACGCGTGTAATAAGGATAAGGGTAAGACCGTACCCGCGCCTTCGTGCACCAAGACTGTTTCCGCATAGAAATCAGTGGTGTCTGGGCCTTGGCTCAGGCGCCACTGCTATCTTTCTGATGACCTTGATCCAAGGGAGGATGAAGAGCCTGAATATGAGTGGGCTACTCTGGTTGAACCTACAGTGGATGTTCCGATCAACCCCAATGATCCATCAAGGGTGCTAAAGATCGAATCGCAACTCCACCCCGCAAATAAAGAATATCTTGTGAATTTCTTGAAGGCTAACCTAGATGTGTTCGCATGGACTCACTCCGACATGAGGGGCATCGAGCCCGCAATTTATTGCCACTATCTAAGTATCAATCATACAATGCCTACAGTCAAGCAAAAACAACGTTTCTTGGGACCCGAGAGGTCCAAAGCACTCGAGGAAGAGGTGGACCGCCTACTCAACAACAACTTCATCCGTTAAGCCGACTACCCCGAATGGGTCTCCAATCCAGTTCTATCCAAAAAATGCAATGGTAAATGGCGAACATGCGTTGACTTCTCTGACTTAAACAAGGCATGTCCCAAGCACAGCTTCCCACTTCTGAAGATCCACCGACTTCTTGACTCAACCGTCGGATACCAACTCCTATCCTTCATGGACACCTACTCGGGATATAATCAAATTCCAGTGTGTCTCCATGACCAGGATCACACCTCTTTCATAACCAATTTGGGACTTTACTGCTACCATGTTATGCCCTTCAGTCTTAAGAATGCCGGAGCCACTTATCAACAAATGGTTAATCGTCTCTTTAAAAATCAAATTGGCAAGTCCTTGGAGGTATACGTGGATGATATGCTGGTAAAATCTAAAGTATCAAGCAACCACATACGCGACCTCTCAGAAATGTTCGATGTCCTCCGCCAATACGACATGAAATTCAATCCTATGAAGTTCTCCTTTGGAGTTGCCTCAGGAAAGCTCTTGGTTTTCAACATCAACTCCCGAGGCATCGAAGCCAACCAAGAAAAAATCCAAGCCATCCGGGATATCCAAGTCCCTCAGAACATCAAAGATGTTCAGAGTTTAAACAGAAAGATCGCCGCTCTAAGTCGATTCATCTCAAAGGCCACCGACAAATGCATTCCTTTCTTCGATTTACTTCGAAAGGGGAAGCGCAACTTCAACTGGACCCCAGAATGCATTTTCGCATTCAAGAACCTTCTGAATACCTTAGAGCGACCACCTTTCTTATCCAAGCCCATGGATCATGAGGGCTTATATGTTTATTTGGCTGTTTCCGTGCAGACTATCAGGTTGGAACTGGTGCGCATCAAAGACCGTGTCCAACGGTCTGTCTACTACATTAGCAAAAGATTGACGGGGGTAGAAAAGAACTATCCGAAGCTTGAGAAATTGGCCTAATATCTACTAATCTCTTCCCGAAAATTGCGACCATATTTCTAGTCTTATCCCATAAAGGTTTTCACCAACCAACCACTCCGGCCTATCTTACAATGGCCTGAAGCATCTGGGCGGTTACTGAAATGGAACATAGAGCTGAGTCAATTCGAGATAACTTTCATCCCCGCCCGAGCCATCCTCGGACAAGCTCTCGTTGATTTAATAGAAGAATTCACTATTCCAGAGGAGACCCCCATAGGGAACGACGAAGCTCCCGACACTCAACGGAAATTATTCATGGACGGGTCCTCCAACAGCAAGTCCTCTGGGCTGGAATCATGCTCATCACTCCGGAAGAACACCCGATATACTACGCGTTAAAACTCAATTTCCCTTCTACCAACAACGAAGCAGAGTATCAAGCTTTGATAGCTGGACTTAGGATCCCGATTGAACTTAAACTAAAGACCACCCAAATCTTCTTCGATTCGCTACTCATCGTTCGCCAGGTCTAGGAAGAATATCAAGCTAAAGGGGAACGACTCACCCTATATCTAGTCCAGGTTCAGGAGCTACTCACCAATTTCGACCACTTTGTCATCACGCACATTCCCCGAGAACAAATTGAAAAAGAAAATTCACTAGCCAAATTGGTGAGCTCTGAGGATCCCCAACTAAGGGGGTTGCCCTAGTCGAGGTGCTTAATTCATCAAGTATTAAGTAGATGCAAACCAAGGTGGCCATGAAAGCCAAAACCAAACCAGAATCTTGGATGACCCCGATCAAGAGTTATCTGCAACACGGGACCCTTCTGAGGTGCTACAAGGAAAGACAGGCGCTCACTCGCCAATCAACTCGCTACTTCCTGATGGATAAAGTGCTCTACCACAGTGGCTTCTCTATCCCATTACTTAGGTGCGTAGCCCATGGTGACGCTAGCCGAGTGCTGACTAATGTCCATGAAGGTGAGTGCGGCGACCATACTGGAGGGCAAACCCTAGCAAGAAAAATACTCAGACATGGCTATTATTGGCCTATGATCGATCAAGACGCTGCAGATTATGCTTGCAAGTGCGATAAGTGCCAGCGCTTCTCACCCCGAAACCCACGCCTGCAGAGTTGGCACAAATGATCAGCCCGTGTTCGTTCGCCATGTCGGAAATCGATATCATTCGAACTCTTCCAATGGCCAGAGGTGGGGCACGCTATGCTGTTGTCACAGTTGATTATTTCGCCAAGTGGATGGAGGCCAAAGCTCTCCCTATAATAATGACCGAGAAGATGATCAACTTCGTCGTCCGCAAAATCATCACCCGTTACGGGGTCCCTCAAGCTATCATTTCTGACAACGACACCTAGTTCGAAAGCGCTGAGTTCAAAGCCTTCTATCAGCAGCAATATCGAAAAAAGATTCTCGGTGGTGGCTCATCCTCAAGCCAATGGGCAAGTCGAGGCGGTCAACAAAGTTATTAAATCCATCATCATGAAGCGTCTGGAAAAAGCTGGGGGCTTGTGGGGGGCAAACTTCCTCTGTCCCTATGGGCCTACCGAACCACCCACAAAATAGCAACTGGACACACTCCTTTCGCCCTTGCCTATGGATCAGAAGCCGTCATCCCCATTGAGCTGAAACTCCAATCTCATCGAGTTACTTATTACGATCCAAAGACGAATCAATACTTACTTTTGGGTTCGCTTGATTTGCTAGAGGAAAAGAGGAACAAATATGATCTCCGGGCTACCCAATAACGACAACGACTAGCCCGATACTTCAATTCCAGGGTCCGCCCTAAGGACCTCAACATCGGCGACCTCGTCCTAAAGCAGGTTTTTTTCCTCCACCAGCAGGTCTTGCTCTTCGTTGGGAAGGCCCGTAATCCATACAACGAAAGCTCAGGGATGGAACTTTCAAACTCGCAACCGTGGATGGAGCAAAAATTCCCAAGGGCATGGAACAACGAACATCTCCGCTGCTACTTTACATAACTTAGTACACAGTTGTTTACGCTTTCCGACGATGTTTTGTTTTCTAACAATTCAAGCATTGTAAAGGATATTACTACAAAAGTTATTAGTTGAAATGATGTTCAATTTCCTTTCCCTTCTTTGTTTACTCTGCTCGTGATGCGTGTGATTAGTCCTGACGGTCAGCTTGTGTACAAACACTCGATCGCCGTATCGGCACCCCGAGCACAGGAGCCGGTGTCGCCATCTGAACCTCGAGCCAACATCAAGGCCAAACAACACTGGCTACGACCAACACCCCGAGCACGGGAGCCGGTAAAGCTACTCGAGTCGCCGGCCCATGAAGCAATCGAGTATAAATAACCACTAACTCGAACCTCGGCCCCGTGCCGAGACCGAGGATAAATCGTTCTGTGCCCAAGTCCCAAGCGACTTATGGCCACCCACCTTCCAACCAAGAGCGATGTAAATTTCTCCCTTGGCTACGGGTGCCAATCGAATCTCAGCGCAGCACCGAGACTGACCTTATATTGTTTTTTCCTTGAAGCTCTCAAGGCTAAGAGGTAGCCTATGGCCACGATCGGACCCTATGGGCGGATGATCCAGGCTTCTATTTTCGATGAATAAACAACGCCTGCCACTTGCAACAACCCGAATGAACGATGGGAGAGCCAACTACCGGACTACTCATCGTCCTGCGCCTTCGCTCTACTTGGGACTCACTCTGGGTAGCCCAGAACAGCAGGTGACTAGCCTGGTTTTGCAAACTACAGGTTTCCTGAGCTAAGGGAAACTTATTGAAACTAGCGCTCTATCTCACCCTTCTGGAATAATCGACCTAGAGCGCGGTCCCCGATCGCATTTTTGTTAAGTGTAACGATAAGTATGCTTATGCAAGTACAGGATGCTGGAAAACATGAGAAGAACATCCGAACACTCGACATAGATTGCGATCTTTACTAATTTTTATTCCATTTTCACACACACACTAAACAGGCTACAAGTCTAACATCTTTCTTTTCAAATGAAAGGGTGTGCATGAAAACCACACCATGTCTTGAAAAACTAAAAGCGAGGGCCGTACTCGCATAAACTATCGACCTACACTACCAAAATAACGGTAACTTCTACTTAAGTTGCTAACACTAATCGTGTCTTTTCTTCTTGTGCTTGTGCTTTTTCTTTGCAGATTCCGCACTCGGCGGTTTTCCACCTTTCCTAGGCCTCTTCTTACCTGACCCGCTCTTTCCTTCTCTGCCCCTCGGAGGAGTCGCTGACTCATGAGAGACCTAGTGACACCTCTCTCCTTCGCTGTCGCCACTCGAAATCTCCATGATATAAGTAGACAGGGTGTGCGACAATGGTCGGGGTGCATTCCCGGCAGCAAGGGCTACCACAACTTCACTCTTCCCCGGGACCTCCTTGGCTTCCCGCTCCGCCTTCTCCTTCGCCTCCCTGGCCACTCGTTGGTCACCTAGCTTCTAGGACTTATGTGTTGCACCATCGTTAGCCTTGGGTTTCTCAGAGGTTTCAGTGGACCTCAGCTGGGCTTTATCACCCTCCTTCTTCTGGGCCTCGTCAGTAGCCCTCTTCTTCTCCGCCTCTTCATCGTCCTTTCTCCGCTCAACTGTTTCAACGGATCTCTCCTCAACATCTTGTTTGTTATTCGTTAGGACCTCCTGCCTGGCAGCCACATCTTGCCTACGATCTTCCTCTATCTCCTTGCACTTAGCCACCATTTGGGCTTTCTGGGCCTCCACCATAGTCGCCATCGAAGGCACATCAGCTTCCACTGGGCCTCTGGCATGGGCACTTTGTCTATCAACCACCTCTCCTTCCCCGATAAGGCCTTCATAAAGGATAGACGTTATCCTTATATTCGAGTAGGTGTCCAACTGATCACCGCCTTCTCCAAATTTCATCCCCGCAGGTCCTGGCCCCGATTCGGTCGCTTGAGGAATCACGGGGGCAGATCCCGGTGCCATAGTCGGTCCAGGAAGGGCTGCACAGTAAAAACACAACCTTTTAGTCCATAAATTCGGTAATAATGACATCCTCTGGAATGCAAGGTAATAGGAGTTTACTTCCGGTCAGGGATGGTGTAGGAAGGACGGGAAGCATGCTCGTCATGGTAGATAAGGTAAATCTGACCTCTCCTAGCTCCAGATACTCAGGGTTGTACTCAGTCGAAGCCCAAGCCAAGGCCGTGGGATCACTCGCCATGGCAGACTCGTGGGCCAATGGCTGGTAAGAGCTTCCCTCTCCAAATGTCTCCGCTACCACCACGCTCTCAGTCATGGCAGACTTCCCCTTTTTAGCGGTGAGCTTCGCCAACCTCTCTCTCTCAGCATCCTCTAGCAGCAGCTTCTTCCCCTCCTCTAGTTTTTCACACTCCTCATTAGTCAGGAGATCAATCATAAGTTGGCGTTCATCCAAAGTCCTCACATCTACCTGGCGCAAATAAGCTTTATATTGGACCAACCTCTCCCAGGTTCGAGCTAGTTCACGGGGATAATCGTCGACCCATGAAAGTCCACAGAATCTCCGAATCTTAACATATATATTTCGGATATCTTCCACCAAGGACAATTCTACCCAGAATTCCCTATCCTCCAACTGCTCCCTCAATTGTTCCACCTCCATCAGGTGTTCGACCTTTAGTCCATCAACTGTGTTCAACAAATCCATATTGCTAGCCTCCACGTCTTCCTTCGCCTTTCTCATCTCATCAAGCTTCATCTTTAGGCTGTCATTCTCCGCTCTCAAAGCAATATTGTCATTTTGGAGCTGGGTGACTCTCGCGTTATCCCTTTCCAGATCAGCACATGTTTTCTCCACCTCGGCCTTGTCCCTCTTTATGGCCATGTTCTCGGTGATTAGATCAGCCACGTCTCCGCAAACGAAGAGTGGGAATTATCGACCTCTCTTTTTAGTATCTTATATGCATGTTTCATCTCCGCTGCAACAACGAGACCCAAGAGTTAATATTCAAGGGTACAAAGGTGAACAACAAAAGGTTCACGATACAAAGAGCAAACCAACCTCTGTGTTCAATTTGTCGAGGTGGTCCACTCAACATCATTGGTCAGCCTCTGGTTTGAGAGCTCCAAATTTTTCCTTCTAATTAGCTCTGAAAGATGAAAATAATAACTAGTAAGCTCGTTAGCCTGGTAATGTGCGACCTTCACATCCACACATATCTCCTCAGAGTCCCTAGCAAGATTTGGACGGAGATCAGGGAGGACTGTCAGCTCATCGAAGTAATGTCGAGGGAAAGTCCTTTTCAACCACGCCCTCCACTCCTCCCTGGAAAGCTCATGTCTTTCAAACCCTGCTAATTCTTGCGTCCAAGTTACAGTTGTCATCTCCGGTCTTGGTTGGCCGAGCAACGACTCCCTCCTCTTTGTAGTTGAAATGGGAGCCAAAGGTGTTGTATGCGAAGGAGCTGTTGAAGACATGTGCCTGGAGCCACCTAAGTTAAGTCAAGTGCCCCCCTTAGACACGCGAATCAGAGGAGGAGGAGGGGTTGGAGATCGCCAAGATTGATCCCTACTTCAGTGTGCGCTACCTCGATCCAGCGGGGGTGGAGTGTAATACAAGCTAGTCCCTCCTCTAAAGCCATCGAAGAAGGTGTTCCTAGGGTGTCGGCGTCCTTTGTGTCCGTATCCTCGTCCTCATGCCCTCTAGCCATATTATCTGCCAAAAGAGCGAATCAAAGTCAGTCAAATAGCACACTCAGACGAGCTTCTATGATATGCAGTGTTTATGAGTGTACGCCCAATGTGTTCTCTCAACAAACCAGATTATGGTCCGCTCGAAGGAATTAGCCCCTCCGCAGCAAGAGCTAGCTCTTCCATGCTCGCCGTACCCAGCCGCTGAGACAACTCCTGTAACACCCAGTAATTTAAAAATATTAAAATTAGCAAATTAAGGAATAATTAATTTTTAGAAGAAGAATTAAAGGGAACAGGCATCTCACAATTCTGTTTGGGATAGAGTCCGAGTTTGCGTAAATCGGACATCGTATGAAGAAGTTATGAAGCTTAGAAGATTTCAGTTTAAAGTAGAATTTAATTAAATAATAATTAAATAATCAGAGCAGTTCAAAATTCGAAATCCAACCCAAAATAGCTGAGCGGGAAACTTCCCGCTTGTGGGTGTCTACCCCCCCAAGGGAAGTTGACTGGGGAGTCGACCCCCATGTAGGGGTGTCGACAGGGGAGTCGACCCCCCTATAGGGTGTCGAACCCCATCAGCCAGATCTGTATCTGATGACGTGTTTTTCTAGGATAGGCTGGAAGACGTGTTTTTCTGGTCTGGATGGTTCAGATGGTTCCTAATCTAATCTAAGGGTCCTAATACACCTACTAATAAACACCTAAACCTAACCCTAATCTCATTGTTCTCATCCATGGCGCCTCCATGCCGCTCTAATCTAAACTAGCCTTTCTTCTCCACCAAACCAAATCAGAATAGGAGTATTCCAATTAGAAGATCAGATCTAAAAATCAAAGTAGAGATTATTCAAGATCAGATTTGCTACAACAACGCCTAATTCTCTTTTCTGAGAATCTTATCGCTGTGAGTATATGTGACTTTCACATATAATTAAATTAAGAAGTTATTGTGATAGGATTGTAAATTGGATCTAATGTATATGCCTGCAAATAAGATGAATCATATCAAGTTATATCAAGTTTTGTAATTTGTTATCTCTAAATTCATACTCAATTGCTATTATCATATGCCTATCTGATCTATTTTGTCGTTATTCATTTCACATGCATATTTATGTGTTTATCCCAGTTTTGATGTTTTGGTTCTCTTCCCTTTTTCTTTTCCTTTCTCCTTATGAGATTAGGCTAACTTCGAGCCTAACATATTGCATACGAACAATGTTAGAATGATTGGGAAAAGTTGGGAACATGTAATAAAATGAGATTATTAGCATAAATTGTTAGTAATAATGGAAATTGGTTTGGGCATAATTGAGTATAACTTGTGTATATGAGATTTGGCATAAATTGGTTTGGGCATAATTGAGTATAACTTGTATACATGAGATTTGGCACAAATTGTTAATAACTGTGAAAATTGGTTTGGGCATAATTTGGCATAACTGGTACACATGAGATTAAGGCATAACTTGGATTTAAAATTATAAACATAATTTAGATTGGAAATTGTGGATAAATGGAATATGTTATAATCCAAGATTTAAAATTGGGAATTGAATCAAGAATGTGATAATGAACACCTAAGACACGAGGTTAGATTCGGATTGCGGTATAAGCCTGCCCGGAACCGCCCGGCATATCCAACAACCACAATTTGGTAATCTAATGTGAGAGGTCAAAGGCAGAAATTAGATGCGTAATAATGCAAAGACACGATGTTAGATTCAGACTGCGGTATAAGCCTGCCTGGAACCGCCCGACATATCCAGCAACCGCAAACGGGAATCTAATGCGGGAGGTCTTGCAAGATTACGGTTATAATGAATTAATGAACACTTAACCAAGATAAGACATGTGGTAAGACATGGGAATAGTAAAGGGTTAAGTGGGTAACATGGTTAGCATGTGAAACATAATAAAAGCACTTAACCAAAATGAGACATGTGATAAGACATGGGGATAAAAAGGGGTTAAGTGGGAATTCCTAGTAGGGACCATGCTTAGGAGGGAAGCTTGTGTCAAGTGTGTGGTCCCTTTTCAACCAGTAACCCATTTTAGTATCTATATGATCTCGAACTAGGTCGAGGACAGGGACACGCTTACTGGGGTTGATTGTAAGAGGTCAATAAAGAGTTAGCGATGGCAGTGCAAATCCAACGGAGTCATGTGCGTGTGTGGGTCCGGACTGGTAGGTAAGACGCTGTTACATCGTGTAGGTATAAGCTGCGCATTTCAGTAGTATCGGGGCTGCCGCCTTAGGGAGTGATACACCCTATTATGGGACTAGCACAGGTATCTATGAGGATAGTGAGCCGATCGAATGGGAAGGTAGTGGGTACAACTAGTGGGGATAGGATCAAGTTGGCACATATGATAGTAACTAGGAGTACACGAAACTACCATCATTATATTTGTTTAAGAGGGATCATCTTTCAGTATGCAACTAGTATGTTGGTACGGTGCAGAGCATATCTATAGTGGTTAGGAGAGAAGTCAATGTTCTAGCTTGCTTACCTTGTTCACCTTGTCATATGCGCTTATGTTACAGTCATCTCTTATATCCAGTTTATGTTCTTATCCTGTTACTTTAATAATTATTTTGTTAAAGTCACTGGACTCGCCAAACTTTTTGTCTTACCCTTTTTGTTTCGCCTCTTTTCTTTCTTCCCCCTAGGTCCTCAGGGTGGGATTAGTGGAGCTTGACTCGAATTTCTTACTTCTTGAAGTGCTTGGAAGTGTTGAAAGTGATGCTCAGCTTTATCTCTTTTTCATTATGGCTATTTGGAGTGGGATTATGGTTTTTCTTTTATGTACTCTGATAATAATTTTGTCCAAGATGGATATTTGTGTACTTGGCTTTAGTATATGGTTTTGATGTTGTAACCAGACATGTTTTACTTTTCCGCTGCAATAAATAAATTTTGAATTTTTAATTTCCATTTTATATATCTGTCTTGTGATGTTCTGTTCTACACACTTATAATGCTCCATGAAAGCTAATGCATTCCCTTAGTGAGTGACATTAGTGGACATGGGGTGTTACACATGGTATCAGAGCTGAAGGTTACCAGAACAGATAAAAGATTTTGAAAACTGTTTTCAAAAGCATTTTTAGAAAGAATTATTTTCAAAAGCATGTTTTAAAGAGGGTATTTTCAAGAGAAAGGTTTATTATGAAAAACATAATCCCCAAAAGCCATATATCTATCTTTTGATTCTCTATTTTGAATCTCTTCCTTTATCCTTTTAGCATGTCTGTGGAACCCGATATACCCGAGGACATACAAATACCAGGATGGTTCAAAAGGTATCTGGAGGCTAGGGCTACTGTCGCAGGCCCAACAAACGTTCTTCCTCCCCCAGCTGTAGCCGCTCCTCCTCCTCCTCCCTGTGTAGACGCATTTTCTAAGATATGCAAAGACTTCCGTGCGATGGGCGGAAAACCGTTTTATGGAACTGAGACGTTTGTTGAGGCTCAGAATTGGCTCAAGGAAGTGGATGACTTGTTTGGTATCTTTGAGATAGACGATGGAAGGAAGGTTTAGCTCGCTGCTTGGTTAATGAAGGACGAAGCTTCATTTTGATGGGAAGTAACTAATGGAGGACGTGCAGTGGAGACGTGGATGTATTTTAGACAAAGGTTCGAGTTGAAATTTCTTTCACAAGCAGAGGACAATTTGTACATGGAGAGGTTCTTGACTTTGAAACAAGGGATTTTGTCAATGAAGGAGTACGTTAACAAGTTTAACCAGTTAGCAAGATTTGGTATGGAATTAGTTAATACACCACATAAGAAGGCCTTGAGATTTGCCAAGGGTCTGAATGAACCATTACATGGGTTGGCTATGTCCCACATTCCTATGGAGGCTACTTTCGAGAATCTTGTTGATATGGCGTTGATACATGAAGAGGGGAAAGGTGCTAATGTAGAAAGGCATAGAATAAGAAAGGGGATCCAAAGAAGGCACAACAACAACAAAAGAAAGGTGGTAAGGATAAAAAGGGTTCAGAGAAAAGAAAGTGTCACAATTGGGGAATAACTGGCCATTTGAAGAGGGAATGTAGGAAGAAGAAGAGGACGAGTTGCTTCCAATGTGGTGAGGCAGGACATATAATTGAAGACTGCCCAAGGAGGTAAGGATAAGGGCAAGGACAGAGGACAGGATCTACTTCTGGAGGGAAGGTTCATGCTCTCAGGGCAGCTACGCAAGAGAGAGGTAGAAACATTTCTGTTGAAAGTTTGATTTTCCTTTTCGATCATCCTGTACGTACTTTGTTTGATTCTGGCGCTTTACATTCATTTATATCTGCTTCTGTTGTTGAGTCTCTACACCTAGATACTAGCATAGTAGTGGATCCCGTTGTTGTCTCAAATCCTATTGGGGGTACGACTCATCTATCTATGTTATGTTGGGATTTGAGATTATCTGTGTATGGTGTTGAGTTCGAATGCAACGCTTATGTGCTTGGTTTCACGGGCTATGGGTTGATTCTAGGAATGGATTGGCTAGCCAGGTATGGTGCCAATCTCGACTGTGAAAAGAGGGTAGTTAGACTGTTGACTAGTTTGGGCAATACTCTCGATATCTCATGCGACCCTATGGGTTCTGTTATGCTTAGCTACCTAGAATCTCTTGGCACATCTATTGATGATTTGCTATCTATTCGAGTAGTCCGTGAGTATGCAGATATTTTTTAGGAGGCTAGGGGCTTGCCTCCAAAACGCGAGATATATTTCCATATATACTTGGTGGACAATGCAAAGCCAGTTGCATTGCCTGTGTGCCACATGGCTCCAAGAGAAAGGAGGGAGCTTAGTAAACAAGTGAAAGAGTTTCTTGAGAAAGGGTTCATAAGAAGAAGTATCGCAGAGTGGGGTGCTCCAGTTGTTTTTGCTACGAAGGCTGATGGTTCGCTTAGATTGTGTGTGGACTATAAGGAGCTGGATAAGCTCACGAAGAAGAACAGACACCCATTATCGAGGATAGATGACTTTTTCAATCAGTTGGTTGGTTCTTCGGTTTTCTCGCAGTTGGATTTAGCTATAGGATTCCATCAGCTAAGGGTGGTTGAGGACAACATAGATAAGACCGCATTTAAAACTCCATATGGTTTCTTTGAATGGATCATCTTGCCTTTTGGTTTGACGAATGCTCCTGCATATTTCGTGGACTTGATGAGTAGGGTGTTTAGGGAGTTTCTAAACAAATTTGTAGTAGTCTTTGTAAATGATTTCCTGATCTTCTCTAGAAGTGAGGAAGAACATGACCTACATCTTAGGGAAATCTTAAAGACCCTTCGAGTTCATCAACTCAAAGCTAAGTTCTCCAAATGTCATTTTTGGAGGAAGGAATGAGGTTCTTAGGGCACATGGTCTGTAAAAAGGGACAGTAGTGGATCCCGCGAAGGTGGTAGTAATCCAAGATTCGAAGGTTCCCAGAAACGCAACGGAAGTAAGAAGTTTTCTAGGGTTGGCGGGCTATTATAGGAAGTTCATTAAGGACTTCGGAAAGATATCAGCCCCACTTACACAGTTGATGAAAAAGAATTTGACATTTTCTTGGGATGTTGACTGTGACGATGCTTTCCAACGTTTAAAGAGGGCTTTGACGATAGCTCCGGTTTTAGTTTTGCCGGATGGGAGTAAACAATTCACCGTGTATACCGATGCTTGCGGGATAGGGCTTGACGCAGTTTTGATGCAAGAGGGAAAGGTGATATGCTATGGTGGAAGGCAGTTAAAGGTCCATGAGAAGAATTACCCTACCCATGACTTAGAGTTAGCTGCCATAGTTTTTGCGCTTAAGTCTTGGCATCACTATTTGCTCGGAGAGAGGTTTGAGTTGTATACAGACCATAAGTCACTAAAATACGTGTTCTCTTAAAAAGATCTAAACTTAAGGCAACAGAGGTGGATGGAGCTTTTAGCATCCTACGATTTTGAGATTGCATATACCCGTGGCAAGGGTAACGCCGTGGTTGATGCCTTGAGTAGAAAGAGGTTGACTTTGAGTCATTTGTTTGTCGAGCGGCAGAGTTTAGAGTATATATCTACCTTTGACTTTAGACTCTCTATCGATTATGTACCCAGTTTTTTGGCATCATTAGCGGTGCGACCTACGCTTTTGGGATAGATAACAGCGGCATAGCGAGATGACCCGCAGTTGGTAGAGATAGTAGAAAAGCTCATAAGAGGGGAGTCTTCGAGCCATCTTAGTAGGTATACTATAGATGACAAAGGTTGGTAGCATAGGCATGGGAGACTTTGCGTATCTCGAGACAAGAGCTTAAGGAAGGCAATCCTTGAAGACGCACATCGTTCTAAGATGACCATACATCCCGGTGGTGACAAGATGTATAGGGACATGAAGCGAGTTTTCTTTTGGACCGGAATGAAGAAGGATGTAGAAGAGTTCGTTTCTGGATGCTTAGTGTGCTAGCAATTCAAGGCTGAGCAAAAGAAGCCTGGTGGTTTGCTTCACCCTTTAGAGGTTCCACAGTGGATACGGGAAAGTGTTTCCATGGATTTCGTCGACGGGTTGGCGAGATCAAGGAAGGGTAATATGGGGATTTGGTTAGTAGTAGATAGACTTACCATGAGCACCCATTTCATTCCCGTTAAGAGCAAAAGAACAGTGGCATGGCTAGCGTCTATTTATCTTTGAGAAATAGTTCGTCTACACGACATACCTTCTAGTATCGTAAGCGATCGAGATCCCATTTTCACTAGTGATTTTTGGAAGAGCTTGCAAGAGGCAGTAGGAATGCAATTATGTTTGAGCACCGCTTATCACCCTCAGACGGACTGCCAAAAAGAAAAAGTGATTATTGAAGATCTTTTGAGGTTATTCATCCTGGATTTTGGAGGGACATGGGAAGAACACCTTCCATTAGTAGAGTTCGCCTACAACAACAGCTATCAGACTAGTATTGGCATGGCACCTTTTGAAGCTCTATATGGATGACCTTGCCGATCACTGACTTGTTGGTGGGAGTCTACAGATAAGATTTTTCTTGGGCCCGAGATGGTTAGGGAAACTTCGGAGAAGATAGACTTGATTCGTAGGCGCATGAAGACGGCACAGGACTGGCAAAAGTCATACGCTAATAAGAGACGAACCGATCTTGAGTTCAATGTTGGAGACACGATTTTTACTAAAGTGTCACCATTGAGGAACGTAGTTCTCTTTGGATCTGTAGGGAAATTGGCCCCAAGGTTCGTAGGGCCATTCCCCATTACAGAGCGAATTGGACGGATGGCCTACAAAATGAAGTTGTCCGAGAAACTTAGTGGTGTGCACGACCTATTTCACATGTCGCATTTGAGGAAGTGTTTACACTATACCGCGGAAGTAGTAGAGCTGAGTATGCTTAGAGAAGTGGAAGTAGAGCGAGATGCCATGGTTAGACGAGTTCCTACATGCATCCTTGGATCGAAGGTCAAGAAGTTACGCAACCGAGAGGTCAAGTTGGTTAAAATCCAATGGGGGATATGATCAAGGAGACACGACATGGGAGACTAAAGACAAGATACACGCATCATATCCTTTTCTTTTCGAGGGTACATCCTTAACTCCTTTACCTTAAAAGTTTATGCGTGTTTGTTTTTATCTTTTAGGTATAACCCCTCGATCATATTTTCGATCCTTAGTAGAAGCCAATGGATGTAAACATGTGTTTGAGACATGTTATGTTTGGTGGATGCAAGTGTTTTCTAGTGGTTGCTCGTGGATGCATTTACACACACTTTAGGCACTAAGATCGGCTCAGTCACTTTCATATTGCATAAGAATACCTATATTTGTATATTGATTGGAATTTGATGTATTATCATATAGATGTTGCATTTGAGTGAATGATTGTGCACTCATATAGAAGTTATAAAGTGCATTAGGAATAATTGCATACATGTTGGACTCATGGCACTAACATAATTTTCATTAAGGATGTCAACTGAATTAGTAGACTACCTGATCTTGGCATTAGATAAGGGACATATACACACACTTTTTCATATGTTCATATAACATTAGAAATATTTTAAGGATAATGGATGCTTGTGGACGATGGATGAGTAGATGGATGATGGGTGGTTGCATATACATTCTTTTTAACTTGAAAATTTCGGGGACGAAATCCTTTAAGGAGGGGAGAATGTAACACCCCGTAATTTTAAAATATTAAAATTAGCAAATTAAAAAATACTTAATTTTTAGGAGAAGAATTAAGGGGAACGGGTTGCGCTATTGTGTTCGTCTCGGAATTCTACTTGGGATAGAGTCCGAGTTTGCGTAAATCGGACATCGTATTAAGAAGTTATGAAGCTTAGAAGATTTCAGTTTAAAGAAGAAATTAATTAAATAATAATTAAATAATCAGAGCAGTTCAAAATTCAAAATCCAACCCAAAATAGCTGAGCGGGAAATTTCCCCCTCGTGGGTGTCGAACCCCCAAGGGGAGTCGACTGGGGAGTCGACCCCCCTATAGGGGTGTCGACTAGGGAGTCGACCCCCCTATAGGGTGTCAACCCCCATCGGCCAGATCTGTATCTGACGACGTGTTTTTCTGGGATTGGCTGGATGACGTGTTTTTCTGGTCTGGATGGTTCAGATGGTTCCTAATCTAATCTAAGGGTCCTAATACACCTATAAATAAACACCTAAATCTAACCCTAATCTCATTATTCTCATCCATGGCGCCTCCATGCTGCTCTAATCTAAACTAGCCTTTCTTCTCCACCAAAACAAATCATAATAGGAGTATTCCAATTAGACGATCAGTTCTAAAAATCAAAGTAGAGATTATTCAAGATCAGATTTGCTACAACAACGCCTAATTCTCTTTTGTAAGAATCCTATCGCTGTTAGTTTATGTCACTTTCACATATAATTAAATTAAGAAGTAATCGTGATAGGATTGTAAATTGGAACTAATGTATATGCCTGTAAATAAGATGAATCATATCAAGTTATATCAAGTTTTGTAATTTGTTATCTTTTAAATTCATACTCAATTGCTATTATCATATGCCTGTCTGATCTATTTTGTCGTTATTCATTTCACATGCCTATTTATGTGTTTATGCCAGTTTTGATATTTTGATTCTCTTCCCTTCTTCTTTTCCTTTTCCCTATGAGATTAGGTTAACTTCAAGCCTAACATATTCCATTGAGATTTGCGTACGAACAATGTTAGAATGATTGGGAAAAGTTGGGAAAAGTTGGGAAACATGTAATAAAATGAGATTATTGGCATAAATTGTTGGTAACCATGGAAATTGGTTTGGGCATAATTAAGTATAACTTGTATATATGAGATTTGGCATAAATTGGTTTGGGCATAATTGAGCAAAACTTGTATACATGAGATTTGGCACAAATTGTTAATAACTGTGAAAATTGGTTTGGGCACAATTTGGCATAACTTGTACACATGAGATTATAGGCATAACTTGGATTTAAAATTATAAACATAATTTAGATTGGAAATTATGGGTAATTGGAATATGTTATAATCCAAGATTTGAAATTGGTACTTGAATCCTGAAAGTGATAAAGAATGCCTAAGACACGAGGTTAGATTCGGATTGCGGTATAAGCCTGCCCGGAACCACCCGGCATATCCAGCAATCGCAATTTGGTAATCTAATGTGAGAGGTCAAAGGCAGAAATTAGATGCGTAATAATGCAAAGACACGAGGTTAGATTCAGATTGTGGTATAAGTCTGCCCGGAACCGCCCGACATATCCAGCAAACGCAAACGGTAATCTAATGTGGGAGGTCTTGCAAGATTACGGTTATAATGAATTAATGAACACTTAACCAAGATAAGACGTGTCGTAATACATGGGAATAATAAAGGGTTAAGTGGGTAACATGGGTAGCATGTGAAACATAATAAAAGCACTTAACCAAAATGAGACATGTGATAAGACATGGGGATAAAAAAGGGTTAAGTGGGATTCCTAGTGGAGACCAAGCTTGTAACACCCCACGTCCATTAATGTCACTCACTATGGGAATGCATTAACTTCCATGGAGCATTATAAGTGTATATAGAATAGAACATAACATGACAAACATATATAGTAGTACTTAAAATTTAAAACTTCATTCATTGCAGTGGAAAACAAAACATGTTTGATTACAACATCAAAAACGTACTAAAGTCAAGTACATAAATGTCCATATTGACAAATTTATTATCAGAGTACATTAAACAAAAGCATAATCCCACTACTATAAATAGCCATAGAGAAAAAGAGATAAGCTGAGCATTACTCTTAGCACTTCCAAGCACTTCAAGAGAAAGTAATCCAAGTCAAGCTCCACTAATTTCCACCCTGAGGACCGGGGGGGGGGGGGGAGGGGAGGGGAAGGGGGAGGAAAGAAAAGAGGCGAAAAAACGAGGTCAGAAATAAAGTCTGGAGAGTCCAGTAACTTTAACAATATAATATGTAAAGCAACGTGATAAGGGTATAAACTGAATATAAGAAATGACTGTAACATAAACAGAGGTGATAAGGTAAATAAGGCAAGTAAGATAGAACAACGACTGCGCTTCTAACTACTACAAGATATGCTCTGCACTGCACTAACATACGAAAAGATGATCCCTCTTGAACAACCATAAAGATGGTAATAATAATGACGGTAGTTTCGTGTACCCATAGCTGTTGTCATAGGTGCCGCCTGGTCCTATCTTCACTAGATGTACCAACTACCCTGCCCCATTCGATCGGCTCCCTAACTCGTAGATACCCATGCTGGTCCTACAGTAGGGTGTATCACTCCCTAAAGTGGAAACCCGATACTACTAAAAGGCACAGCTTATACCTACACAATGCAATAGCGTCTTACCTACCAGCCCGGACCCATGCACGTACATGACCCCGTTGGACTTGCACTACCACCGCTAACTCTTTATTGATCTCCTACAGTCAACCCCGGTAAGCGTGTCCCGTCCTCGACCTAGTTTGAGCTCACATAGATACTAAAATGGGTTACTGGTTGAAAAGGGTCCCCACACTTGATACAAGCTTCCCTCCTAAGCTTGGTCCCCACTAGGAATTCCCACTTAACCCCTCTTTATTGCCATGTCTAACCACATGTATCATCTAGGTTAAGTGTTCATTAATTCATTATAACCGTAATCTTGCAAGACCTCTCTCATTAGATACCGTTTGCGGTTAATGGACATGCCGGGCAGTTTCAGGCAGGTTTACACCGCAAACTCATCTAACCTCGTGTCTTTGCCTTTTTGCGCATCTAATTTCTGCCTTTGACCTCTCACATTAGATACCATTTGCGGCTGCTGGACATGCCGGGCGGTTTCGGGCAGGCTTACACTGCAAACCTATCTAACCTCGTTTCTTAGGCATTCATTATTCTAAGTTCATCTCAAATTAGGGATTATAGTGATTCCCCGTTTACCCGTAAATTCCAACCTAAATTTATGTGACAAATTTTAATCACTTTATGACTATAATTTTAAGTTTATAGGTTATACCAAATTATACCAAGTTTACACCCAAACCCATTTATGCCAAATCTCATGTTTTCATGTTATATACAATTTTGCCCAAACCATAGCCATCATCAATTTATGCCCAATTACAAATTACATGTTATTCAATATTTCCCAAACTTTTCCCCATCGTTCAAGCATTATACATACACGAATTTCGCATAATATGTTAGGCTCGAAGTTAGCCTAACCTCATAAAAAGAAAAAGGAAAAGGGAGAGGGAAGAGAATCATGGTATCACAACTAGCTAAAACATACGAACATAAACATGCATATGAACGACGTATGAACATGAACATGAACATGAACATGCATATGATAGGTTTATGAAAAAGGTGACAATTTGCAAACTATATAAGATTCATTGCAGGCATATTCATATGATTCAATTCATAACCCTATCACAATTACTTTAGTTTAATTATCTTGTGAAAGCTACATGAACTCACAGAGATAGGATTAAGGATAGAGAATAATTCTAAATTCTGATTTCTGAAGTTGATTAGCTAATCCATTGATGTAGGGTTTGATCTTTATCTTCCACTTGAATTTGATTAGTTATGGTGGAGGCAAGTTTAATTTAGGATTGGGCAGCATAGAGGCGCCACGAATTTGATTAATGAAATTAGGGTTAGGTCTAGGTGTGTTTATATAGGTGTATTAGGTGAATTAGGGCATTTAGATTAGGTTAGGTTCCATCTAAACCCTCCAAACCAGAAATACACATCACTCAGCCAATCCCGGAATGCCACATATGCCGTAAAACATCAAAATATGTCACTGCTCGTTTTGGGCCGCCAGGGGTCGACTCCCTACGGGGGGTCGACACCTATGTCGACACCCCTATAGTGGGGTTGACACCTATGTCGACTCCCCTAGGGGGGGTCGTCACCCTATGGCGGGAACTTTCCTGCCCAGCCTCCCTTCTTGTGCTTTGAATCTTGAACTTGATTTTTAATTATTAAATTTAATTCTAGTTTAAACTGAAATATTCTAACCTCCATAACTTCTTCGTACTGTATCCGTTTTATGCAAACTCGGACTCTATCTCAAGCAAAATTCCGAGACCAACGCAATGGCTAACCCGTTTTACTTAATTCTTCTTCTAAAAATTAAGTATTCTTTAATTTGTTAATTTTAATGTTATAAAATTACGGGGTGTTACATTCTCACCTCCTTAAAGGATTTCGTCCTCGAAATCTTCAAGTTAAGAAGAATGTATCCTACCATCCAATCATCTATCTACTCAACCATCATCCACGAGCATCCATTGTCCTTAAAAGATTTCTAATGCTATATGATCATATGAAAATGTGTGTGTATATGTTCCTTATCTAACGCAAAGATCAGGCGGTCTACTGATTCAATTGACCTCCTTAATGCGAATTGAGTCATTGCCATGAGTCCAACATGTACGCAATAGAATCCTAATGATACATTTCACTTCTATATGAGTGCACAATCATTCACTCAAATGCAACATCCACATGATAACACATCCAATTTCAATCGATAAACAAATATATGCAATATGCAGTATGAAAGTGACTGAGCCGATCTTAGTGCCTAAAGTGTTTGTAAATGCATCCACGAGCAACCACTAGCAAACACTTGCATCCACAAAATATAACATGCTTCAAACACATGTTTACAACAATAGGATTTCTACCTAAAGACCGAAGATATAATTGAGAGGATACACTAAACGACAGAACAAAGCGGTAGAAAAAGGAGAAGTTAAGAACATACCCTAAAAAAGGAAAGGGTACAATGCACATATCTTACTAAATGATAGAACAAAGCGGTAGAAAAAGGAGAAGTTAAGAATATACCCTCAAAAAGGAAAGGGTACAATGCACATATCTTGTCTTCCGTTTCCCAAGTTTCGTCTCCTTGATCATATCCCCATTGGAATTTAACTAACTTGACCTCTCGGTTGCGTAACTTCTTGACCTCCGATCCAAGGATGCATGTAGGAGCTCGCCTAATCATGGCATCTTGCTCCACTTCCACTTCTTTAAGCATGCTCGGCTCTACTACTTCCGCAGTATCATGTAAACACTTCCTCAAATGTGATACATGGAACACGTCATGAACACCACTAAGCTTCTCAGGCAGCTTCACTCTATAGGCCATCTGACCAATTCGCTCTGTAATGGGGAATGGCCCTACGAACCTTGGTGCCAATTTCCCTACAGCTCCAAGAGGAACTACATTCCTCAACGGTGATACTTTGATAAGGACCATGTCTCCAACATCGAACTCAAGATCAGTCCTTCTCTTATCGGCATATGACTTTTACCTGCCCTGTGCCGTCTTCATGCGCCTTCGAATCAAGTCTACCTTCTCCGAAATTTCTCTAACCATATCGGGCCCAAGAAAAATATTATCTGTAGATTCCCACCAACAAGTTAGTGATCGACACAGTCGTCCATAAAAGCCTCAAAAGGAGCCATGCCAATACTAGTCTGATAGCTATTGTTGTAGGCGAACTCTACTAATGGAAGGTGTTCCCCCTATGTCCTTCCAAATTCCAGGATACATAACCTCAAAAGGTCTTCTAGAATCCGATTTACTCTTTTGGTTTGGCCGTCCGTCTGAGGGTGGTAAGCGGTGCTCAAACACATCTGCGTTCCTACCACCTCTTGTAAGCTCTTCCAAAATTCACTAGTGAAAATAGGATCTTGATCGCTCACAATACTAGAAGGTATGCCATGCAAACGAACTATCTCTCGGAGATAAACAGATGCTAACCATGTTGCTATCCTCTTACTCTTAACGGGAATGAAATGGGCGCTCTTGGTAAGTCTGTCTACCACTACCCAAATCCCCGTATTATCCTTACTTGACCATGGAAACCCGTCAACAAAATCCATGGAAACACTTTCCCATTTTAACTGCAGAACCTCTAGAGGGTGAAGAAACCCGCTAGGATTATTTTGCTCAGCCTTAACCTGCTGGCACACCAAACATCTAGAAACGAACTCAGCTACATCCTTCTTTATTCCGGGCCAAAAGAAATCTCACTTCATGTCCCTATACATCTTGTTACCACCGAGATGTATGGTCATCTTAGAATGACGTGCTTCTTCAAGAATTGCTTTCCTCAAACTCTTGTCTCATGATACGCAAAGTTTTCCATCTCTACGCAACCAACCTCTCTCATCTATAGTATACCTACTAAGATGGCTCGAAGACTCCCCTCTTGTGAGCTTGTAAATTATCTCTATCAACTGTAGATCATCTCGTTGTGCCTCCCCTACCTGTCCCAAAAGCGTAGGTCGCACTTCTAATGATGCCAACAAACCGGTTACATAATCAATCGAGGGTCTAAAGTCAAAGGTAGAGATATACTCTAAACTCTTCCGCTCTACAAACAAAGTACCCAAAGTAAATTTCTTTCTACTTAAGGCGTCAGCTACAACGTTACCCTTGCCAGGGGTATATGCAATCTCGAAATCGTAGGATGCTAAGAACTCCAACCACCTCTGTTGCCTTAAGTTTAAATCTTTCAGAGAGAACAAGTACTTAAGTGATTATGGTCTGTATACAACTCAAACCTCTCTCCAAGCAAATAGTGACACCAAGACTTAAGCGCAAAAACTATGGCAGCTAACTCTAAGTCGTGGGTAGGGTAATTCTTCTCATGGACATTCAACTGTCTTCCCCCATAGCATATCACCCTTCCCTCTTGCATCAAAACTGCGCCAAGCCCTATCCCGCAAGCATCAATATACACTGTGAATGGCTTACTGCCATCCGACAAAACTAAAACTGGAGTTGTCGTCAATGCCCTCTTCAACCGTTGGGAAGCATCATCATAGTCAACATCCCAAGAAAAGGCCAAATTCTTTTTCGATGTAAGTGGGGCTGATATCTTAGCAAAGTCCTTAATGAACTTTCTATAATAGCCCGCCAAACCAAGGAAACTTCTTACTTCTGTTGCATTTTTAGGAATCTTCCAATCTTGGATTGCCACTATCTTCGCGGGATCCACAGCTATCCCTTCCTTAGAGACACGTGCCCTAAGAACCTCACTTCCTTCCTCCAAAAATGACATTTAGAGAACTTAGATTTGAGTTGATGTACTCGAAGGGTCTCTAATACTTCCCTAAGATGTAAGGCATGCTCTTCCTCGCCTCTAGAGAATATCAAAATATCATCCACAAAGACGACCATGAACTTGTTTAGAAACTCCCTAAACACCCTACTCATCAAGTCTACGAAATATGCGGGTGCATTTTTCAAACCAAAAGACATGACAAGCCATTCAAAGAAACCGTCGGGAGTCCTAAATGCAGTCTTATCTATACTATCCTCAGCTACCCTCAACTGACGAAACCCAGTAGCTAAGTCCAACTGCGAGAAAACTGAAGCACCAACCAACTGATCGAACAAATCATCTATCCACGGCAATGGGTGTCTATTCTTCTTCGTGAGTTTATTTAGCTCCCTATAGTCCACACACAATCTAAGTGAACCATCAGCCTTCGTAGCACAAAAAAATGGAGCACCCCACTCCGAGATACTTCTTCTTATGAACCCTTTCTCAAGCAATTATTTCACTTGTTTACTAAGCTCCCTCCTTTCTCTAAGAGCCATGTGGCGCACATGCAATGCAGCTAGCTATGCAGTGTCCACCAAGTATATATGGAAATCTATCTCGCATTCTGGAGGTAATCCCCTAACCTCCTCAAAGACATCTGCAAACTCACAGACTACTTGAACAGATTGCAAATCTTAAATAGAAGTGTCAAGAGATTCTAGGTAGCTAAGCATCACCGAACCCTTAGGATCGCACGAGATATCGAGAGTATTACCCAAACTAGTAAACAGTCTAACTACCCTCTTTTCACAGTCAAGAATGGCACCATATTTGGCTAGCCAATCCATTCCTAGAATTAACCCATACACAAAAATTTTCAAACCCCGACATAACATAGAAAGATGAGCTGTACCCCCAATAGGATTTGAGACACTAACGGGATCCACTACTATACTAGTATCTAGGTGCAGAGACTCAACAATAGAAGCAGATATAAACGAATGTTAAGCGCCAGAATCAAACAAAGTATGAACAGGATGATCAAAAAGGAAAATTAAACTTTCAATGGAAATGTTTCTACTTCTCTCTTGTGGAGATGCCATGAGAGCGTGAACCTGCCCTCCAGAAGTAGACCCTGTCCTCTGTCCTTGCCCTTTCCTCCTTGGACAGTCTTAAATCATATGTCCTTCTTCACCACACTGGAAGCAACTCGTCTTCTTCTTCTTCCTACATTCCTTGCTCAAGTGGCCCGGTGTTCCACAATTAAAGCACCTTTTCTTCCCTTGGCCCTTGTTATCCTTACCACCTTTCTTTTGTTGTCGCTGCTGAGCTTTCTTTGGATCCACCTTCTTATCCTGTACCTTTTTAGCATTAGCATCTTTCTCCTCTTCATGAATCAGCGCCATACCAACTAAATTCTCGAAAGTAGCCCCCATAGGAATGTGGGACATAGCCAACCCGTGTAATGGTTCATTCAGACCCTTGGCAAATCTCAAGGCCTTCTTATGTGGTGTATTCACCAATTCCATACCAAATCTTGCTAACTGATTAAAGTTGTAAACATACTCCTTCAAAGACAAACTCCCTTGCTTCAAAGCCCAAAACCTTTCCATGTATAAACTCTCTTCTGCTTGTGAAAGAAATTTCAACTCGAACCTTTGCTTAAAATCCACCCATGTCTCCACTTCACGTCCCCTATTAGTTACTTCCCACCAAAAAGAAGCTTCATCCTTCATCAACCAAGCAGTTACCTGAACTTTCCTCCCATCATCTATCTCAAAGATACTAAATAAATCTTCCACTTCCTTGAGCCAATTCCGAGCTTCTACAAACGTCTCAGTACCATTAAATGGTTTTCCTCCCATCGCACGGAAGTCTTTGCATATCTTCAAAAAAGCATCTTCACGAGAAGGTGGAGGAGGAGGAGGAGCATTTGCTGGGCCTGCGACATTAGCCCTTGCCTCCAGATACCTTCTGAACCAGCCTGGTATCTGTACTCCCTCGGGTATTTCGAGTTGATCAGACCTTCTGAAAGGAAAAAGGAAGAGATTCAAAACAGAGATTCGGAAGATAGATATATGGATTTTGGGGATTATGTTTTTCATAAAAACCTTTCTCTTGAAAATACTCTCTTTAGGATATGTTTTTGAGAATACTTCTTTCCGAAAATGCTTTTGAAAATGGTTTTCAAAATCTTTTATCTATTTTAGCAACCTTCAGCTCTGATACCACGTGTAACAAGCCACACCCATAAATGTCACACACTAAGGGAATGCATTAACTTCCATGGAGCATTATAAGTGTATATAGAACAAAACATAACAAGACAGACATATATAGTAGTACTTAAAAATTTAAAACTTCATTCATTGCAGCGGAAAACAAAACATGTTTGATTACAACATCAAAACCGTACTAAAGTCAAGTACATAAATATACATCTTGACAAATTTATTATCAGAGTACATAAAACAAAAGCATAATCCCACTACTACAAATAGCCATAAAGAAAAAGAGATAAGCTGAGCATTACTTTCAGCACTTCCAAGCACTCCAAGAGGAAGCAATCCAAGTAAAGCTCCATTAATTTCCACCCTGAGGACCTTGGGGGGAAAGGAAAGAAATGACGCGAAAACAAACGAGGTCAGACATAATGTAATGACCCGGATTTTTGGTCGATTAATTTTGAATATTTAAAAATTATTTAAAAATTGATTTGATAATTTAAAAGAATTTTTATATTAAGTTATCGATTTAATTATCAATTTCGATTTAATATTGAATATATTAAATTATCTTAATATGAAATATAATTGAAATCGAAGTTAAAACTGAATCAAAATAATTCAGATGATCGGTGTCGGTTCTGTTTGAATATAGAAGCGATAATAGTAATTTATTTTCAAGGAATTTAATTGTTTTAAATTTAATTTATATCGATTTAAATTTATATCTTCTCCAGATGATCAAATAAGGCTTTGAAACCCGTCCGTGGGTTCAGAATGATGGTATAACCCTAAAAATGTCAGTTGTTGGGTTCAGAAAGAAGTTCAGAATCATAGGGTATTTTAAGTAAAGGACACTGGTTCAAAATGAATTAAAATAAAATAATTCGTGGCCTTGTTTATTCCACCGTTCACTCAGGAACAAAAGCGCGCCTTATTCTAGGCCATAAGAGAAAAATCAAACATGGCCCTTTCTTTTTCCATCCGTTCCTTTATAAAAATCATGATCCCTTCCCTTCTCCTCTTTAATTTCGATTTCTCTCATCCTTTTTCTGTTCGAAGGGAAATCCAGTGCCCTTATTATCATTGAATCCCTTAAATTACAAATCCTCAAATCTAATCGATGTCGCCATATGAAATCGCGAGTCCCAACACCGACGTTGAGACTTGAGTGGGTGCGACAGTGTCGATAGAAGTAGTGCGTTGGTGATGTTCGTGGGTTACTAGAGTTCGATGCTTTGGATTTTGGGGTTGTGATATTCCCAAGTCGCTAGCAAGGCAACAAGTGCTAGCTAATGCCGCGGTGTCTGGGGAGGAAGTCGATTGTACTGATGGGTGTTCCGATTTCATTGAAATAGAGAAGGTGGAGTTCGATTTAGGACTGGGGGGTGCGATGGTTGTCTGAGGTGGTTTGCTGTTCTATAGCACAAAGGCAGCACGATGAAAATCCTGTGGTGCTTGATACTTATAGATGGGTATTTGGGGTAGTTCGAATGTCAAGAAGGGGTGGAGAAAGGTGCGACCTTTATTTTTTGAGTGCACTGTTTTGCAGTAGTAGCGAGCAAATCGAGCAACATCGAGTTTAACAGTAGACAAGCATTTGGTTAGATGTTCGATAGCAACTTCATATGGCTTCGGGCTGAAGCATGTTCGAGCAATTTACAGTAAGAAAGAAGCTAACAAAATTATGTCTATGGTTCGGGGATTGAGTGGAAGGTCGAGACGTTGTGGTGCAGATTCTAGCAGTTTAAAGCTGCTACGAGAATTCAAAATCTGAGGAGAGGAGTTTAGTAGGGAGGGTTAAGGTATACATTTATTTATTTATTTGAAGTACATAGGATAATTAAAATATTTATGTGTTAATTTAATTTAAATTAATAATAGTTTAATCATTAAATTAAAAATAAATAATCATAGGTTCCTGATAGACGGTTCGAGCATATTCATACACGACGATATGGAAGTAAACATGATATTCGGCAATTAAAAATCAAGTGAGTAATTCTCACTCAAGAATTTTACTTAAATTATTTTTATCATTTAAAATAATTTGTTGGATTGTTTGGTTGCATTAAAATATTGCTGCGGCTATTTTAAATATTTATTAGTTATTTAGGCTTGGAGTTTATGGCTATTATATATATTGGTGGTTGGATTCCCACAGTATCATTAGCGGATGCCCGCGGTATCATTAGAGCATGATTTCCCTATGCGCCCCACAATATATATAGTGGATGACCTTTATACCGCAATATCCTGCCTCGAAGCAGGATGGGTATTATTTATGTGACTAACGTCGGTGGATGCAGGAAAACAAGTTGGAGGGATCCAACTGGATTCCTCAAAAATATTATTATTTGTTTGCTCTCATATATATTGTCATATATGATGTGTTAGAAAATCCGTGGTTGATAGTTGGTATTTTTAAAAATTTAAAGGAAATAATTCTATTTATCTAAAATAGAATTTGAATTTAAATTGGACTATAAATATATTAACTTGTTTGAATACATAAAACAAGTAGTGAATTTATAAACGTTGTTTATAAATAAATAATACGAGATTTGAAGTGAAATTATAAATAGTGTTTATAAACAAAGTGGAAAAATTATCATTGGATAATTTGAATATTTAAATTCAAATGTGAATTTAAAATAGAAATAGGGAAATCGTTTTATAGAAATAAACGATGGGATTTATTCTGATGTTCAGAATATAAATTGAACTAAACTAATTCTGTAGGGATTTATGATTTGAATTTGATTAATTCGAATTTATTTAAATAGAAGTTAAATTAAATATGAAAATAAATTGGGTGTTATATATATATAAGTTATTATAAATAGAAATTTCCAAAATAAGAGTTTGGTTTTAAATAGATTTAGAAATAGACTTGTTTAAACATAAAATAAGGAAAATTATAAAATAGTGTTTATAAATATAATGAATTAATTATCAAGAGATAATTTGAACATTTAAATTCAAATATGAATTTAAAAAAAGAATTTGAAATCATTCGAAAGGGAACAACGATTTTTATTCCGCAATTCGGAATATCAAAGGGATGGAGTTTCAAATAGAAATTTGAGAATGGAACTTGTTTAAATATATGAAATATGGAAGTTGAATTTATAAATAGTCTTATAAATTTGGTGAAATAAATTATCATTTGGATAATTTAAACCATTTAAATTCAAACAGGAATTTAAAGGTAAATTGGAAATCTTTTGAAACAAAACAATTGATTATATTTCGGAATTTAGAATATAAACTTAATTGAGAAAATCCAAAGAAGTTATAATTGGAATTCGATTATATCGAATTTTATAGTTTATTTATAAAAGGAATTGGGATTTTGAAATAACAAATTGAGTATAAATAAATGTATAACCGAACAAGGAAAAATCAGCGATTATAGATAATCAGAATTTATTGAGTTGAATTGGGAAAATTGGTTGGAAATATGTTAAAGATATATTAGAATGGGGTTGAATTTATTTTAAACGAAGTTTAAAAGTTTATATATATATATATATACAATTAAAATGGACTCGCCGCAGCGCGGCAGTTCGTAAATTGGCGTTTTGAACTTCAATTGAGTATACATAACTCAATTGAAGTCAGAATTCTTTGAAATAAGAACCGTCAGGACCAATTAGATAATAGTTTTCTAATGGAAGAGAAAATTCTGAATTTCGTCTTATATATTTTGAGTTATGTCAAAATCAAATTTTCAGAAAAGCAGCACCAAAACCATTTCAAAACTATAACGGTTCATTTAAGTAAATAATAGAATTTTAAGCAAATAAAATCCGAATGACCATTAGAAAAATCCAGACTTGAGTTATAACATAAATATGAACTCAAGTAAAGTAAATGAATAGATTGTTGAAACAAAAATCATATTTTTGATTTTTGAATAGCATTAACTAAGTAAGAGGAAAAAATTAGTTAATCGAGTTTAGATTGAAATAAGACTTCGGATAAGTAAATGAGATTTGTGAATCCATATTCAAAATCGAGTATGGAACTTGAATTGAAAATAGAATTTAATTAGTTTATAAGCAAGTTAAAATATATTTGAACATGTTATGTTCAAATATGAAAGTGAAATAGGCAAAAGAGTTAATTAGCGAATTAATTAACAAATTGAGTTAAAACGATTAGGTTGAGTTGGAATAAAGTGGAAATGATTTGATATATGCTAAGCAGGTATGGAATGAAGTGTTAGAAGAGATATAAATAGAATGCTCGACAGAAAGGTATGTATTTAAATTGAATATGAGGTTTTATGCGCCATATCGGCAAGCCACTTGGCTTTTTGATTTTTCTTTTTGAAAGGAGAGGGCCTGTGTGGCAAGGTTTGAATTTTCCCAGTAACCCCATACAAAGGAGGTTATGGCGAATTTTTCCGAAAATTTAAGGAGTTAGAATTTTTTAAGAAAATTTGATAACTAGAAATCTATATATCAATATATATAGAATTCGATAAGGAAACGAACTTAAAAATAGAATAATATAAACAAAAAGGAAATCTATGAATAAAATCTCGTAATAATAAAAAGAGAAGCATGTACACATTTAAAAATGGAATAATTGATTTGTATGGTATTGATTATTCGAGTAAGTAGTCTTGTCTGTTTTGATGTTATGAATGATATTCAGTCAAGGTCTGAGAGGTAGTTATACCCCAACTTGGTTGATGTCATTATTAACAAATAAATAGTAAGATTCAGGCTCGAAGGTCAATTTTGAATAAGATTTAGTTAAATACAGTATTTGTGGTGTTGTAAGGATGTTTTACACAAGATCCGTTTTAACCCAAATAAGTGTAAGTTGGAAATAGAATAATAAATATTTCCTAAGTATAGAAATAAACGAGTCGGAAAAGAGATAAGTAATTGGAATATTTTCCAATTATAAATAGAAGATATTTTCTAAGTACAGAAATTAAAAGAAGGCGATATATGGAAATGTTTTCCAGTGTTAATAACATATATTTTCTAAACATAGAAAATAACGAAATATATATATATATATATGTTTGATGATTTGATCGATAATTCCATTTGGAAATAAGATCGTTGTGTGTACATGGACATTTTTCATTTGATAGTTAAATCACCAACTATCAAAGTTTTTGACCATTTTAACGTTGTTAATATGGAGAGACCGGTTGGATTATTATCCGAAAACCACTCCGCGTTGGCATATGTGTTGCAAACCAAGTATGTTGAATATATTGAAGACGGAGTAAATGTTGAATCAAGGAATTCATGGCGTTTTGATTAAATGACAAGGAGGCATTCAAGATCGACAAAAAGAAGAGATTCAATGGTATCTAATGTTAGAGGTTGATTATTTAGAGTGTTAATTGAGTTTCAAATGTTAAAATCTATCCTCGAATAATCATATACCTAGATGGTTTGAATATATATATGAGTATATATGTATGCACATTCATTGTGCATACTACCAGAAACCGGTCGACCAGTTTCATTATGGGCGGTCGACCGATTTTGGGTAGAAATGCACAATGAACGTGCACACATATATATAACGTACATATATTCAAATACCAGTCTACTGGTCATTTTTAATCAGTCGACTGGTCTACGAACTGAAAGCATCTTTTCGAAGAGATACCATTATTCATCAATGGTTGTTTCCTTTTCTCTTCACCAAAAATCATCTCTATTCATTGCTTCTCTTCACCAATGATTACAACTCTCCATCCTCTATAAAAACAACATGAAATCATCATTTTTATATATCAATTCTTTCTATTCTTGCTATCTAATTGCTGATTTCATTCTTGCTCTCTAAAAGCACTCAAAAGATCATAATTCTCATATATCGTTATTTGAATCCTTGAATCTATATATTATTCTTTTGATTTAAACAACGATATCATCTTCAAAATCTTCATAATCAAAAAATCATATTTGAGGATAAGATTATAGGAAGGTTGTACAAGAATTGACAAATTCGTGTTATTGAGAACACATATTGTCAAATTGCAAGTTTTGCTCATCTTGTTTGAAGTCCTCGTATTGTAAGAGGCGAGTTGTGAATTCCTCATGTTGTTAGAGGCGTGAAAACCCATTCGGCTGCTCGGGAATTGTGAACCTGTTCCTCCAGATGAAGCGAGGTAGTTGTTTAGTGAAAATCCAGAGAGAGGTCTAGGACTGGACGTAGGACGGTGCTCCGAACTAGTATAAAAATCCCTGGTGTGATTTTTTTTATTTTTATTTTTTACTGCATTTACTATGATACAGTTTTGTGCTTGTTTATTACTTCATACTTGACTAGTGTTTGTCATATTACACGATCCTTGTGTGTATGTTATACTTAGCACATACGCACTCGCACTTTCAATTGGTATCAGAGCACGGTCATCACATAATCGTAACAAAGTTATTTGATATATTCTAGTCATATGGCAAATAACCCAAGTAGTAGCACTAACACCACTTACACGGAAGGTCAATCGTCACTAAGACCTCCTTTCTTTAATGTTCTTAACTATAGTTATTGGGCAACGCGTATGGCTTTTTACATGCATTCAACTAACTATGATGCTTGGAATGCTACTCAGAAAGAAATAGTCAATCCAACGACTGAGTATGCAAAATGGACGGCTGCTGAGAAAATCGCAGCTGCTGTAAATGCAAAAGCAATTAATATGTTTTTTTGTGCATTAGATCAAAACGAATATAACCGTGTTAGTATCTGTACCACTGCTTATCAAATTTGGCAAACGCTAAAAACTACTCATGAAGGTACTAACAAGGTTAAACAAGCAAAAATAGCTTTGTTGAAAAGTCAATTTCAAAATTTTAAAATGAAGCCAAATGAAACAATCAATGAGATGCATTCAAGGTTTCAAACCATTCATCATGCTCTTATCAGATTAGGGAAAAGATATTCTGACTTTGATGTAGTTTCAACAGTCCTACATTCTCTGACTAATGAATGGGAAGGAAAAGTATTAGCAATAGAAGAAGCTAATGATCTTTCCACCATGAAGCCAGATGAATTGATAGGAAATCTTATGTCCTATGAAGCAAATTTGCAGGCTCGAAAAGAACAAAAAGAAGAAAATAAAAATGTAGCTTTTCATGTTGAAAAAGATGAAGATATCTCAGATTCCGAAGATGAGGATCTAGCATTCATTGCAAAAGGATTCAAGAAATTCTTAAAGCAACGAAAAGCTAGTTGATACAACAGAAAGAAGTTCGGATCAAACAAGTCATCATCATCAAATATAGAATGCTTTAACTGTCATAAGAAGGGACACATGCAAAAGGATTGTCCGGAACAAAAGAAGACAGAAAATGAAAAATTCAAACACAAGAAGGACAAGTCAAAGAAACGAGCATTCTCAGTGACATGGGATGACTCAGACTCATCTTCATCTGATAGTGAAAGTGACTCAGATGATGAACAAGCAGATATATGTTTTATGGATAAAGAAGATGAGGTACAAATTCCTTCTTTTGAAGAAGTTCTTGATATAAATGCAGAATTAATATATAAATTTGAAGATATGAAACGACAATGCAAACAAGCTCATGCTGAATTAAGTAGAGCACAATTTGAACGAGATATGCTAAAAGATGAGAAGAAAATATTAGAGGAGGAACTTGAAAAAGCTCAAGAATCATCATCTAATTTTGATTCTTAACTATCTCTTCTGAGTCAAGAAATTTAAACTCAAAAAGAGAAAAATGATGCTCTTATTATCGAAAATCATGAGCTTAAGGCAAAAGTCAAAATATTAGACCTTGAAAAGGCTAGTTTACAAACAAAGTTAGATGACATTACTCAAAATGTTTCTAACTTTAACAAAGGTCGAGAAAATTTGACAAAAAATATTGAAAGTTCACAATCTGCTACAAATAAACATGGCTTGGGATATAAGAAACAGGTTATCAAGAAACATCTTGGTAATAAAAGAAAAATAAGGTAGTACAAGAAACTGAAGCTAAGAAAAATCTTAATTTATTATATTCCAAACCAAAACCGATTGTGAAATTTTAAAAGAAGAATGTCAAGTCTATACAAATATGGGCTCCTAAAACAAACAACAACTTGATTAGGAACAAGTACATTCAATTTTTTTTGAATTCTATGCATCACAATCCAAATTATATGTATAAAGGGGATAACGGAACCGTTTGGGTCCTAAGACCTAACTCTTAGGACCCTATAAAAAGGTGGGCACCATGGACTTAATTTTATTTTTTGCAGGTCCCACTTAAGAAAAGAGGAAAGTGGATACTGGACAGTGGTTTCTCGAAGCATATGATTGGAGACGAGAGCTTATTAAAAAATATCACTTATTCAGATGGTGGCTCAGTCACTTTTGGAGATAATTCGAAAGGCTATATCATCGGCAAAGGTGATGTGAGCAATTACGGTACATCTGACATACCTCTTATTACTAATGTCATGCTAGTTAGAAATCTGAAACATAATTTACTAAGCATTAGTCAATTATGCGACAAAGGCTTTATCATTTCCTTTTCGGATAATAATTGTAGTATTTTAGATAAAGATTAAGATTTAGTTTTTGAAGGATATAGAGACAGAAATATCTATATTCTGAATATGAACATTAATCATAATTTAGATATGTGTCTTATAGAAAATGATAATGATCCACGGCTATGGCACAAACGTTTATGTCACATAAACTTCAGATCTATTGACAAGTCAGCCAAAAATGATCTAGTTAAAGGACTACCCAAAATAAGCTTTGCAGTTGATAATCTTTGTGATGCATGTCAATTAGGAAAATTGACCAAATCATCTTTCAAATCCAAGAAAGTCATATCAACGTTACGACCACTTGAGCTATTACATATGGATTTATTTGGACCAACACAGGTACAGTCAATAAACCATAATCGCTATGTGTTTGTAATTGTTGACAATTACTCTCATTATACATGGGTGATTTTCTTGAAAAACAAATGTGACACTTTCAAACATTTCAAGTCCTTCGTTAAGAGAGTTCAAAAGTCAAAAGAGCTAAAGGTTACAAATATAAGAAGTGATCATGTCGGAGAATTCGAAAATAGTGAATTTAAACATTTTTGTACAATGTTAGCCTGCTTTGTGACCAGGCTACCCAAAGCAAAGATCATGTTGACACACCTCTGGGTAAATGCTGTCTCATATGGAATTTCTGGATAACATCGCTCTATGGCATTGGGAGCAACGTCAGAAGACACAAGGCAGTTTGGTCAAAATCACAACATCAGTATAAACTGGCCCGAAACCCCTATCAAATGACCTCATTTGGATATATTCACCTCATATACTCGTAGCCCTTTGAATTAGCTTCAGTTTGAGCTTTGGTTTGGCTCAATCGGACTTACGGTTTGAAAGTTACGTCCATTTCCGTGAACGAGTGTAAGCTGGCATATGACCGTGATCCGATCCGCCCTTGCCTACGCGATCCGATCTGCCCTTGCCTACGCGATCCGATCCGACCCATGACCGCGATCCGACCCATGACCGCGATCCGACCTATGACAGCGATCCGAACTTCGGACCTGTTCACACGCAGCTTGTTTTGACCTATTCTCAAGGCTACTGGCTCTCCTATTTTTCTGGATCGCCTGCCACGTACCCCATCACGAACCAGTCCTCCCAGGAGCTTTCCTACAGCTATAAATACACCTTCAGAGGGCATTTTCAGGGGACTTTGGCATCTCAACTTCCATGGCTGCCATGGCCAACACTTCTCCATGAATAACCACCATCTTCCTCAATAAATTCAATGGATTCGGAGAGAATTATTCATTAAATTCAAGTGATTGAATGACAATATTCATTGTAATTGTAATCTATGAGTGAAATGAGAAAATATCAAGTGGACGTAGGCTTGTTAATGCCGAACCACTATAAAAATCTTGTTGTCTTGCTTTTTCTCTTATTTTTCAGTTATTCCTTCATATCCTATGCTCGAAATACGATAATTTGGGTGTTAGGACCATTTTTTGGTCTAACATTTTGGTGCTTTCACTGAGAACCGAATTCTCAACCTATCGGATTGCTATTCTACTATTTGGATTTGAAAGTTCGAAGAAAACAGTCCTCGTTTCTACCATTTTTGAATATTTCGTTGATTTCAGAAAATCAGAGCTTCATACCTTCGAAAAAAAAGCTAAGGGTTCACAAGCTTCACGACCAAATGAGGATAATAAATAAAATGTGCTGGAGTAGGTCGAGGGGATCGCGGATCGTGGATCGCGGATCGCGGGGAGACCAAGATCCGGTCTCCAGATGAACCCACGACCCGACCGAGCAAGGAAGTCGCGATCCGACCCGGTGATACTTCCACGACCCGACCTAGAGCAATTGTTGTGAACATATCCACAAACTGGAGAAGACCACGAACTGATCCGAAGCTGGAAGGTTGGAGTATCCCGATCGCCAAGTTGGACCACGAACCGGAGGACAGTAGCGAACCGCGACCCGGAAAAATGACGACGAACAAGGGTCACGACCCGTTCCAAAAAAGTGACAATTTTTGGGAAAAATACAATTTTCAGATCATTTCAGAAAAGGCTCCATGTTCCAAAATCAAAAAAATCGTGCGGTGCCCACATGAAGTGATAAAAAAATCGCCGGGACTGCGGGGCCCCGGACCCCCGCCGGCGCTGCGCCCGGACCCGCTGACAGCCTCGCCTTCGGCTCGGAGAACGGCCTCGCCTTCGGCTCGGAGCACGGCCTCGCCTTCGGCTCGGAGCATGGCTCATCTTCAGCTCAACATATATGTTGGCCAACAACATTCATCAAAGCTTGTCAATGAAGAATAAACGGATTGTCAAAGAATTTGACAACGGAATGGCAACAATTCGAATTTCTCCAGAAGCCATGACCTCTATCTACCAATGTTATTGAATGTGAGGAGTTGTTGAAAAGATTCGACACGCTGACTATGGCAGTATACAAAATAATGATGGTCTCATAACAGCCTCCTCTTCCAGAGCTCCGATGGTGTAAAGATCTCCCCAATGCAACCGATGATGTTCCTGAACGAGTGGTGATCACCTAGTTACGTGGCTTAAACATGTTCCTGAACGATCCAGACACTACTCTAAAGGTGACTCAGAAGATCCCAATGGCCATGATTCTCAATGATGGGATATCCAATAGCAAGAAAGGATCATAGCTCTACAAAGTTACCCTTCGCTTGAATGGCGTGGTGAAAAATATATGTCCCACAGTTCAATCCTTGAAAAGCTTAGCTAACATTTGCAATGCCTATTTGTCGTCAACCGCATCAAGGAAGACTGATTTCCATAGAATGAAGGGTAGATCAATGTACTTTGGTGCCCAGAGTTAGGTACCAATTGAACCACCGTGGGCCATGATCGGGCATATGGATCCTTGCCCGGGCGATAGCAATTTGACTGCTTACCAGCCACCATACGATCTCGGTTGAGAGATGAGAACTTGAGATCAACACAAATATGAACCAACCATTAGCTATCCACTTCATACAACAGTTATGATAGAATGTATGAACATTACTTGAAGCCTTGCAGGCCATGCTATTGCATTCAAGCTTATCTGATCGTGGTCTCAACCAACCAGGTCTAGCGGAATTCAGAGTTTACATGTCATCTTGGTGTTAACCGTTAAATATCCCTACCAAAGACGGAGTGAGACTGGTCTATGGTGACCAAGTTATTGGAGAAGCCGACTGATTAGGAAGGATGGAATATGCTATGCAACAGAGATTGCGTGAAACCCAAAGACGCTTCCCCTCCAGATGAAATGGAGTGTGAAGGAGGTGTCAATATTGCGAATAATGGGAGCATCGCAAAAGGAATTGCCAACGACCTGCCTGAAGACATAGATTCCAGAGAGGATGGTGATTCGGGATGGAGAAGGGTGACATCTAATAACGCAACTGCACGTGTTCCGACTGGTGACGCCGACCTGACTAAGGTTTTCACATCGGATCTCCTTTAGACCTCTTTCGAACGAGAGAACTTATATGCTTTCTGTAGGCGAGCCTGGATGTGTTCGTTTGGACCAGTGCTAATATTTGCGGGATTTTATCCCAAATTACGAGTCATTTCTTGAGTATAAACCTGAAGTGTGCTCATGTCAAGCAAATAAGACGTATGCAGTAAGTTCACTATCGCGGGATTTTATATGGAGTTGCCATTCGAAATGAAAGATGAAATCAAGCACCTGGAAGTTGTATACAGACGGTGCAAGAAATGATCGGCAATCAACGCCGAAGTTTTGCAGATAACCCCCGAAGGACGTCTCGAAAGGAATTCAAGTCGGAGAAACCACAACTCGCAGCTTGCCTAGAACCGGAAGAAGGGCTGTTTGATGTATTGGAACGTTACAACATATCTCATGTCCTACGAGCAGAAGATCAAAAGGCGGATGATCTGACCAAGTTAGAAGGGTCCGACAATCTAGAAAAGATAGCATGATCCCTATCAAGACACTATAAAATACAACCATTGATCAGATGGAAGTTGATCCAGCGTTGGAGACCGAACCCGGAAGAGAGTCATGGATAACCCCATGATGAACTTCTTGTAGCACGTAATGCATCTAGCAAGGTGAAGTGAAATGTGTGCCATCGTTCTTTATGCCTCGAGATATGACATGCAAGTCGACACTGCCTATTTTTCTTGGAAGGTTGTCCCAAAACAGACACCAACGAGTCCCATTGCTGATTCACCGCCCTGAATGATATGACAAAATCACTAATCAAGTCCCAGCTTGATGAGAAATATACGTGAACGGAATATCTGATGAGTGACGTTTTAGTGTTAGAAAGTGAAGATTCATACTTTCACTCCTCTCATCAACTATCTGCTAAGTAACTCATTCCCCGGACGCTGGGGGCAACTGGAGATTTGAGCATGAATCGCTCGAGAATAAATCATCCAATTCAAAGCTGACACATCAGGAGTTTGCACGGCCGACTACCTTTTTCTTGCCCGAAGAGTAACAAATTGAGCATTTAAAATGCTTACGCCCGAATGCTAGTTGATCGTCTACACTCCAATTCTTGCCCCCAATATGGAATCGAAGGCGTATCAGCAAATTTGTGAGATATGATTATCTCACCAGCAGCATTATCCTATTTCTTAGCACCAATGCGACGATGTGCTACCATTAGCGATACAGTCATGACTTCCTGACACTCTATCCTTATCCTCAGCATAGGGGGGCAAAGAGGCGATTCAAAAAGAGATGCGACCTCATCACTCGCTTATAGTATCTACTTAGCCGCCTTTGCCATCTCAAGACCCTGATCAGGGTCTATTCATTTTTTGGGACTGCCGCCCCCATGATAGTTTGAAAAGATACTCCTCATCAACTAAAAAGACTTTGGCAGCCCTTCATTGGCAGAGATAGGGCGAAGCAAAATGGACCTGCAATGAATATGCAACGCCATTTTTCACTCATAATGATACTCATTCCTTTAACAGAATTATTCTCTAACCATAACTCTTATATTTGCATCCTTTATGAGTTATTGATATAATTAACTCAGATGAAATAGTATGTGGATGGTGTAGGTACCTCGGATCTGGTATCGATCAGACTTTTAACACCCGCATGCAGAATTATGGAGCACTGCCATAACGGGCCCGACTGAACTTCTCGCTAGCAAAGCCACGCCCCCGTCTAAAGAAAGTCATATAGCTCAAGGTGGATTCAGAATGATCATCCAATCCTTGGCTTACACGTGGCAGACCACAAGACAATTGAACATAAATCATTGAGTTACAAAGTCATAGTCCGACTCCAGATGGACGCGGTGTGACCGCCTACATGGCTCGATCCTATGCTCGACGCCACCAGATTACATGAATTAAAATAAAGGAGACAACACTGCCTCTTAATTTGCTTACTTTTCAATCATAAAATTTTCTTTCACATGCTTTCCGAGTTACTGACGTGACTAATTCGTGCGGTGTGAATAATGCAGGTACCCGAAGTCTGGTGCCAACCATTCCTCCCGTAGACTGTTCGGAGGAACTCAAAGCCTTGGCAAATGCTCCAACTGCTTGTCCGACTGGTTTTAATCCTCGGAGCTTGGATTAAAATGTAAACCTAGGACGAGTTTGATGAGCGTGCATGATTGCAGACCGCTTGATCCGTGACTCTAACTCTCCAGAGCTGAGAGAGAGTATAAAGGACGCGAAGATGATGTCCACAAGGCATGGCGGTGTACCATGATCGGAGCCGCCTTAGCAAAAGTCTAACCTTGGCGACCGCCAGGAGAATATAAAAGCGTCCATGATTTGGTGCTGAGAAAGGACTCTTACCCCGCTGAAGGATCGGGGAGCGATGGAACAGCTGAGTCCCAACTCTAACTCTCCAGAGTCGAGAAAGAGTATAAAAGCGTCCATGATTTGGCGCTAGGAAAGGACTCTTACCCCGCTGAAGGATCGGGGAGCGATGGAACAGCTGAGTCCCAACTCTAACTCTCCAGAGTCGAGAGAGAGTATAAAAGCGTCTATGATTTAGCGCTGAGAACTTCTGCTCCGCTGAAGGATCCTTGAGCAGATCATGAACCAAGCTCGAACTCTAACCCGCTGAAGGTTCGGGAGAGTATAAAAGTGCTAGAGATTCAGCGCCCCAGCAACTCTAACCCGCTGAAGGATCGGGAGAGTATAAAAGCGCTAGAGACTTAGTGCCACAGGAAAATTCCTCCCCCGTTAAAGGATCGGGGGGGGGGGGAGGATGAAAGCTGATCCCAAATCCTCCATGTCCAGACATGGGGGTAACACAGTTATGGTCCTAATCAATCCTCAACAAGACCTGGCCAGGCACTAAGTTAATGATTGCACTTTCACTTATAAGTTGCACTGATAACTTATAATGTTTCATGACTTATTTGCTTATTTGCGTTTCAAATGTTTAAATGCATAACTAATTACGGAATGCTCGCAGGTACAGGATAATGCGAAAGGACTCTCACCCCGCTGAAGGATCGGGGAGCGACTGAACAACTGAGTCTGAACTCTAACCTTGGCGAACGCCAGGAGAGTATAAAAGCGTCTATGATTAAGCACTGAGAAAGCACTCTAACCCGCTGAAGGATCGAGAGAGTATAAAAGCACTAGAGACTTAGTGCCATGAGCACTCTAGCCCGCTGAAGGATCGGGAGAGTATAAAAGTGCTAGAGACTTAGCGCCACAAGGATTCATACCCCACTAAAGGATCGGGGTGCAGACTTAAAGCTAAATTCAAACTCTATCCCGAACTATGACAGGAGAGTATAAATGCATGACGACATATGCCACTCAAGGGCTCCTATCCCGTCACACGACTGGGACCAAGAATGAAAATGGAGCTCATACCACTCGTTTCCGGGAATGAGGGGCAGCACACGAACACAGCAGTATAAAAAGAAATGGAATTTCATTCACTAAGTACAGGCTCACAAAACAAAGCTGGACAAAATGCGAGATCCGAACTCGCACAACAACAGCAGACCAGTAGGGAATAACTAAAGGGCCGCGTCCAGAAGGATGGCGTAGGCGTATAATTCTAAGCTGCCTGTGCGACTCACGGCGACGACAGAAAAGAAGCCTGGATAGTGAATTGTTCAGCGACATGTTATACAATTTCATACTCGCAACTAGAAGGACCTGGCGAGGCCCTGAGATTTTTTGATGTCTACCCTACCTTAGTACGATCTTGAGCGATCATTGATTCCTTGGCCTTAATACGATTCGACGTAATCGTGGAATTCTGGACATTTATGAATTACAGGCTTCTTGTACCGTCCCAAACACGTCCTACTCCATGCTTGGATAGTATGATCGCTTGAATTCTGAAAGTGACTGCCTCTTCTCATGTATACATGTCTGAATTCGAAAGGGAAGTGATCCGACCGCATGTCTTTCGCACTTACCCTATAACTGGGGCCATGGCTATTGAAAATATTTACAAACGGCATAACTTAAGTGCCTGTGTTTAACTTGTGTTGTGATCCTAATAGGCCCCCTTGAGGACCAAGAAACAAATGCAAAGAGAATGTCCATCTGCTGATCCCAACCGACTTCTAGAATGGGAAGCTCATATAAGGCTGGATATATCCCATACAGCAATTGGACAAGATGCAGCTATTTCGCCTCCAACCTCTCCCTTCATGCAGAAAGCAAGTGGGAACACCCGAGATGAACACGAACCAATCAGCAGTCACACAACGTGCAGCTTCGATTCAGAACGTCGTAGAAGGAAACATGGGCGATGGAACGGCTACCTGCAACTTCCTAGATGAGAATGCAAGAATCACAATGAACTTAGGTCATGCACGACCAACTTCAGCTCCAACTCGAATGGGTACTCAAGCGCTAGAGTACGCTCAACTCCAAGATGGAACGCAACAATTCGAAGAACAGAAGCCCGGTCGAGTCGAATGACTCGACCCGTGACTTGGGAGTAACATCGATGCGGAAATAAGAAATCCACAAAGACCCCCTTATAATTTCAGATTCAATACTGGGGGCACCAGCTATGATCTTGAAAATGTGCAGCAATTCTTTGATGGTGATCTGCTCGCTAGTTTAATTCGGCACCTCTCGAGGAGCGGTACTCCTCCAGTTGATGTGGATAACAACAATTACAGCCCTCACACGTGGGACGTCAGGATCCCCTGTTATTCCCCTGGACTTTAAATTTTCTCTATAACAAGACTTGCTCAGAGATTTTGATGAATTCAACCCTGAAGTGGATAGACTTTCATGACAAAAAGGTGTTAGCGTCAAGACGAATGACCTAGAGGCCTTCCTGACTAAAGAATGGAGTACCTTCTAATTCCCTAAACGATAAGGACAAAGGAAAAGCCCGGAAAAACAACGACAAGAATGTGCAATTCCAAAGAGAATCTATACCACTTATCGAGCCCATGATCTTGTTTGTCAAGCTCGATTGAATCGAGCATGAGAAAGAGACTCAATAAGACTGTGATAACCATTCCGGACTATGCTGAAGCATAAACGGTGGAGCCCAACTAACTTCATAACGACATTTATTCATTTGCATTCAACAACCTTACTTGACTCCGCAACTGATCTGGTGAGAGTAACCGAAGTCGCTGATGCCCAATGAGGCAATCCTCACTATCTGCCTAAAGAGAAGAGATGATATCAAAGAAAACGTGGTTCAACCATTTGCATATACAATTCCGATTTTTGCTAAATTGAGAAACAGTACAGAATGATCTGGGTCGGCTAAGATTGCTGAACCTGCAACTCTTACCAGATGCAACGACAGGAAGTATAAAATCTTCAAGATTAAATGCATTATTGACTCAACTCAACCCCCATCGATACTGGGGGCATAAGTACTGACCTCGCTTGTCCTCCGATGGCACTGGGAGTACAAGTGTCGGTTCATAGACTAACTTTGAAGACAATCCTGGCATGAAACGGGATTCAAAACATGTACGTCATGCCTCCGGAGTACAACCTTACTCATCTTTGCTGACCAAGCGAGCTAGCTTGTGGATCGAATGTGAACTTAAAGACTCAAACTACACCAAATGGAAGGTGTGACAAACCTATCTACTGCCTTGCGATGGTGACAATCCTATAGGCACTGGTCCACATGATTTTAACAGCATCCCTTACTGACTACTTTATATGTGAATACTGGATTAAGAAATGATCCGTAACAATTGTGGATTCCCTCAACTACGATACAGAGTGATCGTGGCTTTTGGGTTCCTTACTGTTACGATTCAATGCGATTTTAAGATCCTGGATCAATATCAAGATATCAAGATCCGAACTTGAGTACAAATGGCAAATTCATATGTTGATTCTGATGTGCTTCGTCCCAACAGTCCAGTTGTTAGCTCAGAGCCCAAGGACTCTTACATCGCCCCCTGATTTGGGTGGCTACTTCATACATTGACCTATATGTAAAAGAAAGTCTGGCCCGACGATGCACTTAGCTTACGAAAAATAATAAAATTGTTTGGCAACGATCTGTGCGCGTGTAGAATCACACTCGGGAGCCAATGATTTAGCATGACATCTGACGGATGAATTAGATCTTTTGATCCGACAAGGTTTAAACGATTTCTTGATCATCTCGAATACACCTTCCGTGGAACTTGGCCTGACTAGCTCCCAGGGAAGCAATGCAATAGTTGGATAAAGCCTTCTCAAGGATAAATGACGTTCCAGAGAGATTTAGCTCAACATGTTCAAAGAACATCTCATCTTCGATAAGATGTACTTTAGGGGGCAAAATGTTAGCCTGCTTTGTGACCAGGCTACCCAAAGCAAAGATCATGTTGACACACCTCTGGGTATATGCTGTCTCATATGGAATTTCTGGATAACATCGCTCTCTGGCATTGGGAGCATCATCAGAAGACACAAGACAGTTTGGTCAAAATCACAACATCAGTATAAACTAGCCCGAAACCCCTATCAAATGACCTCATTTGGATCTATTCACCTCATATACTCGTAGCCCTTTGAATTAGCTTCAGTTTGAGCTTTGGTTTGGCTCAAGCGGACTTACGGTTTGAAAGTTACACCCATTTCCGTGAACGAGTGTAAGCTGGCATATGACCGCGATCCGATCCGCCCTTGCCTACGCGATCCGATCCGACCCATGATCGCGATCCGACCCATGACCGCGATCCGACCTATGACAGCGATCCTAACTTCGGACCTGTTCACACGCAGCTTGTTTTGACCTATTCTCAAGGCTACTGGCTCTCCTATTTTTCTGGATCGCCTGCCACGTACCCCATCACGAACCAGTCCTCCTAGGAGCTTTCCTATAGCTATAAATACACCTTCAGAGGGCATTTTCAGGGTACTTTTGGCATCTAAACTTCCATGGCTGCCATGGCCAACACTTCTCCATGAATAACCACCATCTTCCTCAATAAATTCAATGGATTCGGAGAGAATTATTCATTGAATTCAAGTGATTGAAAGACAATATTCACTGTAATTGTAATCTATGAGTGAAATGAGAAAATATCAAGTGGATGTAGGCTTGTTAACGCCGAACCACTATAAAAATCTTGTTGTCTTGCTTTTTCTCTTATTTTTCAGTTATTCATTCATATCCTATGCTCGAAATACGATAATTTGGGTGTTAGGACCATTTTTTGGTCTAACATACAAAGGAAGGTATAAATCATAATTTTTCGTTTCCTAAAACTCCACAACAAAATGGAGTTGTAGAACGGAAAAATCGAACTTTACAAGAATGTGCAAGAACACTATTAAATGAATCCACACTACCAAAACATTTTTGGGCAGAAGCTGTTGCAACTGCGTGTTATGTTTTGAATCGTGTATCCATTCGACCTCTGACCAAGAATACATCCTATGAGCTATTTAATCAAAGAAAGCCAAATATCTCATATTTCAAAGTTTTCGGTTCTAAATGCTTTATTTTAAATACGAAAGACCATCTTGGAAAATTTGATTCAAAATCCGATGAAGGTATATTTGTTGGATATTCTGAACGAAGCAAGGCCTATCGTATATTTAACAAGAGAACTAAAACTATTGAAGAATCACTTCATGTCTCTTTTGATGAATTCTATAAACCATCTCATATCGTATCAGATGACGAAGAAACTATAGTCACTGATAATCCTATCATCACAAATAATGACTCTGTCTCAAAAATTATTGACGATATTCCTCAACTAGATGTGGTACCTTCTCCACCAAGTTTTAGATCTCCTCTTAGAATTCTAAGAGATCATCCGGTTCAGAATGTTATTGGAGAAGTAACATCACAAATAAGAACAAGAAGTCAACTGAATCAAATGGGTCATGTCGCGTTTCTTTCAAATATCGAACCTAAGAATCCAAAAGATGCTGCTAATGATGATTACTAGATCATTGCCATGCAGGAAGAACTAAATCAGTTTGAGCGCAATGATGTCTGGGAACTTGTTCAAAGACCGACTGATCAGTCAGTCATTGGTACGAAATGGGTCTACAAAAATAAGGCCGAAAAACAAGGAAATATAACCAGAAATAAGGCAAGATTAGTAGCACAAGGATATAATCAGGAAGAAGGTATCGATTATGAAGAAACCTTTGCGCCCGTGGCTCGATTAGAAGCTATTAGAATCTTATTGTCCTTTGCTTGTCATCATAATTTTAAACTTTATCAAATGGATGTCAAAAGTGCATTCTTAAATGGGTTTATCAAAGAGAATGTATATGTCGAACAACCTCCCTTGTTCGTACATGAGAAATATCCTGATCACGTATATAAACTTAAGAAAGCGTTATATGGATTAAAACAAGCACCTCGTGCTTGGTACGAACGATTACGAAGCTATCTTATTGATTCTGGATTTCAAATTGGTAAAGTCGATCAGAATTTATTCATTAAACATTCTCGAAACGATATATTAGTTATTCAGATATATGTAGACGACATTATCTTTGGTTCAACAAACAATAAACTCTGCAAAGAGTTTGCAAATATTATGACCAAAGAGTTTGAAATGTCTCATATGGGAGAACTATCGTATTTCCTTGGTCTTCAAATCAAACAGCTTTCTAACGGTATTTTTATTAGTCAAGAAAAATACTGCGGAAATTTAGTTAAATGCTTCAGTTTAGAGAATATCTCTGGCAAACCAACTCCCATGAGTATGACCACGCATCTTGAAAAAGATGAACATGGTAAAAATGTTGACCAGAAGTTATATCGGAGCATGATTGGTTCTCTCCTATATCTTACCGCAAGTCGTCCTGATATTATGATGAGTGTTTGTTTGTGTGCAAGGTTTCAAGCTAATCCTAAAGAATCACATTTACGAGCTATAAAACGAATAATACGATATCTTAACCAAAGATTTTGGTCTTTTCTACCCGAAAGATTGTCCATTCGAATTAGTGTCATATAGTGATGCTGATTTCGGTGGCTCTCGCACGGATAGAAAGAGTACAAGTGGTACATGCCATTTTATTGGAAAATCACTTGTCTCTTGGTTCAGTAAGAAACAAAATTGCGTTTCACTCTCGACATGTGAAGCTGAATACATATCAATAGCTCTAGCTTGTACTCAAGTATTATATATGCAACAAACACTTCGAGATTTTGATATACATCTAACAAACTCTATCATATACTGTGATAACACAAGCGCAATTAATTTATCAAAAAAACCAGTCAATCATTCCCGAACAAAGCACATTGATATTCGACATCATTTCTTAAGAGATAATATTGAAAAAGGAACAATATGTCTCGAATATATCCAGACTGACAACCAATCAGCAGACATTTTTACTAAGCCTCTACTCGAATCTAGTTTTATTTCTTTACGTAGAGAGCTAGGCTTAATTTCTAGAACTGAACTTGATGTATAATGTGTGTATATATATATATATATATAAATATACATATACAATGTTGAGTTCTTATCTTGACGATAGGTAATTTTTTATCTTAGCTATTCAATAACTTTTTGCTATTATTAGCAAAAAATTGTGAGCTTTACAAATTTTTAATGGCTTATATTCTCCAAGTGTTTTAAAACCATTGCTTCCTATTTCGTAAATCCTATATATAGATACTCCTTTCCTATTGTGTTATGCATCTCCATTCTTGAATTCATCCGTACAAAATTCATATATTTATAATGGCACACATATGTGATGAATGCGCACAACGATCACATATCTCGATCACTAGTTCAGAACCTGAAGAATACTACTCTTCGTAAACACCTAAGAGTAGACCGGAATGTTCGCATACCTCCAGAGATACACCCAAACCAAAACGTGCTAAGAAAGCATTATTCTGTTCTCCGCAGACAAGAGAGAGGATTAGTGAAATTCATCACTACCAGAAACATCAGATAGATCTCCAGCGGCAACTTCATTATGAACAAAAACTAACATCTGATCGCTTAACTCTCTTAGAACGAATGGCGTCATTTTTCTGTAGCATGGATAGACACAGAGTTCACGAACCAATGCCACATCCTCCATCTAAATTTAGAAGTCCTAACTCACGGGATCGTAATTACATGAGAAATGAAGGAGCTAGAGAAAATTAGTCGCCATGGACACCGAAAGCTACAAATATTGAAGAGATATCCGAAGACAAGTCATCCACCTCTCATTAATTTATATCGTTTTTTTTTGCAAAATAAGTTTTTGTTTTAATTCCTTTTATTTTCATAAACTTTTGTTTTCAATACATTTTTAATTGAAATAAATTCATATGTTGTTTATATAAGTTATTATGCACTAAGAGAACAAGTTCAAACAGAAACGGTCGACCGTCTCAAATCGACCAATCGACCGACATAAGGCTCTGGAAAAAATTTATTTTCCAACCGGTCGACCGATAAAATATTACCAGTCGACCGTTGAGGTTTCTGGAATTTTTACTTTGTTTTCAACTACCAGTCGACCGGTATATATTCCACCAGTCGACTGGTAAACTTCTCTGGAAACAATTTTTTCCATATAACAGTCGACCGGTCCAAATTTTCCAGTCGACCGATCACGCGTTTTTTCAATTTTTTTAACCTCCCAATTCACACGACGATTCATATATCCCACCCATTCACTCATTATTTATTCATGTCCTTCCTTTCAAACTCTAATAAAAACCAAAACCCCCAAATCAATTTCCTCAAAATTGATGGCACCACCTCAAAAGAAACACAAGAAATCAAGCTCCACTTCACTCAAACCCATAGATTCTAACATCAAACAATGGCTTATGGATCCAATTGCAGTAAAACGTTGGAATGCTATGAAGGATTGCACCATTCACGAAGGTTCTTTCATAAATCTATCTTCTTTTATCCTCTATGATGTTAAAAAACTACTGGATAAGGCTCGTATTAAATCACTCCTTACCTTTGATAAGAACAACAAAGAAATTAATCATATTATGATTCGGTTGTTCTATGCTAATCTAAACATACCCAAATTCAAACCAGAGAATGCTTCTAATTGTCTTTGGTCTATAGTTTGTGGTCAGCATGTTTTCATTTCAAAGGAACGAATGGCCATGGTTCTCAATTCGCCAAATAGTGGAAGAGAATTTTCTTCGGATTTCTGCACTATCCATATTCGTGATAAAATCAGTCATCTTTTTATCGAGGATCATAAAACTAGTACTAAGGCGATTAACTTACGGCCTAAAGCTCATGTTTTACATCATGCCATCACACGCTCTTTATTGCCGAGGGTTGGTAATTTTGATGCCGTCTATAAAGAAAACTTCAAGGCATTATATGTGATTTATGGGGATATTGAGATAAACTGGATAAATATGATTTTCGACGAGATTTTGCTTGTCAATGATCGCACAAGGCCACACATTATTTACAATGAATATGTTATGAGGCTTTTACTCAACTGCGGTGTCAAATCTTGTGAGTCTAAAATCACCAAGCCAAAGTGCATCGACAAAGCAACGAGAAAAAGAATGAAGCTTCCTGATCCTTGTATGAATTTCATTCCTGTAACAACCCGTAAAATCTGGGCCAGTTTAAAATTTTTATTTTGGCCATTTTAGCGAATTTAGATTATTTAAAATGAATTATTTTAAATAATATCGACGAGAAATTTATTTTGAATATATTCGAACGTATATATTATACGCGTCGTCGTTAGAATATAAATAATTATATATAATTATAAATAGAATTGAAAATGGCGCGGTAGTTCGATAATTCGATTTCAAACTTCAATTGAATGTACCGGGTGCAAAACAATCCGGATTTTAGTGAAACCAAAAATAATGGAATCTAATAGTGAATATCTTTCCAACGAACCCGAATGATCAAAATTTCTTAGCGGGAATCAAAAGATATGTCCAGTTGAAAATTCTGAATAGTCGCTATGGAATTCAGGCCCTTAAAAATGGACATTTTGCAAACGACCTCGGATTTCGACGAAACCAGTTTTGTTGGGTCCGTGATGTAAAGTTATTGCTAGATTTCAAATTTCATAATTTTTCGAATCAATATGTGAGCGTGGCAAAGGAAAACGCGTTTGACCAGTTTCAGTTGATTTTAATCGACTGGAAATTGGCCATTTTTCTAACGGTCTCAGATTTCGACGAAACTAGTTTTGTTAGGACCGTATCGTCAATACGAAGCTAGAAAATATTTTTCTAGAATTTTTAAAGTTAGTATGTGACCCCGGTAAATTGAAATGTACGTTTAAAATTGAATATATAGATTTATACATTAATTTCAGCGAAAACTGAGCGTAACAGCCGAACTGGCTTATGAAACATATCCCATTGTATTCGGAATGGGGGTAATTAGCTAGGGACGACAGTCATTGGGCCTCGTTCGGAGATCGAAATTTAAAGTTACTTTATGGAGAAATTAATTATTTAAATAATTAAAATATTATATAACCCCCTTGAGCTCTCTCTTTCCTCACAAGTCAAACCACGGTCAAAATATAAAAAAAAAAAAAAAAAAAAAAACCCCTTCCAGTTTCAGATCGCGACGCCTCTTCCTCCCCCTTGCTGACGCCGACGATGGACCGCCGCTCCCCCCTAAAGTCGCGCCTTCCTCTCCCCTCTAGCTCATCTCCTTCCTCCCTTCGAATCGAAGACGAAAACGCCAGAGCTTTCCCCCCCCACAGTGATGACCGCCGACGAACTGAAGGCCGCCCCAACCCTCCGCCTCCTCCTGCCGCCGACCCAGAGCCACCCGAAGCCTCTCCGATGGTGGTGAACCCCCCCCTTTCGAACTGTAAGTTTTTACTTTATTTATAAAACTGATTTTTACTTAATTTATAAAACTGATTTTGTTAATATTAAAAACCGATTTTTATGTTTTTAAAATTCTGATTTTAGGTAGGTTTAAAACTGAATTTTATTTTAGGTTTAAGACTGAATTTTATTTTAGATTAGAAAACTGATTTTTAAATGATTTTTAAACTGAATTTTTAAATAAGGCAAAAACTGTATTTTTATTTTTTAAGTTATGAAAAAACTGCATTTTTATGAAAGCGAAAAACTGATTTTATTTTGAACTTTAAAATAGGAAAAAAAGTTTAATCTTTTAGTAGAAAAAGATTTGAACTTGCAAAAGAAAAAAAAATTCGATTTTTATATATTGAATAGCGAAGTCAAAATTCGATTTTATATATTGAATAGCATAGTAAAAATTCGATTTTTACATATGTAGTGGCTACGGGCAGCGAAGATGACGAAGATGCGATAGCGATGAAGATTTCTATCAATGAAGTGCCGTGGAGCTAGGATAGCTAATCGGTGAGAATTTCTCACCTTTCTATTTATTTTCTAGTTATATATATATACTAGGATGCAGACGGTGCTTAGTAGCACCCGACACAATCGTCCACAGACCATGGACTTGTTTGTTTGACAGTTTGGTGATTGATTGCGATATTGTTTGAATGTGGTTTGTGGTGTGAAAAATCGAATCGATAAATTGGTTAGGATTAGACGTGCGCCGTTATAAGGCGAAGGAGTAAGGCTAGGTTAGATCCTTACTCCAAAGTTTGCGGTTTGCATAACGAATTGATTTGATTGATGTGTGAATGGCGTGGGCCTTCACTAGACCGGGGATAAGGCTAGGCCTTGTCCCGTTTCTAGTATCGTGCCGTTATGCCGCCGAAATTTTCTAAAACATGTTAGAAAAATAAAAATATCATTTTATTGAATAAATGAATTGAATAGAAATTCATAGGTTGAAATAAAATGTTTTATCGTTAAAAATATAATTTTTAACGTGAATATGAAAATAGTGAAGTGAATAAATAAATATTCATTTACAAACCAGATGGTTTGTTTATGTACACTTATTTGAATGATATTGATTGGGTCGATAAATTTCACACATCGCCCAACTGCACAAATAAAATCTGTGTTTGATTGTTTGAAACCCCACACGGGTGTTAGGATGAAATATGCAGTTCACTCATCCTGATTGATTAAATATGTCGATCGATTGATTGACAGGCTGTTATAAGCGTTGAATATCTGTATTTGATGCTTATGCAGTGTAGTGCACTTTGGTTGATGGTTGATTATTTTTCAATGCTATGATATACATGTGTTGTATGAAAATCCATATAATTAACTTTATATGGTAATTGATTGGGCCTCATTCCAATTTGAAAAATAAAGAATATTATAAAATAAAAGTTCATGTGTTGACAGTACTCATTCATTGAGATTGGTCATGTGTTGAACGAAATATTTTGATAATAACAACTATTTTGAAAAAGAAATATTTGAAATAGAATATTTGAAAATAGAAATTTATGAAGCCGTGTATGGACGCCATTTTGACGTGAACGATATTTATATCGAATTGAAAACGATTTCGAAATGAAATGAATTGAAAACGATTTCGAAATGAATTGAATTGAAAACGATTTCGAAATGAAATGAATTGAAAACGATTTCGAAATGAATTGAATTGAAAACGATTTCGAAATGAATTGAATTGAAAACGAATTCAAAATAAATTGAAAACGATTTCGAAATGAAATGAATTGAAAACGATTTCGAAATGAATTGAATTGAAAACGATTTCGAAATGAAATGAATTGAAAACGATTTCGAAATGAATTGAATTGAAAACGAATTCAAATGGAATAGAAAGCGAATTGAAATGAATTCAAATTGAATTGAAATTCGAATTGAATAGAAATGAATTTTAAAACGAATTTATAGAGAAGAATTCAATTTTGATTTGAATTGAAATGGAAGTTGAAAATGTTTTTGAAACGAATTCAAAACTATTTATATAATTCGTTTTAAATAGAAATCGACGAAATATATATTATATATATTATATATAATATAATGGCCTGAATAGAACGCGCCGCGCCGCGGCAGTTCGCGAATTTCGACCATTTATTTCAAACGGACATTACAGGAGATCCGACCGTCGGATTCTCCTAAAACCGGAACCGTTGGGTTCGTATCGAAAAGAGCTTTCTAATTAATGTTAGAAATTTGAAATCTAACGGTTGGATTTGGAGATACGTCCAAATCAAATTCGAAAAAGGTCGTTGTAAGTGCAGTTCGATGGCCATTGTTGGAAATCGACTGTACGGGCCTTGATAAAATTATTAAAAATAGTAATAATTTGTGTAAAATCATAAGAAATGATTTGTGAAAGTTTGGGGTGAAAATCTCCATATTTGAAAAGATAAAAAAATGGATTTTTATCGAAATGAACTAGTTTTGAACTAGAATTATAATTCTATTTATTTTTAAATAAATAAATTGAATTTGAAATGGTTTTGAAAATAACCAAAATTTCCAATGATTGCATTGGAGTGGATTTGAATCGAAATTGTCTTCGGAATATTTCGATGTTGGAATTCGTGACATTACAGGTGTTGTTATGGAAATTTGAAAGATATATATTTGTATCGTTATTTCCAATACGACATTTGTTAGTCGTAGAATTCGATATTGAATATAAGCCGATATATTTTCTATTCAGAGCCTTGTATTGAATATCGAATGTGATTTGGGTTTGTCGTGAATGGTGTCTTCACTAACACTGTTCTTGAACCCAGTTGAGAAAAGATTAAATCTTTTTATTTAGATTTAATGAAGTGTACCAATTAAATGATATTTAATTGGAATTGAATTGGTATTGATTTTTGGGTTTATCGTGAACAGTGTTTTAAATAACACTTGTTCTTTAACCCGATAATTAATGGAATGTGATTTTGGGTTTATCGTGAATCGTGTTTTAAATGACACTGATTCTTTAACCCAGATAATGATTAAAACTAAGTGGAGTTTTAATGAATCTTTAATTAGATTGAAAAGATCGAGAATGGAGTATCACCAGTTTTGCTCCAGGCGATAGATAAATCTGTAATTAGATTTGAATGTGAAATTTAGAAACTAACTGGCGGTTAGCCAAGCAGAATGGTTTTCTGGATATTGATCTGATGTTGGTTTCGGCCTTCGGGGTTAATATTTGGGGAATTATTCTCTTGATTAATTTACGGTTAGTGACTAATGAATTGGAATGAGGCGTATGTTGTGTTTGTGTAACACTTATTTAAAATATACGCGAGTTATTCGGAAAGACCGGGTTTATCCCATTCTGAGTAACTGATACGACGATAAGTCGAAGACGAAGACGATGGTCGAAGACCGGAGGTCTTCACGTCGTTTGGGTGATAACTGATGATCTTGATTGGGCTGTACACCCAAGAAGATGGAAACAGTTAGTGATCGTCCAGACGTACTTGGAGATCGATGGATATGCGGGGTACTAGGTGCCTCCGGTTTCGTTCAGACCCAGAACGGACTTGTAAATGGACTGTGTGTCTGACATCGGATTTCATTCTGTGTGACTGATATCGGTTGCATAGGATGGCTTGCCTGTGTGGCATGCTAAGATGCAAATGATCAAGGCTTCTGTTGAAAAGCAAAGTCTTGTGGTTGATGATCAAAGCACGACCTTTGTGGCGTAGCTTTGTGTAACGTTTGATTCGCGAGTTTCACACCCGGTATGAATCAAAAACGGGAGACGGACCTCAGGGAGGGCATGCGTTTCTTTCTAGTTAGAAGTGGCGTCAGTGGTTTTACACGCCCTGACGAGTTTGACTTATGTTGTTGTTGCTGTTGCGAGGCGCCTCGGTTATATCGGTTTCGGCCGAATGCATTCTGGTCGGCTGACGGACCAGACTTACACCCCATAGGGTGGGGAGACGTATTGTTCAGGCATAATAATCCACTCCGTGTGGACCGGCCCTGACGATCCAAGGGGCAGTTGCGGCTGTTCCTGAGGGGCGGGCTAGAGCGTCTCGAATCGGTTGAGGATCTTGCCCCTAGCCTCGGTTCATAGATGGAAACCCAATTTCCAAATACGTGACATTTGCGGTTTTATTTGTAAACCTATATATGGCGACATAGTGGTATGGGGCATTCATGCCGCCTATGATTGATACTTATGATTTGAAGTTGTTTTATACTCTATGCACTTATAATAGTATCAAATGATTTGTTTTAAACGTATCAAGCATTCTTTGGCTGTTATAAGGGAAAACCCTATCCTCGACTGCGTTGCATTGTGTGATGGGACCTGGGTCTTATAACAGCTTCATTTTTCTTTATTTAGCATTGCGTTGTTTGTCTTATGCACTGGTATTCTTGGGAGGAAACCCGTTCCGTGTTATACGGCGTGGTCCCTTGTTTTACCTAGCTTTGAAAATAAAGATTTATAACTGCTTTAGTTCTCACACCAGTCACATGACTGACCTGGAGTTTATTGTTTTGACCTAAACTCTGGGTGCCCTTATTTTGACACGGGCAGCTAGTAGTTTTGGTTTTGCAGATTTATATTCACAGGATCCTGGTTTACGACTGGAACGATATCCGGGAAGCTTTGTATCCGTATATCTCATTCTAGTTGTGTATTGTATTATTTTCCGCTGCTATGTATTTAAATGTAATTTAAATCTCTGATATTTCTGTGTAATATTCTTTTATACTCTGTATATTCTTGTAATCTGATGCATTGTTGTTATATACAATGAAATGTTCTTCTATATGCGTTCTGTTGTGGTTTGTTCTCGAACTATCCGACGCTTTCCTTTACGGGGAAGTTACGGGTCTTCACAGTTGGTATCAGAGCTTTGGTTTACAAAGCAGAGAACAAGACACATTAGAACCGTACGAAGGAATTCATCAGATATTGGATTAGTAATATCCAATGGAATGACTCGTTAGAGATGGGATCAGTAGTATCCTAGAACGAGTGTGAAGAGTATATTTTTAAAATGAAAACGATTTTTGATTTGAAAATTTAAATCAATTATTCGTATTTGATTATTTATTTTATATTGATTAGGACAATCCAAAATATAAAGATTTTTGCGTATGCGCCTAGCTAGCGTGTATTCGAAGTTTTAATATATTGGATAGATATAGCACCACACCCTAGTCGCCCGGAGATGATATTGATGATAGCGATCGCATCATCAACATTTATGTTCGTGTTTCGAAGGTTTGATATCTATATATTTCCTATTGACTGGTGTGAGAACCAAAATTAGATAGGGCTAATTGTTGTGATTTGGCATCAAAAATCTGATTTTTGTATATATATCGAAATTATGAATTTGAAACGTTAATCCACTAATTGATTGAAGTTTGTGTTGTTTGTTTAATTGTTTGCTAATTTTGAACAATTATGCCTAATTGAATCAAATATTGAACTCTATTGAAAATTGGTCGCATTTGTTTGCATATACATATATATCATTGAACAGGTCATAGCAAGGAGGCTAGAGCAGAGAATAAAATTTGTTTGCCCGACAAATAGGTACATGTTTATTACATAATTTACTGTTTTGTTTGGGTGATGATGATTTTATGAGCCTATTGGCTAGCCGCTTGGCTTTTTCTTTTTCTTTTTGAGATCTGAAGGACCGGGAACGCTATTTGCAATTTCCCGATGCTCCCGGTGCAGGGGAGGTTATGGCGAAATTTTTCAAAAATTTAGGGTGTTAGCCAAATTTTTGAAATTTTAAAAATTCTCAGAAACTAAAGAGTTGGAGAATGGAAGCCAGATCAAATGTGGAGCTGAATAATCAAACCACTTTCGACTTTGTTCCTTTTCGGGGACGAAAAGTTTTAAGTGGGGGAGATTGTAACAACCCGTAAAATCTGGGCCAGTTTAAAATTTTTATTTTGGCCATTTTAGCGAATTTAGATTATTTAAAATGAATTATTTTAAATAATATCGACGAGAAATTTATTTTGAATATATTCGAACGTATATATTATACGCGTCGTCGTTAGAATATAAATAATTATATATAATTATAAATAGAATTGAAAATGGCGCGGTAGTTCGATAATTCGATTTCAAACTTCAATTGAATGTACCGGGTGCAAAACAATCCGGATTTTAGTGAAACCAAAAATAATGGAATCTAATAGTGAATATCTTTCCAACGAACCCGAATGATCAAAATTTCTTAGCGGGAATCAAAAGATATGTCCAGTTGAAAATTCTGAATAGTCGCTATGGAATTCAGGCCCTTAAAAATGGACATTTTGCAAACGACCTCGGATTTCGACGAAACCAGTTTTGTTGGGTCCGTGATGTAAAGTTATTGCTAGATTTCAAATTTCATAATTTTTCGAATCAATATGTGAGCGTGGCAAAGGAAAACGCGTTTGACCAGTTTCAGTTGATTTTAATCGACTGGAAATTGGCCATTTTTCTAACGGTCTCAGATTTCGACGAAACTAGTTTTGTTAGGACCGTATCGTCAATACGAAGCTAGAAAATATTTTTCTAGAATTTTTAAAGTTAGTATGTGACCCCGGTAAATTGAAATGTACGTTTAAAATTGAATATATAGATTTATACATTAATTTCAGCGAAAACTGAGCGTAACAGCCGAACTGGCTTATGAAACATATCCCATTGTATTCGGAATGGGGGTAATTAGCTAGGGACGACAGTCATTGGGCCTCGTTCGGAGATCGAAATTTAAAGTTACTTTATGGAGAAATTAATTATTTAAATAATTAAAATATTATATAACCCCCTTGAGCTCTCTCTTTCCTCACAAGTCAAACCACGGTCAAAATATAAAAAAAAAAAAAAAAAAAAAAACCCCTTCCAGTTTCAGATCGCGACGCCTCTTCCTCCCCCTTGCTGACGCCGACGATGGACCGCCGCTCCCCCCTAAAGTCGCGCCTTCCTCTCCCCTCTAGCTCATCTCCTTCCTCCCTTCGAATCGAAGACGAAAACGCCAGAGCTTTCCCCCCCCACAGTGATGACCGCCGACGAACTGAAGGCCGCCCCAACCCTCCGCCTCCTCCTGCCGCCGACCCAGAGCCACCCGAAGCCTCTCCGATGGTGGTGAACCCCCCCCTTTCGAACTGTAAGTTTTTACTTTATTTATAAAACTGATTTTTACTTAATTTATAAAACTGATTTTGTTAATATTAAAAACCGATTTTTATGTTTTTAAAATTCTGATTTTAGGTAGGTTTAAAACTGAATTTTATTTTAGGTTTAAGACTGAATTTTATTTTAGATTAGAAAACTGATTTTTAAATGATTTTTAAACTGAATTTTTAAATAAGGCAAAAACTGTATTTTTATTTTTTAAGTTATGAAAAAACTGCATTTTTATGAAAGCGAAAAACTGATTTTATTTTGAACTTTAAAATAGGAAAAAAAGTTTAATCTTTTAGTAGAAAAAGATTTGAACTTGCAAAAGAAAAAAAATTCGATTTTTATATATTGAATAGCGAAGTCAAAATTCGATTTTATATATTGAATAGCATAGTAAAAATTCGATTTTTACATATGTAGTGGCTACGGGCAGCGAAGATGACGAAGATGCGATAGCGATGAAGATTTCTATCAATGAAGTGCCGTGGAGCTAGGATAGCTAATCGGTGAGAATTTCTCACCTTTCTATTTATTTTCTAGTTATATATATATACTAGGATGCAGACGGTGCTTAGTAGCACCCGACACAATCGTCCACAGACCATGGACTTGTTTGTTTGACAGTTTGGTGATTGATTGCGATATTGTTTGAATGTGGTTTGTGGTGTGAAAAATCGAATCGATAAATTGGTTAGGATTAGACGTGCGCCGTTATAAGGCGAAGGAGTAAGGCTAGGTTAGATCCTTACTCCAAAGTTTGCGGTTTGCATAACGAATTGATTTGATTGATGTGTGAATGGCGTGGGCCTTCACTAGACCGGGGATAAGGCTAGGCCTTGTCCCGTTTCTAGTATCGTGCCGTTATGCCGCCGAAATTTTCTAAAACATGTTAGAAAAATAAAAATATCATTTTATTGAATAAATGAATTGAATAGAAATTCATAGGTTGAAATAAAATGTTTTATCGTTAAAAATATAATTTTTAACGTGAATATGAAAATAGTGAAGTGAATAAATAAATATTCATTTACAAACCAGATGGTTTGTTTATGTACACTTATTTGAATGATATTGATTGGGTCGATAAATTTCACACATCGCCCAACTGCACAAATAAAATCTGTGTTTGATTGTTTGAAACCCCACACGGGTGTTAGGATGAAATATGCAGTTCACTCATCCTGATTGATTAAATATGTCGATCGATTGATTGACAGGCTGTTATAAGCGTTGAATATCTGTATTTGATGCTTATGCAGTGTAGTGCACTTTGGTTGATGGTTGATTATTTTTCAATGCTATGATATACATGTGTTGTATGAAAATCCATATAATTAACTTTATATGGTAATTGATTGGGCCTCATTCCAATTTGAAAAATAAAGAATATTATAAAATAAAAGTTCATGTGTTGACAGTACTCATTCATTGAGATTGGTCATGTGTTGAACGAAATATTTTGATAATAACAACTATTTTGAAAAAGAAATATTTGAAATAGAATATTTGAAAATAGAAATTTATGAAGCCGTGTATGGACGCCATTTTGACGTGAACGATATTTATATCGAATTGAAAACGATTTCGAAATGAAATGAATTGAAAACGATTTCGAAATGAATTGAATTGAAAACGATTTCGAAATGAAATGAATTGAAAACGATTTCGAAATGAATTGAATTGAAAACGATTTCGAAATGAATTGAATTGAAAACGAATTCAAAATAAATTGAAAACGATTTCGAAATGAAATGAATTGAAAACGATTTCGAAATGAATTGAATTGAAAACGATTTCGAAATGAAATGAATTGAAAACGATTTCGAAATGAATTGAATTGAAAACGAATTCAAATGGAATAGAAAGCGAATTGAAATGAATTCAAATTGAATTGAAATTCGAATTGAATAGAAATGAATTTTAAAACGAATTTATAGAGAAGAATTCAATTTTGATTTGAATTGAAATGGAAGTTGAAAATGTTTTTGAAACGAATTCAAAACTATTTATATAATTCGTTTTAAATAGAAATCGACGAAATATATATTATATATATTATATATAATATAATGGCCTGAATAGAACGCGCCGCGCCGCGGCAGTTCGCGAATTTCGACCATTTATTTCAAACGGACATTACAGGAGATCCGACCGTCGGATTCTCCTAAAACCGGAACCGTTGGGTTCGTATCGAAAAGAGCTTTCTAATTAATGTTAGAAATTTGAAATCTAACGGTTGGATTTGGAGATACGTCCAAATCAAATTCGAAAAAGGTCGTTGTAAGTGCAGTTCGATGGCCATTGTTGGAAATCGACTGTACGGGCCTTGATAAAATTATTAAAAATAGTAATAATTTGTGTAAAATCATAAGAAATGATTTGTGAAAGTTTGGGGTGAAAATCTCCATATTTGAAAAGATAAAAAAATGGATTTTTATCGAAATGAACTAGTTTTGAACTAGAATTATAATTCTATTTATTTTTAAATAAATAAATTGAATTTGAAATGGTTTTGAAAATAACCAAAATTTCCAATGATTGCATTGGAGTGGATTTGAATCGAAATTGTCTTCGGAATATTTCGATGTTGGAATTCGTGACATTACAGGTGTTGTTATGGAAATTTGAAAGATATATATTTGTATCGTTATTTCCAATACGACATTTGTTAGTCGTAGAATTCGATATTGAATATAAGCCGATATATTTTCTATTCAGAGCCTTGTATTGAATATCGAATGTGATTTGGGTTTGTCGTGAATGGTGTCTTCACTAACACTGTTCTTGAACCCAGTTGAGAAAAGATTAAATCTTTTTATTTAGATTTAATGAAGTGTACCAATTAAATGATATTTAATTGGAATTGAATTGGTATTGATTTTTGGGTTTATCGTGAACAGTGTTTTAAATAACACTTGTTCTTTAACCCGATAATTAATGGAATGTGATTTTGGGTTTATCGTGAATCGTGTTTTAAATGACACTGATTCTTTAACCCAGATAATGATTAAAACTAAGTGGAGTTTTAATGAATCTTTAATTAGATTGAAAAGATCGAGAATGGAGTATCACCAGTTTTGCTCCAGGCGATAGATAAATCTGTAATTAGATTTGAATGTGAAATTTAGAAACTAACTGGCGGTTAGCCAAGCAGAATGGTTTTCTGGATATTGATCTGATGTTGGTTTCGGCCTTCGGGGTTAATATTTGGGGAATTATTCTCTTGATTAATTTACGGTTAGTGACTAATGAATTGGAATGAGGCGTATGTTGTGTTTGTGTAACACTTATTTAAAATATACGCGAGTTATTCGGAAAGACCGGGTTTATCCCATTCTGAGTAACTGATACGACGATAAGTCGAAGACGAAGACGATGGTCGAAGACCGGAGGTCTTCACGTCGTTTGGGTGATAACTGATGATCTTGATTGGGCTGTACACCCAAGAAGATGGAAACAGTTAGTGATCGTCCAGACGTACTTGGAGATCGATGGATATGCGGGGTACTAGGTGCCTCCGGTTTCGTTCAGACCCAGAACGGACTTGTAAATGGACTGTGTGTCTGACATCGGATTTCATTCTGTGTGACTGATATCGGTTGCATAGGATGGCTTGCCTGTGTGGCATGCTAAGATGCAAATGATCAAGGCTTCTGTTGAAAAGCAAAGTCTTGTGGTTGATGATCAAAGCACGACCTTTGTGGCGTAGCTTTGTGTAACGTTTGATTCGCGAGTTTCACACCCGGTATGAATCAAAAACGGGAGACGGACCTCAGGGAGGGCATGCGTTTCTTTCTAGTTAGAAGTGGCGTCAGTGGTTTTACACGCCCTGACGAGTTTGACTTATGTTGTTGTTGCTGTTGCGAGGCGCCTCGGTTATATCGGTTTCGGCCGAATGCATTCTGGTCGGCTGACGGACCAGACTTACACCCCATAGGGTGGGGAGACGTATTGTTCAGGCATAATAATCCACTCCGTGTGGACCGGCCCTGACGATCCAAGGGGCAGTTGCGGCTGTTCCTGAGGGGCGGGCTAGAGCGTCTCGAATCGGTTGAGGATCTTGCCCCTAGCCTCGGTTCATAGATGGAAACCCAATTTCCAAATACGTGACATTTGCGGTTTTATTTGTAAACCTATATATGGCGACATAGTGGTATGGGGCATTCATGCCGCCTATGATTGATACTTATGATTTGAAGTTGTTTTATACTCTATGCACTTATAATAGTATCAAATGATTTGTTTTAAACGTATCAAGCATTCTTTGGCTGTTATAAGGGAAAACCCTATCCTCGACTGCGTTGCATTGTGTGATGGGACCTGGGTCTTATAACAGCTTCATTTTTCTTTATTTAGCATTGCGTTGTTTGTCTTATGCACTGGTATTCTTGGGAGGAAACCCGTTCCGTGTTATACGGCGTGGTCCCTTGTTTTACCTAGCTTTGAAAATAAAGATTTATAACTGCTTTAGTTCTCACACCAGTCACATGACTGACCTGGAGTTTATTGTTTTGACCTAAACTCTGGGTGCCCTTATTTTGACACGGGCAGCTAGTAGTTTTGGTTTTGCAGATTTATATTCACAGGATCCTGGTTTACGACTGGAACGATATCCGGGAAGCTTTGTATCCGTATATCTCATTCTAGTTGTGTATTGTATTATTTTCCGCTGCTATGTATTTAAATGTAATTTAAATCTCTGATATTTCTGTGTAATATTCTTTTATACTCTGTATATTCTTGTAATCTGATGCATTGTTGTTATATACAATGAAATGTTCTTCTATATGCGTTCTGTTGTGGTTTGTTCTCGAACTATCCGACGCTTTCCTTTACGGGGAAGTTACGGGTCTTCACAATTCCTTTTGAACTATATCAACAACAAGGTCCTCAAGAAACCACTTCTTCTACAGCTCCCAAACCAAAACCGGAAGAAGTCAAACTCCTTCAACCTTCTTCGTCAACTAAGGATTCACTAGCACAAATTGCACAGAACTAATTTCTCCTCGAAGCAAGACTTAAACGCACCAACACCAAGCTCGAGAGTTTGGATAAAAAGCTTGACAAACGATTTTAAAAACTTAAGACTTTCTTCGGTATTATTTGGGATGCAATTTCATGTGCATCGTAATCTTCCTCTACCCAAATACAAGACCTGGGAAAATGTCCCATGCCTCCTACATTTACGTGGTCATCATCTGACGTAGGCACCACTTCAGGTACCAATGTAGGATGTAGTCATGGGGAATATGAGACCGAGGAGGAAGACGAAGGAAACAACGAAGACGAGGAAGATGTTCAAGATGAAGGAGACAAGGAAGAAGGAGGGAACAAACAAATTGAGTGGGACACCACTGAATCCGAATCGTCATCGCATTAGTTTGTTTTCATCCACGTTCTATGATACTATGTTTTATTTTTTATGCAAACTTAAAACCAGCACTTGTATATAAATAGTGTTGTATTTATTTTGGGTTTGTACTTCTTAAAACTATTAGGTGCGTGACTTGCTTTGGTATGTTTGGTGTATATTATATGCCACAATCTTATTGTTCTTCTTAAGCTATTTGTGTGCTTACTACTCCTTTTTGTCGATGACAAAGGGGGAGAAAAATGTTACTAACATTATGTTTTGCAGATTCTTTTAAGTATGTATTTCAGGGGGAGTATATATTCAGGGGGAGTGATAAACACTTTCAGAACTATGTTGTCATTAATCAAAAACGGGGAGAATGTTGAATCAAGAAATTCACGGCGTTTTGATTAAATGACAAGGAGACGTTCAAGATCGACAAAAAGAAGAGATTCAAGGGTATCTAATGTTAGAGGTTGATTATTTAGTGTGTTAGTTGAGTTTTAAATGTTAAAATCTATCCTCAAATAATCATATACCTAAATGGTTTGAATATATATATATATATATATATATGAGTATATATGTATGCACATCCATTGTGCATATTACCAGAAACCGGTCGACCGGTTTCACTATGGGCGGTCGACCGACTTTGGGTAGAAATGCACAATGAATGTGCACACATATATATAACGTACATATATTCAAATACCAGTCTACTGGTCTTTTTTAATCAGTCGACTGGTCTACGAACTGAAAGCATCTTTTAGAAGAGACACCATTATTCATCAATGGTTGTTTCCTTTTCTCTTCACCAAAAATCATCTCTATTCATTGCTTCTCTTCACCAATGATTACAACTCTCCATCCTCTATAAAAACAACATGAAATCATCATTTTTATATATCAATTCTTTCTATTCTTGCTATCTAATTGCTGATTTCATTCTTGCTCTCTAAAAGCACTCAACAGCTCATAATTCTCATACATCGTTATTTGAATCCTTGAATCTATATATTATTCTTTAGATTCAAATAACGATATCATCTTCCAAATCTTCATAATCACAAAATCATATTTGAGGATAAGATTATAGGAAGGTTGTACAGGAAATGACAAATTCGTGTTATTGAGAACACATATTGTCAAATTACAAGTTTTACTCATCTTGTTTGAAGTCCTCATGTTGTAAGAGGCGAGTTGTGAAGCCCTCGTGTTGTTAGAGGCGTGAAATCCCGTTCGGTTGCTCGGGTATTGTGAACCTGTTTCTCCGGGTGAAGCGAGGTAGTTGTTTAGTGAAAATCCAGAGAGAGGTCTGGGACTGGATGTAGGACGGTGCTCCGAACCAGTATAAAAATCCCTGGTGTGATTTTTTTTACTGCATTTACTATCATATAGTTTTATGCTTGTTTATTACTTCATACTTGACTAGTGTTTGTCATAGTACACGATCCTTGTGTGTATATTATACTTAGCACATACGCACTCGCACTTTCAGTAAAGTGCAAGGGCTTTTTCTATTAATGGAAATCGTGCCTTCGGTTTCGTTCAATCCCAGCACGAACGTATATGGACGAATGTCTGACAAAGTATTTCCAATGATCGAATATGTTGGTCTGTATAAATATATATGGTGGCAACGGATTTATTCCCTTAGCATAATATCCAGAATATATTTGTGTAAATCAAATTAATGATTAACGGATCTGATAATGTGGCATTCAAAGTAATTGTGTTATCAATGAGAGGCAAGTAATCGTAGCCTCAGGCCTCAACAACCGGGAAATGGCAAAAATTGGACAGGCATCATGGCTATGTGGGTAGCTCCCATTAGGGTGTATTATCACCTATCTAGAGATTCATTTAATTCCTTATTTTTCGATGTTGTCCCATTTGGGAAATGGTTGCTGATCCCAACCGTTGGTAATATACATTCGATACACTCAAGCAAAATGAGTGGTCGGTCATGTGTGGCCGGGTTACAAGATGTTCTTGTTGAACCCATGTATTCTCCTCTAGAGGTACACTATCGGAAGGTGGTTCCATACCTTGTCATAGTAGGAAATTCATTACCCAATAAGTGCTTGCAGTTTTGATTGTATATTATATATGTGGAACGTGAGATGCAAACATTCCACTAGATTTCTATTTATTTGATTTAGACATTGTTGTAATATCAAAAGAGTTTTGATATAAAGTTTATCCTTTTCTTTCAAAAGGATTTGAAAGCTAAATCAAGTGCTTTGGATTTTCACAAGGGAAAAACCTGTTCCGTGTTATACGACGCGGTCTTATGAGATATCATTTAGTTTCTGAATCTATTTTAAATTGTTTACTCATACCAGTCCCATGACGGACCCAGAGTCTATTTTGTTTTGTTCTACCTAAACTCTCGGGTGCCTAAATTTGTACGGGCAGTCAAGTAGTTCAGGATTTTACAGATTTATCCAAAGGAGCTTGGAGCAGGAGGCTTCATTGTTAGTTATATAGAGTTTTATTCCGTTGTGTTGTAAGTGTTGTACTCTGATAATGATATATGTATACAGTACAAATTTTGTATTCAAAAGTTATGATACATTATATTTTATTCCGCTGCGATGTAAGATTTTGTGTTATTATTTCCGTTCTTCTTCTAACTTTTTCTTCTAAAAAAATGATTCGTATTTTCGTGATATTTGGGTTGGATGTATGATGTATGTAGTCAACTCTGATATTACGGATTTGTGGGCCATTACAGTTGGTATCAGAGCTTAGGTTTAGCGAATACCCAGGCTTTGGTGGGATTGTGCTCATTAGAGATAGGGTTAGTAGTACCCTAGAAGGAGTTGAGTGTATATATACGAGAGCGCGTATTTGTTAGTTGATATAAAAACTGTTTTATATTGTGTTGATTGGTTTAGCAAGTGATTTATGAATTTTGATCGATACAGGAAGTACAACTGTATTGATTGTTGTTTCTAAAACACTTGAGCATAACAATTCAACACAATATTGTTTTAAAGTGGGTAAATGAAATAACTTTACCCAAAACAATATTTTGATATAGAAAGAATAATTTTCTGAAATTATTATATTTTAGATGTATTGGTTGTTGTTCTTATAATCAAATAAGATTATAAAATAGGAATGGTTGTATAACCAAATGGAACTTGGGTACAAATGCAATACAAATAAGATAAACTAAAATTGAATTAAAATCAGAATTTTGAATTTTAAATGCTCGGTGTTTAGAAGAATAATTTCCTTAAAATATAGTATAACGATGTCTTTGATGAGGTCAAAGGGTTGCCGCCGCATCGAGAGACCGAGTTTAGGAACGATTTGGTCGAGGGTGTTAGACCAATCATTATGCCTCTTAGGCGGATGGTGCCTAAGGAACAGCAAGAGTTAGAGGTTCATGTTCGTCACGTTTTGAGAAAAGGATTCATTCGGAGAAGCGTTTCCGAATGGGGTGCACCGGTGGTGTTTGCAACCAAGGCAGATGGCTCGTTAAGATTGTGTGTGGAATATCGTGAGCTGAACAAGGTGGCTAAGAATAACAAGTATCCATTGCCAAGGATTGATAACTTGTTCGGTCGGCTTCATGAAGCCAAAGTGTTTTCTCAAATGGATTTGGCAATGGGATTTCACTAGTTGAGGGTGGCTAAGGATAGTGTACTGAAGACTGCTTTTAGGACACCATCCAGATTCTTCGCATAGTTGATGATGCCATTCGGGTTGACTAACGCGCCAGCGTAGTTTATGGATCTTATGAATAGAGTGTTCAGAGATCAATTGAATAGTTTTATGCTTGTGTTCATGGATGATATTCTGGTTTAGCCCAGGAATGATGAAGAACACAAGACATACTTGAGATTTGTGTTAGAGATCTTGCGAAAGCATCAGTTGAAACCTAAGTTCTCGAAGTGTCACTTCTGGATGGATGAGGTGAGATTCTTAGGCCATGTATTTTCTGGATATGGGATAGCGGCCGACCCCGTTAAGTGGCAGCAATCCAGGACTAGGATAAACCTAAGAATGCGACGGATGTTCAGAGTTTCCTTGGGTTGGCAGGATATTACCGATGGTTTATCAAGGATTTCTCCAAGATAGCTGCACCGTTGACAGAATTGACGAAGAAGAACCAAGTGTTCACATGGGATGTAAAGTGAGCAAGCGTTCGGTATCCTGAAGGAGAGATTGACGAGTGATCCTATGTTGACCATTCCAAGTGGGAATGAAGAGATGGTGGTATACACCGATACATGTGGTACTGGGCTTGGAGCAGTGCTAACACAAAAGGATAAGGTCGTGGACTACGCGAGTCGATAGCTAAAGCCGCATGAGGAGCATTACCCAACTCATGATTTGGAGTTGGCAGCGATTGTGTTTGCTCTGAAGATGTGGAGACATTACTTGTTGGCAGTTCGATTCGAGTTGTTTACGGATCACAAGTCGTTGAAGTATCTTTTCACCCAAAAGGATTTGAATCTTCGGCAACAAAGATGGTTAGAGTTTTAGGCATCATATTTTTTGAGATAGCCTATACTCCTGGCAAAGGCAACGCAGTTGCAGATGCATTGAGTCGAAGACACGCAAGTTTGGGAGCGATGTTTTCGGAATGGAAGAGCCTCGAATATTTGGCAAGGTTTGATTTCAGGCCAAAGTGTGAGTTGGAACCTAAAATGTTGGCAAACTTGTCGATAAGACCTATTCTCATCGAAAGGATTGGCAAGAGCCAAAACCGAGATGCAAAGCTTGTCGAGTTTATCCAGAAGCTAGAACTAGAAGATAAAGAGTTTGAAGTTGATCGAGAAGGTTGGCTTTGAAAGCAAGGGCGATTAGTTGTTCCTAATATTGACGGATTGAGAGATGAGGTTCTGAGAGAATGTCATCACTCGAAGTTGACGATTCATCCCGATGGTAATAAAATGTATCAAGATATGAAGAGAGTCTACTACTGGGAAAGGATGACGCGAGATATTGGAAAGTTTATTTCCATGTGCATGAAATATCAGTTGGTGAAAGCTGAACAGGAGAAGTCGAGTGGGTTGCTTCAGCCATTAGAAGTTCCTATGTGGAAGTGAGAGCAAGTATCGATGGGTTTTATCGAGGGACTACCTAGAACCAAGCCAGAAAATGGGTCGGTTCAAAAGTTGAGGTGATGAAGGGGTGATCGAATCGAGTCGGTCATGTTGGTGATCGGATCAGGTCGGTCATATTGAGGTAGCTGGATCGGGTCGGTTGTGTTATGCAACTGGATCGGGTCGGTTATGTTGTTGATCGGATCGGGTCGTTTAGTGGAGCTGGTCAGGTTGAGCAATGTCTGGTCAGGTCAGTCGGTTGGGTATTCTGGACGATGGGTCAAGTTGTAGGTGTTTTCAGCAGCGCTTCTAAACGTTGTGGTGGGTGGCTTAAGTGTTATGGTTTGTTGGACCACTTCCAATAGTCAAGCGTATTGGAAGGCTCGCATATCGATTGGATTACCCGAGAAGATGTCTAGTGTGCATAATAGTTTCCATGAGTCGCTTCTACGAAAATATTCGCATGGTCCAGATGTGGTAATACCTCTGGAGTAGTACGTCGACCTTATAGTTGAGTTCGTAGCTATGAAATCTCGTAAGCCGCTTCGTGTTATGTCTACTGACACGGAACAGTTTAGGGAAAAGACATTTAATTTAGTTAAAGTATAATAGGGTGGGGAGGGCGACGATGTTACGTGGGAGGCGGGGGAGAGTATAAAGACGACCCATCCAAAACTCTTCATCCGTATGACCCATTGATATCGCGCCATCGTTATTACTTATTGATTTTGTTGTTATCTTTGTTGTTGTTTGTTAGAATTCCGCATGCTAGGATAAGGCTATGGATGCGTGGCTTGATGGTTGCTAGTTTGGATGATAGAATTGGCTTCTCATGGATGATAGGAATGCGGAATCGTTGTGATTGCTTGTGTTTGCTCGAAATTTCGGGGGAAAAACTCTTAAGGGGGGAGAATGTAATAGCCTGCATTTTACGTATCAGAAGATCGTAAAATATTTTTTTTATTCTCTGAGGGTTGGATCATTCTCACCTTTTAATATGTTGCTTACGGGGCTACGAGACATGTCCTTAATTTTTACCAATTTTGTTTGTGACCATTTTGCCCCTGTCAGTCTTGTACAGCGGATAACTTTTGACTCAGGTCGAATCAGAGGATGAGACCTGTGCCATTGGGAAGAAATTGATGGTTGCCTTTCTGTAGAGTGGTTACATTAAGGATTTGGCTCAGCGGTTTGGGAGAAATCACTGTTTAAGGTCTTTCAGTTGGTTGTTCAGGTTTGGAGAGCCTAATGGGCTGAATTGAGGAGGCTCATTAGTGGGATGGTGGAATCTATAAATAGAGGGTGAGGGGTATGGAGAATAGGTTACTTCTCCCATTCTCTCATTTGGAGGCCTTGCACTCCTTCCTCTAAAACACTTTTCCACCATTAGAAATCCAAATCCAAGGAGGGAAATCGAAGATCAACACCATTCAAGGCTAGATCTACATCGTTCCAAGGGAAAATTCATCAGATCAAGAAGCTTGGTTCGAAGTATTTGCTGTTCGAATTCATAATTCTATCATTTTAGCTTGTTTTGGAGAATCGGCGAGTGATTTACATCTCTCACATGAATGCAATGAAGTATATGAGTGTTTGTGCATGTTTCTCATCAAATTGGAATGTTTTATCATAGATTTATACCATTGCATGTTCATTTTCATATGCATCACCCTATGGTCTATCTAACAAGTTTCACTCGTTAATTTCATGTCATTTTATATGTTTATGTTAGTTAGATCTTTCATTTTGATCATATGTTTGTTTTAATGGTTTTTAGTGAGATTTATATTATTGTTGTGGTGATCGTCATATTCATGTGATTAGTAATGTTATGATATGTTTATGATTGTGTTTGATGATTTTGATCGAGTTGGTTTCGTTGGATTCGTCATTTGGCGAAGTTTTGGTCGAAATCGGAATTGAATTGCAATATGCATGTTTTGGATCGGACCATAGTTGGATCGGACCATATTTTGATCGGACCAAAGTTGGATCGGACCATATTTGGATCGGACCATAGTTGGATTGGACCATATTTGGATCAGACAATAGTTGGATCGGACCATAGTTGGATCGGACAAAAGTGGATCGGACGAAAGTGGATCGAACGAAGGTGGATCGGACGAAGGTTGATCGGACGAAGGTGTATCGGACGAAAGTGGATCGGACCAAAGTGGATCGGACGAAGGTGGATCGGACCAAAGTGGATCGGACCAAAGTTGAGTGGACCATTCTAGACAGCTGTAACACCCCGTATGTTGAATAACTTGTTTTGATATAAATCAGGGCAGAATTAAATTTTAAAATCTGAATCAGGGGAAACGGGCTATGCCATTTCGTTCGTCTCGGAAAAATACGCGAAATAGAGTCCGAGTTTTCGAAAATCGGAGTCTGTATGACCCAGTTAAGGCCCGAAGAAGTTTTCAGAAAATTCAAAACAGATTTAAAATATTCAAAATCCAGATTTCAGAAGAGGCGGGAAAATTCCCGCCAGACGGAGGGTGTCGACACTAGGGTCGACATGGGTGTCGACCCCCCCAAGGGGTCGACCCATGTGTCGACCCAGGGGTCGACCCCCCCCCCCTGTCGGTCAGTTTGGCTGGGTGCATTGTTTTGGCTTTTGGGCTGGGTTTCGTGGCTTGTGATGAGATCTGATGGCTCTAAACTATCCTAGGGTTAATCCTATGGCCTAAAACACTTAACTAATCTATAAATACACCTTAAGACTACCCTAATTCATACTAAAAATAGATACAACGTCGTTATGCCGTCAAAATGCAACTTGAAGGAGCCTCCATCAAATTGTAGAAGAAGATAGCTTCTCAAATCAACTTCTAATCAACTCTAGCAACTTAATCTTCTTCATAGGAGTGCTAATCAACAAGTTGTGAGTTTCTATGCCTTTAGCAAGAAATTGCTAAACTAATTATGATAGGATATAATGAGGTTATGGTTATGTATGTGGATCAATGCAAGTTATGTTATCATATGCTATGTGTTCATGATGTTATGCAAGTTATGCAAGTCATATGCTATGTGTTCATGATGTTATGCAAGTTATGCAAGTCATATGCTATGTGTTCATGATGTTATGCAAGTTATGCCAGTCATATGCTATGTGTTCATGATGTTATGCACGTCATATGCTATGAGTTCATGATGCTAGTTGTGCAAGTTTTATGCTATATGTTCATGATGCTAGTTTTGCAAGTTTTATGCTATGTGCTCATGATGCTAGTTATGCAAATCACAATGATAAACATTGATCCATTATGACACCATGTTATGCAAGTTTGGTGTTTGATTATATGCAAGTTCATATATGACATGTTATGCAAGTTTGGTGTTTGATTATATGCAAGTGACATGTGCAAGTTTACACCTTTGTATGATATGCATACATATGCAAGTTAACCCCTTTGTATGTCATACATACATATGCAAGTTTACCCCTTTGTATGACATAAGTAACTTATGCAAGTTACCCTCTTTATGACATATGTGATTCATGCAAGTTTGGGTTGATTATTTATGCTAGTTGGGTTTGATGCTATAGTCATATATGCATGTTGACACCTTTAAAACCCATGTTGATGCTAATGTTATGCAAGTTTAACCCATTGTGTTTGTGATGAATCTCCCTTTTTAAGTATGTCATGTCAACGTATTACATGGGGAACGATGGGGTTAATATTCATGTTAATAAAATGGTGTGAAGTTGGTATGATTATGCATACCATAAAGTGGATGGACATAATTGACTCAATTATGTACATCGTTAAATTTGTAATTAATTAGGGATAATTAATACAAAATATGTGGGTGATTAATTAGGTGTAGTTAATCGACTAAGACACGTGATTGGACCCTTTTGTAGCATAAGACTGCCCGGACCCGACCGGCAAATCCAGCGGCTACAAATGATTGGCCCAATGTGAGAGGTCTTAGGCATAAACTAAATATGTGACAAGTGTAAAGACATGAGGTTAGACTCTGTTATGGCGTAAGGCTGCCCGGAACCGACCGGCAAATCCAGCTGCCATAAAAGACAGTCTAATGTGAGAGGTCTTTATAAAGGTTACGTACTTAATCAATTAAGAAACACTTAACCAGATAAGCATGTAGTGGGGCATGAGGGGTTAAGTGGGTGCCTTGGGTGGCATGTGGAAATCAAGTAAGTGCCTTGGGTGGCATGTGGAAATCTAGTGGGTTGCCTTGGGTGGCAATAGAAAATACGATTAGAATACTTAAGCAAGTGGAAACATGTAATTAAACATGATTAAAGGGTTAAGTGGGATGCACTAGAAAAAGGGACAAGCTTAGGTGGGTAGCTTGTGGGGGCCCATTTCAACCAGTAACCCATATGTATCTTATTGGGCTCGACCCATGTCGAGGACGGGACACACGTACTGGGCTTGACTATAAGAGGCCAAAACGGGTTAGCGGTGGTAACGCAAGTCCAACGGGTTTCATATGCGTGTGTGGACCCGGGCTGGTAGGTAAGACGTTGTTGCATCGTGTAGGTATAAGCCGTGCACCGTTGGTTGTATCGGGTTGCCACTTTGGGGAGTGATACACCCCACTGTGGGGCCAGCACGGGTATCTATGTTAGGGAGCCGATTGCTTGGGGCGTAGTGGGTACACCTAGTGGAGATAGGGACAGACGGCACCTATGTGGTCAGCTAGGGGTACACGAAACTACTAGTTATATTTTCTAAGTCCTTGGGTGGGATCAACCTTTAAATAGGAATGACTGGTGTGGTGCAGTGTAGTAATTACCCTTGCGTCGGTAGATGCGTCTTTACCGTTATCTTAGTTCATCCTATGTCTAGTTGGCTGCTTAGTGTAGTCATTTATCCCCAGTCATCACCGTACCAAGTTTATATCATACCCTAATTACTTTAATGATTGTATTGTTAAAGTTATAGGGCTCACTCGGTCTTATGTCTGACCCCGTTGTTTTTATCTTTTTCCCAACCCTCAGTTTCTTAGAGTGGGCCTAGCACTAGTGGGCTTTGATCAGATTGCTTTATCTATCTTTTGGAGCTTGGACCGTGATTTAAAACCCAGCTTATCTTTTCTATTATGGCTATTAGTTATGTAGTGGGATTATGTACTTATGTTTTATCAGGATGGATATTTAGTACTTGACTCTTGTTTTAGTTGGGTTTGATATGTAACCAAACATGTTTATCTTCTGCTGCAATGAAATGATGTTTTAGATTTCAAGTATTATTTATATCTGCCTGGTTGTAATTTTTCTGTTCTATATTCACTTAAAATACTCCACCGAAGTTAAGGCATTCCCTTAGTGAGTGACCTTAGCGGGTGTGGGGTGTTACACGTGGTATCAGAGCTGAAGGTTACCGGAACAGATAAAATTTTTGGAAAACTATTTTTCTAAAAACATTTTTGGAAGAAGTATTTTCAAAAACATGTCTTTTAAGAGAATTTTTTTTTGAAAGAAAAGCATAATCCCCGATAGCCATATCCTTATCTTTCGAATTCTCCGTTTTGAATCTTTCTTTTTTCGTTTCAGCATGGCTGAGGATCTTAACTTTCCGGAGGGTGTGATGATACCAGTATGGTATAGGAGATTGATGGAGGCGAGGGCCACCGCTGCGGGTCCAGCAAATGTTCCTCCACCAACAGTTGCACCCGATCTTCCTCCTCCTCCTCCTCGCACGGATACTTTTGCTAAAACTTGCAAGGAATTTAAGGCTATGCGAGGGAAACCTTTTCAAGGATCAGAAACTTTTGTGGAAGCTAGAGATTGTCTTAAGGAGGCAGAAGAGTTGATAGATATCTTTGAGATGGAAGAAGGAAAGAAAGTCAAGTTAGCTGCTTGGTTAATGAAGGGAGAGGCCTCGTTCTGGTGGGAGGTCACTTATGGAGAGCGCCCTGTTGACTCTTGGGCGGATTTCAGGCAAAGGTTTGTGGCAAAGTTTCTTTCTAGGGCGGAAGAAAATCTGTATATGGAAAGGTTCTTGACTCTAAAGCAAGGAAACCTATCAGTAAAGGAATATGTCAACAAGTTTAATCAGCTAGCAAGATTTGGTATAGACATGGTGAATACACCGGAGAAGAAGGCTTTGAGGTTCGTTAAGGGCTTGAATGAACCAATGCATGGATTGGCTATGACTCACATCCCTATGGGGGCCACCTTTGAGAAGCTAGTAGACATGGCACTCATGCATGAGGAAGAGAAGGGTCCCAATGCTAATAAGGCACCCGAGAAGAAAGGAGATCAGAAGAGACCTCAACAGCAACAGCAAAACAAGGGTGGGAAAGGCAACGGTGGCAAGGGAAAGAAGAAGTGCTTCAATTGCGGGACACCAGGCCGCTTAAGAAAAGATTGTCGGAAGAAGAAGAAGACGGGCTGCTTTCACTGTGGCGAAGCAGGGCATCTAGTGAAGGACTGCCCTAAGAAGGGGCAGAGGACGAGATCTACCTCAGAGGGACAGGTGCAAGCTCTTATGGCACCAGGTCAGGCAAGGGGGCAAGTCCAGGCTCTCGTGGTTCCCCCGATTCAGGAAAGAGGTAGAACTATTTCCGTTGAAAGTCTGGTTTTTCTGTTTGATCATCCTGTCCGTACTTTGTTTGACTCTGGCGCATCGCATTCGTTTATCTCATCATCATTAGTCGAGTCACTGCACTTAGACACCAGTCTAGTAGATGATCCCTTGGTTGTTTCAAACCCAATTGGGGGCTCCACTTATTTGTCCATGATATGTTTGGGTTTGAAGATTTCCATACTTAGCGTTGAGTTTAGATGTGATGCTTTTGTTTTGGGCTTCACGGGCTATGGGTTTATTTTGGGCATGGACTGGTTATCCAGTAATGGTGTCGTTCTTGATTGTGAAAGGAGAGTTGTTAGGCTCATGACCCGCTTGGGTAACACTCTCGAGATCTCTTGTAATCCCATGGATTCTGTTATGCTAAGTTATCTTGAATCGCTTGACGCTTCAGTCGAGAGTTTGTGATCCGTTAGAGTGGTCCGGGGAGTACTCGGATGTGTTTGAGGAGGTGAAGGGCTTACCTCCGAAGCGGGAGATAGACTTCCGAATATATCTGGTGGACAATGCTAAACCAGTATCTTTGCCAGTGCGCCACATGGCTCCTCGTGAGAGGAGGGAACTCCATAAGCAAGTTGGGGAGTTGCTTGAGAAGGGGTTCATAAGACGAAGTATATCGGAGTGGGGTGCTCCAGTAGTTTTTTCCACGAAGGTGGATGAGTCCATCAGACTTTGTGTAGACTATAGAGAACTCAAAAAGCTCACAAAGAAGAATAGACACCCATTGCCGAGGATTGATGATCTCTTTGATCAATTGGTTGGTGCCTCAGTGTTTTCGCAGTTGGACTTGGCCACGGGGTTTCATCAGTTGAGAGTGGCTGAGGATAGCATAGACAAGACTGCCTTTAGGACTCCGGATGGTTTCTATGAGTGGCTTGTGATGCCATTTGGTTTGACGAACGCCCCTGCATACTTTGTGGATTTGATGAGTAGGGTGTTCAGGGAGTACCTTAATAAGTTCATGGTGGTCTTTGTGGATGACATTTTAGTCTTTTCTAAGAGTGAAGAAGAGCATGCCCTACATCTTAGGGAAGTGTTAGAGACTCTTCGAGCGCATAGCCTTAAGGCTAAATTCTCTAAATGTCACTTTTGGAGGAAGCAAGTGCGGTTCTTAGGGCATGTGGTCTCTAAGGAAGGGATAACTGTGGATCCCGCGAAGGTAGTATCCATCCAAGATTGGAAGGTTCCGAAGAGTGCTATCGGGGTGAGGAGTTTCTTGCGGTTGGCTGGCTACTATAGGAAGTTTATCAAGGACTTCGCGAAGATATCAGTCCCATTAACTCGCTTGACAAAGAAGAATCTAGTCTTCGCATAGGACGTAGATTGTGATGATGCGTTCCAACGGTTAAAGAGAGCTTTAACCACAGCTCCAGTCTTAGTGTTGCCAGATGGGAGTAAGCCATTTGTTGTTTATACCGATGCTTGTGGGACAGGACTAGGCACAGTCTTAATGCAAGAGGGAAGGGTAATAGCCTATGGGGGAAGGCAGTTGAGAAAGCATGAGAAAAATTACCCTACCCATGATTTAGAGTTGGCCGCTATTGTTTTTGCGCTTAAGACTTGGCGCCATTATCTTCTTGGAGAGAGGTTCGAATTGTTCACTGACCACAAATCATTGAAGTACTTGTTTTCTCAAAAGGATTTGAACTTGAGACAACAAAGGTGGATGGAGTTCTTAGCATCCTATGATTTTGAGATAGCGTATACCCCTGGCAAGGGTAACGTGGTGGCAGACGCCTTAAGCAGAAAAAGGTTGTCCTTGACTCCATTGTTCGTGGAACGACGAAGCTTGGAATTTATCTGGATGTTTGATTTCAGACCTTCCGTTGACTTTATACCCGGTTTGCTAGCATCCTTAGAGGTCAGACCTACTCTTTTGGGATGGATTGGCGAGGCACAGCGGGATGACCCACAGTTGGTTGAGTTAGTAGAGAAGCTCATAAGGGGGGAGTCGTCCAGCCATTTGAGTAGGTACAGCCTAGACGATAGGGAGTGGTTGCGTAGAGACGGTAGACTTTGTATACCGCAAGACGAGGGTTTGAGGAAGGCTATACTTGAGGATGCGCATCGTTCGAAGATGACCATTCATCCTAGTTGGGACAAGATGTACCAAGACATGAAGCGAGTTTTCTTTTGGTCCGGTATGAAGAAAGATGTGGTCGAATATGTCGCTAGATGCTTGGTGTGCCAACAAGTGAAAGCGGAGCAAAAGAAACCTGGTGGGTTGCTTCACCCATTGGAAGTTCCGCAATGGAAGTGGGATAGCGTCTCGATGGATTTTATTGATGGGTTACCGAGATCGAGGAAGGCTAATACGGGAATTTGGGTTGTGATAGACAGACTTACTAAGAGCGCCCATTTCATACCCGTGAAGAGCAAGAGGACTGCTCCATGGCTAGCTTCAGTTTACCTTCGAGAAACAGTTCGATTGCATGGGGTACCCTCTAGCATAGTGAGTGATCGAGATCCTATCTTCACTAGCGAGTTTTGGAAGAGTTTGCAAGAGGCAGTAGGGACTCAGTTGTGTTTGAGCACCGCATATCATCCTCAGACGGACGGCCAGACCGAGAGGGTGAATCGTGTTCTAGAAGACCTTTTGAGGCTATGTATCTTAGATTTTGGAGGTACATGGGAAGAGCATCTTCCATTGGTGGAGTTCGCGTATAATAACAGCTTTCAGTCTAGTATTGGTATGGCTCCTTTCGAAGCTCTTTATGGAAGGCCCTGTCGATCACCTACATGTTGGTGGGAATCTACGGATAAGATCTTGCTTGGGCCTGATATGGTTAGAGAGACTTCGGAAAAGATTGATTTGATCCGAAGAAGGATGAAAGCAGCGCAAGATAGGCAGAAATCTTACGCGGATAGGAGGAGGACGGATCTGGAGTTTGATGTTGGGGACATGGTCTTTGTCAAAGTATCTCCATTACGGAATGTTGTTCGCTTTGGGTCCGTTGGGAAGTTAGCACCAAGATTTGTAGGACCGTTTCCTATTAAGGAAAGGATTGGACGGATGGCATATAGAGTGGATTTACCCGAGAGACTTAGTGGGGTACATGACGTATTCCATGTGTCACATTTGATGAAGTGCCTACATGAGACCGCAGAGGTGGTAGAGCCGAGCTTGCTTAGAGAAGTGGAGGTAGAACATGATGCGACTATTCGACGAGCTCCTACCCGCATCCTTGGGTCAGAGATTAGGAAGTTGAGAAACAGAGAGGTTCGACTAGTCAAAGTGAAATGGGGAGAGGATGAGAGCAATGCTACTTGGGAGACAGAAGCGAAGATGCGTTCATTGTACCCATTCCTTTTCGAGGGTGTCTTTTAACTTCTCCTTTATCGTTTGTCTAGTACTTATCTTATCTTTTGAATGTCCTCTCATTAGTACCTTTGACCTTTAGATAGGGTAAACCTATGGTTGAAACATGTGTTTGAGACATGTTATGATTGATGGATGCGTGTGGATGCAAGTGTTTGCTAGTGGTTGCTCGTGGATGCATACACACACACACTTTAGACAGTAGATCGGCTCAGTCACTTCATATTGCATATTGCATATAATTGTGTGTAGGCAGCTATATAAATGGATGTATAATGGTTGTGTTGTCATATGGATGATGCATTTTGGTGTATGGTTGTGCACACATGTAGTAATAGTATGTGTCGATAGGATTCTTTCGCATACATATTGGATGCATGGCACTATCATGGTTTGCATTAAGGAGGTCAACTGAATCAGTAGACCGCCTGATTTTGCATTAGACAGGAAACATATACACACACTTTTTGCATATGTTCATACAGCATTAGAAACTTTAAGGACAATGGATGCCAGTGTTTGATGGTTTGAGTAGATGGTTGTTTGGTTGGTAGGATACGTTCTTCTTGACTTAGAGATTTCGGGGACGAAATCCTTTAAGTAGGGGAGAATGTAACACCCCGTATGTTGAATAACTTGTATTGATATAAATCAGGGCAGAATTAAATTTTAAAATCTGAATCAGGGGAAACGGGCTATGCCATTGCGTTCGTCTCGGAAAAATACGCGAAATAGAGTCCGAGTTTTCGAAAATCGGAGTCCGTATGACCCAGTTAAGGCCCGAAGAAGTTTTCAGAAAATTCAAAACAGATTTAAAATATTCAAAATCCAGATTTCAGAAGAGGCGGGAAAATTCCTGCCAGACGGAGGGTGTCGACACTAGGGTCGACATGGGTGTCGACCCCCCCAAGGGGTCGACCCATGTGTCGACCCAGGGGTCGATCCCCCCTGTCGGTCAGTTTGGCTGGGTACATTGTTTTGGCTTTTGGGCTGGGTTTGGTGGCTTGTGACGAGATCTGATGGCTCTAAACTATCCTAGGGTTAATCCTATGGCCTAAAACACTTTACTAATCTATAAATACACCCTAAGACTACCCTAATTCATACTAAAAATAGGTACAACGTCGTTATGCCGTCAAAATGCAACTTGAAGGAGCCTCCATCAAATGGTAGAAGAAGATAGCTTCTCAAATCAACTTCTAATCAACTCTAGCAACTTAATCTTCTTCATAGGAGTGATAATCAACAAGTTGTGAGTTTCTATGCCTTTAGCAATGTTAACTAGCCAGAAGTTCAGTCAAACATTCTGACAAACATAATAAAGGCACTACATCAAACCTTGGTCATCGCTGGTGGTCGGTCTAGCAGCTATAGCCTCCATCAGGTCGGGCGAGCACGGTAGTTGAAAGTGGGTCGAACAGAGCATCGCCCCGTCACAGGCTCGAGCACCAGTGGCTTTTCATCCGCAAGTCAGTCGCTGCCTCCAACATTAGCTCGGTCGAGCACGTGGGCACCTGGTCGTACACCAGCTTCACAACATCGTCGTCTGGTCGCACAAGAGCCGGTCGGTCTGCGGCGTTGGCAAAATAGGGTCGGTCGTGAGCCTTCCATCAGCTGGTCGGTGTTAATGATCAATTTTGGTCGGTGCTCACACTTGTTGGTCCTAAGCAAAAGGCGGAGGCTCCAGGAAATGAAGAAATTTGGTCGGTTATGGCAGCTTCCTCATCTGGTCGGTGATGGCATCTTTCCGGGTCGAGTGCACCTCCACTTCATGGGCGAGCGCCTTGAAGATCCTGGAGCGAGCTGTGTTCCTCAAAGAAAGAACGAGCAGGATATTATAAAAGAATGGATGGCAAATATCGTAATTATGGAACCCCATTTTGCATAGTAAAAGGGGACTTGCTTATGTTTGGCAATTCCTGGTCGTTCATTCCTTGATCGCTCCGAGTGCTGCTCGCCCTAAATGCTGGTCGCTCCAAAAGCTGACCACTCCAACTCCTGCTTGATGCCAACCAAGCGCCAACTCGTCGCCAACCCAGCGCCAGCCATACACTCCATAATTACAAGTATGCCACTACCCCTTATCTCCAACTATAAATAACCCCTTTCTCCACACTTAAGAGGGAGGGATTGGACTATCCCGAAAGGCTGGAAAAATGGCTTCTTCAAGGCATTCTCAAGCTCCATCCATGGCGTCCAAAGCTTCAATCATCTCCCACAATCTCCATTAGCAAATGGATTGGATTTCTTCAAACTCCGTAGGAGCAATCTCGAGGGCGTGATTCACCATTAAGATCCATTCAAACTCTACTCAAGCAGCACAAGTCTCCATTGAATTCTCTCTGAAACTTGGATCTACTATCAAAATGCTATGGAATCGAAGAGATCTACCTCTAAAGTGAAGCATTGAAGGCTTTTCATCCATTTCAATCAATACTTGGGGAGATCTAACCGATCCACTAGCTAATTCAAATGCGATTCACATCAAAGAGGGAGAAATGAGAGATTCATTGTAAATTGAGGGAGATTTGTATGGCATTGTACTTGGAATCATGAAAGTGATAATGGAAAATGTTTGCATAGTGGACGTAGGTCACGTTTGACCGAACCACTCTAAAAATTGTGTGTTCCTCTCTCTTATTGCTTTGTTTTTGCGAATTGCGGTCTCACATTTCTTCATACATGCTTTTTATAGTGTCTCTCCCCTAATTTGGAAACGTGCTTTCTTAGCATCTTGCCACTGAACGGGCGACGCACTCTTTAGAGCATCGTATTTGGTGTTTGATCATTTTTTGATTAAAACATTAGGCGCCCACCGTGGGGCCGCATTCGCACTTCTCCCAAACTCGACAAGGTTAAGAACTTTGCACGTAAGATCTAGGCTTGCTTCAACCATAGATCTCGCAAATCTCAGATCTGGGCCAATCGACGAGCTATCTTCCAAAGTCAAATCCATGCCCGAGATAATGGCTAAGTCCAAGAAAACCGCAAGTAAAACCGTTGGAGAAAACGACAACAACGACGACGTCAACAATGTTGCTAACAACGAAGCTACACCTCTTACTAACCGCTTCGAGGTTGGTCAAAATTCCATAACCGGAGCTGGAGTAACAAGGGCCGAGCTAGATGTCATTGTCGCTAATCTACACCAATGGATGGAAGCTTCCAGTAAAGCCTTGTTGGATGCTAACAAAACTCTTGTGGATGCTAATCAAACTTTGATGGATAAAGTAAGCGCTCTCCTAAACGCTCAAGCCAATCCCGCTCCTCCTCAAAAGGCTCATGTCAACCTTGAGGGAAACACAAGTTCATCAACTTCCGATCATTATTGCAATGATAACATTGAAGGGTTCAACGGAGCCGACATTCATGCTTCCAAGCTGAAAGCCAAAAGCTTTTCCAATCGAGATGCCCGGCGAGTCGCAAGTCCTGAAAGGGGAGCACCTTCCCTTGTTGAAGGAAAAGGACCCATACACTCTAATCGCGATCAAGCATCCGGAAAGGAAATCGAGGTCCGCTCTCCCAAGCGACACTACTCAAAAGGGGACATCGAGGACGTGGTGAAGCAGATGATGAAAGACGGCCTAACCCGCAAAGATAGCGAAAGGGAATGGGATTTTTCTCCGAGCAGAAACCCATTCACCAGGAGAATTCGCAAAGCTGAGCTTCCAAAGAAGTTCGCACATCCCACCTTGCCTCCATACGATGGGACTGCTGATCCAAATCACTTCCTATACAGATATGAGTGGCACATGAATGTGGCTAAAGCGACGGATGAGATTAAGTGCTTGTGCTTCCCGCTCTATCTAGAAAGCGTCGCATCGCTATGGTTTACAAGGCTCCCGCCCAAATCCATCGATCGCTTTGATGATTTGACTCATAAGTTCAAAGAGCATTTCAGGTTGCAGGCCACAAAAGCTAAGGATGTCATCTCCCTCACATCAATGAAGCAGAATCCTGGAGAGTCAGTTAAAGCTTTCCTCAAGAGGTTCAATACCGCTTTAACTGAAGTAGGGAATCCTGACCCCCGCATGATCTTAGCATCTCTAATCGGCGCTATAGACAAGAATAGCGAATTCGGTCGATGGATCAAAATGAAGGAGCCGAACACGTTGGAAAAGTTCCAGAAGAAAGCCAAGGAGTATATGAGAGTGGGAGATCATTCTGTGCTTCATCAGACTGTTGATCCTCCCAAAAGCGCTGACATCCAGCTTAATCAACACGATATCCAGGGGCAGAAACGAGCCAATGATGGGAAAAACAGCAAGGCAAACAAGAAGTTTCGCCTCTACAACCCATCAGAACTCACTCCTCTGAATGATACCATAGAAAACATTTTCCTTGCCACCAAGGATACCGAGCACTATCCGGAGCCGCCAAAGTTCAAGGTTACACAGAAAACTCTGGACTTTGGAAAGTACTGTCGACTCCACAAGCTGCCGGGTCATGATACAAATGAATGCCGAATTCTCCAAAGCATAATTGAGGAAATGATTCAGAATGGCAAACTACAACAGTACATCAAGAATCTACAATCCTCAAACGCCGCTCAGACTCCTCAGGGGCAAGGCTCTCTCTTGGTTCAACCCAATAACAGGCCAATCATCAACTGAGGGCTGATGGAAATCTCATTTCAACAACTTGAAATAAGCGATCATCATCACCTTTCCTTACTTACTACTTTGTTACTTGCTTTACTTTACATCTTGCTTTCTGTTACATTCAGAACTTCTTGTAAAAAACTTGTAATATTGCATAAGGATTGTACTAAACAATATCTCTATGGATAAAGTCCTGCATACTTGTGTGAATCTCTTACTTACAAGATCTTCGTTAATTTAAGACTTGCTAAAAGACGATTCTCTATTACAGGTTATAGGACAAATGCTCGCTTCCTCGAAACCCGATGCACTATGGCGAACTCCACAACACTTATTCAAGCATGCGATGCACAAAGTGTCAACACATCTAAGTGCGATCATAAAAACACCATCTTGAAGGGTGGTTAGAAGGGATGGCCAAAGATGAGACGGTGGAGAGGTCAACAAGCATATATAAAATCAACGCCGCAGGTTGTAAGTTCCAAGGGGCAACTTGCGCTCAATCATGAACACTTGCCATGATCAAGTGCTTCCAGTACAAGGCCAATGTTCGCTCCACGGAATGACGCAAACCCCACAAATCCCAAAAGAGCACGACTTCTCAATCCGGTTGCAATTGCTTATCGCAACTAAGCACATCCAACGCGACTGTTAAAGTCTACCTCATGGGTTCCAAGCTTCACAAAAAAGGGCAGATCCCTGACAGCTTGATTAAGTCCCTGTCTCCTGATGTGGTGCAATTCACAAGCATGGATTACCCGATACATCAAGAGGGCTCACCAGGTCGAGGACCCATAGCGGAACAGCCGACTTCATAAGTCGCAGCTTCCTTAGCGAGGTCCCGCAAGCGTTGACCACACGATTCATCGAGGTGACTCACTAAGTTGAACAACCCATGAAGGAACAAGCAACTACTTATGGCCCAAATTCCTAAATCGAGATCGTTTTCCATGCCAAAGCATCCAGTAAAGGAACTGGCGTCTGTCCCACGGATTCAAATATAAGACCTCCCATGCGGGGGCACAAAAAAGTCTAGCCTCTCTTCGTGAGAGCAACGGCGAAAGACCTCCCCATGCGGGGGCATAAAAAAGTCTAGCCCGTCTTCGTGAGAGCAACAGCGAAAGACCTCCCCATGCGGGGGCATAAAAAAGTCTAGCCCCTCTTCGTGAGAGCAACGGCGAAAGACCTCCCCATGCGGGGGCATAAAAAAGTCTAGCCCCTCTTCGTGAGAGCAACGACGAAAGTCCTCCCCATGCGGGGGCATTAAATCCCAAGTCCTCCCCTAGCGGGGGCATCAAACATAAAGTTCCCCCCCATGCGGGGGCATCAAATCCCAAGTCCTCCCCTAGCGGGGGCGTCCAACATAAAGTCCTCCCCGAGTGGGGGCATAAAACCCAAAGTCCTCCCCTATCGGGGGCACCTTACATAAGACCTTTTCAAGCGAAGGCAGAAAGATACAATGACTTCTCCACGTAGAAGTCCAAATTAATCAGTTAAATAAAAAAATTCTGATCCATCCAACGACCACAATCGCCTTGGCATCAGAAGCACAAAGCAAAGTATTGATCCGATCAGGTACACGTTTCATAAAACATAAACCGTTATATGAGATCACGTAATTCATTGCGAAGGCGTAACTTGAAATCTGCAACTCAAAACTCAAGCGCCATTGTGAATTCAAAATCGAATACCATGTCTATGCAAACAATGTTTAACAAATCATAACTGTTAAGTAAAACGATTCTGCTTAGATATGACATTCAATTTATTATACATCGTTCATTAATGATCAACTAACCTGTTATTGATGTGGACGATCAATAACAACGTATAAGTCCAAAACCGTGCAAGTGCTTGTTTTCATTACAGAACAGGTGCTACGGAACATATGAGTCCAGTCAACAAGTTCAAACTTGGATCGTTTGGAATCGACACGTCAAAGCATTGAATTATGATTTGCTAAGGCAAACGAATAAGCTACGATGGAATTCCAACACAGACCATGATAGAAACGTTCATTTCGAAGCCCGCATTTCTCGCAAGCGAAAAATACAAGCTTCGAGGGGCAAATGTTAACTAGCCAGAAGTTCACTCAAACATTCTGACAAACATAATAAAGGCACTACATCAAACCTTGGTCATCGCTGGTGGTCGGTCTAGCAGCTATAGCCTCCATCAGGTCGGGCGAGCACGGTAGTTGAAAGTGGGTCGAACAGAGCATCGCCCCGTCACAGGCTCGAGCACCAGTGGCTTTTCATCCGCAAGTCGGTCGCTGCCTCCAACATCAGCTCGGTCGAGCACAAGGGTACCTAGTCGTACACCAGCTTCACAACATCGTCGTCTGGTCGCACAAGAGCCGGTCGGTCTGCGGCGTTGGAAAAATAGGGTCGGTCGTGAGCCTTCCATCAGCTGGTCGGTGTTAATGATCAATTCTGGTCGGTGCTCACACTTGTCGATCCTAAGCAAAAGGCCGAGGCTCCAGGAAATGAAGAAATTTGGTCGGTCATGGCAGCTTCCTCATCTGGTCGGTGATGGCATCTTTCCGGGTCGAGTGCACCTCCACTTCATAGGCGAGCACCTTGAAGATCCTGGAGCGAGCTGTGTTCCTCAAAGAAAGAACGAGCAGGATATTATAAAAGAATGGATGGCAAATATCGTAATTATGGAACCCATTTTGCACAGTAAAAGGGGACTTGCTTATGTTTTGCAATTCCTGGTCGTTCATTCCTTGATCGCTCCGAGTGCTGCTCGCCCTAAATGCTGGTCGCTCCAAAAGCTGACCACTCCAACTCCTGCTTGATGCCAACCAAGCGCCAACTCGTCGCCAACCCAGCGCCAGCCATACACTCCATAATTACAAGTATGCCACTACCCCTTATCTCCAACTATAAATACCCCCTTTCTCCACACTTAAGAGGGAGGGATTGGACTATCCCGAAAGGCTGGAAAAATGGCTTCTTCAAGGCATTCTCAAGCTCCATCCATGGCGTCCAAAGCTTCAATCATCTCCCACAGTCTCCATTAGCAAATGGATTGGATTTCTTCAAACTCCGTAGGAGCAATCTCGAGGGCGTGATTCACCATTAAGATCCATTCAAACTCTACTCAAGCAGCACAAGTCTCCATTGAATTCTCTCTAGAAACTTGGATCTACTATCAAAATGCTATGGAATCGAAGAGATCTACCTCTAAAGTGAAGCATTGAAGGCTTTTCATCCATTTCAATCAATACTTGGGGAGATCTAACCGATCCACTAGCTAATTCAAGTGCGATTCACATCAAAGAGGGAGAAATGAGAGATTCATTGTAAATTGAGGGAGATTTGTATGGCATTGTACTTGGAATCATGAAAGTGATAATGGAAAATGTTTGCATAGTGGACGTAGGTCACGTTTGACCGAACCACTCTAAAAATTGCGTGTTCCTCTCTCTTATTGCTTTGTTTTTGCGAATTGCGGTCTCACATTTCTTCATACATGCTTTTTATAGTGTCTCTCCCCTAATTTGGAAACGTGCTTTCTTAGCACCTTGCCACTGAACGGGCGACACACTCTTTAGAGCTTCGTATTTGGTGTTTGATCATTTTTTGATTAAAACAAGCAAGCAATTGCTAAACTAATTATGATAGGATATAATGAGGTTATGGTTATGTATGTGGATCAATGCAAGTTATGTTATCATATGCTATGTGTTCATGATGTTATGCAAGTTATGCAAGTCATATGCTATGTGTTCATGATGTTATGCAAGTCATATGCTATGTGTTCATGATGTTATGCAAGTTATGCAAGTCATATGCTATGAGTTCATGATGCTAGTTGTGCAAGTTTTATTCTATATGTTCATGATGCTAGTTATGCAAGTTTTATGCTATGTGCTCATGATGCTAGTTATGCAAATCACTATGATAAACATTGATCCATTATGACACCATGTTATGCAAGTTTGGTGTTTGATTATAAGCAAGTTCATATATGACATGTTATGCAAGTTTGGTGTTTGATTATATGCAAGTGACATGTGCAAGTTTACACCTTTGTATGATATGCATACATATGCAAGTTAACTCCTTTGTATGTCATACATACATATGCAAGTTTACCCCTTTGTATGACATAAGTAACTTATGCAAGTTACCATCTTTATGACATATGTGATTCATGCAAGTTTGGGTTGATTATTTATGCTAGTTGGGTTTGATGCTATAGTCATATATGCATGTTGACACCTTTAAAACCCATGTTGATGCTAATGTTATGCAAGTTTAACCCATTGTGTTTGTGATGAATCTCCCTTTTTAAGTATGTCATGTCAACGTATTATGAAACACCCCACCTCCGTTAGGGTCACTCTCAAAGGGAATGCCCTAATTTTGGTGGAGGTTTATAAGTATAAGTCACAGATATACAAGACAGATATAAGAACACATATTTGTAAACAGTGGAAAAATAACAACTTTTATTTCATAAAAGCAAATACGTGTTACAACAACATCACCATAATTGTCTTACATCTTTTCCAAAAAAACATAACACTTCCATAATCTGTCTTGATTACATTTTATTTAAAGAAGCATAAAGAAAACATAGATAAAACTGCAAAAGCCCCATAGTGGTTGTCCAAAGCCATAGTTCAAAATGAAAAAGGTCCAAGCAGTACATTTCTCTTCTTCAAGCTGGATGTTAATGCTGGTCAAGCTGCAGTGTTCCCTCCCTGTGGACCTGGGGGGGGGGGGGAAACGGAAGAAAAGAAGACGAAAGAAAAGTAGAGTCAGACATAAAGCCTGAGTAAGTCTAGTACTATTTTGTCTATGAATAAAGAACTGGGTAAGATAAGTATAATCAAGAAGTGGGAAAGCACTACAAACTTGGTTAAGTTGTCTAGGGTCGAATACACTATCGTACCCCATGTTAATCTCTGAACCCATATAAACTAGTTTCCAACTGGCACCCCATAATCAGGGTGATGTGATTCATTCTATGATGATCGGCTCCTACTCGCATAGTTACATGTGTCTTTCGGCCCCCGATGTTGTATTTACCTATGCTGGTCCCACCATGGGGTGTATCAAGTCCCATGGCGGCGGCCCGACACAACCTTAGAATGCACAGGTATGCTACTGGTGCCCAGTGCTTTATTTTTCTGCGCCGGAGTGTGTGCACGCCCGCACCCCGTTAGAACCTACACTGCTACACCACCGCCGTCGATTTGACCTCTTACAATCAGCCCAGTAATCGTGCCCCACCCTGCCTAGTTTCAGGGTATCATGATACACCTTTTAGGGTTACTGCTGAAAAGGGTCCCCCGTTACTAGGTTTTCTATCTCTAGCCAACATGCTAAGTTGGTTAAGTGTTTTCTAACCTAACCCCCACCAGTCCGTTTAGTTTAGCATGTTCCATTTTGATTAAGTTTTTAGTTCACTTAATCCTAACAATCCTGACTCAGCCTTAATTGTCTTATTAAGGCCCTGACCTCTCACATTAGACATGTATTATTGTGGCTGCCTGTTGTCGGTTGGTTCCGGGCAGTCTTACGCCACAACTCAGTCTAACCTCGGGTCCTTATTGGGCTCCATGTTTAACCTCCCACATTGGATAGGTATTGTTGTGACTACTGGATAGCCGGGCGGTTCCGGGCAGGTTTACATCACAACTCAATCCAACCTCGGGTTAAACACATCGTATTTCTACATTTACATATTTTGTCTTTCTTCTTTATTTATATGTAAATATTTGCGGCCCATTATTAAGTAAATGGCGTAAAGGTTACACCAATCATGGGCCCAACCCATACTTGAATTTGGGCCCTTCTATTTTATATTTTCATTCATTAGTAATTTTAACCCAACGTTATTTTCCCCCGTTTAACACGTCCGTTTATTATATATATATGTTGGGCTTAGCCTTTTAAAGCCCAACTTAGCCATGCGAAAAGGGGAGGCTTAAAGCGTGATTATATACACAAAAAGGGGAAGGTGAGCGTATGAACTTGCAATATGACGTTGGAAATACAAAATAGAAACTGGTGTACTTGCATAGTGGTAACATATACTTTGGTCATAAAGCATAGGTGACATGAATCAAAGCATGTAAACTTGTAGTTGAGATAAGAATCTAAATTGGGTATCATTATTGACACATAGTCATAACTACAACATGAACCTATATTTTTATTTAGGCATAATGTCAAACATAAGCAAATCATGTTCATAAGACTACTACATGTTTACAAAGGTGTCTACTTTTGTTATTAACACAAAAGTATAGTTCAACTATGGCATAAATATTTCTAACATGAAATCATGATTTTTTTACTTTAGTCATGCAAACTTGCAAAAGGGATTTTTTAATCTAACCTAGCTATGTATCACATATGACATCATATAATAAAGACTTAACATAGATTTCAATTATGCCAAATATCAATCATAGCCTAGTCATATTCATAAGTTTGCAAATAGGTTTTCTAGTACAAAAGCATGTCTTAATACATAGATCATGATGCCAAATTTTCACATAATTTCATATGGATTACGATAACCCAAACTTATTCCAATTACTTCACAAAAATGATGTTTGTATAAAAATACACATTATGATGGCATAGTAGCAAAACCCCAAACTTGCATGAGTTTCAATTAAACAACTACATACATGTAGCTTCAACAAGGATTGCATAATTTGTGAATATTCCAAACGTATACTTGCATATAACTACCGCATGTAGTTCTTTATAACATAATATGAGGATATCCGAACGTATACAATATTCCAAATCGATAAGAATCATAGTAACGCACAAATTATGAATTATTTATCACCACAATCAAGTGTACAAACCAACACAGTTATTTGTTCATACCAAAATAATACTCTACTTACAATGGTGAGGTGAATTCTCAAATTTAGGGATTTGAAGATGCGGTTTGATTTGATTGAGTTGCTTTATGCCTTAGAATTTGCCTCCTAATCCTCTCTCCAATTGGTGGCTACCCCTAGTCGTTCCTCAGCAACATGGCGGCTTTGTTCTTATTTTTGAATGAATAGATTAGGGTTAGTCTAGGGTTGTTTTTATAGGGGTAATGAACTGATTAGGGCCATTGATGTTGCTTGGATTGATCGTAGCCATTCATCCTAAGGAGAGACCAATTAGAGCCTGCCACCTAGCCCTAATGACAAAGCAGACCACAGAAAATCGACCAACATAGAATAGGCCAGCCAGGTTGGGCTGGGTTCGACCTGGCTCTGGACCAGGTCGATACCCCTGTCGACAGCCCTGTCGACAGGCCTGTCGACCTGGTTAGACCAGGTCGACAGCCCAGTCGACCTGGGTGCGTCAGGCGGGCCTTTTTCTGCCCTGGCCCATTGGGCCCCACTTTGTTTTTCTGAGCTTATTTTATTCTGTTTGAATTTTAAACTTAATTTAAAAACTTCCGAAGGCCATATCTTTTTCATACGGACTCCGTTTTTCGAAAACTCGGACTCTATTTCGCGTATTTTTCCGAGACGAACGCAATGGCTTATCCCGTTTCCCTTAGTTCTTTGATTTGAAATTAATTATACTTTAAATTTGTGAATTTCATAGTTATAGAATTCGCGGGATGTTACATTCTCCCCCAATTAAAAGGATTTCGTCCCCGAAATCTTCAAGTTAGGAGGAATGTATATCCTAACATCCAATCATCCATCTACTCATCCATCAAACACGAGCATCCATAGTCCTTAAAAGACTTCTAATGCTTCATGATCATATGCGAAGTGTGTGTGTACATGAACTTATCTAATGCAAAATCAGGCGGTGTACTGATTCAGTTGACCTCCTTAATGCGAATTATGTAAGTGCCATGAATCCATTATGTATGCAAATTTTCCTATTCATGATTCTACATGAGTGCACAATCATTCAATCCAAATGCAACATCCATATGACAACACATTAATGTTCAACCATATACGAATGCAAACATATATGCATATGCAATATGAAGTGACTGAGCCGATCTAAACCCTAGATTGTGTGTGTATATGCAACCACGAGCAACCACTAGCAATCACTTGCAACCACTTGCAACCATCATCCATAACATGTTTCAATTACATGTTTTCATCCAAAAGGGTTTCTACCTAAAAGATAAGATAGATAAAAGCGCAACTTAAGGAAAAGGAAAGATCAAGGATGTACCCACGAACAGAAAAGGGTAGGCAGTGCGTATTCTAGCTTCAGTTTCCCAAGTCGCGTCTCCCTCTGCGTCGCTCCACTGAACTTTGACGAGCTTGACTTCGCGGTTGCGTAGCTTCTTCACTTCCGTTCCTAAGATGCGGGTTGGAACTCTCCTTATGGTAGCTTCGCGTTCCACTTCGGCCTCTTCGAGGATATTTGGCTCTACCACTTCAGCAGACTCATGTAGACATTTTCGAAGATGTGAAACGTGAAAAACGTTGTGGACTCCGGCCAACTTCTCGGGTAGCTCTAATCTATAGGCCATTTTCCCAATCTTCTCGATAATAGGGAATGGCCCTACGAATCTTGGCGCTAGCTTTCCTGTGGTTCCAAAACGAACAACGTTTCTTAGCGGTGATACCTTGAGAAAAACTCTGTCTCCAACCTCAAATTCAAGGTCGGTCCTCCTCTTGTCGGCATAGGACTTTTGTCTGTCTTGGGCCGTCTTCATCCTTCTTCGTATTAAGTCTACTTCTCTGAAGTCTCTCGGATCATATCTGGTCCAAGTATAAGCTTATCAGTAGACTCCCACCAACAAGTGGGCGATCGGCACGGTCTTCCATATAAAGCTTCGAAGGGCGCCATTCCGATGGTTGCTTGATAGCTGTTGTTGTAGGCAAATTCCACCAAAGGAAGGTGGTCTTCCCAAGTCCCTCCGAAGTCAAGGACGCATAGTCTTAAAAGGTCTTCCAAAACTCTGTTCACTCTCTCCGTTTGGCCGTCGGTTTGGGGATGATAGGCTGTGCTCAAGCATAACTGCGTTCCTACTGCTTCTTGCAGACTCCGCCAAAACTCACTGGTGAAGATGGGGTCTCGGTCACTAACAATGCTAGATGGTATTCCATGGAGTCGAACGATTTCCTTGAGGTAAAGTGATGCTAGGGATGAGGCAGTTCTTTTACTTTTTACAGGTAAAAAGTGGGCGCTTTTAGTAAGCCTATCCACTATTACCCAAATGCTAGTGTTGCCTCTCCTAGACCTAGGCAGCCCATCGATGAAGTCCATTGAGATGCTATCCCACTTCCACTGCGGGACCTCCAGAGGATGTAGCAGTCCGCCAGGCTTTTTCTGTTCCGCCTTAACCTGTTGGCACACCATACACTTAGAAACGAACTCTGCCACGTCCTTTTTCATGCCGTTCCAGAAGAAAGTCCTTTTTATGTCTTTGTACATTTTATCTCCGCCCGGGTGTATCGTCATCTTGGAGTGATGTGCTTCCTCGAGAACCTTCTTTATTAAATCTTTTGTCTGTGGGACGCATAGTCTTCCGTCTCGCCTTAGCAAACCCTTATCGTCGATGGAGTATCTGTTGAGGTGACTTGAAGTCTCACCCCTAATTAGCCTATCAATTATTTCCACAAGCTGAGGGTCTTCGCGTTGTGCTGTCCCTACTGAATCCACTAAAGTTGGGCGCACTTCGAGAGATGCTAGCAAGCCTGGTACGAAATCGGAGGAGGGCCTAAAGTCGAAACTGGCTATAAACTCTAGGCTTTGTCTTTCAACAAACAACGGGCTTAGGGTCAATTTCTTTCGGCTCAACGCGTCTGCCACTACGTTGCCTTTGCCCGGAGTGTAGGAGATTTCGAAATCGTACGAGGCAAGAAACTCCATCCATCTTTGTTGCCTCAAGTTAAGATCCTTCTGCGAGAAAAGATATTTCAACGATTTATGGTCAGTGTAAAGTTCGAACTTTTCACCTAGGAGATAGTGTCGCCAAGACTTGAGTGCAAAGACGATGGCGGCTAACTCAAGATCGTGGGTTGGGTAGTTCTTTTCGTGCACTTTCAACTGCCTCCCGCCATAAGCTACTACCCTTCCTTCTTGCATTAAGACGGCGCCTAGCCCTGTCCCACATGCATCCGTATAAACAGTGAACATCTTGCTCCCATCTGGCAGCGTCAAAACTGGGGCTGTTGTGAGAGCCTTTTTCAGTCGTTGGAAAGCAAACTCGCAATCCAAATCCCAATTGAACACTAGATTCTTCTTGGTCAATTTTGTGAGCGGAGCTGAGATTTTCGCAAAATCCCTTATGAATTTTCGATAGAAACCTGCCAGTCCTAGAAAGCTTCGGACCTCAGTTGCATTCCTTGGTGTCTTCCAATCCTGTACCGCCACTACCTTAGCAGTGTCCACCGCTAACCCTTGTTTGGATACTCTGTGCCCAAGGAACCTCACCTCTTCTCTCCAAAAGTGGCATTTGGAGAATTTGGCTTTTAGTTGATGGACTCGCAAAGTTTCCATGATTGCCCTTAAGTGCTGAGCATGTTCCTCTTCACTCTTTGAGAAGATAAGGATATCATCTACGAAGACCACTACGAATTTGTTGAGAAAATCTCTAAATACCCTACTCATCAGGTCCACGAAGTAAGCAGGTGCATTTGTCAAGCCGAAAGGCATGACAAGCCATTCAAAGAAGCCGTCTGGGGTTCTGAATGCCGTTTTATCGATGCTATCTTCAGCCACCCTTAGTTGATGAAAACCGGTTGCTAAATCGAGTTGGGAGAAAACAGACGCTCCTACAAGCTGGTCAAACAAATCGTCAATTCTAGGGAGAGGGTGCCTATTCTTTTTCGTTAGCTTGCTGAGCTCCCTATAGTCAACACATAGACGGAGTGAACCATCCGCCTTTGTAGCGAACACCACTGGAGCGCCCCATTTTGAAATGCTCCTTCTAATGAACCCCTTCTCTAGAAGCTCTTTAATCTGTTTACTGAGCTCTTTTCTTTCTCGTGGAGCCATGTGTCTAACGGGCAACGCAACGGGCTTTGCATTATCTACAAGATATATGCGGAAGTCTATTTCCCGCTTCGGAGGCAAGCCCTTTACCTCTTCGAAGACATCCGGATATTCCCGGACCACTCTAACTGATTGCAAATTTTCAATAGAGGCATCTAGCGATTCAAGATAACTAAGCATAACCGCATACGAGGGATTACAAGAAATTTCCAAAGTATTACCGAGCTGGGTTAGGAGCCTAACAACCCTTTTCTCACAATCAAGGATGGCCCCATTACTGGATAGCCAATCCATACCCAAAATCAAACCATACCCCGAAAAGCCCAAAACAAAGGCACTACATTGAAATTCTACACTTAGAATAGAAATTTTTAATCCCAAACAGATCATAGACAAATGAGCTGGGCCCCCAATTGGGTTTGAAACAATTAAGGGGTCCTCTACCATACTAGTTTTTAGGTGCAGAGATTCTACTAACGCAGACGAGATAAAGAAGTGTGATGCGCCAGAATCAAATAAAGTGCGAACGGGGTGATCATAAAGATAAACTACACTTTCTACAGAAGTGTTGGTACCTCGCTGTTGCAAAGGTGGCGCTTCTAGCACATGAACCTGTGCCCCTGGGGTGGATCCAGCCCTCTGCCCCTGTCCTCGTTTCTTTGGGCAGTCCTTAGCCCTGTGGCCCGTCTCACCGCAAGAAAAGCACCCACCATTCTCCTTGGCCTTCTTTTTCCGGCAGTCCTTTACTAAGTGCCCCACTTTGCCACAGAAATTACACTTCCTCTTCTCTTTGTTGCCTTTCCCGCCTTTCTTAAAGTCCGTCTTCTTAGGCTGCAAACCCTCTTTCTTCCCTTGAGAGCTTTCTGCCTTTGTCTCCTTCTTGCCCTTATCCTCTTCATTCAGCAATGCCATTTGCACCAATCTTTCATACGTGGCCCCCATGGGTATATGGGTCATGGCCAAACTGTGTAATGGCTCATTTAACCCTTTAACGAAACGGAGAGCCTTCTTGTGCGGGGTGTTGACTAGGTCAAGCCCAAACCTAGCCAGCTCATCGAACTGATTCACATACTCTCTGACAGTCTTGTCTCCTTGCTTAAGAAATAAGAAATTTTCCAACTGCAAACTTCTTTCCGCATCTGAGAGAAATTTAGTCTCAAACCTTGCCCTAAAGTCCTCCCATGTCTCCACTGGTCTTTCAGCTTAGTGACTTCCCACCAGTAGGAAGCCTCGCCCTTCAATAGCCATACTGCCAATTGTACTTTTTGTCTATCTTCTACCTCAAAGATGATGAATAGGTCCTTAGTTTCTTTCAGCCAATTCCTAGCTGCTACGAAGGACTCAGTTCCATGGAAATCCTTTCCTCCCATGGCTTTAAAATCTTTACATATCTTAGCAAACGTGTTCCCCCGTGGAGGAGGTGGAGGAAAAGGTGCTGCTGTAGCTGGATGATTTCCTGCAGCTGGGGGAGGTGGAACGGTAGGACCTAGCTGAGTGGCCCTTGCTTCTAAGAACCGTCTAAACCAACCAGGTATTGGTACCCCTTCCGGCAAGTTAAGTTCTTCGGACATGCTGAAACAAAAAGGATAGATTCAGAACGAAGGATAAGAGATAGTACCTATGGCTTTGGGGAGTGGACTTTGCCTTTTAAAATAAAATAATATTTTTATCTTTTAAAAATGCTTCTTTAAATTTCCTTTTTGAAAATAAATTTTCAAAACTTTTTATCTTATCTGGTAAACCTATGCTCTGATACCAAGTGAAACACCCCACCTCCGTTAGGGTCACTCTCAAAGGGAATGCCCTAATTTTGGTGGAGGTTTATAAGTATAAGTCACAGATATACAAGACAGATATAAGAACACATATTTGTAAACAGCGGAAAAACAACAACTTTTATTTCATAAAAGCAAATACGTGTTACAACAACATCACCATAATTGTCTTACATCTTTTCCAAAAAAACATAACACTTCCATAATCTGTCTTGATTACATTTTATTTAAAGAAGCATAAAGAAAACATAGATAAAACTGCAAAAGCCCCATAGTGGTTGTCCAAAGCCATAGTTCAAAATGAAAAAGGTCCAATCAGTACATTTCTCTTCTTCAAGCTGGATGTTAATGCTGGTCAAGCTGCAGTGTTCCCTCCCTGTGGACCTGGGGGGGAACGGAAGAAAAGAAGACGAAAAAAAAGTAGAGTCAGACATAAAGCCTGAGTAAGTCTAGTACTATTTTGTCTACGAATAAAGAACTGGGTAAGATAAGTATAATCAAGAAGTGGGAAAGCACTACAAACTTGGTTAAGTTGTCTAGGGTCGAATACACTATCGTACCCCATGTTAATCTCTGAACCCATATAAACTAGTTTCCAACTGGCACCCCATAATCAGGGTGATGTGATTCATTCTATGATGATCGGCTCCTACTCGCATAGTTACATGTGTCTTTCGTCCCCCGATGTTGTAGTTACCTATGCTGGTCCCACCATGGGGTGTATCAAGTCCCATGGCGGCGGCCCGACACAACCTTAGAATGCACAGGTATGCTACTGGTGCCCAGTGCTTTATTTTTCTGCGCCGGAGTGTGTGCACGCCCGCACCCCGTTAGAACCTACACTGCTACACCACCGCCGTCGATTTGACCTCTTACAATCAGCCCAGTAATCGTGCCCCACCCTGCCTAGTTTCAGGGTATCATGATACACCTTTTAGGGTTACTGCTGAAAAGGGTCCCCCGTTACTAGGTTTTCTATCTCTAGCCAACATGCTAAGTTGGTTAAGTGTTTTCTAACCTAACCCCCACCAATCCGTTTAGTTTAGCATGTTCCATTTTGATTAAGTTTTTAGTTCACTTAATCCTAACAATCCTGACTCAGCCTTAATTGTCTTATTAAGGCCCTGACCTCTCACATTAGACAGGTATTGTTGTGGCTGCCTGTTGCCGGTTGGTTCCGGGCAGTCTTACGCCACAACTCAGTCTAACCTCGGGTCCTTATTGGGCTCCATGTTTAACCTCCCACATTGGATAGGTATTGTTGTGACTACTGGACAGCCGGGCGGTTCCGGGCAGGTTTACATCACAACTCAATCCAACCTCGGGTTAAACACATCGTATTTCTACATTTACATATTTTGTCTTTCTTCTTTATTTATATGTAAATATTTGCGGCCCATTATTAAGTAAATGGCGTAAAGGTTACACCAATCATGGGCCCAACCCATACTTGAATTTGGGCCCTTCTATTTTATATTTTCATTCATTAGTAATTTTAACCCAACGTTATTTTCCCCCGTTTAACACGTCCGTTTATTATATATGTATGTTGGGCTTAGCCTTTTAAAGCCCAACTTAGCCATGCGAAAAGGGGAGGCTTAAAGCGTGATTATATACACAAAAAGGGGAAGGTGAGCGTATGAACTTGCAATATGACGTTGGAAATACAAAATAGAAACTGGTGTACTTGCATAGTGGTAACATATACTTTGGTCATAAAGCATAGGTGACATGAATCAAAGCATGTAAACTTGTAGTTGAGATAAGAATCTAAATTGGGTATCATTATTGACACATAGTCATAACTACAACATGAACCTATATTTTTATTTAGGCATAATGTCAAACATAAGCGAATCATGTTCATAAGACTACTACATGTTTACAAAGGTGTCTACTTTTGTTATTAACACAAAAGTATAGTTCAACTATGGCATAAATATTTCTAACATGAAATCATGATTTTTTTACTTTAGTCATGCAAACTTGCAAAAGGGATTTTTGAATCTAACCTAGCTATGTATCACATATGACATCATATAATATAGACTTAACATAGATTTCAATTATGCCAAATATCAATCATAGCCTAGTCATATTCATAAGTTTGCAAATAGGTTTTCTAGTACAAAAGCATGTCTTAATACATAGATCATGATGCCAAATTTTCACATAATTTCATATGGATTACGATAACCCAAACTTATTCCAATTACTTCACAAAAATGATGTTTGTATAAAAATACACATTATGATGGCATAGTAGCAAAACCCCAAACTTGCATGAGTTTCAATTAAACAACTACATACATGTAGCTTCAACAAGGATTGCATAATTTGTGAATATTCCAAACGTATACTTGCATAGAACTACCGCATGTAGTTCTTTATAACATAATATGAGGATATCCGAACATATATAATATTCCAAATCGATAAGAATCATAGTAACGCACAAATTATGAATTATTTATCACCACAATCAAGTGTACAAACCAACACAGTTATTTGTTCATACCAAAATAATACTCTACTTACAATGGTGAGGTGAATTATCAAATTTAGGGATTTGAAGATGCGGTTTGATTTGATTGAGTTGCTTTATGCCTTAGAATTTGCCTCCTAATCCTCTCTCCAATTGGTGGCTACCCCTAATCGTTCCTCAGCAACATGGCGGCTTTGTTCTTATTTTTGAATGAATAGATTAGGGTTAGTCTAGGGTTGTTTTTATAGGGGTAATGAACTGATTAGGGCCATTGATGTTGCTTGGATTGATCGTAGCCATTCATCCTAAGGAGAGACCAATTAGAGCCTGCCACCTAGCCCTAATGACAAAGCAGACCACAGAAAATCGACCAACATAGAATAGGCCAGCCAGGTTGGGCTGGGTTCGACCTGGCTCTGGACCAGGTCGATACCCCTGTCGACAGGCCTGTCGACCTGGTTAGACCAGGTCGACAGCCCAGTCGACCTGGGTGCGTCAGGCGGGCCTTTTTCCGCCCTGGCCCATTGGGCCCCACTTTGTTTTTCTGAGCTTATTTTATTCTGTTTGAATTTTAAACTTAATTTAAAAACTTCCGAAGGCCATATCTTTTTCATACGGACTCCGTTTTTCGAAAACTCGGACTCTATTTCGCGTATTTTTCCGAGACGAACGCAATGGCGTATCCCGTTTCCCTTAGTTCTTTGATTTGAAATTAATTATACTTTAAATTTGTGAATTTCATAGTTATAGAATTCGCGGGGTGTTACATATTACATGGGGAACGATGGGGTTAATATTCATGTTAATAAAATGGTGTGAAGTTGGTATGATTATGCATACCATAAAGTGTATGGACATAATTGCGTCAATTATGTACATCGTTAAATTTGTAATTAATTAGGGATAATTTATACAAAATATGGGGGTGATTAATTAGGTGTAATTAATCGACTAAGACACGAGGTTGGACCCTTTTGTAGCATAAGACTGCCCGGACCCGACCGGCAAATCCAGCGGCTACAAATGATTGGCCCAATGTGAGAGGTCTTAGGCATAAACTAAATACGTGACAAGTGTAAAGACACGAGGTTAGACTCTGTTATGGCGTAAGGCTGCCCGGAACCGACCGGCAAATCCAGCTGCCATAAAAGACAGTCTAATGTGAGAGGTCTTTACAAAGGTTACGTACTTAATCAATTAAGAAACACTTAACCAGATAAGCATGTAGTGGGGGCATGAGGGGTTAAGTGGGTGCCTTGGGTGGCATGTGGAAATCAAGTAAGTGCCTTGGGTGGCATGTGGAAATCTAGTGGGTTGCCTTGGGTGGCAATAGAAAATACGATTAGAATACTTAACCAAGTGGAAACATGTAATTAAACATGATTAAAGGGTTAAGTAGGATGCACTAGAAAAAGGGACAAGCTTAGGTGGGTAGCTTGTGGGGGCCCATTTCAACCAGTAACCCATATGTATCTTATTGGGCTCGACCCATGTCGAGGACGGGACACGCGTACTGGGCTTGACTATAAGAGGCCAAAACGGGTTAGCGGTGGAAACGCAAGTCCAGCGGGTTTCATATGCGTGTGTGGACCCGGGCTGGTAGGTAAGACGTTTTTGCATCGTGTAGGTATAAGCCGTGCACCATTGGTTGTATCGGGTTGCCACTTTGGGGAGTGATAGACCCCACTGTGGGGCCAGCACGGGTATCTACGTTAGGGAGCCGATCGCTTGGGGAGTAGTGGGTACACCTAGTGGAGATAGGGGCAGACGGCACCTATGTGGTCAGCTAGGGGTACACGAAACTACTAGTTATATTTTCTAAGTCCTTGGGTGGGATCAACCTTTAAATAGGAATGACTGGTGTGGTGCAGTGTAGTAATTACCCTTGGGTGGGTAGATGCGTCTTTACCGTTATCTTAGTTCATCCTATGTCTAGTTGGCTGCTTAGTGTAGTCATTTATCCCCAGTCATCACCGTACCAAGTTTATATCATACCCTAATTACTGTAATGATTGTATTGTTAAAGTTATAGGGCTCACTCAGACTTATGTCTGACCCCGTTGTTTTTATCTTTTTCCCAACCCTCAGGTTCTCAGAGTGGGCCTAGCACTAGTGGGCTTTGATCAGACTGCTTTATCTATCTTTTGGAGCTTGGACCGTGATGTAAAGCCCAGCTTATCTTTTCTATTATGGCTATTAGTTATGTAGTGGGATTATGTACTTATGTTTTATCAGGATGGATATTTAGTACTTGACTCTTGTTTTAGTTGGATTTGATATGTAACCAAACATGTTTATCTTCTGCTGCAATGAAATGATGTTTTAGATTTCAAGTATTATTTATATCTGTCTTGTTGTAATTTTTCTGTTCTATATTCACTTAAAATACTCCACCGAAGTTAAGGCATTCCCTTAGTGAGTGACCTTAGTGGGTGTGGGTTGTTACAACAGCCATTTCTGGTCAGCCATTTTTACCATTTCTGGTAGGCTATTTCTGGTCGGACATTTCCGGTGGTGATGTAACTTTAAAGTGAATTAAATTAGGAAGTTTGGAAGTGTTCAAAAGTGTCCTAATTGGGGTGATAATGCTATAAACTATATTGAAACTTATGTTGATGTTGTTTGGTTCAATGGTGATGATGGCTTCGATGAGAGTCCAGAAGGGAATGTTCGAAGTGATGTGATATGTTCGTTCAAAAGCGACGAATAGACAGACAACTCAAAGGTCGTGAGTTGGTGGATAATGATTGCTCGAGAAGGTCGCTTGTGCATTAAATAGCCGTCAAGGTTAGACGACTAGAGATATTGAAGGCCGAGAGATTATCGTTGTCATAAGTTCTAGCAGGCTCAAAGCAGGGGTACAATGGGGGCACCCAAAAGACCGATTGTAGGTCGAGTACCTTGGGTATAATTGAAAGGCCTAGTTGTCAAGGTTGGACATATGGAGTATATGCTAGATCTGGGGTTACCATTAGCCCTTGACATATGGCAAGGTTGGCCGTCATACGATTAAAGGTGGTTTCAAAGCAGGATTGGCGGTGATAGCTAGAGTCAGTCATGGATGATTGGTTGTTCTGTTTGTACTATCTCACATGGATTATCCAAAGTCGAGGGAGATGTTCTTTGAGTGCTTAACTGATATTGGTTTAGGACTTTGGGGAGAGTGCTTGGGGAATGTTAAACTCGATTAGGGTTGTCTGTGTGAGACATATATAATCTGGATGTTATGAGTGCTTTCTGTGATTGAATGGGTGTTCTAGTTTCCATGGATGAGTGATTGAATTGTTTATAGTAAAGGCTATCACTGTCCGATGTGGGGAAGATAAGGTTGAGTCCTTCTCTGGTGTCGTGGGTAGATTAGTATGCTTATCTATACTTTCTCATATACTTTATTGTTGAAGTTTGTTAGCTGTTTTATCGCTCATTAAGACTGTTATCTGACTCAAGATTTTATGTTTCCGCTTATTACCTTGGGTTGTTCATCATATTGTCGGATGGGAAGACAAAGTAGCAGGTGACAGGTAGCTTAAGTGAGGACGGTGTTGCTATTCGGAGGCGAGCAGGAGGCTGGCGTACTATTTTTACTACTATCTAGTATTTATTTCCGCTGTTTGCTATTTCTCTTAGTACTGTACTGAGGCAAATTGTACAAACACTATTGTTGCTATCCACGTTTATGGAAAATACTTTCTAGTTGTTATGAAAGTTTTAGGGTTTCCTGCTTCACTATCACTACCTGTTGTATATGTTCTATTATATTTTATCCTTGTGCTATGAGTTTACGATAGGTTCGGCTTGTGTTTACCTACTTTGATGATCATCCATAGCTGCCTGGCACACCTTTCAGCGCATTATTCCTCTTGTATAGTGCAAGAGCTGTGGGCAGTCGTCACACATAATCTATTTTTTACATCTTGCTTATTCTATTCAGCCTGTTCATACTTGTTATATGATGCTATTATCTATCATCAAGTTTACATGCCTATCATGATACTTTTACTTATTTATTTGCTAAAAGTAACTGGACTCTCCAGACTTTATGTCTGACCCATTTTGTTTCCTTTTCTCTCTTTCCTTCCTCCCACGTTCTCAGGGTGGGAACACTCGGACTTGATTAGGACTCTCTCTTCTGTTTTCTGCTTGGATTTGGATTTGGTTCGATGTACCTGAAACACCCCACGTCCGTTAATGTCACTCACTAATGGAATGCATTAAGTTTCGTGAAGCGCTATAGGTAAACAGACACGGAATAATTTCAAGATAGATATAAATAAGGCAGCAGCGGAAAATTTAAACTTCTATTTCAAACATAAGTCGTAATACCGTGGTCCACAATTTCATAAGTCACAAAAACCATTACAATAAAAATTCTTCTGTCTTCCACCATAAGAGTACATAAGTAAATAAAAAGCATCATTCCCCCAATAAAAAGAGTTAAGCCATAGTAGAGTCAAGAACTTGAGCCATACTTCAGAAGTAGCTCCTAGAAAGATGATATCTGATTCCTGATTAAGTCTGACTGCTTCTCCCTGAGAACCTTAGGGGGGAATGGAAGAAAGAAGGAGAAACAACAGGGTCAGACATAAAGTCTGGCTAGTCTAGTTACTTTTAGCCAGCAGATAATTAAAAGCAACATGATAGGCATATAAAGTGGATAAGAGAGAGATCACTATATAAATGGCAGGTGTGACAAGGTAAGCAAGTTAAGGTATATGTGCCTTACTAATGATTACTCTGCATTATTACTAGTACAACTGAAATGAAATGATGCCTTCCACTATAAGCTAGTAGGCTTAGGTCATACGTCCAAGTATACCCTAACCACTACCCTAATCGATCGGCTCCCTATGTTGTAGATATCCTGTGCTGGCCCCACAGTTGGAGGTATCACTTCCTAAAGTGGCAACCCATGGTGTGCATAACCATATCTACTGGTGTCACGGTCCTCTTAGCCCCCTCTGCCCGGCCTATGCACGCACATGTCCCCGGTCGGTTTGCGCCGCCCACACCATCTGCCTCATTTGGATCTCTTATAATCAATCAGTAAGCGTGTCCCTTCTCCGCCTAGTACGGAGGTCTTTACTTGATACCAACTTTAGGTTACTGACTGAAATGGGTCCCTCATAATATGATACAAAATCTCATCCTTGTCTTGTATCCCCACTAGGTTTTCCACTGACTATGTATACCCTTAGTTGTCTTTAATTACATAGCCCTATACTAGTTATGCTTACTCTAAAGAGTGCCTTTAATTACATAACTTTATTACATCATCTACTAGTAATGTATACCACTTAGATGTATTTAATTACATAACCCTGTTACACTATCTACTTGTTATGTATACCACTAGGTGTTTTAATTACATAACTTTATTGAGTTAAGTACGTGGGACTATATATACATATTACCTATCCACTCTAATTTACTTAACCCACCACTACCCATCCAATTTTACTTAACCCTAACTTAAGTCCATAGTCATATTAAATTAGGTTAAGTAGTCCATTTCTTTACAATGTCCAATTACGGTTATAATGGGCTAGACCTCCCACATTAGGCCTACAACGTGTGGATGCTGGATATGCCGGTCAGGTCCAGGAAGTCTTATTCCACAGTTGGACCTAACCTTGTGTCTTAGCCCGATTCGTATTTGCGTACTTAGACCTCCCACATTAGGTTCAACATTAGTGGTTGCTGGATATGCAGGTCGGGTTCACGCAGACTTCCACCACTAATGTAACCTAACCTGTGTCATAATTACAATTTACAATTCCTAATTGTAAATTACTAAATATTCCAAAGTAATCCAAATCTACCTATGTCATTATAGGTAACTATTTCTCTGTTTTCCCCATTTGATTTAGATGTCCCATTTCCTATTAAACCTTACATAAATCATGCCAATTATAATCCCCTTTTCCCCATTTTCTCTCTAACGTATTCGTACGTATTTCAGCGGCATCTAGGCTATAAAGTAGCCTAGCTATAATAATAAAAAAAGGGAATATGACAAGAGCGATAGTTTCAACTTGTTTTGGCATAAACATGAACATAAACTGGCATAATAAAAAAGTGAATGGACATGTGATTAACATCATAATAAAGTGGACATCAAACTAGCAACTTGTGGCAATCACTATGATGTTTAAGCAAGCATAATGAGATCTAGATTAAAGATTAGGTGTCCAATTACAATGATCTAGCATAGTTAGGGTGACATAGCAACATGTTTAGATCAAAAGGTAGATTCACATGTCAAGTTTACAACATATATCAATGTATCACAATATGACAGGTTAAAGGTGATTAACATAAAGGTCTAGATCCAAGTAATGTCACAATTATCCAAAGATGTACTTCCATCATAACATGGTTACAAGTCAAGATCCATATAAACATCATAATCGTATCACCACAATTATATTTGATCTAGGAAATTCGATCTGTCATGACATAGGATAAAATTTCATATTAACACAGAATCATACTTTACAACATATCAAATTCATTATCTGTCAAAGCATACTTTTATTTATCTAAACCTAAAAGTAATCTAGAAACTCACAGTGTTAGGTTTAAAGAATTTAGGAAGAACGGATCTAGAATGTCTAAATTGGATTTGTAGAGTATGCTGTCGTAGAAACGGTTCAGTTCGTACTCTAGTAGCGTATGGCCTCCATGACTCCCAATGAAGAGAATATGAGAAATATGACACATATATATATAGCTGCCAAACCCCCTGAAACCGGGTGCCAACACAGCCCTAGGGGTGTCGACACCCCTGTGGGTGGGTCGACCCCTAGGTCGACACCCTCTAGGGGGGTCGAACCCCTAGAGCGGGATCATTGCCGCTCAGAGGAATTTTTCGAATTTGAATCCCCTAGATAGGATTCTGACTCATGCGTATATATAAAATATTTCTGTGCATATACAAACTTAAAAATCTCATAACTTCTTCATACGTTGTCCTTTTACGCAAACTAAATATCTACAATAACCAGAATTTCGAGAGGGACGCAATGGTGCAGTCTGTTTCCTCTAATTCTGAATATTAAATTAATTATTATTTAATTTATTCTCTTTAATGTCATTAAAAATTCGGGGTGTTACATTCTTCCCTACTCAAAGGATTTCGTCCCCGAAATCTCTAAGTTGAAAAGAATGCATATCCTACCATCCATCATCCATCTACTCATCCAACAACCACGGGCATCCATTGTCCTTAAAGTTTTCTATTGCTTATATGAATATATGCAACTGTGTGTGTATATGTCCTTATGCTAATGTTAAAGATCAGCCGGTCTACTGATTCAGTCGACCTCCTTAATGCAATGTATGTTAGTGACATGAATCAAATATGTAAGCAAATAAACCTATTGTATCATATAAGTTCTATATGTGTGCATACCCATTCGTCCAAATGCGATATCCATATGCCAATTCATCCATTTTCATCCATAAAAGAAAAGAAAATGCACACACATCTATATGCAATATGAAAGTGATTGAGCTGATCTTAGTGTCTAATGTGTGTATAAGCGTCCACAGGCAACCACTAGCAAACACTTGCATCCACTTGCATCCATCAAACGTAAAATATTTCAAACACATGTTTACATCCATAGGATTCCCATGTAAAGGTCGAAAATACCATGGATAAGATATACTCTATTGAAAGAAACAAGAACTGATAAAATTTAGGAAAAGGAGTTAAGAATATACCCTCAAAAAGAAAAGGTTATGAAGCACAAATCTTATCTTCGGTCTCCCAAGTTGCATCTTCTGGGTTATCTCCCCATTGAACCTTTAGCAACTTGATTTCCTTATTCCGTAGCTTCTTAATCTCTGACCCAAGAATACGGGTGGGAACTCGTCTGACTGTCGCCTCCCATTCCACTTCGACTTCTTCTAACATGCTCGACTCAACAACTTCCGCGGTGTCATGCAGGCACTTCCGTAGATGAGAGACATGGAAAACGTCATGAACACCGGATAAATTTTCTGGGAGCTTTACTCTGTAGGCCATTTGGAGAATCATTTCGGTTATGGGAAATGGTCCCACAAACCTAGTTGCTAGCTTCCAAACTGATCCGAAACGAACCACATTCCTCAAAGGTGATACTTTAATAAAAAATAAGTCTCCTACTTTGAATTCGATGTCAGTCCTTCTCTTGTCTGCATAGGACTTCTGCCTATCTTGAGATGTCTTCATCCGCCGTCGAATAAGTTCAGTCTTTTCGGACGTTTCCCTAACCATATCTGGTCCAAGCAATAATATTTCTGTGGATTCCCACCAACAAGTTGGCGATCTACAGGGTCGTCCGTATAATTCTTCGAAGGGTGCCATAACAATACTAGCCTGATGGTTGTTATTATAGGCAAACTTTACTAAAGGAAGATGCTCTTCCCAAGTCCCTCCGAAGTCAAGGATAAACAACCTTAAAAGGTCTTCTAGAATTCTGTTCACCCTCTCCGTCTGCCCATCGGTCTGAGGATGATAAGCGCTGCTCAAACAAAACTGTGTACCCAATGCTTCTTGCAAGCTCTTCCAAAATTCGCTGGTAAAGATGGGGTCACAATCACTCATGATGCTGGAAGGAACTCCGTGGAGACGAACTATCTCATGAACATAAACTGCTGCCAACCATGATGCCGTCCTTTTACTTTTAACCGGAATAAAGTGAGCACTCTTAGTGAGTCTGTCCACTATCACCCAAATACTAGTATTACATTTCTTCGATTTAGGCAAACCATCTATGAAATCCATAAAGATGCTCTCCCATTTCCACTGCGGAACCTCCAATCGATGAAGTAATCCACCTGGCTTCTTTTTCTCAGCTTTGACTTGCCGACAAACTAAACATTGAGAAACAAACTCGGCCACGTCCTTCTTCATCCCAGCAAAAAAGAAAACCCTCTTCATGTCTCTGTGCATCTTGTCACTGCCTGGATGTATGGTCATCTTCGAATGGTTGGCTTCTTCTAGGACTGCCTTTATCAAGCTTCCAGTTTGAGGAACACAAAGCCTTCCATCTCGTCGCAACCACCCTTTTCATCTATGGCATACCTACTAAGGTAACTAGAAGTCTCCCCTCTTCTGATCTTATCCATGATGTTTAGAATATGTGGGTCACCTTGTTGCAAAGCTCCTATCTGATCCACAAGAGTCGGTCGTATCTCTAAGGATGCAAATAAATCAGGCAAAACTTCGATGGAGGGTCTAAAATCAAAAGCTGATATGAACTCCAAGTTCTTTTTTTCCACAAACATAGGAATCAAGGCCACCCTCTGCCTAGTTAGTGCGTCTTTCACCACATTACCTTTGCCGAGGGTATAAGCAATCTCGAAATCATATGAAGCTAAGAACTCCATCCACCGTTGTTGCCATAGGTTTAGATCCTTCTGTGAGAATAGATACTTGAGAGATTTATGATTGGTGTATAACTCGATTTTTCTCCAAGTAAATAATGACGCTACGTCTTTAGCACGAATACTATGGCAGCTATCTCTAAATCAAGCGTGGGGTAGTTCTTCTCATGAACTCTCAACCGTCTACCCCCATAACATATTACTTTCCCTTCTTGCATCAGAACCGCACCAAGCCTGTACCGCATGCATCAGTGTAAACAATAAACACTTTACTCCCATCGGGCAAGGTCAAGACTGGGGCTGTTGTCAGAGCCCTTTTTAGTCGTTGGAAAGCAACATCACAGTATATGTCCCATGAAAATGTCAAATTCTTCTTTGTTAGCCTAGTGAGAGGGGCTGATATCTTCGCGAAGTCGATAATGAACTTCCTGTAATAACCAGCCAACCCAAGAAAGCTTCTTACCTTGGTTGCATTTTTAGGAATCTGCCAATCTTGTACTGCAACCACCTTTGCGGGATCTACAGCTATCCCTTCTTTAGAGCCTACATGCCCCAAGAATCTCACCTCCTTTCTGCAGAAATGGCATTTGGAGAACTTTTCTTTTAGCTGATGGTCACGAAGAGTTTTCAGAACTTCTCCCAAATGCTGGGCATGCTCTTCTTCAATCTTGGAGAAGATCAAAATATCATCAACAAAGACTACGACGAATTTGTTTAGGAACTCCCGAAACAACCTACTCATCAAATCAACAAAATAGGCGGGTGCATTTGTCAACCCAAAAGGCATAACCTGCCATTCAAAGAAACCGTCTGGAGTTCTGAAAGCAGTCTAATCTATGCTATCCTCAGCCACCCTCAGCTGATGGAACCACGTAGCCAAGTCCAACTGAGAAAATAACGAGGCACGAACAAGCTGCTCAAATAAATCATCAATCCTCGAAAGCGGGTGCCTATTCTTCTTGGTGAGCTTATTTAACCCTCTATAGTCAACACACAAACGAAGCAAATCATCCGCTTTAGTTGCGAATACTACTGGAGCACCCCACTTAGATATGCTTTATTTGATAAACCCTTTTTCAAGTAGCTCCCCTACTGGCTTACTCAGCTCCCTTCTTTCTCTCGGAGCCATGTGGTGCACTGGTAATGCAACTAGCTTTGCATTGTCCAGCAGATATGTGCAGAAGTCTATCTCACGCCTTGGAGGTAAACCCCGTACCTCATCAAAAACATCGGGATAATCTCGAACCACCAGAACATATTGCAAATCATCTATGGATGCATCTAGAGACTCTAGGAAGCTAAGCATAACAGACCGTTGGGGGTCAAAAGAAACTTCGAGGGTTTTTCCATGACAAGTCAGGAGTCTAACAACTCTCCTCTCACAATCCATAATGGCCCCATACGTGGTAAGCCAATCCATTCCTAGAATCAACCCATAGCCCATAAACCCGAGAACATACGCGTCACATTCAAATTCGACGCCGAACACAAAAAATTTCAAACCCCGACAAATCATCGATAAATGAGCCAAGCCGCCAATGGAGTTTGAAACAACTACAGGATATACTACCATACTAGTAATTAAATGCAGAGATTCAACCACAGAACTAGAAACAAACGAGCGTGAAGTACCCGAATCAAACTGTGCTCTAAATGGATAGTTTGAAAGAGAAACTAAACTTTCTACGGAAATTTTTCTACCTCTTTCAGGAGCACTAATCGCGAGAGCATGCACCTGCCCTCCAGGAGTCCCTGCTCTTTGCCCTTGTCCCTGCGATCCCTGTTTCTTCGGGCACTCCTTAGAGAAGTGTCCGATCTCTCCGCAATTAAAGCAACTGGCCTTCCTTCTCTTGCATTCTTTGATCAGGTGTCCCTCCTTTTCACAATTGTGACATTTTCTATTATCCTTGCCTTTATCATCTTCCCCCCTTTCTTCTGTTGTTGCTCCTATTCCTGCCACTTCTTGGGCCATACCTTCTTATTCTGTGATGTTCCCTCAGCCTTTGTTTCCTTCTTTTCTCCCTTGTCCTCCTCATACATTAGGGCCATATCAACATGCTTTTCGAAGGTGTCTCCCATTGGAATATGGGACATAGCTAAACCATGTAGAGGCTAATTCAGCCTCTTAATAAACCGCAAAGCCCTTTTGTGTGGTGTGTCTACCAACTCTAGACCGAACCTTGCCAGTTGGTTGAACTTGTTCACATATTCCTTCACCGCCAAATTTCCTTGTTTGAGTGTTAAGAACCCCTCCATCTGTATGCTTTGCTCCGCTTGTGAAAGAAATTTCATTTCGAACCTCTGTCTAAATTCTTCCCAAGTTTCTACCTGACGTCCAACTTGGGTGACTTCTAACCAAAATGAGGCTTTGTCCTTTAACAGCCAAGCAGCTAATTGAATTTTTCTTCGGTCCTCCACTTCAAAGATTATGAATAAGTCCTCGGTCTCCTTAAGCCAATTCCGAGCTTCTATGAATGTCTCGTTCCCATGGAATGGCCTTCCTCCTATAGCCTGGATGTCTTTGCAGATCTTGACAAAGTTATCAGCTCTTGGAGGGGGAGGAGGAGGAGGAATGACTGGTGTAACTAGGGAAGGAACGTTTTCTTGGCCTTCGGCAGGCGCCATGGCCTCCAAATACCTATGGAACCATCCGGGTGTTGTGACGCCCTCCGGGATATTAAGATTGTTTTGTTTCCCAGACATGCTGAGAAAAAGGGAAAAGGAATAAATTTAGATAAAGGACTGAAGGATACTACATATGGCTCTTTTGGGGAATGTTTTTCAAAATAGACTTTCCTTTTGAAAATGCTTTTCTTTAAAACCTTTTTGAAAATAATTTCCAAAAACTTTTATCTAATCTGGTAACCTTCATCTTTAATACCAAGTGAAACACCCCACGTCCGTTGATGTCACTCACTAAGTGAATGCATTAAGTTTCGTGAAGCACTATAGGTAAACAGACACAGAATAATTACAAGACGGATATACAGTGGAAAATTTAAACTTTTATTTCAAACATAATTCATACTACCGTGGTCCACAATTTCATAAGTCACAAAAACCATTACAACTAAAATACTTCTGTCTTGCACCATTAGAGTACATAAATAAATAAAAAGCATCATTCCCCCAATAAAAAGAGTTAAGCCATAGTAGAGTCAAGAACTTGAGCCATACTTCAGAAGTAGCTCCTAGCAAGATGATATCTGATTCCTGATTAAGTCTGAGTGTTTCCTCCCTGAGAACTTGGGGGGAACGGAAGAAAGAAGGAGAAACAACAGGTTCAGACATAAAGTCTGGCGAGTCTAGTTACTTTTAGCAAGTAGATAATTAAAAGCAACATGATAGGCATATAAAGTGGATAAGAGAGAGACCACTACATAAATGGCAGGTGTGACAAGGTAAGCAAGTTAAGGTATATGTGCCTCACTAATGATTACTCTGCATTATTACTAGTACAACCGAAATGAAATGATCCCTTCCACTATAAGCTGGTAGGCTTAGGTCATATGTCCAAGTATACCATAACCACTACCTTAATCGATCATCTCCCGGCCTTGTAGATATCCTGTGTTGGCCCCACGGTAGGAGGTATCACTTCCTACAATGGCAACCCATGGTGTGCACAACCATATCTAGTGGTGTCACGGTCGTCTTAGCCCCCTTTGCCCGGCCCATGCACGTACATATCCCCAGTCGGTTTGCGCTGCCCACACCATCCGCCTCGTTTGGATCTCTTATAATCATTCAGTAAGCGTGTCCCTTCTCCGCCTAGTACGGAGGTCTTTACTTGATACCAACTTCGGGTTACTGACTGAAATGGGTCCCTCACAATATGATACAACCTCTCCCCTTGTCTTTTATCCCCACTAGGTTTTCCACTGACTATGTATACCCTTAGGTGTCTTTAATTACATAGCCCTATACTAGTTATGCTTACTCTAAAGAGTGCCTTTAATTACATAACTTTATTACATCATCTACTGGTAATGTATACCACTTAGGTGTATATAATTACATAACCCTGTGACACTATCTACTTGTTATGTATACCACTAGGTGTCTTTAATTACATAACCTTATTGAGTTAAGTACGTGGGCCTATATATACATATTACCCATCCCCTCTAATTTACTTAACCCACCACTACCCATCCAATTTTACTCAACCCTAACTTAAGTCCATAGTCATACTAAATTAGGTTACTAGTCCATTTCTTCACCATGTCCAATTATGGTTATAATGGGCAAGACCACCCACATTAGTCTTACAACGTGTGGATGCTGGATATGCCGGTCGGGTCCGGGCAGTCTTATTCCACAATTGGACCTAACCTCGTGTCTTTGCCCGATTCGTATTTGAGTACTTAGACCTCCCACATTAGGTTCAACATTAGTGGCTGCTGGATATGCCGGTAGGGTCCGGGTAGACTTCCACCACAAATGTAACCTAATCTCGTGTTATAAGTACAATTTACAATTCCTAATTGTAAATTACTAAACATTCCAAATTAATCCAAATCTACCTATGTCATTATAGGTATCTATTTCTATGTTTTCCCCATTTGATTTACCTGTCCCATTTCCTATTAAACCTTACATAAATCATGCCAATTATAATCCCTTTTTCCTCGTTTTCTCTCTGATGTATTCGTACGTATTTTGGAGGCATCTGGGCTATAAAGTAGCCTAGCTATAATAATAAAAAAGGGAATATGACAAGGGCGATAGTTTCAACATGTTTTGGCATAAACATGAACATAAACTAGCATAGTAACAAAGTGAATGGACATATGATTAACATCATAATAAAGTAGACATCAAACTAGTAACTTGTGGCAATCACTATGATGTTTAAGCAAGCATAATAAGGTCTAGATTAAATATTAGGTGTCAAATTACCTAGATCTAGCATAGTTAGCGTGACATAGCAACATATTTAGATCAAAAGGTAGATTCACATGTCAAGTTTACAATATACATCAATGTATCACAATATGACAGGTGAAAGGTGATTAACATAAAGGTTTAGATCCAAGTAATGTCACAATTATCCAAATTAATAGGTTTACTTCCATCATAACATGGTTACAAGTCAAGATCCATAAAAACATCATAATCAAATCACCACAATTATATTAGATCTAGGAAATTAGATTTTTCATGACATAAGATAAAATTTCATATTAACACAGAATCATACTTTACAACATACCCAATTCATTGTCTATCAAAGCATACTTTTATTTATCTAAACCTAAAAGTAATCTAGAAACTCACAGCGTTAGGTTTAGAGAATTTAGGAAGAACAGATCTAGAATTTCTGAATTGGATTTGTAGAGTATGTTGTCGTAGAAACAGTTCAGTTCGAACTCCAGCAGCATATGTGTAATAACCCGGAAATTCTGAGCCAGGTTAAATTTTTTTTATTTTGGCAATTTTAGCGAATTTTGAATATTTAAAATAGATTATTTTAACTAAAATCGACGAGAAATTTATTTTGAATATAATTTGACGTATATATTATATACGTCGTCGTTAGAATATAAATATTTATATATAATTATAATAGAATTGAAAATGGCGCGGTAGTTCGATAATTCGATTTCAAACTTCAATTGAATGTACCGGGTGCAAAACAATCCGAATTTTAGTGAAACTGAAAATAATAGGATCTATTTGTGGATATCTTTCCAACGAATCCGAAAAATCAAAATTTCATAGCGGGGATCAAAAGATATGTCCAGTTGAAAATTCTGAATAGTCGCTATGGAATTCAGGCCCTTAAAAATGGACATTTTGCAAATGACCTTGGATTTCGACGAAACCACTTTTGTTGGGTCCGCAATGTTAAATTATTGCTAGATTCCAAATTTCATAATTTTTCGAATCAATATGTGAGTGTGGCAAAGGAAAACGCGTTTGACCAGTTTCAGTTGATTTTAATCGACTGGAAAATGGCCATTTTTCTAACGGTCTTAGAATTCGATGAAACTAGTTTTGTTAGGACCGTATCGTCAATACGAAGCTAGAAAATATTTTTTGAGAATTTTTAGAGTTAGTATGCGACCCCGGTAATTTGAAATGTACGTTTAAAATTCAATATAGTGATTTAAATGTAAATTTAACGGAAACTGATTGTAACAGCCGAATCAGCCTACGATACATATCCCATTGGGTTCGGAATGGGGGTAAAACGCTAGGGACGACAGGCGGTGGGCCTCGTTTTGAGGTCATAAGTAAAAGTCAACTTTTTGCAAAATAAAATAATTAAATAATAAATTAAAAACTTCTCTCTCTCCTCACCCCCTTTAAACCCGTTGGCCCCTCTCCTCTTCAAAATCGATTTTAACAGAAAATAAAAAATAAAAAAAAAGAGAAAGAGAGCGGGGGGGGGGGGGGGAGGCGACTCGCCGCCGCCGCCCACCAGAGGCGTCGCGCCTCTGGCGCCACCTCCCCAGGCGGAGCCGACCACCCACAGACCCCCTCCTCCCTACCTCCTTCCTCCTCCGATGCCAGAAACTCCACCGCCCCCTCGTCCCAGCCCTCCGTCACCACCAAGAACGCGCCGCACCCCCTTGGCCCAAAACCCGACCTCCGACCACCTCAGACGCGGTGAAGCCCCCCCAGCCTTCGATTTTGACTGTAAGCCTTTTTTACTTATTTATTTTATTTCTTTTTTCTATGTAATTGGTATTAGCAATTATAAAAATCAGTTTTTGTAGATTTTTAAAATAGAAAAGATAAGATTTTTAAAATAGAAAAGATAAGATTTTTAAAATAGAAAAGATAAGATTTTAAAATAGAAAAGATAAGATTTTTAAAATAGAAAAGATAAGATTTTTAAAATAGAAAAGATAAGATTTTTAAAAGTGAAAAGATGATATTTTTAAAATATAAAAGAAGTGAGCATTAAACTATAAAATATTAGATTTTTAAATTTGAAAAGGCAGAATCTTTATATACAGAATAGTGTTGTAAAAATAAAATTTTTATCTATATAACATCGTAGTAAAAATAGAATTTTTATCTATTTAATAGCATAGTAAAAATTCGATTTTTAAATATATGAAGTGATTATAGAAATATGATTTTTAAATTGAGAGTGAACAAATAAAAATGTGACTTTTATTTTAAAGATATCAAAATATAAAAATGTGTGATTTTTATATATGTAGTGGCTACGGACAAACGAAGATGATTAAAAGGCGAGAATGAAGAAGATTTCTATAAATTAAGTGTCGTGAAGTTGGATAGCTATCAGTGAGAATTTCTCACCTTTCAATTTCTTTTTCTAGTTATATATATATATACTAGGATGCAGACGGTGCTTAGTAGCACCCGACACAATCCTCCACAAACCATGGACTTGTTTGTTTGATAGCATAAATTAGTTAGATGATTAGATTTGAATTTGATTGTTTGGTGGATTTGATTGATGTGTGAATGGCGTGGGCCTTCACTAGACCAGGGATAAGGCTAGGCCTCGTCCCGTTTCTAGTATCGTGCCGTTATGCCGCCGAAATTTTCTAAAATATGTTAGAAAAATGAAAATATCATTTTATTGAATAAATGAACTGAATAGAAATTTATATGTTAAAATAAAATGTTTTATCGTTAAAAATATAATTTTTAACGTGAATATGAATACAGTGAATATGAATAAATAAATATTCATTTACAAACCGGACGGTTTGTTTATGTACACTGATTTGACTGACATTGATTGGGTCGATAAATTTTACACATCGCCCAACTGCACAAATAAAATCTGTGTTTGATTGTTTGAAACCCCACAAGGGTGTTGGGATGAAATATGAAGTTCACTCATCCTGATTGATTAAATATGTCGATCGATTGATTGACAGGCTGTTATAAGCGTTAGATATCTATATTTGATGCTTATACAGTGTAGTGCGCTTTGGTTGATGGTTGATTATTTTTCAATGCTATTATATACGTTCGATGTAAGAAAATCCATATAATTAACATTGTATGGTGATTGATTGGGCCTCATTCCAATTTAGAAAAAAAAGAATACTATAAAACAAAAGTTCATGTGTTGACTGTACTCATCCGTTGAGATTAGTCATGTGTTGAACGAAATATTTTAGCAAAAATAGTCACACGTGGACGGTACTCATTCGTTGAGATTAGTCGTGTGTTGACAAAGATAAAATAGAAATATATGAAGCCGTGTTGATTAGATTGACGCCATTTTGACGTGAACGATATTTATATCGATTTCACTCATTTTGAATTGAATATATAGCGATTTCGAAATGAATAAAATAGAAAGCGATTTCGAAATGAATTGAATATATAACGATTTCGAAATGAATTGAATATATAAGGATTTCGAAATGAATTGAATATATAACGATTTCGAAATGAATTGAATATATAACGATTTCGAAATGAATTGAATTTATAACGATTTTGAAATGAATTGAATATAAAACGATTTCGAATTTAATTGATTAGAAAACCAATTTAAATTGAATTGATTAGAAAACCAATTTGAATTGAATCGATTAGAAAACCAATTTGAATTGAATCGAATAGAAAACGACTTTGAAATCGAATTGAATTGAAAATGAATTCAAATTGAATTGAAAGCGAATTGAAATGAATTCAAATTGAATTGAAATTTGAATTGAAGAGAAATGAATTTTAAAACGAATTTATAAAGAAGAATTCAATTTTGCTTTGAATTGAAATGGAAGTTGAAATTGTTTTTGAAACGAATTCAAAACTATTTATATAATTCATTTTAAATAGTAATCGACGAAATATATATTATATATATTATATATATAATATAATGGCCTGAATAGAACGCGCCGCGCTGCGGCAGTTCGTGAATTTCGACCATTTATTTCAAACAGACATTACGGGAGATCCGACCGTCGGATTCTCCTAAAACCGGAACCGTTGGGTTCGTATCGAAAAGAGCTTTCCAATGAATACTAGAAATTTGAAATCTAACAATTGGATTTGGAATTATGTCCAAATCAAATTCGAAAAAGGTCGCTGTAAGTGCAGTTCGATGGCCGTTGATGGAAATCGACTGTACGGGCCTTGATAAAATTATTAAAAATGTCTATAATTTGTGTAAAATCATAATAGGTGAATTGGAAAGAATTGGGCTGAAAAATTTCACATTTGGAAGGAGAAAAATATATTTTTGTCGAAATGAACTAGTTTTGAACTAGAATTAAAATCAATTTAATTTTGAAATAAATAAATTGAATTTGAAGTGATTTTAAAAATAATCAATATTCCCAATACGTGGATTGGACTGGAGTTGAATCGAAATTATCTTCGGGATATTTCGATGTTGGATTTCGTGACTATACAAATATTTTTATGGGGATTTGAAAGATATATTTTATATCGTTATTTCCAATACGATATTTGTTGGTTTCAGAATTTGATATTGAATATAAGCCGATATATTTTCTATTCAAAGCCTTGTATTTAATATCAAATGTGATTTGGGTTTATCGTGGATCGTGTTTTAGATGACATTGGTTCTTTAACCCAGTTAAAGGCAAGATGTTGATTTTTGAAAAGATTAAAACTAAGTGGAGTTTTAATGAACCTTTAATTAGATTAAAAATGTGAATTGATAATTTAAATTATCAAATCTGAAAGGTGATCGAGAATGGAGTACCACCAGTTTTGCTCCAAAGCGATAGTTAAATCTTTAATTAGATTTGAACGTGAAATGGTAATTAATTTTACCGATAACACCGTGGTGTTAGATGTGGAGTATTACCAGTTTTCTCCATGGGATATATAGGTTGGGATTGGGAAATAAAATAAATAATTACTTCGGTGTGGTTCGCTAATCCCGACTAGTTTGGAAAACCATGATATGGTTTGAAATGATATCCAAAGGAAGATTAAAGAATAAATTTAGAAGAATTTATCATGGATAAAATTAATGGGAACATTTCCCTAAGAATGTGATTTTGTGAATAAAAGAATATTCTGAATTGGAATGAGGCGTTCATTGTGTTTGTGTAACCTTTGTTTATCATATACGTGGGTTATTCAGAAAGGCCGGGTTATACCCATTCTGAATAACCGATTCGACGAGATGTCGAACATGAAGACGGTGGTTGAAGACCGGAAGTCTTCACATCGTTTGGGTGATTACTGTTGATCTTGATTGGGCTGTACACCCAAGATGAGGGAAACAGTTGGTGATTCTCCAGACGTACTTGGAGATGGATGGATATGCGAGGAAAGTGCCTCCGGTTTCGTTCAGACCCAGTACGAACTTGTAAATGGATTGTGTGTCTGACATTGGATTTTATTCTGTGTTGATTGATCTCTATTAAATATACATCTGCTTGGCGGCAGAGAATTTATTCTCTTGCTTAACGCCCTTCTCTGAGACGTACGAGCTCAGAGGTTGTATATCGATGGACACCAGTCGCATGGAATGAATTGTCAGTGTGGCATGCATAAGTGGCAATTGATCAGGGCTTCTGTTGAAAAGCAAAGTCTTGTGGTTGATGATCAAAGCACGGCCTGTGTGGCGTAGCTTTGTGTATAACGTGAATTCGCAAGCCTCACACCTCGGTAAGAGTCAAAAACAGGATACGGACCCAAGGAGTGCACGACGTTTCTTTCTAGCTAGGGTGGTGTTAGTGACCTACTAGCCCTGACATTTATATACTTTTCACCTGTGTGGTTGTTGGATACGAGGCGCCTCAGATATAGGTCTGTAAGGACTGGGAAACGTGTGTTCAGGAATTGCCAATCCTCAAAAGTAAGAGAGGACCGGCCTTGGAGGATCCAGGGATTGCTGTGTGCGGTCCCGAGGCATTTGCTAGAGTGTCTCGAACGCGGAGAGGAGCTTGCCCCTTGCCTCGACTCATGACGAAATCCAATTTCCAATACGTGATATTGCGGTTTTAATTGTAGAACTAGTATGGCGACATGATAGATGGTACCCATGCTGCCTATGATTGATATTTATGATTGAAATTGTTTTGACACTATACACTTATAATAGTATCAAATAATGTGATTTAAACGTATCAAGCATGCTTTGGCTGTTATAAGGGAAAACCCTATCCTCCGGCTTGCGTTGCATTGTGTGATGGGACCTGGGTCTTATAATAGCTTCATTTTTCTTTATTTAGCATTGCGTTGTTTGTTCTATGCACTGGTATTCTTGGGAGGAAACCCGTTCCGTGTTATACGGCGTGGTCCCTTGATTTACCTAACTTTAAAACCAATATTAATAACTGTTTTAGTTCTCACACCAGTCACATGACTGACCTGGAGTTTATTGTTTTAACCTAAACTCTGGGTGCCCCTATTTTCCACACGGGCAACTAGTAGTTTTGGTTTGCAGATTTATATTCACAGGGTCCTGATTAACAGCTGGAACGATGCTCGGAAAGCTCTGTATCTGTGTATCACTTTCAGTTGTGTTTTGTATATTTTTCCGCTGCTATGTAATTTATTGTAATCTCTGATATTTGTCGAATGTAATTTATTCATTTATACTCTGTATATTCTTGTATCGGATGGAATTGTTGTAATAGCAATGAAATGTTCTTCTATATGCGTTCTATTTTGTCTTGTCCTCAATTCTATCCATGCTTTCCTTCGCGGGGAAGTTCGGGTCGTCTCAGACTCCCAATGAAGAGAATATGAGAAATATGACACATATATAAATAGCTTCTAGACCCCCTGAAACTGAGTGCCAACTCAGCCCTAGGGGTGTCGACACCCCTTTGGGTGTGTCGACACCCCTTTGGGTGTGTCGACCCCTAGGTCGACACCCCTCTAGGGGGTCGGCCCCCTAGAGCAGGAATTTTGCCGCTCAGAGGAATTTTTTGAATTTGAATCCTCTGGATAGGATTCTGACTCATCTCTGACTCACCTCTGACTCATGCGTATATATAAAATATTTCTGTGCGTATACAAACTTAACACTCTCATAACTTCTTCATAAAGTGTCCGTTTTACACAAACCAAACGTCTATCTTGACCAGAATTTCAAGACGGACGCAATGGTACAGTCTGCTTCCTCTAATTCTGAATATTAAATTAGTTATTATTTAATTTATTTTGTTTAATGTCATTAAAAATTCGGGATGTTACAGTACCACTGTGACTTCTTGTTTACTTGTTTATGGCTACTTATGGGCACTATGGCTTTTTACTTATTACTCTGATGGTTTTTAGTGCAAGTCAGATGTTTATATTTGATGTGTTTTATTCCAGTATTTCAGTTTGATATTGTAACTAGATTTTGAGACCACAATGTTTTCTGCTGAAAAATAAAGTTTTAAATTTCCGCTGCAATTTTTATATATATCTATCTCGTAAGATTCTGTTTCTGTTTACCTATAACACTTCATCGAACTTAATGCATTCTGTTAAAGAGTGACATTGACAGACGTGGGGTGTCACATATTATCAGAGATGAAGGTTATAAGATCGGATAAAAGGTTTGAAAATTGTTTTCAAAAGGTTTCAAAAAGAAAATATTTTCAAAGGAAAGTCTGTTTTTCAAAAATGAATTCCCTAAAGCCATATAAAATATCTCTCGATTCTCTATTTGAATCCCTTTTCAGCATGTCTAGGGAACCGAATATTCCCGAGGGTGTTCAGATACTGGCTTGGTTCCGTAGATATCTTGAGGTTATGGTACTTGCCGAAGGCCAAGCAAATGACCTTCCCCCAGCTGAAGCCGCTGTTCCTCCTCCTCCACGAGCGGGTAATCTCTCTAAGATATTCATGGACTTCTATGCTATGTTAGGAAAACCATTCCGTGGAACTGAAAGCTTTGTGGAAGCACAGAATTGGCTTAAGGAGACTGAGGATTTATTTGGGATTTTTGATGTTGACGACCGTAGGAAGATTCAGTTGGCCGCATGGCAGCTAAAGGATGAGGCTTCATTCTGGTGGGAAGTGACGCAAGAAGGGCGTCCAATAGATACTTGGTTTGATTTCCGATAGTGTTTCGAGATGAAGTTTCTTTCTTAGGCAGAAGAGATTATGTAGATGGACAGGTTTCTGGCACTTAAGCGAGGAAGAATATCAGTCAAAGAGTATGTCAATAAGTTCAACCAGTTGGCCAGGTTTGGTTTGGAGCTGATAAATACTCCGCATAAGAAATCTTTAAGGCTCGCAAGAGGATTTAATGAAGTCCTCCATGGATTGGCCATATCTCATACTCCGATGGGGGCAACTTTCGAGAAGCTCGTTGATATGGCATTGATGCACGGAGAGGATAAAGGCGAAAAGAAAGAGGTTAAGACTGATGTGACACAAAAGAAGAAGGTGTGGCGCAAGAAATAACAGCAAAAGAAAGATGGAAAGAATGACAAAGCTAAGAAAAAATGTCATGGTTTTGGAGGCTGGGGTCATGTGATCAAGGATTGCTGAAAAAGGAAGAATTCTTGTGTCAACTGCGGTGAAACTGGACATTATAGTAGGGAATTCCCGAAGAAGCAAGGACAGAGGCAAAGGGCAGGACCTTCTGGAGGGTAGGTGCATGTTCTCGAGGTTAGCAGACTGGACAGAGGTAGGAAAGTTTCCGTTAAAGGTTTGATTTCCTTTTCCGATCATCCAGATAGGACTCTTTTTGATTCTGGCGCTTCTCATTCTTTTATATCTAATTCTGTGGTTAATTCTCTACACCTTAGTACTAGTATTGTTTCTGATCATGTTATTGTCTCAAACCCCATTGGGGGCACGACTCATCTGTCTATGGTTTGTCGGAGTTTGAGGATATCTGTGTTGGGCATCGAGTTTGAGTGCGAGGTATATGTGCTTGGTTTCATGGGCTACGGTTTGATTCTAGGGATGGATTAGCTAACCATGTATGGTTCCATTCTAGACTGTGAGAGGATGGTCGTTGGACTTTTGACATGCCATGGGAGGACTCTCGAGATTTCCTGTGACCCGAGGGGGTCTGTTATCTTAGTTTCCTGGAGTCACTTGATGCTTCTGTCGATGATTTGCGATCTATACCTATAGTCTATGAGTATCCAGATGTTTTTTATGAGGTTAGGGGCTTACCTATGAGGCGCAAGATTGATTTCCAGATATATTTGGTGGATAATGCGAAGCCAGTTGCGTTGCCTGTGCGCCACATGGCACCTAGGGAAAGGAGGGAGCTTAGGAAGCAAGTAAGGGAGCTAATTGAGAAGGGGTTTATTAGGCAGAGTATATCAGAATGGGGTTATCGTCTTTGCAACTAAGGCGAATGGCTCGCTTCTCCTATGCGTGGATTACAGGGAGTTGAATAAGCTCACTAAGAAAAATAGGCACCCACTTCTGAGGATAGATGATCTGTTTGACCAGCTTGTTGGTGCAGCTATTTTCACTCAGTTGGACTTGATCACGAGATTTCATTAACTGAGGGTGGTCGAAGACAGTGTAGATAAGACCGCTTTCAGAACTCCGAATGGTTTCTTCGAGTGGTTAGTCATGCCTTTTGGTTTGACGAATGCACCCGCATATTTTGTGGATATGATGAGTAGGGTGTTCAGCGAGTTTCTATAAATTTGTTGTGGTTTTTGTGGATGACATTCTGATTTTCTCGAAGAATGAAGAAGAGCATGTCCAATATTTAGGAGAGGCCTTGAGGGCTCTCAGAGCACACCAACTTAAGGCGAAATTCTCCAAGTGCCACTTTTGGAGAAAGGAGGTGAGATTCTTAGGGCATGTGGTCTCCAAGGAAGGAATAGTAGTAGATCGCACAAAAGTAGTTGTAGTTAAAGATTGGAAAGTTCCAAAGAATAAAACGGAGGTGAGAAGTTTTCTTGGTTTGGAGGGCTACTATAGGAAGTTTATTAAGGACTACACAAGGATATCAGCTCCACTCACCAGACTGACGAAGAAGATCCAGACATTTGCGTGGAGTATTGATTGTGAGGATGTTTTTCAGCGATTAAAAAAGGCTCTAACAACAGCCCCAGTTTTGACATTGCCTGATGGGAGCAAGGTGTTCACAGTGTATATTGATGCTTGTTATATAGGGCTTGGTGTCGTTTTAATGAAAGAGGGAAGGGTAGTATGCTATGGTAGTAGATAGCTAAAGTTCATGAGAAGAACTACCCTACTCACGATTTGGAATTGGCTATTATAGTGTTCGAACTTAACTCTTGGCGACATTATCTACTTGGGGAGAGGTTCGTGTTATACACGGACCACAAATCTCTTAAGTATCTGTTCTTGCAGAAGGATCTCAACTTGAGACAGCAGAGATGGATGGAGTTCCTAGCATCTTATGATTTTGAGATTGCTTATACTCCTGGTAATGGTAATGTAGTGGTAGATGCGTTCATTAGGCAGAGAATGACTTTGAGTCCACTATTCGTAGAGAGGTGGAGCTTGGAGTACACATCGACCTTCGATTTTAGGCCTTCTACGGATCTTACACCTGGTTTGTTGGCATGTTAAGAGGTGCGACCTACTGTTATGGATTTGATAGGATCTTTTCGGTGAGAGGTCCCACAGATAGTAGACACCTTGGATAGGCTCAGTAAAGGGGAGACTTCCAGTCACCTCATTTGATATTCAGTGAATGATAGAGGATGGCTACGATGAGATGGCAGGCTTTTTGTTCCCTGAGTTGGGAGTTTGTTGAAGACAATACTTAAGGAAGCCCATCGTTCTAGGAGGACTATCCATCCGTGAGGTGAGAAGATGTATAGGAACATGAAGAGGGTTTTCTTTTGGGTTGGGATGAATAAAGATGTAGCGTAGTTTTTGTCTCGATGTTTGGTTTGCCAGCAAGTTAGAGATGAATAAAAAAAGCCTGGTGGTTTTCTTCATCCTTTGGATGTCCCACAGTGGAAGTGAGAGAACGTCTCTATGGATTTCATTGATGGTTTTCCTAGATGGAGGAAAGGCAACACTAGTATTTGGGTTATAGTAGACACGCTTACTAAGAGCACTCATTTTATTCATGTTAAGAGCAAAAGGAAGGCAACATGGTTGGCATTAGTTTATCTTCGTGAGATAGTCCGCCTACATGGAGTACCTTCTAGCATAGTAAGTGATCGTGATCCCATCTTCACTAGTGAGTTCTGGAAGATCCTGCAAGAGGCATTAGGTATGGAGTTGTGTTTGAGCACTGCATATCACCCTCAGACCGATGGACATACTGAGAGGGTGAATAGAGTTCTTGGGGATCTTTCGAGGCTGAGTATCCTAGACTTCGGAGGGACTTGGAAGGAGCATCTTCCATTGGTGGAATTCGTCGATAATAACAGTTATATTGGCATGGCACCCTTTCAGGCAAAGTACAAGACTTTGTAAATCACCGACTTGTTGGTGGGAGTCTACGGATAGACTTCTACTTGGACCTGAGATGATTAGAGATACTTCAGAGAAGATTGATCTTGTCCACAGACGGATGAAGACAGCTTAGGACAGGCAGAAGTCCTACGTTGATAAGATAAGGACTGACATCGAGTTCAAAGTAGGAGACATGTTTTTCATCAAGGTATCACCGTTAAGGAATGTTGTTCGCTTTGGATCTATAAGGATATTGGAGCCAAGATTTGTAGAGCCATTTCCCATAACGGAAAGGATTGGTCAAATGGCCTATAGAGTAAAGCTACTGGAGAGGTTGGCTGGTGTTCATAATGTTTTCCACGTTTCTCATTTGTGGAAGTGTCTGCATAATACAACGAGGTAATTGAGTCGAGTATGCTTGAGGAAGTAGAGCGGAAGGCGACAATTAGACGAGTTCCTACCTGTGTACTTGAATCAGAGGTTAAGAAGCTTTGCAACCCAGAGGTCAAATTGATGAAAGTTCAATGGGGAGAAGACCGTAGATATGCAACTTGGGAGACTGACGACAAGATTCGTGCTTCATACCCTTTTCTTTTCATGGGTATGTTTATAACTTCTTTTTCCAACCTTTTATTCATACTTGCCTCTATCATTTGAGCATATTCTATCGAATCTTTGACCTTTAGGTAGGGAAAATCAATGGATGTAAACATGTGTTTGAAACAAGTTATGTTTGATGGATGCAAGTGGATGCAAGTTTTTGCTAGTGGTTGCCCGTGGATGCATACACACAAATACACACTCTAGTCAATTACATATTGCACATGGATGTGTGTTCATTTTAAATTTTTTATTGTGGAAATGATTGTATCATCATATTGGTATTGCATTTGGATGAAAGGGGTGCCCGGGTCGACCTACCCCAGATCCATCTAGGTTCATTTCCTGAACCTGGACTTGTTTCTGAATGAGATTCGTTGGAAAAAGTCTATATAAGGGCTAGTATTTCTATTGTTTTATTCACCTTAAACAATGGAGACAATGAGATGTTGCCCCATCTTGGATTGAATTAGCCTAGTTTTCTTCAATAATGGTGTTTACGTATATAAGAATTTCTTCTATGTCTTCAGCCAAATTATTCTCTGTTCTTTAGATCCAGTCTCTATGAGTTCACGTTATTTTTAGATATAAACATTTAGCGAGTAATCTTGACATGTTTATAAATCTGGATCGACCTATGCCTATTAAGAATCTAATTCGTGCCTAATCAGCCCTTCTATTACATGTTCACCTGATATTCTATTTAGTTCATATGCATATTTCTGCTATCATATGTCCATCACTGTTATTATAAGCTTATTTTGTTTTATGCCTATTTTTTCTTCTCTCTCTTTCCCTTTTTATTTTTATAGCTTAGGATACCTTCGAGCCTAGGCCAATACCTTTGAATATGCTTACGCACGAAATTGGGATTAATTGGGAATGGTAATTTCGGGGCATAACTTATACTATAAATATGACTAAAATTTGGGGCATAACTTGTACTATGGAAAATAACTGAAATGGGGGGTGTATGAACATGTAAACATGTAGGAACGTGTTAATGGGACTATATGTCAACTATTTAAACTGTTTTGATCTTTTAGGGATTAAGTAAACTTGTTAATCTGTTGGGGTTGTAGGGACACTATTAACTCGTGTAAAACTTAACCTGTGGAAATCCTAGTTGATTGGAGACACAAGTTTAGGGGTTTACTTGTATCATCTATTGTGTGGGACCCATATTAGTCAGTAACCCATTCTGGTATTAAAAAGGGACCCAGCACTAGGTAGGGGTGAAGGAACGCTTACTTAGATAATTATAAGTGGTTCGTTTGGGATGGGGTGTTATGATGGCGCATTTCAACGGGGTCGTATGCGTGCATGGGTCCAGTTTGTCTGGAAAAATAAGATGCCATAACACCTGTAAATAGGTCTGTGTCCTTTTAGTGATTGCTGTTTTAGGAAGTAATACACTCTACTGTGAGGTCGACATAGAGTATTTATGTAGCAGGAAGCCGATCGTTGGTGGTAGTAATTATGGTACATCTAGTTCTGTTTTGGTACCTGTTATTTCGATTTGGGGTAACCCCCATTATTTTTGTTTAGGTACCTGTTATTTCTGTTTGGGGTAAAACCCGTTACTAGAAGTTCACATAAGTCTACCATTTGTGTTCTGTTGGGATTATTCTATTCTGTTAAGTAATTGGAAAACCCTTAATTCGGTATACTAGTATTGGTGCAAAGAAAAGTATTTGAGAAGCATAATCTATTCTCTTAATCCTGCTTATTCTATTCAGCCTGTTCATACCTGTTATATGATACTATTATCTCTCATCTAGTTTATGTGCCTATCATGATACTTTTACTTGTTTATATGCTAAAAGTAACTGGACTCGCAAGACTTTATGTCTGACCCATTTTGTTTCCTTTTCTCTCTCTTCCTTCCCCCTAGGTTCTCAGGGTGGGAACACTCAGGCTTGATTAGGACTCTCTCTTCTGTTTTCTTCTTGGATTTGGATTTGCTTCGATGTACCACTTTAACTTCTTGTCTAATTATTTATGGCTACTTATGGGGGCTATGTCTTTTCACTTCTGTACTCTGATGGTTTTTAGCGCAAGTCAAATGTTTATATTTGATGTTTTTTATTCCAGTATTTCAGTTTGATGTTGTAACTGGATTTTGAGACCATGATGTTTTCTGCCGAAAATAAAGTTTTAAATTTCCGCTGCTATGTATATATATATATATCTGTCTTGTGAGATTCTGTTTTTGTTTACCTATAACGCTTCACTAAATGTAATGCATTATGTTAAAGAGTGACATTAACGGACGTGGGGTGTCACACCTGCCTGGTCTCATAAGTGCTTAGAGAATTTGGCCTTATAATTCTCTATGAAGCGGCGCCTTCGCACTTATATAGGTGATTCTGTAAAGGGTATTCTCTAATTCCTCAAGTACAGACATCTTTAAAAGTATCAATACTTCTTAAGATAGGAATGGTTTATATGTAACAGTGCCATACGTTTCTCTTAAATTTCATTATCATTTGAACCTTGATCTTAGGATCTCCCGTCAACTAGGTGGGGTTTCTTATTTAGAAAGGCTTTTTAGTTTATAGGCCTTAACCCCATCCCATAGATAAGATTTGAAATCTCTCTCTCTTAGCAAGCGTTTTGTTAGTGGATCAGCTATGATATCATAAGATCGTATGTAGTCTACTGTGATAGCTCCATAAGAGAGAAGTTGTATTATTGTTTATGTCTACGAAGAATATGCCTAGACTTACCGTTGTATAGTGTACTATTAGCTTTCCCATTAGCTGATTGACTATCACAATATATACATATTGAAGGCACGAGTTTGCTCCAATATGGAATATCTTCCAAGAAACTTCGAAGCTAATCTTCTTCTTCTGGGGATTCATCTAGGACAATAAACACTGATTCCGTCATTGATCTAGCTATACAAGTTTGTTTGGTTGATTTTCATGATATTGCTCCATTTCCTAGTGTAACACATATCCACTTGTATACTTTGTATCATGTGATCTAGTTTTCTAATTTGCATCATTGTAGCCTTCCACTACTGAAGCTTCATCTACTGAAGGATAGTTTGTATAGTGTAAGAAATAGTTCTACGTATATTTTGGATATCGTAGAACCCTAATTATCGCTTTCCAATGATGTTTACCAGGATTTTTGGTAAATCTACTTAGCTTACTTAAAGCGTATGCAATATCTGGTTTAGTGCAGTTCATAACATACATGATACTTCCTAGTAGACTAGAGTATTATAGGTGATAGATACCATTACCGGAGTTCTTTACACAATTTTAGTCATATCTACTGGTGATTTTGCAATAGTTATATTGTACTGCTTGAATTTTTCAAGTATCTTGGCAATGTAATGTGATTGGGACAATGCATATCCCTATGGTGTTCTTAAAAATTTACATCCAATATCACATCATCCAGTCTAGGTCTTTTATATCAAATCTAGTGGATAACATATCCTTTGTAGATGTTATTATGTCCTTGTTATTTCCTAGGATCAATGAGTCATCAACATAATGACAAAAAATGACATATCCAATATGTGTGTGTTTTATGTAGACACATTTATCTGATTCATTTATTGAGAATTCATTTGATAACATAGTTTCATCAAACTTCTCATGCCACTGTTTAGGAGCTTGTTTAAGGCCATAAAGTGATTTTACTAATTGACACACTTTTTCTCATTTCTTGAGCATAGAAATTCTTCAAGTTGCTCCATAAAGGTTTCTTCTTCTAGTTCAACAATCGAAAATACAAATTTAACATCCATCTGATGTATTTCTAATTCACATATGGATGCAATTGTAATAAACATCCTAATTGATGTTATCCTTTTTACCGGTGAATACGTATCAAAATAGTCTAGGTCTTCCTTTTGTCTAAATACTTGGACTACAAGATGAGCTTTTTGCTTGTCTATTGAACCATCAGGTTTCAATTTCTATTTAAATATCCATTTATTACCTAAGGTCTTACATCCTTGAGGTAAGCCAACTAACTCACATGTATGGTTAGACCAAATGGATTTCATCTCACTATTATTTGCCTTTTTCCAATAAGGAGCATCGCTGGAGGACATCGGTCATTTGCATGTCAATGGATCATCTTCTAACACAAAAGTGTAGAAATCTGGTCCAAAGTTTCTTGAAGTCCTCGACCTTTTCCTCTGCCTTGGTTCCTCCGCCTCTTGATCAACACTGGTTTGTTAAAGGTTATCTTTATCCTCAAGAAAATTGGGGATTTCATCTTCCCTTAGTCACTTACGAGTATAATTTTCGGTACCCTGTTCAAAGGGGAGTATATGTTCGAAAAATCTAGCATTTCTCGACTCAACGATGGTATTTTCATGAATATCATCAATTTTAGACTTCTGTACTAAAAATATATAAGCGGCACCGTACTATGCATATTCAATAAATACACGATCAATAGATTTTGGTCCAATTTTGACCTACTTTGGTTTTGGTATCTCTACTTTTTCAACACACCCCTACACTTTTAAGTATTTGTAGGATGGAGGTTTATTCGTCCAAAGTTCAAGAGTAGACTTAGTTGTTTTCTTTCATGGTATTTTATTTATAATGTGGTTTTCCGAAAGAATATCTTTTCCTCAAAAGTTATCTAATAAGACAAAATTGATTAATAAAGCATTCATCATTTCTTTGAGTGGTCGATTTGTCCGTTTGCCTATACCCTTTGATTGAGGTGAATAAAATGTTGTATTTTCAAATCATAACTATAAATCATAGACGGCATTAATGCCCATACCACTATGTCGCCATATATAGGTATACAATCAAAACCGCACAGTCACGTATTTGTAAATTGGATTTCCTTCAAGAACCAAGGCAAATGAAGCGACCCGAACTTCCCCGGTCTCCGAAGAGATGAGAAAGAACGAATTACTGTGAGAACAAGACAAATCAGAACGCAGATGGAAGAACATTTCATTGCTATTACAACAATTCCATCAGATACCAGAATATACAGAGTATAAATGAATAAATTACATTCGATAAATATCAGAGATTACAATAAATTACATAGCAGCGGAAAAATAATACAAAGCACAACTGAAGGTGATATAAGGATACAGAGCTTTCCGGATATCATTCCAACTGTAAAAAAGGATCATGTGAATATAAATCTGCAAACCAAAACTACTAGCTGCCCGTGCGGAAAATAGGGGCACCCAGAGTTTAGGTTAAAACAATAAACTCCAGGTCAGTCATGTGACTGGTGTGAGAACTAAAGCAGTTATTTAAAGCTTTACTTTAAAAGAGAGTAATTCAAGGTACCACGCCGTATAACACAGAACGAGTTTCCTCCTAAGAATACCAGTGCATATCAATAAACAACGCAATGCTTTTTCAAAAAAATGAAGCTATTATAAGACCCATGTCCATCACATAATGCAACGCAAGCCGGAGGATAGGGTTTTACCTTATAACAGCCAAACATGCTTGGTATGTTTAAAACAAATCATTTGATACTATAACAAGGGTATAGTGTCAAAACAATTTCAATCATAAATATAAATCATAGGCGGCATGAATGTCCTATACCACTATGTCGCCATACTAGTTCTACAATTAAAACCGAAATGCACGTATTGGAAATTGGATTTCCATCATGAGTCGAGGCAAGGGGCAAGCTCCTCTCCGCGCTCGAGACACTCTAGCAAATGTCTCAGGACTACACACTCTGGGCAATCCTGGATGCTTCAGGGCCGGTCCTCACTTACGTTAGAGGATTAATTATGCCTGAACACACGTTTCCCGGTCCTTACAGACCTAAAATCGAGGCGCCTCGCATTCCAACAACCACATAGGTGAAAAGTATATAAATGTCAGAGCTGGTAAGTCACTGACACCACCATAGCTAGAAAGAAACGTCGTGCTCTCCCTGCAGTCCGTATCCCCTTTTTAACTCATACCGAGGTGTGAGGCTCGCAAATTCACGTTATACACAAAGCTGCCACGTAGGTCGTGCTTTGATCATCAACCACAAGACTTTGCTTTTCAACAGAAGCCTTGATCCATGCAACTCAGCATGCCACACAGGCAATTCATGCGATTGATATCTATCGATATATAACCTCTAAGCTCGTACGTCTCAGAGAAGGGCGTTAAGCAAGAGAATAAATTCTCCACCGCCAAACGGATATATATTTAACAGAAATCAATCAACACAGAATAAAATCCAATGTCAGACACACAATCCATTTACAAGTCCTTTCTGGGTCTGAACGAAACCGGAGGCACTTTCCTCGCATATCCATCGATCTCCAGGTACGTCTGGACGACCACCAACTATTTCCATCCTCTTGGGTGTACAGCCCAATCAGGATTGTCAGTAATTATCCAAACGATGTGAAGACTTCCGGTCTTCAACCACCGTCTTCATCTTCGACTTATCGTTGAATCGGTTATTCAGAATGGGTATAAACCCGGACTTTCCGAACAACCCGCGTATATTAAAAACAAATGTTACACAAACACAACATACGCCTCATTCCAATTCAGAATATTCTGATATTCACAAAATCACATTTTTAGGGAAAGGTTCCCATTAATTTTATCCAAGATAAATCCTTTCAAATTTATCCTTTAATCTTCCTTTGGATGTCATTTCAAACCAAATTATGGTTTTTCAAACTAGTCGAGATTAGCGAACCACATCGAAGTAATTATTTATTTTATTTCCCAATCCCAACCTATTCATCCCATGAAGCAAAACTGGTAATACTTCATATCTAACACCATGGTGTTATCGGTAAAATTAATTACCATTTCACGTTCAAATCTAATTAAAGATTTAACTATCGCTTTGGAGCAAAACTGGTGATACTCCATCCTCGCTCATTTTCTAAAGTTGATAATTTAAATTATCAATCCATATTTCAATTTAATTGAAGATTCATTAAAACTCCTTTTATTGGGTTAAAGAACTAATGTCTTTTAAAACACAGTTCACGACAATCCCAAATCACATTCTATTTATTATCGGGTTAAAGAACTTGTGTTATTTAAAACACTGCTCACGATAAACCCACAAATCAACACTATTTCAAACCCATTTCAAATCCAATTTATTTATTTAAAAATAAATGGGTTTTAATTTCAGTTCAAAACTAGTTCATTTCGATAAAAATCTATTTTTATCTTTTCAAATATGGAGTTTTTCATCCCAAATTTTTCCAAATCATTTCTTATGATTTTACACAAATTATTACTATTTTTAATAATTTTATCAAGGCCCGTACAGTCGATTTCCAACAACGGCCATCGAACTGCACCTATAGCGACCTTTTTCGAATTTGATTTGGACGTATCGCCAAATCCAACCGTTAGATTTCAAATTTCTAATATTAGTTAGAAAGCTCTTTTTGATACGAACCCAACGGTTCCGGTTTTAGGAGAATCCGACGGTCGGATCTCCCGTAATGTCTGTTTGAAATAAATGGTCGAAATTCATGAACTGCCGCGGCGCGGCTCGTTCTATTCAGACCATTATATTATATATATAATATTTATAATATATATATATATATCGTCGATTTCTATTTAAAATGAATTATATAAATAGTTTTAAATTCGTTTCAAAAACAATTTCAACTTCCAATTCAATTCGGATCAAAATTGAATTTTTCCTTATAAATTCGTTTTAAAATTCTTTTCTATTCAATTCAAATACGTTTTCTATTCGATTCAATTCAAATTGGTTTTCTATTCGATTCAATTTCGTTTTGTATTCGATTCAATTCAAATTGGTTTTCTCTTCGATTCAATTCAAATTCGTTTTCTATTCGATTCAATTCAAATTGGTTTTCTATTCGATTCAACTCAAATCCGTTTTCTATTCAAATCAAATTCATTTCATTTTCTATTTGAATCAAATTCATTTCTAAATCGTTTTATATTCAATTCATTTCGAAATCGCTTTATATTCAATTCATTTCGAAATCATTTTATATTCAATTCATTGCAAAATCGCTTTATATTCAATTCATTTCAAAATCGTTTTATATTCAATTCATTTCGAAATCGCTTTATATTCAATTCATTTCGAAATCGTTTTATATTCAATTCATTTCGAAATCGCTTTATATTCAATTCATTTCTAAATGAATAAAATCGATATAAATATCGTTCACGTCAAAATGGCGTCAATCTAATCAACACGACTCCATATATTTCTATTTCAAATATTTCGCTCAACACATGACTAATCTCAACGGATGAGTACTGTCAACACATGAACCTTTATTTTATATTGATAAAGATGTAAATTTTATTATTAAAATATTTCATTCAACACATGACTAATCTCAACGGATGAGTACTGTCAACACATGAACCTTTATTTTATATTATTCTTTATTTTCTAAATTGGAATGAGGCCCAATCAATTACCATATAGCGTTAACTATATGGATTCCATACGACACATGTATATAATAGCAACGATAAACAATCAACCATCATCCAAAGTGCACTACACTGTATAAGCATCAAATATAGATACCTAACACTTACAACAGCCTGTCAATCAATCGATCGACATATTTGATCAGTCAGGATGAGTGAACTTCAAATTTCATCCCAACACCCGTGTGGGGTTTCAAATCAACAAACGCAAATTTTTTATTTGTGCAGTTGGGCGATGTGTAAAATTTATCGTCCCAATCAATGTCATTCAAATAGGTGTACATAAACAAACCATCCGGTTTGTAAATGAATATTTATTTATTCACATTCACGTTAAAAATTATATTTTTAACAATGAAATATTTTATTCAAACTATGAATATTCTATTCGGTTCATTTATTCAATAAAATGATATTTTTATTTCTCTAACATATTTTAGAAAATTTCGGCGGCATAACGGCACGATACTAGAAACGGGACGAGACATAGCCTTATCCCCGGTCTAGTGAAGGCCCACGCCATTCACACATCAATCAAATCAATTTCATTTCACCAAACAATTTAATTCAAACCAAATAATCTAACCAACTACACAACCAAGCAATTAAACAAACAAGCCATCCATGGTCTGTGGATGACGGGTGTCGGGTGCTACTAAACACCGTCTGCATCCTAGTATATATATATATATAACTAGAAAAGAAATTGAAGAGTGAGAAATTCTCACCAATAGCTATTCCAACTCCACGACACTTCATTTATAGAAATCCTCATCGTTCTTTCCTTTTGTTGCTTTCGCTGCCCGTAGTCACTACATATATAAAAATCACATTTTTATATACTGATGTCTTTAAAATAAAAATCACATTTTTATTTGTTCACTTTCAATTTAAAAATCATATAATTTTTTTATCACTTCATATATTTGAAAATCGAATTTTTACTTCGCTATTCAATATATAAAAATCGAATTTTTACTTTGCTATTCAATATATAAAAATCCCATTTTTACTTTGCTATTCAATATATAAAAATCCCATTTTTACTTTGCTATCCCATTTTTATTATAAAAATCATCTCTTTATAAAACAAAGATCACAACTTTCATATGAATAAAAATCGATTCTATTCTTGTATGTGTTAAAAATCTTTACTTTTCACTTTTCAAAATCTAAACTTTCCAAACTGAAAAATCGGATTTTTATAACACTAAAAATCCTATCTTTGTGTGATTAAAACTGAAATCAAACAATGTTTATATATATATATATATATACTGAATTTAGATCACTAAAAAACAATATTTTTAATTACTTTAAATAAATAAAACAAAGCAGCGAACAAAATAAAACTTACAGGCTAAAGGGGGTGGGGTTGGCGACACCGTGGGGGTGCTGATGGGCGGAGAGCGGTGCACGCGTCAGGCGGAGGGGGGTCCACGGGGTTCGACGTGGCGCTTGGGATTCGCGATTAGAACTGGAGAAGGAGGAGAGACGTGGCGAGAGGAGGGAGATGGAGGAGAAGGCGGCGTGGTGTGGAGGAAGAAGAAGAAGAGGCCGCGGCAGCAGCAGCAGGGGGGGTCGCTGTGGTCTTCGATGGAAGGGGGGCTCTCGCGCGGCGGCGCGATCCATTGGGGGGGCTCTCGATCTGACGAGGGGGGGGGGGGAAGGGCTTCGCGGTGGTCGGTGGTAGGGGGAGCTTCGACGGTGGCGCGGCGCGAGGGGGGACATCGACGCGATTTAGGGATTTTTTCTTTTTCTTTTTCTTTCTGCTGAACGAAAAATAAAAGGGGGGAAGAGGGAATTAAGGGGAGGGAGAGAGAATTTTTAATTTTAAATTTATTTAATTATTTTATTTACTAAAAGTTGACTTTTTATTTCGACCTCGAAACGAGGCTCACCGCCTGTCGTCTATAGTGTTTTACCTCCATTCCGAACACAATGGGATATGTATCGCAGGCTGATTCGATCGTTACGATCAGTTTTCATCAAAATCAACATATAACTCTATATATTGAATTTGAACGCGCATTTCAATTTACCAGGGTCACATACTAACTTGAAAAATTCATAAAAAATATTTTCTAGCTTCGTATTCGCTATACGGTCCTAACAAAACTAGTTTCGTCGAATTCCGAGACCGTTAGAAAAATGGCCATTTTCCAGTCGATTAAAATCAACTAAAACTGGTCAAACACGTTTTCCTTTGCCACGCTCACATATTGATTCGAAAAATTATGAAATTTGGAATCTAGCAACAATTTGACGCTGCGGATCCAACAAAAGTGGTTTAGTAGAAATCCGAGGTCGTTAGCAAAATTTCCATTTTTAAGGGCCTGAATTCCATAGCGACTATTCAGAATTTTCAACTGGACATATCTTTTGATCCCCGCTATGAAATTTTGATTTTTCAGATTCTTTGGAAAGATATCATCAATTAGATCCTAATGTTTTTGGTTTCACTAAAATCCGGATTGTTTTTGCACCCGGTATGTTCAATTGAAGTTTGAAATCGAATTATCGAACTACCGCGCCATTTTCAATTCCTTTTATAAATATAAATAAATATTTATATTCTAACGTCGATTCAAACGAATATATACATTCGAATTATATTCAAAATAAATTTCTCGTCGATATTATTTAAAATAATCTATTTTAAATATTCAAAATTCGCTAAAATTGCCAAAATAAAAATATTAAACTGGTTCAGAATTTCGGGGTTATTACAAAAATGTTGTAGTTTGGTGTATAATTCCATGCTCAAAGCAGAATTCCTTGAAGTGAAATTTATATTCTCCTCCGCTATCACTTCTTAAAGCTTTAATCTTCTTATTAAGTTGATTCTACACTTTCACTTTATTAAATGTTTCGTCCTTGCTTCTAAGAAGATACACATGATAGTACCTAGTATAATCATCAACGAAGGTAATGAGATATATTTTCCACCTCTCGTTTAACACAATTTTAAATCATATACATCTTTATGTATTAAATCTAAAGGTTAAGTTTCTCGTTCAACATGATGAAACGAGGTTCATGGTAATTTTGCTTCTTCAAAAAATTGACATTTATAATTGGAGTTTATGTTTAATTTTGGTATAAAATTTAGATTAATCAATTTTTGCAATGTATTAATATTGCATGCCCTAATCTAGAATACCATATGTTAGAAAAGTCAAAAATATGATTAGAAGATTTACTTTTATTCATATCAGTGTTTAGTACAATAGTGGATATATTTGCTTTAAATAAAACATCACACATATATCCTCTTCCTGCATGCACTCCATTTTTTGATAATACAACTTATCAGCCACAAATATTAATTTGAACCCATTCTTGTTCAGTAATGACCCTAAAGTCAGGTTCATGCGAATGTTAGGAACATGGAGAACGTCACTCAAGGTAATTTCCTTTCCAAAAATTAGTTTCAGCACAACTTTTCCCTTGCCTTCTACCTTTGAAGCATATGAATTAACCATAAAAAGTTATTTATCATCCGTTGCAGTTTTATAGGTTGTAAACATCCATTTATTAGCACATATGTTGCAAGTGTCTTCTGTTTCTACATTCCATTCTTTCGAGTTACCAACAAGGTTACATTCTGATATTATTTCTTCTAACTTCTTCTTTTTGGGTGTGCGGCAGTCGGCTACTTTGTACCCCTTCTTCCTATAGTTATGGCAGTAACCTTGAAATACTTCCACTTTTTAGGAGCATTCTCCCGTTTTGTAAAACCCCGTAAAAATTTATACTAAATAGACTAAGACGTTTAATGAATTAGTAGATGCTATCACACATACAGTCATACTCCATTCGATGGAATTGTTTGATCTTAAGGGAGATCTTCTATAATTTCGCACGTGAGGGGTTATTTCTTGGTTTCGTCCAGTCATTAATAACTTGATTATTTTTAGATAATAGTAGATGGAAACAACGCTCGTAAGGAGTCCTATTGAAAGTAAATAATTAAAATAAAATGGTGGAAAAATGAGAATTTCGGATAGATAGGAATTTGGTCATGAAACTATTATGTTTGGAATCGTGGTGAAATTCTAATACGTTATATATATAATATGTTGAAAACGGAGTCCGTATAAAATAATAATTATTTAATGAAATCATAAATTAAATGTATACATATAAGTTTTTAAATTTATATATATATATATATATGTGAATATCTAAGGGATACAATGGCAAAACTAGAATAATAATACATCCTTAGGAGAATTTGAAATTCAAACTAATAGATAAGAAATAGGGGATAAAGAATATATTACATAAGGAAAGCAATTAGTAATATAAGGAAATTAATAATATAATTAATTAAGAACACATGCCACCAGGATCATTGGGCGTTTTCGCCCTAGAGCGATCGACACCTAGGGGTCGACTGCCCTTCGTAGGTGGGAGTCCACCACCTGGAGCGGCCCAGGCTTGGTGAGAGTCTATTAGGTTGGCATTTAGGCTAGTTTTATAGGAAATGGACAACTATGATTTATTTATATTAAAATAATGGTTGCCATTCATTTACACTCCTATAAATACCACCTCATTCGCCTCACAAATCCTTAAACTCTCTCATTCTCCATGCCTCCATTCTGTTGTTGATATTCCAGAAATTAGGTTGAAATAGGTTTCTTCTCCTATCCTTAATCTCTTTCTTTTCTAATATATTTCTATTTAGATTTTATTCTAGAATTTTCTATATTCTATATACGGGACTTAAATTTATAAGATTCTCTTATATAGATTTGCAGTAAGATTGAAGAACGACATGTAAATCATTCAAACCAGTGTTATTTCATTCATCTCAATCAATGTGATTGGAAATAATATTTGATTAAATTAAACTCTATGTTTTGTAGATTTCATATTGATTTGTAAGCCTAAGGAGGTTTGGGTTTTGAAGGTAACATCATAATATAAACCCCCACCTAAATCTTCTATCTTTATTTATCGCAAGGTTGTCAATTAGTATTTTGGGTTTGTGAAATATTTGGGTTATGTTTGAGGAATGATTTGGTGATTCTGCTTTTATTTAATTGATTTACCCTTTTCAATTTAAAAGTGTTTGTCGTATAAAAGGATTAATATTTGGTTTGGTTTCATTATTTGGATAGGTTTAGATTTCCATTCTTTAATGGAGAATTTGAACGTACTCAGATTTGAAATAAACAAATATTAACGTTTCTATGTGCAACATATAAAAGGGAGAAATTGATTCAAACAGAAGTTTATGTGTATATGTATATATGTGTGTATATATGTATATATATATGTGTGTGTGTGTATGTGTGTATGTGTATGTGTATGCTGAATATATATGTCTAATCAAATATTAACGATGAATAGGTTATTCATCATTTGTAGTAGAAGTCTACCATGAACCAACTGGAAAATCCAGCAACCACAAGTGAGTTTGGCTAATATGATAAGTCAGGGAGCGATGGGCCATTAAACTTAGTACACTAAGATACGAGGTTAAGCCCGCTTGTAGTGGACGTCTTCCCAGAACCGCCTGGCATATCCAGCATCTACAAGTAGTTGGTATAATGTGAGAAGTCTAGTGTGTATATATATACCTATTATGTGTGTAAATAGGAAGGCTTACTACCCGCCATGTGAAGGTCTTAAGTGGTTGACTTTATTCCTATCTAGTTTAGGTCTTAAGTAGTTAGGACTAGGCCCATTCCGAAGGTTTATTCCTTGGATTTGGACAAAAGTCATGGGACCCTCTCTGATTAGATTCGAAGTGGTCTATGGTTCCTCCTTCTCTAAAGTGGTGTAGTCATGGCGAAAACAGTGTAGGGTAGTCTACTAAAATGTCCACTTCCTCTAGGAGTTTTGTGAGGGACAACCTAGGGACAGGTTTGGTATACGTGGGACATAGCATGCAATTTAATTAATCACCATCTAAGGTAAGTCTTAAGTGGTATATGACTATTACCATAATATCAGTTAAGCAGTAACACGAGGCATCCGCCGGAGGGATCTTAAATGACTATATGCATGCCTACCGTAAACCGGTATTAAGCGGCGAGGTACTACTTCTCATATTACTTTTAAGAATATATATATATATATATATATATATACTTAGGATGTTGATGTGTTAGGATGGTGTCTTAGTCAAAAGAGAACATAAGAATCCACCCTTAATAAATGCATTAGAATGGGACTTAAGTGACCAAGAATGTCCACCTTGTTGGGTCTTAAGTGATCGCTGATCCACCCTAAATACATTAATGAAGGTCTTAAGCGATTGACTCGTATATCCACCTCACTATTTAAAATATACCTATGTGTTTGCATGCCTGTGTATTTCGTAGGCATACTTTGAAATATATAACCTTCCAAATTTAGTGTATTGTCTTTAAATATATGTTATTTTCAGTCACTGGAACTTTATGTTTTGACCCCTCTTCTTAACATATCTAACAGGTTAGTCGGTAGGGCGTAGGTATGGTGGACGAGACGATGATGGAGCCTGAAGAAGGCAATGAGACTATTATTATGCTATTGATTGTTATTGCTCTTTAATTGTTAGAAGCTCTTGATGGTGAAAAGTAATGATGTACCATTGTAAACATATGAATTTGGTATTTTAATCTGTGGTTTTTGAACAAATGGTACATCTTATTTTGATTGCAATATTTTCTCATTACGCTCTATTAGATTAAATCTTGTTATAGTACTATGTATTCTGTGAAAATGTAATTCCTTATAGGAGCCAACGACCTGTTTAGAGTGGCTCTATGTTTCGATGGGCCTTTTCTAGGTTGGAATTTAGGCCCACTCTGGGTGGGTTGTTACATTTTGTACCAGAGCATAGGTTCCTTGATTATAGGGAAAATATATGTATGAGAGGCGTATTTGTATTTTGAAAAAGGTTTCAAACTACATATAAACTTATATTATTATACTCCAATAGGCCTACACAACTATACTAGGCAGCTTTATCGTTTTTGTTCCTTTTCAGCTTAAATACTATCTCAGGAGTATCCACTGAAGGATTCTTCCCTTGTTTTTCAGATAGTAGAACGACTAACAATCCTTCTGGTCAGGGAAACCAAGAAAGACCTCAATATTTACCAGAATAGTTCCAACAGTATCTCCTAACTACGGAATAAGTCCCTATCGTCAATCCTGTCCCAGTGGAACCTGCAGCTCATGCTGCTAAGGTATCTTTAAAATTTCCACGACTCTGTAAAGTTTTTGCGAACAAGGTGGAAAACCATTCTTAGGGATAAAGGATTTTCATGGTGCTCAATCTTGGATAATGGATTGTGAAAGGATCTTTGAGGTCACAAGAAAGTCAAACTAGGTTAAGAGGAGAGTTGCAGCTTGGCACTTAAAAGGGAAAGCCCTTGAACGATGTAACTTGGTATCTAAAGAGAACGTTGGCCGAGTATTTACATGAGCTGCATTCAAGACCCATTTTGACATGATGTTTCTACCTAATGCTGAGATGTCAACCCAATTAGAGAAGTTTATCCATCTCAAACAAGGAAATCTGAGTCTATAGGAGTATGTAGCTAAATTCATTGAGTTACGCATGTTTGGTAGGGGTTTGGTGGGTACCCTAGTGAACAAGGCTTTAATATTTGTCAAGGTTTGGAACTCCCCATTAAAAGAGACTTTGATGACCCAAATAACATTCAGAGCAACCGTCGAGACATTAGTGAAGATTGCCATTTTATGCACGATTGAGGGATCTAAAGGGAACAAGAGTGGTGAAAAGGGAGAAGGCAAATCTAGTTCTAAGAAGAATAAAAAGAAAGAATGGTCGAAAAATGGGTAGAAAGGGGGAAAGTTCAAGAAAGAAGCTAAGACTTGTACATGGTGCAATCATAAGGGCCATTAGGCCAAAGAATACAAGACTGTTTTAGCAAAGAAGGAGTTTAAGGGGAAGTGTTTCAATTGCCATGAAATAGGATACTTTTCTAGGGATTGCCCAAAGCCTAGAATTGTTCAGAACAGTCAGAATTAAGCATTGGGAGCAGCTCCGATACATAAATAACCCCCGAAAGATCAAGGACAGCCTGGACTTGAAGGTATACCTTCTATATTAGGAATTTCTATATATATCTTGTTTGACTTTGAAGCGACCCATCGTTTTATTTCAAATAGGTCTGTTGATTTATTGAACCTTTCCTTATCCATCACTAATAATCCGATAGATGTAGCCAACTCAATCGGAGGAACTAAGCATCTTGAGTCGATCTGTAAGGACCTAGTATTGATATTGACAATGTTGACTTCCTTTGCGATGTGTATGCACTGAATTTTATGGGGTATGACCATATTCTATGTATGGATTGGCTATCATTTTATGGAGCCATCCTAGATTTTCATAAGAGAGTTTTTCATCTTAGGAGCTGAGAAGGACATAGTTTGAAAATCCTTTATGATATTAGAAACAAGAATAAATCTCTATTGTGTGCCTTGTCTCCTAGTTCGGAAGGACCATCCTCCGTCCATGTAGTATGTGAGTTCTTGGAGGTCTTTGAGGATGTAACAGGACTTCCACCCCATAGGGAGATCTCATATCGTATTGACCTGGGGAATGATGTTAGACCAGTAGCTTTACTCTTTGAGGCATATGGCGCCTAAAGGAAGAAGAGAGTTGGAAAAACAAATTTCAGAGTTGCTACAGAAATGCTTCATTCGGTGAAGTACATCTGAGTAGGGTGCACCTGTTGAAGCGGATGGATCCCTAAGACTTTGTGTAGATTATAAGGAGCTAAATAAACTAAATAAGAAGAATAGGTATCCCTTACCTAGAATTGGTGATCTGTTTGACCATTTGGGAGGAGCCTGAGTAATTTCCTAATTAGACCTTTCAACTGAAATTTCACCAATTGACAATTGCGGAAGATAGTAAGGATAAAACTACATTTAGGACGCCAAATGGATTATTCCAGTGGGAAGCTATGCAACTTGGGACTAACGAATGCACCCGCCTTCTTTTTTGACCTTATGAGTAGAGTGTTTAGGGGAATTCTGAATAAGATTGTGGTGGTTTTTGTGGATGATATCCTTATATTTTCTAAGGACCATAAAGAGCATGAAAGTCACATAAGACAGGTCCTAGGAATACTAAGAGAGAACCAGTTGAAAGCCAAGTTTTTCAAATTGCATTTCTAGAAAGAAGAAGTTAGTTTTTTGGGCATATTTAAGGTTTGGCAATTGACTCTATGAAGATCAAGGCAATTAAGGAATGGAAAGTACCCCGAAACGCTATGGAGAATAAGAAGCTTTCTTGGGTTAGCAGGATATTACCAAAAGTTTACGAAGGGCTTCGCAAAGATTTCTACCCCTTTAACCTAGCTAACAAAGAAGAACTTGGTATTTTCTTGGAGTGATAAGTGTGACGTGGCTTTTAGGAAATTAAAGGAAGCATTGACTAGTGTGCCAGTCCTCATTATATCTGATGGTTCAAGAATGTTCACAGTTTACACTGACGTCTACGGAATCGGTTTAGGAGAGGATCTCATGCAAGAAGTAAGGTAGTTGCTTATGCTAGTAGACAACTCAAGGACTACGAGAAAAGATATCCAGTTCATGACCTGGATTTGGCTACGGTAGTATTTGCCTGGAAGATGTGGAGACGCTATCTTTTAGGGGAGAAATTCGAGCTTTTCACTGACCGTTTATCCTTAAAGTATTTATTCTCTCAAGGTGATTTGAATTAAAGACAACAACAGTAGGTGGAATGGATTGCCTCTTTTGATTTCATGATCCAGTATATCCCAAGTAAAGGGAACGTCGTAGCTAACGCGTTGAGTAAAAGGCATGCTTCTTCGAATGCCATCTTGGAATGGAAACAATTCGAGTTTCTATCCAACTTTAACTTGCAACTGCCACCTGTAGTTTCTAGTAGTTTTCTTGGAGTTATGCTAGTTAGACCCGCTCTAAGGGAGAGGATTCAGAGTATGCAAGATCTTAACGAGGAGATAAGAAACTTGAAGGAGAAAGTGGGGAAGAAGGAGATCTTTCCTCATTCAGTTAGATATTCGCTTAGTAACGATGGAAGTTGACTTAGGGGACGAGAAAATTTGTCTCCCTAAGGATGAGGAGTTGAGAAAGGGGATTTAAGGAGAGTGTCATAGGACGAGGATGACCATACACACTGGTGAAGATAAGATGTATAGGGATATACAGAGAAATTTCCACTGGGAAGGGATGACAAGAGATATAGCTGAGTTTGTGACCAAGTGTCTAATGTGCCAAAAAGTTAAAGTAGAGCAAGGAAGGCCTCAGGAATTAATGTTACCTTTAGAAGTTCCCACGTTGAAATATAAGCATATTTCCATGGACTTTGTTGATGGGCTTCCAAGGAGTAAAAGAGGAAATGCGGCTATTTCAGTTATAGTTGATAGTCTGACCAAGAGTGCTCACTTTATACCAGTCAAGAAGAATAGGACTAGGGCTTTATTGGCCTAGTTGTATGTTAGATAAATAGTTACATTGCATGGCATTCCATCGTATAGTTAGCGATCGAGAGCCTCTATTCACACAAGTATGTTTTTGAGAAGTTACAAGCGGGTTAGGGACATCGCTCAACTTGAGTACAGCCTATCACCAACAGACTGACGGCCAGACAGAAAGAATCAATCATATCCTCGAAGATTTGCTTAGATCTTGCATTATCAACCATGGAGGAGTTTGGTAGTAGCACCTTCTACTTGTGGAGTTTGCGTATGGCAACAGTTTTCAAGCTACGATAGGAATGGACCATTTTCAAATGTTTACGGGCAGCCATGCAAATCGCCAACTTGTTGGTGGTAAACTACCGATAAGCTTATATGCTGACCAGACTTCGTCCGCGATTCCACGGAGAAGATTTATTTGATTAGGCAGAGGATAAAGGCAGCCCAAGACCGTCAGAAATCATATGCAGATAATAGGAGGGAACTTGAGTTCAGTGTAAGAGACTTGGTATTTGTAAAGGTTTCCCATCTGAAGAAGATTATCCAGTTTGGGAAGACTGGGAAGTTGGATCCCAGATTTATTGGGCCTTTCCAAATTACCAAAGAGAATATAATCTTTGGTTTGTCGAGTGGATCTCCTAGAGTGCCTATTGAGAATCCGTAACGTTTTTCATATATCTCATCTGAGGAAGTACCTTCATGATTGTACTACTAGACTCGAGCTTGACGAGATAGGGGACATAGGAAGCCTCGAGTTGGAGCCTAGGGTGCATTGTGCCATTGAAAAGATTACAAAACATGGAATCAGAAGACTCCGCAACAAGACATTTCACCTTGTTCGAGTACAATTGGGAAATGACCCAACGGAAAGCACTTGGGAGATTGAAGATAAAATGAGACAGTCCCACCTAAAGCATTTCTCAAGTAATTTTCCCTTTATGTTACGTTGGTGGATGCATTGTGGTTGCTAGGGAAATGGATGCAACACAATTGCACATCGCAATATAGAAATAAATGCTTATTAGGGTGGTTTACATACATACCGCATCACTTATTTCATAGATACGCTGGGATTGAACTCACTTTAGTGAGTCTGCAGTTCAAAATCACTGCGAGTCATGGATGTTTTTGGATGAATTAAAAATAACATGGGTGTATAACATGGATGTTTAGAGTAAGTTGTGTTTTTTTACCCCTTCAGACAGATTTTAGGACAAAGTCTATTTTATGGGAGGAAGAATGTAACACCCCATAAATATATATACTAAATAGACTAAGAGTTTTAATAAATTAATGAATTAAATAAACAATAAAAACAAAACAATGGAAAAATAATAATTTTAGACAAATAGGAATTTGGTCACGAAACTATTATATTTTAATTTATGACGAAATTCTGATATGTTTTCATATATAATATGTTGAAAACGGAGTCTGTATGAAGAAATAATAATTTAACGAAATCATACGGTAAATGTGTACATATAAGTGTTTAAAGTAACCACATATATATATATATATTTATATATGTGAATATCTTAGGGATACAATGACATAATAAAAATAATAATACATTCCGTTAGGAGAATTTGAAATTCAAACTAATAGATAAGAACTAGGGGACAAAGAATATGTTACGTAAGGAAAGCAATTAGTAATATAAGGAAATTAATAATATAATGAATTAAAAACACAAGCCACCAGGCTCACTGGGTGTTTTCTCCTTGGAGCTATTGATACGCAGGGGTCGACTGCTGGTGCAGCCCAAGCTTGGTGAGAGTCATTTAGGTTAGTGTTTAGGATGATTTTATAGGAAATGGACAACTACAATTAATCTAATTTTTGCCATTCATTTACACTCCAATAAATACCACCTCATTCACCTCACCATTCCCTAAACCCTCTCATTCTCTATGCCTCCATTCTGCAGCTGATATTCCAGAAATTAGATTGAAATAGGTTTCTTCTTCTACTCTTAATCTATTTCTTTTCTAATCTATTTCTATTTAGATTTTATTCTGGAATTTTCTATAATCTATATATGAGACTAAAATTTATAGGATTCTCTTATACAAGTTTGCAGTAAGATTGAAGAACGTCATGTACATCATTCAAATCAGTGTTATTTCCTTTGCCTTAATCACTCTGAGTGGAAACAGTATTTGATTAAACTAAACTCTATGTTTTGTAGATTTCAGACTGATTTGTATGCCTTAGGAGATTTGGGTTTTCACGATAACCTCATAATAAAAATACTAAATCTCCTATCTTTATTTATCGCAAGGTTATCATTCAATATTTTGGGTTTGTGAATTATTTAGGTTATGTTTGAGGAATGATTTGGTGATTCTTCTTTTGTTTAATTGGATTTTCCCTTTTCAATATGAAAATGTTTGCGGAATAAATGGGTTTAGATTTGGTTTGGTTTCGTTATCTGGATAGGTTTAGATCCTCATTCTTAAATGGAGAATTTGAACGCATTCAGATTTCAAATAATCAAATATTAATGTGTTTATGTGCAACCTAGAAAAGGGGTGAATTTGATTCAAACAGAAGTTTGTGTATATATATATATATATTTGTGTGTGTGTGTGTGTGTGTTGAATATGTATGTACATAACACCTTGTTTCTCTTTCACTATCCAGATAATTCTAGCAAGCTTAGGATAAAAGTTTGAATGGTTATGTTGATATTTTCTCATTCGCTGCTTATTATTAATTATGCCATGAATTGAGTAGTTTAATATGGGAAGTATGCTTATAAACCTTACATGTGAACAAAATTGACAAAAATTCACCGTTGGAATGTTTCTTAATTTGAAAGGAAATTAGCGTTTATAGCACATATTTAAATATATATTTATATACTGTAACCAAACGTAATAATGGCGAAATAAATATGTTAGAATGAGATTAGAAATTAGTAAATGTCCCCATATGAATTGTTGCCAATGTCTGTGCATAAATGGCTTATTTATATATTAAATAATGATAGACACACGAGGTTAGTCGTCATGTGGTAGAAGTCTGCCCATAACAAACCGGCAAATCCAGCAACCACAAGTGAGTTTGGCTAATTTGAGAGGTTTGGGTGTGATGAACATTAAATTTAGTACACTGTGACATGAGGTTAATCCTGCTTGTAGTAAAATTCATCCCGGAACCGCTCGACATATCCAGCATCTACACATAGTTTGTTTAATGTGAGGTTTAGTGTATATATACACACGCACCTATTATGTGTGTAAATAGGTAGGCTTACTATGCGCCTTGAGAAGGTCTTAAGTGGTTGACTTTCTTCTTATCAAGTTTGGATCTTAAGTGGTTAGGATTAGGCCATTTCTGAATGTTTATTCCTTGAATTTTGACCAAAGTCATGGGACCCTCCTTTATTAGATTCGAAGTGGCCTATGAGTCCTCCTTTTCTAAAGTGATCGAGTCATGGCTATAACGTAGTAGGGTACTTTACCCGAATGTCCACTTCCTCTAGGAACTTTGCAAGGGCCAATCTAAGGACAGGTCTGGTATACGTGGGACATAACATGCAATTAATTAATGAAAATTAAGCACACATCCCTAAAACCAAACTTAATTAGGCTCACATCCCTCCATAACTTTTCATGTAAACCTCCCCCCTATTTTTGAATTTCCTCCTTTTTCATTTTTTTGCCATAAAAAAACGCACTAACATATAAAAAAAATTCTAAATTCTGGAAATAATCTCAGAAGTCCACGCAATTTAAAATAAAAAGTTGTATACATGTATGCAACTATTTCCAATAGTTGCATACAAGTGTGCAACTGTTGCATAAGCTATTTTGGTTTGAAAATCTAGAGCGAAACTTGCATACATGTGTGCAACTATTGCACACATGTATGCATGTTTTACATGAAGAAAACTCAAGTGAAATTTAGCGTACAAATTTATTACGCACTTTTATGCAAGAATAATGCAATACTTGCACAGATGTATGCAACAAAAACAAACAACAAAGCATGAATGGAATACTTGCATAGATGTATGAAGGAAAATTCAAATATATGCATACTATTATGCATTTAACTGCAGTTTCGCTGTTTTTTCGTTTTTGATGCCTTGTTTGATGGTTTATTGATCTGAGTTTTTTATCGATTTCATGTTTAATTTAAATACAAATTTACGTATTTTTTTAATTGTTTTAGTGAATTTTCGAAAAATAGGGACTAAGTTTACAATAAGTTTATGATTGGACCTGAGCCTAATTTAAAACTTTAACTGGGACCTGTAAAAAACATGCATATTTAATTAACCATTGTCTAAGGGAAGTCTTAAGCGGCATAGGTCCACTACCGTAATATCAGTTAAGTAGTAACATGAGGCATACGCCGGAGGGGTCTTAAATGGCTATATGCAGGCCTACCCTAAGCCGGTACCAAGCGGCGAGGTACCACTTCTCGTATTACTTGTGAGAATATATTTATACTTAGGACATTGATGTGTTAGGCCGGGGTTTTAGTGACTAGGATCCGCCTTAGGGTCATAAAAGATCATAAGAATCCACCCTTAATAAATACACTAGAATAGGCCTTAAATGACCAAGAATGTCCACCTCGTTGGTTCTTAAGTGATCGCTGATCCACCCTAAATACATTGATGAAGGTCTTAGGCGATTGACTCGGATATCCACCGCATTAATTAAAATATACCTTTGTGTGTGCATGCCTGTGTATTTCGTATACATACTTTGAAATATATAACTTGCCAAATTTAGAGTATAGTCAATAAACACATGTTATTTTCAGTCACCGGAACTTTATTTTCAGACCCCTCTCCTTAACATATCAACAAGTTAGTAGGTAGGGTGTAGGCATGGTGTACGAGATGATGATGGAGCCTAAAGAAGGCAACTAGGCAATTATTATGCTATTAGCTATTATTTCACGTTTGTTGTTAGAAGCTCTTGATGGTAAATAATAATGATATACAGTTGTAAACACATGGATTTGGTATTTAAAACTGTGGTTTTTGAATAAATGGTACATCTTATTTTGATTACTATATTTTCTCGTTCCGTTGTGTGAGATTCCATCTTGTTATATTATTATGTATTCCATGCAAATGTAATTCCTTACAGGAACCAACGACCCATTTAGAGTGGCTCTAAGTTTCGGTGGGCTTTTTCTGGGTTGAAATTTAGGCTCACTATGGGCGGGTTGCTACACGTTTCCTTTAGTTAAGTTTGTCTGACTCAACTACATTTTCTTTGCCAGCCATATTTTCAGAAATCTTTTTCTCAAAATTCCTGTTATCTTCCTCAATTCTTAGCCGAACTATGAATTCATCCAGTGTCATTTCCTTACACTTATGCTTAAGATAATTCTCGAAGTCCATGCAAGAAGGCGGCAGTTTCTTAATGGTTGTGGCAACTTGGAAAGATCGGTTAAGTGTCATCCTTTCATCTTCTAATTGACGGATGACAAGTTCTGGTTCTTGAGTCTGATTGATCGTTGTCCTTGAATCTTTTATTTTGAACTCGAGAAATTTTCCAGCGATGATTTTCTTTAAGCTTGCATCTTTCATTTTGTATAACTTTTTCCAAAACCAACCAGAGTTGTTTGGACGCAGCAGCAATACAGTAAACATTTTACAGGCTATCATCCAGACCATTTAAAATATAGCTTTTACATGTAAAATCTAAGTTTTTTCAGATATTAAGAGACTCTACTTTAGTAGCATCATGTTCGAGTTCACCAACTATAACAACATCTTCAATCGGAAATTTGGCGAGTCCCAATGTTGTTAAATAAAACAACATTTTCTGTGGCCAATGCTTGACGTTGATACCGTTGAATTTCTCTTGCCTTTCTCTATGAGACAGAGCCATTGCTGGCTGAGCATTGGTCACCATCTGTGCCTGTGCAATGTTATTGCTATTGTTCTGCAACATCGACATATACAATAATCAATATTGTTTTAAGATTGTTAGAAGAGCTAATCAATTAGTAACATAAATGTTAGAAAAAACTATTACGAAATCACTGCAATTCTATCACTATAATCTGAAACATCTAAAGTGTTAGTATCACTATTGCAATTATAATGTTACTTAAAGTAACAACAAATTGTCACAGAATCGTCAGACGAGCGTGACAATATCGTTGTGCATTTTACCAAATGTAAAACAGAAAGAAAAATGTTTTACCTAGTAGTGTTGTTAGAGTGTAGTGTAAACTATTTCCATGAAACAATATTATCGTCGTACGCACTGTTTGATTTGTCAGCAATTTATTTCCAAGGATGAAATGGACTACCCCCACATCATAGTGCGTGCAAACGTAGTAACGAAAAAATGAATGGGATTATACAACAAGGAGCACTGTTTATGGAGGAAGAAGAAGGAATGAAAATCAGAAGAGATGGAATGATTTGTTATGGTTTCATGCTACATATTTATAGGCTGAAGGAGGAGCCTGTTTGGGCAGTCATGACCTCTTGAAAGGTTGTAACACTTTACCAGGCAGTGAACCCGCACACGCGCATCTGAAAGGAAATCATCGCACCTTTTCAAATGAACAGACATGGCCAATCAAAAATACCAGTTTCAGCGCAGTAGGCCCAAGTTCAGTTGGTGGCCCATTTAATCACGAGACCCCAAGAGTCCAAAGGTCCTATCTATGACATACTAATAATAATATTAAGTAAGGCCCTTCATACCTTCATGCTCCTACAAGCCTACATGCCTCTTCTCTTTTTATTTGATATAGCATATTGGGTTATTATATATAACGAGAAGCAGTGGTGCTTATTGCATGATGTAGTACTTTTCCACAATGTTTCCTTCTTCCCAAATATATCTCTACTCATTCATTCATTTCTAAAAATCCCCTACATGAATGAGCAGTAGTTTCTTAGTTTCACGATCCATTTTCGTATCGGTTAAAGTAGCACATGGCCTTGAACTTTCCTAGTAATTATCTATTTGAAATACAAGCAAATTAGTAGACATAGATTGTTCTTGAATTATAAGCCTTTTGTGTATTTCTAAAATATATAACACACGATAAATGTTTCTTATAATACTTTGTTCTCTGTACATGTTCGTTTTTTTCTTGAACACCTGTCTAGTCTTAAAGAACTTAGAGAATTTGGCCTCATAATTCTGTTTGAAGCGGCGCCTTCGCACTAACGTAGGTGATTCTTTAAAGGGTATTATCTAATTCCTCAATTATAAACATCATTAAAAGTATCAATACGTACCCTATTTTCCAAAATGATGCACTGACTTACCACATGAATGATTTGTGTATATCAGTGCCATCAAGTTTACTTACGGGGTATTTACCTTGGGACTATGCTCGTGTATATAGTTCTGAATTTCTATCATGCACATTATTATACTACTTAACTTCTATTGTACTACTTATTTTTTGGCCATCAGTCAGGCATGTTGACCGGCCCAATTTCTATATTATACTAATACTAATCAGTTATGTAATCTTGCATTACGCAACCGTCTAGCTCAATAAAATAGTGCCATCGAGTTTCTCTTAAACTTCATTGTCTCTTCGAGCCTAGATCATGGGATCTCCAGTCAACTATTAGCTCTTCCATTTACCATTTTATAGTGTACTATTAGCTCTTCAAATAGGCGATTGATTATCACAATGTATGCATATTAGAGACACAATTTTGCTCCAATTTGGAATATCTTCCAAGAAACTTCGTAGTCAGTCTGCATCTTTTGCGGTTTTATCTAGGGCAATAAACTCTGGTTACATCGTTGATCTAGCTATACAAGTCTATATGGGTGATTTCCATGATATTACTCCATTACCTAATGTCAATACACATCCACTTGTAGAGTTTGTATCATGTGATCCAATGGTCCAATTTGCATCACTGTACCCTTACACTATTGAAGGACAGTTTGTATAATGCATACTATAGTTCTGCGTATAATTTAGGTATCCTAGAAGTTTGATTATCGCTTTCCAATGGTGTTTACCAAGATTGTTGGTAAATCTACTTAGCTTACTTATTGCTTATGAGATATCTGGTATACGAGAGAATTCCAGCTGATAGATACCATCATCAGTGTTTTTTACCTAATTTTTGTTCATATCTACTGGTGATTTTGCCATAGTTATATTATATAGCTTGAATTTCTCAACTATCTTGGCGATATAATGTGATTGGGGCAATGCATATCCATGTGGTGTTATCTAATTTTTTACACCCAATATCACATCAACTAGTCCTAGGTCTTTCATATCTAATCTAGAGGACAACATATCCTTTGTAGATGTTATTATGGCCTTGTTATTGCATAGGATCAATAAGTCGTCAACATAAAGACAAACAATAACATATCCATCATGTTTGTGTTTTATGTAGGCACATTTATCTGATTCATTTATTGTGAATCCATTTGATAATATGGTTTCATAATACTACTCATACCACTGTTTAAAAGCTTGTTTAAGGCCACAATGTGATTATACTAATTTACATACTTTATTCTCATTTCCCGAGCTCAAAAATCCTTCAAGTTGCTTCATATAGATTTTTTTCCTCTACTTCACCATTCAAAAATGCATTTTTAACGTCTATTTGATGTATTTCTTAGTCAAGTGTGCATGCAAATGCAACAAGCATCCTAATTGATGCTACCCTCGTTACTGGTGAATATGTATCAAAATAGTCTAGGTCTTACTTTTATCTAAATCGTTGGAATACATGATGAGTTTTGTACTTGTCTATTAAACAATTAGGTTTCAATTTCTTTTTAAATGTCCATTTATTAGCTAAGGTCTAACATCCTTGGGGTAAATCAACTAAGTCCCATGTATGGTTAGACATAATGGATTCGATCTCATTGTTATTTGCCTCTTTCCAGTAAGGAGCATTGCTGGAGGGCATAACTTGTTTGTATCTCATTGAATCATCTTCTAACATATAAGTGTTGAAGTCTGGTCCAAATGTTCTTAAAGTCCTCAACCTTTTGCTCCTCCTTGGTTCCTCCACATGTTGATCAACACTGGTTTGTTGAAGGTTTATCTTTATCCTCAAAAGATTTGAGGATTTCGTCTTCCCTTGGTCTGTTAGCAATATAACTCTCAGTGCATGTTTAAAAAGGAATATATGTTCAGAAAATATAGCACTTCTCGACTCAATGATGGCATTTTCATGAATATCATCAATTTCAGACTTGTGAACTGAAAATTGATAAGTGACCAATTCTTGTGCATATCCAGTAAATACACAATCAATAGTTTTTGGTCCCATTTTGACCTTTTTTGGTTTTGGTATCTCTACTTTTGCAAGATACCCCAACACTTTAAAGTATTTGTAGGATGGAGGTCTATTCTTGCAAAGTCCTTGATGAGACTTAGATTTTTTCTTTCATGGTATTTAAAATGTGGTATGCCGTAATAGTAGCTTCTCCCTAAAAGTTATCTGATAAGTCAGGACTGATTAATTAAGCATTAATCATTTCTTTAAAAGTTTGATTTTTTTCATTTATATATACAGTTGGATTGTGGTGAATAAGGTGTTGTAGTTTTGTGTATATTACCATGCACAACATAGAAATCCTCGTAGGAAAATTCGTATTCCTCCTCTTTTCTTCTTCTTCTCCATCCTTCCTCTTCCTTAGCTAACACCGAACCCAACTCTGTGCCAAGAATCAAGTCGAAACCGAATGTTCATACATTGGCTTGGCCAATATTAGACTCTGATCTCCTCTGTAACTGCCTTGAGATGGTGACAAGGCCGTCGACGATGATGGCGGTGGGAGGAGGTCGTGACGTCAAGGTCGAACAAAAACCATACCCAAATCGTCCAAATTAACCACAAATCCTAACCAAAAACAGCTATTACGAAGTTAATTGAGATTATAAACCTACCTATTTGTTTGATTCGAAGATTAGCGTGAAAATTCTCTAAATTTTTTAGAACTAGTGTTTCTGTGTAAAATTTAAAAGACGAGAACAATAAAAGGAAGGGAGGTAGAAGAAGAAGAGCGACAGATTTATATAGGCTCGAGATGGCTCTTTGTATTCCCAGTCCTTTAATTCCGCTTGGACCGGTGTGCAAGCCCATCTATACATTAGGCCCTTTGAACCAGTGGTAAGGGGACGAAGAAGAAGCCATTCGGATCGGAGACCAAACCCGGAGGGAATCATACACATTGACATAGCATACGAATTGAATTCAAAGAAAAACAAAGAAAAAAGTTTACCTACAGGAATTGCTGAACATCAAAAAGAGTTTCCAGAATTGTTTAAAAATAAAGAAGGTATTTGATATGTTTTATGGTGTATATATAAGCAAGGAGGGACATGACTTTATGAGGCAATATGGCCATACAAACGAATGGAAGCGACTATTCAACAGTTCAAGTTCAGAAACTGATGGACAGGTAATGTCAAAGCACACTCCATCTTCAATAGAAGCGTCCTTGGCGGGGGAAAATGTTAGCCTACTTTGTGAACTAGGCTACACAAAGCCAGATGATCAAGTAATGAATAACATTCACTCCAAGGGCCGGATCGAATCAGAGAACATCAGATCGGATCGAAGAATGATGGGTCAGAGTAAGTCAGCATAAAGCAGAGAAACAAGGGGCTTTGGTCAAACTGGATCGGATAAGACAAATCTGATCCGTCCCTTCAACCGAAGGACTCCGATCCGAACCCATGCACTCAAAACTGCAACTATCACCCCCACGTTCCCTTAAAGTTAGGAGCGGTTAGAAGGTCACATTCCCACGTTCATCCACTAACTCAATGTGCTAGCACCATCTTATGATATCCGAACCCGCAAGTGATGGAATGGATCCGAACCGGAGCCATCCCAGGAGCCTTTTTCACCTATAAATACACCATCAAGAGGAATTTGGAAGGATCTTTTGTCATTTTCAGAGCTCAAACTCCTTTACTATCCGAATTTCATCAACTTGTTCAGATTACAATCATCTTTGGAATCATATTATGAAGGAAATTGAGTGAATCAATGTATTATATAAGTGAGAATTGAGTGAAAATCATTGTTGTACTTTCATTCAAGACATCAATCCAAAGAGTAGAAAGTGGACGTAGGCTATTTAACGCCGAACCACTATAAATTATGTGTTTTCATCGTTTTTTATTTCATTTCAGTAGAATTATTATTAGTTTGGGTGTTAGAGCCAATTTTGGATCTAACACCCATACAACCATGTTAAGTTCTATATATATACATGTATTTATATATGTATATATGTGTCCTTTTTTATTTTTCCATGATCAGTTCAGATTATTCACCGCTTGTTGTGTATTGCTCCACTCATGTCTTGTCCTTTATTGTTGTAACATTCTATGAATCCAGAACCTTGTCTTGTCATTGTGCTTGTGTCATGATCCTGCATATGCAAGAATGCATATTTGGTTGGCTTATTCACATTTTCTTTGGTCTTGAAATTGTTGCGTACTCTAGCTTTACCCCTGTTGCATGTACATGCTTGCCTGGCTTATGTATATACTGTTGTTCTATACTTGAACTTGTGCACCACCATTGTTTTGTATCTTGTCCTTGTTTCACCCATGTTTCTCCTTGGTTGTTAAGCCATATGTGTCTGGCTTAAATTAAGTGTTGAACATGTCACTCTTGCATTTGTGTGCATGGAAATCTTTGATCGCTTTGATGCTATGTTATTCAAGTTATCCATGATTGTTTCACATTAACTTTGTATACTTGAATTTGTTCATTTGCCATATTGTTTGTACTTTTGCTTTGACCATGAATTTGTGTAACTCTTGTTCAAACATATTTGAAACTGCTATGAGTCCATATGTTTTGTTTCAGTCTTGTATATGCTCGAGCTTGTGTATATTACACATGAAGCACTTGATATGCTGCACTATTTGGGCTCCATGCATATATATATATATATATATATATACACAAACAAACGTATATATATACACACATGTGTGTGTTTCTTCCCATTTACACTTGAACTCGTGCACCTCCTGTATTTGGATTGTTGCATTCTTGAAGTGTTGACTGCTATTCCATGTTGCTTGCCACTTCTTGTATTGGCCTAATCTAGTTTCGACTTGTGCATGTATTTGTGTATGCCGCCATATACATACTTATGTATATATACATAGATGCGTGTATTTTTTGTGTGTTGTCATTCCTGTTTTGTTGAACTTTTATGTTCATGGATACTTGCAGCATGCACGTGTTGTCAAACTTCACCAGAGCATATCAAACTTAATATATTTATCCCTTATTGTTTCAATATTTGACCATGTTGCCTTTGCATAAAATATGTATGTGTGTGTGAGCACTAGAGACACGGTCTGCCTTGTGTTATTTTACAGTGAATCACTGTGAATATCATAAGCTCTCTAGACATAGATGGATGTATATACATATCCTATCATGTCATGAAAAATGTTGTGAAACACACCAAAAGTCTAAAGGAAACAAATTTTAAAATAAAATTATATCTGCTAGAATTTAAAATTATTTTTGTTCTAGTTTACTGTTTGTGTTTCTATGATAGGTATGCAGGTGACTGGACTGGCGCTGAAGTAGGCTGAAGAAAGAATTGAGTGTCAGTGAGTGATTAAGCGAATGTGAAGAGCTAGTACAACTGCGTGAAGTATAATTGAGTGAACCTGAGAGTTTGTAGTGAGGAACTGATATAAAAGAAATTTGTATATAAAAAATTATATTCTATCATTGAGATGTACAATAGTGGAGTTTGAAAAATATGTACTATTCAAATGTTGAAAAATATATTTATATTTAAATAAAATACCGTTTGAATGTTTAAATTATTCTGTAGTAGTATTGTATTCAAATATAAATATTGATTTATGTATGTCATGTAGTAGAATATTACAATTATAAACACATTTATAATTATATATGTGTTTGTTATCATAAAAGAATCATATTGTCATATAATTGTTATATACAATAAAAAGGAGGTCGACAGAATTAGTGGACCAACTAATTGCTTGCATTAGTTAGGGACATATATACTGCACTATTTAATATGTTCATAAAAATCATTAGGAATCCTAAAGACAATGGATGCTTGTGATAGGTGGATGAGTAGATGGATGTAGATGATGGTGTGGTAATATTTATGACATTCTTCTAGCCATGGAGATTTTAGGTACGAAATCCTTTAAGAAGAGTATAATATATCAATCCAAAATTCTAATAAAACAATTTAACTAAAAGATTAATAAAATAAATATTAATTAGAAAAATATTGAGAAATAGGCAACGAGGTTTACACCATTGTGTTTGTTGCAAAATTCTAACTGAGATAGACATTTGGTTTGCTGAAATCGGACTTAAAACGAAGACGATATGAAAGAAAGAAGTCTGAAATTCAAATTTGAAATTAGAGTAGGCATCAAATTAATTGGAAATTAATTAAGCGCAAATCATGATCAGCTGGGGTGATCCAGACTCCAAGTGGGTCGACCCAAGGGTCGACCCGCCTATAGGATGGGTTGACCCACCTAGGTGACGAGCGCAACCTGGTGCGCACTTTCCTAGATCATTTTGGTTGGTTTGGGTTCGCTTTTCTGGAAGCTTCTTTATTTGAAGGCCTATATTTTTTAACCTAAAATCCAACAATCCTAAATCCCCTAGCTCAATTATAAATATGGCTCCAAACATAACCTATATCTCCATTCTCCATTTCCTTCATTCTCTACCTCCACCTCAAACAACCTTTTTCTCAAATATTTTTTATGGAGCACTGAGGCTTGGGTTTGCATATATTTTGGAGAATATTCATAGATAAAGATTTCCTATCAGGGAATAATACGATTTGCTTAAAAATTGTGAGTAATTTCAGTGATTGCAAGATTCAATACAAATTCGGTTTTTTCTTGACAGTATAATAAGTTGTAGATTCCTTCAGATTACTATTTTGTTTTATATCAATGATCTATGTAAATTTGATTAATTCTTCAATCTATTCTTCTATCTGTTTCAGTAATCTATTCTGTTACTGTAGTTTTTTCTGGTTCATTTATACAACGTTTTCTTATGTAATTTTATTACAATTCAGTTTTAGCCCTACTTTTATTTCAGTTGTTCTTATTTATCTAAGCCTAGGCCATGCGAGTGGCTAGGCCATTGTCCTTTTTATTTTGACGTTGAGTTTAGACCTTCAAGAACCTAAACCCTTTATTCCTTCTTGTTTATGCGCAATTTGGGTTAAAATAAGAAATTGACAATTAAAGCACAATTGAAAAAAAATAAGATGTTGGATCTAGATTAACCCTAGAGGGGGGATGAATAGGATTTATCACAGTTTTTACTGGATATTAAAAATTCACAGATCACAGAATGCAGCAAAAATAAAAGTGTAGAAAATAAATCACACACTGATATACCTAGCTTCGGCAAAAACCTGACTACTGCTACATTCCTAAGGTTTCTACTAGGTAAGAGAACAGATCCTGCATACAATACCATGTACACTTGCGAACCCCTCGCTCCTATTCTAATCCTACGCTCAAAACCCTAGACTGATCTAATCCTCTAGATCAGATTTCCCCTAGGTTGACAAACTCTAGTAAACTGCCTAGTTTTACAGAAGAAACTAGGAAACCAACTAGATTTTACTGACTCTAGAAACTGTCAATTAAACCCCTAACTGAATGACCTAGATTTTACAGACTCTAGCAACTGTTTGAAAGGTTTACAAGACAAGTTAAAATACGGAACAAAATAAAACAAAACCCTATAGTTTTAGAAGGAAATATAATCTCCCTTTAGTCACTTAAACTTGGACGACCCTTTTTGAAATGGATCCACTCTCGTTTGTTTCACCCGATTACTTTCCCTTTTTGTAAAAATGGCGGCGGCTAGGAGAAATTTGCTAGGGTTTCTTCGTAGGCTCAAATCTCGACTTTGATAGCTGGAAAATCTCTGATGCTCTATAACGTTGTTCTTCGTCGAAGATTTGGCTATGGTTACGATCGAAAACAAGTGAGTAATTTCTGATTTGAATTCGCTTTTATCTTGAGTTGATTATGGTTTTCGATACCCGCTTTCCTGTGATGAATAAGTTGTTTATATCGGATTTTGGAATCCTTTGAATTCTCTGATTTCAATCTAAATGGCTTGGCTGATTCTTTGCTTTCCTAGATTGAATTTTGTCCCTTTTGCGAGATTGATGCCATGAATGAATATTTTCCTTGATTGAAAGATTTACTTGGCAATATATGAGTGATTGTTGAATTGTCCCTTGCGTGAATATCTTGATGAATCTAGACACGATTCTGGCTTTCATTGAATCTGGAAATTGATTGTTGCCATTAATCTCCTTATGTGAATAAATTTCTCAATTTAAAAATCCTTGAATGATTTGATGTGAATGCCGAATCATCATTGGAAATACTGGACACCAATTAGCAGATTTCTTACCATAAACAAAAATGTTAATTCATGAAATGGTGGATGAAAAACTGGAAACTTTGTGACTTTCTCGAAATGACTTTGGATTGCAAAAACTGATTATCAAAACAATGTTTTTTGACCAACATTTGATTCACTATTTCATTTCATTTCTAGAAGCAAATCAATGCAAGAATAAATTGTCTTTGAACATTTCTGCATTGTAAAACTGGAAAGTAATTTCCCATTTGACAATTTGAAACTAATGCCTTGATAGTTGCCAAACATTGATATTCTTGAAATTTCTTATTGCCATGAAACCAATCTTTGATTGAATGAATTTAAGCCGTGTCATTGTGAATTGCTATTTGGTTAAACATGATCACATACATGACATGTAGTTGCCCCATGCTTGACCAGACATATGTTTAGCTGCACCATCTGTTTTGATATGTTTGTGGCATGCATTTTTACACTAACTTGTTACATGCACCTCTGCATTTGTTTGAGCTTCACCATGTTCTTTTTTGCTGAAACTGACTTGCTCCATAAAGACTGACTTGAACTTGACTTATTTGTGTTTGCACCATTCATGTTGCTGCTGTACTTGACACTTGTTTATACTCGACTTTGAACTATTCCTATTCTTTGATAAGAGTAGTTTCTATATTGATTTGGTCTTGCCGAAAATACTTTGAACTGAACTTTCATTTGTGATACCTGAAACAAACTGAAATGTGACTTTGAGTTTGTACTTGATATGTTGGTTGATCATTCCTTCATTGCTCATGCTCAAATACCTAGTCTTGATTATGAACTATGTACTGCCATACATGAGTAGTTTTCGAATTTCTGTACACATGTGTACATGCTGTTTCACCATCACTAGTACAAAAGAGGGTATTTGTGTCTCTTTATTTGCATCTGTTGTATAAACAACAGATACAAATAGTACAATTTGCATCTGTTGCTAATCGAAATTAGACGCAAATAAGAAAAAAAAATATTGCTCCATCATTTGCATCTGTTGTTGTCTATGAATGGACGCGGTAGGGTGGGGTTAAAAATTCGGTATGGAAATTTGCGTCCGTTCATAGTACCATTAGACGCAAAGAGTTGATACAGATTATCTCTTGCGTCTTCCCTATTATAAAGAGACGCAAGTTGACTCACATATAAAATTGTGGAGGCAAATGAAATCACGAGCGGGAAGAAGAATCTTGTGTCTTCTCTATTAAAAAGAGACGCAAATTGAGTCACAAATAAAATTATGGATGATTATGGAGAAATAGAAGAATGGATGATTATGGAGAAGACATGGATGAGTTTGGCGATTTTGTCAGATGTTGCAATCTGACTGAACTTCTTCTCACTAACAAAAAGTACACGTGGAGTAGATATAGAGAAGATCCGACTTCGGTTAATGTAACACCCCACGTCCATTAATGTCACTCACTATGGGAATGCATTAACTTCCATGGAGCATTATAAGACTATAGAACAGAACATCACAAGACATATATATAAAATGGTACTTAAAATTTTAAACTTTATTAATTGCAGCGGAAAAGCAAAACATGTTTGATTACAACATCAAAACCATACTAAAGTCAAGTACATAAATATCCACCTTGAACAAAATTATTATCAGAGTACATAAAATAAAAGCATAATCCCACTCCAAATAGCCATAAAGAAAAGAGATAAAGCTGGGCATTACTCTCAGAACTCCAAGAAGAAAAAAATCCAAGTCAAGCTCCACTAATTCCCACCCTGAGGACCAAGGGGGAAAAGGAAAGAAAAGAGGCGAAACAAACAAGGATAGACATAAAGTTTGGCGAGTCCAGTAACTTTAAGAATATAATCAGTAAAGTAACAGGATAAGAAATAAACTGGATATAAGAGATGGCTGTGACATAAACAAATGTGATAAGGTAAACAAGGTAAGTAAGATAGAACATTGGTTGCGCTCCTAACCACTATATGATATGCTCTGCACCATACTAACATACTAGTTACATAGGAAAAGATGATCCCTCTTAAACGGTAATAATGTTAGTTTCGTGTACCCCTATCTGCTATCATAGGGGCCGCCTGCTCCTATCCCCACTAGTTATACCCACTACCCTCCCCATTCGATAGGCTCCCTAACTCGTAGATACCCGTGCTGGTCCCACAGTAGGGTGTATCACTCCCTAAAGTGGCTACCCGATACTACTAAAAGGCATGGTTTATACCTACACGATGCAACAACGTCTCACCTACCATCCCGGACCCATGCACGCACATGACTTCCTTGGACTTGCGTTGCCACCGCTAACTCGTTATCGACCTCTTACAATCAAACCAGTAAGCGTATCCCGTCCCGTCCTCGACCTAGTTTGAGCTCACATAGATAGTAAATGGGTTACTGGTTGAAAAGGGTCCACCCACTTGACACAAGCTTCCCTCCTAAGCTTGGTCCCCACTAGGAATTCCCACTTAACCCCTCTTTATTCCCATGTGTAATCACATGTTTCACCTTGGTTAAGTGCTTCTAGTTATATTTCACATGTCACCCACTAATCCCCCATGTCTTACTACATGCCTTATTTTGGTTAATTGTTTATTAATTCATTACAACTATAATCTTGCAAGACCCCTCACATTAGATTACCGTTTTGCGGTTGTAGGATTTGGCGGGCAGTTCCGGGTAGGCATATACCGCAATCCGAATCTAACCTCGTGTCCTTGCATTATTACGCATCTAATTTGTACCTTTGCCTCTCACATTAGATTACCAAATTTTGGTTGCTGGATGTGCCGGGCAGTTCCAGGCAGTCTTATACCGCAATTCGAATCTAACCTCGTGTCTTAGGCGTTCATTATCACTTTCTTCAGTTCATACTCAAATTATGGATTATAGTGATTCCCAATTACCCAAAAATTCCAATCAAAATTTATGTGAAAAATTCTAATCCAATTTTATACCTATAATCCCATGTATACAAGTTATACCAAATTTTACCCAAACCCACTTATGCCAAATCTCATATTTACAAGTTATGTACAATTATGTCCAATCCATAGTCATCATCAATTTATGCCCACTTACAAATTACATATTATTTCAATTTTCCCAAATTTTCCCAACCATTCAAACATTATTCGTACACAAATCTCACGTAATATGTTTGGCTCGAAGTTAGCCTAATCTCATATAAAGAAAAAGGAAAAGGAGGAGGGAAGAGAATCATGACATCAAAACTGGCATAAACATAAGAACATACATATGAACATAAACAGGTGTGTAATGATAAAATAGATCAGAAAGGCATATGACAGGTTTATGGAAATGAATCAAAAAGGTGACAATTAGCAAACTTGGTAAGATTCATTATAGGCATACACATTAAATCCAATTTACAACTTATCACAGTCACTTTTAATTTAATTATCTTGTGAAAGTGACATAGACTCATAGCAATAGGATTAAGGATAGAGAATAGTCCTGAATTCTGATTTCTGAAGTTGATTAGCTAAACCGTTGATGTAGACTTTGATCTTTATCTTCCAACTTGAATTTGATTTACTTTGGTGGAGGCTAGGTTAATTTAGATTTTAGCAGCATGGAGGCGTCATAGATTTGTGTAATGAAAACAGGGTTAGGTTTAGGGCTCTTTTATAGATGTTCTAGGTGAATTAGTGCCTTTAGATTAGTTTAGGAGCCATCAGAACCATCCAAATCAGAAATACACGTCAGTCAGCCAATCGTAGAATAACACATCAGCCCTTGGCTTCAAAAACACGTCGGCCAGATCTGGGCCGAAAGAGGTCGACACCCCATTAGGGGGGTCGACACCTACGTAGACTCCCCTAGGGCGGTCGACACCTATGTCGACTGGGGGGTCGACACCTTCCTGCTCACCCAGATTTCGTTAAATTTGATTTTGAACTCGTTTTAATTTATTATTTTAATTCTGAATTAAACTGAAATCTTTTAAGCCTCATAACTTCTTCATATCGTGTCTGTTTTACGCAAACTCGGACTCTATCTCAAGTAGAATTCTGAGACGAACGCATTGGCATAACTTGTTTCCCTTAATTATTCTTCTAAAAATTAAGTGTTCTTTAATTTTTCAATTTTAGTATTATAAAATTACGCGGTGTTACATTCTCCCCTACTTAAAGGATTTCGTCCCCGAAATCTCCAAGTTCAGAAGAGTGTATCCTACCATCTTATCATCCATTTACTCATCCATCATCTACCAGCATCCATTGTCCTTAAAAGATTTCTAATTCTATACAAACATATGCAAAAGTGTGTGTATATGTTCCTTATCTAATGCAAAGATCAGGCTGTCTACTAATTCAGTTGACCTCCTTAATGCGAATTATGTCAGTGCCATGGGTCCAACATGTATGCAATTATTCCTAATGCACTTTATTACTTCTATATGAGTGCACAATCATTCACTCAAATGAAACATCCACATGATAACACAACAAATTTAAATCAATAAACAAATATATGCAATATGAAAGTGACTGAGCTGATCTTAGTGCCTAAAGTGTGTGTAAATGCATCCACGAGTAACCACTAGCAACCACTTGCATCCACTAAACATAACATGTTTCAAACACATGTTTACAATCATAAGATTTTCTACCTAAAGATCGAAGATATAATCGAGAGGATACACTAAACGATAGAACAAGTATTAACAAAGCGGTAGAAAAAAGGAGAAGTTAAGAACATACCCTCAAAAAGGAAAGGGTATGTTGCACGTATCTTATCTTCCGTTTCCCAAGTCGCGTCTCCTTGATCATCTCCCTATTGGACTTTAACCAACTTGACCTCTCGGTAGCGTAACTTCTTGACCTTCGATCTAAGTATGCATGTGGGAGCTCGTCTAATCATGGCATCTCGCTCTACGTCCACTTCTCTAAGTATGCTCGGATCTACTACTTCCGTAGTATTATCTAAACACTTCCTCAAAAGCGACACATGAAACACGTCATGCACACCACTAAGCTTCTCGGGAAACTTCACTTTGTAGGCCATCTGTCAAATTCGCTCTGCAATTGGGAATGGCCCTACGAACCTTGGTGCCAATTTCCCTATAGCTCCAAAGAGAACTACATTCCTCAACGGTGATACTTTAATAAAGACCATGTCCCCAACATCGACCTCAAGATTGGTTCTTCTCTTATCAGCATATGACTTTTGTTGGTCCTGTGTCGTCTTCATGCGTCTTTGAATCAAGTCTATCTTCTCTGAAGTTTCTCTAACCATATCGGGCCCAAGCAAAATCGTATCCGTAGATTCCCACCAACAAGTTGGTGATCGGCAAGGTCGCCCATATAAAGCCTCAAAAGGTGCCATGACAATACTAGCCTGATAGTTGTTGTTGTAGGCGAACTCTACTAATGGAAGGTGTTCCTCCCATGTCCTTCCAAAGTCCAAGATGCATAACCTCAAAAGATCTTCTAGAATTCGATTCACTCTTTCGGTTTGGCCATTCGTCTGAGGGTGATAAGTGGTGCTCATACACAATTGCATTCCTACCGCCTCTTGCAAGCTCTTCCAAAACTTACTAGTGAAAGTGGGATCTTGATTGCTCACAATACTAGAAGGTACGCCATGTAGACAAACTATCTCTCGGAGATAAATAGATGTTAACCATGTCGTTGTCCTTTTACTCTTAACGGGAATGAAATGGGCGCTCTTGTTAAGTCTATCTACTACCACCTAAATCCCTGTATTACCCTTCCTTGACCTCGGCAACCTGTCAACGAAATCCATGGAAACACTTTCCTATTTCCACTGTGGAACCTCTAAAGGGTGAAGCAACCCGCCAGGATTCTTTTGCTCAGCCTTAACTTGCTGGCACATTAAGCATCTAGAAACGAACTCAGCCACATCCTTCTTCATTCCGGCCCAAAAGAAAACTCACTTCATGTCCCTGTACATCTTGTCACCACCGGGATGTATGTTAATCTTAGAAAGATGTGCCTCTTCAAGGATTGTTCTTCTCAAACTATCATCTTGTGATACGCAAAGTCTTCCATCCCTGCGCAACCAACCTCTCTCATCTATAGTATACCTAATAAAATGGCTCGAAGACTCCCCTTTTATGAGCTTGTCTACTATCTCCATCAACTGTGAGTCATCTCTCTGTGTCGCCCCTGCCTATCCCAAAAGTGTTGGTCGCACCTCTAATGATGCCAACAAACCTGGAACATAATCGACGGAGGGTCTAAAATCCAAGGCAGATATATACTCTAAGCTTTGCCGCTCAACAAACAAAGGACTCAAAGCTAACTTCTTTCTACTCATGGCGTCAGCTACAACGTTAACATTGCCAGGGGATTTTGCAATCTCAAAATCGTAGGATGCTAAGAACTCCATCCACCTCTGTTGCCTCAAGTTTAGAACTTTTTGAGAGAACAAGTATTTAAGCGACTTATGGTCTTTATACAACTCAAACCTCTCTCCAAGAAAATAGTGAAATTAAGGCTTAAGAGCAAAAACTATGGCAGCTAACTCCAAGTCGTGGGTAGGGTAATTCTTCTCATGGACCTTCAACTATCTTCCACCATAGCATATCACCCTTCCCTCTTACATCAAAACTGCACCAAGCCCTATCCCGCAAGCATCGTTATACTCTGTGAATGGCTTACTCCCATCCGGCAAAACTAAAACTGGAGGTGTGGTCAATGCCCTCTTCAAATGTTGGAAAGCATCGTCACAGTCAACATCCAAAGAAAAGGCTAAATTCTTTTTCGTCAATCGAGTAAGTGAGGCTGATATCTTAGCAAAATCCTTAATGAACTTTTCATAATAGCCCGCTAAACCAAGAAAACTTCTTACTTTTGTTGCAATCTTAGGAATCTTCCAATTTTAGATTGTGACTACCTTCACGGGATCCATAGCTATCCCTTTCTTAGAGACCACGTGCCCTAAGAACCTCACTTCCTTCCTCCAAAAATGACATTTGGAGAACTTATCTTTGAGTTGATGTGCTCGAAGGGTCTTTAATACTTCTCTAAGATGTAGGGTATGCTCTTCCTCGATTTTAGAGAATATCAAGATGTCATCCACAAAGACCACCACGAACTTGTTCAGAAAGTCCCTAAACACCCTACTTATCAAGTCTACGAAATATGCGGGTGCATTCGTCAGACCAAAAGGCATGACAAGCCACTCAAAGTGACCATCGGGAGCCCTAAAAGCAGTCTTATCTATATTATCCTCAGCTACCCTCAACTAATGAAATCCTGTAGCTAAATCCAACTGCAAGAAAACCGAAGAACCAACCAACTGATCGAACAAATCACCTATCCTCGACAATGGGTGTCTATTTTTCTTCGTGAGTTTATTTAGGTCCCTATAGTCCATACACAGTCTAAGTGAACCATCAGCTTTCATAGCAAAAACAACTGGAGCACCCCACTCCGAGATACTTCTTCTAATGAACCGTTTCTCAAGCAACTCTTTCACTTGTTTACTAAGCTCCCTCCTTTCTCTTGGAGCCATGTGGCGCACAGGCAATGCAACTAGCTTTGCATTGTCCATCAAGTATATACGGAAATCTATCTCGCGTTTTGGAGGTAAGCCCCTAACCTCCTCAAAGACATCTGCATACTCATGGACTACTCGAACATATTGCAAATCATCAATAGATGTGTCAAGAGATTCTAGGCGGCTAAGCATAACCGAAACCTTAGGATCGCATGAGATATCGAGAGTATTACCCAAACTAGTCAACAGTATAACTACCATCCTTTCACAGTCGAGAATGGCACCATATTTGGCTAGCTAGTCCACTCCAAGAATCAATCCATAGCCCGTGAAACCAAGCACATAAGCGTTGCATTCGAACTCAACGCCATACACAAAAATTCTCAAACCCCGACATAACACAGAAAGATGAGTCGTAACCCCAATTGGATTTGAGACACTAACGGGATCCACTACTATACTAGTATCTAGGTGTAGAGACTCAACAATAGAAGAAGATAAGAACGAATGTGAAGCGCCAGAATCAAACGAAGTACGAACAGGATGATCAAAAAGGAAAATCAAACATTCAACAGAAATGTTTCTACCTCTCTCTTGCGGAGGTGCCATGAGAGCGTGAACTTGCCATCCAGAAGTAGATCATGTCCTCTGTCCTTGCCCTTGTCCTTGCCTCCTTGGGCAGTCTTTAATCATATGTCCTGCCTCACCACACTGGAAGCAACCCGTCTTCTTCTTCTTCCTACAGTCCTTGCTTAAGTGGCCTAGTGTTCCATAATTAAAGCACCTTTTCTTCCCTTGTCCCTTGTTATCCTTACCACCTTTCTTTTGTTGTTCTTTTGCTTTCTCTGGATCCCCTTTATTATCATGTGCCTTATTAGCATTAGCACCTTTCCCCTCTTCATGCGTCAGCTCCATATCAACCAGTTTCTCAAAAGTAGCCCCCATAGGAAGGTGGAACATAGCTAACACGTGCAATGGTTCATTCGGACACTTGGAAAATCTCAAGTCCTTCTTATGTAGTGTATTAACTAATTCCATATCAAATCTTGCTAATTGGTTAAACTTGTTAATGTACTCCTTCATAGACAAACTCCCTTATTTCAAAGCCAAGGACCCCTCCATGTATAAACTCTCCTCTGCTTGTGAAAGAAATTTCAACTTGAACCTTTGTCTAAAATCCATCCACATCTCCACTACATGCCATCCATTAGTTACTTCCCACCAAAATGAGGCTTCGTCCTTCATCAACCAAGCAGCTAGCTGAACCTTCCTTCCATTGTCTATCTCAAAGGTACCAAACAAGTCTCCACTTCCTTGAGCCAATTTCTAGACTCAACAAAGGGCTCAGTCCCATCAAACGGTTTTCCTCCCATCGCATGGAAGTCTTTTCATATCTTTGAAAAAGCGTCTACATGAGGAGGGGGAGGAGGAGCGTTTGTTGGGCCTATGGCGTTAGCCCTTGCCTCCAGATACCTTCTGAACCAGCCTGTATCTGTACGCCCTCAGGTATTTCCGGTTCTCCAAACATGCTGAAAGGAAAAAGGGAGAGATTGAAAACAGAGAATCAAAAGATAGATATATAGCTGTTGGGGATTATGTATTTCATAATAAACCTTTCTCTAGAAAATACTCTCTTTAAAACATGTTTTTGAAAATACTTCTTTCTAAAAATGCTTTTGAAAATGGTTTTCAAAATCTTTTATCTGTTCTGGTAACCTTAGCTCTGATACCACGTGTAACACCCCACGTCCATTAATGTCACTTACTAAGGGAATGCATTAACTTCCATGGAGCATTATAAGAGTATAGAACAGAACATCACAAGATACATATATAAATTGGTACTTACAAATTTAAACTTCATTCATTGCAGCGGAAAAGCAAAACATGTTTGATTACAACATCAAAACCATACTAAAGTCAAGTACATTAATATCCACCTTGAACAAAATTATTACCAGAGTACATAAAATAAAAGCATAATCCCACTACAAATAGCCATAAAGAAAAGAGATAAAGCTTAGCATTACTCACAGCACTCCAAGAAGAAAGAAATCCAAGTCATGCTCCACTAATTCCCACCCTGAGGACCTGGGGGGGTGGGGAAAGGAAAGAAAAGAGGCGAAACAAACAAGGTCAGACATAAAGTCTAGCGAGTCCAGTAACTTTAACTATATAATCAGTAAAGTAACATGATGAGAAATAAACTGGATATAAGAGATGGCTGTAACATAAGCAGATGTGACAAGGTAAACAAGCTAAGTAAGATAAACATTGGCTGTTTTCCTAACCACTATACGATATGCTCTGAACCATACTAACATACTAGTTACACACTAAAAGATGATCCCACTTAAACGGTAATAATGGTAGTTTCGTGTACCCCTAGCTGCTGTCATAGGTGCCGCCTGCTCCTATCTCCACTAGTTGTACCCACTATGCTTCCCATTCGATCTGTTCCCTAACTCGTAGACACCCGTGTTGGTCCCATAGTAGTGTGTATCACTCCCTAAAGTGGAAACCCGATACTACTAGAAGGCACGACTTATACCTACACGATGCAACAATGTCTTACCTACCAGCCCGGACCCATGCATGCACATGACTCCATTGGACTTGCATTGCCACCGCTAACTCATTATTGACCTCTTACCATCAAACCAGTATGCCTGTCCCGTCCTCGACCTATTTCGAGCTCACATAGATACTAAAATGGGTTACTGGTTGAAAAGGATCCACCCACTTGACACAAGCTTACCTCCTAAGCTTGGTCCCTACTAGGAATTCCCACTTAACCCCTCTTTATTCCCATGTCTAATCACAGGTTTCACCTTGGTTAAGTGCTTCTAGTTATATTTCACATGTCATCCATGTCACCCACTTAACCCCCATGTCTTACTACATGTCTTTTCTTGGTTAAGTGTTTATTAATTCATTATAACTGTAAACTTGCACGACCCCTCACATTAGATTACCGTTTTGCGGTTGCTGAATTTGTCGGGCGTTTCCGAGCAGGCTTATACCGCAATCTGAATCTAACTTCGTGTCTTTGCATTATTACGTATCTAATTTGTGCCTTTGACCTCTCACATTAGATTACCAAATTGCGGTTGCTGGATGTGTCGGGCGGTTACGGGCAGTCTTATACCGCAATTCAAATATAGACTAGTGTCTTAGGCGTTCATTATCACTTTCTTAAGTTCAAACTCAAATTATGGATTATAGTGATTCCCAATTACCCATAAATTCCAATCCAAATTTATGTAAGAAATTCTAATCCAATTTTATACCTAAAATCCCATGTATACAAGTTATACCAAATTTTACCCAAACCCACTTATGCCAAATCTCATATTTACATGTTATGTACAATTATGTCCAATCCATAGTCATCATAAATTTATGCCCAATTATAGATTACATATTATTTAAATTTTCCCAAACTTCTCCCAACCGTTCTAACGTTATTCGTACGCAAATCTAACGTAATATGTTAGGCTCGAAGTTAGCCTAATCTCATAAAAAGGAAAAGAAGGATGGAAGAAAATCATGACATAAAAACTGGCATAAACATAAGAACATGCATATGAACATAAACAGGCATATAATGATAAAATAGATCAGAAAGGCATATGACGAGTTTATGGATATGAATCAAAAAGGTGACAATTTGCAAACTTTTTAAGATTCATTAAAGGCATACACATTAAATCCAATTTACAACTTATCACAGTCATTTTTAATTTATTTATCTTGTGAAAGTGATATGGACTAACATCGATAGGATTAAGGATAAAGAATAGTTATGAATTCTGATTTCTGAAGTTGATTAACAAAACCGTTGATGTAGACTTTGATCTTTATCTTCCAACTTGAATTTGATTTACTTTGGTGGACGCTAGGTTAATTTAGATTTTAGCAGCATGGAGGTGCCATAGATTTGTGTAATGAAATTAGGGTTAGGTTTAGGGCTGTTTTATGGATGTTCTAGGTAGGGCCTTTAGATTAGTTTAGGGGCCATCAGAACCATCCAAACCAAAAATACACGTCAGTCAGCCAACCACAAAACGACACATCAACCCTAGGCTTCAAAAACGCGTCGGCCAGATCTAGGCCGACAGGGGTCGACACCCCTAGCGGTGTCGACTCCCCTAGGGTGGTCGACACCCTATAGCGGGAGATTTGCCGCTCTCCCAGATTTCATTAAATTTTTATTTTGAACTCGTTTTAAATTATTATTTTAATTCTGAATTAAACCGAAATTTTCTAAGCCTCATAACTTCTTCATATTTTGTCCGTTTTACGCAAACTCAGACTCTAGAATTCCGAGACGAATGTAATGGCATAACTCGTTTCCCTTAATTCTTCATTTAAAAATTAAGTATTCTTTAATTTGTCAATTTTAATATTATAAAATTACGGGGTGTTACAGTTAAGTTGGATAGATTTTTTATCAACCCAGCATTTAAAGATATTCATCCACTCTCTTCTCATTGTGGTTATGTTCTGTAATCTCTGATCACTGTCTTATTATCTTTGATCATGGAGATGGCGTGCCTAGGAAAGCTATTTTCAGGTTTGAAAAGATGTGGTGTCTTAAAGATGGATTTGATTATGTTAAAGTAGGCTGAATTTTCAAATCTTGATAGTGCTGTAAGTTCTTTGAGTGGAAAGTTGAAGTTGCTGAGATGTTTTCTAAGAAGACGGAATATGGAAGTTTTTTGTTCATTTAGAAAGAAGGAGTTGTTGGAGTATGAGATTTTGAATTTGAATATTACTACTGAGCAACGTTCTTTGACTACTGCTGAAGGATGTATGTTAAATGATACAGAGAGAGAAATGTTGAAATAAATTGACCAAGAGGAGATTTACTGGAAGCAAAGATCTAGAGAGCAATAGGTTAAAGAAGGTGATAAAAACACTGGTTATTTTCATTGTATTGCTAAGGGTAGGAGGAGGACCAATATGATTTGTAGCATTGAGTAAAATGGTGTTGAAGTGAGTAGTCACAATGAATTAAATAAGGTGTTTACTGACTAGTACGGGAAGATTTTTGGGTCTTATAATGGTTCGAGAATTGTTGTTGATTAGAGACTTTTGTATCCTGATAATTTGAAATTGTCTAGCCTTGATGGAGACTTTTCAAAGGAGGAAATTTGAGCTTCTTTGAATGAAATGCCCAATGAGAAGGATCCAGGCCCAGATGGCTTTCCTAATTTCTTTTAAAAAAATACTGAAGGTGGTTCTTATTCCTAAGAAAGAAGGCTGATCAGCTCCTTCGGATTTTAGACCTGTTTGTTTACTCAACTGTACATATAAACTGATTACAAAGGTGCTGGCAGAGAGATCAAATTGGTGATGGATAGATTAGTTGACAGATCCTAAACAACATTTATTAAGGGTAGATTTATTTTGGAGGGTGCTGCTTTGGTTCAGGAGGTTGTTTCTTACTGCTCCAGCAATTCTATACCTTGTGCAATTCTGGAATTAGACTTTGCAAAAGCATTTGGTACTGTGGATTGCAATTTTATTATAGATTTGTTGGCTACTAGAGGCTTTGGAGAAAAATTGATTTATGGATAAAAGGAATTTTTTCAGCTAGTAAAGCTAATATTTTTGTTAATGGAGTGGATGGCAAGACGATTTTCTCTAAAAGGGGGTTGAGACAAGGCGATCCACTGTCACCTTTATTGTTTGATCTTGCTGCTGATGTGTTTACTCAGATTTTGAGAGTTAGTTGCATCAATGGGCTGTTGAAAGGTTTTGGTGCAGATTATATTTTGGGTGGTATCACTTCTTTGCACTATGTAGATGACACTATTGCATGTAGTAGCCCGTAGCGTAAATATATTGCTACTTTGAAGTTTATTATTTATTCTTTTGAAAGCGTGTTTGGTCTTTAGATTAACTTTCATAAGAGCTCGGTGTTGGTGATTGGTGAAGAAGAAATGGTGAATCAGAGTATTGCTGATATGTTGAATTGCAAGGTTGGTTCTTTTCCTATTAATTACTTGGGTCTTTTCATTCATCCAGGTAAAATTTTGAAGGAAGATTGGTTTTCTCTCATTAACAAAGTTGATTTGAGATTAACTAGATGGAAAGGTAACTCTCTATCCAAAGCTGGCAGATTAATTTTGGTGAATTCAGTTTTATCAGCGGTACCATTGTTTGGTTATCATTTTATAAGTTTCCAGAGTGGGTTTTGAATAAAATTTTCATCATAAGGAAAAGTTTTTTTTGATCGGGAAAGAGTAATTTGAGTGTTGCGGTTTGTTTAATTTCTTTGGATCAATTAAGCAAATAAAAGATACAAGGAGGTTTTTGAAGGAGATGAATTGTGCTTTATTATGTAGATGGTTGTGGGGCATTTTGTCTCATAAAAATGTATTTTGGTGCGAATGGGTGACCAACACTTATTACAATGGAGTTTATTCTTTGTATGTAAATGTTAGACGTCCATCTCCATTTTGGAAAGGAGTTCTTAATTCAATGTATGTTTAGATTTAATATTAATCTAAACGCTAATAATGGCTAGTGGTATTCCTTTTGGTTCAGTAGACGGTTATTGCCGATTTATTTGGTATATGGATTTGATTGTTTGTTCAAGATTTCTAGTGTTAAAAATGCTTGTCTAGCTGATGTGTATGATGCTGCATTGACTGATTTTAAATGGAAATTGGGCTTTAATCGTATTATTGAAGGTAGGGCTCTGACTCAACTTCTAGAATTGTTCAAATTGCTTGAGTCTGCATTGATTAATGGTGCAGATGATGTCATTCGGTGGGGGTGACAAGTAGAATTTTTCGGTGAATAATTGCTACAAGATCATTAATTTTTCAAGCAAAAAGTTCTTTGGTTTCAAACAAATATGGAGCTATGCTAAGATTCCTACAAAAGTTAAGATGCACATGTGGACGTTGATGCATGAGAGGTTGAATAAGATGAGCATGCGGAGAAGGAAGAACTTAAATATTGTAGAGAAATGTCTTTTTTTTTTGGGGAGTTGTGGAAGACTATTTGCATTTATTCTATGATTGTGATGTGGCCTTTTATGTGTGGGGTAAATGTTTAGTGCAGCTAAGCATTGATTTCTGCTGGTGAAATTCTATTCGAGATTAGTTTGATTTTTAGGATTCTTGCAACTCCAATGATCTTGCTTTCATTAAATTTTCTTTTTGTTGGGTATTGTGGCACAAGGGGAATTATAGATGTTTTAGTTGTACTGCCAAATCATCTGATGAAATTTTATTTCAAGTGTTAATTTTTTTATAAATGGTCAGGAGTTGATCATTGGGAGTTTGCTGACTTGATTAAGGGCAACATTGGGGCAAGAGTTCATAGTAGGCGGTTGCAGTAATTTCATTTAGCTTTGTACTTTTGTATTTTGCATGGTGATATCATGTATTTTGGCTCCTGCGTGTGCTTGCTGTTATGTATATATTGCTCCTGCTTGAGCATTGCTTTCTTTTTGTTGGTTTGTAACTGTTGACTTACTGATTTTGTTTGTACTGCATTGGTATTTATATATTGCGTGGAGCTCTATCGAGCTTCCACTACCTTTAGCATAAAAATTAAATAATGTCATAAAAGAATTAATAACTATTGTAACCATTGTTGTTTGGAGTAAAATAAATTAAATTAGGTAGTTAGGCCTAATGAGTACAATTTAAAACATTGATTAGAAATAAGGATTATAACTCCGGTTAAGTGGATAATTATTTCATATAATAGATAATATATATATATATATGTACAAAATAAATCAAACTAAAGTAAAATAAAATGTTTAAGGAGTTGCAATAATTAGTTTAAAAAAAGGACAGATATAATAAGGACATTTCATTATTAATTAATGTCTTAGGAAAATTCTGACCGTTATGGCCATAAATGGCAATAATCCCTAATAAATAAAAATAAATGAAATTAAAAAGAGGATTATGGGTATAGGTTGTCGTTTAAACACTAAGTCCAATAAGTAAACAATAAATTAAATATCGTAGGGTAGGAAGGATACAATTTCCCTTACTTTATACAAGTTAATCTAGAATTAATAGTTAAGAGCTAGAATTGGACTTAGTAGGTTAATGATGCGACGTAAGTTGTCTTATTCGACAGAAGTCTGCAATTTCCAATAGTCAGATATATGTCCCACTGATGTGAGATATCATTAACCATAGGTTCCGGTGATAATACTTAGTTTATGTACGTAATATTTCCATAAGGAGAAACTGAACGGGAATAACTCGATAACGTGACCTGCTTTGGGAAATAAGGTCTTAAGTGGTTAGACCCACCTATAAAAAGTTATTAAGTGATCATATAGCCTGCCTCCCATAAATGGAGCACTAAAGGCTACTTAGATACTAGTTCGATAATCTTCACGAACAATCCACTTCCTCGGGTCTTAATTGGCTTAGGCCGAGGGGTCCACTAGGGAATGGGTTTTAAAATGCCCAGTATGGTATTTCCATAGGGCTACTTGTCTTAGGGAAGTAATAAGCGACTAGGAGATTATCCAATAAGGCCAGCTAGATAGTAACGAGGGGTTCCACCACCGGGTGGTCTTAAATTGCGTGCTACATCTACTTAACCGAGTGGTCTTAAGCGGCTACTTACTATCTTTGGCCTTATGCAAGGCATGAGTTTATATGTGTGAATAATAGAATCCTTAATTAGTAGGACCCATAGCTAGTGTCCTTTAATTTATATTAGCCTAGAATAAACTATTGAAAGGGCATTATTTGACAATAGATCTGCATAGGGTCTTAAGCGATCAAGAGGATCCACCCTTATCTGTCATTTGATGGTGAGGTCTTAAGTGGCTATAAATATAATTAACCTCCATATGATTAGTGAGTAGTTGAGCACTCACTTGTTAGTTTTGGGTAATTGGTTAAATGATGGTTTAAAGGCTTCATAAACATATGCGCAAACATTTTATCTCCGTATCGTTATTGTTGGAAATGATACCTTGGGTATGGTACTTAGAGTCGGGCATTAATGTTTACAAGGTTAGATTAGAATTACTAGCCTTGATAGGTATATGTCTTTGGTTGAACCAAACGGGATACATCTATGTACTTTAGATTATGTTATACCCTTTCTATTCACTAGAACTTATTGTTCTAACCCCTCCTCATTACGGTATCCTAGGTTTTCACGAGACGGTCTGGTTCTCACAAGTGTTTAAGTTTGGTTTTCTGTTCTCGTTCTCTTTCATGCTCAGTATTGACATGGTGACTCACTCTAGAAGGTAGTTACCCGATTTGATACTAGTCTATCCTATTTTGTTTCTGTTGTGAGTTATTTTATTCATACTCTGATTATGATCATGCTCATTTATTTGCAAGTATGAGAATTGCACGCTCTATGCTTGAATGGGGTTGAGTTTCAATTTTGGTCGAATTTTGGGCTAAGAAAAGTGTAGGGTGTTACACAAACCCAAATTGATTTATAATCTATCTCAAGTCGTGAGAGTTAGTTGTGCAAATGGTCATATCTCATTCATTTTGGCATCGTTCTAACACTTTGGTTCTCAAAGTGGGGATCGCCGTATCGAGCGTCGAAGTCAAGCTCTGGTTTAGTTAACTCATATCTGACTAGTCGCGGATTTGAGCCATCTCGTTGAAACATGATCCAATGAACGTTGTTGGGGATTTAGTCATCCCTTTCGTTCGAGTCATCGCATAGATCGGTCGAATCACAACAAATAGCCAAATTAGTAAACATGATCATAGATCGCGGAAAGGAGAGTTTATTCATAAATAATTAGCAAGTCATGCCTTACTACATAGTTGGAAAATGAAATAACAATTACAAAATTCAAAAGAAAATAAAGGCCTAAGCCAAATAGGGCCACAAGTGCTGACATTCCATGCTCTTTGGAGGTCATCGCCATCGATAGACGTTAGCCTGAATTTCCACTACCGAGCTTCCGTTAAATGATGTTAGTTCCTTTCCATCTTAGTCTAATGTGAACTAGAGCTGGGAAGACATGATTCGGTATAAGGTTGCTAGGCACAAAGGTTCTGGGTTAAACCTTCTAGTTATAGTATCGGACGACCCATTTTCTATGTGTTGAAGCACGCAAGTTAGCCTCCTCTCTCTTCTTGTCAACCATGTCAAATGATTCTGGGTGAAATTACTTGTTAGTCGAAGGATCATAGTATGTTGTTAGGTGAGAGTGGACTTCAAGCTCCACAGGTATCACCGTTTCAGAGCCATATGACAAGGCGAATGGAGTGTGGCCAGTCACAGACTTATGGGTAGTACGATAGGATTTGATGGCTAATGTTATTTCATCGATTCATTTGCCTTTATCTCACTGCAATTGCTTCTTTAGAATGGACTTGATGATCTTGTTCACTGCTTCAACTTTTCCATTTGATTGCAGGTGTGCAGTTACAATGTATTTCTTTTCAATGTCATGTCGTCGATAGAAATCTCTAAATTTTTGCTATCGAAATGGGTCCCATTATCAGTAATGATATTGTAGGGAAGTCCAAACTGACATATGATATTTATGATGATAAAGTTGATCAACCTTTGTTCAGATCATAGTCAGTGGTTTAGGTTTGACCCATTTTGTGAAGTAGTCAACTGCAGCAATAGCATATTTTGCTCCACCTTTTGAGATCAGAAAGTTATCGATGATGGCAATCCCCCAGACTGAAAATGACCAAGAACTGACCTTCTGAGTGAGTTCATTTGGTGGAGCACGTGGAAATTTTAAAAACATCTAACACTTGTAGCAGCATCGTGAATAATCAGCTGCATCTCGGTTGACGGCAGGCCAGAAACAACCATACCTTAGTATTTTCTTTGCCAACGTGTAACACCCTGAATTTTTAATGACACTAGAAGAGGATAAATTAAATAGTAATTAATTAAATATTCAGAATTAGAGGAAATGTACTGCACCATTGCGTTCGTCTCGAAATTCTGGTAAAGATAGACAATTGGATTGCGTAAAACAGACATCGTATGAAGAAGTTATGAGGGTTTTAAGTTTGTATACGTGAAAAAATATTATGTATACACATATGAGTTAGACATGAGTCAGAATTTAATCCAGAACAGTTCAAATTCGAAAATTGGAAAATAGCGGCAGAATTCCCCCTCTAGGGGGTCGACCCACAAAAAGTGGTGTCGACACCAGGGTCGACCCCCCTTAAGGGGTGTCGACCTAGGGTTCGACCCACCACACAAGGTTGTTGACTCCCCTAGGGCTGACGTGGCATTCGGTTTCAGGGGGTCTGGCAGCTATATATATGCAACTTATTCTCCTATTTTCTTTATTGGAAATCATGGAGGCCATATGCTACCGGGGTGCGAACTGAGACAGAACCGTTTTCTACAACAACGTACTTTGCAAATCAAATTCGGAATTCAAGATCCACTCTTTCTCAATTCTCTAAACCTAACGCTGTGAGTTTCTGGTTGCTTTTAGGTTTAGATAAATAAAAGTAAATTATGAAAGACTGTGAAATGGATATGTTGTAAACTATGATTCTGTGCTAGTGTTAAACCCTATAGTATGTCATGATAGATTTATTTCCCAAAATCTAATACAATTGTGGTTATTCTATTATGTTGCCTATGTGGATCTTGACTTGCGACTATATTGTGGTGAATGTACATCTATTAAATTGGACAGTTGTCACATTGGTTGGATCTAGTTCTTTATGTAAATCACCTTTCACCTGTCATATTGTGACCAATTTAGTTATGTTGTAAACTTGACATGTGAATCCATCTTTAGATCTAAACATGTTAATGCTAGATCTAAATAGTTGGACATCTAAATGGTTAATTTAGATCTCATTACGCTTGCTTTGACATTGTATTAATTGCCACAAGTTCATCAGTTTTATGCCCACCTTGTTATGATGTTAATTACATGTCCATTCACCTTATTATCATGCTAGTTTATGTTTATGCCAAGATGATCACTTCAGTTATATTCCCATTATTTCCCCTATTATCGTTTATGACTAGGCTATTGTCTAGCTTAGGCATGCCGCCAGTTTATGAGTACGCTAGTTAGGGAACGGGAATGGGGGAAAATGGTTAATATTGACATAATTTGAATATGAACATTTTTGGACATATAATTCAAATTGTTGGACAAAGTGGGCATTAACATTTATAAAGGGAAAGGATTAATTAATTAATTAATTAAAAATGGAATGTCTAGAAATTACGATTAGGAATTGTAATTGCACTTATGACACGAGGTTAGGTTGCATTAGTGGTGGAAGTTTGCCCGGACCCGATCGACATATCCAACAGCCACTAACGTTGAACCTAATGTGAGAGGTCTAAGTGTGCAAATACGAATCGGACTAAGACACGAGCTTAGACCCAACAGTGGAATAAGACTTCCCGGACCCGACGGGCATATCCAACATCCACACATTGTAGGCCAAATGTGGGAGGTCTAGCCCATTATAACCATAATTGGACATGGTAATGAATTGGACTACTTAAACTACTTTAATCCATAAAAGTTGTATGATTATGAACTTAAGTTAGGGTTAAGTAATATTGGATGTGTAGTGGGCAGGTTAAGTAAATTAGAGGGGGTGGGTAATATATACATATAGGCCCACGAACTTAACCCAATAAGGTTATGTAATTAAAGACACCTAGTGGTATACATAACCGGTGGAAAATATAATAAAGTTATGTAATTAAAGACACCCTTTAGGGTAATCATAACTGACATAGGTCTATGTAATTAAAGGCACCTAGGGGTATACATAGTCAGTGAAAAACCTAGTGGGGATATAAGAAAAAGGGGAGAGCTTGTATCATATTGTGAGGGACCAATTTCAGTCAGTAGCACGGAGAAGGTATCAAATAAAGTACTCCGTGCTAGGAGAAGAAGGGGCACGCTTACTGATTGACTATAAGAGATCCAAACGAGACGGACGGTGTGGGCGGCGCAAACCGGCTGGGCCATGTGCGTGCATGAGTAGGGAAGAGGGAGATAAGACGACCATGACACCTGTAGATATGGTTGTACACATTATTACGACGAATGGTTGCCACTTTAGGAAGCAATATCTCATACTGTGGGGCCAACACAAGGTATCTACGAGGGTTGGGGAGCCGATCGATCAGGGTAGTAGTCAGGATACATTTGGACGTATACCTAAGTCTACCGCCTTATAATTGAAGGGAACACCTCTTCTGGATATACTAGTAATAGAGTAGAGTAATCATTAGAAGCATATACACCATATCTTGTCTACCTTATCACACCTGCCACTTATGTAGTGATCTCTCTTGTCCACTCTATATGCCTATCATGTTACTTTTATTTATTTACCGGCTAAAAGTAACTAGACTCGCCAGACTTTATGTCTGACCCTTTTTGTTTCTCCTTCTTTCATCCGTTTCACCCCAAGGTTCTCAGGGAGGAAACACTAAGGCTTGACCATGATTCTGCTTATTTTACTGGAGCTGCTGATATGTATGGCTCAAGCTCCTATCCTTGTTGCTATGGCTATATTTTGTTCTCGGGTAATTTTATTTCTTTTATGTACTCTGATATTTCTGAAGTACAAGACAGTGTTTTTTTTGAAAATGGGTAAACCGCCTCGTTAAAAACCTGTACTAGTACTCAGCGTAAGTACTAGACAGGAAAAAAGAGTGCGGCGCTTTATTGATAAAGCATCAATAAAATATGTACAAGTACGTTGGGCATTTATACATCAAATCATCAAAATGCCCGAAACCCAAATACAAAAGAAAGCCTTCAAAATGAAAAGCAACATGTGTGACAAAGTCCACATATATAAGCGCAGATTAGGAAATAGGCACTTCAAGCCCAACAGGCCCAAAACCAAAGACCGATGATATTAACTCCAAAAGACCCGAACTCCAAACAACATTTAATTCAAGTAAAACTTTCACAAATAAAAACACTCCAAACCCTATTAATGGAGACACGAGCAAAAAGGACATCAAACACCAAAATCCACGTATCCATCAATCGGCGGTGACGAGAATCGGCCTTCGTCAAGCAGATCTATGCCCCACTTCTCCACAACCATTCTTTCTTCTTCTGAAAGACCCTTTCTTCTTTTGGAGCACCGAAGCAAGTATTTGATGTCTAATTCTATAAGATTCCACCTCTGAAATTTATCAATCCCATCGTTACGATGTGCTCTATTGTTTCATTCTTTCCAGATATGGTAAATGGTGGTTACAATGCTACAAAAAGCAATGTCTTGTATGAAATTCTTCGAGTTGAGGGTCGCTTTTAATAGATCCATTTCATGTTCCAGCAACATCGGATCTGCCAAAATAGAGGGCGTGCCAAGCTTCAGCTTACATCGAGTCCAAAGGTATGAGGTATAGGGACATAAGAAAAATAGACGATCTTTATCTTCTTGTTGCTCATTACAAAGTACGCAGTTAGGATTAACATCATAACACCATGATAACATGCTGTCTTTCGTACTTAATCTGTTAAGAGTAGCACTATAAGTGCATATAGACATTTTAGGGCTATTAGTGTAGTGCCATGTAATCTTATACCAATCTAATTCAGGATGATGAATTCTAGATATGGCCCAAGCCAACTGAAAAGAAAACCCATCTATTTTATGGTTCCAACTCCAGTATTCATTTTCATAAGAGTGGTGAATACTGACCTTATTAATTTTGTCTGCGATTATCCTGGTAGCTGGTAGCCTACTAGGATGTAGACAACCATCCTGAATAATGCTGTCCACATTTAACATTTCCCTCCACAAATACTTAAGTAATCCCAGCCCAAAATTTTAACCAAAATCGCTATTTATCCAGGGGTCGAACCATAGCTTGGAGTGATGACCATTTACTATACATCTGCTAGTACATTGCAAACCAATCTGCCTATGTCTGAGAATAGTTTTCCATGTACACGAACTAATAATACCAATGTATTTGACCCAGAAATTATCATTGTAACAATACCTGTGCTTCATCCAAAATTTCCATAAGTTGTTCCCATTAACAAAGCGCCACAAAAGTTTAAGGGCAACAGCCGATTTGATATCATTTAGATTCCTAAGCCTAACACCTCCTTCATATTTTGGCATACAAAGTGTTTCCCAAGCGATTTTATGTTTTTTTCCTGCCCACACAAAATTTGCACACATTTTATTAATTATCCCAATCGTTACCATTGGCAGTTGATATGTCAACATCCAGTACATCACCATAGGCGTAATTACTGATCTTATAAGTTCGATTCTCCCTGCCAATGATAATTGACGACAGTCCCAACTATCCATTTTCCCCTTGATTTTTTCAAATAATTCTCCACAGTCTGCAAAATTAAGATAATTTGTGGATAGAGGAATTCCCAAATATTTGATCGGAAGCTTATCTTCATTCATATCAAGCAAATTAAGCATCTGCCATTTATTTCCCACTCCCCTACTAAAATAAACTTTAGATTTTTTATTGTTTAATTTCAGCCCTGCCATCTCCTTCAGTTTCTCCAAAATATTCTTGATTTCTTTAGTAGCTGAAGAATTAGCTTTACAAAAAATCATCAAGTCGTCCGCGTATATAAGATGGGTAATAATGGGTTTATTTTTGTAGATTGGCACCACCAATTTGAAAACAGAGGCCTTATACATCAAAATAGAAAAATATTCCATTGCAACACAAAATAAATAAGACGATAGGGGGTTCCCTTGTCGTAATCCCCTATTACTTTTGATAAATCCCTTTGGACTGCCTTTAATTAAAATAGAAAAGGTCGGAGATGTAATACAAGTCTTAATAGCCCGAATTACTTTATAAGGAAAGCCTATCATCTTGAGCATATGACATATAAAATCCCTATTGATCATATCATATGCTTTTTGGAGATCAATTTTTTTACACATTTTTCCACTCCCTTTTCTATTAAACTGTCTGATTTGTTCATGAGCCGGAAGAATGTTTTCTGCAATATATCTGCCCAGAAGAAAAGCCGATTAATTTTCAAAAATAAGATGCATGAGATAAGGCTTAATTCTATTGCTAATAACTTTGGAAATAATTTTATAAATCACATTACAACAAGAAATAGGCCTATAATTGGACATACTCGACAGTTTTTCAACTTTGGGTATATGGCTTATAAAAGTATGATTAATGCCTTTAGCCAATTTACCCGTTTTTAAAAATTCCTGATATAATTCATGAATATATTCTTTAAGATCATTCCAACGTATTTTGTAGAATTTAGCTGTAAAACCGTCAGGCCCAGGAATTTTGTCGTCTGGAATAGAAAAAACAGCCTTCTTAATTTCATCCATACTAAAATTAGAAGACAAATGACATTGACCTCTAGCATTTATAATAACCTTGCAGTTGAACTTCTGGAAATTCATGTTATATTGGTAGTCTATCATAAAAATGTTAGAAAAATAATTAATAGCCTCACGTTCAATCGCTTCGTCATTTTGACATAACTCCCCATTGACTTTAATCATATTGCACCAACTATTACTGTGTTTCCTTAGAGACATTTTAGCATGAAAGAACTTAGTGCAAGAATCCCCTTCCGTTAGCCAATTGATTTTAGATTTTTTGCGAACATTCATATACTCTATAAAGCTTTGGTTTTTCCAGTCTAAATAACCAGAGCGAAGAGAATCAATAAGAGAGAAATCAGTAGGATTATCATCTAAAGCTTTCAAAGATTCTTTATATTGTTCATCAGCCCATTTCATAGCATCATCATCTTTTACTCTATGACAATTCCATTTTTTCAGCTCCACCATACATTCTTTTAGAAATTGAAGAAAGCAGAAAATTTTAGTACCTTGCCAGTCAGAGTACATAAACTTCTCCAAAACCGTGTAGAAACATTCTGAGTATCCAGTATTAAGATGCCAAGAGCTTACATATTTAAAAGGGATGATTTTCTTCACCAAAATAGCAGTCTTGAAACTAATGCAAACAGGAATATGATCAATTAAAGGGTTCGCAATACCATATGCTTTCAATTCCGGAAATTTATTAATGAACAAGTGATTACAGAAAACCTTTTCAATTTTAGTAGCTACACCTCTTTTCCTCCAAGTGTATTTAAACCCCACTATCGGAATTTCGATAAGACCTGAGCTTACAATACAATCAATAAGTCCGAACATGTAATGATACGGAACATTAGCACCTCCTTTTTTGTCCTTTACAAATGTAATATTATTAAAGCCTCCTAAAATTAACCAAGGCAAGTTTACCTGAGATGCTTCTTTAGAGATCTCCGTCCATAGCTTTTCTCTATCCAATAAGAAATTGTTGGCATAAACAAACGACAATCTACACTTCAAGCCCCCTGTATTTTCAGCGATAAGAGAAATATGTTGATAAGATTTATTCACCACTTGAATAGAGCAGACATTTAGTTCCCAAAGAATAAAAATTCTTCCTCTACAACCACAGTCATTATTATTATCAAAAGACCAATCTTGTAATTTAGTTTTGACTTTCACAATCATCTCTTCACTTAATTTATTCTCCAGCAGACCAATAAAAGATTGTCTGAGTTTGTTAAGGAACTTAGACACTTCAAATAATTTATTTGAAGCGTTAAGACTCCGAACATTCCAAGCGACGATGTTCATTTAACATTTGTCTGGCTCCTTGTCTCAACTTTAGGAGGAGCAATTGGTAAGACTTTATCAGTTTTTTTCTTCATATTTTGATTTCTCTCTGCCACTATTTTGTCATAGGATTTCTTATTCTTTCCACATTCGCTGATACATCTTCTTCCTTTGCAGGTGGGATATTATCCAATTCTGTGACTTCAACATGTTTGGCAATCTCCTCGCCCTCGGATTCGGCCCAGTCATCGACTAGGTCTTCCTCACCATCTTCAGTGTCATCAGCAACAATAGGAACAATATCTAAAGAGGGCTCCTTCGTATGCAAGAGTGATTCATTCAAACATTTAGAGAGGGCCATATCAGCATCAATTTGTAATTTATTATTTGTACTATCATTTAAAATGGATGTTAGTCCAACAGTAGTGTGTAATATAGGACTTGTTGTAATATTTCTAGCATTCAAACTGTTATTTACTGCCTGAACTTCAGTTAAATTGATCACCTTACTATTACCAACAAGAGTATTCATGTTCTGAGAATCCAACTCTGTTGTATTAGTAATATCTTCCTGGTTGCCAAATATAATTCAAATATTGGACATTGAACTTCCATCGTTATGTGCCGGCTCATTATCATGCAAGTTACCATTTGCTTCATTCTCCTCCTCTACAATATGCACAACATTACAATTATCAGTGGTATTATCAGCATTCTCCTCCACATTCACTATCTCTTCATCTATTTTATCATCTAATGTTTGTTCATTACCCATATGACTGTTCTCATTACCAGCTTCACAATGTGTTAATTTTGGAACCCATATCTCTTCTGTTTTGGACTTTCATTGGTCAGTTGAATGTCCAAAAATCCAACATTTTTTACAGCTTATCGGTTTGTAAAGATATTCTACATTCACCATAAGTTCCTCTCCTGTATGCAACACCACATCTACTTCTTTTGGAAAGTCAGCCAAAGCATCCATTTCAATATTTTTTTTTTGGTAAACGCTACTCTCGATTCATCGGCACTAATTTTATCCATTTTTATTGGCCTTCCCAAAACACTTGCAATCGCGCTAAGAGCTTCTCTATCCCACATTTCAAGTTCCAAATTAGAAAGTTTAACCCACTGAGGCATAGTCGAAAGCAAATCTTTCTTAAATCTCATACCAGCACTCCATGTTTTCAAAATAATAATTTTATTATAAAACAAATATGGACCCCCTTCAGAATATTCTCACAATCTGTAACATTATCGAACCGAATTATAAAAAAACCATTTTCTTTGGAAAGGAGAACAAAATTTCTGGTCGGTTTCCACACACGTTGAACGTAGCTTTTTAGATGAGTATGGTACAGACGCGTACCATAAACATTAAAAATTATAGAATTTCTCCATTTATCAGCAGATCTGGCTGAAGCTCTTTCTTGAATGCACGCCTTTTTCCTATTATTAATAATTGTTGGCTGAATAAAGCTCAGATCTACAAATTCCTCCCCTCTTTCACCTGTTCCACCGGTAGCAGCCTGAAACCAAGATTTTGTACACCTTGTTTTGACTTGCGCTTCTACAGATTTCCAGTTTGATTCGTAATAGATTGAACCTTTCTGCATCACACGTTGAACCAATGTATCAACAGATCTAGGGTGAACATTAGTTCCCTCGGAATAAGCCTTAACGGATCGATGAATTGCAGTACGCACAGTATTATGGGATACGTGATCCTCGTCAAATCCTTGGTTAATGATGTGCATGTAAAAATGCACATTTATATTCACATATTTATTCTCGTTTAGTGCTAATAAATGTTATATATGGTTATTTTATCATGTTTAAAAAATAATTGAATTGATTTCAAACAATCATGCATTTATCATCATATAGGGGTAAAATGGTCATTTTTGTGCTTAAATTATTTTAAGAATGTATACTTGGACATTTTTCATATTTTTGCAGAAATTGGATGCATGTAGAAAAGAACTTCATAAAGATATATATGCATACAAAGGAAAAAAAGGAAAGCAATCAAAGAAAAAAAGGGAAATCAATCAATGGAGAGGGAATCAATTCAAATAGAGAACTAATGGAGGACCCTATTCACTCTCCTTCCTTTCTTTAGTGGAGACACAAAATTATAGCTTCATGAATCACTATTGCTAAAAGACAAGATGCAGCTTTAAGCGGGGGCATTCTGGGTAGCATGCAAAAAGTTAATTTAGGGTTTTCCCTCGTGTATAAATAACCTATGTATGATAATGTAAAAATCATCTTGGATTTTATTTTTTAGAGTAGCTGAAATCAAAAAATCTATTACTCTTCCATGGCTTCTTAGTCATTTCTTTTTTTGTAATCTCTCATTTTAATGCAATCTTAATTTGTTGTTTTTCATTCACATGATATTTTCTTTTCTGCAAGTAGTGTAGCTTTATTAGATAATATCTTTTTTTCATTACTTACTAGTTGTTCTTCAATGCTGAAATATATTTGTGTTGAAATAATAACACAAATGAGGAGCTAAACCCCTACAATTTAGGGGTGATGAAGCTCTCTAATCACATAGATTCAACATAGTTTATTTTTCATGGTCTCTATTTGTGTTTATTAAAGAATGGATGTTTAGCGTATTTTGTTGATCATACATGGTTTTGATGATCTATGCCTCTAATTAATAGAGGATAGATCATGCTTGATCAAATGACATAAATAATTTACCTTTTTATCTATATATGATTTTGGCAACAAGAGGAAGTGTTAATCTATATTTGATATTCTATATTACTAATTATTAGTAAATAGAGTATTTTAAAATTGATGTTGCTTTCAACTTGTTATCTTTTTTATGAGAATTGAATAGTGAATTAGATTTATGTTATAGTTTGATGACTTATGTTATGCTAATTAATAGCATAAATATGTCATACTTATAATAAACACAAAATCTAATCTCACTAATGACCAAACAAATAGGGAACATAATTTCATGATGTTGATTTGTGTGATTTAGAGAGTGAAAACACCTCTAAATTGCTCTTAACCAATAGTTTCATTCTCCACTTAGTCATTAATTTTGTTAAATTTTAGTTAAGACATTTCACAGTTTGGTTTAATCTGATTGAATAGAATTTAAAATTATTCTTTCCCTGAGGGTCGACTCGTATTCGCCACGTAACAACAATTGTACGCCGTGCGCTTGTGGTTATTATTTCAATATTCGCGACGGTTTTCTAATTGATAGAATTTTCGTCGTCGAACAAGTTTTTGGCGCCGTTGCCAGGAAAAGATATTAGTTTTAATTTTATTCTTCGGATTAATCTTGTTTTTCTATTAATTTTTTTTTTTTGCATTTGTGTGTTTTGTCTGTCCATTTTTGTTTGTTTGTTGTTTCTTAAAAAAAAGTTGTTGTGTGTTTGCTTTGTTCATTTTGTTCGTTTTTGATTTTGTGTGTGTTTGTGTTTGTGGTTGTTTTCATCGTATTTAGTTCTTCTTTGAAAATTTTTTTTTAACACTTGTCTTGTGTGTGTTCGAGTTAATTTCCTTATTTGTTGTTTTTCTAAAAAAAAAAAATGTGTGTTGTTCATAGTTTTTCTGTTTTGTTTTAATCTTTTGTTGTTTCATTTTGTGTGTTTTTATTTTTGTGTTCATTTAAAAAAAAAAGAGTTGTGTGTTTTTTTTCATTTTATGTTTGTGTTTTGTTTTACTTTTGTTTGTGTGTTTGTTTCTTCCTGTGTGCGTGTGTTTTTATTTTGTGTTTTTTATTAAAAAAAGAACTTTTGCCAATTTCTTTTATTTCTTTCCCTTTCTTTTCCTCTCACTTATTTCTTTCCTTCCCTTTCCTTGCTTATTACTTGCCATTTTTTTTCTAATTTATTTCTCAATCTTCTCTCCAATTGTTTTCCTTTATTTCTTTCCTTTTTCCTCTCTCATTAATTGTCTTTCTGTTTTCTGCCTTAATACCTTAATACCCCTACACTCATTTATTCCTTCCCTTCCCTTTCTCTAATTTATTTCTTTTCCCATTCTATTCATTTTCAATTCTTACGCATAATAAAAATCTTCCCATTTTTCTCTTTTATTTCTATCCTTTCTTTTATTTCTTTCCAACTTTTATCCATAATTCTTTCCTTTCTTCACAAATAAAAAAAAAACAATTTATTTCTTGCCATATTTTTGTTTCTTCCTTTCTCTGTAATTTCTTTCCCCTTTCTGCCTTAATATACCCCCACATCCTCACCAAAAATCACGTCACTCCATCTACAAAACTTCTTTCCTCAATTCATAACTCTTCTCCTATCCACCACCATCTACTTCTCTGACCCTTCACCTTACCTTTTCATGGCCCTCTCACCTTCCTCTTATCCAAATCATTCACCACGCAAACAAACCCTTCCTCCACTTTTGTTGTTTGTTTTCACTTTTTTTTGTTTGTTTTTTGTGGGTGCTAGTTTTCTTGTTCTTTTATTAAAAAAAAACTTGTTCTTGTATTTAGTGTTTGTTCACTTGGTGTTGTGTTTTGTGTCATTTTGTTTTTGTGTTTATCTTGTGTGTTTGTTTTATTTTGTTGTTCTTCTTTAAAAAAAATCCTTTTTATTGTGTATATATTGTGTTCGAATCTCTTTTAGGTTGCAAGATCAAAAAGGAACGACGCCGCTTTGCCGCGCTTGCTAATAAATAAAATTGCTGCTTAAAAAAAATAATTGCTAATAATTTTACATGCTCTAATTTCAATTTGGATGTGCCTAATTTGTGCTTGTAGACTTTTATTTGGGAGTGTGATTTCTAGGTATTGCAGAACTCAACGGATAAAAAAGTGAAATCTCCAAAAATTGAATCAAGGAACCAATAGTGAAGAAAATCGTTCAAGCAAAGCTAACAAAGTTCTAGGGTCAAACGAAGCAAACAGTAAAGTCTCATAGCTCTGGAAGGACAGCCATACCCCATTGTGAGTGATTCCTTAACTCTACAGGTGCTTTAGTGCAAAGAAAAATATATTGAAATTGCTTGTAAAAATCTTCTACAGAGCATCAGCTTGCTTGTAATTTTTTTATTTATTTCTGCAATTATTATTCTGTGACTGTCTGTGATGGATTATTTTGCCTGTTGATGTGTGATTGGAAATTTTAAACCAAACATGGAATACATTATTTTTGAAATCAAATCGAGGATTCCCCAAAGCTCGTAGGACAAAATATTCTTTAAATTGACAATTAGGATTGATACTCTCTAAGGTGTTTAAGGAACGGTAGAGTCTAGAACTCAAACAGGTTCTTAAACCTTCAGTCGTGTTTCTACGATGATTCGTGGCACACTGATAATCCCTGTCCGAACCTGGCCTAGACTTGTATTCATATAATCCAAAGTTGTTAATTTTAACATATTTTTTAAGAGCTTTCTTGAAAATGTCCCAATTCCCTTATTCCTACGGATTTTACGATAGTTGTGAAAATCAATATAACCCATATAATTTTACACCAAATTCATATGGATATTTTAATAACAACTATTGTACAAACAATTTGGATTTTACGCCACCAACTTTTCAAAATTTTCAAGATAATCCCGTTTGTACACAACCAAATTTTCAAAATGATGATCATCCCTCAACTCTTGAAACACATGTTGAATCTTTACTTGAAATGAGCATAAAACAAAATAAAGAAATAAATGAATTGTGTAATTTATACATATGCAACAATTCAAGTGAAAGCTTTCAAAATAATCAAAGTTCGATTTCACCTCCAAATTCTAATAATTCTTATTATAACCCTTGTCAATTCAATTTTGAACTCCAAAATGAATTTCAAATTCAAAATGGCAATGTAAATCACTTTTCAAATGATTTTGGCAATGAGAATAATTTCAATTGTGGTGCTACTGAAAACTTTTGTTTTCAACAATTTCAAAATTGAAAATTCTCATGTAAATAATTATAAATTTGTTTTTGTTGAGCAAACGGACATACTTGATGATTACTTGAAGTTTCGTGAGAAACAAAATCGAATCCAAACTTGTGACGATTCAAATAAAAATCCACCTTTGCCCACAATCGACGATTTTCAAATAACAACTTTTGAAGTTGACGAAAATCTTAATGAAGTTACTAAAAACCCTGTGCTTGAATTGAATTTAAATTCTCTTGAAAACAAAGACGTCAATCTTCAATTTGATCTTCCTCTCTCAAATTCTGAAAATTTTGAAAATTTAGCAACTTTAGATTGTCAACCTGACAAAAACGATGAAGTTGTTAATAACTGTTTAAATGAGGACGACTTTGATGAGAGAAAACTTCTTATACTGATTGACGATGATGTTGTTGGATCTGAAATTGAAAATGAAATATTTGAAAACTTTGAAATTCTTGAGGTTGAAAACAACGAAACTACTGAATGTGATCTTAAGCACAATAATGATTTTTCTGAAACTGTTGAAAATCCTGGCGACCTGATCGTTTCAACTGAATCTCGTTGTGATCGCTTGTTTTTAAATGATAAATTTCTACAGTATACGAATTCTTTCTGGAATAACACTATTTTTGAGAAAACACAATTTTGAAATTTACTAGAAATTCATTTGTTTGGTTTTAACTTTAGGTTTACGAATGAACCTTTAGTTAACAAAATTTCAAATATCAAAGCAAAACTAAACAATATTTCTCAAAACAAGTGTGTGCGGGGAGGGGGGGGGGAAGAATGACGCACAAATCTCTCAATTTATACATCATTTAATCAAGTCAAACTTTGTTTTTGAAACTTTTTCTGAACCTCGATTCACTGACCTATCTGTAGTTGCTATAGAAATTCAATTCGATTTTCGGATCAATTGTAAGCTCAAATTTTTAAAATTAGCAACTCAAACTTTTGAAAAAACAAAATTTGTTTTTCCAAATCTGAAATGTGATATAAAATTCTTTATGATTTGGTTTTCTGTGCTTAATCTGTGTCTCATAATCCTTATGAGACCGATCCATTGGTCCATTGTGGACCGGTTCATCTATTCGATGACTACATATTTTCTACATGCACATTTGGTAAGTCGCACTAACCTTTTTTTGTACATATGTAAATATTTCTCTTCCATTCACTCATTTTGTCATGCATTGACTGTGAGGACACAGTCAAAATCAAGTGTGGAGGGAGTTTCATTTTCATTTTGTTTTGCATAGTATAAGTTAGCATTTTTTTCCCATTCTCTTTTTGCAATTTTTTTTCTTTTTCTTTGAAAAAAAATGTAAAAGTTTCGCATTTCTATTTACTTCTAAATAAGACATGATGGAGTTAGCATATAATTTTGGTCGTTCGATTTAAATATTTGGAAATTTACTTCTCTTAGCGGATAACGAAAGGAAAGTTTGAATTATGAGCAAATTTGGTGTAACTGGTATATTGGGAAATTCGTAGGTGATGAGTATGAAATGTTTTCTGAATTGTAATCTGATTAAATGAATGGTTGATTTTGACTACTTGCGGCAACATTTTAGATCTTTTAAGTGAAGTTGTGCTAAGATATTCTCGCTTAACTCTCTCTCTCTCTTATGCAAAAAAAAGAAGAAGAAAAAAGAAAAAAAGTACATATATATAATAATCCAAGGGTATCCAACATTGCTGGTACATCTGGCGTTGGTGTGCAAACCCGCCAAGCTCTTTCCGACACCTTGTTGACAAAGTCGGTATATCTTGGTCTCATTTTATGAGTTGGACACCTGAGGATTACTAACACCTTGTTGACAAAATCAGCGTTGGTCTGCACAATCCGCCAAGCTCTGTCCCAAACTCGCACGTCAGTCCACGAGGCAGTGCATGGGTGGTATACCTTGGTCTTTTCAATTAGGTGTTTGTAAATGATAATAATAATAATGTAAATAATTTTTATAATAAAGAGAGAGTAAGCACTTGAAATCCAAGCACACTCTTCACTTATTCGACCTAACTTGTTAACAAAAAGGAAGTTGGGATGCCGTTTTACGATTGTTGATATCGATTACAGAATTCATTTCATATTTGCACTATGTTTCTACCAAAACTACTGGCCAAGCTGGAGGAGTTAGTGATGATAACATGACTTTTTTTTGAAGTTTTGATTAGTAATGGACTTAAATTTCATAGTGACGACCCAAATTTGTGTTAACTCATTCGTGTAATATTTAAAAGTAAATTATCCATTTGTAAATATTTCTTTAAAAACTTGCATTCATATTGTAAATATTTTCTAATCTTGCATTTTGTAATTTTTTTTTTGCATTTAACTTTTGGATTTTGTGGGTAGTATCCGCTGAAAACCCTCACGAGAAACACTTGTCCTACTGGGGACACCCAGAGGTTTAACGGCTTGTTGCATACGCTCAATGCAATCGTGCTCCCTATGAAAATGGGTTTAGCTTAGTTTTTACTTTATTCGAGGACGAATAAAAAGATAAGTGTGGGTGTATTTGATGTGCATGTAAAAATGCACATTTATATTCACATATTTATTCTTGTTTAGTGCAAATAAATGTCATATATGGTTATTTTATCCTATTTAAACAATAATTGAATTGATTTCAAACAATCATGCATTTATCATCATATAGGGGGAAAATGGTCATATTTGTGCTTAAATTATTTTGAGAATTTTTACTTGGACATTTTTCATATTTTTGCAGAAATTGGATGCATGTAGAAAATGACTTCATAAAGATGTATATGCATACAAAGGAAAAAAAGGAAAGCAATCAAAAAAAAGGGAAAGCAATCAATGGAGAGGGAATCAATTCAAATAGAGAATTAATGGAGGACCTTATTCACTCTCCTTCCATCTTTAGTGGAGACACAAAATTATGGCTTCATGAATCACTATTGCTAAAAGACAAGATGCAGCTTTAAGCGGGGGCATTCTGGGTAGCATGCAAAAAGTTAATTTAGGGTTTTCCCTCATGTATAAATAACCTATGTATGATAATGTAAAAATCATCTTGGATTTTATTTTTTAGAGTAGCTGAAATCAAAAACTCTATTTCTCTTCCATGGCCTCTTAGCCATTTCTTTTTTTGTAATCTCTCATTTTAATGCAATCTTAATTTTTTGTTTTTCATTTACATGTTATTTTCTTTTCTACAAGTAGTGTAGCTTTATTAGTTAATATCTTTTCTTCATTACTTACTAGTTGTTCTTCAATGTTGAAATATATTTGTGTTGAAATAATAACACAAATGAGGAGCTAAACCCCTACAATTTAGGGGTGATGAAGCTCTCTAATCACATAGATTCCACATAGTTTATTTTTCTTGGTCTCTATTTGTGTTTATTAAAGAATGGATGTTTAGCGTATTTTGTTAATCATACTTGGTTTTGATGATCTATGCCTCTAATTAATAGAGGATAGATCATGCTTGATCGAATGACACAAATAATTTACCTTTTCATCTATATATGATTTTGGCAACAAGAGGAAGTGTTAATCTACATTTGATATTCTATATTACTAATTATTAGTAAATAAAGTATTCTTAAAATTGATGTTGCTTTCAACTTGTTATCTTTTTTATGAGAATTGAATAGTGAATTAGATTTATGTTATAGTTTGATGACTTATGTTATGCTAATTAATAGCATAAATATGTCATACTTATAATAAACAAAAAATCTAATCTCACTAATGACCAAATAAATAGAGAACATAATTTCTTGATGTTGATTTGTGTGATTTAGAGAGTGAAAACACCTCTAAATTGCTCTTAACCAATAGTTTCATTCTCCACTTAGTCATTAATTTTGTTAAATTTTAGTTAACTAATTTCACATTTTGGTTTAATTTGATTGAATAGAATTTAAAATTATTCTTTCCCTGAGGATCGACTCGTATTCGCCACGTACTAACAATTATACGTCGTGCGCTTGCGGTTATTATTTCAATATTCGCGACGGTTTTCTAATTAATAGAATTTTCGTCGTCGAATAGTTAACTTGTCTACATGGATTGAAAAAGTTTGAATCCCTATATCCACGAACTGGAACATGCCTCTGCTCGCCCATATTTGAAGATTCTATTGGCCCCAACTCCATCGGATCTTTTCCTGTTCTCTGATCTGGAGGACGTCCTTCTTCATTAGGAATCCTAGATTTGAAAGTGTCTGCCATTAATTTGGAGCCCATACATGTAAATTCTCTCGCTAAGACAGTGGTTTTTATGTTGTAATGGGCTTTCATATTTCAGACAAAGGATGTTTTGGACCACGGTATCTTATTGTTAATAAAGTTGTTTTATTCCGCTGCAAAATTTTATATCTATCTTGTAATATGCTATGTCTGTTTACCTAAAACACTCCACTAAACTTAATGCATTCACTTAGTGAGTGACATTAACGGACATGAGGTGTCACACTTGGTATTAGAGCTGAAGGTTACCAGATTAGATAAAAGTTTTTGAAAATAATTTTAAAAGTAAGCATTTTCAAAAAGAAAACGCTGTTTTGAAAATATTCCCCTAAGAAGCCACATGTAATATCCTTCGGTCCTTTATCTAAATTTCTTCCTTTTTCCTTTTTCAACATGTTTGGGGAACAAAACATTCCTAATATCCTGGAGGGCATCACAATACCTGGATGGTTCCGTAGGTATTTGGGGGCCACGACGCCTGCCGAAGGCCAAAGAGACGTTCCTCCCCTAGCTGCACCAGTCATTATTCCTCCTCCCCCTCCAAGGGCAGATAACTTTGCCAAGATCTACAAGGACTTCTGTGCTATGGGAGGGAAGCCATTCCATGGGAACGAGACATTCGCAGAAGCTTGGAATATGCTTAAGGAGACAGAGGAATTATTCATAATCTTTGAAGTAGAGGATAGAAGGAAGGTTCAGTTAGCCGCCTGGCTACTGAAGGATGAAGCCTCATTTTGGTGGGAAGTCACTTAAGCTGGACGTCCGGTGGAAACTTGTGACGATTTAAGACAGAGGTTCAAAATGAAATTTCTTTCCCAAGCTAAGAGAAGCGTACAGATGGAGAGGTTCTTAGCACTCAAACAAGGAATTTTGACAATGAAGGAGTATGTGAACAGGTTTAACCAACTGGCAAGGTTCGGGTTAGAGTTTGTGGATACACCGCACAAAAGGGCATTGCGGTTTGCTAAAGGGATGAATGAGCCTCTGCATGGTTTAGCCATGTCCCATATTCCAATGGGGGCCATTTTTGGAAAACTTGTTGATATGGCCCTAATGCATGAGGAGGACAAGGGAGAAAAGAAGGAAGCAAAAGCTGAATGGACATCGCAAAATAGGAAGGTGTGGCCTAAGAAAGGGCAGTAACAACAGCAGCAACAATAGAAGAAAGGAGGGAAAGATGACAAAGGCAGGGATAAGAAAAAATGTCATAATTGTGGAAAGGATGGTCACTTGATCAAAGACTATAAGAGAAGGAAGAGCAATTGCTTTAATTGCGGAGAGGTTGGACACTTCTTAAAATAGTGCCCAAAGAAACAGGGATCGCGGCGACAAGGTCAAAGAGTAGGAACTTCTAGAGGGCAGATGCATGCTCTCGCGATCAGTACTCCTGAAAGAGTTAGAAAAATTTCTGTAGAAAATTTAGTTTCTCTTTCAAACCATCTAGTTAGAACACTTTTTGATTCTGGCGCTTCACACTCATTTATATCTAGTTCTATGGTGGAATCTCTGCACTTAATTACTAGAATTGTAGTAGATCTCGTAGTTGTTTCAAACCCCGTTTGTGGTTCGGTTCATTTATTAATGATTTGTCGGGGTTTGAAAATATCTGTGTTAGGTGTCGAGTTTGAGTGCGACGCATATGTGCTCGGGTTTATGGGCTATGTGGGCTATGGGTTGATTCTAGGAATGGATTGGCTTACCACGTATGGGGCCATTCTGGATCGTGAGAGGGGGTTGTTAGACTCCTGACTTGTTATGGGAAGACCCTCGAAGTTTCTTGTTACCCCCAAGGGTTTGTTATGATTATCTTCCTATAGTCTCTAGATGCATCGATAGATGATTTGCAATCTGCTCTAGTGGTTCGAGTTTATTCCGATGTTTTTGATGAGGTACGGGGTTTACCTCCAAGGCGCGAGATTGACTTCCGCATATATCTGGTGGACAATGCAAAGCCAGTTGCATTACCAGTGCACCACATGGCTCCAAGGGAAAGGAGGGAGTTGAATAAGCAAGTTGGTGAGCTACTTGAGAAAGGGTTTATCAGACAAAGCATATCTGATTGGGGTAATCCGGTAGTATTCGCAACTAAGGCGGATGGTTCGCTTCATTTGTGTGTTGACTATAGGGAGTTGAATAAGCTCACCAAGAAGAATAGGCACCCGTTTCCGAGGATTGATGATTTATTTGATCAACTTGTTGGTGCCTCGGTATTTTCTCGGTTAGACTTCGCTATGGGGTTCCATCAGTTGAGGGTGGCTGAGGATAGCATAGATAAGACTGCTTTCAGAACTCCGGATGGTTTCTTTGAATGGCTTATTATGCCTTTTGGGTTAACAAATGCACCCTCCTATTTTTTTGATTTGATGAGTAGGGTGTTTCGGGAGTTCCTAAACAAATTTGTCGTAGTCTTTGTTGATGATATTTTGATCTTCTCCAAGTGTGAAGAAGAGCACGCCTAGCATTTGGGAGAAGTTTTAAAGACTCTCTGTGAACATCATCTAAAGGAAAAGTTCTCCAAATTCCATTTTTGGAGAAAGGAGGTGAGATTCTTGGGGCTTGTAATCTCCAAAGAAGGGATAGTTGTAGATCCCACGAAGGTGGTTGCATACAGGATTGGCAGATTCCTAAAAATGCAACCGTTGTGAGAAGCTTTCTTAGGTTGGCAGGTTATTATAGGAAGTTCATTAAGGACTTCGCAAAGATATCAGCCCCTCTCACCAGGCTAACAAAGAAGAATTTGGCATTTTCATGGGACATATAATGTGACGTTGCTTTCCAATGACTGAAGAGGGCTCTGACAACAGCCTAGTCTTGACCTTGCCTGATGGAAATAAAGTGTTTAATTTTTACACTGATGCGTGCGGTAGAGGGCTTGGTGCAGTTCTGATGCAAGAAGAGGAAGTAGTATGTTATGAGGGTAGACTGCTGAGAGTTCATGAGAAGAACTACCCCACCCACGATCTAGAGCTAACTGCCATACTATTCGCGTTAAAGACGTTGCATCATTATTTATTTGGAGAAAGGTTTGAGTTATACACCAATCATAAATCTCTCAAGTATCTATTCTCATAGAAGGATCTCAACTTAAGGCAACAACGGTGGATGGGGTTCTTAGCTTCTTATGATTTTGAAATTGCTTATACCTCTGGCAAGGGTAGTGTGGTGGTAGACGCACTAAGTAGGCAAAGGATGGCCCTGAGTCCTCTGTTTGTGGAAAGAAAGAACTTGGAGTTCATATCAACTTTTGATTTTAGACCCTCCATCGAGATTTTTCCTGATTTGTTTGCATCCTTGGAGATACGACCAACTCATATGGATCAGCTAGGAGCTCCGCAACAAGGTGTCCCACATATTTTAGACATCATGGAAAAGCTCAGAAGAGGGGAGACTTCTAGTCTCCTCAGTAGATATGCCATAGATGAAAAGGGGTGGTTGCGACGAGATGGAAGGCTTTGTGTTCCTAAAACTAGAAGCTTAATAAAGGCAATCCTAGAAGAAGCCCACCATTCTAAGATGACCATTCATCCAGGCGGTGATAAGATGTACAGGGACATGAAGAAGGTTTTCTTTTGGGCTGGGATGAAGAAAGATGTGGCTGAATTTGTTTCTCAATGTTTAGTTTGCCAGCAAGTCAAATCTGAGCAAAAGAAGCCCGGTGGATTACTTCATCCATTAGAGGTTCCGCGGTGGAATGGGAGAGCGTCTCTATGGATTTCATAGACGGTTTTCCTAGATCGAAGAAATGAAACACCAGTATCTGGGTTGTGGTGGATAGAATCACAAAGAGCTCTCACTTTATTCCAGTTAAGAGTAAGAGGACGACATCATGGTTGGCAGCAATGTGAGATAGTTCGTCATCATGGAGTACCTTCCAGCATCGTGGGCGATCGTGACCGCATCTTTACCAACGAATTTTGGAGGATCTTACAACAAGCATTTGTACACAGTTGTGTTTGAGCACCGCTTATCATCCTCAGATCGATGGACAGACGGAGAGGGTGAACAAGATTCTTGAAGATCTTTTGAGGCTGCATATCCTAGACTTCGGAAGGACTTGGGAAGAGCATCTTCCTTTAGTAGATTTTGCCTATAATAACGGTTATCAAGCTAGCATCGGCATGGAACCCTTTAAAGCATTGTACGGGCGACCCTGTAGATCGCCAACTTGTTGGTGGGAATCTATAGAAAGATTATTACTTTGACCAGATATGGTTAGGGAAACGTCCAAAAAGATTGGCCTTATTTGACGGTGGATGAGGACAGCTCAAGATGGGCAAAAGTCCTATGCAGACAAGAGAAGAACTGACATCGAATTCGAAGTGGGAGACTTATTTTTTATCAAAGTATCACCTCTGAGGAATGTGGTCCGCTTCAGAGCAATAGGGAAGTTGGCACCTAGGTTTGTAGGACCATTCCCATAACCGAGAGAATTGGCCGAATGGCCTATAGAGTGAAACTCCTAGAAAATTTATCTGGTGTTCGTGATGTTTTCCACGTCTCTCATCTGTGAAAGTGCCTTCATGAAACCGCAGAAATTGTGGAGCCAAGTATGTTGGAAGAAGTAGAGGTGGAACGGGAGGCGACAGTCAGACGAGTCCCTACCCGTATTCTTGGGTCAGAAGTTAAAAAGCAGTGCAATAAGGAGATCAATTTGCTAAAGGTTAAATGGGGAGATAGCCCAGAGGATGTGACTTGGGAAACCAAAGACAAGGTTCGTGCTTTGTGCCCTTTTCTTTTCGAGTGTATGTTCTTAACTCCTTTTTCAATGTTTTATCAGTGCTTGTTTCTGTCAATAGAGTATATCTTATCCATAGTATTTTTCAGCCTTTAGATAGGAATCCTATGAATGTAAGCATGTGTTTGAAACATGTTATGTTTGATGGACGCAAGCGGACATAAGTGTTTTCTAGTGGCTGCCTGTGGACGCATATACACACACATTAGGCACTAGATCGGCTTAATCACTCTAATACTGCATATGGATGTGTGTGCATTTTCTTTTCTTTTATGGATGGAAATGGATGAGTTAGCATATGGATGTTGCATTTAGACAGATGAATGTGCACACGTATAGAACTCACATGATATAATAGGATTATTTGCATACATATTGGATTTATGGCACTAACATACATTGCATAAAGGAGGTCAACTGAATCAGTAGACCGCCTGATCTTCGCATTAGTATTGGGAGATATACACACACCTTTGCACATATCCATATAAGCATTTGAAATCTTTAAGGACAATGGATGCCAGTGGTTAGTGGATGAGTAGATGGATGATGGATGGTAGGATATGCATTCTTCTCAACTTAAAGATTTCGCGGACGAAATCCTTTGAGTAGGCGAGAATGTAACACCCCAATTTTTAGTAATACTAAAAGAGGATAAATTAAATAGTAATTAATTTAATATTCAGAATTAGAGGAAACGAAATGCACCATTGCGTCCGTCTCGAAATTCTGTTCAAGACAGACATTTGTTTTCTGTGAAACGGACACCGTATGAAGAAGTTATGAGGTTTTTAAGTTTGTATACGCGTAAAAATATTATGTATGCACATATGAGTCAGAGATGAGTCAGAATTTTATCCAGAACAGTTCAAATTCGAAAATTGAAAAATAGCGACAGAATTCCCGCTCTAGGGCATCGACCCCCCTAGAGGGGTGTCGACGTATGGGTCGACCCACCCACAAGGGTGTCGACTACCCTAGGGCTGACGTGGCACTTGGTTTCAGGTAGTCTGGCAGCTATATATATGTGTCCTATTCTCCTATTTTCTTTATTGGAAATCATGGAGGCTATATGCTGCCGGGGGGCGAACTGAGATGGAACCATTTTCTACAACAACGTACATTGCAAATCAAATTTAGAAATTCAAGATCCATTCTTTCTCAGTTCTCTAAACATAACGTTGTGAGTTTCTAGTTGCTTTTAGGTTTAGATAAATAAAAGTAAATTATGAAAGACATTGAATTGGATATGTTGTAAACTATGATCCTATGCTAGTGTTAAACCCTATATTTCCCTCTATCTAATACAATTGTGGTTATTCTGTTATGTTGCCTATGCGGATCTTGACTTGCAATTATATTGTGGTGAATGTACATCTATTAAATTGGACAGTTGTAACATTGGTTGGATCTAGTTCTTTATGTAAATCACCTTTCACCTGTCATATTGTGACCAATTTAAATATGCTGCAAACTTGACATGTGAATTCATCTTTAGATCTAAACATGTTACTATGTTACCCTAATTATGCTAGATCTAAATAGTTGGACATCTAAATGGTTAATTTAGATCTCATTATGCTTGCTTTGACATCGTAGTATTTTCCATAAGTTCATTTGTTTTATGTCCACCTTGTTGTGATTTTAATTACATGTCCATTCACCTTGTTATCATGCTAGTTTATGTTTATGCCAAGATGATCACTTTGGTTATATTCCCATTATTTTCCCTATTATTGTTTATGACTAGGTTATTGTCTAGCCTATGCATGCCGCTAGTTTATGAGTACGCTAGTTAGGGAACGGTGGAAAAGGATTAATATTGACATAATTTGAATATGCACATTTTTAGACATATAATTCAAATTATTGGATAAAGTGGGCATTAAAACTTATAAAGGGAAAGGATTAATTAATTAAAAATGGAATATCAAGAAATTACAATTAGGAATTGTAATTGCACTTATGGCACGAGGTTCAGATGCATTACTGGTGGAAGTCTGCTAGGACCCAACCGGCATATCCAACAGCCACTAATGTTGAACCTAATGTGAGAGCTCGAAGTGTGCAAATAAGAATTGTGCTAAGACACGAGGTTAGACCCAACTGTGGAATAAGACTGCACAGACCCGACTGGCATATCCAGCATCCACACGTTGTAGGCCTAATGTGGGAGGTCTTGCCTATTATAACCATAATTGGACATGGTAACGAATTGGACTACTTAACCTAATTAAATGCATAAGGGTTGTATGATTATGAACTTAAGTTAGGGTTAATTAAAATTGGATGGGTAGTGGGTGGGGTAAGTAAATTAGAGGGGGTGGGTAATATTTACATACAGGCCCATGAACTTACCCTAGTAAGGTTATGTAATTAAAGGCATCTAGTGGCATATATAACCGATGGAAAATATAATAAAGTTATGTAATTAAAGAAACCCTTTAGGGTAAGCATAACTGACATAGGGCTATGTAATTAAAGACACCTGGGGGTATACATAGTCAATGAAAAACCTAGTGGGCATATAAGACAAAGGGGAGAGCTTGTCTCTTATTGTGTGGGACCTATTTTAGTCAGTAGCACGAAGAAGGTATCAAATAAAGTACTCCATGCTAGGCGGAGAAGGGGTATGCTTACTTATTGACTATAAGAGATCCAAACGAGATGGACGGTGTGGGTGGCGCAAACCGGCCGGGCCATGTGCGTGCATGAGCCGGGCAGAGGAAGATAAGACGACCGTGACACTTGTAGATATGGTTGTGCACATTATAACGACGAGGGGTTGCTACTTTAGGAAGTGATACCTCCTACTATGGGGTCAGCACAAGGTATCTACGAGGGTTAGGGAGCCGATCGACCAGGGTAGTAGTTAGGATACATTTGGATGTATACCTAAGTCTACCACCTTATAATTGAAGGGATCGGCTCTTTCTGGATATACTAGTAATAGTGCAGAGTAATCATCATAAGCATATACACGATATCCTATCTACCTTATCACACCTGCCATTTATGTAGTGATCTCTCTTATCCACTTTATATGCCTATCATATTACTTTTATTTATTTACTGGCTAAAAGTAACTAGACTCGCCAGACTTTTATGTCTGACCCTTTTTGTTTCTCCTTCTTTCTTCCGTTCCCCCCCAGGTTCTCAGGGAGGAAACACTCAGGCTTGAGCATGATTCTGCTTATTTTACTGGAGCTGCTGATATGTATGGCTCAAGCTCCTATATTTTGTTCTTGGAGAATTTTATTTCTTTTATGTACTCTTATATTTCTAAAGTACAAGACAGTGGTTTCTATGTTGTAATGGGCTTTTATATTTCAAATAAATAATGTTTTGGACCACGGTATCTTATGATTAATAAAGTTGTTTTATTCCACTGCAAAATTTTATATTTGTCTTGTAATATTCTATGTCTATTTACGTAATACGCTTCACGAAACTTAATGCCTTCCCTTAGTGAGTGACACTAACGGATGTGAGGTGTCGCACTATGTTTTCCCCCCGGTGTGATCATCACATTTGCCCTAATGAACTTCTCACAACACATGCTTGGATCATCAATGGCAATTCACCAGGGTAAAGGAACTAAGAATACCTTCCGATATAGAGTGTCTCCTTGAATAATGTATCTTGAGGATTTACATACGAGATCATCCTTTCGTTCCTTCGCTCTGGGAAAGTTCCTTGCAAGAGGAATTCTTTGATAGGAGTCATCAACGATTCCTTTTCAGTGTCAGTATCCAGCACCACATCATTTCCCATCTAATTTATGCTGGGAGTTTTCAATGTATCTATCGGGATTGACTCCGCTTGCTCTGAGCGGTCCGAACTAGCTAGCTTAGCTAATGAGTCAACCTGTTGATTCTGCTCTCTTGGAATATGAGTGATGCTATAGTACTCGAACCATCCTAACAGTTACTCTACCTAATTGAGGTACTCAGTGAGCCTTTCCCCTTTTGTCTAGAACTCTTTCATGACTTGAAATACAACAACTCATGAGTCACAGAAAATGTCTAGCGCTTTTGCTTCCACTTCCATCGCGAGTCTCATCCCGACAATCAGGGCATCGTACGTGGCTTCATTGTTGGGGTGGCCGGGAATTTCAACCTCAACGCGTAACACATTGATCATCCTCAGGAGTTCATTACACAACTTTAGTGCCAAAACATCAATCATTTTGAGCCCCATCTATGTACAGTATCCACGTGACTGTCGGAGGGCCCATTTCTACATTTCCATCATCTTTCGGGGTAGTAAATTCTGCCAATGCCTGTCCCAAAATAGACTTTTGAGGAATGTAAGTGATGTCGAATAGGCTTAACACAATATTCCATTTGAGCAACCTCCCAAACGCCTCAGGTTGCTGAAGGATCTGTCCTAGCGGTTGGTCGGTATATACTTTTACTGGATGGGCCTGAAAGTAGTGGCAAAGCTTTATTGATTTTATCAACAAACTATAAGCAAGTTTTTTGATCTTCTGATAGTTATGTTCGGCCCCGTCAACTTTTTTCTTAAATAATAAACTATCCGCTGAATCCGGTCTTCTTCGCAAACTAAGGTTGAACTGATTGCATGTGGGGACACATCAAAGTACACGAACTAATCCTCATGATCAACAAGCTTTGACATGATAGGAGATTTCTCCAAGTGATCCAAAAGATTTTGGAATTCTATGAAACAATTAGGCATCCAAGAAAAATTGTGCTTCCTTTGCTTGATCAACTCAAAGAAGGGGAGGCATTCATCAGTAGCTCTGAATACAAATATACACTATGCTGCCACCTTCCTAGTCAAACTCTGAACATCTTTGATCATCGAGGTTCCTGGATGCCTCTAATAGCCACTATCTGTTCAGGGTTGATTTTGATTCCTCGAGAGAGGTTGATGAAACCCAAGAATTTCCCTGATGCAAAGCCGAAACAGCATTTCAAATGGTTAGGCTTCATCCTATATCCGCGAAGAACACTTAACACATTTCTTCCTAGTCCCAGACATTATCGGTTGATCACTTTGATTCACCAGCATGTCATCTACATATACCTCCATTGCCTTTCCTATTTGATCATGAAATGGGCGATTGACCAACCATTGGTATATTACTCTAGCGTTCTTTAATCCAAACAACAATACCACATAGCAATATAGTCCGAGATCATTATGAATTTGGTGTGCTTCTGTTTCGGAACATACATCGCGATCTAGTTATATCCTGAATAAGCATCCATGAAGGAGAGGAGTTCATGTCCAGCTGTAGAGTAGACGAGTTGATTAATCGTTGGAACTGGAAAGCTGCCTTAAGGGCACGCTTTGTTCAAGTCTGAAAAGTCGATGCACGTTTGCTACTTCCCGTTGGCCTTCTTCACAAGAACAGGGTTTGATATCAACTTGGGATACGTCGCTTCTTAGAAGAACCTATTATTCTTTAGTCTTTTGACCTCTTCCTTCAAAGCTACTGATCTCTTCGGGCCAAGTATATGCCTTTACTATTTTACTAGGACGTACTTTGGGTCAATATTCAGTGAGTGGCTCATGATGGATGGAGATATCCCACTTATGTCAGCATGGGTCCACATGAACACGTCAAGGTTTGTACAGAGAAATTCAGTTAACTCCCTTGTTCGAAGAGGGTCTAGATGGGATCCAATCTTCAAGACCTTGGTCGGGTCATCATTATCGACTCGAATATCCACCATTGTCTCATTGGGATTCGCCCTTCTGCATCATGGCTCTTCGTCCGTCCTTGAATCAATAACCTTGAGATGGTGACTGGACGGTCTTGGCTATGATGTTTCTTTATTTGCTATGATGCTGCCTCCTTGGCAGGACAGGATTATTTTCAGAATCCTTTTTTTCTTTATCGCGACCTTCTTTCTATTCCGCCAAGTAGCATCCTCGTCCTACTACGTGATCTCCTCGTACAACTCCGACTCCTCCTTTTGTAGGAAACTTCAAGAGAAAGAACCAACGAGCTATGCATGCTCTAAATTCAGCATGGTTTGGTCGGCCCAGAAAGGCATTGTATTGAGAGGTTATGTCCATCACAAGGAATGGGAGGATCCATACTCTCCTTGGTGCCCCTTGCCCAACTCTACCGGTAATTCAAAAATCCCAACCGGTTCATTAGTTAAGCCATGGAAGCCACGTATCCTTTCTTTACATGGCTTCAAGTCTATTTCTTTGAGCCTCATCTCATCATAGACTCTCTTGAATAAGATGTTTACACAACTGCCGCAATCAATATGGACCTTTGTTACAGTGGGTGGTCTGATGATGGCAGTTATCACCAATGGATAGATACTTTGGGTTTCCACCCCCTCGGACTCTATATCACGAAAGACGATGTCATCAATCATTGTTCTCTATTGCTTCACATGAACGTTTTTGCCAGGAGCACTGCACCCGCCCACTTCCTTTATTGCATAGTACTACAAGTATACAAATAAATGTTCTCTAATGTATAACTTAATGGAGTGTAGTTGTCGAATGTTAGAAATCAAGGTCACTTCTTAGCATCCTCATTCTTGTTATTATGGCCTCCTCCACAACTTTTATGCTAGTTAATATTTACTTGTTGCGATTTCCAACATTCACCTCCACTTTATCGGAATCATCTCTGGTCTGCTTTACTGCTACTTTACTCTACACAGCTGCGTCTGTCGTATTGTCCACTATCCTCTTTCTATTAATCTTTGCTTCCTCAATACGCAAGTAAACATTTGCCTTCTTAAAAAATGTGTCAAGGCTTATGGGAGACTTTCCTGTCAAATTTGTCCTAAATTCGGTTTTGGCATCAACTCCATCTACCAACACTATCAACACTGACTCTGGATTGGGGTTGGTGACTTCCGTAACTGCCTTATTGAAACGGTCGAGAAAACTTTTAAGTGTTTGTCCTCTAGCCTGATTTATTCGGGAGAGGGACATCACATTCTTCGACTTAACGGCATGCAAATGGAACTAGTTCAAAAACTTCCTACCCAAATCTTAAAAATTCGGCACCAACCTCTTGGGCAGTCGAGTAAACCACATAAGCACATCCCCATTGAGGTAAATAGGGAATGCCTTACGCTTGATGGCGTCTGGGCTACCGCTGCATCCATTAATCCATTATATCTTACCAAGTGTAGCCTGGATTAGTTCTACCTGAGTAATGTTTCATTTCCAACAAGTTGAACCTTCTTGGGAATTCAGTTTCCAAGATATCCCAATCCTCGTTAGTAAATCCTTTATTATCATTCATAATCTGCCTCTCCATGGCAGCCAAGTCTTGAGTGTTCAAGATGACAGGTTTTGATCTCTCACCTCGCCTGACCATGTCCGCTCCTGCCTCGGGAATGTTGATTGGGTTGCCATCCGGGCAGTGCTTCCTTGACCTCTATTGTTGCGGTCATTCACAAGACGCAAGGGATGCAGAACTAGAGCATGACAGGGGCTAGGAGCGTCACAAGCTCTAAGGGGATTCTCGGTCGGAAGGGATGAAGGATCGACATTATTTGAGTCAGTATTACCGAGCCAATCCGGGTCGGGGTTACGAGCTAGCATTTCTCCAATCTGGAGTTCATCTACATTTTGGGACCTAGCAAACTGATGTGTTTCTCCTCCACTTCTACCTGATGATGACGAGCTCTCAGCCACTAGGTGATGTGTTTGGGGAGCAGCTTGCTGATTCCTCAAGTCTTCCAATTGTTGTGCCATTCGATTTATATCTCGCCTCATCATAGCGTTCTCACGTGACTGAGCACTCAACGCCGTGGTGGTCTCCCTAAGACGGTTCATCAGCGACATGAACTCGCCGCGAGCGGCAAACAATGAAGTGGGAGCTTGATTGAAGGTGGCAGCGACATCCTGGGGCTGGTTCGGTGTTGGTACAGATGCTAGAGGAAGCGAAGCTTTGTCTGCAGCTTGCTGGTTGTTGCTTGGTGATAGCTTGGAGGCTGCCCTGATCTCACTAGATCTGGTGGAAACATTATTGCAAAATTATCGATGAAATTATGGACTTTTCCTTCGGACTTGGTGATCCAAAAAGTAGGTAAAAAATCCTTAAGCACAGATAATTCTTTCTCATTGAAGGAACAAAGGTATTGACGCCAAAAAGTGGCAAAACACCCAACTAGAGAATTGTAACTGCACTTGGACACAAGGTTAAATTAAACTTGTGGTAGAAGTCTGTCCAGAACCGCCCGTCAAATCCAGCATCCACAAGTTGTTAATTTAATGATAGGGGTCTAGTGCGTAAATATACATGCAACGGTACTAAGACAAGGTTATGTCAACTTGTGGTAGAAGTCTGCTCGGAACCGCCCGACAAATCCCGCATCCACAAGGGTAGGCTTAATGTGAGAAGTCTGGTGTATAAACATATATATAAATATATGTATACAAAAGGATAGAAATAAAAGGCACCAATTGTGATTAATGGAAATGAATGGAAGTTACAATAGTAAAAGGACTGGAATGAATGGGGAATGATAATAACATATTATAATTAATTACATTAATAAGAATGTTATATAAAAGGTAGGCTCATTCTTGGGACAAGTGGAAATTATACATGAGTTATAATAAATGGAAAGGAAACTTGTTAGTAAACCTTAGACAAGAGAACTAAGTTAATAAATAAACAACGACAAATTATAGTAACAGTGTAAGATGGAATTATGAATAAATAAGAAAGAACGAGGTGAATACATGGGATGAAATAAGTTATATTTAATCATAAATAATAAGTGACTTGTTAAACAGAAAACAGGTGAATTGAGATGAAGTATACTTAATTACATATTAAGTAGAAAATGTTATTGTAACTGTGGAATCAGACAATGAATAATATAAAGAAATTGTAGATTACAGATCTTGGATTACAATCTAGAGAATAATATGTTACGGACTTATTAATATACATAAATGGATTAAGTTATATATCTAAAATTAATAAGGAAGAGGAACTTTTTAATTTTGGCAGGCTATGTTGTGTGTATGATATTATATGCCTGCGTTTTGGGGTTCCACGTATGTATGTAAATATATGCTGCTATGTACATGTATATATGAACACTGTTCCATGTATGTTAATATATCAAGGCATGAATCAATATGATTCACCACTTTTATGCTTCCAAAATAAGTAAGAGGAACTTGGTAACTTGAATAAGAAGTCGATATGAATGGGAATAACCAAGTTAACTGGAAATCTGACGAGGTAGAGCAAGCGCGTAATTAAATGTTTAGACATAAGTTCTAATAAAACATCAACCTGAAGCGCTTGGACAAGTTCGTATGTCTGAAGGTGAATAACCCAAAGGTGTAGATCATCGTGGTGTCATGGGACACAAGGGGAGCACACGTCCATCTGATTATTCTTCCTGCACTACTTGTTGTTCTGTTGATATTTTGCTGGCTCTGTAGGACTGGCTAGGGAAGCATGTGACTTCCTAGGACATGGAGGGTACTCCTAATAGTCCTCTGTGCGGTGACAACGTTCGAATTATTCTCGCAGAGGTTAGGTCTGCGCGTTACAACTCGGTGAGTATAACCTGACTGCAATTAGGAGCAGTCAGAGGGCAGTAGGATGGCATAGGTGATTCGATGATCCAGTTTCTTTGTGACTAGGCTCAATTATGACCATTTTTATCCAGTTACCGGTGTATCTAACCATCTTTTGATAGCAAGTCATCGGGTACCAACCATCGATAATCAGCGTTATGTGTGATGAGAAAGACAGAGAGCTAAAGAAACGACTGTAGACCCTTTGTATCAAGGTTATGGGCGAGGGACACGCCAATTAGGATTTGTTGTCTCCAGGGCTAGGTCACTAGCTCCCAATTTTGTTCGTCTTTCACTAGTTGAGGGAGGAATCAGGTGGGACCATAGCCACTGTAATGCAGACCTTAGCATCTGTGTATACATATATCTGAAAAGCTCCCGACCGAGTTCCGTGTTTTTGAAATTGCCCTGTTACGGGACTCGATGCACAGTAGATAGGTGTGTATACATGCATAACACTTCGGAATGGTGTATCATAAAGGTTATGGCATCGAGTACGATTGACGATACGTACGTGGGAAAGTCTAGATACATGCATGTCTGCTCTGGGTGGTGTATCGTAGACTCTAGGGCATTACTTTGTGATAGAATCTGATTCGATTGAATGGTTCGAAGATGGTAGTCCGTACGCTTACGTAGCATGGCGATAGGGGTTCTATGCGGAACATAGCGTTGTTATATAGAGATCTGTACGTCACTCCGGCGTAAGATGAGGGACTGCGTATATTTCTATGGCGTTAACTGTGGAGACCATGCGAGTATGGTACCATGGGTGGCTACATATATACTATATTAGGTTAATCTAATAGGAAGTAGATGGGTACGACGTGTGTGTAAGCCTTGAGCGCTGTTAACACAAGTAACCTAATAAATAAGCAAATGTAACTGAACAATATATATAGGTTTATCAAAAATGTGTAGTTTAAATCCAGTCACTAGAACTTGCGTTCTGATCCCCTTCTCATAACATACTCACAGGTTAGATTTGTGGCAGAGATATGATAGCTTTGGATACTACTTAGGCAGTATTATTATCTGGGTAAGTCTATATTTTGATTATATTATATTTTATCCATTCCACTGTGAGATGTTTTCTGAGCTCTGATATATTTTATATCTCTTTATTTTCTGCAGGGTACTAGACAAACCAACACGAGTTTCAATGGATTATAATTTTGAAAAAAAAATCGGCCTGTCAGGATTCAGGTTGTTACAACTGGTATCATAGCCTAGGTTTGGGATTCCTGTATAAGTAATGAGTGAACGTATTTGTATTTTTAAAAATATAAAAATATATTATTTATATACCTAGATTAATAGAGGAACCCAATGTATAGAGAAAGCATAATATGGTAAAAATGTGATATCTCTTTTGTACACTAAAAGAATAAACACGGAAATCTAAGACCCTTGAGAAATTTGGGGTGGGAAGTGAACAATATACATTATATGAAAGAAAAGTGAATCCCATGTGTTAGTATTTCAGGGTAATGGGTTTAGTAGTAAAACCATATAAATTGGAAAAGGTTTAAAAGAGAAGGATGGGTTTGGAATATATATAGTTGAGAGAATTGACTTTGTGGGAGTGTCTAGGAAAGCTTAGGTAATTTTGAATCCCACTTTGAGTCTATCCCCATTGTTAACTTTTAAGAACTTGAAATTGTAAAGGCTTTTGGAGGACGGTTTAAGATGTTTTCAAGTTTTGATCTTAAAAGTTAGAGTTTTAAATTAGGCAAAGTACATATTAGAAATGTACATATTGAATTTTGATGTAAAATGGGGTATATTTTGGAAACAGTGATTTCTTGTGAAAATTTTGTCTAAAATATAATTCTCTTAGTAAATGGTGCACATTATAGAGCATGTATAACTTGCTAGTTTTCCTATTATATTGCATGAAAGGATTAAAAAGTAAAACTTAGAAAATGTTGCATTTTGTTGAAAGTTGGAATTTTTGGTAAAGAATGTTTGAAATATCTATTCTTTTGATAACCACTTTTGATGAAAAAAAATTTAACAAGAAATTTTGTTGGGTGGACAAAATAAGTTGTAAAAATTAAGAATTGAGTAGATGATTGCACCTTGTAGTAAGAAACTGAACTGGCCTTATAGGAAAGAACAAGTTGTAAATCTGATTGAGAAATGGTTGTCCTTATCTTCTTCAGTTTTTGTGATTTGAAAAAAATGATTAACATTTTTTTTAAGATTACATGTTATTATGGTTTGAAAAAATTAAGTTTTAATGAGGAAAATAAAGTTTTCATACTTTTAACTTTTGGAAGAAAAGTGAAATCATAAGGCCAAACCATGCTTTAAAAAGTATGAAATAGGTAAGGATTAGTGCATAGGGAAAACGGGAAAAGTTTTTTAGACTATGGAGTAAATAGCGAGAATTATTTTGGAGTAATAGTAAGTTCCCATAGAATGCGTAAGCATTGAGAAGCCTAGGGTGTTTCTTGAAAGTGACTGTTGGTACACAACTAGGACTAGTGGTGACTACTTGATAGTGAAAGGCAAGTAAATGTTTAGATCCTATTGCTAATTTTCCTGTTAGGGGTAAAACCCGTTATTAAATTTCTGTTGGGATCGTTCTGTTATTTTGTTCGTGTTGGGTAGTTAGGGTAACACCTAAACATGTCATGGATCCCGTGGTTTGAACTTTTCAGTCTGATGGGGACATAGTCCTGAGATTCTTGGCCCTTAGTAGTAGCTGTGTAGAGCGTTCGTTTTTCTGTTTTAGTTGAAGGACTAGAAGGCTTATTTGAAACTAAACTTAGATCAGAGTATTAAGTTAAATAAGCTAAGAAAAAAGTAATGGTACAACTAAAAGGGAACAAAAAATTTAGTAAAGCAACACACATTACAGTTAAAGAAAGATGGAAAATTCTAAGAAAAGATGTAGAAGAACAAATTTTTCCAAGATAAGATTAAAAAGAAAATCTATAACGAAGAAAGTTTTCTTATGTGGGCTATGCTTGGATAGAAAAACAGGGAATCTTTATAAAATAGTTTAATAAAATCCAAGTACGGTTAGAAAAAGGTTGACAAAGAAAAACGGAAGATATGAAATTTTTCGTTTTCTACCTTTTTGTAACATAAGAAATCGAATTTGGAAAATTAGATTTTTCTGAAATTCAAAAAATAAAGTTAGTTGGTAGGATTTTGGATGCAACAATTGGATGAACTGCGCTCTTGCTTTGCAAGAGTGTGGAAAAAATTTAGATGAAAATGTATTTTGATTTTTAAAATATTGCATTCATGTAGAATTGCCAGTATATTTAGGATGTGCGCATCATGCTTTTAAAGGATTTTTGAAAATTTTGCATACATACAGGAGGTACAGCTTAGGCATACATGTATTATTAAGTTATATTACACTTTGCACATGTGCACAATATTTTCCAAAATTGGATGCACACATGATGGATGAATATTATGCGAGGGGTTATTTGATTTTTAACCTTATCAAATTTCAGGGATGAAATTTCCCAAGGGCGGGAGAATGTAACATCCCACATTTTATGACAATTAAATATTTAATAGTGCATATGTGTATATATATATATGCATAGACATAAATATATAAAAGAAGAATAAAATAATGATAATATATGATTGCATGTAATAAATACATGCGTTGAAAAAGAAGAAGAGATTAATGCAAATAACAATGCAACACATGCGTTAAAAGAAAGAAGAAATCGGTTGCATGCAGTGTAATTATGTTGTACGCAATGGTTTACAAATATTATGTATTAATAAGAAAAGAAAATTCAAAGAAAAAAAGATGCATGCAAGTTGATAAGGTTACATGCAATGGTTTAAATGAAAAGGCGGAATAAGAAAAGAACAATGACCACCATTGTTCTAAGCCTTGTTAACAAAAGCCTAAGAAGTTTAGTTGGTTAAAGCATGTGGCTTTCATGAGAGTGGCAAGGTTCAATCCCCGCAGGCGCCATATTTCTATTTTAAAGCAACGACTAAAATAACACATGTTCTAAAGAGAAAATATGTATAAACGCACATATAAGGAAAATTATACATATAAGGAAGTACAAAAATATATGTATACATGTATATGAAAATATATGCGTATATATGTGCATATACACACACAAAGGAGAAATTCAAAATAAGGTTGCAATCAAAGAAATATGGTAAGAATTAAATAACGACATAACACCGTTTGAATTTTGAGAACGAAATAAAAGTTATGAGTATATATATGTATGGGTAAAGTGGACATCTAAGCCTTGTATACATATAAGGAAATTATATATAAATATAATATTTAAATATATTAAAGAAAGTATAGCAAGATACAAATCAAATGTTTAAAATTAAAAACGTTAAAACGGTAAACATCTACCCAAAATTGCTCGCGAGACCCGTGGGGTCGCCCTGAGGTCGACACACCCATAGGGGGATCGACATAGGGGTGGACCCACCCCTGATCCGTCCAGATTCAACGATGAATCTGGAACGGTTTCCTGACCATGTTCGTTGCTGACTCAGCGCTGCGTGTACGATAAGATCCTGAACACCTATAAATAGGCTAGTAGAGCCTATCCTAAATCTCACATTTTTTAGAGGCTGCCTAAGCTCTTCCATTCTTCTTCCTCCTCAAATCTCTTCAGAAATATAGAATAATTTATTTAGGAAAATTCTGAGTCAGGATCTAGAGGAGAAGAATGTAAATTAATAAAGAAGATGTTCGGAATTCTATTCGAAGTAAGATAAATTCTTGGATCTGAACAATTTGATTTTCTCCTCTTTCTTCTATTTTTCTTTTAGTTCAGAATTATGGATCCATGGTTGCTTAGGTTCTAAATTCAGTTAGGAGAACCATGGAATGCTAGATCTAGACCAGATTCATGATGGAAAGCAATTAGGTGAGTAAATTTAAATTATACCTTTTTGATAATGGTATATTTATCTTCCCAGTTAATGTGTTATGTAAATCTGCTAGAATGTTAATATGTTGAAGCATTAATACGATTAAAATGTTAATATGTTAAAACGTTAATATGATTGAAATGTTAATATGTTGAAATGTTAATAGGTTGAAATGTCAGTATGTTGAAATGTAAAGTTGATGAAATATATAAACCTGTTAAAATATGTGGAAACGATTACTGTTGTATACATACATGTTCTAATTTCATGTTAATCGTTCGCATATTATGTACTTGAACCCTTAACTGTAAGAATTGGGATAACTACATGTTAATTTGTTAGAATGGAATAATTACATGATTCGATGATTACATGTTATTTTAAAATGAAGTTAATTACATGTTGGGAAGAACACGTGACATGATAATCGGATAATGGACTTAATATGATATTATGTATGACATGTAAAAATAGATTACAGTAAAATTTGGAAAGATTGGATACGACTAAATATACAGAAAATAGAAAACTGTAACCGCACTTGGACATGAGGTTAAATTCAACTTGTGGTAGAAGTCTGCCCGGAACTGCCCGACAAATCCAACATTCACAAGTTCTTAATTTAATGTGCGGGGTCTAGTGCGTAAATATACATGTAACGATACTAAGACACGAGGTTAAGTCAACTTGTGGTAGATGTCTACCCGGAACCGCCCGGCAAATCCAACATCTACAAGTGGTAGGCTTAATGTGAGAAGTTTGGTGCATAAACATATATATAAATATATGTATATAAAAGGATAGAAATAAAAGGCACTAACTGTGATTAATGGAAATGAATCAAAGTGAATGAAAGTTGAAACAGTAAAAGGACTGGAATGAATAGGGATTGATAATAACATATTATAATTAATTACATTAATAAGAATGTTATATAACATGTAGGCTCGTTCCGGGGACAAGTGGAAATTATAACATGAGTTATAATAAATGGAATGGAAACTTATTAGTAAAAACCTTAGTTAAGAGAACCAAGTTAATAAGTAAACAACGACAAGTTGTAGTAACAGTGTAAGGTGGAATTATGATTAAATAAGAAAGAATGAGGTGAATACATGGGATGAAATAGTTTATATTTAATCATAAATAATAAGTGACTTATTAAATAGAAAACAGGTGAATTGAGATGAAGTATACTTAGTTACATATTAAGTAAAACAGGTTATTGTAACTATGGAATCAAACAATGAATAATATAAAGAGATTGTAGATTACAGATCTTGGATTACAATCCAGAGAATAACATGTTATGGGCTTATTGATAAACTTAAATGTATTAAGTTATATATCTGAAATTAATAGGCAAGAGGAACTTGGTAACTTGAATAAGAACTCAATGTGAATTGGAAGAACCAAGTTAACTGGAAATCTAACGAGGTGGATCAAGCACGTAATTAAATGTTTAGACATAAGGTCTAATAACACATCAACCTCAATCCTTTGGACTAGTCTGTACGTCTGAAAGTGAATAACCCAACGGGGTAGATCATTGTGGTGTCATGGGACACAAGGGGAGCGCACGTCCATCTGATTATTCTGCCCATTCTGCCTATTGTTCTGTTGATATTTTGCTAGCTCTGAAGGACTGGAAGGGGAAGCACGCAACTTCCTAGGACGTGGAGGGTACACCTGGTAGTGCTCTGTGCGGTGACAACGTTCAGACTGTGCTCGCAGAGGTTAGTTCTGCGCTTTACTACCCGGTGAGTATACCTTGACTTCCGTTAGGAGCAGTCAGATGGTAGTAGGATGGCATAGGTGATTCGACGATCTATTTTCCTTGTGACTAGGCTGGGTTACGACCATTTTTATCGAGTTACCAGTGGGTCTGACCATCTGTTGATAGCAAGTCATTGGGTACCAACCATCGACAATCAGCGTGATACATGATGCGTGATGCCGAAAGATGGAAAGCTAAACTAAAATACCAAAGACCCTTTGCTATCAAGGCTATGGGTGAGGGACATGCCAATTAGGATACATGCATACCACTTTTGGATAGGTGCGAATACATGCATACCACTTCCGAATGGTGTATCATAAAGGTTACGACATCGAGTATGATTGACGATGCGTACGTGGGAAAGTCTAGATACATGCATGTCTGCTCTGGGTGGTGTATGGTAGACTCTAGGGCATTACTCTATGATAGAATCTGATTTGGTCGAATGGTTCGAATATAGCAGTCCGTACGCTTACATAACATGGCGATGGTAGTTCTTTGCGGAAGTAGCATTTTTATATAGAGATATGTACGTCACTCCGACGTAGGATGAGGGACTGCATATATTTCTACACCATTACGGTAGAGATCGTGCAAGTGGGGTACCATGTGTAACTACATATATCCTGTATTAGCTTAATCTACTGGGGAGTAGATTGGTACGACATGTGTGTAAGCCTTGATTGTTGTTAACACAAGTAACCTAATAAATAAGAAAATGTAATTAAACGGTATATGTAGGGTTATCCAAAATGTGTAGTTTAAATCCAGTCACCAGAACTTGTGTTCTGACCCCCTCCATATAACATAATCGCAGGTTAGATTTGTGGCTGAGATATGATAGCTTTGGATACTGGTTAGGGAGTATTATTATCTGGGTAAGGCTATATTTTGATTGTACTATATTTTTTCCATTCTACTGTGAGATGTTTTCTAAGCTCTTATATGTTTATATCTCTGTCTTTTATGTAGGATAGCAGACAAACCAACATGTGTTTCGATGGATTAGAATTTTGAAAAAAAATCGGTCCGTAGGGATTTCGGTTGTTACATTGCCGAAGATAGCGTAGTTGGCTCGGTGCATCGGTGGATAGGTCTACTCGAGACTCTCCGTCTTGGAAATAATTTTGTGCTCAATGATGCACACAACGAGACATGTGATGGATCGCAATTTGCCGATGTCCCAAACACTGGCAACTCAAAAAAAGATGCGAGAAAGATCTGAGGGCCTGTCGTCTCTATATCACTCAAATCCTCTCTGATCCCGGAAATCTCCAAAATATCAAACTAGTGCACACATCAAAATTGACAGCCATCTAGGTGTCAAAAAGATGAATGCAATGCAGATAACACTCGTGCTCCAAGGTGTTATGGCGTAGGATCGGTGCCAAGCCTATAGTCATAAATAGCTCCTAAAGGCAGGAAGGAAATAAATCAAGGAATTTCATGAGACGGCCTTGGTGAAATTCGTAATTCTCCATTTTCAAATAGGCATCCATCTTCCTTGGGTTGTGATCAAGCCATGCGGCCGCTTGAGGCGCGAGTCCGGAGTGTTGCATGAGGATATTGGAGGTTTAAGGAGGCGCTATGTGAAAGTTAGTGAAACTGGGGAAGGAAAATGCAGATCTGGAGTATAGAGGGGCTAGGTGTAATGACCCATATTTTTAACCATTTTGTTTAAATATATAGAATGGTTTTAAGCGTTTGATTGGAATCAAAAATGCATTTATATTTATTTATTAAAACAAAGTTGAACGTATAATTTATATTTAATTTAAAACGAGCTCGTAATATCATGGTAGTTCATAATATTACGATTGAACTTCAATTAAAGATACATAATGCATTTTTAGTCGAAAAAAATTGAAACAAGAACCGTCAGAATCTATTAGATCATCATTTTCTAATGGAAGAGAAAAACCTAGTATTCATCTTGTAGATTTTGAGTTATGTCCAAATCAAATTTTCAAACAATCGCTATGCAATCGTTTATAAACCATAATGTTTTATGTAACAAAATAAATAGATTTTTTGTAAATGGAATATCGTTTTAACCTGAAATTTAAATCAAAATGGTTTCTAAATAGTTATATATAATACTGGAATATAACGGAAGTTAATAGAATTTTAAAATATTTAGTTCAATAATCGAGTTAAAATAGCGAATTTTGAAATAGTCACGGATTTCACCGAAATTAGTTTCATTTGATCTGTAATGTTAAATTATTTTATGAAAATAAATTTTGTGGTAATCTTAAATCATATGTGACTTCTGTAGCCATACGCACAACTATTTTGTGTAGCGTTTAATTAATGAATTTAATATAATTAGAGATGTATTTATTTGTAACTTGCGCTAATGATCAAATTAAGACGCAATATTTATTCTATTGAATTTGTATTGACATTTAGAGTTAGAATATGTATGGTTCGTGATTTTTGAAGATCAAGTATTTTGGTGTCTAATTATAGTGTCGTTTTACGTGTAAAACATCGTTCCGGGTAAACAGCCTCAGAATGCGATGAAGCTTGTACCATTAGATCTGTGTTTGTATGTTATTGTAGTATTTCAATTTTCTTATCGATTGGGGTTACCGTTTGATCATGGCAACGATAAACGCCTAGATTTTTATCTAATCCTTTTATCAACTTGATTTGAAACTTAAGAATAACCGATTTTCAAATGACTTCAATTTTCAACGAAACGAATTTTATTAAATCCATAGTGATTAATTATCGTAATATTTCAAATTTCAAGATTTTTAGATTTATTTTGTGGTCGTCTGCAATTTAAACACATATTAATTCACGTTGTGACATTATAAAGGAATTTTTACAAATGACCTCAGAATTCGACTAAACTTTTTCCTTCGTGTCCGGAATATTTAATTATGTTTGGATGTCAATTTTCGTTCCAAACGGAAGTCGTATGGAGTGATTTTTGCATGAAGCTTGTGGTGCAAGTTTCATTAAATAATAATTTATTATACACCTTTCTACATATATAAATCCCATCAGTTTGCCTTAATTCTCTGAGTCAAAAGGCGCCGCACGGTCAACAATCCTTATAGCGCCCATCCCCTACAAACGAACGATTCAAAAACCTTCCTCCTCTTATAGTTATTTATCTAATCCACAAACTAATTTAGAAAATTCTCAACTTCAAAAAAGATGAGCTCGGGAGATCTTAGATAAACGTCGATGATCGGCTCTAGTTGACAGAGGTAGCTGGATCGACGGTTTGAAGGGGCGAATTTCATAAGCTTTTCGCAGGAAAAAGATAGGACTAGATGTGATGAGGCTTAGGTCAAGGATGGAGGGCATTATAGAGCTCGATTTGGTGAATACTGATCGACATCCAATCGCTTGAGGTAGCCGGGGGCGGTGAACTGTTGATGTTGAGGGTGTGTGAACCTGGAAGCTGAAGCATAAATGATCAGGAAAAAACAAAAATGTAATCGACCTGTTTTTTTAATTAATTAACATAATTAGTTTCAGATAGTTATAATGTTATAAATTTATAAGTAAGAAATTTAATTATAACCTACTGTATAGGTGCTAACTGGGAACAAACAACGAAGGCATGAAAAGTAGTGAATAGAAGTTATCGGCATGATACAGAATTAAAACGTAACTAGTATACAATAATTTTGTTAATTACATAAATTAATTACTATAATTAAATTGTGAACATATACTATTTATAATTCATGCACAGGTTAACAGAATTGGACAAAACGAGGAACGATCGGACAGTACCGTCAGCCCTACGTTATGAAACTAATTTGGACAGAGCTAGAGACTACTGGAAATTATTGTTAAATTAAATGCTAGTTTAACTGGAATAGAAAACCAAATCATTTAAGGACAAATGGAAATCCTATGAGTATAACTCACTCAGTTTATCCCATTTATATTTCATATAAGTCGGGTTTAATATTTGTGTGCTATGGATGTTTATTGTCGAACGATTATTGAATATATATTTATATGTTGACTGAACTGATTAAATTAAACTATCGTTTAATTTAACTAAAAATTCAATCGTTATTTTAATGATTATTTATAGTTAAGGTAACTTACCTTATTGGTCACGTGTATTATAATATAAACATATTAAAATTAATAGCTGGATGCTTGTATTACTTTTATTAGTTGATTGTTGAAATTCATTAGTTGAACTGATTATTTCAGCCTTCATGATATGCTATCATATTAAATGGATAATTTTAGTTTAAGTAACCTATTTTGATGCAGGAAAAAATAAACAGGTTGTAGGGATATAGTAGGATTCCTCAGTTATATTGATAATGTTTATGATATATGTTGACTATATTTGATTGATGGAAAATTGGATGAAATAAACCCTTATTTTATAGTTTGGTATCTTAGAAGTTGTTTGGCCCTTTAATACCATCAATAAAATAAGAAATATTTTTGGAATCGATTTTAAACCAAGTCTGAAATGTTTTTAGATTTATATCTTTTTGAGAAGTTGATTGGTGTTAGGCAAATCAACGAAGTTTTAGTTATAAAATTTATTTTATAACTGGAATAATTTTTTTTTTTTCAATTATATTTTTAAAGTATATAAAAATAGATGTTTATGAATAAATCGATACCTTTGATTCAGTTTTATAAAAGAAATTATAATACTTTATATTGTTAAATATTATATTCCAATTAAATTTATAAACCAATAGTTAGAATTTCAAATTAATTACGATGTTAAAATTACGTTCGGTATTTGTTTTAAATTTGACTAAAGCTAATTTTTTTGGGAATATTATTAAGTAATGTTAAGTTTTTACGGACAAGTTGTTTTAATAAATTAAAGTAATTACTTTTAAAATGGAATTCATTTAATAACATAATCAAGTTTTAATTGTTGAATTTAGAAAAAAAGAGATATAAACAAAGTTTATAAGGGAATTTGAAAACGAATGCAATGATTTTAAAAGCACTTACTTAAAAATCGGATTAAGTGAAAACGATTGTTTTCGAAAAAGAAGATTTTGAAAAATGAAAAAGGAAGACGATAATGGATTGATGTAAAGATATTTTTGTTCAAATATAATAAATAGTTATATAACCATATTTGGGTGGAATAGTAAAAAGAATGATTTGAATTTGTGAAACAAGTTAAATAAAAACTAATTTTAAGTTTACCTTTCAAATAAAGGGAAATGGTTTTGTTAAAAACATATTTGAAATTAAACGATGTTTTGTGATCGGATTCGAGTTTTGAACTTTTATCTATCTCGAGATAAGAACGTTGTCGATCAAGGTCTGAGAGGTAATTAGAATACCCTAACTTAAGCGGCTTCACTATTACCAAGGGATGGTATCAGTTGTAATGGTAGTACTTGATGGAAATTGTTTATTATTTTTGTAAAAGAAATAATTGATATGATTATAAGATAAAAATGGATATATCGGATGAGATATTTGAGAAGATATTTAATCGGAATTAGCTTATATTTAAATAAGAGGTGAAATGTTGTTGTCCATAAATTGAAATATTTTAACCATTCGTTAAGTAAAAAGGGGTCGAGTGATGCTATGTATTGAACCAGTGAATTCCTGTTTATTTTATGGTTGAATGGATGTTTATTTGATAGTTAAATAATCGACTATAAAAATTTGTCCTATTATCGATCGTTGGTACGGAATGACCGAAATCAAATTTATATTCGAAAACCATTCCGACTAGCAAATACATAAACATGGAAGATATCTGAGTATGGTCGAGACACAGCATTTGAAGACCCATAGAATTTCATAAAATGTAAGAACTTCTTAAAATATCTAGTTGATCCCTTGAGATATATTTTGATTATGTCTAGGTTGAAATCTACAGATTTTCAAGGACTTCTCGCTACTAATCCTTGGGGTGATTCCTATATAGGATGCGGTAGGAGGGTGCCTTCGGTTAATCCTTTTCCTAGATGACTTGTATGGACGATTGTCTGAAAGATTATCTCCTTAAGAGTCACGTACATTGATTTTACAACTACACCAAGTTTGTTGGAGGAGAAGACACCTTCTCTTAGCTTAACACCCTGAGTGTATTTGTGGACGTCAATTACTGATTTGACGGATCTGACGATGTAGCATTCAAAGAATTGATGTGTTATTCTCTGAAAGGCAAATCATGACCTCAAGCCTCATCAATTGGGAAATGAAAAAAATCGGTTAAACAACATGGCTAAGTGAGTCATTCCCATAAGGGTGTATTGTCACCATCTAGAGAAAATTCTATTGTTCTTCTTTCATTTATGTATCTCCCAGGAAGTAAGGTGGGCCCATAAAACTGTAGGGTGACAATATATTCGGTACACTCAAGTTGAATGAGTGGTCGGTCTTGTGTGGCCGGGTTGGAAGATGTTCTTGTTGAACCCTAGTGTATTGCTCTCTAGAGGTACACATTTAGAAGATGGTCGCGTACCTTATTATAGATGGAATCCATTTTGCAATAAGTGTCATGCAGTTTTTTATTATATACTATATATGTGGAAAATGAGATGCAAGCACTCTGCTATTTGGTTATTAATTCGATATTGACATTATTATAATATCACCAGATTTGATATAAAAATATATTGGGTTATCGAAAGGTAAACGCCTTGTGCGTTTATGTATGGATTGGTCTTATGATTATCCCTTTTATTTCAAAAGGATTTTCAAAAGTTAAGCGAGTTGGATGTTACTTAAGCTTAGTGAGTTTTCATACACTGGTTCACTCAGGAACGAATCTAGAGGGGGGGCAAGTGGGGGCGGTGGCCCCCCCTAGATTTTTAAAAATAGGGAATTTTTTTTTTTTTTTTACCGATTTAAGCAAAAATGACCACTTTTAAGGCATTTTTATTGATAATATAAGACATTATAGGTTGAAATTAAGGGTAAACTGGTGTAAAAAAAAAATTTTTGGCCCCCCCTTCGAATCCGCCCCCCCTTGGCCCATTTCCTGGCTTCGTCCCTGGGTTCACTAGACTAATCCGTGGCGTTTGCAATGCTCGTGTCAGACCGAGTTTCATAGGTTCAGGTTAGGATGCTGCGAGTTTCAGAAGACATGCCGGAGGACCCCAGATGCACTAGAATTTATTCCGATGCGTGTTGTATATGAGGAAAGATTATTTTAACTGTCCAAATGTATTGATGAGCTATATACTCTGGTATTGTAAGTATGTATATAAGTTCTTTATAAAGGTTTATTTCTATATTATATTTTATCTGTTGCAATGTGAGACTCTGACTCTACGTTGTTATTGTCTTCTTCTTCTATTCTAGTATTTCTCTCTCTTTCTCATCCTATAATTTCTTTCTATCAACTATCTGTTGGGTCTGATACTTGCATTTTGGCAAGTAATACAAGATTAAGTGCTATTGTTAAAAATTCGAGAGTTGAATTTCCCCTTCGGGCCGTTACACTAGGTCTGCATTGTAGGAATTTTGGTGGTAATTAGAGGAGAAACAGAGATTGGAGGCTCGAGTTTGGAGCTTAGGGTGGTGGTGCAGTTGGGTTTCGGCTGTTGGAATTGGGGGAGACAAATGAAAATGAGCTGGTCGACTTGGAAGCGATATTATAAATTGCTTCCTAGGTTTGGGTGACACTCGAAATGGTGTAGCGGTCATGTGATGCCCTGCCCAGCACCAGCCGACATTTCCCAAAAATGCGTTGTGCCAATGCCTGACTAGCACTGGACGGTCATCAAAGAAAATGAGTTTTGAAACGATGAACCACCAAGAACCTATAATATATCTCACAATGCATGGAATAAAATATAATAGTAACATAACTTGACATAAAACAGGGGAGACAGTGCATATGTTGAAAACTAAACCATCAAAGCAGCGGAATCCAAAACACAGCTTATGATCCAAACCATTATTACAACTTCAAAATACTGTCTCTAAAGCAAAATAGGAAAGGTACACAACTGTTGCCCAAAGTAGTGACCAACAACAATACAAGGAGAATATATGTATATAATACGTGGAAGCTTCCTGCTCATCTCCGGACAACTACTCGTGCATGACCACCTAACCTATCTCTATTTTTCTCGTTTAGGAGCACCCAGAATAATAAGAAGAGACATAAAACTCTGGGTCAGACAAAAGTCTGGAAAGAGCGATAGCAGCAAAATAAAACAATAACAGGTATAAATAATCATACCTGTACCTGGAACCAAAGAGTTAGCACAACAAGATTTACAATACTCCAAGGTAACACTAACATATAGTGTAAAAATGGGAGTGTTCGTGTCATGGTGATAGCAAACATCAAACATAGCAATCATCCTCACGTCTCTCACTCAGTGCGTAAAGCAAACGATATCTACCGCTTTGATCACCAAATCTATTGGGGCCATGACGGCAATTCCGTACAACTATTGCTATAACCATACTTCCCTGGTCTATAGTCAATAACCCTACCCAGTCCACACATCCCTGGCTCCAGGTTAAGGGCCAACCAGTCCACACTTCCGTGGCTCTGGTTCATCAACATGCCCTCTCTCTTCAATGGTGAACCAAATTATAGATATTGATAACCCCTTAGCACACGTCCCGCAGCAAACCCAACCCTAGAAGTCAGCTCATTGGTTCCCATCTGGATCCTGAGTAATAACTTCTCATGCGGACTTCCTTTGCATCTCGGTTTTGGTTGAATTGTAATTAATCTTTAGAAGAGTTCACAATTGTCGTCGTGTGGCAGAAGTTTGAATCTGGTTCGGTTTGGAGTCGTCATCTAGGTTCGGGTCGTGGTCGTGGTCCTCATCAGGTTTGGTTCGTGACCCCCTTGGCTTGTGACCCCCCCGGTTCGTGACCCCCCGGCTCGTGACACCCCTGGCTCATGACACCCCCCCGGTTCGTGAGTTCTCATATTGGAGCGGTTCATGACCATGATCTTGGAGCGGTTCATCAGCATGATCTTGGAGCAGTTCGTAACCATGATGTTGGAGCAGTTCATGAGACATACCCCCTTCAGGAACCAAAGTCCTCCTGGGCGGTTCGCGAGGCATACCCCCTTCAAGAACCTATTTTCTGTAGTTTTTCCAACAAGCTAATTTCTCCAAAGGACGACATTTTAAACCATTCTAACCTTAATATGACATCACAATACATACCAAATGTAACACCCCACGTCCGTTAAGGTCACTCACAAAGGGAATGCCTTAACTTTGATGGAGCATTTTAGTAAACAGAACAAAATGTTACAAGACAGATATAAAAATAATACTTGGAAAACTTTATAACTTTATTGCAGCAGACAAAAATCAGTTTGGCTACAACTTTACCAAAAACCCAAGTTCATATATATCAGCCTTGTTCAAAAGCCATCAGAATACAAAACTTTAAAATCATAATCCCCACCGAAGATGCGAGAAAAAGACAAACCATACTTTAAGCACTTCAAGCACTCGAAGCAAGAAGAAAAATCCGGATCAAGCTAGAGTATTCCCTCCTTGAAAACCTGTGCGGGGGGGGGGGGGGGGGGGGGGGAGGGGAAGAAAAGAGGCGAAACAACAAGGGTCAGACATAAAGTCTGGCAAGTCCAGTGACTTTCAGTTATGAACAGATAATAATGTCATGGCATGCAAATAAAACTGGATGAGAGATAACAGAAAATAGGAATAATAGATATACTTAGGTTAAACAGAAGAAACAGGATGATATTACTTTTCACTTCTCTGCACTAATACTAGTATAACAGGATTAGGTGTTACCCTAATGTCTAAACAGAAACAGAAACAGAATAATGGGCCTTTACCGCCCTAACAGAAGGTACAGAAACATAATGCTAATGATGGGCCTTTACCACCCGAACAGAAAGTACAGAAACAGAATGCTAGTAATGGGCCTTTACCACCCGAACAGAGACAAAAACGGAAACAGAATAATCCCTACGGAAACAGAATGTTAGAATTAGGTGTACACTAGTAAATGGGCTTTACCACACCAACAGACTGTACCACGCAGAAACAGACAGGTGTTACCACCCAACAGAAACAGACGGTACCCCACAAAAAAGACAGAACTAAGTGTACCCTAAATCCTACCCCACGCGATCGACTCCCTAATACATAAATACCCTGTGTCAGACCCCAGACCGGGATCCATGCATGCACATGACCCGGTTGGAACGCACCTTCAACACCCCTCGCCATTACCAGAATGAACCGCTTATAATTAGTTCAGTAAGCGTGCCCGGACCCTACCTGCTGTTGGGTTATAGTTTTGATGCCAGAAAGGGTTACTAACTAATATGGGTCCCAAACAACAGATGACACAAGTAATTTCCCTCCTAACCTTGTGTCCCCAAACTAACAGATTTCAGATTAACTTGTTTACAAGTTCAGACATACAGAGTTCAAGTCAACTAATTCACAGATCAGAAAATCAAGTTAACAAGTTTTCCTACTAACGGATCAGATGTACAGATTTAACAGAGTTACAGATTGTGTAACTTTGTATTGGGCCTACAGATTCACGAAATGGGTTTGTTAAATTCATCAGTCCAATTGGTTTAACCCTATCCACCCAACACGTTTTAGACATCATATTTATCTCAGATTTGCATTAATTAAATATTAATGCACAGACCTCTCACATTAGGTCAGTAGATTGTGGCCGCTGGATATGCCGGGCGGTTCCGGGCAGACTTCTGCCACAAGCCAGACCTAACCTCGTGTCTAAGCATATTTTAGTTATGCCTACGACCTCTCACATTAGACTGACAGTTTGCGGTCGCTGGTTAAGCCGGTTGGTTCCGGGCAGGCTTCTACCGCAAACGGAGTCTAACCTCGTGTCATAGCCACTTTATTCCATTACAGAAAATATCAGACTAATTATGTCCATTTAGCAGATTTAACTTCTTTATAAGTTACGGCAGATTATCCAAAGTTCTATTAACATGTTTTGCTCAATTTTAGATCGAGCCTCCAAATTACAATTATTCAGCTTTCAACAGATTAAGCAATTCAATAGACTTAGCAGATAATAGATCTAGCAGATTAGGCAATATAACAGATCTAGCATATTAGGCAATATAACAGATCTAGCAGATTAGGCAATATAACAGATTTTAAACATTCCTTAAAGTTTCATTGACATATCTTGCCAATTATAAATTATGTCTAAATTCACATGCCTAAATCATGGTCAAGATTCATAATATAACATATGCCCAAATTTTAGCATGGTACAGAATATTCCCCAAAAACCCCAATCATGGTTCACATATAAGTTATGCCAAATATAGTCATTGATTTCAATGCATGTCACATATCCAAAAATCCCCATTTAGGTGTATTCACACTTAATAATTATCCAATCTTAATATGGATCTTTACACCTAAGTTAAATGCAAATTAGTTCTCTATTTTCCAAATTTCAGACTATAATATATATAGTATGTCCAGATCTAGATCTTGAATTACAACTTGTACTATGCATCCAAATCAGTTACATGTTCACAGTTAAACTTTACGCCACAAATCCCAAGTCATATGTCCAATATTCTTTATGCCTCAAAACTCAAGACATATGTTAAATACACCTTATGTTTTAAATACAACATGCCCAATTATATGTCTCAGATTTATGTTCTAAGTTCAACCTATGTTCTTTATGTTCTAAGTCACAATAATCCTCTCCTTCCAAGTCATAGATCGTCTTATACAATATGCCTCAAATTTATGTCCAGAGTTACAACATGCGTTGTATCCTCAAATTAGTTACAAATCGATTATGCCCAAATATGCCTCATTCAACATTCTTCCCAAATTTAGCGTTTATGCGTTCATCTCTTATGGCTCAGGCTCGTGGTAGCCTGGCTATCAAACAAAAAGAAAGAAAGGCGGAAGAAATACAGAACAAATAAAATAATAAAACAGAGGAACAGATATGATAAATAGAAAAAGGCATAATCTCAGATTCAGTTTTATAATTATGTCAAGATCATGATTAAAATTCATATCAGAAAATAACTACACTCGGCTTTCGTGGCTAAAGAAAAGGATTATAAATCGAATTTGATGCAGAAACGCTGATTAATCTTCTTCGATTGTTGTTGCAGCTCTAAACTTTAATTTGAATTGTGAATGAACACTTGAGATTAGATTTAGAGGCGGCGGCTAGGGTTTAAGAGAGAGTTTGGTAGCATAATGGTGTCATAGACAATATCTTATGAATTAAGGTTAGGTTAATCACATATTTATAGGTGTAGAGAGTGTTTCAGAACCATTAGATCACCGTAGAAGCCCTCAGGTCCGCCCAGCACATCAAAAATCGTCATTATAACTCTCTAGAACCCTGTGCAGGCAAGTGCGCCAGTGTATTTTTGTGCTGGCGCAATTCACAAGTGCGCCAGTGCATTTATCGCCTGTTTCCGGTTTTTCTGCCTAACTTCGTTCGTCCATATCTCCTTCATACGGTATCCGTTTTACGAAACTCGGACTCTATCTCAAGCAGAATTCCGAGACGAACGCAATGGCGCAACCCGTTTCCTCTAATTCTTCTGTTATAATTTAATTATTCACAGATTTGTTATTCTTATGTTCACAGAAAATATGGGGTTTTACATTCTCCCCTCCTTAAAGGATTTCGTCCCTGAAATCTTCAAGTTAAGAAGAATGTGTCCTACCATCCAATCACCCATCTACTCAACCATCGTCCACAAGCATCCATTGTCCATAGAAACTTCTAATGTTGTATGAACATATGCAAAAGTGTGTGTATATGTTTCTTATCTAGTGCAAATATCAGGCAGTCTACTGATTCAGTTGACCTCCTTAATGTGAATTATGTCAGTGCCATGAGTCCAACATGTATGCAATTTTCCTATTTGATACATATCATTTCTATATGAGTGCACAACCATTCATTCATATGCAACATCCATGTGCTGAGTCAACCATTTTGCATTCATAAGGATAAAAAAAATGCACACACATCCATATGCAGTATGAAAGTGTTTTTGAGCCGATCTAGTGCCTAGTGTGTGTGTGTATATACATCCACGAGCAGCCGCTAGCAACCACTTGCATCCACTTGCAACCATCAAACATAACATGTCTCAAAAACATGTTTACACCCAATAGTTTCTACCTAAAGGTCGAAGACTCGATCGATAAGATACAACCGAGTGATAGAAGTAAGTACAACTAAAACAAAAGCTCTGTTCCCATTAGACATCGGTTAAGAGAATAGTTCCCTAATTCTCAACCCCGAAGACCGAAATCAACATCAGATTGATACTCAGAGAATTACTCCCATTAAACAATGCCAAACTGGAAATCTACTTCATGCTTCGAGTAAAAACCTCTATCCTTTGCAGAAATATTCGGATACTTACAGACTACTGGTACAGATCAGATTATCAAATGATTTTTAGAAAACTAAGCATTGACAAAACCCAGAATATATGCGTCATAGTCAACTGAACGCCCAACACAGATACCCTCAAAACCCAACTTGTCACCAATAGATGAGTCGTAACCCTTATGGATTTTGAGACTGCAGCGAAATCAGAAACAAGACTAGTATTAAAGTGCAGAGACTTAACTACAGAATCAAAATGCTAGAATAAGAAAGAGTTCTTCTTACTAATCAAATAAGGAAGTTAAACCTTCTAAGAAATTTTCCTACCTCAAAGGTACCAACAAGTCCTCCCCTTCCTTCTAGTTTTGATAATCGTCTCAGTCCCATAAAGCAATTTTCCCCCCACCGTACGGAAGTTCTTATGTATCTTAGAAAAAACATCTATACGTGGAAGAAGAGATTAAAAAGGGAAAGAGGAAGGGATTCGAAACAAAGAATCGGAAGAAAGATATCTGGCTTTTGGAGATTACGTTTTTCAAAATAAACTTTACTTTTGAAAATACTTCCTTTTAAAACCTTTTTGAAAATAGTTTTCAAAAACTTCTATCTAATCCGGTAACCTTCAGCTCTGATACCAATTGTAACACCCCACGTCCGTTAAGGTCACTCACAAAGGGAATGCCTCAACTTTGATGGAGCATTTTAGTAAACAGAACAAAATATTACAAGACAGATATAAAAATAATACATGAAAAACTTTATAACTTTATTACAGCGGACAGAAATCAGTTTGGTTACAACTTTACCAAAAACTCAAGTTCATATATATCGGCCTTGTTCAAAAGCCATCAGAGTACAAAACTTTAAAAACATAATCCCCACCGAAGATGCCAGAAAAAGACAAGCCATACTTTAAGCACTTCAAGCACTCCAAGCAGGAAGAAAGATCTGGATCAAGCTAGAGTATTCCCTCCTTGAAAACCTATGGGGGGAAACGGAAGAAAAGAGGCGAAACAACAAGGGTCAGACATAAAGTCTGGCAAGTCCAGTGACTTTCAGTTATGAACAAATAATAATGTAATGGCATGCAAATAAAACTGGATGAGAGATAAAAGGAAACAAGAATAATAGATATACTTAGGTTAAACAGAAGAAACAGGATGATATTACTTTTCACTTCTCTGCACTAATACTAGTATAACAGGATTAGGTGTTACCCTAATGTCTGAACAGAAACAGAAACAGAATAATGGGCCTTTACCACCCTAACAGAAGGTACAGAAACAAAATGCTAGTAATGGGCCTTTACCACCCGAACAGAGACAGAAACGGAAACAGAATAATCCCTACGGAAACAGAATGTTAGAATTAGGTGTACACTAGTAAATGGGCCTTTACCACCCCAATAGACGGTACCATGCAGAAACAGACAGGTGTTACCACCCAACAGAAACAGACGGTACCCCACAGAACATACAGAACTAAGTGTACCCTAAATCCTACCCCACGCGATCGGCTCCCTAATACATAAATACCCTATGCCAGCCCCACAAAAGGGTGTATCATTCCCTAAAGTGGAAACCTTTGAATGACACAGACCTATTTATAGATGTCACGGCATCTTACATCCTCAGAGGCAGACCGGGATCCATGCACGCACATGACCCGGCTGGAATGCACCATCAACACCCCTCTCCATTATCAGAATGAACCGCTTATAATTAGTTCAGTAAGCGTGCCCGGACCCTACCTACTGTTGGGTCATAGTTTTGATACCAGAAAGGGTTACTGACTAATATGGGTTCCAAACAACAGATGACACACGTAATTTCCCTCCTAACCTTGTGTCCCCAGACAAACAAATTTCAGATTAACTTGTTTACAAGTTCAGACATACAGAGTTCAAGTCAACTAGTTCACAGATCAGAAAATCAAGTTAACAAGTTTTCAGACTAATGGATCAGATGTACAGATTTAACAGACTTACAGATTGTCTAACTTTGTATTGGGTCTACAGATTCACGAAACGGGTTTGTTAAATTCATCAGTCCAGTTGGTTTATCCCTATCCACCCAACACATTTTAGACATCATATTTATCTCAGATTTGCATTAATTAAATATTAAAGCACAGACCTCTCACATTAGGCCGGTAGCATATGGCCGCTGGATATGTCGGGCGGTTCAGGGCAGACTTCTGCCACAAGCCAGACCTAACCTCGTGTCTAAGCATATTTTAATTATGCCTATGACCTCTCACATTAGACTGACAGTTTGCGGTCGCTGGTTAAGCCGGTTGGTTCCGGGCAGGCTTCTACTGCAAACGGAGTCTAACCTCGTGTCATAGCCACTTTATTCCATTATAGAAAATATCAAACTAATTATGTCCATTTAGCAGATTTAACTTCTTTACAAGTTACGGCAGATTATCCAAAGTTCTTTTAACATGTTTTGCTCAATTTTAGATCGAGCCTCCAAATTACAATTATTCAGCTTTCAACAGATTAAGCAATTCAACAGATTTAGCAGATAACAGATCTAGCAGATTAGGCAATATAACAGATCTAGCATATTAGGCAATATAACAGATCTTGCAGATTAGGCAATATAACAGATCTAGCAGATTAGGCAATACAACAGATTTTAAACATTCCTTAAAGTTTCATTGACATATCTTGCCAATTATAAATAATGTCTAAATTCACATGCCTAAATCATGGTCAAGATTCATAATATAACATATGCCCAAATTTCAGCATGGTACAAAATATTCCCCAAAAACCCCAATCATGGTTCACATATAAGTTATGCCAAATATAGCCATTGATTTCAATGCATGTCACATATCCAAAAATCCCCATTTAGGTGTATTCACGCTTAATAATTATCCAATCTTAATATGGATCTTTACACCTAAGTTAAATGCAAATTAATTCTCTTTTTTCCAAATTTCAGACTATAATATATATAGTATGTCCAGATCTAGATCTTGAATTACAACTTGTACTATGCATCCAAATCAGTTACATGTTCACAGTTAAACTTTACGCCACAAATCCCAAGTCATATGTCCAATATTCTTTATGCCTCAAAATTCAAGACATATGTTAAATACACCTTATGTTTTAAATACAACATGCCCAATTATATGTCTCAGATTTATGTTCTATGTTCAACCTATGTTCTTTATGTTCTGTCACAATAATCCTCTCCTTCTAAGTCATAGATCGTCTTATACAATATGCCTCAAATTTATGTCCAAAGTTACAACATGCGTTATATCCTCAAATCAATTATGCCCAAATATGCCTCATTCAATATTCTTCCCAAATTTAGCGTTTATGCGTTCATCTCTTATGAGATCTGGTTCAGGCTCGTGGTAGCCTGGCTATCAAACAAAAAGAAAGAAAGGAGGAAGAAATACAAAACAAACAGAATAATAAAATAGAGGAACAGATCTGATAAATAGAAAAAGGGCATAATCTCAGATTCAGTTTTATAATTATGTCAAGATCATGATTAAAATTCATATCGGAAAATAACTGCACTTGCCTTTCGTGGCTAAAGAAAAGGATTATAAATCGAATTTGATGCAGAAACGCTGATTAATCTTCTTCGATTGTTGTTGCTGCTCTAAACTTTAATTTGAATTGTGAATGAACACTTGAGATTAGATTTAGAGGCGGCGACTAGGGTTTAAGAGAGAGTTTGGTAGCATAATGGTGATATAGACAATATTTTATGAATTAGGGTTAGGTTAATCACATATTTATAGGTGTAGAGAGTGTTTCAGAACCATTAGATCACCCTAGAAGCCATCAGGTCCGTCCAGCACATCAAAAATCGTCATTAGAACTCTCTAGAACCCTGTGCAGGTTTTTGGCTCGACATGGGCGCACTTCCCAAGTGTGCCAGTGTATTTTTGTGCTGGCGCAATTCCCAATTGCGCCAGTGCATTTCTGGCCTGTTTCCGGTTTTTCTGCCTAACTTCGTTCGTCCATATATCCTTCATACGGTATCTGTTTTACGCAAACTTGGACTCTATCTCAAGCAGAATTCCGAGACTAACGCAATGGCGCAACCCGTTTCCTCTAATTCTTCTGTTATAATTTAATTATTCTCAGATTTGTTATTCTTATGTTCACAGAAAAAACGGGGTTTTACACCAAACAACAGTAACAACATATCGAATCAATCAAAAACATTAAAACATCAATCACATGAAATATTTTAGATCAAACATACCCAAAAAGCATGATGTCCCCCTTAATCCCCTTAAGCATGTTTTAAATCTTGGATTATCAAACTTAGTCCAAATTAACCTTAATTTTCACCAGTGACATAAAATAATGTTTTAGAATTTCTACATATTTTTCCAGATTTTTATGATGCATAATTTCGCTAATTATCACTAATCGCCCCTAGTTAGCCGTAATTAATGAATAAAAGTGCAAATCACTCACCTTAGCCCCAAAATGAATATTAGATCTGAAACTATGAATGATTTGGCATGAATTCCAATGTATAGCAGCGGCTCTTTCTTTGATTTGATGCTAATTTCTCTTGATTTGATGTAGTTTTGGTTAATTAGTAATTAGGAAGCGATTAGAATGAGATTTGGAGGATGAAGGCCATTGTTAGGTTTCAAAGAAATGTTAGTAGCGGCTGGAAAAATGAAAAAGGATCATTCTCTTACTCTTTTCAGCCCTCCCATAACCCTAATCCCGAAATGGGTTTTGGGCCTAACCACTAATCACCTAATTAAGCCTAGTTAAGCTGTTTTCCATCATCCAAAGCTTATTTCAGCCATATCTCCCAAACGTTAAGTTCGTTTGATTATTGTGACCACTCTACGGAAATGTAAACCATCATTTGAATCCAATGGAAGAGGTTTTAGGTCAAAACTCCTTACCAATCAAATGTTATAGGTGAAACATGATTTGCTAGGGGTAAAACGATCATTTAAAATTCAGAAAAAACCGTGAACATGGGAAATGACCCTAATAGTCGTTTCTCAAAGTTACACGACCATATGACTTTGTATGAAAATAAATAAATATTCTACGATCCTCCGATACGTAGAATGCGGGTCGTTACACTCTCCCACCTCCCCCCTTAAGAAATTTCGCCCCTGAAATTCCTTAATCAAGAAAACATACAGTGGTGGTCTGCATGCCTATCAACTATTTACAAACAATCAAACATACATAACAACACAACAAGCCTATCCTAGCATGCGATTCACTAACAAGGGAATAACTATATCGCGATTAAAATTTTACCAAGCAAAGAGCTCTAGATATGACTTCCTTATGCTCTCCTTGGTTTCCTAAGTACAGTCATTCTCATTATCACCCTACTGGACCTTGACCAGTTTCACCGTCTTCCTTTGAAGTTGCTGCGTATCATGTCCGACAATACAAATCGTTCTGTGGCTCCCAACTGCCTTAGGTTCCACCTCGATCTCATTGAACTGATCCCGTGAAATAGTCATATCAGAATTGTGCACGAGCTTCCTTAACCGGGAAACATGAAACACATTCTGCATTCCCAACATCTTGTCTGGTAATCCAACATTATACGCTAAATTCCCAATTTGTTGAAGAACAGGAAATGGACCAACAAACCTTAATGCCAACTTACCTCTCCTACCAAATCGAATCACACTCTTCAACAGAGAAATTTTGACGAATACCAAGTCGCCTACGGAGAATTTCAATTCTTTTCATCTTTTATTAACATAACTCTAGTTCCTTTCTTGAGCAATCTTCATTAGCTGTTGAATAACCTTGATCTTATCCGAAGTTTCTTATATTACATCCGGCCCATGCACAAATTTCTCACTGGTTTTCAACCAACATGATGGGGAGTTGCACGGTCTCCCGTACAAATCTTTAAATGAAGCCATACAAATAATGGATTGATAACTATTATTATATGCGAACTCAACTAGATGCGAGTGGTCATCCGATGAACCACCGAAATCCAATATACAAGCTATTAAGAGTTCCTCTAGTACACGATTCACCCTCTCTGTTTGACCGTCGGTTCGAGTATGGTACGCGGTACTGAGATGTAATTCTGACCCTAAAGCCTCTTGTAAGCTCTTCCAAAACCCACTAGTGAATAATGGATCTCGGTCACTCACAATACTTTTGGGTACTCCATGAAATCTCCCTACCCACTTCATATACAGTTCTGCAAACTTAGTAGTCGTTCTATTCGACTTGACGGGTATAAACCTTGCACTTTTGGTTAATCGATCCACAATCACCCAAATACCATCATGACCCGATCTAGTCCTTGGTAAACCATCAATGAAATCCATTGAGACTTGTTACCATTTCATTCAGGATTTTCCAATGGTTGTAACAAACCATTAGGGTTCTTTTGCTCGGCTTTTGTAACACCCCGTGTATTCTATAACTGTGAAATTCATAAATTAAAGTATAACTAATTTCAAATCAAAGAATTAAGGGAAACGGGATACTCCATTGCGTTCGTCTCGGAATTCTGCTTGAGATAGAGTCTCAGTTTGCGTAAAAGGGATATCGTATGAAGAAGATATGGACGAACGAAGTTGGGCGAAAAACCAGAAAACGGGTCAGAATGCACTGGCGCACTTGGGAAGTGCGCCAGAACAAAAATGAACTAGCGCACTTGGGAAGTGCGCTAGTACATTTTTGACTTGGCGCACCTGCCAAGTGCGCCCAGGTCAAAATGACCTGCTGGTCAGGTCTGGTCAAGTCTTGGTTGGCCAGGTCTGTGTTTGGTCGATTTTCTGAGCCTTGCCTTGTCACTAGGGCTAGGTGTCAGCTCCTGGTTGGTCTCCCCTTCAAACGAACGGCTATTATTGAACCAAGCTTCATCGACAGTCTAAATCAACTCACAAACTCTATAAAAAGGACCTAAGACTAACCCTAATTCACATAAACTAAAATGGAGATGAGACCGTCATGCTGCTGAGGAAAGACTAAGTATAGCCGTAAGAAATTGAGAGGCAATTAGGAGATAATTCAAAGTTTAAAGCAACGTCAAATCAATCAAAACAGCTCCTACAACAAAGGATAGCATCTCCAAATTCAGAACTCAGATTCCTGAATTGAAGATTCATCATACGTTGTAAGTAGAGTGCTATTCCGATATGAATTAAATAATTGTGTTGATTTGTGTAAAGTAAGAAATGGAATTGTGGCGATAATAATCTATATTTGTATGTTGCTTTGATGCTAAACGATTTGGGAATATTGTGGTATACGATTGGATATTTGCAAGTACGTGATTTGCGAAATGGAATTGTGGCGATAATAATCTATATTTGTATGTTATTTTGATTCTAAACGATTTGGCAATGCTATGGTGTACGATTGGATTCATACAAGTATATGATTTATGTTGACAACCACATGTTGTGGAATTTTAATTGGGATTCATGCAAGCATATGATTCATATTGAAAACTAAATGTTTGTGGTAGTTATTTACAACACTCATTGGATAATTGCAAGTATATGATTCATGCTAAAAGTAACAACTATATGTTGTAATAGTTTATTTGAGATTCATGCAAGTATATGATTTACTGTTATGCCAACATGATGTATAATTTTATGGTCATCTTTGGTGTAATTTGATCCACTTAAGTATTATGATTCATATGAAGGTTATGTTGGAATTGGCATCATAGTTCAAGTATAAAAATCATGCTTTTGTGATAGTGACAAAAGCACGCATCTTTGTAAATTTGTATTAATTTTATGAACATGACTAAACTATGTTCGTTATTATGCCCAATTGAAAAACATGTTTTTAGGCTTATGTTGTTATCATAATCATATGATAATATATGTGACACATAAGTTACATTAGAATTACATTCCACTTGCAAGTTTACATAGATAGAATAATTCATGCTTAGGCATTGTTTATGCCATAATCATATGAATAGAATAATTCATGTTTAAGTATTGTTTATGCCATAATCATATGAATAGAATAATTCATGCTTAGGTATTGTTTATGCCATAATCATACGAATAGAATAATTCATGTTTAGGTATTGTTTATGCCATAATCATATGAATAAATGATTCATGTTTAAGTACTGTTTATGCCATAACCATATGAATAGAATGATTCATGTTTAAGTATTGTCTATACCATAATTATATGAATAGAATGATTCATGTTTAAGTATTGTTTATGCTATGTTTATATGAATAAAATGATTCATGTTATGCCATGATTATACGATGTTACAATTGCAAGTTCACATGTGCCTACTTTATGTTAATTGAATCGTTCGTTGCAAGTTCATGCGTTTACACTCCCCTTTTTCATGTTACCTTATAAACACCATGTTATAAGCCTCCCTTTTTCATTTGGATAAATTGGGTTTAAGTATTAAACCCAACACAACTTACATTGGAGCGAACGTATAATACGGGGGTAATGACGTTTGGGCTAAATTATAGAACATATGTATTGGCATGTTTGACGCATGCCAACAACCTTGAAAGAACAATTAAGTGGCATAAATAAAGTTAAATCAATAAAGATGAATTTGAATAATGGGCCGCAAATATTTACATATAAAAAGAAAAGGGACAAAATATGTAAATGTAGAAAACACGATGTGTTTAACCCGAGGTTGGATTGAGTTGTGATGTAAACCTGCCCGGAACCGCCCGGCTGTCCAGTAGTCGCAACAATACCTATCCAATGTGGGTGGTTAAACACGGAGCCCAATAAGGACCCGAGGTTAGACTGAGTTGTGGAGTAAGACTGCCCAGACCCAACCGGCAACAGGCAGCCACAACAATACATGTCTAATGTGAGAGGTCAAGGCTTTAATAAGACAATTAAGGCTGAGTCAGGATTGATAGGATTAAGTAAATTATATTAATACTTAATCAAAATAAAACATGCTAAACTAAACAGACTGATTGGGGGTTAGGTTTATAAAACACTTAACCAACTTAGCATGTTGGCTAGAAATAGAAAACCTAGTAGCGGGGGACCCTTTTCAGCAGTAACCCTACAAGGTATCATGATACCCTGAAACTAGGCAGGGTAGGGCACGATTACTGGGCTGACTGTAAGAGGTCAAATCGACGGCGGTGGTGCAGCAGTGTAGGTTCTAACGGGGTGCGGGCGTGCACACACTCCGGCGCAGAAAAATAAGGCACTGGGCACCAGTAGCATACCTGTGCATCCTAGGATTGTGTCGGGCCGCCACCATGGGACTTGATACACCCCATAGTGGGACCAGCATAGGTAACTACAACATCGGGGGCCGTAAGACACCTGTAACTATGCGAGTAGGAGCCGATCATCATAAAATGGACCACTTCACCCTGATTATGGGGTGCCTGTTGGGAACTAGTTTATATGGGTACAGAGATTAATATGGGGTACGATAGTATATTCAACCCTAGACAACTTAACTTAGTTTATGGTGCTTTCCCATTTCCAGTTTATACTTATCATACCCAGTTCTTTATTCATAGACTGAATAGTCCTAGACTTACTCAGGCTTTATGTCTGACTCTACTTTTCTTTCGCCTTCTTTTCTTTCGTTCCCCCTCCAGGTCTACAGGGAGGGAACACCGCAGCTTGACCAGATTTCACATCCAGCTTGAAGAGAAAGAATGTATTGCTTGGATCTTTTCGTTTTGGACTATGGATTTGGACAGCAATTATGTGACTTTTGCAGTTTATTTATGTTTTCTTTATGCTTCTTTAAATAATGTAATCAAGACAGTTATGAAGATGTTATGTTTTTGGAAGTATTGTAAGACAATTATGGTATGGTTGGAGTAACACGTATTTTAATGAAATAAAAGTTGTTATTTTCCGCTGTTCAAAAATATGTGCTATTATATCTGTCTTGTATATCTATGACTTATACTTATAAACCTCCACCAAAATTAGGGCATTCCCTTTGGGAGTGACCCTAACGGAGGTGGGGTGTTTCAGCTTTATCTAGCTGGAAGTTCATGCATTTAGATATAAACTTCCCAACGTCTCTCTTCGTCCCTTCCCAGTAGTAGTTCTGCTTCATGTCTCGGTACATTTTGTTACCACTGGGGTGTATAGTCAGTTTTGAGTGATGACATTCTCTAAGCACTTCATCTCTCAATCGACTGACATTGGGTACAACCAGTCTACCATTCCTTCGAAGCCATCCTTCTCGATCAAGTCCATACTTGTTCGTCTCCTCATCGTCGATTACCATCTCTATCTTGGAGATGATTTTCAATAGGTTAGGATCGTCCCCCTGACTCGAACCAATCCGCTCAATCAAAGTCGGTCTGATCACCAAACTTGCTAACATCTCTAGGTCCAATTCACACTTAGGTCTGAAATCATATCCTGCAATATACTCTAGTTGCTTCCATTCAAGAAACATAGCCCCCAAATTGGCATGTCTCCTACTCAATGCATCAGCTACCGCATTGCCCTTCCCGGGTGTGTATGCGATATTGAAATCATATGAAGCCAACAACTCTAACCATCTCTGCTGCCGAAGATTTAAATCCTTTTGAGAGGAAAGATACTTTATGGTCGGTAAACAACTCGAATCTTTCTCCCAAGAAATAGTGTCTCCATATCTTTAACGCAAACACGATCACTGCCAATTCCAAATCATGGGTAGGATATCTTTTCTCATGTGGTTTCAGTTTCCGACTAGCATAAGCTACAACCCTACCTCCTTGCATTAGTACAGCACCTAGTCCGGTATCATAAGCATCCGTGTATACCATCATTTCTTCGTTCCCTTTAGGAATAACTAACACTGGTGCGCACGTTAACTTTTCCTTCAGGCTCTTTAATGCATTCTCGCACCTTTCGTCCTAGACGAAAGTTTGATTCTTCTTAGTCAACTGAGTTAACGGTGCCGTTATCATGGAGAAGCCTTGGTTAAACTTATGATAATATCCAGCTAACCCAAGAAACTTATTATGCCTGTTGCATTCTTGGGCGTAGACCAATTTTGCACTGTAGCCACCTTCGCAAGATCCACAGCAACACCATTCTCTGAGATAACATGGCCAAGAATCTCACTTCCCTCCTCCAGAAGTGACATTTAGAAAATTTTGCTTTCAAACGGTGTTTCCTCAACACCTCCATCACTCTCCTCAAATTTTCCTTGTGTTTTTCCTCTATCCTCGAGTAAACCAAGATATCATCCACGAAGACAAGAACAAACTTTTTTAATTGACCCTTGAATACCCTATTCATGAGATCCACAAAATATTTTGGTCGATTTGTCAACCCGAATGGCATGACCAACCACTCATAAAATCCAGACGGCATTTGAAATGCCATTTAAGATATACTCTCAGCTGCTACTCTGAGCTTATGAAAACATGTCGCGAGATCCAATTGGGAAAACACTCTTACTCCATTCATTGTATCAAACAAATCATCTATTCGTGGAAGAGGATACTTATTCTTCCTTGTCATCTTGTTCAACTCACAGTAGTCTACACATAAGCGAAAGGAACCATCGGCCTTAGTGGCAAATACAACTGGTGCTCCCCACTCAAAAACACTCCTTCGGATAAATCCCTTCTTCAAAAGATCGCCCATTTGCACCTTGAGCTCTCGCTGCTCCCTTGGCGCCATACGACGAAGTGGCATCACTATAGGTCTGGCATCTTTTAGTAAATCAATCCGAAACTCAATGTCTCGGTGTGGTCGAAGTCTGGTCACTTCCTCGAAGATGTCCGGATACTCGCCATAAATAGGCACATCTGATAACTCATCCTGCGGGATATCGAGGGAATGTAGAAAACTATCCATCACCTCATCACAAGGTAGGCAAGCCAATACCACCCTCCGCCCATCGTCCATAATGGTCACCGAAGACCCCTCACAGTCTACCAACACCCCATATCTTCAGAGCCAATCGACTCCCAAAATAAAGCCAAACCCAATAAAGCCCGAAACAAAGCAATCACAAGCAAACATACATCCATGAATCGATAAGAGCAAATTATGACAAACCATAATAAGGCTAGTCGAACCAACGATCGGGTTCGTCACAACTAAAGGTCTATCAACTATATCGGGTTCCAATTCCCACCTATCTACCAGGTCTCTAGATACGATGGAATGTGAAGCCCCGGTATCAAACAATACTCGAATAGGAACATCATAAATAGAAAGCATACCTTGAATGACGACACCCTTTCCCTTCTGCACCGCAGTTGGGGCATTCGACGAAGAAGGAATAGCATTGATAGCATATGATTTCACTATTTGCTTCTCCTTAGGGGGTTGTGGGCATTCATTCTTAAAATGCCCACTTGGCCATAGTTGAAGCACTTCTTTTCCCCTGTCTTTGCTCGACACTCTTTGGCATAGTGAACCTTCTTGCCACAACTATAACTGTTGGATCTAGAATAACCCTAGAGGGGAGTGAATAGGGTTTTTCACAATTTTTAACTGAATTAAAAATCTAACGAGATATATAATAATAAACAGATTACAGAATATAACAGAAACAGAAATGCAGAAAGTAAATCACACACAGATATACCCAGCTTCGGCAAAACTCTGCCTACTGCTGCATTTCTAAGGTTTCTACTAGGTGATAGAACAGATCCCACATACAAGACCATGTACACTCGCAAACCCTGCTCCTATTCTAACCCTACGCTCAAAACCATAGACTGATCGATATCCCCTCGATCAGATTCCCCTGTTTACGACCCCGTAACCAATAAATCAGATTTTACAGACTCCGTCAACTGTCAGCCACACCCTGACTGATTTCCTAGTATTTTACAGACGCTAGAGACTGTTCGTTTGATTACGAAAGAAATTGAAAAGTTTCAACAAAAAAAATAAAGTCAAAAGAAACCCTTATTAAAATGAATAGAGGGGTTTAAATATAAGGGGTCATCCCTTTTAAAAAAAAATCCAAAGCCCCTTTTCATCTTGGCCGACCCATTTGTTTATTTGCCCGATCACTTTTGCTTTTGCTCTGGAGATTAAAAATGGCGGCGGTGAAATCAAAAAATAGGGTTTCAGCTTTCTCCCAAAATCAATCGGTTGCTTGATGAAATTGCATGACCCTTTAATCTCGAGTGGCTTGAATCTTCGACTGGATATTCTCTGATTTAGTGGATGGATTTGGGATTCTCTTTCTCTCAATCGAAACGCTTCTGGAAACTGTGAGTGAATTTGAATATTTTGATTCTCTGTTCCTTGAATTTAATCGTGTTTTTTTTCTCCTTCGAATTCCAGTGATGAATCTGTGTGTTAGTTTATAGGATTATGGAATCCTAAAACATAGCTCTGATTTCATTAATGGTTCAACTGATTTGTGACTTTCCTCTTTTGATATGACGGTTTCAAATTTCTCTGTAAATTGCATTGATGGTTTTAAAAATCTTTGATTGCTTGTCAATACTGGGATTGATTTCATGCCGAGATTTCTGAATGAATTGAATGATTTCTGGAATTGATTGTTCTTGCCAAAAGAGTGATTGCGAGATTTGTCTATAAAAGTTTGTGATTTCCTGCAACTGTTAGAAGCCTTGCCATAAATCATTCTTTGATTTTAGGAAAATAAAAGAAATGAATTTCTTTTATGGAAACAATTCTTGACTGAAAATTCGATCTTGGAAAAAACAAAATTTCATTAGACACTTTCCAAATATTATTCCTTGTCCAAAAAGATTCATGCATGTTTTTGAAACTTGCCAAATTTAAAAAAAAAACTTTTCTGCTATATCAGGAAACAAAAAGAGTTGTTTCTTTTCCAAACGATCAACACTGATTGCTCTTGCCATAAACCATTTTTTCTTGATTGAGAAATTTCATTTCAGAAATAAAAGTGAAATTTGATTGTTCACTTGTCATTTAAGTCAACCTGTATTTTCTGAAAAGAAAAAAAAAGTATTGATTTCATTTCCTTTGTGAATCATACCATGTTGTAATTCAAAACTGGAAACTTTGAAATTGATTGCCATATAAGTTTTGGAAAGAAATAAAAGATTTCTGAAATGAATTTTTGCCTAGATTGATTTGCACATACTTTTCTGCTTTGTCAAAACTGCAACCATTTATGCACAGATTTCTTTAACCTGAAATTTGAATCATTCTGCCTTGCTTTGTTGAATCATACACTGATTTGAACTATGCCAAATATGTGTCTCTCATGTTTGCTGTTGCACTCCTTGTTTAATCATTGTAACTTGCACCTGAGCTATTGAGTTGTTTCATATACAAGTCTTGTGTGTGTGAGTATTGTGACTTAGACTGTATTGCCTTCACTTATCTGCACTTGTTGTTGTACTTATGCATTGATTGTTGACCCTATTGTCACATGTACCCGAGCCAGAGCATGAGTGCATATACACCTAGCTGCTGCCATTTTAACATGTTTGCACCATTCTTGGACATGATTAGAAGTATGCAAATACACTTATCATTGTTGTCATACATATTGGCTATCCAACATCTTTAGTAATCTATGTATGCACTTCATCATGGCTGAACTACTTTAACTTGATGCTGAGTCCATTTTGCATTCCATATGAACATAGCCAGTGCATGTTAAACATGCTGCCCCATATTGTTGCTTTAGTGTATTTACATTCACATGTTTGTTGTTCTGGCCATTGATACTTTATTTCTTGTACATGCTCCATGCTTGTCACCATGTTGAGTTATACCATTCATGTATACTCTGATTTCTGAAAACATTACTTCAACCTGTTTTGCATTTTAAAACTGCCTCGACACTTTTGACTCTCTGAAATTGCCTTGTTCACTTGTGCTTGCTTTTGATGTTGCATTCACCACACCATACATGCTTGTATCATCCATGAACATTGCAATTGCATTTTTACTGATTTGTGCACTTGAAATTCTATACACATGCTGGCTTTGTTGCTCCATATTCATTTGCATTTTTCACCTTGTTCTGTCAAGTTTGTGACACTGGCTCGACCACTTTGAAACTGCTTTTGTTGACTTTTCATTGAGTTGTTTTCATGTGTGCACTGAGTCGAGATGGTCCACGTGGCTACTCCTCAGTTGCACACTGAATTGGCGTGGCAGTGCACACGTGTATATATATACACGTGTGTATATGCAGCCATTCAGAAAATTTCCTATCCCTGTACGTATACAAACTGTCTGCCTAGACACAGATGAATCAGATTGAGTCAGAAAAATGATGAGAAACACACCGAATTCTGAGGCAAATAAATTTTTCAAATAAAAATTATATCTGCTTAGAATTTAGAAATTATTTCTGTTCTGGATACTCTGTGTGTGTGTGTGTGTTTCTATATGTGACAGGTATGAAGATGGTGACTGGACTGACTGTGAAGTGAAGACAGAAGCTTGAATACAGAAGACAATAAAACAAATAGACATGTGTATCTGTATATGAGTAAAAAAAATGAGTGACAAAGTGTATTGAGTGATGTGTGAGGAGCTTCGTATATAATGAAATTGATTGTACTGTAAAGAATATCAGTGAGATGTACAAATAGTGGAGTATAAGAATTTGTACTGTTTGATATTGAAATAAAAAATTTATATTTAAATAAAATACTGTTGAATATTTAAATTCGTGTATTGTCGTATTCTATTTGAACATAAATATTATATTCCTTTTGTGATGTGTATATTGAAACAGTACAGTATCAAACACATATATAATAATATATATTTGGTTGTTATCATCTAACAAAAATCATATAATTGTGTATACAACACCGTTATATACAACAATCTCCCCCTTTTGATGATGACAAACAAATATAAGATTTTAAGCATAAATGTGTTTGGAAAATGAAATATATTACTCCCCCTACTTGAATGCTCCCCCTACAACAGAAACTCCCCCTTTAACTATGCATGTATGAATAATAATAAATTTTCAAAAATAAAAATATTTTATAAAATATTCATTCATAAATCAAAATCTCAATCCATTCTCCCCCTTTTGTTATCATCAAAAGGATACAGAAATTAAAATATAGATGAAAAATGACTAAAAATATAATTTCAGCTTAAGAGGAAGAACGATCATCACAAATCTCAATCAGCCAAACAAAAATCATAATAAACTGAGAACTAGTGGCTTATTTCACATTTCAGATAATGACGGATTTACGATGAAATTTATATAGACGGGGAGAGTTATAAAAATGATTTCCATTTATTTTCATATGAATTCTATAAAAAGAGCAAAAAAAAATAGTGAAGTATTTGGACTATAATTAATAATTTAATTTAAGTGACAATATCGTATAATCTCAAATCCCAATACCTATCAAACAACAAATCATAATACTTCATAAGATTTCAACATATTTCCCAAATTAGAATATGAATTGATAGGCTGGTTTTTATACAACAAGGAGAATTTCAGATTAATTTCAATTTATAGCACAAAAATTCCTTTTTCTTTTTATTTTATTTAAGAGCACACTGACCACACGTAACCAGAGCTTGGATTTTTAAATGAGGTCAGTCGCAGCTTAAATTATAAGTTGTCTCATAACCATGCATGACCAAAGCTTGGATTTTTAAATGAGGTTAGAGACACACATATATTAATTATATATTTTATCATTTTCAGCTTTAAATAGAAAAACTCCTCGGTATATAAACCAATATGAATGACAAAAATGTGGTAAGTACAGAAAATGGACTGTGAAATGAATTTCTAAATTAATTATATTATGAAATATGCTCGACTATACTGGGATCATTAAAAAAATTCAATTGTCACCAATTCTTAAAAAATAACATAGTCCAATTTCTATCACAAATATTTTGACTGTTTATTTACGATGATTTTTTTAAAAAAATATCAAATTCTCCACATTAATACAGAATTATCATGGATGGCAGAAAGATGATAGATAATGAAGGTGGCCGTGAAATAATTGCTAGTTCAAAGATATTATAATAAATATTCAACCATCATGAAAAACTAAATAAAATCTCCTCTTGTTGTGAAATATACTGCAGTCATAATTCATCACAATTTCAAAATCTGATAATAATTTTGATGAATTATAAATACAGTTCAATTTGGATATTGATTTCAATTACTAAATGAATAATAAATAATTTTAAAAATGAAAGTCAATTACAAGAGGAATTTCTAAAGATCTATACAACACAAGAGGGATTAATTTGTACAAGGCAAAAAGAGTGTGTAGATCTATACAAGGTGAAGATTAGAATCTAAGTACAAATGAGTGAGACAAATATAAGGCACTTCTGATACCACTTGGTGTCTCTATTACTAAGGATTTTAATATGACACTAGAGATAAACTATGATATCACAGACAACAGAAATTTAAAGCCCAAGCAGAAAGATTTAGCACAGAGCAGCAGACAGATCAAAAATAAGCAGTTACCTAAGAACAGTTTCAGAGTAGTATAAAGACAGTTTCCAAGCAGACAAGTCAAGATGATGGTCACAAAAAAAATTCCATGATTCCAGATTAAAAATATACTTTATTTTAAATCATTTGAACAGAAGTGAAAGTATCAGTATTTAACGAATCAATCACACCAGGTTATATTTCAGATTCAAAATTATGTGTGAGATTCAACAAATAAATAATTTCAAATGATTTTAAACAAATATATATTCAAATCAAATAATCTTACAATAACAATGATATTTATGACCATATTTTCAAAAGAGTTTTCACAATTATTTTTGACAATCACAAGAGAGATTTCAGATCATTTACATCAAGACTGAATAATAACTCATGACCCAAAAATAATGGTTTATTCGAAATCATTTGAACAAAAGTAAATCATGAGATACAATGAATCAAGCACACATAATTAATAACCTCGGATTTGAGAGGTGTGTGAGATTCAAAATATCAAAAATTTCAAATGATCTCAAACAAACAAAAAAAATCTAAACTAGATGATCATGAATAACGGTGAATTTCAAGATGTAAGCAATGATTCAAGACAGATTAAAAAATGTCTAAGCCAATCTAAAATTTTTTTAAGACATTATCACAACTGATAAATAACAGAGTGTACTGTAATGAGCATAATATTTTAAGCGTTTCCAAAAATAATTAAAAGAAACTCAAAACAGCATAAGAGTGTGAAATTTCATTAATTATTCAGATCTTCAAAAATTTAGGATTCAAATTAACAGTGTTCAAAATATGGCACGAATACATCAACACTGTTATGAATTCAGAAATAAAAATATACTTCAAAACAATTGCAGATATTTACAAGATTAAGTATAAGATCTGGAAATAATTAAAAACATCATAGTTCTATACACGCAAAACAAATTTCCAGGACATCATGAATACCGCAATTCAAGAAGTACAAAAAATATGGCAGTGATAAATCAAATCAGAATAGACAGAAGAAAGAGATAGAAGGGAAAAGAAGAAGAACTAAATAAAAGAAAAAGAATCAAAACAGAAAAATATTTACAAAGTTGAGCTTAGAGATCATACCAGAATCCAGTGTAAATCAGAATCTCTAACTCAACAGACTTTGGCTGAAGGAACTGTAAGTGATACAGAAGTATAGATCTGCTTGATTTCAAATTTCTTTTCAGCACAGCAGTTCCTCAGCTACCCTTCTTCGGTACCTAACAGTTGAGAGGATTGAGTGTTCTAACAAAATTAGAAAAACCACTCACAGTTTTATTAACATCTTTCGGTACCCAGACTTTCTTGTATAACAATCCATCTGAATTTACCTTTGTTCCCTTTGGAGCCCATATCTGTTTGAATTTAACGAGGTTTGTCTTATCTCTGTTTGGGATCCAGGATTGTTTAGATGAATTATTACAAAACAAATTCAAATTTTGCTTTTGATTCAAGAATCCTTTGGAATTAACAAAGTTCATATTATCAAGACGATTCTTTTCAAAGAAAGTTGAAGGATTTTTAAAATCGTTTGAGCTTCTCCTTTCAGAAAACTCAGATTTTCCAAAACCAAGTTGTAACAACCCGAAAATCTGGGCCAGTTTAAATTTTTTATTTTGGCCATTTTAGCGAATTTTGATTATTTAAAATGAATTATTTTAAATAATATCGACGAGAAATTTATTTTGAATATAATTCGATCGTATATATTATACGCGTCGTCGTTAGAATATATAATAATTATATATAATTATAAAAGGAATTGAAAATGGCGCGGTAGTTCGAAAATTCGATTTCTAATTTCAAATGAATATACAGAATTCAATATAAGTCAGAATTGAACGAAACAAGAAATATTTGAATCTGTATAACTATATCTTTGTAACGAAGTTAGCAAACTGAGATTTCATCTTAGAAATGATAAGACACGTCCAGTTGAAAATTCAGAATAGTCGCTATGGAATTTATATATATTTTATATAATATATAGCCCTTAAAAATAGCCGTTTTGCAAACGACCTCGGATTTCGACGAAACCAGTTTTGTTGGGTCCGTGATGTTAAGTTATTGCTAGATTCCAAATTTCATAATTTTTCGAATCAATATGTGAGCGTGGCAAAGGAAAACGCGCTTGACCCATTTCAGTTGATTTTAATCGACTGGAAAATGGCCATTTTTCTAACGGTCTCAGAATTCGACGAAACTAGTTTTGTTAGGACCGTATCGTCAATACGAAGCTAGAAAATATTTTTCTGGAATTTTTCGTGTTCGTATGTGGCCCCGGTAATTTGAAAGGTACGTTTAAAATTCAATATAAAGATTTAAATGTAAATTCAAAAGGAAACTGATTGTAACGATCAAATCAGCTTGCGATACATATCCCATTGTGTTCGGAATGGGGGTAAAACGCTAGGGGCGACAGTCGTTGAGTGTGATTTGAAGTTCGTACGCAAAAGGACCTATTGGAGAATTAAAATATTATTTAATGCCTATTTTCTAAACCCTAGCCGTCCATTCTTCTGAGCCGCCACCACTTCGAAATAACGATCAGAATTGCTCCAAAATAGATCGCCAAATCGCACTCATCCCTTTTCGAATTTGATAATCAACCTAAAGCAAAAATCAAAGCTCTCTCTAAGCTCTATCGATCCATAGCAGTTTGATCGAAGTTGGTGTGTTATGGGGCAAGAATTTGAAGCAGAAAGGTCCGGCATTTGGAATGATCTCACGAAGAATGGAGAGGCCGAGTTGCTCGCGATGATGGCTGGAGGTGCGCCTCGGGTAGGCGCAGGTCGTGGAAGACTCCGATTGTCCTCCGATCACCCGGGCAAGCGGCAAGAATGACATTCTCGAATCGATGGGTGCAGGTTTTCTTTGTGGCCTGGAACGATTATACAGAGAAGAGAAAGGTGATTGTTTTATGTAAATTTACCATTGTTTAAAACAGTTTAAATTTAATTTTACATTACTTTAAAATCAGTTTTTTTAGAACATTAAAGTATATAAATGCATCGTTTTAAAATTATAAAAGTGAATTGTTTTTAACGAATATGATAAGCATTGTTTTTAAGTTTAAATATGTTTTTAAATTTAAATATACACCATTGCTTTCTAAAATATAAATTAGCATATGGTTTTTTTAAAATAAATAAAATACTTAGATAAAAATAAATAAAATACTTTGATAAAAAAAAAAATACTTTGATTTGAAAATAAAATACTTTGATTTGAAAATAAAATACTCTGATTTGAAAATAAAATACTCTGATTTGAAAATAAAATACTCTGATTTGAAAATAAAATACTCTGATTTGAAAATAAAATACTTTGATTTGAGAAAAATAAAATACTTTGATTTAAAAATATAATCTTTATAGGATAGAGAATATAAAAATATCATCTTTGTATATGTAGCGAAATAAAAATCTGATTTTTATTTTATAAACGTTGAAGTAAAGTGATGATTTTTATAGTGATGAAATCTATATTTTTGAAGAGGCGAAATCTTTATATAGGGAATAGCGTTATAAAAATAGAATTTTTATCTATATATTAGCGGTAAGGAAATATGATTTTTATATATGTAGTGGCTACGGGCAACAAAGATGACCAAAGGGCGAGAACGTTGAAGACTTCTGCAAATGAAGTGCCGTGGAGCTTGGATAGCTTTCTGTGAGAATTTCTCACCTTTCAATTTCTTTCTAGTTTTATATATATACTAGGATGCAGACGGTGCTTAGTAGCACCCGACACAATCGTCCACAGACCATGGACTTGTTTGTTTGGTTGCATAGATTAGTTGGATTATTTGTTGAAATTGAATTGTTTGGTGAGATGAAATTGATATGATTGATGTGTGAATGGCGTGGGCCTTCACTAGACCAGGGATAAGGCTAGGCCTTGTCCCGTTTCTAGTATCGTGCCGTTATGCCGCCGAAATTTTCTAAAATATGTTAGAAAATAAAAATATCATTTTATTGTGTAAATGAATTGAATAGAAATTCATAGGTTGAAATAAAATGTTTTATCATTAAAAATATAATTTTTAACGTGAATGTGAATAAATGAATAGTTATAAACAAATCGGCCGATTTGTTTGTATATACACTGATTTGACTGATATTGATTGGGTCGATAAATTTCACACATCGCCCAACTGCACAAATAAAATATGCGTGTGATTGTTTGAAACCCCACACGGGTGTTGGGATGAAATTTGAAGTTCACTCATCCTGATTTATTAATTATGTCGATCGGTTGATTGACAGGCTGTTTTAAGCGTTGAATATCTATATTTGATGCTTATACAGTGTAGTGCACTTTGGTTGATGGTTGATTATTTTTCAATGCTATGATATACATGTGTTGTATGAAAATCCATATAATTAACTTTATATGGTAATTGATTGGGCCTCATTCCAATTTGAAAAATAAAGAATATTATAAAATAAAAGTTCATGTGTTGACAGTACTCATCCATTGAGATTGGTCATGTGTTGAACGAAATATTTTGATAATAACAACTATTTTGAAAAAGAAATATTTGAAATAGAATATTTGAAAATAAAGGAATATATGAAGCCGTGTTGATTAGATTGACGCCATTTCGACGTGAACGATATTTATATCGATTTTATTCGATTTCGAAATGAATTGAAAACGATTTCGAAATGAATTGAATTGAAAACGATTTTGAAATGAATTGAATTGAAAACGATTTCGAAATGAATTGAATATATAACGATTTCGAAATGAATTGAATATATAACGATTTCGAAATGAATTGAAGTGAAAACGATTTCGAAAGGAATTGAAAACTGATTCAAATTGAATTTAAAGCGAATTGAAATGAATTCAAATTGAATTGAAATTTGAATTGAATAGAAATGAATTTTAAAACGAATTTATAAAGAAGAATTCAATTTTGATTTGAATTGAAAAGAAAGTTGAAATTGCTTTTGAAACGATTTTAAAACTATTTTATAATTCGTTTTAAATAGAAATCGACGAAGTATATATTATATATATTATATATATAATATAATGGCCTGAATAGAACGCGCCGCGCCGCGGCAGTTCGCGAATTTCGACCATTTATTTCAAACGGACATTACGGGAGATCCGACCGTCGGATTCTCCTAAAACCGGAACCGTTGGGTTCGTATCGAAAAGAGCTTTTTAACGAATATTAGAAATTTGAAATCTAACGGTTGGATTTGGAATTATGTCCAAATCAAATTCGAAAAAGGTCGCTGTAAGTGCAGTTCGATGGCCATTGATGGAAATCGACTGTACGGGCCTTGATAAAATTATTAAAAATAGTAATAATTCATGTAAAATCATAAGAAATGATTTAGAAAGAATTGGGATGAAAAACTCCATATTTGAAAAGATAAAAATAGATTTTTATCGAAATGAACTAGTTTTGAACTAGAATTAAAATTCTATTTATTTTTAAATAAATAAATTGAATTAGAAAAGGGTTTTAAAAATAACCAGAATATCCAATGATTGCATTGGAGTGGATTTGAATCGAAATTGTCTTCGGAATATTTCGATGGTGGAATTCGTGATTATACAGGTGTTGTTATGGAAATTTGAAAGATATATTTGTATCGTTATTTCCAATACGACATTTGTTAATCGTAGAATTTGATGTTGAATATAAGCCGATATATTTTCTATTCAGAGCCTTATATTGAATATCAAATGTGATCTGGGTTTGTCGTGAATGGTGTCTTCACTAACACTGTTCTTGAACCCAGTTGAGAAATGGTTAAATCTTTTTATTTAGATTTAATGAAGTGTACCAATTAAATAATATTTAATTGGAATTGAATTGATATTGATTTTTGGGTTTATCGTGAACAGTGTTTTAAATAACACTCGTTCTTTAACCCGATCATTAATGAAATGTGATTGTGGGTTGTCGTGAACGGTATCTTCAATAATACAGTTCTTAGACCTAAAGAAGTTAAGAAAATTAGAAACTAACTGGAGATTAGTTAAGTTGAATAGTTTCCGAGGCATTGATCTGATGTTGGTTTCGGCCTTCGGGATTAATACTTAGGGAATTGCTCACTTGCTAATTTACAATTAGGGACTGATTGAAATGTAATGTGATTTTGGGTTTATCGTGAACCGTGTTTTAAATGACACTGATTCTTTAACCCAGTCACAGATTAAAACTAAGTGGAGTTTTAATGAATCTTTAATTAGATTGAAATGATCGAAATGGAGTATCACCAGTTTTGCTCCAGGCGATAGTTAAATCTTTAATTAGATTTGAACGTGAAATGGTAATTGAATTTACCGATAACACTGTGGTGTTAGATATGAAGTATTACCAGTTTTACTTCATGGGATAAATAGGTTGGGATTGGGAAATTAAAACCAATGATTACTTCGGTAAGGTTCGTTAATCTCGACTAGTTGAATCGATATTCAAAAGAAGAATAAATTCAAGAAAATTATCTTGGATAAAATTAATGGGAACATTTCCCTATGAATGTGAAATTTAGAAACTAACTGTCGGTTGGCCAAGCAGAATGGTTTTCTGGATATTGATCTGATGTTGGTTTCGGCCTTCGGGGTTAATATTTGGGAAATTATTCTCTTGATTAATTTACGGTTAGTGACTAATGAATTGGAATGAGGCGTATGTTGTGTTTGTGTAACACTTATTTAAAATATACGCGAGTTATTCGGAAAGACCGGGTTTATCCCATTCTGAATAACTGATACGACGATAAGTCGAAGATGAAGACGATGGTCGAAGACCGGAGGTCTTCACATCGTTTGGGTGATAACTGATGATCTTGATTGGGCTGTACACCCAAGAAGATGGAAACAGTTAGTGATCGTCCAGACGTACTTGGAGATCGATGGATATGCGGGGTACTAGGTGCCTCCGGTTTCGTTCAGACCCAGAACGGACTTGTAAATGGACTGTGTGTCTGACATTGGATTTTAGTCCGTGTGATTGATCTCTATTAAATATATATCTGTTTGGCGGCGGAGAATTTATTCTCTTGCTTAACGCCCTTCTCTGAGACGTACGAGCTCAGGGGTTATATATTGATGGATATCAAACGCATGGAGTGAATTGCCTGTGTGGCATGCCTAAGTGGCAATTGATCGAGGCTTCTGTTGAAAAGCAAAGTCTTGTGGTGATGATCAAAGCACGGCCTTTGTGGCGTAGCTTTGTGTAACGTTTACCTCGCGAGTTTCACACCCGGTATGAACCAAAAACGGGAGAGGACCTCAGGGAGGGCATGCGTTTCCTTCTAGCTAAAAAGTGGCGTCAGTGGTTTTACACGCCCTGACGAGTTTGACTTATGTGGTTGTTGCTGTTGCGAGGCGCCTCGGATTGATCGGTCGTTCTCGAACCGATGGAGTCATTCGTTGGCTCATTGACACCCCAAAGGGTGGGGAAACGCATGTTCAGGGTTTAAGTTTAATACACATCGGTGGACTGGCCCTGACGATCCAAGGGTCACTCGAGCTCTGATCCTGAGACACGGGCTAGAGCGTCTCGAATCGGTTGAGGACTATCTTTTGCCTCGGTTCATAGACGGAAATCCAATTTCCAAATACGTGACATTTGCGGTTTTAATTGTAATCCTATATATGGCGACATAGTGGGATGGGGCGCTTATGCCGCCTATGATTGATACTTATGATTTGAAGTTGTTTTATACACTATGCACTTATAATAGTATCAAATGATTTGTTTTAAACGTATCAAGCATTCTTTAGCTGTTATAAGGGAAAACCCTATCCTCGACTGCGTTGCATTGTGTGATGGGACCTGGGTCTTATAACAGCTTCATTTTTCTTTATTTAGCATTGCGCTGTTGGTTTTATGCACTGGTATTCTTGGGAGGAAACCCGTTCCGTGTTATACGGCGTGGTCCCTTGATTTACCTAATGATTTAAAATAAAGATTAATAACTGTTTTAGTTCTCACACCAGTCCCATGACTGACCTGGAGTTTATTGTTTTAACCTAAACTCTGGGTGCCCTTATTTTGACACGGGCAGCTAGTAGTTTTGGTTTTTGCAGATTTATATTCACAGGATCCTGGTTTACAGCTGGAACGATATCCGGAAAGCTTTGTATCCGTATATCTCATTCTAGTTGTGTATTGTATTATTTTCCGCTGCTATGTATTTAAATGTAATTTAAATCTCTGATATTTCTGTGTAATATTCATTTATACTCTGTATATTCTTGTAATCTGATGCATTGTTGTAATATACAATGAAATGTTCTTTTGTATGCGTTCTGTTTTGTCGTGTTCTCAAACGATAGGGCGTTTCGAACGGTCTGGGTCGGTTTAGCGACTGGTTCGGACCGAGCGAAATTCTTTGCCGTCACACAAGTCAACTTCTATTTCCCAATGAAAATTGATTTTTCAACAACATATTTAAAGATTTCTCACCATTTGAAAATTTTGCCAGGGTTGTTTCAAGTTGTTGAATTTTAGTTTTAAGATCACCATTTTCTTTCAATAAATCTGAACAATTATTTTCAGTGATCTTACATCTTTTAAAATTAGATTTCAAAACCAAATTTTCATCTTTAAGCAGATTAATTTTGGTTTGGGACTCAGCAATCTCAGATTCAAGAAGTTTTTGTTTTTCAAACCCATATTTCTTGGATTTTTCAATCTCGTTTTCCAGTTCTTTCAAAATCAAATCGGATTTCAACAAATTCTCCTTTTCAGCAATTTCAAATTTGGAATATATATCAGTCTTAAAACTTTCAAATTCCTTTTGAAAAAGATTATTCAAATTTGATAGCTCAGTCTTGTTCTCATTTAAGATCAAAATTTCATTTTCAAACTTTTGAATATTTTTATTGAGATGAACAAGATTGGTTTTCAATTTCAAACAATTTTTGCAAACTGAATTTGAAGAATTTTTAAAATATTCAAGCTGTGATTCCAAATCATCAATTTTGCTAGTCAACTCAGAATTTCTAGATTTTAGAGATTTGTTTTTAGATTTGAGTTTATCAATAGATTTAGTTAAATCAACACACATATAAACCAAATCTTCGTATGAGAAATTTTCATCATCTGTTGATTCTCCATCTGATCCTTCTGAATTCTCATTTGTAAATCCTGTTAAACAGAACTGTGAATCTGAGTTGATTTTCTCGGGTTTTGAGCTACCGTTGTCAGAACTTCCATACCTCGTATTGAGAGTATCCCAGATTTCCTGTGCAGATAAACAATGATAGATAAGATTAAACTGTTCAGTACTAAGATAATCAAATATAATTTTCATAGCACAGGTATTGGAAGTAATATCTACACTATCAAATCCACTGATAACAACATCCCAATATTTAATATTAACAGATTTTAAATGGAATTCCATTTTAGATTTCCAGTTTAAAAAATCAGTTCCATTGAAAATAGTTGGAGATGAACTGGACTGACTCTCTATCGACTGACAACTAGGAATCACCATTACTCTAGAGTTAATGAAATAACCTGCTTTGATACCACTTGTTCTCGCTTTCTCGAGGATTTTAATGACACCCCGGTGGAAAACAAAGGTACCTCAGAGACTGATTTCACGTCCTGCCTCTCGACATGGACAACCACCCACGGACATGTAGGGATAAGAGTCACTACTTCGCCACTAGATCATAGAGCGAGAACTCCCTATCATGTTGTAACCTTATACCAGCTCTGATACCACTTGTTGGATCTAGAATAACCCTAGAGGGGGGTGAATAGGGTTTTTCACAATTTTTAACTGAATTAAAAATCTAACGAGATATATAGTAATAAATAGATTACAGAATATAACAGAAACAGAAATGCAGAAAGTAAATCACACACAGATATACCCAGCTTCGGCAAAACTCTGCCTACTGCTGCATTTCTAAGGTTTCTACTAGGTGATAGAACAGATCCCGCATACAAGACCATGTACACTCGCAAACCCTGCTCCTATTCAAACCCTACGCTCAAAACCATAGACTGATCGATATCCCCTCGATCAGATTCCCCTGTTTACGACCCCATAACCAGTGAACCAGATTTTACAGACTCTATCAACTGTCAGTCACACCCTGACTGATTTCCTAGTATTTTACAGACGCTAGAAACTATTCGTTCGATTACGAAAGAAATTGAAAAGTTTCAACAAAAAAAAATAAAGTCAAAAGAAACCCTTATTAAAATGAATAGAGGGGTTTAAATATAAGGGCTCATCCCTTTTTAAAAAAAACAAATCCAAAGCCCCTTTTCATCTTGGCCGACCCATTTGTTTATTTGCCCGGTCACTTTTGCTTTCGCTCTGGAGATTAAAAATGGCGGCGGTGAAATCAAAAACTAGGGTTTCAGCTTTCTCCCCAAATCGATCGGTTGCTTGATGAAATTGCGTGTCCCTTTAATCTCGAGTGGCTTGAATCTTCGACTGGATATTCTCTGATTTGGTGGATGGATTTGGGATTCTCTTTCTCTCAATCGAAACGCTTCTAGAAACTGTGAGTGAATTTGAATATTTTGATTCTCTGTTCCTTGAATTTAATCGTGTTTTTTTTTCTCCTTCGAATGCCAGTGATGAATCTGTGTGTTAGTTTATAGGATTATGGAATCCTAAAACATAGCTCTGATTTCATTAATGGTTTGACTGATTTGTGACTTTCCTCTTTTGATATGACGGTTTCAAATTTCTCTGTAAATTGCATTGATGGTTTTAAAAATCTTTGATTGCTTGTCAATACTGGGATTGATTTCATGCTGAGATTTCTGAATGAATTGAATGAGTTCTGGAATTGATTGTTATTGCCAGAAGAGTGATTGCGAGATTTGTCTATAAAAGTTTGTGATTTCCTGCAACTGTTAGTAGCCTTGCCATAAATCATTCTTTGATTTTAGGAAAATAAAAGAAATGAATTTCTTTTCTGGAAACAATTCTTGACTGAAAATTCGATCTTGGCAAAAACAAAATTTCATTAGACACTTGCCAAATATTATTCCTTGTCCAAAAAGATTCATGCATGTTTTTGAAACTTGCCAAATTTAAAAAAAAAACTTTTCAGCTATATCCGGAAACAAAAAGAGTTGTTTCTTTTCCAGACGATCAACACTGATTGCTCTTGCCATAAACCATTTTTTCTTGATTGAGAAATTTCATTTCAGAAATAAAAGTGAAATTTGATTGTTCACTTGTCATTTAAGTCAACCTGTATTTTCTGAAAAGAAAAAAACAGTATTGATTTCATTTCCTTTGTGAATCATACCATGTTGTAATTCAAAACTGGAAACTTTGAAATTGATTGCCATATAAGTTTTGGAAAGAAATAAAAGATTTCTAAAATGAATTTTTGCCTGGATTGATTTGCACATACTTTTCTGCTTTGTCAAAACTGCAACCATTTATGCACAGATTTCTTTAACCTGAAATTTGAATCATTCTTCCTTGCTTTGTTGAATCATACACTGATTTGAACTATGCCAAATATGTGTCTCTCATGTTTGTTGTTGCACTCCTTGTTTAATCATTGTAACTTGCACCTGAGCTATTGAGTTGTTTCATATACAAGTCTTGTGTGTGTGAGTATTGTGACTTAGACTGTATTGCCTTCACTTATCTGCACTTGTTGTTGTACTTATGCATTGATTATTGACCCTATTGTCACATGTACCCGAGCCAGAGCATGAGTGCATATACACCTAGCTGCTGCCATTTTAACTTGTTTGCACCATTCTTGGACATGATTAGAAGTATGCAGATACACTTATCATTGCTGTCATACATGTTGGCTATCCAAAATCTTTAGTAATCTATGTATGCACTTCATCATGGCTGAACTACTTTAACTTGATGCTGAGTCCATTTTGCAATCCATATGAACATAGCCAGTGCATGTTAAACATGCTGCCCCATATTGTTGCTTTAGTTTATTTACATTCACATGTTTGTTGTTCTGGCCATTGATACTTTATTTCTTGTACATGCTCCATGCTTGTCACCATGCTGAGTTATACCATTCATGTATACTCGGATTTCTGAAAACATTACTTCAACCTGTTTTGCATTTTAAAACTGCCTCGACACTTTTGACTCTCTGAAATTGCCTTGTTCACTTGTGCTTGCTTTTGATGTTGCATTCACCACACCATACATGCTTGTATCATCCATGAACATTGCAATTGCATTTTTACTGATTTGTGCACTTGAAATTCTGTACACATGCTGGTTTTGTTGCTCCATATTCATTTGCATTTTTCACCTTGTTCTGTCAAGTTTGTGACACTGGCTCGACCACTTTGAAACTGCTTTTGTTGACTTTTCATTGAGTTGTTTTCATGTGTGCACTGAGTCGAGATGGTCCACGTGGCTACTCCTCAGTTGCACACTGAATTGGGGTGGCAGTGCACACGTGTATATATATACACGTGTGTATATGCAGCCATTCAGAAAATTTCCTGTCCCTGTACATATACAAACTGTCTGCCTAGACACAGATGAATCAGATTGAGTCAGAAAAATGATGAGAAACACACCGAATTCTAAGGTAAATAAATTTTTCAAATAAAAATTATATCTGCTTAGAATTTAGAAATTATTTCTGTTTTGGATACTCTGTGTGTGTGTTTCTATATGTGACAGGTATGAAGATGGTGACTGGACTGACTGTGAAGTGAAGACAGAAGCTTGAAGACAGAAGACAGTAAAACAAATAGACATGTATATCTGTATATGAGTAAAAAAAATTGAGTGACAAAGTGTATTGAGTGATGTGTGAGGAGCTTTGTTGTAACAACCCGTATTTTCAACAACCTGTTATAACATAAATCGAGGCAGAATTTAATTCTAAAATCTGAATCAAGGGAAACGGGCTATGCCATTGTGTTCGTCTCGGAAAAATACGCGAAATAGAGTCCGAGTTTTCGGAAATCGGAGTCCGTATGACCCAGTTAAAGCCCATTGAAGTTTGTAGAAAATTCCTAAGTAAAAACAGATTTAAAATTTAAATTAAAAACAGGGATTAGGGCACAGCTGGCGTCAGCGGGAAAATTCCCGCCAAGACCCCCAAGTCGACAGGCATGTCGACAGGGGTCTAAGGGAGTCGACTGCCTTGTCGACAGCCCTGTCGACAGGGGGGTGCCCGGCTGTTTAGCCTGGTGCACCATTTCTGATTAGGGTTGGGTCTTGTGGCCTGTTTCTAGAGAATTCCGGGATCTAATGGACCTAATTGAATCTAGGGTTAATCCTATGGTCCAAATCACTAGCCTAATCTATAAATTAGACCCTAACCTACCCTAAATCACTCATTATTCAATCTAGTAACTAAACTATGCCAAAATCAAAACTCTCATGGCCTCCACCCTCTTCATGAATCATTCCTATGAAGGTTTTGATGTTCATACAATCATTTCTAAGTTGTATGAATGATCATTAGCTTGCATACATCATCAAGTTGCAAGTTTTATTTGCTAAGCTAGTGTTTTTGGGTGTTTTCTTATTGGAGCTTTGTTTTGGGGTTTTATGCTTGCATAAAAAGGGCTTCTCAATCTTTATTAGGAGATTTGTGTCTTCATAATAGTTGTAAGCCCTCTTACCTTCATTTTAGAAACTCTAAAGTTAATATGTGATGCAAGTTGGGATTTATGTATGTTTATTGAGTTATGCATGTTTATGCAAGTTTGCTAAGCCATGATTTGCAAGTTTATTAAGTTATGCATGTTTATGCAAGTTTGCTAAGCCATGATTTGCAAGTTTATTAAGTTATGCATGTTTATGCAAGTTTGCTAAGCCATGATTTGCAAGTTTATTGAGTTATGCATGTTCATGCAAGTTCATTATGCCATGTTATGCATGTTTAATAAGTTATGCATGCTTATGCAAGTTTAAAATGACAAGTTGTGCATGTTTGACAAGTTATGCATGTTTATGGTAATATGCAAGTTCACTATGCTAAGTTATGCGAGTTTAACATGTTATGCATGTTTATGGCAATATGCAAGTTCACTATGCTAAGTTGTACAAGTCTAACATGTTATGCATGATTGTTGTGCAAGTTTATCATGTATGTTGTGCCAAGTTCCCTCTTCCTATCCTTTATGCGTTATTACGAATATGTAAGCGATAAAATGACATTGGGGGTTTGGGTAAAAACTTAAAATACATGAAAATATAAGATTGGGAATTTACCTATTAAGTTAGGTCTACCCCTTGGGAATTTACCTATTAAGTTAGGTCTACCCAAGCATTTGTTGACTTGTAATTATGTTTTGAAATAAAGTGGACATGACACTTAGAAAACATAAGTGTGGCCAACTCGAGGTTGGGTTGAGTTTGTAGCGTAATTCTACCCGGAACCGACCGGCTTAACTAGTGGCTACAAACAATAGGACCCAATGTGAGAAGTTGGTCATGTGGTGCCAAAACCCGAGGTTAGACAAAGTTTTGGTGTAAACCTACCCGGACCCGCCCGGCCTAACTAGTAACCACAACAAAGGTCTAATGTGAGAGGTTAAGGTGCATTAAGCTAATTAATGCCTCATGATTAGGGTTAAGTCAGGGTCCACTAATACTTAACCAATTTGGGAATTCGAGGGATTGAAATGGGGTTAAGTTGTGAACTGTCGGTTTCGCTTAACCAATTAATCCATGATTAGAGAAGGGTTAAATCACACTTAACCCTCTTAGGAAACCCTAGCAACGTGGTCTGTTCTAACAGTAATCCCAGTTTGGTATCATTCACAACCCTAGAAGCTAGGCTAGGGCGGGGCACGATTACTGGACGGATGTAAGCGACCAAAGGGCGATGGCTGAGTGGTACAGCGGTGCGGGTTCAGGCGGGCTACGGACGTGCACGTAGTCCAGTGTTGGACAAACTCGAGGCACGGGTACCAGTAGGTTAGGGCTGTGCGTTATTGCTTAAGTGTCCGGGGTTGACACCCGAGGGCTTGATACACCCAAAGGTGGACCCAGCACAGACTAACTACAACCATATGTGGGCCATATGGACACCAACACTTGACGTGTTAGGTTTATAGGGAGCCGATCGACTAGACCGTTGGGCTGGACCTTATATTAAGGTCACTTCATGTTATTGGGTCAAAGCTTTGGCCAAGGGATCAATACCTGTTATGTTGGTTTGCTAGTACACCGTGGTGCAAAAACTTAACCTTGTTTTATGCGATGACACCTCTATCTATCTTGTAGTTAATTTGTCATGCCAGTATGTTGTTATCTATGATCATCTCAGTTTCCATCATGATGTTAACCTTATTAGTTTATAGACTGATCGTAGCAGGGCTTACTCAGTCTTTTTGACTGACCTGTTTTCTTTCGCCTTTTTCTTCCGTTCCCCCCCCCCCCAGGTTCTCAGGGAGGGAATACTGGAGCCTAGCTTGGATTTTAGCTGCTTCCTTGGATAGCTCAAGTATGCTTTGGACTTGAGCCGCTATGGTTTATCACTCTTATTTGGGGATAGTACTTATGTATTTTTCGGTTTATCAGATGATGTATTTATCTAGACTTGTAATTTTGGGAAATTGACATTTTGATATACCAGACTTGTGTTTTGAAATGGTTTAAAAATCTTCCGCTGTTTTATCTACTTACACTGTTTATTTACATATATATATGTCATGTCCTGCCTTGCTATATCATTATGCATGTTTACCTTGTTTTAAAAAAAAAAAAAAAAAAACGCCCCACCAAAATCAGAGTTGCTTGCAAGAGCCACCCTGGCGGAGGTGGGGTGTTACATTTGGTATCAGAGCATATGGTTTACGAGAAGGGATAAATAGGTTTTTAAAACTCTTTGAAAAACTATTTTCAAAACCAAGTATTAAGTATTTTCCAAAAGAAAAGTCTAGTTTATTTTGAAAGCTATTCCCCAAAAAGCCATTAGCAAAATTCCTTCGTTTTTCTCCATTCTGAATCTATCTTCTTCTTCGTTTCCAGTATGGCCGACAACTTTGCCATTCCAGAGGGAGTACACGTACCTGTTTGGTATAGGAGACTTTTGGAGGCTAGGGCGACCGAAGCCGGCCCCGCAAATATTACTCCTCCTCCGGTAGTTGATGTTCCTCTTCCTCCTTCCCCTCAGCATCCTCAAACTGACTTCGCCGAGATTTGCCAAGATTTTAAGGCGATGGGTTGCAAGAATTTCTTTGGAACCGAGACTTTAGTAGAGGCAAGGAATTGGTTGAAAGAGACCGAAGATCTTTTAGCCACCTTTGATATAGGTGACCGCAGGAAGGTTTTATTGGCAGTATGGTTGCTAAAGGAAGAAGCTTCACGTTGGTGGGTAGTCACCACCGCTATTAGGCCAATTGAGACTTGGGATGACTTTAGAGGAAGGTTTGGACTAAGGTTCTTATCATTGAAGCAAGGGGACATGACTATTAGGGAATACATAGATAAGTTTAATCAACTGGCTCGGGTCAATTTAGACTTAGTTAATACAGCTCAGAAGAAGGCCCTACACTTTGCTCTAGGATTAAACGAGCCATTACATGGTTTGGCCATGTCTCATATACCCTTGGGGGCGACTTTCGAGAATTTGGTGAATTTGGCCCTACTTCAAGAAGAAGATAAGAATGACAAGAAAGAGGTCAAGGCGAATGAGTCTCAAGGCAAGAGAGTAAATTCCAGGAAACGGGGCAAGAATAACCACAACCGCAAGGACAAGCCAAGAGGGAATATGAAATGTAACTTCTGTGGTAAGGTTGGACATATAGCCAGGGAATGTAGGAAGAAGAAGAGAAAGCGGGGCGAATGCTTTCATTGTGGTGAGTTTGGACATCTCAACAAGGATTGCCCGAGGAAACAAGGGCAAGGTCAGACTCAGTGTGCGGGACTATCTGGAGGCGAGTTCATCCCCTCAACACCGTTCTTCCAGCTTATGATAGAGGTAGTGTTTCTGTTGAAAATCTTGTTTACATTTTCTGATTTTCCCTGTTTGAACTTTGGTTGACTCTGGCACATCGCATAGTTTTATTTCATCTGATCTAGTTGAAAGTTTGCACCTAAGTACTAGTCTGGTTGATGATCCCGTATATGTTTCAAATCCAATTGGGGGTTCTGCCCGTTCGTTTGTGGTCTGAGTGGATTTGGAAATTTCTATCTTGAGTATAGAATTCTCGTGGGATGTTTATATTCTCGGTTTCAGGGGATATGGGTTGGTTTTGGGCATGGAATGGTCGTCCTGTTTTGGAGCCATTCTGGGTTTTTGTATGTAGGGTTGTGAGGCTCATGACTCGCCTCGGTAATACCCTAGAAATTTCTAGCAACCCTATGGGTCCCGTCGTGTTATGTTATCTTGAATCCCTCAACTCGTCTATCGATAGTTTGCAATCTGTGAGGGTGGTCCGAGAATATCCTGATATCTTGGGTGAAGTGAAGGGGTTACCCTTAGACATGGAATAGATTTCCGCATTATCTGGTTGGTACTATCAAGCCAGTTTCGTGGCCGGTTAGGCACATGACCTCACGAGATGAGAGTTAAGAAAGCAAGTAAAGGAGTTGCTTGAGAAGAACTTCCTGAGACGAAGCATTTTCAAGTAGGGTGCTCCAGTAGTATTCGTTACTAATGTGGACAGCTTGCTTCGTTTATGTGTTGATTATCGTAAAAGATAACCGTTACCAAGGATCGATGATTTGTTTGATCAGCTTGTAGGAGCATCTGTTTTCTTTTGATCTAGCTACCGGATTCCATCAGCTTAGGAGGGCTGAGGATGGAATTGACAAGACTGCGTTTAGGACTCTAGATGGGTTTTAGAATGGCTAGTCATGCTATTTGGTTTGACTAATGCACCCGCATATTACATGAACCTGATGGGTAGGGTGTTTAGGGAGTCCTTGAACAAGTTTGTCGTAATCGTCGTAGACGATATTTTGATCTCCTCAAAAGAGCGAGGAAGAGCATGCTAGACATCTCAAGGAGGTGATGGATACGCTTAGAGCCACCAGTGGAAGGTCAAGTTCTCCAAATGTCACTTTGGAGGAAAGAAGTTGGATTTCTTGGGCACATAGTTCCTAAGTAAGGCTTAGCGGTAGATTCCGCTAAAGTGGTTGCGGTTTAAGACCGGAAAACTCTGAGGAAGGCAATTGAAGTAAGAAGCTTTCTCCGTTTGGCTAGTTAGTTAGCATTCCCGGAGCTTAGACTTACTCTTCTGGATCAAGAAGGGGGTTTCACAGGGAGAAGACCCGCAGTTAGTTAAGAACATGGACCAGATGATTCGAGGCAAGATGTTAAGTCACCTCACTAGATATATTATAGATGACAAGGGATGACTAAGGCGCGATGAGAGATTATGTGTTCCTCGAGTAAAGAAGGTTCTTGAAAATGCGCATCACTCGAGGAGGTGGCCGAGTTGGTCTCGGGATGCATGTTGTGCCACCAAGTTAAGGACAAGTCATGGAAGCCCAGCGGACCATTACCTTCATTGGAGGTTTCGCAAGGGAAGGGTGAAAACATCGCGAAAGATTATGTGGATAGATTACCTAGATCAAAGAAAGGGAATACGGGTATGGGGGGTCATAATAGGTGGACTCACGAAGAGTGCTCATTTCAGTCCGGTGAAGAGCAAGAGGACTGCATCATGGTTAGCAACGGTTTACCCTCAAGAAGTTGGCCAGTTTTGAAATAGCCTACAGGAAGTCATGGGTAGGCAGTTGAATCTAGGTATGGCCTATCACTCATAGGCGGATGGTTCATTTCGATTAAGCATGAGTTATAGAAAAATCACGTTTATAAGGGCAATTGGCAACGTGGATTGGTATTTTCAAGAAAAGTTCTGTTGCATGGAATACTTTATAGTAAGTAGACGAGATCCAGGATTCACTAGTGAATTTTGGAGAGCTGGCATGAGATCATGAGGTTATAGTATGTTTAAGCCAGGTATACAGAAGGAAGAATAAGTGGAAAAGAAAGACGAGAGGCGATAATGAAATAAGTTCCAACTCGAATTTGGGAGCCAAGGAATCATGAAGTGAAAGATAGTCAAAGCACAGTGGAGTTAAGCTCAAGGAGACGTGACTAAGAAGAGTGAAGACTAGAGACGCGCATCATATCTCTTTTTAAGAGTGCATCCTTGATCCTTGTTTTCCTGTGGAGCTTGCTTGCAAGTTATCTTTTGTATATATCCTCTCGGTCCCATTCTCGATCTTATTTCTGTTGTAAACTCCATAAGGGGGTTAAGACTCATCGGTTAGTACTATATGTCAAAGTTTGAATGGATTTCATGTAAATCCAAAAAGGAGTTTATCTAGTTTATCTAGTTTATCGTGCCTATCTTGTCATGAGAACCTTAGGTAGAAACCCTTTGGATGAAACATGTATTTGAAACATGTTATGCTTGATGGTTGCAAGTGGTTGCAAGTGGTTGCTCGTGGATGCATTATACACGATTAGGCACTAGATCGGCTCGCACACTCCTCATATTGCATATGCATGAGTGTTTATGCTTATTCATGGATGAAAATTGTGTGTTATCACATGGATGTTGCATATGGATGAATGTTATGTGCACTCATATAGATACATATGAATTTAGGAATTTGCATACATATGGATTCATTTCACTGACATACATATGCATTAAGGAGGTTTACTATATCAGTAACCGCCTGATTTACATACGTATGCATTAAGGAGGTTTACTGTATCAGTAACCGCCTGATTTTTGCATTAGGTAAGTACATATACACACACTTTTGCATATGTTCATCCAGCAATTAGAATCTTGTAAGGACAATGATTGCTCGTGGATGATGCTTTGAGTAGATGGATGATTGGATGGTAGAATACGTTCTTCCTAACTTGAAGATTTCGGGGACGAAATCCTTTAAGGAGGGGAGAATGTAACAACCCGTATTTTCAACAACCTGTTATAACATAAATCGAGGCAGAATTTAATTCTAAAATCTGAATCAAGGGAAACGGGCTATGCCATTGTGTTCGTCTCGGAAAAATACGCGAAATAGAGTCCGAGTTTTCGGAAATCGGAGTCCGTATGACCCAGTTAAAGCCCATTGAAGTTTGCAGAAAATTCCTAAGTAAAAGCAGATTTAAAATTTAAATTAAAAACAGGGATTAGGGCACAGCTGGCGTCAGCGGGAAAATTCCCGCCAAGACCCCCAAATCGACAGGCATGTCGACAGGGGTCTAAGGGAGTCGACTGCCCTGTCGACAGCCCTGTCGACAGGAGGGTGCCCGGCTGTTTAGCCTGGTGCACCATTTCTGATTAGGGTTGGGTCTTGTGGCCTGTTTCTAGAGAATTCCGGGATCTAATGGACCTAATTGAATCTAGGGTTAATCCTATGGTCCAAATCACTAGCCTAATCTATAAATAAGACCCTAACCTACCCTAAATCACTCATTATTCAATCTAGTAACTAAACTATGCCAAAATCAAAACTCTCATGGCCTCCACCCTCTTCATGAATCATTCCTATGAAGGTTTTGATGTTCATACAATCATTTCTAAGTTGTATGAATGATCATTAGCTTGCATACATCATCAAGTTGCAAGTTTTATTTGCTAAGCTAGTGTTTTTGGGTGTTTTCTTATTGGAGCTTTGTTTTGGGGTTTTATGCTTGCATAAAAAGGGCTTCTCAATCTTTATTAGGAGATTTGTGTCTTCATAATAGTTGTAAGCCCTCTTACCTTCATTTTAGAAACTCTAAAGTTAATATGTGATGCAAGTTGGGATTTATGTATGTTTATTGAGTTATGCATGTTTATGCAAGTTTGCTAAGCCATGATTTGCAAGTTTATTAAGTTATGCATGTTTATGCAAGTTTGCTAAGCCACGATTTGCAAGTTTATTAAGTTATGCATGTTTATGCAAGTTTGCTAAGCCATGATTTGCAAGTTTATTGAGTTATGCATGTTCATGCAAGTTCATTATGCCATGTTATGCATGTTTAATAAGTTATGCATGCTTATGCAAGTTTAAAATGACAAGTTGTGCATGTTTGACAAGTTATGCATGTTTATGGTAATATGCAAGTTCACTAGGCTAAGTTATGCGAGTTTAACATGTTATGCATGTTTATGGCAATATGCAAGTTCACTATGCTAAGTTGTACAAGTCTAATATGTTATGCATGATTGTTGTGCAAGTTTATCATGTATGTTGTGCCAAGTTCCCTCTTCCTATCCTTTATGCGTTATTACGAATATGTAAGCGATAAAATGACGTTGGGGGTTTGGGTAAAAACTTAAAATACATGAAAATATAAGATTGGGAATTTACCTATTAAGTTAGGTCTACCCCTTGGGAATTTACCTATTAAGTTAGGTCTACCCAAGCATTTGTTGACTTGTAATTATGTTTTGAAATAAAGTGGACATGACACTTAGAAAACATAAGTGTGGCCAACTCGAGGTTGGGTTGAGTTTGTAGCGTAATTCTACCCGGAACCGACCGGCTTAACTAGTGGCTACAAACAATAGGACCCAATGTGAGAAGTTGGTCATGTGGTGCCAAAACCCGAGGTTAGACAAAGTTGTGGTGTAAACCTACCCGGACCCGCCCGGCCTAACTAGTAACCACAACAAAGGTCTAATGTGAGAGGTTAAGGTGCATTAAGCTAATTAATGCCTCATGATTAGGGTTAAGTCAGGGTCCACTAATACTTAACCAATTTGGGAATTCGAGGGATTGAAATGGGGTTAAGTTGTGAACTGTCGGTTTCGCTTAACCAATTAATCCATGATTAGAGAAGGGTTAAATCACACTTAACCCTCTTAGGAAACCCTAGCAACGTGGTCTGTTCTAACAGTAATCCCAGTTTGGTATCATTCACAACCCTAGAAGCTAGGCTAGGGCGGGGCACGATTACTGGACGGATGTAAGCGACCAAAGGGCGATGGCTGAGTGGTACAGCGGTGCGGGTTCAGGCGGGCTACGGACGTGCACGTAGTCCGGTGTTGGACAAACTCGAGGCACGGGTACCAGTAGGTTAGGGCTGTGCGTTATTGCTTAAGTGTCCGGGGTTGACACCCGAGGGCTTGATACACCCAAAGGTGGACCTAGCACAGACTAACTACAACCATATGTGGGCCATATGGACACCAACACTTGACGTGTTAGGTTTATAGGGAGCCGATCGACTAGACCGTTGGGCTGGACCTTATATTAAGGTCACTTCATGTTATTGGGTCAAAGCTTGGGCCAAGGGATCAATACCTGTTATGTTGGTTTGCTAGTACACCGTGGTGCAAAAACTTAACCTTGTTTTATGCGATGACACCTCTATCTATCTTGTAGTTAATTTGTCATGCCAGTATGTTGTTATCTATGATCATCTCAGTTTCCATCATGATGTTAACCTTATTAGTTTATAGACTGATCATAGCAGGGCTTACTCAGTCTTTTTGACTGACCTGTTTTCTTTCGCCTCTTTTCTTCCGTTCCCCCCCCCCCAGGTTCTCAGGGAGGGAATACTAGAGCCTAGCTTGGATTTTAGCTGCTTCCTTGGATAGCTCAAGTATGCTTTGGACTTGAGCCGCTATGGTTTATCACTCTTATTTGGGGATAGTACTTATGTATTTTTCGGTTTATCAGATGATGTATTTATCTAGACTTGTAATTTTGGGAAATTGACATTTTGATATACCAGACTTGTGTTTTGAAATGGTTTAAAAATCTTCCGCTGTTTTATCTACTTACACTGTTTATTTACATATATATATATGTCATGTCCTGCCTTGCTATATCATTATGCATGTTTACCTTGTTTAAAAAAAAAAAAAAAAAAACGCCCCACCAAAATCAGAGTTGCTTGCAAGAGCCACCCTGGCGGAGGTGGGGTGTTACATTTGTATATAATGAAATTGATTGTACTGTAAAGAATATCAGTGAGATGTACAAATAGTGGAGTATAAGAATTTGTACTGTTTGATATTGAAATAAAAAATTTATATTTAAATAAAATACGGTTGAATATTTAAATTCGTGTATTGTCGTATTCTATTTGAACATAAATATTATATTCCTTTTGTGATGTGTATATTGAAACAGTACAGTAACTAACACATATATATAATAATATATATTTGGTTGTTATCATCAAACAAAAATCATATAATTGTGTATACAACACCGTTATATACAACAATAACACTCGATATCTTTCTTATTCTTCTTTTTCTGACATCCTTGGTCTAATTCTGTTTCCTCTTATTTTGGGAATTATTCTTGCCTCCACCGCTTGCCTGTGGCTTTGGCTCCTCTGCAGATGTAATAGCAACCTCGGTCTTCGACTTAGGGTAAAGGCTCTCATATCTCAATTCCTTTCACACAATAGATTCGAATGTCTCATCGATATGATTTACGAGTCTTTACCCCAAGTACTCATCTAGGCCAGTTATGAACCTCTTGTTCTTCTTCTAGGCAGTATTTATAATAGATAATCCATATTTCGAAAAGGTATCGAATTCAATAATATATTCCGAGGTTGCCCTACAATTCTGCTTAAGCTCCAAAAACTTTCTGAACAATTCTGATTTCTGAGCAGTTGGAATAAACTTGTCACTGAACCGAGTCTTAAACTGATCCCAAAAAACTTGATCCTCGGGTGTAACCGCTTTAATGGTATTCCACCAATTCATAGCCCATCCTTGAAGTTGACGTGATGCTAGCTTTCTCTTTATTGCATCATCGATCCCCAAATCCTCGAAGATGCACTCAAAACTATCAAGCCAATCTTGAACCTCCGTAGCCGATTCCGTTCCATGGAACAACTTTCCACCAAGATTAGTATAATCTTTGATGAGCTTGGCAAAATCGGCCTTAGGCGCCTGCATTGTTGCACCACCATCATTAGCAACATTAGGAACTACTACCTGAGCATCCCTAAGCGTCTCTCGCATAAACGTAGTAAACATTGTCCTTATACCAGGGACATACCCATTATTTGCCCCTAAACCCATACTCCTCGTATTTCGGCTCATTGTCAAATCTGTAAATAGAAAACGATTTACCATCCCCTTATTTGTGCCTATGCAGTGCGGCTTCATCCTTAGATATACTAATGGTATGTGTGAGTGTGTATATATATAGTTTTTGAAAACCAAAATATCACAAATACGCACTCTCATATACGTATACTATCTCTCCATGATGTCTTCCCTTAGGTTAAACCACGCAACATAAGCTCTGATACCTAGTGTAACGCCCCTCCCTGCACTAGCCGACATTTCCCTGAAATGCGTTGTGCTAATGCACGACTAGCACGGCATGGTCGTCAAAGAAAAAGGGTTTTGAAATGATGAACAACCAAGAACCTATAGTATATCTCACAGCGCATGAAATAAAACATAATAGTAACATAACTTGACATAAAACAGGCGTGATTGTGCATAAGCTGAAAACTAAACCATCATAGCAGCAGAATCCAAAATACAGCTTATGATCCAAACCATTATTACAACTTCAAAATACTGTCTCTAAAGCAAAATAGGAAAGGTACGGTACTAATGCCCAATGTAGTGACCAGCTACAACATAGGGAGAATATATGTATATAATACGTGGAAGCCTCATGCTCGTCTCCGAACAGCTACTCGTGCATAACCACCTAACGTGTCTCTAGTCTGCTTGTTTAGGAGCACCTAGGGTAATAAAAAGAGACATAAAACTCTAGTTGGACAAAAGTTTGCTATGATTGATAGCAGCAAAATAAAACAATAACAGGTATAAATAATCATATGTGAACTTGGACCTACAAACAAAGAGTTAGCAAAACAAGATTACAGTACTCTAAGGTAACATAACATATAATGTAAACATGGGAGTGTACGTGTCATGGTGATAGCGAACATCAAACATAGCAATCAGCATCACGTCTTTCACTCAGTGCGTAAAGCATACGATAACCACTGCCTTGATCACCAAATCTATTGGGGCCACGATGGTAACTCCGTACAACTATTGCTATGACCATAATTCCCTGATCTATAGTCAATAACCCTATCCATTCCACATATCCCTAGTTCTAGGTTAAGGGCCAACCAGTCCACACTTCCCTGGCTCTGGTTCGTCTACATGCCCCCTCTCTTCAAAGGTGAGCCAAAGTTATAGATACCGGTAACCCCTTTGCACACGTCCCGCAGCAAAGCCGAACTCTAGAAGTTAGCTCGTCGGTTCCCATCTAGATATTGAGTAATAACTTCTCATTTGGACTTCCATTTCATCTCGGGTTTTTGTTGAATTGTAGTTAATCTTCAGAAGAGTTCACAATTTTCATCGCATGGATGAAGTTTGAATCTGGTTTTTTGGAGTCATCATCTTGGTTCGGGTCGTGGTCATGGTCCTCGTCAGGATTGGTTCGTGACCCCCCTTGGCTCGTGATCCCCCCTGTTCATGACCATCCCCAGCTCGTGACACCCCCCCGGCTCGTGTCATCACTCTGGTGCGTGAGTCCTCATATTGGAGCGGTTCATGACCATCATCTTGGAGCGGTTCGTGACCATGATCTTAGAGCGGTTCATGACCATGATCTTGGAGGCATTCGTGACCATGATCTTGGAGCAGTTCGTGAGACATACCCCCTTCAGGAACCGAAGTCCTCCTGGGCGGTTCGTGAGGCATACCCCCTTCAAGAACCGATTTTCTGCAGTTTTTCCAACAAGCTAATTTCGTCAAACGACGGCGTTTTCAGCCATTTAAACCTTACTATAACATCATAAAAAATACCAAAAAGCAGTAAAAACATATAGAATCACTCAAAAACTTTAAAACATCAACAACATGAAATATTTTAGATCAAACATACCCAATAAGCATGATTTCCCTCTTAATCCCCTTAAACATGTTTTAACTATAGGATTAGCAAACTTAATCCAAATTAACCCAAATTTTCACCAGTGAGATAAAATAATATTTTAGAATTTATACATATTTTTCCAGATTTTTATGATGCATAATTTCGCTAATTATCACTAATCACCCCTAATTAGTCGTAATTAGTGAATTAAAGTGCAAATCACTCACCTTAGCCACAAATGAATATTAGATCTAAAACTATGACTGATATGGCACGAATTCAAATGTATAGTAGTGACTCTATCTCTGATTTGATGCTAATTTCTCTTGATTTGATGTAGTTTTGGTTAGTTATTGATTAGGAAGCGATTAGAATGAGATTTGGAGGATGGAGGCCATTGTTAGGATTCAAAGAAATGTTAGTGGTGGCTGGAAAAATGAAAAAGAATCATCCCCTTACTCTTTTCAGCCCTCCCATAACTCTAATCCCGAAATGGGTTATGGGCCTAACCACTAATCACCTAATTAAGCCTGGTTAAGTTGTTTTCCATCTTTCAAACCTTAGTTCAGCCATATCTCCCAAACGGTGAGTTCGTTTAGTTAATGTGACCACTTTACGAAAAGGTAAACCATATTTGAATCCAATGGAAGTGGTTTCAGGTCAAAATTCCTTACCAATCAAATGTTATAGGCGAAACAAGATTCGCCAAGGGTAAAACGGTTATTTAAAATTCGGAAAAAATCGTGAACATGGGAAATGAGAACAATAGTCGTTTCTCAAAGTTACACGACCATACGACTTCTTATGAAAATAAAATAAATATTCTATGATCCTCCGATACGTAGAATGCGGGTCGTTACAGGTCAACCCCTGGGAAAGAGGGCGGTTGACCACCTGATCGACCGCCAGGGGTCAGCCGCCTGCCCCTTTTGAGGCGCGACTTGAACCTGGACTAAAATGGGCTAGTCCGACTTTGAAAAATTTAAAATAGAATTATAATATATTGCATCGCCTTCCGAACTCCTCGTCCGATATCTCATGCTGATGCCCACCTTCTGTCGAGTCGAGATTTTTTTCTAACGCTACTTACTCGCCTCAGAATGGTTGCGACCTTCAAACAAACGAATGAATTCCCAAAATAGAAAAAAAATCAGCTAGAAATCCCAAATAAATTAAAATGAATTTTCCCGTTACCCAGTAGACAAACAAATCGAATGATTTAAGGATTCAAATACCCCAAGCTACATAGAAATTTTCCTTACTCTAATTCAAGAGAAAATTTCTTAAAATTTCTTAGAATTCAACTTTTTTTATAAACTGAGGGTCTTGTAATATAAATTTTATTATTTTAATTTATTTATATTCCAGTTCATATTACTAACTGGAATAACCTTTCCATGGTCTGAATTGTCAAGATTTTTAAATCTCTAAGAGGTTATTTGTGATAATTTCTAAATCATCTGAAATATCAAAAAAGGGTTATTAAAACTCACAAGGACTGGGTAATCATAGTTTCTAAATTTTCTGAGCTTTATTACTTGTCATTTCCAAATTTCTTCTTTTACCAAAATGGATTATTTATTAAAATTTCGCAATACCCAAACAATCCTAATCATGGTTAGATTAAAATTTCTAAAATTTATTTATTTTTGTGAATCTTTGTTCATTATTTTTTTTAAAACCATAATTTAAACCTTTCGAAACTCTCTTTCTTTTCAAAAATAGTTTTAAATCTAGAATATTTTCTAAATATAAGAACAAGAACTCAACGGAATAAATCTAACAAAAGTTTATCTGAATTTCATAACGAAGTAATGAATGGGTATACCTTGTAATTATATTTTCAGACTATAACAACATATTAATGTGAATTTTCCGTTTTATAGCCAAGAAAAAGTCATCGACTGGAACTACGAAATGAAACCAAAAAGAAGAAATCGTGACTATCTCAGTTGTAGCTAGTTTTTCGTTCAATTACCAAGCTCAAATCCATTGGATTCACCATATTCCCCCCCCATGCTGCTTAAAATAGATCGCCAAACGCATCATGGGTTAAGTCGGGGTTGGACGAATAATTGTACTTAGAATACTTCTAACTCTTAGTCGTTTAAAACCCATCTTAAATAAATCGGTTCATGACTACCTCATCGTCAAAATAATTTAGAGTCAAGTAAGAAAGACCAAAGAAAATAGGAAAGAATTTTTAATACATTATCTCTTTAGTCCTAATTTATTAATTCTTTTGATCGTCAAAACCTGGGCTCTGATACAACATGCAACATGTCGTGCTTTTCAAAGACCGAATTTAGAGAAAAATAGAAATTCAAACCCATCCAGGCATGGAGAGTGTAAGTACCTACAAATAATAAGCATGAGAAAAATTAGGGTACAATAAAACTGACTTGCGGTGGAAACAAGATAGGATAACAAATATTGACTTAGGAAATGACCTTAAAAGAAATTTTCCACTTCAATACCAAGCATGAGAGAACACAAATAGAAAACCAAACTTAAACACTTGCTAAGACTTTTCTTCCTCGAGGTAAACCTGAGAGTTATTATGAGAAGGGAGGCCAGAACAACTAGTCCTGGGGAGTAGAAAATGTATAACATTATCCACAATATAAAAATGTATTCCGTTTGGTTTCATCCAAAATCATAAGTCAAACAGAGCTAGTAATTCTAACTTAACCTTGTTAAGATTTACGGACGACAGCTAACTAGCATACCCAAGGTAACATTCCCCAAAGATAACGAAATCGCAGTACTGAGATGGAAATTTTACGCACAAGTATGAAGCCTTTAAACCACTATTCAATGAATTACCAAAAACTAAGAGGTGGGCTTTCCATTACTCAATATGCTATAAGGAGGTAAGTTATTTCTATAAAGCCACTTAAAATCTCACTATCAATATAAGATAAGGGTGGGTCCTTTCGATTAGTTAAGACTCAAGGCAAATCCAGTTGATCTCTTATTGCCTTACTCGGTGGTTTACCCTACATTAATATAAATTAGAGAACACTAGATACTAAGTCCTACTAATTTAAGCCTTCCGCCATTCATGCATATACCCAAGTCCCACATAAGGAAAAAGAAAGTAAGTAGTCACATATACCTATAGGACATGTAGATGACTAACCATCATTCATGACCTTCCCTCGGCTGACACTCGTGTTACTATCCAACAAACTTTATTAGATAACCTCCTAGTCACTTAATACTTCCCACGGTATAGGCAGTCCTATGGTACCTCAATGGCGGTCTCTTTATACCTTTTCATAGGGAGAACTCTAACCCAGGTCACTTAATACCCAAAGGAAGCAGACTATCATGGAGTTTACCAATCTTGTAACCAATTAGCCTTTAATACTTATTAGTTGTGGAGAGGTCGGTTATTCAATCACTTAATACCATTTTTAGGGTGTACCCAATGATTCTACACTTATGGGAAGGTTGGATCGAAAAACTTAATACCCATTTGGTGGATCTCACTGCTTAATAACTCAAATTTAGAAGTAGGCTATGTTTATAAATTAATTCCTTTTTGGTTTCTTCTTTTTGATGGGAGGTGGGACCTAAAACCACTTAATGCCGCAACACGTGAAGTAAAACATGTTTTAGGAAATAATTCTCACTGCGCAATTAACTATCATCACGGTTTCCTATGGTTAATGATATTTCATATTAGTTGGACAAATATCTGACTGTTGGAAAGTGGAGACTTCTATCAAATAAGGCAACCGGCCTCGCATCATTAACCTATTAAGTCCAATCCTTATTTTTAATTATATTAATTCTAGATTAACTACAATGGAATAAGGATAATTTATAACTTCCTCTCCTATGATGTTTAATGATTTATTTCCTTATTGGACTTAGCATCTATTAAGACAATCAATTCTCATTAATCCCCTTAATTTATTATTACTATCTAGGTTATCTTCCTTTTATTACCTTAAGAGTCATATTTCCTAAGTCATTAATTAACCCGTTAAATGCCATTTATGTCAATCCCATTTAAATTATAATCTATTTATTGTAACTCCTAAATAATAATTTAATTCCATTTAGTTCTAATTTGATATCTATATATAAGTTCATTGTTTATTTATTTCCCTTGTTGGAGTTACAATCCCTATTCCTGATCACAGTTTAAATTGTAACCATTTAGTCATTTATTTCCTATCCAGTTTATTTCCCCATATAAACACGGTTACAATATTTATTACATTATTCATAACCTTTTAAATGTAGAAAAGCAGTTCCACATTCATTTCAATAATGGTAATAACAATTATTTCCATATATATGGGTTATATTTCCATGTACATCCCCATAAAATGGGCACCATTCAAATACAAACACATAATAAAAACATTTATCAATATAATATAATAGCGTTATTTATGTAGATTTGGATGGATATGATTATAATATTTATATTTTCCATGCGGAATTAACGTAGTTACTAATTTTTTTTATCAATATTTACTATTTTGTTTCTGGTCTAAACTAACGACCGAAACAACCCTTTTTGTGTTTAATCTAGTTTAAGATTCAAATCTTATAAAAAGGTTAATAACTGTAATTATTGTAAGTTTTTCCACAAAATATTTAAACTAAGGACATTGGCATATTTTAAATCATAAGAAATAGAAGATTATATTCCCTGTAGATTTCGAATAATGCCTTTTTATTTAAAAAGAAAAAAAGGGAAAATTTGCAATAACTAGGTAAAACCCTAAACAATATCAAACACAAACCTACCCACTCCCAATTGGAGAAAACACACTAACCCCAATGTCGAGTTGCTATGCTTCCTTTGTTGACTTTTATTAAGTCGGCTAAGGAAATGGTTTGGATTATGATCCATAGTCGTATGACCGCAACCTACGCTATAGTATTGATTACGATCCACTTCATAAACATATAGGCTTTATAAAAGATGACTATGTTTACCCCTTATAGCCGGATGTAGCTCCCATCCCTCACCAAATCCTCTTTACCTATTCTCTTTCCTTCAAACCTCCAATTCAACAAATAAAAAAATATTCAACAAATAAAAAAATATGTGAGAAGAGTTTGGAGAGAAGTTTGAGAAAACAGAAGTTGTAGTGCGGGAAATGTACTGGCACAAGAAGGAAACATTGTTATTGAAGAAAACATGGCACCTCCCGCAAGATGAGATATTTAGCTAGGCTATGGAGAGCTACATAGGGAGTAGAGGTGGACCTAAATATCGATCAGAATTTAGGACCTGACGAAGTATTGAGCAATTTCTGTGTACTTCTCAATGATGAAGAGCATATAAGCACACAGACTGAAGATTTTTATGTTATCTAATTTTTCTTTACTAATAATAGTTGCTTTATTTAGATTATAAATTTAAATATCGACCCATCTATAACTAGGCATGGTGAGATCGAACGCATCGCTCTTAGCCCAGCGTTATTCGTTTACGTGCAATGATCTGCAATTTTGGTATATAAGGTATTACAAACACACTTATCAGTGTAGTGGGACTTGGTTGTTTCTTTAGTATCCCTTAACTATCATCAAATTATTTCATACTTTAAAATAGCGACTAACCGTAAATAAATTTTTTAGGTACAACAAACCTCTTAAATTTGGATGTTTAGTAAACTAGGACGTTTGCCTTCTGTTGGTGGAAGACCACCTATTCGTTTCATTTTGGGTTTTGAAAGTTAGGCTTCACCCTTTTGGACATTACCTTATTTTCCGGACTTTCGGTAGGATTGGGTGATACATTACATTAAAATGAGCATTATCCGCACTTAAAATCTTATCATCCATACTGCCTCATTTTGAATTCCATGAGGGATTAACTCTAGAATTATAGTTGCGGGTTAGGTACATCAGACAGATAATCCAAAATTTTATCACTATACATAGTGAAATAAACCACTATTTAGAGATAGCATGGCTGTTTAGTCTATATTTGGCGGGAAATTATTATTTTCAGACCCATCAAACATATTGTCGGCTAGATATGCAGCAGAAGTTGCAGATTTGACATTGATTTTCCAATTGTATATGATTGGAGAATCTGATCCTAGCATATCTGTATCGCTCTATAGACCCTCAGTGTGTTGGTAGGGAGAGATCTGCATCATTTGAAGGTTTATGCTATGTTTTACAGTACTGATACAATGAGTACTTATGTAATAACTCTGATTTTAGTAAGACATTATTCTAAAATATAATTACGTGATTAAATTAGAATAATGTGATAGATGAGGTAATGGGATTTGTATTTAATAAATTAATTAGAAGGTTGGCCTTTATATCCAAATAAAATGTGCATAAGAAAGGGAGATATAAGAAGGGAAAAATTCGTTTTTCCGTCAAAAGACCGAGCCTGGGTTAGAACTGCAAAACAAGCACCTGCAACGTCTTATGTGCCCATATCTTCAACCACAACTAGACGCGAGTCGTGATTCGGGCGCGGAAGCAAAGGTCGGTCGTTCATATTGGAACAAAGCCACTCAAGAATCAAAACAAAGCAAGTCGTCCATTTAACATAAGCGGGAGTGACCACATAACACAACCATAAAGGAAAATAGCATAGTGCAAAGATTGTGAAGGACGAACGCTCTTTGACCAAGGAAATCAGCAATGCAAGATACAGAGAATAATTGATTCCAGTCCCACATTCTGCCCTTATAAAGTCGCTCGACCATAAAAGCATTCTTAGCCGCTCACTCATTTCACAATCAAGCGAGTCGGATAACCACTCATCGATTGCCAGAAATAGCCACGCCCGAAGAACACCGACTAAAGTCACCCGCTTAACTACTCAAAATGCTCACTCCTATCGAGTCGCTCACACATGACAACTGGATACAGCTACGGACAGCTGGCTACAGCTACGGACAGCTGGCTACAGCTAGGCGATGGCACGTTTGTAATTAATTGGATAACGACCCATACCCTGCATATACAGACTTCAGATCACTTCCTCAAGGGATCTCACCTATAAATACGCCATGGCTGCCAACGTAAAAGGGATCAAATCTTTTTAACCACAAAGTGCTGCTAAATTCTATCCTCAGTCGCTCCTTAAGCATTGGGAAGTAATGATCATCTTCTCCACTTGAAGTTCCATCGCTCGTTTGTCCATGGCGTGAAGTACGACCTCGTAATTTGGGGAAACAAAGACATTCTCCTTCTCAATCATTCAACCATCCTTCTCCTCCTCAAACTCTACCATTATCTCATAAAATCCCAGGATTGAAATGTATGAATGAAAGTATATTGAGTGGATATAGAGATTTATGAAAAAAAGAGTTTATGTATTTTGTAATCCCCGTTATAGGAATGTAAGCTATCTTTATAGTTGATGTAGGCCTAATATAAGGTTGAACCACTCTAAATCTTGTATCTATTTTATCTTCCTAGCATTTTCATTTTCAATTGTTAATAAGTACGGCTCCATTAATTTCCCTACCATTTTGGTGAAGTACAATTTTAGTACCTCTGGTGTTTAAGCCATTTTTTGGTGAAAACAAAAATTACGACCCATATATATATATCATGTTCTTCAGCATTTCATTCACAATCCTCATTCTACAGCCTAAATGAAAACTATAAGAAAACCTAAGAAAGGTTGGCCATTACAAGTTAGGAGAAGAAGAAAAAAGATAGGAAAACTAAGAGCTTGGAATATTTCATCAACAAATCTCATCATTTCTATCCAACCAAGGTGAATAATATACTTAGCCTTATGGTTTTGGTTATCTTAGTAAAATTTGAAAGTGCGTAAAATGTTATGTTGATTTTGTGTTAATCTTGAAGTTATATGTTGTTATGAGTTACCCATGTTAGTTTTGTGATGATAGTTGTTTTTGTATGAAACTGTTATACCTGAAATTTAATAAGTTGTATGGCGAAACTCTTAGAGATCTCCAAATAACATGTAACTTTTGTATAATGTGTATTGAATGATTATGGAGGTGGGATTCGAATTTGATGAATTTGTTGTGAATTTATTAATGGTACGTACTTTAGGAAAGATTATGAGCTAATTGTTTACACCAGAAATGGTCTAAACATCCAAGGTACTAAATTATGCTTCACCAATTTGGTAAGAAATAAATGGAACCATGTTTAATCAGCAATTGAAAACGAAAAACGCGAGAAAAGGTAAAGTAAAGCGAGATTTATAGTGGTTCAGCCATTATTTAGGCCTATGTCCACTGTGAAGGTGATTTTCAATCTTATAACGAGGATTACAAAATACATCAATTCTCTCTTTCCATACATCTCTATATTCACTCAATGTACCCTCATTTATATATTTCAATCTTGGAATTATATAAGAGAATGGTGGAATTTTAGGAGAAGAAGTATGGATGAATGATTGAGAAGGAGGATATCTTCGTTTTCCTTGATCACAAGATTGTTCTTGACGCCATGGCTGAATCAGTAGTTGAGGATATAATTTAGCAGCACTTCGTGGTTTCAAAGATTCGATCTCCTTTATGTTGGCAACCATGGTGTATTTATAGGTGAGCTCCCTTCGAAAAATGATTTGAAATCCGTTTATGCAGGCTACGAATCGCTCATTCTACTCATTACAAACATGCCATTGGCTAGCTGTAGCCAGTTGTCCAGAGCTGTATTCGGTTGTCATGCGCGAGCGACTCAATGGAGTGAGCATCTTGAGTAGTCGTGCGGGTAACCTTTGGTTGATGCCCTTCAGTCGCGCCTATATCTAGCATTGGAGGAGTAGATATCTGATTTGCTTGATGGCAAGATGAAGGAACAATCGACGACAATTCCTTAATGTGGTTACGTCTGATTTGAGTGAGCGAGTTGCGATCTTCATTAGCCCAGAAGCGACCGACTGAGACGTGCGACTTTGAGATGTGAAAGTGCTCTTTCTAAGGTGTTAGACCAAAAAGTGGTTCTAACACCCAAATTGATTAAAAACAAATGAAATGAGATAAAAATGAAAATGAACACACAGGATTTATAGTGGTTCGGCGAAGAAATGCCTACGTCCACTTATCTTTCACTATATTCAATGATTCAGTTGCAAATACAATGAAATATCCACTTGATTCCACTCACAACTCACTTATATTCACTCAATTGACTAAAACAAATAATGAAAGAAGATTTGGATTCTCCGGGAGTACTGGAGTTCGGATTATGGAGGTGGTTGAATTTTCGAAATGCCAGAAAAAAGATCCTTTTCTTTGTCTCTAGACGGGGTATTTATAGGTGTGAATTTGCTCAGAGCCCGATCCGGATCGGAGCCACGTGTCACTCATCCCATCAGCATCGGATTCGGATTGACTTCTACGTTGACAACGCATCAAATAATGGACGTTATGGGCAGGAACTGGTCATAGCCGATCCGAATATCCAGGCGCTTATGCTGGATAATGATATGGAAAATGGGTTCGGGTCGGAGGGACACGTACAAGGGGTTCGGATCGGGATATCCGATCCGACCCAGATTGGCTTGGAAACAACGCTCTCTCCTCTTTAGTCTGCTCCGTTCCGCTCTGATCTATCTCCGTAGCAACTAAGTGGCTTTCCGATCCAATTGAGACTATATTGCCCTCCGATCCGAACAGCTATGCCTTACTAATTTCCTCAGCAATAGTTCACCGATCCGAACAGAAGACTTTATCCGATCCGAACCGATACGCTGTTTTGACCCGACCCGAATAACTGCAGCTATCCGATCTAGGCTGTAGTGTCTTCTCCGATCTGAGTAGTGATGGTCTCTCCGATCCGAACCGTAGTCTTCTAATTAGAAAGGTTCTTCAATGCTTGACATCTTGACTTTGTGTTGCCTAGTTCACAAAGTAGGCTAACATTTTGCCCCCTCAAAGGTTTCTTCTGTTGGAAACGGAGCATGCTTTGATTGCTATTGCACAATACCTTCATCCTTCCTTTTGAATTCACATGTCAAGTTGTCGTTCGTCATCTCGTTCGGTTCGGGTTCCGACCCGAATGGATTTCCTATGCCTCGCAACAGACTAATGGGCCAGAAGATGTGGGCTGTTGGGCTCGTACCTCTAACCGAGCGGAAAGATAGGAGGGGAATACGAGTAGCCACCTCCCTCCTGTATATATCCTCTGCCCCCATCTCCTTCTTTCTTTCTCCTTCTTTTTTTTATTTTCGCTGTTCTTCCAGTAATTACTCCAAAGGAAAAAACGAAAATTCTAACTTCAAAAAGAAAATCAAAACTCCTTTTCGCATCCTTAACTCAATCATATCGGTAGGTCATAACTTCAATTAAGCCTCTCTTTAACTGGTTTCAGTTGTAATCTGTGGTTTAATATGAATGACTTGAGCATATTTACGATTCAATCTCCATGACACGGCCATCCCCTTCTCTACCACCGTCGCGGATACTTCTGCTACCACCTCGAGGCGCTGATAGGTTGAAGAAGGCGTACGCTTGCTCCTGATTGGAGCTGTTGATATGGGATTGGGTTCGGAGGTGATTGAGGAAGAAGAAGAAGATGAAAGACATGAGAAATTGGTTCGGGCAAGGAAACATGGAAAATGGAGGAGGAGAACAAAGTTTTTCTTTCCGGTTCGGGTCGGAAGAGTGAAAATGAAAAACAAGGGATAGCCTATCGGGTCGGATCGGAGGGTGAAAATAGATAAATAGGGGGCGTCAGTATTCAAACTCATTCGATCCGTTCCTATTTCATGTCTCCGATCCGATCCGGTTGAACATAACCTTTCATCCAGTGCACAACTTTTCTTCAGCCCGATCCTATGATGCATGCCCGAACCGAACCGAGAACCACTCAATCTAAAGCACAAAATTTTGTCCAACTATTTAAAACAATGCTAGATATTACTTCCAACTTCATGAACAGTTAGGATAGTGCCTTGCGGACATAAATGAACATTAAGAACTACTCTGACCATCACTTTCTCTTCAAAGTTTCGTCTTACATTGTTGCACCTTTACTTTGCATTTCTCACATTCGCTGCACACATTTTAGTTCACACACATGCACAGGGGGGTACGGGCTAATTTACTCTAATTCGTGCTATTGCTTCTTCAATAGTTCTACGACCATGAGACCCAGATGCTCTTCCAGACTAGCTGAGAGGAAAGGAGCCCCGCAAACCTCTAACAAAATTACTCTCGAGGACATATCTTCTCCGTCAGATCCAGAATGGGACAGTGAGGGTCCAGACTACGGGGTTGGAAATCGAGAAAGCAACGAGGTGTCTTCAGAAAATGAAGTTTCTCTGGGTTTTGAGGAGGAAGGAGGGATTGGTGACGATCGAGCCCCTGATGAATTTGAATCCGCCATTATATTGGAATCACCTCCAGACTCCGTTGAATCAACAATCGACAACGATCGACTTGTCCGAATTTGCTTAAAGTATGGGATAATGAAAAGAGACACTCTAGTGCCTTCAAGCTCTGACCGTCCCCACAACCCCCAGAAGGATATATGGCGGTCACTCGATTGATGTGCATGGTCGGCGCTATTCCTCCATTCTCTCCCTTCATCGTTGACTTTTTAAGACAAATGCGGATTGCCCCCATGCAGCTGCATCCCAATTCGTATGCCTACTTGCACACTTTATACATAGCATATCGTGAAATCTTAGGCATAGAGCTCACGTTCGATGACGTTCACTTCTTCTATAATTTCAAGCATCGGACTCGAGATACTCCATCTTTCTGCTACTTTGAATCAGTCCCAAAAAGGAAGATAATCTCAGCACCATTCAGCAGTAAAGCTGGAGATTCCAGACTAGAATGGTTCTACGTGAAGCGACAGCCTGGATGCGCCAGGAGGTGGTCAAAATCAAGTAAAGCACTGGTTTTCTAAATCCGGGCTCTATACACTTGAATCATCACCTTAACTTGTTTTCCTTTTTATTTGCAGTCGACAATCCCAAACAGATATCAGATCAGGTGTTCTTTGACCGGATGCACTAACTTCTTAATGGCGATCAGAAATTCTTGACTATCGACGAAGTCCTTAAAGACGAATACCTTCACTTTCATGGGCTGTTATCCGTTTTTCGTAGCATCGGTCATGGGACGGCCCCCTACGTATACATTCCTCCAGTGGAGGTAGTCCCAGAGATAGGAGAAGGCTCGGGAATTCCTACAGTGCCTCTTCAAACTTCACCTTCTCCATCTTCTTCACAGGATGACGAATTGGCTAACCTGGCCGAAAGGCAACGTGAAGGATACACTGCCCCCGAGGAGGCTACTTCTCTGGAAAAGTCAACATCCTCTCAAGAGTCGCCACTTAATGCTTCCGAGGGGGATGTCCCTAGTACTGATGAGCAAATATTTCAGGGTTTGGGGGATCTCCCCTTACCTGAAACTATATACACCTCAGAGGATTTCAGGAAGGATCCTTTAGTCTTCACCTCTTCTGAAGAGACCACTCCTGCTAAGGCCAAAGAGCCTGCCCGTACTAGTCTAGCTTCAGACTCGGGTTGGTTGGGGGGGAAACACATCACTTAGGACACACTTTATACAACAGCATTAGCATTCATTGCACCTCTTTCTCCGTGAATCCATTAATTCTAAACTTCGTTTGTCTTATTGTGCAGGCACGATGTCTCGATCCTACTATGATATCAGGAAGCTTCGTCGTAGCATGTCCAATCCTCCTCATGATGTCGAGTATGATCGTCGTGATGATCGTGGCAGGGATGAGAGAAGGCCTTATGATCCCTATCGTTCTCGACCCTCACGCTCTCGCTCACCAGTTCGGCCGGAACAAGAGAAATACAAGGGTTATCAAAGCCGTAGGGAAGAGGACAGACCACAATCTAAAGACTCCACTTCTTCCCATGAAAAGCGCAGTAGAGAGAGAACTCCTCCAAAAGAAACTGGGTCTCAAAGTAAGCACAAGGTCCCTGCTACTAAACGACCTAGGACAGACAAAGAGACTACCGAATCCTCTTCACACAGGGACACCGAATTGACAATCCCCGCTCCTCCCCCACTAGATGCGGAAACTGCAGTAAAGCGGGCATATTTGGAGGAGCAATTTCTCGAGCACTACTTCGAGACTTTGACTTTTTTACCTACCCTTGAACCTATTTCTTCTAAGTGGGCAGATGAGGCCAAAGCAAAGATTGATGCGGTGGAAAAGCAGTATTCTGAGATGTTTAAATATTCCCGCAACCTCTCCAGAATCATCCGCATTCTAATCACAAATACCGACTCAATGCAAAAGACCGCAGAGGAGGATGCCAAGGCTTTAAAAGCCCTAGGAAAAGATTTGGAAGACACTCAAGCTCAGCTAGCTGTCGCTCAAAGGGACGCTTCTAACTTCAAACAACAATTTGAGGACATGCAAAAACGTTATCACGACTTGCTTGAATCTCACACTCAAGAGCGTTCTGAGTTAAAAAAGCAAGCTGATGAGGCTAAGTCAGAAGCTGCTAAGACACGCCTTGCTTATGCTGAGCTTGAACGGAAAAACGCCGAGTTAGCAAAGAGGAGTGCTGAACTAGAAAAAAGAACGCTGACTTGGCTTCAAAGCTGTTGGAGGTAGAGAACAGAGCTGCCCTGGCCGAGGGCAATGTGGAGTGTGCTATCAAATCTGCGGAGGAAGCCCGCAAACAATTATCTGAGGCGGAGGCGGAGATTCAAGGCTTTGGCGAATTAATGATTGAATTCTTCGCACATATCATCCGTCGCCGAAACATTTCTTGGATCGAAGACTACCCATCCACTCTAGTTCAAGTATGGAATCAGATTGTTGAGTGGGAAAAAGAGGAGCTCAAAACCGACTCTATCGATGAGGATAAGCTAATGGAAAAATACTTGAGGGATGATGAGCCGGAGCGCCTAGCTGAAGGGCGCCGTCTCATTGCTGAGGCCATGGAAGAAGAGAGACGGAAGTCTAAACAGAAGAATGTTTTCGAAGCTGGTTCCTTTTCTTCTTCCCTTGCGACTTCTGAAGTAGAGGGGTATGATCCTGAAAATCCGGGAATTCCCCGAACAACTCTGCTATCCCCTATTCCTGAAACAACATCAGAGGTAGTAGTCACCCCTGCCGAGAAGTCTTCGGAAGGTATCCCTACCTTTTCTCCTCAATTTGTCAAGGCTATTTCTACCTTTCGCCACGTGATTGAGCAATCGATGAAACACCCATTGTTTTCGCCTGAGTTGATAACTGTTGCTTCTCATTCTGTAGGTGTTGAGCCATCCGAAAAGACAGATGTGACTCAGGGAGCCACCGCCGGGGTAAAGCCCGTAGAAAAGGCCAAAAGAGGGGAGGATAAGGCTATTCCTATAGACTTGGGAGAAGTAAGTGAGCCAACTAAGGTCGCCACCCCCCATGATGAAGAAATGATAGCAGCTTTAAAGGACGATAGTGGTGACGGGGGGCACGAAGAGGAACCAGAAGTTGCTATAGTCGGGGAGACAAAAAATGCTGATGATGTTACCTTAGCTGCAATGAAAGCTGATCAAGACAAACGCTTGCAATTAAAAGCCGAAGAACTTGACCGTGAAGCCCTCAAGCCCCTCGCAGTTGTGGATGAGGGATCAAGGTTAGTTGTTAAGCTCTCAACTAGATCTATTACAGAGGAACTCGCTAAAAAATCTTCTCTTGATTCCAGCGCCCCGCCCTCCGGGAATAAGTCTACTGGCTCTAGCACCGCATCTTCAGGAAAAAAGAAGTCAAAACGAATCTTGACGGAGGCTGAGAAAGAAGCAAAGGACGCGGAGAAAGCCGCCAAGAAGTCCAAGGCTCATTCAAAATCTAAATAGTGGATTGCCTTGTATCGCTTTAGCATTTAGTGAACCAATAATTGCTGCTACAAGAGTAGCTCCTGCACTTTCTTTTTTTTAGCTATTTTCCTGTACAAATTCATTCATTTGTAAATAAAAATAACTCATTTTCTGCAATGTTTGTTTGTTAGTAGTTCTGCACTTATGTAAAAATGCATGTCTATAGTTATGAAATGAAGTTGTGGAGGGGGGAAATATGCGTATACATACGTGTCCCCAGTCAATTCCCACAAATTATTTAATGCTTAATCAAGCAATCTGAATGCTCCCGATTCTCTTACGGGATAGCACTTCCTGTGTCGTCAGTACCTGTCGTTTTTTCTGGCATTTCTTTTATACTCTCTCTCTTTCTCTTGAGAGTTAGAGTTCGAGCTCAGTAATCTATTCATTCACGGGTCTTTCAGCGGGGAAAGATTTCTTTCTCAGCGCTCAGTCGGAGACGCCTTTATACTCTCTTTCTCTCTGGAAAGTTAGAGTTAGGAGAAGAATTTCTTTTTCAGCGCTCAGTCGGAGACGCTTTTATACTCTCTCTCTCTCTCTGGAGAGTTAGAGTTAAGAATGTCGTTTTCTCATTCTTTTATGTCTTATCGCACAAATAGTCGTTGTGCTTCTTTTTATGTCTAAACTGTTTTCAACCTTTTTAGGCTTTGAGTCATCCTGTATTTTATAATCACAACAGAATAACTGATGAATGTATATATGTAATGCATAAAAGTAAATAACACACAATATTTTTATAGTGGTTCGGCTAAGTCGTAGCCTACATCCACTTTATAGTTCTTCATTCATATCGTCAGATTTTCCCAAGGCAAGTCGTGCCTTATTACAGAGTTCATAAGAAAAATAACACAAAGTACAGCATTTCTAATCCAAATATCGCATTAAGTGTTGGGCATTCCATGCTCTAGGGACTTCTTCGCCATCTACGGTCGTTAACTCGAAGGTTCCTTTTTCAAGTTTCCGTTGGATGACAAAGGGTCCTTCCCATTTTGGACCGAGGTGAGGAAGGGATGGAAAGACTCTCTTTAGCACCAAATCTCCTGGTTCAAAAGTCCTGAGGCGAACCTTTTTGTCGTAATAGCGTGCCATCTGACGTCGATGTCTTACTGCACGCAAATCTGCTTCGTCCCTTTTTTCTTCGACTTCATCAAGAGACTCAAGTAAGAGTGCCCGATTCGTCATCGGGTCATAATATGTCACCCTGTGGGAAGGAACTTCCAGTTCAACTGGAATTACAGCTTCTGAGCCAAAGGAGAGAGAGAAAGGGGTATGACCGGTGGCCGTTTTAAATGTTGTTCGATATGCCCACAAAGCTAGGGGCAATTCGTCAACCCATTTTGCCTTTGCACGCTTTAACCGTTTCTTGAGGATGGATTTTATTACTTTGTTTATTGCCTCTACTTGCGCATTCGATTGCGGATAGGCAACTGCAGTATATCGTTTGTCTATCTTATACTTCTGGCAGAAATTTCTGAATTCAGTACTATCAAATTGGGTTCCGTTGTCAGTTATAATCGTCCTTGGGATCCCGAATCGGCATATAATATTTCTGACCACAAAACTTATCACCTTTCTTGCCGTGATCTTGGTCAAGGGCTCAGCTTCCACCCACTTCGTAAAATAGTCCACGGCCACTATTGCATATTTTGCTCCTCCTTTAGCAATCGGAAGAACTCCAATGATATCAATTCCCCATGTGGCAAATGGCCAAGGACTCACCATTGATTTAAGTTGGGTCGACGGTGCTCTGGGGATTTTGGCGAATCTCTGGCACTTATCGCAGCGTCGTGAATAATCAGCTGCATCTTTGTTAATTGTAGGCCAGAAGTATCCGTATCGCAATATCTTTTTTGCTAAAGTCTGACCTCCTGTATGATCTCCACACTCACCTTCGTGTACTTCTCTTAGTACACTCTTGATGTCGTCGTGTGCTATACATCGTAACAGGGGCATAGAAAATCCTTGCCTATAAAGAGTATCATCTTGTATGACATATCTGGTAGCCTTGCGAACTACAACCCTTCTTTCACTCTTCTTTGACGGGAGTGTTCCATCCTTAAGGAAGTTCTTAATTGGGGTCATCCACGACTCTTTCTCCGGTTCCGTTTCAAAAGCGAACTCAATTTCCATTGACTCAAAGCTTGGCGATTCCAACGTTTCAATTGGAATTATTTCATTCTCTTCTGGATTGTCGGAACTAGCTAGCTTTGCCAGCCTATCTGCCTTCTGGTTTTCAGCTCTTGGGATATGTGTTATGCTGTACCGCTCCAAGCTACTCAATAGCTCCCTCACTTTCCTGAGGTAAGCGATAAGTCGAGGCCCCCGAGCCACAAATTCCTCTCGCACTTGGCAAACAACGATTTTAGAGTCACGGAATATGTCTAACATTTTTACTCCGAGGTCTTTAGCAAGCTTTAGCCCGGCAATCAGGGCTTCATATTCAGAGTCATTGTTAGTTGCCGAAAATTCTAATCGCAGGGCGTAATATAACGACCGTCTTTCGGGAGTGACTAAAACGATTCCAGCTCCGGACCTTCGGTCGTTCTTGGCTCCATCTGTGTATAGTTTCCACGAATCTATCTTTAACTCATCCTCGGTCTTAATCACTCTGTCATCGATTACTTCCTCCTCTGGGATGGTGAACTCCGCAATAAAGTCTGCCAGAGCTTGCCCCCTGATCGACTTTCGTGGTTGAAAATTTAAATCAAACTGACTTAATTCTATATTCCATTTGATCAACCTTCCCGATGCTTCGGGTCTCTGCAGCACCTGCCTCAAGGGCTGGTCGGTGTATATGGTTATTGGATGAGCTTGGAAATAGTGACGAAGTTTTCGGGATGCGATTAGGAGGCTGTAAGCAAGCTTCTCAATCTTTAGATAGTTGCGTTCTGCCGCTGCTAATTTCTTGCTTACATAATACACTGGCCTTTGTACTTTGTCTTCTTCTCGAACCAGGGCTGTGCTAACGGCGTGAGCCGAGACTGTCAAGTAAACAAACAATTCTTCATGATCCACTGGCTTTGACAAAATCGGCGGTTTCTCTAGCAGTTCCAATAAATTTCGAAAGGCCTCAACACAGTCCGGAGTCCACTCGAAGTTTTTCTTTCCCCTTTTAATTAGATCAAAAAACGGAACGCATTTGTCTGTGGCTTTGGAGATGAATCTACTCAGCGCCACTACTTTCCCTGCAAGACTTTGGACGTCTTTAATTCTCCTCGGCTCTTCGATATTTCTAATCGCTGCTATCTGGCTAGGGTTGATTTCAATTCCTCGGGAGCTCACGATGAAGCCAAGGAACTTTCCCGATGCCACTCCAAATGAGCATTTCAGAGGATTCAATTTCATCCGATACTTTCGCAGGATACCGAACATTTCCGCCAAGTCTTGCGTATGGCTGGAGGACTGTTTCGATTTGACAAGCATATCATCCACATAAACTTCCATAGTCTTTCCTATTTGATTATAAAACATTCTGTTCACCAAGAGCTGATAAGTGGCTCCAGCGTTTTTCAATCCAAATGGCATTACGACATAACAATACAATCCCAAATTTGTAATGAAGCTCGTATGTTCTTGGTCTGGCACGTGCATAGGAATTTGGTTTTACCCAGAATACACATCCATGAAAGAGAGAAGTTCATGACCTGCTGTCGAGTCTACAAGCTGGTCAATTCTGGGAAGTGGGAAACTATCTTTAGGGCAGGCTTTGTTCAAATCTGAAAAATCAATACAAGTCCGCCACTTTCCATTCGGCTTCTTTACCAAGACGGGAATCGATATCCAGTCAGGATATGTCGAATCTCGAATAAATCCATTCTGCTTCAACTTCTCCACTTCCTCTTTGAGAGCAGCCGACCTCTCTAGGCCCAGCATGCGTCTCTTTTGCTTCACAGGCGGATGTTTCGGGTTTACATTCAATTTGTGACTTATAATGGATGGCGATATCCCACACATGTCAGCGTGGGTCCAGGTAAACACGTCTAAGTTTGCCTTCAAGAAGTCCGTTAGTTCTTTGGCTCGACGTGGATCCAATTGAGAACCAATCTTCAAAACTTTTGTCGGATCAGCTTCATCAATGGAAATTTCCACTGTCGTTTCATTAGGAGTTGCATTCCTAGCCTCTGGTTCCTCGTCTTTTCTGGGATCCAGGTCTTCAGGCGTTCCTTTGGGCAACTCCTTCGGGGTCAATTTCTCTAATTGCTATGCCGAGCCCCCCTTTGAGGGAGACGAGGCATCTTTACTCTCAACGTTAAGTCCTTTCATCAACATCTTTAATTCGGCCACATAGCAGGCCCGTCCGGAAACTTAATCCCCTCTCATTACTCCAGTTCCAGCTTCGGTTGGGAACTTAAGTAATAAACACCAAGGGGCGATACAAACTCTGAATTCAGCGAGGGCAGGCCTCCCCAAAAATGCATTATAAGGCGAACCTACGTCCAATACTACGAACTGAAGCATCCGCACTCTTCTGCGTTCTCCTTGCCCCAAGGTCACGGGCAATTCTATGTATCCCATGGGAGCTGTTGACGCCCCGTTGAAGCCTCTGATCCATCCTTCACATGGCTTCAAATCTTCAGATTCAAGCTTCATCTGATCGAATGACTTTTTAAATAAAATATTGACAGAACTTCCGTTGTCTACTAATACCTTATGGACCAATGCCGGCCCAATAGTGGTAGTAATAACCAACGGATCATCAGTGGGTGATTGGATCCCAGTATTGTCTCGGCTGCGGAATACCACGTCGTCAAACATGGTCTTCTGTTGTTTTATGGGGGTGATATCTTCCAAATCATCGCCTTCACTCACATCTTGGTGCTTGGCAGCATTTACATATTGATCCATTGATCTGAAACTTCAGATTGTCGGGTGAGGTCCGCCCACTATGGAGTTGATAACAATTCCTTTACCTTTCTACTGCGCTGTAGGCTTGGGAGCAGGTAGAATCTGTTTTGGAGCTTGCTCTCCTTGCCCCCTGTCCCTCGGGGCAACCTTGTATTCATCCAACTTCCCTTCACGCAGCAGCTTCTCAATCAAATCCCTCAAATGCCGACATTCATTGGTTGAATGCCCATGAGTTCCATGAAACAAACAAAATTTCCCTGTCGCCATTTCTTTCTCGGTCGAATCACGAGGTGGCGGTCTTTTGTACTGTAACACATTGTACGTATCCAGGTAAATATTTTCCAGGGTGTCGTTCAATGGTGTATAATTCTCGTAGGTCTGGAATCGGGGTCTTTTGTTAGGATCACTTCCCCTATTTCTGTTTCTTCTGTTACCGTTCGGATTACGGTTATTGTTGTTGTTACCCCCGCTTCCAGCATTGTTGTTTCCACCCTTGCTTCCCACATTTACTTCGACCTTGCCAGAACTTTCCCCAGACTGCTTCACGGCGATATTACTCTGCACATTTTCTTTTGAAGCCGCCTCAGACTTTCTCTTTCGGTTTGCCCTGGCCTCCTCTCGCCTTAGATAAATATCGGCTTTTCCGTAGAATATCTCTCTTGTGGAGGGTGTTTTCCCAGAAAGGTAATCTCCAAACTCAGATTCAGGATCGACTCCTTCCTTCAATGCCATCAGAATAGTGGGCTCATGCGGGTCACTGACCTCGGTCACAGCTTGGTTAAAACGGTCAAGATATGCCCTCAAAGACTCTCCTGGTGCCTGCTTGATTCTCGATAATTCAATAACACTTTTGGACTTTCGGGCATGGAGTCGGAACTGGTTCATAAAACGCTCGCTTAGTTCCTTGTAATTCGAAATCGAACGAGGAGGAAGTCGGGTAAACCAGAACAACGCCACATCTTCTAAGTAGATTGGGAATGCTTTGCACTTCACTTCATCAGGGGCAGCAGCAGCATTCATGAGCCACGAGTATCGCATCAAATGCTGTCCCGGATCAGTCCTTCCGTTGTACTTGTCCATCTGTGGCAAGTTAAAGCGCCGGGGAAATTGGAAGTCGAGGATATCGTCGGTGAAAGGAGTATGGCTTCGCTCAATGCCATAATCTTCATTTTTATAGTTCCGGCTCTCGGACATGATCTGGCGAACCATTGCCTGCACATCAGCATTAGTTAGGGGCCGCTCAGGTTCCCTGGCCCTAGTATCCGAGTTCCTTCTGGGCTCTTGTTTAGGAGATGCCCTTCTTCTTCGAGCTGCTTCTGCTCGATTCCGTTCCCTGCGCTCCCGGTCGATCTCGGGAGGAGGGGACTGGAGTCTTTGCCCCCGAGTGGGGTCATTGTTTCCTAGCGCTCGTGCAATATCCTCACGAGATCCCAAAGATCCAAATGTCAGCTGCTTCACATTCTGAGGTCGTTCGAGCGGCCTTCGTTCACGGGGCCGCTCTTCCTCGGAAGATGAAGATTGATCCACTGGTGTGTGACGAACCGGCGATGGAGTTCTCTGTCGATAGAGTTCACTAATCTCCCGACTCATGAGCCTTATATTTTCCTGCATCATGAGATTAGTGCGCTCGTGGACTTTCATAGCCTCCCTTGTGCTCTCAAGCATGTCAAGTAAGCGCGAGAAATCTCCTTGAGTGATGGGCGCAGATGGATTGACCTGATCACTAACCCTGGTGGCTGGAATCGGAGCATTCGTAGGGACTCGAGTGGAGGTTCCAGCTTCACCACGCGTCGGATCGGATCGGAGATAGGAGGTCGGGTCGGTTCGGAGCTGGGGAGCCTGGTCGGGTCGGTACGTGGCAAGCTGCTCGGGTCGGTTCAGATTGGGGGAATGCACTGCTTCAGAATCTCCTACCCGGATCGGATCGGAGCTTTCCCCCTGTAGGCGGCTCGGATTTCCTGCATTGGTTCTTCCTGCTGCTGAACACTGCCCACGAGACCTTGTTACAACCGCATTTTGCTGATCTTCGCCAGCTCCATTTCCTCGACCAGATTGAACTTCTTTGCCTTTTCCTTTGGCCATGATTCTTTGACAATCACTTCAACAAATATAAAAGAGCGTAGAAACTTAAGGATTAACTTCTTTGAACTCAACGGTCCAAAAAGTAGAAAGAAATCCCGGAAAATAAAGAATTCAGATGAGGTTCTCAGTGAAAGCACCAAAAATGTTAGATCAAAAAGTGGTTCTAACACCCAAATTGATTAAAAGCAAATGAAATGAGATAAAAATGAAAATGAACACACAGGATTTATAGTGGTTCGGCGAAGAAATGCCTACGTCCACTTATCTTTCACTATATTCAATGATTCAGTTGCAAATACAATGAAATATCCACTTGATTCCACTCACAACTCACTTATATTCACTCAATTGACTAAAACAAATAATGAAAGAAGATTTGGATTCTCCGGGAGTATCGGAGTTCGGATTATGGAGGTGGTTGAATTCTCGAAATGCCAGAAAAAAGATCCTTTTCTTTGTCTCCAGACGGGGTATTTATAGGTGTGAATTTGCTCAGAGCCCGATCCGGATCGGAGCCACGTGTCACTCATCCCATCAGCATCGGATTCGGATTGACTTCTCCGTTGACAACGCATCAGAATAATGGACGTTATGGGCAGGAACTGGTCATAGCCGATCCGGATATCCAGGCGCTTATGCTGGATAATGATATGGAAAATGGGTTCGGGTCGGAGGGACACGTACAAGGGGTTCGGATCGGGATATCCGATCCGACCCGGATTGGCTTGGAAACAACGCTCTCTCCTCTTTAGTCTGCTCCGCTCCGCTCTGATCTATCTCCGTAGCAACTAAGTGGCTTTCCGATCCAATTGAGACTATGTTGCCCTCTGATCCGAACAGCTATGCCTTACTAATTTCCTCAGCAATAGTTCACCGATCCGAACAGAAGACTTTATCTGATCCGAACCGATACGCTGTTTTGACCCGACCCGAATAACTGCAGCTGTCCGATCTAGGCTGTAGTGTCTTCTCCGATCTGAGTAGTGATGGTCTCTCCGATCCGAACCGAAGTCTTCTAATTAGAAAGGTTCTTCAATGCTTGATATCTTGACTTTGTGTTGCCTAGTTCACAAAGTAGGCTAACATAAGGACTGGTGTACGGCCGATAATAGGTTTCTGATCTGAGTGTCGAGCTATAGGTGTTGCAATTCATGAGCAGTCGTTAAATATATGTACGACCTTGACTCCAGTCTTGATGCGTGCGACCGAACTTTGATGTTAGATCAAGCGTGCTCCGTTGTTGTGAGCGGCTTTATAGAATGCACGATCCTTATCTCTATTGAGCGGCATTTCTCACAACGTAACGTGCCATCTTCTTCAGTCGTACTGGTCAATTTGATTCGTCTTGGGTTTGATACTTGGGTCTTGCCCTATGTGGTTGCGTCCTATCCATTGTGGGTCGTTTAAGCGCCTTGGAAAACATCATGCACGATCGACCTAGATGATATCCATTCCGCATTCCTTGTTCAATGTGCATATGGATTTTTTAGGTATTAGCACTTGCCTCTCGAAGTCCGTGATTTGCTTTAGTAAGGAATTACTGGCTTCGACATGTTTGATCGCACATTGTTTGGTAGGTTTATCCTGACTTGTTGAGGGGTCGTTCGTGCAAAAGATTAAGATTACTTCATTGCAGCCGATTGATGTCTTCACCTCTGAGTGAGCCGCTTGAACTATTTTGTCATTATTCCAAATAGCTAAATCATGGGGAAGTGAACACGCCAACTGGACTCTGATGGGACACCCATTTCAGTACTCGAGTATTGAGCTAACGTGGCGAGGAGTGCTTTTGATGTGTGTCCTTTAATCTTCCCCTTTATTTTCTTATTTCTTCATTCAATTTTCTCCCATTTCTTTTGAATAGGGTTTCTCAACCGGGAAGAAAACTCTGTATTTCTTTCTATCGCTTATTCTGGTTTGTCAATTTCTATTTATGCTCATTCTTCTTTTGGACCTCATGGTTATTCCCTGATCCGTCTGCAGGATGGTTCCATCTCCAAAATGGCGTCGATGGGAAACTTTCTTCAATTTGGATGTTCCAATGGATGAGATTCAGTCAACTGGTCAACCGTCTGTAAACTCTCCCTCCGATCCCTCTTATACAGAGCTTCAAACTATCATTAACAGACCGCGTCACGCTCTTGGGCCTTGCATCCCTAGGCTAGCTAAGCGGTTTCAGGGGTGGAGGTTGTAGGGAGTATCTTCGAATGTGGATATATCTCCATCTGATTCTCAGACTTTCTCTTATGACATGACTGCGGCAAAAGGTCAGACGTTGGCCCGCCTCGAGACTGTTGTGCATCAATTTGGGAAACAGATGGATTTGCTGAGAAATCATTCTGCGAAGCGGATGAACGGCTGGCATACATTGGCCTGTGATCTCCAAAGACTTCACAAGGACAATCTTGAGCGCATCTCTATTCTAGAAAATGATAAGGCGAAGTTGATCCAAGCTCTTAGGTCCAAAGATAGCGTGGTTGCTGTTTTGCCCCAAGAGATGTTGAGTCGGTGGTGCCTAAACATGCTGATTAACTTCCATCCTTTTCTGTTCAGGTTAAGAAGAAGGTAGGAAGGCCAAGGAAGGTCAGAAATTTGTAATCTCCTTTTCCTCTCTTTGGCTATTTTTCTTTTTGAACTTTTAAGACCGGTTGTGTAAGCGGGTGCCGGTCCTCGCTCATGACATTATGCTGGTTGTGACTTGTGTTTGATCTGTGACACTTCTGTGATCCTGACGAATGGTTGTTTGGCTGGTTTTACGATGCTCTTCGTGTCCTTGTCATGCCATGTCTCTTTACCCTGCTTAACAACACACACACATTTTAAAAAAAAATCACGGCGATTGTGTGTTAGTATCGTATTACGGGGCATTTATTCACATGTTAATATCGTATTGTGGGGCGTTCGCACGTTAAAATCATATTACTGTTAGTCTTACAACATTCTTATTAGGCTAGGATCATCCAGTTTTTTAGTATTTGGCTTGACTGGTAAGCTTTTTGTTGTTTTAACTTTGGCAATTTAGCCACTTAGATTTTTTTATAAAATCTCCTGTTTATTTGTTTGGGGTATTTTCGTGATGCATTTTTATGTGTGCCCCCATGGGAGGACTTTGGTTCCAATGTTGTAATCAAATCTTGGCTTCATTTGACATGGTTAAAAACAAAGAACAAGAATGGATACCCCCTTTCGGCTAGGATTTCTGACACCTCCTTTCGGCTAGGATTTTTGCTTTCCACTGGCCCTTCCAACATGTTTAATCCTTCCCCATTTTTATGCCTCATCCCAAGGAGCGGACACTAATTCATCTCATCGAGATTTGACTCAGAAGAGATAAAATTCGTGTCAGTCACCAAACAAGATGCCCCTCGTTTTTTTGGATTAGCATTTTTCCCAGTTTCGGGACATGTCGATTTTTCCGACTTTGTGCCTTGCCCTAGAAAACATACACTGGTTTGCCTCATTAATTTTTTTTTTAAATTGGAGAACCCGTGTCAAGCACCTAAGAAGGTGTTTCTTTGGTGGGCTCAGCGATTTTATCCATGGGACTTTTTGAGTTGTTTTTACTCCAGCATTGACTCTTTTAATCTGGTACCAAGCTTTTTATTGGTCCTGTATTGAGATATCCAGTGTTTCCTGATGAAAGTCGGAACTCGTCGAGTTGGCGTCCCTTGGTCGCTGTTTTCCGACATAAGGAAGTCAACTTTTAGTACGAGCCTGTGTATAAGTGAGCTGTACATGTAATTAGAATTCCATATTCAGTCATTTTATGTACATTATTTAGAATGCGAAAATTTCATAAATCTTTGCAGCATTTTCTATTTATTTGAATAACATGTTATAAGAAATAATGACGAATTTGCTCGCTGTTCCATGCTCGTGGAATTTGGTTCCCATCTATGGTGGCCAATTTGAAAGTATCGTCCTGGAGTTCTAACTTATAACATATGGTCCTTCCCAATTGGGTCCGAAGATTCCAGTATCGGTCATTATCTTTTTTAGAACGAGGTATCCAATTTCAAAAGTTCTATGTTTGACTTTTGAATTGAAGTGCCTGTGTAACACCCCTTACTTTCTATTAACACTATAATAACGAATCCTAGAATACTTAATTTAAAATGTGAGAATTAAGGGAAACGGGTTACGCCATTGTGCTCGTCTCGGAATTCTGGTTGGGATAGAGTCCGAGTTTGCATAAATTGGACTTCGTATGAAGAAGTTATGGCTGTCAGAAGTTTCCAGAAAAATTCAAATAAATTCAAACAGCTCGAAAACGAATTCAAAATTCGAATAGAAGTCAAAAGCGGGCTGGGCAGGAAAATTCCCGCCCAAGCAGGTAGACCAGGGGGTCAACACTAGTGTCGACCTCCCCCCTAGAGGTCGACTTAGGGGTCGACCTGGCCCTCGGCCATATCTGAAATTTGAATGATTGATGACTTGCTGCTGAGTCACTAGGGTTTCTGGATGGTCCTGATCTAGTCTGAGTAGCTGTGATTAACCCTAGGTTCATTCGATGGCTATAATTAAACTGAAATTCTGTATAAACAACTCAATGCTCAACTTTAAAACACACAAGAAAATAATCCTAGAACTGAAATATCGTTTATAGAAGACTTGGAGTAGCCGTCACCATTTTCAAATCAAAGACGAGTTAAAAGCTTACATCTAAATACAAATTAAAACAATTCTAATTCAACGATCTTCATCAAAGGCGTGCATCTCCAATTTCAGAATTCAAATTTCAGAACGCAAGAATTCCTTTTAGTTTGTAAGTGGGTTATTACGCAGATTTAAACATTCTTTCGATTGAAATCATGACATGTTGTAATTGGGATATAGAATGATGCGTATGTATAAGATTTGATTCTCGTTTATCTTAAAGTATCATTGAAATTAATCATGTCTATATGCTTGTGGCGATGAACATGTTGTATATTTCGTGTCTATATGCTTGTTGCAATGAACATGTTGTATATTTCTTGTCTGTATGCTTGTGGCGATGAACATGTTATATTAATCATGTCTATATGCTTGCGGTGATGAACATATTGTATGTTATTAAAATCAATTATGATTTGGGTAATGGATTTATTTTGCCAATTAAATGGTAAAACATGTCATGCTATAAATTGGTGGTTAATTGCAAGTTTCTGATCTAAAACACATGCTTATCAGTTAGATCCACACTCATGTATATTCATGTTACGTTGAATCTAATTATGTTGTAAAAGTGGAATTGTAATCCTCTTATGTTTTTAACATCATGCTAAATTGTGTTTAAAAATGATTATAGTAGCTTTCTTATGTTTTGACATACATAAGATTATATGCTAAGTTATGGGTTGAAACTGTGATTATATGTTAAACTTCCATGATAGACCTTTGTCAAGTTTACATGTCCATTTGACCCAACTTAGTCATAAGTTCACCTTTACCCATTTAATTAAAGTTAGTTACACTTCTATGCCAAGTTACACATGACAAGTTGAAATGTATGTTATTTTATGTTTATTTCATGTCTCTTATTTATTACCCCTTTTCTTGTCTATGGGTTGGGCTAACTTACTAGCCCAACATTTTATGTGATTCATGCGTACGTTCCACGGGGGTAGCGATGGGAAATATGAAAATTCACGGCATAGATTTGTTCATTAAATGACATATTTGATATACCATTTATGTTGAGCATAATCAAAGGATAATTATGGTGTGATTAAATTAAATTTAATCCACATAAATAAATTTGACATATATAGAAAAATATGAATTTTAGAAAAGACGAATATGCCTAACCCGAGGCTGAGTTGTGGTGTAAATCTGCCCGGAACCGACCGGCATATCTAGTGACCACAACAAGACATGTCTAATGTGGGTGGTTAGTGCATCAAGCCCAAAAAGAACCCGAGGTTAGACTGAGTTGTGGTGTAAATCTGCCCGGAACCGACAGTCACATCAAGTGACCACAACAAGACCTGTCTAATGTGAGTGGTTGGTGCTTTAATAAATTAAAGTTAAGTCAGGATTGGTAGGGTTAAGTAAGTTAGGAAAACACTTAACCGATTCAACATGTTAACTAAACGAATAGGTGGGGTTAAGTAAACTTGGACACTTAACCAATAAACATGTTGATTAGAAAACCCTAGTAACGGGGACCCATTTCAGCGGTAACCCACATAGATGTATCATGGTACCGTGAAACTAGGCAGGGTAGGGCACGATTACTGGGATGAATTATAAGTGGTCAAAACGTCGGCGGTTGGTGGGCCAGTATAGGTTACTGTTAGACCAAAAGTTGTTCTAACACCCAAATTTACTAAAAGCAGAATGAAATAAGATCAAAAGTAAAATGAACACAGGATTTATAGTGGTTCGACGAAGAAATGCCTACGTCCACTTGTCTTTCTCTATTTTCAATAATGTAGTTGCAATTACAATAAAATATTCACTGAATTTCTCTCAAAACTCACTTGCATTCACTCAATTGCCTAAAATCAAATAATGAAAGAAGATTTGGATTTTCCGGGAGTGCTGGAATTCGGGTTATGGAGGTGGTTGAACTCTCAAAGTGCCAGAAAAAAGATCCTTTTCTTTGTCTCCAGACAGGGTATTTATAGGTGAGAATTTGCTCAGAACCCGATCCGGATCGAAGCCACATGTCATCCATCCCATCAGCCTCGGGTTCGGATGGATTTCTATGTTGATAACGCATCAGAGTAGTGGACGTTGTGGGTAGGAACTGGTCATAGTCGCTCCGAATAACCAGGCGCTCATGCAGGGGAGTGACGTGGAAGATAGGCTCAGATCGGAAGAGTGTGCTCAAGGGGTTCGGATCGGAGTACCCGATCCGACCCGGATTAACTTAGGACTAATTCTTGTTTTTACTCTGCTCCGCTCCAATCTGTCTTTGTAGCAGGTAGCTCTCCGATCCAACTGGAAGTCGGTTGCTCTCCGATCCGAACAGCTGTGCCTCTCTGATTCCAACAGCAATAGTTCACCGATCCGAACAGCAAACTTTATCCAATCCGAACCGATACACTGCTTCGATACGACCTGCTTCAGTAGTTCCCAAGTTTTTTCAATGTTTCACATCTTGACTTTGTGTTGCCCAGTTCACAAAGTGGGCTAACATTTTGCCCCCTCAAAGGATGCTTCTGTTGGAGACGGAGCATGCTTTGACTATCATTGCACAGCGCTCTTCGAGGTGGTTTTTCTTTTGATTTTCCTTGTGTTTTCATCTTTTTCTTCAAATTTCAATTTAATTCGTTGCTGAGCTAAAGAATTCGGTTCGGTTCGGATTCCGATCCGAACAGACCCTTTCTCCTTTCTATTTTTCACTGGACTATTGGGCCAAGCTTTGCTTCTGGACTGTCCATCCGATCCGAACGGGGGTTCTTCTACTGGGCTGCCGATCCGAATGGGGAGACGAGTGGACACTCTACTCCTCTATATAAGCTGAGTCTTCTTCCTTCTCTCACTTTTACTTTTTTACTCCCCAAGTTCTGCAAAACGAGAAAAAACCTAATTCGTGAAGCATCAAAATTCCTTTTAATTCTCGAAGTAATTACATCGGTACGTTATAAAACTTTAGATAATTCCTTTTTTAATTGATTTCGATTCGAATTCGTAGATGATTAGGACGATCTGAGCATGGAATTTGGATGACCTTGCCACCGCGACCCCCCCCCCGTCATCGACGCCAGTAGACTCGTCGTCACCTCGAGGTAGTAACAGAGGGGTTAGAATTCGTGGTTGAATGCGCCAGCGCATAGTCGCTTGGCTTTGATTTGGGTGATGGGCATGAAACTGGCGTTGGTTAGGGAAGAAATAGGATGAAGGAGAAGAAGAAGATAGTAGGGAATCGGTTCGGTTCGGAGGGATATGGAAGGTGAAAAAATAAGGGAAAGAGGAAGGAAGTTCAGGAAGTCGGACCGGGTCGGAGCAAGTAAAGAAAGGAAAAAGAAAAGAAATCCAGGAGATCGGACCGGGTCGGAGCAAGTAAAGAAAGGAAAAAGAAAAGAAATCTAGGAGATCGGATCGGGTCGGAGCAAGTATTTAAAGAAGGGGGAAAGGGAGCTCACCTAACCAGATCGGGTCGGACCGTAAGATAAAAGGAGGAGAAGTATGACTATGTGATCCGATCCGAACCGTTTGGGGACTTTACCTCCGAACCGATCCGCTTTTGATTTCTGAGTTCCACATCTTATCCGAGCTCAAGTCGGGGCCGCACCTCCGATCCGATCCCCATAAACGCACCCGAACCGAACCGAAGAGCAGTTCACCTCAATATATGAAAACTTGTTTAACTGGCCCAATCAACTTTTGGCATAATCTTCAACCTAATGGACAGTTAGGATAGTGCCTTGCAAACGTAACTGGACATCAAGAACTACTTCAACTCTTTATATTTTGCCAAATTTTTTCGTCGCACTTTTAAACATTTACTTTGCACTTTCCGCACACATTGTTTACACTTTAGTTTGCACACATGCACAGGGGGATACGGGCTAATTTGCTCTAATTTGTGCTATTGCTTCTTCAATAGTTTTATGACCATGAGACCCAGACGCTCTTCCAGACTAGCTGAGAGGAAAGAAGCCCCGGAAACCTCTAACAAAATTACTCTCGAGGACATATCTTTTCCGTCGGATCCAGAATGGAATAATGAGGGTTCAGACTACGGGGTTGGAAATCATGAAAGTGACGAGGTGTCTTCAGAGAATGAAGTTTCTCTAGGTTTCGAGGAGGAAGGAGGGATTGGTGACGACCGGGCTCCTGATGAGTTTGAATCGGCTGTCATATTGGAATCACCCCAAGATTCTGTTGAATCAACAATCGATAATGACCGACTTACCCGAATTTGTTTGAAATACAGGATAATGAAAAGGGACACTCTAGTGCCTTCGAGATCTGACCGTCCCCACAACCCTCCAGAAGGATATATGGCGGTCACTCGGTTGATGTGTATGGTCGGCGATATCCCTCCATTTTCTCCCTTCATCGTTGACTTTCTAAGACAAATGCGGATTGCCCCCATGCAGCTGCATCCCAATTCTTATGCCTACTTGCACACTTTATACATAGCATACCGTGAGATCTTAGGCATAGAGCTCACTTTCGATGACGTTCATTTCTTCTATAACTTCAAGCATCGGACTCGAGAGACTCCATCTTTCTGCTATTTTGAGTCTGTTCCTAAGAGGAAGATAATCTCAGCGCCATTCAGCAGTAAAGCTGGAGATTCCAGACTGGAATGGTTCTATGTGAAGCGACAGCCTGGATGTGCCAGGAGGTGGACGAAATCAAGTAAAGCACTGATTTTCTAAATCCGGGCTCTATACACTCGAGTCATCGCCTTAACTTGTTTTTCGTTTTGCTTGCAGTCGACAACCCAAAACAAATATCGGATCAGGTGTTCTTTGAGCGGATGCACCAGCTTCTTAATGGCGACCAGAAATTCCTGACTATTGATGAAGTCCTTAAGGACGAATATCTTCACTTTCATGGGCTGTTATCCGTTTTTCGTAGTATCGGTCATGGGACGGCTCCATACGTATATATTCCTCCAGTGGATGTAGTCCCAGAGACAGGAGAAGGTTCGGGAGCTCCTACAGTGCCTCTTCAAACTTCACCTTCTCCATCTTCTACTCAAGATGACGAATTGGCTAACTTGGCCGAAAAGCATCGTGAAGGGTATACTGCCCCTGAGGAGGCTACTTCTCCGGAAAAGTCAACATCCTCTAAAGAGTCGCCACTTAATGCTTCCGAGGGAGATGTCCCCAGTACTGATGACCCATTATTTCAGGGTTTGGGGGATCTCCCCTTACCTGAAACAATATACACTTCAGAGGATTTTAGGAAGGATCCCTTAGTCTTCACCTCTTCTGAAGAGACTACTCCTGCTAAGGCCAAAGAGCCTGCCCGTACTAGTCTAGCTTCAGACTCGGGTTGGTTGGGGGGAACACACCACTTAGGACACGCTTTACACAATAGCATTAGCATTCATTGCACCTCTCTCTCTCTGTGAAACTATTGATTCTGAATTTCATTTGTCTTATTGTGCAGGCACGATGTCCCGATCTTACTATGACATCAGGAAGCTCCGCCGTAGCATGTCTAATCCACCTCAGGATATCGAGTATGATCGCCGCGATGATCGCGGTAGGGAGGAGAGAAGGCCTTATGAACCCTATCGCTCTCGACCCTCACGTTCTCGCTCTCCCGTTCGGTCGGACCAAGAGAAATATAAAGGTTATCAAAGTCGTAGGGAAGAGGACAGGCCACAATCGAAAGACTCCACCTCTTCCCACGAGAAGCGCAGCAGAGAGAGAAGTCCTCCAAAAGATACTGAGTCTCGAAGTAAACGCAAGGTCCCTGCTACTAAACGACCTAGGACAGATAAAGAAACTACTGAATCCTCCACACATAGGGACACTGAATTGATGATCCCCGCTCCTCCACCACTAGATGCGGAAACTGCAATCAAGCGGGCGTATTTGGAGGAGCAATTTCCCGAACATTACTTCGAGACTTTGACTTTTTTACCTGCCCTCGAACCTGTTTCTTCTAAGTGGGCAGATGAGGCCAAAGTAAAGATAGACGCGGTTGAAAAACAGTATTCTGAAATGTTCAAATATTCACGCAACCTTTCCAGAATTATCCGTACTCTAATCACGAATACTGATTCAATGCAAAAAACCGCGGAAGAAGATGCAAAGGCCTTAAAGAACCTAGGAAAAGATTTGGAGGACATACAGGCCCAGCTTGCTATTGCTCAGAGTGACGCTACCAACTTCAAACAACAATTTGAAGATATGCAAAAACGTTATCATGATTTGCTGGAATCTCATACTCAAGAGCGTTCTGAGTTAAAAAAGCAAGTTGATGATGCTAAGTCCGAAGCCGCTAAGTCGCGCCTTGCTTATACTGAACTTGAACGGAAAAATGCTGAGCTAGCAAAGAGGAATGCTGAGCTAGAAAAGAAGAATGCTGACTTGGCTTCAAAGCTACTGGAGGCAGAGAACAGAGCTGCCCTGGCGGAGGGCAACGTTGAGTGTGCTATCAAATCTGCGGAGGAGACCCGCAAACAATTGTCAGAGGCGGAGGCAGATATTCAGGGTTTCGGCAAATTAATGATTGAATTCTTCGCATACATCATCCGTCGCCGGAACATTTCTTGGATTGAGGATTATCCATCCACTCTAGTCCAAGTATGGACTCAGATTGTTGAGTGGGTAAAAGAGGAGCTCAAGGTCGATTCCATCGATGAAGACAAGCTGATGGAGAAATACTTAAGGGATGATGAGTCAGAACGCCTAGCTGAAGGGCGCCGCCTCATTGCTGATGATATGGAAGAAGAGAGGTGGAGGACTAAACAGAAAAACATTCCCGAGACTGGTTCCTCTTCTGCTGCCCCCGCAACTCCTGAAGTAGAGGGATATGATCCTGAACACACGGGAATACCTCGAATAACTCTGCTGCCCCCAATCCCTGAAATGGCATCAGAGACAGCAGTTACCCCCGCTGAGAAGTGTTCGGAAGGTATCCCTACCTTTTCTCCTCAATTCGTCAAGGCTATTTCTACCTTTCGCCACGTGATTGAGCAATCGATGAAAAACCCATTATTTTCTCCTGAGTTGATAACTGTTGCTTCTCACTCTGTAGGTATTGAGCCATCCGGAAAGATAGATGTGACTCAGGGAGCCGCCTCTGGGGCAGAGCCTACGGAAAAGGCAAAAGGAGAGAAGGACAAGGCTGCTCCTATAGACTTGGGAGAAGGAAGTGAGCCGACTAAGGCTGACACTCCCCATGATGAAGAAATGATAGTAGCCTTAAAGGACGATGGCGGTGACGGAGGACATGAGGAAGATCCAGAGGTGGCAATAGTCGGGGAGTCAAAAAATGCTGATGATGTTACTTTGGCTGCAATGAAAGCTGATCAAGATAAACACTTGCAGTTAAAAGCCGAAGACTTAGACCCTGAAGCCCTCAAGCCTCTCGCAGTTGTGGATGCTGGATCAAGGTTAGTTGTTAAGCTCTCAACTAGATCTATTACAGAGGAACTCGCTAAAAAATCTTCTCTTGATTCCAGCGCTCCGCCCTCCGAGAAGAAGTCAACTGGTTCCAGCACCGCATCCTCAGGAAAGAAAAAATCAAAGCGCATCTTGACTGAAGCCGAGAAAGAGGCAAAGGATGCGGAGAAAGCCGCCAAGAAGTCCAAGACTGTAATAACCCGAAAAATCAGAGCTAGTTTAAAATTTTTATTTTGGCAATTTTGACGAATTTTGAATATTTAAAATAGATTATTTTAAATAATATCGACGAGAAATTTATTTTGAATTTAATTCAACGTATATATTATATACGTCGTCGTTAGAATATAAATATTTATATATAATTATAAAAAGGAATTGAAAATGGCACGGTAGTTCGATAATTCGATTTCAAACTTCAATTGAATGTACCGGGTGCAAAATAAACCGGATTTAAGTGAAACCAAAAATAATAGGATCTGTTAGAGAATATCTTTTCAACGAATCCGAAAAATCGAAATTTCATAACGGGAATCAAAAGTTATGTCCAGTTGAAAATTCTGAATAGTCGCTATGGAATTCAGGCCCTTAAAAATGGGAATTTTGCAAACGACCTCGGATTTCGACGAAACCACTTTTGTTGGATCCGAAGTGTCAAATTATTACTAGGTTTCAAATTTCATAATTTTTCGAATCAATATGTGAGCGTGGCAAATGAAAACGCGTTTGACCAGTTTTAGTTGATTTTAATCGACTGGAAAATGGCCATTTTTCCAACGGTCTCAAAATTTGACAAAACTAGTTTTGTTAGGACCGTATCATTAATATGAAGCTAGAAAATATTTTTCTGGAATTTTTCGAGTTAGTATGTGACTCCGGTAATTTGAAATGTACGTTTAAAATTCAATATAGTGATTTAAATGTAAATTCAACGGAAACAAATCGAAACGATCAAATCAGCTTGCGATACATATCCCATTATGTTCGGAATGGGGGTAAAACGCTAAGGACGACAGGCGGTGGGCCTCGTTTCGAGGTCGTATGTAAAAGTCCACTTTTTACAAATAAAATAATTAAATAAAATTAAAATAAAAAAAAATCTCTTTCCCCCCTTTTAACTCTGCCCCCCCCCCCCCCCCCCGTTCAAAACAGAAATCAAAAAAGGAAAAAAAAATCGACGGAGACCGCATCGATCCCCAGCCACCATCGGCGCCAGGCGCCGTCGACCTCCCTTCGCTCCTCCCTCCACGAGCCTGCACCTCCATCTCTCGACTAGCCCAAACCCTCTAACCCCAAAATCGAACGCCTCCCTCAGCCATTTGGCCACCACCGCCGACCCCAAACGCCCCTCCCTCGGCCTCCGCTCGACTGTCGGACCCCTCCTCCTTCCGTGAATCCGAACCCCCTCCCTCTTATAAAAAAAACACACTGTAAGTCTTCTATTAGTTTGTATTTATTTATTTTTGCTATTAAAATTTTGTATGAACCATTATGATTTAGGATTTGATTGATGTGTTGAACGAAATATTTTAATAATAAAATTTACATCTTTATCAATATTATAAAGTAAAGGTTCTTGTGTTGATGGTACTCATCTGTTGAGATTAGTCATGTGTTGAACGAAATATTTTAACAATAAAATCTACATCTTTATCATATATAAAATTAGAAACTGACTGGAGAATAGATAAGTTGAGTGGTCTCCTGGATATTAATCTGATGTTGGTTTCGGCCTTCGGGGTTAATATTCTGGGAATCGTTCTCTTACTAATTTACGGTTGGAGTCTGATTTAATATCAAACGATAGATACCTAAATTTTCATAAAATATATTAAATAACAAAGTAGTCACACGTGGACGGTACTCATTCGTTGAGATTAGTCGTGTGTTGACAAAGAGATAGAGTCGTGTATTTGAAATAAAAAAATATTTTGAAATAGAAATATTTGAGATAGAAATATTTTGAAATAGAAATATTTGAGACAGAGATAAATAGAAATATATGAAGCCGTGTTGATTAAATTGACGCCATTTTTTAACGTGAACGATATTTATATCGATTTTATTCATTTTAAAATGCATATTGAAAAGTGATTTCGAAATCGAATATTTTGAAATGAAATTTGAATCAAATTGAATAGAAAACGAATTCGAATTGAATATATAAGGAATTAAATTCGAATTGAATATAAAACGAATTTGATTTCAATTGAATATATAATGAATTTGATTCAAATAGAAAACGGAAATGAATGGAATATAAAACGATTTCGAAATGAATTGAATTGAAAACAATTTCGAAATGAATGGAATATATAACGAATTTGATTTCAATTGAATATATAATGAATTTGATTCAAATAGAAAACGGAAATGAATGGAATATAAAACGATTTCGAAATGAATTGAATTGAAAACGATTTCGAAATGAATTGAATATATAACGATTTTGAAATGAATTGAATATATAACGATTTCGAAATGAATTGAATATGAAACGATTTCGAATTGAATGGAATAGAAAACCAATCTGAATTCGAATTGAATATATAACGAATTAAATTCGAATTGAATATATAATGAATTTGATTGAAATAGAAAACGAATTCGAATTGAATCGAATAGAAAACCAATTTGAATTGAATCGAATAGAAAATGAGTTGAATCAAATAGAAAACCAATTCGAATTGAATTGAATAGATAACGAATTGAATTGAATAGATAACGAATTGAATTGAATAGATAACGAATTCGAATTGAATTGAATAGATAACGAATTCGAATTGAATTGAATAGATAACGAATTCGAATTGAATTGAAATGAATTCAAATTGAATTGAAATTTGAATTGAATAGAAATGAATTTAAAAAAAAAAACGAATTTATAAGGAAAAATTCAATTTTGATTTGAATTGAAATGGAAGTTGAAATTGCTTTTGAAACGAATTTAAAACTATTCATATAATTCGTTTTAAATAGAAATCGACGAAATATATGTTATATATATTATATATAAAATATAATGGCCTGAATAGAACGCGCCGCGCCGCGGCAATTCGTAAATTTCGACCATTTATTTCAAACGGACATAACGGGAGATCCGACCGTCGGATTCTCCTAAAACCGGAACCGTTGGGTTCGTATCGAAAAGAGCTTTCTAACGAATATTAGAAATTCAAAATCTAACGGTTGGATTTGGAGTTACGTCCAAATCAAATTCGAAAAAGGTCGCTATAAGTGCAGTTCGATGGCCGTTGATGGAAATCGACTGTACGGGCCTTGATAAAATTATTAAAAATAATAATAATTTGTGTAAAATCAGAAGGAATGATTTGGGAAAATTTGGGATGAAAAACTCCATATTCGAAAAGATAAAAATAGATTTTATCAAAACGAACTAGTTTGAACTCAATTTAAAACCCGATTTTTATTTTTAAATAAATAAATTAGTTTTAAAAAGGGGTTTTAAATAATCGGAATTCCTAATATATTCGATTTGAATTGAACTAGAATGTGATTTGGGTTTATCGTGAACTGTGTTTTAAACAACACTAGTTCTTTAACCCGATGATAAATAGAATGTGATTTGGGTTTATCATGAACTGTGTTTTAAACAACACTAGTTCTTTAACCCGATAATAAATAAAATGTAATTTGGGTTTGTCGTGAACTGTGTTTTAAATAACACCTAGTTCTTTAACCCAGCAAGAGGAGTTTTAATGAATCTACAACTAGATTGAAATGTGAAAGGATAATCTAAATTATCAAATTTAGGAAATAAGGGAGAATGGAGTATCGGCAGTTTTGCTCCAAAGCGATAGTTAAATCTTTAATTAGATTTGAACGTGAAATGGTAATTAATTTTACCGATAACACCATGGTGTTAGATATGGAGTATCACCAGTTTTCCTTCATGTGATGAATAGGTTGGGATTGGGAAATAAATAATTATTTCGGTGTGGTTCGCTAATCTCGACTAGTTTAGAAAACCATAATTTGGTTTGAAACGCCATCAAAAGGATGATTAAAGGATAAATTTGAAAAAATTTATCTTGGATAAAATTAATGGGAACCTTTCCCTAAAAATGTGATTTGGTGAATAAAAGAATATTCTGAACTGGAATGAGGCGTATGTTGTGTTCGTGTAACATTTGTTTTCAATATACGCGGGTTGTTCGGAAAGTCCGGGTTTATACCCATTCTGAATAACCAATTCGACGATAAGTCGAAGACGAAGACGGTGGTCGAAGACCGGAAGTCTTCACATCGTTTTGGATAATTACTGACGATCCTGATTGGGCTGTACACCCAAGAGGATGGAAATAGTTGGTGGTCGTCCAGACGTACTTGGGGATGGATGGGTATGCGAGGAAAGTGCCTCCGGTTTCGTTCAGACCCAGAACGGACTTGTAAATGGATTGTGTGTCTGACATTGGATTTTATTCTGTGTTGATTGATTTCTATTAAATATACATCTGTTTGGCGGCGGAGAATTTATTCTTTTGCTTAACGCCCTTTTCTGAGACGTACGAGCTCAGAGGTTGTATATCGATGGACATCAGTCGCATGGCATGAATTGCCTGTGTGGAACGCTAAGATGCAATGATCAAGGCTTCTGTTGAAAAGAAAAGTCTTGTGGTTGATGATCAAAGCACGCCTACATGGCAGCTTTGTGTATAACGTGAATTCGCGAGCCTCACACCTCGGTATGAGTTAAAAACGGGATACGGACCGCTGGGAGAGCACGACGTTTCTTTCTAGCTTTGGTGGTGTCAGTGATTTACCAGCCCTGACATTTTTATACTTTTCACCTATGTGGTTGTTAGAATGCGAGGCGCCTCGACATTAGGTCTGCAAGGACCGGGAAACGTGTGTTCAGAAATTGCCAATCCTCTAACGTAAGTGAGGACCGGCCCAGCCGCATCCGGGGTTGCCCAGAGTGTGTAGTCCCGAGGCATTTGCTAGAGTGTCTCGAAGCGGAGAGGAGCTTGCCCCTTACCTCGACTCATGACGGAAATCCAATTTCCAATACGAGATATTTCGGCTTTATTTGTAGAGCCTAGTATGACGACATAGTAGCATGGGATGCTATGCCGTCTATGATTTATATTTATGATTGAAATTGTTTTGACACTATACACTTATTATAGTATCAAGTGATTTGTTTTAAACGTACCAAGCATGTTTGGCTATTATAAGGGAAAACCCTATCCTCCGGCTTGCGTTGCATTGTGTGATGGGACCTGGGTCTTATAATAGCTTCATTTTTCGAAAAAGCATTGCGTTGTTTATTGATATGCACTAGTATTCTTGGGAGGAAACCTGTTCCGTGTTATATGGCGTGGTCCCTTGAATTACTCTCTTTTAAAGTAAAGCTTTAAATAACTGTTTTAGTTCTCACACCAGTCACATGACTGACCTGGAGTTTATTGTTTTAACCTAAACTCTGGGTGCCCTTATTTTCCGCACGGACAGCTAGTAGTTTTGGTTTTGCAGATTTATATTCACAGGATCCTGGTTTACAGCTGGAATGATATCCGAAAAGCTCTGTATCCGTATATCACCTTCAGTTGTGCTTTGTATTACTTTCCGCTGCTATGTAATTTATTGTAATCTCTGATATATACCGAATGTAACTTATTCAATTATACTCTGTATATTCTTGTATCTGATGGAATTGTTGTAATAGCAATGAAATGTTCTTCCGTCTGCGTTCATTTGTGTGTTGTTCTCAAAGTATCCGCTCTTTCCTTCACGGGGAAGTAACGGGTTCTTACAGTGGTATCAGAGCTTTGGTTTACAGAGCTCGAGAACAAGACACATTAGAACCATACGAAAGAATTCATCAGATATTGGATTAGCAATATCCAATTAGAATGACTCGTTAGAGATAGGATCAGTAGTATCCTAGAACGAGTGTTAAGAGTATATTTTTCAAATGAAAACAATTTTGTTTTGAAAATTTAAATCATTTTAAACGTATTTGGTTATTTATTTATTTTGAATATGGACAATCGAGTATATAAAGATTTTGCATATACGTGTCATGAACGTATATTCGAAGTTTTAATATACTGGATAGATATGGAATCATACTCTAGTGGCCCGAAGATAATTCTGATGGTTGAGTACTCGTCGTCAGAATTTATATTCAAGTGACGAAGGTGTGATATCTATATATTTCCATTAGACTGGTGTGAGAACCAAAACTTATCTATATAGCTAGAACACTTTGTGATGAATTGGCATCAAAAACACGATTTTCTGTATATATATCAAATTTATGAATTTGAAAATTTAATCCACTAATTGATTGATGTTTGTGTTGTTTGTTTATTTGTTTGGTAATTTTAACCATTTATGCCTAATTGAATCAAATATTGAACTGTATTGAAAATTGGTCGCATTTGCTTGCATATACATATACTTACATTGAACAGGTCATAGCAAGGAGGCTAGAGCAGAGAATAAAATTTGTTTGCCCGACAAATAGGTACATTTTTACTACATAATTTACTGTTTTGTTTGGGTGATGATGATTTTATGAGCCTATTGGCTAGCCGCTTGTCTTTTTCTTTTTCTTTTTGAGATTAGAAGGACCGGGGAAGCTATTTGAATTCCCCGATGCTCCCGGTGCAGAGGAGGTTATGGCGAAATTTTTCGAAAATTTAGGGTGTTAGCCAAATTTTTGAAATTTTGAAAATTCTCAGAAACTGAAAAGTTGGAGAATGCAAGCCAGATCGAACGTAGAGTTGATTAATCAAACCACTTTCGACTTTGTTCCTTTTCGGGGACGAAAAGTTTTAAGTGGGGGAGATTGTAATAACCTGGAAAATCAGAGCCAGTTTAAAATTTTTATTTTGCAAATTTTGACGAATTTTGAATATTTAAAATAGATTATTTTAAATAATATCGACGAGAAATTTATTTTGAATTTAATTCAATGTATATATTATATACGTCGTCGTTAGAATATAAATATTTATATATAATTATAAAAAGGAATTGAAAATGGCGCAGTAGTTCGATAATTCGATTTCAAACTTCAATTAAATGTACCGGGTGCAAAATAAACCGGATTTTAGTTAAACCAAAAATAATAGGATCTGTTAGAGAATATCTTTCCAACAAATCCGAAAAATCGCAATTTCATAACGGGAATCAAAAGTTATGTCCAGTTGAAAATTCTGAATAGTCGCTATGGAATTCAGGCCCTAAAAAATGGGAATTTTGCAAACGACCTCGGATTTCGACGAAACCACTTTTGTTGGATCCGCAGTGTCAAATTATTGCTAGGCTTCAAATTTCATAATTTTTCGAATCAATATGTGAGCGTGGCAAATGAAAACGCGTTTGACCAGTTTCAGTTGATTTTAATCGACTGGAAAATGGCCATTTTTCCAACGGTCTCAGAATTCGACAAAACTAGTTTTGTTAGGACCGTATCATTAATACGAAGCTAGAAAATATTTTTCTGGAATTTTTCGAGTTAGTATGTGACCCCGATAATTTGAAATGTACGTTTAAAATTCAATATAGTGATTTAAATGTAAATTCAATAGAAACAAATCGAATCGATCAAATCAGCTTACGATACATATCCCATTATGTTCGGAATGGGGGTAAAACGCTGAGGACGACAGGCGGTGGGCCTTGTTTCGAGGTCGTATGTAAAAGTCCACTTTTTACGAATAAAATAATTAAATAAAATTAAAAAAAATATCTCTCCTCCCTTTTAACTCTGCCCCCCCCCCCCGTTCAAAACAGAAATCAAAAAAGGAAATTAAAAAAAATCGACGGAGACTGCATCGATCCCTAGCCACCATCGGCGCCAGGCGCCGTCGACCTCCCTTCGCTTCTCCCTCCACGAGCCTGCTCCTCCATCTCTCGACGAGCCTGCTCCTCCATCTCTCGACGAGCCCAAACCCTCCAACCCCAAAATCGAACGCCTCCCTCAGCCATTTGGCCACCACCGCCGACCCCAAATGCCCCTCCCTCGGCCTCCACTCGACTGTCGGACCCCTCCTCCTTCCGTGAATCCGAACCCCCTCCCTCTTATAAAGAAAACACATTGTAAGTCTTCTATTAGTTTGTATTTATTTATTTTTGCTATTAAAATTTTGTATGAACCATTATGATTTAGGATTTGATTGATGTGTTGAACGAAATATTTTAATAATAAAATTTACATCTTTATCAATATTATAAAGTAAAGGTTCATGTGTTGATGGTACTCATCCGTTGAGATTAGTCATGTGTTGAACGAAATATTTTAACAATAAAATCTACATCTTTATCATATATAAAATTAGAAACTGACTGGAGAATAGATAAGATGAGTGGTCTCCTGGATATTAATCTGATGTTGGTTTCGGCCTTCGGGGTTAATATTCTGGGAATCGTTCTCTTACTAATTTACGGTTGGAGTCTGATTTAATATCAAACGATAGATACCTAAATTTTCATAAAATATATTAAATAACAAAATAGTCACACGTGGACGGTACTCATTCGTTGAGATTAGTCGTGTGTTGACAAAGAGATAGAGTCGTGTATTTGAAATAAAAAAATATTTTGAAATAGAAATATTTGAGATAGAAATATTTTGAAATAGAAATATTTGAGACAGAGATAAATAGAAATATATGAAGCCTTGTTGATTAAATTGACGCCATTTTTTAACGTGAACGATATTTATATCGATTTTATTCATTTTAAAATGCATATTGAAAAGTGATTTCGAAATCGAATATTTTGAAATGAAATTTGAATCAAATTGAAACGACCCGCAAATCCGTGCTATCTGAGTTGACTAATAACACTACACGTCCAACCCAAATAACACAGAAATACGAACCATTATTAGAAAGAAGTTAGAAGATGAGGAATAGGAAGAAAGAAATATTAGAATAGAAGAAAAACGAAGATCACAACTCACAGCGGAACGAAGAAAATATATTATATAACATAAGCTTCGAAATACAAATCTGTTTTGTACATATATACATACCATCATCAGAGTACACATAACATTTGATCCAGCGGAAGTAACTCTAAATAACTAACGTTGAAGCCTCCTGCTTCAAGCTCCTCCAAGTGTATCTGTAAAAGCCTGAAACACTTGACTGCCCGTACAAATTTGGGCACCCAAGAGTTTAGGGAAAACAAAACAAAATAAACTCTGGGTCAGTCATGGGACTGGTGTGAGTAAACTCCAACCACTTGTTTAACTTTAAAAATCCTTTCAAAAGAAAAGATAATAGTAAGACCAGCCCACACATAAACATGGACGGTTTTTACCTTACTATAACCCAAAACACATTGATACGAAAATCCAGTGATATTATAATAATGTCTACATCAAGTAAATAACCAAATAGCAGAACGCTTGCATCTCACGTTCCACATATATAGTATAAAACCAAAAACCGCATGGCGCTTATTGGAGATTGGATTTCCAACATGACAAGGTATGGGACCACCTTCCGATGATGTATCTCTAGAGGCAAATACACCTGGGTTCAACAAGAACATCTTGTAACCCGGCCCACACATGACCGACCACTCATTTCGCTTGAGTGTATCGAATGTATATCACCAACGGTTGGACTCAAACCACCGTTTCCCGAATGGGCAGAATCGATAGATTTAGAACAAAAGGAATTTCTCTAGATAGGTGATTATACACCCTAATGGGTGCGACCCACATAGCCATGCTGCCTGCCCGATTTTTGTCCTTTCCCCGTTTGTTGAGGCCTGAGGCTACGCATACTTACCATTCATCGATAACACAATCACTTTGAATGCCACATCGTCAGATCCGTTAATCACTAGTTGAGTTTACACAAATATTCTGGATGTTATGCTAAGGGATAAATCCGTTGCAACCATATATATTCATACAGACCAACCCATTTGATTATTGGAAATACTCTGTCAGACATTCGTCCATTTACGTTCGTTCTGGGATTGAACGAAACCGAAGGCACTATTTCTATAAATAGAAAAGCCCTTGCACTTCACTCCGTCTTCAATATATTCAGCATACTTGGTTCGCAACGCTTATGCCGATACGGAGTGGTTCTTCGGATAATAATCCAACCGGTCTCTCCATATTGACAACGATGGTCAAAAACTTCGATAGTCTGTGATTTAACTATCGAATAAAAACAAGTGTTCATCCAAACATATCAAACAAATCACTGGGCCCTTTAATTAATATTTCCTTAATTAAATCTCTTCTATATTCTCTATCAATATTTGTTAACCAAATATTTTCAATAATCATATCGGCCTCTTATGCCATTTGGAAAACGTTTCCAAATATCAACTTCTTTTATTTTCTATATGTTAGAAAAATCTCTATTTGCAATTGGAAACAATTCCAATCACTTATCTCTATCCCTTTTTGTTTACAACATTCGATTTTTATATTCACTTTACTATCGAATTCAATACGTCGATACAATGATTTCAAATTATCAAAATATCTTAAAAATATTCTAACTTCTTAAATTTCCGAAAAATTTCGCCATAACCTCCCCTGTATCGGGAGCATCGGGAAATTTCAGATAGCTTCCCGGTATCTTCCTCAATCAAAAGAAAAAGGAAAAGCCAATCGGCTTGCCGATACGGCGCATAAAACCCATATATGAATTTAAACATGTACCTTTTTGTCGGGCACATAAATAAAAATCTTCATATACTCCATCCCATATCTGTTAACACCTGTTCACCTGTTTCTAATTCAATTCAACTCAATCCATTCGTTTGAATTCAATTTTGAATCGTTTGAATTCAGTTTCGCTCGATTTTTCTTTAATTAGCCCTTTTTGCCTATTTCACTTCTTTGTTGAACATAACATGTTCGAACAAAATATTTAACTTGCTCACGACCAAATTGAATTTCAAAATTTCAATTCCAGTTCTCTTTTCTATTTCGAATATAAATTTTCAAATCGAGTTTACTTATTTAAACCCTAATATCCATTCGAAATCTCCTTAACTAATTTCTACTCAATTTAGTTAATTCTATCAAAAATCTGGTTTCTGTTTCAAAAATCATATTCATTTACACCACTTGAATTCACATATACTTTACAACTCAACTCTGAAATTTTCTAAATAGAAACTTCGGATTTTATTTGCTCAAAAATCCTTTTATAAAATGGAATAAACCGTTATGGTTTTTAAATGGTTTTGGCGCTGTTTTTCGGAAAATTTGATTTTGACATAACTCAAAATCTATACGACGAAATTCATATTTTTCTCTTTCATTTGAAAACTATTATCAAACCGGTCCTGACGTTTCTTGTTTCAAAGAATTTCGACTTCAATTGAGTTCTGTATATTCAATTGAAGTTTGAATTGCCAATTTACGAACTGCAGCGCTGCGGCGAGTTCGTTTTAATTATATTTATATATATAAACTTTTAAACTTCGTTAAATGAATTCAACTCCCTTTTTATATATATATTCATATATATTTCAAATTCCATTTGAATCTTTACATTTCAAATTCCATTTGAAACCCTTTATTCGAGTTCCATTTCAAATTTCTTATTCGAATTCCATTTCAAAAATTTTTATTCGAATTCCATTTCAAATTCTTTATTTGAATTCCATTTCAAATTCTTTATTTGAATTCCCTTGATTCAAATTCCAATCTCACCTTTTATTTGAATTCTATATTTCAAATCCCAATTCCTTTTCTATTGGATATTCAAATTCAATACTTGAATTTCTATTTAAATCTCTATTCAAATTCAATACTTGACTTCATTTGAATTCTCTTATTCAAACTCTATATTTAAAATTCCATTTGAACTTTTATACCCCAATTTCTATATTTGAATTATATTGAAATTCAAATATTCAAACTTCTTTTTCAATCCTATATTCAAAATTCCATAGTTTAAAACCCATTTGAATTTCATATTCAAATCCCTTTTAAATTCCCTTGAATTCAAATTCTATTTCAAAACTATTCGGATTCCTATTTTGAAAATCCTATTTGAAATTCTATTTCAAATTCTGCTTTGAAAATCCTATTTCAAAGTTTATTTCAAATTCTATTTTGAAATTCTACATTCAAATCTCTATTTGAATTTCTTTATTCAAATTCCTTTGAATTCAAATTTTATTTTTAATTCCTTGAATTCAAATTCTATTTTCCCTTCTAATTTCGTCTATTCAAATTCTATTTGAACTTCTATTTGAATTTCTAATATTCAATCTCCTTTTAAGATTCCATTTGAAATTCTAAATGTTTCCAATTCCACTTCCTCTTCTTTGAAATTCTTAACATTTCAAATTACATTTCTTTTATTTGAAATTCCATTTTGAATTTCCTTTATTCCAATCTCATTCGAATTCCTTTGAATTCAAATCCTATTTCAATTCCTTTTTGAAATCAATATCTCTATTTTCCTTTTGAAGATAGATTTCCCCTTTCAATTTCACACTTGTATTTCTATTTCTGAATTATCAAATGATAATTCTTTTCACTTCATTTATAACTTCGTTATAAAAGAACTATTTATAAACTTCGTTTATAAAGAAACTACTTGTTTTATTTTTCAAAACAAGTTTATATTTTTATTTCCATTAAAATTCAAATTCTATTTAAAAATAGAATTTTTCCTTTTTAGATCCCAAATATCCTTCCACGATATTTTTAAATATCATTACTTAAGCCCAGTGATAAAACACACAAAACAACCAATTGTTTATTTTTCTAACACATCATATATAACAATATATATGCAACAAATAAACAAACAGATAATATATTTTTGAGGAATCCAGTTGGATTCCTCCAACCTGTTTTCCTGCATCCACAGATGTTAGCACATAAATAATACCCATTCTGCTTCGTGGCAGAATATCGCGGTATAGAAGGTCATCCACTAATCATAGCGTGGGGCGTATAGGGTAATCATCCGCTATGAAACTGCGGGCATCCGCTAATGAGACTGCGGGAATCCAACCAATCAATCAACCCAATATATATATATAATAGCCTAAATAACTAATATATATAAAATCACCAGAAACATTCACACAAGCAACAAACAATTATTTTTAATGAAATAAAAATAATTCTATATAAAAGGTGAGTGAGATTTACTCACCAGTCATGTAATTCGTCGAGTACCCCATTTGAGCTTATCGTATAGATTTCACGATCCCTTTGTACCTCTGTTTTCAATGTAAATAATATAAATATATTTCAGTTTCTGAACTTCACTAATTTAAATTAATTACTCATATGTAAATTAAATTCCAATTTAATCCTTAACTACTTAGTTTACAGATTTTATCCTTTACTAACTAATCTCGATATATTTAATCTATTTCCAATTAAATAAACTAATTTACTTTAAATAAATTTCCAAAGTAAACAAAATTTTCGTTTCTTTCAACAGTACTCATTTGGGTCTAACTAATATATATTGATATATAAATTAAATATCCTAAATCAATTTAGATAACTAAAATTTATTTACCTTAATTACTTCTTTCTCCTTGGTATTTCACCGAGCACTTCCCCTTCACTCTCGGAAATTTGCTCCACACTACTGGTATTGGCCTCCCTACCTCAGCTTCAACGTCGACTGCTAGTCACCCAGTTCGACCCCTCCGAATTCACGAACCCTGAATCATCCCAGCATCCCACTGTCGAACCCAATTCCAAGTTCAACCTCCGTCTCTTCTAACCCCAGCTCAACATCTGATGCTTCGAACTTCATTTTCCCCTATACCATTTGCTGCATCGAACCACGACCTCGACCTCCCTTGAATTCGCTGAAACCCCCAAAGTGCGTCGCTCCAGAATTGACGCTCGAAGAACCCGAGCCTGGAAAACTTCATCGCGACTCACGATTGGTACTGCGTCGGCCTCAAACTCTGAACTGGATTTGATTTCTCATATGAAAGAGGAAGTCAGGGCGATCTTGAATTCGATTATCGGTCCCTGGAAGTTTCGATATTTAGCTGAGGAGTTCGCCATTTTTATCGTTTGGATTTCTGAGGTTTGTGAATTAAAAAGGGCGATGGCCTCAATATATATATAGGTGCAGAAGGAAACAGATAGTACATTGGCCATTAAATTTGTGTTTGCTCGATAACGATGGCAGGAGACAAATTTTCCAACTCGAAGAGGAACTAGGTCTGCGCGATAAAATTATAGGTTGGTTGTATTTTTAAATAGGTCGGCTGATGTATTTTTATTTTGATTAAAAAGCTAAATATCTTGTGGTCCTTAAAATTAAAACCCTGAACCGCTATTTAACACAACGACCGATGCTACCAGATTCTTACGTTATTCTAAACTTAACTGAGCATATTCTGGAATTTAATTCGTTTGCTTATACAGACTATCAATATCAAATAAACGATTAAAGTCATTGAAAATAACTCGTCTATATTCAACTAGAATTATATTGATCGACTGAATCATTTCGAATCAGTTTTTAATTGCAAATTATTATCGTTTCGTATTACGATACCCAATATATTTGATATTAATTCGCATATCGATTATTAATTCGATAAATTCAATATAAAATTCATTTATATTATGAATTCAATATTTAAAACCATACTAAATATTTAAAATAAACTGTTCAAAAATCTGGGTCGTTACATTCTTCCCCCCTTAAAATAATTTCGTCCTCGAAATTGCTAAGGTAGAAAAATGGTACAAACCTATTTCTTTTCAATATTTCACTGATGTTGAAACTCAACTCCTCATATTTCTATGACTTTATTTTCAACCAAAACTTTTGGTCTTCCTTTATTCAATTCGAATGATCGACGATCAATCCATTTATATCCAATCTATATTCTGTTAAACCAATTCAAATTGATTTTAATCAATTCATTCACTTCGACCCATTTAACTTGTTTAAGTTAAATTTCAATTCCAGAATTCAAATCCCTGGGTTTTTCTTTTCAAATTCCTTTGAAATCACTTAAATATATACATATATTTATTTTCATTTAAAATTCAAAACATTTGAATTTTCAAACCACTTGTTTTCTTTCAAAACAAATTTCCATCAAAAACTTTCTAAGGTAGCAACCTATCACTTAGAAACTCGGAAATGAACACTGATGATGTTGCAATCATCATCAGAATTATTTCCCAGCCACTGAAGTGAGTTCAGTGCTTTATTATTTCAAAATTCATCTAAAATAATTTTCTTTCAAATCCTTTTAAAACAAATCTATATTAATATACTTTGAAAAATATTTTTCAACTTCTCAGGATTTTGAATTCTGAATTATGGTTTGAATTTAATTCTAATTTATCTTATTTGTATATTTAATCTCCATACAAATTCTATTTGGTTATAAATAACCATTCTAATTTTTATAATCTCGTTTGATTATAATCCTAACAATCAACACATCCATATATTATAATAATTTCAGAAAATTATTCTTTCTATATCAAAATAGAAATTTTGGGTAAAATTATTTCATTTACCCTTTTTAAAACAATACTGTGTTCACTCTCCTGTTCAAGTGTTTAGAAATTCCTATCGACTTTGTGGCGTCCCACTATTCGACCAGAATCCATAAACCACTCAACGGACTAGCCAACACAATATAAAACATCTTTTACATCAATGTACAAATACGCTCTCTCGTATCTATACACTCAACTCATTCTAGGGTACTACTGACCCTATCTCTAATGAGCACATGCCACACAAGCCTAGGTGTTCGCTCAACCTAGGCTCTGATACCAACTGAAACGACCCGCAAATCCGTGCTATCTGAGTTGACTAATAACACTACACGTCCAACCCAAATAACACAGAAATACGAACCATTATTAGAAAGAAGTTAGAAGATGAGGAATAGGAAGAAAGAAATATTAGAATAGAAGAAAAACGAAGATCACAACTCACAGCGGAACGAAGAAAATATATTATATAACATAAGCTTCGAAATACAAATCTGTTTTGTACATATATACATACCATCATCAGAGTACACATAACATTTGATCCAGCGGAAGTAACTCTAAATAACTAACGTTGAAGCCTCCTGCTTCAAGCTCCTCCAAGTGTATCTGTAAAAGCCTGAAACACTTGACTGCCCGTACAAATTTGGGCACCCAAGAGTTTAGGGAAAACAAAACAAAATAAACTCTGGGTCAGTCATGGGACTGGTGTGAGTAAACTCCAACCACTTGTTTAACTTTAAAAATCCTTTCAAAAGAAAAGATAATAGTAAGACCAGCCCACACATAAACATGGACGGTTTTTACCTTACTATAACCCAAAACACATTGATACGAAAATCCAGTGATATTATAATAATGTCTACATCAAGTAAATAACCAAATAGCAGAACGCTTGCATCTCACGTTCCACATATATAGTATAAAACCAAAAACCGCATGGCGCTTATTGGAGATTGGATTTCCAACATGACAAGGTATGGGACCACCTTCCGATGATGTATCTCTAGAGGCAAATACACCTGGGTTCAACAAGAACATCTTGTAACCCGGCCCACACATGACCGACCACTCATTTCGCTTGAGTGTATCGAATGTATATCACCAACGGTTGGACTCAAACCACCGTTTCCCGAATGGGCAGAATCGATAGATTTAGAACAAAAGGAATTTCTCTAGATAGGTGATTATACACCCTAATGGGTGCGACCCACATAGCCATGCTGCCTGCCCGATTTTTGTCCTTTCCCCGTTTGTTGAGGCCTGAGGCTACGCATACTTACCATTCATCGATAACATAATCACTTTGAATGCCACATCGTCAGATCCGTTAATCACTAGTTGAGTTTACACAAATATTCTGGATGTTATGCTAAGGGATAAATCCGTTGCAACCATATATATTCATACAGACCAACCCATTTGATCATTGGAAATACTCTGTCAGACATTCGTCCATTTACGTTCGTTCTGGGATTGAACGAAACCGAAGGCACTATTTCTATAAATAGAAAAGCCCTTGCACTTCACTCCGTCTTCAATATATTCAGCATACTTGGTTCGCAACGCTTATGCCGATACGGAGTGGTTCTTCGGATAATAATCCAACCGGTCTCTCCATATTGACAACGATGGTCAAAAACTTCGATAGTCTGTGATTTAACTATCGAATAAAAACAAGTGTTCATCCAAACATATCAAACAAATCACTGGGCCCTTTAATTAATATTTCCTTAATTAAATCTCTTCTATATTCTCTATCAATATTTGTTAACCAAATATTTTCAATAATCATATCGGCCTCTTATGCCATTTGGAAAACGTTTCCAAATATCAACTTCTTTTATTTTCTATATATTAGAAAAATCTCTATTTGCAATTGGAAACAATTCCAATCACTTATCTCTATCCCTTTTTGTTTACAACATTCGATTTTTATATTCACTTTACTATCGAATTCAATACGTCGATACAATGATTTCAAATTATCAAAATATCTTAAAAATATTCTAACTTCTTAAATTTCCGAAAAATTTCGCCATAACCTCCCCTGTATCGGGAGCATCGGGAAATTTCAGATAGCTTCCCGGTATCTTCCTCAATCAAAAGAAAAAGGAAAAGCCAATCGGCTTGCCGATACGGCGCATAAAACCCATATATGAATTTAAACATGTACCTTTTTGTCGGGCACATAAATAAAAATCTTCATATACTCCATCCCATATCTGTTAACACCTGTTCACCTGTTTCTAATTCAATTCAACTCAATCCATTCGTTTGAATTCAATTTTGAATCGTTTGAATTCAGTTTCGCTCGATTTTTCTTTAATTAGCCCTTTTTGCCTATTTCACTTCTTTGTTGAACATAACATGTTCGAACAAAATATTTAACTTGCTCACGACCAAATTGAATTTCAAAATTTCAATTCCAGTTCTCTTTTCTATTTCGAATATAAATTTTCAAATCGAGTTTACTTATTTAAACCCTAATATCCATTCGAAATCTCCTTAACTAATTTCTACTCAATTTAGTTAATTCTATCAAAAATCTGGTTTCTGTTTCAAAAATCATATTCATTTACACCACTTGAATTCACATATACTTTACAACTCAACTCTGAAATTTTCTAAATAGAAACTTCGGATTTTATTTGCTCAAAAATCCTTTTATAAAATGGAATAAACCGTTATGGTTTTTAAATGGTTTTGGCGCTGTTTTTCTGAAAATTTGATTTTGACATAACTCAAAATCTATACGACGAAATTCATATTTTTCTCTTTCATTTGAAAACTATTATCAAACCGGTCCTGACGTTTCTTGTTTCAAAGAATTTCGACTTCAATTGAGTTCTGTATATTCAATTGAAGTTTGAATTGCCAATTTACGAACTGCAGCGCTGCGGCGAGTTCGTTTTAATTATATTTATATATATAAACTTTTAAACTTCGTTAAATGAATTCAACTCCCTTTTTATATATATATTCATATATATTTCAAATTCCATTTGAATCTTTACATTTCAAATTCCATTTGAAACCCTTTATTCGAATTCCATTTCAAATTTCTTATTCGAATTCCATTTCAAAATTTTTTATTCGAATTCCATTTCAAATTCTTTATTTGAATTCCATTTCAAATTCTTTATTTGAATTCCCTTGATTCAAATTCCAATCTCACCTTTTATTTGAATTCTATATTTCAAATCCCAATTCCTTTTCTATTGGATATTCAAATTCAATACTTGAATTTCTATTTAAATCTCTATTCAAATTCAATACTTGACTTCATTTGAATTCTCTTATTCAAACTCTATATTTAAAATTCCATTTGAACTTTTATACCCCAATTTCTATATTTGAATTATATTGAAATTCAAATATTCAAACTTCTTTTTCAATCCTATATTCAAAATTCCATAGTTTAAAACCCATTTGAATTTCATATTCAAATCCCTTTTAAATTCCCTTGAATTCAAATTCTATTTCAAAACTATTCGGATTCCTATTTTGAAAATCCTATTTGAAATTCTATTTCAAATTCTGCTTTGAAAATCCTATTTCAAAGTTTATTTCAAATTCTATTTTGAAATTCTACATTCAAATCTCTATTTGAATTTCTTTATTCAAATTCCTTTGAATTCAAATTTTATTTTTAATTCCTTGAATTCAAATTCTATTTTCCCTTCTAATTTCGTCTATTCAAATTCTATTTGAACTTCTATTTGAATTTCTAATATTCAATCTCCTTTTAAGATTCCATTTGAAATTCTAAATGTTTCCAATTCCACTTCCTCTTCTTTGAAATTCTTAACATTTCAAATTACATTTCTTTTATTTGAAATTCCATTTTGAATTTCCTTTATTCCAATCTCATTCGAATTCCTTTGAATTCAAATCCTATTTCAATTCCTTTTTGAAATCAATATCTCTATTTTCCTTTTGAAGATAGATTTCCCCTTTCAATTTCACACTTGTATTTCTATTTCTGAATTATCAAATGATAATCCTTTTCACTTCATTTATAACTTCGTTATAAAAGAACTATTTATAAACTTCGTTTATAAAGAAACTACTTGTTTTATTTTTCAAAACAAGTTTATATTTTTATTTCCATTAAAATTCAAATTCTATTTAAAAATAGAATTTTTCCTTTTTAGATCCCAAATATCCTTCCACGATATTTTTAAATATCATTACTTAAGCCCAGTGATAAAACACACAAAACAACCAATTGTTTATTTTTCTAACACATCATATATAACAATATATATGCAACAAATAAACAAACAGATAATATATTTTTGAGGAATCCAGTTGGATTCCTCCAACCTGTTTTCCTGCATCCACAGATGTTAGCACATAAATAATACCCATTCTGCTTCGTGGCAGAATATCGCGGTATAGAAGGTCATCCACTAATCATAGCGTGGGGCGTATAGGGTAATCATCCGCTATGAAACTGCGGGCATCCGCTAATGAGACTGCGGGAATCCAACCAATCAATCAACCCAATATATATATATAATAGCCTAAATAACTAATATATATAAAATCACCAGAAACATTCACACAAGCAACAAACAATTATTTTTAATGAAATAGAAATAATTCTAAATAAAAGGTGAGTGAGATTTACTCACCAGTCATGTAATTCGTCGATTACCCCATTTGAGCTTATCGTATAGATTTCACGATCCCTTTGTACCTCTGTTTTCAATGTAAATAATATAAATATATTTCAGTTTTTGAACTTCACTAATTTAAATTAATTACTCATATGTAAATTAAATTCCAATTTAATCCTTAACTACTTAGTTTACAGATTTTATCCTTTACTAACTAATCTCGATATATTTAATCTATTTCCAATTAAATAAACTAATTTACTTTAAATAAATTTCCAAAGTAAACAAAATTTTCGTTTCTTTCAACAGTACTCATTTGGGTCTAACTAATATATATTGATATATAAATTAAATATCCTAAATCAATTTAGATAACTAAAATTTATTTACCTTAATTACTTCTTTCTCCTTGGTATTTCACCGTGCACTTCCCCTTCACTCTCGGAAATTTGCTCCACACTACTGGTATTGGCCTCCCTACCTCAGCTTCAACGTCGACTGCTAGTCACCCAGTTCGACCCCTCCGAATTCACGAACCCTGAATCATCCCAGCATCCCACTGTCGAACCCAATTCCAAGTTCAACCTCCGTCTCTTCTAACCCCAGCTCAACATCTGATGCTTCGAACTTCATTTTCCCCTATACCATTTGCTGCATCGAACCACGACCTCGACCTCCCTTGAATTCGCTGAAACCCCCAAAGTGCGTCGCTCCAGAATTGACGCTCGAAGAACCCGAGCCTGGAAAACTTCATCGCGACTCACGATTGGTACTGCGTCGGCCTCAAACTCTGAACTGGATTTGATTTCTCATATGAAAGAGGAAGTCGGGGCGATCTTGAATTCGATTATCGGTCCCTGGAAGTTTCGATATTTAGCTGAGGAGTTCGCCATTTTTATCGTTTGGATTTCTGAGGTTTGTGAATTAAAAAGGGCGATGGCCTCAATATATATATAGGTGCAGAAGGAAACAGATAGTACTTTGGCCATTAAATTTGTGTTTGCTCGATAACGATGGCAGGAGACAAATTTTCCAACTCGAAGAGGAACTAGGTCTGCGCGATAAAATTATAGGTTGGTTGTATTTTTAAATAGGTCGGCTGATGTATTTTTATTTTGATTAAAAAGCTAAATATCTTGTGGTCCTTAAAATTAAAACCCTGAACCGCTATTTAACACAACGACCGATGCTACCAGATTCTTACGTTATTCTAAACTTAACTGAGCATATTCTGGAATTTAATTCGTTTGCTTATACAGACTATCAATATCAAATAAACGATTAAAGTCATTGAAAATAACTCGTCTATATTCAACTAGAATTATATTGATCGACTGAATCATTTCGAATCAGTTTTTAATTGCAAATTATTATCGTTTCGTATTACGATACCCAATATATTTGATATTAATTCGCATATCGATTATTAATTCGATAAATTCAATATAAAATTCATTTATATTATGAATTCAATATTTAAAACCATACTAAATATTTAAAATAAACTGTTCAAAAATCTGGGTCGTTACACAAATTGAATAGAAAACGAATTCGAATTGAATATATAAGGAACTAAATTCGAATTGAATATAAAACGAATTTGATTTCAATTGAATATATAATGAATTTGATTCAAATAGAAAACGGAAATGAATGGAATATAAAACGATTTCGAAATGAATTGAATTGAAAACAATTTCGAAATGAATGGAATATATAACGAATTTGATTTCAATTGAATATATAATGAATTTGATTCAAATAGAAAACGGAAATGAATGGAATATAAAACAATTTCGAAATGAATTGAATTGAAAACGATTTCGAAATGAATTGAATATATAACGATTTTGAAATGAATTGAATATATAACGATTTCGAAATGAATTGAATATGAAACGATTTCGAATTGAATGGAATAGAAAACCAATCTGAATTCGAATTGAATATATAACGAATTAAATTCGAATTGAATATATAATGAATTTGATTGAAATAGAAAACGAATTCGAATTGAATCGAATAGAAAACCAATTTGAATTGAATCGAATAGAAAATGAGTTGAATCAAATAGAAAACCAATTCGAATTGAATTGAATAGATAACGAATTGAATTGAATAGATAACGAATTGAATTGAATAGATAACGAATTCGAATTGAATTGAATAGATAACGAATTCGAATTGAATTGAAATGAATTCAAATTGAATTGAAATTTGAATTGAATAGAAATGAATTAAAAAAAAAACGAATTTATAAGGAAAAATTCAATTTTGATTTGAATTGAAATGGAAGTTGAAATTGCTTTTGAAACGAATTTAAAACTATTCATATAATTCGTTTTAAATAGAAATCGACGAAATATATGTTATATATATTATATATAAAATATAATGGCCTGAATAGAATGCGCCGCGCCGCGGCAGTTCGTAAATTTCGACCATTTATTTCAAATGGACATTACGGGAGATCCGACCGTCGGATTCTCCTAAAACCGGAACCGTTGGGTTCGTATCGAAAAGAGCTTTCTAACGAATATTAGAAATTCAAAATCTAACGGTTGGATTTGGAGTTACGTCCAAATCAAATTCGAAAAAGGTCGCTGTAAGTGCAGTTCGATGGCCGTTGATGGAAATCGACTGTACGGGCCTTGATAAAATTATTAAAAATAATAATAATTTGTGTAAAATCAGAAGGAATGATTTGGGAAAATTTGGGATGAAAAACTCCATATTTGAAAAGATAAAAATAGATTTTATCAAAACGAACTAGTTTGAACTCAATTTAAAACCCGATTTTTATTTTTAAATAAATAAATTAGTTTTAAAAAGGGGTTTTAAATAATCGGAATTCCTAATATATTCGATTTGAATTGAACTAGAATGTGATTTGGGTTTATCGTGAACTGTGTTTTAAACAACACTAGTTCTTTAACCCGATGATAAATAGAATGTGATTTGGGTTTATCATGAACTGTGTTTTAAACAACACTAGTTCTTTAACCCGATAATAAATAAAATGTAATTTGGGTTTGTCGTGAACTGTGTTTTAAATAACACCTAGTTCTTTAACCCAGCAAGAGGAGTTTTAATGAATCTACAACTAGATTGAAATGTGAAAGGATAATCTAAATTATCAAATTTAGGAAATAAGGGAGAATGGAGTATCGCCAGTTTTGCTCCAAAGCGATAGTTAAATCTTTAATTAGATTTGAACGTGAAATGGTAATTAATTTTACCGATAACACCATGGTGTTAGATATGGAGTATCACCAGTTTTGCTTCATGGGATGAATAGGTTGGGATTGGGAAATAAATAATTACTTCGGTGTGGTTCGCTAATCTCGACTAGTTCAGAAAACCATAATTTGGTTTGAAACGCCATCAAAAGGATGATTAAAGGATAAATTTGAAAAAATTTATCTTGGATAAAATTAATGGGAACCTTTCCCTAAAAATGTGATTTGGTGAATAAAAGAATATTCTAAACTGGAATGAGGCGTATGTTGTGTTCGTGTAACATTTGTTTTCAATATACGCGGGTTGTTCGGAAATGTAACAACCCGAAAATCTGGGCCAGTTTAAAATTTTTATTTTGGCAATTTTAGTGAATTTTGATTATTTAAAATGAATTATTTTAAATAATATCGACGAGAAATTTATTTTGAATATAATTTGAACGTATATATTATATACGTCGTCGTTAGAATATAAATAATTATATATAATTATAAATAGAATTGAAAATGGCGCGGTAGTTCGATAATTCGATTTCAAACTTCAATTGAACGTACCGGGTGCAAAACAATCCGGATTTCAGTGAAACCAAAAATAATGGAATCTAATTGTGAATATCTTTCCAACGAATCCGAAAAATCAAAAGTTCGTAGCGGGAATCAAAAGATATGTCCAGTTGAAAATTCTGAATAGTCGCTATGGAATTCAGGCCCTTAAAAATGGACATTTTGCAAACGACCTCGGATTTCGACGAAACCAGTTTTGTTGGATCCGTGATGTTAAGTTATTGCTAGGTTTCAAATTTCATAATTTTTCGAATCAATATGTGAGCGTGGCAAAGGAAAACGTGTTTGACCAGTTCTAGTTGATTTCAATCGACTGGAAATTGGCCATTTTTCCAACGGTCTCAGAATTCGACGAAACTAGTTTTGTTAGGACCGTATCGTCAATACGAAGCTAGAAAATACTATTCTGCAATTTTTAGTGTTAGTATGTGACCCCGGTAATTTGAAATGTACGTTTAAAATTCAATAAAGTGATTTAAATGTAAATTCAATGGAAACTGATTCAAACGATCAAACCAACATACGAAACATATCCCATTGTGTTCGGAATGGGGGTAAAACGCTATGGACGATAGGCGGTGGGCCTCTTTTCGAGCTCGTATGTAAAAGTCAACCTTTTCAAATTGAATAATTAAATAAAAAAAAATATTTCCTCCTCTCTACATACCCTGCCCCCCCCCCTAAATTTCATTTCAGTCGAAAATAAAAAAAAAAGAGAAAGAAAAAAACCCAGATGCAATCGCCCGCCCACCCATCGACATCGCCACCGCCGCCAGGTCCCCCCCTACCGCTGGCCGACCCCCTCGTGCGCCCATACCCTCGAACACCACGATGACCGATTCCCCCCCTGCTGCTGTCGCGACCCCTTCTTCTTCTTCCTCCACGCCACTGCCTCCACCACGAAGTCCAGCACCCCCTCGCCTGCAACTCCAGCCTCGAGGGGCGACTCCGAACCCCTCCCCTTTTCCAGATAAATACTGTAAGTGATTTATTATTATTATTTTTTATTTTGTAAATCAGTTTTTTTTTATTTCCTTTTAAATTTTAGCAAAAAAAAAAGTGCTGTTTTATGTAGTAAGAAGAAAATATCAGTTTCTAGTTTATATAAAAATTCAGTCTTTGATTTATATTATATACATAGGAAAAATTCAGTTTTTGATTTACCATATAAAAAATTCAGTTTTTAATTTAAGAATAGATTAAATATAAGAATAGGTGTAGTTTAAAAATAAAAATAGATAGAGTTTAAATTATAAGTTAGGATTTTTAAACTGGAATTAAAAATATGATTTTTATATATTGAACTTCGAATTAAAAATATGATTTTTATATATTGAACTTCGAAATAAAAATATGATTTTTATATATTGAACTTCGAATTAAAAATAGGATTTTTATGTATTGAACATCGAAATAAAAATATGATTTTTATATATTGAACTTCGAATTAAAAATAGGATTTTTATATATTGAACTTCGAAATAAAAATATGATTTTTATATATTGAACTTCGAATTAAAAATAGGATTTTTATGTATTGAACTTCGAAATAAAAATATGATTTTTATATATTGAACTTCGAATTAAAAATAGGATTTTTATGTATTGAACTTCGAATTAAAAATAGGATTTTTATGTATTGAACTTCGAATTAAAAATAGGATTTTTATGTATTGAACTTCGAATTAAAAATGTGATTTTTATGTATTGAACTTCGAAATAAAAATATGATTTTTATATATTGAATAGCGAAGTAAAAATTCGATTTTTACATAGGTAGTGAAAGCGGGCAACGAAGATGAAAAAGGATGCGATGACGACGAAGACTTCTCTAAAAGAAGTGCCGTGGAGCTAGGATAGCTATACGTGAGAATTTCTCACCTTTCAATTTCTTTTCTAAGTTATTTATATATACTAGGATGCAGACGGTGCTTAGTAGCACCCGTGTAACAACCCGGAAAATCTGGGCCAGTTTAAAATTTTTATTTTGGCAATTTTAGCGAATTTTGATTATTTAAAATGAATTATTTTAAATAATATCGACGAGAAATTTATTTTGAATAGAATTCAACGTATATATATTATACGCGTCGTCGCTAGAATATAAATATTTATATATAATTATAAATAGAATAGAAAATGGCGCGGTAGTTCGAAAATTCGATTTCTAATTTCAAATGAATATACAGAATTCAATATAAGTCAGAATTGAACGAAACAAGAAATATTTGAATCTGTATAACTATATCTTTGTAACGAAGTTAACAAACTGAGATTTCATCTTAGAAATGATAATATATGTCCAGTTTAAAATTTGAAATAGTCGCTGTGGAATTTATATATATTTTTATATATATAAGGCCCTTAAAAATAGCAATTTTGCAAACGACCTCGGATTTCGACGAAACCAGTTTTGTTGGGTCCGTGATGTTAAGTTATTGCTAGATTCCAAATTTCATAATTTTTCGAATCAATATGTGAGCGTGGCAAAGGAAAACGCGTTTGACCATTTCAGTTGAATTTAATCGACTGGAAATTGGCCATTTTTCAAACGGTCTCAGAATTCGTCGAAACTAGTTTTGTTAGGACCGTATCGTCAATACGAAGCTAGAAAATATTTTTCTGGAATTTTTAGTGTTAGTATGTGACCCCGGTAATTTGAAATGTACGTTTAAAATTCAATATAGTGTTTTAAATGTAAATTCAACGGAAACTGATTGTAACGATCAAATCAGCTTGCGGTACATATCCCATTGTGTTCGGAAAAGGGGTGAAACGCTATGGACGACAGGCGGTGGACCTCGTTCGGAGGTCGTATGTAAAAGTCAACTTTTTGAAAATTAATTAATTAAAAAAAAAAGAAGGGAAAACCCTTTTCCCTTTTATACGTTGCCCCCCCCCCTTCTTCAGATCGAATCAGAATTAAAAAAAAAAAAAGGAAAAAAAAAACCCAAAGGAAATCGCGCCTCCCTCCTCCTGTCGGCGCCACCCTTTGCCAGAGCCGACCGCCGCCTCCGCCGAGTCCACCTCCCCCTCGCGCCCATCCTCTGATGAACCCCGCTCGAGCCTCGCGACCCCTGGACCCCAACCCCAAATCGCCCTGCTTCAGCCGATGCCGCCACGTCAGGAGCACCCCACCGCGCCGCAGGCGACCAAAGCCAAGCACCTCCAGTCCCGCTCCTCTCCCTCCACTTCTTGCCGACGACCTAAATCTGTGAGTCTTTTTTTATTTATTTATTTATTTTATAATTGATTTATATAAAAACTGAATTGATTTATATAAAAACTGGATTTTCTTTTTATGATATAAAAACAGAACTGATTTAAAAGAATAATAAAAACTGCATTTTGAAAAAGGATTTAAAAACTGCGTTTTTATAAAAGAGAAAAAAAACTGATTTTTGGTTATATTTAAAGAAAACTGATTTTTGTTTAGTTTAAAACTGATTGGTTTAAAGGAAATTCAAAACTGATTTTTAAAAGTATTTTAAACTGATTTTATTTTAAAAAGAAAATGGTTTAAATTTTAAAAAGAAAAGGTTTAAACTTGAAAGGTAAAAGAGTTAAACTTTAAAAAGTAAGAGAAAAGATTTGATCTTTTGAAATAAAAATTCGATTTTTATATATTGAACTTTGAAATAAAAATTCGATTTTTATATATTGAACTTTGAAATAAAAATTCGATTTTTATATATTGAACTTTGAAATAAAAATTCGATTTTTATATATTGAACTTCGAAGTAAAAATTCGATTTTTATATATTGAACTTCGAAGTAAAAATTCGATTTTTATATATTGAACTTCGAAGTAAAAATTCGATTTTTATATATTGAACTTTGAAATAAAAATTCGATTTTTATATATTGAACTTTGAAATAAAAATTCGATTTTTATATATTGAACTTTGAAATAAAAATTCGATTTTTATATATTGAACTTTGAAGTAAAAAATTCGATTTTTATATATATAGTGACTACGGGCAACGAAGATGACGAAGAGGCGATAACGAGGAAGACTTCTGCAGATGAAGAGCCGTGGAGCTAGGATAGCTATATGTGAGAATTTCTCACCTTTCAATTTATTTTTCTAGTTATATATATATATATATATACTAGGATGCAGACGGTGCTTAGTAGCACCCGACACAATCGTCCACAGACCATGGACTTGTTTGTTTGACTGTTTGGTGATTGATTGCGATATTGGTTTGAATGTGATTTGTGGTGTGAAAAATCGAATCGATAAATTGGTTAGGATTAGACGTGCGCCGTTATAAGGCGAAGGAGTGAGGCTAGGTTAGACTCTTACTCCACATTTTGTGGTTTGCATAACGAATTGATTTGATTGATGTGTGAATGGCGTGGGCCTTCACTAGACCGGGGATAAGGCTAGGCCTTGTCCCGTTTCTAGTATCGTGCCGTTATGCCGCCGAAATTTTCTAAAATATGTTAGAAAAATAAAAATATCATTTTATAGAATAAATGAATTGAATAGAAATTCAAAGATTGAAATAAAATGTTTTATCGTTAAAAATATAATTTTTAACGTGAAGTGAATAAAATAAAATATTCATTTATAAACCGGACGGTTTGTTTATGTACACCTATTTGAATGACATTGATTGGGACGATAAATTTTACACATCGCCCAACAGCACAAATAAAATAGGTGTTTGATTGTTTGAAACCCCACACGGGTGTTGGGATGAAATTTGAAGTTCACTCATCCTGATTGATTAAATATGTCGATCGATTGATTGACATGCTGTTGTAAGCGTTAGATATCTATATTTGATGCTTATACAGTGTAGTGCACTTTGGTTGATGGTTGATTATTTTCAATGTTATTATATACATGTGTTGTATGAAAATCCATATAATTAACTTTATATGGTAATTGATTGGGCCTCATTCCAATTTGAAAAATAAAGAATATTATAAAATAAAAGTTCATTTGTTGACAGTACTCATCCATTGAGATTGGTCATGTGTTGAACGAAATATTTTGATAATAACAACTATTTTGGAAAAAGAAATATTTGAAATAGAATATTTGAAAATAGAAATTTATGAAGCCGTGTTGATTAGATTGACGCCATTTTGACGTGAACGATATTTATATCGATTATAACGATTTCGAAATGAATTGAATTGAAAACGATTTCGAAATGAATTGAATTGAAAACGATTTCGAAATGAAATGAATTGAAAACGATTTCGAAATGAATTGAATTGAAAACGATTTCGAAATGAATTGAATTGAAAACGATTTCGAAATGAAATGAATTGAAAACGATTTCGAAATGAATTGAATTGAAAACGATTTCGAAATGAATTGAATTGAAAACGAATTCAAATTGAATCGAAAGTGAATTGAAATGAATTCAAATTGAATTGAAATTTGAATTGAATAGAAATGAATTTTAAAACGAATTTATAAAGAAGAATTCAATTTTGATTTGAATTGAAAAGAAAGTTGAAATAGCTTTTGAAACGATTTTAAAACTATTTATATAATTCGTTTTAAATAGAAATCGACGAAATATATATTATATATATTATATATAATATAATGGCCTGAATAGAACGCGCCGCGCCGCGGCAGTTCGCGAATTTCGACCATTTATTTCAAACGGACATTACGGGAGATCCGACCGTCGGATTCTCCTAAAACCGGAACCGTTGGGTTCGTATCGAAAAGAGCTTTCTAACGAATATTAGAAATTTGAAATCTAACGGTTGGATTTGGAATTATGTCCAAATCAAATTCGAAAAAGGTCGCTGTAAGTGCAGTTCGATGGCCGTTGATGGAAATCGACTGTACGGGCCTTGATAAAATTATTAAAAATAGCAATAATTTGTGTAAAATCATAAGAAATGATTTAGAAAGAATTGGGATGAAAAACTCCATATTTGAAAAGATAAAAATGGATTTTTATCGAAATGAACTAGTTTTGAACTAGAAATATAATTCTATTTATTTTTAAATAAATAAATTGAATTTAAAAAGGGTTTTAAAAATAACCAAAATTTCCAATGATTGCATTGGAGTGGATTTGAATCGAAATTGTCTTCGGAATATTTCGATGTTGGAATTCGTGATTATACAGGTGTTGTTATGGAAATTTGAAAGATATATATATTTATATCGTTATTTCCAATACGACATTTGTTAGTTGTAGAATTTGATATTGAATATAAGCCGATATATTTTCTATTCAGAGCCTTGTATTGAATATCGAATGTGATTTGGGTTTGTCGTGAATGGTGTCTTCACTAACACTGTTCTTGAACCCAGTTGAGAAAAGATTAAATCTTTTTATTTAGATTTAATGAAGTGTACCAATTAAATAATATTTAATTGGAATTGAATTGATATTGATTTTTGGGTTTATCGTGAACAGTGTTTTAAATAACACTTGTTCTTTAACCCGATAATTAATGAATGTGATTTGGGTTTGTCGTGAATGGTGTCTTCACTAACACTGTTCTTGAACCCAGTTGAGAAAAGATTAAATCTTTTTATTTAGATTTAATGAAGTGTACCAATTAAATAATATTTAATTGGAATTGAATTGATATTGATTTTTGGGTTTATCGTGAACAGTGTTTTAAATAACACTTGTTCTTTAACCCGATAATTAATGGGATGTGACTTTGGGTTTATCGTGAACCGTGTTTTTAAATGACACTGATTCTTTAACCCAGTCACAGATTAAAACTAAGTGGAGTTTTAATGAATCTTTAATTAGATTGAAAAGATCGAGAATGGAGTATCATCAGTTTTGCTCCAGGCGATAGTTAAATCTTTAATTAGATTTGAACGTGAAATTTAGAAACTAACTGTCGGTTAGCTAAGTAGAATGGTTTTCTGGATATTGATCTGATGTTGGTTTCGGCCTTCGGGGTTAATATTTGGGGAATTATTCTCTTGATTAATTTACGGTTAATGACTAATGAGTTGGAATGAGGCGTATGTTGTGTTTGTGTAACACTTTTATAATATATACGCGAGTTATTCGGAAAGACCGGGTTTAACCCATTCTGAATAACTGATACGACGATAAGTCGAAGATGAAGACGATGGTCGAAGACCGGAGGTCTTCACGTCGTTTGGGTGATAACTGATGATCTTGATTGGGCTGTACACCCAAGAAGATGGAAACAGTTAGTGATCGTCCAGACGTACTTGGAGATCGATGGATATGCGGGGTACTAGGTGCCTCCGGTTTCGTTCAGACCCAGAACGGACTTGTAAATGGACTGTGTGTCTGACATCGGATTTCATTCTGTGTGACTGATATCGGTTGCATAGGATGGTTTGCCTGTGTGGCATGCTAAGATGCAAATGATCAAGGCTTCTGTTGAAAAGCAAAGTCTTGTGGTGATGATCAAAGCACGGCCTTTGTGGCGTAGCTTTGTGTAACGTTTTCCTCGCGTGTTTCACACCAGGTATGAACCAAAAACGGGAGACGGACCTCAGGGAGGACTTGCGTTTCTTTCTAGCTAGAAGTGGCGTCAGTGGTTTTACACGCCCTGACGAGTTTGACTTATGTGGTTGTTGCTGTTGCGAGGCGCCTCGGATTGATCGGTCGTTCTCGAACCGATGGAGTCATTCGTTGGCTCGTTTGCGCCCCAAAGGGCGGGGAGACGTATTGTTCAGGCATAATAATCCACATCGGTGGACCGGCCCTGACGATCCAAGGGGCAGTTGCGGCTGTTCCTGAGACATGGTAGGCTAGATTGTCTCGAATCGGTAGAGGACGATCCCTGGCCTCGGTTCATAGACGGAAATCCAATTTCCAAATACGTGACTTTGCGGTTTTATTTGTAAACCTATATATGGTGACATAGTGGGATGGGGCGCTCATGCCGCCTATGATTGATACTTATGATTTGAAGTGTTTTATACATTATGCACTTATAATAGTATCAAATGATTTGTTTTAAACGTATCAAGCATTCTTTGGCTGTTATAAGGGAAAACCCTATCCTCGGCTGCGTTGCATTGTGTGATGGGACCTGGGTCTTATAACAGCTTCATTTTTCTTTATTTAGCATTGCGCTGTTTGTTTTATGCACTGGTATTCTTGGGAGGAAACCCGTTCCGTGTTATACGGTGTGGTCCCTTGATTTACCTAACTTTGAAAATAAAGATAATAACTGTTTTTAGTTCTCACACCAGTCACATGACTGACCTGGAGTTTATTGTTTTAACCTAAACTCTGGGTGCCCTTATTTTGACACGGGCAGCTAGTAGTTTTGGTTTTGCAGATTTATATTCACAGGATCCTGGTTTACAGCTGGAACGATATCCGGAAAGCTTTGTATCCGTATATCTTCTTCTAGTTGTGTATTGTATTATTTTCCGCTGCTATGTATTTAAATGTAATTTAAATCTCTGATATTTCTGTGTAATATTCATTTATACTCTGTATATTCTTGTAATCTGATGCACTGTTGTTATATATAGTGAAATGTTCTTCTGTATGAGTTCTGTTTTGTCCTGTTCTCAAACGATAAGGCGTTTTCGAACGGTCTGGGTCGGTTTAGCGACTGGTTCGGACCGAGCGAAATTCCTTGCCGTCACAGTTGGTATCAGAGCTTTGGTTTACAAAGCTCAGAGAACAAGGCACATTAGAACCATACGAAAGAATTCATCAGATATTGGATTAGTAATATCCAATGGGGATGACTCGTTAGAGATGGGATCAGTGGTATCCTAGAACGAGTGTGAAGAGTATATTTTTAAAATGAAAACAAATTTTGTTTTGAAAATTTAAAATCAATTATTCGTATTTGATTATTTATATTGATGTGGACAATTCAGTATATAAAGAATTTGCATATACGCCTTGCAAACGTATATTCGAAGTTTTAATATACTGGATAGATATAGAGTCACATTCTAGACACCCGGAGATAATTCTGATGATGTGGCCACATCATCAGTATTTATATTCGTGTTTCGAAGGTGTGATATTTATATATTTCCATTAGACTGGTGTGAGAACCAAAGATTATATAGATAGAACACATTGTCGTGAATTGGCATCAAAACATGATTTTTAGTATATGTACCAAAAGTTATGAATTTCAAATGATAATTCACTAATTAATTGATGTTTGTGTTGTTTGTTTAATTGTTTGATAATTTTGAACCATTATGCCTAATTTGATCGAATATTGAATTGTATTGAAAATTTGGTCGCATTTGCTTGCATATACATATACTTACATTGAACAGGTCATAGCAAGGAGGCTAGAGCCAGAGAATAAAATTTGTTTGCCCGACAAATAGGTACATGTTTACTACATAATTTCCTGTTTTGTTTGGGTGATGATGATTTTGTGAGCCTATTGGCTAGCCGCTTGGCTTTTTCATTTTCTTTTTGAGATCTGAAGGACCGGGGAAGCTATTTGAAATTCCCCGATGCTCCCGGTGCAGGGGAGGTTATGGCGAAATTTTTCAAAAATTTAGGGTGTTAGCCAAATTTTTGAAATTTTGAAAATTCTCAGAAACTAAAGAGTTGGAGAATGGAAGCCAGATCGAACATAGAGTTGATTAATCAAACCACTTTCGACTTTGTTCCTTTTCGGGGACGAAAAGTTTTAAGTGGGGGAGATTGTAACAACACGGAAAATCTGGGCCAGTTTAAAATTTTTATTTTGGCAATTTTAGCGAATTTTGATTATTTAAAATGAATTATTTTAAATAATATCGACGAGAAATTTATTTTGAATAGAATTCAACGTATATATATTATACGCGTCGTCGCTAGAATATAAATATTTATATATAATTATAAATAGAATAGAAAATGGCGCGGTAGTTCGAAAATTCGATTTCTAATTTCAAATGAATATACAGAATTCAATATAAGTCAGAATTGAACGAAACAAGAAATATTTGAATCTGTATAACTATATCTTTGTAACGAAGTTAACAAACTGAGATTTCATCTTAGAAATGATAATATATGTCCAGTTTAAAATTTGAAATAGTCGCTGTGGAATTTATATATATTTTTATATATATAAGGCCCTTAAAAATAGCAATTTTGCAAACGACCTCGGATTTCGACGAAACCAGTTTTGTTGGGTCCGTGATGTTAAGTTATTGCTAGATTCCAAATTTCATAATTTTTCGAATCAATATGTGAGCGTGGCAAAGGAAAACGCGTTTGACCATTTCAGTTGAATTTAATCGACTGGAAATTGGCCATTTTTCAAACGGTCTCAGAATTCGTCGAAACTAGTTTTGTTAGGACCGTATCGTCAATACGAAGCTAGAAAATATTTTTCTGGAATTTTTAGTGTTAGTATGTGACCCCGGTAATTTGAAATGTACGTTTAAAATTCAATATAGTGTTTTAAATGTAAATTCAACGGAAACTGATTGTAACGATCAAATCAGCTTGCGGTACATATCCCATTGTGTTCGGAAAAGGGGTGAAACGCTATGGACGACAGGCGGTGGACCTCGTTCGGAGGTCGTATGTAAAAGTCAACTTTTTGAAAATTAATTAATTAAAAAAAAAAAGAAGGGAAAACCCTTTTCCCTTTTATACGTTGCCCCCCCCTTCTTCAGATCGAATCAGAATTAAAAAAAAAAAAAGGAAAAAAAAACCCCAAAGGAAATCGCGCCTCCCTCCTCCTGTCGGCGCCACCCTTTGCCAGAGCCGACCGCCGCCTCCGCCGAGTCCACCTCCCCCTCGCGCCCATCCTCTGATGAACCCCGCTCGAGCCTCGCGACCCCTGGACCCCAACCCCAAATCGCCCTGCTTCAGCCGATGCCGCCACGTCAGGAGCACCCCACCGCGCCGTAGGCGACCAAAGCCAAGCACCTCCAGTCCCGCTCCTCTCCCTCCACTTCTTGCCGACGACCTAAATCTGTGAGTCTTTTTATTTATTTATTTATTTTATAATTGATTTATATAAAAACTGAATTGATTTATATAAAAACTGGATTTTCTTTTTATGATATAAAAACAGAACTGATTTAAAAGAATAATAAAAACTGCATTTTGAAAAAGGATTTAAAAACTGCGTTTTTATAAAAGAGAAAAAAAACTGATTTTTGGTTATATTTAAAGAAAACTGATTTTTGTTTAGTTTAAAACTGATTGGTTTAAAGGAAATTCAAAACTGATTTTTAAAAGTATTTTAAACTGATTTTATTTTAAAAAGAAAATGGTTTAAATTTTAAAAAGAAAAGGTTTAAACTTGAAAGGTAAAAGAGTTAAACTTTAAAAAGTAAGAGAAAAGATTTGATCTTTTGAAATAAAAATTCGATTTTTATATATTGAACTTTGAAATAAAAATTCGATTTTTATATATTGAACTTTGAAATAAAAATTCGATTTTTATATATTGAACTTCGAAGTAAAAATTCGATTTTTATATATTGAACTTCGAAGTAAAAATTCGATTTTTATATATTGAACTTCGAAGTAAAAATTCGATTTTTATATATTGAACTTCGAAGTAAAAATTCGATTTTTATATATTGAACTTTGAAATAAAAATTCGATTTTTATATATTGAACTTTGAAATAAAAATTCGATTTTTATATATTGAACTTTGAAATAAAAATTCGATTTTTATATATTGAACTTTGAAGTAAAAAATTCGATTTTTATATATATAGTGACTACGGGCAACGAAGATGACGAAGAGGCGATAACGAGGAAGACTTCTGCAGATGAAGAGCCGTGGAGCTAGGATAGCTATATGTGAGAATTTCTCACCTTTCAATTTATTTTTCTAGTTATATATATATATATATACTAGGATGCAGACGGTGCTTAGTAGCACCCGACACAATCGTCCACAGACCATGGACTTGTTTGTTTGACTGTTTGGTGATTGATTGCGATATTGGTTTGAATGTGATTTGTGGTGTGAAAAATCGAATCGATAAATTGGTTAGGATTAGACGTGCGCCGTTATAAGGCGAAGGAGTGAGGCTAGGTTAGACTCTTACTCCACATTTTGTGGTTTGCATAACGAATTGATTTGATTGATGTGTGAATGGCGTGGGCCTTCACTAGACCGGGGATAAGGCTAGGCCTTGTCCCGTTTCTAGTATCGTGCCGTTATGCCGCCGAAATTTTCTAAAATATGTTAGAAAAATAAAAATATCATTTTATAGAATAAATGAATTGAATAGAAATTCAAAGATTGAAATAAAATGTTTTATCGTTAAAAATATAATTTTTAACGTGAAGTGAATAAAATAAAATATTCATTTATAAACCGGACGGTTTGTTTATGTACACCTATTTGAATGACATTGATTGGGACGATAAATTTTACACATCGCCCAACAGCACAAATAAAATAGGTGTTTGATTGTTTGAAACCCCCCACGGGTGTTGGGATGAAATTTGAAGTTCACTCATCCTGATTGATTAAATATGTCGATCGATTGATTGACATGCTGTTGTAAGCGTTAGATATCTATATTTGATGCTTATACAGTGTAGTGCACTTTGGTTGATGGTTGATTATTTTCAATGTTATTATATACATGTGTTGTATGAAAATCCATATAATTAACTTTATATGGTAATTGATTGGGCCTCATTCCAATTTGAAAAATAAAGAATATTATAAAATAAAAGTTCATTTGTTGACAGTACTCATCCATTGAGATTGGTCATGTGTTGAACGAAATATTTTGATAATAACAACTATTTTGGAAAAAGAAATATTTGAAATAGAATATTTGAAAATAGAAATTTATGAAGCCGTGTTGATTAAATTGACGCCATTTTGACGTGAACGATATTTATATCGATTATAACGATTTCGAAATGAATTGAATTGAAAACGATTTCGAAATGAATTGAATTGAAAACGATTTCGAAATGAAATGAATTGAAAACGATTTCGAAATGAATTGAATTGAAAACGATTTCGAAATGAATTGAATTGAAAACGATTTCGAAATGAAATGAAAACGATTTCGAAATGAATTGAATTGAAAACGATTTCGAAATGAATTGAATTGAAAACGAATTCAAATTGAATCGAAAGTGAATTGAAATGAATTCAAATTGAATTGAAATTTGAATTGAATAGAAATGAATTTTAAAACGAATTTATAAAGAAGAATTCAATTTTGATTTGAATTGAAAAGAAAGTTGAAATAGCTTTTGAAACGATTTTAAAACTATTTATATAATTCGTTTTAAATAGAAATCGACGAAATATATATTATATATATTATATATAATATAATGGCCTGAATAGAACGCGCCGCGCCGCGGTAGTTCGCGAATTTCGACCATTTATTTCAAACGGACATTACGGGAGATCCGACCGTCGGATTCTCCTAAAACCGGAACCGTTGGGTTCGTATCGAAAAGAGCTTTCTAACGAATATTAGAAATTTGAAATCTAACGGTTGGATTTGGAATTATGTCCAAATCAAATTCGAAAAAGGTCGTTGTAAGTGCAGTTCGATGGCCGTTGATGGAAATCGACTGTACGGGCCTTGATAAAATTATTAAAAATAGCAATAATTTGTGTAAAATCATAAGAAATGATTTAGAAAGAATTGGGATGAAAAACTCCATATTTGAAAAGATAAAAATGGATTTTTATCGAAATGAACTAGTTTTGAACTAGAAATATAATTCTATTTATTTTTAAATAAATAAATTGAATTTAAAAAGGGTTTTAAAAATAACCAAAATTTCCAATGATTGCATTGGAGTGGATTTGAATCGAAATTGTCTTCAGAATATTTCGATGTTGGAATTCGTGATTATACAGGTGTTGTTATGGAAATTTGAAAGATATATATATTTATATCGTTATTTCCAATACGACATTTGTTAGTCGTAGAATTTGATATTGAATATAAGCCGATATATTTTCTATTCAGAGCCTTGTATTGAATATCGAATGTGATTTGGGTTTGTCGTGAATGGTGTCTTCACTAACACTGTTCTTGAACCCAGTTGAGAAAAGATTAAATCTTTTTATTTAGATTTAATGAAGTGTACCAATTAAATAATATTTAATTGGAATTGAATTGATATTGATTTTTGGGTTTATCGTGAACAGTGTTTTAAATAACACTTGTTCTTTAACCCGATAATTAATGAATGTGATTTGGGTTTGTCGTGAATGGTGTCTTCACTAACACTGTTCTTGAACCCAGTTGAGAAAAGATTAAATCTTTTTATTTAGATTTAATGAAGTGTACCAATTAAATAATATTTAATTGGAATTGAATTGATATTGATTTTTGGGTTTATCGTGAACAGTGTTTTAAATAACACTTGTTCTTTAACCCGATAATTAATGGGATGTGACTTTGGGTTTATCGTGAACCGTGTTTTTAAATGACACTGATTCTTTAACCCAGTCACAGATTAAAACTAAGTGGAGTTTTAATGAATCTTTAATTAGATTGAAAAGATCGAGAATGGAGTATCATCAGTTTTGCTCCAGGCGATAGTTAAATCTTTAATTAGATTTGAACGTGAAATTTAGAAACTAACTGTCGGTTAGCTAAGTAGAATGGTTTTCTGGATATTGATCTGATGTTGGTTTCGGCCTTCGGGGTTAATATTTGGGGAATTATTCTCTTGATTAATTTACGGTTAATGACTAATGAGTTGGAATGAGGCGTATGTTGTGTTTGTGTAACACTTTTATAATATATACGCGAGTTATTCGGAAAGACCGGGTTTAACCCATTCTGAATAACTGATACGACGATAAGTCGAAGATGAAGACGATGGTCGAAGACCGGAGGTCTTCACGTCGTTTAGGTGATAACTGATGATCTTGATTGGGCTGTACACCCAAGAAGATGGAAACAGTTAGTGATCGTCCAGACGTACTTGGAGATCGATGGATATGCGGGGTACTAGGTGCCTCCGGTTTCGTTCAGACCCAGAACGGACTTGTAAATGGACTGTGTGTCTGACATCGGATTTCATTCTGTGTGACTGATATCGGTTGCATAGGATGGTTTGCCTGTGTGGCATGCTAAGATGCAAATGATCAAGGCTTCTGTTGAAAAGCAAAGTCTTGTGGTGATGATCAAAGCACGGCCTTTGTGGCGTAGCTTTGTGTAACGTTTACCTCGCGTGTTTCACACCAGGTATAAACCAAAAACGGGAGACGGACCTCAGGGAGGACTTGCGTTTCTTTCTAGCTAGAAGTGGCGTCAGTGGTTTTACACGCCCTGACGAGTTTGACTTATGTGGTTGTTGCTGTTGCGAGGCGCCTCGGATTGATCGGTCGTTCTCGAACCGATGGAGTCATTCGTTGGCTCGTTTGCGCCCCAAAGGGCGGGGAGACGTATTGTTCAGGCATAATAATCCACATCGGTGGACCGGCCCTGACGATCCAGGGGGCAGTTGCGGCTGTTCCTGAGACATGGTAGGCTAGATTGTCTCGAATCGGTAGAGGACGATCCCTGGCCTCGGTTCATAGACGGAAATCCAATTTCCAAATACGTGACTTTGCGGTTTTATTTGTAAACCTATATATGGTGACATAGTGGGATGGGGCGCTCATGCCACCTATGATTGATACTTATGATTTGAAGTGTTTTATACATTATGCACTTATAATAGTATCAAATGATTTGTTTTAAACGTATCAAGCATTCTTTGGCTGTTATAAGGGAAAACCCTATCCTCGGCTGCGTTGCATTGTGTGATGGGACCTGGGTCTTATAACAGCTTCATTTTTCTTTATTTAGCATTGCGCTGTTTGTTTTATGCACTGGTATTCTTGGGAGGAAACCCGTTCCGTGTTATACGGCGTGGTCCCTTGATTTACCTAACTTTGAAAATAAAGATAATAACTGTTTTTAGTTCTCACACCAGTCACATGACTGACCTGGAGTTTATCGTTTTAACCTAAACTCTGGGTGCCCTTATTTTGACACGGGCAGCTAGTAGTTTTGGTTTTGCAGATTTATATTCACAGGATCCTGGTTTACAGCTGGAACGATATCCGGAAAGCTTTGTATCCGTATATCTTCTTCTAGTTGTGTATTGTATTATTTTCCGCTGCTATGTATTTAAATGTAATTTAAATCTCTGATATTTCTGTGTAATATTCATTTATACTCTGTATATTCTTGTAATCTGATGCACTGTTGTTATATATAGTGAAATGTTCTTCTGTATGAGTTCTGTTTTGTCCTGTTCTCAAACGATAAGGCGTTTTCGAACGGTCTGGGTCGGTTTAGCGACTGGTTCGGACCGAGCGAAATTCCTTGCCGTCACAACCCGACACAATCGTCCACAGACCATGGACTTGTTTGTTTGGTTGCATAGATTAGTTTGATGATTTGATTTGAATTTGGTTGTTTGGTGAATATGATTGATGTGTGAATGGCGTGGGCCTTCACTAGACCGGGGATAAGGCTAGGCCTTGTCCCGTTTCTAGTATCGTGCCGTTATGCCGCCGAAATTTTCTAAAATAAGTTAGAAAAATAAAAATATCATTTTATTTAAAGAATGAATTGAATAGAAATTCATATGTTGAAATAAAATGTTTTGTCGTTAAAAATATAATTTTTAACGTGAAGTGAATAAAATAAAATATTCATTTATAAACAGGACGGTTTGTTTATGTACACCTATTTGAATGACATTGATTGGGACGATAAATTTTACACATCGCCCAACTGCACAACTAAAATCTGTGTTTGATTGTTTGAAAACCCCACACGGGTGTTGAGATGAAATATGAATTTCACTCATCCTGATTGATCAAATATGTCGATCGATGGATTGACAGGCTGTTATAAGCGTTAGATATCTATATTTGATGCTTATACAGTGTAGTGCACTTTGGTTGATGGTTGATTATTTTTCAATGCTATTATATGTGTGTAATGTATGAAAATCCATATAATAAACTTTATATGGTAATTGATTGGGCCTCATTCCAATTTGAAAAATAAAGAATATTATAAAATAAAAGTTCATGTGTTGACAGTACTCATTCATTGAGATTGGTCATGTGTTGAACGAAATATTTTGATAATAACAACTATTTTGAAAATAGAAATTTATGAAGCCGTGTTGATTAGATTGACGCCATTTTGACGTGAACGATATTTATATCGATTTTATTCATTTCGAAATGAATTGAATTGAAAACGATTTCGAAATGAATTGAATTGAAAACGATTTCGAAATGAAATGAATTGAAAACGATTTTCGAAATGAATTGAATTGAAAACGATTTTCGAAATGAATTGAATTGAAAACGATTTTCGAAATGAATTGAATTGAAAACGATTTTCGAAATGAATTGAATTGAAAACGATTTTCGAAATGAATTGAATTGAAAACGATTTCGAAATGAAATGAATAGAAAACGATTTCGAAATGAAATGAATAGAAAACGATTTCGAAATGAATTGAATATATAACGATTTCGAAATGAATTGAATATATAACGATTTCGAAATGATGAATTGAAAACGAATTGAAATGAATTCAAATTGAATTGAAATTTGAATTGAATAGAAATGAATTTTTGGAAACGAATTTATGAAGAAGAATTCAATTTTGATTTGAATTGAAATGGAAGTTGAAATTGCTTTTGAAACGATTTTAAAACTATTCATATAATTCGTTTTAAATAGAAATCGACGAAATATATATTATATATATTATATATATAATATAATGGCCTGAATAGAACGCGCTGCGCCGCGGCAGTTCGTGAATTTTGACCATTAATTTCAAACGGACATTACGGGAGATCCGACCGTCGGATTCTCCTAAAACCGGAACCGTTGGGTTCGTATCGAAAAGAGCTTTCTAAAGAATATTAGAAATTAGAAATCTAACGGTTGGATTTGGAGATACGTCCAAATCAAATTCGAAAAAGGTCGCTGTAAGTGCAGTTCGATGGCCATTGATGGAAATCGACTGTACGTGCCTTGATAAAATTATTAAAAATAGTAATAATTTGTGTAAAATCATAAGAAATGATTTGTGAAGATTTGGGATGAAAAACTCCATATTTGAAAAGATAAAAATAGATTTTTATCGAAATGAACTAGTTTTGAACTAGAAATATAATTCTATTTATTTTTAAATAAATAAATTGAATTTGAAAAGGGTTTTAAAAATAACCAGAATTTCCAATGATTGCATTGGAGTGGATTTGAATCGAAATTGTCTTCGGAATATTTCGATGTTGGAATTCGTGATTATACGGATGTTGTTACGGAAATTTGAAAGATATATATTTATATCGTTATTTCCAATACAACATTTGTTAATCGTAGAATTTGATATTGAATATAAGCCGATATATTTTCTATTCCGAGCTTTATATTGAATATCAAATGGGATTTGGGTTTTTCGTGAATGGTGTCTTCACTAACACTGTTCTTGAACCCAGTTGAGAAAAGATTAAATCTTTTTATTTAGATTTAATGAAGTGTACCAATTAAATAATATTTAATTGGAATTGAATTGATATTGATTTTTGGGTTTATCGTGAACAGTGTTTTAAATAACACTTGTTCTTTAACCCGATAATTAATGAATGTGATTTTGGGTTTATCGTGAACCGTGTTTTAAATGACACTGATTCTTTAACCCAGTTAACGATTAAAACTAAGTGGAGTTTTAATGAATCTTTAATTAGATTGAAATGATCGAAAATGGAGTATCACCAGTTTTGCTCCAGGCGATAGTTAAATCTTTAATTAGATTTGAACGTGAAATGGTAATTGAATTTACCAATAACACCGTGGTGTTAGATATGAAGTAGGACCAGTTTTACTTCATGGGATTAATAGGTTGGGATTGGGAAATTAAAACAAATGATTACTTCGGTAAGTTTCGTTAATCCCGACTAGTTTTGAATTGATATTCAAAAATAGATTAAAGAATAAATTCAAGAAATTTACCTTGGATAAAATTTATGGGAACCTTTCCCTATGAATGTGAAATTTAGAAACTAATTGTCGGTTAGCCAAGCAGAATGGTTTTCTGGATATTGATCTGATGTTGGTTTCGGCCTTCGGGGTTAATATTTGGGGAATTATCCTCATGATTAATTTACTATTAGTGACTGATGAATTGGAATGAGGCGTATGTTGTGTTTGTGTAACACTTATTTAAAATATACGCGAGTTATTCGGAAAGACCGGGTTTATCCCATTCTGAATAACTGATACGACGATAAGTCGAAGATGAAGACGATGGTCGAAGACCGGAAGTCTTCACGTCGTTTGGGTGATTACTGATGATCTTGATTGGGCTGTACACCCAAGAAGATGGAAACAGTTGGTGATCGTCCAGACGTACTTGGAGATCGATGGATATGCGGGGTACTAGGTGCCTCCGGTTTCGTTCAGACCCAGAACGGACTTGTAAATGGACTGTGTGTCTGACATTGGATTTTAGTCCGTGTGATTGATCTCTATTAAATATATATCTGTTTGGCGGCGGAGAATTTATTCTTTTGCTTAACGCCCTTCTCTGAGATGTACGAGCTCAAGGGTTATATATTGATGGATATCAAACGCATGGAGTGAATTGCCTGTGTGGCATGCCTAAGTGGCAATTGATCGAGGCTTCTGTTGAAAAGCAAAGTCTTGTGGTGATGATCAAAGCACGGCCTTTGTGGCGTAGCTTTGTGTAACGTTTACTTCGCGAGTTTCACACCCGGTATGAACCAAAAACGGGAGACGGACCTCAGGGAGGGCATGCGTTTCTTTCTAATTAGAAGTGGCGTCAGTGGTTTTACACGCCCTGATGAGTTTGACTTATGTGGTTGTTGCTGTTGCGAGGCGCCTCGAATTGATCGGTCGTTCTCGAACCGATGGAGTCATTTAGTTGGCTCGTTTACGCCCCATAGGGCGGGGGAACGCATGTTCAGGGTTTAAGTTTAATCCACATCGGTGGACCGGCCCTGTCGCTCCAAGGGCCCACCTGAGTCTGGGTCCTGAGGCTCGGGCTAGACAGTCTCGAATCGGTTGAGACTATCTTTTGCCTCGGTTCATAGACGGAAATCCAATTTCCAAATACGTGACTTTTGCGGTTTTATTTGTAGAGCCTAGTATGGCGACATAGTGGGATGGGGCGCTCATGCCGCCTATGATTGATACTTATGATTTGAAGTTGTTTTATACACTATGCACTTATAATAGTATCAACGATTTGTTTTAACCGTATCAAGCATTCTTTGGCTGTTATAAGGGAAAACCCTATCCTCGGCTGCGTTGCATTGTGTGATGGGACCTGGGTCTTATAACAGCTTCATTTTTCTTTATTTAGCATTGCGCTGTTTGTTTTATGCACAGGTATTCTTGGGAGGAAACCCGTTCCGTGTTATACGGCGTGGTCCCTTGATTTACCCAACTTTGAAAATAAAGATAATAACTGTTTTAGTTCTCACACCAGTCACATGACTGACCTGGAGTTTATTGTTTTAACCTAAACTCTGGGTGCCCCTATTTTGACACGGGCAGCTAGTAGTTTTGGTTTTGCAGATTTATATTCACAGGATCCTGGTTTACAGCTGGAATGATATCCGGAAAGCTTTGTATCCGTATATCTCTTCTAGTTGAGTATTGTATTATTTTCCGCTGCTATGTATTTAAATGTAATTTAAATCTCTGATATTTCTGTGTAATAATCATTTATACTCTGTATATTCTTGTAATCTGATTCATTGTTGTTATATACAATGAAATGTTCTTTTATATGCGTTCTGTTGTGGCTTGTTCTCGAACTATCCGACGCTTTCCTTTACGGGGAAGTTACGGGTTTTCACAGTTGGTATCAGAGCTTTGGTTTACAAAGCTAGAGAACAAGGCACATTAGAACTATACGAAAGAATTCATCAAATATTGGGTTAGTAATATCCAATGAGAATGACTCGTTAGAGATGGGATCAGTAGTATCCTAGAACGAGTGTGAAGAGTATATTTTTAACGTGAAAGCAAATTTTGTTTTGAAAATCTAAATCAATTATTCGTATTTGATTATATATTTATATTGATGTGGACAATCCAGTATATAAAGATTTTGCATATACGCCTTGCAAACGTATATTTGAAATTTTAATATACTGGATAGATATAGAATCACATTCTAGACACCCGGAGATGGTTCTGATGATTGATCGATCATCATCAGAATCTATGTTCGTGTTTTGAAGATGTGGTATTTATATATTTCCTATTGACTGGTGTGAGAACCAAAATTAGATAGGACCTATTGTTGTGAGTTGGCATCAAAAACATGATTTTTGTAAATGTATCAAAATTATGAATTTGACACTCTAATTCACTAATTGATTGATGTTTGTGTTGTTTGTTTATTTGTTTGCTAATTTTGAACCATTATGCCTAACTGAATCAAATATTGAATTGTATCGAAAATTGGTCGCATTTGCTTGCATATACTTGCACTTTCATTGAACAGGTCATAGCAAGGAGGCTAGAGCCAGAGAATAAAATTTGTTTGCCCGACAAATAGGTACATGTTTACTACATAATTTACTGTTTTGTTTGGGTGATGATGATTTTATGAGCCTATTGGCTAGCCGCTTGGCTTTTTCTTTTTCTTTTTGAGATCTGAAGGACCGGGGAAGCTATTTGAAATTCCCCGATGCTCCCGATGCAGTGGAGGTTATGGCGAAATTTTTCGAAAATTTAAGGTGTTAGCCAAATTTTTGAAAATTCTCAGAAACTGAAAAGTTGGGGAATGGAAGCCAGATCGATCGTAGTGTTGATTAATCAAACCACCTTCGACTTTGTTCCTTTTCGGGGACGAAAAGTTTTAAGTGGGGGAGATTGTAACAACCCGAAAATCTGGGCCAGTTTAAAATTTTTATTTTGGCAATTTTAGCGAATTTTGATTATTTAAAATGAATTATTTTAAATAATATCGACGGGAAATTTATTTTGAATATAATTTGAACGTATATATTATATACGTCGTCGTTAGAATATAAATAATTATATATAATTATAAATAGAATTGAAAATGGCGCGGTAGTTCGATAATTCGATTTCAAACTTCAATTGAACGTACCGGGTGCAAAACAATCCGGATTTTAGTGAAACCAAAAATAATGGAATCTAATTGTGAATATCTTTCCAACGAATCCGAAAAATCAAAAGTTCGTAGCGGGAATCAAAAGATATGTCCAGTTGAAAATTCTGAATAGTCGCTATGGAATTCAGGCCCTTAAAAATGGACATTTTGCAAACGACCTCGGATTTCGACGAAACCAGTTTTGTTGGATCCGTGATGTTAAGTTATTGCTAGGTTTCCAATTTCATAATTTTTCGAATCAATATGTGAGCATGGCAAAGGAAAACGCGTTTGACCAGTTCCAGTTGATTTTAATCGACTGGAAATTGGCCACTTTTCCAACGGTCTCAGAATTCGACGAAACTAGTTTTGTTAGGACCGTATCGTCAATACGAAGCTAGAAAATATTTTTCTGCAATTTTTAGTGTTAGTATGTGACCCCGGTAATTTGAAATGTACGTTTAAAATTCAATAAAGTGATTTAAATGTAAATTCAATGGAAACTAATTCAAACGATCAAACCAACATACGAAACATATCCCATTGTGTTCGGAATGGGGGTAAAACGCTATGGACGATAGGCGGTGGGCCTCGTTTCGAGGTCGTATGTAAAAGTCAACCTTTTCAAATTGAATAATTAAATAAATAAAAAAAAAAATTTCCTCCTCTCTACATACCCTGGCCCCCCCTAAATTTCATTTCAGTCGAAAATAAAATAAAAAAAAAGAGAAAGAAAAAAACCCAGATGCAATCGCCCGCCCACCCATCGACATCGCCACCGCCGCCAGGTCCCCCCTACCGCTGGCCGACCCCCTCGTGCGCCCATACCCTCGAACACCACGATGACCGATTCCCCCCTGCTGCTGTCGCGACCCCTTCTTCTTCTTCCTCCATGCCACTGCCTCCACCACGAAGTCCAGCACCCCCTCGCCTGCAACTCCAGCCTCGAGGGGCGACTCCGAACCCCTCCCCTTTTCCAGATAAATACTGTAAGTGATTTATTAGTATTATTATTTTTTATTTTGTAAATCAGTTTTTTTTTATTTCCTTTTAAATTTTAGCAAAATAAAAAAAAGTGCTGTTTTATGTAGTAAGAAGAAAATATCAGTTTCTAGTTTATATAAAAATTCAGTCTTTGATTTATATTATATACATAGGAAAAATTCAGTTTTTGATTTACCATATAAAAAATTCAGTTTTTAATTTAAGAATAGATTAAATATAAGAATAGGTGTAGTTTAAAAATAAAAATAGATAGAGTTTAAATTATAAGTTAGGATTTTTAAACTGGAATTAAAAATATGATTTTTATATATTGAACTTCGAATTAAAAATATGATTTTTATATATTGAACTTCGAAATAAAAATATGATTTTTATATATTGAACTTCGAATTAAAAATAGGATTTTTATGTATTGAACTTCGAAATAAAAATATGATTTTTATATATTGAACTTCGAATTAAAAATAGGATTTTTATATATTGAACTTCGAAATAAAAATATGATTTTTATATATTGAACTTCGAATTAAAAATAGGATTTTTATGTATTGAACTTCGAAATAAAAATATGATTTTTATATATTGAACTTCGAATTAAAAATAGGATTTTTATGTATTGAACTTCGAATTAAAAATAGGATTTTTATGTATTGAACTTCGAATTAAAAATGTGATTTTTATGTATTGAACTTCGAAATAAAAATATGATTTTTATATATTGAATAGCGAAGTAAAAATTCGATTTTTACATAGGTAGTGAAAGCGGGCAACGAAGATGAAAAAGGATGCGATGACGACGAAGACTTCTCTAAAAGAAGTGCCGTGGAGCTAGGATAGCTATACGTGAGAATTTCTCACCTTTCAATTTCTTTTCTAAGTTATTTATATATACTAGGATGCAGACGGTGCTTAGTAGCACCCGACACAATCGTCCACAGACCATGGACTTGTTTGTTTGGTTGCATAGATTAGTTTGATGATTTGATTTGAATTTGGTTGTTTGGTGAATATGATTGATGTGTGAATGGCGTGGGCCTTCACTAGACCGGGGATAAGGCTAGGCCTTGTCCCGTTTCTAGTATCGTGCCGTTATGCCGCCGAAATTTTCTAAAATAAGTTAGAAAAATAAAAATATCATTTTATTTAAAGAATGAATTGAATAGAAATTCATATGTTGAAATAAAATGTTTTGTCGTCAAAAATATAATTTTTAACGTGAAGTGAATAAAATAAAATATTCATTTATAAACCGGACGGTTTGTTTATGTACACCTATTTGAATGACATTGATTGGGACGATAAATTTTACACATCGCCCAACTGCACAACTAAAATCTGTGTTTGATTGTTTGAAAACCCCACACGGGTGTTGGGATGAAATATGAATTTCACTCATCCTGATTGATCAAATATGTTGATCGATGGATTGACAGGCTGTTATAAGCGTTAGATATCTATATTTGATGCTTATACAGTGTAGTGCACTTTGGTTGATGGTTGATTATTTTTCAATGCTATTATATGTGTGTAATGTATGAAAATCCATATAATTAACTTTATATGGTAATTGATTGGGCCTCATTCCAATTTGAAAAATAAAGAATATTATAAAATAAAAGTTCATGTGTTGACAGTACTCATTCATTGAGATTGGTCATGTGTTGAACGAAATATTTTGATAATAACAACTATTTTGAAAATAGAAATTTATGAAGCCGTGTTGATTAGATTGACGCCATTTTGACGTGAACGATATTTATATCGATTTTATTCATTTCGAAATGAATTGAAAACGATTTCGAAATGAATTGAATTGAAAACGATTTCGAAATGAAATGAATTGAAAACGATTTTCGAAATGAATTGAATTGAAAACGATTTTCGAAATGAATTGAATTGAAAACGATTTTCGAAATGAATTGAATTGAAAACGATTTTCGAAATGAATTGAATTGAAAACGATTTTCGAAATGAATTGAATTGAAAACGATTTTCGAAATGAATTGAATTGAAAACGATTTCGAAATGAAATGAATAGAAAACGATTTCGAAATGAAATGAATAGAAAACGATTTCGAAATGAATTGAATATATAACGATTTCGAAATGAATTGAATATATAACGATTTCGAAATGAATTGAATTGAAAACGAATTGAAATGAATTCAAATTGAATTGAAATTTGAATTGAATAGAAATGAATTTTTGGAAACGAATTTATGAAGAAGAATTCAATTTTGATTTGAATTGAAATGGAAGTTGAAATTGCTTTTGAAACGATTTTAAAACTATTCATATAATTCGTTTTAAATAGAAATCGAAGAAATATATATTATATATATTATATATATAATATAATGGCCTGAATAGAACGCGCCGCGCCGCGGTAGTTCGTGAATTTTGACCATTTATTTCAAACGGACATTACGGGAGATCCGACCGTCGGATTCTCCTAAAACCGGAACCGTTGGGTTCGTATCGAAAAGAGCTTTCTAAAGAATATTAGAAATTAGAAATCTAACGGTTGGATTTGGAGATACGTCCAAATCAAATTCGAAAAAGGTCGCTGTAAGTGCAGTTCGATGGCCATTGATGGAAATCGACTGTACGGGCCTTGATAAAACTATTAAAAATAGTAATAATTTGTGTAAAATCATAAGAAATGATTTGTGAAGATTTGGGATGAAAAACTCCATATTTGAAAAGATAAAAATAGATTTTTATCGAAATGAACTAGTTTTGAACTAGAAATATAATTCTATTTATTTTTAAATAAATAAATTGAATTTGAAAAGGGTTTTAAAAATAACAGAATTTCCAATGATTGCATTGGAGTGGATTTGAATCGAAATTGTCTTCGGAATATTTCGATGTTGGAATTCGTGATTATACGGATGTTGTTACGGAAATTTGAAAGATATATATTTATATCGTTATTTCCAATACGACATTTGTTAATCGTAGAATTTGATATTGAATATAAGCCGATATATTTTCTATTCCGAGCCTTATATTGAATATCAAATGGGATTTGGGTTTGTCGTGAATGGTGTCTTCACTAACACTGTTCTTGAACCCAGTTGAGAAAAGATTAAATATTTTTATTTAGATTTAATGAAGTGTACCAATTAAATAATATTTAATTGGAATTGAATTGATATTGATTTTTGGGTTTATCGTGAACAGTGTTTTAAATAACACTTGTTCTTTAACCCGATAATTAATGAATGTGATTTTGGGTTTATCGTGAACCGTGTTTTAAATGACACTGATTCTTTAACCCAGTTAACGATTAAAACTAAGTGGAGTTTTAATGAATCTTTAATTAGATTGAAATGATCGAAAATGGAGTATCACCAGTTTTGCTCCAGGCGATAGTTAAATCTTTAATTAGATTTGAACGTGAAATGGTAATTGAATTTACCAATAACACCGTGGTGTTAGATATGAAGTAGGACCAGTTTTACTTCATGGGATTAATAGGTTGGGATTGGGAAATTAAAACAAATGATTACTTCGGTAAGTTTCGTTAATCCCGACTAGTTTTGAATTGATATTCAAAAATAGATTAAAGAATAAATTCAAGAAATTTACCTTGGATAAAATTTATGGGAACCTTTCCCTATGAATGTGAAATTTAGAAACTAATTGTCGGTTAGCCAAGCAGAATGGTTTTCTGGATATTGATCTGATGTTGGTTTCGGCCTTCGGGGTTAATATTTGGGGAATTATCCTCTTGATTAATTTACTATTAGTGACTGATGAATTGGAATGAGGCGTATGTTGTGTTTGTGTAACACTTATTTAAAATATACGCGAGTTATTCGGAAAGACCGGGTTTATCTCATTCTGAATAACTGATACGACGATAAGTCGAAGATAAAGACGATGGTCGAAGACCGGAAGTCTTCACGTCGTTTGGGTGATTACTGATGATCTTGATTGGGCTGTACACCCAAGAAGATGGAAACAGTTGGTGATCGTCCAGACGTACTTGGAGATCGATGGATATGCAGGGTACTAGGTGCCTCCGGTTTCGTTCAGACCCAGAATGGACTTGTAAATGGACTGTGTGTCTGACATTGGATTTTAGTCCGTGTGATTGATCTCTATTAAATATATATCTGTTTGGCGGCGGAGAATTTATTCTTTTGCTTAACGCCCTTCTCTGAGATGTACGAGCTCAGGGGTTATATATTGATGGATATCAAACGCATGGAGTGAATTGCCTGTGTGGCATGCCTAAGTGGCAATTGATCGAGGCTTCTGTTGAAAAGCAAAGTCTTGTGGTGATGATCAAAGCACGGCCTTTGTGGCGTAGCTTTGTGTAACGTTTACTTCGCGAGTTTCACACCCGGTATGAACCAAAAACGGGAGACGGACCTCAGGGAGGGCATGCGTTTCTTTCTAGTTAGAAGTGGCGTCAGTGGTTTTACACGCCCTGATGAGTTTGACTTATGTGGTTGTTGCTGTTGCGAGGCGCCTCGAATTGATCGGTCGTTCTCGAACCGGTGGAGTCATTTAGTTGGCTCGTTTACGCCCCATAGGGCGGGGGAACGCATGTTCAGGGTTTAAGTTTAATCCACATCGGTGGACCGGCCCTGTCGCTCCAAGGGCCCACCTGAGTCTGGGTCCTGAGGCTCGGGCTAGACAGTCTCGAATCGGTTGAGGACTATCTTTTGCCTCGGTTCATAGACGGAAATCCAATTTCCAAATACGTGACTTTTGCGGTTTTATTTGTAGAGCCTAGTATGGCGACATAGTGGGATGGGGCGCTCATGCCGCCTATGATTGATACTTATGATTTGAAGTTGTTTTATACACTATGCACTTATAATAGTATCAACGATTTGTTTTAACCGTATCAAGCATTCTTTGGCTGTTATAAGGGAAAACCCTATCCTCGGCTGCGTTGCATTGTGTGATGGGACCTGGGTCTTATAACAGCTTCATTTTTCTTTATTTAGCATTGCGCTGTTTGTTTTATGCACAGGTATTCTTGGGAGGAAACCCGTTCCGTGTTATACGGCGTGGTCCCTTGATTTACCCAACTTTGAAAATAAAGATAATAACTGTTTTAGTTCTCACACCAGTCACATGACTGACCTGGAGTTTATTGTTTTAACCTAAACTCTGGGTGCCCCTATTTTGACACGGGCAGCTAGTAGTTTTGGTTTTGCAGATTTATATTCACAGGATCCTGGTTTACAGCTGGAATGATATCCGGAAAGCTTTGTATCCGTATATCTCTTCTAGTTGAGTATTGTATTATTTTCCGCTGCTATGTATTTAAATGTAATTTAAATCTCTGATATTTCTGTGTAATAATCATTTATACTCTGTATATTCTTGTAATCTGATTCATTGTTGTTATATACAATGAAATGTTCTTTTATATGCGTTCTGTTGTGGCTTGTTCTCGAACTATCCGACGCTTTCCTTTACGGGGAAGTTACGGGTTTTCACAGTTGGTATCAGAGCTTTGGTTTACAAAGCTAGAGAACAAGGCACATTAGAACTATACGAAAGAATTCATCAAATATTGGGTTAGTAATATCCAATGAGAATGACTCGTTAGAGATGGGATCAGTAGTATCCTAGAACGAGTGTGAAGAGTATATTTTTAACGTGAAAGCAAATTTTGTTTTGAAAATCTAAATCAATTATTCGTATTTGATTATATATTTATATTGATGTGGACAATCCAGTATATAAAGATTTTGCATATACGCCTTGCAAACGTATATTTGAAATTTTAATATACTGGATAGATATAGAATCACATTCTAGACACCCGGAGATGGTTCTGATGATTGATCGATCATCATCAGAATCTATGTTCGTGTTTTGAAGATGTGGTATTTATATATTTCCTATTGACTGGTGTGAGAACCAAAATTAGATAGGACTTATTGTTGTGAGTTGGCATCAAAAACGGATTGTGTGTCTGACATTGGATTTTATTCCGTGTTGATTGATTTCTATTAAATATACATCTGTTTGGTAGCGGAGAATTTATTCTTTTGCTTAACGCCCTTCTCTGAGACGTACGAGCTCAGAGGTTGTATATCGATAGACATCAGTCGCATGGCATGAATTGCCTGTGTGGCACGCTAAGATGCAATGATCAAGGCTTCTGTTGAAAAGCAAAGTCTTGTGGTTGATGATCAAAGCACGCCTACGTGGCAGCTTTGTGTATAACGTGAATTCGCGAGCCTCACACCTCGGTATGAGTTAAAAACGGGATACGGACCGCTGGGAGAGCATGACGTTTCTTTCTAGCTTTGGTGGTGTCAGTGACTTACCAGCCCTGACATTTTTATACATTTCACCTATGTGGTTGTTGGAATGAGAGGCGCCTCGATATTAGGTCTGTAAGGACCGGGAAACATGTGTTCGGGAATTGCCAATCCTCTAACGTAAGTGAGGACCGGCCCAGCCGCATCCGGGGTTGCCCAGAGTGTGTAGTCCCGAGGCATTTGCTAGAGTGTCTCGAAACGGAGAGGAGCTTGCCCCTTGCCTCGACTCATGACGGAAATCCAATTTCCAATACGAGATATTTCGGCTTTATTTGTAGAGCCTAGTATGGCGACATAGTAGCATGGGCTGCTATGCCGTCTATGATTTATATTTATGATTGAAATTGTTTTGACACTATACACTTATTATAGTATCAAGTGATTTGTTTTAAACGTACCAAGCATGTTTGGCTATTATAAGGGAAAACCCTATCCTCCGGCTTGCGTTGCATTGTGTGATGGGACCTGGGTCTTATAATAGCTTCATTTTTCGAAAAAGCATTGCGTTGTTTATTGATATGCACTAGTATTCTTGGGAGGAAACCCGTTCCGTGTTATATGGCGTGGTCCCTTGAATTACTCTCTTTTAAAGTAAAGCTTTAAATAACTGTTTTAGTTCTCACACCAGTCACATGACTGACCTGGAGTTTATTGTTTTAACCTAAACTCTGGGTGCCCTTATTTTCCGCACGGGCAGCTAGTAGTTTTGGTTTTGCAGATTTATATTCACAGGATCCTGGTTTACAGCTGGAATGATATCCGGAAAGCTCTGTATCCGTATATCACCTTCAGTTGTGCTTTGTATTACTTTCCGCTGCTATGTAATTTATTGTAATCTCTGATATATACCGAATGTAACTTATTCAATTATACTCTGTATATTCTTGTATCTGATGGAATTGTTGTAATAGCAATGAAATGTTCTTCCGTCTGCGTTCATTTGTGTGTTGTTCTCAAAGTATCCGCTCTTTCCTTCACGGGGAAGTAACGGGTTCTTACAAAGACTCCCTCGAAATCTAAATAGTGGGTTGTCTTGCATTGTTTTAGTATTTGGTAGATTAATAATTGCTACTACGAGTGGCTCTTGCACCTTCTTTTTTAGCTATTTTCCTGTACAAATTCATTCATTCGTAAATAAAAAATAATTCATTTTCTGCAATGTCTGTTTGTCAGTAGTTCTGCACTTATGTAAAAATGCATTTCTTACTATAGTTATGAAATGAAGTTACGGAGGGAGGAGATATGTGTATACATATATGCCCCCAGTCAATTCTTAAAAATTATTTAAGGCTTAATCAAGCAATCTGAATGCTCCCGATTTTCTGACGGGATAGCATTTTCTGTGTTGTCGATGTCGTTCATTTTTTCTGGCATTTCTTTTATACTCTCCTGTCTTATACTCAGGTTAGATTTCTTACTGAGGCGGTCTCTTGTCTGGGTGCACCTTCATGCCTTAGAGGACGTCGTCTTCCCGTCCTTTTTATACTCTCTCTCTCTGGAGAGTTAGAGTTCGAGCTCAGCAATCTATTCACTTCCCAATCTTTCAGCGGGGAAGGATCTCTTTCTCAGCGCTCAGTCGGAGACGCTTTTATACTCCCTCTCTCTCTCTCTGGAGATTTAGAGTTAAGAATGTCGTTTTCTCATTCTTTTATGTCTTGTTGCACAAATAGTCGTTGTGCTTTTTCTTATGTTTAAACTATTTTCAACCTTTTCAGGTTTTGAATCATCTTATATTCCATAATCACAACAGAATAGTCGATGAATGTATATATATAATGCATAAAAGTAAATAACACACGATATTTTTATAGTGGTTCAGCTAAGTCATAGCCTACATCCACTTTATAGTCCTTTATTCATATCATCATATTTTCCCAAGGCAAGTCGTGCCTTATTACAGAGTTCATAAGAAAAATAACAAAGAGTACAACATTTCTAATCCAAATATCGCATCAAGTGTTGGGCATTCCATGCTCTAGGGACTTCTTCGCCATCTACGGTCGTTAACTTGAAGGTTCCTTTTTCAAGTTTCCGTTGGATGACAAAGGGTCCTTCCCACTTTGGACCGAGGTGAGGAAGGGATGGAAAGACTCTCTTTAGCACCAAATCTCCTGGTTCAAAAGTCCTAAGGCGAACTTTTTTGTCGTAATAGCGTGCCATCTGACGTCGATGTCTTGCCGCACGCAAATCTGCTTCGTCCCTTTTTTCTTCGACTTCATCAAGAGACTCAAGTAAGAGTGCCCGATTCGTCATCGGGTCATAAAACGTCATCCTGTGGGAAGGAACTTCCAGCTCAATTGGAATTACTGCTTCTGAGCCAAAAGAGAGAGAGAAAGGGGTGTGACCAGTAGCCGTCTTAAATGTTGTCTGATATGCCCACAAAGCTAGGGGCAATTCGTCAACCCATTTTGCCTTTGCGCGCTCTAACCGTTTCTTGAGGATGGATTTTATTACTTTGTTTATTGCCTCAACTTTCCCATTTGACTGCGGATAAGCAACCGCAGTGTATCGCTTGTCGATCTTATACTTCTGGCAGAAATTTCTGAATTCAGTACCATCAAACTGGGTTCCGTTGTCAGTTATAATGGTCCTTGGGATCCCGAACCGGCATATAATATTTCTAACCACAAAACTTATCACCTTTCTTGCCGTGATTTTGGTCAAGGGCTCAGCTTCCACCCACTTCGTAAAATAGTCCACAGCGGCTATTGCATATTTCGCTCCTCCTTTAGCAATCGGTAGAACTCCAATGATATCAATTCCCCACGTGGCAAATGGCCAAGGACTCACCATTGATTTGAGTTGGGTCGACGGTGCTCTGGGGATTTTGGCGAATCTCTGGCACTTATCGCAGCGTCGTGAATAATCAGCTGCATCTTTATTAATTGTGGGCCAGAAGCATCCATATCGCAATATCTTTTTCGCTAAAGTCTGACCTCCTGTATGATCTCCACACTCACCTTCGTGCACTTCTCTTAGTACGTGTTTGATGTCGTCGTGTGCTATACATCGTAACAGGGGCATAGAAAATCCTTGCCTATAAAGAATATCATCTTGTATGACATATCTGGTAGCCTTGCGAACTATAGCCCTTTTCTCACTCTTCTTTGATGGGAGTTTCCCATTCTTAAGGAAGTTCTAAATTGGGGTCATCCACGACTCTTTCTCCGGTTCCGCTTCGAAAGCGAACTCAATTTCCATTGACTCAAAGCTTGGTGATTCCAACGTTTCAATTGGAATTATTTCAGTCTCTTCTGGATTGTCGGAACTAGCCAGCTTTGCCAGCCTATCTGCCTTTTGGTTTTCGGCTCTTGGGATATGTGTTATATTGTACCGCTCCAAGTTGCTCAATAGCTCTCTCACTTTCCTGAGGTAGGCGATAAGTCGAGGTCCCCGAGCCACAAATTCCTCTCGCACTTGGCAAACAACGATTTTAGAGTCACAGAATATGTCCAACATTTTTATTCCGAGGTCTTTAGAAAGCTTCAGCCCGACAATCAGGGCTTCGTATTCAGAGTCATTGTTAGTCGCCGAGAATTCTAATCGTAGAGCGTAATATAACAACCGTCCTTCAGGAGTGACTAAGACGATTCCAGCTCCGGACCTTCGGTCGTTCTTGGCTCCATCTGTGTATAGTTTCCATGGATCTATCTCTAACTCATCCTCTGACTGTGTAACACCCCACGCCCGCTAGGGTCACTCACTAAGGGAATGCCATAGCATCGGTGGAGTATTTTAGTGAATATAGAACAGAAAAATTACAACAAGACAGATATAAATAGTACTTGAAATTCTAAAACATCATCTCATAACAGCGGAAATAAACATGTCTGGTTACATCATAAAACCATGATAAAAGTCAAGTACAACATCTGTCAAAATAATGAAGTACATAATCCCACTCTCATATACAATAGCCATAAGAAAAGAAAAGATAACTGGATAACTGGAGCTTTACATCTACCCAAGCTCCTCAAGACTGGAAACAGAAATCCGATCAAGCTCTACTACCGCTAGGATTCACCGTAGGACCTGAGGGTTGGGAAAAAGATAAAAACAACGGGGTCAGACATAAGTCTGAGTGAGTCCTATAACTTTAACAATACAATCATTAAAGTAACCAGAGAAGACATAAATTTGACCTACGGTAATATCTGGGGATGAATGGCTACACTAAGCAGCTTGGTAGACTCAGAATAAACTAAGATAACCGTCAGGACGCATCTACCCACCCAAGGATAATTACTAACTGCACCACACCAGTCATTCCTACTTAAGGTTGATCCATCCCAAGGACTTAAAAGATATAACTAGTAGTTTCATGTACCCCTAGCTGACCACATAGGTGCTGTCTGCCCCTATCTCCACTAGGTGTACCCCACTACCCCCAAGCGATCGGCTCCCTAACGTAGATACCCGTGCTGGACCCACAGTGGGGTGTATCACTCCCCCTAAAGTGGCAACCCAATATTATCCACGGTGCACGGCTTATACCTACACGATGCAACAACGGCTTATCTACCAGCCCGGGCCCACACACGCATATGAAGCCCGTTGGACTTGCGTTGCCACCGCTAACCCGTTTTGGCCTCTTATAGTCAAGCCCAATATGCGTGTCCCGTCACCCGACTAGAGTCGAGCCCACAAAGATACGTTTGGGATATTGGTTGAAATGGGCCCCCACAAGCTACCCACCTAAGCTTGTTACTTATCTAGTGTATCCCACTTAACCCTTTAATCATGTTTAATTACATGTTTCCACTTGGTTAAGTATTCTAATCGTATTTTCTATTGCCACCCAAGGCAACCCACTAGATTTCCACATGCCACCCAAGGCACCCACTTAACCCCTCATGCTCTACTACATGCTTATCTGGTTAAGTGTTTCTTAATTAATTAAGACCGTGATTCTCATAAAGACCTCTCACATTAGACTATCTTTTATGACCGCTGGTTAAGCCGGTTGGGTCCGGGCAGCCTTATGTCATAACCGAGTCTAACCTCGTGTCTTTATATTAATCACGTATTTAGTTTGTGCCTAAGACCTCTCACATTGGGCTAACATTTGTAGCAACTGGTTAAGCCGGTTGGGTCCGGGCAGTTTTACGCTACAACTGAGTCCAACCTCGTGTCTTAGTCGATTAATTACACCTAATTAATCACCCCATATTAATTATCCCTAATTAATATCAAGTTTTTCATAACATGGGTAGACCTAACTCAATAGGTAAATTCCCATGGGGTAGACCTAACTCAATAGGTAAATTCCCACTTATGTTAATTTATTTTTACGGTATGCTTAATCATACCCAACCATACTTTTAATTAACATATTTATTAACCCCATCGTTCCCCACGTAAATCGTTCTCATAAAGGGAAGATCCATCACAAATATCATGGGTTAAACCAAATATTAGCATATACTTTGTCATGGGTTAAGAGGATGTCAACTTGCATATATGAGCATATATTAACCCAACTTGCATTTAAGCATACACATAACTTGCATAATTATTCACATAACTTCATAAGCATGCATAACATGTTAATCTTGCATTTAAGCATACACATAACTTGCATATTCATTCACATAACTTCATAAGCATGCATAACATGTTAATCTTGCATTTGAGCATACACATAACTTGCATATTCATTCACATAACTTCATAAGCATGCATAACTTGCATATCACATAAATCTTGCATTTAAACATATACATGACTTGCATAAGTATCCATATACTTGCATAAGCATGCATAACTTGCATATCACATTAAACTTGCATTTAAACATATACTTAACTTGCATAACTCACTTTGTTAAACATGCATAATTCCACTCATTAAATATGCATAAATCCACTTGTTAAACATGCATATACCAACTTGTTAAATATGCATAAATCAACTTGTTAAACATGTATAAATCAACTTATTAAGCATGCATAAACCAACTTATCAAATATGCATAATCATAGAACAACATAGAGTAACATATCATTATACATGATTCAAACTCACTAATCCGCATTTAAGACCATAAGTCTCATTACACCCAACCTACTTACTTTAACAATTAATGCTAAAGTGATAGAAACTCACCAAACTCAAGATTAGCAACCTTATGAAGTAGAATTAGTTGCTAACTATGAAGATAATGATGATTAGAGAATGATTTGAGAGGGATTAGCTTGCAACTTCCTTCATGAACTAGTGGAGGCCATGCTCAAATTTCATTTTGCCATAGTTTAGTTACAAGACTTAATTATGAATGAATTAGGGTAGGGTTATGGTCTTATTTATAGGATTAGGTGAGTGTTTTAGGCCCTTAGATTAACCCTAGATTAGATTAGGACCCTTAGATTTAGGAAATCTCTAGAACCAGCCCTCCTAGCCAGCCTGAAACCCAACCTGGTGCAACCTGGTGCACCCAGGTTCACTGGGCGCCTGGACCCTGTCGACAGGCAAGTCGACAGGCATGTCGACACCCCTGTCGACAGGCCTGTCGACAGCCCTGTCGACATGGGCTGGGCGGGAAGCTTCCCGCCTGACCCCGCCTGGCCCATTCCAAATCTGAATATTTTAAATTTTTAAATCTGTTTTAGTTTTGAATTTTCTGCAAACTTCATCGGGCCATAACTGGGCCATACGGACTCCGATTTTCGAAAACTCGGACTCTATTTCGCGTATTTTTCCGAGACGAACGTAATGACGCAGCCCGTTTCCCCTAATTCCCACATCTGAGATTATTTATCCTGTAATTAGTGAATTTTAGTATTAACTAAAATTCGGGGTGTTACATTCTCCCCTCCTTAAAGGATTTCGTCCCCGAAATCTCTAAGCTAAGGAGAACGCATATCCTACCATCCAAACAACCATCTACTCAAATCATCAACCACGGGCATCCATTGTCCTTAAACAGTTTCTAATGATGTATGAGCATATGCAAAAAGTGTGTGTATATGTCCCCTATCTAATGTATGAACATATGCAAACCATGATAGTGCCATGCATCCATTATGTATGCGAGAGAACCCTATCGACACATACAATATCTACATGAGTGCACAATCATTCACCAAAATGCATTATCCATGTGATAGCACAACCATTATACATCCATAAATATATTTTCCTACACACAATTTTATGCAATATGCAATATGAAGTGACTGAGCCGATCTAGTGCCTAGAGTGTGTGTATATGCATCCACGAGCAACCACTAGCAAACACTTGCATCCACTTGCATCCATCAACCATAACATGTCTCAAACACATGTTTCAACCATAGGTTTATCCTATCTAAAGGTCAAAGGTACTAACGAGAGGACATACCAAAGATAAGATAAGTACTAGACAAGCGATAAAGGAGAAAGTAAAGACATACCCTCAAAAAGAAATGGGTACAATGAACGCATCTTCGCTTCCGTCTCCCAAGTTGCGTTGCTCTCATCTTCTCCCCATTGCACCTTGACTAGTTGAACCTCTCTGTTTCTCAACTTCCTAGTCTCTGACCCAAGGATGCGAGTAGGAGCTCGTCTAATAGTCGCATCACGCTCTACCTCTACATCTCTAAGCAAGCTTGGCTCTACCACCTCTGCCGTCTCATGTAAGCACTTCCTCAGATGTGATACATGGAATACATCATGAACACCACTAAGTCTGTCGGGCAACTCCACCCTATATGCCATCCGTCCAATCCTTTCCTTAATAGGAAACGGCCCAACAAACCTTGGTGCTAACTTCCCAGCGGATCCAAAGCGAACAACATTTCTCAATGGAGATACCTTAACAAAAACCATATCTCCAACCTCAAACTCAAGATCCGTCCTTCTCTTGTCCGCATAAGATTTTTGCCTATCCTGCGCTGCTTTCATTCTTCTTCGAATCAAGTCAATCTTCTCTGAAGTCTCCCTAACCATATCAGGCCCAAGCAAGATCTTATCCGTAGATTCCCACCAACATGTAGGTGATCGACAAGGCCTTCCATAGAGAGCTTCGAAAGGAGCCATACCAATACTGGACTGAAAGCTGTTATTATATGCGAACTCTACCAATGGAAGATGCTCTTCCCATGTACCTCCAAAATCTATGATACAAAGCCTCAAAAGGTCTTCTAGAACACGATTCACCCTCTCAGTCTGGCCGTCCGTCTGAGGATGATATGCAGTGCTCAGACACAATTGAGTCCCCACTGCTTCTTGCAAACTTCTCCAGAACTCGCTAGTGAAGATAGGATCTCGATCACTTACTATGCTAGAGGGTACCCCATGTAATCGAACTATCTCTCGAAGATATACTGAAGCTAGCCATGGAGCAGTCCTCTTGCTCTTCACAGGTATGAAATGGGCGCTCTTAGTAAGTCTATCTACCACCACCCAAATTCCTGTATTACCCTTCCTCGATCTGGGTAACCCATCAATAAAATCCATCGAGACGCTATCCCACTTCCATTGCGGAACCTCCAATGGGTGAAGCAACCCACCAGGTTTCCTTTGCTCCGCCTTCACTTGCTGGCACACCAAACATCGAGCGACATACTCGGCCACATCTCTCTTCATACCGGCCCAGAAGAAAACCCTCTTCATATCTTGGTACATCTTATCCCCACCGGGATGAATGGTCATCCTAGAACGGTGTGCATCATCAAGAATAGCCTTCCTTAACCCTTCATCTAGCGGTACACAAAGTCTACCGTCCCTACGCAAGCACCCCCTATCGTCTAGGGTGTACCTACTCAAATGGCTGGACGACTCCCCCCTTATGAGCTTCTCTATCAACTCAACCAACCGTGGGTCGTCCCTCTGGGCTTCCCCAATCCGCCCCAAAAGAGTAGGTCTAACTTCCAAAGAAGCTAGCAAACCGGGTACATAATCAATGGAAGGTCTGAAATCAAACATCGAGATAAACTCCAAGCTTTGTCGTTCCACGAACAATGGACTCAAGGACAACCTCTTCCTACTCAAGGCGTCCGCCACCACGTTACCCTTGCCAGGGGTATACGCTATCTCGAAATCATAGGATGCTAAAAACTCCATCCACCTTTTCTGTCTTAAGTTTAGAACCTTCTGAGAGAATAAGTACTTCAATGATTTATGGTCAGTGAACAACTCGAATTTCTCACCAAGAAGATAATGGCGCCAAATCTTAAGCGCAAAAACAATAGCGGCCAGCTCTAGATCATGGGTAGGGTAATTTTTCTCATGTGCCCTCAACTGCCTTCCACCATAGGCTATCACCCTTCCCTCTTGCATTAAGACTGCGCCTAGTCCTGTCCCACAAGCATCGGTATAGACAACAAATGGCTTGCTCCCATCTGGCAACACTAAAACTGGAGCCGTGGTTAAAGCTTTCTTTAACCGTCGGAACGCATCATCACAATCTACGTCCCATGCAAAAACAAGATTCTTCTTTGTTAAGCGGGTTAATGGGGCTGATATCTTCGCGAAGTCTTTAATAAACTTCCTATAATAACCTGCCAACCCCAAGAAACTTCTTACCTCGGTAGCATTCTTCGGAACCTTCCAATCCTGAATTGATACTACCTTCGCGGGATCCACAGCTATCCCTTCCTTGGAGACCACGTGCCCCAAGAACCGCACTTCCTTCCTCCAGAAGTGACATTTAGAGAATTTAGCCTTAAGGCTATGCGCTCGAAGAGTCTTCAATACCTCTCCAAGATGTAGGGCATGCTCTTCTTCACTCTTAGAAAATACTAAGATATCATCCACAAAGACCACCACAAATTTATTAAGGAACTCCCTGAACACCCTACTCATCAAATCAACAAAGTATGCAGGGGCGTTCGTCAACCCAAATGGCATCACCAGCCACTCATAGAAACCATCCGGAGTTCTAAAGGCAGTCTTGTCTATGCTATCCTCAGCCACCCTCAACTGATGAAACCCTGTGGCTAAGTCTAACTGAGAAAATACTGAAGCGCCAACCAACTGATCGAAAAGATCATCTATTCTCGGCAATGGGTGTCTATTCTTCTTTGTGAGCTTGTTGAGTTCTCTATAGTCTACACAAAGTCTGAGGGACCCATCCGCCTTCGTAGCAAATACTACTGGAGCACCCCACTCCGATATGCTCCGTCTTATGAACCCCTTCTCAAGCAACTCCCCTACTTGCTTATGGAGTTCCCTCCTCTCACGAGGAGCCATGTGGAGCACTGGTAAAGATACAGGTTTAGCATTATCCACCAGATATATTCGGAAGTCAATCTCCCGCTTCGGAGGTAAGCCCTTCACCTCCTCAAACACATCCGGATATTCCCGGACCACTCTAACAGAATGCAAACTCTCGACTGAAGCATCGAGCGATTCAAGATAACTTAGCAAAACAGATTCCATGGGATTACAAGAGATCTCGAGAGTGTTACCCAAACGGGTCAGAAGCCTAACAACTCTCCTTTCACAATCAAGAATGGCACCATTACTGGATAACCAGTCCATGCCCAAAATCAACCCATAGCCCGTGAAGCCCAACACAAAAGCATCACATCTAAACTCAATGCTAAGTATAGAAATCTTCAAACCCAAACATATCATGGACAAATAAGTGGAGCCCCCAATTGGGTTTGAAACAACCAAGGGATCATCTACTAGACTGGTGTTTAAGTGCAATGACTCAACTAATGATGATGAGATAAACGAATGCGATGCGCCTGAATCAAACAATGTACGGACAAGATGATCAAATAGAAAAACCAGACTTTCAACGGAAATAGTTCTACCTCTCTGCTGAACCGGTGGAACTGAGAGAGCCTGAACTTGCCCCCCTGCCTGAGCTGGTGCCATTAGAACTTGCACCTGACCTCCTGAGGTAGATCCCGCCCTTTGCCCCTTCTTAGGACAATCTTTTATTAGATGCCCTGCTTCGCCACAGTGGAAGCAGCCAGTCTTCTTTTTCTTGCGACAATCCTTGCTTAGGTGGCCAGGTGTCCCACAATTGAAACACTTCTTCTTCTTGTCCTTGCCACCGTTGCCTTTCCCACCTTTGTTTTGTTGTTGTTGCTGAGGTCTCTTTTGATCTCCCTTCTTCTCGGGTGCCTTATTCGCATTGGGACCCTTCTCTTCTTCATGCATGAGTGCCATGTCAACTAACTTCTCAAAGGTGGCCCCCATCGGGATATGAGTCATAGCCAACCCATGCATTGGTTCATTCAAGCCTTTCACGAACCTCAAAGCCTTTTTCTCCGGTGTATTTACCATGTCTAGGCCAAACCTTGCCAATTGATTAAACTTGTTAACATATTCCTTCACCGAAAGATTTCCTTGCTTTAAAGTCAAGAATCTTTCCATATACAAGTTTTCCTCCGCCCTTGAGAGAAACTTTGCCACAAATCTTTGCTTAAAATCCGCCCAAGAGTCAACGGGGCGTTCTCCATTAGTAACCTCCCACCAGAATGAGGCCTCTCCCTTCATTAACCAAGCAGCCAACTTGACTTTCTTTCCTTCTTCCATCTCAAAGATATCTATCAACTCTTCCACCTCCTTAAGCCAATCTCTAGCCTCCACAAAGGTTTCAGATCCTTGAAAAGGTTTCCCTCCCATAGCTTTAAATTCCTTGCAAGTCTTAGCAAAAGTATCCGTGCGAGGAGGAGGGGGAGGAGGAAGATCGGGTGCTACGGTTGGTGGAGGAATATTCGCTGGACCCGCAGTGGTGGCCCTAGCCTCCATCAATCTCCTATACCATACTGGTACCGTCACACCCTCCGGAAAGTTAAGATCCTCAGCCATGCTGAAATGAAAAAGGAAAGATTCAAAATGGAGAATTCGAAGGACAAAGATATGGCTATTGGGGATTATGCTTTTCTTTCCAAAAACTTTTCTCTTTAAAAGACATGTTTTTGAAAATATCTTTTCCAAAAATGTTTTAGAAAAATAGTTTTCTAAAAATTTTATCTGTTCCGGTAACCTTTGCTCTGATACCACGTGTAACACCCCACGCCCGCTAGGGTCACTCACTAAGGGAATGCCATAGCATCGGTGGAGTATTTTAGTGAATATAGAACAGAAAAATTACAACAAGACAGATATAAATAGTACTTGAAATTCTAAAACATCATCTCATAACAGCGGAAATAAACATGTCTGGTTACATCATAAAACCATGATAAAAGTCAAGTACAACATCTGTCAAAATAAAGAAGTACATAATCCCACTCTCATATACAATAGCCATAAGAAAAGAAAAGATAACTGGATAACTGGAGCTTTACATCTACCCAAGCTCCTCAAGACTGGAAACAGAAATCCGATCAAGCTCTACTACCGCTAGGATTCACCGTAGGACCTGAGGGTTGGGAAAAAGATAAAAACAACGGGGTCAGACATAAGTCTGAGTGAGTCCTATAACTTTAACAATACAATCATTAAAGTAACCAGAGAAGAAATAAATTTGACCTACGGTAATATCTGGGGATGAATGGCTACACTAAGCAGCTTGGTAGACTCAGAATAAACTAAGATAACCGTCAGGACGCATCTACCCACCCAAGGATAATTACTAACTGCACCACACCAGTCATTCCTACTTAAGGTTGATCCATCCCAAGGACTTAAAAGATATAACTAGTAGTTTCATGTACCCCTAGCTGACCACATAGGTGCCGTCTGCCCCTATCTCCACTAGGTGTACCCCACTACCCCCAAGCGATCGGCTCCCTAACGTAGATACCCGTGCTGGACCCACAGTGGGGTGTATCACTCCCCCTAAAGTGGCAACCCAATATTATCCATGGTGCACGGCTTATACCTACACGATGCAACAACGGCTTATCTACCAGCCCGGGCCCACACACGCATATGAAGCCCGTTGGACTTGCGTTGCCACCGCTAACCCGTTTTGGCCTCTTATAGTCAAGCCCAATATGCGTGTCCCGTCACCCGACTAGAGTCGAGCCCACAAAGATACGTTTGGGATATTAGTTGAAATGGGCCCCCACAAGCTACCCACCTAAGCTTGTTACTTATCTAGTGTATCCCACTTAACCCTTTAATCATGTTTAATTACATGTTTCCACTTGGTTAAGTATTCTAATCGTATTTTCTATTGCCACCCAAGGCAACCCACTAGATTTCCACATGCCACCCAAGGCACCCACTTAACCCCTCATGCTCTACTACATGCTTATCTGGTTAAGTGTTTCTTAATTAATTAAGACCGTGATTCTCATAAAGACCTCTCACATTAGACTATCTTTTATGACCGCTGGTTAAGCCGGTTGGGTCCGGGCAGCCTTATGTCATAACCGAGTCTAACCTCGTGTCTTTATATTAATCACGTATTTAGTTTGTGCCTAAGACCTCTCACATTGGGCTAACATTTGTAGCAACTGGTTAAGCCGGTTGGGTCCGGGCAGTTTTACGCTACAACTGAGTCCAACCTCGTGTCTTAGTCGATTAATTACACCTAATTAATCACCCCATATTAATTATCCCTAATTAATATCAAGTTTTTCATAACATGGGTAGACCTAACTCAATAGGTAAATTCCCATGGGGTAGACCTAACTCAATAGGTAAATTCCCACATATGTTAATTTATTTTTACGGTATGCTTAATCATACCCAACCATACTTTTAATTAACATATTTATTAACCCCATCGTTCCCCACGTAAATCGTTCTCATAAAGGGAAGATCCATCACAAATATCATGGGTTAAACCAAATATTAGCATATACTTTGTCATGGGTTAAGAGGATGTCAACTTGCATATATGAGCATATATTAACCCAACTTGCATTTAAGCATACACATAACTTGCATAATTATTCACATAACTTCATAAGCATGCATAACATGTTAATCTTGCATTTAAGCATACACATAACTTGCATATTCATTCACATAACTTCATAAGCATGCATAACATGTTAATCTTGCATTTGAGCATACACATAACTTGCATATTCATTCACATAACTTCATAAGCATGCATAACTTGCATATCACATAAATCTTGCATTTAAACATATACATGACTTGCATAAGTATCCATATACTTGCATAAGCATGCATAACTTGCATATCACATTAAACTTGCATTTAAACATATACTTAACTTGCATAACTCACTTTGTTAAACATGCATAATTCCACTCATTAAATATGCATAAATCCACTTGTTAAACATGCATATACCAACTTGTTAAATATGCATAAATCAACTTGTTAAACATGTATAAATCAACTTATTAAGCATGCATAAACCAACTTATCAAATATGCATAATCATAGAACAACATAGAGTAACATATCATTATACATGATTCAAACTCACTAATCCGCATTTAAGACCATAAGTCTCATTACACCCAACCTACTTACTTTAACAATTAATGCTAAAGTGATAGAAACTCACCAAACTCAAGATTAGCAACCTTATGAAGTAGAATTAGTTGCTAACTATGAAGATAATGATGATTAGAGAATGATTTGAGAGGGATTAGCTTGCAACTTCCTTCATGAACTAGTGGAGGCCATGCTCAAATTTCATTTTGCCATAGTTTAGTTACAAGACTTAATTATGAATGAATTAGGGTAGGGTTATGGTCTTATTTATAGGATTAGGTGAGTGTTTTAGGCCCTTAGATTAACCCTAGATTAGATTAGGACCCTTAGATTTAGGAAATCTCTAGAACCAGCCCTCCTAGCCAGCCTGAAACCCAACCTGGTGCAACCTGGTGCACCCAGGTTCACTGGGCGCCTGGACCCTGTCGACAGGCAAGTCGACAGGCATGTCGACACCCCTGTCGACAGGCCTGTCGACAGCCCTGTCGACATGGGCTGGGCGGGAAGCTTCCCGCCTGACCCCGCCTGGCCCATTCCAAATCTGAATATTTTAAATTTTTAAATCTGTTTTAGTTTTGAATTTTCTGCAAACTTCATCGGGCCATAACTGGGCCATACAGACTCCGATTTTCGAAAACTCGGACTCTATTTCGCGTATTTTTCCGAGACGAACGTAATGACGCAGTCCGTTTCCCCTAATTCCCACATCTGAGATTATTTATCCTGTAATTAGTGAATTTTAGTATTAACTAAAATTCGGGGTGTTACATAACCACTTTGGAATCGATTACTTCCTCCTCTGGGATGGTGAACTCTGCTATAAAGTCTGCCAGAGCTTGCCCCCTGATCGACCTTCGTGGTTGAAAATTTAAATCAAACTAACTTAATTCTATATTCCATTTGATCAACCTTCCCGATGCTTCGGGTCTCTGCAATACCTGCCTCAGGGGCTGGTCAGTGTATATGGTTATTGGATGAGCTTGGAAATAGTGACGAAGTTTTCGGGATGCGATTAGGAGGCTGTAAGCGAGCTTCTCAATCTTTGGGTAGTTGCGCTCTACCACTGCTAATTTCTTGCTTACATAATATACTGGCCTTTGTACTTTGTCTTCTTCTCGAACCAGGGCTGTGCCAACGGCGTGAGCCGAGACTGCCAAGTAAACAAACAATTCTTCGTGATCCACTGGCTTTGACAAAATCGGCGGTTTCTCTAGCAGTTCCAATAAATTTTGAAAGGCCTCAACACAGTCCGGAGTCCACTCGAAGTTCTTCTTTCCCCTTTTAATCAAATCAAAAAACGGGACGCATTTATCTGTGGCTTTAGAGATAAATCTACTCAACGCAGCTACTTTCCCTACAAGACTTTGGACGTCTTTAATTCTCCTCGGCTCTTCAATGTTTCTAATCGCTGCTATTTGGCTAGGATTGATTTCAATACCTCGGGAGCTCACAATGAAGCCTAGGAACTTTCCCGATGACACTCCAAATGAGCATTTCAAAGGATTCAACTTCTTCCGATACTTTCGCAGGATACCAAACATTTCCACCAAGTCTTGCATATGGCTGGAGGACTGTTTTGATTTGACAAGCATATCATCCACGTAAACTTCCATGGTCTTCCCTATTTGATTATAAAACATTCTGTTCACCAAGCGCTGATAAGTGGCTCCGGCGTTTTTCAATCCGAATGGCATTACAACATAACAATATAACCCCAAATTTGTAATGAAGCTCGTATGTTCTTGATCTGGCACGTGCATAGGAATTTGGTTGTACCCAGAATATGCATCCATGAAAGAGAGAAGTTCATGACCTGCTGTCGAATCTACAAGCTGGTCAATCCTGGGAAGTGGGAAACTATCTTTTGGGCAAGCTTTGTTCAAATCTGAAAAATCAATGCAAGTCCGCCACTTTCCATTCGGCTTCTTTGCCAAGACGGGATTCGATATCCAGTCGGGATATGTCGAATCTCGAATAAATCCGTTCTGCTTCAGCTTCTCCACCTCCTCTTCGAGAGCAGCCGACCTCTCTGGGCCCAGCATACGGCTCTTTTGCTTCACAGGCGGATGTCTCGGGTTTACATTTAGTGTGTGACTTATGATGGATGGCGATATCCCACACATGTCAGCGTGGGTCCAGGAAAACACATCCAAGTTCGCTTTCAAGAAGTCCGTTAGTTCTTTGGCCCGACGTGGATCCAATTGAGATCCAATCTTCAAAACTCTTGTTGGATCGGCTTCATCAATGGGAATTTCCACTGTCGCTTCATTAGGAGTTGCATTTCTAGTCTCTAGTTCCTCGTCTTTTCTGGGATCCAGGTCTTCAGGCGTTCCTTTGGGCAACTCCTTCGGGGTCGATCTCTCTAATTGCTACGTCGAGCCCCCCTTTGGGGGAGGCGAGGCATCTTTACTCTCGATGTTAAGTCCTTTCATCAACATCTATAATTCGAAAACATAGCAGGCCCGTCCGGAAACTTGATCCCCTCTCATTACTCCAGTTCCGGCTTCGGTTGGGAACTTAAGCAATAAACACCAAGGTGTGATACAAGCAATGAACTCAGCAAGGGCAGGCCTCCCCAAAAATTCATTATAAGGCGAATCTACGTCCAACACTACGAACTGAAGCATCCGCACTCTTCTGCGTTCTCCTTGCCCCAAGGTCACGGGCAATTCTATGTATCCCGTGGGAGTTGTTGACACCCCATTGAAGCCTCTGATCCATCCTTCACATGGCTTCAAATCTTCAGATTCAAGCTTCATCTGATCGAATGACTTTTTAAATAAAATATTGACGGAACTTCCGTTGTCTACTAACACCTTATGAACCAAGGCCGGCCCAATGGTGGTAGTAATGACCAACGGATCATCAGTGGGTGACTGGATCCCAGTATTATCTCTGCTGCGGAATACCACATCGTCAAACATTGTCTTCTGTTGTTTTATGGGGACGATATCTTCCAAATCATCACCTTCATTCACATCTACATGCTTGGCAGCATTTACATATTGATCCATTGCTCTAAAGCTACAGATTGCTGGGTGAGGTCCACCCACTATGGAGTTGATAACAATTCCCTTGCCTTTCTACTGTGCGGTAGGCTTGGGAGCAGGTTGAATCTGTTTTGGAGCCTGCTCTCATTGCCCCCTGTCCCTCGGGGCAACCTTATATTCATCCAGTTTCCCTTCACGCAGCAGCTTCTCAATCACATCTCTCAAATGCCGACATTCATTGGTTGAATGCCCATGAGTTCCATGAAACAAACAAAACTTCCCAGTTGCCATTTCTTTCTCTGTCGAGTCACGAGGTGGCGGTCTTTTATATTGCAAAACGTTGTACGTATCCAGATAAATATTCTCCAGGGTGTCGTTCAACGGTGTATAATTCTCATAGGTCTGGAATCGGGGTCTTTTGTTAGGATCACTTCCCCTATTTCTATTTCTTCTGTTACCATTCGTATTACGGTTATTGTTGTTGCCCCCGTTTCCAGAATTTTTGTTTCCACCCTTGTTTCCCACATTTACTTCAACTTTTCCGGAACTTTCCCCAGACTGCTTCACGGCGACGTTACTCTGAACATTTTCTTTTGAAGCCGCTTCAGACTTTCTCTTTCGGTTTGCCCTGGCCTCCTCTCGTCTTAAATAAATATCGTCTTTTTCATAGAATATCTCTCTTGTGGAGGGTGTCTTCCCAGAAAGGTAATCCCCAAACTCGGATTCAGGATCGACTCCTTCCTTTAATGCCATCAGAATGGTGGGCTCATGTGGGTCACTAACTTCAGTCACAGCTAAGTTAAAACGGTCAAGATATGACCTCAAAGACTCTCCTGGCGCCTGCTTAATTCTTGATAATTCAATAACACTTTTGGACTTTCGGGTATGGAGTCAGAACTAATTCATAAAACGTTCGCTCAGTTCCCTATAATTCGAAACCGAACGAGGGGGAAGTCGGGTAAACCAGAACAGCGCCACATCTTCTAAATAGATCGGGAATGCTTTACACTTCACTGCATCAGGGGCAGCAGCAGCATTCATGAGCCACGAGTATCGCATCAAATGCTGTCCCGGATCAGTTCTCCCATTGTACTTGTCCATCTGCGGCAGGTTAAAACGCCGGGGAAACTGAAAGTCGAGGATGTCGTCAGTGAAAGGAGTATGGCTTCGCTCAATGCCATAATCTTCATTGGTGTAGTTCCGGCTCTCGGACATAATCTGGCGCACCATTGCTTGTACATCAGCATTAGTTAGGGGCCGTTCAGGTTCCCTGGCCCTGGTATCCGGGTTCCTTCTGGGATCCCGTTCAGGAGACGCCCTTCTTCTTTGAGCTGCTTCTGCTCTACTCCGCTCCCTACGCTCCCGGTCGATCTCGGGAGGAGGGGACTAGAGCCTTTGCCCCCGAGTGGGATCATTGTTTCCTAGTGCTCGTGCAATATCCTCGCGAGACCCCAAAGATCCGAATGTCAGCTGCTCTAAATTCTGAGGTCGTTCGAGCGGCCTTCGTTCACGGAGCCGCTCTTCCTCGGAAGAAGAAGACTGATCCACTGGTGTGTGACGAACCGGTGATGGGGTTCTCTGTCTACGGAGTTCGCTAATTTCCCTGCTCATGAGTCTCATATTTTCTTGCATCATGAGATTGGTGCGCTCGTTGATTTTCATAGCCTCCCTAGTACTCTCAAGCATGTCAAGTAGGCGCGAGAAATCTCCTTGAGTAATGGGCGCAGATGGATTGACCTGATCATTGACCCTGGTGGCTGAAATCAGAGCTTTCGTAGGGACTCGAGTAGAGGTTCCAACATCACCAAGTGTCGGATCGGTTCGGAGATGGGAGATCGGGTCGGTTCGGAGCTGGGGAGCCTGGTCGGGTCGGTACATGGCAAGCTGCTCGGGTCGGTTCAGGTTGGGGGAATGCACTGCTTCAGAATCTCCTACCCGGATCGGATCGGAGCTCTCCCCCTGAAGGCGGTTCGGGTTTCCTGTATCGGTTCGTCCTGCTGCTGAGCTCTGCCCACGAGACCTTGTCACAACCGCATTTTGCTGATCTTCGCCAGCTCCATTTCCTCGACCAGATTGAACTTCTTTGCCTTTTCGTTTGGCCATGGTTCTTCAACAATCACTTCAACAAATATCCAAGAGCGTCGAAACTTGAGGATTAACTTCTTTGAACTCAACGGTCCAAAAAGTAGAAAGATAATCCCGAAAAACAAAGAATTCAGATGGTTCTCAGTGAAAGCACCAAAATGTTAGACCAAAAAGTGGTTCTAACACCCAAATTTACTAAAAGCAGAATGAAATAAGATCAAAAGTAAAATGAACACACAGGATTTATAGTGGTTCGGCGAAGAAATGCCTACGTCCACTTGTCTTTCACTATTTTCAATAATGTAGTTGCAATTACAATAAAATATTCATTGAATTTCTCTCAAAACTCACTTGCATTCACTCAATTGCCTAAAAACAAATAATGAAAGAAGATTTGGATTTTCCGGGAGTGCTGGAATTCGGGTTATGGAGGTGGTTGAACTCTCAAAGTGCCAGAAAAAAGATCCTTTTCTTTGTCTCCAGACAGGGTATTTATAGGTGATAATTTGCTCAGAACCCGATCCGAATCGGAGCCACGTGTCATCCATCCCATCAGCCTCGGGTTCGGATGGATTTCTATGTTGACAACGCATCAGAGCAGTGGACGTTGTGGGTAGGAACTGGTCATAGCCGCTCCAAATAACCAGGCGCTCATGCAGGGGAGTGACATGGAAGATAGGCTCGGATCGGAAGAGTGTGCTCAAGGGGTTCGGATCGGAGTACCCGATCCGACCCGGATTAACTTAGGACTAATTCCTGTTTTTACTCTGCTCCGCTCCGATCTGTCTTTGTAGCAGGTAGCTCTCCGATCCAACTGGAAGTGGGTTGCTCTCCGATCCGAACAGCTGTGCCTCTCTGATTCCAATAGCAATAGTTCACCGATCCGAACAACAGACTTTATCCGATCCGAACCGATACACTGCTTCGATCCGACCTGCTTCAGTACTTCCCAAGTTTTTTCAATGTTTCACATCTTGACTTTGTGTTGCCCAGTTCACAAAGAGGGCTAACAGTTACGATGGAGTATGGGCGTGCACGTACTCCGAAGTGGAAAAATTAGGCACTGGGCATCAGTAGTGTATACTGTACATCTTGAATCGTGTCGGGTTGCCACCAGAGGGACTGATACACCCCATGGTGGGACCATCACAGGTAGCTATAGTCAAGCGCGGTCGAATGGCACAGGACACGAATGCATGCGAGTAGGAGCCGATCGTTAAGGGGATCGTTTGTTATAAACACGTGAGGCTGGTTGAACCAATAGTTGGTAGGTGTAGAGACTATAGTAATGGGTGCGATCACATGCTCATCTTATCTTATATTAGGGTATTGTCCTATGTTCTGTTATCACTGTCATGATCCCTTTCCTTGTTTAAATACTAGTAATCATTGAACTTACCAGACTTATTGTGCGACCCATTTTCTCTCGTCCTCTTTTCTTCCGTCCCCCCCCCCCCCCCCCCCGGTCCACAGGGAGGGAATACTGCAGCTTTGTCAGACTCTTTGCAAGCTTCAAGATAGTAGATGTATGATTTGGACTCTCTCTCACCTTGGCTATGGCTCTTTGACATTATCCTTAGGGATTTATGCACTTTTACTTTTGGTTTATGCTTCTTTATTTAATAATCAAGACAGAGATTATGTTGTAATTCTTTTGTAATGCTTTTGTATTGAACTACGTATGCAATAAATGTTTGAATTCCGCTGCTTAAATTTTATCTGTCTTGTAAATTTTTCTGTGACTTGTACGTATAACCCTCCACCAAAGTTAAGGCATTCCCTTTGTGAGTGACCTTAATCGAGGTGGGGTGTTTCAGCCTGGCCACCCTTCTTTGGTGTGCGGCTACTCTGAGTTCCACTTCTTTTCTTCTTTCCTCAAGTTGGTCGCGGGATTCGAGCTGTAGCTTCTCATTTTCTTTGGAGTCAAAGTGTAGACTTCTATGGGTAGGGACTTCCAACTCCACTGGTATCATAACTTCAGAGCCATAAGATAAAGAAAAGGGAGTATGCCTGTTGCAGTTTTGTGTGTGGTGCGATATGCCCATAATGCCAGTGGGAGTTCATCTACCCATCCACCTTTAGCCTTTTCTAGCCGCTTCTTAATGGTAGTCTTGATGATTTTATTTACCGCTTCCACCTACCCGTTCTCTTGTGGATGAGCGACTGCTGAAAAGATTTTCTAGATTTTGTACTTGGCGTAAAAGTTTTGGAACTCTTCACTTTCAAATTGGGTCCCGTTGTCTATGATTATCTTTTGTGCTACCCCAAACCTGCATATGATATTCTTGAAGACAAAGTTGATAACTTTCTTTGACGTTATAGTGGCCAATGGTTCTGCTTCAGCCCATTTTGTAAAGTAATCAATGGCAACAATTGCATATTTAAAACAGGATTTTGTAGTGGGAAGGGCTCCTATGAGGTCGATGCCCCAGATTTTAAATGGCTATGGGCTGACCATGTGGTTTATGGTTGTGGATGGCATCCTTGGGATCTTGGAAAATATTTGGCACCTGTCACATTTTTTAGTGCAGGCCGTGGAATCTTTATTGATGTCTGTCCAGAAGTAACCATATCGTAGGATTTTATTGGCCAAAGTTTTTCCGCCGGTATATCCTCCGCATTCCCCTTCGTGCAATTCCTCCATGATTGCCTTAGGCTCCGTCTCTGTAACACAATGAAGTAACGGTGTAGAAAATCCCTGTCTATACAGTCGTCCATCCTGAATAAGGTATAAGGTAACTTTTCGAAAAATGTTTCTTCAGAGTTTAGCTTCAGTCGGGAGTGCCCCAGTTGTGAGGTATTCATTAATTGGCGACATCCATGAATTTGACTCATCAGTTGTTTCCATGATCCAATCCATTTCAGTCTGCTTTGTGCTCGGGCTGGAAAGGACTTCCACTGGAACTAACCCCATTCGCTGTGCATCCCCTGTGCTTGCATATTTGGCTAATGAATCAGCTTTAGTATTTTCCACTCTAGGAATATGAGATATAGTGTAATGCTCGAAAGCTACCAATAATTCCAAGGCTTTAGTAAGATAATCTGGCAAGTTACCCATTTTGGCTTGGAATTCTCCCAGAATCTGGCAAACTACGAGTTGAGAGTCACTGAAGATTTGTATAGTTTTTATTTGGAACTCTTTTGCTAGCTTTATTCCTCGGTAAGGGAATCATACTCAGCTTCATTATTGGTTGACGGAAATTTTAGCCTTAATGAAACACCCCCCTCCATTAAGGTCACTCACAAAGGGACTGCCTTAACTTTGGTGGAGGTTTGTAAGTAACAGTCACAGATAAACACAAGACAGATATAAACACATATATATAAGCAGCGGAAAAACAACAGACTTTTTATTTCATAAAAATACTTATTCATACAAAAACACTTCCATAACTGTCACATAACACTTCCAAAACATTACATCATCATTTCTATCTTTGTTAAATAAATAAGCATAAAACATAATTAAAACTGCATAAATACCCATGATTGTATCCAACATCCGTAGCCAAAGCAAGAGAGTCCAAACTGTACATCTACTATCTTGAAGCTTTGCAAGGAGTCTGACGAAGCTGAGTTGTTTCCTCCCTGTGGACCTCGGGGGGAACGGAAGAAAATAAGACGAAAGAAAATAGGGTCAGACATAAAGCCTGGTAAGTCTAGTGACTCTTCAGTATGTGAATAAGAATAAGGGCATGATAGGTATAAACTAGAAATAGGAAAGTATCATAAACTAAGATAAAGCGGTTTGAATCGAGTATCCTATCGCACCCCACACTATATCTCTGCACCTACATGCATTAGTTCTGAACGGGCACCCTGTGCTGAGGGTAAAGTGATCCCCTTTTTCTAAAGATCGGGTCCTACTCGCATAATCATCTGTGTCTTATGGCCCCCAATGATTGTAGATACCTATGCTGGTCCCAACATGGGGTGTATCGAGACCCATGGTGGCGGCCCGACACAATCCTTAGAATACATAGGTTATACTACTGATGCTCCAGTGCCCTATTTGTCTGCTCCGAAGTGTGTGCACGCCCGCACTCTGTTAGAACCCACACTGTGCACCAACCGCCGTCGCTTTTGACCGCTTACAATCAACCTAGTAATCGTGCCCCACCCTGCCTAGTTTCAGGGTACCATGATACCTAATTTGGGTTACTGCTGAAACGGGTCCTTCGTTACTAGGGTTTTCTAGTCAAACATGTTAAGTGGTTAAGTGTCTGTAGTTACCTAACCCCACCCATCAGTTTATTTAACATGTTGAATTGGTTAAGTGTTTTAGTTAACTTAACCCTATCTTCTGTCCTTAGCCTCTTAAAGCACCGACCACTCACATTAGACAGATATTGTTACGGTTACTGGATGTGCCGGTCGGTTCCGGGAAGATTTACACCGTAACTCAGTCTAACCTCGGGTCCTTATTGTGCTCCATGCTTAACCACCCCCATTGGATAGGTATTGTTGTGACTACTGGACAGCCGGGCGGGTCCGGGCAGGTTTACATCACAACTCAATCCAACCTCGTGTTAAGCACATTCGTATTTTCTAAATTTACATATTTGTCTTTATTGCCTGTTATATGTAAGTTTGTTAACCATTAAAGGTTATGGCCCACATTCCAAGTATAATACTTTTGGTATAAGAATTTCATACCGTTTAAATGTCACAAATTTTGGCATGTGACAATCATGCCAATTTCGTATATTTTTATGCCAAGTTTTCCTACCCATTTTACCCAACGTTACCCCGTCTAAATATTAGGCTAACAACTCTTAGCCTAATTTTTGTTCGCATGATTTTAACATATGACATTAGGCTAATAACTTAGCCTAATTTAGCGCACAAAGTTTGCATAAAGGAATCTATCTACATAACATGTCATAGGTGTAAACATAATAGGGGTGAACTTGCAAAATGAAAATCATGAATGTCATAGGTGCGAACTTGGCATTTTGGCATAGCCATTATGAACATAGTAGGGGTGAACTTGTAAAATGACTAAATCTAAATAGATGTCACATAAAATAGAATGATCTTGACTTGCATAAACATATTTATCTAGGCATAACTTCAAACACAAAACTAGCATGTGACAAGGTTATTACATGTTATTGAAAATGTCAAATTTTGGTATTTACACAAAGATGTGAACTAACTCAAATCATGCAGCCTATTTCAACATGAAACTTGTATTAATTGCATAACCCAAATGGATCCAATTACAACTTGAAATGAGCATAAGAATATATATACAAGGATTTTAACCATGTTGGCATAACGGTCTTAACATAGAACATGTATGCATAAGTCTTAACTTGGACTTAGCAAAATGTATACAGTCCATGTTAACCTCATAAAGGTGTAAATTCTAATATTAACCACAAACTTGCAAGTGATGTTGTTTTCAATTACAAACGTTGAACAGGTCCACATCACATTAATTTATACCATAAACATCCCAATTCCATTCACAATAAAAATCATTGCAACATATATACATTGTTAACATTATACAACATAAACATTATATAACATAATGCGATTCCAATTTCCAATTCATATCAAATCACGTTCTCTTTCAATTCACATCTCAAACGTAACTAGATTTACAACGATCGATGAACTTGAATTCTGGATTCTCAGTTCTGAAATTGAGATGCGTTCCTTTGGGTAGACTAACGTTGATTTGATTCGTTTTTAACTCTAACTTGGCTCGTCTCTAGGCTTTTCTACATGTGGAGGCTCCTCTCAATTTTCTACTGACAGCATGGCGGCTCCATCTCTAATTCCTTATGTTAATTTAGGTTGGAGTCTTAGGTTGTATTTATGGAATTTCAGATTGATTTGAGCCGTCATATGATCATAGATGAATCTAGAACATTCATTTCGAAAGGAGCCAAACAAAATGCGACATGTTAGCCCTAGTGACACAGCTAAGCCTCAGAAATCGACCAGAACCCGACCTGGCCAGCCAGGGCCAAACCAGGTCGACAGGGCAGGTCGACCCCCAGGTCGACCCCCTGGTCGACCTGGTGCCTGGGCGGGAAAATTCCCGCCCAACCCAGTTTGGGTCTGATTTTGTATTTTGAACCTCTTTTTGAACTGTTTGAATTTTAGTTTGAATTCTGAAACTTCCGGAGGTCCTAACCCCTTCATACGGAGTCCGATTCACGTAAATTCCGACTCTATCTCAAGCAGAATTCCGAGACGATCGCAACGGTGAAACCCGTTTCCCCTAATTCTTTCATTTAGAATTAATTATACTTAAATTTGTTATTATACAGTTAACAGAAAATTTTGGTGTGTTACATTCTCCCCTCCTTTTAGGATTTCGTCCCCGAAATCTTCGAGTCTGGAAGAACGTAAGTCCTAACATCCAATCGTCCATCTACTCAACCATCAAACACAGGAGTTCATTGTCCTTAAAAGACTTCCAATGCTTTATGATCATATGCACATTGTGTGTACATGTCCTTATCTAATGCAAAATCAGGCGGTCTACTGATTCTGTTGACCTCCTTAATGCAAATCATGTAAGTGCCATGAATCCATTATATATGCAAAAATTTGTCCTTACTCATAACTCTACATGAGTGTGCAACCATTTATACAAATGCAACATCCATATGATGACATATCAAGTTTCAACCACATACAAATATGAATACATAAATGCATATGCAGTATCAAGTGACCGAGCCGATCCAAAACCTAGGGTGTGTGTGTATATGCATCCACTAGCAACCACTTGCATCCATCAATCATGACAAATACATGTTTACATCCAAAGGGGTTTCTACCTAAGGACAAAGGATAATATCGAGGAGATATACCTAAAAAGACAGATAAAGCACAACTAAAGGAAAAAGAGAGATCAAGGATATACCCTCAAAAAGAAAAGGGTAGGTCGTGCGTATTCTGTCCTCAGTTTCCCAAGTCGCGTCTTCCTCGGCGTCGCTCCACTGAACCTTGACGAGATTTACTTCGCGGTTGCGTAGCTTTTTGATTTTAGTTCTTACGATTCAAGTTGGAACTCTCCTTACAGTTGCTTCGCGTTCTACTTCGGCTTCTTCTAGAATGCTTGGCTCCACCACTTCCGTTGTAACAACCCGTATTTTAACAACGTGTTAAGACAAGAATCAAGGCAGAATTAAATATTAAAATATAAATCAGGGAAAACGGGTTGCGCTTGCGTTCGTCTCGGAAAAATACGTGAAATAGAGTCCAAGTTTTCGAAAAACGGAGTCCGTATGACTAAGTTATGGCCCAATGAAGTTTTCAGAAAATTCCAAGCCCGAAAACAGTTCAAATTCAAATTCAGATTTAAATTACCACCAAGACAGAATGGGCGGAAATTTTCCCGCCCCAGGCAGGGTCGACACAGGGGTCGACACCAGTGTCGACCCCCTCCAATGGGTCGACACCCATGTCGACCCAGGGGTCGACCCCCCCGGTCGGACCAATTTTTCTGGTGCACCTGTTTTGGCTCCTGGGCCTTATTTTAGGGGCTTGTGACGATTTTGGATGGCTCAGACCTATTCTAGGTTTAATCTAAAGGCTGAAATAGATTTTCTACAACTATAAAAAGACCCTAAGACCTAGCCTAAATCATACTATTTCATTTTAGCCTCATGCAGCCGCCATTAAACCTAGAACTCTAAATTAAAAATACAAAGAACAAAATTAAAGAAGACGAAGGATGATTCTTGAAGGCTACAACTAGAAGCTACAACAACTACGACGCTTTAGACAATGGATTTGGGGCTATTTGATTTAAAGTTTTGATTTGGATTGCTTGCTTCATATTGTAAGTTCTATGTCACTTTTTAGGCAAAAACGCTAAAATAACATGGACATGCTATGAATTGAAAACGGATATAATAACTATTATTAATCCATGTTTATATTGTTTAACTTTGAATCAAAATTTGGGAATATTGCTATGATAATGTTGCAAGTTAAACTTATCTTGATGTTGATGTTGTTATGAATCACTTGGGCTTAATTTTATTGCAAGTTGAACAAATACATGTCCATGGAAATCCTCATGTTGATTAAACCATGCATATGATGCTAATTAAACCATGTCTAAGATATTAATGAAACTATGCCTGTGATGTTAATATACCTATCATGCTAATGACAAATTGGGAATTGCTAGGTCATGATGAAAAGTTGGAATCATTATGTTTATAATGCTAGAGGAGAATCATTATGTTAAAAATACTAAATTGGAATCCACTATGCCTATTAGAATTACCATGCCTTTAATGTTTCATGTTTGTAATAAAATTATTATTATGCCCGTAATGATTATTATGCCTAGGATGTAAAGTTGAATTCATCATATTGAACTAAGTTGGAACCATTACTATGCCAAGTTATCATCATGCTAGTATTGAAACCATGTGATATGTTATAGCCTGTTTATTATGCAAGTGATGTTGGAATTGTCACGTATGCCTATCACATGTTTGGATTAATTCCCCTTTATCTCTTGATTTGTTTATGCTTATGAACGAAGTACGTTTATATACGTTGGGGATACGATTGGGTAGAATAGGCAAAACTTGAATTGATTATAATCATAAACCGTGAAATTTGGCATAAGTAGAACATGAAATATGGCACGAAAACTCGACTTGAACATGCCATAACTTGACTTGAAACATGCCTTAGTTGGGCACGAAATTGACATATGAACATTTTATGAAAATAGCACGAATCTGATAAGAACATGGGCATGGCTTTAGAAAACAAGAAAGTGGCCAACTCGAGGTTGGGTTGAGTTTGTAGTGTAAACCTGCCCGGAACCGCTCGGCAAATCCAGTTGCTACAAACAATAGGATCCAATGTGGGTAGTTGGTCACATCGCGCTTGAAACCCGAGGTTGGGTTGAGTTCGTAGCGTAAACCTGCCCGGAACTACCCGGCAAATCCAGTGGTTACGAACAATAAGATCCAATGTGAGTGGTTCGGTGCATTAACGAATCAATTAATGCCAATTAGGGTTAAGTCATGAACATGAAAAGACAACTTAACCAACTTGAACATGATTTGTAGGGCTAAGTCATGAACTTGGAAACGACAACACTTAGCCAACTTAACATGACACGTAGGCGGGTTAAGTCACGAATTTAAATGACATACTTAACCATCTTGACACGACTAGACTGGAAAAGGATTAGGTCACGAATTACATGACTTAATCGGTTAGGCGGGTTAGGTCACGAATTACATGACCTAATCTGTTAGGCGAAACCCTAGACATGACCCTTTTTAGCAGTAACCCTCTAGATGTATCAAGGTACCCTGGGGCTAGGCCGGGTTGGGCATGATTACTGGGCTGATTGTAAGAGGTGAACGACGACAGTGGGGTATGCCAGTGTAGGTTCGGTGGACTACGGTCGTGCACGTATTCCGGAGCAGGCACTGGGTATCCGTAGATTTATCTGTGCATCTTGAATCGTGTTAGGGGTTGACACCCTAGGGCGGATACACCCGAAGGTGGGCCCAACACAGGTGACTACATTCATGATTAGCCATATGACACGGACACTTGACGAACTAGAACTTGTAGGGAGACGATCGACTAGATAATCGCTCCGTAGGACCCCGTACTTGGGTCAGACCCCGTTTCAGGGCCATTTCATGATATTGGGCCGTGGAATTTATTTCGTGATTAACTTGTGACATGGGCTTAGTATACTAGTACAGTCGATGCAACGAATCTCGAACATGTGATGCTTTACTTGACTTGTCTTGTCTTGACTTATCCTGATCACCTTAGTCTATCTTGTTCACCTTGACACCATTCTTAAGTTTAGTTCCAGTTCATACATGATAGGTTGTTTTAACCGTTTTTACACTGAAAGTCACTAGGACTTACTCAGTCTTTATGACTGGCCCTTTTCCTTTCGCCTCTTTTTCTTTTGTCCCCCCCCCCCCAGGTTCTCAGGGAGGAAACACTAGCTCTTAGCTTGGATATCACTTGCTTTGGCTCAGCATGTACGGTTTGCTATGGCTGCTTCATTTTACTGCACTTGGGGAATAAGCTGTTTTTCTGTTTTTAAGTTATTGCTTCTTTGGCTATTATTACAAGACATTTGTAATGAAGTAATTTGAAATGTTTCTAAAATACATGGTTTAGTTTGGAATGAAATGAAGTTCTGTTTTGCTCATAAATTCTTCCGCTATTTACTTAATTATTTATTTATGTTCTGTATTGTGATAATTCTGTGATGTTATCTCGATAATACCTCTCCAAAACTAGTTCATTCCCTTTGTGAGTGACCCTAGCGGAGGTGGGGTGTTACATTTGGTATCAGAGAAGAAGGTTACCAAGGCTGGGCAAGATTTTTGAAAACCTTTTGAAAAACCATTTACAAAGAAGCACTTTTCAAGAAAAGTTGGTTTATTTTAAAAGGCTTTTCCCCAAAAAGCCATTAGCACAATCTTTGTTTTCTCGTTTGAATCTTTTACTTTTTCGTTTTCAGCTTATCATCGCCGACGATCTTAATCTTCCCGAGGGTGTCAATATACCCACTTGGTTCCGTCGTTTCCTCGAGGTTCGGGCTAAAGTGGCAGGCCCAGCCAATCCTCCTCCTCATCCTCCTCAACCTCCGCGAGAAACCGCTTTTTCAAAGATATGCAAGGACTTTAAGGCCATGGGCGGAAAGGATTTCCTAGGAACTGAGACTTTTGTTGAGGCACGGAATTGGTTGAAGGAAACAGAAGACTTGTTTGTTATCTTTGAGGTAGAGGACAATAGGAAAGTACAGTTGGCAGCGTGGCTCATGAAAGAGGAAGCTTCTTATTGGTGGGAAGTCACCAACACTACTAGGCCCATTGAGACTTGGGCGGACTTTAGAGGGAGATTTGGGCTTAAGTTCTTGTCATTGGCAGAGGAGAGTCTCCAAATGGAACGGTTTCTGACCCTTAAATAAGGAAATATGATAGTTAAAGAATATGTGAACCGTTTCAATCAGCTTGCTCGCTTCGGATTGGAGTTAGTCAACACTCCTCAGAAAAAGGCGCTACGTTTTGCACGAGGCTTGAACGAGCCACTACATGGTTTGGCCATGACTCATGTGCCCATGGAGGCGACCTTTGAAAGCTTGGTGGATATGGCCCTACTGTATGAGGAAGATAAGAAGGGCAAGAAAGAGGTCAAGCCCAACGATTCTCAGAATAAGAAGGTAGACCCCGAGAAAGGAGGCAAGAACGACAACTCACGTGATAAAAGGAAATGCAATTTCTGTGGTACGGGAGGGCACATAGCCAAGGATTGTAGAAAGAGGAAAAGAAAGCAAGGTGAATGTTTTCATTGTGGGGAGACTGGACACATCAGCAAGGACTGCCCTAAGAAGCAGACCGGACCTTCCGGGGGTACATCTTTAACTTCTTTTTCTAGATGCTTTGTTTTATCTTGTTATCTCCTCGATCCTATCTTGAGAACCATAGGTAGAATCTTTTTGGATGTAAACATGTAATTGAAACATGTTATGATTGCGAAATGGTTGCAAGTGGTCGCAAGTGGTTGCTCGTGGATGCATGAATACACATTAGGCACTAGATCGGCTCAGTCACAGTTTCATACTTGCATATGCATGAGTGTTTATTTTGGAAACTTGGTTGTACTATCATTTGGTTGTTTCATATGATTGAATGTTTGTGCACTCATGTAGAAATTATGAATTATAATAGGAAATTTTTGCACACATATTGGATTCATTTCACTAAACATATTTTTCATTTAGAAGATCAATCAGGCCTGATCATTATCATTAGCTAAGGAACATATACACACACTCTTTGCATGTGTTCATAAAACATTAGAAGTCTTTTAAGGACCATGGTTGCTTGTGGATGATGTTTTGAGTAGATGGATGATTGGATGGTAGGACACATCCTCCCTAACTTGGAGATTTCGGGGACGAAATCCTTTAAGGAGGGGAGAATGTAACAACCCGTATTTTAACAACGTGTTAAGAAAAGAATCAAGGCAGAATTAAATACTAAAATCTAAATCAGGGAAAACGGGTTGCGCCATTGCATTCATCTCGGAAAAATACGCGAAATAGAGTCTGAGTTTTCGAAAAAAGGAGTCCGTATGACCAAGTTATGGCCCAATGAAGTTTTTAGAAAATTCCAAGCCCGAAAACAGTTCAAATTCAAATTCAGATTTAAATTACAACCAAGACAGAATGGGCGGAAATTTTCCCGCCCCAGGCAGGGTCGACACAGGGGTCGACACCAGTGTCGACCACCCCCAATGGGTCGACACCCATGTCGACCCATGGGTCGACCCCCCCGGTCGGACCAATTTTTCTGGTGCACCTGTTTTGGCTCCTGGGCCTTGTTTTAGGGGCTTGTGACGATTTTGGATGGCTCAGACCTATTCTAGGTTTAATCTAAAGGCTGAAATCAATTTCCTACAACTATAAAAAGACCCTAAGACCTAGCCTAAATCATACTATTTCATTTTAGCCTCATGCAGCCGCCATTAAACCTAGAACTCTAAATTAAAAATACAAAGAACAAAATTAAAGAAGACGAAGGATGATTCTTGAAGGCTACAACTAGAAGCTACAACAACTACGACGCTTTAGACAACGGATTTGGGGCTATTTGATTTAAAGTTTTGATTTGGATTGCTTGCTTCATATTGTAAGTTCTATGTCACTTTTTAGGCAAAAACGCTAAAATAACATGGACATGCTATGAATTGAAACCGGATTTAAGAACTATTATTAATCCATGTTTATATTGTTTAACTTTGAATCAAAATTTGGGAATATTGCTATGCTAATGTTGCAAGTTAAACTTATCATGATGTTGATGTTGTTATGAATCACTTGGGCTTAATTTTATTGCAAGTTGAACAAATACATGTCCATGGAATCATTATGTCCATTGAAATCCTCATGTTGATTAAACCAAGCCTATGATGCCAATTAAACCATGTCTAAGATATTAATGAAACTACGCCTGTGATGTTAATATACCTATCATGCTAATGACAAATTGGGAATTGCTAGGTCATGATGAAAAGTTGGAATCATTATGTTTATAATGCTAGAGGAAAATCATTATGTTAAAAATACTAAATTGGAATCCACTATGCCTATTAGAATTACCATGACTTTAATGTTTCATGTTAGTAATAAAATTATTATTATGCCCGCAATGATTATTATGCCTAGGATGTAAAGTTGAATTCATCATGTTGAACTAAGTTGGAACCATTACTATGCCAAGTTATCATCATGCTAGTATTGAAACCATGTGATATATTATAGCCTGTTTATTATGCAAGTGATGTTGGAATTGTCACGTATGCCTATCACATGTTTGGAGTTATTCCCCTTTATCTCTTGAATTGTTTATGCTTGTGAACGAAGTACGTTTATATACGTTGGGGATACGATTGGGTAGAATAGGCAAAACTTGAATTGATTATAATCATAAACCGTGAAATTTGGCATAAGTAGAACATGAAATATGGCACGAAAACTCGACTTGAACATGCCATAACTTGACTTGAAACATGCCTTAGTTGGGCACGAAATTGACATATGAACATGCTATGAAAATAGCACGAATCTGATAAGAACATGGGCATGACTTTAGAAAACAAGAAAGTGGCCAACTCGAGGTTGGGTTGAGTTTGTAGTGTAAACCTGCCCGGAACCGCCCGACAAATCTAGTTGCTACAAACAATAGGATCCAATGTGGGTAGTTGGTCACATCGCGCTTAAAACCCGAGGTTGGGTTGAGTTCGTAGCGTAAACCTGCCCGGAACCGCCCGACAAATCCAGTGGTTACGAACAATAAGATCCAATGTGAGTGGTTCGGTGCATTAACGAATCAATTAATGCCAATTAGGGTTAAGTCATGAACATGAAAAGACAACTTAACCAACTTGAACACGATTTGTAGGGCTAAGTCATGAACTTGGAAACGACAACACATAGCCAACTTGACATGACACGTAGGCGGGTTAAGTCACGAATTTAAATGACATACTTAACCATCTTGACACGACTAGACTGGAAAAGGATTAGGTCACGAATTACACGACTTAATCGGTTAGGCGGGTTAGGTCACGAATTACATGACCTAATCTGTTAGGAGAAACCCAAGACACAACCCTTTTCAGCAGTAACCCTCTAGATGTATCAAGGTACCCTGGGGCTAGGCCGGGTGGGGCACGATTACTGGGCTGATTGTAAGAGGTGAACGACGGCAGTGCGGTATGCCAGTGTAGGTTTGGTGGATTACGGTCGTGCACGTATTCCGGGGCAGGCACTGGGTATCCGTAGATTTATCTGTGCATCTTGAATCGTGTCAGGGGTTGACACCCTAGGGCTGATACACCCGAAGGTGGACCCAGCACAGGTGACTACATTCGTGATTCGCCGTATGACACGGACACTTGACGAGCTAGAACTTGTAGGGAGCCGATCGACTAGATAATCGCTCCGTAGGACCCCGTACTTGGGTCAGACCCCGTTTCAGGGCCATTTCATGATATTGGGCCATGGAATTTATTTCGTGATTAACTTGTGACATGGGCTTAGTATACTAGTACAGTCGATGCAACGAATCTCGAACATGTGATGCTTTACTTGACTTGTCTTGACTTATCCTGATCACCTTAGTCTATCTTGTTCACCTTGACACCATTCTTAAGTTTAGTTCCTGTTCATACATGACAGGTTGTTTTAACCGTTTTTACACTGAAAGTCACTAGGACTTACTCAGTCTTTATGACTGACCCTTTTCCTTTCGCCTCTTTTTCTTTCGTCCCCCCCCCCAGGTTCTCAGGGAGGAAACACTAGCTCTTAGCTTGGATATCACTTGCTTTTGCTCAGCATGTACGGTTTGCTATGGCTGCTTCATTTTACTGCTCTTGGGGAATAAGCTGTTTTTCTGTTTTTAAGTTATTGCTTCTTTGGCTAGTATTACAAGACAGTTGTAATGAAGTTATTTGAAATGTTTGTAAAAGACATGGTTTATTTTGGAATGAATTGAAGTTCTGTTTTGCTCATAAATTCTTCTACTGTTTACTTAATTATTTATTTATGTTCTGTCTTGTGATAATTCTGTGATGTTATCTCGATAATACCTCTCCAAAACTAGTGCATTCCCTTTGTGAGTGACCCTAGCGGAGGTGGGGTGTTACATCCGCTGATTCATGTAGACATTTCCAGACGTCAGAAACGTGAAAGACGTTGTGAATTCCAGCCAACTTTTCAGGCAGCTCTACTCTATAAGCCATTTTCCCAATCTTCTCGGTGATAGGGAATGGTCCTACAAACCTTGGTGCTAGCTCCCCTGTGGATCTGAAGCGAACGACGTTCCTTAAAGGGGATACCTTAAGGAAAACCATGTCCCTAACCTCAAACTCAAGGTCGGTCCTTCTTTTGTCGGCGTAGGATTTCTGTCTGTCTTGGGCTGTCTTCATCCTTCTCTGTATCAAGTCCACTTTCTCTGAAGTCTCTCGAATCTTGTCCAGCCCAAGTATAAGTTTATCTGTAGACTCCCACCAACAAGTTGGTGATCTGCACGTTCTTCCATACAGAGCTTCGAAGGGCGCCATACCGATGGCGGCTTGGTAGCTGTTGTTGTAGGAGAATTCTACCAAAGGAAGATGATCCTCCCATGTCCCTCTAAAGTCAAGAACGTAAAGTCTCAAAAGATCCTCTAAAACTCTATTCACCCTTTCCGTCTGGCCATCGGATTGGGGGTGATAGGCCGTGCTCAAACATAACTGTGTGCCTACAGCTTCTTGCAGACTCCGCCAAAACTCGCTTGTGAAGATAGGGTCTCGGTCACTAACAATACTGGAGGGTATCCCATGGAGCAGAACTATCTCCTTGAGATAAAGAGATGCTAGAGATGAGGCAGTCCTTCTACTTTTAATGGGTATGAAGTGGGCGCTTTTAGTAAGCCTATCCACTATTACCCAAATGTTAGTATTGCCTCTTCTTGACCTAGGCAGTCCATCAATGAAGTCCATTGAAATGCTATCCCACTTCCTCTGTGGGACCTCTGAAGGATGAAGTAGTCCTTTAGGCTTCTTCTGTTCCGCCTTGACTTGTTGGCAGGTCATGCACTTTGAAACGAAATCTGCCACGTCCTTCTTCATGCCGCTCCAAAAGAAAGTTCTTTTTATATCCTTGTACATCTTATCACCGCAAGGGTGTATAGTCATCTTGGAATGATGTGCTTCCTCGAGATCCTTCTTTGTCAACTCCCTTGGTTGTGGGACGCATAATCTTCCATCTCGCCTCAGTCAACCCTTATCATCGATGGTGTATCTATTGAGGTGATTAGAAGTCTCACCCCTAATAAGTTTATCAATCACATCAACAAGCTGAGGGTCTTCACGTTGTGCAGCCCCTATTGAGTCCAAGAGAGTAGGGCGCACTTCGAGAGATGCTAACAAACCCGGTATAAAATCCGAGGAGGGCCTAAAGTTAAAACTGGCTATATACTCCAAGCTTTGCCTTTCCACAAAGAGAGGGCTTAAGGTCAGTTTCTTTCGGCTCAACGCGTCTGCTACTACGTTGCCTTTGCCAAGAGTATAGGAAATTTCAAAATCATACGAGGCAAGAAACTCCATCCACCTTTGCTGCCTCAAATTAAGATCGTTCTGCGAGAAGAGATATTTCAATGAATTATGGTCAGTGTATAATTCGAACTTCTCACCTAGGAGATAATGGCACCAAGACTTAAGTGCAAAGACGATGGTGGACAACTCAAGATCGTGGGTTGGGCGGTTCTTTTCATGAACTTTCAATTGTCTTCCACCATAAGCTACTACCCTTCCTTCTTGCATTAGAACAGCGCCTAGTCCCGTTCCACATGCATCTGTGTATACTGTGAACATTTTGCTTCCGTCAGGCAGAGTTAGAACTGGAGCTGTTGTAAGAGCCCTTTTTATGCGTTGGAAAGCAATGTCACAGTCCAAATCCCAAGCAAATGCTAGATTCTTCTTTGTCAGCCTTGTGAGTGGAGCTGAGATTTTCGCGAAATCCCTAATGAACTTTCGGTAAAAACCTGCTAGCCCAAGAAAGCTTCGGACTTCGGTTGCATTTCTTGGTGTCTTCCAATCTTGCACTACCACCACTTTCGCGGGGTCCACCGCCAATCCTTCTTTGGACACTATATGTCCAAGAAATCTTACTTCTTCTCTCCAAAAGTGGCACTTGGAGAATTTGGCTTTTAGCTGATGAACTCGAAGAGTTTCCATGATTTCTTTCAGATGCTGAGCATGTTCTTCCTCATTCTTTTAGAAGATCAAGATAACATCTACGAATACCACCACGAATTTATTGAGGAATTCTCTGAATACCCTGCTCATTAGGTCTACGAAATAAGCAGGTGCGTTTGTCAAGCCGAAAGGCATGATAAGCCACTCGAAGAAACCGTCTGGGGTTCTGAATGTCGTTTTGTCGATGCTATCTTCAACTACTCTTAGTTGATGGAACCCAGTAGCTAGATCAAGTTGGGAGAAAACCGACGCACCTACAAGTTGATCAAACAAATTGTCGATTCTGGGAAGAGGGTGCCTATTTTTCTTAGTCATCTGGTTTAACTCCCTATAGTCCACATGTGACGGCCCGCCCCGCACCAGCCTGCATTTCTTCCAAAAGTGCGCTGTACGCATGCCCAACTAGCACGGGACGGTCGTCAGGAGAAAGAAAAGAAGAGAATGAACCAATCAAGGAACCTGTAGAATGTCTCACAGCGCATGGGATAAAATATAATAATAATAACATACTTGACATAAAACAGGTGAGACAGTGCATAAGCTGATAACTAAAATCAACATCAACATCAAAGCAGCGGAATACAGCTTATTACAATTTTTCAAAATCTACTGTTTCTAAACAAAAGAAAGCCAAAGTAGAAGATACACCACCAATGCCCAAGCAGTGATCTTCAACAACACAGGGAGAATACTATATATATATATATAACGTGGAAGCCTCCTGCTCGTCTCCGGATCATCTACCCGTGCATCACCAGCTAACCTGTCTCTAGTCTGCTCGTGTGAGCACCCAGAGTAATAAGAGGAGACATAAAACTCTGGGTCAGACATAAAGCCTGGTATGAGCGATAAGCATATAAACAGAATAATAACAGGTATACTAAACCATACCTGAACCTGGACCTGCAACCTAAGAGTTAGTACCACATACCATACAGTACTCTAAGGTGCCATAATGAATAGTGTAAAGAATACGGGGGTGGGGTGTGTATGTCATAATGATAGCAAAAAAACCATCCATAGCAACCATCCTCACGTCTCTCACTCAGTGCGTAAAGCATACGATATCTACCACTTTGGAACACTAGACAAATTGAGGTAACGACGGATCCTGTAACACCCCGAATTTCAATTAACACTAATGGTTAGTAATTAAAGTATAATTAATCTCAGATGTGAGAATCAGGGGAAACGGGCTACGTCATTGCGTTCGTCTCGGAAAAATACGCGAAATAGAGTCCGAGTTTGCGTAAAACGGGTACCGTATGAAAGAGATATGGACGAACGAAGTTAGGCAGAAAAACCCGAAACAGGCCAGAAATGCACTGGCGCACTTGTGAAGTGCGCCAGCACAAAAATACACTGGCGCACTTGGGAAGTGCGCCCATGTCGGGACAGGAAACCTGCACAGTTTCTAGAGAGTTCTATGGTTGGGTGCACCAGTTTGGGGTTTGGGCTTGGTCTTAGGGCTGGTTTCTGGAAGGTTCCGAAATCTAAGGGTCCTAATCTAATTTAGGGTTAATCTAAGGGCCTAAAACACTCACCTAATCTATAAATATACCCTAAACCTACCCTAATCCATACTAAAAATAGAATTGAGGGCTACATGCCGCCAAATTAAATCTTAGAAGGAGCCTCCACTAATTTATGAAGAGGGTTGCAAGCTAATCACTCTCTAATCAACCTCTAATCCATTCTAAGCATCTTAATCTTCTTCATTTGGAGTGCAAATTGGCTAGTAGTGAGTTTCTATCACTCTAATGATCAATTGCTAAACTAAGTAGATGAGATATGATGAGATCATATGGTTTTGTTTGTGGATTAATGGGTTTTAAGTCATATGACATGATGTTAGTTTGCTAATGTATGTGGGTTATGCAAGTTTTGTGCTTTGTGATCATATGTTAATATGCAAGTTACATGTATGATAATATGCAAGTTACTTGTATGATAATTATGCAAGTTGTATGTTTCTTCATATGCAAGTTTATGAGTTCATATGCAAGTATGTAACATGTTATGCAAGTTCATATGCAAGTTTATGAGTTCATATGCAAGTTATGTAACATGTTATGCAAGTTCATATGCAAGTTATGTGACATATTATGCAAGTTCATATGCAAGTCATGTATTTGTTAATATGTAAGTTTATGTAACATGTTATGCAAGTTAATATGCAAGTTATGTGACATGTTATACAAGTTAATATGCCAGTTATGTGACATGTTATACAAGATTATATGCAAGTTATGTGACATGTTATGCAAGTTCATATGCAAGTTATGTGTTTGTTAATATGCAAGATGGCACCTTTGAAACATGTTCATACATATGCAAGTTGACACCTTTTATATGTGTTATGTCATGAGAACGAAATTACGTGGGAACGATGGGGTTAATTAAATGCATATGTTAATAATATTGTGTGAAATTAATATAATTATGCATAACATAAAATAAATGAACATAGTATGGGAATTTGCCTATTAAGTTAGGTGTACCCATACTATGTGTTGGGAATTTGCCTATTAAGTTAGGTGTACCCACACTTTGGAGTTGGGAATTTGCCTATTAAGTTAGGTGCACCCATATTCCTAAAATAAACATGATAATTAACACAAATTATGGGGGTGATTAATTAGGAGTAATTAATCGATTAAGACACGAGGTTGGACTCGTTTGTAGTGTAAGACTGCCCGGAGTTTACCGGCTTAACCAGGCATCTACAAATGACGGCCCAATGTGAGGGGTCTTAATCATAAATTAAATACGTAACAAGGGTAAATGACACGAGGTTGGACCCGTTTGTAGTGTAAGACTGCCCGGAACCTACCGGCTTAACCAGGCATCTACAAATGACGGTCCAATGTGAGGGGTCCTTTACACGGTTACGGTGTTAATCAATTAAGAAACACTTAACCAGATAAGCATGTAGTGGGGCATGGGGGTTAAGTGGGTACCTTGGGTGGTATGTGGAAATTGCTAGTGGTTGCCAATAGAAAATATGATAAAATACTTAACCAAGATGAAACATGTAATTAAACATGATTAAAGGGTTAAGTGGGAAACACTAGTGTGTGGGCCAAGCTTAGGGGGATGGCTTGTGCTGGGGGCCCATTTCAACCAGTAACCCATACGTATCTTAGTGGGCTCGACCCATGTCGAGGACGGGACACGCATACTGGGCTTGACTATAAGAGGCCAAAATGGGTTAGCGGTGGCAACGCATGACCAACAGGTTTCATATGCGTGTGTGGACCCGGGCTGGTAAATAAGACGTTGTTGCATAGTGTAGATATAAGCCGTGCACCGTTAATTTTATCAGGTTGCCACGTTAGGGAATGGTACACCCCATGGTGGGGCCAGCACGGGTATCTACGTTAGGGAGCCGATCGAATGGGGAGTAGTGTGTACACCTAGTGGATTGTAGGGCCCCGTGGCGTCTACTTAGTCACCTAGGGGTACGCGAGAACTATTAAGTTAATTTTATAAGTCCATGGGTGGGATCAACCTTTAAGTTAGGAATGACTGGTGTGGTGCAGTTTAGTAATTTACCTTTGGAAGGGTAGATGCGTCTTTATCTTTTATCTTAGTTTAGTTGACTGCTTAGTGTAGCCATTCATCCCCATTAGTTACCATATATCAGTTTATGTCTTCTCTGGTTACTTTAACGATTGTATTGTTAAAGTTATAGGACTCGCTCAGACTTATGTCTGACCCCGTTGTTTTTATCTTTTTCCCAACCCTCAGGTCCTACGGTGGATCCTAGCAGTAGTGGAACTTGATCGGATTGCTGTTCCAGTCTTTAGGAGCTTGGATAGATGTAAAGCTCCAGTTACCCAGTTATCCTTTCTTTTGTCATGGCTATTGTATGAGAGTGGGATTATGTACTTCTTTATTTTGATGGATAATGTACTTGACTTTTATTGTGGTTTTGTGATGTAACCAGACATGTTTTACTTCCGTTGTTATGAGATGATGTTTTAAATTTCAAGTACTATTTATATCTGTCTTGTTGTAATTTTTCTGTTCTATATTCACTAAAATACTCCACCGATGCTATGGCATTCCCTTAGTGAGTGACCATAGCGGGAGTGGGGTGTTACACATGGTATCAGAGCTGAAGGTTACCGGAACAGATAAATTTTTGAGAAAAATACTTTTTTTTTTTTAGAAAATAGTAAAGGTATTATTTTTGGAAAAAGTATTTTCAAAAACATGTCTTTTAAGAGAAAAGTTTTTGAAAAAGAAAAGCATAATCCCCAATAGCCATATCTTTATCTTTCGGAATCTCCTTTTTGAATCTTTCCTCTTTCGTTTCAGCATGGCTGAAGATCTTAACATCCCGGAGGGCTTAGTTATACCACTATGGTATAGGAGGTTACAAGAGGCTAGGGCCGCGGCTGCGGGTCCAGCCAATGCTACTACACCAGAGGCAACCGCTCCTCCTCCTCAGCCTAGAGTGGATAATTTTGCTAAGATTTGCAAGGAGTTTAAGGCTATAGGAGGAAAACCTTTTCTAGGTTCAGAGACTTTCGTAGAGGCTAGAGATTGGCTTAAGGAAGTGGAAGAGTTGCTAGATATCTTTGAAGTGGAAGAGGGAAAGAAAGTCAATTTGGCGGCTTGGTTAATGAAGGGAGAGGCCTCATTCTGGTGGGAGGTCACTAATGGAGAACGCCCTGTTGACTCTTGGGCAGATTTCAAGCAAAGGTTTGGGGCTAAGTTTCTCTCAAGGGCGGAAGAGAATCTGTTTATGGAGAAGTTCTTGAATTTGAAGCAAGGGAATCTCACGGTGAAAGAATATGTCAACAAATTCAATCAATTAGCAAGGTTTGGCATAGAGTTGGTGAATACACCGGAGAAGAAGGCTTTGAGGTTCGTTAGAGGCTTGAACGAACCATTGCAAGGAATAGCTATGACTCACATTCCTATGGGGGCCACCTTTGAGAAGCTTGTCTACATGGCACTTATGCATGAGGATGATAAGAGTTCTAAGGCACCAGAGAAGAAGGGGGATCAGAAGAAACTACAACAACAAGGCAAGGGTGGAAAAGGCAATGGTGACAAGGGGAAGAAGAAGAAGAAGTGCTTCAATTGTGGGACCCCAGGCCACCTCAGCAAGGATTGTCGCAAAAAGAAGAAGACCGGTTGCTTTCATTGTGGTGAAGCAGGACATCTTGTGAAGGACTGCCCAAAGAAGGGGCAGAAGACGGGGTCTACCTCAGGAGGTCAGGTGCAAGCTCTTATGGCACCAGCTCAGGCAGGGGGGCAAGTTCAGGCTCTCTCAGTTCCACCGATTCAGCAGAGAGGTAGAACTATTTCCGTTGAAAGTCTGGTTTTTCTGTTTGATCATCCAGTTCGTACTTTGTTTGACTCTGGCGCATCGCATTCTTTTATCTCATCATCGTTAGTTGAGTCACTGCACTTAGACACCAGCCTAGTTGATGATCCCTTGGTTATTTCAAACCCAATTGGGGGCTCCATATATTTGTCTATGATATGTTTGGGTTTGAAGATTTCTATACTTAGCGTTGAGTTTGGATGTGATGCTTTTGTATTGGGCTTCACGGGCTATGGGTTGATTTTGGGCATGGACTGGTTATCCAGTAATGGTGCCGTTCTTGATTGTGAAAGGAGAGTTGTCAGGCTTATGACCCGCTTGGGTAATACTCTCGAGATCTCTTGTAATCCCATGGAATCTGTTTTGCTAAGTTATCTTGAATCGCTCGATGCTTCGGTCGAGAGTTTGCATTCTGTCAGAGTGGTCCGGGAATATCCGGATGTGTTTGAAGAGGTGAAGGGTTTGCCTCCGAAGCGGGAGATAGATTTCCGAATTTATTTGGTGGATAATGCCAAACCAGTGTCTTTGCCAGTGCGCCACATGGCTCCTCGTGAGAGAAGAGAACTTCATAAGCAAGTAGGGGAGTTGCTTGAGAAGGGGTTCATAAGGCGAAGTATATCGGAGTGCGGAGCTCCAGTAGTGTTTGCCACGAAGGCGGATGGGTCCCTCAGACTTTGTGTGGATTATAGAGAACTTAATAAGCTCACGAAGAAGAATAGACACCCATTACCGAGGATAGATGATCTCTTTGACCAGTTGGTTGGCGCCTCAGTGTTTTCGCAGATGGACTTAGCTACAGGGTTTCATCAGTTGAGAGTGGCGGAGGACAGTATAGAGAAGACTGCTTTCTGGACTCCGGATGGTTTTTATGAGTGGCTTGCGATGCCATTTGGGTTGACAAACGCCCCTTCATACTTTGTTGATCTGATGAGTAGAGTGTTCAGAGAGTATCTGAATAAGTTTGTAGTGGTCTTTGTGGATGACATCTTGGTCTTTTCCAAGAGTGAAGAAGAGCATGCCTTACATCTCAGAGAAGTGTTGGAGACTCTTCGAGCACATTGTCTTAAAGCTAAATTCTCTAAATGTCATTTTTGGAGAAGAGAAGTGCGATTCTTAGGGCATGTGGTCTCTAAGGAAGGGATAGCTGTGGATCCCGCAAAGATAGTATCTATCCAGGATTGGAAAGTTCCTAGAAATGCTACCGAAGTAAGAAGTTTCTTGGGGTTGGAAGGATATTATAGGAAGTTCATCAAAGACTTCGCGAAGATATCAGCCCCATTAACCCGCTTGACGAAGAAGAATCTGGTTTTCTCATGGGACGTAGATTGTGATGATGCTTTCCGACGGTTAAAGAGAGCTTTGACCACCGCTCCAGTTTTAGTGCTTCCAGATGGGAGTAAGCCGTTTGTTGTTTATACCGATGCTTGTGGGACAGGATTAGGCGCAGTCTTGATGCAGGAGGGAAGGGTAATAGCCTATGGAGGGAGGCAATTGAAAGTGCATGAGAAGAATTACCCTACCCATGATCTAGAGTTGGCCGCGATTGTTTTCGCACTTAAGTCTTGGCGCCATTATCTTCTTGGTGAGAGATTCGAGTTGTTCACTGACCATAAATCATTGAAGTACTTATTCTCTCAGAAGGATTTAAACTTAAGACAGCAAAGGTGGATGGAGTTCTTAGCATCCTATGATTTCGAGATAGCATATACCCCTGGCAAGGGTAACGTGGTGGCGGACGCCTTGAGTAGAAAAAGGCTACCTTTGAGTCCATTGTTCGTGGAACGGCGAAGCTTGGAGTTTCTTTCTTTGTTCGACTTCAGACCTTCTGTTGACTTTGTACCTGGTTTGTTAGCATCCTTCGAGGTTAGACCTACTCTTTTGGGACGGATTGGCGAGGCTCAGCGAGACGACCCACAGTTGGTTGAGTTGGTAGAGAAGCTTATAAGGGGGGAGTCGTCCAGCCATTTGGGTAGATACACCATAGATGATAGGGGATGGTTGCATAGAGACGGTAGACTTTGTGTACCGCAAGATAAGGGTTCGAAGAAGGCTATTTTGGATGATGCACATCGTTCAAGGATGACTATTCATCCCGGTGGAGACAAAATGTACCAAGACATGAAGAGAGTTTTCTTCTGGGCCGGTATGAAGAAAGATGTGGCCGAGTATGTGGCTAGATGCTTAGTGTGCCAACAAGTTAAAGCGGAGCAAAGGAAACCCGGTGGGTTGCTACACCCATTGGAAGTTCCGCAATGGAAGTGGGATAGTGTCTCGATGGATTTCATCGATGGGTTACCGAGATCGAGGAAGGGCAATACGGGAATTTGGGTTGTGGTAGACAGACTTACCAAGAGTGCCCATTTTATACCCGTGAAGAGTAAGAGGACCGCTCCATGGCTTGCTTCAGTCTATGTTAGAGAGATTGTTAGATTGCATGGCGTACCATCCAGCATTGTGAGTGATCGAGATCCTATCTTCACTAGTGAGTTTTGGAGAAGTTTGCAAGAGGCGGTAGGGACTCAGTTGTGTTTGAGCACCGCATATCATCCTCAGACGGACGGTCAGACCGAGAGGGTGAACCGTATCTTAGAAGATCTCTTGAGGCTTTGTATCTTGGATTTTGGAGGTACATGGGAAGAACATCTTCCTTTGGTGGAGTTCGCATACAATAACAGCTTTCAGTCTAGTATTGGCATGGCACCTTTCGAAGCTCTTTATGGAAGGCCTTGTCGATCTCCTACATGTTGGTGGGAATCTACGGATAAGATCTTGCTTGGGCCAGATATGGTTAGAGAGACTTCAGAGAAGATTGATTTGATTCGAAGAAGGATGAAGGCAGCGCAAGATAGACAGAAATCTTATGCGGATCGGAGAAGGACGGATCTTGAGTTTGAGGTTGGGGACATGGTTTTTGTCAAAGTATCTCCGTTGAGAAATGTTGTTCGCTTTGGGTCCGTTGGGAAGTTAGCACCGAGGTTTGTTGGGCCGTTTCCTATTAAGGAAAGAATTGGACGGATGGCATATAGGGTGGAGTTGCCCGACAGACTTAGTGGTGTTCATGATGTATTCCATGTATCACATTTGAGGAAGTGTTTACATGAGACCGCAGAGGTGGTAGAGCCGAGCTTGCTTAGAGATGTAGAGGTAGAGCGTGATGCGACGATTCGACGAGCTCCTACTCGCATCCTTGGGTCAGAAACTAGGAAGTTGAGGAACAGAGAAGTTCAGCTAGTTAAAGTGCAATGGGGAGATGACGAAAGCAATGCTACTTGGGAGACGGAAGCGAAGATGCGTTCTTTGTACCCATTTCTTTTTGAGAGTATGTCTTTTAACTTCTCCTTTATCGCTTGTCGAGTACTTATCTTATCTTTAGTATATCCTCTCGCTAGTACCTATGACCTTTAGATAGGGTAAAACCTATGGTTGAAACATGTGTTTGAAACATGTTATGGTTGATGGATGCATGTGGATGCAATTGTTTGCTAGTGGTTGCTCGTGGATGCATATACACACACATTAGGCACTAGATCGGCTCAGTCACTTCATGTTGCATATCGCATAAATGGATGTGGTAGTTAGATTGATGGATGTATCATGGCTGTGTTATCATGTGGATGATGCATTTTTGTGTATGGTTGTGCACGCATATAGAAATTGTATGTGTCAATAGGGTTTCGCATACATATTGGATGCATGGCACTATCATGGTTTGCATTAAGGAGGTCGACTGAATCAGTAGACCACCTGATTTTGCATTAGTATACGGACATATACACACACTTTCTGCATATGTTCATACATCATTAGAAGTTTCTAAGGATAATGGTTGCTTGTGGTTGATGGTTTAGTAGATGGTTGTTTGGTTGGTAGGATACGTTCTTCTTGACTTAGAGATTTCGAGGACGAAATCCTTTAAGTAGGGGAGAATGTAACACCCCGAATTTCAATTAACACTAATGGTTAGTAATTAAAGTATAATTAATCTCAGATATGAGAATCAGGGGAAACGGGTTGCGTCATTGCGTTCGTCTCGGAAAAATACGCGAAATAGAGTCTGAGTTTGCGTAAAACGGGTACCGTATGAAAGAGATATGGACGAACGAAGTTAGGCAGAAAAACCCGAAACAGGCCAGAAATGCACTGGCGCACTTGTGAAGTGCGCCAGCACAAAAATACACTGGCGCACTTGGGAAGTGCGCCCATGTCGGGACAGGAAACCTGCACAGTTTCTAGAGAGTTATGTGGTTGGGTGCACCAGTTTGGGGTTTGGGCTTGGTCTTAGGGCTGGTTTCTGGAAGGTTCCGAAATCTAAGGGTCCTAATCTAATTTAGGGTTAATCTAAGGGCCTAAAACACTCACCTAATCTATAAATACACCCTAAACCTACCGTAATCCATACTAAAAATAGAATTGAGGGCTACATGCCGCCAAATTAAATCTTAGAAGGAGCCTCCACTAATTTATGAAGAGGGTTGCAAGCTAATCACTCTCTAATCAACCTCTAATCCATTCTAAGCATCTTAATCTTCTTCATTTGGAGTGCAAATTGGCTAGTAGTGAGTTTCTATCACTCTAATGATCAATTGCTAAACTAAGTAGATGAGATATGATGAGATCATATGGTTTTGTTTGTGGATTAATGGGTTTTAAGTCATATGACATGATGTTAGTTTGCTAATGTATGTGGGTTATGCAAGTTTTGTGCTTTGTGATCATATGTTAATATGCAAGTTACATGTATGATAATATGCAAGTTACTTGTATGATAATTATGCAAGTTACTTGTATGATAATTATGCAAGTTGTATGTTTCTTCATATGCAAGTTTATGAGTTCATATGCAAGTATGTAACATGTTATGCAAGTTCATATGCAAGTTTATGAGTTCATATGCAAGTTATGTAACATGTTATGCAAGTTCATATGCAAGTTATGTGTAACAACCCGTAAAATCTGGGCCAGTTTAAAATTTTTATTTTGGCCATTTTAGCGAATTTAGATTATTTAAAATGAATTATTTTAAATAATATCGACGAGAAATTTATTTTGAATATATTCGAACGTATATATTATACGCGTCGTCGTTAGAATATAAATAATTATATATAATTATAAATAGAATTGAAAATGGCGCGGTAGTTCGATAATTCGATTTCAAACTTCAATTGAATGTACCGGGTGCAAAACAATCCGGATTTTAGTGAAACCAAAAATAATGGAATCTAATAGTGAATATCTTTCCAACGAACCCGAATGATCAAAATTTCTTAGCGGGAATCAAAAGATATGTCCAGTTGAAAATTCTGAATAGTCGCTATGGAATTCAGGCCCTTAAAAATGGACATTTTGCAAACGACCTCGGATTTCGACGAAACCAGTTTTGTTGGGTCCGTGATGTAAAGTTATTGCTAGATTTCAAATTTCATAATTTTTCGAATCAATATGTGAGCGTGGCAAAGGAAAACGCGTTTGACCAGTTTCAGTTGATTTTAATCGACTGGAAATTGGCCATTTTTCAAACGGTCTCAGAATTTGACGAAACTAGTTTTGTTAGGACCGTATCGTCAATACGAAGCTAGAAAATATTTTTCTGGAATTTTTCTAGTTAGTATGTGACCCCGGTAATTTGAAATGTATGTTTAAAATTCAATATAGTGATTTAAATGAAAATTCAAAAGGAAACTGATTGTAACGATCAAATCAGCTTGCGATACATATCCCATTGTATCCGGAATGGGGGTATTACGCTAGGGACGACAGTCGTTGGATCCAATTCAAAGCCCAAACGAAAAAGCAACTTTACGGAGAATTAATTGAATAAATAATTAAATATATTTTCTTTTATAAACACCCCCCCCCCCCCGTTACTTTCTCATTTCAGAAACAAAAAAAGGAAAAAAAAAAAAAAAAAAAAGAACCCCGCCTCGTCGATCCCGCCCCCTACCCTAACCACCGCCGCCAGGCGATTTCCGCTCCCTCCCCCAATCGCGCGCCGCTCAGCCCCCCCCCTCGACGAAGCTTCCTCCCCCACCCCTCGTCCTTCCAGTTATCGAACCCCCCCTCCGCAGCCAAATCGAGGTCGCGACGCCATCGGTGGGGCCCCAACCACCTGCCGCCGATGAAGTCGATGCCCCCCTAGAAGCTGCCGCCGATGAAGTCGATGCACCACCCCTGTAAGTTTTTTTTTTTTTTTTTTTTTTTTTTTTTATTTATTTTATTTTTATTTTATTTAAAAACAGAAAATGTAAACCTGATTATTTTAAAAATGAAAACTGATTATTTTATTTAAATTTGAAAAACTGATTATTTTAAAATTTGAAAACTGATTATTTTATTTTTGTTTTGAAAACTGATTTTTATAGGAAGTAAAACTGATTTTATTTTGAAAGGGAAAATGATTTTTAAACTGAATTTAAAATGATTTCTAAACTAGGAAGAGATTAGAAATTTAAAAGGAAAAATCAGATTTCTATATATCGAAAGTCGAAAGAAAAATATAGTTTTTATGTTTTGAACTTCGAAAAAAAATAGGATTTTTATATATTGAACTTTGAACTAAAAATTCGATTTTTATATATTGAACTTCGAACTAAAAATTCGATTTTTATATATTGAACTTTGAAATAAAAATTCGATTTTTATATATTGAACTTTGAAATAAAAATTCGATTTTTATATATTGAACTTTGAAATAAAAATTCGATTTTTATATATTGAACTTAGAAATAAAAATTCGATTTTTATATATTGAACTTTGAAATAAAAATTCGATTTTTATATATTGAACTTTGAAATAAAAATTCGATTTTTATATATTGAACTTTGAAGTAAAAATTCGATTTTTATATATTGAACTTTGAAGTAAAAATTCGATTTTTATATATTGAACTTTGAACTAAAAATTCGATTTTTATATATTGAACTTTGAAATAAAAATTCGATTTTTATATATTGAACTTTGAACTAAAAATTCGATTTTTATATATTGAACTTTGAAATAAAAATTCGATTTTTATATATATAGTGACTACGGGCAACGAAGATGGCGATGATGCGATAGCGATGAAGATTTCTATCAATGAAGTGCCGTGGAGCTAGGACAGCTATAAGTGAGAATTTCTCACCTTTCTATTTATTTTCTAGTTATATATATATACTAGGATGCAGACGGTGCTTAGTAGCACCCGACACAATCGTCCACAGACCATGGACTTGTTTGTTTGACAGTTTGGTGATTGATTGCGATATTGTTTGAATGTGGTTTGTGGTGTGAAAAATCGAATCGATAAATTGGTTAGGATTAGACGTGCGCCGTTATAAGGCGAAGGAGTAAGGCTAGGTTAGATCCTTACTCCAAAGTTTGCGGTTTGCATAACGAATTGATTTGATTGATGTGTGAATGGCGTGGGCCTTCACTAGACCGGGGATAAGGCTAGGCCTTGTCCCGTTTCTAGTATCGTGCCGTTATGCCGCCGAAATTTTCTAAAACATGTTAGAAAAATAAAAATATCATTTTATTGAATAAATGAATTGAATAGAAATTCATAGGTTGAAATAAAATGTTTTATCGTTAAAAATATAATTTTTAACGTGAATATGAAAATAGTGAAGTGAATAAATAAATATTCATTTACAAACCAGATGGTTTGTTTATGTACACTTATTTGAATGATATTGATTGGGTCGATAAATTTCACACATCGCCCAACTGCACAAATAAAATCTGTGTTTGATTGTTTGAAACCCCACACGGGTGTTAGGATGAAATATGCAGTTCACTCATCCTGATTGATTAAATATGTCGATCGATTGATTGACAGGCTGTTATAAGCGTTGAATATCTGTATTTGATGCTTATGCAGTGTAGTGCACTTTGGTTGATGGTTGATTATTTTTCAATGCTATGATATACATGTGTTGTATGAAAATCCATATAATTAACTTTATATGGTAATTGATTGGGCCTCATTCCAATTTGAAAAATAAAGAATATTATAAAATAAAAGTTCATGTGTTGACAGTACTCATTCATTGAGATTGGTCATGTGTTGAACGAAATATTTTGATAATAACAACTATTTTGAAAAAGAAATATTTGAAATAGAATATTTGAAAATAGAAATTTATGAAGCCGTGTATGGACGCCATTTTGACGTGAACGATATTTATATCGAATTGAAAACGATTTCGAAATGAAATGAATTGAAAACGATTTCGAAATGAATTGAATTGAAAACGATTTCGAAATGAAATGAATTGAAAACGATTTCGAAATGAATTGAATTGAAAACGATTTCGAAATGAATTGAATTGAAAACGAATTCAAAATAAATTGAAAACGATTTCGAAATGAAATGAATTGAAAACGATTTCGAAATGAATTGAATTGAAAACGATTTCGAAATGAAATGAATTGAAAACGATTTCGAAATGAATTGAATTGAAAACGAATTCAAATGGAATAGAAAGCGAATTGAAATGAATTCAAATTGAATTGAAATTCGAATTGAATAGAAATGAATTTTAAAACGAATTTATAGAGAAGAATTCAATTTTGATTTGAATTGAAATGGAAGTTGAAAATGTTTTTGAAACGAATTCAAAACTATTTATATAATTCGTTTTAAATAGAAATCGACGAAATATATATTATATATATTATATATAATATAATGGCCTGAATAGAACGCGCCGCGCCGCGGCAGTTCGCGAATTTCGACCATTTATTTCAAACGGACATTACAGGAGATCCGACCGTCGGATTCTCCTAAAACCGGAACCGTTGGGTTCGTATCGAAAAGAGCTTTCTAATTAATGTTAGAAATTTGAAATCTAACGGTTGGATTTGGAGATACGTCCAAATCAAATTCGAAAAAGGTCGTTGTAAGTGCAGTTCGATGGCCATTGTTGGAAATCGACTGTACGGGCCTTGATAAAATTATTAAAAATAGTAATAATTTGTGTAAAATCATAAGAAATGATTTGTGAAAGTTTGGGGTGAAAATCTCCATATTTGAAAAGATAAAAAAATGGATTTTTATCGAAATGAACTAGTTTTGAACTAGAATTATAATTCTATTTATTTTTAAATAAATAAATTGAATTTGAAATGGTTTTGAAAATAACCAAAATTTCCAATGATTGCATTGGAGTGGATTTGAATCGAAATTGTCTTCGGAATATTTCGATGTTGGAATTCGTGACATTACAGGTGTTGTTATGGAAATTTGAAAGATATATATTTGTATCGTTATTTCCAATACGACATTTGTTAGTCGTAGAATTCGATATTGAATATAAGCCGATATATTTTCTATTCAGAGCCTTGTATTGAATATCGAATGTGATTTGGGTTTGTCGTGAATGGTGTCTTCACTAACACTGTTCTTGAACCCAGTTGAGAAAAGATTAAATCTTTTTATTTAGATTTAATGAAGTGTACCAATTAAATGATATTTAATTGGAATTGAATTGGTATTGATTTTTGGGTTTATCGTGAACAGTGTTTTAAATAACACTTGTTCTTTAACCCGATAATTAATGGAATGTGATTTTGGGTTTATCGTGAATCGTGTTTTAAATGACACTGATTCTTTAACCCAGATAATGATTAAAACTAAGTGGAGTTTTAATGAATCTTTAATTAGATTGAAAAGATCGAGAATGGAGTATCACCAGTTTTGCTCCAGGCGATAGTTAAATCTTTAATTAGATTTGAACGTGAAATTTAGAAACTAACTGTCGGTTAGCCAAGCAGAATGGTTTTCTGGATATTGATCTGATGTTGGTTTCGGCCTTCGGGGTTAATATTTGGGGAATTATTCTCTTGATTAATTTACGGTTAGTGACTGATGAATTGGAATGAGGCGTATGTTGTGTTTGTGTAACACTTTTATAAAATATACGCGAGTTATTCGGGAAGACCGGGTTTATCCCATTCTGAATAACTGATACGACGATAAGTCGAAGATGAAGACGATGGTCGAAGACCGGAGGTCTTCACGTCGTTTGGGTGATAACTGATGATCTTGATTGGGCTGTACACCCAAGAAGATGGAAACAGTTGGTGATCGTCCAGACGTACTTGGAGATCGATGGATATGCGGGGTACTAGGTGCCTCCGGTTTCGTTCAGCCCCAGAACGGACTTGTAAATGGACTGTGTGTCTGACATTGGATTTCATTCTGTGTGACTGATATCGGTTGCATAGAGTGGTTTGCCTGTGTGGCATGCTAAGATGCAAATGATCAAGGCTTCTGTTGAAAAGCAAAGTCTTGTGGTGATGATCAAAGCACGGCCTTTGTGGCGTAGCTTTGTGTAACGTTTGATTCGCGAGTTTCACACCCGGTATGAATCAAAAACGGGAGACGGACCTCAGGGAGGGCATGCGTTTCTTTCTAGTTAGAAGTGGCGTCAGTGGTTTTACACGCCCTGACGAGTTTGACTTATGTTGTTGTTGCTGTTGCGAGGCGCCTCGGTTATATCGGTTTCGGCCGAATGCATTCTGGTCGGCTGACGGACCAGACTTACACCCCATAGGGTGGGGAGACGTATTGTTCAGGCATAATAATCCACTCCGTGTGGACCGGCCCTGACGATCCAAGGGGCAGTTGCGGCTGTTCCTGAGGGGCGGGCTAGAGCGTCTCGAATCGGTTGAGGATCTTGCCCCTAGCCTCGGTTCATAGATGGAAACCCAATTTCCAAATACGTGACATTTGCGGTTTTATTTGTAAACCTATATATGGCGACATAGTGGTATGGGGCATTCATGCCGCCTATGATTGATACTTATGATTTGAAGTTGTTTTATACTCTATGCACTTATAATAGTATCAAATGATTTGTTTTAAACGTATCAAGCATTCTTTGGCTGTTATAAGGGAAAACCCTATCCTCGACTGCGTTGCATTGTGTGATGGGACCTGGGTCTTATAACAGCTTCATTTTTCTTTATTTAGCATTGCGTTGTTTGTCTTATGCACTGGTATTCTTGGGAGGAAACCCGTTCCGTGTTATACGGCGTGGTCCCTTGTTTTACCTAGCTTTGAAAATAAAGATTTATAACTGCTTTAGTTCTCACACCAGTCACATGACTGACCTGGAGTTTATTGTTTTGACCTAAACTCTGGGTGCCCTTATTTTGACACGGGCAGCTAGTAGTTTTGGTTTTGCAGATTTATATTCACAGGATCCTGGTTTACGACTGGAACGATATCCGGGAAGCTTTGTATCCGTATATCTCATTCTAGTTGTGTATTGTATTATTTTCCGCTGCTATGTATTTAAATGTAATTTAAATCTCTGATATTTCTGTGTAATATTCTTTTATACTCTGTATATTCTTGTAATCTGATGCATTGTTGTTATATACAATGAAATGTTCTTCTATATGCGTTCTGTTGTGGTTTGTTCTCGAACTATCCGACGCTTTCCTTTACGGGGAAGTTACGGGTCTTCACAGTTGGTATCAGAGCTTTGGTTTACAAAGCAGAGAACAAGACACATTAGAACCGTACGAAGGAATTCATCAGATATTGGATTAGTAATATCCAATGGAATGACTCGTTAGAGATGGGATCAGTAGTATCCTAGAACGAGTGTGAAGAGTATATTTTTAAAATGAAAACGATTTTTGATTTGAAAATTTAAATCAATTATTCGTATTTGATTATTTATTTTATATTGATTAGGACAATCCAAAATATAAAGATTTTTGCGTATGCGCCTAGCTAGCGTGTATTCGAAGTTTTAATATATTGGATAGATATAGCACCACACCCTAGTCGCCCGGAGATGATATTGATGATAGCGATCGCATCATCAACATTTATGTTCGTGTTTCGAAGGTTTGATATCTATATATTTCCTATTGACTGGTGTGAGAACCAAAATTAGATAGGGCTAATTGTTGTGATTTGGCATCAAAAATCTGATTTTTGTATATATATCGAAATTATGAATTTGAAACGTTAATCCACTAATTGATTGAAGTTTGTGTTGTTTGTTTAATTGTTTGCTAATTTTGAACAATTATGCCTAATTGAATCAAATATTGAACTCTATTGAAAATTGGTCGCATTTGTTTGCATATACATATATATCATTGAACAGGTCATAGCAAGGAGGCTAGAGCAGAGAATAAAATTTGTTTGCCCGACAAATAGGTACATGTTTATTACATAATTTACTGTTTTGTTTGGGTGATGATGATTTTATGAGCCTATTGGCTAGCCGCTTGGCTTTTTCTTTTTCTTTTTGAGATCTGAAGGACCGGGAACGCTATTTGCAATTTCCCGATGCTCCCGGTGCAGGGGAGGTTATGGCGAAATTTTTCAAAAATTTAGGGTGTTAGCCAAATTTTTGAAATTTTAAAAATTCTCAGAAACTAAAGAGTTGGAGAATGGAAGCCAGATCAAATGTGGAGCTGAATAATCAAACCACTTTCGACTTTGTTCCTTTTCGGGGACGAAAAGTTTTAAGTGGGGGAGATTGTAACAACCCGTAAAATCTGGGCCAGTTTAAAATTTTTATTTTGGCCATTTTAGCGAATTTAGATTATTTAAAATGAATTATTTTAAATAATATCGACGAGAAATTTATTTTGAATATATTCGAACGTATATATTATACGCGTCGTCGTTAGAATATAAATAATTATATATAATTATAAATAGAATTGAAAATGGCGCGGTAGTTCGATAATTCGATTTCAAACTTCAATTGAATGTACCGGGTGCAAAACAATCCGGATTTTAGTGAAACCAAAAATAATGGAATCTAATAGTGAATATCTTTCCAACGAACCCGAATGATCAAAATTTCTTAGCGGGAATCAAAAGATATGTCCAGTTGAAAATTCTGAATAGTCGCTATGGAATTCAGGCCCTTAAAAATGGACATTTTGCAAACGACCTCGGATTTCGACGAAACCAGTTTTGTTGGGTCCGTGATGTAAAGTTATTGCTAGATTTCAAATTTCATAATTTTTCGAATCAATATGTGAGCGTGGCAAAGGAAAACGCGTTTGACCAGTTTCAGTTGATTTTAATCGACTGGAAATTGGCCATTTTTCAAACGGTCTCAGAATTTGACGAAACTAGTTTTGTTAGGACCGTATCGTCAATACGAAGCTAGAAAATATTTTTCTGGAATTTTTCTAGTTAGTATGTGACCCCGGTAATTTGAAATGTATGTTTAAAATTCAATATAGTGATTTAAATGAAAATTCAAAAGGAAACTGATTGTAACGATCAAATCAGCTTGCGATACATATCCCATTGTATCCGGAATGGGGGTATTACGCTAGGGACGACAGTCGTTGGATCCAATTCAAAGCCCAAACGAAAAAGCAACTTTACGGAGAATTAATTGAATAAATAATTAAATATATTTTCTTTTATAAACACCCCCCCCCCCCCGTTACTTTCTCATTTCAGAAACAAAAAAAGGAAAAAAAAAAAAAAAAAAAAGAACCCCGCCTCGTCGATCCCGCCCCCTACCCTAACCACCGCCGCCAGGCGATTTCCGCTCCCTCCCCCAATCGCGCGCCGCTCAGCCCCCCCCCTCGACGAAGCTTCCTCCCCCACCCCTCGTCCTTCCAGTTATCGAACCCCCCCTCCGCAGCCAAATCGAGGTCGCGACGCCATCGGTGGGGCCCCAACCACCTGCCGCCGATGAAGTCGATGCCCCCCTAGAAGCTGCCGCCGATGAAGTCGATGCACCACCCCTGTAAGTTTTTTTTTTTTTTTTTTTTTTTTTTTTTATTTATTTTATTTTTATTTTATTTAAAAACAGAAAATGTAAACCTGATTATTTTAAAAATGAAAACTGATTATTTTATTTAAATTTGAAAAACTGATTATTTTAAAATTTGAAAACTGATTATTTTATTTTTGTTTTGAAAACTGATTTTTATAGGAAGTAAAACTGATTTTATTTTGAAAGGGAAAATGATTTTTAAACTGAATTTAAAATGATTTCTAAACTAGGAAGAGATTAGAAATTTAAAAGGAAAAATCAGATTTCTATATATCGAAAGTCGAAAGAAAAATATAGTTTTTATGTTTTGAACTTCGAAAAAAAATAGGATTTTTATATATTGAACTTTGAACTAAAAATTCGATTTTTATATATTGAACTTCGAACTAAAAATTCGATTTTTATATATTGAACTTTGAAATAAAAATTCGATTTTTATATATTGAACTTTGAAATAAAAATTCGATTTTTATATATTGAACTTTGAAATAAAAATTCGATTTTTATATATTGAACTTAGAAATAAAAATTCGATTTTTATATATTGAACTTTGAAATAAAAATTCGATTTTTATATATTGAACTTTGAAATAAAAATTCGATTTTTATATATTGAACTTTGAAGTAAAAATTCGATTTTTATATATTGAACTTTGAAGTAAAAATTCGATTTTTATATATTGAACTTTGAACTAAAAATTCGATTTTTATATATTGAACTTTGAAATAAAAATTCGATTTTTATATATTGAACTTTGAACTAAAAATTCGATTTTTATATATTGAACTTTGAAATAAAAATTCGATTTTTATATATATAGTGACTACGGGCAACGAAGATGGCGATGATGCGATAGCGATGAAGATTTCTATCAATGAAGTGCCGTGGAGCTAGGACAGCTATAAGTGAGAATTTCTCACCTTTCTATTTATTTTCTAGTTATATATATATACTAGGATGCAGACGGTGCTTAGTAGCACCCGACACAATCGTCCACAGACCATGGACTTGTTTGTTTGACAGTTTGGTGATTGATTGCGATATTGTTTGAATGTGGTTTGTGGTGTGAAAAATCGAATCGATAAATTGGTTAGGATTAGACGTGCGCCGTTATAAGGCGAAGGAGTAAGGCTAGGTTAGATCCTTACTCCAAAGTTTGCGGTTTGCATAACGAATTGATTTGATTGATGTGTGAATGGCGTGGGCCTTCACTAGACCGGGGATAAGGCTAGGCCTTGTCCCGTTTCTAGTATCGTGCCGTTATGCCGCCGAAATTTTCTAAAACATGTTAGAAAAATAAAAATATCATTTTATTGAATAAATGAATTGAATAGAAATTCATAGGTTGAAATAAAATGTTTTATCGTTAAAAATATAATTTTTAACGTGAATATGAAAATAGTGAAGTGAATAAATAAATATTCATTTACAAACCAGATGGTTTGTTTATGTACACTTATTTGAATGATATTGATTGGGTCGATAAATTTCACACATCGCCCAACTGCACAAATAAAATCTGTGTTTGATTGTTTGAAACCCCACACGGGTGTTAGGATGAAATATGCAGTTCACTCATCCTGATTGATTAAATATGTCGATCGATTGATTGACAGGCTGTTATAAGCGTTGAATATCTGTATTTGATGCTTATGCAGTGTAGTGCACTTTGGTTGATGGTTGATTATTTTTCAATGCTATGATATACATGTGTTGTATGAAAATCCATATAATTAACTTTATATGGTAATTGATTGGGCCTCATTCCAATTTGAAAAATAAAGAATATTATAAAATAAAAGTTCATGTGTTGACAGTACTCATTCATTGAGATTGGTCATGTGTTGAACGAAATATTTTGATAATAACAACTATTTTGAAAAAGAAATATTTGAAATAGAATATTTGAAAATAGAAATTTATGAAGCCGTGTATGGACGCCATTTTGACGTGAACGATATTTATATCGAATTGAAAACGATTTCGAAATGAAATGAATTGAAAACGATTTCGAAATGAATTGAATTGAAAACGATTTCGAAATGAAATGAATTGAAAACGATTTCGAAATGAATTGAATTGAAAACGATTTCGAAATGAATTGAATTGAAAACGAATTCAAAATAAATTGAAAACGATTTCGAAATGAAATGAATTGAAAACGATTTCGAAATGAATTGAATTGAAAACGATTTCGAAATGAAATGAATTGAAAACGATTTCGAAATGAATTGAATTGAAAACGAATTCAAATGGAATAGAAAGCGAATTGAAATGAATTCAAATTGAATTGAAATTCGAATTGAATAGAAATGAATTTTAAAACGAATTTATAGAGAAGAATTCAATTTTGATTTGAATTGAAATGGAAGTTGAAAATGTTTTTGAAACGAATTCAAAACTATTTATATAATTCGTTTTAAATAGAAATCGACGAAATATATATTATATATATTATATATAATATAATGGCCTGAATAGAACGCGCCGCGCCGCGGCAGTTCGCGAATTTCGACCATTTATTTCAAACGGACATTACAGGAGATCCGACCGTCGGATTCTCCTAAAACCGGAACCGTTGGGTTCGTATCGAAAAGAGCTTTCTAATTAATGTTAGAAATTTGAAATCTAACGGTTGGATTTGGAGATACGTCCAAATCAAATTCGAAAAAGGTCGTTGTAAGTGCAGTTCGATGGCCATTGTTGGAAATCGACTGTACGGGCCTTGATAAAATTATTAAAAATAGTAATAATTTGTGTAAAATCATAAGAAATGATTTGTGAAAGTTTGGGGTGAAAATCTCCATATTTGAAAAGATAAAAAAATGGATTTTTATCGAAATGAACTAGTTTTGAACTAGAATTATAATTCTATTTATTTTTAAATAAATAAATTGAATTTGAAATGGTTTTGAAAATAACCAAAATTTCCAATGATTGCATTGGAGTGGATTTGAATCGAAATTGTCTTCGGAATATTTCGATGTTGGAATTCGTGACATTACAGGTGTTGTTATGGAAATTTGAAAGATATATATTTGTATCGTTATTTCCAATACGACATTTGTTAGTCGTAGAATTCGATATTGAATATAAGCCGATATATTTTCTATTCAGAGCCTTGTATTGAATATCGAATGTGATTTGGGTTTGTCGTGAATGGTGTCTTCACTAACACTGTTCTTGAACCCAGTTGAGAAAAGATTAAATCTTTTTATTTAGATTTAATGAAGTGTACCAATTAAATGATATTTAATTGGAATTGAATTGGTATTGATTTTTGGGTTTATCGTGAACAGTGTTTTAAATAACACTTGTTCTTTAACCCGATAATTAATGGAATGTGATTTTGGGTTTATCGTGAATCGTGTTTTAAATGACACTGATTCTTTAACCCAGATAATGATTAAAACTAAGTGGAGTTTTAATGAATCTTTAATTAGATTGAAAAGATCGAGAATGGAGTATCACCAGTTTTGCTCCAGGCGATAGTTAAATCTTTAATTAGATTTGAACGTGAAATTTAGAAACTAACTGTCGGTTAGCCAAGCAGAATGGTTTTCTGGATATTGATCTGATGTTGGTTTCGGCCTTCGGGGTTAATATTTGGGGAATTATTCTCTTGATTAATTTACGGTTAGTGACTGATGAATTGGAATGAGGCGTATGTTGTGTTTGTGTAACACTTTTATAAAATATACGCGAGTTATTCGGGAAGACCGGGTTTATCCCATTCTGAATAACTGATACGACGATAAGTCGAAGATGAAGACGATGGTCGAAGACCGGAGGTCTTCACGTCGTTTGGGTGATAACTGATGATCTTGATTGGGCTGTACACCCAAGAAGATGGAAACAGTTGGTGATCGTCCAGACGTACTTGGAGATCGATGGATATGCGGGGTACTAGGTGCCTCCGGTTTCGTTCAGCCCCAGAACGGACTTGTAAATGGACTGTGTGTCTGACATTGGATTTCATTCTGTGTGACTGATATCGGTTGCATAGAGTGGTTTGCCTGTGTGGCATGCTAAGATGCAAATGATCAAGGCTTCTGTTGAAAAGCAAAGTCTTGTGGTGATGATCAAAGCACGGCCTTTGTGGCGTAGCTTTGTGTAACGTTTGATTCGCGAGTTTCACACCCGGTATGAATCAAAAACGGGAGACGGACCTCAGGGAGGGCATGCGTTTCTTTCTAGTTAGAAGTGGCGTCAGTGGTTTTACACGCCCTGACGAGTTTGACTTATGTTGTTGTTGCTGTTGCGAGGCGCCTCGGTTATATCGGTTTCGGCCGAATGCATTCTGGTCGGCTGACGGACCAGACTTACACCCCATAGGGTGGGGAGACGTATTGTTCAGGCATAATAATCCACTCCGTGTGGACCGGCCCTGACGATCCAAGGGGCAGTTGCGGCTGTTCCTGAGGGGCGGGCTAGAGCGTCTCGAATCGGTTGAGGATCTTGCCCCTAGCCTCGGTTCATAGATGGAAACCCAATTTCCAAATACGTGACATTTGCGGTTTTATTTGTAAACCTATATATGGCGACATAGTGGTATGGGGCATTCATGCCGCCTATGATTGATACTTATGATTTGAAGTTGTTTTATACTCTATGCACTTATAATAGTATCAAATGATTTGTTTTAAACGTATCAAGCATTCTTTGGCTGTTATAAGGGAAAACCCTATCCTCGACTGCGTTGCATTGTGTGATGGGACCTGGGTCTTATAACAGCTTCATTTTTCTTTATTTAGCATTGCGTTGTTTGTCTTATGCACTGGTATTCTTGGGAGGAAACCCGTTCCGTGTTATACGGCGTGGTCCCTTGTTTTACCTAGCTTTGAAAATAAAGATTTATAACTGCTTTAGTTCTCACACCAGTCACATGACTGACCTGGAGTTTATTGTTTTGACCTAAACTCTGGGTGCCCTTATTTTGACACGGGCAGCTAGTAGTTTTGGTTTTGCAGATTTATATTCACAGGATCCTGGTTTACGACTGGAACGATATCCGGGAAGCTTTGTATCCGTATATCTCATTCTAGTTGTGTATTGTATTATTTTCCGCTGCTATGTATTTAAATGTAATTTAAATCTCTGATATTTCTGTGTAATATTCTTTTATACTCTGTATATTCTTGTAATCTGATGCATTGTTGTTATATACAATGAAATGTTCTTCTATATGCGTTCTGTTGTGGTTTGTTCTCGAACTATCCGACGCTTTCCTTTACGGGGAAGTTACGGGTCTTCACATTATGTGACATATTATGCAAGTTCATATGCAAGTCATGTATTTGTTAATATGTAAGTTTATGTAACATGTTATGCAAGTTAATATGAAAGTTATGTGACATGTTATACAAGTTAATATGCAAGTTATGTGACATGTTATACAAGATTATATGCAAGTTATGTGACATGTTATGCAAGTTCATATGCAAGTTATGTGTTTGTTAATATGCAAGATGGCACCTTTGAAACATGTTCATACATATGCAAGTTGACACCTTTTATATGTGTTATGTCATGAGAACGAAATTACGTGGGAACGATGGGGTTAATTAAATGCATATGTTAATAAGATTGTGTGAAATTAATATAATTATGCATAACATAAAATAAATGAACATAGTATGGGAATTTGCCTATTAAGTTAGGTGTACCCATACTATGTGTTGGGAATTTGCCTATTAAGTTAGGTGTACCCACACTTTGGAGTTGGAATTTGCCTATTAAGTTAGGTGCACCCATATTCCTAAAATAAACATGATAATTAACACAAATTATGGGGGTGATTAATTAGGAGTAATTAATCGATTAAGACACGAGGTTGGACCCGTTTGTAGTGTAAGACTGCCCGGAGTTTACCGGCTTAACCAGGCATCTACAAATGACGGCTCAATGTGAGGGGTCTTAATCATAAATTAAATACGTAACAAGGGTAAATGACACGAGGTTGGACCCGTTTGTAGTGTAAGACTGCCCGGAACCTACCGGCTTAACCAGGCATCTACAAATGACGGTCCAATGTGAGGGGTCCTTTACACGGTTACGGTGTTAATCAATTAAGAAACACTTAACCAGATAAGCATGTAGTGGGGCATGGGGGTTAAGTGGGTACCTTGGGTGGTATGTGGAAATTGCTAGTGGTTGCCAATAGAAAATATGATAAAATACTTAACCAAGATGAAACATGTAATTAAACATGATTAAAGGGTTAAGTGGGAAACACTAGTGTGTGGGCCAAGCTTAGGGGGATGGCTTGTGCTGGGGGCCCATTTCAACCAGTAACCCATACATATCTTAGTGGGCTCGACCCATGTCGAGGACGGGACACGCATACTGGGCTTGACTATAAGAGGCCAAAATGGGTTAGCGGTGGCAACACATGACCAACGGGTTTCATATGCGTGTGTGGACCCGGGCTGGTAAATAAGACGTTGTTGCATCGTGTAGATATAAGCCGTGCACCGTTAATTTTATCAGGTTGCCACGTTGGGGAATGGTACACCCCACGGTGGGGCCAGCACGGGTATCTACGTTAGGGAGCCGATCGAATGGGGAGTAGTGTGTACACCTAGTGGATTGTAGGGCCCCGTGGCGTCTACTTAGTCACCTAGGGGTACGCGAGAACTATTAAGTTAATTTTATAAGTCCATGGGTGGGATCAACCTTTAAGTTAGGAATGACTGGTGTGGTGCAGTTTAGTAATTTACCTTTGGAAGGGTAGATGCGTCTTTATCTTTTATCTTAGTTTAGTTGACTGCTTAGTGTAGCCATTTATCCCCATTAGTTACCATATATCAGTTTATGTCTTCTCTGGTTACTTTAACGATTGTATTGTTAAAGTTATAGGACTCGCTCAGACTTATGTCTGACCCCGTTGTTTTTATCTTTTTCCCAACCCTCAGGTCCTACGGTGGATCCTAACAGTAGTGGAGCTTGATCGGATTGCTGTTCCAGTCTTTAGGAGCTTGGATAGATGTAAAGCTCCAGTTACCCAGTTATCCTTTCTTTTGTCATGGCTATTGTATGAGAGTGGGATTATGTACTTCTTTATTTTGATGGATATTGTACTTGACTTTTATTGTGTTTTTATGATGTAACCAGACATGTTTTACTTCCGCTGTTATGAGATGATGTTTTAAATTTCAAGTACTATTTATATCTGTCTTGTTGTAATTTTTCTGTTCTATATTCACTAAAATACTCCACCGATGCTATGGCATTCCCTTAGTGAGTGACCATAGCGGGAGTGGGGTGTTACAGATCCCGACTTGTAGAAACCCTGTTGTGACCAAGCTAAACATATGGAGTCATGACCAAACATTTCAATGACCCATTTCATTGATCGTAGCCCTTGGTTCTACCAATGCCATAATGGCCCTGAATCCGCCTCCGTACCTCCTACCATAGTGGTCCAAAGCTATAGACATCGTAAACCCCTTAGCACGCGTCCCGCAGAAAAGACCAACCATGAAGCGAACTCATTGGTTCCCAACTGGATCCTGAGCTCTAACTTCCCATACTGGACTACCTTTGCATCTCGGGTTTTGGTCATCATCTTGTTTGGGTCGGTTGGTCAAGCATCTTTCATCCTGGTCGGTTTTCATCATCCCTGGTCGGTCGGTTTTGTTCCCCCCTGGTCGGTCGCATTTCACCAAACCTGGTCGGTCGGTTTTGTTTCCCCCCTGGTCGGTCGCATTTCACCAAACCTGGTCAGTCGGTTTTGTCCCCCTGGTCGGTCTAACTTTCACCATCCCTGGTCGGTCGTTCTCCTTCATTCCTGGTCGGTCAAAACCTCCCCTGGTCGGTCTAACTTTCACCATCCCTGGTCGGTCGTTCTCCTTCATTCCTGGTTGGTCAAAACCTCCCCTGGTCGGTCTAACTTTCACCATCCCTGGTCGGTCGTTCTGGAGCTTGGGTCGGTCGGTCTCCTTCACCATTTCTGGTTGGTCGTCCTCCTTCATTCCTGGTCGGTCAAAACCTCCCCTGGTCGGTTATCTCGACCCCAAACCTGCACCATTTCAGCAAGCTATTTTCGCCTCTCGACGGCGTTTTCAACAAATCTAACACTTCTAATTAACCACAAAGCATACCATACAGTCATAGAAACATAGAGAATCAACCACAAACACCAAAACAACAATATGACATATCAAAATGGATCAAACATGGCCAAAACCCCATATTTTCCCTTAATCCCTCTTAATCATGTTTAAGCATATTATTAGCAAGACTTATCCAATTTAGCCAAATTTCATATCATAGGTCTAAAACAATATTTAAGAATTTCTGAATATTTTTCCAGATTTTATTTGTTTATAAATTCGCTAATTAACACTAATTACCCCTTAATCAACCGTAATTAGTGAGAAATCATGCAAATCACTCACCTTGACCACAAACAAAATTCTCAGAACTGAAACTCCTCTGATTTGAGGCGAATACTGAAGTCCAACAGCAGCTCTAACCTTGCTTTGGTGCTTTTTCTTCTTAATTTGATGTTGCTAAGCCTAACCTCCAATTAAAAAGTGATTTGGGGTGTTTTAGATGTAGGAGGCCATTGTTAGAGTGTCTAAGGATGAAAGTGGCGGCTAGAAAATGTCTAAAGAAATGTTTTCTAACCCTAATCAGCCCCTATATACCCCTAAACCAGAAATTCCCCTCTGGGCCTAGCTGCTAATCACCCGGTTAAGCCCAATTAAGCTGTTTTTCACCATTTGAAATTTGTTTCAGCCATATCTCCCAAACGGTGAGTCCGTTTGGCTAATGTGACCACTTTACGGAATTGTAAACCATCATTAGGAGCCAATGGAAGTGGTTTCAGGTCAAAATTCGTTTCCAGTCAAAAGTTATGGCCAAAACAGTGATAACTAGGGGTAAAATGGTCATTTAAAAATCGGGAAAAATCATGGACATGGGAAATGACCTTAATAGTCGTCTCCCAAAGTTACATGACCATACAACTTCGTATGTGACAGAAATAAATATTCTACGATCCTATGATGCGTAGAATGCGGGTCGTTACACTCTCCCCCCTTAAGAAATTTCGTCCCCGAAATTCCTTAACCCAAAACATACAAAAGACCCCGCATGCCTACAGCCATATACAACAATCAAACATGCAACCAAGCAAAATAAGTCTATCCTAGCATGTGGAAAACTAAATTACGAAGTAAGTCTTACCAGGCAAAGAGTTCTGGATATGCCTTCCTAATGTTCTCCTCTGTCTCCCAAGTACAATCATTCTCGTTCTCGCCCCACTGAACCTTGACTAGCTTCACCGCCTTCCTTCGAAGTTGCTTCGTATCGTGCCCCATAATACGAATCGGCTTGCGGTTCCCAACCGCCTCGGGTTCTACTTCGAAGTCTTCTAACTGATCAGGTGAAATAGTCATATCTGAGTCGTGAACGAACTTCCTTAGTTGGGAAACATGAAATATATTGTGAACTCCCGCCATCTTTTCTGGTAAGCCAACTCTATATGCCAAATTCCCGACAAGTTCAAGAACAGGGAATGGGCCAACAAATCTCGGTGCGAACTTGCCTCTCCTGCCAAATCGTATCACGCTCTTCAACGGAGAGATCTTGACGAACACCAAGTCACCAACGGAGAATTTCAAGTCTCTTCTCCTCTTATCAGCATAACTCTTCTGCCTATCTTGAGCAGCTTTCATTCGTTGTTGAATGACCTTAATCTTATCCGATGTTTCTCTCACCACATCTGGTCCAAGCACAAACTTCTCGCCAGTCTCTATCCAACATGATGGTGAGTTGCACGGTCTTCCGTACAAAGCTTCATATGGTGCCATACCGATACTGGATTGGTAGCTATTATTATATGCAAACTCTACTAGATGCAAATGGTCATCCCATGATCCACCAAAATCCAATATACAAGCTCTCAAGAGATCTTCCAATATACGATTCACCCTCTCCGTCTGACCATCGGTCTGAGGATGATATGCGGTACTGAGATGTAATCTAGACCCTAGAGCCTCTTGTAAGCTCTTCCAAAACCCACTAGTGAACAACGGGTCTCGGTCACTCACAATGCTTTTGGGTGCTCCATGAAATCTCACTACCCACTTCATATACAATTCTGCCAACTTGGCTGCTGTCCTGGTCGATTTGACTGGTATAAATCTTGCGCTCTTAGTCAATCGATCCACAATTACCCAAATGCTATCATATCCCGATCTAGTCCTTGGTAGCCCATCGATGAAATCCATCGAGACTTGCTCCCATTTCCATTCGGGAATTTCTAATGGTTGTAACAATCCACTAGGCTTCTTTTGCTCGGCTTTAACTAGCTGGCAATTCATGCATTTGGATATAAACTTCCCAACATCTCTCTTCAACCCTTCCCGGTAGTAGGTCTGTCTCATGTCTCGATACATCTTATTACCACCGGGATGTATAGTCAGTTTTGAGTGATGACATTCTCGAAGCACTTCATCTCTCAAACCATTCACGTTGGGTACAACTAATCTTCCATTCTTTCTAAGCCACCCATCTCGATCAAGCCCATACACATTCACCTCCTCATCGATACCCGTCTCTAACTTGGAGATGATTTCTAATAGATTAGGATCGTCCCTCTGGCTAGAACCAATCCGCTCTATAAAAGTGTGTCTGACCATCAAACTTGCTAACATTTCTGGATGCAGTTCGCACTTTGGTCTGAAATCAAACCCCGCGATATACTCCAGTTGCTTCCATTCTAGAAACATAGCCCCTAGGCTGGCATGTCTCCTACTCAATGCATCAGCTATCGCATTGCCCTTTCCCGGTGTATATGCAATGTCAAAATCATAGGAAGCTAAGAACTCTAACCATCTCTGCTGACGGAGATTCAATTCTTTCTGAGAGAAGAGATACTTTAACGACTTATGGTCTGTAAACAGCTCAAATCTTTCTCCCAAGAGATAGTGTCTCCATATCTTTAACGCGAACACGATTGCTACCAATTCTAAATCATGGGTAGGGTATCTTTTCTCGTGCGGTTTCAATTGCCGACTTGCATAAGCAACAACCCTACCGCCTTGCGTCAATACAGCACCCAGTCCGGTACCACAGGCATCCGTGTATACCGTCATCTCTTCATTCCCCTTAGGAATGACTAACACGGGTGCGCTTGTCAACTTGTCCTTTAGACTCTTGAATGCATTCTCGCACCTTCCATCCCAGACAAAAGCATGATTCTTCTTAGTTAACTGGGTCAATGGTGTTGCTATCTTGGAGAAACTTTGGATAAACTTACGATAGTATCCAGCTAATCCCAAGAAACTTCTTACATCTGTTGCATTCTTGGGCGTAGGCCAATCCTGTATCGTAGCCACCTTCGTCGGGTCCACGGCAATCCCATTTTCTGATACAACATGGCCCAAGAACCTCACTTCCCTCTTCCAGAAGTGACACTTAGAAAACTTTGCTTTCAATTGGTGTTTTCTCAACACCTCCATCACTATTCTTAAATGTCCCTTGTGTTCTTCCTCTGTCCTCGAGTAGACCAAAATATCATCAACGAACACAAGGACAAACTTATTCAACTGATCTCTGAATACCCTATTCATAAGATCCACAAAATATGCTGGGGCATTGGTCAGCCCGAATGGCATGACCAACCACTCATAAAACCCAGACGGCATCCGAAATGCCGTTTTAGCTATACTCTCAGCTGATGAAAACCTGTCGCGAGATCTAACTGAGAAAATACTCTCGCGCCACTCAACTGATCGAACAAATCATCTATCCGCGGTAGAGGATACTTGTTCTTCCTCGTCACTTTATTCAACTCACGGTAGTCTACACACAAACGAAGGGAACCATCCGCCTTGGTAGCAAACACAACTGGTGCTCCCCATTCAGAAACTCTCCTTCTGATAAATCCCTTCTTCAAAAGATCGCTGACTTGCACCTCGAGCTCTCGCTGCTCCCTTGGTGCCATACGATGAAGTGGCATCACTATAGGCCTGGCATCCTTTACCAAATCAATACGAAACTCAATCTCTCGGTGGTCACTTCTTCGAAAACATCCGGATACTGGCCAACCACGGGCAAACCTGACAACTCACTATGCGAAATGTCGAGGGAGTTTAGAAAACTAGCCAATACCCCCTCACTGGGTAGACCACCAAACACTATCCTCCGCCCATCATCCGCTCTAGCTGTCACCAAAAAGCCCTCACAGTCTACCACCACCCCGTACCTTCGGAGCCAATCTACTCCCAAAATAATGCCAAACCCAGTAAAGCCCAAAACAAAGCAATCACAAACAAACATGCATCCATGACTCGATAAGACCAAATTCCTGCAAATCATACTAAGGCTAGTCGAACCACCAATCGGGTTCGTCACTATCAATGGTCTATCGACTATCTCGGGTTCCAGTCCCAACCTATCTACCAGGTCACTAGATATGAAGGAACGGTAAGCTCCGGTATCAAACAAAACTCTAACAGGAACATCGTAAACAGAAAGCATACCTTGAATGACGACATTCTTTCCTTTCTCCGCCGTAGTTGGGGCGTTCGACGAAGAAGGAATAGCATTAAGGGCATATGCTTTCACCATTTGTTTTTCTTTGGGGGGTTGCGGACACTTGTCCTTGTGATGTCCCATCTGGCCACAGTTGAAGCACTTCCTATCCGCTGGCTTGGCCCGACAATTACTAGCATAATGGCCCTTTTTACCACAGCTGAAGCACTCAACATCTTGCTTATTCTTTTTCTTCTGGCCATCCTTAGTCTGATTCTGCTTTCTCTTATTCTGGGAACCACCTTTGCCTCCACCACTTGCTTGTGGTTTTGGCTCTTCTGCAGATGCAACCTCAGTCTTCGGCTTAGGGTAGAGACTCTCCGACCTCAATGCTTTTCCCACAATCGACTCAAACGTCTCATCGATGTGGTTAATAAGCTTTTCCCCCAAGTATTGATCCAAACCAGTTATGAATTTCTCATTCTTCTTCTTGGCAGTATCGATAAGAGATAACCCATACTTTGACAAACTGTCGAATTCAGCAATATACTCCGAGGCAACCCTGCCATTCTGTTTGAGCTCCAAGAATTTCTTAAACAACACTGACTTCTGAGCAGCTGGAATGAACTTCTCGCTAAAGCGAGCTTTAAACTGCTCCCAAGTAATCTGATCTTCAGGAGTAGCTGCTTTTATAGCATTCCACCAATTCATTGCCCGCCCTTGCAGCTGACGGGACGCTAACTTTCTCTTCATTGCATCCTCGATACCCAAATCCTCGAAGATACGTTCGCAACTATCCAACCAATCCTGAACATCCGTGGACGACTCCGTTCCGTGGAACGGCTTCCCACCAAGGCTAGTATAGTCCTTGTTTAGCTTGGCGAAGTCGACCCTCGGCGCCTGCACTATTGGACCACCACCATTTCCACCATTGGGAGCTGCCCTCTGTACATCTCTAAGCATCTCTCTCATGAGGTCAGTAAACATCATCCTCATGTCAGCAACATTCCCATTATTGGCTCCCCTACCAGCACCTCTAGTATCCCGGCTCATCGTCAATCTGGAAAAGGAAACGATTAACGACTCCATAGTGGTGCTAGTGCAGTATGACTTCATCCTTATACTAGTAATAGTATATATATATCTTTTAAAAACCAAAGTAATCACAAATACGCTCTCTCGTATACGTATGTTATCTCTCCCTGATAACTTCCCTAGGTTAACTAGGCAACCTAGAGCTCTGATACCAAGTGTGACGGCCCGCCCCGCACCAGCCTGCATTTCTTCCAAAAGTGCGTTGTACGCATGCCCGACTAGCACGGGACGGTCGTCAGGAGAAAGAAAAGAAGAGAATGAACCAATCAAGGAACCTGTAGAATGTCTCACAGCGCATGGGATAAAATATAATAATAATAACATAATTGACATAAAACAGGTGAGACAGTGCATAAGCTGATAACTAAAATCAACATCAACATCAAAGCAGCGGAATACAGCTTATTACAATTTTTCAAAATCTACTGTCTCTAAATAAAAGAAAGCCAAAGTAGAAGATACACCACCAATGCCCAAGCAGTGATCTTCAACAACACAGGGAGAATACTATATATATATATTACGTGGAAGCCTCCTGCTCGTCTCCGGATCATCTACCCGTGCATCACCAACTAACCTGTCTCTAGTCTGCTCGTGTGAGCACCCAGAGTAATAAGAGGAGACATACAACTCTGGGTCAGACATAAAGCCTGGTATGAGCGATAAGCATATAAACAGAATAATAACAGGTATACTAAACCATACCTGAACCTGGACCTGCAACCAAAGAGTTAGTACCACATACCGTACAGTACTCTAAGGTGCCATAATGAATAGTGTAAAGAATACGGGGGTGGGGTGTGTATATCATAATGATAGCAAACAAACCATCCATAGCAACCATCCTCACATCTCTCACTCAGTGCGTAAAACGTACGATATCTACCACTTTGGAACACTAGACAAATTGAGGTAACGACGGATCCCGACTTGTAGAAACCATGTTGTGACCAAGCTAAACATATGGAGTTATGACCAAACATTTCAATGACCCATTTCATTGATCGTAGCCCTTGGTTCTACCAATGCCATAATGGCCCTGAATCCGCCTCCGTACCTCCTACCATAGTGGTCCAAAGCTATAGACATCGTAAACCCCTTAGCACGCGTCCCGCAGCAAAGTCCAACCATGAAGCGAACTCATTGGTTCCCAACTGGATCCTGAGCTCTAACTTCCCATACTGGACTACCTTTGCATCTCGGGTTTTGGTCATCATCTTGTTTGGGTCGGTTGGTCAAGCATCTTTCATCCTGGTCGGTTTTCATCAGCCCTGGTCGGTCGGTTTTGTTCCCCCCTGGTCGGTCGCATTTCACCAAACCTGGTCGGTCGGTTTTGTTTCCCCCCTGGTCGGTCGCATTTCACCAAACCTGGTCGGTCGGTTTTGTCCCCCTGGTCGGTCTAACTTTCACCATCCCTGGTCGATCGTTCTCCTTCATTCCTGGTCGGTCAAAACCTCCCCTGGTCGGTCTAACTTTCACCATCCCTGGTCGGTCGTTCTCCTTCATTCCTGGTCGGTCAAAACCTCCCCTGGTCGGTCTAACTTTCACCATCCCTGGTCGGTCGTTCTGGAGCTCGGGTCGGTCGGTCTCCTTCACCATTTCTGGTTGGTCGTCCTCCTTCATTCCTGGTCGGTCAAAACCTCCCCTGGTCGGTTATCTCGACCCCAAACCTGCACCATTTCAGCAAGCTATTTTCGCCTCTCGACGGCGTTTTCGACCAATCTAACACTTCTAATCAACCACAAAGCATACCATACAGTCATAGAAACATAGAGAATCAACCACAAACACCAAAACAACAATATGACATATCAAAATGGATCAAACATGGCCAAAACCCCATATTTTCCCTTAATCCCTCTTAATCATGTTTAAGCATATAATTAGCAAGACTTATCCAATTTAGCCAAATTTCATATCATAGGTCTAAAACAATATTTAAGAATTTCTGAAACTTGTTTCAGCCATATCTCCCAAATGGTGAGTCCGTTTGGCTAATGTGACCACTCTACGGAATTGTAAACCACCATTCGGAGCCAATGGAAGTGGTTTCATGTCAAAATTCGTTTCCAATCAAAAGTTATGGCCAAAACAGTGATAACTAGGGGTAAAATGGTCATTTTAAAATTGGGAAAAATCATGGACATGGGAAATGACCTTAATAGTCGTCTCCCAAAGTTACATGACCATACAACTTCGTATGTGACAGAAATAAATATTCTACGATCCTATGATGCGTATAATGCGGGTCGTTACACCACACAAAGACATAGTGAACCGTCTGCTTTGGTGGCGAACACCACTGGAGCACCCCATTCCGAGATACTCCTTCTTATAAACCCCTTCTCGAGAAGCTCCTTAACTTGCTTCTCCTTTCTTTCCTTTGGAGCCATATGTCTAACAGGCAGAGCTACGTGCTTTGCATTATCAACAAGATATATGCGGAAGTCTATTTCTCGCTTCGGAGGTAAGCCTTTCACCTCTTCAAAGGCATCCGGATATTTCCGGACAACTCTAACCCACTGTAAATTCTCAACAGAAGCGTCAAGCGACTCTAGAAAACTAAGCATAACAGCATTCAAGGGATTATAAGAAATTTCTAGAGTGTTACCGAGTCGAGTCAAAAGCCTAACCACTCTATTCTCACAATCAAGAATGGCGTTATTACTGGATAACCAGTCCATGCCTAAGATCAATCCATATCCTGAGAAGCCCAAAACAAAGGCACTACATCCAAATTCAACACTTAGAATAGAATTTTCAAATCCAAGCAAACCACTGACAAATAAGCCAAGCCCCCAATTGGATTTGAGACAACCAAGGGATCTTCTACCATACTAGTGTCTAAGTGTAGAGATTATACTAAAGCAGATGAAATAAAGGAGTGTGATGCACCGGAATCAAAGAGAGTGCGAACTGGGTGATCATAAAGATAAACTACACTTTCTACAGAAATATTACTACCTCGTTCCTGTGGAGGTGCCACCAGTGCATGAACTTGACCTCCTGAGGTGGATCCAGTCCTCTTCCCCTGCCCCCGCTTCTTTGGGCAGTCCTTAGCCAAGTGCCCAGTCTCTCCACAACTGAAGCAACCACCATTCATCTTTGCCTTCTTCTTTCTACAGTCCTTTGCTATATGTCCCACAATGCCACAGAAATTGCGCTTTCTCTTTTCATAGGATTTGTTGTTCTTCCCGCCTTTCTTGAAGTCTGTTTTCTTAGCCTGTAAACCTTCCTTCTTTTCTTGAGGTACTTCTGCCTTTGCCTCTTTCTTTCCTTTATCTTCCTCGTGTAGTAGTGCCATGTCCACCAAGCTTTCATAAGTCGCTCCCGTGGTCATAACAAGGCTGTGTAGAGGCTCATTCAGATCTTTGACGAAGCGGAGTGCCTTCTTGTGTTGGGTGTTTACTAAGTCCAACCCAAATCTGGCCAGCTGAATAAACTGATTAACGTACTCCCTGATTGTCATACTTCCCTGTTTCAGAGTTAGGAACTTTTCCATTTGCAGGCTTCTTTCCACTTGGGAGAGGAATTTCATCTCAAATCTTGTCCTGAAATCTTCCCATGTTTCCACTGGCCTCTCAGCATTGGTGATCTCCCACCAATAAGACGCTTCATCTTTAAGCAACCACACTGCTAGTTGTATCTTTTCCCTGTCGTCAACTTCGAAGATGACAAACAGCTTCTCGGTCTCCTTTAGCCAGTTTCTTGCTACTACAAAGGATTCGGTTCCATAAAAGTCCTTTCCACCCTTAGGCTTGAAGTCTCTACATGTCTTTGCAAAAGCATTTCCACGAGGAGGAGGCGGAGGAGGAGGAGGAGGAGGAACCGCTGCCACTGGAGGAGAATGTCTGCTGGGCCCGCGCTATTAGCCCTAGCTTCCAGGTACCTCCTAAACCAGCGGGTATAGGTATTCCTTCCGGAAGGTTAAGGTCTCCAGACATGCTGAAACAAAAAGGAAAGGTTCAAAACGAAGGATAAATAGATAGTGCATATGGCTTTTAGGGGATTATGCCTTTTAAAATATCAAAAATTTTCTTGAAAATGCTTCTTTAAACTTCTCTTTTGAAAATAGTTTCAAAACTTTTATCTTATCTGGTAAACCTATGCTCTGATACCAAGTGAAACACCCCACGCTCCATTAAGGTCACTCACAAAGGGACTTCCTTAACTTTGGTGGAGGTTTGTAAGTAACAGTCACAGATAAACACAAGACAGATATATACACATATATATATAAGCATCGGAAAAAAAACAGACTTTTTATTTCATAAAAATACTTGTTCATACAAAAACACTTCCACAACTGTCACATAACACTTCCAGAACATTACATCATCATTTTTGTCTTGGTTATTAAATAAATAAGCATAAAACATAATTAAAACTGCATAAATCCCCATGATTGTATCCAACAGCCATAGCCAAAGCAAGAGAGTCCAAACCGTACATCTACTATCTTGAAGCTTTGCAAGGAGTCTGACTAAGCTGAGTTGTATCCTCCCTGTGGACCTGGGGGGAGGGGGGAACGGAAGAAAAGAAGACAAAAGAAAATAGGGTCAGATATAAAGCATGGTAAGTCTAGTGACTTTTCATTATGTGAATAAGAATAAAGGCATGATAGGTATAAACTGGAAATAGGAAAGTATCATAAACTAAGATAAAGCAGTTTGAATCGAGTATCCTATTGCACCCCACACTATATCTCTGCACCTACATGCATTAGTTCTGAACTGGCACCCCGTGCTTAGGGTAAAGTGATCACCTTTTTCTAAAGATCGGTTCCTACTCGCATAATCATTTGTGTCTTACGGCCCCCAATGATTGTAGATACCTATGTTGGTCCCACCATGGGGTGTATCAAGACCCATGGTGGCGGCCCGACACAATCCTTAGAATACATAGGTTATACTACTGATGCGCCAGTGCCCTATTTGTCTGCTCCGAAGTGTATGCACGCCCGCACTCTGTTAGAACCCACACTATGCACCAACCGCCATCGTTTTTGACCGCTTACAGTTAGCCCAGTAATCGTGCCCCACCCGGCCTAGTTTTAGGGTACCATGATACCTAATTTGGGTTACTGCTGAAACGGGTCCTTCGTTACTAGGGTTTTCTAGTCAAACATGTTAAGTGGTTAAGTGTCTGTAGTTACCTAACCCCACCCATCAGTTTATTTAACATGTTGAATTGGTTAAGTGTTTTAGTTAACTTAACCCTATCTTCTGTCCTTAGCCTCTTAAAGCACCGACCACTCACATTAGACAGATATTGTTACGGTTACTGGATGTGCCGGTCAGTTCCTGGCAGATTTACACCGTAACTCAGTCTAACCTTGGGTCCTTATTGGGCTCCATGCTTAACCACGCACATTGGATAGGTATTGTTGTGACTACTGGACAACCGGGCGGGTTCGGGCAGGTTTACATCACAACTCAATCCAACCTCGTGTTAAGCACATTCGTATTTTCTAAATTTACATATTTGTCTTTATTTGCTGTTATATGTAAGTTTGTTAACCATTAAAGGTTATGGCCCACATTCCAAGTTTAACACTTTTGTTATAAGAATTTATACCATTTAAATGTTACAAATTTTGGCATGTGACAAACATGCCAATTTCGTATATTTTTATGCCAAATTTTCCTACCCATTTTACCCAACGTTACCCCGTCTAAATATTAGGCTAACAACTCTTAGACTAATTTTTGTTCGCATGATTTTAACATATGACATTAGGCTAAAAACTTAGCCTAATTTAGCGCACAAAGTTTGCATAAAGGAATCTATCTACATAACATGTCATAGGTGTAAACATAATAGGGGTGAACTTGCAAAATGATTATCATGAATGTCATAGGTGTGAACTTGGCATTTTGGCATAGCCATTAGAACATAGTAGGGGTGAACTTGCAAAATGACTAAATCTAAATAGGTGTCACATAAAATAACATGATCTTGACTTGCATAAACATAGGCCTAACCATATTTATCTAGGCATAACTTCAAACACAAAACTAGCATGTGACAAGGTTATTACATGTTCATAAAAATGTCAAATTTTGGTATTTACATAAAGATGTGAACTAACTCAAATCATGTAGCCTATTTCAACATGAAACTTGTATTAATTGCGTAACCCAAATGGATCCAATTACAACTTGAAATGAGCATAAGAATATATATACAAGGATTTTAACCATGTTGGCATAACGGTCTTAACATAGAACATGTATGCATAAGTCTTAACTTGGACTTAGCAAAATGTATACAATCCTTGTTAACCTCATAAAGGTGTAAATTCTAATATTAACCACAAACTTGCAAGTGATGTTGTTTTCAATTACAAACGTTGAACAGGTCCACATCACATTAATTTATACCACCAACATCCCAATTCCATTCACAATAAAAATCATCGCAACATATATACATTGTTAACATTATACAACATAAATATTATATAACATAATGTGATTCCAATTTCCAATTCATATCAAATCACGTTCTCTTTCAATTTACATCTCAAACGTAACTAGACTTACAACGATCGATGAACTTGAATTCTGGATTCTGAGTTCTGAAATTGAGATGCGTTCCTTTGGGTAGACTAACGTTGATTTGATTCGTGTTTTAACTCTAACTTGGCTCGTCTCTAGGCTTTTCTACAAGTGGAGGTTCCTCTCAATTTCCTACCGACAGCATGGCGGCTCCGTCTCTAATTTCTTATGTTAATTTAGGTTGGAGTCTTAGGTTGTATTTATAGAATTTCAGATTGATTTGAGCCGTCAGATGATCATAGACGAATCTAGACCATTCATTTCGAAAGGAGCCAACAAAAATGCGACATGTTAGCCCTAGTGACACCGCCAAGCCTCAGAAATCGACCAGAACCCGACCTGGCCAGCTAGGGCCAAACCAGGTCGACAGGCCAGGTCGACCCCCAGGTCGACCCTATGGTTGACCTGGTCACCAAGGTCGACCCCCAGGTCAACCCCCTGGTCGACCTGGTGCCTGGGCGGGAAAATTCCCGCCCAGCCCAGTTTTTGGCTGATTTTGAATTTTGAACCTCTTTTTGAACTGTTTGAATTTTAATTTTAATTCTGAAACTTCCGGAGGTCATAACTCCTTCGTACGGAGTCCAATTCACGCAAATTCAGACTCTTTCTCAAGCAGAATTCCGAGATGATCGCAACGGTGAAACCCGTTTCCCTTAATTCTTTCATTTAGAATTAATTATACTTAAATTTGTTATTATACAGTTAACAGAAAATTTTTGGGTGTTACACTTAATGCATAGCATAAGGACCTTCCCTCATGGGTTTCGAGAACTACCCCTGCCCCAGAACAGCGATCGTTCGATGCCCCATCTACAAATAATTTCCTCTGGATATTAGTTTCAATATCATCTTCCTCCTCAACTTCCCCTTGATCGGTAAATTCTGTGATAAAATCAGCAAGCGCTTGTCCGTTGATTGCTTTACGAGGGTGATACGTAATGCCATACTAACTGAACTCTATATTCCATTTTAATAATCTTTCGGAGGTTACTAGGCGGGACAGAACTTGCCTCAGAGGCTGGTCTGTGAGAAACCTAATGGGATGAGCCTGAATGTAGGGCCGGAGTTTCTTTGATGCGATGAGCAAACAATAACCAAAATTTTCAAGTTTTGGATAATTAAGCTCTGCTCCGGATAGCCTCTTGCCAAAGTAATAGACCGGTTTTTGTACCTTCAAATCTTTTCTGATCAGTGCTGCGCTTAAGGCATAGGCGGAAACCGCCAGGTACAGAAATAAGTTTTCTCCGTCACTAGGATTTGATAGCGTAGGTGGGGTTGTCAGGTGTTGGATCAACTCCTTGAAGGCTTTTTGGCATTCAGGGGTCCACTGTATCTCTTTCTTTCCTTTTCTAAGGGCATCGAAGAATGGAAGACATATGTCCGTCGCCCTACGATCTTCCCATTCAAACATTGAAGTTCCTTCCTGGTTCTTGGGGCACGCATTTCTCTCAAAGCTGATATTTTAGCTGAATTACTTTCAATACCTCTAGCGTTGACCATGTACCCAAGGAACTTGCCTGAGCCGACTCCAAAAGAACATTTCAAGGGATTCAACTTCATGCCATATTGGCGTAAGATATCGAACATTCGGGCTAAGTCCTCCAAATGGTCTATTGCACTCTTTGACTTAACCAACATATCATTGACATAGACTTCCATCATCCTACCGATTTGCTTTTTGAACATAGCATTTACCATTCGCTGATAAGTTGCCCCTGCGTTTTTTAGACCAATGGCATAACCTTATAGCAGTATGGACCGAAATCAGCAATGAAACTTGTGTCTTCCTGGTCTGGACCATACACCATGATTTGATTATACCCGGAATATGCATCCATGAAAGACAGCAATTCATGACTGGCAATAGAATCCACCAATTGGTCGATTCTGGGAAGAGGGAAACTATCTTTCGGACAAGCTTTATTCAGGTCTGAATAATCTACGTAGACCTGCCATTTTTCATTTGACTTCTTCACGAGTACCAGGTTGGACACCCATTTTGGACAGGTAGAATCTCTAATAAAACCATTCTCCATTAATCTATCGATTTCTTCTTTTAAGGAGCGTGACCTCTCCGGCCCCTGAGTTCTTCTTTTTTGTTTGACAGCCGGAATGTGCGGGTCAATGTTTAGCTTATGGACCGCAATATCCGGAGATATGCCGCACATGTCGGAATGGTTCCATGCGAACACATCTAAGTTAGCTCTTAGATAAGCAATCAATTGATTTTTTTAATTTGGGGCTTAGCTGGGATCCTTTGTTCAACATACGGTTGGGTCCTTCGGATTTACAGCTATAGGAATTGTGTCTTCGGCCGATGTCACCCTCTCGTCCTCTACACTGGCTTCCCTAGGATCAATCTCTCTTTGCACTCCACTATGCTCTCTAGTGCATGGACCCTTCTTTAATTGCTATAAAGGGGGGTTTTGGATGCGGGGAAGAGCCTCCGCATCCTTTCCCGAATCCTTTTTCTTAGCTTCTCTCAGTTCTGTCACATAGCAGTCCCTTGGAGCGATTTGGTCGCCCTTGATTACACCAATTCCCCTTTCAGTTGGGAACTTCATGGTCAAGAACCATGGAGCTAATGCAACCTTGAAACCCGAAAGAGTCGGCCTACCAACGAATTCGTTTGTAAGATGAAAACTCATCTATTAGAACAAATGTTTGCACCATGGAAGCCCTACATTCCCCATCTGCCAATTCCACAGGTAAGTCTATCGTTTTGAGGGGTTGCATAGGTTGACCTGTAAAATCGTGGATCTTATTTGGGTATGCGCGCATCTTTGCCATAGGGAGATTCATCTTTTGGAAAGTGTTTATAAAAATCACATTAACTGATGCCCCCATGTCAACTAGGACCCTTTTTAGCACCACAGGTCCGAGACCAATTGTGATTACCATGGCATCGACAGTTGGTGTAACTATGCCTTCCGCATCTTTATCTTTGAATATCACATCCTTGGTCGAGGTTTTGAGCATTTTCGTCAGAAGCTTGTTGTTCAAGACCATGCATCCTTCCTTTTCCATGACACCCTTCAATTAGTTAACGTATCTTTCCATATCTTCCCAATTGTTCCCGGCCTGTAGGGACCTCCAAATATCACATTGATTACTGGCCTCGAGTCGACTGGCATTTGGGCTTCTTCACTCGAGTTAGGCTGGCTAGCTGCATTGTTATGTCCTTGCACAGCTGGTTGGGGATTTTTCACATACTACTGTAATCGGTTCTTCCTGATGAGTTCTTCAGTTAAACTTTTCAGGTGTCGGCATTCATTGGTGTTGTGCCCTGGTTGGCTATGAAACCGGTAGAATTTTCTAGAATTTGCCTGATGCTCAGTTACCTTCTGCGACTTCATCTAAGGAAAAATGCCCGAGTCCTTTGCGGCTTAGTAAATTCTTTCTGGGGTTTCGTTTAGGAGGTTCAGCTCGGATGGTTTGTACAACCGCGTCTTCTTATAAGCTTTTCTATTCCTCTCATCGTTTCCCATCTTTTGTCCTAACTCGCTCTTTTGCTCGACCCTGGACTCATTGCTCTTTCCTTCTCTGGCGGCGTTACGTTCTTTAGTCTTCTGGACACTTAAAGTTTCACTCTCTAAACTCATGTATTCCTCAGCTTTTTTGTAAAACTTCTTCAGAGTTTTCAGTTTCTTCATCTTGAGCCACTTTCCAAATTCTGACTTCTTATCGATAGCTCCTTTCAGGGTTGCCAATAAGTACCAAGGCTCTGGTTCCATGACCTCCGCTGCTGCAGCACGGAAGTGCGTAAGGAAAGATCTAATTGTTTCCTCATGCTTCTATTCCATTTTGCGTAGTGACATTACATCCCTTGCCTTAGTGGTTTGTAGCTGGAATTGATCTTGAAATCTCCTTGCTAGATCAGCAAATTGGTCGATACATTTAGGTGGAAGTCTGGTGAACCATAGTGAGGCCACACTTTCCAGGCACACGGGAAAGTATAAGCACTTGATTTCATTAGTGGCCCTAGCTCCATTCATGTGTTGGTCGTACTTGAACAAGAAAATGGTTTGATCTCCAACTCCGCTATAATGTGCTATTGTTGGGGGTATGAATTTCTTCAGGAAATTCGCTTGACGAATTTCCTCTATGAATGCATTTTTGCTGGGAGAAAACTCCCACTCTTTCTCCTCATCTTCTCGGGTCTCCTTCTCCTTCATTATTTGCTGGATCATGTCCGTAATGCGCCTCTCGTCACATGCTTGTTCATCGGGATCGGCACTGACGTTTTTATCAATGCGATCACGGTTTGAATTTTGGCACCTTGCATCCTTTTTGAGGGATGTTATGTTGGTAGGACTTGCGACAGCCCGAGCCGCACGTTCTTCTTTGCGCTCTGGAGATCTGGCCTTAGGATCCTCAACGCTGGCCTCTCCCCTGTCTCCTACTATGCTATGTTGTCATCTTGGGTTTGAGGATGATTAGTCCGCTTTTTCACCAGTATTAACCATAGTGTTTGGCGGTAACAAAGTGGCTTGAACATTCGTCGGCACATCAAACCTTTCCATTATCATCTTTGTTGTATTATCCATGTTTTCGTTCAGGCCGGTTACAAGCACATTCAATTCATCTCGCGTTATAGGTGGCTTAGGGGTGTCCCCTGCCCCTTGATTCAAGATTTGAGGCGTAGCTTCGTTAACATTGTCATCCTCATTGATCGTGGTAACTTTAGTAGATTTGCCGCTTTTTCGATCCCACCATGGTTTCAAAGAAGAAAGCATTTTTTTTTGGATTTTTCTTTTAGATTGCTAAATTACGAAAGGTAATTATCAACAGGGCCCCACGGTAGGCGCCAAAATGTTTGCACCTAAAATGGTGTAAACATCCAAGGTACCAAACTGTACTTCACCAGTTCGGTAAGAAATAAAGGAACCACGTTTAATCAGCAATTGAAAACGAAAAATGCAAGAAAAGGTAAAGTAGAGACGAGATTTATAGTGGTTCAGCCGTTATTTAGGCCTACGTCCACTGTAAAGGTGATTTTCAATCTTATAATGAGGATTACAAAATACATCAATTCTCTCTTTCCATACATCTCTATATTCACTCAATGTACCCTCGTTTATATATTTCAAGCTTGGAATTATACAAAAGAATGGTAGAACTTGAGGAGAAGAAGGATGGTTGAATGATTGAGAAGGAGGATATCTTCGTTTTCCTTGATCATAAGATTGTTCTTGATGCCATGGCCGAATCAGTAGTTGAGGATAGAATTTAGCAGCACTTCGTGGTTTCAAAGATTCGATCCCCTTTATTTTGGCAGCCATGGTGTATTTATAGGTGAGCTCCCTCCGGAAAATGATTTGAAATCCGTTTATGCAGGCTATGGATTGCTCATTCTACTAATTACAAACATGCCATCGGCTAGCTGTAGCTAGTTGTCCAGAGTTGTATTCGGTTGTCATGCACAAGCGACTCAATGGAGTGAGCGTCTTGAGTAGTTGTGCGGGTGACCTTTGGTTAATGCCCTTCATTCATGTCTATTTCTAGCATTTGAGGAGTAGATATCTGATTTGCTTGATGGCGAGAAGAAGGAACAACCGACCACAATTCCTTAAGGAGCGAGTGGTGATCTTCATTAGTCCAAAAGCGACCGACTGAGACGTGCGACTTTGAGATGTGAAAGTGCTCTTTCTAACGACTAGTGTATGACCGAACAATAGGTTTCTGATCTGAGTGTCGAGCTATAAGTGTTGCAATTCATCAGCGGTCATTAAATATATGTACGACCTTGACTCCTATCTTGATACGTGCGACCGAACTTTGATGTAGATCAAGCGTGCTCCGTTGTTGTGAGCGGCTTTACAGAATGTATGATCCTTATCTCTATTGAGCAGCATTTCTCGCAGCATAACGTGCCATCTTCTTCGGTCGTACTGGTTGATTTGATTCGTCTTGGGTTTGATACTTGGGTCATGCCCTGTGTGGTTGCGTCCTATCCATTGTGGGTCATTTAAGCGCCTTTGATAACATCATGCACGACCGACCCTGATGATATCCTTTCCGCATCCTTTGTTCAATGTGCATATGGATTTTTTAGGGATTAACACTAATTCTAGTATTAGTGCATAAGATGATATGTCAAAGTATTTTGAATTTTATACAGTCAAATGTACTAGAAAAATGGGTATACATTAATTTGAATACTTTTTGTAAACCAATAGAATTTCGATAAATATTGTGGAGTTGGTGAAAAGATATGCTTTACAAAAAAATCATTTTTGCGTATTATTACTGTTAGTGCCATTCCTAAACCTAGAAGTGCATCCGACAATAATATGAACCACTATTCAGTAGCGCTGGATGCTTGAAATATCACAAGTATAGTACATGAAGCATTCGAGGCTTTCACCTCTTCCTCTCGGATACGGTACTTAGCCCTGATACTTACGAATATTTAGTTATGAAAGATAGCCTCTCCACATATGGCTTTCGCTTTGACTCCTTTAGACAGACTGAAGGGATGTTTTCTATAAAAAAATATATTTTATTAAAAGAAATATTTTAAATAGTGACTCTAAAAGGATTAGGAGCTATGTGTCTCTAGGCCTTCCATTGGAAACGGAAGGGTATTCCTATCGAAGCCTTTGCTTCTGAAAACTATGAACCATTGAAGTCATTGCCTACGCAGACATGCCTTTGCAAAACCTTTTTTCCACAAATCACTTCCTTAGGCATTGAAGAGGACATTAAGGAACTTTTTCCAAACCAAATGTTTTAAGGCTCTGCCTCCTTGATTGTTGATGTCGGCAATGATGACAAGGAAACTTTTATTTAAATGTTTTCTAAATGGATGAATTAAGGTTCTGCTCTATTATTTTTCGTCATTGAGGGGAAACAAGAATTTATTATCTCTTAAACTCTCAGGTACTTAATAAAGTAGACAAAGGATTAGGGTCTTTTAGGTATCATCTATGGATAAGCTTCTAGAGGTGAGTTGTAGATAATATCTATTTAGATGTTTCGATGTGTTATGTTTTGCTCAATCCAATATATGATCGATGGATGTATTGGCATGTTTTATGAAAGTCAATATATACACTTTGATCACCTGAGGGTGCATCTTCATATGTCTCTCTCGGTGTTTAATTGTAATAAATTATAATTTCTAAGGATGGTATGTACAAAGGGTTGTGTTATAATGTTAAGATTAAACAACACACGATTTTCAATCATCGAAAGTTGAAACAAGAAATGACTACAACATCTATAGCGTTTAGCTTTTGGCCTTAGATAATTGGGTGTTAGAGACAGATATCAGTGCATAGGTTTATGTAAACACGAATAACCTTTTCTCAAAAAGGATTTTTCTAATTGAAACCTAAATAATAGAGAAAAATATTATGAGTTGGGATAACAATAATATTACGTATTTGTATTTTATTATATACGTACGAATATAACCCATAGTCTTAGGGGTACCCTTCAGTATCTTACTAAAAAGATCTACATAAAGGAAGTAATATATGGATATAAGGAGTACAAGTTTTGGTACTGGTAGAGGAAGCACCACGATAGATGGTAATGCTTAACCTGATGCTAGCGGAGTTCAAGGCCAAAGGGAAATTGATAACCAAGATGTTGCTACTCGACCAGTAGATATGGGTAATTTGTTCCTATCGTTTATTCAGATGTTTCAAGGTGGATTCGTTGTAGGTCCCAGAGGAATTAATCTCAGAGCTTAAGTTGGAAACAACTATACGAATTTGAGTAGGGAGTATGTTAGCTTGGGAGGGAGGCCATTCCTTAGAACAAATGATAGATACTTGGTTGGTACATTGCGAAATAATCTTTAATGACTTGGGCATGACGGATGAACATAATTGGAGGTTAGCTTCAAGGCAACTGCAGGACAACGCTTTGCATTGGTGGAATGGAGTTATGACAAGGACACCGAAGGAAGGATTTACTTGGGAAGACTGTCAAAGGATTCTTAGGGCTAGATTTTTTTAGAAGCTGCTTTGTCATTAATAATGAAAATGTTTGATGAATTGAAGCAGGGAGAAATGTCAATTTTGGAGTATGTTGTTAAGTTCGATGGGCTATCTCGATATGCTTGTGGAACGATGGACACTATTATCTTCACGAATGAAAACTTTATTAAGGGGATTTGGTATGAAATTGCGAAAGCTACAATGCCTCATTTGCGAGACCCTAGTGATGTACTTTTGGAAATGGCTCTTCACAATGAGGAGATACTTAAGGGGTTAGGAAACCAAGAGGAAGCCAATAATTTCAGGCAGGAAAAGTAAGTTCTTCAAAGGGAAGAAAAATCTGGAAGTAATGAAGCCAAAGAATAGTAAAGCGGAAGTGTTATGTTTTAAGTGTCATCAAAAAGGACATTATTCTACCAAATACAAAGACAAGGACACCATGTCGAAGACCACCGTTTAAAGGAAGAATATTAGGTGCTTCAATTATAATTAGCTTGGGCACTATAAGGACAAGTGTTCGGAAGAAACAAAGGGAAAGATGCTTACTATAGAGCCTTCGTCTTCTGTACTTACCACCGCTGAGAAAGGAAAACTATGTTGGAAGGTATGCTTTTGATTCGTAGGATAGTTGAAGTTTTGTTCGACATTGGAGCATCACATTCATTTATATCTAGATGTGCAGTGGATAAGTTATCTTTGGAACTATCATACCTCATTACATCCTTTAGAGTTGCTAATCTAATATGAGGCTACGTAACGCTTAGGATGAGATGCGATAACTTAGAAATTCGATTGCTAGATTATGTTTTCATTTGTATGTGTCTAATTTTGATGGTTTCAGAATTATCATGGAAATAGATTGGTTGATTCGTTATAATGCAAGGATATTTTTTCAAAGAAGAGAGATGTCGTTGAAATATCCTGAAAGCAATGGTTAGGCTGTGTTATTGGTACAGAGAGACGTTCCATATGAGTTTCCATTCTTAAGTGTTTTGGAATTGGAGAAAGATGTAGTGTTCCTATGTATAGGAATTTGCTAATGTCTTCGAACCAATAACAGGCTTACCACCAAAGGGGGCTCTCCGAATTGATTTGGTTCAGAATGACCCCTTCGGAAATGAGAGAGTTGAAGGAAAAACTTGTTGATCTAGAAGGAATAAGCTTTATACATCCAAGTAGCTCGCCCTAGGGAGCTACGGTAGTATTTTTGAAGAAGTCCGATGGAACGTTAAGAATTTGTATTCACTTTCGGAATCTGTTGACGTAAAAAGTTGGTTTAGTGACAGTCAACTCCCAAAGTGTGTAATCCACACACAATTATAATCATAGAATGCAAGAAAATAAGTAAACACAAGGGACCCGCAACAATTTTATAGTGGTTCAGCTTCAACCGAGCCTATGTCCATTTTATAATCTCTGTTTATACTGTCGATTACAGGTTACAATTACTTTGATTGAAAGAAAGTAGAGAAATAAGTGGTTTATACCAAAATCCTTGTGATACAGTGATCTTAGATCAAAGCGTATGGTGGGATAATTTTAGAAAGCCAACCATGAACTTTTCTTGAAGAATAGCCTCCTTTTCAATCTCTGGAAAGGTGTACTTATAGGAAAACTGGGGGGCCGATTGGAGTGCTACGTGGCATTCATCAGATCCTGGGTTGGCCACGTGTTACTTGATCTAAAAAAGTAGCTATATGTGGCGAGACCTGGTTTCCTACTGAGAAATAGTTCTCCTTGATAATTGCGACATATGTGGAGCTTGTGATTTGGTGCATGAAAAGTAGAGAAAGTCTCTGTTAACCGATTCTGTAGCCTTGGGAATAAGACTTTATCTTATAGTGCATAGTTTTGTCTAATATTTAAGGATCAATCTGTTCGATCGACCGACTAGTTTTTAGAAGTCTGGATCAGGCTCGAAAAAGGACATCTATATCATTGGCAACGATGGTTCGGGTCGAGCCATCGTTGATCAAACTAAATAGGTGTCAATCCTTGAGAGAAAGAGCCAGTTCTGCAATCTTCGAGGGTTAGTCTTGATCCATTTGAATTGTGATGGATTTTGCTAAAAAGTTGGTCAACACTTCCCCCCTCCCCCAGAACACATCTTTCTTAATGAATAAAGGTGTGTTCTGGACCTTTTGTAGAGCGATGCATAAAAATCCAATACATACAAATTTAGAAAGCCATGGTCATACCGAACCATATTATAGGAGGGCCATAAAATAGATGATCGTATTAAGGCCGTAGGAGAGAAAGGAAAACTAGGTACTAAGTTAGTTCGTCCAGCTATGAATATGATTTGCACTTGCACAGAAAGAGATAAACAGATATCTCAAAACCTAACAGTACTGTTCGATTACTTCAAGCATAAACCATGCTTACATACTTGAAGGGAGTATAAACCATACTCAGATGATGTTCGGGCCCTTTTTTTAAATCCTGACAAGTCAGCCTAGTTCTTCAGGTTTAAGCCATACCTGGAAATATAAAGAGAGGTATAAACCGTACCAAGAGACAGAGTATAAACCATACCCATATGGCAAAACAAATAAGTCTACCATATCTTGACAGATGGGGGGTATCAACCATACCCGAAAGACAGGGATGAGTATAGATCGTACGCGGGTAGGGATCGAGTTATTTTTCCAAATCTTGGCCTGGTAATTTGATTGGTCAGTTATAAACCATGCTTAGGGGCTGAGCATAATCCGTACTCGTATTGAAGGAGAGCTAAGCTTGTCACATTGTGACAAGAAGAATTTTAGTATAGGTATCATACATACCTTAGTTAGAGGAATGAGTATAAACCATACTCACATTGAGAGGGAGTTAAGTTCACCACATCCTGACGAGTGAGTCGTATGTCTAGGTGTTAGTCATACCTTACGGACGAGCATAAGCCATACTCGGTTTTAGATTGAGAACCTTGCCACATTGTGGCAAATTACTTATATTCATCAAACATAATCCATGTTCGAGAAATAAATCTTGTTTCTGCCAATTATTATAGGGCCAAAACAAATCTCAATGCGTCTATAGTTGAATCCAGAGCATGCCTTAGGATTAAATCCTAACCCTATGCGTGTTTACTTCAACATAGCCATCTTATTTCAAAATAGCATAAATGCATTTCTTATATCCTAAGAAATGTGGTGTACCTACGGTGATCTAATCTAGATTCGTTAATAATGATGCCAAGATTGTTAGGCTCAGGATTCTTCCCATTCCGAGGAGCATGGGAACCATTCAGAGGAGCATGGAAGGGTAGCAGTAGCGATGCGGACACCGCAGATTTCTTAACATACTCGGATAGCTCTCCACGTCTGACCCGATCTTCGATGAGATCGCGCTAGTGCCTACAGCCATTGGCGCTATGACCTGCCATGTCATGAAATATGCAATGCTTTCCTGATTCATGTTCTTTTTGAGTTGGCTCCCTCCTAGGAGGTTTAGGAAAAGGAAGTATTCCTTGCATATCGAGTTATATATCTAGCAGTGAGGAATTGAGTTTGGTGTAGCTATCATACTTGGGCTCTCTCCGGAACCGCACATTCTTGTCATTCTTTTCCGAGGCTTTCTCCTTTCCTTATTTTTGGGCAGCAGTGGATGGTATTCCATCCTTAGGAGCAAGTACTTCAAGATTTTCCATATAGATATTAGCATCTTCTTATCGGAGGAACCTGTCGGCTTCCGAGTAGAAATCTCCAGAGTCTCCGGGAGGGTCCATTTGAAGGGTGAAGTATGTTCTATCCAGAACACCAGCCATGGCGGCCATGAGCACCAGCGATGGTTCAGGTCAATCGATGGATGTTACAGCCACGTTGAATCTTTCTAAGAAGGAGAGCAGGGTCTCACCGGACCGTTGCTTGATGGATGTGAGGAACATGACGCTCTTTGGCCAAGATATGTGAACTTTGAATTGTTCAATGATGCTGATGACCAACATATTCCAGTTGTTGATCAATTCAGTTGTTAGCTGTCGAAACCACATGGCGGCGATGTCTGTGAGAAAAAGAGTAAGCACTTGGCCATGATATTGACTAATGCTGATAGTACTTCCATATGGCGCATATAGTGCATATTGGGCTATATGACAGGAAGCTTGAAGTCAAGTGGATTATAGGAATTCCTGATTTTCCATGTGATAGAGCGGTGGTGGACGTTACCATGTCTTGTTGAGAAGTAGTGCCCCGGGTGAAGCGTTTAATGATGCTGATAATTTGATTCCCATATCCAAGAAGTCATTTCCATGAATCCAATTCTATACCGCTGGCTTCTGTGCGAAGCTCACTACGGGGTGGAAGCATGCCTCGAGTTCTTGGTGTCAGTTTGGTATGGCCCATGAGTGATGGGTGAAGGTGGTCCCCAGCCTCTGCTATTAATTCCAGATTGTCCAGGACCCCTTGGTTGGCATGCGTATTGGGATGAACCGTGTTCATGCAGTTGGATTGGACCGACTCGGGTAAGCATTATCATCTCGTGGTTCGACATTGCCCCACATCAAGGGCGATATCATAATGGTTTACAATTGTGTTTCCCTCCAACGCATGAGAAACTGTTATGGTAGAATGATCTTAGAGAGACGGAGGGTTACTTGCCCCAGCTAGGCTTGGATCGTCAATCTGGCAAGGTCGAGAGTGATGTGGCATAAGTCCGGTTTGTGGTAAGATATCAGATCGAACCAAAGGTTGCATCGAACCAGGCTCTGGTCGATCCGGAGGTTGCATCGGTCAATCCGACCCAATATTTGGTTGATCGGGAAGTTGATTCGAACCAGATGAAAGCAGTGTAGTGAACCGATTTATGGCTTTTATTTCATTGGTTAGAAACACAACTATTGCCACAGCTTCTCCTATGGCGGGAAGTGATAGATGGTTTCTCGGCCTTCCTTCCAATTGAGCAAAGAAGTTATTCATCATTTCCTGCTGCTTTTTGAGGAGTTCATCTTGGTGCGCCATTTGTGCTTTGAGTTCAGCTAGAACTCCATCCATCTCATCCCTAGTCAAGTATTGGGTCGGTTCTTTATGAGAGGAAACCTCCAGGCTTGCCTCCGCTGCTGCTGCTGCTGGTCCAGCAGGTTGAGCGTGGGAAGGTTTAGCATCCTTCTCTCCCTTTGCCATTATTTCTTCATAAATTGCCGAAGGTGGTAGCGCTAAAGTTCTCCCCTTCTTGGCGCACCAAAATGTCGATGTCAATAGTTGGCCTAATGACAGTCAATCTCCAAAGTGCATAATCCATTCACAATTATAATTACATAATGTAAGAAAATAAGTAAACATAGGGGACGCACAACAATTTTACAGTGGTTCGGCTTTAGCCAAGCATACGTCCATTTTATAATATCTGTTTATAATGTTGATTACAGTTACAGTTGCTTTGATTGAAAGAAATTAGAGAAAGAAGTGGTTTGTAAACAAAATCCTTGTGTTACAATGATCCTCGATCGAAGTGTATGGTGGGCTAATTCTAGAAAGCCAACCATGAACTTTTTCTTAAAGGCGATCCCCCTTTTCCATTTTTGGAAAGGTGTATTTGTAGGCAAATAGGTGGGCTGATTGGAGTGCTACATGGCATTCATCCGGATCGGCCATGTGTTACTTGATCCAAAAAAGTAGTTGTAGGCGGCGAGACCTGGTTTCCTATTGAGAAATAATTCTTCTTGATAATTGCGACATACGTGGAGCTCGAGATATGGTGCATGAAAAGTAGAGAAAGTTTCTATTGACCAATTCTGTAGTCTTGGAAATAGGACTTTGTCTTGTAGCGCAAAGTTTGGTCCGATATTTAAGGATCGATATGTTCAATCGACCGACTAGTTTTTGGAAGTCTAGATCGGGCTCGAAGAAGGACATCTATATCTTTGGCAATGATGGTTCGGGTCAAGCCATCGTTGATCGAACTAAATAGTGGTCGATTGTGGAGAAAAAGAGCCAATTCTACAATCTTCGAGAGTAAGTCTTGATCAATTTGAATTGTGATGGCTTTTGCCAAAAAGTTGGTCAATAGAATCTGAACGAAAGTACGGTAAAGAATACGTAACACCCCGTAAAATAAACCTAAAATAGACAAAAGGTAATTTAATTTAAAATAAATAATAATAATAATCAATAATAAGTTAATTGGCTAAAAATAAAATTTTGAAAGATTGGAAATTGGGCCACGAAAGTATTACTTTTGAATTGTGGCGAGATTCTGATCTGTTTTCATATTTTATTTACTGAAAAAGAAGTCCGCATGTTAAATATATTAATAAAACAAGTTATGTGTAAATATTAACACATAAGGTTTGAGATTAAAAAAAACTCGGAATATATTTGATTATAGATTGGCATGAAAGAATATTCCAAGTGAATTTGAAATTGTGTGTACATATTCATATGCAAAGAGGGAAAAGATAATCAACATATGGATATAGATCAAAGAAATCAATTAAAAATTAATAAGAAAACAATGTTACAAGAGAATTAAATCTCCTAGCTCGATCGACTTCCCTTATAGGAGGGGGTCGACCTCCCTTCTATAGAGGAGGTTGAACACCCTCGTGGGTGTAGTAGTGTTGGGTGTGTGTTTTGTTAGGGAGATTTATATAAATTGCATCAGTTGGACCGTCCAGATTAAATCTAATTAATCCAATGGTCCATACTTACACTTGCAACCATAATTATGACCACCTAGCCTCATTCCAAATACTATATTTACACTTGAAACCATAAATAATCAAATGGTTCATACTTACACTTGCTAATTCCAGATATAATCTCTATTATTTCTCTAACATCAATTCTATCCTCTTTATTCTAAGATTTATACAGATTTAAGATTTCTGGAACTCAGTTTATATGTATAAGTTTCTAATTCACTTGATTCTTATACATATATAAGGATTGGAGCATGATTTTGAAGGCTAGATCTAAATTTGATCCTACATATATCTTGTTATTCTTCATCCTCAGATCATTGTGAGTGGAAACCATACAAGTTCTTGTTTCTTATCTTTTGTGGTTTGGATTTGGAATATTATCCCAATATGGGATTTGGATTGAACAAAAATAAAATGATATAAACCCTCCAAATCCTATATTTTGTTTATCGCTGAAATAGTCAATCAAAAGTGATGTATTCGGGTTTGCGTTGTTTAGTATAATGGAAATTTAGCTTAGGGTATTGTGAAATTCTTAATTTTTGGTTTTGATTCACTTAATTCTTATTTTTTATGTTCATATGTGTTTGTGTGCTAAAAATATGATTTGTATATTGTAAATTAATAGGTTAAACCTCTATTTCAAATAGATCGGTTTTAGCTTATTGTTAACAGTATATTATCTTAAGTTTTTGGTATGCAATATAAATATAAAATTGAAGAAGCGCCAAAAGAAAAGGTTTTTCACATGTAATTAGATTTATTGCATTTTTCTATATTTCTAATATTTAAATAACTAACCATGCCTAGGTTGCGAGTTTTATTCATATGTGTTTTTATTTCCCTTTTTATCATTATATGAGAATATGCATGTTGGACCATGTTAATTGATTGGGAAATTAACTCTTATAACCTAATTGTGATTGTTAGGATTGACATTTCAAACGTGATTAGGTAGTTATTCTCATTCACATAATTCATGCCTATTTATTTATAGCATAATTAAACGTAATATTAATGCGTATTAAGTGCATACTAAATATGTTTAAATTAGGAAATAGAATTTGAATGTGCCCACATAAAATTGTATGCATGTATTTGAGTTAATGGCTTTAATAAATAATTAATAACGCATAGACACGATGTTAACCATTGCTATTGGTAGTAGCCTACCTAGAACCAACCGACATATCTAGTATCTACAAGTAAGATTGGTTAATGTGAGAGGTCTACGTGTTATGGACCATTATAATTGTTATATTATACTATGATGCGAGGTTAAGACCAACTTGTCATAGAAGCCTGCCCGTAACAGCCCAGCAAATCCAACATCTTCAAGTGTTTGGCTTAATGTGAGATGTCTAGTGTGTGTGTGCACGTGTGTGTGTATATATATATATATATATATATATATATTGTGTGTGTGAAGTAGGCGTGACTTGGGAAATGTATTAAGTGGTTGACCTACCTTTGGTTGGACATTATGTGGTTTGGACTAGGTCTGTTCCTAAGGTTCACTCCTTGGTTATGGACCAAAGTCAGGGGACCCTACCTTTTTGGTTTCAAGTGGTCTTTAGGTCTTTCTTTCACTTATAAGGTAATAAATGGTCTTTATAGACGATAGCGTATGAGTAGGGTAGTTCTCCAATTAATGTATGCTTCTTATCTAGGGGCTTAATGAGGGCTGACCTAGGGATGATTTATATGAAAGGCCTAAAGGAACAACCATTCAAGGGAAGTATTAAGTGGCTAGGAGTCACATGTATGGATAGCTAGATAATAACAATATGGTCCGGTAAGAGGGTCTTAAATGTAGTTGTCTTCCAACCTAAACCTGGTATTAAGTGGTCGTTACTATTTCTCGACCAACAAAGTAGATTTACATATATTTGGTGGCATTGACATTAGGAATGAGGTCTTAAGTGGCTAGGGGTCCACCATAGGTTATTAAGTTACTGTAGGGATGTCCACCCTTGATAAATTAGGAAGTGGCCTTAAGTGACTAGGTATAACCTGACTCATGGGATATTGAGTGACTGTAAGGTTGTCCGCCCTTAGATTACCATGTGGGGGTATTAAGTGACTGTAAGGATGTTTGCCCTTGGATTTACATACAAGCCTTAAGTGATTGTGAGGATGTCCGCCTCATATATTTAGTTGTGTATGTTTGTTTGCGTAGACATAACATGAAGAATTTATACTGCCAAATATTGGAAATAATCATTCCTAAACTTATATCTTTTCCATTCACCAAAACTTAATGTTCTGACCTCCCTCCTCTTAACATAAATAAGTTTGTAGGTAAGGAACTTGGATCAGTGATGATTAGTGATTGCTTGGAGTTGGATCCCAACGATAGAGGCTTAGTTATTTATGGCAGTACTACTATTATTGTTGTAGTTATCATTATGTATTTAGGATGATTATTGATGTACCTTTTATCTTGTGATACTCGTTTCTATTTGACATTATGGTTTAATTTATGGTACATCTATTTTTAAGGTACTTTATTCTATTCCATTCACATGTGTGAGATTCTGATTTCGTTTAGACTGCTCTGTTATATCAGTTTTATATTACCTTATATGAACCAACAAACCGTTTAGAATGGTTCTTTGTTTTGATGGGTCTTTTATGGGTTGGAATTTAGGCCCATTCTAGGAGGGTCTATACATTTGATATCAGAGCATAGGTTACCCGATTATGAGAAAATATACGTTAGAGAGAATTATTTGTTATTTGAAAAAGGTTTTCAAAAATATATATTAATATATATATATAGACAAGTGCTATACCCCTACAAACATACCAAATTATACTAGGCAACCGTATCTTTCTTCTTTTCTGGGCTTTGATACTATCTAGAAAGTCCACTAAAGGGTTTTTCCTTTTTCAGATACTAGAAATGGCCAATAACCAGCCCGAGCATGGGAACTCGACAATGCCTCTGTACTTGTCTGAATGGTTCCAAAGGTACCTTTGTACAATGGAACATGTCCCTACTGCCAATCCTGCCCTAGCTGAACTAGTAGCTCAGCCTGTTGAAGGTGCCCTCAAATTTCCTCGTCTTCACAAAGATTTTGTGAGTTTGGGAGGTAAGCCATTTTTTGGGAATTGAGACCTTCCTTGAAGCTAAAGCATGGATAACCGAGTGTGAACAGAAATTCGAGGCTACCAGACAGGACGACTAGGTTAAGCGTAGAGTAGCGGTTTGGCATTTGAAGGGAGAGGACCTAGAATAGTGGAATATGATTTCACAAGAGAATGTGGGTAGAGTGTTTACTTTGGCAGACTTTAGAACCCTCTTTGAGACTAAGTTCTTACCTAATGCCGAGATGAGAATGTAGATGGAAATGTTTATTCAGCTGAAGCAAAGGGAGTAAAGTTCTGAGATAGTATATACCAAGATTTACGGATTAATCCAAGTTTGGTAGGGTTTGGTGGCCTCTTTTATGAATAAAGTCCTTAGGTTTGTTAAAGGGCTGAATTCTCCATTGAGGGAACTGTTATTGGCTAAGGTGACATTTGGAGCTACGTTTAAATCCCTTGTTGGGATAGCCATCTTGTATATAGCTAAGGAAATTAAGGAAGTTAAGAATGAGAAAGGGGAAGGTTCCTCTAGTTTTGGGAAGAACGAAAAGAAATTTTTCAGCTTAAGAAGAAGAATGGAGGAAAATTTAAGGAGGTTAAGATGTGTTCAAGGTGCCATAGAAAAGGGCATGAGGCCAAGGACAGCAGAGTGAACTTAATGAAGTCGGAATCCAAAGGAAAATGCTTTAATTGTCATACAGATGGGCACTTACCAAGGAACTGCCATAAGCGTGGAGTAGTGCAGAGTGGATAAAACCATGACTTGGAGGTAGCACGATTCAAAGTCAACCCCCTAGAGATCAAGGACAACCAGTGTTGGAACGTACAATTTCTATTCAATGAATTTTTTTGTGTACCCTGTTTGATTCAGGAGCCACCATTTCCTTCTTTGGTTGAAATATTGTTGACTCTTTGAAAGTTCCCTTATCCTTTGCTAGACATCCAATATAGGTGTCTAACCCTATCAGAGGGACTATGCAACATTTTCTTGTGTGTAAAGACCTAATATTAGACATTGGTGATGTCGACATTTTTTGCGATGCGAATTCGAGGGGTATGGTCTCATTTTAGGAATGGACTGGCTATCATTTTATGGGGCCTTCCTGAACTGTGAAAAGGGAGTCATTTTCTCTAGAAGACGGGGAGGTCGTAGATTATAGATCCCTTGTAGGACCGGGAATTGGGATTCAACCCTGTTTTCCTTATTATCTGATTTAGAAGGACCATCTTCGGTACCGATTACGTGTGAGTTTCCAGATGTATTCGAGGCGGTCGTAGGACTCCCATCCAATAAAGAAACATTGTTTAGGATATACCCAAAAAAAGGATGCTTAGCATGTATCATTGACATTAAGGCACATGGCTCCAAAGAAAAAGAGAGAGCTAAACAAAAAAATCTCTGAGTTATTGCAGAAAGGGTTTTTTCGGAGGAGTACATCTAAGTGGGGTGCGCCAGTAGGTTTTGCCACAAAATCTGATGGATCTTTAAGGCTGTGTGTGGATTATAGAGAACTTAACGAGCCGGCTAAGAAGAATAGATACCCCTTACAGAGGATTGCTAATTCGTTTGACCATTTGGGAGGTCCCAAAATATTTTCTTAGTTAGATTTGGCTACCAGATTTCACCAGTTAAGGATTTTGAATGAGAGTAAGCCTAAGACAACCTTTATGATGAAAGATGGATTGTTTGAAAGGAGGTTATGCCCTTTGGTTTGACTAGTGCCTCTGCTTTCTTTGCAGATCTTATAAGTAGGGAATTTAGGGGAATACTCGACATGATAGTGGTTGTGTTTATAGATTATGCCCTTATCTTTTTTAATGACTTTAAGAAGCATGAAGACCATTTAAGAAAATTCCAAGGAAATGTGAAGGAAAACCATAAGGCCAAATTCTCAAAATGTCATTTTTGAAGGAAGAAGTAAAGTTTTAGGTAATGTTGTTCTGGGAAAAGGATTAACAACCCCGCTAAGGTAGAGGCTGTTCAAAAGTGGATGATACCCCGCAATGCGATGGAGGTTAAGAGTTTCCTTAGGTTAGTCGGCTACTACCAGAAATTAATTAAGGACTTTGCGAGAATTGCAACTCCTCTAACCCAATTAATGATAAAGGGTCATAAGTTTGTAGGAGTGGGAACTGTGGTATTTCCTTTGAGAGGTTTAAGGAATCTCTCACGAGTGCGCCTATTTTTATTATTGTCGATGGAACAAAGTTGTTCGCAGTTTTTACTGTTGATTGTGGGACTGGTTTAGGAGCAGTACTCATTCAGGAGCGTAGAGTAGTTTCCTAAGAAAGTAGACAACGTAAGGACCATAAGAAGAGGTACCCCGTCCATGACTTAGAGTTAGGAGCTGTGGTTTTTGCCTGCCAGATGTGGAGACATTACCTTTTAGAAGAGAAGTTTGAACTCTTCACCGACCATAAGTCTCTTAGATACTTGTTTTCTCAAAGAGATCTAAACCTTTGACAAAAGCGATGGATGGAATATCTAGCATTATTTGATTTTACCGTTCATTATACCCCTATAAAGTGTAATGTTGTGGGCGACGCTTTGAGTTAGAAGCATGCTACCCTTAGTGCGATCACCGAGTGAAGGAAGTTAGAGTTTCTTTCTTGTTTTAATTCGCAGCCGTCATTTGAGGCAACTCAAGGATATCTTGGAGTTATGGAGGTAAGACTAGTCTCGATAGATTAATCAAGAGTGAATAGGACCGTGATAATGAGTTGAGGTCATTTAAGGAAAATATTTCTAAAGGAGAACCTTTTTCTCATTCAGATCGATACTCTATGGATAGTAGTGGTATTTTAAGGAGAGATAGTCGACTTTGTATCATCGATTGAGGATGGACATACACCCTTGAGGAGATAAAATGTATAGGGATACGAAAAGAAACTTTTGTTGGGAAGGAACGAAGAAGGATGTTGCTGAGTTTGTTGCCAGGTGTTTGACTTGTCAAAAAGTCAAGGCAGAGCAAGAAAAGCTTGAAGGAATTTTGTTACCCTCAGAGATACTGTAACACCCCACATTTTTAATTAAATAATAAAATAAAATTTGAAAACCTTTCAGAATTCAGCCACGGAATTAGCATCATTGCGTCCATGATGATTTTCCGATTAATTTAGACCTATGGTTTGCAGGAAACGAGTTTTAGATGAAAAAAAATATCATTAAATGAAATAACACAACAAACATGAAAATAAGATATAAGGAGAACACTAAAAAGAACAGTGATCGCCATTGTTTTTAATCTTATGTACAAAAGCCTATGTAGCCTAGTTGGTAGAGGCAGGTATCTCCCAAATGAGTGGTGCAAGTTTGAGTTTCGCTGGCATCATATTTTTATTTTAGGAGAACGGTTAAATAAATGCATATTCTAAGAGGAAAGTATGTATAAATACACATATAAGGAAAATTATACATAAAGGTGAGTATCAAAACATATGTTTACATGCATATGTAAATATGTGTATGTGTGTGCAAATATATATATATATAAGAGGAATCCAAAATAAACCTACAATCATTGAAAATAGGTGAAAAATAAATTGTGGCATAACGTCGTTTGAATTTTGAAAAAGGAATAAAAATTACGCATATATACACACACATAAATTCAAATGTTGAAATAAAAAGGTGCAAGTTAAGAGAAGAATATAATTAATGTATATGAAAAAGGGACAAGGAATTAGCTGCCTTTGAAATTAAAATACATAAAAGGGAATAAAACAACTAATTGATAGCGTCATTAGTTACAATAATTAAGCAGCTATTAACGGACAAGGAATTGAAAGATTGTATGTGTTGACGTCAAAATTTGGTCACTAGTGACAGTCAACCCCCAATCATGTGAAGAGCATACGAATAACAATCACAATAAAGTAAAGAAAATAGGGAACACACAAGATTTTTAAAGTGGTTCGGCAAGAAATGGTGCCTACGTCCACTTTATATGTATCGATTTGCTTTTTGCTACAAATACAATGCTTTTTCTATTTGAAGAAAGAAGAACAATTGGCAATTTTTGGAGTTAGCCATGGAGAAGTTATTATTTTGGAAGAGAAGCTTTGCCAAGGGTTGAAATGGCTTAAGTGAAGTCCCTTTCGATTTTGAACATGGATGTATTTACAGGTGAAGAAGTGAGCTGAGCGGGCCGCCACATGGGTTGCCACTTTTGCGGAGCTTGGACACGTGGAGCTCGATCATTGGAAGTAGTTGTGGTGGTGGGACCAGGTCTACTATTGATTAATAGTATCCTCGAAAATGGTGGATTACGTTGCACTCAAGATGAGGTGTATCAAAAGTAGAGCTTTGTCCAAAATTGGTTGACCACCTTTAATGCCTTCAGAATCGAGCCGAGTATTGAATGGCTCAACTGGATATTTCCATGTAGATCTGGAGTTTCTGGTCGACCCGAATTTTAAGGATGAGTCAGACTTGGTATGTAACAACCCATATTTTTATAACATGTTAAAACAGTAAATCAGGAAAAAAATTAAATTTCAAATTAAGAATCAGGGAAAACGGGTTGCGCCATTGCGTTCGTCTCGAAATTCTGATTGAGATAGAGTCCGAGTTTGCGTAAATCGGTGTAACAACCCGGAAATTCTGGGCCAGTTTAAAATTTTTATTTTGGCAATTTTAGCGAATTTTGATTATTTAAAATGAATTATTTTAAATAATATTGACGAGAAATTTATATTGAATATAATTCGAACGTTTATATTATATACGTCGTCGTTAGAATATAAATAATTATATATAATTATAAATAGAATTGAAAATGGCGCGGTAGTTCGATAATTCGATTTCAAACTTCAATTGAATATACCGGGTGCAAAATAATCCGGATTTTAGTGAAACCAAAAATAATGGAATCTAATAGTGAATATCTTTCCAACGAATCCGAAAAATCAAAAGTTCGTAGCGGGAATCAAAAGATATGTCCAGTTGAAAATTCTGAATAGTCGCTATGGAATTCAGGCCCTTAAAAATGGACATTTTGCAAACGACCTCGGATTTCGACGAAACTAGTTTTGTTGGGTCCGTGATGTTAAGTTATTGCTAGATTCCAAATTTCATAATTTTTCGAATCGATATGTGAGCGTGGCAAAGGAAAACGCGTTTGACCAGTTTCAGTTGATTTTAATCGACTGGAAATTGGCCATTTTTCTAACGGTCTCAGAATTCGATGAAACTAGTTTTGTTAGGACCGTATCGTTAATACGAAGCTAGAAAATATTTTTCGGGAATTTTTCTAGTTAGTATGTGACCCCGGTAATTTGAAATGTACGTTTAAAATTCAATATAGTGATTTAAATGTAAATTTAACGGAAACTGATTGTAACAATCAGATCAGCTTGCGATACATATCCCATTGTGTTCGGAATGGGGGTAAAACGCTATGGACGACAGGCGGTGGGTCTCGTTTCGAGGTCGTATGTGAAAGTCAACTCTTTAGGATAAAATTAATTAATTAATTAATAAAAAAAAAATATAATATCTCTCTCCCTTAAAACCTTCTGGCCCCCCCCCCCCCCGTTTCTTCAAATCGGGATCAAAAAAAAAAAAAAAAAAAAGAAGAGGCGGAGGCGGAATTCGTCGCGCCCCTAGGCGGCGGCGACCACCGCAGCTCCCCCATCGAAACCCCACCCCCCAGTGCCGCGGCGAGCCACCAGAGCACCCCCCCCCCTATCGCGAAGCAACCCCCCCCCCCCCCGAATCGACTGCAGCCGCCCCCCCCCCCCATTCGTCGAACCACCTGACGAGGACCGAAGCCCACCTCCAGCCACCTCCCTGACGAACTGCGGACGCCAATACCCCCCCTCCTTCGCAGGTTATAGGTAAGTCATTTTACTTTACTTTTTTTATTTTTATTATTTTATTTATTACTGTTTTTAATCTGAAAATAAACTGATTTTGAAAAGGTTTTTAAAACTGATTTTTTTTATATATTTATTTTTATATTACAGTAAAACTGTTTTTACTTTTGATTAGCAAACTGTTTTTATTTTTGTTAGAAACCTGATTTTTTTTTTTTTAGAAAACTGATTTTGTTTTGTTTAGAAAAACTGAATTTTAAAAAAAAGTATAAAAACTGATTTTCTTAAGAAAGGTTAAAACTGATTTTCTTTAGAAAGGTTAAAACTGATTGTTCGAAAAAGAATTTTATCGCATTATAAAAATATGGTTTTAGTTTATAAAAAGTTACGATTTTTATTTATATAAAGACGAGAATTTTATTCATAGAAAAATATGATTTTTATATGTAGAACTTCGAAAGAAAAATTCGATTTTTATATATTGAACTTTGAACTAAAAATTCGATTTTTATATATTGAACTTTGAAAGAAAAATTCGATTTTTATATATTGAACTTTGAACTAAAAATTCGATTTTTAAATATTGAACTTTGAACTAAAAATTCGATTTTTAAATATTGAACTTTGAACTAAAAATTCGATTTTTATATATTGAACTTTGAAAGAAAAATTCGATTTTTATATATTGAACTTGGAAATAAAAATTCGATTTTTATATATTGAACTTGGAAATAAAAATTCGATTTTTATATATTGAACTTGGAAATAAAAATTCGATTTTTATATATTGAACTTTGAAATAAAAATTCGATTTTTATATATTGAACTTGGAAATAAAAATTCGATTTTTATATATTGAACTTTGAAATAAAAATTCGATTTTTATATATTGAACTTTGAAATAAAAATTCGATTTTTATATATTGAACTTTGAAATAAAAATTCGATTTTTATATATTGAACTTTGAAATAAAAATTCGATTTTTATATATTGAACTTTGAAATAAAAATTCGATTTTTATATATTGAACTTTGAAATAAAAATTCGATTTTTATATATTGAACTTTGAACTAAAAATTCGATTTTTAAATATTGAACTTTGAACTAAAAATTCGATTTTTATATATTGAACTTTGAACTAAAAATTCGATTTTTATATATTGAACTTTGAAATAAAAATTCGATTTTTATATATTGAACATCGGAATAAAAATGTGATTTTTACGTATGTAGTGAAAGCAGCAACGAAGGTGACAAAAAGGCGAAACGACGAAGACTTCTGCAAATGAAGAGCCGTGGAGCTAGGATAGCTATATGTGAGAATTTCTCACCTTTCAATTTTATTTCTAGTTATATATATATATACTAGGATGCAGACGGTGCTTATTAGAAGCACCCGACACCCGTCCACAGACCATGGACTTGTTTGATTGGTTGTGTAGTTGGTTAGATTATTTGATTGAAATTAAATTGTTTGGTGAGATGAATGGATTTGATTGATATGTGAATGGCGTGGGCCTTCACTAGACCGGGGATAAGGCTAGGCCTCGTCCCGTTTCTAGTATCGTGCCGTTATGCCGCCGAAATTTTCTAAAACATGTTAGAAAAATAAAAATATCATTTTATTGAATAAATGAATTGAATAGAAATTCATAGGTTGAAATAAAATGTTTTATCGTTAAAAATATAATTTTTAACGTGAATATGAAAATAGTGAAGTGAATAAATAAATATTCATTTACAAACCAGATGGTTTGTTTATGTACACTTATTTGAATGATATTGATTGGGTCGATAAATTTCACACATCGCCCAACTGCACAAATAAAATCTGTGTTTGATTGTTTGAAACCCCACACGGGTGTTAGGATGAAATATGCAGTTCACTCATCCTGATTGATTAAATATGTCGATCGATTGATTGACAGGCTGTTATAAGCGTTGAATATCTGTATTTGATGCTTATGCAGTGTAGTGCACTTTGGTTGATGGTTGATTATTTTTCAATGCTATGATATACATGTGTTGTATGAAAATCCATATAATTAACTTTATATGGTAATTGATTGGGCCTCATTCCAATTTGAAAAATAAAGAATATTATAAAATAAAAGTTCATGTGTTGACAGTACTCATTCATTGAGATTGGTCATGTGTTGAACGAAATATTTTGATAATAACAACTATTTTGAAAAAGAAATATTTGAAATAGAATATTTGAAAATAGAAATTTATGAAGCCGTGTATGGACGCCATTTTGACGTGAACGATATTTATATCGATTTGAAAACGATTTCGAAATGAATTGAATTGAAAACGATTTCGAAATGAATTGAATTGAAAACGATTTCGAAATGAATTGAATTGAAAACGATTTCGAAATGAATTGAATTGAAAACGAATTCAAAATGAATTGAAAACGATTTCGAAATGAATTGAATTGAAAACGATTTCGAAATGAAATGAATTGAAAACGATTTCGAAATGAATTGAATTGAAAACGATTTCGAAATGAAATGAATTGAAAACGATTTCGAAATGAATTGAATTGAAAACGATTTCGAAATGAATTGAATTGAAAACGATTTCGAAATGAATTGAATTGAAAACGATTTCGAAATGAATTGAATTGAAAACGAATTCAAAATGAATTGAAAACGATTTCGAAATGAATTGAATTGAAAACGAATTCAAAATGAATTGAAAACGATTTCGAAATGAATTGAATTGAAAACGATTTCGAAATGAATTGAATTGAAAACGAATTCAAATGGAATTGAAAGCGAATTGAAATGAATTCAAATTGAATTGAAATTCGAATTGAATAGAAATGAATTTTGAAACGAATTTATAAAGAAGAATTCAATTTTGCTTTGAATTGAAATGGAAGTTGAAATAGGTTTTGAAACGATTTTAAAACTATTTATATAATTCGTTTTGAATAGTAATCGACGAAATATATTATATATATATTATATATAATATAATGGCCTGAATAGGATGCGCCGCGCCGCGGCAGTTCGTGAATTTCGACCATTTATTTCAAACGGACATTACGGGAGATCCAACCGTCGGATTCTCCTAAAACCGGAACCGTTGGGTTCGTATCGAAAAGAGCTTTCTAGCGAATGTTAGAAATTTGAAATCTAACGGTTGGATTTGGAATTATGTCCAAATCAAATTCGAAAAAGGTCGTTGTAAGTGCAGTTCGATGACCGTTGTTGGAAATCGGCTGTACGGGCCTTGATAAAATTATTAAAAATAGTAATAATTTGTGTAAAATCATAAGAAATGATTTGTGAAGATTTGGGATGAAAAACTCCATATTTGAAAAGATAAAAATAGATTTTTATCGAAATGAACTAGTTTGAACTAGAATTATAATTCTATTTATTTTTAAATAAATAAATTGAATTTGAAATGGTTTTGAAAATAACCAAAATTTCCAATGATTGCATTGGAGTGGATTTGAATCGAAATTGTCTTCGGAATATTTCGATGTTGGAATTCGTGATATTACAGGTGTTGTTATGGAAATTTGAAAGATATATATTTGTATCGTTATTTCTAATACGACATTTGTTAGTCGTAGAATTCGATATTGAATATAAGCCGATATATTTTCTATTCAGAGCCTTGTATTGAATATCGAATGTGATTTGGGTTTGTCGTGAATGGTGTCTTCACTAACACTGTTCTTGAACCCAGTTGAGAAAAGATTAAATCTTTTTATTTAGATTTAATGAAGTGTACCAATTAAATGATATTTAATTGGAATTGAATTGATATTGATTTTTGGGTTTATCGTGAACAGTGTTTTAAATAACACTTGTTCTTTAACCCGATAATTAATGAATGTGATTTGGGTTTGTCGTGAATGGTGTCTTCACTAACACTGTTCTTGAACCCAGCTGAGAAAAGATTAAATCTTTTGATTTAGATTTAATGAAGTGTACCAATTGTAACAACCCGTATTTTCAATAACCTGTAATAACATAAATCGAGGCAGAATTTAATTCTAAAATGGGAATCAAGGGAAACGGGCTATGCCATTGCGTTCGTCTCGGAAAAATACGCGAAATAGAGTCCGAGTTTTCGAAAATCGGAGTCCGTATGACCAAGATATGGCCTCGCGAAGTTTCACGAAAATTCCCAAATTAAAGTATACTTAATTAAGTGAAATGGGTTGTGTAGATATATATATATATATATATATATATATATATTGATATATATATATATATATATATATAATTGAAAATTTAATAAATAAATATGCAAAAATGCTCAAAACAGCGAATTGGGAGAGGGGAATAACCGAACCGGCCGATTTTTGAAGTCGACCCGAGCCCGCTGGGTCGACTAGGGGTTAATCCAGGGTGTTTGGCTGTCAACCCGTGGGCCGATTCGCTCAAGTGCAGATTTTGCATTTGAATGGTTCTCATGGTCCATCTTTAATCTAAAGGCCCTAGATGGTTTCTACACTTGACTTCTTCCCCAAGACATGCTTTGATGGCTTGGATTGAATCTAGGGTTAATCCTATGGCCTAAAACACTTGCCTAATCTATAAATAAGACCCTAACCTACCCTAATTCATTCATAATTAAACCTAGTGACTAAACTATGGCAAAATGCTAGCTCTCATGGCCTCCACTAATTTTATGAAGAGGGTTGCATACTAATCACTCTCTAATCAACTTCTAATCCCTTCTTAGCATCTTAATCTTCTTCATTTGGTGTTCAAAGTTGCTAGTTGTGAGTTTCTATCACTTTGATGATCTTTTGGTAAACTAATTAGATGAGATGTGATGAGATTTATGGTTTTGTATGTGGGTTAATGAGCTTTGAATCATATGATATGATGTTAGCATTAATCTTATGTTTATGCATGTTGAGTATGTAAGCTTATGCAAGTTTAATATGATGTATGTTATGTTTGCATGATGCTAAATATGCAAGTTGTGGGCTATGTAATCATATGCATGTTATGCAAGTTCATGGTAATATGCTATGCAAGTTACATGTATGTAAATATGCAAGTTACATGTTTGTTAATATGCAAGTTACATGTATGTAAATATGCAAGTTACATGTTTGTTAATATGCAAGTTACATGTTTGTTAATATGCAAGTTACATGTATGTAAATATGCAAGTTACATGTTTCTTTATATGCAAGTTACATGTTTGTTAATATGCGAGTTACATGTATGTAAATATGCAAGTTACATGTTTATTAATATGCAAGTTCATGATGACACATTATGCAAGTCTATAAGCTAATATGCAAGTTTGTTATGCAAAATGAATATGTAAGTTATGTGACATATTATATGCAAGTTATGTGACATGTTATGCAAGTTCATATGCAAGTTATGTGTTTGTTAATATGCAAGATGGCACCTTTGAAACATGTTCATCCATATGCAAGTTGACACCTTTTATATGTGTTATATCATGAACGAAATTACGTGGGAACGATGGGGTAATTAAATGCATAAGTTAATAAGATTGTGTGAAATTAATATAATTATGCATAACACAAAATAAATAAACATAGTATGGGAATTTGCCTATTTGGTTAGGTGTACCCATACTATGTGTTGGGAATTTACCTATTGAGTTAGGTCTACCCCATGGGAATTTACCTATTAAGTTAGGTCTACCCATGTTAAGAAAACTTGATTAATTAGGGATAATTAATATAAAATTATGAGGGTGATTAATTAGGTGTAATTAATTGACTAAGACACGAGGTTGGACTCAGTTGTAGCGTAAAACTGCCCGGACCCAACCGGCTTAACCAGTTGCTACAAATGTTAGCCCAATGTGAGAGGTCTTAGGCACAAACTAAATACGTAATTAATGTAAAGACACGAGGTTCGACTCTGTTATGACATAAGGCTGCCCGGACCCAACCGGCTTAACCAGCGGTCATAAAAGACAGTCTAATGTGAGAGGTCTTTACAAAGGTTACGTTCTTAATTAATTAATTAAGAAACACTTAACCACATTAGCATGTAGAGGGACATGAGGGGTTAAGTGGGTGCCTCGGGTGGCATGAGAAAATCTAGTGGTTGCCTTGGGTGGCAATAGAAAATACGATTAGAATACTTAACCAAAATGGAACATGTAATTAAAACATGATTAAAGGGTTAAGTGGGATATACTAGAAAAAGGGACAAGCTTAGGTGGGTAGCTTGTGGAGGCCCATTTCAACCAGTAACCCATACGTATCTTTGTGGGCTCGACCCATGTCGAGGACGGGACACGCATACTGGGCTTGACTGTAAGAGGCAAACGGGTTAGCGGTGGCAACGCAAGTCCAACGGGCTTCATATGCGTGAGTGGGCCCGGGCTGGTAGGTAAGCCGTTGTTGCATCGAGTAGATATAAGCCGTGCACCTTTAGTTCCATCAGGTTGCCACATTGGGGAATGATACATCCCACGGTGGGGCCAGCACGGGTATCTACGTTAGGGAGCCGATCGAATGGGAAGTAGTGTGTACACCTAGTGGATTGTAGGGCCCCGTGGCGCCTACTTGGTCACCTAGGGGTACGCAGGTACTAATTAGTAAATTTTATAAGTCCTTGGGAGGGATCAACCTTTAAGTTAGGAACGACTGGTGTGGTGCAGTTTAGTAATTTACCTTAGGGAGGGTAGATGCGTCTTTATCCTTTATCTTCGTTTAGTTGACTGCTTAGGGTAGCCATTCATCCCTATATGTTACCGTATATCAGTTTATGTCTTCTCTGGTTACTTTAACGATTGTATTGTTAAAGTTATAGGACTCGCTCAGACTTATGTCTGACCCTGTTGTTTTTATCTTTTTCCCAACCCTCAGGTCCTACGGTGGATCCTAGCAGTAGTGGAGCTTGATCGGATTGCTGTTCCAGTCTTTAGGAGCTTGGATAGATGTAAAGCTCCAGTTATCCAGTTATCTTTTCTTTTGTTTGGCTATTGTATGAGAGTGGGATTATGTACTTCTTTATTTTGATGGATATTGTACTTGACCTTTATTGTGGTTTTATGATGTAACCAGACATGTTTTACTTCCGCTGTTATGAGATGATGTTTTAAAATTTCAAGTACTATTTATATCTGTCTTGTTGTAATTTTTCTGTTCTATATTCACTAAAATACTCCACCGATGCTATGGCATTCCCTTAGTGAGTGATCATAGCGGGAGTGGGGTGTTACACGTGGTATCAGAGCTTAAGGTTACCAGAACAGATAAAATTTTTGAGAAAAACTACTTTCTAAGAGTATTTTCGAAGAAAGTATTTTTAAAAAGCATGTCTTCTAAGAGAAAAAGTTTTTGAAAAAGAAAAGCATAATCCCCAATAGCCATATCTTTATCTTTCGGAATCTCCTTTTTGAATCTTTCCTCTTTCGTTTCAGCATGGCTGAAGATCTTAACATCCCGGAGGGTTTAGTTATACCACTATGGTATAGGAGGTTGCAAGAGGCTAGGGCCGCGGCTGCGGGTCCGGCCAATGCTACTACACCAGAGACAACCGCTCCTCCTCCTCAGCCTAGAGTGGATAATTTTGCTAAGGTTTGCAAGGAGTTCAAGGCTATAGGAGGAAAACCTTTTCTTGGTTCAGAGACTTTCGTAGAGGCTAGAGATTGGCTTAAGGAAGTGGAAGAGTTGCTAGATATCTTTGAAGTGGAAGAGGGAAAGAAAGTCAAGTTGGCGGCTTGGTTAATGAAGGGAGAGGCCTCATTCTGGTGGGAGGTCACTAATGGAGAACGCCCTGTTGACTCTTGGGCAGATTTTAAGCAAAGGTTTGGGGCTAAGTTTCTCTCAAGGGCGGAAGAGAATCTGTTTATGGAGAAGTTCTTGAATTTGAAGCAAGGGAATCTCACGGTGAAAGAATATGTCAACAAATTCAATCAATTAGCAAGGTTTGGCATAGAGTTGGTGAATACACCGGAGAAGAAGGCTTTGAGGTTCGTTAGAGGCTTGAACGAACCATTGCAAGGAATAGCTATGACTCACATTCCTATGGGGGCCACTTTTGAGAAGCTTGTCTACATGGCACTTATGCATGAGGATGATAAGAATTCTAAGGCACCAGAGAAAAAGGGGGATCAGAAGAAACCGCAACAGCAACAACAAGGCAAGGGCGGAAAAGGCAATGGTGACAAAAAGAAGACGAAGAAGAAGTGCTTCAATTGTGGAACACCAGGACACCTTAGTAAGGATTGTCGCAAAAAGAAGAAGACCGGTTGCTTTCATTGTGGTGAAGCAGGGCATCTTGTGAAAAACTGCCCAAAGAAGGGGCAGAAGACGGGGTCTACCTCAGGAGGCCAGGTGCAAGCTCTTATAGCACCACCTCAGTCAGGGGGGCAAGTTCAGGTTCTCTCAGTTCCACCGATTCAGCAGAGAGGTAGAACTATTTCCGTTGAAAGTCTGGTTTTTCTGTTTGATCATCCAGTTCGTACTTTGTTTGACTCTGGCGCATCGCATTCTTTTATCTCATCATCGTTAGTTGAGTCACTGCACTTAGACACCAGTCTAGTTGATGATCCCTTGGTTGTCTCAAACCCAATTGGGGGCTCCATATATCTGTCTATGATATGTTTGGGTTTGAAGATTTCTATACTTAGCGTTGAGTTTAGATGTGATGCTTTTGTATTGGGCTTCACGGGCTATGGGTTGATCTTGGGCATGGACTGGTTATCCAGTAATGGTGCCGTTCTTGATTGCGAAAGGAGAGTTGTCAGGCTCATGACCCGCTTGGGTAACACTCTCGAGATCTCTTGCAATCCCATGGAATCTGTTTTGCTAAGTTATCTTGAATCGCTCGATGCTTCGGTCGAGAGTTTGTGTTCTGTCAGAGTAGTCCGGGAATATCCGGATGTGTTTGAAGAAGTAAAGGGTTTGCCTCCGAAGCGGGAGATAGATTTCCGAATTTATTTGGTGGATAATGCCAAACCAGTGTCTTTGCCAGTGCGCCATATGGCTCCTCGTGAGAGAAGAGAACTTCATAAGCAAGTAGGGGAGTTGCTTGAGAAGGGGTTCATAAGGCGAAGTATATCGGAGTGGGGAGCTCCAGTAGTGTTTGCCACGAAGGCGGATGGGTCCCTCAGACTTTGTGTGGATTATAGAGAACTTAATAAGCTCACGAAGAAGAATAGACACCCATTACCGAGGATAGATGATCTCTTTGATCAGTTGGTTGGCGCGTCAGTATTTTCGCAGATGGACTTAGCTACAGGGTTTCATCAGTTAAGAGTGGCGGAGGACAGTATAGAGAAGACTGCTTTCCGGACTCCGGATGGTTTTTATGAGTGGCTAGTGATGCCATTTGGGTTGACAAACGCCCCCGCATACTTTGTTGATCTCATGAGTAGAGTGTTCAGAGAGTATCTGAATAAGTTTGTAGTAGTTTTTGTGGATGACATCTTGGTCTTTTCCAAGAATGAAGAAGAGCATGCCTTACATCTCAAGGAAGTGTTGGAGACTCTTCGAGCGCATAGTCTTAAAGCTAAATTCTCTAAATGCCATTTTTGGAGAAGAGGAGTGCGATTCTTAGGGCATGTGGTCTCTAAGGAAGGGATAGCTGTGGATCCCGCAAAGATAGTATCTATCCAGGATTGGAAAGTTCCTAGAAATGCTACCGAGGTAAGAAGTTTCTTGGGGTTGGCAGGATATTATAGGAAGTTCATCAAAGACTTCGCGAAGATATCAGCCCCATTAACCCGCTTGACGAAAAAGAATCTGGTTTTCTCGTGGGATGTAGATTGTGATGATGCTTTCCGACGGTTAAAGAGAGCTTTGACCACCGCTCCAGTTTTAGTGCTCCCGGATGGGAGTAAGCCGTTTGTTGTTTATACCGATGCTTGTGGAACAGGATTAGGCGCAGTCTTGATGCAGGAGGGAAGGGTAATAGCCTATGGAGGGAGACAATTGAGAGTGCATGAGAAGAATTACCCTACCCATGATCTAGAGTTGGCCGCGATTGTTTTCGCACTTAAGTCTTGGCGCCATTATCTTCTTGGTGAGAGATTCGAGTTGTTCACCGACCATAAATCATTGAAGTACTTATTCTCTCAGAAGGATTTAAACTTAAGACAGCAAAGGTGGATGGAGTTCTTAGCATCCTATGATTTCGAGATAGCGTATACCCCTGGTAAGGGTAACGTGGTGGCAGACGCCTTAAGTAGAAAAAGGCTATCTTTGAGTCCATTGTTCGTGGAACGACGAAGCTTGGAGTTTCTTTCTTTGTTTGACTTCAGACCTTCTGTTGATTTTGTACCTGGTTTGTTGGCATCCTTGGAGGTTAGACCTACTCTTTTGAGACGGATTGGCGAGGCTCAGCGAGACGACCCACAGTTGGTTGTGTTGGTAGAGAAGCTTATAAGAGGGGAGTCGTCCAGCCATTTGGGTAGATACACCATAGATGATAAGGGATGGTTGCATAGAGACGGTAGACTTTGTGTACCGCAAGATGAGGGTTTGAAGAAGGCTATTTTGGATGATGCACATCGTTCAAGAATGACTATTCATCCCGGTGGAGACAAAATGTACCAAGACATGAAGAGAGTTTTCTTCTGGGCCGGTATGAAGAAAGATGTGGCCGAGTATGTGGCTAGATGCTTAGTGTGCCAACAAGTTAAAGTGGAGCAAAGGAAACCCGGTGGGTTGCTACACCCATTGGAAGTTCCACAGTGGAAGTGGGATAGTGTCTCGATGGATTTCATCGACGGGTTACCGAGATCGAGGAAGGGCAATACGGGAATTTGGGTTGTGGTAGACAGACTTACCAAGAGTGCCCATTTTATACCCGTAAAGAGTAAGAGGACCGCTCCATGGCTTGCTTCAGTCTATGTTAGAGAGATTGTTAGATTGCATGGCGTACCATCCAGCATTGTGAGTGATCGAGATCCTATTTTCACTAGTGAGTTTTGGAGAAGTTTGCAAGAGGCGGTAGGGACTCAGTTGTGTTTGAGCACCGCATATCATCCTCAGACGGACGGTCAGACTGAGAGGGTGAACCGTATCTTAGAAGATCTTTTGAGGCTTTGTATCTTGGATTTTGGAGGTACATGGGAAGAACATCTTCCTTTGGTGGAGTTCGCATATAATAACAGCTTTCAGTCCAGTATTGGTATGGCTCCTTTCGAAGCTCTTTATGGAAGGCCTTGTCGATCTCCTACATGTTGGTGGGAATCTACGGATAAGATCTTGCTTGGGCCGGATATGGTTAGAGAGACTTCAGAGAAGATTGATTTAATTCGAAAAAGGATGAAAGCAGCGCAAGATAGACAGAAATCTTATGCGGATCGGAGAAGGACGGATCTTGAGTTTGAGGTTGGGGACATGGTTTTTGTCAAAGTATCTCCATTGAGAAATGTTGTTCGCTTTGGGTCCGTAGGGAAGTTAGCACCGAGATTTGTTGGGCCGTTTCCTATTAAGGAAAGGATTGGACGGATGGCATATAGGGTGGAGTTGCCCGACAGACTTAGTGGTGTTCATGATGTATTCCATGTATCACATTTGAGGAAGTGCTTACATGAGACCGCGGAGGTGGTAGAGCCGAGCTTGCTTAGAGATGTAGAGGTAGAGCGTGATGCGACGATTCGACGAGCTCCTACTCGCATCCTTGGGTCAGAAACTAGGAAGTTGAGGAACAGAGAAGTTCAGCTAGTTAAAGTGCAATGGGGAGATGACGAAAGCAATGCTACTTGGGAGACGGAAGCAAAGATGCGTTCTTTGTATCCATTTCTTTTTGAGAGTATGTCTTTTAACTTCTCCTTTATTGCTTGTCTAGTACTTATCTTATCTTTAGTATATCCTCTCGCTAATACCTATGACCTTTAGATAGGGTAAAACCTATGGTTGAAACATGTGTTTGAAACATGTTATGGTTGATGGATGCATATGGATGCAATTGTTTGCTAGTGGTTGCTCGTGGATGCATATACACACACATTAGGCACTAGATCGGCTCAGTCACTTCATGTTGCATATTGCATAAATGGATGTGGTAGTTAGATTGATGGATGTATCATGGCTGTGTTATCATATGGATGATGCATTTTTGTGTATGGTTGTGCACGCATGTAGAAATTTGTATGTGTCAATAGGGTTTCGCATACATATTGGATGCATGGCACTATCATGGTTTGCATTAAGGAGGTTTACTGTATCAGTAACCGCCTGATTTTCGCATTAGGTAAGTACATATACACACACTTTTGCATATATCCATCCAGCATTTAGAATCTTGTAAGGACAATGATTGCTCGTGGATGATGCTTTGAGTAGATGGATGATTGGATGGTAGGATACGTTCTTCCTAACTTGAAGATTTCGGGGACGAAATCCTTCAAGGAGGGGAGAATGTAACAACCCGTATTTTCAATAACCTGTAATAACATAAATCGAGGCAGAATTTAATTCTAAAATGGGAATCAAGGGAAACGGGCTATGCCATTGCGTTCGTCTCGGAAAAATACGCGAAATAGAGTCCGAGTTTTCGAAAATCGGAGTCCGTATGACCAAGATATGGCCTCGCGAAGTTTCACGAAAATTCCCAAATTAAAGTATACTTAATTAAGTGAAATGGGTTGTGTAGATATATATATATATATATATATTGATATATATATATATATATATAATTGAAAATTTAATAAATAAATATGCAAAAATGCTCAAAACAGCGAATTGGGAGAGGGGAATAACCGAACCGGCCGATTTTTGAAGTCGACCCGAGCCCGCTGGGTCGACTAGGGGTTAATCCAGGGTGTTTGGCTGTCAACCCGTGGGCCGATTCGCTCAAGTGCAGATTTTGCATTTGAATGGTTCTCATGGTCCATCTTTAATCTAAAGGCCCTAGATGGTTTCTACACTTGACTTCTTCCCCAAGACATGCTTTGATGGCTTGGATTGAATCTAGGGTTAATCCTATGGCCTAAAACACTTGCCTAATCTATAAATAAGACCCTAACCTACCCTAATTCATTCATAATTAAACCTAGTGACTAAACTATGGCAAAATGCTAGCTCTCATGGCCTCCACTAATTTTATGAAGAGGGTTGCATACTAATCACTCTCTAATCAACTTCTAATCCCTTCTTAGCATCTTAATCTTCTTCATTTGGTGTTCAAAGTTGCTAGTTGTGAGTTTCTATCACTTTGATGATCTTTTGGTAAACTAATTAGATGAGATGTGATGAGATTTATGGTTTTGTATGTGGGTTAATGAGCTTTGAATCATATGATATGATGTTAGCATTAATCTTATGTTTATGCATGTTGAGTATGTAAGCTTATGCAAGTTTAATATGATGTATGTTATGTTTGCATGATGCTAAATATGCAAGTTGTGGGCTATGTAATCATATGCATGTTATGCAAGTTCATGGTAATATGCTATGCAAGTTACATGTATGTAAATATGCAAGTTACATGTTTGTTAATATGCAAGTTACATGTATGTAAATATGCAAGTTACATGTTTGTTAATATGCAAGTTACATGTTTGTTAATATGCAAGTTACATGTATGTAAATATGCAAGTTACATGTTTCTTTATATGCAAGTTACATGTTTGTTAATATGCGAGTTACATGTATGTAAATATGCAAGTTACATGTTTATTAATATGCAAGTTCATGATGACACATTATGCAAGTCTATAAGCTAATATGCAAGTTTGTTATGCAAAATGAATATGTAAGTTATGTGACATATTATATGCAAGTTATGTGACATGTTATGCAAGTTCATATGCAAGTTATGTGTTTGTTAATATGCAAGATGGCACCTTTGAAACATGTTCATCCATATGCAAGTTGACACCTTTTATATGTGTTATATCATGAACGAAATTACGTGGGAACGATGGGGTAATTAAATGCATAAGTTAATAAGATTGTGTGAAATTAATATAATTATGCATAACACAAAATAAATAAACATAGTATGGGAATTTGCCTATTTGGTTAGGTGTACCCATACTATGTGTTGGGAATTTACCTATTGAGTTAGGTCTACCCCATGGGAATTTACCTATTAAGTTAGGTCTACCCATGTTAAGAAAACTTGATTAATTAGGGATAATTAATATAAAATTATGAGGGTGATTAATTAGGTGTAATTAATTGACTAAGACACGAGGTTGGACTCAGTTGTAGCGTAAAACTGCCCGGACCCAACCGGCTTAACCAGTTGCTACAAATGTTAGCCCAATGTGAGAGGTCTTAGGCACAAACTAAATACGTAATTAATGTAAAGACACGAGGTTCGACTCTGTTATGACATAAGGCTGCCCGGACCCAACCGGCTTAACCAGCGGTCATAAAAGACAGTCTAATGTGAGAGGTCTTTACAAAGGTTACGTTCTTAATTAATTAATTAAGAAACACTTAACCACATTAGCATGTAGAGGGACATGAGGGGTTAAGTGGGTGCCTCGGGTGGCATGAGAAAATCTAGTGGTTGCCTTGGGTGGCAATAGAAAATACGATTAGAATACTTAACCAAAATGGAACATGTAATTAAAACATGATTAAAGGGTTAAGTGGGATATACTAGAAAAAGGGACAAGCTTAGGTGGGTAGCTTGTGGAGGCCCATTTCAACCAGTAATCCATACGTATCTTTGTGGGCTCGACCCATGTCGAGGACGGGACACGCATACTGGGCTTGACTGTAAGAGGCAAACGGGTTAGCGGTGGCAACGCAAGTCCAACGGGCTTCATATGCGTGAGTGGGCCCGGGCTGGTAGGTAAGCCGTTGTTGCATCGAGTAGATATAAGCCGTGCACCTTTAGTTCCATCAGGTTGCCACATTGGGGAATGATACATCCCACGGTGGGGCCAGCACGGGTATCTACGTTAGGGAGCCGATCGAATGGGAAGTAGTGTGTACACCTAGTGGATTGTAGGGCCCCGTGGCGCCTACTTGGTCACCTAGGGGTACGCAGGTACTAATTAGTAAATTTTATAAGTCCTTGGGAGGGATCAACCTTTAAGTTAGGAACGACTGGTGTGGTGCAGTTTAGTAATTTACCTTAGGGAGGGTAGATGCGTCTTTATCCTTTATCTTCGTTTAGTTGACTGCTTAGGGTAGCCATTCATCCCTATATGTTACCGTATATCAGTTTATGTCTTCTCTGGTTACTTTAACGATTGTATTGTTAAAGTTATAGGACTCGCTCAGACTTATGTCTGACCCTGTTGTTTTTATCTTTTTCCCAACCCTCAGGTCCTACGGTGGATCCTAGCAGTAGTGGAGCTTGATCGGATTGCTGTTCCAGTCTTTAGGAGCTTGGATAGATGTAAAGCTCCAGTTATCCAGTTATCTTTTCTTTTGTTTGGCTATTGTATGAGAGTGGGATTATGTACTTCTTTATTTTGATGGATATTGTACTTGACCTTTATTGTGGTTTTATGATGTAACCAGACATGTTTTACTTCCGCTGTTATGAGATGATGTTTTAAAATTTCAAGTACTATTTATATCTGTCTTGTTGTAATTTTTCTGTTCTATATTCACTAAAATACTCCACCGATGCTATGGCATTCCCTTAGTGAGTGATCATAGCGGGAGTGGGGTGTTACACGTGGTATCAGAGCTTAAGGTTACCAGAACAGATAAAATTTTTGAGAAAAACTACTTTCTAAGAGTATTTTCGAAGAAAGTATTTTTAAAAAGCATGTCTTCTAAGAGAAAAAGTTTTTGAAAAAGAAAAGCATAATCCCCAATAGCCATATCTTTATCTTTCGGAATCTCCTTTTTGAATCTTTCCTCTTTCGTTTCAGCATGGCTGAAGATCTTAACATCCCGGAGGGTTTAGTTATACCACTATGGTATAGGAGGTTGCAAGAGGCTAGGGCCGCGGCTGCGGGTCCGGCCAATGCTACTACACCAGAGACAACCGCTCCTCCTCCTCAGCCTAGAGTGGATAATTTTGCTAAGGTTTGCAAGGAGTTCAAGGCTATAGGAGGAAAACCTTTTCTTGGTTCAGAGACTTTCGTAGAGGCTAGAGATTGGCTTAAGGAAGTGGAAGAGTTGCTAGATATCTTTGAAGTGGAAGAGGGAAAGAAAGTCAAGTTGGCGGCTTGGTTAATGAAGGGAGAGGCCTCATTCTGGTGGGAGGTCACTAATGGAGAACGCCCTGTTGACTCTTGGGCAGATTTTAAGCAAAGGTTTGGGGCTAAGTTTCTCTCAAGGGCGGAAGAGAATCTGTTTATGGAGAAGTTCTTGAATTTGAAGCAAGGGAATCTCACGGTGAAAGAATATGTCAACAAATTCAATCAATTAGCAAGGTTTGGCATAGAGTTGGTGAATACACCGGAGAAGAAGGCTTTGAGGTTCGTTAGAGGCTTGAACGAACCATTGCAAGGAATAGCTATGACTCACATTCCTATGGGGGCCACTTTTGAGAAGCTTGTCTACATGGCACTTATGCATGAGGATGATAAGAATTCTAAGGCACCAGAGAAAAAGGGGGATCAGAAGAAACCGCAACAGCAACAACAAGGCAAGGGCGGAAAAGGCAATGGTGACAAAAAGAAGACGAAGAAGAAGTGCTTCAATTGTGGAACACCAGGACACCTTAGTAAGGATTGTCGCAAAAAGAAGAAGACCGGTTGCTTTCATTGTGGTGAAGCAGGGCATCTTGTGAAAAACTGCCCAAAGAAGGGGCAGAAGACGGGGTCTACCTCAGGAGGCCAGGTGCAAGCTCTTATAGCACCACCTCAGTCAGGGGGGCAAGTTCAGGTTCTCTCAGTTCCACCGATTCAGCAGAGAGGTAGAACTATTTCCGTTGAAAGTCTGGTTTTTCTGTTTGATCATCCAGTTCGTACTTTGTTTGACTCTGGCGCATCGCATTCTTTTATCTCATCATCGTTAGTTGAGTCACTGCACTTAGACACCAGTCTAGTTGATGATCCCTTGGTTGTCTCAAACCCAATTGGGGGCTCCATATATCTGTCTATGATATGTTTGGGTTTGAAGATTTCTATACTTAGCGTTGAGTTTAGATGTGATGCTTTTGTATTGGGCTTCACGGGCTATGGGTTGATCTTGGGCATGGACTGGTTATCCAGTAATGGTGCCGTTCTTGATTGCGAAAGGAGAGTTGTCAGGCTCATGACCCGCTTGGGTAACACTCTCGAGATCTCTTGCAATCCCATGGAATCTGTTTTGCTAAGTTATCTTGAATCGCTCGATGCTTCGGTCGAGAGTTTGTGTTCTGTCAGAGTAGTCCGGGAATATCCGGATGTGTTTGAAGAAGTAAAGGGTTTGCCTCCGAAGCGGGAGATAGATTTCCGAATTTATTTGGTGGATAATGCCAAACCAGTGTCTTTGCCAGTGCGCCATATGGCTCCTCGTGAGAGAAGAGAACTTCATAAGCAAGTAGGGGAGTTGCTTGAGAAGGGGTTCATAAGGCGAAGTATATCGGAGTGGGGAGCTCCAGTAGTGTTTGCCACGAAGGCGGATGGGTCCCTCAGACTTTGTGTGGATTATAGAGAACTTAATAAGCTCACGAAGAAGAATAGACACCCATTACCGAGGATAGATGATCTCTTTGATCAGTTGGTTGGCGCGTCAGTATTTTCGCAGATGGACTTAGCTACAGGGTTTCATCAGTTAAGAGTGGCGGAGGACAGTATAGAGAAGACTGCTTTCCGGACTCCGGATGGTTTTTATGAGTGGCTAGTGATGCCATTTGGGTTGACAAACGCCCCCGCATACTTTGTTGATCTCATGAGTAGAGTGTTCAGAGAGTATCTGAATAAGTTTGTAGTAGTTTTTGTGGATGACATCTTGGTCTTTTCCAAGAATGAAGAAGAGCATGCCTTACATCTCAAGGAAGTGTTGGAGACTCTTCGAGCGCATAGTCTTAAAGCTAAATTCTCTAAATGCCATTTTTGGAGAAGAGGAGTGCGATTCTTAGGGCATGTGGTCTCTAAGGAAGGGATAGCTGTGGATCCCGCAAAGATAGTATCTATCCAGGATTGGAAAGTTCCTAGAAATGCTACCGAGGTAAGAAGTTTCTTGGGGTTGGCAGGATATTATAGGAAGTTCATCAAAGACTTCGCGAAGATATCAGCCCCATTAACCCGCTTGACGAAAAAGAATCTGGTTTTCTCGTGGGATGTAGATTGTGATGATGCTTTCCGACGGTTAAAGAGAGCTTTGACCACCGCTCCAGTTTTAGTGCTCCCGGATGGGAGTAAGCCGTTTGTTGTTTATACCGATGCTTGTGGAACAGGATTAGGCGCAGTCTTGATGCAGGAGGGAAGGGTAATAGCCTATGGAGGGAGACAATTGAGAGTGCATGAGAAGAATTACCCTACCCATGATCTAGAGTTGGCCGCGATTGTTTTCGCACTTAAGTCTTGGCGCCATTATCTTCTTGGTGAGAGATTCGAGTTGTTCACCGACCATAAATCATTGAAGTACTTATTCTCTCAGAAGGATTTAAACTTAAGACAGCAAAGGTGGATGGAGTTCTTAGCATCCTATGATTTCGAGATAGCGTATACCCCTGGTAAGGGTAACGTGGTGGCAGACGCCTTAAGTAGAAAAAGGCTATCTTTGAGTCCATTGTTCGTGGAACGACGAAGCTTGGAGTTTCTTTCTTTGTTTGACTTCAGACCTTCTGTTGATTTTGTACCTGGTTTGTTGGCATCCTTGGAGGTTAGACCTACTCTTTTGAGACGGATTGGCGAGGCTCAGCGAGACGACCCACAGTTGGTTGTGTTGGTAGAGAAGCTTATAAGAGGGGAGTCGTCCAGCCATTTGGGTAGATACACCATAGATGATAAGGGATGGTTGCATAGAGACGGTAGACTTTGTGTACCGCAAGATGAGGGTTTGAAGAAGGCTATTTTGGATGATGCACATCGTTCAAGAATGACTATTCATCCCGGTGGAGACAAAATGTACCAAGACATGAAGAGAGTTTTCTTCTGGGCCGGTATGAAGAAAGATGTGGCCGAGTATGTGGCTAGATGCTTAGTGTGCCAACAAGTTAAAGTGGAGCAAAGGAAACCCGGTGGGTTGCTACACCCATTGGAAGTTCCACAGTGGAAGTGGGATAGTGTCTCGATGGATTTCATCGACGGGTTACCGAGATCGAGGAAGGGCAATACGGGAATTTGGGTTGTGGTAGACAGACTTACCAAGAGTGCCCATTTTATACCCGTAAAGAGTAAGAGGACCGCTCCATGGCTTGCTTCAGTCTATGTTAGAGAGATTGTTAGATTGCATGGCGTACCATCCAGCATTGTGAGTGATCGAGATCCTATTTTCACTAGTGAGTTTTGGAGAAGTTTGCAAGAGGCGGTAGGGACTCAGTTGTGTTTGAGCACCGCATATCATCCTCAGACGGACGGTCAGACTGAGAGGGTGAACCGTATCTTAGAAGATCTTTTGAGGCTTTGTATCTTGGATTTTGGAGGTACATGGGAAGAACATCTTCCTTTGGTGGAGTTCGCATATAATAACAGCTTTCAGTCCAGTATTGGTATGGCTCCTTTCGAAGCTCTTTATGGAAGGCCTTGTCGATCTCCTACATGTTGGTGGGAATCTACGGATAAGATCTTGCTTGGGCCGGATATGGTTAGAGAGACTTCAGAGAAGATTGATTTAATTCGAAAAAGGATGAAAGCAGCGCAAGATAGACAGAAATCTTATGCGGATCGGAGAAGGACGGATCTTGAGTTTGAGGTTGGGGACATGGTTTTTGTCAAAGTATCTCCATTGAGAAATGTTGTTCGCTTTGGGTCCGTAGGGAAGTTAGCACCGAGATTTGTTGGGCCGTTTCCTATTAAGGAAAGGATTGGACGGATGGCATATAGGGTGGAGTTGCCCGACAGACTTAGTGGTGTTCATGATGTATTCCATGTATCACATTTGAGGAAGTGCTTACATGAGACCGCGGAGGTGGTAGAGCCGAGCTTGCTTAGAGATGTAGAGGTAGAGCGTGATGCGACGATTCGACGAGCTCCTACTCGCATCCTTGGGTCAGAAACTAGGAAGTTGAGGAACAGAGAAGTTCAGCTAGTTAAAGTGCAATGGGGAGATGACGAAAGCAATGCTACTTGGGAGACGGAAGCAAAGATGCGTTCTTTGTATCCATTTCTTTTTGAGAGTATGTCTTTTAACTTCTCCTTTATTGCTTGTCTAGTACTTATCTTATCTTTAGTATATCCTCTCGCTAATACCTATGACCTTTAGATAGGGTAAAACCTATGGTTGAAACATGTGTTTGAAACATGTTATGGTTGATGGATGCATATGGATGCAATTGTTTGCTAGTGGTTGCTCGTGGATGCATATACACACACATTAGGCACTAGATCGGCTCAGTCACTTCATGTTGCATATTGCATAAATGGATGTGGTAGTTAGATTGATGGATGTATCATGGCTGTGTTATCATATGGATGATGCATTTTTGTGTATGGTTGTGCACGCATGTAGAAATTTGTATGTGTCAATAGGGTTTCGCATACATATTGGATGCATGGCACTATCATGGTTTGCATTAAGGAGGTTTACTGTATCAGTAACCGCCTGATTTTCGCATTAGGTAAGTACATATACACACACTTTTGCATATATCCATCCAGCATTTAGAATCTTGTAAGGACAATGATTGCTCGTGGATGATGCTTTGAGTAGATGGATGATTGGATGGTAGGATACGTTCTTCCTAACTTGAAGATTTCGGGGACGAAATCCTTCAAGGAGGGGAGAATGTAACAACCCGTATTTTCAATAACCTGTAATAACATAAATCGAGGCAGAATTTAATTCTAAAATGGGAATCAAGGGAAACGGGCTATGCCATTGCGTTCGTCTCGGAAAAATACGCGAAATAGAGTCCGAGTTTTCGAAAATCGGAGTCCGTATGACCAAGATATGGCCTCGCGAAGTTTCACGAAAATTCCCAAATTAAAGTATACTTAATTAAGTGAAATGGGTTGTGTAGATATATATATATATATATATATTGATATATATATATATATATAATTGAAAATTTAATAAATAAATATGCAAAAATGCTCAAAACAGCGAATTGGGAGAGGGGAATAACCGAACCGGCCGATTTTTGAAGTCGACCCGAGCCCGCTGGGTCGACTAGGGGTTAATCCAGGGTGTTTGGCTGTCAACCCGTGGGCCGATTCGCTCAAGTGCAGATTTTGCATTTGAATGGTTCTCATGGTCCATCTTTAATCTAAAGGCCCTAGATGGTTTCTACACTTGACTTCTTCCCCAAGACATGCTTTGATGGCTTGGATTGAATCTAGGGTTAATCCTATGGCCTAAAACACTTGCCTAATCTATAAATAAGACCCTAACCTACCCTAATTCATTCATAATTAAACCTAGTGACTAAACTATGGCAAAATGCTAGCTCTCATGGCCTCCACTAATTTTATGAAGAGGGTTGCATACTAATCACTCTCTAATCAACTTCTAATCCCTTCTTAGCATCTTAATCTTCTTCATTTGGTGTTCAAAGTTGCTAGTTGTGAGTTTCTATCACTTTGATGATCTTTTGGTAAACTAATTAGATGAGATGTGATGAGATTTATGGTTTTGTATGTGGGTTAATGAGCTTTGAATCATATGATATGATGTTAGCATTAATCTTATGTTTATGCATGTTGAGTATGTAAGCTTATGCAAGTTTAATATGATGTATGTTATGTTTGCATGATGCTAAATATGCAAGTTGTGGGCTATGTAATCATATGCATGTTATGCAAGTTCATGGTAATATGCTATGCAAGTTACATGTATGTAAATATGCAAGTTACATGTTTGTTAATATGCAAGTTACATGTATGTAAATATGCAAGTTACATGTTTGTTAATATGCAAGTTACATGTTTGTTAATATGCAAGTTACATGTATGTAAATATGCAAGTTACATGTTTCTTTATATGCAAGTTACATGTTTGTTAATATGCGAGTTACATGTATGTAAATATGCAAGTTACATGTTTATTAATATGCAAGTTCATGATGACACATTATGCAAGTCTATAAGCTAATATGCAAGTTTGTTATGCAAAATGAATATGTAAGTTATGTGACATATTATATGCAAGTTATGTGACATGTTATGCAAGTTCATATGCAAGTTATGTGTTTGTTAATATGCAAGATGGCACCTTTGAAACATGTTCATCCATATGCAAGTTGACACCTTTTATATGTGTTATATCATGAACGAAATTACGTGGGAACGATGGGGTAATTAAATGCATAAGTTAATAAGATTGTGTGAAATTAATATAATTATGCATAACACAAAATAAATAAACATAGTATGGGAATTTGCCTATTTGGTTAGGTGTACCCATACTATGTGTTGGGAATTTACCTATTGAGTTAGGTCTACCCCATGGGAATTTACCTATTAAGTTAGGTCTACCCATGTTAAGAAAACTTGATTAATTAGGGATAATTAATATAAAATTATGAGGGTGATTAATTAGGTGTAATTAATTGACTAAGACACGAGGTTGGACTCAGTTGTAGCGTAAAACTGCCCGGACCCAACCGGCTTAACCAGTTGCTACAAATGTTAGCCCAATGTGAGAGGTCTTAGGCACAAACTAAATACGTAATTAATGTAAAGACACGAGGTTCGACTCTGTTATGACATAAGGCTGCCCGGACCCAACCGGCTTAACCAGCGGTCATAAAAGACAGTCTAATGTGAGAGGTCTTTACAAAGGTTACGTTCTTAATTAATTAATTAAGAAACACTTAACCACATTAGCATGTAGAGGGACATGAGGGGTTAAGTGGGTGCCTCGGGTGGCATGAGAAAATCTAGTGGTTGCCTTGGGTGGCAATAGAAAATACGATTAGAATACTTAACCAAAATGGAACATGTAATTAAAACATGATTAAAGGGTTAAGTGGGATATACTAGAAAAAGGGACAAGCTTAGGTGGGTAGCTTGTGGAGGCCCATTTCAACCAGTAACCCATACGTATCTTTGTGGGCTCGACCCATGTCGAGGACGGGACACGCATACTGGGCTTGACTGTAAGAGGCAAACGGGTTAGCGGTGGCAACGCAAGTCCAACGGGCTTCATATGCGTGAGTGGGCCCGGGCTGGTAGGTAAGCCGTTGTTGCATCGAGTAGATATAAGCCGTGCACCTTTAGTTCCATCAGGTTGCCACATTGGGGAATGATACATCCCACGGTGGGGCCAGCACGGGTATCTACGTTAGGGAGCCGATCGAATGGGAAGTAGTGTGTACACCTAGTGGATTGTAGGGCCCCGTGGCGCCTACTTGGTCACCTAGGGGTACGCAGGTACTAATTAGTAAATTTTATAAGTCCTTGGGAGGGATCAACCTTTAAGTTAGGAACGACTGGTGTGGTGCAGTTTAGTAATTTACCTTAGGGAGGGTAGATGCGTCTTTATCCTTTATCTTCGTTTAGTTGACTGCTTAGGGTAGCCATTCATCCCTATATGTTACCGTATATCAGTTTATGTCTTCTCTGGTTACTTTAACGATTGTATTGTTAAAGTTATAGGACTCGCTCAGACTTATGTCTGACCCTGTTGTTTTTATCTTTTTCCCAACCCTCAGGTCCTACGGTGGATCCTAGCAGTAGTGGAGCTTGATCGGATTGCTGCTCCAGTCTTTAGGAGCTTGGATAGATGTAAAGCTCCAGTTATCCAGTTATCTTTTCTTTTGTTTGGCTATTGTATGAGAGTGGGATTATGTACTTCTTTATTTTGATGGATATTGTACTTGACCTTTATTGTGGTTTTATGATGTAACCAGACATGTTTTACTTCCGCTGTTATGAGATGATGTTTTAAAATTTCAAGTACTATTTATATCTGTCTTGTTGTAATTTTTCTGTTCTATATTCACTAAAATACTCCACCGATGCTATGGCATTCCCTTAGTGAGTGATCATAGCGGGAGTGGGGTGTTACACCAATTAAATAATATTTAATTGGAATTGAATGGATATTGATTTTTGGGTTTATCGTGAACAGTGTTTTAAATAACACTTGTTCTTTAACCCGATAATTAATGGGATGTGACTTTGGGTTTATCGTGAACCGTGTTTTAAATGACACTGATTCTTTAACCCAGTCACAGATTAAAACTAAGTGGAGTTTTAATGAATCTCTAATTAGATTGAAAAGATCGAGAATGGAGTATCACCAGTTTTGCTCCAGGCGATAGTTAAATCTTTAATTAGATTTGAATGTGAAATTTAGAAACTAACTGGCGGTTAGCCAAGCAGAATGGTTTTCTGGATATTGATCTGATGTTGGTTTCGGCCTTCGGGGTTAATATTTGGGGAATTATTCTCTTGATTAATTTACGGTTAGTGACTAATGAATTGGAATGAGGCGTATGTGGTGTTTGTGTAACACTTATTTAAAATATACGCGAGTTATTCGGAAAGACCGGGTTTATCCCATTCTGAGTAACTGATACGACGATAAGTCGAAGATGAAGACGATGGTCGAAGACCGGAGGTCTTCACGTCGTTTGGGTAATTACTGATGATCTTGATTGGGCTGTACACCCAAGAAGATGGAAACAGTTAGTGATCGTCCAGACGTACTTGGAGATCGATGGATATGCGGGGTACTAGGTGCCTCCGGTTTCGTTCAGACCCAGGACGGACTTGTAAATGGACTGTGTGTCTGACATCGGATTTCATTCTGTGTGACTGATATCGGTTGCATAGGATGGTTTGCCTGTGTGGCATGCTAAGATGCAAATGATCAAGGCTTCTGTTGAAAAGCAAAGTCTTGTGGTGATGATCAAAGCACGGCCTTTGTGGCGTAGCTTTGTGTAACGTTTACCTCGCGTGTTTCACACCAGGTATGAACCAAAAACGGGAGACGGACCTCAGGGAGGACTTGCGTTTCTTTCTAGTTAGAAGTGGCGTCCAGTGGTTTTACACGCCCTGACGAGTTTGACTTATGTGGTTGTTGCTGTTGCGAGGCGCCTCGGTTATATCGGTTTCTGCCGATGCATTCTGGTCGGCTGACGGACCAGACTTACACCCCATAGGGTGGGGAAACGTAGTGTTCAGGCATTTTAATCCACATCGGTGGACCGGCCCTGTCGCTCCAAGGTCACTCGAGCTCTGACCTGTGGCTCGGGCTAGAGAGTCACGAATCGGTTGAGGACTATCTTTTGCCTCGGTTCATAGACGGAAATCCAATTTCCAAATACGTGACATTTGCGGTTTTAATTGTAATCCTATATATGGCGACATAGTGGGATGGGGCGCTTATGCCGCCTATGATTGATACTTATGATTTGAAGTTGTTTTACACACTTATAATAGTATCAAATGATTTGTTTTAAAACGTATCAAGCATTCTTTGGCTGTTATAAGGGAAAACCCTATCCTCGACTGCGTTGCATTGTGTGATGGGACCTGGGTCTTATAACAGCTTCATTTTTCTTTATTTAGCATTGCGCTGTTTGTTTTATGCACTGGTATTCTTGGGAGGAAACCCGTTCCGTGTTATACGGCGTGGTCCCTTGATTTACCTAATGATTTAAAATAAAGATTAATAACTGTTTTAGTTCTCACACCAGTCACATGACTGACCTGGAGTTTATTGTTTTAACCTAAACTCTGGGTGCCCTTATTTTGACACGGGCAGCTAGTAGTTTTGGTTTTGCAGATTTATATTCACAGGATCCTGGTTTACAGCTGGAACGATATCCGGACAGCTTTGTATCCGTATATCTCATTCTAGTTGTGTATTGTATTATTTTCCGCTGCTATGTATTTAAATGTAATTTAAATCTCTGATATTTCTGTGTAATATTCGTTTATACTCTGTATATTCTTGTAATCTGATGCATTGTTGTAATAAGCAGTGAAATGTTCTTTTATATGCGTTCTGATTTGTCGTGTTCTCAAACGATAGGGCGTTTCGAACGGTCTGGGTCGGTTTAGCGACTGGTTCGGACCGAGCGAAATCCCTTGTCGTCACAGTTGGTATCAGAGCTTTGGTTTACAAAGCGGAGAACAAGACACATTAGAACCATACGAAAGAATTCATCAGATATTGGGTTAGTAATATCCAATGAGAATGACTCGTTAGAGATGGGATCAGTAGTATCCTAGAACGAGTGTGAAGAGTATATTTTTAAAGTGAAAACAAATTTTTGTTTTGAAAATTTAAATCAATCATTTGTATTTGATTACTTATTTATATTGATGTGGACAATCCAGTATATATAGATTTTGCGTATACGTCTGATCCGCGTGTATTCAAAGTTTTAATATATTGGATGGATATAGAATCACACTCTAGTCGCCCGGAGATGATTCAGATGATGAGGCCTCATCATCAGTGTTTATATTCGAGTGACGAAGGTGTGATATCTATATATTTCCATTTGACTGGTGTGAGAACCAAAACTAATATAGATAGATTTATTGTTGTGAATTGGCATCAAAAACAAGATTTTCTGTATATGTATCAAATTTATGAATTTGAAACTCTAATTCACGAATTGATTGATGTTTGTGTTGTTTGTTTATTTGTTTGCTAATTTTTAGCCATTTCGCCTAATTGTATCAAATATTGAATGATATTGAAAATTGGTCGCGTTTGCTTGCATATACATGTATATCATTGAACAGGTCATAGCAAGGAGGCTAGAGCAGAGAATAAAATTTGTTTGCCCGACAAATAGGTACATGTTTACTACATAATTTCCTGTTTTGTTTGGGTGATGATGATTTTGTGAGCCTATTGGCTAGCCGCTTGGCTTTTTCTTTTTCTTTTTGAGATCTGAAGGACCGGGGAAGCTATTTGAAATTCCCCGATGCTCCCGGTGCAGGGGAGGTTATGGCGAAATTTTTCAAAAATTTAGGGTGTTAGCCAAATTTTTGAAATTTTGAAAATTCTCAGAAACCAAAGGGTTGGAGAATGAAAGCCAGATCGAACATAGAGCTGAATAATCAAACCACTTTCGACTTTGTTCCTTTTCGGGGACGAAAAGTTTTAAGTGGGGGAGATTGTAACAACCCGGAAATTCTGGGCCAGTTTAAAATTTTTATTTTGGCAATTTTAGCGAATTTTGATTATTTAAAATGAATTATTTTAAATAATATTGACGAGAAATTTATATTGAATATAATTCGAACGTTTATATTATATACGTCGTCGTTAGAATATAAATAATTATATATAATTATAAATAGAATTGAAAATGGCGCGGTAGTTCGATAATTCGATTTCAAACTTCAATTGAATATACCGGGTGCAAAATAATCCGGATTTTAGTGAAACCAAAAATAATGGAATCTAATAGTGAATATCTTTCCAACGAATCCGAAAAATCAAAAGTTCGTAGCGGGAATCAAAAGATATGTCCAGTTGAAAATTCTGAATAGTCGCTATGGAATTCAGGCCCTTAAAAATGGACATTTTGCAAACGACCTCGGATTTCGACGAAACCAGTTTTGTTGGGTCCGTGATGTTAAGTTATTGCTAGATTCCAAATTTCATAATTTTTCGAATCGATATGTGAGCGTGGCAAAGGAAAACGCGTTTGACCAGTTTCAGTTGATTTTAATCGACTGGAAATTGGCCATTTTTCTAACGGTCTCAGAATTCGATGAAACTAGTTTTGTTAGGACCGTATCGTTAATACGAAGCTAGAAAATATTTTTCGGGAATTTTTCTAATTAGTATGTGACCCCGGTAATTTGAAATGTACGTTTAAAATTCAATATAGTGATTTAAATGTAAATTTAACGGAAACTGATTGTAACAATCAGATCAGCTTGCGATACATATCCCATTGTGTTCGGAATGGGGGTAAAACGCTATGGACGACAGGCGGTGGGTCTCGTTTCGAGGTCGTATGTGAAAGTCAACTCTTTAGGATAAAATTAATTAATTAATTAATAAAAAAAAAATATAATATCTCTCTCCCTTAAAACCTTCTGCCCCCCCCCCCCCCCGTTTCTTCAAATCGGGATCAAAAAAAAAAAAAAAAAAAAAAGAAGAGGCGGAGGCGGAATTCGTCGCGCCCCTAGGCGGCGGCGACCACCGCAGCTCCCCCATCGAAACCCCACCCCCCAGTGCCGCGGCGAGCCACCAGAGCACCCCCCCCCTATCGCGAAGCAACCCCCCACCCCCCCGAATCGACTGCAGCCGCCCCCCCCATTCGTCGAACCACCTGACGAGGACCGAAGCCCACCTCCAACCACCTCCCTGACGAACTGCGGACGCCAATACCCCCCCTCCTTCGCAGGTTATAGGTAAGTCATTTTACTTTACTTTTTTTATTTTTATTATTTTATTTATTACTGTTTTTAATCTGAAAATAAACTGATTTTGAAAAGGTTTTTAAAACTGATTTTTTTTATATATTTATTTTTATATTACAGTAAAACTGTTTTTACTTTTGATTAGCAAACTGTTTTTATTTTTGTTAGAAACCTGATTTTTTTTTTTTTAGAAAACTGATTTTGTTTTGTTTAGAAAAACTGAATTTTAAAAAAAAGTATAAAAACTGATTTTCTTAAGAAAGGTTAAAACTGATTTTCTTTAGAAAGGTTAAAACTGATTGTTCGAAAAAGAATTTTATCGCATTATAAAAATATGGTTTTAGTTTATAAAAAGTTACGATTTTTATTTATATAAAGACGAGAATTTTATTCATAGAAAAATATGATTTTTATATGTAGAACTTCGAAAGAAAAATTCGATTTTTATATATTGAACTTTGAACTAAAAATTCGATTTTTATATATTGAACTTTGAAAGAAAAATTCGATTTTTATATATTGAACTTTGAACTAAAAATTCGATTTTTAAATATTGAACTTTGAACTAAAAATTCGATTTTTAAATATTGAACTTTGAACTAAAAATTCGATTTTTATATATTGAACTTTGAAAGAAAAATTCGATTTTTATATATTGAACTTGGAAATAAAAATTCGATTTTTATATATTGAACTTGGAAATAAAAATTCGATTTTTATATATTGAACTTGGAAATAAAAATTCGATTTTTATATATTGAACTTTGAAATAAAAATTCGATTTTTATATATTGAACTTGGAAATAAAAATTCGATTTTTATATATTGAACTTTGAAATAAAAATTCGATTTTTATATATTGAACTTTGAAATAAAAATTCGATTTTTATATATTGAACTTTGAAATAAAAATTCGATTTTTATATATTGAACTTTGAAATAAAAATTCGATTTTTATATATTGAACTTTGAAATAAAAATTCGATTTTTATATATTGAACTTTGAAATAAAAATTCGATTTTTATATATTGAACTTTGAACTAAAAATTCGATTTTTAAATATTGAACTTTGAACTAAAAATTCGATTTTTATATATTGAACTTTGAACTAAAAATTCGATTTTTATATATTGAACTTTGAAATAAAAATTCGATTTTTATATATTGAACATCGGAATAAAAATGTGATTTTTACGTATGTAGTGAAAGCAGCAACGAAGGTGACAAAAAGGCGAAACGACGAAGACTTCTGCAAATGAAGAGCCGTGGAGCTAGGATAGCTATATGTGAGAATTTCTCACCTTTCAATTTTATTTCTAGTTATATATATATATATACTAGGATGCAGACGGTGCTTATTAGAAGCACCCGACACCCGTCCACAGACCATGGACTTGTTTGATTGGTTGTGTAGTTGGTTAGATTATTTGATTGAAATTAAATTGTTTGGTGAGATGAATGGATTTGATTGATATGTGAATGGCGTGGGCCTTCACTAGACCGGGGATAAGGCTAGGCCTCGTCCCGTTTCTAGTATCGTGCCGTTATGCCGCCGAAATTTTCTAAAACATGTTAGAAAAATAAAAATATCATTTTATTGAATAAATGAATTGAATAGAAATTCATAGGTTGAAATAAAATGTTTTATCGTTAAAAATATAATTTTTAACGTGAATATGAAAATAGTGAAGTGAATAAATAAATATTCATTTACAAACCAGATGGTTTGTTTATGTACACTTATTTGAATGATATTGATTGGGTCGATAAATTTCACACATCGCCCAACTGCACAAATAAAATCTGTGTTTGATTGTTTGAAACCCCACACGGGTGTTAGGATGAAATATGCAGTTCACTCATCCTGATTGATTAAATATGTCGATCGATTGATTGACAGGCTGTTATAAGCGTTGAATATCTGTATTTGATGCTTATGCAGTGTAGTGCACTTTGGTTGATGGTTGATTATTTTTCAATGCTATGATATACATGTGTTGTATGAAAATCCATATAATTAACTTTATATGGTAATTGATTGGGCCTCATTCCAATTTGAAAAATAAAGAATATTATAAAATAAAAGTTCATGTGTTGACAGTACTCATTCATTGAGATTGGTCATGTGTTGAACGAAATATTTTGATAATAACAACTATTTTGAAAAAGAAATATTTGAAATAGAATATTTGAAAATAGAAATTTATGAAGCCGTGTATGGACGCCATTTTGACGTGAACGATATTTATATCGATTTGAAAACGATTTCGAAATGAATTGAATTGAAAACGATTTCGAAATGAATTGAATTGAAAACGATTTCGAAATGAATTGAATTGAAAACGATTTCGAAATGAATTGAATTGAAAACGAATTCAAAATGAATTGAAAACGATTTCGAAATGAATTGAATTGAAAACGATTTCGAAATGAAATGAATTGAAAACGATTTCGAAATGAATTGAATTGAAAACGATTTCGAAATGAAATGAATTGAAAACGATTTCGAAATGAATTGAATTGAAAACGATTTCGAAATGAATTGAATTGAAAACGATTTCGAAATGAATTGAATTGAAAACGATTTCGAAATGAATTGAATTGAAAACGAATTCAAAATGAATTGAAAACGATTTCGAAATGAATTGAATTGAAAACGAATTCAAAATGAATTGAAAACGATTTCGAAATGAATTGAATTGAAAACGATTTCGAAATGAATTGAATTGAAAACGAATTCAAATGGAATTGAAAGCGAATTGAAATGAATTCAAATTGAATTGAAATTCGAATTGAATAGAAATGAATTTTGAAACGAATTTATAAAGAAGAATTCAATTTTGCTTTGAATTGAAATGGAAGTTGAAATAGGTTTTGAAACGATTTTAAAACTATTTATATAATTCGTTTTGAATAGTAATCGACGAAATATATTATATATATATTATATATAATATAATGGCCTGAATAGGACGCGCCGCGCCGCGGCAGTTCGTGAATTTCGACCATTTATTTCAAACGGACATTACGGGAGATCCAACCGTCGGATTCTCCTAAAACCGGAACCGTTGGGTTCGTATCGAAAAGAGCTTTCTAGCGAATGTTAGAAATTTGAAATCTAACGGTTGGATTTGGAATTATGTCCAAATCAAATTCGAAAAAGGTCGTTGTAAGTGCAGTTCGATGACCGTTGTTGGAAATCGACTGTACGGGCCTTGATAAAATTATTAAAAATAGTAATAATTTGTGTAAAATCATAAGAAATGATTTGTGAAGATTTGGGATGAAAAACTCCATATTTGAAAAGATAAAAATAGATTTTTATCGAAATGAACTAGTTTGAACTAGAATTATAATTCTATTTATTTTTAAATAAATAAATTGAATTTGAAATGGTTTTGAAAATAACCAAAATTTCCAATGATTGCATTGGAGTGGATTTGAATCGAAATCGTCTTCGGAATATTTCGATGTTGGAATTCGTGATATTACAGGTGTTGTTATGGAAATTTGAAAGATATATATTTGTATCGTTATTTCTAATACGACATTTGTTAGTCGTAGAATTCGATATTGAATATAAGCCGATATATTTTCTATTCAGAGCCTTGTATTGAATATCGAATGTGATTTGGGTTTGTCGTGAATGGTGTCTTCACTAACACTGTTCTTGAACCTAGTTGAGAAAAGATTAAATCTTTTTATTTAGATTTAATGAAGTGTACCAATTAAATGATATTTAATTGGAATTGAATTGATATTGATTTTTGGGTTTATCGTGAACAGTGTTTTAAATAACACTTGTTCTTTAACCCGATAATTAATGAATGTGATTTGGGTTTGTCGTGAATGGTGTCTTCACTAACACTGTTCTTGAACCCAGCTGAGAAAAGATTAAATCTTTTGATTTAGATTTAATGAAGTGTACCAATTAAATAATATTTAATTGGAATTGAATGGATATTGATTTTTGGGTTTATCGTGAACAGTGTTTTAAATAACACTTGTTCTTTAACCCGATAATTAATGGGATGTGACTTTGGGTTTATCGTGAACCGTGTTTTAAATGACACTGATTTTTTAACCCAGTCACAGATTAAAACTAAGTGGAGTTTTAATGAATCTCTAATTAGATTGAAAAGATCGAGAATGGAGTATCACCAGTTTTGCTCCAGGCGATAGTTAAATCTTTAATTAGATTTGAATGTGAAATTTAGAAACTAACTGGCGGTTAGCCAAGCAGAATGGTTTTCTGGATATTGATCTGATGTTGGTTTCGGCCTTCGGGGTTAATATTTGGGGAATTATTCTCTTGATTAATTTACGGTTAGTGACTAATGAATTAGAATGAGGCGTATGTGGTGTTTGTGTAACACTTATTTAAAATATACGCGAGTTATTCGGAAAGACCGGGTTTATCCCATTCTGAGTAACTGATACGACGATAAGTCGAAGATGAAGACGATGGTCGAAGACCGGAGGTCTTCACGTCGTTTGGGTAATTACTGATGATCTTGATTGGGCTGTACACCCAAGAAGATGGAAACAGTTAGTGATCGTCCAGACGTACTTGGAGATCGATGGATATGCGGGGTACTAGGTGCCTCCGGTTTCGTTCAGACCCAGGACGGACTTGTAAATGGACTGTGTGTCTGACATCGGATTTCATTCTGTGTGACTGATATCGGTTGCATAGGATGGTTTGCCTGTGTGGCATGCTAAGATGCAAATGATCAAGGCTTCTGTTGAAAAGCAAAGTCTTGTGGTGATGATCAAAGCACGGCCTTTGTGGCGTAGCTTTGTGTAACGTTTACCTCGCGTGTTTCACACCAGGTATGAACCAAAAACGGGAGACGGACCTCAGGGAGGACTTTCGTTTCTTTCTAGTTAGAAGTGGCGTCAGTGGTTTTACACGCCCTGACGAGTTTGACTTATGTGGTTGTTGCTGTTGCGAGGCGCCTCGGTTATATCGGTTTCGGCCGATGCATTCTGGTCGGCTGACGGACCAGACTTACACCCCATAGGGTGGGGAAACGTAGTGTTCAGGCATTTTAATCCACATCGGTGGACCGGCCCTGTCGCTCCAAGGTCACTCGAGCTCTGACCTGTGGCTCGGGCTAGAGAGTCACGAATCGGTTGAGGACTATCTTTTGCCTCGGTTCATAGACGGAAATCCAATTTCCAAATACGTGACATTTGCGGTTTTAATTGTAATCCTATATATGGCGACATAGTGGGATGGGGCGCTTATGCCGCCTATGATTGATACTTATGATTTGAAGTTGTTTTACACACTTATAATAGTATCAAATGATTTGTTTTAAAACGTATCAAGCATTCTTTGGCTGTTATAAGGGAAAACCCTATCCTCGACTGCGTTGCATTGTGTGATGGGACCTGGGTCTTATAACAGCTTCATTTTTCTTTATTTAGCATTGCGCTGTTTGTTTTATGCACTGGTATTCTTGGGAGGAAACCCGTTCCGTGTTATACGGCGTGGTCCCTTGATTTACCTAATGATTTAAAATAAAGATTAATAACTGTTTTAGTTCTCACACCAGTCACATGACTGACCTGGAGTTTATTGTTTTAACCTAAACTCTGGGTGCCCTTATTTTGACACGGGAAGCTAGTAGTTTTGGTTTTGCAGATTTATATTCACAGGATCCTGGTTTACAGCTGGAACGATATCCGGAAAGCTTTGTATCCGTATATCTCATTCTAGTTGTGTATTGTATTATTTTCCGCTGCTATGTATTTAAATGTAATTTAAATCTCTGATATTTCTGTGTAATATTCGTTTATACTCTGTATATTCTTGTAATCTGATGCATTGTTGTAATAAGCAGTGAAATGTTCTTTTATATGCGTTCTGATTTGTCGTGTTCTCAAACGATAGGGCGTTTCGAACGGTCTGGGTCGGTTTAGCGACTGGTTCGGACCGAGCGAAATCCCTTGTCGTCACAGTCGGACTCCGTATGAAGGAGTTATGACCTCCGGAAGTTTCAGAATTTGATTTAAAATTCAAACAGCCCGAAAACAAGTTCAAAATTCAAAACTGGAACAGAACTGGGCTGGGCGGGAATTTTACCGCCTAGGACCCAGGTCGACCAGGGGGTTGACCTGGGAGTCGACCTGGGTACCCAGGTCGACCATGTAGTCGACCTTGGTGTCGACCTGCTTGGTCGACATGACCTGCTTGGTCTGGTCCTGGCTCTGTTTCTAGGGCTTGGCAGTGTCACTAGGGCTAATTTGTCACTTTCTGATTGGCTTCTCTTGAGACGGATGGCCTTGATTAGCTCTAGCTTCATCAACAGCTCTAATTAGTTTGAAATTCTATATAAACAGCCCCCTAGACCCATTCTCTTTACACCATTCTTCTCTCCTTATGCTGCCTCTGAAATATTAGAAATAAATAAAATAAAATAATGGCGTCGCTACTCTGCTGGGATCAAAACTAGAACTGGTGCATCTTCTTCCAATTCTGAATAAGATTAAAACAGAACTACTGCAACTCTTCTTCTATAATCCAACCAAGGCAAGTGCAGTTATTTTCCAATATGAAATTTAATCATGATCTTGACATAATTATGAACCTGAATCTGAGACTAGGCCTTTTTTATTTATCAGATCTGTTCATCTGTTTTATTAATTCTGTTTGTTCTGTATTTCTTTCTTTTTGTTTGATACCCAGGCTACCACGAGCCTGAGCCAGGTCTCATAAGAGATGAACGCATAAATGCTAAATTTGGGAAGAATATTGAATGAGGCATATTTGGGCATAATTGATTTGTAACTAATTTGAGGATACAACACATGTTGTAATTCTGGACATAAATTTGAGGCATATTGTATAAGACGATCTATGACTTGGAAGGAGAGGATTGTTGTGACTTAGAACATGAAGAACATAGGTTGTAACTTAGAACATAAATCTGAGGCATATAATTGGGCATGTTGTAATTAAAAGATAAGAGGTATTTAACGTATATCTTGAGTTTTGAGGCATAAAGAATATTGGACATATGACTTGGGATTTGGGGCATAAAATTTAACTATGAACATGTTACTGATTTGGATGCATAGTATAAGTTGTAATTCAAGATCTAGATATGGACATACTATATATATTATAGTCTGTAATTTGGAAAAAAGAGAAATAATTTGCATATAACTTAGGTGTAAAGATCCATGTTAAGATTTGATGATTATTAAGTGTGAATACACCTAAATGGTTTTTTTTGGATATGTGACATGCATTGTAATCAATAGCTATATTTGGCATAATTTATATGTAAATCACGATTAGAGTTTTTTGAGAATATTCTGAACTATGCAAGTTTAACTAGAATTTGAGACTTATGTTATATGGTGGATTATGACCATAATTTGGGCATATAGGTTTAGGCTTACTTTATGAATTAGGCAAGATATGTGAATAGGACTTTAAGGAATATTTAAATCAATTATAACTGTTATCTGCTTTATATGTTTAATTTGCCTAATCTGTTACCTGTTTAATCTGCTGAATTGCCTAAACTGTTAAATATGTTGAATCGCCTAATCTGCTAATTATGCCTAATCTGCTAAATCTGTTGAACCGCCTGAGCTTCTAAATCTGTTAAATCTGTTGAATAGCGGAATGATTGTAATTTGTGTAAAATATGTTAATTTGTTTAATCTGCTGCGACTTGAAAAGAAGTCAAATCTGTTAAATTGACATAATTAGTCTGATATTTGTATAATTTGTGTGACGGCAAGGAATTTTGCTCGATCCGAATCAGTCGTTAAACCGATCTAGACTGTTCGAAACCCCTGATCGTTTGAGAACAGGACAAATCAGAACGCCGACGGAAGAACATTCCATTGCTATTACAACAATTCCATCAGATACAAGAATATACAGAGTATAAATGAATAAATTACATTCGATAAATATCAGAGGTTACAATAAATTACATAGCAGCGGAAAATAATACAAAGCACAACTGAAGGTGATATACAGATACAGTGCTTTCCGGATATCATTCCAGCTGTAAACCAGGATCCTGTGAATATAAATCTGCAAAACCGAAACTACTAGTTGCCCGTGCGGAAAATGTGCTCCCAGAGTTTAGGTTAAAATAATAAACTCCAGGTCAGTCATGTGACTAGTGTGAGAACTAAAACAGTTATTTAAAACTTTACTTTAAAAGAGAGTAATTCAAGGGACCACGCCGCATAACACGGAACGGGTTTCCTCCCAAGAATACCAGTGCATATAAAAGACAACGCAATGCTTTTTCGAAAAATGAAGCTATTATAAGACCCAGGTCCCATCACACAATGCAACGTGAGTCGTAGGATAGGGTTTTACCTTAAAACAGCCAAACATGCTTGGTACGTTTAAAACAAATCATTTGATAATATAATAAGTGTATAGTGTCAAAACAATTTCAATCATAAATAAAAATCATAGACGACATAGCATCCCATGCTACTATGTCGCCATACTAGGCTCTACAAATAAAGCCGAAATACACGTATTGGAAATTGGATTTCCGTCATGAGTCGAGGCAAGGGGCAAGCTCCTCTCCGCTTCGAGATACTCTAGCAAATGCTCAGGACTACACACTCTGGGCAGCCACTGGATCGGTTGGGCCGGTCCTCTCTTACGTTTGAGGATTAGTTATTCCTGAACACACGTTTCCCGGTCCTTACAGACCTATAATCAAGGCGCCTCATTCCAACAACCACAAAGGTGAAAAGTATATAAATGTCAGGGCTGGTAAGTCACTGACACCCCCAAAGCTAGAAAGAAACGTCATGTTCTCCCAACGGTCCGTATCCCGTTTTTGACTCATACCGAGGTGTGAGGCTCGCGAATTCACGTTATACACAAAGCTACGCCACAAAGGTCGTGCTTTGATCATCAACCACAAGACCTTGCTTTTCAACAGAAGCCTTGACCCATGCAACTCAGCGTGCCACACAGGCAATTCATGCCATGCGATTGATATCTATCGATATATAACTTCTAAGCTCGTACGTCTCAGAGAAGGGCATTAAGAAAGAGAATAAATCCTCCGCCGCCAAACATATATATATTTAACAGAAATCAATCAACACAGAATAAAATCCAATGTCAGACACACAATCCATTTACAAGTTCGTTCTGGGTCTGAACGAAACCGGAGGCACTTTCCTCGCATATCCATCGATCTCCAAGTACGTCTGGACGACCACCAACTGATTCCCTCATCTTGGGTGTACAGCCCAATCAAGATCATCAGTAATCACCCAAACGATGTGAAGACATCCGGTCTTCAACCACCGTCTTCATCTTCGACAAATCGTCGAATCGGTTATTCAGAATGGGTATAAACCGGCCTTTCCGAACAACCCGCGTATATTAAAACAAATGCTACACAAACACAACATACGCCTCATTCCAATTATTAGGGAAAGGTTCCCATTAATTTTATCCAAGATAAATTCTTTAAAATTTATCCTTTAATCTTCCTTTGGATGTCGTATCAAACCAAATTATGGTTTTTCCCAAACTAGTCGAGATTAGTGAACCGTACCGAAGTAATTATTTATTTTATTTCCCAATCCCAACCTATTCATCCCATGAAGCAAAACTGGTAATACTCCATATCTAACACCACAGTGTTATCGGTAAAATCAATTACCATTTCACGTTCAAATCTAGTTAAAGATGTAACTATCGCTTTGGAGCAAAACTGGTGATATTCCATTCTCGCTTATTTTCGAAATTTGATAATTTAGATTATCAATTCACATTTCAATCTACTTGCAGATTCATTAAAACTCCTTTTACTGGGTTAAAGAACTAGTGTTATTTAAAACACAGTTCACGACAAACCCAAATCACATTCTATTGATTATCGGGTTAAAGAACTAGTGTTATTTAAAACACAGTTCACGATAAACCCATGAATCAATTCTATTTAAACCCATTTCAAATCCAATTTATTTATTTAAAAATAAATGGGTTTTAATTTCAGTTCAAAATTAGTTCATTTCGATAAAAATCTATTTTTATCTTTTCAAATATGGGGTTTTTCATCCCAATTTTTCCCAAATCATTTCTTATGATTTTACACAAATTATTACTATTTTTAATAATTTTATCAAGGCCCGTACAGTCGATTTCCATCAACGGCCATCGAACTGCACTTACAACGACCTTTTTCGAATTTGATTTGGACGTATCTCCAAATCCAACCGTTAGATTTCAAATTTCTAATATTCGTTAGAAAGCTCTTTTCGATACGAACCCAACGGTTCCGGTTTTAGGAGAATCCGACGGTCGGATCTCTCGTAATGTCCGTTTGAAATAAATGGTCGAAATTCACGAACTGTCGCGGCGCGGCGCATTCTATTCAAGCCATTATATTATATATATATAATAAACATTTCGTCGATTTCTATTTAAAACGAATTATATGAATAGTTTTGAATTCGTTTCAAAAACAATTCCAACTTCTATATCAATTCAAATCGATTCAATTCAAATTGGTTTTCTATTCTGTTCAATTCAAATTGGTTTTCTATTCGAATCAAATTCAATTCGTTATATATTCAATTCAAATCAAATTGGTTTTCTATTCAATTCAATTCGAAATCATTTCATATTCAATTCATTTCGAAATCGTTTCATATTCAATTCATTTCGAAATCGTTTCATAATCAATTCATTTCGAAACCGATTTATACTCAATTCATTTCGAAATCGTTTTATATTCAATTTATTTCGAAATCGTTTTATATTCAATTTATTTCGAAATCGTTTTATATTCAATTTATTTCAAATTGGTCTTCTATTCGATTTCAAATTGGTTTTCTATTCGATTCAATCAAATCGGTTTTCTATTCGATTCAATTCAAATTGGTTTTCTATTCGATTCAATCAAATCGGTTTTCTATTCGATTCAATTCAAATTTGTTTTCTATTCGATTCAATCAAATCGGTTTTCTATTCGATTCAATTCAAATTGGTTTTCTATTCGATTCAATCAAATCGGTTTTCTATTCGATTCAATCAAATCGGTTTTCTAATCAATTTGATTCAAGTTTCATTTCAAAATATTCGATTTCGAAATCACTTTTCAATATTCATTTTAAAATGAATAAAATCGATACAAATATCGTTCACGTCAAAATGGCGTCAATCTAATCAACACGGCTTCATATAATTCTATTTTCAAATATTCTATTTCAAATATTTCTTTTTCAAATATTTCCTATTCAAATATTTCTATTTCAAATATTTCTATTTTAAATATTTCTATTTTAAAATATTTCGTTCAACACATGACTAATCTCAACGGATGAGTACTGTCAACACATGAACCTTTATTTTATATTGATAAAGATGTAAACTATTATTAAAATATTTCGTTCAACACATGACTAATCTCAACGGATGAGTACGGTCAACACATGATCCTTTATTTTATAATATCCTTTATTTTCTAAATTGGAATGAGGCCCAATCAATCACCATATAATATTAATTATATGGATTTTCATACATCACACGTATATAATAGCATTGAAAAATGATCAACCATCAACCAAAGTGCACTACACTGTATGAGCATCAAATATAGATATCTAACGCTTATAACAGCCTGTCAATCAATCGATCGACATATTTAATCAATCAGGATGAGTGAACTTCAAATTTCATCCCAACACCCGTGTGGGGTTTCAAACAATCAAACACAGATTTTATTTGTGCAGTTGGGCGATGTGTAAAATTTATCGACCCAATCAATGTCCTTCAAATAGGTGTACATAAACAAACCGTCTGGTTTGTAAACGAATATTTTATTTTATTCACTTCCACGTTAAAAATTATATTTTTAACGATAAAATATTTTATTTCAACACATGAATTTCTGTTCAGTTCATTTACACAATAAAAATGATATTTTTATTTTTCTAACATATTTTGGAAAATTTCGGCGGCATAACGACACGATACTAGAAACGGGACAAGGCCTAGCTTTATCCCCGGTCTAGTGAAGGCCCACGCCATTCACACATCAATCCAATCCATTCATTTCACCAAACAATTCAATTCAAACCAAATATTCTAACTAACTACACAACCAAACAATTTAACAAACAAGCCATCCATGGTCTGTGGATGACGGGTGTCGGGTGCTACTAAACACCGTCTGCATCCTGGTATATATATAACTAGAAAAAGAAATTGAAGAGTGAGAAATTCTCACCGATAGCTATCTAATACCACGACTCTTCATCGTTCCCGCCTTTTTGTCATCTTTCGTCTTCCGTATTGACTACATATTTAAAAATCACATTTTTACATCCTCTATTATATAAAATCATATTTTTAATTCGCTACTTCATATCTGTGAAAATCAAATTTTTTTTATCGCTATTTCTATAATGTAAAAATATAATTTTTATCGCTACTTCTATAAAAAGATTATATTTTTACTTCGTTTACTTCCTAGCAAAGATCACATTTTTATAACTTCAACATCATGTTAAAAATCGAATTTTTACTTCGCTATTCAATATATAAAAATCGAATTTTTACTTCGTTATTCAATATATAAAAATCGAATTTTTACTTTGCTATTCAATATATAAAAATCGAATTTTTACTTTGCTATTCAATATATAAAAATCGAATTTTTACTTTGCTATTCAATATATAAAAATCGAATTTTTACTTTGCTATTCAATATATAAAAATCGAATTTTTACTTCGCTATTCATTATATAAAAATCGAATTTTTACTTCGCTATTCAATATATAAAAATCGAATTTTTTACTTCGCTATTCAATATATAAAAATCGAATTTTTTACTTTGCTATTCAATATATAAAAATCTCGCCTTTTCAATTTTAAAGATTTCGCCTTTATAATTCCTACTATGTAAAAATCATATTTTTAATATGCCACTAAAATCATATAGATTTTTACTGTAAATAAAATCCATGCTCCTTTAATTTATAAAAATCTAATAATAGTTTACTTATTAATTTAAATAACTGGTTATATAGTAATTAAAATAAAATAAAATAACATAAAAAAAAGAAAGGAAGAAGACTCACATCGTTTGCAAAAGGAAAGGGGGGGTTTACCGTCGGTCCGGGTTGGGGGAAGGCGGAGGGGTCGGCGCAGGTGGAGTAAAAGGGGGCGGAGGCTGTTGGATGCGGGTTTGGGGGTAGCGGAGGCTGTTGGATGCGGGTTCGGGGGTTTTGGGCGCGGGTTCGATCGCAGGGGGCTAGGGTTCATGCAGGAGAGGGAGAGAGGAAGGAGAAGAAGGAGGGGACGGGGCGCGCATCGCCTGAGGTGGAGGCGGAGCACCGCCGGCGGCGCGACAAGGGTTTCCCCCTTTTCAGCGGGTTTTTTTTTTTCTTTGAACGGTGGTTATGAGGGAGAGAAAGGTGAGTGAGTTATTATAAAATTTAATTATTTATTTAAATTTATTTCTCCTTTAGAGTTGACTTTTCATCCGAACCCCGATTTAAACCCAACGACTGTCGTCCCTAGCTAATTACCCTCATTCCGAACACAATGGGATATGTATCGCAAGCTGATTCGACTGTTACGATCAGTTTTTTTTCAAAATCAACATATAACTATATATATTGAATTTGAACGCGCATTTCAATTTACCGGGGTCACATACCAACTCTAAAAATTCTCAAAAAATATTTTCTAGCTTCGTATTGACAATACGGTCCTAACAAAACTAGTTTCGTCGAATTCTGAGATCGTTGGAAAAGTGGCCATTTTCCAGTCGATTAAAATCAACTGAAACTGGTCAAACACGTTTTCCATTTCCACGCTCACATATTGATTAGAAAAATTATGAAATTTGGAATCTAGCAATAATTTGACATCACGGATCCAACAAAAGTGGTTTCGTCGAAATCCGAGGTCGTTTGCAAAATTCCCATTTTTAAGGCCCTGAATTCCATAGCGACTATTCAGAATTTTCAACTGGACATATCTTTTGATTCCCGCTATTAAATTTTGATTTTTCTGATTCGTTGGGAAGATATTCACAATTAGATTCTATTATTTTTGGTTTCACTAAAATCCGGATTGTTTTGCACCCGGTATGTTCAATTGAAGTTTGAAATCGAATTATCGAACTACCGCGCCATTTTCAATCCCTTTTATAATTATATATAATTATTTATATTCTAACGATGATGTATATAATATATACGTCGAATTATATTCAAAATAAATTTCTCGTCGATATTATTTAAAATAATCTATTTTAAATATTCAAAATTCGCTAAAATTGCCAAAATAAAAATTTTAAACTGGCTCGGATTTTCGGGTTGTTACAATCTCCCCCACTTAAAAAGTTTTCGTCCCCGAAAAGGAACAAAGTCGAAAGTGGTTTGATTAATCAACTCTACGTTCGATCTGGCTTCCATTCTCCAACTTTTCAGTTTCTGAGAATTTTCAAATTTTCAAAAATTTGGCTAACACCCTAAATTTTCGAAAAATTTCGCCATAACCTCCCTTGCACCGGGAGCCACGGGAAAATCCCGAAATTGCCATATAGGCCTTCTGATCTCAAAAAGAAAAAGAAAAAGCCAAGCGGCTAGCCAATAGGCTCATAAAATCATCATCACCCAAACAAAACAGTAAATTATGTAGTAAACATGTACCTATTTGTCGGGCAAACAAATTTTATTCTCTGCTCTAACCTCCTTGCTATGACCTGTTCAAAGTAAGTACATGTATATGCAAGCAAATGCGACCAATTTTCAATACAGTTCAATATTTGGTTCAATTAGGCATAATGGTTCAAAATTATCAAACAAATAAACATTCAACACAAACATCAATCAATTAGTGGATTAACGTTTCAAATTCATAATTTTGATATATATACTGAAAATCTTGTTTTTGATGCCAAATCACAACAATGTATCTAACTATATTAGTTTTGGTTCTCACACCAGTCTAATGGAAATATATAGAAATCACACCTTCGAAACACGAACACGAATTCTGATGATGATATATCAATCATCAGAATCATCTCCGGGTGTCTAGAATATGATTCTATATCTATCCAGTATATTAAAACTTCGAATATACGTTCAGGACGCGTATATGCAAAATCTTTATATATTGGATTATCCATATCAATATAAATAAATTATCCAAATACGGGTAAAATGGTTTAAATTTTCAAAACAAAATTGTTTTCATTTGAAAAATATACTCTTCACACACGTTCTAGGATACTACTGATCCTATCTCTAACGAGTCATTCTAATTGGATATTACTAATCCAATATCTGATGAATTCTTTCGTATGGTTCTAATGTGTCTTGTTCTCGAGCTCTGTAAACCAAAGCCCTGATACCAAATGTGACGGCATGGAATTTCGCTCGATCCGAATCAGTCGTTAAACCGATCTAGACCGTTCGAAACCCCTGATCGTTTGAGAACAGGACAAATCAGAACGCCGACGGAAGAACATTCCATTGCTATTACAACAATTCGATCAGATACAAGAATATACAAAGTATAAATGAATAAATTACATTCGATAAATATCAGAGGTTACAATAAATTACATAGCAGCGGAAAATAATACAAAGCACAACTGAAGGTGATATACGGATACAGAGCTTTCCGGATATCATTCCAGCTGTAAACCAGGATCCTGTGAATATAAATCTTCAAAACCGAAACTACTAGCTGCCCGTGCGGAAAATGAGGGCACCCAGAGTTTAGGTTAAAACAATAAACTCCAGGTCAGTCATGTGACTGGTGTGAGAACTAAAACAGTTATTTAAAACTTTACTTTAATAGAGAGTAATTCAAGGGACCACACCGTATAACACGGAACGGGTTTCCTCCCAAGAATACCAGTGCATATAAAAGACAACGCAATGCTTTTTCGAAAAATGAAGCTATTATAAGACCCAGGTCCCATCACACAATGCAACGCGAGCCGGAGGATAGGGTTTTACCTTATAACAGCCAAACATGCTTGGTACGTTTAAAACAAATCATTTGATACTATAATAAGTGTATAGTGTCAAAACAATTTCAATCATAAATATAAATCATAGACGGCATAACATCCCATGCTACTATGTCGCCATACTAGGCTCTACAAATAAAGCCGAAATACACGTATTAGAAATTGGATTTCCGTCATGAGTCGAGGCAAGGGGCAAGCTCCTCTCTGCTTCGAGACACTCTAGCAAATGCTCAGGACTACACACTCTCGGCAGCCACTAGATCGGTTGGGTCGGTCCTATCTTACGTTTGAGGATTAGTTATTCCTGAACACACGTTTCCCGGTCCTTACAGACCTATAATCGAGGCGCCTCATTCCAACAACAACAAAGGTGAAAAGTATATAAATGTTAGGGCTGGTAAGTCACTGACACCACCAAAGCTAGAACGAAACGTCATGTTCTCCCAACGGTCCGTATCCCGTTTTTGACTCATACCGAGGTGTGAGGCTCGCGAATTCACGTTATACACAAAGCTACGCCACAAAGGCCGTGCTTTGATCATCAACCACAAGACCTTGCTTTTCAACAGAAGCCTTGATCCATGCAACTCAGCGTGCCACACAGGCAATTCATGCCATGCGATTGATATCTATCGATATATAACCTCTAAGCTCGTACGTCTCAGAGAAGGGCGTTAAGCCAGAGAATAAATTCTCCGCCGCCAAACAGATATATATTTAACAGAAATCAATCAACACAGAATAAAATCCAATGTCAGACACACAATCCATTTACAAGTTCGTTCTGGGTCTGAACGAAACCGGAGGCACTTTCCTCGCATATCCATCGATCTCCAAGTACGTCTGGACGACCACCAACTGATTCCCTCATCTTGGGTGTACAGCCCAATCAAGATCATCAGTAATCACCCAAACGATGTGAAGACATCCGATCTTCAACCACCGTCTTCATCTTCGACATATCGTCGAATCGGTTATTCAGAATGGGTATAAACCGGCCTTTCCGAACAACCCGCGTATATTAAAACAAATGCTACACAAACACAACATACGCCTCATTCCAATTATTAGGGAAAGGTTCCCATTAATTTTATCCAAGATAAATTCTTTAAAATTTATCCTTTAATCTTCCTTTAGATGTCGTATCAAACCAAATTTTGGTTTTTCCCAAACTAGTCGAGATTAGTGAACCGTACCGAAGTAATTATTTATTTTATTTCCCAATCCCAACCTATTCATCCCATGAAGCAAAACTGGTAATACTCCATATCTAACACCACGGTGTTATCGGTAAAATCAATTACCATTTCACGTTCAAATCTAGTTAAAGATGTAACTATCGCTTTGGAGCAAAACTGGTGATACTCCATTCTCGCTTATTTTTGAAATTTGATAATTTAGATTATCAATTCACATTTCAATCTACTTGCAGATTCATTAAAACTCCTTTTACTAGGTTAAAGAACTAGTGTTATTTAAAACACAGTTCACGACAAACCCAAATCACATTCTATTGATTATCGGGTTAAAGAACTAGTGTTATTTAAAACACAGTTCACGATAAACCCATGAATCAATTCTATTTAAAACCATTTCAAATCCAATTTATTTATTTAAAAATAAATGGGTTTTAATTTTAGTTCAAAATTAGTTCATTTCGATAAAAATCTATTTTTATCTTTTCAAATATGGGGTTTTTCATCCCAATTTTTCCCAAATCATTTCTTATGATTTAACACAAATTATTACTATTTTTAATAATTTTATCAAGGCCCGTACAGTCGATTTCCATCAACGGCCATCGAACTGCACTTACAACGACCTTTTTCGAATTTGATTTGGACGTATCTCCAAATCCAACCGTTAGATTTCAAATTTCTAATATTCGTTAGAAAGCTCTTTTCGATACGAACCCAACGGTTCCGGTTTAAGGAGAATCCGACGGTCGGATCTCCCGTAATGTCCATTTGAAATAAATGGTCGAAATTCACGAACTGCCGCGGCGCGGTGCATTCTATTCAAGCCATTATATTATATATATAATATATATAATAAACATTTCGTCGATTTCTATTTAAAAAGAATTATATGAATAGTTTTGAATTTGTTTCAAAAACAATTTCAACTTCTATTTCAATTCAAATCGATTCAATTCAAATTGGTTTTCTATTTAGTTCAATTCAAATTGGTTTTCTATTCGAATCAAATTCAATTCGTTATATATTCAATTCAAATCAAATTGTTTCATATTCAATTCAATTCGAAATCGTTTCATATTCAATTCATTTCGAAATCGTTTCATATTCAATTCATTTCGAAATCGTTTCATATTCAATTCATTTCGAAATCGTTTTATATTCAATTTATTTCGAAATCGTTTTATATTCAATTTATTTCGAAATCGTTTTATATTCAATTTATTTCAAATTGGTCTTCTATTCGATTCAATCAAATCGGTTTTCTATTCGATTCAATTCAAATTGGTTTTCTATTCGATTCAGTCAAATCGGTTTTCTATTCGATTCAATCAAATCGGTTTTCTATTCGATTCTATTCAAATTGGTTTTCTATTCGATTCAATCAAATCGGTTTTCTATTCGATTCAATTCAAATTTGTTTTCTATTCGATTCAATCAAATCGGTTTTCTATTCGATTCATTTCAAATTAGTTTTCTATTCGATTCAATCAAATCGGTTTTCTATTCGATTCAATCAAATCGGTTTTCTAATAAATTCAATTCAAGTTTCATTTCAAAATATTCGATTTCGAAATCACTTTTCAATATTCATTTTAAAATGAATAAAATCGATATAAATATCGTTCACGTCAAAATGGCGTCAATCTAATCAACACGGCTTCGTATAATTCTATTTTCAAATATTCTATTTCAAATATTTCTTTTTCAAATATTTCCTATTCAAATATTACTATTTCAAATATTTCTATTTTAAATATTTCTATTTTAAAATATTTCGTTCAACACATGACTAATCTCAACGGATGAGTACTGTCAACACATGAACCTTTATTTTATATTGATAAAGATGTAAATTATTATTAAAATATTTCGTTCAACACATGACTAATCTCAACGGATGAGTACGGTCAACACATGAACCTTTATTTTATAATATCCTTTATTTTCTAAATTGGAATGAGGCCCAATCAATCACCATATCATATTAATTATATGGATTTTCATACATCACACGTATATAATAGCATTGAAAAATGATCAACCATCAACCAAAGTGCACTACACTGTATTAGCATCAAATATAGATATCCAACGCTTATAATAGCCTCTCAATCAATCGATGGACATATTTAATCAATCAGGATGAGTGAACTTCAAATTTCATCCCAACACTCGTGTGGGGTTTCAAATAATCAAACACAGATTTTATTTGTGCAGTTGGGCGATGTGTAAAATTTATCGACCCAATCAATGTCCTTCAAATAGGTGTACATAAACAAACCGTCCGGTTTGTAAACGAATATTTTATTTTATTCACTTCCACGTTAAAAAATATATTTTTAACGATAAAATATTTTATTTCAACACATGAATTTCTATTCAGTTCATTTACACAATAAAAATGATATTTTTATTTTTCTAACATATTTTAGTAAATTTCGGCGGCATAACGGCACGATACTAGAAATGGGACAAGGCCTAGCCTTATCCCCGGTCTAGTGAAGGCCCACGCCATTCACACATCAATCCAATCCATTCATTTCACCAAACAATTCAATTCAAACCAAATATTCTAACTAACTACACAACCAAACAATTTAACAAACAAGCCATCCATGGTCTGTGGATGACGGGTGTCGGGTGCTACTAAACACCGTCTGCATCCTGGTATATATATAACTAGAAAAAGAAATTGAAGAGTGAGAAATTCTCACCGATAGCTATCCAATACCACGACTCTTCATCGTTCCCGCCTTTTTGTCATCTTTCGTCTTCCGTATTCACTACATATTTAAAAATCACATTTTTACATCCTCTATTATAATAAAATCATATTTTTAATTCGCTACTTCATATCTGTGAAAATCGAATTTTTTTTATCTCTATTTCTATAATGTAAAAATATAATTTTTATCGCTACTTCTATAAAAAGATTATATTTTTACTTCGTTTACTTTCTAGCAAAGATCACATTTTTATAACTTCAACATCATGTTAAAAATCGAATTTTTACTTCGCTATTCAATATATAAAAATCGAATTTTTACTTCGCTATTCAATATATAAAAATCGAATTATTACTTTGCTATTCAATATATAAAAATCGAAATTTTACTTTGCTATTCAATATATAAAAATCGAATTTTTACTTTGCTATTCAATATATAAAAATCGAATTTTTACTTTTCTATTCAATATATAAAAATCGAATTTTTACTTTGCTATTCAATATATAAAAATCGAATTTTTACTTTGCTATTCAATATATAAAAACCGAATTTTTACTTCGCTATTCAATATATAAAAATCGAATTTTTTACTTCGCTGTTCAATATATTAAAATCGAATTTTTACTTTGCTATTCAATATATAAAAATCTCGCCTTTTCAATTTTAAAGATTTCGCCTTTATAATTCCTACTATGTAAAAATCATATTTTTAATATGCCACTAAAATCATATAGATTTTTACTGTAAATAAAATCCGTGCTCCTTTAATTTATAAAAATCTAATTATAGTTTACTTATTAGTTTAAATAACTGGTTATATAGTAATTAAAATAAAATAAAATAACATAAAAAAAAGAAAGGAAGAAGACTCACATCGTTTGCAAAAGGAAAGGGGGGTTTACCGTCGATCCGGGTTGGGGGAAGGCGGAGGGGTCGGCGCAGGTGGAGTAAAAGGGGGCGGAGGTGGTTGGATGCGGGTTTGGGGGTAGCGGAGGCTGTTGGATGCGGGTTCGGGGGTTTTGGGCGCGGGTTCGATCGCAGGGGGCTAGGGTTCACGCAGGAGAGGGAGAGAGGAAGGAGAAGAAGGAGGGGAGGGGGCGCGCATCGCCTGAGGTGGAGGCGGAGCACCGCCGGCGGCGCGACAAGTGTTTCCCCCTTTTCAGCGGGTTTTTTTTTTCTTTTTCTTTTCTTTGAACGGTGGTTATGAGGGAGAGAAAGGTGAGTGAGTTATTATAAAATTTAATTATTTATTTAAATTTATTTCTCCTTTAGAGTTGACTTTTCATCCGAACCCCGATTTAAACCCAACGACTGTCGTCCCTAGCTAATTACCCCCATTCCAAACACAATGGGATATGTATCGCAAGCTGATTCGACTGTTATGATCAGTTTTCGTCAAAATCAACATATAACTCTATATATTGAATTTGAATGCGCATTTCAATTTACCGGGGTCACATACCAACTCTAAAAATTCTCGAAAAATATTTTCTAGCTTCGTATTGACGATACGGTCCTAACAAAACTAGTTTCGTCGAATTCTGAGATAGTTGGAAAAATGGCCATTTTCCAATCGATTAAAATCAACTAAAACTGGTCAAACGCGTTTTCCTTTGCCACGCTCACATATTGATTAGAAAAATTATGAAATTTGGAATCTAGCAATAATTTGACATCACGGATCCAACAAAAGTGGTTTCGTCGAAATCCGAGGTCGTTTGCAAAATTCCCATTTTTAAGGCCCTGAATTCCATAGCGTCTATTCAGAATTTTCAACTGGACATATCTTTTGATTCCCGCTATGAAATTTTGATTTTTCTGATTCGTTGGAAAGATATTCACAATTAGATTCTATTATTTTTGGTTTCACTAAAATCCGGATTGTCTTGCACCCGGTATGTTCAATTAAAGTTTGAAATCGAATTATCGAACTACCGCGCCATTTTCAATTTCTTTTATAATTATATATAATTATTTATATTCTAACGACGACGTATATAATATATACGTCGAATTATATTCAAAATAAATTTCTCGTTGATATTATTTAAAATAATCTATTATAAATATTCAAAATTCGCTAAAATTGCCAAAATAAAAATTTTAAACTGGCTCGGATTTTTGGGTTGTTACAATTTGTAATGGAATAAACTGGTTAAAATAGAAATGCTGAGACACGAGGTTAGACTCATGTTTGCGGTAGAAGCCTACCCAGACCCAACCGGCTTAACCAGCAACCGTAAACTACTAGTCTAATGTGAGAGGTCGTAGGCATAACTGAAATATGCTTAGACACGAGGTTAGGTCTGGCTTGTGGCAGAAGTCTACCCGGAACCGCCCGGCTTATCAAGCGGCCACAAGCTACCGACCTAATGTGAGGGGTCTGCGCATTAATATTTAATTAATGCAAATCTGAGATAAATATGATGTCTAAAACGTGTTAGGTAGATAAGGCTAAACCAACTGGACTAATGAATTAATAAACATGTTTCGTGAATCTGTAGGCCCAATACAAAGTTAGACAATCTGTAAGTCTGTTAAAACTATACATCTGATTCGTTAGTCTGAAAACCCATTGACTTGATTTTCTGGTCTGTGAACTAGTAGATTCTGAACTCTGTAGGCCTAAAACTTGTAAACAAGTTAATCTGAAATCTGTTAGTCTGGGGACACAAGGTTAGGAGGGAAAATACTCGTGTCATCTGTTGTTTGGGACCCATATTAGTCAGTAACCCTTTCTGGTTTCAAAACTATGACCCAACAGTAGCTATGGTCCGGGTACGCTTACTGAACTAATTATAAGCGGTTCATTCTGATAATGGCGAGGGGTGTTGATGGTGTGTTCCAACCAGATCATGTGCGTGCATGGATCACGGTCTGCCTCTAAGGATGTAAGACACCGTGACATCTGTAAATAGGTCTGTGTCATTCAAAGGTTGCCACTTTAGGGAGTGATACACCCTTCTGTGGGGCTGGCACAGGGTATTTATGTATTAGGGAGCCGATCGCTTGAGGTAGATTTAGGGTACACTTAGTTCTGTTTGTTTTCGTTGGGGTACCGTCTGTTTCTGTTGGGTGGTAACACCTGTCTGTTTCTGTGTGGTACCGTCTGTTGGGGTGGTAAAGGCCCATTTACTAGTGTACACCTAATTCTAACATTCTGTTTCCGTAGGGATTATTCTGTTTCCGTTTATGTACCTTCTGTCTGTTGGGGTGGTAAAGGCCCATTATTGACATTCTGTTTTAGTATAGATTATTCTGTTCCGTTTCTATTTCAGTTTAGACATTAGAGTAACACCTAATCCTGTTATACTAGTATTAGTGCAGAGAAGTAAAATATAAGTAAGAAGCATAACTTGGGCTATGTCATTCTGTTTCTTCTGTTTAGCTTAAGTATATCAGTTACTCCTGTTGTTGTTGTCTCTTATCCAGCTTTATTTTCATGTCATGATATTATTATCTGTTCATATGCTGAAAGTCACTGGCCTTGCCAGACTTTATGTCTGACCTTGCTTGTGTTCGCCCCTTTTCTTTTGTCCCCCCCCCCCCACCCAGGTTTTAGGGTGGAAATATAGGAGCTTGATTCAGATTTTCTCTGCTTGAAGTATCGCTTGGCTTTGGCTCTATCTTTCCAAGGAAGTTTATGTTGGGGATTATGACTTTAAAAACTATGCATTCTGAAGGCTTTTGTACAAGACCGATATTTTGTACTTGAATTCTGATATTGTGATTTGAAAAGATGTAACTAAACTTATTTCGGTTTTTATTGTAATAAAGTTATAAATTTTTCAAGTACTGTTTTATCTCTCTTGTAAATTTCTGTTCCGTTTACTAAAATGCTCCATCAAAGTTAAGGCATTCCCTTTGTGAGTGACCTTAAGGGAGGTGGGGTGTTACACTTGGTATCAGAGCTGAAGATTACCAGATTTGATAAAAAGTTTTGGAAAACTATTTTCAGAAAGGTATTTAAAAAGGAAGTATTTTCAAAAGTAGAGTTTATTTTGAAAAACATAATCCCTAAAGCCATAGCCTATCTTTCTATCCTTTGTTTTGAATCTTTCCTTTTTCTTTCAGCATGTCTGGGGATCTTAACCTTTCGGAGGGCATACCAATACCTGGCTGGTTCAGGAGGTACTTAGAAGCTAGGGCTAATGATGCTGTAACACCCCGAATTTTAGTTAATACTAAAATTCATTAATTACAGGATGAATAATCTCAGATGTGGGAATTAGGGGAAACGGGCTGCGTCATTGCGTTCGTCTCGGAAAAATACGCGAAATAGAGTCCGAGTTTGCGTAAAACGGGTACCGTACGAAAGAGATATGGACGAACGAAGTTAGGCAGAAAACCAGAAACAGGCCAGAAATGCACTGGCGCACTTGTGAAGTGCGCCAGAACAGAAATGCACTGGCGCACTTATGAAGTGCGCCAGTACAAAGATACACTGGCGCACTTGGGAAGTGCGCCTGTGCCGAGCCAAGAAACCTGCACAGTTTCTAGAGAGTTCTGTGGTTGGGTGCACCAGTTTGGGGTTTGGGCTTGGTCTTAGGGCTGGTTTCTGGAAGGTGCCGAAATCTAAGGGTCCTAATCTAATCTAGGGTTAATCTAAGGGCCTAAAACACTCTACTAATCCTATAAATAAGACCCCAACCCTACCCTAATTCATTCATAATTAGATCTTGTAACTAAACTATGGCAAAATGAAACTTGATCATGGCCTCCACAAATCCATGAAGAGGAAAGCAAGCTAATCAACCTCTCTAATCAACCTCCAATCCATTCTAAGCATCTTAATCTTCTTCATTTGGAGTGCAAATTGCTAGTTGTGAGTTTCTATCACTTTAACATCAATTGTTAAAGCAAGTAGATTAGGTGTAATGAGACTTATGGTCTTGAATGCGGATTAGTGAGTTTGAATCATTTGTAATGATATGTTACTCTATGTTTTCCTATGTTTATGCATATTGAATAAGTTGGTTTATGCATATTTAATAAGTTGGTTTATGCATATTTGATAAGTGGATTTATGCATGATTAATAAGTTGGTTTATGCATATTTGATAAGTGGATTTATGCATGATTAATAAGTTGGTTTATGCATATTTGATAAGTGGATTTATGCATGATTAATAAGTTGGTTTATGCATGTTTAACAAGTGGGTTTATGCATGTTGAGTATGTAAGTTTATGCAAGTTTAGTATGATATATGTTATGTTTACATGATGCTCAATATGCAAGTTGTGGGCTATGTGATCATATGCATGTTATGCAAGTTCATGAAGATATGCTATGCAAGTTACATGTATGTTAATATGCAAGATATGCTATGCAAGTTACATGTATGTTAATATGCAAGATATGCTATGCAAGTTACATGTATGTTAATATGCAAGATATGCTATGCAAGTTACATGTTTGTTAATATGCAAGTTCATGATGACACATTATGCAAGTTTGTGAGTTAATATGCAAGTATGTGAATGCTTATGCAAGAATGTGAATGCTTATGCAAGTTATGTGTATGCTTAAATGCATGATTAACATGTTATGCAAGTTGTGAGAATGCTTATATGCGGGTTCAACATGTTATGCAAGTTGTGTGAATGCTTATATGCAAGTTCAACATGTTATGCAAGTTGTGGGAATGCTTATATGCAAGTTCAACATGTTATGCAAGTTGTGTGAATGCTTATATGCAAGTTCAACATGTTATGCAAGATATGTGTATGATAATATGCAAGTTCATATGCAACATGTTATGCAAGTCATGTGTATGATAATATGCAAGTTTGGGGTTAAATGTAGTTGGGTTAATATATGCTCATATATGCAAGTTGACATCCTCTTAACCCATGACAAAGTTTATGCTAATATTTGGTTTAACCCATGATGTTTGAGATGGATCTTCCCTTTTGTTATGTCGTGAAATGAGAACGATTTGCGTGGGGAACGATGGGGTTAATAAATATGTTAATAAAAGTATGATTGGGTATGATTAAGCATACCATAAAAATAAATTAACATAAGTGGGAATTTACCTATTGAGTTAGGTCTACCCCATGGGAATTTACCTATTGAGTTAGGTCTACCCATGTTATGAAAAACTTGATAATTAATTAGGGACAATTAATATGGGGGTGATTAATTAGATGTAATTAATCGACTAAGACACGAGGTTGGACTCATTTGTAGTGTAAAACTGCCCGGACCCAACCGGCTTAACCAGTTGCTACAAATGTTAGCCCAATGTGAGAGGTCTTAGGCACAAACTAAATACGTGATTAATGTAAAGACACGAGGTTAGACTCGGTTATGACATAAGGCTGCCCGGACCCAACCGGCTTAACCAGCAGTCATAAAAGATAGTCTAATGTGAGAGGTCTTTATGAGGATCACGGTCTTAATTAACTAAGAAACACTTAACCAAATTAGCATGTAGTGGGACATGAGGGTTAAGTGGGTGCCTTGGGTGGCATGAGGAAACTAGGGGGTTGCCTTGGGTGGCAATAGAAAAATACGATTAGAATACTTAACCAAAGTGGAACATGTAATTAAACATGATTAAAGGGTTAAGTAAATGCCATGGGTGGCATGTGAAAATACGATTAGAATACTTAACCAAAGTAGGACATGTAAGTAGACATGATTAAAGGGTTAAGTAAGTGCCATGGGTGGCATGTAGAAATCTAGTGGGTGCCTTAAGGGGCAATTGAAAGATGATTAGATGACTTAACCAAAACTTAACATGTAAGTGGGCATGATTATAAAAGAGGGGTTAAGTGGGATGCACTAGATAAAAATTGCAAGCTTAGGTGGTAGCTTGTGGGGGCCCATTTCAACCAATATCCCAAACGTATCTTTGTGGGCTCGACTCAAGTCGAGTGACGGGACACGCATATTGGGCTTGACTATAAGAGGCCAAACCGGGTTAACGGTGGCAACGCGGGACCAACGGGTTTCATATGCGTGTGTGGACCCGGGCTGGTTGGTAAGTCGTTGTTGCATCGTGTAGATATAAAGCCGTGCACCGTTGATATTATCAGGTGGCCACGTTGGGGAATGATACACCCCAATTGTGGGACCAGCACGGGTATCTACGGTAGGGAGCCGATCGATGGGGAGTAGTGGGTACACCTAGTGGAGATAGAGGCAGACGACACCTATGTAGTGGGCTAGGAGTACACGAAACTACTAAATTACTAAGTACACTTAGTGGGATCAACCTTTAAGTAGGAATTACTCTTGGTGGGTAGAACTGGTGTGGTGCAGTGTAGAAATTATCCTTGGGTGGATAGGTCTGGGACGGTGTAATCTAGTAATTAGCCTTGGGTGGATAAATGCGTCTTTACGGTTATCTTAGTTTATCCTAAGTTTGCCAAGCTGCTTAGTGTAGCCATTCATCCCCAGGCATTACTGTATATCAACTTATGTCTTCTCTGGTTACTTTAATGATTGTATTGTTAAAGTTATAGGACTCACTCAGACTTATGTCTGACCCCGTTGTTGTTTATCTTTTTCCCCAAACCCCAGGTTATCAGAGTGGGCCTAGTGCTAGTGGGCTTTGATCAGATTGCTGTATCTATCCTTTGGAGTTTGGACCGTTGAAGTAAAGCTCAGTTCATCTATCCTTTTATGGCTATTGTTTACTTAGTGGGATTATGTACTTATTTTTATTGAGATGGATATTTTGTACTTGACTCTTGTATGGTTTTATGATATAACCAGACATGTTTTAACTTCCGCTGTTATGAGATGATGTTTTAAAATTTCAAGTACCATTTATATCTGACTTGTTGTAATTTTTCTGTTCTATATTCACTAAAATACTCCACCGATGCCATGGCATTCCCATTGAGAGTGACCATAGCGGGCGTGGGGGGTTACACGTGGTATCAGAGCCAGGTTACCAGAACAGATAAAATTTTTAGAAAAACTATTTTCTAAGAAAATTTTTGGAAGAAGTATTTTCAAAAACATGTCTTAAAAGAGAAAGGTTTTTGAAAGCAAAGCATAATCCCCGATAGCCATATCTTTATCTTTCGAATTCTCCGTTTGAATCTCTTCCTCTCTCTCTCATTTTGAGTTTCCCCTCCGCGTATAGATGATCTTCCTAAGATAGATAAGAGTGGAAAACTACTTCAAGGGATTTAGACGTTAGTCGGATTGGAAGTTGGCTCAAGAAGGAGGAGGACTTGTAGGTACTTATTGGATGGACGATGGGAGGAAGGTTCAAATAGTTGTTTGGTTAATGAAGGACGGAACCTCATTGATGGGAGGTTACGAGTGGAGAATGGGAAGGAGAAGGCTAGTAGTTATCCTTTTGGGAAGGAATGGGACATCTTATTAGGATTGTCCAAAAGGGCATAGGCAAGCTATGGAATCTCCTAGAGGGTAGTTGTATTCCCTCGCGACTAGGGTACCTGATGGGGATAGGACCGTCTAGGTTGGAATTTGGATTTCTTCATTATCCGATTCGAACTTTAATTGATATTGACGCATCGAGTTCGTTTATCTCATCATTGTTAGTTGGGTCACTGCACGTAGACACCAGTTTGGTAGATGATCCCTTAGTTGTTTCAAACCCAATTGGGCTCTATGATGTGTTTGGGTTTGAAAGTTTCTATACTTAGCGTTGAGTTTAGAAGTGATGCTTGTTGGGCTTCACGGGCTATGGGTTAGTTTTGGGCATGGACTGGTTATCCAGTAGGGGTGCCGTTCTTGATTGTGGAAGGAGAGTTGTTAGGCTTATGACCCGCTAGGGTAACACTCTCGAGATCTCTTGTAATCCCATAGAATCAGTTATGCTAAGTTATCTAGAGTCGCTTGACACGACGGTCTAGAGTTTGCGATCTGTTAGAGCAGTCCGGGAATACTCGGATGTGTGTGAGGAGGTGAAGGGCTTACCTCCGGAGCGGGAGATTAACTTCCGAAAATATCTGGTAAATAGTGCCAAACCAGTATCTTGGCCAGTGTGCCACACGGCTCCTCGTGAGAGGAGGGAACTCGATTAGCAAGTAGGTGGTTTGCTTAAGAAGGGGTTCATAAGACGAAGTATATCGGAGTGGGGTGCTCCAGTAGTTTTTGCTGCGAAGGCGGATGGGTCCCTCAGACTTTGTGTAGGCTAAAGAGACTTGAATAAATTCACAAAGAAGAATCGATACCCATTGCCGAGGATTGATGATCTCTTTGATCAGTTAGTTGGCGCCTCAGTATTTGCGCAGTTGGACTTAGCCACGGGGTTTCGTCAGTTGAAAGTGGCTGAGGACAGTATAGAGAAGACTGCCGTTAGGACTCTGGATGGTTTTTATGAGTGGCTGGTGATGCCATTTGGTTTGACGAACGCCCCCACATACTTTGTTGATTTGATGGGAAGAGTGTTCGGGGAGTACCTAAATAAGTTTGTGATGGTCTTTGTGGATGACATCTTGGTCTTTTCTGGGAACGAAATAAGTTTTTGTATGTGCTCAATAGGGTGAGCAAAGCCAGTTATGGGACAAACGGTAGTTTTGGAGCGAGACTGGCGAGGACATCCAAAGTTGGTCAAAGGCTTAGTTGTTTAGCCACTCTTACTAGTATCATCTCGCGTAGGTCGCCTGAACTCGAAGGAGATATCCCTTGGGTGTTTGTCTGATATTGGTTTAGGCCTTTGGGGCTTGCATTTGGGGGATGTCGAGTTCGACTAGGGTGGTCTGCGTGAGAGATGGACAATTGTGATAATTTTTGGATGAGATTCTTAGCATCCTATGAGTTTTAGGTAGTGTATACCCATGGCAAGGGTAACGTGGTAGCGGACGCCTTAAGTAGAAAAAGGTTGTCCTTGAGTTCATTGTTCATTGAACGACGGAGCTCAGAGTTTATTTCTATGTTTGACTTTAGACCTTCCGTTGACTTTGTACCCGGTTTGCTAGCCTCCTTGGAGGTTAGACCTACTCTTTTGGGGCGGATTGGAGAAGCTCATAAGGGGAGTCGTCCAGCCATTTGAGTAGGTACACCCTAGATGGTAAGGGGTGGTTGCGTAGAGACGGTAGACTTGGTGTACCGAAAGACAGGGGTTTGAGGAAGGCTATACTTGATGATGCACATCGGTCGAAGAAGACCATTCATCCCGATAGGGACAAGATGTACCAAGACATGAAGCGAGTGTTCTTTTGGGGCCGGTATGAAGAAAAAACGTGGCCGAGTATGTCGCTAGATGCTTGGTATGTCAACAGGTGAAAGCGGAGCAAAAGAAACCTGGTGGGTTGCTTCACCCATTGGAAGTTCCGCAATGGAAGTGGGATAGCGTCTCGATGGATTTTATTGACGGGTTACCCAGATCGAGAAAGGGTAATACAGGAATTTGGGTGGTGGTAGACAGACTTACTAAGAGCGCCCATTTCATACCTGTGAAGAGCAAGAGGACTGCTCCATGGCTAGCTTCAGTATACCTTCGAGAGATAGTTCGATTGCATGGGGTACCCTCTAGCATAGTGAGTGATCGAGATCCTATCTTCACTAGTGAGTCCTGGAGAAGTTTACAGGAAGCAGTGGGAACTCGATTGTGTTTGAGCACGGCATATCATCCTCAGACGGACGGCCAGACTGAGAGGGTGAATAGTGTCCAAGAAGACCTTTTGAGGCTTTGTATCTTAGATTTTGGAGGTACATGGGAAGAGCATCTTCCATTGGTGGAGTTCGCATATAATAACAGCTTTCAGTCCAGTATTGGTATGGCTACTTTCGAAGCTCTCTATGGAAGGCCTTGTCGATCACCTACATGTTGGTGGGAATCTACGGATAAGATCTTGCTTGGGCCTGATATGATTAGGGGGACTTCTGAGAAGATTGACTTGATTCGAAGAAGGATGAAAGCAGCACAGGATAGGCAAAAATCTTATGCGGACAAGAGGAGGACGGACCTTGAGTTTGAAGTTGGGGACATGGTCTTTGTCAAGGTGTCTCCGTTACGAAACGTGGTTCGCTTTGGATCTGTTGGGAAGTTAGCACCAAGGTTCGTAGGGCCGTTTCCTATTAAGGAAAGGATTGGACGGATGGCATATAGAGTGGAGTTGCCCGACAGACTTAGTGGTGTACATGATGTATTCCACGTATCTCATTTGAGGAAGTGCTTACATAAGACCGCAGAGGTGGTAGAGCCGAGCTTGCTTAAAGAAGTGGAAGTAGAGCGTGATGCGACTATTCGACGAGCTCCTACCCGCATCCTTGGGTCAGAGACTAGGAAATTGAGGAATCGAGAGGTTCATCTAGTCAAAGTGCAATGGGGAGAAGACGAGGGCAACGCAACTTGGGAAACGGAAGCGAAGATGCGTTCATAGTACCCATTTCTTTTTGAGGGTATGTCTTTTAACTTCTCCTTTATCGTTTGTCTAGTACTTATCTTATCTTGAGTATGTCCTCTCATTAGTACCTTTGACCTTTAGATAGGGAAAACCTATGGTTGAAACATGTGTTTGAGACATGTTATGGTTGATGGATGCAAGTGGATGCAAGTGGTTGCTAGTGGTTGCTCGTGGATGCATATACACACACTCTAGGCACTAGATCGGCTCAATCACTTCATATTGCATATTGCATAAAATTGTGTGTAGGAAGCTATATTTATGGATGTCTAATGATTGTGTTATCATATGGATGATGCATTTTGGTGAATGATTGTGCACTCATGTAGATATTGTATGTGTCGATAGGGTTCTTTCGCATACATAATGGATGCATGGCACTATCATGGTTTGCATATGTTCATACATTAGATAGGGAACATATACACACACTTTTTGCATATGCTCATACATCATTAGAAATTGTTCTAAGGACAATGGATGCCCGTGTTTGATGGATTGAGTAGATGGTTGTTTGGATGGTAGGATATGCATTCTCCTTAGCTTAGAGATTTCGGGGACGAAATCCTTTAAGGAGGGGAGAATGTAACACCCCGAATTTTAGTTAATACTAAAATTCATTAATTACAGGATGAATAATCTCAGATGTGGGAATTAGGGGAAACGGGCTGCGTCATTGCGTTCGTCTCGGAAAAATACGCGAAATAGAGTCCGAGTTTGCGTAAAACGGGTACCGTACGAAAGAGATATGGACGAACGAAGTTAGGCAGAAAACCAGAAACAGGCCAGAAATGCACTGGCGCACTTGTGAAGTGCGCCAGAACAGAAATGCACTGGCGCACTTATGAAGTGCGCCAGTACAAAGATACACTGGCGCACTTGGGAAGTGCGCCCGTGCCGAGCCAAGAAACCTGCACAGTTTCTAGAGAGTTCTGTGGTTGGGTGCACCAGTTTGGGGTTTGGGCTTGGTCTTAGGGCTGGTTTCTGGAAGGTGCCGAAATCTAAGGGTCCTAATCTAATCTAGGGTTAATCTAAGGGCCTAAAACACTCTACTAATCCTATAAATAAGACCCCAACCCTACCCTAATTCATTCATAATTAGATCTTGTAACTAAACTATGGAAAAATGAAACTTGATCATGGCCTCCACAAATCCATGAAGAGGAAAGCAAGCTAATCAACCTCTCTAATCAACCTCCAATCCATTCTAAGCATCTTAATCTTCTTCATTTGGAGTGCAAATTGCTAGTTGTGAGTTTCTATCACTTTAACATCAATTGTTAAAGCAAGTAGATTAGGTGTAATGAGACTTATGGTCTTGAATGCGGATTAGTGAGTTTGAATCATTTGTAATGATATGTTACTCTATGTTTTCCTATGTTTATGCATATTGAATAAGTTGGTTTATGCATATTTAATAAGTTGGTTTATGCATATTTGATAAGTGGATTTATGCATGATTAATAAGTTGGTTTATGCATATTTGATAAGTGGATTTATGCATGATTAATAAGTTGGTTTATGCATATTTGATAAGTGGATTTATGCATGATTAATAAGTTGGTTTATGCATGTTTAACAAGTGGGTTTATGCATGTTGAGTATGTAAGTTTATGCAAGTTTAGTATGATATATGTTATGTTTACATGATGCTCAATATGCAAGTTGTGGGCTATGTGATCATATGCATGTTATGCAAGTTCATGAAGATATGCTATGCAAGTTACATGTATGTTAATATGCAAGATATGCTATGCAAGTTACATGTATGTTAATATGCAAGATATGCTATGCAAGTTACATGTATGTTAATATGCAAGATATGCTATGCAAGTTACATGTTTGTTAATATGCAAGTTCATGATGACACATTATGCAAGTTTGTGAGTTAATATGCAAGTATGTGAATGCTTATGCAAGAATGTGAATGCTTATGCAAGTTATGTGTATGCTTAAATGCATGATTAACATGTTATGCAAGTTGTGAGAATGCTTATATGCGGGTTCAACATGTTATGCAAGTTGTGTGAATGCTTATATGCAAGTTCAACATGTTATGCAAGTTGTGGGAATGCTTATATGCAAGTTCAACATGTTATGCAAGTTGTGTGAATGCTTATATGCAAGTTCAACATGTTATGCAAGATATGTGTATGATAATATGCAAGTTCATATGCAACATGTTATGCAAGTCATGTGTATGATAATATGCAAGTTTGGGGTTAAATGTAGTTGGGTTAATATATGCTCATATATGCAAGTTGACATCCTCTTAACCCATGACAAAGTTTATGCTAATATTTGGTTTAACCCATGATGTTTGAGATGGATCTTCCCTTTTGTTATGTCGTGAAATGAGAACGATTTGCGTGGGGAACGATGGGGTTAATAAATATGTTAATAAAAGTATGATTGGGTATGATTAAGCATACCATAAAAATAAATTAACATAAGTGGGAATTTACCTATTGAGTTAGGTCTACCCCATGGGAATTTACCTATTGAGTTAGGTCTACCCATGTTATGAAAAACTTGATAATTAATTAGGGACAATTAATATGGGGGTGATTAATTAGATGTAATTAATCGACTAAGACACGAGGTTGGACTCATTTGTAGTGTAAAACTGCCCGGACCCAACCGGCTTAACCAGTTGCTACAAATGTTAGCCCAATGTGAGAGGTCTTAGGCACAAACTAAATACGTGATTAATGTAAAGACACGAGGTTAGACTCGGTTATGACATAAGGCTGCCCGGACCCAACCGGCTTAACCAGCAGTCATAAAAGATAGTCTAATGTGAGAGGTCTTTATGAGGATCACAGTCTTAATTAACTAAGAAACACTTAACCAAATTAGCATGTAGTGGGACATGAGGGTTAAGTGGGTGCCTTGGGTGGCATGAGGAAACTAGGGGGTTGCCTTGGGTGGCAATAGAAAAATATGATTAGAATACTTAACCAAAGTGGAACATGTAATTAAACATGATTAAAGGGTTAAGTAAATGCCATGGGTGGCATGTGAAAATACGATTAGAATACTTAACCAAAGTAGGACATGTAAGTAGACATGATTAAAGGGTTAAGTAAGTGCCATGGGTGGCATGTAGAAATCTAGTGGGTGCCTTAAGGGGCAATTGAAAGATGATTAGATGACTTAACCAAAACTTAACATGTAAGTGGGCATGATTATAAAAGAGGGGTTAAGTGGGATGCACTAGATAAAAATTGCAAGCTTAGGTGGTAGCTTGTGGGGGCCCATTTCAACCAATATCCCAAACGTATCTTTGTGGGCTCGACTCAAGTCGAGTGACGGGACACGCATATTGGGCTTGACTATAAGAGGCCAAACCGGGTTAACGGTGGCAACGCGGGACCAACGGGTTTCATATGCGTGTGTGGACCCGGGCTGGTTGGTAAGTCGTTGTTGCATCGTGTAGATATAAAGCCGTGCACCGTTGATATTATCAGGTGGCCACGTTGGGGAATGATACACCCCAATTGTGGGACCAGCACGGGTATCTACGGTAGGGAGCCGATCGATGGGGAGTAGTGGGTACACCTAGTGGAGATAGAGGCAGACGGCACCTATGTAGTGGGCTAGGAGTACACGAAACTACTAAATTACTAAGTACACTTAGTGGGATCAACCTTTAAGTAGGAATTACTCTTGGTGGGTAGAACTGGTGTGGTGCAGTGTAGAAATTATCCTTGGGTGGATAGGTCTGGGACGGTGTAATCTAGTAATTAGCCTTGGGTGGATAAATGCGTCTTTACGGTTATCTTAGTTTATCCTAAGTTTGCCAAGCTGCTTAGTGTAGCCATTCATCCCCAGGCATTACCGTATATCAACTTATGTCTTCTCTGGTTACTTTAATGATTGTATTGTTAAAGTTATAGGACTCACTCAGACTTATGTCTGACCCCGTTGTTGTTTATCTTTTTCCCCAAACCCCAGGTTATCAGAGTGGGCCTAGTGCTAGTGGGCTTTGATCAGATTGCTGTATCTATCCTTTGGAGTTTGGACCGTTGAAGTAAAGCTCAGTTCATCTATCCTTTTATGGCTATTGTTTACTTAGTGGGATTATGTACTTATTTTTATTGAGATGGATATTTTGTACTTGACTCTTGTATGGTTTTATGATATAACCAGACATGTTTTAACTTCCGCTGTTATGAGATGATGTTTTAAAATTTCAAGTACCATTTATATCTGACTTGTTGTAATTTTTCTGTTCTATATTCACTAAAATACTCCACCGATGCCATGGCATTCCCATTGAGAGTGACCATAGCGGGCGTGGGGGGTTACAGATGCGGGCCCAACAAACGTCCCTCCTCCCCCAGCTGCAGCGGTTCCTCCTCCTCCACGCGTGAATACTTTCCCGAAGATATGTAGAGACTTTCGAGCCATGGGTGGGAAGAACTTTAATGGGACTGAATCCTTCATGGAAGCAAGGAACTGGCTCAAAGAAATTGAGGATTTGTTCGTTATCTTCGAGGTGGATGATAGGCAGAAGATACAGTTGGCGGTATGGTTGCTTAAGGACGAAGCTTCTTTTTGGTGGGAGGTCACAAATGGAGAGCGTCCGGTAGAGAGATGGATGGATTTCAGGCATAGGTTCAAGATGAAATTTCTCTCACAAGCGGAAGATAGTCTATACATAGAAAGGTTCTTGGCGTTAAAGCAAGGGGATTTATCAGTGAGAGAGTACGTCAACAAGCTTAATCAATTGGCAAGATTCGGCTTACAATTGGTAAATACACCGCATAAGAAGGCACTAAGGTTTGCTAAAGGTTTGAATGAGCTGCTATATGGATTGGCGATGTCCCACATTCCTATGGGGGCAACCTTCGAAAAATTAGTGGACATGGCGTTAATGCATGAAGAGGAAGCCGAAAGTAAAAAGAAAGAGGAACCGCTTGAAGGACCACAGAACAAGAAGGCGAGGCCCAAAAAGGAAACACAAAAGAAGGATGAGAAGACTGAAGATAAGAAAGAGAAGAAGTGCTTTACTTGTGGAATCTCGACCCATCTGAACAAGGATTGCAGAAAGAGGAAGGGCACTTGCTTCAACTGTGGAGAAATAGGGCACTTCACAAGGGACTGCCCAAAGAAACGGGGGCAAGGCAGAGGGCAGAACCCACTTCTGGAGGACAGGCGAATGCTCAAGTGACTGGTAGATAGGGTAGAAATAAGAAAATTTATGTAGAAGGTTTAATTTTCTTATCTGATTGAGGAGTTAAAAACTCTTTCTGATTCTGGCATTTTGATTCTGTAATTGAAACTCTGCACTTTAATACTAGCCTTGTTTCTGTTTCCGTTATAGTCTCAGACCCCATGAGGGTTACGACTCATCTGTTTGTGATAAGTTGGGGTTTAAGGGCATCTGTGTTGGGCGTGATGCATATATTCTGAGTTTTATCATGCTTAGTTTCCTAAGAATCATTTGGTAATCTGATCTGTATCAGTAGTCTGTAGGTTTCTGAAAAGGATAGGAGTTTTTACTCAAAATGTGAAATAGGTTTCCAGTTGGGCATTTGTCTAATGGGAGTGATTCTCTGAGTATTAATCTGATGTTGATTTCCGCCTTCGGGGTTGATACTTAGAAGTTATTCTCTTAAATCGATGTCTAATGGGAACCTAGCTTTAATTTTAATTATACTCGATTGTATCACTCGACTTTATCCTTCGACCTTTAGGTAGAAACTAATGGGTGTAAACATGTGTTTGAGACATGTTATGTTTGATGGTTGCAAGTGGATGCAAGTGGTTGCTAGTGGTTGCTCTTGGATGCATATACACACACTAGGCACTAGATCGGCTCAAAAACACTCTCATACTGCATATGGATATTTGTGCATTTTTTTATGGATGCAAAATGGTTGGCTCAACACATGGATGTTGCATATGAATGAATGGTTGTGCACTACAGTAGAAATGATATGTATCAAATAAGAAAATTTCATACATGCTGGACTCATGGAACTGACATAATCCGCATTAAGGAGGTCAACTGAATCTGTGGACCGCCTGATCTTTGCATTAGATAAGTACATATACACACACTCTTGCATAAGTTCATACAACATTAGAAATCTTTTAAGGACAATGGTTGCTTGTGGATGATGGTTGAGTAGATGGATGATTGGATGATAGGATGCATTCTTCTTAGCTTGAAGATTTCGGGGACGGAATCCTTTAAGGAAGGGAGAATGTAACAACCCGTATTTTTATAACATGTTAAAACAGTAAATCAGATAGAATTAAATTTTAAATTAATAATCAGGGAAAACGGGTTGCGCCTTTGCGTTTGTCTCGAAATTCTGCTTGAGATAGAGTCCGAGTTTGCGTAAATCGGACTCCGTATGAAGGAGTTATGACCTCCGGAAGTTTCAGAATTCTATTTAAAATTCAAACAGCCCGAAAACAAATTCAAAATTCAAAACTGGACCAGAACTGGGCTGGGCGGGAATTTTCCTTCCCAGGACCCAGGTTGACCAGGGGGTCGACCTGGGAGTCGACCTGGGTACCCAGGTCGACCATGTAGTCGACCTGGGGGTCGACCTACAGGTCGACCTTCTTGGTCTGGTCCTGGCTCGGTTTCTGGGGCTTGACTGTGTCACTAGGGTTGATTTGTCACTTTCTGATTGGCTTCTCTTGAGACGGATTGGCCTTCATTAACTCTAGCTTCATCGACGGCTCTAACTAGTTTGAAATTCTATATGAACATCCCCCTAGCCCCATTCTCTTTACAACATTCTTCTCTCCTTATGCTGCCTCTGAAATATTAGAAATAAATAAAATAAAATAATGGCATTGCTACTCTGCTGGGTTCAAAATTATAACCAGTGCATCTTCTTCCAATTCTAAATAATATTACAACAGAACTACTGCAACTCTTCTTCTATAATCCAACCAAGGCAAGTGCAGTTATTTTCCGATGTGAAATTAATCATGATCTTGACATAATTATGAATCTGAATATAAGACTAGGCCTTTTTTCTATTTATCAGATCTATTCCTCTGTTTTATTAATTCTGTTTGTTCTGTATTTCTTCCTCCTTTCTTTCTTTTTGTTTGATAGCCAGGCTAACACGAGCCTGAGCCAGGTCTCATAAGAGATGAGCGCATAAACGCTAAATTTGGGAGGAATATTGAATGAGGCATATTTGGGCCTAATTGATTTGTAACTAATTTGAGGATACAACGCATGTTGTAATTCTGGACATAAATTTGAGGCATATTGTATTAGACGATCTATGACTTGGAAGGAGAAGATTGTTGTGACTTTGAACATAAAGAACATAGGTTGTAACTTAGAACATAAATCTGAGGCATATAATTGGGCATGTTGTAATTAAAACATAAGGTGTATTTAACGCATGTCTTGAGTTTTGAGGCATAAAGAATATTGGACATATGACTTGGGATTTGGGGCGTAAAATTTAACTGTGAACATGTAACTGATTTGGATGCATAGTACAAGTTGTAATTAAAGATCTAGATCTGGACATACTATATATATTATAGTCTGTAATTTGGAAAAAAGAGAATTAATTTGCATATAACTTAGGTGTAAAGATCCATGTTAAGATTTGATGATTATTAAGTGTGAATACACCTAAATGAGGTTTTTTTGGATATGTGACATGCATTGTAATCAATGGCTATATTTGGCATAATTTATATCTAAATCACGATTAGAGTTTTTAGAGAATATTCTGAACTATGCAAGTTTAACTAGAATTTGAGACATATGTTATATGGTGGATTATGACCATAATTTGGGCATATAAGTTTAGGCTTACTTTATGAATTAGGCAAGATATATGAATAGGATTTTAAGGAATGTTTAAATAAGTTAAAACTATTATCTACTTAATATGTTAAATTTGCCTAATCTACTAAATCTGTTACCTGTTTAATCTGCTGAATTGCCTAAACTGTTAAATATGTTGAATCGCCTAATCTGCTAATTATGCCTAATCTGCTAAATCTGTTGAGTTGCCTAATCTGCTAAATCTGTTGAACCGCCGGAGCTGCTAAATCTGTGTTGAAAATCTGAATGATTGTAATTTGTGGAAAACATATTAATTTGTTTAATCTGCTGCGACTTGAAAAGAAGTCAAATCTGTAAAATTGACATAATTAGTCTGATATTTGTATAATTTGAAATGGAATAAACTGGTTAAAAAAATGCTGAGACACGAGGTTAGACTCATGTTTGCGGTAGAAGCCTGCCCGGACCGAACCGGCTTAACCAGCAACTGCAAACTACTAGTCTAATGTGAGAAGTCGTAGGCATAACTAAAATATGCTTAGATACGAGGTTAGGTCTGGCTTATGGAAGAAGTCTTCCCAGAACCGCCCGACTTATCTAGCGGGCACAAGATAACGACCTAATGTGAGGGATCTGCGCATTAATATTTAATTAATGCAAATCTGAGATAAATATGATGTCTAAAACGTGTTGGGTAGATAATGCTAAACCAACTGGACTGATGAATTAATAAACCTGTTTCGTGAATCTGTAGGACCAATACAAAGTTAGACAATCTGTAAGTCTGTTAAAACTATACATCTGATCCGTTAGTCTGAAAACCCGTTGACTTGATTTTCTGGTCTGTGAACTAGTTGATTCTGAACTATGTAGGCTTAAAACTTGTAAACAAGTTAATCTGAAATTTGTTAGTCTGGGGACACAAGGTTAGGAGGGAAAATACTTGTGTCATCTGTTGTTTGGGAGCCATATTAGTCAGTAACCCTTTTTGGTATCAAAACTATGACCCAACAGTAGGTAGTGTCCGGGCATGCTTACTGAACTAATTATAAGCGGTTCATTCTGATAATGGCGAGGGGTGTTGATGGTGCGTTCCAACCGGGTCATGTGCGTGCATGGATCCCGGTCTGCCTCTGAGGATGTAAGACGCCGTGACATCTGTAAATAGGTCTGTATCATTCAAAGGTTGCCACTTTAGGGAGTGATACACCCTTCTATGGGGCTGGCACAGGGTATTTATGTATTAGGGAGACAATCGCTTGGGGTAGATTTAGGGTACACTTAGTTCTGCCTGTTTCCGTTGGGGTACCGTCTGTTTCTGTTGGGTGGTAACACCTGTCTGTTTCTGTGTGGTACCGTCTGTTGGGGTGATAAAGGCCCATTTACTAGTGTACACCTAATTCTAACATTCTGATTCCGTAGGGATTATTCTGTTTCCGTTTATGTACCTTCTGTCTGTTGGGGTGGTAAAGGCCCATTACTGGCATTCTGTTTCTGTATAGGTTATTCTGTTCCGTTTTTGTTTCAGTTTAGACATTAGGGTAACACCAAATCCTGTTATACCAGTATTAGTGCAGAGAAGTAAAATATAAGTAAGAAGCATAACTTGGGCTATGTCATTATGTTTCTTCTGTTTTGCTTAAGTATACCAGTTACTTCTGTTGTTGTTGTCTCTTATCCTGCTTTATTTTCATGTCATGATATTATTATCTGTTCATATGCTGAAAGTCACTGGGCTTGCCAGACTTTATGTCTGACCTTGCTTGTGTTCGCCCCTTTTCTTTTGTCCCACCCCCCCCCCCCCCTCCCCCAGGTTTTAGGGTGGAAATATAGGAGTTTGATTCGGATTTTCTCTGCTTGAAGTATCGCTTGGCTTTGGCTCTATCTTTCCATGGCTGTTTATGTTGGGGATTATGACTTTAAAAACTATGCATTCTGAAGGCTTTTGTACAAGACCGATATTTTTTACTTGAATTCTGATATTGTGATTTGAAAAGATGTAACTAAACTTATTTCGGTTTCTATTGTAATAAAGTTATAAATTTTTCAAGTATTGTTTTATCTATCTTGTAAACTTCTGTTCTGTCTACTAAAACGCTCCATCAAAGTAAAGGCATTCCCTTTGTGAGTGACCTTAAGGGAGGTGGGGTGTTACACGGTAGGTCCGTGAGACTGATTAAATTGGGTGATAATATGCCACTTCTCGAAGGGGAACAACTCGGGCCAGATCTTTTCTAGGCTTTCTGAAGTATAGGTCGTTCTATCGGTCGATCGATCGATGCTGAGAGTAAGCTTTCTGACACTGGGCTTCGATACGTTGAACTGCGGCAGCTTTGGCCAAAAATTTGGTCAACACTTTTGCGCGCCAAGTAGGGGAGCAGGAACCGGCATACCCTTCGACCTCCAGCAAGTTCCGATCCATGGCGAACAAGCGGAAGAAAGATGCAACATCTTTTCGCCCGTAAATACTGATACAACCGAGAAAAACGCTGCAGAAGCAAATCAAGAAGCCTCCTCCCATGAGGATATGTCCCGATATCTTACCTAGGATGACATGGATAAGATTATGGCCGAGTTCAAAGGCCATATGACATCTCAGGGTAAACTCCTCCAACGACAACAACAGTTGATGGATCACCTTTTCACACGGATGAAAAAGGGATTTAACGCTTCAACATCAATTCCTCTGCCGGGCGAGGCCGGGGCAATAACTGATCTTGGTCTGCACAAATACAAGTCGCAGACCAGATCACGCCTTCGCTTCCTCCAGGTTCGGCTCCACCTCTCGACCAATCTCAGCTAGGAGTATCGCTTCTAGGGACCAGCTCAGCCGCAGCTGCAGATTCTCAAGAGGTCCGCGATCGAGATTTATGTCATTCGACCATATTGCCTCTATTCTAGGTAACAACTCGACCCCCCGGACCAATCGAGCAACTGCTGGGCCAAGTAGGATCAATGCCATTCCAATTACAACCCAGCGCCTTACACCAGGCTCGTCTTATACCGCCTCTCCTTCAACTTAGAGCTGGTGGAGCCTTCCCTTTGAACCATGGAGGCCACTCTACCATACCGGTTCTCAGACATCCGGTGGAAAATGCTACCGTAGACCCTCCTAACATCACTCCGGCCAGCGACGCGGATGAGCCCTGAACATCACATGCTATGCTGGACCAGCTGGGACCTTCCATCACGGGCCAACTCTAACAACTCTCATTAGGTTCAAGAAGCGCCATTCTACCCAGAACGAATGACTACGATGGACCCTTGCCTTCACCTTCACTCAACTCTTGGAGGTCGAGCCCAACCAATGGCTTCCCTTCCGAGCATGGTTTCGGCGGATCCTAACACGGGGCCACCCCTCAATGTAGAATTAGATTCATGGTAACAACTCCTCGGAGATGGAGGCCAGCTTGCAAGTATTATTCGACGCTTTACCCGGGGCACCTCTTCTAAGAAGGATATAGACAATATCCAAATCAACCCTTTCACCAAGGAAATCAAGAACTCCCACAATCCTCTGAACTTTAAGTTCCCAGCCATTGAGCCCTACAATATTCGGACCGACCAGACCATCCCCCTCATGCGATACATGCGTCACATGGAAGTACTCTCAGCATCAAACAATGTTATGGCCAAGTGCTTCTCGGTCTATCACACAAATATAGCCGGCATGTAGTTTCGGCAGTTAACAACGGAGTCAATCAATAGCTGGAATACGCTGGCCACACGCTTCACTGAACAGTTCAAAGTTCATATCTCCTAACCAAAGAGTGACATGTTCCTGACCTCCATCAAGCAATGACCAGGAGAGACACTTCAATCTTTCCTTAAAAGATTCAACGCGGCCGTAGCATCATTCGATCGACCCGAGCCGTCGATGGTGTTTATGGCCGCTATCGCAGGTGTTCAAAACCGATCAAAATTCTCGATCTCTTTAACCAGAGATCCTCCCAAGGACATTGAATATTTCTATGGAAAGGCCGAGCGGTTCCTCCGACAAGAAGACGGCAGCATTATGATGGAGAGCCTTGAGGTCCTTTCCACCAAACAAGGAGGTCCATCCAACACCAATGGCCAGAATAAAAGAAGAGGAAAGGCCTCGGAAAAGAATGAATGCAGCAAAGACCACAGAGAGAGAACAATTATGATTAGTATACCGAGCTCGACTCTTCTCTACTCGACATCTACCTTGACGTGCGAGGGTCTCTGCCTTTCCCAAAACCTCCTCGAAGAGAACCGACCCGGAAAGAGCCTGACTCTAGAAAGCACTGCATGTTTCACAACATCGCCAGTCACAACACTAGTAAGTGCAGGCATCTGCGCGATCTCATCGAGGATAGGGTCGAACGAGGAGAACTTCCCAAGTACGTCAAGAAAAACACACCGGCCTTGCTGCCACAATCATCTGTCCAAGCTTTTCAGGCCGGTCCTCGAGCTCCTAGAAATGGAAAGGACCCTGAGCCCAGCAATTAAAGCATCATTATCAATTAATAAGAATTAGATTTCTTTTTTTCAATGTATCTTTATTTCTTTCAATAAAATGGATATGTTGATGTACACAATTACGGGATTAGGATTTAGCTCCTAGGCATGCTTTAGAGTTAACAGTTGTCCTCTTAGAATTTATTTCCATTTCTATTATTAGTTCCTTAGTAGTTATGAACTTTAATTTACAAACATGGATTATGTTTGAATGATTTGAGCTGAGCATGACTGACGCTTGCCCTCCCGAACATGGTCAGTGCTAAGCCACCGTCCAAAATGTATGGTCAAAGCCTGCATCATTATTTTACCTACTCCCGAGTAGAGTATGGTAAGACTTTTCTAAGTCGAGTATGGATTATGCTCACCCTTTCTCTAAACCAAGTGCGCACTCCACTTGCCATGACTTCACAAAATCACTTATGTTACTTCGTACGCCAAGTACGAACAAAGTTATACACGTCGAGCACTATTAACACTTTCCATAAACCGAGTATGGACAATACTCGCCATACCTATAAGCCGGGTATGGATAATACTCGCCATCTCTGTAAGCCAAGTATAGATAATACTCGCCACATCTCTATGCCAAGTGTGATCAATGCTCGCCCTTATCTTCCAGTCGAGTATAGTTAATACTCGCCCAATCAAAACCCAAGCCTTCTCCAGGCCGAGAATGGCTCACACAATCTCTGCAAGCGTTAGATCTTACGACCGAAGTTGACAATTACTCTCTCGAACTTAATACGGTCCTCGATGTTCGTCGGTTTTCTGACCTTAATACGATCTACTTCGATCGTCGGTTTTCTGGCCTTAATACAAGCACCATGAACATCTTTCGGCGCAACCATCGCTACCCGCACATTGAACTTTGATGCAAGGATCAGAACACACCTCCTTTACCAAGAAAGATGTATTCTGAGGGGAAAACAGACTTAATTGGATATTTCCATGCAGATCTGTTGAACCACGACAACTTTTGCCAAAAAGTTAGTTTGAAGTATGCATATATACACGCATAAATTCGAAATTCAAACTTAAAGATAAGCCATAATTGGAATATTATAAATCTTATAAATTATATTAAGTTGGAAATTAACATTATTAGTTAACGTTAAAATATAATTCAAGACGAAGCAGGAAAACACGTTTGGAACCAAGATGGGTCGACCCAGGTCACATGTGTCGACCCACTCGGTGTCAAATCTATTTGCTATTGATGTGTTTTTCTGAATTGAACGGATCGGATTTTAGGTTATTAAATCTGATGGACCAGGATTTCCTATACACTTATAAATTGACTAGCAAAGCCTAGCTTCAAGTTCATATTTTCTGAGGCTCTGCCATTTTTTTCTCCTAAAATGTTTCAAAAATTAGAAAATTTGTTTTAGGAAATTCTGATTCAAGATTTGAAGATAAAGAATATAAATCTACAACATGAGCGTTCATAATTCTGATCAACGTGAGGTAAGATCTAGAATCTGATTTATTTAGGTTTTTCCCCCTCTCTCCCTCTTCTTTCAGTATTAGATTTGTAAATGTGTGGTTGTTTAATATTTGATTCAGTTAGGATGACCATGGAGTGACATATCTGAATCAGATTCAAGGATTCGAAAGTTGTCATGTGAGTGGATTTAAATTATACCTTTTGAATAATGGTATATTTACTGTTTACATTCCCCATCACTCTTAACATGTTAAATAATTGTAAGTTGTGATAACTACTGTATAATTTATTTTCAGTTAAGTTAAGAATATTACTATTGTATAGATCTATTCTATGAATCTGTTAACTGGATTAAAAATCACTGTAATACTGAAAATATGGAATCTACAACAAAAGTTAATACGCTACTGAAAATGTTGTTAATGACAAATTGTATATTGTAAATCAAATTACAATGAAATTGGGAATAATGAAAAAAAGAATATATGTGCCTAATTTGTATTAACAATTTATAGTAATTGGGAAATTGTAATTAACCGCACTAAGACACGAGGTTAAGTTCAACTTGTAGTAGAAGTCTACCCGGAACTATAAAAACTCGGAATTTTGACAATAAATAGTTATTTAATTAGAAGCTCAAAAATATGAATTTATGCAAACGATGGAATTTGACCACGAAACTTAACCTTTGCATTCGTCTCGGAATTCTGGTCAACTTTCATGTTTGGAGTTTCGCGAACGGAGTCCGTATGAAAATGTTAGGACCAAATATGAAAACGGACTGAAAATAAATAAAATGTAATATTATATATATATAATTGCCTAGCCAACTCACTGCCAGGTTGACCAAGCAGTCGATCGGGGCGATCGACTGGTGGTCGACCGCTGGCTGCGACTGCTTGGTCGAGCAAGGTAGTGATGGCTAGGGTTTTATCATGTAAAATTTTAATATGAAAGGATAGATGTTAATAAAAACTAATATGGCGGTCCAAGGCCATTTCCACCCAGATAAATAAAGGAGTAGATCCTCATTCCTTTCCATTCAAATCTATAGAGGCAGCGGAGCTCTGCCATTTTTCTTCCTCTTCTAACCTAATTTCAAAAATAAAAATATGTTCATACATATCAAATCAAATTCATATGCAATTAGGAAGATTATTAGATTCAATGGAAGAGGATGCTCAACGATAGATTTCTTCGCTCTCTTCCCGTTTTCTTACATTTCTACAAATCTAGAATTTTCCCATATCTAAATAGAATGTAGAATTATAAGAATTTGGTGATTATAAGCCTAAAGGGTTCAAAACTTATAATTTGGAGGCTATAAGGTGAGTGGGAAATTTAATAATACATATATACTATTTCGTTTGATTCCAATCTATGTTTTATGCCTACCAGATCTTGTTAGACCAAAAAATGGTCCTAACACCGAATTGAATAGGATTTGTGAAGAATAATAATCTAAAACACAAAAAATTAAGCAGAGACACGAGATTTATAGTGGTTCGACATTAACGAGCCTACGTCCACTATGAAGTGGACGTAGGCTCATTAATGCCAAACCACTATAAATCTCGTGTCTCGGCTTAATTTTCTGTGTTTTAGATTATTATTATCCACAAATGTAGTGGACGTAGGCTCGTTTATGCCGAACCACTGTAAATCTTGTGTCTCTGCTTAATTTTTGGTGTTTTATATTATTATTCTTCAAAAATCCTCTTCAATTGGGTGTTACGACCATTTTTTTGGTCAAACATTTTGGTGCATTCACTGAGAATGGACTGGTTCTCAACCATAGATCTCTTCATCTACTAATGGATGTCATAGTTCATTGAGAGGATATCCGTATTCAATTTTGAAAGATTCGCTTGCTACTCGGATGTGCAAACCATCATGGATCAGATCTACACGGCCTCTGATGGGTTTGATATTTTTGGGTCTTAAATGGAGTTGATGATGGGCTAAACCAGCAATGTTTTGAATGGTAGTCCCAGATCGGATGATAGCCTGGTTCGGATCAGGCTACCCATATCCGGCCCGCTCAGCTCCTAAAGAACAACAGCAAGCCGCAGGATTGGCTCCCAAACCGACCATGTGATGATGCTCCGATCCGAATTGGAAGAAATAGTCCGATCCGATCCCAACTTGAAGACATCTTCGAACCGCAACTTGAAGGCAAATTCCGATCCGACCCAGATTGGCTGTTTTGGGAAAAAAAAACACTTTTCAGATTATTTCAGAAAAGGCTCCATCTTCCAAAATCGAAAAAATCGTGCGGGATTGTGGGGCCCCGGACCCCCGCCGGCGCTGCACCCAGACCTGCTGACGGCCTCGACTTTGGCTCGAAGCACGGCTCGCCTTCGGCACGGAGCACGGCTCGCCTTCGGCTCGACATATATTTTGGCCAATAGTAGTCATCAAAGCTTGTCAATGAAGATTAAATGGATAGTCTGAGCATATCACAGTATGATGACAATGATTAGGATTTTTTTCATAGCCATGACACCTCCTTACATCCGTAAGCCAGTGAGAGGAGCTATCGATCAGATTAAGCTTGTTATCATCGACAGTATACAAGACAATGATTGTCTCATAGCAGCTTCCTCTTCCATTGCTCCGATGGTGTGTAGATTTCATCAATGCAACTGATGTTGTTCCCTAACGAGTAATGGCTACCTAGTCTATGTGACTTAAACATATCCAACCGGTGTAGGCTTAAATGAAATTGATATGGGATAGCCCATACACTATCTTGAGGATGATTCGAATGGTCTTAGCGATGATGAATTTCAATGACGGGATACCAGAAAGCGACTGAGGATCCTAACACTACAAAGCTAATCTTCACTTGTACGATGTGGTAAAGGACATATGTCTCACGATTCATTCCCTGAAGAACTTTGAAAGAGCTTGCAATGACCATTTGCTATCAACTGCACTGATGACGATCGATTTCCACCATACAAGGGTTAAATCAACACACTTTGGTGCCCAAATTTAGGTGCCAGTTGAACCACCATGGCCCATGATTGGACCTATGGACATTACCCAGATAATAGTGACTTGACTATTCATAAGCCACGTACGACCAGCTATAACAGAACTCAAAGCTTGTATTGCACTCTAGCGTCTATTGCTAGAAATTACAACTGAAGCTGGAGTAGGAATGGTGACTAAGTAACTAGGGGAGCCTGTTATTTAGCTGAATAGAATAAGCTACACAAGAGAGATGGCATGGAACCCAAAAACACTTCCCCTCCCGATGAGATGGAGTGTGAAGAAGGCATGGGCTTAGCAAGCTAAGGAGATATCACAGAAAGAGTTTCCCGGTGATCTACACGAAAACATAGGTCCCATAGAGGATGAAAATTCGGGATACAGGAGGGCGACATCTAATGAAGCAACTGCCCAAAGGTTGAAAAGCTCGCTTACAGATTGTTGGTTGCTTCAAGAAAACTCTGCCACTATGATACACACCAATTCGCCACTACGACAGGTCCTGCAGCAACCTGAGGCATATGAAAGATCGCTCGAATGAAACATCGAGTTTAACTAGTTTGATTTAAATCCCCTCCTAAAGAAGTTCATACGAGGGCAAGCAAGCCGACTTCATCGTTGAGTTTACTGTTCCCCAAAGAGGATGTGTTAAATGAAGAAGATTGTCGCTCAAAATAAAAAATGAAAACAAGCATCCGGAGGCTGTATACAGACGGTGCATAGAATAATCGAAAATCTGACATTGGAGTTGTATTGATTCGAAGGACATTTCAGATGAAGGGACTACGACTCGCAGCTTACCTAGAAAGGGTAGAAGAGCAGTTGGATGAATGGGAACATTACAACATATCTTATATTCCGCATATAGAAATCAGAAAGCAGATAATTTGGCTAACCTAGTAAGTTCCGATAATCCGGAAGAGATAAAGATGATCCCGATCGAGACACTCAGAAGTTGATCCAGTATTGGAGACCGAATTCGGAAGAGTGTCCATGGACAACTCCCTTTAGAAGCTTCCAGCAGCACAGAGTGTTTCCAACAAGGTGAAGTGAAGGGCATACCATCGTTCATTATGCCTCGAGATATGACATGCAAAATGACATTGCTTATTTCCTTTGAAAGTTTGTCCTAAGATAGATATCAATGAGTCTCATTGCTCAATTTATTGCCCTGAATGATTAACCAAAATTACTAATCAGCCTCCCACTAGGTGGGAGATGAACGCGAATGAAACTTTTGACAAACAATGTTCTGGAGTTTGAAAATGAAGGATCACATTTTCACAACCTTCATTTGTTATTTGTGAAGTAACGCATGCCTTAGAGGCTGGGGGAAACTAGAGATTCGATCATGGATTGCTTGTGATTCCATCATCTAATTCAAATCTGACACATCATAAGCTTGCATGACCGACTGCCCTAGTCTTGCCCAAAGATTGGCGAGTTCAAGGTTTAGAACACTTATGCCTAGATGCTGATTGATTACCTGTGCATTAGATCTTATTCCCGACGTGGGATTGAAGGCATATTTTTGGATGGATGAGACATGACTATCCCCTTAACAGCCATATCCCATTTTCTAGCATGGAAAGCGCGGAAGTTTCTGTAAGCATGGATCCATTATTATCCTTCCAATTATTGTCCTAGCACAAATGTGATGATACGCTACCATTAGCGATACATACATGACTGCCTAACACTCAATCCTTGCCCGGCATGGGGCCAAGAAGGCAATTCAGAGGAAATGTCGCCTCGTCATTCGCTTACAATATTTACCCAACTGCCTTTGTCACTCCAAAACCCCAATCAAGGTCTGTTTATTCTTGGGACCGCCATCCCATGCCGGTTTGAAAAGATGTTCATCACCAGCAAAAGATTTTGGCAGTCATCCCCTGGCAGAGATTGGACGAGGCAAAACGAACCTGTACCCTAGATCCAATACCGATCAGACTTTTGGCACCTGCATGAAGAATTATGGAGCACTGTCGTAACGACATCGACTGAACTGCTTGTTCAAGAGCCACGTCCTACGCTTGAAAGAAATTGTACAACTCAAGGGTGGATCCGAGACGACCATCCACTCCTTGACTCACACATGGTGGACCTTAAGATAATTGTGCATTGACTTTTGCATTTCAAAGTTGGAACCCGATTCATACAGTTCAACCATCTACATGGCTCGATCCTATGCTTGACGCCGCCAGAATACATGAATCCAAATAATAGAGGCAGCACTGCCCCTTGATATGCTTATTTTTCAATCATACAATTTACTTTTACATGCTTCATGAGTTATTGACATGACTAACTCATGCGATATGAATGATGCAGGCACCCAAAATTCGGTGCCAATCACTCCTCCCATAGATTGATTAGAGGAACACGAAACCTTGGCAAATGTGATCCAAATGTTTTCCCAACTAACTCTAGTCCTCTCCGATATTGGATAAAAGTATAAACTTAGAACGAGTGCGTTAGGAGCGCCATGATTAAAGACCACTCGATCCGTGACTCTAAGTCTCATGACTTGAGAGAGAGTATAAGGAACAATATCACGATGTCCGACCAAACTCCATCCTATGAGTCGATGGAACGAGGGAGACTTGATTATTGCAAATGACCACCTTTACCAATAAACCAGGGATTATAAGGTAGCGCCTCAGCGAGTGTGATCCGACCGCTTGCTTGAAATGCTCCATCCCTTAGAGTGAAGCATGGAGTAAGGACTAAAACCGAGTTTGGGAACGACACTCGAGATAGACGACTCCTACTGTTTGAAATAGAGTGAAAAAGGAGCGCCGCGGCGAATGATACGACCATTCGCCTGCACAACTCTAACTCTCATGATTCGAGAGAGAGTATAAAGGACGGGAAGAAGACGTCCATAACTTTAACTCTCATGATTCGAGATACAGTATAAAGGACGGGAAGAAGACCTCCATAACTCTAACTCTCATGACTCGAAAGAGAATATAAAGGACGTGAAGATGGTGTCCTCAAGGCGTGAAGGTGCACCATTATTAAAAGACCGCCTTGGTTCCACTCTACCCTTGATATTTGACGGGAGAGTATAAGGCGCCAAAGACTATGCGCTACAAATGAACTCCTATCCTACTGAAGGATTAGGGGGCATACTGAAAGCTGAGTTCGAACTCTATCTTGGGCATACGACATGAGAGTATAAAGGCATTGCGATTAAATGCCACGAATTGGCTCCTACCCCGCTGCAGGATTGGGGGTAAGAATGAAAGCTGAGCTCGAACCCCTCATTTTAAGATATGGGGGGCAATGTACTGTCGATCCTAATCAATCCCAAAATAGCCCTGGCTAGGCACTTTATTCACTATTGATTGGGGGCATATACACACATCACAACCCTACGATGGCTACAATATGATATGCACCTTATTTGCAGGGATTATGATTTGTAGGGATACAGAATTGAAACCCTTATATGATTGTGATGTGGTTTATTAGCTATTACTTAGTTTAGTAATAGTTAGATTACGAGCACATTTGATTGAAATATGTAACAAGGTCACAAATTTGAGACATTGAAGGATAACTACTTCATTTAAGGAATGCAGGTGTGTACAAGATAACGAGACAAAGACGCGAGGACCACACTCACAACACAAACAAAGGGCCACGTCCAAAAAGCTGATGCTGATGCCCAATGCTAAACTTCTTATGCAACTCAAGGCGACAATCGAAAGGAGGCCTTGAGACTAAACTATTCAATGACGTGTCACACTACTTAAGGCAATGATCAATGGAGGCCCTAAAAGTGATGTATCTAATCAACATACAAACCCACGTGTGACCGACCATAGCCCAAGTGCAACGACGAGTGTCACCTCACAAATACACTAAATGGAAAGTTCGATGACTCGAGCACTTGGATAACTCAACCGACTTCCCGATTGCAAGGCCCTGGACAATGGGAGCACGCTATTACTCTGACCTCTAGCTTGCAAGGAAGCCAATTGATTGACATTCCAACTCAAGGGTTAAGAGGAAGAAAGATAGAACCTTCTTCCATGCTCAGGATGTTGGCATAGAAGGCGCTAGGAACAAAGGAAGTCAGAAGATTTCCTCTTGTAGTATCTCTCAACATATCAGACTAGATATGAAATGGATGATGCCCTTGATGCATTGAGAACCCAGATGGATGGACAAGATGAACTTCTTCGGGAATGACAAAAAATGATGGATAACTTCTTTACTCGGATAGATGGAAGGCCGAGCAACTATGACTTACTCGTTAGAGCAAGTACCGTGGGAATTCAAGCAACAACGAACTTGGATCATGCACTCCTTTCCCCGCGGTTCAGATCGCATTAGACCATAGGACAAGTTGGTAACGTTGTCTTGAATGAAACAGGTGTAATTAGCCTCCTCCCAAACATTTGCAGCATGCAACTTCTGATTGCAACATTTTGGATGAAAATTACAGCAATGCAAGAGCCATTGGAAACTTAAACGGAGTCTGACTAGCCTCTACCCCAATTCAGATGAATGCTTCAAATCCAATTCAACTTCAATATGAAGTTCCCTATCTCTTAGTGAAGGGGACAAGTAGAAGCATTCGAGGTGACTATAATTTGACCTTATCGCCACTCAACTCCGATCCTCAAAGCTTGGATGGGAGACCAAAGACTAACATGAGCTGGATACGAACAAATTATTTTTTATCAAACTAACTCATGACTTGATGAGAAGTTTGAATTCAAAAAAGAAAATGATTTGATGCTCACCGCATAGCAAAACCCCTCATAGATGGAGGGTATGGGATACAAGTTTTGAGTAACGTAATTCAAATATCTGCTGACTTTATGCGCATTTACTATCGTTGGAGTTCTATAAAATCCCAGGATGTAAATAAAAGAATAACTTCTCAAGGCCAACCCACATACATTCGAGCAGTGGATCACCATCTAGAATTAAAGGACAGAAGCCTGATTGATGGCTATTAAATATGTGGAACCAAGAAGCTAGAGATCAGCTTCCACCCACTTCAAGACTTCATGCTGGGGATGCCAACCCCAAATTGGACAATTGGCGACAACTTATCAAAAACAAAGGCCAAAATGTCGACGTTAATTGATGCTTCGCCAGAGGTGGCACACCTCAAAGGCGACGTGAGCAATGTCAATCAAAAATCTTTCACATGAGACATCAGGGACTTTAGCAACTCCCCGCACTTCGAGCCACCATTTCCGACTCTTGACTTACATTGTTGCTAAACAATTTTGGTGGCATGCATCTGAATTGATCAACCGCTAAAATGCTTTGGTCACCAACTTCATTGAGAAGTCAAAGGTCCACAACTATCGACCAAGAACGTCATTTTACTCATTTCAGTTAAACTGAGGCCCGACGAGACCTTGTATTCATTCATGGAAAGATTTGACGCCTTAGTGGCATTGACAAATTGACCTGAACCATCTATGATGTTAATGGTAGTAGTATCTGGTATTCTGGATAACTTTGACTTCAAAGTCTCTCTGTATCACGACCCACCAGGAGGCCTTGGCGAATTCACCTCTAAAACAGACAGATTCCTGCAACTAGAGGATACTAACGTTGATATAGATGGTCTTAATGTTATCATTACAAAGGATGGAGGGCCATGCAACTCTCAAAACGATAGGGATAGTGGCAGAGCCCCGAGAAAGAGTAATAGGATCGTGCAATTCTAGAGAGAGCCCTTTTATTGATCAAGTCAACAGTCTTGTTTGTTAAGCTCAATGGAACCGAGTAAGAGAAGTAAACTCAACAAGACCATGATAGATATTCTATATTATGATGAAGCACGAACAAAGGGGCTCAATTAACCTCCTAACGACATTCATTAGCTAGCATCTTTGATGAATTTACCTAACTCCATGGCTGATCCAATGAATGTACCGAAGTCCGTCGGCACCCGATGAGGCAATCTTCACTTACTGAATAAAGAGACGGGATGGCCCCAAAGCAAATGTGATTCGACCATTCACGTATACAACTCCAATTTTTGACGACTTGGAAAAGAGTATAGAACGACTTGGGTCGACTACGTTTGCCGAACCTACAGCTCTAACCCGGTGCGATAATGAAAAGTAAAATGACTAGAAGACTAGATGTCTAATTGACATGTTCTAACCCCCATCGATGCTGGAGGCATAAACATTGACTTCATTTGTCCTCCACTGATGTCAGAAGCACGAGCTTTAACTTGCAGACTGAATTTGAATATGATCCTGACTTTGTGCATAATTCAGAACATATAAGCTATATCTCTAGAATATGATATGATTCATCCTGACCGTTCAAGAAATCCAATTAACAGATCAATCATGAATCCAAAGACTTGATCTGCAACTGCATCGAATGAAGAGTGTGATAAACTCCTCTGCTACCTTACGATTGTGATAATCCTACCAACTGCTGACTTGCATATTTTCAACATCTCGTGCTGACTCGTACGTGATCACGGAATTACAAAACGATCCAGAGTGTCATGGCTTTCGGATGCATTATTGTTATGATTCAATGTAACTGGGGAGCCCTAGATTAATATCCTGATATCGAGATAGTCCAAATCCAAGTACAAATGACAGATCCATATGCCAATTCTGAAGCACTATATCATAATAAGTCAGATGCTAGCTCAAGGCCCGAAGATTCTGATACTACTCTATGACTTGGATGACTACTCCATGCATTGACTCAACCATAAAAGAAAATTAGACTCGACCATGCACTTGAATTGTGTAAGAAGACGGTGTCGTTTGGCATTAACTTGTGCATGTACAATCCCACATGGGAGCCAACGATCTTACATGACTTATGATGAAGGAATTCAATCTCTTGATTTGGCGAGGTCTAAACGATTACTTAATCATCTTGACCAGTCAAGCCATGGAATTTGGCTCGATAAGCATCAATGGAAGTAGTGCGATATATGATAAGCTATTTATACAGGAAAAAATCCATATGACGGAACTACTCAATAGGTTACAACAATTTGATAAAGCCTCCTCAAGGGTGGATCACGTTCCAAAAAGATTCAGCTTGACTTATTCAAAGCACATCTCATTGGCGATAAGATGTACTTTGGGGGGCAAAATGTTAACCTGCTTTGTGAGCAGGCTACCCAAAGCCAAGGACTTGAGTATGAACTTACATTGATTGGAGATTACTTAGATGGAGTGATAGAAGGTTGGAAAACTTGAATTATACATGCAGATGTCACCGAATCGGATCTCCCCTTTTGGATCGGATCGAATCGAATCCCCTCATTTGGATTGGATTAGATCCCCATTCGGATCGGATCGGAGTGCCCCCCCCCCCCATCCGATCCGCCCATTGTCTGCTGCTCCATAGCATGGCCTATTATCTAGCCTGCAAAAGAGGAGCTACCATCTCCCCTTCTCCCCACGTTCTCCACTCTCTTATAACCAACTCTGAAGCATTCCAGATGCTGCCACGTGTACCTCTAACCGCTCACCAATTCTAGACTATAAATACATCATGATACAGCAAATTAAAAGGACTTTTGGGCCCTGTGGAGACCCTATGTATTTCGGCCATGGCTCCCAACAGTGGAGAACCATCTTCTATTCAATAAAATCAATGAATTCAGAGAGAATTATCCATTTTAATTGAGTGACTGAGTGTCTATACTTATTGTAATTGTAATTTCTGGATGAGATGAGAAAATATGAAGTGGGCGTAGGCTCGTTAATGCCGAACCACTATAAATCTCGTGTCTCTGCTTAATTTTCTGTGTTTTAGATTATTATTCTTCACAAATCCTATTCAATTGGGTGTTTGGACCATTTTTTGGTCCAACAGATCTGTTATTCAAATAACTGTAAATTGTGGCCACCATCAGATTTGATAATGAACATGTCTAAAATTTGTAAATGATAAGTTGTGATTATGTATAACATTAATTGTAGGATTTTTATATATTTTTCCCACATATTCCTTTAGTTATGTTATGAAATATGTTATACATGTTACATAACACTGTAGATCTAGAAATCAATCCCATTAAACATAAATTAGATGTAGTTGCATTCCAGATCATTAGTTCAGTGCCGAAATATGAAATATGTAAATTTGGGTAAAAAGATGAATTTGTGTATTAATATTCAATATTGTTGGGTTTTTGGCTTAAGCATTGTAAAATATGCCTTTTCACTCCTTAAAAAATACGAAGAGGCGTTATTTTAGAATCACAAGAAGTATGAAAAAAGGATTAAAAAGGGAGAAGTGGTGCAAAGGTACATATAAATATATATACATGTATTTGTATGTAATTTGCATCGACTATTCCAATATATACATATTACATATATTTCTTGTTATTTGGAAATATGGAAAATTCCACAAAATAGGCATTAGTTACAATGATTACGGCTAATGGTACTTGTGAGACTTAAAACCTTTTTTTGCAAGATTGAATATAAAAAGGGAATGTTTGGTTAATTGATTAGACCAAATCACTAATTTAAAATTAAGTATTGCAAAATAATAAATAAATATTAATAACTACGCTGACCACACGAAAACACAAAAATAAAAACATGTATACACCTTATCCGTCCAAATCAGCATAAAACGGTGAAATATAAATTGTATGGAATGTTTGAATGTTTCGATCAGGTTCAATTATGGAATTATGTGTAAATATAATCCATTTGAATTGATATGTTTGTGGTGACCATTTGTAGTAATCAACGTAATTAACTGCTATGTGTGAGACCGCAAATAAAGAAATAACCATTGTAACCATTATTGATTTGGGGAAAATAAATGTGATGGGAAAATGGTTAAATTCCTAAAATCAATTAGGATAATTGTTTTGGACCGTAATTAGGAAATTTAATTATAACTGCTCTAGACATGAGGTTAAACTCAACTTGTGGTGTAAGTCTGCCCGGAACCTACCGACAAATATAGAAACTACAGGTAGTCAGTTTAATGGGAGGGGTCTAATGCATAAATATAATCGTACTAAGACACGAGGTTAAGTTCACTTGTTGTAGAAGTCTGCTCGGAACCGACAGGCATATCCAGCATCCACGTGTAGCCAACTTAATGTGAGAGGCCCGGTATGTGAATATATATATATATGTATATGTATGTATGCATATATACATATATATTGTAACACAACAGAAAATTCGATGCTCGAATTTTCGACACAATTTCATCACTTGTCCGAACTCGAGTACCAAACATCCAGAAAGTTATTAGAAAGAATATTTGAGGGTGAGATAAGAAAGAAATATTATAATAGAAGAAGAAGAAGATCCAACACGGAATCAGAGTCTCACATCGCAGCGGAACAAAGTATAATAACATGTCCTCAAGTACAACACACAACAGAAAAATATTATATTATATCATACGTCTGAACCCTTCCAACTCGTCTCTTCACAACATCTGATAACTTGAACCTGTAAAGCTCGGTCCAACTCGAGCATTACACACGTCGGATCAATCTGGTGAACCAGAGTGAGAAACACACTAAGTTTAAATGTATCACCCAACTCTATTTTAAATTCAAAATCTTTTCAAAAGAAAAGGATAATCGTAAAACCAAATCCACATATAAATACGGTCGGTTTTAACCTTATGATAACCCAAAACAATTTTGAAATAAATATCTTTTCTAATATTATAATAGTGTCTAAATACAAATAAATATCAATCTAGCAGAACGCTTGCATTTCACGCACCGCATACATAGTACATAATCAAAACCGCGGGCTCTTATTGGAGAATGGATTTCCATAGCAAGGTATGGGCAACCACTTTTCCGACAGTGTATCTCCAGAGATGAATACATTAGGGTTCAACAAGAACATCTTGCAACCCAGGCTAAACATGACCGGTGCCTCACTTTGCTTGAGAGTACCGAATATATCATCACCACGCTTAGGGGCTAGCCAATCGAACCGATAACATACATAATAAAATAAAAGGGACGAATAAAGGCATTTGATTTCTCCAGATCAGGTAATGATATACCCTTTAAATGGGTGCGACCCGCATAGCCATGCGACCTACCGGATTTGTACCATTTCCCGGTTTATGAGGATTGAGGTCATAAATCTTTTGGAACACCTGGCCACCATTCACTTTGAATGCCACATCGTCAAATCCGCCAGAAATCAATAATTGACGTCCACAAAATATTCTAGCTGTTAAGCTAAGATAACTACCACTCTCCTACATCAACTATGGTATGTTTGAAGAAATCAATGTACGTGACTTCTTTGGAAATACTATATCATACATCCGTCCATACAAGTCATCCAGGAACAGGATGAACTGACGGCACCCTCCTACCACATCCTAGGTATCATCCTATGGATTAGTAGCGAGTAGTCGTTGCACTCCATCGATTTCAACCACGAAAGGATCACCATAAGAATATCTCCGTGCGTGACTCCAGAGAATTCGACAAGTAGTCCTTCCTCTTATGAAGATGCACAGTCTTTACTACTCCATCTTCAATCAGTATCTTTCACGTATTTGCTAGTTCGAAATGGTTTTTGAATATAAATTCTATCCCGGTCTTCCTGTACCAAAAATTGTATAGGCCGAATTTGATAGTCGGTTATTTAACTATTAAATAAATAATCATGAGAATAAAAATGAGTTCACTGATTCAGCACTCAGCAATATTTGGCCTCTTTAATTTAAACAATTAACGATGGTTAATTCAGAACTCTTAAATCTTTAAATGTTGCAAATATAGCTTTTAATTTTTTATTTAACATAAGATTATTTCCACAACTATTATATTTTCATACTTAGGATAATATTCTATAATCATATCTAATTTCCTATCTTACTATCCTTTTCAAAACATTTAATACATCATTACTCATAATCTATAATTGAGCAATCAATTTATCTTATCACTCGTAAATTAATGTTACGAAATCTCTTTTATTTCATTACTTGAAAACACTAATAAACCCTTATTCTTTTTAGAATAAACCCATTCCAAAACTCAACTTTTCATTTGCTTTTACCTCGAAAACACCATTATAATTTCACTCAATCTCCTTTTATTACTTTTACTATGGGTAATTCATTACATATATAAATATATATTCTCAAATCTTCCTATTTCTGTTACTTTAGAAATCTCATTATACATATTTTAAATCTTTTTATTTTTGTTACTTTGGAAATCTCATTATATATATTTTTTCAAATCTTGCAAATCTCACTGTGTTATTTTTTCTCATATGGAAATAATAAATCATTATATACCTCCTTCCCATTACAACTAATATCATCTTCGGAAAATCCTGATGTCGTTCAAGTTGGGGTATTTTAATTACCTCTCTCACCTTGATCAACAACGTTCTTATCTTAAGATAAAAATGAGTTGTAATTCAAAAACTGATATTTCATTCTAATATCAAAACAAATCCCATTTAACTATTTTATATAAAATATGGTTTTATAAAACCTTCTTACTTTTGAAAATTTTCTTCTTGAATATAACCATTATTCCATAATTCATTAATTAAGTAATTTTTTACTTAAACATCATCTTTTCCTTCTACTTCTTTAGACAATTCATTTCATTACTTGGATTTTTTGTTATAAAATCCTATTACTCACTTCTTTACCAAGATCACATTTACCAATCCCTTTTTCTAATCCATTGAACCATTTCTCGCTTTGTAATCTTATTTTAGTTTTTCCCATTTTACTTAATCCCATTATTAAGTAACGCTAATTTAAAATTAACGCTTTAACTCCACATCTCTTTTATAAATCTTGTTTATAAAACACAGGTTTAATAAAAAAACACTTTTTATCTCAATTTCCATTCACTTAACTAAATCATTAAGTAAGCATTAAATTTAAGCTATCGTATTCGCTTAAAATTCCTTTTATAACTTTGTTATAAAACTTGGGTTTACTATAAAACCCATCCATAAACTCCTTTCACAATTCAATTAGATTTCATTTCAACTTCGATCACTTTTTAAATGTATTTCATTTAAAAAGTGATCTCTTAAATTATTATTACAATGATAATTTACTTCAATCATTAACTATTGTAGCAGTAGTTAATTTCTTTTATTAACTAAAATAAATAGTAAATTCCTTTTTGAATCTTATTAACATTAAAACAAATATTCAATAAAGTATTTCATTAGATTATTAAAAGTAATTCAATCAAATAATTAATTTGTTTCAAAACAGTTGACTTAGCCAATTTAAAACACAGTTATCTTGTTAACTAAGTTCTATTGGTCCTTCCTTTAATTAATTAATAATAAAATTAATTTAAAAAATTCCATTTAATTGTTTCTAAAAAAACAATTATCCAACTCTTAACCGTTAGGTTAATTTTCTACTCCCTTGCTTATAAATCTGATTAATATCAGAATTTGCTTTATAAAATCATTTAATAATTAAATATAAACTTAAATAATAAATAATAAATAATTATTTCCTTTTTAGAACTTTCATTTAAAATAGTAGATTTAAAAAAATCTATCTTCAGTTGTAAAATAAATTTTATGACTTCACTCTATCGATTCACCTGACGGTAAAGCAATATTTGGAAACGATTGATCTTTAGGCCATATACTGCCAATTACTTAACCAATACTACCCATTGGTTTTAACAAAAAAAATGTTGAATTTCAGGCCAACGGCCAACAATCAAATCAATCATTCAATCAGAACAGTTCATATAATGATAATATGAAAATAAATAATATATAATATATTTGAGGAATCCAGTTGGATTGCTCCAACTTGTTTTTCCCTGCATCTAGATAGGTTATCTCAAATAAATTATTTAATAAGAATTATCCAATATTTAAACTAATAATTTCTATAATAGTCAATAATAAAAATTTGACATAACAAAACAATTCAAACAATTCATTTCAATAAACATGTTTGTTTAAAACGTTCCCAAAAAGGTAAGTTACCTAAATTGGGTCCAATCGTTCAAATAAAGATTTGGTTTTTCACTGAAATTAAAAAACATTTAATTTCATCAGTTCAATCAACATATGAATACGTATTTAACAAACAATCAACCATTAGCAACCATAACACACAACTATAAACACCCGACTTATATAAAATATAAGTGGGAAGAACTGAGTGAGTTTAACACACCTTAGATTTGATTTATCGCAGAAGCAGTTTGGATACAGTTAAATTAAACAGTTGTTTAATTTAACTGTAAACTCATGTTGTCGCTATCTCAGTCCAAAACATTTCCATGTTGTTGCTCGTTGCCGCGATTGAAACGTAACTTATTTCGGTTTCATTCCGTTAACGTGGTTAAAAGTTACATAGGTTTTAGTTTAAAAAAAATTAATTAAATTTGACAATTTCCTAGTTTAATTTGTAATATAAACTTGCTTCTTTTCTTTATATAACCAGATTGCCAAAATCATTTCTGTTTAATAATTAACTTCCTTTATATAACTAAGCCGCCAAGGTCATTTTGCCAAAACAAAAATTAGCGTAACTAATTTCCTTAGTTAAATTTTTATAACGTTAATTATATTGGTTAATCAATAACCCTGAACGATACACATATGACCAAATTACTTCTGCCCTTCCTTGTTCGGGCCAATTATCATTATTTCTTAGTTCTTTACGTTTCCTATTCGCACTTGAACCCAGCATGCACGATCACCGTTTCACACTGCCACAACCACCCCAGTTGGTCGAATGATGATCAGATAGTACTCTCTTGAGCGTCTAAGAGCATTGACCACGTGCAAGGGTTTTGACCAATGAAATGGCTTAAGTCTGTTGGGACATATGGAAAGGATAATATAATATTTTATTTTATTTTCTAAAACTTACGGCTTACGTTTCACGTAAAAATCTCCCCATACGACCTCCATTTGAGATGAAACTCCTAATCCTAGCATAAAAAATATTCCGGACCCAATGGGACAGGTTTCGACGAATTCCGAGGTCGTTTGTGAAAACCCCTTTATAATTCACAAGTGAAAAATCACGCTTTTAAATTTTCCACGATCACAAAATAAATCCTTTCAACTTGAAAATTTTAAACTCTACTAGTCCTTTTCCTTACGGATCAATGAAATTTATTTTGTTAAAATCGGAGTTCGTTTGGCCAGTCGTTTGTTCCTCCAAAGTAACCCATGTCTAAAATGGCCAAAACAGTATAAATGATTAAATAAAAACAAGGGTGTTTGATGCTACCGCGATCACATGGTTAATCGAATTGCTACCAAAATTAAAATGTAACAATAACTTATTAATATAGATCCAATAAAACTCGTTTGGTCGAAATCCGACTCCGTTTGGGAAATGATGATATTTTATAATTTAAATTATTTGTCGGATTACAATTAAATTCTGTACACTCACATATTAACACCAGTTGACCCCAAAATTTGCAACATGTTATGTTTTTACGTTCCAGATCCAACAAAATTCGTTTCTTCGCAAATGGAGGTCATCTGAAAATTGGCTATTTCTAAGGCTTATAAAATATCGATTAAATATTATAATATTCTAAACTAATTCAATTAAATAATAATAAATTATTATTATCATATATATATATATCCACATATAATATATGGATAGCTTTAAATATAAATAAATATGGATTATACAACTCAACGTCGTCAATTTCGAGTTAAAACGATATCCAAATTATATTAAAACCCTTTTAAATTTATTATACATAATCGTTTATTAACGAAATCCATAGCGACTATTTTAAAATTTGAATTGGACATAACAAACAACCTATAATATGAAATCTGAAATTTTCTCTTCCACTAGAAAAATATAATCAACAAGATCGTGTTTCACAAAATTCTAACTTATATTGGATCCTGTATATTCGATTAAAGTTCAAAACTCAATATTACGAACTACCGTGCCATTTCGATCTCATTTTAAATTAAATATAAATTAAATTTAAAACTTCTTTTTAATCAATGAATTCAATATTAAAATCCATTAATATACCAAATATAATATTTAAAATTATAAATAATTTAAATATTTGGCTACCGAAAATACGGCACATTACACACACACACACACACACACACACACACACATATATATATATATATAACAGTCAATAAATAAATAAAAATAGTAATTGCTTGTTGGGGTACAACAAATATACACTTCAGGACTGATAAAATAGGAATCTCCATTGTAATTAATGTCTTAGGAAAATTATGGCAGTTAGGCTCATAAATGACATTAATTTTAATGGAAATTTAAGATAAATAGTTGCCTTAGGAAAATATGACCATTAGAGTCATAAAAGCCAACAAAAAGTGAATAAAAAGGAAATGGGTGTCATAAGGGAATGTATAAGTGTTGTTTAAACACTAAGTCCAAATTAGGGAAGGTATTAAATAAACATCCTAGGGAAAAAGGAATATAACCTTCCTTATTAATAGTAATGGAAATATAAAATATAGTTAGACTTAGAAGGTTAATAATGTAGGATACTATTAACCATATAATCCCGTAACATAAATAAATGGAGTACATATAGTATTTCATATAAAGGAACTAAATGGGAATGACTTAATAACGTAGTCTACTTTATCCCCAAAAAGGAAAGGTGTTAAAGGCAAATGGGGTACGAACTAATAACCTACGTGTATAGTCCAATTCCTGGGTTCTAAAAGGCTAAAAGACTAGGGGTTGAAGAGTCCACATGGGAATAGATGTTTCAGTATAGGGGTCTTAAGTGACATGTATGTGTGGGCCTACCCAAACCTGGAAATTAAAAGAGTCTGATATGGCTGTGTTTCCTACGGGAAGTAATAAGCGACTAAGTCGGTTGTCTAATAAGGTCAGCTAGAAGGTATGACGCACGGTAAATACCTTTTCTCACCTTATGCGGGGCAAGGGTAAATGCGTGAATGGCTGAAGCCTTAATTAGTAAGGCCTGTAGCTAGTGCCTTCTAGTTTATGTTAACGTTGAATATATTATCGAGGGTTAATAGATGACCAATAGGTCCGCCTAAGGTCTTAAGTGATCAAGGAGAATCCACTCTATCAAGCATTGATAGCGAGATGTTAAATAATAAAGAATAGTGAATGCGAATATAGATAGAAACCCCGTAATTAGGGGCCCTGTAACACCCCATGTCCATTAATGTCGCTCACAAAGGGAATGCATCAATGTCCACTAAGCGTTATTGTTGTATAAAACAGATAAATTACAAGAATAAATAAATAAAACAACACAGCGGAAGTTAAAACTTATTTCATAGCATCATAACTTCAAAACAAGCTTACATAAGTAGTCTCCAAAAACCATTACAACAGGATCAATTGTCTTTTCCAAAAACTTCGAAGTACATAAAGAAGAAAATACTTAAATAACATAAATGCATAAATCCCCACTAAGCATAAGCAAAGCCATAAAGATGAGAGAGTCCAAAGCGATACATCTACTCTCTTCAAGCAACTGAAAGAAATTGGCACTAAGCTGTAGTATTCCCTCCTTGCAAACCTGAGGGGGGGAAGGAAAGAAAAGAGGTGGAAACAAAACAGATCAGACATAAAGTCTGGCGAGTCCAGTAATTTTAACAAATAATAGGTAAGGTAAATGATCAAGACATAAATAGGCATCATGATTTGGCTGTAACATAGATAAGGTAGATAAAAAGGATGGACAAGATGATTCCGTTCCTAAGTACTAAGACAATCCTACACCTTGGCTAAGCGAACAAACCTCCAAGTACTAACCTCGAAGACCAAAGTCAACATCAGACTAGCACCCAAAGGACTATCCAACTCAACCAACATGTATTTCATTACACCGCACTTTTTCTAAGTTACACCACATTACTTAATTACACCGCACATCTACTAGTCTCTATTTACTAAAGGTTGATCCCTTCCCACTAACTGTACCCACATGACAAACTTGGTAGTTACTTGTACCTAGCTGCTATCGTAGGTATCGGCTTGCCCCCATCACCGCAAAGATACCCTTACCCTACCCTTTCGATCGGCTCCCTAAACCCCGTAGGCACCCGTGCTGGCCCCACAGTGGGGTGTATCGCTCCCCAAAGTGGCAACCCCGATACCAACATAAAATGCACGGCCATACCTACATGATGCAACAACGTCTTACCTACCAGCCCGGACCCATGCACGCACATGAACCCGTTGGACTTGCGTTGCCACCGCTATTCACGTTTTGACCTCTTACATTCAAGTCCAGTAAGCATGCCCCAACCCCGGCCTAGTACCGGGCCCAATTAGATACTCAAATGGGTTACTGGTTGAAACAGGTCCCCATCCGACACAAGCCTCCCACCTATGCTTGGTCCCCACTAGGTTTTTCTCCCACTTAACCATTTTAATTTAAATGTCCATGGCTTACACATGCTACGGTTAAGTCCATACTTACATGTCATAATTTACATGTCTTATCTTATTCCGGTTAAGTCCATATTTACATGTCATAATTTACATGTCACCCCACTTAACCCTCTAACTATACCCATGTCTTATTATGGTTAGTATTCATTAATTCATTCTTTATGATGAACGGTGCATGACCTCCCACATTAGACCAAACGCTTTGCGGCCACTGGATTTGCCGAGCGGTTCCGGGCAGTCTTACGCCACAAACCGGGTCTAACCTCGTGTCATTAACCGTTGCTCCTACAATTCATTCCTTTGACCTCTCACATTAGACGTCCAATTGTGGCAGCTCGATTTGTCGGGCGGTTCCGGGCAGTCTTACGCCACAATTGCGCCTAACCTCGTGTCAAAGGTTTATTAATAATCGTATTTCACCCATAACCAATTTCCATGTCATGCATATCTAATTAAACATGTAATCATGTTTATAATATTGCCTATTCCAAATTGTCACGAATTACATATTAATTAGCCTCAATTACAAATTTACAGTTATAGGAAATTTCATCAATTCCATGTAATTCATACCTAAATGGCCAATTTCACATATTATCCATTTATCCAAAATATCCAATAATATCCAATTTTCCATATTTCACATATTCTCATCGTTCCCACGTATTCGCATTCGCGCGTATTTTTAACATAGGCTCGAAGGTAACCTAGATCCAAAAATAAAAGGAATAGGGACAAGAAGAGAGAATCAAATAACAGAAAATTGGAATTAACACAACATCATGAAATAAAGGGGCCTGTAAACTGGCATAGACGCATAATAAAAGATTCAACATGAATAAAATGATAAAAGGTATGAACTTTACATAAAAACATAGGCATATGATGACATGAATAAAAAAGGTGAAGACTTGGTGAGATTTTCATTACAAACATATATATGAATCCTTTTTACAATTTTTTCATGTTACTTTAATCCCATTAAATTTGTGAAAATAACTGTACTCACCTTTCGTGGCTTAAGAAAAGGATTAACGAATTGAAATTTGTGTAGAAACGTTGCAGTGATGTTGATTGATCTTCTTTAATTGTTGTTGAAGCTATAAACTTTGATTTGAATTGTGTATGAACACTTGAGATTTAATTTAGAGGCGACGGCTAGGGTTTAAGAGAGAGCTTGACAGCATAATGGTGTCATAGATAATATTTTATGTATTAGGGTTAGGTCTTAGGGTGTATATATAGATGTCTAGGATCGATTAGAGCTCTTAGATTAACCCAGAAATCATCAGCACCACTCAGATGCAATATAAGCCATTAGCGCGAATCGGGCCACGGGTTGACAGCCAAACACCCTGGATCGACCCCTAGTCGACCCAGCAGGGCTTGGGTCGACTCCAAAAATAGTGCGGTTCGGCTGTTCCCCCTCCCGATTTGCTGTTTTGAACTTTTTTTGAATATTCATTTATTTAATTTTTATATATATCTATATATATATTTCTCTCATATGCATACAAACTTCAAGGCTTAATAACATCTTCATAATGTATCCGTTTTGTGCAAACCAAACGTCTATCTTGACCCAAAATTTTGAGACGAACATAATAACGCAACCCATTTCACTTAATTCTTCTTCTAAAAATTAAGTATACTTTAATTTGTGAATTTTAATGTTATAAAATTATGGGGTATTACATTCTCCCCTCCTTAAAGGATTTTGTCCCTGAAATCTCCAAGTTAAAAAGAATGTGTCCTACCATCCAATCATCCATCTACTCAATCATCATCCACAAGCATCCATTTTCCTTAAAAGATTTCTAATGTTATATGAACATGTGAAAAAGTGTGTGTATATGTTCCTTATCTAATGCAAAGATCAGGCGGTCCACTGATTCAGTCGACCTTCTTAATGCAAATAATGTTAGTGTCGTGTATCCACCATGTATGCAAAGAACCCTATACATATCATTACTACATGTGTGCACAACCGTTCATTCAAATGCAACAACCATATAATACGTCCATTTAATATACATCCATTTAACTAAATACATCCATTTATATGCAATGTGAAAGTGACTGAGCCGATCTAGTGCCTAAAGTGTGTGTATATGTATCCACGAGCAACTACTAGCAAACACTTGCATCCACGTGTATCCATCAATCATAACATGTCTCAAACACATGTTTCTACCATAGGACTACCCTATCTAAAGGTCAAAGACTTAAACGAGAGGATATACTAAAGATAGGACAAGTACAAGCTAAGCGATAAAGGAGAAATTAAAAGACATACCCTCAAAAAGAAAAGGGTACAATGAACGCATGTTCTCTTCCGTCTCCTAAGTAGCGTCGCTCTCATCATCTCCGCATTGCACTTTGACTAGCTTGACCTCTCGATCCCTCAACTTCTTAATCTCCGATCCAAGAATGCATGTAGGAGCTCGTCGAATCGTCGCGTCACACTCTATCTCCACCTCTCTAAGAAAGCTCGGCTCTACCACTTCCGCGGTCACATGCAAGCACTTCCTCAAATGCGAAACATGGAACACGTCGTGTACACCACTAAGTCTTTCGGGCAACTCTACTCTATATGCCATCTGTCCAATCCTCTCCTTAATAGGAAACGGCCCTACGAACCTTGGTGCTATCTTCCCAACAGACCCAAAGCGAACGACATTCCGTAATGGAGACACCTTAATAAAGACCATGTCCCCAATATCAAATTCAGGATCTGTCCTCCTCTTGTCCGCATACGATTTCTGCCTATCTTGCGCCGTCTTCATCCTTCTTCGAATCAAATCAATATTTTCCGAAGTCTCTCTAATCATATCGGGCCCAAGTAAGATCTTATCCGTGGATTCCTACCAACATGTAGGTGAACGACAAGGCCTTCCTTAAAGAGCTTCGAAAGGTGCCATGCCAATGCTAGATTGAAAACTATTATTATATGCGAACTCCACCAAAGGAAGATGCTCCTCCCATGTACCTCCGAAGTCTAAAACACATAGCCTCAAAAGGTCCTCTAGAATACGATTCACCCTCTCGGTCTGGCTGTCCGTCTGAGGATGATATACGGTGCTCAAACATAACTGAGTCCCTACCGCCTCTTGCAAGCTCTTCCAAAACTCGCTAGTAAAAATAGGATCGCGATCGCTCACTATGCTAGAAGGAACATCGTGCAAACGAACTATATCTCGAATGTATACGGAGGCTAACCATGGAGCAGTCCTCTTACTCTTCATGGGAATGAAATGGGCGCTCTTAGTAAGTCTGTCCGCCTCGACCCAAATCCCCGTATTACCCTTCCTCGATTCGGTAACCCATCAACAAAGTCCATCGAGACACTCTCCCACTTCCATTGTGGGACCTCCAATGGGTGAAGCAACCCACCGGGTTTCTTTCGCTTTGCTTTTACTTGTTGGCACACCAGGCATCTAGCGACGAACTCGGCCACATCCTTCTTCATACCGACCCAAAAGTATACTCGTATCATGTCCATGTACATCTTGTCCCCGCCGGGATGAATGGTCATCTTCGAACGATGTGCATCATCAAGAATGGTCTTCCTCAAGTTCTCGTCTTATGGTACACAAAGTCTACCATCCCTACGTAACCAACCCTTATCATCTAGAGTATACCTACTGAGATGGCACGATGACTCCCCCCTTATGAGCTTCTCTAGCAACTCAACCAACAGTGGGTCATCTCGTTGTGCCTCACCAATCCATCCCAAAAGCGTAGGTCTGACCTCTAAGGATGCTAGCAAACTGGTTACAAAGTCAATGGAAGGTCTAAAGTCAAACGTTGAGATGAACTCTAAGCTTTTACGCTCAACAAACAACGGACTCAAGGAAAACCTTTTCCTACTTAAGGCGTCTGCCACCACGTTACACTTGCCAGGGGTATATGCTATCTCGAAATCGTACGACGCTAAGAATTCCATCTACCTTTGTTGCCTTAAGTTCAAGTCCTTCTAAGAGAACAAGTATTTTAGCGATTTGTGGTCTGTGAACAATTCGAATTTCTCGCCAAGAAGATAATGGTGCCAAGACTTAAGCGTGAAAACAATAGCAGCCAACTCTAGGTCATGTGTAGGGTAATTTCTCTCATGCACTCTCAACTGCCTTCCTCCATAGGCTATTACCCTCCCCTCTTGCATTAAGACTGTGCCTAGTCCTGTCCCACAAGCATCAGTATAAACGGTAAATGGCTTACTCCCATCTGGCAACACTAAGACTAGGGCTATGGTCAAAGCTCTTTTTAAACGTTGGAACGAATCATCACAATCTACGTCCCATGTGAAAACTAGGTTATTCTTCGTCAAGCGTGTCAATGGGGTTGATATCTTTGCGAAGTCCTTGATAAACTTCCTATAGTAGCCAGCCAACCCCAAGAAACTCCTCTCCTCGGTAGCATTTTTAGGGACCTTCCAGTCTTGGATTGCCACCACCTTCGCGGGATCCACAGCTATCCCTTCTTTGGAAACCACATGCCCTAAGAATCGCACTTCCTTCCTCCAAAAGTGACATTTAGAAAATTTAGCTTTAAGGTTATGCGCTCGAAGGACCTCCAACACTTCCCTAAGACATAGGGCATGCTCTTCCTCGCTCTTAGAAAAGATCAAGATGTCATCCACAAAGACCACCACGAATTTATTAAGGTACTCCCTAAACACCCTACTCATCAAGTCAAAAAAGTCTGCGGGGGCATTTGTCAAACTGAAGGGCATTACAAGCCACTCATAGAAACCGTCTGGAGTCCTAAAGGTAGTCTTGTCTATGCTATCCTCAACCACTCTTAACTGATGGAATCCAGTGGCTAAGTCCAACTGCGAAAATACTGATGCGCCAACTAACTGATCGAAGAGATCGGCAATCCTCGGCAGTGGGTGCCTATTCTTCTTAGTAAGCTTATTATGTTCTCTATAGTCCACACAAAGTCTAAGGCACCCATCCGCCTTCGTGGCAAATACTACTGGAGCACCCCACTCCGATATACTACGTCTTATGAACCCCTTCTCAAGCAACTCCCCTACTTGCTTATTGAGTTCCCTCCTCTCACGAGGAGCCATGTGGCGTACTGGCAGAGATACGGGTTCTGCATTGCCTGCAAGATAAATATGAAAGTCTATCTCACGTTTTGGGGGTAGACCCCTCACCTCGTTGAAGACATCAACATATTCACAGACTATACGAACAAAATGTAAATCATCATTGGATGCGTCAAGTGACTCAAGATAACTAAGCATCAACGATCCTCTAGGGTCACAAGAAATATCAAGGGCCTTTCCACTACGAGTCAACAATTTTACTACCATTCGTTCACAATTTAGGATGGCACCATATCTGGCTAGCCAATCCATCCCTAGAATCAACCCATAGCCCATGAAACTAAGCCCAAAAGCATTACATTCAAAACCAACGCCTAAAATAGACAATCTCAAATCCCTACAAACCATGGATAAATGAGCCGACCCACCAATAGGACTTGAGACTACAATGGGATCTACAACGAGACTAGTATTTAAGTGCAGTGTTTCAACTAATGATGTAGAGATAAACGAATGTGATGCGCCAGAATCAAATAAAGTACAGACAGGATGATCAAACAAGAAAATAAAACTTTCGACAGAAATTTTTCTACCTTCTTCCTGTCCCGGAGCCATGAGAGCGTGAACCGGCCCTCCCGAAGTAGAGCCTGCCCTCTGCCCTTGCTTCTTAGGACAGTCCTTCACAGCATGACCCGCATCGCCACACTGATAACAAGCGAACTTCTTCTTCTTCTTACAGCCTTTCTTCAAATGGTCGGGTTTCCCACAGTTGTGACACTTCCTCTTTCTTTACCACCTTTCTTTTGTTGTTGGGCTTTCTTTGCATCCTCCTTCTTATCTTGCGGCCTATAAGTACTTACACCCTTCTCTTCTTCATGCATGTATGCCATATCAACAAGCTTTTCATACGTAGCCCCCATTGGAATGTGGGACATAGCCAAACTGTGAAGCGGTTCATTTAGGCCCTTTGCAAAACTCAAGGCCTTCTTGTGAGGCGTATTCACCAACTCTAATCCAAATCTCGCCAACTTATTAAATTCGGTCACATACTCCTTCACGGTCAAGTTTTTTCTACTTCAATGTCAAGAACCTCTCCATGTACATACTCTCCTCAGCTTGAGAAAGGAATTTCAACTCAAACCTTCCCCTAAAATCTGCCCACGTCTCCACAGCACGCTCTCCATTAGTAACCTCCCACCAAAATGAAGCTTCGTCCTTCATCAACCAAGCAGCCAATTGGACCTTCCTACAATCGTACAAATCGAAAATGCCAAACAGATCCTCGACTTCTTTCAACCAATTTCTAGCTTCAACGAACGTTTCAGACCCACTAAAAGGTTTTCCACCCATCGAACGAAAGTATTTACATATCCTGGAGAAAGCATCTCCACGCGGAGGAATGACTGGAGCTGGGGGAGGAGGAGGAACGTTGGCCGGACCCGCGGTAGCGGCCCTAGACTCGAGATATTGACGAAACCAACCGGGTACATGAACACCCTCTGGTATCTCAGATGCTCCAAACATGTTGAAAAGAAAAGGAAAGAGTTTCAAAACAAGGGAAGCGAAAGAGAGATGTATGGCTTGTGGGGATTATGCTCTTTAAAGTAAACTTTCCTTGAAAATAGCTTCTTTAAAACAAGTTTTTGAAAATACTTTCTATGAAAATAATACTTTTGAAAACACTTTTCAAAACTTTTTATCTGTTCTTGTAACCATAGCTCTAATACCACGTGTAAAACCCCATTTCCATTAATGTCACTCACAAAGGGAATGCATCAATGTCCATGAAGCGTTATTGTTGTATAGAACAGATAAATTACAAGAATAAATAAATAAAACAACACAGCGGAAGTTAAAACTTATTTCATAGCATCATAACTTCAAAACAAGCTTACATAAGTAGTCTCCAAAAACCATTACAAAAGGATCAATTGTCTTTTCCAAAAACTTCAAAGTACATAAAGAAGAAAATACTTAAATAACATAAATGCATAAATCCCCACTGAGCATAAGAAAATCCATAAAGATGAGAGAGTCCAAAGCGATACATCTACTCTCTTCAAGCAACTGAAAGAAATTGGCACTAAGCTGTAGTATTCCCTCCTTGCAAACCTTGGGAGGCAGGAAAGAAAAGAGGTGGAAACAAAACGGGTCAGACATAAAGTCTGGCAAGTCCAGTAATTTTAACAAATAATAGGTAAGGTAAATGATCAAGACATAAATAGGCATCATGATATGGCTGTAACATAGATAAGGTAGATAAAAAGGATGGACAAGATGATTCTGTTCCTAAGTACTAAGACAATCCTACACATGGGCTAAGCGAACAACCCTCCAAGTACTAACCCCGAAGACCGAAGTCAACATCAGACTAGCACCCAAAGGACTATCAAACTCAACCAACATGTATTTCGTTACACCGCACTTTTGATAAGTTGCACCACATTACTTAATTACACCGAACATCTACTAGTCTCTATTTACTAAAGGTTGATCCCTTCCCACTAACCGTACCCACATGACAAACTTGGTAGTTACTTGTACCTAGCTGTTATCGTTAGGTGTCGGCTTGCTCCTACCACCGCTAAGGTACCCTTACCCTACCCATTCGATCGGCTCCCTAAACCTCGTAGGCACCCGTGCTGGCCCTACAGCGGGGTGTATCACTCCCCAAAGTGGCAACCCCGATACCAACATAAAATGCACGGCCATACCTACACGATGCAATAACGCCTTATCTACCAGCCCGGACCCATGCACGCACATGAACCCGTTGGACTTGCATTGCCAACGCTATTCACGTTTTGACCTCCTACATTCAACTCCAGTAAGCGTGCCCTAACCCCGGCCTAGTACCGGGCCCAATTAGATACTCAAATGGGTTACTGGTTGAAACAGGTCCCCATCCGACACAAGCCTCCCGCCTATGCTTGGTCCCCACTAGGTTTTTCTCCCACTTAACCATTTTAATTTAAATGTCCATGTCTTACACATGCTACGGTTAAGTCCATACTTACATGTCATAATATACATGTCTTATCTTATTCCGGTTAAGTCCATATTTACATGTTATAATTTACATGTCACCCCACTTAACCCTCTAACCATACCCATGTCTTATTATGGTTAGTATTCCGTAATTCATTTCTTATGATGAATGGTGCATGACCTCCCATATTAGACTGAACGCTTTGTGGCCGCTGGATTTGCCGGGCGGTTCTGGGTAGTCTTACGCCACAAACGGATCTAACCTCGTGTCATTAACCATTGCGACTTCAATTCATTCCTTTGACCTCTCACATTAGACGTTCAATTGTGGCAGCTGGATTTGTCGGGCGGTTCCGGGAAGTCTTACGCCACAATTGCGCCTAACCTCGTGTCAAAGGTTTATTAATAATCATATTTCACCCATACCCAATTTTCATGTCATGTTTATCCAATTAAACATGTAATCATGTTTGTAATATTGCCTATTCCAAATTGTCACTAATTACATATTAATTAGCCTTAATTACAAATTTACAGTTATAGGCAATTTCATCGATTCCATGTAATTCATACCCAAATATGCCAATTTCACATATTATCCAATTATCCAAAATATCCAATAATATCCAATTTTCCATATTTCACATATTCATATCATTCCCATGTATTCGCATTCTCGCGTATTTTTAACATAGGCTCGAAGGTAGCCTAGATCCAAAAATAAAAGGAATAGGGATAAGAAGAAAGAATCAAATCACATAAAATTGGAATTAACATAACATCATGAAATGAAGGAATTTAGAACCCCCATGGGAGTTTTCATTCGTTAATATTTTAGATGGAGATTTATTAAGACAATTGGCCCTATTGAAAGCAAAACTGGCCTTATACCATCTGGATGAGTATAGGGATACTATTATTTGGGGATTGGATAAGAGGTTAATCTACTCAGTCAATTCAATGTACAAACTTATCAATTTCCCTGGTATGTATTTGCTTCCTTTTAGGTTTATATGGAAATCAAATTCCCCTCCTAAAGCTAAGTTTCTTATGTGTTTGATTATCCATAAGAAGCTTAACACAGTTGAGCTTTTAAAGAAGAAGAATGTTGTGTTGGATGTGAAATGTTGTTTTTGTAGTCATTCAGAGGAAGATGTTGACCATATATTCTTTTCTTGTAACTTGTCAAATTATATTTTAACTATGGTGCTAAGGATTTTTGTTATGCCTATTGTGAATATATTTAATAATTGTGAGAATTATTGGAATCACTATAGACTTACTTATAAATCTAAACAGAGATATGTAATGGACTCTTTAATTATCATCATTAGTTGGTTCATTTGGATGGAAAGAAATCAATGACTTTTTCATTTTATTTCAGTTTCCCCTGATAATTTAATCATTAAGATAGTTTATTTCTGCTTGGATTGGATGACCTCCCCATGTTATAAGTATTTTAGAGATTTGTATTCTGGAAACTTGTTGCAAAAAGTTAGGTCTAATTTAGAGTTATTTAAGAGTATCATTAGATATTTTGGAAATAATAGGTTTCGTATAAATGCTTAGAAATTAATTTTAATTCTGGTAAAGTTTGTTTTTTTACTTTTCTCAGATATATGTAAGGACATATAATGTATATTTAAATATATTTCTATACATTTATATATTCAAAATATATTCATACATATATGTGTTGGTAACTAACGAGGGTCGTTGTAGTTATTATCCAGGATTTCAGGTGGAAGGAATATTGAAGAAATGCATGGATTGCTTCAAAGTTTTTTGTGGGAGTGCTCATTGGAGGAATATATGGATAGCTATATGGTTTTGATGCTTGGTTTTTTGGTGGAGCTTTTATGGTGTTTACACTTTGAGAGTTGTTGTGGGTTGTACTTATTATTAGTCTTCCTGGGCGGTTTTGATTATAGTATTGGAATAGATATACTTCTATATCGGGTGGTGGCCTTGCCGGAATTCGATATAGGAGTAGATGGGCGGTGGTTTATCCGGAGCTCATCCATCTATTACCAAATACTTTTCTAGATTTGTTTTGACATTCGGAGTGTTGTTGGTTGTTTTACTCCTTGGGAGTTGTGTTGGGACTCTGTATTATTATGATTTTATGATATATATGTGTGCTCTCTTCTTTTTGGAAGATCACACATTTTTGGTTTTCAAAAAAAACATAACATCATGAAATAAAGGGGCATGTAAACTGGCATGGAGGCATAATAAAAGATTCAACATGAAATAACTGATAAAAGGTATGAACTTTACATAGAAACATAGGCATATGATGACATGAATAAAAAAGGTGAAGACTTGGTGAGATTTTCATTACAAACATATATATGAATCCTTTTTACAACTTTTTCATGTTACTTTAATCCCATTAAATTTGTGAAAATAACTGTACTCACCTTTTGTGGATAAAGAAAAGGATTAACGAATTGAAATTGGTGTAGAAACGTTACGGTGATGTTGATTGATCTTCTTTAATTATTGTTGAAGCTCTAAACTTTGATTTGAATTGTGTATGAACACTTGAGATTTAATTTAGAGGCGGCGGCTAGGATTTAAGACAGAGCTTGACAGCATAATGGTGTCATAGATAATATTTTATGAATTAGGGTTAGGTCCTACGGTGTATATATAGATGTCTAGGATCGATTGGGGCACGGGTCGACTCCAAAAATAGTGCGGTTCGGCTATTCCCCCTCCCGATTTGCTATTTTGAACTTTTTTTGAATATTTATTTATTTAATTTATATATATATGTATATATATATATATCTCATATGCATACAAACTTCAAGGCTTAAATAACATCTTCATAAGGTATCCGTTTTGTGCAAACCAAATGTCTATCTTGACCCAAAATTTTGAGACGAACATAATAGCGCAACCCATTTCACTTAATTATTCTTCTAAAAATTAAGTATACTTTAATTTGTGAATTTTGATGTTATAAAATTATGGTGTGTTACAGGCCCACTCTCGAAAGAATTAACCAGTTAAGCTCTGGTATAAAGGCTTCACAAAAATGTATGTAAATGTCCTATCTCGGTAATGTAATTGGGTAATACTACTATTGGAAGAGTTGCGAAGTCGTGCATAAATATTTACCAGGTTGGGCTAGAATCACTAACCTGGTTATGCATATGTGACACCTTACGTCTGTTAATGTCCATCTTTATCAGAATGCATTAAGTTTCATGAACCGTTATAGGTAAATAGAAATAGAAACATTACAAGACATATATAAAATAATAGCGGAATTAAAAATTTATTAAATAGAAAACATCGTGGTCCAAAACATGTTTACATCATAAGTTTGAAATACTGAAAACCCATTACATCAATGGAAAGCTTCTGTCTTGTACTAAAATCATCAGAGTACAATAATACATAAAAAAGCATAATCCCGAAAAAAGTAGCCATATCAGATAAGACAAGGAATCAAGCGGTACATCTAAGCAGCTCCAAGCAGAATGAAGAGAGAATCCAGACCAAGCTTGAGTATTCCCATCCTGAGAACCTGAGGGGAGAAAACATAAGAGAGAGAAGAGGAAACAAAATGGGTCAGACATAAGGTCTGGCGAGTCCAGTTACTTTTATCATATAAATAAGTAAAAGCATCATGATAGGCATATAACCTGCATGAGAAAGATAATAGTATCATAAGGAAGGAATAACAGATTGAGCATGATAAAAAGAATAAACATGACAGAATATATTGCGCTTCTCAAGTACTTTTCTCTGCACCAATACTAATATAACATAAACAAGATGATCTCAACAAGTACAAGATGGTAGACTTAGGTATACTTCTAGTGAGAGGATTTTACCCCTTACAATAATAGGTAGCTTAATAGAACTGATGGGTGTTACCCCCAGCGATAATAACGGGGTCCTAAACAACCAAGACTACATGTACCCTCATTACTACCCCCAATCGATCGGCTCCCTAACTCGTAGATACCCTGTGTTGGCCCCACAGTAGGATGTATCACTTCCTAAAGTGGTAACCCTGTTGTTTACAAGACGCATAACCATATCTACAGGTGTCACGGCGTCTTATCATCCTCCCTACAATCTAGACCCATGCACGCACATGACCCCATCGTAATGTGCTGCCCACACCATCCCTTAGATGGACCTCTTACAACCAACTCAGTAAGAGTGCCTTGACCCCGACTTAGTTCAGGATTCTCTGTTTGATACCAAGATAGGTTACTGACTGATACGGGTCTCACACACCAGATGATACAAGCTTCCCCTAGGCTTGTATCCCCGCTACTAGGATTTCGACAGGTTATGCCTAGCAGTTTAACAAGATTGCATAACCCCTATAGGTTAAGTTTGTCGGGTTTATATGTATTACCCGCCCCCACATATTTAACAAGATTAACTTAACACCTCACTGATTCAAGCAAGTTTACTTAACCCCTACTTAATTTAACAGGTTCATGTAGCCCTCACAGATTCAAACCGGTTAAGTATTATAGGTTTATTACCATTCATTCATTTATGGTTATTAATGCACTAGACCTCTCACATTAAGTCTACCACTTGTGGATGCTGGATATGCCGATTGGGTCCGGGCCGACTTCTACCACAAGTCGGACCTAACCTTGTGTCTTAGCACCATTATGTGTACATTTATGCACTCGACCCTTCACATTAGATTAACTACTTGTGGACGCTGGATTTATCGGGCGGTTCCGGGCAGACTTCTATCACAAGTGCAATCTAACCTCGTGTCTAAGTGCGGTTACAGTTTCTAATTACTACAAATCTAGGCATGTTCCTTATTAACCAATTTTCATGTTTATCCAAGGTTATGCCCCAAATCCTAGTTTGATTTATAATACAAGTTATGCCCTAGATTAAAGCTTCGTATCAAGGTATAAATTATGCCCAAATCCCAAACATATTTTAATATAAGTTATGCCCCAAATTAAACATTCCCAACCGTTCAGAATTTCATGCGCTCGCGTATTTCAGTGATATGCTTAGGCCTGAAGGTAGCCAGGCTATAAAAATAAAAAGGGAAAGAGGGAGAGAAGAGAACGAGAAAAGGCATGGTAATTAAAACTGGCATACGATGATAGAATTGGTCATACTAGCAGAGTAGGCATTGTAATTAAAACTGGCATATGATGATAGAATTGATCATACTAACAGAATAGTGTATGGTGACACGATTACATGATTAGGAAAAATAACAGAATAGAGATATCATGAATAGGCATATGGGGACTAACCAGCAAATTAGGTATACAAGTAATGGAAGATCTGTTATGATTCAGATTAATAACAGGCATAGGCTTAGATCCAAACTTATAAACATGTCAAGATTACTTTTTTAAATGTTTATATCTAAAAATAACATGAACTCACCGTAACTGGATCCAAAGAACAGAGAATTGTTTGTAGCTGTTGTAACAAAGATATTTGAATACGTATAACTTGTTGTTGAAGAAGAATAGGCTAGTTCAAAGTAAGTTGGGGCAACACCTTGTTGTCTCCATTATTTTTGGTGAATAAAAACAGTGAGAATGAGGTCCTATATATAGCCTAAGGTCAACGAATCATGCTCAGAAATGTGTCCAGGTTCAAGGCAGGAATCTGCCCAGATCTCCTTGGGGGTCGACTCCCGGGTCGACATAGGGGTCGACACCCATAGGGGATGGGGTCGACCCTTAACAGGCCGATTTCCCTCCCCTTTTCCCGCTGTATGATTTTGAATTCTATGTTTGGTTTATTTATATTTAAATGGCTTATATGTATATAAACTTCAAACCTTAATATCTTCTTCATACAATGTCTGTTTTACGCAAACTCGGAATCCATCTTAAGCAGAATTCAGAGACGAACGCAATGGCGTAGTCTATTTTACTTAATTCCTAATATTTAATTTAGTATATTTAATTTATCATTATAATGTTCTTTAAAATTACGGGGAGTTACAACATACATCTTGGGTTGGACAAAACGGGTAAAATTCGTGTATTATAACCTATATTGTAAATTTCTTAGTCACTAGAACTTGTTGTTATGGCGACACTCCTCATTACAACCTCCCAGATTTCATAGAAAAAGTCAGTTTCTCATAGGTGCTTAAGTTTGGCTTTCATTTCTCATTATCTCTCATGCTTGGTATTGGCAAAGTGACCTACTTTGAGAAAGGTAGTTACATGAGTTAATACTTGTTACCCTATTTTGTTTCCACTGTGAGTTTTCTTCGATCGTACATTGATTATGCTCATGCTCCTTTAATGCCGGTACCAGATATACACTCCATGCTTGGATGTGTTCAAGTTTTGATTTTTTTCAAAATTTGGGTGTAGAAAAGTGTGGGGTGATACATTTGGTATCAGAGCTTAGCTTAAACGATCAAAGGAACAAGTTATACTAGGATCATGAGAGAACGTAATTCGATTTTCTTTTATATTTTTCTTTGTCTTCCTTACTCGACTTTAATTTATTTCGACAATGAAATTAGTCGTGAGCCTAATTATATAAAATGGGCTTTGAGCAACTAAGAGTTGAAATATGTTGAGTTCGGGTTTCTAGCCAATTCTGTCTTACCCTACAGTACGATTGATGATCTTGTCGTGAAGAGCATGGGGACGACATATGGTGGAGTCTGTTGGTTTGAGTTGGAGACTAGACAAAAGTCTAGCTACAACCGAGATAGTCATAATTTCTAGTTTTTGATTTTGTTTGGTAGCTTAGGTTGAGACCATTACTCGATCCAAAATGGGGAAATGCCCATGTTGATATGTTGTATCTATTTCAGAAATATAATTATGAGGTGTATCCATTTGTTACTTCGTTAAATTTCCAAATCTACCATTTTTGGGGTATTCAATTGAGTTCTTCGCCTTGTATTCGAGGAATATTTTTTTTAACTATTTGAAATAAAATGGATTTCAACGGTTTTGAAATATGTTTTCCGAAAGTGATTTGTGAAGATATAGTTTTAAAATTTAATCTATTCGTGTTTCAAAATTTTAGAGCTATTGTGTAATTTTAATAAATATAGTATGATTAGTAGGAACGATGGAGTTAGAAATGACAAGGAATATGCCACTAAACTTGAAAACAATAAATATTTATTCCTTGTAATTTTTAGTACATCTCCATATATATATTGGATAATTTATTAAAGTTAGCAAAATTTATCTAAATTATTTTAAAGCTCCAATATTTTTAAACACGAAAACGTTTTTCTGGTTTAAAATATAAAATTGGAATATAAATAGTAATAATAAAATGGATTTATAAATATGAAACCGTTAGTTTATAAATAAATCCCATCTTTGGAGAAGTTTTAAATTTTTCTTCGAAAAGGCTAAGGAAAACACTTCGTCTAGATTTTGGGTATTTGATTTCGTGAATCGCCTGTTTGTTGCCAGCTAGGTAAGGGGAAAATCCGTTTTAGTTATATTACATATTTCTAGCTGAATTCTTTTTGGAATTCATTCATTTGTTGCATAATCGCAGCAATGTTGTTAAGACTACAAATTCTTGGAGTTGGTTTGGAATTTAATTACGGTGTTTAAATACCGCAGTGATGGGGATAATTATTTTTCGGATCGCGTTAAATCTTAAAACATGATGTTGGACGATTAATATTTTAATCTAGCCTATTAAGGTCAAGGTCCAACCTCTGTCCAAAGCACATTTGGTAGTTGACCATTTATTGCTATACTAGGACGGTTAATTAGTTGATGAGTTTTGTATAAAATGGACCTAGGACTCAACTCTAAAAGTTGCATCCAAATTATCCCTTTAACTCCCTTCTTTCGTCCTTCCTTCCTCATCAAGCCGAACCATATTTCTATCCTTCTTTCCTTTTTTGGTTGCCGCCACGTCACCTCATTTTCCGTGCTTGTTTACACATTAGATCTTGCCTCGCTAATACTCCAAGATCTAATTTCTTCTCTCCGACCATTTCTTAGTTCATAATACCTAATTGAGCTATCCGGTCTTACTCATACCATTTAATTCACATCCTTGGGGGAAAGATCATTTGGTTGGATTGGAATGAGCAAAAATATCTCACCGCTTTAGGACTAAGAAAATTTATCAAGGCAGCTGAGCTTGCACCGGCCAGTTGCTTTGAGATCTTAGAATAGGGTTTGTTGTTTGTGCTGCATTCGCCTTTTTTATACCTTGTTTGAGTAGGTTCTTTCGAAGGCGATCCTCATTTCGAAGATGAAGATAAGTTATTTTTGGATGGTTTTTCTGAGGAGAATCTAGATGAGGTTTTAGAGGAATCCATGTTGTAAGTGGACTTGCATGGCCTCTTGTTTGATCGGCTTTAGAGATTTTCAGCAAATCTCTTTTTCTTAGTGTTCGGTAATCTATGTTTGAACTGCCCATGTAGACGTGTGACCCATTTAGCACATCGCTCTATAATTAGGAAGTTATGACTAGATTTGTCTCATGATGCGGAAATCAACCCTTTGCTTGATCGTTGGTATAAAAATCATTTAGTGTCGCATCATATTTGATTTAGCTTGTTGTTCTTGTGTTATCTCGTAGGGTTACTTTCTGTAATTTTACCTATCTATTTTGTCCTTAAACAATACTCGGTGGATTTCCATGTGGAGCAGTTTTGTGGTAGGTTTCTTTTCTCCTCATAAATTCACTCTTAGAAGAGATGGTGATGTGAAAACCACCAACAACACCGGCGGTATTCGTAAAACGAGATTGAGCATTTTGCTAGCATGATATGGTTAATTAAAGATCATAAAAAATTGGTTTGAGCTGCAGCCGCGGAGCAAGACATCTCGTTGTTTATAGCCATTGTTTTGGGAGTTTTGGTTTTTTGTTGTTGTTACCCTTTCCAGCATCGGGTTCTTGGTTGTGGTGATTCGTGCTTGTAATTGTTAGTGTTGTTTAAATCGCATGACTTAGGTTGAGATTTCTATGTTTGAAGATGTTTATGTCATCCACGCGTGCCTGTTTGAATGAAATCTCATTTTTGTATCTAAACCAATAGTTGTCTTAGGGTTGGAAAGGATATAATTCTGTGTTGGATATATTTTAGCATAGGACCGATTTTGCATTGTTCTCGTCACGGGGATATAAAGATATAAATAAATAAGGGTGCTTTTTTACAGGTCCCTGTTAAGGTTTTAAATTAGGCTAACATCCGATTATAAATTTAGTCCCTATTTTATAAAATTCACTAAAAAAATTTTAAAAAAAATACTTAAATTCATAATTAATTAAAACACGTAAACGCTGAAAAATTCAGGTCAAAAAACAATTAAACAAGGCGTCAAAAAACGAAAAAACAGAAAAGAAAAAAAACAACGAAAATGCAGTTTAATGCATAATAGTATGCAAGTATTTGTATTTTCCAGCATACATCTATGCATGTTTTCAACCTATGCATCTATGTTTGATTTTTTAGCATACATCTATGCAAGTATTACATAATTTTGGCATACAAGTGTGCAGAAATTTACATGCATAAGTATCAGTTCAAATTTCTGTATGAAATACTTGCATACATGTGTGCAAGTATTCCAAATAGTTGCATACATGTATGCAAGTTTATGTCCATATTTTCAGTACAAAACAACATATGCAATAGATGCATACATGTATGTAATTATTGGCAAAAACTGCATACATGTATGCAACTTTTCTTTTGCATGAACTTTCGAGAATATTTCAAGATTTTTGAATTTTTTTTTATGTTATAGCGCCAAAAATCTGGCCAGAACTTGAAAAAGGCGGAAGTACACAAAAAAGGGGGCGTGTTTATAATGTAAACATAACAGGGATGTGGCTTTCATTTTGAAATGTTTTAGGGACCTGAGCCTTATTTTCACAATAAATAAATCACCGTTCCTTGTTAAAGCTAAAATTTATTTTGGTTTTTTGTGTGTGCTTTCAGTTATCGCATTTTTGGCGTGGCTGACTTCCTTTCTCGCGAACATATGACTTGAATCATTTAAATTTCTACAAAATACATTTTTGAAGATTTTGGAAAATGTTGTTCGAAAAAAACATTTTTCTATCATTTTCTTATTTTATAGGAAAGTGAAACGATTTTGGAAGAAAATTTTACAAATAAACATAAGAAATTTTCAAGCAAGAATTTATTTTTGTGAAAAATTTCAGTTTTTGGTCACATAAATAATGTATGGAAGATGTTCGAATGCTTTGTGTGCGTGTGTTAGCGGTGCAATAGGACTGATGATGTGTTAAAAACGTTAACGGTAACAAAGAAAAAGTTGTTTTAGCCCTGGAAACGCTGTTTCCATACCTTGTCAACGATGCGCATGAACTATTCATTAACTCATTTACGTTTTAGAGCTTGTTTTAAGTCTCCTTTATAGTCTACAGTTGGAAATTTTTGGAGTATTTTGGGTAACTGTGGTGAAAATTTCCACTATAGGGCGGGAATTGGAAAAGATGTGAGCAGAAAAATGTTAAAAAAAATTAACTCCAATTTCCTTTTTCCGGATTAGGAGAGATTAAATAGAAAACGATTAGATTACATACGTTTTGGATGGTAGGTTTCGGATGCAAAATTGGTTTTTCACACTTTCAATCATAGTTGTGTGAAGATTATGGATGAAAAAGAATTTTCAAAATTTGCATTCATATAGAACTGCCAGTATATTTAGGGTGTTTTGCATCATGTTTTTGAAAGTGTTTTAAAAATCTCAATCCATACATATAGAGGGCCCGATTTAGAATCATCTTGCATGCATATTTTATGGTTGAAATGCACTAAGTACACCATGCACATATACACATGGTTGCAAAGTGGATGTTCACAAATTGGCTGTGTAGGATAGGATAACTGGTTATCAGAATTTCGGGACGAAATTCTTTTTAAGGGGGGAAGAATGTAACAACCCGAATGTTTGAAAATAAATATTTATTTAATTAGAATCTCAAAAATAGGAATTTCTGCATATGGTGGAATTTAACCATGAAACTTTAATCGTTGCGCTCATCTCGGAATTATGGACAACTTTCATGTTTTGAGTTTCGCGAACATATCCTATATGAAAAAGTTACAAACAAAATACGAAAACGGATGGAAAATAATTTAAATGGAATTATATATATATATACATAATTTCCTAGCCATTTCACTGCTAGGTCGACCATGCGGTCGACCGCTGGCTGCGGCCGCTTGGTTGAGCCAGGCAGTGATGGCTAGGGTTTTATCATATAAAATTTTAATATGAATGGATGGATGTTAATAAAAACTGATCTGATGGTCATAGGCCATTTCCACCCCTATAAATAAAGGGGTAGAGTCTCATTCCTTTCCATTCAAATCTAAATAGGTAGCGGTGTTCTGCCATTTTTTCCCTCTTCTAATCTAATTTCTAAAATAAAAATATGTTTATACATATCAAATCAAATCAAATTCATATGGAACTGGGAAGTTTATTAGATTCAATGGAAGAGGATGCTCAACGATAGATTTCATTGCTCTCTTCCCTTTTTCTTACATTTCTACAGATCTAGAATTTTTCCCTTTCTAGATAGATTGTAGGTTAATAAGAATTTGGGGATTGTAATCCTAAAGGGTTCAAAACTTATAATTTGGAGGCCATAAGGTGAGTGGGAAATTTACTAATACAGATATACTGATTTATCTATTTCATTTGAATCCAATCTATGTTTTATGCCTATTAGATCTGTTATTTAAATAGTTGTAAATTGTGGCAACCATCAGATCTGATTATGAACATGTTTGAAATTGGCAAATGATAAGTTGTGATTATGTATAACATGAATTATAGGATTTTTATATATTTTTCCCATATATTTCTACAGTTATGTCATGAAGTGTGTTATACATGTTACATAGCACTGTGGATTTGGAAATCAGTCCCATTAAACATAGATTAGCTGTAGTTGCATTTCAGATCTTTAGTTCAGTGCTGAAATACGAAATATGTAATTTTAGGTAAAAAGATGAACTTGTATATTATGTGGTTGTAAGAATAAAAAGAAATATTCCTGTTATATTCAATATTGTTGGGTTTTTGGCTTAAGCATTGTAAAATATGCCTTTTTCCCCCATAAAAAAATACAAAGAGGCATTATTTTAGAATCACAAGAAGTATGACAACAAGGATTAAAAAGGGAAAAGTGTTGCAATGGTACATATAAATATAAATACATGTATTTGTATGTAATTTGCATCGACTATTTAAATATATACATATTACATATATTTCTTGTGATTTGGAAATATGTCAAATTCCACGAAATAGGCATTGTTTACAATGATTACGACTACTTTACTTGTGAGACTTGAAACCTTTTAGGCAAGATTGAATACAAAAAGCGAATGTTTTGTTAATTGATTAGACCAAATCATTAATTTAAATATAAGTATTGCAAAATAATAAATAAATATTAATAACTACGTTGACTGCACGAAAACATAAAAATAAAAATATGTATACATATTATCTGTCCAAATCAGCGTAAAACGACGAAATATAAATTGTATGGAATGTTTGAATGTTTGGATAAGGTTCAATTATGGAATTATATGTAAATATAATCCATTTTGAATTAATATGTTTGTGGTGACCATTTGTAGCAATCAATGTAATTAACTGCTTTAAGTGAGACAGTAAATAAATAAATAACCATTGTAACCAATATTGATTTAGGGAAAATAAATGTGATGGGAAAATGGTTACAATTCCTAAAATCAATTAGGATAATTGTTGTGGACCCCAATTAGGAAATTTAAATTATAACCACATATAGACACGAGATTAAACTCAACTTGTGGTGTAAGCCTGTCCTAAACCGACTGGAAAATCCGGAAACCACATGTAATCAGTTTAATGTGAGGGGTCTAATGGATAAATATAATCGTACTAAGGCACAAGGTTAAGTTCACTTGTGGTATAAGTCTGCCAGGAACCGACTGGCATATCCAGCATCCACATGAAGTCAACTTAATGTGAGAGGCCTGATATGTAAATATATATATATATATATATATATATATATAACAGTCAACCAATAAATAAATAAAAATGGTAATTGCTTGTTGGGATACAACAAATATACACTTCGGGACTGATAAAATAGGAATCTCCATTGTAATCAACGTCTTAGGTAAATTACGGCCGTTAGGCTCATAAATGACATTAACTGTAATCAATGAAAATTTAAGATAAATAGTTGCCTTAGGAAAATATGACCATTAGAGTCATAAAGGGTAATAAAAAGGGAATAACACGGAAACGTGTGTCATAAGGGAATTTATGGGTATCATTTAAACACTACGTCCAAATTAGGGAAGGTATTAAATAAACATCCTAGGGAAAGAGGAATATAACCTTCCTTATTAATAGTAATGGAAATATAAAATATAGTTGGACTTAGTAAGTTAATAATATTTGATACTATTTACCATATAAACCCATGATGCAAATAAATGGAATACGTATAGTATTTTTCTATAAAGGAACTAAACGCGAATGACTTAATAACGTAGCCTACTTTATCCCAAAAAGGGAAAGGTGTTAATGGAAAATTGGGTTCGAACTAATAACCTTCGTGTACAGTCAGCTTCCTGGGTCATAAAAGGCTAAAAAACTAGGGGTTGAAGAGTCCATCTGGGAATAAAATTTTTTGTGTAGGGGTCTTAAATGGCTTGTGTTTGTGGGCCTACCCAACCTGAAAATTAAAAGAGTCAGATATGGTCGTTTATCCTACGGGAAGTAATTAGCGACTAAGTAGGTTATCTAATAAGGTCAGCTAGAAGGTATAACACACGATAAATACCTTCTCTCACCTTATGCGGGGCATGGGTAAATGTGTGAGTGGTGGAAGCCTTAACTAGTAGGGCCCATAGCTAGTGCCCTATAGTTTATGTTAATTTTGAATAAATTATCGAGGGTTAATAAGTGACCAATAGGCCCTCCTAGGGTCTTAAGTGATCAAGGAGAATCCACCCTATCAAGCACTGATAGCGAGACGTTAAGTAATAAAGAATAGTGAATTAGAATATAAATAGAAACCCCGTAATTAGAGGCTCACTCTCGATAGAATTAACCAGTTATGCTCTGGTATAAAGGCTTCACAAAAATGTATGTAAATGTCCTATCACGGTAATGTAATTTGGGGAATACTACTTTGAGGAGAGTTGCAAAGTCATCCGTAAATATTTACTAGGTTGGGCTAGAATCGCTAACCTAGTTAGGCATACATCTTGGGTTGGACCAAACGGGATACATTTGTGTATTATAACCTGTGTTGTAAATTTCTTACTCACCAGAACTTGTTGTTCTGACCCCCCGCCTCATTACAACCTCTTAGGTTTCCTAGAGAAGGTCGGGTTCTCACAGGTGCTTAATTTTGGATTTTGGTTCTCTTTCTCTCTCATGCTCGGTATTGGCAAAGTTACTTACTTTAAAAAAAGTAGTTACTTGAGTTAATACTTGTTATCCTATTTTGTTTCCGCCATGAGTTTTCTTTTATCGTACTATGATTATGCTCATGCTCCTTTATTGCAGGTACCAAATATACACTCTGTGCTAAGATGTGTTCATGTTTTGATATTTGTCAAAATTGGGGTGCAGAAAAGTGTGGTGTAACACCCTACATTTTATGACAACTAAATAATTAAATAATGCATATGTGTATATATATGCATAGACATAAATATATAAAAGAAGAATAAAATAATGGTAATAAATGATTTCATGTAATAAATATATGCATTGAAAAAGAAGAAAAGATTAATGCAACGCAAATGTTAAAAGAAAGAAGAAATTGGTTGCATGCAGTATAAATATGTTGCATGTAATGATTTACAAATATTATACATTAATAATAAGAGAGAAATGAAAGAAAAAGAAGCATGCAAAATGATAAGGTTGCATGCAATGGCTTAAATAAATGATTACAACAAACATGAAAAAGAGGAATAAGAAAAGGACAATGACCACCATTGTTCTAAGCCTTGTTAACAATAGCCTAAGTAGTCTAGTTGGATAGAGCATGTGGCTTTAATGCAAGAGGTACAGAGTTCGATCCCGCCCGGTGCCATGTTTTTGTTTTAAAGGAATGAATAAAATAATACATGTTCAAAAGAGAAAATAGGTATAAACGCACATATAAGGAAAAGCATACATATAAGGAAGTGTAGAAAAATATATGTATATATGTATATGAGAATATATATGTATATACGTGCAAATATATATATATATACACAAAAAAAGAGAAATTCAAGATAAGGCTGCAATAAATGAAATCTGGTAAGCATTAATAATGACATAAGCACCGTTTGAATTTTGAAATCGAAATAAAAGTTGTTCATATATATATATATATATATATATATATATACATACATACGCGTAAAATAGGCATTGGAAGTTTTGTATACATATAAGGAGATTATATGCAAATATAATTGTTACTACCAAATATCAACAGTGAAGTGAGCTGGCAGTGAAGGGGTGTCGGATGGCCGAAAACTTGCAGGAGGCTCAATAGAAAGTGGGGCCAAATACTAATAAGGGCAAGAGCAGGAAGAAATAATCCGAAAACCTGCATCAACCGAAACTTTTTCCCTACCCCTAAGGAAAGAGATCGTAAAGAACTATGGGGGGTAACCGACAGGATCTCTCCGCCAAGGTCAATCAAACAAGATCCTTTCGACAGTATCGGCTCCACGAAAGACTCCATGTCAGGAGCCACCCTAATCCAAAAAGAAGAAAGCCAAAAGCAATAAACTCGTCAGATGAAGCTTAAGAGAATCTTCGAAAATGATTTACTTAAATATTGGAACACCCAAAGGCGAGAGCATCGAAGGTACTAAACCAAGGGAACGTGAGGACCCCCCTTGAACCTGGTTCCGGAGCATCTGGTACAAAAATACCGAAAGGCCACATCCGCGAATAAACAAAAGTGGTACCAGAAACCACCCTCCAAGAATACAGGCAACAACAAGCGCCCACCAGAGGGCTAACCGAGACCCGAGCAGGGATATAGGCTACCTATGCTAGACTACCTACTACCGAAACCCACAGCGGCTTCAAACCGGCAGTTATCGATACACACCACGAGGTCAAGTCCCTCTAAGTATTCACAATAAAGCTGAAAGCCTACATCCGAAAGCTTACGTCTGCAAGCCTACATTCAGGAGTTGCTTTCAAGAATTCAAGTATCATCTAAATACCATGACCGATGCACCAAAGGCGACAGAAGGTCAAGCACCCGAAACCAATAATAAAGCTACCGGAAAAGAACTATATGGGCCTAATAGCCCAGCAACGGAAGAAGCCGTGAACCACTATAAATAAGGCACTAGAGGTCACGCTTAGGAGATGGATTTTTCTTTTCTTCCTTAACACTTGTACCCTTGAAATTAGCTTTGCAATGAGATCATTGGAGGGATCCTCCCTATGACATTCATGTACTCTCAATGAAAATTGAATAAAAAGGAGTCTATTACAAGAAAATTGCTCTGTATGTGTATATTGTCATTTTCTAATCATCGTTATTGCGATTTACTATTCCTTTTTCAGATAAAGTCAGGATTTCCACCTCAAAATTTCTTCGAATAGTAAAACATGCTTCATCCCCTAAGTTCAAATCCATTCTGATCACCCTTGGCAAACCCATACGTCTCTGACTCAACATCTAGGGCTATAACTTGATTTAACCCATAAATTAGCCAATCTATCATTTTCTCCTTTAGATCCACCCCAGTCGACCCATGTCCGGTGTTGACGAAAAATATCATTAACATTTTGGCGCTAGAAGGAGGGCTTGAACCTCCGACCTTGTGGTTAACAGCCACATATCCACCTGTGTTGTTCCATCCCGGATTGGACTGAACCTTGAAGAGGCGAACATTATGGATAAGAAATCTCCACCAGTTGCCGACAGATTTCCCATGACCGGGGCAAGTATTGACTAGCCATGGGTAATCGAAAGGTTCAAATTGGAAACCCTCCATATCCAAAAGAAAGAGAAGGACATAGAATCTTATGACACTTATCGATGGAGCATTAACCCCTTACACATAGGACTAACTCCGATTTTTTCCTTTTACCAACCCTCGACTGAGAGATACAACTCTTTTCTCCTTGCCAAAGAAGCCATGCTCACAAAGGCTAGAGAAACCATGTTCGAACAAAGCAATAAAAAACTCCCATCCCTCTGACTGACAAAAGGTATGAAAGAGATATACCCCCATGTTGAAAGGCATTAAAAAGGAAGTGTAGAGATAAGGAATGAGTGGCGAAATTGAGTAGCAAAAAGGCCAAAATGTAGCAGCAGAAGAAGAATTTTGAGTCAAGGTTACCAAAGGGTTAGAAGCTCACTATATCGATTGAGGGTATCTATTTCCTAACTAGACATGAGTTAAACTTTTGGTCGTCACCCAAGAAGAAGCCCAGGACCGAAGCTAGGAGAGAAGGATCGTATTGCTACTACCATATGGTAAATGGACATGAAACAAACCACTATAGAGTTCTGGAGGGGATGATCATCAAATTCTTAAACCGAGGAAAATTACAAAGCTATGTAAAGAAAGCATAGGAGGTCACGTCATTGAGACCCTCTTGAAAGAGTAAGAAAAGGATTACTCCCCCTATTGCAAAGGAAAGAAACTCTAAAAACAAAATGATCAAGGAAGGGTCAAACAACAAATGGATAAAGAGAAGAAAAACCCTTGCCAGAACTAAATTAGCCCAGGAATGTAAGCCTCCGTTTCGCACCATAAATGGTCGTGGCGGTGCATCTAAAACTAGCACGCCCAGCACAAACCAGAGGGGGCAGGGTTAAAGCATCGAAAATGTAAGCCGTCGTTTCGCACCATAAATGGTCGTGGCGGTACATCTAAAACTAGCACGTCGTGCCTCTACTAGCAGAAAGTATGCCCTGCCTCTGCTAGAACTAAGAACGTCCTACCTCTGCTCGTAGATTAGCACATCCTACATCTGCTCATAGATTAGCACATCCTACCTCTGCTTATGTTCCGCGTTACCGGCAGAAGGGAACGCAAACCCCTATCATTGCCTACGATGGTCAGGATAGGGAACCTCTTCGAGGGGGTTGCGTATAAGCCTTTATCAGTGCCTACGATGGCCTTTATAGAGCATCAAAAGACTAAACCTTAGTTTTGTGCCTATGAGGGCCCTGTCTAAGTTTCTAAGCCCTTATCATCGCCTACGATGGTCAGGATAAGGCATCTCTTGAAGGGAGGTCGGGTAAGTCCTTCGGCCCTGCTTATGGATAAGCAAGCCAAGCGCTCTAGACGCACAAGCCCAAAGAGTGGCCAACAAAGCATGTACATCCTGTGCTTTGACACTAGATGCCCAAAGAGTGGCTCGAGAAGTACATACAACCTCTGCTTCACAAATAAAATGTTTAACACCCTGCATTTTTAATATAATTAGAAATGTTTATATGCATGGAAATATAAATAATGGTGATATGCAATTTAAATTAGTGGAAGAGACGGAAAAATTAATACGTTAACGATAAATGCAATAGAAGATGTAATAAAATAAAGAAATTTAATTTAAATATCAGAAATTAAGTAAAACAGACATCACCATTGCGTTCGTCTCGGAATTCTACTTGGGATAGTGTTCAAGTTTGCGTAAAACGGATAACGTATGAAGAAGTTATGAGATTTTGAAGTTTGTATACATATAAGCTTATATATATACACACACACAAAATATTTCCAGAATTCAAAAATATTCAAAAACAGTCAAAAGCGGGTGAGCGGGAAAAATCCCGCTCGAAGGGTGTCGACCCCCCCCAAAGGGTGTCGATATAGGTGTCGACCCCCCTATAGGGGTGTCGACATAGGTGTTGACCCCCCATAGGGGAAGACACAGGTGCCGACCCCCTGTATAGGAGTAGACCCCATCCCAAATCCGAGAGAAATACATCGTTTTGTATGTAGGCATGTTTTTTGACCAGGTTCGTTGGCTTAGAAGCTATATAATGGACCCTAACCCTATTGTTTTCTTGACCTTAACTAATGTCGGCGCCATGATGCTACTCTAATCTAAAATAATTTTGATTCTTCTTCTTCCCCAAGCAATTCTTAGATCTAATCTCTTCTCTTCCTCCCCAAATGTATTCTTAAAATAAAAAGATAGATCTAGGATTCCTCCACTTTAAAATAAGAGCAAGGAATTCAGATGCCTGGATCTATGTTACGCAAAAAGGGAGAAAACCATGGATCAGATCTAGAATTGGGAAAGCATACAAGTGAGTGGATTTAAAATAATTTTTGGTATAATAATGGATCTATCATTCGCCATTCCCCATTTACACATGTAATAAACCTATTGAAAGATCTAATTTGGTAAAGTTCACCTATGCCTAATATTGTTGTCATATGCTTAATTATGATCAGACATTTTATGCCTACGTTGGGTTTCCTCCTTTTACTCTTCCCTTTTTATTTTATATAGCTAGGCTATCTTCGAGCCTATGCCTATTGTGGATTCATGCGATTGAACGATATTGAGAACAAAAGGGAAAAGGTTGATTTAGGTATTATATGCGATTGGGAGGTTTGGGGCATAACTTATAATGGGGTTTTGGGAATAACTTTGATTGGAATCATAAATATAGCTATGAGTATATGAATCAAATTGTAATTATGAATGTAAATTGGGATTATAAGTTGAATTGGGATTATGGGCATAACTATATTTGGAATTATGAATAAAACTATGGTGGGATTTATGTATATAAATCAAATTGAGAATATAAGACTGTAATTTAGGGCAATTGCTGATGGTTGGAATTTGGGTCATTATTGCAATAAAATATGAACAATTGGAAATGTTTAGGAAAATATATAATATAATGAAAGTTGGCATAAATTATGGAAATTGATTTAGGCATAATTGGGCGTAACTTGTATACGTAGGATTATAGGTATAAATTGGATTAGAATTATAAGAATAAATTTGAATTGGAATTTATGGGTAACTAGAAATCATAATAATCAAAGACTTGAAATTGGGTATGAATTAAGAAAAAGATATTGAACACCTAAGACACGAGGTTAGATTTGGTTTGTAGTAGAAGTCTGCTCGGAACCGCCCGGCATATCCAGCAACCGCAAATAGTAATCTAATGTGAGAGGTCTTAGGTGGAAACTGGACCCGTAATGGTGTCAAGACACGAGGTTAGATTCAGATGCGGTAGAAGTCTGCCCGGAACCGTCCGACATATCCAGCAATCACAAACGGTAATCTAAAGTGAGAGGTCTTACGCTTTTACGGACATCATAAATAATAATGAACACTTAACCAAGACGACACATGTAAGGTTGATATGGATATAATAAAGGGGTTACGTGGGTAACATGGGTAGCATGGATAATTTGATAAATTAGAATACTTAACCCAATTAAATCAGTAGTGGTGTTACGAACCAGTTAAATTGAGTAGGGGTTAAGTAAACATGTTAAAGAAGTGGGGAGGGTTGAGTTAGTCTTAATTAATGCCAAAATAGGGAATGATAATAACAACCTATTATGAGTGAACTTAAGAAAAGAAAACGATAATAGGTAGGCTTGTCCTAGGGACAAGTGGGAATTATAACTTATGGAATAAGGTAAGTTATAATGAACGATGGAGAAGATAGAATAACTTATGGAATAAGGTAAGTTATAAGGAACGATAAGGGAAGATGAAATAACTTCTGTAATAAAGAAAGTTGTACTTGATTGAAGATTCGGGCCTACCAGGTACGAAATTTCGCACTCGGCTAGGTGCGAAATGTGTTTGGTGGGCGCTGTTGGTCGAGGCTTGTTGGATCTTCTGGGTCATTGACGTGGCGAGGTCCTTGTTGGTGTGAACCCTTTTCAGCCTTCCTCCTGCGTTCCCCGAGTTTAACTGTAACAACCCGAATTTTAAACAACGTGTTAAGACAAGAATCAAGGAAGAATTAAATTATAAAATCTGAATCAGGATAAACGGGTTGCGCCATTGTGTTCGTCTCGGAAAAATACGCGAAATAGAGTCCGAAATTTCGTAAATCGGAGTCCGTATGACCCAGTTAAGGCCCAACGAAGTCTCACGAAAATTCAAATCCGAAAACAGATTTGAAATTCAGCCCAAAAAGAGAGGCGGGAAAATTCCTGCCAGACACTCAGGGTCGACACCCATGTCGACATGGGTGTCGACCCCTCCCCAAGGGGTCGACATGGGTGTCGACCCCTGTGTTGACCCCCCCCCCCCCTGTAGAACCCCGACCTGGTGCACCTGCTTGTCATGTTGGCTCGGTTTTGGAGGCTTGTGACGATTTTGGATGGCTTGGATTCGATCTAGGGTTAATCCTATGGCCTAAAATGCTCCTAAACTCTATAAAATGACCCTAACCCCCTAACCTAAATCACTCAAACTCTCTCATGCCACGAAGTGCTGCCCAAATGCCAAGTGATCATGGCCTCCATCTCTAACTCCAAGAGACTATGCATGCAAATCGGATCCGAATCGAAAGGTGCAAGCTTGCTACACCAAATCGAGACTCGATCAACGTTGCTACGGCGATTTCATGACGGTTCTTCATCAAAGGAGCCACCTTTCTTTGTCACGACGATGCATAATCCTTCCCTAAGCCTCGCTATGTAAGTTCTAGCTACTTGCAGATTCTAACGGTGGTTCTAATGTGACATGGGATAAAATGCGATGAAACATAAGTATGCTAGCTTATGTGAACCTAAATTTGCCCCTTTTCTATGATCTATGACCTTGGGCTAAGTTGTAGCGACTTAATCATGCCATTCATGTTATGTTTATCCTAGTATATCTTGCAAGTTTGAATCTTTATCTATGAAATGTTAGCATGAACCTTTGGGAACCACTTGACTTGTGAAACATGGGCAAAGACTTGACTTTGGGGCTTATACATGTTTGTGGCCAAATTACCTTAGAATGCTATGTATGTTTGTGGCCAAATTCACTTATGATACTATGCATATTTGTGGCCAAATTCCCTTATGACACTATGCATGTTTGCGGCCAAATTCCCTTATGACACTATGCATGCTTGCGGCCAAATTCCCTTATGATACTATGCATGTTTGTGGCCAAATCCCCTTATGATACTATGCATGTTTTGGCCAATATGTTGGCATAATACCCTACTATGTGACTCCCTTCCACTTGGGTTGGAAATACATTTGGGTAGCTTAGGAAAAACGTAGGTATGACATGAAAAACTTGGCATGGGGTTTACATGAGAACATGACATTCATGATACATTTAAATATGGTCATGACACGTGGGGAAAACATGGAACTTGAACTAGACATGGATGGGTTGTAAGTGTAATAAGACACTAGACCAAACATGAAAGTGGCCAACTCGAGGTTGGGTTGAGTTTGTAGCATAAATCTACCCGGACCCGCCCGGCTTAACTAGTGGCTACAAACAATAGGACCCAATGTGGGTAGTTGGTCATGTAGCACTTAAAACCCGAGGTTAGACTAGGTTGTGGTGTAAAACTACCTGGACCCGCCCAACTTAACTAGTAACCACAACAAAGTCTAATGTGAGAGGTTGAGGTGCATTAATCTAATTAATGCCACATGAAAAGGTTAAGTAATTTTGATTAATGACACTTAACCGATATGACACGAATGGGTAGGTTAAGTTAAACCGGACTTGGTTCCTTAATGACACTTAACCATACAAGACAATTAGGGGATGGGGTTAGGTAACCTACACTTGACTAATCTAAACACGGTAATTAGATGGGGTTAAGTAACCTTCACTTAGCTAATCTAAGCACGGTAATTCGATGGGTTTAAGTTAAACACTTAACCAATCTAAACTTGGTAATTCAATGAGGTTAAGTTACCAATACTTAACCAACTTAACATGATAATTTAATGGGGTTAAGTAACTTATACTTAACCAATTATACATGATGATTTGATGAGGTTAAGTGACCTACACTTAACCAATCTAATATGTGGACTTGGTAGGGTTAAGTCACAAGACCTTTTAAATTAGGCTTAACCATTGTAATACGATTAGTGGATGGGGTTAAGTTAACCTATACTTAACCAATCCGACTCGATAATCTGATGGGATTAAGATAATCTATGCTTAATCAATCTAACATGATAATCTGATAGGGTTAAGACAAATAAATACTTAACCAATTTGACTTGATAGGGTTAAGTCATGTGCTTCTTGTTATACTTAACCAACTTGTAGGGCTAATCCTTGAACTTAAATACTTAGCCAATCTGGACATGATTCGTAGGCGGGCTAAGTCATGAACCTGAATAACAACACTTAACCCAATAGACAAAACCCTAGTGAGAGCAAATAGGTAGAAAATCGTGGTTAATCAAGTGTAACGGGGAAAAGAAGCTAAGTGGTAAACCTTAGTTAAGTATAACTAAGTAATAATTCTTAGCCAAGGACATGGGACTAGTTCATGAATGGATGAGTAACCCGATATGGTAGGTCATCGCTTAAACACACGAGGAGGAGCAAATAAACCGACTAGGATAAGGGCTCCAACGAACTGGGTGATGATGCGGTAGCTTCGGGGGACGTGAGGGTACTCTTGGTATCCCTCTGTGAGGTGGCAGGTGGTCCATCAAACCCGGCCTCACAGAGGTTAAGGTCTGCGATAGAAGAGCCAAGAGTATGCCTTGGTTGCTATACGAGCGACCTAAAAACTGGGATGGATTAGCGTGGAGTCGACGATACTTGATTTTGCCCTGGATAGCACGTCGCCGACTACCTACCATCTTTAGTCAATCGTGCACGAACGGAAAGGACGAGAACCCCCAACAGACCATGTTCTTGCTATCGAGTCATGGGTGAGGTTGGCCCGTAGGAAAGTGGGGCTATAGTGGGGCCGGGATGTGGTTCTCATACATTATTTTTCTTGGATTGCCTTTCAGTAGTTGAGGGAGGGGTCACGTGGGACCATAGCCACGGGTACAAAAACAGACCTTGATATCTTCATCAGCAGACGACTTAAAGCTCCCGACCGAGTTCCGTATTTCTTGATTTGCCCTGGCACGGAACTCGGATGGCACATTGAGGAACATGTGCGTCTAGACATGGAAAACGATTCACGATACATACGCGGGATAAAGGGCGTGGTTGACGGGTGGCATAATCCCTGGTGGCCCTAGGTGGCCTGAACCCAAACTGAGACACGGAAACATTCATTAGGTAGCATAATCCCTAGTGGTCCTAGGTGGCATAAATCCTAAGTGAACACGCGATAGTTCATGGTAAGGAAACATAACTAGATCAAGGGTAGAAGTCCAAAATAACTCCAACGATAAAGTGGTACTACGTTGAGGTGGTATAGATTTACATGGGAAAGCCCGTACGGCTTACGGCAAAGGACTGAACTTATACATGGGAAGAAACATACGAGTGGGGAAAAACCTACATATGCTATATATTAGGTTGACATGGACCATTACATGACATTGGGCAAGGGACATTTATAGTTAATACATGACGCGGGTTGGGATACTAGTACGGGAGGTGCAGAGCAAATATACATGATGAATACCATGGGATGTTATACATGATAGATACCTTGGGGTTGTATACTTGATAGAAACCTGACGATATGATACCTTGATTTATCTTGACACCGTAGTTTATCATGATACCTTAGTTTATCTGGCTGCAGTAGTTCATCCAGTTATCTTGGTTTAGCTTATCTATCTTGTCGTCATCCTTATGTTTACTTTCAGTTTATGCATGTCATGTTACCTTTACCTGTTTTTATACTGGAAGTAGATAGGACTTACCAGTCTTTATGACTGACCCCGTTTTGTTTCGCCTCTTTGTCTTCCGTTTTCCCCCAAGGTTTCAAGGAGGAAATGATGTTGTTTAGTTCGGACCTCTTATGCTTGAAGGTTATCATGTATAGCTTGGTCTTCTCTTGGATATGGCTGCTTCACCGCTTTATTTTGGGGAATGATTTATGAAAAGGCTTTATGCTTCTTTATTATTGCAAGACAGGTTTTGATGTATTCTGATGTAAAAGGCTTTATACCTTATTTTATAAGGTAATAAAATTTGTTTTACTTCCGCTGTTTTATATATGTTCTGTCTTGTAATATTTCTGTGCATGTTTACCTCGATAATGCTTCACCAAACCTAGTGCATTCCCTTTGTGGGTGACCCTAGCGGAGGTGGGGTGTTACATTTGGTATCAGAGCAGAAGGTTACCAGTCTGGGCAAAAGTTTTTAAAACCTTCTGAAAACTATTTGAGAAACCGTTTTACAAAGAAGCATTTTTCAAGAAAAGTTTTTAAAGGCTATTCCCCAAAAGCCATTAGCACTATCATTTGTTTCCTTGATTGAATCTCTTTTCCTTTCTTTCCTCCATCTGTAGTCACAGTAGTTTTAACTGTGACTAATCCTTGTCTAGCTACGTAAGTGTTTTCCCGTACGATGGAGGAAGTTCTCGAGAGACCTGTTACTGAAATTATAAGAAGGGATAAAGGACACAAGCTTAAGAATAAGCAACTTGTTGGTATGGCTTGATCCACAAAGGAAGATAAGGACGAGATCAGCAAGAAGGCAATCGTATGCCCTCACTAGCGTACCTAAGGAGGATGGTACCGTTTCTGTTAAAGGCTTAGCCTTTCTTTTCTATCATCCCGTCTAGACTTTGTTTTGATCATCGCATCATTTAAGTCTGCTTCGATAGTTAAGTCTTTGCACCTTAGTACTAGCATGGTAGAAGATCCCACTTTTGTCCCAAAATCTGGTTGGAGGTCGGTCCATTTATTCATGACTTGTTTGGAATTGAGAGTGTAAATGCCAAGTGTTGGGATTAGAAACAATGCTTCTATTGTTGGGCTATGGATGGATACTAGGGGTAAAATGGTTATCCAGTAAGGGATACCATTCTCGGTTTTGAAAAGAGGGTTGTCAGACTCTTGGCTTGCTTTGGTAATACCCTCGAAGCCTCGTGTAACCTTTTGGGCTTTGTCATGTTTAGTTACCTAGAATCACTTGATGTATTTATCGGAAATCTCTGATCCGATCAAGTAACGTTCGCCAATAAGGCGGATGGTCCATTCCGCTTAAGCATGGGTTATAGGTCTCACCCTAGTAAGTGCACGTGGTAACATGGATTGGCATTGGTAAACGAGATCCAGAATTCACTAGTGAATTTTGGAGAGCTTGCATGAGTACGTAGATATGGTTGAGCCAAGTATACTAGGGAAAGAATAAATGAAAATGGAATGAGAGGCGACAGTGAAATGAGTTCCAACTCATACCTTGGAAATAGGAATCAAAGAGCTACGAAGATCATGAAGTCAAAGGTGGTCAAGGCACACTGGAATTAGGCTCAAGGAAATGCGGCTTAAACGCGCGCAACATATCTCTTTTTAAGAGTATATCATTGATCCCTGGTTCTCCTGTAGAGCTTGCATGCATGCTATCGCTTGGTGGATATCCTCTCGGTCCTGTTTCTGTTACAAACTCCGTAAGGATTTTGTCTTGTTTATCTCCTCAATCTTATCTTGGGAGCCTTAGATAGAACTCTATGGATGCAAACATGTATTTGAAACATGTTATGATTGATATGGTTGCAAGTGGTTGCAAGTGGTTGCTCGTTGATGCGCGAATACACATTAGATACTAGATTGACGCGGTCATGTTTCATGTTGCATATGCACGAGTATTTGTACTTGTTTATGGTTGAAATTGAATATGTTACCATGTGGATGTTGCATGTGGATGAATGGTTGTGCACACATATAGTGTTTATATGACTAGGACTATTTGCATACATGTTGGACTCATGGCACTAAACATATTTTGCATTAGAGAGATCATTCAGGCCTGATCATTAGCATTAGCTAAGGAACATATACACACACTTTCTTGCATGTGTTCATAAAGCATTAGAAGCCTTTTAAGGACCATGGTTATTTGTGGATGATGTTTTGAGTAGATAGATGATGGATGGTAGGATACGTTCTTCCTAACTTCGAGATTTCGGGGACGAAATCCTTAAAGGAGGGGAGAATGTAACAACCCGAATTTTAAACAATGTGCTAAGACAAGAATCAAGGCAGAATTAAATTATAAAATCTGAATCAAGATAAACTAGTTTCATCATTGCGTTCGTCTCGGAAAAATACGCGAAATAGAGTCCGAAATTCGTAAATCGGAGTCCGTATGACCCAGTTAAGGCCCAACGAAGTCTCACGAAAATTCAAATCCGAAAACAAAATTGAAATTCAGCCCAAAAAGAGAGGCGTGAAAATTCCCGCCAGACACTCAAGGTCGACACCCATGTCGACATGGTTGTCGACCCCTGTGTCGACCCCCCCTGTAGAACCCCGACCTGGTGCACCTGCTTGTCATGTTGGCTCGGTTTTGGAGGCTTGTGACGATTTTGGATGGCTTGGATTCGATCTAGGGTTAATCCTATGGCCTAAAATGCTCCTAAACTCTATAAAAAGACCCTAACCCCCTAACCTAAATCACTCAAACTCTCTCATGCCACGAAGTGCTGCCCAAATGCCAAGTGATCATGGCCTCCATCTCCAACTCCAAGAGACTATGCATGCAAATCGGATCCGAATCGAAAGGTGCAAGCTTGCTACACCAAATCGAGACTCGATCAATGTTACTATGGCGATTTCATGATGGTTCTTCATCAAAGGTGCCACCTTTCTTCGTCACGACGATGCATAATCCTTCCCTAAGCCTCGCTATGTAAGTTCTAGCTACTTGTAGATTCTAACGGTGGTTCTAATGTGACATGGGATAAAATGCGATGAAACATAAGTATGCTAGCTTATGTGAACCTAAATTTGCCCCTTTTCTATGATCTATGACCTTGGGATAAGTTGTAGCGACTTAATCATGCCATTCATGTTATGTTTAACCTAGTATATCTTGCAAGTTTGAATCTTTATCTATGAAATGTTAGCATGAATCTTTGGGAACCACTTGACTTGTGAAACATGGGCAAAGACTTGACTTTGGGGCTTATACATGTTTGTGGCCAAATTACCTTAGAATGCTATGTATGTTTGTGGCCAAATTCACTTATGATACTATGCATATTTGTGGCCAAATTCCCTTATGACACTATGCATGTTTGCGGCCAAATTCCCTTATGACACTATGCATTCTTGTGGCCAAATTCCCTTATGATACTATGCATGTTTGTGGCCAAATCCCCTTATGATACTATGCATGTTTGTGGCCAATATGTTGGCATAATACCCTACTATGTGACTCCCTTCCACTTGGGTTGGAAATACATTTGGGTAGCTTAGGAAAAACGTAGGTATGACATGAAAAACTTGGCATGGGGTTTACATGAGAACATGACATTCATGATACATTTAAATATGGTCATGACACGTGGGAAAACATGGAACTTGAACTAGACATGGATGGGTTGTAAGTGTAATAAGACACTAGACCAAACATGAAAGTGGCCAACTCGAGGTTGGGTTGAGTTTGTAGCATAAATCTACCCGGACCCGCCCGTCTTAACTAGTGGATACAAACAATAGGACCCAATGTGGGTAGTTGGTCATGTAGCACTTAAAACCCGAGGTTAGACTAGGTTGTAGTGTAAATCTACCCGGACCCGCCCGGCTTAACTAGTAACCACAACAAAGTCTAACGTGAGAGGTTGAGGTGCATTAATCTAATTAATGCCACATGAAAAGGTTAAGTAATTTTGATTAATGACACTTAACCGATATGACACGAATGGGTAGGTTAAGTTAAACCAGACTTGGTTCCTTAATGACACTTAACCATACAAGACAATTAGGGGATGGGGTTAGGTAACCTACACTTGACTAATCTAAACACAGTAATTAGATGGGGTTAAGTAACCTTCACTTAACTAATCTAAGCACGGTAATTCGATGGGGTTAAGTTAAACACTTAACCAATCAGAACTTGGTAATTCAATGAGGTTAAGTAACCAATACTTAACCAACTTAACATGATAATTTAATGGGGTTAAGTAACTTATACTTAACCAATTATACATGATGATTTGATGAGGTTAAGTAACCTACACTTAACCAATCTAATATGTGGACCTGGTAGGGTTAAGTCACAAGACCTTTTAAATTAGGCTTAACCATTGTAATACGATTAGTGGATGGGGTTAAGTTAACATATACTTAACCAATCCGACTCGATAATCTGATGGGATTAAGATAATCTACGCTTAATCAATCTAACATGATAATCTGATAGGGTTAAGACAAATAAATACTTAACCAATTTGACTTGATAGGGTTAAGTCATGCGCTTCTTGGTATACTTAACCAACTTGTAGGTCTAAGCCTTGAACTTAAATACTTAGCCAATCTGGACATGATTCGTAGGCGGGCTAAGTCATGAACCTGAATAACAACACTTAACCCAATAGACAAAACCCTAGTGAGAGGAACTAGGTAGAAAATCGTGGTTAATCAAGGGTAACGGGGAAAAGAAGCTAAGTGGTAAACCTTAGTTAAGTATAACTAAGTAATAATTCTTAGCCAAGGACATGGGACTAGTTCATGAATGGATGAGTAACCCGATATGGTAGGTCATCGCTTAAACACAAGAGGAGTAGCAAATTACCTGACTAGGATAAGGGCTCCAACGAACTGGGTGACGAAGCGGTAGCTTCGGGGGACGTGAGGGTACTCTTGGTATCCCTCTTTGAGGTGGCAGGTGGTCCATTAAACCCGGCCTCACAGAGGTTAAGGTCTGCGATAGAAGAGCCAAGAGTATGCCTTGGTTGCTATGCGAGCGACCTAAAGACTGGGATGGATTAGCGTGGAGTCGACGATACTTGATTTTGCCCTGGATAGCACGTCGCCGACTACCTACCATCTTTAGTCAATCGTGTACGAACAGAAAGGCAGAGAACCCCCAACAGACCATGTTCTTGCTATCGAGTCATGGGTGAGGTTGGCCCGTAGGAAATTGGGGCTATAGTGGGGCAAGGATGTGGTTCTCATACATGATTTTTCTTGGATTGCCTTTCAGTAGTTGAGGGAGGGGTCACGTGGGACCATAGCCACGGGTACAAAAACAGACCTTGATATCTGCATCAGTAGACGACTTAAAGCTCCCGACCGAGTTCCGTATTTCTTGATTTGCCCTGGCACGAAACTCGGATGGCACATTGAGGAACATGTACGTCTAGACATGGAAAACGATTCACGATACATACGCGGGATAAAGGGCGCGGTTGACGGGTGGCATAATCCCTAGTGGCCCTAGGTGGCCTGAACCCAAACCGAGACACGGAAACGTTCATTAGGTAGCATAATCCCTAATGGTCCTAGGTGGCATAAATCCTAAGTGAACACGCGATAGTTCATGGTAAGGAAACATAACTAGATCAAGGGTAGCAGTCCAAAATAACTCCAAGGATAAAGTGGTCCTACGTTGAGGTGGTATAGATTTACATGGGAAAGCCCGTACGGCCTACGGCAAAGGACTGAACTTATACATGGGAAGAAACATACGAGTGGGGAAAAATGTAACAACCCGTATTTTCAATAACCTGTAATAACATAAATCGAGGCAGAATTTAATTCTAAAATGGGAATCAAGGGAAACGGGCTATGCCATTGCGTTCGTCTCGGAAAAATACGCGAAATAGAGTCCGAGTTTTCGAAAATCGGAGTCCGTATGACCAAGATATGGCCTCGCGAAGTTTTACGAAAATTCCCAAATTAAAGTATACTTAATTAAGTGAAATGGGTTGTGTAGATATATATATATATATATATTGATATATATATATATATATAATTGAAAATTTAATAAATAAATATGCAAAAATGCTCAAAACAGCGAATTGGGAGAGGGGAATAACCGAACCGGCCGATTTTTGAAGTCGACCCGAGCCCGCTGGGTCGACTAGGGGTTAATCCAGGGTGTTTGGCTGTCAACCCGTGGGCCGATTCGCTCAAGTGCAGATTTTGCATTTGAATGGTTCTCATGGTCCATCTTTAATCTAAAGGCCCTAGATGGTTCCTACACTTGACTTCTTCCCCAAGACATGCTTTGATGGCTTGGATTGAATCTAGGGTTAATCCTATGGCCTAAAACACTTGCCTAATCTATAAATAAGACCCTAACCTACCCTAATTCATTCATAATTAAACCTAGTGACTAAACTATGGCAAAATGCTAGCTCTCATGGCCTCCACTAATTTTATGAAGAGGGTTGCATACTAATCATTCTCTAATCAACTTCTAATCCCTTCTTAGCATCTTAATCTTCTTCATTTGGTGTTCAAAGTTGCTAGTTGTGAGTTTCTATCACTTTGATGATCTTTTGGTAAACTAATTAGATGAGATGTGATGAGATTTATGGTTTTGTATGTGGGTTAATGAGCTTTGAATCATATGATATGATGTTAGCATTAATCTTATGTTTATGCATGTTGAGTATGTAAGCTTATGCAAGTTTAATATGATGTATGTTATGTTTGCATGATGCTAAATATGCAAGTTGTGGGCTATGTAATCATATGCATGTTATGCAAGTTCATGGTAATATGCTATGCAAGTTACATGTATGTAAATATGCAAGTTACATGTTTGTTAATATGCAAGTTACATGTATGTAAATATGCAAGTTACATGTTTGTTAATATGCAAGTTACATGTTTGTTAATATGCAAGTTACATGTATGTAAATATGCAAGTTACATGTTTCTTTATATGCAAGTTACATGTTTGTTAATATGCGAGTTACATGTATGTAAATATGCAAGTTACATGTTTATTAATATGCAAGTTCATGATGACACATTATGCAAGTCTATAAGCTAATATGCAAGTTTGTTATGCAAAATGAATATGTAAGTTATGTGACATATTATATGCAAGTTATGTGACATGTTATGCAAGTTCATATGCAAGTTATGTGTTTGTTAATATGCAAGATGGCACCTTTGAAACATGTTCATTCATATGCAAGTTGACACCTTTTATATGTGTTATATCATGAACGAAATTACGTGGGAACGATGGGGTAATTAAATGCATAAGTTAATAAGATTGTGTGAAATTAATATAATTATGCATAACACAAAATAAATAAACATAGTATGGGAATTTGCCTATTTGGTTAGGTGTACCCATACTATGTGTTGGGAATTTACCTATTGAGTTAGGTCTACCCCATGGGAATTTACCTATTAAGTTAGGTCTACCCATGTTAAGAAAACTTGATTAATTAGGGATAATTAATATAAAATTATGAGGGTGATTAATTAGGTGTAATTAATTGACTAAGACACGAGGTTGGACTCAGTTGTAGCGTAAAACTGCCCGGACCCAACCGGCTTAACCAGTTGCTACAAATGTTAGCCCAATGTGAGAGGTCTTAGGCACAAACTAAATGCGTAATTAATGTAAAGACACGAGGTTAGACTCTGTTATGACATAAGGCTGCCCGGACCCAACCGGCTTAACCAGCGGTCATAAAAGACAGTCTAATGTGAGAGGTCTTTACAAAGGTTACGTTCTTAATTAATTAATTAAGAGACACTTAACCACATTAGCATGTAGAGGGACATGAGGGGTTAAGTGGGTGCCTCGGGTGGCATGAGAAAATCTAGTGGTTGCCTTGGGTGGCAATAGAAAATACGATTAGAATACTTAACCAAAATGGAACATGTAATTAAAACATGATTAAAGGGTTAAGTGGGATATACTAGAAAAAGGGACAAGCTTAGGTGGGTAGCTTGTGGAGGCCCATTTCAACCAGTAACCCATACGTATCTTTGTGGGCTCGACCCATGTCGAGGACGGGACACGCATACTGGGCTTGACTGTAAGAGGCAAACGGGTTAGCGGTGGCAACGCAAGTCCAACGGGCTTCATATGCGTGAGTGGGCCCGGGCTGGTAGGTAAGCCGTTGTTGCATCGAGTAGATATAAGCCGTGCACCTTTAGTTCCATCAGGTTGCCACATTGGGGAATGATACATCCCACGGTGGGGCCAGCACGGGTATCTACGTTAGGGAGCCGATCGAATGGGAAGTAGTGTGTACACCTAGTGGATTGTAGGGCCCCGTGGCGCCTACTTGGTCACCTAGGGGTACGCAGGTACTAATTAGTAAATTTTATAAGTCCTTGGGTGGGATCAACCTTTAAGTTAGGAACGACTGGTGTGGTGCAGTTTAGTAATTTACCTTAGGGAGGGTAGATGCGTCTTTATCCTTTATCTTCGTTTAGTTGACTGCTTAGGGTAGCCATTCATCCCTATATGTTACCGTATATCAGTTTATGTCTTCTCTGGTTACTTTAACGATTGTATTGTTAAAGTTATAGGACTCGCTCAGACTTATGTCTGACCCTGTTGTTTTTATCTTTTTCCCAACCCTCAGGTCCTACGGTGGATCCTAGCAGTAGTGGAGCTTGATCGGATTGCTGTTCCAGTCTTTAGGAGCTTGGATAGATGTAAAGCTCCAGTTATCCAGTTATCTTTTCTTTTGTTCGGCTATTGTATGAGAGTGGGATTATGTACTTCTTTATTTTGATGGATATTGTACTTGACCTTTATTGTGGTTTTATGATGTAACCAGACATGTTTTACTTCCGCTGTTATGAGATGATGTTTTAAAATTTCAAGTACTATTTATATCTGTCTTGTTGTAATTTTTCTGTTCTATATTCACTAAAATACTCCACCGATGCTATGGCATTCCCTTAGTGAGTGATCATAGCGGGAGTGGGGTGTTACAAAAAACCTACATATGCTATATATTAGGTTGACATGGACCATTACATGACATTGGGCAAGGGACATTTATAGTTAATACATGACGCGGGTTGGGATACTAGTACGGGAGGTGCAGAGCAAATATACATGATGAATACCATGGGATGTTATACATGATAGATACCTTGGGGTTGTATACTTGATAAAAACCTGACGATATGATACCTTGATTTATCTTGACACCGTAGTTTATCATGATACCTTAGTTTATCTGGCTGCAGTAGTTCATCCAGTTATCTTGGTTTAGCTTATCTATCTTGTCGTCATCCTTATGTTTACTTTCAGTTTATGCATGTCATGTTACCTTTACCTGTTTTTATACTGGAAGTAGATAGGACTTACCAGTCTTTATGACTGACCCCGTTTTGTTTCGCCTCTTTGTCTTCCGTTTCCCCCCCAGGTTTCAGGGAGGAAATGATGTTGCTTAGTTCGGACCTCTTATGCTTGAAGGTTATCATGTATAGCTTGGTCTTCTCTTGGCTATGGCTGCTTCACCGATTTATTTTGGGGAATGATTTATGAAAAGCTTTATGCTTCTTTATTATTGCAAGACAGGTTTTGATGTATTCTGATGTAAAAGGCTTTAGACCTTATTTTATAAGGTAATAAAATTTGTTTTACTTCCGTTGTTTTATATATGTTCTGTCTTGTAATATTTCTATGCATGTTTACCTCGATAATGCTTCACCAAACCTAGTGCATTCCCTTTGTGAGTGACCCTAGCGGAGGTGGGGTGTTACATTAACCCTTGGCCCTGACTTCATGCGATGAGTTGAATCGAGCATGTCTTGAGTACTTTTGTTAACCGGACCAAAAGGCCAGTTAACATTTGCCCTCCAAAGTACGTCTTGTATTGACATGATGTGCTTTGGATCGGTTTGAGATGATAGTTGTGTTGTGGATTTATCCTGCAAGTTATAGGAAAAAACATGTTAGTTAGCGGGCTCGCTCGTTGTGGAGTCGTGAGCGAGCCACTGTTGGTTTGTTGTCACACTCGCGCTGCTAAGTATTCGCAGGGTGCCATTGGCGGTGATCGGTACTCGCGAGGAATACGCATGCGCGGTAGTCGAGAGATTTTTTTTTGGCTTGAACTTCCGAACCACTGGGGTTTGAAATATCGAACCATATAGGTTCGAATTTTCGAACCATCGTTGCTTGAAATTTCGAGTCGCGAGGCTCGAAATTTCGAACCCTAGAGGTTCGAAGGTTCGAAATTTCGAGCTCGTAGGTTCGAAATTTAGAGCCTGGTTTTGGAATGCGAAGGGACTTTCTCCCTTTTTATTATTAATATTCCCCTCCCCTCTCATTTTTCTTCCTTAATCTATTTTCTTCATTGGTTGCCACTATTCTAAAAGATTTGTTGCTCGACTTTTTTCGAATAGATTTTTAGGTAATGGACTTGGCTGCACGAGGGAAGGAAGGATGGGGGTCGAAGTGCAATGGTCAGGGGAGGCTCGAGATTTCGAGCCTAGCGGGAGAGGTTCGAACATTCGAACCTGATGGAGCTCGAATTTTTGAACCCTGTAGGGTTCAATATTTTGAGTCTTGGGCTCAAATTTCCGATCCCCCGAGCCTAAGATTTCTCGAATACTGGGGCTCGAGATTCTGAACCCTAGGCTTCGAAATTCTGAACCCTAAGGGCTTGAATTTTCGAACCTGAGGGGTTCAAATTTTCGAGCCTCCGTGGTTTGGATTTTCGAACCCTGAGAGGTTCGTATTTTCGAGCCACCTGGGCTCAAATTTTCGAACCTAAGTGGTTCAGATTTTCGAACCCTAAGGGGTTCGAATTTTCGAGCCACCTAGGTTCGAATTTTCAAACCTAAGTGGTTCAAATCTTTGAGCCCCTGGACGGGTTTGAATTTTTTGGGTATTGGCTTTCCGCTTCGAGCTTCGATTTCCTGACTGCCTATTCTTGGACTTATGTATTGCCTGTTTGACTGTATGAACGTACCAAGGCCTATATTGATAACTATTCGGACCGGGACTCGAATCTTTCACATAGGATAGAGCATATGTTTGGACTATGACTGAACTATTAGGATCTTTAAATTTTCTTTGTACATTTTGATTTTTGCATGACACCACACACACTCGTTAATTTTCACCAATGCGAGGGTTACAGGCTATTTCACTGTGTTGTCTAAGACTGGTGTATTAATTATAGCGAGCCATGCAAACAAGATCAAGGACCGGGAAACTTCTGGAAGCTGAGGCTTCCCCGCCATCATCTCACACTTCTGATTCTATGAACAACGCCAGCTCCAGAAGCAGCGAGCTTGAGACTACCGAAGAGTCAGTTCCTTCCCAGTCGCGGAGCTCGCCAGAGGTGTCGGAGCACGGGGAATACTTTGAGAGGCTACATTCTTCGGTCGTACATGCCGAGATGGAAAATGTGGACATTATGGGTGGTGGTGATCCACCTTCCTCAGTAGCTCTGGACATGCTACCTGACGCAGTTATTTTGGACAATCCACCAGACTCGGTGCCATCGCACTTGGATGCTGTGGCAGTTAGGAAGTTTGCAATGCGGTTTTGCATCTCGGATGGAGATGCTCATGCCCCTGGAACGAGTGGAAGGGCCCGTGCACCGCTGGAGGGTTTCACTAATTGGAATTGACATACTAGCTTTGCGGGGTGCGTGCCTCCGGCCAATGACTTTATTTGGGAAATGTTATTCTACTTCTGCCTCGCACCTTCACAGCTACACCCGAATGCTTACTCTTCGATTTTGGGTACTTGTGTTCTTTTCAGAGAGTTCCTACACCGGGAGCCTACCGGAGAGGATACTCGATATCTCTTTCATTTTAGGCAATCAACGGGTGGATCGTCCTTCCAGTGGTTCTTGGAAGCATCTCCCCCTATTAGATTCTTTATTGGAAAGTGGCCCAGCTCATCTATGATCAAGCACGATTGGTGCTTCGTTCGCTGCCCTCTCGGATTTGCGAGGATGTGGATAGAAGGAAGTGAGTGCTTTTGATCTATTTCTCTTCTCTAAACGTTGCTGAGTTTTGTGACTTATTGTTTTTTATTATGGCAGGGAATCCTGAAGAACCTACTGGCGATGAGTATCGGCAACGTCTCGATGCTCTACGAGCTATTCCTGAAGGCTCTCGTAAGACAGACACTGTGGTAGACCAGGACCGCCTTCGGCGTGTGGGGTTGCTTCCGGCCAACCGGGCCATTATCTGGTCTGTCGTGGCGAGTGGTGTATTGACAGAGAAGGCGACGGAAGGCCCTGCCGCTTCTGTTTTGAAGTGGAAGATAGCTCCTACTGGGCTCGGACCAAAAAAGGTCGTTAAGTTCCTAGAAGATGTTGGCGGTAGCAAGGCTGGTGGTGCAGAGGCGGTCGCTCAAGACGAGGGGCTTTCTAATGCTTCTGTCCCGCCCCCGATGGGAGGGACGGGGGAAGAAACGTTGGCTATTCCTCACTCTCCTGTGGCTTCTCTAGAAGCTACCACCTCCCTTGAAAAAGTGGATCAGTTTGCTGGTCTGGGTACCATTCCTATGGACTTGTCTCTATGGGCGAGCGCGGCTAGTATGGAGGATCTAACTTGTGCCGCAAAGGGGCTAATTCCCTCGATTGGGGAACAATCGGGTCTGTTGAGAGACCACTTAGGGCATACACTTATACACACCACATTGCATAGAAGAGTGCATATACGTGCTGCTTGACTGGTTCTGCTTCATTTCTTTGACAGGTGACTTGGCCAGAGGAAGTGGAGGACAAGGTCGTGGAGACCGCCATCGCCCCGAGAGTCCTTTTATCAACTCCTTTAAGAGGGGGCCAACTTATATGGTGATGTTCCGCACCCACGAGGTCGCGGCAGCTGGGGTCATCACCAGGATATGCCTCAATCTTCCGCGACTCCTCCCCCTCCTCCCTCGATTCGGGTGCCTAGAGGAGATTCACGGCTTAATATAGGAGGGTCGAGTCATACATTGTTAAAAACTTCGTCCATCACTGCCGCACCAGCTTCCATTCAGAATATGAAGGGGAAAGGGCCACCGCTCGTCTAGCCGAGGTCGGACAAGACGACTGTCATAGAAACGCAAGATTTGATGGAATCTGAAGTTCGGGAGTTGGCCATTGAGGAGAAGAAGGCATTTGTGAAACACCACTTCCCTCGGTTATACCATAACGAGTTATGGTTTGTCCCTGAGCTTCGCCCTGCTCTTGATAGGGAATCCGAAGAGGTATGGGAGCATGTGAAGGCCGGGTATCATCAGGCCGATGTGCTTACCAAATACTCCCATCACTTGTCGGATCTGATTAGGAAGAAGAATAAAGAACTCGCTAGTGGGCAATCGATTATTGATGTCGGGCATACTTCCATCACTCATTTGAATCCGGAAATAGGTAGGTTTTCTTATTCGTTCTAAGAATTATTTTCCTCTTATATCTCTACATTGCAAACTTGCAGGGCACGCTATTTTCAGCTGGAGGGAAGCATCAGTATGAGGCACTTAAGAAGGAGACCAACCATTCTTGCTCTGTTTTGAACGAAAACATAGCTAACTTAACCACTTAGAATACTGCCTTAAAGAAGGAAAAGGTCGAGGCAGACAAGGTTTGCGCTGAATTGAGAAGAGATAACACACAAGTCCTGCAGCTTTAGGAGGACAACAAAACTTTGAGAGCGGAGAATTCCAACCTAGCGAGCGAGCTTGAGGCGACATAGAAAGCGAAGGGGGATGCAGAAGCCAGTAACCGGGATGTGTTAGGTACCACCGAGGGATTGAAAGTCGAACATCTGAGAGAGGTGGAGTGCTTAAGGGGCGAGCTAGTGGATGCAGAATTCCGAGCACAATCGTCCGTAGAGGAAGATATTAAGAACATGCTTGTTAAGGTTGTGAAATTCTGCGGACTTTCCTGGATGGATGACTATTCCCGCGAATTGGCTCAAACCTGGGATAGGCCGGTTCCGTATGAAGCATTCTTGCGCCAGGCAGATGTCGGGTCCTTGAACGAGCGACAACTTATGATTGACCTCTTGGCCGAAGAGGAGCGCGAGAAGCTGGAGGAAGGTAGAAGGTTGTTGCTGGAGGATGCAGAGAGGGAAAGGCTGGAGAGGCTTGCTACTGAAAAAGAGAAGTTTGCCATGACTAAGAGTGTCACGGTAGCAGAGACTTTTGCAGAGGGAAACTCCTATCGGCCTCCAGTCCCTAGATTGGTTATAGCAAGTGATCCGACAGGTTTGACACGAGTTTCAACCGAGCATGATCTAGAGACAAGAGGGACTGAATGTACATTGCCCGTTGCGCCGGGTGCCCCTTCTGCTCTCCCTATGCCATCCTTGACTGGAGGTAAATTCCCTTTACAATGCATCCCAGAGGATGATGTTGTTACCGAATTTGCAGACTAAAAGATTGGCTTTTCATTGTGCAGTCCCTTCTAGATTAACTACAGCATTGGGCCCTGCCCCCACGATTCCCTAAGTGATTGAGTCTAGGCCAGGACTTGAGGGGATTCAGTTTGGAGAGAGCGGGGATCATCTTGACACCCTCTCGGGGATAAGGGTAACTCCCAGCCTCTACGAAAGCCTTGTTGATGAAGGAGAGGAGGTAGATGGGCGGAGTGCGACTGCCCGAGGTCCGGTGCAGGCCGATGTGTCCTGAATGGGCGCCATGGTGAATGCGCAGAAAGCTAAAATAGTGGCCAAAAGCTAGGAGGTGGAGGAAAAGTGGAGGCAGGATGAAGCTATCAGGCAGGAGGTTATAGCCAAGACCAGGGAGGATGCTATAAAAAGGGCTGCCGCGACTATTGCTCAGAGGAAGGCAGATGATTAAGCGGAGAAGAAGAGGGCGGCAGACGAGGCTTAGAAGAAGCGAGAGGATGAGGAGGGTCAGCGAAGGGCCATTGAAACTTGTGAGAAAACTAGGGTCGGTGATCCAGAGCACAAGTCCCAAAAGCTAATCGAGCGGCTAGCTGCTAGAGAGGCCAAGGAGAAAGCTGGATGGGAAGGGAAAACTATCCCAGAGACAAGTGCCGCAGTGGTAGGTCTGGCTGCCGGGGGTGCCCTCAGGCCTTTGCCGCTTACCGCCTCTACCGATGTCACTGAGATTTCTAGCGGTGACAGGGCGGACGAGAGGTGTCTTCCAGCTTCTCACGAGTCGACCACCTCCCAAAGGAGCCAAAGCGGAAAAGGCGGGTCTTGCAAGAAAAGGCCCAGCTCCAAGGATGAACCGTCAAGTGCAGAATCTACAAAGAGGGAAAATAAAGACAAAAAGAAGAAGCATGGTTAGCGTTAGTTGCTTAAGTGTAAGCTTAGTGCTCATTTTGGTAGTGTAGGTCGATAGTTTACGTGAGTTCGGCCCTCGCTTTTGGTTTTTCAAGACATGGTGTGGTTCTCATGTACACCCTTTCATTAGAAAGAAAGATATTAGCTATGTAGTTGGTTGTAATGTGTGTGTGTGTGTTGTAATGAAATATGAAATAGTAAAGATCGCACTTTATGTTAAATGTTCGGATGTTCTTCCCATGTTTTCGGGCTTCCCGTACTTGCATAGGCCTACTTATCATTACACTTAACAAAAAAGCGATTGTGAGTGTTGTGCCCTGGATCGATGGTTCTAGGGAGGAGTGATAGTGCGCTGGCTCCTAGTAAGTTTCCATCAGGAAACCCATAGTTTGCGAAGCCAGGCTAAGTGCCCTGCTGTATTTGGGTTTCCCGTGGTTAATCCCAAGTGTAGCGAAGGCGTATGGCGTCGCATTGTGCAGTCCGTCTGGTGTAGGCTCTCCCGTCGTTCATCGGGTTGAGGCGAGCCTGTAGCCGTCGTTGTTCGCCTAGGAAGAGAAGCCCAGATCATCATCCCGTAGGATCCGATTGTTGCCATGGGCTACCACTTAGCCTTGAGAGCTTCGGGGAAGTAATGATTTAAGGGTCGGTCTCGGTGCTACGCCAAGGTTCGACCATCACTCGTAGTTCAGGGGAAGTTTATATCGCCCCGTTCTGCTGTTGGGTGGCCCCAAGTCGCGTGGGACTTGGGCGAATGATTTATCCTCGCCCTCGGCTTTGGGCCGAGGTTCGAGTTAGCGGTTATTTATATTCAGTTGCGCCGCGGGCCGGCGACTCGAGTAGCGTTGTCGGCTCCCATGCTCTGGGTGCCGATCGTTGCCAATGTGATTAGGCTGCGACGTTAGCTCACGGCTCAGACGGTGGTGTCGGCCCTCATACTAAGGGCCGGTACGGATGTCGGCTATTTACAAAAGCTAGCTGTCAGGATTAATCAAACATGTTACGTAAGGAGTAAACACAGAGTAAAGAATAGAAAGTTGTACATCATTTCCACTAATAACTTTTGGCATGAATAGCCTTTACAATGCCTTTAATTGCTACAAAACATCATTGGAAAGCATAAACAGCCATGTTCTAAGTTATGTGAAGTAGCGGCGGAGATGTTCACTATTCCAAGCCATTGGCAGTTCAGCTCCGTCCATGGCCGCCAGCTTGAAAGTTCCATCACCGAGCCTTCATAGTATAGAGTACAGGCCTTCCCAATGAGGAGCAAGGCCCGTTGGTGGAGGGAACACCCGTTTTAGGACGTGGTCGCTGATATTGAGGTCCTTGTGGCGGACTCGGGAGTTGAAGTACCGAGCGATTCGTTTTCATTGGGTAGCGCCTCATAGATCGGCTTCGTTCCTTTTCTCTTCTAGCAAGTCGAGTGATCCCATAAGCAAGTCTTGGTTCGCCTTTGGATCAAAGTAGGTGACTCGATGAGATGGGAGCTCGAGCTCGATGGGGATGACGGCTTCGGACCCGTAGGCCAGGGCGAAGGGAGTGTTCCTGGTCGCTTCTTGTGGGTTGTTCAGTATGCCAATAGGGTTAAAGGAAGTTCATCTGCCCACATGCCCCTAGCCTTCTTGAGGCGCTTCTTGATGATGGAATTGACAACTTCGTTAACTGCCTCAACTTCTCCGCTAGCCTGGGGGTGTGCTACGGCCGAGAACCTTTTTTCGATGTCGTGCGCTGACAAAAGGATTTGAACTTTGCACTCTCGAACTGAGTGCCATTATCTGAAATGATGGCCTGAGGGACCCCATATCGGGTGATGATGTTTCGTACCACGAAGTTGATCATTTTCTCTGTAGTGATTGTGGCGAGGGCTTCAACCTCTGCCCATTTGGTAAAATAATCGACAGCGACGACAGCGTATCGTGCCCCGCCTCTGGCCATGGGAAGAGTCCAAATGATGTCGATTCCCCACATGGTGAATGGCCATGGGCTGGTCATTTGCGTCAGTTCTATTGGCGGGGCTCTCGGGATCTTTGAGAAACGTTGGCACTTGTCGCACTTGCGGCCATAATCAGTGGCATCTTGGTTGAGTGTGGGCTAGTGGTAGCCATGTCGGAGTATCTTCCTTGCCAGGGTTACCCCTCCCCCCCCCCCCCCCCCCCCCGGATGTGGTCACTGCATTCTCCTTCGTGTACGCTGACTAGAAACTTAATGGTGTCATCATGGGCCACACATCTAAGTAAGGGGACAGAGAATCTCTTCGATACAGTACCCCATCCATAAGGAGATAGCGGGTTGACTAGCGGGTGAGCGCTTGCCTTTCTTTGCGGCTTTCCGGGAGGATCCCCTGCTGCAAGTAACTTTTTATCAGCGTCATCCATGATTTCGGCTCGGGTTCGGCACTCATGGCTGTACTGGTTTGCGTTGGCTTGGTACTGGGAGAGTTGAGTACTTCGACGAGGGCGAACCCCACAATTTGCGGATCTTCGGAACTTGCTAACTTGGCCAATGAAACGGCTTTTTCATTTTTCTCTCGCGGAATGTAAGTGATAAGTGAGTGAGTAGTCCTTATACTTGAGCTAGGTATAGAGCAAGTTGTTCTCTCATAGTTTGGAATTCTTCCTTCACCTGGCGCACGATGAGCTGTGAATCGGAGAAAATCTGAATAATCTTTAACTTGAGTTCGATCGCGATCCTTAATCCGGCTATCAGCGCCTCATATCCTACATCATTGCTAGTAGCGGGGAAATTTAGCTTTAGTGCGTAGTGCATTGAGCGTCCCTCGGGAGTGATGAGTACAATGCCGCTCCCGAGCACTTTCTGTTGGAGGACCAGTCCACAAATATCTTCCATTTATCGTTCGAGGCCTAAGTGTCCTCCGTAGAAGTCTCCTCAGGGGCCGTGAACTCTATTATGAAGTCGGCGAGGGCTTGTCCGAGGATGGATCGACGGGGAATGAATGTTATCTCAAACTGACTTAGTTCCATACTCCACTTTAGCAGTCGACCGGATGCCTCGGGTCATTGTAGAACCGGGCGCAGCAGCTGGTCGGTGAAGACCTTTATGAGATGTGGTTAGAAATATGGTCGGAGCTTCGAGGAGGAAATCAGTAAGCAGTGCCAGCTTTTCGAGCTACGGGTAGTTCTTTTCTGCCCCCATCAATCGCTTGCTTATGTAGTAGACAGGTCGTTGAATGCGATCTTCAAGCCGTATTAATGCCAAGCTGACTTCCTGCATAGACACAGCCAAGTAAACGTATAAGTCTTCATGGTCTATAGGCTTAGACAGGATGGGTGGTCGCTCTAAGTGATCCAAGAGTTCCTTGAATGCGGAAACGCACTCAGGGGTCCACTTGAAGTTGCGATTCCCCTTTCGAAGCAAATCGAAGTAAGGAATGCACTTGTCAGTGGCATTTGAGATAAATCGACTTAAAGCGGCGACCTTTCCATTTAAACTTTGAACATCCTTGATATTTTCAGGGATTTGGATGTCCTGAATGGTTTGGATTTTCTCGACATTAGCTTCGATGCCCCGGGCGTTGACGATGAAACCCAGGAACTTTCCTAAGCGACGCCAAAGGAACATTTCAAAGGGTTGAGTTTCATGTCGTATCAACGGAGGACATCGAACGTTTCAGAGAGGTCGAGACGTGGTCGCTAGACACTTTTGATTTATCTAGCATGTTGTCCACATACGCCTCTATGGATTTTCCCGATTTGATTTTTGAAGAGTCGATTAACCATCCGCTGATATGTGGCACCGGCATTCTTGAGGCCGAAGGGCATGAGGCGATAACAGTAAAGTCCAAGGTCGGTTATGAAGGAAGTATGGTCCTGATCGCGGAGATTCATCAGGATCTGTTTGTAATCGGAATAGATGTCCATGAAAGATAGCAGTTGATATCCGGCAGTTGAATCGACTAGCCGATCGATCTTTGGGAGCGGGAAGCTGTCCTTTGGACATGCCTTGTTTAAATCAGAGAAGTCGATACACGTTCGCCATTTACCATTGGCCTTTTTGACCAGAACTGGATTAGAGACCCACTCAGGGTAGTCGGCCTCTCGGATGAAGTTGTTGTTTAGCAGGCGATCTACCTCTTCTTCGAGTGCCTTGTATCTGTCGGATCCCAGGAAGCAGCGCTTTTGTTTGACTGGAGGAATCATAGTGTCCATGCATAAAGAATAGCAGGTGATTGCCGGGTCTATGCCTTTCATGTCGGAATGAGTCCATGCAAATACATCTAGATTAGCCTTTAAGAAATCCACAAGATCATCTTTGATTGCTGGGTGAAGGTGTGACCCTATCTTTAACACTCGCGACGGATTGTCGAGACTGACAGGAACATCCACTGTGGGCTTGACTGAAGTAGGTCTCTCGTACTCAGGCTCTTCGTCTTTCCTTGGATCGAGGTCATCGGAAAGATGGGAGTGGCGTCTGAGCCATGGCCCAAACACCGTTGATTGCTATGCGGAGGCGGTCCTAGCGCAAAAAGGCAACGGGTGCGGCTTTGCCCTTGTCCTTATTGCGCGCGTTCTACCATTCTATTGCATAACATTCTCTAGCATTGACTTGGTCGCCTCTGACCGTTCCGATCCCCTTTTTTATTAGAAACTTCATTAGGAAGGACCATGGCGATAGGCAAACGTGAAATTCTGTGAGGCAAGGACGTCCAAGGAAGACGTTATACGGCGAGATGATGTCGATAACCACGAAGGTGAGGACTCGGACTCGGCTCTGATCCCCCGTACCGAGTTCGACGGGTAGGTCGATGACTCCTACCGGACAGCTGGATGCCCCAATAAAGCCGTGGATCGTGGAATGGCATGGTTTGAGATCCCTTGCCTCTAACTTTATCTGGTCAAAGGCGGTTTTGAAAATGATGTTGACCGAGCTTCCTGAATCCACCAATATTTTTCGAACAGTTGCAGCGCCAATTTGGGCCGTGATAACCAAAGGATCAGTGGTCGGGCTTTCAATTTCTGTGGACTCCCTTCCATTGAAGATAATGTCATCCTGCATGGTTTTTTGGAGCTTTGCAGGGAGAGACTCGTCGGGAGCAGAGCAAGCCTCGAAGGTTGCATGTTTAATGGAACCCACGTATTCCTCCATCTTTTGGAAGCTGTCATGCGTAGGGCCAGGCCCGCCACATAAAGTATTGATCACGATTCCTCGCCTCGCGTTAGACGGTCCTGGGGCTGTCTTGGCGGTCATTTGAGGAGTTGGCGCTGGAGGCTTTGGGTTGGTTTCGGGGGGAAAGGCCACTTGAATGTATTGTTCGAGTCACTTTTCACGGATAAGCTTTTCAATTGCATCCCTATGCTGCGGAATTCATTTGTGTTATGCCCATACATATCATGATATCGGCAGTATCTCCCGGAGTTCTTCTCGAAATCGGTTGACTCCCTGGTACGGGGTTTCTTGTACGCCAAAGTGTTACAGGTTTCTACGTAGATAGTTTCCAGATCTTCATTCAGCGGAGTGTATGTCTCGTAAGCTTGGTAACGGCCGGGCTTCCTTGGCCCTGTCTGGACCTGATTGTTTCCCCAGCCACCTTGCCCCCTAGTGTTTGGTCTTTATCTAGGGGGTCCTGCACCCGTGTTTGGATTGGAGGGTCCTCCCGCTTCTCGGCCCCTAGGACGGTTATTAGCGGTGTCCGATCGAGGGATATTGGGGCGACTGGTCTCGGTGACGCAATTTCGTCTCGCTTCTTCTTGGCATAAGAACTGCCCCGCTTTCTCATAGAAAGCATCGAGGCTCTTCGGTTGCTTTCGGTCGAATCATGCCCCAAATTGAGAAGTTGGAAGGACACCTTTAGCTAGTTGGAATAGTACGGTGCGCGGATCCAGATCCTCAACCTCGATGAGGGCGATGTTGAACCTGGAAAGATAGCTTTTGAGTGACTTCACGGGTCCTTGGTATAGGTTGGAAAGCGTGAGGGCGTTCTACGGAGTTGGGATGTGCATCCTGAATTGCTTAACTAACTGTGTCGATAATTGGCCGAAGTTGTTAATGGAATTAGGCGGAAGGTGAGAGAACCATAATAGAGTGGTCCCTGACAGTAAAACTGGAAAGAATTTGCATTTAACTGGATCATCGCGAGTCCATTTTCCATTCATAACGGTTTAGGAAAGCGCAAGGATTAGTGGTGTCATCGTAGAGCGGCATCTGCGGCATGCTGAAGCGTCGCGGCCATTCAGCTTCATTAACTCTTTGAGTGAAAGGGTTGCGCCTAATGTGTGTTTCCCATGAATCATGCACATTCCCTCGCATCTCCCTCATGATCCTACGGACCATGTCAGGAAGGTAGGTCGGATGAGGGTCCGCCATCAGGACCCATGGGTTTTGGCGAGGTTCCAAAGTTCCAGCGTGAGGGCGTCTTCTAGGGTGGATGTCTGGATCGTCTTCTTCCATGTCCTTGACATCTATAATGGGATCATGGTGTGTATGATGATGTGGAGCAGGGTCATGCGGATCCAGTTCCTGAAAGGCTCGGGCCGCCAAAATAGTAGGTTCACTGTCTCGACAGGCGGCGGTTGAGTCTTGTCGAGGAGGAGGTTGGTTAGTGGAAGCGGGTCCTTCATTGATGACTAAGCGAGAACGGTCCCGATATTGGGCGCCCTCGCTATAGGTAACCGTGGTCCGGTCGTCGTTGCCGTTGGCATACCCATTGTTGTTGCCCTCATCGAGGGTGTTTGTTCAGATGGCGACGTTGTTAATGAGACTAAACCTCCTTTGTTGGTGCAGGCCCCTTGACTCGGAAGAGCAAGTTTTCAATGTTGGTGGTTGAGGTCGGGCGTTGTTCCGAGCCAGTTGTAGTCGAGTGATGACGCGCTGCTTTCTTGGAGTTTCTGCATATGGTCGATGTTATTCCTTAGCGCTTGATTAAGCTCGACAGCTGTATTTACATATCTTTCATTAAATGTGTAGATTTGCACTTGGGTTATGGGCGCTTAGGGGTCCGCAACTGGAGGTTCACTTTCATTAGTTGCCGGGATGTCCGCTGGTTGAGGATGATGAGATGTACCGCCCTCGGCGGCGGCTGAGGAGCCGATCATTGTGTTCTTTGACTTTTTTACCATCGTAAGCGGACTCGACGGTAGGTTAAGCAAGGAACCTTAAGCTTGTTGAAGTCGAGATGGTAATGTGCGAGAAAGACGCAATATTCGAGTTTTCTCAGTTAAAGCACCAAATGTTGACGACAAAAAATGTCGTAAACACCAAAGATTCCCAATTACTAGGAATTATAAATATGGTCGCATAGACAAGAACATAAAATAGAACATAAGCAGTAAATAACACAAGAGATTTATAGTGGTTCGGCCTCAGTGAGGGCCTACGTCCACTTTGAAGAGTTGTTGGAATTTTATTGATCACTTGAAAGATTAAAAGGTTGAGACCCTCTCATTACATTTGTTGAATATGATACATGAAGTTACAATAGTCATATTTGCAAGAAATAGTAAAATGGACAATTTTTTCCTTCTTCTTCCTCAAAGAGGAGATGCCATTAATGAAGCTCTATGGAGGTCTCAAAGCTCAAGAATCTCTCCCTTTTTGAAATGTGAGGCAATGGGGTATTTATAGCAAGTGGTTAGGTAGGGGTTATGTAGGAGTAGGTAGAAATGGGGACCATCTACAGAAAATTCACGCCTACAGCCCTCGACCTCGGAAAATTCGCTCCTGAGCCAACATGCGAAATTTGCAATAGTCATATTTGCACCCTGCATGTGCGAAATTTCGCACTCGCCAAGTGCGAAATTTCGCACCTACTAGGTACAAAATTTTATACCTGTTAGGTGCGAAATTTCGCACCTGTTACGTACGAAATTTTGCACTCGTCTAGGTGCGAAATGTGTTTGGTGGGCGCCGTTGGTCGAGGCTTGTTGGCTCTTCTAGGGAGTTGATGTGGCGAGGTCCTTGTCGGCGTGATCCCTCTTCAGCCTTCCTCCTGCGTTCCCCGATTTTCACCCTTGGCCCTGACTTCATGCGATGAGTTGAATCGAGCATGTCTTGAGTACTTTTAGTAACCAGACCAAAAGGCCGGTTAACAAGGGCATTATTCGATGATGGAACCAAATTCGATCGAATAGTTCGAGGATAGCAGTCAGTACGCTTACGTAGCACATCGATAGTGGTTCTATGTGGATGTAGCGTTGTACGTTACTATGGCATAGGATGAGGGACTGTGCATATTACTGTGGCGATACGGAGGAGACCGTGCGAGTGGGGTACTACGGGGTGTACCTCAGTTTGTAGGTAGCTACATATACATTATATTAGGCTAATCTACTAGGGGGTAGATGGGTGCGACGTGTGCGTGAAAGCCTTGAGTGCTAATAACACAGGTAACCTAATAAATGAGAAAATGTAATTGAACGGTATATTTGTGATTATTCAAGAGGTGTAGTTTAAATTCATTCACACAGAACTTATGTTCTGACCCCCTCCTCATAACATTCGCAGGTTAGGTTCATGACAGAGACTGTATAGCTTTGGATACTGGTTTAGCAGTATTGTTATTAAGGTAAAGCTATGTTTTAAATATATTATATTTTGTTCCTTCCACTGTGAGATGTTTTCCGAACTCTGACATGTTTTATGTCTCTGTCTTTTCTGCAGGATACCAGAGCAAAACAACACGGGTTTCAATGGATTGGGTTTTTGAAGAAAAAAATTCGGTCCTTCGGAACATGGGTTGTTACATTTGGTATCAGAGCTTCAGTTTAGGATCTCTATATAGATAATGAGTGAACGTATTTGTATTTTCTAAAAAATAAATATATTATATATAAACCTAGATCCATAGGAAGCCCGCTAGATAGAAAGAGTAAAATATGGAAAGAAATGGGATATCTATTTTTTACACTAAAGGAATGAACATAGAAATGTTGAGACCCTTAGGTGGTTTGGTTGGAAAGTGTACAATATGTTTGGTATTATAGAAAATGATCCCATATGATAGAAACTGAAATGTTAGTAATTCAAATTAGTGGGTTTAGAAGTGAAACCTTATAAGTTAGAAAAAAAGTTTAAAAAGTGGAAAATGGATTAGCTATATATATAGTCGAGAGAATTGAATTCGTGGGAGTGTCTAGGAAAGCTTAGGTAGGTTGGAAGCCCACTATGAGTATAACCCATTTGTTAAACTTTTAAGAACTTGAAATCGTAAAGGTTTTGGCGAAAGAGTTTATGGTGTTTTCAAGTTTTAATCTTAGAAGTATTTTTTATGGTTGAAAATAGTGTATATTGGGTTTTAATGTAAATTGGGTATATTTTGTAAAACAAGGATTTCTTGTTCTTTCTTGAAACGGTGCATATTATAGAGCATGTATAGCACGCTAGTTTTCATATTATAGTATGTGAAAAGGTTGAAAAGAAAAGATAGCATTTTGTAAAGAAAGTTTTGAAAATTTCTATTCTTTAGATAATAAATTTTGTTTATTGTTTTAAAAAGAAAATTTTGTTGGGTGGACAAAATAAGTTGTAAAGAGTAAGAATAGAGTAGATTTTTATGCCTTGTAGAAAGTAGCCAAAATTAACATTGTAGGTAGAAACAATGTTACGTGATAGTTGTCTTTATCTACTCCAGTTTTGTGATTTGAAAAAAAAATGTTTTGCATTTTTGTTGTGACATGTTTTTATGGTTTGGCAAAAGTAAGTTTTGGAAAAGAAAATAAAGTTTTACCACTTTTAATTTTTGGAAGAAAAAGTTAATGAACAGAGGGGCCAAACCATGTTTTGAGAAAAAAAATGGAGCAGATAAGGATTAGTACCTAGGAAAGGAGGTAAAGGTTAGAGGTTAGGAAATAAATAGCAAGGACTATCTTGGAATAATAATAAAAAATTCCCGTAGAATGCATAAGCATTGTGAAGCCAAGGATTGTTGCTTGAAAAAAGTGTAGGCTAGTAATACACAGCAAGGACTAGTAGTGACTACTAGATAGTGGAAGGGCAAGTAAGTGTTGAGAATTTATGGTTAGAATTTTCTTACGTGAAATGGTCTTATGATTCTTGGCACTTGATAGTAGCTGTTTAGGATGTCCAAAGATGGAAGGGCTTAATAAAAATATAAGCTAAGAAAGAGAATAGCCTAACTAAGAAGAAAATAACAAATTTAGTAAAGCAACAAACGTGACGGGAAAAGAAAATGAAAATCTTAAGAAAAGATGAATAAAAATGAAATTTTTTCCAAGATAAGTTGAAAAAGAAGAGAAAATTTTCTTATGTAGTTGTACTTGGTTAGGAAAATAGAAAATCTTTAAAGAATAGTTACATAAAAATCCAAGTACAATTAGAAGAGGTATGTAAAAGAAAAATAGAAGAAGAGAAATTTTCCGTTTTATACCTTTTTGTAACATAAGAATTCAAATTTAGAAAATTAGATTTTTCTAAATTTTGAATTTAATGATGGTTGGTAGGATTTTGGATGCAACAATTGGATGAACCGTGCTCTTATTCTGTAAGAGTGTGGGAAAATTTGGGTGAAAAATGTTTTGATTTTACAAAAATATTGCATTCATATAGAACTGCAAGTATATTTAGAATGTGAGCATCATGTTTTGAAAGAGTTTTTAAAAGTTGGCATACATATAGGTGGTACCAATTAGGCATACATGTATTACTATGATGTATTTTACTTTGCACCTGCACACAATGTTTGCAAAAATTTGATGCACAGTGATGGTTTGATGCGAGGAATTATATATTTTACCCCTCTCGAATTTCAGGGACGAAATTCTTTAAGGGTGGGAGAATGTAACACCCCGCATTTTTAATATAATTAGATATGTTTATATGCATGGAAATATAAATAATGGTGATGTGCAATTTAAATTAGTGGAAGAGATGGAAAAATTAATACGTTAACGATATATATAACAAAAGAGGTAATAAAATAAAGATACTTAATTTAAATATCAAAAATTAAGTAAAACATACATCACCCTTGCGTTCGTCTCGGAATTCTGCTTGGGATAGAGTCCAAGTTTGCGTAAAATGGATAACGTATGAAGAAGTTATGAGCTTTAGAAGTTTGTATACATATAAGGCTCATATATACATACAAAATATCTCCAGAATTCAAAAATATTCAAAAATAGTCAAAAGCGGGTGAGCCGGAAAAATCCCGCTTGAAGGGTGTCAACCCCCCTAAGGGGTGTCGATATAGGTGTCGACCCCCCTATAGGGGTGTCGACATAGGTTTCGACCCCTCTGTATAGTGGTAGACCCTCTCCCAGATCTGAGCGAAATACATCGTTTTGTATGTAGGCATGTTTTCTGACCAGGTTCGTTGGCTTAGAAGCTATATAATGGACCCTAACCCTATTGTTTTATTGACCTAAACTAATGGCGACGCCATGACGCTGCTCCAACCTAAAATAATTTAGATTCTTCTTCTTCGCCAAGCAATTCTTAGATCTAATCTCTTCTCTTCCTCTCCAAATCTGTTCTTAAAATAAAAAGATAGATCTAGGATTCCTCTACTCCAAAATAAGAGAAAAGAATCTAGATGCCTGGATTTATGTTACGCAAAAAGGGAGAAAACCATGGATCGGATCTAGAATTGGAAAGGCATACAAGTGAGTGGATTTAAAATACATTTTTGGTATAATAATGGATCTATCGTTCGTCGTTCCCCATTTACACACATAATAAACCTATTAAAAGATCTAATTTGGTAAAGTTCACCTATGCCTAATATTGTTGTCATATGTTTAATTATGATCAGTCATTTTATGCCTACGTTGGGTTTCCTCCTTTTATTCTTCCCTTTTTATTTTTATATAGCAAGGCTATCTTCGAGCCTATGCCTATTGTGGATTTATGCGATTGAACGATATTCAGAATAAAAGGGAAAAGGTTGATTTGGGTATTATATGTGATTGGGAGGTTTTGGGGCATAACTTATAATGGGGTTTTGGGAATAACTTTGATTGGAATCATAAATTTAACTATGGGCATATGAATCAAATTGTAATTATGAATGTAAATTGGGATTATAAGTTGAATTGGGATTATGGGCATAACTACACTTGGAATTATGAATAAAACTATGGTGGGATTTATGTATATAAATCAAATTGAGAATATAAGACTCTAATTTGGGGCATTATTGCAATAAAATATGAACAATTGGAAATGTTTGGGAAAATATGTAATAAAATGAAAGTTGGCATAAATTGTGGAAATTGATTTGGGCATAATTGGGCGTAACTTGTATATGTAGGATTATAGGTATAAATTGGATTAGAATTATAAGCATAAATTTGAATTGGAATTGATGGGTAACTAGAAATCATAATAATCAAAGACTTGAAATTGGGTATGAAATAAGAAAAAGATATTGAACGCCTAAGACACGAGGTTAGATTTGGTTTGTGGTAGAAGTCTGCCCGGAACAACCCGGCATATCCAGCAACGCAACCGGTAATCTAATGTGAGAGGTCTTAGGTGGAAATTGGACCCGTAATGGTGTCAAGACACGAGGTTAGATTCGGGTGCAGTAGAAGTCTGCCCGGAACCGCCCGGCATATCCATCAACCGCAAACGGTAATCTAATGTGAGAGGTCTTGTGCGTTTACGGACATCATAAATAATCATGAACACTTAACCAAGACGACACATGTAAGGTTGATATGGATATAATACAGGGGTTAAGTGGGTAACATGGGTAGCATGGATAATTTGATAAATTAGAATTCTTAACCCAATTAAATCAATAGTGGTGTTACGAACCAGTTAAATTGAGTAGGGGTTAAGTAAACATGTTAAAGAAGTGGGGAGGGTTAAGTTAGTCTTAATTAATGCCAAAATGGGGAATGATAATAACAACCTATTATGAATGAACTTAAGAAAAGGAAACGATAATTGGTAGGCTTGTCCTAGGGACAAGTGGGAATTATAACTTATGGAATAAGGTAAGTTATAATGAACGATGGAGAAGATAGAATAACTTATGGAATAAGGTAAGTTATAAGGAACGATAAGGGAAGATGAAATAACTTCTGTAACAAAGAAAGTTGTACTTAATTGAAGATTAAGTAATCTGTAAAGGCAAGAATAAATCTACAAATGAAGATAACATAAGTTATATGAATGAAATAACAGAAGATTGGTTGAGTTGAGTAATTCTCTGAATGTCAATCTAATGTTGATTTTGGTCTTCGAAGTTGATACTTAAGAAGTTATTCTCTTAACCAATGTATATGTAAATTAAAATGTACTTAATTATAAATTAAGTAATACATGTTATTATAACCATAAGAGGGACAATTATTAGATTATGAGAATAACATGTCGTAGGCTTATTAATGAACTTAAAAGGATTAAGTTATAAATGGAATTAATAAGCAAGGATAACTTGGTAAACTTGAAAAGGAAGTAAATGTGAATAACCAAGTTATTTGAGAAAACTGACGAGGTGGCGCAAGCATGTGATTAAAGATTAGACGTAGGGTCTAATGATAGATAAAACTAAGGCGCTTGAAGCAGTCCATACGTTATAGGATGAATAGCCCAATGAGGTAGATCATCACGGTGTCATAAGGCACGAGGGGAGTGCACGTTCATTATTCTGGCAGCTCCAATGGACTGGAAGGGGAGGCAGGCAGCTACCTGAGACGTTAAAGGTGCTTTTGGTAGTCCTCTGTGGTGGTTTAGCTTCGGGCTAGGATTACAGAGGTTGGTTCTGCGCGGAACTACCAGGTGGGCGGGCCTTGACTGCACAAGTAAGGGGCAGTCAGAATGCTATACGCGATGGCATTAAGGGTGGTTCGGCGGTTGCCTCAGGCGGAGGTGGAGGGTCAAGACCAAACGATATCAAGATCGTCGTACGCTTGTCACCAGTAGCCTAAGGAATGCAAAAATACAAGAGCTAACCCCTAAAGATCGTTAACCTTTGCTATCAAGGGACTGGTACGGGGAGACCCCACATGGATGTTCAGATTGCTTGCTTATTAAGGGTGGTCGCTTAGCTCGTGTGGTCTTTACTAGTTGAGTGAGGGGCTGAGGTGGGGCCATAGCCACCATAGATAAACCAGACCCAAGGGATATCTGTACATTGGACACTCTTAGAGGCGGGCCCCTATAGATATAGAAAATCTACCGACCGAGTTCCGTGTTTCTGGTGTAGCCCTGCCATGGAACTCGGGTGCACAGGTAGAGGTTATGTGCAGTAGAAACATCGAGTACGATTGATGATACGTATGTGGGAAAGTCTAGTTACAACCATGTCTGCTCTGGGTGGTGTAACTTAGACTAGAGGGCATTATTTGATGATGGAACCAAATTTGATCGAATAGTTCGAGGATAGTAGTCAGTACGCTTACTTAGCACAGCGATAGTGGTTCTATGTGGATGTTGCGTTGTACATTACTATGGCATAGGATGAGGGACTGGGCATATTACTGTGGCGATACAGAGGAGACCGTGCGAGTGGGGTACCACAGGGTGTACCTTAGTTTGGGGGTAGCTACATATACATTATATTAGGTTAATCTACTAGGGGGTAGATGGGTGCGACGTGTGTGTGAAAGCCTTGAGTGCTAATAACACAGATAACCTAATAAATGAGAAAATGTGATTGAACGGTATATGTGATTATTCAAGAGGTGTAGTTTAAATTCATTCACACAGAACTTATGTCTTGACCACCTCCTCATAACATTTGCAGGTTAGATTCATGACAGAGACTGTATAGCTTTGGATACTGGTTTAGCAGTATTGTTATCAGGGTAAAGCTATGTTTTAATTATATTATATTTTGTTCCTTCTGCTGTGAGATGTTTTCCGAACTCTGACATGTTTTATGTCTCTGTCTTTTCTGCAAAATACCAGAGCAAAATAACACGTGTTTCGATGGATTGGGTTTTTGAAAAAAAAAATCGGTCCATCGGAATCCGGCTTGTTACAAAATGCTAGAGGGGATTCCGGTCTACTATCATCAATACCCGAATCTGGGTAGATTCGGCATTCCGCAAATACTGGAGGAGGTTCCGGTCTACTATTATTAACATCCGAATTTGGGTTGATTCGGCGTTTTGCAAATACCGGAGGAGATTCAGGTCTACTATTATTAACACCTAAATCTAGGTTGATATGTGTTTCATAAATACCGGAGGAGGTTCTGGTCTACTACTATTAACACCCGAATCTGGGTTTATTCATTGTTTCACAAATACCGGAGGAGGTTCCGGTCCACTACTATTGACATCCGAATCTGTGTTGAAGAAACCCTTTGTACGTATTGGATAAGGTTCTGACCATCGGGATGAGTGGTCCGAAGACCTCCAAGACAATTATCTCAAGTTGAAGCAACCATAGGTGTGCCCATGAAAGAGGATCCACGAAATTCAGGAATTAATGAAAAGCTCATTATTAGAAAAAAAGGCTAGATAAAAAAGGGTTGTATTTTCTCTTACTCAAAGAAAACCTCTTAGATCATTTATCACGCAAACAATTCTCACTCATGTTTCATACCAGCAGTTATTTTCATACTAAAACATTGTCAATACACAAATCTATTCACCAAAAGAATACATTCTCAATACCCTGATTATAAGCGAAATCATGTGTCACCATTACAAGATGTCACTTAATGTCTGGGCCCTCTCCATCATCAGTCAAAGGAGGGTCGATGGCATGACGGAGTGCAACGCTTAGTAGCTTGTTAAGTCTTTGTACTTTCCTGGTCGTCACGCCTAAGTGATTGGAAGGTTTAATCTGAAGCTTCAAAGCTCTGTTGTAAGCCTTATACATTGCCGTGAGAGACTTATTTTCCTTTTCCAATTCAAAAACGCTTATACGCAAGTCATGATTTTCTTCTTGCAAGTGTCTGATTTGGTCGACATATCTGACATCACGGTCGTGAGAATCCTTGAATTAACTTAGTATCATAGATTCCTTTCATCTCAGTCACCACTCTTTTACACCACTCAGAAATAATTGTTTCCTTTAACCCCGGAGGAGGGTTATTCAAGTAATAAAGCTTCTGAAGAGCGGGAGCTTTACGACCAGTCGCAACGCTAGGGGCGAAGACCCCATCATTATAGGAATATTCTCAAAACAATGTTCCCACGTCTCTCACTTTGCAGTAACATTGTTTAAATCAATTTCTAAGTCGACGACACGTTGACGAAGACTCCTTAGTTCATTCTCGAACTCGATAGAGGTTTTAGCCTTTATGTATGTTTTCAATCCCAGAATAGTCTTATTACTCTCTTCTAGCTACCCTTTCAAAATATTTATCCTATCAGTCAAGAGTTTGATGGATAAATTCTGATGTAAAATCTTCCTTTCATGAGACATGGGGGAACCTCTCTCGTCGGTGACGTTTCGCCCCGGGAGGAAGGAATCTCGCATCGGTCAACCTGCCCACAGACATACGGGAAAGTGATTATAATTTTATTTTCTTTCCAAATTTTTTAGGATCATACCCCCCCCTATTTCTTATACACCTATGCACGGGTCAAACCCGGAGCCTACTAACTATGACATATAGACAGAAAGGAGAATTATGAAAATGTCACTTCTTCACACGTTTACTGTTTACATAATGCCTCAGCATGTTTAATCCTAAAGCTCTTTAACATAGCTTCATGATCCCCCACTCCAAAAGTTAAAGGAGAGCTGAGGAAATGTAGTGTAAATACACTCAATTATCTCGAGGAGACGCGTTTCCCTGAAAGCATGAATAGGCGTCGTGCAAAACTCTTTTCTCAGTCTACAAATCGTGCGTAATGCCTCCTCATAGTAAACTAAACTCTGTCATAATACAAACAATCATGTTAGCCCTTGCGGATAGCGAAAGGTAACCCCATACAAGTGTTGCATAGGTTGCAGAATTAAGTATACAAGTGTACCACCTGCCCAACATAAAAACGGTTGGAGCTTTTTATTACCTAACTCTGCTTAAGGCAGGAAAATAGTTTTTCACCTATCTATTTTAACGACAGGGGACTTTTCAAAGCTAAGCATCCAGGAAAAGAGAAAAACACGTCCAGAATAAGAATTATACCCGAGGGGAGGGAACTTCGTGACTGACAGCTTTCTTCCCTCTCGGAAAACCAGAGGGGCCACCTTCTTTGGGCGAATGCGATTCAGAATTGTGGATAATGTGCTCGCCTAGGCAGTCACCATCCCTGGGACTGGTACCCGCATTCTCCCTATTGTTTGTTACCAGTGGGGCCGGGACCCTCCCCCTCCTCGCCTAGATCATCTAAAAGACGATCAATGTATTAAAGGTCCTCAATTGTAGGATCACTCCTTCGCGACACCTCAATTCCTTACTCACCCAACTTAATACTCTCCATGATCTGATCCCGGATAAAGGAAGGAATGCAGGTAGTTCGGAGTTCAAAAAGATTTTTAAGGTTGTCTGAAAGGATGTGAAATAGGGCATCTTCATAACAGTCGGATTTAATCTATGGAAGGTGTACTTGCAAGAAATCAAAATCCGGTCCTGGGCTGCATAAACTATCTGGGCGGCATAAGAAAGCTTTTCATCCTTCTTCCGAAGCTCATCAGCATGGGTAACCACGTCCTCCGCCATCTGGTGCTCTAAGGCCGACATCTTGTCAGGAGTTAGGTCCCTAGCATGCCTTTCCTTCCCCAAGGCTAACTCAGCATGTTCCAAAGAAGCCGTCAACCACTCACATCGTCGCTCAAAACTACATTAGCCTCCCGGAGCCGAGTAATTTCAGTAACAGAAGAAGAAGCGATGAGCTTAGACACATTCCATTTCTTAATCGTCTAGGAAATTAGAAGCATTCAGCATACATTTGCGATAAATGAAAAGCCCAGAGTAAAAAGAATGTGTCGTACCTCAAGATGTTGAGCAATCAAGTGCCGATAAAAATCCATCATGTCAGAAGAGGTGGGAGTCAACAAAATATCATAAAATTTGGGTCTCGAAAGAATAAGTTTCATGAGATCTGTAAAATCTGATGGAAGATCAATGGGCCTCGAAGAACTGGCAGTTTGAGAAGAAGAAGTATACGGCTGGCACTCAAACCCTCTCCGGATGTGCTTGGAAGAAGTGGTGGTAAGACACCACTTCTCATTTCCCTACCAAAGACATTCCCGGAAATTGCAGAAGTAGAAGTATTGAACTTCAATCTCTTAGCTGACGGACCAGCAGGAAATTCGGCTAGCCTCTTAAGAGCAGCCGCGGTTCAAAGCATCAGTAGGAAGGCTTCCGAAATCGAAACTCATAGTCAAACGAAAGGTCGGGAAAAAGTCAAGAACTTGAAACATTAGCATCAAAAGGATTTCTACAAAAAAATTGTCGAATCAACAAAACATACCGGGAAATAAAGGAGCCAAAGGAGCGAACACCTGTGAACATGCCAATAGACGTTTAGTATCAGGAAGGCGGACAGGTGGACGCCCCAATATCTTTTGTCCATGAGGAAGAAGGTTATAAATACGCAGCTTGTCATTGGTTGGTAGAGTGGACCGAGTTGGCAGCTTTTCGATCAAAATAAGCTTAGACACGCAAGATTCACTCTCGGTTAAGGACACCCCTCAGAAGCAAAATCTAAAAGAAGAGAATTAAAGAAACATTACAAATGGGAAAATAACCACCTACGAAGGGTTAATCAGGCTTACTAGATTAGCAAATTGGCCAGAAATACCGGCAGGACATTTAATAAAGAAGAATTGATCTTCCAAAGACATAACCTTGCCTGCACCGTCGCTGACAATCTTACGCAAAGGGGTAGCTTAGAATAGGGGAAAGCCAGCACCCCTTGAAAAGTGCATCAGATAACGACCGAGGTTCGAGTAAGAGAAACACGACCCGATTCCTAAACAAGTACTTTCAGGCATAGGAGTAATGTGTAAGTGTTTGGTAGAAATTGAATGGGCGCGACTCCCAAATCCTGCAGAAATCAAAACACAAAAGAAGGAAAAGGAAAGAATCCCCCATGCCAGATATGCACGGCTGAGTAGGTAAAGTATCCTTCAGGAGGATGCATGATGTCATCATGGTAAGAAGCAGAAATGGCCTCCACATTATGCATTCCAAAGCTGGCAAGAATGGAGTTTACGCTATCTTGAGAAGTGATCAACGATTTCTTCAAGAGAAGAGACTTTCCTGTAACGTCCCGGATTTTTCGACCATTTAAAATATAATCTTTAAATCAGATTATATATTTTATTGCAATTGTAATGGATTTTAATCGAATTTATTTATATTAAAGGATTTTTATATAAATGGAATATTATTTAAAATCAGAATTTTTACCATCAAGTTCGAATACTATATGAAATTGAATTTGTTGTTTTAGTAAGTACGATGACATTTATTTATTTTTTTCGTTAAGTTTAGTTGTTGAATTTAATTTATATTATAAATAAAAACTCCTAAATATATATGTATGTGTTGATATATACATCGGCGTTTCTTTTGATTCGACCGTACGAATAAAATCCGAAAATACAACAAATCAAGCTGCTACATGAATAAGAAAATTGGAAAGGAATGATCAAATACAGAACGATAACAATTTATAACATAAAAGAATTTATCAATACAATAGAAACAAATTTTATTCATAATTTTTGTTTGTACACAACAATGAAAGAAACAGTACATGATCTGTACAGTACAAATGAACATAACAAGCCATGTATATTGACTTCTGCATGCCTCGTCCTTCCCGTAGCCAGTGAACCCGAGTTGTTTCCATCAGTTTTGATCTGCGAAAAAAAGAAAGAAAAGAAGGATAAAACACCATAAAAACAGTAAAATCATGTATATATTGTTGACATCAAATCTGCAGATCAACAAAATGAGATATATATTTTCATCAAACTAACACCATGAATAGTTGAATTCATTCATACATCAAATTTGTATAGTAAATTATTTATATATTGTAACAGCTAAGTGATTGAATTGAACAGCTAAGGGAAAAGTTTAAATTAACAGCTAAGAAAGTAGGAAGAAAAAGTAAAGAAAGAAAAGAGGAAAAAATTTAACAGCTAATCTAAAACAGCTAAAGCCTAACAGAACAGCTAGGAAGTAAACAATACATAGCTAAAACAGCTATATACACTGATACACAGCTAAAGGGAAAATGGTACAAAAATAAAACAGCATAGGAACAGCAAATAAAAAAGACATGTACAGCTAAAAACAGCTAATACCTATACTCATATACATAAAGCATGAACAACTAAGCTAAAATAGTAGGATACTGCAAACATAGATACAAGTATGAATACTCTAAACATGTGGTGTTGAAACCAATTTGATATTCATATAAAAATCAGGAAATCCAAAAGAATCCATTTCAAATCTTAAGAACAGTATGCCATGTTCTCTCAAACAGCGATACATCCATCTTCACGGCCAAGGTAAACAGCTAAAAATCAGTACAAAGGACAAGCTAGTGAAACAAATATATGTATATATCTATTCATCAACCAGTACGAATTCATATCAAAATTGTGCCATATCGTTAAATAAATCTACACCACATGGATTTCAAATCTGATCAAACACACCACTCATAGCCTAACCTATACAATTCGATCAATATCCACTTTGGACAGATCAACCTCACAAACAATCTCAACATCAGTTCAAAAATCTGAAAACCAATGGCCTAAGGGTTTTAGCTGAATCACCTATGTGAGCTATGAATGGACGTGATTGTTATCACACTATAAATACATGGGTATTTCACCATTCGAACAACACAACAAACCAGAAGAAAAAATCAAAACAAAATACTATAATTCAAAATTTAAATAAAATTCTTAGCTTTATTCAAAGGAACACGGGTTCGATCTGAAGAGTCTGGGACCAATTTCTGTTGAAGCCGTTCGAATCCAAGGAGTAACGATCTGGTAGTCGAAAGCTGGTAGCGTGTGGAGGAGGCTCACTCACTGGAGGTTGACCGCGGAGCAGTGATGAAGTCGAAGGGGCTGCGACGCCCTAAACCTCGTCGATTTGCTGAGGACCGAAGAGGCTAGGGTTTCGATTCAGACATGGAAACTGATTTTTTTTTTTGTGGAGGCGGGTCTAAAATAAGGAAATGGATCGGTGGCAAGAGGTTTTTAAGGGAGGTAACAGGCTGGGTATTTGGGCCGCAAGTTAAAGGTAAGAGGGCCATTTAAATTAAATAAATTCATGTTTAATAAATTAATTTCTTTTATAAAACTTGTTTATACGATTTCTCGCACACACGTTATCAGATTTACACACGGTCAGTTGCGTTGGGACCGTAAAGACGAGAACTTCGAGATGGAGCAGGTCTAGTCCGAATCAGAAGCAACTGGAAATTTTATTCGAATTAAACGACAGTTTAATTTGGCCAAAAACAGACCATTTATCGACAGATTCAAAACTAGGTGAGTTAAACTCACTCAGCTCTTCCCATTTATATTTTATATAAATTGGGATTTTATTTTGTGTGTTCTGATGGCTAGTGGTTGACAGTTTGCTAGTTTATAGATTTATTTTTGATTCAAATTATGAAATTAAACAGTCGTTTAGTTTCAGTAAAACACAAATCTTTATGATTTGACCCAAATAAAGAAATTTCCCATGATTGGGCACGTTTATAAACGTGTTTGAAATTGTGTGAATTGTTTGAATTGGCTGTTGATTGATTGATGATCATTATAGAAACTATTAGTCAAATTAAAAGAAATGATTGGTTATTGTTGACTGTTGTAATATATTTCAACATTTATGCTGATGGATGGTATGGGTTGGGTAATTGGCATCACATGGTCTAGAAATCAGTCGATTTTTAAAATATGGATTTTGTCTATGGAAAATCGACAATATTGAAGTTATGAATATGTTTTATAACTGAAATAGGTTTTTAAAGATAATTCTTTGAGTAAATGTTATTTAAAAGGAATAAATAGTAATCATTTATTTATTTAAAGTTTACAAGAAATTTTGAAATTTGTTTTATAAATGAATTCTTATTTGGATAAGGATTATAAATAAAGAGCAGGAAATAACCTAGTGATTAGGTATTTGATTAATTGTGAATGATCAAAAAGGATTTATTTAAATTAATTATGTTTAATTAATTTAAAAAGAGGAATTAACTAGAATGGGCTAAAGTAATGGTTATGTTTTGAATTGACCAAGTGAGTTTTCGAAAAGAAGTTATGAACAAGTTTACATTTGAACTCGGGTTTTATAATAAAGGAAAAGGGGTTCTAAATGAATATGATAGGTTGAATGGGAAATTTTACTTAACATTCGAATTAAGAAAAGGGAGATGAAGATATAAAGGGTTTAGATTAAACCTGGAATTTATAAACAAAGTTTTAAATGGAATGTAAGTTTAAATGTCGTTTTGAATTTGAAATATTTAATGAAGGAATTCAGTTAAACCAATGGAATTGAAAGGAGTTTTTTTCGAAAGAAAAGGGAATTGAAAAAGGGGTTTAAATGTGAGCTTTGTAAATGAGGTTGGAAATAGGAATTGAAATATTAATATCGGGTTTTTGAATTACGACTCGTATTTATCTGAAGGTAAGAACGTGGTTGATCAAGGTCTGAGAGGTACTTAAAATACCCCAACTTGAACGACTTTGGGACTATCCAAAGATGATACAAGTTGTTAATGGCGAGAGTGTATGATAAAGTTTCCAAAGTAAAGGAAATGATATGAAATTATATTTTCCCTGATAACGGAATTAAAAGGAAATTGGACGATTAATTTTAAGAAGCCAAGTGATGCTGAGTACTAGACCGGTGGATCTATTTTTATTTTCATGGATGTTTACTTGATAGTTAAACAACCGACTATCAAGTATGACCTTTACGGTTGTTGGTATGGAAAGACCGGGATCGAATGAATATTCGAAAACCATTCCAACCAACAAATACGAATATAAAGAAAAGATCAAGCGACGATCGAGATGGAGCATATGAAGACCATAGATCTTCATGAAGCGGAAGAACCACGTAAAATCTCTGATTCGACCTGGAGGTATACTGGGGTTCTGTCGTGGTTGAAACTATGGATTGCAAGGACGATCGCTACTGATTCATGGGGTGATTCCTATATTGGATGCAGTAGGAGAGTACCTTCAGTTCATCCTGTTCCTGGGTGACTTGTATGGACGAGTGTCTGACAAAGTCTAAAGGGATCACGTATATTGATTTTCTACAAACGTACCTCTGTTAGTGGCAGAGAAGACTGGACACCTTCTTTAGCTTAACGCTCAGAGTATTTTTGTGGAAATCGGTATTCCGTGATACCTGGAGGATCTGACGATGTGACATTCAAAGTGAATGGTGGCCAGGTGTTCAAAAGATTATAACCTCAAGCCTCACAGCCGGAAAATGACAAAAATCGGGCAGGCAGCATGGCTATGTGGGTCGCGCCCATCAGGGTGTATAATCACCTATCTAGAGAAATTCCTTTTGTTTCTTACTTTATCGATTCTGCCCATTCGGGAAACGGTGGTTTGAGTCCAACCGTTGGTGATATACATTCGATACACTCAAGCGAAATGAGTGGTCGGTCATGTGAGGGCCGGGTTGCAAGACGTTCTTGTTGAACCCAGTGTATTCGCCTCTAGAGATACACGAGCAGCAGGTGGTCCCATACCTTGTCAAGGTTGGAATTCAATTTCTAATAAGTGCCTACGGTTTTGTTTGTATATATATACGTGGAGCGTGAGATGCAAGCGTTCCACTAGATTGATATTTACTTATATTTAGTCGCTAGTATAATATCATAAACGATATGGATTTCGAAAACTGTTTTGGGTTATCGTAAGGTAAAAACCGTCCGTGTTTATGTGTGGATCGGTCTTAAGATTATCTTTTTCTTTTGAAAGGATTTTATCTTTAAAATCAAGTTGTGTGATACCCTAAATGTTGTGCGAGTTTTTCTCACTCTGGTCCACCAGACTGACCTGGTGTTTTGTAAATGCTCGGGTTAGACCGAGGTGTACAGGTTCAGGTTATCAGGTACTGAGAAGTCCAGAGACGAGCTGAAGATGTTCAGATGAAATGATATTCCACTGTGTGATTATATATATGAGGACAGATTATCAAAACAGTCCAGATGTGTGTTGTACTTTGATATTGTAAGTATTTTCAAAAGCTCTCAATAAAGATTATTTTTGTATTATATTTTGTTCCGCTGCGATGTGAGACTCTATGTTGGTTCTTCTTTCTTCTATTCTAATATTTCTTTCTTTCTTATCTCACCCTCTAAATTCTTTCTAATAACGTCCTGTGTTTTCGGTGTTTAGAAAGTCGGCATGAGTTACGGTAAAGATATTTATGTCGATTTTCAAGCCCGAAAATCCTGGGTCGTTACAGTGGTATCAGAGCCAGGTTGAGTGGTAACCTTGGCTCTGTGGCGTAACTCAATAGAGATGGGGTTAGTAACACCCTAGATTAAGTTTGAGTGTGTATATATATATGAGAACGTATTTGCAAAATTCTATATAAAGATGTTTTGTATTGTGTTATTTGACTGGTTTAAGTGTTGAGAAGCATTCAACTAGCAAATGGACACGATATTGTTTTATAAAGTGGGTAAATGAAATAATTTTACCCAATGTATATTTTTATATAGAAAAGGGAATTATTTTCTATACTATAGTAATGTGGGTTATTTGTTTGTTCTGATTGATTTGGTTTGAAATCAAATTTGAAATATGAAATAAAGTTAAACTGATTAGAAAATCAATTCGTCAACTGAATCGGATATGAAAGCGAAACTGAACCTGGTTAAGTAAAACCAATTTAAGAATAATTCAGAAAGAATGAATTCAAATAAATTGGTATTTAAAAAAAAAATTGGGATCTGAATTAAGTGGGTCGCCATGTGGATTTTGAATTTTCCTTTCGAAGGAGTTGAGGCCCAGAGTGGCAGTCGTAGTCATACCGAACGAGCGATGCAGAGGGAGTGCTGGCAGAAATTTTAGAAAATTTTTAGAGTTCGAAAATTAGTTTGAATTTAATTCAAACAGTAATGATTTTAAAAATAAAATATGATTCGAAATATTCTTCTTACTTTGCAATTTCGAGGACGAAATTATTTTAAGGGGGGAAGAATGTAACGTCCCAGATTTTTCGACCATTTAAAATATAATATTTAAAATCAGTTTATATATTTTATTGAAATTATAATGGATTTTAATCGAATTTATTTATATTAAAGGATTTTTATATAAATGGAATACTATTTAAAATCAGAATTTTTACCATCAAGTTCGAATACTATATGAAATTGAATTTGTTGTTTTAGTAAGTACGGTTACATTTATTTATTTTTTCCGTTAAGTTTAGTTATTGAATTTATTTTATATTATAAATAAAAACTCCTGAATATATATGTATGTGTTGATATATACATCGGCGTTTCTTTTGATTCGACCGTACGAATAAAACCCGAAAATACAACAAATCAAGCTGCTACATGAATAAGAAAATTGGAAAGGAATGATCAAATACAGAACGATAACAATTTATAACATAAAAGAATTTATCAATACAATAGAAACAAATTTTATTCATAATTTTTGTTTGTACACAACAATGAAAGAAACAATACAGGATCTGTACAGTACAAATGAACATAACAAGCCATGTAGATTGACTTCTGCATGCCTCATCCTTCCCGTAGCCAGTGAACCCGAGTTGTTTCCATCAGTTTTGATCTGCGAAAAAAAGAGAGAAAAGAAGGATAAAACACCATAAAAAAAGTAAAATCATGTATATATTGTTGACATCAAATCTGCAGATCAACAAAATGAGATATATATTTTCATCAAACTAACACCATGAACAGTTGAATTCATTCATAAATCAGATTTGTACAGCAAATTATTTATATATTGTAACAGCTAAGTGATTGAATTGAACAGCTAAGGGAAAAGTTTAAATTAACAGCTAAGAAAGTAGGAAGAAAAAGTAAAGAAAGAAAAGAGGAAAAATTTTAACAGCTAATCTAAAAATCTAAAGCCTAACAAAACAGCTAGGAAGTAAACAATACATAGCTAAAACAGCTATATACACTGATACACAGCTAAAGGGAAAATGGTACAAAAATAAAACAGCATAGGAACATCAAATAGAAAAGACATGTACAACTAAAAACAGCTAATACCTCTACTCATATACATAAAGCATGAACAGCTAAGCTAAAATAGTAGGATACTGCAAACATAGATACAAGTATGAAAACTCTAAACATATGGTGTTGAAACTAATTTGATATTCATATAAAAATCAGGAAATCCAAAAGAATCCATTTCAAATCTTAAGAACAGTATGCCATGTTCTCTCAAACAGTGATACATCCATCTTCACGGCCAAGGTAAACAGCTAAAAATCAGTACAAAGGACAAGCTAGTGAAACAAATATATGTATATATTTATACATCAACTAGTACGAATTCATATCAAAACTGTGCCATATCGTTAAATAAATCTACACCACATGGATTTCAAATCTGATCAAACACACCACTCATAGCCTAACCTATACAGTTCGATCAATATCCACTTTGGACAGATCAACCTCACAAACAATCTCAACATCAGTTCAAAAATTTGAAAACCAATGGCCTAAGGGTTTTAGCTGAATCACCTATGTGAGCTACGAATGGACGTGATTGTTATCGCATTATAAATACATGGGTATTTCACCATTCGAACAACACAACAAACCAGAAGAAAAAAAATCAAAACAAAATACTATAATTCAAAATTTAAATAAAATACTTAGCTTTATTCGAAGGAACACGGGTTTGATCTGAAGACTCTGGGACCAATTTCTGTTGAAGCCGTTCGAATCCAAGGAGCAACGATCTGGTAGTCGAAAGCTGGTAGCATGTGGAGGAGGCTCGCTCGCTGGAGGTTGACCGCGGAGTAGTGATGAAGTCGAAGGGGTTGCGACGCCCTAAACCTCGTCGATTTGCTGAGGACCGAAGTGGCTAGGGTTTCGATTCAGACATGGAAACTGATTTTTTTTTTTTTTTGTGGAGGCGGGTCTGAAATAAGGAAATGGATCGGTGGTAAGGGGTTTTGAAGGGAGGTAACGGGCTGGGTATTTGGGCCGCAAGTTAAAGGTAAGAGGGCCATTTAAATTAAATAAATTCATGTTTAATAAATTAATTTCTTTTATAAAACTTGTTTATACGATTTCTCGCACACACGTTATCAGATTTACGCACGGTCAGTTGCGTTGGGACCGTAAAGACGAGAACTTCGAGATGGAGCAGGTCTAGTCCGAATCAGAAGCAATTGGAAATTTTATTCGAATTAAACGACAGTTTAATTTGGCCAAAAATAGACTATTTATCGACAGATTCAAAACGAGGTGAGTTAAACTCACTCAGCTCTTTCCATTTATATTTTATATAAATTGGGATTTTATTTTGTGTGTTCTGATTGCTAGTGGTTGACAGTTTGCTAGTTTATATTTTTATTGTTGATTCAAATTCTGAAATTAAACAGTCGTTTAGTTTCAGTAAAACATCAATCATTATGATTTAACCCAAATAAAGAAATTTCCCATGATTGGGCACGTTTATAAACGTGTTTGAAATTGTGTGAATTGTTTGAATTGGCTGCTGATTGATTGATGATCATTATATAAACTATCAGTCAAATAAAAAGGAATGATTGGTTATTGTTGACTGTTGAAATATATTTCAACATTTATGCTGATGGATGGTATGGGTTGGGTAATTGGCATCACATGGTCTAGAAATCAGGCGATTTTTAAAATATGGATTTTATCTATGGCAAATCGACAATATTGAAGTTATGAATATGTTTTATAACTGAAATAGGTTTTTAAAGATATTTCTTTAAGTAAAAGTTATTTAAAAGGAATTAATAGTAATTATTTATTTATTTAAAGTTTATAAGAAATTTTGAAATTTGTTTTATAAATGAATTCTTATGTCGATAAGGATTATAAATAAAGAGCAGGAAATAACCTAGTGATTCAGTATTTGATTAATCGTGAATGACCAAAAAGGAGTTATTTAAATTAATTATATTTAATTAATTTAAAAAGAGGAATTAACTAGAATGGGCTAAAGGAATGGTTATGTTTTGAATTGACCAAGTGAGTTTTCGAAAAGAAGTTATGAACAAGTTTACATTTGAACTCGGGTTTTATAATAAAGGAAAATGGGTTCTAAACGAATATGATAGATTAAATGGGAAATTTTACTTAACATCTGAATTAAGAAAAGGGAGATGAAGATATAAAGGGTTTAGATTAAACCTGGAATTTATAAACAAAGTTTTAAATGAAATGTGAGTTTAAATGTCGTTTTGAATTTGAAATATTTAATGAAGGAATTAAGTTAAACCAATAGAATTGAAAGGAGTTTTTTTCGAAAGAAAAGGGAATTGAAAAAGGGGTTTAAATGTGAGCTTGGTAAATGAGGTTGGAAATAGGAATTGAAATATTAATATCGGGTTTTTGAATTACGACTCGTATTTATCTGAAGGTAAGAACGTGGTTGATCAAGGTCTGAGAGGTAATTAAAATACCCCAACTTGAACGACTTCGGGACTATCCAAAGATGATACTAGTTGTTAATGGCGAGAGTGTATGATAAAGTTTCCAAAGTAAAGGAAATGATATGAAATTGTATTTTCCCTAATAATGGAATTAAAAGGAAATTGGACAATTAATTTTAAGAAGCCAAGTGATGTTGAGTACTAGACCGGTGGATCTATTTTTATTTTCACGGATGTTTACTTGATAGTTAAACAACCGACTATCAAGTTTGACCTTTACGATTGTTGGTATGGAAAGACCGGGATCGAATGAATATTCGAAAACCATTCCAACCAACAAGAATATAAAGAAAAGATCAAGCGACGATCGAGATGGAGCATATGAAGACCATAGATCTTCATGAAGCGGAAGAATCACTTAAAATCTCTGATTCGACCCGGAGATATACTAGGGTTCTGTCGTGGTTGAAACTATGGATTGCAAGGATGATCGCTACTGATCCATGGGGTGATTCCTATATTGGATGCAGTAGGAGAGTATCTTCGGTTCATCCTGTTCCTGGGTGACTTGTATGGACGAGTGTCTGACAAAGTATTTCTAAAGGGATCACGTATATTGATTTTCTACAAACGTACCTCTGTTGGTGGCAGAGAAGACTGGACACCTTCTTTAGCTTAACGCTCAGAGTATTTTTGGGGAAATCGGTATTTAGTGATACCTGGAGTATCTGACGATGTGGCATTCAAAGTGAATGGTGGCCAGGTGTTCAAAAGATTATAACCTCAAGCCTCACAACCAGAAAATGACAAAAATCGGGCAGGCAACATGGCTATGTGGGTCGCTCCCATTAGGGTGTATAATCACCAATCTAGAGAAATTCCTTTTGTTTCTTACTTTATCGATTCTGCCCATTCGGGAAACGGTGGTTTGAGTCCAACCGTTGGTGATATACATTCGATACACTCAAGCGAAATGAGTGGTCGGTCATGTGAGGGTCGGGTTGCAAGACGTTCTTGTTGAACCCAGTGTATTCGCCTCTAGACATACACGAGCGGCAGGTGGTCCCATACCTTGTCAAGGTCGGAATCCAATTTCCAATAAGTGCCTACGGTTTTGTTTGTATATATATATACGTGGAGCGTGAGATGCAAGCGTTCCACTAGATTGATATTTACTTGTATTTAGTCACTAGTATAATATCATAAAAGATATTGATTTCGAAAACTGTTTTGGGTTATCGTAAGGTAAAAACCGTCCGTGTTTATGTGTGGATCGATCTTACGATTATCTTTTTCTTTCGAAAGGATTTTAACTTTAAAATCAAGTTGTGTGATACCCTAAATGTTGTGCGAGTTTTTCTCACTCTGGTCCACCAGACTGACCCGGTGTTTTGTAAATGCTCGGGTTAGACCGAGGTGTACATGTTCAGGTTATCAGGTACTGAGAAGTCCAGAGACGAGCTGAAGATGTTCAAATTAAATGATATTCCGCTGTGTGATTATATATATGAGGACAGATTATCAAAACTGTCCAGATGTGTGTTGTACTCTGATATTGTAAGTATTTTCAAAAGCTCTCAATAAAGATTATTTCTGTATTATATTTTGTTCCGCTGCGATGTGAGACTCTGTGTTGGTTCTTCTTCTTCTTCTATTCTAATATTTCTTTGCTCCTTATCTCACCCTCTAAATTCTTTCTAATAACGTCCTGTGTTTACGGTGTTTGGAAAGTCGGCATGAGTTACGGTAAAGATATTTATGTCGATTTTCAAGCCCGAAAATCCTGGGTCGTTACATTTCCCCTCCGAGATAGATCACAAGCATCAATTGATAATGAACTAGAACTCCTCTTATCAGACATAACGCTGCCAGGTGATATAATTTCATGAACATATAAAATTTATACCCACTCATTAGAACATTTGAAAGTGATTACGCTTAAGCCTATTAGTAATGAGTAGTTGGAATAGTGAATGTTGTGATAATTCCTACGCACCATTCCAGTCATTAATTGAAAAAATGCTTTAATACAATTGCGTGTACCAAACCCTAGAGTTGATATTTCGGGGAAACGCGTATAGATTGATTACAATGAATTGCCTCACAGGTTATTAAGATACGAACAATTTGTATCGGATATGAAAAAACCTAAACGAATTTGAGCAAAAAAATTCAACCCCCTGATTAAAAATTACAGTAAGAATACTTACTAAGGGTTTAAGCAGTGAGTTTCCTATGATAAGCTTCAGATCTTCAGTGAACAAATAATCTAGTTCGAGAAATTAATGTTGTAGGAAAAAAGTGAAGAAGAGGCGGTGGTAATTGTGCAAGGATATTTACCCAAATCCACACCGCATAAACAAGGACCAATCAACGTTCCCCTGCCAAGGAAAATCGAAGGACTCTGATATGACACTTCAAAAAAGACAAGGAGTTTGACTTGAAAAGTCGAAAATACCCCTTCACGAAGGGGGGAGCAAATGTTACTACCAAATATCAACAGCGAAGTGAGCTGGCGATGAAGGGGTGTCGGATGACCGAAAACTCACAGGAGCTCAATAGAAAGTGCAGCCAAACACTAAGAAGGCAAGAGCAGGAAGAAATAATCCGAAAAGCTGCATCAACCAAAACTTTTTCCCTCCCCCTAAGGGAAGAGATCGTAAAGAACTATGGGGTGTAACCGACAGGATCTCTCCGCCAGAGTCAATCCAACAAGAACCTTTCGACGGTATCAGCTCGATGTAAGCTTCCATGTAAGGAGCCACCCTAACCCAAAACCAAAAAATCCAAAAGCAATAAACTCGTCGGATAAAGCTCAAGAAAATCTTCGAAAATGTTTCACTTAAATACCGGAACGCTAGAATGCAAGATCATCGAAGATACTAAAACAAGGGAACGTGAGGACCCCTCCTGAACCTGCTTCCGGAGCATATGCTACACAAATACCGAAAGGCCACATCCGCGAATAAACCAAAGTGGTACCAGAAACCACCCTCCAAGAATACAGGCTATAACAAGGGCCCCACTGGAGGGTTAACCGAGACCCAAGCAGGGATACAGTCTACCCGTGCTAGACTACCTAGTACCGAAACCCACAGCGGTTTCAAACTAGCAGTTATCAACACACACCATGAAGTCAAGCCCCTCTAAGTATTCACAATAAAGCCTAAAGCCTACATCCGAAAGCTTACGTCCGCAAGCCTACGTTCAGGAGCTGCTTTCAAGAATTCAAGCATCATCTAAAGACCATGACTGATGCGCCAAAGGCGGCTGAAGGTCAAGCACCCGAAACCAAGAATAAAGCTACTTGCAAAGACCCCTACGGGCCTAATATCCCATCAACGGAAGGAGCTCTGAACCACTATAAATAAGGCCCCAGAGGTCACATTTATGAGATGGAATTTTCTTTTCTTCCTTAACACTTGTACCCTTGAAATTAGCATAGCAATGAGTTCATTGGAGGGATCCTCCTTATGACATTTATGTACTCCCGATGAAAATTGAATTAAAAGGAGTCTATTACAAGAAAATTGCTCTGTATGTGTATATTGTCATTTTCTGATCATCATTTTTACGGTTTACTATTCCTTTTTCAGATAAAGCCAGGATTTCCACCTCAAAATGTCTTAGAATAGTAAAACAAGCTTCATCCCCTAAGTTCAAATCCATTCTTATCACCCTTGGCAAACCCATAGGTCTCCAACTCAACATCTAGGGCAGTAACCCGATTTAACTCATAAAGTAGCCAATCTATCATTTCCTCCTTTAGATCCACCTCAGTCGACCCACCTCCGGTGTTGACGAAAAGTATCGTTAACAATAATATTTAAATAAATTCTAGAAATTCAAACAAAGTTAACAAATAAACTTCTATGCCAAAATAGCTTACGGGACCCATAGGGGAGTCGACCCTGGGGTCTACACACTTATAGGGTGGTCGACCCACCTCAGATCCGTCCATATTCGTTAATGAATCTAGACCGTTTTCTTAATCAAATTCGTTGCTGACTTAGTGCTGCGTGTACGATAAGATCCTGAACACCTATAAATAGGCTAGCAGAGCCTAGCCTAAATCACACATTTTCTGCCAAGCCGCCTAAGCTCTACCATTCTTCCTCCTCCTCAAATATCTTTAGAAAAATAGAATAATTAGTTTAGGAAAATATTTTTTCAAGATCAGGAGGAAAAGAATGAATATTAATAAAGAAGGTGTTTAGAATCCTATTCGAAGTTAGGTAAATTCTTGGATCTGGTCAATTTAATTTTCTCCTCTTTCTTCCCTTTTTTTTAGTTCAGAATTGTGGATCCATGGTTGTTTGGGTTCTAAATTCAGTTAGGAGAACCATGTAATGCTATATCTAGACCAGATCCAGAATTTGGAAAGCAATTAGGTGAGTGGATTTAAAATATACCTTTTTGATAATGATATATTTATCGTTTGACATTCCCCGTTAATATGCAATGTAAATCTGATAGAATGATTAAGGTTTTGAAATATTTCACTATAAGGAACATTGTAAATAGCTACGCCTAAACACGGACGAATACAAAGCATTAGAAATCGCAATGCAACGTTGACGCAATAGCGATGGTTGATATCACCCAACTAAATCTAGAAAAAACATCGCTCGGTATCTTGACATTTTTCGCGATGGACTACTAGTATAGTAAAACTAAAATATAAACTAATTTATCTTTGAAAATATCATCTTATCCAACAGGCAAATCAATGTATATGTCAAGTGTTTTTGCAATATTTTAAATATATTTTAATGAGTTACACAACACCAATCAAGTCATTTTACCACACTATCTCTATTTTAATTTATAGCATTTATTATTACCATTATAAATTATATAAAAGTACTCGCATATACTTTCCGTTGTGGCGCGAGACAACGGGTCTGGTTATTATGGAAATTAATAAATCTGAATGGACGCGTTGTAGTTTTCTAATTTAATTATTTAGGGTTACCACCTCGTTAAAACTCGTCTTCCGCTTCCAATTAGGGTTACTTCCTCATTAAAGCAGTGCCTCCACCTCTTTATAGTTTTTTCTTCGCTCCGCCTCCTCGTCTCCCTCATTCTTGATCGGCTTCCTCCTTTGCCTCATTTAGGTAATTTTCTATTTTGTTATATTAAACTGCAGTTGGTTTTTATTCCAATTCTAGTTTCGATTTTGGTATTTTTACTTGGCTATTCGTTATTTCGTTCAGCCATTATCACATGAAGCTCTTCGATCATACCCATCGTTTATGTTACTTGCTTTTAATTTTTCTCCCGAACCCTCATTCGAATCCCTAATTATCGATTTGGTCATGTTCTATATTTCTTATTTTCTTTACCGAATTCTCTTGGCTACTATTTGCAAGGTGATAGCAGGTATATGGGTTGCTGATAGAAAATACTTCCCACTTAATTGGGACTTCTGATACTTTGAGGCTTATGGTAGTTATTTTAGACCTATTTTATTATTTGGTTTCCAGCATGCCTGGTGCATTGAAACTTGCAACCAAATTTCATTATGAACTTAGTACCACCTTATATACTTCTAATTTCAGTGACTGATATATTTAGTTCGTACACTAGTTTTATAGTAGCTTTAATTCTTTGCTGTAAGACTTTGTTTTTGGACCTTCATTTGTGTTTAACCTTTTTTGGTGTACTTCATGCTATAAGTATTTTCTAACCAAGTTACTAAGATGACAATATCCGCGTCTCTAGTTCATATGGTTCTCAAGGTAGATCTTGTTCTGAAATATGCTGAATAAGAGATCTGAATTATAAAAATCCAAGGAAACTATCAAGGAAGTAGAAAAACCAGACGTGTCCACACTCAGGTTAGTATTGGTCATCAAACATATTTTTGGAAAATTTGACAAGTTTAAAGTTGTTAGTACTGTTTATTTATTGTTATTATGAAATTATACATGTTGATATGCATTCGTTCCTCAATTTGAGGATTTTTGTTTGGTTAGAATACAGAGTCTAGAAAGCACCAGATAATGATGTTGATGCTCTAAAAAGCATGCTAAAAAGTGAAATGATTATCACCTAAGTTTTGATTATTTGATTCTAACCTATATATGTGAAAAATGGTTAAATGTTTTAATAAGGTTCCATGATTAGCAATAAACAAGTGGTTGTATATTGTTAGCTACAACTTAAGGTTGTATGAAAATTAAATGAATGTATATGTTTCGTTGGCATACGAAGATACTGAATTTGCCAGAACTCTCCAACAGTCTACCAACATACAATACTTACATGTTATTTTGGAGTAATGATCTATAAAAAAGACAGGTCATAACTCTCCAATGGTCTACCAACATGGTGTACATGTTGGAGTAAAAGGAAAATATTTTGGAGAATGAACATGCTTCACTTCTATAACTAGTGTACATAAATGTTATTTTAATCAATATTTACATTAAACCTTTCAATGGTTTTGTAGACAAATGATGAAAGACTTTTAATTTACAACCATCTATCCTTTACTGTAAAATATCACAAGGACGAACAAATGGATGTTGCAAGAGTAGTTGGATTTGAAGTTAAACCATACAGGTAAATTGAATCCTCGCACTTTGATTTTGGAGACATTAATGTCATTTGTTATCATCAAAACTTGTGTATATAATTTAATATTTATGATGTAGTGTTAAGCAAGAATATGATGGTTAGTGGAAGGGAAGCAAAACCTGCTTGAGCACGTGTGATGCTCATGCAAAAAAAACTGTTGTGAGCTCTGATAATCCATAGGAGGATGAAGAGATAAAAGATACTATATTCACATATGATGTTAACTTCGAGGTAAAATTTTACTGTAAAATATCACAAGGACGAACAAATGGATGTTGCAAGAGTAGTTGGATTTGAAGTTAAACCATACAGGTAAATTGAATCCTCGCACTTTGATTTTGGAGACATTAATGTCATTTGTTATCATCAAAACTTGTGTATATAATTTAATATTTATGATGTAGTGTTAAGCAAGATTATGATGGTTAGTGGAAGGAAAGCAAAACCCGCTTGAGCACGTGTGATGCTCATGCAAAAAAAACTGTTGTGAGCTCTGATAATCCATAGGAGGATGAAGAGATAAAAGATACTATATTCACATATGATGTTAACTTCGAGGTAAAAATTTGATATAGAATCATGGACAAACACAAGCAAATTCTTAATGATGCATGATTTGGTTGCCTGTTTTATATCCTTTATCAATCCCTTATGTTTGGTAACAAATAAATTTTTGAAAATACATAATGAAGGAGTTGCTTTTTCGCTCTAGTTATTATAATTCATATTCTTCAATACATTAGGACTGCGGAATTTTGAAAAAGTGATCCTTCGTTGGGAAAAAATGAGGCCAATAATTTTCCCTTCCATCTTTTAAGTTTCAACATAACTCAAATGCAAGTTTTGGCACAAACTTTTGCTTGATTAATAGTGGCTGAAATTTTCTTGTATTTAAATATAACTACAATTTTTGTTTTTCAGGAGGATTGATATCCAGTGGAATAACAAACATGTATGGTCCATTATATTTCACTATACAACATGCCACAGAAGTAATGTCAACAGAACAGTCTTGTGATTTGGCTTATGAGTATGGCGATGGCTTATTTAACCTTCACGACATTCCTCATGGTTTCCTGGAACCGAGTATGTATATCTTTCTATTATCAAGTGAATGAAACTTTTTCTCCCCTTCTTCTGGATAAGGTGATAAACCATTGTTCGTTTGTTGATTAAAACAGTTACTTGCACACCCTTAGGAATGGTAGTTTCATCCCATGTTTTTTTCTTTATCTGTTGGCGTTGTTTTGCTTACTTTCTTTCTGAAGGCTATTTTATCTGTATATTGATAGATCTTGATCGGAAACGTTTGTCTTTTGTCTCTGCCAGTTCTTGTACATACATCTAGCTTTACCTAACCTACCCATCATTGTTCTTTTGAGTTGTTGACATTGTAAAGTATGACGCAGCCATAGCTTTTGTAATGCGAATATGCCAACAATAACCATCCTATTCTATCAGAACATTAATTTTTAGTTGAAATTAACTGGTTTAATTACATTATACCATTATAACAGAGTTACATGGTTGGCCTTTCAATGATCATTTTGTAATCCATGTTCAGCATGCTGGACCTGGAGTATTAGTGGGGCAGGCATGGCAAGAAGGCAATGATTTGGAACAAGTGCCAAAGAAATTCTACGGTGAGATCTTAATGGTTAAAATTTCATGATGCATGGCGTCATCAGCTATATTTTATAAATTTATAGGTGCTGTATGAGAAACTAGTTCTGTTATGGTATCTAAATCTATTGAAAACGTTTTGATGATCAGTGTTTGTATTTTGTTATCAATAGCCATCCGGTTTTCAAGGTTCTTCATGGATGTATTATTGGTCGATTTTTGTTGTAAACCAAGGTCAATATATTTATGAGTGGTAATGCTGATTGAAATAACAATATATATGATATATTTCATATTTTGGCTACTTTTCGGCCATCTGCGATTAATATTTGTTTAGTACTAAAGGCTAGTTGGTTATTTTCTATGTCAGTTTTGAATTGATGATATATTAATGTGACGACCCCAAACCCCGTTCCACTGTGGTAAGGGTAATCTTTGGAATATAACACATGAACAAATAACAGCAGAACAGAAATATTTAAATACACCAGATAATGTACAACAGAATACACTGGATAAACATAATCAACAGAGTTACACAGTATACATGATCATACTTAGTACAAAATACAGTTCAGCTTTACATAGAATGTCTACAGCGAAATCAAAACATAATATATACAACAGGAGTTGAACAACATAAAAAGAAAGAAGTGATAGAATCCATCTTCAGCTCCATAGCTAGCCAGAAGTAGTCTGCTAAAACCTGAATGCAAGGCTGCCCATGTAAAAAATAGAGCACTCGAGTTTGCAAGTGAAACAAACTGCGAGTCAGTCATGGGACTGGTATGAGAAATCTACATAACTTATATTATAATAAGGCCAATCATAGGACACGCCACTAACGCGGAACGGGTTTACTCCATTAGATTGCCAGTGTTTAAAACAAGTAAGTCATTTAAACATCGCAATGCTTTTTATAAAAATGAAGTCATTATAAGACACAATTCTCATCACACAATGCAACGCAAACCAGAGGATAGAGTTTTACCTTGTAATAGCCAAAATATGTTTGATACTTATAAAACAAAAGCATTTGATATTATTACTAGTGTTTATATGTTTCAAAAACAATTTCAATCATAAGTATCAATCATAGACGACATGGGTACCATATATCATGTCGCCATATATAGGTTTATAATCAAAACCGCACGATGTCATATTTGGAAATTGGATTTCCGTCATGAACCAAGGCAAGAGATCGTCCTTACCGCTTCGAGACAATCTAGCCTACCATGACTCAGGGCCCAGACTCAGGTGGGACCTTGGATCGTCGGGGTCGGTCCATACGGAGTGGATTAAAATGCTTGAACACTGCATTTCTCTGCCCTATTGTGCGTAAATTTGGTCTGTATAAAGACCATCCATCGGCTCCGCAGATACCAAAAAAACCGAGGTGCGGAGGTGCCTCACTATCCATCATCCACATAAGTAAAATGTTCACATAAGTAAAATATTCGAGCGTGTAAAACCCAAAATACCACTCCTAGCTAGAAGGAAACGCATGCCCTCTCTGAGGTCCTCTCCTGTTTCTAGTCCATACCGGGGTGTGAGGCTCGCGAATCAACGCTAAACACAAAGCTAGCTATTTAAAGCCATGCTTTGATCATCAACCACAAGGCTCTGCTTTTCAATAACAGCCTTGATCACGGCAACTCTGTAAGCCACGTTGTCAATCTACAATGTCAGACACACATCCATTTACAAGTCCGTTCTGGGTCTGAACGAAACCGGAGGCACCTTATTCCTCTCCCGTATGTCCAATACAGGAGAGAGGCCCTCGCTCATTTGAATGATCAACAAGTACGTCCGGACAACCACCACTGTAACCCCTTCAGGGCAACAACTCCCATCAAAGGCATCAGTAGCCATCCATTCGATGTGAAGATCATCGGTTTTTCACCGTTTCATATCTTTGACTTCTAACCGTCGATCAATTATTTGAAATGAGAATTAACTCGGCCTTTCCAAATAATTCACGTATATTTATAATTTCAAATCAATTCATTTTCATGGTTAAATTATTTGACATCCCTAATTCAGTTCATTAATGTAATTTTCACGTCAAACACATTCAAATATCCAATAAACCGGGTAAATTCAGTTTATTTTCATTCCATATCGTTTATAATATTTAATAACGATTTATCGCTATTTTTATTTATTTAAAAATAGTCATTTTATTCAAACGACGCTTCAGGCCATAACGCGGCCATGGCGCTGTTTTTCTACAGATTTGATTTACACATATCTAAAAATCTTACTGTTGGATCTTTACAAATTTTATATCATTGGAAAGATCTTTTCAAAGCGGACTCAACGGTCCCAGTTTTGGGAAAATCCGACGGTCGGATCTCCCGGTACAATCGTTTGAAGTTACGATTTCAAAATACGAACTGCAGCATCGTTATTCGATTTATTTTAATTATATATATATATATATATATATATATATAAAATTCATTCTGGCGCTGTTTTCATTTAGATTTGAATTAAACATTCCACACATTCTAACCGTTCGATCATTGCGAATTTGATATCGTTGGAAATATATTTTCAAAGTGAACCGAACAGTTTCAGTTTCAGGAAAATCCGACGGTCGGATCTCCCGCAATAATCGTTTAAAATCACGATTTCAAAATACGAACTGCAGCTTCGTTATTCGATTTATTTTAATTATATATATATATATATAAATCCGTTCTTCGATTTCCAAACCATTTTCATTTCATATATTTGACAAAAATAATATTTTTACCCAACGAATATTCATTTCAACACATGACTATTTTTAACACTTCATATATATAATAAAAATGTTATTTTTATTGTTAAAACAATTTATTTCAAACACGATTATTTTATATACTTCATATACATAAAAAAAATGTGATTTTTATCTTTCAAACATTTTATTCGTCGTATGAATATTTTTCCAACACATGAATATAAATCAAACACAGGAATATTTCAGAAAATTTCGACAGCATAACGGCAGGGTAGTTAAAACCAGCACCATCCCGAGTACGACTCCTCGCTCTACCTTAAAGCCTCGCAGCTTTTGGCGGGGGATTTCAATATCTAGTTCATACGCAGACGAATTTTTCCACAAACTAATCCTATTTGGTTTCAACCACAGTCAATCATATCAACCATTCGCATTTATCAACCAAATTTCACATCAACCAAAATCCAAACAATCACAACCAATATATATCGTCCATGGTCTTTGGACAACGGGAGTGTGTATATATATACGGATATAAATATATTTCGATTTTATTTCAATATCATTTCAATTCCATTCAATGCACATATGATTTTTACAATGCATATATAACCTATACATCGCACATATAATTTATACAACGCTTATACATGAGATGTACAATGCTTATATAACTTATACATCGATTATACAATTTATACGTCGCCATTCCATATCATTTAAAATTTAGAAATCTCACATTGGGTTCCACTCCTCCAAAAATTGAAGAAAGCTCCAAAAATTCTCCGGTCTCTTCTAGAATGTAGAAGACGTCCACACGAGTCCAATGTCTCTTGTTTCACTGGATTTCGACCACAAATGAAAAAGATATGATTTTTAGAAGATAATCACACTTTACGACGGTTTTAAACTATTGACATCAGTTCAAAATAAATTAACCGTATACCTTTTTAAACGATTCAAAACTAGGTTTGAATCTTTTTCCCAATCCGCTGCACGAGGTCAAGATTGGGTGGTATAGCGTCGAAGGGCTTAGAAAGAGCTTCCCGGTGCCATGCACCACCTCCAGTTCGATGGCAGTCTCGAGGTGCGGCGGCGGCCTGAAACGCTCAACTTTGAGGGCGTGGATCTTCTCGATGGCGCAACAATACGTGGTCTGTTGGGTTTGGATTTGAAGCTTTCGAGGTGCTCTTCAAAATGTTCAACTGGGGCAAGGGCTAATTCGGCTTGGATTCGCCAGAATTTGATCGGGAAGGGTGGAATACGGTTCCACCGTATATCGTGAGGGAGGAGAGAGAAAATATTTTTTTATTACTTTATAAAAATTCTGATTGGTTCATGCTATTTATAATTCCAGAAATCTTTGCTTTTCCAAAAGAACTCCAATTAAAACCCAGCGACTATCATCCCTAGCTAAATACCCTCATTACGGACATAATGGAATATGTTTCATAGGCCCATTCGATTGTTTCAATCAGTTTTTCTTCAAATTAAATATAAAAAATTCAAATATGGATTTGAACGTACATTTCAATTTGCCGAGGCCACATACTGATCCCAAAAATTCCAGCAAAATAAATCTAGCTATGTTTGGACGATACGTTCCCAACAAAACTAGTTTCGCCGAATTTGGAGACTGTTTGAAAAATGACCATTTTCTGATCGATCCAAATTGACCGAAATTAACCAAACACATTTTCTTTTGCCGCGCTCACATATTAACTCCAAATATTATGAAATTTGGAATCTAGCAATAATTCGACATCCCGGATCCAAAAAAAGTGGTTTCGTCGAAAATGGAGGTCATTTGCAAAATGTCTATTTTCAAGGGCTATATTAGTTCCATAGCGACCTTTCTGAAATTTCATTTGGCCATAACTTTTGATTTCCGCTATGAAATTTAGATTTTTCAGATTTGTTAGAAAGGTATTCATAAACATATTTAAATAATTTTGGTTTCACTAAAATCTGTTTTATTTTGCATCCTGTACAGTCATTCAAAGTTCGAATTCAAATTTTTAAACTGCCGCGCCATTTCATGCCTTGTTTTATAATTAAAATAAATATATTCGCTATAACTTCGATCCAAATAGATTTTTGGTCGTTATTATTTAAAATAATTTATTTTAAATATTCAAAATTCATTAAAATAGCCAAATTAAATTTTTTAACTTGGTTCTGATTTTTCGGGTCGTTACAATCTCCCCCACTTAAAAACTTTTCGTCCCCGAAAAGGAACGAAGCTGAAAGTTGTTTAACTAACCAACTCAACTTTCATTCTCACTTCCATTCTTCAACTTTTTAGTTTCTAAGAATTTTCTAATTCTTCAAAAATAATTGGCTAACACCCTAAATTTTCGAAAAATTTCGCCATAACCTCCTTTGTACGGGAAGGGGTTTGGAAATTTATTGGGTCGTATTAGGTACCCAATAAATCCTAAACAGCATACACATAGTTATAGTGATATATTTCGGTGTCTACAGGGGAGTGTGTATAGATCATAACTCCAGAAAATAAATTCTCGTCACCCTATAAATGGTTTTTGTGCCTTAATGACAGAGAAACGTGTTTATTGTCATCTCCATACCTGTGTGGGGTTTTTATTAATCTGGCAATTTACCGTTACATTTTATATAGTCCATATCAGTCTTCGGTTCAACCTGTAATATAGTCATCGCCATACAAGCCTCTCGCTCGTATGGTAAATCTTCAACCTCGCCACACAAGCTCCAAATGCTTGTGTGGTATATGATAGAGTATGTTATCTTCAAGAAGTATGCCATGTAGTGTAGTTCAAAATTAATTGTTACTATCCTATGGCGATGTTTATTATTTCACACAGAACAACCAGCACTCCTCATCCAATGGCATTCACAGGAGTTGATATAATAATAAAATTGCACATCCAACTCATCAACGTTTACCTATTTGTCGGGCATGCAAATAAATTCTTTACTCAACAACAAATCCACTTACTTGTTCAAACATATATAATGTACATGCATGTATTCCAATCAATTTTCAAATCAGTTCTATATTTGATTCATTTGCATAAATTAACCATTCATTCTCTTATTGATTAGATTTACTATCATTCCAATATTTTGACTAGTCAAATTCATAAACACACAACACAAACAACATTCAATTTGCTGATTAACTTTTCAAAAATTTAATAATTAATTTATATACTCTTTAAAAATCATTCAGACTATATAATTAAAAAATTTACATACATGAAAAGGAAACAAGAACCAAGTAGAGAACAATACGAAAATGCAAAATATGGTAAATGTACCTTGCACCAGAGTTAAGCAGAGATATTCAACCTGCAATCGGGATAGGCTTTCTTAATGCTCTCCTCGGTTTCCCAAGTACAGTCTTGCGGATCTCTACTCCATTTCACTTTGACTAAGTGAACCTTCTTGTTCCTCAGCTCTTTAGTTTCTTTGCTAATAATCTTTATCGGCTCTCTCCTTACTACCAATTCTGGAGTAATTTCCAAATCTTGTTGCGCGGCTTCTTCCACGACCAAATCTGGATCATGTACATGCTTTCAAGTTGAGATACGTGAAACACATCATGTACTCCAAGCAACCAGTCAGGCAATTGAACTCTATAAGCGAGAGTTCCAATCCGTTCGAGTATAGGAAATGGACCAATAAATCTGGATGCCAACTTCCCTGTTTTACCGAATCGGATTACTCCTTTCATTGGAGAAACCCTCAAATATACATAGTCACCAACAGAAAATGAAAAATCTCTTCTTCTCGAGTCTGCGTAACTCTTTTGTCGGCTTTGAGATGCTAGTAACCATTTCTTAATGAAATCGACTTTAACCACAGCTTCGCGAATCATATCTGGTCCCGATACTAGTCTATTGCCAGGTTCTACCCAACAAGTGGGAGAACCGCACGGTCTACCATACAATGCTTCGAATGGCGACATTTTCAGGCTCGCTTGGTAGCTGTTGTTGTATGAGAACTCAGCCAAATGCAAGTGCTGTTCCCATGATCCGCCAAAATCAATAACACAAGCTAGCAATAAATCTTCTAGAATACGATTCACCCTCTCAGTTTGGCCATTTGTTTGAGGATGATAAGAGGTGCTCAAGTTTAGTTTCATTCCCAATTCTTCTTGGAATTCTTCCCAGAATTTACTAGCAAAATTCGGGTTATGATCACTAACGATATTCATGGGAACTCCATGCAGTTTAACAATTTATTTAAAATAAATTTGCGCCAAACTCTAAGCGGTTCTATTCGACCTGATAGGTATAAAATGGGCGGTCTTCGTGAAACGATCTACGATCACCCAAATACTGTCATTTCCTCTCCGGGTTCTGGGAAACTATCTATGAAATCCATAGAAATTTGTTCCAACTTCCAACTTGGAATTTCCAACGGTTGCAATAATCCAGCGAGTTTCTGTTGATCGCTTTTGACTTGTTGACAAGTAGAACACCAGCTGACATATAAGGAAGTGTCTCTTTTCATAGATCTCCACCAGAAAGTGCATTTGGTTTCATTATACATTTTGCTCACTCCTGGATGGATACTCAGTTTGGATTTGTGACATTCATCCAACACTTCTTTCCGGAGCTCAGAAATGTTTGGAACACAAATTCGGCCCTTTAACCTCAAAATCTCATCGTTATCAATCTGAAAACTCGAGGACTTATGTAACACCCCACGTCCGTTAGTGTCACTCACAAAGGGAATGCACTAAGTTCTGTGGAGCATTTAGGGTAAAAGATGCAGATAAATTACAAGACAGACAGAAATTAAACAGCGGAAAATAAAACTTTGCTTTATTGATAAAATAGTTTGTACAACGATTTCTTTACAATATCAGAGTATCATCTGTCTTTCAAAAAGAAGCATAAAAATACATTTATATTCACTAATTTAAGCAAGAGCCAGCCATAGCATCTGAAAAGAGAATCCAAGCAAAACTTCGGCAAATCTTCAAGCTGGGAAAGAGTAACAGTCCAACTTAACCTGAGCTATACTATTCCCTCCTGTACTACCTGGGGGGGGGGGAACGGAAGAAAAGAAGACGAAAGGAAAACAGAGTCAGACATAAAGCCTGAGTAAGTTCAGTAACTTCTAGCATGTGAACATGGAAAAACAAAACGACATGAATTAACTGAATACAAGATAACACCAAGATGATAGGGTCAGCAAGATTAGACAAGATAATCATAAGGTATGCTAAGATAAGATAAACTGGATATGCTCTATTACTTTCGCCGCTTCGCTATTTCCTTGTTATACTGGTTTCTATATCTATGCACCACCTAACTAGTGTCCCAACTAGTAACGATAACGTGATCTCAATCCCTATATTTTCCCTTGCCTTCGAGCATCCATTTATTATTTATTACCTAGATCTAATCTAGGGTTTTCTATCCAGTGCTTTCTAGATTCAACTAGAGTTTTACGCTGTCTGCTGAACGCTTCTCGGATTCAGGATTTATGCCACCTAGTTCAACTAGGGATTATGCTACCTGTCGAACGATGCCCCCAAGTCTAGGACACACTACCTAGAGTGGTATATGTTCCTAGACTTCCCCACGCATGTATCGCGAATCGTTATCGCTTGTCTAGATGCACATATCCTGTAATGTGCGGTCCGAGTCCTGTGACAGGGCAAATCAAGGAATACAGAACTCGGTCGGGAGCTTTCAGATATCTGCCGATGCAGATGTTAAGGTCTGTTTTTATTCCAGTTGCTATGGTCCCACTTGACCCCTCCCTCAACTAATGAAAGGCACACCTTGTAAAATGAGAACTATACGCAGGCCCCCCTATGCCCCACTGTCCTACGGCCATCCGCAACCATAACTAGATAGCAAGTATATGGTCTTTTGGAGTTCTCCGCCTTTCCGCTTCACGTATCTCGATTGACTGAAGATGGATGGTAGACGACGAGTTGCTATCACAGGGCTACCGTTTTCTCGCCAAATCACGCTGGTCCATCCTAGTCTTTAGGTTGCCATATTTTGCAACCAAGGCATGCCCTTGTTTCTTCTACCGCAGACCTTAACCTCTGTGAGCCCAGGAGGATCATTTGCAGCCTCACAGAGGGATACCAAGAGTATCCTCACGTCCCCTCGAAGCCTCGGGCTTCGTAACCCAATTCGTTGGAGCCTTCTTTTTACTCAGACGGACATTCGCTTCTTCCCGTGTTATACCAAGAATTACTACTTAGTTCTACTAACTAAGATTTACCACTTAGTTTCCAGAATCGTTGTTTTCTTAACTAAGGTTTACTACTTAGTTCCCTTTCCCGTCAATTTGGATTGGTTAAGTGTCATTAGTCAATTCAAGCTGACTTAACCCTCTTCATTTATCTTGTCAAACTGGTTAAGTGTTATCAGTAATTCATGTTGACTTAACCCCACCACAAACCAAGTTATATTGGTTAAGTATTTCTTATTACTTAACCCTACCCATTCACCCTGTATTGGTTCAGTGTTCCTTTTTAACTCAACCTTGCCCGTCTGTTTTAACTAACCTGTTATTAATGGTTAAGTATTATCCCTTCATGTTTTAGACTTAACCCTATTCCTTTATCACAATCTGATGGTTAAGTGATCAAGTTTACTTAACCTTACGGTCTAGTCCAGTTAACATATCAAATCGGCTAAGTGTATTAAATTTTACTTAACCCCAACCTCTAGTCTAGTTAACATGTTAATTTGGCTAAGTGTATTAACTTTACTTAACCCCACCTTCTAGTCTAGTTAACCTGTTAATTTGGTTAAGTGTTTTCTTAGTTACTTATCCCCTACAAATCCTGTCTTGTTACGATGTTAAGTTTGGTTAAGTGTCCCTACGGACTTAGCCCTCCCATTCTAGCTTAACTGTATTAAGTTGGTTAAGTGTTCCTATGGACTTAACCCTCCCATTCTAGCTTGACTGCGTTAACTGTCTGTATGGACATAACCCCACCCATTGGTTTGGTTATCATGTTGAATTGGTTAAGTGTCTTAGTTAACTTAACCCTACCCATTCTTGCTTTAACTAAATTAAAGCAACGACCACTCACATTAGACAGATATTGTTGCGAATACTGGATGTGCCGGCCGGTTCCGGGCAGGTTTACATCGCAACTCAGTCTAACCTCGGGTTAGGCATATTCGTGTTTTCTAAGTTCAAAGGGTTTTGATTAATTTTCAAATTAGGTTTTGAAAGCAACCATCCTGTCTGTCGGATCAGTTAGGGATAGCTAGGGAGAGCAGGAAACTTGTATTTTCCAAACCCAAGTCTAGACACTATCCTCTCTGTCACCCTAGAACTTTCTGGTGTATTGTTAAAAGAGATGTCGTTAATAAATCTTTCTTTTGTGTATAAGTAAATTGTTAACAATTTATCCTCAAGGCCCATTTTCCCTTTTTAAAATAAATTTGGCCTATACCATATACATTTGCCATCCCTACTAATGGACTTGTTTTCTAGGCCCAAATCTTGATTTGCCTATCTTACAGTTTATTGCAATTTAGATCCAACATCCCCCATTTACAAGTTTATGCCAAAACTAGATTTTATATTCTAGTTTACAGTTTATGCCAAACTAGATTTCATATTTTAGTTCCCCGTTTATGCCAAAACTTAATTTGCATACCAACTACCTATTTTGTGGCCCACTAAACCCTTCGACGTATGTAAATTATGCTAACATACTTATCATACTTAATTTAGCCACCCAATTCTGATTTAATATTCTAATTTCAGTTCATTACCAAAACTAGACTTGTTGTTCTAATTTTCATCAAATTATGCCAATTTCCAAGTTTAGTCAATTTCATTATTTCCCAAAAACGTATTCCCATCGTTCGCATAATCGTGGTTCAACCTAGATTATAAATAAAGCTGGATTCGTGGACAGAAGGAAATGAGACAAAATGCCATCAAAGAACGGACATAACAATTGGCATAAGATGACAATTCACAGGCATGGCAATATCACGACATGAAAAGGGTTGAATAGTATAGGTTCAAGAACATGGGTAGACCTAACTTAATAGGTAAATTCCCAAGGTCTAAAACCAAGAATAGACAGAGTAGGTTCAAGAACATGGGTATATCTAACTTAATATGTAAATTCCCAAGGTCTAAAACCAAAGAAAACCAAGGACAGGCAGAATAAATAATCGGGTTTAGACCTAATCTCATAATCACAGAACTTAAACAACACTTTCCTAGTCATGAATCATAGGTGTTTAATCACAGATGTCCTTGTTATGTCATAGGCAATAGTTTATGCTTTTCCTAATCAAAGGCATAGGCTGGTGTTCACAGTCAAGAAAATAATTCTCATAGTCCCAGTCACAGTCATAGGCAATATTCATAGTCATAGGCAATGTCCATAGTCATAGGCAATGTTCATAGTCATAGGCAATGTTCATAGTCATAGGCAATGTTCATAGTCACGGTCTTATTTGTTCTCGAATCGTAACAGTCCTTAATTAGGTCCAAGAGTATAGGCACTGATTCGAATAGAGAGAGAGAGAGATTTGGCATATTCTTTTATTCCTTTAATTTCATGTCACGAACAGAGAAAAACGTTCAAATCTAAAAATAACTGACTTATAGAGATTTAGATTAGAAAAGAAAGATGGCGTTGCTATGATTCGTGCGACATTGCTCGAAACCGTTTGAGCTAGCCTTTGATTCTTCACTTGAAATCCTATCCCGACTTGAACCTCTTCCTGAAAGTCTTTTAGCAGCATCTCCTCGTCTTGATTTATTTTATATATATTATTCTATTTATATTTTAATTAAGAGGAGGAGAAGAAGCCATGTTTACTAAGAATCTTTGCAGCATAAGGGTAGAGGAGAATTGTGAATAGAGAAGAAGACTATGGCTGTTTATATAGTGTAGAAGTTAACGAATCTGGTCAGAATGGCGTCCGGATACAGAGAAACGAAACAGGTTCAGAAAGCTGGAAAAAGCAGGGGGGTCGACCCCCAGGTCGACTACCCAGTCGACCTGGGTGCCCCAGGTCGACTTCCCAGTCGACCTGGGTGCCTTGGGCGGAAAAATTCCCGCCCATCCCGATCTGGGTCTGTTTTTGAATTTCGAACTCGACCTGTTTTGAAATTTGAACTTCGCTGAATCTTCCGGAGGCCATATCTTCCTCATACGGACTCCGATTTACGCAAACTCAGACTCGTTTTCATGCAGAATTCCGAGATGAACGCAATGGCGTAGCCCGTTTCCCTTGATTTTGATTTAACTTTTAATTATGCCTTGATTTGTGAATCCTAGTGTTACAGAATTACGGGGTGTTACAACTTACCTTTCTGAATTCTCTCTCTGATATTCTGCATGAAGTGATCATCCTTCTAAAGAGCAGATATATTATCAATCAATGAAGGCGTGATTACAAGACTGGCGATGATTACATTCTTTCTGCTGAGCGCATCAACCACAACATTGGCTTTCCCCGGAGTATAGAAAATATCAAGATCATATGCCACGAGAAATTCTAGCCAACACCGATGCCTCAATTCATATCTTTCTAGATGAACAAATACTTCAATGATTGATGTTTAGTATATAATTCATATTTCTCACCCAATAGATAATTCCTCCAGATTTTGATAGCAAAAACGATGGCTAACCATTCGAGATCGTGAGTTGCATAATTCTTCTCATGTGGCTTCAATTGACGGCTAGCATACGCGACTACTTGGCCTCTTTGCATTAATACTGCACCAAGACCTTCTTTAGAAGCATCTGTCCAGACTTTCAAGTCTTAATTGCCATTAATAATTGTTAACACTGGAGCAGTTGTCAACTTTAACCTCAGCTCTTGGAAAGCTGTCTCACATTCGAGTGTCCAATTGAACCTTGAATGTTTCATAGGAAGCTTTGTTAGGGAACTAGATATCTTCGAAAAAAAATTAACGAATTTCCGATAATAACCAGCCAATCCAAGAAAACTTCGGACTCCTATGGGATCCACAGAAATTCCTTCTTTTGATACAACGTGGCCAAGAAATTTTACCACTTCTTGCCAGAATATACATTTGGAAAATTTGGCTTTTAAAACATTCTTTCACAGAATCTCTAACACTTGTTCCAAATGTTTTGCATGCTCGCTCTCTAACTTAGAGTAGATCAATATGTCATCAATGAAAAGCAATACGAATTTATTCAAAACTTCTCTGAATACTCTGTTCATTAGATCGACAAAATAAGCTGGGGCGTTACATAAGCCGAATGACATTACTAACCACTCGTAGAATAAATCGGGACATCTGAATGCTGTCAAAGGAACATACTCTTCGGCAATACGAAGCTGATCGAAAACTGTATCTAGGTCCATTCATGAAAACACTTGTGCGCTATTCAATCGATCCAACAAATCATCAATTCGCGGCAATGGATATTTATTCTTCACTGTCTGCTTGTTCAAGTCACGATAATCCACACATAGTCGGAGAGTACCGTCTGACTTTGGGACAAACACCACTGCTGCTCCCCAATCAGAGAAGCTAGGTCTGATCAGGCCCTTCCATAAAAGTTGTCGAGTTTGATTATCTAACTCTTCTTTTTCCTTCAAGGTCATTCTTCGAATAGCGTGAAATACTGGCCTTGCATTCAGAATTAAAGCAATCTTGAAATCTATTTCTCTACGCGGAGTTAAGCTAACAAATTCCTCAAACACATCCGCATAATTCTTGATGACAGGAATATCTTCAATGTTGACCGGAATATTCTCCATAACAACAGGAACCGGTTCTAATTGAGCAGGAGAAACATCCAGAGCTGACCAAAAGTCTTTTCTATCAGAATTCGGACCTTTGTATGGTATGGTTATATAGTCGCCTGATTTAATCTTCGCCTTAACGACTCTGTCGGCGCATTTAACCTCAGCTCCATATTTGGTTTACCAATCCAATCCCCGAATAAGATCGGATTCGGTAAAATTCATGACGATTGAGATGGTAGGGAAACGATAACGGGAAAAAGAGATAGGCACCCCACAAATCCAACTAAGATTAAGTGAACCCCCAAGCGGATTATGGACAGTCATGGGTGCTTTGAGCTTTTTCAATTTTAAATCCAGTTTCTTAACTGCATTACTTGCAATAAAGCTTCAGGACGTGCCTGTATCAAATAGTACTTTAACCGGAATATCTTTGACAGTAAGCATGCCTTATAAAACATCTAGCCTTGCTTTACTGACTGAAGGTGATGGAACTTCTGCCACTTCATTTACCTGTACTACTTCAGATTTCTTTGATAGTCGGCAATTTTTCGCAATGTGACCAGCTTGGTGGCACTTATGGCATCCCCTGCCCTCTCGAGCCTTCTTACCGGACTTAGAACCATCATTCTTTCGTCTGTTCGAAGATTTACAGTTCCTCATCGAATGCCCTTGCTGATTACGCTTTAAACATACAACTGCCTTAACCTTTTTCTGACTGACCCTTAACCTCTTATTGCCTTCAGACTTTGTACTCGCTTCAGGATGCGTACTTGTCTCTAGGCTATCAGTTTCAAATTTCCTTTTGCTGCTAGTACTGACTTCCTCTTCATCGTCCAAAAGACCTTGCTTATCTAGATCTTCATACTGGTAAGCCATGTATATCATTTCAGAAAAAGGAAGTTGCACATGTGCAGTTACACTACTTTGGTACTTTCTTTGAAGCCCGTTAATAAACCTCATATTCTTCCCCTTACGATTTTGAATTAGATGCAGGGCAAAACGAGAAAGTTCATTGAATTTCTTATGATATTCCAGAATGGTCATATCTCCTTGTATCAGATAGTAGAATTCATCACTTAACCGCTCAGTTGCTTCTGGAGGAATAAATCTTTCATTGAAAATTTCTTTAAATCTATACCTGTAATATTACCCTCTGGATTATCCTTAATGACAGTTTCCCACCAAATTAAAACTTCGTCTTTGAGTGCCCAAGATACCAGTAATCTTTTCTGATCATCTCTCAGCTTTGAACCTTCAAATATTTTCTCAGTAGAGCGTATCCATGCTTGTGTTTGAATAATGGATTCATTGCCCAAGAACGGTACTCCACCCAGATTTCGATACTTCTTTAATAGAGCTTCAGTATCTGGTTCTGACCTACCTCTTCTACTTCTGCCACTCATTTTTCAATGTCTGCAAATAGCAAACAAAGTGTCAGGTCAACAAAAAAGGTATTTTAAAGCATAGAGACATATACTTGAATGTAAATGTGTCTATCGGGGTGTATTTCATCCTGCTACACTCATTCTAGGATATTACTGATCCTAACTAAATGAGTAATCCATCTTAGAACACTACTTGTTCTATTTATGACGAGTTCATTAATATGTTATATTCCAGAACTAAGCTTAATCAAAGCTCTGATACCACGTTGTGATGACCCAAAACCCCCGTTCCACGGTGGCAAGGGTAATCTTTAGAATGTAACACATAAACAAATAACAGCAGAACAGTAATATATAAATACACCAGATAATGTACAACAGAATACACTGGATAAACATAATAATCAGAGTTAAACAGTATACATGATCATACTTAGTACAAAATACAGTTCAACTTTACATGAAATGTATACAGCGGAATCAAAACATAATATGTACAACAGGAGCTGAACAGCAGAAAAAGAAAGAAGTGATAGAATCCATCTTCAGCTCCATAGCTATCCAGAAGGAGACTGCTAAAACCTGAATACAAGACTTCCCGTGTAGAAAATAGGGCACCCGAGTTTGCAAACGAAACAAACTACGAGTCAGTCATGGGACTGGTATGAGAAATCTACTTAACTTATATTATAATAAGGCCAATCACAGGACCACACCGCTAACACGGAACGGGTTTACTCCATTGGATTGTCAGTGTTTAAAACAAGTAAATCATTTAAACATCGCAATGCTTTTTATAAAAATGAGGCCATTATAAGACTCAGTTCCCATCACACAATGCAACGCAAATCGGAGGATAGAGTTTTACCTTATAATGGCCAAAATATGCTTGATACGTATAAAACAAAAGCATTTGATATTATTACTAGTGTTTATATTTTTCAAAAATAATTTCAATCATAAGTATCAATCATAGACGACATGGGTACCATATATCATGTCGCTATATATAGGTTTACAATCAAAACCGCACGACGTCGTATTTGGAAATTGGATTTCCGTTATGAACCAAGGCAAGGGATCGTCCTTACCACTTCGAAACAATCTAGCCTACCATGTCTCAGGGCCTAGACTCAAGTGAGCCCTTGGATCGTCAGGTCCGGTCCACACGGAGTGGATTAAAATGCCAGAACACTGCGTTTCCCGCCCTACAGGGCGTAAATCTGGTCAATATAAAAACCATCCACAAGCTCCGCAGAGCCGAAATAACCGAGGCGCCTCGCTATCCATCATCCTTATAAGTAAAATTTCCGAGCGTGTAAAACCCAAAACACCACTCCTAGCTAGAAGGAAACGCATGCCCTCCCTGAGGTCCTCTTTAGTTTCTGGTCCATACCGGGGTGTGAGGCTCGCGAATCAATGTTAAACACAATGCTAGCTATTTAAAGTCATGCTTTGATCATCAACCACAAGGATCTACTTTTCAACAACAGCCTTGATCACAACATCTCTTTATGCTACATTGTCAATCTACAATGTAAGACACACATGCATTTATAAGTCCGTTCTGGGACTGAACGAAACCAGAGGTACCTTATTCCTCTCCCGTATGTCCAATACAGGAGAGAGGCCCTCGCAAATCCGAACGATCAACAAGTACGTCCGGACAACCACCACTATAACCCCTTTAGGGCAGCAACTCCCATCAAAGGCATCAGTAGTCATCCATTCGATGTGAAGATCATCGGTTTTGCATCGTCTTCATATCTTCGACTTCTAACCGTCGATCAATTATTTGAACTAAGAATTAACTCGTCCTTGTCAAATAATTCACGTATATTTAGAATTTCAAATCAATTAATTTTCAAGGTTAAATTATTTGACATCCCTAATTCAGTTCATTAATGTAATTTTCACGTCAAACACATTCAACCATCAAATATCCAATAAACTAGGTAAATTCGGTTTATTTCCATTCCATATCGTTTATAATAATTTATAATGATTTATCGCTATATTATTTATTTAAAAATAGCCATTTTATTCAAACGACGCTTCAGATCATAACGCGGCCATGACGCTGTTTTTCTTCAGATTTGATTTACACATATATGAAAATCCTACTGTTGGATCATTACAAATTTTATATCATTGTAAAGATCTTTTTAAAGCGGACCCAACGGTTCCAGTTTTGGGAAAATCTGACGATCGGATCTCCCGGTACAATCGTTTGAAGTTACGATTTCAAAATACGAACTGCAGCATCGTTATTCGATTTATTTTAATTATATTTCTATATATATATATATATAAATATAATTCATTCTGCCGCTGTTTTCATTCAGATTTGAATTAAACATTCCACACAATCTAACCATTTGATCATTGCAAATTTGATAATGTTGGAAAGATATTTTCAAAGCGAACCCAACGGTTTCGGTTTCGAGAAAATCTGACGGTCGGATCTCCCACAATAATCGTTTGAAATCACGATTTAAAAATACGAACTGTAGCTTCATTATTCAATTTATTTTAATTATATATATATATATATATATATTTCGTTATTCGATTTCCAAACCATTTTCATTTCATATATTTGATAAAAATAACATATTTACCCAAAGAATATTCATTTCAACACATGACTATTTTTAACACTTCATATATATAATAAAAATGTGATTTTTATTGTCAAAACAATTTATTTCAAACACGATTATTTTATATGCCTCATATATATGATAAAAATGTGATTTTTATCTTTCAAACATTTTATTCGTCATATGAATATTTTTCCAACACATGAATATATATCAATACATGAATATAAATCATACACAGGAATACTTCAGAAAATTTTGGCAGCATAACGGCAGGGTAGTTAAAACCAGCACCGTCCCGAGTACGACTCCCCGCTCTACCTTAAAGCCTCGCAGCTTTTGACAAGGGGGATTTCAATATCGAGTTCGTACGCAGGCGAATTATTCCACAAACTAATCCTATTTGGTTTCAACCACAATCAATTATATCAACCATTCGCATTTATCAACCAAATTTCACATCAACCAAAATCCAAACAATCACAACCAATATATATCGTCCATGGTCTGTGGACGAGGGGAGTGTGTGTGTGTGTATATATATATATATATATATATCGATTTCAGTTCAATATCGTTTCAATTCCATTCAACGCACATATGATTTTTAAACGCATATATAACTTATACATCGCACATATAATTTATACCATGCTTATACATGAGATATACAACGCTTACATAACTTATACATCAATTATATAATTTATACATCGCCATTCCATATCGTTTAAAATTAAGAAATCTCACATTAGGTTCCACTCCTTCAAAAATTGTAGGAAGCTCCAAAAATTCTCCGGTCTCTTCTAGAATGTAGAAGACGTCCACACGAGTCCAATGTCTCTTATTTCACTAGATTTCGACCACAAATGATAAATATATGATTTTTAGAAGTTAATCACAATTTGCGACGGTTTTAAACTGTTGAAATCAGTTCAAAATAAATTAACCGTATACTTTTTTAATGTTTCAAAACTAGGTTTGAATCTTTCTCCCAATCCGCTGCACGAGGTCAAGATCGGTTGGTATAGCGTCGAAGGACTTGGAAAGAGATTCCCGGCGCCGTGCACCACCTTCAGTTCGACGGTGGTCTCGAGGTGCGGCGGCGACCTGAAACGCTCGACTTCGAGGGCGTGGATCTTCTCGATGGCACGACAATACGAGGTCTGGTGGGTATGGATTTGAAGCTTTCAAGGTGCTCTTCAAAAAGTTCAGCTGGGGCAAGGGCTAATTCGGCTTGGATTCGCCGGAATTTGATAGAGAAGGGTGGAACAAGGTTTCGCCGTATATCGCGAGGGTGGGGAGAGAGAAAATGTTTTTTTTTATAAAAATTCTGATTGGTCTGTGCTATTTATAATTCCAAAAATCTTTGCTTTTCCAAACGAACTCCAATTCAAACCCAATGACTGTCGTCCCTAGCTAAATACCCCATTCCGGACACAATGGAATATGTTTCGTAGTACCATTCGACTGTTTCAGTTAGTTTTTCTTCAAATTAAAATATAAAACATTCGAATACGGATTTGAACGTACATTTCAATTTGCCGGCACCACATACTGATCCCAAAAAATTCTAGCAAAATAAATCTAGCTATGTTTGGACGAACGGTCCTAACAAAACTAGTTTCATCGAATTTGGAGACCGTTTGAAAAATAGTCATTTTTTGGTCGATCCAAATTGGCTGAAATTAACCAAACACATTTTCTTTTGCCACGCTCACATATTAACTCCAAAAATTATGACATTTGGAATCTAGGAATAGTTCGACATCTCAGATCCAGCAAAAGTGGTTTTGTCGAAAACGGAGGTCGTTTGCAAAATATCTATTTTCAAGGGCTACATTAATTCCATAGCGACCTTTCTGAAAATTCATTTGGTCATAACTTTTGATTCCCGCTATGAAATTTCAATTTTTCAGATTCGTTAGAAAGGTTTTCGTAAACAGATTTAAATATTTTTGGTTTCACTAAAATCCGTTTTATTTTGAATCCTATACAGTCAGTCAAAGTTCGAATTCAAATTTTCAAACTACCGCGCCATTTCAGGCCTTTTTTATAATTAAAATAAATATATTCGCTATAACTTCGATCCAAATAGATTTTTGGTCGTTATTATTTAAATAATTTATTTTAAATATTCAAAATTCATTAAAATAGCCAAATTAAAATTTTTAAATTGGTTCTGATATTCCGGGTCATTACAATTAATAGTTTTGAATTGTTATTTAATTTTAGAAATCTTGTTATCTTGTGGAATGAGTTTTATATATAATATTGCTCAGAATAATGCTAATGTGATAACCTGTATCCATATATGATATATTGTTAAACCAATGGAAAAGGTTCTAATGTATGATATACTATAGAGTACAAATAGAAATGCCAGTGACAACTGGAAATAGTTTTACCGAAATTCATCACTAAATTCATCGGGAAAAAGAATCATCGTATTGGTCGCTGATTTATTGGTATTTTCCGATGAATTTATCGGTGTTCATACTTCAATCAAGTTTTCTTATGACGTGGCTAAATTCATCACAGAATTATCGTTTTCCATTAAAAAAACATCGCAAAATCATCGTTAAAAGTTGACGTTTTAAAGAATAAAACATCGGGAAATTTCATTTGGAAATTTAATGACGCTAAATATAGCGATGCTTTTATTACATCGGTAATTCCATCGGGAGTTGCTTTTCCCGACGTTTAAGAGCATCAGGATATCCAGTTTTTCTTGTAGTGATTAATATGACATGTTAAAATATCAATATGTTAAAATGTTAATATGTTGGAATATTCATATGTTGAAATGTTAATATGTTGAAATGTAAATCTGTTGAAATGTAAACTTGTTAAAAATGTGGGAACAATTACTGTTGTGCAGGTTTTAATTACATGTTAACCTGCGACATATTATGCACTTGAACCCTTAACTGTAGAAATTGGGATAATTACATGTTAAATTGTTAGGTTAGAATAATTACATAATTGATAGTTACATGTTATTCTTTTAGAATAGAGTTAATTACATGTTAGAAAGAATATGCAACATGATTATAAGTTAAAATGGAACTAACATGATATTAAGTGTGACATGAAAAAAAAATATAATTACAGTAAAAATTGGGAAGAATGGACAAGCCTAAATTATATGGAAAATTTACAGAAATTAGAAAATTGTAACGCATTTAGACATGACGTTAAATTCAACTTGTGGTAGAATTCTGCCCCGAACCGCCCGACAAATCCAGCATCCACAAGTTGTTAATTTAATGAGAGGGGTCTAGTGCATAAATATACATGTAACGGTGCTAAGACACGAGGTTAAGTCAACTTGTGGTAGAAGTCTGCCCGGAACTGCCCGATAAATCCAACATCCACAAGTGGTAGGCTTAATGTTAGAGGTCTAGTGCATAAACATATATATATATATATATATATATATATATATATGTGTGTAAATAATAGAATAGATATAATGGCATTAATTGTAATTAATGCAAATGAATGGAATGGGATGAAATTTACAACAGTAAAAGAAGTGAATGAATAGGGAACAATAATAACATATTATAATTAATTACATTAATGAGAATGTCATATAATAGATAGGCTTGTCCTAGGGACAAGTGGAAATTATAACTTAGGTTATAACAAACGATAAAGAAAATGGAATAGCTTATGTAATGAGATAAGTTGTACATAATTGTAAATTAAGTTATATATGAGAACGAGAATCTAAAATCTACTGATAAGGTCAACATAAGTTGTATTTATGGAAAGAAAACTTATTAGTAAACCTTAGTTAAGAGAACTAAGTTAATAAGTAAACAACGATAAGTTGTAGTGACAATGTAAGATGAAATTATGATTAAATAAGAAAGAATGAGGAAAACTTATGAAATAAAATATGTTACATTTAATCATAAATAATAAGTGACATGTTAAATAGAAAACATGTGAATTGAGATTTACTTAATTAAGTATTAAGTAGAACATGTTATTGCAACTATGGAATCAGACAATGAATGTAACGTCTCACTTTTCCGTACCAATTTAAGCTAACATTTTACTACCACAGTCAACCCAAATTATACAGAATAGCGGAATGTTAAGAGAAAGAAGTTAGAGGATGAGAAGTAGAAAGATAGAACTAATAGAATATAAGAGTAAGAAAAACATCAGAATCTCACATCGGAACGAGTAAAGTATAATATATCAAATCTCTTTACATAAAAAGAAACTATATATATAAATACCAATCATTAGAGTACGTCATATATCACACACAGCGGAAATAGACTCTAGATAACTAACGGTGAAGTCTCATGCTTGTAGCTCTTGAACTCCAAGCGGAACCGAACCTGTAAATATACTAGGTCTGACCCGAGCACATTTGATTTAAAACAAAATTCACCCGGATCATTCTGGAATACTTTCAATGGGTAATTCACAACAAATAACTTGCTTTACTTTAGAAATCCTTTTTGAAAGAAAGGATAATAGTAAGACCAGCCCGCACATAAACATGGATGGTTTTTACTTTACTATAACCCAAAACATTTTTGATATATCAAAATCCAGCGATATTATAATAATGTCTATCAAATCACAAATAAATAACCATCTAGTAGAGCGCTTGCATCTCACGCTCTACATATTTATTTAAAATCAAAAACCGCGAGGATCTTATTGGAGAATGGATTCCAACAGAAAAGATATGAGATCACCTTCCGATCAGTGTACTCTAGAGGGTATACACTGGGGTTCAACAAGAACGTCTTGCAACCCAACCACACATGACTGCTTACTCATTTAGCTTGAGTATAGCGAATATATTTTCACCCATGGTTGTCGGCATTCCAACCGTCATCTGAAGATACAGAATCGAAAAGAAGAACAAAAATGAATTTTCTCTAGATTAGTGATAGATACACCCTGCTTGGGAATGACCCACCTAGTCATGTTGTCTACCCGATTTTTGTCATTTCCTTGTTGTGAGGCTACATTTATTTTCTAGAACAACACACCATCATTCACTTTGAATGCCACATCGTCAAACCAGCTAAATCACTCATCAATTTCCTAAAAATATTACGGGTTTAAAAAGCTAAGAGAAACGAATTCCTCCGCCACCGGACGTAATATCTTTGAGAGATCAACCGTACGCGATTCGTTAGGAATACTCTGTCAGACATTCGTCCATACAAGTTTTCCTGGGACTCGAAAAACCGAGAGCACCCTCCTACTGCATCACATATTGGAATCATCTCAAGGATCAGTAGCGAGAAGTCCTTGCAGTCCATAAATTCCAACCACGACAGAACCACAATGTATCTCTGGTTGCAAGTCAGAGATTATAAGTGCCCCTTCCATTTCATGAAAATATATGGTCTTCCATTTCTCCATCTTCATTTCCTTCTTCGAGCGCAACGATGATTCGAAGTGGTTTTGGGTCTAGCTCTCATCCCGGTCTCTTCTAAACAACACGTCAAAAAGGTCCAATATATTTTATTGATAGTCTGGTGTTTTAACAATCAATGTCAAACAGTGTTGTCAAGTAAATTGGCTGCTCAGGTCCCATTTATTATAATCATTCATTTAAAACGTATCGTTGATTCGTATAGTTTAATCTTATATAATTATCCCAACAAATCTCTTTGTTTCTTTATTTTGGAAATATCGACCATAACTTATCTCCTTTTACTTCAAAGTACCTCCATAATTTCACCATCCTATCTTCATTTCCTTTGTTTGGAAAATATCACTTATAGCTTCTCAAAACTTCTCCTTTTATTTTCTTTATCCCGAAAATATCGTTATATATATATATATATATATATATATATATATATATATATATATATATATATATAGCTAATGAGTAAGTTCAATTACCAAATCTTATGTGTGCAAAATCAATGTCTTATATAAACTCAACGGTTCCTATTTAACTTCAATTTCTTTCTCATTTTAGTTTGCAGCATTACTTATGGAAAAGTAAATTAAGTTCACATATACACATTAATTTCTAACCCTTGGTTTTAACCCTCTTAAATTCATTTATAATTTGGATTTACCCGATAATCCGTTCTCCAGAATATCAACCATTTCCTTAAACAATAGCTAATTACATTAATGATTATTAATTAAATAATCATTTTTAACTCTCGTTAAATAAACATTCGTTGAACCATTTCCATTTGAATAATCGAAAAACCATTAATCTAATTTACCAATTCTAATTAAATGGTTGACTTATTATAAACTAATATAATTTAAACTTTTTATAAAAATAAAATATATCGATTTGTCTAACGATGAATTAACGCTTTAAAAATATGGTTAGACCATTTGCCGCCAAATAACTCAATCAATGCCGTTTATTGGTTAAAAACATCATATCAACGTTGAATTTCAATTCAACGTTCAATATTTAGTTAAAAGCATCATCTAGGGTAAACAGTTCTATATTTAAATGATACAAACAGCATACGGTGTATCTAAGAAATCCGGTCGGATCCCTCCAACTTGTTCGTCCTTGTATAACAGATAATAATATTTGATAACAGTATATAAACAGCGTTTAAATCAAAATAATCTAATACGGCAAATATTATTTGTCGATCATCATAAAACAACCAATCAACTAAAGCATGCAATCATCCAATTATTATCATCAACGATGGGTTATATTCTTATGTGAATTTAACACGCATAGAATTTCAGAAAAGTGTGAGAGTAAACTCACCTTGATTTTGATTCCACGGTTCAGATTGTTTTATATGATTTCAAACGAGTGTTTGAATTTTTATAAAAATCCAACTGCATCCAAGTCACTCCGACTCAGCTCCGCAGCGTGGCCCTCGACGATACGATTTCAACGGACCCAAATTCGCTAAATTCTGTTAGCGTATGCACGAGATATGGGTTTTGACAAGTTTGAACGTACGTAATATGAACCAACGATAAATAAAACTGATTAATTTATAAACTAATTACCTTAATTCACTTTTCTTTGCACTTTTCCCTGCATGTTTTTGCGTTTTCTTTTAAAGGAAATAAACCCTCTCCTCTTTCGACTTAAGCGCAGTATTTAAAACCCAACCTGTTGTTATTATTTTTATTTAATATCATGAGAGCCCAGCCCACATTGCCAAGCCCAAAACTTCATGACAGCCGACACAGATTACAACAGCCCTCTTTCTATGCTTCTTCACCAACGTGTTAAGCTCCACCTGATACCCCTTGCCATGCATTTGCTCCCAGCATGTTATGCTTCTTCACCAACGTGTTATGCTTTCGAAGAATGAAAATAATAATAGAAAACGAATGGGAAGGCGCAGTCCTGGTGTTGGCAATAGGATGTTTCACTTACCTCCTATGCAACGTTAGTTCACCTCGATTACTCATGCATGCCAACCTCCTACCCAGTAACCTTCTTCCTTGTATTTGCATTTTGGTCCCTTCCTTTCATGCGGAACACAACTTTCATCACAACAGGGAATTAACTCCTCTTTCCTTGTTTACTTCCAGTCTGTTACTTTCCTTCCTCTATCAAAACACATCGAGTTTCTAATTCCCAGCACCGCACGTCTCTATGCAAATCCACGTCGCCATCCCGTCCATCACCACAACCTGCTGACCCCATTCTCCGTCTGCAACAGAACTTACCCGACCCAAAAGCGAACGGAAACCCACCTGATACCCCCTACTTATTCTTTTTTTATTTTTATTTTTATTTTTAATTTAAATCTTGTTTTAGGGAAAAGAACAGAAAAGGAGTGCGGCAAGAAGGATTTAGGGTGCGTTTGGTTTACATTTTGAGTTTTGAATTTTGAGTTTTCATGGTTGTTTTCTATTTTCCATTTTGAATATTTTCACTATTTCTCAAAATGCGTTTGGTTATCCTTTTTTTTAAAACAAGTTTTCAAAACTAAAAATTGAAAAATTCGTTTGGTTTGAAATATAGTTTTCAAATTATGAAAATTTGAGTTTTCATTTTTGGCAATTCTTACAAATTTTACGTTTAAAGTATTATACATAATATATAATATGAGATAAACTATTTAGACACAAAATATAGATATAATTGAGGACACAACAAATATTCACCATTCGATCACCCCATGAATTCCATTGTTTCATATAAAGACAAAACGATTCAACGGCCTAGATCACTTTTGTCACTAATTGTATCTAATTTTATGTTCAAATAGTCGCCCTCAATAATATATACTATTCATTTTTCATGTTTGCATGAACATATTACATGTAATACAAACAAAAAACAAAAAGAAAAATTCAAACATAAAGAAGTTGAATAAAAACAACTGTGAATATATCAAGCTGCTAATTAAAAATTGATAATAGATGAAAAATAATAAGCGAAATTCTAAACATAATGATTAAACATTAAAGAAAATACAATATTTTAAACTACATAAGACTGAATTGTTAAAATTACAATAAAAAAGTTCATAACATTGTTTATATAATATAAGAGATAAACTAGATAAAGAGAAAGTTGAAAGAGAACTCAAGCATCTTTCATAACAATATGATATTTATATCAGCCACAAATTTTGTAAGCAACGCGCTTCTGATGTCTTCCGAGTCACATCTGCAAACAATAGTACAAAAGTAAGACATCCACTGAATCACATCATAAAAGTAAATAAAAATAAGAGTACTTGAACTATTCAAATATGTCACTAAAATAAAGATGAAATGGATTTTGAAACTGAAATAGAAATAAAATTGTACCTGAACTATAAATGATTTTTTAATAAGAACTTGTTAATAACCCTAACCATTATTTTAAAAAGTAAAAAAAAATCACAAGTTTAAATTCATTATTCCAAACAACAAAGACAAAAGTGCACAATACTGAGAACCATGCACTTCTTCATATTTCCCTCTTTACACTATAAAATCAAGTTATATGTCAAAACAACAAAGACACAAACCAAGGTATACACCATGCAGCAACTCAACAACAAGCCTAAAACACAGATCAACACACACAAACTGGTTTAAATGCACAAAGTGCAGTTACACAGATCAACACACACAACATGAAGTTACACCGACGAAAATGACTCTTTGCTAATCGGGAAAAAGGACAAATTTTCAAAATAAGCTTGTTTTTAAAACTAATAGCAGATTTATGCTAGTTTTGAAACTATTTGCAGAAATAGGCTTGTTTTTGGCAATAGTTGTTCAAAAACAAGCCTATTTCTGCAAATAGTTTCAAAACTAGCCTAAATATGCTATCAGTTTTAAAAACAAGCCTATTCTGAAAATTTGTCCCTTATATTTTTATAAGGGGCGCACTTCACAAACCTGCTCACGTGTATTTTTTTTAAACAACTGGCCATCTTAGCGCTGAGGTGGACAAAACAAGCATATTTCTGCAAATAGTTTTAAAACTAGCCTAAATCCGCTATTAGTTTTAAAAACAAGGCTAATTTGAAAATTTGTCCACGGGAAAAATGATGGTCAAATAGTAGAGTAGAATAAGATTTTGTTACTAAAACATTGGTACCTGAATTAGATGTAAAACATGTCAAAATAAATAGTTGTTGATGATGATCCAGCAAAACAATTTGCCTACCCATGCCGCACAGCTGAGGTATCTACACAGAAGTAGTAATAAGGTGATAAAACTAATTATAAACCAGTAAGTGCCTTGTGCTATCACACACGAGCAGTGCTATTAACGTTGTGTAGAAGTAAGCATGTAGTACAATCATCATATATGTTAGTATAAAAAGATGGTACAGGTGACTCAGTTGACAGTAGACTGCAGACGTGTTACGTGTAAGCAGTCGTGTAGGTGAAATCTGTATCCATGTAGTGGAAGCATAACAGCCGGTAGACGTTGAGTGGATTTTTATTTGAAAAAATGCAAGATCAAAAGGATAGAGGCACACAAGTACAATACAATTGTACATCAGTTTCAGGTCAGGTCAACCACAACAATAAGCACTAGTGCTCAAATCAATAATGTATTACATGTTTAATTGTAATAATACAACTGGGTGGACATGTTTTCTCAAATGCAAGAGCTTAGCCTTAAGCAGTGTTATGATTTATATTTTCTCAACTGGGTGGACATGTTTTCCCAATTGGTTTGAATTATGTTTTCTCAACTGGTTTGAATTATGTTTTCTTAACTGGGTGGACAAGTTTTCTCTACTGAGTGAAAAATATCATCTACTGCCATTGTCTTTGCATTGAGATCAAATGGACCACCTATAACCTTAAGAAATTATTCGAATCAATGACACCATACAGTTCAAAGGCGTTCGTTTTGGATTACAGAATTAGAATGGTTTGATGCTGTAAAAATATTTTACTAGAAAAACGAGATGCATTATATAATATAAGGGAACCAAAGATAATATATGTGAAGACGATGCTAAATTTGAAAGACAAAGAGCATGAAAGACAGAGGAGACCAGTTACTGAAATAAGAGCAAGATGACTATATATGCAAGGGGTACTTTCACAGTACGATCATGACACATTATTCAATATATGCACTACAACATACTGACTACTAAAGACCTTTTGTGATGCACTGAAGGCAAGCATATAATGGAGGATACAAGCAAAAAGAATTTGGTTATCATTTATTTATTTATTATAGACTAACCAATGATAGACTATTGCTAGAATAATTCAATAAACTCATGCATAACCAATTCAGCCAACATAATTCAATCAAGATGGGCAGATGAAAAGCTGGTCCATAGTGAATACAAACAGGTATGAGGCAATGGATGAAGATGTAAAAGCAGTGTACAACAACGTAAAAGCATTGTAAAAGAATTTGAGCAATGCATGTAAAACAGAATGTATGTAATAGATAGACAAAATGAGCTATTAAATGCAGTGTTCACAATTGAGAATATGCAGTAGGCACTATTTTTCAAATGGAACTGTAAACAGGTGTGAAAATAAAAGAACAAAACTATGATGTACATTTGATCCAAAAGGCTTCAAACCTATAAATTTGACAAAAAGGAAACCTACTATTCTCTCACAGTTATGTGAACCTGGTTATAAATCTGGAATAATGGACAGTTAACATGACACTTTTATAGAATAATATACATCAGTTTGCAGACAATTTGAATTATAAAAGACAACATGAGGGGAAAAGAGCATAATGGCATACATGATGAGATATATAAATATTCCTAAATGCATAATGATCAATACACATGCATGAACGTATATGCATGCATTCAAACAGGCAGGTAAATTTAGCAAGTGCTCAACTTACTGTTAGATACATGTTGGTCAGACATAAACATGGCAACGGTCGGTGTATTCTACCGGTTGGTAAATAAAGGTGAAGGCGTTAACTCAAATAAATGGCATATAACTCAATAGTATTTGACAATGGAATATTTAAATATGTATAACGGACAACAAACTTATATCCACATAAAATGAGAAAACAGTTAAAGAATTTTTCCCATAACCAATTGTTACTAGTTACAGTCAAAAAATTAGTTCTAAAAGTAACAATAAATTAACACATGAAAAGCGCTTCCCACCATCAGCATGAAAAAAAATTACTGTAATTGTAATAACTGAATTGTTAATTACCCCATTATACCAGAAATGATAACCTCTGTAACATACAAAAACGATCTCTTTTTGTAATGGTGGTGAGATAAAAGATAATCTGGTAACATCTGTTAACATTAAAAAGCTAAATACACTAATATAGCAAATATCAAGCATTTCTGAATGCTTTGCTGTTAGATATATCAAAGTTCTTTTGGATTTAAAAAATAAAGCCTTATTAATCATGTATTCTTATTATTTTATAATAACTAATAAAACACGCATTGCAAAATGGATTTATTTCAATATATCAAATTATAAATACTTGAAATGTGCAGTATAATCCATGTTACTTAAAACTAAACCTTGTTAGATAAAACAAATGAGTAATGTAAAATAATATGTTATCGTTTTAAACAACCCTTAAAGCAGTAATGATAAACTATTAACACTTATCTTTATCATTATTACTTCTCTAACATCATAACTATATAAAAGGAGGTTATTACCAACATCCAGTAAATCGGGACAGCATATAAGAATTTAAAATTAAATTGGATATATATTTATTCAAGCAAAAACATCAAAATTTGATTATTTTAGGGTGGAAAGGAGGATTTTCTATGGTTGTTGGCTGTAAGAGACCAAACTCACCCTAAGGGACACAATCATTGAATTGCGGATTCCCATCTAGCCCAATTTAATCATTTGTGAACAAATCACCTACAATACTGTTACTGATTTCCACAAAACCAAACACACCCTTAGAGATTTACATCATAACTCAAAAATAGAAGCATTTGACCAAACTATATAACGAATCAAACAACTTACCTTAGATCAGCACTAAATCAAAAGCGTCCCACAAAACTGAAACCCTAACCCCCGTAATAGAGTGAAGAAAATACTGTAACAAATAGCAAAAATCTTGATGAATCTAGTAAAATCAAATAAAACGAAGTATAAACTAATTAAGAAATCAGGAGTTTACCTAACTTTCATCGATGGTAGGAGAATTCGAAAATTGGGAGAAACGTTTTTTTGCGGCCAGAAAAAAAAAGCTTGGCTAGAGCGTGTTTGGCTTGTTTTGATTTTTGGGTTTTGGATTTTTAAGTGGGCCTCAAAACAAGGAAAACAAAATTATTTTATTTTGAGTTTTCTTTATTAGGCCCATTTTGAGAAATGATAATTTTTAAAAATGAGTTTTTCAAATTGGTAAAAGGAACGAGTTTTCATCGTTTCTCAAAACTAAAAACTGAAAATGGGTTGAAAATGGAAAACCAAACGCACCCTTAGTTTTTGGGAAGAAAATGCGGTGATTGCGGGTGTGCGCGCCTATGTATATGTATATATATGTATATGAATATATATATATATATATATATATATATATATATATATATAATACATTATAACTAGTATTACCGCACAACGGTGGAAAAACCGACCGTTAAGGTGTGTATTATAAAATATAAAGCTATATGTTAAAATGAAAATTTATAACGTAATTTAAGAAAAAGTAAAAGTAATTGAAAAAAATGGAAATTCAATTATACTGCATTTTACATATAAATCAACTAAATAATAACACATATTCAATAAAGTAGTTTAAGAAATCACGCACATAGCTACGGGGGAGAGAACGTACTTAATACATTCGGTGCAATCAACATAACAATCTTTCATACATCAGTTGCATAATCACAAAAGCTACCTTTAGATAATCAATTCATTATTTCACACGTCCAAGCAGGCATCCTGAAAATTCACATTTTATTTTTTATTCCATAAGGTTGTACACCTATTAAGCTATCTATAGATTTTCATTTTCCTTCAATTGAAATCAAAGTTTATTGATGAAAGAAAAGGTCTTGAACAATGTATGTTTCAGTTATCTTCTCTTCACTGGAGGCTCTTCCAGAATTGACTCCAACTCCAAGCCTATTAATCAACTCCTTTGTATGCTCAAGCTCATTTTATTGTTTCTCCCAGGCAACATACTGTTCTTCTATCTTGCAGCTTTTAGTAATACGTACTCAGAATAATTACCCAAAAATGTCCTGGATACTCCAATAACAGTTTCTAGGATTTTCGTACATAACTGATCAAGGAAAGATCTGTCATGAGATATTATAACCATTGGAACAGCTTGTTTTTGTAAATATCGTTCTAACCACTAGATTGTATCCAGATCGAGATGGTTAGTCGACATTGAGAATTTCCCACAACATTATAAAACCACCTACAATCAAACATTGGTGAAAGCGCAATAAGATTAACAAGCTTTGCGCTTTACTTCACGGAGGAGAAAGTATCTAAACCTCCATGCATTCGTATTGATGGGATCGCCAACACTTCCTACGACCAGTAACATTTATGAGAGTAACGGGTGACATGTTACACCATAGCATTTACAATGAGTAGGATGCAATGAAAACATAATTCAATTATTATAATTAGCAGCTACCACATTGCCTTCATGCATGAGAGATCGAACCAGTGTAGGAGCAATGTACAATATTGTAACCTTGTACTTATCAACTATCTCCCAGCTACGTCTTGCATCTGAATACGTCAGAGCTTACAATATTTCAGTCAAGAAATTATTGAACTCAAATAACTGGGAAATATAGGTGCTACATGATCCAACCCATTCTGCATGATGCCTTTGCAAATACTAATATATATCGACTAATAACCATACAACACAACTTCTCATTTCATTTCTAAATAGAAATGAACTCGAATTTGTTGGAAATATTGTGAATTATTTAAAATATGAAATAAGTGTATGATGGCTCCTATTTGTGAATAGTCCCACATCATGGGATTATATGGAAGAGGCAAGCTTATATACTTGTTTCTAAGAAGCTTTGATGGGGCCTTGGGCTCCCAATGCATGCTTTGTTGTGAGGAGGGAGCCCATGCATCATGACCACCACACACGCGCGCGCTCGACTCGACCCGGCTCGGATCGGTTCGGGCTTTGGGCCCTGGCTATGTGGTGTAGACACTTATATTTTTGGTCCAGAAAACACTGCTATTTTCGAACCAGTTTTTAAATCGTGAAAATAATTTCTGAACCGATTTTTATATGACGTGGTAAAACTTTTGACCAAGTATTTTCGCAGATCCGATTTTCCTCCACTGACCAGATTTTTCAAATACCCTGATCCCCGTCTATATATTATCATTAGATTAGACGAGATCAATACACAGAAAAAAATTCTGCATTCTCTTTCTCCGCCATTAAAATAATTTTAAGAAATTTTCGAGCAGTAAAATCAGAAAGTGCAAATCTGCACTGATTTGTTTGTGCAAAGCAGATCAGTTATTAATCAGAGAGAGGCTGTTTTATCCTAGAGGCGGCGGCGGAAGTACGAAACTGGTTTTGCACCACCGGCCAGATCGCCGAATCGTCTTCAAGAAAGCGACGAAGTACGTGACTCAGCCATTGTTTTCAACAGAATTTAAACCTAATATTTTCACCGTCAACCATTACAATCTCAATATTCAATATGGGAGCAGTAATTTTAGGTAAGTTCAAAAATGTCGATTAATGATGCTTAGGCACATGGTAGTGGAATTTGAGGTGAATATTGCAGAGTTCGATAAAAAGTATGTTTTCTTTTTTCTGTTTTTCTTTCATTGATTTAAGGGTTCTACAAGAAAACATGTTTTACTAAATTAGTTGGCTTGTGAAAATTTTAGACGTATGTAAAACACCAATTTGAATTGAGTTTGATTAGTGGAGGGGTTAACTAAATTGCAGCTACAGTACAAAAGAATATGACATCTTCTTGGTCATAAATTCTACTTTCGAATCACAACAATGACCATCTTCTGCATTCCAAACTGATATTAAACAAAAATCTTGCAAACTAATCACATAGGACAAGCATTAAACAAAAATCCTGCAAACTAATCACATAGGACAAGCATCAAAACAGTGAAATAACTAAACATAACGATCAATGACAAATTTGAACAAAAAAAAGACCAACTAAAACAATTTCCAACAAGGATGCACTAAAGTTTGTACACTACAATCTATATGTTAGCAGCATAATGGTAATCACCGACTTGCGGCTGCAAAATGAAATCTAAAAAGGGAATTCTACTAGGTAATGGGATCATTTACTACTGCTGCTAACTAATCATTTTCCAGCTCTTGTAGGATTACCTATTTTGCTAACTGATCATTTTCCTGAGAAAATGTACATTTTGCCAACTTATTATTTTCTTCCTTCGCTACTGTAGCATCATCTTTTTCCATCTGTGAAAGCTCCGAAGAAACTGGACAGTAATCACTTCCATAAATACCAAGAATTCAATAATTCAGAAATTAAATATCAATAAATGAAGAAAATATAAATGGAAAGGGTATTGACACTTAACTACACTTTCTACTCCAATATTGAAAGTTATCCATGGCATGCAAACATTTACTCAGATAACAAAAGACAAATTTTAAGGGATAAAAGGAAATGATTGAAATTAAAAACAGAAAAGATGAAAGCGAATATAAAAAGATAAACTGGAACAAAAGGCAAAAGATTGAAATCTTCAAGATTTATTTAGAAGAAAAGAAACAGAGAAAAAATAAACTGCTCAAAATTTCCATTTTTAAAATAAATGAGGGAAATTTTAGTTGTGAAACTAATTTATAAATGCAAAATAGATTAAAATATCCAACTCAAAAGGCTGAGATAATAGAAGTATAATTCCAAATATACAACTTTTTTCCTTATGAAACCTTTTGTTATCCTATTATGCCTTCCATTCACCAATTCAAAAATGACAAAACGAGAAGGCTATAAAAATCAAATTTGCTTGAATCACAAAACTATAGAAATAAAGATATGGTGAGTGTTAATTACCTTACAAATAAACAAATGACGTTACAAATAAAACACTTGTCATGTTAGTATATACTAATGGTTGTATGTATAGAATTTGCTGACGAAATCAAGAAACAAAAGCAATGGTTTAATGAGTAAGAAAAATGCAATTTGCAAAAACACAGTTCCATGGTTTAAGCCAGATTAACGGCAAATCCAGTGCAGTTTGGCCCAACTGCGAACAAGGCCTGCAACTGGGAATTAAAATTTGAGGTGTCTCATTTTTCCTCCAAAGTATGGCCACAAAATAAATTAAATTTTGAGGCCAAACCAATTAGAAATATCCATTCGGTCCTGTCTGTCAAAACAAGCATGCACAGAAATGAAAGCAGTAGCACAAATAGAAAAATATAAGCATTGCCAGGGGAGAACAGATGCAGTATAATTAGAGGGTAAGTGGGTTTCATAATTCCAACGAAATCATCATTACTCGTCAATCAACATCCAATTCTTCATCTTTACAATCAGGATCACATAACCTAAAATCGTTGTCTTATTGAAATATGAGCATTGTTTTGTTCTATTACATGAACTGCTGTGGAATAAAAATCCAAATCAGCAGATGTATAATTATAGCATAGGAAAGCTAAACTTCATAGAGTTCAATACAACTGCTTACTGCATTTAGGACCTGTAATGGTAAACAAAACACTAAAATTCATTCTCAATTCACTGACCATCCAATTTAGTATGATTTAAATAAAATATGTTCTAATATTAATTATCGAAGAAAAAAGAGTCTGATGAAGAAATTGAATAAAAATCGGAGATAAATAGGAACGAGCAAAAATCGGAGAAAAATTGGAAGTATCTTTATTCCTTTGTTGAACTGGGAAACCGATATATTGCGGAAACAATTACCGGAAACAAATTTAGGTTTTTATTAATAAACAATTGCATAAAAAACTGTGGAAGCGAAGAAGGAGGCGAGAACAGTGCACGCGAAACATTCTTCCTTGTAAAATTGGCTTCAGAGAGTTTTATTTTGGCTCTCTTACAGTAGAGAAACCTCCCTAACGGTCGGTTTGATTAAATATCTACACAAATGTATGGTGTCGTTCCCCAGAAATTATCCGTGAATTAAGGAATAGGGTAATGGTTTTTCTTACTTAGGGTGCGTTCTTAACCAACGCGAGCGAAGTATTTGAGCGTGGCATTTGAGCGTGGTACTGTAGCGAACGGAGAACGTGTTTTTAGCTGCGAACGGGATATTTGAGCGTGGTATCTGAGCGAGCGGGGTATTTAATTGTTAAATTTTTTGTTTTGATTTAATTAAATACTAATTTCATAAAACAAAACGACTACATTTCATTACACAAAGAAAATTCAAACATAAATACGACAGAAATACAATAATACAATGACATGAACCTCCTACTTGTTGGTATTTATCAGATAAGTTTGGTATTCTTGGCCGTGGCGTTTGTCTGGAAGCCCTCTTATCAACCAGCTTTTCGCTGTCTCATCCGGAAGAGCAGTGAACATATCATTTATTTTGGGATCCAAAACAAATAATAGTGCGTCTGCAACATCAAACTCACCCGTTGCTCCAAGACGTTGCATGCGAGCTACCGTATTTGCATAAGTTGTACCACTTCCCGTTGATTCCACGCTAGTGCCCGTATTAGGACTATCAGAATGCGTACGAGACTTTTTCATCTGTCTCTCGTGTATTAGGTCAATGAGCATAATCATCTTATCATCACTTTCACCACGTCATCTTCTTAAATTTTGACGTGCAGTTGGTTGAGTAGGCGGATTCATTGGATTTTGGGTTGACGGAGGGATTCTTGAAGCTTCACAATTTGGTGGATTCATTGAAGTTTGTTGCACTGGAGGATTTGATGGCGAATTCAAGTTTGGAATATGATTATTTTGCGTGTCGTCCAATGGATTAAAAAACCCGTCGAAATCCCATGTTCTATCAAACGTGCTTTGTGTTGATGGCGGCGTGCCAGTCTGCGACGGTTGTACATTAGCAGCAGGAGTGTACGACGATTGACCAGTTGCATTCGTCCCACGAAATAATTGTTGCATCAGCTCTAAGTGTTATATTGGACGTTTCTTATATTTCATGACACCCGTTCCAAATTCCTAAATGTAAGAAATAAATTATAAGAAACTGTCTATAATTGAATGGTAAAAAAATAAATTTTCAGACCTTAACACGATCTTCCCACCATTCATTGTTTCCAGAGATCGTTCCTTTGTAAGCATCCCAACGCGCGCCAGTCTTCGTCATCAGTGCATCCCATTTCATCCAATCTCGTCGAAGACTATCATACTTGTTTCAGATCTTGGTTTCGTCAATCGGTACGATGTCCGGAATGGTTTCTATGGCATCGTTGAACTTATCTGCAATCACTTTATGCACACCTTTTTTGTTGCTGCCACAAGCACCATATGCATCAACAGAACATTGCAGCATAATTTGAGTTGCAGTAAACGACCAGTGATGTGCAGCTTTTCGATTGGCCATACTGAAATGAAAAAAAAAATATTAGAAATAAATTTAAAAAAACAACCGAAAAACTAGGTTGAATAACGGAAAATAATATGAACAGCGAACTGAAAAAAACCTGATTGCTGCTCGAATTCGGTTGAAGATAATAGTAGAAGAAGATTGGGTTGGTGTAGTGTGGATGAAGAGGTAGGTGAAGGTGATGGTTTTATAGGTGAATATGAAGAACGTTGGAAATCAAGCCGTTGGCGTCCGATGCGTCGGACGTCAACGGCTTGATTTCCAACATTCAACTATCGTTCTGTTTGGAAGGGGAAAAAAGTATTCGCGTCGGACACGAACAAAATTATGAGCGTGCCAAATTATTGCTGTGAACACACCCTTAGGTCACATTCCAGCGTTTGTAGAGGAATGGGCGTTTGTAAAGGGGATTAGTTCTTCGGTACCCAACTCCAGTGTTCCCGTGTGCCCAACAAATCACCACCACACATCAACCACACATATTATTAATAATCTAATGAACGGGTCGTACAATCCACTCAAAACCATTAAATTTTGTGCAAATCAATGGATAAGATTGATCCGGAACATGGGAACACCGGAGTTAGGTACAGAAGAATTCATGCCTTTGCAGAGTAATGGGTTTATTTAAGGGAAAGAATTGGGTAAGGACAAGGTCACTCATCCCTGTACACAGTAGAAGCTTAATTTCAACTATAGGTCACTGAAATGAATGGATAGGCAAATTGTGCTTGCCTCTAATTAATGAATAAGGGTCCGTTTGATTTGAACGGGAAGGGTTATCTGAAAGAGGTATTTGAAGGGGAATTATTGCGAACGGGAAATGCGTTTTTTTTTACGAAAGAGACAATTTGGAAGAGGCAAAGTTATTATTTTATTGCTTATTTATTTATTATTTTTATGGTTTGTGTTTTTGTGTGTATCGAACAGAATAGTAGAATGCAGAATACAAATTGCAGAATAAAAATTACTAAATTGAAATTGCAGAATTTAAATTGCAGAATCCAAAAGCCAGTACAACGTATTACAACACCATTTTAAAAAAAACATCATTACAACACAACCATAAAAGAAAACATCACAACACAATCACAAACCACAACACAACCACGAAATAAAACATAACAAAATAAAACAACACAACTACAACACCCATATAAAAGAAAACATCACATCTGTCCAGTCCTCAGCTTCCTAACAAAATGAATAACACAACCCCTAAGCTGTGCGGGCTTGTCAAGCAGAGAATAAAAATGGTTGTGTCCCAATCTGTCATGCTCTGACAGAATAACTGCCACCTTCCAATCCTGATAGTCATCATCCTCAAGGCGTAAAGACATGCATAAATCTATAAGCTCGTCTCGGTCTATGTACGATGGAGCTGAACGAGAAGGGCCAGCATCAGACCTGACTTGCCTACGAGTCGGGTGACTCGAGATCTCCGCATTATCGCCACGAATGATATCGTCATAGAGCTGAGCCTCTTGCAGATGAACTGGTGGAGCATCCGGAATTACGTACTGACATCTGTCAGTATGAATGCATTCTGCAAAATGGAATCCAACTCCCTGAATCATGCGGGGACGCAGACTTGTACTTGCGTGCCGCTATTGGCACCGTCGCCCACCCTTTGTCCGTTCCTGTGACGGTATCCAACTGGTCTTCCCACGCTCCTCCACCAAACTGTAGCAGTCTGTTCCACGGAGCCCAATCTCTTTTCATGTTGTCAAACTTATTCTTCATCTAACCAGCGTTGTAGTCCAACCCGGTGCGCTCATTGAACGTCGTTGCAATCATCAGCTAGTACCATCCTCCAACATTTTATGCACGGGAACTGAGATGTTGCATGCACACATCAATGAAAGTGTTGGTCATATCATTGTTCCATTCGGCAATGGAACGGGTAGACGAAGATTGACTGCCCGCCATTCTATAAAAAATACCCTAAAAATTAAGAATAAAATATATATGGGAGTAAAGAAACTATAAAATACAAAAATAAAGACAAAAACCTGAAAAGATCGACGAGTAAACGCTGATTGGAGCAAATATTTTCGGGTTTGTGGCTGTTTTGGTGATAGAAGGGGAATGAACTGGCCAAATATAGATGGAGGGGAAGGAATCGGCTGTTTTGGAAATTTCGTCGCATCATACGTGCGTCCGACGCGAAATCCACCTTTTCAACCGTTCGTCTCGAAGGGGCAAACGTGTGGGCCCCACTGCGGATGCGTCGGACACGTCAGACGCAGACACGAACTTCAACTGCCCAGTTCATAAATCAAACGCTACCTAAGTTAATGTATCGTAATGGTTAAGGTATAGAAGAAAATAGTAGCTGTAAGTTAGGTGGTACTACGTGCGTAATATATTTCTTTAATTTGTTGTTCTTCAAATGGGATAAGAATGGGTTCCATGTCACACGTAGCATAGGAATTGAATATCATTGATTACGGAGTGACATGTATATTTTTATTATTCAGAACAATATCTCGTTCACAGCGCAAAATCAGGAATAGAGTGTGAGTACGGTATCTATAAAGGAATGGGTTTCGCTGAGACTTTTAATTCAATTGATTTAACGTTTGTTTTAATAGGGTTAATAATTCTTCCACTCATTGAATAAACGCACCGCCATACACTAGCTTCAACCGCAACGAAATTAAATATACTGCTATGTCTGGTCATCCTGCTCCCAACGGAATTAATTTCATTGAATTTGGACTCCGTTTGCACAACATCGTTATTTTAATTTATCGGTTCACCTCTAAATTTCATCTACCGACAAAATAGCTCCATTGGGCTCCAAACCGGAAATATAACGATAATTAATTATACGATTAGGGAGTGACATGTATATTTTTTATTATTCAGACCAATATCTCGTTCACAACGCAAAATCAGGAATAGAGTGTGAGCACGGTATCTATAGAGGAATGGGGTTCGCTGAGACTTTTAATTCATTTGATTTAACGTTTGTTTTAATATGGTTAATAATTCTACCACTCATTGAATAAACGCACCGCCATACACTAGCTTCAACCGCAACGAAATTAAATATACTGCTATGTCTGGTCATCCTTCTCCCAACGGAATTAATTTCATTGAATTCGGACTCCGTTTGCACAACATCGTTAATTTAATTTATCGGTTCACCCATAAATTTCATCTACCGACAAAACAGCTTCGTTGGGCTCCAAACCGGAAATATAACGATAATTAAAAATACGTATTCCAATAAAACTTGTTCCGAGCTCGTTTTAATTTATTTATAAATATATAAATTCGAACTCCATTTCCTGATTAATAAATTCGATATAAAATTCATTAATATTATCAAATCAATATTTAAAACAGATTTAAATATTCGTAATTAACGTTCAAAAACCTGGGACGTTACAATGAATAATATGAAGAGATTGTAGATTACAGACCTTGAGTTACAATCTAGAGAATAAAATGTTATGGGCTTATTAATAAAATTAAATGGGTTAAGTTATATGACTGAAATTAATAAGCAAAAGAGGTCCATTCCCTAGAGATATAAGGGGCTCGGAAAGAACTTGGTAACCTGGAGAAGAAGTTAATATGATTTTAGATGACAAGTTAAACTGGAAACCTGATGATGTAGAGTAAGCGCATAATTGAATGTTTAGTCATAGGGTCTAATAACACATTAAACTGAGGCGCTTAGACCAGTCCGTACGTTTGAGGATGAATAACACAATGGGCAGATCATCATGGTGTCATGAGGTACGAGTGGAGCGCACATCCATCTGTTTATTATGTTATTTTGCTGGCTCCGAAGGACTCGAAGGAGAAGCCTGCGGCTTCTTGGGACATGGAGGATACTCCTGGTAGCCTTCTATGCTATGACAACGTTCTACTGTGCTCATAGAGGTTAGGTCTGTGCGTTTCTACCCGGTGAGTATGCCTTGATTACCACGATAATGGGAAATCAGAAGACTGTATGGTGGTATAGGTGATTCAATGATCTTGTCGCCTGACTTGGCTAGGTTACGACCACCCTTGTGTACTGACAGGCCTAACCATTAGATTGCAGAGTCATCGGGTACCTGCTATCGACACTCTGCGTGATGCGGAAAGGCGGAGAGCTAGACCAACAGACTATGGACCTTTTGCTATCAAGACTATGGGTGAGGGACAGGCCAATTAGGAACTGTTGCTTGTTGTTTTTTCTATGGGGCCAGGTTACTAGTTCTCAATCTTGTTCATCTTTCATTAGTTGAGGGAGGGGTCAGGTGGGACCATAGCCATTGAAAATGCAGACCTTAGCATTTGTGTATACAGATATCTGAATAGCTCCCGACCAAGTTCCATGTTTCTTGTACAACCCTGCCACGGGACTCGGTGCAAAGTAGAGGATATGTGCGGTTAAGGCGTAAAGTACGATTGACGATACGTACGTGGGGGAAAGTCTAGATGCATGCATGTCTGCTTTGGGTGGTGTATCGTAGACTCTAGGGAATTACTCTATGATCTGATTCGATGAAAGGTGGAAGTCTGTATGCTTACGTAGCATGGCGATGGTGCTTCTATGTGGAACGTAGCATTGTTATGTAGAGATCTGTACGTCACTCCGGTGTAGAATGAGGGACTGCGTATATTTCTGTGGCGTTGCGGCAGAGACCATGCGAGTGGGGTACCATGGGATGTACCTTGATTTGGGGGTAGCTACATATATATTGTATTAGGTTAATCCACTAGGAAGTAAATAGGTACGACGTGTGTGTAAGCCTTGAGTGTTGTTAACCCAAGTAACTTAATAAATAAGAAAATGTAATTGAATGGTATATGTAGGATTATCCAAGATGTGTAGTTTAAGTTCAGTCACCAGAACTTGTGTTCTGACCCATCCTCATAACATACACGTAGGTTAGATTTGTGGAAGAGATATGATAGCTTTGGATACTGGTTAGGCAGTATTATTACTACGGTAAGGCTATATTTTGATTATATTATATTTTATCTATTCCGCTATGAGATATTTTCTGAGCTCTAATATATTTTATATCTCTATCTTTTCTGTAGGATACCAGAGCAACCAACACAAGTTTCGATGGATTAGAATTTTGAAAAAAAAATCGGTCCGTCGGAATTCGGGTTGTCACATCTGGTATCAGAGCCTAGGTTTAGGATTCATGTATAGATAGTGAGTGAACGTATTTGTATTTTTTAAAATATAAATATATTATATATATATACCTAGAACCATAGAGAAACCCACTAAATAGAAAGTGTATAATATGGTGAGATTTGGGATGTCTGTTTTGTAAACTAAAGGAATGAAAATGGAAATCTGAGACCCTTAGGTAATTTGGATGGAAAGTGTACAATATACTTTGTATGGAAGGAAGGTGAATCCCATATGATTAGTATTTTTGATTAGTGGGTATGGTAGTAAAACGTTATAAATTGGAAAAGGTTAAAAAAAGAAAAATGGATTAGGAATATATACAGTAGAGAGAATTGACTTTGTGAGAGTGTCCAGGAAAGCATAGTTAATATTGGAAACCCACTTTGAGTCTAACCCCATTGAACTTTTATGAACTTGAAATTGTAAAATTTTGGGAAAATGGTTTAAGGTGTTTTCAAGTTTTAATCTTAAAATATATAGTTTTAAAATATGTAAAGGACATATTTAAAAAGTACATATTGAGTTTTAATATAAAATGGGGTATATTGTGGAAACAGTGATTTCTTGTGAAAATTTTGCCTAAACTAAAATTCTCTCAGAAAAATGTGCACATTATAGAGCATGTATAGTATATTGCATGAAAGGATTAAAAAGCAAAACTTAGAAAATATTGCATTTTGTTAAAATTATCAGAAAAGAATGTTTTGAAATCTCTATTCTTTTGACAATCACTTTTGATAAATTGTTTCAAAGGAGAAAATTTGGTTGGGTGGACAAAATAAGTGGTAGAAATTAAGAATAGAGTAGATGTTTGCACATTGTAGTAAGTAACTGAACCGACCTTATAGGTAGAAACAAGTTATAAACCCGATTGAGAAATAGTTGTCCTTATCTACTCCAGTTTTTGTGATTTGAAAAAAAATGATTTCCATTTTTTTATATAAAATGACATGTTTTATGGTTTGGAAAAAGTAAGTTTTAGTGAGGAAAATAAAGTTTTGATACTTTTAACTTTTGGAAGAAAAGTGAAATGAAAAGTTCAAACTGTGTTTTAAAAGTATAGAGTAGGTGAGGATTAGTGCCTAGGGAAGACGGGAAAAGTTTTGAGGCTATGAAGTAGATAGAGAGAATTATCTTGTCTTGGAATAATGGTAAGTTCCCGTAGAATGCGTAAGCATTGAAAAGCCTAGGGTGTTGATTAAAATTTCTGTTATTACACAGCAAGGACTAGTGGTGACTACTGGACAATAGAGGGCAAGTAAGTATTTACATCCTGTTGTTTGAATTTTTCAAAGGGGGACATAGTCCTGAGATTCTTGGCCCTTAATAGTAGCTGTGATAGCGTTTGCTTTCTTGTTTTAGTTGAAGGACTAGAAGGCTTATTCAAAATTAAACTTAGATCAGAGGATTAAGTTAAATAGGCTAAGAAAAGAGTAATGGCATAACTAAAAAGGAAACAACAAATTCGGTAAAGCAACAAAAAGTGATAGTTAAAGAAAGATGGAAAATTTCCAAGATAAGCTGAAAAAGAAATTCAGTAACAAAGAAAATTTTCTTATATGGACTGTGGTTGGATAGGAAAATAGGGAATCTTTATAAATAGTTTCATAAAATCTAAGTACGGTTGGAAAAAGGTCGACAAAGAAAAACGGAAGATGTGAAGTTTTTTGTTTTCCACCTTTCTGTAACATAAGAAATCAAATTTAGAAAATTAGATTTTTCTGAAATTCGAAAAATAAAGTTGCTTGTTAGGGTTTTGGATGCAAAAATTGGATGAACTGCGCTCTAGTTATGCAGAGTTTAGGAAATTTGGATGAAAATGTATTTTGATTTTCAAAATATTGCATTCATCTAAAATTGCCAGTATATTTAGGATGTACGCATCTTGATTTTAAAGGATTTTTGAAAATTTATATACATATAAGAGGTACCGCTTAGGCATACACGTATTATTATGTTGTATTACACTTTGCACAAGTGCACAATGTTTGCAAAAATTGGATGCACACATGATGGATATTATGCGAGGGGTTATTTGATATTTACCCTTATCAAATTTCGTGGACGAAATTTCCTAAAGGTGGGAGAATGTAACACCCCGGAATTTATGACAATTAAATAATTAAACAATGCATATGTGTATATATATGCATAGACATAAATATATAAAAGAAGTATAAAATAATAGTAATAAATGATTGCATGTAATAAATACATGCATTGAAAAAGAAGAAAAGAATAATGCAAATAAAAATGCAATGCATATGTTAAAAGAAAGAAGAAATTGGTTGCATGCAATATAAGTATGTTGCATGCAATGATTTACAAATATTATGCATTAATAATAAGAGAGAAATGAAAGAAAAAGAAGCATGCAAAATGATAAGGTTGCATGTAGTGGTTTAACTAAAAGATTACAACAAACATGAAAAAGAGGAATAAGAAAAGAACAATGGCCACCATTGTTCAAAGCCTTATTAACAATAACCTAAATAGTCCGGTTGGTTAGAGCATGTGGCTTTCATACAAGAGGTAAGAGCTCGATCCCCGCCGGTATCATATTTTTGATTTAAGGGAACGACTAAAATAACACATATTCCACAAGTTCTAAAGAGAAAATATGTATAAACACACATATAAGGGAAAGCATACATATAAGGAAGTGCAGAAAAATATATGTATATGAGAATATATATATATATGTATATATGTGCACACACACACACACACACACACACATATATATATATATATATACACACAAAAAAAAAAAAAAATTCAAGATAAGGCTGCAATCAAAGATATGGTTAGCATTAATAATGACATAAGCACCGTTTGAATTTTGAAATCAAAATAAAAGTTGTGCGTATATATATACGTGTAAAATAGGCATTGGAAGTTTTGTATACATATAAGGAGATTTTATGTAAATATAATATTTAAATAAATTCCAGAAATTCAAACAAAGTTAACAAATTAACATTTGTGCCAAAACAGGTCGCTGGACCCATAGGGGGTCGACCCAGGGGTCGACACACTTATAAGGGGGTCGACCCACCTCAGATCCGGGCAGATTCATTAATGAATATGGATTGTTTTCTTAACCAAATTCGTTGCTGAGTCGGCGCTGCGTGTACGACAAGACCCTGAACACTTATAAATAGGCTAGGAGAGCCTAGCCTAAATCTCACATTTTCTGAGGAGCCGCTTAAGCTCTGCCATTCTTCTTCCTCCTCAAATCTCTTCATAAAATAGAACAATTAGTTTAGGAAAATTTCGATTCAAGATCTAGAGGAAAAGAATGAATATTAATAAAGAAGGTGTTCAGAATCCTATTCGAAGTAAGGTAAATTCTTGGATCAGGTCAATTTAATTTTCTCCTCTTTCTTCCCTTTTTATTTTAGTTGAGAATTGTGGATCCATGGTTATTTAGGTTCTAAATTCAGTTAGGAGAACCATGGAATGCTAGACCTGGACCAGATTCACGATTTGGAAAGCAATTAGGTGAGTGGATTTAAAATATACCTTTTGATAATGGTATATTTATCGTTTGACATTCCCCATTAATATGCAATGTAAATCTGCTAGAATGATTAAGGTGTTGAAATATTAATATGACATGTTGAAATATTAATATGTTAATATGTTGGAATATTCATATGTTGAAATGTTAATATGTTGAAATGTAAATCTGTTGAAATGTAAACTTGTTAAAAATGTGGGAACAATTACTGTTGTATACATGCATGTTTTAATTACATGTTAACCTGTAACATATTATGTACTTGAACCCTTAATTCTAGAAATTGGGATAATTACAAGTTAAATTGTTATATTAGAATAATTACATGATTGATAGTTACATGCTATTATTTTAGAATAGAGTTAGTTACATGTTAGAAAGAACGGAACATGATTATAAGTTAAAATGGAATTAACATGATATTAAGTGTGACATGAAAAAAAAATAGAATTACAGTAAAAATTAGGAAGAATGTACATGCCTAAATTATATGGAAAATTTACAGAAATTAGAAATTTGTAACGCACTTAGACACGAGGTTAAATTCAACTTGTGGTAGAAATCTGTCCGGGACTGCTCGACAAATCCAGCATCCACAAGTTGTTAATTTAATGTGAGGGGCCTAGTTCATAAATATACATGTAACGGTAATAAGACACGAGGTTACACTTGTGGTAGAAGTCTACTCGAAGCCGCCAGACAAATCCAACATCCACAAGTGGTAGGCTTAATGTGAGAGGTCTAATGCATAAACATATATATATATATATATGTATATATGTAAATAATAGAATAGATATAATGGCATTAATTGTAATTAATGCAAATGGATGAAATGGGATGAAATTTACAACAATAAAAGAAGTGAATGAATAGGGAACGATAATAACCTATTATAATTAATTATATTAATGAGAATGTCATATAATAGGTAGGCTTGTCCTGGGGACAAGTGGAAATTATAACTTAGGTTATAACAAACGATAAAGAAAATGGAATAGCTTATGTAATGAGATAAGCTATACATAATTGTAAATTAAGTTATATGTGAGAACGAGAATCTGAAATCTACTGATAAGGTCAACATAAGTTGTATTTATGGAAAGAAAACTTATTAGTAAACCGTAGTTAGGAGAACTAAGTTAATAAGTAAACAACGATAATATTGTAGTGACAATGTAAGATAAAATTATGATTAAATAAGAAAGAATGAGGCAAACTTATGAAATGAAATATGTTACATTTAATCATAAATAATAAGTGACATGTTAAATAGAAAACATGTGAATTGAGATATACTTAATTACATATTAAGTAGAACATGTTATTGCAACTATGGAATCAGACAATGAATAATATGAAGAGATTGTAGATTACAGACCTTGATTTACAATCTAAAGAATAACATGTTATGGGCTTATTAATAAACTTAAATGGGTTAAGTTATATGACTGAAATTATTAAGCAAGAGGGTCAATTCCTTAAAAGGGGCTCGGAAAGTACTTGGTAACCTGGATAAGAATTTAATATGATTTTAGATAACCAAGTTAAAATGGAATCCTGATAAGGTAGAGCAAGCACATAATTGAATGTTTAGACATAGGGTCTAATAACACATTAAAATGAGGCGCTTGGACCAGTCTGTACGTTTGAGGATGAATAACCCAACGGGGTAGATCATCGTTGTGTCATAAGGCACGAGGAGAGCGCACATCCATCTGTTTATTCTGTTATTCTGCTGGCTCCAAAGGGATGGAAGGGGAAGCACGCTACTTCTTGGTACGTGGAGGGTACTCCTGGTAACCCTCTGTGATTTGATACCGTTCTACTATGCTCACAGAGGTTAGGTCTGCGCATTTCTACCCGGTGAGTATGCCTTGATTGCCACGAAGTGGGAAATTAGAAGACTATAGAGTGGCATAGGTGATTCAACGATCCTGTTGCCTTACGTGACTAGGTTACGACCACCCTTGTGTATTGACAGGTTTAACCATTAGATAACAGAGTTGTCGGGTACCTACCATCGACAGTCATCATGATGCGTGATGCGTGATGCAGAAAGGCGGAGAGCTAGATCAACAAACCATAGACCTTTTGCTATCAAGGCCATGGGTGAGGGACAGGCCAATTAGGATTTGTTGTTTGTTGTTTTCTCTGGGGCCAGGTCACTAGTTCTTAATCTTGTTCATCTTGCGTTAGTTTATAGAGGGGTCAGGTCGAACCATAGCCAAGGAAAATGTAGACCTTAGCATTTGTGTACATAGATATCTAAATCCTCCCGACTAAGTTTTGTGTTTCTTGTACAACCCTACCACGGGACTCGGTGCACGGTAAAGGATATGCGCGGTTAAGGCATCGAGTATGATTGATCATACGTACATGGGGAAAGTCTAAATACATGCATGTCTTCTTTGGTTGGTGTATCGTAGACTCTAGGGAATTACTCTGTGATCTAATTCGATCAAAGGTGGCAGTCTGTACACTTATGTAGCATGACGATGGCGGTTCTATGCATAACGTTGTTATGTAGCGACCCGTACGTCACTCCAGCGTAGGATGAGGGACTGCTTATATTTCTGTGGCGTTACGGCGAAGACCGTGCGAGTGGGGTACCATGGGATGTACTTTGATTTGGGGGTAGCTACATATATACTGTATTAGGTTAATCCACTGGGTAGTAAATGGGTACGACGTGTGTGTAAGCCTCGAGTGCTATTAACCCAACTAAACTAATAAATAAGAAAATGTAATTAAACGGTATATGTAGGATTATCCGAGATGTGTAGTTTAAATCTAATCACCAGAACTTTTGTTCTGACCCCCTCCTCATAACATACTCGCAGGTTAGATTTTTGGCAGAGATATGACAGCTTTGGATACTAGGTAGGTAGTATTATTACTACGGTAAGGCTATATTTTGGTTATATTATATTTTATCCATTCCGCTGTGAGATATTTTCTGAGCTCTAATATATTTTATATCTCTGTCTTTTCTACAGGATACCAGAGAAACCAACACGAGTTTCGATGGATTAGAAATTTGGAAAAAAAAATCGGTCTGTCAGAATTTGGGTTGTTACTTGTGGGCTGCTACATGAACCACCCGACAAATCCAGCATCCACAAGTGGTCAGATTAATGCGAGAGGTTTGGTGCATAAACACACACATATATGTATGTATGTATGTATGTATACAACATGCAATAAATAAATAAATTAGTAATGTCTGTTAAGGTACAACAAAATCTATATTTTGGGGACTGATAAAATAAGTATACTTCATTGTTAATTAATGTTTTAGGAAATTATAACTGTTAGGTTCATAAGTGACATTAATTGTAATCAATGGAAATAAATGGCACGTGTGAAAATATACGAGACGGTAAAGAGATGGATTTATAACAGTAAAAGTGTGGTTAAAAAGGGAAAATGTAATGAATGGGGAATATAATCTATTATAATTAATTATATTAATGAGAATGCAATATAATACGTAGGATTGTCCTATGGGCAAGTGGAATTATAACATGGGTTATAATAAATAAAAATGGAACTTATTAATAAACCTCAGTTAAGAGAACTAAGTTAATAATTAAACAACAACGATAAGTTGTGATGATAGTGTAAGATTCATGATTAAATAAGGAAGAATGAGGTAGACTTATGGAATGAAATAAGTTGTACTTAATTATATACATTAAGTAACGTGTTAACACAAAACATGTGGATTGGAATAAGATATACTTGATTATACATTAAGTAGAACATTTTATTGGAACTTGTAAACATGTAATTGACAGTAAATGACATGGTAATAAAAAAGGGTTGTAAATTACTTTCGTTAATTACAATCCTGGGTAAAAGGTTGTATATTACTATTGTTAAAGTAAGCGCGATTAAAAGATTAGACACTGGTCCAATGACACATTTACATGATGCGCATGGACCAGTCCGCACGAATGAAGGTGAAGAACCCAACGGGGTAGATCATCAGGGTGTCTAGAGACACGTGTTAAGCACATCCACTTGATTACTTTGGTCGATATGCGGCTTGATTACTTGGTGGGACTGGACGGAAGCGCACGACTTCCGAGAAACGTGGTATGGTACACCGTGGTGGTCTTCTGTGCGATACACACTCAGGATGTACTCGCATAGGTGAGGGCCTGCGCGATACCACCCAATGGGTATACCTTGACTGTAATAGCAGATGGACAGTCAAAAGACTGTGGCGGTATGGCATTGTGGTGATCCAGCTATTGGCCTCGGGAGAGGTTGGTCAGGTGCAAATTAAGGACAGTAATCATCGAATATCTATCATCGGTAGTCAATAGGATTTGGAAAGACTAGAGCTAAGACCTAGATACCATTGACCTTTCACTATCGAGGCATGGTTGAGGGACACACCAAATTGGATGATAGATTAGTTATTAGGGGAACGTCACTTAGCTCTCGATGTAGTCTTTCAACAGTTGAGGGAGCGGCCTGGGTGGGGCCATAACCATCGTGAAAAGCAGACCATACTTGGATATATGTATTATAAGTCATTTACGTGGACCTATACAGATATGAAACGGTTCTAGACCGAGTTCTGTGCATTGGATGCAGCCCTATTACTGGACTCGTGGTACAGTAAACAATTCGTACGTATGAGGGTCTAGATACACGCACGGGGTGGTGTATCGTAGACGTTAGGGAATTACTTTGTATGCTATGTGGCATTGCTATGATGGTTCTGTGTGATAACTTGGCATTATGATTTGTATTTGCGTGCGTCGTTTGGCGTAGGATACACTTATGTGGCATGATGGGGGAGAACGTGCGAGGAGGGTACTATTGGGAGTCCCTTAATATTTTGGAGTAGCGACAGACATACTATAATAGGTTAATCTACTTGGAAGTAGATGGGTACGACGTCAGTATAGTGACTTGAGTGTTGATAACCCAAACAACCTACAAAATAAGAAAACATAACTAAACGGTACATGTAGGGTTATTTCAGAATGTATAATTTGTCCAGTCACCAGAACTTTGTTTTCTGACCCCTCCTGATAACACACTAGTAGGTTAGGTTTGTGGTAGAGATATGATAGCTTTGGAAACTGGTTAGGAATTATTATTACTTCGGGTGGGCTATATTTGATTCTATTATATTTTATCCATTTTGTTGTGAGATGTTGACTGAGCTCTGTTATATTTTTATCTCTGTCTTTTCTGTAGGATACTAGACAAGCCAACTCGAGCTTTGATAGATTGGGATTTTTAGGAAAAAATCGGTTTGTCGAAATTCGGGTTGTTACATCTGGTGTCAAAGTTTAGGTTTAGGATTCCTGTATAAATAGTGAGGGAACATGTTCGTGTTTTAAAAATATAAATATATTATATATATACACCTATATCCATAAAGGTATCCACTATATAGGAAGAGCGACATATGGAATGATTTGGGATATCTGTTACGTACACTAAAAGATTAGTTATGGGAATCTATGACCCTTAGGTGGTTTGGGCAAAAAGTGTACAATGTGTTTTGTAATGGAAAAGATGGATCCCATAGTTATTATCTGAAATGATAATGTTTCAGATTAGCGGGTTTGGCAGTACAACCATATATATTAGTAAAGAAAATGGATTAGGAATATATATATATATATATTTTTAAGAGAAACGACTTTGTTAGAATAATTTATAGAGGTCTAAGTAAGTTAGAAACCCACTTTGAGTCTAGCCCTAGTGTTAACTTTTAAGAACTTGAAATTTTAAAAAGCTTTTAGGTGATAGCTTACCGTGTTTTTCAATTTTTGACCTTAAAAGTTCACAATTTGAAGATATGTACGGGTTAAATTATGTAGAAACAATTTTTGAAATAAAAAGAGATATTTTTTAAGTTTAAAAAAAAAATGTAAGTAGCAGATTTGAAAGGTACATATTGGATTTTAGGGAAAATGGGGTACATTTTGGGAATAGTGATTTCTTATGATTTTTTTACAAAAATTCAATTCTTTCAGAAAGATGTGTACATTAAAGAGCATGTATAGCTTGCTAGTTTTAAAGTATAAAAGTATCAAATAACAAAACATAGAAAAGATTGCCTTTTTTCAAAAAAGAAAAAAAAACTAAAATTTTTGGTAAGGGAAATTTTGAAAATCTCTATTCTTTTGACATGATTTTTTGACAATTGTTTTGACATAAACTTTGGTGGGTGGACAAAACAAGTTGTAAAAGTTCAGAATAGAGTAGGTGTTTGCACCTAGTTGTAAGTGATTAAACTAGTGTAGAAAAAATGAACGGTTGCGAAATTAATTGAGAAATAATTGCCCTTGTCTACTCCAGTTTTTATGACTAGAAAACAAAAATGTTTTTTATAGGATATAATTTTTATTGTTTGGAGAAAGTAAGTTTAATGAAAAAGAAGAAAAGTTTTTAAACTTTTAATTTCTGGAAGGAAAATGGATGATGTGGCCAAACCATGTTTTTAAATCATAGAGTAGGTAAGGATTGGTACCTAAGAAAGGCATGGAATATTTTGAGGCTATAAAGTAGATAGCCAAATTGTTTTGGAGTAATAGTGAATTGACGTAGAGTGCATGAGCACTATAGAGTCTAGTTTGTTGCTTGGAAAATACTATTAGTACACAATGAGGACTAGTTGTGATTGCTAGATGGTAGGGGGAAAGAAAGTTGTTTAGATCCGGTGGTTTGAACTTTTCTCTATCAGAGAGGACATGGTAATAGGATTCTTAACCCTTGATTGTAACTGTTTAGTGTGCTTGTTTTCCCTATTTTAGTTTTGGAAGAATTAGAAGGCTTATTTAAAATTAAACTTAGATCTCTGGATTAAGATAAATGTTAATCCCTAAAAATCTATACGCACATTGGGTAAAGGGAACAAGGAAGATATCACCAGGGTCGGTCGTGCACAATGCAACCGCGTAGAGCAAGATCCAAATATCAAACCCAAGGCAGATCAAGTCAACCAACGCGACCGAATATAATAGCATAACATATTATGAGAAGTGCGACCGGATAAAGATAAAGGTCGCATATCTTAAGAACCGCTCAAACACCAAAATGAGGCAAGTCGCTCGTTCGACATAAGCGGGAGCGACCTCAAAACAAAGTCGTGAAGCCAAACAGCGCCATATAAAGACGACAAGAAGACTAGCGCCCTTGGACCAAGAAGGACAATCGCGCAAGGAACAAAGGAGAATCAACTCCAGACCCGCGTTACGCTCTTACAAAATCTCCCAAAGAGCTCACAGGACGCTTGCTTACATGGACCCGCTCAGCTATTCAAGATACTCGTTCCAACGAGCAGCCCGCACATGATACCTAGATACAGCCACGGACAGCTGGCTACAGCTAGCCAGTGGCATGGTCGTAATTAACAAAATGAACGATCCACAGCCAAGTTAAACGGATTCCAGATCATTTACCAAGGGAAGTTGAACTATAAATACACCATGGCTACCAACATAAAAGGGAACGGCTTCTAAAAACCACGAAGTGCTGCCGAACTTCGTGCTGAGCCACAGATTCGGCCATAGAGTCAAGCACAATCTTACGATGAAGGAAAACGAAGACATCCTTCTTCTCAATCATTTATCCATCCTTCTTCTGCTCAAATTCTACTATTCTCTTGTATAATTCTTTAGATTGAAATATATAAACGAGGGTATATTGAGCGGATATAGAGATGTATGAAAAGAGAGAGAGTTGATGTATTTTGTAATTCTCATTACAAGACAGGAAATCACCTTGATAGTGGACGTAGGCCTCGTTAACGGCTGAACCACTCTAAATCTCGTCTCTACTTTACTTTTCTCGCATTTTTTCACTTTTTATTGCTGATTAAACACGGTTCCATTTATTTCTTACCGAATTGGTGAAGTACAGTTTAGTACCTTGGGTGTTTAGACCATTTTTGGTGTAAACATTTTGGCGCCCACCGTAGGGCCGTGTTCATAAATTCCTTTTGTAGTTCAGTAATAAAAACATCCCAAAATTGTTTTCTCGTTTGAAATCATGGTTGGATCGAAGAAAAGCGACAAATCTACTAAAGTCGCTGCGATTAATGAGGATGATAATGCTGACCAAGCTACACCTCAAATCTTGAATCAGGGGGCTGGGGAAAACCCTGGGATATCTGTAACGCGAAATGAATTAAATGTGGTTGTAACCAGCTTGAACGAGAAAATGGGTAGTACAGCGTAGATGATAATGGAAAGGTTTGATGTCCTAACCAATGGTCAAGCCAATTTGTTACCACCAAATACTGTGGCTAATGCTGATGAAAAAGAGGACTCATCAACCTCAGACCCTGGACGACCTCACAGCCCAGTGAGAGACAGGGGAGAGGCCGACGTTGAGGATCCTAAAGTCAGACCTCCACAGCGCAAAGAAGAACATGTGACGGGTCGCATCAACATAACCTCCCTCAAGAAGGATGCAAGGCGCCGAAGCTTCAACCATGGTCGCGCTGATAAGAACATCAGCATCAATCCTGATGAACAAGCAGGCGACAAATGGTGCATCACAGACCTAATCCAGCTAGTAATGAAGGAGAAGGCGACTCAAGAGGATGAGGAGAAAGAATGGGAGTTTTCTCCCAGCAAAAATCCATTCACAGAGGAAATCCGTCAAGCAAAATTCCCAAAGAAATTTATACCACCAGCAATAGTGCCTTATAACAGAGCTGGAGATTTAACAATTTTCCTGTTCAAGTACGACCAACACATGAATGGAACTAGGGCCACCGACGAAATCAAGTGCTTATACTTTCCCGTGTGCCTAGAAGGTGTAGCCTCGCTATGGTTCACCAGACTTCCACCTAGATGTATCGATCAGTTTGCGGATCTAGCAAGGAGGTTCCAAGATCAATTCCATTTACAGACCACCAAGGCAAGGGATGTGATGTCGCTCAGCGAAATGGAACAGAAGCATGGGGAAACCATCAGAGCTTTCCTTACGCGTCTCAATGCTGCAACAGCAGAGGTCATAGAACCAGAACCTTGGTATTTGCTGGCAGCCCTGAGAGGGGCCATCGATAAGAAGTCAGAATTTGGAAAGTGGCTTAAGATGAAGGAACCAAAGACTCTAAAGATGTTTTACAAGAAGGCTGAGGAATACATGAGTATGGAAGATGAAGCTCCAGACATCCAGAAGACTATAGAAAATAACGCAGCAAGAGAAGGAAAGAGCGATGCGCCAGGGTAGAGTACAAGAGCGATGTAGGACAAAAGAGGGGAAACGATGAGAGGGATAGCAAAGCTTATAAGAAGACACGGATGTACAAACCATCTGAGCTAACCCTCCTGAACGAAACCCCAGAAAGGATTTATTAAGCCGCGAAGTACTTGGGCCTTTTCCCTTAGATGAAGTCGCAGAAGGTAACTGAGCAGTCGGCGAATTCCAGGAAATTCTGCCGTTTCCATAGCCAGCTCGGGCACAGCACTAACGAATGCCGGCACCTGAAGAATTTGATTGAGGAGCTCATCAGGAAGAACCGACTCCAGCAGTATGTGAAAAATCACCAAAGCACTCTAGCCGTGCAGAGGCATAACAATGCGGCTAGCCAGCCCAACTCGAGTGAAGAGGACCAAATGCCTGTTGACTCGAGACCAGTAATCAATATGATATTTGTGGGTCCCCAACCAGCCGGGAGCAGTTGCGCAGATATGGAAAGATACGCTAACGAATTGAAGCATGTCATGGGAGAGGAAGGGTGCATGATCTTGAACAACGAGCTTCCGACAAAAATGCACAAAACTTCGACCGAGGATGTGATATTCAGAGTTAAGGATGCAAAAGGCTTAATTACGCCGACTATTGATGCCATGGTGATCACAATTGGTCTTGGGCCTACAGTGGTAAAAAGGGTCCTAGTCGACACTGGGGTATCAGTCAATGTGATCTTTATAAACACTTTCCAAAAGATGAATCTCTCTATGGCAGAGCTGCGCGCGTACCCACATAAGATCCATGGTTTTACAAGTCAACTACGCAACCCATCGGAACGATAGATCTGCCTGTCGAATTGGAAGACGGGGAGCGTCGAGTTTCCATGGTACAGACCTTTGTCATACTAGACGAGTTCTCGTCTTACAATGCATTCCTTGGGAGACCGACTCTTTTGGGTTTCAAGATTGCTTTAGCACCTTGGTGTTTGATTATGACGTTTCCAACCGAAAGAGGAATCATGGTAATCAAGGGTGATCAAATTGCCTCCAGGGACTGCTATGTGACAGAATTGAAAGAGGCTAAGAGAAAAGAATCAGGAAAGGATGCGGAGGTTCTCCCTCGCATCCAAAACTCCCCCTTATAGCAAATAAAGAAAGGTCTGTGCACTGGTGTGCATAGAGGAATGCAAAAAGAGTTCGATCCTAGAGAAGACAGTGTAGAGGACGAAAGGGCGACCTAGGCCGAAGACACGATTCCTATAGCTGTAAATCCAAAGGACCCAAACCGTGTGTTGAATATAGGATCTCGGCTGAACCTTGAATTGAAAAACCAGTTGATTGCCTTTTTAAGGGCTAACTTAGATGTGTTCGCATGGAACCATTCCGACATGTACGGGATATCTCCTGATGTTGCAGTTCGTAAGCTAAACATTGACCCGCGCATTCCGGCTGCTAAACAAAAAAGGAGAGCCCAGGGGCCAAAGAGATCACGCGCCTTAAAAGAATAAGTCGATAGATTAATGGAAAATGGTTTTATTATTCTACATATCCGAAATGGGTATCCAACCCGGTGCTCATAAAGAAATCAAACGGCAAATGGCGGGTCTGTGTGGATTATTCAGACCTAAATAAAGCTTGTCCGAAAGATAGTTTCCCTCTCCCCAGAATCGACCAACTGGTGGATTCCACGGCCGACCATGAATTGCTATCTTTCATGGACGCATATTCCGGCTATAATCAAATTATGATGTACGGTCTAGACTAGGAAAACACCAGCTTCATTACCGATCTTGGCCTATATTGCTATAAGGTGATGCCATTTGGTCTAAAAATCGCAGGAGCGACGTACCAACGACTGGTAAATGCTATGTTCAAGAAACATATTGGCAGGACGATGGAAGTCTATGTCGATGACATGTTGGTTAAGTCGAAAAAAGCAATAGACCATTTGGAGGACCTAGCACGATTGTTCGACATCTTACGACAATATGGCATGATGATGTACCCTTTGAAATGTAGTTTTAGTGTTGGCTCAGGCAAGTTCCTTGGGTACATGATCAACGCTAGAGTTATAGAAGCTAACCCAGCCAAAATATCTGCTCTGAGAGAAATGCGTGCCCCAGGAACCAAGAACGAGCTTCAGTGTTTAAATGGGAAAATCATAGCTTTAAATTGCTTCATATCTAGGGCAACGGATAGATGTCTTCCATTCTTTGATGCCCTCAGGAAAGGAAAAAAGAGATACAATGGACCCTGAGTGCCTGAAAGCCTTCGAAGAACTGATCCAACATATTGCGACACCACCTATGCTGTCAAAGCCTAGTGACGGGGAAGACTTGTTTCTATACCTGGCGGTCTCTGCCCATGCTCTAAGTGCAACACTAATCAGACAGGATTTGAAGATACAAAAACCGGTCTATTACATCAGTAGGAGATTATCCGGAGTGGAGCTTAATTATCTAAAACTTGAAAAACCTGCTTATTGTTTACTCATTGCGTCAAAGAAGCTTCGTCCCTACTTCCAATCTCATCCCATCAAGGTGCTCACAGACCAACCTCTGAGGCAAATCCTGTCTCGACCAGAAACCTCCGGAAGATTATTAAAATGGAATATAGATCTTAGCCAGTATGACATTACGTATCATCCCCGGAAAGCAATCAACGGATAAGCGCTTGCTGACTTCATTGCAGAATTTACCGACCGAGGGGAAGTAAAGGAGCAAGATGATATCGAAACTAATGTCCAGTGGAAGCTATTTGTAGATGGGGCGTCGAATGACCGCTGTTCGGGAGTAGGGGTAGTTCTCGAAATCCCTGAGGGAAGGTCCTCATGCTATGCACTAAGGTTAGAATTCACCTCAACCAACAACGAGGCCAAGTACGAAGCCCTTATCGCAGGAATAAAGCTAGCGAAAGAATTGCAAATAGAAACTATACATATCTTCAGTGACTCCCACATTGTAGTATGCCAGATTCTGGGAGAATTCCAAGCAAAAACGGGAAACTTGCCAGATTATCTTACAAAAGCCTTGGAATTATTGGAAGCTTTCGAGCATTACACCATATCTCAAATTCCCAGGGAAGGAAATACTAAAGCTGATGCATTAGCCAAATACGCGAGCACAGGGGATGCACAGCTAATGGGGTTAGTCCCAGTAGAAGTCCTTTCCAATCCAAGTACAAAGAAGACCGAAATGGATTGGATCATGGAAACAGTTGATAAATCAAATTCATGGATGATGCCAATTAAAGAATACCTCGCAACTGGGGCACTCCTGGTTGAAACCAAACTCCGAACAAAGATCTTACGAAAAGCTCCTCTATACCTTATTCAAGATGGACGATTATATAGACGGTGATTTTCTACACCTTTACTTCGTTGTGTTACAAAGAAGGAGTCTAAGGCAATTATGGCGGAACTGCACGAAGGGGAGTGCGAAGGTCATACCAGAGGACAAACTTTGGCCAAGAAGAACCTACGATATGGCTACTTCTGGCCAGATATCAATAAAGATTCTAAGGCATACACCAAAAAATGTGACAGGTGCCAAAGATTTGCCAAGATCCCAAGGATGCCATCCAGAATCATAACCCACATGGTCAGCCCATGGCCGTTTGCTATCTGGGGCATCGACCTCATAGGAGCCCTTCCCACTGCAAAATCCGATTTCAAATATGCAATTGTTGCCGTTGAATACTTTACGAAATGGGCTGAAGCAGAACCATTGGCCACTATAACTTCAAAGAAGGTTATTAACTTTGTCTTAAAAAATATTATATGCAGGTTTGGGGTGCCACAAAAGATAATCACGGACAACGGAACCCAGTTCGAAAGTGAATAGTTCCAAAACTTTTGCGCCAAGTGTAAAATCCAAAAGAGCTTTTCAGCGGTCGCTCATCCACAAGCAAACGGGCAGGTGGAGGCAGTAAATAAAATCATTAAGACTACCATCAAGAAGCGACTAAAAAAGGCTGAGGGTGGATGGGTAGATGAACTCCCGCTGGCATTATGGGCGTATCGCACTACGCACAAAACGACAACAGGGCATACTCCCTTTTCTTTATCCTATGGCTCCCAAGCTATGATACCAGTTGAGTTGGAAGTCCCAACCCACCGAAGGATACATTTCGACCCTAAAGAGAACGAGAAGCTACAGCTCGAAGCCCTCGACCAACTCGAGGAAAGAAGAAAAGAAGCGGAACTCAGAGTAGCCGCACCCCAAAGGAGGGTGGCCAGGCACTTCAATTCAAAAGTCAAACATAGAACTTTTGAAATCAGAGACCTCGTTCTAAAAAAGATAATGACCAGTACTGGAGTCTTCGGGCCCAATTGGGAAGGACCTTATGTTATAAGCTAGAAACTCAAGGACGGAACTTTCAAATTGGCCACCACAGATGGGAACCAGATCCCACGAGCATGGAACGACGAACATATCCATCGTTATTTCTTATAGCATGTTATTCAAGTACATAGAAAATGACGTAAAGATTCATGAAATTTTCGCATTTTTAATGAGGTACATGATGTAATTGAATATGGAATCCTAATTACACGTACAGGATACTCATTCACGATCCTCTACTAAAAGTTGACTTCCTTGTGTAGGCAAACGAGCGATCAGGGAGCACTAACTCGAGGAATTCCAACTTCCATCAGGAAACACTGGACCTCTCAACACAGGACCAACAAAAGCTTGGTGCCAGATTAAAAGAGTCAATGCTAGAGAAAAAACAACTCAAAAGTCCCATGGATAAAATCGCTAAGTCCACTGAAAAAGATAATGACCGGTACAGGAGTCTTCGGGCCCAATTGGGAAGGACCTTATGTTATAAGCTAGAAACTCCAGGATGGAACTTTCAAATTGGCCACCACAGATGGGAACCAGATCCCACGAGCATGGAGCAGCGAACATACCCGTCGTTATTTCTTATAGCATGTTATTCAAATACATAGAAAATTCCATAAAGATTCATGAAATTTTCGCATTTTTAATTATGTACATAAAGTAATTGAATATGGAATCCTAATTACATGTACATGACACTCATTCACGATCCTCTACTAAAAGTTGACTTCCTTGTGTAGGCAAACGAGCGATCAGGAAGCACTAACTCAATGAATTCCAACTTCCATCAGGAAACACTGGACCTCTCAACACAGGACCAACAAAAGCTTGGTGCCAGATTAAAAGAGTCAATGCTGGAGAAAAAGAAACTCAAAAGTCCCACGGATAAAATCACAATTTCGAGGTCTGTGTTAATCCCTAAAAATCAATGGACTTCGAGGGGCAAGTGTTAATCCCTAAAAATATATGTGCACATTGGGTAAAGGGAACAAGGCGGATATCACCAGGGTCGGTCGTGCACAATGCAACTGCGCAGAGAAAGATCCAAATATCAAACCCAAGGCAGGTCAAGTCAACCAACGTGACCGAATATAACAGCATAACATATTATGAGAAGTGCGACCTGATAAAGATAAAGGTCGCATATCTTAAGAACCGCTCAAACACCAAAATGAGGCAAGTCGCTCGTTCGACATAAGCGGGAGCAACTTCATAACAAAGCCGTGAAGCCAAACAGCGCCATACAAAGACGACAAGAAGACGAGCGCCTTCGGAGCAAGAAGGACGGTCACACAAGGAAAAAAGGAGAATCAACTCCAGACCCGCGTTCGCTCTTACAAAATTTCCCAAAGCGATCACAGGACGCTCGCTTACATGGACCTGCTCGGCTATTCAAGACACTCGTTCCAACAAACCGCCCACACATGATACTTGGTACAGCTACGGACAGCTGGCTACAGCTAGCCAGTGGCATGGTCGTAATTAACGAAATAAACAATCCATAACCTGGATAAACGGATTCTAGATCATTTACCAAGGGAAGTTGACCTATAAATACACAATGGTTACCAACATAAAAGGGATCAGCTTCTAAAAACCACGAAGTGCTGCCGAACTTCATCCTGAGCCACAGATTCGGCCATGGCGTCAAGCACAATCTTACAATGAAGAAAAACGAAGACACCCTTCTTCTCAATCATTCATCCATCCTTCTTCTCCTCAAATTCTACTATTCTCTTGTATAATTCCTTAGATTGAAATATATAAACGAGGGTATATTGAGCGGATATAGAGATGTATGAAAAGAGAGAGAGAGTTGATGTATTTTGTAATTCTCATTACAAGACAGGAAATCACCTTCATAGTGGACATAAGCCTCGTTAACGACTGAACCACTCTAAATCTCGTCTCTACTTTACTTTTCTCGCATTTTTTCACTTTTTGTTGCTGACTAAACATGGTTCCATTTATTTCTTACCGAATTGGTGAAGTACAGTTTAGTACCTTGGGCATTTAGACCATTTTTGGTGTAAACAATAAAGAAGCTAAGAAAAATCAGTAACATGACCAAAGGAAAACAAACAATAATGACAACTGTGAAAATAAAGCAACAAATACGATAAATGAGAAAAGTAGAAAATTTTGTGAAGTAGAAAAAAAATTGGATTTTTCCAAAGTAAATTGGAAATGAAAATATATAATAAGGAAAATATTCTTATTTAAACTGTTCTTAGGTAGTAAGACAGGAAATCTTCGTATAATAATTGCTTAAAAATCCAAGTACAGTTAGGAAAGGTACATAAAAGAAAAACGGAAGATGTGTAACTTTCCATTTCCACCTTTTTATAACATAAGAAATCGAATTTAGAAAATTAGTCTTTTCTATAATTCACAAATTTAAAGTTGTTTTGTATGGTTTGGCTGCAAAAATTGGATGAACTATATTCTTGCTCTGTAAGAGTGTAGGAAAAAGGGATGAAAAAATATCTTGATTTTCAAAATATTGCATTCATATAGAAATTGCCAGTATATTTAGGAAGTGTGCATCATGTTTTCTAAAAGATTTCAAGGAAAATTTGCATTCATATAGTAGGTACCGCATAGGAATTCATTTCGTTCATGTATTATTATGTTGTGTTGCACTTTGCACAAATGCAAATATGGTTGAAAAATTGAATGTACACATGATGGTTGTAAATTATGCGAGTAATTGCTTAATTTTATTGCTTAATTTTACCCTTGCCAAATTTCGGGGACGAAATTTCCTAAGGGTGGGAGAATGTAACACCCTACATTTTTAATTAAATAACAAAATAAAAATTTAAAAGATTTCAGAATTTGGTTACGGAATTAGGGTCATTGCGTACGTGACGATTTTATGATCAATTTAGACCTATGGTTTGTCGAAAACGGATTTAAGATGAAAAAGATATCTTTAAATGAAATATTACAACAAACATGAAAAGAAGATATAAGAAAACTAAAAAGAACAATGACCACCATTGTTTTTAATCTTATGTACAAAATACTTTGTGGCCCAAATGGTAGAGACAGGTCTCTCCCAAGTGAGGGGTGCAAGTTCGAGTCTCGCTGGCACCATATTTTTATTTTAGAAGGATGGTTAAAGAAATGCAAATTCTAAGAGTAAAATATGTATAAATACACATGTAATGAAAACTATACATAAAGCTAAGAATAGAAATATATGTATACATACATATGTAAATATATGTGTATGTGTGCGCAAAAATATATATATAAGAGGAATCCAAAATAAATCTGCAATCAATGAAAATAGGTAAGAAGTAAATGACGGTACAACACCGTTTGAATTTTGAAAAAGGAATAAAAATTGCGCGTATGTGTACGCATAAATTCAAATGTTGAAATAAAAAGGTGCAAGTTAAGAGCATAAAATAATTAATGCATAATAAATGAAAAAGGGACAAGGAATTAGCTGCCTTTGAAATTAGAACACATAAAAGGGAATAAAACAACTAATTGATAGCGTCATTAATTAAGCAATTATAAAGGATAAGGAATTGAAAGATTGTATGCATATATACACGCGTAAATTCAAAATTCAAACTTAAAGATAAGCCATAACGAGAATATTATAAATTGATTGAATCATATTAAGTAGGAAATTAGCGTTATTAATTAACGTTCAAACATAATTCAAGACGAAGCAGGAAAACACAATCCTGATGGGTCGACCCACCTTAGAGGCAGGTCGACATAGGGGTCGACCTACTCGGGGTCAGATCTATTTGTTGGTGACGTGTTTTTTCTGAATAGAACGGATCAGATTTTAGGTTATTAAACCTGATGAATCGGGATTTCTTATACACCTATAAATAGAATAACAGGGCCTAGCTTCAAGCTCATTCTTCCTGAGACATTGCCAAGGCTCCGCCATTTTCTTTTCTCTCTGAATATTTTAGTAAACTAGAAAATTAGTTTTAGGAAAATCTGATTCAAGATGTGAAGATCAAGAATATAAATCTACAACATAGGTGTTTAGAATTCTAATCTACAATAGGTAAGTTCTTGAGTCGATTTGTTTAGGTTTCTTTCCCTCTTCTTTTAGTATCAGATTTGTAAATCCGTGGTTGTTTAATATTTGATTCTGTTAGGAAGACCATGGAATCACAGATCTCAATCAGATTCAAGGATTGGAAGTTGGCGGGTGAGTGGATTTAAATTATACCTTTTGAATAATGGTATATTTATCGTTTACATTCCCCATCATTCTTAACATGTTAAATAATTGTAAGTTGTGATAATTGCGGAATTATTTATTTTCAATTATGTTAAGAATATTACTGTTGTATAGATCTATTATATAAATCTGTTAATTGGATTAAAAATCACTGTGATATTGAACTTATGGAATTTACAATAAAAGTGAATGTGTTATCAAAAAGGTTTTTAATGACAAATTGGCAATTGTAAATCAAATTACAGTAAAATTGGGAATAATGAAAAAAATAGATGTGCCTAATTTGTATGGAAAATTTACAGTAATTGGAAAATTGTAAATAACCGCACTAAGACGCGCGGTTAAGTTCAACTTGTGGTAGAAGTCTGCACGGAGCCGCCCGGAAAATCCAGCATCCACAAGTGGTCAGCTTAATGTGAGAGGTCTGGTGCATAAACATATATATAAATATATGTATACGACAGGCAATAAATAAATAAATTAGTAATGTCTATTAGCGTACAAAAAATAGATATTTTGGGGACTGATAAAATAAGGATGCTACATTAGTAATTAATGTTTTAGGAAATTATAACTTTTAGGTTTATAAGTGACATTAATTGTAATTAATGAAATAAATGGTACATGTGAAAATATATAAGACGGTAAAGAGATGGATTTACAATAGTAAAAATGTTGTTAAAAAGAGAAAATGTGATGAAGGGGGAATATAACCTATTATAATTAATTATGTTAATGAGAATGCAATATAATAGGTAGGCTTGTCCTAGGGGCAACGGAAATTATAACATGGGTTATAACAATAAAAGTGGAACATATTAATAAGCCTTAATTAAGAGAACTAAGTTAATAAGTAAACAACAACGATAGGTTGAGTGTGAGATTCATGATTAAATAAGGTAAAATGAGGTAGACTTATGGAACGAAATAAGTTGTACTTAATTATATACACTGAGTAACATGTTAATAGAAAACATGTGGAATAGAATAAGATATACTTGATTATACATTACGTAGAACATGTTATTAGAACTTGTAAACTTGTAACTGACAGTAAATGACATGGCAATAAAAAACGGTTATAGATTACTTTCGTTAATTACAATCCGGGGTAAAAGTTTGTAGATTGTTGTCGTTAAAGTAAGCGCCATTAAAAGATTAGACACAGGGTCTAATAACAAGTTTGCGTGATACGCTTGGACCAGTCCGCACGAATGAAGGTGAAGAACCCAATGGTGTAGATCATCAGGGTGTCTAGAGACATGGGTGGAGCACGTCCACTTGATTACTCTGCTCCATATGCGGCTTGATTGCTTGGTAGGACTGGATGGAACCATGCAACTTTCGAGGAATGTGGTAGGGTACTCCGAGGTGGTCCTCTGTGTGGTACACGCTCAGGATGTACTCGCAAAGGTGGGTACCACACAGTGTGTATACCTTGACTGCAATAGTAGCTTGGCAGTAAGAAGGTTGTGGCGGTATGGGATTGGGATGATTCGGCGATTGGCCTCGGGAGAGGTTGGTCAGGACCAAATTAAGGATAGTAATCGTCGGATACCTGTCATCTACAGTCAATAGGATGAGGAAAGACTAGAGCTAAGACCAAGTTACCATTGACCTTTCAATATCGAGGCATGGTTGAGGGACACGCCAAATTGGATGATAGACTAGTTGCTAAGGGAACGTCACTTAGCTCTTGATGTAGTCTTTCACTAGTTGAGGGATGGGCCTAGGTGGGGCCATAGCCACCATGAAAAGAAGACCATACTTTGATATCTGTACTATATGTCCTTTTCGTGGACCTATACAGATATGAAAAGGCTCCCGACCGAGTTCCGTGCAATGGATGCAGCTCTATTACGGGACTCGGGGTACAGTAGACGGTACGTACTTGTTAGATTCTAGGTATACACACCGAGCGGTGTATCGTAGAAGTTAGGGCATGACTCTGTACGCTTGCGAGGCATAGAAATGATGATTCTATGTGGTAACGTGGCGTTATGACTTGGATTTTCATGCGTCGTTTGGAGTAGGATACGCTTCCTTGGCATGACGTTGGAGACCGTGCGAGGAGGGTACTATAGGGAGTGCCTCAATACGTTGGGAGTAGCTACATACATACTATATCAGGTTAATCTACTGGGAAGTAGATGGGTATGAAGTGAGTATAAAGCCTTAAGTGTTGTTAACCCAAACAACCTAATAAATAAGAAAACATTACTAAACGGTATATATGGGGTTATTTCATAATGTATAATTTTTCCAGTCACCAGAACATTGTGTTCTGGCCTCGTCCTCATAACACACTCGCAGGATAGGTTTGTGGCAGAGATATGATAGCTTTGGATACTGGTTTTCCAGTATTATTACTTCGTTAAGGCTATATTTGATTATATTTTATCCATTCCGCTATGAGACGTTTACTGAGCTCTGATATATTTATTATCTTTGTCTTTTCTACAGGATACCAGACAAGCTGACTCGAGCTTTGATAGATTGGGATTTATGAAAAAAAAATCGATCTGTCGAAATCCGGGTTGTTACAGATTCCCACTTGGAAATGTGAACACATTTCGATGAATTTTATTGATGGGCTTTCGAGAAGTCAAAAGGGAAATGAAGCGATCTAGGTCGTAGTGGATCGATTAACGAAGAGCGCCCATTTTATCCCAATCACAATGAATAGTACCTCCACTTTATTAGCTCAGTTGTAGGTTAAGAAGATAGTTAGATTGCATGTGATTTCAACTAATATAGTTATTGACAGAGACTTGTTGTTTACTAGTAAATTTTGGAGGAGCCTTCAAGCCGATTTAGGGATGACACTGAGATTGAGTACATCCCAACACCCGCAAACCAATAGTCAGACCGAGAGAATCAACATATTTATAGAGGATCGGCTTAGAGCCTGCATCATCAACTTCAGAGGAGATTGGGAGCAACACTTGATTTTGGAGGAGTTTTCATATAATAATAGTTATCAAGCGATGATTGGTAGGACCCCTTATGAGGAATTGCACGGGCGGCTCTGTAAGTGGCCTACTTGTTTGTGGGAAACTACCAACAGGATTCTACTCGAACCAGACCTTATCCATGAGTCTGCAGAGATTATCACTTTGATTCGGCAGAGAGTGAAGGATGCCCAGGACCGGCAAAAGTCGTACACGGATAGAAAGAGGAAGGAACTAGAATTTAACGTTGGAGATTTGGTATTTGTTAAAGTTTCCCCTATTAAGAAGACATTCTGCTTCAGAAAGATTGGGAAGTTGGCTCCTAAATTTATTGGGTCATTTAGGATTGGGAAGATGGGTTACCATGTGGATCTTTCTGATCTTTTATCGGGGTCCAAAATGTTTTCCATGTTTCTCATTTTCGGAAATGCCTTCATGATTCAGCATTCAGATTTAAGCTAGATGATATTAGGGACTTAGAGTCTAGGGTGCCCTGTGTCACTACAAAGATTGTGGAGCATGGAATCAAAAGACTCTTCAATAAATCTATTTGCCAAGTCCGAGTATAATGAGGACATAACCATGCGGAAACCACCTGGGAAATTAAGGAGAAGATTAAGCAAACTCATCCATAGTTTTTCTCGGGTAATTACTTCCTCTCAAATTTCGGTTTTTGGTTGCATTCTGATTGGTAGATTGGATGATAGGAGATGGTTGAAACGTGAATGCACCATGCGCTCATATAGAATTATATGCATATTATGATGTTTTAGATACATATAACATCACTTATTATACATACACGCTAGGACTGAACTCACTTAAGTAAGTTTGCAATTCATAATCACTATGAATTATGATTTTTATGGATGCTTATAAAATAACATGGTATACAACATGGTTTTTTAGAGCGAGTTGTGTTCTTCGCCCATTCAAAAGATTTCAAGACGAAATATCTTATAAGGGCAGAGAATGTAACACTCGGTAAAATAATCCTAAAATATACATAAGGTAATTTAATTTAATACAAATAATAATAATCAATAATAAGTTAATGGGTTGAAAATGGAATTTTGGATAATTTTGAATTGGGCCAAGAAAGTGTTACTATTGCGTTTGAGGCGAGATTCTGATCCATTTTCATATTTTTTTACTGAAAACGGAGTCCATACATAAAAGATATTAATAAAAAAGTTATGTTTAAATATTAACACACAAGTTTTGAAATTCAAATAGAATAAGTATGAATCCGGAATATATTTAATAATATATTGGCATGAAAGAATATTCCAAGTGAATTTGAAATTATGTGTATATATTCATATGCAAAGGGAGACAACGATAATCAACATATGGAAATAAATCAAAGAAATCAATTCATAACTAATAAGAAAACAACGTTACAAAAGAATTATATCTCCTTGGCTCAACCCTGGAAGGGGAGTTGACCGCCATTTTAGGCGGGGGTCAACCTACGGGTCGATTTCCCTCCAATAGAGAGGGTCGACCACCCTCCTAGGTGGAGTGGTGTTGGGTGTGTGTTTATTTTGGAATATTTATACAAATTGCATCAGTTGGACCATCCAGATTAAATATACATAACCCAATGGTCCATACTTACACTTGCAATTATAAATATGACTCACTATCCTCACTCGAAACCCTATTCTTATTTCTCTCTAAGCCTCCATATAGTCCTACTACCATTGCTAATTCTAGAGATAAGGTAAGAGTTCTCTTCTATTTCTCTAACCACAATTTTTATCCTCTCTATTCTAAGATTTATATAGATTTAAGTGTTTTGGAATTTAGTTTTTATATACAAGATTATAATTCAATTGATTCTTATATATACTAATTTAAGGATTAGAGCACGGTTTCGAAGGCTAGCTCCAAATTTGATTCTACAAATATCTTGTTTTTCTTCATCCTCAGATCACTGTGAGTGAAAAACATATAAATTTCTATTTCTTTTCTTTTTTAGTTTAGATTGGAATACGATACCTATATGGGATTTGGATTAAACGAAAATAAAATTATATAAACCCTCAAAATCCTAATTTTTTATAGTTGAAATGGTCAATCAAAAACAGATGTATCTGAGTTTGTATTGTTTTGATAATGGAAATTTAGGCTTAGGATGCTGTGAAATTCTTAGTTTTTGGTTCTGATTCACTTAATTCATATATTTATGTTCGTATGAGTTTACATGCTAAAAACATAGGATTTGTATATTGTAAATTAATAGGTTTAAACGTCTATTTCAAATAGATTGGTCTGAACGCATTATTTACAATATATTACCTTAAGTTTTTTGTACACAATATAAATATAAAAGTTAAGCAGCGCCAAAAGCAAAGGTTATTCATATGTAATTGGATTTATTGCATCTTGTCTATATTTCTATTATTTAAATAACTATTCAAGCCAAGGTTGCAATTTTTATACATATATGTTTTTATTTCCCTTCTTATCATTATATGAGAATATGCACGTTGGATCATGTTAATTGGGAGGGAAATTAACTTGTATACCTTAATAGTGATTATTCGAATTGACATTTCAAATGTGATTAGGTTATTATTCTCGTTCTAATAATTCACGCCTATTTATTTACATATGTATAGCATAATTAAACATTATATTCGTATGCGTTAAGTGCGTACTATACGTTTAAATTAGGAAATAGAATTTGAATGTCCCCGTAGGAATTTGTATGCATGTGTGTGAGTTAATGGCTTTAATTAATATTAATGACACATAGACATGAGGTTAACCATTTCATGTTGTAAAATCATGCCCATAACCAATCGACATATCCAGCATCTACAAGTAATACTGGTTAATGTGAGAGGTCTAGGTGTCATGGGTCATTAAAATTATTACACTATAATGTGAGGCTAAGCCAACATATGGAAGAAGCCTGGCCGGAACCGCCCAGCAAATCCAGCATCTACAAGTGGTTGGCTTAATGAGAAATGTCTAGTGTTTGTGTGTGTGTGTGTATATATGTGAAGTTGGCTTGCCTTGGGAAAGGTAGTAAGTGGTTGACCTACCATTGTTTGGGTATTAAGTGGTTGTGACTAGGTCTGTTCCTAAGGTTCACTCCTTGGTTTTGAACCAAAGTCATGAGGCTTGCCCTTCTAGATAACAAGTGGTCTTTTGGCCTTCCTTTCTATTATAAAGTATTAAATGGTCTTTATAGACGATAGCGTATGAGTAGGTTAGTTCTCCAAGTATTGTCTTTTTCTTTTCTAGGGGCTTTGTGAGGGCTGACCTAAGGATGGTTTATATGGAAGGCTTACAGGAACCACCATCTAAGGGAAGTATTAAGTGGCTAGGAGTCACCCATTGGAATAGCTAGATTGTTCCAAGGAGGTCTAAAATGAAGTTGTGTTCCTACCTTAACCTTGTATTAAATGTTCGTTACTATTTCTCAACCTACAAGGAGAGTTATATATATTTGTGGCATTAACCTTAGGAATGAGGTCATAAATGGCTAAGGGCCCACTATAAGATATTAAGTGATTGTAGGAATGTCCACCCTTAATAAATTAGGAAATAGCCTTAATTATATAGGTATAACCTGCCTCGTGGGGGTATTGAGTGACTGTAAAGATGTCCGTCCTTAGACCATGTGAGGTATTAAGTGATTATAAGGATGTCCGCCCTAAGATTTAAATATAGGGCTTAAGTGACTGTTAGGATGTCTGCCTCATGTGTTTAGTTGTGTATGTTTCTTTGCGTAGACATAAGATGAAGAATTTACATTGCCAATTATAGGAAATAGTCATTGCTAAACTTATACGTTTTTCATTCACCAAAACTTTATGATCTGATCTCCCTCTTCTTAACATAAACATATTGGTAGTTGAGGACTTTGGATCAGTGATGATTACTGATATTTAGAGGTGAAGCCCTACGATGGAGGCTTACTTATTTATAGCAGTAGAACAATTATTGTTGTTGTTATCATTATGTATTTGGGATAATTATTTATGTACCTTTTATCTTTTTAGTCTCGTTTGTATTTGACATTATGGTTTTATTTATAGTACAAGTATTTTTGATGTATTATAATTTATCCCTGCCACTGTGTGAGATTCTGATTTCGATTTGACTGCTATATTATATATATTATTATTTTCTCATAAGAACCATCCATCCGTTTTGAATGGTTCTAAGTTCTGATGGGCCTTTTCTGGGTTGGAATTTAGGCCCATTAAGGGTGGGCTGTTATAGAATAAATACCATTTTGTCTCGTGTTGATGATTTGTTCGATCAACTAAGTGGAGAAAAGGTGTTTTCTCAGTTGGATTTGACTATCATATTTCACCAACTGAGGATAGCAGAAGAGAGCATTCCATTGACTGCCTTTCGTATGAGATATGGATTGCATGAAAGGGTGGTTATGTCATTTTTTTGAAGAATGCACTTGATTTCTTTGTAGACTTGATGAAACGATTATTCTGGAAGTACATAGATAAATTCATATTGGTTTTTATTGATGACGTATTGGTGTACGAAAGATGCGAAGGATCATGAATGCCATCTTAGGATTGTTCTTGAAACTTTGTGAAAGAATCGCTCAAAGGCTAAGTTTTCTAAGTGTCAATTTCGGGAGAAGAAAGTGAAGTTTCTTGGTCGTGTGTTTTTTGGTGAAGGACTATTGATAGATCCTATGAAAGTTGATGTTGTTTTTAGGTAGAAGAGACCTGAAAGTGTTACGAAAGTTTGAAGCTTTCATAGATTGACTTTATATTATCGAATATTTATTAAATAGTTCTCAAAGATTGCGTTGCCGCTTACTAAGCTGACCCAAAAGGACGTTAAGTTTTTATGGTCAGATACGTGTAGAGAATACCTTTGGAATTTGAAGCAGTTGTTGAATAATGCTCTGGTGTTAGTGGTGCCATATGGAAACCAGGACTTGGTTGTTTATACTAATGCTTGCAAAATAGGCTTAGGAGTTGTTCTTGTGTAGAAGGGAAAGTTTGTTGCTTATGCTTCCCGATAACTAAGGCCACACGAAGTGTGACACCTAGATCATGATCTTGAGTTAGCTACCATAATCTTTGCCTTCAAAATTTGAAACCATTGTTTATAGGGTGAAAGGTTCGATTTGTTTATGGATCATAAGTTTTTGAGATACTTATTTTCTCAGAAGGAATTGAATATGTGCAACAGAGATGGTATGAGTTTTTGGCTATGTTTGATTTGAGAATTGAGTATACTCCATCAAAAGAAACAAAGTTGTTGATGCCCTTGGTAGAAAGTATCAAGACGTGATGTCGACATTGTTGAGCTAATGAAAGGACTTAGAAGCTTTTGTTGGACGTAATGTAAGAAACCAGTCGACAATATGTTTTAGCGGAAGCATACCTACGATATTATATCTGGAGGTTAGACCAGTTTTAATTGAGAAGATTGCTTCTAGGAAGGAAGATGGTCCTTTGTTAGCCAAAAAATCGGGATTCTTAAAGATGTAGCAGAAGGCAATAACCCGGAAGGGCATACCCTCAACTGAAATGGTTGGTTAAGAAAGATAGGAAAACTATGTGTTCTGGACATTGGAGATTTAAGTAAAGAAGTGCTTGGAGAATGTCATCATTCTAAGTTTACAAAACACCCTGTTGGTACCAAGAAGTATCAAGACATGAAGAGAAATTTTTAATGGGAAGGCATGAAGAAGGATGTAGGCTTGTGGGTAAAGTAGTGTCGGAACTACTGGCAAGTGAAAGCATAAAATCAGAAGCCTAGTCGTTTTCTTTATCCGTAAGATATTCTAATTTGGAAATGAGATTCAGTATCCATGGACTTCGTAGATGTGTTGTCGAGAACAAGAAAGGGGAATTAAAGCGTATGGGTTGCCATTGATAGACTAAGTAAAAGTGCTTATTTTATCCCCATAAGGTCTAATAGGATGGCCCTGGTTTTGGCTGAGTTATTGATAAGGAATATAGTGAGACTTCATGGAATACCTAGTAGTATCGTGAGATATAGGGACCCACTATTTACTAGTGAGTTTTGAAAGAGTTTGCAGAAAGCAATGGGGATAGAAGTTAAGATAAATACCGCGTATCATTCACAGATGGATGGTAAGACCGAAAGGGCAAATAAAGTACTAGAAGATCTGTTGAGAGCTTGCGTATTTGGTTTTGGAGGTTCATGGGAGGAACATTTACACTTAGTAGAATTGTCCTATTACAATATTTTTCAGATTAGTATAGGAATGATACCTTTCGAAGCTTTATATGGAAGACCATGCAAATCGCCATCATATTGGCTAGAGGTAGGTGACAAGTTGGTTTTGGGTCACAATATAGTAAGAGAAGCCACGGAGAAGATTTATATCATCTAAAAGCGGACAAAAGAAGCTCAGTCTAGATAGAAGAATTAAATTGATAATCGGCATAAGGATATGCAATTTTCGAGTGGAGAAAGAGTTTTTGTTAAGATATCACCAATAAAGGGCTTATTTCATTTTAGAAAATCCTAGAAGCTTGGACCAATGCATGTTGGACTTTTTCTATATTGGAAACGATTTGAATGCTTGCCTATATAGTAGTGCTACCTGATAACTTCACAAGAGTGCATAACGTGTTTCACGTGTTTCACTTATGAAAGTATGTGCATAATCCCTATGCTACCATGGATCCAAAGGCATCGAAAGGATTGGTGATAGAACCTAATCTAACTATAGTAAGAAAACCAGTGAGAATTGTAGAAAGTGACGAAAGGAAATCAAGAAACAAGACGGTTAAACTGGTGAAAGTCCACTGGAGTGCTAACGAGAGAGATTTCACATATGAAATCGAAAGGAGCATTAGAGAAGCTTACCCAGATTTGTTCGTGGTATGACCTATATTTCTTTGTAGATAACATTATTGCTTGATTGCATGTTGCAATAATTGTTTGGTCTTTGTCTAAATTTCAAGGACAAAATTCCTTAAAGTGGGGATGTAACATCCCTGATTTTGGTAAGATGTTATTCAATAATTTAATTGTGTGATTAAATCGAAATAATGTGATGGATGAGGTAATGGTATTTGTGTTTAATGAATTAATTAGAAGGTTGGCCTTTATAACCAAGTAAATTGTGCATAATAAACGGAGACCTGAGGAGGGCAAAGCTTTCGGCCCATATGTGTATATATCATGCTCCCCAACATTTTACTCACACTTCTACAACCTTAACGAAAACTAAAAGAAAAACTAAGAAAGGTCGACCATTACAAGATAGGAGAATAAAAAGAAGATAAAGCTAGAAAAACTTAGATCATGGAATATTTAATCAACAAGTCTCATCATCTTTATCCAACCTAGGTGAATAATATATTTACCCTTATGGTTTCGGTTATCTTGGTATAATCTGAAAGTTTGTTAATTGTTATGTTTATTTCATGTCATTCTTGAAGTTATATGTTGTGACACCCATGGGATTCGAACCCCCGACCTCCCGGAAAGCAACACCACGCACTAACCACTGTGCTAAAAGATCTTTGTGTTAGCTTTTCGAGAGGGGTGTTACAGACTACCCCCCTTAAAGAGCCCAACGTCCTCGTTGGCTCATATCACTCACCACCCAGGCGTTGTGCATGTAACCCACATCAGTACCACACCGACTGACATCCGCAACATTACACACACAATTCGGCTGGGTATAGGCTCTGATACCAAATGTGACACCCACGGGATTCGAACCCCCGACCTCCCGGAAAGCAACACCACGCACTAATCATTGTGCTAAAAGATATTTGTGTTAGCTTTTCGAGAGGGGTGTTACATATGTTGTCAGGAGTTACCCATTTTTAGTTTTGTGATGATAGTTAGTTTGATATGAAATTATTGTACATGAAATTTAATAAGTTGTAGCGAAAAACCATCAGAGATCTCCAAATAACTTGTAGATTTTGCATGATGTGTGTTGAATGATTATGGAGTTGGGTTTTGGATTTAATGAATTGTTGTGATGGTATGAATTTGTTATGAATTTATTAATGGTGCATGCTTCTAAAAAGATTATGTGTTAATTGTAGTATTAGCATATAAGATGATAGTCCAAGTATTTTGTACTTTATATAGTAAAAAACATGAAAACCATGTATACTTTAATTTGAATACTTTTTGTAAACTAATAGAATTTCGACTGATATTGTGGAGTTGGTAAAAATATATGCTTTATAAAGAAATAAATCAGTTTTCCCTATTATTACTGTCAGTGCCATTCCGAGATCAGGAAGTGCATCCGACAATAATCGAAACCACCATTCAGTCGCATTGGATGCTTGAAATATCACAAATATGGTATAAGAAGCACTCGATCGGGACTTTCGCCTCTTCCATTCGGGTGCAGGACTTAACTATGATACTTACAAATACTTTGTTTTGAAAGACAACCTCTCCACATAAGCTTTTCGCCTTGACTTTTTCAGACAGGTCGAAGAGGTGTTTTCTATAAAAGAAATATTTTAGAAGAAGAAAGATTTTAAATAGTGACTTCTAAAGAAATAGGGACTATATGCCTTTAGGTATTTCGTTGAAACCAAAAGGGGCTTTCTATCTAAGCCTATGCTTCCAAAAGCTATACACCCTTAAAGTCGCTGCTTATGTAGACATGCCTTTGCAAAACCATTTTTCCGTAAACTTCTTCCTTAGGCACTAAAGGGGAACTTAAGAAAGATTTTCTAAACCAAATGCTTTGAGGCTTCGCCTCTTTGGCTATCGATTTTGGCGATAAAGGAAATTTTTATCTAAAGGTTTTCTAAATGAATGAATAGAGGTTCCGCCTCTATTGCTTGTTATCGTTGTGGGGAGACAAGCATTGATTTTTTTTAAAGGAAAAGTCTAAAAGGTAGCCCCTTTTAGAATAGCTTGAATATGGGCTTCGGTACTATTGTGGGCATCAAGGTAGATTGCAGACGACATAATTGACATATCCATTGTGTTGTATGTTGGACTTTTCCTATAATCCCTTCAAATGTTATCTGATTGCTTATTGCCATTGCTGGACATTGCATATGTGTGAGGGAATAACAGGAGGGTCCCATGAGTGGGAATTGGAACTCACCAATGAAAATATAATTAACAATGTTATCTGGATCTGTTGCTTCGCATAGTACAGAGGAGTTAGGAAAGAGCCTTTTGTTTCGTGTTAGTGCGGAGGAAGCTTGGGAGGCACTGATGGGGTTGTTGGTTCCGTGCAGGTGGAATATGATACGACAAGCATAGGAAGGGAATCAACAAAAAAATGTGGTATTAGCTTTGTTGCCAAGAAAACCAGTTCTTTTAGAATGCACAGAAAAGGAGTAACATTAGGGGAGGTGATCCATTGTGTGTTCCATTGAACAAACCAATGTAAAGCAGGGATGCCGGTTTAGTATGGTTTTATATATGATACTTACGAGAATGAAACCCGTTGCACTATGCGGCGTGGTCTCATTCGATATCGATGGTGTCGGTTAATCAAGTAATTATTCATATCATTCTTTTTGACTGTAACAGCCCGCATTTTATGTATCGGAGGATCGTAAATTTTTTTTTTTAATTCCCTGAGAGTTATTCTCATATTTTAATATGTTGTTTATGAGGATGTGAGACATGTCCATAAATTTTACCAATTTAATTTGTGATAATTTTGCCCTTGTCAGTCTTGTACAGGGAATAACTTTTGACTGAGATCAAATCCGGTGTTGGGATCGATTTCATTGGAAAGGAAATGATATTTCTGGTTCCCGAGAGTGGTCATAATAAAGATTTGGTTCTGCGGTTTAGGAGAAATCGCTATTTTAGTTTTTCATAATTCATGTCCAGACTAATTGGTAATTAGTGGGCTGATTTGTGGGGCCCGCTGAGCTTAGGTTGTTGGCTATAAATAAGGGAGTGGTGGCATAGGAGAGAGTCTAGTTTCTTCATTTCTCTCATTTTTTTGAGTTCATGATCCTCCTTGCTCAATCAAATACCTCTCTACCACCATTAAAATTCTAGATCAACGCAAGAAAATTGAAGATCTACATCAAACAAAGATAGATCTATATCGTGTGAAGGAAGATCGCATCAAATTAAGAGATTAGAAGGTTTTTTTTCGCTGTCCAGAATTTGAGATCATTGATTTGAAACTAATTTGAAGTGTTGGTGAGTGATAAGCATCTCTCGCACATATTCAATCGAGTATATGGGTTGTTTGATCTTATGTTCATCATTTCAAGTTGTTTTCATATAGATCTAATCGATGTAAGTATGGTTTCAATTTCAAATCACCATAGGATCTAATCTAGCAACTTATAAACGGTAATTTTATATGCTAATTCTATGGTTAGATCCATTTATTGATTTTATTGATTTGAAATCATTGTTTTAATGTTTGTTGATAATTGCGTGATTTGTTGTTGTTTTATTGATTGAATCGTTGTTGAAAAAGTTGAAGTTTGATTTGTTTTCGAGTATGGAATCAGGTCGTGTTCAAGTGTAAAGATTAGTTGAAGCTTTGGCAATTTCAATACATGGATCAGGCTAAATAATTGACAATGGATCGGGCGGAAAAGTGGTCAATGGATCGAGCGAAAATAAAATAAAATTACAGCGTTTGAAAATGATGCAGAAAAGGGGGATGGATCGGGCTAAAGTGGCAAAGTGCCAGACGCGTGTTGCGCATGGCAAAAAGGGTGATCGGGCCAAGTGCGCGCTGCGGATCTGCGCATTTGGCATGGATCAGAAATTTTTTTTATAGCGTTTCTAAACGCTATGGTATGGATCAGGCTAAATGCCAAAGTACCAAGTACCATATTGGCCTGCACATCGGAAAAAGATGGATCTGCCAAGGTGCGCACTGAGGAAATCACGAATCGGGCAGTACTGGGTGATGGTATGGATCGGGCTAAATGCCATAGTACCAAGTGCCAGAGTGCCAAGTGCCAAACATGCGCAAACGGTGAAATAGATGATTTTCCAAGTTGCGCGCAGGTGGATTACAGTACTAAATGCCAGTTGCAAATGATAGAGTAACAAATGATAGTGCCAAGTGCCAGGGCAGGTCTAGAATTGAACCAGGACATATGATAGCATTTCAAAAACGCTGTAAAAGGTAGTTTTGTGTGACACTCCACGTCCGTTAATGTCACTCACAAAGGGAATGAATTAAGTTTCGTGAAGCGTTATAGGTAAAAAGACAAAGAATATTACAAGACATATATAAATAAGATAGCAGCGGAAATTCAAATTTTTATTTCAAACATAAATCATAGTATCGTTATCCAAAATACCATAAGTCACAAAAACCATTACAACAACATAACTTCTGTCCTGTACAATCAGAGTACATAAGTATATAAATGCATAATTCCCCAAATTAAATAGCTAAGCCATAGTAGAGATAAGTATTTGAGCTATACTTTGAAAGCAGCTCCAACAAGATGATAACTGAGTCTTGATTAAGCCTGAGTGTTCCCGCCCTGAGAACCTGGGGGAAACGGAAGAAAGAAGAGGAAACAAAAAGGGTCATACATAAAGTCTGGCTAGTCTAATAACTTTTAGCAAGAAATAAATAAAAGTAGCATGCCAGGCATATAAAGTGGATAAGAGAGATTACTACATAAAAGGCAGGTGTGACAAGGTAGACATGATAAGGTGTATATGGTTCTCTAATGATTACTCTGCATTATTACTAGTATAACCAGAATGAGATGATCCCTTACACTTCAAGGAGGTAGACTTAGGCATACGTCCAAATGTACCCTAACTACTACCCTAATCAATCGGCTCCCTAATCCGTGTAGATACTCTGTGCCGGCCCCACTGTAGGATGTATCACATCCTAAAGTGGCAACCCTTCGCTGATATGCACAGCCCCATACCTACAGGTGTCACGGTTGTCTTATCCCCTTCGGCCCGGCTCATGCACGCACATGGCCCGGTCGGTTTGCGCCGCCAACATTGTCCTCCATGTTTGGATCTCTTACAATTAGTCCAGTAAGCGTGCCCCTTCTCCGATCTAGTTTGGAGTACATATTTGATACCTACTCCCAGTTACTTGCTAAAACGTGCCCCACACAATATGATACAAGTTCTCCACCTTGTCTTGTATCACCGACTAGGTTTTCATTGGCTATGTATACCACTAGGTATCTTTAATTACATAACCCTAATATTTCTACAAGTTATGCTTACCCTAGAAGGTGGTTTTAATTACACAACTTTATTATTTCCACCGGCTATGTATACCACTAGGTGTCATTAATTACATAACCCCCATTTGGTTAAGTTTTGTGGGCCTATATTTAGATATTACCTACCCATCTCAGATATACTTAACTTAACCCTCCTATTCTACTTAACCCCTTATTCATGTTCATGTTCACACAATCCCTATGGATTCCACTAGGTTAAGTATTTCAATTTATTACCATATTTTCATTTATGGTTATAATGGACTAGACCTCCCATATTAGGCCTACAGTTTGTGGATGCTGGATATGCCGATTGGGTCCCGGCAGAATTCTTCCACAAGTTGGGCCTAACCTCGTGTCTTAGCCCGATTCGTAGTTGTGCACTTAGGCCTCTCACATTAGATTCAACATTAGTGGTTGTTGGATATGCCAGTCGGGTCCGGGCAAACTTCCACCACTAATGCAACCTAAACTCATGCCATAAGTGCAAATTACAATTTCTAATTGTAATCCTAGTCATTCGTTATTATCCAAATTCTCACCTATGTCGTTATAGGTTATATGCCTCTTTTTTCCAATTTTGTACAAAATGAATTATATGTCCATATTCATATTCATTGACTAGGTTATGCCAATTCTAATATTTTCCTTTGTTCCCTAACGTATTCGCATAATTTTGGCGGCACACCTAGGCTAGATAATAACCTAGTCATAAGCAATAAAAAGGGAAAAGTGAAGGGAATATGACAAAGGTGATTATTATGGCGTAAACATAAACTAGCATGGTGATAAGGTGGACATGTAAGCATAAATCTGATGAACTTGTGGCAGTTTACTAATTCTAATGTAACTTTGATGTCATAATAAGCAAAATAAGATCTAAATTAACAATTTAGATGTCTAACTGGGTTGGATCTAATATGATAGGCACAAAGTGACAAACTAGATCTAATTAATAATTTAGATGTCCATATAATTCAGATCCAATAGTTAAAAATAGATCTAACACAAATAAGGTCAAGATCCACATCATAGAATGTCATAGAAGTTAACATAGATCCGACAAGATAGAGATTTAGATCCAAGTTATAACCAATTTAGAATGTCATATGTTCACAATTTACAATAGATCCAGTATAATATAGGCACATGAACAAATCCAAACTATAGTCATACCAGGTTTACTTTTAAATATTTAAATCTAAAAGAAACTAAGAACTCACAGTGTTTGGATTAGAAAATAGAAGAAGAATGGATCTTGAATCTTTAACTGATTTGCTTAAGTTGATTGTTGTAAAAGATAATTCGGTTCAGTTCAGTCAACGGCAGAGTTTAGCCCCCATGGATTCTCAATGAAGTAAACAAGAGAAATGACCATGTATTTATAGCTGCCAACCCCTCTGAAACCGACTGCCACGTCATCCCTCGGGGTGTCAGCACCCCTGTAGGGGGGTCGACCCTGGTGTCGATACCCCTTAAGGGGGTTCGACCCCGGTGTCGACACCCCTCTAGGAGGGTTGACCCCCTAGAGCGGGAAAACTACCGCCTTATTTTTGTTTTTCAATTTTGAATGGTTTTGGATAGGGTTCTGACTCATATGTGTGTGTGTATATATATATATATATATATATGTTGACCTGCTTTTTAGTCAAAGCCGTCACACATGAAATCATTGATCAACAATACGCTCTAGTATAGGGAACACCGTCAGAAAACGGGAAGCGATTTAGTTGAAGTCGCATTACAAATAAAGAATGGCCCGAAACTCCTATCAGACGACGTCTTTTGGGCCCGAAAATGTCAGTTACAGAGCTATGCTCTGTAACCCTTGTAGCCCCCTGAATCAGCTTCAATTCGAGTTTTCGTTTGGCTAAAACGGACTTACGGTTTGAAAGTTATGTCCGTTTCCGTGGATGCATGCAGAACCAGAAACTTAGATTTGGAAATTTGGCATCACCCCTAACCGGTTCAGATCGTGTGTGGTGGAACCCGAACTGCCCTTCAATCACAGCTCAGAAGCAATCCCGGTAGCACCGGCTCGGTTTGGATCGAGCTAGGCCGAACTGATCCCCCTCGGATTCTGCAAAGAAGTGCGCAACGTCTTCTGATCGAGGACACCAACTCGGTTCGGATCGGATCCGAACCGACCCCCTCGACCTGCTTTTGCGCACACACTGCTGCTTTGACCTATTCTCTTGGCTTGCGTTGCTCCTACAAACATGGATCTAACTCCACCTATCCTCCCACGATCTACATGAGACGGTTTCCACTCAGTCTCCACGTTCTACCAAAGCATTCGATTGACGATACTTGTTACTCATCTAGAAGGGTTCCTATGCCTATAAATACTCCGAAACATGGCCATTTGAAAGGGGTCTTCTTCTTTTTTCAGCCAGTCCAGCTCTCATCTTCTACTATTGCTATTGTAAGGACTTTGCAACAAAAGGAAGGCTGACTCTAATCATTTTAACACGAGGCTATCATGTATAAATTCAATCTCTAATCTTCTCTTCTTCATTGTAAACACGAGGATTTCGTGTATAATTCGCAAGCAAACAACATTGTAATAGCTTCTTAGGATTTAAGAAACTATAAAGTGGAGGTTGGCCTGGATTGAGCCGAACCACTATAAAAATCTTATGTGTCTCCTTTTATTTTACTGCTTTTCTGCATTCTGATCTGCGACTGTAAGGATTTTACATAGCATTTGGGTGTTAGGCCCAAATTTCGGTCTAACATTTTGGCGCGCCAGGAAGGGGAGCACACGATACTGCTTCAATTTCTAGCCTCAAAGGAATCGGATTGCTCGACTATTGGATCAATGGTTAAACGAAAGAAAGATGGAACCTTCTCTCGTACTGAGTACGTTGGTACAGAAGGCGTAAGGAACGAGGCAAGCCATGAGGCTTCATCTCACGAAAACCGATCAGCATTCTTAACCAGATACAAAATGGATGGCGATCTCACTGAACTGAGAGCTCAAATGGCAAGGCAAGATGATCTCCTCAGGAAGCAATAGGAGATGATCGACGAATTCTTCGCTCAGATGGAAGGAAGGCCAAGCGGAAACAATCAGATCACTGGAATTGGTATGGAACCAGCCCCAGCAGGAGTAGAGAGCCGGATCGGTTCGGATCCGATCCAAACCGGGAGGCAAAATTTGAATGAACTCGGGGGTAATCCCCCTCGACAAGCAACTTCAACCCTCAACATTTCAGATGTAAATGTTGTCAAAAACTCAGGTTGAGCACGTCCAATCTCCAACCCAGTCCGGATCGGCAACGTCGTACAACCTCAGCATCAGGCTCCCCAGATCGGAACAGGAGAACCTGGTCGGATCGGTACCTCCGACCCGAACCGTGCACCTCACCACGACCTCCCTCACTTCTCCGAGCCGCAATATGGGTCACCTCCGAACCGAGCCGGATGATCTTCCATGCTCCCCATGCTTTTCCGAACTCTTCTGGACTCAACGCTGGGGGCACCAGCTCTGAACTTGTCAACTTGCAACAACTTTTTGAAGGCGATTGGCTTGCCAATCTTATTGAATGCCGCTCGAGAGGCCGCACTTATCAGAGTGGCATGGATGATGTCAATCACAATCCATTCACACAGGAAATCAGGAATTCTTGCAACCCACCGGATTTCAAACTTCCACAACTGGAGCCCTACAACGGCAGGATGGATCCTACCGTGCATCTGATGCATTACAAACGGCATATGGAAGTTCAATCGGCGTCGGAAAACGTCATGGCTAAATGCTTCCCCCTCTTTTTGATCGATATAGCTGCTATGTGGATTCGGCAGCTGGAATCTGAATCGATCAACAGCTGGAACATGTTGGTCGCTCGCTTTATCGAGCAATTTCGGGTCTACATCGCTCGACCCAAGAACGTCATGTTGCTTACTACAATCAAGCAGAGGCCCAAAGAAACTCTGCGCTCAATTATGGAAAGATTCAACGTTGCAACAACATCAGTTGATCGACCTGAACCATCGATGGTACTGATGGCAGCAGTATCCGACGTTCTGGATAACTCGGAATTCAAAAAATCCTTGTACCGAGACCCAGCACAGAATCTCAGCGAATTCTAGCTTGAATTGGATAGAATTCTGTGTGAAGAAGACGCAATATCCGAAAAGAAAATTCTTGATGTCAACATGCTCAAAGATAGAGAACCGTCTGATTCTGGAAAAGGCAAAGGGAAAGCTGCTGTCAAGAATGACTGCAACGCTCAGCCCCAGAGAGGGCCTAGATATGAAAAGTACACTGAAGTCAGTTCGACCTTGATTGACATCTACATGAACAAAAACAGTGACGTCTTCTATCCAAAGCCTCGTAGGAGGGAGCCATCGCAAATAGAACGAAATTCTGGAAAATACTGAATATTTCATGATATGGACGGTCATGACACAAGTGATTGTAGGCACTTGCGAGACTTGATTGAGGAACGAGTTAGACATGGAGAGCTACCCGAGTATGTGAAACAACCTACAACGCCTGCACCCGCGCTGCTACCACCTGCTCCCCGGAGAGGGAATGACCCTGGATCGAGCTCCCGTGGGCTCATCATCAACTGATCTAGATTGGGTCACTCTGCATTTTCAGTATTTCTTAGGATTTAAGATATGTCTCTTTGCTTTCTTTAGGTTTTCCAATTGGCTAAATAGGTGTACACACGTTCGGGGTTAGGATTTAGCTCCGAAGCGTGCTCTGGACTCGATGACAAACCAATCAGGATTTTCTTTGGTTTTGTACTTTGAATTGAATAAGGAAGGACTTTCCGAGCATGGATTATGTTTGGCAAATTTAAGTGTCTTGTCAGGTTGTAGCAGGATTCTCAATCTTAACTAAAGTATGGCTTATACTTATCTCGAAACCCTAAGTACGGATTGTGCCTAGGGACAGACGGTCTTGTCAGGCTTTGGCAAGTGCAGTTCTATCTCAGTATGAGTATGGATTGTACTCCACTGAATATCTAAGTATGGATTATAATCAGGAACGACGAATGGTCTCATTAAGATCTGGTAAAGGAACTCAATAAAACTCGAGTATGGCTTATGCTCACTTTGAACTTCCTGGTATGGATTATACCCAGAAGGTTAGGTCCCTCGCTAGGTTTTGGCAGAATGATTCAAACGTCCCTCGAGTATGGTTTATGCTCAATTGGACGCCCAAGCATGGTTTACGCTCGAAAGTGTAGTTAGTTTTATCAGGTTTTGACATACCTATTTGCTTTCTTTTCTTTGTAGGTATGGATTATACTTGCAGCTGGCAGGCCCGGCATGGCCTTTGGATTTCTTGGATTATCCAGAACACATCTTCCTTCGTTCAGCAAGATATGTTCTGGGGGGGGGAAAATGTTGACCTGCTTTTTAATCAAAGCCATCACACATGAAATCATTGATCATATACGCTCAAGTATTGGGAACACCGTCAGAAAACAGGAAGCGATTTGGTTGAAGTCGCATTACAAATAAAGAATGGCCCAAAACTCCTATCAGACGACGTCTTTTAGGCCCGAAAACGTCAATTATGGAGGTAAGCTTGGTAACTCTTGTAACCCTCTGAATCATCTTCAATTCGAGCTTTTGTTTGGCTAAAACGGACATACGGTTTGAAAGTTATGTCTGTTTCCGTGGACACATGCAGAACCGGAAACTTAGATTTGGAAATTTAGCATCACCCCTAATCGGTTCGGATCGTGCGTGGTGGAATCCGAACCACCCTTCAATCACAGCTCAGAAGCAAACCCGATAGCATCAAATGGTTTCAGCATAGCACTGGCTCGGTTTGGATCGAGCTAGGCCGAACCGATCCCCCTCGGATTCTGCACAGAAGTGCGCAACGTCTTCTGATCGAGGACACCAACTCGGTTCGGATCGGATCCGAACCGACCCCTTAGACCTGCTTCTGTGCACACACTGCTGCTTTTACCTATTCTCTTGGCTTGCATTGCTCCTACAAACATAGATCGAACTCCACCTATCCTCCCACGATCTACATGAGACGGTTTCCACTCAGTCTCCACGTTCTACCAAAGAATATGATTGACGACACTTGTCACTCATCTAGAAGGGTTCCTACGCCTATAAATACTCTGAAACATGGCCATTTGAAAGGGGACTTCTTCTTTTTCGGCCATTCCAGCTCTCATCTTCCACCATTGCTATTGTAAGGACTTTGCAACAACAGGAAGGCTGACTCTAATCATTTTAACACGAGGCTATCATGTATAAATTCAATCTCTAATCTTCTCTTCTTCATTGTAAACACGAGGATTTCATGTATAATTTGCAAGAAAACAACATTGTAATAACTTTTTAGGATTTATGAAACTATAAAGTGGACGTAGGCTTGGATTGAGCCGAACCACTATAAAAATCTTGTGTGTCTCCTTTTATTTTACTGCTTTTCTGCATTCTGATCTGCGACTGTAAGGATTTTACATATCATTTGGGTGTTAGGCCCAAATTTCGGTCTAACAATACACATATATATATATATATCTTCTGCGCTAATACAAACTTAAAACCCTCATAGCTTCTTCATACGGTGTCCGTTTGACGCAAACAAATGTCTATCTTGACCAGAATTTCGAGACAGACGCAATGGCGCAGTTCATTTTCCTTAATTGTGAATATTAAATTAATTATTATTTAATTTATCCTCTTTTAGTGTTGTAAAAAATATGGGGTGTTACATTCTCCCTATTCGAAGGTTTTCGTCCCCAAAATCTCTAAGTTGAGAAGAATGCATATCCTACCATCCATCATCCATCTACTCATCCATCAATCATTGGCATTCATTGTCCTTAAAGATTTCTAATGCTTATATGAATATATGCAAAGGTGTGTGTATATGTCCCAATACTAATGCCAAGATTAGGCGGTCTATTGATTCAGTTGACCTCCTTAATGCAATGTATGTTAGTGTCATGAATCCATTATGTATGCAAATAATCCTGTTATAACATGTGAGTTCTATATGTGTGCACAAACATTCATCCAAATGCAACATCCATATGCTAATACGTCCATTTCCATCCATAAAAGAAAAGAAAAATGCACACACATCCATATGCAGTATGAGTGTGATTGATGAATCCATTATGTATGCAAATAATCCTGTTATAACATGTGAGTTCTATATGTGTGCACAATCATTCATCCAAATGCAACATCCATATGCTAATACGTCCATTTCCATCCATAAAAGAAAAGAAAAATGCACACACATTCATATGCAGTATGAGAGTGATTGAGCTGATCTAGTGCCTAATGTGTGTGTATATGCATCCACAGGCAGCCACTAGCGAACACCTGCATCCACTTGCATCCATCAAACATAACGTGTTTCAAACACATGTTTACATCCATAGGATTCCTATCTAAAGGTCGAAAATACTATGGATAGGATATATTCAAATGATAGAAACAAAAACAGATAAAACTTTGGAAAAAGGAGTTAAGAACATACCCTCGAAAAGGAAAGGGTACGAAGCACGATTCTTGTCTTCGGTCTCCTAAGTATCATCCTCTGGGTTATCTCCCCATTGAACCTTTATCAACTTGATCTCTTTATTGTGTAGCTTCTTAACTTCTGATCCAAGAATACGGGAAGGAACTCGTCTAACTGTCGCCTTCCATTCCACTTTTACTTCCTCTAATATACTTGGCTCAACAACTTCTGCGGTGTCATGTAAGCACTTCCGTAAATGAGAAACGTGGAAAACATCATGAACACCGGATAGATTTTCAGCGAGCTTTACTCTATAGGCCATTTGGCCAATCCTCTCGGTTATGGGAAATGGTCCCACAAACCTAGTGCCAACTTCCCAATAGATCCGAAGCGAACCACATTCCTCAGAGGTGACACTTTGATAAAAACTAAGTCTCCCACTTCAAATTCAATGTCAGACCTTCTCTTGTCTACATAGGATTTCTGTCTATCTTGAGCTGTTTTCATTCGCCATCGGATAAGGTCAATCCTCTCGGAGGTTTCTCTAACCATATCTGGTCCAAGTAACAATCTTTCTGTAGATTCCCACCAGCAAGTTGGTGATCTACAGGGTCATCCGTACAATTCTTCGAAGGGTGCCATGCCGATGCTGGATTTATAGCTGTTGTTATAGGCAAACTCTACTAAAGGAAGGTGCTCTTACCAAGTCCCTCCGAAGTCTAGAATACACAGCCTCAAAAGATCCTCTAGAATTATGTTCACCCTCTCCGTCTGTCCATCTGTCTGACGATGATAAGAAGTGCTCAAACACAACTATATACCTAATGCTTTTTGCAAGCTCCTCCAAAATTCATTGGTAAAGATGGGGTCACAATCGCTTATGATGCTGGAAGGTACTTCATGAAGATGAACTATCTCACGAACATAAATTGCTGCCAACCATGATGTCGTCCTCTTAACTGGAATAAAGTGAGCGCTCTTAGTGAGTCTATCGACCACAACCCACATATTTGTGTTGCCTTTCTTCAATCTAGGCAAACCATCTATGAAATCCATAGAGACGCTCTCCTATTTCCACTGAGGAAGCTCCAAAGGATGAAGTAAACCACCGGGCTTCTTTTGCTCAACTTTAACTTGCTGGCAAACTAAACATTGAGAAACAAACTCTGCCACATCTTTCTTCATCCCAGCCCAAAAGTAAACCCTCTTCATGTCTCTGTACATCTTCTCACAGCCTGGATGAATGGTCATCTTAGAATGGTGGGTTTCTTATAGGACTGCCTTTATCAACCTTCCTTCTATCCTCTACTTCAAAGATTACGAACAAGTCCTCGATCTCCTTGAGCCAATTCCATGCTTCTACGAATGTCTCGTTCCCATGGAATGGCTTCCCACCCATAGCACGGAAGTTTTTGTAGATATTTGCAAAATTATTTGCTTTTGGAGGAGGAGGAATGTCTGGCGCAGCTAGGGGAGGAACGTCAGTTTGACCACTGGCAGGCACCGTGGCCTCTAGATACCTACGGAACCATCTGGGTATCGTAACGCCATCTGGAATGTTTGGTTCCCCAGACATGCTGAAAAGAAAAAGGAAGAGATTCAAACAAGGATCTAAAGATATTATATATGGCTTTTTAGGGAATGTTTTTCAAAACAAACTTTTCTTTTTGAAAATGTTTTTTTAAAACCCGTTTTGAAAATAATTTTCAAAAACTTTGTCCAATCTGGTAACCTTCAGCCATGATACCAAATGTGACACCCCACGTCCGTTAATGTCACTCACAAAGGGAATGCATTAACTTTCATGAAGCGTTATAGGTAAACAGACACAGAATATTACAGGACAGATATAAATAAGATAGCAGCGGAAATTCAAATTTTTATTTCAAACATAAATCATAGTATCGTGGTTCAAAATACCATAAGTCACAAAAACCATTACAACAACATATCTTCTGTCTTGTACCATCAGAGTACATAAGTATATAAAATGCATAATTCCCCAAATAAAAGAGCTAAGCCATAGTAGAGATAATAACTTGAGCTATACTTTGAAAGCAGCTCCAACAAGATGATAACTGAGTCTTGACTAAGCCTGAGTGTTCCCACCCTGAGAACCTGAGGGGAAACGGAAGAAAGAAGAGGAAACAAAAAGGGTCAGACATAAAGTCTGGCGAGTCTAGTTACTTTTAGCAAGTAAATAAATAAAAGTAGAATGACAGGCATATAAAGTGGATAAGAGAGATTACTACATAAAAGGCAGGTGTGACAAGGTAGACATGATAAGGTGTATACGCTTCTCTAATGATAACTCTGCACTATTACTAGTATAACCAGAATGAGATGATCCCTTACACTTCATGGTGGTAGACTTAGGCGTACGTCCAAATGTACCTAACTACTACCCTAATCGATCGGCTGCCTAATCCGCATAGATACTCTATGCCAGTCCCACCGTAGGATGTACCACGTCCTAAAGTGGCAACCCTTCGCTGATATGCACAGCCCCATATCTACAGGTGTCACGGTCGTCTTATCCCCTTCGGCCCGGCTCATGCACGCACATGGCCCGGTCGGTTTGCGCTGCCAACACCGTCCTCCATGTTTGGATCTCTTACAATCAGTCCAGTAAGCGTGCCCCTTCTCTGACCTAGATCGGAGTACATATTTGATACCTACTCTGGGTTACTGGCTGAAACGGGTCCCACACAATATGATACAAGCTCTCCACCTTGTCTTGTATACCCCACTAGGTTTTCATTGTCTATGTATACCACCAGGTATCTTAAATTACATAACACTATTATTTCTGCAAGTTATGTTTACCCTCGAAAGTGCCCTTAATTACATAACTTTATTATTTCCACCGGTTATGTATACCACTAGGTGTATTTAATTAGATAACCCCCATTAGTTAAGTTTTGTGGGCCTATATTTAGATATTACCTACCCATCTCAGATATACTTAACTTAACCCTCCATTTTACTAAACCCCTTATACATGTTCATGTTCACACAATCCCTATGGATTCCACTAGGTTAAGTATTTCAATTTATTACCATATTTTCATTTATGGTTATAATGGACTAGACCTCCCACATTAGGCCTATAGTTTTTGGATGTTGGATATGCCGGTCGGGTCCGGGCAGACTTCTTCCAAAAGTTGGGCCTAACCTCGTGTCTTAGCCCAATTCGTATTTGTGCACTTAGGCCTCTCACAGTAGATTCAACATTAGTGGTTGCTGGATATGCCGGTCGGGTCCGGGCATACTTCCACCACCAATGAAACCTAACCTCGTGCCATAAGTGCAAATTACAATTTCTTATTGTAATCCTAGTCATTCATTATTATCCAAATTCTCACCTATGTCCTTATAGGTTATATGCCCCTTTTTCCCAATTTTGTACAAAGTGAATTATATGTCCATATTAATATTCATTAACTGGGTTATGCCAATTCTAATATTTTTCCCCTGTTCCCTAACGTATTCGCATAATTTTGGCGGCATGCATAGGCTAGATAATAGCCTAGTCATAAACAGTAAAAAGGGAAAAGTGATGGGAATATAACAAAGCTGATTGTTTCGGCGTAAACATAAACTAGCATAGTGATAAGATGGACATATAAGCATAAATCTAATGAACTTGTGGTACTTTACTAATTCTAACATAACTATGATGTCATAATAAGCATAATAAGATCTAAATCAACAATTTAGATGTCCATCTGGTTTAGATCTAATATGATAGGCATAAAGTGACAAACTAGATCTGATTAATAATTTAGACATCCACATAATTCAGATCGAACAGTTAAAAATAGATCTAACACAAATAAGGTCAACATCCACATCATAGAATGTCATATAAATTACCATAGATCTGACAAGATAGAGATTTAGATCCAAGTTATAACCAATTTAGAATGTCATATGTTCACAATTTACAATGGATCCAGTATAATATAGACACATAAAAAATCCAAACTATAGTCATACCAGGTTTACTTTTAAATATTTAAATCTAAAAGCAACTAAGAACTCATAGTGTTTGGATTACAAAATAGAAGAAGAATGGATCTTTAATCTCTAACTGATTTGCTTAAGTTGATAGTTGTAGAAGATAATTCGGTTCGGTTCAGTCCCCGGTAGAGTTTGGCCCCATTGGATTCTCAATGATGAAAATAAGAGAAATGACCATGTATTTATAGCTGCCAGCCCCTCTGAAAACGACTTCCACGCCATCCCTAGGGTGTCAACACCCCTGTAGGGGGGTCGACCCCGTTGTCGACACCCCTTAAGGGGGGGTCGACCCCGGTGTTGACATCCCTCTAGGAGGGTCTACCCCCAAGAGCGGGAAAACTGCCGCCCTAATTTTTTTTTCAATTTTGAACAATTTTGGATAGGATTCAAACTCATATCTGACTCATATGTATATATATATATCTCCTACGCGTATACAAACTTAAAACCCTCATAACTTCTTTATACGTTGTCCGTTTTACGCAAACCAAATGTCTATCTTGACCAGAATTTCGAGATGGACGCAATGCGCAGTCCGTTTTCCTTATTTCTGAATATTAAATTAATTATTATTTAATTTATCCTCTTTTAGTGTTGTAAAAAATACGAGGTGTTGCATTTTGACTTTGTGCTTGATTTTTTATAACGAAAATGTTGGAAATGCTGTGAAATGCAGAATCGACCAAACGAAGCATATTCTTGGATCGATGATGGTTATAACTTCGACATAGATTCAAGCAGGAATGTTCGAAGTGTCATGAAGTGTTCGTTGATCAATGAAATGCAACGAATATGCAGACAACTTAAAGATGTTGAGTTTGTGGATAATGGATGCTAGAGAAGGCGCTTGAGCGATGGATTGTTGCTAGTGATGACGACTAGAGACATGAAGGCCGAGAAATTATCGTTGTCATAGGTTCTAGTGGACTTAAAGCAGAGGTATAATAGGGACGCCTAAAAGACCATTTGAATGGTCGAATACCCTGTGTAGTCATGATGGGCTTAAAGATACAAGTCACGATGCCGTATGCAGTTTTGCTAGAATGATGTTACCACTAGCCCTTGACAAATGGCATGTCATAGCCATCATACGATTAATGATGGTTTCAAAGCAGGATTGGCAGTGATAGCCAGAGTCATGGATGTTGATTGCTTTTCTTGTATCGTCTTGTGTAAATCATTCAACGTCGAAGGAGATATGTCTCGAGTGCTTGTTTGATGTTGGTTTAGGCCTTCAGGGATTGTTCTTGGGAGATTTCAATATCGTTTAGGATGGTCTATGCTTGATTACTGATCGTTATGAATGTTGTTTGTTTTTACTTGATTGTTGTAAAGGTTATCACTGTCCGATGTGGGGAAGACGGTTTTGGGTTTTTCTCGATTGATGTTTGTAGATTAGTTGATTAATCTGCCTATCCTCATATACTTTATTGATGATGTTAGATAGTTGTTTTATCGCTCATTACGACTATTGTCTGACTTAAGGTTTTATGTTTTCTCTTATTACCTTGAGCTATTCATTCGGTTTAGGATGTGCAGACTGAGTATCAAGTGACAGGTGATATATTGATGAGGACAAAGCTGCTGAGCGACGAGGAGCAGGAGACTTGTTTATCCCTAAAAGCATGTGTATGTTGGCATATTAAATATTTGTAAGAACTACGGGACGACCGCTACAAGGCTTAGATGTGCATGTACGATCCAAGACACTTGAGTCGTTCGTACAAGGTAAAGGACGACCCCACATAACCAAGGCCAAGCACATCAATAATGTTTGAGCACGACAAGGAAGGATGCACACATCAAAACAGATGGGTCACACGCCAGTTGTACAGCATGGTTCGACCATACAAAGAGACAATATGGCCCAAGCGAGCTTAGAAGGCATTTACTTATATAGGAATCACCCATTTCGATATAAAAGGGTCGTTTGCTTATAAACATGGATAGAGCATAAATTGGAAGTCGAGCACGGCTCAAGGGACTGGTCGTTCATATCCAAAGAGGTCGGTCGCTCATATTAGGAAAAGTTGTTCACCTCTACATCAAGAGTAGGTGCTCGAACATCAGGAAACCCGGGCATGACATGACTTGAATGCTCTGAGAGATCACTCGCATATAAAGAAAGCTCACTCCGACTATCAGAACAGTTAGGTTGTCAGCTCATCAAAACTGGTCGGGCATAACAGCTTAGCTCGACCATACAGAGAGGTCATACATACAAGACAAGCCTAAGAACGACGTGACTTGAACGTGATGAGACTACACATCTTCAGAGAGTCGCTCGTTTGTATTATATTGGTCAGTCGTACATAACCATTGGGCAAGTAACACAAAATGCCAGGCCTTCCACATCCATCCTCGGTCCACTCGACCGCATCTATCGGTCGGTCACCCTCACACCAATCCCGAAGCTCTGACCAGTCACCCGAACATTCGTCACCTGCCTGCCCATTCAACCTGCTCGAATTTAAGTAGTCGTTTGTTCTCTAATAAGCTGCTATTTCTTCAAGCAGATACCGCCCACCGGTCGGTCAGATATCAACTCCTGAACGGTCGCACTAATATCTACTCTAAAAGTCTTGAACGGTCGCCCAACATCCATTCATCCGATCACCCTGCTCGCGTGCATAAAGGTCGCTTGCACACGACAACTGGATATAGCTATCACCAGTTGGCTACAGAAAGGCGGTGGCATTTTCGTAATTAAGGGGACGAACGAACCGTGACCTGCATATATGAATTCCAGTTCATTTCTTCATGGGAGCTCACCTATAAATAGGCCATGGTTTCCACCACAAAAGAGACGGACTCCTGGTGACCACGAAGTGCTGTCGAATTCTTCCTACTATCATTCCTTGACATTTCAACCATCATCATCATCTCCATTTGAAGATCCTTCATCCATTTGGCCATGGCATCCATTAAGGTAACCTAAGTGATAAAGTGATTGAAGATCCTCTTTCATCCTCCTCTTAAGCAAGGATATCCTCCCTCTTCTCCGCTGGTCAATCCCTCTCCACCATCAGTCTTAACATTTCTTCATCGAATTTCACGAATCTAAGTAAGATCTATATGTGAAAGAGAATACATTGTAAAAGTGAGCGGATGTATGTATAAAGAGAGAGTTTATGCCTTGTAATCACTATCATGATAATGCCAAACTACCTTCATAGTGGACGTAGGCCCAACTTAAGGGCCGAACCACTCTAAATCCTTGTCTTCATTTTACTTTCCTCACATTTTTTACTTTCATCTTTTGTTGAGTGCGGCTCCATTTACTTTCTAACCACATTGGTGAAGTACAGTTCACATATCATTGATGTTTGAGCCATTTTTTGGTGAAAGCATTTGGTGCCCACCGTAGGGCTATGTTCGCATTTTCTTCCTTCATACTTCCTTCCAATTTCAATAGCCTACAGTTGAAGTTCTGATCCGCCTCTTTCCACGAAGTCATGGTCAATTCGAAGAAAACAAATGTCCATTAGAGCCACTTCAAGTATCGAAAATGCTCCCAATAATGAGGTCATGCCGCAAACCCCAAAACCGAGAAGTCGGAAATTCTTCCGGACCATCCGTAACACGAGATGAGTTAAATGGGGCTATAACCGGCCTGAATAAAAAAATGGATGCTACAACTAAAATGATGATGGACAAACTTGATGCCTTGCTTAATTTTCAAGCCAATCCCCCGCCACCAAATGCGGTGGACAATGTTGACGAAAAAGAGGACTCTTCCGCCTCAGACCCTAATTGATCCCACTTCTTAGTGGAAGAAAAAGGGGAGGTCGGCGTTGAGGACTCTAAGGTCAAAGCTCCACAGTATGATGAAAAGCGTGCAAGTCAAAACACCGTGAGTCCTACCAATGGGGTACCTCCTAGAAGAGGTGCAAGACATCGGAACTTGAGCCATGATCAGGTCGGTAGAAGAACTGATGCCTGTCCCGTGGAACGAGCGGGTGATGAAAAGCGCATTACAGATATGATTCATCGAATAATGAGAGAAAATACAGCACATGAAGATGACAAGAAAGAATGGGAGTTTTCACACTGTAAGAATCCATTTAAGGAAAGGATTCGTCAAGCCAAGTTCCCAAATAAATTCATACCTCCGACGATAGCACCTTATAGCGGAACGGGAGATCCGAACATCTTCCTATTCAAATACGATCAACACATGAACGGAGGTATTGCCACCGATGAGATAAAATGCTTATACTTTCTAGTATGCTTAGAAGGGGTGGCTTCCTTATGGTTCACTAGACTTCCTACTAAATGCGTTGATCAATTTGCCGATTTGGCAAGAAGATTCCAAGACCAGTTTCGTCTTCAAACTACCAAAAGCAAGGGATGTGATGTTGCTTAGTGAGATGGAACAAATGTCTGGAGAAACCATCAAAGCTTTTCTTACACAATTCCATGCTATGGCGACCGAGGTCATAAAACCAGAACCTTAGTACTTATTGGTAGCCTTAAAGGGTGCTATTGATAAGAAATATCAATTTGGGAAGTGTTCTAAGATGAAGAAGCCCATAACTCTAAAAAGGTTCTACAAGAAAGCTGAAGAGTACTTGAGCATGGAAGTTGATCCATCGAATATCCGAAAGGTTATAGAGAATAGTGTCGCCAGGGAAAGGAAAGGTAACGAGGTCCAAACCGAGCAAAAGAATGACTCTGAGAAAAAGAGGGGAAACGAGGAGAAGAATAACAAAATCCACAAGAAAACACGACTCTACAAGTATTCAGGGTTGACTCTCCTAAATGAAACCCCAGAGAGGATTTACTCAGCTACAAAGGATTCAGGCATCTTTCCTCTGATTAAGCCGCAGAAAATTACATAGCAGTAAGCCAACTCCGGCAAATTCTGCCGATTTCATAACCAAACGGGCCATAGCACTAACGAATGTCGACACCTGAAAAGTTTGATTGAAGAACTCATCAGAAAGAATCAATTGCAGCAGTATGTGAAGAATGCTCAAAACGCTCCAACTACCCAGGGACAGAATAATACCTCCAATCAATCTGGTTCTGGTGAGAAAGCTCATGTGCCCATTGACTCGAGACCAATAATCAACATGATTTTTGGAGGGTCCACCCAGCCGGAAGTAGTTGGGAAGATATGGAAAGGTATGCTAACGAGCTGAAGGTTGTCTCGAAAGGAGAAAGGTGCATGATCCTAAACAACGAGCTTCCAATGAAGATGCCTAAAACTTCATCCGATGATGTGGTATTCATGGATAGAGATTCTGACGGGCTACTTACAACAACTATTGATGCTATGGTGATCACAATTGGTCTTGGCCCTGCAGTTGTAAAAAGAGTCCTAGTTGACACAAGGGCATCCGTTAATGTGATCTTCATAAATACATTTCAGAAAATGAACCTCTCTATGGCAGAAGTGCGAGCCTATCCAAACAAGATCCACGGATTTACCAGACAACCCATATAACCCATTGGTATAATTGATATGCTCGGTGAACTGGCAGACGGTGAACGAAAGGTCTCTATAATGCATACTTTCGTCTTGGTGGATGAGCTCTCCGCCTACGACGCGTTCCTCGGGCGACCGACTCTCGCAGGCTTTAAGATTGCACTAGCTCCATGGTGTTTAACCATGAAGTTTCCAACTGAGAATGAAGTTGGCATAATTAAGGGCGATCAGGCCACTACAAGGGATTGCTACATGACAGAGTTGTGCGAAGCTAAGAAGAAAGACTTGGGAAAGAATACGGAGGCCCCGCTCCGCATTCGGGAACTCCCCTTATAGTAATTAAGGAGTGGTCCCTGCACTGGCGAACATAGTGGGGCACAAAAAGAAATTAATCCTAGAAAAACCAGTGCAGAGGATGAGAAAGCGGATCCAGCTGAGACCACAATTCCTATAGTTGTTAATCCGAAAGATCTGAATCACGTATTGAATATAGGATCTCAGTTGAGCCCCGAATTGAAGAATCAGTTGATTGTCTTTTTGAAGGCTAATTTAGATGTGTTTGCATGGAGCCACTCTGACATGTGTGGTATATCTCTAGATATTGCAGTCCATAAGCTTAACATTGATCCACATATTCCATCTGTTACGCAGAAAAGGAGGACCTAGGGGCCAGGAAGGTCAAGGGCCTTAAAAGAAGAAGTCAATAGGTTGATGGAAAATGGCTTCATCAGGGAATCCACCTACCCAAATTAGGTCTCCAACCTTGTGCTTGTGAAGAAAGCAAATGGAAAATGGCGAGTCTGTGTAGACTATTAGGATCTTAATAAAGCCTGTCCAAAGGACAGCTTCCCTCTTCCCAGAATAGTTCAATTGGTGGACTCTATGGCTGGGCATGAACTGATGTCTTTTATGGATGCGTATTCTGGCTACAATCAAATCATGATGTATTGAACAGATCAAAAGGACACAAGTTTTATCACTGATCTTAGCTTATACTGCTACAAAGTGATGCCGTTTGGCTTAAAGAATGCAGGGGCAACTTACCAGCGATTGGTAAATGCTATGTTTAAGAAGAAAATTGGCAGGACAATGGAGGTCTATGTCAATGATATGTTGGTAAAGTCAAAAAGAGCAGTCGACCATTTGGAGAATTTAGCCCAGATGTTCAATATTCTACGCCGATATGGCATGAGGCCGAACCCTCTAAAGTTCTCCTTCGGAGTCGGTTCAGGCAAGTTCCTAGGGTTTATGGTCAACGCTAGGGGCATAGAAGCCAATCTAGCAAAGATATTAGCCTTGAGAGAAATGCGCGCTCCAGGAACCAAGAAAGAACTTCAGCATTTAAATGGAAAAATTACAGCTTTAAATCGCTCCATATCCCGGGCAACGGACAGGTGTCTTCCCTTCTTTGATGCCCTTACGAAAGGAAAGAAAGAGATACAATGGACTTTTGAATGCTAAAAAGCTTTCGAAGAACTAATCCAACACATGGCAGCAACTCCAATGCTGTCAAAGCCTAGTGATGGCAAAGATTTGTTCTTGTATCTAGTAATATCCGCACATGCTCTGAGCGCGACATTGGTAAGGGAAGATTTGAACGTTCAAAGGCCAGTCTATTACACCAGTAAGAGATTAACTGGGGCAGAACTGAACTACCCGAAACTGGAAAAGCTCGCCTATTGCTTGCTCACCGCCTCAAAGAAGATTTGGCCCTACTTTCAGGCTCATCCTATCAGAGTCCTCACGGGTCAACCTTTGAGGCGGGTTTTGTTTCGTCCAGAGACTTCCGGGAGGTTGCTAAATGGAATATTGAGCTCAGTCAATATGACATTACATACCACCCCCGAAAAGCAATCAACAGATAAGCACTTGCAGATTTCATCGCAGAATCTACCGACCGAGGAGAGACAAATGAAGAGCCCGATACTGAAGCCAGCATTTAATGTAAACTATTTGTTAACGGAGCGTCAAACGATTACTGTTTTGGAGCAGGAGTAATCCTGGAAACCCCTGAAGGAAGATCTATATGCTATGTGCATAGATTAGAGTTTCCATCAACAAATAACGAGGCTGAGTATGAAGCCCTTATTCCGAAAATAAAGCTAGCAAAAGAATTACATCTAAAGACCATACAAATCTTCAGTGACTCCCAACTAGTGGTGTGTGAGGTCCGGGGAGAGTTCCAAGCCAAAATGGGTAATTTACCAACTTGTCTATCTAAGGCCTTGGAACTACTAGAGAGCTTCGAGCATTATATCATATCTCACATTCCGAGAGAAGATAACACCAAGGCAGATTCACTGGCGAAATATGCAAGCACAAGAGATGCACAACTTATAGGATTTATTCCAGTGGAGGTCCTTTCCAGCCCCAACATGGAACAGATTGAGATGGATTGGATCATGGAGGTAGCCGATGAGCCGGACTCATGGATGACACCAATCAAAGAATATCTCATGACCGATGCACTCCCAAAGGAAATTAAAAAGCGAAGGAAGATCTTACGAAAAGCTCTTATGTACCTCATTCAGGATGGACGGTTATACAGATGAGGATTTTCTACGGCCTTGCTTCATTGTGTTACGAAGAAGGAATCAAAAGAAATCATGACAGAATTACATGAAGGTGAATGCAGAGGTCATACTGGTGTTCAGACATTGGCCAAGAAAATTTTGCGATATGGTTACTTCTAGCAAGACATAAATAAGGACTCCGTAGCATATACCAAAAAATGTAATAGATGTCAGAGATTTCCAAAAATTCCAAGGATGCCATCAACAGCTATAACCCAGATGGTCAGCCCATGGCCATTTGCCGTCTGGGGCATTGATCTTATAGGAGCACTTCCCACCGCAAAATCTAGTTTTAAATATGCCATTGTCGTTGTTGACTATTTTACAAAATGGGCTGAAGCAGAACCATTGGCAACTATAACCTCAAAGAAAGTTATTAACTTTGTCCTGAAAAATATCATTTGTAGGTTCGGAGTGCTACAAAAAATAATCACAGACAACGGAACCCAATTTGAGAGCGAAGAGTTCCAAAATATCTGTGCAAAATATAAAATCTAGAAAAGCTTTTCTGTAGTAGTCATCCACAGTCAAACGGGCAAGTGGAAGCAGTAAACAAAATTGTAAAATCAACCATTAAAAGGCGATTAGAGAAATCTAAAGGTGGTTGGGTAGATGAGCTTCCACTAGCACTATGGGCATACCGCATAACTCATAAAACTGCGAGTGGGTACACTCCCTTTTCTTTAGCTTTTGGCTATGAAGCTATGGTTCCTGTGGAACAGGAAGTTCCCACCCATAGGAGAATTCACTTCAACCAAGAGGAAAATAAGAGGTTGCAACTCGAGGCCTTCGACCAACTCGAAGAAAAAATAAAGGAAGCAAAACTCAGGTTTGCTGCCCATTAGAGAAGGGTAGCCAGACATTTCAATTCAAAAGTCAGACACAGGACTTTTGAGATTGGACACCTTGTGCTGAAAAAAGTAATGACCGAGACCGGGGTTTTAGGACCAAATTGGGAAGGGACTTATATTATAAACCAGAAACTTCGAGATGGCACTTTCAAATTAACCACCACGGTTGGAGTCCAGATTCCTCGAGCTTGGAATAGCGAGCACATCCGCCGTTGCTTTTTATAATGCTTTGTTCAAATCTATTGTAGAATGTTGTAAATATTTGCAAACTTTGCATTTGAGCTATGTACGTATAAAAAGCCATGAGTGAGAAACTCTACTTGCTTACTCGAATCGGGTATTTGCAGACTTTTTGCTAAAAAATGACTTCTTTATGTAAGAAAACGAGAACAATCACTCTTTCAAAGACCGACCATAGTTGGAAGCTTCCTAAGTTTATCCCGGTCGGAACAATTCCAGCGCTAAGTACCAAAAGCATCATGCAATCAAAACAAGCAAATGGGTAACGAATTGGAAAGCTGTGCCTTTCATCGCAGACACCCAAATCCTTAGCAAGCGTCCAGCAAAAGGATTAGTACCAAGCCGTGAAAATAATGCAAAGGTGGAAGCAACCCAATTTGTCCCACAGATAAAAGATTGATAATCCCAAAAAGAGGCACCTTGTTAGATGCAGGACACAAATTCTTTAAAATCGAAATAAAACTCGATAAGAGGAACTAGTGTCCACCTCTCGGGATGAAGCATCAAGTCGGAAGTACCAATATGCCCCATGACTAAAAGACTGTGAGTCCCAAAAAGAGGCATCTTGTTAGGTGCAGGACACGAATTCTTTAAATTGAGATAAAGCTTGATAAGAGGAACTAGTGTCCACCTTCCGGGATGAAGCATAAAGTCAGAAGGACCAACAAAACCTAGGCTAGAAGTACCAGTCCTAGTGCCGGAAGGACCGGCAAAATGATGGAAGGACCAGCAGTCGGAAGGACTGACAAACCTCGGTTGAAATCAACAGTCCTTGCACCGGAAGGACCGACAAACATGCTGGAAGGACCAGCGCAAACATAAATCCTAGCCGAAAGGGGGTAACAAAAATCCTAGCCGAAAGGGGGTATCCAACTTAATCTTCCCAATTCTGAGCTAGTTAGAACAGGAAAGGTGTAAAGTTGGGTTAAAATAACATGTATTTAAACCTAATCTCCGAAGGGCTCGGGTCACTAAGTTAGTGAGAAATATGGTTGAATACAAAAAATATATGAATGATGTATGTATTTAAACCCAATCTCCGAAGGACTCGGGTCACTAAATTAGTGAGGAATATGGTTAAATACATCGAAAACAGAAAATATGTGCTTAAATCGAATCTCTGAAGGGCTTGGGTCACCAAGATAGCGAGAACTACAATTGAACACATTATAAAATAAATAACCCTCTTTGGGAGGCATGCATTCATATTCAAACTCCGAAGGACTTGGACTACCAGGTTAGTTAGAATGCAGATGAATGCATGATCTCCTAAAAGGGAGGATTGAAAAGTAACACGAAACCGATCAAACTAAACTAAGTCTTAAGTATGGCTAAATAAATTTGAAAAAATGATCACTTCCAACCTGGTAAGTTTACAACAAGCTACTATAGCATCAAAAGCGAACCTGCGACGTTAAAACTACGTATCATAGGCTCGCTACGATCACGTGATCAACAAACTGAAAGTGCGACAAAACGGGATAAAAACTGCAGAATGACAAACAAAAGCACCATTCCATACTAATAAAGAAAGGCATAGAGACATCACAAAGTCATAAACCTATCACGAGGCCATCAAAATACCAGCATAAGCGTAAGTCGCAGTACAGATAAGAATAAAGTTAATGTAAGGATCAACACTCGCTTATACAACCGATCTAAAACATAGTCCACTAAATAGAAGCGATCAAAGTCAAAATGAGAAGACTACAAATCCCTATTATTCCTAGGCCTACCAACCTTCCTTTTTACTTGAGTAGAACAAGATGGAGGTTCGCTAGCAAAGGGCTTTTTATGCTCCAAACCTACAAGCTCAATGCCTCCTTGAGCAAAAGAAGCAATAGCACTATCCCGAGATCTAAGAGCCTGGATTAACTTCACCGTGTTATTCTCTAGAACGGAGACGCGCTCAAGATTATCCTTATGAAGCCTTTGGAGATCGCAAGCTTGTGTGTGCCAACCACTCATTTGTTTCGCAGTATGATCCTTATGCATATCCATTTACTTCCCAAATTGGTACATGGCGGTTTCAAATCGAGCCAGCATCTGGGACTTTGCAGCAATCATATCACCAGAGAAAGTTTGATGGTCAGAAGCAGATATATCCACGTAGAAGACACTCCCTGCAGACCCTAGCCTTTATGTCGTTTAGCAAGCTTAGGATTGCATGGAATGGAATTATAACGTGGCCTCCTAATAATTGTTTGAATTTCTGCGCGAGTTGGACTAAGGGTAGAATTCACAGACGGCAGACCAGTCGATTGAACTTCAATCGTTTGAACATCCAAATCGAAAAACTTTTCCAACCTAAGTTGAACCTGATACGTATCCATCCTGTGCAATTGAATTAATGAATAATTATACAATTCAGGGATTTAAAGGGTCGGCCAAGATAAAACATGAAGTGGCGTGACCAAAAGCAGAACCGCGAACGACCAATCCCTCCAGCCCTGGCCGCTCATGACAAGTTCAGGTCATTCTCACATGCTTGACTCAAAACGGTCGCTCATACTTAACCAAGGAAGGACCATTCAGGATTGACTTAAGGGAAAAATAGAAATGACCCTCTGTCAAATGCACTTGAGCGACCGTAAGAGTCAAACCAGAAATATAAATCATAGCAACAACATCAAGGCCGCACGGCTTAAACATTTCATCAAGCATCATATGTGTAAAATAGATAACTAGGAACAAATCACTGGAACACAGTTTTAAGATTAAAAATTGTGCAAAATATGAACTTGTTTAAAGCATTTCAACAAGCATATCATGTGCACGAAGTTTAAAACCAGAGAAAAAGGGTACATTGAAGTTGAATGTTCTCAGACAAGTGCATGCACAAAACAAATTGGATCTACTCCAAAATTCTAACTATTATCATTATAAAGGGATCAACAACAACACAAATCGTATCTAATGATCATAAGGGCTTCAAAGAACAGTCCAAGAAAGCATAAAAGAAAAGCCTATTCCTATTAAGGCATGCGAAGATAAAATAAGTAAGAATCAGAAATTGCAAATCCATGCTCCGCAAAATTGACGTTATGAGAGAGAACTAGATATCCTGACTAGGAACGTGAAGTCGATCAAGAGAAGGTTGATGATTAGGATGATTTAAAATAAGGTTTCTCAGAAAATGGGCGCCATTAGTTTGAGTACAAGGGTGTGAAGCGGAATAATGAGGTAAGAAGAGAATAAAAGCACTAGTCTAGAACATTCTTGCCAAGTAAGCCTAGTCAATTCGAACCTGCCTAGCTGTGCAAATATAATGAACCATCAAAAATCAACTTGCTGGAACCTCAATGATATGCCTAACCATACGAGCGACATGAGGCGACTTCAGATTTGTTCAGCCCAGAACGACCGAAAGCAATGAGCAATCACCCCTTGGAAAACAAAGATTTTATTTACCAAATTACGTTATGATCAATTATTTTGAAGCATATAATTTTCTATAAAATAAGAAAATTACAAACTTCGAGAGGCTAATGTTTATCCCTAAAAAGCATGTGTATGTTGGCGTATTAAATCTTTGTATGAACTATGGGACGACCGCAACAGGGCTTAGATGTGCATGTACGATTCAAGACAATCGAGTCATTCGTATAAGGTAAAGGACGACCCCACATAACCAAGGATGAGCACATCAATAAAGTTTGAGCATGACAAGGAAGAGCGCACTCATAAAAACAGATGGGTCGCACTCCAATTTTACAGCATGGTTCGACCATACAAAGAGACAATATGGCCTAGGCAAGCTTAGAAGGCTTGTACTTGATATAGGAGTTGCCCATTCGGGTATCAAAGGGTCGTTTTCACATAAATAGGGATAGAGCATAAACTGGAAGTCGAGCACGGCTCAAGGGACCAGTCGTTCATATTTGAAGAGGTCGGTCGCTCATATCATGAAAAGTTAACCACCTCTACATCAAGAGAAGGTGCTCGAACATTAGGAAACCCAGGCATGACACGACTTAAACACTCTGAGAGATTGCTCGCATATAAAGAAAACTCACTCTGACTATCAGAATAGTTAGGTCGTCCGATCATCAAAACTGGTCGAGCATAACAGATTAGCTTGACCATACAGAGAGGTCGTACATACATGACAAACCTAAGAACGACGTGACTTGAACGCGATGAGACTACACATCTTCAGAGAGTCGCCCGTTCGTATTATATTGGTCGATCGTACACAACTATTGGGCAAGTAAACCAAAATGCCAGGGTCGCACATCCATCCTCGGTCCACTCGACCGCATCTATCAGTCGGTCACCCTCACACCAATCCTGAAGCTCTGACCCATCACTTGAACATTCATCACCTACCTACCCATTCAACCTACTCGGATTTAAGCAGTCGTTCGTTCTCTGATTAGCTACTATTGCTTCAAGCAGATACTGCCCATCAGTCGTTCAGATATCAACTCTTGAATGGTCGCACTAATATGTGCTCTAAAAGTCTTGATCGGTCGCCCAACATCCATTCATCCGATCAGCCCGCTCGCGTACATAAAGGTCGCTCGCAGAAGACAACTGGATACAGCTATCACCAGTTGGCTACAGAAAGGCGGTGGCATTTTCGTAATTAAGGGGACGAACGACCCGTGGCCTGCATATATGAATTTCAGTTCATTGCTTCGTGGGAGCTCACCTATAAATAGGCCATGGTTTCCAACACAAAAGAGACGGACTCCGGGCGGCCAGGAAGTGCTGTCGAATTCTTCCTACTATCATTCCTTAACATTTCAACCATCATCATCATCATCTCCATTTGAAGATCCTTCAATTATTTGGCCATGGCATCCATTAATATAACCTATGTGATAAAGTGATTGAAGATCCACTTTCATCTTCCTCTTAAGCAAGGATATCCTCCCTCTTCTTCACTGGTCGATCCCTCTCCACCATCAGTCTTAACATTTCTTCATCGAATTTCACGAATCTAAGTAAGATCTATATGTGAGAGAGAATGTGTTGTAAAAGAGAGTGGATGTATGTATAAAGAGAGAGTTTATATCTTGTAATCACTATCATGGGAATGCCAAACTACCGTCATAGTGGACGTAGGCCCAACTTAATGGTCGAACCACTCTAAAACCTTGTCTCCATTTTACTTTCCTCGCATTTTTACTTTCATCTTTTGTTGAGTGCGGCTCCATTTACTTTCTAACCACATTGGTGAAGTGCGGTTCACATACGTATCATTGGTGTTTGAGCCATTTTTTGGTGAAAACAAGACTTCCGGATTAGTTTTTACTACCTATATGATGTTTTTCCGCTGTTATGCTTGATGTATTCTCTGAGTGACTTGTAGTGAGGCATATTGTACAGAATTTGATGTTGTATCCAGTTGATTTTTTTGATAGTTTCATGATGATATGAAAATTTAAAAATTCTGCTCAATTTTGCTCCATAATTGCTACATGTTGTATTTTTCTATTATATTTTATCCTTGCGCTGTGAGTTGTGTGATAGCTTCTGCATATATTATCCTACCATGATGATCGTTCGTAACTTCCTGACATGTCTTTCAGCGTATTATTTTCCTTTTTAAGTGCGGGAGTTATGGGTACTTGAACTCTATTTGCAGTTTTCCCAAGCATGGATTAATCATTCTATATTTTTTTGATTTAAAATGAGTCGTCGAACTTCGAGACATACTGCTAGGGAGGGTACTGTGCTTGGAGTGGAAATTTCAGTATACTAGACTACCCAGCTATGTTCGAGGCTTTGATGGCACCAATCATGAGGGGGGCCTCTGCTCCAGAGATAGTCGCGGTAGAAGTAGGAGTTCAAGTGCCTAGGCAGTGGACTTCGCGAAGCTATGCATATATTTCACTACCCTAGGAGGGAAGCAGTTTAAGGGGATGGAACCGATTGAAGAAATTCAAGGGTGGCTTGATACTTGCATTCAGATCTTTGGAGACTTGGGCATTGGCGATGTAACGAAGAGGAAGCTTGCATTGAGACAGCTACAACGCAGAGCTATGGATTGGTGGAATTCTGTCACTCTTGAAACCCCAGAAAATGATATTTCCTAAAGTCAGTTCCATGTATGGTTTGAGATGAAGTTTATCTCTACCATTCAAAAGTCTAGTCTGTTTAAGAAGTTTGTTGAGCTTAAGCAAAACAATCGACCAGCGCTGGAGCATGTTTCTGACTTCGAAGCTTTGTCGAAGTATGCTCGTTCATATGTCGAGACTCCTTATCAGAAGAACGAGAAGTTTGTCATGGTCTTAGACAAATATCTTAGGAATCAGGAAGTCGATTATCTGGATGATACTTATGAGAAGATCGTGGAAAAATCTCTGAGGAATGAGAGTTTGTTTCCGAAGGAAGAGACTGTTGTTGTGGCCAAAGAGGAACCAAAACCGTGACAAGGTGGTAATAACAATAATAAAAGGAAGCAACAATAGCAGAAGGGAAATAATGGCAAGAAGAAACCAAAAAGTGAGGTGGTTTTCTATAATTGCCAGCAGAAGGGCCATTTCTCGAATGAACGTAAGAATCCGAAGGTTGAGAGGAAGTGTCACAACTGTGGCAAGCCTGGGCATCTCAAGAAGGACTGTCTTGAACCAGCCAAAGGAAAACAGATTGTGAAGGCGTATGCTTTGGAAGTTGTGTCATTGTCTTTAAGGGATCGTACGGTAGAGGAGAACGGAAGAGTGTCGTCGTTCAAGGTATTCTTTCTATCAAAGATGTTTCGGTTCGAGTGTTGTTTGATATTGGAGCATCGCATTCATTCATTTGTAATGAGCTTGTTTGTCGCTTGGGTTTAGAACCCGAGATTTGTGATAGGCCATTGATCGTGACTAATCCAGTTGGGGGTTCTTTCAGTTTGTGCGTGATCTGTTGTGATCTATTGTTATCAAGTCATGGTTGCTCCTTTGTGTGTGATTGCTTTGTTTTTAATTTCGCTCGGTTTGGGATTATTCTAGGTTTGGACTGGCTCCAGAGGTATGCAGGAAAAGTGGATTGCGAGAAGCTGGAGGTGACAGTCGAGAATGTGGAAGGGCGAATGGTTGTGGTTCAATGTAAGCACGAAGATGGTGTCTTCGTGAGCTATCTATATTCGTTTGTGATTCCACGGGAAGACTTGTCATCGGTGTCGATCACAAGGGAGTTTAGTGATGTCATTGACGAGGTCAAAGGGTCACCGCCGCATTGCGAGATTGAGTTTAGAATCGATTTGGTCGAAGGTGCTAAACCCCTCGTCATGCCTCTTAGGTGGATGGCGCCTATGGAATAGTGAGAGTTGGAGGTGCAAGTACGTGACCTTTTAGGAAAAGGGCTTATTCGGAGAAGTGTATCCGAATAGGGTGCACCAGTTGTGTTTGCAACCAAGGCTGATGGATCTTTGAGATTGTGTGTGGACAACCGTGAGCTACATAAGGTGACCAAAAAGAACAAGTATCAGTTGCCAAGGATAGATGACTTGTTCGATCAGCATTATGAGGCCAAGGTGTTTTCTCAGATTGATTTGGCAACGGGATTCCACCAGTTGAGGATGGAAAAGTATAGTGTGCCGAAGACTGCTTTTATGACACCATCAGTTTTCTTCGAATGGTTGGCGATGCCATTTGGGTTGACTAACGCACCAGCATATAGTCAACCCACCAGCATATTTCATGGATCTTATGAATTGGGTTTTCAAAGATCAGTTGAACAAGTTCAAGCTTTTTTTCATGGACGATATTATGGCTTTCTCCCTTAATGAGGAAGATCATAGGACCCACATGAGAGTTATTTTGGAAATCTTGCGAAAGCATCAGCTGAGAGGTAAGTTTTCGAAGTGTCACTTCTGGAAGAGCGAAGTGAGGTTCTTAGGCCATGTTATTTTTGGAAATGGAATAGCGGTTGACCCCGCTAAGGTGGAAGAAATCCAGGACTAGGATAGACCTAAGAATGCGACGGACGTAAGGAGTTTCCTTGGGCTGGCGGAGTATTATCGTCGGTTTATCAAGGATTTCTCCAAGATAGCTGCACCATTAAAAGGATTGACCAAGAAGAATCAAGTGCTCACATGGGATGCGAAGTGTGAGCAAGATTTTGGAATCATGAAAGAGAGACTGACGAGTGCTCCTGTTTTGACGATTCCAACTGGGAATGAAATGGTAGTATACACTGATGCATGTGGTACTAGACTTGGGGAAGTGCTGATGCAAAAGGATAAAGTTGTGGCCTGAGCGAGTCGACAGTTGAAGCTGCATGAAAGGAATTATCCAACTCATGATTTGGAGTTGGCGGCGATCGTGTTTGCTTTGAACATGTGGGGACATTACCGGTTGGGAGTTTGATTTGGTTATTTACGGATCACAAGTCGTTGAAGTAATTTTCGGTAGCAACGGTGGTTAGAGTTTCTGGCATCATATGATTTTGGTATAGCCTATACTTCTGGTAAAAGAAACGCAGATGCGTTGAGTCGAAGACACGCAAGTTTGGGAGCGATGTTTTCGGAATAGAAACACCTTGAGTACTTGGCAGGATTTGATTTTAGGCATCGATTTGAGTTAGAACTTGAAATGTTGGCAAGCTTATCGATAAGACCTACTCTCATCAAAAGAATTGGCGAAAGCCAAAAGCATGATGCAAAGCTTGTCGAAATCATCCTGTAGTTGGAACCAGGGGATAAAGGGTTCGAGGTCGATTAGGAAGGTTGGCTTTGTAAACAAGGATGACCAGTTGTTCCTGAGATTGGTGGACTGAGAGATGAGGTTCTGAGGGAATGTCATCACTCGAAGTTGACGATTCATCCTGGTGGTAACAAGATATATCAGGACACGAAGCGAGCTTACTACTTGGAAGGGATGAAGAGGGATGTTGGAAAATTCATTTCCAAATGCATGAACTGTCAATTAGTGAAAGATGAACAGAAGAAGCCGAGTGGATTGCTTCAGCCATTGGAAGTTCCTACACGGAAGTAGGAGCAGATATTGACGAACTTCATCGATGGATTACCTAGAACCAGGGAAGGAAACAAAGGGATTTGGGTCATCGTGGATCGCTTGACCAAAAGTGCCAAATTTATTCCTTTTAGATTGACTAGGACAACATTGAAGTTGGTTGAGCTTTATATTATATGCATAGTTCGATTTCATGGTATCCCAAAGAGCATAGTGAGTGTTCGAGATCCATTATTCATGAGTGGATTTTGGAAGAGTTAGCAAGAAACTTTAGGAATAGAGTTGTGTTTGAGTACGGCTTATCGTCCCCAAACCGAAAGGGTTAACCGAGTTTTGGAAGATCTCTGTAACAACCCGAATTTTAATAACATGTTAAAACCATAAATCATGGCAGAGTTAAATTTTAAAATAAGAATCAGGGGAAACGGGTTGCGCCATTGCGATCTTCTCAAAATTCTGCTTGGAAACAAGTTCGAGTTTTTGAGAATCGGAGTCCGTATGAGGGAGATATGGCCCTCTGATGTTTCAGCAATTTTCAGAATAAAAAACAGCTCGAAATTCGAATTCAAAATTCGAATTCAAACTCCAGCGCAGACTGGGCGGGAATTTTCCCACCCAGGACCAGGTCGACCTGGGGTCGACCCTATGGTCGACCTGGGGTCGACCCTATGGTCGACCTGGGGGTGCTGAAGCCCAGTTTTGAGCCTGAGTTCACTCTGATGTATCTGGTCTCGTTTTCTGTCTAGATTCGTCTTCCTAATCCTATATAAACAGCCTCCTAGCCTCATTCTCTTTGCACCATTCTTCTCTAACCTTATGCTGCACAAATTCTTGATGGACATGGCTTCTTCTTCTTCCTCTAAATTAAATTAAGATAAATTAAAATAAAACACGAAGACTATTTCTTGAAGACTACGACTAGGAGTTGCATATTGGGGATTTGCTTCTACAATCAAATCAAGATTCAACGATTCAACTATTCGACGACTAGTTATAGATTCAACATCTGCATCTCAATTTCTTAGACCACGATCTGTAAGTCCAAGTTACTTTTTAGATTGAAACTTGTTAAATTTAATATGGACATGGAATAAAATGAAATTGGACCTAAGCTTGATTATCTATTTGGATCTGTTCTTGCCTCTTCTTGAATCTATGATTTTGGGTTATTTCTTATCGATTGAATCATGCCCATTCATGTTGTTGGACCTAGTTTATTATTCAAATGCTAGATTGTAATATGAATTCTTGGATCTTGACTTGATGATAAAAAATTTTAATTCAGTTTTCACCCTATCCTCTCTTGAATCTTGAATTTGGGATTAATGCAAGTCTATCTATGTTCTTAAACCTTGATTTTCATAATGTTGTTCTAGATCCTATTCACATGCCTATGATGATTTAAACTATTATACACCAATTCTGTTGAACATATGATTTGGGTTATAATCCCATGCCTATTCACATGCCCATCTTTGTCATGATTTCCTTGTTTATCCTTTTTTTTGAATTAATCTCGATATGCGCGCGGTGGGAATACGATTTGGGGTTATTGGGCAAAACATGAAGATTCACCTGGACATGAATTGTTAATTGACATGAACATAGATTGGTAATTAGCTTGGATATGAATTGGCATAACTTGAACACGGAAGTGATTGTAAACTTGATAATTGACATGAATTGGTAGTCGACATCTATGAATAAGAACATGCTGGTAAGTTGGGTAATTGGCATAACATGAACTTAATATTTGACATGACTATGAATTTGATATATGCCGATTAGAATAGAAATGAACCGAACGTGAAACATGATACCTAGAATAAACTTGAAAATAGCCAACTCGAGGTTGGGTTGAGTTTGCAGTGTAATTCTGCCTGGAACCGCCCAGCAAATCCAGTGGCTGCAAACAATAGGATCCAATGTGGGTAGTTGGTCATATCACGCTTGAAAACCCGAGGTCAGACTGATTGTGTTGTAAATCAGCCTGGAACCGCCCGGCATATCCAGAAACCACAACAACAGGTCTGATGTGAGAGGTTGGGGTGCATTAATGAATTAATGCCACATGATAGGGTTAAGTCATGAACATGAAAGACAACACTTAACCAACTTGACATATGATTAGTGAGGTTAAGTCATGAACCGCTTGAATATACTAACCAACTTGATACATGATTCATAGGGCTAAGTCATGAACTTGAACGAAAACACTTAGCCAATTTGACATGACACGTAGGCGGGTTAAGTCTCGAATTTAAATGACAATACTTAACCTATTGGACGGAAACCCTAGTTACGCGGTCCATTTCAGCAGTAACCCACTAGATGTATCATGGTACCCTGGAACTAGGCAGGGCGGGGCACGATTACTGGGCTGATTGTAAACGACCAGAACGACGGCTGAGTTGGTGCGCCAGTGTAGGTTCAGGCGGACTATGGTCGTGCACGTAGTTCGGAGTTCAAAAAGCAGGCATTAGGCATCAGTAGGTTTACCTGTGCATGCTTGATTCGTGTCGATGGTTGGCACCATAGGGCTTGATACACCCTATGGTGGACCTAGCACAGGTGACTACATTCGTGATAAGGCCGTATGACACAGAAACACGATGAGCTAGAACTTGTAGTGAGCCGATCGATTAATAGATCGTTTCGTGGGACCAAGTAATGGGTCATTTCATGATATTGGGAAAGGGATCATTTCGTAGTTAATACATGACACGGGTTGGGTTGCTAGTACAGGTGGTAAAGGCCCATTTCTGTTTCTGTTTAGACATTGGTACAGAGAATTTTGAACATGCGATGCTATACGTAGTTTATCTTGTTACCTTAGTTTATCTTATTAGTGTAGTTTATCTTGTTACCTTAGTTTATCTTGTTAACGTAGTTTATCTTGTTATCTTAGTTTAACTTGCCTATCTTGTCATCATCCTTATGTTTACTTTCATTTTATACATGTCATGTTATCTTTACTTGTGTCTATGCTGAAAGTCACTAGGACTTACCAGTCTGTATGACTGACCCCTTTTTGTTTCGCCTCTTTTTCTTCCGTTTCCCCCCCAGATTCTTAGGGAGAAAACACTACTACTTAGTTTGGACTTATTTCTGCTTCAAGATTATCATATATGGCTTGGACCTTTGTTGGCTATGGCTGCTTGACTGTTTTACTTGGGGAATGATTTATGACTATGGTTTTATGCTTCTTTACTATTGCAAGACAGATTTCGATGTAATGGATTTAATGGCATTTTTATGTAAAAGGGTTTAGACCATACTAGATTTTAAAGCAATGAAATTTGGTTTTTTTTCTTCCGCTGTTTTATATGTTCTGTCTTGTAATATTTCTGTGTATGTTTACCTAGATAATGCTCCTCCAAAGCTAGTGCATTCCCTTTGTGAGTGACCCTAGCGGAGGTGGGGTGTTACAATCTCCCAAGGGCTTGTGTGTTGGACTTCGAAGGACCGCGGTAAGACCATCTGAATCTAGTTGAGTTTTCTTATAATAATAGTTACCAGTCGAGCATTGGGATGGCGCCATACGAGGCGCTTTATGGTAGACTGTGTAATTCTCCGGCTTGTGGGTTAGAGACCGGAGATAAGTTGATACTTGGGACTGAGATGATCAGAGAAACCTTAGATTGTATCGAGATCGTTTGGCAACGAATGAAGGTAGCCCAAGATCGTTAGAAGAGTTATGCTGATAAGCGTCAAAAGGATTTGGAATTCGACGTTGGTGACATGGTTTTCATGAAGATTTCGCCATTAAAGCATGTTGCTTGATTCGGAAGTAAAGGAAAGTAAGCTCCTAGGTTCGTTGACCCATTTTCGATAGTTGAGAAGATTGGAAAGCTCACATATAAATTAGAGTTACCCCAAGAAGATGTCGAGTGTGCATAATGTTTTCCATTTGTCGTTTTTACAGAAGCGTGTGCATGATTCGAATGTGGTGGTATCTCCCGAACAGTACGAAGACCTAGAAGTCGAGACCGTAGCTATGAAACCTCGTAAGTTGCTTCGCGTTTTGTGGAATGACACGAAACAGCTTAGGAGGAAGACGGTTAAGCTACTCAAGGTGTGGTGGAGTGAGGATGATGACGATTGCACGTGGGAGACGGAAGAGAGTATGAAGCTGATCCATCCAGAACACTTCGTCGGTATGACCCATTAATGTCGTGTCACCTTACACCATTGTAACTTGTGCTATTCGTAAGAATTCCGAATGTTAGGTTAAGGCTATGGACGCATGGCTTGATGGATGTTAGTTTGGACAGTAAATTGGATGCTTGTGGATGATAGGCACGCAGAGTTATTTAGGTTGCTAGAGTTGGTTGGAATTTTGGGGGCGAAATTCCAAAAGGGAGGGGAATGTAACAGCCCACATTTTAGGTATCGAAGGATAGTAAAATATTTTTATTTAATTCCTTAAGGGTTGGATCATTCTCATATTTTGACATGTTGTTTATGGAGATGCGAGACATATCCATAATTTTTACCAATTTTATTTGTGAACATTTTCCACCTGTCTGCCTTGTACATGGCATAACTTTTGACTAGGATCGAATCAGGTGCTAGAATCAATTTCATTGGAAAGGAAATGATGTTTCCAGTTCTGTAACGTGGTCACATTAAAGATTTGGTTCAGCGGTTTTGGAGAAATAGCCTTTTTAGTGTTTCACAATTTCTGTCTAGGCTAATTGGTAATTAGTGGGTTGATTTGTGGGGCTCCCTAAGGCTTGGGTTGTTGGCAATAAATAGGAGAGTGGAGGCATGGGAGAGAGTTTAGTTTCTTCATTTCTTTCATTTGGTTGTGATAGTGGTCATCCTTGCTCAATCAAATACCTCTCTTCCACCATTAAAATTCTAGATCTACGCAAGAAGATTGAAGATCTACATCAAACAAAGCAAGATCTACATAGAGTCAAGGAAGATTGCATCAAATTAAGAGATTAGAAAGTTTTTCTTCGCTGTCCGGAGTTTGAGATCATTGATTTGAAGCTTATTTGAAGTGTTGGTGAGTGATAAGCATCTCTCACACGGATTCAATCGAGTATATGGGCTGTTTGATTTTATATTCATCATTTCAAGTTGTTTTCATATAGATCTAATTGATGTAAGTATGGTTTCAATTTCAAATCACCATAGGATCTGATCTAGCAATTTATAAACGGAAATTTTATATGCTAATTCTATGGTTAGATCCATTTATTGATTTGAAATCACTGTTTTAATGTTTGTTGATAATTGCATGATTTGTTGTTGTTTTATTGATTGAATTGTTGTTGAGAAAGTTGAAGTTTGATTAATTTCGAGTATGGAATCAAGTCGTGTTCAAGTGTGAAGATTATTCGAAGCTTTGGCAATTTCAGTGCATGGATCGAGCAAAGTAATTGGCCATGGATTAGGTGGAAAAGTGGTCAATGGATTGGCGGAAAAATTGTTACAGCGTTTGAAAAATTCTATAGAAAGGGGGGTTGATTGGGCTAAACTGGCAAAGTGTCAGACGCGTATTGCGCATGGCAAAAAGGGTGATCGGGACAGGTGCGCACTGGGGATCTGCGCATATGGCATGGATTGGGCAAAAACATTTTATAGTGTTTCTAAATGCTATGGTATGGATCGGGTTAAATGCCAGAGTACAAAGTACTACATTGGCCGGCAAGTGGTAAAAAGGTGGATCTGCCAAGGTGCGCGCTGGGGAAATCATGGATAGGGCAGTACCAGGGGATGGATCGGGGGAAACATATTATAGCATTTCTAAATGCTATGGTATCGATCGGGCGAAATGCCAGAGTACCAAGTGCCAGACATGCGCAACATGGTGAAATAGGTGATTTGTCAAGGTGCACGCTTGGGGATCACAATACTAAATGCCAGTACCAAAATCCAGAGTACCAAATGATAGTGCCAAGTGCCAGGTCAGGTCCAGAATTGAAGTAGGAGATATGATAACATTTCATAAATGCTGTAAAAGGCAGTTTTGACTTTGTGCTTGATTTTCCAAAGTGAAAAGGATGGAAATGCTATGAAATGCAGAATCGACCAAACGAAGCATATTTTTGGATCGATGATGGTTATAGCTTCGACAATAATTCAAGCAGGAATGTTTGAAGTGTTGTGAAGTGTTCGTTGATCGATGAAATGCAACGAATATGCAAACAACTCAAAGATGTTGAGTTTGTAGATAATGAATGCTCGACAAGGCGCTTGAGTGAGGGATAGTCGCTAGTGATGACGACTAGAGATATAAAGGCCGAGAAATTATCATTGTCATAGGTTATAGAGGACTTAAAGAGGGGGTATAATAGGGGCGCCTAGAAGACCAGTCGAATGGTTGAATACCCTGGGCAGTCATTATAGGCCTAGTGATACGAGTCATGATGGCGTATGGAGTTTTGTTAGATCCGGGTTTACCATTAGCCCTTGACAAATGGCATGTCATAGCCATCATAAATTAAAGATGGTTTCAAAGCTGATTGGAGGTGATAGCCAGAGTCATGGATGTTGATTGCTTTGCTTGTATCGTCTTGTGTAAATCATTTAACGTCGAAGGAGATATCTCTTGAGTGCTTGTTTGATGTTGGTTTAGGCCTTTGAGGCTTGTACTTGGGAGATTTCGATATCGATTATGATGGCTAATGCTTGATAACTGATTGTTATGAATGTACTGTTTGTTTCGGCTTGATTGTTGTTATCACTGTCTGGTGTGGGGAAGACATGTTTGGGTTTTTCTCTGTTGATGTTGGTATATTAGTTGATTAATCTGCATATCCTCATATACTTTATTGATGATGTTAGATAGTTGTTTTATCACTTATTAAGACTGTTGTTTGACTCAAGGTTTTCCTCTTATTACCTTAGGATGTTCATCCAGTTTTGGTTGGGCAGACTGAGTAGAAGGTGACAGGCGATATCTTGATGAGGACGATGCTGTTGAGCGACAATGAGGAGGAGGCTTCTGTATTAGTTTTTACTACTTATATGATGTTTCTCCGCTGTTATGTTTGACATATTCTCTGAGTGACTTATAGAGAGGCATATTGTACAAAATTTGATGTTGTATCCAGTTAATGTTTTGGATAGTTTCATGATGATATGGAATTTAAAAATTCTGATCAATTTTGCTTCACTATTCCTACCTATTGTATATGTTCTATTATATTTTATCCTTGCATTGCTATGTATATTATCCTACCCTGATGATCGTCCATAGCTGTCCGGCATGTCTTTCATCACATTATTTCTCTTTTTAAGTGTCGGAGTTGTAGGCGGTCGTCAAATTGACTGACCAGTAGTTTTTGCTTTTCCACTTAAAATCTCGGGTACTCAATTGAGTAGAATGAGGTTAGGGTCTATCAGGTATCGTTTAACAAAATGATTCCGAAGGTGAGAAGAAGACGGGAACTAATAGTGTTTTGCTATGTTATGTTTTTCTTAGTCCTTTGTACGATTGTTGGATGTATCAGGATGTATTATGAATGCCAATACACACACACACACACTCTGTCAACTGAGGGGGCATCTTCATATGTCGCTCTCGGTGTTTAATTCTAATAAAATAAAATTTCTTTAGACGGATTATATGTTTAGGGTTGTATGAATGAATTATTATTATCAATGAATTTTTTCATACTCCCGTGTGAACTGATGTTGAAATTACATAACATTTGGTTTTCAATCATTAAAAGTTGAAATTAGAGACAACTGTAACAGTTGTAACGTTTAGCTTTCAGCCTTAGAGAATGGTGTGTTACAACTTCCGTAATATGAATTACCTAAAATTGATCACTGCTTTATTCCTATACTTTCGTCGAGTCAGGGTGTGGGCTCGTGAGAACTAGAGACCTGTGTAAGGAGGTCAGGACAGTCACATATTTTCAGTGACTCGTAATTAAATCGAGTTATGCACCACATGAGAGAGTATCATTTGGCATCCTTATGAGGGTTCTCCTTATTTGACCTATGAGAGTGTGGTCCATATTGCATTGCATTCGACGAGATGTTTTCCTTTGGTGTCATCTTCGCCCACCGGTGGTTATTACTAATTCCGTAAGGAACATTGTTGGAGGTAGATATTAGATGGTGATTTTTTTCTTGAGGATCCACATCCATTCTATCCAGATACACCTTACTAAACAGTGTATAAGAGTGATGCTTTGGATACAACTCAGAATAATGTGTGGTGGCCTGCTAATTACTTCATCATTATCGGTTTGGATTTTGCAGTATTTTAGGGCATATTCTACACTCTAACTCTTATGGCTTCTGTCTTTCATCTTGTAGTAGTTGATTTTGTGGACCCTCAACTATTAGACCTAGTATTGTTTCCCCAGTGCTTTCAGACCACTCAGAGCATTAGTTATTTCGTCCTTTACCTCTACCATAGGCATCAAATTATTGTTGGACTGTGGGTATTCCTACAGTTATAGATGGTGATAGATACGTCGATATTAATTGCATGAAGGTTACTCAATACCCGGATCCAGCTAATTTTTTTGCACGAGGATTTATACTAGATGAAGTTTTGATTGGGAAGAGGCTATGTACACCAAGCATCGATGTAGCGTATTTGATTTGATAACTTGTATTAATTGGCTTACTGCTGATGAGGAGCACTACCATCCTAAGCCTCGGGGAGATGTTGATGATAACATAGGAAATCTCGATGATTTGACTTTGATAATATGTAGATTGGCTGTAGTCGTTCTGATTATGGTGGTGTTTTTTATGTTATTGTTTTATCTTTGTACATTACTATATTATCATTTCCATACCTATTATCTATATGATATTGTTGAATTATCAATACATGATGTAATGCTGATATTATATTGTTGATGATGCTTATGTTACTGTTGTATTTCAGTACATGCAGTAGTGTTGATTATGTCGTTGATGATGATTATGCTATTGTTTTTCATTATGTCACTTTTTTATTGCTATTTTTATGCCACTACTTATAAATAATTTTCTTCATTATTCATAACAATATACTTAAACTTCAACAAAAAAGGTCCAACATTAAATGGGATTCTTCTAAGTTACTTGTACTTGTGAAAGCGTATATTGACATTGACCGCAGGCATGATATTATGTTGCGTACAGACGTGCTTATTAGCCATGAAATACTTTGGAACATAGTGCTAGAAGTTTACAACAACTATCTTGACAACTCTGCGAGGTGGTCTTATTCAAAATTTCATAAAACATATGGAGGTTTTACGGATGGTTGCAATTGCTACCGCAAGATTATCCAATTAGGTGATGAAGATGATGTTTTAAAAACAAATTGTTCTACTTTTGGTTTGCAATAACTATCAGAATACGGAATGGAATTCATCGGCCAGGAAGCTTATAAACTTTGTTATAGTTGCCTTATGAAATATTTAAAATGGTCATGGCTTAGTTCATTCATCGTTCATCGGTCATGGAATTCATTGGTCATGAATATTTGGAATAATGGTCATTGTTTAGTTTGTATCTAAGACAAACATAGTTTAAAATCTTCCATTTATTAAAACATTTGGTTTAGTTTTAGGAACTACCATACCATGATTTTTTTTTAAAGCTGTTTTGAAATGTCTCAAAATCTACAAGATGAAATCTTAATTTTTCTCATTCGTTAGAAAACCACAATTTAACAGACTTGGAAGATTCTTGTTTCAAAGAATCCGATGTATATTGGATTCGATATATCAGTTTGAACTGGAAAATTACGAACTGTTGCCATGCGACGAGCTTGAATAAGTTAAATATAAATAACTCATTTAATTTTCTTTAAAATTATTAATTCATTCTCTTACACTTTTAAATAAACTTGGATTCAAAAGCACTGTACTGTCGATATTAACAACTCAATTTCCCAAGGCAGACAATCTGTAACAACCTGAATTTTAATAGACCGAATTTTTCTTTAAATATCTCAATCTATCAAAACTCGAGTTGGCTTGTCTGTTATCCTATAGAAAAGACAGAGAAAATAAATATAGCATAGCTCGATAAAACATCTCACAACGGAATGGATAAAATATAATAATAAAATATAGCTTTACAGAAATAATAAAACTTTCTAACAAGTGTCCAAAGGCTACCAAATCTCAGTCATAAACCTAAACTGCGAGTATGTTATAAGGAGGGGGTCAGAAAACAAAGCTATGGCGGCTGGACAAATTATACATTCTGAAATAATTCTACATATACCACTCAATTATGTTTTCTTAATTATTAGGTTATTTGGGTTAACAACACTCAAGGCTCTATACTCACGTCGTACCCATTTACTCCCCGGTAGATGAAATATAGTATATAAGTTGCTATACCCCCATATCTCAAGGTACTCCCCATAGTAACATCCTCATACGGTCTCCATCGTCATGCCACATAAGCGTATGCAACATTCATCATACGCCGAACGACGTATGGAAATCCAAATCATTACGCCATGTAATCGCATAAAATCATCATTGATATGCCACGTAAGCGTACAGATCGTCACAATCAAAGTCCTCGGTTGAATTAAGTCTCAACACGGAGTAAGGCCCTACTATCTACGATACACCACCCATTGCGTGTATCTAGACTCTAACACGAATGTACTGTCTACTGTACCCCGAGTCCCATAATGAGGATGCATCCAATGCACGAAACTCGATCAGAAGCTTTCCATATTTGTAAAGGCCCGCCTTATCAGGCCTACAGTACAAATATCCAGAGTATGTTATATATTTTCACGGTGGCTATGGTCCCACCTTGACTCCTCCATCAACTAATGAATGACTACGTCAAGAGCTAAATGACGTGCCCCTACCAAAAAATATAGCATCCAATTTGGCGTGTCCTACAACCAACGTTTCGATAGTGAAAGATCGATGGTCTCTAAGTTTAGCTCTTGTGACACCCCATGTCCGTTAATGTCACTCATTGAGAGAATGCATTAAGTTTCGTGAAGCGTTATAGGTAAACAGAAACTGAAACGTTACAAGACAGATATAAAATAGCAGTGGAACAAAAACAAACTTTATTAATCATAAAGCATTGTGGTTCAAAACATCATATGTCTGAATTACATAAAAACTAGTACATCATAAAAACTTCTGTCTTGTACTTAAAACATTAGAGTACATAATAAAAGAAGCAAAATCCCCGAATAAAAACATAGCCATTGTAAAAAAGATAGGATCTTGAGCAATACATCTAAGCAGCTCCAGCAAAATGATAGCAGAATCCTGATCAAGCTTGAGTATTCCCATCCTAAGAACCTTGGGGGGGGGGGAGGGGGACAGAAGAAAAAAGAGGAAACAAAAAAGGTTAGACATAAAGTCTGGCGAATCCAGTTACTTTTAGCAAGTAAATAAGTAAAAGTATCATGGCAGACATATAAAGTGGATAAGAGAGATAACAACATATAAGGCAGGTATGACAAGGTAAACAAGATAAACGTGACAGAGTATATTGCGCTTCTCTGATAATTCCTCTTTATTCTCTGCATTAATACTAGTATAACCAGAATGAGATGATCCAAACAAATATAAGATGGTGGACTTAGGCGTACTTCTGGTGAGAGGTTTTGACCCCATACAATCCATAGGCAGCCCAATCTAACAGGTTCCTAAATTTTACCAGAGTCTAGGTGTACCCTAACTACTACCCTAATCGATCTTCTCCGTACTCCGTAGATACCCTTTGTCGGCTCCACAGTCGGAGGTATCACTTCCTAAAGTGACACCCCTTCATTGATGTGCACAACCATATCTACTGGTGTCACGATCGTCTTATCCCCCTCTGCCCGGATATGCACGCACATGTCCTGGTCGGTTTGCGCCGCCCACACCGTCCTCCACGTTTGGATCTCTTACAATCAGCCCAGTAAGCATGTCCCTACTCCGACCTAGGGTGGAGTACTCGTTTGATACCGTTATATGGGTTACTGACTGGAACGGGTCCCACAAATAAGATGATACAAGCTCTCCCCCTTGTCTTGTATCCCCACTAGGATTTCCATAGGTTATGTATACCTATTGGTGTCATTAATTACATAACCCCCTTAGGTTAAGTTCGTGGGTCTATATATAAATATTACCCACCCTCTTAGATTTACTTAACCCACCAACTGTTCAAGCCAATTTACTTAACCCTATTCAAGTTCATGTTCATACAAACCCTATGGATTCAACTAGGTTAAGTATTCCAATTGATTACCATGTCTATTTATAGTTATAATGTGCTAGACCTCCCACATTAAGCCTGCCACTTGTGGATGCTGGATATGTCGGCCGGTTCCGAGTAGACTTCATCCACAAGTCGGGTTTAACCTCGTGTCTTAGCACGTCTCGTATTTGTGCACCTAGACCCCTCATACTAGATTCACCACTTGTGGTCGCTGGATATGCCAGGAGGTTCCGGGCGGTTCCGGCCAGACTTCCACCACAAGTGTAATCTAAACTCGTGTCTAGGCGCATTTATAGTTTCTAGTTATTGTAATCCGAGGCATTTCCTTATTAGACTATTTTACCTATGTCGTTATAGGTTTCATGCCTCTTTTTCCCAATTATGTTCACAATGAATTATATGTCCAAATTCATATTCATATACATTATTCAAGTTATGCCCAATTCCCCATTTACAAGTTATGCCCAATTTCATTCTTTTTCCCCTCGTTCCCTGTTTAACGCGTTCGCATATTTCAACGGCATGTCTAGGCTCTAAATTAGCCTGGCTATATAAAATAAAAGGGAAAGGATGAAGGGAAGATGATAGAAATGATTATACTAACAAGATTGACATAAACACATAGTGGCATATTGCTAATATGGGCATATAAGAATAGATCTGGTGAACATGAGATAATAGAACTAATTCTAACATAATAGGGACGTCATAATAGGCATGATAAGGACTAAACAATAATTTAGATGTCCAACTAATAACAGATCCAATTTAACCACAAACATGATAGTTACAAGGTGACCTAAATAGTGAATTAGATCTATAATTAAGGTAGATCTGACATGATAAAGGTTAAGATCCAAGTCATAGTTATGTCAGAATATCATAGATTCACAAGTTATTACAGATCTAATATGATTCAAGAAGTCAGAGGCATACATCCAAATTACAGTCATATCATGTTTTACTTTTTAATTATTTAAATCTAAAAGTAATTTAAACTCACAGTGTTTGGAACTAGAAATTAGAAGAAAGATTGCAGACGTTTGAATCATAGATCTCTAAACTTGAACAACTCTAAACTTGATTGCAGAAGAAGAAAAAGGTTTGATTCAGTCTAGGCAGCAACAACATCTAGTCCTCTATTATTTTTAGTGTGAAGAAACTAAAGAAATGAGGCCATATTTATGGCCAAAAACCCTCGAAACCCTAATCTGTTCGGTCTACCGCAGAGGGAGTTGACTCCCCCTTTGAGGGGTCGACCCATGGGTCGACACCCCCTTGAGGGGTTGACCCAGGGGTCGACACCCCGAGCGGGAAATTTGCCACCTCTTTAATTTTTGGATTTTGAACGATTTTGAATTTATTTTTTGAATTCAGGACCATATATATATTGTTCTTGCGCGTGTACAAACTTCAAACCTTAATAACTTCTTCATACAGTGTCCGTTTTATGCAAACAAAGTGTCTCTCTTGACCAAAATTTCGAGACGGACGCAATGGCACAGTCTATTCCCCTTAATTATGAATATTAAGTTAATTATTCTTTAATTTGTTCTCTTTAGCGTTGTTAAAATTACGGGGTGTTACAGCTCTAGTCTTTCCACGTCACATACTGACTGCCGATGACAGGTACCTAACAATTACTATCCAGTATTCATCTTGACCTGCCTCTCCCGAGGAAATCGCCAAATCACCCAATGCCATCTGCCCCAGCCATCTAACTACCAAACTACAGTCGTAGAAAAGGAATACTCAACAGGTGGTACCATGCAGACTACAGCCTTCTAACTGCCAAACTACAGTTGCAGAAAAGGTATACTCAACAGGTGGTACCGAGCAGATTAAACCTCTGCGAGTACAACTTGAGCATGCACCACAAAGAGGACCACCACGGAGAACCCTACGACGACCCTTAGAAGCCATTTCTTTCCTCCAGTTCCACTGAGTAATCTGACAGAATATCAAGTAGAATAATAAAATGGATATGCTCCTCGTTTGTCCAGACACCACGATGATATACCCTATTGGCTTCTACACCTTTGTACTTGCGGATTGGTCCAAGAGCATAACGTGGATGTGTTATTAGACCCTATATCTAATCTTTTAATCACGCGCTTTCTTTATTTTATCATATTGCTAATTAACTTGATTATCCACATATTCACTTTTATTAAAGTTACTAGGTTTTCCCTGAGCCTCTTATATCTCATTACAATGAACCCCTTTCAAGACTAACTTACAAAGTAGACAAGTTTAACTTAATCATGTTTTTAGTTCACTAATAAGCCCAGTGACATAACGCATTATATCTTAGATTGTAATTAACGAAAGTACTCTACAACCCCTTTTTATTACCATGCCATTTACTGTCCAATTACATGTTTAAAAGTTCAATAACATGTTTTACTTAATGTATAGTTAAGTATATCCTTGCTCAACCCTCATGTTTTCTTATGACATGTCTACTTAATATATAATTACGTACAAGTTATTGAATTTAATCAGTCAACTTTTGTAACACCCCGTATTTTCTAAGAATATTAAAATAACAAATTAAAGAATAATTTATTTGAAAATGAGGAATGAGAAAAGAATGATGTGTAGCATTGTCCTAAGGTTTGTAAGAAAAAGACTTAGTAACTCGTTTGGTTAGAACATATGACTTGCATACCAGAGGTACATAGTTCGATCACCGTCAGCGCCATATTTTTGTTTTAGGCGAATGGCTAAAAAGTGGCTTAGTGTGAACGCAGTTCAAAAAGTGGTTTAGTGTGAAAATGGTTAATTATGAAGAAGTTATTAAGCCATGAAGTTTGTATGCATATGAGAGAAATATATATATAGATATAGATATATATAAAAATTAAATAAATAAATATTCAAAAAAAGTTCAAAACAACGAATTGGGAGGGGGAATAGCCGAACCGCACCATTTTTGGAGTTGACCCGAGCCCTTGGTCGACTAGAGATCAATCCAGGGTGTTTGGTTGCCAAACCGTGGCCCGATTCGCCCTAAGGGATGATATGGCATCTGAGTGGTCCAGATCAGTTCTAGGGTTAATCCTAAGGACTAAATAACTTCCTACACCTATATATACACCCTAAGACCTAACCTTAATTCATAAATATTATCTATGACACCATTATGCTGTCAAATTCTCTCTTAAACCCTAGTCACCGCCTCTAAATCAAATCCCAAGTGTTCAACTTCAACTCAAATTAAAGATTAGAGCTTCTACAACAATTCAAGAAGATAAATATGCAACACCGCAACGTTTCTACACCAATTTCAGTGCAGAATTCTATTCTTTAACCATGAAAGGTGAGTACGCTGATTTTCACAATATAATGGGATTAAAAGTAACATGACGAAGTTGTAAAGAGGATTCATATGTATGTATGTAATTTAAATCTCATCCAAGTCTTCACCTTTTTGATTCATGTCATCATATGCCAATGTTTCTATGTAAAGTTCATACCTTTATCAGTTTATTCATGTTGAATCTGTCATTATGCCTCTATGCCAGTTTACATGCCCCTTTATTTCATGATATTGTGTTAATTCCAATTTTATGTGATTTGATTCTCTCTTCTTATCCCTATTCCTTTTATTTTTGGATATAGGCTACCTTCGAGCCTATGTTAAAAATACGAGCGAATGCAAATGCGTGGGAACGATGGGAATACGTGAAATATGGAAAATTGGATATTATTGAATATTTTGGATAATTGGATAATATGTGAAATTGGAAAATTTTGGTATGAATTACATGGAATTGATGAAATTGCCTATAATTGTAAATTTGTAATTGAGGCTAATTAATATGTAATTAGTGACAATTTGGAATAGGCAATATTATAAACATGATTATATGTTTAATTGGATATACATGACATGAAAATTGGGTATGGGTGAAATACGATTATTAATAAACCTTTGACACGAGGTTAGGCGCAATTGTGGCCTAAGACTGCCCGGAACCGCCGGGCAAATCCAGCTGCCACAATTGGACGTCTAATGCGAGAGGTCAAAGGAATGAATTGTAGGCGCAACGGTTAATGACACGAGGTTAGACCCAGTTTGTGGCGTAAGACTGCCCGGAACCGCCCGGCAAATCCAGCGGCCACAAAGCGTTCGGTCTAATGTGGGTGGTCATGCACCGTTCGTCATAAGGAATGAATTAAGGAATACTAACCATAATAAGACATAAGTATGGTTAGAAGGTTAAGTGGGGTGACATGTAAATTATGACATGTAAGTATGGACTTAACCATCACATGTGTAAGACATGGACATCTAAATTAAAATGGTTAAGTGGGAGAAAAACCTAGTGGGGACCAAGCATAAGTGGGAGGCTTGTGCCGGATGGGGGACCCGTTTCAACCAGTAACCCGTTTGAGTATCTAATTGGGCCCGGTACTAGGCCGGGGTTGGGGCACGCTTACTGGACTTGAATATAAGAGGTCAAAACGTGAATAGCAGTGGTAACGCGAGGCCAACGGGTTCATGTGCGTGCATGGGTCCAGGCTGGTAGGCAAGACGTTGTTGCATCGTGTAGGTATGGCGGTGCATTTTATGTTGCTATCGGGGTTGCCACTTTGGGGAGTGATACACCCCACTGTGGGGCCAGCACAGGTGCCTACGGGGTTTAGGGAGCCGATCGAATGGGTAGGGTAAGGGTACCTTAGAAGTGGTAGGAGCAAGCCGGCACCTACGATAGCAGCTAGGTACAAGTAACTACCAAGTTTGTCACGTGGGTACAGTTAGTGGGAAGGGATCAACCTTTAGTAAATAGAGACTAGTAGATGTGCGGTGTAATTAAGTAATGTGGTGTAACTTAGCAAAAGCGCGGTGTAACGAAATACATGTTGGTTGAGTTGGATAGTCGTTTGCGTGCTAGTCTGATGTTGACTTCGGTCTTCGGGGTTAGTACTTGGAGGGTTGTTCGCTTAGCCAAGGTGTAGGATTGTCTTAGTACTTAGGAACGGAATCATCTTATCCATCCTTTTTATCTACCATATCTATGTTACAGCCATATCATGATGCCTATTTATGTCTTGATTATTTACCTTACCTATTATTTGTTAAAATTACTGGACTCGCCAGACTTTATGTCCAACCCGTTTTGTTTCCACCTCTTTTCTTTCCTCCCCCCCCCCCTCAGGTTTGCAAGGAGGGAATACAACAGCTTAGTGCCGATTTCTTTCAGTTGCTTGAAGAGAGCAGATGTATCGCTTTGGACTCTCTCATCTTTATGGCTTTGCTTATGCTCAGTGGGGATTTATGCATTTATGTTATTTAAGTATTTGCTTCTTTATGTACTTTGAAGTTTTTGGAAAAGACAATTGATCCTGCTGTAATGGTTTTTGGAGACTACTTATGTAAGCTTGTTTGAAGTTATGATGCTATGAAATAAGTTTTATCTTCCGCTGTGTTTTATTTATTTATTCTTGTAATTTATCTGTTCTATACTACTATAACGCTTTATGACATTAATGCATTCCCTTTGTGAGTGACATTAATGGCCATGGGGTGTTACAACTTTACTCTTTCTTATTTAATCATAGCCTCGTATTACACTATCATCACAACCTGTTGTTGTTTACTTATTATCTTAGTTCTCTTAATTAAGGTTTATTAATAAATTCTCTCTTAAAAGATCTATTATATTACATTCTTATTCATATGATTAATTATAATAGGTTATATTCCCCGTACATCAAAATTCTTCTTGGGTTCCTTAATATGAACCAACTTTTATTGTTGTCATTTTTTTTAATTATTGTCATGTACATTCTTATTATTTTCGGAAAACATTTCAAACACCTCACTAGATTTGTCAGTGGAAAGATGTAAAGATCTATTTCCAAAACGTGCATCAATTAATATTCGTAGTTGCAAGCTATTTCTTTTCTTTTCGTTGTGGACATACATGTATATTTTATTTAATTAGTGTGCAATATGGTAAAATAACCCCTATTTCACACTAATCCCTTTTTTCTTTCTTTTCTTGCAAATATATTCTTAATTTTTTTTACTATTATGGAAATATTTATGTTTTTCAAAATCCAACTAACTTGGTCCACTACTAACTTTTCCCCTTTCTATTCTCCGAGTTAGATGTTAATTCCAATTTTTCATTTACCATTTTCGATTACAGTGAATTTTCCATGCTATTGTCAAACTAACATGTTTTCCCAAATTACTTTCAAGTTAACATGTTTTCTCAAATTACTGTAATTCTATTTACAACCAACCCAATTTGTCATTATATAACAATTTCAGTATAATTCCTTTTTTCAACATATCCAATTTATTGTTGAATAGTAATCTCAAGACTTTATGCATGGCTATTATCAAATTTACATCTCGGTACTACAGTAATTCTTAACCCAATAAAGAATTAATTGAACAAATTTTAACAACAATATTCTCAACTTATTTTAAGTAAGATTCAATGCAATTACCATAAATTACAGTTATTTAACATGTTAAGAATTACGGGGAATGCAGATGGTAAATATACTGTTACCCAAAAGGTATAATTCTAAATCCTCTCACCTGACTGCTTTCCAATCCTCGAATATGATTCAAATCTGCTATTTCGTGGTCTTTCTCACTAAATCTAGTATTAAAATAACCATGGATTTACAAATCTGATAATAAAAGAATCAGAACTCGTAAAAGCTAATTTTCTAATTTCTGAAAGATTAGGAGAAGAAAGAAAATGGAGAACCTTGACATTGTCTCAGAAAATATGAGTTGAAGGCTAGGCCCTACTAGTCTATTTATAGATGTACAGGGAATTGTGGTATGTCGGGTTCACAGATATAAAATCCCAACTGTATAAGTCAGAAAAACACATCATGTCCAAAAGCAAATATGACCTCGGGGGGTCAACCCATGTGTCGACCCACCTTATAGGTGTATCGACCCTGTGGTTGACCCATGGATCAACCCATGTATGAACCGGGTTGACCCAAGACCCAGGTCTAAACGCGATTTCAGCGGTCATTTATTTTATTTTGACGTTATGTTTTAATGTTCATTTTATTACTTAATATTCCCCAAGTGAATTATAATTTTCCACTTATGTGTTTATCTAATTTTAAATTTTGAATTTGTGCATGTATATACGCATACAACCTTATAAATCTTAATTTATTAAGCTAACTTTTCCATACGGACTCCGTTTGGGACAAGTCATATATCAAAACGAATCGAAAAATTGCCATGAACACAATGGTATTTATTTCGGGGATAAATTCTGAAATCATAAATTATCGATATTTTCGTTTAATATTTATGTAAAATACGAGGTGCTACATTCTTACACCCTTAGGAAATTACATCCCTGAAATTTGGTAAGGGTAAAATTAAGTACTTCCTCGCATAATTTACAAGTATCATGTGTACATCCTATTTTCAACCATTTGTACACTTGTGCAAAATGAAATACAACATAATAATACATGAATGAAATGAATGCCTAAGCAGTACCTCTTGTATGAATGCAATTTTTTCTTGAAAACATGATGCACACATCCTAAATATACCAGCAATTTCTATATGAACGCAATATTTTGAAAATCAAAATACTTTTTCATCCAATTTTCCTACACTCTAACAAGGCAAGAGCGCAGTTCATCCAATGTTTGCATCCAACCCCAACCAAACAACTTTAAATTTTGCAAATTACAAACTAGTCTAATTTTCTGTATTCGATTTCTTATGCTACAAAAAGGTAGAAAATAGAAAACTTCACATCTTCCGTTTTTCTTTTATGTACCTTTTCTATCTGTATGTGGATATTATGGAACTGTTATATAAAGATGACCAATCTCCCTATACAAGCACAGTTTACATAAGAAATTTTTCTTTGTTATAAATTTTCGTTTTCAACTTACTTTGGAAAAATCCATTTTTTTTCTATTTCTCAAAATTTCCATTTTTCTTAGTTGCCATATTTGTTGCTTTATTTTTTTGCAGTTGTCATCCTTGTTTGTTTTATTTGAGTTATGTCATTACTTTTTCTTAGCTTGTTTAACTTAATGCACCGATCTAAGCTTGATTTTAAATAATCCTTCTAATTCTTTTGAAACTAAAATAGGAAAAAAAGCACACTACACAACTGCTACCAAGAGCTAAGAATCCTAGGACCATATCCCCACTGACAAAGAAAAGTCCAAACCACAGAATGTAAAAAAATCGCTTGCCCACTACCATCCATTTGTCATAACTAGCCCTTGTTATGTACTAACAATCTTTTCCAAGCAACAACCTAGGCTCTATAGTGCTTATGCACTTAGCGGGAATTTACTATTATGCCAAAATGACTCTCGCTATCTACTTTATAGCCTCATAATATTTCTCGTCTCTCCTAGGTACTAATCCTTACCTACTCTATGATTTAAAAACATGGTTTGGCTTTATCATTTCATTTTCCTTCCAAAAATTAAAAGCTTCAAAACTTTATTTTTCTTCACTAAAACTTATTTCTGCCAAACCATAAAAATATGGCATCTCATAAAAAAAAGAAAAACCTTTTTTTTTTAAATCATAAAAACTGGAGTGCACAAGGACAACTATTTCTCAATTAATTTCACAACCGTTCATTTTTACTATGCCAGTTGAATTACTTACAACAAGGTGTTAATATCTAAATTTGTCCCAAATGTCTACTCTATTAAAAAAAATCAACTTATTTTGTCCATCCACCAATGTTTATGTCAAAAAAAGTCAAAAGAATAGAGATTCTCAAAATTTTCCTTAGCGAAAATTTTGGCTTTTGATAAAATGCCATCTTTTCCATGTTTTGTTATTTAATTCTTCCATACTTTATAGCTTAAAAACTATTGAGCTATATGTGCTGTGTTATGAAAGAATTCATTTGAGAAAAAAAAATTCATAAGAAATCACTGTTTCCAAAATATACCCTATTTTAGTTTTATATTTCTCGAAAACCCAATATGTACTTTTCAAACATGTTTCTTACATTTTTTCTCAAATTTCAAAAATACCTCTTTTTATTTCAAAAATTGTTTCTACACAATTATCTAGTACATATTTTAAAATTGTAAACTTTTAAAGTCAAAAATTGAATAACACCATAAACTATCAACCCAAAGCCTTTAGAATTCCAAATTCCTAAAACTTAATAGCGAGGATAGTCTCAAAGTGGGTTTCTCACTAACTTCCCTAAATATTCCCACAAAGTCATTTCTGTTAAATAAATATTCCTAATCCATTTTTCTTTTTTACACTTACCCAATTTATATGGCTTTGCTGCCAAACCCACTAATCCGAAATACCAACATTTCAAATACAAACATATAGGATCCATTTTTTTATTACAAAACACATTGTACACTTTTCACCCAAACCACCTAAGGCTCTTAAATCGATAACCATTTTCATCAGTGTATATAATTGATATCCCAAATCTTTTCATATGTCGCTCTTCCTATTTAGTAAGTTCCTTTATGGATCTGGGTGTATATATAATATATTTATATTTTTAAAATACAAATACGTTCACTCACTATCTATAGAAGAACCCTAAACCTGAGCTCTGATACCAGATGTAACAACCCGAATTTCGACAAACTGGATTTTTCTTCAAAAATCACAATCTATCGAAGCTCGAGTTTGCTTGTCTTGTATCCTACAGAAAAGACAAAGAAATAAATATATCGGAGCTCAATAAAACATCTCACAGCGGAATGGATAAAATATAATAATCAAATATAGCCGTATCGAAATAATAACATTGTCTAACAAGTGTCCAAAGGCCACCAAATCTCTATCATGAACCTAACCTACGAGTATGTTATGAGAAGGGGTCAGATTACAAAGTTCTAGTGACTGGACAAATTATACATTCAGAAATAACTCTACAAATACCATTTAGTTATGTTTTCTTAATTATTAGGTTATCTAGGTTAACTGCACTCAAGGCTCTACACTTACGTCGTACTCACCTACTCAACGGTAGATTAACCTAATATAGTATATATGTAGTTATACCCCCACATCTCAAGGCACTCGCCATAGTACCCTCCTCGTACAGTCTCCACTGTCATGCCACAGTGGCATATGCAACATCCATCCTACGCTGAACGACGTATGGAAATCCAAATCATTATGCCACAAAATCGCACAGAACAACCATCACTATGCCACGTAAGCGTACGGATCATCGTAGCCAAACTCCTCGGTCGAATCAAGTCTTAACACAGAGTAATGCCCTACTCTCTACGATACACCACCCGGTACGTGTATCTTGACCCTCACACGAACGTACTGTCTATCGTACCTCAAGTCCCGTAATAGTGCTGCATCCAATGCACAGAACTCGGTCATGAGCTTTCCATATCTGTAAAGGCCCGCCTTATTAGGCATATAGTACAGATATCCAGAGTATGGCCTACATTTTCACATTGGCTATGGTCCCACCCTGACCCCTCCTTCAACTAATGAAAGACTACATAAAGAGCTAAGGGGCGTGCCATTATCAAACAATCTAACATCCAATTTGGTGTATCCTGCAACCAATGTCTCGATAGTATATAATAGATGGTCTCTAGGTTTAGCTCTAGTCATTCCGCATCACCCACTGACTGTTGATGACAGGTACCCCACGATTACTATCCTGTATTGGTTTTGACCAGCCTCTTTTGAGGAAAATTGCCGAATCACCCAACAAAATCCGCCATAGCCTTCTGTATGCCAAACTACCGTTGCAGTCAAGGTATACTCACCGGGTGGTACCGTGCAGATCAAAACTTTGTGAGTACAGCCTGAGCATGCACCGCACAGAGGACGCACATGGAGTACACCCTACTGCATCCCACAGAAGCTGTGTGCTTCCCTCCGCTCCCGCAGAGCAATCAGACATAATATCAAGAAGAATAATTAGATGGATGTGTTCCTCTCATGTCTCCAGATACCACGATGATCTACGTTGTTGGGTTCTTCACCTTCATACGTGCGGACTGGTGCAAGCGCATCACGCGAACGCATTATAAGACCCGATGTCTAATCTTTTAATCACGCGCTTGCTTTATCTTATCAAATTGGTAATTAACTTGATTATCCACATATTCACTTTTATTCAACTTACTAGATTTTCCTTGAGCACCTCATATCTCATTAGAACAGACCCCTTTTAAGATTAGCTTATTAGTTAAATAAGTTTATCTAAATCATGTTTTAAGTTCACTAATAAGCCCAGTGGCACAACATGTTATTTAGTAGATTGTAATTAACGAAAGTAATATACAACCCCTTTTTATTACGATGTCATTTATTGTTCAATTCAATGTTAAAAAGTTCAATAACATGTTTTACTTAATGTATAATAAAGTTCATCCTTGCTCAATCCTCACGTTTTCTTATGACATGTCTACTTAATATATAATTAACTACAACTTATTTCATTTCATGAGTCTACTATATTATTTCTTTTTTAACCACAACGTCGTCTTGCACTGTCATCGCAAACTGGTGTTGCTATTTGCTTACTAACTTATCTCTCTTAACTAAGGTTTATTAATAAGTTCCCTCTTTCATTTATTATAACCCATGTTATAATTCTTATTGTCCCTAAGACAAGCCTACCTATTATATTACATTCTCATTCATATAATTAATTATAATAGGTTATATTCCCCATTCATCATAATTCTTCTTGGGTTCCTGAATATGAACAACCTTTTATTGTTTTCATTTTTTTTAATTACTTTCATGTACATTCTTATTATTTTAGGAAAACATTTCACACACCTCATTAGATTGGTCAGTGGAAAGATGTACAGATCTATTTCCATAACGTGCATCATTTAAGATCCGTAGTTGCAAGCTTTTTCTTTTATTTTCATTATGGACGTACATGTAAATTTTATTTGATTAATATGCAATACGGTAAAAGAACACCTGTTTCACACTAATCCCTTTTTCCTTTCTTTTCTTGCATCTACGTTCATTATAATTTTACCGTTATGGAAATGTATCTGTTTTTCCAAAATCCAACTAACTCGGTCTAGTACTAACTTTTCCCCTTTGTATTCTTTGAGGTTGATGTTAATTCATGTTTTTCATTTACCGTTTTCAGTTACAGTGAATTTTCCATATTACTATCAAATTAACATTTTTCCCAAATTACTGTCAAATTAACATGTTTTCCCAAATTATTGTAATTCTGTTTACAACCTACCCAATTTATTATTACATAACAATTTCTGTATAATTCCCTTTTTCTATATATCCAAATTATTATTAAATAGTAATCACTGAAAGTCTATGATAGGATCGTGTATGTGTTTAAACAGTAGCAAGTACTAAGATAATGCAATAGTAAGCATTAAAGGTAAAATAATAGATAATCACACCGATATTTTATCCTGGTTCGGACCTCCCGTCCTACGTCCAGTTCCGAAGCTCCCCTTCAGCCTTTCAACTATCAAAAACTATCCTCACTTCATCCGGAGGAATAGGTTTACAGATGAATAGTAATCTTGACAATCTTGTGTTCTATACAACACTGATAATGACTGAATCGTACAAGTTGCTCCTATAATCTCCTAGAGTTGATATGAGAATTGAATCACTTAAAGAGAATAGAAGTATTGAGTGCTTGATTGAAATATAGAGAGTATTTGGGAATAAAGAGCTTTTCAGAGACTATAGAATAGATCTAGAAAGAATAGGTGATTTCAAAACTTGAAACTTTGATCTATTTATAACAACTAAGAGTTTCTATGAAAAGTTGTGATTTCTGAAATAAAATTCTTTGTTTGAAAAGAGATTTCTCTTAAGAAAATCGTTTTTTTAGAAATAGAATAAAATTTGCAACTTTTCAAAGCGAGGAGATGGGTTTTGAAACTATAGGTCGTGTGCCAGGACAGACGTCTGAACTTCTTGGTCAGACGTCCATCTTTGTAATCTGACATAACTTAGATACATAGATAGACGTCTGTTCTTAAGATGTTAGATGTCTATGTGTGCAGGAATATTAACCCGAGGCTCTCTACAGACGTCTATCATGTATATGACAGACGTCTATGCTGAGTCAGGAAGAGCGTTCCTGCTCAAGTGACAGACGTCAGTTGTATGTATGACAGACGTCTGACACTGCACAGACACTATAAATTCTCTTTCTGTGTTCTCATATTTCATCAAGGATATTGTACATTATATCTATACTATCAATACTAAATATTTGATTTTTAGCGATTTCCAGCGAATGTCCTTGTTGTCTTGTGTCTTCTCCTTGAGTTGCTTCTTGTATGAATATATGTATATTTATATAGCATGTCATCATCAAAACTGAGGATCTAACATTCTCCCCCTTTTTGATGATGACAACCATATATTTCAAAGACTCCCCCTGAGTTAATGACCCTTACCTTTTCTCCCCCTTGGGCATTATCAAAATTAAAACAAGCAAAGTCACTATAATAGCAAAACCAAAAGATGGCAGTCATACATAGGTGAAAATAAACAAAGTTCTGTGGAGAGGAAAGTTATAGATACAGACGATAAAGCAAAATAATACTAACTAGATATTATGAGATAATAAACTTAAACATCTGCGAAATATCCCCATAGATCCGATGCTTCAGTACCATATTGCCCCCACTGTGAATTTTCGTTATAGACAATATCTTCCTGAATGGAAAGGCCGTGAAGTGTTTGTTGAGTATCAGGAGTTGGATCATCTGGATCCCATTCAGATTCTTCCTCATGTTCATGGGTAGTTTGAGGTTCCTTACCAGGTGCATGTTCTGCTGAATGAGTTGGCTCAGGTTGAGCACTAGATCCTGGTGGTATGTAACGAATAATGGGTCCACTTAGAGGAGGAGTAGATGATGCAGAGGATGTACTAGAAGAGTATCAACCACGAACTTTGCGAATAATTTTTCCAAGTGAGCTAACAACCTTTTCCAGAGTCTTTTCAACTCTAGTCATACGAGTGGAAAAGGAACAATACAGCCGTGTGACTTTCTTTACTAATATTTGTTGATTCAAAGAAAGTATTTGTTGATTTTGTAAAGAGACGTCTTGTACAATTTCACCGTGTTCGGCCATTACCGTTGCCTCTTATATTTCCAAATCGGAGTAGTATTCGGTGGGTTCACTTGGTTCAGGTTGTTGGCGCTGTCGGCGCTGTGGAGGTTGAACTGGTTGGGGAGGATGTCCTTGATGTACTTGCCATTGTTCAAATGGAATAATTTCTTGCAGTCGGTCAGGTAATTGCATTAATGCCGCAAATCGTATTCCGCTATTATCAATAGGTACTTCCAGATATGCAGAAAGATACAAATTAATTTCTTGTGACCAGAAGACATACATTAGGTACACGCCTTAAGGAATTGTTCTTTCAGTTGGTGTCCAAAAATCTCGAATTTTCTCAAAGATAAATTATGCCCAATTTACACGTGTGTGTCCGAAAATGGCATAGAGAGCCTTGTGATCATTTAAATAAACTTGCTCAGGACTTCCTAGTCGTGGTAGGATAGTATTGATAAGCATACGATTTATTAGTCGAGGCCTCGAACGGAATTGAGATGGAGTCATTTTTGTGAAATTATCTTGCCAAATTTGATGAGTAACTTGATCTCGAGGTTGAAAGCGCATATCTAGGATATCTTGTAGACGAGTGCCAGTATATGATGTATTTAATATTTAACCTAGCATCTCGATATTAAATTTAACCACTTGACCATAAACCACGGACCAAATCCAATTTTCTTGATCAAATGGAGACCATACCGATAGCGAGCATAAGTTAATGAAGAAAAAATAGATTGCAAGTGAATCAATGATACCTTTGTTATCTTTATATTCAATTAAATTATTAAGCTTTGCTCGAGTTAGGATGTTTGTGATATCATATTGCCTCAATTGAGAAAGAGGGTAAAATGGTCCCGGATGAATTTGCTTCTTCTTTACAGCCTCTAAAGGTTTTGGACCATCTTTCTCTTTCATCCATTCTTCGATTTGTTTATCAGAGGCATAATTAGGTGTTTCGGTAGGTGGTTGAGAGGAGGAGGCTTCAACAACCTTCTTTCGTTTGTTGGTGGATTTCCTTGGAGCCATGAATTATGAATTCGAGAGTTGTGAAATTTAGGGATTAGGGTTTTCTTCTTATTTTTTGGAGGAAGATAGAGCATGCTAAAAAGTAAATTGGAGAAAGGTGAAAAGATATTATATAGGGGGGGGGGGTAAAACTAGGGTTCTTGTTAGCACTCAAACGTCTGTTGGGTTATTGACAGACATCAGGTACTACATGGAAAAATATCCCGAGACCTTCCACAGACATCTCATTAATTTGGCTCAGATGTCTGTGCTGAAAAGAATTTATTATGTCATATTAAATTATGGTCAGACATCTTTATGTCTTTAAACAGAAGTCTGGTACTACAAGAAATTGAAAATGAGAAGGTCTAAGACCTCTGAATGTTTTCTATTAGACGTCTGTGCTGAGACTTGTTTATGAAATAACTTTAACATGCTCAGACGTCTGTGGATGTTTTCTTCACATGACTGTTGTGGCGTAGATATAAAACCTGAGAGGATATTCAGACGTCTTTATATGGTATGTCAGATGTCATAAATGAAATAAAAATATATTATTTATTCTTTATAAATACAATGAAATAAATCATCAAACTTAATGCGTTATCACAATGTGGTATATTATTATGAAAATTAAAAATATTCTTCAAATCGTCATCTTTAACTTATTTTCGGTTAGGTGAAAAAGGTGACCTTTTTGGAGAAGTCCATGGGTTTATTGGATCATGTGACATACGATAAGACCAAGATGGATTTAGTGGATTAACCGGTCTTGGAAGAGGTTCGGAAACATCTTTTAGTTTAGAACTACAAAACTTCAATGCGACTTGTCGTAGATAACTCAATATAGTAGAAGTAGTTTTTTCTTCGAAATATAACTCCTTTTGTAGTTCTTGTTGTTCCTTTCGATAATGATGAATTTCATCAATCTTCCGTTTAGTATCCGGTGAAGTGAATAAAGCTCTCTTGGCTCGTTTGGAATCTGTAGTGAAACCAGTATGATAATCCTGCCATTTGTACACTGGTTCATGTTTTGATATTAGAGTCGGATCATGTGGTCTTCTGCTGATCTAACAATAGTGAACGCGATGTTGATTAATGAAGTAGATTTATTTGACATTCTTAATAGTTATTTGCTTGTATAAAATTTTAGTTAAGTTAGAGTAAGTTATTTATAGGTAAGAATTTGCTAGTTTTCATTCCTTAAAAAATGCAATAGTTATCTTAAAACCAACCAAAAATTATTGTGAAGAGAAAATTAAGGTGAAGACAAAAATCATATATCGGAGAGGGAGAAAATTCCTAACTCTCTACGAAAGTTTATAAAAGTAGTTTCATTTAATGGTTTGGTGAATATATCCGCAATTTGATTGTTAGTATTTACAAATTCCAAATTAATATTACCTTTTACAATGTAATCACGTAAAAAATGGTGTCTGATATCAATATGCTTAGTTCTAGAATGATTAATAGGATTTTTTGGAGAGATTAATGGGTTGTCACAGTATATTGGTGAATTAGTAATTAATTTTCCAAAATCTCTTAAGGTTTGTTGCATATAAATCACCTAAGCACATGCAAGAGCAGCATATATATATTCTGCTTCGCATGTTGATAGTGAAATGGAATTTTGTTTCATACCGAATCACGATACTAAAGATTGTCCTATAAAATGACATGTACTGCTCGTGCTTTTTCTATCTGATTTGCATCCTTCAAAATCAGCATCACTATAAGATACAAGTTCAAAAGGTCTGCCAGTTGGATAGAATAAGCCATAATCTTTTGTGTTTGTTAAGTATCTCAAAATTCATTTTACTGCTTTATGATATGATTATTTTGGTTGGGCTTGAAAGCGTGCACATTGACAAACACTCATCATGATGTCTGGTCTACTAGCAGTTAAGTATAAAAGAGAGCCTACAATACTACGATATTGTTTTTGATCGAAATCTTTTCCATTTTCATCTTTTTCTAGATGAGCAGTTGTGCTCATGGGTGTTGGTTTCCTTGATGTATTTTCCATGTTAAAACGTTTTAAGAGATTGTTACAATATTTTTCTTGATTTATAAAGATTCCATTTTTAAGATGTTTTATTTGTAATCCAAGAAAGAAGTTTAATTCTCCCATATGTGACATTTCGAATTCATCTTTCATTATTTTAGAAAAATTATTACAAAGATTTTCATTAGTTGATCCGAAGATAATGTCATCAACATAAATTTGAACAACTAAAATATCATTTTGTATTCTTTTTATAAAGATTGTAGTATCCACTTTTCTGATTTCAAAACTAGAGTTAATTAAATGTGATTTTAAACGTTCATACCAAGCACGAGGTGCTTGTTTTAGACCGTATAAGGCCTTTTTTAATTTGTAAACATGGTTAGGAAATTTTTCATGTGTAAAAAGTGGATTTTGTTCAACATAGACTTGTTCTTTTATGTAACCATTTAAAATTTCACTTTTAATATTCATTTGAAATAGTTTTATATTATGATGAATGGCAAAAGCTAATAAAATACGAATTACTTCAAAACGTACTACTGGGGCAAGGGTTTCTTCATAATCAATTCCTTCTTCTTGGTTGTATCGTTATGCAACCAATCGAGCTTTATTGTGGATTATATTTCCATTTTCATCAAATTTATTTTTATAGACCCATTTTGTTCCAATTACTGATTGATCTGTTGGTTTAGGGACTAACTCCCAAACTTCATTTCTTTCGAATTGATTAAGTTCTTCTTGCATGGCTAAAATCCATGATTCATCATTAGCTGCTTCCTTATAATTTTTAGGTTCTAACGATGAAATAAACACCACATGACTCATTTGATTAAGTTGATGCCTAGTAGAAACTCTTGAATTTATGTCCCCAATAATATTATTTGTCGAATGATCTTTCAAAATACGAGGGGGTGATCTTAGAATAGTGTTAGTTTCTGGTTCATAAATGTTAGGATTATTGTTATTTTGAAATTCATTTTCATCTTCATCAGTGATTTTAATATTTTGAAATTTTTCAACAAAAGAAACATGTAAAATTTCCTCAATAGTATTAGTTCTTTTAAGCTTTACTTTTATCAGAATATGCAATAAAAATTCCTTCATCATCTTTTGGGTCAAAATTTTCAAGATTATCTTTTGTGTTTAATATGAAGCATTTTGATCCAAAAGTTTTGAAGTGTGATACGTTTGGTTTATTACCATAAAGCATTTCATAACAAGTATTTTTCGTTAATGGTCGAAGAGTTACTCTATTTAAAACATAACAAGTTGTAGCTACTACTTCAGCCCAAAATGATTTTGGAAGACCACTGCTATTTAAAAGTGTTCTGGCATATTCTTGTAAGGTTCGGTTCTTCCTTTCTACAACACCATTTTGTTGTGGTGTTCGAGGTATTGAAAAATTATGACTAATACCTCTCTTGTTACAAAAATCATTAAACATTTCATTTTCAAATTCTCTTCCATGATCGCTTCAAATCTTTTTAATTTTTAGATCAAGTAGATTCATTATTTGTTTAGGAAAATTTTAAATAATCCAAAAGTATCACTTTTATGTTTTAAAAATAGAGTCCATGTATATCTAGAAAAATCATCTACAATAACAAAGACGTATTTATTATGGTTTAATGAACGAGTTTGGGTATAACCAAATAAATCTAAATGTAATAATTCTAGAGGTTGTTTTGTAGAAATTTTATTTTTAGACTTGAAAGAACTCTTTTTAAGTTTACCAATTTGACATTCATCACATAGATTTTTTTACCTTAAAATTAATCTTTGGTAATCCTTTTACTAATTCCTTTTTAGATAATTTATTAATATATTTGTAATTTATATGGCAAAAACATTTATGCCATAACCATGGATCTTCATGATTAACGGTTAAACATAAATTTGTTTTTTGTTTTGATTTCATGTTTAAAATGTATATATTCTATTTCTAATCCCTTCAAAAATTAAATTTTTATGTTCGTAAAAAATGTTACATTTATCTTTTTCAAAACTTATTTGAAAACCTTTATTACAAAGCTGACTTATAATTAAAAGATCATGTTTCAGATTTTTGACTAATAACACATTAGAAATAATAGGAGAGTCAGATATACCAGTGTTTATGACTTCACTAATGCCAATGACATAGCCTTTCGGGTTGTCTCCAAAGGTAAATAGCCACCATCCATGTATTTTATATTCAATAGCATGTTTCCATTTCCTATCATGTGCTTGAGCAGCCACAATCCAATATCCATTTCTCCTTTTGTTTTGATTTGGGTACCTCATCAACATCAGCCATAAAGCATACATTTTCTTGTTCTGAGTCACTTTCACTGTCACTTTTTGATGAAGATGTATCTGAATCTTCCCATGTGACTTGAAATGCTTTTCTTTTCCTTTTAAACTTCTCGATTTTTTTGTTTCTTGTTATCATTCTTTGGGAAATCCTTCTTTATGTGATCATACTTATCACATTTAAAGCACTTAACCAAGGTCTAATTTGTTGAATTTGATTTGTCACTCTTTTGAAACTTTGTCATTTTTCTGAACTTCTTGAATTTGTTGTAATTCTTTACTATGAATACTATCTCTTCTTCATCCAAGTCTGAATCTTCATTATTTGCTTGAAAAGCTATATTTTTTTTCCAACATTTTGTTCTTTCCTAACCTACAAGTTAGCTTCATAGGACAAAAGGTTTCCTATTAATTCTTCAACTTTGAGTTGGGAAAGATTGTTTGCCTCTTCTATGGCTAAGACTTTTCTTTCCCACTCATTAGTCAATGAATTTAAGATGCATGTAACTAGATCAAAATCAGTAAACTTAACTCCAAGAGCCATCAAATCATGTTGAATAGTTTGAAATCTAGTATACATATCACCAATAATTTCTCCTGTTTTCATTTTAACTGATGAAAATTGATTTTGTAAAATTGATATTTTGGTTTGTTTGACTTTTGTAGTACCTTCATGAGTGATTTGTAGAGTTCTCCATTTGTCATAAGCAGTAGTGCACATCATAACACGTGAAAACTCATTTTTATCAAATGCACAAAATAATACATTCATGGCTTTTGAATTATTTGATGCTGCTGCTTTTTGAACATCGGTCCAAGCACCTAATTCAGTGGTTGGTGGTTCATATTTCTTTTGAGTAGCAGCCCATATTTTTAATCCATTACCTTCCATAAAAATTCTCATACGTGTTGACCAACAAGCATAATTAGACCCATTAAATAGTGGTGGTCTTTGTGTAGATTGTCCTCCTTGAAAAATGCTACTAATAATATTACTTGCCATATTAAACATAATGAAACTAACACAAATTACCGTTATTTGTTATAACCTTGCTCTGATACCAATTGAAAGTCTATGATAGGATCGTATATGTGTTTAAACAGTAGAAAGTACTAAGATAATGCAATAGTAAGCAGTAAAGGTAAAATAATAGATAATCACACGGATATTTTATCCTGGTTCGGACCTCCCATCCTACGTCCAGTCCCAAAGCTCCCCTTCGGCCTTTCAACTATAAAAAACTGTCCTCGCTTCACCCGGAAGAATAGATTTACAGATGAATAGTAATCTTGACAATCTTGTGTTCTTTACAACACTGATAATGACTGAATCGTACAAGTTGCTCCTATAATCTCCTTGAGTTGATATGAGAATTGAATCACTTAGAGAGAATAGAAGTATTAAGTGCTTAATTGAAATCTAGAGAGTATTTGGGAATAAAGAGCTTTTCAGAGAATATAGAATAGATCTAGAAAGAATAGGTGATTTCAAAACATGAAACTTTGGTCTATTTATAACAAACTAAGAGTTTCTATGAAAAGTATTGATTTCTGAAATAAAACTCTTTGTTTGAAAAGAGATTTCTCTTGAGAAAATCATTTTTGAGAAATAGAATAAAAGTTGCAACTGTTCAAAGCAAGGAGATGGGTTTTGAAACTGTAGGTCGTGTGCTAGGGATGTCTGAACATCTTGGTCAGATGTCTATCTTGTTATCTGATATGACTCAGATACATAGACAGACGTTTGTTCTTAAGATGTCAGACTTCCGTGTGTGTAGGAAAATTAACCCAAGGCTCTCTACAGACGTCTTTCGTGTATATGATAGACGTTTGTGCTGAGTCAGGAAGAGTTTCCTGCTCAAGTGACAGACGTCTGTTGTATGTATGACCGACGTCTGACACTGCACAGACACTATAAATTATTTTTCTGTGTTCTCATATTTCATCAAGGAGACTGTACATTATATCTATACTATCAATACTAAATATTTGATTTCCAGCGATTTCTAGCGAATGTCCTTGTTGTCTTGTGTCTTCTCCTTGAGTTGCTTCCTGTATGAATATATGTATATTTATATAGCATGTCATCATCAAAACTGAGGATCTAATAATCACAAGGTTGTAGACATGGCTATTATCAAATTTACCATCTCAATACTATAGTAATTCTTAACCCAACGGAGAATTAATTGAATGAATTATAACAACAATATTCTCAACTTATTTTAAATAAGATTCAACGCAATTACCAAAATTACAGTTATTTAACATGTTAAGAATTACGGGGAAAGCGGATGGTAAATATACCGTTACCCAAAAGGTATAATTCTAAATCCACTCAGCTGAATGCTTTCCAATCTTTAAAATGATTCAGATCGACAATTCTGTGGTCTTTCTAACTGAATCTAGTATTAAAATGACCACGGAGTTACAAATCTGATACTAAAAGAATAAGGGAAGAAAGAAAGAAAGAAACCGAAATAAATAAGATTCACAGGACTTACCTCACGCTGATTGGAAATCTGAACACCTATATTGTAGATTTATATTCTTTGTCTTCAAATCTTGAATCATAACCCTTAAAAGATAATTTTCTAACTTCTGAAAGATTTGGAGAAGAAAGAAAATGGAAGAGCCTTGGCATCATCTTAGAAAATATGAGTTGAAGGCTAGGCCTTGCTAGTCTATTTATAGGTGTACGGGGAATTCTGGTCTATCGGATTCATAGATATAAAATTTGAACAGTATAAATCAGAAAAACACATCATACCCAAAAGAAGATCTGACCCCGGGTGGGTCAAGCCATGTGTCGACCTACCTTATAGGTGTGTCTACCCATGTGTCGATCCACCTTATAAGTGTGTCGACCCTTTGGTCAACCAGTGGGTCGACCCATGTATGAACCGGGTTGACCCAGGACATGGGTCTGAACGTGACTACATGTATAAAGAAACATGTTATCAACATCAACTACTCAATCTGTCGGAGTAGACAATCCAATGTGGCTACAACGAATCTTTAGTCATTTTCTTTACTGTCAAATCCAACATGCTAGACAATCAATGTAGCCACACGAGACTGTCTTCCATTGTGGTGTGCACCGATCAACGAAGATGTTGATAGCTCGGCATATTAATACAAGAATTTAAGGCACGACATTTCAGTGTAACTCTTGAATGATTTAGACAAATCAAGTCATCCTTTATTTAATATTGTTTCAGTATAGCCTTTGTAATGGCCTGAATTTTCATACCCTTTGAGTTGACTAATTACACCACACGTCCAACCCAAATTGGCAAAAATACGAATCATTAATAGAAAGAAGTTTGTAACAACCCGCGTTTTTACGTTTCGGAAGATCGTAAAATAATTTTATTTTATTCTCTGAGGGTTGGATCATTCTCATCTTTTAATATGTTGCTTATGGGGATGTAAGACATGTCCATAATTTTTGCCGATTTTGTTTGGGACCATTTTGCCCCTTTGATCTTTGTACTGGGCATAACTTTTGAATCAGGTCGAATTAGAGAGTGAGATCTGTGCCATTGGAAAGAAATTGATGATTGTCTTTCCGTAGAGTGGTTACATTAAGGATTTGGCTCAGCGGTTTGGGAGAAATCGTTGTTTTAAGGTTTTTCAGTTGGCTATTCAATTTTGGAGCCTTAGTGTAATCCTATAAATAGGGGGTGAGAGTGGAGGGAAAAGGTTTACTTTTCCCCATTCTCTCATTTGAAGGCATTTGATCTCCTTCTTCCTCCTACACCTTTCCACCATTAAAAATCCAAATCAAAGGGGAAATCGAAGATCTACACCATCCAAGGCAAGATCTACATCATTTCAAAGGCGAATTCATCGGATCGAGGAGTTTGTTTCAAAGTGCTCACTGTACGGATTCTTATTTCTATCGTTTTAGGTTGTTTCGGCAAATCAGTGAGTGATTTACATCTCTCACATGAATGCAATGAAGTATATGAGTGTTTGTGCATGTTTCTCATCAAATTGGAATGTTTTACCATAGATTTACACCATTACATGTTCATTTTCATATGCATCACCTTATGATCTAATCTAACAAGTTTTACTCGTTAATTTCATGTCATTTTACATGTTTATGTTAGCTAGATCTCTCATTTTGATCATATGTTCATTTTAATGGTTTTTGGTGAGGTTTACATCATTTTTGTGATAATCGTCATATTCATGTGGTTAGTAATTGTTAACCCCGTTCTTAGAACGTGGTTCAGAACTAAGAAATATTCACAGACGATGACCCACAACGCAACTGACTGACTCAGGTCTTTTTTACGACATGGTTATAAGTCGTTAATACGACATGAGACACAGGACGCATGCACATATGTCAAGTTGTTTCAAACCATGTCGCCCGCCCAATCCAAGTCGTTCATTCGCAACAAGTTGTCGGCGCGACATAAGTCGAGTCGTCCGTCCCAAGCATGTCGTCGCGACCGCACAACTCATGACGTTTAAGTTATGTCGCATGGTCCATGCCGCATGCGCCATATCACTATCATCATGTCGTCCATACGACTTGAACCAAGTCGTCCAAATCTTATCGTACAACGCCATTAGACCATGTCACTTGCATGAATCAAGTCACAGAGATCAGCGCCAGATTGTTTGCACAAGAAATACACAAGTGCTCGTGTCAATCGATATGAACAATGGACACAAATGCGAAGTTGTTCACGTCACTTATATATGATACAAGTAGTATGATGCAGAGGGTAAGCATGGAAAACCATGATGTTGGAACCATCACGTTAGCTATTCATGTGAAAGGGTTAACTCAGGTCATATATATATGCGGCATGAAGAGATGACATGGCACGCTCTGAGTAAACAGTGTGGACCCAAAATAGCTCATATATACAAAATGTGGAGACATGTTGGAACACTAGTGAAGCAACTGAGTAAAATGTAAACCCCCAGGTGCGAAGGAAACGATATCAGCCTGAAGGAATGAAGAGCAAGTCGTTGCTGAATAAGTCAAGATGTGGCGTGCTTACATGCCGCAGATCAGTAATGTCGTATCCAGTCAAGTCGGCGGAATGTTATGGATAGCAACGAGTTATTCAATTATCACAACAAGGTTTCATGTCGTTGGCCCCTGCATATTCAAGTCGTTCACACGATATAGACGAAGATCATCGGCTTGGCTTCAACATGCCATGGTTTCACTTTCATCATACCCGGCTTCATGCGACATGGTGTAAATCAGTCCAAGCGACTTTATTAAAGTCGCATGTCATTCAGGGAATGAACCACTTACATGTTCAGAAGGTTGGGTCCACGTGGCAAGCTTGGAGCAAAGGTGCAAAGTCAAGGCGTCAGAACTTATTTGTGACGGCCCGCCCCGCACCAACCGACATTTACTCCGAAGGTGCGCTGTACACATGTCCAGTTAGCACGGAATGGGTCGCCAGAAGGAAAAGGAAGAAGGGAATGAACATACAAAGAACCTGTAGAATGTCTCACAGCGCATAGAACAAAATATAATAATAACATACTTGACATAAAACAGGAGAGACAGTGCATAAGCTGAAAATCAGAACTAAACATCATAGCAGCGGAAATCCAAAATACAGCTTATTACAACTTTCAAACTGTCTCAAAGCAAAGTAAGAGAAATGAGGTACACTACTAATGCCCAAGTAGCGACCACCAACGACACAGGGAGAATGTGTATATATATATATATAATACGTGGAAGCCTCCTGCCCGCCTCCGAATCAGCTACTCGCGCATCACCAGCTAACCTGTCTCTAGTCTGCTCGTGTGAGCACCCAGAGTAATAAGAGGAGACATAAAACTCTGGGTCAGACATAAAGCCTGGTATGAGCGATAAGCATCTAAAGTGAATAATAACAGGTAGACTAAGACATACCTGAACCTGGACCTGCAACCAAAGAGTTAGCACTACATACTGTACAACACTCTAAGGTATCATATCAAACGGTATAAAGATACGGAGGTGGGGGAGGTGTGCATGTCATAATGATGGCAAACAATCAAGCATAGCATCCATCCTCACATCTCTCACTCAGTGCGTAAAGCATACGATATTCACCACTTCGATCACCCAACACTCCTTGCTACGATCACTTTGCCCCATGAAGTCATAAATGGCTTCACTGCACTGATAACGTAGCCACTAATTCCTCGCTATGTCCACTTGCCCCATGGAGTTATTCACCCCATCTGCGCTGGCTCATAGCCTTACTAATCCTTACTATGTCCACTTGCCCCATGGAGTTATTCACCCCATCTGCGCTGGCTCATAGTCTTACTACGCATCACCTTGCCCCTCAGGTCATAATGACCCTACTGCACTGATAACGTAGTCTTGCTACCATCACCTTGCCCCTCAGGTCGTAATGACCCTACTGCACTGATAAGTAGCCCATCATTCCTTTTAGTGGTAAATCGAAGTTATGAACGTCGACAACTCCTTAGCACACGTCCCGCAGCAAAGTCCAACCATGAAGCGAACTCATTGGTTCCCAACTGGTTCCGGGATCCTGAGATCTAACTTCCCCTATTGGACTACCTTTGCATCTCGGGTTATTGGTCAATACTGGGTCGGGTCGGGTTCTTCCTCAGGTCATCGGTTCGGGTCGGCGTTCTTTATCTGTTCGGGTCGGGTCCCCCTTCTAATGCGGTTCGGGTCGGCATTCCTCTGGGTTCGAGTCAACTGCTTCTTCTTCTTCGGGTCGGGTCGGTGCTTCCTTTCGGGTCGGGTCGGGTCCTTCTTGGCTCGTGCTTTCGATCCGTCTTCATGCTCCTCTCCATATGCTCCTATCCGATTCGCTTTCTTGCTCCTGCTCTGATTCGCCTTTGTGTTTCCGATCCGATCCGTCCTCTTCGATCCGATCCGTCTTCCTCTATCCGATCCGATCCCAGTTCAGCTAGCGTGGCCTTCCTTTTTGCCACTTTCCAAGTGTTGGGTTCCGATCCGATCAGATTCTTTGCTCAGTTCCACATATGCGATCCGAGCCCCCTTATCCGATCCGATCCGAACCCTGCACTATTTTCTGAAACTGTTCCAGCAAGGGTTTACGCCATTCGACGACGTTTTCGACCATTCTAACTATTGAAATCAATCACAAAGCATTTCATACAGTCATAGCAACATGCATAATCAACCACAAACATCATTCACATCAATATCATAGGTTAAAATGGATCAAACATACCCAAAATCCCATATTTCCCCTTAAGCATGTTTAGGTGAAACTAATGATAGGATTAGCAAAACTTAACCAAATCAACCCAAATTCATATCAGAGGTCTAAAACATCATTTAAGAATTTATGAACATTTTTCCCGAATTTTATCATACTTAAATTCGCTAATTAGCACTAATCACCCCTAATTAGCCATAATTAGTGTAAAACTATGCAAATCACTCACCTTAGCCACAAAATAAACTAAGATCTGAAATAATGCTCTGATTTGATGCGAATTCCAATGCTAACAGCAGCTCCAAGGTTGATTAGGTGAAGATCTTCTTTGATTAGGGGTTGCTAAGCCAAATCCTTAACCTAAAGGTGATTTGGAGGTGATTTAGAGGTTGGAGGCCATTTTTAGGGATCCTTGGTGATAAGTGGAGGCTAGAGAACTGAAATGGAATGATTCTCCATCTCATTTCAGCCCTCCCATAACCCTAATCCCGAAATGGGTTATGGGCCTACTCACTAATCACCCGATTTGGCCCGGTTAAGCAATTTTTCACCCTCCAAACCTTGTTTCAGCCATATCTCCCAAACGGTAAGTCCGTTTGGCTAATGTGACCACTCTACGGAAAGAGAAACCATCAAACGAATCAAATGGAAGTGGTTTCAGGTCAAAATTCCTTCTCAATCAAAAGTTATGGCCAAAACAGTACCGACTAGGGGCAAAATGGTCATTTAAAAATCGACAAAAATCATAAGCATGGGAAATGACTCTAATAGATGTTTCCCAAAGTTACATGACCATACGACTTCACACGGGAAAGAAATAAATATTTTACAATCCTATGATGTGTAGAACACGGGTCATTACACTCTCCCTCCCTTAAGAAATTTCGCCCCCGAAATTCCCTAATCCAAACATACTCAAAGGTCCCGCATGCCTATCAATCATAAAACAACAATCAAACATGCAAACAAGCAAAGCAAGTCTATCCTAGCATGCGTAAAACTAAATTGCAAAGTAAATCTTACCAGGCAAAGAGTTCTGGATAAGCCTTCCTAATGCTCTCCTCTGTCTCCCAAGTACAATCATTCTCGTTCTCGCCCCACTGAACCTTGACTAGCTTCACCGACTTCCTTCGAAGTTGCTTTGTATCGTGCCCCACAATACGAATCGGCTTGCGGTTCCCAACCGCCTCGGGTTCTACTTCGAAGTCCTCTAACTGATCAGGTGAAATAGTCATATCTGAGTCGTGAACGGACTTCCTTAGTTGGGAAACATGAAATACATTGTGAACTCCCGCCATCTTCTCTGGTAAGCCAACTCTATACGCCAAATTCCCGACTAGTTCAAGAACAGGGAATGACCCAACAAATCTTGGTGCCAACTTGCCTCTCCTGCCAAATCGTATCACGCTCTTTAACGGAGAGATTTTTACAAACACCAAGTCACCAACGGAGAATTTCAAGTCTCTTCTCCTCTTATCGGCATAGCTTTTCTGCCTATCTTGGGCAGCTTTCATTCGTTGCTGAATGATCTTGATCTTGTCCGACGTTTCTCTCACCACATCTGGTCCAAGCACAAACTTCTCGCCAGTCTCTATCCAACATGATGGTGAGTTGCACGGTCTTCCGTACAAAGCTTCATATGGAGCCATACCGATACTGGATTGGTAGCTATTATTATATGCAAACTCTACTAGATGCAAATGGTCATCCCATGATCCACCAAAATCCAATATACAAGCTCTCAAGAGATCTTCCAATATACGATTCACCCTCTCCGTCTGACCGTCGGTCTGAGGATGATATGCGGTACTGAGATGTAACCTTGACCCTAGAGCCTCTTGTAAGCTCTTCCAAAACCCACTAGTGAACAACGGGTCTCGGTCACTCACAATGCTTTTGGGTACTCCATGAAATCTCACTACCCACTTCATATACAATTCTGCCAACTTGGCTGCCGTTCTGGTCGATTTGACTGGTATAAATCTTGCGCTCTTAGTCAATCGATCCACAATTACCCAAATGCTATCATATCCCGATCTAGTCCTTGGTAAGCCATCGATGAAATCCATTGAAACTTGCTCCCATTTCCATTCGTGAATTTCTAATGGTTGCAATAACCCACTAGGCTTCTTTTGCTCGGCTTTAACTAGCTGGCAATTCATGCATTTGGATATAAACTTCCCAACGTCTCTTTTCATCCCTTCCCAGTAGTAGGTTCGCTTCATGTCTCGATACATCTTATTACCACCAGGATGCATAGTCAGTTTTGAGTGATGACATTCTCTAAGCACTTCATCTCTCAAACCATTCACGTTGGGCACAACTAGTCTTCCATTTTTCCGAAGCCATCCATCTCGATCAAGCCCATACACACTCATCTCCTCATCGATACCCATCTCTAACTTGGAGATGATTTCTAGTAGATTAGGATCGTCCCTCTGACTAGAACCAATCCGCTCTATCAAAGTGGGTCTGATCGTCAAACTAGCTAGCATAACTGGATCCAACTCGCACCTTGGTCTGAAATCAAACCCCGCGATAAACTCCAGTTGCTTCCATTCAAGAAACATTGCCCCTAAGCTGGCATGTCTCCTACTCAAGGCATCGGCTACCGCATTACCCTTCCCAGGTGTATACGCGATATCAAAATCATACGAAGCCAAGAACTCTAACCATCTCTGTTGACGGAGATTCAGATCTTTCTGAGAGAAGAGATACTTTAACGATTTATGATCGGTAAACAACTCAAATCTTTCTCCCAAGAGATAGTGTCTCCACATCTTCAGTGCAAATACAATCGCTGCCAATTCCAAATCATGGGTAGGATACTTTTTCTCATGCGGCTTTAACAGTCGACTAGCATAAGCTACAACCCTACCTCCTTGCATCAATACTGCGCCCAATCCGGTACCACAAGCATCCGTGTATACCGTCATCTCTTCATTCCCTTTAGGAATGACTAACACTGGCGCACGCGTCAACCTCTCCTTTAGACTTTTGAAGGCATCCTCACACACTCCGTCCCAGACGAAGGACTGATTCTTCTTAGTCAACTGAGTCAACGGTGCTGCTATCTTGGAGAAGTCTTGGATAAACTTACGATAATATCCAGCTAATCCCAAGAAACTTCTTACATCTGTTGCATTCTTGGGTGTAGGCCAATCCTGTACCGTAGCCACCTTCGCAGGGTCCACGGCAATACCACTCTCTGAAACAACATGACCCAAGAATCTTACTTCCCTTCTCCAAAAATGACACTTAGAGAATTTCGCTTTCAATTGGTGTTTCCTCAACACCTCCATCACTATCCTCAAGTGCCCCTTGTGTTCCTCCTCTGTCCTTGAGTAAACAAGGATATCATCCACGAACACAAGAACAAACTTATTCAACTGATCTCTGAATACTCGATTCATAAGATCCACAAAATAGGCTGGTGCATTGGTCAACCCAAATGGCATAACCAACCCCTCATAAAATCCAGACGGCGTCCTAAATGCCGTTTTCGGAACACTCTCATCTGCTACTCGAAGCTGATGAAATCCTGTCGCGAGGTCCAACTGGGAGAACACTCTTGCTCCTTCCAGCTGATCAAACAAATCATCTATCCGTGGTAGAGGATACTTATTCTTCCTCGTCACCTTATTCAACTCGCGATAGTCCACACACAAACGAAGGGAACCATCTGCCTTAGTGGCAAATACAACTGGTGCTCCCCATTCGGAGACACTCCTTCTAATCAATCCCTTCTTCAAAAGATTGCTGACTTGCACCCCGAGCTCTCGCTGCTCCCTTGGTGCCATACGACGAAGTGGCATCACTATAGGTCTGGCATCTTTCACTAAATCAATACGGAACTCAATCTCTCGGTGTGGTGGAAGCCCGGTCACCTCCTCGAAGACGTCCGGATACTGGCCAACCACGGGCACATCTGACAACTCATCCTGCGGGATGTCGAGGGAATTTACAAAACTAGCCATAACCCCATCACTAGGTAGGCTACCAAACACTACCCTCCGCCCATCATCCGCCCTCACTGTCACCAAAAAGCCCTCACAGTCTACCACCACCCCGTATCTTTGGAGCCAATCGACTCCCAATATAATGCCATACCCAGTAAAGCCCAAAACAAAGCAATCACATACAAACATACATCCATGACTCGATAAGACCAAATTACTGCAAATCATACTAAGGCTAGTCGAACCACCAATCGGGTTCGTCACAATCAATGGTCTATCGACTATCTCGGGTTCCAGTCCCAACCTATCTACCAGGTCACTAGATATGAAGGAACGGGAAGCCCCAGTATCAAACAAAACTCGAACTGGTATATCATAAATAGAAAGCATACCTTGAATAACAACATTCTTTCCTTTCTCCGCCGCAGTTGGGGCATTCGACGAAGAAGGAATAGCATCAAGAGCATATGCTTTCACAATCTGCTTCTCCTTAAGAGGTTGCGGACACTTGTCTTTCTGATGTCCCACTTGACCACAGTTGTAGCACTTCCTTTCCGCTGGCTTGGCCCGACATTCCTTAGCATAATGGCCTTTCTTTCCACAGCTGAAGCACTCAACATCCTTCTTGCTCTTTTTCTGGCCACCTTTTGATTGGTCCTGCTTCCTCTTATTCTGAGAGCTATTCTTGCCTCCACCGCCTGCTTGCGGCTTTGGCCCTTCTGCAGATGCAGCCTCAGTCTTTGACTTAGGGTAAAGACTCTCTGATCTCAAAGCCTTCCCCACGATCGATTCAAAAGTCTCATCGATGTGGTTGATAAGCCTTTCCCCCAAGTACCCATCCAAACCAGTAATGAACTTCTCATTCTTCTTTTCAGGAGTATCGATAAGAGATAGTCCATATTTCGACAAAGTGTCGAACTCAGCAATATAATCAGAAACTGCCCTCCCATTCTGCTTGAGTTCCAAGAACCTCTTAAACAACACTGACTTCTGGGCAGCTGGAATAAACTTCTCGCTAAAGCGAGCCTTGAACTGAACCCAAGTAACCTGGTCCTCTGGAGTAGCTGTTCTAATGGCATTCCACCAATTCATCGCTCGCCCTTGCAGCTGACGAGACGCTAGCCTTCTCTTCATCGCATCCTCAAGACCCAAGTCATCAAAGATACGATCACAGCTATCCATCCAGTCTTGAACATCCGTGGCCGACTCCGTTCCGTGGAACGGCTTCCCACCAAGATTAGTGTAATCCTTGCACAACTTGGCGAAATCGACCCTAGGCGCCTGCACTACTGGGCCAACACCAACTCCGGGATTGGGAATTGCCCCTTGCACTTCTCTGAGCATGTCTCTCATGAGGTTAGTAAACATAGCCCTCATGTCAGCGGCATTCCTTTGGTTGGTCCCTCTACCAGCACCCCTCGTCTCTCTGCTCATCGTTAATCTGTAAAAAGGGAAACGATTAACGACCCCACAGTGGTGCTAGTGCAGTGCGACTTCATCTTTATACTACTAATAGTATATATATACATAGTTTTTGAAAACCAAAATAATCACAAATACGCGCTCTCTTATACGTACTAACTCTCCCTAGTGTCTTTCCCTAGGTTAACTACGCAACCTGGCTCTGATACCAAGTGTGACGGCCCGCCCCGCACCAACCGACATTTACTCCGAAGGTGCGCTGTACACATGTCCAGTTAGCACGGAATGGGTCGCCAGAAGGAAAAGGAAGAAGGGAATGAACATACAAAGAACCTGTAGAATGTCTCACAGCGCATAGAACAAAATATAATAATAACATACTTGACATAAAACAGGAGAGACAGTGCATAAGCTGAAAATCAGAACTAAACATCATAGCAGCGGAAATCCAAAATACAGCTTATTACAACTTTCAAACTGTCTCAAAGCAAAGTAAGAGAAATGAGGTACACTACTAATGCCCAAGTAGCGACCACCAACGACACAGAGAGAATGTGTATATATATAATACGTGGAAGCCTCCTGCCCGCCTCCGAATCAGCTACTCGCGCATCACCAGCTAACCTGTCTCTAGTCTGCTCGTGTGAGCACCCAGAGTAATAAGAGGAGACATAAAACTCTGGGTCAGACATAAAGCCTGGTATGAGCGATAAGCATCTAAAGTGAATAATAACAGGTAGACTAAGACATACCTGAACCTGGACCTGCAACCAAAGAGTTAGCACTACATACTGTACAACACTCTAAGGTATCATATCAAACGGTATAAAGATACGGAGGTGGGGGAGGTGTGCATGTCATAATGATGGCAAACAATCAAGCATAGCATCCATCCTCACATCTCTCACTCAGTGCGTAAAGCATACGATATTCACCACTCCGATCACCCAACACTCCTTGCTACGATCACTTTGCCCCATGAAGTCATAAATGGCTTCACTGCACTGATAACGTAGCCACTAATTCCTCGCTATGTCCACTTGCCCCATGGAGTTATTCACCCCATCTGCGCTGGCTCATAGCCTTACTAATCCTTACTATGTCCACTTGCCCCATGGAGTTATTCACCCCATCTGCGCTGGCTCATAGTCTTACTACGCATCACCTTGCCCCTCAGGTCATAATGACCCTACTGCACTGATAACGTAGTCTTGCTACCATCACCTTGCCCCTCAGGTCGTAATGACCCTACTGCACTGATAAGTAGCCCATCATTCCTTTTAGTGGTGAATCGAAGTTATGAACGTCGACAACTCCTTAGCACACGTCCCGCAGCAAAGTCCAACCATGAAGCGAACTCATTGGTTCCCAACTGGTTCCGGGATCCTGAGCTCTAACTTCCCCTATTGGACTACCTTTGCATCTCGGGTTATTGGTCAATACTGGGTCGGGTCGGGTTCTTCCTCAGGTCATCGGTTCGGGTCGGCGTTCTTTATCTGTTCGGGTCGGGTCCCCCTTCTAATGCGGTTCGGGTCGGCATTCCTCTGGGTTCGAGTCAACTGCTTCTTCTTCTTCGGGTCGGGTCGGTGCTTCCTTTCGGGTCGGGTCGGGTCCTTCTTGGCTCGTGCTTTCGATCCGTCTTCATGCTCCTCTTCATATGCTCCTATCCGATCCGCTTTCTTGCTTCTGCTCTGATTCGCCTTTGTGTTTCCGATCCGATCCGTCCTCTTCGATCCGATCCGTCTTCCTCTATCCGATCCGATCCCAGTTCAGCTAGCGTGGCCTTCCTTTTTGCCACTTTCCAAGTGTTGGGTTCCGATCCGATCAGATTCTTTGCTCAGTTCCACATATCCGATCCGAGCCCCCTTATCCGATCCGATCCGAACCCTGCACTATTTTCTGAAACTGTTCCAGCAAGGGTTTACGCCATTCGACGACGTTTTCGACCATTCTAACTATTGAAATCAATCGCAAAGCATTTCATACAGTCATAGCAACATGCATAATCAACCACAAACATCATTCACATCAATATCATAGGTTAAAATGGATCAAACATACCCAAAATCCCATATTTCCCCTTAAGCATGTTTAGGTGAAACTAATGATAGGATTAGCAAAATTTAACCAAATTAACGCAAATTCATATCAGAGGTCTAAAACATCATTTAAGAATTTATGAACATTTTTCCCGAATTTTATCATACTTAAATTCGCTAATTAGCACTAATCACCCCTAGTTAGCCATAATTAGTGTAAAACTATGCAAATCACTCACCTTAGCCACAAAATAAACTAAGATCTGAAATAATGCTCTGATTTGATGCGAATTCCAATGCTAACAGCAGCTCCAAGGTTGATTAGGTGAAGATCTTCTTTGATTAGGGGTTGCTAAGCCAAATCCTTAACCTAAAGGTGATTTGGAGGTGATTTAGAGGTTGGAGGCCATTTTTAGGGATCCTTGGTGATAAGTGGAGGCTAGAGAACTGAAATGGAATGATTCTCCATCTCATTTCAGCCCTCCCATAACCCTAATCCCGAAATGAGTTATGGGCCTACTCACTAATCACCCGATTTGGCCCGGTTAAGCAATTTTTCACCCTCCAAACCTTGTTTCAGCCATATCTCCCAAACGGTAAGTCCGTTTGGCTAATGTGACCACTCTACGGAAAGAGAAACCATCAAACGAATCAAATGGAAGTGGTTTCAGGTCAAAATTCCTTCTCAATCAAAAGTTATGGCCAAAACAGTACCGACTAGGGGCAAAATGGTCATTTAAAAATCGACAAAAATCATAAGCATGGGAAATGACTCTAATAGATGTTTCCCAAAGTTACATGACCATACGACTTCACACGGGAAAGAAATAAATATTCTACAATCCTATGATGTGTAGAACACGGGTCATTACATTATTCGAAGTTGGCTTGGATCATATGAATAAAGCGGTGGCACGTGACATGTTTTCAAGGAACATGGTATTCAAAGCGACAAAGGACAAGGACCTTGAAATAAATTACAGAATACATGTGGCGTGTATTCATGTCTTCCAGGCGCCATGATTTCAAACGATATGTTGCAATATTTCTCAAGCCATTCACATACCATATCGTTGAATATAAGTCGCAAGCCAACAATCCAGGAATCATGCCGCACGTATGGTTCAAGCTGCAAGTACTCCTAAGCCGCCAGGTGTAAAACAGTGGGACACAACTGTAAAGAAGAGGTGTACCAATTTATTATAACAAAGAGTGGACCACACGAGAATCATACTGCGTTTCATCGAAGATTCCCCCATGTCGTTGGTAACTTTAGACGAACCCGCATGATGTACCGAAAATACCATTCATGTCGCAAGCATAGTCATGGCGTTGGAGTAATGTCGCGGACCAGCTGTACCCGTATATTTACCACTTTACCACTACCCATTGAACACCACTATAAATACCCCCATGCCATACACTTGAAGGGGGACCGAAAATTCATTCCAAGGGGGAGACTCTATCAAATTGCAGACTCATTTACAACTTCTCTAATGGCTTCTATGGACTCATCAACACTTTTCTAACTCCATGAAGATCAAATCTAAGTCAATGCTCAAGAGAGCTCTTCACAATTGAATCTACGTACCTTCAATCTCATGCAAGCTACATAGAAAATCTCTCAAACACCATTCAAAGGATCTCCAATCTTCCCTAACTCTCTCCGAAGCCAAAAAAGAATCTAAATTCACTATGAAATGTATGAAGATCATGAAAAAGGATTAAAGCACATAAGTGGTTGAAGATTCATCATAAAGCTAAAGGATCTCTTCATTTTCTTCACCGAATTCAAGTGAAATTAGGTCATAAGGAAGGGAAAAAGAGAGAAATGATTGTAATGAAGGAAAATAATGTTTTGTAAGCTTGAGTATTATAATGAGAATTGATTGAGAGTGGACGTAGATTCATAGAGAAATGAACCACTATAAAAATTCCTTTGTGTTCTTACTTGCTTTTATTCATTTATTTTGCAATTTCGCGGTTCCATATTCTTACCGAATAGGTGAAGTGTAGCTTTTACACCTTTGGTGTTTGATCCCAAATTTGGAGCAAACATTTGGCGCCCACCGTGGGGCCGCGCTCGCATCTCCTACCTCTTCTTGCACTCTCCCAAAGTTGAGATCCTTGCATTAAAGCTCTAAGTTGCATCCTTCTCTGAAATCATGGCAAAGTCTAAGAAGACTGTTAGCAAAACTGTGATAGAAGCCGATGATGTTGCTAATGAAGAGACACCACTTACTAACCGTTTCGATGTTGGTGAAAACTCGATAAGTGGAGCTGGCGTGACTAGAAATGAACTAAATGCAGCTATTGCCAGCGTGAACCGCCGAATTGAAACTTCAAATAAAACTTTGATGGATGCTAATGATGCTCTAATGGAGAAAATGAATGCTCTTCTAAAAGCTCAACCAATTCAAGCCCCTTCGAAAGTGCATGTGGATTTCGACGAAAATGACAAATCGCCTGCTTCCGATCATAACCGCAATAACAATATGGAAGACGATTATGATGGGGCAAGTGACGGGGATGAAGCTTATATCGAAGGATTGAAATCAAAAGCTAAGAACCATTCCGAAGTTAATGCTCAAAAATACGCCAATCCTGTCACGGGGGCACCTCTTCGTCGAGAAGGCAAAGGGCCTAAGCTCTCGAATCGAGATCATATTCCTAGACGAACATTTGGTAAAGTGCTCAGCTTCATAGAGCGCCACAACACCTAAGAATACATTTCGGACATGATAGAATGAGCCATGAAAAAGAATCAAGCTAGCAAGGACGACGAAAGAGAATGGGACTTCTCTCCTGACAGGACTCCATTCACCGAAAGGATCCTTGAAGCAAAATGTCCGAAGAAGTTCAATCCTCCGACTTTGCCACCGTACAACGGCCTCGTTGATCCCAACTACTTCCTATTTGTTAGATCAAAATTTGGACCTAACACCCAAATCGTTCTGAATCTTATAGAGTTTCAACTGAAGAATGAGGAAAAAGAAAATAACACACAGAGTTTATAGTGGTTCGGCATTAACGAGCTTACGTCCACTTTATATATTATTGATTATACTTTGAAAGCTAAAACAATCAATGATTTCTCTTAATGCTCTCGTAGTCTAACAATAATGGCGGATTCAGTACTCAATATTGCCAAAAAGATCCCAAAAAATGCCAAGCTCCGGGCTATTTATAGCTGATTTTGTCAGGCGGGTCGTGATAACACGTGGCACGAATCCTGAGAACATCGGATCGCATCGCTGCCATTGAAGAAATAGTCAAATTAGCCGTTGCAGACAGGTGTCGCGATCCCCTGGAAAATCGGATCGTGCAGATGGGGAGAATTGGTCAAAATGACGGTTAGGGACACGTGTCGCTAGATCCGTGCGTCTCGGATCACTGAAGACTAGCTCGTGTCTGAACGGGTCAGAGGCTCCGCCATGCATCAGGGGGATCAGATCGGTCAATACTGGGCAATAACACATGCATGGATCGAGTCGCATAGAGGTGTCGTTTCGCTGATGAAATGGGGGCGATCCGTTATGGTGCGATCCGATATGGTGTGATCCGATATGTTGCGAACCGATCGTGCGATTCGAGGAGGGGCGATCCGATCCTTCATGCTCTTAGGGAACGCAGTTTCATACTTTCTTCTTATGAATGAACCTGGATGGCTTGGTCAAAAAGCTAGCCAATATTTTTCCCCCTCGAAGTATGTTTTATTGATGATAGAACATGCTTCGAATACTTTAGGATCGTCTTTTCACACTGAGTCGCCAATCAGTGAATGATTCCTTTTCTGGGACTTTTTAGAGTCTTCATCACTGAATCTGTTGGTGATTTATCGATTCGTATCGCATACTCGAGTCGCGGTCCTTTATCAAGCCATTCGATCCATTCGTCTCGTTCTTTGGTGAGCGCTTGAGCTTCTTTACGAGACGAAACGAAATGGGCTTCTCTCCGAGACGTGGTGGGCTTTTGGTTCGCAGCCCGCCTATTTTCGCGGATCGAATAAAACAAAAAAGGGGAGACAAATGGTCGCCCTTTTGCCTAAATAAGCCGTCCCTCCTGTTCACTTTCTTCCTTCTTCTTTCGTCCGTATCGTTTCGCCTGCATCGTTGAGGAAAGAACCCTAGTTTTTCAAACCTTCAAAAATCCGAGTACTTTCCCAATTTTTAGAAAGGTAACTCCACCGAAAACACCCTTATTCGTAATCGCTGTTGTTTATGAATTTTTCCGACTAGCTTGAGGGAAGAAACGATGGAATATCGTGATTTTTGGGGGAACCCTCGAGGCGCCATGGCTGATGGGTTCAGAGGTTGGAGTTCGGAGATGAGAAGGAGAGGAGAAAAACGAAGGAGGAAGAAGAAGAGAGAAGTCCAGTTCGGATCGGGGGCAAGGAGAGGAGAGGAAGAAGATGAAGGCGAGTGGCGAGACGGAGGGTCGTGGTGACGGCAGAGGTACGTACCGTGGGGGGCTGCAACGATTTGGCAAAGACCCCGATCACTTAATTTCACGATCCGTGAGGGGGCGATCCCTCTGCCCTGCGATCCGAAGGAGGGCGATCCCTCTATCCTGCGATCCGGAGGGCGATCCCTCTCCTTGCGATCCGACTCGTAATTCACGATCCGAACGAATTTCGAACTTTAAACGACGCCTTGTCACCATAAAATTCTGAACAGTTAGGCTAGGGCCTTGATGTCGGACTTTCTGGACTAAATGACCACATAATTTGACTGCATATGACGACTAATCCTTTGATGATCTTAATAGCTTTCACGCTTTATCTTTAATGCACACACGAGCACACACACCGGCACTTGCACACACGGGGGACGGGTAGTATTAATCTCATTGTTCATGTTTTCTCATCCTAGCAGTAATGTCGAATAATCAATCTTCTTCAAGATCCGCAACAGAAGCGGAATCCGAGGTTCCTGAGCAATACAACCCCGAGATTCCTCCAATTAATCCAGGAGGTGAAGATTCTAGATCTGAATACGAGGCAACGGAATCAGATCCGTCCGAAAGTACTTCATCTAGCGATGAGTCTGAGATAGATGGGCGAGCTCCCGACGAGATTCCTGGCGCGCTCGGAATAGATAAATTTTCTAATTCTTTAGCATCTAAGCTCGACGATATAAATCTTAAAAGAATCTGCTTGAGACACGGGATTCCTTGGGATGATGTCTTGACACCCGGTAGCGAAGATAGACCCCACTTAGCTCCGGAAGGATATATGGCAATCAGTCGGACCATGTGCTTGGTAGGAGCTATTCCTCCGTTTCCTCCGATCGCCATCGAGACTTTAAAACGACTGGGTATTGCTCCGATGCAACTTCATCCTAACGCCTACGCATCTCTGTACACCCTATATGTTGCATACGCGGAGATCCTACACGCCGAACTTAAATTCAGAGATTTGACATTCTTCTTTCTTTTCAAGCACCGTTCTTCGGCAACTCCAAATTTCTCTTTCTTTGAATCGGTGGCGAATTGGAAGATTCTGTACGATGGATATAGCAATATAGGGGATCCTAAGTCTGATTGGTTTTATATAAAGAAACAGGCCGGATGCTCAAGAAGATGGCTCAAATCAAATAAACTTTAAGCTTTTAATTGAATATCTTGTTTAAGAAGTCTAGGCGTTAACATTCTCCCCCCTTTTTCTTTGTCTTAAACAGATCACGTCTTCCCGAAAACGGAGGGTCCGCTATACAACAATCGATTGTCCATTCTTCTACAAAGCAGATCCGACTTTTTAAGGATCAAAAAATGCATTACTGATGAAAATCTTCATAAGCATCATCTTCTGGATAGAAGATTTGGACTTGGCGCTGGCGGCAAACCTTATAAGTACATGCCCCCAACGGAGGGAGAGGGAACTTCGCAAGCGGTAGAAACAACTAGGTTTCGCAAGAGTCCGTCCCCGATAATCATCCAAGACGATGAGGACCTGAACATATACAGAGGGGATGAGGTCCGCGGTGACATGTCCAAGGAAATCCCAATTTCTACTCCAATCGAAACCGCTGCTCCCGATGATTTGACAGAAGAGCAGTTATTTGACGAGCTGAACAAAATTCCTCTACCCGATGATGTATATACAGAGAAGAACTTTGAAGGGGGGCCTTTCTTCCCTGCTTCTGAAGAGACCATCGCTCCAACTAGAGAACAAGAAACTGGTCAAATGAGCCTGTCTTCAGGCCCGGGTCTGTTAGGGGGGATTATATGGGATGCACAAATCACACACACTATCTGACCCTGCACTCTTATATCGTGAGTATTCAAAGTTTTAATATGCTCTTCTCTTTTTTTTGCAGGAAAGATGTCCCGCAGACGATCTTACTCTTACCGTTCTCTTCGTGAGGGCACACCCAGTCTTCATCCGGGTACTAAGCGTTCTCGCGACCCTTCTCACAAGCCGACTTCCTCGCAACCTCGGTCTCCACCAAAATCGACCTCTACCAAGCCTTCCAGTTATCCGGCAGTTCCTGCAGGGGGAAAGAAACTTCCTAAAGAGTTAACTCTTCCAAAGAGTGCACCTTCCCACAGCCGGTCGTCAAAAAGGCATCACGAATCTAAAGACAAGGGCAAGGATCCATCCAAAGAGTCTGAAAAGGAGAGGAGTGACATCGTCCCTTCCAGCCAGCCAGAGTTGGCTGCCCCCGGGTCACGGGATTACATGCATGGTCCCAAGATTCAAGGTAGGCTGGAAAAGCTGCGGGAACAATTCCCAGACATATCCTTTGACCAGATGACATTTGTTCCAGCCTTGGAACCGGTCCCCAAGAACTGGGATAGCGAAGTTGTCGGGCACATCCGCCATGTTGCCAGGAAATATGAGATGATGAAAAAACATGCAGTTAACCTTTCAGAAGTCATCTGATCGCTTGAAATAGAAACACACAGATCTAAGGCGAAACTTGACAACAACGAAAGGGCCAGGACAAAGATGGAGAAGGACCTGGAAGATGCTCAATCCCAGCTTGCTTTAGCACGGAGGGATGCTGAAAATTATAAGATTGAATTAGAGAATGCTAAGCAGCGCTTTCATTCGAAACTTGACTCCAATAGCCAAGAAAAAATGGCCTTAAAGAAGGAGGTTGAAGATCTCAAAATGGCTAATATCGAGTTGAAAATAGCACAAGGCCATTTTTAAGCCGAGAGGGCTGCTTGGGAGGCAGAAAAAGCAAGTTTAAAAGAGAGTTTGGCTTTGGCTAAAGCAGAAAAGGTGATTTTAAATGATCAGGTCGCGGACACGGAGAGACGGGTAGCTCTCGCCGAAAAGAATGTTGAAAGTACCATCGAACTGGCCACTGCTTCTAACAACAAGCTCCTCGAAAGAGAGAAGGATATCGAGGGGTTTGAAGAGATGATTTTCGATTTCCTTGGCCAAGTTCTCAAAACTCGCAACATTTCGTGGATCCCGGATTACCACGTTACTTTAGCCAATTTATGGGATGCCATTGTTGAGGGTGAAAAGCAGAGATTGGGGGTCGAAGAAATTGATGAGGATGAGTTGATGAAGAGCATCTTGAGGGATAATGAGCCTGAGGACCTGGCAGAGGGTCGTCGTCTGATTCTAGCGGAGATGGAAAAGGAGAGGGCCTTGGCTAAGGGTAAAGGCAAAGCTGATGAAGGTTCAAGTTCTGCCGTGGGGCCCAAAACCTCCGGAGTTGAGGAGTATCATCCTGACGATCCACTAATCCCTTTAGGCCTAACTCCTGTAGTTGTTGGAGCTCCTGCAACTATTCAAGAAAGAGGATCTGCGGAAGGTATCTCCCTTTTTTCTCCACAATTCGTTAAAGCAATTGTGAATTGTTGTCGTCTGGCAGAACAACCAATTGAATTAGTAACGTGTGTTCCTCATAATACAAGTGGCGAGCCCATCGACAAGGGTGCTGAAAAAGAAAAAGAGGCGGAGAAGGAGGCTGTCTCACCATGTGCCGGTATTGATATATCAAAACAGGCTGAGGTCACAACAGCAGAGAAAAGCATCCCGGCACCTAGCACTGACGTTCCCAAGGATGCTGAGACCATCGAGGCCTTGAAAGACATGGATGGGCGCCATGTAGAGGATGAGGAAGACATTATCGACGCCAAAAAAGCCGACGATGATGACGAACCTTAGCCAGCCGAAAGGCTAGGCAGGAGAAAGAGATGGCTTCGAAGAAGGTGGGAGATGAGGCTTTGGACGTAGTCCCCCTTGCAGAATTCGATCCCAAAACTGGGATGATTGTGAAAATCCAGCCCAAATCCATCAGCCAACAGCTTCATTTTGCAAATCCCGATGACTTCCCGGCTTCCCTTTCTGATAGAAGGAAGAGAAAAGAGGTGGAAGAGGAATCTTCAGAAGAGTCGGATGTTCCTCTCATAGACAAAAGGAAGAGGAAGAAAGGGGATCAGTCTGATGCCGACAAGGCGAAGCTGGAGAGACAGAAGCAAGAGAAGAGGCCAAAGCGTAAATAGGATATTGTTGCTTGTTGATATTTTGTCTTTAGGTTTTCCACTGGCCAGGAAGTGTAATTGTGAGACTGGCCCTCACCTTCCTTTCTAGGCTGTTTTTCACTTTGTTGGTTCGCAGTATATAAATGAAAGTTTATCTCTTTTTGCATCATTGTGTACCTGTATTCAAATAAACTGTCCATGTTTAGTCATAGGCCATCTAATAATAATTACAAATCAGTCAAACAACAGAAAGAAAATTTTCGTGCTGCGTTTCTGTATTAAAGTTCAGTATATGTATGTGAGTATATGTGCCCCCAATCAGTTGTTATCATAGCGCCTGACTGGGGTTTACTAAGGATCGGTTAGTATTGTCGGCAGGTTGCCCCCTATTTCTGAATATGGGGGACTTAGAAGATTTCATAGGATAAATGTTCTTGTGATACCGAATTTCTGGCACCTTTCTCAGTGCTTAATCACAGACTTCTTTATACTCTCCTGACGGTTGCCAAGGTTAGAGTTTGAATTCAGTAGTTCAGTCGGTCCCCGATCCTTTAGCAGGGAAGAAGTTCTTTCTCAGCGCTCAATCGGAGACGCTTTTATACTCTCTCTCTCTCTGGAGAGTTAGAGTTCGAGCTCAGCAATTCATTCGCTCCCCGATCCTTCAGCGGGGAAGGAGCTCTTTCTCAGCGCTCAATCGGAGACGCTTTTATACTCTCTCTCTCTCTCTCTCTCTGGAGAGTTAGAGTTCGAGCTCAGCAATTCATTCGCTCCCCGATCCTTCAGTGGGGAAGGAGCTCTTTCTCAGTGCTTAATCGGAGACGCTTTTAAACTCTCTCTCTGGAGAGTTAGAGTTCGAGCTCAGCAATTCATTCGCTCCCCGATCCTTCAGCGGGGAAGGAGCTCTTTCTCAGCGCCAAATCATGGACGCTTTTATATTCTCCTGGCGGTCGCCAAGGTTAGACTTTTGTTCAGGCGGCTCCGATCATGGTACACCGTCATGCCTTGTGAACGTCATCTTCGCGTCCTTTGTACTCTCTCTCTACTCTGGAGAGTTAGAGTCACGGACCAAGCAGTTTGCAATCATGCACGCTCATCAAACTCGTCCTAGGTTTACATTTTAATCCAAGCTCCGAGGATTAAAACCAGTCGGACAAGCAGTTGGAGCATTTGCCAAGGCTTTGAGTTCCTCCGAACAGTCTACGGGAGGAACAGTTGGCACCAGATTTTGGGTACCTGCATTATTCACGCCGATTTCCATAAAAATAAACAGGCAGATAAATAAGGATGCAATAAAGGTAAATGACACACAATATTTTTATAGTGGTTCGGTCGAATCATGACCTACGTCCACTTTATAATTTTTTGCTTCAAGGAATCAAACTATTCTAGGCTAGTCGTGCCTTATACATGGTTTTCAACAAAGCAAAGGAACAGATTTGAAACTTTTATGCTAAGTATGGCCGTAAATGTTGGGCATTCCACACTCTGGGGATTTCCCTTCCATCTACGGTTGCCAGCTTGAAGGTTCCATTATCAAGCTTGCTCAGAATGGAGTACGGTCCTTCCCACTTTGCTCCCATATGAGTTGGGGGTGGAAAGACACGTTTCAGAACCAAGTCTCCGGGTTCCCAGGTTCGGGCTCGAACCTTTTTGTTGTAATATTGAGCGATCTATTGCTTGCATCTCAAGGCGCGCAGGTCCGCCTCATCCCTCTTTTCTTCGATCATATCTAGGGACTCAAGGAGCAATTCATTATTGGTCATCGGATCATAATAAGCCACCCGGTGAGAAGGTACCTTTATCTCAACCGGGATGACTGCTTCCGTTCCAAAAGCATGGGAGAACGGGGTATGTCCTGTTGCCGATTTATATGTTGTCCTGTAGGCCCATAGTGCCAGGGGCAATTCATCAGCCCACATGGCTCTAGCCCGCTTCAGTCTTCTTTTCAGAATAGACTTAATCACTTTATTCACCGCTTCGACTTGTCCGTTCGATTGTGGGTGCGCCACAGAGGTGTATCGATTCTCAATGTGGTATTTTTAGCAGAAATTTCTGAATTCGGCGCTATCGAACTGAGTTCCGTTATCCGTTATCACAATCTTTGGAATCCCAAATCGACAGATGATGTTTCTAACGATAAAGTTGATCACTCGTTTGGTTGTGATTGTAGTTAGTGGTTCAGCCTCGACCCACTTAGTGAAATAATCCACGGCCACAATAGCGAACTTTGCTCCGCCTCTTGCTATGGGGAGACTTCCAATGATATCAATTCCCCACATAGCGAAAGGCCATGGGCTCATCATTGTTTTTAACTGGTTAGGAGGTGCTCTTGGCATCTTTGAAAATCTCTGGCACGCATTACACCGTCGTGTGTATCTTGTTGCATCCTTATTTATGGTAGGCCAGAAATAACCATGTCGCAACACCTTTTTTGCCAAAGTTTGCCCTCCAGTGTGGTCGCCACATTCGCCTTCGTGGACCTCTTGTAGCACACGTTTGATGTCATCGTGGGCTATACACCGAAGGAGGGGCATTGAAAACCCTTGTCTGTAAAGAACTCCGCCTTGTAGGACGTATCGGGCGACTTTACGAATTACTTTACGCCTCTCGCTTTTCTTGGTCGGAAGCGTTCCATTCATCAGGAAATTCTTTAGAGGGGTCATCCAGGACTCCCTTTCTGGTTCCGTCTCTAGTATTAGGTCGATTTCCATTTGATCTATGCTGGGGGACCAAAGTACTTCAACGGGGGCTAGCCCAGTCACTTCAGGATCGTCGGAACTAGCCATCTTTGCCAACTTATCCGCCTGCTGATTCTCTGACCGCGGAATATGAGATATGCTGTAGTGATCAAAATTGCTCAGCAACTCTTTCACTTTCTTTAAGTATAAAATCAATCTTGCACTTTTTTAGCTTGGAATTTTCCAGTAACTTGGTTCACAACTAACTTGGAGTCGCAGAAGATGTTCAGCTTTGTGACCTCTAATTCCTTTGCGATCCTTAATCCGGCTATCAGAGCTTCATATTCGGAATCGTTGTTAGTGGCATGAAACTCCATACGGATTGCATAGGTTATCAATTGTTTCTCGGGAGTTTCAAGCACTATTCCAGCGCCAGATCTTTCGTCATTCCTAGCGCCATCAGTATACAATCTCCAGGCATTGGGATCGAAAAGTAATTTTGCAGGATTGTCCTCTTCATTGGCTATATCTTCCTCCGGTACGGTAAACTCTGCTATGAAGTCGGCTATCACTTGCCCCCGAATTGACCGTCTAGGCTGAAAGTTCAGATCAAACTGACTTAGCTCAATATTCCATTTGAGTAACCTTCCAGATGCCTCTGGTCTCTGTAGGACTTGCTTGAGTGGGTGATCGGTGTATACAGTAATGGGATGCGCCTGAAAATAATGTCGAAGCTTTCTAGAGGCGACCAGTATACTATACGCCAACTTTTCTATCCGTGGATAACTACGCTCTGCTGCCGTTAATTTTTTGCTCACGTAATACACAGGTCTTTGGACCTTATCCTCTTCTCTTACCAACGCTGAACTGATCGCATGGGATGACACTGCCAGATACACGAATAAGTCCTCGTGATCCATTGGCTTAGATAATATCGGAGGTTTCTCCAGGTGTCTGAGTAAATTCTGAAATGCTTTTACGCAGTCGGGCGTCCATTTGAAGTGGCATTTCCCCCGCTTTATTAATTCAAAGAATGGGATGCACTTATCCGTAGCCCTGGAGATAAATCTGCTTAGTGCGGCCACTTTTCCTCCAAGGCTTTGCACATCCCTAATTTTCCTAGGTTCCTGAATGTCTCTGATTGCCGCGATCTAGTCTGGATTAATCTCAATCCCACGGGAACTGACGATGAATCCCAAGAATTTTCCGGAGGCAACACCGAATGAACATTTGGTTGGGTTGAGTTTCATTCCGTACTTTCGAAGAATGCCGAACATCTCTTCCAAGTCAGTAGTGTGTTGGGAAGATTGCTTGGACTTAACCAACATATCGTCGACGTATACTTCCATTGTTTTCCCGATCTGGTTATAAAACATTCTGTTGACTAAACGTTGATATGTAGCGTCCGCATTCTTCAAGCCAAAGGGCATCACCACATAACAATATAATCCTAGATCCGTGATAAAACAAGTGTGTTCTTGATCTGGAACATGCATCGGAATCTGGTTATATCCTGAATAAGCATCCATAAATGAGAGAAGCTCATGAACCGTTGTCGAGTCCACCAACTGGTCAATCCGGGGTAACGGGAAACTATCTTTTGGACAGGCTTTGTTCAAATCCGAGAAGTCGATACACGTTCGCCACTTCCCGTTGGCCTTCTTTACCAGGACTGGATTCGAAATCCAGTCTGGGTAGGTCGAGTCTTTGATAAATCCATTGCTCTTTAACTTTCCAACTTCTTCTTTCAAGGCAGCGGACCTCTCTGGGCCCAACATTCGCCTTTTTTGCTTTACCGGAGGATGCTTAGGGTCAATGCTTAATGAATGGCTCATGATTGATGGGGATATCCCACGCATGTCCGCGTGGGTCCAAGTAAATACATCCAAGTTGTTTTTTAAGAAATCCGTCAATTCTTTAGCGAGATTCAGATTTAACTGGGATCCAATCTTAAGGACCTTCTCCGGGTCACTGTCATCGATCGGTACATCCACAGTTGTCTCGTTGGGAGTCGCCATTCTGCCCCCGGGTTCTTGATCCTCTCTGGGATCTATATCCTCGGGCCACTCTCTAGGCGACTCTCCAACGACTATCCTCTTTAGTTGCTATAAGGTCTCCGCCCCCGTAGGGGGAGAAGCGCCTTTAGTTTCAATGTCCCCTCCATTGCGAAGTAACTTTAGTTCGGCAACATAACATGCTCGCACAGCAACCTGATCTCCTCTGACGATACCAATGCCAGCTTCTGTGGGGAATTTCAATAACAAGCACCAGGGGGCTATGCAGGCTCTAAACTTTGCGAGGGCCGGTTGGCCCAAGAAGGCATTGTAGGGCGATTCAACGTCCAAAACCACGAAGGGAAGGATTCTCACTCTCTGGCGTTCTCCTTCCCCAAGCGTAACCGGTAACTCTACATAACCCATTGGAGCGGTAGATGCTCCGTTGAATCCACGGATCCATCCTTGACAGGGCTTCAAGTCTTTTATTTCGAGGTTCATCTGGTCAAATGTCCTTTTGAAAAGAATGTTGACGGAACTCCCGTTGTCCACTAAAACCTTATGAACAGTGGCTGGACCAATAGGTACTGTAATTACAAATGGATCTTCTGTCGGAGCATGGACTCCAATGCTTTCTCGTTCTCGGAAAACGACATCGTCGGTCATCATCTTTTGCTGCTTTACCGGGATATTCTCCTCAGGGTTGCTACACTCCCCTACCTCGAGGTGTTTCTTAGATGCATTGACATATTAATCTAATGCCTTGGAACTATGCCCGGCAAGATAAAGTCCTCCGATTACGGTATTGATAACAATGTTCTTTCCCTTTTGCTGGGCAGTCGGCCTAGCAGCAAGTTGATTCTGGTTCTGATTTAGGGCCTGTACTGCTTGCCCCCTATCTCTGGGCGTTACTCTGTATTCATCTAACTTTCCTTCTCGAAGCAGCCTTTCGATTACATCTCTTAGGTGACGGCATTCATTTGTCGAATGGCCGTGAATCTGATGAAAGAGACAAAACTTCCTCGTTTCACGTTCTTTCTCCGTCGACTCTCTGGGAGGTGGCCTCTTATTCTGGAGGACTTCATACGCATCCATGAAGATATTTTCCAGAGTATCATTTATTGGTGTATAACTTTCAAAGGCCCTGGGACGAGTCCTTCTCTGGGAGTCGTTCCCTCGGTTCCTCTTCCGGTTGTTGCCGTTGCCATTATTATTGTTGTTACCCGACTGACGACCACCCTGATTCCGATTTCCGACATTAACCTCGTCTTTCCCCGAGCTGTCTCCTGTCTGCTTAATAGTGACATTGCTCTGGATTTCCTCCTTGTCAGCTGTTTTTGCCTTTCGGTTAGCATATACCTCTTCCCGGCGCAAGTGTACGTTGGCTTTTTCGTAGAATAATTCTCGAGTATGGGTGGCTTGCCTGCCAGGTATCTCCCGAATTCAGTGTCTTTATCTACTCCGTCAATCAGTGCTGCAACAACGGTTGGTTCATGGGGATCTTTAACTTCAGTAGCGGCCAAATTGAAACGGTCTAGGTACACCCTCAAACTCTCGCCTGGTCGCTGCTTGACAAGGAACAAGTCAATCACACTTTTTGTTTTCTGTGCATAGATACGGAATTGTTCTACGAACTTCTCACTCAACTCCCTGAAGCTAGAAATTGATCTTGCTGGCAAGCGAGTAAACCATAACAATGCTACATCCTCCAAGAATATGGGAAATGCTTTGCACTTGACAGCGTCAGAAGCTGCGGCAGCGGTCATTGACCAAGAGTATCTCATCAGATGCTGGACGGGATCAGACCTGCCCGCGTATCGGTTCATCTGTGGCATGTTGAAACGCCTTGGGAAAGTCGCATCCAAAATATCATCAGTGAAAGGGGTGTGACTGCGGTCGATTCCCCAATCTTCGTTCCGTTGTCCACGGCTATCTGCCAGAATCTGATGGATCATGGCTGCAACATTTGCACTGGTCAGCGGAGGTTCAGGGTCAGTGCCTCTGGCTCGGCGGGGTTCTCTAATCTCTCTTCCGGGAGCAGTCACAAAATCTGGGGCTCGGATAGGGCTCCGTTGCCCCCTGTTACCATGAGCATGTGCGCAGCGACGGGGCTGAGGTAGTCTGTTATGTACAGGACTGTCCACATCTCGAGTCCTGGGAGTTGTGGCTTGATCGTTCACATTACGGTTTGAGGGCCCCGCCTCCAGTGCTTCTTCTTCCCGTGATGGCAGGGTTCCGAACCGAAGCTGCTCTATGTTTTCGGCTCTCTCCTACGGTCGCCGCGGAGGTCTTGGCGATTCCTTAGACGAAGAAGAATATCCTGGAGTGAGTGGACGAACCGGCGTCGTCCTTTGCCTTGTGAGCTCATCAAGCCTTCTATCCATAGCAGTCAAATTTTGTCGTAGGACGGAGCTTTCCTGCCTTTGGGCAGCCAATTCATCAAACAGTCTCTCCCACATTTCGGAAAAGCGAGAGAGATCCCCCTCAGTAACGGGAGCAGTAGGATCATATTGGTCATCATCACTTTCTCTTATGCGCAAAGAGCTTGAGCCAGGTCGAGCGGAGGGGCCAGGACGGTAGGAGCAAGCCATAGGCTCCTTTCCAGGTCGAGTTGTAGTCTGATCATCAATTCGAATCGCTGTAGTTCGAGGATGGCGGCTCGCAACGCCCCCCTAAGATCGATTCGCGGTCGCGGTGCGTGGAGGATTCGAGACGTTGCCTCGGGATCGAGTAACAACCCCTTCAGCAGTCCGGATCGCCTCGTTCTCGTCGACTCGGAGCATGGCGTCTTCATCGGATCGGTTCGCCCCCTGCGCTCCGCGATCCAGAGTCTCCTCGTTGCCTAGCTCGTGCACACTTTCTTCAATTGTTTCATTGGTTGGCGAAGCTCGTGCTTCCTTAGATCTTTTTCCAGCCATGATATCTGAATCGCTGGAATCTTCAAAGAACTGAATAGTGAAACTTTAGGACTCTTCTCAGTGAAAGCACCAAAATGTTAGATCAAAATTTGGACCTAACACCCAAATCGTTCTGAATCTTATAGAGTTTCAACTGAAGAATGAGGAAAAAGAAAATAATACACAGAGTTTATAGTGGTTCGGCGTTAACGAGCCTACGTCCACTTTATATATTATTGATTATACTTTGAAAGCTAAAACAATCAATGATTTCTCTTAATACTCTCGTAGTCTGACAATAATGGCGGATTCAGTACTCAATATTGCCAAAAAGATCCCAAAAAAGCCAAGCTCCAGGCTATTTATAGCTGATTTTGTCAGGCGGGTCGTGATAACACATGGCACGAATCCCGAGAACATCGGATCGCATCGCTGCCGTTGAAGAAATAGTCAAATTAGCCGTTGCAGACAGGTGTCGCGATCCCCTGGAAAATCGGATCGTGCAGATGGGGAGAATTGGTCAAAATGACGGTTAGGGACACGTGTCGCTAGATCCGTGCGTCTCGGATCGCTGAAGACTAGCTCGTGTCTGAACGGGTCAGAGGCTCCGCCATGCATCAGGGGGATCGGATCGGTCAATACTGGGCAATAACACATGCATGGATCGAGTCGCATAGAGGTGTCGTTTCGCTGATGAAATGGGGGCGATCCGTTATGGTGCGATCCGATCGTGCGATTCGAGGAGGGGCGATCCGATCCTTCATGCTCTTAGGGAACGCAGTTTCATACTTTCTTCTTATGAATGAACCTGGATGGCTTGGTCAAAAAGCTAGCCAACACTATTCAAATATGAATGGCATATGAGTGCAGCCAAGGCGACCGATGAGTTGAGATGCACGTACTTTCCTCTCTACTTAGAAGGTGCCGCATCACTATGGTTCACAAAGCTGCCACCCAAATCCATCGATCGGCTCTCTGACCAGACAAAAAAGTTCAAGGAGCAGTTCCGCTTGTACGCTACCAAAGCCAAGGATGCTATAACGCTTTCAGCAATGAAACATAATCCAGGGGAAACTATCAAAGCCTTCCTTAGTCGATTCAATGTTGCTTTGTCTGAAGTGAAGAATCCAGAGCCACGCATAATTCTCATGGCTTTACTCGACGCTATATATAAAACAAACGAATTCGGAAGGTGGATAAAGATGAAGGAACCGACTACGCTTGACAAGTTCTATAAGAAGGCGGAGGAGTACATGAGAGTGGACGATAATCCTATACACCTTCAGGTCATTGATGGCAACCAACTCCTTGGAGCTCCTAAAAATACGGTTATCCAATCTAACCATAAGAATAATCAGGGACAGAAGCGAACCAATGATGGGAACGACAACAAGACTAATAAGAAGTTCCGCCTTTTCAACTCATCAGAGCTAACGCCTTTGAATGGCACTCCTGAAAATATCTATCTTGCAACAAAAAGTTCTGAAGAGTATGCAGAGCCAAATTCGATAAGGGTAAGCGATAAACCAGCAAACTCGGGGAAGTTCTGCAGATTTCATAACCAGCCTGGTCATAGCACTAATGAGTGCCGACACCTGAAGAACCTCATTGAGGAGTTGATCAGGAAAAACAGGTTACAGCAGTATGTAAAGAATCCACAAGCCATGAATCCTTCTACTGCTCCCCAGGGATAAGGGGCATCAAATGATCAGTCTAGCCTAAGCAACGTAGCTTCTGCACAAATCATGCTAAGACCGATTATCAACTGATAACAACTGATCGTACTCCCATTGCAGTGGCTCGGAATAAGCGATCAACGTCGCTACATCTTTACTACATGCTCTATTACTCGCTTTAGTTCATGCTTTACTTGACGTTTTACTTTTTGTTATATTCAAAACTTTATGTAAACAGTCTGTAATAATCTGCAAGTGATGCATTGAACATTAGCTCTATGACTAAAAGCACATCTATTTGAATGAATTTCCTGCTTGCAAAGTTATATCTCAAATCAAAACTATCTTAAAAGATGGTTTCATATTGCAGGCCATTTTGTCGAGCGCTTGTTCCTGTAACCTCGCGACCCCAACAACGTTAGCTCAAGAGACGAATGTTGTAAATATCAACACGTAAAATGCAAAACAAGAAAATCACTTCCTTGAAAAGTGAATGGGAAGGTCGCCAAAATTCAAACAGCGAGCAAGCGCCACGACAAACAAGCACGAGAGCTGAAATTTTTATCGAAGGGGCACTTCCCTAAGTGGGAGGTTCAGAGCTTCAGTTCCTAAACCAGAATAGCATGCTAAGTGAGCATCTGACAAAGGGACTGATGGTCGCCCCACAAAACGATATAACAGCCACCAAGACCGTTTGCGTAACATCTGGAATCCCCCAATGCGAAGAACGAAAATCCATTTGCGTAGCGTTTGATATGATCAAACGCGAAGAACGAAAATCCATTTGCGTAGCGTTTGATATGATCAAACATGAAGAATGAAAATCCATTTGCGTAGCGTTTGATATGATCAAACGTGAAGAATAAAAATCCATTTGCGTAGCGTTTGATATGATCAAACGTGAAGAATGAAAATCCATTTGCATAGCATCTGATATGATCAAACGTGAAGGATAAAAATCCATTTGCATAACGTTTGATATGATCAAACGTGAAGAATGAAAATCCATTTGCGTAGCGTTTGATATGATCAAACGTGAAGAATAAAAATCCATTTGCGTAGCGTTTGATATGATCAAACGTGAGGAATGAAAATCCATTTGCGTAGCGTTTGATATGATCAAACGTGAGGAATGAAAATCCATTTGCGTAGCGTTTGATATGATCAAACGTGAAGAATGAAAATCCATTTGCGTAGCGTTTGATATGATCAAACGTGAGGAATGAAAATCCATTTGCGTAGCGTTTGATATGATCAAACGTGAAGAATGAAAATCCATTTGCGTAATGTTTGATATGATCAAACGTGAAGAATGAAAATCCATTTGCATAGTGTTTGATATGATCGAACGTGAAGAATGAAAATCCATTTGCGTAGAATTTGATATGATCAAACGTTAAAAATGAAAATCCATTTGCATAACGTTTGATATAATCAAACGTGAAGAATGAGAATTCACTTGCATAGCATCTGAAATCTCAGATGTGAAGAATGACAACCATTCGCGTAGCATCTAAAAAATCGAATGCGAAGAATGATAAGTCCACTTGCGTAGTGTCTGAAAATCTCAGGCACGACAAGTATCGGGCTTGACCCTAAGCAGGGGCACGAAGTCTAAAGTACTTCCCGTAAAGAAGACTAGCAATGGCCTTCCAAACCGAGGCACCAATAATTAAAGATTCTCCAAAGGGAAACAGAGAACAATCGTAGATGCGTATTTCTCAAATATGAAATACCATACACCGTCACATAGGTCATAAAACGATAGTGTTCGAAATCCACAGTCGGCATTGTCGATTAGCTGATTTCAAGCGTTATCATGAATTCGAATTAGAATATCGTATTTGTACAGACAATATTTGACAAATTATAAATCGTTGAATAAAATAATTCTGTGCAGATACTTCATTCAGTTCAAAAAGTAAAAATTCTCTATAATTCACTTCCTGATAGTTAAACTAATCTGTTGTTGATGTGGGCGATCAATAACAATGTATAGGTCCAAAATCATGTGAATGCTTCTTTTAATTATAGAACAGGCAGCATGGAACAAATGAATTCAAAGCACAATTTTCCATAGCAAACAAAAAGCTACGGCAAAATCTCAGTGCAAATTACGTTTATTTCGAAGCCCACATTTCTCGTAAGCAAGAAGTACAAGCTTCGAGGGGAAAATGTTAACCCCGTTCTTAGAACGTGGTTCAGAACTAAGAAATATTTACAGACGATGACCCACAACGCAACTGACTGACTCAGGTCATTTTTACGACATGGTTATAAGTCGTTAATACGACATGATACACATGACGCATGCACATATGTCAAGTTGTTTCAAACCATGTCGCCCGCCCAATCCAAGTCGTTCATGCGCAACAAGTTGTCGGCGCGACATAAGTCGAGTCGTCTGTCCCAAGCATGTCGTCGCGACCGCACAACTCATGACGTTTAAGTTATGTCGCATGGTCCATGCCGCATGCGCCATATCATTACCATCATGTCGTCCATACGACTTGAACCAAGTCGTCCAAATCATATCATACAACACCATTAGACCATATAACTTGCATGAATCAAGTCACAGAGATCAGCGCCAGATTGTTTGCACAAGAAATACACAAGTACTCGTGTTAATCGATATGAATAATGGACACAAATGCGAAGTTGTTCCCGTCACTTATATATGATACAAGTAGTATGATGCAGAGGGTAAGCATGGTAAACCATGATGTTGGAACCATCACGTTAGCTATTCATGTGAAAGGGTTAACTCAGGTCATATATATATGCGGCAAGAAGAGATGACATGGCACGCTCTGAGTAAACAGCGTGGACCAAAAATAGCTCATATATACAAAATGTGGAGACATGCTGGAACACTAGTGAAGCAACTGAGTAAAATGTAAACCCCTAGGTGCAAAGGAAATGATATCATCCTGAAGGAATGAAGAGCAAGTCGTTGCTGAATAAGTCAAGACGTGGCACGCTTACATGCCGCAGATCAGTCATGTCGTATCCAGTCAAGTCGGTAGAATGTTATGGATAGCAACGAGTTGTTCAATTATCATGACACGGTTTCATGTCATTGGCCCCAGCATATTCAAGTCGTTCACACGTCATAGACGAAGATCATCAGCTTGGCTTCAACATGCCTTGGTTTCACTTTCATCATGCCTGGGTTCATGCGACATGGTGTAAATCAGTCCAAGCGACTTTATTAAAGTTGTATGTCGTTCAGGGAATGAACCACTTACATGTTCAGAAGGGTGGGTCCACGTGGCAAGCTTGGAGCCAAGGTGTAAAGTCAAGGCGTCAGAACTTATTCGAAGTTGGCTTGGATCATATGAATAAAGCGGTGGCACGTGACTTGTTTTCAAGGAACATGGTATTCAAAGCCATTAAGGACAAGGACCTTGAAATAAATTACAGAATACATGCGGCGTGTATTCATGTCGTCCAGGCGCCATGATTTCAAACGATATGTTGCCATATTTCTCAATCCATTCACATACCATATCGTTGAATATAAGTCGCAAGCCAGCAATCCAGGAATCATGCCGCATGTATGTTTCAAGCTGCAAGTACTCCTAAGCCACCATGTGTAAAACAGTGGGACACCACTGTAAAGAAGAGGTGTACGAATTTATTATAACAAAGAGTGGACCACACGAGAATCATACCGCGTTTCATCGAAGATTCCCCCATGTCGTTGGTAACTTTAGACCAACCCGCATGATGTACCGAAAATACCATTCATGTCGCAAGCATAGTCATCGCGTTGGAGTCATGTCGCGGACAAGCTTTACCCGTATATTTACCACTTTACCACTACCCATTGAACACCACTATAAATACCCCCATGCCATACACTTGAAGGGGGACCGAAAATTCATTCCAAGGGGGAGACTCTATCAAATTGAAGATTCATTTACAACTTCTCTAATGGCTTCTATGGATTCATCAACACTTTTCTAACTCTATGAAGATCAAATCTAAGTCAATGTTCAAGAGAGCTCTTCACAATTGAATCTACGTACCTTCAATCTAATGCAAGCTACATAGAAAATCTCTCAAACACCATTCAAAGGATCTCCAATCTTCCCTAACTCTCTCCGAAGCCAAAAACGAATCTAAATTCACTATGAAATGTATGAAGATCATGAAAAAAGATTAAAGCACATAAGTGGTTGAAGATTCATTTCAAAGCTAAAGGATCTCTTCATTTTCTTCACCGAATTCAAGCGAAATTAGGTCATAAGGAAGGGAAAAAGAGAGAAATGATTGTAATGAAGGAAAATCCATGTTTTTGTAAGCTTGAGTATTATAATGAGATTGATTGAGAGTGGACGTAGATTCATAGAGAATCGAACCACTATAAAAATTCCTTTGTGTTCTTACTTGCTTTTATTCGTTTATTTTGCGATTTCGCGGTTCCATATTCTTACCGAATAGGTGAAGTGTAGCTTTTATACCTTTGTTGTTTGATCCCAAATTTGGAGCAAATAGTAATGTTGTGATATGTTTGTGATTGTGTTTGATGATTTGGTTGAGTTGGCTTCGTCGGATTCGTCGTTTGGCGAAGTTTTGGTCGAAATCGGAGTTGAATTGCAATATGCAGAAATTGGCTAGGCCATAGGTTGAATCGGCCAAGGATTTGCTCGATCAGGTGTTGGCTCGGCCATAGGTTGAATCAACCAGAAATTAGACCAAAACGGAGTTGGATCGGACAGGAGTGGATCGGATCGGACCATAAGTGGATCGGGTCGGTCTCATGTCCTGTCACAGAGAACAAGTCAGAGTGGATCGGGTCAGTCATGCTAGTGATCGGATCGGTCATCTTGGTTTGGATCAGGTCATATTTGGATCGGGTCGGTCATACAGGTGATTGGATCGGGTCGATCATACAGGTGATTGGATCGGGTCAGTCGTGTTGGTTGGATCGGTCGAGTTTAAAGCCAGAGGGGGCTAGATTGGGTCGGCCTAGTTTTGGTCGGGTCAGTCTGAAAGGGAGCGGATCGGTCATGTTTTTAGCAACGTTTTTAAACGCTGTGGTTGATGGTGATGATGCTACGGTTTGTTTCTAACAGTGTCATTTTATGAAAAAGTACGTTTTTCTGGTACAACTTAGATTTGGGGAAAAGGTCTGAAAAAAATATATTTCGGGGGTAATCCCCCGAACCTTAGCCGCAGCGCAGTGATGTAATTAGCTCGGTGATGGTGTGACTTCGAAGTAAATTCAAGTAGGAAGGTTCGAAGTGTTGAAAGGTGTTCGTTGATTGGAGTAGAACATCGAATGAAGTAACAACTCAAAGGTCGTGGTTGGTGGATAATGGTTGCTCGAGAAGGTTGCTTGAGCTATGAAATGTCGTCAAGGTTGGATGACTAGAGATGCGAAGGCCGAGAAGTCATCGTTGTCATAAGTTCTAGCAGGCTCAAAGCAGGGGTACGATGGGGGCACCTATAGACCGGAAGGTTGCTGGTCGAGTACCTTGGGTATCGTTGAAAGGCCTAGTTGTCAAGGTTGGATATTGTCAAGGTTGGACATATGGAGTTTATGCTAGAACTGGGGTTACCATTAGCCCTTGACCTTTGGCAAGGTTGGCTGTCATACGACTAACGACTGTTTCAAAGTAGGATTGGCAGTGATAGCCAGAGTCAGTCATAGATGATTGGTTGTTCTGTTTGTACCATCTCACGTGGATTAACCAAAATCGAGGGTGGTGTTTCTTGAGTGCTTGACTGATATTGGTCTAGGCCTCTGGGGAGGGTGCTTGAGGGATGTTAAACTCGATTAAGGTTGTCTACGTGAGACCTATGTAATCTGGACGCTATGAATGTTATCAATGGTTGTTCTGGTTTCCATGTATGAATTGTTATTCCTTTGGTTAAATGGATTGTAAAGGCTGTCACTGTCCGATGTGGGGAAGATAAGGTTGAGTTCTTCTTTGGTGTCGTGGGTAGATTAGTATTTTATCAATCCTTTCTCATACACTTTATTATTGAAGTTTGTTAGCTCTTTTACCGCTCACTAAGGCTGTTGTCTGACTCAAGGTTTTATGTATCCTCTTATTACCTTGGGTCGTTCATCCGATTGTGGATGGGAAGACTAAGTAACAGGTGACAGGTAATGCTTTAGTGAGGACGACGATGCTGATAGATGGCGAGCAGGAGGCTCACGTACCAGTTTTACTACTAGCAAATAATTGGATTTCCGCTGTTTTCTTTTCTGAGTGATGTAGTGAGGCAACTTTGTATAAACACTATTTCCAAGTTTGTGGATCTTACTTTCTAGTTATATGGAAGTCCAGTGTTTCTGCTTCACTATTACTACCTGTTGTATATGTCCTATTATATTTTATCCTTGCTATGTGAGTTTACGACAGGTTCCGCTTGCATTTACCTACTCTGATGATCATCCATGACTGCCTTGCACACCTTGCAGCGCATTATTTATGTGTATTGTGCGGGGGTTATGGGCGGTCGTCACAAAGTTAGAGGATGAAAAATAGGAAGAAAGAAAAATAAACTCTGGGTCAGTCATGAGACTGGTGTGAGTAAACTCCAACCATTTGTTTAACTTTCAAAAATCCTTTCGAAAGAAATGATAATCGTAAGACAGATCCACACATAAACACAGATGGTTTTTACCTTATGATAATCCAAAAATAAATTTGATATCAAATCCAGTGATATAATTATAGTGTCTACATCAAATAAATAGAAATCTAGCGGAACGCTTGCATCTCATGCTCCATATATAATATAAAATCAAATACCGCAGGGCGCTAATTGGGGATCGGATTCCGACTATGACAAGGTATGGAAACACCTTCCGATCAGTGTACTCTAGAGGGGATACACTGGGGTTCAACAAGAACATCTTGCAACCCGGCCACACATGGCTGGCCACTCAATTAACTTGAGTGTACCGAGCATATTATCACCAATGGTTGTGATCAGCAACCGTTACCAAAAGCATACCACAACGAATAGAATAAGAAGCAAGTGAAATTTCTCTAGATCAGGTGATAATACTCCTAACGGGAACGGCCCTCTTGGCCACGCTGCCTGCCCAATTTATGTCATTTCCCGGTTGATAAGGCTTGAAGTCACGTATATCTTTTTAGAACGTCTTGTCACCATTCACTTTGAATGTCACGTCGTTAGACATTTGTCTATATACGTTGTCCTAGGACTGGACAAACCGAAGGCACTATTCCATCAATCCATCTTAGGCAATTTCTACCTGGGATTAATAGAACATCCCTTGCACTTTGCTCCGTCTTTAAATATCTTCCACATATTTTGATTCGCAGCGCCTATGCCTATACGAAGTGGTTTTCAGATAATGAATCTGACCCTGGTCTCTCCGTATTGACAACGGAGGTATAAAATAAATCAAAACTTTGACAACTGGTGATTTAACTATCAAAGGAAACATCCATACATCCAATGATCTTATTTCCAAATGGAAATTCTATCGATCAAGCATCAAACAATATTGGCCCCTTTTTATATTAATTCCTTACTATTGTATCAATTCCAAATTCCCATTTCCCATCTTCCATATCCTTTCAAAGCTCGATTATCTCTCTTGATTCTTGGAAAGCATTTCCAATATCACAATTTCGTTATTCGAGAAAATATCTCTTATTCCAGTCAAAAATATTTCCATATATTCACAAATTCTTATTTTCTATATTTTAGAAAATATACATTATTAACACTGGAAAACATTTCCAATTATCATTTCTTAACTTCTCGTTATCCAAAATCATTTCTTTTTCTATTCGTAGAAAACACCTCTGATTTGCTTTGGAAAACATTTCCAAAATCTTTTATTCGGATAAACCGATGATATATAATAAACATCGTTACTATATCTTAACTTTTTATTAACCATATCGCTAACCATTCTTGTTAACGAACCATAACCATTCCTGAGTCAATCATGGAAGTCAATCAATTTGGGGTATAATTGCCTCTCAGACCTTAACTAAACAACATTCTCAACTTCGAAATAGGCAAGGCTCACAGCTCCAAATTTTGACAAAACATTGCTTATGCAAATTCTCGGATTCAATTTAAGAATACATTTCTTTTACGGAATACATTAATTACAACGACAGCGTTATAATCACTGCTTCTGAAATATTTAATTTTAAAATATAACTTTTATTTATTGGCTTTAAAAAAACAAATAACTTAATTAATAGATAAATAAATAATCAAATCTTGTTTAAAAACAGAAAGTAAAAAGTACTTTCTAGAATTTGATAGAATCGAATTTCAATAAATATCTTTCTTTCAAATATTCTACACTCGATTAATATTCAGAACATCAAAATAAATCAACCATATCAGGTTAACTCAAATTATCTTATAATTATCCTATATTGCAAAACATTTGCTTTGAAATCATTATTCATTATTAGACGTGAATATTATTCCTGAATAAGAATCTAGACTCGTTTATCAAATCATCTTGATTGCCATTTGGAAACGTCATTATAGTTTCAAATCGAGTGCTTAATTAATTCACATCATATTCTACATCATTTATAAATTCCGTTTATAAATTGCTACTAACACCTTCCTACTTATATAAACAATTTTAACTTCTCTTTTTTTTTGAATGTATTTTTACACACTATACGTTCCATAACTCCTGAAACCATCTTTATATGATTTCTTCAATCACCTTCTAGTTTAATAATTCTAATTTAACATAATATTAAATTATTCCAACATATAGTTGTATTTTCATAGCTATAAATATAAAAATATTAGTTTCTTAACATTTCATCTAATTTATAGATTCACACTAGATAGAGTTTAAATATCTTTTCTGAAATATATCTTTTTATTAAGATCCGACATAGTCGAATTCCAAATAAAAATCCCTTGGATTTATCTCAAATTATTTTAAATTCTACACTTTGGAATAAAACCCATCGTCTCCCTTTGAAACTGATTTCTCATTTCCCTTTTCATTCAAATTTCCATTTGAATTCTCTTTCCCCAACTCAAATCTCTTATACAACTACTGCGTTTAAATCCCCCTTCAAATATCGGTGTCAACACTGATTTCCACTTTGCTTATATAAATTCAACTTGAATTTATATTTTTCTTTATCCTATGATAAATATTTCATTTAATTTATAAACATCATTATAAACAACTTCTTGTTTAATCCACTTAAACCAGTTTCTATTTCCAGTACATTTGAAATCTAATTTCAATTTTTAGAAATAATTTCCATTCAAAATCTCAAATTTCTTTTCTACATTCTAAAATATTTTACAGTATCTTAATACCAAAATTATGGGGCCAGTGTAATTCAACCACAACATAATCATTCACCGATCATATATAACAATCGATAAATAAATAAAACAGTAAATAAAATTTTGAGGAATCCAATTGGATCCCTCCAACCTATTTCCCTATATCCACAGATGTTAATCAACACCAATAATATTAATTTCACATCAATATGAAATATCTTGGTGAACAAAATTAATAATCGATCAACGATATAATTGTATCAACAATTTCAACCAATTTTATCAACCATTCATTCAAACAACCATCACACAGTATAAAATTACTAGAAATACATTTAAAACTCATTTATATAAAAATATAAATGAGCCAGAGTTAGTGAGTTTACTCACGTAGTTTTGCAGTTGACGATTCTATTTTTGTTCCGTTTTAAAATCAAACAGAGTCTGACTTTTCTACGAAATTCCAACAGTTCTGCTCTCAATGAAATCAGTTCCTCAATGTAGACCTTTCCGCCTGATTTCAACGTGATTGGTTTTTTCTAATTCTGTTAACATATTCTCAAGCTATAATCATTATAATTATATGGTTTAAATAAATCAATTATTTTACTTAACTAAAATGGTTAAGGTAATTATGTTTGTTTTACTCTAACAGACCAACCCTTATTTCTTCATCACGCTGCTCCTCCTGTAAGCATCTATCGAAGTGGAATCCCAACTCCAACATAGCCCGATGCCACGTCTATTGAGCAATATGCAATGACTGTTGACAAACAAACGAGTAAAAATGGTTACAAGTTATTATTTTACAACATGATAAAATTAATTAATTAATTAATTTAATCCTCTTACTTAACCTTGGTGATCACGATGCTCATTACCACATTAATCTGCGCAATTAGATTTCTTCTTTCTGAACACACGCTATGGAACTTGCTCCTCCTTGCATACATGGACCCTAGCGCCTCCTCCATGTAAATTCCAAACAGACATTTCCATTACCCTTCAGATCAAAATCTAATTTACTTCAGCATATTTTCCACTTCAACTTTAATGTTGCTGTCCTCCTTCTTTTCAATGAAAGTGCACGCCCTGAACAAGAATCCATCCTCACAACCATCTTCTCCTGCCATCAACTTGATCAACTCACAGTTACAATTCTAGGCAATCATCGACTTTCTCTCCTGATCATATTTTTTTAAAAGTCTTCTCCCCAACGTGAATCTCCAATTTTAGAAAAACAACACCTATATGTTAAAACTCCTTGATTAAGCATTTCTTAATCCACATCTGCATTTAATCATCCTTCTTCCCCTCTAAAACAAATTCAAAACAGAATTATACAGCTCCCCATTTCAGCGCCCACCTCTGTATTACCTCTTTCGATTCTTCCTGAAACCAGAAACCGAGGCCATCGATCCTCTTCTTAACCCAAACCCACCTTGTTAACCCATCCTCGACAAACTCGTGTTCATGCCTGGGTCTTCATTCTCAGGCCAGCGTGATGCCATAGTGGAAGTAACATGACTTTTTGTCAGTGATCCTCCGAAGAATCGCACGCACGATGCTATTTGACACAAACATCCCAAATCCCACCTCAAAACTGTAAATTGATGATCAACGAATCAAAAATCCTGTGCCCTAGCTGCTATTGTTCAAGTTTGAACAGCTTCATTAACGGGATCAAATACAAAAACAATGGCACTGAATTGAGGAGCACAGGCTTACCGATCCACATAAATTTGTTTTAAAATAAATAGGATTTTTCTTGGGTTTGTATAATTTTTGGAGTGATGATCTATTGTTTTAATTTCTGGAAGAAGTTGAATTGGAGTAAGAATTGGGAACTAGAAAGAAAAGAATGGGGCAAATTCTATTTAGATCCATCTATTTGCTGAGTAGCCCCCCCAATTTTTTAAAAACTTTCGCATGACCAAAATACCCTTTACCTCGTAGAGTCACTACTAGGTTATGTTGCTTACCTCGTAGGGACTCTACGAGGTAATGGTGCTAACCTCGTAGGACCCCTACGAGGTATTGATGTCAACCTCGTAGGGCCCCTACTAGGATGAATCACAATCCCCACACCCGCGCTGCGTGGTTGATGAAAATGTGTAAAAAAAATATATTCAACGAAGGGTATTTTTGTCCAGCGAAATTTTAAAATAAAAAAGGGGGGCTACTCAGTATTTTTTTGGGTCTGAATAGAATTTGCCAAAGAATGGGCTTAGGGATTTCAGAGAGATCGGCCTGAATGTATAAGAGGAAATATATTATTTTAGTTTGATTATTTTATTTTATTAGTTCATGCCTTTCGCCATTCATATCTATCATTTATAATTTTGTCTGATTTCATACGATAACCGATTAACCGTTCGTGATAAAAATGAACTTCCAACTATAGTTTTACATTCCGGACCCGACGAAACTTGTTATCTTACATAACAACTAGGTCATAGGACAACTCTAATTATGTGAGGGTACGAAATTAGTGAAATTTTGAGTATTAAAATCATAAATTAATTCACGTTTAATTTTCGTACCCTCACATAACAACTCTAATTAGTTTGAAACTTGTTATCTTACAATAATTAAATATTCCGGACACGATGAAACTGGTTTCATCGAAAATGGAGGTCGTTTGAATAATAACCCTTTTTAAGGGTCCAATTTAAATTAAAATAAATCAATTGTAAAATACCTCAATATAATAATAATAATAATAATAATAATAAAATATTATAATCAGAAATATTCGGGTGGAATTTCATATAGTATCAAAATAAAATACTTTTGGTTGAGTTTCAAACCAAATCGATATTCAATATATTAAAAATCCCTTTTTATTTTACATAATAAATCATTCTATTTTAATAACGAATTCCATAACGACTATTAGGAAATTTTATTTGGACATAAAACAAAATCTACACTATGAAATCTTGATTTTTCTCTTCCATTAGAAAATTATTATCTAATGGATTCAGACGTTTCTTGTTTCAAAGAATTCTGACTTATATTGGATCATGTACAATCAATTGAAGTTCAGAACGTAATATTACGAATTACAGCGCCGCTGCAGGTCGTTTTAGAATTAAACTATAAATTTCACATTCAACGTCATTTAATAAACGAATATGTTAATATAATTTAACTATAAAGTGAGTTAAATCCTTTTATATCGCCAATTCATATAAAACTGCAAAACCAAATATTTTAGAATAAATTATTATTTATATTAATATAATATTCTAAATAATTAAATTCAAGTCATTAAATTGCCAAATCAACATTAAAACCATTTTTAAATATTCAAGCGAACGGTTAAAAATCTGGGCCGTTACAGCTTTGTTTTATATAATCTGCCTATGTGATGTCAAATTAGAATCTTTATTAGTGTGCAATATGCAGTCTATAGTCTTTTCAAAAACTTTAGCAGTATGCAGAGTGTAGTCATTTTAAAAAATTAGTAGTAGGTAGTGTGCAGTCATTTCAATAACTTTAGTAGTGTGTAATGTGTACTATCATTACAGTTGTCTTCTCTATACACAACTTAAGATATATATATATATATATACACATATATACGAATTGTAATCTATTTCTTCCCTACAATTCTTTACTCAAATTGTTTCCTTCTTCCTCATGCCTTTGCATACTAACAAGAATGTCGTCATGGCCTTCATCTATTGATTAGGACGATTGGCCATTCAACAAACCAGTATATAGTCCCTGAACCAATGAATATTGGCTTATCGAGTTTCAGGAGCAAAACTACAAGGGCTACCATCGTGAGTAGGGTTGCACACAACCCATATCCAATCCGACCCAACCCACCAACCCGACCTAACCCACATAAACCCAACCCATCCTAGTTCGGGTCGGATATGGGTTACAATTTGTACACATACTATATACTGGTTGGGTATGATATTTTGTTCAACCCAACCTTATTTTATCCCGAACCAACACCATATTAAAAAACTAATGTAATATCAGCCCACTTAAAATTAGAATAGTATAATCCTAGAATAATCTTTATGTATTATATGGTAAATGTACAAAAAATATATTTCATGTCAATCCAAACTAGATAGAATTTCGCAAATATATTTTAAAGGGTATTTTAATGTATTTTAAAATGAAACACTTGTTCTACTATGTAGTAAATTAATTTCATATAATGTGTTTTATAATGAAATTTTAATAAAATATGTCTTATAATGAATCAGTTATTTTAAATGCATTATGCTAGCTGAAATCTAATATATTATGCTGAACATTTTAATATTATTTTTCAAAAAAATTCCTCATATTCTTGTTTTTTTATTATATTCAAGCAACCCAACCCAACCCTACTAAACCCGACCCAACTCATACTTCAACCAAACTTATATCCAAACTCATATAGGGTCGGATACAGGTTGAAATACCTTAAACCCATACTTATGCGAGTCGAATGAAGTATTTGGTCTAATCCGACCCAACCCATACTTTTTGCAGCCCTGATTGTGAGTTCTCAAATCTTGACCAACTAAGACGTCATGAGTCTTTTAAACACCCGTATGAACAAGAGGTTGATCAAATTTTAATTTCTCAACCTTCAGTTCAACAAGTAATAGAACATATACGAGCAGTGATAATAAGATACTTATGTAGACACATCTCCCTACAAATATCTGTTACGTCAATTAAACTCCTCAATTCATTTTTCCATGTACCTCCTTTGCACAGGATTGAGTGAATTCATGTTGTAAGTCTATATAACCAAATCATTAGCATTTTATTGATGAGCCAGTTCTTGTCTAATTTAGTATAACTTTTCAACTCGTTCCTACTTTAATTTCAGCATGTGTAACGACCCAGAAAATCTGAACCAATTTAAAAAAAAATTAAATTGGCTAAAATAATGGATTTTAAATATTTAAAATAAATATTTTAAATAATGGCGATGAAAACTGAGTTTGAATCGACATTTGAAAACGAATATAATTAATTATAATTATATATAGAATTGAAAATGGCGCGGTAGTTCGATAATTCGATTTCAAACTTCAATTGAATATACCGGGTGCAAAGCAATCCGGATTTTAGTGAAACCAAAAATATTTAAATATGTTAGTGAATATCTTTCTAGCGGATCCGACCAATCGAAATTTGATAGCGGGAATCAAAAGATATGTCCAGTTGGAAATACTGAATAGTCGCTATGGAATTCAGGCCCTTAAAATTGAACATTTTGCAAACGACCTCGGATTTCGATGAAACCACTTTTGTTAGATCCGCAGTGTCAAGTTATTGCTAGGTTTCAAATTTCATAATTTTTCGAATAAATATGTGAGCGTGGCAAAGGAAAACGCGTTTGACCAGTTTCCGTTGATTTTAATCGACTGGAAATTGGCCATTTTTCAAACGGTCTCAGAATTCGACGAAACTAGTTTTGTTAGGACCGTATCGTCAATACGAAGCTAGAAAATATTTTTCTGGAATTTTTCTAGTCAGTATGTGGCCCCGGTAATTTGAAATGTGCGTTTAAAATTCAATATAGTGATTTAAATGAAAATTCAAAAGGAAACTGATTGCAAGGATCAAATCAGCTTGCGATACATATCCCATTGTGTTCGGAATGAGGGTAAAACGCTATGGGCGACAGGCGGTGGGCCTCGTTTCGAGGTCGTATGTAAAAGTCAACCTTTTTGCCAAAATTAAATAATTAATTAAAAAAATATATATATATTTTAATTTTCTCTCCCTCCTTTTCTTCATTGGCCCCTCCCCGTTCATTTCAATCCCAAACGAAAAGAAAAAAAAAACCCTAAAGACTATCGGCAGACCGCCCCCCCCCTAAAGCGCCGCCGCCGCCCATCTTCACCCCCCCTCCATCGATCGAAGACCCGAAGCCCCCCTCCATCGATCGAAGACCCGAAGCCTCCCCCTGCATCGATCGAAGACCCCGTCCTCCAGCAGCCATCGCGAGTGATTCGAGAAACCCCCTCCCCGTCTGACGACCGCCTGCCACCACCGTTCGAGACCCGAGCCGCCACCTCGAAGCCTCCCCTCCGACGAACTACAGAAACCCCCCCTGTAAGTATTTTATTGTATTTTATTTTTAATTCGTTAAAACTAATTTCGGTTTTAGGGATTAAAAACTAATTTTTAAAAATAAGTAAATTCTGATTTTTTTTAAAAGATTAAAAACTGATTTTATAAAGAAATAAAAACTGATTTTTAAAAGTATTTTAAACTGATTTTAAAAGAATTTTAAACTGATTTTTATATAAAGTTAAAACTGATTTTAATTAAAAGTAAAAACTGATTTTAATTAAAAGTAAAAACTGATTTTAGTTATGATTTCAAAACTGAATTTTAATTAGTTTAAAACTGATTTTCTTTTTAGGATAAAAATGATTTTTATAAATAGAGTAAAAACTGATTTTGAAATAGAGTAAAAACTGATTTTTATAAATAGAGTAAAAACTGATTTTGAAATAAAGTAAAAACTGAATTATATAAAAGTATAAAAACTGATTTTAAGATGATTTAAAAACTGTTTTGAAAAGCATTTTTAAAACTGATTTTAAAAGATTTAAAAACTGTTTTGAAAAGCATTTTTAAAACTGATTTTTTTTAAAAGATTAAAAACTGATTTATAAAGGAATATAAAAACTGATTTTAAAATGATTTATAAACTAGAAGAAGATTGGAAATTTAAAAGTAAAAATCAGATTTTTATATATATAAAGTCGAAGTAAAAATCATATTTTTATATATTGAATAGCGACGTCAAAACTCGATTTTTATATATTGAATAACATTGTAAAAATTCGATTTTTACATATGTAGATAATACGGGTGGAAGCGACAAAAAGGCAAAGATTTCTCTAAAGGAAGAGTCGTGGAATTGGATAGCTATTGGTGAGATTTCTGATTTAAAAATTATATATAGGTGTGAAAATGAAAGTGAATTGCTATATATAAATATATATCTATATATATATATACGCCCCTCGTCCACAAACCATGGACGATATTTATTGGTTGAAATTGTTGTGAAAATTGATTGATAGCGAATGATTGTTTGGGATTGTTTGTGATTGATATTGGTTGATTGTGGTTGAAAAATACCCATTTGTGGTTGTGGAATATTTGGTTGAAACCACATAGGATTAGTTTGTGGAAATGAAATAAATATATACATGCCGCCTGCGTGCGAACTAGATGCATGATCCCCATTGTCAAAAATCGCGAGGTTTTAAGGTAGAGCGAGGAGCCGTACTAGGGACGGTCCCGGTGTAACTACCCTGCCGTTATGCTGCCGAAATTTTGAATAATATTTGTGTGTTTGAATTATTTTCATATGCTTTAACTATATTTATTCATTGTATAGAAAACATTCATGTGTTGAATTGATATTCATTCGTTGTTTAGAAATTCATGTGTTGAATGGTATTCATATTTTGAAATAAATTGTTCGATAACAAAAATCACATTTTTATCTATATATAGAAACTATAGAAAACATTCATGTGTTGAATTGATATTCATTCGTTGTTTAGAAATTCATGTGTTGAATGGTATTCATATTTTGAAATAAATTGTTCGATAATAAAAATCACATTTTTATCTATATATAGAAACTATAGAAAACATTCATGTGTTGAATTGTTATTCATTCGTTGATTAGAAATTCATGTGTTGAATGGTATTCATATTTTGAAATAAATTGTTCGATAACAAAAATCACATTTTTATCTATATATAGAAACCATAGAAAACATTCATGTGTTGAATTGTTATTCATTCGTTGTTTAGAAATTCATGTGTTGAATGGTATTCCTATTTTGAAATAAATTGTTTGATAATAAAAATCACCTTTTATCGACTATATGAACTGTGTAAAATAATCTCGTTTTAAAAAGAAATTATTTTATGATAAAAATCCTATTTTGTCACCTATATGAACTATATAGAAAAATAGTGTTTTGAAATGAATCGTTTTACAATAAAAATCACATTTTTATTGTATGCATAAATCGTTGAAATGTGAAGTGTTAAAAATAGCCACTTGTTCAAAGTAAACATACATGAGATGAAATATTCATTAATTAGCTAATGAGATGATTTGCACCTATTTATGTAACATTAGAATGAATGTAGTTTTTAAACCAAATAGAAATCAAATATGAAGTCGAATAGAAATTGATAAATGATAAGAACTGTATATATATGTACATGCAATATTCATTGAACAGGTTATAGCAAAGGGGCTAGAGAAGAGGAATAAAATTTTGTGCCCGACAAATAGGTACACATTTACTGATTTGTTTGGGTGATGATTTTGAGCCTGTTGGCTAGCCGCTTGGCTTCTTCTTTTTCTTTTTGAGATTAGAAGGACCGGGAACGCTATTTGCGATTTCCCGATGCTCCCGGTGCAGGGGAGGTTATGGCGAAATTTTTCCAAAATTTAAGGCATTAGAAAAATATTTGAAGTGAAAACGATATGGAAATCATTGAATGAACTATATTTATATAAATATATAAATATAAATAAAATTAAAACGAAACGAGGCCGTGCAGTTCGTATTTTGAAACCGTGATTTCAAACGACTAGTACGGGAAATCCGACCATTGGATTTTCCCGAAACCTCAACCGTCGGGTTCGCCTTGGAATAATCTTTCCAACGGCACCAACCTTGTAAAAATCCAACGGTTGGATTGTCTGGAATGTTTAATTCAAATTTGAAGAAAAACAGCGCCAGAATCGATTATATTTATATATATATATATAAATAGAATTATATTTAATCGAATAACGACGCTGCAGTTCGTATTTTGAAATCGAAACTTCAAACGATTGTACCGGGAGATCCGACCGTCGGATTTTCCCGAAACTGGAACCGTTGGGTTCGTTTTGAAAAGACCTTTCTAATGATGTAAATTTTGTGAAGATCCAACGGTTAGATTTTTAGATATGTGTAAATCAAATCTGAAGAAAAACAGCGCCACGGCCGCTTTATGGCCCGAAGCGTCGTTTTGAATAAAATGGCTATTTTAAAATGAATAAAAATAGCGATAAATAGTTATAAAATATCATAAGCGATATGGAATGGAAATAAACTGAATTTGCTTGATTTAGGTTGTATTTGATGGTTGAATGTGTTTGGTGTGAAAATTACATTAAAGGACACAATTGGTGTTGTCGAATAATTTAACCATTGAAATAAATCGATTTGAAATTCTAAATATACGTGAATTATTTGGAAAGGCCGAGTTAATTCTCATTTCGAATAATTGATCGACGATTGAAAGTCGAAGATGAAGACGATGGTCGAAGACCGGAGATCTTCACCTCGTTTGGATGGTAACCGAGGTCCTGATTGGGAGGCATCCCGAAATATGGATAATGAGTGGTGATCGTCTAGACGTACGTGGTGATCGAAGGGTTTGCGAGGTATTTAGTGCCTCCGGTTTCGTTCAGACCCAGAACGGACTTGTAAATGGACTGTGTGTCTGACATTGGAGTTTATTCTGTGTTGATTGATTTTTGTTAAATATACATCTGTTTGGCGGCGGAGAATTTATTCTTTTGCTTAACGCCCTTCTCTGAGACGCACGAGCTCAGAGGTTGTATATCGATGGACATCAGTCGCATGGCATGAATTGCCTGTGTGGCATGCTAAGATGCAGTGATTAGGGCTTCTGTTGAATAGCAAAGTCTTGTGGTGATGATCAAAGCACCGCCTGTGTGGCGTAGCTTTGTGTATAACGTGAATTCGCGAGCCTCACACCCTGGTATGAACCTAAAACGGGAGAAGGACCTCAGGGAGGGCATGCGTTTCTTTCTAGCTAGGGTGGTGTCAGTGACCTACCAGCCCTGACATTTATATACTTTTCACCTATGTGGTTGTTGCTGTTGCGAGGCGCCTCGGTTTGATCGGACGATCCGGGTCCGATGGAGTCATTCGTTGGCTCGTTGACGCCCCAAAGGGCGGGGAAACGTATTGTTCAGGCATTTTAATCCACATCGGTGGACCGGCCCTGACGATCCAAAGGCTTGACTGAGTACTTGCCTAGGACACGGGCTAGAGCGTCTCGAATTCGGTAAGGACTATCTTTTGCCTTGGTTCATGACGGAAATCCAATTTCCAAATACGACATCGTGCGGTTTTGATTGTATATATATATGGCGACATGATATATGGTACCCATGCCGTCTATGATTGATAGTTATGATTTGAAATTGTTTTCAAAACATATAAACACTAGCAATAATATCAAATGCCTTTGTTTTATTCGTATCAATCATATTTTGGCCATTATAAGGTAAAACTCTATCCTCCGGTTTGCGTTGCATTGTGTGATGGGAACTGAGTCTTATAATGGCTTCATTTTTATAAAAAGCATAGCGATGTTTAAAAGAAAGATTTGTTTTAAAGCACTGGCAATCCAATGGAGTAAACCCGTTCCACGAAAGTGGCGTGGTCCTGTGATTAGCCAATTATATATGTGTTGAGTGGATTTCTCATACCAGTCCCATGACTGACTCGTAGTTTGTTTCACTTTCAAACTCGGGTGCCCCTTTTTCCACACGGGTAGCCTTGTATTCAGGTTTAGCTGGTTCTTTCTGGATAGCTGGAGCTGAAGATGGATTCAATCATTTATTTCCTTTTATGCTGTTCAGCTCCTATTGTACATATTTTGTTTATTTCCGCTGTAGACATTTATGTATAACTGAACTGTATTTGTACTAAGTAAGATCCTGTATACTGTGTAACTCTGATGATTACCTTATCCAGTATATTTTGTTGTTCATTATCTGGTGTATTTATTTAATTCTGTTCTGCTATTATCTGTTTCTGTGTTATATTCCAAAAGATAACCTTGTTTCCGTGAGAACGGGAAATCGGGTCGTCTCATCGTGGTATCAGAGCTTTGGTTAAGCTTAGTTCTGGAATATAACATTTGAACGAACTCGTCAGAAATAGAACCAGTAGTGTTCTAGGACGGGTAACTCTATACAGATAGGATCAGCAATATCCTAGTATGAGTAGCAGAATCAGAACAACTCGTTAGAGTTGGGGTCAGAAGTGCCTCAGAACGAGTCGAGAGTAATATGTTTTTAAATAACGTATTTGTGATTATATTTATATATAGTCTGGTTTTAGAAATATAATTTTTTGAATATATAAAAGATATATTTGAAAAGTTAAAAGGTTAAAGCAATTGGATTGGTTGTTGTGTTCTGTGATTATAGATTTATCAAACCACTTTCGACTTTGTTCCTTTTCGGGGACGAAAAGTTTTAAGTGGGGGAGATTGTAACGACCCAGAAAATCTGAACCAATTTAAAAAAAAATTAAATTGGCTAAAATAATGGATTTTAAATATTTAAAATAAATATTTTAAATAATGGCGATGAAAACTGAGTTTGAATCGACATTTGAAAACGAATATAATTAATTATAATTATATATAGAATTGAAAATGGCGCGGTAGTTCGATAATTCGATTTCAAACTTCAATTGAATATACCGGGTGCAAAGCAATCCGGATTTTAGTGAAACCAAAAATATTTAAATATGTTAGTGAATATCTTTCTAGCGGATCCGACCAATCGAAATTTGATAGCGGGAATCAAAAGATATGTCCAGTTGGAAATACTGAATAGTCGCTATGGAATTCAGGCCCTTAAAATTGAACATTTTGCAAACGACCTCGGATTTCGATGAAACCACTTTTGTTAGATCCGCAGTGTCAAGTTATTGCTAGGTTTCAAATTTCATAATTTTTCGAATCAATATGTGAGCGTGGCAAAGGAAAACGCGTTTGACCAGTTTCCGTTGATTTTAATCGACTGGAAATTGGCCATTTTTCAAACGGTCTCAGAATTCGACGAAACTAGTTTTGTTAGGACCGTATCGTCTAGAAAATATTTTTCTGGAATTTTTCTAGTCAGTATGTGGCCCCGGTAATTTGAAATGTGCGTTTAAAATTCAATATAGTGATTTAAATGAAAATTCAAAAGGAAACTGATTGCAAGGATCAAATTAGCTTGCGATACATATCCCATTGTGTTCGGAATGAGGGTAAAACGCTATGGGCGACAGGCGGTGGGCCTCATTTCGAGGTCGTATGTAAAAGTAAACCTTTTTGCCAAAATTAAATAATTAATTAAAAATATATATATATATATATTTTAATTTTCTCTCCCTCCTTTTCTTCATTGACCCCTCCCCGTTCATTTCAATCCCAAACGAAAAGAAAAAAAAAACTAAAGACTATCGGCAGACCGCCCCCCCTGAAGCGCCGCCGCCGCCCATCTTCACCCCCCCCCTCCATCGATCGAAGACCCGAAGCCCCCCTCCATCGATCGAAGACCCGAAGCCTCCCCCTGCATCGATCGAAGACCCCGTCCTCCAGCAGCCATCGCGAGTGATTCGAGAAACCCCCTCCCCGTCTGACGACCGCCTGCCACCACCGTTCGAGACCCGAGCCGCCACCTCGAAGCCTCCCCTCCGACGAACTACAGAAACCCCCCCCTGTAAGTATTTTATTGTATTTTATTTTTAATTCGTTAAAACTAATTTCGGTTTTAGGGATTAAAAACTAATTTTTAAAAATAAGTAAATTCTGATTTTTTTTAAAAGATTAAAAACTGATTTTATAAAGAAATAAAAACTGATTTTTAAAAGTATTTTAAACTGATTTTAAAAGAATTTTAAACTGATTTTTATATAAAGTTAAAACTGATTTTAATTAAAAGTAAAAACTGATTTTAATTAAAAGTAAAAATTGATTTTAGTTATGATTTCAAAACTGAATTTTAATTAGTTTAAAACTGATTTTCTTTTTAGGATAAAAATGATTTTTATAAATAGAGTAAAAACTGATTTTGAAATAGAGTAAAAACTGATTTTTATAAATAGAGTAAAAACTGATTTTGAAATAAAGTAAAAACTGAATTATATAAAAGTATAAAAACTGATTTTTAAGATGATTTAAAAACTGTTTTGAAAAGCATTTTTAAAACTGATTTTAAAAGATTTAAAAACTGTTTTGAAAAGCATTTTTAAAACTGATTTTTTTTAAAAGATTAAAAACTGATTTATAAAGGAATATAAAAACTGATTTTAAAATGATTTATAAACTAGAAGAAGATTAGAAATTTAAAAGTAAAAATCAGATTTTTATATATATAAAGTCGAAGTAAAAATCATATTTTTATATATTGAATAGCGACGTCAAAACTCGATTTTTATATATTGAATAACATAGTAAAAATTCGATTTTTACATATGTAGAGAATACGGGTGGAAGCGACAAAAAGGCAAAGATTTCTCTAAAGGAAGAGTCGTGGAATTGGATAGCTATTGGTGAGATTTCTGATTTAAAAATTATATATAGGTGTGAAAATGAAAGTGAATTGCTATATATAAATATATATCTATATATATATATATATACGCCCCTCGTCCACAAACCATGGACGATATTTATTGGTTGAAATTGTTGTGAAAATTGATTGATAGCGAATGATTGTTTGGGATTGTTTGTGATTGATATTGGTTGATTGTGGTTGAAAAATACCCATTTGTGGTTGTGGAATATTTGGTTGAAACCACATAGGATTAGTTTGTGGAAATGAAATAAATATATACATGCCGCCTGCGTGCGAACTAGATGCATGATCCCCATTGTCAAAAACCGCGAGGTTTTAAGGTAGAGCGAGGAGCCGTACTAGGGACGGTCCCGGTGTAACTACCCTGCCGTTATGCTGCCGAAATTTTGAATAATATTTGTGTGTTTGAATTATTTTCATATGCTTTAACTATATTTATTCATTGTATAGAAAACATTCATGTGTTGAATTGATATTCATTCGTTGTTTAGAAATTCATGTGTTGAATGGTATTCATATTTTGAAATAAATTGTTCGATAACAAAAATCACATTTTTATCTATATATAGAAACTATAGAAAACATTCATGTGTTGAATTGATATTCATTCGTTGTTTAGAAATTCATGTGTTGAATGGTATTCATATTTTGAAATAAATTGTTCGATAATAAAAATCACATTTTTATCTATATATAGAAACTATAGAAAACATTCATGTGTTGAATTGTTATTCATTCGTTGATTAGAAATTCATGTGTTGAATGGTATTCATATTTTGAAATAAATTGTTCGATAACAAAAATCACATTTTTATCTATATATAGAAACCATAGAAAACATTCATGTGTTGAATTGTTATTCATTCGTTGTTTAGAAATTCATGTGTTGAATGGTATTCCTATTTTGAAATAAATTGTTTGATAATAAAAATCACCTTTTATCGACTATATGAACTGTGTAAAATAATCTCGTTTTAAAAAGAAATTATTTTATGATAAAAATCCTATTTTGTCACCTATATGAACTATATAGAAAAATAGTGTTTTGAAACGAATCGTTTTACAATAAAAATCACATTTTTATTGTATGCATAAATCGTTGAAATGTGAAGTGTTAAAAATAGCCACTTGTTCAAAGTAAACATACATGAGATGAAATATTCATTAATTAGCTAATGAGATGATTTGCACCTATTTATGTAACATTAGAATGAATGTAGTTTTTAAACCAAATAGAAATCAAATATGAAGTCGAATAGAAATTGATAAATGATAAGAACTGTAACACCCCGAATTTCGGTTAATGCTAAAATTCACTAATTACAGAATGTATAATCTCAGATGTGAGAATTGGGGGAAACGGGCTGCGTCATTGCGTTCGTCTCGGAAAAATACGCGAAATAGAGTCCGAGTTTTCGAAAATCGGAGTCCGTATGGCCCAGTTATGGCCCGATGAAGTTAGCAGAAAATTCAAAACTAAAAAACAGAATTAAGAATTTAAAATTCAGATTTTAAATTGGACAGGCGGGGCCAGGCGGGAAGATTCCCGCCCTACCCATGTCGACAGGGCTGTCGACAGGCCTGTCGACAGGGGTGTCGACTTGCCTGTCGACTTGCCTGTCGACAGGGGCCTGGCGTCCAGTGAACCTGGGTGCACCAGGTTGCACCAGGTTGGGTCTTAGGCTGGCTTAGAGGGCTGGTTCTGGAAGCTTCTTGGATCTGATGGTCCTAATCCTATCTAGGGTTAATCTAAGGGTCTAAAATGCAACCTAATCCTATAAATAACACCCTAACCCTACCCTAATTCATTCATAATTAAATCTTGTAACTAAACTATGGCAAAATGAAACTTGATCATGGCCTCCACAAATCAATGAAGAGGAAAGCAAGCTAATCAACCTCTCTAATCAACTTCTAATCCATTCTAAGCATCTTAATCTTCTTCATTTGGAGTGCAAATTGCTAGTGGTGAGTTTCTATCACTTTGATGATCAATTGTTAAGATAAGTAGATTAGGTGTAATGAGACTTATGGTCTTGAATGCGGATTTGTGAGTTTGAATCATTTGTAATGATATGCTAATCTATGTATAATATTAATCCTAAGTTGAATATGTGAGTTTATGCATGTTGAATATGTAAGTTTATGCAAGTTGAATATGAGAGTTTATGCAAGTTGGATATGTGGGTTTATGTATAATAAGTAATTGATTTTATGCAAGTTAAGTATGTGGTTTTATGCATGATGAGTATGTGATTCTATGCATGCTAAGTAGGTGATATTATGCATGATGAGTATGTGATTCTATGCATGCTAAGTATATGATATTATGCAAGTTTAGTATGTGATTCTATGCATGCTAAGTATGTGATAATATGCATGATTAATAAGTTGTTTTATGCATATTTAACAAGTGGGTTTATGCATGTTAAACAAGTCCATATGCAAGTCACATGTATGATAATATATGCTATGCAAGTTACATGTATGTTAATATGCAAGATATGCTATACAAGTTACATGTTTGTTAATATGCAAGTTACATGTATGTTAATATGCAAGATATGCTATGCAAGTTACATGTATGTTAATATGCAAGATATGCTATGCAAGTTACATGTTTGTTAATATGTAAGTTACATGTATGTTAATATGCAAGATATGCTATGCAAGTTACATGTTTGTTGATATGCAAGTATGTGAATGCTTATGCAAGAATGTGAATGCTTATGCAAGTTATGTGTATGCTTAAATGCATGCTTAACATGTTATGCAAGTTATGTATGCTTATGCAAGTTATGTGAATGCTTATATGCAAGTTCAACATGTTATGCAAGATATGTGTATGATAACATGCAAGTTCATATGCAATATGTTATGCAAGTCATGTGCGATAATATGCAAGTTTGGGTTAAATGTAGTTGGGTTAATATATGCTCATATATGCAAGTTGACATCCTCTTAACCCATGACAAAGTTATATGCTAAGATTTGGTTAAAACCCATGATATTTGTGATGGATCTTCCCTTTTTATTTTGTCGTGAAATGAGAACGATTTGCGTGGGGAACGAGGGGGTTAATAAATATGTTAATTAAAGTATGGTTGGGTATGATTAAGCATACCATAAAAATAAATTAATATAAGTGGGAATTTACCTATTGAGTTAGGTCTACCCCATGGGAATTTACCTATTGAGTTAGGTCTACCCATGTTATGAGAAACTTGATATTAATTAGGGATAATTAATATAAATTATGAGGGTGATTAATTAGGTGTAATTAATCGACTAAGACACGAGGTTGGACTCAGTTGTAGCGTAAAACTGCCCGGACCCAACCGGCTTAACCAGTTGCTACAAATGTTAGCCCAATGTGAGAGGTCTTAGGCACAAACTAAATAAGTGATTATGTAAAGACACGAGGTTAGACTCGGTTATGACATAAGGCTGCCCGGACCCAACCGGCTTAACCAGCGGTCATAAAAGATAGTCTAATGTGAGAGGTCTTTATGAGGATCACGGTCTTAATTAATTAAGAAACACTTAACCGTATAAGCATATAGTGGGGCATGAGGGTTAAGTGGGTGCCTTGGGTGGCATGTGGAAAATTTGGTGGTTGCCTTGGGTGGCAATAGAAAATACGATTAGAATACTTAACCAAAGTGGGACATGTAATTAAACATGGGTAAAGGGTTAAGTAAGTGCTTTGGGTGGCATGTGGAAATCTAGTGGGTGCCTTAAGGGGCAATTGAAATATAATTAAATGACTTAACCAGGATTTATAACATGAAGGTAGACATGATTATTAAAAAGGGTTAAGTGGGATACACTAGATAAGGTTACAAGCTTAGGTGGTAGCTTGTGGGGGCCCATTTCAACCAATATCCCAAACGTATCTTTGTGGGCTCGACCCAAGTCGAGTGACGGGACACGCATATTGGGCTTGACTATAAGAGGCCAAAACGGGTTAGCGGTGGCAACGTAGGACCAACGGGTTTCATATGCGTGTGTGGACCCGGGCTGGTTAGTAAATCGTTGTTGCATCGTGTAGGTATAAAGCCGTGCACCGTTGATACTATCAGGTTGCCACTTTGGGAAAACGATACACCCCATTGTGGGACCAGCACGGGTATCTACGTTAGGGAGCCGATCGCTTGGGAGTAGTGGGTACACCTAGTAAAGATAGGGGAAGACGGCACCTATGTAGAGGTAAAAGAAACTACTGGCTAAAAAAAATTACTAAGTACATTTAGTGGGATCAACCTTTAAGTAGGAACTAATCTTGGGTAGGTAGAACTGGTGTGGTGCAGTGTAGGAATTACTCTTGGGTGGATAAGTCTGGGGCAGTGTAATCTAGTAATTATCCTTGGGTGGATAAATGCGTCTTTACGGTGATCTTAGTTTATCCTAAGTTTACCAAGCTGCTTAGTGTAGCCATACATCCCCAGTCGTTACCGTATATCAACTTATGTCTTCTCTGGTTATTTTAATGATTGTATTGTTAGGGTTATAGGACTCACTCAGACTTATGTCTGACCCCGTTGTTTTTATCTTTTCCCCCAACCCCAGGTTATTAGAGTGGGCCTGGTGCTAGTGGGCTTTGATCTGATTGCTGTATCTATCCTAGGGAGCTTGGACCGTTGAAGTGAAGCCGAGCTTATCTTTCCTTTTATGGCTATTAGTTATGTAGTGGGATTATGTACTTCTATTTTATCAAGATGGATATTATGTACTTAACTCTGGTTTATGGTTTTGTGATATAACCAAACATGTATTACTTTTCGCTGCAATGAAACGATGTTTTGAATTTTCAAGTATTACTTATATCTGTCTTGTTGTAATTTTACTGTTCTATATTCACTTAAAATACTTCACCGAAACTAAGGCATTCCCCCTAGTATGAGTGACCTTAGTGGACGTGGGGTGTTACACGTGGTATCAGAGCGAGGTTACCAGAACAGATAAAAATTTTAGAAAAACTATTTTTCTAAGAAAATTTTTGAAGGAGTATTTTCAAAAACATGTCTGTTAAGAGAAAAGTTTTTGAGAGAAAAGCATAATCCCCGATAGCCATATCTTTATCTTTCGAATTCTCCGTTTGAATCTCTTTCTCTCTCGGTTTGAGTTTCCCCTCCGTGTGTAGATGATCTTTCTAAGATAGATAAGAATGGAAAACCGCTTCAAGGGACTTAGACGTAAATCAGATTAGAAGTTGGTTCAAGAAGGAGGAGGACTGGTAGGTACATATAGGATAGACGAGGAGAGGAAGGCTCAAATAGTTGTTTGGTTAATAAAGGATGAAACCTCATTGGTGGGAGGTTACGAATGGAAAATGGGAAGAAGAAGAAGGTTAGTAGTTATCCTTTGGGAAGGAATAGGACACCTTATTAGGATTGTCCAAAGAAGCAAGGGCAAGGTATGGAATCTTCTGGAGAATAGTTATATTTCCTCACGGCTAGGATGCCGGATGGGGATAAGACCGTCTAGGTTGGAATTTGGATTTCTTTGTTATCCGATCCAAACTTTATTTGATTCTGATGTATCGAGTTCGTTTATCTCATCATTGTTAGTTGAGTCACTGCACTTAGACACCAGTTTAGTAGATGATCCCTTAGTTGTTTCAAACCCAATTGGGCTCCATGATGTGTTTGGGTTTATACTTAGTGTTGAGTTTGGATGTGACGCTTGTTGGGCTTCACAGGCTATGAGTTAGTTTTGGGGGCATGGACTGGTTATCCAGTAGGGGTGCCGTTCTTGATTTTGATGAGAGAGTTGTTAGGCTTATGACCCGCTTGGGTAACACTCTCGAGATCTCTTGTAATCCCATAGAATCTGTTATGCTAAGATATCTAGAATCGCTTGACACGTCGGTCGAGAGTTTGCGATCTGTTAGAAGTGGTCCGGGAAAACTCGGATGTGTTTGAGAAGGTGAAGGACTTACCTCCGGAACGGGAGATTGACTTCCGAATATATCTGGTAAACAATGCCAAACCAGTGACTTGGCTAGTGTGCCACAAGGCTCCTCGTGAGAGAAGGGAACTCATAAGTAAGTAGGCGATTGCTTGAGAAGGGGTTCATAAGAAGAAGTATATCGGAATGGGGTGCTCCAGTAGTTTTTGCCACGAAGGCGGATGGGTCCCTCAGACTTTGTGTAGGCTAAAAGAGAACTAAATAAACTCACAAAGAAGAATAGACACCCATTACCAAAGATTGATGATCTCTTTGATCAGTTGGTTGGCGCCTCAGTATTTTCGCAGTTGGACTAAGCCACATGGTTTCGTCAGTTGGGAGTGGCTGACGATAGTATAGAGAAGATTGCCTTTAGGACTCCGGATGGTTTTATGAGTGGCTGGTGATGCTATTTGGTTTGACGAACGCCCCCGCATACTTTGTTGATTTGATGAGAAGGGTGTTCAGAGGGTACCTAAATAAGTTTGTGACGGTCTTTGTGGATGACATCTTGGTCTTTTCTAGGAGTGAAATAAGTTTTCATATGTGCTCAATAGGTTGAGCAAAGCCAGTTATGGGATAAAACGGTGGTTTTGGAGTGAGGCTGGCAAGGACATCCAAAGTTGGTCAAAGGCTTAATTGTTTAGCCATTATTATTATTATCATCTCACGTAGGTTGCCTGAACTCGAAGGAGATATCCCTTGGGTGTTTGTCTGATATTGGTTTCGGCCTTTGGGGCTTGCATTTGGGGGATGTCGAATTCGACTAGGGTGGTCTGCGTGAGAGATGGACAGTTGTGACGATTTTGGATAGGATTCTTAGCATCTTATGAGTTGAGATAGCGTATACCCCTAACAAGGGAAGCATGGTAGCAGACGCCTTAAGAAGAAAAAGGTTGTCCTTGAGTTCATTGATCGATTAAACGACGGAGCTTAGGGTTTATTTCTATGTTTGACTTTAGACCTTCCGTTGACTTTGTACCCGGTTTGCTAGCCTCCTTGGAGGTTAGGCCTACTCTTTTGGGACGGGGTGGCGAGGCACAGCAAGACGACCCACAGTTGGTTGAGCTATAAGAGAAGCTCATAAGGGGGAGGAGTCGTCCAGCCATTTGAGTAGGTACACCCTAGATAGTAAGGGGTGGTTGTGTAGAGACGGTAGACTTTGTGTACCGCAAGATGAGAGTTTGAGGAAGGCTATACTTGATGATACACATCGGTCGAAGATAACCATTCATCCCGGTAGGGACAAGATGTACCAAGACATAAAGCGAATTTTCTTTTTGGCCAATCTGAAGAAAGATGCGGCCAAGTATGTCGCTAGATGCTTGGTGTGCTAACAAGTGGAAGCGGAGCAGAAGAAACCCGGAGGGTGCTTCACCCGTTAGAAGTTTCGTAATAGGAAGTGGGATAGTGTCTCATTGGATTACCGAAATCAAGGAAGGGTAATACGGGGATTGGGCTTATGGTAGATAGACTTACTAAGTGTGCCCATTTCATACCCGTGAAGAGCAAGAGGACTGTTACATGTCTAGCTTCAGTTTACCTTCGAAAGATTATTAGATTGCATGGTGTACCTTCCAGCATTGTGAGTGATCAAGATCCTATCTTCACTAGTGAGTTTTGGAAGATTTTGCAAGAGGCGGTAGGGACTCAGTTGTGTTTGAGCACCGCATATCATCCTCAGATGGACGGTTAGACCGAGAGGGTGAACCGTATCTTAGAATATCTTTTGAGGTTATGTATTTTGGATTTTGGAGGTACATGGGAAGAGCATCTTCCATTGATGGAGTTCGCATATAATAGCAGCTTTCAGTCCAGGAGTGGTATGGCTCCTTTTGAAGCTCTTTATGGAAGGCCTTGTTGATCACCTACATGTTAGTGGGAATCTACGGATAAGATCTTGGTTGGGCCGATGTGATTAAAGAGTCCTCAGAGAAGATTGACTTGATTCAAAGAAGGATGAAAGCAGCACAGGATAGGCAAAAATCTTATGCGGACAAGAGAAGGACGGATCTTGAGTTTGAAGTTGGGGACATGGTTTTATCAAGGTATCTCCGTTGCGGAAGGTGGTTCACTTTGGATCTGTTAGGAAGTGAGTACCAAGGTTTGTAGGGCCATTTCCCATTAAGGAAAGAATGGGACAGACGGCATATAAAGTGGAGTTGCCTGACAAACTTAGTGGTGTACCGGGTGTATTTCATGTGTCCCATTTGAGGAAGTACTTACATGAGACCGCTGAGGTGGTAGAGCCGAGTTTGTTTAAAGAAGCAGAGTTAGAGCGCGATGAGACGATTCGACGAGCTCCTACTCGCATCATTGGGTCAGAGACTAGGAAGTTGAGGAACAGAGAAGTTCTGCCAGCTAGAGTGCAATGGGGAGATGACGAAAGAAATGCTACTTGGGAGACGGAAGCGAAGATGCGTTCTTTGTATCCATTTCTTTTTGGAGAGTATGTCTTTTAACTTCTCCTTTATCGCTTGCCTAGTATTTATCTTATCTTTAGTATGTCCTCTCGATTAGTGCTGTTTGACCTTTAGATAGGGAAAACCTATGGTTGAAACATGTCTTTGAGACATGTTATGGTTGATGGATGCAAGTGGATGCAAGTGTTTGCTAGTGGTTGCTCGTGGATGCATATATACACACTCTAGGCACTAGATCGGCTCAATCACTTCATATTGCATATTGCATAAAATTGTGTGTAGTTAGCTATATTTATGGATGTATAATGATTGTGTTGTCATATGGATGATGCATTTTGGTGAATGATTGTGCACTCATATAGATACTGTATGTGTCGATAGGGTTATCTCGCATACATATTGGATACATGGCACTATCATGGTTTGCATATGTTCGTACATTAGATAGGGAACATATACACACACTTTTCGCATATGCTCATACATCATTAGAAATTGTTTAAGGACAATGGATGCTCGTGTTTGATGGGTTGAGTAGATGGTTGTTTGGATGGTAGGATATGCATTCTCCTTAGCTTAGAGATTTCGGGGACGAAATCCTTTAAGGGGGGAGAATGTAACACCCCGAATTTCGGTTAATGCTAAAATTCACTAATTACAGAATGTATAATCTCAGATGTGAGAATTGGGGGAAACGGGCTGCGTCATTGCGTTCGTCTCGGAAAAATACGCGAAATAGAGTCCGAGTTTTCGAAAATCGGAGTCCGTATGGCCCAGTTATGGCCCGATGAAGTTAGCAGAAAATTCAAAACTAAAAAACAGAATTAAGAATTTAAAATTCAGATTTTAAATTGGACAGGCGGGGCCAGGCGGGAAGATTCCCGCCCTACCCATGTCGACAGGGCTGTCGACAGGCCTGTCGACAGGGGTGTCGACTTGCCTGTCGACAGGGGCCTGGCGTCCAGTGAACCTGGGTGCACCAGGTTGGGTCTTAGGCTGGCTTAGAGGGCTGGTTCTGGAAGCTTCTTGGATCTGATGGTCCTAATCCTATCTAGGGTTAATCTAAGGGTCTAAAATGCAACCTAATCCTATAAATAACACCCTAACCCTACCCTAATTCATTCATAATTAAATCTTGTAACTAAACTATGGCAAAATGAAACTTGATCATGGCCTCCACAAATCAATGAAGAGGAAAGCAAGCTAATCAACCTCTCTAATCAACTTCTAATCCATTCTAAGCATCTTAATCTTCTTCATTTGGAGTGCAAATTGCTAGTGGTGAGTTTCTATCACTTTGATGATCAATTGTTAAGATAAGTAGATTAGGTGTAATGAGACTTATGGTCTTGAATGCGGATTTGTGAGTTTGAATCATTTGTAATGATATGCTAATCTATGTATAATATTAATCCTAAATTGAATATGTGAGTTTATGCATGTTGAATATGTAAGTTTATGCAAGTTGAATATGAGAGTTTATGCAAGTTGGATATGTGGGTTTATGTATAATAAGTAATTGATTTTATGCAAGTTAAGTATGTGGTTTTATGCATGATGAGTATGTGATTCTATGCATGCTAAGTAGGTGATATTATGCATGATGAGTATGTGATTCTATGCATGCTAAGTATATGATATTATGCAAGTTTAGTATGTGATTCTATGCATGCTAAGTATGTGATAATATGCATGATTAATAAGTTGTTTTATGCATATTTAACAAGTGGGTTTATGCATGTTAAACAAGTCCATATGCAAGTTACATGTATGATAATATATGCTATGCAAGTTACATGTATGTTAATATGCAAGATATGCTATGCAAGTTACATGTTTGTTAATATGCAAGTTACATGTATGTTAATATGCAAGATATGCTATGCAAGTTACATGTATGTTAATATGCAAGATATGCTATGCAAGTTACATGTTTGTTAATATGTAAGTTACATGTATGTTAATATGCAAGATATGCTATGCAAGTTACATGTTTGTTGATATGCAAGTATGTGAATGCTTATGCAAGAATGTGAATGCTTATGCAAGTTATGTGTATGCTTAAATGCATGTTTAACATGTTATGCAAGTTATGTATGCTTATGCAAGTTATGTGAATGCTTATATGCAAGTTCAACATGTTATGCAAGATATGTGTATGATAACATGCAAGTTCATATGCAATATGTTATGCAAGTCATGTGCGATAATATGCAAGTTTGGGTTAAATGTAGTTGGGTTAATATATGCTCATATATGCAAGTTGACATCCTCTTAACCCATGACAAAGTTATATGCTAAGATTTGGTTAAAACCCATGATATTTGTGATGGATCTTCCCTTTTTATTTTGTCGTGAAATGAGAACGATTTGCGTGGGGAACGAGGGGGTTAATAAATATGTTAATTAAAGTATGGTTGGGTATGATTAAGCATACTATAAAAATAAATTAATATAAGTGGGAATTTATCTATTGAGTTAGGTCTACCCCATGGGAATTTACCTATTGAGTTAGGTCTACCCATGTTATGAGAAACTTGATATTAATTAGGGATAATTAATATAAATTATGAGGGTGATTAATTAGGTGTAATTAATCGACTAAGACACGAGGTTGGACTCAGTTGTAGCGTAAAACTGCCCGGACCCAACCGGCTTAACCAGTTGCTACAAATGTTAGCCCAATGTGAGAGGTCTTAGGCACAAACTAAATAAGTGATTATGTAAAGACACGAGGTTAGACTCGGTTATGACATAAGGCTGCCCGGACCCAACCGGCTTAACCAGCGGTCATAAAAGATAGTCTAATGTGAGAGGTCTTTATGAGGATCACGGTCTTAATTAATTAAGAAACACTTAACCGTATAAGCATATAGTGGGGCATGAGGGTTAAGTGGGTGCCTTGGGTGGCATGTGGAAAATTTGGTGGTTGCCTTGGGTGGCAATAGAAAATACGATTAGAATACTTAACCAAAGTGGGATATGTAATTAAACATGGGTAAAGGGTTAAGTAAGTGCTTTGGGTGGCATGTGGAAATCTAGTGGGTGCCTTAAGGGGCAATTGAAATATAATTAAATGACTTAACCAGGATTTATAACATGAAGGTAGACATGATTATTAAAAAGGGTTAAGTGGGATACACTAGATAAGGTTACAAGCTTAGGTGGTAGCTTGTGGGGGCCCATTTCAACCAATATCCCTAACGTATCTTTGTGGGCTCGACCCAAGTCGAGTGACGGGACACGCATATTGGGCTTGACTATAAGAGGCCAAAACGGGTTAGCGGTGGCAACGTAGGACCAACGGGTTTCATATGCGTGTGTGGACCCGGGCTGGTTAGTAAATCGTTGTTGCATCGTGTAGGTATAAAGCCGTGCACCGTTGATACTATCAGGTTGCCACTTTGGGAAAACGATACACCCCATTGTGGGACCAGCACGGGTATCTACGTTAGGGAGCCGATCGCTTGGGAGTAGTGGGTACACCTAGTAAAGATAGGGGCAGACGGCACCTATGTAGGGGTAAAAGAAACTACTGGCTAAAAAAAATTACTAAGTACATTTAGTGGGATCAACCTTTAAGTAGGAACTAATCTTGGGTAGGTAGAACTGTGTGGTGCAGTGTAGGAATTACTCTTGGGTGGATAAGTCTGGGGCGGTGTAATCTAGTAATTATCCTTGGGTGGATAAATGCGTCTTTACGGTGATCTTAGTTTATCCTAAGTTTACCAAGCTGCTTAGTGTAGCCATACATCCCCAGTCGTTACCGTATATCAACTTATGTCTTCTCTGGTTATTTTAATGATTGTATTGTTAGGGTTATTGGACTCACTCAGACTTATGTCTGACCCCGTTGTTTTTATCTTTTTCCCCCAACCCCAGGTTATTAGAGTGGGCCTGGTGCTAGTGGGCTTTGATCTGATTGCTGTATCTATCCTAGGGAGCTTGGACCGTTGAAGTGAAGCCGAGCTTATCTTTCCTTTTATGGCTATTAGTTATGTAGTGGGATTATGTACTTCTATTTTATCAAGATGGATATTATGTACTTAACTCTGGTTTATGGTTTTGTGATATAACCAAACATGTATTACTTTTCGCTGCAATGAAATGATGTTTTGAATTTTCAAGTATTACTTATATCTGTCTTGTTGTAATTTTACTGTTCTATATTCACTTAAAATACTTCACCGAAACTAAGGCATTCCCCCTAGTATGAGTGACCTTAGTGGACGTGGGGTGTTACAAGAACTGTATATATATGTACATGCAATATTCATTGAACAGGTTATAGCAAAGGGGCTAGAGAAGAGGAATAAAATTTTGTGCCCGACAAATAGGTACACATTTACTGATTTGTTTGGGTGATGATTTTGAGCCTGTTGGCTAGCCGCTTGGCTTCTTCTTTTTCTTTTTGAGATTAGAAGGACCGGAAACGCTATTTGCGATTTCCCGATGCTCCCGGTGCAGGGGAGGTTATGGCGAAATTTTTCCAAAATTTAAGGCGTTAGAAAAATATTTGAAGTGAAAACGATATGGAAATCATTGAATGAACTATATTTGTATAAATATATAAATATAAATAAAATTAAAACGAAACGAGGCCGTGCAGTTCGTATTTTGAAACCGTGATTTCAAACGACTAGTACGGGAAATCCGACCATTGGATTTTCCCGAAACCTCAACCGTCGGGTTCGCCTTGGAATAATCTTTCCAACGGCACCAACCTTGTAAAAATCCAACTGTTGGATTGTCTGGAATGTTTAATTCAAATTTGAAGAAAAACAGCGCCAGAATCGATTATATTTATATATATATATATAAATAGAATTATATTTAATCGAATAACGACGCTGCAGTTCGTATTTTGAAATCGAAACTTCAAACGATTGTACCGGGAGATCCGACCGTCGGATTTTCCCGAAACTGGAACCGTTGGGTTCGTTTTGAAAAGACCTTTCTAATGATGTAAATTTTGTGAAGATCCAACGGTTAGATTTTCAGATATGTGTAAATCAAATCTGAAGAAAAACAGCGCCACGGCCGCTTTATGGCCCGAAGCGTCGTTTTGAATAAAATGGCTATTTTAAAATAAATAAAAATAGCGATAAATAGTTATAAAATATCATAAGCGATATGGAATGGAAATAAACTGAATTTGCTTGATTTAGGTTGTATTTGATGGTTGAATGTGTTTGGTGTGAAAATTACATTAAAGGACACAATTGGTGTTGTCGAATAATTTAACCATTGAAATAAATCGATTTGAAATTCTAAATATACGTGAATTATTTGGAAAGGCCGAGTTAATTCTCATTTCGAATAATTGATCGACGATTGAAAGTCGAAGATGAAGACGATGGTCGAAGACCGGAGATCTTCACCTCGTTTGGATGGTAACCGAGGTCCTGATTGGGAGGCATCCCGAAATATGGATAATGAGTGGTGATCGTCTAGACGTACGTGGTGATCGAAGGGTTTGCGAGGTATTTAGTGCCTCCGGTTTCGTTCAGACCCAGAACGGACTTGTAAATGGACTGTGTGTCTGACATTGGAGTTTATTCTATGTTGATTGATTTCTGTTAAATATACATCTGTTTGGCGGCGGAGAATTTATTCTTTTGCTTAACGCCCTTCTCTGAGACGCACGAGCTCAGAGGTTGTATATCGATGGACATCAGTCGCATGGCATGAATTGCCTGTGTGGCATGCTAAGATGCAGTGATCAGGGCTTCTGTTGAAAAGCAAAGTCTTGTGGTGATGATCAAAGCACCGCCTGTGTGGCGTAGCTTTGTGTATAACGTGAATTCGCGAGCCTCACACCCCGGTATGAACCTAAAACGGGAGAAGGACCTCAGGGAGGGCATGCGTTTCTTTCTAGCTAGGGTGGTGTCAGTGACCTACCAGCCCTGACATTTATATACTTTTCACCTATGTGGTTGTTGTTGTTGCGAGGCGCCTCGGTTTGATCGGACGATCCGGGTCCGATGGAGTCATTCGTTGGCTCGTTGACGCCCCAAAGGGCGGGGAAACGTATTGTTCAGGCATTTTAATCCACATCGGTGGACCGGCCCTGACGATCCAAAGGCTTGACTGAGTACTTGCCTGGGACACGGGCTAGAGCGTCTCGAATTCGGTAAGGACTATCTTTTGCCTTGGTTCATGACGGAAATCCAATTTCCAAATACGACATCGTGCGGTTTTGATTGTATATATATATATGGCGACATGATATATGGTACCCATGCCGTCTATGATTGATAGTTATGATTTGAAATTGTTTTCAAAACATATAAACACTAGCAATAATATCAAATGCCTTTGTTTTATTCGTATCAATCATATTTTGGCCATTATAAGGTAAAACTCTATCCTCCGGTTTGCGTTGCATTGTGTGATGGGAACTGAGTCTTATAATGGCTTCATTTTTACAAAAAGCATAGCGATGTTTAAAAGAAAGATTTGTTTTAAAGCACTGGCAATCCAATGGAGTAAACCCGTTCCACGAAAGTGGCGTGGTCCTGTGATTAGCCAATTATATATGTGTTGAGTGGATTTCTCATACCAGTCCCATGACTGACTCGTAGTTTGTTTCACTTTCAAACTCGGGTGCCCCTTTTTCCACACGGGCAGCCTTGTATTCAGGTTTAGCTGGTTCTTTCTGGATAGCTGGAGCTGAAGATGGATTCAATCATTTATTTCCTTTTATGCTGTTCAGCTCCTATTGTACATATGTTGTTTATTTCTGCTGTAGACATTTATGTATAGCTGAACTGTATTTGTACTAAGTAAGATCCTGTATACTGTGTAACTCTGATGATTACCTTATCCAGTATATTTTGTTGTTCATTATCTGGTGTATTTATTTAATTCTGTTCTGCTATTATCTGTTTCTGTGTTATATTCCAAAAGATAACCTTGTTTCCGTGAGAACGGGAAATCGGGTCGTCTCAGCATGACTTCGTTGTCTTCCCATATCTCTCTCAAATCTATTAGCTTTCTTTGCTTCGATGTATTTCTGTGTTGTATATTTGGTGATAACAAGACTTTTACTTATTTCTTCATAATGTTTAGTATAAAAGATGGATTCTTTTTTCTTCCACTTGAACTTCCCGCCCAGCCTACCATCAACACTAATTGTTAATGGGGTATCTTCATGTGTATCTAAACCATCGGCACTTGATTCATTACATATCTTCCTAGGTAAGAAATGCAAAGTTGAGTATTCTTGTTGCACTCTTTCCCATTTTTCCTCCTTAGACAATATATCATAGAAATGTTACATGTTGAAAGGTTTATTGTTGTGCTCCGCTAAGTAATGCATATGCTTGATTAAGCTATAATTGATGCCATACGTTATAACTAAATCATTAAACCAAGATATATAAATAAATTAATGTAAGAGCATTACCTTATCCATGTCATTAGCCATGCTTTTCTGTCTTGCACATAAATGGGTCATTATTTCTTTAAATGGTGACAAGCGAAATTTATTCATTTCTAAGACTAATTCAAAGAATCGACCATTCTAGGAAGACAATTTGAATGTCATCCGTTGAAAAAATTCCAAATTGAACTCCAAAAGGAGCTTTCACTTTCACTTGTCCTTTTTTCTTATCCTTTGAACATTCAACACAATAGTAGGAAATCTCAGCTTGCATGTCTAACAACCATTTATGGGGTTTTGAAGAAATAATAGCTTGATGTCCTAATTCTTCAATAGGAAATTTGTTGATGTTGATTACAGAAGTTTTCTTCCTTTTGGATGGAATTATAAGCATATCCACGTTCATATTATCTTCTTCTGAGGATTTAACATTTTCGAATTGTGTTTTATTAATTCCTCTATCTCTATATCTGAATCGATTATTCAGATTACTATTCAAATTCTGAGGGGGTTAAGGAGGGCGGTCCTTGTTGTTAGCTATTAGGAGAGACGTACTATTGTTCATAACTGCAATTTTTCTGAAAAGATGTATGTTGAGAGTAATTTGAACTTTAAATTTCTAATACTGGTTAGAATTCTCTTAGGAATTGTATAAATTCAGATTTAGTGGAGGTTGAGGTGAATTGATACCATAGTGAGACTGATAGTTGTTTGGATTTTGTTATAATTGAAACTTGTTTTGGATGCATTGGTTTGAGACATGGTAATCAGATCGGGGATGTGAAACTAATTTTCTTGACATTATTTGATATTAGGTGTGTTTTGTATTGAAGAGAGTATGAATATTGAAGAATTTTATGTAATTTGTTAATAATAGATATAGGATTTATATAGAAGAAGAGGATATAACCGGCTTATAAAAAGCAGGCTACCCTTAGCCGGCTAAGGGTAGGTTTAACCAATAATCCACAGGCCTCTATTCAACCACCTGTTGGGATAGGATGCTCCCTAACCCTGGGTAGGAAATGCCCAAAGACCATTTTCCAATGGGTTAGGTTGGCTAGGGTCTAATCCACCTCGATTGTAACCCACCACCCACCCTCCAATTAGATAACATACATCAACCCCGACGTGAGGTTTCTTTGCTTTCGTTGTCGGCTTTTATTTAGGTGGTATGGAATACGATCCACAGTCGTTAGGTAATCCACGACACATTGTGGATTATGATCCATACCATAAACATACCTGGCTTTATATAAGTCGCTATGTTTACCCCCTGTAACCGGCTATAAGTAGGCTGGTTATAGCTAACCTCTCTCACTAAATGTTCTTCCCCTCTTCTCCTTTATCCATTCCTCCAATTCTGCAAATAAAGAAAAATATTTGGAAAACAAAAAAATATGAGAAGAGTTTGGAGAGAAGTCTGAGGCAGAGGAAGTCACATCATGGGAAATGTGCCAACACAAGAAGAAAACGTCACACGTCTCACCAAATGAGATGTAGTTAGGCGATGACGAGCTACATAGGAAGAATGAATGGATCAGAAAATCGATAATAATTTGGGACCCGACAAGAAACTAAGCAACTTCTGTATATTTCCCAACAACGATGAGCATATAAGCACGCACGTTCTAGATTCTTTATGTTATCTAATTTTTGTTTGCCAGTAATAGTTTCTTTTTTAGATTATAAGTTAAATATCGACCCATTTATAACTAGGTACAGCAAGATCGAACGCATGGCCTATAACAACCCGGATTCTGACAGACCGGATTTTTTTCAAAAATCCATTCTATCGAAACCCGAGTTCGGTGCTCTGGTATCGTGCAAAAAAAAGACAAAGATAAAGAAACATGTTAGAACTCGTAAAGCATCTCACAGCGGAAGGAAATAAAGTATAATATTCAAATATTGCTTTACCTTAATAACGATACTGCTAAACCAGTATCCAAATCTATACCATCTCTGTCATGAACCTAACCTGGAAGTATGAAAGGAGGAGGGGGTCAGAACATAAGTTCTGTGTGAGTGGACTTAGAATAGACTTTTGTATAATCCTACGTATACCGTTCAGTTATCATTTTCTTGCTCATTATGTTATTTGCGATATTAGCTCTCTAGGCCTTACTTATATCCCACTAGTAGGTTAACCTAATACAACGTATATGTAGATACCCCGAACTCGTCTAATCCTTTCCATATATATATATATATATACACACACACATTCCGCTGCCGTTTGTCGTACGGGCTTCATCATGTAAATCTACACTACTTTAGTGTAGTACCACCATTCTCGAAATCGTTTGGACTGCCACTCTCGATCTTGCTAGATTCCGTGTATCAACTAGATCTAGTCTAAGGTTTACTATCGAGTGCTTCCTAGATTCAACCATGGTTTACGCTACCCAGGGCCACTGGGGTTTATGCTAACTATTGAACGCTTCTCGGATTCAGGGTTTACGCAACCTAGGTCCAACTAGGGATTATTCTACCTATCGAACGATGCCCCCTATTCTAGGACACACTACCCAGAGTGATGTATGCTCCTAGACTTTCCCACGTACGTGTCGTGAATCGTTATCGATGTCTAGTTGCATATGTCCTCTATATGTGCAGCCCGGGTCCCGTGGCAGGGCTAATCAATAAACACGGAACTCGGTTGGGAGCTTTAAGTTATCTACCGATGCAGATACTAAGGTCTGTTTTTATCTGTGTGTGGCTATGGTCCCACTTGACCCCTCCCTCAACTAATGAAAGGCACCCAAGAAAATCAAGAATGAGAACTATTCGCAGTCCCCCTATGCCCCACAAACCTATTGGCCAAACCTCATCCATAACTAGACAGCAAGTATATGGTCTGTTGGAGTTCTCCGCCTTTCCGCTTTACGTACTCGATTAACTCAAGATGGTAGGTAGACGACGACGTGCTATCACAGGGCTAAACAAGATATCGCTGCCACATGCTGACCCATCCTAGTCTTTAGGTTGCTTATATTGCAACCAAGGCATACCCTTGGCTCTTCTAACGCAGATCTTAACCTCTTTGAGCCCAGGAGGATCATCTACAACCTCACAGAGGGATACCAAGAGTACCCTCACGTCCCCTCGAAGTCGCGTGCTTCGTAACCCAGTTCGTTGGAGCCTTCTTCATGATCAGATGGACGTTTGCTCCTCCTCGTGTTCGACTAGGCCTTCTTGACTAAGGTTTACTACTTAGTACTCTTAACTAAGGTTTACTACTTAGTTTCCTGAATCTTTAGCTTTTTAACTAAGGTTTACTACTTAGTCCTCTTAACTAAGGTTTACTACTTAGTCCTCTTGATCATTCGTCTTCTTAACTAAGGTTTACAACTTAGTCCTCTTAAGTAAGGTTTATTACTTAGTTCTCTTTCTTGTTATTTACCTAGTTCTCTTAACTAAGGTTTATTACTTGGTTCTCTTAACCAAGGTTTGATACTTAGTTTCTGTTACTTAGTTCTCTTTAACTTAGGTTTGCTACTTAGTTCCTTTAAACTAAGGTTTACCAATGAATTCAAGAATGACTTAAGTTCTCTTTATCAAATGATAGCGTACGGGTGTTTTCACACATTTCTGGCTTAAATTAACTTATTTCATGGTATGCGTCGTCCCAACCTTCGAGTCATGTATTACATCTTAAATCATATTCATTTCTTATCCCTAGGATAAGTTTATCCATTATTTAATCTTATCATTCCCCACTTTTCCTTGCTTTGATACTGTTATATTGGTTAAGTTTGCACATGTGTCCAAGTTGACTTAACTCCCAATCACGTATTCAATTCATCCCACGTACCATGCCAAATTAGTTAAGTGTTCTCTATCAGTTCATGTTGACTTAACCCACCCATATATCATGTCAAATTGGTTAAGTGTTATCTCATCTTCCTTATCGTTTCCTATAACTTATCTTGTCCCGTAAGTTATAATTTCCACCTATTATCCTTTCTTGCCTTATTCAAGTTTATTCATAATAGGTTATTTATCATTCCCCATTTCTTGTCATTAATTTTGGATTTGACATAACCGTTCCATTTACTTAACCCGTTACTTAAACTTTACCCAATTCAATTAATTTATGATATCGTTACGGGTCCCATTTGGTTAAGCATATCTAAATTTTTGTTTCACATGTCACCTGCGTCCCACTTAACCCCCTTTATTATAGTTTCCATGTCTTACACATGTCTTACTACGGTTAAGTCTACCTTAGTCATGTTTTACATCACATGTCTTACGTCAGTTAAGTCCACATTAGTCATGCTTTACATGTCATTTATATCACCCACTTAACCCTCTAACCATACCCATGTCACCCACATGTCTTATTATGGTTAGTATTTCTTAATTTATTTATTATGCCATAACGATGTATGACCTCTCACATTAGACGTCCGTTCGTGGCTGCTAGATTTGTCGGGCGGTTCCGGGCAGTCTTACACCACAAACGCGCCTAACCTCGTGTCATAAATCGTTACGCCTCTAGTTCTTGCCGTTGACCTCTCACATTAGACGTCCGCTTGTGGTTGCTGGATTCGCCGGGCGGTTCCTGGCAGTCTTACACCACAAACGCATCTAACCTCGTGTCATAGGCATTCATTAACAATCGTCTTTCACCCAAACCCCAAATTCATGTCATGTGTTCTAAATTCAACTTAATTACAATTCATGTCTATTCTAGGTGTCATAGGCCAATTATAAATTTGCAAGCATGTTCTTGTTCATAATCCCGTTAATAGGCTATACCTATTATTCCAATTTACCAATCACATTCCATATTCGCTAATTCCAATTAAATTTACACAATTTCATGTTAACATCATAAGTCAGAATTCATAATTATGCGCTATTCACCATAGATTCATATTCCACAATCATACCCAAAGATTCATTATGAATTACGCCCCAAAATTATTAATTCAAACTTTATTTCATTGAATAATCCCCATATACAATTTGCCAATTTTCCCAAATATTGCAATAATAATTGTTACGCCCCAATCCCAAATTATAGATTATATTCCTCGATTGCATAAAATAAATTATGCCCAATATTTGCAACAACAATTGTTATGCCACAAACCCCAAATTACAGATTATATTTCTCGATTGCATAAAATAGATTATGCCCAACATTTCCATATTCCAACCGCACGTATGCATAATAAGATTTTCGTCTAGGTTCGAGATAACCTAGATCCAAAAATAAAAAGGGGAAGGAGGATAAAAGGAACAACGATTGCAACATGAATCTTGAATTAAATTAATAACTGGGGAATGATGGACGATAATAATACTACTATACAACAAATTTATTATAATTCCACTCACCTTGACTGGATTGGGGAAAATAAACGATTTGTTGATGTAGAACGCTGATTTAATCTTCTTATTTGATTGTTGGTGAAGAGCTTGAATCGTTGATGAAGAATTTTGCTTCTTGATTTGATTAAACTCCAAAGTTGATGAAGAACTTGCAAATTTATTTTAGGGTTTTGGGGTGGCGGCCATGTTTGGTTGAAGTTTGGCAGCATGAAGGCGTCAGAAGGAATTGTTTATGAATTAGGTTAGGTCTAGGCACTATTTTATAGGTGTAGAGAGTGTTTTAGAGCCATTAGATCACCCTAGAAGCCATCCGATCCGTGCAGCACATCAAAAATCGTCACTGCCCAGATCTAGAAAAATCAGGGGGAGGTCGACCCCCTGGTCGACCTCCTTGGGTAGGTCGACCCCCAGGTCGACCTGCCTGGGTATTTTCCTATGTAAATTCCGAATTTTTGTTGAATTTTCCGCAGGCCATAACTCTTTCATACGGAGTCCAATTTTCGAAAACTTGGACTCTATTCCAAGAAAAATTTCGAGACGAACGCAATGGTGATGTCCGTTTTACTTAATTCCTGATATTTAAATTAATTATCCTTATTTTATTATCTTCTCTGTTACGTACACTGTCATTAAATTAATCTTTCCTTCTCTTCCATATATTAATAAATTTTCGTTGTACATCACCATCATTTACCTAGCTATGTATACATACATTTATGTACATTTTTAATTATATTAAAAATGCAGGGTGTTACATTCTCCCACCCTTAAAGAATTTCGTCCCCGAAATTCGATAAGAGCAAAATAGATAATCACTCGCAACATCCAATTAGTGTTCATCCAATTGTTGCAACATCGTGCACATGTGCAAAGTGAGATACATCATAGTAAATCATGCATGCCTAATTTGGATCCATCTATATGTATGCAAACTTTAAAAACTCTTTCAAAACACGATGCCCACATCCTAAATATACTTGCAGTTCTATATGAATGCAATGTTTTTGAAAAATCAAAATGTTTTTCATCCAATTTTTCCTACACTCTTACGGAGTAAGAGCATAGTTCATCCAATTTTTGCATCCAAAACCCTACCAACCATCATTAAATTCGAAATTTAGAAAAATCTAATTTTCCAAATTCGATTTCTTATGTTATGAAAATGGAAAAACTCACATCCTCCGTTTTTCTTTTCTAATTGTACTTGGATTTTTACATAATTATTCTATAAAGATTTTCTATTTTCCTGTCCAAGCACAACCACATAAGAAAGCTTTCTTTTCTGTTTCATCTTATCTTGGAGCAATTTCATATTTATTCATCTTTTTCTTAAGATATTCATTTTCTTTTCCCGTCACGTTTTGTTGCTTGATTGATTCAGTTATTTTCTTGTTAGTTAGGCTATTCTTCTTCTTAAGTTTATTTTTCAACCAAGCTCTTCTGTTTACAACTCAAACTGTATCCTAAACAGCTACAACTATAGGCCATGAATCTTAGGAATATGTCACGAGTCCACTCAACAGGATTTATACACTTGCTTGCCCTTCACTACCTAGTAGTCACCACTAGTCCATGCTGTGCATTACTAGACTATACTTCTCTTTCAAGCAACAATCCTTTTTCTTTTTCTCAAGCAACAAACCTAGGTTTCTCAATGCTTATGCATTCTACGGGAAATTTTCCATTAGTTCAGTATTAGCTAATCCCTGACTGTAAATTGGCAAGAAAATAACTCCCTAAGTATCAACCCCGAAGACCGAAATCAACATCAGATTGACACTCAGAGAATTACTCAACTCAACCAATCCCCAGTTGGTTCTAATAGCTTTAATTTTATCTCGTTCTTTCTAGGCCTTAATCCTTAACTACTCCATTTTTAAAACATGGTTTGGCCTTCTTTCTTTTTGTTACATTCTTCTTCCAAAAACTAAAAGTGGTAAAACTTTTATTCTTTTCTCAAAAACTTGCTTTTGCCAAACCATAAAAAACATGTCACAAAATAAAATGCAAAACATTTTCTTCAAATCACGAAACCGGAGTAGAAATGGACAACTATCGAGGTTACATTGTTCTTATTTACAATTGTTAATTTAACTACTCGCTATAAGGTGCAGACATCTATTCTATTCCTACACTCTACCGCTTATTTTGTTCACCCAACAAAAATTTCTTTTTAAAACAATAATCAGATTTTATTGTTAACAGAATAGAATTTCTTTTACAAAACGCAACACTTTCTTTTCAATCCTTTCATGTACTATAATATGAAAACTAGCGAGCTATATATGCTCTATATTATGCACCTTTTTAATGAGAGAATTCTTTTAAAACAAGAAATCAATGTTTTACAAAATATACCCCGCTTTACTTTAAAAACCCAACATGCACTAAATAATTTCTCAAACATCAAAAATACTTTTAAGATTAAAACTTGAAAAACACCACAACCTCTTTCATAGATTCAAGTTCTCAAAAGTTTATTATTGTGTTAGATTCAAAGCGGGTCTTCAACTCACTAGGCTTTTCCCAGGCACTTTCGCGAATTCAATTCTCTCGACTATATATATATTCCTAATCCATTTTTTTATTTCAACCTTTTCTAGTTTTTAAGGTTACACTTCTAAACCCACTACTCTGAAATACTAATATTTCAGTTTCCATCCTATGAGATATTTTTCTTTCTCTAGCCTCAAGTCATATTGTACACTTTCCCAACCACATAATGGTTGTAACACCCCACGTCCATTAATGTCACTCACAAAGGGAATGCATCAATGTCCATGAAGCGTTATTGTTGTATATAACAGATTAACTACAAGAATAAATAAATAAAACAACACAGCGGAAGATAAAACTTATTTTGTTTCATCATACTCAAAACGAGTTTACATAAGTAGTTTCCAAAACCATTACAATAGGATCAGTAGTCTTTTCCAAAAACATCAAAGTACATAAAGAAGCAAATACTTAAATAACATAAATGCATAAATCCCCACTGAGCATAAGCAAAACCATAAAGATGAGAGAGAGTCCCAAGCAATACATTTACTCTCTTCAAGCAACTGGAAGAAATCGGCACTAAGCTGTAGTATTCCCTCCTTGCAAACCTAAGGGGGGAGGGAAAGGAAGAAAAGAGGTGGAATGAAAAGGGGGTCAGACATAAAGTCTGGCGAGTGCGATAACTTTAACAATATAATTATCAAGGTAACTTAGGATAAGGCATAAGCTGGGAAAATAAGGAAATGACTGTGAACAATTGGGTATGACAGAACAAACAAGGAAATAAGATGAACAAAGATAACGTTAAAGGCGCCCCTAATCACTATAAGATAATTACTACACTGCACCACTACTAGTCACCCTAAAGGTTGATCCCGCCTACAAAACTTAATAATGATAATGGTAGTTTAGTGTACCCCTAGCTACCTTCATAGATGCCGTCTGCCCCTATCTCCACTAGGTGCACCCACTACCCCCATTCGATCGGCTCCCTGACTCGTAGATACCCGTGCTAGCCCCATAGTGGGTTGTATCACTCCCCAAAGTGGCAACCCGATACAACCAAAAATGCAGGGCTTATATCTACACGATGCAACAATGTCTTACCTACCATCCCGGGCCCACACACTCATATGAACCCGTTGGACTTGTGTTGCCACCGCTGACCCGTTTTGACCTCTTACAATCAAACCCAATACGCGTGTCCCGTCCTCGACTTGGGTCGAGCCCACAAAGATACTTAATGGGTTACTGGTTTGAAAAGGGCCCCCATGCATGACACAAGCTTTCCACCTACGCTTGGTCCCCTTTAAGGTTTTTCCACACTTAACCTCATTCTTAATCATGTCTTTTTACATGTTTTAATCTTGGTTAAGTGCATCTAATCGTATTTCAAATGCCACCCAAGGCACCCACTTAATTCCACATGCCACCCAAGGTACCCACTTAACCCCTTCATGTCCCACTACATGTTTATCTGGTTAAGTGTTTCTTAATTCATTAAGACTATAACCTTGTAAAGACCTCCCACATTAGATTGGCATTTGTGGCAGCTGGATTTGCCGGGCGGGTCCGAGCAGTCTTTTAACACTAACGAGCCTAACCTCGTGTCTTTACAACTTTTACGCATTTAATTTATGCCGAAGACCTCCCACATTAGACTGGCATTTATGGCAGCTAGATTTGCCAGGCGGGTCCGGGCAGTCTTACACCACAAAAGAGTCTAACCTCGTGTCTTTGGCGATTAATTACACATAATTAATTATCCTCAATTTGAATTAATTCCCCTATTCAAATTGCCAATCAATTACAAATTTAACTATGTCCATAATTGACTCAATTATGTCCATCTATTTATGGTATATAAAATTATACCAATTAACATCACATTTAAGGCATTTATGCCAATTCTCAATATTAAATCTCTTAATGTTATCTCCTTGCCCCACGTTGTACGTTCGTTCGTTTAACGTAAAATATACGTTAGACTCGAATAGTCTAACTTATGGAATAAAGACAAAACATCACAACATGCATAGAATAAAAACTAGATCTAAACATAAGGGGTGAACTTGCATGTGTGAGTAAGGTTTTTCTTCCAAAAACTTGCATAGGCCAAAGTTACAAACTTGCATAAACTATGGATGTCATAGATATAATCATAAGGTGTAAACTTGCATAGGCAATAGTTACAAACTTTACGTTACATGATTCATACTCCAACATATATATACTTGCATGTGTGATTTATACAACATAGACTATGATGTAAACTTTCATCTAACTCACACATGTCATGGCCTAACTTTAGATCCAATTTACACATAAAATAGATGTCATGAAACATGTAAGGTTGTATATGATTCTCACTAACTTGCATATGATTCATATCTAAATTAACATCTAAACTTGCATACATACATATGATTTAACATATGAATCAGTTCTAACAACATAACCAAACTAGCATATGAAACATCATTATGAATTAATTGTACATAAGCCAACAATTAACATAGATTTACAACATAGATGATAACATCACAGCTTTACAACATAGATAATAACATCATAGATTTACAACATAGATAACAACATAATGGTCAATGATTCACAACATAACCATATAATCCAAATAATTACTCAGCACAATTAAATTGTTAATTATCTTATTAAAGAAATCGAACTCACAAAAAGAAGGTCTTGCGTTCTAAAATTGATTTAGCTTGCCTTTTTAGTAGATTCGTTATTGTTTAGATTAGAGTTGAATAGAATTGAGTTGATTAACTTTTATTCCTCTCTAATTGGTGGTGGCTACTCTAGGTTACAAGATGACAGCATGACGGCCATAGTTCCAATTTTTATTTTGATTTAGGGTTTGAGTCTACCCATATTTATATAGAATTTTAATTTAATTATAGCCATCGGATGATCTTAGGGTTAATCAAAACCATTCAGTCGGGATAGGGTGACACCTCAGCCCTAATGACTCAGCAAGGACTCAGAAAGGACTCAGCAATGAGTCACAATATGGATCAGATTACACCAGAAAGCTGTGCAGGCTTTCTGCTCGGCCTTGGCGCACTTGGCAGGTGCGCCAGTGCAACATTTGTACTGGCGCACTTCCCAAGTGCGCCAGTGCAAATTTTTTTCCCGATTCTTCCGCATAACTTTGTTCGTCCATATCTCCTTCATCCGGTATTCGTTTTATGCAAACTCGGACTCTGTCTCAACCAGAATTCCGAGACGAATAAAATGGCGCAACCATTTCCCTTAATTCTCACATCTGAGATCAATTATTCTTGATATTAGTTAATTCGATTATTCAAAAACTCTGGGTGTTACAATGGTTTCCAAATTCCTATGTTCATTCCTTGAGTGTACAAACTATATATCCCAACTCTTTTCATGTCTAGTGGGCTACTATATGGATTTAGGTTTTTATATATCTAATATTTATATTTTAGATAATATGAATACGTTCACTCATTATCTCCCTAAGATCACTAAACCGAAGCTCTGATACCAGATGTAACAACCCGGATTTCGACAGACCAATTTTTTTTCAAAAATCCAATCTATCGAAACTCGAATTGGGTGCTCTGGTATCCTGTAGAAAAAAGACAGAGATAAACAAACATTTCAGAACTCGTACACGATCTCACAACGGAAGGAAATAAAGTATAATATTCAAAAATTGCTTTACCTTATTAAAGATACTGCTAAACCAGTATCCAAAGCTATACCATCTCTGTCATGAACCTAACCTGGAAGTATGTAATGAGGAGGGGGCCAGAACATAAGTTCTGTGTGAGTGGACTTAGAATAAACTTCTGTATAATCCTACATATACCATTCAGTTATCATTTTCTTGCTCATTAGGTTATTCGCGATATTAGCTCTCTAGGCCATACTTATATCCCACTAGTAGGTTAACCTAATACAACGTATATGTAGATACCCCAACTCGTCTAATCGTTTCCATATGTATGTGTATATATATATATACAGTCCGCTGCCGTATGTCGTACGGGCTTCATCACGTAAATATACACAACTTTAGTGTAGTACCACCATTCTCGAAATTGTTTGGACTGCCACTCTCGATCTTGCTAGATTCCGTGTATCAACTAGATCTAGTCTAAGGTTTACTATCGTGTGCTTCCTAGATTCAACCATGATTTACAATACCCAGGGCCACTGGGGTTTATGCTACCTATTGAACGCTTCTCGGATTCAGGGTTTACGCGACCCAGGTCCAATTATGGATTATGCCACCTATCGAACGATGCCCCCAGGTCTAGGACACACTACCCAGAGTGATGTATGTTCCTAGACATTCCCACGTACGTGTCATGAATCGTTATCGATGTCTAGTTGCACATGTCCTCCATATGTGCGGCCCGAGTCCCGTGGCAGGGCTAATCAAGAAACACGGAACTCGGTTGGGAGCTTTAAGTTATCTGCCGATGCAGATACTAAGGTCTGTTTTTATCTGTGTGTGGCTATGGTCCCAGTTGAACCCTCCCTCAACTAATGAAAGGCACCCAAGAATATCAAGAATGAGAACTATTCGCAGGCCCCTTTTGCCCCACAAATCTATTGGCCAAACCTCACCCATAACTAGATAGCAAGTATATGGTCTGTTGGAGTTCTCCACCTTTCCGCTTTACGTACTCGATTGACTCAAGATGGTAGGTAGACGACGACGTGCTATCACAGGGCTAAACAAGATATCACCGCCTCATGCTGACCCATCCTAGTCTTTAGGTTGCTTATATTGCAACCAAGGCATACCCTTGGCTCTTCTAACGCAGACCTTAACCTCTGTGAGCCCAGGAGGATCATCTGCAACCTCACATAAGGATACCAAGAGTACCCTCACGTCCCCTCGAAGCTACATGCTTCGTAACCCAGTTCGTTGGAGCCTTCTTCATGATCAGATGGACGTTCGCTCCTCCTCGTGTTCTACTAGTCCTTCTTGACTAAGGTTTACTACTTAGTTCTCTTAATTAAGGTTTACTACTTAGTTTCCTGAATCGTTAGCTTTCTTAACTAAGGTTTACTATTTAGTCCTCTTAACTAAGGTTTCTACTTAGTCCTCTTGATCGTTCGTCTTCTTAACTAAGGCTTACAACTTAGTCCTCTTAAGTAAGGTTTATTACTTAGTTCTCTTTCTCGTTATTTACCTAGTTCTCTTGACTAAGGTTTATTACTTGGTTCTCTTAACCAAGATTTGATACTTAGTTTCTGTTACTTAGTTCTCTTTAACTAAGGTTTGTTACTTAGTTCCTTTTAACTAAGGTTTGCCAATGAATTCAAGCATGACTTAAGTTCTCTTTATCAAATGATGGCGTACGGGTGTTTTCCCACGTTTCCAACTTAGATTAACTTATTTCATGGTATAAGTCGTCCCACCCTTCGAGTCTTGTATTACATATTAAGTCATATTCATTTCTTATCCCTAGGATAAGTTTATCTATTATTTAATCTTATCATTCCCCACTTTTCCTTGCTTTGATACTGTTATATTGGTTAAGTTTGCCCTTGTGTCCAATTTGACTTAACTCCCAATCACGTATTCAATTCAGACCACATACCATGCCAAATTTGTTAAGTGTTCTCTGTCAGTTCATGTTGACTTAACCCACCCGTATATCATGTCAAATTGGTTAAGTGTTATCTCATCTTCCTTATCGTTTCCTATAACTTTTCTTGTCCCATAAGTTATAATTTCCACCTATTATCCTTTCTTGCCTTATTCAAGTTTATTCGTAATAGGTTATTTATCATTCCCCATTTCCTGTCATTAATTTTAGATATGACTTAACCCTTCCATTTACTTAACCCGTTACTTAAACTTTAACCAATTCAATTAATTTATGATACCGTTATGGGTCCCATTTGGTTAAGCATATCTAAATTTTTGTTTCACATGTCACCCGTGTCCCGCTTAACCCTCTAACCATACCCATGTCACCCACATGTCTTATTATGGTTAGTATTTCTTAATTTATTTATTATGCCGTAACGATGTATGACCTCTCACATTAGATGTCCGTTTGTGGCTGCTGGATTTGCCAGGCGGTTCCGGGCATTTTTGCACCACAAACGCGCCTAACCTCTTGTCATTAACCGTTACGCCTCTAGTTCTTGCCGTTGACCTCTTACGTTAGACGTCCTATTGTGGTTGCTGGATTTGCCGGGCGGTTCCTGGCAGTCCTACACCAAAAATGCGCCTAACCTCGTGTCATAGGCATTCATTAACAATCGTCTTTCACCCAAACCCCAAATTCATGTCATGTGTTCTAAATTCAACTTAATTACAATTCATGTCTATTCTAGGTGTCATAAGCCAATTATAAATTTGCAAGCATGTTCTTGTTCATAATCCCGTTAATAGGCTATACTTATTATTCCAATTTACCAGTCACATTCCATATTCGCTAATTCCAATTAAATTTACACAATTTCATGTTAACATCATAAGTCAGAATTTATAATTATGCGCTATTCAACTAGATTCATGTTCCTAAATCATACCCAAATATTCATTGTGAATTACGCCCCAAAATTATCAATTCAAACTTTATTTCATTGGATAATCCCCATATACAATTTGCCAATTTTCCCAAATATTGCAATAATAATTGTTACGCCTCCATCCGAAATTACAGATTATATTCCTCGATTGCATAAAATAAATTATGCCCAATATTTGCAACAACAATTGTTATGCCACAAACCCAAAATTACAGATTATATTTCTCGATTGCATAAAATAGATTATGCCCAACATTTCCATATTCCAACCGCACGTATGCATAATAAGATTTTCGTCTAGGTTCAAGATAACCTAGATCCAAAAATAAAAAGGGGAAGGAGGATAAAAGGAACAACTATTATAACATGAATCTTGAATTAAATTAATAACTGGGGAATGATGAACGATAATAATATTATTATACAACAAATTAATTATATTTCCACTCACCTTGACTGGATTAGGGAAAATAAATGATTTTTTGATGTAGAACGCTGATTTAATCTTCTTATTTGATTGTTGGTGAAGAGCTTGAATCGTTGACGAAGAATTTTGCTTCTTGATTTGATTAAACTCCAAAATTGATGAAGAACTTGCAAATTTAGTTTAGGGTTTTGGGGGCGGCGGCCATGTTTGGTTGAAGTTTGGCGGCATGGAGGCGTCAGAAGGAATTGTTTATGAATTAGGTTAGGTCTAGGCACTATTTTATAGGTGTAGAGAGTGTTTTATAGCCATTAGATCGCCCTAGAAGCCATCCGGTCCGTCCAGCACATCAAAAATCGTCACTGCCCAGATCTGGAAAAATCAGGGGAGAGATGGACCCCTTGGTCGACCTCCCTGGGTAGGTCGACCCCCCAGGTCGACCTACCTGGGTATTTTCCTATGTGAATTCTGAATTTTTGTTGAATCTTCCACAGTCCATAATTCTTTCATACGGAGTCCGGTTTTCGAAAACTTGTACTCTATTCCAAGCAGAATTTCGAGACGAACGCAATGGTGATGTCCGTTTTACTTAATTCCTGATATTTAAATTAAGTATCCTTATTTTATTATCTTCGCTGTTACGTACACTGTCATTGAATTAATCTTTCCTTCTCTTCCATATATTAATAAATTTTCATTGTACATCACCATCATTTATCTAGCTATGTATACATACATTTATGTATATTTTTAATTATATTAAAAATGCAGGGTGTTACATGGCCCTTGGCCAATCATTATTTGTTTATCTGCAATTATGATACATAAGGCATTATGCACACACTTGTCGGTGAAGTGGGATATGTGTTAATGACCTAGCTATTGATTTTGATGACAACAACCATATAAACATTACTACTAACATAACTTCGAGCTGTGTAGTTACATTGGATATATTATGGAGACATTTATAAAAATGAACAAGCGTACAAAGAAGAATTATAGAAGAAGGTTAATCAGAGCAATGGAAGAATTGTAGAGGAAGGATAACTAGAGCAATTGACGATCGAAACCTATTAGAGAAGAATCCTGAAGGACAGATGTGTTTGAAGTGACGAGGACTTGGTTGAACCTTAGAATATCTTATTAAAGATCCCATGACAATTAACTTGAAGCCCATCAACGATTAACCTCAACCGAATCTCCAAAATCCATCAATATAAGAAAACTTGATACAAGAGGTATGTTGACATGGGGGGAGTCCCATGTTGACATAGTAATGGGATGTCGCCATGAGCGGTGGGGCATGTCAACATATTAGCCGTTTTCCAGAATTTTAAATTTTAAATGAAGACACATAGACATTTCCCTCCATCTCTTCACCAAGGGACACATATTTTCAACCACCATATAAAGGCCTTTAAAAACGAATTTCAACATCAAGATTTCTCATTTTCTCTTACTTCATCTCGAAACAGTTGCAATACAAATCCAATAAATATTTTCCAATTAGATTTGCAAATCCACTCTCTTTTACTCCAATTCTTTAAGGATTTGCAAACCATATTATATCTAAGAGTTGTACTTGAATTCACATCATTATATCTCTTTTTTCATCGTATTTCCTCAAAGAATTCAAACATATATTACCATTAGAGTTTTATAGGATCATTGTAATGAATCTGCCAGAATTTGTATTAAAGATACGACAACTTGCTATAGTTTATTGTTGTTTATAAGGATAAGATGTAACTTGTGGCCTGTGAAATCAAGATTGTAAGGGTGTTCTTGCCACCCGTGGAAACCAAACAGTTATAGTGAAATTCTGCACGGTGGACTGTAGGATTGGATGTAGGATTATTTAATCTAAACCAATCTTAAAATTCGGGTGTTATTTATTTTTCTGCATTTTACTTTATTTCTTATTCTCTGCTTTCTTGTTTCTTGTTTCAACTTGAGTAAATACTGTTTTATATTCACAAATAAGTAGTTAATACACATTTCATCATTTTTACTGTCTTAATAGCCTGAAGATCCGTCCAACACTACGTGTAGACACACCAGTTTCCAATAACATGGTGATTTCGATAGTCATTTTTCACTTAACTATATTCAAATTATCTCATACTATAAATAACTTCATTTAACCACAAATTAATTTTCTAAGGATAACAAACCATTTAAATTCGGATGTTCGGTTGGCTGGGGTGTTAGCCTCCTATTGTTGGAAGACCATCCATACGTTCCATTATGGGTTTGGAGAGTTAATCTTCACCCCTTTATACCTTACCATGCTTACTGGAATTTTGGTAGTATTAGGTGAGACATTACTTTACGATAAGCATTAACAACGCTCAAAGATCTTATCTTCCATACTACTTCATTTTGACTTCCATGACGCGTTGACTCCTAGGCTACCATTGTGGGTTAGTTACATTAGATAGACAATCTAAAATTTAATCACTGTACACGATGAAGAAAACCACCATTTAGAGGTAGCACAGCTATTTATTCTATATTCGATGAGAAACTTATTCTTTTCTAACCCTTTAACACATTGCCCGCTGGACGTACAGTGTAATGCCTCACATTTTAAATTAAATAATAAAATGAAATTTGTAAAATTTTAAGATTTTGGTCACAGAACCAATGCCTCTGACCAATCTAGATCTATAGTTTGCAGAAGATGGACATAAAATGAAGAAGATATAATTAAATGAAGTTTCAGATCAAACACAGAAAAAATGAAATAAGAAAAGAAAACATAGGGCTATTGGTAGTTGAACGCAGGACCTCGTGTTCAGAAAGCACACGCTTTACCACAACAATAATAACACTTTTGAAATAATAATAATAAGTGTCGATTTATACTATGCCTGTTCAACACACCCATGAACCCGAGACATTAATTTATCCAAGTACGAAGTGGTGATGTTGTATTGCTTCGATGGATTGATTCTATTAGCCTATTTTCAATTTTAAGCTGATGTGGCGAATTCCTATTGGTTGAACAACATGGTTGGCCTAGATTTAATCTAGGAATCTAACGGTCAGAGATCCCTGGCCTAACCTATAAATAAACCCCTTGGCCTAGCTCATTCTTCATAACACAATCTTTTCCCTGCCTTTGTTCATTCTCTTATTTTAGGGAAGGACTGACTATCTTTTATTTTAGAGATAGATCAACCTAAATTTTTAAATTTTAGAGGAAGAGATTTATAATAATAAATATTTATACAATCCTATTTTTGAGGCGGGATTCACAGCATCAAAGGAATAAAGCTTAGGATGACGGATGGTTGGATTTAAATTATTCTTTTTGTAATGGTATATATTATCATTTACTTCATGGTAATTTAGTTTATTTTTAATTAGTTTATTTTATAATTAGTTTAATTTAGAATTATTGTTAGTAATTTATTTTCCTGTTAAACTTAGGTATTGTTTAATTAGGTTCATTTGCAGTAGTTTAATTTCTACTGTAAATTAATTCGACATATTATAATTAGAATTATTTACTGTAAATATGTAATTAAATTGTAAATTTAATAAAGTTGTATGTATATGTAAAAATTAATTATTTAGAATTAATTTTAGGCAAATATAGGACATGCGGATTAAATAACGGAAAACATGACAACAGCGGGATTCGAACACAAGACATCTTAGGAGGAAGTATAAGCTCAGTTGTGTACAAATTTATAGTAAATGTGTTAAATTTGGGAAATAAATTGAGGACATGAATTAATGTATACCTATTAAAATAGGAAGTTAGAACTAGCCTACATTGGTTGGTTAAGAAATAGGAATATATTTCCATAGTTTGGTATGTAGTAAAATAGAAAACATAGTTGTAAGAATAAAAGAAAAAGGACACATATTAGTATGAAATAGGAATTTAGCCGTGTTGTACAATATTCACTATCATACAAATAATTAAAAGAAATGTCTTGCAATTATGGATTTCTATTGACACAATTATCTTATGCCATAGAAATAGAATTTTGTACATTTTCAGTAACCAATCAATTAGGAATAAGCATAAATTCCTAAAGGATAAACTTAAAAATATGGTAAGTGAAAGAGTAACAAAACTAAAAGGCATTATGTAAAGGAAAAGAGTAAGAAGTCAAGATGATGCATGATAGATAGAAAGGAATGTAATCTATTATTATAATTGTATGAAAACATAAATAGATCATAATAAGACAAGTTGAACATGTTGGCAAGAATATTATGATAATTGTGTAGACATAAAAATGAATCATAATATAAAGTTTTGATATATGGTAAAAGTAAGATTATAACATGAATCTTATAAATAATGTGAAATGAAGGCTTATTATTAATAAACTTATAATTGTGAATTAAGTTTAATAAGCATAATTCTACGGTTATGGTTCAATGGTAAAAGAAGGATTATAACGTGAAAGTTATAATTAAATGTGAAACGAAATAAGAAAGGCTTATTATAAATAAACTTATAATTGTTAATTAAGTTAAATAAGCATAGTTCTATGGTGGCTTTATGATAAGCATTTTATGGTTCTATGGTGACATTGTGATTAGGTATTCTATGGTCATTCGATGGTTTTATTATGGCCAACAAAGTTGACAAATAAGTAATTGAAGTTCAAATTAAATGTACTGAACAATAACATCAATTATTGAAAAGAAAAGTGAGATAAATGTATAACAAATGATTAGACATAAGGTTTAATAAAATAGCGATATGCGTTTGGGTCTGTCCGAAAGAATTTTGAATGAAGAGCCTAATGGGGCAGATCATTTTTGGTGTCCAGAGACACGGTGGAAGTATGTAACAACCTGCGCAGAATGGGCCTAAATTTCGACCCAGAAAAGGCGCATAGAAACTTAGAGCCGTTCTAAACAGGTCATTGGTTCCAATAAAGATAACATTTTCACAGATAACAATAACATATACTTCCAATGGAAATCTCACACAGTGGAAAGAGAAAATATAATACCAAAAATAAGGTGTACCATTATTTCAAAAATCTCAAAAATACATAGTCTTAGTTACATTTTATTCAATAGGTACATCAAATAGTTCAATTTCATAAGATTCCAAAAGAAGCAAAGCAATAACTGCTAATAATATCATAATAACTTCATCTTCTCCATCGTCTTCAATCATAACTTCGTCCATGGCTTTACCCCATCTACTGACCTGTTGGATGTTAAGGAGAGGGGGTCAGAACATAAAGTTTGTGTGACTGAAATATAGTGTTACTTAATGTCCATACCCTATATTTTTAGCCGGTTACATATGTCAAGGTATGTCTGCGCCGCACACAACAAACACAAAATTTCTAACTAATGGGATGGATATCCAAGTCAATCGCCCATTAGTGTTTTTAGGGTAAAGACCCAACGAGGTGGCATTCTCGGTCACTTATGACCCTATTAAAGGTGGATTCTTACAATCTCTTATAATCCTGAGGCAGACCCCTATCCCTTTAAGAACCCTGTCCTAGTACATTAACTTTCTTAAGTCTATTCTCTCGTTTGTAATATAAGAAGTAGTAGTGCGAACATTACTACTTAACTGATATTACTCGGTAGGACACCTATGCCGCTTAAGACTTCCCTTAAACAGTTGGTGAGCATGCAATGGCCACATATATTTCAATTACCAATCTGTCCCTAGTTGAGCCCTTACAAGCTTCTAGAGGAAGTGAAAATCCCCATGAATTACGCCACTCTGTTAATCGTTTTTATGCCTAACCACTTTTAAAGAAGAAGGACCCAAAGACTTACCTTAATACTAATAAGGGTGGGTCCCATGACTTGAGTTCCTTTCTAAGGAATAAACCTTCGGAGGGATCCTAGTCCTAACCACTTAAGAACCAAATTAGATAAAAAGGTGAGTCAACCACTTAAGACCTTCTTAAGGCATAGTAAGCCAATTTGATTTCACACATCAACTTACACACACACACACACACACACACTAGACCTCTCACATTAAACCATATACTTGTAGATGTTGGATATGCCAGTCGGTTCCGGGCAGGCTTCTACTACAAGTCAGTTTAACCTCATGTGTAGTGTACTAAGTCTATGAATGACCCATGACACCTAGACATCTCACATTAGTTGAGCCCACTTGTGGTTGCTGGATATGTCGGTCAATTCCGGGCAGGCTTCTACCACAAATGGAAACTTACCTCGTGTCTATGTGTCATTTATTTATATATATTTAAGCCATTCTATATATATATATATACACACACAAGAAAACAAATATATATATATATATATATATATGTATATGTATATTTGTTAAGGGGACATTTCGAATTCAAACTATAACCTAATCGCATTTATTACACTAATATAACGTTAGTTACGTTTAAATAAGTAATATAATAATAGTGCCTAATTAACGTAATATTCGTATAAACATGGAAACGTTCTAATCGGGATGGCAATTGTCATTTATCCAAATTAAGGCATACAAGTTTAGGTTTTTCCATTTTTTACCGCTATAACATAACATGATGACATAATGAACATATAACAAATAGCAATAATGGAAAACATACATAACAATTACAACTTTTATTCAAGGCATGTAGAAATGGTTTTAATATTAAATTAAATGTAGAGTGATAAATATATGTATTTTTTTTTGAAAATGGGTCAAACTTTGTATTAGGCCTTCAGCCCAGAAAATTGATCCACATAGCGCACAAAACGTACGCACGTGGTCATACCCCAAAAGCGCATCCGCAATTTCGAGAATTATAGAGCATTCACTTTACAACTGAAAAGTAGGGAATAAAATATAACATAAAGTAAGTACCAAACCCTAATTAACCATCGTCTTCCATTCATGGTGGCTCAAACAGTCTATGTGGGCTTCATGCCGTTGACGCCGCTCCATCCACTACTGCGCTATGAGTTGCATCTGTCCCCATCCTAGTAAGTTTCTCTGGTATTCTCAATTTCATAAGCATCAGTTCTCCTAGAATTATCCTCTCCAAATCGTTCTGATTTGTGCCTTTGTGTTGAAAAATATGCTTATTTCTTTCTTTCCAAACTACCCATGCAGCTATAGTGAAGGAGATAATGTGGTGTTTGGTCTTCAAGTCTTCCGTGCTTCTTCTGCTAACGAGGTACTCAATGATGTCCTCCATCTTCAGTAAGTTAGATGTAATACCCATAATAGTGTAACACTGTGTCAGTATGAGTTCCGATGTAGTGCATTCAAAAAATAGATGGCCGTTGGTTTCGGTATTCGAGTTACACAATACACATTGAGTGCCGTCTGTGATCCCCCAATTGTTAAGACTGTCCCTTGTAGGCAGCCTCCCCAAGACCTCTTTGTACATATTGAAAGCCATTTTAGGGAAATTAACACGATCCCGCACTATCTGCTCCAAAATTTTTGCTAAGTCTTCTGCCTCACCTCATTCCATGCAGTTTTCATGGTGAGGTCACTGCCTGTCGCATTCCACACCCATATGTCACTTTGTCGATCTTAAAAAAGTGGCATATACTTTATTTGTGCTTGTTGCGCCTCATTCAGCGGGATATCAACTAGATTCCACTGATTATTTTGAATAATATGTTGGACACGTTTATCAGGGCAACCATAGTCTGAGAAAGTATGCATTCCAACCAAATCAATAATTGATTTACCCTCAATCCAAGGGTCTCTCCACAAATCTGTGCTATCACCACTCGCTATTTGTCTTTCACTACATTTAGCTAGCTTGCTTCTAATGCATAAAATAGCTTTCCACGTGGCCTAGGCATTGTTATCAGTTCGCAATTGCCAAAAATTACCACGAATGTATCTCTGCCTCATCCAGCGAGCCCATAGACCCTTCTTATTGATAATTTTCCACCCTTGTTTCAGAGTGTATGTTTCTTTTATGACTTTAAGTCGTCAAAGCCCAGCACCCCCTTCTGATTTGGGCTTACAAAGAGTCTCATATTGAACTTTATGTAGACCACCTCTCCGTATAAAGTCAGCACACACTCTCTCAATTTTATTTAGTGATGCTTCCGGTAGTTGAAAAGTTTACAACCAAAATGCCACTTTAGCTTGAATCACCGTGTGCACTAGTTCAATTCTACCAGCAAGTGATAGCAATCTTGAACTCCAACCTTGTAACTTATCCTTGATCTTAGTTACAAGCTCCACACATTCCCTGTCCGTAATTTTATTTGAAGACAATGGTACTCCTAAATATTTTACTGGCAAATTTTCCTCCTACACGTTAAGTGCCTCCAGAACCACTGATTTAACATTGCGGTGTTTGTTGAAATAGCATTTGGTCTTGTTGGCATTGAGTTTCAGCCCTGCATAATCTTCTAACAGCCCAAATATGTGTCTGATGTGTCCAGCCGCTGTAGCATTAGCTTTTACACATTTCAGTAAACCATCCGCGTATAAAAGATGACTAACCATTGGCTGCAGCCCATATATTGGCTGTAAAAGTTTCCTGTGACAAGCCAATTCCATTTGTAGAGAGAAAAATTCCATTTCCACTGCAAATAATAGGGGGAGAGAGGATCACTTTGTCTAGTGCCTCGGTTCGAGTCGATATGTCCCCTCGGAACCCCATTAATCAGAATAGAATAAGTCGGGGTAGAAATGCATTCATTGATTAAGTCGACAAACTTTATGGGGAAACCCATACAGCGCAGCATATGTATAATAAAATGTCTATTGATCTTTTCATATGCCTTGTGTAGATCCACTTTCAAGCATAGTCTATTAGCTCCTTTCTTATTGAAACCCCGGACCAATTCGTGAGCCAATAACGAGTTATCTGAAATGCTTCTCCCCTTAATGAACACGCTTTGGCATTCTGCAATAATATCAGGCAAGATTAAACTCATACGATTACAAATGATTTTGCTCAAAATTTTATAAACAACATTACAACAGGCAATCGGTCTGTAATCGGCGATGCTAGTGGGTTTATCTGTCTTTGGAATGAGGCATATGAAAGTATGGTTAATTTCTTTTATGAAATGAGCACTTTGAAAAGCTTCATTCATAGCCAATAACAAGCTGTGTTTCAGGTCCCCCACCCGGAAGAACATGGAGCTCAAGCCGTCAGCGTCGGGGCTGGCATCAACATGGGTGGACTGCAAGGCACTCCAAACTTCAGCTTCGGTAACAACCCTGTTCAGCAAGCGGCGGCCACGACTGTTCACCAACTTCCGGCAGTGAACACTGGGTAAGTTGGTATTACATTCGCCATTATACAATTCAGTGAAATAACATATGGCTTCATGTTCAAATTTACCCATGTCCATGCAACAATTTCCATCAGTATCGATAAGTTGAACATTGTAGTTAGTGTTTTTCCTTACCGACATTTTTGTATAGAAGAATTTTGTGCATTCGTCCCCGTTAGTGATCTACATTTCTTTCGCTTTCTGTTTTAATTCAATGGCTTTGTTGTTCAGAGCTTCTTTGAGTTTGCCTTGCTTATCATAGTATTAGGTTCAGAAGTCATTATTGCTTGACTGGTTATCAATTTTGATGAGGATCTCTTCACATTGTTTTTGCAATTGATCAACCAAGTCATTGCTCTTGGGTCTGCATCGGTTGCATTCCTTCAACCCCACTTTCATTTGTTTTAAAGTCTGCACCAGTTGAAAAAAATGGGTTCCCTCCGTAGCAACCACACCACTCACAGCTTCATAATACCCATCGAGCTTATGCCACTCATTAGCATACCTAAACGGTTTGCCTTTGACTGTGTCTTGTTTATTAATGAGATTAATCAGTAAGGGGCTATGATCACTAGTAGAATTTGGCAAGATGGTTACTTTGATATCATCAAATTTGTTCATACACTCAGCATTAACTAAAATTCGATCAAGTTTGCACGAATTTTTTTTGCACTCACCACTTCTCCATGTATATTTCAGGCCGCAGTGGAGTGGTTCGACAAGTCCAGCTGCTAATACACGGTTGTTAAACTCCAAGAATTGGGAAACTTTAAGGGTACATCCCCCTAATTTATCATCTGCCTTTAGCACTGCATTGTAATCACCCACAACTAACAAAGGTCCATCTACTACATTTGCCTTATTAGTGATATTTTTCCATAAGTTGATACGATATGATGCTATGTTACCGGCGTACACTAAAGAGGTGTAAATTTTAAATCCACCAGTGTTGATAGCACTTACACTAATAACTTGGTCATCCTTGTCAATAATATTAAGATTCCAAATTTTTTGTTCCACATCACCGTAATTCTTCCCTTGCATCCACTGTCATTATTATGAAGATGTAACCAATTAGTACCCATGTTTTCAGCGAAGAAGTTCATAGTGTCAGTATTAAATTTGTTCTCTAAGATACTAAAAATCGAAGGCAAATGTTGCCTTCGAATGTTCAGGAGGTCAAAACGTCTAGTAAAGTGATAAATATATATATATATATATATACATATATATGTATGTATATATATATATACATTCTCACATGTATGTTTATAACCTATATTTCACCCAATTCACACTTTTTGTGGTGTTACACCCAAAAATAATTAGATTTGATTTATTCCAATTTATGAATGCGTTTACACCCAAATTAGGATCCAAACCCAAATCAACTATGAAACAATTCAAATCCAAACCTTTTTAGGCTTAAATCAAATGATAGTAATGGTGAATTACGTAAAATATAAGTAATAATACATCACTCATATTTATCTTTAATCCAATAAAAAACCACAATTCCACAAAACCAATTCAACATGACAATTTCCTACGTGATTACAAAGTAGAAGATTTGGGAATTTTTCATGTTATATTATCACATAACCAAATCTTCATAGGTACAACAATTCATATGGAAAACTAATACTAATATGAATATGTCTTTAAGCAAAACTAGACTCCACTCACAAATTAGGTGGAGATGTGGAAGAATTTCAAGATCTACAATGGTTCTTAACGTTCAAGCGAGCTCTGATTCTTCTCCTAACAATATACATATAAGAAATATATAAGTAGATTCTTATATATATATATATTCGTTTATGCTAAATTCTGTAATCCTAAATATAGATAGATTGAAATAGAGAGATATATAAAAGGGTTAGAGAAGTAGAAGAAACTTTCACCCTATTCTCTTTGTTTTTCTATGGAATTCAACAGCATGGAGGCAGAGGTATAGAAGATTAAGGTTTCTAGTGGGTTGTTTGAAGGGTCATTTATATTTGCTCGTGCGAGCAGGAGCAGAATCAATCCAAGCCATCCATATAAACATATCCTCTTAGAAAACCCTTATCCATGTAAGCAGAATTGGGTTCCCAAGCCACCTAGCGGTCGACCCCTTCAGGGCTGGAACGCCGAAATTTTCTGCATTGCTGATCTGTTAATTTTATTAATTACGTTCTTAATTTTCTTTATTGTTTTCCATATATCCAATATACGTTGTCCCCTAGATCTATTCTCCAAATTCAAAATTTGAATTTCCCTTTTTATTTTAAATTATTATTTGGACAATATATATAATACTCACATAATTATATATATATTTTTTCTACGTATACTGTCCAAATTCATTTATTCATAACTTCTTCATACGTTAACCGTTTTCAGCATATTATATGTGAAAACGATTCAGAATTTCGCCACGAATTCAAGTAAATGAGTTTCATAACTAAATTCCTAAAGCTGCAAAATCTCATTTTTCAGCCATATGATTTAATTGCCCTTTTTTATTTATTTAATTTATTATTTATACTTACAAATTTTACGGGGTGTTACATTCTTCCTCCCTTAGAAATAAATTTCGTCCTGAAATCTGTTTAAGGGGCAAAAAATACAACTCGCTCGAAACATCCATGTTGTATGCCCAATGTTGTTTATAATTCATCCATAAGCATCCATGGCTCACAGTGATTATGAACTGCAGACCCACTAAAGTGAGCTCTATCCTAGCATGTAGGTGTAGTAAGTGATGCAGCATGTATGCAAACAACCTAAATATGTTTATATTTCTATATGAGTGCTCGGTACGATGGTGTTGCATCCATTCCCTAACATCCAATCTAGCAATCATGATGCATCCATAAATGGAAATTTAAGGGAAAAATTACCCGTGAAAAGCTCTGGGTGAGTCTGTCCCATCTTATCCTCGGTCTCCCATGTGTTTTCCGCAGGGTCATTTCCCCATTGTACTCGGACGAGGCGAACGGTTTTACTGTGGAGTCTCTTGATTCTGTGCTCTACAATCCTTGAAGTTGCACGTGGCATCCTATACTCCAACTCGAGTTTCTACTTGGGCCCAATTTTATCAAGCACGCGTCTGATAGCAGAATCATGAAGGCATTTCCTTAGATGAGATACATGAAAAACTTTATGGATTCCCGATAGACACTCTGGGAGGTCCACTCGATAAGCCAAAGATCCTATCTTCCTGATGATACTAAAAGTCCCAGTAAATCTGGGAGCCAACTTCCAAGTCTTTCCAAACCGAACAGTTTTCTTAAGAGGGATAAGTTTACGAACATCAAGTCTCCAACATTAAATTCTAGTTCCCTCCTCGCTTATCGGCATACGATTTCTGACGATCTTGGGCTACCTTCATTCTCTGTCTAATCAAAAATATCTTCACCATGGATTCACGGACGAAGTCTGGTCCAAGTATACCCTTGTCGATAGTTTCCTACCAACAAGTTGGCGAATTGCATGGCCTCCTGTATAGCGCTTCGAAAGGGGTCGTACCAATCGTCGCTCAAAAACTATTATTTTACGTGAACTCCAAAAGCGGTAGGTGCTGCTCCCAAAATCCTCCAAAGTCGATGATACAAGCTCTGAGCAAGTCTTCTAAGATTCCATTTACTCTGTCTATCCATCGGTCTGCGGATGATAAGTTGTGCTTAAGTTAAGAGTCATCCCCAATGCTACTTGTAGGTTTCTCCAAAATTCGATTGTGAATAAGGGATCTCTATCATTCATGATATTTAATGGAATACCATGAAGTCTGACCATCTCTTTGACAAATAATTGGGCTAACGAGGTTATAGTCCTTGTCTTCTTGGCTGATATGAAATGGGCGCTTTTGGTTAAACAATCTACCACAACCCAAATGGCCTCACTCCTTTTTTTGCTTCTACGAAGTCCATCTATGAATTCCATGGAAATATGTTCCTACTTCCACGTGGGGACTCTAAAGGTAACAACAATCCTCCGGGCTTCCCTTGCTCTGACTTGACTTTTTGGCATGTTAAAAATTTGGCCACGAGCTCGGCTACGTCTCTCTTCATTCCTTCCCAATGGAGAGTCATCCTCATATCCTTGTACATTTTATCACCACCATGGTGTATGGTCAATCTCGACCTATGGCACTCCTCTAGAATTTTTCCCTCAACCCTTCATCCTTAGGGACGTAAAGTCGTCCATCCTAAAGTAAACTCCCATTATCATGGATCGAATACCTAACCGAACGAGGAAAGGTCTCTCTCTTTACTACTTTCTCCTTTATGCCTTTTAACTCGTCATCAAGGTCTTGTGCACTTTGGGTTCTTTCTCTTAGGGTGGGTCTAATTACCATAGCCCCAAGAAAACCATTGGAAGTGGTTGGATGGGGGTGCAAATTAAAATTTGTGCGGAACTCTAATTGTTTCCATTCTATCATCGCATTTATTGTCGCATGTTTCCTACTTAAAGCATCCTCCAAAACATTCCCTTTGCCTAGGGTATACTGAATCGTAAAGTCAAATGAGGCAATATATTCCATCCATCTTGGTTGTCTCAAGTTTAGGTCACGTTGAGAAAATAAATACTTAAGGGATTTATGGTCTATAAACAATTCAAACTTCTCGCCTAAGAGATAATGCCTCCAAATCTTAAGGGAAAACACTACTACGGCTAACTCAAGGTCATGTACTAGATACCTTTTCTCTAGATCCTTGAGTTGTCTAATAGCATAGGCAACTACTCTACCTCCTTGCATAAGGACGACTCCAAAACCGGTGCTACATGCGTCAGTATAAACGGTAAATGATTTTGAACCATCGGGTATAATTAGGACTGGTGCGCTAGTTAATGCTTCCTTTATTTTCTTAAAGGTTGTATCACTTTTATTACCCCAAGTGAATACCAAATTCTTCCTTGTCAATTGGGTTAATGAAGTAGCAATATTTATGAAGTCTTTAATGAATTTCCTATAATACCCGGCCAATCCAAGGAAACTTCTTACTTATATAACATTTCGAGGTATCCTCCATTCCTTGATTGCCTCGATCTTCGCAGGGTCTACGACCAAGCCTTTACTCGACACAATGTGTCCTAAAAGTCTTACTTCTTCCCTCCAGAAATGGCACTTCGAGAATTTTGCTTTCAATTGGTTCTTTCTTAATATCCCTAACATTTGTCTCAGATGTTTTTCATGCTCTTCATGATCTTTTGAAAATATAAGGATATCATTAACGAAGACTACCACAATTTTATTTAGAATGCCCCTAAATACTCTACTCATGAGGTATACAAAGAAGGCAGCTGCATTCGTTAATCCGTAGGGCATTACTTCCCATTGGAACAATCCGTTTGGTGTCCTAAACGCAGTTTGTCCTTGTCCTCCACAATCTTAATTGGTGAAATCCAGTAGCAAGGTCTAATTGGTAAAATACTCGAGCTCTTACCAAGTGGTCAAAAAGATCATCAATTCTTGGTAAAGGGTACCTGTTCATTTTGGTTAATTTATCAAGTTCTCTATAGTCCGCACAAAGTCTCAAAGATCCATCTGCTTTGGTGGCAAATACAACAGGTGCACCCATTCTGAGGTACTTCAACGAATAAAACCTTTTTGTAACAATTCTGAAATTTGTTTATCTAACTCCCTTCTTTATTTGGGTGCTATATACCTTAAAGGCAGTGCTACAGGTCTAGCATCCTTCTCTAGGTCGATGCGAAAGGAGATTTCTCTGTGGGGTGGAAGTACTGTGACTTCCTAAAAAAAGTCCAAGAATTCACAAAACTATAGGGACCGAAAATGGTCCTTCAGAACTAGGAGACAAGGAACATAATAAGGCTTTGTCCTTGTTTCTAACATTACAAGGAATATTTAAACTGCGTCCTCCTCGGCTCCTAAAACAAAAAGTCTCTTATAACAATCTAGGATGACCCCACAAAACGATAGTCAGTCCACACCTAAGATAAGGTAATACCCCACAAAATCCAATGCATACGCTTCGCAATGGAAATCAACATTGTCGAACTCTAATACTAGGTCTTTACACAACAGATCAAGATACTTAGATCCTCCGATAGGGTTGGCCACCTCAATCGAACTATCCAAGATAGATGTGGAAAGGTTCAACAGATTTACTAATCGCTTGGAGATAAAAGAATAGGTCACCCCAGAATCAAACAAGGTGTATGCTGAGTTTCCTAAAATAGAGATTATACCTCTGAGTGCGGGCTGCCCTTGGTCTCTTGGGGTCCGGCTTTGAATTGGGGTTGCTTCAATTGCATAGTTCAGGCCACTTTTGGTAGCTTTGGGAATTCTTTGGACATATGTCCTTCTTCGTGGCAGTTGTAACATTTTCCCTTGAACTCCTTTGCCAATGAGGTCCTACAATCTTTGGCTACATGACTCTTGTAGTTGCATCTCATGCAAGTTTTTGGGTCTTTTTTGAAGTTCTTTTTCTTCTTGTTTTTCCACCATTCCTTCTTCTTGTTCATGTTGGAGCTTTCTCCTTTCTCACCCTCCTTATCCTCCTTGGAGATTTCATCCATGCAAAGGGTATCTGTCTCAACTAGAATCTTAAAAGTTGCCCAAATGCTACATGGGCTAATAAGGTTTCCTTCAACGGGGAGTTCAGTCCTTTCACAAACCTAAGGGCTTTGTTCATAGGGGTTGTCTACCAATCCTCTACCAAACTTACATGACTCAGTGAATTTGGATACGTATTCTTGCAGACTCAAACTTCCTTGCTTGAGGTGGATGAATTTCTCTAGCTGAATAGTAATTTCTGCCCTTGGAAAAAAATTCACTTCAAAAAGGGTTCTTGAATTCGGCCTATGTGAAGATCCGACCCTCATTCTCCATTGATATTAAATTCCACGATTCAAGGCTTCATCCTTCAAATGAGAGTCCCATATCCTTCTTTTTACTTCATCGGGCCAGGCAGTAGCCTCAAAGATTCTTTCACATTCCATAACCCAAGATTAGGCACTAGCAAAGCGTTCCTCTCCAGAAAACGGTTTTCCTCCAAACTTCTTATAGATCTTATACAAGAGAGAAAAATCAAAGGCTACATCAACGGCAAGATTAGCTACAGGGACCTGCTCCACTGTTTACCCCTTAAAGATTAGTGCCCACATCGGATGATTAAATTTGAGCTAAAACTATGGGACGGGCACTCATGTAGGATAAACATCACACGTGCGTATTAAGGATGACCACGACAATGTCGTTCGCACAAGCTTAGACTAGGTAATAAAGGAAGGTCATTCGCACACAAGAGGGCTCGAGCATGAGCTAAAGGTCAAACATAACATAAGGGACTGACCTTTCATATCAGAAGAGGTCGGTCACTCATATCAAAAGAAGTGATTCACTCCTACATCAAGAAAAGATGCTCAAGCATCAGTAAACTCGGGTGCAACATAACTTGAACACTTTGAGAGACCGCTTACACATAATGATAGCTCATTTCGACTATTAGAACAGTTAGATTGTCCGTTCATCGGAACTAAGTCAAGCATAACAACTTAGCTTGACTATGCAAAGAGGTCGTACATGCGAGACAAGTATGAGTGCGATGTGACTAAAACACAATAGGGCATGTACATCTTATAAAGAGGCACTCGTTCATATTACATTGGTCGGTCGTACACATCTCTTGGGCAAGAAACCCAAAATACTAGGGCTCGCGCATCTATGTTGTGCTCGCTCGACCGCACCTACAACATTATTCATTCGTTCGTCCTCTGGTTAGCTATTACTGCTTCAATCAGGTGTTACCCACCATCCGATTAGATATCAACTCCTAAATAGTCGCACTTATATCTGATCTACAAGCCTCGGTTGATCGCCCGTACACTCAGCATTCATTCATATGATTAGCCTGCTCGCACGCATGGGGCTCTCTCACGCAAGACAACTTGATACAGTTGCCGCCATTTGGCTACAGAGAGGCGGTGGCATTTTCATGATTAACGGAACGAACGACCTACAGCCTGCATATATGAATTTCAGCTCATTCTTCATAGAAGCTCACCTATAAATAGGACATGGCTTCCACCATAAAGGGGGGACTCCTTGCCACCACGAAGTACTGTTGGATTCTTCCCACCACTACTCCTTAGCATTTCAACCACCATCATCATCTCTATTTGAAGATCTTTCATCCATTTGGCCATGGCATCCATTGAGATCATCTAAGTGGAAAAGAGATTGAAGATTCTCTTTCATCCCCCTCTCAAACAAGGACATCCTCCTTCTCTTCCGCTGACCTATCCTTCTCCTCCACCGATCTTACCATTTCTCCAAATAATCCATGGATCTACGTAAGATCTATATGTGAGAGAGCGAATATGTTGTAAGGGAGAAAAGTTGTATGTACAAAGAGAGATTTTATGCTTTGTAATCATTGTCATGATAATGCAGGCTATCTTCATAGTGGACGTAGGCCTAGCTTAGGGTTGAACCACTCTAAAATCTTGTCTATATTTTTCTTTCTTCATATCTTTTACTTTTAATCTTTTGTCAATTGCTGCTCCACTTACTTTCTAACCATATTGGTAAAGTACAATTAATATACCTTTGGTGTTTGAGCCATTTTCTATGAAAACATTTTGACGCCCACCATAGGGCCGCATTCACATCTTCTCCCTCCACACTATTCTCAAGGTTAAGAGCCTTGCCTTGTGGTCCTAAGCCTTCTTCTGCTGTAGATCCACTAGATCTAAGATCCAGGCGAACCATTAAATTTCTACGAGATTTCTAAACCTTGCTCGAAGTCATGAGTAAATCAAAGGAAATTACTTGTAAAACCGACGACCTCACCAACAATGGTAACAATGTTACATCACCCACCAACCATTTTGAGGCAGGCGAGTCTTCCAAAGTTGAAGTAGCTATAACAAAGAGAGAGTTGGATGAAGTGGTGGCGAGACTAACAAGTCAAGTAGATATTGCAAACGATGTAATGATGAAGAAACTTGAGTCAATGTTTGCTATCCAAGCTGCTACCGCAAAAGTCACACTAAGCGCCGCCCACCTTCTACCTGCTCGAATGAACCACACACACGATGCAAGTTCCTCCACTTCAAATCCAAGACAAAGAAATTCCATTCAAGAAGTTGCCAATCTTGCTAAACTCAACCATAAAGAAACAAAGGCATTCGCACGTGACTATTCCAATAAGACAACTTCTCAACAGGTGCTTGGTTCCAGCAAAGGGTCATTTCTCTAAGAAGGAAGTCCAGGACTGCTAGCTCCAAATTGTGACTACCCACTTGGGCGAACGTCCGGTAAGGAGAAAGACGTCAGCCCCATGGGCCAATACAAAGAGGAGGAACATATATTAGGAATGGTACGCGGTATCATGGAGGAAAGCTTAAAAAAGGAGGACAATGAAAAAGAAAGGGAATTTTTTCCCACTAAGACCCCACTCACTGAAAGGATCAAAATGGCTCTATATCCAGAAAAGTTCAAACCTCCAATGGTGCAAGCTTATAATGCGACAAGTGATCCCAACGTATTCTTGTGCAAATATGACCAGTATATGGATGGAGCACGGGCTACAGACGAAATCAAATGCCTATACTTCCAATTTATCTAGAAGGGGTGGCATATCTCTGGTTCACAAAGCTACCCCCAAAGTCTGTGGATGATTTCGCTACCTTAGCCAGATTATTCAGAGAGCAATTCAGGTTCTACACAACCAAAGTTTGGGATCTTATGGAGCTAGATGAGCTAGAGCAAAGGCCAGAAGAATCCATCAAAGCTTTTCTCACTCGCTTCAATATGGCAGTGGCCGAAGTTGAAAATTATAAGCCCCTCTTGGTTCTGATGGCTTTGAAAGGGGCCATATGCAAAAAGACAAAGTTGGGACAATGGATTAAGAAAAAGTAACCAAGTACCCTCAAAAACTGCTCGGTAAAGCTAAAGAGTATATGAGCATTGAAGAGAATCCGACATATGCCTTGGATGTCATAGGAAACAACGAACAGCTAAAAAGGAAAGGTAATATGCAAAGCATTCTTGGTGGTCAGAAGAGGAGCAATGTAACACCCCACATCCGTTAAGGTCACTCACAAAGGGAATGCCTTAACTTCGGTGGAGAGTTATAGGTAAAAGATACAGATAAATTACAAGACAGATAATTAAAATAGCGGAAAATAAAACTTTACTTTATTGATAAAATAGTTTGTACAACAATTGTTTCCCAATACCAAAGTATTTGTCTTAAAAAATAAAGAAGCATAAAATAACTTTTATATTCCCCAATGTAGTATGAGCCAGCCATAGCAATGGAAAAGTGAATCCAAGGAAAACTTCGACTAATCTTCGAGCTTGGAAAGAAAACTGAGCAAAGTAGTAACATTCCCTCCCTGCGAACCTGGGAGGGGAGTGGGAGGGAATGGAAGACAAGAAAGCAAAAGAAAACAGAGTCAGACATAAAGTCTGGTAAGTTCAGTAACTTTCAGCATGTGAACAGGTAAAAAGCAACATGGCATGAATTAACTGTATACAAGACTACATCATGATGACGGGAATCATAAGGTTAGCACAAGATATGATAAGGTAAGATAAGCTGGATGCACTTCTTCGCCACTACCTTGTTATTCTAATTTCTATATCCCTGCACCACCAAACTAGTAATCTGTATAAACTGATAAGAATAGATACGTGATCCAAATTCCCACAATTTTGGTTGTTTCAAGTGTACATCTATCATTTATTACCTAGGTCTAACCTAGGGTTTTTATATCGAGCGCATTCTAGATCCAACCAGGTTTTCCGCAGGGCTACTGGGGTTTGTGCTACCTATTGAACGGTTCTCGGATTTTAGGGTTTATGCGACCTAGGTCCAACTAGGTATTATGCTACCTATCGAACGACGCCCCTAATCTAGGACACACTACCCAGAGTGGTATATGTTCCTAGACTTTCCCCGCGTATGTGTCGTGGATTGTTATGGCTATCTAGATGCACATGTCCTCTATATATGCGACCCGAGTCTCGTGGCAGGGCAAATCAAGAAACACAGAACTCGGTCGGGAGCTTTCAGATATCTGCCGATGCAGATGCTAAGGTCTGTTTTTTCAGTGGCTATGGTCCCACCTAACCACTCCCTCAACTAATGAAAGGCACACCTTGAAAAATGAGAACTATACGCAGGCCCTTCTATGCCCTACTAACCTATGGCCATCCGCAACCATAACTAGATATCGAGTATATGGTTTGTTGGAGTTCTCCGCCTTTCCGCTTCACGTATCTCGATTGACTCAAGATGGTAGGTAGACGACGAGTTGCTATCACAGGGCTACTGGTCTCGCCGAATCACGCTGGTCCATCCTAGTCTTTAGGTTGCCTCATATTGCAAACAAGGCATACCCTTGGTTCTTCTAAAGCAGACCTTAACCTCTGTGAGCCCAGGCGGATCATCTGCAGCCTCACAGAGGGACACCAAGAGTACCCTCACGTCCCCTCGAAGCCGCGTGCTTCGTAACCCAGTTTGGAGCCTTCTTTAAGATCAGATGGACGTTCGCTCCTCCTCGTGTTGTACTAAGGTTTACTACTTAGTTCCTGAATCGTCGTTTTCTTAACTAAGGTTTACAACTTAGTCCTCTTAACTAAGGTTTACTACTTAGTTCTTTTTCTCGTCAAGTTGGATTGGTTAAGTGTCATTAGTCAACTCAAGTTAACTTAACCTATTCATTTGTCACGTTAAGCTGGTTAAGTGTTATCAGTAGTTCATGATTGACTTAACCCTGCCACAAGTCAAGTTATATTGGTTAAGTATTTCTTATTACTTAAGCCACCCCTTCATCTTGTATTGGTTAAGTGTTCCCTTAGTTAACTTAACCCTAACATCTTTTTAATTCACATGTCCTAATGGTTAAAAGTATTGTCCCTTCATGTTTTAACTTAACCTTGTTCATTTGGCACACTACGATGGCTAAGTGTTCTAAGTTTACTTAACTCCCCCTTCTAGTCTAGTTAACATGTTAAATTGGCTAAGTGTATTTTACTTAACCCCACCTTCTAGTCTAGTTAACATGTTATAACGGTTAAATCTTTTCTTAACCTCACCCACTTGTCTAGTCAACATGTTATAACAGTTATTTAACCCCTACAAGTCTTGTCTTGTTAACATGTTAAGTTGGTTAAGTGTTCTTATGGACTTAACCCTCCCATTCTAGCTTAACTATTTCTTAGCTTTAAATTATTCTTTAAAGCACCAACCACTCACATTAGACAGATATCGTTGCGGTTACTGGATGTGCCACTTGGTTCCGGGCAGATTTACACCGCAACTCAGTCTAACCTCGGGTCCTTTTTGAGCTTAATGCTTTAACCACCCACATTAGATAGGTATTGTTACGGTTGCTGGATTTTCCGGGCGGTTCCGGGCAGTCTTATACCGTAACTCAATCTAACCTTGGGTTAGGCATATTCGTCTTTCTCTAGATTTACATATTTATTCTTTTGCTAACGAATCTTTTAAACAAATTTGGCCTATATCATATTTATTTGTTATGCCCACTAACATACCTATATTCTAGGCCCAAATCTTAATCATTTAACCCAACTTGCAGTTTTATGCCAATTTAGATTAGTTCATGTCAAAACTAGATTTAATATTCTAGTTTACAGTTTATGCCCAAAACTTGGCTTACATACTAATTACATACTTTGCGGCTAATTAACAATTTACCATTATACGCCCAAGTCCAATATGCATGTAATATTTATACCCAATTCAGATCAACATATTTATTACGCCAAATTATACAAATTAAGTTACGCCCAAATTCCCCCACCTTAGTCGTACGTATAACATGATTTCACAAATTTCTAGGTACTTATGAAATGAAACTTAACAAAAGGAACAGGGGATAAGCACGAGAATTTGACATAAAGAATAGGCATGCGAAAGCGAACCAAATACAAAGATAATGGTTCCAATAGGTTTGATGTACATAGCAGTGAATAGGAATAAACTAGACAAGCTACATCATAAATACAAGATCAACACAATTTAGGGAATAGGCATAGGTGATTTGGTCCAACATAATGCCAATTCGGTGTACAACATGATTTGCAACTATAGCGTTATGGGCATAAGCAACTAACCATACTAGTCATAGGCAATTAACCTCAATAGTCATAGTCATGGTTTCATAGTTATGAATCATGGGCGACTAAACACAATAGTCATGGATAATTAACAAAAATAGTCCTAGGCAATTACCCTAAATAGTCTTATGTTCATAATCATAGGCAATAATCTCATAGTCATGAGTCATAGGTGATTGGCCCCAATTGTCTTTGTCATAGTTATATGCAATAGTCTTATGTCCACCGTCATAAGCATAGGCATAGTCTTTTGTCCACAGTCATAGGCATAGGCATAGTCTTATGTTCACAGTCATAGTCTTAGGCCATTAACAATAGTTTCAACGTCATAGGCATAGGTATAGTCTCATCGGTAATTAATCTCAATAGTTCTTAATTAGATCCAAAGGCATATACAAGCACATATTCAAATGAGAGGATTAGGCATATTCTTATATCCATTTAATTACATGCCACAAAAAGATCTAGACGTTCAAATCTAAAAAGTAACTGACTTACATTGATCGGTTTTAGAAAAGGATAATAGGATAACGTTGAGGTGATTTGCTATGATTCGCGCGACGTTGCTCAAAGCCCTTAAATTAGCCATTCCTTTCCTTCTTGAAGCTCTAACTTGATTTGAATTTCCAATTTGCAATTCCTAGCTGTAGTCTTCAAGAAGTAGTCTTCGTATTTTATTTTAATTAATTTATTTATTTCAATTATTCCAGAGGCAGCATAAGGAGAGAATGAAATGGTGTAAAGAGAATGAGGATAGGAGGCTGTTTATATAGGATTAGGCGGACGAATCTAGACAGAAAATGAGACCGGATACGTTAGAATGAACCCAGGCTCAAAACTGGGCTACAGTACCAGGTCGACCCCTAGGTCGACACTATGGTCGACCTGGTCCCTGGGAGGTCGACACTATGGTCGACCCCCAGGTCGACCTGGTCCTTGGGCGGGAAATTTACCACCCAGCCTATTCTGGGTTTTGAATTCGAATTTCGAGCTGTTTTTCTGTTCTGAAAATCCTTGAAACTTCGGAGGGTCATATCTCCCTCATACGGACTCCGTTTCTCGAAAACTCGGACTCGTTTCCAAGAAGAATTTCGAGACGAACGCAATGGCGCAACCTATTTCCCTTGATTCTTGTTTTAACAATTAATTCTACCTTGATTTATGGTTTTAACATGTTATAGAAATACGGGGTGTTACATTCTCCCCTTTTTAAAAGGATTTCGTCCGCGAAATCTTCAAGTTAGGAAGAATGTATCCTACCATCCAATCACCTGTCTACTCAAACATTCAATCACAGGCATTCATTGTCCTTAAAAATATTTCTAATGCTTTCATGTTCATATGCATAGTGTGTGTATATGTCTTTGCAAAATCAGGTGATCTACTGATTCAGTTGACCTCCTTAATGCGAATTATGTCAGTGTCATGCGTCCAATCATGTATGCAAGCATCCCTAGTTACGTAAATACTATATGTGTGCATAGCCATTCATCCATATGAAACATCCATATGATAACATATCAAGTTAAATCCTTTAAGCAAATACATATGTGTGAATGCAATATGAAAGTGACTGAGTCGTTCTAGCGCCTATGGTGTGTATATGCATCCATGATCAACCATTTGCAACCATCATTCATAACATGTTTCAAATACATGTTTACATCCATTGGCTTCTACCTAAGGATCGATGATACGCCCTAGAGGATATACCTTAAAAGCTAGAAAGTATGCATAAAATTCCTACAAAAAGAGATCAAGGATGTACCCTTAAGAAAAAGGGTATGATGCGTATATCTAGTCTTCAGTCTTCTAAGTCGCATCTTCTTGAACTTCACTATTCTGTACCTTATCTAATTAATCTTCACGATTGCGAAGCTTCTTGACCTCCATTTCCAAAACTGTCGTTGATCGGATAGCTGGCTTTTCATTATCAACTGGATACATGCGGAAGTCTATCCCATGTTTTAGGGGTAAAATCCTAACCTAATCTAAAACATCTGCATACTCATGGACTACCCTAACGGATTGCAGATCGTCGATAAATGCATTAAGCGATTCTAGCTAGCTAAGACTAACTGATTCTTTACACGGAATCTCGAGGGTATTTCTAAGGCAAATCAAAAGTCTAACTACCCTCCTTTCAGAATTACTATCCATCCAACCCATGCCTAGACTCAACTCATAACCCATGGAACCAAAAACATAAGCATTACGCTTAAACTCAACACTTAATATAGTTATTCTCAAATCCCTACAAACCAATGGTAAACGGGCCGAACCACCAATTGGATTTGAGACACTAATGGGATCTTCTACTATACAAGTACTAAGGTACAGAGACTCAACTACGGAAGTAGATATGAACAAATGCGAAGCGCTAAGATCAAAAGAGTACTAATTGGTTGATCAAAACGAAAAGCTAAACTTTTCCAACAGAGACTTTTACTATCTCTCTCTCAGGTATTCTGATGGTGGAAGTATGCACTCTCCCTTCTGAAAATCCTGTCCCTCGTCCTTGCCCTTGTCCTTAATTATATGTCCTATCATACCATGGAAAAGACACTACCTTTCATCTTAGGTTTTATAATTCCTTCTTTCTTCATGAGTCAAGTTTATATCCATGAATTTCTCATCCTTGTGTTGAGCTCCCTAGCCAAGCTCCCTCATCCTCATCTTTACCATCCCTGTGTAGTCATATTGACAAGTTTCTCAAAAGCTGCCTCCATCGCACGTAAAACCCTTCAAAGCTTGAAAGAAGAATAGCTGCATGTGAAACCACTATGGCTATATGTAACGAACTGGGATTTTCGACTCCGAAAATCAACATCAAACTACCGTGTTGACCATTCAGACATCGAACATCCCAGATCATTAATAGAAAGAAGTTAGAGGGTGAGAATAGATAAGGTAGAAATATTGAACAGAAGAAGAAGAAGAAAGCAACACAACACAGAGTCTCACATCGCAGCGGAACAAAATATAATACAGAAATAAATCTTTACTGAAAGCTTTTAAAATACTTACAATATCAGAGTACATCAACATCACTGGACAGGGATAATAATCTGTCCTCATATACAACACAGCGGAATATCATACGTCTGGACTCTTCCAGCTCGTCTCTTCACAGCAGTCGATAACTTGAACCTGTACACTTCGGGCTAACCCGGGCATTTACAAAACACCGGGTCAGTCTGGTGAACCAGAGTGAGATAAACTCGCACAGTAATAAGGGTGAACCATTCAATCATGATTTTAAAGTTCAAAATCTTTTCAAAAGAAAAGGATAATCGTAAGACCAAATCCATACATAAACACGGACGGTTTTTACCTTACGATAACCCAAAACAGTTTTGAAACCAATATCTTGTCTGATATTATAATAATGTCTAAATACAAGTAAATAGCAATCTAGTGGAACGCTTGCATCTCACGCTCCACATATATAGTATACAATCAAAACCCGCAGGCGCTTATTGGAGATTGGATTCCGACCTTGACAAGGTATGGGACCACCTGCCGATAGTGTATCTCTAGAGACGAATACACTGGGTTCAACAAGAACGTCTTGCAACCCGGCCCTCACATGACCGACCACTCATTTCGCTTGAGAGTATCGAATGTATATCACCGACGGTTGGGATCAGCAACCGTCTCCCGAAAAGGGACAGCATCGAATATAGACTTTAAGAAACAAATGGAATTTCTCTAGATAGGTGATTCTACACCCTAATGGGAGCGACCCACATAGCCATGCTGCCTGCCCGATTTTTGTCATTTCCCGGTTGATGAGGCTTGAGGCCAGAATTAACTTCTGATCATCTGGTCACCATTCACTTTGAATGCCACATCGTCAGATCCGTCAGATATCACTAATTGACGTCCACCAAAAATACTCTAGCTGGAAGCTAAGAGAACGGCGATTCCCCGCCAACAACTATCGCACGTTTGAAGAAATCAACGTACGTGACCCTTTGGAAATACTCTGTCAGACATCCGTCCATATACGTCATCCAGGAACAGGATGAACCGAAGGCACTCTCCTACCGCATCCATACAGGAATCACCCCATGGATCAGTAGCGAGAAGTCCTTGCAACCCGTTGATTCCAATCACGACAGAATCACAGCTTATCTCTGCTTGCCGGGCAGAGAATTTTAGTGGTTCTTCCGTTTGTGAAAATCCACAGTCTTCATAGCACCGTCTCGATCATCTTCTGATATTTCCACGTATTTGTTGGTCGGAATGGTTTTCGAATATAAATTCGATCCCGGTCTTTCCATACCAACAATCGCATTGGACATGATTTGATTGTCGATGATTTAACTATCAAAATAAACAGTGTTTCAAACATGACACTCCAATGAGTTCACTGGTTCAGTATCCAGCACCACTTGGCCTTTAACAAACTGATTTACTTTTATTGAGTTAAAACTTCTAACTCTTTTAATATTGAAAATACGATATTCGAATAACTCTAATTCAATTTAACTCTAATGGATTAACTCAAATTGATTAACTTTAACTGGTCAACTTTAACTGATTAACTCGACTTATTTAACTCCTATTGATTAACTAATACTCGACTTAAATCCATTCGCTTGACTCTAGATCACAGCGATCACAATGATTACGCCTGATTCCCTCAGGAAACATCCGACCGCCGTAGGCTATCTGCAGCCCTGCGAATTACGCTAGCAGTCGTACGAAATGGCAACTTATCCTTTATTATTTAAATCGGGAAATCCATTTGTTTTAATAAGAAAATTTATAGCACATATGTTAAAACGCTGTTTAGATTTATAACACATATGTTATAACAATAGCGTTATAATTACTATTTAGATTTACAAAACAACAGCGCTATAATCGCAGTTTAGGTTTACAAACATTTACTATAGCAACAACGCTAAAATTGCTATTAGATTCACAAAACATATATTATAACAACAGCGCTAAAATCGCTGTTTAGATTTTCAAAACATATTCACTAACGTCTCTTACGATTACCAACTAATACTATCTTCAGATAATCCCGACGTTGTTCAAGTTGGGGTATTTTAATTACCTCTCAGACCTTGATCAAACAACGTTCTTATCCTCAGATAAGTATCAGTTGTAATCAAAATCCACTATGCCATTTCAATTCTCAAAACACTTTCCATTCTAGCTTGGGTTTGATTATACAACCCTACTATCTGCTCCTTTGCCCAAATTCACTTATTTCCAAACTCCTTTCAATTTTGTTTGACCATTTCCTCCTTCAGAAATCTTATTTAAAATCTCCCCTTTCACTTGATGTCAATTTCTCTTTTATTACTTTTAAACAGTCATTTTCGTTCAAAAGTAATTCCCTAAATTTATTATTAAATCAATTAATAATTTATTTCCAACCTTAATTTCATTAGTGGTAAATCCCTTTAAAAACCTTATTTTAAAATTTAAACAACTTCATTTAACTATCAAAACCTATAAATTTGATAATCAACTTCAATTCAAGACTGTCGATTACATTCACTTATAACGCGGTTATTCCATTAACCGATTCCAACCAATTCTCCTTTAAATTAATTGAAAATATAATTTATTTAAATAAAATTCCCTTAATTGTATTCCTTACGCCACAATTTCCAAAGTCAAACCATTCGATTACTTATCCACGTACTTATACATCTGATTAATATCAGAGTTAACTTTATGAAATAACTTAATAATAAATCAAAGTGTTAAATAATTAAAATATTTATTTATTTCTCTTTAACAACTTTTATTCAAATTAATATAACTCAAAATCTAACTTTGGTTATAAAACAAATTTTATAACCCCAACTCTATCGATTCACCTGACTGTGAATAAATATTTATAACCCGATTGATTTTATAGGCCATTTTCTGCCAAACACTTATCCAACATCGCCCCCTGGTTTAAACCAAACAGAGGTTGAATATTCAGTAAATAAATAACAACCAAATCAACCACAGTTAACTGATGATAATTAACAACCATTTAACATCAACCAAATAACAGAACAATTCAAACAATTAAACACGTTTATAAATAAACGTGACCAACAGGGTGAGTTACCTCCGTTGGATCCAATCGTTAAAATAACGATTTGGTGTTTCACTGAAATTAAACACGGTTTAATTTCATCAGTCAAATCAACATATAAATGTATAACTAGCAAAGCAGTCAACCATTGGCAAGCAAAACACACAAAATAAAAATACCCAATTTATATATAAAATATAAATGGGAACTGAGTGAGTTTAACTCACCTTGATTTGTTTCGCGTTAAAACAATTTGTTTCGATTCCTCGCAACTCCATCTAATCCTGCTTCATGATGTTATATCCGTCGATATGATCACCACGTCCTTTGGTTTGTCCAAATCTGTTGACATACGGTTACATTATTTAAGATTTAAGGCACAGTTTTTCTTCATTGCAACTTTTTCTAACCCGATCGTCATGAAACCGATGAACGCTTTACTGTGAGGAATGTAACACTATTCGCAACTTTAAATAATACCGTATAAAATTTTCACGTCCTCAACTATACGTAAACAAATGTACCATGTTTAGAAACTCCATGGTATTTTCAGTGTTCATTTTTATGAAGTGTAGCATCATATGATCCCTTAAATGCCCAACTGGATACTTGACTTTATCAAAACGGTGTACTGCAAATTTAGTTACAGTATAATAAGACTGCATTATCTTTTAGTAAATTCATGTCTGTAATATACGAACTAATTATGTAATATTATATATTATTAATCAAATTAGGACTTACAGTGATGATTAGTCACGTAACACTTAACTAGACACTTTAATCATAAATTGGGTATATAATATATGAACTTACTGTTCATTTTCTTTTATACTATTACCTGTTGAATTACCCGGACCTATAATCCGCTTCTTCTCCATCTGTTTCTGGCTAACCCCATCCCATCAACAAACATGCTACTACCCCGTAGCAAACGAACCCTTCAGCTTCCTCCAAAAAATCTGCCACGTGTCCATGCAGAGAACCCATGCTATTTCACGTTACCAGCTCCGCCGAGATCGTTAGACGGCTCACCCTCCTGACGCACCATTGGAATCTCCCACGTCGCTTCCCATTTGTTGTTTGCTCATCCCACCACGCCCAGGCATTCTCCCTTCCCCACTGTTACACGCACCCTGATCTTCCCATGAACCCTTCAGCACCGTGCTCCCCTTCCCAGTTTTTCTTATGTCCGCATTTTTTTTTTCTCTTCTTTTTTTCGTTCATGGATGAGAAAAGAAAACCATTGGTCTAGTGTATTTATAGGAAGCTATGGTTTGGCCAGCACGTAATATAGGATACATGGTAGGTAGCTGTACACATGTAGGCCGTAGTGTAGAGAGTTCAGACTTGGTCGGCACGAAAGTGATAATTTGGCAGTCACGAAATGGAAAGTGTGAGGCGCAAGCAATGTACTGTGTATTTGTGAAGAGAATTTATTTATATTATAATATAACGAAACTTCATTGCAAAGTAACAAGTGAAACTAACCACGATTGACTTCTGTTTGCTGATATAAAAGCTAATCTTAATGTAAAAAGGTATTCCGAACCCAATGGGACAAGTTTCGTCGAAATCCGACTTCGTTTGAAAAAATTTCCTTTATGAAACCAGAAATGAACACGCGTTTAATTTTTTTCATGATCACCAGATAAATCAAATCAACCCGAAACTGCGAAGTCTGACAATAACTTTTCGATACGAATCCAACGACACTAATTTCGTCGCATTCTGAGACTGTTGCCCCGATAGGCTGTTTTTACCCCGAACCGCCCTACCCTTTTTTTACGCCAAATTTCTCGATCTCTAAAAATAACAAACCATATACCTATCCTGACTCTAATCGACGATACGAACTCAATGGAACTGGTTCCGCGGCCTAATTCGATCGTCTGCTCAAGTTATGCTTGAATGTCCCTTTATTTATTTAATTACGCGTTATAGAAATTGAACGGGCGTTTATGGCTACCGTGACCACATACGACATCGGTTTTCCACGCCACTCACCACCGTACAATAATTTAACGATACGGTTCAAATGAAACTGGTTTCGTCGAAATCTGAGTCCGTTTGCAAAACGGTTATTTTAAAGGCCTATAATTTAATAACGAATTTCCATAGCGACTATTTCAAAATTTGATTTGGCCATAACTATCAAACTATAACACGAAATCTAGATTTTTCTCTTTCATATGAAAATTATCGTCAATACGGTCCCAACGTGTCTTGTTTTACAGAAATCCGACTTAAATCGAATTCTGTATTCTCAGTTGAAGTTCAAAACCAAATATTACGAACTGCACGCCATTTCCAAGCTCGAATTATATTATATCTAAATTATAACGTTCAACTTCGTTTTTAATAACGAATTAAGTATTAAATTCCATTAATATTCCCAATATAATATTTAAAATAAATAAATTAAATTAAATATTTGACGGGCAAAAACACGGGTCGTTACACTATAGATGGGAGTCGGGCACTACTTTGCCCTTCGATTATTATCGTAGTCTTATCAAGCCTATGGAATCGTGTCGCAATGAGGTTACCACCCAGAAAGCCAGGAGCCCCGAAGATTCAAGAAAGAAGGGGACAAGAATTCAAACAAAGGATCAGAAGATAGTGCATATGGCTATTGGGGAATATTTCTTTAAAACAAAACTTTTCTTTTGAAAATGCTTCTTTTAAAACCATCGAAAATAATTTTTCAAATCTTTTATCTGATCCGGTAACCTTCAGCTCTGATACCACGTGTAACACCCTACATCCGTTAAGGTCACTCACAAAGGGAATGCCTTAACTTCGGTGGAGAGTTATAGGTAAAAGATACAGATAAATTACAAGACAGATAATTAAAACAGCGGAAAATAAAACTTTACTTTATTGATAAAATAGTTTGTACAACAATTGTTTCCCAATACCAAAGTATCTGTCTTACAAAATAAAGAAGCATAAAATAACTTTTATATTCTCCAATGTAGTATGAGCCAGCCGTAGCAATGGAAAAGTGAATCCAAGGAAAACTTCGACTAATCTTCAAGCTTGGAAAGAAAACTGAGCTAAGTAGTAACATTCCCTCCCTGCGAACCTGGGAGGGACGGAAGACAAGAAAGCGAAAGAAAACAGAGTCAGACATAAAGTCTGGTAAGTTCAGTAACTTTCAGCATGTGAATAGGTAAAAAGCAACATGGCAAGAATTAACTGTATACAAGACTACATCATGATGACGGGAATCATAAGGTTAGCACAAGATATGATAAGGTAAGATAAGTTGGATGCACTTCTTCGCCACTACCTTGTTATTCTAATTTATATATCCCTGCACCACCTAACTAGTAATCTGCATAAACTGATAAGAACAGATACGTGATCCCAATTCCCACAATTTTGGTTGTTTCAAGTGTACATCTATCATTTATTACCTAGGTCTAACCTAGGGTTTTTATATCGAGCGCATTCTAGATCCAACCAGGTTTTTCGCAGCGTTACTGGGGTTTATGCTACCTATTGAACGGTTCTCGGATTTTAGGGTTTACGCGACCTAGGTCCAACTAGGGATTGTGCTACCTATCGAACGACGCCCCTAATCTAGGACACATTACCCAGAGTGGTATATGTTCCTAGACTTTCCCCACGTATGTGTCGTGGATCGTTATGGCTGTCTAGATGCGCATGTCCTCTATATGTGCGACCCGAGTCTCGTGGCAGAGCAATTCAAGAAACACGGAACTTGGTCGGGAGCTTTAAGATATCTACCGATGTAGATACTAAGGTCTGTTTTTCCAGTGGCTATGGTCCCACCTGACCCCTCCCTCAACTAATGAAAGGCACACCTTGAAAAATGAGAACTATACGTAGGCCCTTCTATGCCCTACTAACCTATGGCCATCCGCAACCATAACTAGATAGCGAGTATATGGTCTGTTGGAGTTCTCCGCCTTTCCGCTTCACGTATCTCGATTGACTCAAGATGGTAGGTAGACGACGAGTTGCTATCATAGGGCTACTGGTCTTGCCGAATCACGCTGGTCCATCCTAGTCTTTAGGTTGCCTCATATTGCAACCAAGGCATACCCTTGGTTCTTCTAAAGCAGACCTTAACCTTTGTGAGCCCAGGCGGATCATTTGCAGCCTCACAGAGGGATACCAAGAGTACCCTCACGTCCCCTCGAAGCCGCGTGCTTCGTAACCCAGTTTGGAGCCTTCTTTAAGTTCAGATGGACGTTCGCTCCTACTTAGTTCCCTTAACTAAGGTTTACTACTTAGTTCCTGAATCGTCGTTTTCTTAACTAAGGTTTACAACTTAGTCCTCTTAACTAAGGTTTACTACTTAGTTCTTTTTCTCGTCAAATTGGATTGGTTAAGTGTCATTAGTCAACTCAAGTTAACTTAACCTGTTCATTTGTCATGTTAAGCTGGTTAAGTGTTATCAGTAGTTCATGATTGACTTAACCATATCACAAGTCAAGTTATATTGGCTAAGTATTTCTTATTACTTAACCCCACCCCTTCATCTTGTATTGGTTAAGTGTTCCCCTAGTTAACTTAACCCTAACATCTTTTTAATTCACATGTCCTAATGGTTAAGTATTGTCCCTTCATGTTTTAACTTAACCTTGTTCATTTGGCACACTACGATGGCTAAGTGTTCTAAGTTTACTTAACTCCACCTTCTAGTCTAGTTAACATGTTAAATTGGCTAAGTGTTTTTTACTTAATCCTGCCTTCTAGTCTAGTTAACATGTTATAACGGTTAAATCTTTTCTTAACCTCACCCTCTTGTCTAGACAACATGTTATAACATTTATTTAACCCCTACAAGTCTTGTCTTGTTAACATGTTAAGTTGGTTAAGTGTTCTTATGGACTTAACCCTCCCATTCTAGCTTAATTGTTTCTTAGCTTTAAATTATTCTTTAAAGCACCAACCACTCACATTAGACAGATATCGTTGCGGTTACGGGATGCGCTGGTCGGTTCCGGGCAAATTTACACCGCAACTTAGTCTAACCTCAGGTCCTTTTTGGGCTCAATTGTAACACCCCGGATTTTTGAATAACCGAATTAACTAAAATAAAGAATAATTAATCTCATACATGAGAATTAAGGGAATGGGGTTGCACCATTGTGTTTGTCTCGGAATTCTGGTTGAAATAGAGTCCGAGTTTGCGGAAAACGGGTACCTGATGAAGGAGTTATGGACGAACAAAGATTGGTGGCAAAAGAAGGAGAAAAAATGCACTGACGCATTTGGGAAGTGCGCCAGTACAAATTAACACTGGCGCACCTACCAAGTGCGCCCAGGTCGAGGCAGAAGCCTGCACAGCTTTCTGGTTCAGGCTGACCCACGTTGATGATTTATGAGAATTTGTGGTTAATACATATGCATGTCTACACCTTTAGATTTGGATCCATGACATATGTTATTTATGCAAGTTTGTGGCCATTCTCTCATCAAGTTCACACCTTTAGATTTGGATCCATGACATATGTTGTTTATGCAAGTTGTAATTTTGGCCTATGCAAGTTTTAGGTGTAGAACATCATTCACATATGCAAGTTCATCCCTATGTTTAGATTTATGTTTTAATTATGTGTATATTGTGATGTTTTCTCTTTATTCCATGAGTTAGACTTTTAGAGTCTAACGTATATTTTTACGTTAAACGAACAAACGTACTACGTGGGGTAAAGGGGATAATATAAAAAAAGATTTAACTGGCATAAATGCCTTAAAAAGGCATAAAATATAATTGTGGTGAAAATTGGTATGATTTTACATACCATAAATGGACGGACATAATTGAGTCAATTATAGACATCGTTAAATTTGGAATTGATTGATAATTTGAATAGGGAAAGTAATTCAAATTGGGGGATGATTAATTAGGAGTAATTAATCGTCTAAGACACGAGGTTAGGCTCTTTTGTGGTGTAAGATTGCCCGGACCCGCCCGGCAAATTCAGCTGCCACAAATGTCAGTCTAATGTGAGAGGTCTTAGGCATAAATTAAATATGTAACAATTGTAAAGACACGAGGTTAGGCTCTTTTGTGGTGTAAGACTGCCCGGACCCGCCCGGAAAATCCAGCTGCCACAAATGCCAGCCTAATGTGAGAGGTCTTTATGAGGTTACAACCTTAATGAATTAAGAAACACTTAACCAGATAAGCATGTAGTGGGACATGAGGGGGTTATGTGGGTGCCTTGGGTGGCATGTGGAATCTAGTGGGTGCCTTTGGTGGCATTTGGAAATATGATTAGAAACACTTAACCAAATTGAAACATGTAATTGAAACATGAATAAGAAGTGGGTTAAGTGGGATGTACTAGAGGGGACCAAGCTTAGGTGGATAGCTTGTGTCAAGTAATGGGGGGCCGTTTCAACCAGTAACCCATACGTATCTTTGTGGGCTCGACCCAAGTCGAGGACGGGACACGCATACTGGGCTTGACTGTAAGAGGCCAAACCGGGTTAGCGGTGGCAACGCAAGTCCAACGGGTTCATATGCGTGTGTGGACCCGGGCTGGTAGGTAAGACGTTGTTGCATCGTGTAGGTATAAGCCGTGCATTCTTGGTGGTATCGGGTTGCCACTTTGGGGAGTGATACACCCCACTGTGGGGCCAACATGGGTATCTACGAGTTAGGGAGCCGATCGCTTGGTGGTAGTGGGTACACCTAGTGGAGATAGGGGCCGACGGCACCTATGTAGGCAGTTAGGGGTGCACGAAACTACCAATATCATTATTTAAGTTCTGTAGACGGGATCAACCTTAGGGTGACTAGTGGTGGTGCAGTATACTAATGGCGGTGCAGTATAGCAATTATCCTATAGTGTTAGTGTAGTTTAGCAATTATTTTAGTGGGTTAGGTGTGCTTTAACGATATCGTTGTTCATCTTGTTTCCTTATTTACTCTGCCATACTCAATGGTTCATGATCATTTCCTTATTTTCCAACTTATGCCTTAGCCTAGTTACTTTGTTAATTATATTGTTAAAGTTATCGCACTCGCCAGACTTTATGTCTGACCCCCCTTTTCCATCTCTTTCCTTCCCCCCCCCCCCAGGTGCTCAGGTTGGAACTAGCACCAGTGGAGCTTGATTTTGGACTGCTTTTAGAAGATTGCTTGGATCGCTAAAGTAAAGTTCAGCTTCTCTTTATTTATGGCTATTTTGATGTTGGGGATTATGTCTTTCAGTTTATGTACTTTGTTTTATCAAGATGGATATGATGTACTTGACTTTGGTTTATGGTATTAATGATGTAACCAAACGTATGTGTTTTCCGCTGCAATGAAATAAAGTTTTAAATTTTCAAGTATTGTTTATATATGTCTTGTTTTTAAGTTTCTGTTCTATACTTACTTAAAACGCTCCATAGAAGTTAATGCATTCCCTTTGTGAGTGACATTAATGGACGTGGGGTGTTGCATCAATGCTCTAACCATCCACATTAGATGGGTATTGTTACGGTTGCTGGATTTGCCGGGTGGTTCCGGGCAGTCTTATACCGTAACTCAATCTAACCTCGGGTTAGGCATATTCGTCTTTCTCTAGATTTACATATTTATTCTTTTTCCTAACGACCCTTTTAAACAAATTTGGCCTATATCATATTTATTTGTTATGCCCACTAACATACCTATATTCTAGGCCTAAATCTTAATCATTTAACCCAACTTGCAGTTTTATGCCAATTTAGATCAGTTCATGTCAAAACTAGATTTAATATTCTAGTTTACAGTTTATGCCCAAAACTTGGCTTACATACTAATTACATACTTTGCGGCTAATTAACAATTTACCATTATAAGCCCAAGTCCAATATGCATGTAATATTTATAGCCAATTCAGATCAACATATTTATTACGCCAAATTATACAAATTAAGTTACGCCCAAATTCCCCCGCCGTAGTCGTACATATAACATGATTTCACAAGTTTCTAGGTACTTATGAAATGAAACTTAACAAAAGGAACAGGGGATAAGCACGAGATTTTGACATAAAGACTAGGCATGCGAAAGCGAACCAAATACAAAGATAATGGTTCTAATAGGTTTGATGTACATAGCAGTGAATAGGAATAAACTAGACAAGCTACATCATAAATACAAGATCAACACAATTTAGGGAATGGGCATAGGTGATTTGGTCCAACATAATGCCAATTCGGTGTACAACTTGATTTGCAACTATAGTGTTATGGGCATAAGCAACTAACCATACTAGTCATAAGCAATTAACCTCAATAGTCATAGTCATGGTTTCATAGTTATGAATCATGGGCGACTAAACACAATAGTCATGGATAATTAACAAAAATAGTCCTACGCAATTACCCTAAATAGTCATAGGCAATTAACTATAATAATTTCAAAGTCATGGTCATGGACAATAGTCTTATGTTCATAATCATAGGCAATAATCTCATAGTCACGAGTCATAGGTGATTGGCCCCAATGGTCCTTGTCATAGTTATAGGCAATAGTCTTATGTCCACCGTCATAGGCATAGGCATAGGCATAGTCTTATGTCCACAGTCATAGGCATAGGCATAGTATTATGTTCATAGTCATAGTCTTAGGCCATTAACAATAGTTTCAACGTCATAGGCATAGGTATAGTCTCATCGGTAATTAATCTCAATAGTTCTTAATTAGATCCAAAGGCATATACAAGCACATATTCAAATGAGAGGATCAGGCATATTCTTATATCCATTTAATTACATGCCACAAAAAGATCAAGACGTTCAAATCTAAAAAGTAACTGACTTACATTGATCGGTTTTAGAAAAGGATAATAGGATAACGTTGAGGTGATTTGCTATGATTCGCGCGACGTTGCTCAAAGCCGTTAAATTAGCCATTCCTTCCCTTCTTGAAGCTCTAACTTAATTTGAATTTCCAAATTGCAATTCCTAGCCATAGTCTTCAAGAAGTAGTCTTCGTATTTTATTTTAATTAATTAATTAATTAATTAATTTCAATTATTCCAGAGGCAGCATAAGGAGAGAATGAAATGGTGTAAAGAGAATGAGGATAGGAGGCTGTTTATATAGGATTAGGCGGACGAATCTAGACAGGAAACGAGACCGGATACATTAGAATGAACCTAGGCTCAAAACTAGGCTACAGTACCATGTCGACCCCCAGGTCGACACTATGGTCGACCTGGTCCCTGGGAGGTCGACACTATGGTCGACCCCCAGGTAGACCTGGTCCTTGGGCGGGAAATTTCCCGCCCAGCCTATTCTGGGTTTTGAATTCGAATTTGAATTTGAATTTCGAGCTGTTTTTCTGTTCTGAAAATCCTTGAAACTTCGGAGGGTCATATCTCCCTCATACGGACTCCTTGTCTCGAAAACTCGGACTCGTTTCCAAGAAGAATTTTGGGATGAACGCAATGGCGCAACCTGTTTCCCTTGATTCTTGTTTTAACAATTAATTCTACCTTGATTTATGGTTTTAACATGTTATAAAAATACGGGGTGTTACAAGCAATGAGGGGAAGGATAACCGAGCTAAGAAGAAGCTCCATTTTTCTAAGAATTCTGAGCTCACTCCCCTCAATAACACCATAGGAAATATCTTCATGGCAACTAAGGATACCGAGAAATATCCAATACCAAAACAAATGCAAGTCAAAGATGTTGCTATAAGATCAGGAAGGTTCTGTCAGTTCCATAACCGACCAGGCCACGACACCAATGATTGTAGGCATCTGAAATCGCTAATTGAAGAACTGATTAGGAAGAATCGTCTGCAACAATACGTATAGGTCCACAAACACTGCTCTAGCTCCCCGCGAGCAAGGGGCAACATATAAAAGATCGCTTTCTCAAACCAATCCAGCACCAACAATCACCTAAGGATCAATGGTTGGTATTCTGATTACAGTGGCTCAGAATAAGCAGCTATCACCACCACCACTTTATTTTCATGCAACACTTCATGCTTTGCTTGCTATTATATTTGGAACTTCTTATAAACAGTTTGTAATAATCTGCAAGTGATATATTGTGCATCAACTCTATGACTTAGAGAATATATGTTTAAGTTAATATCAAAACTTGCAAAATTTCATGTTAAATCCAAACTTGATAAAAATGATTTCATATTGTCGGTCAACCGTCGAACGTTTATCCGTTCAAATCCAACAAAATATAGTGACTCCCAACAACACCAATTCAAGCACTAAAAAGTGGTGAAAATCAAACATTGCCTTGAAAGGAGAATGGGAATGGTCGCAAAGATCCAAATAATGGACAAGCGCCATGACAATCAAATGAAAATGGTGTAAATTTCATAAAGAGACACTCCTCTAAGTGATAATTTCAAGGTTCTAGTTCCTAATCTAAGATAGCCTTGTAATAATCTGCAAGTGATATATTGTGCATCAAATCTATGACTTAGAGCATATATGTTTAAGTGGATATCAAAACTTGCAAAATTTCATGTCAAATCAAAACTTGATAAAAATGATTTCATGTTGCAGGTCAATCGTCGAACGTTTATCCGTTCAAATCCAACAAAATGTAGTGACTCCCAACAACACCAATTCAAGCACTAAAAAGTGGTGAAAATCAAACATTGCCTTGAAAGGAGAATGGGAATGGTCGCAAAGATCCAAATAATGGACAAGCGCCATGACAATCAAATGAAAGTGGTGTAAATTTCATAAAGAGACACTCCTCTAATGATAATCTCAAGGTTCTAGTTTAAACAGTTTGTAATAATCTACAAGTGATATATTGTGCATCAACTCTATGACTTAGAGCATATATGTTTAAGTGGATATCAAAACTTGCAAAATTTCATGTCAAATCAAAACTTGATAAAAATGATTTCATACTGCAGGTCAACCGTCGAATGTTTATCCGTTTAAATCCAACAAAATATAGCAACTCCCAACAACACAAATTCAGCACTAAAAAGCGGTGAAAATCAAACATTGCCTTGAAAGGAGAATGGGAATGGTCGCAAAGATCCAAATAATGGACAAGCGCCACGACAATCAAATGAAAGTGGTGTAAATTTCATAAAGAGACACTTCTCTAATTGATAATCTCAAGGTTCTAGTTCTTAATTTGAGATAGCCTGCCGAATCAAAAAGCTGGCAACATGATTTAGGGCCAACCCAATTTGTCCCAATTAAAAGACTGCAAGTCCAACTAAAGAGGCACCTTCTCAGGTGCAAGACACAAGTTCTTTAAATCAAGATAAAACTCGATAAGAGGGACTAGCGTCTACCTCCTGGGATGAAGCAACAAGTCAGAAGGACTGACAAAACCTAGGCTAGAAGTACCAGTCCTACTGCCGGAAGGACCGGCAACAAGCTGGAAAGACCAGTTGTTGGAAGGATTGACAAACCTAGGCTGGAAGTACCAGTCCTAGTGCCGGAAGGACCGGCAAAATGATAGAAGGACCAGCACAAACAGAAATCCTAGCCGAAATTGGATTACAGAAATCCTAGCCGATAGGGGGTAACAGAAATCCTAGCCGAAAGGGGGTAACAGAAATCCTAGTCGAAAGGGGGTAACAGAAATCCTAGCCGAAAGGGGGTGTCCAATAAGGTCCTTTTGATTCTGAGGTAATCAGAACAAACAGGACCGAAATTGGATCGAAACTTAAAACCCAAGACCTCCCCGGAGGGCACGTATTAAAACCCAATCTCCGAAAGACTTGAGTCACCAGGTAAGCAAGAAATGGGGTTGAATACATTAAATAATAATAAATAAATGTATATATATATGTGTGTGTGTGTGTGTGTGTGTTAAAATCGAATCTCCGAAGGGCTTGGGTCACCAGGTTAGGGAGAAATGCGGTTGGACACATTATAAAATAAATAACCCTCTTTAGGAGGCATGCATTCAAGTCTAAACTCCGAAGGGCTTGGATTACCAGGTTAGTGAGAATACAAATGAATGCATAACCCCTAAAAGGGAGGACTGAAAAATGGCATGAAACCGATCAACTAAAAACTGAATTCTAGATATGACTAAAAGAATTTAGAAAGGTTGATCGTTCCTAGCCCAATAAAGTTGTAATGAACTTGGGTATGGGGGCATCACCACTGCATTAGAAAAATTCAATAATGCTCATTTAAACATACCACAAGTTCATCACAACTTTACAGTAAAGACTGAACGTCTGTAGGGATTTTTTGACTAACGAAATTGAATTCCCTTGAAATGACTGGGGCAAACTTGAGAATTTCGATAGAATAACAAACACAAAGTACTAGGCGAGGACAAACACTCGCATATACAACCGATCTAAATGTACGATGAAAAAGAAAATAAACTGGAATCAAAGAAAGGGAGTCACAAATACTACTTCTTAACGGGGAAAGGAGGAAATGAATCAACTACCTGGCTTCCATCTTTTAACAAGGACTCTCGGGAGAGGACATGTTAATGATTCCCGGCTTGTTCACAACGGGCCTCTTTCTGCGTATCAAAGTAGACACAGCCTTAGTGTTCCAATTTTCGTCCTCATCATTACTGAAATCATAATCAACCGCTTCCATATCACATATGTTAAGTAATGATGGGTCACCTGGTGGAGGAGTGGTACTTGGACTAATTTTAGTTGATACTAGAACAGAATCAATAGTAGCAGCCTAAACAGTGGTAGCACTAATAGGAAGAAGAGGTGGTGAAGGCAGACCTAGCACAAATGAATAGTGAGCACTAAATTTGGCAAACACGGGCGAAGAAATAAGGTAATCCAAATCTGGTGTGGACTGATGAATATCAATTTTACCTGGGGTCACTGGATTTATAAAATCAATTTCATAATCATTCACATTCAAAGAAGTGTCATCTTTTTCCTTGCCATCCCCGGCACAGTGTTCTGTTGTGTCCTCCTGAACAACATGCTCTTCAATAGGACGAGCTCTAGCAGCATCCTTATCAGTATAAGTAATAGGAGGAGTTTGAGGACGTGAGGCTTCAACATTGACAGGGCCGGATAAACCACGGATAGCACGAACATCCAGGGCTTTATCCCTAGAAGATTGAGCTTACTCGTCTGTCAGTATTTTCCTACCTCTGACCAAAGCCTTACGGTCTTCTTCATCTAGGAGATTCTCCTAGTGAATTTCATCCTCTACACCACCAGAGTATGAAAGCACTCGCTCCCAAACAAGAGTCAGAGTCCGTGGAAAGTCGTTGTTCAGATAGCTCAAGCTTCCACGATTCATGACACTGTAGACATAAAACTGAAACGGGGTATTATCAGTCTTGACCCTGGCCTGGTCAAGAGCCTTACTAAACTTGATTTTGTCTTCTTCAAGAGTTTTTAGAGTCTCGTTCTAAGAACTGATCTTGTAATCAAGAACTGCCTTTTCTTGTTGATAAGAAGCCGAAGCTCGTCTTTCCAAAGCCAATTGACATTCAACGAGTTCTTGAGTAGATTGTGCTTGTCGAGATTGTTCTTTCACAGCCTCGAGCTCTCTCTTGAGTTCCTCATTTTTAGCCTCCAAGCTGTTCACCCTATTGTTTCCGCCCTTTAAGGAAGTAATTTCGGACTCTTGGATTCTGATCAAGTGGACCAATCCTGCTTTATCATTCTCCAAAGTATCAATATGATCAGGGTGATGGGCATTCAACATTTGAAACTTGTAGCCAAATTTGGTCTAATGCTCTAATTGTTTATCGATATTGCTCATCACCATTTTTAACCGTGTCTCAAGTTGACTCTTAGCGGTATCAAACTGAGTAATTATACAACTTTTTATATTACTTAGCCCCTCGACAGCATCCTGCCTGTCATTCGGATGTAAATCCAAATCAAAGTACATCCTTCTTAAATCACAACCTCCAAAGCGATCCCTAAGCATCAAATTTCCCGGCGTAACCATATAAAGAGGCCTGTCAAGAATCATTTGGATCTGAGCAGGAGTTGGAACAATGAATCGTTCAAGAAGAATATGAATATCAGGATCTAGAGACTCGGTTGATTTGTGGCGTTTCTGAACCTCACTCTTGTTTCGTCCAGCTCGGCTCTTCTTCTTCTTCTTTCTTCTGGTACTTGCCCTCATCACCCTTGTCTAGTATCTCTACATGATCAAGCTTTAGCTTGGAAGCGCGTTGAGACTAAGAGCTAGAGGATGGTTGGGAATGCTTCAAGTGACGAGAGAGGCTAGACCGTAAAAGGCTTTGTGGGTCAGCAGGGCCAATCTGTGGAGAGAAATCATCGGACATTGAATGCTTCATCCTTATACCTGGAAAAGGGAACGAAAAAAGTATATGAAAGTGTACAAAGAAACTATAAGATTTATGGGAAAACATAAAGTGCTTATGATAGCCATGTTTTCTAGTGTGCATCCGATAACGAACCAATTCCAAGAGGAGTTTCTAAATAAGGTGCTTTCCCGGGCTGTTGGGCAGGTCCCCAAGTTCTGTCCATATAAGACTTCTTAACCAAGATCACATGATCAGAAGTCATAATGTCACCCAGATTAAGGTATTTAGCGGTGTCTCAGTCATCCAAGCCTCCGAAAGTCCATGCAGAGCCCTCTTTCTCTGTGATCAGGATAATAGGATTCTCAACAATTTTCTTAGAAGTTATTTTGTCTCTTGTATCAGCTCTGCTTCCATCAACTTCCTTAACCATACGGTGAAAGGCATTTTCTTCAGTAATCAAAGACAAGGGAGATCCTGGCAAAATTTGGCTACTACCTCTGAAATCTAGGCACTTCTTCAAAGGAGTCCTTTTAGCAGGAGATTTGCCAGCAACACCTTTCTTATAAGCCGAGGTTTTCTCAATAGACCGTGAAGAATGGAGTAATTGATACTGACAAGGATCCTTTCTGAAAGTAAAAACTGTTTACTTCTCTCAGTCTTATTAATGGAAATCAAAGAATCACGGAGAGCTTGATCAAGAACAATGCCTTCATCAGAAGGGATTACTGTAAAAAAAAGGAAGGGAATTGAGAACCAATATTAAAGAAGAAAAGCAGAAAGTTTCAAGCAGATGGTAATTACCTCTTTCCATCCATCGTCCATAGAAGTTACCAGGACATTGAACATAAAATTATTGATATGGAAACCCTTTAAAAACTGTTCGTTAAGCCAGTAATAATTCGACAATATTTGCCTTCCATAGAAATAAAAGAAGGACCGTCCACCTTCCTCGTTTTAAAAGCATACAAAGAACAAATATCTGGAAATGTAGGCGCTCGTTGTTTGACTCTCATGAAAAGTATGTAAAGTCCCATTAAAATATGATATCCGTTGGGATGCAACTGGTATGGGGCAATGGCCAAACACCGCAAAATGTACTCTAAGTAAGAATTAAAAGGGGGAACTGCTCCACTTGACAACATATGGTGATTGACTGTTACATATCCAGCGGGTGGGTGATCAGGCAATTCATCCTTCCCCGGAAATTTAGTTTCATTTTCTAAAAACCCAAATAAAGCACACACTTATTTGTATAAGCCGAAAGGGAGCGTCGATTTATGACTATTAGATGGCACTCTCTCAAGAACCCGGGACTGGGGGCAAATCTAACTAATATTCACTCCAGGGCCAACAGCCAAGCTAGTTCCAATTACCTGACCAGAACTCTTGATTTCTCCAAATATGGTACCCTCCTTGGGGTTTTGACTAAATTGGTTTCTAGTTTGCATTTTTACATAAATGAGTATGTTTAAAAAGAGAATCGCAGGTACGCGCTTCCAAATTTACAAATAAAATAACATCTGAGGCTTGGAATCCATGATCAGCACGTACTGATTAAGCTGATTCCAAACCTCGGTAAATACTTGGTGCTTGAATGGCGATATTTATACGAAGAATACTCTTCTAGGTTACACATGACTAAATAAAAGCAATCCTGAATAAGTACGCCATTTAAGCTAAAAGCTATTCGGTATGCCTAGCCTTCAAACTAATCCACTGTTGGTATGAGCAACCAATGGTAAAATTTTAAGCTCAAAAGTGTATGCTAGTTTTTGTCATTACAAGTCAAATGCTACAAGGAAAATTCATCTAACATTAAAGAACTTCCAAGATATATGAAGATACAAATCAGACAAGGTCAAGCATGAATGAACCAAACTTGGTCGGTCGTGCATGACCCTTGCCTAGTTGCACATGGAGGATTCTGCCTTGGTCATGAATACTCAATTAACTCTTGGTCGCGCATGGTCAATCTAAATTAGTCGCATTCTTAACTTGAGAAAGATGGTCGCTCAAGTCCTGGTCATGAGTATACAATCATGCACATTCAACTCAAAGAGGTAGGTTGCTTACGTTCAATTTGGTCAGGCTCATTCATAACTAATTCCACATAAGAGTCAAGCAGGAACGACCCTTGCCAGATCGAACATAAGCAACCGTAGTGTACGAGCAAGGATATAAAGGGATCGCAGAACCGAATATTAAATAAGAAATGAAAACAAGCTATAGTAACAGTATCTGGCTCATACGAGGCTCTACGGTATTTCATCGAGCATCGCATGAGCAATAAAATTTATACTCTCTTAAATATGAAAAGCCTGGTTTGAATTGCTCACATATGGTCACAAGATTAATAACTATATTGTCAAAAGCATGGTGGACTAAGGCATTTCAATAAACTACTCACAGACATGGCATTGAAATCTGAAATATGAAGTGACATATGTGATTCAGATCCATCAAGTGATTACTCATACAACCCTAGAGCGTTCCGATTCAAACCATAAGATTTCTAGTCATTACAAACACAACAAACCACCAAAAACCTCAATACATGCTCAAGTCATTCAAAATACTCAAAACCAAACCATGAATTTTCATTAAGTTAATCGGATTAACTCAAAAGCGAAATTCAAAGAGAGAAATTCATCTATATAGCAGGAAGCCTCGAATTTAAAGGAGAATTGCTTCAGTTGGCTTTGACATTGGTGAAGCTTAGCAAAAAGAGTCAGGCACAATGACGAATTGAGGGTTCGAGAAGAAAGTACGGCCGAAGTCTGGAGGGAATCAAGTGCAATAGGAAGTCTTCTAAGGAAGGACCGCCATTAATGTTGATTTTTTGGAAAGTTAAAATGAATAAAAGCAGGAAAACAAAGACAGTATATAAAGAGAAGATCAAAAGGCCCGTCCGGATAAAAAATAATACATCAGCCCGCTTGAATCTAAGTAAATTGCTCGGCCCCACTGTGTGCTAGCGCAACCGGTTAAACACAATTAACCATGTTGCGAGCGAATGAATTTAAAGCCCGACCAGTTATGTATGCGTGTGAGCGACCATAAACTAAGTCAACCTTGTGTATGTGTAAGCCACTCGCGAGAGTGATCATATCATGAGGAACCAAATTTAATTCATCAAGTGGTGTTATATTTAATTATTTCAAAGCATGTAATCTTTACGAATCAAGAATTACAAGCTTTGAGGGGAAAATGTTTACCCCTTAAAGATTGGTGCACACATTGGATGACTAAATCTGAGTTAAAACTATAGGACGGTCACTCATGTAGGATAAACATAACACGCGCGTATTAAGGACGAGCATGACAAGGTCGTTCGCACAATCTCAGACTAGATAAGAAAGGAAGGTCGTTTGTAACACCTTGAATTCTTGTGAACATTAAAGTAACGAATTAAAGAATACTTAATTTTAAAAGTGAGAATTAAGAGAAACGGGTTATGCCATTACGTTTGTCTCAGATTTTGCTTGAGATAGAGTCCAAGTTTGTGTGAATCGGACTTCATATGAAGAAGTTATGGAGTTCAGAAGAATTCAAGTTTAATCAGAAAATTAAAAATAAATAATAGTTAAATCAGAAAAGAAGTTCAAATTTCAAATTCAGGCAGAAGAAGCTGAGCGGGAAATTTCCTGCCCAGGGGGTCGAACCCCCCCAAGGGGAGTCGACATAGGTGTCGGCCCCCCCTATAGGGGTCGACTCCTGTATTCTGATACGATCAGTGACGACTTCTGACTCGTTGCTGAGTCATTAGGGCATAGGTGGCAGTTTCTGGATAACTCTAATTGGCCTGGATGGTTCTGATTATTCCTAAAGGCTCTCATTAATTCTAACTTCTATATAAACAACCCCAACCCTCAACCCTAAACCACACAAATTCAATCCAAGGAGCCGTCATGCTGTCCATGGCCGAATTAGAGTAGCTGCCATTCTCCTCTAACTGGAAAGCAAGTTAGAAGCTACAAATCGAATCAAATCTAAATTAGAGAATTCAATAGTCTACATCAAAGGATAGCTTTTCAGGTTCAGAAAACAGATCCCAGAAAACAAGATTTTTCTTTTTTTTGTAAGTTCAGTTATACTTTAGATGTGAACAAATTAACGTCATGATTTGTAATAAAGTGAAACTAGAATTGTGCCTAGTTGTATGATAATGGTGATGTTGATTCATGTCTATTTTTGTGACAATTCTATCATATGTGCCTATGAGACTATTGCGGTTTATTGAACCTATCATGCTATATAGAATTTGGTGAATGAACCTATTATGTTGTATAGTAATTTGGGAATGAAACTATCATGTTGTATATAAGTTTGGTGATTCTATCATGTTATGTTACATGCAAGTTTATTGGCTAAGTCATGTCATATATGCCTAAATGTTTAGATCCACATGCTTCTATTCTTAGATCTATGTTAACTTGATCCAACCCAAATGCAAGTTCACATTTACATGCCTAATTAAGTTTGTGTAGTTCTATGTAAACTCCCATTTATATGCTTATGATTCATGTTAGTTGGATCTAAATTGCAAGTTCCTAATTTAATATATATTGTTCTATGCCAAATTTATATATGTTTAGTTGGATCCATATTATGCTTGTCGAAATGTTACATGTTCCTTTCTTTTCCCCTTTCGTTTATGAGTTAGGCTAAGTTACGAGCCTACCATTCTATGAAACTTATGCGAACGTTTAACCGGGGGGGGGGGGGGGTAACGTTGGGGAAAAACATAAAATTATATGTTATTGGCATAGTTTGGCTCAAAATCATGTAAATGAATTATGGCAAGAAATGGTACAATTTATATACCTAAAAATCATGAACATGATTTAGAGGGTAAATGGGGCATGACTTGAATGACAGCAAATTTGTGGATAATTTACATATAAACATAGAGGGTAAATATGTAAATTTAGCAAAAGATGAATATGCCTAACCCAAGGTTAGATTGTGTTATGGTGTAAGACTGCCCGGAACCGTCCGACACATCCAGCAACCATAATATTATAGATCTAATGTGAGAGGTTAGCGCATTAAGCCCAAAAGAACCCGAGGTTAGATTAAGTTGCGATGTAAGACTGCCCGGAACCAATCGGCACATCCAGCGACCGCAACAATATAAATCTAATGTGAGTGGTTGGTGCTTTAATGAATGAATTAAAGCTAAGGAACAAGCAAGATAAGAATGGTAGGGTTAAGTTAATTAAGGCAACACTTAACCAATACAACATGTTAACTAAATTGATGGGTGGGGTTGGGTTAACTTGAGAACACTTAACCATTTTAACATGTTGATTAGGAAACCCTAGTAATGGGAACCCATTTCAACAGTAACCTACAAAAATGTATAATGGTACCCTAAACTAGGCAGGATTGGACATGATTACTGGACTGATTATAAGCGGTCAAAACAACGGCGGGTGATGCGTCAGTGTAGGTTCCAATGGACTACGGGCGTGCACGTACTCCGGAGTGGAAAAAGCAGGCACTGGGCATTAGTAGTTATACACTGTGCATCTTGAATTGTGTCGGGTTGCCACCATAGGATTTGATACACCCCATGGTGGGGCCAGCACAGATATCTACAATCAAGCGAGGCCGAATGACACAAGTAGTAATCGTATACGAGTAGGAGCCGATCGATAAAAGGGATCACTTTGTTATGAACATGTGAGACTGGTTGAAACAATAGTTAGTAGGTGCAGAGAAATAGAAATGGGTGCGATAGTATATTCGGCTTAAACTGCCTTATCTTGGTTTATGTTATCTTGTTATTCTGGTATTGTCCTATTTACGGTTTATTCCTGTCATGATCCTTTTTCTTGTTCACATGCTAAAAAATCACCGGACTTACCAGACTTATGTCTGACCTATTTTTCTTTCGTCTTCTTTTCTTCCGTTCCCCTCCTAGGTCCGCAGGGAGGGAACACTTCAGCTTAATTCAGACCAATTCCAGCTTGAAGAGATTAGATGTATTGCTTGGACTCTCTTTTCTTGGGCTATGGCTTTAGATACACTCTTAATGGGGATTTATGCTACTTTATTGTTGTTTTATGCTTCTTTATGTTTTAATCAAGATAGAGATTTGTTGTAATGATTTGGAAGTCTGCTTAAGACAGTTGTTGTAATGTTTTGGCTGAACCACGCGCTTATGAAATAAATTTAGTTTTTCCGCTATTTATATGTCTGTCTTGTAAACTATCTGTATCTTTTACCTAAAATGCTCCACCGAAGTTAAGGCATTCCCTTTGTGAGTGACCTTAGCAGAGGTGGGGTGTTTCACTTGGTATCAGAGCTGATGGTTGCCAGATTAGATAAAAATTTTGGAAACTAATTTTCAAAAAGAAGTTTAAAGAAACATTTTCAAGAAAAAGTGTTGAAACACCCACCTCCAATAAGGTCACTCACAAAGGGAATGCCTTAACTTTGGTGGAGGGTTATAGGTACAAGACACAGAAAAATTTACAAGACAGATAAATTTAAGCAGCGGAATTTAAATATTTATTTCATATGTAGTTCAATACAAAAGCATTACATCAAATTGTCTCAAAACAACTTCAAAACATTACACCATAATTTATGTCTTGATTATCCGATAAAGAAGCTTAAAACCAAAAAGTAAAAATGCATAAATCCCCAAGGATCATATCCAAAGCCATAGCCAATTGCAAGAGAGTCCAAGTCATACATCTACTTTCTTGAAGCTTGTAAAGAATCTGATTAAGCTGGAGTATTTCCTCCCTGTGGACCTGAGGGGGGGAACGGAAGAAAAGAAGATGAAAGAAAACGGGTCAAACAATAAGTCTGTAAGTTAAGTGGTTAGTAGTATTTAAACAAGAAAAGGGATCATGACAGTGGTAATAGAACATAGGACAATACACTAGCATAAGATAAGAGGGACATGTGATCGCACCCATTACTATAGTTTCTGCACCTACTTAACCATTGGTTCAACCAGCCCACGTGTTTATACAAACGATCCCCTTAATGATCGGCTCCTACTCGCATGCATTCATGCCCTGTGTCATTCGACCCTGCTTGACTGTAGCAACCTATGATGGTCCCACCATGGGGTGTATCAGTCCCTCTGGTGGCAACCCGACATGATTCAAGATGCACAGTGTACACTACTGATGCCCAGTGCTTGATTTTTTCACTCAGGAGTACGTACACGCCCATACTCCGTCGGAACCTACACTGGCCCACCAACCGCCAACGTTTTGACCGCTTACAATTCAGCCCAGTAATCGTGCCCCACCCTGCCTAGTTTCAGGGTACCATGATACATCTATGTGGGTTACTGCTGAAATGGTTCCCCGTTACTAGGGTTTTCTAATCAACATGTTTATTTGGTTAAGTGTCCAATTTTACCTAACCCAGCCCATTCGTTTTAGTTAACATGTTGAATCGGTTAAGTGTTTTCCTAATTTACTTAACCCTACCAATCCTAACTTAGCTTTAATTTATAAAAGCACCAACCACTCACATTAGGCAGGTCTTGTTGTGGTCACTGGATATGCCGGTCGGTTCCGGGAAGATTTACACCACAACTCAGTCTAACCTCGAGTTCTTTTTGGGCTTGATGCACTAACCACCCACATTGGACAGGTCTTGTTGTGGTCACTAGATATGTCGGTCGGTTCCGGGCAGATTTACACCACAACTCAGTCTAACCTCGGGTTAGGCATATTCGTCTTTTCTAAATTCATATTTTTCTATATATGTCAAATTTCCTTTATGTGAATTAAATTTAATTTAATCATGGCATAATTGTCCTATGATTATGCTCAACATAAATGGTATATCAAATATACCATTAAATAAACAAATCTATGCCATAAATTTTTATATTTCCTATCGCTACCCCTGTGGAACATATGCGTAAACCACATAAAATGTTGGGCTAGCAAATTAGCCCAAACCCATAAACAAAAAGGGGTAATAAACAAAGAACATGAAATGATCATACAATAGCATACATTTAACTTTTCACATGTAACTTGGCATAGATGTATGTCACTTATCTTCAATCACTTGTGTAAAGGTGAACTTGTGACTAAGTTGAATCTAATGGTCATGTAAACTCGTTAAAGGTCTAGCATGAAAGTTTAACATATAATAATAGTTTCAACCCACAACTTGGCATATAATCTTGTGTATGTTAAAACATAAGAAAGCTATCATAACCGTTTTCTTAACACAATTTTGCATGATGGTAACAACATAAGAGGTCTATAATTCCACTTTTACAACATAAATAGATTCAACTTGGCATAGTTCTAAATATTCATAAATGTAAATATAACATGTAAACATGTGATTTAGATCCTAAACATGCAAATAGCCACCAAATTACAACATGACATGTTTTACCATTTTGTTGGCATAATAAGTTCTTTACTCAATCGTAATAACATACGATGTTGTACATCACCCAAGCATATAGACATGAAATATACAACATGTTCATCGCCATAAGCATATATACATGAAATATACAACATGTTCATCGCCACAAACAAATAGACAAGATACTTTAAGATAGATGAGAATCAAATCTTATACATAGGCATCATACTATACCCCAATTACAACATGTCATGAATTCAATCGAAAGGAATGTTTAAATCTGCGTAACAACTAACTTACAAACTAAAAGAAATTCTTGCGTTCTGAAATCTAAAATCTAAAATTGGAGATGCGCGCCTTTGATGAAGATCGTTGAATTAAACTAGTTTTAATTTGATTTTAGATGTAAGCTTCAACTTGTCTTTGAATTGGAAGTGACGGCTACTCCAAGTCTTCCACTGACGGCATTTCAGTTCTAGGTTTATTTTTCTGTGTGTTTTTAGGTTAGGCATTGAGTTGTTTATATAGAATTTCAGTTTGATTATAGCCGTCAGATGAACCTAGGGTTAATCACAGCCACTCAGACCTGATCAGGTCCATCCAGAAACCCTAGTGACTCAGCAGCGAGTCAGCAGTCGTTCGAATTTCAGATCTGGCCGGGGGCCAGGTCGACCCTAAGGTCGACCCCCAGGTCGACCTCTAGGGGAGGGGGAAGGTCGACACTAGGGTTGACCCCCTGGTCGACCTTCCTGGGCGGGAATTTTCCCGCCCAGCTCGCTTCTGGCTTCTGTTTGAATTTCGAACTTGTTTTCTGGAGCTATTTGAATTTATTTGAATTCTGAAACTTCTGGAGGCCATAACTTCTTCATACGAAGTCCAATTTACACAAACTCGGACTCTATCTCAACCAGAATTCCGAGACGATCACAATGGCATAACCCGTTTCCCTTAATTCTCACATTTTAAATTAAGTATTATGGGGTTCATTATTATAACGTTAATAGAAAGTACGGGGTGTTACATTCTCCCCTCCTTTTAGGATTTCGTCCCTGAAATCTTCAAGTCGAGAAGAACTTATATCCTTCCATCCAAACACCCATCTACTCAACCATCAAACACAGGCGTCCATTGTCCTTAAAATATTTCTAATGCTTCATGATCATATGCATTGTGTGTGTATATGTTCTTATCTAATGCAGAAATCAGGCGGTCTACTGATTCAGTTGACCTCCTTAATGCAAATTATGTTAGTGTCATGAGTCCATTATGAATGCAATTTTTCCTACTCAAAATTTCTTACATGAGTGCACAACCATTCACACAAATGCAACGTCCATATGATAACACATCAAGTTTTAATCCACAAACCAATACATATATGCATATGCAATATGGAAGTGACTGAGCCGATCTAACACCTAATGTGTGTATATGCATCCACTAGTAACCACTTGCAACCATCAATCATAACATGTTTCAATTACATGTTTACATCCAAATGGGTTCCTACATAAGGATAAAGGATAGGATCGAGGAGATATACCTAGAAAGATAGATAAACATATAAACTTGAGGAAAAAGAGATTAAAGACGAACCCTCAAAAAGAAAAGGGTAGGTTGCCTGTATTTTGTCCTCAGTTTCCCAAGTCGCGTCTTCCTCGGCGTCGCTCCATTGAACTTTGATGAGCTTAACTTCACGGTTGCACAGCTTTTTGACCTCTGTTCCCAAGATACGGGTTGGAATTCTCCTCATAGTTGCTTCTCGTTCAACTTCCTCTAGCATACTTGGTTCTACCACTTCCGCAGACTCGTGTAAGCATTTCCGCAATTGAGAAAAATGAAAGACATTATGAATCCCGACAAATCTTTCGGGGAGTTGTACCCTATAAGCCATCTTCCCAATTTTCTCGATGATAGGGAACGGCCCTACAAATCTTGGTGCTAATTTTTCTGTAGATACAAAGCGAACGACGTTCCTCAAAGGAGATACTTTAAGGAACACCTTGTCTCCAACTTCGAATTCAAGGTCAGTTCTTCTTTTGTCTGCGTAGGACTTCTGTCTATCTTGGGCAATCTTCATTCTTCTTTGCATCAAGTCTACTTTCTCTGAAGTCTCCCTAATCATGTCTGGTCCAAGTATGAGCTTGTCTGTTGGCTCCCACCAGCAAGTTGGTGACCTGCACGGTCTTCCATATAAAGCTTCGAAAGGTGCTATGCCTATGGTGGCTTGGTAGCTATTGTTGTAAGCGAATTCCACCAAAGGTAGATGATCCTCTCATGTACCTCCGAAGTCAATAATGCATAACCTCAAGAGGTCTTCTAATACTCTGTTGACTCTTTCCGTTTGGCCATCGGTTTGAGGGTGATAGGCTGTGCTTAAGCATAAATGTGTGCCTACAGCCTCTTGTAAACTCTTCCAAAACTCGCTCGTGAAGATAGGGTCTCGATCACTCACTATGCGGGAGGGTATCCCATGGAGTCGAACTATCTCCTTAAGATATATGGATTCTAGAGATAAGGCAGTCCTTCTACTTTTGATGGGTATAAAGTGGGCACTTTTTATGAGCCTGTCCACTATTACCCAAATGTTGGTATTGCCCCTTCTTGACCTAGGCAACCTATCTATAAAGTCCATCGAGATGTTATCACATTTCCACGGGGGGACCTCTAGAGGATGAAGTAGACCACCAGGCTTCTTCTTCTCCGCCTTGACTTGTTGGTATATTAGACACTTAGAAACAAATTCAGCTACGTCTTTCTTCATGCCATTCCAAAAGAAAACTCTTTTGATGTCTTTATACATTTTGTCTCCTCCTGGGTGTATGGTCAGCTTGGAACAGTGTGCCTCTTCCAGAACCTCCTTTACCAAATCCCTTACTTGTGGGATACAAAGTCTTCCATCTCGTCTCAACCAGCCCTTGGCATCAAAGGAGTATCTATTGAGGTGACTGGAAGTCTCACCCCTAATTAACTTGTCCATCACTTCGGATAGTTGAGGGTCTTCTCTTTGCGCGGCTCCGATTGAGTCTAATAGGGTTGGTCGCACTTCTAATATTGCTAGCAAGCCAGGTACAAAGTCAGTGGAGGGTCTGAAGTTAAAACTTGCTATGAACTCCAAGCTTTGCCTTTCCACAAAGAGAGGGCTTAAGGTCAGTTTCTTTCTACTCAAGGCGTCTGCTACTGCATTGCCTTTGCCAGGAGTGTAGGAAATTTCAAAATCGTACGAGGCAAGAAACTCCATCCATCTTTGCTGCCTCAAATTGAGATCTTTCTGCAAGAATAGGTATTTCAACGATTTATGGTCAGTATACAGTTCAAATTTCTCACGTAGGAGATAATGGCACCAAGACTTAAGGGCAAAAACGATGGCTGCCAACTCTAGGTCGTGGGTTGGGTAGTTTTTCTCATGTACTTTTAACTGCCTTCCACCATAAGCCACTACCTTCCCTTCTTGCATCAGAACAGCGCCTAGTACCGTTCTGCACACATCTGTGTATACTGTAAACATCTTGCTTCCATCAGGCAATGTCAGAACTGGGGCTCTTGTTAGAGCCCTTTTCAAACGTTGGGAAGCAATATCGCAATCCAAATCCCAATTGAAAGCTAGGTTCTTCTTTGTCAATCTTGTTAGTGGAGCTGAGATTTTTGCAAAATCTTTGATGAACTTTCGATAAAAGCCTGCTAGCCCCAGAAAGCTTCGGACTTTGGTTGCGTTTCGAGGAACCTTCCAATCTTGCACAGCAACCACTTTTGCGGGGTCCACAGCTATCCCTTCTTTGGACACCACATGCCCAAGGAACCTAACTTCTTCTCTCCAGAAATGGCATTTGGAGAATTTCGCTTTCAACTGGTGTGTGCACGGAGAGTATCCATGACTTCCTTTAGATGCTGAGCATGTTCTTCCTCATTCTTTGAGAAGATCAAAATATCGTCTACGAAGACCACCACAAACTTATTGACGAACTCTCGGAACACCCTGCTCATTAAATCAACGAAGTAAGCGGGTGCGTTTGTCAAGCCGAAAGGTATGACAAGCCACTCGAAGAAACCATCGGGAGTTCTGAACGCGGTCTTATCAATGCTGTCTTCAGCCACTCTTAGCTGATGAAACCCAGTAGCTAAATCTAATTAGGAGAAAACCGATGCACCTACAAGCCGATCGAACAAATCATCTATTCTTGGGAGTGGGTGTCTATTCTTCTTGGTCAGCGAACCATCAGCTTTGGTTGCGAACACTACCGAAGCACCCCATTCAGAAATACTCCGTCTTATGAACCCCTTTTCAAGCAGCTCTTTGATTTGCTTGCTGAGCTCCTTTCTCTCCCTTGGGGCCATGTGCCTAACGGGTAAGGCAACGGGCTTTGCATTGTCAACGAGGTATATGCGGAAGTCTATCTCCCGCTTCGGGGGTAAACCCTTTACCTCTTCAAACACATCAGAATATTCACGGACTACCTTTATAGACTGCAAGTCCTCAACAGACGCATCAAGAGATTGTAGATAGCTTAGCATAACAGAGTTCAGGGGATTGCAAGAAATTTCAAGAGTGCTACCAAGGCGAGTCAGGAGTCTAACCACTCTTTTTTCATAGTTGAGGATGGCACCATTACTGGATAGCCAATCCATGCCTAGAATCAACCCATAGCCCGTGAAGCCCAAAACATAGGCATTGCATCTAAACTCAACACTTAGAATAGATATTTTCAAACCCAAACAAACCATTGACAAATAAGCTGAGCCCCCAATTGGATTTGAAACAACCAAGGGATCCTCTACAAAACTAGTGTCTTGGTGCAGAGATTCAACTAAATCAGCAAATACAAATGAGTGTGATGCACCAGAATCAAACAATGTACGAATAGGATGATCAAAAAGATAGACTAAACTTTCGACAGAAATATTTCTACCTCGTTCCTGCGGAGGTGCCGTGAGAGCGTGAAATTGTCCTCCAGAAGAAGGTACAGCTTCCTGCCCTTGCTTCTTTGGGCATGCCCTAGCCATGTGTCCTGTCTCACCATAGTGGAAACAACCACCCATCTTCCTTTTCTTCTTCTTGCAATCTTTGATCAGATGCCCAGGAATGCCACAGAAATTACACTTTCTCTTTTCACGGGGTTTGTTGTTCTTTCCACCTTTCTTTGAATCAGCCTTCTTGTTCTACGACGCTTCTCCCTTCTTATCTTGAGGCACTTCCGCCTTTGCCTCATTTTTGCCCTTGTCTTCCTCATGTAGGAGTGCCATGTCTACTAACCTCTCGTAAGTAGCCCCCATAGGTATATGGGTCATAGCCAAGCTGTGAAGTGGCTCATTCAATCCCTTGACAAAACGAAGAGCCTTCTTATGAGGAGTATTCACTAAGCCCAGTCCAAATCGGGCCAGTTGATTGAATTGATTGATGCACTCCTTGACCGTCATACTTCCTTATTTAAGAGATAAGAACTTTTCCAGCTGTAAACTTCGTTCAGCTTGTGAGAGGAATTTCATCTCAAACCTTATTCTGAAATCCATCCACGTGTCAACTAGTCTTTCAACGTTAGTGACTTCCCACCAATAGGAAGCCTCTTCTTTGAGCAACCATACTGCCAACTGTACCTTCTACCTATCGTCCACCTCGAAGATAACGAGCAGATCCTCAGTTTCTTTGAGCCAGTTCCTCGCTTCTACGAATGATTCAATTCCCTTGAAATCCTTTCCACCCATGGCCCTAAAATCTCTACAAATCTTTGAGAAAGCATTTGCACGAGGAGGAGGAGGAACCGCTGCAGCTGGAGGAGGAATATCTGCTGGGCATGCGTCGTTGGCCCTAGCCTCTATGTACCTCCTGAACCAGCCAGGTATTGGCACACCCTCTGGAAGGTTAAGATTCCCAGACATGCTGAAACAAAAAAGAAAAGATTCAAAACGAAGGATAGAAAGATAGTGCATATGGCTTTGGGGATTATGCCTTTTTAAATTTAAAACAACACTTTTCCTTGTAAAATGCTTCTTTATATTTCTTTTTGAAAGATAGTTTTCAAAAACTCTTATCTGATCTAGTAAACCTTTTGCTCTGGTACCAAGTGAAACACCCCACCTCCATTAAGGTCACTCAAAAAGGGAATGCCTTAACTTTGGTGGAGGGTTATAGGTACAAGACACAGAAAAATTTACAAGACAGAAAAATTTAAGCAGCAGAATTTAAATATTTATTTCATAAGTAGTTCAATACAAAAGCATTACATCAAATTGTCTCAAAACAACTTCAAAACATTACACCATAATTTCTATCTTGATTATTCAATAAAGAAGCATAAAACCAAAAAGTAAAAATGCATAAATCCCCAAGGATCAAATCCAAAGCCATAGCCAATTGCAAGAGAGTCCAAGTCATACATCTACTTTCTTGAAGCTTGTGAAGAGTCTGATTAAGCTGGAGTATTTTCTCCCTGTGGACCTGAGGGGGGGAACGGAAGAAAAGAAGATGAAAGAAAACGGGTCAGACAATAAGTCTGGTAAGTTCAGTGGTTTCTAGTATTTAAACAAGAAAAGGGATCATGACAATGGTAACAGGACATAGGACAATACCCTAATATAAGATAAGAGGGACATGTGATCGCACCCATTACTATAGTCTCTGCCCTACTTAACCATTGGTTCAACCAGCCCACGTGTTTATACAAACGATCCCCTTAATGATCGGCTCCTACTCGCATGCATTCATGTCCTGTGTCATTTGGTCCTGCTTGACTGTAGCTACCTATGCTGGTCCCACCATGGGGTGTATCAGCCCCTCTGGTGGCAACCTGACATGATTCAAGATGCACAGTGTACACTACTGATGCCCAGTGCCTGATTTTTCCATTCCGGAGTACGTACACGCCCATACTCCATCGGAACCTACACTGGCCCACCAACCGCCAACGTTTTGACCGCTTACAATTCATCCCAGTAATCGTGCCCCACCCGGCCTAGTTTTAGGGTACCATGATACATCTATGTGGGTTACTACTGAAATGGGTGCCCGTTACTGGGGTTTTCTAATCAACATGTTTATTTGGTTAAGTGTCCAAGTTTACCTTACCCAGCCCATTTGTTTTATTTAACATGTTGAATCGGTTAAGTGTTTTCCTAATTTACTTAACCCTACCAATCCTAACTTAGCTTTAATTTATTAAAGCACCAACCACTCACATTAGACAGGTCTTTTTGTGGTCACTGGATATGCCGGTCGGTTCCGGGCAGATTTACACCACAACTCAGTCTAACCTCGGGTTCTTTTTGGGCTTGATGCACTAACCGCCCACATTAGACAGGTCTTGTTGTGGTCACTGGATATGTCGGTCGGTTCCGGGCAGATTTACACCACAATTCAGTCTAACCTCGGGTTAGGCATATTTGTCTTTTCTAAATTCATATTTTTCTATATATGTCAAATTTCCTTTATGTGAATTAAATTTAGTTTAATCACGGCATAATTATCCTGTGATTATGCTCAACATAAATGGTATATCAAATATACCATTAAATGAACAAATCTATGCCATAAATTTTCATATTTCCCATCGCTACCCCCGTGGAACGTATGCGTAAATAACATAAAATGTTGGGCTAGAAAATTAGCCCAAACCCATAAACAAAAAGGGGTAATAAACAAAGAACATGAAATGATCATACAATAGCATACATTTAACTTATCACATGTAACTTAGCATAGATGTATGTCACTTAACTTTAATCACATGGGTAAAGGTGAACTTGTGACTAAGTTGAGTCTAATGGTCATGTAAACTCGTCAAAGGTCTAGCATGAAAGTTTAACATATAATAATAGTTTCAACCCACAACTTGGCATATAATCTTGTGTATGTTAAAACATAAGAAAGCTATCATAACCGTTTTCTTACCACAATTTAGCATGATGGTAACAACATAAGAGGTCTACAATTCCACTTTTACAACATAAATAGATTCAACTTGGCATAGTTCTAAATATTCATAAATGTAAATCTAACATGTAAACATGTGATTTAGATCCTAAACTTTCAAATAACCACGAAATTACAACATGACATGTTTTACCATTTTGTTGGCATAATAAGTTCTTTACTCAATCGTAATAACATACGATGTTGTACATCGCCCAAGCATATAGACATGAAATAAACAACATGTTCATCGCCATAAGCATATAGACATGAAATATACAACATGTTCATCGCCACAAACATATAGACAAGATACTTTAAGATAGACGAGAATCAAATCTTATACATAGGCATCATATTATACCCCAATTACAATATGTCATGAATTCAGTCGAAAGGAATGTTTAAATCTGCGTAACAACTAACTTACAAACTAAAAGAAATTCTTACGTTCTGAAATATGAATTCTGAAATTGGAGATGCACGCCTTTGATGAGGATCGTTGAATTAAACTAGTTTTAATTTGATTTTAGATGTAAGCTTCAACTTGTCTTTGAATTGGAAGTGACGGCTACTCAAAGTCTTCTACTGACGGCATTTCAGTTCTAGGTTTACTTTTCTATGTGTTTTTAGTTAGGCAATGAGTTGTTTATATAGAATTTCAGTTTGATTATAGCCGTCAGATGAACCTAGGGTTAATCACAACCACTCAGACCTGATCAGGTCCATCCAGAAACCCTAGTGACTCAGCAGCGAGTCAGTAGTCGTTCGAATTTCAGATCAGGCTGGGGGCCAGGTTGACCCCCAGGTCGACCCTAAGGTAGACCACCAGGTCGACCTCTATGGGGGAGGTCCATACTAGAGTCGACCCCCTCGTAGACCTGCCTGGGTGGGAATTTTCCCGCCCAGCTCGGTTCTGGCTTCTGTTTGAATTTCGAACTTGTTTTCTCGAGCTGTTTGAATTTATTTGAATTCTGAAACTTCTGGAGGCCATAACTTCTTCATACGAAGTCCAATTAACGCAAACTCGGACTCTATCTCAACCAGAATTCCGAGACGATCACAATGGCGTAACCTGTTTCCCTTAATTCTCACATTTTAAATTAAGTATTATAGGATTCATTATTATAACGTTAATAGAAAGTACGGGGTGTTACAAGTGTTTTTTCTATTTTAAAGGCATATTCCCCTAAAGCCATATGCACTATCCTTCTATCCTTTGTTTTGAATCTTTTCTTTTTCATTTCAGCATGTCTGGGGATCTTAACCTTCCAGAGGGTATACCGGTACCTGGCTGGTTCAGAAGGTACCTAAAGGCTAGGGCTAATGATGCAGGCCCAGCAACGTTCCTCCTCCCTCAGCTACAGCTGTTCCTCCTCCTCCTCCTCCGCGTTCAAATGCTTTCTCAAAGATATGTAGAGACTTTCGAGCCATGGGTGGAAAGAACTTTAGTGGAACTGAATCTTTCGTGGAAGCAAGGAACTGGCTCAAAGAAACCGAGGATTTGTTTGTTATCTTCGAAGTGGACGATAGGCAGAAGATACAGTTGGTCGTATGGTTGCTTAAAGACGAAGCTTCTTATTGGTGGAAAGTTACTAATGTTGAGAGACCAGTTGAAACTTGGGAAGATTTCAGAATGAGGTTTGAAATGAAATTCCTCTCACAAGCTGAACGAAGCCTACATATGGAGAAGTTCTTAGCTCTCAAGCAGGGAAGTATATCGGTCAAGGAATACGTCAACCAATACAACCAACTGGCTAGATTCAGACTGGAGTTATTGAGCACTCCATATAAGAAAGCTCTACGTTTTGTTAAAGGGTTAAATGAGCCACTGCACAACCTGGCTATGTCCTATATACCTATGGTTGTGACTTATGAGAGACGGGTGGACATGGCATTGTTACAGGTGGAAGACAAGGATGGCAAGAAAGAGACAAAGGTGGAAGTCCCTCAAGATTAGAAAGTGGAGGGATCGCAGAATAAGAAGTCGAATTCCAAGAAGGGTGGGAAGAAAAAAAAACCGTGACAAGAGGAAGTGTAATTTTTGTGGCATTCCTAGACATCTGATTAAGGATTGCAAAAGGAAGAAGTGGAAGATGGGTGGTTGTTTTCAGTGTGGCGAGACAGGACACATGGCTAAGAACTGCCCAGGAAAGCAAGGGCAAGGGCAAAGGACTGGGTCTACTTCTAGAGGGCAAGTTCATGCTCTCATTGCACCTCCGTAAGAACGAGGTAGAAATATTTCTGTTGAGAGTTTAGTTTATCTTTTTGATCATCCTGTTCATACACTCTTTGATTCTGGCGCGTCGCACTCTTTTATAACTACTGCCTTAGTTGAATCTCTACACCTAGACACCAGTGTAGTAGAGGATCCCTTGGTTGTTTCAAATCCAATTGGGGGCTCGGCTGATTTGTCAATGATTTGTTTGGATTTGGAAATTTCTATACTAAGCGTTGGGTTTAGATGTAATGCCTATGTTTTGGGCTTCACGGGCTATGGGTTGATTCTAGGCATGGATTGGTTATCCTGTAATGGTACCATCCTCGATTGTGAAAAGAGAGTGGTTAGACTTATTACTCGCCTCGGTAACACTCTCGAAATCTCTTGTAATCCCATGAACTCTGTTATGCTTAGCTATCTAGAATCACTTGATGCGTTTGTTGAGAACTTGCAGTATGAAAGAGTAGTCTGTGAATACTCGAATGTATTTGAAGAGGCGAAGGGATTACCTCCGAAGCGAGAGATAAACTTCCACATATACCTTGTTGATAATGTAAAACCCGTTGCTTTACCCGTTAGACACATGGCTCCAAGGGAGAGGAAAGAGCTCAGCAAGCAAGTTAAAGAGCTGCTAGAAAAGGGGTTTATAAGGCGGAGTATTTCTGAATGGGGTGCTCCAGTAGCATTCGCAACCAAAGCAGATGGTTCACTTCGCCTATGCGTTTATTATAGGGAGCTAAACAAGCTGACTAAGAAGAATAGGCACCCACTTCCAAGAATAGATGACTTGTTCAATCTTCTTGTAGGTGCTTTGGTTTTCTCCCAACTAGATTTGGCTACTGGGTTTCATCAGCTAAGAGTGGCTGAAGACAACATTGATAAGACCGCGTTCAGAACCCCGGATGGTTTCTTCGAACGGCTTGCCATGCCTTTTGTCTTGACAAACGCACCCGCTTATTTCGTTGACTTGATGAGCAGGGTGTTCAGGGAGTTCCTTAATAAGTTTGTGGTGGTCTTCATGGACGACATTTCGATTTTCTCGAAAAGTGAGGAAGAGCATGCTCTGCATTTAAGGGAAGTCATGGATACTCTTCGTGCACATCTGCTGAAAGCCAAATTCTCCAAATGCCACTTCTGGAGAGAAGAAGTAAGGTTTCTTGGACATGTGGTGTCCAAAGAGGGAATAGCTGTGGACCCCACAAAAGTAGTTGCGGTGCAAGATTGGAAGGTTCTACGGAAAGCAACTGAAGTCCGAAGCTTTCTCAGGCTAGCTGGCTTTTACCGAAAGTTCATTATAGACTTTGCGAAAATCTCAGCTCCACTTACAAGGTTGACGAAGAAGAACCTAACTTTCGCTCAGGATCTGGATTGCGATGTTGCTTTCCAACGTTTGAAGAGGGCTCAAACAACAGCCCCAGATCTGACATTGCCTGACGAGAGCAAAATGTTTACAGTATACACGGATGCATGCGGTACGGGACTAGGCGCTGTCTTGATGCAAGAAGGGAAGGTAGTAACTTATGGTGGGAGACAGTTGAAAATACATGAGAAAAACTACCCAACCCACGATCTAGAGTTGGCTTCCATCGTTTTTGCGCTTAAGTCTTGGCGCCATTATCTCCTAGGTGAGAAGTTTGAATTGTATACTAACCATAAATCGTTGAAGCACCTTTTCTCGTAGAAAGATCTTAACTTGAGGCAACAAAGGTGGATGGAGTTCTTAGCATCCTACGATTTTGAGATTTCCTATACCCCTGGTAAGGGTAATGTAGTAGCAGACGCCTTGAGTAGAAAGAATCTAACCATAAGTCCTCTCTTTGTAGAAAGGCAGAGCTTAAAGTACATAGCGGCCTTTGACTTTAGATCCTCTGTCGATTATGCGACTGGTTTGTTAGCATCGCTAGAGGTGCGGCCTACTCTTTTGGACTCAATAGGAACCGCGCACTATGAAGACCCTCAACTAGTTGATATGATGGATAAGCTAATTAGGGTTGAGACTTCTAGTCACCTCAATAGATACTCCATCGATGATAAGGGTTGGTTGAGACGGGATGGAAGACTATGCATCCCATAAGCAAGGGATTTGGTGAAGAAGGTTCTCGAAGAGGCGCACCATTCTAAGTTGACCATACACCTAGGTGGGGACAATATGTATAAAGACATTAAAAGGGTTTTCTTTTGGAATGGCATGAAGAGGGATGTAGCTGAATTCGTTTCTAAGTGCATGATATGCCAGCAAGTCAAGGCAGAGAAAAAGAAGCCTGGTTGTTTGCTTCATCCTCTAAAGATCCCACAATGGAAATGGGATAGCATTTCGATGGACTTTGTTGATGGGTTGCCTAGGTCAAGAAGGGGCAATACTAGTATTTGGGTAATAGTGGACATACTCACAAAAAGCGCTCACTTTATACCTATTAAGAGTAGGAGGACTGCCTTATCGTTAGAATCCATTTATCTTAAAGAGATAATTCGACTCCATAGGATACCCCCCAGCATAGTGAGTGATCGAGATCCTATCTTTACAAGCGAGTTTTGGAGGAGCTTGCAAGAGGCTGTGGGTACACAGCTATGCTTAAGCATGGCTAATCACCCCGAAACCGATGGTCAGACGGAAAGGATGAACAGAGCATTAGAAGGCCTCCTGAGATTGTGTATTCTTGATTTTGGAGGGACCTGGGAGGATGAACTTCCTTTGGTGGAATTCACTTACAACAATGCTACCAAGCCACCATAACCATGGCACCCTTCGTAGCTTTGTATGGAAGACCATGCCGGTCACCAACTTGTTGGTGGGAGTCTACAAACAAGCTCATACTTGGGCTAGACATGATTAGAGAAACTTCAAAGAAAGTGGACTTGATACGAAGAAGAATGAAGACTGCTGTAACACCCCACACCCGCTAAGGTCACTCACTTAGGGAATGCCTTAGTTTCGGTGGAGCATTTTCAGTGAATATAGAACAGAAAAATTACACAAGACAGATATAAATACTTGAAAATCTAAAACATCATTTCATAGCAGCAGAAGATAAACATGTTTAGTTACAACACCATAAAGAGTCAAGTACTAAATATCCATCCTGATAAAAACATAAGTACATAATCCCACTACATAAACAATAGCCATAAAAGAAAAGATAAGCTGGGCTTTACATCACGGTCCAAGCTCCAAGAGATAGATAAAGAAGTCTGATCAAAGCCCACTAGTGCTAGGCCCAACCTGAGGACCTGAGGAGGAAAAAGATAAAAACAACGGGGTCAAACATAAGTCTGAGTGAGCCCTATAACTTTAACCACACAATTATTAAATTAATTAGGGTATGATATAAACTTGGTACGGGATGACTGGGGATAAATGACTACACTAAGTAGCCAACTAGAAATAGGATAACTAAGATAACGGTAAAGACGCATCTACCCACCCAAGGATAATTACTAACTGCACCACACCAGTCATTCCTACTTAAAGGTTGATCCCACCCAAGGACTTAGAAAGTTTACCCAGTAGTTTCGTGAACCCCTAGCTGACTACATAGGTGCCGTCTGCCCATATCTCCACTAGGTGTACCCACTACTCCCAAGCGAACGGCTCCCTACCATAGATACCCGTGTTGGCCCCACAGTGAGGAGTATCACTCCCCAAAGTGGCAACCCGAAAATGGTGCACGGCTTATATCTACACGATGCAACAACGTCTTACCTACCAGCCCGGGTCCACACACGCATATGAAACCCGTTGGACTCGCGTTGCCACCGCTACCCCGTTTTGGCCTCTTATAGTCAAGCCCAGTACGCGTGTCCCGTCCTCGACCTGGGTCGAGCCCAATAAGATACATATGGGTTACTGGTTGAAATGGGCCCCCACAAGCTACTACTTAAGCTTGTCATTTTATCTAGTGCATCCCACTTAACCACATTTTATAATCATGCCCACTTACATGTTAAGGTTTGGTTAAGTCATCTAATCATATTTCAATTGCCACTCAAGGCCCCCACAAGCTACTACTTAAGCTTGTCATTTAATCTTATTTCAATTGCCACTCAAGGCCCCCACAAGCTACTACTTAAGCTTGTCATTTAATCTTATTTCAATTGCCACTCAAGGCCCCCACAAGCTACTACTTAAGCTTGTCATTTAATCTTATTTCAATTGCCACTCAAGGCCCCCACAAGCTACTACTTAAGCTTTTCATTTAGTCTAGTGCATCCCACTTAACCCCTTTTTCATAATCATGCCCACCTACATGTTAAGGTTTGGTTAAGTCATCTAATCATATTTCAATTGCCACTCAAGGCACCCACTAGATTTCTACATGCCACCCAAGGCACCCACTTAACCCTTTAATCATGTTTAGTTACATGTTCCCCTTTGGTTAAGTATTCTAATCTTATCTTCTATTGTCACCCAAGGCAACCACTAGATTTTCCCATGCCACCCAAGGCACTTACTTAACCCTTTAATCATGTTTAATTACATGTTCCACTTCGGTTAAGTATTCTAATCGTATTTTCTATTGCCACCCAAGGCAACTACTAGATTTTTCCACATGCCACCCAAGGCACCCACTTAACCCCCCATGTCCTCTACATGCTAATATGGTTAAGTGTTTCTTAATTAATTAAGAACGTAACCGTTGTAGAGACCTCTCACATTAGACTATCTCTTATGGCAGCTGGATTAGCCGGTCGGGTCCGGGCAGCCTTACGCCATAACCGAGTCTAACCTCGTGTCTTTACACTTGTCACGTATATAGTTTGTGCCTAAGACCTCTCACATTGGGCCAATCATTTGTAGCCGCTGGATATGCCGGTCGGTTCCGGGCAGTCTTATGCTACAAAAGGGTCCAACCTCGTGTCTTAGTCGATTAATTACACCTAATTAATCACCCCCATATTTCGAATTAATTTTCCCTAATTAATTCCAATTTTTAACGATGTACATAATTGACTCAATTATGTCCATCCTCTTTATGGTACGCATAATCATACCAATTTCACACTATTTCATTAACATGCATATTAACCCCATCGTTCCCCACGTAAATCGCTAACATGACATAAAAGGGAAGATTCATCACAAATACAATGGGTTCAACTTGCATAACACATTAGCATCAACATGGGTTTAAAGGTGTCAACATGCATATAGCATCAAACCCAACTAGCATAAATAATCAACCCAAACTTGCATGAATCACATATGTCATAAAGAGGTTAACTTGCATAAATTTCTTATGTCATACAAAGGGGTAAACTTGCATATGTATGTATGACATGTAAAGGGGTTAACTTGCATATGTATGCATATCATAGTAAGGTGTAAACTTGCACATGTTACTTGCATAAAATCAAACACCATACTTGCATAACATATCATATATGGACTTGCATATAATCATACACCAAACTTGCATAACATATCATATATGAACTTGCATATAATCATACACCAAACTTGCATAATATATCATATATGAACTTGCATATCATCATACACCCAACTTGCATAATCATGGTGTCATAGTGGATCAATGTTTATCATAGAAACTAGCATCATGAACACTTGCATAACTTGCATAACATCATGATCATATAGCATATAGCTTGCATAACTTGCATAACATCATGAACATGTAACTTGTGACTTGCATAACTTGCATAACATCATGAACATGTAACATATGGCTTGCATAACTTGCATAGCATCTCAAACATGTAGCATATTACTTGCATAACTTGCATAATATCACAAACACATAGCATATAACTTGCATGACATGCATAACATCATTAACACAAAGCACATAACTTGCATAACATGCATAACATCATTAACACATAGCATACAACTTGCATAACTTGCATTGATCCACATTCATAGCCATAACCTCATTATATCCTATCATAATCATTTCAATAATTGGTCATTAAGGCTATAGAAAACTCACAACTTGTTGATTAGCCTTCTTATGAATATATTAAAAGATTGAGACGAAGCCACTAAGCTATCAACTCAAAAAATCCAAATAAGAATGCTCCAAATGAAAACCCTTGAGCCAAATCAATAATAAAGATCCTAGCTTTGATGAAGAAAAGCCTTGAATCAAACTTAGAAACACTTAAGCAAGCTTAGGAACTCTTATACTTCTTTAGAAACTCTCTCATATGATTAGAGATGGAGATTACGACAAGAGGATGAGGGTGGAGGCCATGAGAGAACATTTTGGCATAGTTTATCTATAGGATTGAATAATGAGCATTTAGGTTTAGGCTAGGGGTCTTTTTATAGAAGACTAGGATAGTTTTAGCCATAGGATAAACCTTAGTTTAGATCCTAGCCATCAAAGCATGTCTTGGGGAAGAAGTCAAGTGTAGGAACCATCTAGGGCCTTTAGATTAAAGCTAAACCATGAGAACCATTCAAATGCAAAATCTGCATTTGAGCGAATCGGCCCACGGGTTGACAGCCAAACACCCTGGATTAACCCCTAGTCGACCCAGCGAGCTCGGGTCGACCTCAAAAATCGGCCGGTTCGGTTATTCCCCTCTCCCAATTCGCTGTTTTGAACATTTTTGCATATTTATTTATTTAATTTTCAATTATATATATATATATATCAATATATATATATTTCTCTGCGCAACCCATTTCACTTAATTAAGTATACTTTAATTTGTGAATTTTTATGTTTAAATTACGGGGTGTTACATTCTCCCCTCCTTAAAGGATTTCGTCTCCGAAATCTCTAAGTCAAGAAGAACGTATCCTACCAACCAAACAACCATCTACTCTAACCATCAAACACTGGCATCCATTGTCCTTAGAGTTTCTAATGCTGTATGAACATATGCAAAGAGTGTGTGTATATGTTCCCTGTCTAATGCAAAATTAGGCGGTCCACTTATTTAGTTGACCTCCTTAATGCAAACCATGATAGTGCCATGCATCCAATATGTATGCGAAAGAACCTTATCGACACACACTATTTCTACATGAGTGCACAACCATACACCAAAATGCATCATCCATGTGATAATACAACCATTATACATCCATTAATATAGCTACCTACACACAATTTTATGCAATATGCAATATGAAGTGATTGAGCCGATCTAGTGCCTAGAGTGTGTATATGCATCCACGAGCAACCACTTGCATCCACACGCATCCATCAAACATAACATGTCTCAAACACATGTTTCAACCATAGGTTTTACTCTATCTAAAGGTCAAAGGTACTAATGAGAGGACATACTAAAGATAAGATAAGCACTAGACAAACGATAAAGGAGAAGTTTAAAGGACATACCCTCAAAAAGGAATGGGTACAATGAACGCATCTTCGCTTCTGTCTCCCAAGTAGCATTACTCTCATCTTCTCCCCTTGGCACTTTGACTAGTCGAACCTCTCTGTTTCCCAACATCCTAATCTCTGACCCAAGGATGTGGGTAGGAGCTCGTCGAATAATCGCATCACGCTCTACCTTTACTTCCCTAAGCAGGCTCGGCTCCACCACCTCTATGGTCTCATGTAGGCACTTCCTTAAATGTGACACATGGAATACGTCATGTTCCCTATGCAACTGAATTATCTCTCGAAGATAAACTAAAGCTAGCCATGGAGCAGTCCTCTTGCTCTTCACGGGTATGAAATGGGCACTCTTAGTAAGTCTGTCTACCACAGCCCAAATTCCCGTATTACCCTTTCTCGATCTGGGTAACCCATCAATAAAATCCATCGAGACGCTATCCCACTTCCATTGCGGAACTTCCAATGGGTGAAGCAACCCGCTCGGTTTCTTTTGCTCTGCTTTCACCTGTTGGCACACCAAGCATCTAGCGACATACTCGGCCACCTCTTTCTTCATACCGGCCCAAATGAAAACTCGCTTCCTATTTTGGTACATCTTGTCCCCACCGGGATAAATGGTCATCCTAGAACGATGCGCATCATCAAGAATAGCCTTCCTTAAACCCTCGTCTTGCGGTAAACAAAGTCTACCGTCTCTACGCAAGCACCCCCTATCGTCTAAGGTATACTTACTCAAATGGCTGGACGACTCCCCTTTTATGAGCCTCTATACCAACTCGACCAACTATGGGTCGTCCCTTTGTGCCTCGCCAATCCGCCTCAAAAGAGTAGGTCTGACCTCTAAGGATGCTAGCAAACCGGGTATAAAGTCAACGGAAGGTCTGAAATCAAACATCGAGATAAATTCCAAGCTTCGTCGTTCCACGAACAATGGACTCCAGGACAACCTTTTTCTGCTCAAGGCGTCCGCCACCACGTTACCCTTGTCAGGTGTATACACTATCTCGAAATCATAGGATGCTTAAGAACTCCATCCACCTTTTCTGTCTCAAGACTATGCGCTCGAAGAGTCTCCAACACTTCCCTAAGATGTAGGGCATGCTTTTCTCCACTTCTGAAAAAAATCAGGATATTCTCCCATACAAAATCGTCACAACTATCCATCTCTCACGCAGACCATCCTAGTCGAACTCGACATCCCCCAAGTGCAAGCCCCGAAGGCCTAAACCAATATCAGACAAACACCCAAGGGACACCTCCTTCGAATTCAGACGACCTACGTGAGATGATACTAATAGAAACGGCTAAATAATTAAGCCCTTGTCCAACTCTGGATGTCCTTGCCAATCTTGCTCCAAAACCACCGTTGATCAAATAACTGGCTTTGCTTAACCAACTAAGCACACACGAAAACTTATTTCGCTCTTTAGAAAAGACCAAGATGTCATCCACAAAGACCACTACGAAGTTATTTAGGTACTCCCTGAACACCCTACTCACCAAATCAACAAAGTATGCGGGGCATTCGTCAAACCAAATGGCATCACAAGCCACTCATAGAAACCATCCGGAGTCCTAAAGGCGGTCTTCTCTATACTATCCTCAGTCACTCCAACTGATGAAACTCCGTGGCCAAGTCCCATGGCGAAAACACTGAGGCGCCAACTAACTGATCAAAAAGATCCTCAATCCTCGGCAATGGGTGTTTATTCTTCTTTGTGAGCTTGTTGAGTTTTCTATGGTCTACACAAAGTCTGAGGGACCCATCCGCCTTCGTGGCAAAAACTACTGGAGCACCCCACTCCGATATACTTCGTCTTATGAACCCCTTCTCAAGCAACTCCCCTACTTGCTTATGGAGTTCCCTCCTCTCACGAGGAGCCATGCGACGCACTGCCAAAGATACTGGTTTAGCATCGTCTACCAGACATATTCGGAGGTCTATCTCCCGCTTCGGAGGTAAGCCCTTCACCTCCTCAAACTCATCCGAGTATTCCCGGACCACTCTAACAGATCGCAAACTCTCGACCGAAGCGTCAAGCGATTCAAGATGACTTAGCAGAACAAAATCTATGGGATTACAAGACATCTCGAGAGTGTTACCCAAGCGGGTTATGAGCCCAACAACTCTCTTTTCGCAATCAAGAACGGCACCATTACTGGATAACCAGTCCATGACCAAAATCAACCCATAGCCCGTGAAGCCCAAACAAAAGCATCACCTCTAAACTCAACGCTAAGTATGGAAATCTTCAAACCCAAACATATCATGGACAAATAAGTGGAGCCCTCCCAATTGGGTTTGAAACAACCACGGGATCATCTACCAAACTGGTGTCTAGGTGCAGTGACTCAACTAATGATGATGAGATAAACGAATGTGGTGCACTAGAGTCGAATAAAGTTCGAACAGGATGATCGAGAGAACCAAATTTCAACTTAGACGGTCCTACCCCCATCAGGTATACCCGTCGTGAGGGAATACATCTACCCTCCAGAAGATCCTGTACTTCGTCCTTACCTTTTTGGACAACCCCAAGGTGTCCTATTTCTCCAAAACAACTAGCCTTCCCCTTAACATTCTCCTTTCGTGGCCTTCTTACCACAATGAGGTTTCGTTCTTTGTATACCTAATAGCTATTTGAACCTTCCTCTCTCGTCCATCTTAAAGGTACCCATAAGCCCTCCACCTCCTTGGACTAACTTCTTGGCCTGGAAAACGTCTTAGTCCCTTGAAGTGGTTCTTCCGCCCTTCATGCGGGAGTCCTTATTTATCATAAAAAGACATCTCTACGCGGAGGGGAAATTCAAAAAGAGAAAGAGGAAGAGATTCAAAACGGAGAATCGAAGGAAGGATATATGGCTCTTGGGGATTATGTTCTTTTCTTTCAAAAACTTTTCTCTTAAAAGACATGTTTTTGAAAATACTTCTTCCAAAAATGTTTTTAGAAAAATAGTTTTCTAAAAATTTTATCTGTTCTGGTAACCTCGCTCTGATACCACGTGTAACACCCCACACCCGCTAAGGTCACTCACTTAGGGAATGCCTTAGTTTCGGTGGAGCATTTTCAGTGAATATAGAACAGAAAAATTACACAAGACAGATATAAATACTTGAAAATCTAAAACATCATTTCATAGCAGCAGAAGATAAACATGTTTAGTTACAACACCATAAAGAGTCAAGTACTAAATATCCATCCTGATAAAAACATAAGTACATAATCCCACTACATAAACAATAGCCATAAAAGAAAAGATAAGCTGGGCTTTACATCACGGTCCAAGCTCCAAGAGATAGATAAAGAAGTCTGATCAAAGCCCACTAGTGCTAGGCCCAACCTGAGGACCTGAGGGGGAAAAAGATAAAAACAACGGGGTCAGACATAAGTCTGAGTGAGCCATATAACTTTAACCACACAATTATTAAAGTAATTAGGGTATGATATAAACTTGGTATGGGATGACTGGGGATAAATGACTACACTAAGTAGTCAACTAGACATAGGATAACTAAGATAACGGTAAAGACGCATCTACCCACCCAAGGATAATTACTAACTGCACCACACCAGTCATTCCTACTTAAAGGTTGATCCCACCCAAGGACTTAGAAAGTTTACCCAGTAGTTTCGTGAACCCCTAGCTGACTACATAGGTGCCGTCTGCCCATATCTCCACTAGGTGTACCCACTACTCCCAAGCGAACGGCTCCCTACCATAGATACCCGTGTTGGCCCCACAGTGAGGAGTATCACTCCCCAAAGTGGCAACCCGAAAATGGTGCACGGCTTATATCTACACGATGCAACAACGTCTTACCTACCAGCCCGGGTCCACACACGCATATGAAACCCGTTGGACTCGCGTTGCCACCGCTACCCCGTTTTGGCCTCTTATAGTCAAGCCCAGTACGCGTGTCCCGTCCTCGACCTGGGTCGAGCCCAATAAGATACATATGGGTTACTGGTTGAAATGGGCCCCCACAAGCTACTACTTAAGCTTGTCATTTTATCTAGTGCATCCCACTTAACCACATTTTATAATCATGCCCACTTACATGTTAAGGTTTGGTTAAGTCATCTAATCATATTTCAATTGCCACTCAAGGCCCCCACAAGCTACTACTTAAGCTTGTCATTTAATCTTATTTCAATTGCCACTCAAGGCCCCCACAAGCTACTACTTAAGCTTGTCATTTAATCTTATTTCAATTGCCACTCAAGGCCCCCACAAGCTACTACTTAAGCTTGTCATTTAATCTTATTTCAATTGCCACTCAAGGCCCCCACAAGCTACTACTTAAGCTTTTCATTTAGTCTAGTGCATCCCACTTAACCCCTTTTTCATAATCATGCCCACCTACATGTTAAGGTTTGGTTAAGTCATCTAATCATATTTCAATTGCCACTCAAGGCACCCACTAGATTTCTACATGCCACCCAAGGCACCCACTTAACCCTTTAATCATGTTTAGTTACATGTTCCCCTTTGGTTAAGTATTCTAATCTTATCTTCTATTGTCACCCAAGGCAACCACTAGATTTTCCCATGCCACCCAAGGCACTTACTTAACCCTTTAATCATGTTTAATTACATGTTCCACTTCGGTTAAGTATTCTAATCGTATTTTCTATTGCCACCCAAGGCAACTACTAGATTTTTCCACATGCCACCCAAGGCACCCACTTAACCCCCCATGTCCTCTACATGCTAATATGGTTAAGTGTTTCTTAATTAATTAAGAACGTAACCGTTGTAGAGACCTCTCACATTAGACTATCTCTTATGGCAGCTGGATTTGCCGGTCGGGTCCGGGCAGCCTTACGCCATAACCGAGTCTAACCTCGTGTCTTTACACTTGTCACGTATATAGTTTGTGCCTAAGACCTCTCACATTGGGCCAATCATTTGTAGCCGCTGGATATGCCGGTCGGTTCCGGGCAGTCTTATGCTACAAAAGGGTCCAACCTCGTGTCTTAGTCGATTAATTACACCTAATTAATCACCCCCATATTTCGAATTAATTTTCCCTAATTAATTCCAATTTTTAACGATGTACATAATTGACTCAATTATGTCCATCCTCTTTATGGTACGCATAATCATACCAATTTCACACCATTTCATTAACATGCATATTAACCCCATCGTTCCCCACGTAAATCGCTAACATGACATAAAAGGGAAGATTCATCACAAATACAATGGGTTCAACTTGCATAACACATTAGCATCAACATGGGTTTAAAGGTGTCAAAATGCATATAGCAACAAACCCAACTAGCATAAATAATCAACCCAAACTTGCATGAATCACATATGTCATAAAGAGGTTAACTTGCATAAATTTCTTATGTCATACAAAGGGGTAAACTTGCATATGTATGTATGACATGTAAAGGGGTTAACTTGCATATGTATGCATATCATACTAAGGTGTAAACTTGCACATGTTACTTGCATAAAATCAAACACCATACTTGCATAACATATCATATATGGACTTGCATATCATCATACACCCAACTTGCATAATCATGGTGTCATAGTGGATCAATGTTTATCATAGCAACTAGCATCATGAACACTTGCATAACTTGCATAACATCATGATCATATAGCATATAGCTTGCATAACTTGCATAACATCATGAACATGTAACTTGTGACTTGCATAACTTGCATAACATCATGAACATGTAACATATGGCTTGCATAACTTGCATAGCATCTCAAACATGTAGCATATTACTTGCATAACTTGCATAATATCACAAACACATAGCATATAACTTGCATGACATGCATAACATCATTAACACATAGCACATAACTTGCATAACATGCATAACATCATTAACACATAGCATACAACTTGCATAACTTGCATTGATCCACATTCATAGCCATAACCTCATTATATCCTATCATAATCATTTCAATAACTGGTCATTAAGGCTATAGAAAACTCACAACTTGTTGATTAGCCTTCTTATGAGTATATTAAAAGATTGAGACGAAGCCACTAAGCTATCAACTCAAAAACTCCAAATAAGAATGCTCCAAATGAAAACCCTTGAGCCAAATCAATAATAAAGATCCTAGCTTTGATGAAGAAAAGCCTTGAATCAAACTTAGAAACACTTAAGCAAGCTTAGGAACTCTTATACTTCTTTAGAAACTCTCTCATATGATTAGAGATGGAGATTATGACAAGAGGATGAGGGTGGAGGCCATGTGAGAACATTTTGGCATAGTTTAGCTATAGGATTGAATAATGAGCATTTAGGTTTAGGTTAGGGGTCTTTTTATAGAAGACTAGGATAGTTTTAGCCATAGGATAAACCTTAGTTTAGATCCTAGCCATCAAAGCATGTCTTGGGGAAGAAGTCAAGTGTAGGAACCATCTAGGGCCTTTAGATTAAAGCTGAACCATGAGAACCATTCAAATGCAAAATCTGCATTTGAGCGAATCGTCCCACGGGTTGACAGCCAAACACCCTGGATTAACCCCTAGTCGACCCAGCGAGCTCGGGTCGACCTCAAAAATCAGCCGGTTCGGTTATTCCCCTCTCCCAATTCGCTGTTTTGAACATTTTTGCATATTTATTTATTTAATTTTCAATTATATATATATATATATCAATATATATATATTTCTCTGCGCAACCCATTTCACTTAATTAAGTATACTTTAATTTGTGAATTTTTATGTTCAAATTACGGGGTGTTACAACTGCCCAAGATAGACAAAAGTCCTACGCAGACAAAAGAAGGACCGACCTTGAGTTTGAGGTTGGAGACAGGGTGTTCCTTAAAGTATCTCCTTCGAGGAATATCATTTGCTTTGGGTCCGTAGGAAAGTTGGCACCAAGATTTGTAGGACCATTTCCTATCATTGAAAGGATTGGGATGATGGCTTACAGAGTAGAGCTGCCTGAAAAAATGGCTGGAGTTCATTATGATTTTCATGTTTCTCAACTCCGGAAATGCATACATGAGTCTGCAGAAGTTGTGGAGCCAAGCATACTAGAGGAAGTAGAAGTGGAACGAGAAGCGACTGTGAGAAGAGTTGCAACTCGTATCTTGGGTACAGAAGTCAAAAAGCTACGCAACCGTGAAGTCAAACTTGTTAAAGTTCAATGGAGTGACGCTGAGGAAGACGCGACTTGGGAAACTGAGGACAAAATATGTGCAACCTACCCTTTTCTTTTTGAGGGTACATCCTTGATCTCTTTTTCCTTAAGTTTTTGCATGCTTGTATTTACCTTTTAAGTATATCTCCTCGGTCCTATCCTTTATCCTTAGGTAGAAATCAATGGATGTAAACATGTATTTGAAACATGTTATGATTGATGGTTACAAGTGGTTGCTCGTGGATGCATATACACACACATTAAGTGTTAGATCGGCTCAGTCACTTTCATATTGCATATGCATATATGTATTTGTATATGAATTAAACTTGATGTGTTATCATATGGACATTGCATTTGTATGAATGATTGTGCACTCATGTGGAAAGTATGATTAGGGATAATTGCACGCATAATGGACTAATGGCACTGACATAATTTGCATTAAGGAGGTCAATTAAATCAGTAGACCGCCTGATTTTGCAATAGATGAGGACATGTACACACACTATGCATATGATCATGAAAGCATTAGAAGTCTTTTTAAGGACAATGGATGCCTGTGTTTGATGGATGATTAGATGGACGATTGGATGGTAGGGTATACATTCTTCTTGACTTGAAGATTTCAGGGACAAAATCCTTTAAGGAGGGGGAATGTAACACCCTGAATTTTCTATGAACATTAAAGTAACAAATTAAAGAATACTTAATTTTAAAAGTGATAATTAAGAGAAATAGGTCATGCCGTTGCGTTCGTCTCGAAATTCTGCTTGAGATAGAGTCTGAGTTTGCGTGAATTGGACTTCGTATAAAGAAGTTATGGAGTTCAGAAGAACTCAAGTTTAATCAGAAAATTAAAAATAAATAATAATTAAATCAGAAAAGAAGTTCGAATTTCAAATTCAGGCAGAAGAAGCTAAGCGGGAAAATTCCCGCTCAGGGGGTCGACCCCCCCAGGGGGAGTCGACATAAGTGTCGACCCCCGTATAGGGGTGTCGACATAGGTGTCGACCCCCCCTCACCTGTAGGGGTTGACTTCTATATTCTGATCATTGACGAATTCTGACTCGTTGCTGTAACACCCCGGATTTTTGAATAATCGAATTAACTAAAATAAAGAATAATTAATCTTAGACGTGAGAATTAAGGGAATGGGGTTGCGCCATTGTGTTCGTCTCGGAATTCTGGTTGAACAGAGTCCGAGTTTGCGGGAAACGGGTACCAAATGAAGGAGTTATGGACGAACGAAGTTTGGTGACAAAAGAAAAAAAATAGATTGCACTGGCGCACTTGGGAAGTGTGCCAGTACAAATTTGCACTGGCGCACCTTCCAAGTGCGCCCAGGCCGAGGCAGCAGGCTTGCACAGCTTTCTGGTTCAGGCTGACCCATGTTGCTGAGTCCTTTTTGACTACTTGCTGAGTCATTAGGGCTGAGGTGTCACCCTATCATGACTGAGTGGTTTTGATTAACCCTAAGATCATCCGACGGCCTAAATTAATTCAAAACTCTATAAAAAGACCCATAGACTCAAACCCTAAATCAGAATTCAAACTGAAACTATGGCCGTCATGTTGTCGTCTTGAACCCTAGAGTAGCCGCCACCAATTAAAGAGGAAGAACAACAAATAAAATCAGTTCTATTCAACCCTAACAACGAATCTTCTTCAAAGGAGAGCTAATACAACTTCAGAAATCAGAATTCAGAACTCAAGACTGCTTTTGAGTTGTGATTTCGATAGTTTTAATAAAATAATTAGTAAATTAATTGGATTAAGTTATGATGTGGATAATTTGGATATGATATGAAGTATTGACTGCAGGTTGTAATTATGATGTAGAATTGTGTTGTAATTTCTATGATGTTATATTATGATGCTATCATTTACGATGTAAAGTTATGATGCTATCACCCATGTTATAATTCTATGATTGGCTTATGTCTAGTTGAATCGTCATGTTGTTCATATGTAGTTTGGTTATGTTGATTCATATGATAGATCGCAAGTATATATGCAAGTTTAGATATTGACTTAAGACATGAATCATATGATTAGTGAAAATTATCTACAACTTTACATGACATCTATTTTAGATCTAAAGTTAGGCTATGACATGATTGAGTTATATGCAAAATTCTACATGCTAGTTTACTTGTTTAGATGTAAGTTTAAACCATTGTTATGTTGCATAAATCACATATGCAAGTTTATATAAATATATGAGTTTAGAATATGAATCATGTTATGCAAGTTTAGGGGTATTGCCTATGCAAGTTAACAACTTTAGATATAGATCTATGTAGATCTATGAAATACATGATTTATGAAAATTTGTGGTTATTACCTATGCAAGTCTACACCTTTAGATTTGGATCCATGATATATGATGTTTATGCAAGTTGTAACTTTGGCCTATGCAAGTTTTAGATGTAGAACATCATTCACACATGCAAGTTCACCCCATGTTTAGATTTATTTTTTAATTATGTGTATATTGTGATGTTTTCTCTTTATTCCATGAGTTAGACTATTCGAGTCTAATGTACATTTTTACGTTAAACGAACAAACGTACAACGTGGGGTAAAGGGGATACTAGTAAAAAGATTTAATTGGCATAAATGCCTTAAAAGGCATAAAATAAATTTGAGATGAAAATTTGTATGATTTTACATAGCATAAATGGATGGACATAATTGAGTCAATTATGGACATCGTTAAATTTTGAATTGATTAATAATTTGAATAGGGAAAGTAATTCAAATTGGGGAATGATTAATTAGGAGTAATTAATCGTCTAAGACACGAGGTTAGGCTCGTTTGTGGTGTAAGACTGCCCGGACCCGCCCGGCAAATCCAGCTGCCACAAATGCCAGTCTAATGTGAGAGGTCTTAGGCACAAATTAAATACGTAACAGTTGTAAAGACACGAGGTTAGGCTCGTTTATGGTGTAAGACTGCCCGGACCCGCCCGGCAAATCCAGCTGCCACAAAAGCCAGTCTAATGTGAGAGGTCTTTATGAGGTTACGGTCTTAATGAATTAAGAAACACTTAACCAGATAAGCATGTAGTGGGACATGAGGGGGTTAAGTGGGTGCCTTAGATGGCATGTGGAATCTAGTGGGTGCCTTGGGTGGCATGTGGAATCTAGTGGGTGCCTTGGGTGGCATTTGGAAATGCAATTAGAAACACTTAACCAAAATTGAAACATGAATAAGAAGTGGGTTAAGTGGGATGTACTAGAGGGGACCAAGCTTAGCTGGATAGCTTGTGTCAAGTAATGGGGGCCCATTTCAACCAGTATCCCATACGTATCTTTGTGGGCTCGACCCAAGTCGAGGATGGGACACGCATACTGGGCTTGACTGTAAGAGGCCAAACCGGGTTAGCGGTGGCAACGCAAGTCCAACGGGTTCATATGCGTGGGTGGACCCGTGCTGATAGGTAAGACGTTGTTGCATCGTGTAGGTATAAGCCGTGCATTCTTGGTGGTATCGGGTTGCCACTTTGGGGAGTGATACACCCCACTGTGGGGCCAGCACGGGTATCTACGAGTTAGGGAGCCGATCGCTTGGGGGAAGTGGGTACACCTAGTGGAGATAGGGGAAGGCGGCACCTATGAAGGCAGCTAGGGGTGCATGAAACTACCAATTCATTATTAAGTTCTGTAGGCGGGATCAACCTTAGGGTGACTAGTGGTGGTGTAGTATAGCAATTATCCTATAGTGTTGGTGTAGTTTAGTAATTGTCTTAATGGGTTAGGTGCGCTTTATCGATATCGTTGTTCACCTTGTTTCCTTATTTACTCTGCCATACTCAATGGTTCAGGGTCATTTCCCTATTTTCCAACTTATGCCTTAGCCTAGTTACTTTGTTAATTATATTGTTAAAGTTATCGCACTCGCCATACTTTATGTCTGACCCCCTTTGTTTCCTCCTCTTTTCTTCTCCCCCCCCCCCCCAGGTGCTCAAGTTGGAACTAGCACCAGTGGAGCTTGATTTTGGACTGCTTTTAGAAGATTGCTTGGATCGCTGAAGTAAAGTTCAGCTTCTCTTTTATTTATGGCTATTTTGTATTGGGGATTATGTCTTTCAGTTTATGTACTTGGATTTAGTCAGGATGGATATTTTGTACTTGACTCTGGTTTTGATGATGTAATCAAACATATGTGTTTTCCGCTGCAATGAAATAAAGTTTTAAATTTTCAAGTACTGTTTATATCTGTCTTGTTGTTAAGTTTACATTCTATACTTACTTAAAACGCTCCATAGAAGTTAATGCATTCCCTTTGTGAGTGACATTAATGGACGTGGGGTGTTACACGTGGTATCAGAGCTGAAGGTTACTAGAACAGATATGAATTTTGAAAACTATTTTTCAAAACAATTTTTATAAAGAAGTACTTTCAAAAGTATGCTTTAAGGAAAGCAGTTTCGAGAGAAAAGTATATTTTAGAAAGCATAACCCCAAGAGCCATATATCTTTCCCTCGGTTCTTTTATATTGAATCTTTCCTTTTTCGTTTCAGCATGTCTGAAGCATCTGAGATACCAGAGGGTGTTCATGTACCCGGTTGGTTTCGTCAATATCTCGAGGCTAGGGCCGCCACCGCAGGTCCAGCAAATGATCCTCCTCCTCCCATCCTCCTCGCGTCGATACTTTTGCTAAGATATGTAAGGACTTTAGAGCAATGGGTGGAAAACCTTTTCATGGGACGGAGACATTTGTTGAAGCTCGTAATTGGCTAAAGGTGGTGGAATAATTGTTTAGAATCTTTGAAGTGAATGATGGAAGAAAAGTCCAACTAGCTACCTGGCTAATGAAGGATGAGGCCTTGTTTTGGTGGGAGGTCACTAATGGGGGACGTCCAGTCGATTCATGGCCAGATTTTAGGCAGAGGTTTGAGGCGAAGTTTCTCTCGCGGGCTGAAGAGAATCTATACATGGAAAGGTTTTTGTCACTGAAGCAAGGAAATCTATCAGTGAAAGAGTACGTCAACAAATTCAACCAATTGGCAAGGTTTGGCTTAGACTTGGTGAATACTCCAGAAAAGAAAGCTCTAAGATTTGTTAAGGGTTTAAACGAGCCGCTTCATGGGTTAACTGTGACCCACATTCCCATGGGAGCTACCTTTGAGAGATTAGTTGACATGGCGCTCATGCATGAAGAGGAGAAGGGCGCCAATGCTAATAAGGCACCCGAGAAGAAAGGGGATCAAAAGAAGCCACAACAGCAACACCAGAACAAGAAAGGTGGCAAAGGCAACAATGCTAAGGGGAAGAAGAAATGCTTTAACTGTGGGACACCCGGCCATCTAAGCAAAGATTGTAGGAAGAAAAAGAAGACTGGTTGTTTCCACTATGGGGAAGCAGGACATCTTATTAAGGACTTCCCAAAGAAAGGGCAGAGGGCAGGGTCTACCTCGGGAGGATAGGTGCAGGCTCTTATGGCACCAAGGCAGGCAAGGGGACAAGTCCAGGCTCTCGTGGTCCCACCGCTACAAGAACGAGGTAGAGCAATTTCCGTTGAAAGTTTATTTTTTCTGTTTGATCACCCTGTCTGCACTTTATTCGATTCTGGCGCATCACATTCGATTATTTCTACATCATTATTTGAAACACTACACCTTGATACTAGTCTAGTTACTGATCCCTTAGTAGTCTCAAATCCTATCGGTGGTTCGGCTCATCTTTCTATGATTTGTCAGGATTTGAGAGTGTTTATCTTGGGCGTTGAGTTTGAGTGCAACACTTTTGTTCTTGGCTTCATGGGCTACAGTTTAATACTAGGTATGGATTGGCTAACTAGATATGGGGCCATCCTAGATTGTGAAAGAAGGGTAGTTAGATTGTTAACTCGTTTTGGAAAGACCCTTGATATTTCTTGTGACCCTAGAGGTCCAGTAATGCTTAGCTACCTAGAATCCCTTGACGCATCCGATGACGACTTACATTCTTAGGGATTTACCCCCAAAACGTGAAATAGACTTTCGAATATATCTAGTAGATAATGCAAAGCCGGTTGCATTACCAGTGCGCCACATGGCTCCAAGAGAAAGAAGAGAACTCAGTAAGCAAGTGAAAGAATTTCTTGAGAAGGGGTTCATCAGATGTAGTATATCGGAGTGGGGTGCTCCAGTAGTGTTTGCCACGAAGGCGGATGGGTCCCTTAGACTTTGTGTGGACTATAGAGAACTTAATAAGCTTACTTAGAAGAATAGACACCCACTGCCGAGGATTGACGATCTTTTCAATCAGTTAGTTGGCGCCTCAGTATTTTCGCAGTTGGACTTAGCCACTAGTTTCCATCAGTTGAGAGTGGCTGAGGATAGCATAGACAAGACTGCCTTTAGGACTCCAGACGGTTTCTTCGAGTGGCTTGTGATGCCCTTCGGTTTGACAAACTCCCCCGCATACTTTGTTGACTTGATGAGTAGGGTGTTTAGGGAGTACCTTAATAAATTCATGGTAGTCTTTGTGGACGACATCTTGATCTTTTCTAAAAGCGAGGAAGAGCATGCCCTACATCTTAGGGAAGTGTTGGAGACTCTTTGAGCGCATAGCCTTAAAGCTAAATTTTCTAAATGTCACTTTTGGAGGAAGGAAGTGCGATTCTTAGGGCACGTGGTTTCCAAAGAAGGGATAGCTGTGGATCCCGCGAAGATAGTGGCCATCCAAGATTGGAAGGTTCCTAAAAATGCTACCGAGGTGAGGAGTTTCTTAGGGTTGGCTGGCTACTATAGGAAGTTCATCAAAGACTTCACAAAAATATCAGCTCCATTAACACGCTTGACGAAGAAGAATCTAGTTTTCACATGGGACATAGATTGTGATGATGCGTTCCAACGTTTTAAGAGAGCTTTGACCACAGCCCCAGTCTTAGTGTTGCCAGATGGGAGTAAGCCATTTACGGTTTATACCGATGCTTGTGGGATAGGACTAGGCGCAGTCTTAATGCAAGAGGGAAGGGTAATAGCCTATGGTGGAAGGCAGTTGAGACTGCATGAAAGAAATTACCCTATACATGACCTAGAGTTGGCCGCTATTGTTTTCGCGCTTAAGTCTTGGCGTCATTATCTTCTTGGCGAGAAATTCAAATTGTTCACTGACCACAAATCGCTAAAATATTTGTTCTCTTAGAAGGACTTGAACTTAAGGCAGCAAAGGTGGATGGAATTCTTAGCGTCCTATGATTTCGAAATAGCATGTACCCCTGGCAAGGGTAACGTGGTGGCAGATGTCTTAAGTAGAAAAAGGGTTGTCCTTGAGTCCGTTGTTTGTTGAGCGGCAAAGCTTACAGTTCATCTCTACGTTTGACTTTAAACCTTCCGTTGACTTTGTACCCGGTTTGCTAGCATCCTTAGAGGTCAGACCTACGCTTTTGGGACGGATTGGCGAGGCATAGCGAGATGACCCACAATTGGTTGAGTTAGTAGAGAAGCTCAAAGGAGGGGAGTCATCGAGCCATCTCCGTAGGTATACTCTAGATGATAAGGGTTGGTTACGTAGGGACAGTAGACTTTGTGTACCACAGGACGAGAACCTGAGGAAGACCATTCTTGATGATCCACATCGTTCGAAGATGATCATTCATCCCGGCGCGGACAAGATGTACATGGACATGAGACGAGTTTACTTTTGGGCCGGTATGAAGAAGGACGTGGCAGAGGTTGTTGCTAGATGCTTGGTGTGCCAACAAGTAAAAGCAGAGCAAAAGAAGCCCGGTGGATTGTTTCACCCATTGGAGGTCCCACAATGGAAGTTGGAAAGTGTTTCGATGGACTTTTTTGACGGATTACCAAGATCAAGGAAGGGTAATACGGGGATTTGGGTCGTGGTAGACAGACTTACTAAGAGCGCCCATTTCATTCCCGTGAAGAGTAAGAGGACTGCTCCATGGTTAGCCTCCGTATACATTCGAGAAATAGTTCGTTTGCATGGTGTTCCATCTAGCATAGTGAGCGACCGCGATCCTATCTTCCCTAGCGAGTTTTGGAAAAGCTTGCAAGAGGCGGTAGGGACTCAGTTATGTTTGAGCACCGCATATCATCCTCAGACGGACGGCCAGACCGAGAGGGTGAATCGTATTCTAGAGGACTTATTGAGGTTGTGTGTCTTAGATTACGGAGGTACATGGGAGGAATATCTTCCGTGGGTGGAGTTTGCATATAATAACAGCTTTCAGTCTAGCATTGGCATGGCGCCATTCGAGGCTCTTTATGGATGGCCATGTCATTCGCCTACATGTTGGTGGGAGTCTACAGACAAGGTCTTGCTTGGACCCGATATGATTAGAGAGACTTCGGAAAAGATCGATTTGATTCGAAGGAGGATGAAGATGGTGCAAGATAGACATAAATCTTATGCGGACAAGAGGAGGTCAGATCTTGAGTTTGATGTTGGGGACATGGTCTTTGTCAAGGTGTCTCCATTACGGAACGTCGTTCGCTTTGGGTCCGTTAGGAAGTTAGCACCAAGGTTCGTAGGGCCGTTTCCTATTAAGGAAAGGATTGGACAGATGGCGTATAGAGTGGAGTTACCCGAGAGACTTAGTGGTGTACACGATGTATTCCATGTATCACATTTAAGGAAGTGCTTGAACGAGACCGCGGAAGTGGTAGAGCCGAGCTTGCTTAGAGAGGTGGAGATAGAGCGTGATGCGACGATTCAACGGGCTCCTACGCGCATTCTTGGGTCGGAGATTAAGAAGTTGAGGAATCGAGAGGTCAAGCTAGTCAAAGTGCAATGGGGAGACGATGAGAGCAACGCTACTTGGGAGACGGAAGCGAAGATGCATTCATTATACCCTTTTCTTTTCGAGGGTATGTCTTTTAATTTCTCCTTTATCGCTTACCTTGTACTTATCTTATCTTTAGTATGTCCTCTCGCTAGTACCTTTGACCTTTAGATAGGGTAGTCCTATGGTTGAAACATATGTTTGAGACATGTTATGTATGATGGATGGATGTGGATGCAAGTGTTTGCTAGTGGTTGCTCGTGGATGCATATACACACACTTTAGGCACTAGATCGGCTCAGTCACTTCATATCGCATATTGCATATAAATGTGCATACATATTTAAGTAATGGATGTATAATGGTTGTACCATCATATGGATGTTGCATTTTGGTGAATGGTTGTGCACACATGTAGAAATAATATGTATCGATAGGGTTCTTTTGCATACATAATGGACGCATAGCACTATCATGGTTTGCATTAAAGAGGTCAACTGAATCAGTAGACCGCCTGATTTTGCATTAGATAAGGAACATATACACACACTTCTTGCATATGTTCATACAGCATTAGAAATTTTATAAGGACAATGGATGCCCGTGTTTGATGGTTGAGTAGATGGTTGTTTGGATGTTAGGATATGCATTCTCCTTAACTTGGAGATTTCGGGGGCGAAATCCTTTAAGGAGGGGAGAACGTAACACCCCAGATTTTTGAATAATCGAATTAACTAAAATAAAGAATAATTAATCTCAGATGTGAGAATTAAGGGAATGGGGTTGCGCCATTGTGTTCGTCTCGGAATTCTGGTTGAAATAGAGCCCGAGTTTGCGGGAAACGGGTAACGGATGAAGGAGTTATGGACGAACGAAGTTTGGTAGCAAAAGAAAAAAAAATAGATTGCACTGGCGCACTTGGGAAGTGCGCCAGTACAAATTTGCACTGGCGCACCTGCCAAGTGTGCCCAGGCCGAGGCAGCGGGCCTGCACAGCTTTCTGGTTCAGGCTAACCCATGTTGCTGAGTCCTTTCTGACTACTTGCTGAGTCATTAGGGCTGAGGTGTTACCCTATCATGACTGAGTGGTTTTGACTAACCCTAAGATCATCCGACAGCCTAAATTAATTCAAAACTCTATAAAAAGACCCATAGACTCAAACCCTAAATCAGAATTAAAACTGAAACTATGGCCGTCATTCTGTCATCTTGAACCCTAGAGTAATCGCCACCAATTAAAGAGGAAGAACAACAAATCAAATCAGTTCTATTTAACCCTAACAACGAATCTTCTTCAAAGGAGAGATAATACAACTTCAGAAATCAGAATTCAGAACTCAAGACTGCTTTTGAGTTGTGAGTTCGATAGTTTTAATAAAATAGTTAGTAAATTAATTGGATCGAGTTATGATGCGGATAATTTGGATATGATATGAATTATTGACTGCAGGTTGTAATTATGTTGTAGAATTGTGTTGTAATTTCTATGATGTTATGTTATGATGCTATCATTTACGATGTAAAGTAATGATGATATCACCCATGTTATAATTCTATGATTGGCTTATGTCTAGTTGAATCATCATGTTGTTCATGTGTAGTTTGGTTATGTTGATTCATATGATAGATCGCAAGTATATATGCAAGTTTAGATATTGACTTAAGACATGAATCATATGATTAGTGAAAATTATCTACAACTTTACATGACATCTATTTTAGATCTAAAGTTAGGCTATGACATGAGTGAGTTATATGCCAAATTCTACATGCTAGTTTACTTGTTTAGATGTAAGTTTAAACCATTGTTATGTTGCATAAATCACATATGCAAGTTTATATAAATATATGAGTTTAGAATATGAATCATGTTATGCAAGTTTAGGGGTATTGCCTATGCAAGTTAACACCTTTAGATATAGATCTATGTAGATCTATGACATACATGATTTACGAAAATTTGTGGTTATTACCTATGCAAGTCTACACCTTTAGATTTGGATCCATGACATATGTTGTTTATGCAAGTTGTAACTTTGGCCTATGCAAGTTTTAGATGTAGAACATCATTCACACAAGCAAGTTCACCCCATGTTTAGATTTATGTTTTAATTAAGTGTATATTGTGATGTTTCCTCTTTATTCCATGAGTTAGACTATTCGAGTCTAATGTATATTTTTACGTTAAACGAGCAAACGTACAACGTGGGTTAAAGGGGATAATAGTAAAAAGATTTAATTGGCATAAATGCCTTAAAAGGCATAAAATAAATTTGAGATGAAAATTAGTATGATTTTACATACCATAAATGGATGGACATAATTGAGTCAATTATGGACATCGTTAAATTTGGAATTGATTGATAATTTGAATAGGGAAAGTAATTCAAATTGGGGAATGATTAATTAGGAGTAATTAATCGTCTAAGACACGAGGTTAGGCTCGTTTGTGGTGTAAGACTGCCCGGACCCGCCCGGCAAATCCAGCTGCCACAAATGCCAGTCTAATGTGAGAGGTCTTAGGCACAAATTAAATACGTAACAGTTGTAAAGACACGAGGTTAGGCTCGTTTGTGGTGTAAGACTGCCCGGACCCGCCCGGCAAATCCAGCTGCCACAAATGCCAGTCTAATGTGAGAGGTCTTTATGAGGTTACGGTCTTAATGAATTAAGAAACACTTAATCAGATAAGCATGTAGTGGGACATGCGGGGGTTAAGTGGGTGCCTTGGGTGGCATGTGGAATCTTGGGGGTGCCTTGGGTGGCATGTGGAATCTAGTGGGTGCCTTGGGTGGCATTTGGAAATACGATTAGAAACACTTAACCAAAATTGAAACATGTAATTGAAACATGAATACGAAGTGGGTTAAGTGGGATGTACTAGAGCGGACCAAGCTTAGGTGGATAGCTTGTGTCAAGTAATGGGGGCCCATTTCAACCAGTAACCCATACGTATCTTTGTGGGCTCGACCCAAGTCGAGGACGGGACACGCATACTGGGCTTGACTGTAAGAGGCCAAACCGGGTTAGCGGTGGCAATGCAATTCCAATGGGTTCATATGCGTGGGTGGACCCGGGCTGGTAGGTAAGATGTTGTTGCATCGTGTAGGTATAAGTCGTGCATTCTTGGTGGTATCGGGTTGCCACTTTGGGGAGTGATACACCCTACTGTGGGGCCAGCATGGGTATCTACGAGTTAAGGAGCCGATCGCTTGGGGGTAGTGGGTACACCTAGTGGAGATAGGGGCAGGCGGCACCTATGAAAGCAGCTAGGGGTGCACGAAACTACCAATTCATTATTAAGTTCTGTAGGCGGGATCAACCTTAGGGTGACTAGTGGTGGTGCAGTATAGCAATTATCCTATAGTGTTGGTGTAGTTTAGTAATTATCTTAATGGGTTAGGTGCGCTTTATCGATATCGTTGTTCACCTTGTTTCCTTATTTACTCTGCCATACTCAATGGTTCATGGTCATTTCCCTATTTTCCAACTTATGCCTTAGCCTAGTTACTCTGTTAATTATATTGTTAAAGTTATCGCACTCGCCAGACTTTATGTCTGACCCCCTTTGTTTTCTCCTCTTTTCTTCTTCCCCCCCCCCCCCCACAGGTGCTCAGGTTGGAACTAGCACCAGTGGAGCTTGATTTTGGACTACTTTTAGAAGATTGCTTGGATCGCTGAAGTAAAGTTCAGCTTCTCTTTTATTTATGGCTATTTTGTATTGGGGATTATGTCTTTCAGTTTATGTACTTGGATTTAGTCAGGATGGATATTTTGTACTTGACTCTGGTTTTGATGATGTAATCAAACATATGTGTTTTCCGCTGCAATGAAATAAAGTTTTAAATTTTCAAGTACTGTTTATATCTGTCTTGTTGTTAAGTTTCTGTTCTATACTTACTTAAAACGCTCCATAGAAGTTAATGCATTCTCTTTGTGAGTGACGTTAATGGACGTGGGGTGTTACAGTTGCTGAGTTATTAGGGCATAGGTGGCAGTTTCTGGATAACTCTAATTGTCCTGGATGGTTCTGATTATTCCTAGGTTGATCTAACGGCTCTCATTAATTCTAACTTCTATATAAACAATCCCAACCCTCAACCCTAAACCACACAAATTCATTCCAAGGAGCCATCATGTTGTCCATGGACGAATTAGAGTAGCCGCCATTCTTCTCCAACTAGAAAGAAAGTTAGAAGCTACTAATCAAATCAAATCTAAATTAGAGAATTCAGTATTCTACATCGAAGGATAGCTTTTCAGTTTCAGAAAACAGATCCCAGAAAACATGATTTTTCTTTTGTTTGTATGTTCAGTTATCCTTTAGATGTGAAAAAATTAAAGTCATGATTTGTAATAAAGTGAAACCAGAACTGTGCCTAGTTGTATGATAATGGTGATGCTGATTCATGTTTATTTTTATGACAATTCTATCATATATGCCTATGAGACTATTGCGGTTTATTGTACCTATCATGTTATATAGAATTTGGTGAATGAACCTATTATGTTGTATAGTAATTTGGTAATGAAACTATCATGTTGTATATAAGTTTGGTGATTCTATCATGTTATGTTACATGCAAGTTTATAGGCTAAGTCATGTCATATATGCCTAAATGTTTAGATCCACATGCTTCTATGCTTAGATCTATGTTAACTTGATCCAACCCAAATGCAAGTTGACATCTACATGCCTAATTAAGTTTGTGTAGCTCTATGTAAACTCCCATTTATATGCTTATAATTCATGTTAGTTGGATCTAAATTTCAAGTTCCTAATTAAATGTATATTTTTCTATGCCAAATTTATATATGTTTAGTTGGATCCATATTATGCTTGTTGGAATGTTACATGTTCCTTTCTTTTCCCCTTTCTTTTATGAGTTAGGCTAAGTTAGGAGCCTAACATTCTATGAAACTTATACGAACGTTTACCGGGGGGTAACGTTGGGGAAAAACATAAAATTATATGTTATTGGCATAGTTTGGCTCATAATCATGTAAATGAATTATGGCATGAAATGGTATAATTTATATACCTAAAAAATATGAACATGGTTTAGAGGGTAAATGGGGCATGACTCGAATGACAACAAATTTGTGGATAATTTACATATAAACATAGAGGGTAAATATGTAAATTTAGCAAAAGACGAATATGCCTAACCCGAGGTTAAATTGAGTTATGGTGTAAGACTGCCCGGAACCGCCCGACACATCCAGCAACTGTAACAATATAGATCTAATATGAGAGGTTAGCGCATTAAGCCCAAAAGAACACGAGGTTAGATAGAGTTGTGGTGTAACACTGCCCGGAACCAAATGGCACATCCAGCGACCGCAACAATATAGATCTAATGTGAGTGTTTGGGGCTTTAATGAATGAATTAAAGCTAAGGAATAAGCAAGTTAAGAAAGGTAGGGTTAAGTTAATTAAGGCAACACTTAACCAATACAACATGTTAACTAAACTGATGGGTGGGTTAGGTTAACTTGAGAACATTTAACCATTTTAACATGTTAATTAGGTAACCCTAGTAACGGGGACCCATTTCAGCAGTAACCCACATAGATGTATCATGGTACCCTGAACTTGGAATGGTGGGGCACGATTACTGGGCTGATTATAAGTGGTCAAAACAACGGCGGGTGGTGCGTCAGTGTAGGTTCCGACGGAGTACGGACGTGCACGTACTCCAGAGTGGAAAAAGCAGGCACTGGGCATCAGTAGTTATACACTATGCATCTTTAATTGTGTCGGGTTTCTACCATAGGATTTGATGCACCCCATGGTGGGGCCAGCACAGGTATCTACAATCAAGCGGGGCTGAATGACACAAGTAGTAAACGTATACGAGTAGGAGCAGATCGATAAAGGGGATCACTTTGTTATAAACATGTGAGACTGGTTGAAAGAACAGTTAGTAGGGGCAGAGAAATAGAAATGGGTGCGATAGTATATTCAGCTTAAACTGCCTTATCTTGGTTTATGTTATCTTGTTATTCTGGTATTGTCCTATTTTCATTTTATTCTTGTCATGATCCTTTTTCTTGTTCACATGCTGAAAAATCACTGGACTTACCAGACTTATGTCTGACCCATTTTTCTTTCATCTTCTTTTCTTCCGTTCCCCCCCCCCAAGGTCCGCAGGGAGGGAACACTTCAGCTTAGTTCAGAACAATTCCAACATGAAGAGAGTAGATGTATTGCTTGGACTCTCTTTTCTTGGGTTGTGGCTTTGGATACACTCTTAATGGGGATTTATGCTACTTTATTTTTGTTTTATGCTCCTTTATGTTTTAATCAAGACAGAGATTTGTTGTAATGATTTGGAAGTTGGCTTAAGATAGTTGTTGTAATGTTTTGACTGAACCACGTGCTTATGAAATAAATTCAGTTTTCCGCTGTTTATATGTCTGTCTTGTAAATTATCTGTATCTTTTACCTAAAATGCTCCACCGAAGTTAAGGCATTCCCTTTGTGAGTGACCTTAACGGAGGTGGGTTGTTTCATCGTTCGCACACAAAAGGGATCGAGCATGAGCTAAAGGTCGAGCATGGCACAAGGGACCGGTCGTTCATATCAGAAGAGGTCGGTCACTCATATCAGAAGAAGTCATTCAATCCTACATCAAGAAATGACACTCGAACATCAAGAAACTCGGGTGCAACATTACTTGAACACTTTGTGAGACTGCTCGCACATAACGATCACTCACTCCTACTATTAGAACAGTTAGGTTGTCCGTTCATCGCAACTGAATCAAGCATAACAACTTAGCTCGACCATGCAAAGAGGTCGTACTTGCGAGACAAGTATGAGTGCGGCGTGATACAAACACGATGGGGCTTGTACATCTTATAAATAGTCACTTGTTCGTATTACCTTGGTCAGTCGTACAGATCTCTTGGACAAGAAATCCAAAATACCAGGGCTCGCGCATCCATCCTGTGCTCGCTCGACCGCACCTACAACATCAGTCGTTCATTCGTCCTCTGGTTAGCTACTACTGCTTCAATCAGTTGTTGCCCACCATCTGATCAGATATCAAATCTTGAACGGTCTCACTAATATCTTCTCTACAAGCCTCAGTCGATTGCCCGTGCACTCAGCATTTATTCATCAGATCAGCCTGCTCGCGCGCATGGAGCTCGCTCGTGCAAGACAACTGGATATAGCTGCCGCCAGTTGGCTACAGAGAGGCGGTGGCATTTTCGTGATTAACGGAACGAACGACGCGCAGCCTGCATATATGAATTTCAACTCATTCTTCATAGGAGCTCAACTATGAATAGGCCATGGCTTCCACCATAAGGGGGGGGGACTCCTTGCCACCACGAAGTGCTGTTGGATTCTTGCCACCAATATTTCTTAGCATTTCAATCACCATCATCTCCATTTGAAGATCTTTCATCCATTTGGCCATGGCATCCATTGAGATCATCTAAGTGGAAAAGAGATTGAAGATTCTCCTTTATCCTCCTCTCAAACAAGGACATCCTCCTTCTCCTCAATTGACTAATCCTTCTCCTCCACCGGTCTTACCATTTCTCCAATGAATTCCATGGATCTAAGTAATATCTATATGTGAGAGAGGGAATATGTTGTAAGAGAGAAAAGTTGTATGTACAAAGAGAGATTTTATGCTTTGTAATCATTGTCATGATAATGCAAGTTACCTTCATAGTGGACGTAGGCCTAGCTTACGGTCGAACCACTCTAAAATCTCATCTCTATTTTTCTTTCTTCATACCTTTTACTTTTAATCTTTTGTCAATTGCGGCTCCACTTACTTTCTAACCATATTGGTGAAGTATGGTTCACGTACCTTTGGTGTTTGAGCCATTGTTGGTGAAAACATCCACAGTACGGTGGTACTGCTGGAACCATTCTCGCAAGTATCGGGGTCTTGCCTGGTTTCCCTGCTCATTATAATTTTTAGCCATTCTACTATCTGAAAAGAAAAGGAAGAATCCCTTAGCAGATACTCCTGAGATAGTACTCCAGCTGAAAAAAGGAAGAAACGATAAAGGTGCCTAGTATATATGCGTATGCTTATTGGGGTAAACATATATTATATACAAATATAGTTTGAAAAAACTTTTCAAATCACAAATACGCCTCTAATACGTATATTTCCCTTGTAATTGGGTAACCTATGCTCTGATACCAAATGTAATAACCCACCTGGAATGAGCCTAAATTTTGACCTAGAAAAAGCCTATCGAAACTTAGAGCCATTCTAAATGGGTCGTTGGTTCCTATAAGGATTACATTTGCACAAATAACAATAACATATACTTTGAAGGAAATCTCACACAGCAGAAAGAGAAAATATAATCCCAAAAATAAGGTGTACCATTATTTCAAAAATCTCAGAAATACATAGTCGTAGTTACATTTTATTCAATAGGTACATCAAAAAGTTCAAACTCATAACATTCCAAAAGAAACAAAGCAATAACTGCTAATAATATCATAACATCTTCATCTTCTCCATCGGCTTCAATCATGACTTTATCCATGGCTTTACCCCATCTACTAACCTGTTGGATGTTAAGGAGAAGGGGTCAAAACATAAAGTTCTGTGTGATTGAAATATGGTCTTACTTAATGTCCATACCCTATATTTTTAGTCGGTTATATATGTCAAGGTATGTCTACGAAGCACACAACAAACACCAAATTTATAACCAATGGGGTGGATATCCAAGTCAATCGCCCATTAGTGTTTTTAGGGTAAAGACCCAACGAGGTGGCATTCTCGATCACTTATGGCCCTGTTAAAGGTGGATTCTTACAGTCTCTTATAACCCTGAGGCGGACCCCTATCCCTTTAAGAACCCTGTTCTAGTACGTTAACGTTCTTAAGTCTATTTTCTCATTTGTAATATGAAAAATAGTATTGCGAACGTTACTACATAACTGATATTACTCGGTAGGACACCTATGCAGCTTAAGACTTCCCTTAGAAAGTTGGTGAGCATGCAATGGCCACATATCTTTCAATTACCAATCTGTCCCTAATTCAGCCCTTACAAGCTTCTAGAGGAAGTGGACATCCCCATGAACTACCCTACTCTGTTAACCGTTTTATTCCTAACCACTTTTAAAGAAGGAGGACCAAAAGACTTAACTTAATACTAATAAAGGTAGGTCCCATGACTTGGGTTCCATTCTAAGGAATAAATCTTCGGAGGGATCCTAGTCCTAACAACTTAAGACCCAAATTAGATAAAAAGGTGAGTCAACCACTTAAGTCCTTCTTTAGGCGTAGTAAGCCTATTTGTTTTCACACATCAACTCATATATAAGTATATTATATATATATATATAAATACACACTAGACCTCTCACATTAAACCATATACTTGTAGATGCTGGATATGCTGGTCGGTTCCGGGCAGGCTTCTACTACAAGTTAGTTTAACCTCGTGTCTAGTGTACTAAGTCTTTGAATGGCCCATGGCACCTAGACATCTCAAATTAGTTGGTCCCACTTGTGGTTGTTGGATATGCCAGTCGGTTCCAGGCAGGTTTCTACCACAAATGGAAACTAACCTCGTGTCTATGAGTCATATATATATATATATATATATATATATATATATATATATATATATATTTAATTCATTCTATATATACGCACACACAAGCAAACAAATATATATATATGTTACGGGGACATTTCAAATTCAAACTCTAACATGTATGGCATAATGAACATATAACAAATAGCAGTAATGGAAAACATACATATACATAACAATTACAACTTGTATCCTAGGCATGCAGAAATGATTGTAATATTAAATTAAAAGTAGAGTGATATATATATATATATATTCTCACATGTATGTTTATAATCTATATTTCACCCCATTCGCCCTTTTTGTGGTGTTATACACCCGAAAATGTTTACATTTGACTTATTTCTATTTATGAATGCGTTTACACCCAAATTAGGATACAAACCCAGTTCAACTATGAAACAATTCAAATCCAAACCTTTTTAGGCTTAAATCGAATGATAGTAATGGTGAATTTCATAAAATATAAATAATAATACAACACTCATATTTCCCTTTAATCCAATAAAAAAACCACAATTCCACAAAACCAATTCAACATGACAATTTCCTACGTGATTACAAAGTAGAAGATTTGGGGATTTTTCATGTTATATTATCGCATAACCAAATCTTCATAGGCATAACAATTCATATGGCAAACTAATAATAATATGAATATGCCTTTAATTAAAACTGGATTCCACTCACAAATTATGGGGAGATGTGGTAGAATTTCAAGATCTGAAATAGTTCTTAATGTTCAATCCAGCTTTGATTCTTCTCCTAATAATATACATATAAGAAACATATAATTAGATTCTTATATATATTTGTTTATGCTAAATTCTATAATCCTAAATTTGGATAGATTGAAATAGAGAGGTATAGAAAAGGGTTAGAGACGTAGAAGAAACCTTCACCCTATTCTATTGGTTTTTCTGTGGATTTCAGCAGCATGGAGGAAGAGGTATAGAAGATTAGGTTTTCTAGTGTGTTATTTGAGGGGTTATTTATACTTGCTCGTGTGAGCAGAAGTCCAAGCCATCCATATAAATATATCCTCCTAGGAAACCCTTATCCAGGCATAATTGGGTTCCTCAGCCGCATAGTGGTTGACCGGAGGTCGACCCCTTCGAGGCTGGAACGCCCAGTTTTGCTGCGTTGTTGAGCGGTTAATTTTATTAATTACGTTCTTAATTTGCTTCATTGTTTTCCATATATCCAATATACGTTGTCCCCTAAATCTTATTTCCAAATTCAAATTTTGAATTTCCCTCTTTTATTTTAAATTATCATTTGGACGATATATATAATATTCACATAATTATATATATATATATATTCCACGTACACCGTCCAAATTCATTTGTTCGTAACTTCTTCATACGTTAACCGTTTTCAACATATTATATATGAAAACGATTCAGAATTTCGCCACGAATCCAAATAAAAGAGTTTCGTATCCAAATTCCTAAAATTGCAAAATCTCATTTTTAGCCATATGATTTAATTGCTTGTTTTTAATTATTTAATTTATTATTGATACTTACGAATTTTATGGTGTATTACAAAGTATGTCCAACTTAATATTCGGCATGACAAAAGAAAGACCTCAGGAGGAAGCTTGTGGCCAGTTGAGACCCAAAGGTAGGATGTTTGAGACTTCTATGGGATGTGAAGATACTCTGAGATAGCCCTATGCGGTAGGCCTAACAAGGTTGTACCACAGAGGCAGGTTTGTACAGTCACATTCGTAGAATATGCCTTGGCCTCTTTATGTTGAGGGAAGCCAGAAGATTGATGGGATGGTTTTTAGGATTCGGTGGTTTCCTCGGCTCTAAGACCAGGCTTCGTTGTCAAAACCCAATAAGAATAGTATATCGTTGGATACCTATCATCGTCGGTCAGAGCTAGTACGGGAAAGACTCGAGCTAAACCAACAAACTAATGATCTTTAACTATCGAGACTTTGGATGAGAGACAACGCCAATTGGATGTTTAGATTGTTTAATAGGGGCATGGTCGCTTAGCTCTTGAAATGGTCTTTCATTAGTTAGGGGGCGAGTAAGGCCATTACCACTGAGACAAGAGACCGACCAATCTATGGATATATGTATTGTAGGGCTAACAAAGTTGTCCTTTATGGATATAGAAATCCCCCGATTGAGTTCCATATTGAAACTCAGATGGTAGATAGTGCGCTTTCTAGCGTGGCGATGGAGGCTTATTGTGTTTTAGTTGTATGGCCTAATACGCTTTCTGTAACACCCCACACCCGCTATGGTCACTCTCTATGGGAATGCCATAACATCGGCGGAGTATTTTAGTGAATATAGAACAGAGAAATTACAGCAAGACAGATATAAGTAATACTTAAAATTTAAAACATCATCTCATAACAGCGGAAATAAACATGTCTGGTTACATTACAAATACCATAATAAGAGTTAAGTACAAATATCCATTCTTGCTAAATAAAAATACATAATCCCAATACATGAACTGATGGCCATAAAAGAAAAGGGAAGCTGAGCCCTACATCTACGGTCCAAACTCCAAGAGTGGATAAAGCAAACTGATCAAGGCCCGCTAGCACTAGGCCCAACCTGAGGACCTGAGGGGAAAAAGATAAAAACAACAGGGTCAGACATAAGCCTGAGTGAGCCCTATAACCTTAACAATACAATTATTAAAGTAATTAGGGTATGACATGAACTCGGTACGGTACCTTTGGGGATAATGACTACACTAAGTAGCCAACAACATAGGATGAACTAAGATAACCGTAAAGACGCATCTACCCACCCAAGGATAATTACTAACTGCACCACACCAGTCATTCCTACACAAAGGTTGATCCCACCCAAGGACTTTAAAAGAAAGATATAACTAGTAGTTTCATGTACCCCTAGCTGACCACATAGGTGTCGTCTGCCCCTATCTCCACTAGGTGTACCCCACTACCCCAAGCGATCGGCTCCCTAACGTAGATACCCGTGCTGGACCCACAGTGGGGTGTATCACTCCCCCTAAAGTGGCAACCCAATATTATCCACGGTGCACGGCTTATACCTACACGATGCAACAACGTCTTATCTACCAGCCCGGGTCCACACACGCATATGAAACCCGTTGGACTCGCGTTGCCACCGCTAACCCGTTTTGGCCTCTTATAGTCAAGCCCAATATGCGTGTCCCGTCACCCGACTAGAGTCGAGCCCACAAAGATACGTTTGGGATATTGGTTGAAATGGGCCCCCACAAGCTACCCACCTAAGCTTGTTACTTATCTAGTGTATCCCACTTAACCCTTTAATCATGTTTAATTACATGTTTCCACTTGGTTAAGTATTCTAATCGTATTTTCTATTGCCACCCAAGGCAACCCACTAGATTTCCACATGCCACTCAAGGCACCCACTTAACCCCTCATGCTCTACTACATGCTTATCTGGTTAAGTGTTTCTTAATTAATTAAGACCGTGATTCTCATAAAGACCTCTCACATTAGACTATCTTTTTATGACCGCTGGTTAAGCCGGTTGGGTCCGGGCAGCCTTATGTCATAACCGAGTCTAACCTCGTGTCTTTATATTAATCACGTATTTAGTTTGTGCCTAAGACCCCTCACATTGGGCTAACATTTGTAGCAACTGGTTAAGCCGGTTGGGTCCGGGCAGTTTTACGCTACAAATGAGTCCAACCTCGTGTCTTAGTCGATTAATTACACCTAATTAATCACCCCATATTAATTATCCCTAATTAATATCAAGTTTTTCATAACATGGGTAGACCTAACTCAATAGGTAAATTCCCATGGGGTAGACCTAACTCAATAGGTAAATTCCCACTTATGTTAATTTATTTTTACGGTATGCTTAATCATACCCAACCATACTTTTAATTAACATATTTATTAACCCCATCGTTCCCCACGTAAATCGTTCTCATAAAGGGAAGATCCATCACGAATATCATGGGTTAAACCAAATATTTGCATATACTTTGTCATGGGTTAAGAGGATGTCAACTTGCATATATGAGCATATATTAACCCAACTTGCATTTAAGCATACACATAACTTGCATAATTATTTACATAACTTCATAAGCATGCATAACATGTCAATCTTGCATTTAAGCATACACATAACTTGCATATTCATTCACATAACTTCATAAGCATGCATAACATGTTAATCTTGCATTTGAGCATACACATAACTTGCATATTCATTCACATAACTTCATAAGCATGCATAACATGTTAATCTTGCATTTAAGCATACACATAACTTGCATATTCATTCGCATAACTTCATAAGCATGCATAACATGTTACATAATAGATCAATGTCCAACTTAGTGTTTTGCATCATAATCATCATGAAACATAGCACCAAACTTGCATAAAGATATAACATTAACTTGCATAAAAAATGTCATGACCACATACACTAAACTTGCATGACATAGAGCATATAACTTGCAAAACACATAACATATACAATATTAAGCTTGCATAAACACATTGATCCACAAACATAACCATACATCATCATATCCTATCTTAATCAATTTAACAATTGATTATTAAGGGGATAGAAGCTCACCAAAACAAAATCAGCAAACTAATGAAGAAGATTAAGAGGCTAGAAGTTGATTTGGAATGCTATCCCTTTTCTAATTTTTGATGGAGGCTCTCTCAAGTTTCAATTTGCCATAGTTTAGTTACTAGATTTAATTATGAATGAATTAGGGTAGGGTTAGGGTCTTATTTATAGGATTAGGTGAGTGTTTTAGGCCCTTAGATTAACCCTAGATTAGATTAGGACCCTTAGATTTAGGAAATCTCTAGAACCAGCCCTCCTAGCCAGCCTGAAACCCAACCTGGTGCAACCTGGTGCACCCAGGTTCACTGAACGGTGCCACCCTGTCGACAGGCAAGTCGACAGGCATGTCGACACCCCTGTCGACAGGCCTGTCGACAGCCCTGTCGACATGGGTTGGGCGGGAAGCTTCCCGCCTGACCCCGTCTGGCCCATTCCAAATCTGAATATTTAAATTTTTAAATCTGTTTTAGTTTTGAATTTTCTGCAAACTTCATTGGGCCATAACTGGGCCATACGGACTCCGATTTTCGAAAACTCAGACTCTATTTCGCGTATTTTTCCGAGACGAACGTAATGACGCAGCCCGTTTCCCCCAATTCCCACGTCTGAGATTATTTATCCTGTAATTAGTGAATTTTAGTATTAACTAAAATTCGGGGTGTTACATTCTCCCTTCCTTAAAGGATTTCGTCCCCGAAATCTCTAAGCTAAGGAGAATGCGTATCCTACCATCCAAACAACCATCTACTCAAACCATCAACCACTGGCATCCATTGTCCTTAAAACAATTTCTAATGATGTATGAGCATATGCAAAAAGTGTGTGTATATGTTCCCTATCTAATGTATGAATATATGCAAACCATGATAGTGCCATGCATCCATTATGTATGCGAGAGAACCCTATCGACACATACAATATCTACATGAGTGCCCAATCATTCACCAAAATGCATCATCCACGTGATAACACAATCATTATACATCCATAAATATATTTTCCTACACACAATTTTATGCAATATGCAATATGAAGTGACTGAGCCGATCTAGTGCCTAGAGTGTGTGTATATGCATCCACGAGCAACCACTAGCAAACACTTGCATCCACTTGCATCCATCAACCATAACATGTCTCAAACACATGTTTCAACCATAGGTTTACCCTATCTAAAGGTCAAAGGTATTAACGAGAGGACATAATAAAGATAAGATAAATACTAGACAATGATAGAGGAGAAAGTAAAGACATACCCTCAAAAAGAAATGGGTACAATGAACGCATCTTCGCTTCCGTCTCCCAAGTTGCGTCGCTCTCATCTTCTCCCCATTGCACTTTGACTAGTTGAACCTCTCGATTCCTCAATTTCCTAGTCTCTGACCCAAGGATACGAGTAGGAGCTCGTCGGATAGTCGCATCACGCTCTATCTCTACATCTCTAAGCAAGCTCGGCTCTACCACCTTTGCGGTCTCATGTAAGCATTTCCTCAGATGTGATACATGGAATACATCATGAACACCACTAAGTCTATCGGGCAACTCTACTCTATAAGCCATCCGTCCAATCCTTTCCTTAATAGGAAACGGCCCAACAAACCTTGGTGTTAACTTCCCAACGGATCCAAAGCGAACCACATTTCTTAACGGAGATACCTCGACAAAAACCATATCCCCAACCTCAAACTCAAGATCCGTCCTTCTCTTGTCCGCATAAGATTTTTGCCTATCCTGCGCTGCTTTCATCCTTCTTCGAATCAAATCGATCTTCTCTGAAGCCTCCCTAACCATATCAGGCCCAAGCAAGATCTCATCCATAGACTCCCACCAACACGTAGGAGATCGACAAGGCCTTCCATAGAGAGCTTCGAAAGGAGCCATACCAATACTGGACTGAAAGCTGTTATTATATGCGAACTCCACCAATGGAAGATGCTCTTCCCATGTACCTCCAAAATCTAAGATACAAAGCCTCAAAAGGTCTTCTAGAACACGATTCACCCTCTCGGTCTGGCCATCCGTCTGAGGATGATATGCGGTGCTCAGACACAATTGAGTCCCCACTGCTTCTTGCAAACTTCTCCAGAACTCGCTAGTGAAGATAGGATCTCGATCACTCACTATGCTAGAGGGTACCCCATGCAAACGAACTATCTCTCGAAGATATACAGAAGCTAACCAGGGAGCGGTCCTCTTGCTCTTCACAGGTATGAAATGGGCGCTCTTAGTAAGTCTGTCTACCACCACCCAAATTCCCGTATTACCCTTTCTTGATCTGGGTAACCCGTCAATAAAATCCATCGAGACGCTATCCCACTTCCATTGCGGAACTTCCAATGGGTGAAGCAACCCACCTGGTTTCCTTTGCTCTGCCTTCACTTGCTGGCACACCAAGCATCGAGCGACATACTCGGCCACATCTTTCTTCATACCAGCCCAGAAGAAAACCCTCTTCATGTCTTGGTACATCTTATCCCCACCGGGATGAATGGTCATCCTAGAACGGTGTGCATCATCAAGAATAGCCTTCCTCAACCCTTCATCTAGCGGTACACAAAGTCTACCGTCCCTACGCAAGCACCCCCTATCGTCTAGGGTGTACCTACTCAAATGGCTGGACGACTCCCCCCTTATGAGCTTTTCTACCAACTCAACCAACTGTGGGTCGTCCCTCTGTGCTTCTTCAATCCGCCCCAAAAGAGTAGGTCTAACTTCCAAGGAAGCTAGCAAACCGGGTACATAATCAATGGAAGGTCTGAAATCAAACATCGAGATAAATTCCAAGCTTCGTCGTTCCACGAACAATGGACTCAAAGACAACCTTTTTCTGCTCAAGGCGTCTGCCACCACGTTACCCTTGCCAGGGGTATACGCTATCTCGAAATCATAGGATGCTAAGAACTCCATCCACCTTTGCTGTCTTAAGTTTAAATCTTTCTGAGAGAATAAGTACTTCAATGATTTATGGTCAGTGAACAACTCGAATCTCTCACCAAGAAGATAATGGCGCCAGATCTTAAGCGCAAAAACAATAGCAGCCAACTCTAGATCGTGGGTAGGGTAATTTTTCTCATGTGCCCTCAACTGCCTTCCACCATAGGCTATTACCCTTCCCTCTTGCATTAAGACTGCGCCAAGTCCTGTCCCACAGGCATCGGTATAGACAACAAATGGCTTGCTCCCATCTGGCAACACTAAAACTGGAGCAGTGGTTAAAGCTCTCTTTAACCGTCGAAACGCATCATCACAATCTACGTCCCATATGAAAACAAGATTCTTCTTCGTTAAGCGGGTTAATGGGGCTGACATCTTCGCGAAGTCTTTGATAAACTTCCTATAATAACCTGCCAACCCCAAGAAACTTCTTACTTCGGTAGCATTCTTCGGAACCTTCCAATCCTGGACTGATACTACCTTTGCGGGATCCACAGCTATCCCCTCCTTGGAGACCACGTGCCCCAAGAACCGCACTTCCCTCCTCCAGAAGTGACATTTAGAGAATTTAGCCTTAAGGCTATGTGCTCGAAGAGTCTTCAACACCTCCCCAAGATGTAGGGCATGCTCTTCTTCACTCTTAGAAAATACTAAGATATCATCCACGAAGACCACCACGAACTTATTAAGGAACTCCCTGAACACCCTACTCATCAAATCAACAAAGTATGCAGGGGCGTTCGTCAACCCAAATGGCATCACCAGCCACTCATAGAAACCATCCGGAGTTCTAAAGGCAGTCTTGTCTATGCTATCCTCAGCCACCCTCAACTGATGAAACCCCGTGGCTAAGTCCAACTGAGAAAATACTGAAGCGCCAACCAACTGATCGAAAAGATCATCAATCCTAGGCAATGGGTGTCTATTCTTCTTTGTGAGCTTGTTGAGTTCTCTATAGTCTACACAAAGTCTGAGGGACCCATCCGCCTTCGTAGCAAATACTACTGGAGCACCCCACTCCGATATACTTCGTCTTATGAACCCCTTCTCAAGCAACTCCCCTACTTGCTTATGGAGTTCCCTCCTCTCACGAGGAGCCATGTGGCGCACTGGTAAAGATACAGGTTTAGCATTATCCACCAAATATATTCGGAAGTCGATCTCCCGCTTCGGAGGTAAGCCCTTCACCTCCTCAAACACATCCGGATATTCCCGGACCACTCTAACAGAATGCAAACTCTCGACTGAAGCATCGAGCGATTCAAGATAACTTAGCAAAACAGATTCCATGGGATTACAAGAGATCTCGAGAGTGTTACCCAAATGGGTCAGAAGCCTAACAACTCTCCTTTCACAATCAAGAACGGCACCATTACTGGATAACCAGTCCATGCCCAAAATCAACCCATAGCCCGTGAAGCCCAACACAAAAGCATCACATCTAAACTCAATGCTAAGTATAGAAATCTTCAAACCCAAACATATCATGGACAAATAAGTGGAGCCCCCAATTGGGTTTGAAACAACCAAGGGATCATCTACTAGACTGGTGTTTAAGTGCAGTGACTCAACTAATGATGATGAGATAAACGAATGCGATGCGCCTGAATCAAACAATGTACGGACAGGATGGTCAATTAGAAAAACCAGACTTTCAACGGAAATAGTTCTACCTCTCTGCTGCACCGGTGGAACTGAGAGAGCCTGAACTTGCCCCCCTGCCTGAGCTGGTGCCATTAGAACTTGCACCTGACCTCCTGAGGTAGATCCCGCCCTTTGCCCCTTCTTAGGACAATCTTTTATTAGATGCCCTGCTTCTCCACAGTGAAAGCAGCCAGTCTTCTTTTTCTTGCGACAATCCTTGCTTAGGTGGCCAGGTGTCCCACAATTGAAACACTTCTTCTTCTTGTCCTTGCCACCGTTGCCTTTCCCACCTTTGTTTTGTTGTTGTTGTTGTTGGGGTCTCTTTTGATCTCCCTTCTTCTCGGGTGCCTTATTAACATTGGGACCCTTCTCTTCTTCGTGCATGAGTGCCATGTCAACTAACTTCTCAAAGGTGGCCCCCATCGGGATATGAGTCATAGCCAACCCATGCATTGGTTCATTCAAGCCTTTCACGAACCTCAAAGCCTTCTTCTCCGGTGTATTCACCATATCTAGGCCAAACCTTGCCAATTGATTAAACTTGTTGACATATTCCTTCACCGAGAGATTTCCTTGCTTTAGAGTCAAGAACCTTTCCATATACAAGTTTTCCTCCGCCCTTGAGAGAAACTTTGCCACAAATCTTTGCCTAAAATCCGCCCAAGAGTCAACGGGGCGTTCTCCATTAGTGACCTCCCACCAGAATGAGGCCTCCCTTCATTAACCAAGCAGCCAACTTGACTTTCTTTCCTTCTTCCATCTCAAAGATATCTATCAACTCTTCCACCTCCTTAAGCCAATCTCTAGCCTCCACAAAAGTTTCAGATCCTTGAAAAGGTTTCCCTCCCATAGCTTTGAATTCCTTACAAGTCTTAGCAAAAGTATCCGTGCGAGGAGGAGGGGGAGGAGGAAGATCGGGTGCTACGGTTGGTGGAGGAACATTTGCTGGACCCGCAGTGGTGGCCCTAGCCTCCATCAATCTCCTATACCATACTGGTACCGTCACACCCTCCGGAAAGTTAAGATCCTCAGCCATGCTGAAACGAAAAAGGAAAGATTCAAAACGGAGAATTCGAAAGACAAAGATATGGCTATTGGGATTATGTTTTTCTTTCAAAAACTTTTCTCTTTAAAGACATGTTTTTGAAAATATCTCTTCCAAAAATGTTTTTAGAAAAATAGTTTTCTAAAAATTTTATCTGTTCCGGTAACCTTTGCTCTGATACCACGTGTAACACCCCACACCCGCTATGGTCACTCTCTATGGGAATGCCATAACATCGGCGGAGTATTTTAGTGAATATAGAACAGAGAAATTACAGCAAGACAGATATAAGTAATACTTGAAATTTAAAACATCATCTCATAACAGCGGAAATAAACATGTCTGGTTACATTACAAATACCATAATAAGAGTTAAGTACAAATATCCATTCTTGCTAAATAAAAATACATAATCCCAATACATGAACTGATGGCCATAAAAGAAAAGGGAAGCTGAGCCCTACATCTACGGTCCAAACTCCAAGAGTAGATAAAGCAAACTGATCAAGGCCCGCTAGCACTAGGCCCAACCTGAGGACCTGAGGGGAAAAAGATAAAAACAACGGGGTCAGACATAAGCCTGAGTGAGCCCTATAACCTTAACAATACAATTATTAAAGTAATTAGGGTATGACATGAACTCGGTACGGTACCTTTGGGGATAATGACTACACTAAGTAGCCAACAACATAGGATGAACTAAGATAACCGTAAAGACGCATCTACCCACCCAAGGATAATTACTAACTGCACCACACCAGTCATTCCTACACAAAGGTTGATCCCACCCAAGGACTTTAAAAGAAAGATATAACTAGTAGTTTCATGTACCCCTAGCTGACCACATAGGTGCCGTCTGCCCCTATCTCCACTAGGTGTACCCCACTACCCCAAGCGATCGGCTCCCTAACGTAGATACCCGTGCTGGACCCACAGTGGGGTGTATCACTCCCCCTAAAGTGGCAACCCAATATTATCCACGGTGCACGGCTTATACCTACACGATGCAACAACGTCTTATCTACCAGCCCGGGTCCACACACGCATATGAAACCCGTTGGACTCGCGTTGCCACCGCTAACCCGTTTTGGCCTCTTATAGTCAAGCCCAATATGCGTGTCCCGTCACCCGACTAGAGTCGAGCCCACAAAGATACGTTTGGGATATTGGTTGAAATGGGCCCCCACAAGCTACCCACCTAAGCTTGTTACTTATCTAGTGTATCCCACTTAACCCTTTAATCATGTTTAATTACATGTTTCCACTTGGTTAAGTATTCTAATCGTATTTTCTATTGCCACCCAAGGCAACCCACTAGATTTCCACATGCCACTCAAGGCACCCACTTAACCCCTCATGCTCTACTACATGCTTATCTGGTTAAGTGTTTCTTAATTAATTAAGACCGTGATTCTCATAAAGACCTCTCACATTAGACTATCTTTTTATGACCGCTGGTTAAGCCGGTTGGGTCCGGGCAGCCTTATGTCATAACCGAGTCTAACCTCGTGTCTTTATATTAATCACGTATTTAGTTTGTGCCTAAGACCCCTCACATTGGGCTAACATTTGTAGCAACTGGTTAAGCCGGTTGGGTCCGGGCAGTTTTACGCTACAAATGAGTCCAACCTCGTGTCTTAGTCGATTAATTACACCTAATTAATCACCCCATATTAATTATCCCTAATTAATATCAAGTTTTTCATAACATGGGTAGACCTAACTCAATAGGTAAATTCCCATGGGGTAGACCTAACTCAATAGGTAAATTCCCACTTATGTTAATTTATTTTTACGGTATGCTTAATCATACCCAACCATACTTTTAATTAACATATTTATTAACCCCATCGTTCCCCACGTAAATCGTTCTCATAAAGGGAAGATCCATCACGAATATCATGGGTTAAACCAAATATTTGCATATACTTTGTCATGGGTTAAGAGGATGTCAACTTGCATATATGAGCATATATTAACCCAACTTGCATTTAAGCATACACATAACTTGCATAATTATTTACATAACTTCATAAGCATGCATAACATGTCAATCTTGCATTTAAGCATACACATAACTTGCATATTCATTCACATAACTTCATAAGCATGCATAACATGTTAATCTTGCATTTGAGCATACACATAACTTGCATATTCATTCACATAACTTCATAAGCATGCATAACATGTTAATCTTGCATTTAAGCATACACATAACTTGCATATTCATTCGCATAACTTCATAAGCATGCATAACATGTTACATAATAGATCAATGTCCAACTTAGTGTTTTGCATCATAATCATCATGAAACATAGCACCAAACTTGCATAAAGATATAACATTAACTTGCATAAAAAATGTCATGACCACATACACTAAACTTGCATGACATAGAGCATATAACTTGCAAAACACATAACATATACAATATTAAGCTTGCATAAACACATTGATCCACAAACATAACCATACATCATCATATCCTATCTTAATCAATTTAACAATTGATTATTAAGGGGATAGAAGCTCACCAAAACAAAATCAGCAAACTAATGAAGAAGATTAAGAGGCTAGAAGTTGATTTGGAATGCTATCCCTTTTCTAATTTTTGATGGAGGCTCTATCAAGTTTCAATTTGCCATAGTTTAGTTACTAGATTTAATTATGAATGAATTAGGGTAGGGTTAGGGTCTTATTTATAGGATTAGGTGAGTGTTTTAGGCCCTTAGATTAACCCTAGATTAGATTAGGACCCTTAGATTTAGGAAATCTCTAGAACCAGCCCTCCTAGCCAGCCTGAAACCCAACCTGGTGCAACCTGGTGCACCCAGGTTCACTGAACGGTGCCACCCTGTCGACAGGCAAGTCGACAGGCATGTCGACACCCCTGTCGACAGGCCTGTCGACAGCCCTGTCGACATGGGTTGGGCGGGAAGCTTCCCGCCTGACCCCGCCTGGCCCATTCCAAATCTGAATATTTAAATTTTTAAATCTGTTTTAGTTTTGAATTTTCTGCAAACTTCATTGGGCCATAACTGGGCCATACGGACTCCGATTTTCGAAAACTCAGACTCTATTTCGCGTATTTTTCTGAGACGAACGTAATGACGCATCCCGTTTCCCCCAATTCCCACGTCTGAGATTATTTATCCTGTAATTAGTGAATTTTAGTATTAACTAAAATTCGGGGTGTTACACTTTCCTAGTGTAGTGATGGAGATCAAGTATGCTTTTGTAGCGCGGCGATGGAGACCTTTCGAGGAGGGTATAATGGGTAGTACCTTAATATGTTGGGCATATATCTACATATATATGATTTATTATGTTTATTTACTTAGGAGCAGATGGGTACGATTTATGCGTAAATACGAAGGTGCAATGTGTAATAAACCCAAAATGTCATTATTATGTTAAGTATTTACTTACTTTATATTTTATTCGTTCCATTTTGAGACATTTTATTATGATCTCTGACATATTTATCTTTCCTTTTTTGTAGGATACCAGACAAACCACTCGGGTTTCAGTGGACTTGGATTTTAGTATTTTGCGAAAAATTCGAATCCGCAAAAATTTGGTTTGTTACATCTGGTATTAGAGCTTAGGTTTAGGATCCTTATATAGATAAATGAGTGTATTTGTATTTTCAAAATATAGATGTATTATATATACCGAGATCTATAAAGGAATCCACTAAACAAGAAGGGAAACATATGGAAAAAAGTTGGAATATCAGTTTAGTGCACTTAGGCAATGGTTGTAGAAATTTGAGAAAAAGTAAGTCCATAAGTGGCTAGAATGTAAAGTGTACAATATTTTTGTAATAAAAGGAGAATTTCATGAGTTATTATCTGAAATTTCACTATTTTATATTAGTGGATTGGGTTTGAGAAAGAATAAGAAGGAAAATGGATTAGAAATTTATACATATTCACACATTTGAAATTAAAGTGGCGCTGGACTCAGATTTCAGTACGGACAACCTTTGGAGTTATTAGTGTGGTATGGATAAATAAATATAATTTCGTGCTAAGGTTGGGAATGGCAGTTAAAAAACCACTTTAGACATATCCCCATAGTTAAACTTTTAAAAAAGAACCAGAAAAAAATATAAATATAGAAAAAGATTTCTAGAAAAGTTTTCAAGTTTCAAGTTTATAAAGTTTATAGTTTTAGTAATTTACTGGTTTGTAATATTAAGAGTTGCATTAAAATAATTTTTGAGAAAATTATACAAATTTCTTTTCGAAAGAATAAAGTGTGTTAGTAAGTTATGTAGCTAAGCAATATAAGTGGTTAAGAGAAAGCGCGAATATTGATGAATTAAACACATGTTATTCATAGATGATTTTGAATAAAAGGAAAAGGTATATTTGTTTTGAAAGAAAAAGTTTTTCATAAAGTGCAGATTGTGACACACTTTAGCCTAATGTAAAAAAAATATAAGATTTTTTCTGTAAGTAAACATGTTTTGTGAAAGTGACATGGAAATGTGCAGTGAAAGAGGTGTACAAAATATAGGTGAAACACTATATTCGTGCTACCTATTTCAACAAAGAGATGAAAAATATTAAATAATGAAGTTTCTTTGTTACTTTACACAAAACACAAAAGTCCTCTTTAGAAAAGATTTATAGAAACTAAGTCTTATTAATTCCTCTTATAAAAGAAGTGCGTATTAAAATAAATGAGAACTCTAACTAAGTTAAAGTGCATAATCCTTTTAAAATGAAGAAAACCATAGTGAAAGAATAGAAGTAATCAATCCTATCTTCCCTACTTTTTAACTTTTGAGTATGGTCTTGAGAAGATAAAATTTTGTTGAACTAAAAATGGTTTAGTAGAGAGACTCCACTAGTTTGTTTGAGCAGTTGGAAAAAATATGAGGAATTATTTCAATATGTGAGTATACCTTTAAAAGTTGAGTGGTAATCATAAAAGGTCTTATGGGAGAAATTAAGATATAAGAACGAGAAATGGTAAGCACTCAAAGGCAATGTAGTAATGTTAGAGAATTTAGAAAATAGAAATTTTGGGAAGACGTCTCTCATATGGTTATTGTTTAATAGAGAAAAGTTTAAGTTAAAATTTAAGATTTGCATAGGTTTATGTGAAAAGCATAAAGAGGAAATGAATTGTAAAAGAGCAAGTTGGGATTTTTACAAGTGAAATTATGACATGATTTGTAATTGATGGAAATCCTTTTCAACACTTCTTAAGGATATAGGAAGGTTTGACATGTTAACTCGATCTATGATGGAATGAGAACTAAGGGTACGCGACATGAGTTTGTAGAGAGAGGTAAATTGTAATAACCCGGAAAATCTGGGCCAGTTTAAAAATTTTATTTTGGCGATTTTAGCGAATTTTGAACATTTAAAATAGATTATTTTAAATAAAAACAACGAGAAATTTATTTTGAATAGAATTCGACGTATATATTATATACGCCGTCGGTAGAATATAAATATTTATATATAATTATAAATAGAATTGAAAATGGCGCGGTAGTTCGATAATTCGATTTCAAACTTCAATTGAATGTACCGGGAGCAAAACAATCCGGATTTTAGTGAAACCAAAACCATTAGGATCTAATTGACGATATCTTTCCAACGAAGTTAACAAACTGAGATTTCACTTTATAAATGATAAGATATGTCCAGTTGAAAATTCTGAATAGTCGCTATGGAATTCAGGCCCTTAAAAATGGACATTTTGCAAACGACCTCGGATTCCGACGAAACCAGTTTTGTTGGGCCCGCAGTGTTAAGTTATTGCTAGATTCCAAATTTCATAATTTTTCGAATCAATTTGTGAGCGTGGCAAAGGAAAACGCGTTTGACCAGTTTCAGTTGATTTTAATCGACTGGAAAATGGCCATTTTTCCAACGGTCTCAGAATTCGACGAAACTAGTTTTGTTAGGACCGTATCGTCAATACGAAACTAGAAAATATTTTTCTGGAATTTTTCTAGTTAATATGTGACCCCGGTAATTTGAAATGTACGTTTAAAATTCAATATAGCGATTTAAATGTAAATTCAACGGAAACTTATCGAGACGATAGAATCAGCTTGCGATACATATCCCATTGGGTTCGGAATGGGGGTAAAACGCTATGGACGACAGGCGGTGGGCCTCGTTTTGAGGTCGAAATAAAAAGTCAACTTTTAGAAATTAAATTAATTAAAATAATAAAAAAAAATAATATCCCCCCCCCCTTTTTCTCTCCTACACCTCCAGCCCCCCCCCCCCCCCCCATTTATTCTTCAACCCGATCAGAAAAAGAAAAAAAAAAGCGAAAGACGGAGGAGCCGTCGCTCCTCCGAGGGGTGGCGGCGCCGCCTCTGGCGAGCCCCCAACGTCGGAGCGCCTCGCGCGAGCAACCCCCTCGAACCCCCCCCCCCTGGCCTCTTCCGCGCGACAGAATCACCCTTCTCCTCGACACCGCGCCCCCCCTCGAATCACCAAAACCGCCGCTTCCTCCTTCCGTGGCCCCACCTCCAGGCCACCGCGCCTGACAACCCGCGAACCCCCTCCTCCGTTGAACTCTCAGCAGGAATCCCCCCTCCATTCAACAACACTGTAAGTTTTACTTTTAATTTTAAAACAGTTTTTAGGATGTTAAAGTAACAGTTTTTAGGATGTTAAAGTAATGATTTTTACGATGTTAAAGAAACGATTTATATGTAAAGATATAATTTTTATTATAGTAAAAGGTTGACGATTTAATCTTTATTATGGTAGAAGGTTAAAAATATAATTTTTAGATAAGCAAGAAGCTAAAAATATGACTTTTATATTTTTAAAGTATTAAAAATATGATTTTTATATTTTTAAGGTATTAAAAATATAGTCTTTACTATATAGATGATGTAAAAATATGATTTTTGGTTAGGTAGAAAATTAAAAATAAAATTTTTACATGATAGGAATATTAAAAATATCATCTTTATATAGGTAGCAAAATAAAGGCGATATTTTTAAATATAAAAAGGCGATATTTTTAGATATGAAAAGACAATATTTTGAGATGAGTAGTGAAGTAAAAATATGATTTTTACTTCGAGAAAAAATATAAACTTTATTTTTAAAAAAGGCGAAACCTTTATTTTGAAAAAGGCGAAATCTTTATTTTATATAAAGGCGAAATCTTTATTTTATATAAAGGCGAAAACTTTATTTTTATAAAGGCGAAATAAATATTTTTGAAATGGAATTTTTATCTATATGACTTCGAAATAAAAATATGATTTTTATATATTGAACTTCGAAATAAAAATATGATTTTTATATATTGAACTTCGAAATAAAAATATGATTTTTATATATTGAACTTCGAAATAAAAATATGATTTTTATATATTGAATAACGAAGTAAAAATTCGATTTTTACATATGTAGTGGCTACGGTCAACGAAGGTGACAAGAAGGCGAAACGACGAAGACTTCTGCAAAGGAAGAGCCGTGGAGCTGGATAGCTAAAGGTGAGAATTTCTCACCTTTCAATTTAAATTTTCTAGTTATATATATATATACTAGGATGCAGACGGTGCTTAGTAGCACCTGACACCCGTCATCCACAGACCATGGATGGCTTGTTTGTTAAATTGTTTGGTTGTGTAGTTGGTTAAATTATTTGGTTTGAATTGAATGGTTTGGTGAATTTGATTGATGTGTGAATGGCGTGGGCCTTCACTAGACCGGGGATAAGGCTAGGCCTCGTCCCGTTTCTAGTATCGTGCCGTTATGCCGCCGAAATTTTCTAAAATAATTTAGAAAAATAAAAATATCATTTTATTTAAAGAATGAACTGAATAGAAAATTCATAGGTTGAATAAAATAGTTTGATCGTTAAAAATATGATTTTTAATGCGAAGTGAATAAAATAAAATATTCATTTACAAACCGGACGGTTTGTTTATGTACACCTATTTGAAGGACGTTAATTGGGTCGATAAATTTTACACATCGCCCAACTGCACAAATAAAATCTGTGTTTGATTGTTTGAAACCCCACACGGGTGTTAGGATGAAATTTGAAGTTCACTCATCCTGATTGATTAAATATGTCGATCGATTGATTGACATGCTGTTATAAGCGTTAGATATTTATATTTGATGCTTATACAGTGTAGTGCACTTTGGTTGATGGTTGATTATTTTTCATTGCTATTATATACATGTGTTGTAGAAAATCCATATAATTAACATTATATGGTAATTGATTGGGCCTCATTCCAGTTTTAAAAAGAAATATTTGAAAAAGAAATATTTGAAAAAGAAATATTTAAAATAGAATATTTGAAAATAGGAATATATGAAGCCGTGTTGATTAGATTGACGCCATTTTGACGTGAACGATATTTATATTGAATTGAAAACGATTTCGAAATGAATTGAATTGAAAACGATTTCGAAATGAATTGAATTGAAAACGATTTCGAAATGAATTGAATTGAAAACGATTTCGAAATGAATTGAATTGAAAACGAATTCAAATTGAATTGAAAGCGAAGTGAAATGAATTCAAATTGAATTGAAATTTGAATTGAATAGAAATGGATTTTAAAACGAATTTATAAAGAAGAATTCAATTTTGATTTGAATTGAAATGGAAGTTGAAAATGTTTTTGAAACGAATTCAAAACTATTTATATAATTCGTTTTAAATAGAAATCGACGATATATATATTATATATATTATATATATATAATATAATGGCCTGAATAGAACGCGCCGCGCCGCGGCAGTTCGCGAATTTCGACCATTGATTTCAAACGGACATTACGGGAGATCCGACCGTCGGATTCTCCTAAAACCGGAACCGTTGGGTTCGTATCGAAAAGAGCTTTCTAACGAATGTGAGAAATTAGAAATCTAACAGTTGGATTTGGAATTATGTCTGAATCAAATTTGAAAAAGGTCGCTGTAAGTGCAGTTCGATGGCCATTGATGGAAATCGACTGTACGGGACTTGATAAAATTATTAAAAATAGTAATAATTTGTGTAAAATCATAAGAAATGATTTGTGAAGATTTGGGATGAAAAACTCCATATTTGAAAAGATAAAAATAGATTTTTATCGAAATGAACTAGTTTTGAACTAGAATTATAATTCTATTTATTTTTAAACAAATAAATTGAATTTGAAAAGGGTTTTGAAAATAACCAAAATTTCCAATGATTGCACTGGAGTGGATTTGAATCGAAATTGTCTTCGGAATATTTCGATGTTGGAATTCGTGATTATACAGGCGTTGTTATGGAAATTTGAAAGATATATATTTGTATCGTTATTTCCAATACGACATTTGTTAGTCGTAGAATTCGATATTGAATATAAGCCGATATATTTTCTATTCAGAGCCTTGTATTGAATATCGAATGTGATTTGGGTTTGTCGTGAATGGTGTCTTCATTAACACTGTTCTTGAACCCAGTTGAGAAAAGATTAAATCTTTTTATTTAGATTTAATGAAGTGCACCAATTAAACGATATTTAATTGGAATTGAATTGGTATTGATTTTTGGGTTATCGTGAACAGTGTTTTAAATAACACTTGTTCTTTAACCCGATAATTAATGGAATGTGATTTTGGGTTTATTGTGAACCGTGTTTTAAATGACACTGATTCTTTAACCCAGTTAAAGATTAAAACTAAGTGGAGTTTTAATGAATCTTTAATTAAGATTGAAATGATCGAGAATGGAGTATCACCAGTTTTACTCCAGGCGATAATTAAATCTTTAATTAGATTTGAACGTGAAATGGTAATTGAATTACCGATAACACTGTGGTGTTAGATATGAAGTACTACCAGTTTTACTTCATGGGATGAATAGGTTGGGATTGGGAAATAAAATAAATGATTACTTCGGTGTGGTTCGCTAATCCCGACTAGTTTGAATTGATATTCAAAGGTGATTAAAGAATAAATTTAAAGAATTTATCTTGGATAAAATTAATGGGAACTTTTCCCAAAGTATAGGAATATTTGAATAAAAGAATATTCTGAATTGGAATGAGGCGTATGTTGTGTTTGTGTAACACTTTTATAATATATACGCGAGTTATTCAGAAAGACCGGGTTTATCCCATTCTGAATAACTGATTCGACGTGGTGTCGAAGATGAAGACGACGGTCGAAGACCGGAGGTCTTCATGTCGTTTGGGTGATTACTGATGATCTTGATTGGGCTGTACACCCAAGAAGATGGAAACAGTTAGGGATCGTCCAGACGTACTTGGAGATCGATGGATATGCGAGGTACTAGGTGCCTCCGGTTTTGTTCAGACCCAGAACGGACTTGTAAATGGACTGTGTGTCTGACATTGGATTTTAGTCCGTGCGATTGATTTCTATTAAATATATATCTGCTTGGCGGCGGAGAATTTATTCTCTTGCTTAACGCCCTTCTCTGAGACGTACGAGCTCAGGGGTTATATATTGATGGATATCAAACGCATGGAGTGAAGTGTCTGTGTGGCATGCCTAAGCGGCAATTGATCGAGGCTTCTGTTGAAAAGCAAAGTCTTGTGGTGATGATCAAAGCACGGCCTTTGTGGCGTAGCTTTGTGTAACGTTTGCTTCGCGAGTTTCACACCCGGTATGAACCAAAAACGGGAGAAGGACCTCAGGGAGGGCATGCGTTTCTTTCTAGTTAGAAGTGGCGTCAGTGGTTTTACACGCCCTGACGAGTTTGACTTATGTGGTTGTTGCTGTTGCGAGGCGCCTCGGTTTGATCGGACGATCCGGGTCCGATGGAGTCATTCGTTGGCTCATTTACGCCCCATAGGGTGGGGGAACGCATGTTCAGGGTTTAAGTTTAATCCACATCGGTGGACCGGCCCTGTCGCTCCAAGGGCCCACCTGAGTCTGGGTCCTATGGCTCGGGCTAGAGAGTCACGAATCGGTAGAGGACTATCTTTTGCCTCGGTTCATAGACGGAAATCCAATTTCCAAATACGTGACATTTGCGGTTTTATTTGTAGAGCCTAGTATGGCGACATAGTGGGATGGGGCGCTCATGCCGCCTATGATTGATACTTATGATTTGAAGTTGTTTTATACACTATGCACTTATAATAGTATCAAACGATTTGTTTTAACCGTATCAAGCATTCTTTGGCTGTTATAAGGGAAAACCCTATCCTCGGCTGCGTTGCATTGTGTGATGGGACCTGGGTCTTATAACAGCTTCATTTTTCTTTATTTAGCATTGCGTTGTTTGCTTTATGCACTGGTATTCTTGGGAGGAAACCCGTTCCGTGTTATACGGCGTGGTCCCTTGATTTACCTAACTTTTAAAATGAAGAATAATAACTGTTTTAGTTCTCACACCAGTCACATGACTGACCTGGAGTTTATTGTTTTAACCTAAACTCTGGGTGCTCTTATTTTGACACGGGCAGCTAGTAGTTTTGGGTTTTGCAGATTTATATTCACAGGATCCTGGTTTACAGCTGGAACGATATCCGGAAAGCTTTGTATCCGTATATCTACTTCTAGTTGTGTATTGTATTATTTTCCGCTGCTATGTATTTAAATGTAATTTAAATCTCTGATATTTCTGTGTAATATTCATTTATACTCTGTATATTCTTGTATTCTGGTGCATTGTTGTAATATACAATGAAATGTTCTTCTGTATGCGTTCTATTTTGTCGTGTTCTCAAACGATAGGGTGTTTCGAACGGTCTGGGTCGGTTTAGCGACTGGTTCGGACCGAGCGAAATTCTTTGCCGTTACAGTTGGTATCAGAGCTTTGGTTTACAAAGCTCAGAGAACAAGGCACATTAGAACCGTACGAAAGAATTCATCAGATATTGGATTAGTAATATCCAACGAGAATGACTCGTTAGAGATGGGATCAGTAGTATCCTAGAACGAGTGTGAAGAGTATATTTTTGAAAGTGAAAACAAATTTTTGTTTTGAAAATTTAAATCAATTATTCGTATTTGATTATCTATTTATATTGAGTTGGACAATCCAGTATATATAGATTTTGCGTATACGTCTGATCCGCGTGTATTCGAAGTTTTAATATATTGGATAGATATAGCATCACACTCTAGTCGCCCGAAGATGGTACTGATGATTGTCATGACATCATCAGTATTTATGTTCGTGTTTCGAAGGTGTGATTTTCTATATATTTCCATTAGGCTGGTGTGAGAACCAAAACTTATATATAGCTAGAACACATTGTGGTGGATTGGCATCAAAAATAAGATTTTCAGTATATATATCAAATTTATGAATTTGAAACTCTAATTCACTAATTGATTGATGTTTGTGTTGTTTGGTTATTTGTTTGATAATTTTGAACCATTTAGCCTAATTGAAACAAAAATTGAATTGTATTGAAAATTGGTCGCATTTGCTTGTATATACTCGTACTTACATTGAACAGGTCATAGCAAGGAGGCTAGAGCAAAGAATAAAATTTGTTTGCCCGACAAATAGGTACATGTTTATTACATAATTTACTGTTTTGTTTGGGTGATGATGATTTTGTGAGCCTATTGGCTAGCCGCTTGGCTTTTTCTTTTTCTTTTTGAGATCTGAAGGACCGGGGAAGCTATTTGAAATTCCCCGATGCTCCCGGTGCAGGGGAGGTTATGGCGAAATTTTTCGAAAATTTAGGGTGTTAGCCAAATTTTTGAAATTTTGAAAATTCTCAGAAACTAAAGAGTTGGAGAATGGAAGCCAGATCGAACGTAGAGTTGATTAATCAAACCACTTTCGACTTTGCTCCTTTTCGGGGACGAAAAGTTTTAAGTGGGGGAGATTGTAATAACCCGGAAAATCTGGGCCAGTTTAAAATTTTTATTTTGGCGATTTTAGCGAATTTTGAACATTTAAAATAGATTATTTTAAATAAAAACAACGAGAAATTTATTTCGAATAGAATTCGACGTATATATTATATACGCCGTCGGTAGAATATAAATATTTATATATAATTATAAATAGAATTGAAAATGGCGCGGTAGTTCGATAATTCGATTTCAAACTTCAATTGAATGTACCGGGAGCAAAACAATCCGGATTTTAGTGAAACCAAAAACATTAGGATCTAATTGACGATATCTTTCCAACGAAGTTAACAAACTGAGATTTCACTTTATAAATGATAAGATATGTCCAGTTGAAAATTCTGAATAGTCGCTATGGAATTCAGGTCCTTAAAAATGGACATTTTGCAAACGACCTCGGATTCCGACGAAACCAGTTTTGTTGGGCCCGCAGTGTTAAGTTATTGCTAGATTCCAAATTTCATAATTTTTCGAATCAATTTGTGAGCGTGGCAAAGGAAAACGCGTTTGACCAGTTTCAGTTGATTTTAATCGACTGGAAAATGGCCATTTTTCCAACGGTCTCAGAATTCGATGAAACTAGTTTTGTTAGGACCGTATCGTCAATACGAAACTAGAAAATATTTTTCTGGAATTTTTCTAGTTAGTATGTGACCCCGGTAATTTGAAATGTACGTTTAAAATTCAATATAGCGATTTAAATGTAAATTCAACGGAAACTTATCGAGACGATAGAATCAGCTTGCGATACATATCCCATTGGGTTCGGAATGGGGGTAAAACGCTATGGACGACAGGCGGTGGGCCTCGTTTTGAGGTCGAAATAAAAAGTCAACTTTTAGAAATTAAATTAATTAAAATAATAAAAAAAAATAATATCCCCCCCTTTTTCTCTCCTATACCTCCAGGCCCCCCCCCCCCCCATTTATTCTTCAACCCGATCAGAAATAAAAAAAAAAAAAAACCGAAAGACGGAGGAGCCGTCGCTCCTCCGAGGGGTGGCGCCGCCGCCTCTGGCGAGCCCCCAACGTCGGAGCGCCTCGCGCGAGCAACCCCCTCGAACCCCCCCCCCCCTGGCCTCTTCCACACGACAGAACCACCCTTCTCCTCGGCACCGCGCCCCCCTCGAATCACCAAAACCGCCGCTTTCTCCTTCCGTGGCCCCACCTCCAGGCCACCGCGCCTGACAACCCGCGAACCCCCTCCTCCGTTGAACTCTCAGCAGGAATCCCCCCTCCATTCAACAACACTGTAAGTTTTACTTTTAATTTTAAAACAGTTTTTAGGATGTTAAAGTAACAGTTTTTAGGATGTTAAAGTAATGATTTTTACGATGTTAAAGAAACGATTTATATGTAAAGATATAATTTTTATTATAGTAAAAGGTTGAGGATTTAATCTTTATTATGGTAGAAGGTTAAAAATATAATTTTTAGATAAGCAAGAAGCTAAAAATATGATTTTTATATTTTTAAAGTATTAAAAATATGATTTTTATATTTTTAAGGTATTAAAAATATAGTCTTTACTATATAGATGATGTAAAAATATGATTTTTGGTTAGGTAGAAAATTAAAAATAAAATTTTTACATGATAGGAATATTAAAAATATCATCTTTATATAGGTAGCAAAATAAAGGCGATATTTTTAAATATAAAAAGGCGATATTTTTAGATATGAAAAGACAATATTTTGAGATGAGTAGTGAAGTAAAAATATGATTTTTACTTCGAGAAAAAAATATAAACTTTATTTTTAAAAAAGGCGAAACCTTTATTTTGAAAAAGGCGAACTCTTTATTTTATATAAAGGCGAAATCTTTATTTTATATAAAGGCGAAAACTTTATTTTTATAAAGGCGAAATAAATATTTTTGAAATGGAATTTTTATCTATATGACTTCGAAATAAAAATATGATTTTTATATATTGAACTTCGAAATAAAAATATGATTTTTATATATTGAACTTCGAAATAAAAATATGATTTTTATATATTGAATAACGAAGTAAAAATTCGATTTTTACATATGTAGTGGCTACGGTCAACGAAGGTGACAAGAAGGCGAAACGACGAAGACTTCTGCAAAGGAAGAGCCGTGGAGCTGGATAGCTAAAGGTGAGAATTTCTCACCTTTCAATTTAAATTTTCTAGTTATATATATATACTAGGATGCAGACGGTGCTTAGTAGCACCTGACACCCGTCATCCACAGACCATGGATGGCTTGTTTGTTAAATTGTTTGGTTGTGTAGTTGGTTAAATTATTTGGTTTGAATTGAATGGTTTGGTGAATTTGATTGATGTGTGAATGGCGTGGGCCTTCACTAGACCGGGGATAAGGCTAGGCCTCGTCCCGTTTCTAGTATCGTGCCGTTATGCCGCCGAAATTTTCTAAAATAATTTAGAAAAATAAAAATATCATTTTATTTAAAGAATGAACTGAATAGAAAATTCATAGGTTGAATAAAATAGTTTGATCGTTAAAAATATGATTTTTAACGCGAAGTGAATAAAATAAAATATTCATTTACAAACCGGACGGTTTGTTTATGTACACCTATTTGAAGGACGTTAATTGGGTCGATAAATTTTACACATCGCCCAACTGCACAAATAAAATCTGTGTTTGATTGTTTGAAACCCCACACGGGTGTTAGGATGAAATTTGAAGTTCACTCATCCTGATTGATTAAATATGTCGATCGATTGATTGACAGGCTGTTATAAGCGTTAGATATTTATATTTGATGCTTATACAGTGTAGTGCACTTTGGTTGATGGTTGATTATTTTTCATTGCTATTATATACATGTGTTGTAGAAAATCCATATAATTAACATTATATGGTAATTGATTGGGCCTCATTCCAGTTTTGAAAAAGAAATATTTGAAAAAGAAATATTTGAAAAAGAAATATTTGAAATAGAATATTTGAAAATAGGAATATATGAAGCCGTGTTGATTAGATTGACGCCATTTTGACGTGAACGATATTTATATTGAATTGAAAACGATTTCGAAATGAATTGAATTGAAAACGATTTCGAAATGAATTGAATTGAAAACGATTTCGAAATGAATTGAATTGAAAACGATTTCGAAATGAATTGAATTGAAAACGAATTCAAATTGAATTGAAAGCGAAGTGAAATGAATTCAAATTGAATTGAAATTTGAATTGAATAGAAATGGATTTTAAAACGAATTTATAAAGAAGAATTTAATTTTGATTTGAATTGAAATGGAAGTTGAAAATGTTTTTGAAACGAATTCAAAACTATTTATATAATTCGTTTTAAATAGAAATCGACAATATATATATTATATATATTATATATATAATATAATGGCCTGAATAGAACGTGTCGCGCCGCGGCAGTTCGCGAATTTCGACCATTGATGTCAAACGGACATTACGGGAGATCCGACCGTCGGATTCTCCTAAAACCGGAACCGTTGGGTTTGTATCGAAAAGAGCTTTCTAACGAATGTGAGAAATTAGAAATCTAACGGTTGGATTTGGAATTATGTCCAAATCAAATTTGAAAAAGGTCGCTGTAAGTGCAGTTCGATGGCCATTGATGGAAATCGACTGTACGGGCCTTGATAAAATTATTAAAAATAGTAATAATTTGTGTAAAATCATAAGAAATGATTTGTGAAGATTTGGGATGAAAAACTCCATATTTGAAAAGATAAAAATAGATTTTTATCGAAATGAACTAGTTTTGAACTAGAATTATAATTCTATTTATTTTTAAACAAATAAATTGAATTTGAAAAGGGTTTTGAAAATAACCAAAATTTCCAATGATTGCATTGGAGTGGATTTGAATCGAAATTGTCTTCGGAATATTTCGATGTTGGAATTCGTGATTATACAGGCGTTGTTATGGAAATTTGAAAGATATATATTTGTATCGTTATTTCCAATACGACATTTGTTAGTCGTAGAATTCGATATTGAATATAAGCCGATATATTTTCTATTCAGAGCCTTGTATTGAATATCGAAAGTGATTTGGGTTTGTCGTGAATGGTGTCTTCATTAACACTGTTCTTGAACCCAGTTGAGAAAAGATTAAATCTTTTTATTTAGATTTAATGAAGTGCACCAATTAAACGATATTTAATTGGAATTGAATTGGTATTGATTTTTGGGTTATCGTGAACAGTGTTTTAAATAACACTTGTTCTTTAACCCGATAATTAATGGAATGTGATTTTGGGTTTATCGTGAACCGTGTTTTAAATGACACTGATTCTTTAACCCAGTTAAAGATTAAAACTAAGTGGAGTTTTAATGAATCTTTAATTAAGATTGAAATGATCGAGAATGGAGTATCACCAGTTTTACTCCAGGCGATAATTAAATCTTTAATTAGATTTGAACGTGAAATGGTAATTGAATTACCGATAACACTGTGGTGTTAGATATGAAGTACTACCAGTTTTACTTCATGGGATGAATAGGTTGGGATTGGGAAATAAAATAAATGATTACTTCGGTGTGGTTCGCTAATCCCGACTAGTTTGAATTGATATTCAAAGGTGATTAAAGAATAAATTTAAAGAATTTATCTTGGATAAAATTAATGGGAACTTTTCCCAAAGTATAGGAATATTTGAATAAAAGAATATTCTGAATTGGAATGAGGCGTATGTTGTGTTTGTGTAACACTTTTATAATATATACGCGAGTTATTCAGAAAGACCGGGTTTATCCCATTCTGAATAACTGATTCGACGTGGTGTCGAAGATGAAGACGACGGTCGAAGACCGGAGGTCTTCATGTCGTTTGGGTGATTACTGATGATCTTGATTGGGCTGTACACCTAAGAAGATGGAAACGGTTAGGGATCGTCCAGACGTACTTGGAGATCGATGGATATGCGAGGTACTAGGTGCCTCCGGTTTCGTTCAGACCCAGAACGGACTTGTAAATGGACTGTGTGTCTGACATTGGATTTTAGTCCGTGCGATTGATTTCTATTAAATATATATCTGCTTGGCGGCGGAGAATTTATTCTCTTGCTTAACGCCCTTCTCTGAGACGTACGAGCTCAGGGGTTATATATTGATGGATATCAAACGCATGGAGTGAAGTGCCTGTGTGGCATGCCTAAGCGGCAATTGATCGAGGCTTCTGTTGAAAAGCAAAGTCTTGTGGTGATGATCAAAGCTCGGCCTTTGTGGCGTAGCTTTGTGTAACGTTTGCTTCGCGAGTTTCACACCCGGTATGAACCAAAAACGGGAGAAGGACCTCAAGGAGGGCATGCGTTTCTTTCTAGTTAGAAGTGGCGTCAGTGGTTTTACACGCCCTGACGAGTTTGACTTATGTGGTTGTTGCTGTTGCGAGGCGCCTCGGTTTGATCGGACGATCCGGGTCCGATGGAGTCATTCGTTGGCTCATTTACGCCCCATAGGGCGGGGGAACGCATGTTCCGGGTTTAAGTTTAATCCACATCGGTGGACCGGCCCTGTCGCTCCAAGGGCCCACCTGAGTCTGGGTCCTGTGGCTCGGGCTAGAGAGTCACGAATCGGTAGAGGACAATCTTTTGCCTCGGTTCATAGACGGAAATCCAATTTCCAAATACGTGACATTTGCGGTTTTATTTGTAGAGCCTAGTATGGCGACATAGTGGGATGGGGCGCTCATGCCGCCTATGATTGATACTTATGATTTGAAGTTGTTTTATACACTATGCACTTATAATAGTATCAAACGATTTGTTTTAACCGTATCAAGCATTCTTTGGCTGTTATAAGGGAAAACCCTATCCTCGGCTGCGTTGCATTGTGTGATGGGACCTGGGTCTTATAACAGCTTCATTTTTCTTTATTTAGCATTGCGTTGTTTGCTTTATGCACTGGTATTCTTGGGAGGAAACCCGTTCCGTGTTATACGGCGTGGTCCCTTGATTTACCTAACTTTTAAAATGAAGAATAATAACTGTTTTAGTTCTCACACCAGTCACATGACTGACCTGGAGTTTATTGTTTTAACCTAAACTCTGGGTGCCCTTATTTTGACATGGGCAGCTAGTAGTTTTGGGTTTTGCAGATTTATATTCACAGGATCCTGGTTTACAGCTGGAACGATATCCGGAAAGCTTTGTATCCGTATATCTACTTCTAGTTGTGTATTTTATTATTTTCCGCTGCTATGTATTTAAATGTAATTTAAATCTCTGATATTTCTGTGTAATATTCATTTATACTCTGTATATTCTTGTATTCTGGTGCATTGTTGTAATATACAATGAAATGTTCTTCTGTATGCGTTCTATTTTGTCATGTTCTCAAACGATAGGGTGTTTCGAACGGTCTGGGTCGGTTTAGCGACTAGTTCGGACCGAGCGAAATTCTTTGCCGTTACATAAATGGAAAGGAGGAGCGCTATGGTTGTCTAGATTTAGTGATGATGACCTTTTTATGTCAGAGGGACATGGTCATAGGCCTCCAAGTCCTTGTAGATAGTCACGTTTAGCAGTTGGATCATTTACCTAGTAATGACTGCAGTAAAACAAGTTTTCTTTTAATACAGTTTTGCACTCCTATGTAATATTTTATTTTATTATTGAAATAGGATGGTTTAGTGTGATATTTTGTGATGATCACTAGGAAAGAATAAGGATATAGGATATTGTAAATAAAATGAAAATGAAAGAAAAAGATGAAAAACTAAAAAATAAACAAAATTTACATAATGCAATGAAGACGAAAACTATAATAAATGAGAACAACGAGAGAAAATCAATTCTTTCAAAATAAGTTTGGGGAATTGAAAAAGAAATTCTTCTAATATAAACTGTGCTTGGAAAAGAAAATATGAATTTTTATAGAGTAGCGATAAAAAAGGTGCGTGAAAGTGGAGTGGAAAATATAGAATTTTCCATTTCCAACATAAGAAATCGAATTTGAAAAATTAGATTTTTTTTGTAATTCGCAAATTTAAAGTTGTTTGCTAGGGTTTAGACGCGAAAATTGGATGAATTACGCCCTTATTTAGTAAGGATGTAGGAAATATTAAATGAAAAGATATTTTTATTTTTAAATTATTGCATTCATGTACAAATTGTCAGTATATTTCGGTTGTGTACATCATGTTTTCAAAGGATCTTTAAAAGAAAAAAGTACTCGTATAAGAGGTACTGCTTAGGCATTCATTGCATTCATGAATTTTTATGATGTATTACATTTTGCACAAATACATGGATGGCTGCATAATTAGATGTACACATGGTGGTTGTAAATTATGCGAGAAATTACATAATTTTACCCTTATCAGATTTCGAGGACGAAATTTCCTAAAGGGTGGGAGAATGTAACACCCTGCGTTTTAAATTAAATTATAAAATAAAATTCGTAAAATTTTCGGAATTTAGTTACAGAACTAGCGTCATTGCGTTTGTGGCGACTTCTGACCAATCTAAACCTATGGTTTGTACAAGACGGACTAAGAACGAAAAAATATCATTAAATGAAATTTCAAAACAAACACACAAAAATAAGAAAAGAAAGCATTCGGCTACTACCACTCGAACCTAGGATCTGAAGTTAAGAAAGTACACACTTTACCACTACACTACTAACACTTTTGAAATAACTACATTAAGTGTGTCGAATTATACCATGCATGTGTCAACACACCCATGAACTTGGACATTAATTTGCCCACATACGAAGTGGTAATGTTGTATTGCTTGTGCGACTTGATTCTATTAGCCTATTTTCAAATTTAGGCTGACGTGACGAATTACTATTGGCTGAACGACGTGGCTAGCAATAGGTTTAATCTAGGAATCCAACAATCTGAGATCTCTAACCTAACTTATAAATAGACCCCTAAGCCTAGCTAATTCTTGACAACACAATCTTTTCCTCGCCTCGTATAGTCTTTTATTTTAGAGATAGGTCAACCTAAATTTAAAACTTTAGGGGAAGAGATTTATAATAATAAATATTTATATAATCCTATTTTGGAGGTGGGATTCTAGCAGCCAAGGATTAAAGCTTAGGATGATGGGTGAGTGGATTTGAATTATTCTTTTCAGTAATGTCATATATTATCATTTAATTCATGTTAATTTAGTTTAATTTATAATTAGTTTAATTTACAATTATTGGTAGTAATATATTTTCTTGTTAAACTTAGGTATAGTTTGATTAGGTTTACTTGCAGTAGTTTAATTTCTACTATAAATTAATTTGACATATTATAATTATGGTTATTGTAACAACAACGGATTTCGCCAGGACCTAATCGATCGTAAAATCGACCGAGACCATTCGAATCCCAAATACGCTAACTCTGGGCATACTAACATCAAAACAAATAACAGAAGACTTTTATAAACATTATAATAATGTTACATCAGAGTACAGAATATCAGAGTACATCGAATATAATATAGCAGAAGAAGATTAATTTACAATAAACTTAATACAATGCAGCAGAAGACTATCAATGCTCTGGACACTGCTTTAAGCTTCGATCGAGAATCCTTCTTAATATATCTGCAAAATAAGCTACTCGACTGCCCATGTGGAAAATATGGGCACCGGAGTTTGCAAGTGAAATAAACTACCAGTCAGTCGTGGGACTGGTATGAGAAATCTTACTTAACTTATCTAATAATAAGGCTAATCACAGGATCTTGCACCTAACGCAAAACGGGTTTACTTCATTGGATTTCTAGTGCATGAAATAAATTAAATCATTTATACAACGCAATGCTTTTTAGAAAAATGAAGCCATTATAAGACTCAAATCCCATCACATAATGCAACGCAAACCGAAGGATAGAGTTTTACCTTATAATGGCCAAAATATGCTTGATATGTAGAAATCATTTGATATTATTATTAGTGTCTGTATGTTTCAAAAACAATTTCAATCATAATGTATCAATCATAGACGGCATAGCTACCATATACTATGTCGCCATACTGGTTATACAATCAAAACCGCACGGTGTCGTATTGGAAGTTGGATTTCCATCATGAACCAAGGCAAGGGATCATCCTTACCGAATTCGAGACTCTCTAGCCCGAGCCTCAGGATCAGCCACAACTGCAACTTAGATCTTCAGGGCCGGTCCACAAATACTTTAGTGGATTAATAATGCCTGAATAATACGTTTCCCTGCCCTACGAGGCATAAAATCTAAGCCACTAGGGACTCAATATCTGAGGCGTCTCATTCTATCATCCACATAAGTAAAATATCTGGGCTCCATAACATGTCACCACTTCTAGCTAGAAAGAAATGTATGTCCTCCCTGCAGTCCACCCCCATTATGGATTCATATCGGGGTGTGAGGCACGCGAAGTATCGCTATACACAAAGCTATGCTAACTAAAGCTGTGCTTTGATCATCATCCACAAGACTCTGCTATTCAACAAAAGCCTTGATCATTTGCATCTTAGCATGCCACATTGTCAATCCATACCATACCATTGATTTCTACCAATATATACACTCTAAGCTCGTACGTCTCAAAGAAGAATGTTAAGAAAGAGAATAGATTCTCCGCTGCCAAACAGATATATATTTAGCAGAGATCAACGAATACAACATAAAGGAATACAATGCCAGACATACCATCCATTTACAAGTCCGTTCTGTGTCTGAACGAAACCGGAGACATCTTATTCCTCGTCTAATATGTCCAATACAGGAGAGAGGTTCTCACATATCCATCGATCTCCAAGTACGTCTGGACGATCACCACTTATTACCTTGTCTTGAGATGCCTCCCAATCAAGACATCAGTAATCATCCAAACGATGTAAAGACCTCCGGTCTTCAACCATCGTCTTCATCTTCGATTTTTAATCGTCGTAGTAATTATTCAGAATGGGTTAAACCTAGTCTTTCCAAATAACTCGCGTATTTTATAATCAATAATTAAGTGTTATAGAAACACATCATACGCCTCATTCCAATTCAGAATATTCTTTTAAATAAATATTCACATTATTAGGGAACGGTTCCCATTAATGTTATGAAAGATAAATCCTTTTAAATTTATTCATTTAATCATTAATTATCTCATTCCCATTTTTAATCTTACTGAAGATTCATTAAAACTCTATTCTAGTTTTAATCTCAAATATCAATATTTAATGATTATTCAACTTTAAGAAATAAATCTTGTCTTTAACTGGGTTAAAGAACAAATGTTATTTAAAAACATTGTTCACGATAAACAAAAATTCAACTTCCATTAAATATGGAATCTTCACAGAAATAAGATTAATATTTAATCGATATAAATTTTTGTATCAGACTAATAATATAAAAGGAATAACGGCAAAGCCTTTTAAATTCTATATATATTAATGGTCTTCTTTTATAGAGGCTCATCTCGATTATTATTAAATCGAATTCCCTTCAGTTCCAATTTATTCTATTAAATTGGAAAACTTTACTTTGGGAAATTTCCCTTTAAATCTTAATAAATGATTTATAAATTCCAAATTATATTTTCACTGTTAATTGGATTAAAGAAAAATATCGTTTAAAACACAGTTCACGATAAACCCAATTCACATTTCGCTTTATTCCAATTACTAAATATAATTCGAAACTCTAATAATCTTAATTAAAGATTTATTCTTTTCATATAGGGCTTCAGAACAGTGTTATTTAAGACACCATTCACGACAACCCAAAAATCCGATTTCACTTATTCAATTCTGATTAAATATTGGTTAATTGGAAAACTTCAATAAATACTAATTTAAAGATTTATTCTTTTCTCATCGGGGTTTAAGAACAGTGTTATTGAAGCCACCATTCATGACAAACCCAAAATCCAATTTATTATATAATTCCAATTAAATATTAATTAATTGGAAAACTTCATTAAATCTTAATTTAAAGATTTATTCGTTTCTCATCGGGGTTTAAGAACAGTGTTATTGAAGACACCATTCACGACAAACCCAAAATCCAATTTGTTTTATTTAATTCCAATTTAACATCAATTAATTGGAAAACTTGATTAAATTATTATCCTAGTTAATAACTAGTTCATTTCGATAAAAATATATTTTTATCTTTTCAAATATGGAATTTTTCATCCAAAATCTTTTCAAATCACTTATTATGATTTTACATATTTTTACCATATTTTTAATAATTTTATGAAGGCCCGTACCGTCGGTTTCCAATAACGACCAACAAACTACATCCATAGCGACCTTTTTCAAATTTGATTTGGACATAATTCCAAGTCCAACCATTAGATTTTAAAACTCTTATATTCATTGGAAAGTTCTTTTCGATACGAACCCAACGGTTCCGGCTTTAGGAGAATCCGACGGTCGGATCTCCCATTACATCAATTTGAAGTTAATGGTCGAAATTCGCGAACAGTCGCTGCGTGGCGCATTCTATTCAGGTCATTATGTATATATCATCGATTCCATTTAAATCGTATTTTATAAAATATTTATAAATTTGTTTTAAAACGATTTTAACTTCATTTTTAATTTTAAATCAAAATGGAATATTCTATATCTTTATCCTATTAAAATGATAATATTTCCAAAATATTAAATTTTGAAATCATTTCTTTTAGATATTCATTATAAAATGAATAAAATCGATCGATAAACCCGTTCGGGTTAAAAATGGCGTTTCTATACTTAATCCGACTTCATATTTTTATATTTTTGTGTCCATCCAAAGATGGACATAGAAATCATAATTTTATTCTTCACTAAATTTATTTTAGAATACTCTTGATTTTAAAACATTCTTTATTTTAATAGATTCTTTATTTCTGCATATTCTTTATTTAAAACATTATGAATCATAATGCGACTCGATCAGTTACCATATAATTTCAGTTATATGGATTTTCATACATCGCATGTATCTAACAATAATGATAAATAATCGTTCAACGGTCCATTTATATCCAGAGTGAAGTTTTACAATTGTTTGAGCATTAAAATAAATAAATAATGCTCATCACAGACTATCAATCCATCGACTGACATATAACTAAATATTGGGACTAGTGTATGTCAAATATCATCCCAATACTTGTGTTGGGTTTTCAGACAACAAAAGTTTATTTAAATACATCATTGGTTAATAAATTTAACCTATTATAATTCGGTTTGGATTATTTTCTATCTAACAAATTTTCACTGTTTGAATTATAAATGGATCTTTATAATTTTAATTTCAACTACCATATTAATGTTAACATTATTTTTAATATGTTAAACATTTCAACATCACAAACACATATTTCAAGACATGACTTTTCTTATTTAATAAAACGTATTCTAACAAGATGACATTTCTATTTAACAAAAACATATTCTAACTAAATGATATTTTTATGAAACAAAAACATATTCTATCTAAATGACATATTTATTTACAAAATATGTTTTCTAACTAAATGACATATTTATTTACAAAATATGTTTTATAATATAAATGACATATTTATTTACAAAATATGTTTTCTAACCAAATGACATATTTATTTACAAAATATGTTTTCTACATAAATGACATATTTATTTACAAAATATGTTTTCTACGTATTCTAATGACAAATAAAAGAATAATTTATTTGCATACATTTTTCTATGTATTTTATGACAAATAAAAGAATATTTTATTAGCATACATATTTCCATGTATTTAATGACAAATAAAAGAATATTTTATTTACACACATTTTTCTATGTATTCTAATGACAAATAAAAAAATATTTTATTTGCATGCATTTTTCTATGTATTATAATGACAAATAAAAGAATATTTTATTTGCATACATTTTTTTACGTATTCTAATGACAAATAAAAGAATACTTTATTTGCATACATTTTTCTATGTATTCTAATGACAAATGAAAGAATATTTTATTTGCATACATTTTTCTATGTGTTCTAATGACAAATAAAAGAATATTTTATTTGCATACATTTTTCTATGTATTATAATGACAAATAAAAGAATATTTTATTTGCATACATTTGTCTATGTATTCTAATGACAAATAAAAGAATATTTTATTTGTACACAAATTCAATGTTTCACCATAACAAATAAAAGTGATACTTTTATGTATTGACAATTCTAATTCAACCTAACAAATAAAAATGATAATTTTATGTTGATAATTATAATTCAACATAACAAATAAAAATGGTAATTTTATGTTGATAATTCTAATTCAACATAACAAATAAAAATGGTAATTTTTTGTTGACAATCATAACAAATAAAAATGATAATTTTATGTTGACAATTCTAATTCAACATAACAAATAAAAATGATAATTTTATGTTGACAACTCTAATTTAACATAACAAATAAAAACGATAATGTTATGCTGACAATCATAACAAATAAAAATGATAATTTTATGTTGACAATTCTAATTCAACGTAACAAAGAAAAATGATAATTTTACTTTGCCAACAATTTTATTTCAACTAAGTAAAAAAAATGATTCTTTTATTTTGTTGACAATTCTATTTCATCAAAAATGATATTTTTGTTTTTGATACAAATCTATTTCAACAAAAATGATGTTTTTGTTTTCGTATAAATCTATTTTAACAAAATAATATTTTTGTTTTGACAATTCTATTTCAACAAAAATGACATTTTATTTTGTCGATTCTAATACAACAAAATTGACATTTTTATTTTGTCAATTCTAATATAAAAAATATTCCATTAAATCAACAGATCAATAAACAACATCAAACAATTTAAATCAAATCACGTACAAGTAAGAATTTCTAAACACGATAATAAGTAATTTATTTTTAATTATTTAAATAAGAAATCTCACCTTGATCGGTTTCTGAAATTGTTTGAATAACAATTGTTTTTAATAAAATTAAATAGCATTCAATTTTATCAAAAATTTCCATAGCTTTAGTTTCTATCCCCGTCTGTTCCATCACGAAGATCTTGCTTTCACGATTCAAACGCTTCTGAAATCATTTAGTTCTGTTTTCATTTGAGAAAGTTATACGATTTTAAACATTGATTACATAAGTTATATAATTAAATTAATAATTAACTAATTAATTACATTTGGAAAATAAATCTGGGCCGCCATCTTCCCTTATCCATCGTCGACTTCCTATAACCCACTCATCCTCCGAAACATCAGCCGCCGCACCACCGTACGAGCCACCGGGGCTCGATCCAAGTCCGCCACGTCGAAGACCTCTCGTCACCGCCCCCCAACGCTGGAGTTCTGATGAACTCGGCGCCTTCTGGTACTAGAAAACCTGACTCGAACATTTGTCCTTGGAGCTGAGAAATCGCGCTCTAGAATTGATGAAATTCGACCATATCCTTACGAAGTGGAAGAGCATGAAAAATGCTTTGATTTTTGCTTTGGAGTTGCATTAGAATTCGAAGGGGATTAGGAATTAATAACAATTTGAAATCGGAAGAGGGTGGCCATCGTTTAGAACTGGCGGTTGGTTAGATTTTAAGGGGAATACGAAATACGGTGTATTTATATAGTATTTCTATCACTATTTTATTTAATTCAATTTAATTCCAATAATACTAGTTTAGCACCCCGAACTCCAAACGAATCCCAATGACTGTCGTCCCCAGCTAAATACCCCTATTCTGGACACGATGGGATATGTTTCGTAAGCCAATTCTATCATTTCGGTCAGTATCCGTTAAATTTAAAATATAAATCAATATATTTTAAATTCAAACGCACTTTTTAATTTACCGGGGCCACATACTGATCCCAAAAAATCCTAAAAAATAAATCTACCTATGTTTTGATGATACGGTCTTAACAAAATTAATTTAGTCAAATTTGGAGACCGTTTGAAAAATGGTCATTTTCTAGTCGATCCAAATTGACTGAAATTGACAAATCACGTTTTCTTTTGTCAGGCTCACATATTAATTCCAAAAACTATGAAAACTAGAATCGAGCAATAATTTGACATTCCGGATCCAACAAAAGTGGTTTCGTCGAAAACGGATGTCGTTTGCAAAACGGCTATTTTTTAGGGCTTTATATTATATTAAAATATGTATAAATTCCATAGCGACTTTCCTAAATTTTAAACTAGACATAACTTACAATTTATAAAGTGAAATCTCAGTTTCTTACATTCGTTAGAAAGATATAATTAAACAGATTCAAATATTTCTTGTTTCGTCCAATTCTGACTTATAATGAATTATGTATACTCAATTGAAATTAGAAATCGAATTTTCAAACTACCGCACCATTTTAGGCTCGTTTTATATTTAAAATAAATATATATGTTCTAACTTCAATTAAAATAAATTTTCCGTCATTATTATTTAAAATAAATCATTTGAAATATTCAAAATCCATTAAAATTTCTAAAATAAAAAAATTAAATTGGTTCAGAATTTCCGGGTTGTTACAATCACCCCCACTTAAAAACTTTTCGTCCTCGAAAAGAAGCGAAGCTGAAAGTTGTTTAACTAACCAACTCAACTTTCATTCTTTTATTTGGTTTCAGTAATTTTTATTAGTTGAACTAATAATCACACAACACAATCATCAATCAATTAGTTGATTAGCTTTTCAAATATATATAACTTTTATATATTCAAAAATCATATTTTCTAAAATCGAATTATATATATAATCGAAAATACGTTAATTATAAACTTGTCACTCTCTACTCATTCTAGGGCATTTCTAACCCCATCTCTAACGATTTTTTTCATTCTATGATGCTACTGATCGTATCTCTAATGAGTATTCTTTTATAGGATATTTCTAATCCTACCTCTGATGAGACTTTTGTTCAGTTCTAACGAGTTGTACCCCAAAGATTTGAGTTAACCCAAAGCTTTGATACCAGCTGTAACGACAACGGATTTCGCCCGGACCTAATCGATCGTAGAATCAACCAAGACCGTTCGAATCCCGCATACGCTAACTCTGGGCATACAACACATCAGAACAAATAACAGAAGACTTTTATAAACATTATAATAATGTTACATCAGAGTACAGAATATCAGAGTACATCGAATATAATACAGTTGCGGAAGATTAATTTACAATAAACTTAATACAATGCAGCAGAAGACTATCAATGCTCTGGACACCGCTTTAAGCTTTGGTCTAGAATCATGATTAATAGATCTGCAAAATAAGCTACTTGACTGCTCGTGTGGAAAATATGGGCACCCGAGTTTGCAAGTGAAACAAACTACGAGTCAGTCATGGGACTAGTATGAGAAATCTTACTTAACTATCTAATAATAAGGCTAATCACAGGACCACGCTGCTAACGCGGAACGAGTTTACTCCATTGGATTGCCAGTGCATGAAATAAATTAAATCATTTAAACAACGCAATGCTTTTTAGAAAAATGAAGCCATTATAAGACTTAAGTCCCATCACACAGTGCAACGCAAACCGGAGGATAGAGTTTTACCTCATAATGGCCAAAATATGCTTGATACATAGAAATCATTTGATATTATTATTAGTGTATGTATGTTTCAATAACAATTTCAATCATAATGTATCAATATTAGACGGCATAGCTACCATACACTATGCCGTCATACCAGTTATACAATCAAAATCGCACGGTGTCGTATTGGAAGTTGGATTTACATCATGAACCAAGGCAAGGGATCGTCCTTACCGAATTCGAGACTCTCTAGCCCGAGCCTCATGATAAGCCTCAACTGCACCTTAGATCTTCAAGGCCGGTCCACAAATACTTTAGTGGATTGATAATGCCTGAACAATACGTTTCCCTGTCCTATAGGGCATAAAATCTGAGCCACTAGGGACTCAATATCCGAGGCGCCTCATTCCATTATCCACATAAGTAAATTGTCTGGACTCTATACCATGACACCACTTCTAGCTAGAAAGAAACCTAAGTCCTCCTTGCAGTCCTCTCCCGTTTTTGGTTCATACCGGGGTGTAAGGCTCATGAAGTATCGCTATATACAAAGCTATGCTAACTAAAGTTGTGCTTTGATCACCATCCAGAAGAATCTACTTTTCAACAAAATCCTTGATCATTTGCATCTTAGCATGCCACATTGTCAATCCATACCATACCATTGATTTCTGCCAATATATAACCTCTAAGCTCGTACGTCTCAGAGAAGGGTGTTAAGCAAGAGAATAAAATCTCTGTTACCAAACAGATATATATTTAGCAGAGATCAACGAATACAACATAAAGGAATACAATGTCAGACATACCATCCATTTACAAGTCCGTTCTGGGTCTGAACGAAACCGGAGACACCTTATTCCTCGCCCCATATGTCCAATACAGGAGAGAGGTTCTCGCATATCCATCGATCTCCAAGTACGTCTGGACGATCACCACTTATTACTTTGTCTTGAGATGCCTCACAATCAAGACATCAGTAATCATCCAAACGATGTGAAGACCTCCGGTCTTCACATCCGTCTTCATCTTCGACTTTTAATCGTCGTAGTAATTATTCAGAATGGGTTAAGCCCGGTCTTTTCGAATAACTCGCGTATTTTATAATCAATAATTAAGTGCTATAGAAGCACATCATATGCCTCATTCCAATTCAAAATATTCTTTTAAATAAATATTCACATTATTAGGGAAAGGTTCCCATTAATTTTATCAAAGATAAATCCTTTTAAATTTATTCTTTTAATCATTTAATTATCTCATTCACATATTTAATCTTACCAAAGATTCATTAAAACTATGTTTTAGTTTTAATCTCAAAAATCATCATTTAATGATTATTCAACTTTAAGAAATAAATCTTGTCTTTAACTGGGTTAAAGAACAAATGTTATTTAAAAACATTATTCACGATAAACCCAAATTCATCTTCCATTAAATATGGAATCTTCATAGAAATCAGATCAATATATAATCGATATAAATTTCTGTATTAGACTAATAATATAAATGGAATAACGGCAAAGCCTTTTAAATTCCATATATAGTAACGGTCTTCTTTTACAGAAGCTCATCTCGATTATTATAAAATCGAATTCCCTTCAATTCCAATTTATTCTATTAAATTGGAAAACTTTACTTTGGAAATTTCCCTTTAAATCTTAATAAAAGATTTATAAATTCCAAATTATATTTTTGCTGTTAATTGGGTTAAAGAACAAATGTCGTTTAAAACACAGTTCACGATAAACCCAATTCACATTTCACTTTATTCCAATTACTAAATATAATTGGAAACTCTAATAATCTTAGTTAAAATATTTATCCTTTTCATACGGGGCTTAAGAACAATGTTATTTAAGACACCATTCACGACAACCCAAAAATCCAATTTCACTTATTCAATTCCGATTAAATATTAATTAATTGGAAAACTTCATTAAATCTTAATTTAAAGATTTATTCTTTTCTCATCGGGGTTTAAGAACACTGTTATTGAAGACACCATTCACGACAAACCCAAAATCCAATTTATTATTTAATTCCAGTTAAATATTAATTAATTGGAAAAATTCATTAAATCTTAATTTAAAGATTTATTCTTTTCTCATCGGGGTTTAAGAACAGTGTTATTGAAGACACCACTCACGACAAACCCAAAGTCCAATTTGCTTTATTTAATTCCAATTAAATATCAATTAATTGGAAAATTTGATTAGATTATTATCCTAGTTAAAAACTAATTCATTTTGACAAAAATGTATTTTTGTCTTTTCAAATATGGAATTTTTCATCCAAAATCTTTCCAAATCACTTACTATGATTTTACATATTTTTACCATATTTTTAATAATTTTATCAAGGCCCGTACAGTCGGTTTCCAATAACGACCGCCGAACTGCATCCATAGGGACATTTTTCAAATTAGTTTTGGACATAATTCCAAATCCAACAGTTAGATTTCAAAACTCTTATATTCATTGGAAAGCTCTTTTCGATATGAACCCAACGGTTCCGATTTTAGGAGAATCCAACGGTCGGATCTCCCATTACATCAATTTGAAGTTAATGGTCGAAATTCGCGAACGGTCGCTTCGTGGCGCGTTCTATTCAGGCCATTAAATATATATATATATATATATATATATATATATATATATATATATATATCGTCGATTTTCATTTAAATCGTATTTTATAAAATATTTATAAATTTATTTTAAAACGATTTTAACTTCATTTTTAATTTTAAATCAAAATTGAATATTCGATATCTTTATCCTATTAAAATGATAATATTTCCAAAATATTAAATTTTGAATTCATTTCTTTTTTATATTCATTATAAAATGAATAAAATCGATCGATAAACCCGTTTGGGTTAAAAATGGCGTTTCTATACTTAACCCGGGTTCATATTTTTATATTTTTGTCACCGTCCAAAGATGGACATAGAAATCATAATTTTATTCTTCACTAAATTTATTTTAAAGTACTCTTGATTTTAAAACATTCTTTATTTTAAAGGATTCTTTATTTTTGAATATTCTTTATTTAAAACATTCTGAATCGGAATGCGACTCGATTAGTTACCATATAATTTCAATTATATGGATTTTCATACGTCGCATGTATCTAACAATACTGATAAAGAATCGTTCAACAGTCCATTTACATTCAGAGTGAAGTTTTACAACTGTGTGAGCATTAAAATAAATAAATAAATAACGCTCATCACAGACTGTCAATTGATCGATTGACATATAACTAAATATTGGGGCTAGTTTATGTCAAATATCATCCCAATACCCTATGGCGTTTTCCGACAACAGCAGTTTATTTATATACATCATTGGTTAATAAATTTAACCAATTATAATTCGGTTTGAATTATTTTCTATTTAACAAATTTTCACTATTTGAATTACAAATGAATATTTATATTTTTAATTTCAACTACCATATTAATGTTAACATTATTTTTAATACGTTAAACATTTCAACATCACAAACATATATTTCAAGACATGACTCTTCTTATTTAACAAAACGTATTCTAACAAGATGACATTTCTATTTGACAAAAACATATTCTAACTAAATGATATTTTTATTAAACAAAAACATATTCTATCTAAATGACATATCTGTTTACAAAATATGTTTTCTAACTAAATGACATATTTATTTACAAAATATGTTTTCTAATAAAAAAGACATATCTATTTACAAAATATGTTTTCTAACCAAATGACATATTTATTTACAAAATATGTTTTCTAACATAAATGACATATTTATTTACAAAATATATTTTCTGTGTATTCTAATGACAAATAAAAGAATAATTTATTTGCATACATTTTTCTATGTATTCTAATGATAAATAAAAGAATATTTTATTTGCATACATTTTTCTATGTATTCTAATGACAAATAAAAGAATATTTCATTTGCATACATTTTTCTATGTATTCTAATGACAAATGAAAGAATATTTTATTTGCATGCATTTTTCTATGTATTCTAATGACAAATGAAAGAATATTTTATTTGCATACATTTTTCTATGTATTCTAATGACAAATAAAAGAATGTTTTTATTTGCATACATTTTTCAATGTATTCTAATGACAAATAAAAGAATATTTTATTTGTACACAAATTTTATGCTTCACCATAACAAATTAAAGTGATACTTTTATGTGTTGCCAATTCTAATTCAACATAACAAATAAAAATGATAATTTTATGTTGACAATTCTAATTCAACATAACAAATAAAAGTGATAGTTTTAAGTTGACAATTCTAATTCAACATAACAAATAAAAATGATAATTTTATGTTGATGATCATCGCTTTCTATGAATTAGAAAAGCACGAATTTTAAATAATTACTGCAAGTGCACAGGTGTGTAGCGTACAGGTCAAGCACAGGGAGGCAAATTAAATCAAATTATTTAAAAAAATTCTTGGGCGAGTTATACGAAGCTTGGGGGTTGATTTTGAAAAGCAATAAAACTATTATTGAATTGAGTATAGATCTAAATCTAATCAAATCTATATTCAATCCAGTATGACCTATGAACGCAATAAAAAGAACAGAAATTAAAACTGCAGAAATTGAAATAATAAACAGGAATTAAAATTAGGATTACCGCTGAATCTAATCAGACGGTCAATCACTAATGAAAATAAATGTAAAATACAACTAGTACTCTACTAAATCTAATTGTGTAGATGGCACTAGTGTAACACCCCGTATTTCTGTTAATACTAATATTCACAAATTAAAAGAATTAATATTGAGAATTTGCACGAAATAGCCTTAAAAAGGCATATAACAAATTTGAGATATGTGAATTGCCTTAAAAGGCGAAAAATGGAATTAAGACATTAATTGGAAAATTAATGTGCAGAAATGGTCATAAGTTAATTATGGATTAATTTGAATTCATGAATAGGTGCGTGTGTGTATATATATATATATATATATATATATATATATATGGGCAGTTAATGTAAACATGAATATAAGTTTATTAATTTGCTGAGTGTTTGCTGAGTCACTTCCGACTCATTGCTGAGTCAATAAGATAAACCCCATCTTGTCTGAATGGCTGCAGTTATTTCTAGGTTAAATCTAATGGCCTAAATGAATCCTAACATCTATAAATAAGTGGGTAGACTCTAACCCTAAATCACTTGAAAAATTGGAGAGCTACCGACATGCCGTTGCCATGAAGTTCATCATAGCCGTCACAAACTAAAGAAGAAGAAGGCCTAATCTACAAACTAAATCTACTTAAACCAAATCAAAAGCTCTCTCTCTTTCTATTTCTCTTCTTTAAAATTGTGAGTATGATGAATCTCACAATATTATTATAAAATAATTTGATTAAGTTATGAATGGATCACAAGAAAGTGATATGAATTGTTATGTATTTGTAAATTATGTTGTGGATCTCTTGTTATGCTATTATGTTATCATATATATGTTGTTATGTTGTAGTGATTATGTTGTAAATAATCATATGCTATGTCATATGTGATTAATCATGCTATGCTATGTTATAAATCATGTTATGCCATGTTGTAAATCATGCTATGCTATGTTGTAAATATCATGCTATGTTGCAAATTATGATATGCTATGTTGTAAATCTTATATATGTTGTAGATCTCATATTATCACATATGTTGAAATACTTATGTTATATGATAATGATGTCATGTTAAGTTGTGTTGAATCATACAATTTGTAAAATCATGATGTTAGTATTTATGCGAATTGGATCATGTTTAAAGTTTATGTTTTTTTATAATAGATCTTGATTATGGGAATTTGCCTATTGAGTTAGGTGTACCCATATACATGAATCTACAAATTAATTGGATCTTGAATATGGGAATTTGCCTATTAAGTTAGGTGTACCCATATACATGAATCTATGATTAAATGAATTTTGATTTTTGGGAATTTGCCTATTGAGTTAGGTGTACCCATATAAAACCATATTGTTAATGATGTTGATTCACACTTGTCCTATACAAGTTTATGAAATTTGATCAAAATCATATTATGTGAATTATGAATAAGTTGACACCCTTAGATCCATGACATGTATAACCATATGTAAGTTGTAATGTATGCAAGTTTTACCCCTTGTTATGATTTATTTAGTCACATATATATGTTGTTGTTGTGAATAATTTCTTTTATGCTATGAGTTAGACTAATCGGGTCTAGCATACATTTTGCGAATTAACGTTCAAACGTGGGGTAGGGGTAATATTAGGAAATTAATAAATTGGGGTGCAATTGATATGATTTTGCATGCCTTAAATGGATGTCCATAATTGAGTCAATTATGGACATTGTTAAATTTGGAATTAATTAATAATTCAAGTAGGGAATTATTAAAATTGGGGAAAGTGGATTATTAATAATAATCAATGCTTAGGACACGAGGTTGGACCCATTTGTGACGTAAACCTGCCCGGACCCGCCCGGCAAATCCAGTAGTCACAAATGTCGGCCCAATGTGAGAGGTCCTAGGCCCAAACTAAAGCATAACAGTTGTAAAGACACGAGGTTAGACTCTTTTATGGTGTAAGACTGCCCGGACCCGCCCGGCAAATCCAGCTGCCATAAATGCCAGTCTAATGTGAGAGGTCTTTTTGAGGTTATGGCCTTAATGAATTAAGAAATACTTAGCCAGATAATCATGTAAGGTGGGACATGGGGGTTAAGTAGGTGTCTTGGGTGGCATGAGGAATCTAGTGGTTGCCTTTAGAGGCATTTGAAATACGATTAGACTTAACCAAATACACATGTAAATGAACATGACTAAGTGGGTTAAGTGGATGGACTAATGGGACAAGCTTAGGTGGAATGCTTGTGGGAAATAATGGGGGCCCATTTCAACCAGTATTCCAAAACATATCTTTGTGGGCTCGACCCAAGTCGAGGACGGGACACGCATACTGGGTTTGACTATAAGAGGCCAAAACAGGGAGCGGTGGCAACGCAAGTCCAACGGGTTTCATATGCGTGTGTGGACCCGGGCTGGTAGGTAAGACGTTGTTGCATCGTGTAGGTATAAGCCATGCATCTCCGTTATATCGGGTTGCCACTTTAGGGGAATGATACACCCCACTGTGGGGCCAGCACGGGTATCTACGAGTAGGGAGCCGATCGAAAATTGGAAATTGGGGTACACCTAGTGGAGACAGGGGCAGGCGGCACCTATGTAGTCAGCTAGGAGTACGTAAAGCCATTAAGAAAGTTTCTAAGTGAAGCTAAGTGGAATCAATCTTTAGGGTGACTGGTGTGGTGCAGTATAGTGTTTATCCTTTAGTATTTAGGAGCGCCTATAACGTTTCCTTTAGCGATTGTCTATGTCCTTAATCTGCTCTTTCATAGACATTTCCTTGTTTTCCAGCTTATGCCTTAGTCCGGTTATTTTGATAATAGTATTGTAGAATTATCATACTCGCCAGACTTTATGTCTGACCCCCCCCCCCCTCTTTTTCATCTTTTTCTCCCTTCAGGTCCTCAGGTTGGGCCAAGTTCCAGTGGAGTCTGATTGGATTGCTTATCTCTTGGAAAGCTTGGACTGCTGAAGTAAAGTCCAGCTTGTTATCTTTCTTTTTAATGGCTATTTATGTAATGGGATTATGTACTTGTTTTATCAAGATAGATATTGTACTTGACTTTGATTATGGTGTTATGATGTAATCAAACATGTTTTGACTTCTACTGCAATTGAAATAAAGTTTTTAAATTTCCAAGTACTATTTTATATCTGCCTTGTTGAAATTTTACTGTTCTATATTCACCTAAAACCTCCATAGAAGTTAATGCATTCTCTTTGTGAGTGACATTAATGGACGTGGGGTGTTACACGTGGTATCAGAGCATAAGGTTACCAGAACAGATAAAAATTTTAGAAAAATATTTTTCTAAAGTATTTTTGGAAGAAGTGCTTTCAAAAACATGTTATTTAGAGAAAGTTTTTATGAAAAACATAATCCCAAATAGCCATATCCTTATCTTTATCTTTCGAATTCTCCATTTTGAATCTTTCCTTTTTCGTTTCAGCATGGCTAAAGATCTTAATCTCCCAGAAGGTGTGACGATTCCAGGGTGGTTTAGGAGATATTTGGAGGCTAGGGCCACCACTATAGGCCCAGCAGATGTTCCTCCACCCCCAGTTGCACCCATTCCTCCTCCTCCTCCTCGTGTTGACACTTTTGCAAAGACGTGCAAGGAATTTAAGGCTATGGGAGGAAAAACTTTTCAAGGGACTGAGACGTTTGTGGAGGCCAGAGACTGGCTTAAGGAGACTGAGGAATTGTTGGATATCTTTGAAGTGGAAGATGGGAGGAAAGTCCGTTTAGCTGCTTGGTTAATGAAGGGAGAGGCCTCGTTTTGGTGGGAGGTCACTAACGGGGAACGTCCAGTTGATTCATGGGCGGATTTCAGACGAAGGTTTGAGGCAAAGTTTCTTTCAAGGGCAGAGGAAAATTTAAATATGGAAAAATTCCTGACATTAAAGCAAGGGAGCTTATCAGTGAAGGAGTATGTCAATAAATTTAATCAGTTAGCAAGCTTTGGCTTGGAGTTGGTGAACACGCCAGAGAAGAAAGCTTTGAGGTTCGTTAGAGGCTTGAATGAACCGTTGCAAGGGTTGGCTATGACCTACATCCCTATGGGAGCCACCTTTGAAAGGCTAGTAGAAATGGCACTTATGCATGAGGATAAGGCAGTTGAAAAGAAAGGGGATCAGAAGAAACCCCAACAGCAAAATAAGAAGGGTGGTAAAAACAATAATGGCAAAGGGAAGAAGAGATGCTTCAATTGTGGGACGCCTGGCCATCTCAGCAAAGATTGTAGAAAGAAAAAGAAGACTGGTTGTTTTCATTGTGGAGATGCAGGACATTTGGTGAAGGACTGCCCAAAGAAGGCGCAGAGGGCAGGGTCTACCTCGGGAGGACAGGTGCAGGTTCTTATGGCACCAGGGCAGGCAAGGGGGCAAGTTCAGGCTATTGCGGCCCCACCGCTGCAAGAAAGAGGTAGAACAATTTCTGTTGAAAGCTTAGTTTTTATGTTTGATCATCCTGTCCTTACCTTATTCGATTCTGGCGCATCTCATTCGTTTATCTCTGCATCATTAGTTGAATTACTGCACTTGAGCACCTGTTTAGTAGAGGATCCCTTGGTTGTTTCAAATCCAATTGGGGGTTCGGCTCATTTGACCATGATATGTTTGGATTTGAAAATCTTTATACTTAGCGTTGAATTTAGATGTGATGATTATGTATTATGCTTCACGGGCTATGGGCTAATTTTAGGAATGGATTGGTTATGTAGAAATGGGGCCATTCTTGATTGTGAAAGGAGAGTAGTTAGGCTTGTGACTCGCCTTGGTAATGCTCTCGACATCTTTTGTAGTCCCATAAATTCCGTTATGCTAAGTTATCTTGAATCGCTTGACGCGTCTGTAGAGAATCTGCGAACGGTAGAGGTGGTCCGGGAATATCCGGATGTGTTTGAGGAGGTGAAGGGCTTACCTCCAAAGCGGGAGATAGACTTTCGAATTTATCTTGTGGATAATGCTAAACCCGTATCTTTGCCAGTGCGCCACATGGCTCCTCGTGAAAGGAGGGAACTCAATAAGCAAGTGAAGGAGTTGCTTGAGAAGGGGTTCATAAGACGTAGTATATCAGAGTGGGGTGCTCCAGTAGTATTTGCTACAAAGGCGGATGGGTCCCTTGGACTTTGTGTGGACTATAGAGAACTAAACATGCTTACTAAAAAGAACCGACACCCACTGCCGAGGATTGACGATCTCTTTGATCAGTTAGTTGGCGCCTCAGTGTTTTCACAGTTGGACTTAGCCACTGGCTTTCATCAACTGAGAGTGGCTGAGGATAGTATAGATAAGACTGCTTTTAGGACTCCTGACGGATTCTATGAATGGCTAGTGATGCCCTTTGGTTTGACAAACGCCCCCGCATATTTTGTTGATTTGATGAGTAGGGTGTTTAGGGAGTACCTTAACAAATTCGTGGTAGTCTTTGTGGATGACATCTTAGTCTTTTCTAAGAATGAAGAAGAGCATGCCCTACATCTTAGGGAAGTGTTGGAAACCCTTCGAGCGCATAACCTTAAGGCAAAATTTTCTAAGTGTCACTTCTGGAGGAAAGAAGTACGGTTCTTAGGGCACGTGGTTTCCAAGGAAGGGATAGCAGTGGATCCCGCAAAGGTGGTGGCCATCCAAGATTGGAAGGTCCCTAAAAATGTAACCGAAGTAAGAAGTTTCTTGGGGTTGGCTGGCTATTATAGGAAGTTTATCAAAGACTTCGCAAAAATATCAGCTCCATTAACACGGTTAACGAAGAAGAACCTGGTTTTTACGTGGGACGAAGATTGTGATGATGCGTTCCAACGTTTAAAGAGAGCCTTAACTTCAGCCCCAGTCTTAGTGCTGCCAGACGGGAATAAACCGTTTACCGTCTATACTGATGCTTGTGGGACGGGACTTGGCGCGGTCCTCATGCAAGAGGGAAGAGTAATAGCCTATGGTGGAAGGCAGTTGAGGGTTCATGAAAAGAATTACCCTACGCATGACCTTGAGTTAGCCGCAATTGTTTTCGCGCTTAAGTCTTGGCGTCACTATCTTCTTGGTGAGAAATTTGAACTGTTCACTGACCACAAATCATTAAAATACTTATTCTCTCAGAAGGATTTGAATTTAAGGCAGTAACGGTGGATGGAATTCCTAGCCTCCTACGATTTTGAAATAGCATATACCCCGGGCATGGGTAACGTGGTAGCAGACGCCTTAAGTAGGAAAAGGTTGTCCTTGAGTCCGTTGTTTGTTGAACGACGAAGCTTAGAATTCATCTCCATGTTTGACTTTAGACCCTCCGTTGACCTAGTACCTGGTTTGTTAGCATCCTTGGAGGTTAGACCTACACTTCTAGGACGAGTTGGTGAGGCACAGCAAGACGACCCCCAGTTGGTTGAGATTGTAGAAAAGCTCAAAGGAGGGGAGTCGTCTAGCCATCTTCGTAGGTATACCCTAGACGATAAGGGTTGGTTACGAAGGGATAATAGACTTTGTGTACCACAAGACGAAGACTTAAGGAAGGCCATTCTTGATGATGCTCATCGCTCAAAGATGACCATTCATCCCGGCGGAGACAAGATGTACAAAGATATGAAGCGGGTTTTCTTTTGGGCCGGTATGAAAAAGGATGTGGCCGAGTACGTCGCTAGATGCTTGGTGTGCCAACGAGTAAAAGCGGAACAAAAGAAACCCGGTGGGTTGCTTCACCCATTGGAAGTTCCACTATGGAAATGGGAAAGCGTCTCAATGGATTTTGTGGATGGATTACCAAGATCAAGGAAGGGTAATACGGGGATTTGGGTTATAGTAGATAGACTTACTAAGAGCGCCCATTTTATTCCCGTGAAAAGTAAGAGGACTGCTCTGTGGTTGGCTTCTGTATACATTAAAGAGATAGTTCGTTTGCACGGTATTCCTTCTAGTATAGTAAGCGACCGTGATCCCATCTTCACTAGCGAATTTTGGAAGAGTTTACAAGAGGCGATAGGGACTCAGCTATGTTTGAGCACCGCATATCATCCTCAGACGGACGGCCAGACCGAGAGGGTGAATCGTATTCTAGAGGATCTTTTGAGGCTTTGTATCCTAGACTTTGGGGGTACATGGGAAGAGCACCTTCCGTTGGTAGAATTCGCATATAATAATAGCTTTCAGTCTAGTATTGGCATGGCACCTTTCGAAGCTCTTTATGGAAGGCCTTGCCGTTCGCCTACATGTTGGTGGGAATCTACCGATAAAATCCTACTTGGGCCCGATATGGTTAGGGAAACCTCGGAGAAGATTGATTTGATTCGAAGGAGGATGAAAGCAGCACAAGATAGGCAGAAATCGTATGCTGATAAGAGGAGGACAGATCTTGAGTTTGACATTGGGGACATGGTTTTTATCAAAGTATCTCCGTTACGGAATGTTGTTCGCTTTGGGTCCGTTGGGAAATTAGCGCCAAGGTTTGTAGGGCCGTTTCATATAAAAGACAGGATTGGGAAGATGGCGTATAGGGTGGAGTTGCCTGAGAAACTTAGTGGAGTACACGACGTATTCCATGTATCACATTTGAGGAAGTGTTTGCACAAGACCGCGGAGGTGGTAGAGCCGAGCTTGCTTAAAGAGGTGGAAATAGAGCGTGATGCAACAATTAGACGAGCTCCTACATGCATTCTTGGGTCGGAGATCAAAAAGTTGAGGAATCGAGAGGTCAGACTAGTTAAAGTGCAATGGGGAGATGATGAGAGCAACGCTACTTGGGAGACAGAAGGGAAGATGCGTTCGCTATACCCTTTTCTTTTTTAGGGTATGTCTTTTAATTTATCCTTTATCGCTTAGCTTATCTTATCTTATCTTTAGTATGTCCTCTCATTAGTATCTTTGACCTTTAGTTAGGATAATCCTATGGTTGAAACATGTGTTTGAGACATGTTATGTATGATGGATGCAAAATGGATGCAAGTGGTTGCTAGTGGTTGCTCGTGGATGCATATATACACACACTTTAGGCACTAGATCGGCTCAGTCACTACATATTGCATATTGCATAAATGAATGTATTTAGTATAATGGATGTATAATGGTTGTACCATCTTATAGATGCTGCATTCGGTTGAATGGATGTGCACGCATATAGAAGTAGTTTGTAAGCAATTAGGATCTTTTGCATACATAATGGATACATGGCACTATCATGAATTGCATCAAGGAGGTCAACTGAATCAGTGGACCGCCTGATTTTGCATTAGATACGGACATAGACACACACTGTGCATTTAAACATGAAAGCATTAGAAGTCTATAAGGACAATGGATGCCAGTGTTTGTTGATTGAGTAGATGGTTGATGATAGGATATAAACTTGAAGATTTCGGGGTCGAAATCCCTTAAGGAGGGGAGAATGTAACACCCCGTATTTCTGTTAATACTAATATTCACAAATTAAAAGAATTAATATTGAGAATTTGCACGAAATAGCCTTAAAAAGGCATATAACAAATTTGAGATATGTGAATTGCCTTAAAAGGCGAAAAATGGAATTAAGACATTAATTGGAAAATTAATGTGTAGAAATGGTCATAAGTTAATTATGGATTAATTTGAATTCATGAATAGGTGTGTGTGTATATATATATATATTTATATATATATGGGCAGTTAATGTAAACATGAATAGAAGTTTATTAATTTGCTGAGTGTTTGCTGAGTCACTTCTGACTCATTGCTGAGTCAATAAGATAAACCCCATCTTGTCTGAATGGCTGCGGTTATTTCTAGGTTAAATCTAATGGCCTAAATGAATCCTAACATCTATAAATAAGTGGGTAGACTCTAACCCTAAATCACTTGAAAAATTGGAGAGCTACCGACATGCCGTTGCCATGAAGTTCAGCATAGCCGTCACAAACTAAAGAAGAAGAAGGCCTAATCTACAAACTAAATCTACTTAAACCAAATCAAAAGCTCTCTCTCTTTCTATTTCTCTTCTTTAAAATTGTGAGTATGATGAATCTCACAATATTATTATAAAATAATTTGATTAAGTTTTGAATGGATCACAAGAAAGTGATATGAATTGTTATGTATTTGTAAATTATGTTGTGGATCTCTTGTTATGCTATTATGTTATCATATATATCTTGTTATGTTGTAGTGATTATGTTGTAAATAATCCTATGCTATGTCATATGTGATTAATCATGCTATGCTATGTTATAAATCATGTTATGCCATGTTGTAAATCATGATATGCTATGTTGTAAATATCATGCTATGTTGCAAATTATGATATGCTATGTTGTAAATCTTATATATGTTGTAGATCTCATATTATCACATATGTTGAAATACTTATGTTATATGATAATGATGTCATGTTAAGTTGTGTTGAATCATACAAGTTGTAAAATCATGATGTTAGTATTTATGCGAATTGGATCATGTTTAAAGTTTATGTTTTTTTATAATAGATCTTGATTATGGGAATTTGCCTATTGAGTTAGGTGTACCCATATACATGAATCTACAAATTAATTGGATCTTGAATATGGGAATTTGCCTGTTAAGTTAGGTGTACCCATATACATGAATCTATGGTTAAATGAATTTTGATTTTTGGGAATTTGCCTATTGAGTTAGGTGTACCCATATAAAACCATATTATTAATGATGTTGATTCACACATGTCCTATACAAGTTTATGAAATTTGATCAAAATCATATTATGTGAATTATGAATAAGTTGACACCCTTAGATCCATGACATGTATAAATTTATGCAAGTTGTAATGTATGCAAGTTTTACCCCTTGTTATGATTTATTTAGTCACATATATATGTTGTTGTTGTGAATATTTTCTTTTATGCTATGAGTTAGACTAATCGGGTCTAGCATACATTTTGCGAATAAACGTTCAAACGTGGGGTAGGGGTAATATTAGGAAATTAATAAATTGGGGTGCAATTGATATGATTTTGCATGCCTTAAATGGATGTCCATAATTGAGTCAATTATGGACATTGTTAAATTTGGAATTAATTAATAATTCAAGTAGGGAATTATTAAAATTGGGGAAAGTGGATTATTAATAATAATCAATGCTTAGGACACGAGGTTGGACCCGTTTGTGACGTAAACCTGCCCGGACCCGCCCGGCAAATCCAGTAGTCACAAATGTCGGCCCAATGTGAGAGGTCCTAGGCCCAAACTAAAGCATAACAGTTGTAAAGACACGAGGTTAGACTCTTTTATGGTGTAAGACTGCCCGGACCCGCCCGGCAAATCCAGCTGCCATAAATGCCTGTCTAATGTGAGAGGTCTTTATGAGGTTATGGCCTTAATGAATTAAGAAATACTTAGCCAGATAATCATGTAAGGTGGGACATGGGGGTTAAGTAGGTGCCTTGGGTGGCATGAGGAATCTAGTGGTTGCCTTTAGAGGCATTTGAAATACGATTAGACTTAACCAAATACACATGTAAATGAACATGACTAAGTGGGTTAAGTGGATGGACTAAAGGGACAAGCTTAGGTGGAATGCTTATGGGAAATAATGGGGGCCCATTTCAACCAGTATCCCAAAACGTATCTTTGTGGGCTCGACCCAAGTCGAGGACGGGACACGCATACTGGGTTTGACTATAAGAGGCCAAAACAGGGAGCGGTGGCAATGCAAGTCCAACGGGTTTCATATGCGTGTGTGGACCCGGGCTGGTAGGTAAGACGTTGTTGCATCGTGTAGGTATAAGCCGTGCATCTCCGTTATATCGGGTTGCCACTTTAGGGGAATGATACACCCCACTGTGGGGCCAGCACGGGTATCTACGAGTAGGGAGCCGATCGAAAAATGGAAAGTGTGGTACACCTAGTGGAGATAGGGGCAGGCGGCACCT